>OX402009.1:2494778-7696594 GCA_947859395.1 Eupithecia insigniata | reverse complement strand
CATGAAGAAGCTCTGTTTGTTTAGGGTTCTTTAGTAAAATAGTTTTGTTCAATGGTACGGAACCATCTATGTGTAAGTCGACTCACACTTGGCTGGTTTTGTTTTTATTGCAAAACCATTTAATTAACATTTGACTTAAGAAAGTGAAGATGTGACCTAAGATGGGGATGTTTTCTCAGGAGGAAATTTTCACTCTTGATACAAGATTTTACTCTATCAGGACTTGACTTCTTCGTTATTGTCAATATGTGTCTGGTTTGCCGATGTCCAGTTCATGGAAATTCCATAGTCATGGAATAAATCAGTTATTACCAGTGCATCTGCTTCTATATAGTGCTTGCTTGAGGCAGGAGCGAGGGATAAGGTCATGTAAATCCTGCAGCACAATCAGCAGTGATACTAGTGGAATACTGACAGTCTGCAAACGCACGGTCTGTATTCTAGGCCTTAGTCAATTGAATATTGGTATCTTATCATTTAGGTAACTATCAGCTGATGATGGGGAGATAAAACTAAAGCTTTCTGTTCCTTTACCTGAAAATTTATAAGACCATCGCTAGCCAGAGGTGCCCTTTGTTGCGTTATCTGGTATCCAGTAGGTAAATCGGCATAAAAGTAGTGTTTTCTATCAAACGTGGACACTTCGTTGACCCGACAAGAAAGCGCGAGAGCGGTCATTATTCCTAATTCTACGCATCTCCGATTCAGCACTGGCAAAGTCCCCGGTATGGCCGCATCGAATAGGGATACGCAGTTATTCACAACACCACCAAAAGCATTTTCTGCGCCAGAGAATAGTTTAGACTCAGTATCCAACTGTGCGTGCACTTCTAGCCCTACCACACTTTCCCATTTCTTTTCTGAGATGGAAGAATAATTCCGCCTGATAACTGAACTGTCCCTCAAATTTATTACCCGGTATATTCTCAAAAATCTCATATCTAGTAATTTCAACTAGAAAAATAATAACAAATGAGAAAAAAAACGACAAAACTTCAACTTCTTCTTTAAGAGCACACACAGCTGATTTTGACGTTTACTCTCTCACAAAGAGAATACCAAGGAATTTTTATACTAAGTTACGTTAGTATACAATGTGTCTGGTCACCGGTGTCGGAGACTTTGGGGGGTGAAATCTGGTAAATTTTATCGACAAATCACTACATATCCCTATTTGTTTTTTCTCTCTCCATGATAAAATGGCAGCCATTTTGTTTTCTGCATGGGTGCTTGTACTGATTACGCTATAGCTACCCAAGTAGAGGTCCCAGGAAGACGATAGAGTACTCATTTGATAGCTAATAATGTAGACAGTAAAGCAATGATAACATTGTTGCACTTTCTATTTTATCATAGAGGAAGAGGGAATTTAAAATCCAAAAAAAATGCTTTTTATAGCATTTTTTAAAATTATTAGCTTTTTCATAAAATCGAAACTGTCAAGCTACATGTTTTTTTTGTTTTTAGACGATAGTACAGAATGTATGCTTCAAAATAAGACGTGCATCTTAGCCCTAAATACGATAGTTTAGAAGTTATGACGGTTTGAATATGACCCTTCACTAGAAAACGATAGCGGAGTCCACGAAACCGTTAGTCTAGTTGTTTATTAGCGGGATATTTAAGGGTCAAGTTAGAACTAGAATATGGTCGAAAATAATAATTAGAAAAACAACATGAGTAGAGTTTTCTAGAGTGTCTCATTACTTTTGTGCCAACCCGATAAATTCCACAGACATCGTATACAATACTGATTAGCTTGACATTATTTTGACATTTTCGAAAGTCGAATCGAGAAAACCTTCTCTCAACCTTCTCGATCGTTAATCGTTAGCCAACAATGGTATTTTCATAGAGTAGATATTTTATTATATAATCTGTGGCCAATGCAAGAAGAAAACGCCTTTGGGTCGTACTATACGTAGGGTAGGTACCTACCGTACGTATGTAAAGTACACCATGGAACTACGGAATGTAGGCTGCTTGATCTTAGCCATCCATGGAAAAAACCTAGTATGGTCATAAAAAGCACGCAAAAGCATTCTACGCGTGAATAACAGATCTATGGAATTTGTCTAGCTCTTGGACGAACAAAATCACTCGCTCCCTGATGGAATTTGCTTTGTCCATGCAGCGGAAGTAGAAGCTTGGGCTAAGCTTAGGCAGCATTTGACGCAAACCACAGAATGATATTAGCCGCAGCGCCTTAAGGCTACGCGGCAAATTCCCACTGTCTCTGTCATAGAGCAATGTGTAATGCCAGAATTCACCTAGACACTGGCTGCTGAAACAATGACTTTCACCCGTTAGTACATAAATTCCTTGCTCTCACCAAGAAATCCGCAAAGAAGTATGGAGAAAGTTATGCTTGGTAGTCTACCAAGGTAGCGCAATGGGATACCAATTTGTTTCTACCAATGGTAGATAGGTTTCCCGTTGTCCTACCTAAAACGCAACGACTGTAATATGTAGGTATCGAATCGAAGCATGACCAATGTGAGGTATGTGATGAGAAATATCCCGGAGCTGGGTAGAACTCTTAATCGCGATGATGGAAGCGTTACATTGGACCAGGCTAATCCTAAACAATGGAAACAGCCAGACAGTCGAGGACGAGGGCTAACGCAGAACCGCTACTGGATGGACGACATCGGATCCATCAGAAGGCCTACAATACATCCATTAGTGGATCCCCATAAGGCCAAAATGATGATGATGAGTTTAGAATGCCGAGCGCATTTGGAGCGCATAGGATAACCGAGCGTATATCCAAACCACAGATTAGGTAATTTGCTCAAACTTACGTGGGAGGTACCATTCTTTTCATGGCTATGTTCGTGTTGTTCGGTGTGGAAGCTAGATCGTAGTCGGTATTGTTTTGTTTGTTATCAATGTTATCATCATCCATAACTTTCTCGGTCGGTATTTCATTTCGTTCATTGCACACAATATTGCCCTTTACTTACAATGAAGATGCGTTAGCATCCCTAAGATGTACTAGGGATGCTAGCGCACCTGTAAAGGCGCACACAGCGCAGGAACATAGTTCCATTTATAAATACCTAAGTTTTGTTATAAACGAAGGTAAGTACTGTTTACTACTCACTTTTGTAAATAATATCCTAACATTTTTGATAAGAGTTAAGAGTCTAGATAAATAAATATTCAATTTTTATAAACGTAGTCTCCATACTGCTTCATACTTTTAATTTAACCTAAAAATGATTTTCTTGTTGTTTATTTTTTTTACAATTTGAACTTGCTTGTCCGTTTTAGCTAATTTAGGTCTAATATAAACTCTTGATCGTCCGATAACGTCCAACTAACTCCATGCCTAGTATTACAAGAGTAAGTTGTTAGGTACCTATGTAGGTAGTCACCTACCCACTAATCGTACTTACTATCTATTTATTACCAAACCTGTAGATATGTACTACGAGTAGGTATGTTCCTACCTTGGTTCCTACTTCGTACTTGTTGAGTCCCACCCATAGACTAGATTTTTTTTTTGGTCACACCTTATTAGATCCATTGCGCAATAAGTTTGCAATATCTAGGTAGACCAACTTGTGCAACTAAATAGTAAAAATTCAAACTTTAAACGACGTAGTAGGTACAATTACAATTATCTATCATACATACCTACGTAGAGATTACCACCTATTTCTTTTTCGTTGATAAAAACTTATAAAATAGGTACATAGATAAGTCGTTGAGTTTGATAGATAGACAGAATAGATACCTAGAAAATTCTTTATTGCAAACATATTGGTAAAAAAAAAAAAACTTTAAGTAAGTACCTATATACCTACGTGTACCTATTTACGCATAACCATGCCACGCTGGTGCAGTGCGTCGGGCATGTTTGCCGACGCGGGCGTGGACAGCTTCCCAGCTGTGATACGAGCCCGCTGCGCCGCCGCACTGCGTCGCCTGCGCGCCAGCCGCAACAGCCTTCTAGCAGCAATTGCTGAAGATCTAAACGGCCGACTCCTGCGGAGTGCATTCGGTGCTTGCGACCTACACCTGGCACTGAGTGCATACCTGCCCGTGTCAAAGGGGTTGCTTAGTAATTTATATATAATAGTATGTTTTGTCCATGTACCTAGTAAGTTTTTTTTCAATTGTATTTACTGTGTCTTTTCATATGGACCACCATTACGGGTCTGAAATAAATGATTTTTATTTTATTTTATTTATTTTATTTTTATAACAAAATTATGTAACGCGTATGATTAAAACTAATCACAGCCTCTTATAAAGAATCTTATAATATTTTCAGAAAATGCAGATCTTCGTGAAATCCATACGGGGAGATACAATCACCCTGGTGGATACATCGGCCAGTGTCGACGGTGTGAAGGCGCGGCTGGCTGAGATCGAGGGTTTCCCAGTGGAGCAGCAGAGACTCATCTACGGAGCCAAGGAGCTGGAGTCGGGCCGCAGCCTCGCCGACTACAATGTGCATGCAGACGCCACGCTGCATCTCATGCTTGGGTTGCCAGGAGGCAAGTCATTTTGTATCTATATATAGTTGAGTTTTAGTTTAGTAGGTACCTAGTTTATCTGTCGAAAAATATATAGGTAATATGAAACAACTCGTAATTACCATTTTGTTAGCACGAAGGCAAAGTTGGGCTTCATCATATCAGCCGATCGACGTCCACTGCTGGACATAGGCCTCCCCTAAGGATCTCCACAATGACCGATTTTGCGCTGCCCGCATACAGCGATTTCCCGCGACCTTCACTAGGTCGTCGGTCCATCGCGTGGGGGTCTACCTACACCGCGCTTTCCGGTACGTGGTCGCCACTCTCTTTCCGGTACGTGGTCGCCACTCTGTGGCACCGCAAAAAGTGAAATAGAGTTAGAGTTGTCAAAAAAACAGAGTTTACTACTTAATTTTATTTTAAAAAAGTGTACACACTTAGATTTTTTTTAGTATTGTTTATTGAGAAGTAAAAAGTTATCTTTTTATGAAATCTAGACATTTAAAAAGTCATTTTACGGTACATCACATAATTCCACTTTCCTGGACGAGACCTGGACTGTCACAAAGGGCTTAATTTGTTGAAATTCCAAATGGTACGACTATAATTAGATTACGAGTATAATTAGATTGATTTTATATTCAATTATCCCACCCTGCAAAACCTGTCGCTCATGTATACTCTGAAGATGATTTCCCGGAAATGCTAGAGCCAACTTCCTGCGCGCGCCATTCGCTGCCACCGCCGCCGCCGCCACCCCGCCACGCCAAGTGTGAACACACCACTAACAAACAACCCAAGCGAACGAATATAGAATGCAAAAAAATCCAAATTCGGGAGGAATAATTTAGCCAGTGATTATTCAATAAATCCAAGGAATCTGCAAATAAAAATTATAAGTAATTCGCGCTTTAAAAAGTCCATATTAGGAATAATAGTTGTTTAGTTTATGTAGGTACGTAGTACGTACCTACTTCGCATCAAATCCATCATCGCGTTTTCTGTAGCATTACAAAGTGGTGTTTCGCCGGGAGGCGGCGCGGCGCGTTGCTTGTTAGTGAAAATATATAAAATAAAATATTATTTTACACATTCTTTTTTATATGTTCGATTACAAAATACTATTCTTTATAATTCTTTCCTGCTATTATTTGTAGGTATTATAATTTTCCGCTGAATATTTTAAAACGAACAATAGGAATTGTACAAAGAACAATTTAAACCTTAGATTTTTTAATTCCATCAGGTGGTGTGTATCATCCTTCCCTGAGACATCTGGCGGCCATGCACACTATGAACAAGATGATTTGTCGGAAGTGCTATTGCCAACTACCGGCGCGCGCCACTCGCTGCCGGCACGCCAAGTGTGGACGCACCACTGACATACGACCCAAGAAACCATTTTATAGAAAAGAAAAAATTCCAGAAAATCTTAAAAAGTGGAATGCGTTGGCGAGTGATTTTGCAATATCTCATGATTCAAGAGTATGGTTTCCATAAGTAATTATAAGAATATAATATGTAATAGCTGTTTTGTTATATTAATTATACCTACACATGCTCAAAACTATACCTAATCGCGATTTATGTAGGTGATGTTACTTATATGGCACAACCTAAACTGACGAGTACTACTATTCAGAAGGTAACCTATTAGGTACAGTTTACAACGCGACCGCGTGAGGCGAAATAAAAGTCACTACCATATTCGAAACTTCTAGCTGAAATGAAAACAACAAACTTTTTTCAAGTTTTATTTTATTCGATGCATAGAACTTATGACAACATAACTATACCTAGCTTTTTAAGCGAAAAAAAATTATGTTTTGACACACAACCACATTATTTGATATTTTTAGGTACCATATTACGGTTACCTCTAAGGTCGAAGCGGAGCGTCCATATACTACTAACAATAAGTGTTTTTTTTTATACTTCAACATAGGTAGTTTACATGCTAGTGACATAGATACTGTAAATTAATTAAATATATAATGCGAGACAATCAACACAGCATCATCTATCCCCTAAATAAGCAGCAGGTAAGATATTAGTTAACTGATATGGAACAGAATGTTTAGTCAGACTTCGACATAGTCAAGTATCAACAGTGAGGGAGCTCGTACCGGGTCTGGTCCACAGCTGCGCGGGGGTAAAGGCAGCGAAGTGCGCCCAGGGGAGCCCTGTAACAAGATAGTCGTCATCACATCCAGGAAAACAGTGTTACCTACCCCCAAATACTCAAACGCAACTCAGATTTAAGCACGTCTCAATTTGCGAGTTTTTGACAGTTTTTAATGGAAATATGTCAAAAATTCATCACTTGAGACGTGCATAAATCTGAGTTGCGTTTGAGTATTCGGGCGTAAGTCTAGTCACACAATTGGCTCTGCCTGTATGACTGCCTACATGATTATAGTAGCTACAATCAACTACATGGCTGCATGTTTTAGTATGTATATTAAATCTATTCGTGTAAATAAATAAATAAATAAAAGAAATAAATTGACCGAAACAACAGGCATGGTATAAGAAAACAAGGTATGCTCTTCCGAGATACAATGGTCACGTGGGTGTCTCTTGCTAACGTCATCATCGCCATCGGCGAATGAGAAGACGAATCTGATTCCTGGTATTACGTACGTTCCAGTAGTGTAAAATCGTAACCCCCGAACTCGTACTTGTATAACCTGCATAAACGTAATAAAACTAGATAGGTATCATCATCATCAGCCCATACACGTCCACTGCTGGACATAGGCCTCCCCCGTACGACGCCACAAATAGCGGTCCTGAGCCGCCTCCATCCATCGACTCCCTGCGACCGCTACGACGTCGTCGGTCCATCGAGTGGATGGTCTCCCATGTATTGAGGATTTGCCATAATCACCACGCTTGGCAGGCGGATTGGTGATCGCAGTGTTGGTGTTTAAAAATACTCAGAAGGAAGCTGCTGCCCTTCCTCTGGTAGGTTCCCTTAGTCGGCTCTTACGACATCCACGGGTTGAGTTGGAGGGGTTGATATTCGTACGCCGCGGGCCCATGGCCAGCTTGGTATATGGTTTTGTATTTACCAATTATTTATCACTCTTATTTAACTAACGCTTTTTTGACTGATCTAACAAACATAATCGACACGATTGTTTTTTTTTTTATTGATTTTTCAATTGACCCATATCGCATTTGTTTCCTAACTTCTACGTTTTGTTGAAATAAAGTGGCAACTGGACGTAAGCAAGATGCACTCCCGAAGGAGCAGACCGTTTTTCTTGGATCATGACAAAAGGAAGCTGTCCTTCCACTGGTAAGTTCCTTTAGTCGACTTTTACGACATCCTCGGGCTGGGTTGGAGGAATCAATCGGGGCCTACTCGGAAAAGACAAGTTTCTGATTATTTTACGTGCCAAACCAGCTCTTAAGTCGCTTGCATTAAATTAGCGTTTGCACGTAAACGAATCAGAAGCTACGATATCATTTTTACGAGCAGGGCCGCTATTTGTGGCGTCGTATGTACGGAGGGAGGCCTTTGTCCAGCAGTGGACGTGCGTGGGCTGATAAATCATCTGTTGATGATGAGATAAATAAGTAAAATAAATCAATAATAATACCTAACAACGCCCAAATATATTACTTACCGCTTCCACAGCAAGAGTGACTTTGTTTTTCTTCCGGTCGCTGTCATTTCTCAGGCAGCGCTCTGTGGGACGCTCGGCGAGGACATTCAGCTCTTATAACTGAAAATAAAAAATAAAACATAAGTAAAGAGTTCGGAGAGTTATGATATTTTACGCTACTGGTATCACTAGGAAACAGATTCGTCTTCTCATTCGCCGATGGCGTAAGCAAGAGACGCCCACCACGTGACCATCGTGTCTCGGAAGACCATACCTTATGTTTTTATAGGTACCATGGTATTAGGCATATCACAAGTCTTTCGAAACAAGAAGCTTAAATTGCAGCAATCTTTCCCCATTCTTTAACGACTTCGAAAAAAGGAGGAGGTTCTATGTTCGATGTTTAATGTGTGTTTGTCGATATCTCCATTAAATAAGGACCGATTTTGAAAATTCTTCATTATTTCATAGAGAATGTTCCAGAGGTGGTCCCATAAAATTTAAAACCGACTCCAGAGGGATTACTATTTATCCTGCAAAACTTTAAAACAGTGTATAAAGGACTTCGAAGTCTGTTTTAAATTATTCAAAAGAATAAAATTATACAAGCTCTGTTTCGTTTGGGGCTAAATGATGCTGTCCAGCATTATTATTAATTTATTATAATATTCGATCAAATTTACAAGATGGATCCACCTTGAAATATTTTGGCTCTACTGACAAGCTAAGATTTCCGTTTCCGTTTTCCGCGCGTATTCTATTCCGGTATCGGTCCGCGAAATTATAAATGACAAACAAAATTTAGCTGCATTAAAGCATTAAATTCACCACCTTTTGCAGACCAATAAACTAGATAAAATTAACCTCCCTGTCAAATATCAATAAGATTCGTTCAGCCGTTTAAGCGTGAGAAGGTAACAAACAGACAGAGTGACTTTCGAATTTATAATAATTATTAGCTGTGATCTACTATTTATCGTAGGCTGTCATAATACTGTGGATGTTTCTCTGCAGCCTTGATTTAACAAAATGAAAGTGTTTTAGTATAAACGAATAGGTCGGTTAAAAGTAGTACTTACCTGTGGTCTTGCGCGTAAACGTGTTTGGAGGTTTGTTTAATCCGCTTACTTTAGAAAATTTAGAAATAATATAAATCGTTTATAAGTCTAATAATTGCATTGATTTTTGACTACGATGTACGTTATAACTATCTTACAAATAAATAAAAACAAACTTAAATTATTATCACATTTTCTTAATTTTACATGGTTGCATAGATTCTATGCAACGAGCCCCGTTACCACTTCAAATATAATTGAAAACAGATAGAGGACAATGAAAGCCAAAGTTGCTTCAGCGATTGAATACATTTTCTGTTCTAAAGAATTTAATAATTTTTAAAAATGAAGAGCGGGAAATCGCGTAACACGTTCGATCAATAGCACTGATTCGTAATGTTTGATGGCAACTCAAAACAACTGCCACTAGACAGCGAACCTTGGAAAGCTACGCGGGGAATTTGAAAGCATCAGCTAGGTGCGATTTTTCTATGGAACGTGTTTGCAGAGAATGTAATGCAGAAGAACATTTAATTTCGACGTGTTATAATGGTACACACCCACTCATCGATGAATGCTACTTGCCACGCAATATACTACGTCACGCAGTTAGGTTTACCACCTAATCAGTACGTACGTATGTATAGTGAGTTGGCTTTGTTATTGAATTTGTAGTGTATACGCACACACCTCCAACCACTCATGCATGCCCTAATTTCAAAGCGTTGCATGTTATCTTCTATTAAATTTCATCAGAGCTACCTTCGTATTCATTCTTAATTCTTTATGGCACGAAAAACATATACTTACAAAACGCTAAGAATGATCGTTTCGGATTGGCGCGAGATTCAATTAGTTATTCTGTGACTAAGGTCGAATAGCTATATATGTATCTAGTTATTTATTTCAGGCGCCTGAATATCATGTACTATGTAAAATTCTTACCAATAAATTGATTATTCATGTTTTCACTCTTATACCTATATCGAGAGATCTTATAGAGTAAAAACATGAATGAAGAATATTGAAGGTAGAGTTTATACTCTACCTTCGATATTCTTTTGGATTCCTACCTAACAGGTCTTATGAGCGCGTGATCGGATCAGTTCCTGATGTGAAACATGTTTCAGGTCTAGCGTAGGTGGACCGAATCTTGAGGGGGTTCTCTTTGGGGTCTTAGGTTTACTAGATAAATTAATCTATATATAATCTTCATTCAAGCACCGTAAAATTTTCCTAGGCATATTGATTATTTTATTTATTGAATAATTGGCTTTATTTGCTTAAATGCAATTTTTAAAAATATACTTATCAATGGACTTATGTGTGCTGATGAGGAACACTTAACGCATTCGCTGCCCAGCTACGGCGGCGGTGGGATTTGCAGGGGCGGCCGCCGTCTGACGCTGCTGGTGCAGTTGAACATGACGTGTCTCTTGCTTGGGCCATGAAAGTGTTGAGGAAATACAACTAAAACAGGAAAAAACAAATAAAAGACAAAATTATCTGTTAATAATCTGTTGGAGAAGCTACGGGCTCCTGAAAAAAAAAATTAAAGTAGTTCAGGAGCCTATGGACTCATTTTGCATGTTATATTAGCTATTGTGTCAGAAATTAACATTACAAAAAAATCTATCACTCAGAATATGCCTAAAAGCGATATCGGTAAGTACATCAGTAACGCCTTCGCCCGTGTTTCATCGGATAAAAAATACCCTATAATGTTATTCATGTCCAAAACTATAACCATACCAAATTTCAGCACAATCAGTTCAGTAGTTTTGCATGAAAGAGGAACAAACAAAAATCCATACATCCATACTTACAAACTTTGACATTTATTCGTTTCTTACTCTATCTTCTCTCTTTATCTCTTTTTCGTTTTTTTTTTGTTTTGAATTTATTGTTGATAAAATACTTATTAAGTTTCTAAGTATAGAAACTTATTAGGTATTTTATCAACAATAACTTCAAATCAAAATGCATACAAACAAATTATAAAAACAGAGCGTGAACTGCTAACCCTTGATCCGTTGCCGTCCATTGTTCTAGTTAGGACGAAATAAACCTATCAACTATTGTTTCATATATGTAGCTACTTACATGAAACATTCTAGGTACCTATTTATAGGAACCTATCTAAGTCGAGCAATTTCTGAAAATAGGTACATAAAGTAAAGTGAAAAAATCCGAAAGAATAAAAAACGCACTTTCAGAAGAGCCTTTCTTTTTGTTTTCAAGGTAAAAAATCTGCAACCAGATACCATACTGCATGTAGGATACAGTATCATATGGTTATGTGGGGATGTCGAAGAGAAGCTTAGAATAGGTAAACTTCTCAGGCCTAATTTGGGTCTAATTTGTGTAGAGTCGAAGACGTAGTAAACGTGTTAAATAAAACTGTCTGCATAATAATTTTTAAGGTTGATTAATATTTAAAATAAATAGCCTTGAAAATAAAAATGGCCGTAGGGCCACGGCGGCGTACGAATATCGACCCCTCCAACTCAACCATGGATGTCGTAAGAACCGACTAAGGGAACCTACCAGAGGAAGGGCAGCAGCTTCCTTCTGAGTATTTTTCAACACCAACACTTCGATCACCAATCCGCCTGCTAAGCATGTTGATTATGGCAAATCCCCAAATACTACATGGGAGACCATCCACTCGATGGACCGACGACATCGTAGCGGTTGCAGCGAGTCGATGGATGGAGGCGGCTCAGGACCGCTAATTGTGGCGTCGTATGGAGGAGGTCTATGTCCAGCAGTGGACGTGTATGGGCTGATACGAAGAATATTTAAATAGGTTGACTTATCTAATATACGTCTTCTGCTCGCAGATTGTCTGAATAATTAATCAGTCGGAAAAAATCTTGCTCTACATTTTAATAATATAGGACATTTTGGAATCGTACCAGTAGAAGGTAATAAGATCAGAAAATGGGAGATATGTAGGCACCTACCCATTATACAAACATAAAAAACATATCTTACCGTTATAATTGGTGAGAGAGAGATAGGTAAATAGAGTAATGACCAATAATCGGAACATAGGCTGCAATTTCTGATAATGTCCTCCTGTCCTACCCTTACTTTCGGATACGGCGGCAGCTGCGGCAGTAGCCAGTTTCATCTTAGACTAACTAGACATGTTCGCAGGACATTATGATAGTGCACAAGTGTGTGCGAAAACACAGGCGCATTCTCCCACTCTCATAATTTAATGGAACGAGAGAACAGAACGAACGGTGAGGGATCAGGCGCAGGACTAAGGGCCTAACGTGTTTATGCACGGGGGTGTAACAACGCCAAGATATTAACTCCGGGCTGCTAAGTGTAAATTTTCCTATCAAGAAAAACCCCAGTAACAATTGGATAAAGTAAATATTGGGATTCTACGAAAGGCGTAGCACCGTAGATAGATAATAATGACCTATCACAATGACGAACACTTTTCAATAGGTAGGTAAGCATAGTCAAGTGACTTGCCCACTTCATAATTTTACGTCGGTAGTTTTTATAGGTGGCTACTTAGGTACCTACCTACCTACATTGTTTGTAAAGGTATGTTGCACAAGAAACTTCTCAAAGAAACAACCACGTCACTTGTTTTTGCGGTTACCTAATGCCAATGACCTAAAGTTTGATTTGCCATTGCCAATAGCTAGTGCACTGACGACTTTACGAATTTTTTTGGTGGTTAGTATTTAATAATACGGAAATCGGAATATAGAAATCCGAAGAACCAAAGTCACTGACATAGCTTTCAAGCTCGAATTAGTAAGCCGAAGTGGCAGTGGGCAGGTCATATAGTTCTGATAACCGCTGGGGAGTAAAGATTCTCGAGTTGTGGCCACGACGCAACGCGAAACGGAGTGTTGGTAGACCATCCACTCGATGGACCGACGATATCGTAGCGGTCGCAGGGAGTCGATGGATGGAGGCGGCTCAGGACCGCTATTTGTGGCGTTGTCGTATGGAAAAACCCTATGTTCAGCAGTGGACGTGTATAGGCTGATATGATATGATGAAGTCTTTAAGTTTTAGCCCGACTCGTAGTACGCTCCATACGAAAAAAAGACAAGCTTCATATGAAAGCAAAGAAAGCTCCGAATAATTTACTGCTTCAAGATAGTCTTGGGTTGTACTAGGCAAAATCCGATACCTGTGACTTACGTTACTGTGACTTCAAAATATCTGTGACAAATACCAGTGACAAAATACTAGCTAGTATTTCTACCAATCACGTACAAATTCATTGTTTTACTGATAGAATTATATATTTATTGCAGCAATAGTACCACTACGTATAGAAAATTCCTCTTGAATTGTATGTGTGTGGTACATATTTCAAATTTTCAAGTATAAAATACTAGGTGTGTCTCATTCTGACTTAGTGATACTATCAAAGAGAGAATATAGAAGCGATATTATCTAGCTGAAGCGATTTATTGCGTAGGTACCTAAAAAAATAACAACGATATAATATCGCGCACTCGTGACACTGGCACTGCCTGTGAAACAGTCACAGATATATTTAGTTTCTGTCACTGTAAAATACCGCCAATTTTCTATACCTGTGACTTTTATCAGTGACGATAAATACGCCTCAAGCCTACTTCAAGACAAATACATTAAATATAGAAACACCTGTAATAATCTTGTTAAAAAATTGAGGCGTGAGTATTTTGGAAAAAAAAGTTATCCGATCAAAAGGGCAATGTTAAAGCGACCTGGAAAACAATAAAAGAGGTCTGCAATATGAAAACAACAAAGTTACCGTCTCGAGATTTATTAAATATAAGCATAAATCCCTCTACATCTCTTGATAGAGTAAATTCTTATTTTACCACTGTTGGGAAAACCTTAGCAGACGAAACTCTAAAAAGCATGAATACAACAGAAAAAGAACTTGCAAAGTCCGTATCGGGTTCCCAATCTTCGGCCAACTCTATATCTCTCTCTCCCACTGACCCTGACGAAATTAAAGGAATAATATCTCAATTTAAATCTGTTTGTTCTCCGGGATGGGATAAAATTACAAGTACCCTCTTTAAAAAATGTGTAATGTTCCTCTCTCAACCAATTGCTTACTTATGTAACCTCAGCCTTGAATGTGGCACTTTCCCTTCGGCATTTAAGAAAGCAGTAGATGTCCTATTTTTAAAAATGGCGATAGAAAAGACCCCTTTAATTTTCCTTCTTTCTACTCTATCAAAAGTTCTAGAGAAGATGGTTAAAAAAAGGCTTATGATATTTCTTGAGAGTTTTAACCTCATAACCAGTAAGCTGTATAGTTTCAGGGAACGTAGGTCTACCGAAGACGCAGTCTTGAGTCTAACTTCTCTAATCACATCGTACTTAGATAATGGAGTCAAGTGTGTTGGTAATTTTCTGGACCTCCAGAAAGCATTCGACACAGTCTCAATACCAATCCTCTTGGCAAGATTGGAGTCAGGGGTATAGCACTTGACTGGTTCGAGGATTACCTATCCGAAAGAACACAAACAGTCCGTTTAGATAATTTTGAAAGTAAGAGTAACATGTGCACATTTGGCATTCCACAGGGAAGTACTCTAGGTCCAGCTCTATTTTAATATATATAGATGAACTATGCAGTATGACTCTACCTGGACTGGATCTTCTCATGTTCACTGATGACACAGTGCTTGTTGTGCATGAGAAATCTTGGGAAAAGGTGGAGAGTCTGGCGGAGGACTGTTTGAATGTAGTAAGCCAATGGTTAGAAAACAGTCTTCTAACTTTAAATACGCGGAAAACACACTATATATGTTTTAGTAAGACTATCGCTGGAAATTCTGAGTCTCATATCTCTATTAAAATACATTCCCACCCATGCAATCGTAATTATATCCCTTCACAATGTAATTGCTCTACAATCGAACGAGTCCCTAGCACGAAATACCTAGGTGTCATCATTGATGAAAGGCGCAATTGGAACGCCCATATATCGGCCTTAGCCTGCAGGCTAAGAAGACTTATCTACGTTTTTAGAAACTTAAGATCGGTCGCCGACCGCGACCTTGCTATCCAAACTTATAAAGCTCTCGGAGAATGCATTGCCAGATACTGCATCTGCACCTGGGGTTCTGCTGCGAAAACACACCTTATAACAGCCGAACGCGCGCAGCGTGCTACTCTTGTCTACGATGAAGCCGAAGTTCTGAGCATTAGAAAACTTTTCATTTTTGAAAGTGTCCGCCGTTATCACCGTGAAACTACCCTGCCGCCATTTACTTTATCCCGGCGGTGCAAAGCTAAATGTCCTATACCACGGGTCAAGTCAACATTCGCCCAAAAACAGTACACGGTAGTTGTACCTCACCTATATAACTTACTAAACATAATGTATGAAGTAAGTAGTGCAACTACTAATGAATTCAAAAAATGCATACTGACGTGGTTGAAAGAGTTTGATTACGAAGACATCGAAGATATGCTTAGAAATTTTCGAATCTAGTTTTATTTTAGAATCTTTTTAAATCTTTGTTATATGTTTTAACTTTAAAGGTTTTTTTTGTGTTGGTTGAAGAAGAAAATTTTATATAGCTCAGTTAAAGGTTTTTTTTAATAACTATTTTACCCTTATACATTGTATCCTTAAATAAATAATTATATTTGTATTTAAATCTTTGATCAATAGCGCTCTATAGAATAAGTTATGTTTTTATTTATATAAAAGTTAAAAAAAAAATGAGTACCTGTCTTTATATTTATCTTTGTATTGACACAACAAGTATCTACTTTCCAAAATGGGAGAAGCCACTGGCTCCTGAAACACAGTTTATAACTAGTTCGGGAGACTATGGATTCATTTTATATATTTGTAACTGGATTTGTGTCAAATAAATGTTTTTTTACTTTTACTTTACTTTGACTAACTAATTAGTTACGAGTTAATTTGCTATTATGGCACTTAGATGGGCTAAATGGCCTCAAATCAATAACTTAAAATTTTGGTAACTTGATTCGCAAATCCAAATACATAACAATACAAAATATACAGATTTAGTGCAGTGTTAAATCTAACAGTGTGGTATAGATATTTAAATAACTAGATTAGATATTACAATTAGAGTATAAGAGATTAGGATATCAGCAAATAAATATCTTTCAGCGGGTCTGATCTAAATTCCAAGATTAATTTCTTTGATAGTAAGATTTAGAGCGGATATGGACGTAGATTAGATAATATTTTTATATACATATAGTTAATACAGACCGACATGCAAATTTTTCATTAAAGTACATAGGTTTGTATAAGATAAATTCGCAAGTAGGCTCACAAGGAAATTTGTCTTTCTATCGTAGACCGAGAATTTATACTTACATTTTGTGTAGGTGAAGTAATAATTTTTTGTAATTATCGGTTGTTAAAGGGAAAATAATTCTGCCGAATTTATGTTGGGTGGAGTAAAATATCTACAGTAGTCGTAAATCGGAGATATTAAGACAGTGAAGTCATATTAAACCCTAATAAGTTTACACTTTTTACGCAAACCACCTACAGCTAATACACCTTAATATAGCTCTAAGGCCCAGACTTCACCAAAGCGGAGATGTGCGGATATGTCCAAAGAGACGAGAAGAGACGTTATTCAGCTAGGGGGTCTCTACCTGAGCTGTGCGGAGATGCGTAGGTACTGGCTAGACAAGAGTGGAGATGTGTGCTAGCATGATCCATGAAAACAAGGTCTGCTCATCCGGGAGCTGCTTGGCCAGATGTCGCTCCGTTCCGCACTGTCAGTAGTATGTAAGAAATTCAATGTTCTGTTTAGCTTTATAGAAATATTGACATGTATCTAAATCGCATTAAATTTAGATTTAGATAGGCAAAATAACCATGTATTAGACACATAAGTGATATTATAATGTGCTAGTGGTTTCTTTTTCACTTCTTCCAGTAGTGCACAAAAAATTGAAGTGAAGAGAATATCAAAAACACCTTATTTCTTATTTGATAATAATAACTATGTTTATAGTATAAAATTTGACTTGTCTAAGTGCTTATTTTGTAAGCCTAAAGAAATAAAGTTATTGATTCTGATTCTGATTCTGGAGTGACAGTTTTGCACGTCACTCCAGTTGCCAATTTATTTCTTAAATAAAACTTGGTATCAATAAAAAAAATCTATCATCAATTATGTTTGTTAGATCAGTCAAAACAGCGTTAGTTAAACACGACTCGTGTGTGTGATAAATAATTAGCAAATACAAAATACACATACATAGTTTAATCTGATACAGGGAGCTCGGGGACTTATGATTTTACGCTACTGGTATCACCAGAAAACAGAGTCGTCTTCTTATTTCCGACGCTGACGATGATGTGGCGATGATGACGTGGGCAAGTACCACCCACGTGATCATCGTTTCTCGGAAGACCATGCCTTCCACCATGTGTGCCTTATACCATGTGTGCTAGCTAAAACGGAGATTTGTGCTGGCTAGAGCAGAACTGAGCTGCGCGTGGCGAGCGTCGGATGTTTGTTGAGATGAATGCACTAACAGCTCACATCTCCGCTTCGATCTTTCTTTCTTTCCTTCGCATCCATATGATACATCTCCGCTCGGTTATATTCACCGAAGCTGAGCGGAGACGAGACGTATGTCGTGTGAGACGAATAACGACGTTTTATTGGTTGTTTAAAACAAATCTCTTCTCCGCTCTTCTTGTCTCCGCTTTGGTTGAGTGCGGCCTAAACTCTAACAAAAAAAGATAATATAGCCCTGACTAATAGGCAGACGAAAACACTAAATTCAGAGATCGCAGCATAACAATTTATCGAGTGAATGGAAAAAATAGACATCAACAAAAATGCTGCTGATTATGAGAAAAACCGGATTCTCGACCACTGGTAACAAGGACGATCAAAGTCCAACGGCGTTGTTTGTGAGCCACAGAATATTGGTAATGGAAAGAAACGTCCAGATTTGTAGTACAAATAGTGCTAACTCAATATGTTATGTACTTGTAAATAGCTATCTACCGCTATTATTTATTTTATCGTGTCTGACTGGTAAACTACTGCCAGAACCCTATTCTCTATTCGTGGTCTGAGGTGCCAGTGTCTAGAAGTAAATAAACAAAATCCTCTCATGTCCGGAATCACTTTCATTGGGTTTATAGACACCAGTGGCACCTTTAACCACATATTGAACAGTAATCAAAACCTTCTCAAACGTACGATTTGCAAAGATGGCGGTAACATACATAGGTATGATGTAGTTATTTTGTCGATAAATGGACAAAGTTCATATTGATTC
Source organism: Eupithecia insigniata (assembly GCA_947859395.1). Lineage (NCBI taxonomy): Eukaryota > Metazoa > Arthropoda > Insecta > Lepidoptera > Geometridae > Eupithecia > Eupithecia insigniata. The sequence goes on along the minus strand of OX402009.1, from coordinate 7,678,141 downwards.
AGGTGAATGGTAGAGTAACATTTTTTTTTATTTAGGTATTTTCTGAGCGCAGCAAAGTGCGTAGTTAGCCTTATATGTAAAAGTAGGGACTAAATTTCTGTTACTTTGTATATAATCTATCAAGAAATACATATGTTAGGTATTGTGAAATTCGTAGAGTTACAGAGCGGAACGACAATGAGCCTTGGCCAAAACACTTGAACCTGTATGTTACTAATATTTGGCAATCGTTGTTATAGTGGAATTTTAATTTGATATGTGCCTTTCAAATATCATTACAATTGTTTAAAAATTAAACGTATTTGAACAAAAAATACAAAATTCTTTTATTATCTTGTTAGTCCATTTACTTTGTATAGAAATACTAGTTTCTTCTCGCGGCTTCGTACGCGTTTTTTCTATAGAAACGTTTCAATTTTTATACCATGGGAACTGATGTATGGGATAATTCATAAATTATGTTTGATTCCAGGCCTACAATTTATGAAAAATTTTAGCCCGATCTGTTCAGCAGTTTTGGCGTGAAGAGGTAACAAACATCTAAACTTTCGCATTTGTAATATTAGTGTAATAGCTTACGTTAGAGTAACGTATTAATGTTTTTTAACAAACCTAAGTTATTAGATAAGGTGCATGTGATCTCCAAACTTTTTCATACTCTACATCCCCTATGGAGTTTTAATCTATGTACATCCTTTATGGAGCTTACTCAAACTCTTTCATACTCTACATTTCCTTATGGAGCCTTACTGTAAATACTAGTTCTTATTTTACTGTTAGGATATAGAGTATAAAATACCTAGTAGTGAGCTTCATAAAGTATGTAGAGTAAAGCTCTATAAGGGATGTAGAATATGAAAGAGTTTGAGTGAGCTCCATAAAGGAAGGAAAATAAAGCTCCATAATGAATGTAGAGTATTAAAGAGTTTGAGTAAGCTCGATAAAGGATGTAAAGTTCCATAAGGGACATAGAGTATAAAAGAGATTGAGTGAGCTCCATAAAGGATGTAATGTAGAGTTTGAAAGAATTTGAGTGAGCACCATAAAGGATGTATATTAAGGTCCTTACTCTACATCTTTTATGGAGCCCAGCGTTGGGGTTATGGCATTACCCTTAATAAGAGCCATTCTGCCATCATTTCTGTTTTAACCAGGGCCAGTTGAGAAAGTGACAAATCACTCAACCAGAATGAAAACGGCCTACCGTTCAGTTAGAGCATAATACCTACTACTAACACATAGCATATCTATCTATACACTAGCAAAACTCAATGTGGAATATATGTAAACAAACCTCGACACAAAGAACTAAAACTCACTTGCTTGGCGTCGAGTTTAATATATACATAATAATTGTAAGCAATATAGGAAGGATCTATTATGGACAAGTAATGTAAATTGCGCGTAAATGCGAAGAGTGAATATTAGGTTAAGTATGGTTGATTTTTTTAAAAATATTCCACACTCACTGCGCCCCGTGGCTTAGTCCGCGTATCGAGTTTTGAGCGAATCGAACCAAGGAATAAAATCTTTGATAATAAATTTACGACCCTGTTTAACCAACATAAAGGGTAATTTTCGAAAAAAAATATACGTGGCTAATTATTTACTATGTAGTTTATTTATACCTAGTTTTGGGTGAATCGAACCAAGGAATAATAATTTTCCTATTAACTTTACCACCATATTAAGCCCCGCAGCGGATATTTTTTCAAAATTAGATTAGCCTGTGTATTATTCTAGAACTCAAACTATCTACATAACAAATTTCATCTAAATAAGTTATAGATACGTGGAAATAAACATTCACACTAACTTTGACATTTATTATATTAGTAGGATTGAGTTTAGCTAGTGTAGGTATGGAACATCATGTTTTCCTTCAAGCAAATCTTTCATAGTGCGTTGACCCGACAAATTGAGTAGGAATACAAAATAGAAACTCATGTGAAGTTCTAGAATAGACTCGTTAAATGTAGCACAAGGACGGTGATTGTACATACGCTTGCGCAGAGAAATGTTTGCGTAGACTAGAGGAAGACACACCCATCAAAAACACTAAAATAAAAAATTCTTTATTAATGCAATAAATAATTTTTGACTATAATAATAACTAAATATAATAACTCTACCTCAAGGAATTTATATACTTAATAGTATATAAATTTCTTGTTCTACATACACTCAGAAAAAATCAAATTCTTAAAATGTCACTGTACCTAGCAAAGCTATAGACAAACATCACACTATCACACAAATATAAATGCGAAAGTTTGTATATTAAGATGGATGGATGTTTGTTACTTCTTAACGCAAAAAGTACTGAACGGATTAGCTGAAAATTTTGCATTGATGTAGTTCTAGGCCTGGAATAAAATATAGACGTTTTATCCCATTAATCAGTTCCCAATGGATATAAATAAATATTTTTAAACGTTTCTATAGAAATAACACGTGCAATGCCGCGGGCAGAAACTAGTTTTATTGTAATTTGTTTTACTGGGAAAACAAACAGTTGACAAGTAAGTATTATTTAAAAAATTCTGTTAATCATTGAGATGTTGCCGCACAGAGCTAGAATAATGCTTTCTTGTTTAAATTGAACATAGAAATTATATGAAAGATTAAAATTAAATGAAATATTTTTATTCATTAGATACCAGAAGTGACAGCCCAGTAGCATTATGCGCTGGCCACCGACTAACATTGTGTTTAAAAATTTTCTCCTTTTGTTTATTCTTTAAAAAAAATCTTGTTGATTAATTTTTGTGTCCTTAATTTTGTATTAAATATGTGCATGAAATAAACGATTTTCCGTTTTTTATTTATTATTTTTTAAATATGTATACTTAAGAATAAATGAATTTAACTACATAGAGAATGAAAAAAGGCTAATCCTACCTTTATAAAAACAATGACGAATAGTAGACATTCAAATTACGTAGGTACTTGTAGTTTGCATGAAAACGGTGATTGTTAAAAGTGCTTTGTAAAATGGCTATTTATATAACAATTATATCAAATTGATGCATGTCAAATAACGGCCTCATTAGCATATTTGAATAACAGACATTGCGACCTTATGATAAAATCTAACGCTGATAAGCACGTCTCTTTGAATGTGATTTCATAATCATAGTTTGAAAACGTCGGCCTCTATAATACCTGGGGGCCTACTCTACCTCTGTGGGTGTGCTTAGACCTTCGAACATAAAGTAACCCATCGGAAAAATATGTACATACAAACGCACAGTGCGGCCGATTGTCAAAAAGCTGGCCAAAACTTGAAAATTCAAGTAAGACATTCCAAAATTGTATCTTAGGGGTCTTGGGGGTCGCTGATTGCAAATGTTATGTATTATCTCTGAAATTACACATTTAAGCTACTTTATTCCCATAAATCAGTTTCCATGGGATACAAAATAAAACAATGAAGGGTTAAACGTTTCACAGAAACAACGCGTGCGAAGCCGCCAGCGAAACTAGTTTATTGATCTAACTCATCGTTTGGAGATCTAAATGGAGTGTCCCTTCGAAAAAAAATTAAAAAGGAAATTGGTGCGAGGAGCTCGGAGAGGCAACATCACTAGCTGGACTGGCCAGCGCGAGAATCTCGGAGTCGCTGTCTGGAGTAGTCTGGACTCTGTCGGTGTTGCTTGGCAATCTCAATGTCAAGGTTGAGTATTGTGGTGTCCTGAAGATGTCTCAATTGTCTTTTATTTTTTCATACTATTATCCGTGGTGACGTCACAAAGCCAGGCCTCCAGTAGACCACGCACGGGGATTGTACTCTAGGGTAGAATAGAAAATAATGACATAGCATCGTCATATATTGTGTACATTATTGAAGTTGAAGGAATTAATTTCAAATAATTTACGCATTCGATGACAAAGCACGTAACTTTCTCTATTCTACCGTACCCACAATCCCCGTGCTTGCCCTAAAGTACACGAACAAAACAAGGGGAACGCGCTAGCTTTTAAAAAAGAAATACCAGTTAATAAACTACGGTATTGTCTTATTTGGTAGCTGTTTACATCTTTGATACAGAAGTATCTGTGAACAAACTGGAAATACCCACATCATGTGTCTGTGAGAGAGGACTTTGCTCGCCCACACGCATTGCCACAGACACAAATGATAGTCAGTATGGTGGAGGCTCGAGGAAGTGTAACGATTTTACGTTTTATCGCGTATTTTAATTTTATGCATTTTCTAGATATTTTATAACCGAATCATAGTGTATTTTCCAAAGATGCTACCCCGACCCAAATCAGTGCCGCCACCTATTTTATCGTATAAAATTTTCAATAAAACTATTACAGAGGCATTAAAAAAACGAATGATAGGTATCACAAACTGGCCAAGGGATTTTTGACAATTCGTTTATTTATCGTAATAATACGATAAAATAGGTGGCGGCGCTAGTTTGGGTCAGGGAAACGCCTTAACAAAGAAAATTACAATCAAATAATGGAAACAAATTAGAACTACATATGAACAATTGAAACAATTAAGCCAACTGTAGCTTGTCAGGTAAGTAACAATAGTTTCTTATCTCTTTTTAGGGTTCCGTGCCTCAAACTGTACTGTGGACAATGTATTTTGAGTTTGGCCAGCGTATAGGTATAAATAGAGTTAGGATAAGTACTTCTCGTTCCTAAACCCTTTTAAAGAAATTCGAAACACAATATTTCCACATATAGGACGAAGATAAAACATAAATCAAGGTTTATAACAAACAAGTTTTTGTGGATTTTCCGTTCACATAATAAGGTATTTATGTGCGGCCCAAATACCATCTATAAATAGTACTTTAATCATTTGTTTAACAAGTTTACAAATTGTCTGAATATGACGCAAAAGATCTAAAGATACCTATATAAGTGGGTAGGTCCCATTTGTTCTATGGAACATGACGTCATAGTACAAAATGAAACATTTTCGTCCCTATTTTTTCCATAGAACTACATACTACCTTCTCACCCGAGTTTCATGTCATAGAACAAAATGAGAATCAGTTTTTCCCAAAACCTTCCATGATGTATAAGACGTGAATGACATTAAACACTGACGTTAATACCAGGTACAGTTCACTATAAAAAAAGAAAGTACTCGCTACCTAAATAATATTTTTATTTTGCAAAATAAAAACAAAACAGCACTTTAACAATACTTATTTCTTTAACTACTTACAAACTAAAAACAAGTTTTCTTACCGCTAATATATTCTTATATTAAACAGTCCGCGATAAAAACTAACTAAAACCATTCCTTCTTTTAACTAAAACGTTCTTATATTAAATAGTCTCCGAAAAATACTTATTTTGTAGAAAGAGTTCTCCAGCACAAATTTTACAATATAAATCATAAATTTTGATGGGTTCATAGTCATTATGCATCGGGTACCGAAGATGTAGGCAGTCCTGGCAACGGCCCGTGGATGACATACCCTCTTCACTCATAATTACTCTGTAATCTTGCAGATAGTAAAAAAATAGATCTACCAAGATGGTTTTTGGTAACTGCAACTGTTTTAACATAATGTACATATTTTCAATATTTTCAAATATTGACGCCGGGTTATTGAGACAACAATCAATATTTGATTTCATGTACTTAAACAAACTTGTCAAAGCCATTTCATATAAAGTCTTAGGTTGTTTAGAGAACAATTTACGTATTACTTCAAGCCTGTTCATTAGTTTCTTTTAGTTTTGTTCAAAACAAGTATTGATATTTTCGGGCTTTAAAGACAAAATACTATGTTGTGTCAATTTTGATTTACTCGTGAAAGATAGTTTATACAAAAAAGATCGAGTCGGTCTCTTTGGAAAACCGGCCAGTGTGCTCTTTAATGAGTCGACAAGTAAATAGTTTTGTTCAAAAACATTTCTACGCTAATTTCTCCAATAGTTAACTGTAGCTGGTTTTTTAATATGTACCTGTCCCTGTTAATGTTTTTTTTTTCGCGTTTAGTTAACGATTTAGGTTTATTTAACACTTTTATTGCTTTAATTTTATTGAAAATTGCATCCTCAGCCATTTTTGTCAAAAATATTATAAACGATGGCGGAGTTCTTTTAAAATGGCCCACAAAATTGTGATGCCAACTCTCCACACTGTTAGTGGTCCTATGTTTAATTCCAAAACAGCACCAAGACTTACGAAAATCATTTTTTAACCAGAACGATTCCATGTATTTTACAAATTTTAGTAAGTTATCGTTTGAAATAGAAGCCACTTCCGCTTTTATATATACCCAACCATTGTCTAGCTCAGATAGAGGTAAAAACGGCAATACTGTACAAAGTGACACAATTCTTTGCAAGAATATATCATTTGATAAATGCAGTTTTTTCGCCTTTCGTCGTAAAGCTCGCGTAAAATGAAAGTAACAGCCATGGTAATTTGCATTTGGGAAAACTTCCTGAACAGCAGCGATTGCAGCCCTCTCAAAATCTGTTATAATTTCTGTCGGTGAAAATCCCGGAATAGTAGATTTTATCAATTCTAGCATACGCACATACATTTCTTTTGTTTTTTTGGTAATCAGAACATATACGAGTGGAATTATATTAGTCAACTCATCAGAACTCCCTAAATCCCCATGCATGGTGTAAAGTTCTGTAAATGGTGCAGGACAAACTTCGAAAGTGCCATCAAGTAGTATTATTTTAATATTTGGTATTATTCGTCTGGCTTCTTTTGAACAAAACAGCAAAATGCGGTTGTCTTCATCGTTAAAATCGGCAAGTAGCATATCGGTATACTGAGTGGGAATTTCTAACACACATGCATCATTACAAGACAGCAAAGGAACTTGAAAGTGTTCATTCCTTTTACGATAAATCGTAGATTTGACTTGTTTATATGAAGGTATATTTTGTATAAAATGTATACCTTTGTCGTGAAATGTTGACACCACTTTTTTGTACACATTCGGCACAGTATCTTGCCCTAGACCCGCTTCTTCGACACACGTTGCTATCACGTTTTTTGTAATTTCTTTTGTTTCGTCTTTCACACAATTTATGTGATGTGGTTTATTTTTCATTATTAATTTCTCCGTCTAAAAATATAATAAATATAAATTTTATAAAAAAGCTTTTTAAAGCTGAAAATTGAATAAAAATATTATTTACATAATTAACTCACCATAGAAATCTTCATACTTCCGACACATTTCAGTTTCCGATAATTTATACATCGCCATAATGACATTCCTCTAATATAATTTGTCTGTAGGTAATATTCTTTATCACCATGCTGTAAAACTTTTCCACGACCCCGTTGCAGAAAATTCAAACTATCAAAATTTACGTTTATTTCCATTACGATAAACAAAGATCCAATCCAATCATTGTAAACAATCAACAATAAATAAGTGAGAACCCTGCGACTGCAGCTCTCTCAAAATCCGTTATGGTGCGTTACGTTACGGCATTATAATTTTTGTTAGGGAGTAACCATCTAATCAAAAATGTCACTAAGACAAGTGGTAGCAAATCATTCTCGAGTGGCCAGTTTACATATCAACTTCAAGAAGTTTATATACCTATGTACTTAGTTTGTTCTATGGAACAATTTGAGACAAAAATTACAAACTGTTCTATAGTACAAATAGGGACAATATTTTCTCAAATTGTTCTATTACGTCATGTTCCATAGAACAAATGGGACCTACCCATATAAGTATATGTTTTCCATACTTAACTACTTTAAAGGGAGGTGTCGTCGCCCCGCTTTGCGCGTCGCGCGGCCAAGCTTCTATCCTATCCTGCTTCCTACTAATATTATAAATGTCAAAGTTTGTATGGATGGATGTATGGATATTTGTTACTCTTTCACGCAAAAACTACTGAACCGATTAGGCTGAAATTTGGTATGGGTATAGTTTGGGACCTGGAATAACATAGGTATATATGGCTATTTTTATCCCGATAAAACGCAGGCGAAGGCGCGGGCAGCAGCTAGTTTATAATAAATAGCCAATATAAAGTCCATTAAATTCCTACGTAATAGGTAAGATATTAACAGAACAGGATCTTACCAGGAAGGTCTAAACAAGTAAATTGATAATTTAAACTAATAGTCTTCAAAATTATAATAAGAAAATATTTATTAACATTAAAATTTTATATTAATCCAGATGGGAGGCGATGACGGGGTCGGCCACAAAAAAGGTGGCAGGACGATATCATGGCTTCTGAGTGATCTGCAAAAGACCGGGAGGTTTGGAAGTTTGCTGCCTTTGCCCAGCAGCGGGACAAAATAGGCTAACTAAAAAAATATAAGTGCTAAGTTTGGAATGGTATGTGTTTTACGATAAAATCAAACCTAGAAATAAAGCCTGAGAGATGCGACGCTTTAAAACTTTACCTATTATTTAGAAAGTTAGACGGCAAATCAGAAAATTCCTCTAAACCACGTTATTTTACGACTGGATAAATTATAACATTTAAATAACCATTTACTATTAAATTAATTGCTTCTAGAAATTTCCTGATTTGAATTCTAACTCTCTATGGGCGAAAGCTTATTGCTTGTAAACACAAAATCAAACATTCGAGTTATGAGATGAATGTATGTATGTACATATGTAGTTACCTGGTAGAGGTGCTAGGCTAGATAGAGTACTTGTATAAGGTACCTACAGTTATAGTTCGTTTATTGATAACGTTCTTACGTTACATGTCATATTCTTAATTCAAATTAAATTAACAATATCGTTGTTTAAATTAATATACATACTTGCTAAAATAATTAATTGTAAAATAATAAATGTGGAAATAATATAAATTGAATCAAAATTAAATTAATACAATATTAAGTAATGTCAAAAAGCTCATTGAATTTATAGTGACATTTCTCAATAAGCTAATACTTTAGTTTGCTTTTGAAGGATTGCGTTGCGGAAGCACTGATAATCGTAGGAGGAAGATTGTGGACCCATTACATGCACCAGCTTCGACGATTTCGTGAGACGCCGTGGGATAGCTCTCAGCTTGTGTGCGTGACGAGTGGGGTACCTGGGACCGTCGCCGAACCTAACAACCTTACCGAAGCTGGAGTACCTACTCGTCGAGGTGATTCCTAGCATACATGGCGGCATGGAATATGACTAACCCAGGAACCGCCATAATCTTTAGGGAGCGGAATATTGGACGAGCGGGTACCTACTACCTACATAGTATATACTACCTAGATAACTATGTTTATAGTGTAAAATTTGACTTGTCTAAGTGCTTATTTTGTAAGCCTAAAGAAATAAAGTTATTGATTCTGATCCTGATACCTACAATGTGTCAGGCCGAATGTGTAAAACTTAGTTCTCCTAAATTCCTACATTACATTATACCTAACAGCTTAGTAATGTTAAAGTATTATAAAATCTGAGATAATGTCTTCTTGCAATGTTGCACTGGATTAAACCTTCATGTTAACCCAAATCTGATCAATAAACCAGTTGCGATCCCAGTACCCCTAAGAGTCCTTAAATTTAATTTATCAGAGTCTCTATAAAATGGGATCAAAATTTTTAAATGCCTTAGAGTCAAATCACATACTTACCTATGCAGGCAGCGACACCTCTTGCCGTCAGTACGAATCATAAAACATAAAATACAGAGTTCTTGGCCATGCGCGATGGATGACGTTTTTCAAACTTCGGTTAGCATCTCAGAAAAAAGAGAAATACAAAGTAAATCGAGCCTCGAAACCTCGAAATTTGGCAAGATGGCGTTGCTTTTTCTACACAACAGTAGCTTCAAGTTTACTATGCTCTGACGTTCAAGGCTTTATTCTTATTACCGCTGATGTTATTTAAATACCTCATGGTACCATGCTACCGCAAGCCAATAATTAAAAGATGTTTCGTGAATCTATTTATTTATACAATATTTATACAGGAGGTCTAACATCGGAAGCCTGATACAAAGAGTTTATTGCAATATCCGAAGACACGAAAGCCATAGACTTAGCCAATGTTGCCAGAGACAAAGTATCCATGACGATTCTGTTAGCAACGTGATTCAGCTCAGCCCCTTCAGACTGCGCAGTGTATTTTAGTGCCAGCTTGGTAACTCGCTCACATGCCAGAGCCTTCGATGCTGCGCTCTTTGCCTCTTTACCCGCCTGCTGAGCTGCAGTCTTGGCCAGATTCATCATCAAATCCTGGTGATTCGACATACCATTCTTAGCATACTTCACAGACATTTGTACTTCAATCGAAGCAGTAAGCGCTCTTCTTAAAGCTACAATACTAGAAGCCGTTAAATACGCCACATCTCCTGCGTAGAGTATAGCTTTCTTTGCTTTTACTTCCAGCTTTTCGAGTTTTTGCTTGATTTTCTTTTCGTTGGCAGCTTCGTCTTCAACCTCTGTTCTGTCTATTTCCATTTCAGCAGCAACATCTGGGTTCATGGCTGGCTTGAATATGTTTTCCTTTGGCTCGATCCAGTCATCGGTAAATTCAGGCGCTGTCTCACGCGCATCTAACCTCTGAGGCTCTTCTACTTTCTCATAGCGAGTTGTATTGATTGATTTATCCAAGACGATCGAACCGGTCTCATTTAAATCTTGATTGTTTTCTATATCAAGTGCTGTTTGGTTTAAAAATCCTTTCCTAACACCATAATCTGGCTGCTTTGTCTTAAGTACATGGACCGAGTTCTTTTCACTTCTAGGCATTACGGAGAACGGTGACAAAATAGGAGGTACTTTTTTGACAGCAATGCTTTTATCGTGACTCACGTGCTTAGGTACCGTATTGTTAAGAATAACATTGTAAATTGTTGTATTTTTCAAAGTCAAATATTTATTGAGGGTTGTGGAAAGTAGTGGTTTGGAGGTTGTTTGAGGTTTCTCAGAGATGGAATCTATTGATCTCTTCTTGCGGAGAGACAGGTCTATAGATTGTTTCTTAGATAAAGCTGTTGCGTAGGTGATATCTTTCAAAGCCGACACTATTGAAACTTCAGCTGCAATCTGTGATAGTCCATAAACTAAACGATGGAGTTCTGGTTCTGTTGAAGCTCTCGTTACGGTCAGTATATGGCCGGATAGCGTCCTCGAAATATAATCTAAAATTCGCCTTGTTTCAATAGCAGTCACGCCCTTGTTTTTTCCGGATGCATCCAACGCTTCTCTTGTTATTCTGGTTATTTTGTCTTGCATCTCTATCTTGGATAGTATAGAAGAGACTAAGTCTTTAGAAATTTGGTACAGTGTCTCTTCCATTTGCTGATTTGTGACATTTTTAGTGGCTCTCATAATGGAGTCATCTAAGTGCTTTACAACATTGTGCGGGGAAATTACTTGCCTATCGCTTACAATGATTTTCGTATTATATTTTTTACTGAAATCATGCACCGGAGATATGCCAGCGGATGCGAGTAGTATGACCTGAAATGTGATATCAAGATAAATTTATAAGTTATGGGCAAAATCCTATATTAATTCTACTCTGCAATATTTACTCACGCTGAAAACAAATGCCAGAGCAATTTTAAACTCCATTTTCGTTATGGTTTTGCTAGCGGAGAATAATAGTTAAATGCTACGCTGCAGTCATTAGTGAAACAGATTTTATGGCTTTTCATAAAACAAGCTGTTAAAATAATGATTCAGTTCGTTATATTTCTTGGGTTCAATAAGGTAACAAAACTAAATCTCTAGACTTAGATTTATTGTTAGGGAAACATTTGAAGGATACACGAAAAGAAGGGGCTCATCGACACATTTTTAGTGAAATCTAACTAACTATGCCATTCGAATCATTTCAAGCGGGTCTTTTATTGGTTAATTTATGAGAACTGGTAAAAAGGTTAATGTTGTTCAAAATAAATTTAAGAACGCATTGCAATGAGCCCCCTCTTGCTTTGGTAGTTTAAGCGTTACTTAAAAATCTTCTTTATTTTAAATATCATTGCTTTTTTTAATTGAAAAAAAGCTGTTAAATACAGATACATTATAATATAATAGCTATACAGTTCACAATAAATAAATAAATGCGCGAATTTAAAACAGTATAATTATTTGATGAAAATTTAAAAAGCCATTATTTTTTAATACTAATTTTGTTAATGGGTCCCTTCTTTCCATGTAACATTCATTTGCTATTACCCTAGATCTCTAGATGTGCCTATTCCACATTACAAACTATCCCTAAATATTTTAAATCGGGCAACATTTGACTGAAAAGTCCAAATACAGTGTAATGCATACTTAGTATAGTATGGAATATTCTAATCATAAAACGGTAGCACTCTACTCATTCTAAAGGTTGCCTGGGAGAAATCACTCTCAGCGATAAGGCCGCCTTTTGTACTGTATTAATTTTAATTTTAGATATAATAGTTTTTATATAATTTTAATAAAGTGTTCAGTCATTCATTCATTCTACCAGTTCTATAGAAATGTACTTATTAGCACAGATTAGTTAATGTTACGTATTAGGTAGGTATTTGTTTAACTCACTGTATTTCATGGTTACCTATCCAGCAAAAGCATTAAGCATTATTCTTCGCCTGCTGTGTTCCACTTTTCTGTACACATACAAGGGTCTATACACGTAGTCATTTCTACTCTCTAATGCCTCCATCTCTTCATCAGACACTTCTCTTTTATCAATTTCACTCTTACTGTCCCTTTTGTCATAATTTTTTTTGATATCGTCTGGTATTAACTCTTCATAATGTTTTGGTTTAAGAGGAATATTTAAGCAGAAGTTGAAGCTTATCAGCAACGCAAGTAAAGGTATGGTGCGGATCATTTTACAAGGTTGCCTTGGTAGAAGAAATCACGGCTTATTTATACACTGCATCAATTAAAATAATAGTTAATCAGCCCGCTGCTAAAGGCATTAGCGTTAAATTAGATTTGATTATCGAGATATCGTGAACTGTCTTAGTGATTAAGACAACGGTGGTTGTTTTTTTTTTCTTCAGTTATCATCACGACACCTTTGCAATCGTACCTATATCAAAGCGAGTCAAATGCACCTACTTGATTGCAGTGTATGGAAAACACGATTGTTAGTTTATTCAACTATCAAAACACATGCATTTTCGTCGAACTGTGTATATTTTAAACACAATGTTTATTGGTAACTATATATAAATCAAATTAATAGTAATGTTATATCCGATTTCGTAAAGCTAATTCAATGTCTCAATTATTTCTTAAAACCAATCCGTGTCCAAATTTTATTTGCGATTAGGGCAGAATCCCAATCAGGAAAGAAGAATAGTCTGTTAGATGAAGTCGACTGAAGCCTTCAGTGCTTTTCGGAATGAATCAAATAGCCAATAGGATCGTTTAGCTTTACAAATCGAGCTAGCCAATTGGGTGGATTCAACTCATACCAACTCTTTTCTATGGCGCTTAACTCTGACTGAAAGTATTCCTTTTGTCACCCTAGCGATCTGCGGTTAGACACGAAACGCAGCTGAGATAAACCTCCAAATATGCGCACAGCATCTAAACGCACATATCGTGTAGAAAGGCACCCAGGTTTCATTCAAGATCTCTAACACAACTACACTCTTGCCCGTCGTAAAAGTTTCAGTTTAGCCGAGGAATGCTGGGAGGACCCTGATGCGGCCGTGTCCGGAGAACTGCGACTGTCCTCCGATCGGTGAGGCATCCACGTCATTGGCAGACGGCAGGAGGTCAGACTCGAGGCCGGTGTCACGGCGGTGTCTCTCACCATAGCCAGAAGCCTTTACCTAGTAATGAGAAATCATTTGTCAAATATTATTATTATTTTTAGCATGTGTTGTGCTGTCCCATTTCCCATATTGTTCCGGGTGTTGTTTATAAATATCAGTTATCAATATTATTTATTGCAGATTATAACCCATAACACAAGCGCTGCTCAGCTTGGGGCTAGATGATATTTGTGTGAATTGTCTAGCATTATTTATTTTGCAGTGGGACGACACACACACTAGGAAATATTCAGCATCGATAAATAAAATATGACAATTGTCGATCTGCATGCTAACTTAATAAGTTAACTGTGCAAATTAACAGTCCTATGAATATTGAGGTGAAACTATGTGAAGATGATGTCATCTCATAAGTCTAAAATAATAAAGGTACCTACAGACTACACAGTTTACTCTGGATGTTTATGGGTTTTACAGAGTAAAACGAGTGAAAAATTGCAGACTGAAGAAAGTATATTAAAAATAATAAACTTACCACAGCACCAGACTCCGCATTTTCTTCTCCTGTAGCTGATGGTATTGGTTCTTGTTTTGGGATGTGCTGGATCGCATCCTCCACCGGTGCGCAGGCGCAGGCGGCTAGCAGCGCTAACGCTACGACGGTAAACAACGCTGAATGCATTCCCGAAAGATCCTATAGTGCTCTGGATGATACTTGCTCTAAATAACTTTAAAACTGTAGCGATCCTTCCTCGCTACCTTCTTTATATTATGAACCATTGCTGACACAAAGTGTTAGGGTGTTGTTGGGGTGATTGAAACAGTAAACTTGGATTATGCGCATTATTTGTGGAGCAAATCTGACGCACGTTCTGTGGAGAGCAATAAACGTAAGAGTATTCTATTTATGCTTGATCGCGAGCGGTGGTGTACACATTCCATAAAAAATGTTGCCATCTGGATGCCTTCTTTACGCGCTGTACCTACTCTTATATAAACTACAACTTTTCTTCAAGAACTACAAGAAATTTTATTGATGAAAACGAGTTTTCTTCCTGTTTGGATTAAAAACACACGGTCATGTTCTAGCAAACTGAATTTTTAAGCTTTTATAGTTATTATCTTTGAGAATAACCAATTAGCCAACTTGGTTTAACTACGAGAAAGGATAATTTCCGAGAAGCTCCATATTTTACTCAATGAAGGCATCATGACTTGGCACTGGGTCTCTAAGCCTTGACTAGTAGGTACTATCCGATATTCTGTATGGGTTTGAGATGCTAATGAAACTCCCAATGCGGATAAACTGATAAAAATAAAGAGCAACAAAGCCTAATTATCACCTTGTTATTGTGTGGTGTGGTATACCATCTGTAACAATGCGAAGCACTTTCCGAATAGGGTTTGAAATGTTTGCCAAGCTTTTGTTGTTTCTTTGTCACATAAGCTGAAGTATCACGCGACCAAATTTTACGAAAACGATATAAGAAAGTATAAATAAATAATGTTGAACAATTCACACAGCATTATCTAGCCCAGGG
This sequence comes from Eupithecia insigniata, assembly GCA_947859395.1. NCBI lineage: Eukaryota > Metazoa > Arthropoda > Insecta > Lepidoptera > Geometridae > Eupithecia > Eupithecia insigniata. Next base: position 7,662,926 of record OX402009.1, on the reverse strand, counting down.
TTTGAAAAAATCCGATTTTTATAATAAATATAAAAAATCCGATTTTTTTATATATATCCGATATATATCGGATATATATCGGTTATATATCGGATATATATCCTGGCTAAGAAAAAGAAGCGAATTTCATTCTGTAAGGGGATTAAACACTTTTGTGTGAAAGGAATTTGTAAAATAATATCATATTACCACATTTTTTTATTTAAAAAATCTTGAAAAAATTACAAAAGAATTACAAAAGTTTATTTGAGAAATATTTTTTTTTAATGAACTCTAAAGAAATAAGTTGACTATTATTACAATAATCTTCGTTTGTTTGTGAGATAAATCAACTAATTTTAATAATAATTTGTAATCATAAAAAAGTAATCATTCAGGGTCAGGCCTTAAGCATATGAGTGGGACATCATCATCTGGTTCCCAGTCCCAGTCAACCTCTGTTTCTTCTATGATGTTCTCATTGACATTCACACTGGGATTTCAAATCCAGTCCATATTGTATGACGGAGCTGCAGCTGTACTATGGATGCCCCTTTTAGACTGGTTGAAAGTCTTGAAGATATGAACCAATTTATGTGCTTTTTGGGTTGCTAATCGATTACGAATCTTTGATTGAACCATGCCGAAGGTAGAGAAAATTCTTTCGAGACCGGCCGTTGACGTTACTGCTGACAGCAATTGTTCACAGAGTGCCTGAAATGCTTCTTTACCATCCCAGTTGAGCCAACGTGGATCATTTGTGTTCATATCTAGGAGCTTCCACCATTCCAATGGTGGGGTCTGTTCAAATTGTGACCCAAACAGATATTTTGGAACCAGTGACGATTGTGTAAGTAATGCCGTTACAGTAGGCATATGATCGGGCTGCATTTCATCAAAAGCTTTGTTTCTTTGATCGTTGGTCAGATGTTTACCCAGAAACCAGTGGTCCGAATTGTAGTTTTTCTCTACGTGTTGCCAGGGTAAACATTAATCTCCAAATTTTTTTGTTTAGAAGACAGGTAAAAATCTATTGATATATATCAAGATAAAAATCAATTGATATATATCGTGATATATATCCGCTGATATATATCGGCGAACCCTGATCTAGCCCCAAGTTAAAAAGATAAAAGAATTTATTGTTGTAGGCACGTTAAGGAAGCCTTTTATACTTTGCTTATTTTTATGCTTTGATTATTATGTACTAGCTGTGTCTACGGCTTTGCCCGCGTAGTAATCCCATTTTCGTGGGTTTTATTTTTTAGCATATTTATGATTTTTGATACGAATACTGGACCTAGACATAACCTGGCTTGTAGCAATGGAAGTATCCTTAGTCCGTGACTGTCCACCTCCTGTATCAGAGGATCTGCAAAAGGATGTTTTGCTCCAATCCCCTAGCCGGGGATTTTTCTCTAGGGTAGAATAGACAATAATGATATCGTATTGTCATACATTGCGAACATTAGTGAAGTTGAAAGAATGAATTTAAAACAATTTACGCATTCGATGGCAAAGTAACGTAATTTTTCTTTACCTTAGACAACAATTCTCGTGCTAGGGGGATGTATTTCATCTATTTCTATTCACCATGGAGTCTCTATTCACCCTGTTTTACAGTAGCCTTAGTTACCCGATATATAACATCAGCTATCTGAGTGAGTGAATAGAGAGTGCTCCTGTGTTTGCGCATACACTTGGGTACTATAATATGTCCCGCACACATGGCTAGTCTCCGTTCGGACTAGCCGCCGTGGGCGAAGATTCAGCTAGGATGTAGACCGAGAATTTATGCTTACCCGGTTAGGAGGACAAAAATTAGTCCAACCCATTCGGAGATTACCTCAAACAAACAAACAGACAAACTGAAACCACGGAAAGATTTCAATCATCACCATCATCCCTCTATATTCAGAAACGTCTTCCCCGTAGAGATTCGTAGCTCCGTAGACCCTCTACGAAGAAACCGGGATAATTATTAGATTACACCGACAGTCCGTCCAACCATCAAAGAATAGAATTAAGTAAATACATAATAATACTAATTGTCCAGTAGCACCACACAGCATTATCTATAGCACCAAGCCAAACAGAACTTTGTTATGGGTACTAAATAACTGATAAACATAATAGAATATATTACATCATCATCATCATCATATCAGCCCATACACATCCACTGCTGGACATAGGCCTCCCCCATACGACGCCATATTACATACATAGATATTTTTTATTATACATAGAAAACGACCAGAACACCCTGAACAAATATTTGCAGATCGTACAAATATTTCCCGAGGCGGGAATCGAACACGCAACCTCCTGCGTCGCAGGTCACCACAGAGGGCGTCAAATTAAATTAGAACTAGTATTTACAAGTGAAACAATAGAGCTAACTGCAAACTGTTGCAAGCAATCTAGAAATAGCTTAACTGATACATATCAATACCAGTCGGAAGCGTCCCCAAGACTCTGGCTGATTTGCCCCGCTGTATGGCAATGCTGATGCGAGATGTGCCAGATTAATTAATTAAATAAAGTACATAGATAGATATGTTTTTACTGTACATTGAAAACGGCCAGAACACCCGGGACAGAAATATCCGCAGTTCGTACAAATATTTTTTTCCGAGACGGGAATCGAACACAAAAGCTTCGCAGGCGGGCCGTCAATAAATATGTGGTATTTGGTGACGCCTGAATAATTATTGTGCTCTTCTCAATACATCTTATAACATCTTTCATTATCCTGTTCGTTCTCATATGCTGTAAGAAGTGTAGTGTAGAGCCACGTAGAGCTTTGTAGCGGCGTAGACCCTCTACGAATATGGGATCAGAATCAGAATCAATAACTTTATTTCTTTAGGCTTACAAAATAAGCACTTAGACAAGTCAAATTTTATACTATAAACATAGTTATTATTATCAAATAAGAAATAAGGTGTTATTGATATTCTCTTCACTTCCATTTTTTGTCCACTAGTGGAAGAAGTAAAAAGAAACCACTTGCACATTATAATATCACTTATGTGTCTAATACATGGTTATTTTGCCTATCTAAATCTAAATTTAATACGATTTAGATACATGTCAATATTTCTATAAAGCTAAACAGAACATTGAATTTCTTACATACTACTGACAGTGCGGAACGGAGCGACATCTGGCCAAGCATTAACATCATTGATGTAATCATCTATGGAGTAAAAGGCCTTCGTGATAAGATTTTGTTTAATTTACTATTTAAATTTACGAATAGGGAGTTCAGTTGCTTCAGATGGAAGCTTATTATAGAACCGCACGCAATTGCCCATAAATGATTTCCCTACTTTTCGTAATCTATATGCTGGGATGTGTAATTTGTTCTTGTTTCTTGTATTTCTATTGTGAACATCACACTTTTTCAAAAACCTATCTCTATTTTTGTGCGTATACATTAGATTTTCATAGATGTATTGCGATATTACTATCAAAATATTTATTTCTTTAAATAATTCCCTCAAAGAGTCTCGTGGCTTTAATTTATAAATTGCGCGTACAGCCCTTTTTTGAAGAACAAAGATAGCCTGGATGTCAGCTGCCTTTCCCCAAAGCAAAATACCATAGGACATAATACTATGAAAGTAACTAACCTAGCTGTATCTTCATCGGTAATATATCTAATTGTACGAACTACATAGGCTGCTGAACTAAGTCTGCCTACGAGAGCATCAATTTGCGGTTTCCATTGAAGAGTGGAATCAATATGTAACCCTAAGAAAACGGTAGAGTCTACAAAGTGAACAATCTCATCCTTTAGCATTATCTTAGTTGGAAATTCTTTTACATTTGGTAACATGAATTTAATGCACTTTGTTTTTTTAGCATTAAGTAAGAGGTTATTGGCGGTGAACCAATCTAGTACGTGTGAAAGCGAATCATTTACATCGTCATAATTACATTTATTTCTGTCAACTTTAAAAATCAGTGAAGTATCATCAGCAAATAAGACTATATCACACAGATCTTTTGCTAAAAAGGGGAGATCATTTATGTATACTAAAAATAAAAAAGTACCTAATATTGATCCTTGCGGGACGCCTAATTCAATTTTTGAGCCCCTAGATCTTTCTTTGCCAATAGCTACTTTTTGAACTCTATCAGATAAATATGATTGCATAAGGTCCAGTGCCTTGTTTTGAATTCCATAGTGACTCAATTTTCTAAATCTACACAATCAAAAGCCTTAGAAAGGTCACAGAATATACCAATAGCGGTTTTCGCTTTATCCCAGGCATCCAATATATGCTTTAGTAAAACTGTACCAGCATCGGTTGTTGATCTACCTTTGGTGAAGCCAAATTGATTTTTATGGAGTAGCCTATTAAGGACAAAATGAGAGGACAGCTATGTGAGAATAATCTTTTCAAACATTTTACTTGTAGCTGGAAGTATTGAAATTGGTCTGTAATTGGCCGGATCAGTGTGACTTCCAGATTTAAAAAGAGGAAGCAGTTTACTATATTTCATGAGATCAGGAAAAACTCCTGCGTCGATACAACTATTGAAAATATAGGCCAAACAAGGAGCCACTTCCTTTATAATTGAACTTAGTACTTTGGTTGAGATACCCCATGATTCGCAGTATTTTTGATGTTAATAGACTTAAACGTTTTGACTATATAATTGGCATTTACATGAGTAAATATAAAGACCTCTTTACATTTTTCAACAGATGATTCTAATAATTCAACCGCCATCGAAGGTGAGGAGTTTAGAGTCCGGGTAACAACTTTAGGAATATCGGAGAAGAATGCATCGAAAGCATCGGCATTATCCTTTTCATGTACATATAAGAATTAAGTTATTAATTTTTAACTTTATTTCTCTAGAACGTGGCTTTGATTTACCCGTTTCGTTATTTATTAGTCTCCATGTTGTTTTTATTTTATTAGATGAGTTTATAAGTGTTTTCCTCAAGAATAGGCATTTTGCTGTGTTGCAGACTTTCTTAAATGTTTTCGAGTAGTTGGTTACATATAAGAGAAACACAGGATCATGTAACATAGCATCATTGGCCTGGGGACTAACTCGGAAAAGGAAAACCGAAGTTTCTGATTCTTTTTCGTGCAAATCAAACCCTTGCCGCTTACCTAAGTTTAGCGTTTGCATAAAAACGAAACGCAAACTTCGATTTTACGACTACGGGTTTATAGAATTTGGTGCGAAACAATTTATGCAAAACTATAGAATTATGAAACAACAAACTTACGATATTTTTTTTTCAAGATAATTGGGAGTTAATGTTTATATACCTTCATTTTAACGTCATTAACTGACGATAGCTAATTCTGATTATTTTAGACAAATTATGGACAGTTATCATTCAGAAGAGCAAGTTGCTATAGTGTCGTCTTCTGCCGTCTCCACTAGTTCGACTGGTCGAGAGATCGGTTGTTAATGTCGGTTTACCTAATACACGGTCTGTACCATAGATCAGAAAAACTGTACTGACTAGTTTCTCGACTGGTACTGTTGCTATAGAGTCAGCTCTAAACTATACTTACCTTCTATTGTCGTCTCGACTGGTTGATAGATCTATTCCTCACTTCTATAAGGTAGACAAGAAACTGGAGGCCTAACTTTGAATCACAAAATAAGATGTAACGATAAAACGAAGAACCTTACTACTAAATTGCTTCGGGTGCCTTACCAACTGATACCTGATACCTTTCGTTACTGATACTGATACCTTTAACTGATACTGATACCTTTCGTTACTGATACTGATACCTTTAACTGATACTGATACCTTTCGTTTCTGATCTCTAAGAAATACATTTCCAAATAATTTTCATCGTACCAAGGGTCATCGAAAGAACGGTTCCGCCGTTCGTCATTTTATGCGATCCATCATCCAACAACTTCATAATTCGTGTAACTCAATTATAAAATCTCGATCAAAGTAGACCTCCTGTATTAATAGCTTTCTTGTCTTACTTTGGCTGGTGTTTGAAAATTGTGTCGGAAGCAATAAAGTACCTAAGTATTCTAGTTACTATAGTATACAAATTAATACATTGGTCAAAAGTATTCATAGGTAATGATTATACCTACCTACATATGTATGTATGTGTATTGAATTCTTTCCAACATTGTACACACCTGTATGTGCCTAATGATTCCTTTCTCGGCCACCTGACTAAACGCTTAACCAAATAGAGGTGCTGGTTTAATAAATTAGCAATATTTTGAAGACAAAAACTCCCAAAGGGGCAATGATTATAAACTGGCCATAATTTATAAAAAATTGAAGTAAACTATAGAAAGAACCCTATATTTTGTACACGTGGCACGACACGCTATAGACTATAGTGGAATAATACAAGACAACATCTCTGGCATCCAATCTACTCATAAACATGTTGTTATTGAAGCTGTATGTATTGCGTAAATAGAACCTTAAAACAGAAAAGTAAACGTTATGCAATTCGAAGACAAATAAACTATTCCAATCAGTTTGAGACTGTTTCATGTATTGAATAGTGATTGAATACATAGGTAGTATAGTACTTAACTACTTACTGACTAGGTAGGTACATGTGACTGTTAAAGCTCTTCGCAGATAGGAAACCGGAAAAATTCTAATTTACGAGTTAATTCCATGAATTGATCTATAATCCTATAGCCTTACACATCAATAATCGGAAGGATACATGCGTCACGCTTTTCCGGCGTTTCTTAACAATACTAAAGTAAACTGTTTATCATCAGTTTTCAACATAATCCACAACAAAACACATTCATGGTCAAGTTATTGACAGTATTTGCTGAAGAAATTAGGATCACCGGTACACAACACAATGCGTCAATTCCCATTCGGGCAATGTTTATTAGCACTACAAAACGACAGGGCGGTGTATATAAACTAATGCAAGTTGAACGTGTCATCAAAAACAAAGTTAACGGAAGATCGATCATACAGAACCAGTTTTTGGGAACATTCCCTACATCGCGGAGAAGCGACTTCGAGGCCCAACAAGACCATGGCTTCCCAATTTGTGATTCTTCTCTCGCTTGCGCTGCTTGCGTATACCATCGCCTCGCCTGTCCCAGAGGCTACAGAGACTACGACAGAATTAGAAGAAGAAGTGATACCGGTCTATGCAGTGATCGAGCTAGTACCAGCGGTGGTCTTAGTTGAAGAGACTACAACGGAGGTTCCAACCGAGGCTACACCCGAGGAGGTGCATAAAGTAGAGAAGAGGTCCGTACGTGGAGACAACACGAACAATGATTTATTGGCCCAATACGAGGGAAGTTTAGATGACACGGGACTATCGAGCCTAGCTGGACGCAGGATCAAGTTCCTGCCGACCTGGGCGGGTTAAACGGATAATAATACAAGACGAATTTCCGGGTGCATGTGCAATTTTTTTATGTTAAGCTTATATTCTAGAACTCATTTCCAAACTGATCTAAGATTCTAAGAAATTTTCCCATAACGAAGTACCTATACATTGGTTTGAATTTAGTTCTAGAATAACTTGTAATATGTAAAGTAATAGGTATTTAAATACCTTATAATCTAAGATGCTATTGAAAAATAATTCCTATTCGTAATTTGCTGTCACAAATTAAGAATAGTTTTTGCCAAAAAAAATTTGTACGCAATAAAGTATTAAAAATTACCTACGATAGTTTTTTTAATGACTTTTCGTCAAATGAACTACCAAACCTTATACTTTCAGTATGTTTAAAACATATACCTAAACATTTTTGGGAAGAATTACAGGAATAAAAAATCCATAAAAAACAAGGCTAAAGACTAAAATATTTTATTAAAAACTTTATAAATTGTTGTATGCTATATTTAGTGTAAAATCTTTATTGACAAAGGAAATAACAATCAAAAAAATTCAAACGGAATAGACGCTATTATCAGTTTCTTATTGTTCCAGTTTATCTTCATCGTCATGATTAGCATTTCTTTTTATGTACAAATCTTCAATAACTCTTATTTCAATATTATTCGAGTCGATAGAGACTTCACTTAAAATTTTGATCTCCTGAAGGTCATAGTCCGGGTTGTAATCAACATAATCATTGCCTCCTCTCATTTCTCCTCCAGTCTTTAACACTTCGGGGCTAAGAAATAAACCATTAAGAATATGCCCATTTGATAGCTTAAAAATAATTAACAGAATCAAGAGTAAAGAGAGATTAGCCATTTTTCACTCCTAAAAAATGACTGCGATGTATAAAATATCTCTAGCTTTTATAAGGAAGAACCCCGTTGAAAAGGTGATAATTTTCAAAGAGAATTTATACAATATACGCACATAGACAATAATAACAACTTATACAAATATTTTAGCAGATCAAGTCATAATGAAAGAGAAGACACGATTGTGTGTTTAGTGTTATTTATTTTTGATTTTGTATTGTTGCTCTAGTGACTGTAAAAATATTTCATAGTTGGTCCTTTACAAGTCCATGGAAAATAACCACATGTCTTAAAAATAGATTAGAGGTTAAAGGAGGCCTTGCTGTTTACAGTACTTTTCCAGCATAAAGAATATGGAAAAATCATATAAAGTGATTGCTTCTTATCTAAATATTTATTAATCTGTCACGATCAGATCTTCAAATCAATCGAGACTACAAACTGAACTTTTATCCAGTATAGAATTGTAAAAATCACATATTCTTGATGGCATATCCAATATGTCCATAGGAAATGACATGTCACGCATTTATTGGTGTCAGATATTATCAGTCGCCTATCGCAGGTGGCACCTACCTACACGATTTTAACTACCCTGTGGATACTTAAAACGGAAAATAACAGTCTATCAAAGCTTCCGTATAGAAGTGTTGTTTACCATGAGTGTGAAATACGCGCTTGTTGTCCTTTTAAGTTTACGTGTAATTTTAGGCACGCATATGCAACTTCCGAACATGAACCCACTGTTAGTGCATATTCCAAAAATGGAAAAAGAACACACAACGAAACAAACGATTCTCTTCCTAAAAGATAATTACAACGATACGTTAATAAATTCCCTATTAAAATCCCTATATACGAACCAAGCGGTGTTATTGGTCAGCGGAGAATACGTCTCTACTTATGGAATTAATAGTTATTTACCAAATATTATTGTGGTAACCAGAAACGTAGAAACCAAAGCTTTGGGAACCGAAGCATTCAAAACAGTTCTGTTTTCATTCTGGTCGTACGTTTATATCGTAGTTATAACAAGGGACGAAAAATACGTGTGCGAAAATGGCACGTTACGTAATGATACATATAACGAAGTGAAAATTTTTCTCAATAAACTTTGGCATGTTTATAAAATTGGTCGCGTTATGATGATGTTTCCTTACACTTGTCCAGAGCATTATATCATTTACGATGGCAAAGAAGAGTCTGCACCTGGAGAATATTATAACAGAGGATTGAAACTGATAAGACCTAAGAATGACAAAGATCTAGTCAAAGCCTTTGCTGAAAGCGGGAGACATCTAACAGTAGACTACCCAATTCGAGCCAATATCTTTAAAAGATTCCCCACATCCATCACAGAGTGCGATATTATTGATAAATACACGAAAATCAGTCCCTATCGCTTTTCTCCTTTCTGTGGCTTGGACGGGATGATTATGGAAGATTTTTTCCAGTACTACAAATATGACGTCTATTTCTCGACGGAGAAAGACTGCAATTTTTACGGTTTCGTGGATGAAAACAATAATATAACAACGGGGAGTCTCGGTTGTATCGTAAACCATAAGATAGACATATCGTTCAACTCAAGGTTTCTATGGCAGTATTCATCAGATAGCTATAATTTCTTGTATCATATAGCTGAGGATTCTCTATGCCCCGTGATGAAGAGACCTCTTGTCATACCCTTGTGGCATTACGCAACCAATGCTTACCATCCCGCACTCAGCGTGACAATTCTAACAGTACTGACTTTTCTGGGTTTTGTTACATGGTTATTAGCGTGGATATCATCGAAATTTACTAATAAGAAACCTGATAAAATGTATGCATACTTGTTGAATTCAGTAAGTTCAGCTTTATTTGGAATCATGGTGCAACATGATAGAACATTTTTAATTTTGAAAGGGACTTCTCTCGTGTGTTCGGTCGTTCTTCTAGCTCTCTACCAAGTAAGTAGATACGCCAGCGAGTGGCTCTTCTGACTGACCATAAAATGTAGTGTAGTGCACAAAATATTTATTTGAATAGACAGTCAGAAACTGTTCCTAATTGAAATGCGCTGTAGTCAATATTATCTTGTTCTGGTCTATTTTATAACAGTTTTAACATTTTCAGGGGCATATCAACTACCAGTTCACAACGTTCTCCCATTATGAGCAAATTAAAACCATAGAGCAGCTATTTGAATCTTCAATTACTTTGATCACTTCGCCGTCAATAATGTACATTTTGAAGCCAACTGTGACTCGGAATGCTGCATTCATGCAACGCATTCGCATATTAAACATCTCAAATTATGAACATCTTGGTAAAGAAAAAAAATCCTTAAAGCTAGGTACTCGTAATACTTAATAGGTACTACGTTTTAAGTCAATTGAAATAGGCGTTTTAAGCCCCCGCCCAACTAAAAAAAGGCCTATAAGCGAGCGTGCTATTCTGCAATACTATCAGATCATTAGGAGCTTCGTGTGGTTACTTTGACCATGCAACGAATTGTAGTTATAGTACATATTATAGTTTTTGTTACTAAAGTGCTTAAGCTCTCGGACTCAGGGTAATCTCTAAGAAATTAAATCCTACTCTTACTAATATTATAAATGTCAAAGTTTGTAAGGATGGCTGTATGGATATTTGTTACTCTTTCACTCAAAAACTACTGAACTCATAAGACTGAAATTTGGTATGGGTATAGTTTAAGACATGGAATAACATAGGTATAGGCATTTTTTATCCCGATAAAAAGCGGGCGAAGGCGCGGGCAGTAGCTAATTATATCTTTAAAAAATTCGATTTCAGCGGATCTTGAACCCGCGACGTTCCGGCACTACGGAAATGCGCTAACTGCGCCATAGATAATTTCTTTTTTATTTAACTTTATTTCTAAGTTTTGTAGTTATTTATTGTAAAATAGTTGTTATTTTACAATAAATAACTATTAAACTTAGAAATAAAATAAAATAAAAAAGAAATTATTCTGTCAAAAGGTCAATACAAAAAAAAATTAAGCGGGTTAACTACGAACCTAACCGAGTTTAGGTTGTAGTACCAATATCTTATAGAAGAACATGAACCTGTGTGAGGTCTCTAGGTTTTTTAACCGACGAAAAACAGAAGAGAAGGCAGTTCTTTCTTCGGCTATATCTATTTTTTTTTATGTAGTATATGTATGTTCTTCGATTTCTCATTCTTTTGCTTTCTTTTGCTATTGTATGGACAATAATCCCGAGATTGTCGCATAAATTAATATTCCCGAGGGATAAATAGTTGTCCCGAAAAACATAAAAAAACAATGTACTAAATATATACTATATAATGTATACTAAGGGATTAAAAGTCAGTTTTAGTTTTTTCAAAACAATTTATTTATTAATATGTATTACATTGTTTTTTATTCATAGGGGAGCGGTTTTTGCATAAATATTTCATCAGAATCAGAATACGAGTAAGCCTTAAAATAACATAGTTTTAAAAGCTTTTCCTCGTTTGTAAGTTACCGCAGAACGCCATTAAAAGTAGTAAAACCATGATTTTATAAACATTGACTATAAATTATTATCATACTTGTTATTTTGCTGCTAAAACATATGCATAATAATTTGATTGTTTTGAAAAAAACTAAAACCAACTTCGAATTCCCTTAATTTTACGCTGTTTTGAAGTTTGAGGGATAAATTGTAATCCCACGGGAATATAACTTTTATAAAACCAACTCGGGATCATTCTCTATACAATAACGAAAAAAAATTCAAAATAGTTGACGGAGAAATCGACAAACATACATAAGAGCCGAACATAGAAAGTGCTCTTTTTTCCGAAGTCGGTTAAAAATAAACTCTTCTATTTTTTTAAAATGCCTCTAGCCTTCACTGAAAACAGCGCTGGGTGAACACACCAGTGATTGTCCAGTACAATTCTGAGTGGAAGCAATGTTTTCCCTAAACCCTGCTACGCACGAAAAATAAACACCTCAATGTAGGATTAATTATTTTAAATTTATTGTGCTGTGTAGTACATTTAATATAAATGTTTCATTATATTTCAGAAACTATAATGAAAGACCCGACATTATCCGCAGTGTCGAGAGGAAATGACGTCATGATAGATGTAATTAGAAACCACGACAACCAGACCATACCGAAAATATACGTACTCGACGAGTGCTTTCAGAGCTTGTTACTGTCTTTCATCGCTAGTAGTGGTGAGTATAAAGCACGGTCTACTACACGATACACATGTTGGAACAACGCCGAGTAAAGCAAGACGACCAGACAAGCTTACCCAAAGCACAGATTAGTAATGTTAATTCGGTAACCGTACTCGACGAGTGCTTGTTACTGTCTATCATCGCTAGTAGTGGTGAGTATAAAGCACTGTCTACTACACGATACACATGTTGGAACTACGCCGAGTAAAGCAAGACGACCAGACAAGCTTACCCAAAGCACAGATTAGTACCAAAGAACAGATTAGTCATGTGACTTCGGTAAACTTGTTACTGTCTATCATCGCTAGTTGTGGTCAGTATAAAGCACGGTCTACACGGTACGCACGCTGGAACGACGACGCCAAGTAAAGCAAGACGACCAGGCCAAAAGTTTACGTAGGTACTGGACGAGAGCTTTCAAAGCTTGCAACTATCTTTCATCGCTAGTAGTGGTGAGCATAAAGAACGATCTACATTGTACATTGTATATAGTTCTTCTCATCATCAGCCCGTACACGTCCACTGCTGAACATAGGCCTCCCCCAAACGACGCCACGAATAGCGGTCCTGAGCCGCCTCCATCCAACGACTCCCTGCGACCGCTACGATGTCGTCGGTCCATCGAGTGGGAGGTCTTCCCACACTCCGTTGCGCATTGCATCGCGGTCGCCAACCTTTACTCCCCAGCGGTTATCGGTTCTACGAGCTATATGGCCTGCCCATCGCCATTTCAGCCTGCTGATTCTGAGAGCTATGTCGGTAACTTTGGTTCTTCTACGAATTTCCGTATTCCGGACCCTATCGCGTAGAGAAACTCCGAGCATAGCTCTCTCCATAGCTCGCTGGGTGACTTTGAGCTTATGCACAAGGCCTATAGTGAGCGACCACGTCTCGGATCCGTAAGTCATCACTGGTAGCACACATTGGTTTAAGACTTTCGTCTTGAGGCTCTGCGGTATCTGTGACGAGAAGATACTGCGCAGTTTCCCGAACGCTGCCCATCCGAGTTGGATTCGTCGGCTGACTTCTTTATCGAAGTTGGATTTACCTAGTTGGACCATTTAGCCTAGGTAGACATAATGATCAACAACTTCGATAACATCGTTCCCCACATAGACCGGTAAGGGTGCGACATGGGCATTAGACATGATATTTGTCTTACCCATGTTCATTTTAAGACCCACTTGGCGGGAAACGGTGTTGAGGTCTCTGAGCATCCTGCTAAGGTCTTCCAGTGATTCTGCCATAATGACTATATCGTCGGCAAACCGAAGCTGAGTGATGTAATCGCCGTTGATATTGATGACATATCCGTCCCAGTCCACAAGCTTCAAAATATCCTCCAATGCCCTCTGCATTGGAGGATATTTTGAACAGTTTCGGAGAAATGACGTCTCCCTGTCTCACCCCTTTTTGCAGTGGGATCGGATTTTTGCTTTGGTCCTGGAGACGAATTGACATAGTAGCCTTGCTGTACAAACACTTCAACACTTGGATATACCGGTAGTCGATTTGGCACCGCTGGAGAGACTGCAGGACTGCCCAGGTTTCGACTGATTCAACGGCTTTCTCGTAGTCCACAAACGCTAGACATAACGGCCGGTTATACTCTTCGGTTTTCTGTATAATCTGCCGGAGTGTATGTGGTCTACGGTACTAAAGCCTTTTCGGAACCCGGCTTTTTCGGGCGGCTGGAAGTCGTCAAACCTTCGAGCGAGACGGTTGGTGATTACTCTCGAAAACAGCTTATAGACGTGGCTCAGCAGTGAGATGGGCCTAAAGTTCTTTAGAAGGGCTTTGTCACCCTTCTTATGGAACAGTACCACCACACTTCTGTTCCACGCCTCTGGCGTTTGTCCCTCAAGAATGACGGAGTTGAATAGCCTCTGAAGGACTTTAAAGTACTGGTGATCCACCCGCTTTCAGAAGCTCTGTCGTTATTCCGTCATCCCCGGGTGCCTTGTTGTTTTTAAGCTGTTTGAGAGCCGTCCTTATCTCGTAGAAGCTGACGTCCGGGATATCTTCGGTATAGTGTCGGGTTAAACGGGCTCTTGCATCGCCTGCCGTGCTTTTTGCAGGGCATTGCGATGAGGTGTAGAGCTGCCCATAAAACTTTTCAAGCTCTCTCAAGATCTCAGGCTTGGAGGATATCGTTCTTCTACAAGATACAAAAGTGCTAGTGATTGGGATTTAAGTTTTTGATGGCGTGTGCCATCTAGCTAGCATGATTATTGATTGGGCTTGGGCACAACATGATAATTAATTCTCCAAAGTACCCAAGCGCTAGAAATAGCGAGTACTAATATTATACAGATAAATGAAAATAAATAATGCTGGAAAATCTACAAAGCATCATCTAGCTAGACCAAAGCCAAGCAGAGCTTGTGTTTTGGGTGGTGTTGGCTCGATGACTGATGTGGGTACATAAAACAATACGTTACTTAAATATATTTTGTTTATTATACATAGAAATACCCAAAACAAATATTTGCAGATCGTACAAACATTTGTCATAATGCGGAAACGAATCCGCAACCTCCTGCATCGCAGGCGGACCTTCTCCCGCAGCGCCATATCGATCATCTATTATCAAAGTCAAAGTCAAAGTCAAAGTTTCTTTATTTCCGTAAATACAATAAATGTACACTTAGAACAGGTCAAATTCTTAAAATTAAACACTGATTTGGAAATAAAGTGATATTTTGATTTCGGTCGCTTCGGTATGTAGACTAAAGTAAAGAAGCGACGAAGAAACCTTTAGCCTGTTAGGTGTTATTTTTCGAGTTGGAGCAAAATCCGTCCCAAGCTTTTTTATCTTCTAGATAGTCTGAAATTTTGTAATAAGCCTTTTTACAAAGGATGTGTTTGACAATTTGTTTGAATTTATTTATAGAAAGTTTTTGCAACTCGCTAGGGGTTTTGTTGTAGAAGCGTATACATTGCCCTCTAAAAGATACATTAACCTTGTGTAACCTAGTTTTGGGCACAGCGAGTTTATTCTTATTTCTAGTATTTACATTATGTATGTCGCAATTTTTAGGGAACCGATCGATATTTTTATGAGTGTACAATAAGTTTTCATAAATATATTGACATGGTACTGTCATTATATTTATTTCTTTGAATTTATCACGTAGGGATTCTCTAGGACCCATGTTATAGATTGCACGAACAGCCCTCTTCTGCAGCACAAATACGGTGTTCATATCTGCAGCGTTCCCCCACAGCAATATACCATACGACATAATACTATGGAAGTAGCTGAAATAGACCAGTCTGGAAGTATCAACGTCTGTAAGATGACGGATTTTTTTTACTGCATACGCTGCAGAACTAAGTCTCTTCGATAGCTTATCTATGTGTGGGCCCCATTGAAGTTTACTATCTAAGGTTATTCCTAAGAATACGGTAGTGTCTACAATTTCTAACGTTTCTCCTTTTACGTTTACTTCAGCCTTAACTTGTTTTACATTTGGTAGAATAAATCTAAGACATTTAGTTTTAGTTTCGTTAAGCAAAAGATTATTAACACCAAACCAGTGGACTACTTTTGATATTGCATTGTTTACTTCGTCAAAATTTGTGTTTTGTCTAATCATCTTAAAAATTAAAGAAGTATCATCAGCAAACAATACAATCTCGTGATTATTTTTAACGAGATGAGGCAGGTCGTTAATATAAACCAAAAATAGGAAAGGACCGAGGATTGATCCCTGCGGTACACCCATTGTAACTACAGATCCCGAAGACCGTTTCCCATTTACGTCAACTCTTTGTATCCTGTCACTCAAGTAAGAAGTAAGAAGATCCAAAGAGTTGTCCTTTATTCCATAGTGATGTAATTTCCTGATTAATGTTCCATGGTGTACACAATCAAATGCTTTTGACAAGTCACAAAAAACGCCTAAAGCATCTTGCGACTTCTCCCAAGCATCGAAAATATGCGATACCAACTCTACACCGGCATCAGTAGTTGACCTGCCGCGAGTAAACCCGAATTGCTTACAATGTAGCAGGTCATTGCCATTGAAATGCCTAAGCAATTGATGTAATATAAGTTTTTCAAAAACTTTGCTGAATGTAGGCAGTACTGATATCGGTCTAAAGTTAGTGGGGTCAGACCTACTACCCGATTTAAACAGTGGTATTATTTTACTATGTTTCATCAGATCAGGAAAAACGCCACAATCAATAGATTCATTAAATATAAAAGCTAGATCTGGTGCAATAGTATCAATCAATGGTTTAATGATTCTAACGGAAATGCCCCAGAGATCTGCAGTTTTCTTTATATTTAAAAGTTTAAAGGCTTTTTTAATATCGTTTTCATCGACATGTTGGAAATTAAATTTATTTTCGCATGCAGGTACATTTTCTTTCAGTAATGACTCAGCGATTAATTGAGAAGAGTTCAGACACTTTGTAGTAGAGATTGGAATGTCAGTAAAAAAGTTTTCAAATGCTTGGGCTACTTCAACATCAATTTTAACTGAGCAATCGTTAATCTTTAAATTGTAATCATTAATGTAGGTACTGACCTTTCCAGTCTCGCTGTTTATTATTTTCCATGTTGATTTTATTACATTTTCACTGTTTCTAATTTTAGAGCTAATATAATTTGATTTTGCTATTTGACAAACTTTTCTAAATATTTTTGAATAATTTTTTACTTTGTCTTTGAACTCCGGGCTAAAATTGTATTGTTTTTCACTATACAGTTCATACAATTTATTTCTACTCTTTTGTATACCCACTGTTGCCCATTCACTAAAGTTAAGTTTATCTGAGACCATGGTCGATTTGGGTGTGAATATAGAATTAAATGCATTGGTGAATTTGTTAAAAAAACTGCAATAGGACTCATTTGGGTTGGGAGTACCCTTTGTACCTTAGTGCTAAAGCTTTAAATAAATAAGTATCTCAATTAAAAACATAAAAATAACTCACGTTTGCAGATTTCCTCTTCGTGGAAGAATCAACCAGGTTCATGATGCGTCTAGTAGAATCCGGGATTCCGAACCAGTACTACATTTGGACTCGTCGCGCATACAACTTAGCCGACCGCTTTCCAAGCATAGGCCCCGAACCGAGAGCTTTCCACCCAATTGATTTGCTGACTGTGCGATTCTCCTTCATCTTTCTGCTGGTCGGTTATTCTGTGTCTGGACTAGTGTTTGCTGTTGAGAAAATTAAAGGTAGAAAGTTATAGAGCATTCAGGAATAATGTAGCTTCTTAGTTGTGAAATAACTATTCTTTTAAATCGTATGTAGCATCGTAAATGTAGCATTGCAAGAGATTTCCCATTTTAGACCGGCCACACGCTCTATCTTGGTTGCGCAAACTGTGTTTGTGCAAACATGCATTCACAAATGTTTGAGCGTGTAGCCGGGCTATTAGACACAAACTAATAAGCATACATAATTAGGCAAGGGTTGTCTAGTCTAGATAAAAATAAATATACTTACGTACTATATAACGTGAATTAGTTTTAATGTAGTGTTTTGATTTAATGGACCTTACAGGCTGTCGCACATCAAAGAAGCGCCGCTACAATACAGCACAGAAATGTGTTTAATTTAAATATGGGTTTTAACTCGCAATATTTAGATGCATTTCATATTGACGGCATCAGATGACAGACAGCTCGGGGGCCATTCGTTTGCTAGCAAGCTTGTGAAAAGGAAACCATTTTGTCACGTCGGAGACAACATGACAAAAAAAACACTGTTGATTGCCTACAATATTCATACCTACACAAAAATTACCCACGAACCCGCCCCGGGCTGAGTCGCAGACTATGGTGTGTAGACTCCATAAGTGGTTTTAAATTAAAATAAATAGACATTACAATAAAATTTAGAATATTTTACTCCCAACTTAGATAAAATTTCACAACATCACCGAATACTATAATTAATCTCAAACCAATGTCTAACTTGTTGAACTAGCATGATTGTTGAGTTGGGCACATTATGATTTTCTTGGGCATATCAGATCTTTCTAGTATGTGGGGGAGAGTCTATTTGACTTTAGTAACGAGACATTTCACGTGATCGTGACGTCTACTTCTTCCATAGAATTTGGTACAGCGCCTTCATCTTGCGGATAGGGAACTACGCAAATCACATACAAAAATGAGACGTCACGATCTTACTAACGTCAAATAGACTCGCGCTCCGGATCATCACACCTGGATATTTTTGATGCTGTGTAAAATGTATGCATAATTATATATATTCATCATTTATTTATCTGTCTATCGAGATATTTCATAATCAGCCCAGCTCAACTACGAAACCATCACAAAAATAATCATTTACTTAATAAATATACATATAGTCATTCCTTAAAATATCACAAGGTAAACAGGCAAGACAAGATTTTAAAAAGGCAAACATAATAAACCTACCAGTTTCAAAGTGAAAA
Organism: Eupithecia insigniata; assembly: GCA_947859395.1. NCBI lineage: Eukaryota > Metazoa > Arthropoda > Insecta > Lepidoptera > Geometridae > Eupithecia > Eupithecia insigniata. The sequence goes on along the minus strand of OX402009.1, from coordinate 7,644,101 downwards.
TACTTAGACAAGAATTGTGAAATCAAACTTCACTGTAGTGTAGTGCTATTTTGAAGGAATTAAGGAATCTAAGGAATTTATAAGATCCCAAAAGTTTTTAGACTTCGACGGGACTTGAACCCGCAACCCTCCCTCAGCACGCGATGCGCTATCAATTGCGCCACGAGGTCATGTGACGTAGAACTCGAAAAACTCTGGGAATTCCTTCGGTCTTAATGAATGAAGGAATATCAACTACTTTTTATGAAATTCTACCCGTCAATCAATCCCTAATTTGTCGCTATTCATATAATTATATAATATCATTCAATTACAATTTATTATATTTCAAGCCAGTCTTTACTTTGAGCATAACATTAACAACTTTGCAGTACCTACTAATTCAATATTTTAAACTAATAAACAGAATGGACCTTAATCGCGGATATAAATAGTTATTTTCTAGAAAGTATGAGAAAATAGCAAGATTATTACATGTCTTTTTTGCGATCATGGTACATTTAGCTAGATTTTCTATTTGCATGAACAAAATGCCGCGAGCAGGGATTGTGGTGGAAAAACACATTTGCTTTTCTATATACTTTACTTATATACTACCTATAACTTTTGCCCTGTTTATTTTTATATCTATATGAGGGTAGCGATGTTAATTACACTTAAAGAAGATAGAATAAGTTTCAATTTAATTAGGCTAAGAGTGTAATTGTTTGTTACCCCAAATAAATAAAATAAAAATGGTTCCAAACAGCTCAATAGATGGCCATGGCATTGTATTGCCAATGTCAAATCGAATCAAAACAAAGACCAAGCTCGCAAGGAAGAACAAAATTACCCATAGAAACTGGAACGAACATCTTTGATTATGGAGAAGTAATTTGGTCATCCATGCGAAAATACGTTTTAAATCATTTATTTTTCAAAAAGACAAATATTACGTGTAACTTACTTGAGAACAGGGTTTTTACATAAAATTAGGTTTACATAGGTTATGGTCGATCATCATCATTGAAATTTGTTTTCCTTCAATTTGACATTGGCAATACGATGCCTACGCCATCTTTCGAGCTATTTGGAATTATATACTATTTTTAAACAAATCGAATTCCGCTATTGGAATATCTACATACTCCGTGAGATACATATTTCACGGGTGTATTATGAAATCAGCTGTAAGAAGATAGCAACCGAGATAATAATGTAAAACGACAGTATATTACTTTTATTTTGAGCCTATAAAATAACACAGAACACATAAATTATAACATGGAATGATTTTATAACGGGTAAGCAATGAATGGTATTTAATAAAATAGGGTAAAATTGGGAAGTCGCTTAAATTCACTTGCACTTAATCATACTATACGAGATAACAAAATAATAGGTCCGTTTATGTAATTATCTTAAAATTAAATAATGAAAATTTTTTACATGAATGGTAAAAATCAGTTACCTCATCATGGAAATCACGAATCTTATTCGATTTAAAATTTAATAGTATTTATAATAATACTAGGTATTCTTCACTTATATTATACAATTTTGAGTTTCTTGGCGAGCTCTTATTTACATGCATACATTTTCATAAAGGGTTTAGCAGGGCTCCATAGGAACTTATTAAAACACTACAACTCAATGACATTTCAATTCCTGAAAACCTCTGGGCTTTAATAGGCTTCAATGAAATAAAGAATACAAAAGCCAACCCATAGTTAATCTAAAAACCATAGACTACAATTATACTTGAGCGAAACACTAACTGGTACAAACCAGTTATTTTACCCTACGAACCATTTGAGGGAGTTTGACTTCACCCCAAAAGGTCCAATATCATCTGCTCATAGACCAAGCGACAGTCAATGAGAGCAGAGATAGAAGCCACTGTTATGTGGACAATTTATGAACATCAGGGAGCTTGCAGCTGTACCTTGAACCATTTGACCCGCTTGAATCCGCTATAGAACCAAGTTTTGGAGAGTTCGGTTTACTATACCACCCACACATGCGTTTGACGGCGTCTTCCCATTGGCTGAGCGTGTGTTCGTATGATTTGCGTATGTGTGGCCGCGGGTGGAATACTGCTCCGATTTTCCGTAGTGATTTCAGCTCTTCTTTCGTGTTCCATATGCCTGTGAATTGTAATGGATATTAATGGCGAAAGCCAAAAAGAGTTCGTTTTATAAGTGGCTAGCTGACCCGTGCTCACTTCGTTAGGCGGTAAACATTTTTACTTGTTAATATATAGCATACTAGCCGCAGCCCGCGCCTTCGCCCACGTTTTATCGGGATAAAAAAATTGCCTATATGTTATTCCAGGTCTCAAACTATACCCATACCAAAATTCAGCCTAATTGGTTCAGTAATTTTTGCGTGAAAGAGTAACAAATATCCATCCATCCTTACATACTTTGATATTTATAAAATTATTAGGATTAGTAGGATGAGACTCATAAATAACGTGACTTTCTATTAGTAAAATAATTTTCGAAATCGGTTTAGTAGATCCAGACATTACCCCCTACAACTACAACCTCACAAAGTTTACCTCTTTATATAACATGACAAGACGCGGCTTTGCCCTCGTTGAATTTAAAATTTTACGCAGGATTTTTTAGTTATTTTCCTATTCCGGACGGATACATCATCATCATCATCAGCCCATACACGTCCACTGCTGGACATAGGCCTCCCCCGTACGACGCCACAAATAGCGGTCCTGAGCCGCCTCCATCCATCAACTCCCTGCGACCGCTACGATGTCGTCGGTCCATCGAGTGGATGGTCTCCCATGTCAAATACAAATATGTCGGATACAAATCCAATAAATTAATAATCATTAAAATCTGTTCAGCTGTTCTCGAGTTATAAGTGTTGTAACTAACACGACTTTGGTTGTTGTGGTAAAGATAGATAGTAGGTAGAGAGTATATATTTATGATGGTAGGCCCCATGTCCAAGTTTTAGGAAGTATATTTAATCTCAGCTATGGCCGAGGCAGCGTAAAAATCTACCCCTCTAATCTAGCCAATGGATGTCGTAAGAGCCGACTACGAAAACCTACCAGAAGAAGGGCATGAGGTTCCTTCTGTGTAATATTCAATATTTCCACTGCAAAAAGCCATCCATCTGCCAATTGTGGTGAACTGGTTTAAACTAACACTTTTATTGTCAACGGCGCACATGTAGTTCTGCGAGTCTTACTAGCTGCGGCCCGCCCCTGTGGATCGCGCCGCAGAGACTGGGCAGTGAAAGCGTAGAGAAAGCATGTTCAGCACTGGATGCATGACTGCTGATGTATGTAGGTATATAAACATCAACTCGAAAACAAGAGAAGAACAACTGCTTTGGGAAATACAGATTTAGAGGGCTCTTTAGATTTTAGATAATAATTTAACTCAGGTGTAGTTATATTTTTTCTACATCAACCAAAGAATCCCGGCAAACCACAGACATATTTTACTTCTGCAGGTCACATTGCTTTTTTGTTATTTGGATCATAATTATGTTCCTTCATGTTTCTTTTTAAGATAAGTACTTTTTAAAATTGAGCTTTAAAGATTTTATTCCATGGTATAATTTAAATTAACTGGTGTGTAAATCTTACCCAAATGTAATCCTACGATATGAGCGACCCCCTGCGAAGACATCTCAACGTGGACCGGCCTCTCCACCCGCAGATCAGTCAAATCAGCCACCAGTTGAGCTATGAAGTCATTGTTTGATACACCTCCGTCTAATCTGTAAACAATCACACCTTTTACCCGACTACCGAAGGACGAGGGTTATGAGTTTGACACCCTATGTATGTATGTATGTAGCCAATTTTTATGTTCCCACGTAGCGCTGAAACTACTGGTCTGATTTCAACAAATGAGGTGTCGTATGATTCGTCTTAATAGCCCGATGGTTATATGCGACCTCCATAACCTCCATAAAAATGGGGGTCTAGCGAGATAGCGGGGGTCTAAATAAGGGTCGATTATACCAATGTTAGTAATTAAGCTCGTGGGTGGTATCGTTGCAAAGGTCTTTGTTTGTACTTTTCGAAAACGTGTTTAAAATTTTTGTGAGGTAAACGATTCTCAATCTATCAGCAAAAAGGTGTAAAAAATATATAGTTAAAAACGAAAACCCGACTACCTAAAAGTCTTATCATTTTCTTTTGATAATTAGGTAGTCGGAGGCAACCTATATACCTAGGGTATAAGTAGGAACTAAGGCCTCCGACTACCTAAGTATCAAAAGAAAATGATAAGGATCATATTTTTTTTCTCTCAATATAAACCAATGGGCAGTGCCCTGCCTACAGAGTGCCCACAGTGCAGTGTTCAAGTTATGTCACTGTAATTTTTTGTGTGTACATGGTCTGTCAGCTGCGTAGACACGCACGCACCAGGTCCTGCCGGAAAACCAGCGTTGCTCAACTTTCTGTTGAGCAACATTAAGCTGAGGCAGGACCTTTTTGGTGTACATGCTGAAGGCACTTTTTTTAATTAATCCTACTAATATTATAAATGTCAAAGTTTGTATGGATGGATGTATGGATATTTGTTACTTTTTCACGCAAAAACAACTGAACCGATTAGGCTGAAATTTGGTATGGGTATAGTTTAGGACCTAGAATAACATATAGGCTATTTTTTATCGCGATAAAAAGCGGACGAATGCGCGGGCAGCAGCTAGTTTTATAATTTTTTATCTTGTAAGGTTCCTATAATAATGTTTTTGTTGTGAACCAATAAGTTTTCTTTCTTCTTCTTTCTTTATGTACCAATAGCTCGCAGAACCAGTGGTCGTTAGGGCCATAAGGTTATCGAGTGGCGACCACGTACCAGAAGGGGCAACGTAGGCAGACCTCCACAAAGTGGATCCAGGACCCTGGTCCTTCACCAGGCTCTTCAATCCACTTTGTGGGCAACATTTCTGGATGCGGGTAGCACAGGACACCGGTCATTCTGATGAACTTTGGGGAGACCCATGTCCAGCAGTGGACGAATTTCGGCTGAGATGATAGCAACGGAGACTTAATCTTAGATTATAAAATTTTAAGTAACAAATCCGATCGAAACTTTCACTGATACGATCAATAAAATTAATTTTGTTACATTTTGTTCGATCTTATGATTTTTTGCACGGTATTGTTGCTAAATACATATGTATTTTACTTTAATATTTTGGAATAGATTTCTGCAAAGTAACGCCTGAATATATAATTTAACATAGACTTACCTAATACTGTTAAAAGTGTAATCAGTTTCAGCCAGCACGCACTGGTACAGCTCCATAGTTCGGAAAGCCAGTGATTCTAGCACTGCCCTTACGAGGTGCGCTTTAGTTGTGGATGCTTTCATACCGATGAAGCCCGAGGCGGCCGTGCCGTCGTTGTATGGAGGCTGAGGAGAAAAGAGAATATGTAATAGATTAGATTAGGTACATACCTTAGAGTATCTAGAACGGCTCTAAGGGTACATATGTACATATGTCGGTGGATGGTTTATTTGATTCCCAACATCGACAGCACCAAATAAAATCAAACATATAGTTAACTAGCTGTGCCCGCGACTTCGTCCGCGTGGAACAGTGACAGTGTGATTTTCATACAAACTGTCCTCCCCTATTCTCATTGATATTTTACCCCCTTGTGGGTAAAATTTGTAGAAACTTTAAATGACATTTTTATTTATATCTAATTAACAGCCTAAAAAATAAATTCCAAGCTTTTAGCTTTAATAATGACGATACTTCTATACAACCTTTCAAGTTTTCAACCCCTCTTTCAACCACTTACAACCCTTTTTTTCTCATTAAAAAGTAGCCTATGTCCTTTCTCAGGCTCTAAGCAATATGAGTACCAAATTTCATATAAATCAGTTCAGAAGTTTTGGCGTGAAAACGTGACAGACAGACAGGCAGACAAAGTTACTTTCGCATTTATAATATTAGTAAGGATAAGGATAAAGTAGGTAGGTATGGTGAGAATGCAGAGTATTATTTTTACCCGCGACAGAACTGAGACGGTACGTACTTACATATATGTATGCGTTTAGGGTGAGATGTTGTTTGTTTGTTTGTATATTATTTTTGTGTGTTTGTGCAGATTTGCAAATCGTATCTTTAATAAAAGTAGCCTTACTTGCTATAAGATCAGCTATATGCCAGTGAAAGTCCCTTCACAACCGGGCCAGCTTTCGAGATTAGCTCATAAAAAAGACCAACAAGAGAAAAAAAGTTGTGTTTTGTTGTAGGTAGTCTGTATAATTTCATAAGTATTTAGTAAAAAACTGTTATTTTGACTTAACAGACTGACAACTTAAATTTTATTCATTTGTATAATTTGATGCCCAACTGGCACTCTGCAGCCAAAGATCGAAAAGGAGAGAAGTCTTACTTGCACTCTTTCTCTATTATTGTGTAACGAACCTAGATCTTTTTAATAGTGAACTTACCCCCAACCCACTAAAAGCTGGTATGAAGAAAACGCCGTCGGTATCTTGTACTGAGTTAGCTATCTCGGCCGTTTCCTCAGGATTGTCAAAAAGCCCTGAAATAATTAAGAAACAGCTATAAGCCTTTTACTTGTATAAGAATGGCGAAAGTACCTACCTATGCAAAGATATTACGACAAAAATTGCCTCACATCTGCGGTTTCATAACTAGGCTGATATTGTATCTTATATATAAAATTTCCATGTCACAATGTTAGTTACCGTACTCCTCCGAAACGGCTTTACCGATTTTTACCAAATTTTATATGCGTATTCAGTAGGTCTGAGAATTGGCTACTATCTATTTTCCATACCCCTAAGTGATAAGGGTTGAAGGCAAAACAACGTTTGGCGGGTCAGCTAGTTGTATTATAAAATCTGTGGCTGATGCATAATAAAAACAGCCAAGTGTGTGTCGGGCCACGCACGTTATTTGTGCGTTTCATATATTTTATCGAAGTCATATTCTTCCCCACTTTAGGTATAGAAGAGGACTCAAAAAATGTTTGCAGGATTTGATTTTACCAGCTACAGCTTTCTAGTAGGCACACAAAGTCACTAAGCTAAACCTCGCCAGACAAACATACAGACGGACATAGCGAAACATAATATAAGGTACTCGTAGTTTGTTGATGACGGAACTCAACTAATTTACCCAGTTTCATTATATCAGCCTAAACACGCCCACAGCTGGACGACTAAGCCTCCCCCATACGACGACGCCAAAAATAGCAGTTCTGATCCGCCGCCATCTATAGACTCCCTGCGATCGCTACAATGTCGTCGGTCCATCGAGTGGATCGACGACATCGTATGAATTTACTCAGTTTACCAATTATTAATCTGAATATTGATCCGTATCACCGCAACATGCGTACCTATACAAATGAAAGGATATAAAATGAATACTTATATATTTATAATAGGAACCCGCCCCGGCTTCACACGAGTAGTAGAACATATACGAGTATCTCAAATTAGGCAGCGTTTGCGATCAAAGCTCCCAGGCGCACTATGGGTCAGGAGCGTAATTATCGTGTCAAAAATCTGTAACTTTCTCAGTTTTTAAAATATCTTTATGAATCTTTCGCAATTATAATTGTAGATATATGGACTACAAATTAAATAAAAATAAATAAATAAAAATCCTTTATTAGTATAAAAAAATTGCCACTAAAATTTTTAGGAAAAAAAATTCTTTACGTTAAATTAAAAGTTACATATTTTGTGTAACAAGTAATAAAAAACCTATTACAAAAGATAAATTGGAAACTAATAAAAATAATAACTATAATAGAAGTACTTTTATATATATAAATAAAAACTAATAATCGTAAAAAACTAAATGAAAGTTTTGGTTGTTTAAAAATCTAAAAGATTTATAGCTTCCTGCCACAGTTCTTTCGGAACAGTTTCGCTTGGTCTCCTTAGACTAGAGATATATGGATCAGATGTATATAGCAATGAATGAAAAACGTCCTCATTTGTAGCTGACCTAGAGCATTTTCTGGAATACTCCAATCGATTTTTTTTTGTAGTCCTTATTTCGGGACTCTTGAGCATCTTCAGATAATTGTCCAATTGGTAAAACAGCAAAATGTTTGATTATATTCTCTCCGTGGATTAAGATCTTGTGTACAGTAGAGGGCATGTAATACCACCTATATTTATTAACGTATAATTGTGCAGTACTCTGAGTGTATTCACCAAATTTTTGAGGGTTAATTTCATGTCCAGATGCTAAGGTCTGCAAGATGACGTATAATCTTTTAATTATCTCCTCATCAACTCCCGTAATTTCAGAACTACAGTGGTAGTTCTGAAAAAAATCGACGAGCCGTATTCCCATCATTACTATTGCCTGATCCTTGTCGTGGTTTATCTACATGTAAACCCATTTGATTCCTAAACTGCCCTTGTACATATCTTTTTTTCTCCTCTCTGAGTCTCTTGTTTTCCGGTGTTGTGGCCGACCATTTTTGAAATGGCAGATTGCAAGATATGTGTAATATTAATTCCATGCATCGAATCCACGCATGCAGTGTTGACAAGCCATACTGATAGGCATCTTGATTTTCAGGCTTGGATGCAACCTTACTTAAATCGTTCATTTCTGTTGGTCTAGCACCACATATAGTACACACTGCTCCAGAACTAGTATCAGTTAATACTTGAGCTACTTTTCCATCAATCATTGTCAAAAACAATTCATGATGTATTTCAATCATTGCATCATTTTGTCTAATCTTGGAAGTTTGTAAACTTTCTATTTGTGATTTTATATCATTAATAACAGCTCTAGTTTTCTCTGGAGTTTCTTTTGAAAATTCTATTAAAATAGGTCGACAATACCTCGGATGAGCATGTTTTATTTTCCCATATAATTTCATTAGAGCTCAAGTTAATTAGTTTTATTGGAACTAACGAAGCTATGAATAAGTTAGCGTCTGATATTAATTCACTTTCTCCTTCTAATCTTTGTTTACATTCGCTCTGTCCCGAAGAGCCGTCACATCCCCATTTAGTACATAGTTTCATACTTTGTAATCCAGGTTTATACGTAGATTCAATCTTCAAAATACGACAGATCTTAAATATGCGTATTGCGACTTAGTTAAATTTAAATCAATGTATAAACTTAAGGCTTCATGAATAGAATACGCACTTACGGTTGGTGTTTCATGGAGTATTTGCCTTCTTATCGTTTTCTTCTCATCTCTGCTTAATGGCCTTAGCATAACTACGAGGGAAGCTTCTTCTGATTCCCCTTGTGATCGAAGTCCCTGTACATACGCGTTCTGTATAAATTCGAGTCCATATTCTTGCACTAATTCCATGTTCTTTCGTTTCTTGCTTCTGTCTGACAGGTCTTCATATGTTTTTGATGGTCGACCACGACCCGTAGATGTTCCTGGTGTGGGACACGATTGTTCATCATCGAACACAATTTTGAACTCGCTATCTAACCACGAAGCGTTTTGTTCCAAAAATCGAGTTTTGGTTCTTTTAGCTTTCGACTAACGATCACGGTATTTTTGTAAGATATTTTGTTGTATGTTTTCGACAACTTTTTGGCGTTTAGTTGGTGTTAAGTTATAGTTTTCTTCCAAATACTTAAGAAGATTTACGAAGTGGCATCGTTCTCGAATAAAAAAGAACACAATTCGCGTTTTGATACAATGAATTCACACATTTTAGTTTTTTTAATACACTTGTTTCCACGAAACTAGCAAAACAGTTTAAATGTTTGTAGTTGGAAGCTGAATCCCTTTTTATAGTAACAGTAATTGATAACATATTTGCACACGACAGTACAGATTTTCATTGCGGTTTCTTGCACACGTTCCTTGAAATATATTCCATTGGAAATTGATAACTTATTTATTTCTTTGCGGTTTCCGGTTGGGCAACCGCAATATTTCGTTTCTTTCTTTGATAATGTGATAGCTATTATCAAATAATGCGGTTATTCTCTATTTACAGCTAAAATAATTATAAAATAGGTGCCTTCACAAATTCCATGTTAACCATGTTTTCCACTTCAAAAATAATTAAGTTTTATTAAAATAAAATAATCAATACTAAAGTTAAGGTCATCAAGTGAATAAAACCTAGGATATTTGCTACCATTTAAACCAAATTGTCCAAAAAATCAACTTTCATGATTTTTCCCCTTTTTCCCACAGTACACTTTTTTGCCTCTAAGTCAAATTGGGGCAAAATTTTATTTTAAATCCTGTAATATACAGATCAAGGAACGTTATAGTAGTTGTATCTCCTTGTCGGGAGACAGCTCTGAAAGTGTCATATCACAAATTTTCCTACATCAATCAATCTACTTCCTTACATTCAAGTTCAAGCTATCGCTATTAAAATGTGTTATTATAGCATATTTTTTGTGGTATATAATAGTTCAATTATCCTACTTTATATATTCACTGAGAAAAATGTAGAAATCTAACTTTTGACCAATTGATTTTTGGCACGAAAATTACGCTCCTGACCCATAGTGAGGCGGCTTGACTTTTTACGACACTACCAACAATTATCGTTATATTTTAACAAATTTACACAAAACCTTACTCATGAATCACTCTATCGATTGGTGAAAACTGCATGAAAATCCGTTCAGTAGTTTTTGAGTTTATTGCGAACAGACAGACAGACGCGGCGGGAACTTTGTTTTATAATATGTAGTGATGCATTAAAAACGTGAGCAGAAAGTGTCCGTCAACTCAACCTAGATCCGGACTTAATGACGTAGCAGTCGAAGATCCGCCTGCGACGCAAGCGGTGAAGGGTTTGATTACACGCCACGCCTCGGAAAAAATATTTGTACGATCTGTATATTATGTATGTTCCGGGTTTTCTGGGTGTTTTTGTGTCCAATTCTAAATTTAAAACAAATATTTTTACTTTTACTTTAATTAAAATTTTATCTATGTATGTAGTGTATTGTATTACATAAATCTGTTATCTAGTACCCTAACCCATACCACAAGTTCTGCTTAGTTTGGGGCTAGATCATGATAATATGTGGATTGTCCAGCAATTTCTTTTTTATTATTTTTATTTAGTTAACTATGATTGCTTGCACGGCACTTTCTTTTTCGCTGAGTATAACAAATATTTCTTGTTATTTCAAAAGATTTCCCAAGCATAACTTATAAAAATTATATAAGTCTGACCTTCACCTGTGTTCAAATTAATATTCATAAAGCAATTTACATAATAAACAGGTGAGAACTAAGGGCAATAAAGGCTGTTACTTGTTTATGCAAATACGTAGTAAGTTTATAATTAAAACGAAAAACTTAATTCTCGTGGCGGCTGCGGCGACCTTTCCAACTCCAACTCAGCCCGTGGATGTCGTAAGAGTCGACTTAGGTAACCTATCAGAGGAAAGTCACCATACCATCCTTGTTGCAATTATAGATCGCGTCATGTAAAAAGAACGCTGGAAGAAACTGGATGGGGTATGTTTGCGCATGGATACACTCGCGCACGAAAGTCGATAGTCGTTTCAATCTATGTCAATAAAAATCTTACCTAAATTCTGCGCCCACTTGATAATCGATGCAGTGTCATTATTAGCACCTTCAGCAGAATACACTAGCTCATGTCCCAGTCTCCACCCGACCACGGGATAGAGTCCAGAAATGCTCGCATGCGGTAATGTTCCCGTGTTAATATTGAAGAAAGTTCCAGTGCCCATTGTTAGTTTCACATCGCCGACGTCGAAGCAGCAAGAACCCCACATTGACGCGGTCTGATCTGCCATCTGGAAGTTACAAATGAGATAAATATTGCTGGACAATTCACACACCATCATTTAGCCCCAAGCTAAGCAGAGCTTGTGTTATGGCTACTAGATAACTGATATACTTAATACAAATTACATAGAAATGTCTGTCGTGTCTAATTGATATACCTATGCTTGAGTAACGTTTTTCTATGGCAGACGCGTTACTCAAGCATAGTTTATGTCCAAAACTGTCTGTCATCTAGACATAACAGAGGGAGGCTTTTGTCCAGCAGTGACGTCATTCGCCTGAGATGAAGATTTTTATGACTTGCTCTTGTGGCATAGCTAAATAAGTGCATAGGTATTATGTTTACCTAGCTAGCGGGCGTTTTGATAGGAAAGGTGATTTTTTTTTTTAAATAGACCGATTTCGTGTTTAAACGGGTGATGTATGTCGTCGTCGGTGGACTTTAAGCAACCATCGACTTTTCTATACCTATATAAAACATTGGTACGCTCTCAACTGGAATACGCGGTGCCGATATGGAACCCATTTTATAATAAGTACGTGGTGGCAATTGAAAAGGTTCAGTGGAAATATCTGCGTTCAATGAATTACAGATGTCGTCGTCCCCGTAGCTCTTATACTGACTCAAAAAAATGACCGATGCGAATATTATATTCAACCAGAGGCAAGCAGTGAAACACAGGCTAATTGTTATTTACGATTCTATTCTACTCGGGGTTTCTTAATAATAGTAATTTACACAATAGCACAAAAAAAAACCATTTAGACACGGTATTTAATAGAATTTAATTTGAAACAGTAATGAATGAATTATTAGAAGGGAAAAAAACGAATACCATTGTGTATAATATCTAAAATATTTTATAGGAAATGACCGTGACACACAAAAATAGATCGTATCGATTAACAACCTACTCTAAGCTTTTCATTGCTCACACAACTTCGTATAGGAATAGGATGATCCTAAATCTCGGGTAGTCTTTGTAAAGTGTACGCCAGCGGTGTCCACGACACGACAGTAGGTAACGCTTAAATAGGTATATTCATTAGGATCATACCCCGGCCAGCCTATAGCAAAGTTAATTATTTACTTACACAACTTCGTACGAGTATAGGAATAGGATGACCCCCAATCTCGGGTAGTCTTTGTAAAGTGTACGCCGCCAGCGGTGTCCACGACAGTAGGTAACGCTTAAATAGGTATATTCATTAGGATCATAACCCGGCCAGCCTAAAGTTAATTATTTACTTACACAACTTCGTATAGGAATAGGGTGACCCCAAATCTCGGATAAAGTCTCCGTAAAGTGTTCGCCAGCGGTGTCCACTACAGTAGGTAACGCTGTAGTGGGTATATTCAGTAAGGTTGTGCCCCAGCCAGCCCATTGCATTGTGAAGGGGTCGTAGAAGCCCGTAGCGGATGCTGACGATACGTCTGTCATGTGGATTTTACCACCTGTTGAAGAAGTTTTGTATTATATTTTAACATCAGACAACGGGATAGGTAATCGCGGTGTATTATGTCAAAAGAAATAAATATTGCTGGACAATTCAATTGCTTAGCTTGGGGCTAGCGGCTAGCGAGATGATGATATTGTATGGATTATTCTTAGTAAATTTATTATGCTTATGCTCATAATAAGATATACATATTATGTAGAATTTATGAAGCCTTAAGTACCTAAGCAGCAATTAGGAAGGTAGGCACAGTAAAATCAATTTAGTTAAGTACATAATTTTAATGCTCATTTATAAACAAAAAAAAAGCAAATGTTACGAATCATTTGGTTACCAAAGTGGCTGAACGGGACCAGACGAGCATTATGATACCTACCTCAATTATCAAAATCGCACAAAATCATAACCCACACGCTTCGCGGGTGATAACGTGATAGATAGATAAGTGACGATATTCAGTCTCTCTGTCTTGCCTTTGCACGCCTAAGCCGCTGAACGGGTTATTTTGAATTTTGGCAAGACGATTTGACGAAAGAGTAGGTCGGTATATGTTTTTTTTTTAACATGTACGGAATTAATACGAAAGAGGAAGTCATGTTTCTGTCGAAAAACATTACTTTGCGCAGTGTGGATAGACCCCTCACGCTATAGACCGACGACCTAGTTAAGGTGGCGGGTAATCGCTGGATGCGGGCGGCGAAAAATCGGTCATTATGGAGATCCTTAGGGGTGGCTCACCAATCCGCCTACCAAGCGTGGTGATTATGGCAAATCCCCCCTACATCGGAGACCGTCCACTCGATAGACCGACGACATCGTAGCGGTCGCAGGGAGTCGATGGATGGAGGCGGCTCAGGACAGCTATTTGTGGCGTCGTATGGGGGAGGCCTATGTCCAGCAGTGGACGTGTATGGGCTGCTATGATTAGGGGTGGCTGGCCAGCAGTGGACGTCGATCGGCTGATATTATGATGATGAACATAATTTCTGTGGTTCTATGCCAGAGTACTGTACTACCTATAAGGTCTTCCTAACTACATATTATTCTAAATTGCTGTTTTCACCAAGATCTTAGAAACAATTACCTGTCAACTTGTATAAAAGCCAGGTATCCAAGGTTCCGAACATAGCGTCGTTGTTTTGTACGGCGCTCTTCAATGCCGACACGTTTTGTAGAACCCAACTCAGTCGTAAGGACGTCTGGGGATCAAAACTCGACCTTAATACACAGATTACAAAATAATATTTGCTTTAATGCTTGTTTTGATGGATTCCAAGTTTTTTTTTTATGGCTATTTCATTTGATTTCGTTTTAAACTAGCGACCAAGGAGTATCAAATAAAATAAAATTATAAATAACGTAGGGAAACTATTAATATAACGAATCTACATATTATATCGAAATTTATACCTAGCTTACAAATACCTATAGGTATTTTTAAAGGTCAAGCTGTACTTAATATTAACATTTCCATTTAGTAATAAAAATGTCAATGTTGCCGAGAAAATTAAACATTTAAGTATCTAAAAGAAGATATCAACGTATTATAAAAACTTTTGTATGTGCAGTGACAGAGTTGAATATTTGCATACAAAACACAATTCAGTCTTTAGGTCTATAAAGTTTATTGCCATCAAGTTTTTATAGTGGTGTTTTTACAGATAAATAATAATAAGGTGTTCCAAAAACAAGTTATTAACCAGATTGACACTTAACAGCATAGCAGGATCAAGAAGAGTACCTTCCAAAAAAGGACATGCCATACTGGGACTAAGTTGGCTAAAATAATAATCAGGGAACAAAATTATTGAGGTATATCAATAATAAAAATCCTTTCAAAGAGACTAAAGTTACTCCGGTCATTCTCAATGTACAATGTTTGTAAACAACTCTTCACACCAAAATACAAAATTCTTTTCTTGGTATCTTGTGTTTGAAAAATTATTGTCTACATTATGCATTGTTCAAGAGTTCAAATTGACAAGCAGTGCAAATTCTGTCCCAATATCAACAAGAAAGTGGTTTTTAGTTTAAATGGAGTTTAGGTACATTTTATCTTGAGTTTGGCCAGAGTATAGGTACTAAAGTTCTCACCTGAGTGTTCATGAATTTAAAAACACTGCCTGCTTGGAACCTTTTACTCCTTGACAATAAGTAAAAGATATAGGAGCTTACTCTTATTACCTGCAAAATTTACATAAAATATTTCAATATTTAACTGGAGAGACTAAGATAATGCAAGTCTCTAAGTATTGTTGTTATGCTAAACAACTGCAGATAAAGTTACAAGTTATAATAAAAACAAAAATGCACATTTGGAGTAGGTGCATTATTGATTCAATTTTAAAACTAAATAAAGCCGTGAGATTATCTCCACTTTCATGTAGGCCTAGAAAATATAGGCTAATAGGATAGCTTATATTTTTTCATAGAATATACAAAAGCACATTGTTAACATACCCTCCAGGTAAATGACCTATTCCACTGTTTGACGAGTTTATCAGCCCTCATGTCTTTCCATGTGACAAATCGATGGAATGGCTTGCCACTTGCCCGGGACCATGTCAGAAATGTGCCTCTCTGAGTTGATATACCCATGGCAGTGATTTTTCCGGCTGACAGATTGGCATCTGTTGAAGTATGTGAATAATTAATAATTTTACTATTTTCAAGTAGAATTAATTCATAATTACCACAGAATTATTTATCTAAAGCTAATAATACTAGTAACATACGGTGTGATACTGCCCTTTTGTTTCATTTCTATTTAGACTCTAAATTTTAGAGAAACCATGACTTACTTTGTAGAGACCTTTGTACAACTGAAACAACAGATCCCCATAGTTCTTCAGGATCGATTTCCACAAATCCAGCAGTGGGATAGTGGAGGTTTACCTAAAAGCATTTGTTTATGAGTATCAACAATAAAATTGCAAGTAAAAAAGTGTATACAATTTTATCCTCGACAGTAAACTCTCTTTTACACAAAATTACCTGATCAGCTGATGTTCCAACAGTTTCCACTCTAGAATTATAAATGTAGGACCGAATAGTCGATGTGCCAATGTCTAGGGATAATATGTATTTATCTTCCATACTTCTTTCTTGTTTGACTGAATATACACGAAGAGATTCAACAGAACACCTACTTTAAAAGCGAACAGTATGTATCTACCACAAGTATCTACCGCACGAAAGCCATGGTGATATTGAAAATTGTATTTATTATTTTGCAATAACAAATAAGTGCCAGCCGCGAATGAAAGAAACGGAACGAACCATGAACGAACAGACAGATCAGTCAGATAGATGTTCATGTTACGAAGACAGTGACATTGAAATCAAATTTTGGTATAACGTTGTTGTGTGTATTAGTTTTCATGAGGTTTCATCGCCTTTGCGTTTTTTGATGGTGATGCGTAATTTTGTTCGTCCAAAGGAGATACCTATAGGCGTTTAGGTATCATTAGTACATTGTACACCTAGGCAAGAAAGTGCCCAATTCTTATCGAGTGTGTCATGGTCGAGGTAGGAATTGCACTTTCTGCCGAGTGATACATACTACACCTATGAGGAAAATAAAAAACAGAATAAATCTTTTATTTCTGGCCGTGTCATAAAACTTTCACTATCACTCGACGACATTCTGTAGAATTAATAAAATTGCCTACACCAAATTCAAATTTAGAAGAACTTCCCGCGCCAGACTATCACTTGAGTACTTTTTTCAAAATATTGTTCGGAAATTGGAAGAGGCAAGCGGACTTGGAGTAAAAACTTTTTGTCATTTGACCTATTATGAAAATAACCGTAGCAACCGGCCGATCATTTAGGAAATTAAAAAATAACACGTTAGAAATGGATTTCCATATAGTTTTTTCTCCCGCTAAAACGAGTGAGAAATGAAATTCCATAGAGTTTTTCCTCACAAATTCCTATACGCCTGCAATGACTTACTTTCTATCTTATATTTGGAAAAAGAATAGGCAACTTTCCGAGCAGGTGTAGTATAAAATAATTTATTTCGTTGTTTCATGTGAAGGTACAGGGGTGGCTTTGGCTTTTCTGATGCTATATCAGCGCCGGTCTTATAGTAAAGAGAACAGAGCGGCGGCCTTTTGGTGCTATATGGCAATAAGCGTCATATCGCGAATTTCTGATTCTAACAGTATATTTAGATCGAAATTTAATCGTTTGATGAGCCCTTGTGATGATTTCTGAGCACGAGGTGACTTCTGGGCCCTGGGCATAGCGTAGATTGAGGATTTTTGCTAGGGATATAAGGATATAGGGATAGTACATAATACGTATTTCAAAAACAGAAGAATGACATCCTCGCAAACTCTTTGGCCGCGACCGCGTTAGTTCTCAGTACATGACTCCAAGTATGGTAGATTAAGGGTTTTTGCTTACCCTAGGGATCCAAGGTTACGAACATAGCGTCGTATATATACGGCGCTCTTCAACACCGTCACGTTTAGAACCGAATTCATTATTCTGATTATTATTCTTATTCATCTATGGAATGAAAGAAACCTCTAGTATGAAATAGGTAATATACAATTTAACTTTTGCCAACGAAAAGGTGAGACTCGGATTACCCGGCAACCGATTCGTGTGGCAAAAGTGGCCATACCGTCCCCCCGGAACCACATTTGTAAACGCGTTCGTCCTGAATAAACCGTGTATCAACGAAAATACTGTTCCTTTACTTCTACCGCCCAAACCCCCTCGTTACATATATATATCCAACTCAACCTGTGGATGTCGTAAGAGCCGACTAAGGGAACTTACCAGAGGATGGGCAGCAGCTTCCTTCTGAGTATTTTTAAACACCAACACTGCGATCACCAATCCGCCTGACAAGCGTGGTGATTATGGCAAATCCCCCCCTACATGGGAGACCATCCACTCGGATGGACCGACGACATCGTAGCGGTCGCAGGGAGTCGATGGATAGAGGCGGCTCAGGACCGCTATTTCTGGCGTCGTACGGGGGAGGCCTATGTCCAGCAGTGGACGTGTATGGGCTGATGATGATGATATATAATAATAATACCATAATAATGTGTTGGTTGAGTTCCCCGAAACAACTAAAACTAATTCTGTCATCTTAGGAAGAAAAGCCGTAACTAGTCCCAACCCTCCATACAAAAATTTTCAAACCCTTCTCAACTTCAACTTTTTGGTTAATAAACCCCTTCTCGTCTGTCATTTACTTGGTTGGTTGGTATTCTTGTTGTTGTCACCATTTATAACTTTTACACAGATTTTTGACATTAACTGTCGTAATTTTTTTCACGTAAATTTTATAATGTCTTATAAATTTAGAATAAAGAATAGTATACATTGGAAAATGTGGCACAAGTTAATTTGTGACATAACAACCACAAATAAAAAAAGAAATGATAGATATGAATTATTATTAAATATTCATAGGTATTTATCGCGTTTATTTAGAATAGAATAGAATATACTTTATTGCACAAAAGTTGTACTTAGGCGAACATAATGCTGGATAGCATTCTCTACGTGCTAACCTTTGGGTAGTGTGGACAACAATTTAAGGTAGTGCTAGATATCGAGAATTACAAGAAACATACAGAATATATATATATATATACATAATTAATAATTCGTGTTTACCATTAAAATAAAAAACATATTATTTAACTATTTTTCCCGACGTTTCAACAGGTTTACAGTCTGTCGTGGTCACGGGATGACTGTAGTACTGGAGCTACCGCCTCTGCGAAGCGGGGGCAG
Source organism: Eupithecia insigniata (assembly GCA_947859395.1). Taxonomy (NCBI): domain Eukaryota; kingdom Metazoa; phylum Arthropoda; class Insecta; order Lepidoptera; family Geometridae; genus Eupithecia; species Eupithecia insigniata. The sequence continues at coordinate 7,625,122 of OX402009.1, read as the reverse complement.
CATTTTTGCAACTACCCTCACTTGGACCTGCACACTTGGACGACACACAACACTTACAGTATCCGCAACACACTGAGAAACCGGTTCAAAACGGGTACACTTAGCTACAACTGGATTCCACGAGGCAGAGTCTGATACCGTCTTCACGATTGAAATTAGGATATTTTTAGATATGAATTGACAATTTAAAGGCGACATTTAAAAAAAAGAAAGACTTTTAAAAATTATAGGTATCTCGGCAACCGTGCCACGTAGACCATTGATTCTACCGGTTCTACAGAAGTGTAGGCCATGATCCAAAAACGATGTCGGCCCCAAGTCCTAATACCAAACAATAAACGAATAACATAACAATAATAAAAAATCTACGAATAACGTTTTTAATTTTTTATTTTGGATAACGTAACGAATGACGATTGTGACAGCGTCACTATAATAGGCCCAAGGAATTTTTATACTAACATAACTGGAAGGTTCACTGATACAAAAACCGCGGTCTGAAAGAGACTGAATACTAAGGAGGTGTGTCTCTTTCTATAAGGACGACCATAATTTATGAATGAAACAGGACAAGACAGGGAATAATCATGATTATATTTTATTGCTTATATTCATTCTTTTTAAGTATCCTTGTAAACAAGTTTTTTTTTAATAGCATACCTACCTTTTTTATTATAAAGTTAGATATTGAAAATTCGTTTAGTCAGAAACAATTAAAAACGTCCCCATCTTGGAACCATCAAGTGTGACGTAAACAGGCTGTTTCTTTTGTATGAGAAAAGAGCTCTGAGATATGAAACTTTTTTGAAATGACAGAAAATGTTCGGCGGGGCAACCGGCTGAAGTCATGCTTTTTGAAATTGTGTTTATTTTAGACTAAAAATACTGAAGTGGCAATTCTAACAACACATAGCAAAACCAATTTTTTAAAAACAATCAATCATATTACTATTTATTCAGTTAATTAAAATCATAGTAGGTATAGAAACAAAATAGAACTACTATTTACAATTGAAACAATTGAGCTACCTACCTACAGACTGTTGGAAACAATCTAGAGTTATCTAGCTCAACTGATTCATATGGCAATGCTGATGCATTCATGCAATCAATCATACATGACTAAGCAATATAGCCTTGTGCAATTTGTGGTGTAATGTTGCACGAGGTTATTACAGATACATCACTCCCATACAAAAGCGAAAATACCTCTATATTCACCTACAACATTTTAATCATAATACCTACTACACAGAACGAAAAGAATTGTACCTTAAACACGCGTTCATAGAGTCGAGACTGTGTTGCCCGCCGTGCGAGTGACGCCATCGTAAGAATGCGCTAGGGTTGTACCGTACCTATGATGATTATTGTAATAAAACGAATGTTACGAATCAATCATGTTTTTCATTAGTCAATCAAATATGTTTTAGTTTTATATAATGAATGGTAACTGCTGATAGAACGTTGATAAATGATTCTTTTGTTTGAGTCGACACATTTCTACAGTCTTCCTTTGTATTGAGGTTAGAAGTACTTGGTTGATTTGGTAGTGATTTTGTGGGTACCGCGTCAGGTTTCAGCTGTGGTACGTACTTTATCATACATTTGTCAAAATGTAACGAGCAAACAAAATGAGAGGCGGGCTTTGTTTAAGGTGTTAATAAATCAGGCCTTCCTATTATTTCAAGCCATGTACGGCGCCTGAAAAAAAAGAAGTTTAAGAATAACTTTTATTTACTCATTATGAAATAAATGAATTGTGAGTTAAGAATAAGCTTTTGTATTCACTATAAATAATAAAATAAGAATTTCGCCTTAGGTAGTTTTAAAAATTGTAATTTAAAATTAAAACATTTCGAAATCACTCTTAAAACTATGCATGTATTTATAGTAAGGTTCTCGTTGCCATATTCATTTAAATAATAAAACGGCCAAGTGCAAGTCGGTCTCGCCCATGAAGGGTTCCGTAGCAGCAAGTAATATATTATTATATAAAAAAAAATCAAGGTAAATTGCAGTTTACCATTTATGACGTACCTATTAAAAAAAACTACTAACTAGATCTCGTTCAAACCATTTTCGGTGGAAGTTTGCATGGTTTGCAAACTTCTTAATTGTTAATATGAAAATACCTAGTGCATACCATTTGCATATACCTATAATCCGGACGTCTCGATAACTATAATACTCGATAAAATGAGTATAGGTACTGTAGTTACAGCATTCTCATAAGATTTAAAAAAAAATTATGCATTTTGTTTAATTATTTTGTTCAAGTCAGTTCGTTCAACCATTTGTACAAAATTACGAAATAATTTACAGTAGTACCTATATACAGACTTTCGTATTAAAGTTATCAGGATATTTACCAAGTTGTATTGTTTGGAAGCTGTCGCAATGCTAAATACGACATGGTAGATATACCGATAACTTTAATACGAATGTGAATTACCATAACAGTTTAAATACCTATAGATATATAGACGCTTCTTCATACCCTAAGCTAAAATATCAAAGAAATCTAAAATTAACGGACATTACCTATTGCGTACCAAAGTACTAGGTAACTACAGTAAGTATTAGAATTACATAAGTATAAAACAACACTTTTAAAATACCTGACTCAAAAAACTCCTTAATTTACGATTTACATACCTACCTGCTTATTACCTACTTATGTTCAGAGAAATAAATGGTGACAACATTCATAAAGCTATGATTTAAAATACAACTCACCTTTCTTCGTCTCTCGGCAATGAAAAAAACGACAAATTTTCCATTGTTTTTTGACTTTTACACCCATCCACTGCACAATAAGTACGTGGTCTCTGCATTTCGAAGTGTAAGCACAGATGAATAAATAGTTACTACGTGTAAGCGCGGGAAACGTGCAGTGCGGTGCGATGCGAGCACTCAGGCGGGGGCGTTCGGCAGCCCTCTGCCAGTTGAGTCGTCGACGACTCGCCGGTAGGTATTTATCGCGCGGCCTTGAGCGAGTGACAGAGGCCTGACGAGGTCCGATAATTTTTACCCGACTACCGAAGGACGAAGGTTATGAGTTTGATGCCCTATGTATGTAGCCGATTTTTATATTCCCACTTAGCGCTGAAACTACTGGTCCGATTTCAACAAATGAGGTGTTGTATGATTCGTCTTAATAGCCCGTTGGTTATAGGCTATGTGACGTCAGATAAAATGGGGGTCTTACGAGATAGCTGGGTCTAAGTAAGGGTCGAAAATCCCAATGTTAGTAAATATGCTTGTGTGTAGTATCACTAGTATCGTTCCAAAGGTACTTTTCGAAACCGTTTTTAAAACTTTTGTGAAGTTAACGATTCTCAAGCTATCAACAAAAAGGTGTTAAAAAAATATATTTAAATAAAAAACTAAAATCCGACTACATAAGTCTTAAATATGCGTTTACCTATTGTCCTTATAATTTTTTTTTATACTTAAGTATTTGGAGGCACCCACCACCACCCATATACGAGGGGTGTAGTATCATAACCCGCTATAAAGCTTTTTGACCAATATTGTGTTAGTACCATCAATCAAAAGTTCTTAAAAATTGTTTTGAAATGGTTGGCTGCTTTTCTATCAAAACCCACTAAAACACAGAGAAATTAGCTGATAAAGTTAGTTGTTAGGATCAAAAGCCACTATAATAGCGTAGGTCAGTTTCACAATCCTCTATAACACAATCGACCAATCACAGCACCGGATTTGCGTCACCTCATCGAGAAAATAGTATGGCGGTTGTGACTTTCTGTGTACAACAAGTGTTCGGATTTTTAATAAATTTAATGCAAAAACATGGAAGGATTAGCCCAGTTTGTGCAAAAATTAGATCCGAAGCATTCGGGGAAGAGGCCACGCGATCCATCATCATGGAAATGTGAAGTGGAGCGCAAGAAACGGTGAGTGAAAACTGAACAAAAATCTCTTGGAAAGTTAGCAAGAAAAGTTTTATGCAAGATGTACCTAGTAAAGTTTTCAGCCAGTTATGTACGTAGGTACTTTCAGCTTCGTAGGTAAAGCTACGAAACTGAAAGATGTTTTTGACCTCCTTCAAAAATATTTTGGAAAGGAATGGATTTTTGCAGTATTACAAAGATTTGGAAGCGAATGTGAGTAATGATCATGAAAGGCCGATCGCTGAAGATAATGATCATCAAGATGAAGACTGCAACAATTTGTGTTTGGCTTTGGAGAAGTTCCATTACATATTTGAAACATACCTACCTAACCATCTAAGCAGGAATTCATTATACCTAAGTGAAACTCGTGTTTAATACATTTTGAATAAAAACTATAAAAATACTTCATATCTTTTTATGTTATGTATGTACGCAGGTTAATAATAAATTTTAGGTAAAATATCTTTGCTAGTTAACATAAGTACCTACCTACCTATTTTTCTTCCTTCACGTGTCAATGACACAATAATTAAAATATATAGTATTATTATTGAAAACATAGTAATCAAATACAATACACCTAGTAATAAAATAATATCCTACTTCCGACCCCTATTTTAAAAATTATGTCGCATAACGCCATCCGTCCACCATTTTATTGTTGGTTTTGGTGGGTTGCAAAACCCGCCAAAATATGACTGTTCATTTTCAAAACCCGCCATTATGCAAGATTAGTTTCAAAATCCTCTAAAACAAATTTTAATTTGCTTATATTTCAGTATTTTCTCTATGATTTCTGTTGGTTAAGATTAGTGGCGCCATGCCCAGAACTAATCGGCAAGACCAAAAACTATGAATTACGATTCATTGGTCAAGATTTGATTAGCAGTTATTTCTAATCTGTGAAAATTTTGAGAAAGTTATTATAGTGGTTTTTGATACTACACCCCTCTACTAGGCCTTTATTCCTACTTGTGGTATTATCACAAGTAGGAATAAAGGCCTCCGACTACCTAAGTATAAAAAAAAAATTATAAGGACAATAGTTAAACGCAGTTACGTAAAATACAGTAGAATAATCAGAAAATTTAAATTTTTTCGTGTATTTACGTGTGAAAAGTGATGCCTTAGGCTTTGTTTTTTATTTTGGACACAAAGTGAACGCACACGAAAGCATTGCTGTAGTCTCTTAGTCAATAAATCACACAAAAGTACGTCGTAGCAAGCACGCGCAACACAAACGCTGATTAGGCTTGAGGCGTATTTATCGTCACTGATAAAAGTCACAGGTATAGAAAATTGGCGGTATTTCACAGTGACATAAACTAAATATATCTGTGACTGTTTCACAGGCAGTGCCAGTGTCACGAGTGCGCGATATTATATCGTTATTTTATTAGGTACCTACGCAATTAATCGATTCAGCTAGATAATATCGCTTCTATATTATTCTCTCTTTGATAGTATCACTAAGTCAGAATGAGACACACCTAGTATTTTATACTTGGAAATTTGAAATATGTACAACACACATATAATTCAGGAGGAATTTTCGTTACGTAGCGGTACTATTGCTGCAATAAATATATTATTCAATCAGTAAAATAATGAATTTGTACGTGATTGGTAGAAATACTGGCTAGTATTTTGTCACTGGTATTTGTCACAGATATTTTGAAGCCACAGTAACGTAAGTCACAGGTATCAGATTTTGTCTAGTATAACCCAAGACTAACGCTGATGCGATCGTGACTGAGGTGGGTGAACCTAGTGTAACCTAGTTTTAACCTTCCACTTTCAAAGAGTTAGTGCCCTATCTTCCCTTTTTAGTTTCATCAATGTATCGTGCTAGCGAATGTGTGAAAGGGACACAGCGACTGAAAAGTGAGTCTCTCTCGAGACCGTATTTCCTTAAATCTAAATTGAATTAAAAAATAACATTTTGTTGTTGTAATAAGGTTCAAAATCCTTTTTGCATTAAATGTCGAGTGAACTTTCCAGTTACGTTAGTATATAAATTCCTTGAATAGGCCCTATGTCTTTTTTGAAGCTAGCAACATTACCCTTTATACTTTTTTTTTTGCTTGACTTGAGTTGGTTTGACAGCAGCAAGACAAGCGCGTTTTATTTCTCGGAGCGATGAAAATTGTGATGTAAAAGAGAAAAATAAATGTAAGCTGCCCATCATGGCGAATCCAAGGAAATTCAGTGAAAAAATTGCTCTCCATAATCAAAAACAGGCCGAAGAAACTGCGGCATTTGAGAAAATAATGCGCGAAGTTTCCGACGCAACCAATAAGGTAGGTCTTGTCGCCTATTTACTCAGGCAATCGCTTCCTGGCCGTCAAATGTGCCCGCCGACGTAAACAATAATCATTACCAAAACACGTATTGCGACTCAATAAGTGTTAATATTGATACGAATCAACAAAATACTTGTACTTAACTCGTGTGTATAGTGCTCAATTGTCATTGTCAAATGTGTTTCGGTCTGCAAAGATTCTAAACAATAGCCAGTTATTGAGAATTGTTTCTACTAAGGCTATTCGAGTCATTAGTGTATCCAAGAGATACATGTAGGGCCAGTGAAGCTGTAAAAAACAAACCATTCCAGATATGTTTCTAATCTAATTGATTCTTGTGTGTGTGATATCTCCCCTGTGTCCATTGCGATCATCATACTAACCATTGTTAATTTAGTGATAAAAATTATCTAGTTTGTGCTGGGTGTAAGAAAGCCATGATTACAGATAAATTCAAGTGTCAGACGGGCACGATCAAAACCGCCTCCTGTGCCAGTCGAGGTGGAGATCCTAGGACCTCAGGGTCAGCAAGGCCTGGGCACTTTCAGGAGTGGCTCCTTGCCAAATGTAGCTGCACCACAAGTCCCTAAGACTGAGACTGAACTGGAAAACAAAAAGGTTCCTAATTCTCGGAATCCATCCTTCATCTTTTTCCTAAAGTGATCTAACTTTGCAGGTAACTAGGCAGCAAACTAATAATAATATTATCATAGTAAATTCCTACAAGAATTTTATAGGAAAATGGACAAAAAATATATGAGGTATTGAATGGCAGGAAAATCATTATGTGAAATTGCAGTGGTTACCAGCAAAGTTAGAATAGTTTAATAGCTGTTACACATTCAACTTTAACATTTCAACTACTATGATTCTAATAAGATTTGTTTTTACAATTCCACTGGTAAACTAATATGTATTCTTAAAAATTTACTAAAGATATCAAATTATCCCCTTTTTCACATTATCGGCTGTCTAAACTATTAGTGTTATATTTGTATAGCAAACTGTCACTTTTTATTACCTTGGCTCTGTATTCAATTAAAAAACCTTTTTCATTGTAGCAGTCTCACAATGAACCATATTGGCTCAAACAAAGTTGGTTTTAAACAGTATGAATCCCATTTTTGTATGTAACTAATTAACATAGGTATTCAATTGTGTTTACATACTGAAATTAAACTGTATTAATGATTAAATTATTCTACTGAATGTGTACCAGCTATTTATAGATTGCTGTGATTTTGATATTGTAGTGGTGCAGTTGTAGATGGCTGAATTTTTTAGTCCAACTTTGTAATTTAGATTGGTATCTTTACTTTTTAGGTAGGTATTGTGATTTAACTACCAACAAATATCCTCTGGCTGATTATAATTTTAGCACTTGCTTTACAGGCCCCTTTTATACATGTTGTTCCATTCAGATGTCAATGATGTGTGGATGTCCACACTCATTTCATATTACAGTTTTTTTTATTCATATTGGAACATCCAAATACCCCACTTTGCTAAATGTCTAAGAATGGAACACCCTGAATTATCTATAAGAATAGTTGGCTATATATATTAAGTATAATAGAACAATTATTACTAGTACTCTACAAAACAACTGTATAAATAAAACATCCATAAGAGCATGCTATTAGCATCCCTGTAGTGAGTAAATTGGGTGACAATTTAGGTACACTTAAACCGAGGCATTTATCTATCCAGGATTCAAGATTTCTACACTATGTACTGGATTTAAACTTTGAACAGTCACTTGCCATGATAAATAATTAGTATTTATGCCTTGCCCTAGTATTCCTTGGTTATAGCACCCTTATTTTATTTAGTAGGTACATTCAAAAGAAAATTAGCATGCTAATCCATAATGTAAACGATGTTATACGAATATCACAATTAAGTGTTAAAGATATTTAATGCATGTTATAATAATAATACTGTTTGGCGTAGTGTTCCTATTCCTATATTTATGTTAAAACATGTGTTCATAAAGTTATTTCTGTTAACTGGTCATAGCAACATCATCTGTTAACTTAAAATAAATAAACAATTTAAATTTAATGAACTATGTGATTATAAAATTACTTTGTAAAATGTATTTGAATTAAGTTAGTTCTTTTTTAGTTTAGTATAGATCAATGTTAACGCCACATATAAACTATTCTGTTATTGGTTTTCAAAGCATCAAACATCTAATGTCTAAACATCTAAATGTTCCCCTACCATTTTCTACTGTTCATAAATTGGAAGTGTAGCAGTAGCAGCATGTGTTTATTATATTGGTCTATGTAATAGTGTTCTTAGTAAATATGCCATTTTTAATTATGTATGTGGACTTTAGTTTTCTTAGCAGCTTTCTCCCCCGAATACTCAAACGCAACTCAGGTACATGTCCCAAGTCACGATTTTTTTGACTATTTTCAATGAAAATCTGGCAAAACACGTGAGTTGAGACGTACTTAAGCCCTAGCACGCACTGCGAGTAGACGCACGCGTTAAACCTTAGGTCTGAACCCGCCAAAAATTGTAACACCGAAAAAAAATTACAATGCGTGCGCTTCTATACAAGCGCACGCATTATAATTTTTTTCAGTGACTGATTTTAAAACAAAACTGTCCACATTTCGTTCGCAATTTGTAAACGCGCGTTTTTTGTGTCCCATAGTAATAGTTTGGTGGTGCACGGACAGCGGTTAACCGCATTCCGTTTTTTATTGTCTCGACTGGGCGAGCGCAGAGGATAGTGTAGAGTAGGAGACACGCAGTTCGCCAGAAATCCATGGTGGTACGAAAATATTTAAAATTAAGCAGAATGCCAACCGCAGTGCGTGTTTGTACGCGGTTTGGCGTTTTCAGTTAATTATAAACCGATCGCGTTAAATCGCAGTGCGTGCTAGGCCTAAATCTGAGTTGCGTTCGAGTATTCGGGCGTTAGTCTTGTTTTATTTATTATTTTTCTTCTGCTGGCTTGATAAAAAAAATCAGACTGTTGAAATCAGATTTTTTGGATTAGCGTCACGTCACGTTCCACCTTATGTTATTAGCAGTAGGAATATTAGTGTATGAATATATGGCAACAAAAAGTTCTTTAATTTAAGTACTTGAAATTTACCTAAGAATAATACATGAAGGATTTTTGTTCCGTCCTTGGTACTTAATCAGATCGAATATTTTTATCAGTTGTCAGTACTGACTCAAACATGCCACTAAGAATTTAGCACAAGCGTTGAATGCGGGCTATGCAACGCTTACCAAATCTAATTCTTAAGCTGTCCTAAGACCCATATTGAATAAGTTTTTTTTTTGTCAACAGCCTGAAGAGACAACACTAGCGACACAATATGGCCTACAAAGTGGTGGGACTTCGCCTTCCCGCTCGCCCGGCCACGGACAGAGAGGCCGGACCTCTTCGTCCGTGGGACCGATGCGGCGACCTGCTGATAGGAAACACGACACGAGCCCCTACGGAAGCAATGTATACTTAAGGTCAGAAACTGTTTAAATAGACAGGCACGGAGTGTGTACGGGTGTGGTTCGGTTAAACCGACAACGCAGCTGATATGTACTCGTATTTTAGCCGCACTTGCAATTGAATGCGTATTTGCTCGCGGTTACCTAATTTTACTTAGTTGGCGATTGACCGCCTTCGTCGCGTTCAAACCAATATTACCATACCATCTCAACTATTTCGTACCATCCAACCATTTTTACCATGAGTTGGCGGCAGTAGTTTCATAAACCAACTTGTGAATACGTACCACACCATGCCAGTGACTTTCGTTGACCATCAACCAAACACCACACCAAAGAACAATCTCAAAGGACAGGGATCAACCATTAATACATATCTACCACAACCCTTTTCAGTTTGTCGTTGTGATATCTAGGATTATTGTACACAAAGATTTTCTATTGATCGACCCCTCAAAATCAGCCCGACGCTGTCAAAAGTCGTTTAAGATTATTTAACAGAGAAAAAGCTGCAGCTTTCTTCTGAGTATTTTAACACCTCTACTGCGATCCCTATTCTGCATGCCCAGCATGATGATCATGGCAAAACCCCCTCTTGTGGGGCAGGCACGTTCATCACTGGACATATAAATTCTGGTGAGAGAAGGTTGCTGTGTATCTAAAAGCACCCTCAATTAAATATCGATTATTGAAATGTATGTATGAACTTTAGTTTTCGGTTTTGCCTCTAAATTGCATAAAAGTTAATTCATATTAATGAAGCATGATCAAAATATCCTTGAAGTTCGTCTCATTTTTTGATGAGCCTATGATTCCATAGTTTAGCATGCTAATGCATATCATACATTCTAAAAAGATTGCCTGTCCTCCACCGTCGGTTAAAACCTCAAGCCTATTTTGTATATATCGAATAATTGCTACGCACTTTGCGGCTAGCCATGATTATTCAAGGTTGTTATAATATATTAATTGATGGAATCGCTTCCGATTTCAAACCTGCTTTTAAACCTAATTGTCCACTACGATTGGTTATAGTAAAGGCTTAATTTTACAAAACTTCCCTCTATCCGCTGCTCGTGGTAACAGAGCAAAACCAAGCTCTATAATACGCAGAAATAAACGAGACCATGACCAATTTCATCAAAATCGTTACATGCAAACGTGACCGCGTATTGTTTGTCCATTATTCAAATACTGTAAATATTAAGATAGGTATAGCAGTCACTTTCGATGTCTCCGAAACTAAATCACACATCTTATAAATGCCTTCAAGAATAAGCTCGACAACTGCACAGCTATTCTAACTCGATCGAAAAGTTACCGTGACTCGAAATCTGGCACAAATCCGCGCGAAATTCAAATAATCCGCGCGATATTCAAATATTTTAGCGGTTTTTATTATTTTCTGCTTTCTACAAGCAATATCAATAGCAGAAAAGTAGTTTACCGTAAATCGTAAAACATTTTCTATGAACCCATGTTTTAACTAATTTCAATTCGACTCGACTTTAGGAGAAATTAATAATTTATGAGATGTCTTTCTAAAAATCAACATCATTACTAAAATCCCCATTAAACGTACTTCATTGGAACATAGATTCATAGAAAATGGTTAGCGATTTATGAAAAACTACTTTTTAGGTAATTTTATTCCTTCCAGAACGCAGAAAATATTAAAAACCGCTAAAATATTTGAAATTCGCGCGAATTATTTGTATTTCGCGCGGATTTGTGTCAGATTTCGAGTCACGGAAACTTTTCCATCGAGTTAGAATAGCCGTGCTGGTTACGAGACAATAATAACAAACTAAAATGTGACGCGATGACAATATTCAACACTGTGTGATATAGACACAGCCACAGGCTGCTCTTCTATTATCTAATATATAAACTGAACTAATTTGGCAGCATTAAAAATGTTGCCGTCTCTGTCATAAGGATCTAAATAAAAAGGATGGCATAATTTTTAGTGTTAATGTTAAGTTTAGTTCCGGAGGCATCTCTATTTTCGAAGTTTATGACACTCTGACACAGACACTGGCAGAGTCGTAGCGAAAAGCAAGCGACGCCATAAAAGAAGTTAAAGTTGAAATTGCAACCAATACCTATTTTAATAGACATTGACCTAGGTGCTAAGGGCAATGTCATACACAGTTGCACTAATTGTGCGATCTAATCGAGTTAGTCTCACATCGGATCACAAACAGTTGAAACGCGCGAGCCCAAGTGAAAATTCAAAATATATCAATATTTTTTGTAGATCTGCGGATAGATCTCCCACTCGTCGTTTGTTATAAAATTCATCTTGATTTTGAACAGTCGCCAACCAATATTATTGAGAGTAAATGAAAGGCTATTGTATCCACTGGAGGGCATACCTCTCTATGTTCATGCCATTGCATAGGTACTCATATATTTATTCGCCGTAGGAGCACAAGGCACACTTGGTTACGCATCAGACCTCTAATCTGGGCCGGGTCTTGCGTATGATGGAATAAACATATTAAGAATTTCAGATTTAAGGCATGGTGAGCCCAACACTTGCAAGACGCAAGCAAGAAGCAAGACGGTGCGCAGACAGCCGAGCACGATTTTGTAGTTATTTAGGTGCTTTGAAAAATATTTGTATGACATATAAAAATATTTTCTAGTGATGTACTGCGTAATAACGTTTGCAATGTTTTGGTATACGCTTGATTTTATTCATTTTTCTATTCACAGTGATCATTTAAAGTTTCATTTAGAGGTAACTTTGAAATTTTTTTGATCGGGTGAAATGTCACCAATCGTATTTTTGTCTAGTGGTGCATTAGAAAATATCCTCAACTATAATATGTTTGAATTTCAAAACTATAGGCCTTCTAGTTATTGAGGTACGGACAGTTAAAAATCCCTAAAACCGGGTAACCCAGCCTAAAACTGACCCGATATTAGAATATATCAGAGGAAGTTATGAATGACGCACAGCAAAATTAATTCAAGACTCATTGTTAAACGTTTTGAGACACCTCATTCATAATTTATATTAATTGTTTCTAGTTTGTTTGCGGCTTGTATGCCAAACAGGAAAATACGCGGTATCGTTTATTTGTCATAAAAAGGTTCGTTAAATTCCTTTGAAAGTTGTTTTAAACAAGCCAGGTGTCTTTTATTAAGTTCCCACCTGCTAAATTTTCCATTATAATACTAACTAGTGGTAACCCACTGTAGTTCTTGCTAGTATCTTTTGTATAAGTGGAAAAGGTCATGGTTACTACTAGGTAAAACACAGGTTGTATTTTAATTTGCTTTCAATAAACGTTTTTACAGTCTCGGCCTTTATTTGTTTACAAATAAATACGTAAACAATTTGACTTCACTGCACAAAAGAGAAACTTTGCCATAATCATACATAACTGAGGTAGAACCGCTATAGCCAATGCCAACTACAAATATTTGCAAGCCTTGCAAACATTTTGTGTAATGATGACATTACGGACTTCCTCAAAATAACGACATTGTGGCTAAAATGTGACTGGTACTAACTATTCGAACTATTTCGAAATATGTACCTATATGTATCTTCTCTTTACATATTTGGGTTCCACACACAATAATATACACGGAAGGATATTCATGTGTAAATTGTATAGTAAAACTATTTTATAGTATGAAGGAAATTAAATTGAAACTAAGTCATGCAATTTTAATTGTTGGCATGTCTCTGTTGTTGGTAGAATGCGACTTAGTCATAAAAATAGGTGCAGGAACCTGAGTAGTTGCATACAATACGCATCAATTAAATTGATTAGGTACCTCTCATGACACCTGTTCTACGTGTTGATAGTAAATAAAATAGCGTAACACTAATTCAGATAGTTTGTTATTCACGTGCACGAGCACGACGTATGAAAGATAAATCTGATGTATTTTTATATTTCTGTAGTGAAGGCAAAACTAACTTAAATGTGACTACCTACCTACTAAACGAGTGTCTAAAACCTTTTCTGTCTGACATGGTCTGGCCATCTTGTATCACGTAGGTACACTTTGTACGTCTATCTCCGAAAACTAGATAATCACAGTTCATACTTTGTAATGTAATGGGAGAACTATGATTGCTCTGATGGCTCGCTACGCATCCTACTAATATTATAAATGTCAAAGTTTGTATGGATATTTGTTACTCTTTCACGCAAAAACTACTGAACCGATTATTGAAATTTGTTATGGGTATAGTTTGGGACATGGAATAACATATAGGCTATTTTTTATCCCGATAAAACGCGGGCGAAGGCGCGGGCAGCAGCTAGTAAGTAATAATCGTGTATTATGCCTAGCTTGGCCTTTGGTATCACAGCTCCTCGGAACTGCTTATCTAATTTAATTAATCAGCTCACTGGATGGATACCTTTCCTGGGCGAAGGCCTCCTTTTATTTCGAACTACGTATCAATAGATGACATAATCTTTATGAGACCAAATTCAAACAACTGGTCAAACCGGGTGCTAACGATGATGATTAATAGGTAGCTAAATTCCTGATTGCTACGTTTTATCTAATACTAAACGCTAAAACGTAAATATCAAATCATCCGCTCATCTTTCTCTCAAGCAAGTAATCGTAAACAATGAATTATAACTAATTGTTAACAGCCCACCACCTGACAGCAATTGGCGTCGAACGCACTCAGACTCAGCGCTGCACCAGTCGTGTGGCGACCAACAGGTCACGCAGCCTCTGTCGCCGCATCACCACCCAACTCGGCCGCACCAGCATCCGCATTTGCATCCACACCAGAATCATATGAGAGGTGAGTAAAGCCTTCTGTCTAGGGTAGATAGAAACTGGCATCGAACGTACTCAGACTCAGCGCTGGATATGTCGTGTGGCGACCAACAGGTCTTGCAGCCTCTGTCGCCACATCACCACCCAACGCGGCCACACCAGCACCCGCATTTGCATCCGCATCAGAATCATATGAGAGGTGAGTAAAGCCTTCTGACTAGGGTGGATGGCATTTTTGAACTGTCTCAGAATTAGCGCGCACCAGTCGTGAGCGACCAGCAAGTCCCGCAGTCTCTATCTCCATATCACCACCCGTCGCGGTCGTATCAGGGCCCGTACTCGTAAAAACGAAATCGAAGTTTCTGATAATTTCTCGTGCAAACGCTTATCTTATACAAGCGACATAAGAGTTGGTTTTGCATGAAAACGAAAAAGAAACTTCGATTTTCCTTTTCCGAGTAGGCCCCTAGCACTCGCATTTGCGTCCGAAACATTATGACAGTTGCATGAATGATGTCTGAAAAGTCCTGTACATAAAGAGGATAAAGGCCAGTACTGTGACCGGTATGGAGATTTATAGCATACAAAAAGCTTGCTAAGGCACTGCACACAAAAATTACATCTAACTTAGGCAGAAGTAAGTATCCAATTAATATGTTTGCAATACCCTTCTGTCCTTAATTTTTTCCTTTTGTATTCTATTACTGGCCTGCCTGATTTTCGAATCCGTAATCCAGCCTGCCGTCAGATTCCAATCTGTATGTGTCGTAGAGAGTTACCTAAGCCCAGTGTGCTAACTCTCGATCTTTGTCATCTTGTACTAGCTCCTTCCTAGAGTAAACCAAGAGGTTCCTGCTCTAAGTTTAACAGGAATTGATTATTGTGGTTTCAAACGTCATGCTTTCAAATTATACAACTCATTTGTTTGTGGTAAATACCACAACGTTATCCGCAGTTTTCCCAATAGTAATCTAATCTTTATAACGCCTACAATTATTTTGTTTTAAATTTTACATCGATAATTAGCTGTTTATATTCATAATATGTGATCTGACGCGTATTTATACGCGTAGTACCTTAAGTGAGTAATAAAAACCTCGGAGCAAAACCTGTATCATATAAATAGCATTCGAGGCTATAATAAAAATCTAGATCGTCTTTTTGTTTTCGATTTCCTACCAAATAAACATTCCTTGCAAATAAATACAGAAATCAGTGAGTATTTCTTTATTTATTCAGAAAGTACAGTCTTTATAAATAATTTATTTATACATGTATTTATATTTTTCAGATGTACCGCTTGATGTGTTGGACACAATGGGGATGAATCCTAATAATCGGCCGCGATCCTCCTGTGAAATACCTAGGATACCAAACAATAACAAGTAAGTTGATAAACGAAAAGAAAAGTCATTCACAGAACATTGAAAACCCGACTGGGCTCCCGAGCTACAAATTAACTATATGGACAGCCAGCATTAAACAGAGTTTAAAAAATTAAATGGTAACTCTAAAAATTTCGATTTCGGCTGGACTCGAACCCGAGATTACCCCTAGTGCGAGGGCATACGCACTATAATCCTACTATATAATATTATAAATATGAAAGTTTGTATGAATGGATGTATAGATGTATGGATATTTGTTACTCTTTCACGCAAAAACTACTGAACCGATTAGGCTGAAAATTGGTATGGGTACAGTTTGGGACCTGGAATTACATATAGGCTATTTTTTATCACGATAAAACGCGTGCGAAGGCGCGGGCAGCAGCTAGTAATAAAATAGACGATGGGTGTTAAAAAAGTTTATCGCCCTCTTTCATCAAAAAATCTTTAGGACGTTTAGTTTAATGTAAGGGTCTCAGATATCCAACCGAATAAATACCAACGTGCGGAATACATTGCCCTCGCCGGGTTAACACATAGGAAGCTACTAGACATGATGACTGATGTATATGACATATTGTGTTGACATGTATGACGTATATTGAAATACAGTAGAACGCCGATTATCCGAATTAATTGGGACCAGGGTCGATTCGGATAATCGAAAATTCGGATAACCGCACATTCAATGTTATTGAGTTGGAATTGATGTGAGTTGCAGTAAATCTTAATTAAGTCTGATAATTTTATAATCAGCTACACAAAAACCTGACGTCGGCTATAAATTCCAAAACCATTTCATAGAATTGGTAATCCTTATAAGATACTTATGTACGGTAATAATTTTATATTCGAGATACAGGGGTCCAACTTTATGTGTTCGAGTTAAGGAGGGAAAATATGTACAGAAATAGTTTGTAGGGACTCACCAATTATTTCGACTTATAAAGGGTATTTTTTTTTAGCAAGGACCGATTCGGATAATTGGCTATTCGGTTAATCGGCGTTCTACTGTATTTTTCTTGTGAATGTATTTTATAAATACAATCCAATGTTGATTCGGAAAAATTGGGCATTACCGCGGTAATAACTTTGGACGTACCTATATCATTTGCATATTTTCGAGTAGCGAGCTTATGCGTCACGAAGATTTTGAAACTAGCCTAGTGACGACATGTCTGATTTTTTCTTTTCTTTCAATTATAAAATTGGTATGCTAGTAAGACGTCATGGTTTTTTAACCGACTTCAAAAAAGGAGGAGGTTTTTGTATGTATGTTACGCGATATTTCCGCTAATTATGGATCGATTTCAAAATTTTTATAGAAACTGATCCCGAGGAGATCCCATAAAAATGTTATTCCCTGGGAACTTAAAAACAGTGTAAAAGTAAAGATTTCGAAAGCGATTAGTAGGTTTTTGAAAACAATCAAATTATCACAATGATTGTTAACAGACAGTTACCATGGCAAAGGGCGTAAACAAGAGGTAGAGGTTCAGGAATTTGAAGTCGTATCGTTTTTTAAAACGCGCGTAATTATTAGCATACAAACACCCAGAACACCCGAAATGTCTAGCATATGCTTATAAATTTGCAAGTGTATATGAGAGCGGGGGGGATGGAGGCGGCGGCGGCGGCGGCGGGATGCTAGGTTGCGGCGAGCTGCAGGTGCCGGGTGGCTCGCTGCCCGATCTCACCTCCGTGCACTTCCCCAATCCGCACTACCGCCCCGCGCCGCACTACCACCAGCAGAGATACGTGAGTACATCGCTACACTTACCTCATCAAAACATACGTACGTCCGCACTGCTAAACAGGACTCCTTAAACGAGGGAAGTTTTAACATTTTCAACAAGCTTGGCTGGCGGATTGGTGAGTGTGGAAGGTGGAATACACAGAAGGAAGCTGCTGATCTGATCTGGTGGGTTCCTTCAGTTGGCTCTCAGGACCTGTGTTGAGTTGCAGTAATTAATAAGTTTGTGTATTCATACTCATTTATTCGCCGTAGGAGCACAAGGCACATTTGGATAGGTCAATTTGAAATTATATAGGTTCCAATAAAGGGTGCTTAAATTATAATTAAAAGTCATAAAACAGACTAATAATAAATGACCCTGAGTCGTCTCGTGGAATGTCTCTGACGCTCGTCCTCTCAAGAAAGGGCGCCATCTCTATGTATATAGTTCACACTCTCACGTAAGACAAGAGATGAACCTACGAGTCACCCCGAGATGAGCATACATCATATGCAAATGCATCATGTACACACTTGTGCTTGGGATTTGTCGCCGAGCGTGTACTGATGCCATACCAATGTGCGGCTCCCTTCACTCGCCGCTCTATTTTGTGGGAGTGCGGCTTGCTTCGCTAACCGAAATGCGACGAACTGAAATCCCTAACCCTCCAAATAACTCGGAAACGGCATACGCGATCCGAGAAATGTACCTAAATACACGCCTGCAAAACATCTGCAGGTGCCGGCGGCGTGTGAGTGGGCTACACAAGATGCTAGAAACGATAAATGTATTTTCACCACAAACACTGACTTTGCTGCTCTAATATAGTGAGCAAAATCGTAAGAATGCTATAAATCTCTTTCAAACCGCGAACGAACGTAATTATTATTTTCTATGAAGGTTCAATGTTGTCTTACCTCCTTCCCTTCGATAAGCTAAAATAAGTTTAGCTCACAGAGGTGAGATTCCCATATAAATTCACGGGCGTGTTGCTTGGGAAATTATTTATAAAAGGCGCTTTTAGAAAAATAGTCTTTTCAGACATTCATACACTGAAATCTAGTACCAACCCCCCGGGCTGTGTCGCCGACTTTGGTGTGTAGACTCATGACATGCGAAGCAAGTTCTATACGAATTCGCTCTTCATTCTAGAGTCCGACGTC
Source organism: Eupithecia insigniata (assembly GCA_947859395.1). NCBI lineage: Eukaryota > Metazoa > Arthropoda > Insecta > Lepidoptera > Geometridae > Eupithecia > Eupithecia insigniata. The sequence continues at coordinate 7,606,371 of OX402009.1, read as the reverse complement.
CCCCGGTGGTAGCGTGTCCCCCGCGACAGGCGGCCTGTCACCCGCGTCTGGGTCTCCTGTGGGGGCCACTGTACCCCTCGCCTCGTTACAACACCACGATCACTCCGCCTCCTTGTACGACGCCCAGGTAATGCATTTAAGGGTTAAAACTTCAGCTTGCGTCAAAAATTTGCTGTTTTAGAAGTTCCAGGAAAGAAAGAGCTGAGATGTTCAATGTTTTATTATTAGACGAAGTTGTCTTCTTAAGTGGATATACAAAGTTCTTTTGTAGATAATGTTAATTTAGAGTAGCACGAAGAATGATTAGTGATCTAAATCTCACTAAAATTATACCACTGCATCAATTAGTGAATCAACGCAAATTTTAGGAAGCTATTATTCTGAGATTCAGATTTGCGCCGATTCTAATGTTAAAATAACTAGTTTTAGATTTCTATATAGATCTAACACTGGCTTTGGAGTTAACATCTTCCAGGCAAAGTATTTTTTTTTTCCTTCAGGTGAAACTTAACATTTTTGTTGTTTTTGTTCCGTTTATTTGCTTTCAACACAAATCATTTTTTGTTTATTTCAGAGTCACTTATCTGTACCAAACACAAATAATTACCTTCATCGTAATAAGGTTCGTCTTCTTTTTTAACCTCCTCAATTTATATCTATGATTCAACCATTTTGCAGGCGATGCTTGTACGCTTCAATGCTCAGTCCAGTGCCAAAACTTTATCAAAATTTAACCGTCATTCTACTTTTACGAATTCAAAATTTTATCATTTTTAGCTTCTATTGGCCTTAACATCGCATGATTCAAAACTTCAAAAACAAGCTTATTTTTATTATAAGGCACTTCAAATTGACTTCAAAGCAGGAATGCTTTTAATTACTCACACACCATTTTTCCACAACTAACCCTGCAGAAAAATGAACTAATATTCAAAAAATTCTAACAATTTTTTTTAAACCTCTAAAATTATTATATCAGCTCTTGTTTATCTATTTTTTTATTCAATGTTTTACAATTGCTTATAGATCAAAGCTAATTTCAACTAACACAAATTTTGATATTTCGATCATAGTACGGAATAGATTAGACTTATTTAGCGGATTTCTGTTATGTTTTAATTTTGTCCGCTAGGTAAGCATGAGCGACACGAAAATCAACTTATACTTCCGGTATAAAGACATGACACAGGCATGATTATTTGTTTAACTTTTTATGTTTTAATTTTTATTTAACTTTTTATGAACGCTTGCAACTATAGTATAAAACACACTATTCAATTTATGCTGTACCAATTTATCTGGAATACATAATTAAATATTGATTATCATATTCTGAACACACAGATAAACCAATTTTACACAATATGTTCGTACGAAAATGTAGGAAATTTATTTTATTACTACAGTGTACATTATTTCAGTGTAATTTGTATGGTAAGGAATTTAGATTCCCGAAGAACCTATGTATGAATGAATACTTTATTGAACTAAAAAATAACATAAATAAAACTAAAATAAAGACAGTAGCGGCCTTATCGCTGGGAGCTCCCAGGCAAATTCTGCAGTTACCAAGAAATCTATCATTAAATTTTAAGATAGAAGAAAAAATTAAAAGAAAGAAGGGTTGATACCCTGGGCCCATTAACTGTATTTATTTATATGTACCTACTTCATTTTAAAACTCCATCACAAGCCATAAGATATAAGTTGCATGATACATACCATTTTGGTTCAAATGAGGAAAACAATAAGGCTTGACTCCGGGTAACGGTTTCGATATTATTCAGAACAACATTACTGACAAAACTAACTTTCGGTTAGTCCTCAGAGTTGGCTCTTTGTTTAGTATCCTACCAATAAGTTTTTAATTTTAAATTTGCTTAATTTGTAATCTTTTTCAAATCTGCATGCATTTGCTTTATTTTAACAGTGTGATTATTACCACGTTTATTCAGTCTCCAACTACTAATCTACTCTGATCTTCATGTCTTTAATCCTATCCTCGACTCTTACTTGACTCGACGCAACGTATGCTAGATTGTCAAAATATCACTGAGAAAATCTATTTAAATAAAGGGAGGAGTCGCCTGTCAACTCAGGGTAAGGGAGGTCGCAACCGCAACGTACCTACAGGATTTTTTTAAGATCTAGTATATCTACGAGCATACGTCAAGGTGAGTAAGAATCGAGGTAAGGTAAGATATGGGAGCAATTGCAGCATTTTTGACAGATACTGTTTATATTATTGCTACAGTATCTGTCAAAAATTTACTTATCGTTCCTAAAAAAAAATTTTCGTTTACAATGGTATTGAGGAATTTGAGTTTAATCACACTGTTCTCGCACTTACTGAAATATAAATAAAGACTAATTTCTTCTGTATCTAAGTGCGCGTATCGATGTTTCCAGAACATGTCACCTCTAGACCACGGTTGGATGTCATCAGGCGGGTACCAGTCAAACTGTAGTCCGCCATCCCAATATTCATCGACGTCGAATATCAATATACCATCGCCAACGGTAAGTTGCACATCATATAGTTTTCAAAATTTTCTCAATATATTAAGAGGTCATCTTTGAATCAACAGAACGCAAAACGGAAAGATGTGGCATAGGAAGGGGAAGGCCTTTGCCCAGAAGTAGGACAGTATAGGCTAACATAAAACCCTTTTAATCCAAGATGACTGACAAATTTTCAGAATTCGAAAATGTAAATTTCTTCATAAGCTTTATCAGCAACTATCTACAGATTCAATCTGAGATTCAGATTCATTTACCTATTGGTACAAGAAAATATACATATATCTACCCTCTGCTGGTAGGTCCTCTAATTTGGGCCGCTCCTATCGGTCTTAGGCTGATTGATTTAGGTCTTATTGGCAATCCTCTCTCTATATCATCAACGTACTAACACTTGGTCTGCCAGCACTGTAGGTCTTTTTTCCCTGCGTGGCAAAAAACCCCTACTTCACCTGTCGTTACCATACCACGTCTCGTCAGACTGCAGACTGCATTAATTTATCTTCTACAGTCTTGACATACAGGCAACGGTCAAGAAACCAAAATATTCAAGATTTCAAGATTTTTTGATATTCAATAATAACAAATTTTACTGTAAGGAACGTCACCTTTATTTCAAAAAATAAGGAAAACCATTGGTGACCATGAAATTGGCTTTGATTGCAACCTTGAAGGTTATCTCAAGGTCAAGGCCAATTTACAAATGTAATTGCATAATTTTGAGCCTGGACTTGAAAAGAGACACAATTCAACCGGATATGACTTTTAGTACCCAAGTTTTAATCTCTTAAGGTCACCAATTCAAGGTTAAACTCACAAAAAAAGTCTCATGCCTGAAGAGATTTTTTTCTTCGTTTCCAATTTCCTATGGTTTGTGAGTTTGACTTAGATTGGCGACCTTCCTTAAATTTTCTGTATGCTCTTAAGTGTTCTTTAGATTTATTGATTTATTTTTAGATGGCGAATAGTCCAGGTAGTCCGGTTGAATCGCCTCAAAACGACTACAGTAGTCTACATCATCAGTTATTGCAGCCTTTCGAACAAATCACAATGGTAAGTACTCTTCAAACTCCTTTGGATCGAGATTGCATCTTATATTGTTGTGAAAAGATTTACCCTCCCCTGCTAAGCTTTACGGAATCATATAAATTGTATTCATGCTCGCTTGAGAGGAATTTTTAGCTAAGTATATTCGCTTGTAATAAGGTTCGAAGAAATGAAAAATTTATATTTGATCTGAACCTCTGAAACTAAATAATGACTTATGTCCAAAAACGCACGCATCTTTGACACTTCGTTGGATGGCAAAGATTAAGTTTCCTGACGTAAGTTTCATAAAAAAATCTTCTTTTCTTGTGCCATAGTTAATAATTTATCATGTTTCTAAATATCAACACTACTTTTAAATAGGAATTTAGTGTCTATTGTTATGTATAAGTTCCTATATCTGTGTTTTATTAATGTTCCTATGCTTCATTTGGATTTCTAGCAAGGAGTTGTAAGTAGCATCACGTTTTACGTTTTAAATAAGTTATTTATTATAGCTGTAGCGGAATTATACAGAATTCACTCTAATTGCAAAGTACTTAAGTTACAAATAAAATTATTTAGAATCGGTCACATTTCACAAAGTTTGATGAAAAATTGTTAGACAATGTTCTTTCTCTCATTTGCAATGCTATTTAAACACAATAGTTGTTTAATCTGTGACTAATTCAGTATTATATATTATAAAAAAGGCACATTTTGTCAAAACGGAAAATTTAAGTATTATCCTTAACCAAAATATTAAATCATTGTATGATCAAAATCATGATTGATCCTAATGATCTTTTTTATATTTTTGGCAGAATGGAGCTAAAAATAAACGCAACAGAAGGCTAAACTCTAAATCTTAATGATGGAATATTTTTTTGGCAGAATGTAGCTAAAATTTACGAAAAATATTTTTCATTTGTAATTTGGAGTTAACAAATAGAATATTAGTTTTGTAAACCTTCTATTGCGTAAATATGTCGTGATATGATAGCATTACTTGTCTGGTGTTATTTCCATGCAGCATTTTCATTACCTACACAATTTTTAGATTACCGAGAGATCAGTGTACTTCCTCTAAAAGCAGTTCCAAACAAAATGCCAATTCCAACTATAATCTCACCAAGGTAATGCTCGGTAGTCGGTCGTTCTAAATTTTGAGTTCCATTTACTCTAATAAAATCCAGTTTATAAATGAAATTAATATTGGAACTGTTTTCTAGCGTTAGAACCTTGCTTTTCTTATTCAGCTCAACAGCCAACAGATATGAGAATGCTGCATAGAATGTACACATAATACGTACACAATGTAACATTGGTGGATGTTGACCAAGGACTGGGCGCAGCTGGTGCAGAGCCTCGTGGAGTCGGGCTGGACCGCGCACGTTCAAGTCGCGGAGAATGTACGGCACTGATGCACTTAGCTAGGTGTTAGGGTCTTTGACACGCACAATTAGGTTGACGATATTTCCATTAAATCCTACTCGTAAATGGTCCTTCGAACCAGTAAACGGAATTTCATATCTATATATTTATGTATACACTAGCCAAACTCTATATGGAATGTTAGTGTATACTAACCGCCCATATTTAACCTAAAATTAACTCTTTCGCCGCGTCTTTTTATACGCAATTTACATTTATTGTCGAATTGACATTCTACCTTCAAAAATTTCGCTTATAATTAATTATATCTGAAGCTCGACCCCAAGTAAGTCAGATTTAGTTTTTTGTGTCGTGTTTTGTTTACAAACTTTACAGGCATTACTTCTAGTTTGGCTACTGTATAATAATTACCTACTGTTAACTGGCTCGAAAGATCATGTAGGAATTTATTATCCCGAAAATCATGGGTATAGAAACTTCATAGTGTTCATAAAGTTAGAACAGTGTAGACGAGGGAAAATTTTATTCAATGTGTATTGAATTCCGTTTATTCGTCTCCAAGGACCATGTAAAAATCGGTACGTGAATTCCGAGGCGCTGCTTATAGAAAAGTAAAGTCGAATTCACTGTACATATAACCCGCGAACACTCAGGTTGTGTGTGATCTTCCTGCTGAGGTTTTCCCAATGGACTATAGTATGAGGTCTGTCAAACTGGGCATTCTAAAGCATTTACGGGGTCACAGCTGCACGTCTCTGACGTTGCAGGTGTCTATAGGCTGCGGTAATCACTTCCCATCAGGCGCACCGCATGCTTGACTGCTAACTTTGTGGTATAAAAAAAGAAAGATATAACACATCGTCTGTAGAATCGTGTAGGCACGGACGGGCCTCAAATATGTATTTCAAAATCCGCCTAAAATCGTATCAATATTCCTTGATTTACATAGATACCTACTACCCCTATAGTTTTTTTTATTACAAAATGTGTGTTTCGAAGACCCTATTACCTTGTGAATAAGAAATTGCGTGAATCTAGCATTGGCTTGTCGATAAGTGCGTCTACACAAGCACGTGATCTCATGTATCATCTTCTTATAGCATTTACGGTGCGACCATGATCTGTGTCAATGAATGAGACAAATAATAAGATATTAAAGATAAAACTTTTGAAAAAACTAATAACCGACTATGAATCCTATAATTTTACACTGTTTTTCAGTAAATACAAATCCCTCGGATATATTTTTTATGCAACCATCTCGCGATCTTTCTCTGTACAAAAAATTTATTAGTAGAAGTATTTCAAAATCGATTCATAATTGACAGAGAAATCGACAAAAATATATAAAAAAAACATACATACAGCCGATTATTTTTCTCCTCCTTTTTTCGAAGTCGGTTAAAAAGGATCTAAATATTTTTTTTTAATGCTATTGCATTTATAATTACGATGCTTTATTCGCTCAGTCAGACAACAGTACCGTTCAAAACTCATTTAGATCATGGTCTTGCTGTAATTTTTTATTTGATACTGGGTAAACTCGTTTTTCTATATGTAGACCTTAGTCCCAAATTACAATTTTAATATTCCACTTTATTCTGTTCTTTTTTTAGTTTACTTTATAGATAGAATAAACAGTAGAATTTGAGAGGTAATTTTTTTTTGTCATAATCTTGTTTCTTTGTCTAGTTAATTTATATTCTGGCATGCTAAATTTGATTGGGGTACCATGTAATATTATACTTAATCTACGCCCACCCCATTTAATTTAAGCTTTAATTACTTTATAGTTAGGTTCTTATTAGAATAATGTTATTTTTATTACATCTGTAACATAATCTGCACAACAAATTATTGTTTTGGCCATTTTGATTTAGTGCAAAATGTATGCTATTTAGCAATAAGAATCGTATTCAACTATATTTAGTAAATTTGCCGTTACAGCATTAATGCCTCCTTTAAAAAGTGCATGACAAGCATGCTTTCACAGTATTGTGTTTTAAATTTTGGCAATCGAGTTACTTTTAAATTAATCTATCAAACAAAAGATTGTTTTTACCCTCTCAATGTAGCTTCCATTTACCTTCCCCTTTCTAAGAATGGTTGATAGTTACATACCATCTTTGCTTACATAAAGTCGGGTACCAAATTGTTTGTATAATAATAATGTATATTTGATATTCGCAGCTCGATCATCCTGTAACGTCGTATAACCAGACTTATATGAACCATGGTTCGCCACATTCGCCTCAAACGACGAGTTCACAACACACATACTCACAGGTTAGTAAATGAGCCTTGTACAATCCTTCTACTTCATCATCATCATCATCAGCTCGTACACGTCCACTGCTGAACATAGGCCTCCCCAAACGACGACACCACGAATAGCGGTCCCGAGCCGCCTCCATCCAACGACTCCCTGCCACCGCTACGATGTCGTCAGTCCATAAAGTGGGAGGTCTGCCCACACTCCGTTTCGCATTGCATCGCGGTCGCCACTCGAGAACATTTACTCCCCAACGGTTATCGGTTCTACGAGCTATATGGCCTGCCCATCGCCACTTCAGCCTGCTAATTCTGAGAGCTATGTCGGTAATTTTGGTTCTTCTACGGATTTCCGTATTCCGGACCCTATCGCGTAGAGGAACTCCGAGCATAGCTCTCTCTATATTATCCTTATACTTACTGCCTGTTAAAGGTGCCAAATGAAAGACACAATTATTTTATGATTTAGTTATTAGAAATTTGACGATAAGTTAATGACTTGGCGAAGTAATAAGTATACAAAAAAATCGTTATTAGGAACAGCACATAATGTACAACGTACAATTGTGGGCTGATTACCACAAAAGTATACACGCCATATTAAACTTACTACACCTGCTCGGAAAGTCGTTTATTCCTTTTCCATACATGACGTAGAAAGTTAGTCATTAATTATCTACAGTCGACTCCTGCTCTTTTTATTTTGTGATATGTAAGTCACTAACAATGAGTGATAAGTTGATAACTATCATAGAGCTCAAATGACAAAAAGTATTGTTTATTATATCGGCTTCTTCCTTTTTCGATAATATACTTTAAAAATAGAACCCAGTAGTAATCGGTTACTTTCACCCCTTGTGTAGTTACTATTATTCCGATAAACGGTTACACGACATGGTTATTTTCGTTTGATCAGGAACGCACTAAATCAGTCTTAATTTGTTTTCAGACGAGTCAAGGTAGCAGTATGAGCGGCATGGGAGGCATGAGCGAGCCGCGAGCCAGAGCACGCGACCCGGTGCCGGGTGGCGGCGGCTACGCGTCGCTCGCCTCGCCCTCCAACCCGCAGACGCCGGCGACGCCCGCCAGCATACCCGATATCATACTCACAGGTACATACACTTACCGACCGTACACTATATACACGTCACATTCACGAGCCACAGGTACGTACTTACCGACCGCACACTGAACACACGTCACATTTACGAGCCACGAGCTAGAGCACTCCACCCGGTGCCGGTCGGCAGCGGCTACTTGTCGTGTCGCTCGCCCCGCCCTCCGGCCCGCCAGCATACTCAATACCATACTCACGGGTACATACTCACCGAGCATACATAACACCACATCACATTCGAAGTCGACGGTCCATCGAGTGGATGGTCTCCCATGTAGGAGGGTTTTGCCATAATCACCACGCTTGGCAGGCGGATTGGTGATCGCAGTGTTGGTGTTGAAAAATACTCCGAAGGAAGCTGCTGCCCTTTCTCTGGTAGGTTCCCTTAGTCGACTCTTACGACATCCACGGGTTGAATTGGAGGGGTCGATATTCGTACGCCGCGGCCCCACGGCCTACACGGCCTTTGGTGTATAGACTCCAATAAATACACATTTATAAATCCAACTACAATAATCACACTCAAAAGATTCCTTTTAGTTTTTATAGATTATCTTATCTCGTTTCAGATTACTCGGTTGTTCCGGACTACTCTGGTGAACTAGACGCGGGTATATTCGGCGGCGAAGAGGCGCAATTACGTGCAGGCATTGACATTGACGATCTATCGCTACTAGAGGAGCCTAGCTCTTTGTTACCGGACTCGTCGGTCGAACACGAGTTCAGATTAGATCGCTTGTAATGTGAATAGTGACGTCACGAATTGACTCTGTTTCAATCAAGGATAAACTTGATCTGTTGTGATCGTGGTGACTTCTGAAATAGCGCGTGATAAGGTGAAATTGACGCTTGGAATACAGAGTTCATACTATGATTAACATTTCTTGATTATGCGTTCTTCAAACACTAGTTCCGGTTTAATTCGTCTTATAGAATAAGATATTGGCAATAGTCATGTAACCTTTGACAAACACTAGCTCATTCTCTCACAAATAATAACGATTCTTGATATTTTCTCAATATCGAACTCGATTAAAAACGATTAAAAGTGATAACCAATAAGCTTATCACTTTTAATAATGATTATGTGAAACCTACCATCCATGCCGATTTTCGCTGATACGTATAACATTATTCCATCTTTAACATTGTCAGGCCTAAATCAAGCTTTTGGCTCAAAATCAGATAGTAAATATACTAAACGATGAAATCTTTAACTGTAAGGTAAAAGGACATATGTACATACAACCCTCACTGAAAAGTCCATGAGTTTTATCATGGTAGAAGAGTAGTGAAATATAACGGACACGTGGCTCCCCCTATCCATAATAAACTAAGTCAACTAAGTGTGAACGCGTATAGTGACGTCATCGCAACATTCCGCTGACTGCGCAAGTGTTCATGATTTTAAGCTGCGATTTAAACGTTTTACTCAATTCTAAAAGGGATAGGTAGATTTAGATTTTTTAAATGGTGAATCGAGTGTACAGTGAGAGGTGAATTATTTTTTAATTAGTATTGTGAATATTTACTCGAATATCATTAGTAAATTTAATTCAGATCTAACGGAGACATTTTTTATTGATGTGACTTCTACGAGAGACCCGTCGGTCTTATATTTGTATATAAACTTGAAAGTGTTCACTTTACTGTATTTGCATTTAAGTCGATAAAGTTGCATGCTAGCGTAATAAGTTTTGTTGCGTCATTTAAGATTTTTTAAAATAAATCTTTCAATTCTCTACGATACTCTCGTCGTTCAGCGATTGCTCAAGCGTTGACTGAAACTTTTAACTTCTGAAAGAAAATATCTATTCAATGTTGTAGCTTTAATTGCCTCCAGCCCTTTAACGTTACCTTCATTTTTATTCTAGATTTCTTACGTTAATAAGCATGTTTATATTACGCCCCAAATTCCTTTTGAAAGTGTATTTCTTAAGAATAAATAGTTTGAAGCTATGTAATGTATATAGATTGAGGTTATTGAGGATTTTCATAGGCTTTTGTCGCAAACATATCTACACATGTACGTGCGCACCTTGCGAAATATTGTTGTGGTTAGTTTTAATTTGGGACAGGCTACTTGTATCTACGTTTTGTTGATTGTGAAAGGGATTGGTGACTTTATAAAAAGTGCCATTACTACTTGGTAACATCCACTTAAACTTATGAATGTAGATTTAATATTTTTTTACAATGATATTATCTTCTCGGTCTCGTTATCGGTAGCTTCATTTGATCGGACATACGCAAATAAAAATACATTCCGAATTGTTGCCATTAATTTGTTTATTCTTGTCTCGATTTGTTCCGGTTCCAACCAATCCCTTGTTCTGTAATAGAATGATTTTGACAAAAACTCGTTGATTAAAGTTATATTTATCATCGGGTAAGCGGAGTATAGTCGTTAAGTTTATAATGTAAATAAGTTTTAAACCGATGCACTCGCAACATTTTATTTACTAATACAGATTTTTTGAACATTAAGATATATATAAGGACAAGTCGAAAATTCTTCCGAATCGTGAAAAAATCGGTTACTATGTAACATAAATTGAATATTTTAATCGGGTCGATCTTTTGATCGAATTTATAATGATTATCCATTTTATTTGATGGCATCTTTCAATTCCGAGATTATGTATTGTGAATACTTTGGCAATCATGGAAAATTTACACAATCACATGGAATTAATTTTGTGAGTGTATCGTCATTCTAGTTAATACATGTTTTCATTTATTTTTGTTTTGTAAATGCTCATTATTATGTTTTAAGAGTCTAGTCAACATGTTATGAATTTCAGACGAAAAAGACTTTTTTCATTATGTCACAGTTTCTATACCATTCCAACTGGTTCAGGCGAGCACTGTCTTCAAACTGAGCAAATACATTATTATTACTATTTTTTATAAATTTTATAATGATACACGCAAATTTTTCTCACAATATGTACATGTGATGTTAAATTAATAAATATCTTTATTAACAATCAATGATGAGAACTAGTATTTACAATTGAAACAATCGAGCTAACTGCAGGCTATTGCAAACAATCTACAGATGTGTAGCTCAACTGATCCATATCAATACCACTTGGAAGCGTCCCCAAGACGCTGGCTGCATTGCTCCGCTGTATGGCAATGTTGTAGATTAATATTAAGATTTATTTTGTGTGTATAATTTATAAGAAGTAAAAAGGATGGTAAATTGCGGACAGTTCCCGCCTGCTCTATGTCCAAAAGAATGTATCTTATATGCATTCGAGACAAATAGGGAATGGTTAGTTCATAAAATGTTTGTTAAAATGTCTGCAATCTCTCTTTTACTACTAATTCTGCTGTCTGTGGACTGAATACGAACAAAGTCGCGGTAATGTAATTTTCCTGCTAATCTTATAAAGGCGAAAATTTATGCCGTGTTGTGCAGATGTTTGGCCGAAGACAACGCCAAAATTCCTGAATAGATTCGGATGAAATTGTGCATACATAAAGATTTGGATATAGAATAACATATAAACTACTTTTTAATCAAAAAAACGCGTACGATGCCGCGGGCCAAAGCACATACATATAAGTACATTATAACAACCTTAAAGGAATTTCAAGTTCGTATCAAGTTACTTGGGTGTCAATTTACCGTAGCACATGTACATGTAGTCACTCGCAAGTTGGTCTATATTTTCGTTCGATAGAGTCGCGGTATGAAATGTTTTGTACAACGAAAGATATTGGAAATGTGCTTTTCATGGCTTTATTTGTACTTGGTCCACAGCTTATAATGTAGATATTGGTTGCGTACAGTGTACGCCATATTCAATCTTATTGTTGTATTTTCAAAGTTTAAAATTCCGATTTAAAAGTATGTATGTACTGTATGACAGAATACTGCTCTATAGATAGTTATTTGTACTATAAATGTGATAAAGGGAAAGAAAAGCACAACCTAATAAATAGTGAAGCCTAATCTGACGTTAAAATTAAGTTGTTCTTATTAAAATTCTAAATAGTTTTTTTTAATTAGAAATACAATTATGTACATGTTATGTATTTTAGGAGTTTCTGCATTATGCAGATTTATGTGGAAATATACGAATTAATGTTGGGTTAGATTTGAGTCTGAATCAGGTGCAATACGGTGTTTTATAAGTTCGAATTTTGATTCACAAAAGGTTTTAAGAATCATTGCGATTAAAGGCTTTGATACTTGACTCCTCTCGGACGCTGATTTTAATATGGTCTCGTGATTCGATACGACCACTTTGTACGATCATTTTATTGTTAAAACCATTTTCGAAAGTACAAATTTAAAATTATTTTTTATATTCGTACTTGTGTAAAAGTTCTTTACATACTGACTTTGATTTAAGTGAAGAGTAGCAGTAAGACAGATGGCGATTGGATACCAAAACTCTTTATTACAGAAATTTTGTGTAGACTCTTAACGTGTCTTTCATTTTAAATGTTCAATAGTCTACAAGCTTACTGCTTACTGTCCTGTCTATACCTAGGTTATGATGCGCTTTATGACGGTAAATGTTACGCCTTTCTCATTCAAAGTTCACTAAATATTTCAGGACCGAGGTAAGGGTCATCGCCCATCACGACTTTTGCAAGAACGCCGCTGTTGCATTATGTGTCATTATTGCGACTATACCAACGTTGAAATAGTGAATAAGAGGCTACATAATGCAGGTAGCAGACCGAAAGAAAAATAGCTAAATTACTATTGGCTTAGGTTCGCATAGCTAATACAATACCCTTTATTGTACACCAAGGAAATACTAATTATATAATAAGAGTTGGAAAATTAATAATAGAGTTGCACAATGGGCGGCCTTATCACTAAGAGTGATCTCTTCTAGACAACCTTGGGATGGACACGAAGCAGTTGTACACGTATTACTTAAATATATTTTGATACTAAAGTGCATTATATACTATCGAAATAAAATTATTTATTATTTGCACGATAAAATATTTTCAGTACAATATTGAGTCCGCAGGATCTCGAAATCAGCTGTATTTCAGGACCTGCTTCTATTATTTAATATAACTATGCAAGCTATGTTTAACTGAGTTAACTATGCGAGCTTAGCTTAACTAAGTTCAATATTAGAATGAAAAAATATTTAGTAACAATTCCGCGTACAACCTTTTCTGATAGTATTCATCAAAGTAAGTTGTCTACTAGTTTCGTCTCTCCACGAGACATCTTAAGGACACCACAATACTCGACCTTGACATTGAGATTGGTCAGCACGGCAACACCGACAGAGTCCCGCCAGTGATGTTGCCTCTCCGAGCTCCGCGAGGACTTTACTTTGAGGAAACTATCAGAGAAGGTTGTACGTGGAATTTTTATTAAATATTTTTTCATTCTTATATTGTGCAATGGATTTCCGCAAAGTAACGCCTGAATCTATTATTTATCTTAACTAAGTTAGTACTTTCGGTCTGCCACCCGATTAAACGCAGACAAAGGCAATTATATTTGAATCTAGTTTACCTGAACATTCTGTATACAATTATGACAATACAAAAGCAAAGGTACTTATAAATACAGGTCTATTAATAATGTAATATCCTACTTAATAATATTATAAATGTCAAAAGTTTGTGAGAATGGATGTTTGTTCCTCTTTCACGCAAAAACTACTGAACTGATTGGGCAGAAATTTGGTAAATTTGGGACCTGGAATATCATATAGGCTATTATTTTATCCTCATAAAATGCGGGCGAACGCGCGGGCAGCAGCTAGTGTAATATAATTTTATTAAACTCCGGTTTTTTATTAGTTATTATTATTACTACAGCGATTCCAAATTGCACAAGTCGTGTGGACGATGACTCCAAGATTATTGCGTATCATAATATCTAAAAATAAAAGTTCTTGTAAAATATTTTAAATCCTCCATCTTGCATTTGGAAATATGTTATCGTAGCGATAGTTTCTAACAAACATGAAAAAGCTTTCAAATTATGCCCATTTCTTATGACAGTGTGAACGAAATAACTTGAATTAAACTTATGTCTTATGTAAGAAGTTGTCTTGGTTGGGACGGCGTAGAGCGTCTCTTGCTAATTTATAATGTTGTTTTTTTAGAAAAAAAGCACCATGTGCAAAAGGGAAAACGATATATTTCTGCTAGAAAAGTCATTGTTAACTTCAAATTCAATCAAATAAATTATCAGCTTCTTCCTGCTATTATCCCACACTAGGTGGGGTCGGCACATGTATTTTTCTTCCACTCCATTATTTAAAAAGAAAATTACACTCAAATAATAGAAACAAATCAGAACTAGTATTTACAATTGAAACAATTGAGCTAACTGCTGTCTGTTGCAAACAATCTACAGGTTGCTCAACTGGTCCATATCAATACCATCCACTCCTCTATCAGCCATCATCTCTGTACTTTACACGTTTCTTAACCAAAATAACCCTCCGGTAGTCGCGTAATAAATCACCAGCTGCCAAAGGGGTAGATCCTATCAAATGTTTCGACAGGATCTTGATTTTTCTTTTGTTTTTATTATAGAGCATGACTACGGGGTGGTCCCATAAAAATAGTCCCAAGAATAATTTTTCCCGCAAAACTTAAAAAACAGTGTAAATCTAAACGAATTTAGTTTTTGTCGAATTACTACATTAAAATATTATATTCTAGTCTTTCATTCACGACTGTCACAGAAATGTAGGCGAAAGCAAAGAAACACCAATTAGGTAATCGTATCAAAGATGTATTTATTAATCTACTTGATCAATTTATACGAAACTTAAAATTAGGACTTAAATGTTTTCTCAAGTATGCACAAACTTATGAGGATTTTGCAGTGAAATGTTTAAGGTTTGTTTTATTAAAACCAAATGTACATAAGTGTGATAGAGATGAATCGGTCTCATTTAAAATAAAGTTGTGTAAGTATTTAAAGTATTTTATTTATGAGTAAAACTGGGAGATCAAGATCTGTGAGAAACGGTTATAATAAATACAGGCTAATTATTATCAATTGTTTGAAGAGATATGACAGGATAAGATCGCTTGTATAAGTCTGTATTTTTCACCAGACAACGGACCGAAATCAAAGCTGAGTTGAGAAACCGCTCTCTAACCTAGTCCATTCGTCAGAATATCTTATATAAATACAATTTTCGGTCCGTTTTTTTCACTATTGTTGCCGGATCGCAATGTTGTATGGCTTTTAATGAGTGTGGGTACACATATCGGACGCCCCGGTCCGGCGGCAATCCGGTGCGTGTACACACACCCATCGAGTCCGGCAAAATAAGCGGTCCGTTGTCCGCGAAAACCACGGACGCCTACAAGCGCTTTTACTGTCCCAATATCGTCTACCTAGGATTAAAGATACTTAAAAGCATTATTGTTGTCAAATCAGCTGTCTCAAGAACTAAACTTAAGCACTATGTTGTTGTCATCACTTTCTTACCGATCGAAATAAAAAACATGGGTTCACTGACCTCTATGTGGATGGGTTTCACAAATTTTGGAATTTGTAGGTATGGCCTCCGGTCCTATTATTAAATACATGGGGTTACATCAATGAAAAAAGAAAACCCCCTCTTTGAGTTTAATTATCTGTCATATTAGTTTTTGTTGGACTCCGGTGCAGTGGGCTAAAATTTGAAGAGGTTGCGAGTTCGATTCCCGCAGCAGCGGAGCAAATGTATCTATTATGATCGCAGGTATGCTTTACAGGTCTGGATATAAATTGTAAATATCGTAGATAGGGTGTACACCTACTATACCTAACACAAGTTCTTACTAGCCAGATTAGGTATGCTATGTGAAATATGTCCGGTATTATTTAGTTTAGGTTAAAGGCTGTTCGCAAGCAGAAATAATAAAATGAAGATTTAGTGAGTTAATTAATTATTAATATTTAATAAATGAATATTTTATAATGGTCATCTGTCTATTATAAAATAATCATTCGCCTTGTTAGCCCTTCATGCTGCTTTTAGTAGGTATTTGAACCTATTTGCTTCATATTTTCAAATGACGTTTCAATTCATCATCCTTTGAAACAATCGAATTATGACAGTTTTTGTAAACTAATTTTTATCAATAAAAAGAAAATGCGATGCATGCCCGTATTGATTTTGTTTGGATCCTTAATAGTTCTCATTCGTAGCAGACCATTTCAGTCCGAGGATATAAACGATAGGTAAAGAATAAACTTACGTATATTATTTATCTGGGTATAACCAGTCTGAAATATTTGCGGACCTGTATGCCTGGAGCGCGCGTACATTCGTCGAGGATATATTTCGGACGGGTTATACGAGTATACCTACCTCCATATTGCGTTTTAATACCTTGTGTTTTTAAGTGGAATTGGCTTATTACCATTCGATACTATGCTCAAAGAATGTGCTTTATCTTCTTTTGCAGTGGCATCCAAGCGTCTGATTATGCTGAAAATAAATCAGATGACGATTCACCAGCAAAAGATCCCCGAATCGAGGTAAGTTATCTTATATAAAATAAAATTTCTTTAGCATTTTGTAATAACAAGTGGCAACATAACAGATTATGACGAATCGTGGCAAAATATGTAGAATATAGATGATGTCGTTTGTTTATGGGTGTAAATTTATTTGTAGGTATTTATTTTAAATATTTGGTAGCCGGAAATTTAAGCAAAAAACTATTTGGACAGCCATATACAATGTTTTGGTCGGCTATAAAATATAAACGAGCAGCAGAACTTGGTCGGCAGCTTAATTATTGTTTTTATCAGTGAATAAATATCTGTTTGAGCAGCAAAATTAATGTTTTGGTCAGCAGAATAAATTATTTGGTCAGTAGGATTTTACTTTCGTTAAGCAGAAAAAATATGAGTTGTAAAACTGAGAGAAAAATTGTTTTTTGGCCCTGTCTGTCATCCAAGTAACTTAGTTTCAGACCTTCAGGTCCCCCACCGGCCCCCACCCGAAATTCAGACTTGTTCACCTCCGGGGGGTGAATAAGTCTGAATTTCGGGCGAGGGAACCTGAAGGAAAGAGATCCATTGAAACACACAATAAATGTGCCACACGTAGGTCCAGAAGATTATAGTATGCCTAGGCAGGTAGGTACACCTATATAGCAAATCAAAATAAATTTTATAGCGTACCAAATCCTACTAATATTATGTTTAAGTTTGGATGTATGGATATTTGTTACTCTTTCACGCAAAAACTACTGAACTGACTAGGCTGAAATTTGGTATGGTTATAGTTTGGGACCTGGAATAACATATAGGCTATTTTTTATCCCGATAAAACGCGGGCGAAAGCGCGGGCAGCAGCTAGTTTTTTGTAATACAAACCACGATTTGCTGCTTCTTTATATTGCTGAAGAAATATTTAATAGGCTGCACAATGACACATTACTTGCTGACCAATTTAATCATTTTGGCCGACCACTATATGCAGCTCATTCTTTTTTCTGCTGTCAAATCCATTTTTCTGCTGACCTGTTTAATATGCTGATCGTTTAAATGATACATTTCGTTATGTTAGGTACCTACGTAGTCTCGGTAGGTAGGTACAGCCCAGGGTAGAAACTAACGGGTGTCAATTAAACAGTCAGCAAATTAAAGAGGTTTTGGTCAGCCGAAAAATGGATTTTGCCGGCAGAAAAGCTACGCAGTTTTTGAAAATCTCCAATTTTAGAGAAATAGAAGCTCTTTGCAGTCTAATCTCTCAGTCTCTATAACAGTTTACAGAATTGTAATTGACTAAATAGTTTTAGAGAATTTAACAAAAAAACGAGACCGTGACCCTTGAGGGAAGTAGTTACTTTGTATCCTCATAAAGATCCTTGAAGTAACCCTTCCTAGTTTCTAAATTAAACACGTTAAAATTGCGAACATATATGTATATAATTAATTGAAACTTTTTCTGCTGTAACGAAAATATAATCCTGCTGATCAAATATAATTATTATTGACCTAAACGTGAATTTGCAGAACAAACAGCTATCTGTTTGTTCTGCAAATTCACGTTTTGGTCTGCAGAAGTAGCCGGCAACTAAATAAATAGTAATTTGGTTGCCGGCCAAGTATTAAAGATGATTTATACTTTACAGCCAACTAAAACTTAATGCTGTCCAAATAATTTTTAGCTGATTATTCCAGTTAACCAAATATTTAAAAAAATACCAATAAATTTACTTCTGAGACTAACTACCAATATAAAAGGTATTTTGGTAATAAAAGGTGTTTGAACATGAAAATTATTATTGCAGGAGCCCCCTGAAAATGGTGTGGGCCAAGGCGGTGGAATAGACCTGAATAAGGTGCATACGTACGAACAAGGAAACATAGGCGTAAACCGTGTTGACCGTACAAATCCTGATGTAAGTACCTACCTACCTGCCTAGTTAGGTAGGTATAAATTTTATCTTTGCCCTTTTAGTCTTCATTTTCATACCTAGAAGGTAATTGATGTAGATTTCAGATTTTAAACCGTATGGTACTCGAAACTTTCGAAATAAAGTTGAAGACTACGCTGACTCACAAAGCTACGGCCAACAGCGACAGACAAAATACGTTGAAAATGTGGAATTAGCTGACCAGCCAGAAGTCAACCAACGTCTGCCGAATCGTAACGCAATGTATCCCAAAAGTAAACGCATCCACAATAATATGCTTTTAGATGATTCATTCGCTAAGATGGAAAGTGGCCTTAAGAAAGAATATCCTAATGTCCAAGGTGAGATATTATTTGGAACTCGAGGTCAAGTAGATAAAAATGAATTTATTAATGAACCCCTCGAGTTATCTAAACCTTACTCGAGGTACTATGGTCCAATGCCCCCAGTAAACAAAGAGTTTCTACCACAAGGTAAAAATCGCGAAGTCGATCATATGTACTACAATCGTGAGCGCCGTGAATCTATTGATGCAAATCCAGACCCAGTATCCAACGTAGAAACCGAAAAGGAATCAGATAAAGATCAAAGTGAAGACGAAGAAACAGCTATAAAGAGGCATATCAAGAAATTGTCCAGTGATGAATTAGAAGAACTACTAAGTTCGCTGTCAGAAGAAAAGAAACAGCTTTTGAAATCCATCATGGAATATAATGACCTAACTCCTAATCAAAACGATGCTGTTAACAAGCGTGAAATAACAAAAAAAGCTGGAGCTGTTGAAGAAAATAGTTGTATGGTAAATGGTCAAGCTGATTCTAATATCTCCGGAGAGAGTGTTGCCAATGATAATGATGAAAAGACCACCGAATCTCCAATGCAAAGTAATGCTTTAAACAACACAACACCATCAGCAGGGAAAATGTTAGAAAATCAGCGGGATACTATTCCAGAAAAAATTACAGATAACAATTCAGTGGAAAAAGTGTCACTTAGCGTAGATGCTGTGCAGCAAAACTTCGATTCAGGGATTTCTGGTGTCAATGCTGAGAAGGACACAGCAGCTGAGGAAATCACTGATGAGAAATCTGAAGCTGATGTAGCACCAACGGACGAAAAAACACCAGCAAAAGTAGGATCTAGTGAAAACAAGTCATCGGTTCAGGTGGTACCCAATGATCTAGTTTTATATAAAGTTACATCTAAAAATGAAAACAAGAGGGAGACTAACATAGACGACTTAGCCGATATTGTTTCTTTTCAAGACTCTAAAATGATGGATAATGACTGGATTTTGGAAGATTCCAAAGCCCAATGTTCTTGCTCGCAAGATGAAGAATTGTCTCAATTTATAGACGACGATCAACCAGGCGCTAATGATGGTAGTAAAATCTATAAACGAGAAATTCAAAAACAATCTGATTATGACGCTAAAATGAAATCATTGGAAGAATCATTTCCCAAATCTTCAAACTATGATGAAGTGGCCGGTCCTTTAATTAGAGTCAAACGAAAGGCTGAACCAGCAATCAAGAAGCGAAATGCCGCATTATTACCAGATGCCAAAGTTTCGTTTTTCCCGTATAGAGCCGAAAATGAAGACGAGGATAATGATGAAGGTAACGAATTTGATGACGATGGATTTTATGAGCGCACTCCTAACTTTTCAAGCATTGATAAATCCAATTTAAAAGATCCCTCAATATACTCATTCAATGTAGGTCGCAATGGACCATTTAAACAGATAAGTAAGGATGCGTCCAGTCTTGGATCAGATACTGATAGTGTCTTATCCGGTGTGGAGGGGGAAGATGAGAATCTCATGTTTAGTAGTGGCTCGCGCAGCAGACGGACAACTGACGAGATATCTGATGTTTTGGATGAATCGAACTCTATTCATAATTTGAAATCACAAAACGACGAATCTAAGGCTGTCCCTAATATCAATAATATTGTTACTTATCAGGAAAGTGATTCTTTTGGTCCCTTACCGATGCATGAAGGTGAGTCCGGAAGGTATAAAAGGATAAGGAGGGTTAAGCAATACCAACCCAATCCGGCCTAAATTTTTAACATACTTGCCTTTGCGAAGGCGTATTATTAATTTAAGTCACTAAGTACCTGCTTCCATACGTTGGTGTAGGTACACATTGGTATGCATAATTTATAGGTATTTTACTCGTAATATGTAATTTATTTTATTTTTAAAGCCATGTAGTTAGCATAAAACTCAATAAACGGGCTTATTTATAAGTTGTCTCCTTTAATTTCAAACACAAGGCTTTAAGTCGTTAGATAATAAAAAAAATAGCTAGTAATATCAAAGATACTGTTGAGTAAAAAAACACTTCTTTTTATAAAATGTATATTTTTATTACATGGCAATATTTGAAAATAAAAATTCTTTAAAGGTTAACAAAATTCATAAAATGTGGTATAAGAAGACATTATGCGTTAAAAAGTATTAAGACTAGCAGTTAGCATATCATAATCAAAACAATGAAGGTTTAACTTTTTAAAAAGCTTTAGGTACTAAATAAATCAAAAAGGAATGACACAGTAAAGCGCCGCTGTCAAATTTACTTCTGCGTTACATTTGTGGCGTAGAATCTATGCTCGCGTGTGTCGCGAGTGTGTTTGAACGGCGTTCGCGGGGCCTCAATCAAAGTGGCGGGACAGGTGCCGTGTACGTGAGATGTGAACTCACGCTTGTAGCTTGAACTGCCATCGCCCAGCACGAAGCTCGATGAATTTCCATGACGCACGACGCGCTCTACTCTTTCTACTCGGTTTGTCTTTTCGGCTCGTTGCGTCTGGTCCGATCGCGAAAAGTTGCCGTATGAACGCGCTTCCGAGTGACCGTAGAAATCTCCACCAACGTGAATGTTATCTCTAGCGTTTGCACGCTGAGTTCGCTCGGCCATCATCGTTGACTGACCATCTCGTTTGCCTGGACGGCTTTCTGTTTGTTGGGAAATCACACCCATGTTGTCGCGGGTAGAACGATGCATAGAGCTAATACTCTTTCTATCAGCACTCTGTGTAGAGTTGCTGATGTATTCCCCGCGTTCAGAAAGATTGACAATGCTCTTTCTTTGTGCTGCGGCGGTAGAGCTAATGGCATGTTGAGCTTCATTATTCGATGTTATGCCTTTGCGATGTAAAACTGAATTGGTTGAAGAAGAATCGGAAACCAAATCTGATGTTCTCTTGTGATGACCGCTTCTAGAAGAGCTGTCCCGAGACGTTACACTGTCGTCGCCTCCGCCGCCATGCATCGCTCTCTGGAACTCAATGCTTGTCTTTGTGACGCTGTCGCTAAGCTGATTTCTCGACGAGGTCAAATGAGAGGACCTTGTGATTGTGTTTTGTTCCACGTGACTTCCCTTGGTGGAGTATGATCTAGAGTCAGCAGTATTTAGCTGATTTTGTCCTTCAATTATGTGCCTTTGATTCGAATTATCAGACTTGAGAATTCTCTGTGTAGTTTCACCAGTTTGCCTTGTGATATGATCAGTATTGGAGTGTTGATTTGATCGCAACCTGTTTTGATCATGGCTTGAAATAGTTGTTGTACTAGTAGTTCCAACGTTTCTTTGAATGAGATTATTTGTTGCATGATGACGCTGGGTATTCGATCCTTGCATGAATGTGGAAGATGTTTGTTCTGATGATATCAAATTTTGGGAACTGTCACCCGAGTATTGCTGGTGCGCTCTAGGTGTATTCTGGCTTGAACCTCTTGTAATATGAGTAATATTATCTTGGTTAGATCCTCTGGTAAGATTTGTTACGTTGTTTATGTTGTGCATATTGCTTTGACTTATATCTGAAGTAATAACGCGATTCGTGGTTGATGATACTGACGATGTATCACTGACGTTTCTTTGATTATTCACATCAGATGTTATAATGCGATTAGTTGAAGATGTTATACGCTCAGTTGACCCTCCCCTGGGGCTGTTATCACCTACAACCTTGTTGTACGGAGTGCGATCGCCTGATTGGTTTCTGTCTGTAAAGTGAGGTCCAGAATCATTTGTTACTGTATCAACTTCAACGTTTCTGGTAACAGTCACCCATTTGCCTCCCCTCAGCTTCTTTTCGGTTATTTGTTTCATTGTTTTAGTCGTACTTGATGTAGTTGATGAAATGTTTTTAATATTTTTAGTGTCTGTCTTGTTGACAACATTCTTGTCTGCCACACTTCTTTGCGTTGTCGTATCTTTGATATTCTTAATTTGAGCAGTATTCTTGTTTGTAATATCCCGCGACGTTGTGCGATCATTTACATTCCTTATTTCTTTATCATCCGTTGAAGAGATGACGGTATACTTATTAACTCCAGTTTGATTTTCTGTAATATGTTGAGCTGACGATTGATCAACGTGTTTGTTAATACTGTGATCAACAACATCCTGTGATGTATTGGTAGAGTGGTTAACAATAGAACCCGTTTGTATGTGGGTTGAAGTGGAGTTTCTGTTTGTATGAGATTGATTCAAATGTGTTGTGCTATGTGTAACGTGCGAATTATCTTCATGTAGACGTTCAACACCGTTTCGGACTAATCTTGTAGTTTGTGATTTTGTGCTTTGATCCGCACTGTCAGTCACTAAACGAGTTTCTTCTGATCTTCTTGTTATATCACTTGACCTAGACGTCTCTTGTTTAGTTCCATCTTCGCTGGTATGCAGATTATCTTTAGGTCTGATTGGAGCAAACTTTTCAGCAGGTGACCATTTTTGTGGACCAGCTGGTCGTTCAAAATCTCCCTCTGGTTTCAAATTATCTTTTGGACGCACTTGTGCTGGTGTTTCTCCAGGTATCCACTTTGTTGGTCGACGAGAATCCATATCACCTTCAGGGTAAAGATTGTCTTTTGGTTTGACGGGAGTCGAACGCTCTCCAGGCTGCCATTGTGTCGTAGGACGAGTATCGAAGTTTCCATCAGGATATAAATTATCCTTTGGCCTTACTAGATCTGGTCGATCCCCTGGAGACCATTTCTGTTTTGAAGGTCTATCAAAGTGACCTTCAGGCTTAAGATTGTCTTTGGGGCGTACTTGTTCTGGCGTTTGTCCAGGTTGCCATTGGATTTTAGGCCGAGTTTCAAACTCACCATCAGAATGTAAGTTGTCTTTAGGCCTAACTTGTTCAGGCCTTTCTCCTGGTGACCATCCCTTTTTAGAAGGTCTTTCAAATTCTCCTTCAGGCTTCAGGTTATCTTTAGGTCGCACTTGATCTGGAATTTCGCCAGGTTGCCACTGTCCTATTGGTCGCTTTTCAAACTGCCCATCAGGTCGAAGATTATCTTTCGGTTTTTTGGCGTCAGGGCGATCAGATGGTTCCCATTTTGGCTTTTCCGGTCTTTCAAATTTACCATCCGGTTTTAAAGTATCTGCATGTTTTATAGGGGAGCGTTTTTCACCAGGGACATGCTCATGAACTGGCCTGTCTTCGAAATCTCCTTCAGGCTTTAAGTTATCTGGATGATAAATTATAGCAGAACGTTCTCCTTTTGTTACTCTGTAATCATCTCTACGAGTATGGTCTTCAAATACCCCTTCGATTTTAAGATTGTCTTCTCTACGGGTCAGTTTCACTTTCTGTCCCTTTACTAATCGGTATGTATCAGACGAACGGGTATTTTCCATTTTTCCTTCCATTTTAAGATTATCTTCGTGGCGGACTACAGCTGCCCGTTCACCAGTAACAACATTGTAATCATTTCTCTGGGTCATATCTATAAATTCTCCTTCTATTCTCAGATTATCTTCTCTTCTGATAATGTCAAGCCTCTCAACCTTTCGGTTGCGTCTTAAATCAGTGTCTCGTTCAATAGTAATATTATCTACTTGTTTGAACGGTTTACGTTTTTCAGCTGGTTGAGATGGAACAATTTCGGTCGGTTTGTAAAACTCACCTTCAGGTTTTAGGTTATCATGTGGCTTAACTACAGTTGCTCTTTCACCTTTCGTAGCACTATAGTCGTTCCTTGTCACGAGATCAATAAATTCACCTTCCGTTCTTAAATTGTCCTCGTGTTTTTTTATCACAACCCGTTCAATCTTGTCAATACGCTTGTAGTCTTCTCTAGACCGATGGAGATCAATGACACCTTCCATTTTCAAATGATCTTCATGCTTTACAACTTCCATCCTATCACCACGAGTTGCCGTATAATCTGTGCGCCTTATGACTTCCATGTCACCTTCAGGTTTCAAATTATCTTCTGGTTTCTTTTGAGTCGGTCTTTCCCCAGTAGGCAAAGTCCTAGGTTTTTCAGGACGTTCAAATTCACCTTCCGGCTTAAGATTGTCTTGTGGCTTTTTCGGAGTTTGCCTCTCAGCTGGTTTCCATTTATCAGTTTTTGGCTGTTCAAATTCACCTTCAGGTTTCAGGTTATCTTTTGGTTTCTGTTGAGTGCGTCTTTCAGCTGGACGCCAATCATCTTGTTTAGGCTTTTCAAATTCACCTTCAGGCTTCAGATTGTCTTTAGGTTTTACTACTTCAGGTCTTTCAGCTGGACGCCATTTTTCTTTTTTAGGAGTTTCAAAATCGCCTTCTGGTTTGAGGTTATCATTAGGTTTCTTCGGTGTCTGTTTCTCAGCTGGTCGCCAGTCATCTCGTTTCGGCTGCTCGAATTCACCCTCAGGTTTAAGGTTGTCCTTCGGTTTCTGCTGGGTACGCTTTTCAGCAGGACGCCACTCGTCATGTTTGGGCTGTTCAAATTCGCCCTCAGGCCTCAAGTTGTCCTTTGGCTTTACAGCCTCAGGTCTGTCTGCTGGACGCCACTTATCTTTTGTAGGAGTTTCAAATTCACCTTCTGGCCTTAGATTATCATGTGGCTTCTTTGGGGTTTGTCTCTCAGCTGGACGCCACTCATCATGTTTCGGCTGTTCAAATTCACCCTCAGGCTTAAGATTGTCTTTCGGTTTTTGCTGAGTTCGCTTTTCAGCAGGACGCCATTCGTCCTGTTTTGGCTGTTCAAAGTCTCCCTCTGGCTTAAGATTGTCTTTCGGCTTTTGTTGTGTACGCTTTTCAGCAGGACGCCACTCATCATGTTTGGGTTGTTCGAATTCGCCTTCAGGTCTCAAATTATCTTTAGGTTTTACAGCATCTGGTCTGTCAGCTGGACGCCACTTATCTTTTGTTGGAGTTTCAAACTCTCCTTCTGGCTTCAAATTATCTTTCGGTTTCTGCTGAGTACGCTTTTCGGCTGGACGCCATTCCTCGTGTTCGGGTTGCTCAAATTCACCTTCCGGTTTCAAATTATCTCTTGGTTTTTGCTGTGTACGCTTTTCAGCAGGACGCCACTCATCATATTTGGGTTGTTCGAATTCGCCTTCAGGTCTCAAGTTATCCTTAGGTTTTACAGCATCCGGTCTGTCAGCTGGACGCCACTTATCTTTTGTTGGAGTTTCAAACTCTCCTTCCGGCTTCAAATTATCTTTCGGTTTCTCCTGGGTACGCTTTTCGGCTGGACGCCATTCCTCGTGTTCGGGTTGCTCAAATTCACCTTCCGGTTTCAAATTATCTCTCGGTTTTTGCTGTGTACGCTTTTCAGCAGGACGCCACTCATCATGTTTGGGTTGTTCGAATTCGCCTTCAGGTCTCAAGTTATCTTTAGGTTTTACAGCATCCGGTCGGTCAGCTGGACGCCACTTATCTTTTGTTGGAGTTTCAAACTCTCCTTCCGGCTTCAAATTATCTTTCGGTTTCTGCTGGGTACGCTTTTCGGCTGGTCGCCATTCCTCGTGTTCGGGTTGCTCAAATTCACCTTCCGGTTTCAAATTATCTTTCGGTTTTTGCTGTGTACGCTTTTCAGCAGGACGCCACACATCATGTTTGGGTTGTTCGAATTCGCCTTCAGGTCTCAAGTTATCTTTAGGTTTTACAGCATCCGGTCTGTCAGCTGCACGCCACTTATCTTTTGTTGGAGTTTCAAATTCTCCTTCCGGCTTCAAATTATCTTTCGGTTTCTGCTGGGTACGCTTTTCGGCTGGACGCCATTCCTCGTGTTCAGGTTGCTCAAATTCACCTTCCGGTTTCAAATTATCTCTCGGCTTTTGCTGAGTACGCTTTTCAGCAGGACGCCACTCGTCATGCTTGGGTTTTTCGAAGTCTCCCTCCGGCTTAAGATTGTCTTTGGGTTTTTGCTGTGTACGCTTTTCAGCAGGACGCCACTCATCATGTTTAGGATGTTCGAATTCGCCTTCTGGTCTCAAGTTATCTTTAGGTTTTACAGCATCCGTTCTGTCAGCCGGTTGCCACTTATCTTTTGTTGGAGTTTCAAACTCTCCCTCAGGCTTAAGATTATCTCTAGGTTTTTGTTGTGTGCGTTTTTCGGCTGGGCGCCATTCCTCATGTTCAGGTTGCTCAAAATCACCTTCTGGCTTCAGATTATCTCTTGGTTTCTGTTGGGTACGCTTTTCAGCAGGACGCCACTCATCTTGCTTCGGCTGTTCAAATTCACCCTCAGGTCTCAAGTTGTCTTTTGGTTTAACAGCATCAGGTCTGTCTGCTGGACGCCACTTATCTTTTGTTGGAGTTTCAAAGTCCCCTTCTGGTCTTAAATTATCTTGTGGCTTCTTTGGAGTTTGTCTCTCAGCAGGACGCCACTCTTCATGTTTTGGCTGTTCAAATTCACCTTCAGGCTTAAGATTGTCTTTCGGCTTTTGCTGAGTACGCTTTTCAGCAGGACGCCATTCGTCATGCTTAGGTTGTTCGAAGTCTCCCTCCGGCTTAAGATTGTCTTTCGGTTTTTGCTGTGTACGCTTTTCAGCAGGACGCCACTCATTCTGTTTGGGGTGTTCGAATTCGCCTTCAGGTCTTAAGTTATCTTTAGGTTTTACAGCATCTGGTCTGTCAGCCGGTTGCCACTTATCTTTTGTTGGAGTTTCAAACTCTCCCTCAGGCTTAAGGTTGTCTTTTGGTTTCTGCTGAGTTCGTTTTTCAGCTGGGCGCCATTCCTCATGTTCAGGTTGCTCAAAATCACCTTCTGGCTTCAGATTATCTCTTGGTTTCTGTTGGGTACGTTTTTCAGCAGGACGCCACTCATCTTGCTTTGGCTGTTCAAATTTGCCCTCGGGTCTTAAGTTGTCTTTGGGCTTTACAGCATCGGGCCTGTCAGCTGGTTGCCATTTATCTTTGATCGGAGTTTCAAACTCACCTTCTGGTCTTAAATTATCCTTAGGCTTCTTTGGTGTTTGTTTCTCAGCTGGACGCCACTCGTCATGTTTCGGCTGTTCAAATTCACCCTCAGGCTTAAGATTGTCTTTTGGCTTTTGCTGAGTTCGCTTTTCAGCAGGACGCCACTCGTCTTGCTTCGGCTGTTCAAAGTCTCCTTCTGGCTTAAGATTGTCTCTTGGCTTTTGCTGAGTACGCTTTTCCGCTGGACGCCACTCGTCATGCTTAGGCTGTTCGAAATCGCCTTCAGGTTTTAAGTTGTCTTTTGGCTTTACAGCATCTGGTCTGTCAGCTGGACGCCACTTATCTTTTGTTGGAGTTTCGAATTGTCCCTCAGGCTTCAAATTATCTTTTGGTTTCTGCTGAGTGCGTTTTTCAGCAGGACGCCATTCCTCATGTTCAGGTTGCTCAAAATCACCTTCTGGCTTCAAATTATCTCTCGGTTTTTGTTGGGTACGCTTTTCAGCAGGACGCCAGTCGTCTTTTTTGGGTGTTTCAAAGTCTCCCTCAGGCTTGAGATTATCTTTTGGTTTTTGCTGAGTGCGTTTTTCAGCAGGACGCCATTCTTCTAGTTCAGGTTGCTCAAAATCACCTTCTGGCTTCAGATTATCTCGCGGTTTTTGTTGGGTACGCTTTTCAGCAGGACGCCAGTCGTCCTTTTTAGGAGATTCAAACTCGCCCTCTGGCTTTAAATTATCTTTGGGTTTCTGCTGAGTCCGTTTTTCAGCTGGCCTCCATTCTTCAGGTTCTTGTCTGTCAAACTCACCTTCAGGTTTAAGGTTATCTGTGGGCTTTTTCTGCTTTGGTCTTTCAGTGAGCTTAGGACCATACGTATCTTGAGATACCGTGTGGCTGTTAAATGTGCCTTCGACGTGTAAATTATCTTCTCGTATAATCTTTTGCCGCCTGACATCAACTTCTTCATAGGTAGTAAATTCTTCTTGAGATGTTGTAATGTTTTGTAACTGTTCTGTTGAGTAGAATTTTTCAAAATCTTCCTTAGTCCATGTGCGACGCCTTTGAGGACGTTCTATAGGACCAGCTTTTTGCGTATAGTCTTCTTGATTCGAGGTAACGAATTCTATTTCACCTTCATTTATAATATTGTCAGTCTTTCTTGCGACCACTGTTGTCCTTTCAACTATGTCTGTGTAATCGATAAATTCGGACTTGTTAGTAGTTTCTGTGGTCATATCTCCTTCTATCTTGGTCCATGTATCACGTCGTACTTGCTTTGGTCTTTCCACAGGTTTCACAGTGTACTCAGAACGACTCGTAGTTGTATCTGAAATAATATAATATGAGTATCACTTTAAAGCTGTTTATGTTCGGAAATACAAGATATAAGATGAGGCACCGTTTGCATAAAGATTGTAAAACGTATTCTGCGTATTCTATCTAATCATACAATTATGTCAAATTCAAATGTGTTTAATAGTTAAATACAATTAGCAATCCTTACGTTAGTTTCTTTAAGGCTTAAGTTAGTTAAGCATTACGTTAACTTACCAGTGAATTCTCCTTCCGTGATAATGTTGTCTGTGCGACGAATTATTTCTGCACGTTCTCCTACCACCACTTTGTAGTCATCAACCCTCCTTGTTGTGAATTCCCCTTCAGGTCGTAGATTATCTTCAGGTTTTTTGACTATGGCCTTTTCAGCCGGCTTCCAATCTTCTTTCTTAGGTGTAGTGAACTCGCCTTCCGGTCTTAAGTTATCTTCAGGGCGCCGCACTGGTTCTCGCTCGCCTGGTTGCCATTTTTCTGGCTTTCGGTTTTCAAATTCACCTTCTGGCTTAAGATTGTCCTTAGGCTTAGCAGGTGTCCTTTTCTCCGCAGGACGCCATTCCTCGGGTTTTTGCTGTTCGAATTCACCTTCTGGTTTCAGATTATCCTTGGGCTTTTGCTGAGTCCTTTTCTCAGCCGGACGCCATGTTTCGTGTTCAGGTTGTTCAAAGTCACCTTCAGGTTTCAAATTGTCTTCCGGTTTCTTTTGTTTTGGTCGCTCTGCAGGTTGCCAATGGTCTTTTTCAGGGGTCGTAAATTCACCTTCTGGTTTAAGGTTATCTTTAGGACGCCGTACCGGTGCTCTGTCTCCAGGACGCCAGTCTTCTAGTTTAGGCCTATCAAACTCACCTTCGGGTTTCAGATTATCTTCGGGTTTTTTTGGTTTCTGACGTTCAGCGGGACGCCATTGTTCTTTATCAGGTGAAGTAAACTCTCCTTCAGGCCGCAGATTATCTTCAGGTCGTTTGACTGATGCTCTGTCACCTGGGCGCCATACATCAGGGCGTCTCTTTACAAAGTCTCCTTCAGGTTTTAAATTGTCTTCAGGTCGCCGCATGGGCTCTCTCTCACCTGGGCGCCACTTTTCGGGTTCCCTTCTTTCAAAGTCGCCTTCAGGTCTCAAATTATCTTCTGGGCGTCTTACCGGAGCCCTATCTCCTGGACGCCAATCTTCCGGTTTAGGTCTATCAAACTCTCCTTCCGGTTTTAGATTATCTTCAGGTTTCTTCGGCTTTTGCCTATCCGCCGGGCTCCAAGGCATCTTTTCGGGTGTAGTGAATTCACCTTCAGGCTTCAGGTTGTCGACGGGCTTATGTACCGGAGCACGATCACCAGGACGCCAGTCTTCTGGCTTGTGCCTTTCAAAGTCACCTTCGGGTTTAAGGTTATCTTCAGGGCGACGGACGGGTGCTCGGTCGCCGGGACGCCATTCTTCAGGGCGCCTTTGTGCGAAATCGCCTTCCGGTTTGAGGTTATCCTCCGGCTTCTTAACTGGAGCTCGGTCACCCGGACGCCATTCTTCAGGTTTTCTCCTCTCGAAGTCTCCCTCTGGTTTAAGGTTGTCTTCAGGTTTCTTCTGCTTGGGCCTTTCAGCAGGTTGCCAAGGGTGACGCTCGGGCTGCTGGAAGTCACCTTCGAGTCGAAGGTGATCCTCGTGATGGACGGCAGTAGTGCGGCTGACGTGTTTCTCGTCGAAGTCGCGCTGGTACGCGGAGACAACGCTTGACGTATGCTCCACATCGAACAATGGCTCCGGGACATCGTTGTGTGGGCAACGGTGACGCCTGGAAATAAATCAAAACACACATTATTTCTGATTAAAATCTAGTGAAATAATTTTTAAACACGTCACACCTTCTTTTGAGACGATAAGGATGAAGGATGATTGGAAATCTGCGAGGCAACGGCAAAGACGGCAGCGTTAAAGATTCGGCCATTGCACGCGTCCATTGCGCTTAAATTAACGAAACCCCCAGCACATAATACGAGCCGACAAAAAAGCTATCGCACTACCCAGTTGACTCTATGTAAGTATTTCACGCCGAGAATCCTTTCACGAAACATATGCCTGCTTTATAAAAGGCACGTCACATCGATTACGGCTAATTAAATGTTGATTCTAAGCTCAGCACTAATTGCAATTTTCAATGTATGTTTTATGTTCTGTGCTCCGTTTATAAACTGCATATTTTTAACGTTTATTTATCACGTTGAAGTTCGTATTCTCTCACGAATACGGTTCACGTTTATATTAGTTTTCAGGAATTTTCCCAATAGCTCGTGGCGAAGGCTCGGCGCGGACTGCCGCAGCGCGCCGGCATTGATACAGACAAGGCTTCGGGGTTCAACAAGTAGGTACGCGCCTTACTAATTTAGTTCGTACTTACTGACCTAATTCTTAGTCCACTCCAAGTATAAATAAGAACCTTCTTTTAGTAAGTACCTACTTTCTAACTTAATCCTTACAGTTTACACCAACAGACGAGGCTTGAAGGTAAAGTGATAGAGCGGCATGAAATTCCAAAAGGTCAAATGGGGTGACTGTACTGGGTTACGTGACCTGGCTATGGTAGCCTAGCGACAGACTTGAGGATGACACTGAAAGTTTCATGATATAATTTTCTTGTAAATATGGTAGATATCTACGAAATCTAGACGACACGACAGTGGTAGGAACGAGTGGGCTTGGCCAACGAGCGCGTTTCCTAGAAGAGTTTGAGCGAACCTTTTTCCCAGCAGTGGGATAACACAGGTTAGATACACAAGGGTACCTACAATACAAACATCCATTGCATCTAAAAATGTGATCTTGAGGGTAGGTACCCTACCAAGTTTACTAACAATCGATATAGGTACCTACCTACCTACAGACTTGCATAGGCACACGTTTCTCATGAACGCCAAAACAAAATGGATTAATATTAGGTGTTTTAAAAAACGATAAACCGACTTCCAGTTCCCTTACTTTTACACTTATTTTAAGTTTTGCGGGATAAATACTAATCCCCTGGGGATAAAATTTTTATGGGACCCTCTCGGGATCATTTTCTATACAATAATGAAATAATTTTCAAAATCGGTCATTAATTCGCGGAGATATCACGTACATACAAAAAAACATACAGAAGATTTGAGAACCTCCTCCGTTTGAAGTCGTTTAAAAAGGCCATTTATGGTAAATACTTTAACAATAATGCAAAAGCATTTGGTGACAAAAACAAGAAAACGCGGCTCTTATCAGCATCTCAAACATTATTGTACACTTTTGGCGTAGCTGTCTCATTTTCTGGTTCAAATTTAGCTCGCTTGGCTAAATTTGAACACGCTCATTATATATATATATATATATATTATATTTACACCGCTCAAACTTTCAGTAAGAAGCTATTCTGCCTATTGGATAGTTGGTGCCTAAATGTAGGCGTTTAATCTGCAGAAGGCAGACGGTTATAGCCATGACTCAGACGAGAACAGAGAATGCCTTTTATATTGAGTACCTACTTAAAGAATCCTTTTCAGAACCATGTTAAACGTTCGGTATTATTTATTTTAAAAAAGTTTGAAAATTAAGTGGTACGTTACTTATAGATATTTTTTTTGTCGTTTATGCCAATATCATTATTAAAACTATCCATTAGGTTTAATTAAAATAGTATATGCCCTGCAATTTTTTTTGGAATACACGATTTTCATCTTTGTCCGGTAAGAAAAGCACACAAGCTAAATCTCTCCCTATATTTAAAAATATGGTCTATGAACACTTTCTTAATTCGATTTCAAATAGTTAATATTTTATATATGTTTATGTAAACTCTTTAAACTTAGTAGATATTAATTTACATTTATATATCAGTAGGTAATTTTTTTATGTATTTTCTGCATAGTATACATACATTAGTCTTTAATACGCCACCGTCTATACCTATACAACAATTACGTGTCCTTCCAAAGGTTGCCTGGAAGAAATCGCTATTAGCGATAGGGCCGCCCATTGTGCAACTATTTCTGTGTTTGTGTTTTCCTGTCTTGTTATTCTATCTTGGTGTGCAATAAAGAGTATTTCTATTCTATTCTATTCTACATATAATATTTCATTATAATATTACATACATATATGTAATTACAAATAATATTATAAAATCGTAAAGAATTATTTATCAATAACGCGGTCCTCCTACGTCAATCTAAAGTCGTTTAGGGGGATACTCTATGTTTAGGGGTGTCAGTGTCTGAAAAACAGTCCGAAACGCGTCTAACAGCTATCGATTCCTTAGAACAATGTTCAATAGGTCATCTGTTTCTATGGATATTTGGAACTGGGGTTAATTTAGTGCTCTACATTTTAAGCGACTTCAGAAGGTTCTGAATTCGTCTGTATGTTTTTTTTTTCGATGCCTCCGCCAACTATGGACTGATTTTTAAAATTCTTTCACTGTTGTATAGATGATCCCCAGGGGGTCCCATAAATTTTTTATTAGTATTTATCCCGCAAAGTCGGTGTACCGTTTTTTAAAACACACCATATTATTTATTCCAATGTTTATTACAGAACTGCTATTTTCGTGTAAAGCTAAGCAAATTCGTAGGACTACCGACCTTTATCTTCACAGCATACCTTCCTACATAGTCTAATAAATGATCTGTGTTTTTGTATTGTTTCGTTTGAGAAAGTTCATAAAGATGAGCAAGGACAGGGCCTATTACGACAATAATAACAAAGAATCTAGAGCCATAATTTTATCCCATGCCTATCCTAATGATTTCATGACAGTTGATTTGTGCCAATAAAAAAGAAGAATTCATTATTTTGACGTTATAAAATAACAAATATTAATAACAAATATTTCCATGCCTATCTGTCTACGCTTTGCAACTAAAAATATCTGTGCCACAACCGCAAAAATAATAAACTTTACCTGTCACACAATACCATCTTGAAATAGCGAATTCATCCAAGCATTTCGATGGTTTCAATTCAACGTTACACTGTTCGACGGCTGAATACAAAGTGCTTAGATTCAGCGTTATTACATAGATATGCTCTTGATGTGATCATGCGTGAAGCTTATCACCCGATTTGATAGAAGTTCCAGTCAGGTGATAAATTAACGAGTTTTCACTATCGATACTATCTACTTATACTAAGCTCCTACTGTTTCAATCGGCTAACTACGGCACGGTTACTTAGCCAGATACAGATGACATTATCATCATCATTTGCACCTGGATTATACCTACCAATGCTAGTTATACTATACATATGTATGGGACAGTTCACTTCCAAAAATGTATCCATATCAGTATTGATTTTGATTCAGAGGTACATATGTATTGTATGTAGGTAAGGATGTTTTGAAATAAGATTTTCATTTTAGTTTAAAAGGATTACTAAAACCAAAGGTGAAGACCACTACTAAAACGTATACATAGGTATACGTCGCCCCGCTTGATTTCCTAATATCTAATCACACCTAAACATTACCAACTCACTAGTTAATCATCATATCAGTCCATACACGTCCACTGCTGGACATATAGCAAGCAGACCCTAAACTGAAAGTCTACAGGTTTCAGTATGCCTCAATCGATTGAATATCACTGCACAAGTGCACAGTAACGCAACTTATCAGCTTAACATTCGTTTTATGCGCGGATCATTTTACTTTCGCCATCAAAATCCATTTCCAGTTGCCATATAAATTCATTTATTCAAGTTGATGCACATTGCAAGGTTTAAAGATAACCACAGGATAACCTTTGCCTCAACCTTCGCGAATTGCAATGTAGGTAGTCTGAATCAGGCGACATTGATATTCTCAGAAAGAGACCCTGGCATGACACGAGTTATAAAAATAAGTAATGACTCTTAAAGAGGAAATAACTCTTTAGAGTCTTCGAGATGTAAAACGCATTGATTTGTATTTATAGTTGCATGATTTCATTTAAAATCACTTCCTTTTCAAACGATTTACAATTTAAAGCATACTTGATTCACATTTAATAATTATCTTTGGATTTTAATCATGTTTGAATGATGAAATCTATTTATATCTTTCTTTAACCACCCACATCACACATAAACTTCATTTCTCAATTATTATCTCGCACGTTAAACGTTCAGAGATAATCATTGGGAAATAAAACACGAGGAAAGTATTGTATATTAGAAAATAAAAGTATGATAGACCTACTAGTTTGTTAAATGATTTAAGGTTTACTCTACCATTAGCGAAAAAAGAATTACCGTTTATTTTCATCTTTTATTTAGACAGTCAAGTATGTACATTCGCTGGCTTTCATCTGAAACAAGTCGTTTTAAGGAACATTATTGCAGCATATTGTTTTGGACAATCATCAAAAAAGAAAACAGCACCTGAGCTGTAGTAACGTGCATTAGATACAATATGTAGGCTATGCCAGATGGCATAACCAAAACAATGAGGATGACTAATATGATTCTAATATGTCACGTTCATTTGTTATCAATTTCAATACAAATAAAATAGAGGAAAACAGTTGCTGTAAACTTGGACCAAGTACGAGCGTCGATGACGAAATCTGCATGCTAACATAA
Organism: Eupithecia insigniata; assembly: GCA_947859395.1. Lineage (NCBI taxonomy): Eukaryota > Metazoa > Arthropoda > Insecta > Lepidoptera > Geometridae > Eupithecia > Eupithecia insigniata. The sequence continues at coordinate 7,570,609 of OX402009.1, read as the reverse complement.
AAGGAAATAGGCACTAATATAGCCTGATCATTTGAAATGCAGCTGTGCATCTGTTCAATCCCCGAGTCATTGTATGAGCTTCAGTGGAAGTGAAAGCAGCTGGTTTAAACCACCCAGACTAAGTTATCTCATAAGAGAGAATAAATTCCCGGTGTATTCAAAGACCTAGAATCCTTCCGAACCATATTAAATATCAGCTTATACGTAAGTTAATACTATCATCCTTTTCGACAAACACGCAACGACTCAGAACCGAAATGGCTGAAGAAGTCTTCTGTCGGAGGCCAAGAAAGAACCACTTTGGGTGGTCGAGCCATAGAAGTGTTATTTGACAAAGAGTAGGTACCATTTTTTCGACAGCTTAATATTATATTGAGCTGTCTTATACAACGTTCTAGTGTATCTTCGATACTCAAAGGGGCGCCTCAATATCGTGTGATTACTCACATTTGTGTGATTGCCTGGATGCTTTAAATCGTGACTAATGCTTATTCTGAATCAATCTCCATTTGTTATTGCAGCCTCTGTGTTAAATGATTTGTATGAGTAAAACCCTGCTCGGTAATTATATATTATGCTTCATTTTAGTTTGCAAGATTATATGAAACTTTGCATTATCTACGTTCTGTTTTTATCACATTATTTTTAACTTGCAAATCGTGACACATGAAAATGTTTTGCGTGTCCCTTAAAGCCAACTCCGCCAAGCATCATACTGTATGGACTTATCGGAATCCTTACCATCTTGATATGGTAATCGATAAAAAGCCTGACCCCAATGTGAAGGAGTTGGAAAGTTGTCTCTGAGCGCAACCAAAAACGGCGATGCCATACGATTTGCCTGATGTCGGTAGCAAGCAATACGCGGGCTATTGTGTAATTTGAACCAACTGTTCATACAACGTACAATATTTTTTTTTAAGCAAGCTTTTACTTCGGCTTCGTTCATGAATTGCCTCACGAGTTGAAGAAAACTATTCTACAATGGAAACATACCTACGCCTACTACTCTTTAGTGCTCATAGAATTTTCATAATTTAATCATTTTAAAAGTCGTCAAGAATATTATAGGTAATTTCATATTTGGTAATGTGAATACCCGATATGGCTTTGACTTTATCAACTATCTCAAAAGGTCATTGTTATTTACAAAGACAAAGATAAGCACTGTCGTACAAAAAGGCATTGTTATGACAATTTCCATCTATCACAAGTTTGTCAGTTTGCGCGGGCGTGAAGAATCGAAAATATTATCACATGTGGGTGTCGGAACAGTTTACCAGTCACCGGTGGAGCTAGACAAGGTCGTCGACCATATGGCCTACCTGTCTGACTATAAGCCAAGCAATTCTGAAAATTGCGCAACTCGAAGTGATTGTAATCTCGTTACAACCAAACCGTGGCCTCTACCAAAACGTTATTGTTATTAATGCTTAATTGACTCCAGTTGAAAAGGTTCGTTTCCTGCGTCAAATTAGTAGTAGAATTCTGGGTACTATTGATGCCTACTGTTTTTTTTAGGTTACATGGCAAAAGTTTGCTAGCTGTTCGCGAAAAACTAACTGGGAACTAAAGCCGGTTTTGCACAGCATTCCAATGTTTACAACTTGCAATGCAAAGCGCTAGAGATTCTTAGAACTTGGGTCCTGAATGGAAAAGTTGCCACGAGGTGGGTTTCGTTAATCAGTTATTCGACAAAGCCAGCAATGACGTAATGCCAACAAGAGTTGATACACCGCGTCCTGTGTTCGAAACGTTAAGTTCTTACATCGACAAGTAAACAAGAAACGAGTCTGAGCGAGGACGTGGGCTCAGCGACGCCGGTGAGATCATCGCCGCGAATAGACGCTCTGAGGTCGCAGCCTGTACCACTTTACACGTCACGTATCTTTCTAATTGGCGTGCCGATTTTGTTTACAATGCCTGCTTTTTCCACGGCTCTCACGCGAACGATAAAGTTCACCATAACAAAGGTGACTTACAACAAACAACACTGAAGTTTTCAAGGCTCGCAAATTACCCTAAACACGAGTCTACCACCTGCAATAATTTGCCGTCGCTATCATCGATCCACGTCCGGATTGGACTTTATTGGAAAGAGATCATTATCAAAACATAATAAAACATAAATTGTGTTGACAACAGAAACTATACGTAAATATTTTTAGTTCAAAAGGTTCAGACAGAACCAACCAATGGCGTCTTCAGTTTCGAAGAGCGTTTTGTGGAAGCTAATGAAGATTTTGGTGCTGTGAGTAAAATGTGTGGAAACACTAAAACAATAACATTGCAATTGTCTTGTAATCATGACCACATCCATTCAAATCTAGAGGAGCAGTCCTAAGGTCAATTCAGATCTAAGGAGTCTTTCAATTGGACAACAAGTGGGTGTTAATGTAGCAACGGGCACTTTACTCATTACTGTGGTTAGCTTGTGATACTATCACTCACGTTGCAGATGACAGGTGATCATAAAATGGGAATTGAAATAAGTGTGGTAAGTATAGTATAAACACAAGTATGTATAACCAATCTCCGCAATTGATTATTAAAACTTCTAGATTTACACTGGAGAAAAAAAATCTGCAAAAGCAGTTTTTTCACAGTACATTTGCTTCACAGTCTCAACGTCAACTTTACTTACTTTTGGATCGTCATAGCGATCCAAATAAAAGCAAGGAGTAAGTAATTAAGTAGTTTCTAACAAAAATTATTATACAAATAAATATTAATTATTTTGGTATTAAAAAAAACTGAAAACAACGTAAACGGTGTAACCGTCTATTTTTGTACATGCTTGTTCAAAAGAATTTTGCACTTTTAATCGAATAGGTACTATGTTATTGACAATAACATATGTAGGTAATAGAGACTTCTTAACTCGAGGAATATGATATCGTTTGGTAGATACCTACATACTTCCCCTAATTAAAATATTATTCGTCTTCTATTAAGGTAAAGCAATCAAAAAATATTTTACTGCCACTCCAAAAACAGCGAACGGACCCAACATTTTCGCCATAAAATTTTAATCTAAGCAAAACGGGTTTTGAACAAGTCGAGCTAAAAGATAACGTGCAATTATTTACGCCCGAACCTTGTAGAGTTTTTGTAACAATTTACGGGTATAACCTTGGTATTCTGGGCATGTAAGCTAAAGTCGGTTTCCGATCAAATAAAGCTAGCTTGGTGTGTGTAGTCTTGACCAAAGATTGCCTGATAGAATTATGTCCTTCATCTTGATTATGATATAGGCATCATGGTATCACACTAGTATTTAAATGCAAAATTATGAATGGATGCATGCCTGTTCAATCCGAAACTACTGAACGGAACGGCCCGAAATTTTGCATGAACAATAAATCAATAGGTATGAAGTTTTAAGCCAGGAATAACAGTAAGATTCCTTTTTATCTCGGAGAAACGCTTGCGAAGCCGCGGGCTGAAGCTAGTTATGGCTAGATCTCTCCAATTTTATCGAAGACACCCGATATGGCTGTCCTGCTTGTCGAAAGGAACGTGCCTCGAATGTAGAGACAATGAGAAAAGATTAATCGCAGGCGCCTAAACACGTTCGTTGATGGCTTGTGAATAGTTGTGTAACATTGCATTGTTTTCAAAATGGGCACCGTATTTCATTTCTAATTTGAAATCGATCACTCTATTTAAATATTTAACTCTTCAAAATTCAACTAGCAGCTGCCCGCGCCTTTTCCCGCGTTTTATCGGGATAAAAAATTGCCTATACGTTATTCCAGGTCCCAAACTATACCCATACCAAATTTCAGCCCAATCAATTCAGTTTTTGCATGAAAAAAATTATATTGAACGAATAAAGACTCTCGAGACCAAACATCCATCCATACTTACACTTTGACATTTATATTATTAGTAGGATTGCGATCCTTCTTTTGAATAGTTGTTCCAGTTTACAGCAAAATCTTAAAGGTATAATTTGAAGATTTTCGGTGAATTAAGTACTACCTACCAATACTACCGAATACCATTTTAATTCTTACTGATCTTAAATATAAATAAAAAGCACCAACACATCTCCTTATGAAGTAGTTCCTACAGCATGACTATTCGGTCCATCTTTAGATTTCAAACTCTACATTATGAGTTTCTAGAGATTCTTAGAAAGTTTATGATGATCCCCACTTCTTTTTTTGGTAGTTTCTTTTATAGGTATAGTTGGGTGTAATCAGCTTATTTATTCTATAAGCTGATTACACTGTTACACTGGGTCTTATTGAGATTGGAGGCCCTATTGGAATACCTGTTAGCGGCAAGCACACCAGTTGTTCGAAAATAACATTTCAATATTTCACATTGATGATTATACTGGGGTTTTAAAAAATTAAAATTTTCTTTTATTTTTAATAATGAATTTGCAAAGATTGATCCTTATCAGCAACCAAATCCGTAAGTGCAAAAATACGGCTGTCATAAACAAAATTTGAAAAAAAAAACTAAAAATGAAGTTTTTCTTTTCTCTAAAATCATGATCATGATCATGACTCCTTTCACGACTTTTCTCTAACTCTCATGGTTCCGGATGGCCATCCAGTCCCATCTCAAAAAGCCACTCTGTAGTGTCCACCGGATGACGGATTAAAGAAATACCTTTTCATTTTCATAAGCTTTGTTGCAATCTTAATATTATCTGTCCAGTTGAGAATCCGTCCAGCTGAGAATCCGTCCAGTTGCGAATCTGTCGAATTGCTACGGAAGCATATTTTGGTATGTTCTACTTATCATTTTACCTCAATAATTATTTACCTCAATAAATATTAATAAATAAATCATGTTAGGTAGCCTTTTAGTAGAGTGTAGGGTTATGTACCTAAATAATTAGTTGTTTGCATTTCGTTTCAAAAATGAATACCTACTTACGTTGTAAATAAGTGGTTCAGAGCATTTGTGGAGTTTTTGCCCAAAAAATTCCCCGGGTGTCTCCTCTATGAGCCGGCAGGGCATTTGTGGACGAAAACTTCACAAATCCCGTTCGTGGGGGATTATGTAAGGGGGTTAATGGAATAAGCCGAAATATGGACTGCACTCGAGTTACAGGTATAACACAACGCTACGCTACTATGGGTCATTCATCGGCTCAACAAAGCCAAAGCCCTATGCTGTTGCAAGGCGTAACAAACAGTCGGTCACGGTGGTAGGCACGTGTACTTGTGTCACAGTCGAGTGACCTGTGAATCCGTGGCTTTCACAGCGGGTAATGACCATGGAGAATAGTCAAGTGGTAGTGACGGAAGATGAGTTTAGATGGCATGGCAAGGTCAGATTACCGCGAAGTTGCGATTGGAATTGTCTTCACGAGATTTTACTTTGCGTTTACGAAATTACCACTCCGTCACATCACGTCCAATGGTTTAGGTAAGACTAGCAAGGGGTTCGTGTGGATAGGGTGGAATAGATAAATATTACGTTACTTTGTCATCGAATGCATAATTTATTTGACGGAGATGAACGAAGGACCCTAGAGAACAGACAATAATGACATCAGGGTGTTATTTCAGATCCCGAACTACACCTATACCAGAATTGAGCCCAATCAGCTCAGTAGTTTTTGCGTGAAAGAGGAACAAACATCCATACGTCTATTCTCACAAACTTTGACGTATATTAAACCTATGAATTGAGGACATATCCTCAATTCATAGGTTAATAGAACTTTAACCTAACCACTGAAATTGATCGACCTCTTTCCCTATCTGTAGACGTATGATTACCCTGTCTCTTAAAACTATTCTTTACTAGCTTCTGCCCTCGGCTGCACACGGTTTTTTTCGGTATGATACGTAGCCTTTAATATTATTCACACAACTTCATCAATGCAATATTTCAGCCCGATCCCACACAATTCCCGAAGCTTTCGCTTTTGTAATATTATTAGGATTTAAAAGCAATTTCACTTATAAATGTAACATTTTATTTGTGACCTAATCAAACGCCCCATTTTACTTTTAAGATAGACTTACAGATCGATAACAAGCATACCTTTTATTATAGGTAGTAAGTAGGTATCATTAGTATGTTATGTAGTATCTTATCTATAATTTTCGTCTATCTGACTACTTGTTTTGGCAAATTGTTTCTTCAATTTGTCTCATACCCTCGCTAAGTGCCTGCATATGAGTGGATAGTTAAAGATAGAAATTCTACGAAAGACCAATGACTGAAACATAGCGGAGCACTGACTGTTTCTTAGCAGAGTTCATTTATAGATCCAACTCATTTGTTTGTTGGTAGATAATTAAAAGGTTATGCGATAAATTCACTTGGACAAACACAGCTAGATATGCTATATTTTTTAATTTTATCTGTATTATTATATGCTATTTTTTTCTTTTTATATGCGTTCAAGAACCGTTCATATTATTTTGAAGTTTATTATACTCCATCCATACTGGCACTTGCAGAGTCGTATGTAGCGAAAAGCAAACGGAGCCTAAAAAAATAAGAAGAACGAAACGAATTGAAATTAAAAATTTTCTAAATCCTCTAAGTTAAAAATGTACGGAGTTGAATCTTTTTGACATTCGCTGACATTTTTGCAATCAGTACTACATTAAAGACTAGCGGCGCCATAAAAGAAGAAGTTGAAGATTAAAGATTATCTCAGAGCCAGGACTAACAAAGATTATTTATCGGGTACCTTTTGTTATACATATGTTAACCAATTGCGAAAGTTTATAAAGTTTCATTTAGTTACTATATTTTCATGGCACAGCTAGAACTACTGAGACAATTTAAGTTCCAGTAGTTTTATGCACAGAACAACTAGGAATCATAGCTATTATGTGAATGTACATAAAGGTACATAAACAGTCCGCCTATCCGTTGTTAAGGTCAGCTGATGGCAAGGTCAGTCGTAGCATGAATAATAACAGCTTGCAATGAATAGTATACCAATCAAAATTACTTGTCCTATTTTTATTTCATAGAAACTCTACCATAATTCTATACAGATAAAGGTTCGACGTTTAGGTAAGCGATACGATTAGATAACTGCACCTTCACACACACGTACGTATGCGTGGGCTATATATAACTACATATAGAGTTAGATACGCAAACAAATAATATAATATCCTTATGAAATATTTGATAGCCATACGGAAGAATGTGCTAAAAGTTAAACGAATGAGCATGCCTAGGTATATTTGTTAAATGAAGACAAATAATATCTCTATATTTAAAAGGGGATTTCGAATGAAATTTAAAGATTTGTATAGATTAGTTAAAGAAATAAACTATTTCTTTTTATTTATTATTATTTATAATATAAAATCCTAATGAAATAATTGATAGCCATGCGGAAGAAAATGTGAAAAGTTAAACAAATGAGCATTCCTAATGATAATTTATTTGTTAAATGTAGAGCTACACTTACTTGGCCGTGGGGCCGTGGCGTACGAATATCGACCCCACCAACTCAACCCGTGGATGTCGTAAAAGCCGACTAAGGGAACCTACCAGAGGTAGGGCAGTAGCTTCCTTCTGAGTATTTTTTAACACCAACACTGCGATCACCAATCCGCCTGACATGCGTGGCGATTATGGCAAAACCCCCCTACATAGGAGACCATTCACTCGATGGACCGACGACATCGTAGCGGTTGTAGGGAGTCGATGGATGGAGGCGGCTCAGGACCGCTAATTGTGGCGTATGGGGGAGGCCTATGTCCAGCAGTGGACGTGTTTGGGTTGATATGATGATGATGAGAGCTAATTCATTATGCAAATTTATCATGAAGTAAGTAGCTCTACGTGTGTATGGGCTGATGATGACGATGATGATGAAGTAGCTCTACATTTTAATAACAACTTTACTAAATCTTTTGATAGTATTGTGATGAGATCTTATCTCCCCGGTAAATTACTCTCATCAACACAAAAGGCCTTGATTTGAGTTTTATCTTCCTTATCATCACTTCTTGTTTGGCCAAACTGTTGCAACGTGCACACCCGTGCGCAGAATAGGAAAACTGCCCACTTTCTAAACATCAACGCAACTCGTTCCGTTTTCTTCCGTCACCCATAAAAAGACAATTTTATAATGATTTATCAATTACGATAAATAAATAAGCAGCTATCCATTTATTCTCGGTCTCAGTTACATCCGATATAAACATTTCTAAATGTTCCATAACCATATACCAGATACTCTCGAAGAACGAACTCTGTTCGAGAACGAATAACTCTATTCGATATTAAATATAAGATAGAGTATCGACTCCAAGAACGAACGATAATTACTGATTCTGACAGACATGGCGTCCTAAAAACACACTTCCATTTCTCAAACTCCAAATCAATACGGCCTTTGTCTCGTAGTCGACGCTAGTTATATCCATACCACCCACATTTTGTAAGTAGAACAAATACGAAAGCAGATAATTTATTGATCCAAAGTCCAATTGGAATTTTTCAAAGGATTATTGTCCCAATCCATACGATGCGTAACATAAGCTCTTTATGTTATTCCTGTCCCTTTGGATTATCTAAACGTGCCAGACACTGTACGGTACCGTTAGATTCCTATTTCTACCCATTTAACATGATCAGCTTAGCTATAGGGCTACATATAACAGCCATAGCACCAACTTTGATTAACGGGTGTGGTCTGTATAACTTTACTGATCACGAAAGTTACAACATTACACTAAAAGCCAGAGTTTCAGTCAATAAGTACTTATTCGTAATTATTAAGCTTTAGCAAACATTTTCAGTGCTTAATTCAATTCTGATTTCTATTCAATGGGCAATACTTATACAGAGTGTCCCATAATAACGAACCTGGAAGCAGGTCCTTGTGCGCTGGGGCAAGGCCAATCCTACAAAAATCAGAAGTCCAACCGTTTGCCTGCGAGTTATGTAATTTTTTGTAAATTAAGAAATTGTTCACGTTATACTCGTGTTTACATTTTTGTCCACCATACCCACAATGACAACTCGAGAATATTCCAAAAGCGTCTGAAGTTTTCTCATGCATAAATGATAAATTAATTTTAATTAAATTATTATTTATTTTTATTGCTGTTAAACTAGGTGGTAATGTGTACATTGTTCGTCGGTCAATCTATAGAAGGTATCTGTCTGCCATGGTCAGGCTTATAGCACTAAATACCAAACATACAAATAAGAAAATTTAGATTTACAAATTTTTACCCGTTTTACAATTCAATTAATAAAATTATGGACTGAAATTTGAAATCATATCAACCTTTATTCAAAGAATGAATGTGCAATCAAGTTTATTTTATCTGTTGAAAAGTTCCTGCACACGATGTGGCGTGATCATTTGCAGTAACCAGAGTTATTAGAACCACTGATACGAAAATTGGAAAAACTGTGTCTGAAATAGTCATATTATCTGCCTGTTTAACCCAGTCAAGGTTTATCATGAGGTATTTTATCTTTGCCTGGTCATTACCAAAGCACTTGGACTATTACACACACACACACATTATCTTTTCTCAAACTTAATTATTTTTAAATAGATAGCAATCATTTGGGGCATTCCTCGACAGTACAGTCCCCTCACTGTCCCTATATATGCTTAGATCTTTAAAACTACGCAATATAATTTGGACGCGTGCGAAGCCGGGGCGGGTCGCTAGTACATTCAATAATTGTTATTGTCTTGTAATGTTATATCTCAAATAAATAAATTAATGTTTAAAATTAAATTCGATGAGTTCCATGAATGTTTTTATTCGTTCAATTAAAAGTGATCAACGCTAATTTAGCTCTATCGAAACAGGTCAAATGTGTCTGTGAGCGCTCATTTGTTGCATAAATGTATAAAACCTATGAATTTGTTAAAATATTTTCGTTAACTCTTGTTTGAAATGAATTCTTTTTGGTGAGTTTAACAAAAACAAAGCCCTAACAGGGCTCCTTAAACCTAGCCCCGAAGTTTAAGACCTCTCACACTGGCTTGCAAAATTTATACTTGAATACTTGAAAATATAAATAATAAATAATGCTGGACAATCCACACAGCGTCATCTACCCCCAAGCTAAGCAGAGCTCGTGTTATGGATGGGTTATGTATAGTATAACTGATATACTGAATACAATACATTACATTGCAAAATATTTTTTATTATACATAGAACCCCACAACACCCGGAACAAATATTTTCAGTCCTTACTAACAGTCCCATGGTGGAAATCGAACCCGCAACCCCTGCGTCGGAGGCGGGCCTTCCCCCACCGCGCCACATCGGCTATCGAAATAAATATGTTGCATAAAGCAGGATTCTGGTTTATTTACACTTTAAAATGCATTACCAACAGCTTCCTACGCAACTGAGATCAATACAGCTTATTTAACCAACTGACTCACGCCCAGGGCCCAGACTCTACTTTTGACCGTAATTGGTTACTGATGTGGAAGCTGGTAGCCAATAGTGATGTAATTTGTTTGTACAGACCAGAAAGCGAGAAGAGGTAAGTAGGCATAAAAGCCGAAGTAGAAAAATTGCATCTTAACATTTTGATAGAGGTTTACGCGTGTAAACTACATTAACCGTTTCGAGAAGTTACTATACATGTTGAAACATTTTTACTATAACAAAATGTTTTCATTGAATTATTATTCTACAGGGTGGCTTTTTGTGATAGAAGTGTATGCCCGAATCCGTAACTGTGTGTGAGATTTAGAAAAGTCGTCAAAGGAGTGATTTATGAAATAAATTGCATACTTATTTATAATTTTTTTAATTAATTTTGATTAATGTTTATAGAACTAATTAGGAATGGTTTTTTTTTTGAGGTCCCATTATAATACAGACTAACTATCCTTGCTAGCAGCAAGCGCACCAGTTGCTCGAAAATATTATTATTTTAGATTTTTACATTGCTGCTTAATAGGGGGGTATTCAAATAAAAGTGATAAGATTATATTTTCTATTATAGTATATAGACCTTCGTTTGACCACAATCTCACCTGATGGAAAGTGACGATGTGGCCGACGGTGTATCACAAAGATCTCTAGAATATATCTATTCACTCTTGTCTTGAGGAGACCCAGATTGTAATTGGCAGGAAAACCAGAAGCAGGCAACGAGTTCCAATCCTTAGCGGTCCGAATGATGAAGGTGGAGGAAAGTACAAATCCGCTAATGCAAAAAAGATAGTCATATTTGTTATAAAATCAATCTATGCGATTTCCTGTAAAAGTTAAATATTAAAAAAACTAAATATGCAGTTTTTGTTTTTTCATAAACCTTTCACGACTTTTCTCTGACTCTCATGTTTTCGGATTAAGCCATCGACTCCAATCTCAAAAAGCCATCCTGTATAATAAAAATTGTCGAATCGTCCAGTTTTCAGCGTACCCGAGTTTTTCCTTAGCAAATAATGAAATCACGTGTGATGATGTGGAGCCACAACAATTTGTCGATTACTTTGTAAATAATACTCTACCCATAGGTACTTTAGTTATAAGCATTAGTCACGACCGTGACATTGGTACATGGTAGAGTACGTCATTTACTTTAGCAAGAGCAGCATTCTCAGACCAAGGCACTCTGCCAGATTTCGGACAATGCTTCTTTCTGTATAGAATTTTGTTTGGGAAATTCTATCTGACGTATACTATCTATACATAACTATAACGTATAGTCCTACAATCCTACTTCCTACTAATATTATAAATGTCAAAATTTGTATGGATATTTGTTACCCTTTCACGCAAAAACTACTAAACCGATTAGGCTGAAATTTGGTACCTATGGGTCCCAAACTATAATTACTAACTAACTAACTATAAAAATTGCCTATATTATAGGCTATTTTTTATCCCGATAAAACGCGGGCGAAGGCGCGGGCATCAGCTAGTAATATTATAAATGTCAAAGTTTGTGAATATGTATTTTTATTCCCCTTTCACGCAAAAACTACTGAACTAATTTGGCTAAAATTTTGTAAGTTTTGGACCTGGAATAACATAATATACGCAATTTTTTACCTTAATGTTATTTCTCCGAACAATACCCAAACCGAATTTCAGCCCACGTCAGTAGTTTTTTCGTGAAAGAGGAACAAACATTTATACATCCATTCTCACAAACTTTGACATTTATAATATTAAGTAACGTATAGTGACGATGAACGTTTTCTTTCTAATAGATGAGATAATGTTTCTACCTAAAAGCTATTGTGGTCTTAACTAGATGATAAGTTCTTTCCTGCCCTTGTCAGGGGCACGGAGGGAGGCCTCGAGGCTGTGCCTCTTTACCCCGGCCTCAACTTGAGAGGTGACGACCCCTCGGTCCTTGGGTTGAGCGCTATGCTCTTTTGCCCAATCAATGATGATATGATTGATCTAACTAATTGGACGTCCAAACAGATTCTTTTCTATACACTCAGAATGTATAGAAAAGACACCAAATTACCAATTTACGTAAATCCATATAAATATTTACTAACTCTACCTACCTATTTTGCTTAGGTATATACATACCAATCTACTATAAAGTTCAAGGCTCAAAGGAGCTATTCGTGTAGCTAAATATCAAATTCAAACCTTCATAGTAGCATAATCGCAATCAACAAGCTTGAAGGGGCAAAAATACTTATATAAATTGCATGAATGCCAAATAGCGTAGCGGAAAGGCAGGTCTATATCAAAATATAAAGTATATTCAAAAATTTAAAGGTAACACTAGTGTTAGCCAAACTCGATGTGAGATATCTGTAAACAACCCACGACCACGACACAAAAAACTAAAACTCATTTTTACTTGGCGTCGAGTTTCATATACATATAATTGTACTCCAGCCAAATTCATTACAAACATTTCACATCAAGTTGGGCTAGTGTATAGTGATGATATCAAATGAAGTAGGTTATTAGCAAACTAGATCGTATAGATATATTTTTGCTAATTTGCTCCGTTCTATGTTATTTATTAAGGTATGTTATAGGTATATAATATACAAAAAGAAAAAAAAATCTATTGCTTACTAAACTCTTAACATCATTGTTTGTTATCTTTTTTGTTTGGCAACTAATGTTAAACATCGTTTCGTCATCGCCATCCTAAACAAAACGAGTACCTATGTAACGATTTTTGTTTTCTTTAGGTTCGCTACCTAGGTAGAGTTGGTACACAGACTCCGTACAAAAGCACAATCACATTATTAGATAATGTATTTACCTCATGATTTATTACTGTAACCTGTATGTCCTCATCAGAAAATCATAAATATTAACTTCGAATGGCTACTCCAATTAGTTTCATGACGAATTTATCAAACGTAACCAAGAATGTGTATCTAGAATCAAAAGTTTTGTTTACAATGTCTCTACCATTTTCTTTTTTATGTACCCGTAGATAATGGGGGATAAATAATTTCATAAATTATCTATTCATTGGTGTAAACAAAAAAAAAATTACATCTACTTTAGAAGGAGATGAAAAATTTATTTATTTTTTAGTGGGTTTTTCGTTAATTAAATTAAGGCATAAATATGTATGTACGACGATAAATAAACTTTTTCAGTGGTGGATTTGAAGATAAAATGTTAACATTTTATGTTGATTTTTCAGTAATTTTCCAATTGCTTTATTCATCGAGTAGATAGACGGGAAAAACGTAGAAAAAACCAAATTTGCTCGGGGACGCGCCTTAGGCTATTTTTAATGTGTGTAGTGTACTCAAGATTAGCCCTAAGGATTAGACAAACGTGACCTATTTAGGTGGCTGTAACTTATCAGAACATCTTATCAAACAAGGTAGGTAGGTAAAGTCAAAAACTATGTATTATCTCTAACCACTCCTTGAAGATTTTTGTGTTCAATTGTTTTGACAAAAATATTAATGAAAAACAAAGAGTGAAGAACTTTATTTACAACATAGTACGGTGGTTATATTCGTGTTTTCTATATTGGGGATATGATGCAAAATTTAATTTATGTGACGTGTAATTTGGAGAAAATCGTGACTAACTTTATTAGTTTGCATCTGTGAGACGTGTTTGCATATTTCATTGCCTATTCGTGGATGGAGAAACTAAAAACTGATGCAAAAATATATTAAAAAACTTGTTCTACGAATCACAAGTCCAAATCACAGCGCTAATATCTAGTGCAATTACAAACTACCTAATCAGTCCTCTATTAGCAAACATCAATTTAATGCTAGTCGGAATTACATACTTGGTATAGTCAACGGTCAAAGTGACCACAATAGAGCCCATTACCTAAATCCTCATACATGGCCGGCCCGGCCAGTAGGCGACGTGCAGCAAATTACAAACCCACCTACCATACGTTTATTACTTTGTAAGATCACAATAAATCACAAAACGCTGTTATCGTTTTTCGTGGATTAAGATAATGAGATTCATCCTTATCGTATCCATAAATAGGTTCAGATGAGAAAATTGTAGGCACTCACCCACAGGTACAGATTTCACAGATGCATTGCTCCTTGTGTACTGTCTTCTCTGGTTTCTTCGGGCCAGCCTGGCGAGGCTTAGTCTCCTCGATGTAGACCGTCTCTTCAACGATAGTCCGGTCGTCACGCACCGTTTTCCTGTCATCTATGGTTTCGTTGTAAACGGTGTTGACGACAGTGTGGTCTTCGTGTGTGGTATCAGTGATAGCACGATCTACCACATCGTACTCCCGAATAACGTCTTCCGTCGTTTGGACATCGCGCTACAGACCAAAATACATAATGTTAGAAACAAATCCATTCTTGGCTTAAGTAAACTTATATGGTTATTGTTAGAAAGTTTAACTTACCAAATTTCTGAAGTCAATCTTGCTTTTATCGACGAAAACGTCCGTCTTGACCTTATCATCTTCTTTAGCATCTTCGTAGGTCGTTATTTTTCTAGTAATTCCGTTCTCAGTGATGTATCGGGTAACCTCTACTTGGCTTCTATTCTTTTCAATCTCAAAAGACTTTCGCGTAGTTTCACCACTGTTAGTTGTAAGTACAGTGGTTTCTTCAGTATCAACTCCTTCGTAGAGGTCTTTTACATCTTCATTAATTTTGGTACCAAACGACACCTTTTCTATACGCTTGAATGGGTACTTTTTCACGGTATCAATAATGTCTTTCAGAACGCGATCATCAATGTTTCTTTTAATCACAATGTTGTTGTTGCTAACTTTCACGTCTTTCCTTGTTTGTGAAGACTCGATAATCTTACGTAAGTCACTAATGGATGTGAAATCTTTGATATCTCTTGAGGATAATATGATGTTTTCTTCTGTGTCCTGACGTTTCAAGTGATGTCTCGGTTCATCAGGTTTTCCATAAGGTGATACTTTTTTCGGTTGTTTTGGCCTATCATCACCCGTTTCATATGTGAACTTACCATTCCATGTACCCGTGCTTCTTTCGTATGTTGTCAAAGTGTCTTTTGATTGAGAATCGGTAGTCTGCTTGTTTAAATTTTGTTTTTCCGTCGTCAAAAACTCTGTAGTTTTAGTTGTATCTTTTGTATCTCTTACATGATTTTGAGTATCAGTTGATGATGATTGATACGTTGTTGAATGGACATTGCTGTCTGTTGAAATATTGGTGTCTGTAATATTTCTATTATGAACATCGTCTATGTCTGATACATACTCAGATATCGCCTTCTTTTTAGTAAAATCACCAAGGTAAGTATTACTAGTAGAAGCTACTTTCTTTCCATCTTTGTACAAAACAGAATCCTCAGTTATCTGACTGGAGCTCGTCGGCACGCCATTTTTTCCAGTGTCATAGTGAGATTCTTTATCTAAAACATGCCGGGTGTACTCATGCTGAGGTTTTATTCCAGTTCCACTAACGTTATGACTCTTTTCGTGAGTGGAGTGATCCTTACTATCTCCCCACTCTCTGTGAGTACTATCGACCATGACTTCCTTACCATCAACGATTTCGATGCGGTATGAAGAAGTAGACGCTTGCTGAGCGCTGCTAGTGTTGCTCTTCATAATTTTTGTAGAAAAGTTTATATTATCTGTGTCAGTAACTTGTAAGATATCACCGACTTTTCTAAGTTCGTTTTGAATAGTAGAGTCATAACCATAGAAGTTAGATGAATCAGTTTTGTTGACATTGTTCTTCCTATCATTTACAATCTGTCTATTTGTGTTAATATTTTCAACAGATTCTGTTGTGGATATATTACGCTTTTTATCAATAGATGTCTGCTGAGTGCTAGTTATATTTTCAGTCACACTTTTATTGGTTTTGGTATCAGATGATGTTGTTGATTGAATGCGGTCATCGGATATGATGTTGCGTTGCTGATTTGTAAGATTTTTATGAGTGTCTTTCATATATTTCGTGTTATCAATATCAATCTGGTTATTTGTGTATTGATCAGATGTGATCCTGGATTGACTTTGATCATCGGTTAATTGTCCTTGAATATACTGTTGATGTTTGGCATTGTCTTTTTCTGTGATCATACTAGCATTATTGGTGACTACAACACCATCTTTTATCAACTTCGAATCTTGTGTGAGTATCATTCCACTTGTGGGCTTTTGTCCATCTTTGCCTGTGTCAAAGTTGGATTGCATGTCCCGATTTTGGATACTGTGAACAGACTGAGGCTTTATATCTGTTCCGCTTACACTAGCATAAGCTTCTTTACTGGAATGTTCTTGTGCATCTCCCCACTCTCTGTTCGACTGGTCTATAATCCGCTCCTTACCATCAACAATCTCAACAACATAGGAAGACGATGTAGATTTGCTGATTGTACTGCTCTTATTCTCACTAGTTTGAGATGTACTACTGTAAGTTTTTACGTTTTGGTCATGAGGAGCAGGTTCAACTTGATAGAAATTGGCTGCGTTAGATTTGACAGTTCTTCGTGACGGGTTAGGCAAGTTTTGGTAGGTGTCGCTCTGGTTGACATTTTTCTGGTTTTTTGTGCTAGTTGAGCTACTAGCAGCCTGGGTTTTCGATGTTGAGCTTGCACTCTTGTTTTTCTGGGAAATGCTAGACGATTTAATATTTTTGTCAACATTCGAATTACTCTCATCAACTTCACTCTTGTTTTTCTGGGAAATGCTAGACGATTTAATATTTTTGTCAACATTCGAATTACTCTCATCAACTTGATAGAAATTCGCAGCGTTGGATTTTACTGTTTTCTGTCTTTGTGGTGACTCAGGGATTCTGTAAGATACATTCTCGCTCTGGCTAATGTTATGGTCTTTTGCGTGGGTTGAGGGTCCCGTCTGAGTTTGCGAAATCAGACTTTCCCTTTCCGATTGCAGAAAATCATTAGAAACATTAGCATTTCGAGTTCGTGTCGTGTAATTTGTAGTAGAACCTGACACGTTAGTGCCAGAGTTGTCAATAAAACCAGTGTTCAAGGTCAGATTACGAGCTTGCGAATCGGTGGTTCTATCGAACAATTGGCTATGGCTAGTGCCAGTCTGGTGGACGGAGCTAGAGGAGCTCTGGAATGTTTCATTAGAACTCTGCTGGTGCGAAGTGGAGGATTGTTGCTGCACAGAGTTGGAGACGAAATCTCCGGTAGTGGACTGAGCCATGTCACTTACATTAGATCTTATTTGCGAAAGATCAGTCATCGACGGTGCTTCCGTGATGATGTAGTGAGGGTGACTGTTGTAGTGCTCAGATATGGTAGAGCCGCTGATCGACGCGTGGTCGGTAACGTCGGTTATCATGAGAGGGTCATCCTCCTCGACTTTGACCTCGATGTAGCGCACCTTCTTACCGGAGGACACCTTCTGAAGAGTGCTGCTGCTGCTCTGCACCGACGTCGAAGTACTTGACTTCTGGACACTGGTCGACGCGTTCGATGATGCCACTTCAGACGTTTTCGATTTGTTAGTCTTTTTATTTTTTATAGTCATTTTGTTTCACTTATATAACAACGAATAAATATGAGATTCTATAAATTACGCTTAAATAATCTTAAATTTAATCACAACAAAGTAAAGTCAAATAATTGCCATGTAACTGAGTAAATAAAAATGTAAATAATAAATGGTCGCGAGAGTCGTTCGGTCGTGTGTCGCGGTAGCGCGCGCGCTAGGTGCGACTGGCTCGCGGTGTCTGAGCTGCGCGCGCGCCGGTGCGGTGCCCCTCGCACCTCGCAGAGCTGTGTCACTCTTCCCCGCTGCCAACGCAAAATGACCTTTACCATACCGACTATAGACTCTTAATTATACACTTCCACGTAGCTCTTACTGTTATTTGTTGTTATATTATGAGTCGCTATCGCCCACCCAACCTTCGGAACACGTAAGCGTTTACATCTCGCCGTTGGAAACAAACCAAAAAAGGCTTAAGTTGAGTTGACTTGCGCTAAGATTTCAATGACATTTTAGTCATCACCGCTGATACTGGTGACGCGACGCGATGTTGATTAGTTTTCTAATAAGCAGAAGTTGAGTTGTTTATGCAATAGAATTTACAAGAATGTTTTAAATGTTGTGAAGTAACTTAGCGTATTTGGGCAAAATTTGGGAAAAAAATTATTTTCAACCAAATATCACCCTTTTGTATTATACTGCTGTTCCCCGCGGTTTCACCCGTGTTTCTTCGAATTTAACATTCCTATGGGGATAAAAAGGTATTTTTACCCGTAATCTCCCATGGGAATTTGATGTTTTACCAGACAAAAAGTAGGTTATGTTACTCTTCATCGTTTCAACTAACTCTATGCCGAAAATCAAATCGATTGATTGCTTAGTTAGGGCGTGAAAGAAGGACAAACAAACACTTTCGCATTTATAATTATTAGTTAGGATAATTTCTACTTATAATATAAAGGGCGCTTTGGCGCTCATTAAGGCAGGCCTATGTCCAGCAGTGGACTGAGCATAGGCTGATGATGATGATATTATAAAGAGGTAAATGTATGAATTAGTATAACTTTGAATGTAATATCTAGGTTATCTTCAGAATCATTTAAACAATATTTTACTAACTGCTAATCAAATATTTTTCTTATCATAGCTTCATTATTCCTGAGTGACATAGACTACGTTTTATCTAGGTACCACGTGATGATGTGAGCGAATCCGTGGCCCGAGACTAGTCTAAAATTAAACAATCAGTTCCAAATATAAATGTAACTACCAGTAATATTTATTAAAATGTCGTTTTGCTGCTCTACCCAATGTAGAGCCCATTTTGTGCCCATTTCTTAGATTGTCACCTACGTATTTTGAATAATTTTACTGGTTGCTCGCAGGGTTTCTCACGACTGTACTCTGTCCAGTTGCTAATCTGTCCAGTTGAGAATCCGTCCAGCTGAGAATCTGTCCAGTTGCGAATATGTCCAGTTGCTACGGAAGCCGCATCTTTTCTTGCTTGTGGGAGGAGTGGGGGTAAAAAGTTTTGAGCCGAAATAATACAACTAGATGTCGCTGCTATAGTAGACCGATCTCTAGATCGCGCTATCGAAGCGTTTCGCGAGTTTAACCCACTCGTTAGGGTTCTTGTTGTAGTTCCAAAGCTATTTGCTTGCAAAGCTAGATTCAAGTTTTGCAAGCAAATGGTTTTTCATACTGTGAAATCGTTGTATCCTCTTTGATCACTCTTTGTATTATTGTTTCTTGATTGTTTCTATCAATGCAAAGATGCAAGATTGCAAGCAAATGGTTTTTCATACTGTGAAACCATTGTATCCTCTTTGATCACTATTTTGTATTATTGTTTCTAACAATGCAAAGATTACAACTTATACTAGGAAATCAAATGTATGGAATGGAATAATTATTGTGGGATTATAAAATATTACATACATATATACACTTATAACTATATTTTTTCCTTGGAATTATGACCCTAGGAACTTGGTACCGAGGATCGCCGGGTTTAAAAAAATATGATCTGAGCGCCTGGTCGAAGCGACGCGTGACCCGAGAACTGGTGAATATCTCGCGCAGCGCATCAGCATTGCGATACAGCAGGGCAATGCAGCCAGCGTCTTGGGGACGCTTCCAACTGGTATTGATACGGATGAGTTGAGCTACCTCTAGATTGTTTGCAAAGTCAAAGTTTCTTTATTTCCATAAATACAATAAATGTACACTTAGAAAAGGTCAAATTCTTAAAATTAAACACTGATATGGAAATAAATGATATTTTGATTTCGGTCGCTTCGGTATGTAGACTAAAGCAAAGAAGCGACGAAGAAACCTTTAGCCTGTTAGGTGTTATATTTAGAGTTATTTTTCGAGTTGGAGCAAAATCCGTCCCAAGCTTTTTTATCTTCTAGATAGTCTGATATTTTGTAATAAGCCTTTTTACAAAGGATATGTTTGTCAATTTGTTTGAATTTATTTATAGAAAGTTTTTGCAACTCGCTAGGGGTTTTGTTGTAGAAGCGTATACATTGCACTTTAAAAGATACATTAATCTTGTGTAAACTAGTTTTGGGCACAGCGAGTTTGTTCTTATTTATAGTACTTACATTATGTATGTCGCAATTTTTAGGGAACCGATCGATATTTCTATGAGTGTACAACAAGTTTTCATAAATATATTGACATGGTTCTGTCATTATATTTATTTCTTTGAATTTATCACGCAGGGATTCTCTAGGACCATGTTATAGATTGCACGAACAGACCTCTTCTGCAGCACAAATACGGTGTTAATATCTGCAGCGTTCCCCCAAAGCAATATACCATACGACATAATACTATGGAAGTAGCTGAAATAGACAAGTCTAGAAGTAGCAACAATCTACAGTTAGCTCAACTGTTCTCAATTGTAAATACTAGTTCTAATTTCTTTCTATTCTTCTATAGTAATTTTCATTGATAAAGAGAGATCATATCCATATCGAATCCTCCATCTTTTTTCAATTTCTAAAATAACATTATTTCTTTGTGGATGGATCAATTAGAGGCCTTCGCCCAACTGTGGGACAGTTCGGGCTAATCGACGACCTAGGTACTAAGGATCGGAGTTATTGGATATTTTGCCTACCGGTTATTGGTTGGGTATTTTGTTTCAATAACGCTAGTACCAACTGGTACCTAATAACGTTTCAATACTCTATACCTGTCCTGATTTCTACCCAAAATATTTCTAACCGATTTGGTTAGTAATACCAAATACTTGTTGCAGCTACATAACTTTACGGGTGAACGGTCCGCTAGTACCTATGCGTAGATGATAGTTAGGTAAGTATAGGTATTGAAACGTTGGGTTATGGCTCACGGTCGGTTAGGTAGGCGCGATGCTCGCTTTGCACAGTTATTCCCTAGCAGTATGCGGATTTTACAATAGCGTTAGATATTTTAAGACCATGCTAACAGGTACTGAGTTAGTTATTGAATACCGGACTCATCTCTACTAGGTACCAGTACTCTACAAGTCCATTTCGTTCGGCCCAGTATGGACTTGTTAATGAACCTAATGGGTAGTTTACGGTAGTACCTATCTCTTTTCTAACGCATGGTGAGACAGGGAACGTTTTGTGACTCTAGCAAACTGTTTTATTTTCTACTAGCGACGCGCCCCGGCTTCGCACAACCAATTCTGATACTAAATTATATGTACATAATATAAACCTTCCTCTTGAAACACTCTATTTAAAAAATCATCAAAATCCGTTGCATACTTTTAAAGATCATAGGGACAGACATACAGACAACTGGAAGTGACTTTGTTTTATACTATGTACCTACTAATGTTCATTTCTACATTTGTATGAATTTTTATAAGCTACTACAAATAAACGTTTCTATTTCTTCCCAGCTCGTTATCCCATTTGGTGGTAGAGTCAGCTTTCGTATTAGATTTCCTCCACTTTGCTCTATCTTCGACGTCGTCTTCAGCAGCTTGACACTCTCTCATTTCCTTTTACATTCTTCCATCGTGTCCTGGATCTCCCACTGGAGCTTCGCCCGGGGATAGAAAGATGTAGTGCCAATTTCTCTACACTCGTATAAACAGACCAATAACCTACAATCAAAGGTAAGTAATCCCCCGACTGATATTGATATGGACCAGTTGAGCTACCTGTAGATTGTTTGCAACAGTCTGCAGTTAGCTCAATTGTTTAAATTGTAAATACTAGTTTAATTTGTTTATATTATTTGATTGTCATTTTCTTTGTCAATAAAGTAATCTACCAGTATTTAGTGCATGAACTTAGGGAATTAAATCATACTCTGATTTAAAGACCTGGAAATTTTTCGTATACAAAGCGGTTACATAAATGAGGAATATTGGTGGGAAATATTTAATGACATTAGTAACATCGAAACAAAGAGCTAAAGCTCGAAATTTTTTTTGGGTTCTAACCCAAAAAAAATTCGAGCTTCAGCTCTTTGTTTTCGAATTCAAACATAAATTTTTTTTGCTACACCTTTGAGATTATGCATTAATTGAAGTTTGTGTTTTAGTTTTTAGTGATAACTTTGCTGTTACCTTGTTGTTTTCTGTTATTGTTATCAGTTTTTCATTCATAAATATCTTTGATTCTAAATCAGAGTATAACTCCTTTATTTCATGTTGATCCATGAGTAAGTTGTAAAGTAAGCTGCCATCTATACAGGGATAAAATTTACATAATGTTTTGGCAAATGCAACCTCCAGATTGAGGCTGTACACGTCTTTCCAAATGAAGCGTAGGCAGGCAAACTGGCTGGGTTGGAAACTGCAGCTGATGTGACCTTATTTTTTCAACCACAAGTTTTGCAGACGATTTCGCGACGATTGAAAGCATTTATATAATTAGTTCTTTATTTGATAGCATAGCTTCATGTAGGTAGTCAAATATTAAAAAATATAAACGAGTTATAGTAAAAGTAAATAAAGTAAAAAGATTTTTATTTGCCAGAATATATGAGTAATGTACAGCAAATGTACCTTAAATAAAAAGAAAAACTGTCAAAATCGGTCTCCACTCAGCATGTGCTATGGTAGAGCAGATCATACCATGGCGCTGGTCTTCCGTGGAGACCGTGGTGCTCAAGACAGCTTTATACACACTTACCTACAACAAAGAACAAAAATAATATGCAAATTTTAATAACAAAAACTAAAAACATGAAAATAATATCACTTATATAAGTATATATGTATTATAATATTAATATATATTATAATAGCATATGTTTAATTACTGCTCCATGTTTAACGACAAGTAGACTCGCCCCTCAGATCTCTGATCAGTGCTGTATTTATAGAAATGACAGCA
Source organism: Eupithecia insigniata (assembly GCA_947859395.1). NCBI lineage: Eukaryota > Metazoa > Arthropoda > Insecta > Lepidoptera > Geometridae > Eupithecia > Eupithecia insigniata. The sequence continues at coordinate 7,547,420 of OX402009.1, read as the reverse complement.
TAACACATTTCACTTATTTAGACCATCTTACTCATATTTATCCTTTAGTTGAGTCAAAGTTTAATTTTACTCTGAAGGAGAACGCAATGACCACGTCTGTGACGCAATGAACGTGTTACATAGGGCGGAGAAGGTTGCGGGTTCGATTTATGCACCGGGACAAACGTTGGTATGATCTGAAAATATGTAAGCTGGGTTTGGGTGTTTTCTATTTAAAAAAAAATATCTATTGTAAATGTAAATGTTAGGATGTTGGTTACCTCTTCACGGCAAAACAGCTGAACCGATTGAGTTGAAATTTTGTACACATGGTCTACACCTGTAATAGTGTATGTGTTATTCCAGGTCTAACCTTACATCTATGCAAAATTTCAGCTCGCTCCGTTCAGTATGTTTGTGCGCGAAGAAGTTACAAACATCCATCCATCTATCCATCCATGTATCCAAACTTTCCCATTTATATACATATTAGGAGTGTGAAGTGTAATTTTTATTTTTGTAGGTACACCATACGAGCGTAGCTCCACTGCGATAATCAATCTGCCTACCAAACCTGGACTATTGAGGGTATAGGGTCTATTTGAGGAAGGAGTTTATAAATCCGGCTATTTACTTGCTAACAGATTTTCGGGAAATGAGAAAAACCATATATTCATAAAGCAACTGGCTAAATGAAATTGTATGAAGTGTGCTTAGATTTTAGTTGAAATATGAAATAATTAAAGCAAGACTAAAAATAATATTTATTAAGATGATATGCAACAAAGAAAGTATTTGGCCACTTTTGATGCGGACGTCTGTAAAGACATCTATGTATGTAACCAATTTGTAAATAGCGTGTTTTGAATGGATATTTATTACTTTAGATTGATTTATTACTTTAATTTAGATTTAGATAGTATATTTGTAGCGTCGTATAGGGGAGACCTATATCCAGCTGTGGACGTGTATGGACTGATATGATGATGAAATAGGCGAGTATAGAAGTAAGAATAGAATTTTGAAAATAAAAAACATTCGCACTGTATCCCTCAACCCGTTTTAAAAAAACTGTGAGTCCGAATGGAAAAGGCAGGAATTCTCCGAAAGTGTAAATAGCCAGTTTTGACAGTCTTCATTTATGCCTATCTGAATACCGGAAACCTATCTTCAGCAGTGGAAGGAGGATTCATTCGAATGATAATGAAATTTTCGTACTCTTATCCGGTCCGTAGAAACCTCGTCGCAGAACAAAATACAAAAGTAAGTTCCGGTATAAAATAATTGAAAAATTATATCAGAATCAGAATCAATAACTTTATTTCTTTAGGCTTACAAAATAAGCACTTAGACAAGTCAAATTGTATACTATAAACATAGTTATTATTATCAAATAAGAAATAAGGTGTTATTGATATCGCCAAATTATCGACCACCAAAGGACCAAAGCTGGTTCGTGGGTTGCGCAAGGCTTATCCATACAAGGCGCTGGTGGGCGCGCCGCCGCCATTGAATCACTGCGCCTACGCAGCCAGCCACCCAATGCTCCCATTCATCAGATTTAAAAGTTACTTGCTGATAGTGCACCGTTAGAAGAACAGCTTATATTAAACATTGTTGATATTATCGAAATTTCATCATTAGGTACCAAGTAGTAGGTACTTAGGTATACCATTTCATAACTAATATTATAAATGCGAAAGTGTGTTTGTTAGTTGGTTTGTCCTTCACGCCCTAACTAAGCAACCAATCGACTTGATTTTTGGCATACAGTTAGTTGAACGGGTGGAGAGTAACTTATGCTACTTTTTGTCCTGGTAAAACATCAAGTTCCCATGGGAGATTTACGGGAAAATACCTTTTTATCCGCCTAGAAATATGAAATTCGAATTTAATGCGGGAGAAACCGCGAGGCTAGTAAAAAAATATTTTATTCTGTTCTGTTCTGTTCTAATCTATTCTGTTCTATTCTATTCTAGTCTGTTCTATTAGATTCTGTTTTGTTCTGTTCTGTTCTGTTCTATTCTATTCTATTCTGTTCTGTTCTGTTCTGTTCTATTCTATTCCATTCTATTCCATTCTATTCCATTCTATTCCATTCTATTCCATTCTATTCTATTTTATTCTATTCTATTCTATTCTATTCTATTCTATTCTATTCTATTCTATCTTGCCTAGGACACGAGATTTATTTAATCCCTCTGACATTTTTGAGCGGACATACGAAAAGACAGTTTGATGGCCACCAAGAGCAAGTTTGCATCTCTGCCTAAACTAGAGATATAGGTTCAGAGAGAAGAAAACAATTACAGAGGCATTAAAAAGCTTAAAATAGGTATCACAAACCTATTAATATTATAAATGTCAAAGTTTGGGAGAATGGATGTATGGATGTTTGGTTCCTCTTTCACGCAACAACTACTGCACTGATTAGGCTGAAATTTGGTATGTGTATTGTTTGGGACCTGAAATAACATACAGGTTACTTTATCCTGATAAAACGCGGGCGAAGGCGCGGGCAGCAGCTATATATATAATAATAAGAAAAAATAACTGGTGGCGCTAGTGTGAAGCAGTACCCTGCCTTCATGTAAGAAAGAACCTTCGACTAAGAATTAGAAAACATTGAAAAAAAGATGATTCAAATCAGTAAAACATTCATCACTTTTGTATACATATCTAAATAAACGGACTATTGTTGACTCGTTGCGGAGGTACCTACCTAGTAAGTAATACCAAACCTCAAGGTAATTCAGAACTGTGTCACCTGCTCTGATAAAAACTAATTACCATTGCATGGGTTAGGTACCTGTTTAGTAAAGTAGGGACCACTCGGGCAATATTCACAAATGGCTTGGGTTCAATTCCCATGTCGCGACAAGGGTGATCAAGAGATTATAACTGGCAACTGGGGTAATTAGGTCATTTTGTAGCTTTTTCCTGCTATACAAATGTGTCGTTGTTTGCGAGTTTTTTCAATGAATTATTTTACGGTCACGGACAACTGCGGTTTTTATGAATCAGTGGATGCTGTGGCTCGTTTTGCGTTGGTGCCCACCCATTCCCACTATGTGTATTTATTGTCAGTCCTAACTAGTGTTGTCAGGCGGCTCTCCTAAAGGCGACAAAATCGAACGTTAAAAATAATTTCGATAAAAAATAATTATTTACTAATAAAACTTTGTTTTTTCTTGTCCCGATCTACAAACCTAAATCCCGATTTGTTTAACCTTCTGCCCCGATTTGCAACATCGATTTGTTGCACAAAAGCGTTTGAAAAAAGCGATTGTTAAACAAATCGGGATTTAGGTTTGTAGATCGGGACAAAAAAAACAAAGTTTTATAAGTAAATAATTATTTTTTATCGAAATTATATTTAACGTCCGATTTTGTCGCCTTTAGGAGAGCCTTGTTTTTTAATACGTAGTTATGAAATTCAGTACAAGTCATGTTAAAGTTACTTTTAATTTGTATTTCTGCTTTAAGATGCTCTAGTGTTAATCGGTTTCGCCTCTCAGGCCAAATTTGGTTCGCCTGGGAAAATCCCTCTCTGTTGAATGTGTTCTTCAAGAAAAGAACACATTCTTCTTTTTCGGCGTCGAAGTCGAAGCATCATCCTTTTGAGTCTGTGTCCGGTGACACCAGTAGCGTACAATCGTAACTCCCCGAGCTCCTGTATGAATCTGATAAAACTAAAAGGTTTTGTATTTACCCATTATTTAACACATTGACTCGTATTTAACTAACGCTGTTTTGACTGATCTAACAAACATAAGTGACGATTATAATTTTTTATTGATTTTTCAATTGATCCTTATCACATTTGTTTCCCAACTTCTACATATTGTTGAAATACAGTGGCAACTGGACAGTGACGTCACCTGGCGACACTCCCGGAAGAGCATACCTTGTTTTCTTAGAGCTCCCACACAAAACTGCGATGCGATGCGATACGATGCCGCATTGGAGCGCATTGGATAGTGAGAGTTCGCAGATATGAGCGATGCGATGCGAATTCGCGGTTTTGTGTGGGAGCCCTTATACCGTGGTTTTTATTAGAGTGACAAGGAAATGCGCGGGAAATGCTTCGCCCGCTTGCCCCGCGCTTGCTACACACCCGATCGCGCCCTTGCAAACAACGGCGCGGCGGGCCACGGTGGATCGAGCCCATACAATGGGTTGGACATAGCGTGCCTAAATTTTCAAAGTCGTAATTTCATACAATTGAATATGCCATTCGATAGCTTTTTTAAATCTAAGCAATAAATATTCTATTGCATTTTTGGCCTAGAGTTATAGTTCAGGAGTAAATGGCATAAAACTGATTTCATTGTATGGAAAGCAACATACAAACAGAAATAGTGGGCGTATCTCGTCTTATTTCGTTCTGTGGTCTATAATAGCATGTTCTTGGCACTGTACCGCAACTTTCCTTCAAAGACACATCTTGCGTTTTTTTGCGGTTTTTGAGTAACATCGAAAACAAAAAAGAAAAAAAAATGTGGCCTTATTTTATTTTGCACTTCGATAGCGTTATCAAAACTAAGCAAATATTATTCCGTTGCTATTTAGCATCAGACTTATAGTTAAGGAGTAAATGGCATAAAACTGATTTCATTGTATGGAAAGCAACATACAAACAGAAATAGGGGCGTGTTCGTCTTGTTTCGTTCTAGGGTTTATTTTAGCATGTTTCTGGCACTTTCCTTCAAAGACACATCTTGCACTTTTTTGAGTTTTTTAGTTACAATGAAAACAAAAAATATAATTAAATTATGGCCTAATTTTATTTCGCGATTTGATAGCGTTATCAAAACTAATCAAACTCCTGAACTATGACTCTAGGCCAAAAATGCAATAGGATATTTAATGCTTGATTTAAAAAAGCTAAAGAATGGTATATTCAAATTTATGAAATTACGACTTTTCAAAATTTAGGCACGCTATGTCCAACCCATTGCATGGGCTCGATCCATCGTGGGGCGCGGCGCGAGTTTTAAGCGCGTCGTCTTTCTGGGTCCGATGTCTCGGTCAGTATGCATGGTGTAGAAAGAGATGCCCTCTACTTCAACGCAGAAAGACAGCCCTCAGCACTAGTAATGTATGCGTGCTAATTTTTAGCCCATTGTCGCACTTGACATAGTGTTGTGAGACGTAATTTTTTTTTCACTTCTCTTGCTCAAAAAGTGAATCATATTAGTGTAGCTTAGCGGGCCTAAAACTCGAGTTTAATACATCGGGCTAAAAAGTATTTTTTCTTTTTAATTTTTGTCTAAAATTATCAGCCCGTACAAAGCATTCGTTCTCTTACATAAAAACTCGACTTCTTGGAGCTCCTTCAATCTTTTTTTTTTAAATAGTACCGTCTTGGTGATTTTTTATGAAGGTTGATTCTTCCCTTCACGGTAGAACAAACGGTAGAATGCGAACTGTTTCATTGCGGGTTAAAAAGAGATTAAAAAAAAATGGTATTGGCGCTAAATCTCTAGAATTTTCTTCATTCCAAATCACAAACTTTTACGTTTAACTTCCTGACTTTTACTTCCAAATTGTGAACGTGAAAAATGTCATCAAGTGATAGTGAAGATGCTAATATGCAAATGGAAGAAAAGGGCAAAGAAATAATTATGAATTGTTGCCGACAAAATCACGTGGAATATATTTAAAGAGTTACGAATATTTTATGAAATGGAGAGATGAGAAACGTGTGGATTCTTTTACAGAAGGGGTTTTTCTCACTTATTTTGATGAATTATCGAAAAAATTCAAATCGTCGACTCTTTGGAGCACATATTCAATGTTAAGAATGACCTTACAAACGAAACACGACGTCGATATTAAAAAATATGTAAATTTAACGGCTTTACTGAAGAAATTGTCCACTGGATACAAGGCAAAAAAATCTAAAGTCTTGACGACACAAGAAATCGAAACATTTTTAACGCTCCAAATAAACAATACTTGGCAACAAAGGTAACCTACTTATGTACTCTACTCAAACTAAATAAATAGATACCTACCTACATACCTAAATTATGTACCTAGGTTATTACGATTATTAACACACTTATTTTTTTGTTCAACAGGTTGCTTTAATTTATGGAATCAGCGGTGCATGCAGAGGAATAGAGCTTGCCAATATAACGCTAGAAGACGTAGAAACGGATACAAACCTACAAGCTGTGAGTCTGCCGAACACGAAAACAAACAAAGAGCGTAAATTTGTCATCAGTGGAGAATACCTTAATATAGTTAAAGCCTATCAGGAGTTACGTCCCACTAATGTTTCAACGAGAAGATTTTTTCTAAATTATCAAAATGGTAAATGCACAAGGCAAGTCATAGGCAAAAATAAATTTGGTAACATGCCTAAAGATATTGTCACTTATCTAAATTTACCAAATCCGGAACTCTACACGGGCCATTGTTTCCGCAGAACATCCGCAACTCTGTTGGCGGACTCTGGTGCGAATATAACGACATTAAAACGGCACGGTGGATGGAGGTCCGATCAAGCAGCGGATTACGGAAGGAATCAATATTCTACCAAACATTACAGGACCCCAAGCATCTACATCGCGGGATTGGATGAATATGTTAACTCAGCTGAAGCCGCACTCAGATTTTAATAATGCAGGAAACTCAAACATGAGTCCAGTCTCTCCAACTTTTACTCAACAACAATCATCTCAAAATATTATCACATCCCAATCACAGAGAACCGAAATAAATATATTATATATATATATATATATATATATATATATATATATATAATAATTGCCCGGGAAAAACATATCACTAAACATTCAAAATTGCTCTAACTGCACATTTAATTTTTAACAAAATTTCTGAAAATTGTCTAATTTTGAATTGTTTTATTTTCTCGCAATCGAAGTGAAAAGTAGAGTGTTTTACTCGGGCCAAAACCACTCATTATAACTCGGTCTTGTCATCCATATCACATATCACATATTGTACACAAAATTAAATAAAATTCAAAATTACACGTCCACTAAATCTAAAATTAGATAATAAATTTAAGTCATTATAATAGCATAGAAATAAGTTAGATTAAATTAAATTACATTGGATTAAATTAAATTACATTTGATAAAATAACATTACATTAAATTACATTATATAAAATTACAGATGCAATACATTAGAGATGAGTCCGGTATTCAATAACTAACTCAGTATCTGTTAGCATGGTCCTAAAATATCTAACGCTATTGTAAAATCCGCATACCGCTAGGGAATAACTGTGCAAAGCGAGCATCGCGCCTAACTAGGCATGGAACATATCACAAATAGCATGTGATTTATCATATGATTTGCATTATCATATATCGCATATGCTACCTCTCTTCATGTAGCATGTGAAAAATCACACTTAATGAAATCGCATCATTCGTAAATAATACGGAAATCATCGTAATAACATCGACGTAGAGCGAGTGGGTATGACGACGAATCATGCTAGAACGGGCGTGTTAGAAAGAACACCCATATTTTGCTGATTCGTCGCCGCTAGGTACAATGTCAAAATGTGTACGAGTAAGAAGAGCGCAGCGCTACCTGTAGGAGCGACATTGATGATAATTTATCACGTTCTGTATGCTAAGAATGAAGTATGAATTATAATTCATACTTCATTCTTAGCATACAGAACGTATGACGGCTAGGGTAATCTTAGGTATGAAAAATCATTTGCCAGTGAAATATCACATGTGAAATCATTGTGATTTTTTTTATAATATCATTGAATGATAATGATTTAAAAGTAGCAATTATTTCCATGCCTACGCCTAACCGACCGTGAGCCATAACTACCCAACGCTTCAATACCTATACTTACCTAACTATCATCTACGCATAGGTACTAGCGGACCGTTCACCCGTAAAGTTATGTAGTTGCAACAAGTATTTGGTATTTCTAACCAAATCGGTTAGATGGTATTTCTAACCAAATCGGTTAGATGGTATTTCTAACCAAATCGGTTAGATGGTATTTCTAACCAAATCGGTTAGATGGTATTTCTAACCAAGTCGGTTAGAAATATATTGAGTAGAAATCAGAACAGGTATAGAGTATTGTAACGTTATTGGGTACCAGTTGGTACTAGCGGTATTGAAACAAAATACCCAACTAATAACCGGTAGCCAAAATATCCAATAACTCCCATCCTTAGTGTACAGGCTCTGACAGTAAGCTTTAAATAGTGTAGTTTTCACTTCGTCAGAGCAACGGGCAAATCTACGGGTCAACATGTTACCTCGAACCGCCAAAGCCCTACGTTCCCTTTCTATATCTACATTATCTCTAAGATCGTCGGTAAGGAAATGCCCTAGGTATTTAAAATGCGTGACTCGCTTGATGTTTGCACCATTAAGAGTTAAGTCGCAAGTGTTCACTGGCGTCTTACCGGCGGTCTCAAAGACAATGTACTCGCATTTTTTCACGTTGTAGGTGAGACCGTGCGATGCAGCGTAGGATCCGCAAACCTTCAACATCTTCTCGACAGACCCCGCAGTCGGGCCCAGTAGCACCATGTCATCCGCGTAGCTGATGTTGTTTACACTAACACCATCCACGCGGCACCCGACCTGCATGCTACCGAGCTCGGCTATGAGGTCATTGATGTACAGGTTGAAGAGCTTAGGAGAGGTTAGCCCCCCTGCCTCACCCCGCACTCCAACCTGTACGTCTCCGAGAACATGTTGGACCACTTAATGCAATTGGTTTGATTCGCGTACCAATATCGGAAGAGATTCAGTATTGCCCCCGGTATACCCCTATCTCTCAACTTTCTCCAGAGTAGGTCATATGATACAAGATCAAATGCCTTAGAGAGGTCGAGAAAACAGGCGTACACCGGCGTTCTACGATCCGTGTAGTACTGGACAGTATGCTTGAGCCCTAAAATTGCGCTTTCTGTTGATAGTCCAGGTCGGAACCCCAACTGTGCGTCGTGTATGTTCAAACAATTCTGTAGGCAAGAATCAAGCATACTGTCCAGTACCTTGGCTATGGTGGTAGCAAGAGAGATCGGGCGCTAATTTCCCTTGTCTGAGATATCCCCTGTTCTGTTCTTAATTATAGTTACTACCGTAGTCTTCATTAAGGCCGCCGGCAAGTATGCGTGGGTTACACACATGGAGGAAAATATAGACAATATCCTCGGCAAGTGGACCCCCGCGTATTTCAAATGCTCAATGCTGAGCCGATCGTGGCCAGGTGACTTACCTCTAGTCATTCTTTTGATGACTATTTTTACATCATCTTCTGTGAACTTAAGCGGAGGCTCATCACCCTGCCAGCTGCACGCAGCATCGGGCAGTACAGCAGATGGGCCGAGCGGAGATTGCACCTTGAAATGTTTCATGAACATCTGTGCTATGTCCTTCGGCTCACTCATCCCCTCAACACACGCCGGGAGGCCAGGCCTTGAATTTAATTTCCCAGTGGACTTCCAGAATTTAGAAAAGTCTTTGGCTGCTCGTTCCTTTGCAATTTTGTCCATGATAATCTGGTCTTGGTTGTTTTGGCACCACTTCAGGCGACTCTTAAATATTTTACATGAGATCGCCATCTCATCAAAAATATTGCCTGAGGTGGGCCGGTTGTGAAGCACCCAAGTCTCAAATTTAAGTCTGGCCTCCCGGTGGGCCGCCTGGACATGTTTGTTCCATCCGCATAATATCCTACCTCCTCTCGTCCTGCCACCTCTACACTGCTTCGTTCGTCTGCATCGCTGCCTCACACAAGATAGAAACAATATCATTATACATTTTGTCGAGGACACTTCTGTGATCAGGATGGCCGCACGGCCCATCACCGCATTGCTCAAGTTCAGGAGGCATTTTATAGTTTTGTAGCCATTTATTACATAGGTAATGATACTTGTTAGTCTGGTAACTACTCCTGTCACCCCATAGTACAGCGCTCGGGGGTCCATTATTAAACATTAATTTGGGCCTTACTGCGTGCAGATTACATTCTATGTAAATCGGAAGATGATCTGACATGTAAACATCTTCTTCTATGCCTACATTTACAATCGTGTGCCATGCTGATGTGGAAACGACTCAGTGGTCTAACCACCTTCTACATCCGTGAGCCTTACTAACAAAGGTATAACTATTCGAGGTTAGCCCAAGTTTCTCCACATCAGCACAAACCCACGACTGGTCCGAGCAGAAACTGATCAACTCTTTGTGAAATCGTTCGTGGGGGTGAGCATTGAAATCCCCTAGGATAAAAATACTTTCGACATCGCAACTGGCCTCGATAGCACTAATTTCGCTCAGAACTTCGGTAAAAATAGGCAAATTATCAGAAGAGTCGGTAGGCATATATACAGAGACCACTATGAAGGAACGGTCTCCAGTCGTGGCCTTAATAGCCGCCAGTCTAGGACTCCTACAGGATAAGATATGTAAAACAATCTACTATTTTCTTTAATTATATTGATTTATCGGGACATTTGGTGTCCCGATCAGGTGCAAATCGGGACGCGGCCCCAGACCCCTAAAAATCGGGACGTCCCGCGTAAATCGGGACACCTGGCAACGCTAGTCCTAACAGCTTATTTACTAAAAGATGTATTTTACATGATTTTACCTATCTGACTGACTAAGATAGGAAATATAATAGTAGGGTGTACTTATCTTTCTTCATAGTAACAAAGTTGTTAGGAGGAAAGAACTTGTGAATGTTAACAAAATTTATGTAGGTAGGTATTTCTCTCTGCCTGTTTGTTTTGGACCTAAACAAAGAGGCAGTTAGGTACATCGGGCGAGGGGATCAAGCAAGATTTAGGTACTCTTTTTCCCGCTAAAACATCAGATATCTCTGCCCGTGAAGTCCCATCAAAACCGATAGGTACGTATAGGTACAGTCGTTTCAGAGTTTAGCCTGAACTTTAGGCAAAACTCCGAAACGGTATTTGCTAGGTTGCTAGGGCCCAAAGGTCAGTAGGTTAGGTTAGGTACTACCTACTAAATGAACACATTATGTAGGTATTTTGGTCGCGGGATTAATATCAGTACATATCCGCTGCAGCTGGATTTTACCCACTGCCAGCCTGCAGTAATAATACCCAGATTTAGGCCTGCCGAAATTTCCGTTATCTACCTACCTTCTAGGTACCGTTCTTTGCTAGCGCCCTGCGACGACGCGATATTTTATAGAAATAGAAATCACGCTTTTTGATCCACTTCCTGGCCCGGCTGCAACAGTGAAATTTTCTAACTATAAAAAAATAGAAATGCTTTCGGCTGACCCGGGCTGTCCCGGTCTACGTTGGCCTAGTCAAAAAAGTTGTGTGAGTAATTAAAGTAGGTATGGACTAAAACGAACAATTACGTAGGAAAGCTACGCTTTTAGTCTCCATATTTAAAAAAAGGTTTATGAAAAAATACATTTGAAAACTCTTAGCGACATCTGTTAGGATTTTGTCGAATAAAGTCACTTCAGTTTTCTTTATACGCCTCTAGAAAGCGCCATAAGCGCTATAAGGTTGGCTGCTAGTAGCAGTGCTACGCCATCTATTTTTTTACAGTGGAATGTTTTGAAGTGGCGCTTGGCGCTGGCTGTGTTTCACATTGCCAGTCGTTACAAGATGGCACTACAAGTCTGAAATTCAAACAAAACTCAATCAATGGTGGGATATGGTATGGATGCGTCACGCACACTGCGCAATCAAGCACGGAAATAAAATAACAGCTGTTCCACAATATTCGCTCGGGCAACTCAGGCAGCAGCTGTATAATACCACGCAGCCGTTTTCCTTGGAATCACGATTGTTTGGACTTGGTTTGCTTTGCTTTGCTTGCTTTCTCATTGTTGAACAACTCGCCGTGTGGTCTGGACAAGTTATTTTCCACTTTTCAACGTTTATTACCGTGCAATAATCCGCAGTATTGGCGTTCGAAGTGTGTGAATCTTGGATCAGTTGACTTTCGTGGTGATGTTTAATATAAAACGTTCGTTGTTATTGCGAGTTCAGGTTGAAATGCCTCGTGAATACGTGGAGAGTTCCGCAGTGTTATGTCAATAGAATCTCTTTTAGTTAGTGGTTTTAGTAAATTTGTTGACAATGTCTTACACTACTACGACTCCGAATAGCTCTGCTCTCAGGGCCCTAGCCCTGGAGTACAAGAGTCTGCAGGAGGAGCCAGTGGAAGGATTCCGAGTGAAGTTGTTGGGAGAGGACAATTTGTTTGAGTGGGAAGTTGCAATTTTTGGACCCCCAGATACACTGTACCAAGGTGGTTACTTCAAGGTGAGTTGCTAAATGTTTACCCTGCTCAACAAAAAATAGTGGTATTTGCTCTTAAAGCAGGTAACCAAATATGTTTGAGAAAACTGTGGCAATATGACTTGTCCTCCACACAAAAAAAAACATGACCACTTTATTCCTACAAATAAGTACCTAATAAAGGTCATGACATGGTATGATACTGATTGGTATTAATATTACCACACACAAACGAATTCTGTCTTTGTGTTACATAAAAGTTGGCAATGCTTTGATTGTTGTACTTCTCGCTGAGATTTAAACATGCATTGTAATTTGTAAATGTTTTTTAATTTTATTACACCTGCCATCTCTCCAAATTGAAACAGGTTCGAAGTAGCCTGATTTTAGAAAGAAAAACTTAACCCTCTGTGCTTAGATGAGTAGCTAATTTGTTTTATTTACCATACCAAATTACAAATAATAGACACAAGGGACAGATCTATAAACAATACCAAATAATAAAGTAGTGATACAGACAAAAGCAATCAGACAATGTGTTACATGGGACCAAGAAGGTCCCTGTCTTAGCATTATGCCCCTTCAAGGGAAATATAGTAGATTAGATACCTAGCAGCTATGAATCATGTTTCTATTATGGCACTTAGGCCAATTGCCTGTGGATTGTGTACAAAACACTCCAAGAGGTCAGTGCAGATTGCAGTTCCCCATAGATACCAACAACTAAATTGGGTGATTTTCATAGCACTGCTAATGTCTGTATTTTATATGTATATTCAACAAGGTTTTCCACAATTAGACCTATTTTTACCCTCAAGGAATTTCCAAGTGTTTGTAATGGTAGACAATCTTTATTACCTACAACTCCAAGCATCAGAACTGGCCAAAACTATTTTGATAAGATATCAATATATACATATAGTCATATGTTCTCCTATTATGTGATTCTCAGCTACATTTTGTTGGACTTCAGCATCTCATTTTGTAAAAAACTGAAAAAGCAAGGATACACAATTTTTTTATAGATTTCAATTAATCATGTGCTTCTAAAGCCTCACCAAGTGATAATATCATAGTTTAATATCATTTATCTATTCCCAGTCATATTGATCAGTTAGTTGTCTAGTAGCCATAACACAAGCGCTGCTTAGCTTGGGGCCAGATGACACTGTCTGTATTAATGTTTTTGTTATTATAGTGTGTAACCCCTCTCTCTCTCTCTCTCTCTCTCTCTCTCTCTCTCAAACCAGACACATATTGCCAATAACAAAGAAGTCAAGTCTATCTCTCTCTCGGGGTAATCTGGAGTCCCATTGAAATCATAATTTTTGTGATATCATTTTATTATTGTCCAGAATTATTTGTTTAATTTTATTTAATTCATAAATTAAGTATAACAAGATCCAAAATTATAAAAATTCTATTTGGCATTTAAAATTTACAGCCCTATGTGGGTAGTTGGACTAAGGTATATTAATATTAAGTATGAATTCATTTCAGCCTGCTGGTACTTACAATGAGTCCCACTTTGTTACTCACAATCACAATGCATATTAGCTAATGTTGTGAAACACAATACATTACAAATTCAGTGATATCACTGTATAGTAGATATTTATAAAAGAGACATCACTATAATTATAAAAAAACCTCATTCAGACACCAGTCTCTCACAACATAGGTCACAGTCTTAAGTCATGAAGAATACCAACAGGTATTGGTTGACCTAACTCTGACTATGTCATAATAAATGGAAGTTAAAAACAACCTACTTACTTAAGGTGGTGCCCTGACCCAAACTAGCGCCGCCACCTAATTTACGGTATTATTACGTGGCATATCCCTTGGCTAGTTTGTTATCTATCATAAGCTTTTTTTTAAGGCCTGTGTAATAGTTTTATTTTGTATAGCATAGGAAGAGATGCGAAGTTGCACTTTTTGGCCAATAAACTCGGTTTTCGCATCTCCTCTACAAAATAGAACTATAACAGAGAAATTAAAAATAAGCTTATGACAGGTATCACAAACTGGCCACAGAATTATCAAAATTTCTTTTTTAACGTAATAATAAAATAAAATAGGTGGCGGCGGCGGCGCTGATTTGGGTCGGTGTAGCCCCTTAACCCATTACTATATTTAATAGGTACCTAAGTTTTAGTTAAGATCTTTGTGAGAAATAAAAAACCGTTTATTTATTTATTGTTATTATTTAAGTAATAAAATACACAAATGTATAATAAAGTATGACTAAAAATTGACTTAAAACCTTTTTAAAAGTCAAGTCTTACAATAGGTATCTTACTTTCACTTTAAATTATCAATTCCTTGGCTGTAATGTAATAAATAAATAAATAATGCTGTACAATCGACACAATGATACATGATTGAACAAAAATTTATAAAAAATTATAAATTATTTTGTGTACCAATCAGCCCACTAGATCTCATTATTGAGTCATTTAATTCTTTTTTGTTTAGCTAATTTACTATTTCTTTTTTATGGAAACTAAATATAACTAATCCATGGAACCATTGATTTAATGTAATAAACCCGAAGTCTTCACCTGCTGTATGATTTTCTTCCAATGACTCCTACATTATTCTTCCTGTCTAAAAGTTAACTAGCAAAGTGAACTTTTATATAATTTGATAGCCTCAGTGGCATAGTGGTTGGGATGCAGAAGGCGGATTCTGTTCTGGCCTTGACGAGACAAATGTTTGCGTCTGCGGAAAATTCGCCGTGAACAATTCGTCGAAAACAATTTCGCCGAGAACAATTCGCGGAAAACACAATTTTTCAGATGTAGGACAAAACTGGGTATTTCCCGCTATAGGTACTTGAAAATCTTTGAGCATTTCTCGGCAAATTGTATTTTCGGCGAATTTTCCGCAAATCAAATGTTTTAATATTAGTAGTATTATGTAAATTACTGGTACATAGCACAAGATCTGGTTACTCTGGGGCCAGATAACGCTGTGTGAATGTGTCTAGTATAATTTATTGAATGATTATTATCTTTGTTTCAGGCACATATGAAATTCCCTCCAGACTATCCATACTCACCGCCAACAGTCAGATTTCTAACGAAAGTGTGGCATCCTAATGTATATGAGGTAAGTGAATATGTCTTCTCTATATTTTCTAGTTGTTTATTGACCTCATGCGACCGTGCCACCTCGGTTTTGACTTATTTATGACTACTCTGGCCAATATTTTTTTTTTAGACATTGTCCCCATTCTTATAATTATAACGTAAGGTCTTGAACGATGTCGATGTGAAATCAGTCCAATCCATTTCGTTGTTTCGACGTGAAAAAGTAACAAACATCTATTGAAAGGTATTTTCATATTATTTTATTTCAAGGTCGTCTGGTAGAGATCACTCGTGAGCGATAAAACCGCCATTTGTCACATTTCTTTTTTGTTTCAAAGTCATTGTAAATTGTTTTGTTAATGGGCTTTTCGGAACTGCATGTTGTTCCGAAAAGCCCATTATGCTAGTTGTAATAGTTTTATTGGTAATATGGTATTTATGGGCTAGGTAAAGGAGATACATTTTGTTGAAAACCTTGTTCCTTAATGGTGAATAAATAGATAGGTATAGATAGATAGAAAATACTTTATTGCATACTTAACAAAACAATTTATCCCAACTAGGTACACTACCAATCTAATGATTACAAATATAAATGAGTACCTATTCTACATATTATGCATAATATGTATTTAAATTTAAACAAAAAAGGAAGAGGTTCTATGTTCGGCTGTATATTTTTTTACCTACATATGTTTGTCGATTTCTTTCGTCAATTATGGACTGATTTGGAAAATTCTATCGCTATTGTATAGAAAATGATCCCCAGGTGATCTCATAAAGTTTTTATTCCCGTGTAATAAGTATATGTCCCAAAAATTAAAAAACAGTGTAATTGAAAGGAATTTGAGTCGGTTTTCGTTTTTTCAAACAATCAAATTATTTGCTTTGAATGACTTCATGCTCAAACCTAAATAATGATTAACAGTTATACCTTAATCAAAACTCAAAGTGTTTTTCTTTAGAACTTAAGTTAAGGAGTCTTGGACACGTCACAAAATTAATTATATAGTAAAACAGGGAAATAAAGTGATCACTCTGATTTTTTATTCAGGTAAAGAAGCTTAGTTATACCTACACCTAAGTCTGTCTACTTGTATTACAAAAGTACCCATCATTTTCATTAATATTTTAAAAGGGTGGCCTATTTTAGTTATTACAGCCTTACCGGGCTGATTAAGACACAAATCGATATCGAAAATCATATTCAACCATCGTCATAACCAGCAATAACCAAATCTACCATTCGGTATTATTTGGCCAGTCTTGGGGTAAAATTAGGTTACATACAAATACAAAACAATGTCAATGGATAAAATCTAATAAATACAGGTAAAGTCGATCAATAAATAAACCGTATTTCTCTACTGGTACTTAGTGTCTGTAGGCTACCGTAAAACAAATTTCGAAAATGTAGATGCAACGCTATCAAACGTGAAGAATGTTTGGTACACACTCAAATATGTAGTTATATTTACTTAACGAAAGCAAAAGTTCGAATAGTGCCTCATTGGACACGTGCAAGTAAACCTTTTACGATTGCGCATGGCCATGGACAAAGCAACGATGGCTTTGTAATCGTAGTAATCCATGAGTTCGTTGCATTAATAATCAACTTCAGTACCTGCTTAGCGGTTCCAACATACACGTATTATATGCCTAGGCATTTTATTGTTCTTTGTTTAGAAAGGAACGCCAACTACTACTTAGACATAAAACATTCTAATAGATTAACTTTAAAGTTAATTTCTACATTCTAAATGCTCATTACTGAAAATGCCGTTAAGGACGTCAGATGACCAACAATAATTATGATATGTCCTTTTTTCATAATCGTCGATACATCGGGAGTAGTTGAAAACGTTAGGTACCCAATATTTTAAACTAGATAAATAAATAAAACCATTGACATTTCGCGAACGTAATACTAATGCAGGCAAAGGTAAGATATATCCAATTAAAATGCTGAAACAATCTTTAGGGTTTTAACGAAGAATACTGATTCATAGCCGGATAACAACCATAGTATTTCGGTCGAGTGCTGGAAAACAGGACAATAGCAATTGTTGCAAGCTTTGTACCAGCAGTCACACCTTGTTCTGCTAAGGCAAAAACAGCCTTATAGTCTGTTTTTATCAACAATCTTCAAAGACGCATCTGATGTATTTGCATGTAACTCAGAAAATGCTTCGATGACCTTTCTTTACTTGACTCTGGTAATTTATTTACAGTAGTGCCTTTGCCTGTGAATAATAATTGAGACTTTATGAACGGTAAGATTACGGTAAGACAAGAATCTAAGTTTGCTACAAAGGTCAAATCACATTGAAAATAATATCATAACTCTTGGATTTCAAGATATGCTTAAGTCCTAAGTCTCGTTAAAATGGCGAATAAACTTCTAACAGCGACAAATGTATTCCACTCCTGAGCTGCCAAAAGCATTCGCAGTTCGAAATACTTTGTTTCGCTGCGTACCTGCCTGCTCAGATAGGAATATGGGTATTTCCTTCCCTATCGGAAGAAATTCTCATGAAATTCCCATAAAAACATTTTAGTCATCAACCTTCTGAGTTCGCAGTCTAATCTCCATAAAGTTCATGTTTTTCCTTATTTCCTTGCCTTCTATTTTGCCTCCTAAATAGGACAATTCTATTCTACCTACATAGTATTGGATTTATGCATATCACCTTATCAAGACTACATCGGTGAACTGTTTATGGCAAAGACAGTTCAATTTAATTGGTCCGCTGCTCTGCTGTTTAGAATCTAGTTTTAAAGCCCTTCTCGGAACCTTTGCAATAAGCACCCTGGATAGCGACAATGTTGCATTGCAAGTTGCAACATCGTAAGTACAGTTCGATATTTATGATCATAACGTTCGTTTATCGAATTCAAGTCTACTATTTCTTAAAATTCTTTATTGCATTATCGATGGATTTCTACATCTTCTTAAAGACAACAGCTCTGGTTTACGTTTATGAGCGATCAAATTGTTTTCGAACAACCTCAAAAGTAATACAAAAACAGTCGACAATATCACATTTGCATCCACGTAAGAGACACATAATGTTTTATTTAGCAAGTTTGTCCAGTTTTGTTCTGAGTATCCTGTCCAATTTTAAATTCTCAAGTCTGCAGCAGCCTATTTACGAGTGTATCTAAATTGATACCGTTAGCTTTTAAAAGTGCTTCTCACGACGACGACGTCACAGATCTCTAGATCGCCGTCGTTGTCGCGTCTTTCAAACTTTTGGAGTAACTAAGGAATGGCCTCTGTGGTTTACTTAAAAATACTAAATTAAAAAATAGGTACTTAGGTGTAGGTGTAACCTACTGCTTCACCGTGAATCGCAGTAACTTTTCTATTCGCGAGCAAGAATCTGCTCTGGAAACTCTCAATTTCTGCTGTTGAATAATGGTTTAGAAAGAGCTGGTCCTCATAAGTCTTCTTTAATTCCGATCTGTTTGCTTCATGGGAAAAATGTAAAACATCGGATCCGAAACTCATTTCCAACTTCAATCAGTTCAAGTTGAGCAATTCTGTTCCCCTGCCACTCGACTATACCTAAATAAATAGTGTGGACGTAGGATAGAATATAATGAATATCGTGGGGTCATCCGACAGTGAATCACGGAATGACGCGCTTAACTGTCCCGCGAATTCGTAGAAGTTTACTGGAGTTTATGCCTTGTGAAAGGTTGAAGTGCTAAGTAACGACCAGAAGTTTTTTCCATATGCTTTGATATCTTTAATAGCTTACACAGCTTAAAAAAGCGTTAATGTGACCGAAGTGGACAGTCTTCCATAATACTGACAAACCTGCGAGGTGGAAACATCTAAAAGAAAAGAACCCATCAAACAGGATGTCTACAGGTTGAACGACCTATAGTACAGCATGAAGCCACAGGCTATGGTACCGACAGCATAATGAACGCATTATGAATCATTCAGTTGTCATCGAACCAAATGTTGCAAAGCTCTAGAGTAGACAAGCGCTAATGTGAATTATGCGCACTTTGTTTGCCATCATAATCCCTGATTTACCGTAATGCCTTCCTGACCACTTCTAACAAGACTGCAATTGAATAATAATAATCAACGCCCTAGGAAAATGGCATCGTTTGGCGCAGTCGATTGAAGATCGTTTCGGTTTCCGCTGATACGTCTGATATCTGCGAATGTCTTTGGCTCTCCCCGGCCTTGGGGGTAACTAACCTATTCTCGATCTGCGCCGTTTTGAACTTGTGCTAAATTCACGCGCTATTCTTTAAATAAAATCCCAGAGGAGCGATATCATCCCACGACCGTCAATCGTGCCAACATTTTGGTTGCTTGCTCTCTTCGTAGAGCACGTGGCTACTTCAAAGTCCAAAGTAAGAAATGCGTTGTGGGATTGCAGCAACCCCTCCCCAACCGCCAGATGCACTCTACTGACCTCATTATGAGGTTGTTTGGTTTATTCACAGAGATACTGAACTAGATACGACTGGTAATCTTTGTTACAGCTTTAATAGGGCTCGTCTTACACAAAGTTTTTTCTAAATGATTAGCATAGGCAATATAACAAGTCATATGCTAAGAGCTTCCGCATTGGTTGCGTCACCAAACTGACTTCCCCTGCATTACCAAGGTCTTGTGCGGATGAAGTTAAACAATAAATTAATATGTATTGTTATCGCAGTAATATAATATCAAATCCTCCGGCAGTAAACATCATCCGGTATAACTTATTCTCAGTTCTTCGATATTCTCTGAATGTAAACAAATAGGTAACAAACTATACCAAGACAGAAGTTTTTCTGAGAGTTCCATGAGGAAAAAAAAATATTTTGAATTTAGCTCCGCATATTGACGTCAAATTGTTATTTGACATTCAAACTAGCTACTGATTTATTGCATTTAACATGCCAAGATCGAGACGTGTTTGCATTCTGATCGCTCCTGACAAAAATCTATTCTATCGTATTGATATGGCTTTTCAGCTTTTGGTCTGACATTCGCTATACGTCTCAGCCATTTATAATTCTAAAAGCTCTAGTTTATAATTGTTAACCTTTAACTATCTTTTTCCGCAAGTAGATTGCTCTTGACCGTGCCTTGACTTGTATGCCAGAATCATCTACGATCGATCACCGTTGCTTCTAGACCGCCAGTGGCGTAGTAAATAAACAAAGTATGTGTGAGTAAGAATATGTGAAGAGTTTCTCGATTTAGAGGTCAGACGCACCACGCATTTTCTTTGTGAGGAAGCGGTGAACTGGTGGCATATTTTTAGCCGAGGGCGACGCTCCTCCAACTGAGACCCGTCTTGCTATGTCATCATGACATCTATAAGCAAAATTTTATCGCCCATCTAGATTGTAGATACATTTAACGTTGCAGAGGCATGCAAAACAATTCAGTTGTGCTCGTATTTATTTTTGTAGCTGAATATATGTATATGTATGTATTTGTTTATATCATTTACATTCACATGTTTACCAAAACTGTTGTTGACAAAGTTCGTCGACCACGGCCGAATAAGGTCGCCAATCCGAAAAAGCAGGTGCAATAATTGCATTTGAAAGTTCTGGTAAAAGTTTTAAAACTTCGAGTTGTGTTTTATGCTTAGAACTCTAGAGGTTGCTGAGTCAGAGGGGACCGTTAGAACTTTCACTGGGCCGTCTTCGCCGCACGAGGCTTATGATGAAATACCCAAAGCTAAGTATTGTAAATAAGACGCGTTGAATGAAAGTTCTAGAAATCAGCCGCGAATTTATCCTTGGCCTTTCTTAATTATTATTTATGCCGTTCCTGTCTCGCTGCTGTGATAAGGACTCTTTTACCGTCTCGCGATTTAGACATATATGCGACGATGGTAGGTGTGTGTCATGCCATCTAATTTCTACAGCAAAATTGTCTTCGTTCAACGCGAAACTCGTATCTTGTGCTTTACCGAAGATCTACTAACTAAACATGTTGAGCGTTTATCGCGCGAGTGTTGAGTCTCATCTGGGTCATTTGGAAACCGGAGTAGGCCACCCACTAGCTTAGTGTTACAAAATACATCAATTGTTCTATTTACACATTAAGTATAATCTATTTTAATCGATTTTATATCTACTTCGTAGTTGTAATGAATTGCACGATTCTTTGTTTATCTACAAAGTCAAGTTTATACGTAGTAGGGCAAGCAAGGATTTGTACTCTGTACTTCTTTTAACTAAAGTAAATAAACCTGACCTGGATTAGTTTTCCTTTGTTTGTTATTATTCCTTAGAACTTTTAAATTGAGCGGTTTATCCTACGCTACTATAGAAATCATCAAGATAATCTTTCTACTTATTAACTTTACCTGTTAGCTTGGCTACACCTCGCATTGGTGCATTTGATTGTTTCTATTAGATCAAATTAGTGTAGAACAAAACTAGAGAAATCATTCTAAGCTAAGCTGAAAATTAAAGTGCGGCTTACTGCAGTAGTAATAAAATTCAGTTTGTAGTGTAGGAGACGCAGACCAAGGCCAGCCGTTGAGGTTAAACCTCTCGCCCGTTCCGTCTGCTTGCTTCTTCCGCTATCTCCATACCTAGCCATAGACAGATATAGTATTGTAGTATAGTGAATAGGAAAATGGATGACATTCAACGTTCCGTTTACTACACTCATTGTATGTAATCTGTAAAGTGGGGGGCTCCGGAGACTTACAGTTACAGGTTTCTAAAATCTATACGAAGCTCCAGCAACTCGCAGTGTGCTTTAAATTAAACGAATAAATAAATAAATAATATTGGACACTCCAGACAGCATCATCTAGCCCCAAGCTAAGTAGAGCTTGTGTTATGGGTACTAGACACAGTTTCAACTTTCTTATCCTCCATCTGTTGTTTCTTTCATCAAAGATAAAATGGAAAAATGTCTCATTCTGAAACGATAACATTTTTATGGTGAAGCGACATTTAGTGGAATTCGGCCCCATATACTCTGCTTGTCTTGTCTTCTGTTGCCTTATTTAATTTAATTTTGCAATCGCTGCTGCATATTGTACTTCCAAAGCGAGGCTGTTACTTACAAACGGTACATAGTACATACATACATATTTACAGTTTGCAGTCTTTGTAGTGCTCTCTGATGCGTATTGAATCCTTTCACAGAGTTCTTCTGAGGCCCTGGTGATGGTTCCAGGATCAAGCCCATCCCATCTTACATTTACTATAGGTCTATGTCTATTGTACCTATTTAATATTTTGTGAATGGCTTGACATAAAACATTTACAGAAATTAACAGAATTAAAGAGAATAAATACACTGTATTTCCTAGAAAAGATATAAAAAAACTTGTATCATTAAATAAAATAAATAAATAATAAATTTTTGTAACAAAATTATACAGTTTATAGGTACAATAAAAATATTCTGACATCTGACTGAAAATATCAGCAACATGTTTTCGACTATCAACTATATAGGCACTACACTAAATATGTATTCTTATTTATACTTAGTATACCTAGTATAGTATAGTTCGTAGTTATAGTATATTTAGTATATCGTGCGTTAATTCGCACCATATTTTCGACTAACTACATATATTAAATTCGTAACTAAAATAAAAAATTATAAATATAGAAACTATTTACTCTACTAAAATTACCTTTACCTTAAAGTGTATTATTATTGTAGCACGGTCTTGACCACGGTGAATTTCAGGACCTGTTTCAAGCACCATCCATCACAATACACTTCCGCATTTGGTTTGGTTCCAACTTCCTTTATGTAGTTTGTCCGATTTATTTCCTCGTTTCAACCATTGCTGACTTCTGGCCGTCCGATAATCCATTCCTATTTCGTTTTAACGTCTATAGAGTTCACTGTACCACATTAAATTGTCTAGATACTAAAAAAAAAGAGATAACCTCCACGAACGCTGCTAAAATAAACTTATTGGACATAGAATTCTTTTTCAATTTATCATAACATAACAATTCAGCTCAAACGGTTCTAGATAGGTACGTAGTTTATTATACCACAATTGTATCAAGGCTCTGTACTGTACACAGTAAAATATCAAAGTTAATACGGTTGATGATAAAAAAAAAGATTCTGTTGCTAAGCATTGAGATTACCTACACATTAACTATACAAGCAGTGGTGCGTTTTTTGCTCCCACAATCACAGAAGAGCAGGCATATAAGAACCCCCGTTGTAATAACTAAGTCTATTAGTTATACTTGATAACTTATTAAACGAGGCCTCTCATACAGTGCTTCTTCTGTGATTGTGCAATGTAAATCAATAGCAGAAGAACTGCTCTAATTACAAAGCGTTCTAAGTTAATGACGACAAAAGTGTTATGAAATCGTTTTTCCTTCAACAACATTGAATAAGTGCCCGACTGGAGACTGTCATATTCGAATATCATGACAGACTATCACCATCATCAGCCCGTACACGTCCACTGCTGAACATAGGCCTCACCCAAACGACGCCTATATATCATATCCTCATCATGACAGACTATAGCCGTTTCATAACCTTCAACTGAAATTTTATTACCTCCTCATCCGATATGGATTTATAAACCGTTGTTACCACGGAGATCAAGTAGTTACGAACCTCGGAAACCTGTAAACACAAGGATTGGTAACAATAGATTTTATGTAACATTCGTGTCGCGAGCGAAAATGAAATCTGCCTTGTTCTTCCTAACCATGAAGCATTAAGTGTATCAAGATTATTAAATCTTAATACACTTAATGCTTCTTTTTGTATAACAGCGGCCTTGTTGCTCGTTGCGTAAACTCTGTGTTCTGAATATCGAAAGATCTAGAAAAGCTGTCGGTCTGAGCTAGGACCTATTTCAGAAATCATCGGGAGACATTATACTGTAAGAGGTTTTAATCCGAAATAGAAAATCATGCAATATTATGCAGACTGGAAAGATCTGTTACCTAGTTGTATTTAAATACTATTTCTTTTATTTCATTCAGTACAAAGGTTAAATTTAATTGAATTTTTGTGTATTAACTGGCGATCTCACCGTAAGATGTCTTTGAAGTTAATTTAAATGGAATATACTAGTATGAAGTATGTATAGCAGATCAGTATCATCCATCCACAACACAAGCTCTGCTTAGCTCGGGGCTAGATGATGCTGCGTGATTTTTCTAGTATGATTTATTTATTTATTATTAGATAACAAGATAAAAGATTATACCGGTTAGTTACAGAGTACAGACAGTTAATCCGTGCCCAAAACATAAAATTTCCAAGGGAGATTGAATACAAAGTTAGGAAATTGATCCATGGATTCAAAGTCTATTTATTGTGGTTGGCTGCAATGATATTCCATATAAACTGAGGTAGATACGTTTTACCGAGGTCTGCGTGGCAATATAAACTCAAGCTAATTAGCTTGAGTTAACTCAGTCGGCCCTGTGTCTGGCTGCGACGCGAACATGCTTGTGGCCTTTTGGAGTGCGAACAAAATAACAAAATACGCCATGTTGTGAGTTCAGAAAGTGTAGAACTTATACTGGGACGGCTGTAAAAAGCAGGTAGGATTTTTCTTAACATTTTTGTCGTTTAGTCTATTTAAAATAAAAAATCATAAATTTTATTTTATTCAAAAATTACTCCCGCGCTGTTGCCGCTCTGCCACCTACACGAACGAGACAAGTTAGTTCGTTGCATTTGTGAGTGACAGAGAGAAGGAGATAATGGGCGCCCGATGTTGTCAGTTCGAACGACGCAGAGGAGGTTGGGTTGATATGGCACATCGGCCTTCCTAGCTTGCTACAATAATATTTTTCACCACTGGTATCCAATACGTATTTTTTATCTATTAGTAGTAAATATAAGATTTTTTAACATTTGACTATCAACATTAACTTCATTTTATTTTAGATTTCCTAAAGATGAACTTTTTAATTAAAAATGGGTACAAGTAGCATATGAGTAAACAAGAACATAAGTAGAGCGGAAACTTCCGCCCCGGGACCGGTTCAAGATCGCGGCTAGACGTTAAAGTCCGGCTACACGCTCAAACATTTGTGCAACCATGCATGCACAAACACAGTTTGCGTAAACAAGATGGAGCGTGTGGCCGGACTCAAACCAATGGCAATTTGTGTTTGTTTGAGTCAAATGTCTCGTAGTGTTTACGTTACATGAGTGAGCTTAATAATAGTTACTATGCATAACCTATGACATGTCATATGAGTATGTACAGATTAGGATGTAGGAATTATCCGCTACACTGGTTTGTGCAATCAAGCATGCGCAAATATTTGAGCGTGTAGCCGGGCTATTAAAACAGAATACTCAGTCTATCCCAGTCACTCTTGAGTATTTTGTTCGCGACCTTGAGCCGGTCCGGGGCGTAAGTCGCTCTACCTATGTTCTTGTGTGTGAGTAGACAAGATAATAGGTAGACGAGAAAATGAATGGATCCCAACAACATACTCAACAATTTCTTCTCAACACTTTGTAGAAAGTGAAAAGTAAGTTACGAATTTTTTTCGCAAACTTTTAAGGACATGTTTATTTTGTTCATGCTGCATGCTAGGTTCCTTTTTACCCCAGTTCACTCTAGCTGCTAGCCTATGCGATGTCATAGGCTGTCATTGGCCGTCAGCCGCTCATGTAACTGTGAACGTATGTTTATCTCTTTCTGACAACGGGGTCCCATATATCTCTGTGATCTTTTATCCTGCTAAGTGATAGAAATAAAGTTCCATAGGTCCTATGTAGGTAGCTATAGTAAAATATTGCCAAATATTTTTATTTCTTTATAGTGAGTATAACGTCTCTATTTGTAAAAACTCATTGGGTTGGCTGTATAAGTTGTTTACTAATTTTGGGCTTGCTATTTTTCACTAGACTGGTTTATTCTTGGAACATTAGTTTTCTGGGCTAAGATCTTGTTTTATTAAAAGTTAAGAATGTGAGTAACCTAATGTATTTTGCAGTAATAAATACATTTTTAGATTTTTGTTACTAGTTGGTAGACGCGAGGTACAGCTTCAGCCAAGTTCGGCAAGAAACGGCGGCGACGCGATATATCAGTGTATATCTTAACCTGATCGATTGGTTTGGTCCATTTTCATAACTGTTTTTGATAACTAGCTACGAAAAAGGCAATATCCTTCACTGTTTCATAACTAGTTATTAAAATGGACCCTTTTGTTCCCTTTCATAACTGTAAGGGCACGCTCCTGGTCCCCTAACCTATAAACTTGCAATTTTGAATGTCTGATTATTAGAATGTTAATTTGATTCACTCAACGGGTTCCAACACCTTAAAAGCTGGTTTAGTAAAACCCGTTAATTCCCACGCCTGCACATAGTCACTCAAATGTATGACCTACAGAATGTTAGAACGTTCACATTTTGGTACATTAACATATCGTTAAGAAACAACGCCTTTTTTTTAATAGAACTTGTATAAAGCCACTATCATATAATTTATTTATTGTGATTTTTTAATGAAGAGCGCCTCGCCGCGCCGCCTTCCCGCCGCGCCTTTTTGTATATGGCCTAGCCATTCTACAAACAGGCTGTTTTTTCGATCTGGTGGCGACATACATACCAATGAAGGTGTATTTGAATAGGATATTGTAGGATCGCAAGAAATAAAAGAGAATATTTGAAAAGTTGTTTGTAACCTCCGTAACTTCTGGTTCGATTCTGAAAATTATTCTGCTAATAATAGGGTCCACTGTGGCTAGGCTACATTATTTTTGAAAGGTAGAGGCAACGTTTTATCCATGGAGTCATTTAAGTATTAAGTAAGCACCACGAGCCCCCTTTGGTGTCCTCGCTTTGCTTATTGGTGATGAGCAGGGATCGGAATAGGTAGAATTTTTAAGTACCAAATGACGTCACATGACCTACGAAATCGTAACATGGACATGACTTTTAATCCCGGGATCGGGAATTCATGTAAATGTCTTCATCAAATTTCCCGGATTATTATAATTATGTTCTAAAACTTTTTATTCTTATGTTTAACACAAACTAGGTAATTAAAAAATACGGGGTTACCTATAATTCCTCCAGCCGGTAGCTACCAAACTTTTATTTGAACAACCAACAATTTTCATAAAAGTAAACGGTTCCGTCAGAAAAACCAAGAGGTTTTGTTTCATGTAGGCTTTATATTGAGAAAGGTTTAAGATAAACCAAAATGGCGTCTACAAAATAATGTAACAACTTCTTTTTATAACAAATTTGTATATTTCTTAAGACTTATTTGATATTTTACGAAGAAAACAATAGTTTGTAGTATTAATATTATAATGAAATTGAATGTCTAGTCGACATAATTCTAACAATATTATTGAAATTCACCTTGTCCTTAAATAAAAACCGTAATTAATGTTATTCAATACGACAACTTCCTAAACTGCTCTCTAAAGGTAAAACTAATCAAATATGTCGACCCGACCACCACCAGATGGGTACAGGATGCACATGCTAACATGCTGATGAGTGTGATGTAAGGATGGGAGTTATTGGATATTTTGGCTACCGGTTATTACTTGGGTATTTTGTTTCAATACCGCTAGTACCAACTGGTACCCAATAACGTTACAATACTCTATACCTGTTCTGATTTCTACCCAATATATTTATAACCGATTTGGTTAGAAATACCATCTAACCGATTTGGTTAGAAATACCATCTAACCGATTTGGTTAGAAATACCATCTAACCGTTTTGGTTAGAAATACCAAATACTTGTTGCAGCTATGCGTAGATGATAGTTAGGTAAGTATAGGTATTGTAGCGTTGGGTAGTTATGGCTCACGGTCGGTTAGGCGCGATGCTCGCTTTGCACAGTTATTCCCTAGCGGTATGCGGATTTTACAATAGCGTTAGATATTTTAGGACCATGCTAACAGGTACTGAGTTAGTTATTGAATACCGGACTCATCTCTAGTGTGATGTAGAGCTGGGAAGTTTTCCATTTTCCGTCAAACGAAACGAGACGCTTTTTTTAAGACTAAAAACAGTTTCAAGAAACAGTTCTTTTAAAAACGCTTTTTTGTTCAACAGTACTATGAACTCCGACTCGAATTTCACTCCTAAAGTTTTTTTGTAAATTTGGTCGTTTTGTATCTTACATCTATTTGAATAGAGTTCACTATTCTATCAAAAAACGACATACCCAGGCGCACTTCGCAACTTGTTTCTTCAAAACGCTTTTTGCTGTAATCCCACAGCAATCAAAATCTTACGCTCTAAAAAATAAGGATCTGTTTTGCCTGTTCCTGCTTGCCTACACTACACACACAGTATAGATTCTAAGAACTTATATAAAACGTTTTCGAGAAGGCACTAAGCAGGGACAAACTCATTTTTATTTTATTATTATAAACTTTAGAGTTCAATATCGTTCGCACCTGTCAAATGGATTAGAACATTTCATTCTGAAACTGTTTTGGCGCGCCCTTCCTTCCATTCATTTCGTTCGTTTTCAAAAAGCGTTTTATTAGGAACGTTCGTTTTGTTCGTTTGACAGATGGGATCAACATGAGATCGTTCGTGACGTTTCATTCCGTTTTTTGCAAAAGTGTTTTATGATTGAACAAGAAAGCGTTTTTTCGTTTCACATAGAAAATGCGTTTCATTAAACTGTTTTTAAAAAAAAACGCCCTGTACCAGTGTGATGTGATGGGGGATTGGTTGGTGATTACCACGTCAGCAAAGATTTTTCTATAAAAAAATGCATTTTCGGTTCGGTATGTATACCTACAAGGATTTGACGAACCAAAGTTTACGAAGCCAGCTTTTGCTGCCAAAAAGAGTAGGGCTTAAAATTTACAAAAATTCTGCTTACTTGAATAGCCAGGACGTAAACAAATAAAAACGTTTTTTAATAAA
This sequence comes from Eupithecia insigniata, assembly GCA_947859395.1. NCBI lineage: Eukaryota > Metazoa > Arthropoda > Insecta > Lepidoptera > Geometridae > Eupithecia > Eupithecia insigniata. The sequence goes on along the minus strand of OX402009.1, from coordinate 7,518,212 downwards.
AAATGCGGTTTATTGTCTCTGTATGTAATTAACAATACTCAATCGGCGCCTCCTGTCATTTTTGACGCTTGGCGACCTCGCTGGCTGACCTTTACACCACTCTACGATATGCGAAAACAGCTGCTTCTTGCAGGTTTACTTTTCATTAAAATTAAAGGAAAAAAAAATATCTTGGTCCTTTGGTTTGAGAAACCATGCTCCAAATCTTACACGATGTGCCAGTTACATTTCCAGAAGCTGAGAACCAGCCAAACGTGTATTGTTTTAGAGTTTATAATATGTGAATGTAGATTTTGAGTTCCCGGGTAAACGTATGCTAAAGTCTTGTTTCATGTTTGAGCATAGTTTTGGAAAAAGCCTTACTTTCTATAGTGGATATATTTTATAGCTAATATGGCGAAAGAAGTCAGCTTCACTACTCAGCAAAACCCGCGGGAACAGCAACAGTAAGTAGTAGTCCTAACCGCGATATCTGAAAAATCGAACTGTCCTGTAATTAAAAAATGGTCCAACCAAAGCACAAAATCATTAATTAATTTAAATTACTAACCCCTATTGTTATATGCTGATGAATACAATGGATTGTAAAATAATATGAATAATTAAATTGAATTAAAATTAAAATGAATGCTTTAAAAACCTAATACCTATTAACTTACCAGTACTTAACATGCGCGTGATTCTGCTGAGAAAGTATCAGTTGTCATATTATAATAATAATATATGTATATACTTTCTTTTAATATCTGTTTGCAGAAGTTTTCAGTTAAGATTTGTCGTGTTTTTGACAATAATTATTTTTATCCAACGCAATGTCATATAAATATTACATAAAACGAGTGTGAGGACAAATACAAACCAAAGGTGCTTTAATAGAGCAATATTGATTAAATTATGTATTTTTATAAAAGTAAATAAATATTCGGTTCTAATAATTATTATCAATAGGTATAGTCTTCGTCTTCACCAGCCCAAAACTGACTTCACCCACTGCCGGGTATAGGTCTACCAACTCTTGTGCCTCTTGTGTATGTGTATGAATTGTAGTACAAAACTAAATTTCCTTCATTATTTACAGAATGGTGATCTCTGCATATCGATCCTACACCCGCCAGTGGACGACCCCCAGTCGGGCGAGCTTCCATGTGAGCGCTGGAATCCAACGCAGTCCGTCCGCACCGTGCTTCTCTCAGTCATCTCCCTCCTCAACGAGCCCAATACCTTCAGTCCAGCGAATGTCGACGCCAGCGTCATGTATCGCCGCTGGCGCGAGTCCAAGGGCAAGGATAAGGAGTACGAGAATATCATCAGGTAAGGCAAGCTTCTAGAAATTTCCCTGTTTATCACTGAGTTAGCTCTCAAGTGAATGAGCCACGGATTTTCAGCCCGTCTACCCAGTTGTTGACACAATTCTTAGGTCGGAGTAACTCTCCATGCATCGTCCTTACCGTTGTTCCTCTCTCCGCCATCTAACTTTTCAACGAGCCTCATACCTTCAGTCCGGCGAAGGTTGACCCGAGCGTCATGTATCGCCGCTCTGGCGCGAGCCCAAGGGCAAGGATATGAAGTACTAGAATATCATCAGGTAAGGCATACTTCTACAAACCCTGTTTGTCTCTATGTATGCTCTAAACTCCATATCTACGACCGGGAGTAGGGTTGTGAAACGAGCTGTTAGCGCGAATCTTACGATATAACAGTAATGGTAGTCACTGAATACAAGAATATCATAAAGTAAGTAAGGTATACTTATAGAAATTTCTGTTATTTCTATGTTAACTCCCATGTCGAATAAGCCAAGATCGAATTGTGCTCGCCAGCTATTGGCGAGAATCTTAGGGCAAGAGTACCTTTGTAGACTCTCTTCCCCTTCAAAGCCCCGCTGTCTACGCTTTGAGATGGTCGAAGACTTAAAAAACACTTCTTTTGCTAATTTAAGTATTAAAATGTCTTAATAAAATATACGGTTCTTTAGCAAAATCGATTGTCCACTGTTATGGTACTGCGGTGACTATCCACCAATCGCCTTGATCGATCCACATCACGTCACACAGAAGCGATTCTATTGGTGGAAATTACAGAGATCCTTCAGAAATCGGGACCAAGGTCCTTCGAACTCTTTTCGATCGTGGTTAAATTAACGAACTTGGACGAAGGCATTACTAGAATACTTAACTTTCAAAGTCGAAATTTTAGTAGGTATTTAACTTAGACGTTGGTTGTTTAACTTGTAATGGTGCTTGAGGGTTGTAGCGAAGATCTATTGACTAGGATTTTTCGAAATAAATGTTTCGAAAATTCAAATAAATGTTATGTCCATTTCAACGTTTTGTTTATTTTACCTATAAAATTATAGTACGCTACTTAAATTATCAAAAACTAAATTTTAATTAGCTACCACACGTAATAAAAAATTGAAAACATTTTCTTTACAAAATCAGAGATGTTTTGCGTAGAACGAAACGTAACGAACGATGGCCAAAATAAAAATGAATCAGGAAAATCTAATAATCGATTAACGCAAATTAAAATCGTAATTTAAAGAAATAATTTTATGTAAACATAAAACTTGTTGTATTCTATTTCTACATAATTATTGGGTTATTAATAAACCTAAATTAATTGATTTTACTTTGATACAGTCAATTGAAATTAATAAATAATTTACGAAATATTGATTTTTTATTAGTCGATCAAGTCACAAAAAAAATCGAATCAAATTTCTTCGATTTCACCTTAAATCATTTCTATAATTTTCAAACCCATGGCAAACCGAAACGTCATGGATCGCTTCCTACGTGAAAAAGACTATAGTGTACAATTCACTCTTACTTGCATTGCTGATCATTCCTCCCGAAACCAGGGTTGTTTTGTCATTATACACTTTGCTTGGGTACATCGTTGGTCTAGCGGTTAGCTGGTTTAACCGCTGATAATGAGGTCTTGGGTTCAAATCCCGGGTCGGGCCAATAGTGGTTATTGGGATTTTTCTAGCAAGAAAAATTCTCAGTAGCAGGCTCTGGGCTGTTGCCGTCAGGAAGTTAGCGGTGTTATACCCCAATGCGTCGGAAAGCACGTTAAGCCGTCGGTCCTGCGCCTAACCTCTCCCTGGTCGTGTCGGTCTACCGTCCCATCGGGTTATGAGAGTGAGGGAATAGAGAGTTCACCTGTGTTTGCGCACACACTTGTGCACATAATATGCCCTACAAATCTGGCTATCTGGTCGTTGAGATTAGCCACGGTGGTCGAAATTTGACTTTTGCTTGGCAGGTGAATTGGTGCTCGCAGTAGGAAAGTAGCTTTTTAGTAATACACAGAACCTCGGTTTCTGTGTCTATTAGTCACTTCTTAAGACGACCACGGGCTGAGTTGGAGATGTGGATACTTACGCCGCCATCGCCACGGGCCTTAGAATGATCTAATATTTATTGATTATAAGAAAAAAGTACCTTAGGGATAACAGCGTAATTTTTTTTTTAGTACAAATAAGAAAAAAAGTTTGCGATACATATCATCATCATATCAGCCCATACACGTCCACTGCTGAACATAGGCCTCCCCATACGACGGCACAAATAGTGGTCTTGAGCCGCCTCCATCTATCAACTCCCTGCGACCACTACGATATCGTTTTATACTTAGATATCAAGAAATCTCAAATTATTTTAATGTACATTGTATATTAATTTAGTATACTGTACATTAATTTAGTATATTGTATAATAATTTACAATATTGTATATAATTTTGGATATTTTATACTTGTTGTGTTATGTAGTTATGTACCGGAACCTGAGGGTCAGTCTCAGTACATATAAAGGTCGCAATTTTTAGTCCAAGGATAATTTTTCTTTACAGTTCATAAACGCATGAATATTTTCATTTGTCGTGACGACGACGGTTGACTGATTGCGAGGTTGTGGTTCAGTCAAGGGAAGTATGTAAAATTATCACTGCACGTTATGACGTCCGCCTGCCAAGCGTGGTGATTATGGCAAATCCCCCCCTACATGGGAGACCATCCACCCGATGGACCGACGACATCGTAGCGGTCGCAGTCAGTCGATGGATGGAGGCGGCTCAGGACCGCTATTTGTGGCGTCGTACGGGGGAGGCCTATGTCCAGCAGTGGACGTGTATGGGCTGATGATGATGATGTTATGACGTCACAATATTTTGATATAAGTTATTGGTTTTACTATTACTATTAAATTTATTTGCGGCCTAAATCTACAGAACGCAGGGTTTTCAAGATATCCTGTGTTTTTCTATGGCCTTCTGTCGGCCGTCTAGCTTATTTATAAGTTCCCCAAAACAACGCGTCCATAAATATGGCTCACCACCATAGTTACGAAATAGTGCGTTGAGGTCTTCCTTGGGCGGGCTTGCCAAGTCAGATAAATTACTTAACCCCTCATTCATAATGGTCTACTAACTTAAAACAACGAACTGCTAAGCAGTGTTATTTCTCACTCAGATATGTATATGTCAATAGAAGAAGACAGAGTGAGAATTAGCAATGCTTTAAGTTAGCAGACTATTATGAAAAATGCTCTGTTCTCTTACCATTCAGATGAAATCCTAGAGTATATTATTGACAAAGAAAATAACAATCAGATAATATAAACAAATTAAACTAGTATTTACAATTGAAACAAATGAGCTAACTGCAGACTGTTGCAAACAATCTCCAGATAGCTCAACTGGTCCATATCAATACCATTCGGAACCTTCCCCAAGACGCTGCAGCGCTGGCTGCATTGCCTCGCTGTATGGCAATGCTAATGCGCTGCGCCAGATACTCACCAGCTCTCGGGTCACGCGTCGCTTCGACCAGACGCTCAGATAAGTTTTTTAAAACCCGGTGAGCCTCGGTACCCCACGGACCTAGGGTCTCGACTCCAAGGGGAGCAATTGCGTCGGCTCTGTCGAGACCTGCATATATGCGCCTCTTGAGATCCTCGGCCAAATCTGCCGCCGTACCAGCCATTACGGATGTCCTTGAAAGATGGGAAAGCACAAGTGTGTCGACACATGTAGCGTACCACTCAATAGGCCTCCCCAACTCCCAAGGGACTAATATCATGCTGTCGGGCCTCTTACCATCGTCACGCAACAAACCATTCGTTTCGAGAATAGCTGGTACGCTAGCGGTGACAAAGGCCCGCCGGATGATGTCGTTAAGGCTGGCATGGCGAGACATCCGACCGGCAGCCCTAGTACACGATAATCCGTGATGTACAAGCTGTTCGACAATAGTATCGCACTGGCATTGATGAGGCGCGCAACACCTTGCACCCAACCGAAGACATGTTGCTATACGGAAAGTTACGGGATCCAATAGAGTGCCAGTATTATATGAAGGAAATGCTTGCAACCAATGTCCTGACTCCCATTTAGAAACGGCCAGGAGACGGGCACGATCTGCACAGCTGGAGCAGGTTTGTATCAAACAATTCCATGTCAACTCGCATATTAAGTACGTCTTTTTTATGTTATCGTGTGTATTTGAAAGTCCGTACACTCGCGAGCGCACAGTGTTCAAAATGACCAAAAAAAATCCCTATGCGGTTTATAGCATTAATCGATCAACGAATGCATTTTAAATGCAAGAGTAGAACACCCACGTGCCTATGTCAAATACTTTTTGTTATAAAAATTTATGAACTTTGGGTGACTTTGACTGAGAATTTTTTTAAATAAATTCTGTAATCGTAACTGTCTATGATATTTTTTTAAATTAAATATGCTCTGATTAAGGGTCTTTAGCCACATCATAGGCAGTTTTTAATTTTTAAAAATCACCTCTGGATACTGTTTTTTTTTTTTTTTTAAATAAATTAATGGATACCGATTAATTTATTTTTTTGAACACTGTGGGGCGGTCATGATTGCTGGTAATACAAAATAAAAAATTACTGCCACAGTTTCTAAATCCCTTACTTACAAACTGTAGGCATAGGCACCTTGTCGCTGTCGACTGTCGAGTAAAAAGCGAAATGTTCACTAGTAAGTAGTTCCGCAATTGACGACTGTTTGCATTAACCGCAATTTTCCATTTGCATGCACGTGAGACTTGCAGCAAGTTCGGCCAACCAGTAAAACTTGCAGAAGTCCACTTCTCATCAACTGCCGCTAATTTTATTGTCAGTGGACACTTCGCATTATATCGATAAAAACTCGCACTGTTCTTCGAATCAAACATTAATATGACGTCATTGGAAAGCCAGCTGTAGGTCGATTTGAGAACTAAGAAAGTAGAACAAAACATATGAAAGTATACATTTACTGAATATGAATAATCCATGACTAATCGGTCTTAAGGCCTAAAACGGTGTAGCACACCGCAGCCCTGAAACAACCGGAGCGGTTGACGGCAGGCTGCAAGTCAGTGCGGTAGATATCATGCGGTTTCAAATCGAAGTGCGGCCTGCCGCAACGGCATGCCCGCATCACAGTCAGCTGCTAGTGCGTTTTAGGCCTAGCCCCTTCACTTTACTAAGCTTAAGAATCGATTAGTCATTGACATGCATGAGGTCTTATCTTCATAATGTTAAATCAGCGCAAATCTTTTGACGACCTCGGTGGCGCAGCAGGCAAAGGTCCGACTGCGACTGTTTTGAGTTTTTTCTGTTCGAATAATATATCGAATATATATCTACATATCAAAATATGTAACTATATGAATCGAATAATGTATTCAGTATGTATCTCATATATACCTTGAACCTTCTGTGCTATAATAATACGATAACTCTATTAACTATATCATTATGTAGATAGTTAAATACGTTTGCGTTTATGTACTAGCCCCGGCTTCGCACGGGAAGCAATCTTTTTAATGAACTTCGACAAAAGGAAGAGGTTTTATGTTTAGCTGTATGTAGGTATGTTTTTATGTATGTTCACCATAGACATGAGTAAAATCTGTAGATATGGTACTTTCTCCCAGCGCGTTTTCTCAACAACTGGCAATTACACACAATCACTCACAGTTAGTTACATTTCCAATCTTGTGCAGTGCGACCGAGACAACTATACGCTACCCATATACGGCGACTCGCGACGTGTTTTGTTATTTCTTTTTACGCACTAATCTACGACTTATTATTTATTCGTAGACACTAATATATCCTATCTCTGTTTGCAAATAAGACAGTAGAATAAATAGAAAATTCAAAATTTTGATGAACTTACGAGTGAAAAGTGATTCATTTGGGTTTGTTTTTTGTTCTGGATATAGTTGTACACCCATTGAACGAACACGAGGGCATTGATGTCCCTTATAAATTTTATTCCCAAGGGGTGACTATTATTCCAGCAAAATAAAGAAAATATAAAGGAATTCAAAGTCGGTTTTTTGTTTTTGTAAAACATTAAATTTTATTTAGAGAAATAATTCCGTAATTGTTGTTACATTATCATATATGTAGGTACTTAAATTAAACTCTTTTACGGGCCGCTCGCTAGCAAAGCCACGGCAAAGCACCCAGGCGCATGATTTCTAGGGTTTCGTAAGGTTGAAAACGGAAACCTATTATTAAGTAACCACTGTCTGTCTGTCTATCCGTCCGTCCGTCCGTCTGTCTATCAGCGGGCTTGTATCTCAATGAACCGAAAAAGATAAAAGACAATTGAAATGTTCTCAAAATGTGTATGTCTTTTTTTAAATATTTATTAAGTTTTAATATTTATTTTATTTTTATTATTTGTTTAAAGTTAATGCTATAAACCGCATAGGGCCGCGTAGCGGCAAGAGACATACATATTTTGAGAACATTTCTACTGTCTTTTATCTTTTACGGTTCATGAGATATAAGCCCGCTGACAGACAGACGGACGGACGGACAGACAGACCATACAAAAAACTTTACGAAAATCCGTCCGGTAGTTTGAGTTTATCGCGTTCAGATTCACAGCTTTGTTTTATTAAAGTAGTGATTTGCTTGCTTTACAAACATCTACATAACATAAACAAGAATGGTTTTCATTTCACTTGATAATATTGTTCCATCATAAAAAATTATGATGCGTTATAAAATCAAACAGTCTATTCTTTCGGATCATTCATTTAAGTCATTGATTCGATAGCCGCTATTCGAGTGACGTCATATTTCTACAAACGCGCGAATTTTGCATGTACAGATTTCATCTGAATTCGCATGGTCGGAAAAATCTCCATACATACATATAGATCGAAAATGCATTATTGCACACTTATCGAAACAGTTTACAAACAATTTGAAACAAAATAAGAAATGTGACAATTGGCGGTCTTATCGCTCACGAGCGATCTCTACCAGACAACCTTGTATATATATATATATGTGTGTGTATACACTTGTATATACACTGAAGTTGAACGAAAAAATTACTAAGAATTTACCTATGGTTCTGTCCATCATCACGAAATCGTTCGTGAAGATGCAAAGTCATAATCATAAATCTTAAAATTTGAAATTAATATAGAAACGTCTCTATCCTGAATTGGGTGGGTGTTTGCTCGGCTGATTACCACCCCTCGAACTCAACCCAAATTTTAAGAAATAAGACCTACAAGCGTGTTCGCGCTGATGGGCAGAACCTGCAATTCACGCACTGTCTGTGAACTAGTACCAATAATCCTGTATTATTTAAGACCTTCAGCCCCCCCTAGCACGGGGATTGTTCTCTAGGGTAGAATAGACAATAATGACATAGCATCGTCATACATTGCGCACATTATTGAAGTTGAAGGAATGAATTTCAAATAATTTACGCATTCGATGACAAAGTGACGTAATTTTTCTCTATTCTACTCAAGATAACAATCCCCGTTCTTGGCCTACAGTACGCGATTCGGTTAGTTAGGCAAACTATGTGCCATAATATTTAAAATACAAGCTTAGTCATTATCAAATAACAAATGTTTGTTTCTTTCTGCAATGGAAGAGTACCCGCTTAAAGTCATCTCTTTGTGTTTCAGGAAACAAGCACAGGTAGCGCGCATGGATGCAGAGAAGGAAGGCATAGTGGTCCCACTCACTTTAGAAGATTATTGCATCAAAACGCAAGTTAAATCGTCAACGCAGGAAGCACATGTAAGAACTTTATTTTGTTAGCTTCTGTCCACGGCTTTGCACTCTTTATGGGATAAAAGTAACTTATATGTACTAACGTACATTCAAACTTTCGCATTTATATTTGTTTGATAGTGGGAATGAGTAGGAGAGGGGGGTTTCCTAAAGTCTCGAGTACCAACCAAAATGGTTCAACTCCATTGAAATCTGCATATATTTGTTCTGGGAGTAATATACTTAATATTATGTAATATATACATATTATCATGTGTTTTTGGCGTGGTGTGTTGTGGTGTGCCACAACACACCACGCCAATATAGTGTGGTTCTAGCTTTAACTTAAGCCTTTTTATTGTCAACCTAGCCTAAGCCAACATTTAAACAACGAGTACATATTATTATCGTACCTCTAGAACAAGACTTAACTGAAGACAACTGAGAGAAAATACTCATTCCAATTGAATGTTTTACATAAAACGTGCAAAAACTTAGCAATCACTATTATACAAGAGTAAAAACCCTTGGAGTCGAGACCCTAGGTCCGTGGGGTACCGACGCTCTTTGGATTTTCAAAATATTATCTGGTCGAAGCGATGCGTGAGCCGAGAACTGGTGAGTATCTGGCGCAGCGCATAAGCATTGCCATACAGCGGGGCTATGCAGCCAGCGTCTTGGGGACGCTTCCGATTGGTATTGATATGGACCAGTTGAGCTATCTGTAGATTGTTTGCAACAGTCTGCGGTTAGCTCAATTGTAAATACTAATTTAATTGTTTTGTTTGTTATCTTCAGAGTTAACAACGGTTTTTCGTCGATACTAAAAAAAAGTGCTGTTTTGAGCTGACTCGTTCTAGCGGACCGATATAATATACAACAACGACTTGGCTGAAGTTGTAATCATTGAAGTGAAGATCATCTTCTATGCCTGTATCGACGTAAATCTTTCTTATCTTGAATTAAATATAATGGCAATATAGTAGGTATCATCTATTTGTCACAGAGCGTAATTGTGTATAATTGCATTATCGTTCGCAATATCACGATAGGATAGATAAACAAAACAGTGAACGCGTCAATCTCATGCAAACTTGAATTCGTGAAAATGTAAGATTGTCGCCTTCAGTTTTCCTTTGTTACTTGATTACTGTGATTAAAACAATGCTCTGTCAGGAAACTATCTAGACACAGAGTTTTCTAAGGAAACAAGTCTCGAGTAGGTACATCATAATTTATGTTAGTTAGGCATTTAATTTTTGAGCGTGTAAATTTGTGAGATTAGATACCTAAGAATCAGTTAGAAACTAAGAGAACGTAGGCTGTTTGACCTTAGGTTAGCAAAATCAATTGAACTTGGCGACAGTCGATTCGTTCTTTTTGCTCCCTGCAGGATTAGCATGATCCTAGACAAGGATTTGTCTAGGGTAGGATAGACAAAAATTACATTGAATCATCATTGAGTTCATATTTGCGTTTAATATTTAAAATTAATCCCTTCTATTTATATAATTTACTCCTAAGACCTAAAATTCTATGACCTTTTTTTTCTATCATCATCATTATCAGCCCATACACGTCCACTGCTGGACACAGGCCTATATTAGCCTAGAAAAGTCTTGTCTAGCCAAAATATATTGATAAAACGCGGGGTTAGCTACACAGATAGAACAATTACTAGGAGCTTTTTCTACTGTTTATTTCTGATCTAAATGCGGCTGTCTCCAATAGAAATTTTTATTCGATTTCTGTGTTTACAACTCCCCGCCAACAACGCCAAATTTATTCCGTACATGCGCGAATTATTCCACCAAGGACACGTGGCAGATAAAATACTGATAGGTACTCGAAGATTCGGCTTAATATTGTTCAATTGGTATTATCATTATCAGCGTTTTGGGTAAAAAGTTAATCTATTCGGTTAGTCGATTGTTTGTAGACCAATAATGTATAAGATAATGTTACTACGTCCAAGTTCTAATCCAAAACGATTAATATATTGTTTTCCAATGTCTTTTATGTATGCGATGGATGAGAAAAAAATATTGCTAATGAAATGAAAGACTTACTATGCTATGACGGACGGTAACCCCTAACCTATATTGAGCATTCTACGTTTGAGTACCTATTACTCAAACACCATTTGAGCAGAGGTCACCGCTTATTTTGTAAGCATAAAGAAATTTGATTTCTGATTTCTTGGGGCAAGATGGTGCTATGTGTAATTTGTCTATGTTATTTATTCAATATTCAATGAAACTCTCCAATAAATCGACACTTGACCCCTGCTCAAATGTGAGTTGCTAGAAGAACCTTATCTTAATTTTTATAGTCGGTATTAACTCATGCCTTTAGTGACATCTGCAACCTCAGAGCATAAAACTTCAAATTCTACTAGAATAGTAATAAGTTTCCCCGCAGTAATCGAAGAGAGAAGAGAAGAAGTCATTTTATATTCTGCATCGAGCAATTTACCTCTTCTGATATATTTGGAGAACTGCCATGCGCAAGTTTTTAAAAATATCCGTAGCCAAAAAATAACACTACCGGGCTGACATAGCCAATATTCGAATTATGTCTATAAACGAAATGGTATGAAAAATAACGAGGGACATCCACTCTCCTAAACAGTGATTACCTACCTCCGAAGTATTATTTGGATTATTTATTGATTACCCTTATAATTACGAGTACTTAAGTTTAGAAGTGAAAAACTAAGGCGTTTCTTATTGTTTTATTTACCGGTGCTTTTACGTATTGAATTTGTTCATGTTCTTAGTTAGGTTACAGGATACCGTACCATACCTTTAGTCATTACAATAATGAAAACAAACCGCGGAATTATTTTGAAAGTAATGAAATACTGACTGCAATAAAATTCACGAAAATTTCAGAAAATCTTTCACAATATAATTATCTTGAAGAATCATCAGATGGACTATGTGGAACGGCCAGCATTGTTTGTTTGTTTTCCAAATTAAGGTACTTGATGATGCAGCGTGTAGTAATAACCTTTATTATTTGTTCCAGCTGGATATGACGGATTTCTACGATGACGATTACGACGACCTCGATTCCGATTCCGACGAAGAGTTGGAAGGCGGCGACGGTGACGCAGACGACAGCGGGAACGGCGAGTCGTGAGCGACGGTGTTAGCACAGCCCAGCAGATTGTATCCTATAGGCGTATGCAGATCTCCCATCAACTGACCTTTAGGCTGATCGCACATTTGCTAGCGATAGTAGCCAATGTGCGGTCAGCCCAGGTATAAGCACAGCCCAGCCAATTTTATCCTCTTCTATTTGTAGGCAGATCTCCCATCAACTGATCTTATGGCTAACCGCACATTTGCTAGTATTGCTTGAGCAACATAGTTGCCGCGCAAGAGGTCAGTCGCTTATGCCACTAACTTCTGACCGCTGCAGCGCTGAAAGGTCCATTCTGTTGCTTGAGCTGCCAGTCCTTTATCACAACAGGTAAGATTTTGTCTAGGCTGTCCATTGTCTAGTCTAGACAAGCTTTTGTGTTTGTACGGAAGGCATTTCATAGATAGAAACTAGTAGAGTCGCGCTCGACAAGTCGTCAGTGGTCGCAACATGTCACTCGGAAGTGTACCTTTAAGCAACTAACGCTCGGGCAATAAATAGCTAGCTAATGTATGGTCAGACTAACAACGAAAATACTCGTGTTACAATTACTGTAGAATTTTGGTAAATGGTAGAAGATTTTTTAATATTTAGAAAAATTGGAAAGCTGCCGTGATAGTTTCAAATAAAGCATTTGAAACTATCAAGAAGGTTTTAAATTTACATTCTTTCAATTTGGACACTTTTAATGAACGTTGTGTATTTACAATCCAATAGATAGAATTATAGAATTGCCTTAGCTTCAAATAAGCTTGACCTCGTATAATTCTGAATGCTGTTGCATCCTTAACTTCATCAGATTACAGAAACTTGCGTATCAGGAGCCACGGCAAAGCCCTGCCAAGACAGTTTTCTCGAAAAAAGGGGAAACATTGTAAGAATACAGGAATAGTCCAATATTCTTACAATATTTCCTCTTTCTTCTTCATCTGTTCAACGAATTAATATTTAGGATACCACTCCGCAAGCGGAGACGAGAACCAGGAGCTTCCCCCCGGGAGCACTCGGTATACCCGTGGTGTCGCTATTCACCAACAGCTCGCCGCAAGCTGCCCTGCGGGTTATCTCGATTCTTATTATTATTAGCCCTGACAGCGAGAATATTTTTTTCCCATTTGGTTCTCTGCTTAGCTTGGGGCTGGACAATGATGTCCAGAATTATTTATTTATATTCCTCTAATCACCTAGAGTCATAGATAGACGAAATATGTTAATTCCTGTCCGATTGGACGGAAGTGGCAAGACCGGCGATGTCTGGAAGCAATGGGCTTTACGCATACCCATGTACTCATGGGATGAAAGACCACCTAATAGTAATAATGCGGTCTGTCTCTAACTCGTATTTCCCTACATAACAGCAGTTTCTCCAACATAATAGTTTCCCCAATTACTTATACAGTTATACACTATTGACCATGCGGTTCCGCGGTAACTTCCTTGATGCAATCTCTTACGAGTTCTGTGCAATGAGAAATTATGCTGACGGTAATGCACTTTTGTTCTGTCATTACGTAAAATATAATATCGAGTTCTAATTAAAACAACTGTATGTTATAATATAGCTTTTCTTAGGGCTGTTTAAATGTTATTTACTGTATTTTTGGTATTGAAATATTCCTTCCTCCTTTTGCCTGTCCTTTTGCTTTGGCTTAAGATCGTCTATAATCATCTAAAAAGATTGGTCTGAATGAAAGTACTTTCATTCTGAAATGTATGTTGTATTGTATCATGAACTAAAAAAATATTAAATCCATGTAATTATTGTATCCACAGTAGATATCAATAAACAATCATTATATTTCATTAAATGCTGCTGCTGTAGGACAAGCAATTGGTTCTCCAGGTTAGAATAGACAATAATGACATCGCATCGTCATACATTGCGTACATTAATGAAGTTGAGGGAATTAAATTCAAATAATTTGCGCATTCGATGACAAAGTAACGTAATTTTCTTTCTTTCTATTCTACCCTAGACAACAAACCCCGTGCTTGCCCTGCTGATCTAAGATTTGTTGTCATAGTGTGCTTTATTTTATTCTTCCAATACGTAGTTAATATATATAACCGACATAAACGAGTACCTAACAAGAGACAAAACACCAATTACCTAGGAATATAGCCTTATAAAACACGCTCAGAAAAGCAATACAATTCGAAATAGTGTAAAAATATTAAATGATAAGTAACCTAATTTCAGAGTATAAAATTAAACATAAGTTAGAATTCTGTATCCTAATGTATAAATCTCGAATGTAATTAACATAGTGTTGTAGATGTGAATTCGCTTACTGATTGTTACGCCAAATTATTGAAGCAAACTGTAGAAAAATATTGACTTTCAGAAGATTTCTCGCTTGAAGATTTCCTATAAAGTTTTGAGTTTTGTACGTCCTAAATATTTGGCAAGTGTTCAGTTTGCGATTGTTTGTAGTGTATCAATTGGGCCTGAGTTGTGTTATACATTTCTGCCTTCTACTTGTCCGTCACTTGCCGGAAAACATAGTTTTAATTTTAAATAGTCGAATTAGCCTGGTCCCCGCGGCGACGCTAGATGGAAGCTATTTCCAAAAAAATAAGCATTCGGCGTCAAAATGTTAGAACATTTCTGATAGCACAATAGTGGAAACTTATAAATTGTACAAATAACTTACTAAATTGTAACCTGTATGAAATAAATGTTGTAGGTTTATATTGGGTACTGCTACAGACAAGATGCGCATGAAAACGCGCATCTTGTTTTTAAGAGTACTAGCATCTATCGAGCTGAATAAGACAAAGCTTTCGATCCAAAAAATCTTAAAATTATGCGTGGCTAAGCGCGCTCCCATACTAACATCCCTTAGTTTATTGTAATTGTCTTCTAGTTATAAGTAGGAATGTTTTAAGTTCTTACTATAAGTTCTAGTATAGAAATGAAATCTGTTTCTTGTTTTCTACCGTCGAGTGGGGATCACGCTGTAGTCATGTGTTTCAGTTCTGTGTCATTGAAAACGACATATTATTGGAATGTTTGTTTTATTTCCAGTGTGTAAATGTTATGATCATTTTGACTAATTAAGTTTTGTTTAAACGTTTTTATTGCAAGACTTCTGTAATTACAAAGCAATGTCGCCTAATAATTGATTTTTATACAATTTAATTTAGATAATTTAGAATCATAAAGCATTGTAATTAGTTTTATTTTATTGGATCGTTTCATAAAAATGTTATTTTTTAGTTTTGCTTTCTTCGTAATTTACTATCGTCATAATAATCTAAAAATTATTCATTAAAAATTTATTGTAATAATTTCCAAAATGTACAGAGAATTTATAAAAGCCATAATGTATGGTTCGAGTACCTATGCTCAAATCAAACGTTAGGTTTTGTGCAGGCTACAAATAAATAATACAATGTATGCTTATACTTAATTAGAAATTTCATTGATAAATTAATCGATAGGTAACACGCGAAAATGATGATGTACCTACTATATAGTTAATGTGCACTAAGTTTATTTCATAGATAACCTATTTTACTATAAGATTTAGACTGCGATTTTAGCTTCACAACTTTTAAATGATTGTTCATCGCAATAATGCAGAGTCTTGCGTCTTATATTTCCAATAACACTTCCTAAATCCAGCTAAAATCGTCCAAACTTAAATGTTAGTTAGATTTTAAGTAACGTAAGTGGTTTGGAAAATCATTGTAGGAAAATTTCACGAAGAATGTTAATTACTTATTGATATATCTAGTATTTAATAAAAGATGTGTTTGAATGAGAATTTCGTGTCCATTATTTTCTCCATAATCAAGCACAAACTGGTACCTAGGTAACTTCGAGAATACCGATAGTGGTAACGTGCACAGATTTACGATATTATCTACCTGGCAGGGTACCCTTTCGAATTTTTGAAAGCAATAAAGATGTTTCAGTCATATTACGGCACAGTCATACAAATTACTATCAATTATTTATGCTTATAACGGTAAAATTTTCTTAAAGCTAACATTTTCGCTTACGTTATGTTAGCACGCCTAGTACATACTGTTCGTCAGTATTGTATTCTCTTTGCATACTGTTTAGTCTCGGATGTAGAATAGAAACAAAAAATAGAGCATCTAAAATGTCTTACTAGTGCTGTCACCTAGCGAATAAAATAATAACTTCTGTTTTGGACTTCTTGACAGTTCTACTACTGTTTACAAGATGGCGCGGCTAAACAACCTACTACGGTCTAACACACTATCAAACTTGGTGCACATCTTTTCGCCAGGTTTTTTTAGTTAACATGTTACTGTCAATGTCAAAAAAGACAAAGTACTGACATGACATATTTTTTTTGTTGTAAATAATTTTCGAACTTCGGTCGGTCCTAATTTATATAGTATTCCCTTGTTTTATTCACCTGTTATTTATTAATTGAACAGGTTTAGTAAAATGAGCTGCCTCAGTGATTTATCTCAGTCTAATGAGTATTTGAGCTTCAGAAGCAGCATCCCACTTAGGAAAATAGTGGTGGACTCGGATGGTTCCAAGGCAAGAGATAGCATAATTTGACCTAATAATTACTTGTATCTCAGTGATAAATGTATCGTTTATAAATACCTAGATTTGTTTCGAAAAACTTGTCTTATGATCTGAGTTCTATAAATGTGGAACAGCGGTTCCTATAAGAAAATAGAGGTTTTCACCATCAGCTGGTATTCTGTATATAAATAAAACGTATGTTACAGGCATGGCGTATATTCGACTCCGGACCAAAGTCTGTAACTTGCCCTCTAGTATGCCTACCGCCAGTGTCTGGCACATCAGATATATTCTTCAAACAAGTGATGGGGCTATCATCTAGAGGTGTTAGAGTCATAGCCGCAGAGCCTCCACCATATTGGAATATCAAGGAATGGTGTGATGGTTTTAAAAGGCTCATAGATTACTTAGAGTTAGACAAAGTCCATCTTTTTGGAGCCTCATTGGGTAAGCAAAATTCTTAAATTTTTTTAATCATTACCGTGTGTAAATTAGCTTAGTCAAAAATTACCATCAAATACCTAAATATCCTAACTACAGCTTTTTTATTCTGTTTTAAACAAACTACAAGTGGCGACATGTAAGTCTACCATTGAGCGATACGTGGAGGGGATAGCTGAGTAATGAATATCAAACTTTTCCAGGTGGATTCATAGCCCAGAAGTTTGCAGAACTCACAAAGAACTGCCCTAGAGTAGCATCTCTAGTTCTATGCAACACATTTACTGATACATCTGTCTTTGAATACAATGACTCGTCTGCATTATTTTGGATTCTACCCTCACTTGTTTTAAAAAGAATGCTGATGGGCAACTTTACTTCAGATAAAGTGGACAGACGGATGGCTGAGTCAATTGACTTTATGGTTGAGAGAGTAAGTGCATGAAGATAATGTTACAAGATGTAATTCAATAGGACTTATCTGTTGGCACAGCTTTATGATAGGTGCTTAGAAGATTGCTATGTTAATATTTTCAAAGGGAAATAAAATGGCTTTGTGCTGTGTAGACTACAGTTCAGATGCATTTCTTCCCTTTAAGAATAATAAAATCTTAACTGAAAAAACACAAAAGCTTCAAATACTTCTGAAATTTTTGATTCTCACCCACAGTCCACCTCCCGAGACCACCTGGATGAACAGTTGAAGTTTTTTTTACTACCTTTCACCTTTGTCCACCTGGGTGTTCAATAGAAAATTTTGGATTTCCACCGTACACCTTGTTTTCAAAACTCTTCAGATTTCAAGTTTGTTTCTTGATAATTTAAATATGGCATTGACAATTACTATTCCATTTCCTTGTCGTTCTTATTTACCAAATGTAAATATAAACATAAACATGGAAATAATCACTATTGAAAGAAATGGTGCTAAAGTATTGTTTCATAAAGGGTATCAGTACAAAATAAAAACATTTAAGAATAGAGCCGATTTATGGCGTGCCTCATATAGAAAAAGTAAATGTAGAGAAAATATTATTGTAAAGGTAGTTACATCTACTTACGCTACATTTGTTTCTATAAAAGTTTATTATCTATATTTTACGAATTTTATGATTTTTTTTCGTACGGGGGAGGCTTATGGGCTGATGATAATGATGATGATCTATATTTTACATTACCTATAACAAGAAATACATTTTTTTCTAGAATGAAGGTGTCTATAAAGAAAAACTACATTTATGTACACCGGCATCATCTAAAAATTTGATGTCTGTAGAAATTAAAAAATTTAAGGAATCTGTAAACAATAGTCATGAACCCGTAACACGAACTATATCAAGAAGCTTTTGAAAACATCAAAAACACTGGTCTGGATTTGCTTGCTGAAATACCAGCATTAAGTAGCATCCAACGCAGCTTATACGACGAGAGAAGTTGTAGTTTTAGTAAGGATCCCTGATTTTTTGGAAATATTAGAATGCCTATAGCACCCGGGGATAGTGCTTACACGTAGGGGATAGCTTCCCAAACGTGTTAAGAATTTTTCAAATCGGTCCGGTAGTTTTGGAGCCTATTCAATTCAAACAAACAGACACTCAAATCTTTCCTCTTTATAATATTATTATTAGTATAGATACATAGGTTCAGGAACGATACTGTCAATTTGCGGACGCAAATATACCATAGATTATTATAACGGTCAGTAAGTACTAAACTGAGGTGTACCGTCACCAATATAAAGTTCGCCCGTTCAAGACTAATATTAGAGGTGAACCGTTGTAAAAAAAATCTTTCAACGGTTCACCCAGGTGGTCTCGGGAGGTGGACGGTGGGTGAGAACCGGAAATTTTAAATCATTTAGCCTCAGACAAGCCCTAGAATAAAATTTTATCAAGATTTGTTTGAACTATGTATAAACTATGTATACTTGTAAGTATATAGGTACAATTCTTGTTTTCAGTTAGAATCCCTCACTCAATCAGAGCTAGCTTCGCGGTTGACCATTAACTGTACACCTTGCTCAGTCCAACCACAACTCCTTGGTTCTATGCCTGTCACCATCGTGGATGTATGGGATGAAAGTGCGCTAAGCTCTCATGTCAGAGAAACCCTGTATAAGTCATACCCTCATGGGAAACTGGCTCACTTGAAGAGTGGAGGGAACTTTCCTTATTTGAGCAGGGCTGATGAAGTTAATTTGCATTTACTGGTGAGTAGACTGATCTCCATTAGTACTAGTTAAGTATATATACTTCTTTGTCAAGGAACCATCATCATTTCAGCTGATGGATGTCCACTATTGGACATAGGACTCCTCTATACTGATCTATAGCCAAGGAGCCATAATATTAAGCAATTGAACAGCACTGCGGTTCGCCTTATTTTATTACTGTTCTTTTTTTGATGACCCGCCCTGGCTTCGCATGGGTGCAATTCTGATACTAAATTATACATTATAACCTTCCTCTTGAATCACCCGCATCAAAAACCGTTGCATAGTTTTAAAGATCTATGCATATGTAAGGGACAGACAGCGGGAAGCGACTTTGTTTTATACTATGTAGTGATGGTAAAGCGTTTGACCACCATCACACTTAATTAAGTGAAGCTGGTGTATAAATGTTCATCTAAATATTTATACAACTGACAAAGGATGTTCGCCGCCAAAAAACAGCGACAAGCCGGTTAAGCTTTTAAAATTATTTAGCTTTAAAGAAATATTGATATGTATCTAAATTGCATTAAATTTATATTTAGATAGGCAAAATAAACATGTATTAGACACATAAGTGATATTATAATGTGCTAGTGGTTTCTTTTTCACTTCTTCCACTAGTGGACAAAAAATTGAAGTGAAGAGAATATCAATAACCCCTTATTTCTTATTTGATAATAATAACTATGTTTATAGTATACAACTTGACTTGTCTAAGTGCTTATTTTGTAAGCCTAAAGAAATAAAGTTATTGATTCTGATTCTGAAAATGTCCAGATAATTTACTGCCAGAGTTTACAAGATTTTTTTTTATCTTGGCCACCTTTGTCGTACATAACTTTTGATGACTGGCCTTTACTTGTTTGCTTGCAATACCTATAAAATTGCTATTTTACAGATCCACTTACGACAGTTCGAAGGCACAGAACTCTCGCCATCATACGTCAGCCTCCACAAGATCCCTTCAACATCAAGCAGTAACCCTGATGAAGGAACTGTCAGCTATTTCAATCAACGAGAGTTTGTTAAGATCACTTAAAATAAACCACGAGATTCTAAACTTAGATGTAAGAGTTGAGCTGCGTGGTTGTTTTGTACGCCTACTATTGTCGCTCCCGTACAAACCACTCACGATCTTATGAATTTATTATTATGATTTTTACTAGTTTAAGTATAATTTTTTCGCTTTTTTCGTGAATGGCTTATAGTCGGTTCCGTCAAATCTTTACATCTCGTCACAACTCTGTTGTGATTTTAATATGATTAATAATAATAAGAGGGCTTTGCATCTGCGAAAGATGATTTAAGCATGATCACAACGGTACTTGCGTCGTGATTGTACAGACGGATACGAGAGATCCTTCGGCCGCACGATTATAATTGCGTTAAATATGAGTTGCGGTCTTTATGGAACTTCTAAAGATCAATGTCTGCAAGTAACAATTTTATCTACTTGCCTTGTTAACGAGTCACGCAAGAGTCATTGCGACACCCGTTTTTGTACATTCCAATTTAGATCTTTTGTAATGTTAACCTCAGTAGCATAATGATAAACATAAACGTTATTGACCTAGAATAATAATGTGTGCAAGTTTCTCTAGCTTGTTTATAAAAACAGGATGATGATTACAAATTACAATTATAGAACCAATCTTCGAATCATCATATTGATTTAAGCACCCAAGGTGGTCAAAATCACATTGTTTCATATTTATATGAGTTAGGGTGTTAAAAATTATCTTAGCTAACAAAATTATCTGTGCATAAAATGTAACTTCAAAAATATTCACTCAAGAGTTTGCATACTACCTTTGAGACTTACTTTGACCCGACCTGTGGCGGGACGCAAACAAAGCTCTCAAAGGCAAATGCCGGGCTGTCCCGGTGGCATAAGCCGCCACCCTAGCCGCCGGCAATGCCGCCGGGCTATGTGTACACAATACCACGTTGGATTTTGCCCCCTAACGCCGGTCAGACCCCACCTGAATGTATTGACTCTGTCTAGGTTTGTACAGTCAGCAGAAGTAGAGTAATTGTGAGTTTTAAGAATTGTCAGATCATTTGCGTTTTTACCCGACTGCGTGAGGAGGGTTATGTTTTTTCTCTGACTCAACACGAATTTCATTCCTACTTTTAAGGTAGCATAAGTATTATAATTAAAATATACTAATGCAGAACTCATGTTGTTAAAGTGAGTTGAAGAAACAATAACACAGGCATTTTTCTGTGATATATTGTTTCAAAGTTGTTGGTATTACTCAGAATTAGAAATTTGCCAAATTGTTATAGTAAAGATTTTTGTGTTATTAAGTTATAAGTTATAATTAAATATCTCAGAGAAAAACTTCATGTGCAAATTTTTCGAATAGTGAATTTACAATGTTATTGAACTAGTCTAAGATTGTTAAGATGGTTGAAAACTATATTTGTAAGCTTAAATTGATGTTTATTATTGAACCTCAGAATTTTAAATAAATAAAGTAGATCTATACCTGTGCCTATTCCAAAATAGTGTACAGTAATATTTTATATTCACAATTTATATTGTAGTTAAAGATGGCGAATGTAAGTTCTATAGTTTATACACTTTGTACTACAACGTTAGGACACGACATTCCAAAGCGTTAATATATATAAAGAAAACTTTATATAAAAATAAATGCGGGCTTGTAAAATTGCATACTTTCATTTCCACACCTACAAATCAAATCAACAAGAAAAGTCTTTAACACACTAATAGGTTTTTTAACACGCTAATAACTTATGTTTCTCTTTCTAACTTAATTTCCTTCTTCTCTTTTTGCGCCTGCAACTGAGCTTGCAATGCCTTCTCTCTTTCTTCATCGTCAGAGAAGTATTCTGCTAGGCTATCCTCATGGGGAACGGCGGTGCCGGCAAATATTGAACTCTTTTCTGTTACTGCATTCAATTTTACTAAAGGATCTTCATAATCTATATCTGAGGGTTCGGGTTCGCGCACTTCTTTCGGCATTGCGGAGACTGTTGAGTATATTGACATAGCCTGTGGAGAAATATAATAAAATAAAAATTAGCACACACACAAAAAACTGAGGGAAAGTGAAAACAAAAAACTTACGCTAAAACACTACTTGTTTGTATTATCAACCATATAGTACAAACATGATAAAACATAACAAACTGAAAAAACTCTACGAGTAGAGTCTGAAAAATGTAATTTAGGCAAATTTAATTGAAAGCCGAAGCTGTTTCTGAACCATTTCCCTAGGATATACAATAGTCATGTTTAGATGGTCTATAATGTTTGTGGATTGTCCAGCATTTTTTTTATTAAATAAATAAAATTAAAAGTTTGTTTATTCAGATGTTGTCCATAATTAAGTATGTACATACACCAACCATTACAATGAAATCAAATTTGGAATTCAAATTTAAAAAATTACATTGGTTTAATTTACTTAATTTTATTCTAAAAATTAAGTAAATTAAACAAACTTAATTTTATTCTAAACATTAAGTAAATTAAACCAATGTCATTATTTAGAGTTCTGGAGCCATTCAACAAAATCCCAACCCAAGGAGTTTAAAGAGTTAGGACCTTAGGACCCTGTTGAAAGACTGCATGATGGGCGAAGCAAACTTGCTGCCTACAACCTGTAGGATTGTGTTGGTACTGCCCCATATTCTGCGCAGCAGCGAGGCGGGCCTACGCAAATATGAGAGATGCGCTGCAGAAGCGGGGCAGCCCCAACAACATCCTGAAGGCGTTATTATATTGTACACGTAGAGCGCTGAGCGATCTTTTAATAAAGCTAGCCCAAAGGCTGCCCGTATAGAACGATTTCCGATTGGAGAACGATAGTAGGCTTTGAATAGCGTGATTTTCACTTGACTTCTTATTAATTAACTTATTATATTTAATGGTGTTGTTAAAAATACTACTTGAATAAGCAAGTGTCTCTTGAAATTAAGGTCTTGCGGTGGCGATCAGAGGTTTGGCAAGACTAACGGTGTTATTGCCATACAATGCATAGCTAACACTCGCATGGCCCAAGCCGCACACGTCCCCCCACAGCCCCCTGTGACGGGCAGTGAATGCGTTAAGTGATGAAAATTGTTAACGCAATCTCAGGGCTAAGGCTCACTCGATTTTCATATATTGACGCCCTCAAGTGGCCCAAAGGTCCGTCTGCGACGTAGGAGGTTGGGGTTCGATTTCCGCCTCGGGACAAATGTTTGTAAGATCTGCAGATATTTGTTCCGGGTGTAGTGTTTCTATGTATGGTTTTGAGATACCTACAGTTTTCTTACCCAGGAGGTTGGTCTCTCCAAAGTAAGATTAGACAACCCCCTTAAACATCTCACGTAATTTATCGCCCCCTAAGTACTTAGGCTTCTCCTTACCTGAGCAACTAAGTTGGAAACATCACCAGCGTTTGCTGGCAGAATGAGCGTGTTATTCGTTCGCGCTAGTTTGTTGAACGCCGCGACGTATTGCTCAGCCAATGTCAGTGAAGCGGCAGATTTGCTGTCCTGTGAAAGATTAAAGGATAAAAAATATGATGAATTAAAACTGCATGTGTCACGCATGGGCCGATGACGATGATACGTTTCTAGCAAAGCCGTTAGGATAGATTTAAATTATTTGAAAATTGAATTGAACTCTGTAAACACTTGAAATAAAAATGTTGGCTTTTTGCTTCGTTAGGATTTTTTAAGAAATCCCTTTTTAGGATTCCTTTTGCGTAATAGCATGTAATAGTCATGTACAATTTATAAATTTATTTATTTAAAACAATTTATTTATTTAAATCTCTATTTTAACAGGATAAACCTAATACAATAGAGTATCTATTCCTTACAAGCTAGTTATTATCAACAGGGTTGGAAAAAAAACAGTTTTTTTTAAATTTTATAAAACAAACAGTTCAAATTGTTTTAAACAAGTGTTTGTTTTGTTTTTTTTTGTCATTTTTAGTTTAGGGCATTATTTTAAATTAATTCGACCTATAATGTTTCATTTCCAGACTAGATATTTTGACTTTTCAAATTTTCTATAGTAAAATAAATATTGACAAAAAACGATCAATGGATAAACATTTATTTTATGTTGCGTATCTCTAATCACTACTAAACGATTTACATTCACCCTGAATGTTTCCTAGCAGGACTATACCGGCGGGGAAATACCTATAAACTATAAATTATATTCTATGAATAGGGGCACCCCCAATATTTATTAATTAGTGATGGGGCGAATGTGGTTTGAACCGAATACGAATTTCGGCCGAACATTCGGTAAAAATAAAAAATGCCGAAGTTCGGTTTTTATTCTGCACTTATATGGTAACAACTAACAAACAACAATAAAATATACCTATAAGTAATTAATATATTGAATTTTCAAAAAGTTTATTTGATTCAAATCATAAGACTTCCTAATTTAATAAGAACTTATTGAATTTGATTTTTTAATTCTAAAACTTAAGATTGAAATGTCGAAAAAGGAAACTGATAATGACAGTTAGTTACTTGATTAATAAATAAATTACCATGATTTTAAATTATGTAAAAGGCTTATTTATTTAATCAGGTATGAGTGAGTATGAAAGATTTGATTTTTTTTATGTTTTATTAATCTTAAAATCAAAATTGTGCAACTATTTCACTCTTTTCTTATACCGAATGTTCGGCATTTCAACCGAATTTCGGAAGAATGCCGAAGTTAGGCCCATCCCTAATATTTATATTTAAATGAGGGGAATAAAATAACCACTATTCCATTTGACAGCCCAGGGTCTTCTGCTACACCCACATCTTCTGTTACTACTCTTCAATCTAAAAATGCCAGTACCAGCAGCAGCGCGAGCGTGAACATTTCAATGAAAAGATTTATTATTGCTACAAGTCAAGAAGATAAGAAGAAAATTGATTTACAATTATCTCGTTATATGTTTGCTACTAACACGCCTTTTAACCACGTAGAACACCCAGAGTTACTGAAATTAATGGAAATTTTACGCCCAGGATATAAACCTCCAAACCGCAAACAAATTGCTAGCAAGCTACTCGACGAAGTCTACAACTCGACTCAAGAAGCCGTAAAAAATGAATTGAAAAACAAAGTTGTTAATCTGGCAATTGATGGGTGGAGTAATGTCAGGCAGGACTCGATAGTTTGTGTCTGTGTTACCGATGTGTTGACAGACTCATCTCATTTAATTGATACAATAGACACAGGAGCCGAAAGCCATACAGCTGACTACTTGGTTAAAGTTACTAC
This sequence comes from Eupithecia insigniata, assembly GCA_947859395.1. Lineage (NCBI taxonomy): Eukaryota > Metazoa > Arthropoda > Insecta > Lepidoptera > Geometridae > Eupithecia > Eupithecia insigniata. The sequence continues at coordinate 7,492,578 of OX402009.1, read as the reverse complement.
TGCGGCAATAAAACAATGTGAAACTTACAAATGTACGGTGCGAAGTGTAGTGACAGACAACGCAGCAAATATGAGCCGTATGAGACGAGATTTAGCCCAACAGGAAGAACTAGCTTCTCACGAAGATATACTTACATACGGCTGTTCATCACACATATTAAACCTTCTAGCAAAGGATTTGAATGCAGAAGATATTACTGATAAAGTTAAGTCGATAATGCGGTACTTCAAATACACTCCATTTGCATCTGCCAAATATAAAGAAGCTGGTGGAAAAGCAATTGTTATACCACAACAGGTACGGTGGAACACAATGGCTGACTGCTTAAAAGTGTTATTAGAAAATTGGCATATAATGTCAGATATATGCTTAAATCATTCAACTGCTATAGATCTGTCAATTTCATTGAAAGTAAATGACATGGCGCTGAAGCAACAAGTCCAGGCTCTCTACAAAAAACTGGAAAACATCGCAGTTACACTTGACATCTCCCAAAAGACATCCTGCTGTATTGGCGAAGTGACTGAAGCATGGATAGAGCTTAAAAATATGTTTGAGGGAGAGAATGTACGACTGCGTGAGACCGAGTATTCATTGGATGATTTAAGGAAGTTCAAAGCTCGTTATGAAATGGCAATGTCTCCAGCTCATTTTGCAGCAAACTTACTACATCCTAAGTACAGGGGTGAAAAACTCACGAGTGAAGATATTTCTGAGGCTTTATTATTTATAGAAGCTTATCACAAAGAGGCGATGCCCTATGTTGTTAAATACAGGGCAATGACAGATCCCTTTCATAACTTTCTATTTGAAGATCATGTAGTAAATCAGGTCGGACCTTTCGAATGGTGGCAGTCATTAAAAAAACAAATTAATGGTCAAACAATGAACTTAGTGGCTCAGCTTCACAATGCTGTAGCTTCAAGTGCTGGAATTGAAAGACTGTTTTCAACATTTGGATTTCTTCATTCTGACGTACGAAATAAACTGGGTACAGAGAAAGCTGCAAAACTTGTTACAGTTTTTAAATACCTTAATAAGGAAAAGAAAAAATAATTGTTATCTTGATCTTGTCATATTGTCTTATTCTCCTGACTGACAAACAATTTTGATTTTATAATGTTAATTAAATATAGGTAATTTTGTTTGTTATAATTTTGTTTTTGATTGATTTTAAATTGAAATTTTTAATATTCTATACTATCTAATGCATGTTTCAAAAATACGTGTTATCTTATCCCATTACCCATATAAATCCTGGTACTTGGTAGGTACTTAGATCTTTGTTTGACTGAATAAATAACTTATCAAAAAAATATTACTTTCATTTTATATCATTCATTCGCAATGAAAAGTAGTTTTAAAGCTTGTTTTTTTCTCATCGTTTTATACAATGTTTAAAACTTGTTTTAACCTGTGTTTTTAAACGTGTGATAAAAAACACGGTTTAAAATCAAACTGTTTTAAACATTGTTTTAAACATGTGTTTTAAAACCATTTGTTTTAATCATGCCAACCCTGATTATCAAACATTTTTTTAAGATTAATCAGTGAACAATACAATTAAATTACATATTTTGTCAAATATATGTATATTATTTTATACGTAATGTCAATAAAATTAAATATTACGTCAAAACCACACAATTGTTGCCGAATTACAAAAGGATTAAATTTTTCGTCATAAATGATTATTAGGAGATATACAAAATATAAATAAAAATATATTTTGTCTACAAATGGTACGGAACCTCCGTCATACGCGTGGGCGACTCGTATAAGTTTAAGTCACACTAAACGGCACGACTTAAAAAAAAAAAAAATCCTCTCTGGCACTGATACTCTCGAGGACGGCATCCTTGCAAAAGGACATAGGCTACTCTTTATCTCTAACGCGTGCAAAGCCGCGGGTGAAAGCTGTTAACTTATAATTTAAGAAGTAGGATGCTTACAGGACTGGCGAGAGCGCGGCCAACGAGCATGAGCCCTCGAGCGCGCGCCTCAGCCACCGCCAGCATTGCATTCGCTTCTCCGGACGCCTTGTTAATCTGCTCCATTTTCTCAGCCTCTGCAATTAAAAACATAATTAATCACACTAACGTGCACAAACACAAATTAAGTTGTGTGTGTGTATAATGGTGGAGGGTAAGTGACTTGGCAACTGTAAGTCTGTTTTTATTTTCTCTGATTGCTTGGCATGGAAATTAGTAGGAAAGAGGGCAGGTGGTGCATGCAAATTGCATTTTGTTGGATCACAGAAGTTTTACGTGGAATTGTTACAAACTATAATTTTGCAATGGATTTCAGCAAAATAACACCTCAATCCTTTATTTATGTTTATAAAAATATTTTTTTGAAGGAAAATATTTACCAGAAGCCAATATCCTGGCCTGACGCTTGCCCTCGGCGATGTTAATATCAGCCGCCCTCACTCCCTCTGACTCCAAAATGGCAGCCCTCTTCTTCCTCTCCGCTTCCACTTGCATTTGCATTGCTTCGTGCACGCGGGATGGCAGTTTTATATCACCTGAAATTTATATTTAATTATGTAATGCTTTTGGTATGATAATATGGCAATTAATTAGGCAATTGCAAACTTGGCGATATGTGCATCCTGCTAATCCTAACCTTCGGTGTGCTACTTCGGTGGGCTTTGGAAATTATTATTATTTAATTATAGATGAGCAGTTGAGAGCTGATATATCTACCGGCGGCGCGCCGCCGTCATGCGTCGTCATGAAAGTGTTAAAGCACTGTGATACAGATATAAGAGGCGGCGCGGAGACGGAAGTTGGCACTGAATGGGTTAAAGTTCTTCACTACTCTAGTTCGTCTCTTATAGTGATCAGATTGTGCGTTCGTAACCAGTGATCGATTCTGTTTTTGAAGCTGTTCACAGACAGAGCTGTTACAACTTCTTCAGGAAGCCAGTTCCAAATGAAGAGCAGAATCCTAGAATTCCGGCAAATTGATCGCATTAGGAATACGACGCTACGCTCTCTGACAGATATTGACGTCGCGGGTCCAGGCACCCACTCAAATAACAGTGGATTGGCAATTTGGCCTGTGACCGTCAGTAAGACGACATGCGGTTACTTGTTTCTGGACTGGTTTCCGCAACTTGGCCACAGGTGGGCCCTTTTTGCGTGTCGGGTGGGGGGCTGTTAATCTAACCACCTGATGTCTTCCAGGAAAGCCAGCAGCTCGCTGACACCGGCGCATGCCTCCCTAGGCGTTCTTGGTATCTCGAGATAGTGTAGTTGTTGAGTAGCTACGCTATCGAACTCTACGAGCACATGCGCGGCCGTCTCCTCTACGTTCATGCACCCTCTGCACAGGGGGCTGTCCGTAATACCCAAATTAAAAAAGGTGTTTGTTAAGCATTCTGTTATTGTAGATGGCAATTGGCCGAAGAAGTGGAGTGGAATGAACCAATAGGTTGAAATAAACACTGCGGTATGCCACTGTTTTCTGATTGGTCAGTTTGCTTCCCTACACTGAATGAGGAATGTCTGAAATGATGTTGCTACATTCCAATCCAGGCTAATTACGCCAGTGGAATTATGTGGAGCTTTAAACTACTTACGTATCTCATATCGAAGACATGTGATGCCCCACGCCTCGCTGGCTTTGTTGATTGCTTCAACTATAGCTATGTTCAAAGATTCCCTCTCCCTAAATACTTTGTCAAGTGATATTTGACCGAGCTCTGAACGCATTGTGGTTTGTGCTAGCTGAGTTATGGCAAATTCTGGGTCTTCTACTCCGTAGGATGCTGCAATAAAAATTTTGTTTATATAAAACTCTAGGCCTTTTGACACACCATCATCTGGCACTGGCCCCAAACTAAGCACTACTTGTGTTTTAAATAATTTGTTTACTGTTGGAAAAACAAAGTGCTTAGAATATTTATGTATTAATTAGAAAAAATATTTTATAATGAAAATACCTGTGTACCCTATGTACCCTATTGGCTCTGTTCCCCATAGCAAGTTAATATGGCCTGTATAGTATGGATTCACTGTTGTGGACACCAGATGACTATTGTTTTTGATAATTGGTAGTACTTATTGACTGACTTACCCAGGTATGGATCCAATATTCTGAGATACAATACTCCATCAATACTCAAAGTAACATTGTCTGATGTGATGGCACTTTGCTTTGGCACATCAATTGCTATTTCCTTTAAGCTCTGCACATATTTAATCTTATCCACAATGGGCCAAAGTAGATTCAAACCAGGTTCTAGTATTCTGTGGAATTTACCCATTCTCTCTACAACCCATGCCTGAAATGCAGGATTTGTATTAGAATTAAAAAGGATCAATAAGTGTGAAGTAAAACATTATAGAAATTGTGCTTATCCTTACACAAAAGTAACAAAAATATTATTTGTGTATGACAAATTATTGTAAGATTCAATATTTATGGACTGTTGTGAAATAGTTCATTGAAAAGTTGATTTTGAAATAGTTACCAAGCATGAATGAACAACATTTCAGATAGTAATAATATTGTAGATCAGTGTAGTTTTTGTTCGAAAAGTAGAGGTAAATCTAAAATGTCCAAGTAGACAGTCCGGGCCTGTACTAGCAAAAAATAGAAGTTTCTGATTTGTATTCGTGCAAACGCTAAACTTATGCAAGCGACATAAGAGTTGGCTTAGCTCGACAACAACTCAGAAACCTAGATATTGCTTTTCCCAGTAGGTCCCCAGTGTAGGTACTTACTTCTTGTTGCGGCACAAACATGATGATAGTATTGAGTGGTGTGGTGGAACGGCTTCGAGCCGCCGTAATACTACAGAGAACAGCATTGTTTTGGTACTCAGGCAGAAGAAAACCCTAAAAACCAATGGTTAGGTTAGGTACTACTGTCCATTAAGGTAAACAACTTTTGGAGTTCTTCCACTCACTCTCAACGGAAGCGCTCTGGTCAAAAATAATCTGGACCGGCTGAACATGTTGCACTTGTGGTCAGGATAATTTTTTAGATCATTCCAGATGTACAGATCCCAAATTACAGGAAAATTAGAGAAAATTCCAATCAAAATCTTTCGAACGAAACGACACGAATGGAAGGAAACGAAGAATCGAAGAAGCGAAGGGCCGCGCCGCCGCCGGGGAGGGTGGAGTGCGGTACGGGGCGAGTGGACTGGCAGATGTCAAATGTCAAAGTCAAGTGACGGTCGTCACCAAAGAAGTCGTTACTTCACACCGTCAAGCAAAATAGCGCAAAAATTAATAGACAGCCAAGCTACAATTAGGTATAATTCACTACTAGCAATACCAATTAATGGCGCTACAATCAAAAACGCTTGCATTGTGCGTAGTTATTGTATACTCATTGCCATTGTGTTTGATCAATAATGATTTAGGATATAGGTACGGTAGTTATTGTATACTCATTGATATACATTCATGTTGTGCTAAACGTAGTGATTTTTCCTCTTCGCATAAAAGAGAAAGAATAAAGAATGGATAAAACAAACTCACCGTCCAGTACAAGTAAATTGACCAATGACGATAATATTAGATCGAGAATACGTAGATTACGAATACAGGAAGGTATTCTGTTGCAAAGTCTTCAGAAACCAAATAAATATGCCAGTGAAGATAAAACCTCCTCTTCGACAGAACTGAATTCTTCAGCGTACAAACATTTATTATTAAAAGTAAAAGACTCGTACATCAACCTTAGAAACTTATTTGATGAAGTAAAAACCACCACTCAGTCTCAAGAACTATTGGCAGACTTAGGTTTGTTTATGTTAATGTAATATGATTTGATAGAAGACATGAATCTGTGCTAGGGTAGCTTCATAGACTAGAGACAGTATACTGTAAGAACTTCTTAGTAGTACTTCTGTCTAGTTCATCTTTATGGTTACAATGAGTGGTCTTTGATATGAAATAATGTAATGTCGGTTGAAGTATGTATGTAAGTTCAGTTAAAAATAAAATACGTTGTGTTTCTCAAGATTCTATTTTATTCATCCAATCTATCAGCCATGCACCATTAGGATCTCAACATGGTAGCAGAGCGTGGTTGCATTGGTTGTTCTTTGGGTGAAATGATGATAATGTAAAAGAAGAAAATCGTACAAAGAAGAAAAGGTGGTGTAAAACAAGTGAAGGTATTTTTTCACAAAACAAAAATGACTGAAGATAAAAAGAAATGCGAAGAAAATTTTCTTCAAATATTTGACGGTCTAAACTACGAAAAATGGAAATTCAGACTAAATTTGTTCTTGGAAATGAAAGGATTAAAGATAAATGAAAACGAACAAGATAAGCAAGTAGACATTAGAATTCGAAACATCATAGTGAATAGCGTGAACAATACCCAACTTGATATTATAATGCATCAAACAAGCGCATATCAGATGATTAAAAAATTAGACGAGACCTACATTGCAAAAGGTTGCGCTAATAGGCTATTGATAAAAAGACGACTGCTGGAACTAAAATTACATGAAGAAGAAGATGTACAAGATTTTCTTCAAAGATTCGAGAGGATTATAAATGAACTAAGAAACACAGGAGAAAATATCTCCGAAGAAGAAAGATTAAATTATCTACTGCTTTCACTCCCAAAGAAATATGAATATGTGGTGAATATTGTAGACGCGATGCCTACGGAATCTCAAACAGTTGAGTATGTCAAATCCAAATTGTTACTGGACGTGAAAAAGGGAGAAAACCAACAGACAATGGTTTTTACCACAGGAGAGGAAAAATGCTATGAATGCAATAAAACTGGGCACTTTAGGCGAGATTGTCCAAATAGGAAGACCAACTTCACTCCAAGAGGAAGAGGAAGAAGCGGACATGGACGTGGTCGCGGTCGCAGAGGTAGAGGCCGCAACTACAACGGTGCTACAAATCAATCATTCAATGTTTTCAACGTGGAAGTTGCTGTAGCCGAATCAAGGAACAATATGAGAATTAGTTGGCTTCTCGACAGTGGTTGCAGTGATCACATTGTCAATGACATAAAATATTTTGACAAAATATACGAACTGGATAAAAATATTAACATTAAGGTAGGTGACGGTTTTGGCCTAGAAGCAACTAAAAAAGGAAGAATAGTTATGGTTTGCGGAACAGAAAAGATAACAGTAAATAATGTCTACTATGTACCATCAATGAAAAGAAATTTATTAAGCGTGTCTTCTATCGTAGACAACAACAATTCTATATTTTTTAAAAGAGACATGGCAACCATTTATGGAAACACAGGTAAGTTTTTAGCTAAAGCTTATAAGAAAAACAAATTGTATGAGTTGAACGCAACCATGATTAAAAATAAGTTACGCACAAGTGATAGCTTTGTCAATATGTCTCTAAAAGAAAATTGGCATAAAAAATTAGGTCATCCGAATTTTAGGAAACTTAGGGAGATTTGCATGTATAAAACTCTCGACGGAATGCCAGAAAAACTAAATGACGATTTCATAGACTGTGAGATATGTATAAAAAATAAAATGGCAAACTTACCATATGCGAATACGAGAAGGAGGGCAAATGATGTGCTTGAAATTGTTCATACTGATGTTATGGGTCCACTACAACCAGAAGGGTACAACGGTCAAAAATACATTGTGACATTTATTGACGATTACAGTAGATTAGCTTTTGTTAGTGCAATAAAAAATAAAAGTGATGTTTTCGATCGATTTACTCAATATGTACAATTTACAGAAACTCAAACTGAAAAGAAAATAAAGGAAATAAGATGCGACAACGGAAAAGAGTACTTGAATGGTAACTTCTTCAATTTTTGTAAAAGTAAAGGTATAAATCTAAATCCTGGGCCACCTTACATCCATCAATTAAACGGCGTGGCGGAACGTTTAAATAGAACGCTGATGGATAGAGCAAGATGTCTTCTAGCAGATGGTAATCTTAGTAAAAAATATTGGCCAGAATGCATACTAGCAGCTGCATATCTAGGCAACCGATTACTAACGAACACACTCGATAAGAAAAGTCCATACGAAATTTTTCTGGGTAGGAAGCCAAATGTAGAAAACTTAAAAATATTCGGGTCAGAATGCTTCGTACGAATCCCTGACGAAAGGCGCTCATCAAAGTTAAACCCTAAAGCAGTAAAAGGGAAATTAGTAGGATATACAGACACAGGATATAGGATACTGGTAGGTGAAAAAATAGTAACTTCGCGTAATGTTAGATTTATCGAGGTCGAAGAAGTGATCAGACAAAGACAAGTTGATGATGAAGATAGTGTAGACGTAGAATTGGATAGCGTAAATAGAAGAGCAGACGATGTAACGGGAAGAACTGAAGATGTTAATAGAACTGACGATGTAACGAGAAGAACTGAAGATGCGAATAGCAGAACGGATGATGTAAAGAGTAGATCTGACGCTGTAACTAGAAAAACTGATGATGATGTAAATACGGGAAATGAAAACCTAAGAAGAGAGGTAATGCATGAAAATGATGAATTTTATGATACTATGGAAGAAGAAACTGAGGTCAGACCCGCTATTCCTGAGGAGGTGAACACACAAAGACCAAGAAGAGAAAAAAGACTACCAAGTAAATATAAAGACCATGTAGTATATGTAAATATCAGTGCTGCTAATGCACCCGAGACATATGAAGAGGCAATGGAAAGTGAACAAGTAAGCAAATGGAAAGAAGCCGTTAGTGATGAATTAAACAGCCTAGAAATCAATAATACATGGGATATAGTTGATAAACCTGAAGACAAGAAAATTATAGATGTGAAATGGATATTTAGAATTAAAACAAATGGTAAATTTAAAGCAAGAGTCGTTGCACGTGGATTTCAGCAAATTTACGAAGAAAATGAAGAGATTTATTCACCAGTGGCCAGGATGACCACAATGAAGGCATTAATGTCAACGGCATGTATAAGGAGTTGGTATATAGAGAGTATGGACGTTGAAACGGCTTTTTTAAATGGTATAATCAAATCTGAAGTTTATATTTATCCCCCAAAGGGATATAAAGTGGAAGATGGCAAAGTTTGCAGGCTAAATAAAGCCTTGTATGGACTAAGAGAGAGCCCAAGAGATTGGTACGAGTGCTACCATCATTTTATGCAGAGCATCAATTTTACAAGATCAGATTATGACTACTGCTTGTACACAGGATGTGTCAAAAATAATGAAGTATATTTGTGCTTATATGTTGATGATATTTTGTTATGCGGAAAGAATATAGATGCCATTATGGAAGTCAAACAAATACTAAGTAAGAGATTTCGAATGAAGGACTTGGGAAAGGTTAAGCAATATTTGGGTATAGATATCGAATATGACCCTAAACAAAAGAAAATGTCACTGAGTCAAGAAGCATATATCGAAACGCTAGCTGAAAAATACCATGTAAAAGAAACTAAAAATTATGAAACACCAATGGAACAGAATTTATCGCTCGAGTCTGGTGAACACAATGAAAATACTCAATATAGAAGTTTGATAGGAGCTCTTTTGTACATAGCCTGTGGAACGCGACCAGACGTATCATACAGTGTAAACTACTTAAGCCGTTTCCAAAATTGCTACTGTGAGACTTATCATAAATATGCGTTACGTGTTTTAAAATATTTGTATTGTACACGAAATATAAAACTGAATTATAATGCAGAGTTCGATGAATGTTTAGATGCGTTTGTAGATGCCGATTGGGCAGCTGATAGGAATGATAGGAAATCAACCACAGGTATTGTTATAAGAGTATACAACAATCCAATAATGTGGAAATCACACAAACAGAAAATTGTGTCTAGGGCTTCAACACACGCAGAATATTATGCGTTAGCTGATTGCGTAGAAGAGGTTTTGCCGGTAATAGGAATACTAGGCGATTTAGATGTGATAGTCACTAAGCCGGTAAAGATTTTTGAAGATAACACCGGAGCCATAGCTTTGTCAAAAAATGGGAAGTTCTGTAAAAACTCAAAGCATATTGACATCAGCTATCATTTCGTGTATGACTACGAAAAGCAGGGTATTGTAAATATAGTTAAGGTTCATACTGAGGATCAGATAGCCGATATACTGACCAAAGCCTTAGGGAAATTAAAGTTTAAGAAACTTAGGGAACTTATTAATTTAAGATAGATTTATAAGGTAGTTAGTGATTTCGGTTATTTTTGAAAAAAAGGGTTGTTGTGTTATTGTTTAATGTTGAACAATGTTATGTTATGAAGCTATTTAAGTTTGTGAATCTTTAATAATGTTATTTATGATAGATAGTAGAGTTCACAGAATGTCTTGTATAAAATCAAGGAGGTGTGTTAATGTAATATGATTTGATAGAAGACATGAATCTGTGCTAGGGTAGCTTCATAGACTAGAGACAGTATACTGTAAGAACTTCTTAGTAGTACTTCTGTCTAGTTCATCTTTATGGTTACAATGAGTGGTCTTTGATATGAAATAATGTAATGTCGGTTGAAGTATGTATGTAAGTTCAGTTAAAAATAAAATACGTTGTGTTTCTCAAGATTCTATTTTATTCATCCAATCTATCAGCCATGCACCATTAGGATCTCAACAGTTTAAATAGAAATAATATGCCTACTAGCGTTGTACAGGATGTTTCAGGTATCAAGGTCCAAAGCAAGCGGGGACGAGGCGCGTGGGGTGCGTGCGGGACATCAATCTGTATCGATTTGACCCCCTTGAATCAGTGATTTTTTTTAAGTTAGTGCCGAAATTCGGCTTTATTTTAAAAATTTGTCTACAGTTAATTGATAATTTTATATGAAATTTTTTTCAGACAAGTCTTTCTAAAAATATTTTACATAACATTCTCGACTATTATTTCATTTATTTTTCTATGAATGAATGTAGTTTTTTTGTTAATATTATCTATTCCATATTACTTATTATGTTCGTAAATTTATATTTTATAAATTTGCTTAGGTACCTACTTCTAACAATTTTAATAAATCCAAGTTAAAGTATTGGGCAAAAAAATCTACGTACATAGATGGATGAGCCCCATCTTTCTTCTTCGTTTTGACATCGATGCTTCGAAAATTTTGTTTATTAATTTAATTGCACTAAGGAGAGGTAGGTACCTACTGCATTGGCTTGAAACTAAAGTTATTATAAAAATATTCCAGATATTGATGACATGAAGAAAAAGATTTTTGAGATGGAAAGTACTATAAAAGCATTCAAAGCAGAAATAAATACTGAACTTGCTGCACTAAAGGAGTCGTATAAACAGGTCCGTATTATTATTTTGCATATACGTGTAGCATCATAACGTAATCACTTATGTAATACCTACTTAAGAAAGTCTCCATACCCATGTAGGGACAATGCCCAGCGTGAGATTTGGGAATTATGTCATTACCCCTCATAATAATAGCCAAGGTGCTCATTAGGGTAGGCCTTTGTCCAGCAATGGACTGGTAAAGGCTGTTTTTGTTCTACGCAGTTGATTGGTACATTACTTTACCTGCCTATATTACATTGATTTGTTTGTAAATTTTATGTATTATGTACTTTTAGATAAATGAAATTCCGGCTGAAGTAGATCGAGTAAAATGGCGACCGAAAACTAACTCGAATACCTATAATTCAATAGTTCAGAGCCCAGTCAGAGTTATAATGTCATCCCCTTTGAAATGTTCGGTTTGTAAACTTATATTATTGTATTTTAATAACCAATTCTATTATGTAGGTATTCTACCTTTGTTTTTATTATTAAAATATTAAAAATAATATCTTTAGGCTAGATGATGCTATGTGAATTGTCCAGCATAATTTATTAAATTTATTCTAGGAAGTTCAGCAATTACAAGATTTTTTGCAAAACAGCCCCAATCGCTATGGAGGATGGAACGAGTATAACCATAATGTTTTTCTGAAGTATTGGCAAAAGTATTTTGGAAAAAACAGTATCTCAGAATCGCAAGATAAATCTTTACTGCAATCTGTTACTCAAGATACGTTTATAGAAGATGTAGCACCCAAGCTACATGGTAATTTAATTATTTACGTTCTGATTTTTGGTAGATCACTACACTAAAACATATCGCAAGAAATGAGATGCAATTATTAGGTAGGTAGGTACTGAAAAACGAGCCTTATTCCTTTCAGATGTCACGTTAACCGATATTGCCACACACATTCAATGGTATTCAAAATATTTAAAGCTTAAAGAAAATCAGCAATGTGCAATTGAAAAGTGGAAAATAAGTAAAATGGCAGTAAAAAATGTATCGAAAAAGGTATATCAAATTAAATACGCACCTATTTTTTAGGATAATTTTAAGTATTTACTTTTCGCTTACCTTTTACCTGCTTATTTAGCTCATGAAAAGGGCATGTTAGTTTTTTAATATTTCAATGCAAAAAGATACATTCATACATAGGTAACTATAATTTTATAGTATCTACCTAACTCTTACACTATAACAGGTTAAGTATGCCGATGAATATGACAGTCTTCCACTACAAACTACAATGGATGATCAAAACATAATAGCATGGTAAGCTAAGCATAGAATCAGAATCAATAACTTTTTTCTTTAGGCTTACAAAATAAGCACTTAGACTAGTCAAATTTTATACTATAAACATAGTTATTATTATCAAATAAGAAATAAGGTGTTAATGATATACCTACCATATACCTACCTACCCATGGTAGTATCCTGGATCAAGTATAAAAGTAGCTACTTATAGTTAAAACGATGATGAAAACAAGGTACCCATGCTCTTCCGAGACACAATGGTCACGTGGGTGGGTCAAGACTACGTCAACGACGCCATCGGCTAATGAGAAGAATCTGTTTCCTGGTGTGATGATACCAATAGCGTAAAATCGTAACTCCCCGAGCTCCTGTATGAATCTGATAAAACTATATGATTTTGTATTTACCAATTATTTATCACATGTTTTGACTGATTTAACAAACATACCTAATTGACGATTATCATTTTTTTTATAAATTTTTAAATTGACCATTAACATCACGTTTGTTTCCCAACTTCCACATTCTGTTGAAATAAAGTGGCAACTGGATAGTGACGTCACGTGGAGACGCTCCCGGAAGAGCAGACCTATTTTCTTGGATCATGGTTGAAATAAAGTGGCAACTGAACACTGACGTCACCTTGAGCCACTCCTGGAAGAGCAGACCTTGTTTTCTTGGATCATGGTTAAAACTACATAGATGCTAAAAATCTAAATACAAATTACAGCCACTTTACTTCAAGCAAGCACGATCATTTCCCAAATTCGTCGGGTGACTTTATTTCCAAAACAAGAGGGAGAAAACCAAAAAAGAAAATAAACAAACAAGGCCGAGTCAGCAGCTTACTAAATCCAACCAAACAATGGCTAAATAGAATCCAGAACAATTACTGTGATGATACTACTGGATTATCTGAAATGCAATGCATCGAAAACATTGCCAAACTGTAATAATATTTTGATACCTTACTTACCTACCTATCTTCTTTGTCTTTTCTTTATCATAATCCTTATATTAAACGAATGAAAAAACAACAACGTTGGAAATGTGGTAAAAACTCGAGAAAAAAATTTGACCTTACTGCCAATTTTTAAGTGAAAATATAACAGATATATAGACATAATTACTTTCGTTTAATAATATTAGTATGGATTTCAGTGGGACGCCGCAATGGAGACAAGGACTGTGAAGAAGGGGCTCAACTAGAGAAATAGGAATCACGAGGGTGACGAGACATTTTGTTCGTTGGGATGATGGGACCGAGAAGCCAGAAGGACAGAAAGACGCCTTCTATGAGAATTCCGAGGCTACACATTACATTTACATAAATATCATAGACATCACCAGTTTTAGCTAGTTTAGGTTTTGTTTCAATAGAATCGAAAAATTACGGTTACGGAAATAAAATAACAAAATTATAAGCTTTTTCACTACCTAAAAATACCTATTACGGTTCAAGAGATACTTGACAAAAGTACCTAGAGCAAAAATAGCAAAAAAAATATATAAGTTTTTTGTATAATGTTTTTTGTTCCTTCAATTTTAATTTTAATATTGATTTTATTTTTATTACCTACCTATTTAAAAAAATTAAGTAGTTAATAAAAATAAATTATTAAGTAGTTAAGTAATAAAATAAATTATATTTTTAGAAATAGGAATATACATTCTGTGAAAATTTAACACCCGCTGAAGGGCGGACGGATGGACAGAGAGACAGCGGATGCTTAGTAATAGGGTCCCGTTTTCACCGTGTACGGAACCATAAAAATAGCGTAATAGATGTATGTTAAAAAAGACACCGTGAAGTCGATTGACTTTATTTATGTACATAACTAGTAAGTAAGTACCTCAATGGTTTAGGTAGGTACTTACAAACAATAAAAACTGGTCATGGATTTAAAAGTTGCCTTTATTATAAGCTCTGCTTAGTTTGGGGATAAACGGCGCTTTGTGGATTATCCAGCATTATTTTATCATATTATTATTATGCAGTACATATCCTTTATACACTGTAAATAAAGAAAAAAGGAAAGTATTTGAATTTCCCGCCTCTCGCGAAAGAGATTAGTTTCGTGAAGGGCGAGATCAAAGAATACCTACAAAAACTTTATACCTATTCTAGCTTGTGTGAAGTATCAAGCCATCATCAGTTTTTGTTTCAATCATTCACTAACAGAGTCATTCCATAGAGGTTGCTTGATCTTAAAGTCATTTGGAGTTTCAGTCAAGAAGTATATCTGTGGATGTGATATCCACTTATCGATCCCGATCCCTAGCTAGTACATCTCTAATTCTCTTTTCTATGGTACATCTGTGGGTGGACTGACGAGTGACGACTGACGTGTCCTCTTTTGTGATGTGAAGTTTCTCAAAGTGCCTGCCTGCAGTCAATCAGACAGAATTTTCATTTGGCTATTGTGTGCCTTGTCTACCGGCCGGGCCGTAGTTGTTTATCATATAAATTTTGCTGTTGCCACAGAGGCGACTTTAAAATAACAAGAAAGAAGGCAAAACTTTTAATCATGGGTGTTGTGGCAGCGATTCTCGGCCTCCTTTTACTGGTCGCTCTGGCCCATTCCGATGATTCTCCAAAAGGACCTAAAGTTACCCACACTGTACGTATAAAATAACAAAATCACTAGATTAAATCCCCGAATTTTTCAATTCCTGAACTCATTGAATGTTGAGCAATATCTTCTCGCCAAATCTATAATCTTGAACTCTTACGAACTTCGAGCGAGAGATGACCGGTCGGTGACCTCACGATGACGCTACAACTTCTTTTGTTAGATTCAATGATCTTTTATCTCATACATACGCCTACTATTACCAATTACAACTAACAACCTCATAGTTTTTATTTGATACGTTATCGCTTTTTCCAATGGCTATAATGCTTGTTAGGCTTAGGAGGAAACCTACCGAGAATAAAATGTAGATGCCTGATAACTTTGCCAATATTCCTTATTATTTCAGGTAGTAGGTAGGTTCCTGCACTACCTGCTATAGTTAATTGCCAATATTCCTCATTATTTCAGGTAGTAGGTAGGTTCCTGCACTACCTGCTATAGTTAAAAAATGTGAGACCTTACTGGACAATCTTGAGATAACCGTTTAGGTCACAGGGTAATCATTCAATAACAGATTGTTATCAGTTTAGTGAAGTGGCCAGTTCCGCTGATAGGCCAAACCAATCACATTGGTTTGAATAATGTACAATTGATACTGATAGTATCCAACAATTTTCAATAATACAAACAAATTTCAACAATACAGGTTTTTGTTCATATTTCATTATAAAAATAAATTGCAATCAACAGTCTTAGCCATCTTAAAAACTGCTTATTATTGTACTTATACATTTCTTTTTTGCTTACCTCGTTTTCATAGTAACTGGTTGGTTGGTAATGCACCATTGTCTTGGCATTGTTTTCAAACCATGCTGCATGTATTGAATGTTTGCTATTCACATTGTACAATAGTGTCTTGTATAACACAGGTGTTTGATTGAGCTCAGATAACAATGTAAAAAATCTAGCCAAAGCTCCCTAAGCGATATATCATCTTTTTAGATGATTTTTGAAATGTCCAGAATTATTTATGTATTTAATACAAACGACTTTCTTTGTCAGATCTATCACAGAACATCTTCTATCATCAATCAATTGTGAATGTATGTTTGTTTGTTTGTCCTTCCTGCACATCCTAACTAAGCAACTAATGGACTTGATTATTGGCATGTTGAAAGGATGGAGAGTAACAAAGGCTTTTTGTCCTGGTAAACCATCAAATTCCCATGGGAGATTTACGGCAAAAAATACCTTCTTATACTCCTAGAAATGTGAAATTCGAATTTAACAGGGGTGTAACTGCGGGAACAGCTAGTCATCAATAACTATTGAATAATTTGAACTATACAGTCCAATTTATTTTATTGTTCTTTTAAAAATGACTGGTGACATCATTGAAATTTCAATACCTAGTAACCTCTAAAGTACCTACTGATGTGTACCCAATAGCTAACTGTAAATATCTAAAGGTCAACAGACAGAATAAACTGGTTTTGCCACATTCTACTTTTTGGAATATAACAAAGGAGGTAAATAATATATGTATACCGAACAATCATAAAAAAACATTTACGATGCCCATTTACAGCAGATAATAAATTATTTTATTTGTTTTTGAATTGCTTTTATTTGTTTTGTCTCAATAGATACCTGTCATTATTGTAAATAGACATAACCAAGTGTGCCTTGTGCTCCTACGGTGACTAAATATATGAGTATGAGTAATCTATTATTATTGAAAATTTTAATACAATTAAAAATTATGCCAACCTGGCAATAAGGGTATACCCATAGACCTAGAATTTTTTTTCTAGGTATACCCATAGTGATCTTCTATAATTTAGATACGAGTTTTTATTTATGGTAATTTTTAGTGCAATACAGTGTTCATTCATCTTATCACCAATCAGATTTGAGCAGAACGTAATTCGCAATTTTATGACAGTTTATTCTACAAGGTGATATTGTACTTTATTGTATCCTATGTCCGTCCTCATAGTATGAACTGAAGCCATCCCAAGTTTCATTTGAATTCATTCAGTAGTTAAAAAGACAACAAACAAAAGAGAAAAATAAGAGAAAGAGAAACTGTCAATAAATTGCAACTTGAGACGTCCTTTTAAATAATGAATAGGCAAATCAAAAAACACGTTTGAAGTAAGACTTTTCGCTTGTTAATTCTCTAGCCCCCGAATAATCAACATAATCTGCGTTTGAGTATTCGTGCAGGGCTGTGGATCTAAAGTTTTTTAAACTTACGCTATCGGAACAAAATATAACTATTGTTGACTTTTATTTAACGAATTACCCGTTAAACAGTTATATTAATACTGTGGGAACTACACTCATGGACTAGCGGAACGCAAAAAATTGTGGCAAATCTCTCCACTATTAGGCTCTCTTCCAACAATGTTACGGTGAGCGTATCTTTCTCTGGGTCGTCTGCATACTGTGTGTGATCCTTCCATCAACTGCCTTCTGACAGAATCTGAAGTCATTAGGAAAGAGTACTTCTCCCCCAATCATCATCATCCCAATTAAGATGCGAACGAGCAAAGCTGGACTGAGCTACTCAATGACCTGTGGTGAGCAATGTACCTCTGCTGCCAGCTGCCTTAAGTCTTCTTCGTATCGTTTTGGTGCTAACTGTTACACTTGTCGAACTTCCTGTAGCTTTATTCGTACCTACCTCGGGACAAGTCGAAGTGTGGTTTCTGAGAACACTGCTCACAATAAATCTGTCATCCCTCTCTGTTGTTACTCTCTTGCGAACTTGTCCTATAGGTACGTCTGTTACACTCTCTAGCCCGTCCGTGTCGTTTAACATTGCGAAAAATCACAGAATTGGGAACAAGAAAATATTTTATTATTCTACCCTATTTTTGCGTTCCTCTAAAAATGTCTCGAGTGTATTTTAAAATTCATGACGGCCTCAGTGGCCCCATGAGCGAAGACCCGCCTGCGACGCAGAAGGTTGTGTGTTCGATTGCCTCGTGACAAATGTCTATTTTAAAACTGCAAATATTATTTACAGGTGACCTTCACGATGACAGTTGACGGGAAAGAAATCGGGGATATTAAAATCGGCCTGTTCGGCAAAACAGTGCCAAGGACGGCTGAGAACTTCTTTCAACTGGCGAAGAAGCCCAAAGGCGAGGGCTACGAGGGTAGCAAGTTCCACCGCGTGATTAGCAACTTCATGATCCAGGGTGGTGACTTTACCAAGGGCGACGGAACTGGAGGTAAATGTCTGCTATAACATTTTTTCATGATCCAAATACTAGGTAAACGACTGCTATTGCCTATACACTAGCTTCACTCGATGTGAAATGTTTGTAAACAAACCATGACGCCAAAAACTAACACTTGCTTTGCGTCGAGTTTCAGATATATGTAATTTGTAAGGAATATTTATTGAAGGAAGCGGGGTTGTTGCTGATGCCGTTTTTAGACACAATAGTGGATGCTCATTATTGATCTTTACATCAGCAGATCCTGATGCTGATTTTGGTCAAGTGCGTGTCGGACTTGACTGTTCCGCACAAATTTAATTTAAATGGTTCTTACAATCAAACCAAGTACCCAGAGGTTGCCAACGGGGACCTATTACTAAAACTCCGCTGTTCTGTCTGGCTGTCATGATTCGTAAAAGACAGTTGCAATTTTCACACTGTGTATTTCTTTTGCCACAACAATAAACATGTTTTTGCTTGACCTTAACAATTGAACTAATAGTATATAATTAACCGTAAAAGGTACACAGTATTTAAAAAAAAAAACTGTCTGTACTGAACATAATTTTTTCTTGATTTCTCTTTTTCCTTATGCCAAATTAGAATACATAATTATTAAATTTTGGACGATATTATATTACGGAACCCGAAGGCTTATTAAAACACGCGGCAGCAGAGTGAAGTTTAACTATAAGTACCTATGGGCGGTTTGTTTACAAACATTTTACATCGAATTTGGTTCGAACATAGTTAAACATCTGCTAATTGCCTAGGTACACTCGGGTACAGGTTACGAAGTAACATAACCTAATCTGTGGTACCGGTACATTTTTAAAAGCTGGCGCGATTGTCTTTTTTCATAAAATTATCCGCGCTGACGACATGACGAAGACGCGCGATGTCACAAATACAGGCCTCCAGTACACGAAAAACAAAAGAGGTCCGCCAGCTTCTAAAAATTATGTATAAATCTTGGTGATATGGGTATGGGAATTCTAAGTAGGTATGTTGGCTTCAACTCTCAATGTCATTCTCACATTGTATTTCACATGTATTACTCATATGTATTACACAATACAGAGGTTTCGCCATTTTATGTATTCCATTACCCTGGGACATAAAAGCCTGATATTCAAAACAATGCTTAAATCTGTGTTCTTTAGCCCCCGTGTGCCACGCACGACAGAGGCGACATGATTTCTACAAGGCCTGTTCAGAGTTAGTTGTTAGTAGTTTCAGAAATACGCGCCCTACTCAAAGCGGTAGCGAAAGCTCTCTCTAGGTATGTGGAAATTGGATTTGAATTGAATCCTGCTATTTAGTACCTAACTAAAATACCCGGTGGGCGGCGGCGGGATATTACGCGGAACATAGCGAAATTTATCGCTACCGTAACGTAAACCGTAAATATAGGTAATAAAAGGTACGCGGTAAATACCCCATAAATTATCACTTATTATCGCTACGGCTTCGGGTAGCGAATACCGTGAATGTCTGAAACTGGAAAAACATATAGCTGCACAGATAGTCAACTATTTTCTTAATGTTTAGGTCGCAGCATTTACGGTGACCGTTTTGAGGATGAGAACTTCAAGCTCCGTCATTACGGCGCTGGCTGGCTGTCCATGGCCAACGCTGGCAAGGACACCAACGGCTCACAGTTCTTCATCACCACCGCCAAGACTAGCTGGCTCGACGGAAGGCACGTCGTCTTCGGAAAGGTCATTGAAGGAATGGTAAGATTTCCAATTTAGCCTAACTTAGTTACTTTCGCACTTTGCGGGTAGTCAGAACGCGGTCAGCCATCCAATTGGCTGCAATCAAAATAGGTACGAGAAAGTTTATATTAGCACTGCGGCTGCCTATCAACAGCTGCACGGCTGACCTTAACGCGAATATCTGCTCAGTGCCTGACAATTTTAAATTCATGTCCTCTTAACGGAACTTCAGCCACGGGTTACTATTCTCCAATGAGACTAGCGGCCGCCCGCTAGTCTCATTGGAGAATAGTAACCCGGGACATATGAGTAGACAAGAACATACGTGAGTATTCTGTTTAATGTGTAGCCGCGACCTTGAGCCGGTCCGGGGCGGAAATTTCCGCTCTACGTATGTATGTTTTTGTCTACGCATATGCCCGGGTTCGAAAGCCTTAGAACACGCGACCAACAAGGCAGTCCCGTGTCGCTATTTTAAATTGTATAGTATCTTGAGTTAAAGCAGCCATAGTTTGTAATAGCTATGGTTGCTTTGCCTTTTGTTTGGTTTTTCATTCATATTTATTGCTGATGAAATCATGGAACCTCATTGAAATTTACCTGTTTAGTATGACATGGTTAGAAAAGTAAAATGTCATCAATAAAGTTGTTGGTAGTATCTGCAGAGATCATTTCGTTTGGCTTAGTCCCAGTCTGGCTGGTAGTCAGTCAAGCACTTGTGTAGCAGTATTGTTCAGTAAACTAGATGATGAACTATCCATGTCTGTAAGACTAACAACTCTTGTGAGACAACTATGATTCAATTGATTATAAAACAATTTTTATTTGCAGGATGTGGTGCGCAAAATTGAAAGTGAAACCACTGGACCCAACGACCGCCCCATCAAGGATGTTGTCATCTCCAAATGTGTGGCTGAAGTTGTTCCAGAACCTTTCAGTGTGTCAAAAGAAAGTGCTCAATAACATAAGATTATAAATAGTTCTAAGCTATCATAGTTTTATTTTATCATTAACTTCCAATGCATTTACATATAAATTGAAATTGAGTTTCACAAGGGTCACAAAAAATAGACATGATTGGTTTGTTAATCATTTATATATAATTTGCTATATGTAATTTTCATGAGTTTAATAAAATAATAGTTTACTACTTAGCTCACTCGTTTTATTTCATCTAAACATGATTCTGCTTCATTTTTCACTTCTGTATCTTTAGAAAGTACTCCTAACTTCCAAGCATAGCCACAGCTTTTTCTAGCTTGCTCATACATTTTTTTCTTAAGATAAACCCGACCTATATTTACATAGGTGGTTCCCATATTATCCAATTTGATTGAGTTTCCTAACAGGATTGCTTGTTTGAAGTATGCAATGCTGTCATCATATTTGTCAAGTGCATCATACACTGTCCCAATGTCATTCAATTGATAAACAATGTGCTCCTTATCAACATCGTCTACTTCTTTCATTTTATCCAAGGCACTGACCATAAGTTTAATCCCTTTATCGTATTGCTCATTATCAAGGAACAATCTTCCATACCAATCTTCAGCGAGAGCTAAGAGCTTTTTGTACTCTATATTATCAGGATTGTTATCAGTGAGTGTCTTCAACTTTTCAAGGCACCAATCAAACCCAACCTGCGCTGTTGTGTAATCTTTTGACAGGTGGCTGATTCTGGCTAATTTCATACTTATGTGAACTACACGAGGATCATCTTCGGTAGCTCCATTAGCCATAATTCTTTGAGTTACTGATACAAATAGCTTTTTTGCTTTGTCCAGTTGATCTTGCTCTAGAGCCAAGTTTGCCATTACATCATAAATGTAAGTAATCCCAGATTCATGGCGAAGTTGTTGAGCCTGTCTTAATGCCACATGAAGTAGTTGCTCAGCTTTGTCAAACTCGAGCCTTTGGATGAATAATATGCAGTGTTTTATAGTATTGATGAGATTTTCTTCTGCTGTAAGGGTTTGATCGCTTGCGTCGAATCCTAGCCAAGTGAATAAAGAAAATCCCAGCATTGTAGCATAGCACGGTACTGCACAGGTTCTCTTCTGTGGAACATTGTATGTGCTTGGAATAGATTTGAAATTGTATGCCAAGCGAGACAAGTTTTTCCAAATTAGTCGGTATTTACCAGACATGGCTAGAGTTTTGAATTTGATAAAATATTATTACATAACCTCTTTTTCAGCTTGTATTTGAGAAAATCTATACTTCCTTCTATAATAGTACAATTATCAATCACGACCGAGTTTGTTATTGTAGAGCATACTGAAATTAATTACATTTATAAATTTTAAGGAATCTCAGACCATGAAATTAAATTCGGACGAGCGAAGTAAAAAAAAAAAAACAGGAAAAATGACTTGACTTTTGGGGTTTTTTGACAATGGATTCTTTTTTTTTTGTTACATTGTTCATTCTACAAATGAACAGGCGATAGCCTTATTAGCCATATTGCCTTGTCTTACGTTAGTTTTATTTTCTTTAGTTTAGTGTAAAATACATGAAGACTCTCAGGATCAGTGGAGCCCTAATTCTCCTGAAAAATCACCGAAAACCTCCATAAAACCGCTAAACTCATCATCCGCGATCTATGCTAGCTCGTATTAGAATGTCCATGTTCCGAAAGACAACCCTAATGACGTCACTCGACAAGCGTTTGATGTCAGTTTTAGAGGTAGTCAGTGTCACCTCGTGCCTTGGACGATCAAACCTACTCTATGACCAAACCATAGCAGCATAGACAAAAGGTGGGTCTATATCTCTATGACGGAACCCTTGCTCGAGGGCCCTAGCAGAAAGCTACTGCGTCTACAGTCTACATACACGTCTTTACTGCACGGCTATTCTAACTCGATGGAAAAGTTTCCGTGACTCGAAATTTGACACAAATACGCGGCTTTTAATATTTTCTGCGTTCGTCAAGGAATAAAACTACCTAAAAAGTAGTTTTTCATAAATCGCTGACCATTTTCTATGTATCCATGTTCCAATAAAATACGATTAATGGGGTTTATGGTAATGATGTTGATTTTTAGTAATACATCTCCTAAATTATTAATTTCTCCAAAAGTCGAGTCGAATCGAAATTAGTTAAAACATGGGTTCATAGAAAATGTTTTACGATTTACGGTAAACTACTTTTCTGCTATTGATATTGCTTGTAGAACGCAGAAAATATTAAAAACCGCTAATATATTTGAATTTCGCGCAGATTTGTGACAGATTTCGAGTCACGGAAACTTTTCGATCGAGTTAGAATAGCTGTGCTGCACGGCTATTCTAACTCGATGGAAAAGTTTCCGTGACTCGAAATCTGACACAAATCCGCGCGAAATTCAAAAAATCCGCGCGAAATTCAAATATTCTAGTGGTTTTTAATATTTTCTGCGTTCTACAAGGAATAAAACTACCTAAAAAGTAGTTTTTCATAAATCGCTGATCATTTTCTTTGAATCTATGTTCCAATGAAGTACGATTAATGGGGTTTTTGATAATGATGTTGATTTTTAGTAATACATCTCATAAATTATTAATTTCTCAAAAAGTCGAGTTGAATCGAAATTAGTTAAAACATACGTTCATAGAAAATGTTTTACGATTTACGGTAAACTACTTTTCTGCTATTGATATTGCTTGTAGAACGCAGAAAATAATAAAAACCGCTAAAATATTTGAATATCGCGCGAATTATTTGAATTTCGCGCGGATTTGTGCCAGATTTCGAGTCACGGTAACTTTTCGATCGAGTTAGAATAGCTGTGCTGGTCAGCCACATTTTCTTTTTTTCCCTGACAATGGATTCTTGATTCCTTGATTCTTTATACGTTGCACTTCAGCTTCTTGCGACATGGCTCTGCATCATGGGACCTTTAGCTGTCAATAAAAATAAATAAATAAATAAAAATAAAATTCTTTTATTTCGGACAACAGAATCCATAATTTGTTAGTAAATAGACGGGCACTTATAATAAGGGTTAGTTATTTGACAAGTTACTAAATACTAAACTACATTAAACATTTCGATCACTCTCCTCACAAAACAGTGCCACATGGGAGAGGTGATTATACCAGCTATAGTTTGAAGGATGGTGTTGGGGCCGTCGCGCACTCTGCGCATCAGGGATGTGGTCTTTTTCCGGAGAACCGGAGAATGGCAGCAAATCCATCCGTCTCGTACTCTGCAAACATCCCTGATGCACTGCACAAACGGGGCAGTCCCAACATCATCCTAAAAATATTATTATACTGTATACGTAGGGCCTCTAGCGGTCGTTTAGTGTAGTTAACCCATAGGTTCCCGGTGTAGAAACTTTGGCAGTATGCTTTAAAAAGCTTCAATGTCATATTGCTGATATTATGTTCAATGTTTCTAGGTTTAATGGTTCCGACACAATTTTGCCAGTGTATGCTGACATGACAAATCTTCGTTCATAATAATTTTTATTGTAGATTTACCATGGATTATAATTATTATAACACATAACGTGACACGTTATTTCCACTAATTTTAACGCGAATAACGCGATATCTGCGCTTTTATCTTTGCAATGAAGTGAAGTATCTAAATGATCCCTTATAATAACACCCTCTTTAATGTCCATTCACGTTATATTAGTGTCAAAAAAGTGCTATAAGCGCTAAACGTCCTATAATTAACATATTACGATAGAAATTAGAGCTTATAAAGCGTTATAAATACCGTGGTGCGTTATTTACGTAAAAATTAGCGCAAATAATGCTGATAACGTGTTACTCTATGTGTTACGTTATGTGTTTTCCATGGTAAGGCGGGACACTGGCAGTAAAATGGCAAACCAAACACATACAATAACAAAGAAGTCAAAAGCTAAAAGAAAAAGAAGAAGAAGTCAAAAGTCATGTCAATCATTTTTAGAAAGAGAATACAATACATACATATGTACTGACGAGGATTTTATTTGTGATTCTGCGTGATTTGATTTTGCACTACCCATTGAATAATTCTCAAATTTCGAGTGTTTCGTAGTGTCGTCATTTAAACGTTTAATAGAAAGTTTCTTTAAAAACAAATTTTCCTGCTAATAATGATCGGTCTCAGTTGACGCAACGCTGAACTCTAATTTGTTCTGATTTTGTTGGAGTTATGCTTTTCTTCATTGGGATTATCAGGCTGTTTTAGCTAACGAATGGCAAAACATTAGCTTTCATCAGAATGGTGTACTCTAACAGCTCGGATTTCCCTCCAGTGAAAGAGGATACATTTTGTAAATATGTTTTGTACTACGAAATAAACAACTCAAGGTTGGTCTTGGTCAATCAAATCGTCCTTGTTGTGTATTTTTGTTACCATCTGACACAACGTTTTTCTTTACAGGGTCCGTATTTGGGATTTGATAATACTGATACCCAATGCATTATTTGTCCTGTTTCTGGTGGTTAGGTTTAATAAAGCTCAGTTAAAGTTGCGTGCTACCAGTAGCCCCATATTTTTGACGTTCTACACCCTGGTATGGGGCAATGTAATCATAAGCCTTGTGAGGTGCGGTGTCTCGATGACAGTGAATGCTGCGGTGCCTCTGGGTGGCCTGGTGGATAAAGTATTATGGGTGGTGGTACGCTTCTTCCTACTTGCCACTGAAATGAGTGTTGTTATTTTTGGTCTGGCTTTTGGTAAGTTTATTTTCATTTGCTAGCTAACTGATTGAATATGTCTGATAAATGTTATCAAAACATGGTATTGTTTGATCTACAATAATGAGCATGATTGATTTAAAAGATATATTTATGTAAAACAAACATACACCATGTTTGTTGAAAATACTTTGCAATGGTAGTTTGATGCTTTCTAAAAGTATCAAAACCACAAATTTCTACATAAAATTAAAAACGTGCATACTTGTTTCTAATATAAGTAAATTTTTTTAAATAATATAATATCAATGCTGCACAATTCACACAGCATCAGCTAGCACTAAGCAAAGCAGAGGTTGTATTATGGGTACTAGGTAAATGATATGACTTGAAGTAATTGTATGTTTCTATCAATCAACCCTTGGTGATAAAAGATCAACCCATTCAGGCTACTAGCAATATAACCACACTATTTTATAATTTCAGGACACCTAGACAGTCGAAGCAGTATTAGATATGTTCTTCTCGCCACATCGCTAATATCACTCGCTTTCACTGTAACTCAAGGAACACTTGAAATTGTGATGCCTGATGACATGTTCCATATTGACACAAGAGATTATGATCTGTTTGGACATGGAGGCATGCTGTTCTGGTTTACTTCATCATTGGTGTTTGCACTGATATACTTTTTGATTCTTCTGTTGCCTTGGATACCATTGAGAGAATATTTGGCATTACCAAGTGAGTTAATTTGTGTTTTATATTAGAAGACTTTCTTTTTAGCTCACACTGTACCTATTGGGAGTAAATGAGTATAAATTGGACTAATTCCAAATAATGAATATTAGTACCTTACACTGTAATAAAACCAGCCAAGTGCAAGTTGACTTGCCAACAGAAGGTTCCGTACCATTGTACATAACTATTTTGTAAAAGGAACCCTAATAACGACGATTTAAAAAAATCTAAAAAAGCAAAGAGCGGACATGATGTGGTCACCCATCAAAATACTGACTGCACCCGAAGTTGCTTAACTTCGGTGGTTGGTTGTCAATTTGGAATGGACACACCCCTTAACTATTAAATTCAATTTATTTTTATTACTTGTTGTTATAGCAGCAATAGTTATACTCACCCTGTCAAAAATTCAACTGTCTATGGTCAATAAAAACAGCCTTGACAAAAGTAGTGCTAGGATAGCCAAATAATTCAAGATTTTTGTATTATTATAACATTCATCACAGAACAGTTGAAATTTATAGTGGCAGACTATAAATTTATAGTCTGCCACTATAAATTTCAACTGTCTACCTTTTACGGTTCACGATATACAGCCCACTGAAGATGAACAGATAGACAGTGGAAGCTAATTAATAGGGTCCGGTAGTCACCCTTCGGTAACTGAACACTAAAAATTATGTACTTAAGTATTCTATTTTCATAGAAACATCCTTTAAATGTTCAATGTTAATATAATTTAATGGCTCTAACATAAAATAATAAAACTAAAATCTACATTTAAATTAATGTGATAATTAATTATGTAATGAGCTTGAGCATCCATTAAAATGCTATTTTTTCTTTTTGCACTTTTAAACGCCAACACTACACAACATTATGAATGTGAAAGTGTAAATGAATAGATTTCTCTTAGTTCTTCATGCTGAAATATGCTATAAGACTTTGGGTTGTTAACCATAGCTTTGGATCTGGGACAAAGTTTGACATCGTTCCAGATCTAGAACTAAAGCTATGGTAAACAACTCAAAACATTAATAGAATTTTGATATACTTTGTCCCAGAAAAAAAACGTGCGAAGGCGCGGGCTAGTGCCTAGCTAGTGATTTAAATATATAAAC
The DNA here is from genome assembly GCA_947859395.1 of Eupithecia insigniata. Classification (NCBI taxonomy): domain Eukaryota; kingdom Metazoa; phylum Arthropoda; class Insecta; order Lepidoptera; family Geometridae; genus Eupithecia; species Eupithecia insigniata. Next base: position 7,465,074 of record OX402009.1, on the reverse strand, counting down.
AAAGCTGTAAACTGATAGATAAGCAGATACTTAAGAAAAGGAAGTATTTCTGCCGTGGTTACTCATATCAGTAAAAAATTATACTGATAACCTTAAGACATCAACATTGCAGGAATATCTCATACCTACAGAAAATGGTACAGGCACTTAATGTTTGTGGACATTTTTCGAGTCCATTAACATGATTGAAATTTTTATGACACACCATTAGGGCTCACTTCCGTTTTACTAGTAAATAGGTAAATAGCCATTACAGTAATGAACATTAACATTTTTGTCCTTTTTAAATTGGTATTAATTAAATTGGTAGAAATAACTACACATATACTCAGATTTTTAACTCTACCTATTATGGCTTAGAAATAAAGACAGACAGACGGCGTGAAAAGTAGAGGCTTAAAAATGGGGCTCCATCGGCACCGTTTGAGTATCAAACCGTATTTTAAAAACATCTAGTTTCATATTCATTGTTAATACCATAGACCTTGTGTCCTTAAGATAATAAAAAATCAAAGTCTATGGTTCATACCGTCTTCTGACGTCTGTAGGCACGCTTGGCTAATGAGATTAGATGACACAAGGGCAACTTAATAGACAAAGTCGAGGCAGATTTATGTTAAACCTTATGCGTATAATATAAGGTACTAGATTAGCCCGCGGCTTCGCACGCGTTGTTTCTACAGGAACGTTTAATAGTATATTATGCAATTAGTGAATAAAGCATGGATGCGAGGGCCATAGATGAATCACGAGCGAGTGAAGGATTCTAACGACTGATTCACGACCGCAGGGAACCCTACGGTCTATTCATGAACGCGAGTGATTCATGGCCCTCGATATAAATCCGTCCTTTATTCAAGAGTTGCATAAGTATCATTCTTACTATGTGTACTTTATACCATGATTACGAGAAAATAAAGATTTAAGCTAAATTCAAACACCAAAAAAATATAGTTAAAAACTAAAACCCGACTGCATAAAAGCCTTTAACATGTGCTAAAAATCGAGTACTGCCAAAAACTGCATTCTCGTGCGACTTATTTAGCAATTCATCAAAGAAAAACCTTCGATATATATCGAATTGAAAATTTAGAGAATACATACGCTTGTTTATCAGTCGATATTTTGACAGTTCTTGCCATACTTATCGAGTAGATATGTATATTGCCAGAATTGCCCTCCTGCATTGAGTACAAAACGACTATCCGACGACGACCGTCGCTATTTGTACGGCACGCATGGCCTATGTTTGGCCGTGAACGTGTAATGCCGTAAAAACGATATTCCGCTCATACAGATTCCGTTTTCACGGTATGAAATAAGCATTATTGTGCATACATTGAAAATGAACTCTATTGTCTTCCAGCAAAGCTCTCATTCTACCTCTACGTGCTTCTACTGGCGCTGCTAGACACAACGCAAGCAGTGGGCGCGGGTTTACTCGCCTGGGGCTCGATGCAGTCGGGACTGTGTGTGGTTGATGTTACCACGTGGCTATACTTTTCGTTGTACACTCCTCTCGTGTACCATACATTCCTGAGCGAGTTTTTCAGGTAAACTTAAATTACGTTATTAATTCATCAGCTACAGATCGTTTTTCTTTCTTATTCATAGTGACAAATTTTACTGTAGGTAATAATAATGTAATACAGTTATAGTAAAAAATGTTTATCTATGTAGTGTATTTATATAATAATGCTAAACACACAAGTACATATTTTTTATTATATATACCTCTAAACATTTATCCCAAGGCGGGAATCGAACCTGCAACCTCTTGCGTCGCAAGCAGACCTTCTCCCATCGCGCCACAGAGGTCGTCTAAGTAAAATGTTCCTAAGAGTCATTTGGAAAAACCAGACAGTATCGAAAACATGAAATGCGCTGTGTTAATTTATGGGTTGCATGTCAGTAGGTACAGTGCGCGTCAGAATTATGTATCCCCCTTGTCTAGTAAACATTGAGATGGGGGGGACTTATTTGAGACGCTACCTGTAAAAACGGTTGCCTGAATGAACAGTGGCATGACATCATCTGTTCCTCCCAGTAGCTACTCTGCCAAATAAATTTGTTTTTCTTTTTTAAATTGATTATGATAGGCGTTTGACCACCATCTCACTTGGGAAAGTGAAGATGTGGCCTAAGATGGAGCACGCTTTCCCAGAAGGATCTATAGCTACTACTCTCGAGGATGTCAAGAGGCGCAAATATGCAGGTCTGGAAAGAGCCTACGCATTTGCTCCCCTTGGAGTTGAGACTCTAGGTCGAAGCGACGCGTGACCCGAGAGCTGGTCAGTATCTGGCGCAGCGCATAAGCATTGCCATACAGCGAGGCAATGCAGCCAGCGTCTTGGGAACGCTTCCGACTGGTATTGATATGGACCAGTTAAGCTATCTGTAGATTGTTTGCGGCAGTCTGCAGTTGGCTCAATTGTAAATACTAGTTTAATTTGTTTATATTATTTGATTGTTATTTTCTTTGTCAATAAAGACACTACTATTATTCACTCGGGATTTGAAGAATCCTAGATTGTACTTATTTTAATATTGAAAACGTTGTTTTTGTTCCAGCGTGTCCCAGCCAAGCATAATGTTCTCGTACAAGGCTCAGATGGACGAGCCTATGGACGAGGACCAAGTTTCTCTCCCGCACCAGCAGAGCTTCAGCTCTCTGAAGACAGATTCCGATTATATTTACCAGGTGAGTGCGTAACTTTCAAGCTCCAAGTTCTACAGGATGGTTTTTTGAGATGGCAGTGTATGGCAAAATGAAGACCGATGTGGCGCGGCAGGCTAATTCCGATTTCAGGAGGCAACGTCCTGCGTCGGCGTCGTAGATATTTATTGATAAATAAAGTAAATAATGCTGCTCAATCCACACAGCATCATCTAGCCCCAAGCTAAGCAGAGCTTATACAATACAAAAATTCTTTATTGTACACCAGAAAAACAACATTACAGAGAGATATTACATCGACGGACAAGCACAATGGGCGGCCTTATCGCTTAGAAGCGCAACCTTATGTTATAGGTACTTACATAATACAATGCATTAAATAAATAAAAATAAAAAAGCAATTTATTCCATAACCATAAGTAACTATAATCGTGTATAATCATAATAATTAATAAGTAAAATAATAATTGTCTCTTTCTTTCTAAACGTACCTATTACTTCTACCTTAATCAAATAAAATTAAATACAATACATTACATAGATATATAGAAAATGCTTTATTGCCCACTTAACAAAACAGTTTACAAACAATTTGATACAAAGAAATGTGACAATTGGCGGTCTTATTGCTCACGAGCGATCTATACCAGACAATAGATATATATTTTTATTATAAATAGGAATACCTAGAATACCAGGAATACCAGAATCAAATACTTTTAGATCATACAAACATTTGTTCCAAGGCGGGACTCGAATCCGTAATGTCTTGCGTCGCTGGCGGACCTTCGCCCGCTGCACAACACAGGTCGTCATTAAGCGCTTATTTATTTGTGGTTCAATAAAATATACCTACCTTAAGAAATTTAATAATATCCCAAAAAAAATCGATTTCAACGGGAATCGAACCCGTAACCTTTCTTAAATGTGAGCGGTAAGCACTATAAAACAAAATAAAAAACCTGAAAATAACATCATCTCGGTCCATACACATCCACTGCTGGACATACATAAATCTCCCCGATACGACGCCACAAATAGCGGTCTTGAGCCGGCTCCATATCGACGCTCCCCGTGACCGCTACGATGTCGTCGTTCCATCGAGTAGATGGTCTCCCAACACTCCGTTTCGCGTTGCATCGTGGCCGCCACTCGAGAACCTTTACTTAACCCAGTGGTTATAAGTTCAGCGACCTAAATGACCTTTTTTTAGTATCCTGACTGAAATGCTCACGCATATCGTACTGTCACGGGGAGACAGTACGATTATGTGGGACTTTAACCCACTAAAACCCTCAGGGTGTTCCGCTTCTGCCGCTTGTGGTGGGAACACGGGAACGTTTCCTCTTCCGCGAACCCACCGCGGCTGCCCGATATCGGGCCCCTCACGGGGGGTGTGGAGCACCCCCCTTCGCGACGCACCAGAAACATGATGCGCCGCGACCACCTCGGAGACCTTACCCTGCCAAATGGGCTCCAGACGACCCCGTGTCAAAACGCCCCTAGGTCCCCTTGCGACGGGTCAGTCGAGAGGCCCCGCCGCCTGCCACACGGTCACAGAGGATAGGGAGAGCGGCCCTCGCAAAACCGACACTCCTCCTCCCCTGTGACCCCACCGCGTCCGCCATCAAACGGTGGCGACCCCGTCAAGGCCGCGGAAGGCAGGGAGAGCGGCGCACCTCTATACCGGCACTCCTCTCCCGCCGCGGTCTCCACCTTTCTGCGACCATGCCGCCCATACGGCACAGCCACCCGCCTCAGCTGCGGTGCCTCCCATACGACACCGCAACCTACTACCGCTCCAACTAGGTTTAGAAGGCAAAACCCAGAGGAGCGGTCCGTCTCGGGGCTGGCCGTGTGGGGTTCCTCTTAGCTTCATCGCGGGTGACCAAGCCGCAATTACTAAGCCCCCCGCCACGGCAAGGCGGGAACCCTTTGGGGGGGACCTATATGACCTGCCCACTGCTACTTCAGCCTACTAATTCTGAGAGCTATGGCGGTGACTTTGTTTCTTCTACGGATTACCTTAAAATAAGGGTATATTTTAAGGTACGTAGAAGAAACAAAGTCACCGCCATAGCTCTCAGAATTAGTAGGCTTTTCTGTAGGCTTTTACTTGTAAATAAACTAATCACTATTTCCTCTCAGCAGAGTAACAGCGTATACGACAGTACGCTATTCGAAGCCGGCGGCACTACCCCAATGAATCCCGTCTACAGTGCGTCTCTACAAAGCCCCGACTCCATAGCCTCCGGCCAATCAGTCGATATGGCCTTCCACAAGCGAATGCCTTCAACATAACAATACACCAAGGAGCAAGGTTTGACATTGAATCTTAGTAGGATATAGGATCTAGAATTTGCGTTGACGTCTTGTCTAAAGCTGAATTTCCACCGCGAAAGGGTAAAAAGCGGGTAATGGTACACTGAACCAATTAACATGAAATTGGTTTACATTAACCCACCCACACACCCACGAATAGTTTTGCCTGTTGATTTCAACTGCAAAAGAATGATACAGATGAGTGAGCGGAGTTTATTTCAACGCTTTCTGCTCGCTCAGTCCTTTCTGCTCGACTATTTGTTAGGGGAAATACAGGTTGAACGGAGTCTTTAATGGGTACGCTCCGCTCACGGTGGAAACCGGGCTTAATAGTGTATTCTATATTCTAAAGTGAGGAGCAAGTGCGTTTCGAAAAACTCAAATCAATTCATAAAGAAATGTGGGAGCTTTCGGTCAAATTTTCGAGAAAAACCTTAAAATTAACACCGTATTCTGATGGCTATTGAAAAGCCTGTACTTATGTAATAAATAATACACCAAATTTAATTATTTGATTAGCTGCCATTAACGAGGCCTTTAACTTAACAATTATATTACATAGAGGTGCTAGGTATATTCTTTAGATTCAGATAGGGTTGATTCCTATATGTAATCGACGAATATTATCTGATATTACATAATGGATATTACTAGATCAACTATATTGACCGAATATCAGATAACTGAGTAGGAACTTAGAACTTCTGAAGTAACTGTATGTTTTGAGAAGCAAGTAACATAGCTATTGACAAAACGATAAGGTTGTAAATCGCTTTACTCAGTAGCCATGATATATATTCGTCGATCATAGAAAATTATCACAAAATCCATTTGTAGCAGCTATGATGAAGAGGCCTTAGAGATCTGACAACAGAGCCAGTTGTTCGATAGTGACTCGTATTCTCTCTAATGTAAAGATAAAATTCCTTTATTCCCTCCTTAAATCTATAAACCAGCTCTAGCATAAGCTGTATGTTAAATGGTTTGACTACCTGTTAGGACCTAGGTATAGTAGTCAATGGTAGTGTCTACTTTTAAGAATATTAACGCATGCAGAAATAATTTGAACATGATGTGTGTTTGTCAAGACAAATGGCATAAACAAAAAGAAAGCGATAAAACCGGAAATGAATTTGTTGACTTCATTCGCATTTTGTGGCGCGTTTTTGCGACATTTTTTTAGATAAAAGCCAAGGTATGTTTGGCACATTTATTTTATGGGTGATGTTCAATTAATTTTTGTTATTCGTGTGTGATTTTATTAATTACTAAATAAGTATAGAAATGCCAACAGAACATCTGATTTAGTTTAAGAACTCTAGCTGTCTATCTTCTAAGAATCTCTTACGCCGCCGGTTCCTAATATTCAATCCAACGCTGCGCTGGTTTTGTCTTTCAGGAGTTAAATAACATATTTTGTACGAATAATTGTCTATATTCGATTGTAGCGAGACAAAACGATGGATAAATTTCAATATTAGGAATGGCTCTTGGACCGTACGAAAGAGGTAATGCTGGTTAAAGCTTACCTATCCCAGCTATCCGATTAGCTTAACCAGCTTTGCTACGATGAATATTTATTTAAATAATGTGTTTTTTTTTTGTTAAAGCCAAATACTACGTTACATACTAAGGCGAAAGAACTTGAACAGTGTTGATATAATGTACATATACTTTGTCCGATGTTAAAGAAAGACAGTTTAACGCTATTGACTTTGTGAAGAGTTGCGTTTAATTCCCAGTGAAAACAATCAATTGAGACTGCGAAACATCCCATTTTCAGATATACAGGGTGGATTTTTGAGACGGGACAGTAAGGGCAGGTACCTTAACTATTATAGTTACAGGAAAACATTCATACGAGACCATCCATAACTTTTTGAGATATTCTGAAATCACTGCCCGGCTGTCCCGTCTCAAAAATCTACTCTGTATGTCTTGTTCCATCCAGAGTTTGACATTAGATTTAGCTACTTATAAGGAGATTTGGACAAGTTGCAGACGAAATAAAACGATACATTCTAAAAATTTAAAAAAATATATATTGAATGCCCGCATTTTAATGTCAACCAGATGTACCTACTTTATGCATCGCATCACTTCGAAAGCCACTTGTCTAAACCCATGTAGATATAAAAGTTGTGACACTTTGTGACTTGTGATTTTTAAGTTAATCATTCTGGTTCTATCACTTAAGCGTTCGAAGCCATTCTGACATCGATTGAAGCTTGAAACACAGAGATAAGAAAGAAAGATTTTTATATTCTTTAGGCAGGTTTTTTTTGCACATATGTATGGTCTTCTGGTACAAAATTATAAGCATGAATTTATTCCTGTAATATAACAAAACATTATTAAGTACCACATTTCTCATTTCAATGATTTTGCATGATTTGTAGGTACTAAATTAATGCTCTACTGTATTTGTGTAATTAGGTACCTACCTAAATCGTTTTGATTAATACCTGATTGAGGCTGTTTTACTTATATTTAAGCTAAAATACTATTTGAATTATCGAAAACTAAATTTTTAGAGTTAGGCCGGATCGTGTTTATTGTAGATACTTCATCATTTTACTTGTTAATATTTTATCTGATGGAAATTACGTTTCCTACCTCAAAAAGCAATAAAACTTAGTTATAAGACATATCATAAGCCTACAGAGCAAGCTATTGACACACTTTAAGTTTACCATCAGTAACCACAGATTCCTAACTAATATTATAAATGCTAAAGTGTTTGTTTGTTTGTCCTTCCTTCACGCTCTAAGCAACCAATCGACTTTTGGTATAGAGTTAGTAGAAAGGATGGAGGCATAGGCTACTTTTTACTTTTTGTCCTGGTAAAACATCAAATTCCCATGTGAGATTTATGGGACCTCTTTATCCCCCTAGAATGTGAAATTAGAATTTAACGCGGGTGAAACCGCGGGGAACAGCTAGTTGTATTATATTTTCATACAAGTAGATACCTGTCACAGTAATATTATAAATGCGAAAGTTTTGATGGATAGATAATGTTTTTATTTCTTCACGACAAAACTACTGAACATATTGGGCTGGAATTTTGCATAGGTAGCCTTACACCTCAATCATTGGCTTTTTATCCGATAAATCAGGTACCATGGGATGTACATAACCTCAGAACGTTCCCCTAGAAAAAGCGCGTGCGAAGTTGCGAGCAGAAACTAGTAGTTGAATAAGAATCACGATTTTAAGTAAATCCTAAAAGTATTATTGCGTATTAGGTCCTATGTACTACTAAACCTTATTTTAGAATATAATAGTGCCTGCATAGCTATTTCTAAAATAAAATGTCTATTTATTTAATTTCTTTCCCACATTTTTAACTTTATTTTTTGTATAGTTTATTTCTTTATTGTTTTGTACCTTTATTTTTCTAAATTTATCAACAAATTATAATTTTCTTAGCAAAGCTAAATGTGAAATGCTTCTCTAATTTTTAAGTTTATGGAAATTTTAATTTAATCTACTTATCACCTAAATAGAATAAGCATGAGTTGGTATAATACCTATGATCTTAACAAAGTACCTACCCACATCAATTACGAAACTGATTTGCAATGAAATTATAATTATGTTATAGGTACCCTGTTGTCTCATTCGTAGCAAATTAGTGGAAACAACAAGTTATACTAATTGAGTCTTTTCATTAAACTACAGAAGAGACATCGTTATAATGCTTATAACGAAATTAAACTACAGAGAAATAAGCAGGGTCTTAATAATGTCTATTGCGTACAGAAATGTATCGATCTTGTCAATTTTTTTCCTTCTTTGTGATAATAACCCATGGAATGTAAATTTAAGTGATATTTTGGTTGATGGCGTATATTTTTGTTGATTTGGTATTTAAATAAAACTAAATTTTAATTTATCTTTGTTTTATTATGTGTCCCATATCTATAGATTTACGTTATGATAATAATTTGTTAACGTTTATCACTTTTCAAGTGGATCTTGTATGAAAGAATGATTCAAGCAATCACTGACTGTGTGTCTTTGGCTTGGATCTAGCATTAGCATTTTATCCAAAAGATCTTTAAGTTGAATCCGCTTTAATTCATCACCAGTATTTTTATTCTTACAAGATTTCACCAGCTCCTTGTATAAATCTCTGGTGATACCACTGTTACAAATTTCAGTGACTTTGTCTCTGCCAGTGCATGCATCCTTTTTATGCAACAAGAAGTTGTTATTATAATTAAAATGCTGGTCTTTGAACCTCCCTTTCCTTATCAATTTAGCAGGGATTTTCCCTTTTAAGTCCATGAAGCACTTGAGCATTCTATTGTTTGAACTTCCAGTAAATAATATTTTGCCTGTTGCCATTTCAAATATTGTGCAAGCTGTTGACCATATGTCAATACTATGACTGTATTTTATGCCAAGGATGATCTCTGGCGCTCTGTAGAATCTGGAAACTAAATATGGCGTAAGTTCGTTTTCATCTAATTTGGCTGCCGACCCGAAATCACACAGCTTCAGAAGATTTTTTTTTTCATTAACTAGAATGTTGTCGGGTTTTATATCATAATGGATAATTCCAATTTTCTTTAAAAGTCTTAAGGCCATCAGAAGTTGTCTGCTGTAGCTCATGATCGCTTTCATGTGAATGCCATGGCTTTTTCCATACTTTTTGATGACGCCGCGTAAATCCATATGTAGAGCTTCTAATACAATACACAGATGCTGCTTGTGTATAAAATCAGATATGTATTTAACACAGTGGTATTTGTTATCGGGGTCAGCTTGATTGATTTCTTTTAGGATTGAAATTTCTTTCAAGCTTGTTCTGTACATCAAGTCATTATTTCGTACACATTTAATGGCAACTGTAGCATTCTTTTGTGTTGTGTCTTGAGCGTGAATGACAACAGCAAAAACTCCTTTGCCTAGTATTTGTTTGAGAACATATCTGCTCTTTAGTGTATCACCAGCTCTAACGTTAAAGTATCCTTCGGCGTCATCCCAATTATCATTAAGTTGGGCATTATTTTCATCCTTTGTATCTGTAGCTCTTGGATTATTTTGATGTATGAAATCATCCTTTTCAGAAAACATATCTGATGATAACTGAGTTGCGTTTGTGTTTTCTACTTGTTGCATTATTTCGTTATTTTCTTTTGTTTTTGGAGCAATCAACTCATGATTTTCTTTGATGGTATTCTTTTTATGAGTTGTGTCAGACTCATTTAATTTTTGTAGCAATTGTTTTCGCTGCTGTCTTCTTAGTTCAATAATACTTTCTTCATCTTCTGAATCTAAATCTTTGTCAGCACTGTATTCAGGTGATTTTTGTGCCTTTTTTCTGGTTTTAATAGCTTTTTTGGGACTATGCACAATATTTCTTTTAGGAATTTTACTTACTTTGCTGCCTCCAGCACTATGCTTTCTTTTTCTAGCTTTTGTAGTTTTATCTCGCTTTACATCCAATCTTCCTAACTCTTCTTTCAGTGTTTCTCTTTGCTTCATTAGTTCTTCTAAACTGTGCATGTTTTTTGGCAATGGTGGGGTGTTTCCTTCTATTTCATGTTTTTTGTGTTCTTGCAGACTTGTTTTTTTATGAGATTTTGATTCTTCTTTGTCCCTGCGTGATGATGATTTTTGTTTTCTGTATTTATCAGACATGTCTATCTATTTATAATTTGCGCTGAAATTTATGATGCTATCTGTAACAATAAATTTGATTACATAAATAAGTCGAGTAACACTATTACAAGCCACTTTAAAACAAAAACCAGAAGGTATGCACATCAATATATTTAGCATTCAATACATTATCTTCAGTATGAAACTCATAATATTATAAATTAAAAATATTAATAAGTAGGTAAATAAAATATTTAAAAATCGTAGAACATCAAAGTGTGTGTACATCTAGTAAAAAATATAACTACTATTGATTACATTTCCACCCAGTTCCTGATTCCAATAATTATTTTATAGTACTTGATAAGTACTTTCATGTTGTAAATAGTGGTTTCATCTTCACAGATCCTCTGTGACTAGGGATTAGTTGTGTCATTTTGTCCTTACCACCTTTTCACTTTATTGTACCATTCTTGGTTTTATATATATATAAATACAATTCCATAATGTTGAAATTTCAAAACTAGAAAAAAAGCAAATGTTATGATACAACAAAAGATGAATCATTAAAAAAAAATAAGTTAAGACATAAGAAATTGAATTTACTTATCCCAATATGCAACAAAATAAGGGTCCATTGCTGATTTGTTCTCTCTAGTCTAATTCAAATAGTTGTAAATTCCATCTAGTCTAAAGTTGACAGTAGTCATATGTAAGGCACATTGGCAAACTAAAAAATCATAAGAAAAACGAAAATAGCAAGCTTATAATTATGTCCACTGTACACTGGCGTTCCTCTTTAGCTGACCCTCTGGCATGATCCAATTCTTTACTTATTTAAGTACATATTATTATTTTGTTCTGATATAAATAACAGCTTGCTATCTTCATTTAACCAAAGTTCTATTTTCATAGAAATCAACTTAAACATACACAGGGGGTCAACTAACAATGAATATCACTGTACATCCTTCATACAGCATATAGCAGCTAAATTATAATGCCTTTTTTATATATTGATAATGGTAAATAGTTTGTCCACCATCACACTTGAGAACCATCAGACATCAAAAGTCATTATCAACTTTAGAGTGGACGAACTCTACCTACAGCACTATAATAGATTAGTGTTGCTGTTTTTTTATTATACAAATTGGTCTATGTTGTGTAGATAAGAAAAGCTTAAAGATGACAATGGGACAGCATGCTGTCCCGTTCCCCATTTTCAAACCCATTCTTTATCTACATGCTTTTAGGGAAACAATTGACACAGATAGTTTCAAAGCTAATAGTAACATTTATGTAGATATTGATCATTTTTGTTAAATTACCTAAGGAATTATATTTTACGTCTGATTTATTAATAATCATCTTAACACCCAATTGCCACTCACTGCTGGGTATAGGCCTCTTTTACACACCATCTTAGTTGGTCCTGTGCTAGCTTCATTGCAGTTTACTCGTTAGTCATTTAATTCACAGTCTTCTGGCCACCCCTATTATATATCACCTGTCTAGCAGTTACACAGACAAACTGCTTGATGATCCGATTATTATCTATAAGCTATATAAAAGAGAAAGACTCACTGACTCATCATGAGATCTCTGAAACTCAGGAGCTACAAGATTGTTTTTGGTTTTCAGATTTCATTTAAGTATCTCTTTGATCTTTGAATAAAATTTGTGTGGCTCATGATGCCATACAAATTTTATTTTCCCTATTACAATAGCAAAAATATAACAATGAGAGTTGAAGTTTCTTTGAAAACTGGTAACAAAATCTCTGGAACTAGGCTAAAGTTTATTTTATGGCATATAGGCAGCCAATATGAGGATTTTTTGGAAATACGCATTCTAAGCAAGTACAAATGGGATTCATAGGTATTTGCATAAGAACTTAAAAATCGTAAATGTTGGTTGGAAAACTTTGGCGGTGATAGTTTGTATGGAAAGTAATTGGCTATTTCGAAAGTACGCACGAATGAAATTGTAGGCGGGTCAGTTATTTAAATGATGTAAATTATAATTCCTTTGGTTACACAACACAAGCAAGTTTTTGAAGGAATTGAAAAAAGTTAGAGCGAAAACAGGAAACGTTTGCTGAATACGCATTTTACAGGTTATCAACGCTATTTAGGTTTGATAACATGTAATATGCGCTTTCGTACTATTATTTATCATAAAATCACACGCTTTGCTTTAATTATTCGAACAACACTGATTTTACGAAAAATAAATTGCGATAGACATGTACTGTCCTTTTTTATCAAAACAAAAGTGACGTTTTGTCAACAAGTACTTAGAGGTTATTAGTGACTGGTGACAGTAACACTGACGACACTGACTGTTCGATCTACGTTTTGTATTATATATTGGTAGAATTGTGTCAAACCATGCAAAACATAAAATGCATGAGTCGTCATATTAAAGGTTCTCTCCCCCACGGGAGCTTTTTATCGGTAGATAATAAAATAAAGTAATGTGTTATTGCGATATCTGTTTTCAGTACATTTTGTATTGAGACGGCCACGAAACACAGTTATTGTGTACGATATACTGCTACGATATAAACGACGCAATAGAAGTAGGCTGCATGCGTTTCTCCGTCCTGCGCTATTCCGATATTACATAGTTCTCAGAACATTTTGTATTGGAACGCATACAATATTTCACTTTGTGATTTAAATCAATAGTTTTTTTCGCTGAAAACAGAAAGCAGTCAAAAATGTTTAGGGAGAGGGCCCTAATTAAGCTTCGCTGCACAAACATACATGCGCCTATACCTGCTCTCCTGGTTGAAGATTCAGGGAATCTTATAAAATTAATAATCTCACGAATTTTCGTAGTTAGTAAAAAATAACAGAACATATGAAAGGTACAGGGAAATCATTATGAGTGTCTAATTTTACCTTAATAAGAGTAAATTAGATTATTAGGTTCATCTCATTCATCATTAGATTATTGTACCCTTTTTCAATACTAACCTCAAACTAAGTAAAATATAAGTTTATAGGTTCATATTTTATTGTCTTGGTTGGAATTAAAATCAAAGTACTCAGAAAATCAAATTTGTTAAAAATAAATGTAAAAAAAATATGACTAAATAATCCAAGGGAAAAATTATGACTGTCAATAATAGTAGATTGTTTTACAAGGGACTAAACCATCCCATTATATACGAGGTTGTTATACTCCCGAGCGTAGCGAGGGAGGATGACAAGACCGAGTTATAATGGGTGGTTTTGGTCCGAGTAAAACACTCTACTTTTCACTTCTGTTGCGAGAAAATAAAACAATTCTAAATTAGACAATTTTCAGAAATTTTATTAAAATTAAATGTGCAGTTAGAGCAATTTTGAATGTTTAGTGATATGTTTTTCCCGGGCAATTTTATTTCGATTTTCTGTGATTGGGATGTGATAATATTTTGAGTTGATTGTTGTGGAGTAAAAGTTGGAGAGACTCGACTCATGCTTGAGTTTCCTGCATTATTAAGATCTGATTGCGGCTTCAGCTGAGTTGACATATTCATCCAATCCCGCGATGTAGATGCTTGGGGTTCTGTAATGTTTGGTAGAATATTGATTCTTTCCGTAATCCGCTGCGTGACGTGATACTTGTTTTGTATAGAGTCCTCTATATAACCTTCAGTCACTTGATCGGACCTCCATCCACCGTGCGTTTAATGTCGTTATATTCGCACCAGAGTCCGCCAACAGAGTCTCGGATGTTCTGCGGAAACAATGGCCCGTGTAGAGTTCCGGATTTGGTAAATTTAGATAAGTGGCAATATCTTTAGGCATGTTACCAAATTTATTTTTGCCTATGACTTGCCTTGTGCATTTACCATTTTGATAATTTAGAAAAAATCTTCTCGTTGAAACATTAGTGGGACGTAACTCCTGATAGGCTTTAACTATATTAAGGTATTCTCCACTGATGACAAATTTACGCTCTTTGTTTGTTTTCGTGTTCGGCAGACTCACAGCTTGTAGGTTTGTATCCGTTTCTACGTCTTCTAGCGTTACATTGGCAAGCTCTATTCCTCTGCATGCACCGCTGATTCCATAAATTAAAGCAACCTGTTGAACAAAAAAATAAGTGTTTTAATAATCGTAATAACCTAGGTACATAATTTAGGTATGTAGGTAGGTATCTATTTATTTAGTTTGAGTAGAGTACATAAGTAGGTTACCTTTGTTGCCAAGTATTGTTTATTTGGAGCGTTATTTAAAAATGTTTCGATTTCTTGTGTCGTCAAGACTTTCGATTTTTTTGCCTTGTATCCAGTGGACAATTTCTTCAGTAAAGCCGTTAAATTTACATATTTTTTAATATCGACGTCGTGTTTCGTTTGTAAGGTCATTCTTAACATTGAATAAGCTCCAAAGAGTCGACGATTTGAATTTTTTCGATAATTCATCAAAATAAGTGAGAAAAACCCCTTCTGTAAAAGAATCCAAACGTTTCTCATCTCTCCATTTCATAAAATTTTCGTAACTCTTTAAATATATTCCACGTGATTTTGTCGGCAACAGATTCATAATTATTTCTTTGCCCTTTTCTTCCATTTGCATATTAGCATCTTCACTATCACTTGATGACATTTTTCACGTTCACAATTTGGAATTAAAAGTCAGGAAGTTAAACGTAAAAGTTTGTGATTTGGAATGAAGAAAATTCTAGAGATTTAGCGCCAACACTATCTTTTTTTTTTAAATCTCTATTTAACCCGCAACGAAACAGTTTGCATTCTACCGTGAAGGGAAGAATCAACCTTCATAAAACATCACTAAGACGGATCTATTTTCAAAAAAAAAGATTCACGGAGCACCAATAAGTCGAGTTTTTATGTAAGAGAACGAATGCTTTGTACGGGCTGATGATTTTAGAAAAAAATTAAAAAGAAAAAATACTTTTTAGCCCGAGGTATTAAACTCGAGTTTTAGGCCCGCTAAGCTACTTTTGAGCAAGAGAAGTGAAAAAAAAATTTGAATGTCACCAAATTAAATGGCTTACATTCACTATGCTTATCAATATTTGTAGACTACATAAGACTTGGCAAATACCTGTTTTTCATTAATCATCATCTTCAATTACATTTTTTGTATTAAAAAAATAGTTTATTGCCCTCGGTGAGCAGAATTTTGCCAAGTATAAGCAGTCATCATTGGCTGCAGGTATTGGTAGCAATTTTAAATAAAATAATATTTAAATAAATAATGCTCGACAATTCACAGTATTATCTAGCTCAAGCAAAGCAGAGCTTATGTTATGGATACTACGGTACTAGATAACTGATATACATAATACAATATATTACATAAATATATATATTTTTTACTATGCATAGAAAACGACCAGAACATCCTGAACAAATATCTGAAGATCGTACAAATATTTGTCCGGAGGCGGGAATCGAACTCGCAACCCCCTGCGTCGCAGGCGGACCTTCGCCCACCGCGGCGGCGCAGAGGTCGTACACGGTCGGTACCAATGAGTCATATAATTTTTGATGATGTGTGAATTAATTTGCTTGTAGTATTGTACCTGATTGTACCCTTGTATCTATTATTGGTGATATGATAACATTGGATACCCATGCACCATTATATGAGTCTCTGTGAAAAAACAGTTTGGGGGTTTTCTCTGTATACTCTTTGATAGTACGTGTTGGGTTTGGGCATTTTGATTTAAACATGGGTTTCAAATAATCTGCTCAATTTCTAAAGAGGTAGGTACTGTTCACACTGTTCAACGATAAATGGAGATGGCTTAGATCTAGCCACAGCTATATGATCAGCCCATTCAGAAGGTAATTCCCGCCACCGTAACATAAACAACCTACATCATTTTTTTACTGACATCCATCATCTTGGCCGGTATAAAACAATTTTCAATGTTTTTAGCCTGTGCTTCAATTCAAAGAGAATACAATACTGACCTTCAATTTTAAACGGTTAATCATTTGGTGACTTACTTGCGTGTATTCCGATGAAAATTAAACTATTTTCGATGGACTTTCAAATGTTGCCAGTATCCAAAAATTCATTAAAAAAGTGACATCCATCATTATTTCCCTGTACGTAATGTAAGTAAGACAGAAATGAAAATATTTTAATCTTTCTGCTGCTCAGTGCTATTATAATCGTGATTAAACCTCTCCCTACTTTTCGTACCTACATGTAAAAACCTGAGAAATCGTAGACCTACGAATCGTAGATTTATGAATGAAATAGATTTAAAAACTCTATAAAAAAAATCGTTTTTGTTACGAGCGTATTCTCAAAATGGAATTCGATATTTATCGAGGGCTTTTCTTTGATGAATTGCTCGATAAATCACACCAGAATGCAGTTTCAGAACTTTGAGTTACGGCCTAAGGCTTACTGCGGCTTATTACGCGTTCAATGTTATCGTGATCCTAATATTACAGGATAGCAAGTATTGAAATTGAGTATTAAATACCCGTGTGAAACCGGAGCGGCCCGCTATCATCATCATCATCAGCCCATACATGTCCACTGCTGGACATAGGCCTCCCCCGTACGACGCCACAAATAGCGGTCCTGAACCGCCTTCATCCATCGACTCCCTGCGACCGCTACGATGTCGTTGGTCCATCGAGTGGATGGTCTCCTATGTAGGGGGGGTTTAGCCATAATAACAGCGGCCCGCTAGTTGACAATAAAATACAGAGTTATTCAAATTATCTTTCGTTTAACTCACTATAGCTATTACTTTATTATTATTATAATATTCTCTGCTACTACAGTGAAACTATGCATAAATGAAGTGATATGCGGTTCGTTTTGGTCTGAAAAGATCCGCTCAGGACCGCTATTTGTGGCATTGTATCGGAGAGGCCTATGTCGTGGACGTGTATGGGCTGATATGATGATGATGATTGACCATGTAATATCCGCCAATATTATCGCGTATCCTATCGTGGATTTCAGGATTTCTTGATAATCTGTGATAATATCACAATACTGCGATACGGACTATCAATATTATCGTGAAGGAAATAGAACATCCTCATTACAACTCTACTACTCTTACTACTCTTCGTCAAGCCATCAGCCAGTCATCGATAATGTTATCGAAACATGTTATGTTATGTTCATGTGAACATAGTAGCGGATAGTACACGGTCTTTAACACCTCGATAATATTGACCGTCCCCAAACGGTCAATATTATCGAGGTGTTACTGTGTACTATCCGCTACTATGTTCACATGAACATAACATAACATGTTTCGATAACAGCGCGGATAGTACACGGTCTTTAACACCTCGATAATATTGACCGTCCCCAAACGGTCAATATTATCGAGGTGTTACTGTGTACTATCCGCTACTATGTTCACATGAACATAACATGTTTCGATAACATTATCGATGACTGGCTGATGGCTTGACGAAGAGTAGTAAGAGTAGTAGAGTTGTAATGAGGATGTTCTATTCCGTCCCCAAACGGTCAATATTATCGAGGTGTTAAAGACCGTGTACTATCCGCTACTATGTTCACATGAACATAACATAACATGTTTCGATAACATTATAGATGACTGGCTGATGGCTTGACGAAGAGTCTTGATGAGTGAGAAAGAGTGAATGATTGATACCTGCCGGTGACTGAATGGATCATTCATTCATCATTTCATTAATTCATTCAATTCAATCTTCAACATAAAAAGTTTGTAACCTAAAAAATTTAAAAACATTTTTGTCTGAAGAAACTCCATAAATATTGTTTTGATATGACCGTGTTTATAAATTCCATTATGAGGACGTCCCTCAAGCTGCGTCTACTTACACAACTCAGGGATTTTAATATAATTTCAGGTCTGCTTGTAATTTAAAAACATAAAGATGTCGATGGTTATACGGCGAAAATAACATAAAAAAACAAGTCAAATAACATAAACATTTATCTTGTTTTAGTAAAACATCTTTACTCTAGTTCTGCCCTTGGTATAGACAACTATCTATCATCTAGAAAGAGAATAAAGGAGCAGTTTGCGAATCACACGGACAAATTCAAGATGAAAATGAACGAGTTTGTTGAAGATCCCCAAAACATGATATTCACTGAAGACCTAAAGAATATGGTACATATAGCTGAGCCCAGTGATGTGAACCTTGTAACAAAAATGGTTAAAAGGTAAGTTTGTACTTTGCTATCATAGCTATTTATGTCACGGAAGGTGCTGCCAGCTTCTATTGTTGTTTTCTATACCTATATTAGACTAGCGTGCTTTTCCTGGAAAGAAAATAGCCTACCCTGGGATGATATCTACTGGCTTGGCTTGCCTTTGGCCACGCTACTTCGCGCTGCGGCTTTAGCCTCTGGCACAATGCCTTACACAGAATGGTGAGAATGTATGTATAGTGGTGGGCCTTGCACAGGAGTGGGAGCAGAACTTAACAGCTTGTATAAATTATACTATAATAAACCAGTTGAAGGTTTCTTTTTTTACAAAAAAGAATTACAAAACATTCATAATGGGTTTATTTCTAGGTTCATGTCACAAAAGAATGAATTCAGATTTGGCTCATTCATTTTTGGGCCAGTTGTAATGAGGATGTTCTATTTCCTTGATGCACCAAAAGAAGCTTTAGTGGTAATATATAATTATTTTTTATCTAAACTAAAGTTTCTAACTAGCCATAGTAGTAAGAAACGAAAATTAGTAAGAATTGATCACTCCAATTTAACCTGTTAATGTAAACATAAGAGTTGACCAAGGAAATCTACCTAAGGTAGGTAAGGTTCTTTCTGCCTTTTTTAACACCTCAACTGTAATCACCAATCCACCTGCATGGCTTTGTTTAGGGGAAGGCACATTCAGCAGTACATAAGAGTTTACCTATTACCCTGCAGCTTCGTTCAGATTATACTGAATAAAACAGCAGAGATAATGTCCGTTTTCTGTCAGTAAAACACTACTTTAAAATTGATCAAGCCGTTCCAAAATCTTCCTATAACATCCTAAACTTACAGTACAGACTATAGTATTATTTATTGTTATTTTAAGCCTTTTATTCAGACTATTACAATATATATACACTATTATACTATACAGAATAAAATAACTTAATCTCAATTCTCTGCCTCCTGTGTGGCTCTTTGGATAAAGGTCTCCTCCAATTTAGACCATTAATTTCTGTTGCCAGTCAATGTAGACCATGTGCCTGGCCTTTATGTCATCGACCCATCTTCTGGATGGCCTAACTACACTTGCGAGCTATAAACTGGAATCACTTCATCGCTGGTTTTTGCAGACCATATTTTACAGTTTCCATGCAATAAACTGTAGGTTGTGGTATATTATTTTAAAGAGAATTTTATTAGCTATCAAACTCTATCGATATCATAGCGAGCAAATGTTCATCATATGTCATGGAACGTGAAAACAAAAGACATAAATTTTTGGAACGAAACATCAATTTTTTCAAACTCCTGAATCCCTATAAAAACTGGGAATTTATGCAATTTTGTCATCAGTCCAATATATCACGTCTCAAAATACTGGAATTACAAGAAAATGGAAACCACACCAATAGAAGCCGCTCAAATCGTCACCCTAATCCAGCAAGGGTTCTCTCAGCGTACTATCGCTCGACAGCTTCATCTGAGCCAGTCCTGTGTCTCCAAAGTATACAAGAGGTTTAGAGAGACTGGAAACTTAGTCCGAAGACCAGGATCTGGACGACAGCGATGCACTTCGGCGAGAGATGACCGATTTATTGTCAGCACTTCTCTCCGAAATCGACATCTAACCGGCGTTGACGTCCAGCGGGAGCTCGGAGAAGTTCGAGGGAGAACTGTCAGCGAGTGGACAGTGAGGCGAAGACTCAAAGAAGCTAACTTGACCCCAAAAAGGCCAGCAACGGGACCCAAATTGTCTACAGCCCACCGACAAGCCCGACTTCAGTTTGCTCGTGATCACTTAGATTGGGATATACAGCAATGGAGCAGAGTTTTGTTCGCGGACGAGACTAGGATGTGCCTGCATGGCAGCGACCGTCAACAGAGAGTCTACAGGAGACCGGGAGAGCGATACTCACAATGCTGTATAGCGGAAACAGAGGCATATGGGGGTGGGTCTTGTATGATGTGGGCGGGGATTTCAATTGAAGCTAAAACGGAGCTGGTATTCGTACCCGGTGGAGGTCGGGGAGGAGGACTAACCGCAGAAAGGTATATCAACGACATTCTGCTGGGCCATGTACTCCCTTACGCCGGGTTTATTGGCGAAAATTTCCTGCTAATGCACGACAATGCCCGCTGCCACACCGCTCGTGCGACTAGACAGTACCTGGAAGAAGTCGGGATTCCCACAATAGACTGGCCAGCCGTCAGCACTGACATGAACCCTATCGAACACCTGTGGGACGAGCTGAAAAGGCGGGTACGAGGAAGATCTCCAGCTCCGGCGTCAATAGAAGACCTAAAAGCTGCTCTTATCGAAGAGTGGCAGGAAATTCCACAGGATTCCATCAGGAAACTCATTAGGTCAATGAAAAACCGTTTACAAGCAGTCATTAGGGCCAGGGGGGGCAATACAAAATATTAAGCGGGAAATAACAAAGATTTTAAATAAAACTTTGATATTTTCATATTACTTCTTATTAATTTAAACATCCACAACTTCGACCTATTGTAATAATTCACTAAATGAAGGTAGGAAACTTAATTAAATTTAAATAATTTTTATACCATTCGAAAGCTAACAAAATTTCTTTTCAAACGGTATACACCAATCTGCAGTTTATTGCATGGAAACTGTAAAATATGGTCTGCAGAAACCAGCGATGAAGTGATTCCAGTTTATAGCTCGCAAGTGTAGTTTTCTTCTTTTGTTTCCTGTGAATGAGTACATTATAGTTTTTGACCACTTTTCAATTCCTCTGATTATATGCCCAGTCCATTCCGCTTTAGTTTTCTGATGGTTACTGTTGTATTATTTATTTACATCATTGTTAATAATATTTTTTAACTTTTCAGACATTTCTACATCCAGATATCAATGGTTTCTTTGACCAGCTAGTCAGTTTCCAAATACTTTTAGACCTGCTATACAATCATCACATGTATAATGAAATGTACACCGTGTTTGATGTAGTCAAAGAAAAGCAGATTAATATGACCAAGTTCCCTAAGTATCCAGTGGTTTTGATCTTAGCTGCATGCTATCAACAGGTATGCTACTATTGACTAGAGATTGACATAAAAAATGATAATTATTTTTATTCATTGCTAAGTATCGTATAATATTTGATTGCTTTGTTATTATTAGTTATTCTTGTGTAACCTGACTCTTGGGCGTTTTGGTTTTAACTGTAAGTCCATTTGTAAAATAAAATAAATGAAAATAAATAGTAAATAAAAATTTTTGAAACTCGCACATAGAAAAAACATGAGTGCACTTAATAAATAAATATAGCTAAGTGTAACAATTTTTCCTGAACTAGGTAATCCTGTGTTTCAGGCGACAAGAGTGCTAGTTATTAAATAAAATAATCTCTTAATATTACGACAAAGGCATATTTTAGTATAACAATGTTATTTATTTTACAAACGGTTCATGGTAATACTAAAAAACGTAACTTATATTGAGTATAGCTAAATTAATCACTATTTTAACTAGATTAACTTAATCCAATGAATCTTAATCCATGATTTCAATTAAATAAATAAATAATGATCACCGCCTCATCAAGCCCCAAAGTAAGCAGAGCTTATTATTATGTGGAGGTTATTATAATTATGGGTACTAGACACTGACACTGTTTATAAAACTATGCTGTAGGTCATATTATCGTTGACAGATAGATTAAGGTCATTTGATTCTCGTCATTTTGGTGCAGAGCGTTTGTATAAGCGGCATGACCATCTATGACTAATATTACGGTACTCAGCCATATTGTTTTGTGCGCCTGAACAAATAAATAAATAATGTTGGACAATCCACACAACAATGCCAATTGTATACCAGAGGCGGTTGAGAAGGTCACTTTTCCCTGCACGCAAGACCGCCTTTGCATATGGCCCTCCTGGCGACCACTTCCCCGGCAAATGTTGGAACCCCCCAATAACGCTCTAACTCAAGAAAACCATCACAGCCAATCAACTACTGAACAGCTTTTGAGAGGCTTGCAGGACTCTCAAAGTTAAAACACAAGACTCGTGTGACGTTTCGCTCGATTTTGAAGCCAGAAGAAAGGACTTCATAATCTAAAGTTGAAAAACACTGATGACGAGGGGCTCTTTGAATCGGCACAGTAAAACAACTGTCATTGCATGTAGAATGTTCCCTCCAGCATACTTGTATGATAGAGCTCAGTGGTAGACGTGGTAGTAGATAACTGGTACACTAAGGGTGGTGTGGTATCCTTTGATGATGAAAGATAAATTCGAATCCGAAAACTTTGCAGCTACGTTGGTTAACTTTGACGTAAAATATATGAAAGCTTCCATTAAAAACATCAATTGGTATGTAATTGTCAGATTATGAGGTAGGGAAGGCTCTGAAAGAGATATAACTACTTATCATAATTTTATAATCAACAGAAAAATAAAACTGTAAATTATTAAAAATTACAGATTAATTTGTGTATAATGTAATAGTAATGTACTATTATATTTATTTTCCAGAATACACCTAAGAGCTTTGAGTATGCTTCAAAATTATGGACTGATATGACCATCGTTGGCAATAAACCATTAAGAAGGGCTTCTACATTCATGGCAGGTTTGTAAAAAATATGTACCTGTATGACACAAATATTAGAGGAGTAGAAGAGCCCATAAAACTTGGGCAGATCGCATAGTCAGTCAAGGTGATGGCCGCTAGAGTACTATTTACCCGCAAGGGTGGGATATCTTTTTCGAGTGTTTCTATGAAGTTTTTTTTCTTAACCTCTTATCAAGATAGCTTCAGCCTTTAGGCTGTGAAGCGATTTTGATAAGAGGTTTCAAAATACAGGACTGGACTAAGGACTAACCAATAGTATAAGGTAGGGCGATAGTACTCTCTTTTTTCGAAAAAGTAAATATCGGCGACCGTGTGGGGTTTTTCTCACAGATTGGAATGAATTACATTTAATAAATATAAATAATAATAACCGATAAACGTTGAGGAGTAAAGATTCTCGATGGACCGACGACATTGTAGCGGTCGCAGGGAGTCGATGGATGAAGGCGGCTCGGGACCGCTATTCGTGGTGTCGCGGCGTCGTTTAGGGGGAGGCCTATGTTCAGCAGTGGACGTATACGGGCTGACGATGATTGAATTAATTAATTGTGTATCCAATAAGTGGAAGAAGTCACAGATGGCCTACTTGAAAGGGATACCAATATCCTCAAAGCCGGAGGCCATATTTATTTCGAACCCAAAAGCACACCAGCCTCCCACCCGACTCGCAATAAGGGGCTACCTGTGCCTAGTTGCGATAAATAGTCCAGACACAAGTAACGATCACACAAAAGACAGAGAAAACTGGCGTGAAAAGGAAGAAGAAGTCAAAAAGCACATTAATCCAACACTGCTACCGCACAGCACAAAACTGCATTTAAATATGAGCTTAAACTCTAGATACATTTACTTTAGCTTTAGATTATTAACTTTAGATACATTTTACAGTGACAACATAGTTTCCCACAAGTTTCAAATGAGTGGTCTGCTGATGCTGTCAATATATATAACTTATAAGCATAGGTGGGAACAGTTTATCCAAACGTTAACTTCGTTTATGTTAAATGCGTTAATCGTTCACCATTCGACTCACCGACAGTCGCCGAGCGAGGAGTGGCGCGTAATTCAAACAAACAAAATGACAGCAAGTCAATAAACGACGGACTAAAGTTAACGGAAGTTCAATTTAACGGAAGTTAATATTTTTTGAAGTTAACTTAAACGTTAATCCCTTAAGCAGATTGTTAACTTCGTTAATTAACGATTAACGGGTTAATGCCCACCTTTGTTTATAAGTGTTACTTACTGCTCTGTAATACCGGTGCGGCACTGATCTGCGACTACCTTATGAAGGCTCAGATATACCCAGTAAATAAGCTCAAGCAAACGATGATTAAAAAAATGTTTGTTTCAGGTTTGGCGTTAAAAAATAATGCTCCACATGTGGCATTGGAAGCAATATCAATGCAGCGTCAGCATTACGTCACCATCAGAAATATCAAAGTACCCATAAACTTTTTAATTTTAGACCCATATAAATTTACTAGAATGATGTTAATACAACTCAAAATTTTAAACTTAAGCGATCGGAACATATTATTATAATAATTTAACGGGAAGACCTCAAGATAAAATGTTTGTAAACATGACCCCTACTTAACCTAAAAATCTAGGCACGCACGCTGTCGGACAAACCAGCGCGTCTTTTTTATCTTAATTTTAATGCCTCATACATAAGGCATTGGCCCCTATCTTAACATCATAACATATTATGATGTTAACATATTATGATGTTAACATATTATGATGTTAACATATTATGATGTTAACATATTATGATGTTAACATATTATGATGTTAACATATTATTTTGTCAATATTAAATGAAAATCTATGAAAATTCGCTCGATTCGCATTCCTTATGCCCCTTAGATGTTCCGACTAACTCGAAACTTTTAATATGGATTTTCATATAGAAATAACAAAATTCTGCTTATTTTCAGGCAATAGCTCTAGCAGATTTAAATAGGCCCGACGATGCAGTCACTGTACTGAAATCAGTTCTGAATATTGATGATCCAAACCAGAGAGACAAGCACACTTTCTTCAATGAAACTGTGAGTTGCTTTTATTATACTCGTTACACTAGTTTATTTTACTTTTGACTGAGAGCAAACTATAATTTGAATACAATTTTTATAGGTACTTTTTGATGGAAAAATCAACTAGATTATATTTTCTCTACATAATCTTCGATAAATATTGAAGCTCTCGTAAGTTCCGATATTTCTAGAGACTACAGATTCGCATTCTGAAAAAGAAACTATGAAATATTTTATTATTTCATGCATTTTTCCACTTCACTTGTTAATAATTAATTATAAAATTTCATATGCGATCTGTCAAAAGTCAAAGAAACCTTTCTATAGTCCGTCTAATTTAGAATGATAATTTTGACAGCTCACCCCTATGTTGTAACCACAGGCATGATACTAGCTATTATTTCATGCAATTTTCATTCACTTGTTAACAATTAATTATAAAATTTTATAGGCGATCTGTCAAAAGTCAAAGAAACCTTTCTATAGTCCGTATAATTTTGAATGATAATTTTGACAGCTCACCCCTATGTTGTAACCACAGGCATGATACTAGCTATTATTTCATGCAGTTTTCATTCACTTGTTAACAATTAATTATAAAATTTCATATGCGATCTGTCAAAAGTCAAAGAAACCTTTCTATAGTCCGTCTAATTTAGAATGATAATTTTGACAGCTCACCCCTATGTTGTAACCACAGGCATGATACTAGCTATTATTTCATGCAGTTTTCATTCACTTGTTAACAATTAATTATAAAATTTTATAGGCGATCTGTCAAAAGTCAAAGAAACCTTTCTATAGTCCGTCTAATTTTGAATGATAATTTTGACAGCTCACCCCTATGTTGTAACCACAGGCATGATACTAGCTATTATTTCATGCAGTTTTCATTCACTTGTTAACAATTAATTATAAAATTTTATATGCGATCTGTCAAAAGTCGAAGAAACCTTTCTATAGTCCGTATAATTTAGAATGATAATTTTGACAGCTCACCCCTATGTTGTAACCACAGGTATGATACTAGCTGCGCCTAAAAGTCTTAACGTATTTTTTTATATAAAAGAATACCTCTAAAATTATGATAGCACATTCTTGCAAGGCACTACGATAAGTGGGCGGTACTCGTCCGCCCACTTATCGTAGTGCCTTGCAAGAATGCCGCATGACCGACTATAGATAGACAAATGAATAAATCGAATTTATATTAATTAAAAAAAAAAAAATTATGTACAAAATTATTTGTTATGTAATTAGCTTAGTATAATACAAACATAAATATTATACCATAAATATTATCAGTTATTTATAGACACAAAAATAAAACTATTGCGACTCTTCCGATTGTGACAACACCTGCCATCCTTTCGTCAGTCAGCCATTTTGTTTATTCATTCAGTAAGAGTTCTTTTACTGTTAAGTATACAAATATTAATGAAATTATTTTTACCTAAAATAAAAAGAAAAGTTTATTTAATTTACTATATACACTATAAAACATATATACTATATTTACTGTAAAACATACCCTGTAACTATCGATTCCAAATTCTATGGGAACGATAATCGAAAATCGAATAGATTCGTTAACGATTATACATTATCCCATCCCTACTTAGAGCTGTCAAAAATATCACCTATATTTGACAAAGTGTAATCGGTTCTTATACATATTTATGGGTAAAGTTTTTAACTTTTGTTTGGATGTAGGAGGTATCAAATTTGTCTGTTCCTGTTTATGGCCAATTAAATGTATCTTTATCTGATTTGGTATTTAACCCAATATGTACAAAAATAATAACGGAATTTGTTTTTAGCTTATGAAAGTTGAAGAGTCCGTTAAGCGAAGAAAAAATGAAGATCTCATAAAGGAATACAAAAATGTTGTAGACGCATTGTTGGACAGAAAATTAATTGATCATCAGGTGAGTTCTTTATTAATTCTAGCATCTGAACGCGGCTTCGCACACATTTTGGTATATGAAGTAGCCTATTATTATTTACTAGCTGCTGCCAGCGCCTTCGCTCGCGCTTTATTGGAATAAAAAATAACCTATATGTTATTCCCAAACTATACCCATATCAAATATCAGCCCAGTCAGTTCAGTAGTTTTTGCGTGAAAGAGGAACAAATATCCATACATCAACTTGTATTAATTATAACAGTTATCTAGTACCTATAACACAAGTTCTGCTTAGCTTGGGGCTAGTTGATGCAGTGTGGGTTTTTTTATAGCATTATTTATTATTAACATATAATATACGTATTTTTCAGAACTTGGAAACACTCCTGAATGCTGAAATTACGTTATCTCCAAAAACATCTGACAGGAATATGCGGCATCGAGGTTCAAGAATGTTTAACACAAGAAAGGAATTAATATCATCCTAGTAACATTTTAAATTTGAACCTTGAAGTTGAAAGCAACAACATCGTTTTTATTAGTTTGTATAGTAGATTGTTAAATAAAATGGTTTACTGGTACCCCATTGGGTATTAGTGAGAAAATACCGTACTAAAACAATTTATAAATAATGTATTATTTTCCTTTTAAAGAATTCGTGAGCTGGACTTTACTTTTTGATGAAATACCGGTTTTTAAAAACACGCACTCATGAAGATTCCTTGAAGGAATCCAAACAAGGTCGGTGCTTTAACGCATTGACTGCCCAGCCGCATCAAGGACCTGCAGATGGACCATGTGCGACTTGGCCCGTGAAAGTGTTAACAGGTCTATATTATTGACGCGAACAAAACTGGTATTTTCATAAAATGTATCGTTATGTATCTCATTTTAAAACTGAAATGATAATTGTTATCGACATTAGCGTATTTGTTTTTTGTGAAATTAATTGTACGTGATTATGTTTTTTATTCAGAAATTACTATTGGGTAAAATGATAAAGAATAAGGAAAACAAAGGAAAAACCTACCAACATATCCACACTGTTTTCCGTATTTTTGAACCATAAACCAAGGTTTCAGCGAGGAAATGAAATCTTTATGTACCTATGTTTGTTTGTTATGTTAAAAATAAACCTGTAAACTCTTACGATCTTTTTCTTTAAATTTTTAATTCAATTTTTACTAAAAATATAACTGTTAATATTTTCGCATCCGTGAAGAAGTTAGTAGGTAAGTAGTTATTCTCTGAACCCTTGAATCATAATCATCATCATCATCAGCCCATACACGTCCACTGCTGGACATAGGCCTCCCCCGTACGACGCCACAAATAGCGGTCCTGAGCCGCCTCCATCCATCGACTCCCTGCGACCGCTACGATGTCATCGGTCCATCGAGTGGATGGTCTCCCACGTAGGGGGGGATTTGCCATATTCACCACGCTTGGCAGGCGGATTGGTGATCGCAGTGTTGGTTTTTGAAAATACTCAGAAGGAAGCTGCTGCCCTTCCTCTGGTAGGTTCCCTTAGTCGGCTCTTTCGACATCCACGGGTTGAGTTGGAGGGGTCGATATTCGTACGCCGCGGCCCCACGGCTTCCAACCCTTGAACCCTTGAATATACCAACATTAATTAGATTAAATACCCTTTCATCCCTTCGGGTACTGCAAAGTAGGCTTATTAGAACCTGCTTATCTCTACAGCCTAAGGGGAAATATACCTTTTTAAGGTTTCGTGTTTGGGTACGAAATCCTTATTGTCTCCTGTCTGTCTTTTTTCCTCTTTAATAACTCGGCAACTACCAAAGCTATTGAATTTAAGTAACAATAAATATCGTGCGCCTGTACAGACTAAAAGATAAAATAAAAAAAAAACAGTACCTACCTACATATTTTTACGCCGAAATTCGTCTTTTTTGCACGATTTGGTGGATTCCGGCCCTTTCTCATCGTCACCTTACCTCATTTGTAAAGACAATGCCCAAAGAGAATAAAAGGGGACAAAAGTCTGGTTTGGGCCAAGTGATATTTGTTCGGATAAAAGTAATCCGTTTGCGAAACGTGCCGGTTTTATTTTCTAAGAGATGTGGTGACAATAGAGCTTTAATTGAGAAGCCCGAAATGCTTAATGATGTGGTTTTCCGGCTTAGGATGTACTTTGAACGACCCTGAAGGGTTTAGTGCGTGTAGGTAGATTAGAACCTACCCATCGGTAGCTAATATACCTAATAATACCACGCTAAGTTGCAGATTTCGTACGAAACAACGAACTTTTGATTAACGTGGTCCTTAGATCTACAGCATTAGACTTTTACGGATTAGTCAATCGTATGTAGTTTTTTTGTAGTTTTAATGGTATTTTTTTAAAGCTGGCGCGATTCGATCTCCTTTTGTTTTTGGTATACTGGAGCTCTGGATTTGTTACATCAGCGTGGATGAATAATTATAATTAAGTTGTCTATAAACTATAAACCGACTCTGTTTTTAAGTTTTGCGGGATGAATACTAATTCCTCGGGAATAAATTAAATAAATAATTTGAAAGGTACCACATTGAGATCATGCTCTATACATGGTGTAACAAAAATAACGGATCAAACTTTCAGGGGGGGGGTTCAGCTTCGAACACAGAACACGGGAAAAATCTTTAAAAAACGACTTGTTTTTCGAAAATATAAATAAAAACTAAATCATCAGACTAGACTACGCAATAACTAATGCACTTATTATCATAGAACCAAGGAAAATGCATTTGTTTTTTTTTACACCTACCGCATCTAAGGCGCGTCGTCACTCGCTCCGATGATGGCGGGTCGCAACGAATGTTTTTTGTGTTTTAAAGGGAGTGTAAACTATTATGTAGGCTTTTGTCATGAAAATAACCACATACAACCCTGTCTAGTAGTAATTAAATTTTAATTAATTTTTATGAAAATTAATTGGGATTTAAAAAAAATCTCGTGTTCTCTGTTCGAAGCTGAACCCCCCCCTGAAAGTTTGATCCGTTATTTTTGTTACACCCTGTATAATAGTGAAAGAATTTTCAAATTAGGTCCATAATTGACGGAGAAATCGACGAACATAGATAAAAAACATACATACGAAGATAGAGCCTCCTCCTGTTTTCGAAGCCGGTTAGAAACAAAAAAACAATCGCACAGCTTTTAGAAAATGATCTTTACCTACATATTTCTTACTATAACCGACCGAGGTACATACCTAACTACTTCTTATGTTGTCTTAGAGAACTATTATTTTGCCACACAAAAGCTTTTGTTTTATAAGGTATGCCTATTATTAATCCTTTGTGAAACTTCAACCAAACCACTCATTCGGAATAAGCACTGCAACTATACATGCATGGATGCACAGCTCACACAGCAAGCAAATTGAACCCGCCTTTAATTGCGAAACTCGATAGCTGCAGTATTAAGTACCACCACAGAATATAATAGTCTTGGGTTATTATGTAAAATCCGATACCTGTGACTTACGTTACTGTGACTTCAAAATATCAGTGACAAATACCAGTGACAAAATACTAGCTAGTATTTCTACCAATCACGTACAAATTCATTGTTTTACTGATTGAATAATATATTTATTGCAGCAATAGTAACGCTACGTAACAAAAAATCCTCTTGAATTGTATGAGTATAACGTAATGTAACAACTTTAGTACATTGCGGTATACATTTCAAATTTCCAAGTATAAAATACAAGGTGTGCCTCATTCTGACTTAGTGATACTATCAAAGAGAGAATATAGAAGCGATAATATCTAGCTGAAGCGATTTATTGCGTAGGTTTGGAATTTCCAAATATCCCTTGGCCAGTTATTTTTTTTGAAAATACCTTTGTTTAACGTATTAATACGATAAAATAGGTGGCGGCGCTAGTTTGGGTCTGGGAACCGCCTTAAACAACGTTAACGCCTGTGATACTAAGCATTCTACATACATTATATTCTAGGCTTGAGGCGTATTTATCGTCACTGATAAAAGTCACACGTATAGAAAATTGGCGGTATTTCACAGTGACAGAAACTAAATATATCTGTGACTATCTCACAGGCAGTGCCAGTGTCACGAGTGCACGATATTATATCGTTGTTATTTTATTAGGAACTTGGCAACAAAGGAATTTTCAAATATCCCTTGGCCAGTTATTTGTTTTGAAAATTCCTTTGTTAATCGTAATAATACGATAAAATAGGTGGCGGCGGTTTTATTGGGTCGGGGTAGCCCCTTAATCTGATCTTGCAAGTATAATATTGTGATCCGGGGTGTTCTAGGTATTTTCTATGTAGTATACGTATAATAAAAAATATCTATCTATGTAATATATTGTATTATGTATATCAGTCATCTAGTACCCATAACCTTAAGCTCTGCTTAGCTTGGGGCTAGATGATGTGTGCATTGTCCAACATTATTTATTTGTTTATTTATCCTAGGCACAGCGCCTTACTGTACTGATCAACAGATGATACAAAAAATCTTATATCACTCCAGCGTTCTTGGCGTCTACGGCGTAGCAGTGTACAAAGTAGCTGCTACGGCGTAGCCGTGTCTATGATGTAATAGCCGTAGCATTTAGGCCAATTCGTCTACTTTCATACACCGAATTAAAGTATCAATTTGTACAAATAAAAGGGAACAAAACAAACGACATAGAGCAATATACGGCGTAGACAGTGCTACGCCGTAGATGCTCTATGTCATAAAACTATACTGTTGAATCTGCTACGTTTTAACGGCTACTACGACTAGACTGGAGGCATATTTTAATTCTCCAAAATACGCACGAACAGCAGCTTCAACAGTGTAGTTGCCCTTACGACATACAGCATCTACGGCATAGATACTGCTACGCCGAGCCTCTACGGCGTAGCATTTACTACGAACATTGCCACCGCAGCAAATGTAGGGTAGCATCCTTTTTCACAAGAGAGGAATTTCGACTTGAATTACGAGACAAGGCGATGCGTCTTTTTGATTGATTAGAGCGTTATTCGCTTATAGTCATATCTCCTTGAACACTCTTATGATAAATGTTTTTCGATGACGATGCATATTTTCAGTATCTGCCATTGAGTACATCGGCCTACCTAGGCACTGAGCGTGATGTAGATACTAAGGGCTGTCGCACACAAATAAATAAGAAATGTTGGACAGTGCACACAACATCATCTAGCCTCAAGCTAATCAGAGCTTGTGTTATGGATACTAGACGACTGATAGACTTAATATAATATACTAGCTGCTGCCCGCGTTTTATTGGGATACAAAATAGCCTATATGTTATTCCAGCTCCCAAACTATATGCATACCAAATTTCACCTAATCGGTTCAGTACTTTTTGCGTGAAAGAGTAACAAATATCCATACACCCATCCATACAAACTTTGACATTTTTAATATAAATAGGATTACATAGATAGATATTTTTTATTATACATAGAAAATCTGGAATTGGGACCGCCTCAACCCAAGCTATTCAATAGGTATTTGATTGGAACTGACACTGGCCTTACCTCGAACTCTGTTTCTTGTCTTAATTGTTGTCACTCATATGACTACTATACTCGATTTTTTAATTAATTATCTGCAAAAAAGATAAATAATGCTGGACAATTCACATAGCATTATCTAGCCCCAAGCTAAGCAGAGCTTGTGTTATGGGTACTAGATAACTGATATACATAATATAATGCACTACATAGATAGATATTTTTTATTATACATAGGAAACATCCAGAACACCCTGAACAAATATCTGCAGATCGTACAAACATTTGTCCCGAGGCGGGAATCGAACCCGCAACCTCCTGCGTCGCAGGCGGACCTTCGCCCACCGCGCCACAGAGGTCGTCAAAAAGATTATAAACCATCCCAATTAACTTTGTCGTTGATTTTATAAGTTAAAGTAGGTACCTACCTGTCGTTTTGAGACGTTTTCTTCAATAAATATTGCTTACAATTACATCACTTATCTCAGCTCAAGTTAATTGTTGATTTATTGACATAACTTGCTGCTCTAAGCACGACCATTAAAAATTTCTTGTTCAAAATAAATGATAAGTGAATTTTTGATTTGTTTAAATGGAATCATAATATTTAATTGCATGAATATAAGTACATAGGTGGTCTTAAAATTAAAGTAGCTATCATTATTTTATATTTTCGACTTGCTTGTCGTGCAAATGTTTAATTTGTTTGAAAGTAGCTGTAAGTTTGAAATTATAGTAAAATTATACTAAATAAATAAAACGTCAAGTGCGATTCGGACTTGCGCACCCAGGGTTCCGTTAGTTATAATACCTTGATTCTTGCCAAATTTTATTATTCTAGGTCGACAGGAAGTATTTACGCGAGAAAACTCTATTAGGAAACCGCTTTTACACTGGCGATAACAAAGTATTTCAACATAACCCTCGCGGGTAATACAAAGCCGTCGCTTGGGCCGAACCCAACAGCACACATCCTGCGAGATTATCGTTTCAGAGTAGAAAATATAGAGTGACCTTAAGTAGGGTAGGTAATCACCGGCTAACCGCAGTAGGCTATACAGGTTCGCAATTACGGAGTTCGCTCGCCCCCATTACAGTTCGTTCGACGACGGAAATTAACAGTTTTCTAGCCTAGGGACTGCATGTGCGCTGTTTTTCTTATTTCATGCATGAGTGTGTCGATTTAAACGGTTAAAACTGCTTTAAAGAAAGGAATAAAATTGTAGTAGTATTACTCTCCACCCTTTCAAATAACTCTATGCCAAAAATCACGTCGATTGGTGGCTTAGTTAGGGAGTGACGGAGGACAAACAACTTTTGCATTTATAATATTATTTAGGGTTTGTTAACAAAGAACATTGCAATCAAATAATAGAAACAGACTAGTATTTACAATTGAAGCAATTTAGGTAGCTATAGACTGTTAAAAACAATGTACAGTTAGCTCAACTGCTCCATATCAATACCAGCGTATATTATATGGGGTGTTGGGCACACATACAAAAAATTATAAAAAAATTAGTTAAGTGTGCAATAAGGTATTTTTTATCTATCTAAGTACGTACGATTATTATTCTCTCTAGTACCTACCTTTCCAATGTTTATTTTTCAGTAATACACTTTTTATAAATCAGCTTCAAAGTTATTTAATATTTCGTCACAATGAAATGGAATATAAAAGTTTTCAATGAACCCGATAGCAATAAGATAAAATCGCCAGGCGGAATCGTAAAACTCATTGGCATTGGCAACTCAATAAATGACAGTCATCTTATAGATAACTAGCTGCTGGCCGCGCCTTCGTCCGCGTTTTATCGGGATAAAAATTAGCCTATGTGTTATTCCAGGTCCCAAACTATACCCATACCAAATTTCAGCCTAACCGGTTCAGTAGTTTTTCCGTGAAAGAGTAACAAATCCCATACATCCATACATCCATCCTTACAACCTTTGACATTTATAATATTAGTAGGATAGGATAGTAGGAATTAATTTATGTCTAACTGGTGGGCGAGTTGTGTAAATGTTCATTTTTAGACGAGCAGGTACTGGTGTATCCGCTAGTTCAAAAGAAGTAGCAACTTAGGTACCTACCTTGTAGGTAGTTAGGTACCTACCTTGTAGCTAGTTAGGTACTTGGTTACGTGTTTCACTTTGCGGATACTCATATATAGAATGACTTGCATTGGTAAGTATTTGCCCAATCAAAAAAGTCAAAGTAGTTTAGTTTTAGGTACTTACGTAAACACCTACTTAATTTTTCTAATATTTCGAACGCAAAATTAGGTTATCTTATCAATGTAGACTGTAAAAATGTAAGTATCTGCTTGAAAATATTATTGAATTCTTAATAATTAAAATTAATAAACTTTGAAAATGAATCACGGTTTCTCAGTAATTGGTGAGTGGTGATATAAAATCGTTTATATTTTATCACACCAATTATTATAATTGAACGAAAATATTGTCGTTCAATTAACACCAATTATTTAAAAACTGTAGACGGTTTGGAGCAGTTTAATTTAAAGTGAAAATGTTATAACAATTTAAAACAATAATAGCTCTGTTTTCTTATGTAAGAAAGCCTACAAAGTTGTTCACTTTGTAGTCGATAGCCTAGTAGCACTGCGGTTTCGTAGACCTTCATAAAGATTGAAAATAAACTACAGAATCACAAACCGTTTGAGACCAAAGCTTCTTTATTCTTGTATTCATAGTTTTTAAAACCTTTTTACCAATATATCTATTAATTTATAGAGTTGGCCTTCGTAGACAGCATGAAAACGCCATTGTTTCTACGAAAATTAAAGGAAAAATGGTTGTTTGATAAAGGAGGTCCGGTTGAAGCGGAGAAAACGATGGTCAGTTCTATACAGAAGCTTGTTGGAATACATAATGTGTGTGGAGATAAGGAAGATGAAAGTACGTATAAATACTCAACGCCCGGCTAAGTCCTTCACACTATTCAGGGAACACAGTTTGTATGAAACCGTGTCTTAGGTACCATACAACGGTTGCGCGACTCCAGTCTCCCAACGAATGAATGAACACATTATTGTACTAAAAAATACATAAATAAAAACTAAAATTAAATAAAATAAAAATAAAGACAGTAAGTACAAAAGGCGGCCTTATCGCTGAGAGCGATTTCTCCCAGACAACCCTGGAAAGATGAGTAGATAAGCAAACCACTTTATTTCACCTAAATTACAACCTTCATAATGCAGCGTTTTTATTGGTTTTGTTTCGGGGTGCTGCATCACCCCCGTTTGTTTTCGGAAGTGGTCTAGACACACTCTGTATAATCAGTGTAAATTGTATTGTCGTTGTAGGTAATGCAGGCATGTACCAAACCTATGTACTTTTTATATCCCGGAAAAATGCGTGCGAAAGCCTAGACAGAAGCTGTGAGACATTACATAATATTTACATAATACAATCAAATAAGTAATAGAAAAATACAGCCACTTCCCTTGGAGTTGACCTGAGGTCCGTGGGGTAGCAAGGCTCAGCGGGTTTTAAAAAAAATATCTGAGCGTCATCTGGTTGATACTACGCGTGACCCGAGAGCTGGTGATTATCTGGCGCAGTGCATCAGCATTGCCATACAGCGGGACAATGCAGGCAGCGTCTTGGGGACGCTTTTGACTGGTATTGATATGGAACAGTTAAGCTACCTTTAGATTGTTTGTAACAGTCTGCAGTTAGTTCAATAGTTTCAATTGTAAATACTAGTTCTAATTTGCTTCCAAAATACGTCATATTTACTTATTTACTACCGATTTAATCACATTTCCTGTAATATTGATTTAACTTTCTATATTTTCTATCTACTGCAAATTGGTTTGAAATCCTCTAAGTGCCTGCAATGTCCAATATTGCATTACGTCGCCGTGGCCGAGGTAAACAGGATATCCATTATTCACTTACCGTCCTTGCAAACGGGAACTCAGCCGGTGTACTTTAAAAAAAACATTTATTTATGCTTAAACTTAATTCACTTTTGCTTTTAATAAAGTACAGGACTACCAGCTCATTGTTAAAGTAGGCACTAATAGTTAAGAACGGAGCGGATAGCCCCCATACAAACGTACTTTTCGCGTCATTTGGAAACTATGTCCACGATCTTATTGAAATTTTCCATATCAGATGAAAAATAGCTATGTTTGTAGCGTTTAGATTTCAAAAAACATAACGTTCTTTCAATGAGAGCGAAACTGATTTTGACCACCAAATCGAGTCATTTTCAAGCAATTTTTTCCTTATTCGTAAATCTGTCGCGTTGCAAACATCCTAAATATATTTTTGATTAAATATAATGTTGAACATTATATTTAAGCAAAAATATTTCTGAAATCATTCATGATAACATCCATGAATAAACTCAAAATTGATCGGAAAGTACGAAAGATATCAAAAAATGGTCAAATTCCTTCTAGTTTTTGCAGTGCATAAAACCGTTTTTTTCAACCCAAATCTCTTGTCTACAGGTTTCACTTTCTTCTCTCTATTCCTCATTCTTCTCTTCAGCGGTACGTTCATATACGTCGGCTCGTTCAGTCAGATCGTATATCTGGCCCAGGTTTTCCCTGACAGCATGGAGACCTTTAAGGTTATGAACTGTCTCAGTGCTACTTCTGTACCGCTTTCGAAGTATATCTTTATGTGGACTGCGAGGTAAGACGTACAAGTACACGTAGAAGTACACACGTTATCTTAAAATAATTTCAATAATATCCAAACAATATGACCACGACGGGACTTGAACCAGCAACCTTCAATTCAGTTCGGGAACGCGCTACCTATTGCGCCACAAGGTCAAGTAGCCGACTAGTCAGAAATCACACATCTTGTTATTATTATATAAGTAGAGATAATTAATAGATTCAGCCGTTACTATGCGGGAGTCAAAATATTGGAATGATAAAAATATTTTGTAACAATTCCGCGTATAACCTACTCGCATATTATCCATCAAAGTAAGTCGTCAACCAGTTTCGTTTCTCCACGAGACATCTTCAGTACACCACAACACTCGACCTTGACATTGAGATTGCAAAGCAACACCGACAGAGTCCAGCCAGTGATGTTGCCTCTCGGAGCTCCTCATGCAGCGTGAGGAGCGATTATGTATACTGAGAGTATGTAGAGCTAAAATTGTACCTACGCCCGAATACTCAAAACGTCGGGTATACGCCTTTCTTTTGACTTTTTCCTTCCTTTTTAGTATACGATAGATATGTTGATAAAAGAGAGTTCCTCTATCAACCGTCATCATACACTTGTTTATAATATTAAGAAATTGAATACCTACCTAAATGAAATATGGGTATCAATTTTTCGAAGCTGCGCTGCCTTTCGAGAGAAGACACCAAAATGTTTGCCAAAGTATATACCTGCCTAGGTAATTTAAATAGTGCAAATCAATGCAGTATTAAAGTTATTAAATTACGTGTTATTACAAAAACAACATCTTATCGTGGCATTGATGAAAGAAGAATCCGGTACAGGCACTACATAATTAGTTATTTTAATCTTTATTATTTAATATGACCCTAGATCCCGCCTCCGAACCATTTTCGAGTTCAGCCAAGAAGGCCTCACCTCGATTCCACCCGATACTTCAGCACTCGCCAAGATAATGGAGACTCTTCAAACTGCCCGCTATGCACGCTGGATCGTCATCTTCAATCAAGCGGGCACGCATACTATGTATCTCTTGATGCCCTTTCTTTTCACTGTGCTTGGTAACGATCGGTATTTGCCGACTACGCCCGGAGATTGTTATGGTAATTTGAACGTAGGCTGCTACGATCTTTGTGTCATTTAATATAAACCCAAAAAACATACAGTCGACTTGAGAGTCTCCTCTTTGAAGTCGGTTGAAAATCTTCTAACAACAATAAGGTATTTGGATTCTTTTGGGTACTAGATCAACCAAAATTCCGTTTACAGACGTAGTTCTCAAGATATAATTAACACAAGATGCTGATTGATAGTTCATTCTTTGTTTGCTGATTTTTTTGTGGGATACTTTTTTATTGACATTTTTGTATTATGTTTTACTAGCTGACTCCGATATAGGCTATATAGTATATATATAGCCTATATCTTCCATGCCCTCTCTCAAGGAACCCTAATGAATTTCGGAATAAAAAGTATTTTATGCCCTTTCTCGTAATATGAACTTAAATCATGCTAATTCTCATTTTAATACATTCAGTAGTTTCGGCGATATGCGCAGCCAAGATACAGACAGACAGACAGTATAGATATTATTTAGTTTATAAGTATAGAATGGTATAGATATTATTTACAGTTTTATTATAAGTAATGATACTATTTATATTGACAAAAGATACTTTTTCTTGTGAAATGATCACCAGAAAAAGTATATTTTATTCCAATCACGATTCCTGAAATTTATTTAAATACGATTCTATAATTAAGTTCGCTAGAGAACGTAATTTCTTTCGCATTAGACTTACAACTTCCCTTTTTTGGGAGTTTTGCGTAGGTAATAATATTTTATACGCTAAGTTTTTTCAGGTCTCTCCCCGAAATACGAGACTCCATTTTTCGAGATAACGTTTGCGGTAACAGTCACAGCCACCATCTTCTCCGCCGTCAACCAGACAGGATACATCGTCCTTTTCATTACCCTGCTCGCTCACGAACTTGGTCACTTTTACGCTATCACCGAGACTCTCAATGAAGTCAACCAGATCCTCAAAGCCTCTACAAATACGGAAAACAACGAAATCGTGCGAGAAAAGCTGAAATTCTGCATCAAACACCATCAATTCCTTCTTAAATATCACGAGAAAATCCGGGAGCTGTACAAAGTGATATTCGGCGCGCATTTCCTCATGATGACAATCGTCCTAGTTACTACATTACATACGATGAGCGAATGGGATATCAGGAATACGATCCTGACAGCTGCTACAGGAATTTTACCTTTGTTTATATACTGCTTTGGCGGTGAATTGCTAATCACTGCTGGGACCGAAATGTCAGTTGCGGTTTATACTTGCGGTTGGGAAATGATGGAGGTGCGACAAGCCAAGTGTGTGCTGCTAATGCTCTGTATATCTCAAAGACCACTTTACTTGACTGCCACTGATGTCTTCATCATGAATAGAGAAACCTTTGGCAACGTGGCGCAGGTAGTGTACAAGATTTATGCAGTGTTCAATTAGGTATAATGTAATACCTACAACATTGTGTTATGTGAGAACCAACATTGGGTAAACAAGGGCGTAATTAACTAATATTGTTATGTAATTGTTGTAGTGTTTGCTGTTAATAATAGAGGGTTTGTGTACAATTTGGTAGAATAATTACTAAACTGCCTACAACTACATCCTGTATACATTAATTAATTATACAACTATTTAGCATACTTGTGTACCACCTACTATAAATAGGTTCAAAAAATTCATCGCTAACGATGTGGTCTATCTGATAAAGAGTGACTGCTAACGGTATTCGATAGGCAAATGTAAATTATCTATAGATATTAATTATTTTAGGTGTCATTAATTTTCCTCGTTGTAAATCAGAAGGTATGACAGGGAGTAGATAATTTATGACCTGTATTTGTCAAGCTTACCTCTCCGAATAACTTTAACGAGATATCCTGATAGATTGCGCTAATCATTTTCGCAAAGCTTGATAATTTGATTGATTTGTCCAATTAGTCTAGGCTCGTTAATCGTAATCCTAAACGATGAGTCTGAAAAAGACATAAAAAGTTTTTTGGCTTTTGAAGTTTTTTCCCATCGCACCCGAGGCTGGACAGAGACGATAATCTAGAGTCCAGACCATAGACTTAGGATTTTTTCAGACCATATTTCATTTACTTTCCCATTATGATATTCATACTTCATAGGTACCTTACCTACCTACTATGTAAGTACAAGATTGTACGTATCTATGTACGTAATGTAGGCAGTAGGTATCTAGTGATTAAATCCATGAATGGTGCTGTATTTCACCATGGGAGTAGATAGGTACATGTTTCTGTTAAGTAGGTAATTTCCGGATATTCTCAAGGGATAACCTCGTATGTGGAAATATAAGTATTATTTCATTACCAGCTCAGAAATTATTTCTAAAATTTCTGCGGCAACGGGTCGGTAGTTAATAAGAATAAGTATAGCGTGTCGCCTGTTAACATGTTACTAGAGGTAGACCGATTTGAATTATGCTAAACTAGCAATAAACTATACCGTAATCTTATTTATAGGGTATCTAAATTTACCTAATGAACTTTATTATGGGCCTTATCAGAAAAGTCAAGGTCACACAGAGAGCAACGGAGAGGGCTATGCTCGGAGTCTCTCTGCGAGATCGAATCAGAAATGAGGAGATCCGCAGAAGAACTAAGGTAACCGAAATAGCTCTCAGAATTGCGAAACTCAAGTAGCAGTCTTCTTCTCTGTCGTGTTCTTCATTGCTGTAGGTCGTGCCCGTCCTGGAAAGATTTTACGGAGACACCGATGAATCGCTTCCACACTGCTGTGTCTTCGGCCTGTCTCAAGTAGCAGTAGGTAGGGCATAAATATAGGTCATAGGACCGACGGTCGATGGGGCATTGGGGCCGCATGGCTCTAGAGTGGCAACCACCTACCGGAAGACGCAGTGTGGGTAGGCCCAAGCGATGGACGGACGACCTAGTGAAGGTCGCCGGAGATCGCTGGGCGCAAGCACCGTAAAATAGATAATTGTGGAGATCCTTAGGGGAGGCCTATCCAGCAATGGAAGTCGATCGGCTGATATGATGATGATGAAACTGAACTTCTCTACTGCAAAAGGTCAAAGTTTCCCCTATCTTTGTCACTTGACCCATCAAGGAATAAGGCTTTTGCTTATAAAGAATTCATATTTTGACTCGTTATCGTTACTAAGGTCATTCAGTCAGGCAGGAAGTCGTTACCTTGAGGTTACCGGGTACTAACGAGTTCGAAGGGTAAAATGATATTCTAGTTGCTCTTTAGGCGACTTAATGTCTTCTGAAAGCTCGTTAGAAACAGTAACTCTAGAATCGTATTTCGTTTGGTTTGATATTTACAAGAGAATTGTTTTGCTGAAATTGAGCTTTACCTACACATGGTTTGACTGGTAAAACTACTTACGACGATAGTGAATTTTTTGCCAGAATTGTTCCTCATAATACCTACTGCCAGCAATTTCCTTTAGTTTCTTACCAAAGACTTATAACCTGCCTTAAATAAATTTCACTTATCTAGGTAAAAAATGAATAGAGTCGGAAATTCAAGCCTGCAAACACGGGTCGAGTGGATTTATCGGCAATCTGAAACAATTCCATCGGGATGATCCCCGTATCTTGGAAATCCTACAGTACTCTGGAGAGCCCGTTATCTCAGGATTCAAATAGAGCTATTTGAATTCTGAGATCATGGGATCGGGATCGTCGCTTGAGAGTTCTGTTCTTTCTTATGAAAAGTAAAATGAGATTCTATTAAAAATCCTTTTCAAAAATTATGAATATAGGTACTAAAGATCAGGTAAAAAGACGATAAATAACGACGAAAAAACATAAAAAAGAAAATACATATCATTCTCTATTAGGTCATTGAATATTGTCCAGCATTATACAGATGTGTATATTTTTTAAAGAAAGAAAGAAAATATTTATTAGACACAATACAACACACAACTGCATTTGTGCAGCTCATTGTGGAAAATCTCCGGTCGCGCAGCAAATTAATATTATTCTGGTTCTTTGTATTTTCTGCAATCTACAAATAATTTAGCAGTAGGTCATTTTGCGACAATCATAAGTCGTTTGCTATGAACCCATGATAAAAAACCAAGACACTTAAGCGGAACCACAGAAGGTTGCGTGTTCAAATCACGTAGGGATCACCAGTGTTTAGTAGACTATGATTCCGCCAAATATTTTCCCGCGTAATCCGTAACGCTTCTTCAATCAGGTTCAGATTTTTTAAAAAGGATGATCAATCAAACTTCAATAAGCGAGCTCCTCAAAAGTCCTTCTTTGAGAACAAGCTTTCGTAGACAATGTCAAAAACGAAATTTTGAAATAGGTATTTCATTTTCCTCCATGGACAGCAGACAGCTTGCTAGAAATTCCCAAGATACTGAATTCTGATAGATAGAGTTTCTAGTATCGCTTCTATCCTCCTATTTGCATCACTTAATGCATTTCCGCTGGCATTTTCTCTCCTTTCACTGTTGTAGTGCCTTCATTCATGCATTTCGCGTGATTCCTTTTGAATTGAGTTTTCTTTCAAACTGTTTTACTGCAGGTTAGGTACCCACTCTAAACCTTTGTGTGAAATATTTTACAAAGCGAGTTCTATGAATTGTTTGGAACAGTTTCTCTATTTCTGTGGTTCAT
Organism: Eupithecia insigniata; assembly: GCA_947859395.1. Lineage (NCBI taxonomy): Eukaryota > Metazoa > Arthropoda > Insecta > Lepidoptera > Geometridae > Eupithecia > Eupithecia insigniata. The sequence goes on along the minus strand of OX402009.1, from coordinate 7,421,847 downwards.
TTCATTCATATGGATTTTTTCCTGATTTAGATTGATTAATTTTTTTTATCCTACTGATATTATTAATGTCAAAGTTTGTGTGAATGGATGGATAGATGATGTATACCGAGAACGTACAGAACTGATTGGGCTGAAATTTGGGTATAGTTTATGGGTATAGTTTGGGACCTGGAATAACATATAGGCTGTCTTTTATCTCCCTAAACCCTGCGCGAAGGCGCGGGCAGCAGCTAATGTAATATAAACAAGACTCCCGGAAGTACTCTTCAAAAGCGCTGTGATATCAATCTACTCTACAAATGTCTTCGAAACAGCGGAGCATTTTGACATATACCTACCGAAACTACTGTGTTGATATTCACTGTCAAGTATCAAATTTTAAGACAGTGAAGCCCAACGATATCGTTAAAAATATCAAGCAAAATATCAAGTACAATAATTTAGAGCATTTAATAAAGTAATAAAAAAACGTTATAAAGTTTAAGTACAAGAAGTAAGCTTGCAATCAAACAAATTGACGAGGCTGTAAGAAAGTCGTTTCAGATCAAATCTTATCAAATTGCAATCTTTTCTACCCGTTCATTACCAAGTTTGATTGGGAATCTTTTTAATTTGTTTAGGGCCCGAGTTATTTGTGACTCCTGAATTCTGGTAGATAACTATTAGTCAGAAGAAGCATTATTAAGTTTAATAACTTTGTGCTCATTTCACCAAATGGATTTAAACTATATAGAAAAGTATGAAAGAATCTTACAAGAACTTACAATGTATCACCATTTACAGCCTGATTGCCCATTGCTGGGAATAGATACTTTCAAATCAAAAACTTGTGCTACCTACAAAGGCCACAAAAGTTAACAAAAGATGTATATTTGTCCCTCCTGGTTCTATAAAAAAAATATCAAAAATTCACCTTTTTGGAACCAAACTGCACCGGGGTTTGGTTGGAACGCCCCAGAAAACAAAAGGTACTGCTCTGTTACTGTCTCATTAAACTTGAGTAATGCAGTTCAGTTGAAATGACTGTGAAATCTCTTTTATTTTACGAAAACTAAGCTCATATCATACCTACACAGACTGCAGAGAACAAGGTTTATGATGGTTTATGTTTTTTTTTTTTTGCACAGTGATATTTTTAAACGCCTTCGAAACAGGATCGAGCTATGTTTGGCTGTATGTATGTTGTTTTTTGTATGACCGTCGATTTCTCCGTCATAGAAGGACCGATTTCGCAACACTCTTTTAGCTTTTTTAGCTTGCAATTGTACAGAGCATAACTTCGAAGTGGCAATTAGATGGAATTTTGTGGAAATTTATTCCCAAAGGGAAAGGGTATTTTGAAAAATTTGGCTAACTCGTTTTTCTTTTTTCGTTTAATGTATTACTTGTGTTCAGATTTAATTTTTGCATGACAACTTATCATGGTAGAACATAATTAACCTTTATATAAATTAGGACCTTATTTTGTAGGCACATATATGTGTTTAATATATATTTGGCAAATCCCCCAACATGGGAGACCATCCAGTCGATGGACCGAAGACATCGTAGCGGTTGCAGGGAGTCGATGGATGGAGGCGGCTATTCAGGACCGCTATTTGTGGCGTCGTATGGGGGAGGCCTATGTCCAGCCGTGGACGTGTATAGGCTGATATGACGATGATACATATAATGTTCTTGCAAAAAAAATATGTAATTATGACTACGTCAATGGATTTTCATAAAAATGTTGAATCGTCAGTCCCTAGCTAAATCAAAATGCAAAAGGCTTTATGAGTTGGGAATCAAGTTTACGTTCCGTCGACGACGGCTGTCGTCGACAGGTGTCAACGGCTACAGTTACCTTTGCCGTTGGCACTTTGCCGCTGGTGTATATGAGCACTAAGTTGGAGCATGCTTAGAGTAGACCCTGTACACCAACAAGCCTGACTACTAGTTGTATCCAATAATTCATCCTGCAGATGTTGTGGTAGGTACACTGGGGTTGGATATTCGTTGACTATTTGTAAATATGGATGAGTAAAATCCAATTTTACGTGACATCGGGTACAGGATAAATTTCCATCCAATATAGTAACAGACCTCCTCTTATTACTTATGAAGAAGCCTTTTATAGAAACCAGTCCTTTGTGGCTAGGTAATATATCACACTAACGCATTAATTATTACTAGCTGCTGCCTGCGCCTTCTCCCGCCTATACCAAATTTCAGCCTTTTGCGTGAAAGAGGAACAAACATCCAGACTTACAAACTTGAAAATTTATAATATTAGTAGGATAGAAGCGAAAGTTTGTATGGATGTATGTTTGTTACTTATTCATGTCATAACTACTGTTCGAATCGGGTTGCCCCGCGGCGGCGGGGCGCGCGGCGTGACAAGATGGCTGCGAATGGTAGGTACATTACGTCTCGTAACACAGTACCCACCTTTACAAGACCAAGAAGAGGTCGAGGAAATGTGAAATAAAGTGACTACGAATAATTATGATATCGATTTATTTACAACATTCGGATAAAACACTCACGCTTACGACATGACATACAAGAAAATAGTTCATTATTTGATATTCTTTAAAATACATAATGTACCTTGTTTTGGTTTTGGCTTAATTGCATTATTAATTTACACATTGAGTGTAAATTTTGTGACGACACATTTGATGTTACATTTGAAAATATTATCGATTAACAGGTTTCTATTTATGTAAGTAATTTAATAACATATTTTATACATACATAGAAATCCAAATAATTTCGTTATCTTTATTGGTAACTTTTTAATTAGTAAATAAATATTTTATTTTTACATTAATTAATATAAAATAGGAAAAGTATATTATGTATTTATACATTTTTATAATAAATATAAATAAATATACACACAGTCGTTTTATAATTTAATTTGCGATATGCTCTAAGTTTTATATTACAAGTAGCGTTTTGTTTCCCTTTTTTTTTCTTAAAATACTATTATTTATTACTTTACAAGATAAAAAGGATAACGAATACACTTGGCATTATTTACAGTTATGAATAAATGTTACATCATAACTACCTCTGGTTTATGGTACAGAATTATGAATACAAATATAGACTGCCTGTTTTATAAAACATCTACAATGTATTAACATACTTCATCATCATCATCATCATCAGCCCATACACGTTCACTGCTGGACATAGGCCTCCCCCGTACGACGCCACAAATAGCGGTCCTGAGCCGCCTCCATCCATCAACTCCCTGCGACCGCTACGATGTCGTCGGTCTATCGAGTGGATGGTCTCCCATGTAGGGGGGGATTTGCCATAATCACCACGCTTGGCAGGCGGATTGGTGATCGCAGTGTTGGTGTTTAAAAAATACTCAGAAGGAAGCTGCTGCCCTTCCTCTGGTAGGTTCCCTTAGTCGGCTCTTACGACATCCACGGGTTGAGTTGGAGAGGTCGTTATTCGTACGCCGCGGCCCCACGGCTTACGAATTACTTAACATACTTATTTACAAATAATTTAATTCAAAGTTTTTAGTTTAGTTTGACACTGAATATAATACATAGGTTATTTTACCATTAAAAGAATGGTAAAATAACCTTTGGAACGGCATCATCCAGCTAGCCTCAACTACCCAGGGCTTGTAATATGGGAACCTAAGGACTTAAATAAAACTTTTATAGTTGGATACATACTGGAAACCATCCAAGCTCGGATTTTTTTTTCAAATTTGCCACTAGGCGAGAATCGAACCCGTATTCTTATGCCTCTTAGGGGCCTTCACCTAATACATAAATATAATCTCTTGTTTAATCCTATGCTGCAGATAATTTTAACTAAAAGAGTGTTATGAAAGTATTTTAAGTCAAATTTTTAAATAATATATATCTATTTATCACCCTACTGTTCCCTAGGTACTTAAGTTATTATAAATAGCTACTTATCGTATAATATAAGCACTTATAAATTCATTAGTTTGATACAACAGCGATACCTACTTCTACTTAAACTATGATATAAATATTACAGGAACAATAAATGCACAATATTTGAACAATATTCAATAGTTTCGATTGGGCTCGAGCTAGAATTGAAACTTCTCGAGTCTCAATTCTCAAGTCTCTGAGTCAGATTTCAATAACTTTAAAATAAGCACTTAGACAAGTCATATTTTGTCAATTTGACAAAATTTGTCTTAATCAAAAATAATATAAAATGAAATTAGTCTTTATCAGATCGATTAGAATAGCCGTTTCTGTCTTTTGAGAGCCCGTGCTTAGAATTCAAGTTATGTAATGTAATAGTATGTTGGCTATAGTCAATGGAGGTTGTGCAGTTGGTGATGTTGGTCTCGAGCCAAGAGTTTGCGACGGGGGTTGCGGGAGAGGCAGAGTGCGACGCTTGAGGGGCAAAGTCCTCCTCGGACAATGTGCGCAGGCGCTCGAGCCTCCCCCGCCCTTCTCACACCGGTGATTGATCCCCGCTGGCACTACCGCTGGTGATGTAATCCTGCGCATACAACATTTTGTAAAAACAAGAAAATAATGAAACATTTTGCGTTCAAGAAAAATTTAAATAAATAACTAAACATATTGTCATTGATTAATGACTTTAAAAGGCACCAGCCCCTGTTCGCCAGTATAAATCTTACTTATGTCTTCTTTTTCGGGGAAAGTCGCCAGACTTACATTTTGGTCCCTCGAGCCGGATCAAAATATAGGTCTAGATGTTGTCGCCAGTTAAAATGAGTAGAAGACCACAAGATTTACTTTTTAGTTATGTTTATTAACGAAGATCTTTATTGACAAAGAAAATAACAATCAAATAATATAAAGAAATTAAACTAGTATTTACAATTGAAACAATTGAGCTAACTGCAGACTGTTGCAAACAATCTACAGATAGCTCAACTGGTCCATATCAATACCAGTCGGAAGCGTCCCCAAGACGCTGGCTGCATTGCCCCGCTGTATGGCAATGCTAATGCGCTGCGCCAGATACTCACCAGCTCTCGGGTCACGCGTCGCTTCGACCAGGCGCTCAGATAATTTTTTGAAAACCCGGAGAGCCTCGGTACCCCACGGACCTAGGGTCTCGACTCCAAGGGGAGCAAATGCGTAGGCTCTGTCGAGACCTGTATATTTGCGCCTCTTGAGATCCTCGGCCAAATCTGCCGCCGAACCAGCCCTCACGGATGTTCTTGAAAGATGGGAAGGCGCAATTGTATCGACACATGTAGCATCCCACACAATAGGCCTCCCCAGCTCCCAAGGGACTAAAGTCATGCCGTCGGGCCTCTTACCATCGTCACGAAGATGTTAATACAAAGTAAAGGTGGCAAGTTTTCCTTTAATAGCGTCTTTCTCTTGCTCGAGATTAGATAGATAGATAGAAAATTCGTTATCGCACACTTATTGGTAAGAAACAGAAATACAAAAAAACAATTAAAACTAAGTTACAAGTGGCGGTCTTATCGCTCGAGAGCGATCTTTGCCAGACAACCGTGGATGGATAGGATTGTTGTCATAATAAATATTATGCCTAAAATAAACTACCTATATATACATATATGTCCGAGCTTTGCCCGATATAATTTTTTTGGTATATTGTGTTTTTAGATATTATATTTAACACGTGAGTTAAATAGACACAAATAATATAAATAAACAATTGGTTTTCTTGGTCTAACCCATGTCTAACCTCAAACCAACAACTCATTGGCTTAGAGTTGCTTAACAACGCCACCTGCTGGAGTAGCTTTAGTGTTGTTGTGTCGTTAGAGCAGTTAGTTGCTCCCAATTTAAAAAATAATAGTAATATTATTCGTCAATAGATGTCAGGAAGATGAAGGCTTTGTAGCGTCGAAATCTTGTCTATGAGCGAATAAAACTACATTTTCTAAAAATGAATCCTAGCTAGATCGATTTATAGCCCCCGAAACCCCCCTGTATACAAAATTTCATCAAAATTCAGATTATATACATATGATATACAAGAATTGCTCGTTTAAAGATATAACATAACCGTATGCCTATGTAAATAAGTAAATATAACTTATTTACATAGGGACACGGTTATGTATTAGACCACATCCTGAAGCTAGTATGTAAAAAATATAATACGTGATCCAAGAGAAGTGCAGCGCGTGCAAAATGACGTGTGCGCAAGTTTGCTTATGTACATATATATGGTGTTGGAATAATTTGCGCAAAGCTTAAGGGTGTCAACGGAACCCTGTGACTGGGGCCTAAGACTGAGACCTTCGGAACAATTTAAGGAATGGAAAGTCTTACTCACAGGGTGTAGATGGCGTCCATCGATCGGCGGAGCAAGCGACATCCTTGGCACAAGTAGCGTGGTGGTTGTTGTCTCCGACGCTGCTGACTCCCTCTTTGATGGGTGACTGTATAACCTGCCCCATAGCCTTCTTGTTAGACGTGTTTATATATCTGTACAGGAATTATCTGTAGGATAGGCGCAAGTGCGTTGAGAGAAAATAAATGTGCGGCAAGGCTTGAAGAGTAGTTTAAACATGCAACACGGATGCGAGATTTTTACAATTAATAATGTATACTTACAGTTAAAAATGAAGAATTGAAACAAAATAAACAGGATATTTTTATAGAAATATCTTACAAATGTTAAGAATAGGTACAATATCGAGAAGCAGATGCAAAGTTCTATGTACCTACCTACACAATTTTCCCAGAACTCAACTTCAGATCCGTACCAGTTGAATTCATTCGAAACCTAACGTGTAGTATTCGAATTCGAAGAATTTCCACTACTATCTTGTATAACCTTACTCTATATTTCCTATTTATAACTATTTGAATTGTGTTTTAATCCCAGGACCACAATAATGCAGCGGCCATGGTGTTAGATCAAGCTGGGTGTAAGGGAATTGAAGTTATTAATAAATTACAAAAGGTCTAAAGGTAATAAACAATGTTTATTACGATTAGACCTTCCAGGTCCATTTTTAGTGCTTCAACAAGGCTTCAATGGAATTATCTAACACCTTATGTGCAGTTAGCATGTTGGCAAAGTCACCACAATGTATAAAGCTAATGCCACACTACATAGAGCCTCGCTACTTGCTAAGAGCCAAGCGACTCACTTAATCTGACTGATCCTAACGAACAGGCGCGTTGCAGCGTTGTCCAGAATGCGAGCACCGCGACTAGTTATGAGCATGTCGCTTGGCTCTTAGCAACAAGCGAGGCACTTTGTAGTGTAGTGTGACATTAGCCTTAGTCTAAGCGAGTCAATGGTCACCGTGAATCGGCCATCATGTACCTATTTTAAATTTTCCTAATTTAACACTGGCTCTGCCTCCTGATTTGATTTTGTATTGAATTCCTTGTCCCAAGCAAAAGCCATGATATACATACATCATGTTTTTTGATAAACATATATATTTTTTTAAATCATGGCATAGCCTCCTTTTGTTCCTTTGTCTCTATTTTAGCTACAGTATACATCACGCTTTCTCAGTTTCTACGTTGTGTTTATAATGTGAAAGCCGCACCTACTTAACCAAGGCACAGATTAAATAATAGAATACCATGGTAATAAATTATTGCTTGTGACTTGATTTAAGGAGCCCGTGTTATGCCATATGAGGAAATGTCGAGTAATTTTGGTGTTACGACGAACAAAAGAGCAATTTACATGTTTCTCGCACATTTTGTGGAGAAAATTATGCTATTGCGAGTAGGTATGGAAATTATAATCTATATCCATGTGTAGTGGTAGAGTTAGTACAAATGTAGTCTGTACATTTTAAATTCATTTTATGACTTTAATACATCTTGTACATGTAATAGTTTATGTTTAGACTACTTGACTGTGATATGAAAGATATGTTAAGGTATGAAGCTCTTAATTATGATTACTTATTTGTTATTCAATGTCGCTAAAAACCTGACCTCAGACTTTGAACAGTAGCCTTTCGTTTAAACTGTATATGTAAATTTATAAATGCTGGTGCGATTGTTTTTTTTTTGATACAATTATCCGCGCTGATCCAGGATCACAAATCCAGACCTCCAGAATACGAAGTACGAATCCCAAAAACAAAAAAGGATAGCGCCAGCTTTTAAAAATATATCCTTACACCACGAAAAGTGTCTTAGATGTATGTATTTAAGTTCAGATGAAGTCGATTATTAAATAAACTTCTTAATACCCCCTCATTCTTAAAAATATCTTCGCTTAAAATGGTTATCTAACAGTGTTTTCTAATTCTGATTAATGTTTTGTAAAATAACGATTCTTATCTATATGTTATTCTGTAAATCGAAGGGTCGCCATACACGAACCGCTCGAGCGTTTAGCCATTGATCAACATACACGAACCGCTCTTGCAGTCATAGTCAACAGCTTGAAACTGCCATTGATAACTGCTCGAGCTGTTGATACCAACTGCTCGCGGGCGGGAAACTTGCGTGACGTGGAATGAAGAGCGCGTGAACAGAGGTACACGTCTAGTCACGGTTTAAAAGCGCTCGGCGAAAGGGGAGAGGGGTTCTGTGCAGGTGTAAAACGGTGTAAAAATCTAAAAATCGACGTCTGCGCATCAAGGTCAGCGCTATTAAACATGACGCGACCCGTAACTGCGCGAGAGCAGTCGATAGTTCGAGCAGTCAGTGTATGCCCGGCGACTGCTTGACCGCACGACAACCTGAAGCAGTTGAACTGCTCGAGCGGTTCCGTGTGTGTGTATGCACAAGACAGTAGTTTGTAATGCAGTCGCAGCTTGAAGCAGTAGAGAATTACTGCTCCAAGCAGTCCGTGTATGGCGGCCCTAAGAGAGGTTTATAAGTAAGGGGTTACGAATATATACATGATGTTGAAATGTTATGGTCCTCATAACGATGGTTTTAATTAACTATATTTATTCCACTCTCTTATTTGCTGTTTGGTAGTTCGACTGACAATTAAATAGTTATGTAGTTTGATTAGATTTTCTATGACCTTCCATTTTGTTTATAAAGAAATTGTAATTGACTTTGTTATTTTTGCTTCACATTTTATATTATTTTGTGTTATTCTAATTGCTACATGGTTCTGGCAAAACGCGTGTAATGGCTTCTCTCGGCATTACACGCGTTTTTCCATTGTAAAAAGTAAGAGATTGAGTTACTGTGGCTACTAACTATACTTTTTATACCATTTTCAATACTTTTTCATGGAAAATTCGTCTAGAATAATCTTCGTTACATAATGTTGGCTCGCTAAAAACCAAAACTTTCGTCCCCATATTTTTCGAGTCAACAGATTCGCAACTCTATCTGTCAAAAGTAACTGTGTCCACGAAATACGTCATTCTGTCATTCAGTCTTCATTCACTCACCTGACAACAATTAGGGAACTTCATAGTCGTGCATGTACCAAGCAGCAAATAAATGAGTGGACGGGGTAAAGGGATATTATCCATTATCTTTTAGTGCAGCTTTGTATGAGTTAAAATTAAAGCTACACCAAAAGAAAAGTACTTGCAAAGATGTTAAAATTAGTGTAAGGTATGAATGAAAATTAAAACAAACAAAATAAAGCTGATAAATTTATTGCGTGTAACAAAATAAAAACGAATGTAATCCAAATCAACATTTTGATAAAATTCTTCATAAATGTATCTATGGTCCCGGGTGGTAAATTCGTTGAACCCAAAGGATATCCAATATCTTCATACAGTGAGCCTATTGGGAAATAAAAGAGTGATCAAAAATAGATTTGGGTGGACTTTTTTGGAATGGCAACAAAAGTTAGTGAGCCAAGTTTTGATATGTTTTCTTCTCGTTATCAAATTATTATATGACTCTGTGAATTTCGTATCATCAACTTTTTTTGCGTCTTTCAAACCATACTTGCAGTATTAGAGCGACGTAAACAACAAAAAAAAAAAAAACTAATCGGAGCAGCCGAGTTTTAGCGATACGATTAGTTTCATTTAACTTGAGAAATTATAAAGTGATTGAGAAAGCCAAATTATGCTTGGCACTTTAAGCCTCAAAGGTCATCCTCGTAGGTGTAGTGTCCACCATCATTACATAAAACATCCTTCATACATATATGTAAGGACCATAATTGTTTGAGCGTAATTTTTGACCACTTTGTAAGATTCCTTCTTAAATGTGACCAGTTCTGGATTTGCCCAGTTGATGGTGCAACGAGACTATTTTATAGGGTACGCCCACTTTCAAACGTGCTCACTAAATTTTGTTGCTTTGAGAGTCTTAAGGTTATAATGACATTATTTTTTTGTATTATCGAAGGCCAATTAAAAGAGTTGAAAAGTAAAATGAATGCGTGCATACCACGATATGAAAATTCATGCCATGCGGTGAAATTGTATCTTAATATAGATAATGTTGTGTGCACTGTCCAACATTATTTATTTATTTAATATTGCATGAAGCTTAAATTTATTAGTTAAATTTTAACCTGTATCTTGTTAAAGTTTATTATGGAAGTAGAGTGGATGAACTGCATACAAAAGTACAGTGTATCTTAAAGAAAAGGGATGGGGAAAACCTAGTCTATACTCGGTTCTAAAATTCAAGATATTTTATGTCAACAAAGGCATTGATGAATGAAAACTTCACAAAAACTGATAACCATAAGGTAACAGCAAGTTAACTACTAAATTCAAAACAACAAACTTCTACAACACACTGTCTAACAGCACAAGCGCAGAAAACGGTTCAAAATTGAGTTGCAAAAAGGAAAAACGATTGAAAGCTTTCAAAACCAATAATTGATTATTTTGTAATGCCTTTATTTACAAAGAATTTCTAGCTTTCCAGAACCGTGGATAGTCTCCAATATATGGCTAATTGAGGCCCGTTGCATCTGTTTCAAAAATGCAGGTGCATACCTAATGCTCTCAGTCCTGGATCTCGGAGACCAGTCTTTGGAGTAGGAGGTCCCTCTCCGCCGCCCCCCGCCGATGTTCCGCCCAGTCTTCCACCGTTCCACATGGTATCTGATCGCGTGACGAACTTCCGTATTCATGAAGCAGTAGAATAGGGCTACTGTGAATCCCTGTGGGGAAGACAAGAGAAATTCTTATGAGAACCAATGATAAAGATAAAATTTATGACGCGACGTAGAGAAGAAAATGCGAGATATAAGTGGAATTTTCACAGGAATAGATGGTAGAGAGAAAGAAAAAGATGTATGACGTCAAGAAAATTAAATTAAAAATAAATAATATATAAAGTGATATACAGAATATATAATGGTGGTCACAACGGATAATTTCGAAACCAAGACTTGCTGCTTTAATGTTGATTAATAGCATCAACGTTCTATCCTAATAAGTGTCAGGGTGAATCATCGTCAGGGAGAGTGGGGTTCCTGATAGTCGAGTTGGGTGTAGAAAATAATCATATGAATCCATGACCAAAGGGTTGGCATGATCGAAGGAAAATTAAATTCTAACAAAAATATTTTTTTTTCAATGCTAGTCTACGAACTTTTTAGCCAACCTGTTACATAAAATGAGGAACTGGGAATGAAGGCTACATTCTTCATGGGAGTCCAATGAAATGTAATAACGTATAACGTGCTCGTAGAATAAACCTTGGTTCAAATTAAATTAGAAAAAGTGATATGTTCAAGTATTTTATAAAACTTAAAAGAATCTTTTGCTGAATTAGAAACTTAAAATTTCATCCCCATTAATCTGTCTTCAAACATTTACTTACAAAATCCCTATCGCGCTTACGCTTTATAGCCTGTGGGTTCTGCAGCTTATGCAAATTTTGATGATCCCTAAACTGTTCGGGTGTTTTCCGTGATAAACCGAATATTCTGGGAAGTTAAGCTTTTCATCGTGATCGTTTCCTACCATTATCCATATTTTGTTTATATTTGACACATATATCCCAGCCAGCACAAACCTTCTGAGTAAGTTTTATTTAACAGCAGACATAGAAAACGAATTGCTAAATAAGACTACCGTTATTAGCTGATTTGGCGCTTACTCAGACGTTATTCAAGCAATTTGGACACAAAATTATAATGCTAATAGCCGTGTAATAGCAACGTAACAGATGAATAAGTTTTGAATAATTGTACGACAAGCAGTGTATATTCTGGATAAAAGCATTTTGTTCTTTTAAACAAGTATTACAGCTCTGTTAGCCAGAAATGAATGAATCATGAATGAACATTCTTAGCGTCTAAATATATTTGAATCTCGTTGAGGTGAACATACTTTCAAGTCCTTAAAATCCGTACTCCATGCCTCTTAGTTTGTTAATAGATTCTGATCCGCTGTAATGTTGCACCTACTCAAGAAGCTTTTAAGATTTAAGTAATAATTCAAAAGTCTTAGAAGGTTTTCGGGTCATACATTACCTACTTTTATCTTCCACTACAATAGGGACCTAGAAATCTATTTTATGATAAAACCTTTTATGCTTTTTTTACTATAGCCTTTTATAAATAAAAAGAAGACTATAAGACTATAAGCTTCTAATAATGTGTAATGACCTCTGTGACACAGCGGGTGAAGGTCCGCCTACGACGCTGGAAGTCGCGGGGTCGATTCTTACCTCAGAAGAAATGTTTATATGATCTGCAGATATTTGTTCAAGGTGTTCTTTTCTATGTGTACTAGTTTCGCTACGCTCTACTCGAAAAATACCTACCTAAAAGTTCCGCTTACACACGCAATTCTTTGATTATACGTAAACAATGGCAGGTACAGTTGGAAAGAAAAGTGATTATCAAAAAAGGCCGTTCTCAAAGTTAAATCAACTGTATTCATAATATATCAGCCTTATTATTTGTACCAATAAAATACAAATAATCAACTATGAATGGGTAACACTAACACCTTTTATGTGCTGATCAATTTCGGTCGAATGTTATCTATCTTTGTAGTATATATATCAGTATCAATAACACAAGCTCTGCTTAGCAGCATCCTTTCCGTTATAGATGGCTAGATGATGCTGTGTGAATGGTCCAGAATTATTAATTAATTTGTTATATCTGTTTCTCAAAAATAAGCGGAGGTACTTCTTCAATTCACTTCACTTTTATCTCGCAAACTTTAAACTTATCTGAAAACATTTTCTGTGTAAGTTGAGATATAGTAACAATCCTCATTTTGTGAGCTCCCAAATTTACGGATATAGTTGTGGATATAGTAAAGTTATGGCAAAACCCCCCTACGTGGGAGACCATCCACTCGATGGACCGACGACATCGTAGCGGTCGCAGGGAGTCCATGGGTGGAGGCGATGGGGCGATGGGGAGGCCTATGTGAAGCAGTGGACGTGTATGGGCAAATGATGATGATGATGGTACGGTTTATGGACCCCTATGATTTTAGACAAACAAGATGCTGAAGTGATTTCAAACTAAGCAGATGGATTATCTTCCTCGAGGAACATTGTCCCTAAAGTTAAACGAGAATGGATCTTACAAAATTTACAAAGCGCTTATCCTTCGCTTTAGATCCTTATTTAAGTTAATAATAGATGTTTTAGAAGCAAAACTTTAAGAAAAATGTCACAATGCTTTAAAGTGATCAGTTAAACTTATATCAAACTCATACAAATTAAAAATAAATGCTTTTAAAATAGTGCTGGACAAAATATCTAGCCTTAAGCTAAGCAGAGTTTGTGTTATGAGTAATAGGTAACCCTAATACAATATATTACATGGATAGATATTTTTTGCTACATAGAAAATACCCAGAACACCCGGAATGAATATTTACATAATTATAGTACAAGCATTTGTCCCGAGGCGAGAATCAAACCGCAACCAGCGTCATAGGTAGTCCTTGGCCAAAGTGTCCATTAAATTTATATTTAGATAGGCAAAATAAACATGTATTAGACACATAAGTGATATTATAATGTGCTAGTGGTTTCTTTTTCACTTCTTCCACTAGTGGACAAAAAATTGAAGTGAAGAGAATATCAATAACACCTTATTTCTTATTTGATAATAATAACTATGTTTATAGTATACAATTGGACTTGTCTAAGTGCTTATTTTGTAAGCCTAAAGAAATAAAGTTATTGATTCTGATTCTGATTCTGCCCGTCGCTTCGTCGAAGTTAAATAATAAATTCTTTGAAGTTATTTCTTTTGACTCTATTATATACTGCAGAACGTTTGTTTGTAAGAGCTCGAATATATTATTAAAAAACATTCATTTAATTCAGTTAGCAAAAAGCAAACAGAGTTAAAGCACAGATTAGGTAAAGTTACTTCGGTAAAATTACATACGGCATCTACTGAATAAGAAATACTGGCGTATACAAAGGAAAACAAACTGTCAAGTCTTTGTTATACGACTGAAAAGTTTACGATTTTCTCATTTCATTGCAGATTACTTATTTACGATTATCATGTGTGAACAAACGTATCAAACGTTGTAAAGTTTGTATTGTTGGCAGTTGCCACTGGAAAAGCTCGAAACAACTTTCAAAATGTGTAATTGTCTTCCCTGATGCTGAGGTTCTATAGACATAAACTTTTATATTGGACCAATTTGAAATTGTGCCAGTTGATGGAGTGGTTAAACTTTGACTGTTTTAGCTTGATAAGAAAAGCCGTAATACTGTGAAGTTTCGCCTTTGTTCTATATTGGTTTTGTCAACTTTGTCGCATTCAAACTCTCATTTAGTTTTTCCTGGCATTTGTCAAGAAATTCTGAATAAATAAGGTTTGAGTGAACGTTGAATTGTTTCAAAACAAAGGGAGAACCAAATTTCACAAGTATAACAAAATCGCATAGGACTCGTTCAGATGTTAAAGTAGTAAAATATTTAGGTACTTGTACGTATAGATATATAACTCTTCATTGTACCACACAAACACAAAATAGAATACAGAAGGAAATGCTAACAAACAATGAAGTACAAAGGGCGGCTTTATCGCTTTGAGCAATCTCTTCCAGGCAACTGAATATCTAAATTCTAAAAAGACGCAGGTAGGTTTGCTTGATAATTCGTTATGGTCTAAGCTTCACAAGGACACAATAGCAATGAAAATACATAATAATTAACATATTAAAATAAATTGTAAGGCGGAATACCTAATTAATTGAAAGTTCATTGAGAATAATATTTTGTGAGAATTCAATTTCTCAAAAGTTCTTACTTTAATTTGCTTGAATCAAATTTGTCTGCCAATAACTTTAAAATAAAATAAGCCAATACTGTACAATTCCAATAATAACTTATTTTTAATAGCATATCCGTCTTCGAGGAAGGAATAAATTTTCTATTTGCCCCATGTTGGGCGCCAATATACATTACGTACATATCCCGTAACGTAAGATTTAACCTTAGAATACCTATATACTATATATGTATATAAAAATTAACCCCTATTTCTCCTGGTCACGCTATAACTTGAGACCGGCTTTACCGATTTCATTCATCTCTTTTAAATGTTTTCTAATACTTGGTAGAAGGTTCTTACATTAAAAAAAAATGCGCAAATACTTAGAAAACTTAACGACTACCTTTATTATAAACTTTTTTAATGTAACCTTATGTCAGGCGTTTTACCTATGTATACTCTTTGCTAAGCACGTTTGAAATAACTGTCAGTTGTTTGACAGTAAGAGACAGATCGAATTGAATGACAGGACAACGTCTGTCGGGTCAACTGTTATTCTAATATAATAATAATTTTCTAAGAAAATTAGGGGCCCAACTAGAAGTCAACAGTTTCTCTAACTCTCGAAGGGAAATGTTCCTTATTTAGGCAGCTTAAGTTCCAAGGGTCTTAAGAGGTTGGCGGTTAAACTTAAGCCCACTTAGGGAGGCTTTTGGGTATTTAGATGAAAGTTATTTTTTGGCTGCTTATGTTATGTCTGTGGTAGAAAGAGAAGATTATAAGAATTGACCTAAGATCACAAGAATGCAAAATAACGTTAGCATTCTTGTGATCTTAGGTCAACATAGAATACATGCCAGATAATGCCAGAGCATTTAAAATTTGCTTCACCCTTAATAAATCCTAAAATATAAAAAAGTAAGTTTTCCTAAAATTGGTTCCAGAAAAAACATAGCTTTGACAACTAGTTATAAGGTAACCTAACTGGTAATATTTTTCTACCTACTCTTGTAAACGTCTATGTACATAACTACCAGGATAAAGAATATGTGAGACCTGTCCAAACATACCACCCCGATTTTTTTAATTTGGATTATATGTATATATATACCTATAATGGAGGCGGCTCAGGACCGCTATTTGTGACGTCGTATGGGGGAGGCCTATGTCCAGCAGTGGACGTGTATGGGCTGATGATGATGATGATGTATATACCTACTAGCTGACCCGGCAAACGTTGTTTTGCCTTCAACCCTTATCACTTAGGGGTATGGAAAATAGATAGTAGCCGATTTTCAGACCTTCTGAATACGCATATAAAATTTGGTAAAAATCAGTAAAGCCGTTTCGGAGGAGTACAGTAACTAACATTGTAACATGGAAATTGTATATATGTATAAGATTACAATTATATTTAACTAACCTGTGTCGACAGCATGAGCGCTCTTGTGTAGTCAAAAGCGTGGGCAAACCAGGACTCATCATTGGGCCCATAGAGCACCAGTAGGTATGTCATGCCCAGCAGTGGGATCAGTACTAACAGCGCCTTCGTGGCCTTTCTGTACTGCTCTGTCTCCAGCGTGTTCGCTGAACGCAGCTTCGTGATGAGCACCTGAAGAAAAATAGAAAGGAATTGGTCAGTAAAAGTATTGCCGTCCTGGAAGTTTCGACTCTTTACTCGCTTTTAGAATCCTAGATAAGTTCTTGTAAAAAATTAAAGAAGAAAATAAATATGGGTGGAAAAGATCTTGTGGCACTGGTGTTATCGGAGCAACCGCAAAAGTTTGAAACAATTTTTGTTTTTAAAGCTTTTATAATTTTAATCGTCTGTCGTCCATTATCACACTTGAATTTAAACCTTTTTCGCTGGGTTTGTGCAATTATGCGTTGTTTAATTTTGTGTTTTAGTGAATCTCTGATACCTTGTTGTTTTCTTATAATGGCTCCCAGAATTTTCATTCATAAATTCATGGTTGAAATAAATAATCTTAGATGAATCAAGTACTCGATTCATTGTCTACAGAGGCGTATCTGTCGACACTTTTAGATTCAGATCGTTTATTGTCATACAACATACAAATAAAAAAATTACAAATGTTTCTAATATTAATTGATGAGGTTAGTCAAAACACGATAAATATACTTACAATTTTGCTCTAGAGGGTATAGTCGAGGTATATGCTTCAATTTAAGGTAACAAATCACTTTAGGTTAGGTGTATCTACGAAGGATATTAGGTAGTTTAGACGATTTGACATAAAACTGACTGTAATCATTTTCAGTTTCGGTTACGTTAACTATACAGTGGTTTGTCACGTAAAAGATTTCCTTAATTATCATTTGTAATTAATTTCAACTATAATCAGACGTCTCTATTTCTTTTGAAATGGTGTTGTTTATTCATTCTTCGAAATGTCGTTTGGTACAAGATTCAAATTAGCTTACCCACATAATCCTAACCAAGAAGAAGAGATTGAGTGCCATGCCAGCCAAAGCAGGAGCTTTGTGTATCCAGTCGACTTGGTGTTCGTGCATCCATTTACACATCTTTGCTTCGCCTGCAACGGATATCTGTATCGTGAAAAACAAACTGTTTTAAAAAGGCAGAACTTTCTTGCGCCTAATAAAAATAGGAACCAATATGTACCTAAACAGAAATTTCGAAGACCAAAGGCATCTTGCTTACTCAACAACAAGCAAAAGCAATAAAAACATACAATGCCCATATTAGAGCAGATTTGGCACACAATGCACGTCCGGGAGCGATTGAGCCCGTTTAAATATTTCAGATCAAACGACGTGACGCGCTAGCCTTGGGGATAAAAATTCTTGGGTTACATTCTCTTGAGATTTGAGGGCTGAGACGTGACAACGGGTAAACCGTAAATTGGACAGCCGACAGCCGTGTTATTTACAAGCACGTGTAGCCATTAATCAAAGGTGAAGTGTGTCCACTATGTGCTTGCACGAGAGATAGACCGCAAGCGGTGAGAGAAGGGTGTGTAACAATAATACTGGCTGCTAAAAAAAAAAGTGCTTCCATTGTGTGCGTGCATTTGTTTTACCTACAATAGATACTTTTACAAAAGAGGCCAAAATTTTTTTACATCCTCCGTTCGTCTATTGTATACTCATTGATCGCTTGCTTTCAGAAATATAACGTGATTTGGATCAGGATCCAAGAAAACAGGTTTGCTTTTCCGGGAGTGTCTCCCGTCACCTGGAGACACTCCCGGAAAAGCAAACTCACTGTCCAGTTGCCACTTTATTTCAACAAAACGTAGTAAGTTGGGAAACAAAAAGTGATTGTGGTCAATTGAAAAATCAATAAAAAATGTGAATCGTCAATTATGTTTCTTAGATCAGTCAAAACAGCGTTAGTTAAACACAAGCTAATGTGATAAATAATTGGTAAATACAAAACCACATAGTTTTATCAGATTTATGCAGGTAATACAAGGAGTACGGGGAGTTACGATTTTACGCTACTGGTAACAACCAGGAAAGGAAACAGATTCGTCTTCTCATTCGCCGATGGCAATGATGACTTAAGCTGGAGACACCCACGTGACCATCGTGTCTCGGAAGAGCATACCTTGTTTTCTTTTACCATGAAATAGATCATGGTTTCATGAGAAACCGAAGGTAGGTGTATAGAATGAAGATTAGTTACCCCGTCAGCTGTCGAGCCCGGCTCTACATTGACACAGCTCCTTGCTATCACCCATATAGCGACGAACACTGCTGGAGCGCCTAGAAATAAAATACCAGACCTAGTACCTCATACAAAAATAGAAATTCATTTATTTTTTAACTATTTACGAAAACTTTATGCTATACGAATCGATACTTCTGCTCTGAATGGGGAAATACGAGTATATGATGTTTGTAAGTGCTATAGTCTCAATTTCTTCGAGTTTTAAGATATTGATTTTCATCTTATCCAAAAAAAATTCTATATATGTAATTGTTGTTTTTGTAGAAGCATAAACTCTTTTTTGTATATTTCAAACAATTTATCAGGGTAATGATTATAAAAAAGCTGCTGCCCGCGCTTTTGCCCGCGTTTTATCGGGATAAAAATAGCCTATATGTTATTCCAGGTCTCAAACTATGTATACCCATATCACATTTTAGCCTAATCGGTTCAGTATAGTTTTTGCGCGAAAGACTAACAAATATCCATCCATACATACCTTACAAACTTTGACATTTATAATATTAGTAAGATTGCATAAACATAGTAAAAAGTGTATTTGTTTTTGTTACTCACCCCAACCTATTGTAGTATATACTTGTAATTTAATATTTTCAGCGGTGAAGGTCTCAACGACTAGCATATAAAGATATAAACCTGAAAACAAATAAATTTAACTGTAAACGTTTTTATAAATAAGCCTCTTAAAAGTTTCTATAAACAAGCGTAGTTTTCAACGTACCTGTAGTTTTCAATTAATTACTTTTTATAAGAAAATAATTAATTGAAAACTACAGGGGCACTGGTACTTCACTGAAACTGCGTGACCGGCAGGTTTTGTCCATCATCATGAACTCGTTCGTGAAGACTTAAGACTGTCTGTGAGGTCTTAATCTGGTGTTCTCAGGGGACCTATGACATCACTCATGTTAATACGGCAAAGACGCACATTCAAGATTTCTTTTTGTTATTATAACTAGATATAATTAGATTCTAAGCTACTAGAATATTTTTCATACTTTTTTGTCAATTTTATATTTCTGTTAAGTCAATAGATCAAATAAGTAATCTGTAATGTCTGATAAAGAAGAGCGAGACCTTCTAACACAAGTATTAATACTTAAATGAAGGTCTCCACTACAGTGCAAACAATTATTGTAAAACTGTTACAGAAATAAATTTTATTTTATTTTTTAATTCAATTGATGTGCAGAAGCTTCAGTTCACGCAGTGTCCTTGAATTACCAATAACACTGTGTATAAAACCCAGTTGCCGTTTTTTAATTGTTTTTCCACAAAGTGTAGCTAATCATAATTTGCTCCCCTTGGAGTCGAGACCCTAAGTCCGTGGGGTACCGAGGATCTCCGGGTTTTCAAAAAAATATCTGAGCGCCTGGTCGCATCGACGCGTGACCCGAGAGCTGGTGAGTATCTGGCGCAGCGCATTAGCATTGCCATACAGCGAGGCAATGCAGCCTTCTTGGGGACGCTTCCGACTGGTATTGACATGGACCAGTTGAGCTACCTGTAGATTGTTTGCAGCAGTCTGCAGTTAGCTCAATTGTTTCAATTGTAAATACTAGTTAAATTTGTTTATATTATTTGATTGTTATTATCATCAGAACAAAAGTAACAAAATATACCTTCCACCAGCATCCAGAAGAAATTAGTTAAATAGAAATAATGCATGCATATCACTAGCACCATACACGATGGATTATCTTTCTGTACGTCATCTGAATAGTTCTGAAAAGAATGAAAATATTATTATAAATAATGTCCTGTCCCTAACTCTGTTTACCTTTATTTATAAATGTTTTGGTTTTCATTATTGTTTTATTGTGATAAATTTATTTAAATATCTATTTAAGTTATGGTAGTATTATATAAATTAGTTGTTTTGTAGTGTCAGCAACCTGTAGCGAAAAGTATTGTTAAGTTTTTTATCATTATGAGTTGGTACTCATAATGATAACAAACTTAACAATACTGGTTGTAGTGGGATATATTTTTATAAAATGTATTATGTAACTCTTAAACTTAATTTTCAAATATAGTTGTTTGTTGTGCCTGTATTTAATAAATAAATAAAAAAAAATAAATGAAAGCATATCTTGCCGTACATGTAAAAACTTAGACAAAGAATAAAACGTTAATTAAGAACTGGAAATCAATTAATATGCAGCCAGCGTCTTGGGGACGCTTTCGACTGGTATTGATATGGACCAGATGAGCTACCTGTAGATTGTTTGGCAACAGTCTGCAGTTAGCTCAATTGTTTCAATTGTAAATACTAGTTTTAATTTGTTTCTATTATTTGATTGTTATTTTCTTTGTTCATAAAGGTATTACTAAATTAATATTCGTAGTTGTAGTGACGACCTCTGGCGCAGCGGGCGAACGTCCACCTGTGACGTAGGATGTTGCGGGTTCGATTCCCAAAATGTTTTGATGTGTCTATTTTTTTATGTTATGTCCGTCGATATCTCCATCATTTATGGATCAATTTGGATGATTCTTTTGCAGTCGTATAGAGGATAATTCCGAGGTGATCCCATAAAAACTTATTTCCGAGGGATTAGCATTTAACCCGCAAAACTTAAAAAAAAAAACAGTTTACCCTAAGGGAAGTCGATTTAATTTTTTCAAAACAAGCAAGTTATTATATCTATGTCTATATGATAAGCTTATGTAAACACATGGGCATAGGCCACTGTACGATAATTATTTTTAAATAATCAAATGTCGTAAGAGCCGTCTAAGGGAACTTACCAGAGGTAGGGCAGCAGCTTCCTTCTGAGTATTTTTCAACACCAACACTGCGATCACCAATCCGCCTGCCAAGCGTGGTGATTATGGCAAATCCCTCCTACATGGAAGACCATCCACTCGATGGACCGACGACATCGTAGCGGTCGCAGGGAGTCGGTGGATGGAGGTGGCTCAGGACCACTATTTGTGGCGTCGTATGGGGGAGGCCTATGTCCAGTAGTAGACGTGTATGGGCTGATTGATGATGATGATGAATCATAGTGAATTCTACGTTTTCACCATTCAAAGTTTACGTACCGGATTAATTTGTACAAATCCGGTTAATGCCATAAAAGGCCGCGCGGGATTTTGATTGCAACTTCAGGAACGAGATCTTTATTCATGAAAGTTCATTAGAGCTTTTGTCTAACTTGGAATATGTTTTTAGTTAACTGAGCTTTTGGAGATTTTTATTCGGTTACCACTGGAATATGTACAGCAGTTGAATCAGTTTATTACACAAAAATATAATCTTTATACGATTCAACCTTGTAAGATTTAAATCAAATCAAATCATTGATTTGCTGAATACATTATTACAGGTACATGTCAGATCTTATAACTAAGTGATGTCAAATGTATTCAACCCGCATGCAGGTATGCATATATAATATTGTAGTGTTAAAAGCATTTAAAAAAATCAATCATAAAAATAATCTAGAATAATACAATGGAAAATAAATAGTTCACAATCAGATACTTTACTGAAAATCCTGGACAAATCTAATAAATTATATAGTCATTTATACTGTAGAAACATTTTTCTAGGACCCAGTTATTTAACTTCTTTTTAAATAAATTAACATTGTGCTCTTTTTTGTCGAGTGATAATATCCTTACGTTTGGTAAAGTGTTGTGGGTAAGATTTTACAAACATGCATATTATTATATCTCTAATGTACATGCAAGTTAGAGGCATAATATTACAGATCCTAAACAGAGGCTTGCATGAGTCACTATACCAAGCCCTGCTAAAAACTCTGAGGTATCTCTTCTGTATTCTGAAAACTCTTTCAGCATCGACAGAGTTTCCCCAGAGCAACAAAGCATACATTATTTATTATATATAATATGATTAAAATAAAAATAAGAACTATTGTCGCACTATCCTTTATGGGGTTTACTTTTCTCTGCCGACCGAGGGGCCTTTATTGTCATCGGGTGACAATTTATGCTGTAGTGACGTGAGGTTTTTTAGCAACTTTTTGGCCACCTCACCCCTAGGATTTAGATTGAGGATTTAGATTGACCCCCCCACCCGCCTAACTAAAATCACGTGGATAAAAAAACCAGATAATATTGTATGTATATTATATATATTATAACTGGTATCACCATTGTAATAAAAATAAAACTGGCGATCCGGTTTTAACCAATCGCGCGTTCAACGAAAATATAAATAAACGTGATATCCCACAACCCCCTCACCCTTGTGTTATTTCATGATTTTTTGATTCGAATCCCTCCCTCCACTCGAGTCTGGACGACTCCCTATAAATTTAGTAGGTTTGCGTCATTAACATAAAAGGGATCGCAGAAAGGGATACCGATATAATGCATGAAAGTCAGGAGTCATCAATAAAAATTAAGAAAAATTTGTATTTTCTTACCTGTACAACTAAATTAAGCAGCCAACTGCAAGCCGATAAAATATATGTAGACATAAGATTTGTGTGTATCGTATTCCTTAGACATCGAAGATCCCTGAAACAAAACAATATTTATAAATTAGTTGAATGTACAATATTTATAGTACATATAATTTAGTATATTTATAGTGTAGGTATTTATAAGTTAGTTTCAATCAATACAATATTGTAATGTATAAAACAATTACTCAATGTATTTATTGGTAACGGTCGCAGACATGATACTACATAGCTGCGCATAAAGCAGACTAAACATATTATTACAATAACATATAATCAAATATTTTGGTCACTTTCTCTCCAACCAGAAATTATAAGCCAATCTCACTTCTTTTGACTATTGCAACTCTAACTCTCCTATAGACAAAATAAAGATGAAGCAAACTGCCATATTGCTAAGCTACAAATAAGCTACAAATGTCAGCCCCATCAAAGAATTGAAAATATCTTAATCTGTCCGATGACGTCATGTTCCATAGAACATATAGGAAATACCCGTTGTTGCTTCTTTATTTTTATAATAATAAATTTTGTGAAATATTTACAAAAATGACTGAAATAAAATGGTGAAATGTAGTGCACATTTGTGCGGTAACGCATCATATTGAAAAACACTAAAGAAATTACTTTTCATCGGTAAGTTTTGATGTGCCTTATAATATCTCAAATTGTTTTTGGGTTACTGTGTGGATATATGACGATAATTCGGCAGTTTTTATACAGTGACTAACTGTTCTATGTCCAGGATCCCGTAAATCATGTACTAAGGTGGCTTCTAAATAGTCCTGTAATAATATTTACTTGATTTTGCGTACGGCCCGCGCGGACACATTTTTGTATTCATCACCAACCGCCTTTACTCCACCGCCGGCCCTTATAATCACCTTATTCGCTCTTTTTTTAGTAAATACTATGTAGACTTTTATTTATGTACCAAAATTTGTTTGTGCGTTGTTTGTGTGTCTAATAAATAATTTTCTTTCTCTTTTCATGAAGGGTTAATGGCATAATCCCCGCTGGGCATGCGGGTCAGGGATCGAAGTTCCGTGGTGGATCTGTTCTACACGGAGGCGATGCAGCCCGCCTCCCGATGGATTTCCCTTAGCCGCTTCTTTCGAAACCCGCGGGAAGGTGGGGTGGTGCAAATCCAAAGTCGGCACCGTACAACATTACCTCATCTGTGACCGTACTGCCTCTTTTTGTATGCAATTTACGTTGTAGACCGGCTAAATCAATTTCGAAAGCAATCTATGTTCCTGATTGAACCAATCTAAGTCGCTGCAATCAACCTACTTGTCTGATCCGGCAATAGGATTAACTTAGGATTAACTCTGATTTAACGGGTTTTGGCGGTCGCACCATACTAAGTTATCTTGTGAGATACCCATAGTTTTTTAACGCCACGTTATACCTTGTTGACCTCGCGGGGTTGGGAAAACATCAAATTATTCGAGAAATAAGAGTTGTTTAATATGTATGGTTAGCGGACACTCTTTATTACGTCCAAGCACGCAAAATGGTTGAAGATATTTTGATGGGGTATTGCAATACTCGTCCTTTATGGTTGTTAGCTACATTCGGTTTATTTGACGACCGATGTGGCGCGGCGGGAGAAGGTTCGCCTGCGACGCAGGAGATTGCGGATTCGATTCTCGCCTTGAGACAAATGTTTGTACGATCTGCAAATATTTGTTACGGGTGTTCTGGGTATTTTCTATGTATAGCAATGTATTGTATTGTATTGTGTTTATTAGTCATCTAGCCCATAACACAAGCTCTGGTTAGCTTGGGGCTACATGATGCTGTGTGGATTGTCCAGATTATTTCAGTTTCAATCCGGTAGGCATTTTGCGAAAAGAATAGAAAAAGCGGGGACGGAGTCCGGTTTCTTTTTAATTACTTGATAAACTTTAGTAAACGTGTGAATTTTTATTTTGTGTCGTTTTGTCACACTCATTGTTTATTCTCACTCGTTCTTTTATTGAGACAACTGGAGATTATGTAAAAATATATTATTTTAAATCTAAAAGAAGAGTTCATAAGTAGCCCTACAGCTGTTGTAGTAAATGAGACGAAAACATATTTTCATTTATTGTTTTTGAGAAGTTAAGAATTTCTAATTAAAACTCTTTATTTGAGGTCAAATTTGCTTTCATTCAGCGCTTCAGGCAAGTTGTGTAAAACAATTTAAAATAGAAAGTTCAGCTGGGTAAATATAAAGGAGCGGCTAATGTATTTTAAGCTTTATGAAGATTAATTTCCAAAAACAATTTCATTTTAGATTACTTAGATAAGTAAGAAGAACAAATACACATTTCCTCGCTTTATCCTACTAATATTATAAATGCGAAAGTTTGTGAGTGTGGATGTACAGATGTTAGTTCCTCTTTTACGCAAAAACTACTGAAAATTTTAACCCAATCAGTGGGTTGAAATTTGGTATAGGTATAGTTTGGATCTGAAATAACACTATAGGTTATTTTTTATCCCGATAAAACGCGGGCGAAGGCGTGGGCAGCAGCTAGTTGTGGATCATCTTGTTTTAAATTCGGATTTATGAGCCTATCGCTCTAGCGTTAACCACATTTCTTAGACTTTCAAAGACTATTGTGATTATGTGAGTTAATTTTTACAAAAAAACACTGAAAATTCTACTGAAAGAGGCGTTATTTAAAAAATATCATGAAAATTCGACTTCAAGGTGACACTTTCAAATATCTCGAAAATGCATACCTTTAGACCAGGGTACCTCATAGTCAAATTGGCCACTACCACGTCCTGAAAGGATCGGGTCTCCTTACAAGTAACCCATAACGCTTTGAGTTTGCACCTGTCAAATTCAAATGGCATGACTTTGCGTAGACCGTGCAAAATTCGATATATGGGGTTATTCCAGTTTTCCCCTTTGATAAATACCCCTTAGAGGGGAAAACTGGCAACTTAATTTTAAAGTATCCAGAATTCCCCCTCACTGTTTTTCTTGTTCTGGTTTATCCCAATGATTACTTCTATTCTTCCGCACAGATCCCCGCCATCTATGGACAAACTAAATAGGATATTTTATTTTTTCTAAAACGCCTCATCTAGAAGTGTTTGTTTAAATGTCAACCTCGTTTGCATGCGGTCTAGGTTTAATTTGGGATAATGCAGATGAGCGGTTTGCATCACCAACACGTCACCCATTTGTACATACATATGTGTTCACGACGGAATGTGACCACAATGTTGGAATTTTGCATTTGGAACGGTAAAAACTTGGCAAAAATAAAAGTAAAATTTTCGCTGGAGTGAGCGAGAATTTATTGTCACAAAATGAAAAAAAAAACAGAACCCGTATAATTTCGTTTTACCCAAATATCAATGATTCTGACCGTTTGACGATTCCATTCATTTCTAAACAGTCAACGCCAGACAATGTGGAGAATGCCTGAGAGGCACATACATGAGCAGGGTAAATAATTTAAACGAAAATTATTATGAAATCTCTTTAAATACAAGTAAGGACAAATAAAAAGTTTCAACTCGGGTCAAATTGTAGGTACCTAACAGATGCCCTCACTGAGCTCTTGTAATTATTATTTACAGGTTTTCCGACAGTTTTTCACGGATCAATCCAGATCATACAAAAATGTAGGGCAGCTTTTTCCTGAAATTTCCTCGTTCATTTATTCAATGAACGAGCCTGTCTGTATTTTTTGTAAAAAAAAAGGTAAGCGTGTCTAGTTGGTGAAAACCTGAAAGTAATTTTATTTAAGTTTAACTATGGTTCTTCTACGGTTTTCCGTATTCCGGATTACGTATCAGTGTTGATAGGCATAACTGGACTAGCCGTCGGTTTCACGAACAGTTTTTGAAAAATTCTGTAGCTCAAAGTAATAGGAAAGTTAAGGTTCATAATGTTGTGTACTTCTGAGGTATAGAATTATTATCTGAACAGTGCGTCAATTCATTGATAATAAAGTCTAGTTAATCGCTAAATAATTATGCATGTTTTGAACGCAACATTTGACGAGCTGTAAAACAGCTCGTCAAATCATTAGTGAATTTAGAAAACAGCTGTAAGTTTTTTCACGGAAGAATGTAATGGTGTGTTCGTCTCTATCCCAAGGCTGTCTGTGAGAGATCGTTCTTAGCAATATATCAGAGTTGTACAATGGGCTTCATTGTACAACTCTGATAACTCTACTTTCCTGTATTTTTGTACTTTCTTGGTGTGCAATAAAGTGTATTGTATTGTGCTCTTTTACGGCCTGTAAAAGAGTTTACTGCTGGATATGTTTTTGTGAGTCCATGGGGAACCCAAGCTTCCTTCAAATTTGACTCACCATAATATCCTCCAAAACTTTATTTTCGACTACAAAAGTAATCATAATAAATCTAATATTACAATATTATTTGTGAATGGTCGTAATTAATGTCTATGATATCGTATATCAGATATCTAGTACCCATAACACAAGCTCGTTTAGCTTGGGGCTCGATAATGCGGTGTGAATTGTCCAGCATTTTAATTTTATTAATTTCAAATATAATCTGAATTCCTAAAAACATGTAAATCTGTATGGATTTCAAGCAACTGAACGATTTCAGAGTGTATCATCATCCATCACATCACAAACTCATAGCACTCTGATTTAGATAAATGGGCACAATTATTGAACCGTCGTCGGCTAAAGAGCGTTATTGCGATCTCGTAGGTGTTACCCCTTACCCCCTTTTATCTCTTATTTTATCTTCGACGTGAAATTAAAATGATAATAGGAGAGATCGATAATGGCTACATAATTAGTTTTTTATATTTTGCTTGATTGGTCCGGGGGCTTGGGGGCGTGGGATCACAGAAATAAGCATATGTTTAATGATGATGTTAATTACGTTAGATAATAGTGGTCACTGGTTATTGATTTGTTTACTGTATTAACATATAGATACTTTATTTTGAGGAAAGAAGGTTCAATTTCACTTGATAGTCCTAAAGCCCCCTCTAATATCTACCTATAGCCATACTATTAAGTTATTCTATGCTATAATAGCACAATTATTTTATTTACATACGCTGTAAATGGAATACAGCGATAAAATGAAGCTGTAAAAATAACATACAGTGCTTTATAATAAAATCACTGCAATAAAAATCTAATCGTCTTCCTCCGGGAGGTGTTATATTATCGTTTTCAAGGATAGCATTGGTATGACATCATTTCAATACTTACAATATCGGATATGCGGAGGTAATAAACGGAGACATTCCACTTTGAATATTCAATTTATTTTACAATCACGTGTCCTCCCGAAAGAGCTTTCAACAAGTTTTATTTAGTAAAGTTTTTGTGAACAAAAAGTAAGGTTTTACCACAGACATGGTAGAGCTGGGTTTTACTATAATCAATAACCAGTGACCAATAACCCACATTTGGCAGGTAAATTGTCACATCATAGCAGCGATGTTTTCAATTTTTTTTATTTATTTGATTTAGCAGTGTTTGTTATAATGATATTATTATAAATACTAAACTTTTAAGGTAGGTAATTGCACAACCAGTTATACATAGGTAAACCCTACATGCTTGATAGTAGATTTAAAGAAGAACAACTGAGGTAGCAAACAATATAAAATATACTTAGAAAACAATAAAAAACAGAATAAAAAAAAGCAGCGAAGCAGGAATTACACGTCAAAGCTAAAACCTGCTGCTATTCCTCTGATAGGTTCCCTTAGTTGGCTCCAACGACGCCACCGGGTTGAGTTGGAGTGATCAATACCCTGAGGTAAATCAAATAGGAGAAGCATGTGTTGCTATTAAAAAAAGATGCTTTATTTCATTTCATAACAAAGACTCTACCTTGTAACACTGCTTGCATGATAGCATGTTTATAAAACTCTATCGTTATAATCTACTTTTTTAACCAAAAACAAGAACGTTAGAAATTTGAATAGGTCACGTCATCGTTATTTCTCAGGGCAGCGAAATGGGAGTATTTTTCATGGATCCTTGTATAATAACATTTTGGTAAATGCCTAGTCATTAAGTCAAATCGCCTGAACGCGGTGATGTGCGAGTCGGTTTTGATAGAAAGCAAGTAGCACTTTAAAGTGTTTTCTTGCATTTGCTAGGCACTTGGGACATAATACGTCCCATAATCTATACTAATATTATAAAGAGGTAAAATTTGTGAGGTTGTAGGGGGTAATCTCTGGACACAAGCCGTGGGGTCGCGGCGTACGAATATTGACCCCTCCAACTCAACCCGTGGATGTCGTAAAAGCCGACTAAGGGAACCTACCAGAGGAAGGGCAGCAGCTTCCTTCTGAGTATTTTTAAACACCAACACTGCGATCACCAATCCGCCTGCCAAGCGTGGTGATTATGGCAAATCCCCCCCTACATGGGAGACTATCCACTCGATGGACCGACGACATCGTAGCGGTCGCAGGGAGTCGATGGATGGAGGCGGCTCAGGACCGCTATTTGTGGCGTCGTACGGGGGAGGCCTATGTCCAGCAGTGGACGTGTATGGGCTGATGATGATGATGATGATGAGGGGGTAATCTCTGGATCTACTGGAGCGATTTCGAAAATTCTTTTACCAATAGAAAACCACATTATTTGTGCCACCACATTATAGGCTAATGTTAACAAGTAAAAATGTTTACCACCCAACGAAGTGGGCATGGGCCAGCTAGTATGTTTAATAGGTTGTGGGTGGGTGTGTGTATACTTCATAATCATCATCATATCAGCACATACACGCCCAATGCTGGACATAGGCCTCCGCCATACGATGCCACAAATAGCCTGAGCCGCTTTCATTCATCGACTCCCTGCGATCCCTACAATGTCTTCGGTCCATCGAATGGTATTACAGTGTATACTGACATCAAAATATTATTTGATTGTTTTCAAAAACCGACATGGAATCACTTGCTTTACACTGTTTTTAAGTTTTGCGGGATAAATAATAATTCCCTGGGAATATAATTTTTATGGGACCATTTCGGCATTATTTTTACAATAGTGAAATAATTTTTAAATCGGTCCATAATTGGCGGACTGATCGCGTAACATAATGTATAAACAAAAGACACATAGACTTGAATTGAGAACCTCATCCTTTTTTGAAGTTGGTAACAAAATAAAAGTGGTGTTTCGAGGGCGCGCAGGACCGCCGGTGATGCAGAAGGTTGCGGGTTCACTTCCCGCCTTGGGATAATAGTATGAATGATCTGCAGATATTTGTACCAGATGTACTGGGTATTGTCTATGTATACAAAAATATCTATCTGTGTAATACCCGAGCTGATATCACAAGCTCTTCTTAACGTGGTGATAGATGATGCTGTGTCAATCCACCATTATTTATTTATTTAGATGCATGATTAATGTTATCCGAGAAACCTGCTTTTGGTATAACTGTATCATAGACATTAGGTGTCGAGTAGAGATATTGGAGCCCATTTCCACGTGATGTTTAGACCCATCATGACGGTGATAATGACTTCCTTTGGTTACTAGGTCAGTTGTCCGTCGACTCTTGATAGAGGATTAGATACCTTAATCATAGTACGTATCAAGGGCCGATTAGCACGACGCTTTGAATATCTATAAATCAAAATCAAGAAACAAAAATTTTACGACACTTTATTGCGGAAAT
Source organism: Eupithecia insigniata (assembly GCA_947859395.1). NCBI lineage: Eukaryota > Metazoa > Arthropoda > Insecta > Lepidoptera > Geometridae > Eupithecia > Eupithecia insigniata. The sequence goes on along the minus strand of OX402009.1, from coordinate 7,390,950 downwards.
AACGTGATCAATTTCAATAACCTTAAGAGCTATGTTAAATGATACATACTGCTGCACAATCCACATAGCATCATCCAAGCTAAGCAGAGCTTGTGTAATGGGTACTAGATGACTGATATACATCATACGATAAACAATTTACTCTAATACATCGAATTAGAGTACTAATCTGCACAAAAACTACACGAAACAATCGAAACATTCGCGTATTTTGGAGCCCATTTAGTATTAAGTAGGTGTTTCAAACTGCTTGACAGCTTTTATCGCAGCGTTTCCCCGCTTCGTGTCAGATTTATTTAAAAAATTGCCCCTCCCTCCCCCCCACTGTTCAACATAAAAGCACCCTATCTAGGTTTTGTTATCGCTAGAGATTTCACCGTGTCCGTTCATTACAGCACTAGTTACTGTCCTTTGTGCTTTGATGGATACCGGTCTTCAGGGAGTTAGGTCCTTTTGTCAAAAGGACCGATGAATCATGCTTCATGTGAAAAGCCCCGACAGTCGCGTGATTTGAACACAATACGTGGTTTTGTATTTGTTTTCATAGTTTCGAAGCTTTGAAAATAAATATCGGAATTTTTTACAGTTGGCTGTTGGAGTAGCTGTTTTCTTTATAATTTAAGTCATAATAATTATGGCATAGGTATCAAATATGTATACACGATACCTATATATACCGACTGGCAACATTTTTATGAGACATCTTGTCAACAGATAAATTATTTAAGAATCGTGCCGGTGGCGGACATAAAATAAAAATATGATGACCTGAATTGTTTGATAGGTCAATAATGTATTGGATAAGCTCACTTTATATACTACTACGTTAGAATATAATGCATTTAAGATTAAATATGAATACTAATAAAGCTTTTCTTGCTACCTGCCAAGGTACATACATATATCATAAAATATTTGATATTATAATCAAGGAACTTGGTTACAAAGCTTGAGACAACGGACTTAAATAAATAAATGAAATAAATGACTATCTACATATAACATGGGTCCTAGAGAATCCCTGCGCGATAAATTCAAAGAAATAAATATAATGACAGTACCATGTCAATATATTTATAAAAACTTCTTGTACAAATCCGGATTAATTTTCAAAAAAAATAATTAAATTTTAATTTTACTAGACCGGGTTGTATGTGCTCATTTTCATCAAAAAAGCCTACGTAACAGTTTAAACTCCCTTTAAAACACAAAACACCTTCGTTGCGGGTCGTTGACCGCCGCGGTCAACGACCCACCATCATCGGAGCGGGTGACGACGCGTATTAGATGCGGTAGATGGTACCACAAATGCATTTTCCTTGGTTCTATAATAATAATCACATGCATCAGTTATTGCCTTGCCTAGTCTAGTTTGATGATTTTGTTTTTATTTATATCTTCGAAAAACAAGTCGGGATTTTTTTTAAAGATTTTATCCGTATCCTATGTTCGAAGCTGAACTCCCCAGGAAAGTTTGGTCCGTTATTTTTGTTACACCCTGTATAGGTAGTTTTGTATTGTGTATAAGTATATATTATATTAATATTTCTGTTGTTTACTGTCTGTGCACTATCAACCCTTTTTTTCTTATATCTTTTTCTCCATCCCAAGGTTGCCTGGGAGAAATCACTCTCAGCGATAAGGCCGCCTTTTGTACTGTCTTTACTTTTATTTAAGTTATACCTTTGTACAATAAAGTGTTCATTAATTCATTCAAATAAAGACCGAACAGCTGTGTTTTAAGGGTGAATCAGCTTTTAAGGCATTCCTTTAGTGTAATAAACTATAAAATCTGTACTTCAGTTTAAAATATGTTAACGTAAACTTAGATTCTTGCTAACACGGTAGTTACATAGTTTTTTAGTTTATAGTAAAATTTTTGATTTTCCTGTGGTAACTCAGTGGAACATAGGCAAATTCTCCATACAGAGATGGAGAAGCCTGGGGACACAAGTTTTTTTTATATGTTCCGCTGAGTTATCATAGCCCATTTCCTGACAGGGACACAAAAGGAGTGCCTTATAAATTGATTCACACTTAAATCAACTAATATTGTGTCACTTACTTAAAATAAAGAAAGACGAAGACAGCGAGACTGAGCACGGCGAGACTGAGGGAATACCCGGCGATGTAGATGAGGCTGGATATGTCAGGAGGGGCCATGTTAGCGGACCGCTCGGTGCAGTTGGAATAGTCTGAGTAGTTATTCCAGACACCGTCCAAACATAGTCGGGAAGCATTTTCTGGAAGATGAAAGAACTTACTGAACAATACATTTTAAAGTATAAGTACGTAAATTATGATATTTTCTCGAAAAACCGTCCTAAAACCGTATACGAATCCCTTAATTTTACACTCTTTTTAAGTTTTGCGAGACAAATGGGGATAATATTTTTTATATGACCATAGGAACATTGGACCCTTGAGAATAAATCAAACATACATTCAAACGAACATAGAACCTCCTTAATTTTTCAAAGTCGGTTAAAAAGTGATTCGAGTGGAATCTATTAAAGATTTTGAGAAGATCAGCAGCTCTTAAACGATTAACTGTCTTATTTTCTTTATTCTATTTTTGACAAAAAATTTATACCGTAAAGATTTTCGTTCTACGTTAGAACGTAATCAAGTATTTTGCATCTAGAATGGATTTCATTTTATCAAAATACAATATTGATTATTTTAATGTGGGGCCGCGGCGTACGAATATCGACCCCTCCAACTCAACCCGTGGATGTCGTAAGAGCCGACTAAGGGAACCTACCAGAGGAAGGCCAGCAGCTTCCTTCTGAGTATTTTTAAACACCAACACTGCGATCACCAATCCGCCTGCCAAGCGTAGTGATTATGGCAAATCCCCCCCTACATGGGAGACCATCCACTCGATGGACCGACGACATCGTGGAGGTCGCAGGGAGTCGATGGATGGAGGCGGCTCAGGACCGCTATTTGTGGCGTCGTACGGGGGAGGCCTATGTCCAGCAGTGGACGTGTATGGGCTGATGATGATGTAGCTAAGCTACTATTATTTATTGTTAGTTTATCTATTGTTCGATTTATTTTATTTTTGTACACGTCCTCTACCTGTTCGATCGCCTCTCCTATAACTCTAAGGTTTGCTGGAAGAAAACTCTTTTCAGGGTTAAGCTCGCCTATGTACATAATCTTTTTAGATAACTTGATAAAATGTATTATTGTGTACAATAAAGAATTAAAGAATGTACATAATTTCATATTCATGTTTACAAATTTTAACAACAAAAGCCCTATAAAAATCATTTTAAAGGGAGATCTCAGACAATGGTTTTGATCGAATAGAATCGTCGAATCGATCTCGAATCGATAACTGAACTTGGCTGAACCCCCCCCTAGCAAGTTTAAACAAAATCAGAAAGCATCACCGCAGCCTTATTTGCATGAAACAACTTTATTAGCGTCTTCAAAGAGAATTCCGAAGACTTCAAAGAATATCAGGGCTCTCGAACAAATCTGCCTAATGACATTGTTTTGTTGAAAGTCGAACACCCAAGGGTAAACATAATAAATCATACCTGTACCTTCTCGCATCAAACCTTATCTTTTCATGTGCGCTATATATTTAAAATTAATAAATAATGCTGGACAATCCACACAACATCATCTAGCCCCGAGCTAAGCAGAGCTTGTGTTATGGCTACTAGATGACTGATATATACATAATACAATATATTACATAGATAGATACGTTTTTATTATACATAGAAAATACCATAATTTATGTGGAATGAATATTATGAATTTGAATATCAATGAAAAGTGTTTATTGATGCATGCTTAGTATTCAAGGGCGCGGGACGCTTTGAAAAATAAGTATTTGACGGCACTTTGCCTGTGACTGTTTTCATAATGGATTTGTAATATGCAACAAATTGGATTTCAAGTTTTACGATGAATTTTATTCCAAGGTTAATACTATTATTTTCACTTTTACCGACTTGAAATCGAAGCCATTTTTGATTACTTAAAAGTTTGAAAACTTTAAGGCAAAATATTGAACCTGAATTACAGAGGCCTTTGTTTTCAAAGTTATTTTTAAGCATTGCAAACGACTGATATGGCGATGCGGACGACGGTCCGCCTGCGACGTAACAGGTTGCGCGTTCGATTCTCGCTTTGGGACTAATCTTGTGTACGATCTGTAAATATTTTTCTCGGGTGTTCTGGGTATTTTCTACGTACTCGTATAATAAAAAAATATCTATCTATGTCATATCTTTCATACATAACACAAGTTCTGGTTAGCTTGGGGCTAAAGGATGCTGTGTGGATTGTCCAGCATTATTATTTATTTATTGAAAGCATGACTTACGTGTATCGTCGTATAACAATCCATTTAATTCCTTGAAGCACCGTTGAACTGCAAAAGTATGCCAGGGCGTAGGCTCCCAGCACAATATCTCGTCGTGGTATGCCGGACAGAAGTTCCCCGAAACATTGACATGTCTCGCCAGGCAGTCCTCTTTCGCACTCCCATTCTCAAACACGCTCTCTGCGCCCTCCAACGTCTGTAGTTCCTCCAGTTTGAAGACTTAGTTTTACAGCTTAAACGAAATTAAACTTTCTTTGGCTTGTTCTTTGGTTCACTTTACAACACAGATTTGAGCGCAGGTTCCATGGCTCAAGTGTTTTGCGCGCCGCGTCTCGCCGGAGCAGACACTGCGACACTCTTTCTCCTCAGAGCTAGCATGATAAGGCTGTTTGCTCGAGGCTTGTGTTCTAACTTATCTGATAACGCTCTAGGAGCAAACATGAGCAGGCAGGAGTATTTGCGTATTGTGGAACTGAGAGCTCCGGTTTTTTATTTATCTGAGTCTTGTCCTCGCGACCTGTAAAAGAAAACAGACATTAGTTCTGTTATCGGATAGTGCTGTGTAAACCTACAATTAGGACATTGATGCGTTTCATGTATTAGGATATATACCTATCTGCTAATGTGTTACAGATAATGTAACGGAACTATGAAGTGCCTATTTATATCTTAATTCATATTGAGCTGGTAGGGCGTGCTATTTATAGAGGGTAGAATTCACTTTACCATACTACACTCCGAGTAATCATGATGAGAGACGACTGTTATGGAACTTTAGACAAGGTTAGTGATACCAAAATAGTTGTTACGTTACGGATTTCGGCGGAAAATTCTTAGGTGCTCGAAATATTCATTAAGCCTGGTATTTTTTAATTCTCCTCGGCAACGTTTCGGATTTCTTAAAGCTAACAAAAGTAAAGTCCAACTACGAGATTTATGTATATTTCAACGAGAAGCTTTAGCCACTCAACTGAAAATTAAAACGACGTTATTTTCAATTCCACGTATTTGTTATTTGTACCGTTTGTGAAGGAACAGACAAAGGAAATCGGTAGCTATATAATTTGATTTAAGACTCGAATTGCAATTGAAGATGTTTATGGTTTTCCGGTACTTTGATCGTATGGATGTCTGGTTTTGATGTGATTGTACTCGCTAAATTATTACGTTTTACACGTGGTTATTTTGGAGGCGCGGAAAAAAAATTGCGCGTCTTTGTATTGGGCTGTATAAAATACATCAGATGTGGGTTGTATTTGTCTAAAACAGGAAAAAAAGAATAAAAAAGAAACAAATGAAGGCTGTTCCAAATAATTTAGTTTGGTGGATGTAATAAACACAAATTGTTTATTACATACTAGCTGAGCCGCCCACGGCTATGCCCGCGTGGACTAAGAGAATATTCCAACATGCATTGTTTTGTTATCTCAAAGGGATCAGGCAGCGTTTTCGATGCAAACTCCGTGGAGGCTTGACTTTCTCCAACACTTCCAATAAATTATCGTTATATTTCAACCAATTTATACAAAACCGAGACAAATTACATACTTAAACCTTCCTCATGGAACACTATATATTGGTTAAATTAGCATAAAAATCTGTTAAGTAGTTTTTGAGTTTATCGCGAACAAACAGGCAGACAGATGCGGCTGAGAACTTTGTTTTATAATATGTAGTTATAGAAAATTAAATAGAGATAAATTGTATTCTAACGATCTGCAAATCTCAAAAGAAACAATGGATAGATTAGACAGGTAGCTAACGTAGATTATTAACTAACGTCACGTAATCGTCACGAGTCTCAGAGGTAGCATGGATTAATTGTTTGCGATGTCATACAAAGGTAATTTGTGCACAGTCAGTTGCGTTATCATTTTATTATTTATACTTTCAAGATAAAAGTACATATAATCATTGGTCATCTTTAATTGTGGTTCTAATCCGCCAAAACCAAACTTTTCATGCATTGTTTTTCTGAATTCGATAACTATACAAATTATTATAATTAATCTCATGTTCATCTTATCAGACGATACACGTCCGGAGCTGGACATAGGCCTCCCCCATATGACGCCCCAAATAGCGGTCCTGATCCGCCTCCATCCCTCGACTCTCCGGATTCGATATATTATCATAATTATGTATTATTAATTAATTACTTTTGTATGTATGTTAAACCTACATGGGAGACCATCCACTCGATGGACCGACGACAACGTAGCGGTCGCAGGGAGTCGATGGAAGGAGGCGGCTCGGACCGCTATTTGTGCCGTCGTATGGGGGAGGCCTATGTCCAGCAGTGGACGTGTATGGGCTGATATGATGATGATGTATGTATGTTATGTACATACAATATTAACTAACTATATGGTCAAAATAAAACTTCAGAGTGATTACTTAATTTCGCAGCTGACAGTACGTTAAAGTTTAAAGTTAACAACTATAATTTTAATCTGTTTAAACCATGAAATAAAAATTAGTAGTAAGTAACATATTTTGACAAACTAAATATCAACTTGACAAAGGTCTTATAAAAGACGCTGCCAAGAATAAGTAAACACAGATATTGTGAATGATAACAAACATACAAACTTTATTGATTTAGCAAATATGAAAGCAGATGTTTACTTTTTATTGGGTACTACAAACAAATTGCATACGAGGGAAAGATAAAAATGTCTGTGAGCGTTTTATTCCTATAAGAATCCCTGCGTTTTATTATAGCATAAAAAATTGTTTATTAAGAAGACATCTTTATTCTGTTCTTGCCTTGTATTTTGTATTTAATTGTTGTGAGAATACCTCCACGAAAGCCATGAGTTTTAAGAGTTGGTATGCAAGTCAATCAAAATGTTGTGTATTAGAGAATTTACTACAAAAGTTAACAAAAAGCTTTCGTCTTCCAAAATTTACAAATATTATGAACCTACAGAATAAATAAAAAGGCGTGTTTCTTTTGAAATGAGCTCTAATTTTAAATTATTGAAAAGGTCTAGATAGTATGTTTTTCGTTTCTCCTGCGGGCATCATTTGTTTGTTATAAAATATGCTGGATTTTCCTTGAAAAAACTTCAGAGCTCTTATTTTCGTTCGAGGATTGAATAATTAAATCAACTTTTTTAAAAGAAAAAGTATGGGTCATATTATTATTTGATTATGCATCATTGTTATACATTCTAAGTTTAGCGTAATTAAGGTTTACTGCATTTCAATTTTAACGAGTATACAAATCGGTATGTTTTTATTCTTACACTAGCTGACCCGTACCCACTTCGTTGGGCGGTAATCATTTTTAGTAGTCTATAAAACTCGCAAATAACGTGGTTTAAACGATGCGTGTTTAAACAAATTCAATAGGTAAAAGAATTTTCAAAATTGGCTCAGTAGATTCAGAGATTACCCCTACAACCACACAAACCTTACTTATTTTTAGTAGTGTAGTATAGTATAGATTTAAATATACCTAGATTTATTGACTAAACGTCACAGCTCCACATTTACCTAGGTATATTATGCGCTTCAAAAGGTTTTGATAGTACCTACTGGAGAATAGGGCACTACACATCTATTGTCCAGTTCTAAAACTGAAAGGAAGGATCACCAGTCGTCCTAAATCTTCACAATTTCTATCTTGATACATGGCGTCTCGCAGATCTACATAATTCTCAGCGCGCAGTCTTCTCTCATTAGTTCTGTTCTGATGTATGTATACCAAACGTTTCGTTTTAATTTCGGCGTAAGTTTCCACCAGCCCTTTTAATTTTGGCGTAAGTGTCCACCAGAAAACGGTTAAACAAACCTCGAAACCTTTGCAACCTTCTCTTATTGGTAAAATGTATCTAGGCGTAGAATTGCATTGCAGAAACTTTTAAGTGTCCAGTCTCGTCAGTTTTCGGATTCACATGTCGAAGATCAAAGTTGTATCCGTCTTCGCCACGACAGTAGGTATATAAGCGAGTAGAGACTGAAGAGCATCAAATGCCTGGTGCATTTCGCCAATTCATTGCAAGCGATCATCCCGGGTACGCAGCACAATGTCCGGCCTGTCACAGTGCTGAACTACCAAGACGACGGCAACATCATTGGTAGCGAGAGCTTCGTACCAACCGGATGCTGTCCAGTAGGTCGTTTATCGGCACTCATAACAATTTTGTAATCATTTTGTTGGCTTTTGGGGTATGGACTTGTATTTTATGTCCTTCCTCGTAGTATGAACTCAAATCATGCTAAGTATCATTCGAATCCATTCAGTAGTTTTTGCGCTATTTTAGGCCGAGAAATGTCACTTCCATCCCCACTCCCAAACGAACCTTAACGAATTCCAGGATAAAAAGTATTACATGACCTTCGTCGTAGTATGAACTTAAATCATGCCAAGTTTCATTTGAATACATTCAGTAGTTTCAGCACTATGCGCAGCCAAGAAATTTTACCCTTCTGCGGGGGTCCCACTGCTGGGCAATGTGGGGCCCACTGATGGGCAATGTGGGGGGCCCACTGCGGGGGCAAACTGCCAGGGGCCCCCACTGCCGGTCCCCTCCACTGTGAGGGCCTACTGAGTGGGTCCCACTGCGGGGGGCTACTGAGGGTGCCACTGCGAGAAAATGTGGGGGCCCACTGCTGAGAGCCCCACTGCCGGCGCCCCACTGCTGGTGCCCGCACTGTGAGGGCTAATGAGGGGTTACCACTGCGGGGCAATGTGGGGGGCCCACTTCGGGGGGCCATCTGCTGGTGGCCCCCACTTCCGGGGCCCCATTGCCGGTGCCCGCTACTGTGGGGGGCTACTGGGAAGGTCCGGTTGCGTGAGGGGGCCTACTGCTGAGGTCCTCATTTCTGGGGCCCCCACTGCCTGGGGCCCCACTACCAGTGCCCCCCACAATGAGGGGCTATCGCTCTCTACCGCCCTTGCCCCGCGCGCCATCCTGCAACGCGCAAAATTTCACTTTCTCTCTCATAAGGGAATCTTTCTGAATTCCGGGATAAAAAGTATTTTATGCCCTTTCTTGTAATATGAACTTAAATGATGCTAAATTTCATTTGAATACCTTCAGTAGTTTCGGCGCTATGCGCAGCCAAGAAATTTTACTTTCATCCCCTCTCCCAAGGGAACCCTATTGAAATCCGGGATAAAAAGTATTCTATGTCCTTTCTCATAGTATGAACTCAAATCCTGCTAAGTTTCATTTGAATATATATAGTAGTTTTGGCGCTACGCGCAGTCATCAAATTATACTTTCACCCCCTCTCCCAAGGGAACCCTATTAAAATCCGGGATGAAATGTATCCTATGCCCTTTCTCGTAATATGATCTTAAATCATGCTAAGTTTTATTTGAATACCTTCAGTAGTTTCGGCGCTATGCGCAGCCAGGAAATTTTACTATAATCCCCTCTTCCAAGGGAACCCAATTGAAATCCGGGATAAAAAGTATTCTATATCCTTCCTCATAGTATGAACTCAAAACCTGCCAAGTTTCATTTGAATACATTTAGTAGTTTCGGCGCTACGCGCAGCCAAAAAAATTTACTTTCATCCCCTCTCCCAAGAGAACCCTATTGAAATCTGGAATTAAAAGTATCTTATGTCCTTCTTCGTAGTATGAACTCAAATCCTGCCAAGTTTCATTTTAATACGTTCAGTAGTTTCGACGCTATGCGCAGCCAACAAATTTAACTTTCATCCCCTCTCCCAAGGGAACCCTATTGAAATCTGGGATAAAAAGTATCCTATGTCCTACATCATAGTATGGTCTCAAATCCTGCTAAGTTTCATTTGAATACATTTAGTAGTTCCGGCGCTATACGCAGCCAACAAATTTTACTTTCATCCCCTCTCCCAAGGGAACCCTATTGAAATCCGGGATAAAAAGTATCCCATGTCCTTCTTCGTAGTATGAACTCAAATCCTGCCAAGTTTCATTTCAATACGTTCAGTAGTTTCGGAGCTATGCGCGGCCAAGATACAGACAGACAGACAGACATGATGGAAAAAAATTACATTTTTGGCATCAGTATCGATAATAGAGAGCCTTCAAAAAAAAATTTCAAAATATCTTCAATGTACAGAATTGGACCTGTTACAGTTTTATTATAAGTATAGATTTTTATTCAATGAGGTAATTGTATTTATTTTATTATTATAATATACATATATATATATGTATATTAGTATTAGATTATGTATTCAATTATAGTTTATCAATTCTGATATAAAATATATGATGTACATATTGGATTCCTGGTTAATTTGATGAAAAATCATAATATCATCAGTTCGTAGATAGGTGACAATGAATCTACATTGAGCGTTACTCTCACGATATACATACAATACACGGCTAAAATTTATATTCACTCGCCGCGTTATACACTTTTTGCAGGACAATTGCACTCACTGTTATGGGTACGAGATAACTGATGTAGTATTAATACAATTATTACATAGATATTTATTATTATACATACATATAAAACACCCAGAACAACTGGAATACGTACCAGCAGATCGTACAAACTTATCCCAAGGCGGATAACGAACCCCATACTCCCTCGACCTTTGCCCACCGCACACATCGGTCGGTTAAAAATAAGCCCATGGGTGTAGGCTGTGGTCCGTCTGATCTGTTCAGAGGGCCTAGACAATGTAACATTCGATTAGCAATAACGATAGTAGAAAAGTCCAAAAATGTATGGGTTTGACATAAGTCATAGATATGTCACGTGATTTGTTGTTAACGAATAGATTTTTGGTAGACAATGTACATACATTTCGATTCCATCAAGCGAATCGCCAACATCGAACGATAACTTGCATACAAATGCCTAGCCAAGTGGCACTTTTGACAAGCGATTTCGCTAAGTTGTCGATTCTCTTGATAGAAACGCTAGCGAACGCTATGATGCTGTAGATATCGAAACAAAATGGCGATTTATAAACAGCTGTAGTGCGAAGTCATTATTTGGTGTGTTTATTGCGTTGTTTGTTTTGTGATTTTATTAGAATTTTGATGCATGTGTTACCTACCTGCCTACTCGTAGTTCAATAAGGATTGCTGTGGTCAGCTCACAATGAAAAATGCTTGGCTTAGACGCCACTAAAGTTACTTTTTCGGCACCGCAATTGGAAATTGTTGATGAAATGATAAGCATTATTTATGAGAGCACTTTAGGCTCATACATGAGTTTGACCTCATTAAAAGGATCTCTAGAGTTACATCTGGAAATAAAGGAACCTTCTTAAGTGTCATTTAATCACCAGGTTATGATGAGAATGAGAAGTCTTATTAGATTGAAAATGAAAGTACATAGTTAAAGTAACTAACCTTATTTTATTTATTGTATGTGATCACACACGAAGGATACACATTACAAGTTTAGAATAGGTATGTGTACAAAATTATTACATGCATTTGTGTTCCCGCAATCAAACTCCCACATCTAACTTCGATAATACTTAGTGAAAATTGAGTTGGCAAACAATATAATATTCTATAAATTACTACATTTAGTATAAACTAAAACAAATAAAAAAAGAACAAGTCTTATGGTAATAAAACACCTAGATGAAAATAAAAATTTATCAAGGTCAACGTGGCAGTGGCTGAAATGTAACATAAATAAATTAAAGAGCTCTCCTTCTAAGTATTTCTTTGTGAATCGTGTTATTGTTTACATTATTGCCTTCCGAGTAGAAACTAATTAAGTGTTATAAGATTACGCTATTGTATAGGTACACTAGCTAAGTTATTTATAACAAAGAAAGTTAAGTCGATAGGTAGGTACTAAATTAATATTTTACCTTTCCATAAACGCCAAAAGGGTTGAAAACTGTTCACCATTGGCCCGTGCTCTTGAATCCATAATTATATTAAAATAGGCACAACGGGTAATCTTCGGGTTATAACATCAACCTCAAATGATTCCATTTCCAACACATTGTTTCTATACTTAGTACTTTTAACTTCTACCTATAAACATTAATTAGCTCACTTTTTAATTCTATTATTCAATCACAGTCTCACAACACGAAATCACAACACAGATTTAATAGATACAGCTGACATATTTGACATTTGATGTCGATAACCATAGACTAAACGCGGTATTTAGCGATCAGACGAATAGACAAGGCGATCGTTAATTGAAGATTACTTTGTCTACCAATCTAACTTCGCTATCGCTTGAGCGATGACGATTGTAGAAATCGAATCGCTTTTTAGCGAATGCCGGTTGTCTAGACCTCCAGGAAGATATTCAAATTCTCTTTGGGTTCCATGGAAAGCTGAAATTATTGTTTAAAGGCCTCAAATTAACGGGTTTCCGCCATGAAATCTAATCCTTTTTGTTCGTAAGGTTTTAGTTATTTTCGTCTCATTAATCAGCAAATTGACCTTCCGATTTTTATTAATTGCTTGAGAACCCGGAAATTTTTAATGAATCCCTTGAGTATCCTTATCTACGATATTTTTATTTTGCTATTATATGATTTTTCAAATTGTAGAGCTGTGTAGTAATCATAATGTCTTGTAGTATTGTACTACATGCACACATTTCTTTTTCGCTTTTTTGCTCACAATGAGGATTTTCGTGAATGCACCGTGAGCTCCTTGATGCCTCTACTATTTACCAGAAAGTTTAGAATTATGATGATTATCTTTGACTTTCAAAACGGCACCTTGGTTGCATAAAAGAAATCGCTATAAGCGATAAGGCTGCCAAGCCTTTCTAGGTATAAGATAATTTAAGTACTGAATGTTTATAAGACTATATAATAAAGCGATATATTTATGTCTATTTATATTTTAGTTTGTGTGCCAGTGTGTGACGCAGCCAGATCCATCGGATATTCGACAGGAAATGGCCGTTTAAAATTCAACGATGCCGGAATAAAACCAGGAGGGCCTACTCGGAAAACGAAAATCGAAGTTTCTGATTCGTTTTCGTCCAAAACCAACTTTTATGTCGTTTGCATAAGATTACCGGTCGCTTGAAAACGAATCAGAAACTTCGATTTCCGTTTTGCGAGTAGGCCCTCTGTTTTATTGGAATTAGCTTTTTACAAAGCGCCCGCCACAAAGGCTTGGGTTTCTTTTGTGTTTTTTCGTTTGTAAGTGTTCGAATAGCGGTACAGTTTGAATTAAAGAAACAGGAAACTACAAAAAAAGTCTACGAAAATGTTAGTGTTTAGAGCTTGTTAGCAGAATTATTTCAATTAACATAAATATTGTTCAAAATGAAACAATTTAAAATCAAACTGATTTTGCGATCTTGCAATTTATAATTTTTTGACTTACAAAATAATAAAAAATCTTTTTGTCGTAATCACAACAGTTACCCAACAAGAATGAATATGATCGCCAGGACCGCTGTGACAAAAGTTTTACGAAGAAGAAGAAGGCAGTCTAATAACTCACTTAACGTATTAAGCCACCATAATCACAACTGGGATTGTTGAGCAAGCCTTACTCATCCACGATAATATGAAATGAAATGAAATGTTTATTTTCAATTGAAGTTAACTTTTTACAGACTTACGTAACTAATAACACAACCAATTCTATTTAAAACTAACTTAGAAAAACTTAGACTATGTAGTTACGATTAATTAACAGTAAGGTCCTAATTATGTTGATTATGGTAGGTAAAATGAACAAGAACAGAGAAGAATTTTTGCTCTATTATCAAGAACTATATAGTGGAAACAAATCGAAAAACTTTATAGCTTCATATTTCAGAGGATTTCTGTTTACTGAAAAAGCAGGGATTGCTCGATTAGGTAAATAGCAGAGGCTTGGTGCCTCAAAAACGATTCTGTGAAATGCCTTCTACTTGGGCGCTACGAGCGTAGCAAAGCTACCAAAATGATAGCATGCAGCTACGAATGAGCTACAATGACGGTTTAACGGGTGTACTATTCACCTTGTTTGCATAACATTTGATTTAATTTTACATGGGTATTATAAGTATGTCATCATCATCATCATCAGCCCGTACACGTCCACTGCTGAACATAGGTCTCCCCCAAACGATGCCACGAATCTAATTGTTGCCATCATATTGGGGTTACCGAAGTTTACGTTCAAAGTAAACTACCACCAATATTTGGCGCATGAAATTGTGCCGAAATATTGGAGGACTCAAAACTCAAGTCATGGTAAATATCCCGTTTGAAATAAATTTAGTGTTGTGATTAACCATGCTAGTTTCACAATTTTACCTACTAGTCTACATATTCAATTGCGTCTTATTAATATCAGCAAATAATCAAGGAATAATGCAAGTTTACTTAAATTTCCTTTATAATTTCAATTCCATTGCAGAAACTCATAAATTAAAGGGAGCTTAAATAAAAAAGATTCAATTTTTCTCGATCTTTATTAGAGAAAATGTAATTTAATTTGTAAATGCTTACATGGTTACAAGTAAGCAATTTTAATATTAAAATCAACGTCGAGGGCTTATAAAAACTACACAAATTTCATATTCCAGTCGAATAAACTAAAGCCTATTCGTTTTCAAATATAAATCTTGGCAAACCAATGTCCTCCGCAGGTATTGGAAAATGAATGAAGAATAGTACAAAAGAGTTGCGCTTTTCTACAATAGTGATCCTAAATTTGTCTAAAGGTGGGTACTGAACGGCGTTACGGGGCGTAATGCAACGTGTTACATAGCGAGCGTTCGTGCAGTCAGTACGGGGAAAGAAAGGGCTCGCAACTAGCACCGAGACTGATTTTAGCACACGGCGTAACGTATCATGCTCGCCGCAAATTGTACATTACGGCCCGTAATACCCCGGTCAGTTGGCTTGAGGTTCAATGTACCTCTAATTTACCCCCGAATACTCAAACGCAATTCACATTTAAGCACGACTGTCGCGATTTATGGACAGTTTTCAATGAAAATGTCATTTGAAACCAGCTTGATTTTCATTTGAGTATTTGGCTGCTAGATGGTAATCATTATTTATAGCAGCCTATTTGTCATGTTGTAGGTTTGGTAGACTCGTATCAACAAATATTTCGGACACGTCCTAAAGCGGGACGGTGACTCCATTGAGCGTCTTGTCGTACATGGCAGAGTGGAAGGCACTAGACAGCGCTAAAATAACTTCAAATTCCCTTACTATTACACCTATTTTAAGTTTTGCGAGATAGATACTAATCCCCTAGGGATCGGTTTCTATACAATAGTGAAAGAATTCTCAAATTCGGTCCATAATTGGCGGAGATATCGCGTAACATACATACAAAAAAAACCTACTGACGAATTGGTAACCTCCTTCTTTTGAAGTCGGCTAAAAATAGAGAAAGAGCGAGACATCGGAAGGCGAATCACACAAAAATCTGAGCCTGCAGATTAGCTTATTACGTTTTCAAGGCAATTATTTGACCATCGCTCAGGATAAGCACTGTCTGCCAATAATCTAGCTAATTGCTAAGTGGGCAAAGTCGTAAATTGTTTAATCTACAAATATGGGTGACAAAAACCCTATTCAATTTGCTAATTTTATTGCCATAATGATGTAATCTACTTTGCCCAACCAAGCTTCGTTGGCAGGCTATTATAGCCCAAACTTTGATACGTTAGTGAAAAGTTTTAAATGGCAGCGTGGAAATTAATTTTATGTTAATTCATTCATCACCTCCTTGTTTAAACCTGCTGGGTCATTAATTACGATTTATATTATTTTCCAATATGTAGTAAATATATTATTTAATTTTCAAAATTTTAGGAAATTTACAGCTAGTTCTTAAAATAGTAATTTACATAATATATGTATGCCGGTATAGCCAGGGCATGTGTGCCCCTCAGCCAATTAAAAAAAACTGCATATATACTTAAATAGAATAACAAATGACGCACAGTGAGACTAGACGACTTAAAGTAAAATAAAAGTATATATATAATTAATAATAAATACTGTTCTGCAGGGCCGTGGAGCCGCGGCGTACGAATATCGACCCCTCCAACTCAACCCGTGGATGTCGTAAGAGCCGACTAAGGGAACCTAGAGGAAGGGCAGCAGCTTCCTTCTGAGTATTTTTAAACACCAACACTGCGATCACCAATCCGCCTGCCAAGCGTGGTAATTATGGCAAATCCCCCCTACGTGGAGACCATCCACTCGATGGACCGACGACATCGTAGCGGTCGCAGGGAGTCGATGGATGGAGGCGGCTCAGGACGTCTATTTGTGGCGTCATACGGGGGAGGCCTAGTCCAGCAGTGGACGTGTATGGGCTGATGATGATGTTGATGATGATGACTGTTCTGCAGCTACCTATATAGTCAGCCAACCAAATAGGCAGACACGAAAATCTGGGTGAATCTGGTTATTCTTACAACAGCTATTTTTGACGTAGGGAGGCATAAAATAATGATAAAGAACGTAGGTAAGCTTAAGAGTTCATAATAAATAATATTGTTTTGCAGTTATCGCCGCAACTTAAAATATATATAAATGGTTTAAAATATGACTTTTTGCAGAACCATATAAATCTGTGGCAGTAATAAAGTCCCTGCTTGGCGAAATTATCTTACTTTAAAGTAAATTAGAAAACTTAGTGCTTAAATTAAGGCACTTCGAAAATGAGTGTGTAACGTGTTTGTAAAAATATATATTTGCCTAAAATATCTAACTATCTAGCTATTGTAAAAACTGTCACATAAAATTACTTGCAGACCGTCAAAGTAACAATAATTCAATTTCTCACGCATAATTAATAAGAAACATAACATGTTTTTCATTATTAACAAATAAGACAAAGCAAACCCTAGACTCATTACTGTCCCTGTTTTTCTAATTAATCTCTGTCTAAAACAACGATCAGGCATATTATTTCGAAATCACAAGAGCAATGAGCCGATATGATTACAGTTCGCGCGAGAAACTTTGTGAACCAGAAAGTAATTAATTTTCATAAGATTATTATACATCTAACTGCTTTTGATTTTGCGGTGGATAGAGTTAAATATAGTCGTTCAAAATTATATGAGAAGGTCTGGTCGAAGCTACACATGACCCGAGAGCTGGTATATCTGGCGCATTGCATCAGCCATACATCAGGGAAATGCAGCCAGTAGCGCTTCGGGGACGCTTCCGGTTGGTATAATTAATAAGTATGTTGGTTGCCAATGGAATCGGATATTTGGGGGACCGTGCATGTTTTTTTTTGAAAACTATCAAAATCTGCTCCCCTTCTCTCTTCTCTTTAGGGATTGTGCATGTTTTTCTTTGAAAACTCTCAAAATCGCTTCTCGCTTTCGCTTCGCGCTGTCCACCGAAGATGCAGCCGTTCTGTGGATTCCTGTACTTTCACTACAACAAACATCATCGGTAGGTATTTAGAGTATTGATATTCTATAAAAAAATATATAATAACATTAAACTTTTGCGATTGGTTAACAATTAAAGATTATTTATTTAACTGGTATTCATATTTATATATTATTGCGATATTAGTGCCATTAAAGAGTTATGCTCTTGTCGATGCAATGATGCAGTTTCCTCCATTTTTTTCGTTCTAAGCACTCTCTTATTTGTGTCTTATATCTCTTTTACTTCTATAATCGATATCACAGTGGCTTTCTCCTTGATTGTGCAACAACAGAAAGAATTATTAGACTAGTAATTTTTTATTAAAAATAAATGATAATCCAATTTATCTCATAAATGGAACTAAGTACGAGTAACTAGGACAATCGGGACAAGAAATAAATACTTCGAATTGGTTGAAAAGTTTAGCGCCATATTAATATAACATTCTCACACAATTACCTTACTGAGATAGGCCAAATATGTTCGTAATATAATTTTGATTATGCTCTAAAGTCTGATTGTTCAAGTTAAATTGGAGTTTGACTTATATAAAGGTTCGTTGCTCATTCGATATCACAAATTAAATGATAACATCAAATATTGGCATTCTTGTGCAAATATTTAATACCGTATGAAATCATACCGTTTAAGTACCTATACCATACCATATCGTATGGATTCATTCGATTATAAATAGTGTAAATAGTAATTTTTTTAATTGTATTTTTTTATAGTAAATATTTTTTTATGTGTAAACTGTGTAATATACGACTAAATAATCTGATATAAATTAGTATTGATCCAATTTAACAAATCCATTGCTACGAGCTTCGGTAACAATGTTTTTTTGGGGCCACCAGGTATTTTTACAAGGTATTTTTTCCGAAAAAATTAATTGACCAGCAGTGATGGTGTAGTATGTCGTATTACGAATTACTACTGGAACTACGTTTTGTAAATAATTCATTCATAATTCATTTATTGTGATTTTATGCATACAGGTATTGTTCTTAGGTAGTCTTAGTGGGTATACAATGCATATAAAAACCTTGTCTGGGCGCAACAATTATTTTGGGTTTGTTGTTGTCATATTATAAAATAACATATTATAAAATAAAGTACTCCGCCGCGTCGTCTGCCTGTCTGTTTGCGATAAACTTAAAAACTACACAACGGATTTTCATTATGTTTTCACCAATCGAAACTGTGATATAAGAGGAAGTAGAGTTTGAGTATATGTATAATCTGTAAAGGTTTTGTGTGAATTGGTTGAAGTATGTATTGTATGTATAACGATAATTGTTGGAATTGTCGGAAAAAGTCAACACTGTCCGTCCGTAGACAACGTTTTCGCGCCATAGACTTCATCCATAGATTTAAGAATTTTCCCTACGTTCAAATACCAAAAAGTCCGTGATGTCATTTTTTGTTTTGTGTTTGTTTTAGGAACATAGAAAGATTTACAGAGTGATATTTGTCGGAGGTTTTATTTATAGCTGATTTATAGTACCTATATTTGACCTTTTTATTATTTTCAGATCTTTTTTCTGTATTTTTATTCTAGATTAAAGTAGCATACTTAATGGGCAATGATAACCATACAATTTAAAATAATTTCTAAGAAAATAAATATAAAGGTCCTACTTACTAACTTAATCTGAAGGTGATGGTATGTCAGCTAGTGCAAATACTGATTTTGTAAACAAAGGAAACTGGACAGGAGGACAAAATCATCATCATCATCATATCAGCCCATACACGTCCACTGCTGGACATAGGCCTCCACATATAAGGACAAAATAATATGCAGTAAATTTTACAAAAAATTGAACATTCTGGAACCGAGTAAGGTTCATCATAGAGTAAGTGAAGGTGCAGTTTAAAAGCTAGTCTTCAATCAGCGATAAAATCGATTCAGCTGCAGCACCAACTGGATTTTAATCAAGACAAGCTAATACTTTGATTCTCGGTTGCAGCTCTTTCATTAGACGCCGTGATATAATCTTTATTAAGTCGTTATCTGTTGAAATTGAATGTTCTAAGTATCTATTAAAACTATATTAGTGCCGGTAGAGCTTACGATTAAGAGAGATCAAGCTATCACATTGGTGATTTGCGATAAATTTCGATTCCGCAGCGAGCATGTCTTGACGAGGTCGCGGGCACGCCGCGATCAGCGCCCTCCACGCCAGTGTTCTAAATGCAGATCGCAGGCCGCGAGCTTGCATCGAGGCGTCGTCGCAGCGTACTCGCTGCACAATCGCCTCGCTTCGAAATCTCTTGCAAAGTGCCCGTGTGAAAAGACTCTTCTAGAGGATAGCGGGAAACTCCGCTATCGTCACGATCAACTTCTTATAGCCGGACATTGGGCATCGATGAAATTGTCAGGAAATGTCTACAGTGTTAATCAGTTAGAACGGTACACCGTTTTTCCGAGTCATTCCGTAAAAAGTAGATAGGTATCGAACGACAACAACGAACAAAAAAGAAAAATAAAACTGGAAGACCAATAAAAGAGTCGCCTGCGGCTGACATTACTGTGAAATAGCGGCTAAAAGCCCAGAGACCGTGAAATATATGCCTATTTATTTACACCCGTTTAGGCTGACGACATTGCTGTTACGACTTTTTGCGACCCAACAATAAGTCGGCTTTAATATATAGGTGATAGAGCATTCTAGGGACATTTTTTAAATGTAATTTATTAACTGACTTGACGAAATTTATCTGAGACTGTCGTAAAGTCACTTAACCTCGAGTAAAATATTATTTAAGGACCATATCATTTAGGTTTATCTCTCGATTATTGCCCGTCTACAGCTAAATTGTAGATGTAGAATGTATTTAGCATTCTTGATAAGTCATGGCAAGGCCTATGCATTTGTATTTTTGTTATTTGTGTAGGTACTGACTGACAATAAGTGATCTTTATCTTATCTTAAGCTTTTTTCTATAGAAATAATACTTATTAATGAAGAAAATTACAATCAAATACCTAATAGAAATAAATTAGAACTAGTATTCACAATAGAAACAATTGAGCCAACTGCAGACTTGTAACAATCTACAGGTAGCTCAACTGGTCTATATTAACACCAGTCGGAAACGTCCCCAAGATGCTGGCTGCATTGCCCCGCTGTATAACAATGCTGATGCCCTACGCCTGCGTTTTTCTTATTTAACCTTTATGCAATTTTTTATAAGAAAGTTCCACGGCAAATTAAAGAAATTTCCGAGATGAACTCGCACGCCAACAGCCTACCTGACAGGACGGGTCACCTGATTTTTAGGGGTAGTCTAGTGATGTGACGTCCTACTACCAAAAAACCTAACACCAGAAAATCATAATCAAGTATTTATCGGCTAAATATTTCGATAATTTTCCTTTCTGCATATTCTGCTTATTGCCTATCAAAACTTGATGGAAATTTTCTGTAGTTACATATTCTTCCAAGGATCACGTTTCCATTCTGGGGCATCAATCCGGAAAAGTAGGCATGTGCCTATTTAAAAACGTAGCCATGGGACATTATCTCCTTTCCATAACTTTACAATAACTCGCAGTATATGGGACCGATCATCTCAAATTAAGAGATTTCATAACTTAAGAGAGTTCCAGAACATTTACATTGAAAATAATGATGATGAACACACTTTGTAATAAGCAACATTAACTATTGCATACTCTAAGTAACTTATCGTATGAAACCGAGCACCGTTTTATAACTTTCGGTAATGTATCAAGAAGCCGTTTCAATTTATAACGTCGTTAAAGTTATCATAGCAAGCACTCACCTACCCTTAAGGGGCTGGAGCGAGCGAAACTAGCTCTACCGTCTATTAATATTGCAAGGGAATTTCTATATGAATTTCAAATTTTAAAACCAAATTTAGCAAAATGTGATTTGTGTAATTTTTTCATTGCTGA
Source organism: Eupithecia insigniata (assembly GCA_947859395.1). Classification (NCBI taxonomy): domain Eukaryota; kingdom Metazoa; phylum Arthropoda; class Insecta; order Lepidoptera; family Geometridae; genus Eupithecia; species Eupithecia insigniata. The sequence goes on along the minus strand of OX402009.1, from coordinate 7,369,354 downwards.
GCAGCGGCAATATCAATGAAAATTAAACCTAAAGTACCTACTTACAAAGGGTCGTTTTACCTTAGTCATGAGTGAAATGAAATCCATTGCAGAAGACAAAACGTCAAAAAAGTCTAAAACCTTCAGAATAAAATAAAGCATCATCTAGCCCAAAGATAAGCAGAGCTTGTTTATGGGAACTATATAACTGAGGTTTACTTATAGAATACTTTACATAGATTTTTTATTAAGTTTACATATTAAAAACCCAGATCACCCGTATCAAATATCTTCAGATCGTACAAATAATTGCCCCTACGCGGGAATAAAACCTGCAACCTCCTGCACCACAGAGGTTGTCAAACACAAAGTTTTTTTTTAGGCTCGCGTTATGATAGGATGCTCAGATTTTCTATGGCAAAAGCATTACTCAAGCATAGATCGATAACAGAGCAAGCTTTCATAATAACTACTGCATATTTTATAAAAACTTTCGTAGAAATTATTTATATACGCCAAACTAGGTTCGTAGTTAGCCCGCTTACAAGCGGGTTAACTACGAACCTAGTTTGGCGCACACGCGCCACGACGCTGAACGAGCGCGACGCGAACCACACTCGCTCTGATAAAGTTGGTGGTTTTAAACGTTGGTGTTCTTCCAACACAAACTAGGTTCGTAGTTAACCCGCTTATATTCATAATGAACTACCTACTGCATACTCTAAGACATGTACGTAACTAATTTAAAAATGTGTGAAAATGAAATCCTTCCATAAGCTTGCTGTTATTTATCAATTTGAAACTGTTAATTATAAGCGTCTGGTTTTCCTTCAAATAAATATAAACATTATTGATAAAGCAAGGCTTTTTAATAACTCCGTTCCAAATTCAACTTCTCCTTATCGAATTGGCAAAGATTCAGTGAACATTTAGTACCAACCTACTGGACACTAGCATGATAAAAGTTTTCAAAGAAGATTGAATGCTGTGCTATTTTGAACTCTGTGTTGTTGTGGCTTAGACTTTATAGGTTTATATTAGAGTACCTAATATTATGTTCGTTCAGCATTTTCCATTATTCAATGTCTATGAACTTTGCTACGATGCAGAATAATAAAATTTATTGGTCTATAGATAATGAATGTGAGGTGGAAAGACAGAATAATGAAATAATGGATTATGTGAATTGTCCAGCATTTTTTTTTCAGCTTTATCCAAACAGATTTTCTCTTGGAGATAAAATTAATATTGACGTGATGACTTTACTTGGGATTCTACGATGCCAAGATAGTCAGTAAAACGGTACGACCATAGAGGTTACGACCCTCACATTAATATGCAGCCTTGGAGGTCATAGACAAACAAGAGATTTGAATTCGGAATGTGCCAAATCGTGTCTTGAAATCAGATTGCTAAAATGCACAGCAACCTAAAAACACAACGAGCTAGCTGAATAGTGTTCACAGACTTCGCCTATTAAAAAGTGTTGTGCGGCCTACACAGGCCACACAACACTTTTTAAAAGGCAGAGGTAAAATAACTGCAAACGGAACGCTTTATACACATAAAGCGTTCCGTTTGCAGTTATTTTACCTCTGACTAGAGTTTCATACAACTCTATAGAAAGCTAGAGCTAAGATAACTGTGAACGAACTGTAGAGATATCTTCCTCATAGGTCCATTTCTGATAGGCCTAATTTTACAGTAATTTTCTGAGTTAAGTTTAGGAGAAATTCTTAGAATATGATATTTATTATGGAAGAGATTTTCTCATCATGCTACCTATTTGAATAAACGCATACTACAAGGTAAATATTTAAATAAAAATTTAAATATTTACCTATGCTTTATGGTGGTTAAATGCTTAACGATCTAGAGATTTTTTTTGTCTAATTGATTTTCCGGGCTATTGTCTATGTACTTATACTAAATACAATATATTACATAGATAGATATTTATCTATTATTAGATATTTATATACCGTATTAGTATACCAGTCATCTAGTACCCATAACAGAATCTCTGCTTAGCTTGCGGCTAGTTAGATGAGGCTGTTTGGAATGAGATTTGATTAGTTACATTGCAAGTTAAATAAAAGCTTGTAAGAAGAGGCTGAGGTTAAATACAAAAGTGTCACTAGGTACAGCTGGGCTGCGTATGCAAGAGACTAAAACCAACAAAATGGCGTTGGCAGAAGTGATCGCGGGCGCTGCCAAAGTACATGCATGGAAATTACGCATAATGTGAACAAGTCGCCGTAAGATAATCTCCATCTCCTTTGACTCCAGGGTTTATATGCCTTTAGATTAACTATCGTAAAGGGCCTATGTGCTGTTGGCTCCAAAGGACCGGAAATGAGAAACACACAAGAATTACAAATAATGCTGGACAATTTACACAGCATCATTTTAGTTCCAAAATAAATAAATAAATAAATAAATAAAAGTTAAGGAAGGTAACATACATATAAATCAATTTGTTTTTATTTGCTAAAGTAAGGTGCTATTTCTTAAAATTCAAGAAGTTCTCATTCTATTAGAGAACTTGGTGTTTCCATTTCATATCTTTAGTTCAGATAATATAGAATTTTAATCACTTTACGAAGCCTCAATTCGTAATTTTTGATCAGATCTTGTAGCACTTTTCGTAGCTTTCGTACCATTATTCGTAGCTTTATGTCCCACTGGATTACGAGAGTGAGGGAATATAGAGTGCACCTGTGTTTGCGCACACTCTTGTGCACTATTATAATAATAACAAGTGACCCGCCCCGGCTTCGCACGGGTACAATGCTGATACTAAATTATACATATAAACCTTTCTCTTGAATCACTCTATCTATTTAAAACTGCATCAATATCCGTTGCGTAGTTTTAAAGATACATAGAGACAGAGAGCGGGAAGCGACTTTGTTTTATACTATGTAGTGATGATGTTCTGCAGACATGGTTAGTCTACGTTGTTATTAATTAAAGCAAAATTAATTTGTATATTGTATATTTGAAATAAACGTTTTTTTTGTGAATTTTACCCACTTAAAACAAGGAGGAGGTTTTACGTGCGGCTGAATGTATGTTCATAAATTTCTCCGTCATTTATGAATCGATTTGAATATTCTGTCTTTTGTATAGAGAATGGTACCCAGGAGGATCCCAACAAAAATCCGAGCGATAACTCGGTCCGCAAAACTTAAAAAACACTGTAGCCTTGTAGTAAATTTTTAGTTATTTCAAAATAGTAAAACCTCGCAGAATCTCTTAGAATTAAAACTAAAAAAAACCAGTACGTTAAATCCAGAAACAGGACTGAAACTACCATTGAAATATTAACCAGGCAGCGTTAGCTACCTGTTCGCAGGCCGCCTTCGGCAGTCGCTGTAGTGCTTTTTGTTGGAATTTAATATTAGGCAACGTCGCCAGCCAGTGGCTATAGCTCATACTGGGAACAGCTGAATAACTTTAATCCTTCAATATGAATGTGAGCGGGTGACTATGAACCTTGTTTCTGTGGAACAAGGTTGGTAGTTAACATGTTCCCTGTGCAATTGTGCATGACCCTCTGGTGATACAATTTGCGCGTGAATTACAGTATGTCTAGTTATACAATAATATGGCGCGTTTTAAAAAACGATAAACCGACTTCAAATTCCCTTACTTTTACACTTATTTTAAAGTTTTGCGGGATAAATATAATCAATCCCATGGAAATAAAAATTTATGGGACCCCTTTGGGCTCATTTTCTACACAATATAGAAAGAATTTTCAAAATCGGTCCATAATTGGCGGAGATATCGCGTAACACACAAACAAAAAAAAAACATACATACGTATTGATAACCTCCTTCTTTTGAAGTCGGTTAAAAAGAGATAGTACTCCATATATAAAAATAAAACTAAAGGAGCTGTTTTCAAAAAGCTGTATTTAGCCCCTGGCTTAGGGTAGGTTAAATTAAAATGTCCCCTACATTGTTCATTGACAACGGTTATGTTATGTTTGATGACAAATAATTATAACAATTTCACTCTCGTGTAGTTAGTTGTGTAATGTGTCTAGCTCCATATTTTTATAGTTATAAATAAACAAATAATAATTTATTCGGCAAGAAACAAGCATTATCACATTTGAACACATTAAGAAAATACAATTGTAGATAGACTAGCTTGGTGTGCATTACAGTTATGATCTGTGGTATCTACACTAAGTCAGAGACTTGTGCTGTAGATGCCACGTCCCTTCCAGGTCATTTTTATAATAATTCAACCGTCTATAAGAGTATCGTACACAGGTAGGTAATTCAAATTTCAATACATAGTAATTGAATTTAATTATTCCTACATTGCGGTTAGGTCCCTATTTAGTGGTAAAATTATGCTATATTACTATGATTATAATAATAATTAAATTTTAATTAACTCATCTATATTAATTTTATACTTTTAGATTACAAATTATTCAAGGTCTTAGTGTCAAAAGAGCTTGATTACATTAGAAAAACAAATGTTATTCAGAATCAGAATCAATAACTTTTTCTTTAGGCTTACAAAATAAGCACTTAGACAAGTCAAATTGTATATGTACTATAAACATAGTTATTATTATCAAATAAGATATAAGGTGTTATTGATATTCTCTTCACTTCAATTTTTTGTCTACTAGTGGAAGAAGTGAAAAAGAATTACGTTAATGCTAATTTTATCAATTAATTATTTTAAGTAAGTTAGTTAAATTAAAATTATTATTTGATATTTTACAGTAGCAGCTCGGAGTCGGAGTTGGCGATGCTGAAGCCTCGTACCTCGGAAAGCACGATAAGACGTTGGTCCTGCACCTGACCTCTCCCCAGTCGTGTAGGTTCGACCGCCCCGTCGGATTATGAGAGTGAGGGAATAGACAGTGCTCCATAATAATATTCAAAGACCAGCCGCTGTGGCTGAAATTTGGCTAAGGAGGATATCATCATGATACTCGTATCTAAAAATATTTGTTTCGGGTGTTATGGGTATTTGCTATGTATGATAAAAAATATGTATCCAATCTATTAAGTATTCTATTAAGTATTCAATCCATTAAGTATTAAGTAATCTATTAAGTATGCCAGTCATATAGTACCCATAACACAAGCTCTGATTAGCTTGGGGTTAGATGATGCATGGAGTATCTAGAATTTATCATATTAATTTTTAATGTATATTAATTATAAATAAGAACACAACATATGTACCTATGTATTAATTTTATATTATATTTAAATAAATTTATGTAAATTGATTATAATGAAATAGTATTTATAAATATATATTATGAAAAAAAAAAGAAATAGCTATTAATAATTATTTATTTATATTTCATATTCAAAATTGTTTTCATATGTATTCTTAAGCCTCAAGAAAAGTCCCTTTCTCGTTATCAATTATCAACTCTTATGAAACGAACATTCATAAAACATTCCTGAATAACTTAATCTATTCGGTTCGAGATGCAAGGTTGCAAGGATGCAATCTTGTCTGGAAGAGCGATAAAAGCCGCCCATTGTGCAACTATGTTATCTATATTTTTCTGTATATTTATATTTTCTCGCTGTGCAATAAAGTGTAATGTTATATTATGCAATACCGACTTAATACAATCGATGTCTTGAAATTAGAACATCAAAACAACATGTTGATTTCCCCGTATATCTCAAAGTTATAAAACGTTTCTCTAAGCAGCCAAGGATCTCTAAAGTTATTGTCCTAATTTAATTCAATTAGAGAAAAAAGCTACTGGTACCGCCATGGTTAGCGTTATGAAAGCATAATACAATATAACGTAATAAATTGGATGTTGGCCATCTGTTTCTCAGTCTGAGCTTATGTTATTATTAACTAGCTGTGCCCGCGACTTAGTCCGCGTGACAGTGTGATTTTCATAAAAACTTTCATATATTCATCAAGGGGGTAAAATATCAAATATAGGGGATATTTGATATTTTACCCCCTTGATGGTAAAATTAGTAGAAACTGTCATTTTTATTTATATCTAATTAACAGCCTAAAAAATTAATTCCAAGTATTTAGGTTTTTAGGGTTAAGCTTATAGGGATCTAGATGACTATCCTTAAAGGTTTACATAATTGAAACGTCTGACTGTCGTGAAGAGCATTTATTCACTGTGTATAGGTAGCAACTATAGCTTTATCTTAATCTAGGGAAACTAAAGTTCATGAGCTCGTCATATTAAACCACAAGCTCGCCTTTGCCATGTATTCTCTTTTTAAATGTTTTCATGTTTTATTTTTTGTTGTGCAATAAAGAATTAAGTATTGACGATACTTCTATCATCATCATCATCATCATCAGCCCATACACGTCCAATGCTGGACATAGGCCTCCCCCGTACGACGCCACAAATAGCGGTCCTGAGCCACCTCCATCCATCGACTCCCTGCGACCGCTACGATGTCGTCGGTCCATCGAGTGGATGGTCTCCCATGTAGGGGGGGATTTGCCATAATCACCACGCTTGGCAGGCGGATTGGCGATCGCAGTGTTGGTGTTCAAAAACACTCAGAAGGAAGCTGCTGCCCTTCCTCTGGTAGGTTCCCTTAGTCGGCTTTTACGACATCCACGGGTTGAGTTGGAGGGGTCGATATTCGTACGCCGCGACCCCACGGCTTATTACACGGCGATACTTCTATACAACCTTTCAACCCCTCTTTCAATCCCTTACGACCCTTTTTTCGCATTAAAAAGTAGCCTATGTCCTTTCTCATGCTCTAAAATATCTGTGTAATTTCATTTAAATCGTTTCAATAGTCTTGGCGAAAAAACGTGACAGACAGACAGACAGAGTTCCTTTCGCATTTATAATATTAGTAAGGATAAATTTCACCGTAACGGCCAGGTTGTTGGACATGACAGCGGAGAGGTTAGGCTCAGGACCATCTGCTGAGCTTGCTTTCTGAGGCAAGAGAGTGTAACACCACCAACTTTCGGACTGACGAGCTGTGGATGTAAAAGATGATAATTGATGTCTACGATTTTTTTTAAAAGGATCACGTGTCCGAGTGCTACGAATTGTAGCATTTCGTAGCACTCGTAGCCTCGTAGCACTTTTAAAAGTATCGTAGCATTTTTCGTAGCGGTTTGTATAGCTTTTTAAAGTTAGCGATATTTTCGTTTTGAACGACCTCAGTGGCGTAACGAGCGAAGGTCAGAGCCTGCAACGGAGAAAGGGTTTGGTTCCCGCTGCGGGATAAATGTTTGTATGATCTGCACTGCAGGTACTTGCTCTGCTTAGTGTAAATAAGGGGGATCACTATATATATTTTTTTTATATTCGGGTCTCGTTTTCCCCCTATGTGGAATTTTAAAGGAATAAATTGGATAACACAAACTTTGTTGTTTTTTGGGCCTACTAATGTTAACCTTTAACTGGTGACGTGGTTTTCGTTCCACGGCGTGAGCGCAACTAATCTTGAAGCTACGAGAAGTTCAAGCCGCTTGGTTAAAGGGGTGAAATAACGTTTTGTTACTGCGCCCTGTGAGGCGCGACGTAACCAGTAAAAGGTTAACCAAATAAAAAAAAAATTACGCAAAGTATTTGAAATTTGTAAAATTCTAGTGAAATCTTTCAATATAGCGCTCAAAGTCATTATTCAGAACTTCAACAAACTTTAAGCTCTAACTTTAAGCCTTGAACGTTTTCACGCATCTACTCCACAAAAAGATATCGATGTACGTTATTGTCGAACAAAGGAACGAATAGACATTCGGCTACAAGGATAGCTTTACTGTCAAGACACTAAATTTACAGTAGAATTTCAGTGTCTGTCAGGACGTAGGAACTATCGAAAGTGTCTGGCATTCTAGTAGTAGTTCCCCTACGAGGAAGGTCATGTAATACGTTTTATTCTGGAATTCGTTAGGGTTCCCTTGGGAGTGGGGATGGAAGTCACATTTCTCGGCCTAAATTGGCCTTAAATAGCGCAAAAACTGCTGAATGGATTCGAATGATACTTAGCATGATTTGAGTTCATACTACGAGGAAGGATATAAAATACGAGTCCATACTCCATACCCCAAAGCCAACAAAATGATTACAAAATTGTTATTAGTGCCGATAAACGACCTACTGGACAGCATCCGGTTGGTACAAAGCTCTCGCTACCAATGATGTTGCCGTCGTCCTGGTAGATCAGCACTGTGACAGGCGGGACATTGCGCTGCGTACCCGGGATGACCGCTTGAAATGCATTAGCGAAACGCACCAGGCATTTGATTCTCTTCAGTCTCTACTCGCTTATATACCTACTGTCGTGGCGAAGACGGATACAACTTTGATCTTCGACATGTGACTCCGAAAACTGACGAGACTGGATACTAAAAAAAATCCGCAATGCAATTCTACGCCTATATATAGTATTTTACCAATAAGAGAAGGTCGCATTGCTGACCTCCAAAGGTTTCGAGGTTTGTTCAACCGTTTTCTGGTGAACAGTTACGCCAAAATTAAAACGGAGTGTTTGGCATACATCAGAACAGAACAAATGAGAGAAGACTGCGCGCTGAGAATTATGTAGATCTGCGAGACGCCATGAACCTAGATAGAAATTGTGAAGATTTAGGACGACTGGTGATTCTTCCATCCCGTTTTAGAACTGGACAATAGATAAGTCAATAAAATCTAGGTATATGTAAATTTATACTATACTACACTAATAAAAATAAGTAAGGTTTGTGAGGTTGTAGGGGTAATCTCTGAATCTACTGAGCCGATTTTAAAAATTCTTTTACCTATTGAAAACCACGTTTGTGGTTGTTGTGAGTATTATACGCTATATACCTATGTATATTAACAACTAAAAATGTTTACTGCCCAACAAAGTGGGCACGAAGTAGTCTCCAATAAAGTTCTGCACTTTCAGTACTTTTAGGCTGAGTTTCCACCAGTCAGTGGTGCGAGGATACGTAATGTACCATTTGCAGCGAATATGATACGTTACGCCGTGTGCTTAAAATCCGTCTCGTTGTTCCTCGCGAACACCTTCTTTCCCCATACTGACTGCACGAACACTCGCCGTGTAACACGTTACATTACGCCCCGTAACAAAAGCCAGTACCCACCCAGAACATTCTACCTTCTACAAAATACAATTAACATAGTAGGAGTAATACTGATATCCATGTGTGGAGAGTTCCTAGTCTCAAAGCCTTGTAACTTTACCGTATGAACCAGTATTAGCTCGAAAACGTTCAGTGTCAGAGTCAGTACATTTTATAGAACTGGTTTATAATGGATGATATTTATGAGGCTTCATACGCATTTTCAAGGATAAAACTAGCCTCAAATTAGCTATGTCTATGCACAATTTCAGTTATTTTCAATCCTTCCACTAGTGGTTATTTTTTGTCTAAATAATAATAAATAAAATATCGTTATTTCGTTTAATATTGGGTTAGTCAGCACACTAGAATATAAATGCTCCTTCTAGTGTTGGTACAAACTTAAAAATATGGAATACCTAATTCAATAATATTTATGTATGCCTCTTTTTCAGAGCGATCATTATAGTAAAGAGATGTTTACCGGGATCACTCTGCAAACCAAGGCCCAGGTCTGGTTTGCAGAGGCTGGAATAACCCGGTGTGTTATAGCGGTGATGAGTATTTATCGCTATCGTTTTTAGGAAGCTTATAGATAGATAGATAAAATATACTTTATTGCACAAAAGTTGCACATAGGCGAACATAATGCTGGATAGCATTCTCTACCTGCTAACCTTTGGGTAGTGTGGACAACAATTTAAGGTAGTGCTAGATATCGAGAATTACAAGAAACATACAATATATATATATATATATATATATATATATCAGCTTTTGTGGATTAAATGAACAGAAAATTGTATCTCATTTGATTATAATTTGCGCTATGAAAGATTTGTCTAAGTGCTTATTTTGTAAGCCTAAAGAATAAGGAATTCTGACTTCTATATGTGTTCAATAGCAGTAGTAGTAATATTTCTCGTGAAGAGGTAACAATTATCTAAACATCTACACATCCAAACATCTGCATGTCATCTTTCGGATTGATAATACTTATGTGTTACTGGTGCTTTATTTAACAGAATGGAATGCTTAAGGTTTTGTTATGAGTCTAAATCGGACGTTCGAAATGATCGTTGGGTCGGTTCGCCCCGTGGTCCGAATGACCCATTTCAAAAGATATGTTGGGCCATTCGCACCGCTGTAAATACTGTAGTGCGAATGGTCGCAATCAGAAACAGTACTAGGGTGATTCGCAACGCAATTCGAAACGACTAACGACCTAACTATTTTTATAATAAAAATACTATTAAAAAATTGGTCAGTTTTTTATGAAAACGTGATATAATGGAAAATTGTTCCTACTGCCACTATAGTAACAAAGCAATGAATTATTTAATCAAATTATGATCAAATATTATAAAACAGACACGAATTTAACTATTTTGTGGTCTTCCTGTGTTTATCACAACGCGTTATAGACGTCATTTCAAGAGCCATAAAACGAATATCGCTATTTGTGCGTTTTATATTAAACGTTTGTTTTTTCTCTCAATGAGAGCAATGTACGCAGTAATTGGCAGGCTGTCATAATCAAACTGCTATTTCAGAGACGTAAAAGCGAAATAATAAAATAAAACGCCTCCGGCTCTTTAGACATAAATAAATCGTTTTCAAATCCGCATTATAATTGTTGAAATCATTCTTAAACAAACATTTTTCGTGGAAAAATAAACCCGTATCATTTTGTTTACAACTTTTGTTACTGACAGCTTGACAGATTTATCAGCAGTGGTTTTCCCTCTTGCAGGATTTCAGCTAGGTATCGTTATCAGTACCTAGCAGACAAAAAATAACCTAGGTCAGGTTATTTTCGTGTCACGTGTCTACATCGGTAGCCCAGTTGGCTAACGATGTACGTACATAGTTAGCCGACTGAGTGTTTTTAGCATGCTGGCAAAACGGGATCGGCAACGGATGTGAATTTTTGGTTTTAGATAGATACACAAATCTTTATTGTACCATACAAAACAAAATGCTGACAATAAATTAAGTACAAAAGGCGGCCTTATCGCTTTGAGCGATCTGTTCCAGGTAACCTTTGTTTGCAACATTTGAACCGAGGCGGAAATCGAGCCCGTAACCTCCTACGTCGCAGGCGGACCTTCGGCTTCCGCTTCAAATCGGTCGTCAACCATAACACAAGCTCTGCTTAGCTTGCTTAGATGATGCTGTCTGATTTGTCCATCATTAGTTTTTCCTTATTATATTTTTAATTATATATTAGTCTAGCTGCTGCCCGCGACTTCGCCCGCGTTTTATTGGGAGAAAAAATTGCCTATATGTTATTCGAGGTCCTAAATTATACCAATACCTCAGCCTAATCGGTTCAGTAGTTTTTGCGTGAAAGAGTAACAAATATCCATAAATCCATCCATACAAACTTTGACATTTATAATATTAGTAGGATACTATCCATTGTTATTATCATTCTACTCGTATCTTACCAGATGGGGTGATACGCGTGGTTGTATAGGCCACTTCATTATTACGCTACCGACTCCTGCTGATTTATTACGCCCATCGACTTCTTTGCTTGTTTTTCTTTTTAGCTTGCACTCGATTGCTTTCTTTGCTTCTTTATAACGCCACTCGACTGCTTTCACCGTATCCACTAACCAATCTGTTATTATGCAGAGAAGCAAATCTGGGGGCCTACTCGGAAAAAGAAAACCGAAGTTTCTTTTTCGTTTTCGTGCAAAACCTACTCTTATGTCGCTTGCATAAGATTAGCGTTTGCACGAAAAATTATCAGAACTTCGATTTCGTTTTTACGAGTACGGGCCCTGGGGGCCTACTCGGAAAAGGAAAATCGAAGTTTCTTTTTCGTGTTCGTACAAAACCAACTCTTATGTCCATTGCATAAGATTAGCGTTTGCACGAAAAATAATGTGTGAATTGTCCAACATTATTTATTTATTTAATCAGAAATTTCGCTTTCGTTTTTAAGAGTACAGGCCCTGGTTTGTCCTGCTTTCGCTTGAGCGAGTGGTTTCTTTTTTAATTCTTCCACTAGTGGACAAAAAATTTAAGTGAAGTAAAGTGAAATATTTGATAATTATTACTACATATATAGCTGTTTATGCTATAAAATTTGACTTTTCTTTTGCTTGTTTTGTAAGGGTAAAGAAATAAAGTTTTTGAAATCTGAGTCGACCACAATACATTTTCTGTCATGGAAATGTAGGTATTGAAAAAATAATTTCATAACATTGAACGGGACCTCCCTTTTAATTTCGTTGAAGATCTTCCGTCTGGCTTGACGAAGGACCGTATAATAATTCTACATTATTTTCCTTCCGCCCGGAGCGTGACTCCAAGGAACGTGATTCAACTTCATTCCATCAAATTCGATAATCAAAGTTGAATAAGAAATATGGTGTTCGACATTTCCATTATCACTTTTTCTTGTTTGTTATATATACCAGCTATTGCTTATATATCCGCAATACAAGCTTATAGTAGACACATACATATGTATATATTATTTTACATACATATATCATAATATAGTATAAGTAGGTCAAAATTAAAAAGCACTATCATTTCCGAAAATAAAAGTGATTAGGTACAACATAATATTGCTATTGTTTAATTTGCAAATACTAGTTCAAATTAGTTTCTAATCTTTAATTGTTGTGTATTTTTTTGTTTTTACACGGTAGTTTTCCTTTGTTATTACATTATTCCTTTTAGTAAATGCAAAACCGGAAAAAATACCTTTTTTGTTGAAATAAACTTGCACAGAGGATTTTGTTGTTTTCGTTTCATAAATAATCAAAAGCTAAGGGATCGTCACAAACTGAAAATGCTTTTACAGATACGAAAATACATTGAGAAAAGTGACGACAGGCGGTTTGTTTTATACGGTTTCGTCCAGATCTGAAGGTAATCCTGATTTACGAGTGCTTTCCTGTTAACTGTTTAGGGTCCGTGCACACGATGAATTTTTCACGCTTATTAAGACGGATTGTAAACTGTCGGAAAATAGAGAAAAATAAAAAATACGTTCTTAATACCATACTACGAGTATAATAAATAAGTAAATAAGTATAACGGACATATTAGTTTAGGATCGTAGGTAAAGAACGTACATTATGTACTTACCTACCTTCTAATTTACTACTTCGCATGATAAAACTGCTGCCCGCGCCTTCACCCGCATTTTATTGGGATAAAAAGTAAGGGGTTCCACACTATACCCATACCAAATTTCAACCCAATCAGTTCAGTAGTTTTTGCGTGAAAGAGGAACAAATATCGATACTCACAAACTTTGACATTTATAATATTATAGGTAGGATACATTCAATTATGAACGTAGCCACTATCTATGGCTTAGAAAAGTAGCTTTTTTTATGAGGAAAATAGAAAAAATGCGATAAAAGGTTGGTACATGTATTATTCAGGGTACTTTTTTATTACCTAACTGGTATAATAACAATTATTTTAATTGTCTTCTTTCTAGTGAAGTAGTAGTAGATGGTGATTTGAATATTTTCTGAGGTCTACATGCAGCAAAACTGGCAAAGGTAGTTAACCGATAATCATGTACACTTCGGAATAGTCTTATTACCTCTAAAACTCGGAAAATAAACATGAGAAAAATTCACCACCAGTACGTATCTTACCTATCCAGAGATCTCTCTTTTTCTTTAAATATTCACCTGCAAATAAAAAAGGAAAACTTTTATTAAAATTACCTATTCATCCTAGTTTATTCTACATGTATCTATATTTCATTTTACTGCGGTCTCATAATTTGAACTACACCAACACTTCTCGCGGGTGTGTAACAGGCGCTAAGGGATATCCTCTAGAGTTCCCAACGTGTACCAGTGTTACTCGATGTGAAAAGAATCCCAACGAGTCACACTGTGACCGGATCTGGTGTGACCCGTTTGGAACCCACTTACTAGATATTTACATGTATCTAAATCGCATTATATTTCGATTTAGATAGGCAAAATCAACATATATGAACACATAATTGATATAGAATTAGACTAGTAGTTTCTTTTTCACTTCTTCCACTTGTGTACAAATAATTGAGTTTAAAGAAAATCAATAACACCTTATTTCTCCATAAAATGTGACTTGTCTAAGTGATTATTTTAGTAGCATAAAGCAATAAAGTTATTGAAATCTGAAATCCAGCGGGAAGCGGAGGAATTGTTCAGCAGCATCTCATGCAGAACAATTTTACCACCGAACTGCGATCCCCAAGCCATGCATGCCCAGCGTGTGAATTATAGGCATTACCCCCATATGACAAAAGTCAATAAGGGGCCTATCACGGTGAGGCCTGCGTCCAGAAGTGGACCAGTAAATAAATAATTAAATGTTATCTGGAGCAGCGCATTAGCATTGCCATACAGCCGGGCAATGCAGCCAGCGGGTGGGGACGTTTCCGATTGGTATTGATATGGATCAGTTGAGTTACCTGTAGATTGTTTGCAACAGTCTGCGGTTAGCTCAATAGTTTTAATTTTTAATACTAGTTCTAATTTGATTCTATCATTTGATTGTAATTTTCTTTATTGAATGTTTCTTTGTTTCTCTTCACAAAGGTATTGACATCATCGTCATCATCATATCAGCCCAAACACGTCCACTGCTGGACATAGGCCTCCCCCGTACGACGCCAAAAATAGCGGTCCTGAACCGCCTCCATCCATCGATTCCCTGCGACCTCTACGATGTCGTCGGTCCACCAAGTGGATGGTCTCCCATGTAGGGGGGGGATTTGCCATAATCACCACGCTTGGCAGGCGGATTGGTGATCGCAGTGTTGGTGTTTAAAAATACTCAGAAGGAAGCTGCTGCCCTTCCTCTGGTAGGTTCCCTTAGTCGGCTCTTACGACATCCACGGGTTGAGTTGGAGGTATTGACAATATGACAATAAATAGTAAGGTTAAAGATTTTAGTAGATGGGTATTGGCAAAACCTGTTTTGTGAAGGTCCTGCAGTTGGTTCTAAGAACTTGTATCAGGTCACCAAATAAATAAATAATCTTCGACAATCCACACAGCATCATCTAGCCATAAGCTAAGCAGAGCTTGTATTATGTATACTAACCCATAAGGGTACTAGAGGACTAGTATACATAATAAATAAAATAAAAATAAAAAATTTGTTTATTCAGACAGAGTCCATTATGAGTAGGCACATGCACCAAACACTACAATAAAATATAATTAGAATTTGGATAAAATTAAATTACTTCATGTCTGTATGCAGCCATTCAACAAAATCCCAACCCAAGGAGCCTAAAGAGTTAGGACCCTGTTGAAATACTGCATAATGGGCGAAGCAAACTTGCTGCCTGTACCTGTAGGATGGTGTTGGTACTGCCCCATGTTCTGCGCAGCAGCGAGGCGGTTTTTTTACGGATGATGGCGTGAAAGCCATCAGCCTGGGCTTCCGCAAACATGAGGGAGGCGCTGCAGAAGCGGGGCAGCCCCAACAACATCCTGAAGGCGTTATTATATTGTACACGTCGAGCGCTGAGCGACATACAATGCATATAAAGATATATATTTTTTATTATACATAGAAAATACATAGGACAGAACAAATATTTGCAGATCTTACAAACATTTGTCCTTAGGAGGGAATCGAATCCGTAAACCCCCTTGCGTCGCTGGTAGACGTTCGCCCGCCGCGCCACACCGGTCGTCAGATATTCGTAAGATATATGTAAATGTAGATTTTATTTAACAACTTTCTGCTAGCTAAAAAAACTAATCCCAGTCTGAGACGAACAACTTAATACCAAAGACAGCAATATCAGTCAACCATATTTGCACAATTTGCAGACACGCCGCGTCGCCGAGATATGATATGAACATCAAGACGCAACAAAATTGAATAAATTCTGCGAAGAACGAGACATCGTCTCCCGTATTTAATCAGCCCACGTATAACCATAATAATATTATCAATAAGTGAGGTACATAAATAAATAGATAATGCTGGACAATTCACACATCATTATCTAGCCCCAAGCTAAGCAGAGCTTGTGTTATGGGTACTAGATAACTGATATACTTAATATAATACAATACATAGATAGTAATTTTTTATTATACATAGAAAACATCCAGAACACCCTGAACAAATATTTGCAGATCGTACAAACATTTGTCCCGAGGCGGGAATCGAACCCGCAACTTCCTGCGTCGCATGCGGACCTTCGGCCGCCGCGCCCCATCGGTCATCAATTCATATACAACATAATATCTACTTATTTAGGTTTACTGAAACACTTAGCTGATAAAATCAGGGGGTCTACTCAGAAAACAAAAATCGAAGTTTCTTTTTCGTTTTCAAGCAAAATATACTCATATTTCACCTAAGATAACGTTTGCGCAACAACTAATCAGAAACTTCGATTTTCGTTTTTACAAGTATATACCTCCTGAACATAGACAGCCACGGATGACGTGTGAGCGTAACTCAATAAAAGGAAAATCAATGCTATTCTGTGTTTTATAGGCCCTAAATTTGTTTAACTGCTGGTACTGAGAGATTCCATGATCGTGGATGAAAGGAACATTTTGTTTTATTCAATCGTTATCGAGAGCAGTTCAGGGTTTTCTAATTGTATTAAACGAACCACCTCCACAGACGAGTGAGTCGCAAGTGAAGCGATAGATAAACTCCCTGAAACGAAAGCTAGAGCCTCGCACGCGACGTGAATAGTCAATCCATTGAAGTCGAAAATTGGTTCTCGCTGTTACCAAAAACGCACTATTAGAGAGATGTACACATGAAATAACTCAATAGATGATAGCAGATGAGTAAGTAGCAAGCGATAGATAAAAATCTCTGAAACGAAAGCGTGTGCGTATTGACAGTTCTTAAGGTGGTTCCCTGACCCAAACTAGCGCTGCCACCTATTTCATCGTATTAATACTTAGCGTATTAACAAAGGAATTTTCAAAAATCCCTGGGCCCGTTTGTGATATCTATCATAAGCTTTTTATTGCCTCTGTAATAGTTTTATTCTGTATAGCTTAGGAAGAGGCGCGACGTTGCACTGATTGGCCATCAAACTCGGTTTTCGAATCTATTAATAAATTATACAAAATAAAACTATTATAGTATTTATACAGGCATACTAAATTGTTAACCAACCTAAATTATAATGTAAACCTCCATGAAAGGTGCCATAAAATTTGTGAACAAAGCCTAAATTCAATTAAGGAAACTTGCATAAAAAATAAGTAGACTTAATAAACCATTTCTGTTAAAAACGGGCAAATCCGTAGACTCGATTAAATCTAAAATTAAAGAAATGGTTACCTTCATTTTAGATCCCCATCCGGAAAACACTTCTATTATATTAAGTTAGCCAATTTAATATTACCGGTATTACGGGAGTAGTTCCCCAACTGACCTAATTTTATGACAGGCTCTTTGTAGTCAAGAACAAGGATGGTAACTGTTAGAGTCAGTACTAGATCTTTGATATGAAGTGCCCAGTTCATCCTTCAGAACAAAGCTCTTGGCAGGTATCTATAGTAGTATAGTGGGGAACACTTACGTACTTGACTTGAATAAGTAGTTATATATGTAACATGGTACATATTATAATATTAAGTTGATATAAAAAACAATCTAGCATGATCATTATTATTAGGTATTTTATTTCATCATCAGCCCGTCGTATAGGTACGTCTACTGAACATAGGCCTCTCCCAAACGACGATGACGTCACGAATATTATTGGCATCATATTGCGGGGAAAAATTATTACCTATCGTATTTGAATGATACAAGTACATACATAGTAAAAGCTCAATTAAACAACCATTAAAATAATGTGTGAAAATGCATGAAATTAAATTAAATACAATGCCAGGTATATACTATTTTCATAAAAGAGTTAACACAAAAAAGAAGGATTCGCACAGAGTCATATCATCTACTTTTTTCGATTGGTTTTGTATGCCTTGTCAAGTCATAATTTTGTCAATGGTATTTACTTAACTATACTCGTAAAGGATTTTAAATAAGAGCAAATAAAAACAAAGTGGCTATCTTTTAAGTAATAAAAATAAAATACGCAATCCACGATAATCTTACGATGGGAGTTGAAACAATTACGAGAGCTCAGGAACTCATTTAAGGCGACTGCTTATTGCTTAATTTCAGAGAACATAGGGAAATTGGAGGTTGCTGGAGCTTACACAGTGAAGCTGCAAACCCGGCATACACTTCTATTATGACAATTCCGGCGCTACATTTGAATCGCGACACAGTTCAGTAAATTAGTGCTTAAAAGAGGGAGTGGATAGAGAGGTCGAAAGCAGAAAGTTTGTCTTCGGAACTTTGTTCGGGCTAGTTCGGATGCAAATATACTCAACCCCTGTGAGGTGATACCTAGAGAGAGGAGCACAAAGATGGTCCTATTTTTTTTGCTTAAATCTCGTAAACGATGCTTTTAAGAACATTTTCTTGATTAAATTATATAACAACTTTATTGAATGAAATTAATATTTCTTTTCGTTGAGTAACGCCAATTATGTAGAGAAAAAACTGTAAAATTAAAAGTAGCAATTATATCACAGAGGTAAAAAACGCATCTTCGACGACCGATTTGGCACGGGGGAAGGTCTGCTTGCGAAGCAGGAGGTTGCGGGTTCGATTCCCGCCTTGGGACAAATTTTTGTACGATCCCCAAATATTCCTCTCGGGTGTTCTGCTTGGGGCTAGATGATGTGTGGATTGCCCAGTTTTATTTATGTATTATTATTATCTTCAAATAAAATTAACATAATTTATATAACATGGTGACAATTAGGGTAGAAACAAGTATCCATAATATCTAATGGCCCTACCAAGGGAAGATTGTATTTAATTAAATTAGAAGAACTTCTTTACGACATCGTTCGTTACACTGTTTATAAACCTGTGAGGGTATAAAAATCTTACGTTACGGAGTCGCTCGGGAGTCGTTCGCACTTTGAGTTATGGTCGATTAAGACCATAAGCTCCACGTCTTTTATCCTTGGCTTCGGTCTCTTATGGATCGAACTCTGCTTTCTACAGTTTAAACTATAATCAGTGTCTCTGTTTATTGAACTGGTAATAGAAAAAAATGCAACTTATTGTAAAAAAAGCACCTAACACCTGACTAGTAATTTCTGAATAGGTACCTACTTATACTGTTTTTTTACACGCAAAAATTAATTACCGTCTATTAATTAAGCAAACATAAACTTCGGGATTCGTCAAAAATTGGCAAAAATATCGAGTAATAAGCTCAAAAATGAATGAGCCTTTTTCGAAGTCTGTTGAAAATAGAATGTCTGATATGACAAAGCAAACCGAAAAAAATAAGTAGATATAAAATATAAAAGAAAAAACATAGTCCAGTAAAAAAAATACAGTAACCATCAAGGCTATCAATCAGAACCAGTACCTATATTTTTGCATGCCCTGTACCTTTAGAAGGTAAGGTACCTCTGTCACATTTTATACCTCGCTGCTTTTAATACGTCACACTTGATGTGATTGATGATGATGATGATATTCGTGAGGCAATGTATTCATCTCGATTTAGATAAATGGCCATTCTATTTTGACGAAGGCCCCTTTTGAACTCAAAGTGACACAAAGGCGAAAGTATGAAAAATGTTAATTTAAATTTGGACTTCGTGGGATTTGTCAAAGGTTGTGGTTATTTTTGTAACGTTTGTTATAATGTCAATGTGAACTTTACATAAATCTATTTTTCGAAGTAGGTCCTACTATTATCCTACTCACTCATTTATATCAAATTATACAGATAAATACATCAAACCGTACCAAATAGCCTGGCTACACGCTCAAACATTTGTGTATGCATGATTGCACAAACACAGTTTGAGCAAGCAAGACGGAGCGTGTGGCCGGGGTCATCTTGCATGCGCAAACTGTGTTTGTAGCCGGGCTATAAAGTATTTCATTTTGCGTTAAATCCTCAAAACTGCATTGCTAGTGTCATATTCAGAATACGAATGGACAAATTCTCTCTTTATCTAAACCGTAATAAATGCTGGCAGAATTTGAATGACAATGGGCTTCGTCAAACCGTGCCATAACTTTTGGAATGTTATTGCAGCGGATTTAAGCAAATTCTTGAATTTTAATCGAATGAATCTGAGAAGTGTCTAAACTTTTTGAACAAACTGACTCGGTCAAACAGAGCACGAATTAATTAACTTTCCTGTTTTATTACCTACTTCAAAAGCTAAAATTACGCAAATTAACTTATCCCTATTTCTTCTATTGATACGTAGTAGGTACCTACATAATTCCTGCATTGAATTGTGAAAATGACGACCGATGTAGCGCGGCGGGCGAAGGTCTAGCTGAAGCGCAGGAGATTGCGTATTCGTTTTTGCCATACAAATAATGCACGATGTCATAACGCGCTCTTTAGGTTTATGACAAGATGATTCTTCTGGCAAAAATATCGTTTTGTGCACCATTGTTTATTTAATTTTCATCGTTGTCTTCATTCCGTAAACCTAACAACAATGTGGCCAAGTCTTTGACTTACCAAATCTCGTGCTTTAGTCATTCACCCTGACATTATGAAACGTATCATGGCCCTTCATTTAGATCTTCCTTCTAGATTTATAAGTTGATTGAACAAGAAAGCACTCATGAACAAGAGCTCTAAACTTTAGCTCACGCTCTATAGGGTCTATTCTTCTGTTGGAGTTTAGACTTCGACTGGTATAAAGTTCAGCCTTCGACTGGTATGAAGTTAGCCTTCGAGTGGTAATTAATTCTTGATTTCATCACGCCCCGCGACGTCGCGCCGATCTAAACTTCGCTATTTGCATCAGCCTGGTCTTGACTGATCAATATAAATAGCTTTATTAATGTACCACCTCATTACTTATAAATTTAATGAGATAATTTAATTAGACATATTGGTTCGCTGGTAGATTAATATTATAAAGATACTCATTTTCAGATTTTGAGAGTGAGGAAATAGAGAGTGCACCTGTGTTTGAGCAAGCACTATAGTATGTCCTGCGCACCTGGCGAGTCTCCGTTGAGAAAAATCTCTTTTTTTCGAAGTCGGTTTAAAAGGAAAAATGCTGCCTAGAACATGAAAAGATTCAGATACACGTTAGGAAAGTCTAGGAAGATAAATTATAAGTTACAACCGTTCTGAAATAAAAGGCACGTTTTGTTAGTTGGCCACAGAAACCGGTAAAACAAGCTTATACCCAGTAAATAACGTAATATAAGAGCATTGTTTATCGTTGATACCCTTTTATCTCCCCCGTGTGCGTGTCATGAACATGAAACAAACCTTCAGAGTAACACAATAAAATATTTATGGGTAGGCATAACCCATAAACACCACTTCACTAACTCTGGATTTAGGTAGGTCCCAACTTCTGAATTGACGGCGCCGTTTTAAAGCGGAGCCGCCATTTTGGTAAGAGAATACGCAGGTAATATTAAATAATCTTATACCTTTAAACGAGCAATTCTTGTATATATTATATATATATTAGGCACTCCCATAGACAAGATTTCGACGCTACAAAGCCTTCATATATCACTATGATCTATCAAGGATGACAGTTTTTTTTTAAATTTACTGCTTATATTCGGATATGACGTCACAATGGGGTAGGAAAGTTGTCAGATGAACCCATAGACAAGGCCAAAGACATAATTCAGTCCATTTTTTTTGTTCGTAGATAAATAAACTGAAAAATATGACTCTTCCTGGCATCTATTGGCGAATATTAATACAATTTTTTTTAATTGGGAGCTACCAACTTCTCTTACGTCACAACACTAAGGCTACCCCAGCAGGTGGCGTTGTTAAGTAACATTAAGACAATGAGTGTTTGGGTGTAATTCGTATTTAAATATAATTTCCAAAAGAGACAATACCCTACCAAAAAATAAAAATAAAAAAATTCGGTTATTCAGGTACTACATTAATTAATAATGCTGGATAATCCACACACACACTACCACACCCATATCCCCAAAGTAAGCAGGGCTTGTGTTATGGAAACTAGATAACTGATATACCCAATAATAGTTACTATAATAATAATAAATAATACGACCGATGACGTGGCGCGGCGGGCGAAGGTTCGCCTGCGACGCAGGAGGTTGCGGGTTCGATTCCCGCCTTGGGACAAATGTTTGTGCGATCTGCAAGTATTTGTCTCGGGTGTTCTGGGTATTTTCTATGTATGATAAAAATATCTATTTATGTAATTTATTCTCTTCGTATTTCAGTCATCTAGTCCCCATAACACAAGCTCTGCTTAGCTTGGGACTGGATGATGCTGTGCAGCATTATTTATATATTTATTTAATAATTCATTGCAAATTACATTAAATATTTTATTATAAGGAAAACACCCAAACTCCGTACAAATATCTGAAAAACTTTCAAAAATTCTGTCCCGCTGTGGAAGTGGAGCCCGTAACCTCCTGCGTCTCAGGCAGACAACTAAGCTGAGGTCTTTATAAGATAATTCAGATGTTTTAACAGACCTAGCACATTCAGCTCAAGAATTCGTCAAAGTTGCAATTGATTCGACTCCCGCATGGCTACAAAACTGCCGCATGGCTACAAAAGTTATGGAAATATTTGGAATTTTTTGAATTCTTTGTAATATTTTGAAGAAGAATTCCTAAAGCTTGCAAAAGCTTTGGTAAGTAGTTATAGACACATTTATGGCGGTGTAATTCGGTTTATCTTTGAATTATGTTGTAGATAGGGTAAGTACTGAATATTGATAGAGCTCTAGGGACTTGTTCAAAATGCCCGGTCTGGTTTAGGAAACTTTAAGAATTTATAATACATACTTGGCTATTTGTAACATTATTTAGCTACGTTTCTGGGGTTCAACTCTATTTACGCTCAAGATCTGATAATATTTTATAGTAATCAGAACCCTCCTCCTTGGTCAGCCGGTTAAAAATAAGAAAATACTTTTTGCATATCATTAAATAAAGCTGGAAAAATTAAGGCCCGTTGCAAACAAATTCAAAATCAACGCAATCATTGCGTCAAATTGTTTTGACTATTCTGCGAGCGAGGACAGATTGCTATCAATAAATCCGTTTTGCTGAGAATTACATATATTTCATTTAACAAAATAAAATAACGCACTCACAAGCAATCGTCAATCAAGCTGCATACTAGCGTAATGTCAAGGTGTCTATATCTACACTATCGGTGAAAACTTAGGTATACACTATCGGTAATGATAACGCGCTGCAAAGAATCATGAACTTAGTTTTACGTTTATACGATAAAATCTGAACTTATTTCTTTACAATATTCACGGATTAAGACTTTCCAAGAGCTGCATTTACAAATTTTGAATGTAATGCTCTCTTTTATTCACATACCGCTTTAATTAACTTTTTTCCTAGCAGTTGAAACGTTACCACATCAAAGGATGTGTATTTAAAATGTTTCTCTTTCAAACAAGATTAATGTTTTTGACAGACGGACATAAACGTAATCTAATAATGTTGTAGACTTTTACTTAATCTGTATATTTAAAACAAAATCGTGTTACACCAATTTAAGTCAAGAACGTCTGGACTGATTTTAATGATATTAGATTTGTTGAATCCGTCTCCGTCCCTTATAGCAGAAAAACTATTTAAAAATATGAAAATTTAACAAAAAACTTAATATGAAGAAAATTCGTTTTCTCATGCATTTTGGTATGCAATGCCATCTCTGACTCTAAGGCTGGGTCAGCTAGTATCATCATCATCATCATCATCAGCCTATACACGTCCACTGCTGGACATAGGCCTCCCCCGTACGACGCCAGAAATAGCGGTCCTGAGCCGCCTCCATCCATCGACTCCCTGCGACCGCTACGATGTCGTCGGTCCATCCGAGTGGATGGTCTCCCATGTAGGGGGGGATTTGCCATAATCACCACGCTTGGCTGGCGGATTGGTGATCGCAGTGTTGGTGTTAAAAAATACTCAGAAGGAAGCTGCTGCCCATCCTCTGGTAAGTTCCCTTAGTCGGCTCTTACGACATCCACGGGTTGAGTTGGAGGGGTTCAATCGATATTCGTACGCCGCGGCCCCACGGCCCCAGCTAGTATACATATACTACTACTACTACAGCTAGTATAAATATACCTAATAGGTAGTCAGTACCTCATAAAAATAGTAATTACAAAATGTACAAAAACGAAGAAAGATAAAAAAATATAAAAGCTTTATGCAACATGAAAAAGCTTTTCTTTCATCCCTTAAAAAGGTATTTTGAATCTGACAAATCAAAGGGGAAAAACTGGAAAAAGCCAATATTTTTCTGATTACAATCCGTTCCCGTAGCAGGAAAGCATAGGCTTAGAAAAATATTTACCATACAAAATAACCTTGCAACCAGCAACATTTTACACTTTATTCTACGGCCTATCGCTTTCAATGTTATAAAGAGAACAGAAGGTTTCTTTACGACCTTTTCTTGGTTAAAACGGGAACTAAACCTTGAATATTTTAATGTCGACCCCGCATATGCTGTGAATTAAACCGGCTGAAAGTTTAACGTGAACTTTATCCGTATAAAGCTGAAAGAATATGTAAATGCCACCATCCACTTTTGAATAATTTAAAATGGCCTCAAGTAGATTTTTATTAGGTAGATAATTAAGGCTCAAAAGAACTAAACCTTTCGAGTAAGTGTAGTAATAGTTAAAGTTTAAATGCATAAGTGATAATCGATAAAAAAGCCGATGGACACGTTCTTAGTGATATCATCATCATCAGCCCGTACACGTCCACTGCTGAACATAGGTCTCCCACAAACGACGCCACGAATAGCGGTCCTGAGCCGCCTCCATCCAACGACTCCCTGCGACCGTTGATGTCGTCGGTCCATCGAGTGGGAGGTCTTCCCACACTCCGTTTCGCATTGCATCGCGGTCGCCACTCGTGAACCTTTACTCTCCAACGGTTATCGGTTCTACGAACTATATGGCTTAGTGATATATTTATATAAAATTAAGTTAAAACAAAATAACCGATTAACCAAATCTATGGCTAGATTGTAATTTAATTCAAGTGTGTATTGTTGAGGGTAGTTCTGTGTACTTTTATGTTACCTACCCTCTATACGCTAATAAAGTATGTAGTTGTTATCCAGGCTCGGTCGTATAAATGTTATATATAAATATGCATGCCAGAAAACAATGAAAAAAAGATAAATTTAAGCATTACGATTTAATTAGTCAAAACGCGGCAATAGTCGTATTTCATCAATCGCTATCTACCTACCTAAAGCTAGATTCATTAACGGGAAACAGACAGCGTGTTCGTTAATACGTGAAAGCTTTATGTATCGTACACTCGATTTTCTCTGTTCTTACTTAAATGTCTGCTGAAATACTATCCTACGGATATTCGAACCTACTGGTCAAGTGGTGGTGGTGGTCGCTGTTATTCTGCCGGCCGGTCAAGATAACTCATTAATAGATAGATAATCTTTTATTTCAAAACATTCTGTAGGTATACGTACATTATTAAACTTATACTAAGGCATTAAAATCAGCGGCCTTATCGCTTAAACACCGTACACCTTAGTTGCCTGGCACACGATATCTGCCAGGAAGATATCAGGAGAATATCATGGTATTGGTACAGCGGTGCTTAATCGCAGCCCCATTCCACTCTGACCACTGGTTTAATCCATTGATGAATTAGATTCCACTTTTTCAACTCTAATTCATTTATATTAGACTAGCAACCCGCCCCGGCTTCGCACGGGTGCCAATTATACATATTAACCCTCCTCTTGAATCATCACTCTAACTATTAAAAAAAAAACACATCAAAATCCGTTGCGTAGTTTTAAAGATCTAAGCATATATAGGGACAGACAGACAGACAGACAGCAGGAAGCGACTTTGTTTTATGCTATCTTGTGATTTGACATGTTGTTGCCCTCTTATCCACGAAATGGATTAGATTTTGCAAACAAAAATGTGCCCGCGCGGGCCGTACGCGAATCAAGTAGTAACCTATGCGTGTCCCCGATCGTAATACCTACTCGATTACCGATTAACACTTGGTATCCAAAACCAGCTGAACAGCATAGCATTATAATATTTCAAGAAAATCAAAGGAACTGCTTAATCAAACTTTCATAAGAGCAACTCGACGCAAAAGGTTCGCTGAAGCATTGTTTTCGATGTATAATGCTGAATCAGGGCCGTCAAGGGCCTCTAGACCTCGAGATACGAGGAGAGGGAATGAAAAATACTTTTTCGTTACATTTTTATGTTTTTTCCGAACAATGTTTCGCGACCTGGTTTAATACAGTTTATAAAGGAACGGATTTAAGGATGAAAGAAAATTATTGGCGCTCTGACCGAAATCTGATCTACCTACTGAGTAATGATTACTCAGTCAAGTTGATAGTGTAAAATTATAAAATAAAATAGTTTAAGCATAATAAGCATCTTATTATTCTTCATCATAATTTACAATCTCTGTTGTAGTGTAAAATTTAAGTGGATGATAAATCAGAGTGACCAATTTATTCTTTGTTTTATTTACTTCTGTAGTTTGAAATACCTATCTGACGTGTCCAAGAGTTCTTTAAGGTCTAAAGGAAATAAAGCACTTTGAATTTTGAACTATTGTTAGCCTCGTTCAATCTTTGTCATTCATTTTGTGTTGAAATGGGTCGCAGGTCATGGTGACATTTCATGAAAATTTACAGGAATCAAATCTTAAAGTGTTACTACACCAATCGATCGATGGTGGAATCGATTAGTCGACGTCGATCGATAGTTTCTTCCACTCCAATCGATCAATCGACGCTCGATTGACGTGAAAACACCTTCAGATATCGTTTAGATTTTCCAATATTAATTTTAAGATACCCTATTCTTCCCTAAACTACACCCACCATTAACCCTATGTTCACAAGAGACATGCCGGATTGGTTTTTTGCAGGGTACGGTTTAGTCACAATACATTCGGTTTTACACCGACTGCCGTGTGAACTCATACGACTCATGCATATGTATGAATATATTATATGTATTATGTATGGTTTACCGTATCCTGCAAAAAACCGATCCGGTATGTCTACGTGTGAACGTGGCGTAACATGAGAACTTAGAAATTGTAATGTAACATTAATTTCTCAACGGTCTCTTGACGTTTTATATGAACCATTTCATTAAAAAAAGAATTTTCTCAAGGAAAGAACCATCTCAATTTATTTTTAGCTTGAACGACAAAGATCAAAAAAGATACATAGAGTAAGTTTATTTTATAATTGCCTTGCCTCTACGGTACTATTTAAAGAACTACAGTTGCAGTTCGCGACTTCGCACGTGTTGTTTCTATGCAAACGTTTAAAGGTTATTTCTATCCCATGAAAACTGATTTGCAGGCAGAAGTGGCGATGGGCAGGCCATATAGCTCGTAGAACCGATAACCGTTGGGGAGTAAAGGTTCTCGAGTGTTGACCGCGATGCAATGCGAAACAGAGTGTGGGAAGACCTTCCACTTGATGAACCGACGACATTGTAGTGATCGCAGGGTCGTTGGATGGAGGCGGCTCAGGACCGCTATTTGTGGCGTATCGTTTAGGGGAGGCCTATGTTCAGCTGTGGACGTGTACTCCGGGCTGATAATGAGAACTGATTTATGGGATAAAAAGTATGTATTTTGACCAAATCTAACCCTTCACCTATGCAAAATTTGAGCCCGATCCGTTCCGTGTTTTTGGGGTCAAGAAGTATCAAACATGCATGGACGTACCATGCATCCAATCTTTCGCATTTATATTATTAGTGTGATATTCTCAAAAATATTTTATGCAAACAAAGGTTAGAAAATCAAAGAAATATAGGTATTGGTGGAAAATATTTTGTGTACAATGCAGTTCGAAACAATTTCTGCTTTTTACATTTTTTAATTTAATCACTCAATCGTCTGTCGTCAATTTTTTATTCAAATGTAGAATTTCGATTTAAGTCAGTAAATCATGCGGTAACGTAGACTTTTGATGTGAGTGTGTAAATTATACGTTAACGCAATAATTTACACACTCACATCGAAACTTTACATTTCAATAAAAAAAATTACGAAAGACGAATTAATGTTTAAATTAAAAGCTGTAAAAAGCAGAAATTATTTCGAACTTCATTGTACACAAAATAATTTCCACCAACTGTTGAAGTTTTTAGTTCTGACCTTACTTTTGTATGTTATTGTATTATCATCAGTTTTTATTAAGTTTCTAATATAGCATACTGTGATATATTATGTGCACCATCAAATGTATGAGGGTAGGTTGCCTCGCCAGTTGATTGTCGGCCATTACAAAGTTTGGTTGTTCATCCGAGTTCATCATAGGCTATTCTAACTTGATCGAAAAGTTTCCTTGACTCGAAATCTGACACAAATCCGCGCGAAGTTCAAATAATTTAGCGGTTTTTAATATTTTCTGCGTTCTACAAGCAACATCAATAGCAGAAAAATAGCTTAACGTAAATTGTAAAACGTTTTCTATGAACTCATGTTTTAACTAATTTCGATTCGACTCGAGTTTGGGAGAAATTAATAATTTAGGAGATTTATTATTAAAATCAACATTATTACTAAAAGCCCCATTAATCGTACTTTATTGGAACATGGGTTGATAGAAAATGGTCAGCGACTTATGAAAAACTACTTTTTAGGTAGTTTTATTCCTTGTAGAACGCAGAAAATATTAAAAACCGCTAAAATATTTGAATTTCGCGCGGATATGTGTCAGATTCCGAGTCGACGAAGGTTTTCGATCGAGTTAGAATAGCCCTGCTGGCCATACACGTCCACAGCTGGACATAGGCCTCCCCCATACGACGCCACAATGTTTAATTTATGATATTCCCATACATACATACCTATGGTTATTCATTATTAAAACACTTGAATTGTAAACACAAGTAATGCTTGCACTCCACCGACTGAAACCGGTTGTTTTTAAGTCAGTACTTTCAATGTTTATTTCTAATCTCGTATTTCAAAGTGTGGAGGCGAACAGTCTTTTCAGGGAACATGACGAGGGCATGTTTAATTATTTTAAATGACAGAAGCAGGGCAGGTTAAGGAACGTTAAGTGGAAACCTTTATTTAGACGATAAGGTAACTGATCATCATCATAATCACAACAGTCTATCGACCACTGTTGGACATAGGCCTCCCCTAAGGATCTCCACAATTACCGATTTTGCGCTGCCCGAATTCAGCAACTTCCCGCAACCTGGGTCGTCGGTCTATCGCGTGGAGGGCCTACCCACACTGCACCTTCCGGTATGTGGTCGCCAATCAAGTACCTTGCGGCCCCAGCGGCCGTCGTCAGTCCTACGAGGTATGCGCTCTGCCCACTGCCACCTGAGTTTCGCAATTCTGATAGCTCGACATACTTAAATAGCTTTCAGAATTGTTGCAAGTTACCTTGCTTGGTTCTTCTGCGGATCTCCTCATTTCTGATCCGATCTCGTATAATATGACTTCAAACCCATGCAATCAACTTACTCTACCTTTGTCAAAAATATCTCTGTATAATTTGATTGTAAGTATTGAAAAAACTAAAAACGTACTCCGAATAGGTTGCCTGGGAGAAATCGCTCTCAGCGATAATGCCGCCTTTTGTACTGTATTTATTTTAATTTTAGATATAAGAGTTTTTATGTAATTTTAATACGAGTAGGTACATAAAGTGTTCATTCATTCATTTTCATTCATTCCGAAGTTAGTTTAAGTTTTGTGGGAAAATTTCTAAATCTTTGGGATAAAAAATTATGGGATCATCTTAAGACTATTTTTCATATAACTGCAAAATAATTATCCAAATTGGTCCATAAATGACGGAGAAATCGACGAACATAGATAAAAAACATACATAGAATAGAATATATAACCGCCTCCTTTTTCGAAGTCGGTTAAAAACAGAATGCTGCTGGTTTAGTTAGAGTCTTTTCTGTGCATTCCGCAGCATGTCTGTTAGCCTAAAGTCAGTATTTTACTTAGCATCCCGGTACCGAGTCCTGACACTTCCACTAACACTTCCATAGCCCAAGACGCACATGCCCATCTTCAGCTCCGTGCATCGCGCCGCCGCCGCCGCCCTGCAGCCGCCGCCGCCGCCGCCGCCGCCGCCGCCGCTAATAATGTATCTACTCATAGCTATACCTACCTAGATAAATCATTTTATACAAACGCTGCCGTGCACCGCGCGTTATATGGGCTAAAAAGCGACTGCTATTTCACCGGTTCGTGAGTGAAAAATTTACCGGAACTTTACAAAGCCTGACAACGTGTAATGTTGCGGCAGCGTGACGTGTATTTTTACGACACGGTAACGTAAATTAGCACGTCACGTTAACGTGCCGCGCCATGACACCGCACCGATCCACTTTGACATCGTCGCGGTGACGTGGTGAAGGGGACAAGGGGACAAGCCCTAACAGCAATTCAGTAACGCTGCGGGGCGGTGCGTCCTCCTGCGGTTCGCGCCGCCGCCGCCGCGCCCGCCGCCGCCAGGCTTGGCAGTGAATGCATTAGCAACAGTTTTAAACTTTTGATTAGAGCTTTGAAGCGGTTCACCAACTTATAAGTAAAATTAGTTTTCTTGATCCATTTTAGTAATAGTATAAGGTTTCGTCTGTCAAAATTAATTATAAGTTTGTAAAAAAGTTACTTATTTTCTGCAGTTTATTATTGTTGCGAGTCAATAAGTATTAAATCATTAAACTTTGAAAGTTCTTAAGTTAATTTTATGTAATCACAACTATTTACATAAGTATTGAATACACTTATTAGGAACCTACTTACTAGGTATATTACAATACTAGCTACTCCCACGTTTTATCATTAGCCGACTATCGTCTCTAGCTGCTAAAGACGATGATAATTATGATGATGATAATTTACGGTCGCACCCTTAGCAGTTTTTTACTACAGCTTTTATAAATCTTGTTAAAAATATTCTTGCTAAGCATAGTACATCATCATACCTAGAAATTTGGCATTGCTTAAAAAGCATTAGGCAAAAATATGAAGTCATAATATATGTTTGGTCAGTATAAAATATACCTACATTACATAAGTGTAGTGTTTAGCTGTTCCCACTGATGACATTGCCATTGCCTTGAAAATCTATCACACGACAAGCGTATTTCTAACCAACTTCGAAATAAAGAAGGTTCAATGTTCGGCTGTATATCTTTTTTATGTATGTTCATATCTATCAATTATGAACCGATGCAATTTTTTTTTGCCTTTGTATAAATAAAGAATGATCCTGAGGTGGTCCCAATAAACTTTATTCCCGAGGGTAGAGGAATTCACCCCGCAAAAGTTAAATATGAAATTAAAATTAAGGGATTCGAAGTTGGTGTTTTCAAAACAATCAAAATTTTGAGAATGCTTTTTTTTGCTTTAAAGTAGATTTTGCATTCTGTTATAAGGTCAATCCGTCGTCGGAGGAATGAAACTGTAGTCAAAAATATAATTTTATGCGTTGACTTAGAGTTGAGAATACCTCTTTAATTTCGAGCTATATTTTAATCCTTGTAATAAACTGTGATTAAAAGCAAGCTCAATACCCAAGTGTCATAATAATGAAGCACGATGAGTTAGCAGAAGGTACCAATCAAGTTTTCTTTACGAGCGTACTTAATTAAACCCCTGAGGCGTTATAATCAAATCTGCAGATAAGGTTTTATCGAAAATGAACGTCGTTTGCTGTAGGAGTTTTATATAAAACGTGACTCACGCTTTTCTGAATAAATAATATACCTACATCTATGTACTATCGAAAATTTTAAGGTCATGTGATAATGATTTGCCTGGAAGAGATCGCTTCTAAGCGATAAGGCCGGCCATTGTACTTGTCCGTCCATGTAATATCTCCCTGTAATGTTGTTTTTCTGGTGTACAATAAAGAATTTTTGTATTGTATTGTATTGTAATGATAATCAAATGTGGAGATGAGTTTTATCGAAAATGAACGCCATTTGTGGCTTACAAGTTTTATATAAAACGTGACTTACACTTTTCTGAATAAATAGTATTGCGTACACCTTCTATAAAAATTTCAGATCATGTATTAGTCAAATATTGAGATAAGGCTTTATCGAAAATTAGCGTCTCAACTTCATCTTGCGTCTGGATTGACGCAATTCTGCCAGTGTCCGTCATGATAGCATCGCAAGCTTTTTATATGGATTGCACATTAATTTATTAAACTTTATAGCAATAAAGAATAAACATTGATTGTGAACAACAAAACACTCTGCAAAGCTACAGAAAAGAAAAAAGGAAAACAATGCTAAAATAACTCAAGCAATTACACTTCTCTTTTATTTATGTATGAATTAAGTTTAAAAGTTACTTACGAGAAAATATAAATCGAAATTCTTCAACCTCTCTTCTCATCTCCTCAAATGAGAATAGAACGATACCATTTCGCAGATTGTATGCTAAATTAAATCGTTTTAAAATTCGATGGACGTTTTGTTAATGAAAGAAAACAATACGGGCAATTTCCGGCTCAAATGCCCAATAACTTCTGAGCCGAACAAAAACTTTTTTGACTGTCTCGAGGGGATTGTGTATTTTAGGGAAATAACAGAGGAAAACGGTTAAAGGGAAAATAGAATTAATGAAAACGTCAAGTGCGAGTTAAACTCGCGCACCGAGGGTTCCGAGACCTTCTTTCTAGCTAAATTTCATAATCCCAGGTAAACGGGATGTAGGTACAGGAACCCTATAGGTTTGAATAGCTTGCAAAATTCAAAAAATAAATTTTATGTAAATAATCTACAAATTTACGGTTTTTTTAATTTTTCCTGTTGCTTCATCCTGCAAGCTTTATCTGAGCCTGCAAGAAAATATGCAGTAAAATGCCGTGTGCACTTAGCCTTAGGCACAGATTTGGATGGGATGCAGTGTTAGGTACTTTTTCGCTTTGTTGCTAGCCTTAGACCTTCTAACCTGGCTATCTTGTGCAGGCCGAAAACAACCGCAAATGCATTGAAATCTAAAACTCCTTTAAGAGTGTTATTATGAATAGTTTAAAAATGAACAAAGCATTTATTGTTCCTTTATTTCCGGTCTATCCCGAGGTTGGAAGAGTTGGCCTGGAAGAGATAGCTCAAAGCGATAAGGCCGCCCTTTGTTGTCAGCATTTCGTCAGCTCGTTCAGCTGTATTGTATTTTGTGTTTGTCTGGTACAGTAAAGAGTTATCTATCTATCTAAATTCTAAAGCCTCGAGCTCGATATCGGTCAGTCTAGATCCCACTCAAGCCGAGAAAGTATAGCTTCAATTTATAAAAGTGCAATCATTTGTTATTTTCTCAGAAACTTCTATGTGAGACAAACTTATGTTTGCGCGTCTAGTTACGAAGTCGACGACCGTCTTGCCTCATATTTTACGTGAACTAATGTCGACGGAGTTGGCGGAAGAAAATGAAAAAGTTACAAGTTGTAGGCCCCTAGAGCTTTTTCATTTGATCCTGATCCACTTACAAGATTGTAAAGGCTTAGACTTAAGAAGGGTATGAACCTCTCCCAAACGGAAACGGATCGGATGTTGTTGTTTCACGTCGAATGAAATGGGGCGCGCTAAGAAAGCGCGTCAAACTATCAAATACGAAGCTGTCATGTGGCTGTGTGCATGTGCTCGGTGTCGACACCATTTTTTGGTATTTTTTCGGACTTTCCGATTTCCAAAGAATTTTGAATAAACGATTGATTTCAGAATTTTTTTTGATTATTTATAATGTTGAATATATTTAGGATATTTGCAACGCGACAGATTTTCGAATAAAAGAGTCTATCATGCATAAATATCTTGAAAATGATTCGATTTGGTTGTTAAAATTAGTTTCGCTCTCATTTAAAGATCATTATGTTTTTTGAAAAACTAAACCGCTACAAACATAGCGACTAGAAATAAATGATTATTTATTTATTATAGCTATTTTTCATCCGATTACGTATGGAAAATTTCAATAATATCGGGGACATAGTTTCCAAATGAAGCGGAAAGTACGTATGTTGGGGGCTAAGGCTATCCGTTCCGTTCTTAAGAAATAAAGTTTCTAAGAATGGGCAAGCGCAAGCAACCTATGCTCATTATAGTGCGTAATCCATCGCACTCGGGGAATCTCAAAGAATTTTCATCAGAATTGTCATTATTGTATAATGTTCTTGACGAACACTAGTTTTATAATTGGAGACATGCCTAAGTCTAAACCTTGGTGAATATACCTTAGAAGCCTCATACGGAGTGTTGGGAGATCATCCACTCGATGGACCGACGACATAGTAGCGGTCGAAAGGAGTCAATGGATGGAGGCTGCTAAGTACCGCTATTTGTGGCGTCGTATGGGTAGCAGTGGACGTGTATAGACCGAAACAATGATGATGATGATAAGCCTCATATACCCTCAGCCTACATACCCCGTGGGAAGAGTTGGACACGGTAGAATGGATATAGGTATCTTTGTTTAATAAAACTAAAATTAAATTAAATCTTAAAACGGTACACGACGGAATTTTCTACCTGCTAACCACCCTTGGTTTGAATTAGATGAGATGGTTAGCGTGCTATCCCGGGAAACCGCATTAAGTTAGATTATTCCTTGCGTGGTTAGTTATGGCAAAACCACCAATTTACAGTAGCAGTCAGGAAGTTGGCGGTGCTACACCCCCGTGCCTCGGAAAGCCCGTTTAGCCGTTGGTCCTGCGCCTGACCTCGCTCCGGTTGTGTCGGTCTGAGTCCCATCTGATTATGAGGGTGTGGGAATAGAGATCGCACTGTGTTTGGGCACACACCTGAGCACTATAATATGCCCTGAACACCTGGCTAGACTCCGTCGAGACCGGCCGCTGTGGTCGAATTTCGGCTAGGAGGACATGGCAAAATCATTGTTTGGGGATTCATCATTGCACGTTCAGCACTGGACTTATGAGGCATTTCCTAGGACCTGACCATTCAGGGTAAGAGGATATATATATATACACATATAGAAGATACATATATATATATGACAAGATATATATATATATATATACATATAGAAGATACTCCGATTCAAAAACCTGGATTTTATCTATACAAAGGGGTTACAAAACCCAAGGAATATTTGTGGAAAATATTTAACGACATGGGTATAATAAAGCAATACCCAGAAGCTCGAAATAGTGTATGGTTTTGAAAACTCTCATTCACGTTTTCGAATTCAAATTTAAACTTTTTTTGCTTCACATGTGAGATTATGCTTGAAGTTTGTGTTTAAGTTTTTAGTGATAAATTTGCTGTTACCTTGTTGTTTTCTGTTATTGTTATAAGTTTTTGTTAAGTTTTAATTTTTAAAAGTATTTTTTGACGTACAATATCTTTGATTCTAAATCGAAGCATAGATGAAATGGAAACCCAAACTGTCGAATGTGTCCTCTTTTGAAAAGGACGGTTTAAGGATGCCATTGTGAATCTACGTAGGGCCAGCAAATACCTTGATTGATGTCCAATTGTTTTTATTGATTCGACATTTGATTTGAAATGTCGAAAGGCCTATTCACACATATCAATGAAGTTAATATTCTCAACAGTCAAGTCATATAAAATGGGATATTTACCATGATTTGAGATTTGAAACCTCCATAATTTCTGCACAGTTTCATGCGCCATGATCACGGAACAACTGAAGCATAAAACTGTGCTCAAATTATGGAGGTTTCAGTCCATGTAATTATTGAGATTATTAAATTATTTTATAAAAATCTTCTTACCAAGACAATAAGTAGCCAATGTACTCTTCATTCTTTCAACTAGCTCTATGCCAATAATATGGCGTGTTTTAAAAAACGATAAACCGACTTCAAATCCCCTTACTTTTGCTCTTTTAGGTTTTTAAGTTTTGCGGGATACTTATTAGTATTTATAGATATTAGAGCAAAAGTAAGGGGATTTGTAGTATTTTATCCCCAGGGGATTAGTCCCCTGGGGATAAAATATTACGGGACCCCTTCGGGATCAGTTCTATACAATAGTGAAAGAATTTTCAAAATCGGTCCATAAATGGCGGAGATATAGCGTAACATACATAAACATAACATACAGACGAATTGATAACCTCCTCTTTTTGAAGTCGGTTAAAAATCAAGTCTATTGGTTGCTTAGTTAGGGTGTGAAGGAAGTACAAATAAATAAGCATTTATTATAGGCATATAGGATGAGTTCTTATGACAATCCTGGGTATTCACGAGCTTACCACACATACCGCAAAACTAACGGTGCATTCCGAATTACGATTACAGCGCTGATAGCGATCACAAAAATATTTTGCGTTCCAAATTAGATATCACGATATTGACAGTTGAATGCTAACATTAATTCGGAACACTTATGAGAGCGCTCACGGTCACGTGACGTGTCGTGGTGTCAATGTCAATATCTCATTGCAATACAAAAAGAGAGCATCAAAGTTATTCTCCGACCGTTGATTTGGTCTTCTATATTTATTTCCATTTCTTTGTAAAAACTTGCATACGAACGTTATATTGAAAAAACCCAAAGAAAAAACCGTTCGTAAACAAACCCAATTGTCCGATTTGACAGCACGCTCACAGAGATTTCAGTTTGTAGCATGGTCGTTGATATCGCAAAATGGCGCATGTAATGACGTCATCTAAGACGTCACACGGGACAACGTTGTCGCGCTCACGATAACACGGAACGCGTGTGAGCGCGATAATATTGATTTTAGTGTAATTCGGAATGCACTATAAATTCTATGAACAGAGCTTACCAAGAAGCTCAGAGTAAATTATACAATTTGTACCTCCCTGAATTTCGATGTAGGTAATTTGTTCCGCGGGTAGAAAACAAACAGTACGTTTTTCTCAGGATTCGTGTTATCTATGATGGACGTAACACGGTTGTTATTCAAACGAAACATACTTCAAAGTACAACATACATTGCGGACTTAAATTAAATTTTATATGTAAGTCTTTGAAAATGTTACAGAAAACAATGCGAATTTTCCTGTTTACTAGTTGAATTTCCAGTAATTTTCACAAGTGGTTAATCAAAATTTTGCCCGCACCTAATATACCACCTCTTTCAGTCTTTATTTTTCTTTTCTAAGATATTTTTAGCGCATTAACAAAACAAAGCATGGCTCTGAAAGATTCTATCGATTTGCTGAAACGACACAAATGTTTGTCAGGACCGACTGCTCACCGATTACTACCCGAGGGATACTACGCGACTGCTTCAACACTTATCAAAACTTTTACAGGTTTGTTTGTTACCAACTTAATCTAACAGGCGAATTCCAAAAAAAATTGAAAACTACGGTGATTTAAGGTTTTTGCTATTATATAGTTCGTAAGCCTCACACAGGGGACAATTTCTAAGAAATTTATAAGATCCCAAATATTTTTCGACTTCGACGGGACTTGAACCCGCAACCGGTGATTTACTCTGAAATATCTTAACATTGGAGTAAAATAAACTAGGTGGCGGGGCGGCGGCGCCGCTGTTTGGGGCTAGGGACCATAAGAAACATTAATTTGTATGAAAGTAACTAAATTCACTTAGAGCAAACCTTCTCCCACCTGAGGCTTGTATAAAGAAGTGTTGCTAGAACCCAACTTTTGGACGAGTTATATATTCTCTTTGTTATGTTGAACTAGCTTCTTCCCGCGGATTCGCAGACGTTTTTCTTTGATAAAAAACTAGTATTTTATATTATTTCCTGTATAATTAAGAAGCTTCAAGTAATTCTAAATTAATAACTACCTCCATTATATAAATAAATAAATAATTAATAAATAATGCTTGACAATCCACACAGCATCATCTACCCCAAGCTAAGCAGAGCTGTGTTATGGGTACTAGGGGTACTATACATAATACAATACATACATATATATTTTTTATTATGCATAGAAAATACTCGGAACACCCAAAACAAATATTTGCAGATCATAAAAACATTTGTGTCAAGGCAGGAATCGAACCCGCAACCTCCTGCGTCGCAGGCCGACCTGATGTTTACCACAGGGCGTAGATAGAGGATTTGCGATGCAGTAACAGACTATCCACTGGATGGACCGACGACATCGTAACGGTCGCAGGGAGTCTGTGGATGGATGCGGCTCAGAACCTTTATTTGTGGCTCCAGCTGTGGGCGTGTATGGGCTGATATGAGGAAGTAAATCAGAGTAAACTAATTCTTATTTAAATCGTTTTCTTTAAAAGCTATCGTGAAATTAGGTATTCTATCAACATCATCAATCTCAATTCAGTTTCGAGAAAAGATTGATTTAGTGTGTTTTGATAAATTAGCATGATAAAGCACCTTTGGCAGTTATCAATCTTGCTTAGATTTATTTTATTGGAAGCAATGTTAATAAACTTAGAAAAAGAGATTATTTTCTCTTATTAATTTGATAGTTAAACCTACTAATCTAAGGTAGGTATAAAAATCTTAAGGTTAGTTCTGGACCAGCCAAGCCTTTTAAATGTAGAAGAAAAGGTACAAATACACTTGTAAATCACTTAGACCCATTTTCTTCCTACATGATTCATAAAATGTTAGCTTTCGAATGGTATAAAAATTATTTAAATTTAATTAAGTTTCCTACCTTCATTTAGTGAATTCTTAAAATAGGTCGAAGTTGTGGATGTTTAAATTAATAAGAAGTAATATGAAAATATCAAATTTTTATTTAAAATCTTTGTTATTTCCCGCTTTATATTTTGTAATTACCCCCCTGGCCCTAATGACTGCTTGTAAACGGTTTTTCATTGACCTAATGAGTTTCCTGATGGAATCCTGTGGAATTTCCTGCCACTCTTCGATAAGAGCAGTTTTTAGGTCTTCTATTGACGCCGGAGCTGGAGATCTTCCTCGTACCCGCCTTTTCAGCTCGTCCCACAGGTGTTCGATAGGGTTCATGTCAAGGCTGACGGCTAGCCAGTCTATTGTGGGAATCCCGACTTCTTCCAGGTACTGTCTAGTCGCACGAGCGGTGTGGCAGCGGGCATTGTCGTGCATTAGCAGGAAATTTTCTCCAATAAACCCGGCGTAAGGGAGTACATGGCCCAGCAGAATGTCGTTGATATACCTTTCTGCAGTTAGTACTCCTCCCCGACCTCCACCGGGTACGAATACCAGCTCCGTTTTAGCTTCAATTGAAATCCCCGCCCACATCATACAAGACCCACCCCCATATGCCACTGTTTCCGCTATACAGCATTGTGCGTATCGCTCTCCCGGTCTCCTTTAGACTCTCCGTCGACGGTCGCTGCCATGCAGGCACATCCTAGTCTCGTCCGCGAACAAAACTCGGCACCATTGCTGTATATCCCAATCTAAGTGATCACGAGCAAACTGAAGTCGGGCTTGTCGGTGGGCTGTAGACAATTTGGGTCCCGTTGCTGGCCTTTTTGAGGTCAAGTTAGCTTCTTTGAGTCTTCGCCTCACTGTCCACTCGCTGACAGTTCTCCCTCGAACTTCTCCGAGCTCCCGCTGGACGTCAACGCCGGTTAGATGTCGATTTCGGAGAGAACTGCTGACAATAAATCGGTCATCTCTCGCCGAAGTGCATCGCTGTCGTCCAGATCCTGGTCTTCGGACTAAGTTTCTAGTCTCTCTAAACCTCTTGTATACTTTGGAGACACAGGACTGGCTGAGATGAAGCTGTCGAGCGATAGTACGCTGAGAGAACCCTCGCTGGATTAGGGTGACGATTTGAGCGGCTTCTATTGGTTTGGTTTCCATTTTCTTGTAATTCCAGTATTTTGAGTGACGTGATATATTGGACTGATGACAAAATTGCATAAATTCCGTTTTTATAGGGATTCAGGAGTTTGAAAAAATTGATGTTTCGTTCCAAAAATTTATGTCCTTTGTTTTCACGTTCCATGACATATGATGAACAATTTTTGTCGCTATGATATCGAAAGAGTTTGAAAGCTATAAAATAATCTTTAAAATAATATACCACAACCTACAGTTTATTGCATGGAAACTGTAAAATATGGTCTGCAAAAACCAGCGATGAAGTGATTCCAGTTTATAGCTCGCAAGTGTAGAATGACCCATTACTAACGCCTATCAATATACGTAGCACAAATTTGGAAACCCTTTTAATTGTTACCGTATGCCGTTATACATGAAACTGAATTTTTAACCGACTTCAAGAGGTTCTCAATTCGTATGTATGTTTTTTTTTGTGTAGGTTACGCCATATCTCCGCCAATTATAGACCGATTTTGAAAATTCTTTCACTATTGTATAGAAAATGATTGGATATGAAATTTTTATCCCCAGGGCATCAGTATTTATGCCACAAAACTTTAAATTGTTTTTTAAATTAAAACACATGGTGTGTTTTAAAAAACAATAAACCGACTTCAATTATC
Organism: Eupithecia insigniata; assembly: GCA_947859395.1. Classification (NCBI taxonomy): domain Eukaryota; kingdom Metazoa; phylum Arthropoda; class Insecta; order Lepidoptera; family Geometridae; genus Eupithecia; species Eupithecia insigniata. Next base: position 7,328,817 of record OX402009.1, on the reverse strand, counting down.
AGTGCGTGATATTTTTTTGGTGATCAGCTAGTACTAGCAGAAGTAATAATAATTATTACTGATCGCGTGAGGTTATAAATATTTACTTATAATTTTTATCACGTCCTTTTTGCGAACATTATAGGTACCTATATTCATACCAACCAATACCAATGTTGGTATCATAACCTGCAGAGCTTTTTGAACGTCTTAGTGAGTCTCCGCCCCACGGAACTGGCAACCTAACCAAATAATAACGAAATAATAAACCATGTTTCTATGAAAGAGTTACTGAAAAGTAATAGGATATTAAAAAAAAAACATTTGTTTCAACCATTAATCTGGTGGTGTAAAAAACTATATAATAAGCAACCCCGTTGACTCGGGCAGGTATCCACAGTCCCAGGTGTAAGTATGTACCTCTATAGCTCTGCTGAAATAAAAGTTCATTTTTTAGGCAATAGCATACTAAACATGGAAAGTTCAAACGTAGCTTTTGGCTTGATGTCAATGATTGCGTTGCTCGGGTTTTATATTTTCAGGAAACAGTGTTTAAAGTCAATTGTTTGAGATGAAATAGCTTATTCCATAAAAGTCTTCCCATATTTACGTAGCCCTCTTCCATTCGATTAATTGATAATGGATCTAACTTCTGTCACAAAGAGTTTTGAAGACACAATCAAAAATAGTTTTACTAACGCTGAAGCCGCCGGGCCGGGTTAGCGAGCATGGCTTCTCGAAATAACAAATTCCATATCAAGTGTTATTATCATACAAAATATAGTGGCAAATAATTCCGATATGTTATAAACATACGATTTATCCTCTGTTTGCAATCACTCTCAAGCTGGAGCCAATCAAACAAGGGTTCCAGTATTTGACCTTACATAGATTGTTTACATAGAATCAACGTCTGAAATTAGTTTTGGGAGTATTTTGTCGTCAGTCCAATTTATTTTATAGCCGCAGTCGTTCTTATCTTTTGAATTAAATAAAGTTTACTAATAACTATTTATTAGTTTAGGGATTCAAATGGGATTTAAACTGTTCTGTTAAAGTTTCATCGTTCATTTGGATCCTTTTGGATTGAAAATGCCTATTATTTTTTTCATTCTCACAGGCCTTTTTCTACAAATCCAACCTGAGGGATTTCACCGGAGGGGGGAGGATCCCCCTTGAGGGAAAACTGAAATTTAATGTAAAAAAGTACGAAAATTAATACAATAAACGTGCCTAATGATGCTTTTTATAGAACGTCATATTTTACGGGGTAGTTGTACATTTGCCACAAAGTAAATTCGTCACGAAAAAATTATGTTTATTAAACTGTAAATTCGCCACAATTATATTTTTGTGATAAATTCCTTGTTTCCTTAATTTGATTATAGTAAATCCATCACATTGCTTTTTTCCATATTAGACAGCAATAATCAAACAATAAGTAAAATAAAACAAAACAAACAAACGCTTTTGCTTTTTTTAGTTCCCCACTAGGATTAAATAAAATCACTACATATTTTAAAATCAAAGTTCTCCGCCGCGTCTGTCTGTTCGCAATAAACTCAAAAACTACTGAACGGATCATTTCATGCGGTTTTCACCAATCGATAGAGTGATAATTTGTTAAGGTTTTGTTGAAATATACCTATTTATAATAGGGATGACGACAGGGTGTTCTGGTCGTTCTCTATGTCTATTAAAAAAAAATTATGTAATATATTATGTACATCAGATATGTAGTACCCATAACACAAGCTTTGCTTAGCTTGGGGCTAGGTGATGCTGTGTGAAATGTCCAGTATAATTTATTTATTTATTTAGTAAATAAAAATCACAAAAATTATGTATTTACCGAAATATACCTGAGCCATAGATTACAAAACACGTATTATATTTTATGTTTTGATCGAGATTAATTATTATTTTGATAAAATAAACCTACGAAATACAGCAATCCGCCATGACACCGTTGAACACCAATCAGAGAATACACAACTGTGACGTCATGCCGTCAAAATATGTAATGTAAAGGCACAGAATGGCTGGTAAAGCTTCTCTTGAAAATATTATGATCATTCTGTATCATCAGATGTTCGTGCATCTATGACGTCATAGACCGCCACCACGATTGTAGTGTTTTTGAGCGAATATGAAAATACATTTTTTAAGCTGTATTTTTCCTTCGAAATCCATTTTTTTTTTGCATAAATATGATTTATTTCGCATTCAGTAGATGTTTAAAAATATCACGGTGTAGTTTCTCAAAATCAGTCGTCATGCCTATTGTTAGAAGTGTCGGAAAAAGTCAAGCCGCTTCCATAGACAGCGTTTTCGTTGCATAATCTTCATCCAAAGATTTAGGATTTTTTCACTAAGTTCAACTATAGGTACAAAAAGTCCGCGACGGTGTATGAGATTTTATAAAACCTTACAACTGATTCATGGTACCTAAACGAAAAATTGTTGGAAGTGTCGGAAAACGTCTACCCACTCGCGCCTAGGAGCTTTCATCGAAAACGCGTCATCGAAATTGATCCCTTTGAGATAATAATCTGACGAAACAATGCATGGTGGGAAATTCTTCTTAGACCACGCGGGTTGAGCCGCGGGCGGGTCAGCTAGTTCAAAATAAAACTAGGAGGTATGACGGTGTGATATTACTGGCTTTGCCTTATCCATGGACGCTTTCATGTCTTTAGCTGTGATACTAAGTGTTTGCTTTATTAGAGGTAAACTTATTTATTTTGTTATGCACGAGCAGCATTTTTATGCAAGGATCGCATGAATGATTCTTTTATCAGGAGTGGCGAGCTAAAAATGCATACAATCTTGCTTTATTAAGCATGTTGGATCAAAAGATTCCATCGACTGTACAGTACAGCCCAGACGTGCGCACTGGTCACTAATCCGACCAACATACTTAGCGCTCAGACCTTTAGTTAAAGTTGGGAGTTTGAAGGTCGGAAAGTTTTGGTGGATTGACGTAACGACTATTCTAAACTGAGCTGTTGTTGGTGATTTTGAGTTGGGGTTTGAAGGTCAGGGTATATTGGCTGGGTTATAAAGCTCATCGGACACGAAGCACCACTCAAGGACAAAGCATCGACGAGATTCGACGGGCGTGCTTATGGTATGAGCGATTCAGTTATTATATCAATAGCAATTTTGTTCAGAAATTTCTTTTAATAAATGTGCTTTTTGCCCGTCTGCGAATGAGGGTTATTTATTTGAGAGAAACTCTACGTTATTTTAGAGTTTACTTTGAAAAGTAAAAGCTTTAGGACGAAATAATTTGCAGCCGAACTGATTTCTGTCAATAAATTAATATTTTTTTTCCATTATTTGCTTGTAATTTTCGTTGGAGGTAAAGACCGACTTAAATTATCGAGTTGCGTAAAAATTTAACCCCATTGGGAAAAAAGGAAACTCATGAAATTACACTTAATTCTAATGTTTTATGATATGTATGCCTTATTTTAAAAACTAGCTTCTAACCGCGGTTTCGCTCACATATTTTTAGGTCAATAGCAATACTATAATATAATATTATAAATGGCAAAGTTTGTAAGGATGGATGTATGGATACTTGTTACTCTTTCACGCAAAAACTACTGAACCGATTAGGCTGAAATTTTATATGGGTATAGTTTGGGACTTGGAATAACATATGGGCTATTTTGTATCCCGATAAAACGCGGGCAGCAGCTAGTTACTTATAAAAAACATTATTGGTTAAGGTATTCCAGATTAAGTACGAAAACATGTTATAAAACCTACGTTTTATAACATGTTTTCTTGTCGAAGAACTATGTACTTCTTCGACATGATTTATCAGCGTGGATGATTTATATAACAAAATAAGTCTGGATGATTTGCTATACAGGGTGGATTTTTCAGACAGGACAGTAAGGGCAGGTACCTTAACCGTTATTAGTTACAGGAAAACGCTACTAGGAGACCATCCATGAGTTTTTGAGATATTCTGAAAGGCATTCATACCTATATTTTGGAAGAAAATGCAGCAAGAAAATGGTAATTTTACATAAGAACTTTTTTAATTCTGTTTCTTACAGCTACGGATCAAACGTCTCTACTGGACCGACTGAAGTTTGAGTACTTACTAGAAATGACGTTTCCTTTTGACGACAATATCCAAACGTGATCGTGATGTCTCGATCGGGATTTGCGTAGTTCCCTGTCCGCACTTTAGAGGCGCTGTACCAAATCCCATAGAAAAAGGAAACGTTACGATCATGTCTCGATACTATCGTAAACCGGACTGAGGGCTCAGGATGACAATGGCGTGACGAGTTCGACGCATATCTTTAATCGTGGCTTGTTGCAGTATTAGACCGTCAGGAGTGAAATAAGAAAAATAATTTTTCGCCTTTCACTTCGTTGCACAGTAGTGGGACAATAATGGCAAAAATTTATAATAATAGTAAAATAATGTCACTATTAATATAGGTAGAATTTATAAAAGTTCGGGTCGTTCATATATATGTAGTTCAATTGGTTTTGAGTGGGACTCTATTCGAAGTAATCGTTGATGCTTTATTTAATCCAATATTTTGGGAAATGGTTTAATTTCACAAATCCGCCAACGCAGAGTGAAATCATACGGATAATGACGAAAATGTTTCAGTTTCATGTATTTCGATCGCGCTAGGTAGCAAATTTCGCTGCGGTAATTTATGTATTCAAAAGTCAAAGCTCATTATTTACCTTTATTTATTTATTTACACCGTACAGGGGCATATTCTGCTAACCAAATGCTTAATAATAGTATCGTCGCAGAACAGTCACATATAATACTTGGACGAAAAAAGCACTAGATAGTGAGTCCGGTCAAATTAAACATAAAAATAGTGATCAATTAACAAAAATTCCGACAGATCTATATTTTGCAATTTTAGTTGTTAGTTGTACTGGTAGATCTTGGGTATACCAGTACAACTAAAATGCCAAAAGTTCCCATCGATCCCATCTGTGCAAAATTGTTATTCAAGGGCTTTAAACGAGTGCGAGCCCGCGAGCTGTTTGTCATTTAATGCCATCAATATAAAATGCATCTAAATGTTACGAGTTAAAGCCTCTATTTCTTTTTTTTTTCTTGAATTTCAATGAATATTTTTGTGCTGTGCTGTGCGGCAGCGGTACTTTTCAGGTCTGCGACAAGCTTGTGAAATACAGTGCTGTCTGTAATGCTGTAACGCAATTGCCTATTTTAAAAGGGTAACGAAATAACAGATGATCTTATATTTCAAAAATGTATTTATTTCGCATGTATTTCGCTTCTATTTCGTAGACCTTTTTGCAAACACTTATGCAGGTAATTTCACAAAGCGCCCCAAATTACTAAAACTTTCTTACGACGTGGTGATTCTGTAAGTACCTACCTACATTACGCAACCGTAGCGTTCGTTGAGAGATTGTAAAAAGTTATAAGTGGTCTCGACTTCTCGAGTGCCTAAGAAAGGTTTGGTAAAAGGACGGATACATACCTCTCAACGTATTATGAAAAGTGTGTATAGCATGGCGAAGCTGATTTAAGGGTCGTACTACGGAAGCTTAAGTCATGCTATGCTTATGCGTGTAACGATTTTGTATGGCCTAAGCGTTACTCGAGTAAAGGCCTTTACCCGAAAGGGGTCCTAATTATATAAAATAATGCTGGACAATTCACACAGCATTATCTAGCCCCAAGCTAAGCAGAGCTTGTGTTATGGGTACTAGATAATTGATATACTTAATACAATATATTACATAGATAGATATTTTTTATTATACATAGAAAAACGACCAGAACAACCTGAACAAATATTTGCAGATCGTACAAATATTTGTCCCGAGGCGGGAAAATTCAATATAAATTGCTATAATTTTAAATATTTCTACTGAAATTAATTATATTATGTATATTTGACATGAATTTTAAATTAATATAAGCATGATTGATTAATGTTATTTAAGGTTGTGGAATAAAATAATTTTTGTTTTATTTAAGCGTTAGTCCTGCATAGAGCGATGACTGAGCAAGCTTTCAATTGCAATAAAAACAATCTCAAAAAGTTAATAAAAGTTGCAACATGACAAAATCAACCTTTTCTAAATTATACCTCAAAATAAAAACCAATAACTAGACAAACAAAAAAACTTCTGTTTATTTTGAAATGGCGTAAGCAAAGGGTTTTTTTTATCTTTGAAAATTTTATGAATTTTAAACGACTGTAAAAAAGTCTGTTGTCACGGAGAGCTAGGATTTATTTTATTAGATTACTTAGTTACACATTATTATAATAAGATAAAATAAAAAAACAGTCTGCCTCCAATCCGCCTGCCAAGCGTGGTGATTATGGCAAATCCCCCCTACATGGGAGACCATCCACTCGATGGACCGACGATATCGTAGCGGTCGCAGGGAGTCGATGGATGGAGGCGGCTCAGGACCGCTATTTGTGGCGTCGTACGGGGGAGGCCTATGTCCAGCAGTGGACGTGTATGGGCTGCTGCTGATGATGATGATGATGATGATGAAAAAACAGTTCACTTATTTTAAAGTGGCCATTATTAGCATTACCCGTTGAATTTTCTTCCCTAAAAACAAAAAAATTCGTAGAAAATCAATGGTGATGCAGACTTCGTCTTTGTATACAGAATGATTGCTAGCTGGGAGCAAAGCTTCAAGGAGAAGCCAGAGTAGACCATTTAGAACGATTTTAGCCATGGAGCTAAGATGATTTTTTTTTGTTTGTTCCTTGCTCAAATTGTTCTAAATGGTCTACTATGGTTTTCCCTTGAAGCTTATAAGCCCAGTTACCAATCATCCTGTATTAAAATTTTGGAAATTCTCTTGGCTTACCAATTTTCTATATAACCGTAATCTTCGGTATTTTAGATGGAAGGTCCAAGATACCGAAGGCTACTTTCCACCCACTGACAATCTTTGGTAGTCAAATAATACAAGGTTAAGTGTAAAGAGAGCAAATTTGTTCCGATATAAAACTTCCCAACAAATATTCAACAGACCTATACTCAAAACGTTTTATTAAAAGATGGGAGCATTTCAGATTTATTACTTTTCTTAGAAACTGTGTTGCCAAAAGAAAGTCGTAAGAAGTCGAATTTGCAGAACGACCACACAATATCTTCAAATTAAAGACAAACTTAGTTTCTGTTCGGTAACAAGATCAGAGGCCACTTACAGCTTTCTTGGAAAGTTGGTGGAGAACCACCTGCGTTTTTTATCTTGTAAAATAAATTAGCTTAAAAAAACTGAAACGAAAAAACTTGTCACGTAGTATCACGTTGTGAATAACCCATTCCAAAAGTGCGGCGTCTGAAAAGTGCGGTGTTTTCGAACGTACGTTAGATTCAATATGGCAACAAAGTTCATCTTACTCGAAACGCCTTTTCTAATTTCTCAATTATAATTTCTAAAAAGTCGTTCAAAGCCGAACTATAATATTTATCGAATATATATAATACTTATCGACACTATAATATTTATCGAAATTAATACAAAATTTTTTTAAATAATTGAATACGTCAATCCATTTACAATATCTACAAGGTATATAAGGAAATATAAGCCAAGAGCTAGTAATAATTTAATGAATTATTCTGAGTACCTACTATCAAAAACTATAATTTTTTTATGAGCACAAAGAAATAACATTATCAGCCTGTACAAGTCCACTGCTGAATATAGGCCTCCCACAAACAACGCCACGAATAGCGGTCCTGAGCCGCCTCCATCCAATGACTCCCTGCGACCGCTACGATGTCGTCGGTCCATCGAATCATCGGGAGGTCTTCCCACACTCCGTTTCGCATTACATCGCGGTCGCCACTCGAGAATTTTTACTCCCCAACGGTTATCGGTTCTACGAGCTATATGGCCTGCCCATCGCCACTTTAGCCTGCTGATTCTGAGAGCTATGTCGGTTACTTTGGTTCTTCTACGAATTTCCGTAAAATACGTTTCAAAGAATTCTAATTCCGTAACAAAGAAATAAACGCCTCAGTAACTACTTTCCTTAATTTATATTTTTTTTTAGCAAGAATATCACTACACAAGCAAAACGACCGGATTCATTAAAAAAATTAAATCCGAAAACGAGCCACGGACGACCTGCGCTTGACCAGCGCATGGTATGATCTGGTCTACCATACGAGTAGCACATGCTGAGTGGTGACAGATTTTGTCAGTGTTTTTCTTAATCTAAAGTTTATTAAGTAAAAATTATTTCATCTTTATGTTCTGTAAAAATGACTACCGTTCCTTTACATTATCCGCAAGCGGGAGAATGTAAATTTAAAGAGTAAAGTTTCCTTCATCTGGATAGCGGCGAGTTTATTTCCAGAAGTGGATATTTTTACCGCACTGCCAATAAAATGAATTTTCTTTATAAACGCCTTAAAACTTTCCTTTAACTGGAAATCTTTGTGCACTTTATGGTGCATTTTCTGCAGTGTAAAATGGGTTTAAGATTAGCTAGTGATTAATTCGATTTGAAAATTGTGCTGTTATGAAAAGCTTCGGCTAGTGCTTGCAATATACGCCTGGTACTGAGTGCATATATTGCCCGTGACAACAAAGCTTTTTACATTTGTGGTAATCTTAATTTTTCCAGTGTGTACCATTTAAAACTTTGCTTAAAATCGTGTATAAAAATTTTGTAACTGTGTATTTTATGTTTATATGGACCAAAACACAACTGACAGGTCTGAAATAAATGTTTTTTATATATTTATTTTCTGATAGTAGTTCACTGCTGTTCAGTTTGTTTATGATATTTTAGTATAAAAACTATCGTAGTTTGACGTATTTATTATAACTGGACGCGTGTAGGTTACGAACCTTGTTTGTATTGGAAGAACATCAACATTTCATCCCATTCATCAACGTTTGTTTAGGATAGTTATGATTAGTATGCCTATTTGTAGGCAATAATGGATAAAAAAAGCTTTAGAAAACTTGTTGAAAAGCGAGCGACGATATGATTGTAACCAGAGTGGCAAGGACGAGTTTGCACAGTCCCAAAATCATTTACTACCGCTGACTTGTCAAAGTTGCCACACTTGTACCTACCGCCTACAAAAAAATCACTCAAAATCATGAGAAATCTACGCTTGTGATGGCATAATTCTGGTAAAAGTCGTAAAAGCCACGAAACAAAAAAGAATAAGAGTCGCTGTCATACTAAGAAAAGTTGTTCCTCTCTATCCGCTGCAAGTTGCTAAATGTATAGAAATAAACGAAAACTTAATTATGAATGTAAGCGGGTTAACTACGAACTTAGTTTGTGTTGGAAGAACACCAACGTTTTGATGAATTTGTCAAATTACGAAAGTTTTTATAGTGAAACGATTACTATTATAGTTTTCGTAAACTATACAAAACTGATACTAAAGACTGAGGAGTTTCATTAAATTATAATAACCTTTCTATTTTTATTACTTTTCTTTTCACACACCTTTGCGTTATTCGTAATAGGGTTGTGCACAGGAAATCAGCGGCCTCGATTCAATTTATTAGAAGTCTTCATTCAATTTATTGAGAGTCTTGAATCCCGTTACTACCTATACATACTTAAAAGATAAGGAGCAACAGTGTAAGACTATGTACACATTAGATTTTTTCAAAAATCATCTGGCCAAATGCGCGCTTTTATTTAAACGCGCTTTAGTTTTTGCCCAGAACGGTCGTAACGGTCATGGCACCGCCCCGCCGCCGCCGCCGCCGCCCCGCCGCCCAACACCGGCGTTAGCGCCAGTTTCGACACGCCTAATGTATACTTGCTCTGGGGTTGGCAGTAAGTATCAGCCAGCAACAACCTCAAAGGGGAAAGTAATTAACTGCAGCTAATTGCCTTAAAAGGGTTCTTTATTTGATTATAAGGCGTTCCTCCGGTTTCGGGTTACCATTTCTACATGACACGAGTTCTACAAGTATGATTTTGAGAATTTTGCGACATATAGCGTTTTTCCATCGGCCGGCACAGGCGGCACAGACACACCACCGGCAGCCGGGGTATCAAATTTTTGCTACCTGTACCTACCTATAAAATTATAAGACATGTCTTTACAAAATAAGATAGTCTCTTAAGACTATTTTCCTGTTCATACCAGTTAAGATAACTCTCCTCACTGCCTAGTCAAAAATATCCATCCTGTAGGAAGATGTGTTCCTCGTCCATAATATCGACCCTGTAGGTATAACACCAACCTAATAAGTGGTGTAGGTAGTTGCCCTTATTTTTTATATAATAAATAAATAAATAATATTGGACAATGCACACAACATCGTCTAGCCCCAAGCTAAGCAGAGCTTGTGTTATGGGTTCAAGATGACTGATATACATAATATAATACATATATTACATAGATAGATATTTTTTATTATACATAAAAAATACCCAGAACACCCGAGACAAATATTTGCAGATCGTACAAACATTTTTCCCAAGGCGTGAATCGAACCCGCAACCTTCTGGGTCGCAGGCAGACCTTCGCCCGCCGCGCCACATCGGTCGACTAATAATTGTTTATTTAATACTTTTTCGCACGGTACAAAAGGTGGGCTTAATGCTGAGACATTTTCTACCTGCCTGTTTTACAGAACGGTTTGTTGTTATTAGTTTCAAGATAATTATAATATACTAGCTGCTGCCTGTCTCTTTGCCCGCGTTTTATCGGGATAAAAAACGCCTATATGTTATTCCAGGTCCCAAACTATACCCATACCCAATTTCAGCCCAATCAGTTCAGTAGTTTTTGCGTGAAAGAGGTACAAACAAACATCCATACTCACAAACTTTGACATATATAATATTAGTAGGTTATATACATATACATAAATACATACTAAAAATATAAATATAGTATAAATATCAAACAAGAGACAAAAAACAAATAGAATATTTATGAAGAAAAACCAAAAACTATGGGTACTTATAACCTCTCAAGAAAAAGCTTGCGCACCATTTGCTTAAAGGCATCTCGTGCCTCTGCCTTTCTAATGTTCATAGGTGAGTTAACTGTGACTCAAACTTCTACATAGATATCATAGCTTATAATTGACCTGGTTGGCTCACAATAAACCTTGATAACTAAGTTATTCGCTGAAAATTTGCTGAAAATCAATAAAATTAACACATGTAGCCCTGTCAGGCTTTAAACCTAACTCCAAACAACAAACTATGGTCGTTACAAGTTAATTTATTAATAACAATGTAGGGATCTTGTCGAATAAACAGAAGGCTTTTTGAATATTCATGGGGCGTAGGTCGAACAATGTAGCCTTTTCGGCGAATAAATGTCGAATAACCCGAGGTATTTGCTTTGGCTCATTTGTAATTTAGAGATTGAATTTATGATAGAAGAGGAATAGTTTATTATAATAATGGTAGTGGAGTTAATTATTAAAGAAACTCATAATTTAAGGTATGAATGTTGAGTTAAATGAACAACTTTAGAATAGACTGGAGAGGCTTTATACCGTAGGTACTCGTAAACCTCAATTTTGTTGAAATATACCATCGAGTACATATATTGGGATATGTACTGTACCAATATACAAAACTCATTCGCAAAAGAAACCCTAAAAACTGTATTTTTTATGGATACTAAAAATCTAATATCTAACTCTATCTTTTGAGTTCGGAACCTTAAAAACTAATAAAAAATAACAAAAAATGTAAAGTATCACTATAACGTAGAAAAAATGCAACCTCATTAAAAAAAAATCTACTTCTATATTTACCTTTCAGTGGTAAATAGGTTTTGGGCCAAAGCCGCCAAGCAAAGTGAGATTTAACCTTTAGTCCCTATGGCTTTAACTGTCTTCAATACTCAAACTTGCCCTCAACCCAGAGAGACTTTACAAAGGTTACTTCAAATCAATTAGAAATTAGGTCAATAGCTAAAATGGAACGAAACTGCTGTAGTCAGTTCAGGGTGAATTGCTATTGATTGTAATTTAATTTAGTCCTGTCGCACGGAAGGGTTTTCTGTCAAATCCACACTATTACAAGCACTTAGATAAGGCTAAGGAAGACATTGAGTCAGACAAGCACAGACTTCGATAAGGATCGTTAGGCACAGATTTGTCTTAGGTGTCGATAAAATTCAGTAAGAACGAGCAGTTCTTATCGAATTCTTACTTAGCGTAAAAAGATTAAGGACCGATCCTAAACCTTTTTACTCTATGTGCTCACGAAGTCCGTGCTTGCGCTCCTTACTTGCAAAAGTGCCACCTACCTGAAAACATCACACAGAAACAAAACTTTCCTGTAGTCCGTGAAATGTAACGTAGGTAGGTACGATATCCTAACTCACGAAGGAATAGGTAGGGACGATATCCTGTCCAACTTCATAAATATAGATCGAACTGTCCAACGACTACTATATTCAATGTCGTTGAAGGCACTGCAAAGGCCTACAGTACAGCTATTGATTTTATTAATATTCTCTCATTCAATAGCTGATCGTTTCACTTTTCGAATATAAATCTTACAAATAGGATATCCTGTTGCACTTGAAACTGTTAGTTTCATTTGAAGTTTGGTTTCATTTGAAAATAGTTGCAATCTACATTCTAATTTTAATCTCACCAACTTCAAACATACATCAAAATTGCACCGGGGCTATATCGGGAAGGTCAGTCATTCAAATCGAAGAGTTTTCGAATAAGTCGATTATGAAGTTCAATAGCAAAGTCTGCGTACATAAAGTATAATACATCTGAGCTTATGATTTAATATCTTAGAACTCAGGAGTAAGCACCCAATTTGTCAAGTCAAGCTGCTAATCATACAAGACGTAGGTGACGTGACGTGCGTTTTGAGTGAAAAGTTGAATTAGTTCAGTCAGTGAGTTGCCAAAACCGTCGTGGGCAGTGGCCGTGGGGCCACGGCGTACGAATATCGACCCCTCCAACTCAACCCGTGGATGTCGTAAGAGCCGACTAATGGAACCTGCGAGAGGAAAGGCAGCAGCTTCCTTCTGAGTATTTTTCAACACCAACACTGCGATCACCAATCCGCCTGCCAAGCGTGGTGATGGCAAATTCCCAAATACTACATGGGAGACCAAACACTCGATGGACCGACGACATCGTAACGGTCGCAGGGAGTCGATGCATGGAGGCGGCTCAGGACCGCTATTTGTGGCGCCGGCCGTATGGGGAAGGCCTGTCCAGCAGTGGACGTGTATGGGCTGATATGATGTTGCCAAAACTTTTAACAACTTACTAAACTATTCTTAGTTATTAGTAGTAGGATTTACCAAGATGGTGCCTACATAATAAGAAGTAGCAAATTGCAATTCACCCAGATCGCTGGTGTGAAGAACGTAAGATTACAATTTCCATTAATCCGTGCAGACAGATTGGCCGTGTCCGCTCCATCCAAGTCACTTCGTTGACACACCAATTTGTCATAGCTGCTAGATGTCGGCAGTATTGGATTTTTTATGAGCTAGTGCTGTAAATTGGGTTATGTACGGGACTGTAGAAAAATGTGATAAAAGGTGTAGGAAATTACTAGTTTTATTGCTCAGTTAGTTTTTTGGGAGGAGATTCACTGGTGAGGAGTAGGAGGGTAGGTGTACGGGCAACGGACGTAAATTAACTACTTAATACCTGTTCTACTGGCAACATCTGACTTTCAGTCTTTGTATAATAGTGATAAAACCGATTAACATTTTTCAAAAACTACTTTTATAATGTAATGCTCTTTATCATCTTTAACATTATGTTTTTCCCTCACTATAAACTCAAAGCCATCAAAGTTAAGTTAACATTATGCGAAAACCAGGTTTTCATCCGCCTAATGCATATTTTCCTGCAAATATTGCCGAAGAATTTCAATTTCTCGCACCGAAGTTGGAATCGGAATATCTTGCCGAGTTGCCGGAAACTTGTGGGTGACGCTAACGGAAAATAGCATTGTTGAGTTTCTTTTATATAAGTAGATTACATGCAATTTTGAATATATTTTTACAACATATTTGGCAGATAATATTTTTGGGTGTATATGTATATCCTACTAGGTACTCGTATAGCCCAAAGATTAATTCTCATGAAGGGCCCTTGTGATGTTACCTTCGGCCGCACGCATGCCTCCCAAAGGACCGTCTTACTATAATATATATAGCCTGAGATTATGGAAATGAGAAATACATAATTTATAAACATGGGCAGATAGATCTTAATCAATGTATGTATATTGGAAAGGCGATAAGAAAAGATATAAAATATTATTATGTACTTAAATTCTTCTATCACACATTATATACATGTACATTATACAAAAACATGTACATCCAGCGCAATGTTGAGTGAACTCATGAAGGGCAAAGATGCCCTTTGTGTGAAGGGCATTGTTGCCCTAATGTTCTATGTATCCATAACAACACCAGTCTATATCCACAGCCTAACCTACATATTATTATACTACTATAGGTGCTAGGTTTTAAGGATGGGAGTTATTGGATATTTTGGCTACCGGTTATTAGTTGGGTATTTTGTTTCAATACCGCTAGTACCAACTGGTACCCAATAACGTTACAATACTCTATACCTGTCCTGATTTCTACCCAATATATTTCTAACCTATTTGGTTAGAAATACTAAATACTTGTTGCAGCTACATAACTTTACGGGTGAACGGTCCGCTAGTACCTATGCGTAGATGATAGTTAGGCAAGTATAGGTATTAAAGCGTTGGGTAGTTATGGCTCACGGTCGGTTAGGCGCGATGCTCGCTTTGCACAGTTATTCCCTAGCGGTATGCGGATTTTACAATAGCGTTAGATATTTTAGGACCATGCTAACAGGTACTGAGTTAGTTATTGAATACTGGACTCATCTCTACTAGGTTTTGCTGTAGACATAGATTATACACCATTATGGCACTTATTAGAAGTAATGTCCTAATCCCCACGCTGGCCATGGGGGTTGGGGATCGCAGGGCACAGTGTAATTTTATTACGCCGCTGTTGACGGCCAAGGGATTTAGTTGCGCCTGTTTATGCTGCGTATAACGTTGGATGATAACAAAGCTATCTTCACTACATAGTATAAAACAAAGTCCCCCGCCGCGTCTACAGTCTGTCTGTTCGCGATAAACTCAAAACTACTGAATGGATTTTCATGCGGTTTTCACCAATTGATATAATTATTCATGAGGAAGGTATACTTTGGTATATAATGTGTCAAGGTTTTGTGTAAATTTTTTGAAATATAACGGTAGTTGGAAGTGTCGGAAAAGTCAAGCCGCCTGGGAGCTTTCATCGCAAACGCTGCCTAATTAATCCCTTTGAGATAATATGCTCGTCTACCCGTGCAAAGCTGGGGCGGGTTACTAGTATAAGATATTTTATAAAAGCACGGTCCTCTTTTGTTTTTCGTATACTGGAGGCCTGAATTTGAGAAGTCATGTCAACGTGGGTACGGGTACGTAAAAATAAAAGACAATCGCGCAAGCTTTTATAAAATATCATAAAGTCTTGAAATATAACCAAGGAATATATCATTTTGTAACAGAATAAGAAATATCATTTTGTAACAGAATAAGAAAGTGTTCTACACTACACCCTATTTGCAACAGGGTGGTGAGAGATGTTTCACTGGCACTGACACGTAATTTTTCTGTCTAGAAAGATTCCCAGAAATCATGAATGGCTAGTATGAGTTTGCACAATACTAAAAATTATTATTATAATAGTTTTCGTTTACTACCGCTGACTTGTCAAAGTAATCAAGGATGTACCGCTAAAATACATCAAATCACTAAAATCTGGATGTAGTCTCAGTAGTTCGGGTACAATATTTTTATGTTTTTATTTATTAGCCAGTAATATCAGTGTTGATCATATATTGGTGGCTTATAATACTTTGCCATCATACTATGAAAATTTATTCCTCACAGAATAGCACCCCTGCCCTGCACGGTGCTAAATGTATTGAAGGGAACGAAAAATTTTATAGATTTCGTGAAGAACACAAAACGTATACTACAAATATGGTCTCAGTTACCCACGACCTGGGTTAGTGTAGCAAGTTTAAATGTAGTTACGAAAGTGACGTACATTTATTGCAGCACGAGCTAGGTTAACCTGACTAGTAGATAGGTACCATACAGTTTCCTAGATATTCTAGATTGTATTATACGTAAAGTTCAATTTCTGTTTGACATCTCCCCTCAACGTAGCATGATTCTAGGCTATACCGAAATTCCATTATAAGATTAATGGACTATCCATACGGGCGGCGGCGGCTGGATTAAGCCATTTTGTATAAAATTTAAACTTTTACGTCTAATTGTGAGTATAAAAAGCAATCCACCCTAACTTGCGAGTAGGAGAGCAGCTTAATAAATTTTAATAGAGGAATAATTCCAATAACTCTACGGGCAAAGGGGCGCGTTCACATGCCATGATCGGATGTTGCGCCTGCACTGACCGCATCAAATGGATTTATTAAGAGTAATGTCAGGTGGTGCGTTCTCTGTAATCACAGCGACCGGATTGCCGACGTGACCGTCAACTGCAAACACTAAATGGATCGCTGGCATTGCCGACTGTCCGATGCGTGCGCTCCGTGCGGTGCAAAGCAGTGGACGCACTAGTATGGCAAACCATACAAAGAATACAAAATCCGTTTGATGCGGTTAATGCGGATCATCCGATGCAGCAGGTGAACGCGCACCTTAACACAGTGATGTCAGCCAGGAAATCACTCGTTGGCATGATTTTTTTCGACTTCTTTAACAATGATCAATAGTAAACTTAAACAAAACCATAATTAATTATATACTTAAACCTTTCTCATTCATCATTATGAACAGTAATTCTGTTAATAAAGCACTGACCATAAACTAGAAAGTTATGAAAAAAAAAATGGTATCTAATCTATGCAATTCTTACCCCAAAGTTGAAATACCTAGGCCTCGTACTCAGTCACGCTGCATTAAGCTGAGCTTGAAATTGAAAGTCAAGCCGTATGGATAATACACTCTGATAGTAGTTTAGGCCTGCTACATAGGTTGTGACATACATATCCATGCACCTAGGGTAGGTATGTAGTATAGAGTAAGAGTGCCATATATGGACCACCATAAGGTCTGAAATAAGACTACGAATTTTAAAGTGTATTTCAAACAGTTCTATAATAATTTGGTATCTAAAATGACAACTAAAATTCTAAGAAAACAACAGCATCTTATATATGTATAACCAAATTTTCTTATTTTTTTTTATGAACTTGCAAAAACTAAACTTAAAATATGGACCGCGTAGTTTTAAATATGGACCGTGATATTAGTCTTAAGCTTATCATTGGTTACAATATTTACACACAGAAGTCAGCCATATATTCTATGTTTGTACACTCTTCATGAACCCATTGCGTACAAAGTCAACATTGGATCCATTGCTCTATGAACCTCTTGAGAAAGTATGCACTGACTTTCTGAGATGTACTATGATGGCACACACGTCCATATAAGGCACTTTTACACTATGTATCTTACCTACTACCGGTTTAAGCGAATATTAAACCACGATACTAATAAATAACAATTTACGGACTTTAACTAGGTATTGTTTAAATAATCAAATAAGGTTCTTGGTCTTCGAGCTTAAAACCTATAAAATGACATAAAATCAAGGATTAGAAATACGCTAAATCATAAAATTATTACAACGCCCTATTTTGTATAGAATTTAAGAAGGTATCTTTTTTTGCTGGCTAAAATATTGGAAATATTGGAATGCCCTTCATTTAATCTACGTTATTGTGTTTTGGAAACGACACTATTTATTTGTCGTCTTATTATTATGGAAATACTTACATTACGAAAGAATGAATCCCACGACACAACACAGGAAATAGATTCGGTTTCCTGAAACAAAAGAAAACAGAGTTGTTTTGATTTTATCGGAATGTAATTATTAGCTTTGAACCGAATGAAATCGATACTCCTCGTGGATACATTATTGACGCTTCTAAATGGTTGACCTTAAGCGGATTCGCCGACTACCTAGTAATTTAAAAAGCCAGCGGAAAATAATTAATTCGGTAGGTAACTTATACAATACCCACTCAATTAAAGTTTTGCGCAGGTAACCTTATCTACTGCAACAAATATGTATATTCCTGGTATATTCATTATTAATGTAAGCGGGTTAACTATGAACCTAGTTTGTGTTGGAAGAACAGCAACGTTTATTTTGTACGTGAAGTGAATCGTTGGTGTTCTTACAACACAAACTACGTAGGTTCGTAGTTAACCCGCTTACATTCATAAGGAATTCGTCAAACTACGAAAGTTTTTAAAGTAAACTACATAGTTTATTGCTCTGCTTAGCTTTATTAAAATTAATTTTTGATGTGGAAAGAGATTTTATTGGAAAGCAAGAGTTGGATGGTAGTTTCATGATATATTTTAGTTTTTGTGAGTGGTTTTGCTGTACACAATATAGTTACAAAAATAGTACGCTACGTTATGTTCGTGATCCGTATTATAATAGCCCGGCTACACGCTCAAACATTTGTGCATGCAGATTGCACAAACACAGTTTGCGCAAGCAGGATAAGCCGGCCACACGCTCAATCTTGTTTGCACAAGCCAGTATGCGCAAGGAAGATGGAGCGTGTGGCCGGCTTATCTTGCTTGCGCAAACTGTGTTTGTGCAATCTGCATGCAAATGTTTGAGCGTGTATCCGGACTATTAAGGCAGACCTATGTATGTCCAGCAGTAAACGAATGTGGGTTGTTGATGATGATGATGCTATGTTTATTTATGTAAAGTTAGCCTAACCATAAAGCACAGAGCACCGCCTTAGTGACGCAAATGAAGAAAATAAGAAAGCATTTATTTAACTACCTTGTTTTGTTCTCCTTCACATATCTCACGCCTCAAGAGATCTGTCTGCCAATAAATCAAGCTATCGATCAGAATAAATCTACCTGATGATGATGTAGGTAAGTATCTATTTTGATGCAGATCCCTATTGGCAGCAGTCCAGAGATTCCGAGATGTTTAGATCAATCAGACAGTGCGTTTCAAAATTTGTACAAAGCGATTGTTTAAGACTTTGTTAACAGCATTGTTGTGATATTCTGGTTGATGGGATTGTGGAATTGTTAAAGCGATTTGACAAATTGTTGTTGTTATATTTTAGACTAGTTTCGTTCCGCGGTTTTACAAGCATTTTCCCGGAATAAATAGTAAGCTATATTAACATACAGCATTGCAGGCTATTCCATTCTTTGCTAAATTACGTAATACCTATGTAGATGCGAGCTTTCAATATTTTCACAAAATTGATTTTCTGTTTAAAATATGCTTTTTTGCTACGAGAAATAAAGACACTTTCGTAAAATTAATGAACCAGCTGGTCGATTCATTCACAACGAGCGACGGACGACCACGACGGAAATGGTGGGACTAGTTAGATGTGTACCTTCTGGACTGGCCCATGATAGAACTGAAAAGCTGGAAGAAAGGGAGGGATTTGCTCTGGAGAGGGATAATAAAGACTGATAAAAAAATCTATTTCCTTTTGGTTGCTTCTTAGAAATGGTTCCATACCATTCTAACCGCGCGTGAATTAGGTATACTCGTATCTACCAATTTTTCATCAGGCGCATACACTCACCTTATTTAAACAATTTGAATGCAGGAGCGTCGCTCACAGACGCGTAATCAATGCTTATTGAATTTAACAACGTACAAAGAACCCTTAATCGATATTTGATGTGACTATATTGAACTGGAAAGTCGTAAAATGTAATGTCCGAGTTATTTGCATACCCAGCGATGTGTAGGCAATGAGAAAACAGAGAACACAGTCACTTAGTTAAACTCTATGTATATATAATGTATGTAGTGGGTGGGTTCCAAAGATTCACCTACGTAGAAAACCTGTTCCTTGAGATTCAGGAATCAATTTACAATAATTATTATAAAAAAATGGTATTGAAAGTTTTATACATACATTAAATTGAAACCTTAATATACTAACCCATGTCAACATAATACATTTTCAAACACACACAATAAAAACAATAATAAAATTAGTTACAATCAATAATTAATTAATCAAAATATTAGTAAGAATGGTATAAAATTTAATAATGTCAAACTGAGAAATAATTTTATTCTGATCTAATATGTCAAAACAAAACAAGTACATAAAACTAAGTCATCTCTCATAAATTCATCTATTGAGTAGTAACACCCCTTCAAAAGAATATTTTTCAATTTTAATTTAAATATATTTGGATTGTCAATGGATTTCATGTCAGGTAATGCATTGAACAATTTGATAGCTAAGTATCTACAACAATGTTTGGAGACGTTAATAGTTGGTTGATAGGGAGTACGCATGTCTTTTCTTCTTGTTGTAAGACGTTCTAGTTTCTGCTTCTCTATTTCGTATTTAAGTGGATGTTTGATAACGTCTACTAACGTTTTTTGTTTAGAATCAAAGTGAAATTATGATGATGATCCCTAGCCGGTCCTCCTAGCCGAATTTGCGACATTTTTGCAGAACATTATATTGCACAAGTGTTAGTGCAAACGTGACCATTGCACAAGTGTAATCATCAGATTATCAGAGTGAAGGAATAGAGAGTGCGCCCGTACATTCAAATAGGTTTCAGTAACTTCTGACTAACTACTTTAGCTAGCTGTATGTAGAAATCATAATATTTTTTGAAGAAGTTCTCCGAAGCATCATTTTAAATTATAACTTAGCATAGTTTCTTAGTCAATACTAAATACTTTGAAATAACTCAATCTACTCTACTAATATAATTTGTTTTGGAAGAGCGAGATTCTCTAACATAGATATTTTCTTTACTTATAAGAGCATCTCAAAAACTGTTACACTATTGTATACATAAAGTTCAAGTATTTTTTGGTTTTGAAGCATCATGGTGGTTTTGTGAAAGCGAATTATTTGTCATCATAACATTATGAGACCATAGGAAAACAGGTCAATAATGAGGTAAGGTAAGTAATAGCTTCTTATCACAAACTGGATCGTTGGCCTCTGATGAATTCCCTAACCTAGAACACACTATTATTGAAAGAACTACTGCGAATCGCTATATTCGAGCCAAACAAAGTTAGCAGGTTCTTAGTTCTATAGGGATAAGTACTAAATTCCTAAAACTACAAATATACCTTAAAATGACAAAACAAACTGTAAGTACTCGTATAATACAACTTGACGACCGATGTGGCGTGGTGGGCGAAGGTCCGCCTGCGACGCAAGAGGTTGCGGGTTCGATTCCCGCCCTGAGACAAATGTTTGTACCATCAGCGAATATTTGTCTCGGGTGTTCTAGGTACATATTTTCTATTTATATTAAAAAAAGCTATCTATCTAATATATGTATTGTATTAAGTATATCAGTCATCTAGTACACCTGCTCTGCTTAGCTTGGGGCAAGATGATGCTGTGTGGATTGTCCAACATTATTTATTTATTTACATTTATGACATCCACTGGCTAAGGAATAGAACCCTCTTACTATTCCTGCGACCGCCATGGGGCAGAAACAAAATAAGAAACCAGCAAATCTGCAGGCCTAACTAAAATTATAACAAAAGATAATAGGCATAAAAGAAAAGCGAGCACGTTCAGACATTGTTCAAACACATCCTAATAAAAAGAAATGATTGTTACGACAGTGTTGCGGCATTGTAGCCGAAAATAACCATTGTCCATTCGATATTTACCGTAATTGTAGGGGTGTGGAAATTGCTGCTTAGCAGTTTTGACCCTCGATAGATTTGATGGGTTTTGTAAGTATTAGGTAATTGAGGAACATGAATGGAGTTTTACATCTCGGTATGTACGTATGTTTGAAGTAAGTATTCTTATGAGGACGTCGTCAGGCTTGTTTTAATACTCGGTTTAAGAATCCTAGATATTTATTATTATCACACTATATAAATACTAGCTGCTGCCCGCGCCTTAGCTCGCGTTTTATCGGCATAAAAATTGGCCTATATGTTATTCCAGGTCCCAAACTATACCCATACCAAATTTGAGCCTAATCGGTTGAGTAGTTTTTGCGTGAAAGAGTAACAAATATCCATACATCCATCCATACAAACTTTGACATTTATAATATTAGTAGGAAGTAGGATTGGTGTAGAAGATTATAAGGCGCCGGTATCATTGGAGAATATCGCAGAAGATCGAAACAATTCTTGGATTTTAAAGCTTTCATTCTTCATTTCAGCCGGATTTCGTCCGTTTTCGACTCAAATTTGAACCAATTTCGCTGCGTGTGAGTAAATAGAATCGAATTGTTGCAAGTTGTGTATTTGTTTTTAGCGATTATCTCGCTGTTGTTGTTAGTTTTGTGTTATTATCATTAGTTTTGTTTAGTTCATATACATGTCTTTTTCCCATAAATTCTGTCTTCTACAGAGACACAAGGGCCGAATTCTTCTGACCAATAGCTATACTATGACAATGGTTATGTCGCAGAATCGTCGATAGATGAAAGAAACCCTTGATAACGCATGCTGTGCTATATTCACGGAGAGATTGATAGATTGGTATCAACCTTGACACTTTTGACACGCGTTGCTCCATCTATATAGTTTCTTTCATCAACGGTAAAATTCAAAAATGTGTCTTCTGGACGATAAACTTTGTTATGGGTGTGTAGTCATTTGAAAATTTGTTTATAAAACATATCGCGCTATGATTCTTCCTACCAATAATATAAATTTGAAAGTCTATCTGTTACCTTTTCACGCCTAAACCGCTGAACGGATCTTAATGAAATTTGGCAGGGAGGTGGATGGTATCCCGAGAACGGACATAGAGTACATAAAAAGTATGTGCGAAGGCGCAGACAGCAGCTAGTATTATATATTATACCTACATCTGTGATGGGCTTCATTCTGAACAGCATTGCTATGGTGAAATTACTAATTTATTGTAATTACGCCCCGGAAAGAAATTCAAAAGTTTTGCGCGAGTAGTATTATACAATTTTAAAATTAGACTCCTCTGGTTTCCTGTAGCTAAAACACAATATTAAGTTTCTGTTCATGAAAATCATGCTGGATGGTTCTTGCTGAATATTTTCTATTCATCAAGTTGAACTGCACATTCAACGTGTATGAATAGAATCCGGATGAGAGAACTTAGGAATAGAAAATCAGATATGTCAGTTTGACGTCAATAAACAATCATATAAAGAGTTTACTGCAGTTTGTTGCCGGTTATGAATTTAATTGGAGAGTATCTATAATCAAAAATATAATTGAACGGACAGGCTCGGTTAATGTTAAAATCTTTAACCAAGGCTATCTGCACCAACATATATCTGTTATATTGTTCAGGTTGTTATTCAAATGATTTAATGATGCGGTTATTTAATTGTAGCGAGGTACATAGCGGATCCCGCATATTTCTTTTAAAATAAAAATTACAGTTCAGGGCACCTGAACTTTAGCTGTCAGCTTGACTCGAAGTAACCATAAAAGTGGTACATCTGCATCGAAACTAAGTGTGCAATACCAGTTATCGCAGAGAGTAATATTTCCATTGGCCGCAACTGTACAGCTGAGAGCTTAGCGAAATTGCTTCGGGGACTTGGTAATATTTTGCTCATGAAGTTTACGTTTATTTGAACTTTGATGATCATACCAACGAACTAAGTGTTATGAAGTTGAAGATGTGCTTAAATTTAATTTTCCTAAAGTATTCGAAATCAAATAAGTATAATGATTTAAGAGTAAGGCATTTTCTCTAATAAAATGGGACAATTACATTTTAATTCCAGTTTTAGACAGAATTGTTCATACATTAAACGTCAAAGCTAAACAAAATTGCTTCTGGGACTTGGTAATATTTTTCTAATGAAATTAACGGTTATTTCAACTTTGATATTCATACCAACTAAGCGTGTTGGAGTTGAAGACGTGCGTAAATATCGGTTTCTTAAACTAAAAAGTAAACTTTTTACGGAATCAAAAAACATTTTGTTCTTGGATAAGATAATCAATTGCATTTGATTGACGTTTTTGTCAGAAATTTTCATATCTAAAACGTCAATGCTAACCGACGAAGCAGCTTATTGCCCGATTATCTTTCGAAGAACACCAGTCCAAGAGCATAAATGAACTCGGATGGTAACCTTATGGTTCTGATGATGATTATGCCCTCCTAGCCGAATTTCGACCACATCAGCCAGTCTCAATGGAGACTAGCCAAGTGCGCAGGGCATATTATAGTGTACAAGTGTGTCCGCAGACACAGGTTCATTCTCTATTCCCTTACCCTCGTAATCCGGCGGGACAGCAGACCGATACGACCGGAGAGACGTAAGGCGTAGGACCAACGGCTTAACGTATTTTCCGAGGCACGAGGGTGCAGTAACATCTTACAGTTGCCGAACTTGTACTTACGCCGTACTACCACAGCCTGTATTACTTTAATTTGAAGTAATCAAAAAAATCTAGAGATTTCGCGCTAATACCAACTTTTTTAATGTCTTCGTAACGTGCAACACAAAGTACCTAACCTACCTAGGCATTCTACCATGGACTGGAAGAATAACCCTTATAAACATCCAACAATCACCAAGAAGGCGCACTAAAATCCATTTACAAAAATTAATTCATAATTTAATGTATATTCATTGTAAATTCAACACCAAAAGTCGAGCCTTTACGTAAGAGGACGAATGTCTTGCATGGCTGATGATTTCAGAAAAAAATTAAAAAGATAAAATATTTTTGTAGCCCTAAGCATAAACTCGAGATTCATGCCTGCTTAGCTACGCTATAATGACACACTTTTTGAGCAAGAGAAGCTGCACTTGCGGTAGACAGTTGTATGAGTGCCCAGGCGGTGCTGACTTTAGACGGTTTGAGGAAAACTCGCACGCGCCGCCGCAGCGGGGAAAAGCTTTAACGATAAATGACAAAATCCACTTCCGCTCACGCTTTTCAACGAAAACGTACCATAAAATATCGTTGATATTAAGCTATCGTAAAATTACATCCAATTTTCATTTCAGACATTTTCCTCTTGGGTTCGAAGGATTTTTCCGAACGAGTAAAGGTAGCTAATGTTTTGCTATAAATACAAAAAGGATTCTTCGAAAAAATACTCGTAACCTAAGTGATGAAAATGGCTTTATGAATTTCTTTGGCGTAAGAAATAGGTAATATATCGATACATTTTTATTAATCCATTACTGAAAAACCTTTGGGTCCGAGCTACCCTTTTTAATATAAATAAATAAGCAGTTACTGCTACCAGAATAAAACATACCCTGTCACAGAGTAAAAATAGTAACAAAGAATTTGGTAGGTACTAAATTAAGCGGATTTTTAACGCATTCACTGCCTAACATCTTCGAGTGACCTGCAGGGGCGGGCCGCCGTCGCCTAGAACCACGTGTACGTCTTGGGCAATGAAAGTGTTAAAGTCTTGTCTGTTTCAATCCGGTTAGCCGCAGACGCGACCGCTTTTATCCGCGTCGAGCAACAATTTAGAAACTTTTGCTACTTTTAATACATACTAGTAAGGTATTTGATACTTTCGAATAGAAAAACACACTTTTAGAGCATTGAGAACTTTTGCAATATCAAACTCTAAACGACTAAATAGAACTATAAACCTAATAAAACTGAACGATTCCAAGGGAATAGAGTAGACGTGAGAGTATGATAGAAATTGAAACCACACCGAAGCTGGGTTTAATAAACGTCAGTGTAAGCTCAGGGTGTAACGGAATTA
Source organism: Eupithecia insigniata (assembly GCA_947859395.1). Classification (NCBI taxonomy): domain Eukaryota; kingdom Metazoa; phylum Arthropoda; class Insecta; order Lepidoptera; family Geometridae; genus Eupithecia; species Eupithecia insigniata. Next base: position 7,303,046 of record OX402009.1, on the reverse strand, counting down.
TATACCGCCTGTAGAAGTTATTTGGACTCGTTTATTAGTAAATGTGGGAAGTTGAGGAACTTTTTGCTTGGCAGCATAAAGTTCGTAAAAAGTTTGGCATTTATTTCTTCCTTTATGACTTAGTACCCCCGAATACTCAAACGCAACTCACATTTAAGCATATTTTGTAGGACAACGTCTTAGATATTTGAATAGAAATAGTACAGGGAATGCTTCTCAAAGAGTTTAGTGTCAAAACGTCCAAAGAGGTTTAAATACCGAGCCATAGATGCTGGCCGCAAACGTTTTCGAAATTCGAAAATCACTACAAAGAAATGCATGCCGTTGATCGTCTATTGTTTATTTCAATTCTTATCTTCTTATTTTGGAAATAATCTGGATTTGATTTTGATTTATACGTATATACGCTTGCGGTATTAAATTCATTTTATCAAAGATAATGTTTCGCAAGATTATCTTCAGACGCGAACAGGGAAACATAAACAAGTAAACAGTGAAGTACTGCAGGAAAGGAAAAAGAAACTCCTTTCAAGATCAGTCTTTCAATTCCAACAACTTCCTTCAACGATCTCCAGTCCAGCAATAGAAATGTGTGCACCCCAGCAGCAAGTTTTTACTTTATGTGTGCAGCCGCTCATTCTTACGTTAGTGGGATCGCACACGTCTCAAGTAGCGTAACTTTTTGACAGACAAAATCTGTCATCTGAGTTGTGTTAGAGAATTCGGGGGTAAGTCACCTATATTTTTATTACTGTTAGAGCTAAAACTAAAATTTTAAAGCACATTCACAGCTGTTTGTCTATTAACAATAAAAAACCGGTCCCCCCAGCGCGACTAGCCGCTCGATTGAACCGCTGCTAGTGCATTTTGCCGCTTAGAAAATATAATAATTTTGGGATGACTCAAGAAATAGGGTTATTCTCAAAGAATCGGGTGAGACCCGGTTCCTCATGAAAAAAAATAGAGTTATTTCCAAAGTCTCACTTGAGACTCAGTTCCTCACGAAAAAGTTCATATGAGTCAGAGAGCATCGTCATTACAATAGATGCTTAGAACTGTATCAGACAAAAAAAGAAAACATTTTACTAAACCAAATCTTCTAGCAATCACTCTACCTAAGTACCTATTACCGAATTAAGACCGCTACACACCGGATGCACGAACTCATTCCATAGTCCGGTAATTGATCACCGCCGATATCCGCTACTGAATTAGATTCCCGGTTTAGTGCCTTAAATCTTTTGTTTGAGGTCAGACGAAAATTTCGAAATCAGTAACCTATCACCTATTTGACCTGATGGGTTGCCCTCGAGACTCGACTCAGTCCTAAATCAATGCTAATTTAATAATGGTGAAATTTTATGAGTACTCATTCATACCTAAACGTTTAATGTGATCCAGTTGAAATGTATTAAAATCATTCTTTATATTCAATGGTAGGTAATCAAGTAACATTACTTTTATTTCTGCTTCAATTGCTCCGAGTAATTAATCCGATTTACCTCATGATAAAACATAGAAAACACGAATGAAGCTTTTATAAATACTGTATTTTAAATTCGAAATGGAAATAAATGAAAATTTATGGAATTCCGAGCGCAGCACAAAATCTATATAGCGTTACAAATAGAGATTGAAAGGTCGCATTCTGAATTGGATTTCAAACGAAAAAAACTAGACTAAAAACAACAGAAACTAAATACCAGTGGCCAAATTTCACTAAATTTACCGCTTCACCATAACAATGGTATCGTCTCAGCGTAATACATTTGGTATTTTACCTTTGATGAAAGAAACTATAGATTGAGGGACGCGTGTCAAAAGTGTCAAGGGTGAAACAAAGTCTCTTCGTGCAAATATCTAGAGTTTCTTTCATCCATGGGCCATTTTGCGATATTACCATTGTCATGGTGAATCGATTGGTTATCAGAATTCGGCCCCTAGCGACTGGTACACATCGTATTTGTACCATTATCGTTTTGAAGTACCAGTTGCTACTCAAACGCTTTACTATGACAATGATATTGTCGCAGAATCGTCCAGGCGATCGGCAGTTAAACCGTCCAATCTAATTCATGGAATGAAAATAGTTTTGATATTAAAGACGAAACTAATCGCTATTTAAGCTTCCTCATCAGCACACGTCCGCAGCTGACCATGCCTTCGCCAAAGTAAGGATAACATTTGGTATTTGGAAGGTCAAAAAACGTACGTGTAGGTACCAAATTTCAAGTTGATCCGGAAAATAGGGGTTTTTCGGAACTGCACCCCACTAGTCGAAGCAGGAACTGTTGGTGGCCTAGCAGAGACAGCCACGAGTTTTTTCTCCATAGTTAGTGGTATGTGATACTTAGTAATGATAACCACCTACCTACCATAATAAATGTTTGAAAAATTAAAATACTTCGAGTGCGGTGATTAGTGTGTATTATTAGATTTCCCGCACTTGTTTGCTAAGTGTTGGTCATCACGCGTGATATTAGCTCGAATTGACGTCATACTTTTTAAACAGTTCTTTTCAAGTAGATCATTCTCATAGAACTAGATTTTTTTTATGATCATTCTGGGATATTCTTTCTCCTGATTTTTTTTCAGTGTCGGTTGTGTTATCATATCTTTGATACCAGCACGCATGTAATTTTTCATGATAAAAAGATGTTCCTCAAGATAAATTAAATATTTCCTATCAAAACTACTATAAGGTTGACGACCGATGTGGCGCGTCAGGTGAAGGTCTGCCTGCGACACACGAGGTTGCGGATACGATTCCCGCCGTGGGACGAATGCTTGTTGCGATCTGCAAATATTTGTTCCGGGTGCACTGGCTATTTTCTCTGTATGATAAAAACTATCTATATATGTATGTATTATATTATGTATATCAATCAGTCATCTAGCTCTGCATAGCTTGGTGCTAGATGATGCTGTGTGGATTATCCAACATTAGTTATTCATTATTAAATTTGTTCTGTGCAAATAGCGTGCGTTACGTCTCATGTTAGTTCGTATTTTCTTTAATTTTTTTGCGTAGCATTATTAATGTTTTTTATTGTGTATCTAATAATAATGTGTTTTGTGTATCTAATCATAATAAATAAAAATAAAATGTATTCGTTCAGCTGATTAGTCCTTTAAAAGTTTCTTCTACATCAAAAAGACCTAGGTTTAAGGAGATACCACTTTTTTTTTCATTTATCCAGATAATTTATCACGTCGTAAAGCTAGCGTACCTACGCTGTCAAAATTGGATATTCGTAATGGTTCCGTGGTAATGATCGACTTTATGTGAACATTACTTACGGCCTATATAGTTTACTATTTGGGAGTACTTTTATTTGACAAATGTACCCAAATTCTTATAATCTAGGGCTCCAATGATGTAATAGGCTGACGTTTACTAACCCAGTAACGGAATCGACGAAGCGAAAAACGAGAAATTTTCAGTGAATTAGAAGATCAGGGACACTTGTTTTTTTTAAATTCAATCCAAAGTTGAACACTCTGTTTTAATTTTCAGTTTTCACCACTTTGCATACCCATTGCTGCTTTATTTACCTATATCTGACGTAAATATTGTTTTTAACAATGATTGTTATAGCCATATTACCTATTTCGTACAAATAAAGTTACAGCACTAAATATGTCAAAATTATGAAACAAATTTTTAAAAAATCGAAATAGTTAGTGGTATAGCTAAAGGTTTTTCTGCGTTAAATAAGCTGCCAAGCACTTGGTTTCACCTACCCTCGCTTTCCACATGAAAAACGTTGTGCCGAGCACCCTGTATGCACCATAAAAACAATTTCTACATGGCCAAAATCTATATAGTAGGTACATCTTCATTAGGGAACTAAATCTGGTAGGTAGAGACTACTCATTGTTCCTGTTTTACTTCAACTTGTTTTCTGTATATAGAATTTTATAGTTTACTTCATATCTATGTATTTGTTACCAAGACAGAACTGTTCTCCATTTTTCCTTCACAAGCAAGCAGTCTTTTAGCTTTTATATGCGAGGACACATTAATGGTTATAAGTTATTATTTAAGTTTATTTATAAAGTGTGTAAAACTGTTTGTTCTCCGAATAAAATAAAATAAATAGATTTTGACTTTATATATGTACATAATAATGTAGTTTGCCTTTGAATCTACTTGGTATTCGCTATACGTATTCTAAAGTTTTAAATACATTTCTATAAGGAAGTAGACAAATTAGCTGACAAACAATGTAACTACTCAATTTTATTGAAGACCATACAAACATTTGATTCAATGATATTGACCCTGGGGTAATTGGCATACGTCAATGATTATAAAATATTGCAATGAGGTAATACAATATTACTTGCATACTTTTCTTCGTTTGTTTAGTTTTATTTTATTGACTTGTGGGATCCTGTTGCAGGGCAAAGGCCTTCCTTTCCTTTTTCCATTTATCTCTATTAACTGCATGTTCATTAAAATTCTATTTCGCAACTAGAATTGCAAAAATGTTTTGCCGGGTGTAAAGGGTTAGAAAATTTTAATACTTTGATCAGCGAATTTCCGCTCGCCATGAGATACGCTTCCCCGAGCTTTCGTTTCAATAGGATAGGAATAGGATTTCGCTCTCATAGGAGCAAGACTGGTAATACTTTTTTGGAAAGACGTAAGCGCAAAAATTCAAATTATTGTTTAATACAAGAAAACCACGAAAGTAATACTTTCGTGGTTTTCTTCAGAAACTGGCGTCTATCTAAAAATAACCTAAACTCTTAAAATATGTTATTATGACGTATGTAATTATTATATACGAATCAAAACATAAATCATTTCAATAGACCTCAAGGTTACTGAGACCGCGATCAAATTTTGTGCGAAACAGTGCACTTTCATGATTTTTGATATCGTATATTTATATAATCAGAAACTTCGATTTCGTTTTTACGAGTATAGGCCCTGTTTTTAACATTAGACGAAGAAAAGAAATATTGTTGAATTGAATATAATTCAAGCTTATTACTTTTACCACGGATTATTGCCATTAGAACTGAGATCTAGGCCTTCTTTGACAACCAAAACTGATACAAGAGTGAGTTTCATCTAAAAAAATCTTGCGCAACTATTTAGTTTTTCCGAATACAAATGATGACGTCGATCGTTCGTGAGGGATATTTTACACGTGGATTTTTTAACTTGACTTCTTTGACTTCTTAGACTCGTAAACAAAAATTCTATTTCGCAAACGAGTATCGCAAAGTGCCGGTTGTAAAGAGGAGTTAACGAATACAATATCATACTATTTACACCTAAAATATTAATTTAAAGCTGACAGTAAAAATATTTGTTATTGAAATTTACGATACATATGGTTTTGTTTGGTAAACAAAAGGTGAAAATGCTATTTACAACAAAAATCTACTTTAACAAAAACATCACTGCTTTTCCCTGATTTTAGTTAGACTATTCAATATAAATATTTTGCTAATGTAAGTGGAAACGTCACGTTTTATTTTGATTGCAAAGTATTTCAATTTACGTTTCACTCGATACATTTTTATTGATATGGCAAGTCTTATTCTGAAAGCTATAAAATGTTTTCGAATTTATTACTCGTTTCGAAGTATTTTTACTTGTTCAACGCTTGTCATTTGCAGCAGGACAAATACGTACCTTATCAGAGCCCTTAAGCATAGATGTCATCTATAATTGTGAATGAATAAAGATTATGAATTATGAATCACTTCAAGTTCCGTCTGAAACGTTGTGCTTATCGATCGAATTTCCATCCTTTAAGTGAACTACTCCAGAAAAATAAGACTAATGAAAATTAATTAAGTACTTTAATTGTTTTATGCTTGACTTTTAAATATTTATTCATTTTTAATTAATTACAATACCTGAGTTGTCTATATGTGTAATGTGATTAAAAAACTTATTACTACTTACAATTATGTTATTGACATATCAATCGGCCTTATGAATAAATTGGACCTAAATTTCTATATTTTTATTTCTGAACCAGCTTTTTTACTCAGCAGTGGATAGTACCGGTGGCTTAGATATGTAGCTAAATAGAAATTTAATAATATCCTAATAATTTTACGACTTCGGCATTGTTTGAGCAGATTTTAAATTTCAATGTTTTCCCTGTAGTTGGAGCTAAAGGCGCTAGAGTCCGCTAACTCCTTAAGATTTTCGACAAGCAGAGGGCTTAAGAATAAATCAAGACAAAAGATTCCACTCGACGTACGAAGAAAACCTAATACCTAGATCTTTGTTTTTACAGCTCGCGTCAAAGATTTTTATTTTTCAGAAAATTAATTATTGGTACTTATTTATTATAACTGGTATATATTGATTTATTACATATATATTTAGTACATAATATATTTTCTACTTTATGTTCATTTATTATAATTTTATTTTATTTATGTTTCTTCTTGCATAGGAATATTTATTAAAATGTATAAAAGTTATATATACCTCGCCTTTCTTAAAATGTAAATATATACCTTCCAAGGTTTCCTGGAAGAAATCGCTTCTAAGCGATAAGGCCGTCCATTGTACTCGTTATTGTCTATGTTTTTTATTTAACTTTGTGGTGTACAATAAATAGTGTTGTATTTTATTGTAATACCAACAAGTAATTTTTGATATCTGTTTACGATCCGTAAAATTTCCAATAGTTGAAAGTTAAAAAGTTATTTAGTTGATGAAACTATTTGAAAAAGTTAAATAGTTTAAAAGTTAAAAAGCTTCTGAAACTTGTCTACAGCACGGATCACCTTAATTGCCTATTTAAATAGACATTGACCGTAGGATCATCAATTTCAGTCCAACGCAATAGACAGGCTGTTTTCCTACCTTGTTTTTAGACTTTTATTGCATGTTAGGAGGAGCAAGTTTAGTTTTGGTTTTTAAGGATGAAATTTTTCTGAGATACAGACAGATAGAAAGGCAGATTTGATTTGATTTTTAGTCACAGTAATTTTAACGTACCTTTAACGTAGCAAGTTTTAAAACATTTTCAAAGTTATTCAATGCCGCCGACTGCCGATTTTAGAATTAACCGAATATTTTTTTCATACGCACACCTTATTGACTTTTTTCTAGTTCTTTCAATGATGCCGCCAAAATCAGTATAAATAGCCAAGAATAACAAAACTTCGTGTACGCGTTTTAGTCAGTTTTCGAGGGAATGTTTTGCTTCGGAACAGAATATCATTGAAAAAAACGCATGAGTACCCGCTCTTTTAGGCAAAACAAATGGGAAACCAAAATAGGTATGTTTTGTTAATTTGAGTAGTTAGATTCGATTGAGCACAGGGGACCAATTCTGCGTAGCACGTGATATTTTATCGAGTGATATTTATTATCACGGAATAAAAATATCATGTGATAAATATCGAGTACCATCAAAAACTGCATTCTCATGCAAACCCTCGATAAATATCGAGTTGCAAATTTTGAGAATACGCTTGTTTATCACTCGATATTGTGACAGTTCTTGCCATATTTATCGAGTAGATACATTGCCAGAAGCCCTCCTGGTCTTCTAACTATTTATTTATTTTCTATTACAATCGCAAAGCCATAACAAATTAAGAACAATTAAAGAGGACGATCAAAGCACCTGAATTGCAGCTTGGTTAATGGTTCGTGAAATTGCTCAGTATTTCATTAGAGGACTGAAGAGGAGCACTAATTGAGTTTGAAAGTAGAAGTGATAGAAGAAGATACTACCTAACTATATAAAACAAAGTGTTAGTTATAACTCGAGAACGACTGAACCGATTTAAAATATTTTTGATTCGTTGGATTCGTCTCCGTCCGGAATAGGATAAATATGTAAAAAAAATAGGGTTAACCGCAAAAATCAAAATTCAACGAGGGCGAAGCCGCGAGCACAGCTAATATTTTATATCTGATAAAAACAATTTGGTAATGTAACGGACATAATTATATTTTTTTTGAAAAAAATAAAAACAGACTTCGATCTTATTAATTTTACACTGTTTTTAAGTTTCGAGGGATATATAATAATCCCTCGCGAATATTTTTCTATGGGACCATCCTCTTCAATAGTGAAAGAATTTCAAAATCTGTCCTTAATTAACGGCTAAATCGACGAACATGTATAAAAAAACATACATACCTACAGCCGAACATAGACCTTCCTCCTCTTTTCGGAGTCTGTTAAAAAACAGTTGTAATCAAGGACTTTTTCGGAAAGGCCGCTGGGCGTCGACAGTAGGTATTGTCTTACTTATATGGTTTTACCTAATTAATAATGTTCTTAGCAAGTAAGTCCCCATGGAAATCCCAATAATTACATATGTACGCTTTATGTTAATATACGATGACTATATTAATAGCTAGCTGGCTATCGAAAGTTGAGACTGGAAATACATATTGACAAACATTTTAAATGCCTATATTCAAATCTCAATATGAATTGTACAAAACAAATTGTCGATGTTTTGGTTATTGGTGATCTTGTTAGTCGTGGGGTGATAAACGTCTAGAGGTCAAGATGTCAATGGGTTACATAGTATCAGTGTCAAAATGTACAAATTGATGGTGCCAAAATGTTCTTACATTTTGAAACTGTACCAGTTAATTTTTTCTTTATTGTAAATACTGCTATAGAAGTTTAATAAATTAATGTGATATCCATATATAAAGCTTGCGATACTATCATGAGACAGTAGAGATGAGTCCGGTATTAAATAACTAACTCAGTAACTGTTAGTATTGTTTTAAAATATCTAACGATATTGTAAGGTCTGCATACCGCTAGGGAATACCTGTGCAAAGCGAGCATCGCGCGTAATCGACCATGAGCCATAATTACCCAAAGCTTCAATACCTAAATATCATCTACGCATACTAGCGTACCGTTCACCCTTAAAGTTATGTAGCTGCAACACATATTTGGTATTTCTAACCGATTTGGTTAGAAATGCCAAATACTTGTTGCAGCTACATAACTTTACGGGTGAACGCCATATCTAACCTAACCTAACCTAACGCTTCAATACTATAACTACCCAACGCTTTAATATCTAACTATCATCTACGCATACTTGCGTACCGTTCACCCGTAAGGTTATGTAGCTGCAACAAGTATTTGGTATTTCTAACCAAATTGGTTAGAAATACCAAATACTTGTTGGCATCCCTGTTTAACACTATAATTTTATTGCAAGTAAACGAGATAGGTAGCTAATTTAAATATCCAATACTTGTGGCCATCCCTGTCTAACACCAAGATTCTGATCCGAGTAAAAGAGATAGTTAGGCTATTTTCCATCGAGCGTAGTAACATTACCTTAATCTGTGGCACTGCGTTCAACCGTTCAACTATTTTATTAGTACGAGATTTTTTCACTGGTAGCGCGGAAATAGTTTCCTACCATCTTTTTATTTAAATTAGCAGTGAATACCAGGTACAGGTGAAGCTAGCGTTGCCTCTGATTTTTGTTATTATTTTTATTAATATATACAATATTAGTCATACAATATTATCAAATATTCTCTTGCAATTTGAATTGCTCTTGTAATTCTCGAATTTCTTTTTCGCGCACCAGGTGCTGCCATCTAGGTCAAATCAACATTATATAGCAAGAAAATAATAAAAAGGGAATTAAAATATCTACCTACCTACTAAGACATATAGCGTGATAATTTTTTTGAACTTTCGCGATGTGATCATACGGGAAAATTTAACAAAAGTTACGCGATAAAATATAATAATTAATCTTTAGCCCTATAAATAACATTGTTATCTATTTATGTCAAGCGCCACCTAGTGCGCAATCAGACCTAGATTCTCAGCACTGTCTATTGATATTATGGGTGATCGTCACGGGTTGGCGCGAGATTCAAATTATTTTGTGATTTTTATTTTATTCTGCGTTTTACGAAGAACAAAATTAACGGAAAAGTAATTCGAAAATAATGAGAGATTTTTTAGCCCATAATCTCTTATTTTCTAAAATGCTCTAACACTACCAATGAGCCGAAGTTCGTTGTTTGTAAGTAAATAGAAAATGTGTTTACAATTTGCGCCAACTTACTTTTCCGCTAGATTTATTCCTTGAAGAAAGCAGAATAAATTAAAAGCTACAAAAAAAATTCAATATCGCGCCAACCCGTGAAGAACCACCTTATATAATGTACATACAACTTAATTCACGAGCATATCGATAGATAGCGCTTTAAATATTATACATTTTTAAAAGGGCTTTTGTTCAGTACCTATCTGTGTTTTCTAAGGATAGTAAAAAATATATATCTATTATATACGTAGCTAGATACATCAGTTGTCTACCTATTAACAGAAGATCTTATTACTCTGGGGCGAAATGATGCTGTATGAATTCAGTAGTCTTAGATACAGACAAAAGCGTGACGACCTCTGTGGCGCGGTGGCCGAAGGTACGCCTGCGACGCAGGAGGGTTCGACTCCCGTCTCGGGTTAAATATTTGTACAATTTGCAGATATTTGTTCAGGGTGTTCTGGATGTTTTCTATGTATAATATATCTATCTATGTAGTGTATTATATTAAGTAGGTATATCAGTTATCATATATACCCATAACACAAACTCTGCTTAGCTTGGAGCTAGATATTGCTGTGTGAATTGTCCAGCATTATTCGATTTGGGCCATGGGGCCACGGCGTACGAATATCGACTCGTAGAATAACGGTATTGGGTACCACTTGGTGCTAGCGGTATTGGAAAATAATACCCAACTAATCATCGATGGCCAAAAAACTCAATAACTCCCATCCGTATGAGACAGACACTGGCAGAATTGCGTCAATCCAGACGCAGAGCCATTAACAAAGAAGTTGAAGTTGACCCTGATGCATAATGTCTCGGTGATGTTTTGTCTTTTGTACTCATTAACACTTGCGCATTAATATAAATAAAGACTTTTGTACCTTTTGACATTGATACCAAGTTATCCATTGACATCTTGTCCTCGAGAGATTTTTTACCTCACGCCATAAAGCATTTTTCCAGTCATCATACATCATCATCATATCAGCCCATACACGTCCACTGCTGGACATAGGCCTCCCCCATACGACGCGACGCCACAAATACCGGTTTTTCCAGTATCAACTCTCAATAGTCAGACTCTAGCAAAATCATGTAAAGGTACCTTCATTTTAGTCAAATTTTAGTTAGTTTATTCATGACGCCGTGCCGTGAAACCCTGTTTATATGATAAGCAGCCTCCAAATCAAACAGCTTACAGCTGATTTTGTATTCCGCATAATGGCTACCAATTTATTGTTTACTTTAGGTGCTAATCCATTTTTATTAGGGTTTATTTGCTAAACGACCATGAAAAGGGCTTTATGCTTTAGATTGAGTTCCAATCAAATGGAATTATGGGTTAAATACTTTCTAAAAAAATTGTATTCATAAAAAATGGTAATGTACACGTACGTATACATATAACTGTAGAATTGTCATAACTTCATTCGCGTTTGGCCCGTGCGGGTTCGCTATTCAAGCTTGAAGACAAGAGTGAACAGGTGTCTTCTAGACCTTCGCGATACAACGTCGGCCACATCATCACTTTCTATCAGGTGAGATTGTGGTCAAATGAAGGTCTATATACTATAAAAAAAAAGGTTTCAGTTTAGTTCCTATATTCACAAACAAATACCTAGGTACGTTTGTGTCCCAGTATTTACATTTTTTTTTATATAAAATCAAATATCACCCATATCAGAATAAAAATGTTAATAAATAAAATTTCACAATAAAAATAAGTTGATACTTCAACACAGAAATTAAATTAAATCAGATGACAAATTATTATAATTTGGCGTGTTTTAAAAAACGATAAACCGACTCCAAATTCCCTCACTTTTACACTTATTGTAAGGAATAAATACGAATCCCCTGGAGATAATAATAAAAATTATGGGACCCCTTCGGGATTTTCTATACAATAGTGAAATAATTTTCAAAATCGGTCCATAATTGGCGGAGATATCGCGTAACATACATACAAAAAAATGTACCACTTACACACTTGATTGATTTTGCATACAATAATTAATGAGTCATTGCCGTCATTGGTCAGGTCAATACGAGTAGACATTGGTGTAAGTTTAGATGGCACGTGAACTGAACTAAACTACGCTCCGTCCACGCATTTATTTTCTTCGACAGAATGAAGGAATGCAATGTTACTTCTTCTTTTATTACTTTTGTTACTACTACTTCTTTTTATGAATAGTCATACGAATTTATCGACACGAATAATTATCGGATTATCGAGAGCTTCGATTTTTATAGAGCTGACAGATTTCGTGTATATGAAAAACTGTAGTCTTCATTAAGTCAGAGAAAATAAATGTGTGGCAGGAGTTTAATTTGTTAGCACTCAAAATGATGCCATCCTTTTTATTTCGTTTGATAAGAAAGGGACGGCAACATTTTGAGTGCTCTCAAATTTGTAACTCATTTACGGCCGAATACTCAAACGCAACTCAGATGTAAGCACGTCTTATGTCGCAATATTTTGACAGTTTTCAATGAAAATCTGTCAAAAAATCGTCACTAGAGTCGTGCTTAAATCTGAGATTCGTTTGAGTATTCGGGGGTTAGGGTTAAGCTCACCTTTGTACATGTCCGATAGTTGTTAACTTTTATGTATGTATGATTTTATTTGTCTGTACGTACAATTATTCATTGCATACTTATACATATTTACATTGTAGTTTTAGCTTAGGTGGTAATTAGTGCTTAGAGTTAAGTACATGTACCCTGTAGAGGCGTAGCAATTTATTTATAAATTATAATAATAGGTACTTAGTCTATTTATACCCTGAAACAGGAGTAAGAAAATATAGGAAATGTCAAGCACATGAATCAAACAATTACAATAATAATTCAGTAGGTAGGTATGTCAATTACTTACAAATACAAATAGGCAGTCAAATAGTTATAGTTAAGATTTATCATTAATAAATAAGTTTAGTTTATGTGATATATGATTTGACACCAGTGCACTGGTGTCATTAGTGTGTGGTGTAATTAGTGGCCTTATCAAGTGTCCTAAAATTCACGCAAAATTCGCGCCACTACGGGGTTAATTTACAAAACCGAACCTAAAACATAACGATGCACCGATACCTACAGTTTTTCGACTTATGTGGAACAATTTTTACTCGTGTAATAGTATTAAAGTAAGCTTCAACAAATCATCTTTAATCACTGTGTGTTGCCAGTGATGACCTACGAATCTGACTGAACGTGGTCGCTAACTATAGGGCTCGTTCATAAGCTCAGAGTCGCTCAGCGGACTATGGAGAGAACTATGCTTGGTGTTTATCTACGTGACAGAATCCGGAATAAAGAAATCCGTAGAAGAACCAAAGTTATCGACATAGCTCTCAAAATAAGTAGGCTGAAGTGGGCAGGTATACACGACTTATAATCACTGGGGAGTAAAGGTTCTCGAGTAGCGGCCACGATGCAACGCGGAACGGAGTGTTGGGAGACCCTCCACTCGATGGACCGACGACATCGTAGCGGTCGCAGGGAGACGATAGATGGAGGCAGCTTTGAACCGCTATTTGTGGCGTCGTATAGGGGAGGGCTATGTCTAACAGTGGATGTATATGGGGCTATATGATGAAGCTTCAACATAAACAATACGTATTTTCGCAACTTTATAAAATATCTGTTTTAAAAGTTGCTTTAAATCTACGCTTCAGGCTGTAGAGTAGTTTCGTATTTCTCGCTAGAGAACTGTTTATTTTGATGACAAAATCCATTTTCTGCGTCGCTGGTTTCCTTCGATTCTCGCTTTTGAATAAGTCCATTTTAAAAACAACTGATATCTATCTGATTGTCTTGACTGCTATTTTAGAGATTCCATGTTTAGATCACTGTCACATCTTGTTTCAATGAATTCAAATCGCAAATAAGTAAGTACATTACATACATATTTAGTTTGAAAGGAAATGGTATATTGCATAGAAATATGGACAAAATATTCCAAAATCAATCATTTTTTCTAAACTTTACTAATGACTTATTGCATAGAAACACGGAAAAACCAAAATCGATCATTTTTAATAGTTATGTAATGTTTTTTTATTTTACGTATGCCTTGATTGAATAGGTCAGTCTAAGGTACATATTTACGTAAAGCCTGTGAGTAGAAAAAGAGATAGAAATAGGAGAAAGTTTGTAAATATCTATATCCTGCATAATTAGGTACCCACATGTACCTGCAAATATAACTGAAATGATGATTGGATAACAAAATTGTTGTTTTTAACGATGGTTATTAACTTTCTACATACCGGTATTCGTTTATTCTGTCAGCTAGTCAAAATTCTAATTAACAATTATCAAAGTTGAACAACGAACTTATTGTTTCAACAGATGTCTACATCCACGTAAGTAGGAATGAGAACAAAGAATCATCCTGGAAAAGATCGCTTCTAAGCGATAAGGCCGCCCATTGTACCTACCTATGTAACATCTCTCTGTAATGTTGTTTTTCTGGAGTACAATAAAGAATTTTTGTATTGTATTGTATTGTAATGAGGAAGTAGCTGCCGCCATTATTTATCAGTGATAAACGGGAAACAAATCTGCTTGTAAAATGTAGATGGATCCTGGCCATTGTTGCCAGACACAATATTAAGAAATAGAGAATATCAATTACTACGCCAGGATCTAAGAACACTATCAGTTAAAATTTCAGGAGATTCTTAAATAAAATCAGTTGATCATGAGAATCTTAGATACGTCAGGAAATCTTCTGGAAAATTACGAGGTCTGGCAAATTCGTGGCGAGTCCAGAAAAATCAGGACGTCAACTACCTGTATTCTGAATTAAATGCCACAGACAAGTTCAAGAGCGTTTGTCTCCGCTGGCTAGGACACGTCGACATGTCGAGAGAATGGAGGAGGACTGTCAAGAAGGCGAATGAAGGAAAACCATTGGGATGTAGACCGACTGATCTACACACCGATGGGCCGACTAGATATAGCTGGGTTAGCGAAATTGAAGTCAATCCCTGTAAACTCGACGTCACTATACTCCGATTTAGAATCCAAGATATTTCATGTCAACAAAGACATTTATGAATGAAAACTTAACAAAAGCTGACAACAATAACAGCAAAGTTATCACTAAAAACTAAAATACAAACTTCAACAACATAATCTCACATCATCATCATCATCATATCAGCCCATACACGTCCACTGCTGGACATATTCCTCCCCCGTACGACGTCACAAGTAGCGGTCCTGAGCCGAATAATCTCACATTATGTAGCAAACAATTTGAAACCGAACGAGATATCAATTAAGGCGCTACTCTAACCCAATCAGAACCGCCACCTATTTTATCGTATTATTACGATTTACAAAGGAATTTTCAAAAATCCCTAGGCCCGTTTGTAGTACCTGTCATAAGCTTATTTTTAATGCCTCTGTAATAGTGTTATATTTGTATAGCTTAGGTGGAGATGCGAAAACCAAGTTTGGTGGCAAAAACTGCAACATCGCATCTCTTCCTAAACTATACAAAATAAAACTATTACAGAGGCATTAAAAAAAAGCTTATGATAGGCATCACAAACTGAATTCCTTTGTTTAACGTAATAATACGATAAAATAAGTGGCGGCTAGTTTTGGTCTGGGAACCGCCTTAAATGATGAATGAAAGCTTTCCAAACCAAATATTGTTTCGAGCTTTTGTGCTTTGCTTCGATGATACCAAAATGTCGTTAAATATTTTTGACCAATATTCCTCGGGTTTTGTAACCCCTTTGTATACATAAAATATCCAGGTTTTTTAATCGGAGTATAGCTGTTGAGACAGCTAAGAACCGAGATGTCCGGAGAAGTCAATACTGAATATATTTATTATTATCATCACATTGGCCTAATACATAGGTACTTGTAGGTAATTTAGTAAAATAAGTATCACAATGTGAACCCTGTTGGACGTAAACAACAAGTGGAAGGCAAGCCGAGGTTGTTTATGGTATAAAATATTGGTACTGACGTAAGTAGTACCCACTTGTCTAGTCTGTCTACTTGTCTAACAGTCTTGTGTCGGAGGCCACGTTCCACTTTGAGCCATAGGAAAATTGAAACAATTGAGGTAGCTGCAGTTACGGACAAAATCTTGTTACAATCAATCTACAGATAGCTCAACTGATCCATATAATACCAGAACGGAGGTATATTCTAGAAGCAGCTATTCTCTATTAATGAGTATCCTCTGGAGACTATGTAATTCAGCTTTTGAAGGTATTATCAAGGCTTAAATAATGTGCCCGCAATTTATAATGCACACGTGATGATCCGAGGGATTAATTTAGGGATCTAGATAGCGTGTGGTAGCGTTGCCATTCAGCAATTTTTTTTACCATTTATATCAGCGCATGTACGCATGTAAATAAAGCTATAAAATAAATAAAATTTTAATATAGATAATATAGATGAAAATAAATGTTCAGCAGTGGACGTATCCACTACTCCTCTGGACTGGCTCTCACATTTTATTTCATGTATACCTGTTCAATATTTAAATGTGTATGAATAGTTTTGGACTCGCGGTGAGATGTTTTTTTTTCGAACTAAACTGTAATTTTGAATGTTTGTAGGTTTGTTTATTTTTACATATCTCGAAAACTACCATTTGAAATTCTTTCAGCTGACTTGGCGGCTCTCCTGCATTATTATTGTGTGCTACAGGCAACGCGTAAGCAAAGTTATGGACAAAATCTTGTTTAAAATAATATTTAATGTGATTACAAACTGTTATATTTTTAATAAAATGAACCTTCTGTATTTTATTTTAATTATATTGTATAGTGAGGACGACACTTTTCGCGATGAGGAGCTTTAAGCCTTTACGTTATTATCTGCTTCTACTTTGAGATAACTGATAACAACATGACGTATTCAAAGGTAGTTATAGCTATCTATATGTGCATATAGATAACTCGTTATGTAGAGGTACATATTTTTAGGCATCGATCGTTCAGACCATCATTGTTTCATTGATTTGTATGAAATAAGTTGCTCAGACAATAATTCTACAGATAGCTATTTTGCCTTCGTGTTAGTACTAAGAAGTACAACTGGTAGTACAAATGACACACCTTTGTATCTCTAGTACTAACCGAGTACGTGACCGGCGGCATTGGTAGTACAACTGAACATTTAGTATTATAACTGAACATTTATCATGACAATCGATAGTACTCTTTATATGAGAGAAACGGTAAATAACGTTTACATCATAATGCTCGGCAAGAAGGTTTTACAAACTAAGCAAAGAGGCTGTGTAAGATGGTATTCGCAACACAGTACATTTTTATAGGAATTCCATATTCAAATCTCATTACGTCACACTTTGTTTGAATTGTAAAGACTTTACAGTTCAAGCTGTGCAAAACTCCTCGGTGAAACAATCTCTTTTCTTATAAAATGATAAGAAAACGTTTTACTGAAAAAAAAACTGTGGAAATGGCGGCCTTTCATTTGATTTGATTTGTGCGACTGTAATAAACTAAAGTTAAAAGTTAAAACTGTAATAAACACGTTTAAAGTGGTAGTTCAGTATGTCAAGTACTTCATCAGATGAAGAACTGGTCCGCACGCCTGATTTCTGTCATCTCGAAGCAGAAGATGTTGTACAAAATCTTTTAATAAATAATTAATTTATGTAAGAAAAATTACATTTTGTCATACCTAAGTATATAAATGTTTTATTTGCCTCGCCATTATGATGTAAAGTAGAATGCTTACCTCGGTTGCAAGTAGCTATTACACCCTCGAACTATGTTCTCGGGTGCACTCAATCCATTAGCCCCTTTGCGAGCGCTCGCAAGGGCGCGAAATTGTATTGAGTGCACCCTCGAACTATATTCGCCCTCGCTTCGCTCGGGCGTCTAAATATCTCGGGTGCACTCAATCCAATTTAGGGCCCTTTGCGAGCTGCGCTCGGACTGGCGCCAAATTGGATCTTGTTCTGTAATAGCTCCCTTACTACCCTTGTGTAACAATCTACTAAAATGAGTTTGACCCGTTACGATCTAAGAAACAAAAGAAGATGTGATGCCACATTACCGTGTCTAATGCTAGCGCCACATTTAATGGATAATAATCGCCTATCTTACCGGCGGCGGAATGTCGCCAGTACATTTAATTTCGTCTAGTTTCCATTTTCGGTTCGTACCAATCTTCCACGTATTGTGCCCGAGAATATATAGGGGACAGGCAGCTGACATCCAGACTATCTTTGTTCTCCAAACTATACATATATATAGTATTAAGATTCGTTTTATATAAATATTCGCTGAGCGACTCTGAGCGTATGAACAAGGCCTAGTGAGCGACCACGTCTCGGATCCTTAGGTCATCACTGGTAACACACATTGATTGAAGACATTCGTCTTGAATCTTGACATGTATCTAAATCACATTAAATCTAGATTTATATATAGGCCAAATAAACATGTATTAGACACACAAGTGATATATAAATGTACTAGTGGACAAAAGTGAAGAGAAAATACACAAAATACACCTTGTTTTGTTTCTTATAAAAAAACTATATTTATAACTGTTTAAAGCATAAAATTTGATTTGTCTAAGTGCTTATTTTGTAAGCCTAAGAAATAAAGTTATTTATTCTGGTTCTGAATAGAAACTAGATGAAATAAAATGTACTGCGTTAGATCGGCGACGGATTATCCGTTCAATGTGGCGCTACCATTATATTTATTTCGAAAGAAGGCCGCTTCAAATCGGATTAGGTTTAATTAAACTTACAGTACTCAAAATGTACAAAATTATATTTAAAGGAACAAACGCGATGGACTCAGAGTAGTCTTGGGTTATAATAGGAAAAATCCAATACCTGTGATTTACGTTACTGTGACTTCTAAATATTTGTAACAAATACCTGTGACAAAATACTAGGTAGTATTTCTACCAATCACGTAGAAATTCATTGTTTTACTGATTGAATAATATATTTACTGTAGCAATGACTGAGTAAGTAGCAGTAGCATGTTGATTAACCGAATAAATTTAAACGGTTTTTTATTCAATAACTTTGTTACATTGCGGTATAAGTACATTTCAAATTTCCAAGTACATATAAAATACTAGGTGTGTCTCATACTGACTTAGTGATATTATCAAAGAGAGAATATATGTATGTAGAAGCGATATTATCTAGCTGAACCGATTTATTGCGTAGGTACCTAATAAAATAACAACGATATAATACCGTGCACTCGTGATACTGGCACTGCCTGTGTGACAGTCACAGATATATTTAGTTTCTGTCACTGTGACATACCGCCAATTTTCTATATCTGTGACTTTTATAAGTGACGATAAATACGCCTCAAGCCTAACTCAGAGTAAACTCCACTTTAACCTAGCCCTATTCAAGAAAACAGAACCCAATGTTGTTCCTAATTAGCAGCCGGCCCACAGTTCCAACAACCATTTAATTAAATTTACTCAACTAAGCTGAGTAATTCTCCAGCTGTTCCCTTAAAAGATTTTCAAATCTCTTTAAGTACATTTTCGTGCCAGAGTGTGGGTAAATAGTGAAATTATTAATTAATTTAAAAAAGGTTTTGTTCAGCAATATCATCAACATCTAGCCAAAGAAAAAAAATACGGGATGAACCAACTAGCTTTTCAAGTTACGTGTAGTAATTAGGTCTACCTACACACCAAAACGGCGCAGCGGGCAGCCGACACTTTGTCGAAACACTGTCGACTGCATAACTGCCTATGCCTATATATAATAGTATTTTAAGTATTCATACACTGCAATATCACACCAACCAGGCAACTCTGACTGTGTCGCCGACTTTCGGTTTAAAGATGTTTATCCTACCAATATTTATAAATGTGAAAGTTTGTATGGATGGATGTATGGATGTATGGATATTTGTTACTCTTTCACGCAAAAACTACTGAACCGATTAGGTTTAAATTTGGTACGGGTATAATTTGGGACCTGGAATAATATATGGGTTATTTTTTATCCCGATAAAACGCGGGCGAAGGCGCGGGCAGCACCTAGGTTCTCATAAAATCAAAACAAACTGTACTCTTATAATGAGCAAGTTCAGGTTCAAATTCTCAAAAATAATGATTAATACCTTGGTGTGGACACTCCATAACAATTACCTACTTTGTACTGTGTTTTATTTGTAATTAGGTACATAAAATAATACATTTATTATCATTACGCAAATAAATAATATAGAAAATTACAACAGTAAATATATATGTAAATTAAAAAATTCTACTGACCCAACATCAGGAAACTATGCAATTTGTTTCGCGGAAATCGAACTGCCAAACGCTTTTCAGCCAAAAATGTGCCAAATTGCTACAGAGGTCATCTTTTGAATTTCTCGTCTTATTTTCCTTTCAAGTTATAATAGTTGGGCGCGTCCCCATTACAAGGTTACCTCAAATATTTGGTCTAGTCCAACAAACCTTGATGTGGGGTCAACAGGATTTTGTGACGTCACTATGGAAATAGCGAAAAGCGACGAATGATAGCGAGTAGGCAATTACTGCTCGTACTTAAAATTTTCCTCCCGCGGCTTTACACGCATTCTTACTGGGTAAAAAGTAGTCCATGCATTCCTCGGGATACCATCTACATGTCCTTGCCAAGTTTTCTAAGATCCGACCAGAGGTGTGGAAGTGTAACTGAATTATGGTAGACAGAAATGGTACAGGGGGTTTCTGCCTCTCTCTTGGCTTCTCTGTACCGTATGGCAAAGTCCGGGTAGTCACCACAGTTGTGTTCAGGTGCAGCCATATTGCCAAATTACTAACTTCTGAAAATCGCGATCAAGTATTGATTGCTTTCAAATTTTGCTTATTTTCTTGGCTACATAGTTATCCTGTCAAAACATGATTACGATTTTTAGAAGTTGAATTTTCTGGCAGCTGGGCATTAATTCCTCCTGGGAAATTAATCCGGGCTTAAGGTACCTACTATCGCATTTATATTGGTGTATCAGTTGTTTCAGAAAGGAGCATGCTAAATGTAAGGCTAAAAGACCGCATCAAAAATTCAGACCTGAGGAAGAGAACCCAAATAGCCGACGCAGCAATACTAGCCTGCCAAATGAAAAGGAGATGGGTGGGCCACGTGGCACGGATAACTGATGGCAGATGGACAGAGCGCATCCTACATTGGTACCCGCGCGACGCCGACGCCCAGTACGCGCGCGCGGGTGCCCCCGCCAGCGCTGGAGAGATGACATAGAGGATGTGGCCGCTGTCACATGGATACGACACGCCGCAGACAGGACTCTGTGGAAATGGATGGAGGAGGCCTTCACCCGAAGATGGGTGCCCAATTCAATGGACAATAATAATGCATGACATATGTACCTAGTGAATTTATTAAAATAGATTATGAAAATATCGTACAAAAGATACATGAAAATACAAAGATACATTTCGAAAATAAATGTATTATTTAATTTAATGTAACTCTTTAATTTATACCACAATTAAATGCATAATAAATGTTAATATAAATAAAATTAAGATAAATTGGAATACTAAATGGTAAGTTAAATTTACTTCCATAAAATACCGAAATGTTATTTAAGACTGTTTTGGAAATAAATGACTTACTTACTTAATCAATTGTTTGAATTTTTTGGCAAGAAAAATGCATAGTATCAGCCCGGAGTCAGGAAAATGGCAGTGTTAGGGCATGTTCCCAGCAGTGCCGTGATTGTTAATTATGTTTGAACGACTATCGTCTCTATCTGTTCCCTCTGATGAACCTTGAAAATTTACCGTCACGATAAAAAAAGTGTCGTGAACGACAGGGAAACAGCACGACTTTCTGTCATCACGATCCGGTGTGAACGCGCTCTTACATCCCCTTGCCTCGAACAGCACGTTAAGCCATTAGTCCTGCGCCTGGTCTTTCCCCGCTCGTGTTGGCCTGCCGTCAGATTATGAGTGAGGTAATAGAGAGTGCACATGTGTCTGCACACTTGTGCATTATAATATGTCCTGTGTACATGGCAAGTGTCCGTTTTACTAGCGAACGCGCTCAAAATTCTGTTGTGAAGACCATCATAAATTCATGTCAAGGGTGTGCGCTTTGGTCACTGATTTATTTTATTTGGTCTGATTACTTTATCGGACTTGGAACTATTAATCTAAATGGCGTACATTTATTAATGTGGTAATTTATTGTCAAATGACTGTTGGTTGATGTGAAAAGACTCTAATGAATTAAATTCTAAGAGTATAATAAAAACATAAATATATTATGAATAATGCTGGACAATCCACACAACATCATCTAGCCCCGAGCTAAGCAGAGCTTGTGTTATGGCTACTAGATGACAGTTATAATACTATACATACATAGAAAGGTATACTTTTTTATACATATCAAGATATCCAGAACACCCGAAACCATGCAGAACATACAAACAATTGTCCCGAGGCGGGAAACGAACCCGCAACCTCCTGTGTTGCAGGCAAACCATCGCCCGCCGCGCCACAACAGACGTTAACGGAAACACTTACGTCGAATAAATTATTTTATTTTATTTATTTTAGTTTAATACGAGACTTTGGGAATTATCATAACATTTAAAGAATAATGACGGTGCCTATGTAGAGAAGTGCTATGCAGAAAATATTAAAAGTAATTCGTGTTCAGCTAATTTCATTGCTGACAGTACCAGTTAACCTCTCGGTCTGTCCTCAACAAACTCTTCGTACGTGACCAACACTCTTCTTCTCAGCTAAATTATTAAGCTATCTTGTAAATTGTATTGAACTTTGAATTTGACTTAGACACTTAAATTGTATAAATAATAAATACAATTTAAATCACATATCTTCTCTAGTCTTACGTATTGGTACAATAGTATTTTGTTTTCGATCTATTTAACCATATGGTCCAACTCGCTCTAAGTTTAAAAAACTTCTGGAGTAGTTTATAAACCTTTAACAAAGAAAATAAGAAACAAATATAATAAACAAATTAAAACTAGTATTTACAAGTCTGTGTATAAACCTAAACTAAGTTTATATTTGGTGGTATCGGGCTCGTGCCTGAAATGGAAAACGCTTTTGTTCTTATATAATTTCAAGTTATATCTTGTATCATCCTTGATAAACTAAAATAACTTGGCTACCACAAGTTGATACCATGAACTTCAGAACAGAACACGAGTTGGGAACTATCTGAAAACTTTTCTCATCATTTGCTGCTTCCCACATTTTCATAGAGGTTACGTTACCATGTACGAAAATGTGTTCCAGTTCAGTTATATAACTATGTTTTAGCCACCGCTACCTTGTTTTAAGGTGCATAGTGATGCGACACTAGCGCTACTTTTGATGTTTTCTTATATTATCGTTATGGAAAAGAATTACCAAAAGTTCACACCGCTAATTGATAATACCCAGTATAAACTATTTTTTGATACCTGCAGCAGACAATGCATAAACCATTTTCCGCTAATACTAAATGAAACAAAACTATTACAGAGGTGTCGAAAAATAGTTTATACTGGGTATTATCAATTGGCGGTGAGAAATTTTGGTAGTTCTTTTCCATAAAGATAATAGAAAAAAAAAATAAAGAATGTCGCATTACTATGCGCCTTAATGTGAGGTAGCATAAAGCTGAGGAGCACACACTCGGTAGCTGACATAACCACTACCTAGCCTGCCTACTTGCTTAACTAGCTAATTTCTCAATTTGGTATTTAGATATTAGTTATGTAGGTAAATATTATATTATACTATCTGTTCCCCGTTTTCACCCGCGTTAATTTGAATTTCACATTTCTATGGGGATAAAAAGGTCTTTTTCCCGTAAATCTCCTATGAGAATTTGATGTTTTACACGGATAAATTCTATTGTACTCTACATCCTTTCAAGTAACTCTATGCCAAAAATCAAGTCCATTGGTTGCTTAGTTAGGACGTGAAAGAAGGACAAGCAAACACACTTTCCCATTTATAATATTAGTAAGAGTTTTGCTTCTTTAAGTTTGTATTGTATTGTATTTTCTTTAATAATCAAACTTAATCAATTCTAATAGCTATTCAGACACTCTAAACGAAAGAAGGTTTGTTTAGTGTCTGCGGTTATACCAAGTTGCCACACATTTGGCATGAAATTATAGAACAACAAAAGTATTACAAGCATTATTATTTATTTATTTACACTATGTTATTTTATCGTACTCGTAAGTGTAGGTTTACCGGTAGTTCTGTGTTGTCTCTGTTGTGTCAGTAAATTGATGCCTCTATACCTATCTATGTGAGAAACGTTATTAGTACGGTGGTGGTGTGTTAAACAACGTGAAGTCAATTTGGAGGGCAAGATTTATTTTTTTATAAGAGTCTACGAAAACTCGTAGGGGGTCTACGAACTTTCGTAGCACAAAGATTTTTTGGCCTGAACTTCAGAAATTAATGCATTATTTTTAGTATTTACTTACTTTACGACCTCTGTGGCGCGGTGGGCGAAGGTCCGCTTGCAACGCAGGAGGTTCGATTCCCGCCTCGGGACAAATGTTTGTACCAATTACCCTGTATATACTTATAATGTTTGTACGATCTGCAAATATTTGAACTAGGTGTTCTGGATGTTTTCTATGTATAATAAAAAACATCTATCTATGTATTGTATTATATTAAGTATATCAGTTATCTAGTACCCATAACACAAGCTCTGCTTAGCTTGGGGCTAGATAATCTGTGAGAATTTGCCAGCATTATTTATTTATTACCCACATGAATATCTATCTATCAGTAACGATACCCTGTCAAAGTAAATATTTTATTCTGGTACAATCCTTGCGTTGAAAATGTGCGCCGTTCATAATGGAGTTACGAGTATGTGTTAGTACATATTGGGCGTTGGCGTTGCGTTCGGAGTCTGTATAAATAAATCCAAACGCGCGTTTGGATTGAAATAATTTCAATTCAAACGCGCAGTCCAAACCCCTATGTCCGTACACATCTAAATGCTAATACATACTCGTATGTATGTTAACTGACATCTGCGTCAACTGAGGGACGATTTTGAAAATTCTTTTGGATTTGTTTAGCTATTAATTTCGGGGTTCTTAAATTAATTATTACAGGTTTCCGAGCAATCACTATTCTACCCGCAAAACTTAAAAAAAAAACATTGTGAATTGAAAGCAATTTGAGTTGAAGGTCAGTTATTAGTTTTTGTAAAAAAATTACTTAAGTTACTCGTAGTTACTATGTATTAAAAACGAAAAATCCTTACATTATAAAAGTATTTTACAACGAACAAGGTAGATAAATACGGCGTTAACCCATGCAGTGACCCCATTCACCCAGCCATGCAAAGGTGTCCTCAAATGAGGCACAGCTGTCCTTTTTAACATTCCTTTTGTGCCCCCGCACAGAGGGTGTTTTAAGTTCACTGGAATAGTTGGAGAGGCTTTACACGTGCTTGAACAGGTGGTTTTAAAAGGGGTTTGGAATTGTTGAAATTAAAGATGTGGGTTATAAATGGGTGACTGATTGTAGGCTATCTCAAATAGTGTTGGGTGGAAAGTTTTAGCCCGTTCCTTTTGTTCAATCATATGATCCTTCCGATAGATCGTATCATTTTCACTGAGAATTTACTGACAATCATAATAGTTTTATAATATTTTATATGGTCTTGTCTTTCAAATTGCACATAACTCGCTATCGTATACAATTGCAATTAAGAAGGCTACGAACCTCTCCCAAACGGAAACGGATTTTCCTATGCGGATTTGTTATTGTTTCACGTAGAATGAAATGGGGCGCTCTATGAGTGAGACAGCGCGTCTAACCATCTAATACGAAGCTGGCATGTGGCTGTGTGCGTGTGCTTGGTGTTGGCACCATCGTATGAAATTTTTTAGTAATTTCCGATTAATTTTGAGTTAACGATTGATTTCAAAAGTATTTTTGATTATTTATAATGTTGAATATATTTCGGATGTTCGAATAAAGGTGTCTATCATGCATAATAAATCGCTTGAAGATTACTCGACTTGGTGGTCAAAATTAGTTTCGCTCTCATTTAAATATCATTATGTATTTTCAAAAACTAAACCGTTGCAAACATAGCTATTTTTCATCCGATTATGTATGAAAAAAATTCAATAAGATCGGGGACATATGTAGTATCTCTATCATATATAATGAAGCGGAAAGTACGTTTGTATAGGGAATAAGGCTATCCGTTCCGTTCTTAAGTATTTTGATTTTATTTCAAAATTAATGATTAAAAATAATGATAATTATGTCTATCTCTAATTGGTGAGTCACTGCGGCGGGCGGAGAGGTTTAAAGCAGGCTTTAAGTTTTTAATCACATTTATTAAACGTTTTTAACCTTTACCCCTTGGCACCGCACATAACCATAAAATGCTACTCAAAATGGTTTAACATGTTATAACTTAGGCTCGGTAGATAGCCTGTAAAGACGGCTTCTCACCAAACTACAAACTTTAATAAAGCAACAATAAGTAATGCTACAGGAAAAGCTCGAAAGCAGGCACGTCAGTACTGACTGATTGATTGAGTACAAACAATTTGTTTTTGTTGGTTGTTTACTTTCGTTTTTATTTGGTTGTATTTTGGGAGTTGTGATAAATTGCTTGTCGTTGGGTTAGGAATCTATACTTATAATAAAACTGTAACGGGTCGAATTCTGTACATTGAAGATATTTTGAAAAATTTTTTTGGAGTGCACTCTATTGTCGATACTGATGACAAAAATGTATTTTTTTTTCATCATGTCTGTCTGTCTGTCGGTCTGTCTGTATCTTGGCCGCGCATAGCTCCGAAACTACTGAATGTATTCAAATGAAACTTGGAAGGATTTGAGTTCATACTACGAGGAAGGACATAGGTTACTTTTTCTCCCGGATTTCAATAGGGTTCCTTTAGGAGAGGGGATGAAAGTAAAATTTGTTGGCTGCGCGTAGCGCCGAAACTACTACATGTATTAAAATGAAACTTGGCAGGATTTGGGTTCATACTACGAGGAAGGACATAGAATACTTTTTATCCCGGATTTGAATAGGTTTCCCTTGGGAGAGGGGATGAAAGTAAAATTTGTTGGCTGCGCATAGCGCCGGAACTACTAAATGTATTCAAATGAAATTTAGCAGGATTTGAGATCATACTATGATGAAGGACATAAAATACTTTTTATCCTAGATTTCAATAGGATTCCCTTGGGAGATGGGATGAAAGTAAAATTTCTTGGCTGCGCATAGCGCCGAAACTACTGAAGGTATTTAAATAAAACTTAGCATGATTTAAGTTTATGTTACGAGAAAGGGCATAGGATACATTTCATCCCGGATTTCAATAGGGTTCCGTTGGGAGAGGGGATGAAAGTAAAATTTTTGGCTTTGCGTAGCGCCGAAACTTCTATATGTATTCAAATTAAACGTGGCAGGATTTGAGTTCATACTATGAGAAAGGACATAAGATACTTTTTATCCCGGATTTCAATAGGCTTCCCTTGGGAGAGGGGATGAAAGTAAAATTTCTTGGCTGCGCATAGCGCCGAAACTACTGAAGGTATTCAAATGAAATTTAGCATGATTTAAGTTCGTATTACAAGAAAGGGCATAAAATACTTTTTATCCCGGAATTCAGAAGGGTTCCCTTATGAGAGAGGATGGAAGTGAAATTTTGCGCGATGCACGATGGCGCGCGGGGCAAGGGCGATAGAGAGCGATAGCCCCCAACTTTGGGGGCATTGGCAGTGGGGGCCCAGGCAGTGGGGGCCCCAGAAGTGGGGACCCCAGCAGGGGAGCCCCTCACGCAACCGGACCCTCCCAGTAGCCCTCCGCAGTGGGGCCCCCACATTGCCCCGCAGTGGGACCTCAGTAGCCCCCACAGTAGGGGCCCCGGAAGTGGGGGCCGCCGGCAGATGGCCCCCCAAAGTGGGCCTCCCACATTGCCCCACAGTGGTACCCCCTCATTAGCCCCTACAGTGGGGGCATCAGCAGTGAGGCTCTCGGCAGTGGGCCCCCCACATTTCCTCGCACTGGGACCCCGAGTAGCCCCCCGCAGTATCCCCGCAGTGGGACCCACCCAGTAGGCCCCACAGTGGAGGGCACCGGCAGTGGAGGCCCCCGGCAGTTTACCCCCACAGTGGGCCCCCCACATTGCCCCGCAGTGGGACCCCCAGTAGCCCCCCGTAGTGGCCCCCCCGTAGTAGGGTAAAATATCTTGGCTGCGCATAGCGCTGAAACTACTGAATGTATTCAAATGAAACTTGGCATGATTTAAGTTCATACTACGAGGAAGGTCATGTAGTACTTTTTATCCTGGAATTCGTTAAAGTTCCCTTAGGAGTGGGGATGGAAGTGACATTTCTCGGCCTAAAATAGCGCAAAAACTGCTAAATGGATTCGAATGATACTTAGCATGATTTGAGTTCATACTACGAGGAAGGACATCAAATACGAGTCCATACCCCAAAGCCAACAAAATGATTACAAAATTGTTATTAGTGCCGATAAACGACCTACTGGACAGGATCCGGTTTGTACAAAGCTCTCGCTACGAAAATTGTTGTCGTCGTCCTGGTAGATCAGCACTGTGACAGGCGGGACATTGTGCTGCGTACCCGGGATGACCGCTTGCAATGCATTGGCGAAACGCACCAGGCATTTCATGTTCTTCAGTCTCTACTCGCTTATATACCTACTGTCGTGGCGAAGACGGATACAACTTTGATCTTCGACTCGGTCTCACGGTTCGCTTCGGTTCACTAAAAATGTTTACCGCCCAACGAAGTGGGCACGGGTCAGCTAGTATAATATAAAACTCCCTCATTTTTCAAATTAAATAAATACCTATTCTATTTAATACCTGTTTGAATTCTACTTACTTCTTCACTGCCAGAGTCACAAATACAGAAATATAATTTATTTTATAAAACCAATTTAATTATAACATTTTCATAGAGAATACTATATTGTATTTCAATTAAAAATTAAAGCCAACTTCTCATATCCTACTAATATTATAAATGTCAAAGTTTGCATGGAAGAATGTATGGATGTATGGGTATTTGTTATTCTTTCACGCAAAAACTACTGAACCTAATCGGTTCAGTAGTTTTTGCGCTGAAATTTGGTATGGGTATAGTTTGGGACCTCGAATAACATATAGGTTATTTTTTATCCTGATAAAACGCGGGCGGAGGCCCGAGCAGCAGCTAGCACTTCGTAAGATCTGACATCATAGTACATTATACCTAAGGGTGCCAACTTTCGTCATTTAGTAAGTTTACTAGTTCTCAACTTGCAGTTGCTGTCACTTCGGATAATTAATAATGATTACGTAGTTACTACGTTGACGACCGATGTTGCACGGCGGTTGAAGGTCCGCCTGCGGCACAGAATTGCGAGTCTCGATTCCCGCCGTGGAATTTACTTTTGTTATCTAAATTCAGATTCAGATTATTTATTGGCAACAAAGTTACAGGTCTAATCATAAGGTGTACATTCTTACTTTATGGAATTAGTACATGTGCATAATGAACAATATAAATTAAATTAGATGCACAATAATAATTATAATACCCCCCCAAAGGACCGGGTCACTATATGGCCCGTGATCATGGAAATGAGAAACAGAGTTATTATAATTAAATTAAAAAATTATAATCTAGTACCCATAACACAAGCTCTACTTAGCTTGGGGCTGGACGATGCTACGTGGATTGTCCAATACTATTTTAGTTTATTCCAACATTATTTTAGTTCATATACTGAAAACGTTCAACCCTGAAGAAAATATCTAAATAACTTTATTTGTATAAATAATAGATACAGGATTTCCTTTGTAGAAATCCATCCAAATATAGGCATAAAAATATTTAGTAACAATACCGAGCAAATCCGTCTCTGATGAGATCCAACCAAATGTATTCCGCGATTCCCGCCTTGGGACTACTGTTTGTACGGGCTGCAAATATTTGTCCGGGTGTTCCGGGTGTTTTCTATGTATAATAAAAAATATATATCTATACAATATAAAATCAGTCACCCATAATAGAAGCTGTATTTGGCTCTGAGCTAGACGATGCTATGGGGATTGTTCAGATTTGTTCAGCATTGTTTATTTATTTAGTTTCACAACGAGACATCATCAGGACACCTCAATAATCTACCCTGACACTGAGAGCGCCTACCAACAACGGCAGCATCCCGCCAGTGATGATACCTTGATACATCTTCATTATAATATTAATAAATAATGCGGAACAATTCATACAGCATTATCTAGCCCCATGCTAAGCATAGCTTTTGTTATGGCTACTAGATAACTGATATACTTAATATAATAGACATTTTATTATACGTAGATAACGTCCAGAACACCCTTAACAAATATTTGCAGATCGTACAAACATTATAAGTATATACAGGGTAATTGGTCATTCACTGACACTGCGTGAACTGCAGAATGACGCTAGGTCTTAATTCTTAAAGGTAACGCTAGTAAGTACCTCCTTCGTTCTTTAGAGAGACTTTATTTGAAACTAAACTGAAAAACCGTTCTGCCATGAATTAACTGTGAGCGTGGGAGTTGGATATCGGTCTTTAGTAATTCATTAGATTCCGGACAATCACGATAGGAGACCTGGCGACTTCACGATCGTGTTTCTGATAATGGACAGAAACTGCAGTACTCAGTGAATTACCAATAAGTGTTTTTATGTCGAGAGCGTTCAGTCTTAAGTTTTTCGAAGTAGTTAGTATAAGGTTTTGTTACCCCGGTCACTAATATTACCCCCGGTTTCGATTCCCTGCGTAGTGACTTCCCTCGGTATCGACTTCAGTCGTTAGGTATTCTTTTACTCGAGCTTTTGTGAATTATGTATTTCGTTATGCATCTTCTTGCACTTTCTGGATTCTTCATGGGTTTTTAGAGTTTCGGTATTCCGTAGTACAGTCCCGAGTTGGAAGAATATAGCCTAGGTATTATTATAATGATACTAGCTGCTGCCCGCGCCTTCGCCTGCGTTTTATCGGGATAAAAAATAGCCTTTATGTTATTCCAGGTCCCAAACTATATACCCATACTAAATTTCATGTATCCGTACCAAATTTCAGCCCAATCAGTTCAGTAGTTTTTGCGTGAAAGAGGAACAAACATCCATACACACAAAATTTGACATTTATAATATTAGTAGGATTCACGAATAAATTATATACCTAATACCGGTAATGCTAAATTATATTTGAAGTTTTTATAGAAAACCTGTACATCCGAAATCCATACATCGCAAAGTGTTCAGTTTACCTATAGGAGGTAGACACCGCAGTGGTTCAAAACTAAGGCTAACTTCAGGGGATTAAAACATAATTTAAGGAGCAGAATATTCTAAAGCAGATAAGGCTGCTTCCCTACTGTAGCAGAGAATGAATCCTTTGTTTCAATACTAACAAGTAAGTAATTAAGCGAAGTTCTGTGAACTTGATTTAAGTTTCCATGTTTAACTTTACGCGGGTTAAAAGTCTGTTTATTTATGAATTTGACGAACAAAGGTGCTCTTCTGTTACTATTTTAGCTTTTTTTTAGTTTATGTATTCTATTTTTGACGAACGATGTGGATCGGCGGGAATAGGCCCGCCTGTGACGCAGGAGGTTGTTAATTCGATTTCCGCCTATACCCGTACAAATGTTTGTACGATCTGCAAATATTTGTTCCGGGTGTTCTGGGTATTTTATATGTATAGTAAAAATATATATCTATTTTTATTATTATGTCATTTAGTATCCATAACACAAACTCTGCTTAGCTTGGGGCTAGATGATGCTGTGTGGAATGTCCAGCATTATTCATTTATTACAAGCTAACCTGGCAGACGTTGTCCTGTAATTCAATTCAAACTTTAAATTTATTTCAAATGTGCTCAGCAAAGAGTACCTATATGTATAACTCTGGGGCTGAGGTTACATTAAAAAAGTTTATAACAAAGGTATTCGTTAAGTTTTCTTAAATTTTCAAAGTTTCTGCGCAATTTTCTTTTTTATGTATGAACCTTCTACGAAGTGCTAGAAAACATGTTAAAACAAGATGAATGAAATCGGTAAAGCCGTTCTCAAGTTATAGTCTGACCGAGATAAATGGGGGTTGAATTTTATATATATGTATAGACTATTTATTTATAGCCTAATTCACTGTTTCATTGAATTAAGGTATCTAACTGCGGCGAGCGAAGCGAGCTGCAATGCTACTACAGGAAACAGCACGGCGAGCAAAACGACCAGTGCTTTGACCCCCCTGACGCCCCCTTCTGCCCCCCCTCTGGGGGGGGCTCCCGAGCAGAGCCATAATGAATAAAAATTCTAATGGGGCTGTATAGAGGATGTCAAGTGGTTTCGAATGCAATAAAAATTTTGCCCCCTTTCCCCAAAAAAGCCCCCCTTTTGAGGTGATAGAGGAGGTAAAAGATACCCCTTATACCGCTTTTGAGGTAAAAGATGTCCATTTCTAAATCCAAGATGGTTTCGACTAAATCAAAGACGTAGGTTACGAAAAGGGGAACTAAATCAATAAATAAACAATCGCGGCGGTTTATTTATTGCAGTAGTTTATTTATATGGCAGTTTATTTATTATATGTATTTATATATATATATATATATATATGAAAAATATACAAATGGTTTATCTACATATATATATATATATAGATAAACCATTTGTTAGAGCTACCAAGGAAGAGAAATGATAACTCTAACGCTATTTGAAACATTAATACGGAAGAACATACATCACGTATTAAACGTAGGTTCTAGCTCAGTAATATTATTTATTTATTTTTCTAAGTAGTACCTTATTAGATGCACACATATTTTACCCCATGTATATCCAATGATCCTATCCATACCAGGTTGTCTGGCAGAGATCGCTCTTGAGCGATAAGACCGCCTATTGTCACTTGTATTGTTTTGTCTCATTTGTAAACTGTTTTAAGTGTGCAATAAAGTATTTTCTATCTATCTATCTATATTAACGTGAGATATGTAACATCGATTCTCTAACACTTTAACATTGTTTCCCTTTTTCTAGTGCCCAAGATGTACAAGGCACAAAGTTATTCAGGAAGTACGTGTACCTAATACCTATCTAGTTCACCGACATTCCTATATTAGCTTAGGAATGTAGACATTCCTAACTGCCTGGCCTTGACTGACTCCGGAACGCGTATGATAGGGCGATGACTCGTAAATACCAAGCCTGACATACTGTTGACGATTGCGCATATAATCTGCAAGTAGTTGGAGAAGTGCAGGAGTAGTTCCTATAGTGCTCCCGCCCATCCGAGTTGGATTCGTCGGCTGACCTCTTTAAGAAGTTGGATTTACCTAGTTTGACCATTTGGCCTCGGTAGACATAATGATCAACAACTTCGATAACATCGTTACCCACATAGACCGGTAAGGGTGCGACATGGGCATTAGACATGATATTTATCTTAACCATGTTCATTTTAAGACCCACTTGTCGGGAAACGGTGTTGAGGTCTCTGAGCATCCTGCTAAGGTCTTCCAAAGATTCTGCCATAATGACTATATCGTCGGCAAACCAAAGGTGAGTGATGTAATCGCCATTGATATTGATGCCATATCCGTCCCAGTCCACAAGCTTAGAAATATCCTCCAATGCAGAGGTGAACAGTTTCGGGGAAATGACGTCTCCCTGTCTCACCCCTTTTTGCAGTAGGATCGGATTTATGCCCTGGTCCTGAAGACGAATTGACATAGTGGCCTTGCTGTACAAACACTTCAACACTTGGATATACCGGTAGTCGATTTGGCACCGCTGGAGAATCAGAATCTTTATTTCTTTAGGCTTACAAAATAAGCACTTAGACAAGTCAAATTGTATACTATAAACATAGTTATTATTATCAAATAAGAAACAAGGTGTTATTGATATTCTCTTCACTTCAATTTTTTGTCCACTAGTGGAAGAAGTGAAAAAGAAACCACTAGCACATTATAATATCACTTATGTGTCTAATACATGTTTATTTTGCCTATCTAAATATAAATTTTATGCAATTTAGATACATGTCAATATTTCTTTAAAGCTAAACAGAACATTGAATTTCTTACATACTACTGACAGTGCGGAACGGAGCGACATCTGGCCAGAGAGGAGAGACTGCAGCACTGCCCAGGTTTCGACTGAATCAAAGGCTTTCTTGTAGTTCACGCTAGACATAACAGCCGGTTATACTCTTCTGTTTTCTGTATAATCTGCCGGAGCGTATGTATGTGGTCTACGGTACTAAAGCCTTTTCGGAACCCGGCTCGTTCGGGCGGCTGGAAGTCGTCAAACCTTCGAGCGAGACGGTTGGTGATTACCCTCGAAAACAGCTTATAGACGTGGCTCAGCAGTGAGATGGGCCTATAGTTCTTTAGGAGGGCTTTGTCATCCTTCTTATAGAATAGTACCACCACACTTCTGTTCCACGCCTCTGGCGTTTGTCCCTCGAGAATGACGGAGTTGAATGGCCTGTGAAGGACTTTAAGTACTGGTGATCCACCCACTTTCAGAAGCTCTGTGGTTATTCCGTCATCCCCGGGTGCCTTGTTGTTTTTAAGCTGTTTGAGAGCCGTTCTTATCTCGTAGAGGCTGATGTCCGGGATATCTTCGGTATAGTGTCGGGTTAAACGGGCTCTTGCATCGCCTGCCGTGCTATTTGCAGGGCATTGCGATGAGGTGTAGAGCTGCCCATAAAACTTTTCAAGCTCTCTCAAGATCTCAGGCTTCGAGGAAATGATGCTGCCGCTATCGGTCTTCAGCTTCGTCTACTGGCTCTGCCCAAGCGACAGATCTCTTGCGAACACTTTGGAGCCCTTGGTCCGCTCTATTGCGCTCACAATACAATCAGTATTGAATGAGTGCAAATCATGTCGCAGACTTCGAGATCTGTTTGTTGAGCGCACCGTATTTCACTCAGAGGAGTCACTCTCGGGTCACAGTCTGCACTTCTGCAGTTAGTTGCAGAGAGCTGCCATTAACTGCAGAAGTGCAGAGTGTGACGCGAGAGTCTCTGTGTTTTATTTCTGCGGGGGGTCCTAAAGAAATCCGACCCGACCGCACGGACAGTTTCCACCAGCCCGTTATTTAGTTCGTCTACTGGTGCCCATTCCGCGAGGCATTCAAAGCGGTTCTGTAGCTCCAACTGAATGCACTCGGGATTATGTATCTGGACAGGGTTTGGGCGTAGAGTAGACCCTATCAGACAATACCTTTCTAGCTTTACATTAATATTCAATGACGCTCTTACCATACGGTGATCGCTGCCGATTTTAACCCTGTTGATCACAGACACGTCATTGAATACGTGCCTGTGGGTCGTCATGATAAAGTTTATCTCATGCTTATATCCGCCCGGGTGCAGCCTGGTTCATTTTCTGGATGGCCGCTTCTCGAAAAAAAGTTCATCGCAAAGAGTCCCTCCTTTTCCATGAAGTCGGCCAGTCGCTGACCCCTTTGGTTTCGCTGTCCAAATCCAAACTGGCCCACTTTCAGTTCGTTACCGCTCATTGCGGCTAACCGCGCGTTGAAGTCCCCCATCACAACAGTGTAGTGTGTTTTCGAGGCATGCATGACCTTGGAGATGTCGTCATACATGATATCCACTTCATCGTCAGAGCGTCCCGAGTGCGGGGCGTATACCTGTATGACCTTCAGCGAATACCGGTGGTGAGTATAAGGTACGCCACCCTGGTCGAGACGCTCTCGATCTTTACAATGTTGTTGATGAGGGACTTGTGGACGAGAAACCCGATACCGTGTTGGGACTGCTGGTCACCCTCCCGGTAGAAAATCAAGTTGCCGGAATTAAGGGTGATCGTATCCTCTCCCTCTCTTCGGACTTCCGACAGCCCTATAATGTCCCAGCGCAACTTGTCTACCGCTTCTTCCAGCTCGATTACCTTCTCGTTGGTCCTCAATGTTCGTGCGTTATATGCAACCAGGTGCAAGGGTCGTCGGTGTTGGGATTGGTAGCTCAATATCTGCCGGAGATTCCTAGCTCCCCCTGCCCCGCTGTTACCATGGCCGCTACCGTGACCAGGAATAGCGGAGCTGCCAGGGACTGGGGGCCGTTTTCTAATTGTTGCCATCATATGTGGGGGGGGGGGGGGGGGGGGGGAGGATTTGATAATCACCACGCTTGGCAGGCGGATTGGTGATCGCAGTAAGGTGTTGGTAATACACAGAAGGAAGATGTTGCCCTACCTCTGGCAGGTTCCCTTAGTCGGCTCTTACGACATCCACGGGTTGAGTTGGAGGGGTCGATATTCTGTGCCACGGCCCCACGGCCATTGACATGGTACTGTCATTATATTTATTTCTTTGAATTTAACACGCAGGGATTCTCTAGGACCCATGTTGTAGATAGCACGAACAGAACTCTTCTACAGCACAAATACGGTGTTAATATCTGCAGCGTTCCCCCACAGTAATATGCCATAAGACATAATACTATGGAAGTAGCTGAAATAGAGAAAGAGATGGTGCTAGTGGCCATGTAAACACAGAGCTCCGCGTAATTAAATATTTAAAAATAGTAAAAGCGCTTAATATTCAATTTTGTAACTTTTCAATAAATTTTAAATATATAATAAGTTATGAAGCGCACGTGTGAGTGTTATCGTGACAATTAATTCGCTACCCAAAGTGAAAACAGTGGAAACAACTACAGTGACAATATTGTATGCACAGAGGTTGTTTAGCCAGGTTTGATGCAAGTAAATCAACATTACGACAACAAAGTCACATTAAGTCGCCATATTCAAAACTGTCGAAAAATAAATATCTTCCTAGACTTTTCACGTGCACAGAAAACATCATATTTGCGTTTGCATATTAGGAACTTATTAGTCAATACTTTTTAATAAAGCCAACGACGCTCTCTTGCCTATCCGCAAAAAAAAAAAACACCCAGATAAGACATAAAGATCTAAGTCCACTACAGCTTTAGCGAGTGTAAATCTTTGACAATGACCGTACAATCAACGCGATGCGGGCGCAGGGTCATCGCTTCGACCTCGGCGATTACTCAAACTGTGACATAACGGTTATCTGGACTCTCTGTGTTTATACTTGGAGATGGATAGTACCTAAAATTAACACGGCAGTAGAATAGTTTTTCTTATGTATAATTACTTAATTTTAAGTATATATGATAATTTTGTAAAAAATTGATGATATAAATAACTTAAGGGCCTACAATACCTCACCATTGTGTGAAAAGGATAGGCTTGGGATTTCGCGTTCATATGAGCGGGACAGAGTAGAACGTCATAACCGCAAAAATAATATTTTTGTTTTTTTACGGTAAAAATAATAGTAATTTTGAAAATCTAAAACACACACCGTCTGCGTTATACTCTGATTGTTTACTGTACAAAGTATCAAGGCTTATTTTAAATGCTTCAGAATTGTGGAAGATATGATCGTTGAAAATAACTGATTTCAGATAGTATCAACTCTTAAAACATCACTTTAATGACAAATCTGCAGTGTAGCGGGCACAGTGCAGATTTGTCATTATTATGATATATCTTTTCTAAATAATGTATATCATGTGCCTATTTGCACGCCATTAGTGGCAAAACATGTAGGCTATAAATTCATAATTAATTTATGTCTTATCCTATCCTACTAATATTATAAATTTCAAAGTTTTTAAGGATGGATATCGGTATGGATATTTGTTACTTTTTCACGCAATAACTACTGAACTGGTTGGGCTGAAATTTGGCATGGGTATAGTTTGGGGGACCTGGAATAACATATAGGCTTTTTTATCACAATAAAACGCGGGCGAAGGTGCGGGCAGCAGCTAAGTAGTTTTAACATAATTGCATACTCACACCATGTTATTACTCATGTTTTAAGCTAATAAATGATTCTGATTCTTATTTCTTCGTAAATCTGACGAAATCAGACCAATAATACAGAAAAGTTGGTTTGCGATAATTGTAAACCATTTCATACGAACCCATGCTGAAATTTATTTGTATTCAGTCGTCGTTTTCGAATGTATTGTATTGACATTATGTAGATTTTTGTGACAAACCTTTTACATGTCAATAGACTGCAAAACGTCAATTGTTTCGAAGTTTTTGGCAAGGGTTCATAGCAAATGACTTAGAATTGTCGCTCACAAAACTACTAGCTGGATATATTACTTTTTGAACGCAGAAAATACAAAAAAACGGAATAAATAGATTTTTTGACGATCAGCTTAAATAACCTAAAAATTTCAATAACAAGTCGGTAAGAACCAGGTTGTCTGGTAGAGATCGCTCTTGAGCGATAAGACCCATTGTCACTTATGTTATTTTTGTCTCATTTGTAAACTGTTTTCTAGTTTTAAGTGTACAATAAAAGTATTTTCTATCTATCTATCTAAGAACGTTTTGCATAGCTTCTTTTACGTACTTAAGTTTAGTTCGCTTCAGGCAAACTCATTGCTACGTGAGTCAATAGTAGCCAGTTCATTTTATTGTCCTGCCGCATTTGTGTTTACTGTGTCTACAAGATGCAATATTGTTTATTAATTGTTGGCAGAAGCAAGTAGGTATAACTCATCATCATCAGCCCATACACGTCCACTGCTGGATATAGGCCACCCCCGTACAACGCCACAAATAGCGGTCCTGAGCCGCCTCCCTCCATCGACTCCCTGCGCCCGCTACGATGTCGTCGGTCCATCGAGTGGATGGTCTCCCATGTAGGGGGGATTTGCCATAATCACCTGATCGCAGTGTTGGTGTTTAAAAATACTCAGACGGAAGCTGCTGCCCTTCCTCTGTTAGGTTCACTTAGTCGGCTCTTACGACATCCACGGGTTGAGTTGGAGGGGTCGATATTCGTACGCCGCGGCCCCACGGCCAACAAGGTATAACTCATGCCAATTGAATAGAAACAAAATACTGAATGAATTGAAGATTAAATAAAATAGCCAGTAAAATGTTTATCCTTTTTGGATGGTGCCGGCTCAGGACCGCTATCCGTGGCGTTGTTTTGGGGAGGCCTTTGGACGTATACGGGTTGATGATGATGTTGTGAATTTTAGTTATTATTGTTCGGATGTGTCAACATAATGATGTGTCCAAGAGCCCTGTGAGCTCGCATAGTAAGCTGTGTGTTTCAGGCGATACTGCATATCAACGGGTAAAAGGCTATTTGATTTAAGCGCCATTTTGATAACTTTACAGGAGAGCCGTTTAAAGTTTGATTTTTCGGAAAAAAATTCACTGCTCCTAAAGTACTGGTTGAAAAGAATTAGAACTGGCAATCATTTAAACTACATTGAGCCTGCTACAATTCTATATATTTTATTTTTACATAGGATTAATATTTATTAAATTATGAGTCGTTTAAGTCATATTGCACTACATTCTGATCAAGGCTAATTGATTTAAAAATTGATTTACAAAGATATTATCTTTGCCCATTGTGGTGAGATTCTTGATCAGACATTGAATACAGACATAAGTACTGAACAATACAGAGGTGTGGTTATTCCATCATGGAACTTTATTGTACCGCGTGAGACAGGAAGTGCTTGGTTTGTGGGTGATCGTTACGGATTGGCACGAGATTCAAATTTTGATTTTTTCTTGGTTTTACAAAGAATAAATCTAACGGAAAAGTATATACCTATAAGAAATATAAAGAAGTCTCATCGAAAGGCAGAAACGATCATCATTGAATTGAGCCTAACTCAAGTCACGAGTTTCATTGAGAACTGTCTAATTTTTTCAGTCCATCCAAATTCTATGCTATTATAATGTCCTTCGATAATCTGGTTATTGACACATCATTATCGGTTTTGTGTCATAACACCATATGACAAAGTTTATTTTACCTTGAATCAGTAATGTCAGCGAAATAGACTTGTTCTCAGCGGGGTTTTTCGTCGTTTTTATGGTGCCGTGTCTAATTTGTAGCTTGAGATGTACAGGATGTTTCATTGTTAGGGGATCAGAAGAAGTGGCGTGGGTTTAAATCTGCATCTAGCGGTTCCTTATATAGTTATATTCTACGATTTTTAGATTTGAATTTCCTGGCCAGTATTTTTAACCATTTACTAAGAAAATTCAAAGCATAAAACTATAATCAATTAAGGAGCGTGAAATTTTTAGACTCCGGAGTTGATACAAGTTATCGAAAAGAAATTAAAACTAAGAATTGATCTCAAATTTATGTTTGTTTTTTGGAAAATAAAAATAGCTTTACGGGATAGTAATCCCCTGAGAATAATAAAACTCTTATGGAACCACCTCGGTAGCATTTTCTATACAAAAGCGTAAATCATCAAAATTAAACAACAATTTGCGAAGATATCCAATAAAATAATACATATACCATACATTAAATTTAAAAATGCAGCCGAATTGACATTCTCCCCTCGTGTCTTTTGTTGATTGAAAATATCACTACGTTTGATCCGCTAGTATAGGCACTCCCTGTATAAGGTCTTATCTATTGAATACTTTTGGGAAAACGTATTTTCACATCGATAAGAAACGTTCTATATTAAAATATAAACAAAATGGTTTTAGGACCTCTCGAAAGAAGATTCTACGTAAGAAAATAATAACATTTTTACAAGCTTTTATTCTACTTGCCCTATTAGTTTGTGTGGGTTAAATCTTGCAACTGAATTTTAGACCACTTATTCTTAACCGTTTGATCTGCTAAATACATATAATTAATTAATTAATTAATTAATTAATTAATTAAATCAATTACTTAATTAATATTTATTGTTGTAGCGGTAATAGTTATACACAACCTGACAAACTTTCAAATATCTAACTATTTCGGTTCTAGAGATACTGTAAGATTTAGTGATACTGATACTATAGTCTTGACAAAAGTAGTGCAAAAAATAGCAAAAAATCCGGTTGTTGTATCGCAGCCAATACATAAACCAGCCCTGTTAGTTTGTGTGAGTTAAATCTTGCAACTGAATTTTAGACCACTTATCCTAAACCGATTGATCTGAAATTTGGCATACTTAGGTACGTAAATAAGTTCGATGATAATGCAATGTCATAATACCATCAAGCTAGTCTCATGATGGAGAGCGAAGGTGGCCATAAGAACTCCTGAACGAAACGAATTACCACGTCGTGTTTAGTTTTGTTGGATTTGTCGTTCCAAAAGCACTATGGTCATATATAGATGATATAAAAGAATGTTTAAAAAAGGTAACAAAATATATATTATTTAATGTTTTTTCAATTTATATTATCTTTCTGTATCACTTTAATAGGCGTAGGCCGTGGGGCCGCGGCGTACGAATATCGACCCCTCCAACTCAACCCGTGGATGTCGTAAGAGCCGACTAAGGGAACCTACCAGAGGAAGGGCAGTACCTTCCTTCTGAGTATTTTTCAACACCAGCACTGCGATCACCAATCCGCCTGCCAAGCGTGGTTATTATGGCAGAACCTCCCCTACATGGGAGACCATCTGACTGACGACATCGTAGCGGTCGCAGGGAGTCGATGGATGAGGTGGCTCAGGACCGCTATTTGTGCCGTCGTATGGGGGAGGCCTATGTCCAGCAGTGGACGTGTATGGGCTGATATGATGATGGTGATGATGATCACTTTAATTGTATTAGAGGGATGTTATTGGTTTGACTTTTGTATCTAAGTGTCTGTGAGTGACCTCGTATCTCCTAAATGGATGAACTGATTTTGATGATTTATGTTTGATTCGAAAGTGTTTCTCGTCTAGCATCGCTAGCTAGGTAAGGCCTAGGTCCAGCAGTAGATTGTTAAAGGCTGGTGCTGTTATTTTTTATTATAAGAGAAACATACAGTTATTATAAACTTTAATTAGGAACATACAAAAATTACTTAACTAACACTGAAATCAGCAAAATTTCCATTTTAATGAAATGAAACATGTTGTACGTGTATTTAAAAGATGGTCAGTTTCAAATTTTGTATAATTTTATAGTTTGCTGTATTTTTTTACATGGCATCCCCAAGCTCCTTATTACATAATATAAACAATACTTGTAAAAACCACTATTTAAAAAACCTTTGGTAAGTCTAAGTGAAGACCAGAAACTAGGTAGGTCTTCCAGGATTTTTTTTTCAGCACGGCAGACGTAGCAAAATCATTATCTCGCTAGATGGTCTGCCTGGCGAAGCGTGTGATGCATCAAAGGAAATTCAGTCTGCACAGCCAGTAAAGCCGGATTACCTAGCTAGTCTCGTCTAATCTATTTGTTTACTACCCACAATCGTCTAGATAACATTTTAAGGTAAAACAAATTGTTTTCTTAATTTTTCTTTCTTTCTTTCATTCATTCTTTTATTTTGACTAAGCTGCGGCTGGTTTTCCGCTTTCAATTTAATGTACTTATGTATTTGTAAGCATTTAATGAATATACGGTAATGATTTCTTGTTTCTATATATATTAAATATACAAGATCCGTCAAGGGCGACTTCGACTCGCGCGCCGAGGGTTTACTTAGACTTATTTTGTAAGCATTTAAGGAATAGACGGTTATGATTTCTTGTTTCTATGTATTAAATACACAAGATCCGTCAAGTGCGAGTGTGACTGGCGCACCTCACCTTATCTTTATCAATTATATAAATAGGTACTGTAGTATATGCTTGGTATTATATATTATACCACAGCCTACATACGTTATCTCGTGTGTCGAGGTGTTGCTAAACCAGGGTGTCACTGTCATCTGACACACTGACAAAGCCGAGATGGCGCGAATCGAGTGTGGACAGTTGAAAGGATGCCCACTGGTGGGTAAGGCGATGTTTGAAGAATGCATTGGCACTGGCGAGCTGATGTGTCCCTAATCGTGTGTGTTATCGATCTTCAGAACCCCTACTAGTGGCGACAGGTTAAAAGGTAAGACATTTTACAAAAATTTGACGGGAGAGAGCAACACCAATGAGATTGGAATTTGCAAACTACAAAATAGTAGAAGTTCCAATTGCTATTATAACAAAGTAAAATACAGATAATCAAGGTGAAATACCATAATAGAGTATCAAAAACTTGCACACTTGCCTACTTATTGCTTTTCTATGCAAACAAATGACCATACACTACAGGTACCATTTAGGGACCGCTGTTTAATGAATTTCATAACGCACATTTGAGATGAATCGCTAAAATCAAAACCAAAACTTCAACAACGCATGATTTCACAATCCAAAAAGGTTCAAACTCGGTTACGGAAACAAACGGACAATAGACGAAGAAAATTACGAATAAAATATGTCAAAATATATATTTTTCTGCGATTTGCTCTTTACCTCTAATACCAGTGTAAAAATCGTAAAAAAACCTCCATTATTTCTTTGATTTCGTAATCCCTTTGCTTACAAATAACATCTAGGATTCGATACAACCGAATACAGGACTTTACATCCTACAAATATTATACCTAAATGTAAAACTTTGTGAGGATGGATGTATAGATGTTTGTTCCTCTTTCAAAAACTGCTGATTGGGCTGAAATTTGTTATAGCTATAGTTTGGGACCTTGAATAACATATAGGTTACTTTTTATCGCGATAAAATGCGAGCGAAGGCGCGGGATGCAGCTAGTAATATATGTATATAACGTGTTAATAGAACCTTTATCAATTAGGTAACAGTGTTAGGTATAATGACGACCTCTGTGGCGCGGTGGGCGAAGGTCTGCCTGTGAAGTATGAGGTTGCGGGTTCGATTCCCGCCTCGGGACAAATGTTTGTACGATGTGCCAATATTTGTTCAGTTTATTCTGGTCGTTTTCTATGTATAGGTAATAAAAAATATCAATTTATGTAATATATTCTATTATGTACAATGTACGTATATCAGTTATCTAGTACCCATAACACAAGCTCTGCTTAGCTTGTGTGCATTGTCCATCATCATCATCCTCACCATATTAGCCCATACATGTCCACTGACATACATAGGCCTCCCTCATACGACGCCACAAATAGCAGTCCCAACCCGCCTCCATCCATCGACTCCCTACGATCGCTACGATGTCGTCGGTCCATCGAGTGGATGGTCTCCCATGTAAGGGGGGTTTTGCCATAATCACTACGCTGGGCAGGCGGATTGGTGCTCGCCGTGTTGGTGTTGAAAAATACTTAGAAGCAGCCCTTCCAACATTATTATTATGATTATTTTATATACCGTGTTAGTAGAACCTTTATCAATTCGATAACATTGTTAGGATCGCAATGAGTGTTTATGTTATTGATTGCCATCACGGACTTTGATTATCAATTCACAATTTGCTAACAGTATCTTAATGGATGACGTTATAGCCTAGTAACTCGTTTGTTTACCGTTAAATGTTTAGCGCAAAATAACAGAAGGAATT
The DNA here is from genome assembly GCA_947859395.1 of Eupithecia insigniata. Taxonomy (NCBI): domain Eukaryota; kingdom Metazoa; phylum Arthropoda; class Insecta; order Lepidoptera; family Geometridae; genus Eupithecia; species Eupithecia insigniata. The sequence continues at coordinate 7,258,546 of OX402009.1, read as the reverse complement.
CGATTGGAGGAAATCATGTTTAACCTTTAAAACTACTTTTATTAATTCACTAGATGTTCCCCGCGTTAATTTCGTAAGCCGTATAAGCCGTAAATCCCTAATGGGAATTTTATGTTTTACCAGGGCAAAAAGTAGCTTATGTTACTCACCATCCTTTCAACTAACTCCATACCCAAAATCAAGTCGATTGATTGCTTTGTTAGGGCGTGAAGGAAGGAGAAACAAACAAACACACCTCCGCAATTATAATATTAATTCGGATAGACGGAGAGCTACTATTAAATTTACGCCGTTTGATTGAAGTTGAAGGAAAACATATGTCAATAGCGTATCCACCACGTTAAAAAAATATTAACATATTTCTACTTAAATACAAATCATAAACAACTTATGGTTTACCGGTTTATCATTTATGCTGACTCTATTTTTTTTATTATGGAGCGCTGTGGAAGCATTTTGGTACCTATATATAATTTTTAAAAAGATATGGACCAGTTGAGCTATCCGTAGATTGTTTGCAACAGTCTCCAGTTAGCTGAATTGTTTCAATTGTAAATACTAGTTTAATTTCTTTATATTATTTGATTGTTATTTTCTTTGTCATTAAAAAGATATTTTTAAAATAATATGGGTAATAAATACTTGGCGCCCGGAGGAATGCATTCTTGGAGCGCGGTGGAACTACCCATCCTATAGACCCTACTGTGCACAATATGTATGGATGGAGAGGGAGGACGGCTATTGTTAGTAGGTATATTTCACTATTTCCTAATTTGCGTTTAAATATTCGTCAATTGTGATAATATGCTTTTGTAAATAAAATCTTTAATTGTTACATAAATATTTTGTCGTTTTTCTCTAGGTGCCAGTTCCAATTTTTATCTATACTTCTATACTAATATTAAAAAGAGGAAAGATTTGTATGCAAGTATGTTTGTAACGAATTGGTTCAAAAAGTACTGGACCGATTTTAAAAATTGTTTAACCATTTGAATGCTACATTATCACTGATTAATATAGGCTATGTCCTGCATATACTGTTTATATATTACGTTTATGCCTAAATGTTTAAAAAATAAATGTCCACCCGTGGGTAACCGGGACGGGCCGCTATTCTACTATATTAAGCACAGTATGTAGAGGTGTTTAAATGGACTTGACGAAGATCGACATGACAAATACGTAACTCAATGCCTCTTGGAATTGACACGTCCTTATAGAGTAACATATATAATTTATGAATAAATTGAACAAACGCTCACAGAATTAACACTGGGGTCATAAGATAATATCAAGCAATAAAAATTTTCTGAATAGTTAAACTTGATAAATAATAATATGTGTTTGGAACAGCCACCGTAAGTAAATAGGTAACTAGCGTTTAGGTATTTAATATCATACACATGTAAATACAGTCACAGATATGAAATAAAAAGAATATGCCAAGAATAAGATATAAAATAAAGAAAAAAGTTTAATTGAAAAATATACACAAATATTAATATAAACAATATTGAAACGTACCTGCATTGAACTGGAACGTTTCTTGTATATAATCAAACCAAAAATTAAATTCACAGTAACTGCACTACACAATAACTGACACTATTTATAGTTTAATAGATAAACTCTGAATTATGTTCGATAAGTTTCAGGAGCGCGAAAACACGCACAACACGACCTAACCCCGCGGCGGTTCAGATTATACTGACGCTTCTGATAAAAGTGCCGTAGTTTATTTCATTACTTCGGTACATAATATCAGCCCTTTTTCTGTATATTTTTTATATTAATATGACAGTCCCATTTCTGTCACTTGTTTGTCATATTTGTACGGATCTCGGGGAAAGGGAAGGATATTTTATGATTTAATTTGCGATAAGACTTTAGAAGCTTATATGTAGAGCCAGTTGTGAGGTGCGAAATGTATTATGATGTGATATGAAAATATGTTTTTTAATCTGATGTTTTCAAGGCGTTTCCGCACAAATTCCAAATTAAATGTACTTGTACGGTAAAGTCATTAATAACTGAATGGTACCATGACTTGCGTTTTGCAACTGCGCCGAAATATTGAACAACTCAAAATAACATAAATCATACTAAACTAGCTGCTGCCTGAAGCTTCGCTTGCGCTTTTAGAATAGCCTATGTATGTGCGTCACATACTTTTACATCCCTGCCAAATTTCAGTACAATAAATTAAATATTATTTATATTTCATTATAATAATCAAATAGTATGATCCGTTCAGCCGTTTAGGCGTAAAAGGGTAACAGACAGAGTTATTTTCGAATTAATAATAATAGTATAGGCCGAGGATCTCAAGAGGCGCAAATATGCAGGTCTCGACAGAGCCTACGCATTTGCTCCCCTTGGAGTCGAGACCCTAGGTCCATGGGGTACCGAGGATCTCCGGGTTTTCAAAAAAATATTTGAGCGCCTGGTCGAAGGGACGCGTGACTCGAGAGCTGGTAGTATCTGGCGCAGCGCATTAGCATTGCCATACAGCGAGGCAATGCAGCCAGCGTCTTGGGTACGCTTCCGACTGGTATTGATATGGACCAGTTGAGCTTTCTGTAGATTGTTTGCAACAGTCTGCAGTTAGCTCAATTGTTTCAATTGTAAATACTAGTTTAATTTGTTTATATTATTTGATTGTTATTTCTTTGCCAATAAAAAATATTAGTATGGATATCGCGTTAATAATGACGTAAGTGCTAAACACCGTGATCATTAAAAGTTTTATATTTTTAGTAAGTTCATAAAAATTTCAAACCTTGACACAAAAAGAGTAAAATATGGTTGGGTACTTTGTGTTAGTTCTCTAGTAGTCTAGGTTTTCCGACTCTACATTAAAAAGTCTATTCCAAGTAAAATGACAAATGATGGAGAGTTTCCGTATACATAAATGTCTTGGACTAAGTGATGGGTGCGGAGCCACCAAGCTATTCCGAACATCTGTACTAAAACCAATAGATAAATGGAACAGATACCATGGCAAATGTGTAGGTAGAAAGGCATTAACCTAATTTAGCATCAATTTTCATTAGGTATGTAAGAATGCAAATTAAGGGCTCTGTTTTTTCAAAGCTTTTGTTTTTCTTTGCATCCCTCGGGGTAATCTTTTCAAGATGCCGTCTGAATAACGAAAGCTTTATTAAGCTTTTTGAGCAATTTCGCTTAAAAAGAAGAGTGTCCCGAGTACTTAATTAGAAAAGTGGTCTCAATTAGGCAGTAAGTAGGTGTACAAGAGTCTAATAAAAATAACGTGAAATTATTTAATAATGAATCACGGTGATTTGAAAAGCTTTTCCTAGCTAATAAAATATTTTCTCTAGCTAATGAAAGGGCCTACAAGAGGAAGATATTCTAAAAATTGTCTTGTAAAATAAAATTTCTATAAAATTATAATACCTATTTTAAGAATATTCTGTCGCCTACTTCATGAGTGTTTTCCGTAGGTAGGTAGGTATGTAGAAACTTACCGTGTGACATGGCCTACGTATCAGGTGATAGGTACGTATAGTATATACCTAATACATTTCGGAAAAGCTGTAAATTCTGTGAAATATGCGTATTTTTATAAAAGCATTGAGAATGTCGTCTTTCAAGCTGTCATTCGCTCAGTTCGGATTCGAACTGAGGAGCATGAGGGATGAGTCATTCTTAATCCCATTCTTTGAGTACGCAGATTATAGGTAGATTTTGTTTTGCTTGATGATTTTCCCATTAGTCTAACTCGTGGAATGAACCGGATACCATGGGTATTTGTCAGTTAACGACAGTTTTCTTTACAATGAACCATCAATTAAGATTGCAAATAAGAACGAACGAGAAAAATAAATCGCAGACTAACTCCTTGTACAAAGGATCTCCAAATTTTTACTTAATCCGTAGAAACCGAGAATCCTACGTTTGAAGCATTTGAGTGAGAGACAACCACACCCTTACATTATTATTGACACAGAAAGTGACACTTCAAAGATCAAGGTTGACAGAAAGCTACCAAAATGATAACATTCAGCAGAGAGGTAGCTCAGTGCTCGCAGTATGAGTTCTGATAATGCACAACTGGACGAACATTATGTGCCTTACCCTTTACACTCGGGCGGATAGGAGGGAGAGTTTCATTTAAAAAAAAAAAAACTGGCGCCAATCAATTTAATTATTCCGAGCGCAATCGACGTCGATAGTTCGTGAGGGATATTTTACACGTGGATTTAACAAAGGATTTAGCGCGAAAAAGTGCCGGTTGTAAAGTGGTATGATAGGCGCCAAATTTTGGCGACTTGCAACGCCTCTACCGGATATACATACTTATTCCACATTTCCCCCTTAGGGGGGATTTTTTGGAGCAAAAGTGGAATAAGCATTACTTACTAGCGTGGCGCAGTAACCCTAAGTAGATCTTGGCGTCCGACACCAGAGATCGCCAGTTGTCCCGGTCCCTTGTCGTTTTAGTCCAGTCGACGGCACGAAGTTCTTGTACGTCTTTCTCAACTTCGTCGCTCCAGTGGTAGGTACCTCGGACGACCGATAGGCCATTCGAGCAACCCATGTTCGCTCTTCTGGCTGCTCGATCCACCCCATTCGGACTACATGTAGGAGCCATCGGAGTCTCGATGATTCAGTTTCATCTATGATGTTTGGCTCAGACTTCTATTTATTGGTTTTTGCGAACTCTTCAGCTGCCATCCTCCCATTGGGTGTTGGGTTCCGGATATAGAGAAACTATTTTTCGTAGTTTGACAACGGTTGAATAGATTCATACGAATTCGGTTATAGTTTTCGAATGGTTTTGAGAGATTTGAGACAGTGTACTTTCGCGGAATGTTGTACTATGTAGAAAAAAATAAGTCGTGTAAGCAAGATAGAAGCTGAAGTCCATCGACCTCTCGAAAACTTTTTTCGTAATAGTATAGTGCACACTCATACTAAGCATACTGGAAGTTTTGAAAGGACTCATTTTGGGAACAACTAATGGACCGATATCAGCCTCGGCAGCCAGAGGCGGAATATGTATGTCAAACCCAACTAATTGAATAGTTACATTACTAGGTCCCTCCGAGCCCATCAAATGGCTCTTTTGAGAGCCCTTCGGCAAAAGATCCTTTTCAGGACCGTTGATTCTTCATACATTGGAACTTCTATCGGTCTCCTGCAATAAAATATTTACGTTCATTCATTTAATTTTTCTTTGACTAGGTATTTAACCCCGAATACTCGAATGCAACTCAGATTAAGTTCGTTTCAAGTGACGAGCTGTCTATATAGTTTCAATGAAACTCAAAAAAAATAGCGAGTTAAAAACAACGCTTAAATCTGAGTTGCAGTTGAGTATTCTGGGGTTAGTTTTATAACATCATCTAGCCTAAGCTTATTTTAAAAAGTTTAATAGCCTTTTGTCATAAGATTATATAAATAGAATTAGCTATGAGAATTAAGTGAATAATTTTATTCGGGTTGAAACATTTGGTCGCTACTTTATCTCTGGAAATTGATAGTAATAGTAAATAATTGTTCAGCATTGTTATGCGTCATTATAAATGGAGAGTTAAATAATAGGCACATAAAAGTTAACTAACTCGTGGCTTTTTAGTGGATGAACGTACGAACGGGTTGAAATGGACAATAAAAAACATTGCAGCACGTATACCTGCGTGCCACAATATTTTTATATTCTGATTATGAAGAGCTAAATAGGGATCTGTTTGAAAAATTTAAAAATAGCATTTGGTATAAATAAAGTTTGGTGCTGCTTTGCATTTCATTTCAATAGAAACATGCCGCTTTAGTCTACCACTAAATGGTGTTAACTATAGCAACCCATAAAGTTTACACAAAGGCAAATGGCAAAATGTTATTTTTTGAGATAGGTACCCAATTTTACTTATTAACTGTTATGCAGTGGTTCCACTGAGCTCCATTATACAAATGCGCTGGAGGAAATATTCAGTTGTTTACTGTGCCTATTCAAAGCGTATACTCGATCGTCTCTGGTATAAAACTGCCATTTGTTGAAACGTGCCAAAACCATAGACTTAGATATTTTTTTTTCCTTAAGTATATGACCAAAAAAATATGACAACCGTGCAAGGAATTTATATACTAACGTAACTAGTATATAAATTCCTTGCACCGTGTTAATAGTTCCATAGATGGTCTTCACGCCACTTACGCAAAAGCTCAGCGCCAAAATGCCGAAAATAAAATGGCCTTAATCTTCAAATTCAATAATTTATTCGCAGGAATGTAGGTACAAAAGCTCTTAATCATAGCAGTAATTCCAATACATTCCAGGACAAAAAAATGAAGTGAAGAGAATATCAATAACACCTTATTTCTTATTTGATAATAATAACTATGTTTATAGTATACGTAGTATATAGTATAGTGACTTGTCTAAGTGCTTATTTTGTAAGCCTAAAGAAATAAAGTTATTGATTCTGATTCTGACATTCTGCAATTTATAATACTATTCAGATATGTTGTCAAATTTTTACATCGATAATATGACCTCCAACGTACTTGTATATTGTAACTAAGTGGTTTGACCATATAAATCCACAAAAAGAATTTAAAATATGACTATGACCTTCAACGACCTTTCCTTCTGTAAGCCTCGTTCCCGTGACACTCAACAGGGTCGCTGTCGAGAGCGATCGGATGACCCGCACTGACGATTTTGTCACAAAAGCACTTTTCCGTCACGCTTCCGAGAGTTTCCGCGCTTTTGCGGTAATACTCGAGAAAAATCCTACAAGCGTTTATGAAACTGGGATAAGCCTACTTGATAAAGGCACTTTGTTTTTGTCTTTTTAGTTTTGATGATAATGAAGTATTTTTAGTGGACTAAAAGGGTTAATAACTCAATAAACAATTAAATAATGCTGGACAATCCATACAGCATCGTCTAGCTCCAAGCTAAGCAGAGCTTGTGTTATGGGTAGGTAGGTACTAGACGACTACAATTCCTATATTACATAGATAGGTATTTTTTTAATACCCAGACCCAGACATATTTCCAGATCGTAAAAACATATATCCTAAGTCAGGAATCGAATCCGCAACCTCCTGCATCGCAGGTGGACCTTTGTCCGCTACGCTACTGAGGCCGTCAAAATAATGGGATTCGGTGGACATCTGGACCGCATTTTCATTACAATTTTAAACGAAAATTTTCCCCGTGGCCTGCAAGTATTCCACAAAAAATCTGTTAGAAATCATATTTTTTTAAGATAAATAATATATTCAGGCGTTACTTTGCGGAAATCCATTGTGAAGAACATTTTTTTTTAAATCACTGCAAAGAATATTCTAAATAACTCTCAATACAAGCGAAGCTAAGAAAATACATACAAACTCTAAATTGAAACTTTAGTAAAACGCATCACTTTACCACGAGATAAAGTAGAAACCTGATCAGGTAGAGCACAGTTCAATCTGACTGCCTAGTATGAGATTGCACAACACAAAAACGGGAAAAAAATCGTTCACTACTTAGTTTTCGGTGACCTATCAAAGTTGTCAAAATTATACTGCAAAAATAAAATGTAACTACAACAAGTCCCAAAAAACATAAATAAAATAATAGTAAATTTTTGGGATATAATTTAATTTATTTACAATATGGATCACTCGAATACTATGATCAAGATCGATAATGACGATCCAGTTGTTCTTAAAGAAACTACTGTATCGTCGTCACACTACGAAAAGTATTTCCTCTACAGTATATAAGAGCGTTGTTTAGCGGTAAATGTATGAAAGGAGATGAAGACATTTATAGTTTTCGTAAACTATCCAAACTCATTCTAAAGTCTCTGAGCAGTCCTAGAACATTCTTTTAAGTTTCCATCGCTTGGAGAGAACAAACACTATCAGCGTCGGGTTGCTTATCCGACCCACTTTACGAGCTTAGAATAGCGAGATTAAAAATAAAATAACGAACTTTTCGCATGGGTCATGTTCCTCTTCATCATATCATATTAGCCCATACACGTCCACTGCTGGACATAGGCCTCCCCCATACGACTCTTAATGGGAAGAATATAATAATAATATAAAATCTACTAATATTAAAAAGACGAAAGTATGAGACGTGAAATTATTAATTTACAACGGCACATAATTTTTACTGAATAGATATAGATCTGAAATTTATATTATATGAGTTCTATATCTGGGATATACATGGGTTGCTTTTTATTCCAAATAAACTCACCTCCACCATTCTCCCCTTAATCAAAGCCACGGGCAGATTTAGATTTTCATATTTGTATAAGTATAAAGTTTTTATTTTGCACAGAACAAAAACGACTAAGATACTCGTACATATAAATCACAATATATATATATATATATATACATATATATAGTATAAAACAAAGTCGCTTCCTTAGCGTCCCTCCCTATGTATGCATAGATCTTGCCCAGAATCTTAAGAGACCGGTGTTCTCAGGAGCGCCACGCACACTCACACACAAAAATGTTTTGATCTCAGCTAAATTTTACCTAGCACATACCATACTATACTTATATATATACATATAATTGTATATTACATTACATCTAAGTAATTTAAGGTAATTTTATCTAGTTTTTTAATAAAAATGTTTGATTAGTATGCCAATAATTTGTACATGCTGTGGCACCCTTTATTTAAAAAAATACTAGACATAAGACCATTTACTTGTAATGTTTCGCTTGCTATGTTATTTTTTTATTGGGAGATAAATAAATAAATCTTTAAAACTATGCAACTGGTTTTGATGCGGTTTTTTAATAGATAGAGTGATTCAAGAGAATGATTTATATGTATAATTTAGTATCAGCATTGCACCCGTGTGAAAGCGGACCGGGTCGCTAGTATAATATAAAGTCTACTAATATTAAAAAGTCGAAAGTATGAGCCGTTGTGAAATAATTAATTTACAACGGCACATAATTTGTGCTGGATGGATAGATCTGAAATTTTGGAGAATTTTGGGGATATACTCTTACATAGGTTGCTTTTATATTATGCCGAATAAACGCGAAGCACGGGTAGATTAGATTTTCATATTTAGTTAAAGTAGGAAGGTTTGTATTTTGCCAGAACAGACGAATAATATACATATAAAACAAATTTAATTAACAGAAAAACTAACATAATCGGTCTCCACTGACGTGTTATGCTTATGGTAGAGTAGATAGCCATAGCTCTGGTCTTCCATGGATTAGGTACTTATTATTTCAATAACTTTATTTCTTTAGGCTAACAAAATAAGCACTTAGGCAAGTAAAATTATATGCTATAAATTTTATTCATCATCATCATCAGCCCATACACGTCCACTGCTGTACATAGGTCTCCCCCATACGACGCCACGAATAGCGGTCCTATTAAATTTTATTATCAAGTAAAAATACCTAAGGTTTTATTGATTTTCTCTTCACTTCAATTTCGGCAGTAGCTAGAAGATACTTTATATGTAAAATCAACGATTGTTGACGATCTGTTATTACGCCGATAACCTCTAAAATTAATTAGTTAATGATGAGAAAGAACTATTGACGAGAGATTTGAGCATTAATTAATTAATCAGCGATCAAAGGCGGAGGTTGCTGCGACGATCAATATCTGATATAGATCGATCGATTGGTGACCTTCAGAAGGAAAGAAAAATATTTACTGACTTCAAAGTTCGTTAGCTGTGTATTTACCTACATACCTAAATTATCAAATGTACAAATACAACAAGAGAAATCCGATGATAATCGCTCTTTAATTTTCACCCTTCGAGTTAATTAACCTATTACGAACTGAGACAGTGATTTAGGGGCTCAAAAAGAGAATTAAATAAAGCACCTGAAGAGGAGATTCCTTTGCCAATGGCAAAGGAAGTGCCAAATTACTTTATATTTAATTGTACGAACAAAGACGATAGGCATTCAAGGAAAGACATTCCTAGGAACATAGAGGCAACACTCACTGATAAGCCGAAGAAAAAAATTAATTACCGTGTTATAGTGACAGCTTACGCGACGTTTCGCATTTCTTTCTCTGTAATTTTTTACATATTTTCGGTGGACAACGAAGGTTTTATTAGGAGCTTTCGGTTTTCTGAAGAACTGAAAATTGATCAAAACTGTCAAAAGTAGGTATGCTACTATCCTCTTTCTCCCCCTACAATGTCCACCATCTCTGTAACAAAGAGAATACAATACTAACCTCTGTAAAACCAAACTATTAAACCAATGACTCAAAGTTCTTAAAGTAATTAAGAATAAAAACAAAATTGGTAGACAAAAATAAGCATTGTTTGGTGCACTGTCTTTTGTTCATGCTCACCCTATTTCAAATTGAAATAAGAACTTAATAAACTTAGCAAACGGTTCGCATGACATTAAAAATGTGCCACAAATTATATTAGAGATAATCAAATTTTGTCGGGTTTTATGGAAGCTGAGTAATTAAATTTAAAGGCCCAGGATAAACATAGAATTTTAAGCGATTTTAAAGTAAATTATGTAGATATTTGCCGTGGCTGTCGTTGCGTAAGAATTGACCCCTCCAACTCAACCCGTAGATATCATTAGAGTCGACTAAGACACGAGTTCACCAACAGATTATATTTAAAACAGTTGTTTTGACGTTTCTGAAAAAAGTTTTCATATATTAAACGTCAATACAGACACTACAGATAACAGACAAGGTTCCCTAATTGTCTAAAAAAATTGACGAAAAATATCTTTTGGTGAACCCTTTAGTAAAACACGATATAAATTACTGTTATTCTAACCTATTCGAGAATACGAAATATAAATGGAAATTTCTATAAAAAAATGCTATACAATCAAAATAAAAACGTGACTCGCTTTTTTATAAAGGATTTTAAAGCAGAAAACTAAATAATAAAGGCAATGTAGGCGTAAACTCATCACTAAAGTTTCGCTATAGCACTTTGTAGTATTTTAAGTACAAACTATCGCAGAGAGCTGAAACTCACAGCCTTCACATCTCTAAAACCTTCTATGCTTAGGCCAATGAAAAATCTTTTCAATTGATAAAAAAGAAGAGAGAATATTATTTATTACACACAAATAAACATTTATACAGAAATAAAATACTTCTTAGTACTAGATAATACGATGATAGACTTCAAAAACACTTTTTAGTAGGTAATTTGTTTCAAGCAAGGTTGCTGTAGCGATTGCTTTTAAGTATACTTACATTACTTTGACATTAAGAATTAATATAATTATCAGAGAAATTATGATGGTTCTACTAAAAGTTTTATTTGGTCCAGCGATTAGGTAAATATTTTCTAGTTTATTTTAGCAAGAGTGAAATGAACACAATAGCTTCAAGCGATCGCGATAATCCATCCAGATTATGACACAGATTTGGGTCAAATTTCACCGTTGCAATTGAACGCGTTCAATTTAAGATTATACTCATCGTCCGTTTAGCGCTATTGACGAGTTCAGAGCATTTTACCGAAATAAAGTTAGTCTGGTTCAAGCGCTTAACCGAGTTCAAGAGCTTTCATGTCATACAATTAGTTATTACGATATTGAAATTTATAGTCAAGCTATAGGTACTAAATTTTCTTGATCTTAGTTTTGTTAGCAACGGTGAAATTGGACCTTACCGTCATTAAAATTATTTTGAGATTTGAGTTTCATATCCATTATCTCGATCGTTTTACCACTACTGTGTGCAATGGTCGGTTTAAATGAGTTACTGTTTTGTTAAGTGCAGTCTAGTTTTAGTTTCTATATTGAACTTTGAACCGGTTTCATTTGAATTAAGCTCAATGTAATGAATAGTGTGCGTGAACTTTGAACGGGAACATCAGATTTTCAGTCTCACATAAAAAAATTATATACATATAAAAATTAGCCCCTATTTCTCCTGATCATATAACTTGAGAATGGCTTTACTGATATCATTCATCTTTTGTTATTTTAGGTTTCTGCCTTTTTATTCTCAAAACTTATTAATTACGATGCTCCCAACTCTGGAAACATCCACAGCAGTTGGACAGCATTATGTGCGACACATTAATCTAATATACTTTTAGATGACAGACCATGGCACCAGGCCACTCTTCCTAATGGTTGGTAGGTTGGAGGTTCTTCCAGGTATTCGCGGAATTTTTAATGGTTCACTCTCATCTTTTTTGTCTTCAGTATATAGTTCAAAGGATCTTACAACATTTTGGCTAAATATTTAATAAAATGGTCAAATAACATATTTCAGACTTATTTATTTAACAAGTTACAAGGTAACTACTTATATCTAGACAGGTTACATTTGTAAGTTCCTAGTTAAACAAAATATAAAAATGTAAGATAAATACTTCTTCTATAAATTAGCATAATACTTTAGCTTAATAGTAGGTATACTTATTTCGATTATAAATTAAAAGAATATATAATAAATAGGTGCTACGGACTGACATTTTTTTCAACTAGTTGAATATATTGGACAATTTTCCTCCAATTTATTTAACTGAAAAAAGCTGTTGAACAAATTGGACCTAAAATTCCAATTTGTTCAGTCACAATATTTTTATTAATCAAACAGGATTGCATAAATAAAACTATTCTTACTATGAATTTTAAAACAGGCATAAAATATATTGCCAGAAGTGCCCTGGAGGGCACTTCTGGCAATATATATATATCTACTCTATAAATATGGCATGGACTGTCAAAATATCGAGTGATAAACAAGCGTATTCTCAATATCTGCAATTCGATATTTTATCGAGGGGTTTTCTTTGATGAGTTGCTCGAGTCGCACGAGAATGCTGTTTTTGACGGTACTCGATATTTATCACATGATATTTTTATCCCGTGATAATGAATATCACTCGATAAAGTATCATGTGATATGCAGAATTGGCCCCCAGATATCGTACCTCCTGTCTGACTGACACTGACTCAATCCAAAATTTGGGTGAGTGTCCTACCTGCAGAACTAGTTGAGCACTTTGGCTTGCCGACATTTGGGACACAAAATCTTCGGACACTCTGTCCGAAATATAACTTTAAATTTTTTATTAAAAATTTTATTGACATTACGGACTTCATCAAAATATTAAAGTTGTTTTGTACAATCAGTTACAAAAGTTTTTAAAAATATTATATTACGTACTAAGAAAAAGAGCGTTGCCAAAACTGAATATTTTAGGATAAGTCATAGCGTAATTTTTCGGCATCATAACTGTTCTGTGGATGTGTATCACTGAAGTTACCACATTATCTCAGCAGTACAATAGCATCTATTATTTAGATAGATAGGTATTCTATTGTACAATAAAACGTATTTATAGCCTGACAATACATAATTCGGTTGTCTGGTAGGATCGCTCTCGCTTGAGCGATCAGACCACCACTTGTCACTTAGTTTTTAAGTTGTTTTGTTCGATTGTTTCTATATTAATAAAGTATTTTCTATCTATCTAAATCAATCCGATATTTAACAGTAGATTGGCAGTTTATTTCTACTAATGGCCTTGTGATTCCGGAATTTTTAACACCCCAACTTCTAACGCTGGTGTCATAAGAGGCGACTAAGGGATCCACCAGGGGCGGATAGCAGCGCCTCCTGGGGAACAGTTTTACCACGAAATTGCGATCCTGAACCCGCATGCCCATGGAATATGGGCATTACACTTTGCGCCCCATATGATGATGATAAAAGCCAATAAGGCGCTTATCAAGGGGAGGCCTGCCCAGCAGTGGACCAGCAGTTGACTAGTATAGGCTGTAGCAAAGCATGGTATAAGAAAACAGGCATGTTTAACTTCCGAGACACGATGGTGACGTGGGTGTCTCAAGGCTATATCATCGACGCCATCAGCGAATGAAAAGACGAATCTGTTTCCTGGTGTTACCAGTAGCGTAAAATTGTAACTCCCCGAACTCCTGTATGAATCTCATAAAACTATGTGGTTTTGAGTTTACAAATTATTTATCGCATTGACTCGTGTTTAACTAAACCTGTTTTGGCTAATTTAACAAACATAATTGACGATTGTTATTTTTTTATTGATTTTTGAATTGACCTTTAGCTTCCGGTTGGTCTATTCAGATTTATTCATGAGTTTCGTTCATATAATATTATTTTCATCGCTCATTTGCTGCATTGCATCGCGAATAATTAACAAAAGAAAATAAACTTAGAAGAACTACGTACCCATACTATCTTAGTTGGTGTCAAATACAAAGTTTCCAGTGACAATACGCCCGCCTGCTACGACTAATAAATTTGCTAGACGTTCAAGTTCACCTCACACACTTGTATTCCACAAATAGCGGTGAAATTGCTCTGAGACAAATAGCGCCAGTAACTTTTAGTTTTTATAGTGTTGTTTATTTGACAATAATGGTGGTTTGTTCTTTTAACGATGAAAAAAACAAGCCGAAATTAAAAAGAAAAAGCAACTGTAGCAATAAATAAGCATTGAAGTGAAAATATTAGCTCTAAATTGTAGCTTACATATAATACTTAAATAATGTTTTAGATCAGAATAAAATAGATTTTCCTTGCTCTGCTAATTCTCAAAATTATTAATTCATACACGGTCAGAGATAAATAATAGATTCAGGCGTTACTTTGCGGAAATCCATTGCACAATATTAGAATGAAGAAATATTTAGTAACAATTCCGCGTATAACCTTCTCTGATAGTATTCATCAAAGTAAGTTGTCTACTAGTTTCGTCTCTCCACGAGACATCTTCAGGACACCACAATACTCGACCTTGACATTGAGATTGGTAAGCACAGCAACACCGACAGAGTCCCGCCAGTGATGTTGCCTCTCCGAGCTCCGCGCGCCAAGTGAAGCATTGCCCGCAAAACTCCCCTTTATATAGTCACGGATCAAACAGTGCGCACACAAAGTTCATAGTGTGTGTGTGGCAGTACTATTGTTTGAAAAGATTCGTAATAACGGTGACCTAGGCAAACCTGTACTAAGTTCATTCAACAGTGTATTATTACTATATTTTGTAATTTCTAAATTTTCTAAGACTGACATCCTAAATCCCTTATCACAAGTATGTAAAATAGAAAAACAATGATTTTGACTTAAAGAATGACCAGATTCCAATAAATGTTTTGCAAAGTTAGATTTTTCTGGATAATTGTTTCTATAAGCAGCTAAATGTTCTTTATACCTAACCTGAAAACTACGACCCGTTTGACCTACATAAATACCATTACATTCGTCACATACCAACTTATAAACACCCGATTTTTTATTGTTATCTAACCTATCTTTACCGTTACAAATCTGTTTTAATAAATTGTTTGTTTTGAACGCTGCGTGTACTTTATGTTTAGACAAAACTCTTGAAACTCCGTCACTCAATGGACCTAAATAAGTTAAACTGCCCACAAATTTGTCTATCCTTTCTGGAGCTACGGGATACAATAAGGAACGGATAATGTTTTGTTGTTTACTTCTTATTAAACCATCAACCATCTTTCTACTATATCCATTACTTTCAGCCGTGTGGTAAATAATAGATAGCTCTCTGTTAAAGTTCTCCTGAGATAAGGGTACTGACATCATTCTATGGACAAAACTACGGTAAGCTGATAGCTTATGTTGGAATGGATGACAAGATGAATTTGGTATTGTAATATCTGTGTAAGTAGGTTTTCTGTAAATTTGAAAATCATGCCTATTGTTTAACCTAGTTATTGTCAAATCTAAAAAGTTCAGTGAACCACCAATTTCTAATTCAAGTTTAAATTTTATTTTTGGATGAATTGCATTAAGTTTGTTAACGAACAGTTCTATTTGACGCAAACTTCCAGTCCAGCATATGATAATGTCATCTACATAACGATAATAATATAAAATGTTTGATTCCCCTATAATGTTTTTATTCTCAAAACTGTCCATGAAAATGTCTGCCATAAGTGGATTTAGTGGTGAGCCCATAGCTAACCCTTCTTTCTGTTTGTAATATTGATTGCCAAATTGGAAGTAATTTTGTTGCATACAAGTTCTAGTCAAAGATATTAACTCCTCCTTTTCTGCCGGAAGTACTCGTTGTCGCTCAAGATGTCCTTCCAATATTGTCAAACTCTCCTCATAAGGTACGTTTGTAAATAAACTTTCTACATCCAGCGATAATAACTTTGCATTGTGAGGCAGGCTAACATCTTTAACTTTGTTGACCAAATCCATACTATTCTTTAAGCTATACTTTGGATTGAATCTAGATCTACTTTTTAATTCGTAATTTAAATATTTTGATAAACCATATGCTGGTGCTCCTATGTAAGAGACAACGGGCCGGATTGGAATATTATTTTTATGTATTTTAGGTAAACCATACAACATTGGTGTTCTTGGATTCATAGGAATTAAATATTTAAGAGAGTTTGGAGAAATAAAGCATGAGTTTTTTGTCATTTCTTTTAATTCCTGTGTGAAAACTTTGGTTGGGTCGGAATTCAATAATTCAAAATCATTGCCCTGTATAACCTCATTAACCTTCTGCACATAAGTACCCCTTTCTAAGATAACTACAGTATTACCCTTATCTGCTTTTGTTATCACTAAGCTATTTTGATCTACCTTATTCCTTAAAGATTTAAAAACATTTAATTCCCTTGGTAAACTTGGAACTATAGCTGAACTAATTGGTTTCTTTATTAAAGAGGCTACCTCATGTTTAACCCCTTCGTCAGCTTTACCCCTAACAATTGCCATCTCTGAATCAACAGCCAAAATCTCCAAAGTTTTCTTATTTAAAACTGGTTGTAAGTTGTATTTAAGACCCTTTTCTAACAGTGATAATTCTGAAGTTGTGAACTGAACGCCACTATGATTTTCTACGCGTTGATAGAACGTATGAGGACATGGTTGCTGCACAGTATTACTATTCCCCCTTAGTCGGTCTACCCTCTGTTTGTCTCTAACTAATCGATCTAATTTCCCTGTCTGAATTATATATTTCCTGTGGGCTAACTCAGCAGCGTATTCCCTAGCTTTATTATCTAGTAAATCAAATTCTATGTTGTGTAAGGAATAAGCTAACTCCATGTGTAAAACTCCCAAGTGAGTTTTATAGTTGTCTCTGATAGTAAACCAATGTTTTATTTCCTCATTTAACCAAGTATTCCTAGCCCTTATCAAAGCAACATTAGCTGCCCTACTATTTGTATTACTTCTAATTTTAATGTAAGATGGAATAACCCCCAAATGTTTACACTGTTGATTGAACCATACATTTTGAGCTGCAATACGATGTGACTGAGTGAGTTTGATGTATAATTTTGCCTGTTCAGCTGTACCTGCTGATCTAAGATAAATAATAGATTCAGGCGTTACTTTGCGGAAATCCATTGCACAATATTAGAATGAAGAAATATTTAGTAACAATTCCGCGTATAACCTTCTCTGATAGTATTCATCAAAGTAAGTTGTCTACTAGTTTCGTCTCTCCACGAGACATCTTCAGGACACCACAATACTCGACCTTGACATTGAGATTGGTAAGCACAGCAACACCGACAGAGTCCCGCCAGTGATGTTGCCTCTCCGAGCTCCGCGCGCCAAGTGAAGCATTGCCCGCAAAACTCCCCTTTATATAGTCACGGATCAAACAGTGCGCACACAAAGTTCATAGTGTGTGTGTGGCAGTACTATTGTTTGAAAAGATTCGTAATAACGGTGACCTAGGCAAACCTGTACTAAGTTCATTCAACAGTGTATTATTACTATATTTTGTAATTTCTAAATTTTCTAAGACTGACATCCTAAATCCCTTATCACAAGTATGTAAAATAGAAAAACAATGATTTTGACTTAAAGAATGACCAGATTCCAATAAATGTTTTGCAAAGTTAGATTTTTCTGGATAATTGTTTCTATAAGCAGCTAAATGTTCTTTATACCTAACCTGAAAACTACGACCCGTTTGACCTACATAAATACCATTACATTCGTCACATACCAACTTATAAACACCCGATTTTTTATTGTTATCTAACCTATCTTTACCGTTACAAATCTGTTTTAATAAATTGTTTGTTTTGAACGCTGCGTGTACTTTATGTTTAGACAAAACTCTTGAAACTCCGTCACTCAATGGACCTAAATAAGTTAAACTGCCCACAAATTTGTCTATCCTTTCTGGAGCTACGGGATACAATAAGGAACGGATAATGTTTTGTTGTTTACTTCTTATTAAACCATCAACCATCTTTCTACTATATCCATTACTTTCAGCCGTGTGGTAAATAATAGATAGCTCTCTGTTAAAGTTCTCCTGAGATAAGGGTACTGACATCATTCTATGGACAAAACTACGGTAAGCTGATAGCTTATGTTGGAATGGATGACAAGATGAATTTGGTATTGTAATATCTGTGTAAGTAGGTTTTCTGTAAATTTGAAAATCATGCCTATTGTTTAACCTAGTTATTGTCAAATCTAAAAAGTTCAGTGAACCACCAATTTCTAATTCAAGTTTAAATTTTATTTTTGGATGAATTGCATTAAGTTTGTTAACGAACAGTTCTATTTGACGCAAACTTCCAGTCCAGCATATGATAATGTCATCTACATAACGATAATAATATAAAATGTTTGATTCCCCTATAATGTTTTTATTCTCAAAACTGTCCATGAAAATGTCTGCCATAAGTGGACTTAGTGGTGAGCCCATAGCTAACCCTTCTTTCTGTTTGTAATATTGATTGCCAAATTGGAAGTAATTTTGTTGCATACAAGTTCTAGTCAAAGATATTAACTCCTCCTTTTCTGCCGGAAGTACTCGTACCGGAAGGACATCTTGAGCGACAACGAGTACTTCCGGCAGAAAAGGAGGAGTTAATATCTTTGACTAGAACTTGTATGCAACAAAATTACTTCCAATTTGGCAATCAATATTACAAACAGAAAGAAGGGTTAGCTATGGGCTCACCACTAAGTCCACTTATGGCAGACATTTTCATGGACAGTTTTGAGAATAAAAACATTATAGGGGAATCAAACATTTTATATTATTATCGTTATGTAGATGACATTATCATATGCTGGACTGGAAGTTTGCGTCAAATAGAACTGTTCGTTAACAAACTTAATGCAATTCATCCAAAAATAAAATTTAAACTTGAATTAGAAATTGGTGGTTCACTGAACTTTTTAGATTTGACAATAACTAGGTTAAACAATAGGCATGATTTTCAAATTTACAGAAAACCTACTTACACAGATATTACAATACCAAATTCATCTTGTCATCCATTCCAACATAAGCTATCAGCTTACCGTAGTTTTGTCCATAGAATGATGTCAGTACCCTTATCTCAGGAGAACTTTAACAGAGAGCTATCTATTATTTACCACACGGCTGAAAGTAATGGATATAGTAGAAAGATGGTTGATGGTTTAATAAGAAGTAAACAACAAAACATTATCCGTTCCTTATTGTATCCCGTAGCTCCAGAAAGGATAGACAAATTTGTGGGCAGTTTAACTTATTTAGGTCCATTGAGTGACGGAGTTTCAAGAGTTTTGTCTAAACATAAAGTACACGCAGCGTTCAAAACAAACAATTTATTAAAACAGATTTGTAACGGTAAAGATAGGTTAGATAACAATAAAAAATCGGGTGTTTATAAGTTGGTATGTGACGAATGTAATGGTATTTATGTAGGTCAAACGGGTCGTAGTTTTCAGGTTAGGTATAAAGAACATTTAGCTGCTTATAGAAACAATTATCCAGAAAAATCTAACTTTGCAAAACATTTATTGGAATCTGGTCATTCTTTAAGTCAAAATCATTGTTTTTCTATTTTACATACTTGTGATAAGGGATTTAGGATGTCAGTCTTAGAAAATTTAGAAATTACAAAATATAGTAATAATACACTGTTGAATGAACTTAGTACAGGTTTGCCTAGGTCACCGTTATTACGAATCTTTTCAAACAATAGTACTGCCACACACACACTATGAACTTTGTGTGCGCACTGTTTGATCCGTGACTATATAAAGGGGAGTTTTGCGGGCAATGCTTCACTTGGCGCGCGGAGCTCGGAGAGGCAACATCACTGGCGGGACTCTGTCGGTGTTGCTGTGCTTACCAATCTCAATGTCAAGGTCGAGTATTGTGGTGTCCTGAAGATGTCTCGTGGAGAGACGAAACTAGTAGACAACTTACTTTGATGAATACTATCAGAGAAGGTTATACGCGGAATTGTTACTAAATATTTCTTCATTCTAATACGGTCAGAGATATAATCTTCAAAGTTGAGTAAATATAACAACCAATCCATCTTCAAGAAATAGTAATTGTTGTGTAGCTATACAATTAACAACACAAATTCATCGGGCCGACATAGTAGGTCATAGTAGATCAAATATAATTCTAGATGATTTTTTCATATATTGAAAATATTATCTTGGAACTTATCATGAAACAACGCGTGTAATTCCGCAGACGGAAGCAAGCAGCAAATAAAACAACAACAAAAATACATATACTTATTTATTCTTTTGAATATTTTGATTCTGAAAACAATATCGTGTCTTCGAATGTCGGTCGAAATGTCGGTCTGCTGTCACATCGGATTATAAGAGTAAGAGAACAAACAGTGCGCCTGTGCACACACGCACACACTTGTGCACTATAATTTGTCTTGCGCACAAGGCTCCGTTGAGACTGGCTGCTATGACATAATATTCCAGGAGGGTATAATTCCCGAGAGTCAAGGCATAATTCTTTTTTCGAGTTGCCTGTTAAATTATGTATTTCAGGGCCTCCCATCTAATCGATGCCACCCTAATTTGCCAGATAGAAGTGATTGATCACGCCGACAAATTGAGCGCCAAGAAAAACTTTTTCCTTTACTTTACCTATTTTAGATACTTGCAGAAAACGAAAACCGAACAAGACTTATGTACGTGCTATTATAAATGTCAAAGTTTTTAAGTATGGATGTATGGAGGATCGTTCCTCTTTCACGCAAAAACTACTGAAGCGATTGGACTGAAATATGGTATGGGTATAGTTTGGAACCTGGAATAACGGCTATTTTCTATCCCGATAAAACGCGGGTGAAGGCGCGGGCGAGCTAGCAATAAATTGAAGGCTATAAAAACTCGACTCAGTCCCCGCTTTTTCACCTTTTTTCCGAAAATGTGGGGACAAAAGCCTACATAGTGTAACGAATACATATAAATATCAAAACAAGTACTTTAATCTCGTTTATTAAAATCGTTACAGCCGCTTGGATGTTTTGAAGTAGAGTCTGAGAGTAGTATCTGGATGTTATAGAAAACACATAGAAAACTCAAAAAACATAACCGCGCATCGACGGGTAAAAATACGATAAAAATAAAAATGGATTGTGGTAAAAACTTGCTTGCAAAATCTATCAATAAAATTCTATTTAAATTTTCCATGCCAAAATTTTATTCTAAGTATTGCTACAATTTGTGAGGGATTTATTGTGTTGTGTAATTGTCTACAGTATTGAAAGAATTTCCTGCTATTTAGCCTTCGGAAATGGAATCACAAGTACATGTTTACAGCCCTCTTGCCGAAAAACTTGTTTCGCGGAATAGATTTATTTGGGTCAAGTATGTACCTATGGGACGCAAATTAGGGTGAGCACATATTACAGGGCACCGATGTCAACGTCCTTTATGGAAACGAATTTTACGGTTTTCGGTGTTCGGATTTTTCTACGGTTTAAGTTAGCTTTAATATATTATATAGTAAGTGAGTGTTTTCTATTCTATTCTGTTCTATTCTATTCAATTAAATTAGTTCAGTAATTATTGTATTTAAGTTTTCTATTCTGTTTTGTTCTCATCTGTTCTGTTGTGTTATATTCTGTTCTTGTTTCTTTTATTTTCTATTCTATTCTATTAAATAAGTTCAGTGGAGATAACTTCTCTTCTAGACCTTCGTTATATACGTGTTTTCTATTCTATTCTATTCTATTAAATACGTTCAGTAATTAGTGTATTTAAGTTTTTCTATTCTGTTTTGTTCTTATCTATTCTATTCAATCCTATATTATTCTATTCTATTCTGTTCTATTCTATTAAATAAGTTCAGTAATGAGTGTATTTAAGTTTTTCTGTTCTGTTCTGTTCCTTCTGTTTGGTTCTGTTCTGATCTATTCTATTCAATAAGTTCAGTGGAGATAACTTCTCGCTTTAGCAGTTGTTAATTTTATTGTAAAACTATTTTAGTTTGACTTCATCATATCAGATGCCTACACAAATAAAGTCTTTGTGACTAGAAAATTTAGCACATACTCCTCGTAGTTTTCCCTTAGCGAAAACCTACGTGTTCTAGCGACAGTTACGTATTATTGTTTTCAGAGAAAGTAACATCTTTTCCAGTTCTATGTTGACAATCCATTGAAAATTTATTTCCCTAGAGATCCATAGTGTATTATTGTAATCTGGTATATTTAGATCTGTAGCCATAACCATAAATCGAAACAAAATTCCTGAAGTAGGTTCCTACGCAAGATTTAACTTCAGGAGTTTCTTTTACCCCTTTTTTCCCCTCTTGAATGAAATGATGAATGAAAGCTTTCAAAAGCAAAAATTCTTTTGTACATCTGCGATTTGAACCACTCCAGGTACCAATGTCAAGTATTCGCCAATAATTCCTTGATATTGTTATCCCTAGGTTTACAATTAAAGTCAAGGATTCTAGAAACGAGTTAGTGATATATGTATTTATGAATCATTTTATAATAACTACTGGGCACTGCGACGAAATTAATTTTGATTAATAGAAGGAAAGAAATACAGGTGGAAAATAGTCATTGATATCAATTAAGCAAATTACAGAAGTACGAAACAATTTGTGGTTTTGAAAGCTTTCATTCATCCTTCATTCATTTATATTCGAACTCGAATTTGACTTTTTTTTCGCATTAAGTTATTACCCTTGTTGTTTTCTTTTAATTTTATGACTTTAAGTAAAGTTTTAATTCATAAATGCTTTCGTTAATAAAAATATTTTGGATTCTCGGACCGAGTATACTTTGGTTGCTACGTTCGTGTATTCCCCAGCCTAGTGTCGTATTGTAGTATCGACCGCATTCCCCCTCCATTTCCCTAGAGCCTGTACATTATTGCCTCTTGATCAAGTTAACTTCTCGATAATGCACTTGCATTGCCATTAGCACGGGCTATTGAAACCGCATCCACTAAGGAATTGTATGCCGGTTTTTACAACACATCATCATTATCAGCCCGTCCACTGCTGAACATAGGCCTTCTCCAAACGGCGACGCCACGAATAGCGGTCCTTAACGGCCTCCATCTATCGACTACCTGCAGCAGCCGTTACAATGTCGTCGGTCCATCGAGTGGGAAGTCTTCCCTCATTCCGTGTTGCATTGCATCGCGGTCGCTCTCGAGAACCTGTAAATATAAATATAATGACAGTACCATGTCAATATATTTATGAAAACTTATTGTACACTCATAGAAATATCGATCGATTCCCTAAAAAATGCGACATACATAATGTAAATACAGAAATAAGAACAAACTCGCTTTGCCCAAAACTAGGCTGCAGATTAGAGTATCTTTTAAAGGGCAATGTATACGCTTCTACAACAAAACTCCGAGTGAGTTGCAAAAATTACCAATAAATAAATTCAATCAAATTATCAAACATATCCTTTGTAAAAAGGCTTATTACAAAATATCAGATTATCTAGAGGATAAAAAAGCATGGGAAGACTTTTGCTCCAACTCGAAAACTAACAACCTAACAAGGTAAAGGTTTCTTGTTCGCTTCTTTACTTTACCTTAAAAAGATTGAAGTGAACAAAAAATCAAAGTGATCACTTTATTTCCCTGTTTTACTTATGTAATTTTAATTTTGTGACGTGGACAAGAGTCCTGTAAGGGCTAAAGGAAATAAAGAACTTTGATATTTGATATTTGTACGCCATAGCTCGTAGAACCGATAACCGTAGGGGACTACGGTTATCGGTTCTACGAGCTATGGCCTGACCATCGCCACTTCAGCCTGCTAACTCCGAGAGCTATGTCGGTTACTTTGGTTCTTCTACGGATTTCCGTATTCCGGATTCTATCGCGTCCTCATAGCAGGAAGGTTTTATTAACACCCTGTATAAGAAAATATCAAAAAACTTTTTGTTGCGTTCTTTTGATCTTCAGTTCAGATGGAATCTGAACATGAAATAATATTGTACCAAAGTTTTAAATTAAAATAAGTTCCGTAATTTTTTGGTCGATTTTTTTTATGAAATTTGAAATTAACGGTTGCGAATTCCAGCGTTGCTTTAAATAAAACAATAAATTGGCTAAGCTTTGAACTCGTAATTGGGATAAGTAACTAGGTACCTATGAAGCCTACTTAAATCATACTCTAGGGATGTAAAGGCCAACGATGATGAGGTATAGCCAGGCGTAGGTAGTTAAGTGTATTTAAACATAATTATAAACATAAAATAAATAAATAATAATATATATTACATTGGTTAAATATAGGAACAGGAGACATGTTGAGGTGCCTTAGCTTACTGTCTCACCTACGTAGAGCTAAATAAAGTAAGTAGTAAAGGGTAAAACGGGGTGAATAGAGACTTCAGGGTGAATAGAAATGATCGAAATACTGGAGCAAGACATTACCGGGCTGGTAGCAGTAGAAGTATCCTCAATCCGTGACTATTCATCTTGTGGGTCAGTGGATCTGACCTCTGCAAAAGGATGTTTTGATCCTCCAGTATTTTGTTAATATCTATGTACCCTGGAGTCTCTATTCACCCCGTTTTACGGTAGTGATTTAAATCTACAACAATTTGCTTTCCTCCACCACAGTTTGATCAACTACCAACCATCTGCAAATTTTTTCCATCGATATTCGATCTACGATTCCGTCTCATGATTGACAGAAGCAATTGTTGTGAATTGAACAACTTGGAATCTGTCAGTTTAGGAATTGCGTTTCCTATCAATTCCATTCGTCCATTAGGTACCTATGCCAGTAGAACGGGGATGCTGTAAGCTTGAATACCTGGCTCAGTACATAAATCCAGAAATACCTAAACCACTCTCACACACATAAAATCACGAATTGTAAAAAACAGTCGACAGCATTATTTCAGTAATAGAAATATAAAAGATTTTTTTTATGAAATGATTACTCTAGTCAGTCACTTATGGAATGGTTTGGCGTTATGGTGTATTCCAACGCTTAAACGCAACAATAACATGGCTAACATCTACACAATACCTTGACACCACTGCACCGTCTTTTTATCAAACTGGTAATGGACCACGTAATCCTGCAAACAGTAGAATAGCGGAGAAATATTAGAAATTCTTATAACATTTCTGATTCCCCTTAAAGATCTGCTTGCTTCCCACATTTCAATAGTTTGCGAAAGCTGATTGTGGTTCTGAAAATATCACTTCATACGTGTAAAAGAAGCTGTCTACCTAAGAATATTTTATTAAATGCCTATTATTCTTTCTTGGTGTATATATTGATCAGAAAATAAATTAAACATCACTGAAATGGAGAGGTTTGAGAGAGTTCTCAGACCACACGCAATTTTTAAAAGCAATTTGCAAATAAATTGCAGTCGATAGCTTGGAGCATATGATGCTGTGTGAATTTTCCAACATTATTGTTATTTATTGCTCAGAATTACAAAAAACTGAGTGTGAATTGAAAATTCGAGTATACATATAACACAATGTTCCTTTTCATGGGAAGGTGAATTGAAACTAGGTTGTTATCTGACTCCAAAATATAATAATTAAAATCGTAATAAAATACAGATCCTTTACAAAAATAGGCGACCGTGGTTCTTGATGACAAATGCAATTAATTTATGAAATTCAAGTCAATCTCTTCATTATGCATTCAGGGTGTTGCCTGAACACACAATATCTCAAAGCTTCGAGCAGAAATCTAAATCTGATAAAATGCATAGCATCCCAATCTCTGTGTTTCAATCAAATTGCAGCGTGCTACCGAGTGATAGGTAAGCAAGGATTTATATGTTACGTTAGTATAAAAATTCCTTGTTCTTTTACGTCGACACTAGTAGATGCTCTTGCAATAAATAACTTGAAGCAAACATATGAGGGTATACACAAAGCGTTTTATTGATAAAAGAAACATCTGAAATTGATTTTATTTGAATTAATCTCTGTATCTCAAAACTAAACGGATGAACGTATCATATCCTAGTAATATAATACATTGCAAAGTTTCTATGGATGGATGTATGGATATTTGTTACTATTTCAAGCAAAAACTACTGAACCGACTAGGCTAGGTATGGGTATAGTTTAGGATCTAGAATAACATATAGGCTATTTTTTATCCCGATAAAACGCAGGCGAAGGCGCGCGCAGCTAATAAATAAAATAAATAAGTCAATCACATAGATTGAATCTTGGAATAATAAAGACTATTTTCTTTTCAACCGACTTCAAGGACGAGTTTCCCAATTCGACTGTATGTTTTTTTTATTCTGGGAAAATGTGTTCACAACCGACGAAGCCTGTTTTCAGTATGCAATAAATCAAGACAGTCAACTTTCTTACATTAAACTAACACTTCTTCCGTCTCGTGGAAATGGGGTGCGCCGCAGAGACTGGGCATTGAATGCGTTAAAAAAATGAGAATCTAGACAATGGCTTCGAACTTGCACTATGATGTACAGCTACATATTTAATCAGAATCATGGTATAACAATACAGGTATGCTCTTCCGAGACACGATGGTCACGTGGGTGTCTCCAGGCTACGTCATCGACGCCATCGGCGAATCAGAAGACGAATCTGTTTCCTGGTGTTACCAGTAGCATAAACTCCCCGAACTCCTGTATGAATCTGATAAAAGTATGTGGTTTCTATTTACCAATAATTTATCACATTGACTCGTGTTTAACTAACACTGTTTTGACTGATTTAACAAACATAATTGAAGATTGTAATTTTTTATTGATTCCCAACTTCAACATTTTGTTAAAATAAAATGGTAACAGGATAGTGACATCACCTGGAGATGCTCCTCGAAGAGTAAACCTATTTTCTTGGATCATGATCAGAACAAATGTAAACTTCGACGTCATCGAGTCTAAGCATAATGACTGTTTTTTTAATTTTCATGTACTTCCTATTTCCCACGTGTGATAACATCTTATCGTATAGGTGAAAAATTGTGGATCGTCTGCCCTAACCCTACAGTGTGGAATAACAGGAAGATAGGCTGCAATATTGTTTTAGATATAAATATCTAGAGGCTTTTGTTCTTTGCCTACGAGTTTTATGGGAAGCAGCCAACCGCTTTTCTCCGCTGTAGCGTACAATTCCAGCCCTTTGTTTTATTTTGTAAAAAGACTCGGTGTACGTACATCGTACTCCAATTTTTAGTACAGAGCTCTGTTGCTGCATTAATGAAGTATTTTCTCAATGTCAAAATATAGTTCGTCCAAACTGAAAACATGCCGCTTTCAGTTTGAAATAACCTGAATGGCATAGACTCAGCACATCTCTACCAGTATCTTTATTCTTCCGCGAAAGATTTATCTATTGAGGCTTAAGGTAAATAGCGTTTTTTCTAATTTTGTGAAACGCCTCATTCTCAAGTAATAACCCGACCCAGCTTCTCACAGGTAGCAGAGTAGTTTAATCCTCGGTATGCCTGATGGCAATAATTTCCACCAGGCAATTGTAATTTGCCACCAGGCAAAATACATATGTAATTATTATTAATTGTATTTTTGTGGATACACTTTAGTGTACGTTTTTAATATTTTTGTATCTTTTATGTTTACATGTGTATACTATGTATTTTAAAAAATATCTACCTATCTCTGTTATGTATCCTGCTATAATATTATAAATATGTATATCAAAGTTTGTATGGATGGATGTATGGATGTATGGATATTTGTTACTCTTAAACGCCAAAAGTACTGAACCGATTAGGCTGAAATGAAATTGGTATCGGTATAGTGTGGGACCTGGAATAACATATAGGCTATTTTTTTATCCCGATAAAAAGCGGGCAAAGGCGCGGGCAGCACCTAGTTGTTATATATAACGTACCTACTTAATCAAGTAACAATAATAAGCTCTGCCTAGTTTGGGGCTAGATGATGCTGTAGAATTGCATATTTTAAATATAATTACATATATTATAAGACTAGCTGACCCGTGCCCACTTCGTTGAGCGGTAAACATTTTTAGTTGTTAATATATTTATAGCCACTCGCAAATTACGTGGTTTTCAATAGGTGAAAGAATTTTCAAAATTGGCTCAGTAAATTCAGAGATTACTCCCTACAACCTCACAAACCTTAATTATTTTTATTAATGTAATATAGTATAGATTTACATATACCTAGATTATATTGACTGGACGTCACACAGCTCCACATTTACTTAGGTATATTATGCGTTTCAAAAGCTTCTGATAGTACCTTACCTACTGGAGAATAGGGCACTAAACATCTATTGTCCAGTTCTAAAACTGGAAGGAAGAATCACCAGTCGTTCTAAATCTTCACAATTTGTATCTTGGTTCATGGCGTCTCGCAGATCTACATAATTCTCAGTGCGCAGTCTTCTCTCATTTGTTCTGTTCTGATGTATACCAAACACTCCGTTTTTATTTTGGCGTAAGTGTTCACCAGAAAACGGTTGAACAAACCTCGAAACCTTTGCAGGTGAGCAATGCGACCTTCTCTTATTGGTAAAATGTATCTAGGCGTAGAATTCCATTGCGGAAACTTTTTTAGTATCCAGTCTCGTCAGTTTTCGGATTCACATGGTATGGTATGGGTACTCCCTTGTCCGCATTTGGACTCAACTTGGTCCATTATGCGTTGATTTGCTAGCAAAGCCAGCCTAACTCCGTCCAGAAGCGCAGAATCTTCCTGGGATCTTCACAGGCTTCGCGGAGTGACCTCGGCAAGTTGAGGATTTCTGTTCGTTGTGCTGTTACTCCCTCGCATTTCAGGACTACGTGGGCGGCTGTTTCGTCATCACTGAGGCATCCTCTGCAGAGAGGACTGTCCGTCGCTCCGAAAGTAAATAGGTGTTTGTTCAGTGGGCAGTGTCCTGTTAGTGTTCCCACCAGGATTCGCAGGTCTTCGGATTCACATGTCGAAGATCAAAGTTGTATCCGTCTTCGCCACGACAGTAGGTATATAAGCGAGTAGAGACTAAAGAGCATCAAATGCTTAGTGCGTTTCCATTCATCCCGGGTACGCAGCATAATGTCCCTGTCACAGTGCTGATCTAGCAGGACGACGGCAACATCATTGGTAGCGAGAGCTTTGTACCAACCGGCTAGATGCTGTCCAGTAGGTCGTTTATCGGCATTAATAACAATTTTGTAATAATTTTGTTGGCTTTGGGGTATGGACTCGTATTTTATGTCCTTCCTCGTAGTATGAACTCAAATCATGCTAAGTATCATTTGAATCCATTCAGCAGTTTTTGCGCTATTTAAGGCCAATTTAGGCCGAGAAATGTCACTTCCATCCCCACTCCCAAGGGAACCCTAACGAATTCCAGGATAAAAAGTATTACATGACCTTCCTCGTAGTATGAACTTAAATCATGCCAAGTTTCATTTGAATACATTCAGTAGTTTCAGCACTATGCGCAGCCAAGAAATTTTACCCTACTGCGGGGCGGCCACTACGCGGTGCTACTGGGGGTCCCACTGTGGGGGCAAACTGGCGTTGCCCTCAACTGTGGGCTGGCTTACTGAGTGGGTCCCACTGCAGGGCAATGTGGGGGCCTCACTGCGTAGGGTGCTGCGGGGGGCTACTGGAGGTCCCACTGCGGGGAAATATGGGGGGGGCACTGCCGAGAGCCCCACCGCCGGCGCCCCCAATGTAGGGGCTAATGAGTGGGTACCACTGCGTGGCAATGGGGGGGCCCACTTCGGGGAGCCTGCTGGTGGCCCCCACTGCCGGTGCCCCCCACTGTGGAGGCTACTGAGGTCCCAATGCGGTGCAATGTGGGGACCCACTGCCGGGGGCTAATGGGAAGGTCCGGTTACGTGAGGGGCCCCACTACTGGGGCCCCCACTGCCTGGGGCCCCACTGCCAGTGCCCCCTAGTGGGGACTATTGCTCTCTACCCCTTGCCCCGCGCGCCATCCTGCAACGCGCAACATTTCACTTCCATCCTCTCTCCCAAGGGAACCCTTCTGAATTCCGGGATAAAAAGTATTTAATGCCCTTTCTTGTAATATGAACTTATATCATGCTAAGTTTTATTTCTTCAGTAGTTTCGGGGCTATGCGCAGCCAAGAAATTTGTCTTTCATCCTCTCTCCCAAGGGAACCCTATTGAAATCCGGGATGAAAAGTATCTTATGCCCTTTCGAACTTAAATCATGCTAAGTTTCATTTGAATACCTTCAGTAGTTTCGGCGCTATGCGTAGCCAAGCAATTTTACTTTCATCACCTCACCCAAGGGAACCCTATTGAAATCCGGGATAAAAGTATCCTATGTCCTTCCTTATACTATGTACTCAAATCTTGTCAAGTTTCATTTGAATACATTTAGTAGGTTCGGCGATACGCGCAGCCAAAAAATTTTACTTTCATCCCCTCTCCCAAGGAAACCCTATTGAAATCCGGAATAAAAAGTATACTTTGCCCTTTCTCGTAATATGAAATTAAATCATGCTAAGTTTCATTAGAATACCTTCAGTAGTTTCGGCGCTATGCGCAGCCAAGCAATTTTACTTTCATCCCCTCTCCCAAGGGAACCCTATTGAAATCCGGGATAAAAAGTATCCTATGTCCTTCCTCATAGTATGAACTCAAATCCTGTCAAGTTTCATTTCAATACGTTCAGTAGTTTCGGAGCTATGCGCGGCCAAGATACAGACAGACAGACAGACAGACAAACATGATGGAAAAACAAAATCATTTTTGGCATCAGTATCGATAATAGAGAGCCCTCCAAAAAAAATATTCAAAATATCTTCAATGTACAGAATTGGCCCTTTTACAGTTTTATTATAAGTATAGATAGACTGCAAATAAAAAATATGGTTCCTAGTTGATTTGAAAATATATTCACATTTCTATTAAAACCCAGCAGAAAAGCATTCCTTTGTCGACACTCCTACGTGCCTGAAAAAGATATCTTTGTAGATGTAAAGGTTTTTATTCTCTTTGGGAGACAGGAAAATCTAGAGCTTATTTATTTACCCAAGCCAAAGTAGAGGTGCGGAGTGCGGTTACCTCTCTGTAGTAAATCCGATTTGCATTTTCAACTTATTTACAAATATCAATTTTTTTATTTGAAATAGTGTTACAGAACCCATATGAAATTAATATTAACGTAGGTATACATATATGTAGGTCCGAGCTTTAGCTGCTTAGCATCTGAAACGGGAGCTTAGTAATTTATCGAGTTAGAAAATATGTTACTGTTCTGTACATCCTCTCAAATATTACTTTCTAGATGATGATATTCAGTAAGGTATACAAAATCAAATCTAGATATGCAGTAGCAGTTCCCAGTCAGGAATTTGGCGGTGTTACACTCACCCCCGTGACTCGGAAAGCACGTTAAAACGATCCTGCATCTGATCTTCTCCAGTTATTTCGGTCTAATGTCCTATTTCTTTTTACTTTTCCTCCGTCCTATTTCGGATTACCGGAGTGAAGGAATAGGGAGTGGACCTGTGTTTGCGCACACACTTGGGCGCTTTAAATTATTCAACATTTAATTGTGAATGACATGTGTGCACCTGACATGTGTGCACAATTCAATTCAATTCATCGTGTACTCAGGTCAGGAGAGCCTGTTGATGGCTGGTCTCCGTTGAGACCAGCCGCCGCAAATGATATTTGAAAAAAATTCAGTTACGGCGGCTAGTTAGGACATCGATACTAAATGTACCTACTATATAGGAAGACTGTAGATATTGTAAACGATTTATTCAGCTCTCAGTATTGGCCAGGGTGCCCGGTGAGTTGGAAAGCTTAAACTGAATAAATAACAGAAAGTGCCTCTGCAAGCTTTGATGAAATATTCAAGGAACCTGACGAATGTTTGAATTCGGGATGAGAAGTATTTCGGCACATTTTGATTTTACAAGTTTCTTTGTGTAGACAAAGTGAACTCAGGAAAAAAATAGTTTTGATATGAACAACACTATTAGACTCTATTTTATTTATAAGATTGGTGCTTGAACGATATAACCAAAATATTTGAGCGGATCGGATTGAAACTTTGCATGAATTAAAATTTACTTGGAATGAGCATCTTGGATGCAGGATCATCATAATCATATCAGCAGATCGACTTCCACTGCTGAACATAGGCCTCTCCTAGGATCTTCACAATGACCGATTTCCCGCGACCTTCACTAGGTCATCGGTCCATCGCTTGAGGAACCTGACATATGGAGGACGTGGAATCAAATAATTGAAACGCAGAACAACGTGTGAAAATCGTAAATATCGTATCGTACAATATTGCGTAAAAATGGAAGATTTACGCTATGGGAGTTCGCCATGTGTTTACAATACGCAAGCTCACTGTTACGGAGACACGGAGGGAATTTTCCCTATTCACATGAGCTTTAGTTGAATATCCATGTAAGATGCTTACTTTAAATGGGTTCAAAGTAGGCATCATAAATGGATATTCATGCTTTGTATAACTGATACAAATCTCCGGCCATTCTCAAAGCTTTTTGTAATAATCACGAGGCACAGATTCAACATTTCACTTTTTTAATTATCAATAAATTGACATTGGTAAACATAAATGAATTTTATATATACATATATATAAGTATATACATAATTTTAGTTAAATACATAGTATTTTGAATTAGATTTATTATATGTGGAAACTTCTAATTGGCCTTAAGTTAAATATTCTTTGTATCTAATCTGCATCTAGCTGTAAGTTTTCCTAAGATTGTAAAAATAAAATAAATATAATAGATTGTATCGTAACCTGTGTGACTAGTGTAATTAGAATATAGTTTCTGTACTAACTAGTTCAATAAATAAATAATAATAAATTTACCTACATTTATATGATCCGGTTCATGCTTATACCGTGCGGCGAAAAGCCGTGCGCGAAGGCTTTCAAATGTTAGTTATCTATAGACCCCTATAGATAACTAACATTTGAAGGTTTTCGCGTAATCGCACAGCCGGCCGTATCGGTCTGCGTCCTTCTGATTATGAGAATGAAGGAATAGAGAGTGCACATGTGTTTGTGCTCACACTTGTGCACTACAATATGTTCTGGGCACCTGGCTAGTCTCTGTTGCTAGATTGGCCGCCAAGGCTGAAATTCGACTAGGAGAACATCATCAATAGTAAAAAAACATTTAAAAAAAAACTTAAAACATATATACTTACCGCAGTTGTTGCTAGAGATTGACAACACAATACAATACAACTATTCTACTATACAAGTTAATAGTCAATATTACAAGTTAGTAGTCAATATTATAAGGAAATATTATGATAATGTTAGGCATATTGTGTTGTTAAAAAATTATAAAATTAAACCTCTATTGTTTGTTGATACTGACGGATAGAATACATAAAATTATGATATTGTGATGTCATCATTCCTTAGAAATTTATGTAATTTGTTTATTATAAAGATAAAGTATTTTGTAGTAGATGTCACGTGAGACGTTCTCAGTCGCAACGTCTCACGAAAAGTATTCCCAACGTCTCACGTGAGACGATGCCTAGTCGCAACGTCTCACGAAAAGTCAGAGAGTATCGTATTACAATTAAAAAATCTATTGATTATGTTTTTAATAATGGTCATTAACAATGAGTCAGTTGAGCTACCTCTAGATGTTTTCAAAAGTCTGCAGTTAGCTCAACTGTTTCAATTCTAAATTCTGGTTTTATAAAATAATGAATATTTTTATTTACAAAGAAAATAACAATCAAATAATATAGAAATTAAACAATTGAGCTAACTGCAGACTGTTGCAAACAATCTACATATAGCTCAACTGGTCCATATCAATACCAGTCAGAAGCGTCCCCAAGACGCTGGCTGCATTGCCCCGCTGTATAGCAATGCTAATGCGCTGCGCCAGATACTCACCAGCTCTCGGGTAACGCGTCGCTTCGACCAGGCCCTCAGATAATTTTTTGAAAACCCGGAGAGCCTCGGTCCCCACGGACCTAGGGTCTCGACTCTAAGGGGAGCAAATGCGTAGGCTCTGTCGAGACCTGCATATTTGTGCCTCTTGAGATCCTCGGCCTAAAATACTTATAAAATAAATACGATTTACTTTTATATGACAGCTGTAAATGTGACAGTTACTGTCATATGTAACTATTACAGTCACAAAATATGACAGATCTCAAACTGAAAGTAACAGTCAATCTAGCTCGGGCACGTTCACCAAAAAACCGTTTTGTCCACTTGTTGAACAAATAACTATTATCTACACAACTAATACATCTCCACTTTTCCACACATTCTTAAAGTTAGTTCTCTTCCCCTATTATTAAGTGTCTTCGGTCAATACCCTCTTTATTTTCTCAGTGTCCAATATTTCTAGGGATGGAAAGTCTACGCGTCCGATGAAAAGGCGCTGGCAAACACCTGACAAATGCCTCCGACAGGCCTCCGTCAGGTGTGGTGATTTATCTTCGTAAGAGCAGTTTGTTGGCTTGCGAAGCTGATACCTACAATGTTTGCTTTTCTTGAAACTACTCTTGCATTAGTTTGACCTACATAACACGTTCATTAGGTAGTTTCGTGGTAAAGCGAATTAGTTACGTCGAGAAAGTTTTTGTTCATCCGTGAAGGTGGAACTAAAAACGTTACTGTTTTGAAATAACTAAAAAACGACTGTGAATTATTTTCTAATCACAATATTTTCCAAGTTTTGCCAGACGAAGGGATTAGGAGGACTAATAAATCCTTTGGGAGTAAAATCTTCATGGAACATTCTGTATACAAGATCAAAATCAAGTTCAATATCGGTCCAAAATCGACGGATAAATCTGGTGGATTTATCAGTTTTTTTTTTAATAAAAAATATACCCGCAACAGCACATTCAGCAGTGTACAGCTGGAGACGAAACCTTCTTTTTTCAAAGTCTGTTAAATACTGAGTACGTTCATTCGGGTGCAATAGACACGCATCACTCTTCTATACAATATTTTAACATAAAGCGTCTGGATTACAGACGTTTTATGTTAAAATACTGTATAGACGACCAAAAGGTCTATAATAGGTCACTTGCAATAACGACAATATCGCATATTGGGTGTACCTATGGGTATTTTGTTTTTCATACTAGTTGACTACTTTGCCATATAATAATTGATCACTCCTGGCTGAAGTTACCTTCATAATGAAAACACAAACATTTTCTCTAGTGACATAAAATCTTCTTATGAGAATTTACGGCAAATTGGAAACTGCCTGGAATCTCCTTTGAGCTTCGTACAGTCAGCATATAAGATAGTTCTTGCGCAGGGGACTAATTTTCCAGGTTGAGAGGCGCCTAAAGGTTTTTGTCGATATTATCTACATAAGAGGTCCTACCAATTCAACTACTCAGTTGGTTTATACTAACCCTTGTGATGCGAAGTACTTCTAGCCGAATTTCGGCCACCACAGCGGCGGCGGTCAGTAGCAACGGTGACCATAGCCATGTGCGCTGACTGAAAATACGACAAATAGAGAATATCTGTGTGCACAAGCTCCGATGGGACAGCAGACTGTTGTGACCGCGGAGAGGTCAGGCGCAGGACTTCGGTTTAACATACTTTCTGAGGCACGGGCGTGTAACACCGTTAACTTCCTGACTCTAGACTAATATTGTTAAAAAAGTCCAATATCGGAACTTTTTGGCTTGACCTGGGATTATGAAATTGTTCTGCTTGATGTATGTCCGTAGCCAACTGTACCCACCGAACTGAAGTGATATTTAGAAAATGGTCCCATTAATATCAATTCTCAAAATGTATATAATGTACCGTTATCTGCCGAAATTCCTTTACAATGAGGGTGTAAACAAGGCCAAGGAAGGAAAGCTCTTTCGGACGATTTATCAAAGAAAGAAAATGCTCTGATGATTTTGCGTCTGAGATTTTTGTCGGAGCAGATTTTTAACGACGATAGGGGAGTAATTTTACAAAGTTTAATCCATACTAATAATAGGAAAGTAATTCAGTCTGATATATTTTCTCGCCTAAGCGATTGAACAGAACAAAAACCAAAAATGGCTTTGGTATTAATATTATTATCATGTATTTATCGCGTACCTTTTGTTTTTGCGGTAAATACCCGATAAATAAACTATCGCGAAAGTTTAAGAATTTTAATGAATCTGGTAGTCAAATCAAATTCTAAGCCATTGGTATTGTTTATAGTTATTTCCGTAATTTCTCGTTTTTTAAATATTTCCTAGGAAACTACGTCGTAGCTTCCGTAGCTGCTGCGTAACTGGTGTTACGGCGTAGAAGTAGAATGCTGTAGCTGCTACGTAACTGGTGCTACGGCGTAGAGGTAGAATTCTGTAGCTGCTGCGTAACTGGTATTACAGCGTAGAGGTAGAATGCTGTAGCTGCTATGTAACTGGTGCTACGGCGTAGAGGTAGAATTCTGTAGCTACTGCGTAACTGGTATTACGGCGTAGAGGTAGAATGCTGTAGCTGCTACGTAACTGTGTGTTACGGCGTAACATGCTGTAGCTGCCTCATAACTTGTGCTACGGCGTAACATGCTGTAGCTGCCTCATAACTTGTGCTACGGCGTAGCTTTAAGTAGCCGAAACATGCCAGTATTTCCTACTATTTTTATAAAGGTGAAAGTTATTGAAGATGCTAAGATATTTGTTGTGACTTTACTTTTAAGTTCTTTTATCTCCCAACCTATTGAACCGATCCTGATGTTTGCAGTAGAAGTTAAAAATAATCTAAAGGTGTTCATCCGGGAATATGTAGCTCGTACAAATCCGCGGGCAGACACCAGTGAATTCGAAAACGAGTATTTATATATACGTACTTCTATCAAAGTACTGGTAAGTTGAAAGAGACGAATCATGAAAATGTCTTAGTTATAATAAAACTCCCGGATACTTTAAAGGAATGAATAAAACGGACAAACTTTTTAATGAACCGTGTTGAACTTTTGTTCGGACACGTTTTATCATAAAGTTTATAAAAACTTTTGTGGGATTCGCAGTAAGAAATCTATCTGTTTTAAAGGTACTTTTAAGAATAAGATTTTAGTGTAGATATGGGCCAAAGTTAATAGAAGAGGATAAAAATGAATGGAAGAATTACTGTTTTTTCTATCATAATGGAGTTGCACAAACCGAATTCGGCGGACCACCGACATGTTGAAAAATTACTATCGGCAGTCTACAATATTGTTACACTTAAATACAATCAAATGCCGCACCACACCGCCTTGTTGTGTCACCGACTTTGATATGTAGACTTCATTATAGACTACACGCCAAACCCGCCGTCAAAGCACGGGGCGGCGTGGAGCGGCGCGGCGCAGCGGTTTACTGATACATTTTGTAGAATATCGAAGGCCGCTGTGAAACAATTCTGAATGTGTAGTAGTAATATTGTGTGACTATTACATAAAAATAAAGTAAGTAAAGCTTTTCAAAAACTAATACGATCGTGGTAGTAGCTAACGATAGCGGTAGTAAAAGCCGCGTGGGTATACCCACAAAATGTCCGGTGGAATAACGCGAGAACCCAAGCGAATGAATAGGCCTTAATACTATAAAAACGATGGACAGACACCAAGGTATGTACAAAACGCAATAATACTCTGTGGCGAAGCTATGTATAAAGGTTCTATAAAATTCTCAAATCACGTCCGAATTTCTTCACAAAGCGCCTAATAAATATATCTGAGCAAGGCACTATTCGAACTATTAGTCACACACGCCACTGCTCTGTTATTTGACTTCAGGCAAGATAGATGTAATTTACACGTAAAATAGGTACGTGACATGTCTTCTATTTATCAGGAGGGTGTATTACATGGGAGACCATCCACTCGATGGATCGACGACATCGTAGCGGTCGCAGGGAATCGATGGATGGAGGCGGCTCAGGACCGCCTAAAAAATCTGGAAAACTCACAGAGCATTATCTAGCTCCAAGCTAAGCAAAACTTGTGTTAGGGGTACTGGAAAAGTGATATACTGAGTATTGCAAACACTATAGATACATAATCTAGAATACACCTAGAACACCCTGAACAAATATTTGCAGATATTAAAAACATTTATTTTGTCCCGAGGCGGAAACATAGCCTCAACCAAGGCCCGCTTGTGACGCAAGAGGCTTCGCAGCCGCACGAAAGAGATCCTCAATAGTTTTGTCATCTAAGAATGGAACAGCACGTCAAAAAATAAACTAAAATTAACCCAAGCTCGAAGTGCCTGTTTTGCTGTTTGTAAAAACTTCTTAATAAATATCACATCCAATACCTATCTAATACACACACACCACAACAAAACTTTCACTTTTTTAACACCTCACTTTTCAGAGAGATGTCACAACTCATAACTTTACGACAAATGGCATAAAGTTTATAACAAATGACGCATAGAAAGGTGAATGGCATACGAACACGTGGGGTGAGAAGATGTTCAATCTACTGCGATCGATTGTAAGTGCATTGGTCCAGGAAATTGCAACCATCGCATGACAAAAGACGTAACTTGTCCTATGATTATGAGACAGTAACACAATTTCAGTTCCGAACTCGTTATTATTTATCTGAAAAAAAAAAGCAATCCAATCTTTAAAATTGTTGATTTGTAAACACAATTAAAATAAATGTACGTTCAATTGTCGATTTGAGATCCATTCTTCAAAATATATTGCTAACAATGTTACCTTTATATCGAGTTTGGAGTAGCGTGTCAATTTTAGTGTTCTTTTGTTCGGATGTTGACATAATTTGAGATAGCTCCGAGCTGGACTATTTTTTTTTGCCTTCAAATTCATTCAACGTCTCGAATTTTCTCTCGTTATCTGGGTCAGCGAAATTTCATTTTACTCTAATGCGATTCTGTTCATATAAATTTTATTTAGTATGAACATGTCCGTTGGGTATTTATTTATAAATTCTTTGTTTTATGCTCCGGATTTTCATTTTTATAATGTATTGGTAACATTAAGGTACTTACCTACGTCATAAAATGATACAAGATCTAAGGTAGTTAAAATTTTCATAACAGCATTGTACCTTGGGCAGTTTTATAACTATTTATTCTTCGTTTCATGTTATTGATTTTCACTGTAATATATTGCTTACACTTTGATAGGCCATAAAAATAACACTACATCTAAGCTCGCGTTTCTCGTAACAGAATTGTATCCTGGGCAGTTGTTTATTGATAAGGCCGCCTATTCTTTTACCTTTTTTCCAAACTGTTTAGTTTTAAGTTTTTCTGAATAAAGCATTATTTATCCATTTATATCTTTATTAATTTATTCTTTGTTTCATGATTTTGATTTCACCATACTTTATAGCTAACACTTTGGTAGGCCATAAAAATAACATTAGATCTAAGGAAGCATATTTCCGAACAGTATTGTAACTTGGGCACTTGTTTATTTTTCGTTTAAT
Organism: Eupithecia insigniata; assembly: GCA_947859395.1. Classification (NCBI taxonomy): domain Eukaryota; kingdom Metazoa; phylum Arthropoda; class Insecta; order Lepidoptera; family Geometridae; genus Eupithecia; species Eupithecia insigniata. The sequence goes on along the minus strand of OX402009.1, from coordinate 7,218,900 downwards.
GCTCCTGATTTTCCCTATAATATATTGCTAACACTTGAGAAGGTCATGAAAATAACACTAGATCTAAGATATCGTAACTTTTCGTAGCAACATTGGACCCTGGACACTTGTTCTCCGCACTTTATATCTCCCAAACGTCACCGATATTTCACCTGAGTCTGATGTATAAGTATTTTTTTTACAATAGATAGGTTTCTAAGCGTATTCCCGCACGGCTTTATTGACAAGCTTTGGAAATAAGATGCGATTCACAGGGGACCTACTATCTCTTGTTCGTAATGTTCGGAACATTGCGAAATTAAGGTACCTTTTGCACTTTGCGGTTAGTCGAAACGCGGTCCAGTTGGCCGCAATTAAAAATAGGTAGGAGAAAAAAATAATTATACACCGTGCGATGCGTCTGCCGACCAACCGTTCCGGTCGTTCGGAACGGTGCGGCTCACCGTAATAGTTTATTAACCGTAATCGCAATCGCATGCTATGGACGGATAATCGAACGGTTGACCGCGTTCCGGCTAACCGCATAGTGCGTAGGTTAAAGGTTTGACGACAGCTTTGAAAATTGTAAAAAAAAACAAAAGCCAATCGCGCTAGCTTTAATTTTTTTATCTTATACCTACTAAGTTCATAGAGATTAATCAAAAGTATTGTGCGAGAAGACACTAAGTATGCCAAAGGATTAATCACATAGATGGTTCTATAGAGCTTCGCACTAAGCTATCACGATGGGGATATATTGGAGATTATCCGTGTTTACCGCGTTTCATTGGATTTAGCTGGCTTAATTGCCTGATTCCGGACTCGAAGGTATCTTGATTGATATAGCCTATTGATGTTCATGAATTTGGATAATTTTGCATTGAGATTAGCATGAATATTATTAAGGTATTTCCAGTGTGTCTGTGTTCTGTTCTAAACAGTAATTAGCTCAGAGGAAAAATGGCACCTTAACGCGATGCTATAAGCGAATCTCGGAATACTCCTTTGTATACAGACGAATGGTCGCATGAGGTGCCTTTACCAAAATATATCCAAATCGTCTCTGTGAACTGGAAAACAAACCTTTTTTCTTATTTCTATTGCTCAGCGATTTGAAGTGCGCCTTGGTATCGCCGATACCGAGACTTTTCGGCGATATTTGTCGTTGATTGTCTAAATATTATCTCGTAGTTTCCCGCAATTTCACCCGTGTTAAAATCGAATTTCAGGGGGATAAAGAAGTCCTTTTTCCGGTAAATTTCATGGAATGGGAATTTGATGTTTTACCAGGATAAAAAGTAGCCTATGTTACTTTACATCTTTTCAACTAACTCTATGCCAAAAATCAAGACGAAACCTACGCTAAAACACTACAATAAAGGTTGATAATACAAATATGATAATAATACAAGTGCTTTAAAAAACTCTACGAGTAGAGTCTGAAAAATTAAATTGGTCTTTCCCTTGTATGCAGCTAAAAAGGTCCAGCCTCAGCTTATGTTGCTTCCGCCCAAGGACAGTAAGGACGCAGGTTTTCAGTCTGAACCTCTGGGTGACGTCACATTAGGAGTCTATATTATAGTCTGTATATATTTATAATATTACTTAGGATTTGGTTTAACTTAATCAATCTGGGTGTACAGCCACCCATTGGCACCATTAAACTGTTGCGTGCAGGAAAGGAAAGAAACGTAGGCCCACGCTCTCACTACGTAAATTAGGGGAACTAAATGAACTACCGAATACACGCGACAGCTATCCCAGTCGGCCTCTAAATTTCGTACTAAACGCATAAATACTGCGTACATACCCAGGGTGGAAATGCAATTTTTCACACAGTTATGGAGACAAGTTCCACCGTCTCTAGATAGGAGTGTCTAGATTGCAATCACTATGATTTTATGTACCTACCTATCGCAATTATCAAAGGACCAAAGGTCCTACAGCAGGCCAGATGGCAATTTTCGGAGTTTGTACACGTATCTTCCCACAGTTTTTTTCACAATGATAATATCGACTGCAACTTAGGATATTCTTATTCCTTATGCTATAACGATTTAATTTCACTCTCAATTTTCGAGTTGAAATATTTTGTTTGAACGGGTGATAGAAGCTTAGGCTAAGTTGTGGGTTGCTATACACCCAGGGTGGACCAGTCCAGGATGCCAGAAGATGCTGGCCCTCAGCGGGTTAAATTAATCTATCTATTATAGGTATCGATCAAGGTATTCTCCGCCCCAATAGCAAAATAAAACTGAAATTCCAGTGTAATAAAGTTATTTTTGCTTGATATTATGTACTACCTATTATTTTAAGACTTTCTTGTACAATGTGCCTATGAGAAATATAAATGAATCTGAAACTGATTCTTCACACCACATTCTGCGGTACGTAATCCACGTAATTTTGTCGCTGCCATAATCTAAAATTACGCCCGACCAAAACAAGACGGTTAAAAAGGAGCCATGTTCTGGACAACCGAAGGAAAAACTACTACAGAGTTCTGATCCTAAATGATAGCAGCGCACTCATTGAGTGTGCTGCTGATTATAGTCAATGACTGATTGCGGATGCAGAATCCAACAAAAATTAAATTCGTCCAATCAGGTCACTCACCCCACACTTAAGATAAAATCCAAACTACAATCCATAATCCAAGGTATGTTTATTCACTAATCACTATTTGTACTTACTTGATAACGGAACATTGAACTTAAAGTTTAGTCATCTAAGCAAACTGAGATAAATTCGAGATTACTTTTAGTCAAATACACGGAATTTTTCAACATCACTTTTAGTTAGAAAAATGAATAAAATTCCTTTAGATTCGCGATCTCAAGAGAATATCATTTTGCGTAGAAAAGTTCCGGTGTACGACTTGAAAATGGATGAATGAGAATATTTTATTTGTAACTCAAACATCAAAAACAATAAACAATGATTTAACAATAAAAGAAATAAAAGACAAATCAGACTAATTTTTGCCTTGAGTCATAAAACGGTCTCTATATCAGCATGAGTTATTTGTAAACACGTCACAACCAATGCTGGTCTTTCAACAGAGCTGTTTGGTGACTTCGAAGATAACAAGTAAGACACATAAAATACTTAATTTTATAATGGTGCTTCCTCACCACGGGCATTCTCTCTGTAATGCAACAGCAATGCCATTGGCATTATGCCCTCTATGGCGCACTTTTCTTAACTGTGCGCAATAAAGTTTTAAATAAATAAATGAATAAACCGCTCAGATTAGATAAATAAATTGTACTAGGGAGGGAGGAAAACCGAGCATTACAGTGCAAAACAAACGAATGTTTTAATTTGTATTTTGTAACTGTAAAAACAACTGATTCGACTACAGCGGGATGCCCAAAATAGCATCATAAGCTAGTAACCTTTTTACATTGTATTTTATTGTAATGCTTACAAACGGACCTGGAATGTTACATTACAGGCGAAATCTCCCGGTGCGGGGCCTTAACAACTCAACGAGTGTTTTTTCATAAGGCAATGATTGATATTAAATCGATGAGAGACACGCGCCAGTGGATTCTTAAAACTCTGCAATTTTCTTTTGTCAAAGCGATGTACTAACATTTGTGAGTCCTCGATAGCCGGTACCAGGGTTGTTGCTGATGCCGTTTTTAGGCACATCAGCGGATGCTGATGCAGATTTTAGATCTTGACATCAGCGGATACTGATGCTGATTTTGGCCAAGTGCGTATAGGACTCGCAAATCGAGTGTTCCGCACAAATTTAATGTAGATGGCTCTTCTAATCAAAAACAAGTCTCGAAATGTTATGCTCTTTTTAGTGTTTAGTAACCAAAGGGTGCCAATGAGACCCTATTATTAAGCCTCCACTGTCTCTCTGTCTTTCCGTCTATCAGAACGCACGGGTTGTATCTCACGATTCTTAAAAGGTTACAAATTTTAGATTTTTATGATTTGTAAATGTTGCCGTTTTCACAGTTGGTATTTCTTTTGCCGCTTTAATAACAAACAATGAAAAATAAATGTAAAAATTTAAGGGGGCTCAATAAAAAAACATTTTGTTTTATGCGTATTTTGCTCTACCTTAACAATTGTTGCATCTGTTGAGCCGTCAAAGGCACACACGAGCACAGTTGAAATTTGCACAGAATGTGAATTTCTATTCCCGCTATAACAAAAAATATTACAAATGTACTAAAAAAAATGTAACAAGGGTGACGAATAAACAGGTTTGTGCTTTTTAAGGTTCCTAATTTGTACAAAAGGCGCTACAATCCTCACCCCTTCGCTAGCAGCATGTCGCAACTCGAACATCAGCATCAATCAATGTGGATATTGATGCTGAATCTGATTTTCGAATTAATGCTGATTATTATCAGCGGATGCTGATGCTGACATTCGCAACAACCCTAATAGGTACCACATTACTAATAATTTCCACTAAAATCAGTATGGCAACTTTATTTATACATATAGTTATTTAAAAAAAATCTATCAAGTATCAGTCCATGATTTACCTGCATATATGCCTAAAATTAAATTGATTGGACGCGCGTGGAAATATAATCGGGTTTTTACTATTTTCTAAGTTCTAAAAATAATATAGATAGCAGTTAAGTTTTGCGTAAATTGTAAGAAGCCATTTGCTATAAATCCAATCCATAAATGCTAAAACAAACTACTAATCAAATGTCGTTTATTGACATTAATAGTTTCATTATTAAAACCAACATTATGTCGATAGACTCCAAAACCACAATTGATTCGTAGCTTGGAGTTATTCCATGTTCGTCCCTCTGGCATCGGTCCAAAGAAGTCGAACATGGAAAATCAAGAGGTGATTTAATTCCGCATTCGTCCCATTTTATGATTTCTTTCAGCAAAGTAATCAAAGTATTGTCAATCACATACACACTTATACAGTGCAGTCTTGATTTAAAATTATGTTTTACAGTGGATTTATAGCAAATGCTTTACAATGAGCGCGAAACTTCTTTAAATGATATCTAAATTACTTATAAAACTTAGATTTTTTTTCTATCCAACCAAACTTATCAAACCTTACTTAACTAAATAAAAGATTTAAAATTTAGAAGCTTCGTTGGTTCTTGCAAATTCTTCTTTTCGTCCAGGATCCTGGACCAATATAGAGTCTCTTTTTCTAACTAGAAAATAGATCAATCTGAAAAAAAAAAACATATTTATATTATTTTGATTAGAATTTATTATTGTTTTAAGTACACACCACAACAAGGTACTTTGTGGTGGATGGTTGTAACTTTTGAAGGCCTATATCTAGCCTGCTGGACTACCCGCATTTGTTTCATCATAGATTTTTACTATACGAGTAAAAATGATGAAACAAAGTGCAAGAAGGCGAGGAGAAAGTTATGTGTTTTAAACTATTTTAAAACGTAATGCTTCGTAATATACCCAATTACTAAAAAAACTATTTGTTAATTAGAATACTAAACATGATTTCATTACTATGATTATAATATTGCAAACATTTATAGTCTAGCATATAATTATCATGTGTGCATTGCAAATAAACTTTTCTTTGCTATTTCATCCAGCTTTGAAAATCATTGAACATAGTCAAAAGGAACCCCAAAAAAGGAAGAATATCAATAACACCTTATTTCTTATTTGATAATAATAACTATGTTTATAGTATACAATTTGACTTGTCTAAGTGCTTATTTTGTAAGCCTAAAGAAATAAAGTTATTGATTCTGATTCCCCAATTAGCTCAATTCAAGCTGGACAAAAGAGTTGTAAGAATATTTAATTACTCTTACAATTATTTTGTCCAGCTTGAGCTCTGTGACGGAGTGATTGCGATTCATTGAACTTTAAAGCTCGAGAGGGATTCAATAGGATTATTTATTGGACTATGAACTTGCCAAAAGGGGGAAGTAGGGGAACTAATAATAGTCCTTCGCACTCAATGATTAAGTAGCTTTCTAGATTTCTTCAACCTGTGAAAAGTTTTTGAGAACCGGACTCGTTTGTTTCATAGATTACAAACAAAGTATAAAATAAAATAAAAATGCTGGATAGTTCACACAGCATCATTATCCCGTTGCTAATCAGAGCTTGTGTTAAGGGTACCTACTAGAAAACTTATATTAAGGTACTTAGTACAATTAGTTACGTAACTAGATATTTTTTACTATACATAGAAAACACCCGTAACAAATATCTGCAGATCGTGCAAACATCCCGAGCGGTGGAAATCGAACCCGTAACCTCCTTGTGTCGCAGGCGGACCTTCGCCCGCTGCACATCACCGAATTCCGACTGAGCGTTCATTTCGTTATCTCTATTTCTTTTTAAAAATACAGATGCGAGTCTGTCGCCTCGAAAAATATCGACACTAGCGATTGTATCGATATTTATTTAGTCAACGAAAGGGATGATAACAATAAGAAATAACAACTAAAAGTCACCAAAATTATATACTTATAAGTATATGGTGACTTTTATTTGTATAATTAGTTACTTATTAACCGAATTATACCTAAGTCATAGATTACAAAACACGTTATTTTTTATTGTAATCGAGATTATTCATTATTTTGATAAATTAAAACTACAAAATACAGCAATCCACGTTGGACACCAATCAGAGAATATTGAGTTGTGATGTATGAGTGTATGCTGATAATGTTAAACAAGTACCGTGCCTTGCGATTTTAATTACACAATTGATTACACAATACCCAACACAGTGTCATGAGAGGTATCAGTAAAGATTTCAATTTCGCTTCTCAAAATGAGAATTGAATGGTAAAATATGAAGACACCCAATGTATAGGTAAGTTACTCACAGAAACAAACCAAGAGCGAAGACAGTCAACGCAGCGTCAAACATATAAAATGCGCCTGGGAAGCTCTCTATAGTCTTCATGTATATATAGCTCGACGCAGGCATGTACACCGAAGGCGCTATAGCCTCCGTCACTCCGATAAGGGCGTTGAGTTTTGCTGGAACGTAACGTTATTGACATTGTTAAACTTTGTAGGGCATTTTATTCGGAAGTATTGGAGTTTTGCTTCATGGTGTCATTTTTGTAAATCGGGTTGAATATTATAATGAGCATTAACCAGATTTTTGCTGTGGACACATTGTTAAATTGGCATTTATATTAGTATTTATATTGGTAAATCACAGCTTTACATAATAATGATAGTACATTGATACTTAAAATGAAGCCAGAAAAGATTTACACCTTACTAGGTAAATGGAAGGTTTGGGTGAGATAAAGTGCAGTACATACTTATGACAAATGATAATAAGTACTATAGGGCTTTTATAGGGATATATCGAAGTTTTGCTTCATGGTGTGAGTTCTGTAAATCAGGTGGAATAATTTAATGCGTATTAAGGGGTTCATCACTATCAGCCCGTATACGTCCACTGCTGAACATAGGCCTCCACTAAATGACGCCACGAACAGCGGTCCTGAGCCACCTCCATCCAACTACTCCCTGCGACCGCTACAATGTCATCAGCTACCCTGACCCAAAAAATCAGCGCTGCCACCTATTTCATCGTATTTAATAAGAGATGTGAAAACCTAGTTTGGTGGTAAAAAGTGCTATACCGCATCTCTTCCTAAGCTGTACAAAATAAAACTATTACATATACATTAAAAAAAGCTTATGATAAGTATCACAAACTGGCCAAGGGATTTCCGAAGAAAATTCCTTTGTAATTTTCTTCCGAAATCTTTTTGGTGTTTCCCTGACCCGAAATTATTTCCTGGTTCAGGGAAACACCTATCAAGGTTTTTGTTGTAGACACTTTTTTAAATTTTGTAGAGCGTTTTGTAGGGAAATATAAAAATTTTGCTCTGATATTTCTGGAAATAACAATGGTTTCAGTTCTTTAAATCGGGTTGAGTAAATATAATGTGTATATTGTATATGTAACAAAAAAATTATTTGTGTTATTATGAGAAGACGCTTAGGAATCGGCTAACAAAACTTTGTCATCGTAGGTTATTGAGATAGGTTTGGGATTCGGTAAACTAGTATTGCATTATAAAATATTGCACAATATTTTGTAAGAACCCACTTTATGTTATTGGATATAGACTATACTTCTCGTACCTACCTTTAAAGACCTTCGAGGCAATGATAGAGCCTGGACCTGATGTTTTTTTTTTAAATAGCTGCTGGTGCTCTCCGTTTCGCACCTTTTTTCGAGGATAACAAGTAAAAATCTGCCTTCCCCAAGATAAAATAAATCATATTACTAATCCGCCACAAACGTAACAGAACGACAGTCAAAGAGACATATAGGTACTTTTGCTGCCTCATCGTTCATTTCTAACTTATGTAGGTATTTAATAGTGCCTGATTCTAAATAAATTATTATTAACTGACTTCAAAAAAGGAGGAGGTTCTCAATTAGACTGTGTTTTTATTAGTATGTAAGTTACGCGATATTTGCGCCAATTATGGCCCGATTTTTAAAATTCTTTACTACTGTATAGAAAATAATCCCGAGGTGGTTCCAAAAAGTAAAATTTTTATTCCCAGATGATTAGTGTTTATCCCGCAAAACCTTAAAAACAGTCTAAAAAACAAGAGGTAGGGTTGGTTTATCGTTTTTTAAAATACGCCAAATTATGTATATTAGTTTCTCTTTATAAGCATGGATGAATATGGATCGACTGACATATTTTACGGCAGCTCTTTTTCTTAACGTTCTCTTAGTCTTTAAATATCTAAAAGGTCTTACCAACTTCCTCTGTAGGCACACTCTTAGTGGCAATCGATCGAACCGCAGTGAGACCAGTATGGCTGAAGATATTTAGTACTGGGGCTGCATAGAACCATTCCCTGGTCGGCGCAAAGGCAAACATGAAGGATGCTGCTATCCTACTCACTCCTGCTAGGCCGCCTATAGCGCTGTCTTGCACGTTCAGACCTTTGCTGAGAACTGATATGCAGAACATCATTCCTGAAAGTGAAACGGGTTCAAAATGTATGGTTTGGCAGTTGTACAAAGTACAAGTTATTCAGTCCGTACGTGTAATATCTAGTTCACCTACATTATAATAGCTTAGCAATGTCTACCTAGACCTACTTCTAATAAGTACGTGATGTTTATTCTACCGTATTAACCTTTCATTTTAACCTAAATCTAATTAATAAACAGTTGCGATCAAACAGCGTTAGAGTTATCATTTCTCTTCCTCGGTAGCTCTAACAGCAGTCGCTTTTGAGTTTATCATGCAATGTATTAAAATTTTATGGAGTTTTTTTATTGGTGTTGAAATCTTCAACGTTTTTATCATCAGCTTATACTAATCCACTGCTGGACAGTGGAAATAGCTTCCATAATGGACGCCAGAGCACCTTGTCTCCAGCATCCATCTGCAGTTTTTCGCCATCGCCAACCTGGGCGATGGAAATAGTATCTATCTGTAACCATAATTATATTATCTTGATATATCCAATACCATAACTAAAAAAAACTATGTAGGCCATGCCAAGATTTCTAACGAAGATCACATCTTTTTTGCATCTAATAGTTTCTGTGCTCAAAATTTAACGGAGTTATAAAGTAAAGTGTCGTTTATTGCATGAAATAAATGTATAGGTACAGGTGTTTTTATGTCAGTCAGTGTATTCCTATCTTTACGATGTGGAATATCTGTGTACAAATAACAACAATTAAATAAACTTAGCTAACAATAAAATGTAACTGTAGGTAATTGAAACTCATGTTGAAAGCAACTTAATACCGAATGTCATGAAGCAGAAAAATCTTTGGCAATTAAAAATTAATTTATAGCATTTATTTGAAAGAATCGTTTTTAACTTCCTCTGAAACTCAATATTTAGTAGTAGTCTTATAGATTGTGGTAATTTATTATATATCCTCCATACCTACATGTCATAGCAAAGATACTTTTGTTCATCATTGTGGTTTTTACTTTTGTTACTTATTACTTTGTTGGCTTGGAATGTTATTTTGTGATTGACCAAAGAGAAATGTTATTTTCACGTCAATTCTTGCTACTAAAAATATGATAAGCATTTTGAGATATTATTTATAATTCTAAACGGTTTTATACTATTTTAAATATAAATAAGTAAATCTTTACGTTAGTAACGTCAGCATCATTCGGACTCGCAATTCTGTCATTTTCCTAGAGATTTGGACGTCTCCTCACGTTAGTAACGTGAAGCGATCGAAAGCGTAGTTCCACGTACGCACGATAGAGGCGCTGTACCAAATTGTATGGAAAAAGGAGACGTCTAGATCACGTCTCGATACCAAATTCCGGCCAGACTCACGCTACTGAGCTGTCGATGTTCTTACAAAGAGCTTCTATGTGTAATTTCCAATTTAATTTCTTATCAACTTCTACGCCTAGAAATTTTGTATTATCCACCTATTCGTTTTCGTTATTGTTGTAATAAATATATATTTTTTTTGCAGCTGCATTATTGCGCTGTCTAAAATTAATGATCTTTGTCCTGTTTATATTAATTTTAAGATTATTATTATTTAATCAGTCTATAATTGAAATCAAAGCTAAATTATATCATTTTTATGACTGTCAATCTTCTTACCAGCTACAGTAACCGTGCTATCATCAGCGAATAGCGATATTGGGTGAGTGTTTGCCTTTCGATGGTCATTTATATAAATAATAAACAGTAGAGGACCTACCACACTCCCTCGGGGGCCGCCATATTTTAGTATCCGTTCTCGTGAGAGGTGGCTGTCTTCAGTTTAGTTTTGTATTTAATACTTGAAATCTTAGTAAATTGTTTTCTATTTTCTACGTGATACTTAATAAAATTTAGAGTATTTTCTCTCACGTTATTCTGGATAAAAAGGAGCTTTGTAATTCCTTAGAACACAATCCATCTCCTATAACTTAATTATCATTCGGAAACAGTTTATTCGCAGAAACAAACCGTGAGACGGATAAAGATGACTGAGGCTAAATGCTTATCAAGACATCTATCCATTCATATAGTTCATCGTTACAAACAAATGGACTAACCTTCTCTGTAGCATTATAGCCACAGGTGCAAGAAGATGGGAAGGATAAGGTCATCTAAGCTTTTTTAGAGGATTTACCCCTATTTACGACACCCGATATTCACATAAATTGCTACATATACAAATTTAAGAGTTTTTTAAAAGGTATTTGGAGGGCTAAAGTTCACGGACGCAATTTACGGCTTAGCTAACCGGGATGCAATATAACGGTAGCTAAACATTTTCTGTCCGTTAAATTATCAACAAGATTAACTAGATACCTAAGAAAAGAGAAGATATGTTAGGTAAATACATTTTACATCATAATGCTCGGCAAGAAGGTTTTACAAATTAAGCAAAGAGACTGTGTAAGATGGTAATCGCAACACAGTACATTTTTATAGGAATTCCATTTTCAAATCTCATTACGTCACACTTTGTTTGAATTGTAAAGACTTTACTGTTCAAGCTATGCAAAACTCCTCGGTGAAACAATCTCTTTTCTTATATAAAATAATAAGAAAACTTTTTACTGAAAAAAATTGTGGAAATGGCGGCATTTCATTTCATTTGATTTGTGCGACTGTAATAAACTAAAGTTAAAAGTTAAAACTGTAAAACACGTTTAAAGTGGTAGTTCAATATGTCAAGTGAAGAACTGGTCCGCACGCCTGATTTCTGTCATCTCGAAGCAGAAGATGTTGTACAAAATCTTTTAATAAATAATTAATATTTCTAATAAAAATTACATTTTGTCATACCTAAGTATATAAATGTTTTATTTGCCTCGCCATTATGATGTATGTAAAGTAGAATTCTTACCTCGGTTGCAAGTAGCTATTACACCCTCGAACTATGTTCTCGGGTGCACTCGATCTATTAGCGCCCTTTGCGAGCGCTCGCAAGGGCGCGAAATTGTATTGAGTGCACCCTCGAACTATATTCGCCCTCGCTTCGCTCGGGCGTCTAAATATCTCGGGTGCACTCAATCCAATTTAGGGCCCTTTGCGAGCTGAGCTCGCACTGGCGCCAAATTGGATCTTGTTCTGTAATAGCTCCCTTACTACCCTTGTGTAACAATCTACTATAATAGAATAGTACAGGTTTTCCAAAATTTATCAGAGCGTCGTCTGGTCGAAAAGAAGGGTTGTTCCCGCTCGTCTCCACGTTTTGTCCCCAATGGGGACCAACGGGAAGTTTACTTCCCTTTCGTCCCTAGAGCTGGTGAATATCTGACACAGCAGCGTATCATCATAATTATACAGTGAGGCAGCGCCAACGTCTTGCGATTGGCATTGATATGGATCAGTTGAGCTATCTCTAGATTGTTAGCAACACTCTGCAGTTAGCTTAACTATTTCAATTCCAAATACTAGTTCTAATTTGTTTCTATTCTTTAATTGAAATTTTCTATGTTAATAAAATCTTTATTATTTGAATCTCAGATGGATTTCGATTATGGGGCGATATTTTGTACGAGTGAGCCTTTATTTTGTTAAAAAATAAAGATCTTCAAAACATAACATAAAACGATTGGTTATTTGACACAGTCACATAACTACGCCGATCTGTATTAAAAAAATCGGTTTTGTCTTATCCGAGCCTTTTCATGCCCCGTTGTTACAATTGTCTCCAAAAAACAAAAAATCAACTACAAAAGATAAAAAAACATTGGCTTAAGCCTCTTTTTGTGCACTATGACGTCAAGCAGCAAGCGGCGCGCTGTAAATTTCGCATTTATAATGAGAGTTAATTTGCATCAAAATTAGCTCATTGTCATCATGTTTGTGAACTCTGCAGGTTCTGTCAGCTTCTGCGATTGAAAACCCACAGCTATTGTTCTTAGATTTTCCGTAGTCTTCATTAGATTTATTGGCTTTATTTATTTCTCACTAGGCTAGGCTGAAAGATTCCCACGCGATTTTCCCAAACAAAAAGTAGGTAAGTACCTAACCCAAATTTTATTTTTATCCTACTAATATAATAAATTTCGAAGTTTGTAAGGATGGATGGATGGATGGATATTTGTTAATCTTTCACGCAAAAACTACTGAACCGATTAGGCTGAAATTTGGTATGCGCATAGTTTGGGACCTGGAAAATATAATAAAGGCTTTTATCCCGTTAAAACGCGGGTGAAGGCGAGGGCAACAGCTAGTATATAATATATTTGTAGGAATATACTTCATAGGTCTTCTAAAATTAATGCACCGTGTATGCACTGAAGTATCCGACTTAGGTACATATTAAAACTCGGATTATTTGAAAAATAAAAAAAAAACTATACACGCTAGAAAAAAAGAAATGTACTCAAGTATAACTTTCATATGAGAACAAACTTGATCAATTTAATTTATTGATTTTATTACCTTTTGGACCCCCATGTTTCAAAAACACCTCAACGGTTGGCTTCAATTAGTTATCTGCATATTTTGCAAGTCTCAACTGGACACATATCAAAATATTTACATCTGTTACGCGATTTTCCCCCCATAAAATTTTTATCCCCAGGGAATCAATCCGTAAAGCTTAAAAACAGTGTAAAAGCACTCGAAGTCGAATATTATCATTATTCAGGTTTTAAAACACGTCAAATTATTTTAAAAAAATTCAAATTTTATTAAAAAATTTGTAATAAAGGTACGTAAGTTATTTTGATCGCGGGCAAACGCCACGCAAGCAAAGTGAATTAAAATCAATGGCTAAAAACAAAACAAAGCCAAAAGCTATAAATACTCGTACCTTCAACAATAAAACCCACATTGATACTAAAAGGCGCAAGGGCCTCATTACGGTCACAAAAAACAAAATGGACTGCAGTAATTAATAAAAGTGAAACTCTGTTGAATTCTTAGTAATTTGGAGGTAAAGTAAAATTAATAGAGGTACAGAAATACGTTACCTAAACCGGAAATATATTGTTTTTGGTAGAAAGTTTTCACTTTAAAAGCAAATGTAATAAAATAGAAACCATTCACATGAAAACAAACATAAATACATGTCTCGTCACGGTTTAATAGCGCTCGATGAAAGTGGAGGGGGGTTCTGCGCAGGTGTAAAACAGTGTAAAAATCTAAAAATCGACTTCTGCGCATCAAGGTCATCGCAAGGCCAGCGCTATTAAACCGTGACGCGACCGGTACTATACTACTAATCTCTTCAAACTAATTGAAAGTGAAAATTAGCGGTCTTATATCGCTCCGGAGCAATCTGTGTGAGACAAACTTGAATGTTATTGGAGATGGTTAAGCGTCTGGCAACCAATCATACCTCAGTAAATGAAGATGAGGTCTAAGATCGAACAAGCTTTCCCAGAACGAAGTTTTGTTAACTACGCTGTTTTTTGAATACATCGAGATTTTATTATTCCGGGAAAACAGACGCAGGAAGCTCATTCCACTCTTTACCGGCACTTATAATAAAAGTAGAGCGGAATGGTTTGTTTCGAGACTGTGGTATGTCGACCAGGTAAGGGAGGCATTTATCTGTGCTTCTCAAAATGCTTCTATTAGCCTCGTGGTTGAAGGTGGGAGAAGGAACTAGGGTCGTGTAAATCTTGCTCACAATCATAAAGGTGACCACCTTTTTTGGTCAGTTGGTCTACATACTATAGTATGGTGAAATCCGAGGACGCATCATGAGATCCCTTAAGTAACTGAACTATTTATTAAACTTAGCTAAGGTTGAATTCATGGTTATCATCATCAGCCCGTATACGTCCACTACTTAAAACAGGCCTCCCCCCTCCCCCAAACGACGAATAGCGGTCCTGAGCCGCCTCCATCCAACGACATATTAATTCGGCTAAATAATCGCAAACCGTTTTTGCGTAGGGATAAGGAGATACTGTCATACAAAAATTTTCTTGATTTTGAAGCAAAAAACGAGTTTATGTGTGTGCTGACAAGCATCGGTGCTTTTGCGCACACAGGCGTAGTTGTACATGTATGTTTATTTTATTGCTAAGCATCACCACTAAAAAAGCAGATGCCATAAACACATAGGACTTGGAAAAATGAGTTTTTCAAATTTCCTTTTAGGATGTCACTCAATGTGCTCATGAGCTCAGTCGTGGACCAAATCTCTGTAAATATTAAGTATTAACAAAATAGATTAATCGTCAGTTGTCTCAATAAATAAAAAAAATCATTATCATCATCTCGACCACTACTGAAATAATACTTCTTCCACCATTGAACAAAAGCCTCCAAACAGCGCGAAAAGGAGTGAGCTGGAGCCGCCTCAATCCACCGACTCTCCGCTATTGCTACCGCTACAAGGTTATTGGTCTATTGATTGGAGGTTTTTCCTAGACTCCGTTTCACGTGTATTTACCTAATGTGTGTAACACTCATTTCACGTCAGAAAACACAGAAAACTGTTATTCTCTACCAATAAATATTCTTTGTTTACTATAAGAGACAGCTGATAACGTTTATCATACATAATCCACTGGACTCCAATCATAACGAAGCTAGTGAAGTCGCGCTTACAACAGAAAAAATTGTGATCCAATCTGATCATGAAAATAACAAAAAGAATCCTCTACATTTACCTCGTGAATCTAAATAAAAAATTTGTGACAACACTATTTCCATAGAAATGGAAAAAACATTTAAAAACGCTTTTTTTTCTATTTAAAGATATGTACATTACTAAAGTATAGTTTGTTGGCAAAAAATTCGATGGTCAAATGCTTAACTTTATTTTTTTTTAAATACATAAAATATTTTTTCTCCACTTTATGATGGACCTCCTTGCAATTTTCGCACAGAACGTATTTCAAATCAAAGATTAATTTGTATATTATTTCAGAGGGTAGATTCCTTTATTTCCGGCAATATGAATACAAAAATTATTTGCGAAGGTCAATGAACTTACTATAAAAATATCTGTAACTCCGAAACTAAGATAAATATCAAAAGCACTGTTCTTTAGACTGTTTTATTATGATTAAGCACATCATAATCACTACAATAACCGCAACTGAGGTAAAATAACAAACACATCGTGCAACGCTGCGGTATGTGGTATGCGGTGTCGAACAAATTTGTCCCGCACCGCGCTGACGCAGACTGCGACGGAAACACCTATAAGAATATAAGGTATGGTTTTCCTAGACACGATGGTTACGTGGGTGCCCATAGCTTACGTCATCATCGCCATCGGTGAATGAGAAGACGAATATCTTTCCTGTTACCAGTAGCGTAAAATCAAAACTCCCCGAACTCTCCCTAAATCTGATAAAACTATGTGGTTTGTACTTATTTACTAATTATTTATCACATTGACTCGTGTTTAATTCACGCTGTTTTGATTAGACTGATCTAAGAAACATAATTGACGATTCACATTTTTATATTAATTTTTCAATTGACTTTTACCACATTTTGTTTCCCAACTTCTACGTTTTGTTGAAACAAAGTGGTAACTGGATAGTGACGTAAGCATGAGACACTCCCGGAGGAGCAGACCTTGTTTTCTTGGATAATGTCTAGACGTTTTTCATATGATTATGTGCCCGGCACCGCATACCGCAGCGTTTTGCGTTCCGATGAGAGAGGGAAAGCGTGGTCTTCTAAGTGCGTAGGTATTATATTTGTCTTATAGCATACCAAATAACCCAAGCAGAATGTTGACTGTGCCAAACACGCTGTATTCCACCTCTGTGAAGTTGAATTTTCGTATCATATATAAATACGAGACTTGTGAATCACCTGAAACAACAAAAACAAGTATAAAGCAGGTTTTGTGCAAAAACATGTCTGTGGTAGGAGTGTACTAAAACGATTGTTTGGCTTTGTGCCAGGATGATTTTTATGATGACCTCTGTAGCGTAGAGGGCGAAGGTCCGTCTGCGACGAAGGAGGTTGCAGTTTCGATTCCCCCCTCGGATCAAATGTTTACGATATGCAGTTATATGTTCTGGGTGTTCTGAATGCATTCTTTGTCTAATAAGAAATATCTATGTAAAATAATGGATTAAGGATATCATATTTTATCAAGTATCCTTATCTCAAGTTAAGTTCAATTCAAGCTCCGCTTAGCATTATTTATTTACGCTATCAGCTGATCCATTCGAATGTAGGTAGGTATATGAGTAGGATATCCTACATCACTCATACAATTTTCGCGATTCATTGGCTGCCATTTGATAACGAATAATAAACACAAATAAATGAACTAATGAGTGGAAATAGTATGAATGATCCACTCATACATATCTCATACCTCTGAATCGACGAACTGAGTTGTTGAGTTTTTTTTTTCCTTAGAATGGTGATTGGTAAGTACGCTTAAGTAAGTAAAGTATAACACAAGCTCTGCTAAGCTTGAGGCTAGATAATGCTGTGTGAATTGTCCAGCATTATTTATTAGTAAAAGTTTGGTATTTTGATACTGTGATAGGTACCTGACCTCTCGTAGGTCGTGTAATTGTAAAAGTGTGGGAATAGAGAGTGCACCTTTGTTCGCGCACACACTTATGCACTACTTTAATGTCCTGCGCATATTTCTATAAGTTGAAACAAGCTACTGTGGCTGAACATTCGGCTAGGAGGACGTCATCACTGTTACGTTTAGAGAGGCTTGGAATCCAGCATTCAGAAATTACATTTCCGTGTCTTCGACACAAAGCTGACACAGATTCGCATGAAGTTCAAATATTGTAGCGATTTTTTAATATTTCTTTCGTATTTAAAGAAATAAAACTAGCAGAAAGTAGTTTTTCACAAATCTTAGACGGTATTCTATGAACACATGTTACGATAAAGTAAGTACCTATTCATTTAGATAATTGAGATTTTGGTTAGTTCTATAAAAACTAAATCTCGTACTAAAAAAAAAAGACCTAGCAATTAATCGTTTGATAAAGGTTGCGCTAGGTTTTGCGCTAGGGCATAAAGTATTAAAAACCACTTAACTATTTGAAGTTCGCACGAATCTGTGTCAGATTACGTGACGAAGACTCGGAAACAAAATTCTGAATATCCCTACAGGTCCAGGGTTAAGCTACAGACCTGTTCATCTGAAGAGGTCTGTAGCTTTTTAGTTAGTTAGGTTTAGCTAAACCTAACGGGCGATTTATGCAACTCGGATTATATTATACCTTGAGAATAAAAGATTAATGTAAGGCTGAAAACAGGGGGATCAGAAAAAAAACGGTGCTATATCAAAAGGGGTGTGTGTGCATCGAGATATCACGTGTTTTGTACTCTCGTCGAACGCGCGATTTCTAATCTGGACAGACAGACCACCCGATTTTATCACCTGTTTTAATTAGAGCCATTTTTTTCTGATTTTTTTGATGCTTTGCTACAAAAAAAACACTTGCTTTTGGGGTAGGTAGTCTTAAATCTCAACACGTAGCCAAGGGGGAGGAGGGGTAAAACGTTACGCTAAAAACATCACGTGGTTAATGGCAGACCCAACCTAACGTAACAGATGCTGTAACAATAAAAGAATACGTGAAAACCTCAGGCTTCAAACATGATCGATTATCTAAATAATGAATGATATCGTTGCGTGTCTATACGAAAACGCTGAGAACGCACTGTGCGTCATTAGGAGGGTGTGTATTTGGAGTTTATCCGTCGCCTTTTTTATTATTATTTAGCCCGCGATTTCATTCGCGTAATTATATAATATATAAAACCCCTAGTACCTAATGTTGGTTTCCATGTAAACTAAAAAAAAAATCAGCCTCGTAGCTCTTCTATCTAGTTCCTGAGATTTCGTGATATTATGTCAGTGAGTCGCCTAACATTGACTCCACACCATTGACCTTTAGGGTGTGAATTTACGAAAACCCTGGAACACGTGTCTGTTTATTTTAAGTCAACTTTCTACGCTACACATTTTGACGGGCCAACAGTTACGGTTCTGAAGTTTATAAAAATGAACTTTGAGCTTATTAGAATACGAATATACGAATTTGCAAAGATACAAAGATACTTATTTATTTATTTATAAATTTGTACCACTATTTTTACGGTCACACCCAATGCAATAGAGTACCGTATATTCTTATTCTATTCTTAGTTTTAATATTTTAAATTCAAAACTTATGAAACATTATAGAAATATTAAAACAAAGATAATTTACAAAAATCACTCCGCTAACGAATGTCATAATAAATATAAATACTTAGTCATAAATGAAATCATAACTTCAAAAAATATATATCCTAAAATCAATATTATTTAATTTTACATCGTAAAAACGTCAATAGTCAATAGTAAAAGTCAATATTAATTAATAAATAATACATCGTAAGAACGTCAATATGAATGATACGTTCGTAGCGGGTGCCTACGTTCTAAAAGGAACCTTCATGCAAAAGTTCAGCTTCGCAGCTCTTGTAGTTTCAGAGTTCTCTTAATGAGTCACCCAGTTTCCTCTTTTATTAATATAGATTTCAATACTTGTTTACCTCTACTTCCGAGAAGGTACCGGTGCCGGTGTCGGGTAGTCGGTGGTGAATTATAGGGGCATATACGATGGCTTTCACATGTAGGTACCGGCATAATTTGCATACATATCGCGCCGGGTACCCGGCACCGGCTATCCGGCGACCGGGACGTCTGAAAAGGTACTTAACTTACCCTTCGATCATAACTTAAATTAGGTGAAATAATCAGAAATGCTACGAACAGACGATTTGAGTCTACGGGCTTATATCTTGACCGATGTTCCTAATAACATGCTAATACTTAACATTATGGTAGTTGTTAAAGCCCATTATTATCTAAAATTCATGTTAAAAATCTTTTATTTCCGTAGAGTTAATAGGTTCCGTTGAGAGAATAGAATATACTACACTAATAGAATAAGAAAAAGTATTTCCTTCTTAAACTCAAGTGTACTAAAACAAAAATTATATTTGATTTTAGATTCGTTATGTAGACTAAAGTTAGGAAGCGCCGAAGAAGCCTGTGAGCCCTTTAGACCGTTCTTGTTTACTCGTATGCCTGTGTGCCCTTTGGTATGCGAGTTGTTCCTTTTCAATTGAAATACTTAATTATTATTTATACAATTCTGGACGATTCACACAGCGTCATCTAGCCCCATGCTAAGCAGAGCTTGAGTTATGGGTTGGAGCAAAATCTGTACCACGCTTTTTATCCTCTAGTAACATTAAGCTAAAGCAGGACTTTTTGGGTTCACAGTTGCAGGAGGCACTTTGTTAGAATTAATTATATATATTTTTTATTGTGTAAGTTTCCTATGTGTGTGTATTTCTAATGTGTTTTTGGTGTGAACTAATAAACTCATTTTCTTTCTTTTAGTTAATTTTATATTTTGTACCATACAATGATATAAAGTGGTCGTGCTCGTGATATTCAGGGAGGGTCGTGTGTCATAAAATCCTGGAATTGACCTTACAAACCACATCTTACAGACTTCATCAAACCCTTTAGCTCCCGACATTAAAGGGGTCAAGGCAATTTACTCTGGGACCTTCAAACCGATAGACTGTGCTACCTAAGTATAATTTTATTGTGAAAAATTGTACCTACTACGTGTCAATAGCTTTGGTCACGGTTCTCTTACGCGGAGAAATTTCAAATTACGTTTTACTATGGAGGTAGTACGCACTTATCTGTGATATTGCTGTAATAGGTGCGTAATAATATGCAAGAGACTGCAAAATAATGGTGATATTTTGTGGGTAGAATAAAATTACCTTAGTAACTATAAAAAAAATACATGCATTTATCAAAGTAGGTAGTTTTTTTGTGGAGTTCAGCTTACCCATCATATATCAGTGAATATTTGTATTGAATAAAACTAGCAGATCTCATGTTTATCAACATGGTTATCACAAACAAAACTAAAATTGTTACATATTATGTACGAACAAGAATTATAAGATAAATACATTAATAATACTGGACACTTCACAAAGACAACAAAACTCCGAGTGAGTTGCAAAAATTATCAATAAATAAATTCAAACAAACTATCAAACATATCCTTTGTAAAAAGGCTTATTACAAAATATCAGATTATCTAGAGGATAAAAAAGCATGGGACGACTTTTGCTCCAACTCGAAAACTAACAACCTAACAAGGTAAAGGTTTCTTGTTCGCTTCTTTACTTTACCTTAAAAAGATTGAAGTGAACAAAAAATCAAAGTGATCACTTTATTTCCCTGTTTTACTTATGTAATTTTAATTTTGTGACGTGTCCAAGGGTCCTGTAAGGTCTAAAGGAAATAAAGCACTTTGATATTTGATATTTGAAAGCATCATCTAGCCCCAAGCTAAGCAGAGCTTGTGTTATGGGTACTAGTGACTGATATACCTCTATAATAAAATATATTACATACATTGATAACATAGTTTTTTTTATTATATATATAAAATACCCAGAACACGGGACAAATATTTGCAGATCGTACTAACATTTGTCCCAAATGAAATGAAAATATTTATTGAAAAAGAAATACACAATAACAATGGTTAACTCAATGTTAATCTAAAGTAAGGTGTTATCAATTTCTCGTCAATTCACTTAGGTTTAAATTACATCTATTATTTGAATTAGGCATGTAGAGTTCAGGAAAGGTTCGTTTTTGGGGAATTACAAATTGTTTATAGTCATTGTCTAGAAATTAAAGATGCTGAACTTGATAAATAAATAAATAATACTGGACAATTCACACAGATAATAAATTATCTTACGATTTTTCATAAAGATTAAGCAGTCTGCAGTCCGAGAGGAGCTAAATCTCACCAAAACTAGTAACTAAACATCAACTGTATGACCTGCTAGGTGCCTAGTTCCAAGTTCTTTGGGCCCTATTCTGCGAAACATCGCTTCCATAGGGAAGCTATATGTTTCGCAGAATAGTACGATACGACTGTCATAGGACAGGCGTATCGTCACAGAATCGCCACTATAGACTGGTTTAGCTATTCTACCTTAGATTAAATAAACTGCAGATCGAGGGACGCACGTCAAAAGTGGCGACGCTGCGTTGAAACCAATGTGTACAGAGAGAGAACCATTCTAAGGTTTCTGTTATTATAGTGCGTAAGTCCATTAATAAATTTCTTAGAATCATTGTATCAATCTCTCCGTGTCAATAACACCACATGCATTGCATACCTAGAGTTTCTATAATCTAAGGATTCGACTTGGCGATTCTGCAACAATACTTTTGTCATAGTAAATCGATTGGTTAGCAGAATTGGGCCCCTGTAACTAAGTGCTTTACTCAACACAGCCTTCAACAACTGTAGAAATAGTAGAGATAGTAAGTACCATGATATTGCATATGTAGGTTTTGACAGGGTTTTAGTTTAGCTAAATGTCTAGGGGAACGAAAACCGCGCGGGAAAACGCTCATTTGACAATAAGTGCTGAAAACCCAGAGTTTAAACTATCTCCGAATTATTTTTTAAAGAATACATAGAATATACATAGAATAGTGTTCTTTAAGCGGGAATTCAAATAGAACCAAAATTAAATAAAATATAACTATTTTTTCACTCTATAACTAATTTTAATTTATTTAAATTTGGATTTAGATCAAGTTCTTTCACTAAAGTTTATTATTGTCGGAACTGTAATTATTTATAAAAACAGGTTTGATCACCATTGTCTACATTGGTAGGCAATGGTGATCACGTGATCAGTCATAACGCGTTCGCAATTGTAGGGAAAGTCCTATCCAAGTACAATCTGCAAAGTATAGTTGCTGTATATGGATTACGAATCAACCTACAAAAAAAATACTAAAAACATAGTCTGCCTTTCTTCTGATCCCATTGCCAACGGATTCCGATTGCCTACATTTCCCCATGATTTCCCCTAACAATTGGATCATAATAACCCATATCAAAAATGACAATTAAAGTGTATTCGTACGTCTATCTTTTAGAAAAACACTTCAAAGCTTTTGAACGAGTAATGCAAGTTTTAGGTGATATAGGAGTACATAAGAAATCTGAAGGTCTACGATACTTAGTATTTGTTGAAAGATTTACTTACAGCGACATTACTTAAGTGCTATCAAGCGAATTGGCTGGACATTTCTCTACAAGTTTAGATCTCGATTGCAAGATTAAGAAATCGCCAGTTGCGTGTTCACATCCTAGATTTCCTAGATTCGCAGCTAGTTCAAGTATTTGCTTTGATTTATAGGTTGCTTTTCGCGTCCTATCTTAATCAATAAGGCACAGAGAAGGGCAGTAACTAATTAACTGATTGAAAGCCGCTGTTGTATAAATACTATCAATAATAAATAAAAACGTCAAGTGCGAGTTGGACTCGCGGACCGAAGGGTTCCGTAATTATAAGACCTTGTTTCTTGCCTTTCATGGTTCTGGGTCAACGGGATGTAGGTACCTAACCTATAGATTTTGATCGCTTGCATAAAACATTTTTTTTCTGAAGAAACTATAAATTCACGGTTTCCTGATTTTTCCCTTTACTTGTGCTATAATATAAAGTCTTGCTTCTTGCCGAATTTAAAGATTCTAGGTTAACGGAAAGTACCCTATAGGTTTTTGGTCCATGGTGAGAATCAAAATAATTTTTTTTGTGAATAAACAATAAATTCACGCTTTTCGGATTTTTCCCTTTAGTTGTGCTATAAAGCCTTGCTTCTTGCCAAATTTCATGATTCTAGGTCAACGGAAAGTACCTTATAGGTTTTATGTGCAAGCTTCTCACAGGTTTTGTGTGCACGTTCATTCCATTGGAAAATAAAAAAAAATTGGGCATAAACAGCTGTAACTTTTGATTTCGTTGACTTAGAAGTTTGATTTATATCACGGCGGCTCCAAGAGGTTACCGACTTATTTGATCTAAATTTCAACTCTATAGACGCGTTCCTGTTTAAAGAGTGTTGACAGACGGACAAAAAAGCGATCCTATAAGGGTTCCTTTTTTCCTTTTGAGGTACGGAACCCTAAAAATGGTAAAGAACATTCGAAAAACGTCTATGTGAACGTCTATGTACCACATAGAAATTGTACCCTTATCCTTTTTATGAAGTCGGTTAATAAAGGGTCAGTAAAACAAGGCATTCGGAAGTCCTTACAAGTGACACTGCGAACAATGAATCTTGATCTTCATTAGCACATAAAATAATTTCAGATGCTATGTTGTCCCATCGTGATTGTACCGAATCGAAGTACCAGAACCTACTCGTCCCTGCTATAGATTAACTTCTTTTATAATATCATCATATTCATTGAAATCAAGGTCTACTGTTTTACCATGACTAGTCGTGACATCAGTCTGCAAATATTGTGTCTCGTCTTATCGAATTAACTCAGTTTTGTGAGTGGAAAATTATTCAGCTATCCCTTTATGTTTACTTAACGAAAGTACAAGAGGAAAAAACACTATTTGCCACATTGCGTTTTGTGATGTAGGAATTATTGTTTGGTACAGAAGTACCTAAAACCAACCAACCAAGAAATTATTTGGTAGAACTAAGACAATTTTAAATTTCTTCAAGGTCGAATTAAGTAGTAGGCCAGACAAGAAGAGAGGTAGGTAGGTAAGATACTCTACAGAGACAGGCAGGACTGAGGCAAATGCATTTAAAGTTCACTGTGCATTACTTATTTTTTAATGTTAATTTACTGTTTACTGTACTATTACACTGTTACTGTTTAATGTTATTTATTAGGTAGGTATTGTAGGTAAGAACCTACATAAGAATACTGGTTTACCTTGCGCGTAGTAAGTAATCAATGTAACAGCAAATTGCTTATTTCACTAAGTAAGGATTATTCTTCGAGGCTAATAAGGTGCTTAATATGTAGGGAAGGTATGAGAATTAATGAGCTTGTAATTACCCTACACTTTGTGCGAAACAAAATATTTTGTTTCGCACAAAGTGCTATCGGACCTACTTTCTTCCCTCGGTTTTAATGTTATATTTTGGTATTGAAAATCATTATTCAAACTAGATTCAATGACCTTTAAATTTATACAAAACTATGAGCTAGATTATCTATCAAATTAAATCGCGATCAAAAAGAGGAACATAATATCATAGTTCTGACGATCCGATCGGCAAGCAGGAAAATCAAAAGGTCACCTTTCCATCAAATGGACTTTGTTTATATTACCTACCTTTAAAAAAACTTTCATTAGGTCACCCTTCGTAGAATAGATCAAATTATTTACCGGATAGTCTAGGTCAGAAAAATAGAAGAAAAATCTACTACTTACCATAAAGAGGTCCCACCATCAGCAAATAGAGCAACAGCACACAAAATATTTGAGTTCTTCCTCTCAGCACACGAGGTCTCAGAGCCACCATCACAGTGCTCGCAACCATCCGCAGCACTTCCCGACAAATGCTGACGCACTTGCCCTCACTAACACCAGGATCCCTCGCTTCACTCGGCAGAACATCTTCGAGCTTCAACAAACCATATAGGAAAGAGAAAGTGTGTAATGCGAGCAGTAACGAGAACACTCCATAATAACCTAGAGTCCTCAATAAAATACCGCTTAGCGCAGTCCCGGTTGGTGTCCCCAACGTCACACATATCGTCACTAGTCCAAGGCGAAACGTCCTGTTCTCGACCGTGGTCCGGTCTGCCATAAAACTGAACATGCCCATAAATATTATGATGTAACTGCCAGAAAGCGCGGCCGGGAGAGTCTCGATCAAGGCGGTCGTTCTTAGAGGCAGCTCTTTGAAGTAATACGTTGCCAACAGCAACCCGATATTCGAAAATATCTCCCCAACGAAGGGAAACAGAATACATACTTTTCTCTTTTTATATTTGTCACTCCATGCCCCAACAAATATGACCATAACAGCCGGAATGGCAGTCTGCAGAGGGAATTTCCACGCGACGACCTTCGCAACTAGGGAGTGGATTTGTATGAGTTCATTTTCAAGGCCAGTCGTGTTGCGGTCCCTGATGCGGTCACAGACCTCTTCTCCGTAGTCGAAATTAACCCTGCAGGCTTTTTCCAAGTGCATGTTCTGAACAGCGAGGGATGAGATGGCCGTGCACAACATATAGACTAGCAGGCATGGTTCGACCGTCGTCTCTCGCAGCACATTTTCTAAACACTTCAGTGCAACTTTAGATTTTTCCCTCCATGTCTTCCGCTTCGAGTTTCCAGTCAGATGTGTATTCGAGTCCGTGAGGCTTTTGCTGTTGCCGCACGTATTTTCAGCGTCAATCATGTCTAGTAAAAGTGAGAGTGAGTAAAAGTCTTCGGGCGTGCTCCGCGCACAACACTGCGCCGGCGTCGATCGGTGGTGACTATTCGGTTAATCCGTGACTTTTCGAGTGTCGTTTCCAAAAACCTGAGCAGTAAAAGTCTCAGTTGTAAAACCGAGCGCGTTATGAGTGCGACGGTGCACACTAGTCGCTTACATCTCGGCGATAACACAGTCACCGACACCACTTTTAATAAAGATGTAGCTCATTTATCTTGTGCTTAAGTTACGCCGCATTTACTGGCATTGTGCTCCGATGCGCCTTTGCGTGATAACTGGACACTGCTATGGATACCTTTTTGATAGGTACTAAGTTTACACTTGAAACCGCAGAACTATCAACATTCCCCGATAAAGCGAACGTCAAAACTGATCTTTATTAGGCCAGAAGAAGCACACATAATGATAACTATGCAAATGAAAAATAAAACCGGCTAAGTGCGTATCCACTCGCCCACGGAGGGTTCCGTACCATTGTACATAACTATTTCGCAAAATAAACCCTAAAATGGCTATTTTTTAATCGATCATCAGCGAAAATCCAATAAGAGGCGGTCACCCATCCAAATAATGACCGCACCCGACGTTACTTAACTTCGGTGATCGGTACTCAACTTGGTATGGACGTTGGATCCCTTAATTATTAAATTTATTTAATTTTTATTTGTTGTTATAGCGACGAGATACCTGAGATACCTATAGCCTGCTGAAGGACAGACGGGTAGACGGACATACAGCTTAGCTTAGTAATACGGTTCCGTTTACACCCTATGGGTACGGAACCTTAAAAACAAACAGGATCTTACCCACGTAGGTACGTAACATTATATAAATGATAGATATTTTAACAGGGTAAATCTTAAGAATTCTGGTTGCCTAATACTACTTGAATTACACTGGCCCACAAAAAAAAGTGCCTTGTACCTTTAACCGGACCCACCTACATAGGGTTATGTATTTCATACTCATAGGTTCGCCATTCGCCGTAGAAGCACGGGGCTCACTTGGATACGTCAATTTAGAAAAAAATCCCTATAGTTTACAATAAGTGGTGCTTAAATTATAATTCAAAGCCGTTAAAACAGACATGACAGGGAAAATATTTTTCGTGATTTCGCGTTTGCGATTTGAGGTCTGTTTGGTGCGTGCACCATCAAAACTTTGAATAAACTGCAAAAAATCCCCAAAAATGGCTAAAAATCGCGAAAAAATTCAGTTATCCTAATGAAATAAAAAATCTGGAACTAGAGCAAGCACGTTTTTCATGTATGCGTTGAATCCAAATGTGAAGTAGGTCAAGTTCGTTTAAAATTCATTGAAAAAAAAAATTGTTTGCCGAATTTCAATTTACCACGATTTTTTTGTGATTTAAGAGGTTTTTCGCAATATACCCCAAAAGGGGTCTAACAGATAAATCAACTTAAGATTACTCAATATTTTGAGGATGTACCGGACCAAACGGATTCAATACATCGAAATCGGATTCAATACCTCGAAATACATAATTCTAGGTGGGTTCGATTAAAGGTACAGAGTGCTTTTTTTGTGGGCCAGTGTTATCAATCTATACTAGCTTCTAACTAAATGGGTTCATTAACCTTTTATGATCTCATAAATATCAAATTAGACTGAAGACAATCAAACGGGGGACCACATTAAAGTCAAGTTTTTTTATACATTATTTTTATAAATTCATAAAGTATTTTTTCCTTAAAATCTTTTGAAGGTTTCAGGTATTCAAAAGTGCGCAAGAAATATTAGAATTGATTATTTATTTTAGTTTTTTCGTTTCTGCATACATTTCAGTAGGTTTTCTGTAAATTAGAAATTTCTTCCCGTTTTATTCCCGATTTAGAAGTCCCTAGTAAGTAGGTCTAGTAAGTATTCAATATCATTTTTATATATTCTTGACATTACCTTAACCTTGGGCCTTCTAACAGCATTTCGCAAATGATACAGAATAATAACTTTCACTTATGACGTCAATTTTTCAATAAGTCAGCGGTATCCAAATCTTGGATGCTGTGTGCTGAGTGATAATGAGGTTACACTGGGGCCTTATCACGAGTAATGACTGTGACGATTTGGTTGCTAGAGTACCTACTAACCCGATTTCTGGCACTTGTGTCCATTTTTACGGTTTCAAACATCAATAGAAAAATAATACACATGTTTTTCACTTCTTTACTTCACATGTCGTAAATCAATATACTCAAATCTATATATTTCACGCCATTTTGCCTCAACATACCTATTCATATTAATTATTTCTTTGCATTTCTGTTCCCTTTGCATATTATTATCTTTATTTTAGCTTGATAGATAACATGCTCAATTTATTTATTAATTTGAATAAACCTCGTTCAACTTTGGTTCAATTTGTAATAATCAGAAAATTCTAGAATCTTCGCGCTAATATCAACTTCTTTAAGACTTCGTTACGTGCGCGTACGCATTCTACCATGGAGGAAGAATCACCCTTCTTATAAACATCCAACAATCACCAAGAAGGTGCATTCAGTACCATTTTCAAAAATAAATTCAAATAAAATGTTTGTTCGTTCTTAGTTGATGGAACACCAAAAAGTAGAGTCTTTATGTAAGAGGGCGATTGTCTTGCACTGGCTGATGATTTCAGACAAAAATTAAAACGAAAGAATATTTATTAGCTCTAGGGCTTAAACTCGAATTTTAGTCTTGCTAAGCTACCCTGTAATGATTATGTAGTTGTACTTTTTGAGCAAAATAAGTGAAAAATATTTTATACTTTATTTATGATAGTGGTATCTGACTGCAAGATGATTATGTAATTATTTATAAGGATTATGTAAAAATACCTTCTGGAGATTATATTACTAAATACTGACAGTATTTAGTTGTTCTCTTGCAAAACATTTAAAATTTATTTGTATTTATTAATTCATTTGAATTTATTATTAAAATAAATGTATAAATTATTTAAACTTTTAGTGCTTAGATATTTAGGACATTGATATAATTAGTAATTCTAGTTGTAATTTGTTATTATCGTGTCTTTGTTGAAATAAAGTTTATATAACCTCTAGTTATCTACCTATTTTCGATCGAGATTATAGAGACTGTTAATTATCCAATAATGCTATACCAGACACCTGCAAAATTTCACATTTATATATATATATCATGACCATTAAGATCATTAAACGGATTTATAAATCATCTATGCATATCGAAGTTAATACCAATATGATAACTTTCTGTTTCAAACAAAAGATTAGGTATTTTAATAAGGATGTGATAAGTAAATGATAAAACGATAAAGTCTTGGTACTACATGATCATTGACCATTAGAGATTGAACTATTAGAGACTGTGCCTTTATGGTCCACTATCTGTAGAAGATTACCTTATCTTTTATTACTTTCATTTATGAACTAGTTCCTGTGTGCGGCTTCGCACACGCTGTTCATGTAAGAACGATCTAAGGATGTTAATATCCGATGAGAACTGATTTATGGCATAAAACGTAGTCTTTCTTTTATGATCTAGAAGTAGTTAAATCCGTTCAGTAGTTAGAAGTAACAAAATATCCATCCATCCACTAAAACTAGCAATATAATATTAAAGGGATTATCAAGAGGCTTTTCTCTGTGTCCGTCTTTAGGGATTATTATTCTCATGATGGCAAGGTCTGCTTTTCTCAAGCTGCTAACAAAATATAAAAAAAATATCTGAAATTAATGAGTGCTCCCAAACAGATAACAGATTCTTGCCGTTTCTGACATTCTGAAGAGCTTAGTGTGACAGTAAAGAACTTGATCTTGCGCTCTTCTGCGTTTATAGCTCTGCCTTTTTTAGTATGTATGGAACCCTTCGAGTGCGAGTTCGACTCACACTTGGCCAGTTTTATACAATCACGTCTCTTCTCAAGAAACAAAAAAGTCAAGAACCATCACTTTTGACATGGAAAACCTATGTGCAAATCATTATTAAAAACAAAACATGTAGGTAGGAAACCAGCGCCAGTTAAGCCCCATTTCATATTTTTTTTATTTTAAAAATTTAAATGTGTTCTTATATCAACCATATGGGAATAGATAAAATATTATAGTAAAGGTACGAGTATAGCTTCGTTGCAGATAAATTGAATTATTTTACAGCAAACCGCAAACACTCGTTTGATAAATTGCTCTATAAATTTCAAAAGGTAACGCGCAATATTTTTTATTACCGAATGGCTACTAAAACAGCAATTGATATTGGGTTTGTTTTAGTAAAATAAAAGTTATTATAATATTAACAAATATTTTAATATCTATAAAAAAAATGTACATATAATAAATGTCGAAATACTTGGCAATAGTTACATTTAAACGTAAGTACTTATTTTAAAGGGAGTCGTTGGATGGAGGCGTCTCAGGACCGTTATTCGTGGCGTCGTTTGGGGGTATCAAAGTTATTAATAAACTGGGTAATTTAAACAGGTTTATTTTAAGTAGGTACTAGATTTTATTTCTAATAACATTTAGAAAAATTCTATAAACGATAATTCCTAGTTCTGAGTTTTAAAATCAGGCCATCTTTATTTTTTTTACTTTCCTCATATTATTTGTCATCATCATCATCATCATCAGCCCATACAAGTCCACTGCTTGACATAGGCCCCCGTACGACGCCACAAATAGCGGCCCTGAGCCGCCTCCATCCATCGACACCCTGCCACCGCTACGATGTCGTCGGTCCATCGAGTGGATGGTCTCCCCATGTAGGGGGGGATTTGCCATAATCACCACGCTTGGCAGGCGGATTGGTGATCGCAGTGTTGGTGTTTAAAAATACTCAGACGGAAGCTGCTGCCCTTCCTCTGGTAGGTTCCCTTCCTTAGTCGGCTCTTACGACATCCACGGGTTGAGTTGGAGGGGTCGATATTCGTACGCCGCGGCCCCACGGCATATTATTTGTATATATGTATATTACTTCCTTTTCTATATTTAACCTTTAGCCAGCGTCTTCGCATTATGTGTATTTTTCGTATAATAATTAATAAGTAGCGTATTATTTAATTTGGCTTTGTACTAAATGTACCCCAAATTTCATCTTGCTATTTTCAGTGGTTTTGGAGACCTTAGGTAACAAATACAATTCAAATTTCACAAAATTCTGGCTTCATAATATTAGTAGAATTATTCCCTCATCTGTATTATTCATAAGACATTAAAGTAGAGTTTTCCTTATATTTAGCTTAAAACTTACGATATCTATTGTTTGTTTCAAGTTTTTATGCACTAACTTAACTTCTATTTTTGTGTGTACAAGTATTTTTTTTTTTTAAGTTTAAGCAGGATTCTAAATTTTCTTTCTCTTATAAATTATAGGACAGACACAACATTATCATGAGCATACATTTCTTTAGCAACTGGATTCGTCACAACATCTCGCTGCTGTCTCTTGAACGATATGTAAAGAACGCTGAAAAAAAAAACAATTGTTCAATAGGGATTTGATATTATATAGTGCGTAAGCCGCACTCGGGGTAATCTCAAAGAAATTAAATTATTTCCCGAATATTTACGATTGTAACTGTAGACTTTGAGCAGGATTGGATAAACTTCAATGTATCCCCTATAGGTGGAGCTAACGGTGCTAGAGTCCGTAAGGAAGTTGCAAAGATTTTCGACTCATCGGGTACTTGATTTGTGGCGCAATTGGTTAGCGCAGACCAGTATTGAGAGGAAGGTCGCGGGCTCAAGTCCCGCTGAAATCGTAATTTTTTGGGATATAATTTATTTCTTCAATACTCTGATCAAGTATTAATTTAAAATGCTGCGTCGAAGATCTTATAAAATTTAAGGATGTAATTACGAAAATAATTTATGCTAGACATTTAAACCTAACAATAGAAGCAGAAAATTTGCATTAATAGAATCAAATTACGCAGTGTCATAAATTGTTGCACTTATTGCGATGATTGTTTGTTGTATCAGAAGGATGGATAGACATTGAATCCATCTTCAATCATAATAAAAAATCTTGTTATGTTTATTTTGGGAAATAAAATTTCCTAATAGTACCTAGTTTGAATGACAGGATTTTTTATGATATACATAAATTATTTTTTAAATGCAAGGTCTTAGTTACCCAATTAGTTATAATTATTGCATGCTAGAAAATAGTGAGACATGAGTGCATTATTTAGACTTATACCACCTTTATACCATATTTGACGCAATAAATACCTTTGAATCTTCTAATTTGACTACAAATACTATAAAAAAGCAATCTAAACTCGTAAAATAAATAATGCTGGACTTTTGACACGCCATTTTCTAGCCCCAAAAGTAGGCAGAGCTTGTGATATCCTCGTTTCACGCATAATCTCGTTTGATTTAATCCTGTACTGCTAATTTTTTTGTAGGTGTTATATGCTGGACTTTTAACACGGCATTTTCTAGCCTCAAAAGTAAGGAAAGTTTGTGCTATGCCCATTACACGCATTATTTTCGTTTGATTTAATTTTGCACTGGTAATTTTTCTTCTGTCTTTGATATTTATCTGTCTATGGCAATCAGGTGACTGCTTGTCAACTAAAATGTATTTGTAAGTAGGTATACTTTTTCGTCTATAATTGTTTTATTTTTGTTTTTATTCTACGTTGCTAGTATATGGCCGTGGCATCGCACGTGTTCTTTCTATGGAAACGTTTAAAAGTTATTTCTGTCCCACGGTAACTGATTTATGGGATAAAACGAACGTATTTTTTTTTCCAGGCCTAGAACATCTATGCAAAATTTCCACCTGATCCGTTCAGTAGTTTTAGCGTCAAGAAGTAACAAAGATCCATCCAAACTTTAGCATTTATAATATTAGTGTGAAGAAAATGCAGCCAATGAGCGGCGATACTCGCAAATACATCTGAATCGACCAGCTGATACCTACACAATTTTATTTGTTTAAATTTTTTACACCCTTATTATAAAAGATAAGAATAAAGATAAGATAGAAGTAAGGCGCTAACCGTTTAAAGATTCGGCTAAACCCGAGCATCAAACACGCGAGGCGCGAAGCGGTAGCGTCAGCGGAGCAGCACTGGCAACTCCATAGCCGGGTCCACACCTGACGACCCAAAATGAATCGGCGATCCTGCGATCTGCGATCGTGATGCGTGGATCGTGGATCATAAGGTGTGGACCCAGCTACTGAAACTTGCGATCTTGAACTACGCACCAAGACGCCTTTGAGCCAGGTCAAAAAACCGACCAGAAAAGGATCAACCGCGTCAAGGAGCGCACGCTCCAATGCGCATGCGTATGCGCGTGGATCGCGCACTTGCGCGAAGCGCACGCGCGCGAGAAGAGCGCGGTGGATTGTCCTGTGTAGACCTGGCTAATGGCGCCTTGCACACCTACGGGACCGAGACGCGAGAACTTTTTAGTGATATAGTTTCGCTTTGTTGACGCTTCGCGTTCCGCTTCCACCGTGTTTGACTCGCAAGTGTGGCCGAAGCTTTAAGCTTTTAAGGCTAGAAGCAACAGCTGCAGCTACTCACATAAATATGAAGAAGGCCGGTATAGTCATGGCTCCACCCAGAAAATACACAGCTCCAGGAAGAACTTCAAATGTATTAGAAAACATCTGCGTATACATAGGCGCGTATATCATCGGCAGGATGGCTTCAGCGAATCCTATGAGGGAGCACATCTTGGCTGCAAGGAATATTGAATTTCAAATGTGATGTAGGTCGTAGATAATAGATTTTCTATTGTTATGTGCTAGAGCTGTACAAATGGTTTCTACGTGTGATAAAGTACCTACTCAATATTGTGCTAGGGGTTGAAATAGCTAGAGGTATAAGTTGATTTATATATTTCGAAAAAACGTTCTTACAACGGTCAATTTAGGAAGATACCATGCTTTATGCTATTTGGAAATGAATGATATTTATGATCGATTATTTATGTAATCCTTGTGTCAATGAGCGAACTAGTTTTAAAAATACACGTTCTTTCAAACGTTTTGCAATAAACTATGAGACTTCTACATATATATATTCTTTAAATATCATCTCTAATATAAGATTAACAGATAGATTTGTAAAGCAGCGGCATACGAGTAGACTAGAACATACGTAGAGGGGAAACTTCGGCCCCGGACTGACTCAAGGTCGCGACAAAATACTCAGTCTATCTCAGTCGGTCTCGCGGGCGTCGCCGGCAGCCCGTCTGAGATAGACTGAGTAGCCCGTTTTAACGTGTAGCCGCGACCTTCCCTTCGATGTTTCCCCTCTACGTATGTTCTTGTCTACTTGTATGGCAGCGGTTAAGTTTACCCAAAGTCCAAACTGACAAAAAAAACCCAATGGGAAAAAAGGCTTTCGAGCGAATTTTGCATCTACAGGTTGGTTTTTTGAGTTGGGAGAGGATGGCCAAATTCTAAACCATGAGAGTTAGAGAAAAGTCGTAAAAGGATGCATGCATGATTTATAAGAAAACTAAAACTGTATATTTACTTTTCTTTTAAATCTTTTACTTTTGCAGGAAATCGAACCGATAGATTTTTCAACAATATGACACCGTGTAATTTTGCACCAACAGATTTGGTTCTTCTTTGCATCTTTGCAAAGAAATATGTACAATGTTGAATACGAAAGGAGTTTTTTTTTTAAATTTTATCCTGAATACTCCCCTACGAAGCGCCAAGGTGTTTTGTTTTTTAATAATAAACAATTTCATTTATTAATAACAATTTCGAACAACTGATTTACTTGCCGCAAGCGAGGATACTCTTATGGTTTCAGATTGGTCATCACTCCCATCTCAAAAAGCCACCCCCTGTGTATTCGGGGGTTAATCGACCCAATGATTACTGAGACTGAATGACAAAATAATCGACATAAAACCGAATAAAGATAAATAATGAAGGTATACCTGATTATTTCATGTTTCCTCAATTGTATTCAAATTCGATTTAAAAACAATTCTTATGAACATCCGGAATCCGGATATAAAAATTAAAGCCTCAAGTATCTGTGAGCTTACATCATAGCTTTATAAGATAAAAAATATGAAACAAGAATTTGTAGGAGTATCATTATAAACAAATCTAACGTTGTTGATTGAAATTGCTTTGTTGGATGTAGCAATCATGATTTGATTAAAATGTTTATTTACTTGGTTATACATAGGTTATAGTGAGTTAAGAATGTTTGTATGCATTGTAGAATAAATATACATTTTTATTCTTATCAATTGACTGCAGCTATTCTCTCTATATTTATGTAATTTATTCTTATATATATTCTTATATATATATTTTTCATTATCTTTCATCTCATTAGTGTGAAATGGTTTCATTATTATAAAAGAAGTCGTAGTACATAGCATTGCTGTGTGAATTGTCCAACATTATTTATTTATTTATTTTTATTTTATTTATTGCTCTTTGATTGTCAGATACAGATACATTGATGGTTTCATAACAACAGAATATCTAATAGGTCAGTAATTTAAAATTTTAAGAGTAGCCCTTACCAACATTCTCTGGATCAACCACTTTGGTACCAAGCGACCGAATAGCTGTCA
The DNA here is from genome assembly GCA_947859395.1 of Eupithecia insigniata. Lineage (NCBI taxonomy): Eukaryota > Metazoa > Arthropoda > Insecta > Lepidoptera > Geometridae > Eupithecia > Eupithecia insigniata. Next base: position 7,183,143 of record OX402009.1, on the reverse strand, counting down.
CTCCTGAATTTCCAAAGAAATCGAAGACCGGACCTGAATAGAACCAGTGCTTTGTTGGAGCAAGTCCGTAAACGAAACTGGATGTTGTCTTGCATGCTGTAGCTATGATACCCAGAAATGTATCATGCATGCTTAGACATTTGCTGAATACTGTTACTGCTACTGCTGTACCTGGAAAATAATGAAAATCCTTGGTTAATTTGAAATTTGTGTTTTATTCTATTCAGTTAAGATTCAATATTGAAAGAAGAAAACGTCCACTGAATTATTATAATCTAGACTTAAACTGAGTAAGGATTTCATGACACTGGGAATAGATGATCAGCCAATGATCCCAAGAACAAAGTAATTAGGTATCGTCACGTTTTCCCTACTATAAATATAGTATAATGATCTAATTAAATACATGACAATGCACCAAGAAAAGAAATGACCTCCAAAGCAACTCGTTTCTTTAGTTTAGATGTCAAGGCTTTAAAGCTTAATTATATAACTTTTATATTTTCAACATGTTACGTGACGAAATTAATATAGGTAAGTATTCAAAGTCTAAAAATAAAAAGATCTAGGTGTCCAGGTGCCGTATCAAGTATTAATAAACAGATAATGGCTTACCGATTGTACCCAATAATAAGGAATACGTGCTGAATAAACTCAACTCGACGACATCCATGTCGTATTTAGCCAAAGTGTACTGATACAAAATATACGCTTCACCTGAAAAGATACATTAATATATAAAATTCAATTATTTGCTACATTCGCTCCGAAGATTGATTCATTTAAAATTAAAATACCATACCTATGACTGGTCCCACGATGACAATATGTGCGCAGATGACCAGAATTATTTGCATCCTTTGCCTTCCATGCGACCGGAATAATATCGACGCTGTGTCCCATATATTTTTAGGATGGAAAAACTCCTTTATTTTATAGATGAAATTACCCTTGGTTGTTTCCTTTCTGTTAACATCATGAATCCGCAATGAAGTGTGTATGAAACCAATTACGTACAATGCAAGTCCGATGCCGAAAACTCCGTAATAACCCAGATTTTGGGTCAGAACACCGCTTATCGAGGTTCCAAATGGGAAACCTAGAGTCACAATGACTGCGACGACGCCGATTCGAAATGTTCTCGATTCAATTGTAGTCACATCGGCAATGTAGCTGTAAGAACCCATCAGAGCAATGGTCTGTCCTCCCGAAAGTGCACTCGGCACAGCTTCTATCAGCGCAGTTACCCACAATGGCCACTCTAAGAAGAAATATGTTGCCAAAAGCAGACCGATGGATGAAACAATTTCACCGAGAATAGGAATAAGCATCAGAGTTTTTCTGTTACCGGTGCGATCGCTCCATGCTCCAACAAACAAAACAACTATCGCTGGAATGCTGCTTTGCACTGGAGACTGCCATGACTGCATATCAGTAACTAATTTGAGAGCTTCAAACTGAGCAGTTTTTGTTATGTTATCATCTTCTGTGTCACCATTGAGGGCTTTTGTGCAGATTTCCTCGGTGTAATTCAAATCAACGCGGCATGCTTTCTCCGTATTGAGTTTGTTTACTGCGAGCGCTGATATTGCTATCGGTAAAACATAACATAACAGGAACGGTTCCACAGTGAAAAAGGCAAACACTTTTTTGATCCTTTGTGCCCATGTGACATTGGAATTATTTTTGGGTGGAGTTTCTTGTGTTTCGTTTCCGTTTATTTCTGTAAGCTCGGTATCGGGTTGAGTAGGTTTCATTTTTAATATTTCACATCACTTCACTTAATAAAAATAGACCTATGTGGAATGTTTATTTGTACGCACTGCCAATAGTCGACTGGCCACAAGCGCAACTCGTTCTAAAGCTAAACTTGTTTTTTCTTGCAGTTCGCTACATAATTATGGATGATACTTTAAAAAATCCTTGGCGATTGAAGAATCCGGATCTCAGTAATACAAACAACAAATTAGTAGATATCTCTATATAAAGTGATTGGTTATTGAACCGTCAAAAACTATTGTTTTTTTGTTTGATATTTATAGAAACCACAAAATGGTAGGTAGAATTTTAAGAGCGATGACGTGTAGACAAAACGATAGTACTAATAATTGCATTTTATGCGGGTTTGTAGGAATACTTTTCTGCCTATGAATGCAGGCACAAGATTTGTAATACTACATAATTCAGTACAATAATATTTTCTGTGGGTGTTTTCAATAGCACGATCTACGAATTTAACTAATTAACTTTAACGATGAACGAAACAAATTGCGTAAGGACATGCGTATGAGCCATTAGGTCTAATTTCACCGTTTACTGCAAAAACTAAGATCAAAAAAACTAAGTTCAGCTTGATAGAGTTCAAATTTCGGTTTTCTATTGCGTGATATGACAGCTCTATAACGCGGTTTAGCGCTTGAACCGGATCAACTCTTTTCGGTAAGATGCTACGAACTCGTTTAAAGCGCTAAACTGAGTTTATATAGAACGCGTTCAATTGTAACGGTGAAATTGGACCTTGTGCCGTTTGACAATTATGAACATGACACACATGAAATTTCCAAAAACTTTTCACTGATAAAAAAGCCGTTGACAGTTTAAATAAGTTTAAATGATCAGATTCAAGAATGAATAAACAATAATTGTAAGAAGAATATTATCATTGAAATCGTAAACAATAGAGCAGAACTTTTATCCAACAATACTACTACCAAGTAACGTAGGTAGGTATTATTGAAGTAGATACGCACCTATGATTACTTTTACTATTACTAATAAAAATAGCCAAAAATCCAACGAAATATTTACTGAACATAATTCATTCATATACATAACAAACGAGCGTTTTCTGACGCCTTCATGTTACAATCGAGCACACGGCTAGTACAATTGAAGCGATTGATAGCGAAGGCTCTTGTGACATTATGGATTGAATCATTAAAATAAGGTTATTTGTGAGTATAACATACACAAATACTTTTTTTACTGTTAAAAATATAGTTAATTCACGCAATTTATTCTTCATCAAGGTAATTGATAAAAAAATCGGCATTATGCGTGTCGGGCCACACGTAGTGCAAGGCTCCGTAGTTGCACGGTCTATTGAATTCGGAATATTCGGAATATATGTAACTATATTGCAAACTGATACCTGAATGGAAATATAAGATTTTACACAGCCAGCAGGTTTTTTAGTAACAAACCTCAGCAAGGGATAGACGATGAAAATATATTCATCCCCAATTTACATAGGTATTTTGGTGGTATAGGGTATTTACACATGTATTTCACAATGTCAAATCTACTAAAATGTGTCATAAATTGGCTTGGCTTAGTCAAAGGCAATTTTCATTAAAGATGTTATTTATGGTTGATCTTTATTGAATTATAAAAACAAATTAGAACTAGTATTTACAATTGCAACAATTGAGCTAACTTCACACTGTTGCTAACAATCTACAACATAGATTGATTAAACCTATGATGTTTCAATATGATATAACGTGAAAGATTAGAGTTGTATCTAGAACAACGCATTTCCTGTCGCAATTTCGAGATTTTTGGGAGGCTAGTAAATATTTGCGAAGGCATTACGTAGCTTCCTCGTAAAATGATTTGCGATGAGGTGTTAAAACGTATCACAATATCGCAGAATGGTTGTAAATAGTTTGTATTAGAAAATATTGAGTCTAGAGCTAACGTGGCGTCACTAATAGTTTCTTAGGTAAACACACTCTGATCTACGGTGGTGGTGGGTTTTGGACGTAAGATAATATTCTTTTTAAGATTTATAATATTTGATGCATGATCCAAGAAAACAAGGTCTGCTCTTCCGGGAGCGGCTCAAGGTGAGGTCACTGTCCAGTTGCCACTTTATTTCAACAAAATGTTGAATTTGGGAAACAAATGTGATAAGGGTTAATTGAAAAATTAATAAAAAAATTACACTCGTCAATTATGTCAAAAAGTCAGAGAAAAAGAGAGTTAAATCGGTCAAAAAAGCGTTAGTTAAACAAGGTATGCACCTTATTTTCTTTGTTGTATTCAGTAGGAATGAGAATTATTTTATGTGGTCATTTTTACTCGCACTTCAAGGAAGGGCTCGTGGTCCTGAGCCTCAAAGCAGTAAAGAGGGATATACTGAGAGTGGTTTACCACTATATGGTAATATTTGTTGTGGGTTTTTTTGTAAATACCTACCTTATTAAAATATGTATTTTTATAAATATGTATTTGTATAAATAAGTATTATAATTTACCTATCCTACTAAAATTATAAATGTCAAAGTTATTGAGAATGGATGTATGGATGTTTGTTTCTCATTCACGCAAAAAGTACTGAACCGATTAGGCTGACATTTGGTATGGCTATAGTTTGGGATCTGAAATAACATACATATAGGTTACTTTTTAAAAAACGCGGGCAGCAGCTAGTTAGGCATATATGTATGTATGCATATAACTAATTATATCTATTTTGTGCCCATAAGTTGGTTTGGGGCTAGATGATGCTGTGTGGATTTTATAACATTAGTTATTTTACTAGTGAATATCTTGGTGTAAATAACCTATAGTGTCAAAATTGTGACAATTATGCGTATGAGAGAACACCATCGGAGCGTAGCCCAGTCGGCCGACCTAGCTAGCTATCACTGAATCGACGAAGTTGAAGTGGATCTCCGCGAGCTCGAAGCCTTAGTGTAGGACAGCTCAGAATTGAGATGCCTAGAGAAGTCCTGTGTCGGAGGCCAAGATCCACTTAGGGTCGCTGAGCCACAGGAATAAGAAGTACAGTTGAGACATTACAGCTAAAGCCGTCGAGAGACATCTTAGAAGCGAGATAGTTGGAAAAGTTTTGTGTCGGAGGCCAAGATCCACTTACGGTCGCTGAGCCACAGGAGTAAGAAGTACAGTAGAGACATTAGAGCTAAAGCCGGCGGGAGACATCTTAGAAGCGAGATGTCTGGGAAAGTCTTGTGTCGGAGGCCAAAATCCAGTTAAGGTCGCTTAGCTGCAGAAATAAAAATAACAGTAGATACATACATTACAGTTAAAGACAGCGAAAGACATCTAGAAGAGAGATGTCTGGGGAAGTCTGGTGTCGGAGGCCAAAATCCACTTAAAGTCGCTGAGCCACAGGAATAAGAAGAACAGTAGAGTCATTATCATTACAGCTAAAGCCGTCGAGAGACATCTTAGAAGCCTTGGGACGGAGAGATCGACTTTGAGTTTATGAGCCACAGGAATAAGTAGTCACAGATTAGGTAATATTACGTAAAGTGTCAAACTTGTGTCAAATAAACGTCTTGACATATATTCGAAATTTTATTGGTAATGTTCGCCAGTTGTCTTGTGCAGTTGTTCTATGCAGGACAACTGAGACAACTTTTGTCCCAGATGTCCTGTCTCGCTTACTCATCTCGTTTCCTCTGAGTTTTGGTGGAAACCGAGTGTACTGATAATAATATTAATAAAAATCCATTTGGTTTTCGGCCTAAGAGTAGTACCTTAACTGCTACAATTGTGCTTGTTACTAAGATTAAATCAAATATTGATAACAAAAATGTTGTTTTGGGTGTGTTCATTGATTTGAAAAAAGCCTTCGACACCGTAAGCTATAAACTTTTATTAAAGAAGATTGAAGTTATAGGTGTCAAAGGCAAAGCATTAAAAATTATTAAATCTTACTTGTGTAATAGATTTCAAGTGGTAAAAATTGGAAAACACCAAAGTGCCAAACAACCTGTCACATTTGGTGTTCCACAAGGATCCATCTTGGGACCTCTCCTTTTCCTCATATATATTAATAATTTAAATGAGATAGGATTACATGGACATATATCTCTTTATGCTGATTATACGTGTTTATTTTATTTTGGTCCATCAATACATGAAATTATCAAAAAAGCTCAAGATGATTTAAACTCCTTATGTGATTGGTTTCAGTACAACCTCCTGACAATAAACGCATCCAAGACATGCTACACAATTTTTAAAGCTAAAAATAAAATAATCCCGCCACACCAACCTCTGACAATAAATAATATAGTCCTCGAAAAAAAACTATGTGAAAAATTCTTAGGGCTCCATTTGGACAGTGGTTTAACGTGGGGAACTCACATAGAAAATATACGAACCAAACTTTCGAACCTTATAGGATCACTACGTAACTTAATACGATGTATTCCACGCCAAACGCGCTACACAATATACAACTCACTCGTAAAACCACATCTGCTATACCTTATAGAAATTTGGGGGAACGCCGCCAAAACTAAACTAGCTGTCCTGCAAGTTCTACAAAATAAAATAATCAGACTACTTTTTAACTATAATTGCCTTACACCTACTGAAACTATTTACGAAGAAACAAATCTAATGAGTATTAATCAAATGTACATCTATAATTCATGCATTCTAGTCCGTAAAATCACTAAAAATTCCATTCATACTAACATATCGTTCTTAAAATCAAAGCAAGTGACAAAACGTAATACTCGCCGAGCTAGTTATCTTGTTTTGCCCAAAGTCAAAATGAATTACGGCAAAAAAATGTTTACCTTTGAAGGAGCACAACTTTATAATAAACTACCCGAGACTTTGAAAAATGTTAGCTCAATTTATAACTTCAAAACTGAACTTGCTAGTTTTATTAAAGAAAATTGGCCAATTATATAAAATTGTTAATTTATAGTTTAACTAATTTGTAATGTGTTTAAAACTTCTTTTGGTTTGTACCTACCTACATATCTTTTAACTTAAAACTATAATAACTACCTACAGACCGAACAACAACTTCTGTTTACTTTTATTAATTATTTACACTAAGCTAAACTACTATTCTCATGTAAGTGACTATGTCTTTTTTGAGAATAAATATCTTTAAACCTAAACCTATATGCCTTCTCATAATTACAAAAATAATTTCTGAAGCCATAACCTTGAAAAAAAAAACAAATCATACAAGAATATCAAAGACATTATCTTGCATACCTCCTGATACTATTACGACATGGCCATTGACCGAAATAGGGACAAAATCAGAACACCTATTAGCCGTGCTTTGGTACGTGTTCTCTATCATACAATACAATTATCATACCTGCTATTATAATTTTTTTATTTTATTTTGGCGTTACTAAGAAAGTATAATATGTTAAATTGGTTGCGATGTCAAAACGCCTTACTTTTTTCTCAAACTAATGCACCAAGTATAATGAACGTAATAATAAGTCCGTAAATAATAATACCTCTTTGTTTACACACGGAAGTGCATGTTTTTCACGTTTTTTTATTGTCTTTATTTGGGACTCTTCATTACCTCAAAGCAACAAAACGACACAGCGATTTCGATTTGATGAATAAGGTATCGATTTGATGAATAAGAACACTCGTCTCAATTTTTCGTCTCAAGTTTTCTCAGGATTTTGTGAGTTATTGCTAACATCTCACGTAAGAAGCGCTAGGTAAGCATTTGCCTGCCTATTTGCGAAAAAAATTATATATAGTACTTAAGTACAGCACATAAAAGTGAAGAAGCTGGGTTCGTGTCATATTTTCAATAGATTTCACTCAATGTTGTGAACAATAAAAAAAGTCTTATCTTAAGATATCTAATCAGGTAAATACCTGTTTATTCAAGGGCTCTACCATAAGCTTCATGTTGTAAAAATCTGGGTACTTGTGTATTTTCAACACCCATTGTATAATCATTTAATCTGACTAATGTAATACTGTCAATCTGATAATAAAAATAGCAGTAAACCACGCGAATTATTTTGCGAATGAACTTATTTATTTAATAACGCTTATTTTACCATCAAAAACACCCCTAGACTGTTTATATCCGTTTTAAAGTATTTTGTTTATTGAGAGTTAATAATAAAAAATACTACGTGAAATCTGCGGTAAGAGTACTGATAACAAATCAGATCCTTAACATATGCGCACTATATGGGAAAGTGTAGTGGGAAATATCTGTGAACTTGGTATCAAATCAACGTACTAGTGGTAGAGCAAGAGGCTGTATCGTAAACTGAAGTTTGAATACAATACCAGCAGTAACCGCGGCCTCGTGATAAGTGATAAAGTACAAAATAAACTGTACCAATCCGCCAGCTGATAGCCAGTCAGAGATCTGAGCGCGTGCGCTGCAGCCGCTCGTTGGTAAACCTACTCGGATTGCGTTCACGCAGCTTATTACACGTAAAGAAATATTTTCATTCATCATCTTAAAAAAAAAACTCTAGCCTTATAAAAAACAAATGAGCATTCATGTAACGACCCAAAATCAAAATGACGTTGCGGGTCGAAGTGCCCGAAAAAGTTTTAAATGCCGATCAATGCACAAACAACACGTATGGCGGAGAGCCTTCGAAAGCTGATATGAAATGGAACCAGAAAATCAAGGCGTACATTAAAGAAACATGGAAAATCAGATCAAAAGTAACAGTAGAACCTTACGTGTTTTGTTACGTACTGCCTAGTGTTCTCGCCGGTTTGGCTGTGCAGAATTTGTCGTTAGAAAAATCATGTGTCGTGAACTTGAAGTACAATGCAACGACCTGCAGGCATATAATGCAGGGTACAGCCAACCACTCCGACGAAGAGATGAACGTGCAAAAAATGGTAGCTTCGATGACGGCGTGGAGCTACCCTGTGCAGACAGCCCTGCCCGGGATCTTGACGCTGTTCTTGGGTGCCTGGAGCGATCGGACGGGCAACAGGAAAACTTTTATGACTATCCCTATAATTGGGAAGATCGTCGCATCCCTCGGTCTGATTTTGAGCATTGTTTTTTTTGACAAAGTCGGGATCACCGAGACGGCCATCATCGACGGCATCCCGCCAGCGATCGCCGGTGGCCGCGTTGCTATGACCATGGCAGTGTACAGTTACGTCTCCGACATTACAAGCGAAGCCGAAAGGACTTTTAGATTAGGAATTATTACCGCGATTCTGACCCTTTGCCGGCCGATAGGACTCGCCCTAAGTGGCTACATGACACATCGTTTCGGCTACTACGGTATATTTTCAGTTGCGTGTGTGTTTTTTGTAATCGGGTTTGTTTACATTAGTCTCAGGATCAAGACGAAGACAACGAAAACTGTAGATACTGATGAGAAGCAGGGTTGTTTCTCCATGTTTCGTATGAGTGACTTAGTGGCGACAGTGAATGTGGCGTTCAAAAAAAGACATGGTACGCGCCGACTGCAGATATTTTTAATACTCATCGCTGACATGCTTATCGTCGGACCTGTACTGGGTAAGAATGTAACCTTTTTAGTTATTGTTTTTCGTGTAATATTCACATAATCACCTACCTATGTAATAATCGCATAAACAGTAAATGGTACTAACACGAGCTCTGCTTACGTTGGGGGTAGCTAGATAATCTAGGTGAGCTGAATCAAATAGGCAACACTATTTATACATACATTATGTATAATAACCTTGCCCAATAATATGAAAAATAAAATGTGTTTTAAACTATTGATATGCTGGTTGCTTTACTAAATATTAAAAGATACCTACCAAATTATTGAGAATCTAGGTTTACGCAATCAACTAGTGCCTATAACTGAACAAAGATAAAACAAACTCAGACATCCATAAAATTTAAACAAAATCTGTGTAACATACTGCGTAAGGAATGTTGGTAATGTTGGTATAGGTTTATATCAGATGCCTTTGTTTGCTTCATCCACAGGCTACAGATGTTCCATCCATGCCATTCTTATAATGAGATCTGTATTGAATTCCATTACTGTTTATGCGACATCACAAGACGATCATGGTTGAATAATATAACTTCGATTTTTCCTTTTGTTCACAATAGTGTTTTATAACAAAGCGATCGTGCTATCCAAAGTACAACGCTCCTATCTTATATTAGCTATGCGAATCTGGAACTCAAGAAGCTGGTATGCTACTACTAAATCAGACTGATTCAAAAAATATCACATAGGTATAAATCTGTAACCTGGTGCTAAAATGGCCAAAGTACAAAACTGTACTTTGGCCTTTTTAGCACAAGGCCACAGAAATGTAATAAATACACAAACAATGCTGGACAATCCACACAGCATCATCAATTCCCGAGTAATGCAGACCTTGTGTTATGAGTATTAGACGACTGATACTTAAATTGAATAAATAAATAATAGGTACTGGATAATCCACACAGCATCACCTAGCCCCAAGCTAAGCAGAGCTTTTGTTACGGGTACTAGATCACTGATATACATAACACAATACATTACATAGATATTCATTTTTATCATACACATACTTAGAAATACCCAGAATACCCGAAACAAACATTTGTCCTAACGCGGGAATCGAACCCGCAGCCTCCTCCGTCGCAGAAGGACATTCGCCCACCGTACCGCGTCGGTCATTTAGTGTATTTAAATAAATAAGTAAATATCGCTGGACAATTCACGCAGCACTATCTAGCCCAAAGTTAAGCAGAGCTTGTGTTATAGATACTGATATACCTATTTAATATAATAGACTACATAGATAGATCTTTTTTATTATACATAGAAAACATCCAGAACACCCTGAATTTTTTGCAGATCGTACAAACATTTGTCTGTGTATAAAATATATACGCATATATAGCATTTGCTATATTAAATGAAGTGGAAGCAAAACGTAAATATTTTAAATAAATGTAAAATTTTATGGTCTGGGTCTGGGGTATGGGTATTTATTTAAGATGCTACGTTACTTGGAAAAAACAATAATGATGATTGAGCCTTTAAATCGGTATCATAAATTTACGGGTGTTTTTTTTTTACAATTTGGCGGGTTCAATTCCCGTTTCAGACAGGCAATTATTCAAAAGTATTTGATGCAGTATAAATTGTTTTTAAAATCAAAATGAAGTCTTATTTCAGTCAAATTTTCTATCTACAATATTTAAGATACTTTCTCTCCATGTGGCGTGGCCGTGGGATGCCCTGTATATTTATTATAGAGTATTAATATATCTCTATAATAATCTCTATAAATAAGTAGTTGTTTTTCAAATTATAATAACCGTTATCAAATTGCTATAAATATCAGTAATTAACTTTATCAATAAAAAATAGCACATAATACATATTTAACTCAACATCAAAATCGGTCCAGAATTTACGGAGAAATCGCCGAACAAACAATAAATAATTTTGAAGTTGGTTAAAAATAAAGAAACGATAAAACTTTTAAACTGTTATGGTTATTCGCAATACCATTATTTCGTCCATGACAATACTAAGGATAAGCCCGCACAGACAGGCGGTATGTTTGCTTAGCGCCTAGAGCCTAGCAAGTAACCAAGCGAATAGGTTAGTAAAACATGGTAATACACACGTTTGAAAATGTTCGGGACCGGCCACACTAGCCGCGCTTATAGCCACTTGAACGTCCCGTGGTACTTCTGGCGCTTAGCTAGACGCTAAGCGACTAGCTAAGGGCCAGGCGCGCAGCGCGCAGCCTCAAGTACGTAGCCTAAAGTCATTTATAACGGGATATTTATCATGATTTGAGAAAAAACTCAAATCATAGTAGATATCCCGTAGTTAAAAAGGACTTCAGTATAATAAGGAAACGTATAGTTAATAATCAATTTTTACCCATTAGAATAATTTATTCAACCAAGCAAATATCAGTTACATTATTGATAACGTTCTTGAGTTACTTTCATACTACATTAAACTAGGTTGTATTTTAAAGGGCTACAAAATGGGATCACTTTCCACTTTATAAAGTTTTTATAAAGGGCTGAGGAAATCCATAAGGTTCTTGCTGTGCAAGTCCCTGATATTTAAAGCAACTTGTGCTATAACAATACATACTGGTATTCCTCGAAGGATCTCGCTGTTTAGCACAAAAAGACAGAACGAATAGTAGTTATCTTTTATTTATTTCTTTTGGTCAATATACATACGTCCTACGTACAAGCAGATTATATCTCTAAAATTTAATATTAGATCGTATTTTACCCCTGACAAATCAATCGGACGAAGTTATTAGGACGAACGGAATAAATATCACGGACAAAAAAGAGGGGTGTTATATTTTACGTCAGTATCTCTGGCATCAAAAATATAGTTAAAAACTAACTAAAACCCGACTACATAAAAGTCTTAAACAAGCTTTCACTTATTGTCCTTATCATTTTATTTTGATACTTAGGTAGTCGGAGGCCTTTTTTCCTATTTGTAGTTGCCTTAGGTATATGGGGTGGGTGCCTTCGACTACCTAAGTATCAAAAGAAAATGATAAGGACAATAGGGTTTTAGTTTTTAACTATATTTTTTACACCTTTTTGCTAGCTTGAGAATCGTTAACCTCACAAAAGTTTGAAAAACGATTTCGAAAAGAACAAAGACTTTTGCAACTATACCACACATGAGCATATTTAATAACATTGGGATTTGCCGCCCTTACTTAGACCCCCGCTATCTCGTTAGACCCCTATTTTTATCTGACGTCTCATAAAACACAACAACATACATACATATATAGGGTGTCAAACTCATAACCCTCGTCCTTCGGTAGTCGGGTAATAATTAGTTTTTTTGTATTATTGAAAAGTGACTTCAACAGGTGCGTTTTTGAGTATATAGAAAAAAAACGGTGCAGTCGAAAAAAAAACATCTTAATTTTTTATATATCGCCCATACCAAATTTCAGCCCTATCGGTTCAGTAGATTTGCGTGAAAGAGGAACAAATATCCATACATCCATCCACTTGTTATTGTAGGGCTAAAGGGCTAATGATACCTAAAAGATGGCTGGCTAAAATAACTATACTCGTAGACTAGAGCATTTGCATTTACATTACAATACAGACAAATGTTTCATTTCCTAGACTATTGCTACTTAACTAGGCATTTCCATGTAATGTAACGTTCTTGCAAATGCTCGACGCTGTGTTCGACGTAAAGCACACGGCGAGTGAGAATTGTACCTTGCGTATATTGTGCTCAGGTCGTTAGAACATCTGGTGTTAAAAATGCCACCTCATCGAACCACTTTTTATCTACGACAAATCCTTTTCCATCTAGGCCATAAGGTTGTGGAATGCATTACCAGAGTCGACGAGAAAAGTAATCCTTGCCAGTTTTTAGAAGTCGTGTCAAGGAGTTTTTCCTTTGAGACAAGTGTATGTAGGTACTTTACTTAGACTATTTATTTATGTACCTGTATTTTATAGTAGAATTATATTTCAATTGATTATATTTATTTCTCTATTAGGTATTTATGTTTTGTTAATATTTATCTTAAATCATCTATGGTACACCCCTGCCTTAAATTCACAATTCATTCCATCCAAAGTTTGCCTGGAAGAGATCGCTTCTAAGCCTTCTAAGGTAATAAGGCCGCCTATTGTACTTGTCCTATGTAACATCTATTTGTAATATTGTTTTTCTGGTGTACAATAAATAATTTTTGTATTGTATTATATTTTCCCTTGGCCCGCGCACCTCATTCCCCGCCGCGCCGTCGCGTCGTCCCTTGTCACCAGTGCTCGTGCCTTTGCTTGATGATAATATGTTACACCAAAACGTTCGTTGGTATTGAAAATCAGGTTGTAACAAAACATCGAGCGTCGTATTCGAAGTTTCTTTCATGTTAATTTAAAAACAGCGAATGCTCTGTCTCTGTGTTCAGTTACAAATAAATGACGTTACTAAACTCACCAGTTGGTATTGAAAATTAGGTTGTAACAAAACATCGAGCGTCGTGTTCGAAGTTTCTTTCGAGTAAATTTTAAACAACATATTCTCTATGTTCAGTTAAAAGTAAATGGTCTAGTCTAAACTCACCATAAAATAGAATGCAAAATTAAGGAAAATGTTTATATAAATTTTACAATAAATGAGAGTCCTCTTGGCTCTCATTCAACGAACAATTCTCTATGATAATATTGAACTGCTTATGCAAATTATATTATCATTAATAACAGGATATTTACTTTATGATACAACTATGTATTTGAAAAAGATTTAAAAAAATTCCCTAACATTCTAAAGTGTTTGTTTTTGGTAGTCAATGATAAATGAGATAAAACGTATTGGATTTTTTACGTACAATTGTTTGGGTGTTAGTATTTATTGAGAACTAGTCTCTGCCCACACCTTCGCATGCGTTGTTTCTATAGAAACTTTCTACGGTTATTTCTATCCCATGGGAACTGATTTATGGGATAATGAGTAGCATATGTGTTAATTCAGAGCTAGAACTATAGATATATATGTATGTGCAAAATTTCACTAAAATCCGTTCAGTAGTTTTGGCGTGAAGAAGTAACAAACATATCCATCGATCTATCCATCCCTCCATCCATCTAAATTTTTGCATTTATGTACATATATTGGTGCTTTTCACATATTTAATCATTGTCTTGCCTAGACATAAATTTATTCAATTTGACTTGGTTGTGGTTACCGGTATTTTGCCTAGGTTACAAGAAACCGGTGTCTATCAGAGATAAACCTAATTGCACAGATCGTTAGGTTTATCAAAACTAAATTATGAGTCCATTTACAGATAAAAGTCCATAACTCATTAATAACTCATTTTCGTTTATAACTTTTATCTTAGGAAACTTTCTTACTTATTTATTAACAAAGAAAATTAGAATAGTCTTAAAGCTTCTCCACACTTGCGCGCGAATAACGGCGTGAAATCGCAGCGCGGTGCGAATCACGTCAAAACTGCCAAGGCCTCCCAACTCGCGAGCGTATCTCACGTGTCTTGCAAATCCTATCATGGGACAAAACAACTACAAATTACGTGAATGAGGCGCGAACGCAACACAAAGCCGTGAAGCACATGCTCGCGAATTGGATCCCCATTAAAAACTAAAAAGTGAAGTAAAATTTCTTAATATTAGGACAGTGTTTTTTTAGTTTAACTGGACAAACAGTTACTACTTTCGGAAATAAAAGTTTTTCACCATTTAAATTGTCGGCGATATCGAGTAACAAATATGTATACCCTAACACAAGCAAATTTCCGCTCGTTTGAAGATAAATGTTTATGTGCGTTTACCGTTACTTAGAATTAATTTATTTTAATTGCTTATATCTACCAAAGTTTGTTTAAAAGCCATAACCTTGAATTTTTCTAAATCTATGGTAAAACCTATTCAGTTCATTATTAGGTGAGAACGAGTGCCTAGATAAACCTAACATAGGCTTTAAAGCACTACTAATATGTAAAGTTTTTTGTATTAAATAAATATCTACATATATCTATCTAAGCGATGCTTACGTTGGGGCTCGCGCTGTGCATAGCGCGGCACTATTTATTACTAGCTGATGCCCGCGACTTCGTCTGCAGCACGCAGATGGCATTAGTAATACGAGTAGAGTTCACTGGCAGATGGCAGAATTTTTTCCTAATTACAAGGCGACCCCGCGTACTCGTGATCACCGATTTGAGCCAAACTTATCCCACATGAGTAAATGAAACTAGCCAAAGGGAGGTTTATAGATGGCGTTTAGGAGATATCCAAATTTTAAGCAGCTCTCGCAAGCCCAGTACCATTTATTTTAGGCTTGTTTCCAAGCAGCAGTTGATGTAGTGGTTAGAGTGTTCGGATGGTGATGCAATGGTCCCGTTCGATTCTCCGTGTGGGGTTTCATCTACAGTCATGCCCTGCATGTGGGATAAGTTTGGCCCAAATTGGTGATGACGAGTACGCGGGGTCCCTTTGTTAGTTGAAACTTATCGTTATATTTTGGACAATTCACATAATATATCTTCGACTTCGTCCGCGTGGTACAGTGACAGTGTGATTTTCATACAAACTTTCATCCCCTATTCCCTTTGATTTTACTCCCTTGAGGGTAAAATTTGTAGAAACTTTAAATGAAATTTTTATTTATATCTGTTTAACAGTCTAAATAATAAATTCCAAGGCTTTAAAAATGACGATACTTCTATACAACCTTTCAACCCCTTATAACCCTTTTTTCGCATTAAAAAGTAGCCTATGTCCTTTCTCAGGCTCTAAAGTATCTGTGTACCTAATTTCATTTAAATCGGTTCAGTAGTTTTGGCATTTGGCGTTTATTATTAGTAGGGATGATGTTTACACATCCCTGTAAATTTCAATTATGGTACCCTAATATCTATGAGGCGCGTTCAATATCGGAGTGTCCAAACGTGGCCAAAGTCCAACAGTGGACTGGTTTTTTTCTTTAAATATTGGTAACGGTATACACTAGTGGTATTTTTGTCAGTCTAATACCTGTTTATTGTGTTAAAGGTGAGGGGCAGATGACATATTGGTTCACACGGTACAAGTTCAAGTTCACTGAAGTTGACTACAGCTTGTTCCTCACCTACTCCGTGCTAATAGGCAGTGTTGGTGAGTTATTACATCAAAAAATTAAATATTATCCCAAAAATCTACGATTTTGGCGGGACTTGAACCCGCGACTTTCTCCTCTATACGAGAGTACGCTTACCAACTGCGCCACGAAATCAAGTACCCGACAAGTCGAAAATCTTTGGGACTTCCTTACGGACTCTAGCGCCATTAGCTCCACTTACAGGGGAAACATTCAAGTATATCCAATCCTACTTTTGTAACTTAATGTATGCTACTTGGTTTTTTTATAGTGTCGCTTAACGGGTTAACAATGGCGTCAAATGGCTTTAATTCCACTAAATTAATCGCTTTAACAATGGTGTCGTCTCAGAATGACACATTTTGGCATTTTACCTTTTATGAAATAAACTGCATAAGTGTCAAGGTTTAAACCATTCTATCAATTTATTCGTATTTGCATGGAAAAATTACCACCCGCACGATCTAGAGTTTATTTATCTATGGACGATTTTGTTACAATACCATTGTCATAGCAAAGGGATTGGTTAACAGAATTTCGTATCAGTGGCACACTAAACTTATTGACAGCACCAGGACAGGACAAAAAATAATGTTTTATATTAGAAAAATAATGCTTTATATTAGAGCTAGGAAATTAAACCAAGACTGGTAAACTAAAAAAAAAAATTATGAATGATTAAGATCATATTCCATTAGCATTTATCATTTAAATTTCACTAGTTGTGATAAATGAATGTTTCATTGCATTTGAATCAGAAAAGGGTCTACACGTACTTCCATAGGCAAACTGCCCCCGATAGGAACCTACATATATCGTAACCTATGTCATATTGTAGAAGGTACTAAGAGTAATTCATCGTGTAAATATTAGCTCTACATATATTTTGGTTGATGGAGGAGCTATTTCTAAAAATGTGTCCGAAGACGACTGTTTATAAGCGACACGACTTTGAAAAGAATACTATTTCTTTCAAAAGTTTTTGTTTCATGCATGTTTATTTTAGCGGTTTTCCTTAACATGGGTTTCAATCTAATAATAATCTTTATATGTCATTGGTTAGGTATTATATATAGTTTACATTTTAACTTATTTATAGCTGGTATCATTACTTTGAAAGGAATGTGTGACCCAACCAAAATTATCTTTGTAAAACAAAAAATGAGCATTAATATTATTCTGGTTGAGGTCACCTCTATCACTTTCCCGAATCGAGGTTATTCATCCCGAGATTCCACGATACACAAACGGGGCTAAAGATTTGTTACAAAGAATGATTTCGATTCACTTTATCATCTTTGTACGAAGGTACGAATATGTTTGGAATTTCAAGATCAAACGGGATCTGGAAATTCCGAATGAAATTCAGGTTCAAATTTTCTTGTCCAGGTTCCTTCATAACAATTTACGTATTCACAAAGAGGTGGAACATGGAGGACAGCGTGATGGGTGTTATCGCGTGCGTGAGCAGGATAGCGGCGAGTGTGGTCTACGCAGTAGCGCCCACCCGGACTGTTTACTTCCTGGGCCCAATTCTGGACATGTTCAGTTCAGCGGGGGCGACATCTCTACGGTCAATGGCGACAAAACTAGTTCAAGACGATGAAATGGGTAAGTTTAATATTTTTTCATCGGACTGCGCATCAGACTTTTAGTCTTGCGTGATATGATCTATTTTGCCCTTTTCTAAAGAACCTATGTTTGTATCAAATTCAATCAAGAAATCGATATCAAATACTGAAAACTGTAACTTTGGAGGTGTGACAGATTAAACTTTTAAGTCAGAGCATTGATCACCCCACTAGCACGGGGATTGTTGTCTAGGGTAATAGAAAAAGAAAAATTACGTCACTTTGTCATCGTATGCGTTAATTATTTGAAATGTATTCCGTCAACTTCAATAATGTAGGCAATGTACGACGATGCGACGTCATTATTGTCTATTCTACCCTAGAGAACAATCCCCGTGCTAGGGGGAGATACCTACAGCCGTTTATACTCACTTATTTTGACACTCGCAAAAGGGAATCATGCACATAAAACCTATAGGGTACTTCCATTGACGTAGAGTCATGAAAATTAAAAAGAAGCAAGTTCTTTAGCAAAACTTAAGGGTACAAGTAATCCGATAACGTAAATTTTTAGTTACTTAAATCACAAAATCGTTTTTTTTTTTTGCTCATTAGTATAATCCGAAAATTGTAAATAATGAAGTAGTTAAAACACTAAAAAAATATCGCATTATGAGTGTTTATTTTTTGCTCATGCACCCTACCTACTTGTTTGTATTTTTATTCATTCTATCAAGACCAAGTGGTCAAAACGGCTTCGTTTTTACCCGACTACCAAAGGACGAGGGTTTGAGGTTTTTGTAGCACCCTTTATATGTATGTAGCCGATTTTTATAGCATTGAAGATATTGACGGTGAACCAATCTAGTATTTGTGAAAGCAAATCATTTACATCGTCGTAATTTGCGAGTATATCAACTATAAAAATCAATAACGTATCATCCAAAAATAAGACTATATCACACAAATATTTTGCTAAAAAAGGGAGATCATTTACATATACTAAAAATAAAAAAGGACCTAATATTGCTCCTTGAAACGAAGCACCGCTTACCCTGCTTTGAACCTGTTACTTTTAGGTATCTTGTATTAATTTGCCTGTTACTGCCGCCGCAGAGCCAAGATGTTATTTTATTAGCTGTTTTTTAGTAGGTACGGAACCCAAAAAAATCCGACATGCATACATAAAATATAACCCCTTTATCATCATCAGCCCGTATACGTCCACTGCACATAGGCTTCCCCAAACGACACCACACTTCCTGCCCCGCCGTTACCTCGGCCGCTACCGTGACCAGCAATAGCGGAGCTGCCGGGGACTGGAGGCCGTTTTCTAATTGTTGCCATCAATATTTTTTTAATAAAAAATTCTCTGATAAAAAAATTAGAGAATAATATTATACACCAAAATGTTGAATGATTATTACTCCATTTTGCCTTTTCCTCTTTATAATTAAAGAGGTTAAAATATGATTCACAATACGTCAGTGAACTGAAAAAAGAGATTGCCAAAAATAGATTTCATTTAGCTAACGCGAACAGTAGGTATTTTATTTTATTCGGAGAACAAACAGATTTTTCACACTTTATAAATAAACTTTATACTTACCATCTTGTTCATCATTAGATATTACGAAAATAACCTTCGTATTTCTATAAATTGACACTGTTTTTTTTTTATATTTGCGGGACACAGTAATCCCTCGGGGAATAAAACTAAAGGGCAAAATTCGACCGACTATTGTATATAATTCGTGTGATATTTTGAATATTCATTATTATTGTTTTTTTGGTCGTTGGATAAAATTGATTTATTATTGTATTACCATTCTGCTTAGTATTTATCTTTTGTATTAAATCAATGTATTATTTTATTTTATTTATTCGGGGCCGCCTCCATCCATCGACTCCCTGCGACCGCCACGATGTCGTCGGTCCATTGAGTGGATGGTCTCCCATGTAGGAGGGGATTTGCCATAATCACCACGCTTGGCGGCGGATTGGTGATCGCAGTGTTGGTGTTTAAAAATACTCAGAAGGAAGCTGCTGCCCTTCCTCTGGTAGGTTCCCTTAGTCGGCTTTTACGACATCCACGGGTTGAGTTGGAGGGGTCGATATTCGTACGCCGCGACCCCACGGCTACATTATATAATATAATAATATAATTTACTGAATAACGTCTAGTATAGTATTATTATACTAATATGTGATAATGATAACGTGTACGCTTTCCGACACAATGTAAATAGTTTGAGAAATAAATAAATGAAATGAAATGAATTTAAGTAGTGTTTGTTGCGTACAGACACCAAATTAAATTAAAATTTTACTGGAGTATCCCATAATTGATGGGATTTAAAATGTTGTTTTATAACCATGGTAATTAAATGTACCTAAACGATTAATGAAATTGTATTTTATCATCATCATCATCATCAGCCCATACACGTCCACTGCTGGACACAGGCCTCCCCCATACGACGCCACAAATAGCGGTCCTGAGCCGCCTCCATCCATCGACTCCCTGCGACCGCTACGTTGTCTTCGGTCCATCGAGTGGATGGTCTCCCATGTAGGGGGGGATTTGCCATAATCACCACGCTTGACAGGCGAATTGGTGATCGCAGTGTTGGTGTTGAAAAATACTCAGAAGGATTCTTCTGGTAACGTTGGCGTCGTTGGCCCTTAATTATTAGAGGTCGTCAAAAGGCAATAGTTATACAACTATTACCGCTATAACAACAAATGGATAAACTTCCGAAAAGGGAAAACCAAATTTTTTCTTCAATTTTGGCACAGACATTCCTTTAGGGTTCCTAAGAGTCCCCTTAAAAGGATTTTTGGCGACTCGCAATATTTTTCAAAATATTGAATTTTTTGAGTCTGCTTGTTTAGCACGCTCCGATATACCTATGTACATATATGACCCGCTACGCGCTGCGGCTCCCCACGGCACTCGCCAGTGATCCCCACTTTGTCCTCCAAGCCCACCCCACCACTCCGCATATCTCCCACCTCCATATTACTATATCCCGGAAAATAAAAAAATAGTCGGGCGGGTTTGGGCTAACGGCGCGAAGCGCCGTTAGTCGGTACTTAAAGGAAAAAAAAACCCCGGGTTTGAATTGTAGAGGGTTTGAATCGAAGAAGAGTTTAAACTTTGCCCGGACGACTCACATGTATATAAAAAGTGTGTATTTGGAAAAATAAAACTATAGTTGTTTTGGGCTAACGCCCGCCCAATACAGCCTATATACAGGTTATTCAGGGCTATATACCTATGTTTATACAGATATATATATATATATATATATTTATATATCTTGTCTATATATACAGTCTTGTACATAGGAATATACATATGTATACGCATTACTATATATATGTATGTGTGTGCATATGTATACATAATCACCTATAGCGTGGCGACAAATATATAAAGATATACCAGAGCGTGCTAAACAGCATACTCAAAAAATTCAATAATTTGAAAAATATTTCCAGTCGCCGAAAATCCTTTTAAGGGGAGTCTTAGGAGCCCTAAAGGAACGTGTGTGCCAAATTTGGTGACGAAATTCGGTTTTCTCTTTTCGGAAGTGAACCCCAACAAATAATAAAAAGAGTGTGTATACACTCTGTCTTTTCAACTGTCTGTCTAGGTACCTGCTGTGGCCCTTTGTTTACAAAAAATAGGGTAAGATTCTAAAACCGAGTAGTATCGGTTACTTGTTAGTAACCCAAGAAAAGCTGGGTTCCGCCTCTTTAATAACCCTCGGTTAATAGCGTTCCGTTTTACCCTTTAGGTACAGAACACTAAAAAAAAACATACAGCCGATCATAGAACATTCCCATTTTCTTAGTCGGTTAAAAACAACTACAATCTCCAAAAAAAACATTGAATTTCTGTAATTCGCAAGTCGCAAGTAATCGTTGCTTCAATTCAAAGGCAATCATTCTATTACAAGAAATGGTAAATGACCCGCTCGAATGGTTTCTCATTGCGGTTTATAGGTACTTACCTAGTTTTTACGACACTGATCGGTTGTTGAATTGCAAAAATACAAATAGGCGACATTCTATTTATGAAACCTCAGAAATCAGTAAAAAAACCTATAACGGGTTAACTACGAACCTTCTTGTGTTGGAAGAACATCGTTTCATCCTTTTACGAGGGATTTCTTCAGGGTGAGTGCGGTTCGGGCCGCGCGCGAAAATAAGGACTACGGAAGACTAGGGAAACTATATGAATTCTACGAACTACAATAGTTTTTATAGTAAAACCTATGGTTTGTTCTGACTATACTCGATTGTAGAATCCAAGAGTGTAAAAGATCCAACATATTTTTTGTAAACAAAAACCACCCATAGCCCAAGCTCTGATTAGGTACTAGGGGGCTACATGCCGCAGACGTGTGGACGACTGAAAAGGTGCAAATTCGGGTTCAAAACGGGCGAGACGCGAAGGAAATGATAAACGAAAGCTGTTGAATACAAATATGTATTTCGAACTTCTGCGATTAGCTCTGATGATATCTACTAGTGTAGTAAAATATTTGCGCCAATATTTTTTTCGTTTTGTAGGTACTTTCTTTACAAAAATATACGATAACGAACCGAGTAGCATCGGTTACTTGAGTATTATTAGGTAAGTAACCCAAGAAAAGCTGGGTTCCACCTTTTTGGAATCTGGGACATGATTGAAAGGCTTACTCGACACTTACAAGCAGAAACCTAGGCAATTTTCTAACCTTTGTTTGCATTATCCAGAGAAAACAACAACGGAATATAAAACTCCGATTGTAATTTATTAGGTATAGAAATATACTATTTGGAATATGGTATACATCGCGGCACGTAACTTTGGCACTGATCGATGCTTGGAAGTAAAAAATAAGGTACCTGGGCGGGGCTAGCAGTTCAGTTCAGTTCAGTTCATTTATTCAAAAACAATTTACATTGTGTATGAATTTAGGTACAATTATATAATTTTAACATTGACTAAAGAATACAAAACAAACAAAATAATAATTAATAGCATGCAATTGTAATAAAGATAATCCAATTCTTATTTCTTATTTATTTATTTCTAACATAATATTACTTTCGTCTGATAAACTCGTCAATTGTATAATAACACCCCTTCAGCAAAAGTTTTCTTAAGTTATTCTTGAAAATATTTGGATTGTCAATTGCTTTAATTTCAGTAGGAAGGACATTAAATAATTTGACTGCCTGATACCTACTGGCATGCTTTAGCGGTACATTACCCATGCATAGCTATCCCCTCCGAGTATCGCTCAGCGCTAGGCTTACGTGCCGCTACTTGTACCAAGGGTACGAACAAACATGAACGCACAAGGGAGATGTAGGTTAGGTACCTAATGGGGGTCACTTATGCGGGAATTAATATCACTCTTCTTTCCAACTGTACCTTCCATTGTTTACGTAGAATCAAAGAATTTCGTGCATAGCGGAAATTTTTAGTAGGTATTTTTCGAGTAGAGCATAGCGAAACTAGAGCATAGTGGGACTAACCGTATTATTTTAACGATAGAACAAATTGTAGTAATTCAGCGATAGATTAAGATCAAGCTCAGGTATTCACGTTGGTTTATTACTAGAATCGTACTGGATTTAAAAAAATATAGTTAAAAACTAAAACCCGACTACATAAAAGTCTTAAACAAGCGTTCACCTATTGTTCTTATTATTTTCTTTTGATACTTAGGTAGTCGGAGGCCTTTGTTACTAATTGTACCGTAGGTGGGTGCCTCCGACTACCTAAATATCAAAAGAAAATGATAAGGACAATAGGTGAACGCTTGTTTAAGACTTTTATGTAGTCGGGTTTTAGTTTTTAACTATATTTTTTTCATATATTTTTGCTAATAGCTTTAGAATCGTTAAACTCACAAAAGTTTGAAAAACGGTTTTGGAAAGTACAAACAAAGACCTTTGCAACGATACCACACACGAGCATATTTACTGACATTGAAATTTTCGACCCTTTCTTCGACCCCCGCTATCTCGTTAGAACCCATTTGTATCTGACTTCACATAGCCTATAACCATCGGGCTATTAAGACGAATCATATGACACCTCATTTGTTGAAATCGGACCTGTAGTTTCAGCGCTACGAGGGAACATAAAAATCGGCTACATACATAGGGTGTCAAAATCATAACCCTCTCGTAGTCGGGTAAAAATAAAAACGTCACGTGCAAGTTGGACTCGCACACCGAGGGTTCCGAAATTATAATACCTTGTTTCTTGGCAAATTTCATGATTCTAGGTCAACAGGAAGTAACGTATAGGCATAGGGTAAGTCTTCAAAAATTTCAAAAAAATTTGGACATAAACGGTTTTGATTACGTTGACTTAAAAGTTTGATTTATATCACCGCTCTAAGAGGTTACGAACCTGAGAATAGAGGGGTGACAGACGGACGGACAAACGGACAAAAAAGTGATCCTATAAGGGTTCTTTTTTCCTTTTGAGGTCATCATCATAATCAATAACACCTTATTTCTTATTTGATAATAATAACTATGTTTATAGTATACAATTTGAGTTGTCTAAGTGCTTATTTTGTAAGCCTAAAGAAATAAAGTTATTGATTCTGATTCTGATTCATCATCAGCCCATACACGTCCACTGCTGGACATAGGCCTCCCCCGTACGACGCCACAAATAGCGGTCCCGAGCCGCCTCCATCCATCGACTCCCTGCGACCGCTACGACGTCGTCGGTCCATCGAGTGGACATATTTATTATCTTATAATTGTAGGCTAAGTCTCACCCTGTGCAATCCGCATCAGATCAAAGCACATAAAGCTTGAGCATTGAGACGGACGGACGGACAACAAAATGATCCTATAGGGTTAAAATTTTTCCTTTTGAAGTACGGAACCCTAAAAATAGAAAGAAAGGTGGTCACTTGCTTCACTCTGATCCCGATAGCTTATTATAGTACATAATCCCTTACTCATTTATGAGATATCATATTAGTGGAACTTCGGCCTTGCATGTTAATATGGACCTATTTATCAACCAATTCAAAAATGGAAATATTTACAGTAAAATGGTCCATCTGGCACCCCAAAGGGCCTTACGGAAGCGGCAATCGGTGAACTTCGGTTCAAAGTCAAGTTTTATCATACCAACTGTAAACATTTCAGCATCTTGATCTATTACCAAATAAAAATACCAATAGGTATTTATACTCCGAGATAAGTATCTTTACTCCAATATTGAAATTTAACTATACATTCACGTGTTTATCGCATTTATTTTCTAATTTACAATTTTTTTATCAGGTCTACACTCTGACGTGGTAACATGGGGAACGAAAGGTACCTAAGTGTATGAATACAATAAGACCCTATGTATAATATACGAGTATATCATAGTTCTAATCGCGAAGTTTAAAAACCTCTAACTGCAGTATTATCAAGACAGATAATTCGCATTCGTATAAAAACTTGCTCTTGTACAAGTTATTCTCTGAGCTTCCAAAACTTGAAAAGGACACTGGCGAAACTGTGTGAAAAATATCGACCATCCAGCTCAATTCGTGTCAAAGGCAAAACGACCCCGTTCCTTTTATCACGTTAAAAATGATTCTGTGTTAAATATTCTTAATATTATACAAAGGACTACCTCATTAAAATTATCAGGTCATACCAAGTTTGTTGGCTCAGACGATTATTGCCACGTGTTTGATAACACACGACGAACCACGTTCTTGTATAAACATTATTATTGTTGGACGGAACATTGTATTGAAATTATTTTGTACTAGCAGCCCGCCTATATACTAGCGCCAGCTTCACACGGGTAGTGGTAGTTTGTCTCAAATGGCTCGACTTTTCCGATAAAAGCTCTCAGGCGGCTTGACTTTTTCCGACACTTCCATCAATTATCGTTATATTTCAACCAATTTACACTAAACCTTGACATATTATATACTTAAACCTTCCTCATGAATCATTCTATCGATTGGTGAAAACTGCATGAAAAACCCTTCAGTAGTTTTTGAGTTTATCGCGAACAGAAAGACAAACGTGGCGGAGGACTTTGTTTTATAATATGTAGTGATAAGGGACCCTTATTTCTGCGTCTCCGTAATATCTCGAGAGAAACAGACTCAAAATGTATCGTGATTTACCACTAGTGTTTTTCCCAGCGCTCTCCCAAGTCTGAATTGCCATGTTGATTGCACACCTTCGCTAGAAGGAGACGGCACTAAGAACAAGACAGCACGAAATTACGCGTGCAAAAATACCTACACAAAATATTTGACATGCCTAAGTGATTAGGTAAAGGTAAAGATAAAATAAGAGAATACAGATCAAGCAAGGAGATTGATTATTCTGGTTTTATAAGTTGAAAATAAGATCTTGGTAACCTAGTAGCTATGGCGTGGACAAACCTACCGGATCTATTAGCTTTTTTCTTATTCCGGTTGATCACGTTATCAACCGAACCTATTTGGCGTGATCATGTGACGCGTGATCAGTTTCCGTGTGATCAACTGGGACATACCCACCTATTGCTCGTTATAAATATAAAAACGTGATAAACCAATAACTGTAAATTTAGTACATAATTATCTGGCATCCTATAATTAGTTACCTCATTCAATAATTATTGCGTATGATTGCATCAACAACCTATCGATAAAACGATATAGGTATAAATTAACAAGGGGTGAATTTATTTATACCTCAACTCTCTCGTATTGCGAGATAGGTAATAATAATAACTAGTTGTTTTTTTTTTTATTTCCTTACGCACCCCATACATACTTAATTACAATTTTCTATTTAGTTTGACAATGCCCATAAACAGCAGCATCCTTTGACATACATTTCACATTAATCATCATCATCAGCCCATACACGTCCACTGCTGGACATAGGTCTCCCCCGTACGACGCCACAAATAGCGGTCCTGAGCCGCCTCCATCCATGGACTCCCTGCGACCGCTACGATATCGTCGGTCCATCGAGTGGATGGTCTCCCATGTAGGGAGGGATTTGCCATAATCACCACGCTTGGCAGGCGGATTGGTGTTTAAAAATACTCAGAAAGAAGCTGCTGCCCTTCCTCTGGTAAGTTCCCTTAGTCGGCTCTTACGACATCCACGGGTTGAGTTAGAGGGGTCGATATTCGTATGTCGCGGCCCCACGGCCATTTCACATTACTGTCGGGAAACTGTATTGAGGTCTCTGAGCATCTTGCTCAGGTCTACCAGCGATTCTGCCATAGTGACTTTATGGTCAGAAAACCGAAGGTGAGTGATGTAATCGCCGCCGTTAATATTGATGCTGTATCCGTCCCAGTTCAAAAGCTTAAGCTTTACTTACTTACTCCTGTGGCTCAGCGACCCAAAGTGGATCTTGACCTCCGAAACAAGGCTTCTCCCTACAGGCATCTCGGTTTTGAGCAGTCTCTCGCCAGCTATGGGTGTCGAGTTAGCGAAGATCGCCTTCAACTTCGTCGATCCATCGATACTTAGGGCGGTCGACTGGTCTACGCCCCGATGGTTTCCCCTCATATGCCTCTTGATACGTTGAATTTAGTCTGTTGTATAGGAATGGACCAAGAAATAGA
This sequence comes from Eupithecia insigniata, assembly GCA_947859395.1. Taxonomy (NCBI): domain Eukaryota; kingdom Metazoa; phylum Arthropoda; class Insecta; order Lepidoptera; family Geometridae; genus Eupithecia; species Eupithecia insigniata. Next base: position 7,155,598 of record OX402009.1, on the reverse strand, counting down.
TAAAATTTGTTCGCAAACGCAAATTTTAGTGTTGTTGGTTGAGGACAAATTTTAGCATTCACTTTTTTATTAGTAAATCCAGTGCTGAAGGGAAAGACTGCGTCACCGTGCTGTCTTACAATTGTGTTGTCGTTCATAATGAATGGTTGCCGAACTGTAACACATCACAGGCCTCATATACATATGTAGGTACAGTTGGTTTAATTGTTTTGAATAAAAAAACTAGTTCTAATTTGTTTCTATTCTTAGATTGTAATTTTCATTGTTAATAAAGATTTTTAATTGATTGCGTATGGATCAAAATAAATAGATGATGCAATTGCAATAAAACAGAAAACTACTCTGGTCAGTTTAGTTTTCGATTGTAACTTAGGTACCAGCACTCTATGTTTATGGCGTGTATAGGTACAATGCGAGTTACCTAATATGAAATTCTGATAAGATTTTGGTTAGTATGTGCTTATGCTATACTTTTTCATGTTTGTACGAGTAAAGCGATAATTTTAGAACTATTACTACAATTGAACACGATGACCAAGTGGGTGATCACCAAGTCACTGGTCTGACATTGTAAAAAAGATCACTAGACTCTCAGTTAGCACTGCTCTCCGACAAGCCGAAGATAGGGTGGTATGAAAGCAGCTGGTCAACTCCTCAACAAAGGTTTTTCAGGGCAGGCACGACCTTCAGTACCTAGATAGATAGATAGATAGATAACTCTTTATTGTACCACACAAACACAAAATACAATACAACAAGGAAATGCTAACAAACAAAGAAGTACAAAGGGCGGCCTTATCGCTCTAAGCGATCTCTTCCAGGCAACCTTGGGATGGACTGGACATAAAAGAACAATATAGACGGCGGTGTTTAAGTTTAACGAATTATAAATATAATATAATGATACCTACACAACGTAATATATACCTACTTAATACACATATACCTACTTAATACATATAAACTTACCTAATGAAGAACATAATGAACGAGAAGACTGTAATTGAACTAATGAATGTTATTGTTGGACATCCCCAGCTAGCGACAGATCAAAAATTATACATGTATTGTATTAGGTACATAATATACTATTGTGACAAATACAGGCTGTTCAGTTGAACGCATGCCATGGCATACCAGAGGGCAGATAGTCCTAAGTGCAGCGTAAAAAAGCGACAGCACTAAATGTTTCAAACGAAAACATATCGAAAAATCTTCAATTATTACTGCTTAGCTGTGCTTCGCGGCGTTACAAGCTGTATATTTAATTGGGTGGTTTTTACGTACAAATTGTTCCCTCCATAAGAACCTTGCGGTCCTCGGACCTCGGAAAATATATTTAAAATAAAAACTAAATTGATCCAGTCGCTGTCGAGATTTGCGCTTAGCAACACATGTACCGATATTTTAAAATATACTTTTTGAGGGTTAAAAAGCAACCAACCTATTGCACATCGTACCACTTATCCGCTCTAGCACACGTTCTGCCAAACACCCTGTATCGTTATCTAGTTTAAAAGAACCTTTACCTAACCCAAACATATTCTGTTTGGGTTAGTGATTCCTTCACACATTACAATAGGTAAGACTTATTAAACGACATAATACAACTTACTTAGTACTTTTACAGTAAAAACAAACGATTCATCTACTTACAATAAGAATTAATACTCCAAATATTATTTTAACGTAGTATTTAACATAAACAGTAAATTATTAGAGATACATATGTAGGTACTTATGCTACGGACGTAAATGTTAAAGTAGAGATATTTAATGGTGTCATTACCAATCTCTATGACAAGTATGCCCCGCTCAGGAAGATAAGGCTCAAGCACCTTCCTGCGCCTTGGATCATACCTGAGTTAAAAGCGCTTATGCGTCAGAAATGCGTAGCCAAATCAAAACTGAAGCGTAAACCTACCGACTTTAATAAACAAAGATATATAGATCGCCGGAATCACTGCAATACAGCGTGTCGTGACGCGCAACGCCGCTATATCCATACTTCAGTAGATAACTCTGACCCTGCCAAGGTTTGGAAGTTCTTACGGTCTCTGGGAATCGTAAAATCAAAAGAACGTACAAAAATCCCTCCACAATTTAATCTCAACTCTCTTAACAAACACTTTACCTCTATATCAGATCTCGATATCCAACTGAAATCGAAAACTTTGTTTCATCTTTCTTCTACACCGATTCCTGACTACTCACCTTTTCATTTTAATCAGTTCACGGACTGTGACGTTAAGAGAGCTGTTACATCGATTTCTTCTAAGGCTGTTGGCAACGATAATATTAGTCGAAACATGATAACCCCTATTCTTGTCCAAATAGCTCCCGCTATTAAACACATCCTGAACTCCTCGATATCCACTGGTTTATTCCCATCTGTCTGGAAAGAAGCTCTAGTAACTCCTCTCCCTAAAAAATCCAAGCCTATTGGCTTCTCTGATTTCCGTCCTATATCTATTCTTCCTTTCCTGTCCAAAGTCTTAGAACGCCTTGTCCACCAGCAATTAAACACATTCCTCTCCATGAATAATCTCCTAAATCCTTTCCAGTCTGGTTTTCGCCCAGGCCACAGCACAGTGTCCGCGCTAGTAAAAATTACATACGACATCCGCTCTGGCATGGAAGATGGAAAAATAACTGTTCTTTGCTTACTAGATTTTAGCAATGCTTTTAACAATGTGGATTTTGAAATTCTAGTTGCAATATTATGCTCTCTCAACGTATCTCCAGCAGTGGCTGATTGGTTTCGTAGTTACTTGCATGGGCGTCGGCAGCGTATTTATTTATTTATTTATTTATTTATTGTTAGGAAAACCAGCAGCACATATATACAAATTACATAAAAGAAATCGAAGCAGAAGGCTATTAAGAGGTTTTCACGGTTAAAAATAATAATAGTTACATAAAAAGTGTGAACAAGCTGAATAAACTAAAAACCTTAAAAAAAAAAACTAAAAACATCAGTTTAAAGGTACAATAAACATACTTAATAGAATTAATGAGAGATACAAATAATGAACTTCATCATCATCATCACCGTAGTGATGATGAATACATGCAAAACTGAAAGATACAGATGTTAATATATAATTGTAAGCTAAAGACAAAAACAAGAATGAAAACTAAAAAAGTAATCCGCACTGTTCTCATGCCGAAACATCATCGTCCTCACTGGAGGAAGAGAAAAAGTCAGAGCTGAGCCGTTGCCTCACGGAATTGACACTGGAGCAGAAGAGGTCTAAATCAATTTGCTTGGACAGTTTATTAAATTGGTCACCAACTCGCCATAAATAAGAGTTTTGGCGATAATTTGTTCTAACTATTGGTATATGAATGATCTCGTTAAATCTTATTCTTTTACGGGGAACATTAAGTGTTATTTTACTAAGAAGATCAGGGCAATCAATATGATTATTAGTAATTTTGAGCAAGAAAAGCAGGTCACCAATTTCGCGCCTTTTACTGAGCGGAAGGAGGTGGAACTTCCGACAAAGGTCAACATAACTAGCAGAATTATACGGAACCTTGAGTGGAAAGCAAATAAATTTTATGAATTTGGTTTGTATGCGCTCGATTCTGTTGGTATAGGTATCGTAACGTGGATTCCAGATTTGGGAAGCATATTCGAGTATGCTGCGCACGTAAGTGCAAAATAAAATTTTATATGTTTTACATCGACTAAAACTAGCGGAGCTTCTCATTACAAACCCTAAAGCTTTGGACGCTTTAGCAATGATAGAGTCGATATGAGATTCAAAGAGAAGTTTGGAATCGTGTAGCACGCCCAGATCACCAATAACCGCGCAATCCTGCAGACTCTGATTTTTTAAGAGATAAACCGATTTGATTACAGATTTTTTGCGAGTAAATGTAATAGTTGAACACTTGGATGGATTGAGATCCAGTTTATTACTAGCACAGTACGTGTCAAGTCGATTTAAATCAGCCTGCAAGTCAAGGGCATCCAGAGGCGAGTCAATAATCTTATTCGCATTGATGATGAGTGCTCGTCTTGGTGCGACATGTCTGCTGGCGTTCCACAGGGTGGCGTTCTTTCTCACCTCTTCTTTTTGCTATGTTCATAAATTCTACATCTCAAAACATAACTTCATCGTACCACCTCTATGCAGATGATCTCCAAATATACACGCAGGTTACGGTAGATCAGCTATCGTGTGCTATTGCCACCATTAACGAAGACCTAGGTCGTATCCTGGACTGGAGCAACAGCTTTGGTCTAAAAGTCAACCCTTCAAAAACGCAAGTGATCACAGTAGGAAGCTCTCGAATGATAAGGTCGGATAAATTGGGGTACTCTACCAACTGTGCTCTTTGATGGGAACCCTGTTGGGCAAAGCAAAACGGTGAAAAATTTAGGTATCCTCATCGATAGAAATCTGTCGTGGGGACCGCAGATATCTGAAATCAGCCGTAGGATGTTTGCTTCAGCAGGTTCCCTTCGAAGGCTCTGTAACTTTCTTTCGCCACTAAAATCTCTCTTGCACAATCTCTTCTCCTTCCAGTTCTTGATTACGCCGATTCGGGCTTTCTTGATCTAACTGAGCAACAGTTAGACAAACTTGAGCGCCTGCAGAATGTCGGGATAAGGTTCATAAGGCTTGCGCAAGTATGACCATGTTTCGGAATTTCGCAGGAAGCTCAAGTGGTTACCTATACGGCTTCGCCGAAATTCTCATATTCTCTCTCTTCTCTTTAATATCTTGTTTTACGCCTCTGCACCCCTTATCTCAAAGAGCTTTTTACCTTTCTCCATCATTCGCACGCTCTTTCTCTGCGCTCTTCTGAAACTTTTATACTTCAAGTACCTGTTCACTCTACTTCTTTCTTCGCCCATTCCTTTACTGCCCGGACTGTACAACTATGGAACGCATTGCCAGTCTCAGTGAGGCGAGCAAAGTCGCTACCACTATTCAAAACCATGGCGAAGGAGCACTATTTAGGCTGTTGTCATTGAACGCATACCTGTGTCCCTATGTATATAAGTAATTATATATATAAATTTATATATGTAGTTCATTTTAGGCATAATATTTATTATGAGTATTTTTATTTATTAAATCTATACTAGCACACAGATCCCCTAGTACCATCCAACAATCCTATCCATCCACGGTTGTCTGGTAGAGATCGCTCTCGAGCGATAAGATCGCCACTTATAACTTAGTTTTAAAATTGTCTTTTTTTGTATTTCTGTTTCTTATCAAAAAGTGTGCAATAAAGAATTTTCTATCTATCTATCTATCTACTTATTGTGTTGGGATCAACTGGATGCGATTTACGATCTACCATTATTTAAAAGTGTCTTAAACTTCATGCTATTCCAATAATTTCGAAAAAAACTGGATGATTTCAGACAAATTTGGATAACCCTGATGATCTCTACTATACCAGTAACAAGATAAACTGTAAGAACTTTACAAAGTTTATCTGTGTAAAAATATTGCGTTATAACCAATATTTTTTACACAACATAAGTATATGATTATTTGAACACTGTTCATGAAATATTTCGTAAACGAATAATTGCGTAATTTCTAAATAAATTACTCTAGAAGGGACTGCTCTCCAATACTCTACAATTTGCTTGACTTGGAATAGGTATTATCACACTTAGAAAGACAGAAATGTTTATGAAGAGCTCTCATTTAAATTTCTGATGCCAACTTCAATTTCAATCCCTCCAAATGCTTATAAGGAACCGCCTGCCCCCGCCGCCGCGTGCCGGTTCAAAGCCAATCATAATAAGTAGGTAGGTATCTATCTAAATATCTACTCTCCTAGAGGGCAATCCTGGCAATATATATTAATATGGCAAGAACTGCCAAATCTCGAGTGATAAACAAGCGTATTCCCAAAAACTGCAATTCAATATTTATCGAGGGTTTTTCTTTTTCGCGGTACTCGATATTTATCACATGTTATTTTTATCCCGTGGTAATAAGTATTACTCGATAAAGTATCACGCAGAAGACCCCTTTTTTCACTTCTTTCACTAGTGGACAAAAAATTGAAGTGAAGAGAATATCAATAACACCGTATTTCTTATTTGATAATAATAACTATGTTTATAGTATAAAATTTGACTTGTCTAAGTGCTTATTTTGTAAGCCTAAAGAAATAAAGTTATTGATTCTTATTCTGTGGCTCAACGTAGATCTTGGTCTCCAACACTTCACACATCCAAAACTCTCACTCAAAGACAAACTCTCAGCTGTTTTTGCCTATCTGTACACGCTCCAGGACGGTAATTCTGGCAAGATATCTACTCGATAAATATGGCAAAATAACGAGTTATTGATTCGTAGCAAACAAGCGTATTCTCAAAATCTGCAACTCGATATTTATCGAGGGCTTTTCCTTGAAAAGATGCTCGACAAGTCGCACGAGAATGCAGATTTTGGTGGGACTCAATATTTATCACATCATATTTTATCCCGCGATACCGCGCATCACTCCACATCATTGACCTCTATGCATCGTATTTACATTCTAGGTGATTTATTAATCTTTAATTTCTGTTTGTTCACAGGTAAAACAAGCTCTCTAATCAGCATATCAGAAGCCCTGGTACCTACAATATACTCTCCGCTATACAGCCTGGTGTACCTCAATACACTATCCGTATACGCCGGTGCTTTCTACTTCATCAGTGCGGCATTGGCTGTTCCTGCTATTGGCATCAACATGTAAGTAAAAATTAAACAATTTGATTTTTCTACAATAACTAAAAATCTTATTCAATATCTCTATTATTTACACTGTTTTTTGTTTAACGGGAGAAATGGGTAGTTCTCCAATTCTCCATTGTATTAATTCCTTCTCAATAAACGTCCTTTCTTCGTTCTCTATACATAAGCGAACGTGTCATCAAACCCGGCAAGCAATCGGCGAAAATATCTTACTTAAAAAGGCATTATACAATAATTTGACGTGTTTAAAAAACGATAGAAAACCCAACTTCAAATTCGTGAACCTACCTCTTGTTTACGCCCGTTGCCGTGGAAACTGTTTGTTAACAGTCATTGTGATAATTTGATTGTTAATAATAATATAATAATCGACTTCGAATCCCTTACTTTTACACTGTTTTTTAGTCTTGCGGGATATATACTAATTCCCTGGGGATACAATTGTTATGGTACAACCTCAGGATCATTTTCTATACAATAGTGAAAGAATTTCAAAATCGGTCCATAAGTGGGGAAAATATAGAGTAACATTCGAATTGAGAACCTCCTCCTTTTTAGCTGTCGGTTAAAAATAGAATCGAAGATACTCCTTTTTTGAAGTCGATTGATTATCTAAATTACGTAGATACATAGATCACACGTCGAAGAAACTAAAGAGTGAGATGTAGAACTAAACGCAAGAAGACCTTCGTACGTTTGTACAAACATTTTATTGTGAGCATTATGAGGAAAATAACTAGGATATTTTGTAAATGATACAGCACTGAGTATTAACTCCTTGAAGACTAACATACCTATTAGGCACTACACTACACTTTTCTTGCGAAGTATAAACAAAACAAACTCCTCTAGGCATTCATGACTCATTCATTGATTTGATTTATAATAAGTATATAATTAAAAAATACTATTACCTAATATTCACTGTAGGTAATACATTTATAGACAGCACACAAACGTAGTAATGTAAGGACATGATTCAGCTGGGTATTTTTTGAATGTCTACCTTTTTATTATGCGCAAGTTACGATATTTGTTTAATATAAATGTTTTGAAAACACGGGTTTTAGCTCAACTATGAAACTATTGTAGATTTACTCATTCATAGTTTTAAAAATATACCGTGCCTCAACTACGCTGTGACTATTTCAACACTATAACAAAAAGTGACCTTAGTCAATAGAGAGTTCGCCCTTATTAAAGGTAATTTGAGAAAAGATCGATTTCTAATTGGAGACCTTGAGTTGGGCTATATTTAAAAAGACCAAAAATTACCTTAGAAAACGGCCATACCTAGGTTAAGAAATGGAAAGTATGCGATGTATTTCATATTGAAATATGGGTAATAGATACGTATGTTGTAATTCTGGTAGGTATAAGTAGTATTTATAGGTGCAAATTAGTACAGTTGTAGGAACTTGAAATTGTTTCTAAGTTTTATAGGTAAGAACGATTCTTCTACTGAAGTTCGTGCCTTGAAAAGCCTTAGTTGAGGAGTAAACCAGCTATTTTCATGCCACCTTATCTTCGGCTAAGGACAAAGAAGAGATTAGTAAAGCTCTAAATACCATTAAGGCTCGTATATAAATAATAATTGAATAACATCAACAGCCGAATCTACCTAAATTTGAGAATAAATTTATCCAAACACGACCTAAGCTTATTGGCAGTTTGATTGTGTACCGGTTATCCAGATATATAAATAAATCAGGAAACCCCGAACTCAAAATTAGTCCGCCAACACCAAATCAACCAAACAATAAAAATAGTTTGACGTGTTTTAAAAAACGATAAACCGACTTCAAATTCCTGAATAATGAAAATGGGTTTGGTAGCGACATCCCAGTATGTCGACATCTAGTTAAAATTCGAGTCTAATTTAGTTTGATTTGAGTGAAGGATGGCGCATGGATGGAACAACGAATGCAAGGATGCCTTGAACAAATTGAAACACGAAATACCGAGGTTTCGGTTGACGGAGCCCAGGAACCGAAACGAAACTGCTGAACGTGCAAAAGTGCGTTGCTTCGGACGCGTCACTAAATTATACATTTTTCAAAGTGTATCTTTTGTTTACGCCCGTTGCCATGCCATTTGTAACCAGTCATTGTGATAATTTGATTGTTTTCAAAAACCTAATAGGAGACTTCGAATCCCTTACTTTACAATCATCATCATCATCATCAGCCGTACACGTCCACAGATGGACATAGCCCTCCCCCGTACGACGCCACAAATAGCGGTCCTGAGCCGCCTCCATCCATCGACTCCCTGCGACCGCTACGATGTCATCGGTCCATCGGGTGGATGGTCTCCCATGTAGGGGGGGATTTGCCATAATCACCACGCTTGGCAGGCGGATTGGTGATCGCAGTGTTGGTGTTTAAAATACAATACAAAAATTCTTTATTGTACACCTGAAAAACGACATTATAGATAGATGTTACATAGGACAGATGTCGCTCCGTTCCGCAATGTCAGTAGTATGTAAGAAATTCAATATTCTGTTTAGCTTTAAAGAAATATTGACATGTATCTAAATCGCATTAAATTTAGATTTAGATAGGCAAAATAACCATGTATTAGACACAAAAGTGATATTATAATGTGCGAGTGGTTTCTTTTTCACTTCTTCCACTAGTGGACAAAAAATTGAAGTGAAGAATATCAATAACGCCCTATTCCTTGTTTGATAATAATAACTAAGTTAATAGTATAAAATTTGACTTGTCTAAGTGCTTATTTTGTAAGCCTAAAGAAATAAAGTTATTGATTCTGATTCTGACAATTACAATGGGCGGCCTTATCGCTTAGAAGCGATCTCTTTCAGGCAACCTTTAGCACTGTTTTATGTTTTGCGGGATAAATACTAATCCCCCGGGGACAACATTTTTACGTGAACACCTCGGGATCATTTTCTATACAATAGTGAAATAATTATCATAATTGGCAGAATGATCGCATAATTCACGTACAAAAAAAACCTACAGTCGAATTGAGAATCTCCTCCTTGAAGTCGGTTAATAAACAAATTTTTGGTAATCAGTAATGTTTACCCAATTTTACCTTGGTAATGTTAGCCAATCAATAACATCCTCATAAAACAAGGCTAAGCATGACCCTTAGTGATCAAAGGACAAAAGACACCTCAGAAGCTGAGATTAAGTCTTGGAACATAAACAAGGAACATGATGTAGGAAAACAAGGTCTGCTCCTCCGGGAGTGACACTTGCTCACGTCACTGTCCAGTTGCCACTTTATTTAAACAAAACTTAAAAGTTGGAAAACAAATGAGATAACGGTCAATTGAAAAATTTATAAAAATATTTAAGTCTTCAATTATGTTGTTAGATCAGTCAAAACAGCGATAATTAAATACGAGTCAATGTGATAAAGTCAAGCACAAGGAACGTTAGCATAGGTACTCGTATAACAGTTGCCTCTATTTTTTGTTTTAACATTTAATTCTTATATATGTATATATAGGTTGTCTTAATTTTTCCATTTTTAAGATGTAAAAAAGTTGTATGCTTGTGTTTTATGTGACAAATAAATGATTTACTTACTTTTACTTACTATAAATAATTGGTAAATACAAAACCACATATCAAGTTTTATCAGATTTATACAGGTACGATTTTATGCTACTGGGAACACCAGGAAACAGTTTTGTCTCCTTATTCGCCAAGGGCGATAATGACGTGAGCAAGTGACACCCACGTGACCATCGTGTCTCGGAAGATATGCATAACAAAAGAATGTACGAAATGGAGACAACCCACCATATCTTATATTATTATACCATGAGAAGTAGTCCATAGTTGTGGATAACGATGTAGTACTTATTATTGCATAACGATCAATTCACCATGGTAATTTTACAAGCTCGAATATTTATCGACATTGGCAATGTTGAAGACATTAGGTATAGCGACATTATGTGTGATTTGTTACGTGTTAGCAATGAGAGCTCAAGTAATTGCAATGAAGATTATGGAAGTACCTATATGCTCAGCATTGAATAGGTGGAAAACGGCTGATGATGATGATGGTGATACACCGAAGACAGCAAAAGGGTGCGCCCACAAGTCCTACTTGGAAAAGGATACTTAATCAAATTTTATGATTCGTTTTTGTGCAAAACCAACTCTTAAGTCGCTTGGATAAGATTAGCGTTTGCACGAAAACTAATCAGAAACTTCAATTTCGTTTATATATACGAGTATGGACCCTGAACCTGTGCATCCATTTACGAATGTCAACACTTTGCCCGGGCTCAAACCAGTTTGCGCAAGCACGATGTGCCCGGCCACACGCTCCATCTTGCTTGCGCAAACTGTGTTTGTGCAATCTCAAAAAAAAACAAAGTATGCTGTTTGAGCGTGTAGCCCGGGCTATTAAGCATGAATCTCGATTATTGATCAAATCAACTAGTATATTACAATTCAATCAATACCAAGACGATTGATGACAAATCTAAATCGCAATCTAAAAATGTATATAGGACTATTAACAGTTTTGGGCAACGACCACGTTGTAATTAGTAATTATGTATGTAATCTGAAGCTACAGTTATGTAGGTATTAATAATTGAATTTTTTCCACAGAACACTCTACTTCCTTCGTAAGAAAATGGTCAAAGAGATTCAGAAGCCGAAGGAGAACGAAGTAACTAATTTTTAATAGTATTATTTATAAGTTTTATTGTTACGTAAAATTATCTAAAAATCTCAATAAATTAGGGTTTGTATTTCACCGCTTGTTTTTCTCGTAACATGCTTCAAAGATTTGGTAAGATGGACATAATTAGGTTATTTGTCTATATAAATCAACAACGTTATCTACAACCATGTTAGATATGTAGTTTGTGGGAAAGGTAGGAAAGGAGTAGTTTTATTTTACTGTTGAAATCAATGATATTTAGAAGGTAGAAATAAAATAAATTTCAAGAAAGGACAACATAACATTATTACAAACCTACCTAGTTGGTAAAATCCGATCGGTTTATAGTCAACAAATAATTTGGCGTGTTTTAAAAAAACGATAAACCGATTTAAAATTTCCTATTCCCCTTTACACTGTTTTAAGTTTTGCGGGATAAAAACGAATCCCCTGGGGATAAAACTTTTAATCAAACCTACTGTCTCATATTAGCTTCTGCGTAGAGGGGGACAGCCGCTTTTCGGCCGTTGGGTTGTTTCGAAATCAAACCTACTGTCTCTTTAGGGACGGCTTCGTGCCCCATTCCGTATATTTTTCGCCCGGTTTAGTATTAAAGTATCCCATTGATAGTTGTATATTTTTTTTATTCGCCCGATTAATAATTAATTACCCTGTTTGAGCTGAACAAGCGACTATTACAATGAATACATTATAGTATCTGCTAGACAGAGATCTTTGCATAGTTGTTTAAAAGTTTCCTCTATCAATAGACTCTTATAAAAGACTTTTAGAAGTCTACCAAGAAGTGTACACAAGACAATGCGTATTTTCTTTTCTTCAAGGCGCCAGGTAAATTATAGATAACTTTGATATAGATAACCTCGTCACATTTTGACATCAATTATCTCTGGGAGATTCCATTAAGGACACTGCAGATGATAAAGACAAAGCACCAACATGTGAAGGAGCACCCTTCATGCATTTTTTTTTTTTACTAGCAAACTAGTATGTTGTACCTATTGTTATCTTATAGTTGCTTGTTATTTTCTTTGTTAATAAATGTATTATTAATATGAATCAGCAACCTACGTTTTTGTTTTGTTTCATTTTTAGGAAAATGTTTACATACAATGACCCTTTGTTAGGCAAAGCCTGTTCCCAATTTCATCTGCTAATGTTACAGATACAAAAATACTACCTTGTTGTAACTAAGTAACTACCTTCTAAATTATTATTAAGGCGACGCGTGACTCGAGAGCTGGTGCTGGTGAGTATCTGGCGCAGCGCATCAGCATTGCCATACAGCGCAGCGGGGCAATGCAGCCAGCGCGTCTTGGGACGCTTCCGACCGATTGATATGGATAAGTTGAGCTACCTGTAGATTGTTCGCAACAGTCTTCAATTAATAGTTCTAATTTGTTTCTATTCTTTAATTGTAATTTTCTTTGTTATAAAATACTTTTATAGTAGAGTATTTGAAGACCAAATCTTTATTTGGTATCCTGTGTAAGTATTTAACTGAATGAATTTTTCGTAAGCCGTACGGCCAGATCCTTAAGATAAAAATATTATATAAAATATAAAAAAACACTATGTACACGACAGAAGATAAAATACTAACTCTTTTGAATAACCGCCATAAAAATCAACGCTGCCAATTCTGTCTCAGTTATTCCGCTATGTCATTGTGATTTTAACTCTACATACATAGAATGACTAGCGGGATTCTCACGGGTATTTAAAATAAATCAAGATGCATAATTTTTTTGAAAATAGCCTTTGCCACCCGGGGATAGTTTAGCTTCCCAACAGTGAAAGAATCACATAAAAAAACCTTTTTTTGTTTTTATGAGACATAAACGTTTTTAAACCGAATTCTAAGGTCGATTTAACTTACAATTAGAGCAGGTTATTTATTACTCTACAGACTAACATAATATAGCTACTCGCGACATGTCAACCTACCAACCAGTAAAACTACAAAACTAGATTTCACAAATGTATTATTTAATCTTAATAAATTACTAATAAAATAAATTGATAAAAATACACTCACATTCAAAATAGTTTTTGTTTATCACTGGGCTGCTATATAGATGGCACGACTACGATGCGATGTACTGAAACAATAATATTTTTATATATATAATTAGGCCTCCCCCGTACGACGCCACAAATAGCGGTCCTGAGCCGCCTCCATCCGTCGACTCCCTGCGACCGCTACGATGTCATCGGTCCATCGGGTGGATGGTCTCCCATGTAGGGGGGGATTTGCCTAATCACCACGCTTGGCAGGCGGATTGGTGATCGTAATAACTTCCACTCCAAGACAAGCAAACGGACGACGACGGTACAATACCATCCTTATCTGGTGGATATACCATCCACTCGTAATAAGCGGTTTTCCTCCACCGTCATCATTCGCACCGCTAAGGCATTCCTTATCGGTGCGAATGATGAAGGTGGAGTGAATTCCATTGAATTCACTACCTGCTTCAGTTTTTACGGTGAATTACAATCTGGGTCTCTTCAAAACAAATCAGGTGAGATTGTGGTCAAACGAAGGTCTATATACTATAAAAAATATTTTAATATACATATTTTACATATTTATTATTCCATATTATTTTTGTATATGCAACCATTTTTTCTTATATATTTTTCTCCATTCCAAGGTTACCTGGTTGAAATCTCACTCTCAGCGCTAAGTCCTCCTTTTGTACTCTGCTTATTTGTTATTGAGATATAAAAATAATATGTTTATTCCAAGTAGAAAACGTGTTCATTGATTCATTCTTCAGAGTGAATTTATACTAATGTGGAAAGACCATCAAAATATGTATAAAAATAATCTCGTGGAGTGCCACGAGATTATTTTGCCGGAGATTATGCCGGTCATAATCCACTGATTATGACACTTTTTGACAGGCTATTAAATGTTTTTACTTCCTCCGCTCCACATTGCTGGACACTTTATAGGTCTACCTTCATCCACGCATACGTCCACTGCTGGACATAGGTCTGCCCCAAACTACGACGGCACGAATAGCGGTGCGAGCCGCCTCCATCCATCGACACCCTGCGAGGTTTACCTTATAGGAACCGTATACGACTAGCTTCTACCCTCGACTTAATGAAAATTAAATGGAATAGTTTATTAGACAATAGAGAGTACACACATATACAATAACTATAACTAAACTAGCTGCTGCCCGCGCCTTCGCCTGCGTTTTAACGGGATAAAAAATAGCCTTTATGTTATTCCAGGTCCCAAACTATACCAATACCAAATTTCAGGCTAATCGGTTCAGTAGTTTTTGCGTGAAAGAGTAACAAATATCCATACATCCATCCTTACAAACATTGACGTTTATAATATTAGTACGATAAGTAGAATTTACAATGCAACATAAAAAATAACCTAATAAATAATATACTCAGAGACTACATAAGTAAGATCTACTAGTTTAATCAACAGAAACACAGATGAACAGTGGGTGGGCAAAGCAGCTCATCCGTGGGGTAGATAGAGCGCGTGTACGGAGCGTGTAAGAAAGATGAAAATAGGTTTAACCTAGAATTAAGAAATCTTTTGCTTGACAAAACGCTGTATAGCATCAAAGAGTTTTTGGAAAATGACTACAGTCAGTTTAATGTCAAATCGTCTCGAACTACCTGACATCTTCGTGAAATCACCAAACCTAAAGTATTAATTTACAAGAATCTTAAATATAAGTATAGAATTATACCTTTGACTATTGCCCCTCTACAGCAAGATTATATTTATCGTGTTTAGACGAGTCATATCCTCATCATTTAATTAAGGTAATTATTTTGTAATTTTTATTTGTATGATGTATGACAATAAGTGATCTGTATTCTGAAAGAAAATGAATTTGTTGGCACGCAAAGGCAAACACTTAAGTACATAGGTTTTCAGAATTAATTTAAACTCCACCTAGCAACATTTGCAACATCGATTAGATCTTAGTTTATATAAAATTATATGTTTTATTGAATCTACTAAGTCTATAAGAGTGATTTTCCATAAGGCAAGAGCGAAACTCCCTAACACAGGTATCTCTCCAATAGTGGACTATTGTGAAAGGGCGCTGGCTTTCAGTTTTCTGAGATAAGAAGTTGTTATATCATTACGGATATAGAAGATGCATTGACCTTTGTCAATGCAAAATTGACCTGTACGCCAAGCACCACGGTAGTTGTATGAAAAAAATTACATCGCATGTATACCTAAATTGCGTAAATATTTGCAATTAATTCTTCAACTTATTCACGCAATAACTGACTATGCCATATTATTTTTGTACACAACTATCCCTGTGTTTACCCTACAGAGTTTTAGGCAGCCATTAATAGCCAATTTTTGGAAATAAGCATTCTAAGAAATTAGAAATGGTTTTTATTTTGATTTTTTAATGGTCGGTAAACATTCGTTTGACCACAATCTCACCTGATGGAAAGTGACGATGTGGCCGACGGTGTACCACGAAGGTATAGAAGACAACTATTCACTCTTTTCTTGAAGAGACCCAGATTCATAGGTTTTCGCATAATAACTTTAAAATCGTAAATGATTGATTGTATAACTGGCGGAGATATTTTGCATGGAAAATAACATCAGTTGGCGTATTTATAAAGTCCACGCGAATGAAATAGCGGGCGGGTCAGGAGGACAAATCTGGCAATAAATCTACTTGATATACATACATACCTACATATATGGCAAGAAATGTCAAAATATCGAGTGATTGCTTCGTAACAAAATGAAAAATGAAAATGAAAATATGTTTATTGCTACTTATACAGAATTAGTTAGTACATAATTATAACAGGGTACCTTACTTAATACAATTTATTTCTGTGTAAGTAGAGAAACATTTTACCTACTTCTCAAATGACAACGATTCCCACACTAGGCTGGGCCTGTGTCGTGGGAACCAATGCGAGTAACAGGTTAAGAGTAAAATAGCCTCAGTAGACTGTCAAACCAATGCTAAGTTATACATAGTAAAAATAAAATAAAAACAAAACATTTCAAAATAATACTACACAGACAATAAAAATTCGAAATTAAATTCACAAAGTTACTAAACAAACTTAAAATATAAAAAAGACAAATGAGAAACAAAAACACTACAAATGATATGGGAAAAAAAAAGCCTTATGAGACTCTTAACAAGATTCTTTCGGTTTGATCGTATGATAGAGTATGTAACCAGTTTTTAGCAGCGGATTTTAATTGGGCGACTGATAACGATTTATGGTCTGTGCAACAGTTTTTGATAACTCTATTATAGACAAAGCATTTAATATGATCTCCGAAACGCTGGGCAAATGTCGTAGAGACTGCGGGAACCAGGATTTTGTTTGGATTGCGTTGTCTGTTTGAATGATATTTTTGCAGAAAAGAGGTTGATGAGTGTACATTCAAACAGATTTTTAGGAGGAACAGCTTTCTTACCGAAAGTACACCACTCTCTTTAAAAACCAGGTCTGTTGCGTATCTTCGGGGCTTTTTTAGCATCGTTTTTAATACTGAGCGTTGAGCTCGTTCAACCAGAATTAGAGACGTTTTCCCGACAGAACCCCAGGCGATCAGGCAGTACGTGAGCAACGAATGACACAGGGCGTAGTAGACTGCCATTAAAGTTTCGAACTCTGCTACCTCACGAAGTTTCTTCATCACGTAAACTACTTTTCGCACTCTGCTAGATAGAGCTTCAATATGCTGCTTAAAGGAGAGCAACAAACAAGCGTAAGTATTCTCAAAATCTGCAAGTCGCTATTTATCGCGGGTTTTTCTTTGATGAGTTGCTCGATAAGTCGCACGAGAATGCAGTTTTTGGCGGTACTCGATATATATCACATGATATTTTTATCGCGTGATAATGCGTAGGTATCACTCGATAAAGTATCACGTGATACGCCGAATAGGCCCCCAGTTAGTAATAGATACAGGAACTTACCTTAGAACTTAAGTTTGAAGTCTTTAGTAGGTTTAACAGGCTGCTTTTCCCTCGGCTGGCCGTGTATAAGCATGCTGATGTATCTCCCTTGCTGCTCAGAAGGTAATGTGATTCCAAGAACTTCGCAGTTTCTGACTATTTCTGCACAACCTCGCAGGTCTTTGTTTCTTACTGTAACAAGGGATATCAGTATCATTGACCTGCAAAATAAATAATGCTGTACAATCCACACAGCATCATCTAGCCCCATGCTAAGCAGAACTTGTCTTAATGGATACGTACTAGATGACTGATATACTAAATACAATGATATATTGATGACTGATATACTTGATACAACATGATATTATAATAATGCTGGAAAATCCACACAGCAGACAAAACTCTTATACGCTTCTACAAGAAAACTCCAAGTTAGTTACTAAAATTTATAAATTCAATAAAATTTACAAAAATTGTATTCTTTTTAAAAGGGCTTAATAAAAATATCAGATTATCTATCTAGGGGATAAAATACCTCTGGACGAGTTTTGCTCTAACTCGAAGAATAACAACTACTTAGTAGGCTAAAGGTTTCTTCGTCGCTTATTTAATTTAGTCTACATATCGAAGCAACAGAAATAAAAAATATCACTATATTTTCATGTCTAAAGTGACATGAAAATATAGTATATATATATATATATATATTTTAAGAAGTTTACCTTTTCTAAGTGTAGGTATTGAATTTACGGTCATAAAGAGTTTTTGATTATTACACAGAGAGATCTTTTATATGACAGGTTTGACAGTCGCAGTAAGTTAAATTCCGCCTGTGATGCAGGAGGTTACGGGTTCAATTCCCGCCACGGAACAAATGTTTGTACAATCAGCCAGATACTGATTTCATTAATTATGCTCAAATTTAAGTATGGGATGAGTATACTTATACCTAGAGGTCAAACTGATATGATAATGGACGATAGAGCCAGATTTCGCTGGTTTAATCAAAGTTTACCCTAATAAAGTTTTAATGACTGACTGTAAGACACTGTGTGAGTTCGTGTTCATACATAATAACGTAGTACAAGTAGCTGCATGTAAGTCTAGCGCTAAGCGATACGCGGAAGGGATAGCTGCGCATGGGTAATGTACCGCTGGCCCCGCCCAGGTACGTACTAGACATGTGCGCCGATGCCCATTTGATCGGCGGCGGCGTCTGGTGTCAAATTTGTCGGCGGCGGCGGCGTCATCGGCGTAATCGGCGTGGGTGTGAAAATAAGTAAAAGAGACCTCAATCCTATTCCTATTCCACTTTGTTTTTATTCACTTATCAACATTATATTGTTTTTTTTCGGATGTTTGGGAAAAGTGAACAAGAATTCCTATGACAAAAGAAAATAACAGTGAGCGAAGCTAGTCCTGAAAATCTTAACGACCTTACCGTGGTAGATTTAAACTTTTGAATATAAATAACGGCAAGCAGAGCGTCCATCCGCGTAGCCGGGGCGTAAGAATATCGATCCCTACCACTCAGCCCGTGGATTTCGTAAGAACCGACTAAGAAGGGCAACAGCTTCCTTCTGAGAATTTTCAAAACCTGCATGCCTCGAAAACATACTACACAGTTGTTATGGGTGGTTTTAATGCGCGGCTAGGCAAGAAAAGTGGTGACAAACTGAGAGTGGGCCAATTTGGGTTTGGACAGCTAAACCAAAGGAGACAGCGATTGGCTGACTTCATGGAGAAGGATGGACTCTTTTTTTCAAGAAGCGGTCGTCCAGAAAATGGAAGTGGTTGCACCCCAGTGACAATAAGCGTGAGATAGACTTTATCATGACGACCCACAAGCACATATTCAATTACGTCTCTGTGATCAACATGGTGAAAACCATGGTAAGAGCGTCATTGAATATCAATGGTTTCGTCTGATAAAGTCTAAGTTACGCTCAAATCCTGTCCAAAAACAAAATCCCGAAAGCTTTCAGTTGGAGCTAAAAAACCGCTTTGAATGCCTCGCGGATTGTGCAACAGTGGACGAGCTGAATAAAGGGCTGGTAGAAACTGTTCATGCGGGCGGATCGGAGTTCTTTTGGACCCGCCGCAGAAATAAAACACAGAGACTCTCGGGGGTCCCACTTTGCAGTTAATCGCAGAGAGAAAAGAAATAAGCTGCAGTCTTCGGCAGATATGTCAAGATACGGCGTGCTCAATAGACAGATCTCGAAGTCCATACGACCCGATTTGCACTCATATAATACTAACAGTATTGTTAGTGCAATAGAATTGAACAAGGGATCCTAGGTGTTCCCAAGAGATTTGTCTTTTGGCCAGTTGATGAAGCTGAAGACAGATAACGGCAGCATCATTTCTTCCAAGCCTGGTATCTTGAGAGCTACATCTCATCGCAATGCCCTGTAAACAACAGGGCAGGTGATACCAAAGATATCCCGGACGTCAGCCTTTATGAGATAAGGACTGTTCTCGAACAGCTTAAAAACAACAAGGATGACGGAATCACGCCAACTTCGGCAAGCAGGTGTGCTTAAAATCCTTCAGAAGCTGTTCAACTCCGTCATTTGAGGAACAAGCGCCAGAGGCGTCGAAAACGAGCGTGGTGGTACTGTTCCATAAGAAAAAACACACAAAAGCCCTCAGGAACTATGGGGCCTATAGTATAGGCTCATCTCAGAGGCCATGTCTATAATCTATTTTCGAGATTTATCACCAACCGTCTCTCTTGAAGGTTTGACGACTTCCAGCCTCCCGAACAAGCTGGGTGTCGAAAAGGATTTAGTACCGTAGACCACATTCCTACGCTCCGGCAGATTATACAGCAGCCAGAAGAGATCTACAGTTATGTCTAGCGTTTATGGGCTACGAAAGACTATTTCCCAGTTTTACTGAAGTAATATTAATTTTGTGACGTGTCCAAGAGTACTGTAAAGTCTAAAAGAAATAAAGCACTTTGAGTTTTGAGAAAGCCTTTGATTCAGTCGAAACCTGGCGGGTGCTACAGTCTCTTCAGCGCGAGCGGTGCCCAATACACTACCAGTAAATCCAAGTGTTGAAGTGTTTGTACAGCAAGGCCATTATGTATATCCAAATCTGATCCCATTGCAAAAAGTGTGAGACTGGAAGACGTTATCTATCCAAAACTGTGCACCTCTGCATTGGAGGATATATTTAAGCTCTTAGGCTGGGATGGATATGGCATCAATATCATCGGCGATTACATCAAAACCTTTGATTGCTAACGATATAGTCATTGTGGCAGAATAGCTGGAAGACCTTAGCAAGATGTTCAGACACCTCAACACCGTTTCCGGACAGGTGGGTCTTAAAATGAACATGGGTAAAGGGGGTTGACAGACGGACAGACGGACAACAAAGTGATACTATAAGGTTTCCATTTTTCCTTTTGAGGTACGGAACCCTAAAAATACAAATTTTGAATATAAAATATACTACATTTGATAAGATAAGTGATTTATTTAGTTTAGAATATGATTTGAGTTTTGACGCCGATGAAAACATCGGCGGCGGCGGCGTGACCAAAATGATCGGCGGCGTGCGCCACGCCGATCGGCGCACATGTCTAGTACGTACCTTATTTTTTACTTCTGCGCAGTAACGGTCAGCGCTAAAGTTACGTGCCGCTATTTGTAAAATGACTTAACAAAGGTCAAAGGACATGGAAATTATAATTATAATTGAATAAGAATAAAATAATTTATTCTGTTCTATTGTATTCTATTATATTTGTAAAATAGGTACTTAAAAATTTAAGCCCAAAGGCAACAAAATGACCTGATAGCTGCTGCTCGAGCCTTCGCCAGCGTTTTATTGGGATAGTAGCCTTTGTTATTCCAGGTCCCAAACTATGCTCATACCAGATTTCAGCCTAATCAGGTCAGTAGTTTTTGCGTGAAGAGCAACAAAAATCCATACATCTATACTCACAAACTTTGACATTTATAATATTAGTAGGATTCATATCATAAGGTACAAACTTCTACGTCTAAATTTGACCTTAGATTAGATTAAAGACTATTTATAAGTATTTTTTTTTTGTTTCCGTGTTCTTGTTTGCCTGCGACAGTATTTTACTTCTGCAGGTCGAATCGCTTCCTATTTTTGTTATTTGCACCACAAGTACATATGTAGCGAAAACTCGTCCTACGTAAATAAAAGGCGGCTTCAGACACTTCGTATTGTATATTAATGTTCAGTTAATAAAGATTACATAAATATGAACATTAACTAGATAGGGAATCAACTTGTGTTGTTGTAAAGCGCGAAAAACCAGAGACATGAATCTATCTGTCACCCTACTAGGGATGTCGCCATGAAAATAGAGTTGTGTCGAGCGAGCCAATCGAATCGCTACAAGTATGTTCCTGTAATAAAGTTTTTTTTTATAATTTTATCTTTATCTGTTTGCATGATACAATACTGATTTTATTCTTAGAAAATTACTCTTGGCTAACACACTTCGGATCCACAAAAAAATGGTATTTTTAGTGTACTTATAAAAAAAATTACAATCAAATAATAGTAAGAAATTTGAACTAGTATTCATAATTACGTTATTAAGGGTCTGGACTTCCAGCGTTACGCGCCAGAAGCCGCAAATATAAAAACGCAAAAAACGCAACAAAACTTTTGAGGGAAAAAAAGGATAGAATATGAAGTATGCATACTTTATGTTCGGTTTATGTGAATAAACTACAAATTCACAGTTTTCAAATTTTGCCATTATTTGTGCTGTAAGGCCTTGCTTCTTGTCGAATTTCATGATTCTAGGTCAACGGGAAGTACCCTATAATAGGGTCGGTAGGCGACGTATAGGGTACTTACATCCCTTTGACCTAAGAAACAAGGTCTCTTATAATTACGGAACCCTTCGGCGCGCAAGTCCAGCTCGCACTTGACGTTTTTATTATAAATGCAATGATATATTTAATATGCTTAAGTTTTAATTATGTTAAGAAATTATATAAAAAATGGTCTACTTTAGGAATTAAGGGTACTTATCAACTTTGTACTAAACAGGTTTTTTTTTAAATAAAATAACGACACTTATAAACTTATGTAAGTTTTTTGACTTTTGAAAATTGCTTTCCTGCATATCGTTTTAGGATAAAAATATTTCAGTAATTCCTTCTAATATTTATGAGTAACCTAACCACAAATTATTATTACAAGTACCTACTATCATAATAAAAGAAACATGCGCAACTTTCAAAAACTGGTACCAGGGTTGTTTTATAAAAAGAGAAAATAAAATTATTGGTATACTTATTTATACTTATTAATCAACAAATATTTAGATTATAACAACAATGTAAAACTTGAAAACAACTTTATCGACATATGCATATGAACTGAAATTGCAACACATGCAGTTAAATTTCAGACATCAAATCTGTTTAAGAAATTTAGAACCCCAATTGGGAAATTTAAATCATGGGTGGCCCAGACCAAAATGGTGCTCTACACGACCTAGAGGACATAAGTGATTGTGAGAGGTGAGGTGGCATGAGTACTGTGAATAGCTATACAAAAACCCACATACTCGTACTCATAACTCAGGCTTTCAGGACTCTGACCTTTCTATCTGGGTCAGCTTAGAACAGGAACTCTTTTTTTATTGTTAATAGCGTTTGACCACCATCATACTTGAGAAAGTGAAGATATGGCCTAAGATGGAGAACGCTTTACCAGAAGAAACTTATTCACGCGGGCTTTGAAGACTCCTAGACCCTCATTGCTTTGCTCTGAAATAACCGCAACTATAAGAAAATTTAAGGACAAGAAAGCTTCAAAGCTTTCGATTGCGAGTATTGGAGTACTCTGTGGTCCGCACGGACCTTGGAAAGTGATCAATCGTATGCCGACGAAACCACCTTATTTGCAGCAAGTGAAGCAGAGATGGTCCCGTTCTTGGACAGGATGGAAAATGTCAGTGCTGAGCTTGGATTCTACATAAATAAGACCACAACAAAGGTTATTGTTATTGATTGTGGTATGTTAAGAGTTCACTGACACACTCAACCTGAACTTTGTTAACAGCTTTATCTACCTAAGCTCCATAGCCTCCAACGATGGTTCTTGCGAGTTAGACTTGCGCAAGCGGATTGAAATGGCAAAAAATGCTATATCTAGCTACACAAAACTTGGGTGGATAGGAACATCTCTTCAAAGACTTCAAGGTTTCTCCATCTTCTTATACGGGACGGAACGTTTTTCAGATATGGTGTTTTGATTGATCCACTAATCTGATTTCATTTGAAGATGATTTTTGTCGTTGCTGGTAAATAAAATTGCTTATTTTCGTTTTCCCCTTTTTTAAGAAAATATTTTAAATCAAACATAAACATTTAATAAGCGAGAACTACTCAGTGATTGGAATTCTTCATAATCAGTACGAGATAAATGCGTAATACACAGTTTATATGATAATTTAAGAAAAACATCAGTATTTGACGACTGATGTGTCACGGCGGGCGAAGGTCCGACTGCGACGCAGGAGGTTACGGGTTCGATTCCCGCTTTGGGACAATTGTTTGTACAATCTGTAACGATTACGATACTGATTTTATTCTTATAAAAATTACCTTTGACAAACACACTTCCAACTTTAAGACCTAACTAGTGAGAGAACTACATAAACCATCTTCGTGGATGTTAAGCCATTGATGTTAATGAAGTTGGAACAGTTTAAAAATATTTGACGAACGCTTCGGCGGCGCCGGCGCGACGGGCGAAGGTCCGGTCCGCCTGCGACGCAGGACGCTGCAGATTCGATTCCTGTCTTAGGACAAATGTTTGTACGGTCTGCATATACAGTGTGTCCCTGGATAAAGTGCAACCCCGAAAGGGGGTGAAACTAGATCAAAAATTATCGACAAAAAAATAGAAACAAAAAAAATTAAAAAATTTCGTATATAATTATTGATGAATTAAAATTTTTATTAAAAAATTATAAAAAAAACCTACGTTCTAAAATAAAAAATGCGCTGGCTAGGAGCTTTTAAAGTTGACCACTGATTACGTCACCACTCAGGTAGAGATCCTTTTTTAACTTCTATTGTTGTAGATTATGGTCGCTGGGCCTGTTCTATGAAAGATGAAGGGCCCCACTCTTCATCTTTCATAGAACAGGCCCACATACTCATAACTTAGACTGACAACTCAGCTGACTGTTGTGTGTCCACGTGACATACCATAATAATAATAATGGATGTCAGCGATTTCTCGCGGAGAGAACTCAGTCAATCGCGGCATCTCCACAACACAACAAAGTACAGTCAAAAACGTAACAAAAAAGTCGAAAGCGTAACAAAAAGTCAATAACAAAACAAAAGCAAAAAAACAACGTAACGAAAACTTGAAGGCGCAGTAAGGTACGGTAGGCGGAAGCAGCGGCGAGAATAACGGAGCGACTGGCGTGCCTTGTTGTGAGTCTACTTAAAAAAGGGTCTCTACCGGAGTGGTGACGTAACCAGTGGTCAACTTTAAAAGCTCCTAGCCAGCGCATTTTTTATGTTAGAACGTAGGTATTTTTTTATTATTTAAAAGCTATTATGATTGACAATAATAAAAAGTCATAAAAATATCTAGTATTATAGGCTTAATTTTAAGATTTTTGGAGATTATTGGAAAAAAACAGCATAAAAAATGTAATTTTAATACAAAAATTAAACTTTAAGTCATGGTCGTTTGTGAGTTATTTGTTATTTTATCGTCATCGTCACATATCTGACATGATTATGGTTTTTATTTTAACAAAATAGACCCACTACTTTGGAAGAAATCATTTTTTTATTAAATAGAGTCATTAGAGAGTAATAAAAATTTTAATTCATCAATAAAGTATATACGAATTTTTTTAATTTTTTTTTCTATTTTTACCCCCTTTCGGGGTAGCACTTTATCCAGGGACACACTATATTTCTCCCGGGTATTCTGGGTATTTTCTACGTATAATTAAAAATATAATAATAATATAATTTTAAAAATCTATTTAGTTAATATACATGGGTGGGTTTTTGAGACGGGACAGTAAGGGCAGGTACATTAACCGTTATAATTATAACACATTGCATTGTGCATTGTAGTGGTTGCAGAATCGATGGATGGATGGAGGCGGCTCAGGACCGCTATTCGTGGCGTCGTTTGGCCTATGTTCAGCAGTGGACGTGTACGGGCTAATGATGATGACTAAGTACACGAATAGGTACTGATAATGTGGAAAACATAACTTGCAAATTGTGATTTTGCTGTTGAAACGTTTATCACTCGTTCCATTTTGCACTATCAGTTATTTAGAACTCAGGTCGCAGGTCACATCACTCTGTTGTTTAGTGCTACTTATCGTATGATAAGAGGCTGTGCTGGGTGAAATAAGCGCCACCACTTAATTATTCAACAACGACCACCCGCGGCTACGCCCGTGGACTAAGAAGAATGTCCCACCATGCATTGTATTGTTATAATATATCAAAGGGATTAGGCAACGTTTTCGATGAAAGCTTCCAGGCGACTCGACCAATGAGTATACAAGACTTGACTCCGACACTTCCAAAAATTATCGTTTAGGTACCATAAATCCAATAAGGATTTATAAAACCTCCGACAAATTTCACTGTGTATGTATATAGAGGTACATATTATAGATTCTTAATAAGACTTCATCCATAGACTAAGGCGTCCTTAGTCTATGGATGAAGTCTATGGAGCGAAAAAGCTGTCTATGGACAGCGTTTTCGATGAAAGATGCTTGCCTTTTTACGACACTTTTCTTTATATTTCAACCAATTTACACAAAACCTTGACAAATTATAAACCTAAACCTTCCTCTTGAATCGTTAACTATCGGTAAAAACTGCATGAATCCGTTCAGTAGTTTTTCAGTTTATCGCGAACAGACAGACAGACGTGGCAGAGTATTTTGTTTTATAATATGTAGTGATAAAAAATTATAATAAGTATATATTAAAATTACCTCAAAACCTGAACCCGGAGTCCGGTTGACGATAGTATAGAGATCGTGACGTCTCATTTTTGTATGGGATTTGCGTCGTTCCCTATCTACACAATATAGGCGGTGTACCAAATGCCATAAAAAAATTGCGTGAATTGTTTTGAAGAACAAAACATAAAAAATTGTCTGCTCAATCATGACCCTAGCAGTTAAGGCGCATAGTGATGCAACACTAGCGCCACTCTTGTTTTTTTCTTCCATTATCGTTATGGAAAAGAATTACCAAAAGTTCTCTCCGCCAATTGATAATACCCAGTAATAGTTTTATTTCATTTAGCAGGAACCATTCTCTGCTAAATGCTCTTGCACGCATTGTCTGCTGCGGGTATCGAAAAATAGTTTATACTGGGTATTATCAATTGGCGGTGAGAACTTTTGGTAATTCTTTTCCATAACGTAATATAAGAAAAAATTAAGAGTGGGGCTAGTATCGCATCACTATGCACCTTAAGAAGGTATCTCTTAGTTCGACGACCTAATAAATGATTTCTTATGTCATGCAGCAGTATATCGTTAGAAAGGGTATTAACGTAATAACTGAAGAACTTTTTAAATAACTAAATTCAACATGACTTTTTTTTCTGTCACAATTTATAGCTTTTACACAGATTTTTGACTTTGAATAAACATAACTAATTTTTTAAAGTGATTTGTATGATGTAATATACATATATTTAGAATAATTGTGCATTGGAAAATACAGCACAAGTTCATGTATGGCATTACAACCACAAACAAAAAAGATATGATGATTAAAGGCAAGATTTCCGGTGATTTAAAAAAAAAACTTAAAATAGTCATATCTCAGCAACCGTAACACTTTGGACATTGACTGGTGAGTATCTGGCGCAGCGCTTTAGCATTGCCATACAGCGAAGCAATGCAGCCAGCATCTTGGGGATGCTTCCGCCTGTTATTGATATGGACCAGTTGAGCTATCTGTAGATTATTTGCAACAGTCTGCAGTTAGCTCAATTGTTTCAATTGTAAATACTAGTTTAATTTGATTATATTATTTGATTGTTATTTTCTTTGTCAAAAAAGATTTTCAGATAAATACTTACACTTATAGCTAAAAAGCACTTGCAGGACACTTGCATACTCCTCCATCAGCTTGTGTTTCAGGAGTATTTGAAGCAGCCTCACCACAGCATCTTCATTGCAATCTGTTCTAAGAGCTGATATACTCAAAGCAGCAACCCTGGAATATTTGAATATACACTTAAAAATTGGTAATAAGTAGGTAATGCTGGACAATCCACACAGAATCATCTAGTCCAAAGCTAAGCAGAGCTCGAGTTAGTATGGGTACACTCATAAATATATATTTTAATTACATTTCATTTATTTATTCCACAGCACGTATATACACTTGATGTTGTTCTATTCTAAAACATGATTAGGTACTTAATTATAAAGTTAGTGATAAATGCTTGTTTTTGTTACACATAGTAACTACCTGCAGATCATACAAAGATGTGCCCCGGGGCGGGAATCGAACCCGCAATCTCCTGGGTCGGCGGACCTTCATCCGCGAAGCCACTAAGGTCGTCAATTATCTAATAATAATTATAATGTACAGTTTAAAAGTCAAACCATATAGACTATAATACTTAATTTATGAAGGGCTTGAAATGCTCTTGCAAATGAGGTATGATGAGTCCAATTCAAAATATTAGTTTTATCAAAGCATAAAAAATGTTTGTTGATAGTAAATAAACTTGAATGTGAATTCTTAAGAGAAATAAATGTTCTTAACCTGTTCTTAAACATGAAACCCGAACCCTTCTACAGGTAGGAATCTTAAGCCAGTGGTATGATTCATTGTAAAAATAAAATAAATAATGCTGAACAACTCACAAATCATCATCTAATCCCAAGCTAAGCAGAGCTTGTTTTGTGGTACTATGTAACACAATGGGTATGTAATAGAACTTTAGAACTTCTAAAATTAAAATATCTTCAGATCTTTCACTATTTTCATTTAAGTCAACTAACCATTAGGTATTGTAATTTTAGGGGTTTGGTCTTCGGCATTTTAACTACATATATGTAAGCATTATGTAAAGTACTCTATTGCATTGGGTGTGCCCGTAAGAATTAGTTGTATATGTTTATAAATAAATAAATAAAAACTGCAGATATTTTAATTTTTAGATGTTCTAATACATACCCAATACAATACATAACATAGATGGATATTTTCTACATAGTAGTTGTTTTTTTTATGGTAGACAATGGTATCAATTAACTTAGCGACAACCGATGTGGTGCGGTGGCGGCCGCGGGCTAAGGTGCTAAGGCCGCCTGCGCGTAGGAGATTGCGGGTTCGATTCCCGCCTTGGAACAAATGTTTGCCAAATCTGCAAATGTTGTCTAAGTTTCTTAAATTTCTTTAGTACTTCTACAAGGTATTAAAAACTTGATTGAAATCGGTAAAGCCTTTCTCAAGT
This sequence comes from Eupithecia insigniata, assembly GCA_947859395.1. Lineage (NCBI taxonomy): Eukaryota > Metazoa > Arthropoda > Insecta > Lepidoptera > Geometridae > Eupithecia > Eupithecia insigniata. The sequence goes on along the minus strand of OX402009.1, from coordinate 7,126,743 downwards.
TATAGCCGGACCAAGAGAAATAGGGGTTCATTTTTATATATATAGAAGATAGATAGATTAATAGATTAATATTAAAAAATTAACAATTCTGTTGCCCCAAAAGCTAAACTAACTAGCCTTTAAATATCGTCATTTCTTTTAATATGATCAAAAAGGGACAGCAACAAATTCAAGGTACCTAGGTTTTGGGGCAACAGAATCATCACCATAATTCATGTCAAATTCACAATTAATAATCAGATTTTTCTATACCTAGGGTTTGGATGATGTATTAGGTGTTTCAAAATATGTATGGATAAGTATGAGGTAGGCACACCTACCTAAGTCTAGTATCTGTTTCAACCAACTCACTTTTCTTTGATTATTTCTTGTAGGACTTCAGATGCCTCCCATAGCTCATCTGCCAACATTTGGTCCGAATACCAAGTGCTCTGCCAACATATATGCCAAAAGCAAACTAAAGGGTAGTGCTCTTGCCATAAGCTACTAAATTCAAGGACATATTTCTTGAAAATTACTAAGGATGCCTCTGATCTGTTCAAAACCGAATCATGAATCAGGTCACGGAATATGACTCGGTAGAAACTCCTTAAATTATTATTCTTCTGATAGCTTTCTTTTAATATTGACAAGCCCTTATCGGAATTGCCTTTCAAACACTCTGCTTTCGCCATATAGTGCATAAATTCTCCATTTCGTTTGTAGGAGTTCGGAAGTAATTTAGAAAAGTATTTCTGTAGTGTCATAATCATATCGGGCCTGCCGATGTTGCTGTAGTGTTTCAATAAACTCTTCAATAATGGATCGCTTATTAATCTACGAATACTAAGGCATTGTAATACTATGTGTTCTATATGTTTATCCTTATTTTTATGAGTGAGATCTTGCACAGCTTTCTCAAACTCAGCCTCTGGTAATGATAAAATCACACTTGTTTTTGTATCACTTTCACTGAAGTGTCGTATGCTAACTTGAGGTAAATTAATATTGTTTTTCATTAGTATATCTCTATGTTGTAGCAACTTATCGCTCGTGCAAACATCAATGACATCGACTGTGGCGGCATAAGAATTAATAGGCAAAAGTCGATGAATGTTCAAAATATTGTAGTAAAACCTGAAAAATCCCTCGTGCTGTTTCAAAAACTGCATTCTTAGCGAGTTCATAGTGACCCTTTCGACTCTGTTACTAATTTTAGGCGAGATTTTCTTGACCAAAGTTACGTAGGTAGCCAAATTTTGTAAGTCGAAGTCGAAACTAACATGTTCAGGAATGTAGATTTCTAAAATGGTATGGCATTACTTAGGTCCTCGATTGACTGTTTTCAACTATCGGGAATGACGTACTATGTATCGTATTGCTGAAAATAATGGTAAAATTACAGAACAGACCTAAAAGAATCTACAAAACCTGTTGTTGTGATTTTTGTATCCGATTCCGACATTGATTGTTGATGTTATGTCAAAATGACAGATCATTCCGTACGAACAATTATACAATTACGGCGACCGTTTCAATCTTTCAAGCTTAGTAAAATCATAGAGCTAAGAATAAATAGTCCATAATTATTTCTTCCGAGAAATCATATTATTAACAAAAAAAGAAAATATTAAGTTTTTTTATCAAATAGGTATGTTACGAGACCAATTGTAAAGATTAGTACGATTTCTGTATTTTGTTTTCAAAACTACCTTCGTAAATGAGGTCAGCCACTAACGACATCTGTTGGTTTCTGTGAGAACTTTCAAAGTTACCACTTACAGGCGCAGCTAGTTTATCATGTCTGTGCCACTTACCTATCCACTATCCACTACTAGATAGCGCCCAAAGCGTTTTGAGATTGTCTTAATTTCACAGATTCGCGTTTGCGAGAGATTAAAATTTTTTCGCTTTCAATTTTTTTTTGCTTTCTATCGTCGATGTACCTACTTACTACTATTATGTATAGGTACCATTTCAGCCCAAACGGTTCAGTAATTTTTGCGTGAAAGGAAAAAATATCCATCCATACATCTGAGTATACATTCATCCTTACAAACTTTGACATTTATAATATTAGTAGGATAGATAGGATAGTAAAATATTACTGCTAAGTATCTCAGCTCACCTTTGTTGGTTCTATTCAAGCGGACGATTTAACATTTATCACCTACCTACTAACTTGTAAAAAATCTACCACTTTATCTACCTACTAGCCGTGTGCGCCGATCGGCGTGGCGCATGCCGCCACCGCACGGTGGGTTGCGTTCCTTAGGAAGGCGGTCAAAATTATTAATACGTACTTATCCTACTTGGAAGTGAAGAAGCTATCATGGAAGATTAAAAATAAAACAAATATTTTGGGGTTTATGACATGTGAAATGTATTAAGAAAACTAAAAAAAAGGCTAAATAAGTGAATAATAAAATTAAAACTTTGTTAAATATCGTAATATTTATTTATTTAAACTTTATTGCACTGTAACGAATGTACAAGTCTCGTCACGGTTTAATAGCGCTCGACGAAAGTGGAGAGGGGTAATACGCAGGTGAAAAGCGGTGTAAAAATCTAAAAATCGACTTCTGCGCATCAAAGACAGCGCTAATAAACCATGACATGACCTGTACAAAACGCGAATTTAATGAAATAAAACATCACCCATAGATTCATAAGGCATCGCAGATAACACTTCCTTTTGGGATTCAACTATTCGAGCAGCAGTATGGTTAAGCAAGTTTTGCAACTCCACCTCAGCTACCGATTCGTTAAGTGTTACAACCTCAGGATAACAGTCTTGTTTTGCTTTCATTATTTTATTGTACGAAGGTAGAAATATATTATTCCGTGAATTAATAAATTCGCGAAACAAAAGATACTGATGCTTCGTAAGTTTAGCTTCCGTTATGAGAGAAAGAACATCACTAGGGCTCAGTTTACTTCTGCCGACGTTTGATGTTTCCTTCACATTTTTCACTGCTGACTCATCCATCTGAGCTAGTAATGCTAGCCTTCTACGCTGTTGTCGCTTACTACAAGCAGCGAAATCCTGTTTTGGTCGCCCAGCAGCAGATGTGGTCCCTGATGATGATGGTTGATCCGACAAGTCTTGCGACGTATTTTTGGTCACCCTAGATACTCTCGGTAGATAAACACTTTCTATCGTACTTAGCCAATCAGAATGTTTACTAAGGACTGTGCTTTTCTTTAGAGAACTACTTTTCCATAAAATGACAATACGATCGCAAATATACTTGATGACATTCTCAAAATTACTAGTATCCACGTCTTCTGTATCCGGAATCATGTTTATTGACTGATGAAATACTTCACGGCGTCTTTCGGCCTCTGTCCCAGTCGTAGATAGCCACAGATCAAATATAAAGCCCCTCGAAAAGGAACCGACGTAATTCGCATCTGAAAAATGAAAATAAAGTTTGCAATATTTTCATATAATTTTACGCCTTGGCCAACGCGCGGGTAGTAACAGGCTTATAACTCGGCAATCCGCAAGTTTCTGCAAGAAACTGTTTATGGCCTTTAGTCTAGACAAATTTTACTTCAAAATTATCAAAAAGTTATCATTAAGTACGATTAAGAACAAAGTTAAAAGTTTAAGTAAACAAAAACTTTGCAGTTTTTATAAATCAAATTTGGTCTTTGCGTGAATCCATCATAATTTTACATAAATATATCAAAATGTATGTATTAATCAAATCGTCATACCTGATTGTTGAAGCTCCATTACAAAAATACAAACACAAATCAAAATTTTTTTAGGAATAAGCCATTAAATTGAAGGTGAATTACGTTAACTTCCAAGCGCAACGCACGGGACCGTAACTTTGCAGGTTCATAGAAAATAAACGCAACTACTTATCGTGTGTCTGTTTATCGCTAAAAATAGTACGGTTCCTTGCCAATGACATGACACCATTCAATATTTAAAAATACTACCCTAATTTTTTTGAATATTGACCTAGGGCGAAACCACCGTGCGCCGCCGAATTTTTCATTGGCGTCATCGGCATCAAAAATCAAATAATATTAGAATAAATAAATCACTTTCCTTATGTAACAAATTAAGTATATATTTTATTTGCCAAAGTAGTACTTATTTTTCGGCTTCCGTACTTAAATGTAATAATTAAAGGATCAATTAGTTGTCCTTCTGTCCTTCTGTCATCAACCCCTTTACCCATGATCATTTCATTTATTTATTTATGAAAATGGTTAAAGGTGTTTCAAGACCCGCCTGTCCTTAAACGGTGTTGGATCTCTGAGCATCTTGCTAAGGTGTTCCAGCGATTCTGCCACAATGACTTTAGCGTCGGCAAACTAAACGTGAATGATGTAATTCCCGATGATAGTGATGCCATAGTGATATATTTAAACTCTTAGTCCGGGTTCACCCAACGCAGAGGTCAACACTTTCGGGAGGATAACGTCCCCCTGTCTCACCCCCTTTTTGCAATAGGATCGGATTTGTGCTGTGGTTCTGGATCCGGATACACATAGTGAGCTTGCAGTTACAAACACTTCAACACTTGGATATACCGGTAGTCGATTTGGCACGGCCGATTATATTCCTCAGTCTTCTGTATAATCTGCCGGAGCGTATGAATATGTTCTATGGTACTAAATCCTTTTTGAAACCCGGCTTGTTCCGGAGGCTGCAATGGAAGTTGTCAAATCTTCGAGAGAGACGGTTGGTGATAACTCTCGAAAACGGCTTATATACGTTGCTCAGCAATGAGATGAAGGGCTTTATCACCCTTCTTAAGGAACAGTACCATCGCGTTCCTGTTCCACGCCTCTGGCGAAAGATCTATTGAGAACATTTTGGAGCCCTTGTTCCGCTCTAATAGCCCCTTAGCCGGCTTTTTTAGGACATCCACGGGCTGAGTTGAATGGGTCGATTCTAACGTGTACCTAGTTAGGTAGGTCTGCCTACCTGCTTAATGGTCATCCACAGATTTTATCTGAAATCTGTGTGGTCTTCAATATATTAGCAATGAACATTGTGACAGCGGCTTCTCCCAGCTGATGTCACACTTATTGTTGCGGCGCGGTTGTCTACGGTCCAATAACTCCGTTCTAGCTTATTCTCTATCTATTGTCTTCTCTGAGGCACATTCAGCGGATTTCTGCGGTAGGTACCTAGGTAGAGTGAGTTAGCGGACCGAGGCAAATGTCTACATCCTATCTTATCCTATCCTACTATACATATAATATGTATATTATATAATAATATTATAAATGTCAAAGTTTGTAGGGATGGATGGATGTATGGATATTTGTTACTCTTTCACGCAAAAACTACTGAACCGATTGGCTGAAATTTGGTATGGGTATAATTTGGGACCTGGAATAACATAATAGGCTATTTTTTGTCCCGATAAATAATGTTGGACAATCCACACAAAATCATCTAGCCCCAAGCTAAGCAGAGCTTTTGATATAGATACTAGATGACTGGATATACTTAATACAATATATTAGATAGATAGATATTTTTTATTATTCATAGAAAAATATTATAATTATTAATTTATGTAGATTTTTGGTTTGATAAGAATCTTGTGGGTCTTCGAAATTGTGTCCACGTAGGTCCGTATTTTTCATCAGCTCTACTGCTCAAAGTTCGAAAACAGAAAGGCCCACGATTCGTTACCCACAATTTAGACTTATCTCCAAAGACAGTCATAATCATAATTGTCATGTACTGACAGCCAACAGTTTCATTAACCAAAAACAAGACAACAGCATCCGTGAACGAAAGCATAACTCATTCGATTAACTGCTCTACAAAGCGTCTGCGGGCTGAACAACCACTTTTTGTAGGACCCTCATTTGAAACAACTTATTTGAATTCAAAATTCCTATTACTCTGGTTTATTTGACTTACTCTCCAGTGTAAAAAGAGCTCTATTATTATAAAAAAATGATGTATTATAGGGCTCTGTTATAGACGGTTCTGCATTTCATCCGGTAAAGTAATGATCTTGTAACGCATTGAATGTATTAATCCCATTTTAATATGACTAATTGCAGCTTAATTGACAAATGTGGTTCTTGTTTGTGGCAGGAGACAATAAATTACCATAACAGATTGGGAAGAGTTAAAGCATAACTGGGAGAAGCGATGACTAGCCGATTCAGAATAACAAATTCCTCTTTGTTACTTTTATTAAACTTCTATGGCACCTAGCTAAAATCGATTAGCAAGCATTATGGACATAAATGGCATCACGACTGGTCATGTGTTCTTTATTATACCTAAAGTTATATAAGTCTCTATTGGTATTTCATAATCAATAAATAATAGCTTTTGATATGCTAGTTGATCGTTTAATAAAGTAATATTGAATGAAGGTTTATCATCACATCACAACGACATCGACTGACTGAAGTAGAGCTGTAGCGCAGCTTCATCTATTCTGCAATTTGTCGAATTCATAGTTTACTAGCTGCTGCCCGCGGCTTCGCACGCGTTTTTCATATACCCTATGTCCGTCCCCGGGATACCATCTACCTCCATGCCAAATTTCATTAAGATTCACTTAGGCGTGAAAAGGTAACAGACAGATAGAATTACTTTCAAATTTATAATATTAGTAGGATTAATTTGTGTTTTATCATACTTACCGCCGAATACTCAAATTCACTTCAGGTTTAAGCAAATAATTGATCCGAAAATAATTGTTGCGCCCTGACAGGATTTTTATGCATTGTGTACCCACTAAGACTACCTACACCTAAGAATAATACATTTATGCATAAAATCACGATAATGATATGAATATGAACAAATCTCATGCCACGATTTTTTACAGTTTTAAATGAAAAATAATAGATTCAGGCGTTACTTTGCGGAAATCCATTGCACAATATTAGAATGAAAAAATATTTAGTAACAATTCCGCGTATAACCTTCTCTGATAGTATTCATCAAAGTAAGTTGTCTACTAGTTTCGTCTCTCCACGAGACATCTTCAGGACACCACAATACTCGACCTTGACATTGAGATTGGTAAGCACAGCAACACCGACAGAGTCCCGCCAGTGATGTTGCCTCTCCGAGCTCCGCGCGCCAAGTGAAGCATTGCCCGCAAAACCCCCCTTTATATAGTCACCTAAATGTTCTTTATACCTAACCTGAAAACTACGACCCGTTTGACCTACATAAATACCATTACATTCGTCACATACCAACTTATAAACACCCGATTTTTTATTGTTATCTAACCTATCTTTACCGTTACAAATCTGTTTTAATAAATTGTTTGTTTTGAACGCTGCGTGTACTTTATGTTTAGACAAAACTCTTGAAACTCCGTCACTCAATGGACCTAAATAAGTTAAACTGCCCACAAATTTGTCTATCCTTTCTGGAGCTACGGGATACAATAAGGAACGGATAATGTTTTGTTGTTTACTTTTTATTAAACCATCAACCATCTTTCTACTATATCCATTACTTTCAGCCGTGTGGTAAATAATAGATAGCTCTCTGTTAAAGTTCTCCTGAGATAAGGGGACTGACATCATTCTATGGACAAAACTACGGTAAGCTGATAGCTTATGTTGGAATGGATGACAAGATGAATTTGGTATTGTAATATCTGTGTAAGTAGGTTTTCTGTAAATTTGAAAATCATGCCTATTGGTTAACCTAGTTATTGTCAAATCTAAAAAGTTCAGTGAACCCCCAATTTCTAATTCAAGTTTAAATTTTATTTTTGGATGAATTGCATTAAGTTTGTTAACGAACAGTTCTATTTGACGCAAACTTCCAGTCCAGCATATGATAATGTCATCTACATAACGATAATAATATAAAATGTTTGATTCCCCTATAATGTTTTTATTCTCAAAACTGTCCATGAAAATGTCTGCCATAAGTGGACTTAGTGGTGAACCCATAGCTAACCCTTCTTTCTGTTTGTAATATTGATTGCCAAATTGGAAGTAATTTTGTTGCATACAAGTTCTAGTCAAAGATATTAACTCCTCCTTTTCTGCCGGAAGTACTCGTTGTCGCTCAAGATGTCCTTCCAATATTATCAAACTCTCCTCATAAGGTACGTTTGTAAATAAACTTTCTACATCCAGCGATAATAACTTTGCATTGTGAGACAGGCTAACATCTTTAACTTTGTTGACCAAATCCATACTGTTCTTTAAGCTATACTTTGGATTGAATCTAGATCTACTTTTTAATTCGTAATTTAAATATTTTGATAAACCATATGCTGGTGCTCAGATGTAAGAGACAACGGGCCGGATTGGAATATTATTTTTATGTATTTTAGGTAAACCATACAACATTGGTGTTCTTGGATTCATAGGAATTAAATATTTAAGAGAGTTTGGAGAAATAAAGCATGAGTTTTTTGTCATTTCTTTTAATTCCTGTGTGAAAACTTTGGTTGGGTCGGAATTAAATAATTCAAAATCATTGCCCTGTATAACCTCATTAACCTTCTGCACATAAGTACCCCTTTCTAAGATAACTACAGTATTACCATTATCTGCTTTTGTTATCACTAAGCTATTTTGATCTACCTTATTCCTTAAAGATTTAAAAACATTTAATTCCCTTGGTAAACTTGGAACTACAGCTGAACTAATTGGTTTCTTTATTAAAGAGGCTACCTCATGTTTAACCCCTTCGTCAGCTTTACCCCTAACAATTGCCATCTCTGAATCAACAGCCAAAATCTCCAAAGTTTTCTTATTTAAAACTGGTTGTAAGTTGTATTTAAGACCCTTTTCTAACAGTGATAATTCTGAAGTTGTGAACTGGACGCCACTATGATTTTCTACGCGTTGATAGAACGTATGAGGACATGGTTGCTGCACAGTATTACTATTCCCCCTTAGTCGGTCTACCCTCTGTTTGTCTCTAACTAATCGATCTAATTTCCCTGTCTGAATTATATATTTCCTGTGGGCTAACTCAGCAGCGTATTCCCTAGCTTTATTATCTAGTAAATCAAATTCTATGTTGTGTAAAGAATAAGCTAACTCCATGTGTAAAACTCCCAAGTGAGTTTTATAGTTGTCTCTGATAGTAAACCAATGTTTTATTTCCTCATTTTATTCCTGAAGATGTCTCGTGGAGAGACGAAACTAGTAGCAGGTCGACAATTTCATTTCCTGAGCCCCTCCTTATATAATCGAGTAAACAGAATCCTTCCCCTCCCACTGCATAAATCCAAAATTAAATGCTCTTCTTGGCTTCTTTCACTGACATATGAAGAGACCAAGGAACTCCTCGTTGCCTTAAAAAGGATTATGTTTCTATTCCACTCTTCTTTTCTTTTCTTCAATGCATTCTATACCCCAATCGCAACATTTCTCCGGCTGTCACGAGACTGGTATCCCAGGAGAATACAAATGCATTGTTGTCACACTTACCTACCAGAATTGACACAAACACTCATACACACACACTCTACCACTCACTAGCTCTCCTGTTGCCCAGACTGGTGCCTCGGGAGAATCTACTCACACACACACACTCATGAATACACATCCACACACTGGGTCTCCAGTTGCCCAGACTCATAAGAGACTGGTGCCTCGGGAGACCCCTCTAACCCCACACTCAAACACATACATACACACCCCCCACATATACACAGACACATACCAGAATTAAATTTGAGAAATTGTATAAACCAGTAACAAAATCCCTTAGTATTACAAATAAGTAGCTTTTAAGTTTGTTATTAATGTTAATTTAGTTAGCATCAGAATATTTATATATTTATCAGAAATCTAGGAGCAGGGCGTTGACACTACCACACAGTTTGTTAAGCTTCGGTAGTGTCATCGTTTCCATATGTAACTATGAACCTCATGTAACAATGTTCTGAATAAATGATTTTTATTATTATGAATACTATCAGAGAAGGTTATACGCGGAATTGTTAATACATATTTTTTTATTCTAATATTGAGTTTTAAATGAAAAAAGGCTTTGAATTTGAGTATTTGGCGGTTAGGTACGTCATTTTCGATTCCCTTCCATTATCTCGACGTTACCTAGCCAGCCGAGACGAGAGCTTTTGAGCTCTGAGTCAGTCACCCGCCCTAGGTATTGACGCAATGAAAGCTGATTTCCTCGAACTCGAGGCTACTAGCTGGCGAGATGTATCTTGCCAGCCTAGTCTAGTCTTTTAGTCTCTAGTCTTGAGTGTGTTAGGAACCGCAACGCCTAGAGAAAGAAGTCTTGTGTTGGAAACGAAGAGCCACTTTGGGTCATATAGTCACAGGAACAAGTACCGAAGTATGTTGTGTCTGGCAACATGCCGCCATGCTTGAGGAGCCCAAATGTAAGACCAACCTAATTAAGTTTGCTCCCATGTCGCTCGCTATATATGTATTAGCTTAATATCCTGTCCGTAAACAGCGTGGACATATTATTATGTGTTTTACCAAAACCTGCCGAAAGTAGTAGAAATGCCACAGGTCGTCATTGAAACTAAATGTATATAATGTTTAAATGTGTAATACCTATAACTAGGGTTACGTATATTTCGCAATGAAAAAACCGGAATTTCGCATAAAAATGAATTAACAATCCAACATTTCACATTAATTCGCATAAAAAAAACTCGTATTTATTACCATAAGTAATTATTAAAATAACAAAATATTTGTTACATGAAAGTTAGTTAAAAGCATAGATCTTTATTGACAAAGAAAATACCAATCAAATAATATAAACAAATTAAACTAGTATTTACAATTGAAACAATTGAGCTAACTGCCGACTGTTGCAAACAATCTACAGATAGCTCAACTGGTCCATATCAATACGAGTCGGAAGCGTCCCCAAGACGCTGGCTGCATTGCATTAAAAGCTAACATCGTGGTTGTCTCTATACTTTCTTGCATACACCTTTACCTTCGGTTATTTATGACGACATTGTAGACACTGAAATATCTTTCAGCATCTACACTATTGACTGGGTTATAAAAATTTTGTATAGCTGCATTCACGAACCTTAGGTAGCAATATTTTGATGTAAGTAAAATCTGCATGACGTTAACAGGAGTTTCTTGCTGAAACCACAGACATGATAGAGCTTGGGTGAACCACATTGATGAGTTGTCTATAGAAATGAGCATATCTACTTAAGAGTTCTTCTTGTGGTATGTCCCTGAAAATTGTATTGTCAACAAGCTCTCCAGTATTGGGTTAGTGTCTAGAGACGATGTGGTCACGGCCACTGCTACTGGATGGGGAAAATAATTTGTCAATGTGCAGGTAGGAATCGTTTGTTGGGTTGGATGTGAAGATAATTTATCCATCGTCTTCAATATATATCGTCGAAAAGTTTTTAATACACAAAACATTATATTTCGTATTTATCGCATAAATCACGTGAATTTCCCATATATCGCTTCTATTTCGTAAAAACGAAAATTACGTTTCTCTACCTATAACATCTGTACCTCGCAATTAGATTAATTTCACCTAAAGATAAGATTAAATTAACCCAGATATACCCATAGCCTTAGGGCTAAAAAAAACTGTAATGATGTTGTTTTTAAATAAATAAACGTGTGTCTGATTTGCTACTTATCTGTGTAATTTTTGAACAAAATGTTTACACGTAAATAAAACTCAAAAGACAATCAGACGGACATACAGACAGCTATTAAAGCACACGTCACAACGTTAAACCATGACTAAAGCTACCATAGAGTTACAATAGCCTATGGATGTCGATTTAATCTGGATATCGGTGTCTATGTTGCATGACCTGTGTGATTTTGAGTTTAAGCATTGACTTACGCAGATACCTTTTTGTGTGATGGTGATACCCTATGTAGAGCATTATTTGGACTAGACAGACAATGTTCTGAGTGCCGATCAACAACTCTACATATTATGTAAATATGACAGCAAGCAGGGGTTGTCACAGAAGACACTAGCTGTTAATTTCTGGTAGGTATCTATTCAGAATCAGAATCAATAACTTTATTTCTTTAGGCTTACAAAATAAGCACTTAGACAAGTCAAATTGCTGTAAACATAGTTACTATAAACATAGTTATTATTATCAAATAAGAAATAAGGTGTTATTGATATTCTCTTCACTTCAATTTTTTGTCCACTAGTGGAAGAAGTGAAAAAGAAACCACTAGCACATTATAATATCACTTATGTGTCTAATACATGTTTATTTTGCCTATCTAAATATAAATTTAATTCAATTTAGATACATGTCAATATTTCTTTAAAGCTAAACAGAACATTGAATTATTCGTGAGTTTAGTTTGTTCATTTTCATTTGTTATTTATAATCAAAATGCAGTTAATGAACGGAAAAATAGTATGTGTGTAACACTCACAAATAAATCTGAATTGACCAGTAAGTACTATGCTGGTATTATGCTGGTAAAATTAACATACAAGAGGGTCAAGAGGCAGATAGTGTAGGTAAGTTAGGATAAAGTTCTAGTTTTAAGTACATCGAAATTTGTCATAGTGCTTAGTGTCTCCTGATTGATCCTGATAGTGCTTAGGGCACCCTTTTTTGAATTTATAAGTTCCATTTTCCTAAAACTCTTTATAGATAAAGGTACATTGTCTGCCCGAACCAGCTACTTCCCAAACTACCTGTAATCCTACTCTCCCTGCAACAGATCGATTAAGGATCGCCACTTTGATACCCTTATTGTCCTGTCTACATTGACGGTAAACTATGCGCATGAGTTGAACAATGCACTAACGTGTCATTGACAATACTGCATAGATCTGTGATAACATCTCGGCTCCATTTTGTGTTGGTCAGTTGATGGAGATGGCTATCACACATTATCATCGACCGAAGCGGCGCGGCGGGCGAAGGTCTGCCTGCGACGCAGAAGGTTGCAGGTTCGATTCCCGCCTTGAGACAAATGTTTGTACGACCTGCAAATATTTGTCTGGGGTATTCTGGGTATTTTTTTGTATAATCTATACTTATAATAAAACTGTAACAGGTCCAATTCTGTACATTGAAGATATTTTGTAAATTTTTTTTGGATGGCACTCTATCATCTATACTCATGCCAAAATTGAATTTTTTTCCCCGCAGTGGCCCCCCTCATTAACCCCCCACAGTGGGGGCACCGGCAGTGGGGCGTCGGCAGTGGGGCTCTCGGCAGTGGGCCCCCCACATTTCCTCGCAGTGGGACCCCTAGTAGCCCCCCGCAGTACCTCCCGCAGTGGGACCCACTCAGTAGGCCCCCACAGTGGAGGGCACCGGCAGTGAGGGCCCCCGGCAGTTTACCCCGCAGTGGGACCCCCAGTAGCCCCCCGTAGTGGCCCCCCGCAGATGGGTAAAATTTCTTGGCTGCGCATAGCGCTGAAACTACTAATGTATTCAAATGAAACTTGGCATGATTTAAGTTTATACTACGAGGAAGGTCATGTAATACTTTTTATCCTGGAATTCGTTAAGGTTCCCTTGGGAGTGGGGATGGAAGTGATTTTTCTCGGCCTAAAATTGCGCAAAAACTACTGAATGGATTCGAATGATACTTAGCATGATTTGAGTTCATACTACGAGGAAGGACATAAAATACGAGTCCATACCCCAAAGCCAACAAAATGATTACAAAATTTTGATTAGTGCCGATAAACGACCTACTGGACAGGATCCGGTTTATACAAACTCTCGCTCTCGCTACCAATGATGTTGCCGTCGTCCTGGTAGGCACTGTGACAGGCGGGACATTGTGCTGCGTACCCGGGATGACCGCTTGCAATGCATTGGCGAAACGCACCAGGCATTTGATGCTCTTCAGTCTCTACTCGCTTATTTATATACCTACCTACTGTCGTGGCGAAGATACTGGTGGAAGTGGATACAACTTAGATCTTCGACTCGGTCCCACGGTTCGGTTCGGTTCACTAAAAATCTTTACCGCCCTACGAAGTGGGCACGGGTCAGCTAGTAAAAAATATATATCTATGTTATATTATATGAAATACTTATATCAGTGATCATGATAACTGTGATCAGTTCGCTGGACATCCCCAAGTCCGCTTCTTATGACACCCGGGAGAAGAGTTTGGGTGGTGCAACTTCTAAGCACCTCATGGCATTAAAATTGAAGAAAACTTAAAAGTAATAAAAATCAGGTTCAAAGATTATAGATATACAAATCGTTCTAAAATTGTGTTAGGAGCGATTCGCAATTGGATCCTTTTTTGCGTTACTCTTTAAACGACTTCAAAAGGAGGAGGTTCTCAATTCGTCTGTATGTGTTTTATATCTATGTTACGCTAAATCTACGCCAATTATGTACCGATTTTGAAAATTCCTTCACTATTGTATAGAAAATGATTCCGAAGGGGTTTTAATTTTTATCCCGAGGGGATTAGTATGTATCCCGTAAAACTTAAAATAAGTGTAAAAGTAAGGGAATTTGAAGTCGGTTTATCGTTTTTAAAACACGCCATATTATTAGTTCCATACTTTGAGTTTTGATTTACCATTGTCGATTAATGATCATACTTCGAAAACTTTTTTCTTGAGATTAATCTTCTTATATCCTGATAACTCGTTATCAATGAACTGACTTATCTGGTTCCGTGGCGCATTGTACATTATCCTGTCATAAATCTCTTTATCTCCTGAATAAGATATAGTTGTACGTGTGATCTCATTATAAAGATAACCGTAGGGGCTTACACGGGGCTCTAATAAAACAAGAACGGGGCGTAGGCCTATGTCCCCACATACTCGTACTATGCTAGGAAAGTGGTTTTTGTTTAGTCATAATTTTACCCTCGATAATAAGGAAAAAGGGATGTCTTTTTTTATTTAAAATGGTCGATCGTTTGGTCACCAGCTTAGCTTTTAGCTGATGAAAGTAAGTGAAGATGTTGCCTAGGATGGAGCACGCTCTCCCAGAAAGAACTTATTCACTCTAAATTAGAAGACTCCGAGAACAATCTCGGAGTACAAACTCTACCGGGAAAGCAGACGCAGGTAGCTCATTTCACTCTCTGTTTGACGTTTGCATCTGCATGTCTTTATATCTGTCTGTATGTTGCGTCGTAGCTCCTTGGACCTCCAAGGATTTTTCGTCACTGTTGAATTCCCGGAAGTTTGTTTTCAGCGTATATTATCACTACATAATAGTTTGAAACAAAGTCGCGTCCCCCTGTCTGTCTATACATATATCTGTCCCTATATGTATATGCTTAGATCTTTAAAACTACGCAACGGATTTTGATGCATGTAAAACCATAACGTAGATTCAATACAGATACCAGGTAAACAAAACTTTTTTTGTGAAATTAGCTCGTTTCACAAAAAACCCTTGTTAATCATCTCAGGACGCCAGTTTCTCAAAATAAATTTACTCTGTTTTGAATTTATTGTTGTCTTGTGTGTGAAT
Source organism: Eupithecia insigniata (assembly GCA_947859395.1). NCBI lineage: Eukaryota > Metazoa > Arthropoda > Insecta > Lepidoptera > Geometridae > Eupithecia > Eupithecia insigniata. The sequence continues at coordinate 7,111,353 of OX402009.1, read as the reverse complement.
CTATTAAATAATGGTACCTATACAGCTTAGTCTAAAAATAGAACTAGGAGTATATGATTTGGTTTGCGCAACATAAAGGTCATTCCTAACAATTTCAAAGGCGCCGCGCCGTTTCATAAATCGGTTAAGAAAATAGACCGCACATACATAGCTATGTATGTTTGGTCTATTTTCTTAACCGATTTATGAAACGGCATTTTATGCCCTTAGCAGCTGCTAAGGGCATAAAATGCCGCTTCTCTGGCAGCGAGTCGGAACTCTACAAGAATAATATTTACAAAGACAATATTTATTGAGGGAGCACTAGGTATATATTATTTGGGGAGTACTGTTATTATTTAGGGAGCACTATTATTATTTTATATATTATAAAACCTCACACCTTAGTCTAAGATACCTATGTACGTTATTTTTATTAAGGTTATTTATCTAGCTACTTTATAAATGGGCCTATTTAACTTGCATTACTTTTGTAAGTAGATCTATTTGTAAAAATGCGTAATTCTTGTTTAACTTTTACTAAGATTTTGATTAACTTAAATTTAATTAGCTTAACTATATGTATATGATTTGTTGATTATTTTAAAGCTATAGCTATAGCTGGCTATGTGGTTGATGTTGCGAGTAGCGCTGCGTCGTCGGGGACCGCTGAAAACCAGCGAATTAAGCTGAGCCGATGACCTTTTTGTGTTATTTAAAATTTCGGTTTAAAGATCTTTATTTATACTCAAAAAAGAACAAACAAGTTCGCTTAGAATGAGTATACATTGGTATCTAAAAATAAGTAGATAATACTTGGTAAAGTTACGGTAGTTCTTCGGCGTTTATAATCTAGTTTACAAAATATCACAAACACGTAGGTAACAAATAACAGTGACCCGAAAAAAGGTAGGTACCTACATAATTAGTATTAAAATGAAGAGGGTAGGTGTAGATAAGATAACAAAACAGTGAGCGTCGTCCAAATTTTATATTAGTTTATATATTAAGCAATTTATGCTATGTTAAATTTTGTGACACTAATAAATATTTTATACCCTATTATATTCAGGGAGTTGGTAGGTAGAGTCTGCCACTGAAGAATACAATGTTATGTAGTATTTTTCTAACCTAACCTAACCTAACATCCTCTAGCCAGGTGGGATGACGACCTGCGAAAGACTGCTGGTAGATAGATGCTGGATGCGGCCAGTAAGACAGGGTACTGTGGGTCTCATTGAGGGAGCCTAATCCCAGCAGTGGGCTAGGCTGTTGATAATGAAGTAGATACCTAGGCCTCACCAGACCCAGTGAACCGACACCTCCGATACCAGGCCAAAATGCGATAGGTTAAGGTTCATATTGTGTCCTAGTACGAAAACCTATAGCAAATACCGGAGCTTTTTTATAGTCAATAGACCTTCGTTTGATCACAATCTCACCTGATGGAAAGTGACTATGTGGCCGACCGTGTATCAAGAAGGTCTAGAAGACACCTGTGTCTTGCAGGGACCCAATTTCTAATTGGCCGGAAAAACAGAAGTAAAAGAAAAATAGAAGACTTAGCGGTGCGAATGATGAAGGTGGAAGAAAATTGTTTAGTACGAGTGGATGTTATATTCACAAGATAAGGATGGTATTGTGCAGTCCATCTGCTTGTCTTGGATCGGAAGCGAGATGGTGGGATCAGGTCATGAAGTTCCTAGGAGCATTCACCGAAATGTCCTACTAATATTATAAATGTCAAAATTTGTATGAATGGATGTATGGATATTTATTACTCTTTCACGCAAAATCTACTGAAGCGATTAGGCTGAAATTTGGTATGGGTATAGTTTGGGACCTGGAATAACATAGGTATAGGCTTTTTTATCCCCATAAAACGCGGGCGAAGGTGGGGGCAGCTGCTAGTATCCTATAAAAGATCGAGAGACAAGCAACCTTGCCGCGGGTTTCGAGACTTTGGATCTTAGTCTCTGCAAGGTAGGTTCAGAAGCCCACCTTATGAAACAAAAAGGATAGGTAATGTCTACGAATGTGTAATACTTATTATTGAATTGAAACGACACAGTCTTATGACTCCACTTAATTAGTGATGACAAGACCAAGCCTGAGTGTGCAATGCGATTCACTTTCTACCGTTGTTTTATTTACCTACCTATTTACAACAGTTAACACTTCGACTGCAACCGGCGCATTCACCGTCCTACGGGTGTTTGTAGAGCAGCGGCCCGGGTCACATCACTCAAGCTGGGCAGTGAATGTTGTAAGCTTTTTTTAAATTAACTGAAGTTATTAAAAATTATCTTCGCCTTGCGGTGTTTTAAAAACATTTGATTGGGTTGATAAAAAGATATTTGAACTATTTGATCGTCCCACGGGAGCACTTGACTGTTCTCGGGGACCAAAAGTAGCCTACGTTTTAATTCTAGATGTAAGCTCTCCTAGTACCATAATTATTTCATCCAAATCTGTTCAGCCGTTTGAGCGTGAAGGAGCAACAGACATAAATACGTACATACAACTTTTACCTTTGTACATATAAGTGAGATCATGGCGCTTCGATAAATTTACCTGATTTGTTATTGGTGGATACAATTTTAGAAGGTATATTGGTCAGTTGATGAAGTGGTTTTTTCTACGAAAAGACGGTGAAATCAAAAGGCTGATAAGAACGATAAGGCTTCAATGCAAATAGTTATTAGCGAGATTAAAATAACAAGCTATCCATTGCTAATGGTTACATTGAGATATAATGACGCAGTGACTCATTCTGTTATCTATTTGATAGATTTATTTATACTGAATTTATTGATACAATTCAATAGAATAGATTATACGCACATTGCGTTGTCGACCTATTGCGAACTCAAGCGGTTTGGAAAGGTAAGATTTATTTTTAGGTGAAAAAAAAAGTTTGGTTTTGGAATATCTTAATTAGAGACAACAGGGCCTTGGCTTTTTTAAATGATGTACCTACTTGCCTTTTAATTTTAACTATCAAATCTGTATTTATGTTTTTTTTTTAATCTTGCGAAGTGAAAAGAATGAGTCCATGTTAACTTCATTAAAAAATTTTTTCAATTCACCAGTATCATGTTTTCATGTCATGATTTTGTTCTTTTTGTATAAGGTAGATAATGCAATAACTTTATTTACTTTTACCAGTAAAATAGAAAGTAGAGTAGAAGGGCCGAAGTTAAAGTAAGGCGTAAGTTTTCTATGAAATTGAATCTTATTTTGGAATCGGATATTTCGGTCAAGTTGTTTGTTGTTTTGCCGCAATAATTGATTGTCATATGACACGTGGACAAGGGGCGTGAGTTTGTGAATTGAAACGGGCCTATTCCGGTGAGCTCTACACACTTTTTATTCCTTAGCTGCGCTTATAATTTCTGAGGCTATGAATAAAATTAATAAATTTAAAAAGAAAGAAATTTGAGGGAGCTAACTCAAAGTTAAGCAGGTAGAGTAAATAATGCGTTATGCAAATACGATTTTCAATATATATTTTTTGTTCAAACATAAGTAGGAACTTATCTAGTTTCTACTCTTTTGTACTCTATTGTAAGTAGTACTATCTTCGAAAATTAAATATTAAGCTAAGTTCAAACTTAGATACTTAGACTATTTGTAAAACCACATATATCTAAATAAGTTACTTTTAACTTTTTATGACCTGATTTCGATTTAAAAAAAAAAACAGAAAAGTGTTCTATATTTTTTGACAGTCGTCCTCAGAATACGCCAAACAGAGTGTTGAAACGCGATAAGGTGTCCAAAGATGTGAAGCTTCTCACGCCCCAAAGCCCCGGGTAATCAAACACTTAGCAATATCATTTATCATTCACAATCACCTTGTTATGGTCACTAAATATAGGCTGATTAGCTGGGCTCACATCAACTGTCAAAGGTGATATCTGCAGTTTTTATAAATCTACAGATAAGTTTTTCTTTTTTGTAAATATACAGGTATTAATTGAGATGTCATGTCTTATGCACAGGCTATGATATTCCAATTTGACAGACCCAAACTAAAAGTGCCACCCAAAGAGTAAAGATGCCATTTTTTTCACCCTGGTTGCACTTTTTTTTGTTAAGAGAAAGCCTTTTTGATTACTTATTTGTAATTTGTTAAACGCTGTTCAAAATATATTTTTACAATTCTCATCAAAATACCAACATATAAAAATATTGGTTAAAGTCTAACGACATCGTGAATAATCTCGATAATAACATTAATAACTGTCAATAAACAAAAGGATGTTCACATTGTCTTAAATTAAAATTAACTATTTTTATGAGCTTGCTCATTAGATAATTATACACTCGGCTTTTTCTACGAAATTTTGAAGATGAACATGGATTAATTGCTTTGCTTATTTTTGAGCACCTATTTATTAAGTTTTTTTTAAAATATTAAAACATTTTTTTAATGGATGAGCGTTTGCCTCCTCTTGGTTAAAGTAAGTAAAGATGTGAAACTAAGATGGTACATGCTTTCCCAGAAGGAACTTCTTTACCTGTTTTACAAGGTCAAATTTTGCTTTATGAATCGCATAAGCCTTGTTCGACCCACAAAATTACAGTGGCGTATTTCATAATTTTGTTAATTTATAACGACCAGCTAAAGGACGTGGTTCACGTCCTAATGTAACCCAGAGTATTGTCACTCTCACGATGCGTCGCGAAAGTCGAGCTAACAGAACCTAAGACGCGCGCCGCCCCGCCGCGCCGCCGCCGCCGCCGCGCCGGCCGGCGGCCGGTAGCCGCAAACCGAAAATGGTATGGAGAAGATAGTGTTTAGTTTCTATTTTAAAGTTCTAGATTTTTAAAGTTTGTTATGTAATTAAAGCACGTTTGGTATTTTCGTAATATAAATTTTGAAAGGAAACAGAATGAATGACCCTATCATTAACTACATACCTACCTCACATTTAATTTTACTAAAAAGCTTTTGATAAAAGTATACCTCCCTACCAGCAATGAAAATGTATTGTAATATAAAATCAACGTTGGTAAGAGCAGGTAGGTACATTGTGTATAAGGAAATTCAGAAATTACTACTAACCAAAACATGTAAGACGACCGATGTCGCGGTAGGCAAAGGTCCGCCTACGACGCAGAAGGTAGCGGGTTCGATTCCCGCCTTGGGACAAAGGTTTGTACGATCTGCAAATATTTGTTCCGAGTGTTCTGTTCTGGGTATACCAAGGTAATAAACTGATACATAATTTTCTCAAACTAGTATCTATGAGCTGTCTCTAAAACTGAAGTCAAGAGGTTTTGCGATTTACTGAAGAAGTTGTAAAGATATTGTATTCAACTGTGAAGTTCTTTTTCATAAGTAAAAAAATACTTTTCGTTTCTACTCACTTTATAACCCTAGTGTGCAAGAAATGTTTCTCAGTATTTGAAGTTGGTATACTTCGAAGAACGAACTTGAGAGATTTTTGTTACAGAGTTCAGACGTTAAGTATGTCTTCTAGGCTACGAGAAACAAGATTCTCGCTCTCGAGTTATTGTTTGTGAATAAACAGAAGGGCCTGATTGCGCTATTATCCCCCTCCCAGGACAAGCAGACGGGCGGCAAAATACCATCCTTATCTGGAGGATATACCATCCACTCGTACTAAACAGTTTTCCTTCACCTTCATCATTCGCACCACTAAGTAATGGAACTCGCTGCCTGCTTCTGTTTTTTCCGGCCAATTACTATCTGACTCTCTTCAAGGCAGAGTGAATTCTCTACCTTCGTGATACACCGTCGGCCACATCGTCACTTTCCATCAGGGGAGATTGTGGTCAAATGAAGGTATATCGACTGAATAAAAAAAAAAATATACATAACGGTCATGACAATAAAGTAACTTGCGAAAAGCAAAAAGGCATTCAGTGTTTTTTGAAGAGTAAATCTAATTATGATAACTTCAGCGGGTCGCGCAGCGGGAGAGGTTTCCAGTTCATTCTCCGCCTCTGGACAAACATTTGTACGATCTGCAGATATCTGTTCAGGGTGTTCTGGATGTTTGAAATGTGTAATAAAAAACACCAAAACTACCAATACACCACACAATAATATATTAAGTATATCAGTTGTCTAGTACACATAGCACAAACTCTGCTTACTTTGGGGCAAAATTATACTGTGTGGTTTGTCCAGCAATATTTATTTATTTATCTTGTTAGACATATCATTGGACAAAAGTAGTTTAATGATAATTATAAAACAACTAGCTGTGCCCGTGTCTTCGTCCGCGTGGAATAGAACAAACATTCATTCCCTTTGATATTTTATCCTCTTGAGGGTAAAACTTTAAGTGATATTTTTATTTATATCTAATAAACAGCAAAAAATAAATTCCAAGCTTTTAGCTTTAAAAATGACGATACTTCTATACAACCTTTCAACCCATTATAACCTTTTTTTCGCTTTAAAAAGTAGTATATGTCCTTTCTCTAGCTCTAAAGTACCTATATGTGTACAAAATTTCATTTAAATCGGTACAGTAGTTTTGGCGTGAAAACGTGACAGACAGACAGAGTTACTTTCGCATTTAAAATATTAAGTAAAGATTATTTTCTAGCAAGACTTGCTGATCTTTCACGTTATTACTTATCTAATGTTTTGTTTAGATTTCTATTATTCCGGAAAACATGATCCTAGTTCACGTCTAAGTAAGATCTAGGAAAGCCGTTTGAAGTCAGGCTCTATTGTGTTCCACTCAGGGCGGTCGTGCATTGTCCATTGTTTATTTGAGAAAACTTTGATAGATAAACTCTAACTAAGCTTATAGAAGGGTTTAATTTTAGACCTACTATTCTATCCTATATCTTATATATAAAATTTCCATGTCACAATGTTAGTTACAGTACTCCTCCGAAACGGCTTTACCGATTTTTACCAAATTTTATATGCATATTCAGTAGGTCTGAGAATCGGCTACTATCTATTTTCCATAGTATTTTACATGTTGCGGGTTCGATTCCCGCCTTGGGACAATTATTTGTACGATCTGCAAATATTTTTCTCGGGTGTTCTGGGTATTTTCTATGTATGATAAAAATATCCATCTATGTAATTATATTGTATTATGTATATCAGTCATTTAGTACACATAACACAAGTTCTGCTTAGCCTGGGGCTAGATGATGTTGTCCAACATTATTTATTAAAGATAATTTTCATAGTTCATAGTTTTTTATTAATAACGCCAAGTTACACGTTACAGTACAAGTTATTTCATGTTCAATATTGCAAAACCATTCTTAGTTACTTATATCTCATAACTCAAGTGACGCTTGCGCCTCAACGTATAAAGCTCGTCGAAATAATACACTTGTTCGCTACTTTTATCGATATCGAGATAAAAGATACCATAAATGCATTATACTATGTGCATTTTGAAAATAAATTAAACCACAAAATACTGCTTTAGAAATAACAGTACCGTTGTCTCGTAACATCTAAATCAGTATCGTGTGCGAGGGGTCTATTGTCCGAGCCTAGGGCGGTCATCTTTGTGCATTGTTCATGGAAAACCTGAGATATTATTTTATATAGTAATATAATTATTTATGATAGCTTTCATGTTATAAGTTGACAGTGAATGTTGTTTGGTAAATCTAGAAATAATGTATTTATTAAAATCTGAATTCGAATAACGTCAAGCAAGGTATATTATCAATCAAAACCATAGGCTCTACCTCTATGGCAGGCATAGAATAGACACATAGAGGTATGATTTCATAGCTATGTTTTTTGTTCATATCGAATGAGCGTGAAATATTTCTCAGAACAATCTATTGACATAATAATATTCGAGCATTCCTATTCAGTGTATTATATGGAGTGTTACATTTGAGGTGTGAACTGGGCAACATAAAAAATAAAAAAATGATAAAACATGGCCCATGCTTTAGTATCCGTACCCTGTATCGAAGCGCAATCGTTGCAATCCACAGTGTTCGGGGTACTTCGGGAGGCTCGGCCACCCGAGGAATCCCGAACACTGCGTTGATAATTTGCAACCTCGTGTCGCGTTTAGCACCTACCTTACTTATCTCGCTTTTTTTATCTTGTTGTGTTATGTTTACGTAATGCATGCATACCTAGTTTAGGGAGGTACATCTATTTTTAAACTATTTGTAATAGGTACATACGTAATCGCAAAAAGAAACGTACACTTCTAAAATTGTATTTAAACTGAGGAATGCAACATTCTACACAAATCCTGTCGGGTTTAGAGAATGTTAAAATGTAAAACATAGAATAAGTTTTTATAAATAAATAAATACAAATACAAATTAAGTTCTGTTCGTTTATTGAAATGAACTATTCTTTATTCTTTGTTGTAAGTATGCATGAGGCCACCTTATGCACCACGGTTTCCACGGAAGACCAGCGCTATGTTTGATCTGCTCTACCATAGCATATGCTGAGTGGAGACCGATTTTGTCAGTTATTAAAATCAAATAAAAATATTTTTACCGTTTTTTACTTTACTTTTTTAAAGATAAGTAGGTAAAATACGTGAATTCTATGTAAGTTTAGAAAACGCTCAACAATTTCAACGAACAAATTCTCGCATAGAAAACTAGCAAAACAGTTTTGTAACTCTAAACTAACAGCTGAAGTGACATCAATTTGCGCCTAGCGCATGTTTATAACTCAAATACAAACACTTGTTCGCTTCTGTCGATAAAATTAATCATGCATTTTTTCGGAACGTACGTACATATAGGTAAACGCCACGAGGCTAGTAATAAAGTAAACTAGATGAAGGAACACCGGCCGGCATGGCACTGCCATAGTGCCATAGTCCATACCGAGACGCGACCGTGTCCGCACGCCGTTTGCCTCTCGAGCGAAACGCACGCGGTGACCGATAATACGGAGCGAAGTGTAACAACCTTTTTTCAAAATATTTATCGACATTTAAAATTAGAACATTAGTGTGACTGGGCGTTTTTTGGCAAACCATTTTAACAACTGAACCGTTTTTCGGCTGTTTTTTTACTTGAATTGAAAACTCTATTTTGATATCCTTACATTTTTCAATGTTTTTTAGTGAATGATTTTTACGGGACCATTAATTTCAGGTTGGTATTTTAAAATTGCCATTTAATGAGGCATTTTCTTAAAAAAATCCTATTGAAGCTAGACCTCAATACATGGCAGGGCTCTTTCGCGGAAAAATAAAGGTCGTGGGAGAGTATCATAACAACCTGTACACTTGTACAGGGTCTATGCCATTGAATTGCAAACTAAAACCGCCACCTTTTCAGGCTGGTCGAACAACTTCTGATATTACGAAAACGCCTCATAATTTGTTTATCCTATCATACCATAGACTAACCATAGCAATCCAATATATAAAGTACATTCTTACCTACCTCTGTTCATTAAGTAGTAGGTAGCCTGCTACTTATTACCTCATTGCTGGAGAATAGATTACCGATCTAAGTAGGTAGGTAAGTAACTATTCTTTTTTGTGAATGGACAAATGAATTTTCATTAACCACTCGTCATAGGGTCACTGTGTTACCAACATTCGACGTTCGCTAATAGATTCGATACGCGTCTATCAACGAAATTATGATTGTAAGTATTGCGCAAAGGTTCAAGTCAACCTTAACCGTTTGGTGATTTGGATCAAAGTACAATAGGGCTAGGGCTTATGATAGAAGAGTAGAGGGACTCTACATTGTCTAGATATTTCTAGATTTTTTCAGCATAATAGATACGTAATAAGGTAGGTAGACTGAAATGGGGTCCAACCAAAGCAAAAAAAAAAATTAGAGATCTAGAGAATTAGAGAATTTAAACAGCTTATACTTTCGATAATTACATTTTCAAATAACTTTCGTTTATTTGTTTAGAAATTATTTATGTTGTGTTATATTTATGCTTTTTTTATCAATAAGGATCCACATACTTCTTGTACTACTGTACTACTTTCTTGATATGTGTATCATAGAGTAGCCTATCTATATTACAAGGTATTTCTGCATACCACCTCAGGGGATAGGAAGCCAGTAATTGGACCTACCTGCCAAGCGGGAAGGTTTGTTATCCTTTGACGTTGAGGTATCATTTCCCGGTAAGACTGCAGGTCCTGCATAAAGTTATGTGATAGGAAATAAATAATAACAAAATGTAATAAATAAATATTTAACCATCAAAGCTGAGCGTAGGTATCTATTAGTACCTACCTCGCGTAGATAAAGCGTATAATATTTGCACAAAGAGAGGCAGCTTGCAGTCATATTAATAGCTTTAACGTCCACGGAATCAAAAGATACTCCAATTTGTCCACTAAAGACACTGAAATACTAAGGTAATATATGTCCGTAAAATATGAAACATTTTTTTTCATATAAGCTAAATTAAGTTTTGTTATGGAAATTTAAACAGAACATAATTTCCATTAATTAAAATATTAAGATTGGTAACAAAATTAAACACCTATAAACTTAATTAGGTGGCTTAAAGAAGATCAAAAATATACATAAATAAGTAACATAAAAATATTTGAATGTTTGTTTTGTTAAAATCCCTTAGGTTCTAAAAGTGGATTTGAACCTGCTCCAGAACTTATAATAGATTCACTGCCAAAAACCCAAAATAAAACCTAAAAAAACACTCAAGTAAAATATACTAAGTATGCATCGTAGGTATTCATTTTAAAATAGTTTTTAGGTAAGTACAGTTAATTTATTTTTGATACAATACTAAAATGTTACAAAAACATCAAAGCAAATCCGTATGCTGAAGCTAGTAAACCTATAAAATAGATTATGAGATGCTAATTCGCAAGATAAGACGGCTATTAGAAAATACGCCACTGATATAGACTGATAATATGTGATAGCTTTATCGTACACCGTTAAATCAATCTAGTTTTAGGCCATAACAAATTATGGGCGTTGTGCCCCAGGAACGGACTTTTTTTTTAAATGTTTTTATTTGGGGACTATCATGGTGCCCGCGACTTCGTCTGCGCAGGATATATATATATATATATATATGGATATATCTATATAGATATTTGATATTTGAATATCAATAATGATCTTTATAAATGCCTATGTGTTATTCTGATGTATGAACTTTACAATAATATATCTTTGTAAAGTTTTATCAAAATCCATTCAGTAGTTTTCGCGTGAATGAGTAACAAATATCTATAGATATAAACTTTCGCGGTTACATTATTAGTTTGGGATTATAATGCCTGGTACTGACCGGTGTTATGGGGCGTACCTATTGTACCATTCGCAGCGAGCATACGTTACGCCGCACCGCCGCCGCCACCGCCGCTAAAGTCCGTCTCGTTGCTCGTTACGAGCGCCATCTAGTAGTAGGTACTGAATACACTAACGCTCGCTGTGTAACATGTTACATTACGCACCGTAACGCTGCCGGTCAGTCCTTAAAAAGTTGTGTTCAGAAAGTAAGTCTTCGGATTAACTTTAATGGATGAAAGTGACTAAAACAATCGATTTATTATGTGACTCACAAACCCTTCCCTTCGTCAAATACTGAATAGCAGCATACTGCGCAGTTTTAAAGTGTGACACAAACAATTTTATTTCAATTACAAAAATAACTACAGTTTCACATCTTTAGAAAATCGCAGCGACCTACTAATGTTATTAATTAAAATTCGGCTAATATAGCCATTTACTATATATCTTCGGTTTTTTCATGTTCATGTTATAAGGTGAGTGTCCTTTAGATCGAGGCGAATGAAGTCTAATAGACTATATAATGTGCTCGTATGTGTATATAATAGGTAGGTACCAGACATAGTATGTTAAGACGTTTGGTAGATATACAATTACAATTACAAAATTCTTTATTGTACACAAAGATTAATAAAACAAATAGACATTAACATAAACGAGTCCAATAGGCGGCCTTATCGCTTAGAAGCAATTTCTTCCAGGAAACCTTTGGATGGATAGAAAATACCTACCTATTGTTTATTATTAGTAGTCTGCGTTTTGAGATGTTGTAACAAGATCTCCCTAAATTCCATCCTTTTTAACCAAATATATAAATAAAAAGTACTTACCTCTTAAAAGCTCTTATACTAAGTAGGTTGCACTATGAAAAATTTTCTGAATTTGACACATTATTTCTCTCTAAGAATAGCTTAAAAGAAGTTTCTCTCATTGGTTATTTTTTTGTTAAATTCATGCTTGATTCGCTTTTTTGATTTGTTTGTTTATTACTTTTTCCAAATTAGCGTCTGTAACGTTGTGTTTTATATAATTAATGTAATCTTAAATAATAAAATAAAAACTATATAATGTAATTTTTTAAGAACGTTTTACACTGCCTTAAAAAAACAAAATGAAGTAAACACCCTCAAAATTTGTAGCCTTTTGGTTTTATTAAGTTTTTCCTCATACGTACCATTATTGGAAATAACTACTCAAAACAAGCGGGTTTTACCATAATCACCACGCATGGCAGGCGGATTAGTGATCACGATGGGGTGGTAAAAATACAAAAAAGGAAACTGCTGCCATTCCTCTGCCCGTTTTTTATACTAACCTCTTCCCAAAATAAATAAAAAAACATCGCAATGTCATTTACCCTTATAAATAAAGTTATCAATCAAATATTATATCAAACACTGACAAACTAGTGATCAAGAGATTGTATCAAGTGTCTACTTACATGCCTACATGACTGGCGATAACTGCCTGCATAAATTTAAATTATAATAAGTGAATCCGCCTATATTTTCAATTATAAATAGTTGTAAGTATTAGGCTAATTGCTATCTGTCAGTCTTGTGGACGATTAGAACGATTTAGAAAAAAACTTAACAATAGGATCATCATCATTAGCCCGTTTATGTCCACTGCTGAACATAGGCCTCCCCCAAACGAAGCACGAATAGCGGTCCCAAGCCGCCTCCATCCAACGAATACCTGCGACCGCTACAAAGTCGTCGTCGGTCCTTCGAGTGGGAGGTCTTCCCACACTCCGTTTCGCATTGCATTGCGGTCGCCACTCGAGAAAAATTTCTCACCAACGTTTATCGGTTCTACGAGCTATATGGCCTGCCCATCGCCACACAGCCTGTACAATAGAATGTGTTTACTTCTAAGCCCAATTTTACGCTAAGCTAGTCAGTGGACTTTTGAATACCTAGAATATTTTTCGGGAAAATAATTTTTTTTTTCGTTTGTTAATTACCCCGAGATTGTTCCATATTCTTGAAGAATTACTATTGTCACGTAAAACTTGAAAACAATGTCTAAATTGATAGTTAATAGTTTAGAATTATTTTCTATTACAGGTAGGTTACTATACCAATGCTCAGTAACAAAATTTATTATAAGCAGTAAATTTAGGGTTACAGAATAAAATACATTTTCACTATCATCTGTGTCACTGATAATTTGATATTATCCGTGACAACGTAATTTACGATCGGTATCAATAAACTCTTGTGTTAATGGACGATAAAAACAATGACGCATTATTTATTTACATGCATTTAGCGAATTATTTTAGGAATTTTAAGTACATATGCAACTTTTCTGCTCATAATGTCACGCGGCTTCTGTCGAATCGCTAAAAAATCTTCTAAACAGTGCAACCGGGTTTAGCTGCAACTTCAAAGTTTACTGTAATGTATATCACCAAATACTTTTTTACGTGTCTAGGTGTCTATAAAAATCATAAAATGCATCGATGGGATCAGCTGCCCGATTCAAATATTCATTAGGTCAACTGATCCCGCGGGATCAGTTCGAGCGGCTTCAGTTGACTAAAGACCCGGTATTTATTATTATTTACTCAGGCTGGCTTCTTCTCAGGGCCTAGTTAGGCAGGGGGACAATGCACAATACACTCCTATGCGAGATGTCAGTGCAGATCCCAGTTCCCCCACTTAGAATTAGAATTAGAATTCAGGCTGGCTTCTGTATCACTGTGGCCATGGTAGGCTTATTATGATCCCCACATTATATATTCGCCCCTGAAGCAGCGGCGCGGCGGTCAGGATGCCAAGAAATTTCGATGGGTTATTCCGCGTTCGGGCCCACTAGTTTCGGCCCAAAGTAGCTCGAACATGGAAAATCAAATTCTGTGGTGATTTCATACCGCATTCGTCCCATTTTAAGATTTCTAACAGAAAAGTAGCCATATTACGGTCAACCACATACTTCTAGTACAGTTACTTTGTACATTTTTTTTACCCGTGAAAGTCTTAAGGCAGCCAGAGGAGAATCCAGGTAAGTGATTGTCTCCGCAGAAAATAATTTTCAATCGAGACGACTAGTTACCAAACACTTGTGTAGATGGATATAAAATTCCGTCCCGTGGAAAATACTTTCCACTTAGACAACCAGTTATTTAGTTTGGTTGGAACAAACCGAGGCAGCAGCTTCATCTATGTAAACTGCGATCACCAATCCGCCTGCTAAGCATGTACATTTTATCAAAATCTGCACTTTTTGACACGTTCAACAGTGGACGATCATTTGCTGAGGAGTAAGAATGAGGGTGAGAATGAATATCGTTCTTTACCAGAAATTATTAATAAAAATACTATATTTCCGCTTCTGTATGGGATCGGACAAGTCTTCATTACAACATCAGTGACACATCTACATGTCTATTCATCACAGATAGCGAGCTCTAGCTTAGATAAAATAGCTTCTTCTCTGCATAGGTTGGTTTTAGGATAAATAATAATGTATGTAGTATGCGCGAACACAGGTGCACTCTCATAATCCGATGGGCCGGCAGACCGACACGACCGAAGAGAGATCATGGCCCTACCCGAGGTTTGAACTCAGGACCTCATAAAAATTTATTTTAAGTTTTGCGGGATAAATACTAATTTCGACGACGTCACATAGCCTTTAACCATCGGACTATTAAGACGAATCATATGACACCTCATTTGTTGAAATTGGACCAGTAGTTTCAGCGCTACGAGGGAACATAAAAATCGGCTACATACATACATACATACATACATAGGGTGTCAAAATGATAACCCTCTCGTAGTCGGGTAATAAAAAACACATGCAGCCAAACCTAGAATCTCCTTCTTTTGAAGTCGTTTAAAAATGGAAGGCGTAGTTAAAACATTTAGCCACGATTAAAAAAAAAAGAAACTCTTATACTATAAAATCCGACCACCATCGCCTCCTTTACCCGAAGCCTTGACATTGACTGCCCCAGCTGCCTTACCTACACACTACGCTACAACCATTGCGTCCTACTCCTGCATGACATTATTTAGGGCTGCACTGATATGTTATCGATAAATAACGGGTCGGATCGTGTGATTTTTATATTGGGCTCCATGTAGGTCGGACTATAGCAGCTATTAGCTATACTGTGATCTGAGTTACGATGTGTCGATAGGTAGGGCTGCATTCGATAAATTGATGGGTGTTTTTGTGTTCGAGGTGCTTGCTTTTTAGTATGTGGGTAAGTAGGTAGCTGTTATTTTAATTCGCTGTAATTTATCGATTGTTTTTAGGTTTTTCTCGATAAAATCTATTTACTGTATCCACTGTTTTGATCGAATATTTTATTTTAAAGGATTTTAGCAAAGTTTATATACATTTATTTCATATATTGAAATACTTAATTCCGTTTAATTTAAATAGGGACTAAATTCAAGCGTTACTTTGCCGAAATCTATTGCAAAATATTAGGATGTAAATTTTTTGTGAAAATTTTAAAATTATGTTCGTACCTATCTTGCGCGGAATTGTTACTAAAAATTTACATCCTATTATTTTTAGTTTAATTTATAATTAATATTATTTACTAATCGAGTAAGTACATATGTATGTAGGTACAACTTTGTTCAGAATGCAGTTAAATACATACATAGATTTAAAAAATATATAATAAAATAATTGCTTACATTACCTATCTGTAAAAACTTTCATAAGCGACCTTTTAGTGAAATATTAAAAATCACTCAGACCACAACATCGTAATAACGCACGGTTACATTGCGCGTTATCGCTTATCGGGATCGTTACTGCGACCTACATACATTGTGTATTACTATAAAAAATACTAGGTAATTTGCAAGAGGTAGCTATGGCAACACTTACGTATGTAAATACGTAAATAGTGGCATTTTTTAGGGTTTCATACCTCAAAACGAAAAAAGGAATCCTAGGATGAAAACTCTCAAATCACTTTATTGTCTGTCTGTCCTTCCGTCGGTCAAACCTTTTTTCTCAGGAACGCGTGCTATCGAGTTGAAATTAACATCAAATACTCAGGTCCCTAACCTTTGGAGCCGTGATATAAATTTAAACTTCTAAGTCAACGCAATCAAAAGTCACAGCCGTTTATGCCCATTTTTTTAAATTTCTACGGGAATCACGTGAACACAACACCTGTAGGGTACTTCCCGTTGATCTAGTAGAATCAAGAAATTTGGCAACAAGCGAGGTCTTATGGCACAACTAAAGGAAAAAATCTGAAAACCGTGAATTGTTTATTCACATAAAAAATAATATTTGATTGGACCGAAAACCTATAGGGTAGTTCCCGTTGACCTATAATTATCATATTCGGTAAAAAGAGAGGCCTTATAATAAAAATAAACTTTGAGAAGAGCTTTATTCCATATCCACAATACTGTAAAAGAAACATTTTAAAACATATTCTTTATAAGAAATTATATGGTTCAATTGAGAAAGTACACAATAGTTACGAAATTTATAAGAAATTTCTGAATAGGTATGTAGATATCAGGTGTATCATGAAATTAAATAGAATTATTCTTAGTCAGTATTATGTTTTTGGTGTCAATTTCTTAGTGGTATGGACCGCCTTCAGCGGTGTATGCCTCCTCTAATGATCTCCAGTAGTCTCGGTCTCTAGCTTTCCGTGTCCACATTTTTCCAGCCCTCAGGCTGATGTCGTCATTCCATCGTTTGAATGGTCTTCCCTTTTTTCTTTTTTGGTCAAGAGGTATCCAGTTTGTGACTATATATGGCCATCTGTTTGGTTTCATTCTTTGGATGTGTCCTGCCCATTTCCATTTTAGGCCCAACATTCTTTTGACCACGTCTTTTGTTTTGGTTCTCCCTCTAATTGTTTTGCTTTTTACTTTATCTCCGAGTTTGATGCCTAGAAAGCTTCTTTCTGTACCTCTCTGACATACTCTAAGTCTTTCTAACATTTTCTTTGTTGTAGTCCAGGTTTGGCAAGCATAGGTCAGGCAGGGTGTAAGGCATATGTCCATGGCTTTGCTTTTTAATGTGATGGGTAGATGCTCTTGAAAATCTCTGTCATTGCCCAGTATTTGTTCCATGTCGATTTTATTCGTCAATTTATTTCTTTTTCTGTACAGTAGTCAAATGCAATGAGATGTCAAAAGTAAACATATTCGTTGACGTATTCTAGGTTTGTTGAATTGATCGTGATAGTTGTTTGTGTTTTATTTGTCATTACCTTAGTTTTTGTTTCATTTAGTTCTAATCCAGCTATTCTACTTTGTTCCGTCAGCGTCTCTATCATGTATTGCAGTTCCGTTGGATTTTCCGAGAACAATACAATATCGTCTGCGAATCTGAGATGGTTAAGGTAGTTTCCATCGATTTTTACTCCTAGCCCCGTCCACTCTAATGACCTAAAAATATTTTCAAGAATGGCAATAAAAATATTCGGCGAGAGCGGGTCACCCTGTTTTACTCCTCGTTCGATGCGGAATGACGTTCCTGCTGTTTCTAGTTTTACTTTTGCGCTGCTTTTGTTATATATTTCTTTGATCAGGTTGATGTAGTTGTCGTGCATGCCTTGTTTTTCAAGTGACTTCCAGATGAAAGAATGGAATATAGAGTCAAAGGGTTTACAATAGTCGATGAAGCATATATAAAGCGGTTGGTCATACTCTACATACTTCTCAATCACTTGCTTTAGGGTGTGTATGTGGTCCACTGTAGAGTAGCTTTTTCTAAATCCTGCTTGTTCTGTCGGCTGATTCTCTTCGATTGTGTTTGAGATTCTGCGGAGCAGCACTGATGCAAATACTTTATACACACATGATATCAAGCTAATAGGTCTGTAGTTCGTGATTTGTTTTGGGTCTCCCTTTTTATAAATTAGTGTTATCATATCACTGAAGTAGTCGATTGGTGTGGTATCTTGTTTTCTTTGAGGATAAGGCTAAATAATTGAGTTGGGCTTAGTGGGCTTAGTCAGCACATTTTTACCTGCTAATATCATATCATGCATTTTCCTGATTTTAGTATCTTTATAGATAGTTCTTTTTCACTCTCTAGGAATGGTGGTGGTGGATCAGTATTTTCTTCATAGGTCATGTTCGGTGTCTCCACTGTTACGTCTTTGTTGCTGTAAAGTTGTTGGTAAAATTGGGTGGCTATGTTTAATATGTGTTCCTAACTGTGGTTCCAGATGAGTTACAAAGATGAGATGAGATTAATTGGCTGTAGTTTTGTAAGTTCTGTTTTGTTTTCTTATTTATGTCTCTATATATTTTACTTAGTTGTAGTTTTTCATATTTTGTTTTGTTAGATTTGTGTTTGAGTTGGTGTCTTAATTCATATAGTTGTAATATTTCGTCTGTAATTATTACCTATGACAATTTTTTTTGTTTTTTTTTGGTAGAGCTTGCTTTACTCAGACAATTTTTAAAGTTGTTTTGAATAGTGTCATAGAAATCTTGAACCGTTTCCGTTGTTTTTTTCGGAATGGTTGCAAATTCTTTGTCCAGTATTGTAGAGTCAATGTTTTGTACGGGAAGTTTTCCATAATTTGCTCTGGATTTCTTTTTGTGTTGTAAAGCTAAAGTCATTCTCACCATTCTGTGATCGCTGGAGTGTAGAAATCTGTTCAGCACAGAAATGTTTTGTACATATTTAGGTTGATTTGTGGTTATAAAATCAATCTCGTTTTCTATTTTTCCATTGGGTGATAGCTATGTCCATCTGAGCTTGTTAGGCTTTTGGAATAAGGTGTTAGTGATTTTTAGTTTATATTGGAGGCAGAAGTCAATGAACATTTGTCCTCAATCATTTCTTTTGCCGTATCCATATTGGCCCATAGCTAGACTTTCATATAGTTCTGGTCTGCCTATTTTCGCATTAAAATCTCCCATAACAATTAAGTTTTTTGTGTTGACGTAGCTTTATTTAGGTTGTCGTAAAAGGTTTAAATCTCTACTTTTTTAGCGCTTTCAGTGGGAGCATAGACTTGGACAATCGTGTAGGAGAGAGATTGGATCTTTATGTTGAGCAAGGCGACTCTCTCCGATATTGCTACAAAATTTTCTATTTCAACGCATTTTTGTTTTTTTTTTACTAGAAAGCAGACTCCTTTCTCTCCTTGAGAGAAAGGAGTCGGCTTTCTAGAGAGGCCTTATAGGACAAATAAAGGGAAAAATCCGAAAATTGCAACTTTGTAGTTAATTCACATAAAAAATATTTTTTTATTCTCACTATGGACCGAAAACCTATAGGGTACTTTCTGTTGACCTAGAATGATGAAATTTTACAAGATAAAGGCCTTATAGCACAAGTAAAGGGAAAAATCTGAAAACCGTAATCTTGTAGTCTATTCAAAATGAAAATATTTTTTTTGTTTTTGCAATGATGTGACCATTACCTATAGGGTACCTACATCCCGTTGACCTAGAGAATCATGAAATTTGGAAAGAAACAAGGTCTTATAATTACAGAACCCTCGGCGCACGAGTCCAACTCGCTTTGACTGACTTTTTTATTTTTTCGTATCATCATCGAGCAGTTTCAGAGCTCAAACCTTCTCTAAATAGTCTTAGGTAGGTACCTAATATTAATTTACCCATTTTCAAAGATTTAAAAAAGTATTGCTAATTTCGTTTTTATTTTAGGGTACCGTACTCAGGATGAAAACGGAACCCTATTACCTAGTTGTACTTACTATAAAATGTGTAGAGACGCTCTATGCATTTAAAGATTCAATTAAGATCAATTAAATGGGTGATATTAATAGCAGCTCTATAACCGTTTCATATGGCGACATTGAACTAAATAGTTTGAATTTCAAGTTTATAATCTGAGAAATAGTTATAAATAGGTTTTGATCTGGTTTTTAAGTTTCTGTCACGTAAATATATAAGTATTGACTATAACTTAATACTTGAAGGATTTCAAAGAAACCCATAAAGTCTGAAAAAAATATATCTACTTTTAGAATTTGCAAGATGACAGAAGATGACTTCGGCCTTGAAGATTTTGAATCTGTTTAAATGCAATTTTTCTTAGTAGTTCAAGAGGTGAATGTAAATTTAATAGAAATCTTACTGTGGAATATAACGAAGAAAATAAAAATCAAATAATATAAATTTGAATTTAAATTAGAGTATTTACAATTGAAACATTTGAGCTAACTGCAGACTGTCAAACTAGATAGTATGCTCAGGTAGCTCAACAGGCTCAAACAGGTAGCTCAACTGATCCATATCAATACCAAGCGTCCCCAAGACGCAGACTGCTTTGCCTCGCTGTAAGGCAGTGCTCATGCGCTGCGCCAGATAGATATTCACCAGCTCTCGGGTCACGCGTCGCTTCAACCAGAAGCTCGGAATATAATTATTTTCAAAAGGTCACTTGGGAATTTATTTATACATCGAAATAAACTAAAATGTAAGCTTGGCTGATCTTAAAATCATGATTGTATTCAGATTAAACTAACGTATATTTTATTGCTCAATAAAATCACTTTTTGAACTCATCATGTGTGGTCAAACGATGACTTGATATTCTCCGTTTATAGTAAAATCAACCTTTAACACAAAACATTATGGACTAAATTCGTGGGCGTGGATTTACATCTCCTTAAAAACATTATGAACGCAAATCTGTCAAATGGCTGTAACTATTACTAGCCAATCAAGACCTGGTTATTGGAAATACCAATTTAAACAAAAACTAGACGTACCGAGGTCAAGGAATAATTTTTATCCTAATTACTCCTAACCGGAAGAGCTTTTTCGCAAAAGTCTCTACCTACCTTCATTAAAATTATCAGTAAAAGAAGGACCACACAGTGGTTTCCTGCATGTATATATCCCTTTATGTATACAAGGTGTCCTATAATGAATAAATAACCTTGAAGATGCTGCTGCAAGGCCAAATTGAAACAGAAAAATTTAAAAAAAACTTGCTGCTTTTTTATACCTACATTACATTACCAAGATATTTTTTAAACCGCAGCGCAGGTGCTCAAAATTTTCATGATATAATGTGTTTTTTTGTTTTTAAATTTTATACATGTCTTGAAAACTACTGGCCATAGTTACATAAATATTTAAAAAGGTGAATAAATAATAAAACATAATTGGTGATAAATACTACTGTTCCCTATCACATTTCAAAAATATTAGCTTTGTAATTGTTTAAATTGCGATACCCAAAAATTATACAGGCATAATAGTTTAAAAAAGTTTTATAACTCCCTAACGGGTCAAGATTTTTTCTTATTTATTTTGTACTTACCCCCGCGCACAAAGCACCTTCAATGTTACCAATGTTGTATGGGACAGCCTGTATGTTGTATTTTTGCATAACCTTGCCAATATGTTTTCACCAACCACTTTTTCATGTAGTCATCAAGGCGACTCTACCTATGGTAGAGAGAGGTGTACCTTTATAAAAAGTTAGTTCCTTTGACGTACAACTTTATGTATGTGATTCGATAGTCTGCCGACACGCATGAAAAAAGATGAGAAAGGTGTTTTTATAGACGACGACGTAGTTAACAGAAAACTGCAGTTAACTATTTCGAAAAAAGATACCCAGGTTACTTACTACGATTTATTGAACGAAATATTTTATATCATGTAAAGTTTAATATAAGTTGTATAGACAAAACTATATTGAACAAAATTGTCGTGATGCGACTGAATGTTAGATTTTTTTTTTATTAATCTTAGGAAAACTTACGGCTAAACATGAATAGAGAATCATCATCATCATCATCATATTAGCCCGCCTCCATCCATCAATAGAGAATATTAAATAATATTAACGAAGGCCAATTAAAAGTTTTCACAAGTAGTATAAAAGGTATTAAAGAGAATAAGTTGCAGACAAACAATATAGGTATTTGTGAAATTAAGAAGTAAAGAAGTGATTACCACAAATACATTTGAAGCTACTGGGAGAAGTGTTCAATTCAAGTGTTCAACAACTTCTTTTGCCGTTGCGTTGAAATATCTGCTCGCACGTAGAATATATGAGTTCTGTCTATATCGCGCTTTAGATGATGGGATATGCCGAAGATTATGGTTTCTTAGACCTTCAATTTAATATTATTTGTGAATCATAAACAATCTAATTATAAATATTATAATTATGAAATCAACAATGGACGTGTAAAATTGATTGTATTTTTATTAATAAATTCTTGTATTCTTGCTTCTGGAGTCGTTTTGAGTCCTATGCAACCAAGAAGTTCTTTAAAGTTCACCCTCCCACTCGACAGACTATTAAGACTTTTACACTTTTACTTCTACTCTACTAAGATAACATCAGGCAGTATAATTTTTAATTTTTTTCTGATCGTGTAGCTAGTACAATAAATGCAAATCACCAATTAGCAACATTCCACATTCTTGCCACTTTTATGTATTTATACGTGTCATGTCACAAAGGTCCTAACGCGCGTTAAAACGTAACCTATTGATACTAAACTCATTGAGAAGGCAATAACGACAAGGCCTGGCTACCATTGTTAGCCCAAAAGTGGACACTCAGACAGGAAATTACTTTTAACCCGTTACCACCCACGGAATCCTTTACTATATAAAATGCAACTGTGGCTACCTGCCCCCCACTAACAAAAGATAAAGGTCGCGTCATGGTTTAATAGCGCTGACCTTGATGCGCAGAAGTAGATTTTTCTATTTTCACACCGCTTTACACCTGCGCACCCTGTCCACCTTCACCGACCGATAAATAATCTTTATTGAGTTTTGTATTGTATAGTTATTTTGACCACATACAATGTTGATGCTGATGATGAAGAAGCAACAGTATGTAGAGTTCCTACAAGGTCCTCACATTCGTACAGTACATTACTGAGTGTAATATTTGCTGGCGTGCATCATACTCTATCTGTTAGCCATTACGAAATGGTGTCTGTTCTACAGTGACACAGTTCTTACTAAACAGCTAACTCACACTGTCGAATCGATAGGCATTCCCTTCCTATTTCCTTATATTATTTTCTTTCATTATTATTTTTTTCATACTTCTAAAGCTCTGTTAACTAACAGAATTCGTTTTTTCATCAATTGACACAAATTAAATTAAGAAAAATATTGCTTAGCTATGTTGAAGAAGGTTAGGTTAGTCTTTATCACATAGTGTATAGGTAGGTGTACAAACAATTATCTCTGTTAACTAACAGAATTCGTTTTTTCATCAATTGACACAAATTAAATTAAGAAAAATATTGCTTAGCTATGTTGAAGAAGGTTAGGTTAGTCTTTATCACATAGTGTATAGGTAGGTGTACAAACAATTATGGCGAACTACCGAAATAAATAAATTTGATTTGATTATAAGTATTCGGATATCGTAATCGTAAAATTCTATGTATTTAAATCAGCTTTGGGAAATCATAGCAAGACATACAAAGATAAACCTCTGCCGGAAATGTCATGTGTTTCCAAGAATGTACAGAGTACATTCTGTGCCATTTTAATTTGGCAGACCCAAAGTCATAGTGCCAAAGTCTGGTCGACTATTTACTTAATTACTTTTAAAGAAGACGGCGGATTCTTATTTATTGCTATGACATTAATGACACAACAGTGTGACCACAACCTTGACAAATGTGGCTAAAAGAGCAGATCCGAATTGTCTGACACTATTTAAAGTTTTGTAAACATGTCTATATCACAGATAAGAGGTATATCAGTAAATTGATTTATCCGGATTCTTACCCAGTTGGTTTGAGCTGCACTGTGCCAGTGGGTACATATTTTTCCAACAATCTATTTGTTTATGAGATGGGTAACACCGAGATAACCCAATTACTTATCGCGCGCAATGAATTAGAAATAGAATATTTTCTTATAGGTGGTCGTTGCGACAGATGGTACACTGATGTATGTATTGTCTCTTATCTCTACTAGTCTCTTACTTTTTTATTAGGAAGGGTGTTTGACCACTATTTAACTAAGGAACTGAAGATTTGGCCTAAGATGGAGCACGCTTTCCCACTAAAAACTTATTCACACTGGATTTGAAGACGCCGAGATTATACTCTACGTGGCAAACAGACTATTGTAAATTCATTAATATATCATACTAAGAAATTTAATAAGATCCCAAAAATGTTTCTACTTCGACGGGTCTTGAACCCGCAACCCTCCCTCAGTACGGGATGCGCTACCAATTGCGCCACGAGGTCTTGTGACGTAGAAGTCGAACAACTCTGGGACTTCCTTCGGTCTTAATATTATAGTGTGTGTGTGTGTGTGTGTGTGTCAGTGTGTGTGTGTTTATATCATACTGTTTTAGTCCTTTGAAGTCTCTGTTTAAGTTTATTCAAGTACTATCCAAGTCTTTTTTAGTATTTACCATACTAATCTCTTTGAGTATTATGGTAGCTCCATGTCTATTCTGCCCTAATCTTGAAGAGATTAGGGTAGAAGAGACATTCTTATCTTTAGGAGTCTTATCTAGTTGAGTCTCTTCAAGTTACTATCTATTGAAGCCATTTCTAGTCCTTTAGTAGTTTCTTTTAGTATTTGTCCAGTCTGTTATCGTAGTGTCTCTTATAGTCTTGAATAGAACCAAACTACCTTCTGCCTTTAAAGTTTAATGTGCCACTGTACCTCAGAGCTCTTTGAAAAATGTAATATTAATTGGTTCATGTCATCTATTTGCACAGCTGCCCCCATTAAGATGATCATTGTCTAACGGTGACACGATTTCTTCTTCAGGCTCAATTACATTTCAATAAATGTGTCGCAACTCAAGCTGATTAAATATAGGCAAAGATGGAAAAAGTTTCTCAAACTCAAAGACTTTATTACAAAATATAGAAACCTAGAAGGTATTGTTATATAATATATAGTATATATTATAGATATATATCTATATATATAGTATGGTTTGTTACAATCTTTAAATAAGAACAAGAACGTGAGTAGAGAAACAACTCACTCGGTTTAGTTCTTAACACGTTGACTGCCACCGATGCACTCAGTGGCACTTCTACATCAGGACCACTCTCGTTACAAGGCGAGACGACGACGACGACGTGCTCGCGCCCGTCCGGGTCGCATCGTTCAAGCTCAAGCTGGGCAGTGAACGCGCTCCGTCACCGCAAGTATTTGCCTGTAATGTACTACATGTAGTACATGATAACTCTACGTCTAATTGAAAACCACTGTTCAGAATGCTCAAGACCAATTTTTTGTACCTATTGTTTATACATTAAATCAACAAATACATATATGTATACGTAAAATATACGCTTGTCAATTTATTATACTCCACTGAGAGCTCAATATCGATGCCGATGAAATATTAGAGTAAAATAACAAAGTGCGATCATGCGTAGATCACATAAGATTAATATGCGATGGTGTTGATGGTTATATTGATATGAACGTTAGAGTTAAATAAAAATAAACGACGGTACAGTCAGAAACAACTTTTGAAAACATGATCTTGTTGTATTGAGTTTTTTCTAAGTCGTTATTTTATTTTCCGGTGATTTTTTGTTATGTGTAGGTAAAACGTCAGAAAATATAAAAAATATTGTTCCTTTAGGAATTCTATAAATTATACTGTCGCACCGCAGAGACATGGCAATGAATGGGTTAAGTCACCCGATTATTGAATTACAAGCTTTGCTAAGATTAGATTGGGGATAGTTTAGGCTACAGAACGCCTAAACTAGCCCCAATCTAATCTTTTACCCATTTCGTAGAATAGTAATGTCCGTCGTATTTCACCTTCACTTCCGCTTTTAGTTTTAAAATCTCTTATTTCTAAACCTGGCAACAATATTCAGCTGTCGTTTTGCTTTAAAACTTTACTAAGTTCAAAACAACTCACTCTCTCTCGCCTTTAAATTATATTACCACATTTACCACGCGGAGTCACGGAGAGCCCATGTTCCTGGAGTATGGGCTAATTGATCGTAAAAATGCGTCGAAAAGCACCATAACCTTTCGCCGTCGACTGTACACATACTCAGTCAGGTAAGTTATAATATGTCTAGTTGATTTATAGTTATTACTATCTATGAGAAACAGAAAAATTGTAGATACACAGCTTCCGAGCGCATAGACAATGCGAGATTACAAACATGTTAATAAACAAATTGAAATGCCAGAACATTGATTTGTTACACCTGTAGTGGGAGCATGTTTGATTTACTAGGAATAAAAGTAAAAGACTAACAAATTGATTCTTTGGCTAAAAAACAGCGCTGATCTTGAAATGTTCAGCACACGTTGAGCCAACTGCTATTTCGGCGCATGGAGGCAGAGCTACCTAATTTTCACTACCTACATTTTTTTTACCCATCTACATAACTCCATGATTTTTTTTTCTGGTTTCTTTTTTTATACTTTTTATGGTACTTGTGTCGAAATAAATCTTTATTCTATAAGCCTACACGTATGAAAGATAATAAAATTTATTCAGAAGTAATCGCGTCATAGGATCCGAAAGCATTTCGCTCACTTTTCTCCTTATCTCCAGTTCATAATGTTAAATCTTATAGATATTTACTTAAAACTTTTAATATAAAAAAACTGTCATTTGAAAACAGTTGCTTAGCACTGCTTTTTCCCACTCTTACAACCGAAAAAAACAAAAGACTTATATGTAGTATATGTAGAGGTACGAAGGGTTAGTTAGGCACCGGGTAAAACGAGGTGAATAGAGACTCCAAGGTGAATAGTAATTACTGAAATACTGGACCAAGACGTTACCTGGCTTGTAGCAGTGGAAGTATCCTTTGTCCGTGACTGTTCATCTCCGGATCCGACCTCTGCAAAAGGATGTTTTGCTCTATTTACTCCGTTTTACAGTAATTGACTTGATCTTGGAATATATTAAAAATCATGTCTCTAGCTACATGAAGGCAATAAATCGGATTTAAAACCAGTTGATTGTTATTTAAATAAAATCAGTTCCGTACCATAAATAATCTAAAATTACTTCTTATGGTGAAGAAGTAACTTTAGATCATTTATTAATATGGCAATTTTTCATGTAGGTGGAATTTATATCATAACAAATACAAACCATATATTATCGAAACAATGGCTTAGGACTGGTTTAATTATTTAAATTTTTGGATAGATTTTAAGTTAGTATGTATTTTGATATTAGATGAAGATTTATTAGACTCTTATCCACCTCGTTAGCAATCAACAAAGGCGACGCCAAAAAAGGTTGTAAATTTATTTATTTCCATACATTAGTGATAAAGAAGTATCTCTTTAACAGCAAAGTTCAATCTTTATATTAATAAATGTATAATGAATATATTTTTCAGAATATTTATGATGGAATTCAAGTATTTAGTTAACAAAGCTAGACCTGGCTGGAGTGGGAAGACTAGCTTAAATATAGGAAAATAATATTTTTGAAAACATAACCAAGTTTCTAAAATAAGCATCTCGACACTGGCCAGATGTCCTGTCAGGTGAGACCAGACGAGATGTTCGTGAACATTCTATTTTTGTTCACTAATAGCTGAAATTGCATCCATTTCCATCTAAATGGGTGGCCAGTTGGATTAATCTAATCCGTCCGGATATGTCAGATAAACAATTAATAAAATAAATGGATTAAATTGGTATTGAATTTTAATTTAACTTATCAAAATCTAAATAAAACGCTCTAAATTTTTAAATGTTTGGAACAGTTATGATTTAAATTGTTTATTTAATTTTTATGATTATTGAATAAATAAATTGTAATTTTTAAGAAATATAACGGAAATAGGCAGTAGTTCGATGACATTTAATGGAATCTTAAAAATTATGTTATTATAAACATTTAGCGATCTCATTTATAAGAAATAAATACCTAATTATGGACTTTATGTTAATATTATGCATCCATATTAGAAACAACATGATTTTATGTAAATATTGCAATGTAAAAATTTTATACATAAATAACTTTATATTATAGCAATAATCGTTGATCTGATTCCATATTATGTGCTAAAGTTTATGGAATTCCTACAAGCAAACTTGTTTCAACTAATAATCCACAAACTACTTCACGCCTATCAGTACACATTTATATAATCCAAACAGTGCTATGCAAAAAATGTAAAGCTAAATAAACCAATCTGCATAAAAAATCTCTTAGCGATTGAATAGAGCAAAAAGTCAATAACCAATTACGGTACAGTAAACGAAGAATCAACAAAACTTGATCATCGTTACCACGAGGCACACCTATGATGAATCATCATAGCTCTGCTGACTTTGGTGTTAGGTGATGTTGTGTAAATTATCCTTACACCAGCTGTGCCGATAGGGGCGAAATTATTTAACAAAGCAAATTACTCCATACGGAATTTACACACCAAATCATAAAATAATATTGATGGGAAAAGTTGCCCGATTCAAATATTCATTAGGTCAACTGATTGCGCAGGATCAGTTCGAGCGGCCTCAGTTGAGTAAAGACCCCCAAGTCGGCGGTCCGGCAACAAATTGACAAAACACTGTCGGCTGCCTTCAATATCCATTCACAATAAACAAAACTTGATCATCGTTACACCGAGGCACACCAAAAAGTCAGCAGAGCTATGATGAATCATCATAGCTCTGCTGACTTTGGTGCTAGATGATGTTGTGTGAATTTTCCTTACACAGCTGGGCCGATAGAGGTAAAATCATTTAACAAAGCAAATTCCTCCATACGGTGTTTACATACACACCAAACTCGGCGTTCTGGCGACAAATTGACAAAACACAGTCGGCTGTCTAAAATATTCATACACTGAATGTTGTGCTAACCAGCCGGGTTGTGCCTTATACGAATAAAATTGCAAGCTCAAATTTCAGAGTTGTTATATATTTGCAAACATGGGTCATAATGATTTTAGTTCCAATTAATTAAACACAATCCATGTTTCGAATAGGGCATACAAATTTATCAGGTAGGTTAATATTGTTAATAGTATGGTTTATATTGTTTCTGGCTGAGAAACTAAATAAAATAAGTAAATTAAAAGAGCTGACAATGTGACCATCGATGTGGTGTAGCGGGCAAAGGTCCACCTGCGACGCAGAAGGTTGCGGGTTCAAACCTTGAGACAATTTTTTGTACGATTTGCAAATATTTGTTCCGGGTGTTCTGGGTATTTTCTATGAATATTCTATAAGAAAAAATATCTGTGTATGTAATTACGTATTCTATTATGTATATCAGTCATCTGAATTGACCAGCTGCTCCCAAGCATAAGTATTCTGATACAGCTGGGCTTAATAAAATCAGTTGAAATAAATTAGGTAGGTAACTAAGAAAGAGTGTCTCTTACTACAGCCAGAAACTTATTAAGATGAGAGTAAATAATGAGAAGGTAACTTTTATTAACAAAGAAATTACAATCAAACAATAGAAAGAAATGAGAGAAATTATATTCGCAATTTTAAAAAATGAGCTAACTGCATACTGTTGTTAACAATCTAGAGTTAGCTAAACTGATCCTGATTCATATCGATACCGGTCAGAAGCGTCTCCAAGTAACTATAACAATGTGTATCTAATTCTAAACCACTCTAAACTGTACTTTGTATAGGCCATTGACTGTTTTTTATTTACATGCAAACAATTTACCCGGAGGCTGATTGCTATCACTTCTTGATTGTGATTTGTTATCGGTTGTTAAAACTTGTTCTGATTGTTCATATTAATTTTATTTGTTTTTACATTGAAGTTTGCCTCTACTAAACCTTCACAATTCTTTAACTATACGGTACATAATTATGTTTATTCCAGTCAAAAGGCTTAGTTCATCTTTCAGGTTTGTAGAGAAATCAACATAAAAGTACCCACAAAATTCTTGCGACTCGAGAGTATTATCTCTGAGTCATATTTTCAGATTCAGAAGCTTTATTAATTCCAGCATTCCAACAAATCATAGAGCTTAAAAAATAATTTACTCCCTGGCTTAGTATTCATTGAGACAGTGTGGGAAGCGTGTTTCACAGTTCGATTGAGGCACGATTTATCCACGGGGCTATTTGTTTTACGTCAGAAATTGATCGATCATTGCCCGTTGTATTTTTTCCTTCTATTTCTGATCAGATACGCGCTAACATACCATCATTATTGTTTTGAAATCTTAATCAACAGAAACCTACACTTCGTTCCTCGCCAAGGGCTCTGCATTTCATAATATCAAATATTGACTTAGCGGCGCCACTGCTGTCCCAGAAAGTGATATAGCAGACATTTGAACCATCCTTTTTGGCTCATGAATAATTCAATTCTCTTGTCCCATTTTCAGATCCGTTGGCGATTCAAATTGTGAATTTGGAAGATGACCAATGGTGTTACGTGAAATATGAAACGAACCGGAAAGAAAAAGTGTAGAATCCGATCAACTGATATTTTCAATTAGAACAGTGGCGTGACTCTATATCGTAAAGACAATCAACAAGTGTTGTTTCGTTTTGGTGATCGGGAGTTTCAAGTGCCACTATGACGTCGCGAGGTACTCTGATGTTCTACATATTTATAATGTGAGTATCAATCTGCTTGTTTTTTAAAGCCGTATGAAGAAGACTTTATTATCTTTAAAGCTTCTATGCGTAGGGTCTAAGTAAATGCCATAAACATGAGGTTAATAGGGATTAATGAAATCATAGTTCCATGTTTTGATCGCATAGGTTTGAGGATCGTAAAAGTCTTTTGTGATACAATTATGATTTAGTGTATCAAAAGCTATGAAATCGACAATCCGTTGTAAATAGATATCTTGCTGTCAACCGACGCCTTTGGTAACTGTTTGGGAGATTTATTTTACGATCCTATCAATTTTGATCAATTTTATGTTATTTTGGTCTTGAATTTGTTTACGGTCTGATTTATTTCCACTGTTTAATTACTTGACAACATAAAACAGTAGTTTACAAAAAAAACATCACTGCCATAAAAACCTTCTTATACAAAGTGTTATCTACTTGATTTCTTTTCTGAGATTTATTCATTTATCACCAAAATTTATCTAAAAAAATGTTGGTCACCCCGGTCTCTGATTATCATTTTACATGATTTTCTTAGCTTATCAATAAATGTTGACAAATTTAAATCCTACACAGTTTACTGCCTACATATAAAATCGAAAGTAAATGGTTGAAAACTTATTGAAACTAATAAAACACCCACTAGTAACCAAATCTTTGATTCTTAAATCGTCGTAATTTTAAACTCATTGGCGTTTTTAGCAGAATTTTGTTTAAACACTGAATCCATCCCCTTTTCGTTCTTTTTAAATATTTATGACAATAAAGGGAAGCTTAATTATCATAAACATTTATAACTTTAAAATAATTTATATTTTGATCAACCATGCTTTCTCGTGCTTTCGCCTATACTTACCATGCTATAACTTAGAATACTTATTACCATTATTCTTGCTATATCGTTTTTAAATGGGTACACTACTGTGTTAATCTGACTTGCGTAATTGCGTGGTATATTTTATGAATGGTCGGCACCGTGGGCGATCCGGGCACGATCCGGATAGTTTCTATGTCACCGCTGCTAACCAGTCTCTTGGGAACCAACTGAGTCAACAGCAGTATCGATTTAGAGTTTTTAAGTCTGATGCCGACAGAGGCATTTGCGGTATCGATTCAAATTTTTATGCGCGCCTCATTTTCTGTAGCTTTTTGAATTTAGTTTTCAATTTACGGATTGCGACTAGCTCGCTTACTGCGCGCTGGCTTTGTGCTATATCTTGTCAATGTAAAAGAATGTGCCAAAGAAATTTAAGTTGTATTAACAAATTTGTACACACTGACTACCTTGTATGAAATAAATAATCTCTATGATCTTTTACGAGTATCTTAAAAAAAAGCCCGTATTTGAATGCCCATTTTGAAAGAGCGTGCGAGGTGAGATATGTGTGATATTATGTCAAGCTAAGAAAAAACGGTGAGGGGGTATTCAGGACATTTTAAAATTAAGTTTCCTGTTCCCCCCTAAGGGATTATTTATCAAGGGAGAAAACTGGAATAACCCAAATTTACGCGTGATAGAACCCCAAAGGATGTCAAAACCCTAAGCAAGCACTCTACTTGTTCGGTTTATCGCTAGATCCCGTGGGCCGTGTACGGAAGTTGTGAAGCTATTAGCACAGGTGTTGCAAATCTGCTTCACACCTATTAGCGCAGCATGAATGAGATTTTGTTATGGTTGGCATTCAATTTTACTATTTCGATTCTCGGACTTGAACTTTGATAAAAGTTAGCATCATCCTCAGTGTCGTCCATGATATTTATCAGTGTTTGCTATTTGAGTTCATGAATTATATTTTCTAACTAATTTTAAAGTTCAAGGAAAAACCATTCGATTTGCCAAAATTTTAGTGCCACTTAGTTTTAGTTTGGTGATTATGTTTGTTTTAGGAAAAGGGTTCTGTAAACTTTGTAGAAAAAAACAGTACCTACATTTTTATATTGTGTCAGTATTCATAAACCTCAATATTATCGAAGAAAATAACAATATAGAATAGAAATAAATATACTTATATATACCTACCTATTAATGTACAAATGAACATATACTGGGCAATGCAGCCAGCGTCATGGAGATGCTTACACCTCGATAAAATGATTTTGTGTCAATTTATTCCTACGAGGTTAGTTCCCAATGGATCGGAGCAAAAACAAATTTTGAAACATAAACCTATCCATGCGTGATGTAATGAGATACCTAATAACTCTTTAATTCTACGGGTTCCAGCGGTGGTTACGGCCTGTTGATGATGTATAGCACATCAGGGAGTCTCCCTTCAATAAAACCATTAGTCACAACACAACTGACAACAGCATCACATTGTCTTTTCCCAAGGTCGTCTCCAATTGTTCTGTCTATGGTTATTCGGCTCATCACCCAAATAGATCCGATTGAAATCGCAATCCAAAGGATTTAATACGACAAATGGCTATTGAGCGTACCTACCTTCCTACCTAATTGATTAGGTACGTTTCCTGTGCCTACTAATGGTTTTGTAGTATTGTGACTTTTGGATCTAAGTATCTACGTACTTTAATGCTATTCTACTCAAGCAGTCAGCCGATACGAATGTGAAAAGTATTAATTAAAACTATGAATTTGGTAGGTATCTTCGCATTTGTCTTATATTATGTGATGCCTGCTTATATAATTTATTATCTTTATTCAGGCTGTTATCCGATTATAAGTCACAAGTCAATGCTTTAGACGAAGTGATAAAATTATTAATTACTATAATTAAAAGCTCAGGCAGAGATTAATGATTCACCGATATGGCGGGCAACACGCTCCTCACAACGTTTGAATGTGGATGATACCATGTAAGATGCATTTACAGACAGTTTTTACCGAAGTGGAGATAAATTATTTTATTATGTTTTATAATTTTACGTGTTATGTTAAAATTACCCAAAAATCTCAAATGATGCACATACCTATGTAATAATACTTTTACACCTGCTACGAATTATTTTAATAAGTAC
The DNA here is from genome assembly GCA_947859395.1 of Eupithecia insigniata. Lineage (NCBI taxonomy): Eukaryota > Metazoa > Arthropoda > Insecta > Lepidoptera > Geometridae > Eupithecia > Eupithecia insigniata. The sequence goes on along the minus strand of OX402009.1, from coordinate 7,077,634 downwards.
CTCCGCATCACGATAATTTTTCAAAATCACTGAAAATATCAAAGATATTTTTTTTGAAGGTAGTTATAAACTATTTAATGGATTAGAATCGTATGATAGCTTTTCCGAAATACATAATGCACACCGTAAATGTGTAGGTATTATTTCGACATCTCGAATGCCACCGTCCTGCGCCGGCGCCTCAGTCGGAAGAGAATAATGACGCTAATTACGTAAACGGCAGCTTTGTTCGATTACCACAAAGAGTTCCCTACAAAGTGACCGAATTTTGCGGGGATAAAAGCTGACTCATCTTTCTTAGCTTATACATATAAAAGAAGCTTCTGTTTGCGGCTTCGCTCATGATGCGTAACCAGCATGTTGAGAAAAAAAAATACTGGAATGTTCACACAGCGTTATCTAGCCCCAAGCAAGTAACATTACCTAATCTGTGCCCAAGCTAAGTAGGGCTTGCGTTTGGATACTAAATCTCCAGATCGTACAAACATTTGTCCCAAGGAGAGAATCGAACCCACAACCTTATGACTCGCAGGCGGACCTTCTCCCACTGGGCCACAGAGGTCGTTAAAACAGAGTATGGCCTTCCCCTCCCCAAGATACAATCAAATCCTTGCCACATGTATTTCTTTAAAATCTGTTTAGCCGATTAGTGAAATGCTAACTGCTAACTTCCGCGTTCAAATTATTAGTTTCAAAACTAAAGTTCTAATTTGCTCTACAGACTCAAGACCTGATTAAGTGTATATAACAAATCAGACTTAAAATAGAGACCCTTCAAGATTATCATAATTTCCTTAAATGTTTAAAAGGTTTGCTTGTGCTGTGACTATGCCCCACTTTCCGCAACGACATTAGAATTGTTAGATGCGAATAAAATTGAGCAATAACAATGAGGTTCGCTGTTTACGACATCTAAAGGGCTGGGGGAATTTGTCAGCTTGTCCTAGATAAATTCATTTTGTAGAAGAAGAACTAAACTTAATAACGGAATATTTACCATGATTGAATTTTGAGTGAATCCGGTGGTAGTTGTGACATTCGTAGCAAAAGACAAACACTGAAGGTAGATCGATATCGCTGCCAATAAAAACTAACTCACAGTGACTTCAGTTGTTCCGTGATCATGGCGCATGAAACTGCGCCGGAATTTACGAGAACTCAAAACCCAAATCATGGTAAACATCCCATTATTAACTTTAGTGTTGTAAATAACCATGATAGTCTCTTTTCTTCTTTTTCTTCTTTTCTGTCGTATTCTTTATTGCTGATGGTCGAGTCCGTTCTGTAAAGCTTTTACAGAGACGCTGAAGAACCGCTTCCACACTACTCTGTCTTCAGCCTGTCTCAGCTCTGCAGGCATAGTGAGTCCCTTTATCGTCTTAATTTGGTCAGACCAGCGCGGGTTGGTGATCGTCTTCGTGGTATTTTTCTCTCTATCTCGCCGAGGTCCGTTTTCGAGGTTGTCTGAGTGCTTTCGGGCGATATGCTCTAAATAGCTGAGGATACACGAGTTCAATATCTATACACTGCTGATTAAATCGGTGTGATGGGCTCTACTGCTTGAAGATTGTTTAGCATATATGTAGATAGATCCATAATTTAGCCTTCGTATGAGAGCTAGTTAGCCTCCCAGGAAATATCGATGTGAGCGATGAAAAGCTGCATAAAGAAATGAAATGACTCGTGTTCGTAAAAATGTTAGTCGAACTTTTCATGCACACGCTATCTTATGCAAGTATCTAAAGAGTTGATTTTGTACGAAAATGAATCAGAAACCTCGATTTTTGTTTTCGGGTAGGCCCTCTGCTAGATGCAGAATTTTTATTGATTACGGAAATCAGTATTTTTTCACTTCATCTTCGCCGATCGCATAACTTATTTCTAGCGATCGATACCTACCTATCTATGTATTTACTTCCTATTCGGATATTAAAACATTTCTGAACTCGAAGCGAGCTCGGTGCGCACTTGCGCACTCGTTTCGCTTTGGACTCGGTTGCAATTTACTATTATTATTATAGGGCTCAAACACAGATAGACTAATGAGCTGAATTAATTAAACCTACGTCAGGTTAAAATTATGCTTTTCATTTCAATTAACAGTTAGTTTGAAATTAGCTTCTGTACTATTGAAGTTTACATCGAAACGGGAATCTGAAATTAATGAACATAACTTACCTTATTATGAAATTTGATAATTAACTATGTTTATTGCCTGTATTGGTATTGATTAGGTACCAACGTTTGTCCAAAGTTCATACAGTTTAAAATAAGTAGACTCGAGATAGGTGCACGGTCTTGATGGACAACGACATCAAAGCGGTCGCAGGGATTGGATGGATGGAGGCGGCTCAGGACTGCTATTTGTGGCGTCCCGCCGTATGGGGGCCTATATCCAGCTGTGGACGTGTTTGGGCTGATATGATGATATTATGATAAGATAGGTGCAGTCTTTTTCCGTTTCAGAACGTATCAGCCGTATCAGCTCGTTTATAACATGCCTAAGCCGTACAAAACAACGACATTCAGCCGATTGTAGAACGATCAATGTTTAACGATTTGGCTGACTGATAGCTAGCCCGAATGAAACCTTCTCAAACTCAGCCCATACCTAAGAGTCGAATAAGGGAAACTACCAAAAGAAGGGCAGCAGTTTCCTTCTGTATCATTTTCTGCACCTTCACCACGATCACCAATTAGCCTGCCAACAAGCGTGGTGCTTATGGCAATCATCCCCCCTCATTTGGGGTAGGCATGTCCAACAGTGGACGTATTTGTGATAAAGAGAAGCCATATAATTTAACGCACTGCCTAGCCTTTCGCGGCGGGGCCGTTTGGGTCGCCAAACGGCCCCGCCGCGCCGCTACGTCGTGGGTACAGAAAGTTGTACGCGTTCCTGTGCATCTCACTTTAGCGATATTGTTTCTTATGTACGTCATGGACAGTGAAAGATTATTTAAATTTATCTACGATTTTTATAAATGTGAATCGGCGCCACTTTAATAAAACGTCATAGGACATTGACATTCCGTCAAATTGACACATATATAAGTGTCAACTAGAGATGAGTCCGGTATTCGATAACTAACTCAGTACCTGTTAGCATGGTCCTAAAATATCTAACGCTATTGTAAAATCCGCATACCGCTAGGGAATAACTGTGCAAAGCGAGCATCGCGCCTAACCGACCGTGAGCCATAACTACCCAACGCTTCAATACCTATACTTACCTAACTATCATCTACGCATAGGTACTAGCGGACCGTTCACCCGTAAAGTTATGTAGCTGCAACAAGTATTTGGTATTTCTAACCAAAACGGTTAGATGGTATTTCTAACCAAATCGGTTAGATGGTATTTCTAACCAAATCGGTTAGATGGTATTTCTAACCAAATCGGTTAGATGGTATTTCTAACCGATTTGGTTAGAAATACCATCTAACCGTTTTGGTTAGAAATACCAAATACTTGTTGCAGTATATTGGGTAGAAATCAGAACAGGTATAGAGTATTGTAACGGTATTGGGTACCAGTTGGTACTAGCGGTATTGAAACAAAATACCCAACTAATAACCGGTAGCCAAAATATCCAATAACTCCCATCCTTAGTGTCAACAAGTTCAATGATATTTTGGCAGTTCAAAAGCAGCGGAATTGTTTTTTGCTGTGGATAAGCAAATGTTTGATTTTCATTTTCATTCAGCCTTAATTACACTTTTATATAACGAACGTATTATTATTATTAGGTATGTATGTATATATACATACTTATACTTACTATATGCAAAAAAGCATGGGATGAGTTTTGGTCCAACTCCGAAATTAAAAACCTAACAAGGTAAAGGATAAACCTTTATCCTTTTGTTCGCTTCTTTACCTTAAAAGATGGAAATAGATAAAAATCTGAATGATTAATTATTTCCCAGTTTTACACGTAATTTTAATTTTGTGACGTGTCCAAGAACCCTGGAAGTTCTAAAGGAAATAAAGCACTTGAGTTTTGAGTTTTACCATGTAAGAGTCTTATTGGTTATCCCAAATGCACAAAATTCGATCGAAAATAAAAAAACAACTATAACTTGTATACATAGTTTATAGTATATATATATATAATAGTTTAATTTCTTTATATTATTTGATTGTTATTTTCTTTGTCAACTTGTATACATACTAATAATACTATAACTAATGTAAAGTTTAGCCATGACATCTATTGATAACTATATTTTTGAATTAGGTATTTATGATACCTAATAAAACTCTAAAGATGTTTAAAACTGCAAACGTACAGTAACTGTTTCAAATTTTAAGACAAATATCTTTATTTTATTACCCTCATGATCCGAGTTGAGAGAGCGCAAAGAGCGGTTCTTAAAGTCATGACATGACCTCAAAGCCAAGAGACTTTTCCACCTCAAGGCTATATCTAATCTGCGAAGTCCTCTCCGTTCGGAAACTTTTTATACTTTCCATTATCTTGCGCAAGCACTCGCAAACCGTATTTGACCCCAATCTGGCAACAGTTAAAAGACGGTCTGATATTGTCTGCAAAGCTATACCACATAAAACTGCAGTCACGGGTCGTTATTATCACTACATCAGTAGTCGTGTATACAATAAAATAAACAAAATAATATTTACCCACACACAATATATAAATGTAAGTGTATATGCACTGATTGGCTTTTGTCAATACTCCTACGAGGATGCCGAGGAAATTTTAAAGCATTAAAAATGACCTAGTGCAATCCCACATACTCCCCTTTGTCACACACACACACATACACGTTCAGCGGTAACTCCTGTTGCCCGGACTCTTATGAGACACCGGTCTCAGGTATGTGAGAGTGTGATGCTCCTGAGGACACCGGTCCTCAGGAGCACCACACTCTCACATACCTACACTCTCACATTACACTCACATACACAACACACAACCCACACATACTACACACACACTACACGCACACATGGTAACTCCTGTTGCCCGGACTCATACGAGACCGGTGTCCTCCAGAGCAACACTCTCACTCAAATCTTCACAGTATAAATATAATCATTAATTAATTGTTATAAAACCTTGTCATGTATATATTAGATTATTTCTTTTTTATAGTTAAGATGGAACAAATTATTATTTTGTTTGCGGAGGAGGGCGCTGACTCCGCTACACAGTTTATAACTTTTGCGGTAGTCAGCCCACAATTGTAACCACACCCACATTGTTATGTTCCTAATAAAGATTTTTGTATTTTGTATTTATTTGTGCCATTTTCTGTAGCAACTGTCACTAAAAATGCCCTAATTAGCGACAAACAATGGCGTCTAAATCTGTCGAACTCATCTCAAGCAATTAAAATCTTAGCCTACTTTATAACAACGGGTCTTTGTGATAATTTAGTTTTAGTTACGTAATAATGGTCGTTTGTTTTTGTTTCCTTCCCCCCCATTATAATGTCCTTTGAACATAACATGTAGATTTGATTTTGTTTTGTTTTCTTTTTTATTCTTTGTTAATTTTTTATTTTTATTGTATTTTATTGATAATACAAAATCCACAGCCCTTAAAATACTACTTATTCTAATATACAATAATATACAAAACTTACGGCCAAAAACTATGATTTTTATACAGACAGTCGAAAGATATAAGTATAATACATAAAAAATAAGCAGAATACTTTAACGAAATCATTTTTTTAACTGAAATTGCTTTTAACACTTCTTACAAAATATTTAACGATGAACTTAGGATTTGACGAGACCCATGCACTTAAACAATGGTAGAGTCTTTTCCCTTAGTTCTTTCTTCCGGACCTTCCGTCCGGAATCAGTTTCTTTCAGCTTAATAAGTTGTATCATGAGATGATAATGATTATGTCCTCCTAAAAAAATTTGGACCACGGCAGCCAGTCTAGGTACAGTATGTTATGTTTGTGTTATAATTATAAGTCAATAAAAAATTATAAAAACAAACAAAAATTCAATATGTTATAGTTGTAATTGTAATTATTCTAGTCAAAAGTAAAAAATTCTTTATGTCCGTAAATACAATAAATTTACACTTAGAAAAGGTCAAATTGTTAAAATTAAACACTGACATTATTTTTCGAGTTGGAGAAAAATCCGTTCCAACCTTTTTATCTTCTAGATAGTCTGATATTTTGTTATAAGCCTTTTTACAAAGGATATGTTTGACAATTTGTTTGAATTTATTTATTGAAAGTTTTTGCAACTCGCTAGGAGTTTTGTTGTAGAAGCGTATATTGCCCTTTAAAACATACACTAATCTTGTGCAGCCTTGTTTTAGACAAAGCGAGTTTGTTCCTATTTCTAGTATTTACATGTTGTATGTCGTAATTTTTAGGGAATCGATCGATATTTCTAAGAGTGTACAAGTTTTCATAAATATGTATATTGACATGGTACTGTCATTATATTTATTTAGTTTTATAAACAAAGGCCTACCAGGTACGTAGGTACCTAATTCAGAGAGGTACGTTTCCTTCCAGAGGCGTCAATGCGAACATCATCGGTACATTACACCTTTTTGAAATGTAAAATGCACGCGAATGCGAATGCGAGTATTTGAAGCTCAAATTCGCGAATACGAATAAATATTCGTATTATATATATAAGCAAATGCTTATCGAACCAATTTGCCGCCAATTTCTGTAGCTTTTTTACTCTGTCGTTCTTACATGTCGACGCGGACTTTTGCATCTTTATTCTACCAAAGAGGGTCTTTCATTTATCATATAACTATTTATTAATCTATGACTTTTAGTTCAAAGCAGCTCGATAGATTGCACATCTTAGTGAAATTTTTGATGTATTTTAGGTGGATTTGAGCTTCCTGAAATCACGTTTCTTTGTTTCTTTTTTCAGCTTCGCATCAAACCATATGTTGTTTTCATTATTCTTTCCCAAAATTAAGTGTCGTTTCCGAAAAGTTTCGAAACCGCTAGATATTTTAATCCTAATCTATTCATACTCAAATGGGTGTTAACATCTGTGTCACTACGGTTAGACATGACAGGCTTAATAAGCATGAAGCTTTAAATATAGATGCTACTATATGACTTTGAGCTGATGTTGGCGGCCATTTTTCCAAACCAAAGTTACTTGTTGATAAGCAATATTTTGGAGCAGGAATTAAATCCATGTGAGAAGAACAATTATTTTGCTTAGATACTACCTACTCGATTGTATTAACGTATTCACTGCCTCAATCCTGCGACCCGCAAGCATGCGCCGTTGCCACCACAAGGGGCTTGGGGGTATGTGTTCGTCTTGGGCCATGTAATTGTTATTGTATGTCATATCAACCTTCGCTAGCATTACCTGTAAGTAATGTTTTGAATCAATAAAAAATAAACATAACAAACATAAAAACAAACAACACACAACCTTCGGGTGAGATTTGATAAGGCTACATCAGTGGTCGGTTTTTCAACTACGTAAATCCTAAGCGTTTGATGCTCGAGATTGCAGGACTGAGTAATTTCTGGAATGAATGGCCGCTAAATGGCCCGTTTTCCATTTGGATATCACATAAAAATTCCGTTATGCCTGAAAATATATATTTACTTAGCTGATCATACACATTTTCACGGTTTTGTCTTTAATTAGGGTTTGGTATTCTTGAATATAAAAAAATGGATGAAGGCGGCTTAGGACCGCTATTTATGGCGTCGTATGGGGGAGGCCTATGTCCAGCTGTAGACGTCTATGCGCTGATATGATGATGAATGATTCTTGAATTGCTTTTTTTCTGTGAATTGCTTTTTTTCTGTGAATTGCTTTCAATTGCTTGCTTTTGGCATCATTGTTTTTTTTTTTTCTTTCTTTCCTAAAGAGTCTATGTAGTAATGTTTAGCAAAACGTTTATAATAAGTATATAAATATCAAAAAACCCTCTTAGTTTCAAAGAAACCATTGATTCTAACCTACTATCAGTTCAATAGTCTCTTTGTGTAATGACCTGGTTGGACCTATCAAGGATTAATTTCAAAGCCGCCGTCAAAGCTTGTCAGTTTGTGAAAATTCTCTAAGCTCGGCAAAACATTTTTTTTTATACAATATTTGAAAAAAGCTTCTGTAAAAATAACACAATTAATTTGCAACAGAGTAAACTCTAAGCAAGCTTTTAGCCTGTCTTTTCTTGTAATAGATATTGATCACCGAAGAGGTAAGTTTCCATGGTCCGATTGTTCTTTTTTAGATTTTCCCACTTCTTACCTGTCTCTCCTTTTGGCCGCCACATCATCTAGAAGTTATCGCTAACATAGCCCAACTCCCTGAAATATTTTACACAGGTGTGATATTTTTATGCTTGCACCAACATAAATCCATTTTTTTTTTGCAATTGCTTGACCCCTATTGATGTAGTTCGTGTAACATCTATCTACATCTACAGAATTAGCTGCCAATACTCATCATTATCAAAGAGCATCAGTATGTTTATCTGATGTGGTTGCAGTAAACCAACAATATTGCCGGTGAATCTGTGATAGTACGGTGCGGTTGTAGGCGGTAACCTCGTAAATTCAAATGTACAGAACTCTGATTTACTTCGATCTATTTGTGTCTGCTATCGGATGCTTTCCTTCATTGTTATTTTAACTCTGTGAGGTAAATATTTGATGGTATTTTCAGAGTTGCGCCTGATAAAATAGATTAATGTGTAATCGAAACTGCTAAATTTGGTATTCAGTGATTTCACAGGCAAGAAACAGGTATCTACATGCTTACGAATTTTGGTCAGTTTCAAGTTCTCGAAAATCCGCTTCCGCAGTTCACTGAAAATTGCAATCTTACGCAACCTTTTGTAAATTACTGAATGTAATACTGAATAAAAAGTATAAAAATGGTATCTTAAATTACCTACCATGAATTATCACCACGAGAACCAACCTTCTAAGAATGAATGCTCAATCTAATGCGTAGTACCATAACAGAAGCTGCATACAATTTGCAGTGACAATAGAGAACTATTTCACATTCCATTCATTATGCAGACGAGGCCCGAAAGTGACAAAGTAACAGTGCGCCTTTGTTATGCTGACGCAAGCGCAAGCGCAGCGCTCCGGATCATCGGACGCAGAAGTGGGGCGTTTCATTCATACTCACATCCTGAATTTGGTTTTAATTGATGTGATTCCTACTGTGATTTTGTATATGTTATAAAAAAATATATATGTATATAGGATATTACGACCATCTAAATATGGTTTCTCGAGAAAAATAAATAAAAATTGATTTAAAGCTTTTTGGCTAATACATTGTATCTTATACTTTATTTATTCTAACGATTCTGTTTTTGACCTGATAGAATACCTAACATAGTTAAACGAATTTCACCAAAAAATCAAGACCTATGAAGTTGTACAAACAAAGTGCCTCTTCTCTTTATATGTCGCATTATGTAAGCTAGACTTGAGCTGGAGTAACAATGAGACTGTTCTATTTATACATTAAAATAAGTCGAAACGCTGCTTCTTACAAACAGATTATGAATTGATCGCTCACTAATCCTTCTTATATTTTCTTAAATCGCATTAAGTTGGCTAAGCCTATTGACGTGCTAGTAAATATTTTGTCAACGGCTAAGCCGATGTTAGTAGTGTTGACAGCTCAATGCATCGCCACGTGCTTGGTTAATGCTTTTGTTCATTTGTTTGTATCGGCACGGTGAGCAATAAGAGAATTCTAACTTAATAAAAAAAAACTAAATGTTTGCTAAAGAATTGCCAACAAAGTCGTCATTATATAATTCATAATTGATGAAAAATATCCCGTTATTAACTTCAGTGGTATTTGTGAGCAAATAAAAAAAAGAACATTTCGTAATTGTCCGGAATAAGTAAAAGGCAAATTCTACCAATACTCACATTCTCTAGTCAACAGCTAGATATTCCTTTACTGACAGTAACTTATCTATTTTTATCTACTCTATCGCGATAGCAGGTTTCCTAACTGCGGTATTTTACATTGAGCAATATTTGCAATTCATATTTTCTCATTAGGTGTGAAAACTTATGTAGGCTGGTTCCGAGCTTCTAAGTTATTATTGCTATTTTGGAATGCATATTGTAGCAGACTAGTATCATCTACCAATGCATATAATTAATGAAATACCGGATTATGAGAGTGAGACAGAGAGAGTGCACCTGTGTTTGCGCACTTATGCACTATGAAATGCTAAGCTAGGCACATGACTAGTCTCCATTGAGACTGAACACCGTAGCTGAAATTCTGATAGAAGGACATCATCAATCATCATCATCAGTTTTTGATCGTGGGTTTGAAGCATTCGTCGTGGTTTCAGTCAATAACAAAAAATACCTACCGAAATTTTTTGTGTTCATTATCATATTTTAATATCTAATGAACGCTACGTTTACAAAGCGTAAAAGATTAACACGCTTAGCTTTTTATAAAGCAAATCTTAAATACATTAATATGTATCTTATCCAGGTAAGTTCTAGTTACTGAAAGAACCTATTAAAATCAACTTTCCTTCGACAATTCAGTCACAATCTCAGCTTAAATCTCACCAGCCCATACTCAGACGACAAAACATAAAAATGAAGTCAGCACCTTAGAGAAACATGTTTTGATTGATTTATTGGTCTACATATCAAATTCCAACGTAAATGGCTCCCATTCATTTCGCCAAATCACTATTTCGTCTCTTTGGCGCCGACTAGACCTAACAAAGAATAATGCACAGTTTGTATGAAAATAGCTCAATAACGACCAAAGAATATTAAAAAGTTTGTATGAAAATTCTTGAAACAATTACTCGAGCTCATATTTCATCTATTCAAATTACTACGACGCTATGCCTTACTGTACGGGCACTTCAGAGAGACTAGGCATAAACGGTCGATGGGAACACAGCTTGTTCACTTTTAGCTTAATAGTAGATTGTTACACAAGGGTAGTAAGGGAGCTATTACAGAACAAGATCCAATTTGGCGCCAGTGCGAGCTCAGCTCGCAAAGGGCCCTAAATTGGATTGAGAGTGCACCCGAGATATTTAGACGCCCGAGCGAAGCGAGGGCGAATATAGTTCGAGGGTGCACTCAATACAATTTCGCGCCCTTGCGAGCGCTCGCAAAGGGCGCTAATGGATCGAGTGTACACGAGAACATAGTTCGAGGGTGTAATAGCTTCTTGCAACCGAGGTAACCATTCTACTTTACATCATAATGGCGAGGCAAATAAAACATTTATATACTTAGGTATGACAAAATGTACTTTTTATTAGAAAAATTATTTATTTATTAAAAGATTTTGTACAAAATCTTCTGCTTCGAGATGACAGAAATCAGGCGTGCGGACCAGTTCTTCACTTGACATACTGAACTACCACTTTAAACGTATTTATTACAGTTTTAACTTTTAACTTTAGTTTATTACAGTCGCACAAATCAAATCAAATGAAAGGCCGCCATTTCCACAGTTTTTTACAGTAAAAAATTTCTTATCATTTTATAAGAAAAGAGATTGTTTCACCAAGGAGTTTTGCATAGCTTAAACTGTAAAGTCTTTACAATTCCAAACAAGGTGTGACGTAATGAGATTTGAAAATGGAATTCCTATAAAAATGTACTGTGTTGCAAATACCATCTTACACAGCCTGTTTGCTTAATTTGTAAAACCTTCTTGCCGGGCATTATGATGTAAAAAACTATTTCATCTATTCAAATTACTATGACGCTATACCTAACTGTACGGGCACTTCAAGAGAGACTAGGCATAAACGGTCGATGGGAACACAGCTTGGTCACTTTTAGCCTAAAAGACATCTATTCAAATCATCTATTCAAATTACTATGACGCTTTGTGTAACCTAACTGTACGGGCACTTCAAAGACACTAGCCGATGCCTGAAATTGAATTATCTGTATTTCCCATCAACCGTTTATGACAGGTTCAGCTTACCATTGCTTCCCTAAAAGTTTGTCTTAGGTTATGAATTTTCAGTTACGATAAAAGGTTTACTTAGGCACAAGTTATAATAAGTCAAATTAATTTAATTGAATTAGATAGCCGAAAATTGAAACTTGAAATGAGTGCTGTAAGAATGATTTTGAGACGTTTCACGAACAATGCTAAGCGAATAATTGTCTTTTATAATTCGTTATAATTTTAAATGTAGTTATAAAAATGTCGACTTCGTAATGGAAGCCCTGATAAACTGAAATATACATATTTTCTTGAATGCTTACCCATAAAAAGGTTTTCTAACTGCTCTAACAATAATAAAAGTGTCCATAGATAGGGACTTTTCTACGACGCCTGATTTGCCTAGTTTACGGAGTAAAATGTATAAAAGCTTTGAACTGAACTATCTGTTCAACCGCTCGTTATTCGTATTCGCATGCACTTGACATTGAAATATTAGTTTTCATTAGATAGCACCGGTAGATCGATATAACCGGTGGAATTGGAATTTATTCAGTGTTCCTGCTGAATTGTGGATCCTGTTAGCACTTAAATAAACTTGTCTATAATAGTAGGTGGTCTCGGTTGCTACCTATTTACAGTACCGGGTAAAACGGGGTGAATAGAGACTCCAGGGTGAATAGAGAAACAGACGAAATACTTGAGCAAGACAACCTGCCTGGTATCAATGGAAGTATCCTTAGTCCGTGATTGTTTACCTCCTGTGTCAGTGGATCTGACCTCTGCAAAAAGATGTTTTGCTCCAGTATTTTGTTCATTTCTATTCATCCTGGAGTCTCTATTTACCCCGTTTTACGGTACCAATGTGGAACCGTAGAACCAAGCCGTTTGTAGAATAGCTAGGCCGATTGCAAAACGAACGTAACGAACGGTTGGGACAAATTAACTACATAATGAAATAAAACTTTAACAAAGAAAATAATAATCAAATAATACTTAGAAACAAATTAGAACTAGTATATTTACAATGGAAACTATTGAGCTAATTGGAGGACTGTTACAAATGAACAACAGGTAGCTCAACTGGTTCACTACATAATTAATTTCATTCTACGAGAACCTAAGCGAGAGATGGCTATGTGACGGTTTGCCATATTGTGGTACGTTGGTCGTTCAACAATCGGCATAGGAAATTAACTGAATTTCGCCGCAGTTTTGATATTTGCCTAACCATTTTACAAACTGGCTAATTCATCGATCTTGCGGCAACAGATATTTTTATGTTATACAAGTAGAATGGCAAGGCAAAGTAGGCAGACGAGTCAAATCAAAATGATAGTAACTGTAATTTACAGCTGACATAGAAAATTATTATCTTATTAATAAATTCATCATTTGAGGGATCATCATATCCACCCATACACGTCCACAGCTGGACATAAGCCTGCGCCATATGATCGACGACGCCACAAATAGCGGTCCTGGGCCGCCTCCATCCATCGACTCCCTGCGACATTTGAGGGATAAAATAATGGATGATGGAGATTGTAAAATCACGACGCGCTAACTTTCGTGAGACGTTGGGAATACTTTTTGTGAGACGTTGAGATTGAGACTGTGCATGTCTCTCATGACACGTTGGGAATATCTCAAAATATCACATGACGTGTGTACCTATCGAGATTCATTCTGGTATTGTGCAACTTATGCCTAAATTTTCTATCTGTAATTGTCAGCCGGCTGTGTTAAATTTCTAGGTACCATCAACAATTTTATTATGATGTCATGTTCCATGTCAATCATGGGACTAGGCCAAACAACCTCATAGTATGCACGCCGTCAGACAGACCCCCATAGTTGCGTTTATAGCCAGTGAAACTGTCTTATGGCGCCTAACACTGCATGTGATGCATACTCAAAGACCGCTATCACTTGGATTCTAGTTCCATAGGGCTGATTTGCAATTACGTTGTGCAGTTTGCAAGTGCATGCGTTTTGGCGTACACACCTTTACAATTTGCAGATATTCTACCGGCAGGGTCATCTATATTCTAAAATACTGATTTCAGGAGGTTAGCATAGCTCGCGGGTTCACCTGCGTTGTTCCTAGTTGTACCTACTACGACAGTTGGTAATGGTCTATCCCGGGTGTCAATGACATTTTTTTTTAAATGCCATTCGTGAAAAGATTGGTTATCTACAGACAGAGTAAGATTCGAATTTGTAGAGCCCTATACGATCTTCGCTCTTTCGTAAAACATGCCCAAGTTCCTGCAGATGATCTTCCTTGGTTTAGTTCATATAATATCATATAATTTATTTATTGTGATTTCATGCATACAGTTATTGTTCTTAGGAGTAGGTAGTCTTAGTGGGTACACAATGCATAAAAACTCTGTCAGGGCGCAACAATTATTTTGAATTAAAATAAGTAAAAGTAGGTGTGCATTTTATTGAACTGGCTACATTAAAGTAGCAAAACAATGAAGTATTATAGTTAATAAAGGAGCAAAAGCAACGAAAATCAATGAAATGCCTACGTGACAAGGTTTTATTGAACTTTATGGCTTCATTGCATGTTGCTACAGCGACGATATTGATTGGCACTGGCTTTAGGTACTGCATGCATACTACCATGTTTCCTTTGTAACGATTGTTACGGATAGAAAAATGTTACGTCGTGTGTTCCAGATTAGATTAAAAAAAAATGTAATTGTGAAAATCTAAAACATAACATCTGCTAAAAGAATATAAACTTTTGTTTACTGTTCAAAGTATTAAGGCTTATTTTAAAGTATTTATTGAATAGCGACGGTTTGCGACAATTTATTGTACAATTTAGACCGAATTTTGTTTTTTTTTTGTTTCTATTTCATATGGCACGTGAAATATTTCAGTAATTTAGAGTCACCCAAACATACATTATAATGAAACCAGCTTTGTTTTTTTTTTTGTTAAAGGTGCATAATGTAGTAACAAGGAAAATTACATAAACACACTACAGTAAAATAATTAGAACTTATTATTAATTAGTTTATCTGCCTGTCTGAGTTAGTTGAACCGAATCTTCCCGCTATTCGACTTTATTAGAAAATTTACGCTAGGAATTTAGCAAGTAAAAATAAACTTCAAAGAAATGCACACCTATTACTCTCAGCCAGATGTTCACTAAATAATTTTATTAATAAATAGTAATATTAGTTTTTTGAACGAAATATGTGCTTCCTTTATTTATATCGATATGCAATAGGTAGAGTCAGATTATAAATCGGAATTAAAACGTTACCAAAACCCATGATCTCTGTCCGTGAATAGAGAAGGTACAAAGAGTCGTTTGTTTTCTTCTGTTGACATGAGTCAGAAATTTTGAATGAGGAAAAAAACACGGGTTTAGCCAATGTATAAAATTAACCAATTTTATAACAAAAAGGTTCAATGTCCGTTCTATAGACAAAGAATAGCTACCACCATTGGAAAGTCTAAAATAATACAAAAAAAATAAGTTCATGCGAAAAATTCCCAAAATGAATCTAGGTAATATAAAAATTTATTATTATAGCAAATACTTGCACTAAACTAATACATGATAGTTAATTAACAACAATGGGGAGGTAATCTGGTTTCTAAGTAGTAGTAGAAATATAAGTGCCTACATTCTGTAATTGCCGATACGTATTTTCATTGGTATGTTACGTTATTTCTAGTGGTTCCCTCACTAGGCTATGCCTGTATCGAGGGAGCCTATGTACGACAATTAACGGATAAGTATTATTTGGATTACGGAGAGTACTGAATATACAAGTGCGTAAGAATTAATTGAATGAAGAATCTTCACACTATTATGTCGCATCGCATTCACAGATTGATTTGAGCATTTCGACCAAGGCACGCCACGATGCAAACGCGAAATAACTTTTCTTTGTACTAAGAACACCTAAAAAATTCGAAAAATCTGCCATCATCGACACTAATAGCAGATTTTTGAATGCAGATTTTTGAATTGAATGATAGAGGAAGCACTAGACAAACCATAGACAAACCGGATTCTGAAGAACTAGGCATTTTGGCACATGGCGCCACTTCTCCCGTCGCGACAGTTTTCGGCCATTACCATCGCCAATTGTCCTGAAACCGTATCATAATTGCTACAATTATTTATCACATAGACAATGGATGTGATTTCCATTTAGGAGCGGCGATATTTGCCACGATGCAGGATATCTGTGCTAGATCGGAATGACATCACTTATTGCATCAATAGACAGAGCCCAATTTGAGGATAGCCGAGCTTTTATATGTATACATCATTTAGGTATCTACCTACATAATATTTAAAAGAGGGAACGTAGACATTTGTCAAGAGTAACGAAAATAAACTTAACGTTGAAACTATACTCGTTTCTAGAATCTAAGATATTTTATGTCAACAGAAACATTTATATGAATGAAAACTTAAAAACTTGAATAAAAAAAACAAAAAAAGGTTTATTGATTAGCATCAGTAAAATAAAAACTTTACGTGCGCATGCGCACCGAAAGCTTTTCTAATTCGAAAACGGACGACAAACGAATGAAATTACGAATGCAAGCTTTCATAACCAAAATTTGTTTTTGATCCAATGACACCAATGTCGTAAAATATTTTCCACCAATATTAGTTTGATTTTGTAATCCCTTTGTTTACAATATTATAGCGTGTTTTAAAAAACGATAAACCAACTTCAAGTTCCCTTACTTTTACACTTATTTTAAGTTTTGCGGGATAAATACTAATCCCCTGGGGATAAAAATTTAATGGGACCCGCTCGGGATCATTTTCTATACATAATGAAATATTTTTTTAAATCGGTCCATAATTGGCGGAAATATCGCGTAACATACATACAAAAAAAACATACAGACGAATTGAAAACGGAGGAGCCTTTTGAAGTCGGTTATAAAAATATGTACGATTTTAAAACTGAGTATAGAGAGAGTGCTATTTGGGAGAGATGCCGTTTTCACAGATTTAAGTAGTTATACATACATATATGTGGCAACATTTTACCATTGAAAATGTTTTCAGGTAACCTACCACTGGCTAGCAAGTCACTAGCTTGGTACTTCTAAGTTACCTCTAGTTCTTTAGGTACTGTTACTTATCGTGTCGGTTGAATCAATTTTGATGAAATCTCCCACCCAAAATCCAATTACAATTTAACAAATATTTATGTCAGAGCTAATTATACCGGCATAATAAACATGATTAATATATTAATTAGATTTAACGCCAGTTAACTGACGAGAATTTACGATCATAATATGCAAATCGTTGCCCGTACGGTAGTGAAAATATTGATGTTTACTTGTACGAGGTGCACCAGATTATCTGATGTGAGCAGAATCTGTTTTTAGAATATAATATTAGGTTTTTTTTCAAATAATATTTTAAGGTTCATGCACATAGTATAATACGATGAATGCAGGTAGGTATCCAGGTTATTATGTTAAATAATTAATAATTATTTATTTCTTAAATCATAATTTAAAAAACTCATGGTGACGCTGAAATGCACTTATCCATTTACGTCGTCTTCTGGCGCAATAATAATGCAAAATACTTCAAAATATAATTTCCGGTTGAAAACTTGAAAGATCCGACAAAATCAAAAGAAATTAATATTCTTAACCTTAACAGCACCTTTCATCATTTCAAATCATTTTCAATATTTATATTACTAATAAACAAACTTTTTTTTTTTTATTCAGTTTTTACAACCTTTTAAAACATGTTTATGTCGGTTGACTAAGTAACAAAACAAACTCTTACGGGTAAACAAAAATAACAATTCTGGAATAAACAAAAGAAAATTAACTTATGAACTAAAGTACTTAACTAAGTACCTAATTAATCACTATTTAACTACCTACCTACATGTTACTTATGAAGGTAAACTTGCCACTGAGTTTGCCAGAAATGTGCTGTCATGTTACACCTAGTACCTTTGTTGTAGCAAGCAGTAAAAGTAATTGGTGCAATTTATCTCAATCGTTTGTTGTTTGAAATTGGGTCCTAGATCTAAAGAAATATACCTATGTAGTAGTTACGTGTCGATCCAAAGGTTGCCTAGAAAAAATCGCTCTTAGCGATAAGGCCGCCCATTGTGCAACTGTTTCTGTGTTTTTGTTTTCCTGTTCTGTTTTTCTTGGTGTGCAATATAGAATATTGTACTATATTATTTTATAGGATAAGCACAACAATTTGTAGGTACGGAAATGAGTTAAATATCGATAAGCTCCAGAAAGAAATACATAAAACTTCACAACCTAATTTATTCACTTCATGATTTTTTTTAAATAATAATTACCGCATCCTTTGCATACCTCATTATGATTTAAAGGCACAACCCTAATTGATCCTTTAAAAACAATAACAAAGACATTTCCCTTGAACCAACATTTTCACTCAACATTCTCTTGTATCAACATTAATGACACGTCTCTAAGGAATCACAAATCAATGTCCTTCCAATTAGGAATTTCGGTCCCGTGATCTCATTCCGATGCTGATCCAGAATCGAGTGATTTACAACCGGTAGGGTGACGCAAATGTCCACCAGTCCATGACTGAACACTCCTCAGTACCTAATGACCTAATTTTTACAGATGTCGGTATCGACAGCTGATCAGTGCCTCCTCACTTCTATTTAAAGGATTGGGAAGAATCTTCTTTATTTTTGCGACATTCTGAGGAGATAGACGAGTACAAGTAGTTTGTAAATCTAGATTAGGCAGTTCTAGATATTCAAATTCAAAAGATTCAGGAGCTTACCTTTTGTTTTGTTAGACTTAGTATAGAATTACAAAATCTGTGGCTAGATAATATATTCTGATTGATTTCGACTCCATAATTTCATTTACCGATTACGATTCCGGGACCCATAAGGGTTACCTATTCCACTGTCAAAAGTAAAGTAATATTTTATTACATCAAATAATGGCTAGATAATGCTGTGTTTATTATCCAGTATTATTTATTTATTTATTTATAAATACATGTGTGTAAGGTACATATGTATTTCTACCGGTACGGGGCGTGCAATATTTTCGTACAATGTCAAATAAGAAGTTAAATCAATGGAAAATCAATTAAAATAATAACTAAAATTTACGTATATTAAAATTTGAACTAGATTTGCATAAATTATTTAAATAAAAGTATTATATGACCAATGACTTTATTTTATTCTGTTTGTTACATGTACCATAAAATTTGCATGACAATGTGGCAGACAATGTTGGTGTCGCAAAAGCACTTGGATTTTATAACAAACACTTCAATCATCCATTAGTTACAGACCTAGCTTTTGATTACTAGACCTATTTGCAAATTGACACTGCTCTACATTGTAACAGTTATAACAGTTATGTGAATTCTTTTGTCATAGCTCAAAATGATATAACTGCGACGCGTACTTATACGGCACTTTGTGTTTATTTAAGATTCGTTAACACCATTCTCGTTATATCCAGCCAGATACAGTCCAAGTGGCGCTTCTTTTAGGGCTGCTTCTATGCTGTATGGTATTTACTTTCTTAGGGGATTAACTTCTTTGGTAGGCAACGTATGTAAGTTCAAAAGAACACAGTTTTTTTGGTTTTGTTTTTAACTCTTATCCTACATACATAGGTATGTTTGCCTATATGAACAGTAGTTCTTCAAATTGTTATGCATACAATTCCTTTGATGGTGCAATGGACCTATTCAAAATTACATGTAGACTAAAAGGTTCTATTAAAGTTGTCCTAATTTTGCAGACTGCTTATTACTTAACACATTTGACAACCCTATACTTCGGCACTCCATTCTATAAATGGTTTGTCTGATAAATCTAAATTTTGCTTTGTATTCACTTCGCTGGGAATTTTAGGCCATGGTTTTGTTTACTATCTATGTTGTAAGTGGTAAAAGCGCGAACAGAAGAGATTTAGGGCGCTCAGATAGATATATATATTACACAAAAACGTCAAGAAGAAAAATAAATTTGATAAAATATGTTTAAAAGTTTGCGAAAGTAATACTGAAAAATATATTGCTCAGTTAAAGATTTACGCTTTATGAACTATATAACTTAGTAGGTAACTGGGTAGTTTTAGTTGTAAGTTTTTCTAGTCTCTAAAATAAATTTCGCTTCACTGAGTATAACTACAATTACAATTACAAAACTCTTTATTGTACACCGCAAAGATAAATAAAACACATATTAGCATAAACAAGTACAATGGGCGGCCTTATTGCTTAGAAGCGATTTCTTCCAGGCAACCTTTTATCAGATTTGACTTTTTTATAATTTTATTTCACACCACACAACAACAGGCTTTGTGCGCTGAGTGAGAGACTACATCGCCTAGATACGAATATTTAGTATAAATTTTTATCATGCCATAAAATTCTTGATAGATGTCTATTTGTATGTGAATATGTACATTTGCATGTGCAAATGTACATATTCCTGAACTCAGGAAATAAACTATACAATAGCAACAAATGTATGATTTGTCAGTGAAGTATCTATGAAGTATAAATAAATGCTATAATTATACTATCAATCAAGGAAAGCTAACACAACCTGGGAAGATTATAGCCAACGGATGCGCGTGCACTACACCACATTGCACTAGGAATCAAAATGGACATGCCAGGATCTTCTATTCAAAATAAATTTTGTAATTTAAGTATACGTAGGTATGTTTTGAAATTAGTTATTTGGGCAGAACACCACTTCATTAGGTAATCTGTCTACAGATATTTTAAACAACAATAATTTGAATTTTGAGAAACCTTCCTAATTATCTAAGTTTATGTGATTGATATATTAAGGAGTATGTATATAGGGTCTTTGATAGAATGAATGAACACTTTATTGTACTTAAATTAACATTAATACAAAATCTTATATCTAAATGAAAAGTAAACAGTACAAAAGACGGCCTTATCGCTGAGAGCGATTTCTTTCTTTCTTTCTTTTTGATATGTATCTGTTTTAAAAAATAGGTGTGATTTTTTATATAATAACTATGACATTATTAAAAGCTTAAAAAATCTAAATAATAAGCACAAAATAATGGTTCAAAACTTGCTCCAATCCCTATCAGCTCCTGGACAAAGTAACCTGAGCTCTCAATCCCTGCTCCCATTCAAATCTTACCCAAATCGTAATACAATACGGCCTCCATTGATAACCGACGCATTTCATACAGCTAAGCCCTTCTGATGGTATCTCGTTCATTAGTATTCTGGATGATATCGGCGGTGTAACAGAGGCGTTGATTGTGACAAAAATTTTAATAGCGAGTCATTTAACCCTTTGTTTTGTGGGTAATTGTTTATTATTAACTTCGTCTACGTTTATAATTAAATCGTTGTTGTCTGATGATGAAGTGAAGAATAAATCAATAACACCTTGTTTTTTTTTTTTTATAATAATAACTATATATATAACTGTTTTTAGTATAAATATAGTTATAAAATTTGATTTGTCTAAGTGCTTATTTTGTAAGCCTACAGAAATAAAATTATTGATTCTGATTCTTATAAATCCTATACATTTTGCAACGAGATATTTTAGGTATTATTTGTCGCTTTGAAAGTATCAGTCTAGTCCGTTTCATGTGCGTTTTTTGTACTTACCGTTTCTTCATACTGATACACGTGTTATTAATGCTTGTTTTTTCATAACAGTATATAATAATTGTTACAGGATATTTGCGGTTGGCTCTCGAGATTCACTCACACAGGCACAGACCATCACCAGTACAGAAAACGGTCCATTGGTAAGTTCCTCTTAAACATTTCAAGAAGTTGCTTACATAAAACACAGATAATTATATTATTTTCAGTTCCCATGCCGAAATATACTGATTTGACAAGAGCTCAAGGATATTAATTACCTTTTCACTTTTAACATCACAACTTTTTATGTTTTATTAACAACTAGCATCTCGCTCCGGCTTCGCAGGGGTAGTAGAGCACATTATTATGATAGAATGGGTATAGTTATGCCACCACCATGGGGGTTTAGAAATCGATAAAAGAGGAATATCCCACATTGAATTGTTTTGTTATATCTCAAAGGCATTAGGCACTGTTTTCGATGAAATCTTCCTGGCAGCTTGACTTTTTCCGAAACATCCAAAAATTCTCGTTATAATGTCAATCAATTTACACAAAACCTTGTCAAGTTATGTACTTAAACCTTCCTCATGAATCCTCTATCTATTGGTGAAAATCGCATGAAAATCCGTTCAGAAGTTTTAAAGTTTATGGCGAACAGACAAACAGATAGACGTGGCAGGGGACTTGGTTTTATATTATGTAGTTATTTTAAAGGACAGACAGACGTCCTACGTAATTTATACCACGGTAAAATAATACTATCCGCTGGTACATATTTAGCCTGACGGTGTCATGATTGATTATGTTTTTGCACAAGACATTGCATTTTATTGATATTGACACGTATCACTTCAACATGCCTTCTTACATGTCCCGAACATTATTGACAACTGAAAATGATATACATAGTAGATTTCCGCAAGACTAGCAAATTAACTAGATATTATATTACAGTACTATAAAAACTTCTTAGACCTCATGAAGCCTGAATGAACTGATACGACAAGGTGATAAATAATAGGAACATATAGCTGCATAAAAAAGTTAAATAATAAGCATTTTTTACTTAGTACCTACTATCTCTATATACCTGTGTATTTTGGTACCTATTACTTGTTTGCTTGCACATTAACAATGATGAAGTTATATGTTGACCGACCAATCACAAAATAATTTTTAATTCTCTTGCTTAAAAAATGATATGAAAAAGAATGTATGCCCTCGGGTCAAAAACTATTGTTTTTTTTTAAATTTTAGCCTTTTATCATCAGCCAGTACAAAAACATTGTCCTCTTACATAATTATTCATCTTTTTGACGATCATACATTGACAAAGAACATACATTTTATTCGAATTAATTTTTGAAAATGGAACTGATAGCGCCTTCTTGGTTATTATCTATTGAATGTTTATAAGAAGGGTGATTCCTCCTTCATGGAAGAATGCGTAGTTTGCGTTGCGCGTAACAAAGACATTAAAAAAATAGGTATTAGTGCAAAACCTCTAGTTTTTTTTAGGTAATACAAATTGAAGTGAAGGTGAACATGGCTTATTTAAAAATAAAATGTCATCAAGTGAAAACTAATATAATAATATCCAAATGGAACAGGAGGTCAAAGAAATAATTAATATGAATCCGTTGCGGTTGAAATCACGTGAAATAAATGACTAACTAAGAAAAAATCGTGAACATAGGTGAGCTTTACTCTTTGTTTGTGAAGTAGAGATGTGAAAACGACACAAGAAAATAAATAATTTATTTGACACGACACATTACAATTGCTAAAAATTTACGGAAAATACTAAACGATACGAATTCATCAGTAAAAGGTTAATGCTTGCCATCATGGGGATACGCTGTAGTTTTTCTCCGGCCCCATAAGATACAAAGGATACCCTATATTATAGTAATCGCAATAACATCTACAACAAGCAAAACTACCTCACCTATTTGTTTCGCTTTCAGGAATATATCCCAACTTATAAAAAAGACAGTGTCATCAACGAATATCTCCCTGTTAGGTAAGAAGCCAATTTTTATTGATCCAGAACTAGTTATAAGTCACTAAGCATAAATTGTTGACAAGTGAACATCCATCTAGATTCAACCCAAGGGCAACCCTAAAGTGCCCACCCACGTCCAAGGCCATTCTAGAACGAAACTGTGATACATTTCAATGGCACATTCATCTGTACATCGTTCAGCTAATGGAAATGGACAATAACAATCAAAATATGGAAGATGATTTCGTACGGTTGAATTAGTTGACGTTCTCAGTAAAGAATCAGTTTGGAAAACTAGCTAAACTACGTGGAGGTATATCAATTCGTCTGATACCAACTAGAAAAAAACAAGCTTCTCTAGGTTTTTAAAATACAGTTAAGCGAAATAATATCATATCTTCAAGAACTAAGAAGATACTAAAAAGATTACCCCACAACACATTTTTGTTATTTTTATTTGTCAGTTTGTCACCTACTTACTGCTTTAGATATAATATTCTATTATTAATATTCTAGAATATAATATTGGTTCTCATGTAGTAATTGAATACAAGCTTTTAATAACAAAGAAAATAACAATCAAATATTATAAACAAATGAAACTAGTATTTACAATTGAAACAATTGAGCTAACTGCAGACTGTTGCAAACAATCTACAGATAGCTCGACTGGTCTATATCAATACCAGTCGGAAGCGTCCCCAAGACGCTGGCTGCATTGCCCGGCTGTATGGCAATGCTAATGCGCTGCGCCAGATACTCACCAGCTCTTGGGTCACGCGTCGCTTCGATCAGGCGCTTAGATGATTTTTTTGAAAACCTAGAGAGCCTCGGTACCCCACGGACCTGGGATCTCCACTCCAAGGGGAGCAAATGCGTAGGCCCTATTGAGACCTGCATATTGGCGCCTCTTGAGGTCCTTGGCCAAATCTGCCGCCGAACCAGCCCTCACGGATGTCCTTGACAGATGGGAAGGCGCAAGTGTGTCGACACATGTAGCGTCCCACAAAATAGGCCCCCCCAGCTCCCAAGGGTCTAATGTCATGCCGTCGGGCCTCTTACCATCGTCACACAACAGACCATTCGGTTTGAGAATAGCTGGTACGTTAGTAATTGAATGTTTCTTCTTGAGAAATAAATGTCTTTAACCAAAAGAAGAAATATGCATGACGCGTATCGATTTTTTTTGTCGTTGTTAAAAACATTCTGAGCCCGCAGATATCTGATATGTTTGATGGTTGTTGATATGTCTGATATGTCAAGTAAATTATAAGTAAAAAACTTATTTTATTGAAACAACTGGGGTACCATAAATTACGGAATAGATAATCAAAGTTTACCTACACTAAAAAAAAATGTAGTTAGTCAAATATGACGCCCAATGAAGAGAAAGTATAATCTTTTACATTTCAGGCCCAGAGCTAAAATATGCTTTACATTAAAAACAAAAGATACACGCAGATTTAGGCCTGAACGTTCAAAAGCTTTAGAAGGAGTAACAAACATTCAAACAGACAATAATCAATGTCACCTAACAATACTTCCTGCGCCTGTTTTCCCGGTAGAGCACAATCTCGGAGTATTATAATAAAACAATGCCGGACAATCCACACAGCACCATCTAGCCTTGAGGCTAGATGGCTAAGCAGAGCTTGTATTATGGATACTAGATAACTGATATTATACATAGAAGTAGTACAATAAATTACATAGATTAATATTTTTTTCTAGAAAATATCCAGAACACCCTGGACCAACATTTGCAGATCGTACAAACATTTGTCCTAAGGCGGGAATCGAACCTGCAACCTCCTGCATCACAGGCGGACCTTCGCCCGCCGCACCACATCGATCGCCAACTAAGAGGAATGTAATAAGTTGGATGTTCGTTATCTACCATAACTACCGAACGGATCGGGTCAAAACTAATGCGATAAAAAATAATAACCTCTGAACGCTCCAAAAGTACCAACGCGCGAACTGCGAAGCCACATGCAGAAACTAGTTATGTTCCAATTAAAACAACACTGTAAACAAAACATTCCAGGTCCTTCGAACGACTCAACCACCTCGAACGAACACGACGATATACGCATGGAGTGCCTGGGGCAAGTGGACACCGTGCTCCAGGAGCTGCGGCGGCGGTGTGGCCGTGCAAGAACGGTACTGCCTTCCCAGGGATCCTTCTAGGTAAGGGAATTCAATGATGAAATAGTACTTATATCCTACTAATATTATAAATATTGCGTGTATTGGCTAATATGATGTGCTAAGCAATCAAATATACAAGTATTTATCATACAATAAAAAAAAAATATTTATCATAAAACAATAAATAAATAATGTTGGATAATCCACAGAGCATCATCTAGCCCCAAGCTAGGCAGAGCTTATGTTATGGGTTAAACTAGATGACTGATATATTGAATAGAATACTTTATATAGATATATATTTCCTATACATAGAAAATACCCAAAACACCCGGAACAGATATTCACAGATCGTACAAATATTTGTCCCTAGGCGGGAATTGAATCCGCAGCCTCCTGCGTCGTAGGCGGACCTTTGCCCGCTGCATCATAAACAGCACACGAATAAAAAAGAAAGAGGTAAATCCTTCAATAATGGCACCAGTAGATTCAAATGCATAAAATCCAGGTTTACGATCACAAAACGGCCCGCTTGCTTTCATTTTACACCTTACACAGTTTCATGTATGGCAATTGTATTTACGAGTTCTACAAGCATTAGTAGTTTAGAATGTTACGACTTTCATAGGTGTGCTTGGTGACTGGAATAACTGAATGGATAATCTATTGAAATAAAGGGCGTCTAAGCTTTGGAATTTCGCGGAGAAGATTCTCTGAATTTCCATTTGGAATGTTGTGCCAAGATTCCAGAAGTCAATTGTGATAGAACCCTTGCTTTCTGCATGATTCGAAATTTCGAGAGCGTTTTCAGGAGCGAGGTTAGATATTTTACAGTTCTGAATAAAAATATTGCCCGCCATCCATCCATATTCATGATGATCATGATAATGATGTCCACTTAGCCGAATTACAACCATGGTGGCCGTTAGCCGGGTGTGCAGGATATTATATAGTGCACAAGTGTGTGCGCAAACATAAGTGCACTATATATTCCCCGCACTCACATAATCCGATGGAAGACAGACCAACACGACCGGAGAGAGGTCAGGCGTAGGACCAACGTTTTAACGTGCTTTTCAAGGAACGGGGATGTAACACCGCCAACTTTCTGACTCCGGGCTGCTACATATTCATACTAATATCTGTGCTAATATTTTAAATGCGAAAGTAATGGCTGTCTGTTAACTTTGCACGCCAAAACGGCTGAAAGGATTAAAATGAAATTTTGCATGGAGTTAAACTCCATGCCGGGTACGGACGTAGGCTACTTAAAAAGCGCGAACGAAATCTCGGGCAGAATTTAGTTTGCCATATTTCCTTTAAATGTGAGCTGGGTACCACTGCCGTTGTCGACCATGTTTACCTTAACGGCTATTCCATTTTGTTTAGTTAATAAGTAATTGAAAAATAATGTTCCACACAGTGATAAAACAGACAAAATCTAATGTCCCAACTCAACATGACAATTAAACCTCATAAAATAAATACAAGGATAACGGAAGATAAACTAATATATTCATTCGAAATACGATATCCTACTTAAAAACCAAATTCGTGTTCAACATGTTAACAAACACTGAGACTGAGACGTATGAAGAAGATTAATGGGAACTAAAGCCCGATCCACACCCAAAAAAGTGAACGACATCTAAGAACAAGAACGCGATCTATTAGGTACGTACAATAGATAAACAATCGGTTTTTTCTTAATCAATATTCTAAGCACGAGTGTAGTAAGGTCCTTACTTTTAACCCCTTACATGTTATCGTCTTAATTGTTTCATTAGAGTCCCGAACAAGCTATTAAGATAAGAATGCTCTGAAATCCTTATTTATTGTTTAAGGAATAAAAATGCCAGATTAGGAAAGGCACCGGCGATATCTAAAGGGATTACGCTGCATTCATTCGCTGGCATTCACATTGACTATTATTATCAGCCAATTCTATTATAAATATATATTATATAAATATTATAAATGCGAAAGTGTGTTTGGTTGTTTGTCCTTTCTTCACGCCCTAACTAAGCAACCTATTGACTTGATTTTTGGCATAGAGTTAGTTGAAAGGATGGAGAGTAACATATGCTACTTTTTGTCCTGGTAAAACATCAAATTCTGATAGGATAGTTACGGGAAATATATATTTTATCACCCTAGAAATGAGAAATTCGAATTTAACGCGGGTGAAACCGCGGGGAACAGCTAGTAGGTACCAAATATTTCTGTGAGTTTTTGTTCTGAATGGTCCTACTAGAGAATCTATAGATTATAAAAACATCTCTATTTCGCTTACCTACTTAATCTTACTAAGGACGCTCATGACACGACTCTTAATTCAATAATGTGGATTATAAGCTATAAATTATTTAATTCAATTTATGTGGACTATGCATAATTTACTTAAATCGCTGGCTATCGAAAGCTAATCGAAGGCTTTAAATTATTTTTAACCGACTTCAAAAGAAGGAGGTTATTAATTCGGCTGTATGTTTTTTTTGTAGGTATGTTACACGATATCTACGTCAATTATGGACCGATTTTGAAAATTCTTTCACTATTGCATAGAAAATGATCCCGAAGGGGTCCCATAATTTTTTTATTATTTATTTTTTATCCCCAGGGGATTAGTATTTATCCCGCAAAACTTAAAATAAGTGTAAAAGTAAGGCAATTTGAAATCGGTTTATCGTTTTTTAAAACACGGCATATTATTAAATAAAAAAATGAATTTTCCATGAAAATACAGCTAGATTTATCGGCGGCGGATGAAGATCCGTCTGCGACGCAGAAGGTTGCGGGTTCGATTCCCGCCTTGGGACAAATTTATGTACGATCTGCAAATATTTGTCTCAGGTGTTCTGGATAGTTTCTATATATGATATAAAATATCTATGTTATTGTATTAAGTATATCAGTCATCTAGTACCCATAAAACAAGCTCTGCTTAGCTTGGGGCTAGATGATGCTGTGTGGATTGTCCAGCGTTATTTATTTATTATAACCCTATCTGCCTATCGTCTCTACGACATCGTAGCGGTCGCAGAGAGTCGATGGAGGCGGCTCAGGACCGCTATTTGTGGCGTCGTATGGGGGAGGCCTATGTCCAGCAGTGGACGTGTATGGGCTGATATATGATAATCTGTTTATCTGATAGTTTATTAACGTACAACAGAAAAAAGTTCTAATTACCTCACATCTGACAACTCACCGTCTCGCGGTTGCTTCAAACTCGACTTCTCTCAACATGTAAAGAAAATCCTCTTCCAGAAATCCTCCAGTAACTTCTGTAGGATGATGTCTCGTAAGTATTACTCTTTCAATCATTCAAGGTACATTAATACTTATAGTACAATCACAAAATGCTCCCGCCTTGCTCCGCCGCAATAGGTGCACCAAAGTTCAGAGCACCGTGTCAGAATGTCAACCGTACCACCAGAGTGGGCAGAGTCCATCAAACTACAATGAAAGCTAATGATACGCTGATCAATGCGATCTGACCACCGCAGTCGAACGTTGCGTCATGATCAAATGAAGATATTGATTGTGTTTGTATCATTCTATTGTAACTGCAGTACATGTGGTGTAGCAATCCTACTTCGAATTATTTTGTGACGTGATGCTATAATAAATAATTTTCTAATAAATAATAATATCAAATATTTCTGGACAATCCACACAGCATAATCCAGTTAAACACTAAGCAGAGCTGGTGTTATGGGTACTAGATAACTGATATACTTATTGCAATACATTGAATAGATAGATATTTTTTATTATGCATAGAAAACATCCGGAACAAATATCTGCAGATCGTGCAAACATTTGAATCGAACCCGCATCGGAACCTCTTGTGACGCGGGCGGGTCTTCCCCCGCCATATATAGGTCGTCAATATTTAGGTATAGGTATCAAAACTGCAACATTCTCTATCGCTGAATTTCTATAAACTGGAATCTATCCAGCCTACAAAGAACCTTATCTTTCAATTGAACCATTCGTTAAATAATAGATTCAGGCGTTACTTTGTGGAAATCCATTGCAAAATATTAGAATGAAAAAGTATTTAGTAACAATTCCGCGTATAACCCACTCTGATATAATAAAAAATCTGATATGCGGAATTGTTAATAAATATTTATTTATTCTAATATTTTGAACCATGTGTTCCATTTTATATCAGAACGATGACAAACGATCAATCTCAATAAGGATCTGCAGTTCTGCATTACTTTACCAACAAGGATTTCATTGCATCCATCGATCAATTACAGAGATCAAGGGATGTATCGGATCGAAATAGGACTCAAATAAATTGCATTGTTTATGTTACAAATTCTTGCAAATCTTTGATGAATCAAATGCTTGGAAAAGATCCTGGGAAGCAAAATACAGCATAGAAAATATTCGGTTAATGCTGTACAAATTTTTAAGAATGTAGGTATTTAAACTGGCATGGCGTTTGAAATTGACCTGGTCTAAGATGGAGCACGCATTCTCAGAAGGAACTTATTCACTCTGGATTTTAAGACTACAACATTTTATTATACCTACCGAGAAAACAGATTGGAAAATCGTTCAAACATTTGGCACTCAAGAAAACTTTAAGGGTCAGTAAGTCACCCAGCATGTCTCACAACACAAATAGTCCCCGCGGGAGCAGTACCTAGAATGATACCCTCCAACAAACTCACCAATAATCAAAATTGCAACAAACAAACACAAGAACCTCGAAAAATCTCTAGAAAATAAACTTACCCTTTCACCATACTGCACAAGATTCGCAGAGGACTGGTTTCAATGGAGGCAGATGGAGGATGACCATTTCAAAACGTACAGCGAACTGAAAGGCGTTTTGTAAAAGCAATACAGAAACGGCAGCATCGCTCCTACAACTACATAGGCCATCACGGGAAAATATTATAAACGGATCCTGTAAAACGGATGCTGAGTGAAAGAGCCCTTAATCAGTTAAGAGTAGGTATTTTAGGTAGTAAATATCCCGTTATTAACCTTAGAGTTGAAAATAACCATGATAAATTCAAAAGTTTTATCGTAGGTATTTTAGTTAGTTTAAAAATCTTTCCATTTATTGGAATATGTGATTGTAACTCAGTTTTGGAAATAAAACGCCACCCAGCAAGTCACCAAAAGGTCTTCTATGAAATTTTAAAGCCATGCATACATGCAGCCATGCATACTGAATCAAAACATACAACATGGTTTAAACTATGTTGTCGATAAGTAATCTACATTAGAAAGGCCTAAACAGATTTAAAGAAATCAAATCGTTTTACTCCATTGAATCTGTCTAATGGCAATGGGATGATTGGATTGAGATGGGACACCGGACAGCTATGACCATCGATTGGATACGACACTCGTCTAATGGGTATGCCGAAAGAAAGGCCGAAAGATATTATTACTTTCACCATTTCCTGTGGGTACAAACTTATGTCGCAACTTTTGGAACAGAAAAACAAAAAGGAAATGGAAAAAGAACCATAGCTTAGGTTTTTACGTAAACGGCTTTATGTAGGAAAAATCAGCCTTACCTACTAAATTTAACAAAATACTATTTACGTAGTTTACCATCAAAATGTTTAAATGCTATGAGTATTGCTTATTCTGACTGTACTAAAATGTATTTAAAAAACATGCGACGCAAAACAAGAAATGTGGCGAACGTGGAATAAAATTATTAAAATATCTATAACAATATTTTCGGGGCAGACAAGGAAAAAAATGTGGGGCGAACGTGGAACAAATCAATTTTCCCCACTTTTATCTTTTAATCTCGCTTTAAAGACCTGAAGGACCAGATTGCCATATTATGTGTGTCTTAGGATATGAAAATGGAAATGGATCTGAAATCAAAATGAAATTACGTATTCTAGGTACAAAACTTAGTCGCGAATTAACAGAAACTGGTCCAACACCCCTTCATAGAACAATTGACTGAATATTACCTACCATTATCACGTTCGCGTTTCGGATTCGCAGACCAATATCAAATCCTTCGTCGTTCACGTACCGGAGTACCGTAATACCTAGTCACGATATAAATCCTGCAGATCATGCAAACATGTGTCCTACGACAATCCTAATTAAGCTTCAAATCCCTTGTGTCCCTGCCAATCAGTCGCCCACAAGTGATCGTCTACAAGATCTTCTCTCAAGATATCTTAGAAGAGATGAATGCTAGCTAATAGAATTGTAAAATCAGTCCCCAATGCCTACTGTGAAAGTTAATCGTGCTTCAGTGTCGAAGCTTAATTTGCATCGGAATAATAAGATTGAATATAGTGGTAGTATGAACCTAGGTACATACGTGAACCTTCATTAGGTATATCGCAGTGCTGAACTTCGCTCCCCAACCTGTATGCCCAGCAGCGTGGGGATTGCAAATCCTCTTAAGTAGAGAGCCAATAAAGCAATTACCAGGGTAGATCAATTTCTGATTAATGGTAAATAATGGATAATGGCTGTTGATGTGGATTTTGTGGATATAATAAATTGGGTTTGTTTTTTTTGTGGTTTGCGCTATTAACAAATGTTCTTAAGTTGATGTGACTGTACCACAGATCAGAAAAACTAAGACTGTACCTAAACGTTCTAGAATTTACGCTGAAGTGACCAAACCCGCGTTTTGACTGTACCTACGGCAAGAATAAGTTTTTTTATGAGCATCATAAGTTGAGGATTCTTGTTCGTACGTTATGGGAGTCGAAACAAGATTGACGAAACTTGACTGAATACAAAAAACTCGCAATGTTTCCTCTAAATCTTAATTTTTACAGAGATACTTAGAAAAAGCAGTTTCATATGCTAGTGATTTAACAATTCTGTCTTCCTGTTCCTTAATAAATAATTTTGACGACTATAACCATACTAACTGCTGCCCGCGCCTTCGCCCGCGTTTTATCGGGATAAAAAATAGCCTATACGTTATTCCAGGTCCAATCGGTTCAGTAGTTTTTGTGTGAAAGAGTAACCAATATCCATACATCCATCCATACATACTTTCACATTTATAATATTAGTAGGAAGTAAGATAGGATAGATTTAAGGAAAAGTGATCTCACTTCGCCTTAAATTATTTGCTCTTACACCCAATTAATTAAACCATTGAACTGAGACGGAACGGGTTGGTCTCATCTGCGACAGATATCCTCGGTAGAATGATCGCTATGTCAAATATACGATGTTGGAATACTAAACTTGATTGCCCATGTTATATATACGCTGTCAGTTGTTTATAGAAAAGCAAGCGGTGGGAGCACATAGACACAAAAAATATAGAAACCGTTTACGAAATAGCTTTATGCAAGCGTTCACCTATTGTCCTTACTATTTTCTTATGATATGAGGCCTTTATTCCTACTTGAGGGTTAATACCTCGGAGTACCGTTTCCCCGATTACTTGAGAATTGTAAACCCTTATTAAAGTTTGGAAAATAAAAACAAAGTCCTTTGGAACGATGCCCCACACGCGCATTTGACTAACATTGGAATTTTAGAACTTGGCTTAGACCTCAATATCTCTTTCTGTAACCTCGGACGAAATTGGGTGTATCCCAATTTGGTCTGAGGTTACATAGCACCAGGAAATTGACAAAAATCAAGTGATACCTCAATAGTTGAAATCAAACAAGAAGTTTCGGCTCTACGATGGAACCGAAACATTTTGGCTACATACATATATGTACATAGATAGGGTGTAAACCTCATAACATATCATAACTCTCCTGCGTTGGTAGTCAGGTAAAAATAAGATCTATAGATCCCCGTTACAAGCATTTATTTGGGATATGCCTAGTGACAATTCTTTATTGAATTAATGTCACTATAATATGTAGGTATTATAACCTTTATATAAAGGCATATAAAGGCTTTGTATACAGGCATATTAGATTATTTGGGTTTGGGGAGGTTACAAACGCTTGTTACCTATGTTAATACGAAAGAAGTGGTTTATTTCATTATTATACGGTTCTGTCTACCAAATCAAACAAATAGGTACCCACACGGTCAACGAATTAGCAAATGGGTCCTAAACATTGTGCGACGTCAATCACAATAATCACCAAGCTGGCGTAGTGATGAGCAAGGGACGATGAAACTATCGATTTTTCAATCATGATTAAAAAATAGGTAAAAACTTAAACTGCTTTATTCTTTGTAGGTACATACATACTCGTAGAACAAGTTAATAGTACTGGATGTAATTTTCTTTTAACATGGATTTTTAATGGAAATAGGTACATAGGTATCTATTTAAAAATATATTATTTTATTGAGATTTTGCAAAAATAGTGCTGTCATTCAGATACAACTAATTTCACGGCATTCAAAATTATGCCACGCTTTTTATAAAATAAAATAAGAGGTATTCGCTATATGTGTATGTAGATTATTCTCTGACAACCTGTACAATTTCTACTATATATTTATACAATTTATTGGGTAAAATTTTTGTTACCAAATTATTATTTTAAGACCTTTCTTATGGATGTATAACACTTTTTTACAATAAATATTTTCTTATTCTTATTTTGATCGAGAACATTGGTAGCTTCTAATTATTCGTTTCGTTTTTTTACCGTAAATATACCTTTGTTTAACCACAATCTCACCTGATTGTAAATGACGATATGGCCAAAGATGTAGGAGTACCTAGGTATAAAGTCTTTAGTGTTGTTTCAAAAATACTTACGCACTACTGGCCCATCACTATCACTTTAACCTCGAACTTGATCATCGTATGTTCAATATTGGCTTTATTCAATATATTGGGTCAAAGGGGCAACAGGGTCATCTGTGTTTACTCACGGCCTCTGACTTCTTTTGGCAAATCATGGTAATCACGTGTCGATTGATTTTATCTTGGGAACTGTGCCTATTCTCTGGCTAAACTGAATAAACAATGCTGGTAAACATTGCCGTATCGATTTTGGGACAGAACTTGCACCATCTGTCACACACACACACAAACACACTCTGAGTAACAGTCTTAGTTTTATCCGTTTTCCTTAAATTGTTCCTTAATTACTTTTCATTGAATGACTTTTATTTTTGATATATGTTCTAATTCTCTTGTTAAAAACACTTAAAACTTTGAACTTTTTATTAATTATGTAACTTCAGTATATAGGTGCGCGACTGCGAATTATCCGACTATTCGAATGATCGACAACTACTAATTTCCTTGTTCGACTTGAAAATTAGTAATATACTAATCTTCAAAGTCGAATGACAACTATTGGTCATTCATGGCTCCGATTCGACTTTGTTAGTCAAACGATCATAATCCAACCAATCCACGTCAAATAACGAATGAAATGAAGGTCGATTCGGGCAGTCGAACGAATGGAACGACGCGCGATTACTAACCAAATTAGTTACTAATTTGCTCTAGTCAGTCGAATCGTTCGAATGATTTGTTAAGTCGAATAGTTCGAATGAAATCATTCACAGTCGCGCATTTTTACTTCAGTAATTAAGAGAAACCTATTGTTAGCTTGTAAATTGTAACTTGTATTATGAGTACCTACATTTTGTTGAAACTCATTTAACTCGAATCAAGGAGGTGGGCGTTGCGACCTGCGGTACAGTATTTTACTTATGCAGGTTGCATCGCTTCCTATTTTTGTTATTTGCACCACAATAATATTTTTTAATATTATGTTCCTATAATAAATACTTTTTATATTTTTATCTTATCTTTATTTTATTTTTACTACAATGCATAACGCTGACAATAATTTTTCGAACATTACTCCAAAAAGAGCAATTTGAATTAAAGGTTTTGGCGAGAGTAACAAACATTAATATCCAGCCATTGATAATGGCTGGAGGATAATTTAAATTACTCAACATTAATTTGATATTTTGGTTGATTTATCATTTAACCTACAGGCAATTTTTGATAAACCTGTTTTAACTTATTAGAATTAAAGTAATTTGTCCTGGTCCAGGTACATATATCATTTTCACATCCCATGGCAAAGGACTTGAAAATATAATACCTACAGTTAATGAATATAAGTTAAGTTGGATATGGATGCTATGCAATGCAACTTTATACTTCGGGAGATATGTTATATTATAACCATATTAATAATACAGACATTATTTTAACAACTTTTACGATCATCCACACTTTACCAACATCTATACAAATAAGATTTTTGCCATTATAGTGCGT
This sequence comes from Eupithecia insigniata, assembly GCA_947859395.1. Taxonomy (NCBI): domain Eukaryota; kingdom Metazoa; phylum Arthropoda; class Insecta; order Lepidoptera; family Geometridae; genus Eupithecia; species Eupithecia insigniata. The sequence continues at coordinate 7,041,703 of OX402009.1, read as the reverse complement.
AAGCCTCACACTGGGGATCATTCCTAATTTATTTTCTTTTTTTTCTTTTTTTTGGGATCTTATTAAATTTCTTAGATGTATACAAATCTGAAAATTTCAAAAACTCTATTTATATATTTTTCCACATTACTTTGCTATCGAATATTCGATAGCATCCCACACCTCCCTAATCGAATGGTATTGTTTTACATCTACATCATAACATATAATAACTGTAATATAATCTATGCGTATAATTCTACGACTTTTTTGTTACTGTTGTATCACTGTGGTTGAATTAAAAATGCATAGAGCGGACGCAGTGGGGTGTAATCTTTTGTTCCATAATTACAATTATTATGAAAGTCCTGGCCAGTTTAATCGGAATATATATTGATACTTTAATGAATATGATAGGTATCTAATACTTGGTGTAGGTTGACTATTGTTCGACTCATCATGGCTATGGATTGCCTGTATGTTACTTAGAAAGGCATATCTATGCTTTTATGCTATTTGCATGATTATAAGATTTTTGATACTTTTGTTTTTATTTCTGCAACTCTTTCCTCGCGGGAAAGAGATGACAACAGTATGTTTAATTTAAACAGTTGTTTTGAAATTTTCGACTCAAGTTTGTCAAAGTATGTAGCTGCCTAACTGTCCGATTACCTTTTGGTGAACACCAGCCTTAGCCTGCCAAGCGTGGTGATTATGAGATATCTACCCCTTAATATACGTAGTACATGTCGCCGCCGGATCGTAGAATGGCTAGCTCGATTACAAAACGAAAGCTGATTTGTTAGGAATACCTAATTAATTTCATTCGGCGAGATGGCTAAATGACGTTTATACCATATAGTTGGTCGTTGAATTGCGCCGTTTTTCAATGGTCTAGCCATGCTATATACGAACTGATACTACGATCCGGCGGCGACATACTTATAATAATATTGACCTTTGGTGGAGACCTATGTTCAATTGTTCAGAAGTGGATGGTTTTCGGCTGAGTTTGTAGGTAATGTGTTTATTTTATCTTTACTATGTCTAAGTTCTAAGTCAGTCTCTTTTTTAATTGAGTTACAGGACACTAGTCAGAATAAAAGGAAGTCATAAAATTTAGAAGGTTATTATACAATTAGAGCATTTCAGAAGATTCTGGGTAAAATTATGATACTCTTTACGGTACACACTTAACTCAAAGAGATTAATTTTATGCTGGTTTTATAGACACTTTGCCTTGCCTTTGTGTGTGCATCGTAAATATTGAACGGGAATCATGTTCGGAGCTATGAATTAATTCTAAACAGTCAAAATAAACACACGTTCCTTTAAATTATAAGTATGTACTTAATAGGAATAAATTAGGTAGGTACAAACAAATAGCAATGGCATCTTGTATACTACTAACAAAAAGCTAACAAAAGAATGTAATACACGTAATAACGTTGCCAACTAAAAATAACAAAATCATGAAAATAATTCGCAAAAAAGATCCTTGTGTCCATTGCATCAGATCCCGCGATTTGGCCCTTACTTACATAGTACTTTTCACGAACGTTTCGTAAACATTTTGAAATTTCATGGTTAATAATAATAACACAACTTGTAAAAGCAATACCCTACAGTACAAATAGAAACCTACCCTATTACAGGACAGTAACCGCAAGAACAATGCTCTAAATTAATATCCGATGTGGAAAATCCAGTACAGTGCAGCAAAATCTTGGTTCCGGAACCTAGAGTTATGGAAAATATTGATTAAAAGTTTATTCTCTGATTTTTAGCAGTTAGTGAATTTGTAACTATCTTCGAGCATGGAGATAACCATCAAGCGATGACGGCAAAAACATTAAAACTTTATTACGCCGTTTTCACAGGAAATTAATAATAGAGCTAATTATAGAACCATCAACTGACGGAAGTCATTTGCTTAGTTAGATATTATTAGGATTTTATTGAAAAGCTCACAGAGTAAGTTACTCTGTACAATCTTAGGAATTTACTTGCACACCTTTTGTACATTGGGAAGTACTGGGTAAGGTTTTTTTTCTGAAGACTAGCTAGAGACTTAGGTAACTGAAAACGTATGTTTAGGAGAATCCGCTACTACTCCAATGCTTAACTCAACTCAAAGTGCTTTATTTCCTCTAGGTATCATTACAGACATCTTGGACATACATATAAGAAATCTTAGATTACTTTGTGTCTATATAGATAATAAAGTAATCACTTTGTTTTTTGGTTCACTTCAAACATAATTAAGATGAAATTATGGAAGTGTACTAGAAACATAGTTTAAGAAAACAAGAAATCTTTACTTTTTGAGTTGGAGTAAAATCTTTCCCAAGCTTTGTTATCCTCCAGATAATCTGATATATTGTAGTAAACCTTTTAACAAAGAATATTTTTGACAACTATTCTTTGTAAATGTGTTCTTTGTTATGTGTAATGGTTGCCATCCTAAGTTGAGCATTTGGTCAGTTCGACCCTTCCTAGTTTTCTTGACTCACTTAAATGTGGCCATTATTCTTTAAAATGTAAAAGTACATTACAAAAGTGTAGGGGTTTTAGAGGGTTCAAGTCCCACATAATCGTACTTTCTCCCCATGGCAGTACGATATGCGTGGGCATTTCCCTCAGGATAATAAAAAAGGTACCTAATATTAACCCTGAGCAAACGTAAAATGATAACTAATTCAGCCTCTCGTGTAGCACTCTGACCGTATTCGTGCCAGTGACACACTGAAATATATGCAACCGCAATATGCACACTGCACACTCAATCAATCGATCAATCCGTGGTCACCATCTCATGGTGACGTTTATGACGGCGTAAAACAAGGAAATACATATTTGCTTTTCCAATTGGGGTTAGGGGTTAGTTAGAATAACAAAATGATTTATTGCGAAAACATAAGGTTGATTGAATTCTGAATAATTGAAGATTCTGCAATAATAAAGGTTGCTATTCCAGCAGTGATAAACAAATAACTGCTAGTATTGAGTGGGTTGGTACCCTTATCTATAAATACCTTTGTAGGACATTCGCTTGCGAAGCAACTGGACAGATTCGCAACTGGACGGATTCTCAACTGGACAGATTAGCAACTGGACAGAACGTGTACAGTTCATGACATAATACCATGTTGTTAATCTGATTAGGTGAGCGTCGAATCGACTCTAGTAATTCTTGAAAACAAGTGATTAAATGCTGCATATAATTTATTTTGAACACCCGAAAACAATTGGATATTCAATTATGTTTAACGTGTAGGTATGTGTGACTGTAGAAACATAGTTCCCAATTGGCTGAACCAATTTTGTTAATTTTATTTTTCATCATCATCATCATCATCAGCCCATACACGTCCACTGCTGGACATAGGCCTCCCCCGTACGACGCCACAAATAGCGGTCCTGAGCCGCCTCCATCCATCGACTCCCTGCGACCGCTACGATGTCGTCGGTCCATCGAGTGGATGGTCTTCCATGTAGGGGGGGGGGGGGGGGGGGGGGGGGATTTGCCATAATCACCACGCTTGGCAGGCGGATTGGTGATCGCAGTGTTGGTGTTTAAAAATACTCAGAAGGAAGCTCCTGCCCTTCCTCTGGTAGGTTCCCTTAGTCGGCTTTTACGACATCCACGGGTTGAGTTGGAGGGGTCGATATTCGTACGCCGCGACCCCGGCTTTTATTTTTAATCGGTCTTTATCTATGTTCAAAGAAAATATTTCAAGTAGGTATAATTTATTGTCGTCGCGGGTTTTAAATTTTTTGTGAAAGCAACATAATACATACTTTTTTGTATTCAAAGAGAAACAGAGACGAGTCATGTTTTGACGTTTTGTGTATCTACGCTAATTGTTGAACACAAATATTTGTGGAACACTGTGTAAATACTTAGATTTGCACGACTAGCATGCCAAGTATACGATAAATTAATTTGTTAGCTTCTTCTTTGTACTCAAAATTATAGCCTTATTTATGATTTTGTAAGCGGGACAGATGAGGTTTGTAAAATAAATAATCTTTACTAAACTTTAAAAAATCTTAAAGGAGAAGATTTTAACGCGTGATTACTTCTACATATCCTTACTAAAATTATAAATGCGAAATTAACTCTGTCTGTCACGTTTTCACGCCTAAACTACTGAACGTATTATAATAAATTTGGCAATACCATCTACCTCCCGTAGATGGTATCCCGAAGACGGACATAGGGTACATGAAAAGCGCGTGCGAAGCCGCGGGCAGCAGCTAGTAGAACATAAAAGTCCTAATTGAGTTTTCTTTCTTTATTAAAAATTCCTATTTTACAATTACGATTTCATTAAAAGTACCTAGGCATCACAAACAAAGCAAATCATGATCAGGCTTCTAAATTCACATAAAAAATTCCAAGACAATACCTATTTCAACGCGCTATATATTATACACAAATCGGATACGAAAAACTAATTAAAGAATGTCGAATGAAATATGAGATTTACCAACAAAGTGTCCGAAACGACCAATAAGATATTGCCCAGACTAGTAAAGCAATGCTTAGACTGGCGGTGTTCCACTTCCGTGCCTTGAAAAGCACGTTACAACGTTTGGTCCTACCCTCATCGTGCCTGCTTCATCTCATCTCCCCAGTCGTGTCGGTGTACCGTCCCATCGGATTATGAGAGGGAATAGACTGAATAGAGAGTGCACCTGTGTTTGCGCACACGCTTGTGTACTCCATCTGAAGCAACTGAACTCCCTATTCGTAAATTTAAACAGTAAATTAAATAAAATCTTATCAGGAAGGCCTTTTACTCCATAGATGATTACATCAATGATGTTAATGCTTGGCCAGATGTCGCTCCGTTCCGCACTGACAGTAGTATGTAAGAAATTCAATGTTCTGTTTAGCTTTATAGAAATATTGACATGTATCTAAATCGCATTAAATTTAGATTTAGATAGTCAAAATAAACATGTATTAGACACATAAGTGATATTATAATGTGCTAGTGGTTTCGTTTTCACTTGTTCCACTAGTGGACAAAAAAATTAAGTGAAGAGAATATCAATAACACCTTATTTCTTATTTGATAATAATAACTATGTTTATAGTATAAAATTTGACTTGTCTAAGTGTTTATTTTGTAAGCCTAAAGAAATAAAGTTATTTATTCTGTCATGGACTTTGAATTGTACAGAAATGTATAACTAAGTTTTTTGACTTATATGTTGTTTAGTGACATTTGTGTATTTCCTGGGCTCATGACTAACTGACAATGGCCGCCGTGACAGAATTTCGACTAGGAGGACATTATCAATCCCTACACCTAGACTAGAGAAAAAATGGGAACATATCAAGCTGTACAATTTCATGGCCTCTTTCGAATTTAGAGACAGGTTTTAAGGATTTGATAGTATGGTGCCTCGAACAATTTATTCATCGGCTGATAATAGATTACAAATTTGATTCCTCACTTTCCAGATTACGTCGAAGCAGAAAAAGAAGGAAACTTGTGCGGAGACGTGCTCGGAGCGCGGAGACGAGACGCATCCGGGACGCGTCCGATCCGGAGCCGGTCCCAGACTGTCCCGGGCTGGCGCGGCGCTACCACGAGTGCAATACTGCGGTAAGATAAGAAATGAATCACACAACATCATCTTGCCCCAAGCTAAGAAGACCTTGTGTTATGGTTACATGCTATACCTAACTGAATAATAATCAAAAAACTATCTTAGTACTCTACTTAGATAGTTTGTTTTATAATAATAAACAGCCAGAACACCCGGAACAAATATTTGCAGATCGTAAAAACATTTGAACCGAGGCATCCTTACCTACCTAAACTCCGTTCTTTAATCCAAAATATAATTTATAAATGAAAACTTAATTAAAAAAAGTGATAGCAATGACAGAAAACAACGCACACACGTAGCGAAAGTACGAGTGATTCCCCGTTCAACCCACAATTTTTCTACCCAATATTATTTTTCCTTTTTCAACCCAAAACATATGCCCCGTTCAATCCATTCCAAAAATCTAAGTCACAGTGTATTCTAAACAGTACAGACACCCATTTTGAAAACGGACGAGAGTTAAATTAATGATGAACGAACGCTTTTAAAACCAAAACTTGTTTCGAACTTTAAATTGCTTCAATGATAGATATCCATATACCAACACCGTAAATGATTTCCAATAATTTTTTTAATCAAGTTCTACAAAAAAAAAATAGATTCTTACGATATTATGCCAAGTTAAAAAAAAAATAAATATAATGTCTTATTTGTATTTTTATTCAATTTCAGCCTTGTTCAGGGTCTTCGAAGGACCACCGTGGGGAGCAGTGTTCTGTGTACGACCGCAGACCTTTCCGAGGTCGCTTTTACACTTGGGTCCCTTATGTTGATGGTAAGCCATATACAAAATTAACACTGCGGACCCACCATACCCCTGGCCCATACCCCTGGGTGGTATGGTGGGACGAACCCTTACCACTATAGTAGTGTTGGGAATTTAATAATTTTAAATTCTTATTCTTTATTTAAACGTCTTTTACTAATAAAATAAATAATACATAACAGGATTATCTAGCCCAAAGCTTAGCAGAGCTTGTGTTATGGGTACTAGATAACTGATATACTTAATAGATAGATATTTTTATTATACATAGAAAACATTCATACCATCCTGAACAAATATTTGCAGATCGTACAAATATTTGTCCCGAGGCAGGAATCGAACCTGCAACCTCCTGCGTCGCAGGCGGACCTTCGCCCGCCGCGCCACAGAGGTCGTCAAAAAATGTAAATACTTAATACAAGAAAATCGGAACCCGGAACAATCTTCAAATCATACAAACGGTTGTCCCGAGGCGAGAATCTAACCCACAACGTCCTGCGTCGCAGGTGTCCTTTGCTAATGTACAATCAAGTGATAGACTGTAGTTTGTAATTTACGGAATCAGAAATAATTTAATGACTCGTAGCAATTTTAAATAATAATACTAGGGTATCAAAACGGCTCAATCGATTTTGATAAATGAACCAGAATCTGTCCCATTAAATGGTTCTTACCTACCTACATTTTGTAAGCCTTCGCCCTCTTTAGGTTGTTCGTTTCACTTATTCCCAATTGTCTTGTACACTCTGTACAGGAGAACTGGAACAACTTTTGTTCCAGTTGTTCTGGGCGCAAGACTACTGGGGCAAAAGCTGTCCCAGTTGTACCGTGCGCCAAAAATTTGTGTATATTGAAAAAGGGGATAATTTTCTATACAATAGTAAAATAATTTTCAAAATCGGTCCATAATTGGCGGAAATATGGCGTAACCATAGACCTAGAATTTTTTTCTACATACATACAAAAAAAAACATACAGTCGAATTGAGAACCTCCTCCTTTTTTGAAGTTAGTTAAAAATGTCAACCAAAGAAAGCTTTGTGTTGGCGCGAGATTCAATTTCTTTTGTGCCATTTTAAGTTATTTCTGCGTTCTACAGGGAATAAAACTAGCGGAAAAGTAACAACGTACCTAGTATCTACGAATCACCAACACGAAATATTGGCGAAAAAGGCGAAAGATGTGGACCAAGTCGTTTTTTATTTGTCGTAAAACCAACTTTCCATTTTGAATTCCAGGTGACTCACCCTGCACCCTGAACTGCAGACCCCGAGGGCAGCAGTTCTACGCGTCCCTCGCTCTAGTCACCGATGGCACGCCTTGCACCAGGCTGGGCTTCCGGGCCATCTGCGTCCGAGGCACTTGCAAGGTAAGTGGGTCTAATAATTGTACTTAGATGAATAGGAAGCTTATTTTTAATGTCGGACCTTTTGGCTTAAAACAAACCCATAGCTCCAAGTCGATGTGAGCTCAATTCATAATAAATTTACTTAAATAATTATCTTCTTGACTATATTTTAAAACGAAGTTGTGGTTATCGTCTATTTTGTTTGATTGACAAAACATGTCGTGTTTCGCTTTGCTTAAGATCCTGAGTGAATAAATAAAATAAGTGTTCCTGAAAAAAATTATAAAGCTTTGTACATTACAAACTTATCCCTATTTTTGAGAAATTGTAAAGCAGCGCCATCTTTTGACGAGTAGTTATTGCTGTTGTGCCTTGTGGAATTCGCTCTATCATCCGAACCATTTTGTTGTGGGTTCTGTATTTAAGTGCTGCCATCTACCAGCGAATAGACATCATTATCAAGCATTTTTGAGGAAGGAAGGTTATTATTTTCGCACTTAGTATTATACTATTAGGCACGCTATTTCTATAATCAGAATGATTGTGTAGAGCTTTACCTACAACTCTGTTTATAAAAAACTAGCTACGCCCTGCGGCGGTACTCGTGGTAATTTTCTTTCGGATTCTACGTTTCTACCGGCAATAAAAAATTGTTCATAAGACCCTTCCACGGACATTAAGGAATATACAAAAACATGAATCAGAATCAGAATCAATATATTTATTTCTTTAGGCTTACAAAATAAGCACTTAGACAAGTCAAATTTTATACTATAAACATAGTTATTATTGTAAAATAATAAATAAGGTGTTATTGATATTCTCTTCACTTCAATTTTTTGTCCACTAGTGGAAGAAGTGAAAAAGAAACCACTAGCACATTATAATATCACTTATGTGTCTAATACATGGTTATTTTGCCTATCTAAATCTAAATTTTATGCGATTCAGATACATGTCAATATTTCTATAAAGTTAAACAGAACATTGAATTTCTTACATACTACTGACAGTGCGGAACGGAGCGACATCTGGCCAAGCATTAACATCATTGATGTAATCATCTATGGAGTAAAAGGCCTTCCTGATAAGATTTTGTTTAATGTACTGTTTAAATTTACGATTAGGGATTTCAGTTGCTTCAGATGGAAGCTTTTTATAGAACCGCACGCAATTGCCCATAAATGATTTCCCTACTTTTCGTAATCTATATGCTGGGATGTGTAATTTGTTCTTGTTTCTTGTATTTCTATTGTGAACATCACACTTTTTCAAAAAGCTATCTCTATTTTTGTGCGTATACATTAGATTTTCATAGATGTATTGCTATATTACTGTCAAAATATTTATTTCTTTAAATAATTCCCTCAAAGAGTCGCGTGGCTTTAATTTATAAATTGCGCGTACAGCCCTTTTTTGAAGAACAAAGATAGCCTGGATGTCAGCTGCCTTTCCCCAAAGCAAAATACCATAGGACATAATACTATGAAAGTAACTGAAATAAACTAACCTAGCTGTATCTTCATCGGTAATATATCTAATTGTACGAACTGCATAGGCTGCTGAACTAAGTCTGCCTGAGATAGCATCAATTTGCGGTTTCCATTGAAGAGTGGAATCAATATGTAACCCTAAGAAAACGGTAGAGTCTACAAAGTGAACAATCTCATCCTTTAGCATTATCTTAGTTGGAAATTCTTTTACATTTGGTAACATGAATTTAATGCACTTTGTTTTTTTAGCATTAAGTAAGAGGTTATTGGCGGTGAACCAATCTAGTACGTGACACGTGTGAAAGCGAATCATTTACATCGTCATAATTAAATTTATTTCTGTCAACTTTAAAAATCAGTGAAGTATCATCAGCAAATAAGACTATATCACACAGATCTTTTGCTAAAAAGGGGAGATCATTTACGTATACTAAAAATAAAGAAGTGCCTAATATTGATCAGAAATTTTTGAGCCCCTAGATTGACTAGATTTCTTTGCCAATAGCTACTTTTTGAACTCTATCAGATAAATATGATTGCATAAGGTTCAGTGCCTTGTTTTGAATTCCATAGTGACTCAATTTTCTAATTAATGTACCATGATCTACACAATCAAAAGCCTTAGAAAGGTCACAGAATATACCAATAGCGTTTTTCGCTTTATCCCAGGCATCCAATATATGCTTTAGTAAAACTGTACCAGCATCGGTTGTTGCCAAAATGATTTTTATGGAGTAGCCTATTAAGGACAAAATGAGAGGACAGCTGTGTGAGAATATTTTTTCAAAAATTTTACTTATAGCTGGAAGTATTGAAATTTGTCTGTAATTGGCCGGATCAGTGTGACTTCCAGATTTAAAAAGAAGAACCAGTTTACTATATTTCATGAGATCAGGAAAAACTCCTGCGTCGATGCAACTATTGAAAATATAGACCAAACAAGGAGCCACTTCCTTTATAATTGAACTTAGTACTTTGGTTGAGATACCCCAGAGATCCTCAGTATTTTTGATGTTAATAGACTTAAACGTTTTGACTATATAATTGGCATTTACATGAGGAAATATAAAGACCTCTTTACATTTTTCAACAGATGATTCTAATAATTCAACCGCCATCGTAGGTGAGGAGTTTAGAGTCCGGGTAACAACTTTAGGAATATCGGAGAAGAATGCATCGAAAGCATCGGCAATATCCTTTTCATGTATAAAAATTGAGTTATTAATTTTTAACTTTATTTCTCTAGAACGTGGCTTTGATTTACCCGTTTCGTTATTTATTAGTCTCCATGTTGTTTTTATTTTATTAGATGAGTTTATAAGCTTTTTCCTCAAGAATAGGCATTTTGCTGTGTTGCAGACTTTCTTAAATGTTTTCGAGTAGTTGGTTACATATAAGAGAAACACAGGATCATGTAACATAGCTTCTCTAGCACCATGAAAATCGTATAGTCTATCCCTACTTCTATAAATGCCGGGAGTGGCCCAATCAGTAAACCCGACCCTGTCTCTAACTGTGCATGTTTTAAGTTTGAATACTTCACTGTGTTCTCTATTAATAACATTAAAAAGATTGGCAAATAGAACATTAGGATCATCAGAACAAGATATATTAGATACTGCTAGTTCCACTTTACTTTGAAAATTCTTAATACGGCTCTCTGTAATAGACCTGTAGGTATATTCCTCAACATTGTTTGTATCATTCAAATTATAACTAAAATTAACACTCTGACCATAATGGTCTGATTTGAAATGCTTGATTACTGTTTTGCTGGTTGGAGATTCACTGCAGTAAATATTATCTAAACAAGTGGCAGATGTTAGGGTAACTCTAGTTGGGTCATTAAAAAGATGTTGTAAACGAAAGCATTTGAATAAATTAAGCAATCTATTGGCAAGGGGATTCGCTAAACTATCTTTATTAAAGTCGCCACAAACAATGAGATTCTTCCTATATGTAAATACTTTCAGCAAAACTTCTTCCATAGTACTTTCAAAAGCTACCTGATTTGCATCGGGGGGGCGGTACACACACACTATGATATGCCGCTCCAGTTCCACACATGAAAGTTCAATAGTCCTCTCAATAGTGAGGTTTACAATATCTTTCCGTTCTTTACATTTAAGACTATTTTTAACTATAATTAGAGAGCCACCACGTATAGCCTTTCTTTTATAGGAACTTTCAAAACAATAGTTATGATAAAAGGGAAGTAACTGATTCTTTACTATCCAGTGTTCTGTTAGGCACATAACATCTACATTTAAACAATTCAAAAATAGTTCTAATTCTAGGATTTTGCTGGGTAAGCCTTGTATATTCTGATGGACTATATGAAGTGCTTTTTGCTTTCCCTTTGTCGTTGTGGTCAGTTTAAATTTGTATTTACTGACACAATCGCTTTAATGCCCTCATTAGTACTACTACTAACTACATATACAGGCTCGTCAGGCAACTGCGTTATACTATTTATAACGGGATCAAAAATATTATATGCTAACAATTTAGCAACCATCATTTTGTTCTTTTTGGTTAGGTACATTGTATCCCTAGTCAAAAAAGTTTTACTAATAAACTTATTAGTATCAAAAGTAATACATCATTATAACGACATGTCATGTTGTACATCAGCAAGTTATTGTTTGATATATTTTAATTTTGCTTTGATGTCAATGAATTTGAGTAAGGGAAGGAGCAAATAATCAGTTTCCCTAGTCCATTCTGTACCTTTTCTAGAAGTACCTCAACTAGCCTAATCAACGCTGACCGTTTTACACAAATTTCACCAAGCTGAACAATTAGAGTGGTGCTTTTATTCAGAGAGTTATCTTTCTGAATACAATCCGTAATTACATTAATATTAGCATCTGGATAGCAATTGTTTACAACATTCTGTACTAGTAAGTCACTAAGTATCAGACCCATCCCAGCACCTAACTTATCCGAGTATATCACAGTCTTCGGTGTTTGTTGACTGTGGTCTAGATCTAAATCCTTAACCAGAGACGGCGCAGCTTGAATTGAAGGACCACCCATGGGTGCAATAAGTGTTGTATTGTTGCTAGAGCTATTACAGTGGGACTCGAGCGAAGGTGATGCCGCCAGCAATGCAGATGGTGACAACAGCGGTGAAGGATGCACCACCTCCACAGCACCGTCTCTAGTTAAAGAATTACAGTTTGTAGGTGCCATCTCGAAATCTGTTTGAGTACAGTTATGCCGTACTTCAACATACATACTATTGCTATTAATGCATGCTAAGTCAGTCAAAGAAGTTTTTCACAAGTGAGTTCTTATTTTCATAGTGGTTTATAATTTATGTCCGTAAACACTTTAAAAATCCCTGTACCTGTAACTACATACGCCATAACGAGACTTTACTAGTCTATAATCTGCTCTCAACTTTTTTAGATTTCCATTTATGTAGTCTTGTGGCCGATCCATTTTCCCCAGACCGCTTTCGATTAATTGGCCACCCACTTTCCTCGGCAAGCCGTCTTCGTCTAACTTTGTATTAGGTTGCTAAACGGCATCTAACTGGATGGGTAATAGATTATTTAAGTCGAGAGAAGCCGTTATGAATTTATCCTATCCAATTTTGTAATCTTATTATTTTGTAATGTAGGAAGGACTGTGAGATGCTTCATGTACTTACATTATTATGTTTAACAACTTAGCAAAACCTTTTTATAAGTGGTGGCGCTACCACTTATAAATAGGTAATTGGGGATGGGGATTGTGGCAAAAAAATATTCATCCCTTCTAGTGGGTGCAGGGGGGGGGGGGGGGGGGGAGGGTACAGTAGGATATTTTTTTTTTAACCAATTTTTCGGCTTGCTTGAGATTACAGGTTCCTACTTACTATGTCCTGATCTCAGTATTACATAATTTATGTTGAGAATTCGATGTAACACGTGAAACAACAGTTTAAATAAATAAATATATAAAAAACGCATAGTTTTTGAGCTAAGCCGCAGACGGACAGATGGATATGGCGAAACTAATAAGGTTTCCTTGTTTACTATGGAACCCTTAAAACTACATTCAGAACTCTACACCATAATAATCAACGACATTTTTAACTATTTCCATAAACATAATTTGACTTAAAACACCTGGGCATTCTAACAATACAGATAACAGTAAAAACCTCGTAAGCAGTCTATGTCATTCGTTAAGCACTTACTTATTCCGAACATGAACAGCCTCTAACCAGGTAAGCAGGAATTCACGGACAGCAAAATAAATTCACGTTGCAACCTAACCCCGCTCTATCGGGATCGGGATACCACACTTGAATGGACCAGTCGATACCGGGCCAGTGTAGAGCTGCGGTAATAGTTGTACAACTCACTTATTCGCCAGTTGTCTTGTGGCTTATTTCCCTTTGTCATTTGCAGTTGTCCTGCGCACAAGACTACTGGGGAAAGTTATCTCAGTTGTCCTGTAGGTACGCATCAAAAATACAAATCCTATCCTATTAATATTATAAATGTCAAAGTTTGTATGGATGGATTTATGGATATTTGTTACTCTTTCACGCAAAAACTACTGTCCGATTAGACTGAAATTTGGTATGGATATCGTTTGGGACCTGGAATAACATATAGGCTATTTTTATCCCGATAAAACGCAGGCGAAGGCGCGGGCAGCAACTAGTAATATTATAAATTTCATTGTTTGTAAGGATGGATGTAAGGATATTTGTTACTCTTTCACGCAAAAACTACTGAACCTATTAGTCTGGGTATGGGTATAGTTTGGGACCTGGAATAACATATAGGCAATTTTTTATCCCTGTAAAACGCAGGCGAAGGCGCGGGCAGCAGCTAGAATATAATAATTGCAAAAATCAGCCAATGAAATTCGGCGAACACACTCACCAGTAGCGTCTTCAGCTGGATGGAGGACATCGCTCTCGACGAAATATTTCTGTAACCGGAAGTTGCGCTACTAATTCCTAATTTTACAACGTCGTAGTCAGCACTGCAGGCAATAACGGTACACGATCGGTTGCTATTGTTCTGACAGTAATTGTTGTGTATTGCTGGGGGTTGCTCAGGTTGCACCGACTGACCTAGAAGTGTTGCACTTTTATTTTAAGTAGCTCTAAACTATTTATTTTAGCACAGAATTACAAATAGAAATGTTATTAATATTGATGGTGAAGCTATGTTCGCAATGCTTGGGCCATCCCAAGTATTGCGATACCCATGCATGATGATAAAAAACGATAAAAAAGAGAGGTACGAAGAAAAGGAAGAAAGGCAAGATACCCTTGTAACTTTTTTCCGTTCACTGCTTATAAGTATGCTGTTTGCCTCGCACAGGAGCGATTTTGAACAGGCACGTAAAAGAGGAGGGACAGAAAACAAAATGAATCACTTTTTGTTTCATTTTTATATTAGACTAGCTTAAAATATTAAGGATGGGAGTTATTGGATATTTTGGCTACCGGTTATTAGTTGGGTATATTGTTTCAATACCGCTAGTACCAACTGGTACCCAATAACGTTACAATGCTCTATACCTGTTCTGATTTCTACCCAATATATTTCTAACCGGTTTGGTTAGAAATACCATCTAACCGATTTGGTTAGAAATACCATCTAACCGATTTGGTTAGAAATACCATCTAACCGATTTGGTTAGAAATACCATTTAACCGATTTGGTTAGAAATACCAAATACTTGTTGCAGCTACATAACTTTACGGGTAAACGGTCCGCTAGTACCTATGCGTAGATGATAGTTAGGTAAGTATAGGTATTGAAGCGTTGGGTAGTTATGGCTCACGGTCGGTTAGGCGCGATGCTCGCTTTGCACAGTTATTCCCTAGCGGTATGCGGATTTTACAATAGCGTTAGATATTTTAGGACCATGCTAACAGGTACTGAGTTAGTTATTGAATACCGGACTCATCTCTATAAAATATACATCTAGCTGTCAGGGAGGTAGAGCAGTATCGGGTCTATATCCCTGACAAATGTCATTAAGAAGGCTACGAACCTCTCCCTAACGGAAACGGATTTTCCCATGCGGATTTGTTGTTGTTTCACGTAGAATTCAAATATATTTTTGATTATTTATAATTTTGAATATATTTAGGATGTTTGCAGCGCGACATATTTTCGAATAAAGGTGTCTATCATGCATAAAAAATTGCTTTAAGATGATTTGATTTGGGGGTCAAAATTAGTTTCACTCTCATTTAAATATCATTATGTTTTTTCAAAAACTAAACCGCTGTAAACATAGCTATTTTTCATCCGATTACGTATGGCAAATTTCAATAAGATCGGGGAAATAGTTTCCAAATGAAGCGGAAAGTACGTTTGTATGAGGAATAAGGCTATCCGTTCCGTTCTTAAGATCCGTTCAAACGTTGAGGTGTAAAAAGGTAACAGACAGACAGACAGACAGACAGACAGAGTTATTTTCGCTTATATGTATAGTATTAATACTGATAGAACTCATACCATCCACTCGTACTAAACGGTTTTCCTCCACTGTCTGCTTCTGTTTTTCCAGCCAATTACAATCTGGGTCTTTTCAAAACAAGAGTGAATAGGTGTCTGATATATACATATATAGACTTCGTGATACACTGTCGGCCACATCGTCACTGTCCATCAGGTGAGATTGTGGTCAAACGGAATGAGGTCTAAGGACTATAAAAAAAGTTTCTTATTTGTTAAAGAAAATAGTATAATTATCACCTAAGCATGCGACAAAAGCTTCAAAATTGCAATCCTGCTGTCATTGAAGATTGACTTGATTTCTTTGTTAAGATTGATTTCATCTTGATTATTCAAATGACATTTCACTATCATTCTATTGCCTCGAGGTTAGATTGCTAGATTCAATAAATTTTACCGTACCCGTGATTTTATGCTAAACATGGGTCTATTATTTAATGCAATACGAAATAACGCATCACACCCAACGGACTGTGATCTGGCGCTTATTACCCCCGAATACTAACTCAAACTTGATTTGAGCATGTCTCAACGAGCGATTTTTCGAGAACACCTGCTCAGATCTGAGTTGCATTTGAGTATTTGGGCGTTATTTAGACTGTGAAAAGATCAATTTAATCGGTAAGAAACAACTTTGCCGTGAAACCGAATTCTTTTCCATTGCATTTGTACAGTTTCTTCCGATAAGCCTTTACCCTTCCAAGTTTTAATTGGTGTTATAACTTTAGAATTTAATAAAATTATAATTTGAATGTTATAGGAGGAAAGCACACTTACATTTGCAGGAAAAATATCATACTCAGTGTTTCCTGCATTTTTATGCAAGTATAAAGTTAATCAACGATTTTTCCTGCTAATATTCCTAGGTATTTTAATAATTTTGAATATTAGTAAGTACGTGCATTGGCACGTACTTCATCATCATCATCACCAGCCCATATACGTCCACTGCTACGATGTCCTCGGTCCATCGAGTGGATGGTCTCCCATGTACCACGGCACGTACTTACTAATATTCATTTATATTTTCTGAAAACAAAAAAAAAATTAAGCAATTATAGTCTAAATTCTTAATTTTTTTATTGCATGAAATAATATATTAATTAATAAATAAATCTAGAAAAATTATGTCAAAGGCGAGCTTAACTCTAAAAGAGTTTTCTTCCAACAATATTATTGGGATTCAGAATAACAAATCAGCATCGGGGTATCAGGAATTTTGCAAGAAAAGTTGCAAGACAAACAGCCGCTACTACAAATTGGTCGCTCAGTTTCCTAGTAAATTGATAACGTCTCACTTATTTGGGACCTTTCAAATTATTGGTGTAGGTTCTGAATTGGAATTTGTTCATTAGCTTATATCAACTGCCAATCTTATCAAATATTTTGTTAATCTATGAAAGTAATTTCAATGAATGTACCTAGATAGTTTAATATTTTATCTCACATTACTAACCGTTTTTACTGATCTGACAATTACTGATGTTCACTGACTGAGTTTTTGCAGACCCTTTTTTTGGGGATAGTTACTTACCTATATGAATAGAAACCCCACCATAGATGCCCTATAGAATAAAATAAGTAAAAAAACATATCAGAAATGTTTTAAGTGATTGTCTAACAAAAAATCAACATCTGAGTTAAAGCTCATTCACCACCATGATGAAAAATTTTTAGATAATTAAAATAAAAATAACCTACTTAATGTAGGTCGAGCTGGAAATAAATAGCAATAAATATAGTGACAGAACATTAAAAAAATCGAAAATACGCTGACATTATTATGTACTAAGGGTATTGGGGATAGATACCCTTGAATGCAAGGGAAAACGTGTGTACATACGCTCCTAATTTAACCTATTAGCTTTATGTTGCGACTTTGGGAAGTTAGGTTTTTCGAAAACGAGGCACCTATCCCAGTGCGGCATGTACCCTACAAGTTGTATTTTTTTTTGTTTGACTTATGTCCAGGCTGTATGGACCGTAATTTTTGACTATGGAAATTTTGATAGGTGTAGATAGCTATTGCTGCTGTAACAACAAATTGCCTCCAGGAAGTTTTCTTAAAGAAAAAGAATAGATTTGTACTGCCTACCTTTCTGTAGTAAGGACGTATTTTATATGAAGATATAGTAAGGACGTATGTTATATGAAAAAGACTTATTGCCTCCTTTATCTAACGATGATGCCTGTAAACTAGCGGTTTCCAAAGGGCTATGTTATTGCTTACTACCTGTTCAAAACTCGTCTTATCTCTATTTACCTACCTGCATGCCGTAGGAACATGGAGAACAGTTTGCTCTCTTATCTACCTACATGGAACAGGGGAACAAAATAAATAATGCTGGACAATACACACAGCATTATCTAGCCCCAAGCAAAGCTTGTGTTATGGTTTCAAGATAACTGATATACATAATATAATACACTACATAGATATATATTTTTACATTGAAAACATCCAGAACACCCTGAACAAATATCTGCAGATCGTACAAATATTTGTCCCGAGGCGGGAATCGAACTCGCAACCTCCGGTCGACAAATGAACAACTTTATCTCTTCAGATAACTTTAATTCTCTCCCAAAGTTTTATTTAAGCAAATTAATGAATTATTTAATGCACTAGCGACCCGGCCCGGCTTCGCACGGGTGCAATGCTGATACTAAATTATACATAGAAACCTTCCTTTTGAATCACTCTATCTATTAAAAAAACCGCATCAAAATCCGTTGCGTAGTTTTAAAAATCTAAGCATACATAGGGACAGACAGCAGGAAGCGACTTTGTTTTATACTATGTAGTGATAAATAAATAGGTAATTATGGAATTCGTCTGCTGGTCTTGAACCAGCTATGCCCACCTTCCTACAGCGCGGTACTCGAGCTTGTCATTACGTTACAATCAGGGTACGATTAATTGTCATCCGGTAGAGTAAATATGGCCGCGGGCAGACTGCAACGCCACGCTCTCTAATTAATCCAGCACTTGATGTAATAGTCATTCTGCTGTAATTTGTCCCTCACAGCTGTCCTATGAATGGAAGTGCTCATAGGGCGAATGTATGACGTCTGTGTGACCCTTAACAACTTATTGTTTAGAGAAACTAGATGAAGTTACCTGTTAAAAAGTCCATCAAACAAATAGCCATGAAAATCGATAAATGTTCCAGCTTTTGAAGAAACTTTTGACCAACAGATAATGTTATTGGAAATCATAAGTTAGTTTCTTTTAATTACTGTGTCCGCGGCATCGTCCATGTAAATTTAAATTTTTTTGCTCGGAACTCTAATTGTTTCATTCTCATATTCGGGATGGAGATTCAATTTCAACAAATCAAAGATCATTAAAATCAGTCCAGCCGTTATAAATGGTGTAACTAGCACGACTTTGTTTTATTTTATTTTTTCTTTTATATACTGTATAAATATATAAACTTTTTATGATTTAATGATAAAATGATAATGAAAATGTAGTCATCATTTATTTCAGGCATCATAAGAATTATAAGTACAGATAGTAAAAACAAATTTTAAGGCACACATCAATGTTCTACGCAGTACTTATAGGAACTTAGATAAATCGTTGCGTACGTGTTCATAAAGTTTATTAGTTTATTAGCCATTAAATAATTAGTATTAATGAATGGTGTGAATCAGAAGGCAAGTTTGGCGCCCGTCTGCGCTCGCGCAAACAAATCATAACATTCCGCTAATCGCTTGAAAACCTCAATTCTCAGCTTATGGCCCGCTAACTGATCGGTGATAACTTCATGGTTGAAGTACGTCTGGAGGCAAGCACGATTTGCGTGGTCAGTATGATATTTTGTATTTATAACGTAAAAAAATGTTACAAAAAGTACATAAAAATACTACTCAGTAAATTATTTCTACCGTCGTTTCAGGTAAAAATCAAGTCACAATAAAAAAGACTATATCGCCGAAAGCCCATCATGATCCATGTAGCTTTTAAGGATTTAGAAGTTAAAATCAAAGAATGAAACAAAAACAACGAGGTCTGGTTATACTTTACCAGAATTTTGTATTGTGGTACAACACTCTAGGGAAAATATATTTCATTTCTAAAAACTTCTAGCAATAGTGGCGAGCAACTGAGAGAAACAAAAGGAGCCATATTTTTTAAATTATCTTAAAAACATGATTCAACTTTTCAGAAGCATTGTTTCGGTTAATACAATTGTGTTGTGAATGCATTATGCTTATTTCGGTTCATGTCTTTCCGTTGTGTTTCCATCGACTTGATGAATGGGTATGAATCATTGATACAATGCAGCTGGATCTTTTCTTGGTTCGATTCTCTTGAAGGGCAAAATAAATCTGGAAATTTCCCCAGTAGCTTCCATAGCTTGATATTGGGTACGGGTATAAGAATAATGTCGGAACTCGGTTCACAGAACGCAAATGTGCAAGAGAGAAGAGACACAGCAAGGTGGGATAAACGTTGATTGAACATAATGACGACCATGCCTCGGAAAGCACGTTAAGCTTTGGTCCTGCGCCTAAACTCTTCCCGGTCGTGTCGGTCTGCCGTCCCACCGTATTATGAGAGTGTACCTGTATTTACGCGCACACTTGTGCACTATAATATTTCCTACGCATTTGGCTAGTCAAGCCGGCCAAATTTTGGTAGAAGAGTATCATCGTAGTGACGATTCGTGGTGACCGAAGATGTGCAAAAGAGCATCCAATTGCGAGGTTGATCAAGTTAAAATTATACAGTAAATATTCACAATCAACCCTTATGCCCACCAGTACTAGTTTAACAAAGGTGGTACCTATTACTTTCCGCCAGCAAACCTAATAGCCCGGCCACACGCTCCATCTTGCTTGCACACACCGGCTTGCGCAAGCAAGATGGAGTGTGTGGCCGGCTTATTTTGCTTGCGCAAACTGTGATTGTGCAATCTGCATGCACAAATATTTGAGCGTATAGCCGGGCTTTAAGAGAGAGTGATAAAAACAGATCAACGTGCTACTTAAGTCATCGTTAAAGTAAGCCTCTATTATGAATAACAAACAGGTGTTAGACAGCGCAAAGTTTATCTGTATAATAACAAAGTTGCAAATGTAAGGCTTGTTTTCTAAATTACTGTGTAGCACAACAATCATGTGCTTTGGAAACTAGGTAAATCTAAATAACCGATTATTAGTATGGGTTGAGATCTTGATTAGGTGCTTCGGAACGTACAATAAACGTTTAATATTCAAATGGAATAATCTCGCAATTCAGGCAAAGATCGAAGTATTTTGGTAGTTATCTTATTAAGATATAATGTAAAAATAAGAAAAAATGCTGTGTCGTTGCTTGTACTTTCAAATGGAAGCTGTCATGTCAAGTCAAAACTTTTCAAAGTTTAAGGTTATGAGAAAAAAGTTAAAGCTTTTGTTATAGACCCTTTTATTCCACTTTGTTTGTTAAAACACTTTACAACTTCCGAATATTTTAAGTGAAATAAATACATTTCCCAAAAATATAAAAATACAAGCGCAGACGGTGAACCTCATAAATTATGATATTCAAAATATTTTGCTTCCGTTCGTAAAAGTTTTATTGGAAAAACAATGCTTTCATATTTTATATCGGTTCTTTTGTACCTGTAAATATTTTGGCTTGTACCAAGGGTTCGTAGGAATAAAAATGGACACAATAGAGGTAACAAGAAATGCTACGCATCATGATCGTAGCATACGTAACGTAACTTACCTATATCTATAGGTTTTCTATTTTCACATGTATTTAATTTTTATTTACACACTACCTGACCCTTTTGACGTAGTCATTTACTTTATAAATATCATAGAAAACACAGACCTTCCATACTTAGTTAAATACGTATTAACTAAGTATGAAACCTGTCTTTATTGCGTGCCATAATTTAGTAATCTTGAAATCTTATACTTATTTGTGTTTAATAAACTGAAAAAAAAATTTTGCTCTGCTTAGCTTGGGGCTAGATGATGCTTTGTGAATTATGGTCCAGCAATATTTATATGAATTATATTTACTCATTTCCATGATCTCGGGCCATACCCTGTCCTTTGGGAGGTATGTGTGGGGCCGAAGCCGAAGACAACACAGAGGCCATATTTATTATTATAATTTTCCGATTTTTCAGACAATTTTAATCAGCTTTGACTATTGGGTTGTTACGTATTACCATTTGCCAAACCGACTAACGAACTAGATGACACAATAACAAAGGGCCTCGGGCACGCGCCCCATAAATAAAACTTACCGTAATTTAGACCGAGGTTTAACTCCAGATTATTATTCTATCGACGTTTACTTGTGTTAAATTGTGCTACCGCTTTTCGACACAGCGATAAAATCTAATTTATTTGATTGCTTAATGTCGCAAACCCCATAATTCAAGGAAGGAACTTCTAATTATTATTTTGAATAGTATTATTTCTTTATACTTAATACATTTTTATTTCTAATTTCTAGATATTTAAATTAATTGCAACTTAACCTTTACCTACGAACCAATCATAGTAGATTATCTTCAAAACCAACTACTAATAATTAAACTACTAATTAATTAAAGGTCAATTTATTCAGGATACTAAATCTATTTATATGAAAAAAAGTCTTATTAGTTACACCACGTATATAAAACTCGAGAACCGATGAACCAATTTTAATGATTTTTTATTTATTGGTTTTTTCTCCGTCCGGAATAGGTGAATAGGCTAAAAAATGAGTATTCCGCGCATATATATAACTAAAATTCTACGGGGCCGAAACCGCGGGGTACAGCTAGTAATAAAATAAATGTAAAAATAGTTTATTTCAGGCACATATGTAAGTATCTACTTAATATAAAATTAAGGACCCATATCAAAATACACAAAAATTTATGAAAGAAAAACACAGAAATAATTTAAAATGCCCAGAAAATACACAGATTTTTTTTATAACAGAGCCTTTTTTTATAGCAGAGATTTAGTCCGTGCCCTGCCCAGCGCTTATTGCTACCCGGCCGTCACTTCTTGTTGCCGCCCAAGTGGACGGATATCCAATGCTCGATTTTTAGATACACTATGGATTTCATACAGTTGTTTAAATAATAAAACTTTAATTCGTACAATAGAAGGAAATAACTCAAAATTTACTTTGCATGACGAATTTGTGATAAGACGTAATGCGAGGAAAACCTTACGGCGGCGGTGGCGGCGGCGGGGCGGCGGCGGCGGCGGGGCGGCGGCGGCGGCGGGGCGGCGGGCGGCGCGTTGTGACAAACAGACTGACTTATGAAACTTATCATATATTGTTGATAAATTTGTAAAGTATAGATTTCATCAGCTTTATGAATTATGCTAAAGCTGTATGTAACAACGAAGTTTTTTCGTCGTTATGTAAATGGTATACGTAGTGTTTTCTTACCTATTTACCTACATTATGTACTGTCTATATAATACGTCAATTGATAGACATTGATAATGGATGGTGCTTTGTCGTTTCCGATACCCTTTTCATAACTATCTGAGAAGCTAAAACAGTTGCTAAGCTCTGTTTTTCACTGTGACAATAGAAGAAAACAAAATTGCGAAAAGACTGAAGAGTCTGTGAATAAGAAAACGGGTTGGTTTTTATTCTTGCAGACAGATTCTAATTGGTAACAAATAAACAATCTACTAATCCTGGCTTACATAGCTGAAGTACCATAAGGCATAATTAGCATCTTTTTCTCATTCCAAAGTAGTGAGTGTTAAGAAAATGTACGCTCCAAAACATTGGCGCCATACGTTAACGCATTGACCGAATATAATCGACTGAATCATGCACATACGGCGTTACTTAACATTCCTATCCCAGAAGGGATGTAAGCTAGCTGTGGATGGGAAGAAATAGGTCTGCATAGACCTTGTTCATACATCAGCAGCAGAGAGTTCGCAAAACTTTAAAAGCAGCTCTAGAAAGAAAATCGAAGATAATGATAATGGTAAGTAAGTAGTCATAATAAGGTTACATACGTAATACAAGTAGCTCTCTTCTGTGCTACCTACTACGCTAATATTCTGCTAGCAAAATTATTACACTGTTTGTAGTCTTAAAACATTGGTAGGTGTCATCATTTTCAACAAATTCAATGCACTAAGAGAGGCAATTGTTTTATTTTATAAGAATAAATACTTATATGCTTATAAATAGGCCTCGCACAAAAATTAGAATATTAAAGGGCAAGGGGAAATTTTTCGAATTGATTAATTACTCACGACAGTTACCATATTTATCGAGCTGACATTTATCGTGTCTATGAAATGTTACATTCATTCATCCCGTATAAGAAAATAAACGCGTATATGGATTAGAGTATGGGTTTGCACTACCAAAACGAAAAAAATATTTTATGTAAACGCAACGAATCACTCAAAATCATTCGGATCTGCCTAAATTTATGAGAAGTTAATGAAAATAGTTTTTAAACTATGCACAACCGACTCTGAGCTTCACTATGCTCTAGCCGCGCTCTATCTATCAAATCATTCCTCTTATTTCCTATCGGTTGTGCAGTACACACATAATTACTCGAATAAATCATCTAATCTCCGCTAGTCTCGATCGCTGAGTAACATTTATTTATAAACTGATTGTTCTTTGTCAGTTAACCTGTGCTATTCTCAGTTTATTAGTTTACTGGGATTTTCTTTGTTTTGACTACTGTTCCCACATTTTCAAAGTCTTGAAAGACTTAATCCCGGTTCGTTTTGTATTGTTTGTAGGAGATGCCTTTGTCAAGGTCTTGGTTTAAATTCCTATTCTTTTATCTCCTTTCCCAAGGTGAGTTTCATTGATGTTTTGTTTCTGTTTCGATTTAGGTACAACTATCACGTATGATTTAGATTGGTTGTTCTCCAACGTTTCTTGACTTGACAAAATATCATGAGGTACGCCTACAATTTTTTTGGTTATTTTTGGATCATTTCTATGCATTTCAATACCTTCAATAAATGTTGTCAAATTTATTTAGTCAATATCGTTTTGACTGGTGATTTCTTATTTTGATCTTCTTTCTGTTGTTTTTTGTTTTCAACCTCTATTAAGTAGATAAGTATACCAATTTTTGATGAACCAGTATGTACCTAGCTGTTTAAATATATGTAAGTAAAGAGATGAATACTATATATATAATAATTATATATATATAATTTATATATATAATAATTTATAATAATTAGGTACTTCAGTATTAGTCAGTATGGGAACCTCGTTCTTTTCTAATGAAAAATGTGTTGATTGTTTAGGCTGTGAACGCACCAAGATAAGCTAAAACAAATTTGAAGACGCGTGTAAATTTGGTTTAATTCGTTGGGCTATTTTTGGGCAACCTTGCTGGTGTTGGCCAGTTCAACGCTACCGTATTGGGAAGACAGTAAACATGTCGCTCGATGCAACCTCGCTTTGCCGCATGGATGCGACACTTTAGAGATTATAGAAATAATAGTTTCTGCCCGTGGCTTCGCATGCGTTGGTTCTATAGAAACGTTTAGAGGTTATTTCTATACCGTGAAGAGAAAATCAATAACACCTTATTTCTTACATGATAATAATAACTATATTTATAACTGGTTATAGTATAAAACTTGACTTGTCTTAGTGCTTATTTTGTAAGCATAAAGAAATAAAGTTATTGAAATATGAAATCATGCGAACTGATTAGGGATGTAAAGTAATCTATGCTTTATGCCAGATAAAATCATCATATATGTATTTAAATTTCAGCCCAATCAGTACATTTCTTTTGGTGTGTAGAAGGTACAAATCCATTTTTTCATCCATCCATCTAAACTTTCGCATTAATAATATTAGAGTGATAGCGAAAGTGTCATTTTAACTTTTTTAGATAACTTTCAGACTGTTACATAATACCTATCTATAGTATTATTAAATCTGTGCTTATTACTAAAATCAGTCCATAATATATCAGGGTATCGATAGCAATCTTCAAATAAACAAAGTAGCTTTAGGTGATAATTTTGTTTGCCATTTTGGGGCTAAATATGCACAAAATTGCACCATTATCCTCATTGATTTCCTAAAAAGGACATATGTAGATAGAGGAATTTATTGATGACTCTTATAAATATCTTTTCAATCGAATACCAGTTAAAATAATTTTCATACCTAAATTCCCCAAATGCCTAGGTATTCTTACAGGAAGAATATCTGAACCATGACTAACTTCTTCCTGCTTGAGTCAAAGTATAATAATTCAAAATCATATTTAATTGAAATTATGTCATTCATGGTTGAGGAATTCATAACTCTATAGAGATACAATGGTGAGTAATGAAGTAGGTAGCTGTACTAAATAATTTGCCTGTTTTGTGTAATGAAGCGTGACTAAATTGAAACAATGACAAAATTAATGTATTTGCCAATAAGTAACTATTTCTGAAACATCTCAGTATCCGTTTATAGAAGCAAATCATATTGAACAAATAGCTTAAATTAATAAATGAATGAATGAACACTTTATTGTATTAGAAATTAACATTGATAAAACATCATACATATATCTAAATAAAAAAGACTGCTTTATCGCTGAGAGAGCCTACTGCCTTATATAGCGATCTAAGGTAATTTAATAAAAATAAGTGAGTATTAACAGAGGCGGCTCAGGACCACTATTCGTGGCGTCGTTTAGGAGAGGCCTATGTTCAGCGGTGGACGTGTACGGGCTGATGATGATTAACAGAAGTGGTCATTTTGTGTAGTGGACGTTATTACAAGTAGTAATTTTTAAGTGTGGTACTAATCCGCCTAAACCATTTTGATGAGACCAAACCAGAATGTCATCCTTGCGAGCTGCGAGTCACAAGATAATTCTATGGAAATCTTATGAAGTCTCTTCTAGTAATCCATGCCTCCATGCCATGAAACTGTTTGAATTACGTCGTCCACCATGATTTATGAGAGGTCCGTTTGCCCGCCTTTTATGGGAAATCTGCCTTTGTGGTCACCGCACTATAATGACAGTGTCGTACGAATATGGCGTGCATTTGCCTATATGCGCCTGCGCAGATTCTGCGGGATAAGACAAATGATAACTCTTTTGTCAGTTCAAGCCGAATTTTGGGAAGGTGAAGTTTTATTATGTACCAAAGATTGCGATCTTTAGCAAAGATAGTGATAAAGCTGTTTGTCTCTTTTTTAGACAGTGTTAACATAATATGACAAACAGAAACACAAAAAATGTATTTATGTGAATCAAATGACAGGGACGTGTTCTGGATGTTTTCTATGTATAATAAAAAATATCTATCTATGCATCGTATTATATTAAGTATATCAGTTATCTAGTACCCATAACACAAACTCTGCTTAGCTTGAGGCTAGATAATGCTGTGTAAATTGTCCAGCATTATTTATTATTATTTAAATCATAAAACATGCGTAAAATAATAACCACAAAGAGAAAGGTAAGCTTTACTCTACCAGATTTTTCTTACACCAAACCTTTTTAGTGTTTGTTATAGCTATAGCGAGAATTTGTTCCGTGTAAAATGTAGACAAGTGGTGTCTCCCTACTAACCTACTTGTAAAATGATGAAGTATTAGCACAGCTGACAGGTTGCATTTCGAAAACAAGGTGCAACTGATACACAATCAGGCTAAATATACTTTAGGTAACCAACCGTGAAAAGTAACTGATACGCAATCAGGTCTAAATAAATTTGATCTAAACGTGAGAAAACCAGCCTAAGAAAATATTGCTCGTTTTTTTTTTTACTTTATGAAGTTTTGTTTAACAATAAGTTCATAATTCATAATAAACTAACAACCAATTACCTCTGTATCTAGTGAAAGAATTTGCTCAACAAACATCCGACTGACCGGGTAACCTAAATTAAACTATACCTAAATAATAATAGAGTTTATTCTCAATGGGAAAGTTATAGGATTGATGGAGCGCGAAGCCCATTGAAGCATCCGTTTGCCGTATCTCATCGTTTGTGTGGGTAAAAGTTTACATTAGCCTTTTACGTAAACTATAACAGCTGATCTTTAGAAAGAGCTTATAAAATAATCGGTAATTAGGTAGGTAACAGCAGAGAGATGATAAGAGAGTAAAAATATTTATAGTAGGTATGAAATTTTACTTGTCTAAGTGCTTATTTTGTAAGCCTCAAGAAATAAAGTTAATAAAATCTCAAATCTGAAAATATATTTATTCAATCACATAATTTGATCAATCAACCCATTTTGGTCTGGCTCTGCTTACCAGAATTAAAAGTAGATATCTTCAGGACAAGAGTAAATAGTTCTAGAAATTAGTGATTCCCGTCGGCCACATCGTCACTTTTCATTGTGGACAAATGAAGATATATCGTCTATAAAAAAATTATAATGTACATGATTCATATGATATAATGATAATACAGTATGTATGGCAGAACCTGTGCCATATAGTGACTGGAGGTAGGTGGAACCAAGTAATAGATTGGCGGCTTTTTTAACCCTGGAAATGCGATCAGCTATTTATGAGACTTTTTAAAGATTTTTCGTTTTCTCCAAAATTTTAACTATTTAGAGCTGTATTTATTTTTATTTTATTTAGTTTATTAGATACACAAAACACATGACAAGCAATAATAGGATACATGAAAAATAAATAACATATGATCTGGCTCGAAACGTAACCTATGTGCACACATTTAATAATAATTATAATTAATCTGCAGGGCAACTTGTGGCGAGCTGTTGGTGAGTAGCGACACCACGAGTGCTCCCGGGGAAGTTCCTGGTTCTCGTCTCCGCTTGCGGAGTGGTATCCCAAAAGAACCAGATCCCCACTTCTTGCTTGCCTTCATTGGCCGGTCTGAGTGGATTCGCGAGAGATGCATCTTAGAATGTAGACTCGGGGATGGAAGTGTCTAATGGCGTAATAACGAGGAAACCCGCTCACGTGTCTTCGTGATGGTGAAATCGGGGCCGCACTTCTCGACACCCCTTAGTCGTTTGCACCGATGTTGTTCCTTTACCGGCATTTACGCCAACATTTTGAGGAACCCATCCAGCATTCGGCAAGCCACCTTCTGCCGCTTGTAACAGTATTGAGAGTATGTTTATGGCAGGCGTCCATAGTTTCCCCCATAGCCCAATTACCCAGTCCATCCATTCACCACAATAACATGGCTTTTTTGTTATTTTCATTTTCCTTTGCAATAGTCTCTACACCTGGTGGATATCATCTTCGGGTGTAACATATTGCGTAACCAAGGATGATACCGCAATGTGTAGCTCTCGCCTTTACATCAATTCTCATAAAGGGTCTCTGTGCTGTTGGTTTCGGCTCCACGCATGCCTCCCAAAGGACCGGGTCACTATATGGCTCGTGATCATGGAAATGAGAAACAGAGAAATTATAATTAAAGTATATTGTCATTTTATTGTACGACAATACATGCCTTACCATTATTTTTGTACGACATGTCATGTTATTACATAATATTAAAAACAAAATTTACGAGAGATCTACGTAAATAAAGCCGCTATGGAAATGCAAAAAGTTGAAAAGTGAAAATTTAAAACAGCGAGTTAAACTTAGGTTTGAATTTTTAAAAAAGTAAGTGTGTTCTTCCTATTCACAGAAAATCTATTCATGATTTTCTGTAAACAGGAAGTTCATGGCCATTCTAATGATATGCCATATTTTACTTACTGACCAATTTAATCATTTTTGCCGACCACTAGATGCAGCACAATTAACTTTTTCTGCTGGCAAGATCTATTTTTCGGCTGACCAAAACCTCATAAAGGTGACCGTTTAAATGATACCCATAGGTAATTATTACTATTGGTTGCTATAATTATTTTGTGATAATTTGATAGACTGTGGTACAGGTTTTTTTTGTAGGTAGGCAGTCTTTTGTTTATTTCACGCTTATTGACCTATTCGAGGGAAGCGGCCTGGAAAAGGGTAAAAGTTTTAAAATAGTCTTTGTGGAGAGGGTGGTAGAATCTACCTCTGACCTTTTCTGACATTATTTTAAGAGCTGTTGAGTTGAGTAGCCTACAATTCATCGTGAGTGTCGCAAAACAAACACTGCATAAACTATCCTTGTATTATCTTATCATCCAGGTAAAGGCAAACTGATGATGCGTGGCTTGCCTTTTTGAAATTAATTTTGGGGGTATTTATTTTTCACATACACTACAAAATATCAGATTATCTAGAGAGGATAAAAATGCTTGGGAAAAGTTTTGCTCCAACTCGAAAACTGATAATCTAAAAAGGAAAATATTTTTTGTTCGCTTCTTTACTTTACCTTAAAAAGATTGAAGTGAACAAAAAATCAAAGTGACTTTATTTTTTAATTTTACTTATGTAATTTGAGATTTGTGATGTCCAAGACCAGGACTCTTGGACATAAGGTCTAAAAGAAAAAAAGCACCTTAATATTTGATATATATACAGAAGAACCCCATAGTAGCTTTCTGTAGATTCAGATCAGAGTAATTTTTTGCCTTATGCAATTATCAAAACGATACCAAAAAGATCAGGCTCAGCATGAGTTTTTGTTTTCTTTTCGTTTGTATTATTTACTAACGGCTGTTGTAGATTTAGTTTATGTAGCTTGGCAGAAAACAAGGGAGATCGTTTTACGTTTTATTGCCCGGCCGTGGCCAAATTCTACAAGAATGTATAACGAGTTAATTAAGAACAGTGGAATGTAATGTGTAAGCCTCGCTATCACTTTGCCAAATATTGCATAATTTGCCTGAAATTCTGAAAGTAAACAGGTTTATCAGAGAATGCGCAAAAACAATGTTTGCATTCAGTGTTTTGTGCAAAAAGCAGATGGAAGACATTACGTTTAATGATGCCAGATACTGAAATTATACTTATCATTAGGGATATAATAATCCTAATTATTTTCAAATTATACGTAGTAGAGTCGGTGCGAATTACTGAATTAACCGCAAGAGCGCGTTATTTTCATCTTGAATAAAAAAAAACAAATGCCTTCTAGGCAATAATTAAGTTTGTAATAGAGATTTATTTAATTTTTCACATAACTTTTGGCCAGATGATGCTGAGTGAAAAACTGCTGCAACATATACTTTTAAATACAAGTTTGAAATTTTTCTCGCTGATGCATTTATGTACTAGCTGAAGTACCTAATTTAATTAACTGACCACCAAACCAAACAAAATACATTATTTAATTTGATTTTTAGTACATCCGCACAAAAACCCATCTATCATATCACTTACCTGCTATCTGGCGTAAGGTATCCGTGGATACAACCGATTAGCGAAACTCGAGTTGAAGGTCGAATTAGCGAATCCATAAATTCAATTGTCACCTTATTGTTTAGTTTCGCACGTTTTTGGCATATTTTTGAACTGTGTTACGTATGTGTGTATGAATCTAAATCTACTTAGGACGAGCCATTGAAAGCGTTCTAAAGTTAAGCTACACTAATTACTATTAACATCGAAATCCAAAAGAAAAGGCTTATTCCAGTTTTGCCCCTTGAAATCACCCCTAAGGGGGAAAACAATTTATATACATAAATAAACGCCTGTTTCCCCCTTACTACTAAAGACCAGATTTACATTCCTACCTATTGAGGTAAAGATAAATCTGGACTGAAATAGGCTATGAGTTCAAATATTTATGTACCTAGAGACCAGTGATCTAGTAATTATTACACAAGGTCTGCTTACTTTGAGGCTAGAAGATGCTGTTTCGATTGTCCAGCATTATTTTTACAACAATATTGAGAGTTACTAGGTCTTATTATTAACTTCATTCTAAATTATAATTTACTGTTTCCCTATCCAAACCAAATTTCAGCCTAATCGGTTCGGTAGTTTTTGCGTGAAAGAGTAACAAATATCCATACAACCGTACATCCATCCTTACAAACTTTGACGTTTATAATATTAGTTGGATTTCCACAAAACAATGCGCTAAGGTCCCTTCCACCAACCTAAATATTTAATTAAAAATTCTGTTGAGATTTATTCAACGAATCTAAATATCCCATGCACATTAATTAGCTTTCTAACGTTACAACTGTATCGTGTAACAGTAGCGTATTATTTATATCCATTGGCGTTTTGCAATCCCATTTAACCACTTAAGCATCAGGTGTAATCGGGAACGCCTGGGGCGGATTAAGAGCGGAGAGAAAGGGACAGATAAGTACAACTTTACACAATGCATTATAATTATTATGATTTTCTATATGGACCGTCGATGATATGCAAAAATAGATACAGGAAAGTGGATGAGTAATTGATAAATTTTATCGGTTTAATCAAATTGTTATCATTGTTATTTAAAAAAATACTTATTTTCATAACCCTATTTAATCACGAAGAGAACACAATAGAATACTTAAATTAATTGAACTACGATTCTAAAGTTTTTTTTTTATGAGTCTTTATAAGTTATAAGACTAGGTACATATTTATTGAAATTTATCCAACGAAAATGGACCATAGTTATTATTATATTCCTGAGTCAATCTTTTGTGAGTGGAAAATAAATATCTTATTTATTCTTGCTCCTTCACCCCACAATGAAGTCCCTCGAACCTCCTCTGGTGAAGGGCACGCCTGTTTACTCTAGACTGACCAATGTTATCACCACGCTTCCATTTACCGGCACCGGCTAATTACACCTGTCTGTCAAAGCTATCTAACGCTTTATCGGTCACTTGGACATGCCCAAGTAAAGGACGTTATTTATTCAAACATCTGATATAATGCGAGTGGGCATGCCTGATAGTCTATGGTCAAGTTAGGATGATAGCAAGAAAGTAGTGAGATTGTGTGTAGTTTTGTGCTCTATATTAACTGACATATTATATTTAATAGGCATATAAAAGCTGCTTTACCGTAATCATAGGGAATTTTACTGATTTCATAGGAAAAACAATAATATTATCTAGTGATGTGAACTTTCTCGTACCTGACTACCTCTTTATGGGTGAATTTTTGCCGAATAACTCTCGGCTCTTTATTTTTCCTATGAAATCAGTAAAATTCCCTATGATTACGGTAAAGCAGCTTTAATGTTAACCAAAGACAAAGGGAATGATCGAATTAAAATCAAGGTCGAAATTATAACGAGCTTTGACATTCCCCTCATTCCGAAATACCGTAAAAATTCCACAATCATGATGTGATTCCAATCCCTAATCTATTTCAGAACTTCTAAATATACGTATTCAATCACGAAAAGTACTTACAGACCTACCCGAAGCAACAGAGCAGAATTTTGTCCATTTTTGCGTCACGCTCGTAAATCGTAAGGTAGTGAGATGGGGCGCAGTTCTCCCAGGCCACAGTTATAGCCGAGACCGCGCGGACGCGCCATCGACCACGAGTTTCCCGCGCGAATCGGAAAATTGGCGCGAAATGTCAAAGTCAAAAAGTATTATTCTTTTTGCATGTGGCCAGTGTGAAGTGATTTTTTGAAACGTTTTGGGGACCGACTGTTTGTTACACGTGTTTGGTAATTTTGGAAAAGGAAACTACGGAAGATTTTAACTCCATGAAAAATACATTCATTGATATGTAAGGGAAAATATATTATGATTTTATAAATCCACCATCATCTCTTCAAAATAAAAAGTCCAGGAAAATAGTGAGAAAAAACACCTGTTCTACCAAACTTCGAGGGGAAAACTGAAAAAAAACACGTGCTTTCAATAAACTGAGGTTTGTTTTGACAACCTTAATGAGTTTGTTGCGATGAAATTTTGCGAGTTATTTTATTACTGTATTTTGGCAAAAACTGCTCAATATTACGTAGATATTTGGATTTTTATTAAAACAATTTAGTTTTTCCTCTTCTGTACATTTACCTTTCCGAATAGACCAATAAGATATCTAAAGTAGGTAGTTAGCTTTTGTCTATGGCTAGGTATGAACTTTATTTTTCATCGTGTTTATAAGAAAATTTCGATGAGAAGCTAAAAATGAAATAAAAAATCCAGGCACATGACAAAAAAAATATAGTATTCCAAACCACTATTTACAGTAAGAACTAGGTTTAGAAACCACCTTATCTTAATACAAATAACTACGTATCTACTATCTGCTAAACTGTATTCTATTTGCATTCGCTCTGGCATGTAAATTGGTTCCTGATTGTAGAAAATACTTAGGTAGGTAATTGCTTTTACCTGAACGCTAATATCACGTTATTGAAAAGATTTCTAACTATACAGATTGCCTCTGCAGACGAGATATCTTTATGTTACAGCTGCAGATATATAGTAAAAGATCTCGTATTACTTATAGAAATTTAGGACGATACGTACAATATTTTACTATCTTTTGTCCCACAAGCGCAACAACTCGACAAACGTTGGCCATTGAAAATCTCAGAAAATATTACACTTAATTATCACTAAAAGTTCCTGATTGTAGAAAATACTAAGGTAGGTATTAGTTATTGCTTTTACCTGAACGCTAATATCGCGTCAGTGAAAAGATTTCTATCTATACAGACGTAGACCTTTATAGACGTCTTCTCGTATCTTTATGTAACAGCTGTAGATATCTAGTAAAAGATCTCGTATTAATCAAACAATTTAGGACGGTACTTACAATTTTTATTATCTTTTGTCCCACAAGCAAACTCGATAAACATTCGCCATTGAAAATATCGGAAAAAAGAACATTTAGTTATCACCAAAATTTCAAATTTCAAACAGGGCAAATATCAAACATTTTATTTTCCTTATCACGACTAGCGTTATGTACCTAGGTACAAAGGAAAATGTATATCACGCGCTAATTATTAACACATAAAAACCAGTGACTGTTTGTCTGGTTGTTCTCAACTTAGTGCTGACGAGCCTTTTTATTTTTAAATAGATTCTGTCCGCAGCTTCACATGCATTGTTTCTATGGAAACTTTTAATGGTGATTTCTATCCCATGGGAACTGATTTATGGGATAAATACTATGTTTGATTCCAGGCCTAGAATAACTACATCCAAAATTTCAGCCCGATCAGTTCAGTACTTTTGGCGTGAAGATGTAAGTAACATCCATCCAAACTTTCGCATTTATAATATAAGTGTGGTGTGATTTGATATAATATACGTAATATGGTAAGTACCTACCTAATTTTCATTGAAAATATCCAAGAACAAATGATATGTTATTTAATCAGTGTACGCTCCTTTTTTTATAGCTAGTTTAAAATAACAACATATGTAGTACCTAGGTAGTCAATGGTACAATAGATGCGTACTATAGCAAAAAGATAGTACATATGTATAATATATGTATAATACCCCAATGGTAGAGCAAATTGATAGAACATGGTTTTTCTGACTCATCAAGTCATCATATCACTCAAAAACAAATTGAAAGTATTTTAGTTACCTATTTGCGTGACTCAAATCCTTAAGGGATTGTACTTATCCGGGTTACCAATTACTGTCCGTTGGAACAATAAATCTTTGAGTACGTGGTAAGGTCGTCAAAAACGGGAGCTACATTAATTATCATGAAGTAGGTATAATCCGTGCGAGAATGTAATGGAACAATTTCGAAGAGAAACAAAGCGATAGGACCTTTTCTTTGACAAGGTTCCATCTCATTTTGACGACGTGTGACGTAAAATATTAACCTCAGTACTTTGACAGGGTCCGTACCGTTCTGAATGCGCGTGGACTCCCTGACCCAAACAGCGCCGGCACCTATTTTTTTATTACAGAGGTATTAAAAAAAAGCTTATGATAGTTACCACAAGCGGGCCAAGGTATTTTCGAAAAATCCTTTGTTAACGTGATAATAGGATAAAATAGGTGGCGGCGCTAGTTTGGGTCAGCGAACCACTTTAAGTTTGAAGTGTATTGATCTCCATACAGGGTTAGCAGTACAGGTAATTCACTGATCTGGATAGAACCTGCAGCTCAGTCAGTGAATTACTACGAAACCAGTATAGTTCAAAATAAACAATGTCGCAGAATAAACACCTAAACGTAGGTAGTAGATTGGCTAAATTCTTACCTAGCTAGAACTAGAACATTACTACCTCCAATATTTTTACAAAGATAAATAAAAAACCATTCAAATCAGCCTCAAGGTCATCTCAATGTCATCATAGGTAATGTTTATCAGTGCCTATCCAATTTCTGTTATCAGTTCCGTAAGTAGGGCACACGAGCTAGATGAATATTTGCATCTGAAAGGGCTATGTACTGACGCTTCTGTTTGCCTTGTATAGCATCAAAAATGTACGTAGAGCCTGTGGTAGAGCCTTCTTTTTCACGATAGATGGTCTCAATATTATGATAATGTAGAGTTATCTCATAAAAAACTTACTAAATATGATCAACCAGTTGAGTTTTGTTCGTCATGAGATTGCTATGCCCCAGCGCCCTCAATAAGGTAATAAAATAGATCGGCCAGACTGAAAAGACCGCGCTTAAGTTCTACTTGAGGTTCTACTTCAACTTCTTGGTTAATGGATTGACGCAATTCTGCCAGTGTCTGTCTCATGATAGCATCGCAAGCTTTATATTGGATTGCACATTAATTTATTAAACTTTTATAGCAGTATTTACAATAGAGAAAAAAACATTGATTGTGAACAACAAAACACTCTACGTCAAATTAAAATGGTGTAGACTCTACATAGACGGTGCATAGTTTGACATGATATACCGATGACAACCTCTATTCTTCCGCGAAAGAACCTGCCTTCTACGAGGGCTTCTTTCAAACGCTTCATATGAGCATAAAATAAAAAATATTTCATCTGCATTACTATTTCTAGTTCTCTATTTGAAATTTGAATAAGAATCAAATACCAAAACCAAAAAACCATTCAATCCAAATTCAAATTGAAACAGTTAACAAACTCCTTGCTAACTGCATCACAGGAAGCAAACATACGACCATAGACTGCTGAAGTCTGTAAAGTGAGCTATATTCGTCTGCTCTTGATCTTCATACACCTACGAGCATCGGGTTACGGCGCACATTAATTACACAATCGTTTCAAATGTACCGTGTAACGAGCAATTGAATGTTAGTAGTCAATTAGTGAGGAAAATTGATCTGCGGATCCCGAATTCGATACCTAATTGCTTTTATCCTGATAATTTACTGATTAGACTGATAAATGACATCGACAAGATGAAGAAAATAGACTCGGAGATATTACGAAGAAAACGTACTTCGAAAATTCAATTTTATAATGTAGAGGCAGGGAGAATGTGTACCACCTGTAAACATTAAACCTACCTGTATTTCGAATACAAAAAAAATATCTACAGTGAAAAATGACAGTAAAATATCGATATAATTTAGATGTGACAAAATTAAATAAAAAAACTTATAATTTTAGTCTATATTTGGCATTATCGAAAAGCATTGGTCATGCATGTATATGAGAAACTCATAAAATTAACTTTACATATAGATATAAAAAAATATAAGTATTTTAAACACACATTTAACATATACTTTTTTTTTACATAAATGTATTAGCACCGTGTGGTAACAACCATCGTTTATAACACTTAGATTACTATGACAGCGCTAGATAAAACCGTGAAAAATGGGCCAATTACAAAATATAATAAATATCGTTCGTCCTCGCTGGCGCCCTACAAGCATAATAGTTTACTTACCCTAAATTAAGTACCTACACTAAGGGACGGCTTATCTCTAAGTAAATTTTGCGAGAGATAAAAGAGAAGACCGCTTACTTTATAAAATGACCTATTTTGACTTGCTTATATAGCTTTATAAATTCAGAAAAAATAATCTGAATATCTAATACCTGTGACTATTTCACATGATCAATATATCAAAGGAAACAGAATAAAAGATATGCTGCCCGCGCTTTCGCCGGCTTTTTATCGGGTTAAAAAATAGCCTATATGCTAATCCAGGTCCCAAACTATACCCATACCAAATTTCAGTAGTTTTTGCGTGAAAAAGGAACAAACAGTTTGTGAGTATGGAACTCACAAACTTTAACATTTATAATATTATAGTGGGATGGAAAGCGATAGGACTGTGACTTATTATTATGGTCATATTAATTTAACCCGGCGCAGTCCACACACCTCGCCCATAAACGTGAAGTTAGTAATTTATTTCAACGGTTCCGATTAACCATGAAGTAACTAAAGATCACGGACGAGATCTTATCAAGGGCAATATAACCGAGTGCCATCTCAATTTTCTATGCCGGTATGTAAAATGCATCGAGTTTTACTATGCGACTGTACTTACACTGGGAGAGTTATTATTTGTAAAGGAATGTTCATTAATGGATAAAACAAAAAGCTTATCGTGTTAAGGTAATTATTGTTATGCCACCTCCTTTCTTGTTTTGACGTATATATATCTTATATATAAAATTTCCATGTCACAATGTTAGTTACCGTACTCCTCCGAAACGGCTTTACCGATGTTTACCAAATTTTATATGCGTATTCAGTAGGTCTGAGAATCGGCTACTATTTATTTTCCATACCCCAAAGTGATAAGGGTTGAAGGCAAAACAACGTTTGCCGGGTCAGCTAGTATATATATATGGATATATATATTCAGACGGGATTTGAATATTATATATACAAAAATCCCGTCCGTCTGTTCAGAGGGGTGAGTCTGATCTGACGTTAGTAACGAGACGTGATCGAGACGTCGACATCTCGATCACGCCTTGCCAGACTTGCCACTCTGATCCTGATCGATCTTTTGTATTTAACAAGCTTTTATTCTTATACTGTTTGTGTGGGAGAAAATATGCAACTGTATTTTAGACCAGTTATTCTCAACCGATTGAACTGAAATTTTGCATATCTACATATTATGTAAGTAAATTCGGTGACAATGCAATGCCATGGTACCATCTAGCCGGTCTGATAATAGAGACCGAAGGGGGCCATAGGAACTCCTAAACGAAACAACCATACCACGTCGAGTTCGAGGTCCTAAATGATGTAAAAGTTTGTTCTTAAACAGTTTTTTTAAACATTAAAAATTTATTTCTATATAATTTCAGTTTCTTTCTTTGCCTTAGGAATTTCCAGAAGTTGCCAAGTTAGATGAACTTTAAACATTTATTTGTATTTACCTAAAATAAAATCAACTTATATTTACATTTATTTGTATATACCCAAAATAAAATCAAATTATATTTTTGTATGTACTTACGCTACTGACCGTAGCGCGTAGACATTAACTTACTAAAATATCATGAAACAGATTTATACTTAAATAGATATTTTGATCAAATGTTAAAGATCCAATCACAAGTTCGATAACTGACGCATAAAAAAGTTGTTTAACACGTTTAGTCTCCTGTGTGTTTTCTATATCAAAACCATTCTAATAATCTATTCTTCTGTCTAATCTCATACTTAATTATCTTTAATGTTTAAGGCTAAGCCCCGACTGTCCGTCTTCTTTTTTTAGGGTCCGTTCCCAAACTCACCCTTTGGGAAACACCTATTACTAAACTTCTGCCTTCTGTCCGTCTGCCGTTCGTCCTTCAGCGGGCTTTATCTGCTGTACTATCTAACTTTTACGGTGCAAAAACCGTAAAAAT
Source organism: Eupithecia insigniata (assembly GCA_947859395.1). Classification (NCBI taxonomy): domain Eukaryota; kingdom Metazoa; phylum Arthropoda; class Insecta; order Lepidoptera; family Geometridae; genus Eupithecia; species Eupithecia insigniata. The sequence continues at coordinate 7,002,431 of OX402009.1, read as the reverse complement.
TAGCCAGTTGAAATTCTCACAGAAGAGTATTTTTCTTGCCGATTTAACAAACCTAAAAAGATTGAAATAAAAATTAATGGCGGCTGCCCTACAACGAACTTGTTTTTTAGCATATTTTACACTACTTTCGTGAAGTCTTGAATTGTAATAGGCATACAGCGGACATTTTGACATAGTGTGTATAATTATTACCACAATATAAAAAAACAAAAATTATAATTAAGGGTTGAAAGTCCATACCAATATGAGTAGCGATCACCGAAGTGAATTTTTTAATCCTATGGGCGCCACGTCTATATCCCTTTTGAGTTTCTTTTGGGAAATAGTCATTTACAACGGTACGGAACCTCCCTGGGCCAGTTGACTCGCACTTGGCCGGTTTTTTCATAGTCAATAGACCTTCGTTTGACCACACCTTCCTGCGTCTTTCTGTCACTTGTCTTGTTTAACGTCAGCATTGTAATGAAATAACTAACAAATCACATCATAATAGGCTTGTTGGTTGACGATAACAAGGTTATTATGTAAAGAATAATAATGAAAATGTCGTTATAAGTCGACACCTATACCGACATTTTCATTATTATCATTAGATCTGAAATTCATCGATTCTCTAATTAACACCTTATGATCATGATCATAAAAATACAAAATCAACCATAGCTTCAAAATATTAAGGTCGATTGTAAAAATTTCGACGTTCCTAATCAAATATATAAGTTTATGATAATTGACCTTATTTAAGAAAGAATAACGATTATTTTCATTGAGATCGCACAGTTGGTGTTTTTAATGAGGAGATTAAACAGCCGCAAAGCTGTTAAAATTGATTATCTGGTAGATAACGGGCTTTGCTACGAGACGTTAGTAGCTGTAAGAGAAAATGTATAATAACAAAATGTTTGTTTGTTCACTTCTATTCCTAAACTGGCTTCTGCCCGCGGCTTTAGCATGCTCTTTTCCAGGATAAAAACCAGTCTATGTCTGTAACATAGACAAATTTTTATCCCCGAAAAGGTTAGGGAGTTAGACGGAAACCCGGGATCGGTACCGGGATGCCGTATAGGTATACTGCATGCCATTTCGGCATGAAAAGGTCATACAGACAGAATACTTTCGCTTTTATACTATTAAAGTATGGATTTCAACGAGGAAATTAAAAGAAGAAAGGAGCAAAACAATATTTCGATCTGGCTGGCAATAGGTAGAAACTATATTTGCTTTTTTTCTTGAAATAATTGAAATTAAAGCTACAATTTTTTTGTAAAAAAAATATTATGCTATTTTGCACTTCTGCTGGGCAAAGCACCCTGCATACTTCCAAGCATCCCCATCCCCGACCACTCTATTTCGTAAACATATGAAAACAAACAATTTACTGCGACGTGTCGGTTGCATTACATTTTACATAAATTCTTTAGTTTTGACAACGGAAGATATATAACGTATTAAAACTAACATTAGGAATTCGTTCATTACAATTCTTCGCTACAAAACTCAAAGTGTTTGGCCAACCACATCAAAATAATTTTACGATTATGGAACATAATAACACTGAAAAAGTTACAATACTTTTAACGCCATCTCTGATCTGATTTATGGGTTTTCGAGTTGTTGGCAAAGAAGTCGTAATGGTCGTTGTAAACAAGAAAAGAAAACAAAAAAAATGGTTAGTTTATGTAAAAACTGAAGTCAGATATCATCTAGTTATATCATTTTTAGATAAATAATACATAGATTCAGGCGTTATTTTGCGGAACTCCATTGCAAAATATTAGAATGAAAAAATATTAAGTAACAATTCCGCGTATAACCTACTCTGATAGTATTCATCAAAGTTAATTGTCAACTAGTTTTGTCTCTCCACGAGACATCTTCAGGACACCACAATACTCGACCTTGACATTGAGATTGCCAAGCAACACCGACAGAGTCCAGCCAGCGACTCCGAGATTCTCGCGCCGGCCAGTCCAGCCAGTAATGTTGCCTCTTCGAGCTCGAGGTAGTTGGAGAGTAGGTTATACGCGGAATTGTTACTAAATATTTTTTCATTCTAATATTTTTTATATCATTCTTATGCACAGAAGCGGAATTTAGGTACTAGGATCTTTAACAGAAGCGAAAGCGTAGAAGGTCAAAACTTCTCAATTCGCTTCAGAAGATTAAAATAGAGATATCAGTAATAGATATGATGTTTTGTAGAAGTTCAATGCTCTCATTTTGAAATTTAATACAATATAGTTTTGCCAATAAAACAAAGTAGGTATTAGAACAAACTAATCAATATTTGGCGTTCTTCCAAACGGTTTTTTCAGACACTAGTTCAAAACTCATTGTTCATTTATATAGGTCTATGCAAAGTAACTTACGAATTTTTTTTATGATATCATACAAATACATAAAATCTCTTAAGATTTATTTGTCTTGCATGCAACTCATCTTGCAAACTTTTTGTAGAGCTATGAAACCTTTTTTAAGTAAATTAAATGTAGAGAAACCAAAGAGATTGTACTACTCATACGGCTGACTCAAAGAAGTCAGGATTCTTCCTTCAAGAATATGTCTACCATACCCATAAACCAGGACCAGATTAAAGATAGATAGTAATAAAATTATTTTTAGGAAGCATTACGCAAAGCAATAAACATTCTAATATTGTAACGTCTGTTATCACAACCTTCCGGACGTGTGAATTAAACCAAAAATAAAGCTGGTACTACGTTACAACGTAAGGCCAAATCTTTGGAACATCGGCTTAAAGTTAGAGAAATAGGGGGTTATTCCCGCTCGTCCCCACGCGTTGTCCCCAGTGGGGACCAAAGGGAATTTTTATTCCCGTTCGTCCCCAAGTAGTTAAATGTGGGGGTGGCATTAAAAAAAATATGTTTTTTGCATAAAAAGTACCTACATGCTCATATTACCAATATTAGCCATTTTGAAAAATAAACAACAAAATCTCATTAATGTTATAAATTCGAATGATGTTTGTTACCTCTTCAAGCCAAAACTACTGAACGGATCGGGCTGAAATGGTAATTCTAATCCTGGAATCAAACATAAACTTTGTATTCCATAAATCAGTTCCCATGGGATAGAAATCACTTTTAACATCTCCATAAAAACAACGCGTGCGAAGCCGCGAGCAGAAACTAGTAAACTATAAATATTTTAACTTCTATTACACATATGTACCTGAACAAAAAATTTTTTTTACCTTCAACGTACATATTTAGGCCAAGCGAGCTAAAGACATCGAATTATTGAATTCAATGTATGAAATTGAATCTGAATGTTGGACGAATAGTCAGAATAAATCTAAATAAGTAAAAATAAATAAATAAAGAATTTATTGAGTTTAATTCAATTTGTTCTCCCCAGGCTTGGCTTCCTCGGCAGGATCGGTTCGTATAGGTTGCACAATTAGATTTAACAACTTCTAAACTTTTAAACAATTTTGTACAGTAACCTACATATTTCCAAAATCATAAAATCCTACGAGGTATTTTCCGTGTTCAAGCCAAACTGATGTCAATATATCTCGTCTATTTGCAGATGTTGTAAAAGATGTTTGCTTTTTGTCTCGCCCTTGAAAGGGTTTACGCATGAGTAGGAAAAAATTACATCGTAAATGTACGGTATATTTATAACATGGCTAGAGTACGAAATATGATTTGTGGCGTATAAAAAGTCGTGGTTTGATTGATATAAGACCATCCGTCTATTTTGATAGCACAAAATGTGTTGTTTTAGGGCTAGAATTAACGTGGCACCGTTTATTTATTTATATAAAGAACACAAACAACATATTAACTTTCCGTATAGCAACATGTCTTCGGTTGGGTGCAAGGTGTTGCGCGCCTCATCAATGCCAGTGCGGTACTGTTGTCGAACAGCTTGGTCATCACGGATTATCGTGTACTAGGGCTGCCGGTCGGATATCTCGCCATGCCAGCCTTAACGACATCATCCGGCGGGCCTTTGTCACCGCTAACGTACCAGCTATTCTCGAACCGAATGGTCTGTTGCGTGACGATGGTAAGAGGCCCGACGGCATGACTTTAGTCCCTTGGGAGCTGGGCAGGCCTATTGTGTGGGACGCTACATGTGTCGACACACTTGCGCCTTCCCATCTTTCAAGGACATCCGTGAAGGCTGGTTCGGCGGCAGATTTGGCCGAGGATCTCAAGAGGCGCAAATATGCAGGTCTCGACAGAGCCTACGCATTTGCTCCCCTTGGAGTCGAGACCCTAGGTCCGTGGGGTACCGAGGCTCTCCGGGTTTTCAAAAAATTATCTGAGCGCCTGGTCGAAGCGACGCGTGACCCGAGAGCTGGTGAGTATCTGGCGCAGCGCATTAGCATTGCCATACAGCGGGGCAATGCAGCCAGCGTCTTGGGGACGCTTCCGACTGGTATTGATATGGACCAGTTGAGCTATCTGTAGATTGTTTGCAACAGTCTGCAGTTAGCTCAATTGTTTCAATTGTAAATACTAGTTTAATTTCTTTATATTATTTGATTGTTATTTTCTTTGTCAATAACAACATATATACATATATATATATTAAAACAGATAAAACAAAATTATACTTGATATTTAGCAAATCCTACTAATAATATAAATGTCAAAATTTGTAAGGATGGATGGATGTATGGATTGATTATTGATTAATTTGTTACTCTTTCACGCAAAAAACTACTGAACCGATTAGGTTGAAATTTGGTATGGGTATAGTTTGAGTATAGTCCATCCACTCGATGGACCGACGACATCGTAGCGGTCGCAGGGAGTCGATGGATGGAGGCGGCTCAGGACCGCTATTTGTGGCGTCGTGTGTCTATGTCAAGCGGTGGACGTGTATGGGCTGATAATGATGATGATGATATTATTATATTATATGATGATATTAATATTATAAATTACTTTTATATATTAAATATTACTTTTTCACGCCTAAACGACTGAAGAGATCTTAATTAAATTTGGCAGGAAAGTTAATGGTATATTGGCGACGCACATAATGCTAGTTGAAAAACTCGTTCGAAACCGCGGGCAGTAGCTAGTTACGCATAAACATGATACATCTACTACTCACAGTACAAGCTACTGTAACTTTGGTTGGTAGTAGTGGTAGGTAATTACTAAATATCTACATTGGAACTATTTTTGATCACGACTCTATAATTCTATTGTTTGATACCAATCATTCATTCAATTTTATTCCGCGTGTACTGTTTTATATTTATCTTACGGTTCAAAAATTAATGTTCAGTAGTGTTAGTACAATTAGATCAAAATAAATACACATGATTTGAATACAACTAAGTTATCATTTATCATCATGAGCGCGCCGTAGAAAAAAAAATCTTGGTCTATGCGCGCGCCAACATTATGTCACGAACAATAGTGCAGTGTTCTTATCAGCTAATATCGAATGCATGTGCAATTTATTTTAATTTGCATCTGAATAGTTTAAATAATATAATAATACTATAGGTACAATTTATACATAATATATTATGTAAATTATTAATTCGATAGGCTGGAGATGCATTAGTTATATGCTTATAATATGCCCATTTGGCCACCGCCAATATTTAGACTAACCTCAATAAATATAATGTAATAACTCCCAATAAATATATATATAACCCCCAATATATAACATATAGATACAACCCTAATAAATATAATGTAATATTTTGATGTATGGAACACAGAGTAGGAAATGATAACGCAGGTAACCAGGTGCAAATCGGTTACAAGACCTAGATATAATCAATTTATTTAAGTTTTGACAGCTGTTTTCTACAATTGCTATACACACAGTGGAGGTATGTAGGTTATCATTATCACCTGGCAATAACAAACCATAAAGACTGCTTATCAATGAAGATATTATCATAATAAAGTGATAGTGTTCATGGAGTTGAAATCATTCGAACATATTTTACGTGCCCCAAACTGTTTCAAATAAATTAATAAAATATTCTCGTCCAAAATATCAGTGTAACAATTTGCGTAATATATTCGAAGACAACAAGGCAATTTAAAATTACAATCAGATACGCTATTTCTAATTGAACATTTCTTTACTGACAAAGGTGTTTGTCTAGTCTAAGAAGAGATAAAACTGTTATAGTGATACACTTTGGTCTCTGGTGAAACAAAGACTTCAAAATGGTGAATCATAAAGTGATGCTGTTTCTCGCCCTGTCTTGTCTGGTAAGTGTTTTATTTTTTGCTATCCCCTTTCGTCCCACGGGTAAGCGTAAGCAAAAGCAAGACAATTTTTATTAATATGTACAATAATATTTCCTTAACTACTAAACTCAAAACTCTATGTCAATGTATGTATGTATGTAAATCATATTTTGATCTTAAAATTCCTGATTCGTTTCGAAGACTAACGCCCGAATACTCAAACGCAACTCAGATTTAAGCGCGTCTCAAGTCGCCATTTTTTGACAATTTTTAATGAAAATCTGTGAAAAATTCGCCACTTGAGACGTACTTAAATCTGAGTTGCGTTTGAGTATTCGGCGGTTAATTACTTATGTTTTAAATAATAACCAAATATTTATTTATTACGTTCTTTGTGGGTTTGGAATAATTTTATTGGGCATTGCCAAAGGCAATTCATTCCACAAGCATCAATTATTACAAATTGCAGCGGAGTCTAGACGTTCAATTTTTATTTATTACACACTTCAAGACTAGCTCATTGCTAAAAACTGTAATGAATCAATGTTTGTTAAACAAGTTTGTTCTTTTCATCCAATTTCAATCTCTTGGTTTTTGTATGCGGTATTCTTCAAAGTCACTTGGCATTATCTTAGCATATTATTATGGCTCATTCTTTACATGTGGCTTTTGAAATTATTTGAAGATGAAAGTGGCGTGTTTTACAAAACGATAAACCGACTTCAAATTCCCTTACTTTTACACTTATTTTAAGATTTGCGGGATAAATACTAATTCCCTGGGAATGAAATGAAAAAAAAGAATTGGCGGAGATATCGCGTAAAATACATACAAAAAAAAAATAACATACAGACGAATTGAGAACCTCCTCCTTTTCAAGTCGGTTAAAAAGGACTGATGATTCCGTGTGTTACCACAAAAAGTAAACTAACAAGATTAAAGGCATTCCTCGGATTCCTATGAGATTTAACGAACAATTTCATTTGAGACTCATAAAGTCTGACATTGAAACCGTTTGCTCAACTTTACGACTAGGAAACGAACGCAAAAATTCCAACTACGTTATGGCACATTGGTCAGCGCTGTTTTCGCGAATGCTTCAGCAAACCGAGCATCTGTTTGTCTAAACGAATTCTCACATTGAGGTAGAGGAATGTTGGCGCCGGCTAATGACCGCGAGATTTGTTTAGATTTGACAAACGGATATCACGTACCCAACGCAAACTCCCAAATCACGTAGTCACGAGTTTTTAGTTTTTCTTATTACACCTACAAGCTCAAAGTCCCTGACTACACTTGTAACATAATTATAATAATAAAAAGCATACTATATTTGTCGTATAAGTGTTTGTTCTGCCGACAACGACGGCGGTATTTATTCGAAATTTCAAATTGAATAAGAACTATTATGTAGCGCGATAAACGCTCGCGACCCAGTTGCGATCGTGCGCTGCAGATGGGTGTTTGCATTGTCGCTTCGTCGCACTCCCTAGCCACCTTTGTTTCTAGTGCCGTCTATCTGAATGGCTTATTAGAATTATCTGATTCCGTTGCTCATTCGACCTGAATATTCGGCTCCATAAACTGTGAGCACGTCATAATCACCAGGAATGCTATTGTTGTTTCATCCACGATCGACATAGTCTGGACAATTTATCCTTGAGTTAAAGCATTACATCAGGATTTAAGGATATTGGAGCGCATAAAGTCATCCGGGATGAAATCAACCAGGCGCTCGGAACGAATTAAGATAGATGGATGCAAACCATCCGTCCTCTGGGGCTTAGTTTGTTAAGATTCAATGAGCTTTGAAATGCTGCAAAATTAGCTCTTGGAATTTATGATTCTAGTTAGCGAGACTTGGAGTGAAATAATGAATTTATAATAGGTTGTGAAGGTGGTAGCGCAGGCTCATCACATCACGTATGATAACGGAGAGCAAACTTGCGGCTAGCGAGACCGTGCAGCGCACTAATTATTTAATCGTTTTTGCAGGTGAATTGGCTTTCTCTTGGTATATTCATTCAAACTATACAAAACCAGGTAGTTCAGCAGTGTTAGTTCTTTTATTCAGACAATAATTTGACCTATATACCCAGATCAACTGCACACTTGCACCTAAATGTTTCGACCTTGTCCATGTGCTATCCATATACATACAACAAACAATTGATGGTAATAAAGTGACATGTAATGATTGTGAAGTCTGATTGTAGTGACGCAGCATAGCTGGAATTGATAATCATTTTACTTGAATAGAAAAACGAAGACAAAGCATGGCTTTAGTATACGGTAGCTAGTGTCAAGAAACAAGCCATTCCAAACATGTCCCTTTATCAAGCACAGGTCCGGTCTGGTTGGGATTATTTCTATCATGTCTGGAATGGCTCGGCCAAGTACCAGCTTGCAGACTTAGACTGGATAGAACGCAGAACCTTCAGACTTATTGACGAGCAGTATCTTGCGGAGACTAAGGTCCAAAGTCTCGAACACTGCCGCAAAGTATCTCGATCTTTTATAGGATACATTTTGGAGAATAGTCTCACCACCCTTCCACTCCAGGACAAGCAGTCCGAACGGCACAATACCATCCTTATCTGGTGGATATACCATCAACTCGTACTAAGCGGTTTTCTTCCACTTTCATCGTTTGCACCGCTAAGGAATGGAACTCGCTGCCTGCTTCTGTTTTCCAGCCAATTTCAATCTTGGTTTCTTCAAGACAAGAATAGATGTCTTCAAGATCTTTGCCCGTCGGCCTCATCGCCATTTTCCATCAGGTGATATTGTGATCAAAAGAAGGTCTATCGACTACCTATCTAAAAAAACTATCAAATAAATAAATATTAGTGGACAATTTAATACAATGTTTTTATCTAAAATGTTGTTTGTAGGTAGGTCCACTTATATGTCTAATTGATTTATCTTTATCATCTAGACATATGTCTTCCCTTGACTCTCGTTGATTAGATAGCAGATTCGTTATTGAATAAACAAGCCGCCTGCCAAATCGATGCAATCATGCGCATTAAATGTGGGGTCACGCAAATAATTACATTGATCTGTCCTTATACGACAAGATAACGAATTACATCATTCGTTAAATTCACTTGGCTTTGATAATTAGTATTGATGTACCCAAGTTCAGTATGCAAATAAGTTATCAATCAATACCACACACAGAGTATGCTTGTAAGTTACAATGAGCCTAGGCTGTAAGGTGTATTCGTTATCTAGGAGGTCAACATAAAAAGCTAAACCTAAACAGTATCATTTTATAATTCTCTCCGAGTTTAGTTTATTTCAGCAATTGCCAAGGCTTTTGTAATTTTCTGACTTTTATGGCAGAATGAAAACAAACCACTATGAATTTATTGCTTCAAGTTCAGAGACAAGGGTCAAATCGAGAATAACTTGAGAAAATTGCAAGGAAAATAGTGACAACTGAAAAAAATCTAACGTAACGTGTGAACAATTTACATTACAGTACCTAATGTGTCAAATAGGCGTCCAGGAATTTTAATTGAACACGTGGTAGCTTTTTGTAACGCTCTTAGCCTACATCGTAATGTTCATTTAACTACTAGAACTGGACGGCTGGACAAAGAAGTAGATGAAGAGACAGGTTGATAGATTCTATACCTTATTGGAAAGTTTAGTAAACATTTTGTAAGGTTCGTAGGAAAGTTTCCGCACAGACAATAGTATGTGAGAAATTCAATGTTCTGCTCTGCTTTTTAATATAAATATTGACATGTATCTAAATCACATTAAATTTAGATTTAAATAGGCAAAATAAACATGTATTAGGCACATAAGTGATATACTAGTGGTAACTTTTCACTTCTTCCAATAGTGGACAAAAATTGAAGAGAAAATCAATAACACCTTATTTCTAATTTGATAATAATAACTATATTTATAGCTGTTTAAATTATAAAATTTGACTTGTCTAATATCTAGTATTATCTAGTAGTCTTTAAACAGTCTGCAGTTAGCTCAACTGTTCCATATCAATACCAGATGCAAGCAACCCCAAGACGATGGCTGCATTGACCCATTGCTAACTAAATAACTTACGACAATTTCGGTCCACGACACTTTTCATAAAGTTAATAAATACATTGTGACAATGAACGAGTTGTTATTTTTAGAGCGCTGGCTTCTGTCCTACAACTGTCCATTTATAGGCAAACAGGTCTAGTAGAAACATTTTCGATTCATTAAAATATAGTGGCCTCACAATCGTCTTACTACAATGGGCTTGAATGTTGAATTCCTATAAATTAATAAAGGTCAAGAGACGTAGAAATGTTGAGTTTTATGACCAAACGGCTTTTTGGTCTAGTTGAGTCATCTAAGAATTGTTTTTTGATGGTACTACTAGAAATTTATTGATACATTTATCGATATTTCATGTTTATCTCAACGTTTTTGTGACGTTATTTATTAAATTTTTTTTGCATATTCCATCGATAAATTCGTTTGTTATTTTATTTGTTACGTTAGGATTAGGATAATATTGTTATGTATTGTAGTGGTTATTTAGTATTACCAATAGTAAGGACCTCTTACATAAATTAGTTATATTTCAAAGAAAACACCATTGTAAATTACAATCGGAAACGCCCTTATCTGCTTTCTGAGCAGAATCCACCCTACACGTGCATCACCGTATTCTTTCGAGCAAGTAAAAGTTTGTCATTAGCACAAAAGGCGATTGAATCATTGGCCTTTAGGGTGATTCATAATGCAATTAACAAAGCTATCTCTCAGATGAATGGTGTACCATTACCAAATTACAGGAGTCTTGCGATATCAAGCGCCCAAAATATCAGTAACTTGATATTTTACTCTCTGATGAAGACTTATGGCGCTTAAAAGCTTAGTAACGTCTCTTATTTGCATCGCCTCTTAAGAAAATGGAGTCAGGAAAGCAGAAGTTAATTGAAGATACATAGAATTGATTCACTTGTAAAATCTACATAGTTCCATGCTTACCCAGTAAATAGTAAATGTTGTACTCTAAAATGGTACAAGGACAGCATTGTTTTGGTGGTAGGGTTTCGTCCCACTTGGCTTACCACCAGGGGTAGGCTTGGTGGAAAGCCGGGTCTGCAGTGGTCTTGTTTGCTGGCACTCTGTTACGTTTTTCGCTTTTTTTTATATTACGTACTTTTTTTATTCAACTAGTAAAGTTTCTATCTCAAAATAATTGTTAGAACGAGCTTATGTATTTTTTTCTCAACATTCCGCAATCTTCATTATATACATTTCTTATCTCTCACTTTGCATATGGCTCCGGATAATAAATACCCACCATAGCTTACGAAATAATTAATGTGACAGTTATGGGTTCGCAGCATTAGTGGCTCATTATGTGCACTTTTATGGCGCTTCTGTGAGAGCGGGGCGGCGGCGCCAAGGGAGATGAAAATATTTACTCATTTAGGCCAGCATGAAATAATTTGGAACTTATTTGGTGGATAAAACGTAATAAGTATAAACTTTTGCAAAAAACCTACTTGAATACTGCTGCGTTTTTAAAGAATCATTTTTTAACCCTTGTCAAAGATATAAGAGTACATACATATAGGTACATATATTAATGTTCAATATTTCCGACTACATAAAAGTCTTAAACAAGCGTTCACCTATTGTCCATAGCATTTTATTTTGATACTTAGGTAGTCGGAGGCCTTTATTACTAATAATTTGTAACAAAGGCCTCCGACTACCTAGGTAGTCGGAGGCACTGAGAACCTCCTTCTTTTTTGAAATGTTTCAAAACAAAAATATATTACATACAATTATTGTACCGGGTACAATAATTGTACCGGGTACAATAATTGTACCGGGTACAATAATTGTACCCTAGGTATATGGGGTGGGTGCCTCCGACTACCTAAGTATCAAAAGAAAATGCTATCGACAATAGGTGAACGCTTGTTTAAGACTTTTATGTAGTCGGGTTTTAGTTTTTAACTATATTTTTGTTTTGAAACATTTCAAAAAAGAAGGAGGTTCTCAGTGCCTCCGACTACCTAGGTAGTCGGAGGCCTTTGTTACTAATTATTAGTAATAAAGGCCTCCGACTACCTAAGTACCAAAATAAAATGCTATGGACAATAGGTGAACGCTTGTTTAAGACTTTTATGTAGTCGGGTTTTAGTTTTTAACTATATTTTTTTTACACCTTTTTGTTACCATACCTTTATCGATACAATATACATACATATGTATATCGATACATTTTTTTCATTTGCCCATCCTAGATGACCCGTTGCCATGGTAACAAATAAATAGTTTCCATGCCAACAGCTGTATACAAGAGGTCTCCATGGCAACGGGTGTGTCATCCTTCACTCATCACATCAAACTAAATTAGACTCGAACTGTAACTAGATGTCGTCTCTTGCAAAATTTTATCGCGCTATCGAAGTGTTCCAAGTGTAATTTAGACCCAGCTATCTCTTAAGACCCTCAATTTTGTCGGATACCATATAGCCTATAACCATCGGAGTATTGAGATGAATCAATCGATACCTCACTTATTGAAATCGAAGTAGTAGTTTCAGTATGTACAGTAATATAACAGTGTTTAAGATTCCCTTTTAAGTAAAAAAAAAATAGCTCTAAGCTCTAAATTAAAATAGCTCTAAGCTCTAAATTAAAATAGCTCTGACTTAAACTAGGTTGATCTTAAAGACGACTTCAGAGAAAAGACCAATTTGATACGGGTGGAGTCACAAGCAATCGCCTGCACTAACACGATTATGGTACGCTTGTTCGACGTGAGTGCATTAAATTGGTATTAATCTTGCAGCAGGTGGGATTACGCTTTCTATGAAGAGATCGCTCTTATAATTGAGATTGCTAGTCTTATTTCGCTAGCAGTTACACATTTATACTTTCCTCGAGGAAAATTCATTTTTTATAACAAAACATAAAGGGACTTAGTCGCTCACGGGCCTTCCTGAAAACCAGCGCAGTATAGGGCAATGCTCTAATAATGCAACATACTGAGGCAGGGATCCATTTTACTCATAATACCTAACCGTCTTATAATTTTATTTTACGTTACTTACGAGTACTATTCAGATATAAGTACAGCCTAGTTAATAAGATATTTATGTTTTTTAGTTCTCTCTCTCTCTCTCTCTCGACCTTTAAACTTTTCACACGGATAACGGATACACTTATTTTTCGTATGCTAGACAACAATTTAATCAATATGCTGGACAATCCACACAGTACAATCCACACAGAAATAGAGCTTTGACGTTTTTGGACGTTTCAAAGACCGGTCTTAGGTATGTAATCATCTTATCATGGTGGAAAATAGTATATTTAAAAAATAATAAACTCATCACCATTATGACGAGAAGACGAAAAACTCGAGAAAGAAGGTCGCATTAGGTACTAATGAAATCATCAAAATACCATCAAACGAAGTAAAAATCTAGATTTTCATGCCTCAAACTGATGTTTTTAATAATAAAGAAGTCCCCTGAAACTGGTGAATCAGATATAAAGAGGCAGTATTGAAGTAATAAACTGAACACTCGAGAAGCGGGTGCAATGATAGCTAATGACCCGCCTGTCGCCGTCAGAGCATAAAAGCCGACAACTTAATACAAAAACGCAAATCATCACTTTATTCGCGTGACTAATGTGCACTTTATTACCACTTGCGATACACTCTTTTTGGTTCAATTAAAATATTATTTACTAGGAAAAACTGAAATAGATATCAATTCTATTCATAGGCAACGTTAGTAAAGACTTTGGACTTTTGAACACAAATTACCTATTTATGACTAACTTGGTCAGGTTAGTCATAGAAAAATTATGGTTGATGAAGGAGGAAACCACACAAATAATATGGTAAAGTTTTACACTGAGCACTGCTAAATTTACATAAGTAGATCCAGTTAGAACCTGCCGAAAGATTTACAAAAAATAATAGTATGTAATTCAGAATGTAAAGACAAGAACTGTAATCGAACGAACGGAACGGACAGTATTGGAACCGATGGTTTTTAAGCGTGTTACCAAAGCGCGCGTTTCCAAATCGTCTGCTTCACAACGCAGTAAGTGTACCTATTCGACTAATACAAAACTCTTTTTGAACTTATTTCTTTTATACATCGTTTCTGCCTACGTTATCGCGCTTTTTGTATCTGTAGAAAGTAGAAACGTTTTATGGTTACTTTTATCCCATGGGACTGATTTATGGAATGAAAATAGCCTATGTGATATGGGGTCGGTCTAAACCTACACAAGGTTTAGCCTTGTGTAGGCTTAGACCGACCCCATAGCTACGAACATATTAAAATTTCAGTTCGATCTGATCTTCTTTTGGCGTGATAAAGTAAATCAATCCAAACTTTCGCATTTATAATAAGATGTGATTCTGAATCAATGAATAATAAAAATCATCAACAATTTTGTCTTCTGCAGGTGGTAGGCAGAGAAGAGGTCCTAGCTTCGACGGAGTTGCGCGACTTACGTTGTGGTCGCCGATTGGTATCGGGCCTGTTCTCACAACCACGGCTTCCCCTGGGCTACTCGTACGTGACCACCGTTCCTCGGGGTGCTTGCCGACTCAACGTGTCCGAGATAGTCTCCAGTGAAAACTATATCGGTATAATTTTTCATTCCGCTGTGAGAAGTGATGTGTGATCCTCTTGGTCCTTCATCCTTTTACACTATTTTCTTATCCTGGTCTTATCGACTTCTTGGCTAAACTGGACCATAAACTGAATCTAGCAGCCTTGCATCAACGTAAGTGTTCCTGTACAATTGAAAATGTACCTGTTGTACACTTGAGTTTCTGAAAACCAGCAATTATCTAAATAGCCCGTTGATGGAGGCCAATAGGCTGAACACATGAGGTCACTCAGATTACCAATCAATGCTGTCGACTGTAAATCACTTAGCTCCATGTACGTCAGTCTAGATGCAGCTCAATTATCTAAAAGAAAAACTGACCTACTTATTTAAATAGGCCGCTGAAATCTAATGAGAAATTATGGACACCGACAAGGACGCGTTTGCCACACAAGGAATTTAAAAAACATAATGATGTCAATATCGATCTCTGATTGAAGACGTGGTCTAAATTACAAATAGTAGGTCACATGCACAGGTCTTAATCGAGAAATGAAGTGTTTGCTAGTGCAAAGATCGATGTCGAATCGATTAATCGGAATTGCACATGCGGTCTGCCGGCGTTAGTCTTCAATAGCGGCGCCTACGCCGCAAATTGTGAGATAAATGGAGGTAGCCGGCTGCGCAATTGATGGTTAATTATTTGCATGACGCAGTCTCTTACAATTTAGCTCGAGATAGCGATTTATTGGATGTGGTTATTTAACCGCTTTTTAGTGTTGCTCATCTTGGTATTTTTGTTCCAGCGTTGAAGGTGACCAATGGGTCTTACATCATGAACGGAGAATTTGCTGTAAGCGCGCCAGGCACGTACGACGCGGCTGGAGCGAGGTTTCTGTACACGCGCGAGGCAGGGCTCGATAAAGTTCTAGCTCATGGACCTATACACCACTCCATCGACATTATGGTATATTTCATCAATTTTACTTATGATTTATTTGACTCGGTAGAAACAAAACTAAACTTAATTTTGTTTATAGATCCTTTACACGCAACCGAATCCGAACATAAAATACGAATACTTTACCGACGTGGCACCCGAAGAAACCAGTAACGACATACCGATGGTTAACCCTCCACACCACATACCCAGGAACCACCGACACCACAGCTCTGAATCTCACTTAAGGGATCTAGAGCGAGCCAGATCATTCGCGAAACAAGATGCAAACAGGTTAGAAAGCCAATCACAGATTGAAAGCAACGTGATCGGTGATCGCACATTTGCATGGAAGATATTAGCCTTTACGCCCTGCTCTAGGAGCTGTGGAGGGGGGCTGCAGATCGGCAAGTTCAAGTGTGTTGAGGTGGGCGGGAAGATAGGTGTGAAGGATAGGGAAGTTTCGCCTATCCATTGTTCTGGGAGTCCTCCGCAGTCGAGGCGGAGGCGATGTGGTGGGGTTCCGTGCCAGCCGAGATGGAGAGCTGCACCATGGGGCCCTTGCCCTGTCTGCGGACCAGCGCAGAGAACTCGAATCGTAGGTTGCGTTCAAGACCATGCACGAGGCATCACAAAGGTATACTTTGCTTCACGTAGTTTCACATCTGTTTTTGTAGTTTTCTTAGTGTGCGTATACCATTTCTACCTATGATTCCAGATAAGCGACCAAAAATGTCCTCTACCGATGCCACCAAGCAGCGAAGCCTGCGATATCCCGAACTGTGACCGAACAGCTATGACACCTGAAACGCCTCGCCTTGATACAAGACGTCAAGTGCGTCCTAGAGACAGGATTGAGAACTTCAGAGACGGTCCCATCATCACGCTTGCGACGAACGTGACTGATGAGTATCAACCCACGCTTGCGCCAGCTGCGTATAGCTTTAGTGCTGCTGGTGGATGGTTGTATACGGATTGGTCTGATGTTAGTTTCTTAAAATACTATCCCTCTTACTTTTAAACATCTATTAACTTTGTGCAATTGCTCCGTTAGTTTTCTTGTGTTTATAATTCAGTCAGACAGATACTGCTAAGTTAAGTAACTTTGCTAAATTGCCAAGTACGTAACCGTATATATAGTCAAGTTCAAAGTTAGTGGTTATTTACTGATACTGCGTGAACTACAGTTTCTGATCATATCACGAATAAGTTTGTAAGGACGTCAAGTCTTTTTTTTAATATATTTTTTAATATGACTATTTTAAATCAAAAATATGTGTTTTTCTTGCAGTGTGTAGGTTGGTGCGTTGGAGGCGGGGTTCAGTCACGAGGTGTTAGATGTGCGGATCCAACTGGCTGCGCCGGTGAACGAGCGCCTTTGGTTACACAAACCTGCTCGGTCAGAAAACAGTGTGATGCTCAGTGGTTTACCGGTAAGAACATTTAGCTGCTTTTCAATTATAACGCTGATCAGAAAATCACCTAGCCAAATTTTGGCCACGGTAGAAGCTAGTTGTATATTATTATAATATTCCAATGACTCATTAAGTATCAACTTTAAGTCCGTCAGACTCCCAGACATCATTTTGCTTTGACCTTTGTCGTACCTACAATACATTTTTTCCTCCCAGGTGACTGGTCTCTTTGCTCGGCTGGCTGTGGTGGTCGTCAAGTAAGAGGAGTGATTTGCATAGGAGGCAATGGCAGAAGACTGAGAGACGGATCATGCAGCAAACCACGACCCGAGTCCGAGCGAGCTTGTGGAGGGAACTGCAATCCTTCTTGGTATCTGAGCGACTGGAGTGAGGTAAGTTGTTTCAGTGAAGCCGAATCTTATGTGTATAAAACATATCATGAAATGGAATTTTACCTTCTTTCATGTTGTAATGAAAGGTTTATTCAGAGAATTCAATATAATAATATACAATAATATCATAGATAGAGTTAAAGGCTTTAACTCTATCTATGATAACATCCCGAAAGGAAGTGTTTTTGTATTTATGAATGTACCGAAACGGAACCGTAGCACCTGAACTATGATCCAATTTGAATTCGATTTGTTATGTTCCTGTTGATTTATTGTAAGCTATGGTATGATTCAGTAATTATGTCGCTCAATTAGGCTGCATTCTGAAAACTCACAGAGAGAAAACCATAGGCGGCCAAAATAATAATGAGCATGTCTAACATAGAAATGTTGATTACATTTTTTTTTGACTCGTAGTTTTTACTTAGTTCTTAATTACTTGTATGAATTTACTCAAGTATGTGTTATCAAACTAATATTATTATTGCTCGACGCTTCCCACCAAACTAGTGAACAAATTGGGCTCAAATTTTGAAAATATGTGTTATTTTTTAATATAGGTACTTTAATTAACGAAAAAAAATGCTATCAAATAATAGATACAAATAAGAATTAGTATTTACAAGTGGAACAATTGAGCTAACTGCAGACTGTTACAAACAATCTACAAGTAGGGCAACTGGTTCATATCAATACCAGTCGGAAGCGTCCCCAAGACGCTGCTGGCTGAATTGCCCCGCTATATGGCGAAGCTAATGCGCTACACCAGATACTCACCAGCTCTTGGGTTACGCGTCGCTTCGACCACATGCTCAGATTTTTTAGAAAACCTCCCGGTTAGGCCCGAGAGGCACCGAGGCTCTCAGGGTCTCGACTCCAAGGGAAGCAAATGCGTAGCTCTGTCGAGATCAAATTTATCGTATGTGTGTTCTAGACCTGGATAACATAACATAAAAGCTATGCGGCGGTTTTTATCCCGGAAAAACTAATCCAATAACGGCTATACCTTCACAACCCTTTAAAAGACAAATGTGCTAATAAGTTTCATTGTTTAGTGCCAAGGTCCGTGTGAATCCGGCGTCCAATCTCGCACCGTGTGGTGCGCCCGCGGCGGCGTGGAAGGCGCGGCTGGGGCTGCGAGAGACATTGAGTGTCCGGGCGTGAGACCCTTGGCCAAGAAGACTTGTGTACCGGCTAGGTGCTCTACCAGACCCGTATCGAAGCCTCAAATTCTTTCGCCAGTGCCTTCGGGTACGTTACTATGCTGTCTATTCGTTATTGTTGGGATTGATCTTTTCTAAAAAATTACATGGTTACTTTATTATTCGTTACTATACCAATAATTCCTTGTGTAGGTAATGCCTAACTTTCAATTTTAGAGTAGGATAGAAAGTAATTCTAAGCATTTATATATAAATCCTTTTAAAATACGAGGGAACATATAAATATAAATATAATAATTAATAAATATGAAGATATAGTACATACCTTATATTAATAATGTATGTCTAAAGTCAATACTTCAGAATATATGTTTTCAGTTTCAGATACTCAGCAGCGCGTGCAGCGACACCAAAGTAACAATAATATTCAAAACAGACTGGACAGGACCTACGCAGACGGTAAACATGATTTTTTATATAATGCTCCTTGGATGTGGTTGGGAACTAATGTACGAAAGTTTTCTTTTCCGAGAACAATAGGTTTGGATGTAATGGGAAGTAGCCATGCAAAATTTCTTTCTATGAGTACATTTATAACAGTATTGTGATTTATTATAGGTAATCCAATGTTGTTTGATAAAATTGCAAATTAATGAATTTCTCTTTATTACAGGCGCTTGCAAAGACAAACTAACCAACTGCGTGCTAGCCGTTCAAGCTCGTCTATGCCACTATCCGTACTATGCGGAGTATTGCTGTCACTCTTGCCACGGACGGTAGACCACTGGATAGACGATGTGATAGAAAAACTTAGTGAGATACGTAAGACATCTTATCCTTCAACTCAATCCAGGTTTTATTCATTAGCTAGCATTATTGTATTCGTTATTGTTAGTACCTTCACCTAACGTAAAGTCTAGAATCTAGTTGATATCTGGACTTATGTTAGAAAGAAATCAATACGTATTTTGAGGAATAACTTGTCAAACATAATGCACAGAATAGTCAACTGGTATAAAGTTGTGGGCATGGACCAAAAGTTTTTATAATGATTGTGTATGTGCGTGGTCTATAATCGGTTGATCCGTGTTTTGTAAGTATTAGAGATAATTTTGTGATCTCCAGATTATTTAGTCGAGTATGGAGTCGATCTGTGGCCTGTAGAGTTTATTTTGTGTACTTTCTCGAAACATATAACATTTTAAGTCATTTTAGATTGCACCAAAATATTATTATTATCTTTGTAGTATGTAGCTAGATACTAAGTATTTAAAATGATACTGAATCAATTTCATCTAATATTAAGCGTGTGTACTAGAACTTTACTAAGAGCCAGAAATCTTTTTTCTAAAGCACAAAAAGATAAATCAATTTATTTTGATATATTGCATAAGTTGCCTTGAACCTTCCGCTTCAGTTAATCCTTTAATCTTCTAAGAGGATAGAAAATAATTAATTTTCTAAGCTTTCTCAGAAGGTTTTATTTATTTTCGTCTTTTATACTATATTATTTATTTGAATCTAGGCTGTAATCAATTCTATAAAAAATAAACTCTGTAGTTACTAAAAAAAAAATCGATACCCATAATATAATTTTCCTACATTAAATATAAAGATAGTTATGTATCGAAATACATAACTATCTTTATATTTAATGCAATATTTAGGCTATGCTATAGAATAAGAACAAAATAGTATTCCTTACCGTTATATTGTACCTAGTTAGGTTTTAGTTTACTTTAGTATTACTTTAGAAATAGCTTGTTCATAGTATGACAATGGTTCATAATTTACATAATTTATGGTATCTATATGTACATTGAGTGTAATATTCTAATATTATGACAAGTCAATATGTTTCCGCATTGGCAGGAGTGCTCTATACAACTTGCTTTTTTTTATTGAATTTCTTTTATTCCTTTTTTTTTGTTCTTGAATACAGTCAACTTAGCCGATCCAACTTATTTTGTTATTTCTTGTCCCAAGTGTTAGTACTATTTTGAACAAAAATCATTTAAACTCATATTTACACATTATTATTTATTCTGCGATTGACTTGTACTAAATTTTATTTAAGATTACTTCCCATGTAAATAGTAAAATTTATATGTTTAGTGCATTTACTTACTGGCTGTTAAGTATTTATACACCTAGGAATTTGTACCATCACAATTTTATTGGTTTGCTAAAATTAACAATTTATCTAACCTGATGCGTTTAACAATTGTAAAAAAAATTATAAGCTTTAAAACACAAAACCTGAAGTTTCGTTTTTATTTTTTAATTTTGAGGAAAAAATAATACACGGAGATTTGATGAGCACTGATTGAAAAAGGGAGGTAGGGGTACCATCTAATGCCCAATAAAGACTAAAAAGTATTTTTAAATGAACAATAGACTAATGTTCTTGTTTATGGATTTTAGCCATTTTTATTTTTTAACTTTTTCAGTGCCAATCAATTCCGTTTCTTAAACTGTTCTATCGGGTATGAGTACTGAAGAAGTAAGATATGAGAAAAATTACAATTTTTTTTTGAAAAAATATGGATTGTCTCATAAGACCATTTTCCTGTAGCTACACTAGTTAAGGTTACCCTTACCGCCCCGTCCAAAAAAATTACCCTAAATAAACTATAAGGTACAAGTCAAGTGCCTAGGCCTACCTCAACTAGGTGAGGGGTAGGTAAGGTTTGGCCATAAAGCCCAAATGTAGTATGTAAGTATTACCTACTAGTATATTATCGAGCCTTAAACGGCGATCTATTAGATCAGATTATAACTAAACCTTTGTTTCGTTACGTGATTGATTCCACATCTCCTTATCTGGAGATCTGGCTCATTATAAGACCACTTGTGAAAACTTGATTCGAGTGATTCTAAAAAGACTAAACAATGCAAGTGTAGGCCGATACAGTCGTGAAAAGAACTGGTATTGTAAATTTCAATAAATAAATCAATACACTTTACTCTTTAATATTATAGATACTGAAATATAAAAATTAATTTAATAAATGCTGCTGGATGTCATTGGGAATCTTTTTTGGATGTGGTGGGAAGGAGCCTCACAGATTGGTGATGGAGATGTTCAAAGATAGGTTTTATAGCTCTTTTGAGCACGACTGTCTTAAATCCTATAATTTTACAAACAATCCCTATCATCTGTCACTCGCGGTCAAGAAACAGAATAGGCACAATGTCTGACACATTAACTAAGTTTGATTTCGAAACACAGGATGGTGCTGTCTATAAAACAATTCGGTTATCGATCAATCTAATTACACACATCTTAATGTGTTTGACAGTATTCGTGTGCATCGTCTTTGCTTGCAACTCAAAAGTGACTCTTTTTCATTGGCATATTATTTTATGCGTTTTGGGTGTGAGTAAAACCATAATTAAAGATTATTTATCGGGTATGTATCGCGTACCTTCTGTTATATTTTCCCCTACGTTTAAAATATAGGATATATATTGTAAAATATAACAAAAGGTACGCGATAAATACCCGATAAATAATCTTTAATTATGTCAACAAATCGCGAAAGTTTAAAAAGTTTGAGTAAAACGAGTAAAAGAGCCTAACTTTCAGTATTAGTCTGTAAAAATGTTGGCCGAGCAAGCTTACCAAAAAATATTCATAGCCAGTACATGACATGTACCTTAAATAAAAGATTTGTTCACATTGTAAGAAGTACAGGCTTGCCATGGCTCGAGCAACGTGTTTAGAGATCATTACAATAACATTTCTTGGAACTAAAGGATCAATGGTCCAAATCAATAAATTTAAGATTTCTTCTTTGCTTCCAGTACCAATTCTTTATGAACCAAGGAACGCTGATTTTGTCTCGTTACAACAGCTGGTCTATGCACATGAGTAGAGTTTATAGAAATAATTTACATGTAGCATTTCAACTCATTGGCTTCGTTTTTATCGTGGTTGGGAGCTGGGCAATCATCTCGGAGAAGTCTAGCCATTTTGTAACTATTCACGGAAGTTTGGGTAAGATTAAAGTATTTGCATGGCCTGATAAATTGAGTTCATACCATAGCTAATTACTATTACATGTTTGTGGTTCATACTCATTAACCTTAACCCAGGCTCTAGGTTATGGGTAGTACTATAGGTCCTTACCTAGAGTGAACCTGACAGAAGTATCACAGTATCAAATGATTTCGGTAACCCATGTTGTGTGTGCCATATAAACATAATTGGTATCACCTTACAAAGCCAACGCTAGCAAACTTACGAACGTAAAAATGTTAAATAAGTAGATGATTTAATTTTAATCGATGGTTTTAGCCTTATTTTTCTCCAACTAGCTTCGACCCGCGGCTTCACATGGGTTTCTGGAATAAAAAGCCTAATCACGGTAAAGCCTAAAAGTTATCGTTATGAATGCAAAATTTCTGTCCGATCCATGCAGTAGTTTTGGCGTTGTCTTCGGTCAAACATATTCACAACATCACAAAATTTCATTTTACAATTAATATTAGTAGGATTAAACTTTGTAAAATTGTTACAGGCCTCTATGCAGTTATAACCAGTTTCTTAAGCATAATAAATGGAGTAGCGGCCAGATTTGCTTACAAGCTCAGCCATTCATACGTACAGTGCATCAAGTATATCCACTACCTCACTGGTATCCTTACCCTTTTCCTGTCCACTGCCAGCCTCTCAGCAGGGTTGGAAGGAATGTCGTTCAGATTCTGGGCAGCTAGTGATGAGGCGTTAGCTTTGCTGGTGTTTGTAACATGGTTATTTACATTATTTGTAGCTTTAGAATTTTGGCTTACGACTGGTAATCGGCTACGAAGTTGGTTGTAGATAGTTGGTTTCATTGAACCTATTACTTTAGTACTAGCTGACCCGCCAAACGTTGTTTTGCCTTCAACCCTTATCACTTAGGGGTATGGAAAATAGATAGTAGCCGATTCTCAGACCTACTGAATACGCATATAAAATTTGGTAAAAATTTGTAAAGCCGTTTCGAAAGAGTACGGTAACTAACATTGTGACATGGAAATTTTATATATAAGATTATTGATTTTAGTGCAGCAAGTGGTTCTTGTTGAAAAATATAAAATGGGTTAATAACTGACTATGGAAGGCCAGCATCTGTTCTAGGATATATTTCGGAGAATGATCCCAGGAAATGTATGACCTAATCCCACCATCTTCCTTCCAGTCCAGGACAAGCCGAACACTTTTATATGTATAGGTATAATTTTATTTTAACTATAGTAAAACCCTTCTTTTTTGTGGATGTACGTTCTGCAGTGGACGTAAGTATGTTTGCTGGGATGAATGGCAGACATACCCTTTACGTCCTTCGTAGATAAAAAAATTATATATAAGACACTGGCTTCGGTTTTGGTACTACATACCGACCTAATTTATATGTAAAGTTTATTTTCACCCTGCTTTTAATAGTTTCAAATAAAGTATTTTACAAACTAAACGTGTATTTTTATTACGTGTTATATATTATAGTTATTTAAAATTAAATGTTCATGTTTAATAGTTTAATTTAAATTATAAACTTTTAATTTTATTTTTTATTAAAATCTAAAATGAATTAAATAAATTTTAGTATTACCGCAACTTAGGTTCGGGGTTACTTCGTGATATCGAGAATAATAATATCTACATATTTCTACCTACATAATATTAAGCAACGGATTAGGTACTGCAAAATATTATGCAGGTAGATATTATTATGTTGGATCTTATCAGAAAAGGTTTTACGCGGAATTGTTACTAAATATTTTTCATTCTTATATTTTTATTACGTGTTATATAGTTTGACAATCCTTACCTAATAAGTAATAAAGCTTAGCTAATAAGTCGTTACCTGAAAGAATCCTTTCTTTAGCCACCTGTTCATTTAGTCAAAGGAACGTAATTTTTTAGTCCTTTATTTTGTTTTTGTTTTATAACACACTAACTGCAGCCCGCTCCTTCGCCCGCGTTTTATCGGGATAAAAATTGCCTGTATGTTATTCCAGGTCCCAAACAAACCCATTTCAGCCATATCAGTTCAGTTGTTTTTGCGTGAAAGAGGAACAAACATCCGTCCATCCATTCTTAAAAACTTTGACATCTATAATTAGTAGGATATAGAATAATCTTCTCATTAGGTAAGTAACTAGAAGATTAGTATGAGTAGTGTAGATAGGAAGTAAATAAGTCGGATATGCATGTTAACAAGAAAAACCTTAATTAGGTATACGATACCAATGCAATTTATCAAAATATTATTAATTTTGATAATCATAGGTATTTTATCAATGCATATTCCAATGAAACCGGCTCTAGCTTTTTTTTACTTGCCTACTTAGGTAGGTAAAATCCCGTTATCAAAAATGCTTCGCTCATATCCAAGAGTCATCTCATTGATAGGTTATCGAACAGATAATACAGATACAAACTGGGTTCTTCTATTTATATTTCAGTTTCCGATATCCTTTGGTCTCTTCTATACCTACAAAGGTAATAAGTTTTTTTAACTCTTATTTGCTACTCCTCTTGATTGATTACTTGATTTGTTAGTGTAAATTATACCTACCTCAATTATTTTATTGTATATTCCTTTACACGTTACATAAACATTCAAATTGTACTACAGGTGTATTTCGTAATAATGGTTGCATCACCGCCGCCACCGCCACCGCCACCTGGTCCATATAACCCTCAAAATCCTCACAGAATGGAGTACGGAGGTCACCCTGCCCAGGCTGAAACACCAGCTCTTACACTGCTACTGAAGTTATTAAATGGAGTCACGCATTTCCTGCTTGGTGCAGTGGCATTCAGTGGATTCTACTATGCAACTTCTATGCTAGGATCGATTAGTATTGGTAGCTGGATAATAGAGTACCCAGCGTCATATTCAACCCACATATTTTTAAACATTTCAGGGGTGTGTACTGTTTATGTATTTTTTATGGCATAATTTATTTAAACTTTAGTTTAATATTATGAACCTATTATGGTTTTATAATTAATACATACTTAATTTTTCAGTACATCATATTGATGAGTCAAGCAATGCTCGTTTATAACCCTTTTGGTGGATGCGCCACTAGCCTCCAAGACAATCATAAAAGGATACTCCACCTAGGTTTGCAGATCGTTGGTTCTTTCCTTGCTATTATTGGCAGCATCATTAAATTGATTGACGAGGATACTAACTTCTACTCAACGCATTCGTTTATGGGTGAGTAATAATTTAAGATTTCATTATCATATAACTTTGGACAATAAAGTAAAGAAAGTTAAAGCAAAAGGGTTTTATCTGTAGTCACAATAACGTTGGTAATTATTGGTTTATCGTAGGTGGCTTTTTGAGATGGGAGTGAGTGGATGGCCCAATTCGAAACTGTGAGAGTTATAGAAAAGTCGTGACAAGAGTCATGACCTCGATTTATGAAAAAAGAAAACCGGCATTTACTGTTTCTTTTTATTTTTAACTTTTGCAGGAAATAGTTACGATTGATTTAAAACAATATATACACCTGTTTTTTACACCAACGAATTCGGTTGCTGATAACTTATAAGTTTTCGATTAAATAGTGAGCTTACCGCTAGCCAGGATATTTATCCTGTATTTTAATGGGATTTATCCTTGATTAAAAATCTCCTACTAATGAAGTTGGTTAACTTAAATAAAAATAAGTTGACAGTTTTTTATTTAATCATAAACTAACTTCGTCTTTTCTCTTTCTTAATTGCGGATTTGGCCATCCACTTCCATCTCAAAAAGCCACCCTGTATACATACAAAGAAAACTACTGTTGCCATGGCCATTATATTGACTTAAATATTTTCTTTTTCAGGATTATTCGCTCTATTCTTAACAGTAGTGACTCTCATAGGAGGAATCGTCAACTTTGTATGCTGCCAGCGAAGTGAAGTGTTGACATGGAAACTATTGCACGCATGTTTGGGTACTCTAACCGTAACTATGGCATTCATGGCATTGATTGCTGCATACATTATTTATGTCCCTGATGACGCTTTATCGATTGCGATTGCTATACTGGCTCTTATTGGTTTTCTTATTTCTGCAGTTCATCAAATTTTTAGGAAACATTTTTAAGGTGACCGGTAATAATTATGTTACACGGTTATTAAATTAAGGGCAAACATTTGTATTCGTGCAATATAAATGATTTGTTCTGTTATGTATGATCTACATAAAAATTTGCATTTCAACCCTCTCATGAAAATTTGACCTATTCAAATTGGCAATGAGAAATAATGATTCAAATTAAATATAGGTTTAGATATAGCTTTAAATAAAAATCATTACATCATAATATACATATATATATATATATATATATGTCTAGGACATTGATTATGAGATAATGATTTTATGTAGGTATAATTGAAAACGAGAGTACATGTTCCTGAATAAAACTTCTCATTTATTTAAAAGTTTGTTTTATTGATTTGTGTCCTAAAAATAATATTTACATATCCGTAATATAATCATAACTTATATACTAAACGTCTTACTGAATTAGTAAAAAGTTACCAATAAAACAAGCCTATCACTTAGTAAAGATGTTATTGATTTAAGTTCCTTATCTGTTAACATTTAAAATTATCAGAATATTCTTATTAATAAATATCACACCAAACAAAATACGAATTGTTCTATACTAGGCGATGATATTACATATTTTAATACTTTTATATATATATATATTCTTTACAAATGAAAAGGTATATGATTCCGAAAACTACATTAAGTATAAATTACATTAAGTATTGTAATAAATATCACACTTAAGTCCTATTATTTTTCTCAAGTTTATTTCTTTTAAACTTATCAGAACTTCCTTTGTATTACAAAGATTTGGGAAAATATAATACTATGATTATTATAACATAACGTACGATTATCTTAATTTTATACAAATACTAAGCAAATAAACCTAAATGTCTATTATGTAATAATAATGTTCCATAAAAAATATATGATGAACCAGGCATTACAAATATCGTCGTTTCTTTTGTTTTACTTGACACCCTGTAAAAGCTTAAGCAAGTCAAGACTTGCCATTACTCAGCCAATATGTGGATATGCTTCTACAGGTTGTTGATTTCGTTTTATCGTCGTCCTCGGCAGGAGTCGCAGCAGTTCTGAATATAGAACTTGTAATGACAAAGTCTGGCTTGGACTGCTAAGGAGCAGTTTGGCAGCTTGTCTTTGCAACCTGGAAAAATATAAAATACATAATACCCAAACTAAGCAGAGCTGGGTACTAGATAACTGATATACTTTATACAATACACAGATATAATGTTTACTATACATATAAAATATGCAGAACTAGAACGACGACATTATCATCAGCCAGATAATGTCGTCCATGAACAGAGAGAGAGAGAAGAGCCTAAACGGACTCTAAGTAGAGAGGCAGTAAATTTATTATATAACAGTATCCTGAGAACTATTGCTGATAGACTCTCCTCTCCTATAAGGATATGTTTTGTGCGTAGGGTAATAAGTGTAATATGATGTTTTCCTTTATAATTAGTGTGTTTGAGTAGTTGTTACTAACTTTAATTATTAAGTAACAAAATATGGATCTTGTTATTCGAAATAAAATATTTTTATTTTATTTATTTATATAAAAGAGCTTTAGTTTTGGTAAAGTGTAGTTGTTGCTTGATTCCTCTAATCCTGTTGCATAATAAGGCTTACCTCTGTTTTCCACTCGCTCTGCCCTTGTCGTCGCATCTTTTTGTATATTTGAGATTGTTGTTTCGTATACTGAAGATTTTTGAGACTCTGAAACAGGTATGTAGATTTTATGAATACTTCAAGTTAATGTGGGATATTTCCCTTTGGTGTCAATCTATAATGCTTCATTACGGATGTAAGAGAGTTAACTACGAACCTTATTTGTGTTGGAAGGACACTAACGTCCCTTTACGTGGGACTTCAGGGTGAGTACAGTTCGGTCCAATACGGTAAAGGGATAAAACATTGGTAATCTTTCAACAAAAATGAGGTTCGTGGTTAACCTGCTTAATTTTTATTTATTCACGACAACAAAAAATAAACAAAATTAAGCCTATGTAATCTTACTCTAAGTATAAGCCCCGTTGTCCACGAATTATATCATATAACATATCTTAAATCCGTAATGAATTCGTCAAACTACGATTGTTTTGATATTATATTGTTATCAATTATATTGTAATTTAGCTTCAGACGCTGTCATTGGCACGTCAAGTGGTCTCAGTTAGTTATTGACTCAGTAACTTATCTCTATTCTATCCAATCAATCATTTATTTAACTTTTTGAGATTTTGTATCCAAGGCAATGTAAAAACAAAAAAACAAATGTCGTGCGACATTTGTTTTATTGTTTTTACATTTTCGATACAGGCCTTTCTTCTGGGTATCTTTAGCTGAACTTGATTTTGCACATACTTCAAAAGGTAGGTACCTACTACTTAGCATGCATTCATATTAGGTACATATTTTGTTTATTTACGTAATTAAAAAAATTACATTCTCCTATTCCTTCTAATTGTTTGATAAGATAGTGTGGATGTGTTTGTCATTTATTTTTAGTATCTAAATGTTGTAAATTTCATAGGTATTCGATTTAATACATTTTGTAAATTACATATGTAGGTATTCGATTAAATTTTTACAATAGTATAGTTACCAATAGTTAGATCTGGCGGTAGCGTAGACACAGTACACTTCAGTTCACAGGTTTTATGGTCCTCTGGCCGTGGCGAGGAACAGTCAGCATCACTGACCCCAGACGCCGAGTCTCCTCGAATGCATAGAACTGAACGCCTTTCTACTGCTTGAGGATTGGCGGAGCAGTTTCCTGAACACTGTATAAGAAATACATAATATTTGAACTTAAAACATACTAGTAAACGTAGAACATTTTATCATACGCGAGTATCTTCATAATATCTAACATACTTAGTATCTTATCATTTCAATCAATCCAGTCAAAAAGGAATTTCACAATGCAGTGAATGGTGAAAAAAATGAACGGTAATCTCAGTGGGAAAACTTTTGTTATAAGGGATTTAGAGTTTTAGTATACTACCAGATTTCTGAGGTCATCCTATTCTAAGAATAATAATTCAGAAAACTTTGTCAGCTGTTATTTGTTGAGAATAATAAAGTAAGACACGTTGGTAGTAACTAATCCTTTGGCACTCATTTTATTACAAGAAATTAAATTCAAACATGCGTCGTCCCTGTCCCTATAATAATTCTACGACTTGGATTACTGTTTAGTGGAAAACATAATAATTTGATGACGGGCTTAGTGTAAACAGTAATTAAAATAGTTTGTAAGCGATTCTAAGAAAATTATATTCAAATATTACAATTGAAATGTTAGGGCTAAAAACATTTATGAATATTTGACTATTGAAAAAGCAGTGTCAGGTTTTCGAGATAAAGAACACGGTAAACGGTTTTAAATTGAATTTACTAATATGTCAGCAAAAAAGAAAGATTCATTGGGTTTTGGAGGCATTAATTGTCTCTTCAACAGATCCAATCTATCAATTTCAAAGAAACATGACCATTGACTTAATCCCCCATTTGCTTGAACAAAACAAGTCGGTGAACTAAGAAGAAATATTTGTCTAATAGGTGGGCGTTTCTTTCTGTCTATTAATTAGAGTATTAATCATTGTACTCTTCAATTAGACTCTATGGTACCGGGTATTAATTAACTGCTGGCTCCTTCATTAAAATATTGTATCGGTACTGGGAAGCTGTGAAGCAGTTATGGTGCTAGGTAGGTGTACACTTGAGGGTAATTATTTTGAACCACCTTGCCGATCTTTATCATGTGCACTCAGTGAACGGAAAAGTACCCTTGATTTCGAAGCTGCTAATAGAATATTTTAACCTCTTAGCAAAACAATATCGTCGGCGTAGAGCGAAAAGTCATCAAGTAGGTCATTTGGTGTTTTGAGTTATGAAGGTTTAAAGTTTTTCAAATGAAAAAAAATCATTACTTCCGTTTGGTATAAGATATTTTAATTTTTATGGTCTCATATCATAGGAAATAGAAAAGCGCATAGGTTTAAAGTACTACATTTAATGTAAATTGTTTTTTTATTAGAGATTTCGACATAAAACTTACTTGGTTATTTTTCGCCCTCAAATCCTGCATCGACATTTTAAATTAGTGATTTGTTAAATAGAGTTCGTTACTTTTTGCGACATTTTAAATTAGTGATTTGTTAAATAGAGTTCGTTACTTTTTGCCCATGTTTTGGCTATTTTGAATGAGAATTATCTTGAGTTAGTTAAAATAGGACTAGCTTTAGAAAATTCAAAAGGTATTTTAGTGCTTATTTTACACTCTCTACTTTAACCTATTTTTTGTTTTTATGTCACCTAATCAGATAATAGAGACAAAAATATTTGGTAATAAAATGAAATTGACGTACTTTTATAAAAAAATATAATAAAAACACATGCAGAAACAGAATGAACAAGGAACACAGTTAAAATTTCAAATACGAGTAAACAGTTCAATGATTACTAAAAACTAAAATCAGCGGGTTTAAACCTAGATCTTAACTGAAGTTTATGATGACATTCTAATTTTATACAATCAGTCTTCATCTTCTTCGGTGACATCGGGCTCTAACAGCCTGTCAACAACGTCATTGTTGGTAGGTAGAGATTCATACTAGGAATGTATCATCATCATCATCAGCCCATACACGTCCACTGCTGGACATATGCCTCCCCCGTACGACGCCACAAATAGCGGTCCTGAGCCGCCTCTATCCATCGACTCCCTGCGACCGCTACGATGTCGTCGGTCCATCGAGTGGATGGTCTCCCATGTATGGGGGGATTTGCCATAATCACCACGCTTGGCAGGCGGATTGGTGATCGCAGTGTTGGTGTTGAAAAATACTCAGATGGAAGCTGCTGCCCTTCCTCTGGTAGGTTCCCTTAGTCGGCTCTTACGACATCCACGGATTGAGTTGGAGGGGTCGATAGTCGTACGCCGCGGCCCCACGGCCCGGAATAATTCCCTTGCTACAAAGACCAACAAGATCTTTTTTCTTTGCCTCAGAAATCGGAAGAGGAGCTGTGTAAGCCATAGGGATTTTGAATGCCTTTAGTTGACCAATCAAATCACTTTCTCTTGCGCTATAGCCTTCCTGAAGCCTCATTCTTTTCCTAGTTCGTGGGACCACCTTTATTTGTTTTTGGCACGCATCGAATTCAGAGTACGGGCCATCGTGACTGTACCTAAACTGTAGTATGCCTGGATATTCCTTTTCGAACCTGAGACATTTTATTTTTAGCTACATTATTTTTTTCCCGTCTTTATCCTTGCTTGTGTTGGTAATAAATTTATCTTTCAGGGCCTTGACATCAATCATTTCTTCATAGGTAAGTTCTTTCACTATGTAAGGTTCTGCTGACTCTCGCTTTCTTTTAGAGCGAGCGCGAACCATAATCGATTTCCAGTCAATCATCGAGTAAACTGGCGTGTGCCTCTGTTCTTTTTCTATTGAGCTGTGCATCGAATCGACTTCCATATGTGTATGGCCACTCTCCAAAATTTTTTGCTCGGTTCTGGCCTGCGCAAGTGTCGCTATAAATAGTGACTTCTTTAACAGTAGGTGGTACCTTACTGATCTACCTGTTTATGGCACATGCTATCTCAACACTCCCTCTTTTGCCATTTATTTCATTCCATGTAATGCAGTATGCTTTGTTAGGAGGCTTTGCAGTATGAATCGTGTAGTTCTGCACATTCAGCTTTCGGGTATAATAGAGGATGCCAACACCACAAACAGGAATATGCAACGTTGATTGCAGTCAGCTGTGAGTACAAGATAGGTTTCGTCTTCAATAGATCGTTGTTTGTCTAGTTCCTTGGCAGCTTGTGCCGCAATTTTTATCGCAATATGGGCATCATAATCTTCTTGAAGCCATGGGGTCGCGGCGTACGAATATCGACCCCTCCAACTCAACCCGTGGATGTCGTAAAAGCCGACTAAGGGAACCTACCAGAGGAAGGGCAGCAGCTTCCTTCTGAGTATTTTTAAACACCAACACTGCGATCACCAATCCGAGTGCCAATCGTGGTGATTATGGCAAATCCCCCCTTACATGGGACACCACCCACTCGATGGACCGACGACATCGTAGCGGTCGCAAGGAGTCGTTGGATAGAGGCGGACCGCTATTCGTGGCGTCGTATGGGGGAGGCCTATGTCCAGCAGTGGACGTGTATGGGCTGATGATGATGATGATGATGATGATGAATCTTCTTTAAGGTGTGCAGGTCGACCGGTATTATCGATGCGCACGCGTGTTGAAAAATAATTACTTAACGTTTTCTTTTTGATAATGACATCATTGTTCATTATCAAAAAGAAAACGTTAAGTAATTATTTTTCAACACGCGTGCGCATCGGTCAACGTATACTCCGAGAATAAGAGACACCAGACACCCGAATCTGAGTCGGTAAAATCAGAAGCGTACAACCGGTACCTAAGTTGCGCGCCAAATTCGCCCGACGAACGGAGGTTTTGAATGAAAAATCATCAAAACACTTTAACGACTATTCAAAACAAAGCTTTGTGTCCACAATTATTAGGATAGAACTCTTTAAACCAGTTTAATGATTTTTTGCTCCTGCATAGTAGTTAGCGTATTTTTCATAAATGTTGATCGAAAACTCAGTCACTAGAGTTGGTTAGTTTTCGCTTTCATGTTTTGTATCGAACCAGTCATACTAAAAGTACTCAAGTGGATTAAGTTAGTTTTGGGTTCTTGTTAGTACCTATTTTATAATAAGGAAAAGTAAACAACTCGACTTAGGTATCGGATTGCGATTTCTCCCAGTAGAGAAAAAATACCTAAGTAAGTTAATTAATTTTCGACTACAATATTATAGTCCAAATGTAGAATTAGTGTTTTTTCGCATATTCTGAAATAAAAACTATGATAGCTACAGACATGGTTGTAAGAATGAAAAATGCAGAAAAAATCGGTGATTTTCATGACATGTTTAACTCAATTTGGGCCAAATAGCGAGTTGATGATTTTTCGCTCTACGCCCACGATATGTTTAAACATTTTTGAATTGGCGTACCTTTGTTTGTATACATCGCGTCACGGTTTAATAGCGCTGACCTTGATCCGCAGAAGCGGTTTTTTTTTATTTTCACTATTTTACACCTGCACAGAAACCCCTCTACTTTCGCGAGGCGCGATTAAACCGTGACAAGACGTGTAACATACTAAGAGTTAGACTAATTTGAATAGATAATCCTAAAATCGACCGGTTTAGGATTGTCTATTCAAATTCGTGAACGTTGTTACGGTGTGTAATGAACCATTCGCAGCGAGCATGATACGTTACAGTGTGCTAAAATCAGTCCCATTGCCCTTTCTCCGTACTCATAGCACGTTACAATACACCCCATCGCCGGGTCGGTCAGTACCCACCTTAGAAAGGTCATCCTACACTTTTGCTTTCTATGATCATCATTGCAATCAATAGATAGATTGATAGATACCTATGTAACTCTTTATTGTACCACACACACACACAAAATAAAATACAGAACAGGGTTGCCAGATTAATTTTTGAGGTGATAGTACCACAGACTTAAAAAAATCGTATTTTGCTAGGAATTCTAGTAAAAAAATAGTACACATTGATATTTCAGTCAGTGACGTAGTTTTCTACTAAATCGTACGTTTGGCAACGCTGATACAGAAGGAAATGTTAACAATCAATGAAGTACAAAGGGCGGCCTTATCGCTTTGAGCGATCTGTTCCAGTTTCAAAATCAGTCAGTAGCCGTACGTAATTATTGATCTAAAGTTATTCTTTAATAACTAGACAAAAATATCTCACCTTGCCCCATTCGCTAAAATACCACTCTGGTGTACAATTGCCCCCACACTCCCGCTCTTGTTCAGGCTTTGGAGCGGAACACGCAGATTCGCGGAGATGCCTGCCGGTGCCTCCGATGCACAATACACCGCGGACTTGTTTGCCAGAGCAGTCTGATGAGCATTTGGACCAATCACCTGCGAGTTGAGAACATGATGTTACCCGACTATCTACACAGGAAGGTTATAAGGTTGGCACCCTATGTACATACGTACACATAGGTAAAATTTGTCAGGCGTCAATACATACAAAAGTCGCCTGTTTTTAACATATGTATACGTGGTTCGGGTTTTGTTCATCAATCCTATATATTTATTTAGCAATTTGCAGAAATTATTTACCGTCTTTCGAAGAAAGCTTTTTATCGGTAAGGCGTATACTCGTATTATCTTCATGATGCCCTTGTCATCTTAAACATTTAAGTCCGTTTGCACCCACTGTTACCAATTTCTATTGTATCATGGTTTATTGTTATCTGCTAGTCTTTCTCTTTAACACGGCATTCCTTTCAGTTTCTTGCAAATCGCATCTAGTGATTCCCAGTGGTCAAAATTTTGCGGGAATTGGCGACTCTACTCTTTTAACAGAATTGTACTATATGTATGTATATGAGGGCATCTTTGAGGGTTCAAAGATGCCCTCATGATTTTTAAGACGAATAAACTGAACGAACCAACAAACCACTCCCCACCCTGCGTTTGGCAGGCAATCTGAGGAGCGCAAGTCCTCGTGTGTTCGGGTGCCTTCATTGGTGCGCAGCCGGATGGATCGGCGCATCGGACACCTCGAGTTTGGATGCCACTGCCGACGCACCAGCCAACACACTAAAAGACAATTTAAGTTTTGAAATACCCAATTTAGAAAGTTTCCTTGAATGAATCTTAGATTTCGAATAATTATGGACTCTTGTTAGGAAGGAACATTCTGTATACGTGATTGATAGATAACAAACCTCAGACCATTCTGTAAACAGCCACCCAGCTGCTGCACTAAAACTATACTCTGGTCCCAAATCATCATCAGAACTGTTCACCGCCACACTATAGACAGGTCCATCGCTGAATGCATCTGTCTGTTCCCGTGGCTTCAATCGCTTCGGTTCGATATGCCTTATTTCGGCCGTGCTGACGACTTCGCAGTTTGGAATGTTGCATTTCTCTAAGGTTGGTGGTTTGGCAGCTAGACATTTTTGGTCATTTATCTGAAATAAAATAACTATGTAATAATGATGCCTGACATCAGACGCATAGCGATATTCCAAAATGTTGAATGTGATGTATAAATTATAAATATGTAGCTGTTTCAGCAGACTTAGACCTTCAATAGTGGGAATTATTAAACCATAATGATAATACCTTAATAATTCCTCTAGCATTATCCTGGACACAGCCAACAATTCTGGTCCGAGAGGCAGGTCCACATTGAGGGCATGAGGTCCAAGTGGACGCCCTCCATCTTGGAGGACACAAAACGTTGCCGCATCTTCGTCTTCTGCTGGGCGGAGGTGATCCATTGCAATGGACTGACGATACTTCCCTGTCTTCTATTTTTGGACTCGTTTCTACACATTTGAACTTACCAAGCTGAAAATTGAAATTGTAATATTCACTCTAAAATTTTCTACTCAATATTTTAAAGTTACGAGATAATTTATAGCTTTTTCCCTCTGATCCAAATTACATGATTTGATTAGAAAAAAACTCACCTGAAAACCACCTCCACAAGACCTTGTACATTGAGAGAAAGATACAATCTTCCACAAAAACTTCCTCCCGCCTATAACATACTCTTGCACATCATCGTAAAACTCATTAGTGTTCTTAATCGTGTTCATGTCCGGATATTTTGGTATGGTACTTGGTATGAGATGCTCATAACTATGGTGTCGCCGCGTGTGTTTTGGGATATGATCAGGTATGTCAGGTCTTGTAGGTTCGTTCTCCGTGTCAGTTCCGAGACTTTCCGTAAAGTATTCGTACTTTATATTCGGACTGGGTTTTGTATAAAGAACCTGAAAGATAATAAAATTGATTCATAAGTTGATCGACGTTCGATGATTTCTAATTTATTTGGAAGTATGCTTAATATTCCTTACCATAATATCTATAGGATGTTGCATAGGTCCAAGGGCAAAAACTTGGTCAAGGCCAGCGTCTCGCGAATATACAAATCGTGATCCAACAGCCTCATAAATTCCTGGTAAACTGACAGCAAAGTCCCCATTCATGATGTAAGATCCATTAGATATTTTCAATGCTGAAAGAATAAGTGAGTTTTCCTTTGTAAGGAATATGTACATCCAGAGTATTTGGAGATTTGAAGATATTCGCGGCAGCATTTAGTACAACTCCATTAATCATTATGTTGGATGGATATTGTAAACGACCCATCAGCAAGGTGAGAAATTGATTCTGTACATTCGCGTCGGGTTAAGGTGAACATTAATATGAGAAAGTGGGCGTTCTGAAATTCTTATCGTGATAAATGAATGCGATTATATCACACGCCGCTCGTAGGGTAAAAATTATTTTATTGTTCGGTTTGAGATACTTAGTCGACTATATCTGATGATTAAGATTATCATACTAGGTTACCGCAACGTATGAACAATGATATCACAAATGTAACAAATTTAGCAAAAAAGATTTGCTATGTCGGTACTCGGTACCTAAACAATTATAAGGTAAATAATGATTAAGATCTGATATGATTAGACTTCAGGGCATAAAAAAAACCTTATTTCACCCATGGCCAGTTTTTTTTTAATTCGATGCATGGTTTTTAGACTTATAGATGACCTTTAGTGTATTCTATCTAAGGCGTTAAAGTATTTATTTTATTTTTTATTTATTTATTTATTTAGTATACAAAATCCACAGCCCTTAGAAACTGAGATTGACAAACTTATTTATAGATCCTATGGCCAATACAGGATTTACATTTTTTTAATTTAACAATATGACTATCACCAAAAAAATTCAACTATTTATTAAGTTAACGAATGATAAAAACAATTTTGAATAAGATAAACTTAGTAAATTAACATAAGCTACAAGTATACCTTAAAATTAGATAATAAAAACTAAGAACGAAGCTCATAATTTAAAATGTCCCAATTATGTAAACTATAGTAAACGTAAGATTCTGAGCAACTTAATTAAACTGCAGAATAACTTGAGAAAAGAACAACGTAAGATACTCTTACGCCTGTGAAAGTACCTATTTGTACATTCACAAGTAACCCTACTCAACCGTCACCAACCGATCAGTATAAAACTTTATGTGCAAAGATAAAACACTAAGAAATATTGAAACCGTTTTTTTATTTTTCCAGAATCCCCTTTTTAGGGGTAGAAACCACCTCTAATACAGTTACGTGGGTTAGCCTGCTTAGGGGTAGCAGGCTAACCCCCGTAACTGTGTAGAGGTAGTGTGTTTGATCAACTGCTTTTCTATCAGAAAATTAAGATCTTAACCACAGATCGGCTAACCTACCTCAACCATAATATACCTCATCCCCACAAACCGTTACAATCCTTTTAAACCACCCCAATAACCCTTAAGCAGGCTAACCCACATAACTCTTAGGGAGTTATTAGGGGTGGTTTCTACCCCTAAAAAGTGGGTTCCGGAAAAATAAAAAAACATGGGTTTGACAATATTTCTTAGTGTTTTATGGATGTGCAAAGTTTCTTTCTGTTCGGTTGGTGACGGTTGGGTTACATGTCAATTTTTTTTATAAAAAGTTTCGCCATACCTATGTAGTTTTCACTGCCAACGATTTCTGACACATTGAGCTTGCATGCCCCTCGCGGTACTGTCGTTACATATGAGTAGCCGAGGGGTAGCCGCGGTCTCGAGAACAGTCCGGATACAAGGCGTCGTCCACATTGCAAGTTGTCTGTCCCTCCGGCCAGGACTGCTTCTCTGCCGACCACCTGAAAATTAAAAATAATTATAAATTTATAAAAGCTCTTTTTAGGTATATGAAAAGAGCAGTCAACATTTATTTCAATTTTCTTTACACATATATAAGACCGTAGCGTAAACACAAGTTGGCCGTATCAAGGCTTGTACAGTCTGTCAAATCAAACAAACCAGACCACTTTGACGATGATTCGGCGAACATATTGACATGAAAATACCTCTTTAACTGCCTGCTTTTTATTCATATTGAATCAATTGGTACCTAATTATCTAAATTCTACATGAACCTTCAAAAACCAGGCACGTTAAGACAATGTCATCACACAATTACCAAGAAAAGTTTACGAGGCGACGGTACAAGCATGACGCCAACGATATGAGAGACAACAATGGTTCATGATCGTTATGGACGTTCTACGACGTATTGTTGGGCTGCTGGTAACCCCATCCTACAAACTTCGATTTATGCTGCTGATTACGTTTGTGAAGAATGTTTTGGTCTAATTTGGAAAGATTTATGATCTTCAATAGCCCTAAAATCGTACAATGATTTCTAGAGTTAAAATCGGCTTAAAATGTACAACATTTTCTTATTTTCTCTAAGGAAGTACATACTTAGCGATATATATATATAGATACTGAAAACATTTTCTATTATCAACAGTGGGTATTCCTAATCATCTGAACTATGAGGAAGCACTTGTATTCAAATTATATTTAGATGCCATTCAAGTCTTGCAACGGATAGATTGTGGCGAATGAAATTATGTTGTCGACAGACGTAGGCGCAAGTTTGAAATGCAACGCTCGTTTTAATGTCAAAGAAATCAGATAGATATCCAAGCTTGTATTTCTTTAAAAGATGATCAGACTATCAGCTGCTTCGTCGGTTAACTTTGATCATAGTTTAATTATAATATTAAATTAAACAAAAATTAAGAGATTTACTAATTTGGAGCTGGTAGCAAAAAAGACAAGCAAAAGTCAAGAATAACCTAGGCTAAAAATCAAAACCGTATTGGATTTAAAATTTAAACCAATCCGAGTATCTATCGCCCGTACTTTATTCAATTAACATTTAATCGTATAGCAATATCATAATTTTATCATTCATATCATTATCATAATTTTATAGCTGAGAGGGTGAGTTAATCATTTCTAGTTACAAATAGTGACGTTAGTAATGAAAAATTATCATGACATCTTTTCAACCGACTTCAAAAGGAGGAGGTTCTCAATTCGTCGGTATATATAGTTTTTTTTTTGTACGTATGTTACGTGATATCTCCGCCAATTAAGGACCGATTTTGAAAATACTTTCATTATTGTGTAGATAATGATACCGAGGGGTCCTATAAATTTATATCCCCAGAGGATTAGTATTTATCCCGCAAAACTTAAAATAAGTGTAAAAGTAAGGGAATTTGGAGTCGGTTTATCGTTTTTTAAAACACGCCATATTATTTCCATACAATATGGTACAGTGCCTCGACTCTATCGTGCGGATGTGGAATTACGCAAATCATATATAAAAATAAGACGTCACGATCACGTCTCGTTACTAACGTCATGTAGATTCACCAGTCACCACCCTGAACTGTAAGTAGAGTACGGGCATCATTTACTAAATTGAGTCGTATTCCCGATGTTTCTTGCTATTTTATTATCATGTTTTGAATAATTTAGGCTCATAATTTAATTCAATGCATAAAACCACTTATAAGCAAAGTGCCTTTATTACTGTTTATCACTCGTACAAACTTGATCTCGTGTTCGCAACACTAAAATATCATAGTCCAAAAGGACTACACACTAAACATAGCAACATTATGGCTATTTAAAACGCAATAATGTTATGTATAGCTGCGAAAGCTATATAAGTAGAATTAAAACAAAACCTACACGACCGCGGTTATTTATAGAGCCTAGATAAAGCTGCGACCGCTGTCGTCGGTTCATCGAGTGGATGGTCTCCCATGTAGGGGGGGATTTGCCGTAATCATCACGCTTGGCAGGCGGATTGGTGATCGCAGTGTTGGTGTTTAAAAATACTCAGACGGAAGCTGCTGCCCTTCCTCTGGTAGGTTCCCTTAGTCGGCTCTTACGACATCCACGGGTTGAGTTGGAGGGGTCGATATTCGTACGCCGCGGCCCCACGACCGATACAGATTATTTATTATATTATATTAAAGGTTCGCATACCGATACATGATTGCTTTTATGACTTTATTTCTGATATCAATATTCAAAATAGATTTCAATTTAGATCCTTGAATTCACTATAAATAACAGCTATTTTATTCAGCACTAAACTTTTATTCATTATGTAAATTGTTAGATATGTGGCGCCGGTCATTGGTCACAAACAAAATAGCGAAATTGTAACCTTCTATAATAGGTCGGTTCTTATTGTATAGCTACCATTTATAAAAATTGTACCTTTGCGACTATTTAAAACTTTTTCCAACGAAGTAATGAGTAGGTAGTTAAGTTACGTAATAAAAAATATCTTATAAAAATTTTCACTGACAAATATAACGACACTTCAACTGGTCGTTCCTCGACTAAAGCAGGTGGATTCGTTAACCAACACTAATCCTAATTAATAGTCTATTAACAGTCATTTTCAATTACTAGTTTGTTAGATTTATACCTGTTAATAATTTTTATTGTAGGCGTACAATGCAGATTAGCCAGTGGCGGGTAGTTCACATTAATTATATGATTCAGTACTTAGTATTAAATGTTTAGACACTATTTACTAATGATTACTATGAATAATGTTGCGAATAATAAAAGCTAGCTGCTGGCCGCGCCTTAAGTATAAGTGATGGAATTATCTATGTACATTTCAAAAAAATTGTGTAAATTATCAACATTGATTAAAATTTAAATATACACTATCAAGATTTTTGAGCTAAATGAGGCAAAGAAAGGCTTATTTGAACTGAATTTATGTCGTTTGTTTCCGATTATACCTACTCGGAAACAAACGACGCTCTATACTTCTCCAAGTGTTTCATTTCGGCAAGTACTCTAATCAGAGTAAGCAGCAATTCGCACAAAAAAAAACGCAACGTGATATTCAATTTCGTATTTTGTAGAATTAAAATAGGCCTGCAGTAAAGAGAGCCCTAAATTTTTACTTCTCAATTCCCTGCATAATTATACTAATGAATAAAATGCCTCACATGTTCTCCCTAACGCGAATCGTGGTGTATGACTTTTGACCTGGAGGGTCAGTGAGTACCGTTGAATAGGAAATGATTCTCTGCATCTCTGGCAAGTGCAGGGAATTGCTTACATACACGGAGTCTAGGGCGTTCATTGGTGCATTCTTGTCTATATTAGCTGAGCATTTTATAATACAAACACTCTATAAGTATTGCATATTCAAAAATTTTATAAAAAAGTTTGTAAGTACGTCGTTTCATTGCGTGTAAAATCTCTACGTGGGAACTACTTTTATGGCTACTGTAAAAAATAAATAATAAATAAATAATGTTGGACAATCCACATAGTATATTCTAGCCCCACGCTAAGCAGCTTATGTTATACATTATACAATACATACGAGTACATAGTATATATTTTTATTATATATATAGAATACTCAGAATACCCGGAACAAATATTTGCAGCTTGTACAAACATATGTCCCACGGCGGGAATCAAACCCGTAACTTCCTGCGTCGCAGGCGGACCTACGCCCGCTGCGTTACATCGGTCGTCGCGTGTGGTTTTACCTAATACCTATCCCACTATCAAATGATTCTATCCATCTACGGTTGTCTGGTAGAGATCGCTCTTGAGCGATAAAAACGTCACTTGTTACATAGTTTTAAGTTGTTTTGATGTATTGTTTCTATCTTCGTGTGTAGTGTGCAATAAGGCATTTTCTCTATCTAACCTAATCTAACTTATTTTGGATGGAAGTAATTAATGCTACATCGCTTTAAATCAAGAATTTGTGATAAATGTTTCACCCGCGAAAAGCAATAATAATATTAATTTATCACACGCAGCAGAGAAGCGCCCTAATAAATTATTCATGTAATTGGTTAAAGAACTTTAATTGGTTGTAAGTCTCCTAATAAATCAATTAATACCTACAAGCTTCTTTCTCAGATGCACTGATTAGATCTCGACTTGCTTGTCTGACAGTATCATTTATAACATGTTTCTAACAAATGCCAAATATGTTAATGCTACTGGTCCGGTATTTATCAACCATGTTTGGTTCTGACGATAAATTGAAAACACGGCTGCACTGCAGGATAGTAGATACGCGGCTAGGTTGACTGGTTGCTTCGTGGGTTGCTTCGATGCTATGGTAGATGGCATGTGACTTGAAGCACTTCAAGTTCAAAATCCGAAAACAGCCATCAGACAGACGTAGACTTCTAGACGCCTAAACAGTGGTCGGTCCCGACATTTTCCTACATTTTCTATTCTACCATCTTATCTGCAATGCAGCAATTAAAGATATTGATGAATTGCCAATTTACATATCCGTATATGCAGGGCTGCGCTGCACCGTACATAGCCTACCATATTTACAAAATTTTAAATAATCATTATCATCATCATCAACAGCCCATACACGTCCACTGCTGGACATAGGCCTCCCCCGTACGACGCCACAAATAGCGGTCCTGAGCCACCTCCATCCTTCAACTCCCTGCGACCGCTACGATGTCGTCGGTCCATCGAGTGGATGGTCTCCCATGTAGGGGGGATTTGCCATAATCACCACGCTTGGCAGGCGGATTGGTGATCGCAGTGTTGGTGTTTAAAAAATAGTCAGAAGGAAGCTGCTGCCCTTTCTCTGGTAGGTTCCCTTAGTCGGCTTTTACGACATCCACGGGTTGAGTTGGAGGGGTCGATATTCGTACGACGCCGCGGCCCCACGGCTTAAAATTTTAAATATTACTTAATATTTTGATAAAAATCGTTCCGAAAACCTTCCATCATGTTCAAATGAAAAACACAGAGTTAAAAAATTAGGTAAAGTTTATACTTACGACAGCGAGGCTGATGAAAAGTAGGCCGGAAGCTGACACCATATTTCTCATGTCAATGTGTATCATAGATAACTCCTAGATGTAGATAGTGATTTACGCACATAAACACATTGACGTCGGGTGATGAATGAGTTTCATCTTATAAGGCACTGTGTACACTTTTTTGGAGTCCGATAGTTATAAAAAGTTTATGCTTGGTCAACGTTGGGAGACTACTCATAAAATTCACTTGCAACAGCTGCGTCCAAAATTTAAATTTTCCGAACTCAACATTCACCAAATGTAGGTTAGGGAATTCTAGTTGGGTAAGGTCAGTAGTTTATAGGTGGTATTTATTTATGGCAACGGGATGTAATAAAAACGTCACAAGATGAAAATTAAACGATGATGTTTTCAGTCAGACCAAACACTTAGCACGCAATTACTTTGATCCCGAACCAAGGTTTATGTCAACACAAAGAGCGCATTAAGCAAGGGAGTAATTAAATATTGAACACTATAAAATAAATGGAACAGAACTCATTTGCTCGTAAATTAAATTAATATCCGCGAAGGTTAGGCTTGTGTGATGAGCCAAAAGTTCCTAATTATTCTTCTCAGATGGTTTCTTTATTGTGAATGCCGATGCCAACAGTAGGCTTTGATCTCACTGTAATGAATATAACAAACATGTTTACTTATTTAGACTTTTGTATATAAATAATTAGTTATAGGTGAGTGATAATTACATAGTTCTCTAAGAACTATTTATATAGCATGAATGATTTTTATTTATATGTTACGCTGAATCCTCGTTTGGTCTTATTATCTTTCCCACCAGATGATATTCGAAACAAAGGTAACAGTAGACAACTTGGTCATTTGAATTTCTATATTTGTTGTAAATTTGGTATATTATTCCACGCAAAATTTGTTCTGGCTAAAAGCGCTACACTATCATTTAGGTATAAGCGCGACGCAAGGGTTTATTCGTTGCATTGCCGAACCAAATTGTGTCACACAAAATATTGTATCCATTTAATATTGTCCTAGAAGTCAGCTGTCTTGTTT
The DNA here is from genome assembly GCA_947859395.1 of Eupithecia insigniata. NCBI lineage: Eukaryota > Metazoa > Arthropoda > Insecta > Lepidoptera > Geometridae > Eupithecia > Eupithecia insigniata. Next base: position 6,957,755 of record OX402009.1, on the reverse strand, counting down.
ATTCAAATTTCAGACTTCATTATGCCGGTACTACTAAGTAAGAAATAATGATATTAATTTATTAGATTTCTCTAACAGTGCAGCCAAACAGAAAGCGAGCATACGAGAATTATTATGAACGACAAGTCCGGACAAAAGTTTCAGCTATTAGAAATATATTAAAATATACTTTTACGTTTTCGTTATGTAGAATCTTTCTATAATGTCTAACGTATCCATAGATACTCGATTTTAGAATCCAAGATATTTACGTAGATATTATACCTAACAATATTTATGAAAACTTAATAAAACTTAAAACGATACCAGGAAACAACAAGTTAACAGCTAGACAATCACTTAAAACAAGTACACAAACTTCAACAATGTGTAATCAAATGACTAATCACTCACGCAGCGATAGTTCAATTTTGAGCTCAAAAACGGACGAGATCTGAAAGAAACGAAGAATAAAAACTATGAACTACACTTGAGAGCAATAAAATCGCACATCCGCACATTTTTACTTAAAAGTTCAATTTTTTTTTTATTTGGAGCTTACAGCAAATTAAAATAAAATTAAATTAAAGTGCATAATCTAGGCATTCGCAGAACTGATAAAGGGTTGACATTTACCTTTAAAAACAACTCATTAGCAACAAAACAATAGACCCCCTTATGTCGCTCGATCCAGGTAAGGCCGGCGGCGGGATTTATCGCAGGTATAAAAGAGTGCATATTGAGGGAATGGTCATCATTTGCATACCAACGTACAGTGTGAAAGGTTCTCTATTGATATTGGCTTCAAACGGAACACGAAAATGGATACTACACCAGAAGTAGCCGCTCAAGTGGTTGCCCTTGTTGAATCGGGGCTTAAGCAAAGTCAAGTGGCTCGACAATTGAGTTTGAGCCGATTTACCGTTCGGCGTATATACCAGAGGTATCAAGAGACTGGTGGCTACAAACGGCGACAAGGATCGGGCCGTCCCCGTGCTACAACAGAGCGTGATAACCGCTTTCTTATAACGACATCTTTAAGAAATCGTCGTTTGAACGCATTTCAACTGGGCCAACGACTTCAAGAAGTTCGTGAAGTAGAAGTTAGCCGGTGGACAGTCAGAAGACGATTGAGAGAAGGTGGCCTGACTGCACACAGGCCAGCAAACGGGCCGAAATTGACCCCAGCCCACCGAGAAGCCCGCCTTCAGTTCGCTCGAGACCATTTGAATTGGACCGAAGAGCAGTGGAGTGCAGTCCTGTTCTCTGATGAGTGCAGGATGTGCTTGCATGGCAACGACGGACGGGGGAAGGTGTATAGAAGATCGGGAGAACGATTTGCCCAATGCTGCATAACAGAACGTGTCGCCTATGGCGGTGGATCAATCATGTTTTGGGGAGGCATGTCTATGGAAGCAAAAACCGAGCTTGCCTTCATCACCGGACCGAATACTGGTCGCCAATCAAGAGGATTGACATCCATACGATACATTGAGGAAGTACTCGAGAGCCACGTCGTACCTTTTGCTGGGTTTATCGGCGAAAACTTTCTGTTTATGCAAGATAATGCAAGACCGCATACTGCTGGCATAGTGATCGAGTACCTTCAAGAGGTGGATGTGACCGTTATGGAGTGGCCAGCTCGAAGCCCAGACCTCAATCCCATCGAACATCTATGGGACGAGCTGAAAAGAAGAGTTCGAGGCCGAGATGCTCCTCCATCGACTCTACAGGAGCTGCAACAGGCGATCGCAGAGGAATGGGAGGCTATTCCTCAAGACTTTATCAAAAGTCTAGTAACATCAATGAAAACACGGATGGAGTCAGTGATTCAGGCTAGGGGAGGGAACACTCGATATTAATAACAAACTTTAAATTAATTTTATCTTTTAATTTCATAACTTTGACACCAATACTTGAATAAAGAATTTTGTACTAAACATGCATTTTTGTTATTGATCCACAAAAGCATTTTTATGTAATGATTGAAAGACAAATCAGATACCACTGGATAGGTATTAAAATAGACTATGAATCTGCATTACAGAAACATAATATTTTTTGTTTTTTTTTTAGTTATGTCAAAAAATCATGAATGTGCGATTTTTTTGCTCTCAAGTGTATGAACTAAATAAAAAATAAAAACCAAGAATTTTGCTCTTCTGCGATTTGGTCCGATAAAACTAGTGCCGTAAAATATTATAACAGATTTGGCAGCCTGCAGCCTAAGCTAGCCATAATTCCGCCAACATATCAATAATTTTCATAACAGAACATAAACTATTTTGAAAACACATATACCAACAACTCGGGACGATCTATTGTAAAGCTTAGTGAATATTAATCGCAAGACTTGGTCAGAACAGACGTGGCAGCATGCCAGATCTAGGTGAGGACAATTCGTGGTTAGCTGTTTACATACATTTCGTATCTGTTGAATGATGTGAGTTAACAATGAGCTGAAGCAATAGGTAAAGAAATAACTCTAAACCTCTAAAACGTTTTTATAGAGAAAAACGCAAAAGCAAATTATTGATTTTAGACAAAAAAGATCAGACCATTATATTTTTTCAAGATCACTGTGCAATGGGAATAGAATTACTTATATAAATGAGGCCCCATTTCTATAAATAATTCTAGTAATTTCACCTAAGGGGTTCCTCTGTTTCTTAATTTTATGAAAGTTAAGGGCTCTTTTATAAAACTCAAACTTAGGCAATTGTAATGAAATATTATTATGTGCATAGTCCTACAGGCTTAGTATGTATTTGTCACCAAGGACTATTGCTAAACTGTGGTAGTTCTATAGTCACCTGCCGTTGATTTGGATGAAGATGAAAGTGGAACATTAAGATGATTATTAGCACGCGCTAATCATCTTGCCTTTGCTGCGGAGAGTGTTAAGAGATCCTTCGTCATATTAATAACTATAAGAAAATATTTAAGAAAAATAAAGAGGTAGGTAATAAAAATACAGAAAAATTTAAGAAACCGTCGGGTTTTGTAGCTAGACATGAAATCATAGACGAGTCCCTTGGGTAAAATATACCTTTTCCTAGAATATCATTACACTTTTTTTTTGTTAAACTATAAACTAAATTCGGTAACATCCAATCTCATCATTCGGAGCAATGTCCATACATTTCATACATACCCATTTCATAATTTTTCTATATAATTCGCTCTAATCAGTTTGGCCTGCCACCGCCGCCGCCCTGTCTATTTCTTCTGAGTACATACGGGTATTATATTTTCATCCGTGTTTAAAACGAACGCGGACGTGCTTAAGTTCACCCTATTCTGTCCATTGACATCTGTTATTGGCTTCGTGACATTAATAACATTTTACAAGCAAGCTTAAAATCGACTTGTTTTTTATTAGCCGTATATCATTCAGAATTATACCCCTCTCGCGTGTCGCCACTAAATATTTCAATTATAGTTATTATGTTATTGCCGCCCCGATGTGTGCTCTATTTGAAACTTCAAACTACGTTTAAGTTCGTGATTTATTGAGTTCAAGTATGGTTGTTGACAAAGGACCGAAAAAGGATAAGAATAAAATTAAAGTACTTTGTATTAATAAACCGGGTAATATAAATACAAATAATAATAACGATCTTATGTCAGATAGTCCTGTATTTTATGTGACATGACATATACAAAAAGCGCTTGGCGCTAGTAGGTACCTACGAGCAAGTATTAAAGTGCAATAAAATACAAATAGATTTAAATGGCAACTGAATAGACCGTGACAAATTTCTCAGAAGGACAATCATGATGTATGGCGATACTTTGAAATAGAGATGTGACAATTTGACTATTTACGAGTTGTTTGTTTCAGGGCTGGCGCGTGCTAAATTATCTTATGTGTAAATGTACCTATAAAAATAGAGATTTACTGAATCAAAATTTTTATTTTTTCTCAGTCAAAATAGAGATTTACGAGATTAAATTCCAAAGTTCATTGTACAGTTAAGTACCAATAACTAATCACGCATAATAGACCAATCATCCAAATAGTCAAAAGGTGCTAAGAGAGTACGTACCTACCCTAAACTAAATAGATAGTATAATTCCCTCGTTTCCTTATTCTTGAAAGTTAACTGGTAAGGGAGTAGGTACCTACCTACCCTAGACTAAATAAATCGGCTAATTACCTCGTACCCTTTTCTTGAAAGTTAATGAAAAAAAAAACTAAATTTAGAAAATAATCATTACGAACTTCTAAACAGATGAATAAGAGACGATATTTAGACGGGATCATGTTTAATTGCAAGTTTCTTAATTAGAAAATCTCCTATTGCCCATGTGTTGTGCATTTCAAGAGTAGATATTTTAAAAGAACGGATCTGAAAAACCTCAACTTCAGAATTTTATAAAAGAAAAACTATAATATAAAGTCGTTTTCTAAATATGAGCGGGAAAGAAACTTAAAATCATTTTCAACTCCTACTATTGTCTGATTTTTCTTGTGGACTACATAGATAATAATTATATCCTGAATGTGCAAAATTGATAACTAGAAAGGTATCAATTTTGCACATTCAATAGGAAAGTCAGATTAGATAGATAATAACAGCAAGTAAAGCTTATTCTGAAAGCTTAAAATTGGGAGTGCCCTAGGCCAACCAGATGCGACCTTGTGCCAACCCCAATTAGTAGCGTCGGTCTTTTATTAATCTCTACCAAAATTAACAGAGATCGTGTTGCGAACGACGCGGCTTTTTTGCGGTCAATGTGGTGACAAAATAAGGAAAACAAACAAAAAAAATCGTAGTAAAAACATACTTAGGTACCTACAAAATTATTCTTTACAATATAAATATGTACACTCTACTCAACTATGAAAAATATTGTGACTACCTACTCTATTCTAATTTTATTTATTTTATTAATTTGAATAGATTTTTTTATTTTATTGAATATTATTTTTGTTTTGCTACGTATTTAAAATTTGATATATAGAACTTCATTAATTTTAAGATCTACACCATACTTTCGCAAATAAAAGATTTGATTGATATGAAGTCACATTTTATATGGGTAAATAGTTTTTTGACCGCGGCTTCGTACTGAACACGTTTAACGCATTCACTGCCCAGCCTGGCTGACGTGCTGGTGCAGACTGACGTCTGCATCTTGGGAATGGAAATGGTTATTTCTATCACATTGGAACTGAAACCTATGTTTTATTCCAGGTCTACCTAGGTACATCAATACAAAATTTCAGGCCGATCCGTGCAGGAGTTTGAGCGTGTAGAAGTAACAAAATATATCGATGTACATTGATCTATCCATTCATCCAAACGTTCACATTTATGAAATTCGTGTGCTTATAAGAATCAATTGTACTATTTAGATGTACTACGTGAACAATTTTTCATTAAAAATTAAAACTGAAAACAATGGAACACTAAAGTGATCCTTAATTACAAACAACGGTTTAATTTTTTATTGCGGTGTGTGTGTGTGGATTCAAAAACTCGCTATTGCCGATAATGCATGTTGCAGGCTGTAATAATGGTATGCTGCTATTTTTGGTTTAAAGATATTTATTTCGGATAAAAACAAAAAAAAACTTTTTTTAAATGAAGAAAATTAATTTTTCAAAATAATATTATTTGTAAGCCTAATTACACACAATTAGGCTTACAAAATAATGCTTATCAGCCTCTGGGACCAGTAAGGTGGTAGATATAGTAAGTTGTTAAATATTACAATTCACTAACTCTAACTAAACCTTACTGAAAAGTATTTCCACTTTTTCAACGTCATAAAAAAATTAAAACCTCTTAATATTTACGTGTGTATCTCAAATATATCTTTTCTTCTTACGAGCCACCAATCATTGTAATTAGCTATTTTAATCTCTATATTCGTTGCAAAAGTAACGTTTTTTTAGTGGTTTGGAACCCACTACAAGAAAAGTGTCGAACAAACCCACTAAAACTTTTTCAATCTGCTCCGCACACCGATAACATTCTTGTCATTTTGTCCACTTGTTCAAAGCTCTACGAATTTACCAATGAGTCTCTAAAACCCGACAAAAACACTAAAATAAAAATATATTGGTTTGCTGTTACTGTTTGATTTTGGAACCATTTTGGAAATACTACTCAACGCAAGAAAACTATCTACAATTCCGTCTTTCGGACAATATTAAAATTATAAAACCATGTTCTCTTTCTGCTAAGTCAATAATGCCTATTTTGTTTCAATGAAGCTTTCATCAAATTAACTTCAAATAAATACACTTGAATAACTTTACAGCGTAAAGCGCACCAGGAAGAGCAAAGCAAATAAGAAGCAAATGGTTTGATGCGTTAGTCTCGTGTTACAGCTATTACAGGTCACCTACATATCTCGCAAGGAAATTAACTACGACCCGCGAAACGGTACGCCGCCGCAGTCTTGACTGCAAATGAAAGTAGGACAGAGCATGTGATTTTTATTTTTGCCAAGAGATTGGTTTGTTTGTAAATTAATAAATGAAGCCATTGGATGCATTTTGAAAACTCTTTCGCTATGGTATGGAAAATAATCTCGAATTGTCCCATAAACAATTTTATTACCATTGTCCCATAAACATATTCGTTCCGTAAAACTCAAAAACAGTGTAAAATTAAGGGATTCGAAGTCGGTTTCAGTTTTTAAAATCAAATTATTATCTAAGGTTTTGTTATTATAATGCGTAATTTCTCGAACTCAGGAAAATTTCTAAGAAATTAAATAATATCTCATACAGTCCGACTTCGACGGGATTTGAACCTGCAACGGTTTGTTCATCCATGCCCGACTCACCTGTACAATCTACATACATACCTACACCTTTGTTTTTTTATATCAACACCACATGCTCACACATGTTGATCTAAAAAATATAGGTTCTGTAAAAAAAGCATTGGCGTCAAATGTTTTAATGAATTGTGAAAACAATGTTAGAAAAGTGCTGCATGAAAATAATATATTTAATTTGAACATCTTGACCCGAATTCCTATGACATTCCAAATGTGACCAACAAAGAGGTGCAACTATGATTTATAGATGCAAGCTTCGCGGCCGCATGAGAAAACTATCCGATTGAGTAACGTTGCTTAATTTACAAACCACATGTTTAAATACTGATATAGAATTAACATCAAGGAATTATGGGCCCAATCCACTCAACATACGATTTGACAGCAATTAAATAAAAACGGATTGTCATTGACCGATAGCTCCAGCACTTAACTTGGACCGACTTATAATTGCAGCGATAAGAGCATTTCAAAAACTCATTTGGCTTTATTTACGGATGCATTCACTTTGTTATATGTCGTTATTTTGGACACAAACTGTTGAGGAAAAATTTACTAGACCACACTGTAGAGAGAATTAATCACAGCATCCAATTTAAAAACCCGAAAATATAAAATACGTTATATGAAAATTCAAATTCAAATGTTGAACGCGTTTTCCCGGTGCGTCTGATTCAGAGTGCGCTTGATCACGCGGCGCGTATCTGAGGAGTACTGGCGCGTAAACCACGCGACTCCCGCGCATTGATATGTGGAAAATCGACAATTTGTAAACGTCTAGCTCCAGCAACATACCGGGAGGACCATGGTGTCTTTGGAAAGTTAAATCCTTGTCTAAAAAGCATTTGAGTGTGACAATGAGCTATTGAAATCTAAGTCACATTGTTAATGTAGAGTTAACATAAAGAAAACAGCCATAAAACATTGCACAATCAAACTATATTTGTGAGAATAGTGATGAAAAATGTACCTCGACAGCTTTTGGCAAACTCTGTCATAAAACACCAAACAAAGACTTACCATTAACAATACGATTTCAGGACATGAATCAAGATAAAAATAAGCCGAGACAATTGCAGCACTTCCATAAATAAACAACATTTTATTTTGGCTCACTGTATCACCAGCTGAACACTAATGCATCGGCGTCACAGTGACTTCGGAGATTCAATTTCGTAAAGCTCCCGCCGAATTTAACGATTTATTGAATTGATCAACATCGCTCGCCCGGAATCGAGTTGGATGTGCTTTACAATGTTTAGACATGACCGGACACCAGATAAGGGAAAGGTTAAGTTGTTCTGAACACTTTATAGGTAAACAGTCAACATGCTAAGGAACATAGGATTTACCATTGCTAAAAGGTACTAATTGCGGGACAAATGTTTATACAATTTGTTCCGGCTCCAAACCCGGAACAAAGCATAATATTATCTTTATATAAGAATTATGGTATTTATAAACATTCTTCTGGTATCAATAACACAAGATCTGCTTACTTCGGAACCAGATGATTCTAAGTGAAAATGTCCGGTGTTATTTATTTATTTATTGCAGTGTACATCACCGAGTATTTCAGTTTTACAATGAAGATGCATTGAAGACAACAATGAATCAGAGAATACATAAAAGCATTGTAGTGGCAAAGGAACCTTGAAACACTTCCAAAGTTCTTGATCCGTGCACTTCATACTTATTCATAAATACCCACGGTGCCAGTAGTTAGCCATAAAACAATTTTACGAGTCAATGTTGATAGGCAATTACATTAATTTAACCCCAACGTGACAGAGTACCTTGTCATTTTATGGTAATTTATGTCATGTTTATGTTACTGTATCTGTCAAGCATTCGACATCAACATTTAATTATATCTATTTACATGACCTAGGTCGGCCTTGGTCGTATATGTGGCACATCTATTTTATCTTTCATCAAAATAGCCATTTTATTATTGATCTCTTAGTCTAGAAATTCTTTCACGGATCTACTTTTATCTGATGAACAGAACAGGAACGAATGGTCACGATCGTGTCAGGTAAATAACCGGAGACTGTTCCTTGTTCTCCTCGTATTCCATGAAAATAATACCACTCATATTTTACGCCTCAGGGTGGACCATGTGCAATCTGTTATTGTGTGCGGTTGCAACTTTTCTATCTAGTGACAAATGACTGCACGTGACAGTGTATAACTATGACAGAGTGTGTCTTTGTTTTAGAAAAATATTTTCACACTGACGATTTTGATGACTTCTATGGCGTGGTAGGCGAAGGTCCTCCTTCGACGCAGGAGGTTGTGGGTTCGATTCCCGTATCGAGACAAATGTTTGCACGATCTGCAGATATTTGTTCCGGGTGTTCTGGATGTTTTGTATGTATATTAAAAAATATCAATCCTAGTATATTTAATTGAATATATCAGTTGTCTATTGCCCATAACACAAGCTCTGCTTATATAGCTTGGGGATAATGCTGTGTGAATGGTCCAGCACTATTTATTTATTATTAATCTCCTTGGGTTCGTTAAATTTTGGCCGTCAAGGCTGAATTTTACAAATTGTTAAATCTGTCATCACATCACCATATAGGGGTCCAGGTCATCCCAATATCATCCCAACGTTTGTGAGTGTAGCTCAACCAACATGTAGACAAACAATTCGTTGTGAGAGAAAATCAAATCTACAGATACAAACAGAAAAAGATTGAAAAGTTTGAAAAAAAAATCGTAGGTAGTTCAACGTTTGCTTCTACATTAACTATATCAAGTTATACATAAATTATTATTTATACGAGATTACTCACAACACAAGCATTAAGCATAAATACCAATTTTATGACACACCCGCCGTGACCCTTCATTATTTCAGTTCAGTTTATTATTACTGCCTTTTTTGTCTTTCTGACATAAACTATACATACATATATATGCTACAGAAAGCGTCATTGCTTTCTGTAGCAAATTATAATTTACATGCATCGTCATCATAATTTCAAAGGTTATGTTACATCTACATTAATATTAGGAAATAAATAAAAGAATTATATATTAAGCTTGTAAATTATGATGTTCAAGCGGTCGTTTACATACGAATGATTTTATCAAGAGCTATATTATTATCTACTTGGCAATTCACAGGCAGAACTAGACCACACACACAAGCTATGAAACACGAAATTACGAAGTTGACGGATGACGAACGGCCGAACCTATCTTGACGATGACACTACTATGAAAATTTCTTTGTCATGTATTTCCTAGAGATCCTAAACGAAAGGACACGCCTGAAGCAACTTGGTGTTTTAAAGTAGGCCTCCTGAATATTGATTCAGGAGGCCTACTTTAAAACACCAAGTTGCTTGGACCATTGGGTCCACGCAGTGAGGTGGATATAGATATAAAATGGCTACCTAACAGTTATTCTCCCGGTAGTATAGTTACTTCTCTTTTTGTTGCGTTCTCGGATTTCGGATTCGGATTTTTGACTGTTTGCTTTTGGTGGCCGCGTACGAGATTAGTTACTTTTGAAAACTGGAAAATACGTCTGTTCCGTCTGTACTATATTCAAAAAAACCTAGACATTTCCGAACAATTTATATAGTAGAGAATAGTAAAAGCTAAGAAGTCCCTAAGTGCCAAATCTATAATTATCAAGAAATGTGTATTATTTAAGTAGGTAAAGCTCGAAAACCTTCTTATGAGATCGGTCAGGGGCAATCGCTAGTGTTAAATTCTACACATTTAACTTTATTTATTCACTGCTGGTGTCCAAAGAATGCCTTCCAGCATTAATTACTGAGTTAGCTGCTGAGACGAGAATAAAATGCTGATCACGACTTGGCAAAGATGGGGATGGAATGTTACAGAGAAGTGTTCTCTAATTCGTTGCTACATCAAAATAATTGAAATTTTGTGCACTGCCGTTTCTGCACAAAATATATATATTATTTTTATTTGACGCGTGACTTTGTACATAGTTCTTATTTTTATATCTGAATAAATAGAAAACTAGGCAATATATCTTTCAATAATAAAAACCTACGAAGTGACAGTCAACAACAAATACATATGTACATAAGTAGTTGACAGTGACAGCAGACAGGGTCAAACTTCCACAAGCTTCTATACCGGCTAGTCAATATAGATGTATCTATTTGTGAGGATAACACTAATACTATTCTCGCTGCTTATTGGTTCATTACATTTTTTAGGGTTCCGTAGCCAATGGTTGAAAACCGGACCCTATTATTAACTGTAAGCCTCCGTTGTCTATCCGTCCGTCTTACAGTGGGCATGGGCTGGGCATATGTATATCATTGTATCTTATGAACCGTGAAACGTAGACAGTTGAAATTATCACAAAAATGTGTATAACTCGTGCCGCTATAACAACAAGTAATAAAACTAAGCTAAATATTAAAATTAAAGGGGGCTCTTATAGAAAATACATATGTATTTAGTTTTTGGCTATTTCTTTCTATCTTTTTTTCAAGGCTGTATCTCTTGAACCGTAATAGGTAGGCAGTTGATGACGGAGTGTGTATAATTCTGCGCTTTATTGGATCTTTGATGGATTAATGCACATTATTAATAATTTCAGTAGCCTCTTACGACACCGAAGAGTTGGGGTGGGATACCAAATGGCAAAATCGCATTAGAATTTTATAAGAAATACAAATACAAAACAATACAAAATAATTTATTCAGAATAAGGTGCTATTAAATACTTAAGTTACAAATGAATGATGAGGCAGCTAAAGTAAAAAACTGTGCACCAGCCTCATCGCCAGAAAATAAGCTTACATTGGGTCACAAATCAACTGGGTCGTCAGTGCCAACTTTTGAATAAAGTATGTTAAGAAGAAGTATCTGGCGATTAAAAAAATCTTTGTTTGGTTGGGTGTTGATTCCTACATTTAACTACATAAACAGTACAGAATAGGCAGTGGCCCGCGGCGGTGGGTGGTAATCTAAGATCTTCAGCGCATACCGACACGGCGCCGGCGTCTAAGATACTCGTACTTGCAGTTTTGATGGACTACTTCTAGCGGCTTTCCATCCTCATTCCGAAGTAAAGGTGCTAACATAATGTTTTGTTTTTCAAATCGACCATTACTCCTATTAATACATAACACAAAATAATTAAACAAATAATTAGGTTAGATTAGTGCTTTATTGGAACGGCCACTATGGCCAGATACAGTGGAAATACATAAAGAAATTGAGATGCATGGGTATGTTCCAACAGAAATTGATCACGCGTCACATGATCACGCCAAATAGGTTCGGTTGATAACGTGATCAACTGGAACAAGAAAAAAGACTAATGGATCCGCATATGCGGATCCATTAGCTTTTTCACCCGAATGCATAAAATGATAGCGTACGTTTGCGTAGGTAAAGCAAAAGACCAGTGGCCGAATTCAACTAAATTAATCGCTTCACCATAACAATGGTATCATTTCAGAATGATACAGTTTGGCATTTTACCTTCGATGAAAGAAACTACAGATGGAGGGATGGGGTTGAAACCATTCTATCAATATCTCATTGCAAATAGCACCGCACGCACTATCTAGAGTTTTTTTTCATCTATAGAACAATTCTCTGACTATACCGTTGTCATACTAAAGCGATTAGTTAGCAGAATTCGTCCCCAGTATAATGCAAGATTCCTCGTCTACGGATAGAAATACACAATCACAATAGGCTGTTTTTATAATCAACCTAAGTTATTAGAAAGAAATTTTCTAAACTTGGAGAATCCAGAAAATTTCTTTAAAATCAATATTAAAAAATCAGTAATTACATAAAACGCAAAGATAGTAGCAGTAGTCATCTAAAACGTTTTTACACTACTACTGCTACTACGAAGGAGGATGGTAATTTATTTCGGTGCCGGAATTAAATCACAGAGTTCGCATTTACGCTCCTACCCATCTCACTTTAAATGAGCACCTGCTTGCCAACACGAACGTTTCCTATATTATTATAGCCTATGATTATAATTAAGATTTTAAAGTGGTTATAAACGGTAATATTTGCAAATGTCCCGCTGCGTTTGGTATTCATTTCCCTCTAATAAGCACTTTTGGACATTTATGGATTTGCAGATAAAACACAAATGAGGTCGTTTATATTATATTTTCTAACTAAAATGTTTTGTAGGCGTAAAAATATTGATAAAAGCTCGTGAATAACAAATTTTAGAAAAAAAAACTTTATTACGAATCTTTTAAAGATTTGGTGATGTAGAATCCTATGTATTTAAACCAGCGCCTAGTTTTATTAGTTTCGCGAATACATCAATATGTATTTAGAGATCAACAATAAAAAGTAGGTCCAAAGTAAAAATGATCTTTGTATTTACTGTTCAACGGGTTTTCTGGCGCCATTGACGTATCAACAGTAACTGAAGCCACGGGTGAATCACAATTAAATTTTCACAAAAACTGCAAAATTGCGATGGCCATTGTTGGAAAGTTTTATAGCACAAAGCACAAAGAGCTTTCGGTTAACCTAGACTCTACGGTGCGACCCGAAGAAGGGACGACGCACCACCCCGCGCCCGCCGCCCCCGCCGCGCCGCCGCGCAGATAGGGCAGCGTGCACACAGCGTCATAGGCAGTGAGAGTGTTAATAATCAATGTGTTAATTTTATTTTTGATAATACCACTACCATCAGCAATTCACACTGCTTCATCTAGATACAAGCTAAGCAGACCCTGTGATATGGATACTAAATAAAGTATATGACATTTTTTAAGCAACAAAGTAGAAAAAACAGCCCGCAGGCAAAAGCTTTACCGGTAAAGCTGACCCTTTTTAGGTCAATGTTGGTTAGCCAGAAAAAACAATCTTTGGATACTTATTCTGATTATTAAACTTGAATAACCGTCAAAGATAACTCCACAACAGAATCGAACAAAACTTGGAGGTTCGTAGCAAATTGTGATTTATGGGCAAAAAGGTCGCTGAACAAATCACGGACTTAACAAATACAATATCAGTACCTAGGTAAATTGCAAAGTCCAAAGCAAAACCATTGTTATCTCAAAACAGCTCCGTGTTTATTTTAGAGAATCTAAAATTTTTGCGACAGGCTCGTCTCACATAAAACAAGATTTCTTCTATTTGCAGATCCGAGTATAAATATTTAATTTTCCGACCACCTAGAAGTAGATATTCAAATTAGGAGGTATAAACACAATGAGTGTTTTGTTGAATTATGCGATTTCATGATTTACGATTACTGTTATTACGGTACGTGACAGATGATGGCTAAGCTAATCTACAACTTTATTGATAAATTCACATATCTTTAACACTCTCGCAACCTACGAGAAGGTTTGTAAAAGATTCAAGATTTTTATCGCAATCATGTTGTGCAATATGTATAGGTCTTATATTAGGTACAAATTGCTAGTAATATTAAGATATTGCCAGCTGTGACATAGACACAACGTTTATTTGCCACTACATGTACACAAGATGAATTGACAATTATGTCAGTTCATCTTGTGTGTACACATCAATCAATCAACACATAAACAATTCATCTTGTGTGACAAGAAGAATTCACTCTGAACTGGTAGCGGCCAAATGTCCGCTACCAGTGATGAGTGAATTCTTCTTCCTTATCTGTTCTTAAACACATTTCTAAAAAAATATCAATATAAAATAGGCCTCTTTATAAATACTACAGCAACAATAAACTTGACGCTGGGTCAAGTTTGTTGCGGCGAAGTCCTACCCAATCAAATCAATCAAGGTATCACTGCAATGCATCCTTGAGCACTGTGTCAATAGTAACCTGCAAATTGGACCAATTACAATCGGTGCTGTGCCTCGCAGCGCACAATTATCCTAGCTTCAATTGAAATATACACGTGTATAATTATTATTTGTAGTTTTTTTTTTTATAAAATGCTTATTATGTGATTCTAGAATTCTTAATAGTAGTAAGAAAGTCATTAATGTCTTTATCAACAAAGAAAATTCCAATAAAATAAAAGAAACAAATTAGAACTAGTATTTACAATTGAGACAATTGAGCTAAACGTAGACTGCTAAACAATCTACAGGTAGCTCATCTGATCCATATCAATACCAGTTGAAAGCGTTAAGCACAAAGAGAATGCCAAAAATCAAGTAAGTCATATTCCGAAACGTATAAGAGTGTGATTGAGCTCAGTCTTCTTCGGAAATTTGACTTCTACCCAAAAACGATATACTGCAATTTTTTTAACTAGTGAAATTTATAGTTCGGGGTGACAGAGCCTTTTTAACTGGCTTCAAAAAATGACGAGGTTCTCAATCTCTCTTCTTTCCTTCTATAGATGGGTAATACTGTAAGCTTAAGTGAGATGGTGGCCAAACGCTTAACCACCACCAATAAAAAAAGCTAAGAACTCGCTCTCTTAGTCAATCGATTGAGAGATTCAGAGATCGCACAAAACGATAAGGCCACCCTATGTACTTAATTTTTGTCAACATTTCCTAATGTATTGTAGTATGTGTGTGTATGGTACAATATCAACACTGCGATCACCAATCCGCCTACCAAGCATGGTGATTAAGGCAAAACCCCCCCTACATAGGAGACCATCCACTCGATGGACCGACGATATCCTAGCGGTCATAGGGAGTCGATGGATGGAGGCGGCTCAGTACCGCTGCTATTTGTAGCGTCGTATGGGGGAGGCCTATGTTCGGCAGTGGACGTGTACGGGTTGATGATGATGATGGTATAATAAAGAGTTATCTATCTTAAATCTTACCTTACACTCTCCTTGTACACAGATAGCGCGGAAGCCAGGCTTTGTACAGGGTGTCCCATCCGCCACCAACGCCAGAGAGGCGTAGAAATGTTGCCCCAGCGGACGACAGTTTAATGTGCAAGGAGAATCACCTGAAACAAGGGAGAAATTTATTGGAAGCCACTAATCGATTAACTAGCCTAAAATTTAAATATTCCAGTAAGATTTAAACTGGATTGATATTGATTATTGATACAAGCTAACTCGGTCCAGCATTTATTTTTAATTTTTAATAAGTTACAGACGTTGATTCATTGGTTTGACTACGATAATCCCGTATTTTACCCATTTTTCTACTTTGGTCTAAATTAAATCTAAAACGAAACTAAATAATTTTATTGCAACATCACGCAATAGTTTGGTTTGCAAAATAAAAACAAATGCTCACAAAAATTTTGCTGCATTGTGCAACGTCATTTGTATGTCAAAGGCAATGTTAAACAATTTTACAGTAATAGTTTTATGTGAGACTAGCTGCTGCCCGTGCCTTCGCTCGCGTTTTATCGGGATAAAATAGGTTATTCTGGGTCCGAAACTATACCCAATACCCATACCAAATTTCAGCCTAATCGGTTCAGTAGTTTTTGCTTGAAAGAGTAAACAATATTCATCCACACATCCATTCTTACAAACTTTGTCATTCTTCAACCCTACTCCTACTAATATTTAGTAGAAGTAGGATTTCTGAGGCCTTCGTATGAGTTTTGCATAGTTCCCAAAATCGATAAAAGAGTTACGTTTCCTTCATTCAACTCAATGATTTCCTCCCAAACATTAAGCTCCTTGCAGCGCCCCTACAGCTACTGAGAGAAAGAGGAACTAATTTTTGTCCGTGCGATCCAATCTTACTAACTCTACAATGTTTTTTTTTAATTATTTTTAGTGATGTTGCATGTTCCCAGAACTATTGCCAACTTTGACAAATAAGCGTAGTATTAAACTGTACCTATTTCGAAAAAAAATCATTTTTAGTATTTTTAAACTCATACTATAATTCAGTTCGCTTAAAAATCATACACGCCATAAATTATGGATACTTATCTAATGTAGAATTCAGCAATGCCTTCGTTGCTTTCGTTGGATAGACTTCTCTTACGTAATGCCTAGGAGCCCTGGGCACAAGTATCTACTTACTGCTACGGGTACTCAAGTAATGCTTCCTTGCTTGCATGTTCGTCTCAAAGAGATACGTACCGTCTACGTAAGGCACCCACGTGTAGAAGTGCCCTCGAAACGGCCGTCTGTCGTACGCTGCGCATTGCTCCGCTCTCAGACCTCTCGAGTTCCCCGGGCATGGCTGGAATTGCACATATTTTTTAGCGATACGATTTTTTTTTACTATTCTGTAATTCTTTTAATAATATATTAAATTTGTAATGAATTAGAAAACCACTGACCTATATTTGCATGCCCTAGATTAAGGTAGAACATGTTGTGCTTCTATACGACTCTACATATGTATGACTTATATTCGCAAATAAAAGATTATGATTATGAAAAAATAAAATAAGAATACAGTCAGCTGCGAAAAAAGGTATAGGTACACTTCAAAGTTTAAACTTTCATTAAACACGTTATTATTCAAAAGCTCTCAGACCTCTCCAGTTCACCGGGCATGGCTGGAATTGCACAAATCTTTTAGTGATACGTATTTCAGTTAAGAATTTTTCAAAGAATACAGTCAACTGTGAAAATATTTGTACAATTCATAGTTTGGACTTTTATTACACGCGTATTTAAAGAAAAGTGCTCGCAAACATTTTAATCATGGGTGACTAGGTACCTAGCCTACCATCCACCCAGTTTATTTATGATCCACTTATCCAATTTCAATGTACAAGTACATTTTTTAGGATTTTTTATTAACTACGGTGCTGCGTCAATATGAATCAAAGTGAAATCTGAAAATCTGGATCGATAGTACTACATGGTCGAGTGTCTCGCGGCGATTCCATAACCGTTATGGAATTGCCGTGTGTCAATGCGTTCTGGCATAACGTATCGACACAAGGGATGCTTGTTAGTTTAGCTTTGTATAAGCTGATAAATCATAAAAAACAAATAACGTTTTAATGCCTTATTCCACTCTGATCCACTGAGCTCAACCATTAATGGATTAGATTCGATATTTTGTTCTAGTCTTATCCATAGCTCGGGTGCACAGATTCCTTGATTCTATTCCAGTATGATCCATGGCCCTGGCTGATTGACTGTACAAAGTTGCGGACGCTATAAAATAAATATCGCTGCGTGTGTCCACGCTCAAGATTTCACAAAGAATTAAATGACAAGGCGTAACTATCGCTAGCGATATTCTCGCCCGTTTGTGTTCATCAAAAACGAATGTCACTTACACAGGGCTCGCAAAAGATATCACAAAGAACTCAATAAATAAATAAATAAAATATGTATTCAAAAATATCTTAAGTCAAATGTTTAAGATCAGAATAATAATCACTTTATTCTCAAGATTACGTGTGCCTGAACGAGGTAAAACCTGTATCTCAGGCAAAATTGCTTACAACAAATAGATAGGTAGTAATAATCACTTAAATAAAAAATATAAAAACCGACAGTGCAGACTTTCAAAATAACCTTTAAACTAACTACGCTAAACTAGATTACATTTTAGGAGTACATATAAAATAAATAAGAATGCTATATAACATATACCTACTTTAAAGAAATAGGTACCTAATATGTTTACTGTATTGTCATTTTAGGTGCTTCCATAACCTATCGAGTTTATGTACCTATTTTCAGCGATTGTTTTAGCCGGACAGTCAGCATAGAACCTGTAATGTGCTTACTTGAAATTCAATAACAACGCGTAACTATCGCCGGCAATATTCTCGCCCGTTGGTGTTCATCAAAAAAGAATGTCACTTATATTATACAGGGAGCAAGATTACCTGTGTATTACATTGATGATATCTTCTGGCAACTCCGATACAGTCCTGGCTGTGTATCTGCCTGGTGACCCTCACTGTTACGATGGGAGTAGGTAACGTCCCTTCAGGCACTGATTTATTCCTGAAAATCAAAAATGCATTCAGTTTGTTGGATATATTTTCCAAAGCACTACTAAGTACCTAAAAATATACAAAAATATCTTCTAATATTATAAATGTCAAAGTTTGTAAGTATGGATGTTTTCCTCTTTCACGCAAAAATTATGTACTGAAATGATTCAGCTGGGTATGGTATAGTTTGGGACCTGGCATAACAATATTGTCAATTTTTATCTCGATAAAAATCGAGCAAAGGCGCGGGCAGCAGCTAGTAAACCATATCCTGAGTTCGGTTTAGCGTTAGTATCAATACGTTATCGTGACGTCTGATTTTCCTATGGGAATTGGTACAGTACTTCTAGTGTGCGGACGTGGACTACGCAAATCACGGAACATAAGCTACTAAATTCTATTTTTTCGGTGTCTGCAAAAAAGGTAAACAATCGCGCAGTACCTAACCTCAAATTAACTTTCTTGTTGTTGATTTTTAAAGACAATATAAAATACTTGCCTCTTGGAGATTGTTTCTTCAATAATTATTAGCAAAATGATTTTTACGTAAATTCCATACTAAAATGAGACGTCGTCACGATGACGTCTCGACTATCCTCAAACCGAACTCAGGGCTCTGACCAGAATTAGTTTTTTCTTGTTTTAATAAGTGCTCTTTCTAAGTCAAAAATATGTCCAATTTACGCAAACAAGCTCAAAACCTCACCGCAAAATATAATATTTAGGTGATTTAAGTCGTAATAATATGTAGACAAGCACCTCCTATAAAGGTGTAAATGAGAATATTTGGGGTCAACGATCATTCCTATTAAATAAACGAATTCTTAACAGAAAAGGAACAAAACCATAATAAGCGGCACACCAAAGCCTCGTAATGAAATCAACGACATTAGTTACAAATATTTCTAAGAGCGTTAATCTAATTTGTAACAAAAAACATTTGATATATTATCCTATCTCGTATTTTGTAGCCTGACAAATGCTCTTTCATAACATTGGTCTATTTTGGAAAAGTAAACAAATTATAAAATTAAATGACAGATTCTGATAAGAAAAGGAGAAAATAACCAAAGAGAGATAAGTAAATATTTATTTCACTAAAATTGATATTAGTAGAGTAGGTAGAGTAAATGGCTAATCCTGGCTAAAATTTAGGTTTTTTATTTAATAGCTTATTCATTGATGGCCAAAAAAGTTATCCATCTTTGACTGTTTGGTTTTTGCTTTAATGAACATGTTGAATGCCTTTAATCCTGTTGAATATTTAGTTTTTGTAAAAATTACCTAATGCTTGTAATTTGCAAATTAACTTTTTTGGCCATCAATGAATAAGCTATTAAATAAAAAACCTAAATTTTAGACAGGATTACCCATTTACTCTACCTACCAATGTCGGAAATGAATTTCAATACTATCTCAAAACCAAACAGATCTAAAATCACCCGCAGGCTGTAATTTGAAGCTCAATAATACATTACCGATTAGTATTTTTCGACCGAAACCATATTTCATGCTCGGTCTATTACTTTAATGAAATGCGTGTGCCCGGTCATGACAAATGACGCTCATCCTAATTTGTCTGGTGTGTACAACATGTAGGATACCTACCACGTGTTAGAGTCAAGAATCTATAAGATCTCAGAAATGGACGGAATCATCCTGTATGATTGAGAACTGTACAAGGGAATAGTGAATGAATAAAAATGTGAAATAGAGATTAGACTGTACTTCCGAAACGTCAGATTATCTTAATTAATGATTTTTTTATGTTACGCATTATTTTTATATTTTCTCTATTATTAACTCAGATATGAAACAAGCTTTCTTAAAATAGATAAATTAATTTTCATTAACATCTTACTATTCTCGTTCCCGTTCTAGATAAGACTTCTCGTGTAAAACAACTTTAGATAATTTTACAGCGATAATCCGAACAAACCAATCATGGTATCCGTTATAACTATAACCAAAGGAAAATCGAGGAATCTACCAAATAAGAGGTGTCCTAGATAATTAAGAGTTTACATATCAACAGAACCACAAATAAATTACACGTAATAATTAAATTACTCTGCTAAACTAACATTTGACGCTTGGCTTAAAATGGTGAAAATCCGATTTACAAATATTTCGTTTAATCTCAAACCAAATAATTTATTTCTAAATATTACAAAAACCAATCCATTGTTACCAGTCCATAGTTTCATAGTTTTAGTTAGTTTATTTATATCGTTTTGGATAACAGATTATTTCTTTAATATTATTTACGATTACATTAGCATTACAGCCAAATACTTAAATTATGTAGCTTAGGATGTCGGGGTCATCCTTTGGTAAGGCCTTTCAAAAATTTGATTTCCTAGTCACCCTGTATAACCGGTGAAACTGTACAAATGACTGCTCGTGTAGATAATTGTAACGATCCATAGTACAGGATTAATACGACCAGATAGGAAGTCCTGTTAGGTTTGTAAGTAGGTAATCAAAATGCCGTCATTCTTAATTAGTTAGGGTGCCGATGGCGCCAGCTCTACTTTGTATCTGGTTGTACTCGTTTATGTTATCCAGGTTCACTCAAATAGCCTTCATCATTGATTATTTATCTTATAATTGCAATTTCTAACGACCATCAGTCCGGCAGAGTCGGTTAATCGCTAGATCTATCGGAAGGTAAGGAATCCTTTAGTTATGTAGAAAGATATTCCGCGCCGCGCGCAATCAAAATGGGAAGAAACCTTGAGAGGTTTTTGATTGACCTAGGACGATTTGTTCAAAATAGCTCGATATTAGGACTAATACAATAAAAAATATCTAATAGTCTACTCATAGATTAAATATGAAAAATTACAAAAAATATCAATAATTACAGAAAATTTCAAAAATGATAGCACCTTTTCGAACCAGCCGTTTAGAACAGCGCGGTCGGACAATGAGGGGTTTTTGATTTGCCATAAAACTATTTCATAATTATTTACTAATTATGAAATAATTTTATGGCAAAATAGACAAATCACAAATCCCACATTGTCCGACCCTTAAAAAAATCTAGGTCTATGTCTAGGTCCGAACGCTGCGCTGTTCGAAACGGCTGGTTTGACATTTAGTGTAATTATTATAACATTTAATGTATTTTTTATATTGATGTTATATTAGCCGTCATTTTTAACATTACGCTAGTTTATAAATAGATTCACACCACCAATACTGGATGTAATGAGAAACACAAATCTCAATAGATCCATCATGGATCAACTGAGAAATAAATTTATCGACCTTCCGAAACTGGATCTAATCAGAAATACTTATCTCAATAGATCCATCATGGATCTAGTCAAAGGATCTAACGAGATACTTCCATTCTGCTCACGCGCGGATTGGGTATATCATCCGACTCATTATTCGACTTTAACTCCATCGCTAGGCTAGTCAAAATAAGGTAATGTTGTAAGGTAATGTGACATTAAACATCCAAAACAATACCAACAAATGTTCTCAAACAGTAAATAACGGCCCTATTTACAAGTAAGAACGTACACTCTTTGTCCAGCGCCGATAAACAAAGCGAACATGCATTCTCAGGTCACACTCGTACCTTATTGTATTGCGAAAATTCATTTGTCTTTTAAGCAGTCGGTCTAAGACCTAAACAATTGGCTATTAATCTTCCATGAACACATTCTAAGAGTTCTAAGAGGTTCTACGACCGTCACACTGACCCTAGCCACAGCTAAATCAATAGTTAGTATGACCTTGAGAGTAGAGTAAGCACGAATGCAAGCTCGAGTCACGCCATGCTCGGACCATGCCCATGGGAATAAACAGCTACTTTAAATAAACACGACGTCAATTATCAAACGTCCAAAAATCAAAGGCTCATTAGTGAATCGTGTACAATTTTGTCTTGTTTGTGAAATGGGCGGTTATCTTCTCATTACGGCTTTCTTGCTGACGCGTGTCAATCAAGCTGTAACTGCTAGTGTTGGGCTCAGTGCTGTTGCATTAAGTTCGGGTTTTGTTCAAGAACCATAATGAATTTTACGCAAAATGAATTAGCAAAACTATAAAAAATACGAAACAAGCTTTTTTTAAATGTTCTATATTTTTTTCTGATAGGTTAAACAATTGAAAATCTATTAATTCCCAAAGTTTTTCACAATAACCAGTACGGAATAAGAAACATAATAATAAAACGACTTGGAAAATCTATACATATAGAATATTTAAATCATAAATTGTCATTATTAGAAAAGAAGGAATTTCAGTTTCGGCTTGAAAGTTTAACCCTAGTCAACATACAACCATCTCTACACTAGACATGCAATACACCAAGTGCAAGCAATCAATAGCTAAACGCACAATAACAGCTTGTTACGGCGGCGCTCGCGCCGGCAGGTTTCCATTACCTTAATTTAGCCGATAAAAACGTGGGTCAGCCATATTTAACCTTTAACCCACGTTAGAGCGCTTAGCAGGCGAAATTTTATATTTTTATCGTATTTTATTGGGAATTTAATCAACTTTAAAAAGTGGTCACTCGTTAATCCAAAGTGCATGGTGGAAAACAATTTCACGGATAAGAGAAGGTAATTTTGATCTGTTAGCGAAGTACTAAGGATGATTGAAGCAGATTATTGCTTAACTAGCTAGCAAAGTACCCCCTTAACGCTGATGCTTTAGTGCGTTTTAATACTTAGCAAGAAAATTTCGTTTGAAAGCAAACGGGTTAATCACTTAGTTGTTCGTAGCGAAGGCAAAAATGAGTCGGTTAAATATTCGTATTTTAAAGCAAATAGTGCTTCGAGCCCACATGTTGTGCGGATCCCATAAACAGCGGGATATTTTATCAACAAGGGCAGGAGGAAGAACAATATACTCGATTAGAAAGTAAAAAGACATGAAAACTTCTATCATAGCGCAAGGCAGAACACATTGAAAACTACGATGCGTCAACTAAATATTCCATGAAATATTTGTATTGAAAAAGCCTAGGATACACTGTTAGACCACCCGAATCAAATCAAACCTTCCATTGAGTTCCAATCAAGCAGCACTAAATCGCCACGTCAACGGTTTGATAAACGCAAATGATCCGGCGCTAATTCACGATGACATCCGAATGCCACCGAAGTCGAGAGTCGTGCTTAATCAACATTACAACCTGTTACTATCTGTTTTACATCATAATTCATTCGGTTTTAGAAACCGGTATGAAAACTGTCCACGCGTGTCTTTACAACGCCGCAGCTAGCTTACGGCAATTGACATAGAACATTGTAAATGTTCCAACTAACAAGAACCTGAATACAATTTTATCCTAGATGACATGCTTTGCTTTTCATTGGTTACGCTCTTCCTCAGCAGTCACTCCCCGAAACTAGGGAGGATTTGCAATAATTACAACGCTTGGCAGGCGGATTGGTGGCTTGGCAGTAGGAAACTGCTGCCTGTCCTCTGGTAGGTTCCATTAGATCCCTTAGATGATACTTATACACAAACTTTAATCATATATAAAGCATTCTGAAATACATGACTCCCAGAATGTAAATCTCGAACTCAATACCGGTATATTGTACCTACCAATATTCCTGAATCTATTCAATTGATAAGCTTTGCTGCTCGAAAACGCTCGTTTTTTCCTATAATGTGCCGGTATATAAAACGTGAAGTGTGCTAAGAAAAAGTCATGCAACAATTTATGTTGGTGTGAACACTGCTTTAAAAATTACGGTAATAGCCGTGGAAAATGTCGGCGATATTTTTTGCCTTTGTCTACGCTTTCATTATAGAAACACGTGTCGGCACTTGTCGGAAACAATTTGTTACATGTAGTTTGTTTGGGTTCGTTAAAGTGAAAGCAATCAGTTTAAAGGTTGGCAGATCTTGAATAAATTGCTTGGAACGGAACAGCTTTTTGCTAGAAGTAAAGCGAGAACATTTTATTTGTTTTGTTACATTGTAGCTTATCTGATCTCATTGGTTTGATACAAAGAATTCAGATGTTGGCAGAGTCATGATGTTGAGCTTGGAATGATCTGGGATTTTGTCCCATCACCATACAAATGTCTACTGCTAGATATGCCTACACGAACATGGGGGTTTTGTCATAGTTACCACGCTTGGCATCCGGATTTGTAATTGAAATGGAATCAATAAAAATAATCAGAAGGAAGCTGCTGCCCTTCCTCTGCTAGGATAGCTAGACTCTTACAACATCCACGAGCAGAGTTTGAAGGGTCGATTCTTATGCTGCTATCGTCTTGGCTTGAGCTTTGAAAGCCTGTCAAATCAAATAAAACAAACATTGAATGTGATGACTAGGCGCACTGGCTTCTTCCCATTTGGCAATTTTTTCACCTTGCACTCTTTTTAAGATGGGTGATACTGTGAGCTCTTTAGTTAAGAATTACCTAATAAACAAATATCAAAGTGTTTTTTATTTCCTTTAGACCCTACAGGATTCTTGGACACGTAACAAAATTCGAATTACATGAATAAAACTAGGAATGAATATAGTGGCTCTTAATTTTTTTGTTCACTTCAATATTTTTAAGGTAGAATAAAGAAGCGAATAAGAAACCTTTTCCTTGTTAGGTTAGTTTTCGAGCTTGAGCAGAATTCTCCAATGAGTAGCGAACAAGTATCCTCAAGGCTTTTTGGACATAACATTATAAAGGTAGAGTTACCTGGGTAAGCACTCTCGTTCCTGCATAGAGACGCCTCCACCACAGGTCCTGGAACACCTGCTCCAACTGGTCCAAGAACTCCAAGCGTAGCCTTCCAAGCTTTCTTCCAGCACCTGTAATCAATCGGATAACGATTTCTATTAGTTGTTCTGTAAGTTCGAAATTGATAATTTTTAGACTTTCCTTTTCGCACCAGTTACTTATTTCTCGTCTATCTACTTTGTTTCAAAAAATATATTTTTTATATTTTTTTGTTCCTGGCGGAACTGAAGCCACCATAATCATCGCTTGTGGATGTTAATACGGCAATGATAATGAATCGGATAAATAAAGTTAAATGAAATATATATTATGTAATCACCTAAAAGATTCAGAAGAAGCTTTCAGTTATTAAAAGCTCTTTTGTAAATCTTATCTATCTTATATAATTTCTCTGTAGAAAGAAGCCTATATTAACAAAGAAAATTACAATGAAGAGAAAGAAGAAGTAAATTGTTATTCAATAAGAAATTATTTAATTAGCTAAGCAAAATAGGTAGGTATATGTAAAAGGTATGCAAAATTCCTCGCCTCTGCTTTACGACTAAATTAAACAAACAAGTGTACCTAGATATCTTAATTATCAATCAGCATTAATCAATCAGTGTCACAGATTGAATGCTGTTATAGGAAATGCAGTAAGACAAGTTCTACATCTCAATAAATGACGTTGAATGACATACCTGCGCTTGCGCCGGTGGCTCGGTGACATTCGTCGTTGTTGACATTGCAATTTGAACTATTACTGAAGCCCTGGGAATAGAGAAAGTGATGAATTCATTTAGAAATGGAAGTTTAGACATTTTGACAAACAAAATCAAAGTATCGTCTTCAGGAGATTTATACCTAACTGAATGAAGGAAACTAATTTAACTGTTTATGAGTATAGTATGAGTATGCAGAATAACAAAACGGCAAAAATTTTCCAGGACATGGCAGTTGCCGCTTACTTGTCAAACTTGGCACTAGTACCTACTGCCAAATGCCAGAAATAATTCGAAAATTATACCTAATTGCGTTTTTATGAAACTATTTGATCGTCGTCATACTACAAAAAGGTAATCTTCTCATTGTCTTTAGCAGGTTAGGGGTGCTGTATGCAAGGAACCAGAAAGTAAGGAAACACAAATTCAATAGTTTTCGTAAACTCTGCAAAACCCATACTAACTGAACCTTCGAACTTTGAGAGAGCCGAATGGATAAAAAAATTAACTTACTGATTCTAATAATTTGATTCTTTCAACTTCCTTGCCACATTTGGCTTGGAAAGGCAAAGTAAATAAATATCTTAGTTTAGTGTGAGTCCTTGAATTCAATTTAATCTTAGTCTTTATTTTTTGTATGTATTTGCATCTGTAATTATCCTACAGAATTATCCTACAGTACAGTAGTAGGTTTACATTACAATCTAATCTGCTAACAGTACCGTGCCTTATATGAAATTCATCTGCGCCCATGTAGAGGGCTACCCAGACGAGACACTAAAAATGTACCAGCAAAAGCGTATATCCTCTGGCGACGACGCTTGCTTTATGATACGATAACGTGATTCTTTAGTCTTTGCATCGCGCGCCGGCGGAGGCGGTGGCGTGCCAACTGAAATTCTTTGTGAGAGTAATTCTCACAAATACATTGCAATCCAGTATCCAAGTTATTCGGTACTAGATTGCTGACCTGACATTTACAAGAAAGCAATGATAGTGATGTTAAACAAAAGCACACCCCAAACATTATGAAGTAAGTGGTCGCCATCGAAAGTGGCCCGTCTGCACAGACTCTTAATTCCTTGCATAGTGCAGTTGTTCCGCAAGTTTAGTTTTGCATGAGAAAGCCAAGCGCGGTCCAGCGGTCGATGTGGTGAATTCACAAGTTTTTGCATGTAGGGCTTTAGCGGAGAAATACAGTTTTGTTCATGTATTTATCTAACAACTGCGGGTATGCAGTGAGTTTGATTTCATGGATGCTTTGGGCGCATAACGAGAACTCAAGAACTTGACTTACCTAGATTGTATTTGCAAATAGATGCAAAGACTAGCGCATACATACTGATCAAAACCACGTGATTTTATGGAACTTATAATATGCTATGAATTATATACAGGGCGTCCCACGGCCATGCCACATGGAGAAAAAGTATCTTAAATATTGTAGATAGAAAATTTTACTGAAAGAAAACTTCATTTTGATTTTAAAAACAATCTAAACTGCATTCAAAGATTTTTGAATAATCGTGAATCTGAAACGGTAATCGAAGCTGTCAACTTGTAAAAAAAACACCCATAATTATCCGACTACCGAAGGCCGAGGGTTCTGATTCGTCTTAATAGCCCCATGGTTATAGGCTATGTGATGTCAGATAAAAATAGGGGTCTTACGAGATAGCGGGGTTCTAATTAAGGGTCGAAAAATTCCAATGTTAGTAAATATGCTCGTTTGTGGTATCGTTGAAAAGGTCTTTGTTTATTCTTTCCGAAAACGTTTATCAAACTTTTGTGAGGTCAACGATTCCCAAGATATCAGCAAAAAGGTGTAAAAAAAAAAATTTTTAAACTAAAACCCGACTACATAAAAGTCTTAAACAAGCGTTCACTTATTACCCTTATCATTTTCTTTTGATACTTAGGTAGTTGGAGGCCTTTGTTCCTACTTGTAGGTACCCCAGGTATAAGGGGTGGATGCCTCCGACTACCTAAGTATCAAAAGAAAATGATAAGGACAATAAGTGAACGCTTGTTTAAGACTTTTATGTAGTCGGGTTTTAGTTTTTAAATATATTTTTTTACGATACTCTACGATACTCTGGTGACATCTAATCAGTGTGTATAATTATTAATTAAAAAAATTATAAAATAAAAGACAATCGCGGCAGCATTTAAAAATCTACTGATACTACCTATCAAACACCGTTCACGTACACGCACTCGCATTTAGTAAAAAACTCTATATTATGACTAAATAAATAAATATATATGTATTTGATGGAATAAAGGCCGTGAGCTATGTGATAAATAAAAGTTGATATTTTTTTCAACGCTCTTCCAGTCACGTGTTAGAAACCAACCGTACTATTATAGACGTTGCATTACATTCCCACTATAAGCTCAAGACAATACAAACGCAAATCTTACCTACTATTATCACCTTCAACCAATTTGTCAGTCTCTTCACACGATTTACTCAAAGTCATGGATAAACGAGCGTCCACTTAAGCATTTGTCTAAAGTAAACAAGTTCAGTTTAGTATGGTTCGATAGGTGGGTGCATTCACTTTGTCTTTCACATAATTTCCCGATTTGGAGGAGATTTCGTAGGGTTGAGACATTCGAAGTTTTAATCCGCATGTTTCTATTCCATCAACGTTAGTTCTGTGCTTCGTATTTTGATTTTTGTCTCGGTTAAACAACGAGCTTTCCGTGACAAATTTTATGAAGCATACTGGTAAGCCTGTAACAGTTGGAAGTACATACGTTTTGCCACCATTTGCCTACATCCAGTTCACGAAAATAAGATAGTCAGAGTACCAAAGATTCAACAAGGATAGAGGTTATAAGTAGCGAGGAACTCTGTTCTGCATAGCACCTTATCTAAGTACACTATAAAGATCTTTTGAACTCTTACTTTAGGTAGGTATCAAAATAATTAGTTCGTTCACATCCGAAATCTGAGCGCGAATCATCCGAAACCAGAGCACTCATTATCACAGCCCTGAAGCCGACGCCCACGCAGTTCTCACCACATACCACTACTCGATAATCTGTGCTACTATCTATTAGGCTCGAGATACACAGGGGAAGTGACTGGTTAGGATAGATGGTACAAGAGCCAAAATAGTCGGGTTAGTATCACTCCGGCCCGCAAGATTTTGGATCGCGCAAACCAAAGTGAAAATAAAGAAGCATATTATAAAAATTGTTCCGAATTAGATTTTCATATAATTCTCGTATAAAAATATGCATATAAAGTAGCATATGTTACTCTCCATAATTTCAACTAACTCTACGCTAAAAATCTATTCGATTGGTTGCTTAGTTAGGGCGTGAAGGAAGAACAAACAAACAAACACACTTTCGCATTTATAATATTATTCAGGACCAGTGCGTCCGCATGAAAGATACGAAAAACGGTCCCTTTTTGAAGGGAGACTTTTATCTCTTTTTTAACAATTAGGTAGGCATAAGAAATATTTGCTTCTTGATGACAAAGTTGATGGATAGTCATCATCATCATCATCATCTTGCATCTCAGTTATAATTCATGACTAGCTAGACCATTCTGCAAAGATCGTCTCTACGATTAATCATGCGCTTGCGCATCCGCTGGTTTCCCATGATCAGGTTAGGTAAATGATGGCGTTAGGATAGATAAACGGTACGTGGAGAGTATTACTTGATTCGTATACAATGCCCTTATTACGGGTTAAGCATTACGAAATGCAACATCTCCATTAGATGTCAGGAGTTTGAGCGGGACGCACCACACCACATTAAAATGATCAAACGACTCTGTAAAGCGAACTAATGAACATCTTAAGTGGTTTATAGAGTGCCGATGGCCGTTATTTTTATGGAAAATTGACTAAAGTTTGCTACGAGACTGATACTCTGACGAAATTTTAAATATTTTGCAGTGGGCCAAATCAAAGAGAGATAAACATGATAAAGATTTCTGGCACATCGGAAGCCGATTCAAAACTCATTCTTTTGATGATTTTCTACTCTGTCCATAAATATTATTGTTTTAGTCTACCTAAGCGATCTTTGGGGTAGGTCTATGTACCGTGTACTAGTACATATATGTCTAGCGGAGACTGTCTTTTGATTTAAATGACGATGACTCTACTTAGAGCAAAGTGTATTTGCAACAAAACAATATTAAAATGGGTACTGTCCGGCATTACAGGGCATAATGTAACGCGTTACACAGCAAGCGTTCGTGCAGTCAGTACGGGAAAAAAAGCACTCGATACGAGCAATGAAGCGGATGCACGCGGCGTGCACACGGCGTAACGTAACATGCAAATGATACATTACGCCGTGTTACAATGGCCTGGCTTTTGGTAATTAGCACCACGTAGACGCAAGCTTATTCTGTACAGTAGAATAAAGAGATTCTACGTTACGATACTTTATGTTACTTGCAGTGGAATTGATCCAACAAGCATCATCACAGGTCACTGCGAACTGAACTATCATATTTTCACGACTGGTGCTACATACAGCAGCCTGTGTCGAGGCTGCTTCCAAGAAGATGAAACTGCGGAACAAGTTGTGTTACACTGTACGGCCAGAGAGGAGCCCAGACACTGAAGAGTCTTATTGAGACACCGACCACATCCACAGAGAAGCTGAAACGAAGCTGTCAAACACCAAAAGTCCTGCTCCGGTTCTTCAAGGAATTGGGCTGGTTAGGGCCCATTTAGGCAGGGGAATAATGCACGATACACTCCCATGCGAGATGTCAGTGCAGATCTCAGTTTCTCCATTTAGAATTAGAATTAGATTGATCCTAAAACTTCAAAATAAATCAACATCTCTAATTTGAAAACAGACTCATGAATGGGCTACATTTTGTAGAGCAATGCTTCCAACTCGGCACATAGCCTCAGGCAACTGTAGTACGACATGGCTAGGCTATATAAATCCAATTAACTCATTGACATGTTTATCTTTTACTGTGATTGTTGTATTATGTTGATTTCTATTTATATTTATCTGGTTAGTAAAACAGCTGCTTTTGATCCGACTGATATTTTATTTGAGGAAAATATGTTGAAATTCTATGGAAAGAAAGAAAATTATTTCTTAGACACAACACACAAACTTTGGTACAGAAAGAAATAATAGACTACTTAGTATGTACTTACTAAATACTCGTAACTAGTAGACAGACAACAAAATGCAGTTTCTTTCATTTCCATCATTCCATTCATGTATCTTAAAAAAGTCTACTTATTTATATTAATCCTTATTCGATTACAACACTAAAGAAATATTAAATTATCCAAAAAATATCAAATGAACAACAACTTTTTTTATTTTTATTAACAGGACATAATGTCTTTATTGACAAAGAAAATAACAATCAAATAATATAAAGAAATTAAACTAGTATTTACAATTGAAACAATTGAGCTAATTGCAGACTGTTGCAAACAATCTACAGATAGCTCAACTGGTCCATATCAATACAACATCTTAGTATCCATCTAATCCAAGTATAGTATTTTTTTATGTTATTCGTCGATTCCTCCATGGATTATGGACCTATTTGAAAAATTCTTCCGCCATTGTATGTAATGATCCCGAGGTGGTCCCATAAAATGTTTATTCCCGAAGAATAAGTATCAATACTTAAAAACCTGTGTAAATATTAAGGAATTATAAGTCCGTTTTTAGTTTCTCAAAACAATAAAATTATTTAAATTTAATGTTTCAAATCTTTTAAATATTCTTCTGATTTGCCGAAGTTGTTTTTGCCGCTTTTACTTTGCCCATCGTAACTTTTGATAATCATGAGATAACCAACTTATAAACCAGATTTGGATTCAACCTCAACCTCTATAAGGAGATATGAGCATAAAAATAAACAAGCAGAGAATGATAGAGTCGTTAAAACTGCCGTGTGTGTCCCGTGCCGCATTTATTTGGAACTTCAAGTATTTTGATGAGCGTGATCGTTGTGGTCTTGAATTCCTCGTGTAATTGAGTTTATAGGAACTTGATGGGAGATCAGCTTAATAAGATCAGGATTAAGGTGTAAGCTGTAAGCTTTGTGTGTGGTAATCGATAGACGGTAATCATGGGCGTAGGAAAGTATGAAAGGAACAATCCATCCAGGGATAATAACTGTAAAATTGAAATAACTGTAAACCCAATCTTACAGTTATTAAATTGCAGTTAGAACACTACAGATATAGGGACTGTTATAAAATTGTGTAAAAGTAATAAATAGTTTAACATTATTTTATGAATGAATCAAAAAGAGGCCAAAAACAAAAAGTTCCATATAATTCTACATATGTACGTACATGTTTATTGACAAAAAAATAACAATCAAATAATATAAAGAAATTAAACTAGTATTTACAATTGAAACAATTGAGCTAACTGCAGACTGTTGCAAAGAATCTACAGATAGCTCAACTGGTCCATATCAATACCAGTCGGAAGCGTCCCCAAGACGCTGGCTGCATTGCCCCGCTGTATGGCAATGCTAATGCGCTGCGCCAGATACTCACCAGCTCTCGGGTCACGCGTCGCTTCGACCAGGCGCTCAGATAATTTTTTGAAAACCCGGAGAGCCTCGGTACCCCACGGACCTAGGGTCTCGACTCCAAGGGGAGCAAATGCGTAGGCTCTGTCGAGACCTGCATATTTGCGCCTCTTGAGATCCTCGGCCAAATCTGCCGCCGAACCAGCCCTCACGGATGTCCTTGAAAGATGGGAAGGCGCAAGTGTGTCGACACATGTAGCGTCCCACACAATAGGCCTGCCCAGCTCCCAAGGGACTAAAGTCATGCCGTCGGGCCTCTTACCATCGTCACGCAACAGACCATTCGGTTCGAGAATAGCTGGTACATAAATGCTGTACGTACATAATATAATCAAATTATACAAAACAAATATGAGAAGTGTGCGGCTGATAGTACTTAAGCCTGCCTTTGAAAAGTAGGACGAAAGCGGAATCAAATCACCACTAAATTTTATTTTCCGTGTTCGGACTAGTTTGGGCCTAACGCAGAATGACTCATGTGAATGTTCGTGTTGACATGTGCCAATCTCTACCAAGTACAGTCATTGTTTTATGTCTGCAAATATCTATAATCAAACACGGAACAAACAAATCTTGAAGCGACGGTGGGCAATGTTGAATTAACAATAAAACACGGATTTGTTGTAAGAGAGATAACTAACAACAAATCAATTATTGCATCTTCTCAAACTGACATATTTTGGCATTTTACCTTATTAAATAAATCACTGATCGCGTGTCAAAAGTGTCATGGTAGTGTGTGACTAAACTATCAATCAAAAAAAAACCAATAGCACAGCACGCACTATTTAAACTAGAGTTTTTTTCATCTATGGATGATTATGTGACGATACCATTGTAAAAGTAAAGCGATTGGGTATCAGAATTCGACCCCTGTCTGACATATAGGACTGTGATTCAACGTAATCGAATTGCATTGCGACTAGCAAACTAGGCTAAGTTAGGATTTGAAGTTTCACTGCAATTCCGGAAGATACGAAAACATAGCTTAGTTTCAATTAACCTGAATAAGGCTTTTATCGATATCAAATTTATGAAACATCAAACAGTTGGACTTGAAGCATCACAACTGGTTCTCAACTAGCCAATTTGTATCGAGAAGTGTTCTAAAATCATTGGCACTTTGTATAAAATATCAATTCATAATTCTCATTCGACCGTGAATGTTCTCATCAATAAAGCGAATGGTGAACAATGTTTCTGTAAATATAACTCTAATATTATAAATGCGAAAGTTTTGATGGGAGCTGGATGGCTGTTTGTTACTTCTTCCAACCAAAATTACTGAACGGAGTTCTAGACCTGGAATAAAACATAGGCGTTTTATCCCTTATACATATGACTTCCTATGGGAAATAAATAACTAAACTAGTTGACCATAATTTGAATATGAGATGTTGTACGGAAATTCTGAATAGTATGCAGGTGACTTGCTTTTAAGCGCACCTGGAAACTTATAAACCATGAAGACGCAAAACGCAGAAAGATTTTATGTAGGTACTTCTAGTAAAATCCTAAAATAGCCGTGACGGAAATATTTGACTGCAACAAACAACAAAATATTATCTCAAAATGATTGCCTCAATACAAGATATGAATAGTTACGATTTAGCACTGTTATAAACAGTTATACGCACTCAGTTAAGTCTAGCCTCAGGATATTGGTAGTCTTACCATCAAAATTACTAATAACACTGTATAGATGCACAACTCCGGTAGTTAAAGGTTGAGCCATCGAGTCATCATCATCATCATCATCAGCCCATACACGTCTACTGCTGGACATAGGCCTCCCCCATACGAAGCCACAAATGGCGGTCCTGAGCCGCCTCCATCCATAGACTCCCTGCGACCGCTACGATGTCGTCGGTCCATCGAGTGGATGGTCTCCCATGTAGGGGGGGATTTGCCATAATCACCACGCTTGGCAGGCGGATTGGTGATCGCAGTGTTGGTGTTTAAAAATACTCAGAAGGAAGCTGCTGCCCTTCCTCTGGTAGGTTCCCTTAGTTGGCTTTTACGACATCCACGGGTTGAGTTGGAGGGGTCGATATTCGTACGCCGCGACCCCACGGCGAGCCATCGAGTAGTACACATAAATCAATGGGCCTAAAATCAATGCCTTCTAAAAGGCTCCAATTCTTTCTATACATCTGAGTAAACCTCGGAAAAAATGTTAACCGTCAAAACATCTACTAATGTTTCCACATGGAGAATAGAATTACTACCAGAGATGAAATATTTATTAAAAAGCCATCTAGTAACTGATACCAGAACAAATTGAAGCTGCGTTCGTTTAAATATTAAATAAAACTGAACTAACTCAGCTGTTCGTTGGTTGGTGACTGTACCCCACACACAGTTGAGGCTAGTTTTTTTGGTGACCATAGTCGGTCGAGTGGTTGTTGTATAGGGAAATTCAGTTCTATAACGTAGTACCTATTTAATATTAACGATATGATGATGGTAGTATCGAGACAGTAGTGAAATTGCCGCTCGTTCTACAAAGTTGTGTTTATATTACTTCATAAAATTGCTATTAAGCTTTTATGTTTCAAGCTTAGTTGCTTTAATGGGCTAATTGAGCACATAAAGATATGGCAAATAAGAGTAATAAATTAAAGATATTTTAGGTTTTACGGGTGAGTAGGGTTTTCTGATCATGTATAGATTAAATTGAATAAATAATAAATAAAAAATTATTTATTAATTAATAATAATTATAAATTAATTTATAATATATTGAAGCAATGTCATTAATTATAATTGATGTCATTAATTATAATTAATGAAATTATTTATGAGAATGAGAATAAATTCTTGTTTTGTTGTAGAAGGTCTACAGTCAAAACAACAACACACTGAATCTCTAGATCTACTCGATCGCACCCACAGGCAGAAACTAGTTATAAATAAAATGATGTACCACTAGATACGTTTTCAGTAAATGAAACTATTTTGCTTTCGTGGAGAAATTGTACGACCTATTGTAGATTCCTATTTGTATTGTGTTAACAAGTTGCATGCTTGGTATCTAACTGAGCTTTTACATAGCTTAATGTAGAAATGCTGGTTACCTATATTAAAACTTAATTGTTAGTATAATTTATTTACCTATTCTTCCCTACATTTTATACCCGTTAAATTGTACTTATAATTATGGGATCAGATCTCGTAAGTTTAAATATATATGTATAATAAAACTTGATCAAGCTTTTGTTAAGGCAAGCGTGAAGCCGTTGGTCCTACGCTGAATCTCTCCTCGGTCGTGTTAGTCTGCCATCCAATCGGATTAAGAGAGTGAAGGAATAGAGAGTGCACCTGTGTTTGCGCAGACATTTGTCGCTAAACTATATCCTGCGCATATGCGCACTACTGCTAGTCTAGGCTACTATGGCTAGTCTCCGTTGCGTTGCTTCTGTTCATTAATCAAACGACTGTGATTTTTTAATATATCGATTTATCCAAACAATGGTGTGTAATTTTTTTGCCCAAAGATTTTGGTTCTCATGTGTACATAT
The DNA here is from genome assembly GCA_947859395.1 of Eupithecia insigniata. Lineage (NCBI taxonomy): Eukaryota > Metazoa > Arthropoda > Insecta > Lepidoptera > Geometridae > Eupithecia > Eupithecia insigniata. The sequence continues at coordinate 6,921,618 of OX402009.1, read as the reverse complement.
ATTTCAAATAGTACATTACTTGTATATTTTTTTAAAGCAGGATGAGTTGACCAATCAAAATTATTAAAATTCATTCTTTATTCAACTCATCCCGTGGGATGAGTTTAGAGCGGGATCATTTGACTAAAGAGCCGTTGCAATTAGCCGCCGCCGCCGCGCCCGTGGTGGATGTTGGACTAGGAGGACATCATCAACATAACTTTTGTGATATCTTGAACTTAACTAACACATGCCAATTTATAAAAAGATTTAAGTTTACAAAAAATGAAAGTGATCACCTTATTTTCTTGTTTTACGTATAGAAATTTGAATTTTGTGACGTGTCCAAGAGTCCTATAAAGTCTAAAGGAAATATGCTTTATTTCCTTTAGACCTTTGAAATTAATATTATATTTTAAGCAGCATGCAAATTACCTACAAATTTACCTTAAATACCTACAATTTTATTATGCACTTTGCTAAACTTAAAGTTGGAACATAGCAGCTGTTTATCTTTAGCTGGCTTTACTGTTTAGCTGCCTTCAACGTTCCGTTAAGCTCCCAAACTAAAAAGGACATTCTCAACTGTTCACCTCACTCTTGACCTTATTCTGATTCAATGCGTGTCTTGAATGGACCGTGTAATTTATGTTTACTTTTACTCTCGAACAGGGCTCAGATAAAAAATAAAAAAGTCGGAGAATATGATAGGAAAGAGTAAAGTATTTAAGAATGGAAGTATAGTAAGGTAATTGTAGAGTGCCTTTCTTCTCTGCAAAACGAATGCAATTTATTGAGAACAAACGAATAAGAAGTTTAGTATTTTTTTATCTTGAATATATCTTCGTTTAACCACAATCTCACCTAATGACGATGTGACCAACGATGTACATATATATCTCAAATTCATGTTATATGATATAGGTAATGTTTATGGACTTATCCCTTCTTATCTAAACTTTTTATACAAACTAGATTTCTATTTACAAGATACGACATCGATACAAGTATTTGATAAGACCTTTAGTAGAGGCATGTAGAGGTCAAAAACCCTTTTTTATTCACAATATTTTTTTCTGACAGTAAAATTAAACTGGACTCTTCGATACTCTATTTCTCTCCATAAAACTATAGAAAAATATTCCTATAAATTTTTCATCGGGCAAGCAATGTATTTAGTAGTCACATTGTGAACAATATTTGTCCTATGACTTGGCATTTTATTGACACAGTTTCTAAATGTCTTCAGAAACTTGGTAATCATTGTTTGATTTCGTAGTCTCTACAAATAGATTTTCACATGAAAATACACACTTCTACTGTAGAGGCATACATTTAATGTCAAGGCAGAATAAATTGCGACATAATATAGGTATTGTAACTACCTACCTACATATTTTTGGTACAATAGGTTGCTTCAATTTATAAACGAAAACACCTATGAAACATCCATAAATTCATAATCTAAGTAAAGTGCTTGTTAACTACCCATAAATTTAATAACCCCGTAATCAAATTATCTATACACACTCACCATAAAATACTTTTCCATAAACTTTTCTTCTCCATTTTACCGCTTGCTATATTTCATTTTACTTCTATTTGTGTGCCTTCGAAGAATTCATGATTATCTATTATCATGTGACTCCCCCGTTGAATTTCATCGTGATCCATGCAGTCCTATGTTGATATTAGTGCTTCCTGTAACAAAAATAACGGCTGTTTGATCTTTGCAATATTTATGCTAAGCTCCGTCACCTACGGTGCTAATTTAGCTACTATAATGATGCGATGCTCTTTTGGATCAGCTGCAGAAAGTATGTTAACTGTTGTCATGTTAACCCGCGCGTAAACTATCATAGTAATGCGTAGACTGAGAAGAGGGTAAGCATAAATTCTCGGTCTATAATGTGAATATTTCCTTTCAGAAATAATGTAGTATGCAGACTTTGTTTTGATCGTATATTATCGGCGTTTGTTACCATCATTCGGAGACTCTCACTTTGAACACTAAGGTGGCCAAACACGGCTCCCTCATCTACGGTGCTAATTCAACTACTATAATGATGCGATGCACTGTTGGATCAGCTGCAGAAAGTATGTTAACTGTTGTCATAGTAACCCGTGCGTAAACTATTATAGTAATGCGTAGACTGAGAATGTAAGCATAACTTCTCGGTCTACGTAGTAATGTGACTATTTTCTTTCAGATATAATTTAGTATGCAAATTATGTTTTGGTCTTATATTATCGGCGTTTGTTACCATCATTCGGAGACTGTGTTGAACACTAAAGTGGCCAAACATAGCTCCGTCACCTATGGTGCTAATATAGCTACTATAATGATCTTATGCTCTTTTGGGTCAGCTACAGAAAGGATGTTAACTATTACCATGTTAACCCGCGCGTAAACTATTAAAGTAATGTGACTATTTTCTTTCAGAAATAATGTAATGTAAATGCAGACTTTGTTTTGGTCGCATATTATCGGCGTTTGTTACCATCATTCGGAGACTGTGTTGTACACTAAAGTGGCCAAACATGCTTTTTTATCCTTACAATACCGTAACGAACCGGTGTTTATAAAACTTGTTAATTTCTATATAATATCATTGTGCTTCTGTCAGTGGTGTAGCTTCTTGTAACATTTACGATTGAAGCGGCCTATAAAGTTGAAACACTGTGAGAACTTTCACTTTATAGTCTTCGCAAATTAATCGTAAACGAACCATTTCGGTATGAGAGCGGAAGTCTTAAGATAAGGTGCAAACATTACGCGTGTCTTCTGGCGGTAGGGTTGTAGAAAAAGGCCGTATAAATCGGCAAAAGCACGATAAGTCCGACATATGATCTAACAAGGTTTTTCCAAACTTTATAACACTAAAGTCATTTATAACAGAATATTTACCATAATTTGAGTTTTACTATATTTCGGCACGGTTTCTTGCGCCACGATTACGAAAAACTTAAATCATGGTGAATATCGCGTTATTATAAGCGACTAAGGTCTTACAAAGTTTTGATAACCTTAATTATAACACAGAAATCGGATAACAACCAGGTTATCATCGTTTTCAGTTTCAGATTCACTTTCACAAATAACATTACATAGTACATATATGCACAAAATCCCAAATGAAGTACGTAACTCACTAATTTGATTCCTCAGTATTTACTGAAACTACCACACGAGCAATCACAATAGCCTGCAGCATTGTAGAAACTTAATTTAAGTTTTTTATCACTCAACTATTTAATTAATTTCTTTGCTATTCATAAAAAAGACGGATAAAAATGGCCGGAAAATGGGCAGCTCTATTTAAAACGTGAGTCACAGGAATCGGGATCACGCTAATGCTATGAAACTAATAATGCTTTTATAGTCATGATAAGCTGAAGTCGTTACGGAGTGTGAATCAGCAGTTGATAGTGTCGAGAGAGCTTTGAAATCAGAGGAGATAGGCCGAAACTACAAGACAAGACATTAACATACGGAAGTATAAAGTACTCTAGCCAAACTAGATGTGAAATGTTTGTACGCAAACCACGATACAAGGTTATCTGGTAGAGATCGCTCGTGAGCGATAAGACCGTCTTGTTTTGTCACATTTATCGTACCAAATTGTTTACAGTATTATTTGTTAATTTAATTGTTTTTTAAAGTGTGCAATAAAGTATTTTCTATCGATTTATCTATAAAAAACGAAAACTCACTTGTTTGGCATCGAGTTTCAAATATAATTGTAAGTAATATTGACTGAAGGAAGGATGTCAAATCGACAAGTAGGTAATATAAATTTTGTATAAAAAGAAGCGGTAACGGAGTGAATTTTTGGTTAAGGGCGGTTTATTTACAAAAATTGTTCATCCAATGCAGTTGCAATATAGGTACCTATTAATACTGTAGGTAGGTACTTACTAATATTAACATATAGGAAGGAACTCTAAACATAATAAACAAACCTCATTCTTGCGTAGTCGCGTAAAGTAAATTATGGGATCTAAGTACACAGATTCTTTGCGCAGATTGACCAGAATCTTGACTAGTTAATTTAGCTAAAATGAGCCTGTGCAAAGGTTTTAAGCGGAAAATGGTTAGCACCTTTGAAAAGCCACATACAATAATTCGTTTTTTTTTTGTTAACGCATGTACCCAGCGTCGCAACGCGGTGGTGTGGACTTGTAGCGGACATGTGCGACCATGCCAAATAGAAAGAGGAGAAAAGGAAGGTCACAAGAAAGATGGCAACCTTAAAAGCCTTAATTTAAGTTTCTTAGGATTTCTCTATGTTATTATGTTTAAATAAGTTTCTGGTTTTCCAATAAATAAATATAAAGACAAAATATCAGAAATAGGTGGAAAAACATGGACAAAAAAGCAGTAGATCGAAACAAGTGGTTACAACTGGAGGAAGCCTATACCAGCATAAGGGTGCTTAGCAATTAACTACATTTATATTTTTTTTTTTCTAAACATTTTAATAATTTGTCAAAGGAAAAATAAAGGTTTTTTTATCTTTTTTATGCGCTTCCTTCTGTAAAGAAGTTTTTAAACTACCACAGAAGGTACAAAGTTACCCACAACTAAATAAATAATGCTGGACAATTCATATTACGAGCTTGTGTTATGGGACTGGAGAACAGATATACTTAATACATTACACAGCACAGATAGATATTTTTAATTATACATATGTAGAAATAACCAAAATACCCGGAACAAGTATCTGCAGATCGTACAAACATTTTTCTCGAGGCGGGAATCGAACCCGCAGCGTCCTGCGTCGCAGGCGGAGGCGGAACTTCGCCCGCCGCGCGACCGATGTCGTATACTTGCTCTTTAAAAATAAACATTTTCATAATAACTAAATCTATTATTATAGGTTCCTAAAACACTTGCTACCTTAACACAGTTTTTAAACCACGGAACAGAAAAAATATTTTAAACTATTTTTATCTTCATAATAACTAAATCTATTATTTTATAAGTACCACTTGTCAAAACCGCCTCCCCTATCCATTAAACTTAAAAAAAAAATACAAGAAACTACTCAAATTGCAATGATAATTTTGTCATCCCTCAGTATCTCGAAAGTTAATATAAAGATAAATATTATCACAGCGTGCAAGTGTTACAAAACTATTACGCCATCTTGCCTGCAGTGTGTCACTGTGGCTTGTTATCAGTGCAAACATTGTAGACAGTCTCGAGAAAGTTTATGAAAAATGCCTGATTCACAATCAAAATATCCTATGGCCTAGATGTAACCTCAAATTCAGATTATCGCAATGTGATAGCTATTTGTATTGTTATTGTGACAATAAATGATTTTACTCTAGGGGTTTGATTTAATCAAGTACCTACGAGTACATAGAAAATAGTTTAAGGAAAAAAACGAACATTTTGTAAAATACATCTTACCTCGTTTGGAAGCGCGTTGAAGTCTTTTGTATGAAAGTTCACTTCGAAAAAAATTTCCAAAATCATCAAAATTAATTGACGCTATGAAAACTCAAATACCTACTCGTCTAAATTTGTAAATTACAAGAATAAAATTAACTCACCTAGTTCTGAGAAAAAACAAAATGGAATTTTTACGATGCTCTGTTGTTTACCACTCAACTTTTTAAATAACACTAAAATGAAGTTCCAAAAAGTTTCAATGTCAAGTATCATTAAAGAGATTCAAATCAAAGAGTTCCAAACTTGAAACCAAAGTTTTCATTCAAAGTTCTAATTTCTAAAAAGGGCGGGACGCATGCGTAGCCCGATGTACGCCCGACCGTGATGCTTTTAGCGTACTGGATGCTGAACGCTCCCATGACTACCAAATTGGATAGGAAAGTACTTTATCACGAGGAAATTCCAGTACTAGCAAGGGCCAAATCTTGGCAACTTATCAGCAAAAAACTAATAGCTAAAGAAAATGTCATAATTTGATGGAACACAAACTAATTAACATGGTGTTGTAATTGTAACTGCAGGAAAATGAAAACTTTTAAACTATCTGCGTTCATCCTACCTTTTAGTAATTTTAATGTCAATATTTTATAGTCGATGGTCATCAATTTATTGAAATTGCGAATAGATCTTCTGAATTGCAAAAGTCGTTTATCATTCAATTGTTGAAGACGTTCATGTCTGAATCGATCTAGTTCTACACATGTTTGCGTCCAATAAACTTGTGATGGACTAGTTAGCATGATTATTTACGACATTTTAGATTGAAATATGCATACTTTTTGCTCATTTAAACCAGACAATACAGTTTAATTTGGCTGTATTTTTGTAGTAGGTAGGTAGATAGGTAATATCCATCAACATAGATTTTGGGCGGGGCGTATTTAATAGCCCAGCTACACGCTCAAACACTTGTGCAAACATGCATGCACAAACCAGTTTGCGCAAGCAAGATAAGCCCGGTCACACGCTCCATCTTGCTTGCGCAAACTGTGTTTGTGCATGCATGTTTGCACAAATGTTTTAGCGTGTAGCCGGGCTATAGGATGAGCGTAATCCTCGTATAGAAACTATAAGTACCTACCTATGTCCGAAATAAAAAGGATTTCAATCATCTTTCCGTTACTAACTTGAGATCGAAATGGTGAGTTATATACGAAATAAATAGCTAGAAAGGTATTTATTGTGTTGCTTTCTAGCTGGAAAAGGGAAAAGCACAGTAAGTCCAAATTAACTTCCTTATAGGTAACGGGCGTTAAAAGTTAAAACTTTAGCGGATTCCATTAATTCTGTGGGATTCTCAGAATGTCATAAAATGTCTATGACGGAGCCCCTTGATTATAATGTCTCTACAACCACCCACATGGTTTTTGTTTTTTGTTTACAGCAACATGTGAGTAATAAGTATTTACCTTTAAAGGTTTCAAACCAAAAAATAGTTGGATGTTAAGTTATCGTACCAGGTGTTTTAGGTAGTTCTGACTACGATTATGATAAGGTTTTTTTATTATAGAGCGTAAGCACTATCACACTAAAACACTAGATAACAGGTATGATAGGTAGATGTAAGAAAAAAAATTAGTTTGGTTTTTGTAAGTGACCAAAACCTAAAGCTACTTACCTACATCCCGTTGACCTAAAATCATGAAATTTGGCAACAAATAAGGTCGTATCATTACGGAACCCTCGGTGCGCGAGTCTAACTCACACTTGACGTTTTTATTTAAGATAATGTTGTCTTGTTGAAATATACCGTGGCTTATTGATATTTACCATGGCAACAGACTGCTTATGATGGTCCAAATTTTAAAAGATCTTCTATAATAAATACATACATATATTTATTACCTAAACCCAGTAAATTGAATTTAAAAGACAACATAACTCTGAATTTCTATCACACTACAACAACATAGTACCGTTCCCAACTCCACCCGGTTAGTTTTGTTGTACATTTTAGTAGCGAGCGTTGAATCAACGAACCGTTTTTTTAAACAATTTTTCTACAGCTTACGTGTTAACCGTTTTCTTTTTACCGCAAAACTAATTGATTCTATCAACTGGTTAATTCATTCAACGACATTAACCAGTCAACTGGTTTTTGAACATAACTACTCTCAATTGGGGAATTTATTTTCCAACTTTTAACGCATAGTTCCTTCTACTACAGTTTACGTTTCTACGAACCAAACCAGTTATACGTTAACTGGTTTTGCAACTAGTTGACCGTTTATAGAAAACGGTTTCGTTTTGTTAACGCAAAAACAGTCTACAACCCACTACCAGCACATATTCTCTCACTAGGTGGTCTACCACCATATATTTCATTACTTACTCACAAATCTATTACTAGATAAGCTGATAAACTTTATTGTGTCCACTTTGAACCTTTTCTTTTATTCCATTAGATTATGGTGGACAAAATATGGACAATCCTTAATGTAGGTAATGTTCCTTGTAATGTACTTATTACAAACTTTTGGATTCATCTAGTGGCATAAGACTTAAGATTAGATCGACAAAGTATTGTTTCTTAACAAACAAGATTTGTGTTTGTTTGTCGCTTGTAAATTCTGCTTGACTAAACAATTACTTATTTACCTGCTGACTACTGACTCGCATATTAAACTAGTTAGGTAGGTATATCAAAAAAGTTTTTGTGTAAAATTCCATTTTCTTAATAATAATTTTTTTTGTGAAAATCTGTTCTGGGGATGATTTCTCTAAAAACTATGGATAGTCTCCCGAGACATTTTCCCGTAGCTACAACCAACGTTAAGGTAGCTGCATTTACTGCCCCGTCAAAAAAACCCTGTTTTATTTATTCGCAGTTAGTAGGGTAGGGCGGGGCTAGTTGAGCAATTTTTCACTTGAGTGGTTATAGCTCTTCAACGATAAGTCTCAAGGACTTGTTATGCATACTGATGGATTAGCAATTTATCTCTTTACAAAAATGTCCATAATCATTTTTTTCTAACAAGTCGGATTTAAGAGCTACAGCTGTTTAAATGTAGAAAGTCCAGTACGCTCAACGTACCTCATAGGTGAGGTAAGTTGAGCAAGGGTATGGGGCAAATTGAGCACCTAGAAAGCCTAGCCAAAACATGGGTTCAATATTAACTAGACATGAAATAAAATGTACGTCAGACAATCAACTTTTATTTATAGTCTTTTACTGACAAAACAACAAAACTAAAAGTTATTTTCTTTGCATAATGAACTGAAAATATAATCAACAAAACATCAAAGTATCTTAAGCTTAACTATAGGATTAAATGCAGTCCATCTGTACAAAATCAGACTTGAATATTTATATAATTATCAATAAGTATTATAAAAGTAAATATTAATAAGATGGATGAATCACCACCTTCATTAAATTTCTTCAAAAATCTTGTCAAAGTCATCCGCTTGATACCGAATCCTTTGGCGGCGCGGCGGCACTTTTCCCCTCATCGTCGACAGTCTTTGCAACATCATTAAAGTCTTAAACAGAGTAAGAACATCTTGTAGTCATAATTTTATAAGTTCGCGTCAAAAAAAACATGATATATAATTTTTGTTCGTAGGGTTAGCTGACCAACTACAGCTCAACTAACCCCGACCCAAATATTTTAAATAAAAATGAGGTTCTGAAATAGCAGTTATTATTATCCCTAGAGCCTTTATACATATCAAAAGTACAATAAATTTATGGAAACTTATCACTTACCTCATTAAAAACGGATAACATTTGACTATTATAGACGAAATATTCCAGTTTATGACTATTTTACTTTTTGGTCACAAAATAAATAATGCGAGCTTGTACTTCACTCACTTGGCGAGTCGCCACAGACGGTCGCGCGATGAGTTGCCCTCCCGCGTCCCCTTCTTTCCGCTACATGATGCCTACGCGTTTGGTGAATAGTTTTCGAGATATTTCGATTGCCCAACTTGGCCCTATGCTCAACTAGCCCCGCTCTACCCTAACACTCAAATAAATGCCAAATTATTTATGGATGGATGTATGTTTGTTACTTCTACACGCAAAAAATACTGAACGGTTCGGGCTGAAATTATGTTAGATGTAAATCAAGCCTGTAATAGCTCATAGGCTACTTTTTATCCCATAAATCAGTTCCTATGGGATCGAAATAACCTTTTAACCTTTCCATAGAAACAACGCGTGTGACGTCGTCGCAGGCAGAAACTAGTTATAGATATGTAGCATTTTTGTGGATTCGTGTAATCCGTATTCTAAGTCTATTTTCTATCCTTGATCAAGCGAGATGTGTTGATATATGATCTGATTATATTTTATTATATTTATTATATTTTATTTATCGATAAAAATCAGAAAAAACTATATATGACAGCTATTAGAATGACAGCGATTAGATTTAGAATGACAACTACGTCATTTGGTTTTGCATCGTTTGTAAACGGTGTTATTTTAATTGTTTATGGATCTTGCGTCTCAATAAAGAAAATATTTAAAGGAGTCTCACTTGGAAGTCTACCTTGCTAAAATAAACATCCAAAATCTAACATAGGCCAGGTAAAATAAGGAATTTGCAAATAAATTTATTTTTATTTTATTTTTGATCTGTAACTTTAAAAGTGGGTTATTGAGGTTTACTTTTGTTAAAGTTTTATTAAACTTCATGATTTAGTCTACAAATCCTCCAAAAACAACAATGGGTCTATCTCTTTTTATTGTCTTGATATTCACCGCCAAAGTAAACTCGGACTTGGAGTAAAAACTAAAAGATGACGTCACAGACATGATATATGTCACGTATCCGCACATCTCGTTTCATCAATCGTATAATTTCGTAATTGCGGGCTTTGTTTTAACTCCAAAACGAAATTTTTTTTTGGCTTGGTGCTTGCTTTTTGTATATACGGTGAACTTCTTCTCTCCTGGTACTAAGAGTGAGAAAAACGGGCAAAAGCTTTGCTTTGCTCGTTCGATCTATTCAGCTTTATATCCTATGAACAAGAAGACTACTATTCTAGACTACGATTCTAAATTGGAGTATAGTACTATAAGGTACTATACTCCAATTTAGAATCCAAGATGTTTTATGTCAACAAAGACATTTATGAATGAAAACTTAACAAAACTAATAACAATAACAGAAAACAAAAACACAAACTTCAGCAGCGCATAATCACACATGTGTAGGAAAAAGTGTTTGAAAAATTCGAAAACAAACGAGATATCAATTAAATGATAATGAAAGCTTTCAAAACCAAAAATTGTTTCCACCAATATTCCTTGAGTTTTGTAACCCCTTTGTTTACAAAAAATATCAGGTTTTTTAATCGGAGTACGTATAGATAATACGTAGATAGACAGAATATCCAGGTGAAAATAAGGTACTAACTAACACAAGTAAGCATTGGGTTGGTACTAAGTAACCAGAACCAGAAACCATCTCATCTCAAGTGTGAAGAAAGTAGCAAGATTCTTTAGCTTGTCCCAATATGAGAGTAAGAAATAACGTTTCAAATTAGACTTCATTGTCCTGTTCCACTTTTGAGACCTCAAATAACACAAATTCCCTTTTATCCGAGAGAGAAAGTTTCTAATATCTCCTACAAAGCTATTTTGAGATGTTGTTATAATTAAATCTGGAGTAGGTACTTTGGTGTTAATATTGACAGCTGAAAGTTGTGGCCACTTGATATAGGGCTTTTTAATTCAGTTCTAATTTGAGACGAGATAAGAATTGGAGTGGTAAGTCTGCTTTACCAGACATAACTATGGGTACCTACCTACCTAAACTTACAGCGTATAAGTACGCTGTAAGTATAGGAAGCTTTATAGACTGGGAAAGGTTTAGACTCCATAGTCTTTACGTAACAAAAAGAAATTTCACGGTTTTGATCCCGCTCAAACCACAGAATAAAATTTCTAATCATTAAGATCCACATCGGGAACTGTCGGGAAGCGAACTAAAACTATTCGCCCATAACCACACTAAATAATCAATGATCAAAAACTTCGCGACATTCCTTATTAGGCCGTAAATACTTACCTAAACTCCAAATTAGTACTGTGAGTCAGACATTAGGGCCTTATTAGCACATGTTAGCGACCGTGTTAGCGAGCCCTTACTATTTGAGTTACCATTGAGTACAGAGTCGAACTGTAGAACTGTGCGTACGTTTAAGCTAGCGCAAGATGCAACTATCTGATGTTAGTTGGCTGTAAGCAATATATTTAAGCGCCGGGCGTCTAATACTCCTTCAAAAGGAGCTCCCTCGTAAGGACATGTGGAAATCCCAAAATGCCCACCCGCATTCTATTTTGGGTCGACTACTACGCAAAGTCGAAGTGAGAGAAAATCAATAAACAATAGTTTATAATAAGACACGTCGTCTTATTTTGTAGACCAAAGAAATAAATGTTAAAGATGACAGTTTTCAGCAACTAACACTTAAAAAGGCAGATTTAATATACCTACCGAAATAGCAAAATCCAATCACATATTGGAATGTAAAGCTATGACTGACATACACCTGCTTTCCCGCGCCTTGGGTAAAAGCCGACCGCAAATGTCACCATGCGCACACGCATCGACATATTTATGATGATTAGGGAAAACAAATATCTATTCAGGAAATAAAAATACCTTCGAGCGTGTGGAGTAAAAGCTTATAGACAGACCTGGGTAAGTAGCCACTTATACAATCGGTAAGTTGTAGAATAGACATACGTATATGGTACCTACCTAGTTAGTTTTCTGATATAGGAATGACCCTGTAATAGAAGAAATACTACCATTTAATGTCGTTCATTGGTGGTGTAATCTTCTAGAATGAAGTGAGTTCCATAAATAATTAGTGCTTTCTATGCTGTAAATGTGCGTCAAGTTAAAAATATTTGTGCATGTTTCCGTTTTGGAGTAAAACGCAAAATACGTTTCCTGTTGTGATATCATTCTTCCAGCAGGAAGATTCTAAACGAAGGACCCTAGACAAATGTGAGTTATATGGGCAGATATCTTTTATTTGTGCATGAATGTGTGCCTAAAAATAAAAATTGTGCGTCTTATGGTTTTTGAGATATTCAATTTCCTGCTGGGGTAAAGTTTTGCAAAAGCTTGCTTCTCGGAAACCATTAAATGTGCATCTACAAAACATACATACACTAGTAGCTTTTGATTAGTGCTTATTTATGATATAGTAAAATTTACAATAAAATGTACAGTTTTTATGAAATATCGTTTTTCATTTAATCCTTTAAAAAATCTAGCTCTTTAATAGACAGACTCATGACGTCATAAGTTTTTAGAATAATAGTTAGTAGCCTAATTATAATAATTAGTAGCCAAAAAAATCTGAGACGCTTGGAAAGAATGATAATGATAAATGAATGATATGGCCCACTATAACATATTTTTGTACAATATGGTTGCAATAAAACATTTCATTCGATTTATTATAATTTGCGTGAAGGTCCGAATAAAAACAAAGCTTTACAATAAAGCCCTTTTCCAAAGTCGAGTAATAACATCCCATAGTTCAATCTATTGCCATTAATCTGGATTGTTCTCGTTTGCTCGACCATAGATTCACCATTTCCCATTCATCGTACTATCTAAAAAGCTTGCAGGCATTATAATGAACATGTTACTTAATGTAGTTTGCTATGATGCAATCTCAAGTGGTTCAATGGAATCAGATTTATGAAAAAAGTTGTTTAGTAAATAAACTTTTAATTTCCAGGAAATCATAGATAAGTGAAAAAGTACCGAGGCTCTCCGGGTTTTCAAAAAATTATCTGAGCGCCTGGTCGAAGCGACGCGTTACCCGAGAGCTGGTAGTATCTGGTGCAGCGCATTAGCATTGCCATACAGCGGGGCAATGCAGCCAGCGTCTTCGGGACGCTTCCGACTGGTATTGATATGGACCAGTTGAGCTATCTGTCTGTAGATTGTTTGCAACAGTCTGCAGTTAGCTCAATTGTTTCCATTGTAAATACTAGTTTAATTTGTTTATATTATTTGATTGTTAGTGAAAAACTGGAAAATATAGCGAACTATCTTCAGTTTTTATGTAGCGTGACAATGTTCACATTTGGAAGTAAGTATTATAGTAATTATTTTAAAACTAGCGACCCGCCTCGACTTCGCACGAGTGCAATGCTAATACTAAATTATACATACATATAAACCTTCCTCGTTAATCACTCTATCTATTAAAAAACTCCATCAAAATCTAAGCATACATAGGTACAGACAGACAGACAAACAGCGGGAAGCAACTTTGTTTTATACTATGTTGTGATAAAAAATTAAGAGTTATTGATTTTCTCTTCACATCCACTAGATGGAGAAGTGATAAACAAACCACTAGTTTATTTTTATATATCACTTATGTAGGTAGCGTGGAAAGATCAGACTTAGCTCAGTGGTCATGAAAAATCTATTTTACAGTTATAAAAATTCTGTATTAACAGTTAAGAGGCTTAAAGTTAAAGTTTGCTAAGTTGTTTGCCTACGTGCAAAACGCCACAATTTTTATAACGAATATCGAAATTAATACATTGGAATTCAAAGATGATAAACAAAATCCATAAAATCTGTCACAGCTCATCAAGCAAATTCATGTCAATCAATAGTAACGCGTGCTAACAATAAACATATCAAACGCCTAATTTTTACTGTACAAACCAAGGACAAAATTTACATAAGGCTTTTGTCACACATTGGGATAAATAAAGCGGTTTTCTCCGCCTCAAACATCCGTAAATGCTACTACAGACCTCCATTTTTGTATCGCTAAAGTTTGAAACCTGAAGTTACGTAGAAATAACTTGTGCATAGCGCAGGACCTCAGTGGAGAGTGGCACAAAAGTTTGAAGGGTAAAGGTGGGTATGCAAGGGCAATCTTGCTATACCTACCTATGTATCCTCCAAACTTAATAATATACCATAACTTATAACTTAACTCTTAATTCCAAGTTCCAAGACTATTGCTAGTCTGTCGTCGATCTTTATAGTTTAATTTGTAAGAATGCTCCTAGGAACTTCATGACTTGATCCTACCATCTCCTTTCCACTCCAGGACAAGCAGACGGATGGCACAATACCATCCTTATCTGGTGGATATACCATCCACTCGTACTAAGCGGGTTTCCTCCACCTTCATCATTCGCACCGCTAAGGAATGGAACTCGCTGCACGCTTCTGTTTTTCCAGCCAATTACAATCTGGGTCTCTTCAAGACATTTATTCACTCATGTCTTGAAGAGGTGTCTTCTAGACCTTCGTGATACACCGTCGGCCACATAGTCACTTTGCATCAAGTGAGATTGTGGTCAAATGAAGGTCGCCTATAAAAAGAAAGCGTACGTACCCATCAGTGGGAGAAATCAGACTATGGTTGGTGAACTTGTTCTTTTCATAGATATCTTTGGAAGAATTTTGATCCTTTGGAAGAAAAGAAGATTACAAAAAAGTCCACGGAAAACAGTTCGGGATACAGCTCGTGGCCTGAGGCCTGGATAATGATGTCTTCCTAGCCGAATTTTAGGCCACGGAGCGGAGGCCAGTCTCAACGGAGACTAGTCATGTGCACAGGACATATAATGGTGTACAAGTGTGTGCGCAAACACAGGAGGGCAATTTATCTACTCGGTAAATATGGCAAGAACTGTAATAAACAAGCGTATTCTCAAAATCTGCAATTCAATATTTATCGGGTATTTCTTTGAGGAGTTGCTCGATATGTCGCACGAGAATGCAGTTTTTGACGATACTCGATATTTATCAAATTATATTTTTTATGCCCTAATAATGAGTAACACTCGATAAAGTATCACGTAATAAGCAGAATTGGCCCCCAGGTGCTCTCTCTATTCATGCCCGTGGACTATAAAGAAGAGCAACAAATTATGGCATTTGCAGACTGTTGATTTCTTCACTAGGCTAAGCCTGTATTGAATAAGTTGTTTGAATGCATTAAATCGTTTGGCGAAGAACATAGCAGTCCCTTTACCCAGCAGCATCCACTGTCATCGTGTGAAATCAGCTTCACAACCGCACACATGCTAAATAATTGAAGTGGCCGATAAACAGATAGAAACAGGCTAGTTGCGGTGTGAGGGGTCAACAGGCGGGAGCAGCAAGTTAGTTACGATGTAAATGACGTGACTGGATAGTGGACACCCGTGATTCGGGTCAATGACATGTCTAGATTGTTCCTGGTTCTCTGGTAATAGGCACGATGGTCTAGGAAGCATTGATGTGAAAATTACTAGCGTTATTGCGTTTATCCATATTCATTTGGATGCAAAGTTTAATGAGCGGGAGTGAGAAAATTTGGTGAGTAGCGAGAACGTTTGACTCGTTTTGGAAGAAAATGCTACGTTACAATTCTGTAATAAGTATGCACTTAAAACCAAAAAACTGAAATATAACTTTCTGGCATGTTTGTAAAGTACAATAAATTTATTTGCCTGAACTATAGGGTATCTATAGTTCAGGCACATATATATATATGTAACTTTAGAAGTTATAGTTTACAAACATGCCAAAAAAGTCTATTTCAAATTATTTTGTATTTATTTATTAATTACATACATTTAAATAGTTAATGCGATATGAAAATTGATGATAGAACCAAAATCTACAAGATTTTATGGGCTAATGCATTAACGGCGTAAAATTACGTCATTTCCTTACACTGACGCGACGATAAGATTTTTATGGACGAAATAATAAATATTCCTATTTGACATGAAAAGTTCCGTAGTTTAGTAGTAGGTACACGATTTCTAAAACCATTTAGCCGCGTGATGCAACTTTTTCCATGTTGCATCGGACCTATAATTAAAATGACCGGAAAATTTTAAAATAAGAATAGGAACAGGAAATTGGATAAATTCAGAAAACAAATGAAAATCTTTATGAATGTCAGATGGGATTGCTCAATGGACCTTAGCGTATTCAAAACCAAAATAATACTGAACTTTAATAGGCGTATTTCGTTACACTAATTTGCGTAATGTGAATGCATTGCATTTTTTGTCAGCACTGCGGCACAGGAGAATAAAATCAGCTAGTAGGTCATTATGTAATTTCAACTAGAAAATCAGTCAATTTTGTGAAAAAAGAAAGAAATCTTTATTCATAGCATAAAAATGTAAAGTACTTAAATTAATCAAAAGCTTGGATGCTTGGATGAAGCTTATTCACTGCCCGTCTCACAGTTCGGTTTTAGTCTATCTGAGCTTAAACTCTGAAACTGAACTGAACGTCCGAGTTCTATTTGTTATAATAATTATAACTTTGCAAAAGCTTTTATAAAAGTTTTATAAAGTGTCTGATCTGTCTATTATTAATTTCGTCTGTGACTGCGATCAGTTTCAATATTAAACGAATGTTTTGTGATCCTCATGCCACATTGTTAGTGGCGGCACAAAATAACCCAATATTATAGGGAATAGAGTTACGTATAAATAAAACGTGGCATCGCCGTCGTTTGGGGGAGGCCTATGTTCAGCAGTGGACGTGTATGGGCTGATGATGATGATAAATAAAACGGTATTCTTGAATTCTTTTCCGGATTTTGAGGGGGTTGGGAGGGTTCCGTACCTCAAAAGGTAAAAACGAACCCTTATAGGATCAATTTGTTGTCCGTCTGTCCGTCTCAGGAACGCGTGGAGCTATTGAATTGAAATTAACATCAAATAACTCAGGTCCGTTACCTCCGTGATATAAATCAAACTTGTAAGTCAACGTTATCAAAAGTTACGGTTGTTTGTGCCCAATTTTTTTTTAATTTCATTGTCATCACATTCACACATAACCTATAGGGTACTTCCTGTTGACCTAGAATAATGAAGTTTGCAAGAAGCGAGGCTTTATAGCACACTAATAAAGGGAAAAATCCTAAAATCATGAATTTTTAGTTTATTCCAAAAAAAATCCTTCGCCGCATCTGTCTGTCTGTCTATCTATTCGCGATACACTCAAAAACTACTGAATGGATTTACATGCGGTTTTTTTTCATTCATTCATTGTTAGAATTATTAATGTGGAAGGTTTAGTTATATAATTTGTCAATGTTTTGTGTAAATTGGTTGAAATACAACGATAAATTATTGGAAGTGTCAGTAAAACTCAAGCCTGAGAGCTTTCATCGAAAACGCTTTGAGACATAACAAAACAATTCAAGGTGTGATATTCCTCTTTTATAGATCTACAAAAAGTCCGAGATAACATACATGTATCTTTTAAGGATGCTTACTATACCCATTCTACCATAATAATATGTTCTACTACCCGTGCGAAGCCGGGGCGGATTGCTAGTAGAGTATAAATATGAAAGCAATGATAGTGTAAAAACAGGCTACTGTCACAGTTTAGCAATACCTTTGAGGTTGCTTCAATTTCTTCCGTTCCTCAATCAACGTTTGTACATCGAAACGATGATATGCGGACCCTGCAAATCTCTTCTAAAATCTGCCTAAAAAGCTAGGTCCAATTGGACCGTGATATATTTTCAATCACTCCTTTCAAACAATAAATTGTAATCACGTATAATAGATTACAAAACCAAGCCAGATTGTCTTGTTTGTAACTGCCAGGAGAATATTTATGACTGTCTCGGTTAATATTGTTACCCGGGGCATATACTAATCCAATTTACTAGAACTTGCTCCAAATTACATCAATGGGAGTTACAATGAATGCTGGTTTGTCGAACTTATATTATATACCAAAAATCCAAAATACCCAAATCCAGATTCAATCCAATAATCCAAAATATCCTGGAATCAGTTTTATGCGGCACAAACGTTTTCCTACCCAAAGTTTTGGGAAACTTTGTAGTTTTTTGATAGCTTTTTTTAAGGTTTTTTGCCATTATAGTGCGTAAGCCTCACACTGGGGATACTTTCTAAGAAAATAGCTTTTTTTATTTCAACGTTTTTAACGATAAATTGAATTAGTCTACCCCAGAATTATAGCATTTTTCAATAAATAAATATATAATAGAAAAGATTACTTAAGAACATGTTAGTAATGCTATTTGGCTGCATGTTAGTAATGCTATCTGAACAGTAGTCAGTCGAATCATTGAAACAATAAACTCCGCAAGGAAAGCACTCTTTCCTTCCCTGTAATCTGTGTAAATGTGGCCTTCAGATTGCTCTTGAACTTTCGAAAGATATATTTTTGTATTTTCAAATATTAAGCATCCATCATCCATCACTAACGATGAATGTTTCGTCAACGTGGACCTTAAACAATTTATAAAACATAAATTGTTTAAGGTCCACGTAACCTTCTTTCTTTCTTCTACTTTTATGTGGATTTGGCTTGCCTAGTTGATTTGATTTGCTTATAATTAACTAAATAAATTTCTGCTGAAGTTCCAACATGTCGATCTGCTGAATGACAGACTACCTTCTATTTATATGTCTCATAGATTGTACCTTAGTTTTAATTAGTCTGTACCCTAGTACAGAGTCTGTATATCTACCCTCTGACTACCCTAGATAGTAAGCAATTTGGTGTAAAATGTGAGCTTCTATTAAGTTTTAGTAAATAAATGTCTAAATAATAAAAATGAACAGTCGACCTCAGCCGTGATCAGCCGTTGCGGTCGCATCGTAAGAATAGAGCCCTTCAGCTATACCCGTGGATATCGTAAGATTCGACTAAGAAAACCTTCCAGAGCGTAGAAATCTAAATCACACTAATTATTATAGGTAAATACGAATGGTTGGATGTATGGATGGATGTTTGTTACCTCTTCACGCAAAAACTAACGAACGGATCGTGCTGAAATTTGGCATACAGGTAATTAATTATACACCTGGAATCAAACATTCACTACATTTTACCCATATAAATGGTAATAAATATTTAGATTCCTGTGTACCAGAAGCAGGAGAGCAGCTTCCTTCTGTATATTTTTAACAACTCTGCTGCGATCACCAATAATTCTATCAAGCGTGGTAAAGCAGAACCCCCATTTGGGGCAGTCATGTTCAGCATTGGAGAACAGCTTCTTTTAATGCTTCCTAAAAGTGAATTTTCTGTAGACAGTGTCAAAAAGTCCGCTTCTACTTCAGCTGCCCACCGAACTCTCCACACAACTGAAAACTGTCAGCCTTTTCTTATATAACTTAGCTTAACTACTCTTACTTATTCTACTTCAAAATAATTGTTGCCCCCTGACCGGGTTTTTATGCATTGTGTACCCACAAAGACTACCTACACCTAAGGACAATACCTGTATGCATAAAATCACAATAAATGATATGAATTGAAGCCAAATGTCACCATAAAAAGATAAATACATATCAAATGCAAATATAGTATAATGCAGAAAATATCTTATCATAACTTAAAATAATACCATAGCAAATTTTCCAATGCAGTCCGGTTTATCATATTTTTTCTAGTCAATCGCACAAACTATGCGCGCACGCACGCCGCGCCGCGCCGTGCGGTCAGGAAGGGAATCCGACACCGCTCTTAATGGCGCATACTAGAGAAGTTTCGCAAGTGTTGGATTTCATATTCGAATTATTGTTTGTAAGTGACATTAGTGTCTTCAGAACTTAAGGTGCTAAACATCATAATGATTACGATGATGTAAAATGCAGCTCACTTATTTATTTATTAAGTAACCGAGGCGACAAAGAAATATAAAAAAGAGATAAAAAACACAACTAAAATAACACAAACAATCTACTAACTATAACTTAATACCATAGCTAATGAGATTATAGCGAGAACTTAAACTCAAAAAATACTTAAATTAAGGAGGTTTTATTACAGAATAAAAGTTGGTGGACATTCACACCGCATCAAAAGTAAATTGAGCTATGGGAACCAGATGGTTGATAGATATTATTTTTATACTTTTATACATTTCATAGACCTAAGAACATTTCGACTCGAGACAATCATTTGCTGATCCTATGAACATTTTTGTCTAGCGTGGATAATCGAAGCTGGAACATTTGGCGTCTTAGAGGATTTCCCCTACTTTATAGCGCTACATCGTTTACAGAGTTTAAAGAAGAAGGTAGAAGAAGAATGCTAGTGAGTCTTGTTACAAAAATTCTAAAATAATTTAAAACCTGAAAATATTCTCATTATTCATATTGTAGAGTCCACACTCTAGTCTCATAACAATCACAATCAGCCTAATCTTAAATTGCTTAAGACAGTTTTGATACTAGAAAGTATAGTTTAAAATGTTTAAACCCGTCACTTCAAGCCGTTTAATAAGTCTATGTTACGATTGCTAAGTTGACATTCTGTCTTATCTGCAGCACTTTGTAGCTAAAAGATAGCTTAACGGTGAGGTGTACTTAACATCAATATTAATTATGTTAATTACTCATAAAAGATGGTATGCCTACTATATTACTTGTCATTTTGTAAATAATTTCATTGAAAGAAATTTGGTGAGCGTATTCAGGATGTTATAAAAAGGGGCCTGGCTCTGTTTGATAAATTTATAAAGATAGTGCTCTTTTTACTCACTCGTTTGGTCAGCCAAATCTCAAGCGCAATTTATCTCAGAATACTAAAGCGCATATCATTTGAGCAATTCTCATGTCGCGTAGTATTGACTATTTTAATAACAATCATGTTAAGTTTTTCTGAAGTACCTACATATTAATATTAATAAAATCTGTCAAAAAATTGTCACGTTACTTAAACATAATTTGCGTTGGGCGATAGGGTCTTTCAAAAACGGATTTTAAGCGGAGATCAATAATTACAGAGCTTATGAAAAAATGCAATTTGATGCGTAAAAGAACACAATTTTCTAAAATGCGGTCTTCAGAGCAATTCTACTTTTGTAAACCCTTGTCCTGGCTGAGCGACAAATTAGTTGTTAATCGATGCTTTTTTTAAGAATTTTGCCCTTCATTATACCTTGAATCCGTCTCCAATCTGCACCGCAAATCGGGTTAGCAATTCTACTTTCGGAAGCCCTTGTCTTACAATTAGCTGAGCAACAAATGAGTTGTTTATCGATGCATTTTTCAAGTCTTTTGCCATTCTTTATGCCCTGAATCCGTCCCCAATCTGCACCACGGACCGGGTGAGGCAGGATGTCCTAAGCCATCCGGCTGTCGTATTATTAATAATAGCTTGCCGTTAAATTCATCGTGTTCACTTCAAACTCGCTGTTTAGCTTCTCATAAACTAGACCCTACTAATTTTACGGTATGCGAAATTCGATAACTTGAGCGGACTGACTTAATATACCAAGTTCATTGAGTATCTCAGAGAAATAACATTATTACAAGCTTTTATTATACTTGCCCTGTTAGTTTGTGTGAGAAAATCTAGTCTCAACCGATGGACTGTTTGGCATACTTATTTAAGTTCGGTGCAAAGCAATTACATGACATTGATAGAGACCGAAGGTGGCTATACGAACTCCTAAACGAAACCACTTAACCACGTCGAGTTTGGGTTCGTTGGATTTGCCTTTCCAGGCACGTAGATATAAGATTAAAAGCTTGTTTTTAAAAAAAGGTTTGGCGTTTCCAAAAAACATAAAACACTATTTTCCTTAGACCTCTATAGATGGTAGAGATCTTTCGCGGAAGATGAGAGGTGGTCATTATGATGTAATGTCAAACTAAGCACGGTCTTAAATACCAAAGCCTTCATTTTAGATTTCATTTACTCTCAATGTTATGTGGTTGGCGACTGTACAATATCAAGTTTAGTTTAATAACAAACGACGAGTGAGCCGAAGATCGACTAGATTCCGGTATAAAAAGTAGACTTATCAATAATGTCCATGTCTCAAATGATCGGTTAATCCGTTCTGTAGTTTCAGCGTGAATAAATGAAATCATCCAATCTTTTATTTATTTTGAAATAACTGCTGCCCGCGTCTTCGTCCGCGTTTTATCAGCATAAAAAATAGCCTATTATGTTATTCTAGGTCCCAAACTACACCCATACAAATTTCACCCTAATCAGTTCAGTAGCTTTTGCGTGAAAGAGTAACAAATATCCATACATCCATCCATACAAACTTTGACATTTATAATATTAGTAGGATAGGATTTTCACTTGGGCTCGCACGATTCTACTGTTAGTGGTCCGAAGTGAGACTAACTCTCGCAGAGCTCGCTTTGCAGAGTCTATGCCATTTTAATAGGACAGACCCAAACTAAAATTATACATCTTTTTTTTTCAGTCTGGTCGATCTGTTTTCTACTGACGAAAAACAAAAGAGGAGGATTTTGTATGTTTGGCTATATGCATTTTTTATGTGTGATAGTTGATTTTTCCGTCAATTACGGACCGATCTGGAAAGTTCCTTCGCTATTGTATGGAAAATGATTCCGAGTTCGTCCCATAAATTTTTTATTCCCATGTGATAAGTATTTGTCTCGAAAATTTTATAAAAGAGTGTAAATACTGAGTAATTTAAAGTTGGTTTATAGTTTTTTCAAAACAGTCAAATTATTATTATGTTTCTCATTTCCATGATCAGGGGCCATATAGTGCCCGTTCCTTTGTGAGGCATGTGTGGGGCCGAAACCAACAGCACAGAAACCCTTTATGAGAATTGATGTAAAGGCGAGAGCTACACATTGCGGATATCTTCCTTGGTTACACAATATGTTACACCCGAAGATGATATCTGTATGATATATTATATGATAATGTGTAGAGACTATTGCAAATGAAAATTAAAATAACAAAAAACCATGTTATTGTGGTGAATGGATGGACTGGATAATTGGGCTATGAGGGAGACTATGGACGCCTGCCATAAACCTACTCTCAATACTGTTACAAGCGGCAGAAGGTGGCTTGCCGAAAGCTGGATGGGTTCCTCAAAATGTTGGCGTAAGTAAATGCCGGAAAAGAACAACATCGGTGCAAACGACTAAGGGGTGTCGAGAGGTGCGGCCCCGATTTCACCATCACGAAGATACGTGAGCGGGCTTCCTCGTTATTACGCCATTAGACACTTCCACCCCCAAGTCTACATCCTAAGATTCATCTCTCGCGACTCCACTCAGACGGGCCAATGAAGGCAAGCAAGAGGTGGGGATCTGGTTCTCTTAGGATACCACTCTGCAAGCAGAGACGAGAACCAGGAACTTCCCCGGGAGCACTCGGTATACCCGTGGTGTCGCTACTCACCAACAGCTCGCCACAAGCTGCCCTGCAGGTTATTATTATTATATTATATTATAAATTATATTTATATTAAATTATTATTATATTATATTATGAAAACGCTTCGTTAAAATAACCTTAATTTAAATATAGCTCGCGCACGATCAGAATGGACAAGGCCATTTCGAACTGAAACAGTCGTATTTTTTTTATTTTATGACAAGTTTTCACCCCTCTTTGACAACACGTGGGAATTTTTTGAAAAATGTGACGTCCTTCTTATATTATAAAGCAAAAAGTTTGTGCGTTGTAAACATTTTTAATCGAAGACAAAACTACTGTATGGGTCGAGCTTTAATTTTGCACACGTCTAGCTACCGTACAGTTAGTCTAGCTACCTGGAATAACGTATAGATTATTCCGAAAAGATGCGAGCGAAGCCACGTGCTGTAGCTTGTGTTTTCTACTTACGTTATTTATTTTGTAAATACCCTACACCTGTAATCGATGCCAACTAGCGACATGTTCCGAGTGCCTAAGTACATAAATACATGCTAGGCTCCGTACTATCCGATGTTATCTCGTCTGATTGGACGTGATTTCTGCAACAGCTTGTCAGAAGTTCAATTTCAATGTGGGTAAGTAGTTGTTGAGACAAAGGTACCAGAATGTTTTCAATGGATATACCAGCCTATCAGCGTATGTTACTTAAATGAACTAATGTTTGGTTCGTTTTTCGAAGGTATTATTTTTTATTGGGTGGTACCTACTGACTCTGAACCTAGTTCACCATGATCAGAATCAGAATCAGAATCAATAACTTTATTTCTTTAGGCTTACAAAATAAGCACTTAGACAAGTCAAATTGTATACTATAAACATAGTTATTATTATCAAATAAGAAATAAGGTGTTCTAAGAAAACAAGGTCTGCTTCTCCAGGAGTTATACTTGCCCACATCACTGGCACTTTATTTCAACAAAACGTAGAAGTTGGGAAACAAATGTGATAAGACTAGGATCTATTGAAAAATCAATAATGACAATCGTTAATTATATTTGTTAGATCAGTCAGCAGCAATCAACAGCGTGAGTTATGCACGAGTCAATGTGATAAATAATTGGTACATACAAAACCACATAGTTTTATCAGATTCATACATGTAATACAAAGAACTCGGGGAGTTAAGATTTTACGGTACTGTTACACCAGAAAACAGACTCATTCGCCGATGGCGATGATGACATCGTGTCTCGGAAGACCATAACTTATAGATAGATAAATAGAAAACTCTTTATTGTACCACACAAACACAAAATACATACAGAAGGAAAAGTTGACAGCAATGAAGTACAAAGGGCGGTCTTATCGCTTTGAGCGATCTCTTCCAGGCAACCACGCAAACTTATATGAGACTATAACATGCTAGTTTACTAAGGTCCGTATTATGAAAGCTAGCTCTGTCATCCATCTCAACTTTCTGTTGAGCAACAGCAGGACCTTTTTGGTTCACATGCTGGAGGCACCTTGTTAGAATTATATTATATATATTTATTATTATATATATTTTATCTTGTAAGTTTCCTATGTGTGTGTATATCTAATGTGTTTTTGTTGTGAACCATTAACTTTCTTTTTTTTTTCTTCAATCGTTACTCAAAGCATAGATCGATGATGACTGAGATGATAGATTTATTTAGTTATAATAGGTACGGGCCTTAATGACTAGGTAGGCATAAATTTCTCAAATCCACCATATTTTTAACCGACTTCAAAACAGGAGGATGTTTTCAATTCAGCTGTAAGCACAAACATAATATCTGTAAGTATGTTTCCTTTTTAATCGACACTATAAAAGACGGCGCGATTGTCGTCTTTTTATCATTGAGATAAAAATTCAATGTTAAGGTATTCTTATTATTAGTTACCATACGCAAAATATTACGAATGTTACCGAAAATCAGGAGAAATACCAAATTGCCAATTTTGCTTTTTTATTGACGGCCACTTTTATTGATGAGTTTTGATTATCTGAAAGTCGACGACGCTTTTCATAAATTATCACGCGTTAATTTGGCTTATTTGCACTTATTTACAGTACAAAAACTCTTTATTTTACACCACAAAGTTAAATAAAAAAAGACATTAACATGAACAAGTACAATGGCGGCCTTATCGCTTAGAAGCGATTTCTTCCAGGCAAGTAAGTGATTTATTTTTAAGGTCCTAACAAGATAGGTACTATTTTTAAAAAACTCACTCACCTTACTATTTCAATCCCAATCTTCCACAGAAATTCTCTATCTATTATAAGTCTTCGAGATTCCGTACAATTTTCCAAAACACTGTCTTTTCACAGACGCACGCGCACTCTCCCAGCTGCCTTCTGACTGTCGTGAAAAGGGCTCAAAGGGCCCGAGGAAAGTAAAAATGATGAAAGTAATGTCTCTAATTATTGCTGCTCTAGGAAGGTGTTAGATACATATGTGACTGCTCTATAGTAGGAGAGTATTGGTTCAACTTCACAGTATTAGCACGTTTTAGTATCAGGGTGTCATTAAAATGGGATACAACCATTTCGAACTGATGACAGAAGTGCAGTCGAATTTTCTTTTACGACGTACAAAAGCGGATTGTGACAGAAATAAGACATATACATAGAATACAACAACGTTTATCACATCACGTTAATTATTATTTTATAGGCAAAAGTTTGTGTGTTTTTTGTCTTTTGATCTCAAACTGCTTAAAGGATTTGGGTGAAATTTGGTACAAGAATAGCATATATCCTGGATTAAAATAAAGCCTAATTAATTCCGGAAAATTGCGGTGTTCCCGTAGTATGATCAATTAAATCAAATACCTATGCTTATCAACGTGGGTAACACAGCGGGGCGCAGCTAGTTATATCTATAATTTTACGGGTTGTTGTACATTTGCCACAACTAACTTGGTAGGTGTTAATGAGATAATTGCAAGTTTTCTTATTAGATGACGCAGTTATATTATCTAGAACTTGCATCTTCTCGTTACGCTTCCATATTAAATCATCTTTGAATACTAATATGTATGTCTAAATAGAGCATCGCGCTGCAAAACAACTGTAAAAACGGCTAACTTTCTCGTGCTGGCGGGTGCGATAGCTAGGTCTTAAACTTACTCGCTACGCACTATTCTTTAGCATACCCGTTGTAAAGAAACTCCCATTAGAAATAGTGATTATTTACCATTGCGTCGACTGACTATAAAAATATATTCAAAGAAAAAAAACACATTAGCGCGGCTTGATGATTTAGAGGCCACTAGTTGGACGTTCTTTTTTCTACGCTTTTACGGCTTTGACAGTCTATCTAAACATACCTATTACTAATCAAAGTAAGTCATATTATGACTGTGATCTCAAGTGCCTTCCAGTTCTCAAGCTTTGCAAAGCTTCGTGTGCTTAATCTGCGAATTATTAAGTACCTGTTGTTATTGACTTATCATTATTTTTGGTCTGGATAAATAGCTAAGTAGGTGTCTATTTAGGAGAGGTTTTGTTGCAATACAAAAAATAAATTCTGTCAGCCTGTTAAACAATCTATCTACATGGACTTTCTTTCAAAAATAATAATAATACCTCGTAAGTAGAATACAGACCTCGACGTTTAGTTTAAGTTTTGCAGCTTATAGTCTCAACTTGAAGTATAAATTAAGCCATAAAAATGAATTGCTTCATAGATATTTTCAAAATAAAACTTTCAATAGGTAACTTAATAACAAATGGCAACAATTTCCTCCAGGCAATCTTAGATGATTTATCATAGGTAATCTGAAAAGGATTTTCTCGTCATAATGTTCGAGTCTTAGCCTAGGATAGAAATGAAATTGACAACTTCTGCGAAGATGTGAAACTCCCTCTCGAGGAAGCTAGATGCAGACTTAGAACTTACCTATTCTCAGACACCTGATTGAATAATAATGATATAAGTATATAATTTTTATACGAGTTCGCCATTAAGAATATTATTTATACTTAGTTTATATGAGAAACATCCAAAACATAGATGAAAAAATTACTTACCTAAGGTATCTAAGAGCATTGAAAAAAATTCGCAAAAAAAATCTAATAGCCAATCTACACTAGGCACTTAGAACTTTATCTTAGGCCAAAACCCGTCGTTAAAAATCTCAAATATTAGTTGATTTTACAGAGATATTATAATAAGCCACACTAGTTGCGCTTCTCTGCACCATTACCTCCTGCTCTATGGTGTTAGACATCATCGTTGGCACTTACTCATTCGCCATGGGACATCCTGGCTCAACCATCATCATCATCAGGATCATCAGACGTGCCAAGGTATATCCGGGTTGGGATATTTCCCATTTTATAATTTTTCTTGCTATAAGTTTTATGGAGTGGTAATTTTATTATGCTCTACCGTACCAATTACGTTACACATATAACATTTACGTTTTAATTTTAGCAACTTTTCACTTTACTTTTCGGTTTTGAATTCCAGAACGCTCTAATTTTAGGCTATTTATTAAAATCTATGTAAGAGTTCAAACTATTTCACCGAGTTGGTTAATATTAAATGTTCTTAAGCTTTCGTATCGAAAGGATAACATAACGACGAACGAAAGGACATCGAAAGACAGAACGTCCTGTAACAGAACGTCCTAAAAGCAAAACGGCATATTAGCACAGTGTCCTATTAGTAACATGACCTGGTAGCAAATGGGACTAATATCAAAACGACACCTTAGCTCAACGGATTAGTACAATTCAATACAAATCTGTCGGATAAATTGTTATTACCGTATTTGATAAATTCCTCATGATACGATAGAAAATAATATGGCTGTTGTAAAAAACAATTAACCGACTTCAAATTCCCTTACTTTTACACTTATTTTAAGTTGTACGGGATAAATACTAATCCCCTGGTGATAAAAAAATTATGGGACGCCTTCTGGATCATTTTCTGTTCAAGAAAGAATTTTCAAAATCAGTCTGTGATTGGCGGAGATATCGCGTACGTAACATACATTCAAAAAACTAACAGTCGAATTGAGAACCTCCTCCTTTTAAAGTCGCTTAAAAATGGGTCTCAAGTCCCAATCTAGACTACTTTAGACAGAACAGCACTTAGACCTTATGTTCCCGTATTTATCGACATCTACGCTCAAGACAGGACCACACGTACTCCCAGATTACATAATAGTTACCAAGGCGGCTATTATCCTGGTTCAGATACCAAGGAGTACAGGAATACTTTGGAGGTGGCATTTTAATGCCCAGGTTCCGCCCACTGTGTTCGATGGGCTGGTGAGGTTATGCTGTCTAGCGCTTCACAAGTGGCTTTCTCAGCACCAATCCAAATTTTTTGTATTACTACCCCAAATGGAACACGGCCATTTGAAATTCGACATCGGTTGTGTCAAATATTTTGTGCTAGGTTGTTATCACTCACTCTTGTGTCTCAGCAACCCAAGTCCTTCGACACAAGACCTATCCAGACCTCATAGTTCGAGCAGTGTCTCGCAAGCTATTTGCTTCGAATTTGCGGAGATCAGTGTAAATTTCGTTGATCCATCGATACTTAGGGATGCGTAAAGGTGTTCCTAATATTGAGCTAAGACAGCTTGCTCAAAGCTCTGCTCTGCTCTGCTCATGACGGAAACAAAAAGGTTGAGTTTAGCATGTCTTAAATCCAACCTCTTTAACCTTGCTGTTGTTGTCATATCTATTTATTCTTAACTCCATGTACAGCCCACCCTGCTGTAATCTCTATTGCTTTCTTATTAAGATATTAACTACTGGTCGCAAACGCTATATTAATGTCTGCTTCGAACATGACGGATGATTCTGAATTATCTGCAAAGGGCACAGAATTCGTTTTCTTTTAGCGTATTTCTAACCCTCCTGGTTTCTAGATTTGTTAGTAGAGTACCTACCTAAATAGTAGTTATTTTATTATTATGTAGCTGGGTAATGTTCTATCCATTTGTAGAAAATCAATGGAGGCTCTAACTTTCCAACCGCTCGTTGCACAAACTGTTTTCGCTGGTTATTTCTAATGCAGCCAATAAACGGTGATTAAATAAATAAATGAATAATGGTGGGCATATCATCATCTAGCTCCGAGCTAAGTAGAGCTTGTGTGATGGGTACTAGAGAACTGTTATACCTACTTAAAATATTATTTGTATTACTCACCTGGAACAAATATCTGCAGATCGTACATACATTTATCCCGGGGCAGGAATCGTACCTCGTGCGTCGCAGGTGAATCTTTGCTCGCTGCGCTACAGATGTCGTCAATCTTCAATAGTCAGAGCGAATAACTCACTGAATGACAAAAATGCCGCAGCCCTTAACGAAGATTTCTTCGTTAGCTCTCAAGTTTAGGAACACGCATGTACTTACGGTATTGACTAATGAGGGTGAAACAATTGACAGTCATATCCTTTTGTAACGACGTATCCGATATTTCGTGGTGTCGTTTGAGGGAGGCCTACATTCAGCAGTAGACGTACCGGCTGGTGGTTATGTTTATGATCCGACAGGCTTCAACTTGATTTCTAAAGTGGGGAAAGTCCTCTTTTAATATACCAACGCGACGTCTCATCTTTCTACTGGAAGTTCGGTGCTCTCTCTTTCGTGCGGATATAAAACTATGCAAATTCCATACAAAAATCACCGACGACGAACACAAGCACCAATAAATTAGTAAATTTTTTACCCTTCCACAGATCCTTCCTTGGTCTTCCAGCTTTGGTAGAGTAGAACTCTCAATGTTTTTTTTATAGTCAATAGACCTTCGTTTGTACACAATCTCACCTGATGTAAACAGACGATGTGGCTGACGGTGTATCATGTAGGTCTAGAAGACACCCCTTGTCTTGAAAAGACCCTTTTGTCTTGAAAAGACACTCTTGTCTTGACAAGACCCAGATTGTTATTGGACGGAAAAACAGAAGCAGACAGCGAGTTCCATTCCTTAGCGGTGCGAATGATGAAAACCACTTAGAACAAGTGGATGGTATATCCACCAGATAAGGATGGTCTTGTGCCCGGTACTGACCAGTGTTCCATGGCGTAAAGTAACGTGTCAGTCAGTTCGTGCAGTCAGTGTAGGGAAAGAAGGCGCTCACAACGAACAACGAGACGGATTTAAGCACAGCGGCTTAACGTGTCAAGGTTGCTGCGAATGAAATACATTACGCGGTAGTTCCAGATTTTATTTTGTAAAGTTGATTTTATCAACAAAAAAAAATTACAATCAAATAATAGAAACAAATTAGAACTAGTATTTACAATTGGAACAATTGAGCCAACTGCAGACTGTTGAAATCTACCTACCTTCTATCTTTTGTAGAGTTGAACTCTACAAGCTGTTTTAGATACCGGCAGTAATCAGGAAAATCGACCTAGGGAAAAGCAAACTTCGTCCGGTTATCCTATTAATCATAACATCCTCAATCCTTAGATCGTGTCGGCCGATCAATAAATCAGAATCAATAATCGCTCATAATCGATACACGGTCGTGCCGACAATCGATTATCCTGGAAGTGGTCCCGTTGATGTGGATAATGAAATGGAGGTGCTTAGGTTTACTTAGGGCATTATTCTAGAACTTTCAAACTCGTATATTATATTTATTCGCCGTAGGAGCACAAGGCATACTTGGTTACGTCTATTTACAGGTTACGTCATATAATAAGGTTTCTATTAACTCTACATTGTCACCTGTGTTTTTTTGTCTGTCTACCTACGTGCTACCTAGTACTAAGAAGTATTTTAATTCTGTAGGTATTAAAGTTTGTTTGTGTGTTGTGTCTATTAAACAATATAATTTTTTTCTCTCTTTTTTCTTTCGATTACCTAAACAAACCTCATATTTACCGAAGGTCACGTCGTTTTACCAGAAACATTTCCGAGGTAAATCACCGGATCGCACGCCTGTCATTCCCATGCTAGTTAATTATTATAAATCGATGTGGTTTGCGGACAGGGATGGAGTCAGGACAGACATTCAGCTGGAATGATTACTTTTCTTGCGAGCTATGCCTGCAATTACTATGGAAGGTGGCCAATGAGATAATAGTAGGCAAGGGTAGGCGTTACGATCCAACGAAAACCTTAATTTTGAAAACTTTCATCGAAAATACTTAATAAAAGGATATTGTATTCTTGTGGAAAAATAATAGACGCATTTTTTAGGGTGCTTAGTATTTGTATATATAAAATTCTCTACGTACAGATTTATTTGCCAGTTTATTTCCCATCTATAATTTAGGTACATAGAAATTAAAACTTACGACACTTCACCAACCTAATAGCAAGTTACGATTTGTCCATGAATCGAGCCACCCCCAGAACAAGCCTGATTACGTGTCTGACATCGATCGTCCAATACATTCGATTAGGTTACCTACCTCTAAAGAGATTTATCGTTGGACGGATGCCGGCGCAAGCGCAGTCGAGTTCTTACAACTATCCTCCATTCTAATACGGTATAAATTTGATATTCTGCTATATTCGTTGTATAGGGATTTAACTGTAGTGAATAGGAATAAAGTAAATGTGGGTTCATTAGGGAAATTAACCTCTAGCATATTGATCTGGCATATCAGTATTATTTTTAAGTAGCGTCTGCTCACGAACTATTAAACACTAGCTGCTGCCCGCGCCTTCACCCGCTTTTTATCGGGATAAAAAATTGCCTATATGTTAATTCAGGTCCCAAACTATATAACTCATCAAAAATCAGCCTAATCGGTTCAGTAGTTTTTGCGCGAAAGAGTAACAAATATCCATACATCCATCCTTACAAACTTTGACATTTATAATATTAGTAGCATAAAAAACTTTTGCATTTATATTATTAGTGTGATTCAAAAAACATTTGTTCCAACTCAAACTCAAGAATTCCACTTAGAAAATATTCACTAGAAAGTGGCTTTATCTTTTAAAAGCTGATTCGAAGGAACTAAAAATTCTACTTCCAGTACCAATCATGACCAATAAAGATAGCACAAGCACATGATTTTTATTCGGATGAAAGTGAAGAAGTATTAGTGTATTGTAGATTCGAGCGACATTCCCATCTTTTCCCTTTGTACTTCTATCTGCCAGTGCAGCGAGATAAATATGAACTTTGACATTTCCGCTTTCACTGCCCAGACTCAGGCTCACAGGGTTCTGAAGACGAACGTGCGTCATGGGCAATGAAAGTGTTAAAGGAAGTGACGCTTCGGCTATCCGGTGCAATATTGCTGAACGCCTACAGCTTATCAACTATTTTCGAATAAACAGGGTCAGTCAGAAAATTGTCGTTGCCTCTAAAAATCCTGCCTTAAGCGATCTACATACATATATGGTATATCTCTACCTAGGTATCTAGCCTATAGTTGTAACTGCGCAATATTTGATACTAAGGTACAATTTCATATCTTTTGCAGTCCATAGTACTCACCCTACTCCACCGTAGCAATAAGACTAACAAACGAGTTTTTTAGTTTCGTGTCGCCTAACCAAGGAAGCATGTTGAAGACATCGCTCTCGGTAATGATGCGACACGACACGTGTGAATCAGGGCCATAACGTCGGATTTACATTCAAATGTCGTTCGAACACCATTTTATGTCAGTTCGGTTCGAAGTCGTGACGAATTTTGTCAAGACCAAGCATTAGTGCAAATTGGTGACAGTTTTGTAGGTCGACCTCACTAGTTACGTACTTTGAACCAGTAACGGGTGTTTTCTATAAAAAGGTAGGTATTAGGTGTTTCTTTGCGTCATCATCATTATCAGCCGTCAAACCGACTTAAAGAAATATTTTTGTAGCGCCATCTAGTTCAATACTAAACAGAAAGAGAGAGAGCAAACCTAGGACTAAGAATTTTATGGACTCCGCCTTTCAGTTTTACGCATGTCCGTTTTTATTTGTGTGCAGTTGCAGATTTGTAATAGTGTGCATGACTAGGGGACTTTGCTGCCGAGCCGAACTGGCTTCGGCCCAAACTGGTCCGAATCAGGAAAATACACTTGAATGCAGATTTCATTCCTGATTCATCTCATATTTAACAGGCACGTTTTAGTACTTTCAACCAGGGTTATTGCTGATACCGTTTTTTGACACATAACCTGATGCTGATGCTGATTTTGGCCATGTGCGTGTCGGAATCGCGAACCGAGTATGCCACACTAATTCAATGTAGATGATTCTACCAATCAAAAACGAGTTTCGAAAACTATACACATTTTATAGAAAGCTACGCACTTTTTTAGGGTTCAGTAAACAAAAGGTACCAACGGGACCCTAGTACTAGCCCTCCGCTATCTGTCTGTCTGTCCATCTATCGGGCTTTATTGTATCTCATGATTCGTAAAAGGTAGACACTTGCATTTTTCAGTATGTATTTCATTTACCACTATAATAACATACTATCAAAATAAATATTAAAATTAATGGGAGCTCCACAAAAACATGTTTTTTGGCCATTCTTTTGCTCCACTGGAGTGGAGCAAAAGAGCGTGAGTGGCGCGAATCTAAAAAAAGGTTCGCTCCGCTTTCCGTTGCCTTAGTTTCTTGGTGATTTTGGGCAAGTGCCGCTATAAAACCTAAATTTTTTTTGTTCATCCTTTCAATTCTTGCGTGTATAGTCTAGAGCGCTAATTGACACTTGGAACTTATAGTCACGGGTGCGAAACATCCTTCATTCAGGGAGTCTAATGGATTAGCTATAAGGACTTATTTTGCGTATATTTGTAATTTTGTTTATATGTTTTTTGTTTATATGTTGTTTTTGCTCAAAAATTTACATCAGTGTCGATGTCATTTTGTAAGACTAAGAATATAATTTTGCAAAATTTATAAAAAATTGGGGCAATAAATAAGATAACACATTACAATATTATTATAATAATATAGCTTAATGCGCACGGTTTTGCCCGCATGGTTGATTTAACGTTGTTATTTTTTGTAAATAATGTTTATATTAGTGGCATTGACATTTTGATTGATGTATACATAGATATTTATA
Source organism: Eupithecia insigniata (assembly GCA_947859395.1). Lineage (NCBI taxonomy): Eukaryota > Metazoa > Arthropoda > Insecta > Lepidoptera > Geometridae > Eupithecia > Eupithecia insigniata. Next base: position 6,887,019 of record OX402009.1, on the reverse strand, counting down.
TACTGTTAATTTAAAGGATATTGTATCGTTTGTGCCTTAATAAAAGAAAAATATAAACAAAGAAAATAAATACGAAAAAAACTTTTGGAACGAAAACTTCCGGAAAAAACCGCGTGAAAATAATTCCAGGTTATTAAAGTTATTATCTTGTGTATTTCTTTTTTCGTATATAGTATAGCTATATGTACACCAGCTATCTTTTTTACTCATAGCTTGACTCCGATAGACAAAGATACATGACAACTATGGTGATACATAGATATAAGACCGGAAATGACTTATGCTACCTCTACCTACTTATTTCTCTATGGAGCAAACAGATAATCATATTACATAAATTACGCACGTAGTACGTTCCTGTCTACTTTATAAGAACTATATGATATACCTATACTTTTAGAGTTTCGAGACTTGGAAGTCAAACAACCCTTTAGGTAATTTAACTAGCTCGACAGCTCCGCCCTTTTTTCTCAGCGTAAAGAACAACTCTCCTCCCCATAACTCCTAAAGACTTTACAAACAATAAATCTACTTTAATATCCTTACATCTTGTTCCTTTTTCAACAAATTAATAGGAGTGGACGTCAAGGTATTATTTTAGTGGCGGCTTTGTCTTTTTCGTTATCGGTGTTTGTGGTGACTAATGTGTTATAGCCTTCTTCAGCCTTGCTATGCAACAGGTTATGGAAAGCATGAAGTGCTGTGAAAAGAAAGCATGCATGGTAATCCATGGACAAAAAAAACACTCGTCCTTTCATCTTTAGGAGGGCGGGCCCGACTCTTCCCTCTAAGTGTTAATGAGTAGGAACCGTTGTTATAATAAATTCTTTATTAATTGATCGAAATTAATTAATGAACAATAAATTAATTAATCGAACTTAATAAAGGAATGGAAAATATTTTATTTTTACAAATTTAGCTACTATGCATGCTACGCATAATAATAAATTTTTGACCAAAATCTATCAAGTTCAAAGTAGATAATGTACAATCGGGAGAAAAATGCATCATAATTGTTACTAATTAGCTAGTATGAAAAAAAAATGCTTCTTTAGGAAAAAATGAAAAAAATATTACCCAGGGACTCAAATTTTGCCATATCACAACTAAAGTTATTTAGGTCACGTCATGCTCACAACATCATATTATGTAGGTAGCGTCTCTACAGAAGTAAAAAAATTGCAACATTCGTCATAAAATGCGATAAACGTTAATCTCCCGAATACTTGGCCAGCTTATCTTCATCCCACAACAGGACTATCAGAAGATAGGCACTAAGTTACGCAAGATCGCAATCTAAAAACTGTCAATGATAACCGATGGAATTTCTCATCTTATCGTCAATAATATAGCAATGGTAGAGTTAGTAACGAATCTGGGCTCCACCGAGTTTGACAAGGCTAAACGACGGTTCGCCGGGTCTATTCTGTAGCTAAAACAGCAAAGATGGACCAGAGAGCCAGTACCAGTCACCATTCAGAAAAGGTGGAGGTGTTTGAAGTTAGGGAACACGTGCCATACCATGCCGAGGTCACCAGGGCACCGGGAGCGTACGATGAGGAAAGTCAAAATGTGTACAACAACTCATGGGACACCGCTTGGCTAGGCATCTGCCAGTTGTTCAACCTCCTGCAGCACATGCAAATTGCAATCGTGGTGTTTTGCCTGTGGCACTTTGCTTTGACGTCAGCACCTGATGGCACTATCAGCAACTTGGAGTTACACATCATCTTTGCTGGCACTGGCGTATGTATCATGTTATTTTCTGTGTTGTGTTGTGCTTATCATATATTTTAATTAAATGAAAATGATCTACCGAAAGATTTTCAAAGATGAATAATAATTGTTGCGTGTCAGCCCGTAAAAGAAAATGGTCTTACAAATTCCTTCATTTCATTTCAGTACCAACTTTTCCTGGTAGAAGCAGTACTCACGCTGCACCGGCACAACTCTTGGTCGGCCCAGCTCTCGAAAGATGGCAAGCGCATCGTCCACGGCTGCCTTCAGCTTATTGGATCAGTTTTCGTAATAGCTGGCACTTTCCTTGGACTTGCTAAAGTGGACATGGTTATCAGCACTCCACACGGGATTTGTGGTGAGTATCTACGTTCTTACCTGCCTACTATTTCCAACAATAAAATTCTAGATAGAGGTATGAAGAGGCAGGCAGGAACTTGGAATTTAACTAGCACTGAGCTGACGGCTCGCGCTTAATGCCTGAGATGTTGTGACTTATTGCCACCTACCATAATAATTTAAACCTCTTAAAACCCATGCACCTTCGTTTTTTTCAGGTGTAATTGCCTTAGCATTCTCCATGGTAAGTTTCGTTACGGGAATCATCGCGCTATTTTCTTCAAAAGTGCGTCTCATGGTGAAGAGCGGACCAGTAAAAATCCTTCACATAGCTGTTGGGTTGTTCGCAATATCTATGGGCCTTGTCTCAATGGTTTTAGGGTTCAACATGGACTATTTCACTGTAGCCCAAAGTGATGGTAGCGCTGGCGGAGCTCTTGGTACAGCATTGATGGTGTTCGTGGTTGGTATATTAGGTTATGTGATTGTTCAGCCTATCGTAGACTTGGTGTCAACAACGAGAAAGTCATTGTGACTAAATGTACAGGGTTCCACGGATGGCGATAGCCACGCTTAGAAATTTAAAATATTTTTTTGTTTTAATTTGTATTATAAATCAACGAAATAATTTTAGCGTACGAGTAAGTCCATGATTGGGATTGCATTCTGTTTGTGACCTGAGTTCATATGATTTTTATGCGTAAGTACCTAATATAAATTACGTGTTTCAAATCTCTACTATAATTTTATTGTAACGCATCAAATAATTTTCAGCAATCATAAATATAATATTATTTTTCTACATTTTTACACTGCTTTAATAATAATAACAAGTAGGTAGGTACAATTAAAATTAATTATTATGATTAGGATAAGGTTGGAGGGACATTTATATGACCTAGATATTTTTATCACATTTCATGTACCTCTAGTTAGGTTATTCCTTAGGTACTTGTGTTGTTATTTTTAATAATAATAATGCTAAGTAAAAGTTCATGAGTGTGTGTCTGAATGAGAAGTGGTTATCCACCTAGAGTACTCGCAAAACTTTATGAGCTCTGTGAAGTTGGCTTCAACGGCTGCGCACTGAACCGTAAATAAGGCGTTGAGGGGAAAGAACGGGGTGAGAGGGGATCTGCCTGTCAAACCAGGGTTGCCAGCGAGAATTCTGGCGTATTTTTATTTTGTCTAGCTTATTTTGTTCGCATAAATTTATTTTCAAATTCAATATTCATAGAATATATAAAACATCTTACACTTAAAGACGTAATATTTTAAATCTAAAATGTTAGAATAAATTAAACTTTTTATCTAACGCAATTAACCCAAGTTTTAAAATAAAATAATTACTATGTAGCAAATTTATTTATAGCCTAATTGGCAATACTGTCGAATGAATGCTTTTGAGTACAATGACGCAGCAATCTTTGACGGTTGTTCGGTGTTCGTTTAGTTGACTTGATAGTTTATTCTTGCGATTTTGTGGAGTATTCCCTGATATTAGCTGTTTCTCATAGACGTTGACATTGCGTCGCGGGCGGTATAACGTACTGCGTCTTCAAACATGAAAAATTGTGTTCGATGTCATGAGTTTCATGAGAAAATAAGCCGATGAATTCAACCTCAAAATGGTACTTCAGCTGACCGCAGCTGCAACAGGTGTGTCTATTAGCACCATAAAATGGATTTCTAGCCGAAGCCGGCCCGGGTTGGTCGCTAGTTGGTAAATATCACTTTTCTATTTGATTGTACTTGCGCAGTATTGCTTCCGAGCCTAAGTCCACAGAGCTCATTAAGTTTTGCGATCACTCTACCTAAGTTCAGTAGGTACCTAAGAATTGAAAGTATATGTATTTTCTTAATTAAGATTAAATGTTAAAAAAATTACCATGTTTTATTTTGATTGTAGGTAGGTACCTATTTTATTTGAGAATCATAAAATTTACCTACTATGTTAAAGTATATACCTACCTAAAAATAAAATTATGTAAGTAATTACTAGTATTGATATACTTGGAGTCGGGGAGGCCTATGTCCAGCAGTGGACGTGTATGGGCTGATATGATGATACTAGTATTGATATGGACCAGTTGAGCTACCTATAGATTGTTAGCAACAGTCGGCAGTTAGCTCAATTGTTTCAATTGTAAATGGTATTTCTAATTTGTTTCTATTATTTCATTATAATTAGGTAACTTACTTGTGACTTTAGTTAGACCACGTCTCAGATTCGTAGGTCATCACTGGCAACACTTGATTGAAGACTTTCGTCTTGAGGCTCTGCGGTATCTGTGATGAGAAGATATTGCCAAGTTTCCCGAACGCTCCCCATCCGAGTTGGATTCGTCGGCTAACCACTTTATCAAAGTTGGATTTACCTAGTTGGACCATTTGGCCTAGACATAGTGATCAATCTAGGTACCTACATGCCTCCATATAAATGAAGACAGAGCTGAAAAAATCAAATCCGAACCATCTTCGATTATGGTGAAGTCATTTTGTTCGTCGAACTTAAAATGGTTATATTACCAAATAGGTACCTAACCATATTTGGAACGAATGTCATTTGAGTGTCATAAAAAACACAATTTTATTGCTCACTCGACAAATGTAGGTAGGTAGACTACGGTATCAGCTTGTGGCTGGCTGTACCTGAAAACCTACAGCCGGCTAAAATTATTTATTTATTTTAGGGGATCTTTCAGCACAAAGATACATTAGAGATGTGTAAGTTCCCACTTGAAGATACAAAATACAATTGCAAGAAACACAATTATTAATAACAAGCTAACATTCGTATTTACCATAAATATATTTAATACAATTAATAATTTTTTTTAAATTATGTTCACTTTTATCTACTGTATTCATTCCTTATTTTTTATTCAATTTATATATATCAATGAAAGACTTATTAAGTTTGGTTTTTAAACTAGGGATGGTGCTATTGAAGATGTCAAGGTCAAGCTTAGTATTCAGATGATTTTTTTTTTCTCGCTCGGTACAAAAAGGAATTTTGGCGGTAATTTGTCGATACTGGAGGTAAATAAAAAAGATTAGTTTGTCCAAAAGAGTTTGGAATATAGAATTGGATTTTCCTCAGCAACTCTGGACAATTTATGTGAGAGGTTAAAATTTGGGTCAAATAGACCCAGGGTTGCCGGATTTATTTTTCAGGGGATCGTACCACAGACTTGAAAAAATCGTATTTTGCTATGAATTCTACAAAAAAATAGTACACACTGATATTTCAGTCAGTGGCGTAGCAGATAAATTTCAGCTAATTTTAGCTTTTTGAGCTAATTCGACAGGGCTGGAGCAATTTGGTGAGGTGGGCTACGCAACAAAGACAATAAGCTGAAATACCTGCATTATTCTGATTTCTTCGGCGATTAATAAAAACGTAAGAAATATAAAAAAGACACCGATAAAAACGGCGGATAAAAATTGAAATTTCGAAATTTTTATGATCTGGCTAAGCGTGTGTGTTTCCCTTGTCACCCCGAGAGGTGCCAAGATGGCACCCCTCGAAGCTTGGTAGACGTGCTAGTGATTTCAGTCTAGTATAGTCATTGATTGAAAAACGCAGTATATTATGAACAATAAATGAGAAAATCTATATTTGATACTTACACTTAGCCACTCAGGCGATGGCCCCCGGCAACAAACAGGGCCTAAAGCGCTGCTGAGCGGTAGTAATTTACCAACCGCAAATAGCGCGTTCTGGGTTTGCACTTTTACAGTTATTTCAAAAAATTTATGCAATGCATTTCATTTTTAAAACTAGTTTCATAAAATAGATTAGTTAGGCGTTATATCCACATTACTAAATGAAAATCAAGTGCTAAATTTAAGTAAATCACGTTTAAAAAAAAGTTTTGTAAATTTTTCATTCACTTGCAGAAAATAATGTATATTTATGAAAACAAACAATAAAATTAGCGGGTTTCGTATTATTTCAGACCGCAGATAATCTACAAAATCAAATAATGATAAAAAAACTAATCGCCAGTGGAGAAAATAAAAGAAATATCCTCCTAAATCAGGCTATCAAATTAGGATTTCCAACCGAACATTGCGGCGCGCAATGTAAACATAAACCTATGTAGCTTTTAAACTACTCACTTTATGACTGCCAAATATGGATGAAAAACGTAGAAACGTTTATATTCTTTGATTTTACATAACATTTCTTAAAATTGAATCTGTAAATACCTTGATAAAAATCGTTGAAGGCTCCAACTGCCTCATTAGGTCACTGTACACAAATTTTTATATCATACCACTATTAAAATATTATATAGAAAGATTATTATAACACAAGAAACTGCATAATATTGTCAAAGAGTTGAATTATTGCATTTTTTAAAATAACAAAAGAAACCTATCCAGCTTAGCTCGCAAAATACACTGACTGGGGTATGGATTCGCGCCCGGAGCGTTTTAAAAGGTCACACGGTAAAGGTGGTTTCACAGTGATATTTTTTCTGAACCAGACAGACAGGCAGGTTGATCGTTGCAAGTAAAAACCTACATTTCTGATCCGGGGCGCTGTTCGATAGATGACGTCATGCGTGAAATGTATCGCACGCATTTTATATAGGTACTTAAATAAAAGGCAAATAAAAACCATGGACATTCAATCATTTTACTTTAATATAAATAACTACGAATGGTATTCTTTGAAACATCTTTCCAAGCAAAGTGCAACTTCGCATTGCTCGCACTTATATGCGGTCCTTATTTATATTGTTCTGTATACGGCACCACACGTCAATATCTGTAAGCCAACCAATTGCACAGCTTGATGAGCTTTGATTTACACTTACAAGATAACATAAACAAACGACCCAACTCAAGTCAATGGCCAGCGAACAGTCGAATACACCTGAGCACACCTTTACATTTTAAACGGCCGGCTTGGGCAGCATTTGCAGCCCGCAGCGGTATAGATTTATATTATTGCACCTAAAATTAATTATTAATTACATTTACTCCTATTTTCTGAATGAAAACAATAATCTGCAGGGTTTAATTAAGCCTATAAATATCTAAACGTAGTTAACTTTTTAACATTCTGAATAATTTAACGTACAAATAGATGCATTTACTGACCATATAAATATGGCTAAAAAACACCAACAATTTTCAAAAAATATTTTCTACCCCAATTTGAACGGATTCTTCTTTACAAAGTTAAGAGATCCACATAGCTTAAATATTAAATTTCTTACATATTATTATTTGAAAATACTTACTTCATTGTAAAAACACTAAAAAAAACGCACGCACACAACAAACTTTTTCAAAACTTCACGGCAATAGTGTGGCTAATTTCTTGTCTATGACCATAGAGTTTTTGTTTTTAAGCAACAGTGATGTCGAACGAGAATCAATTTCAATCGACTAAACGCTAGTGTCACGTCTTAAAATCCAATGAGTAACATTTTTCAACCACTAGTAACCGAATCAGCTGGCGGCGCGGATCCTAGCCCGCATCGCTTTGGCACGTGCGCGTTGGGTATCAAAGTACAGCCCGCAGCGCCTGAGTGGTTATTTATCGCAAGTGCTATTGTTATCTAGTCACAAATCTAGTCTAGTCAAATGACAACAGTAGGCGCGGAAGACAAATGATTTATTCTTCTGTATATATTTTGAATTTAATTTACACAACATCTCGTTAGATGGCATATATTTTGGTATAAATCTTGGTATAAATACACAGCGTCAGCCGTCAAAATTAACTAATTACCTTTAGCATTTTAGTGAAAAAAACTATGCAAAACGAAGAAAAAGTTAGGTAGGTTAATAAAATTTAATATACGTATACAAAATACGATCATGTTAATCTGCCCCTTCTTCAATGATCTGCTGAAAATAAAGCTGTAACTTGACCGGATGCACCACCATCGTAGACTGTAGGGTAAGCAAAAATCCTTAATCTACGGCCACCTATCGGCTGCTAAGCCAAAACTTTATGCTTCAATTCTATCATTTTGTTTTGCAATGAAACATCAAAGATCCTGTAATGCCATAGTTGTCAAATTCAAAAACGACAATTCGCCGTCAAACAACATCTGTCATTCCATTTCATCAATCAACTTTTTGAGATTTTGAAGAATCATCCGGCAAACATTTGCGTTTTTGTAGAAAAACACCAACATTACATTTGAAACCCCTTGTTTTTGTGTGAAATAAACCAATTTTAATCTAGAAATGGTAAGTTTATACCAAGATTTAGTGCAGATCAGTCGTAATATCGATTTTCTAGGTTATTTACAAGTTCTTGCTTGGTCATCCCAAGATCCAAGCTAAAACTAACAAGTTTTGTTTCCACAGGCTCGGCGTTATGATACCCGCACTACTATATTCTCCCCTGAAGGTACGTCTCTAACGCGTTTACTAAAACCCTTTGATGACGTTTTGAAACGAATTTTATTATTTTTTTCAGGGCGACTATACCAAGTCGAGTATGCTATGGAAGCGATCAGTCACGCCGGTACTTCTCTAGGAATCTTAGCCACTGACGGCATCCTGCTGGCTGCTGAACGTCGTAACACAAACAAACTCCTTGATGAAGTGTTTTTCTCAGAGAAGATCTACAAACTTAATGATGACATGGTCTGTTCTGTCGCCGGCATAACTTCAGATGCAAATGTTCTGACAAATGAGCTGAGACTGATTGCCCAGAGATATTTGCTGAACTATGGTGAATCTATTCCCTGTGAGCAGCTAGTGTCATGGCTGTGTGATGTAAAGCAAGCATACACTCAATATGGAGGTGAGCAATTTTACAACCAGGGAGTTATTTAGAAACTGTTCTTACATTAGTTATATTTCAGAATTAATCTTATTCACTACATTTTACCTGTGTAAGTAATTCCATTCTTCAAATATCTGTCCAATGTACATTTGATCATAGAAATTGGAAGTATTCATCCAATTTACTAGCAACAACAAATTTGATAAAAAAACTTGACACTAGTTTCTGCCCGCTCCTTTGCAAGTGTTGTTTCAATGGAAATGTTTAAAGGTTACTTCTAACCGATTGAAACTGATATACATAGTTACTGAAAAAGTATACTCATGTTTTACTTCAGGTCAATAGCCTATAAAAATTACCTATTACCTATCAAAAATTTCAGCCCGATCTGTTGGGAAGTTTTGGGAAGTAATAAAAATCTATATATCCATCCAAACTTTCACATTTATGATATAAGAGTGATAGTGTGATGTGATTAGAGAATTACAAAGAAATCTGGGCAAAGATATTTGACGAGTGGAATGCCGTCTTTATGGACATTATTGAACATCATTTCACATCACAGACTTTGATGGAGGCTAAACATGCATAACTTTTTAAGTGTAAATCATGTAAAATGAGTCTGTTCATACTAAATTCCTGACACAGTATCATCAATCAAAAGATTTGTCACAGAAAAGGTCTTATATTTCTTTGTGTTGTTTTTAGGAAAGCGACCATTTGGTGTATCAATCCTGTACATGGGCTGGGACAAGCACTATGGCTACCAACTTTACCAGTCAGACCCCAGCGGTAACTATGGGGGCTGGAAAGCCACCTGCATAGGAAACAACAGTGCTGTAAGTATTTTTGGGTTTGAGTTTGAACCTGACCTGTTATTCTCTTTACTTGCGAGGTGTGGGTTGTTTTTGAAGTGTTTCTGTGGTTATTAACTCAAAGCATCAAAATAGCTGATGTGATTCTGGTTATATGAGGTATCAATATCCTCATCTGAGCTTCTATATGGTTCTCATACATTTTGTGAGTCTTGTTATTTTTTTGACGACTGATGTTGCGCGGCGGGCGAAGGTCCGCCTGCGATGCAGAAGGTTGCGGGTTCGATTCCAGCCTTGGGACAAATGTTTGTACGATCTGCAAATATAAGTCTCGGGTGTTCTGGGTATTTTCTATAATTTTTTATAATACATATCTTTATTGACAAATAAAATAAACAATCTTTTTAAACTTTCGCGATTTGTTGACATAATTAAAGATTATTTATCGGGTATTTATCGCGTACCTTTTGTTATATTTTCCCCTACGTTTCCATCGCGTTACAGCGATCGTGGTCACGGGGCGACTGGATGTACTCGGAGCTACCGCCGAGAATTGATGGCAGTATCCACGACTACCCTCAATTCGTCTGCAGAATCAGGAATGTCCAAGTTCACATTACGACACACTACACTGACCGTGTCTGACTGCAGTACAGGCGGATCACGACGCACACACTTATTTAGCACAGGATTACATCCCGAGTACATCCAGTCGCCCCGTGACCTCGCTCCGATCGCTGTAACGCGATGGAAACGTAGGGGAAAATATAACAAAAGGTACGCGATAAATACCCGATAAATAATCTTTAATTAAAATAAATAAATTAAACTAGTATTTACAATTGAAACAATTGAGCTAACTGCAGACTGTTGCAAACATAATAATAATAAAATCTATCTTTCTAATTATATTGTATTAACTATATCAGTCATCTAGTACCCATAACACAAGCTCTGCTTAGCTTGCGGCAAGAGGATGCAGTGTGTATTGTCCAGCACTTTTTATTTATTTATTATTATTTATTTTACTTCAGTGAATTTTAATCTCTTACTCAAGACTTCTGAATGCAACTCAGTTCTGAGCTGTCCTTAATTCTGTCTGTATGTTTGTCTAATATGTAAATAATGGATATTGTATAGTTATTACGTTCGGAGCTGTGGATGGATGTATAGACAGCAAATGATGATTCCTAATGTTTCATATTTCAGGCAGCAGTATCAAGTCTGAAGCAAGAGTATAAGGAGAATGAAACTACTCTAGCTGAAGCACAGGCTCTAGCCATCAAGGTGCTGAGCAAAACACTGGACATGACCAAGCTTACACCAGAAAAAGGTAACAATTTAAAACAACATTTGTGAACTTCAAAGAAAATTATGCATCAAACTGTATGCTGCTACCTCTCACTGCATGGTTGTAGAATAACTTACATCGGTGCAAAATTGATGCTAAGATCTACTCTGTACCCTCTTAGATAAAATAAAAAGTCATTTAGAGCTAAAAAAAAATATGCACTAAGCTACAATGAGGCTACCCTCATTGTAAAATAAAGAATAACATGTTGAAGGTTTTTGGGTTTATTTCTGTGTAAATAATGCAGCTTCATTATTATTACTTTTCAGTTGAGATGGCGACTCTCACGCGTAAAGACAATAAAACCGTAATTCGAGTTTTAACCAGCCAAGAGGTTGAGAAATTGATCTCCACTTTTGAGAAGAGCGAAGCAGAGGCAGAGGCTGCCAAGAAACAGGCGCCTAAGTCGTAATCATTATGGTTTATAAGTTTTCTGCACTAATAATACAATGTTTACTTTCTACTTAGTTTTTATTTGATCATCTACCTATCACCAATATCTATTGAATACCTCTGTGGCGCGGCGGGCGAAGGTCCGCCTGCGACGCAGGAGGTTGCAGGTTCGATTCCCGCCTCGGGACAAATAATTGTACGCTCTGTAGATATTTGTTCAGGGTGTTCTGGATGTCTTCTATGTATATTAAAAAGTAGTGTATTAAATTAACAGTTATCTAGTACCCACAACACAAGCTCTGCTTAGCTTGGGGTTAGATGATGTTGTGTGAATTGTCCTACATTATTTATTAAGTACCTATACATACCTTAGGCTCAATTATGTCGCGCTTTGCCGCGCACATTGACTGTGTAGAATTGAGACTGCTCTGCTCACTGCGCCTGCGCCGCCCCCGCCGCCACCTGCGCTATTGTTTTTATCGTCGATTAGTTCGACGACTCGAGCACAACATCAACAGAAGGAAAGTGACGATGTATCGGGAAGAATAAGCCGGAAAAACAGTAGCAAGCATTGTGTCCCAAACCATAACTGTGATGCGAATGATGATGAAGGAGGAAAACCATCATCATTCGTATCACATATCTTCAAGGTAAGGATCATATTGCGCCGTCCATCTGATTGATTGACTTGCCGTGGAAGGGGTGGGATGGGAAGTTCCTGCTCACAAAATATTCTGTATAAAGTTTTCATTTATCATGATGTCTCAAAGGACTGCAACCCAACCAAGTTGATACCTGACAGTGACGGTCGGTCATGACGTGACGTTGATTACTGACGTGGAAAACAAAAACAAAACAACAAACAGCTGAGAGAGAAAAGTGCGTTTTGTCTAAAAATCTGGAAATAATTTAATTTGTAAATAAAAAAGGCTCAAGTACCTATTGTTATATTATATTATAACAATGCCTATAATTATAAACCCAAAGTTTGAGAGGTCAACAGTATTCGCCAGACAATCGGCTCCACGTAAATGTAGAGAAGAAATGGATGTACGCCTTCTGCTCAACAAATGCGAAACTATTGCTAAAGATGAGCCTCTGGAAGGCAACTGGAGGCTCAAACAATATGTGCACAGCCTTAGCGATATGATTTCAGATATAAAAAAGAATCCTGAGTTAGTAACTATTTTCTAAAATTTCATTAATTAGTCCAGTAATTTTTACGAACTATGAGTGAAAACTGTCTTTTGCTTCATTTTCTCTAATTTATCATTCTGTTGGTACTTAATCATAAGCTTTTTGTTACCCAGATAAATAAAAATAAAATAAATAGTACCCAGGTTTTTCCATTCACTCATGAGTACCTAATGAATGGCAGTCAAGTTTAGCTCTCCCAACCAGTAACCAATTCATATTACCAACAGCTGTGGGAGTTGTAGCATAAGAATCAACAGCTCCATCTCATGGGTTAAGTTGGTGAGGTCAGTTATCAATGAACCTACCAACCAGAGGAAGTCCAGCAGCTTTCCTCTGTGTATATTTAAGATCATTACTGCAATAACCAGTCTGCCTGCCAACATCATTTATTTGCAGACAATGGTGTTAACTCATTTCAACTAGGGCTTTTACGTCTTTGGTATTTAATTTCGTTGACAATTTACAGGTTAAGAATACCAAAGGAAGCTGTATCAGAATATACAAAAAGAATAGCTTTTTTAAAGGGAATAATCCAGACTGCTACACTTAACACACCAGTAGAAAAAGTGAGTTTATCATTTCAAATATTTTATCAATGGATGCAATAAGCACAACTTAAGGCTATACTTAGCAGTGGGTAAAATTTACCTGCATATTTTTGATGATTTGGTTGATTAAATTAGTAGATAAAATCCTACTAATATTATAAATGTGAAAGTTTGTATGGATATTTGTTACTCTTTCACACAAAAATTACTGAACCGATTAGGCTGAAATTTGGTATGGGTATATTTTGGGACCTGGAATAACATATAACCGTGGGCGAAGGCGCGGGCAGCAGCTAGTAAAAAATAAAAATAGAAAAGTAAATGCCAATTATTGCCATATTGTTTGTTTGACATCAAATTCACTTGAAATGATACCAAGTACTGTATATTTCAGTTAGAAGCAGTTCAACTCATTTCCCATGGGGCTGCAACCATGTCAGCTGATGCTGCAGCCCAGGAGATTCATCAGAAGACTGTGGTCAAGTACAATGCTGATCTACGGTCTGAGCTGTTTGGGTTAGGTAAGTTATCAAGTTAATTTAAAGACCTCTCTATCAGGTTACTCTAATTTTTTATTAATAATTTATATCATTTATTGTAAGTTTAAGCATACAGGAATTGGTCTTAGGTGTAGGTAGTCTTATTGGGTACACAATGGATAGAAACCCTGTCAGGTCACAACAATTATTTTGGGTTTGCTCTTGTTAGATTGATAACTTTGGTAGATTTTTGATAGGACAACCATGGCTGAACCATGGTTGCCACCAACCTTCCAGGAATACATCAAGTTCGTTCTGCCACCTTAGTCAGGGTCTGCTGCAAAGCCATCCCGATTCAGGCCCCTTCTATTACTCTACAATCGGCACGCGTGCCCACACAATCCCACTGTAGTCTACCAGCTTTCTGAGTGACGTCAACAGGCGGCCTTATTGCTGAACGCGATATCTTCCAGGTAACCCATTAATGTGATTTAGCTTTAATCATATTCTTAAACATTTCCAGAGGACAACGACGATACACTTCGCAAACGAAACATAATAAAAGCACCTAACTTCATCAGCGATAGAAAAGATCAAGAGACTATAGACTCATTGCTCAAAATACACCAGAATATGCAAGAAAAGGTCGCTGAAAATATGGTTATGCTAACAAAGAGTTTGAAAGAGCAGTCTCAGATTGCCAGCACTATTATTAGGAGGGATACAGAGGTAAATAAATGTGCTACTGAATTTACCATTTACCTTTATTTACAAGCAAAATTCTTTCTGATTCCACAAAGATACCAGCCGGAGAAAAGTAGAAGTTACTTTCATAATACCATGCATATCGAGACACGACTGGATAGCTATAATACGTAGTAATATGAAGTATAATACGATAATAAGCAGATAATTAAATAAATAATAGATAAGCTAAAGAAATAACAGAAATTACCTACTAATTCTAGAAACAATTATTTGTCTCTTTTGCATCTCGAATTACGACTATACATACCGTACGAATTTAAATTACCCAAAAATACCAAAGAGATTTGAACCTGCTACCTATTGCGCCACAAGGTCAAGTAACTGTCTATAGCCTCTCCACTCTCTTATTTGCCTTTTGGTACATGGAGGACTGTGAAGTTCCCTAATTGTTGAAAAGTTTTATTCTGTTATTTAAATATTTTTGACCTGAAAATTGTGAAATTTATGGACCGTATTATTTGTTTGACCTTTGTTTTAATTAAATAATAATATTTTGACATATTCATCACTTACAGACATTTTTATTATATTTAAATTGCATATTTTTGACCAGGTTTCATAAAGAAGAGTATTGCTTTAAATTATATTATATTGACATACTTCTAAATAAAATTAAATTGTCTAGTTCTTATACATAGTATGTTGCAATGTTCTTAAATTATGTATGTTAGGTATATTGAAATGTTTGTACGCCCGAGTGGCAGAATCCAGCGATCTACATAGTATAATAAGTCTTATTATCTGACTGTAATATTACCTGATTCACAAACAATAAATGAATTATGAATTAGGCGAATGAATGAAAACTGAACGACAGAATATAGTATTCCATAGACACAGTTACTTTTGACAGAGATGAGAATTTGTCGACTTGAAAAATATGATGACTTACGAAAGTAGAAGAGAAATACAGTCCATGCCAATTTCATTACATAAGATTGTATGCTAACATACACTTCATTAAGTGCATTTACGTTCCAGGCTCTACATAAATCGTCTGATCTAACAGATCGCAACATGATGTCCCTAAAAGCAGAGTCTGACAGACTGCAGGTGCACAGCCGCAGTGCATGGAAATGTTGGCTTTGGATCATGCTGGCCGTCGTCATGGTCATATTTATCAGTAAGTCATAAGTAAACTGTAATCCATGTTTCCTTCGAGCTAAATCAAAATGAGTAGTCTTCCGAGACACGACGGTCACGTGGTGACGTGGGTGACACAAGCCTACGGCACCGACGCCATCGGCGAATGAGAAGACGAATCTGGTTTTCTGGTGTTACCAGTAGCGTAAATTCGTAACTCCCCGAGCTCCTGGTTTTCCCTGTATAAATCTGATAAAACTATGGGGTTTTGTATTTCCTAATTATTTATCACATTTACTCGTGTTTAACTAACGCTGTTTTGACCGATCTTACAAACATAATTGACGATACTGGTAACACCAGGAAACAGATTCGTCTTCTCATTCGCCGATGGCGATGACGACGTAAGCTAGAGACACCCACGTGACCATCTTTTCTAGGAAGAGTACACCCTTGTTTTCTTATACCATGCGCTTACCTAGTAAAGGGGGCACATAAAGGATTAATTGATCATTGATTTATAATTTCTTTTTACAGATATGGTGATGTTCATGAAAGTTATGAAGAAACGAAAATATGAATTGTAATTTCTTAGGTATGTAGATTTTATTTACTTTAAAATGGTGGACGCGTCATGAAAAAGGACGCTGCCTGTCAAGCTGCGAAATAAGCGATTTATCGGACTATCGACTTTCGTGCGCGAGTATACTCATGCGTAAACATACCCCCTCCACTTTCTTCCAGCGTTCTTTTTACGTGACGCGACTTATACTTTGATTGCACTTAAAGCGGACATGAATTGTTTACTTATATAATTTCCTATATAATTTACTCAATACACTAATAGATTCAGGCGTTACTTGGCGGAAATGCATTGCAAAATTTAAGGAAGTAAATATCTAAACTATTCTTTAAAAAAATGTATCAAAGTAACTCGTTGAGAACTTATTTTGACAATTTTTTATCGTGTAATTATTGTGGATTTTCCCCTACAAAAATTTTGGATCTTATCAGATAAAGTTTTTGCGCAGAATTGTTACTCTGTTTCTCATTTCCATGATCACGGGCCATATAGTGACCCAGTCCTTTGGTAGGCATGTGTGGGGCCAAAGCCAACAGCATAGAGGCCTTTTATCAGAATTAATGTAAAGGCGAGAGCTACACATAACGAGCATCATCCTCGGTTGCACAATATGATACATCCGAAGATAATATTCGCCAGGTGTAGAGATTATATATACCAGGTGTAGAATTGTTACTTATTATTGTCGTCCTCATATTATACAATAATGTCAAACTAAATCTATTGCATCTGTCAGTTTTTAATATGTTTTTGCTCTTTCATGTAATTGTGAAGTTTGTATATAATATGTAAATATATGTAAAAAGTATGTACCTATATTTTATCTGATAGTAATTTAGTAGGATAAGGAAAAAGTTGGTGGTTTTCTTTAGAAACTAATAGAATAAAACAATTGTATTTATTTGTATTCTAACAAGTATTTATTTATTTGTATTCTGCTAAAAACAAAATAAAAATGCATTCAGCAAATTACAGCGTGTAAAGTTTTTAATATATTATTTTTATAGACACTTAGGTCCAAATAGGAAGTGCTTTTTAACCTAAGCCCAGGTGATAATTGTGACAATATACAAAATAAGGTCGCTCAAAATATAATTTTTGGGTTCAATAGCTTAATTTGGACCCAAAATACTACCAGGCACCCTAAAATATAATTTTAAACAACCCTTTTTTATTGTTACTATTATTGGCGCCCGAACTAGATTTCCATTAAAAATATACAAAGAAAATACCAATTCATAAAGTCTGTTTACGGATAAGCTGCTCTACTCTTATTATGTAAGAATAACATTATAACTAAGTTCGTATCTACATACCTATTTATATATATGAATACGAAGAATATTATGCTGTATCTTACCACTTTCCATAATACTTAAGTATTTCATTCTGGCATTTTACATTCTGTGCGTGATTATTACTGGACCTCTCTTTCTAATTGCAAATATTTAACATATTTTTATATTATGTCATGCTATTTAATATAAATTACATAGGGATAACCCGCGTGCTTAAAGAAAGGGATTGAGAATGACGTAATCTCTCTTGCTGTCCCGCGCAGTTCGAATTCGATCTGATGACGTCATTGTCAATATCATTCTTTAAGTATGCAGGTTATATAGTATCGTTTTATGGCTAGGTATAGGTACAATTTACATTCCTAAGAGCCTGATAGCCCAATCAGAGGCCTGAATTCTACTTTTGTATGAGATTTTGTACAGCGAAGCGCCTCTAAGATGCGAACTGGAACGCAAATCCCTTAATACAATGGAACGACTCTTTGATATCTCTATAGTATCTAGGAACAGAAGTCAGGGCGAATACTCAAGCAAGAATATTATAATCAAGTTAGTATTCTATTCTCTATGAGCTACTCAACAAATAAATGAGAATAAAAGGTACCTCATTTAAATTCAAAATGTTTAATGTTAATTGAAGCATTCCTATGTATGTATATTTAACTTTTGAAACTATCATGGTTATTCCCAACACTAAAGTCTTATAACGTGATATTTGCCGTGACTTGAGTTTTCAGCTTTCCAATATTTCGGCACAGTTTCATGCGCCATGATCACAGAATAACTCAAAACTTAAATCATGGTAAATATTCAGCGGGATATTTTACAACGATAAATGACTTTAGTATTCATATAATTCGCTATTACAGTAACAGATATAAGTTATTTTATTTTAAGTACTATATTTTCCCATATCTTTCCTACGATTTAGCACGAATTATATTCGTCAACTAAAAGCAATTCCCTTTATGACGTTTGCGTATCTGGTACAATTTTTAAACGTCACTATTACCTATCAAGCTTAAGTTATAATGCCTACCACAAACGGGAAGACTTAGGCCAATCATGAATATGTATTTATAGAATTAGAACAAGATACTTCAAGCGAAAATTAAAGAGCTTAACTTCTTTGTTTGTCCCTCGTTACGTTAAATGTAGTTTAAGAATATGTATAGAGATATAAGACAGATATAACACAATATCTGCTTACTTGTGGCTAGGTATGAAATATGTATGAAATATATAATGCATAATTTATTTTTGCTTCGTGTATAATCTGTTTAATTTAATAAATCCATAACTTAATGACTCATTTCCATTTATCAAGCTACAATATGGGTACCTAATAATTGCCTGCCGCCCAAGTAACAAAGGCGTATTCTTAGCGTTTATAAGTTTGGCTGATAGCTCATCTAAATCACTGAAATCTTCCAGCTTATGGTTATTAGGCTATTTTACTTCTTATCATATACATCGGTGAGTTCAAATTTCCAGATCTTGTTGGGTCCTATTTCTGTCACGTAGAGATGTGAGCCGTTTCGTGTTACAGCCAGCGAGTGTGGGTTGGTGAATCCCTGTAAAAGTTTACAAAGGTCAATTAAAAACTCCTGTAGGTTTTAAAAGTAAAGAAGGTGCTCAAAATGTGATTTAAGGGACTTAGAACGTAGCGGCCAATGGTCCAAAGGCTACAAAAAAAGACAAGACCCTTCTAAAAAACTTGAAAGTTGGGCGTTAAAAGCTATTGATTATTGCATTGAATATTCCTATTTGGAAAGACTCCTGCAAACCGTAGACAACGCTGTGTGATACTCATGTATAGTCAGAAACTTTAGAGATTCCTAAGTCGCCTTGCACTAAATCGTCGGGCAAGATATAGAAGTTTTCTGTTCGTTGCAATAACTTTATTGGTCAATCATCGCCTTGTTGGGCTGAGTTAAATAATAGTTCGATGGGTATTTTCATTATAATGATCCAATATTGGTTAAAAAGGTTTTCTTTATACTCACAGTGCTAGGCTCCCAAGTATCCAAAATGTTGCCATTCAGCGCGTTCACAGTAAAGCCTCTCACAGCAATATTCTGTGCAGTCGGTCCGTTTACAGCGTAGATCGTGTCACCTTGCGAGGCCACAGCAAAAACTCTACCCAACGTCGGGTCTTCGATAACCCTTGAATAAGAATAAGAAACTAAGTACATATACATATTTATTTTCAACGAGACTAAAGCAATACCTATAAGTACTACTTAAACTACAGACAAAGTACACGTAAGGCCAGTTACAAAACTGATTCGACTTCAGCATGTGTTTCTTGACTACCAAGCTAGCAATCAACGCTGTTCTTGATGGCGTTAAGATAATCACTCCAAAGACATACAAAAGAATGAACGGATAAGAATTTTAAACTATAAACACTATTATTAAAGCTACAAATAAAACTACCTTGCCGGCATCCTGAAGTTGATAAACTCGCTCAAACCGGCGTGGGGGCAAACGATCCTCTGGTTTTCTCTATCAGCGACGCAGACCATATCTAGATGCTCGAGTAAGGTCACGCTGTGAGGAAGGTTGAGGGTTATGGTCTCTGTAGACGTGGGTATAGCTACGAGAATGACCCCAGCGGCATTGAACTTCAAGATTTGATTGTTGCAGTAACCATCGGCGACGAAGATTTCTCCTAGAATGTAATAATTCAAACTCAAGAGTTAAAGCTAGTACCTATACCTATTAATGTTACTATTAACAAATTTGCTAATCCCTCCATACGTCTCAGTCTCGATACGCCCGCCCGCTGGGCCAAAAAGATTTCCTTGGGTTTTTATACTTATTAAAATAATATCAAAATTTGCTGCTTTTACCTGTAGTAGCGATAGCAACGGAGGTAGGCATGCAGAGGAGCACACGCCGACGGTCAGCAGAGCCGGCTGTGAACGCCTCGCCGATTGTCAGAACCGGGTATTTGTGGTTGTTGTGTGCGTACTGAAAACACGAAGAATCAAATGCATAGAGATTTTACTTCCATGTTTACCTACCCCGTATCGTATACTCAATGTCAAAGGGTGTAGCCAGTTTACGAAATATGTAAGAATGGAAGCGAATATTTATTGCTGCAGCATCGACCTACAAACAAAATCGATGTCCTCAAGGTCCAAGGTCTTTTATATATTAATTCAGAGGCATAAGTATGGGTAACTATCCTCGTACTCTTGTCTGCAAGTTAATGTCCTTACATAGTTAAGTATGAGATCAAAATAAGCAAAGAGAATTACGAGAAGCGTAGGTAAGTTAACACGTAAATTGTTTTTCCCAAAATTAATCAACATCTCATCTCTTTTCGGAGAAATTGTTATTTAGCGTAACTAGATGATGGTTATGATACGAACATCCCCAGAGAAATCTGAAACTACTCTGTAAGAACGAATATCGTATCCTAATGTAATAAAATAACATCCTTGACGTCGAAAATGAAGCCTTATAATAGAAGCCGTAGAATATTCCATCCCTTAGCGAAAATGGTTGGGGATTAGGTACACCAATAAACATTATAAATATACGTTTAAGCGCGGCTTAATTTCGTTATACGAACAAGAACCATACATTAAGAAATCAAAGAAACCAAATACTTATGTTTGTGTATTTTCTATGTATAATCCATACTAATATGATAAAAATTCGATATTAACTCGATGTTACCTTTTTACGCCTAAACGGTTGAACGGATCTTTATGAAATCTGGTAGGGAGGTAAACGGTATTCCTGTAATACATGTGTATCACAAATGAACTTGACGATTAGGCTACTAAAAAGCGCGTGCGAAACCCCGGGCAGAAAGTAGTAAAAAATATATATCCATGTACGGAGGGCAGCATCATTGGTAACCCCTTTAACGTATACACTTCTAAGACTAGAGGGTTACCAGTTGCTGGTCTAAATTATTATGTTATTCAGTTATATAATAACCATAACGCAAACTTGGCTTACTAATTTGGGGCTAGAACTCTGCGTGGATTGTCCAGCATTATTTATTTATAAATTAAAGTCTATTTACAATAGTGAGTGATCAGATCATAATTAATCAAATAACTACTACGAAGAACTGTATTAAAAAGATCTACATATAGTGGCATTGATGGAAATTAACCAATCACACTTAAATATTACAATTTCCTGAGCTACAAAATATTGCCCGCGAAGGCTGAGCTCCATCGCTGACCTTCAGAGCCCAAGGCCAAGAAAGCTCACCTTGAAACCTGGTGCTAACCACCATGTCCGATGTCCAAGACCCGGACTTTATGGTCTACAGTTAGCCTACGGATCCAATGGTGATTATAGTCTCTGTGGATAGGGTACTTTTCACTGACCTCGATAAACCAAATCAAATCAATCAAAAATCATAAAGCTTACCTTGAAAACCTGGTGTTTAGCGACGTCCGTGACCCAGACGTTATCGTGATGGTCTACAGTTAGCCCATGGGGCATGTAGAACATGTAGGATCCCCAGCTGTGAAGCACTGAGCCGGTGTGAGGATCAAGAACGAGGATGGTGTCCTCAATGATAGGACCTTTGTCCAGATTTTGATAAGCGTTGGTTTCGTTGAAAGTACTGAAATGTAGAGTGAGTGGGAGATTTTGAATGCGTAAGAAGATAATTCGTGTTTGTAGGAATGGGAAGGAACTAAAATGGACAAAAAATTACATAATGGCAATGTCTGGTCAATGCAATCAGTTTCGGTAGGTAGTTAAAAGTAGGTATACGTGTTTTAAAAAAAGGCACTCTATATTCAAAACAAAACATAATAAGACAAAAAGTTTGAAAGTGAAACTTTCGGTCGTGAAAAAGAAGAAAGAAAATTTGGCTTTGATGACACAGGAGAAGAAGAACTAAGGGTGTCATACGTTACCTCTCATCCCAAACTCTTTCAGCCCTATGAAAGATAACCGGCTGCCCCAGAGAGTTAATTGAAACAGCGGTGATCTGCCCAACATTGAGCGACTGTTGTGGCCAGTTTTTCACTTCCTGCGGTCTCAGTACTATATCGTCTTTGGGCTGAAAATCATCCCAAATAATCGTTGCTTTTACAATAGCTTTGTGGTAGATGAAAATATAGACCTATGTGTTAAAAGTAACAAAGAACTACTTTGCTTACCAAATGCAGGTCTAGATTTTTCAGGACATCTTCATTTGCACCATAATTGAAGTAGTCGAAATTATCTCGTACCGTTTCGGGCTCGCATTGAATAGCACCGAATGCAAAAATGAACAGCACGAAACCCAACATCTCAATATTTGTTGTGATCGGACTATGAGTGTTGAACCACGATTGCTGCGTACTAAAGGAGTATCGATTTTATCTTACAACTCCTCGTTAAGTACGCATGCGTGGACTACCTTCCCGCAATATCAAGGTCGGAAGAGAGCCACTCAAATAAAACTCTATACATAGTATACATCATTTATTCACACAATACCCGAATATTTTACATTTCGAGTGTCTCACAAGCCATAAAACTTTGTCAGAGATTTGATTGAAACAATTTCTAAAATACGAAAATATCGAAATTTAATTTCTTTATCAGTCTCGAAATGGATCGTTGCATGAATTTGGCACATTCTCATGAACGGCAACGATCATACGCGAGCATTCTATACCTGTTCCCTCATTCTCTAATGCCATTGGGTTAATTTTTTATTTACTGTCCATTTTTAAACTCTGAGTTGGGTTGATCCCAGATGTAACCAGTTTCTGTCATTGAGCAGATCGCGTTGTAATACCTTCCGGGGCTGCGACAGTAAGACCACGATGGACATTTACATCTGAACAGAGTTTGGAATTCTTCCTTGCATACTTCGTTCCACCAGCATGTTCTCTGTAGAAAAATATGTACTTTGAAACACTTGTCCCTTCTTTTAAACCCTAATCACAAGAACATAAGTAAATTTTGACTAGGTTCCTGTTATCTAGTTAAATCGATGACCTAGATTTAGCTACTTCGTTCCGGAGGCTTGAGAAAATTGCAAATAGCTCTTTATGGTTTCCGTTCTATATAAAATACTAAAAACTTTAGGTTGTATTGTGAGGTTTACAATCATCTGAATATTTTGCACAAAATATATACAAAATAACACTTTATTTACCTCTGTAACATATCCTCGGATGCTTTGATCGGAATAGCTCCGCTTAGCCGTTCCCATTTTCGGCATGGTGCTCAACAAAATCAAGAAAAACATCACATTATGTACCTGAAACATCAAACTCTTTCACTTGAACTCGAAATACCCAATACTGTGTTGATTTCCTTGGACAGAAGGTATATTACCATAATCATAGTAAAGAACTGGCTCGAAGTTGATAAAGTTTCCAACTCACGAACGGATAAGTTGCTAAAATCAGTCATACTCACAGTGCTGTCTTCTTATTTGCCACATGACTCAAGAGCTTTGATTTGATTACTTTGCGTATTTTGTTTTTATTTTCCATGCAGAATGTGACTAATGTGCATATTTCCTCATGTTAAAATGTTTAATGTTTTCTTTATATTTTTATATCAGTTTGGTCACTATGTTTAAAAAAAGTTACCTATGTATTAACAGTACTGAATATCCTACATTCATGAAATGTATGAATATATGAAATAGCTGAAACCTTAAATTGACGACAAGGCAATAAAATTAGCAAAATACTCACTTAGTTGGTAACATTGACTCGCCCTCTACCGGAGCTTTTACGCGTTTCCCCAGTTAGTGTTAGCCTTTGATGTTTTGTAAAACGGGAATATGAAAGGTCCGAACTCATTTTCCCCAGGTACTTGTAAAATTAAATAATAAGATTTAAAACATTATTTATTACTTAAATTAATAAATAAATACTTACTAACAATTGTTTTACAAAAATCAATACCTACATAGGACTTTTAAATGCAATTGCACAATATACTACAATACAACAGAAGAGTACGAAGAAAGTAAACGTTATTATGTATTAGTCTAAGTAGATCAGAAGAAACATTAGAGAATGGCACTTATTAAACTAATAAATAAGGTTCGTTATCAAAAACTAATAATAACAATCAACTTTGGTTGGAACTACCACTACATTTGGAATAATTTCTTTTCTAAATAAAATAAGATTCGTCTGCTACATTGCGATTTCTTCTCCGATTTTGTTCTCGTCTATTTTATTGGTGTCGTATTCTTGTCTTCTATGTTGATTTTCTGCGTCTTTTCTGAAACAATATAAAACATTTGAAATGTACCTACAAATCGAATCCAAGAGCCCACGATCATCGTGATAAATATTTTAAAGATCAAAGTGTAACAGCATCTTTAATATGTTTGCTATCAAAGTAAAAACGTATTTCAAAGGCTCCATCGACTTTATCATTGTTCCTCACTTCCTTAAAACCTTGCTTTACTTGAAGTGGTACCTACATATTGCAAAGCTTTTGTTTGTTTACGTAATATTTCTTAATTCATTCCGTAAAGAGGAAAATTATGAGGCTCCTTGATATTCATAGAATAAAATAGCCCACTTAGTTAGTGGTTTCAGCTTTTGGGACAGTTTGTTAGAAGTATATTGTCATCATTATATCAACATACGTCTACTGCTGAACACATAGAGCTAGATAAATAGTAGTTTACGGTTGTCTGGTAGAAATCGCTCGTGAGTGATCAGATCGCCTTGTCACATTTTTTGTACCTAATTGTTTGTCAATTGTTTTGTAAAGTGTGCGATAAAGAATTTCCTCCCTGCGACCGCTAAAGCGTAGGTAGTCGTTCTCGGTTCTTGTGCGATGTCTTCCCTCACTTGGTTTTGCATTAAATCTTAACGAAATACTTACGAGTATTTGTTCGAAGCTGGCTGGAATAAGCTCTTCGGACAAAGACGGTAGTACGGCCAACATTCGCCTCCAGATTCCCCCGCTTTCTGCGCGTCTACATACTCTTGGAGAAGCGATGAGTACGGGGATATACTTGGCCTGAAAAAAAAATATACAAAAATTATAAAAAATATTACAAAACCTATAAAATTCAGTCTAACAAACCATGGGTCCATATTTTGAAGAGCAAAAGTATCGAGTATTTCTCTACATAATTGCGAACGAATTTTTTATTCTTGATGAATTAGAAGTAGCCGACTCCGGACTATGAATGTTGTTATGACGAGAAAACAGATTTGCAGAAAATTAAATCTAATTAAAAGAGTACTGATATTTTTGTAATAGTTCTGATTCAGTTATCAAATATACAGCTACAGTCTTATACGACTTGCATGATTTACTTTAACGCTTTAATCGTCTTAATTAACCTTTTGACCGCCACGCCCCAAACGCATTTCCGTGCTCCCAAAAAATTAGTGCTACCGAGAGTTCTTGAATTGAAAATTGTCGATAAACACATAGAGACTTGATTTCGTTGTTTTTTATCCAATAAACGACTTCTTAAAACCTGGGATGTTTTATTTAATCTTGTGCTATCTCCCACTCTTAATACAATATAATTTTGTACATAAATAAAAAACAAACATTACAAGTAAAATAGTAGTAAAGCACAGCACTACTCGCCATAGCGATGACGTCACTGTCACGACTGGATGACAAAGGCGCCCACGGCCTACCTTTTTTGAAACTTCCTTAGAGATGTACCTAACCGTGTCGCACGCTGATAATCGTTTTCGAAATAGATGTAGATTTTTCTTAATTGACGAAATAGGCAGGTATCGATTAAACATATTTTGTTTTTGGTAGGTCAAGTTATGAAAAGCGTGAAACCCACCATAGACGTAGCTATAATATTATATAGGAATATGCAAGGCATAGCGCGATATATTTTCTACACAAATTTTCGAGTGACCGCACCCGCAGCTATAATTTATATATTATATTATATATATATGAAAATCGACCGGGATCCCGTGATCCCGGATCCCAGGATCGAATCCTCTACTTGTAGTAGTACTGACGGTAGTTAGATACTATTTTTCGGAAGGATAATGCGGAAATATGGTCTAAGAGATTTATTTTTATAGAGAACTAGCTGCTGCCCGCGGCTTCGCACGCGCTTTTCATGTACCCTATTTCCATCCCCGGGATACCATCTACCTCTGCCAAGATCCGTTCAGCCGTTTAGGCGTGAAAAGGTAACAGACAGAGAGGTAGACCGAGCTACTTTCAAATTTATAATATTATTAAGTAGGATAGGTAGTACAATTCGCTTTTTAAGAGACATTATACCTACTTAGTAGTTGCATTATAAAAGTAGATAGAGACGTGGCGTGCTACTCTATGTGCAAAGACAACCCAACTAGTAATCAGAACACTAAAATATAATTACGAACTCCCAGGAATCGACCCCAGCACTTAGTTCGGCCCTGCCAAAAAGTCCTTAGTGAGGACCTGAAAAATCTCCGCACCGCGCGACTGCGTGCAACTACCGTGGTCGACAGACAACTAAACTCTTCATCGTCATCAATACCTTCTAAAATTCGCAGGAGGTCAGAATAATCCATCACCATGTTGCACTGCACTATTTTTTCGCTCTTCGCTTATGACGCATCAAGTTGTCGCCTATACATGACCATGGCGCTCAGGGAACGGATTATTCGGTTAGGTGCTAGGGATGCACCAGACTTGAGTTATCAGGTTTTATTTTACAAGGTTGATTTGATGATATTTTTTTGTTAATGTATCTTATGCTAGTTTTATGTTTTTAACCTTTAGTTTTATGCAAATATCAATAATAATAAAAGATAAAAAATGATAAAATAACATGTTTGAATTGAATTTTGAATAGTTTTCAAGAAATCTATGCCTCCTGCATCACGTCACTAGTTGTCAACTATAGACGACTGTGGCGCTCAGGGCATAGCATTTGCTTGTATGAAAATCTATGTTTTTTATTTCAATATTTCTCAGTACCTGTAGCTCTAAGAGACTTGTTTTTTATACTCAGATGTAGCTGAGATATTCTAATTTGGGAAATGTAGAAATAAAATACCAGTAAAACTTTTTCAATACCTTTATTTCATATTTTTGTAGGGCGGGTTTTTTGTCAACTATAGACGACGACGTTGGCGCTGAGAGCACGGAGGTGCTTGTCACCTATAGGGGACTATGGCGGTCATAAGATTAATGAAAAGATATGTACTTAGACAGACACGGGCACATACCTACACTATAAATTTAATTTTATAAATCCCCTTTATTTAGTTAGTGCGAACATACTTTTCACATTAATTGCCTTATTATTCCTTGCCTTCTAGCATCAACAGAAGAATATAACTTAAGAAATGTGCATTAATTAACTAAAGCTCAGATTTTGTAATACTCATCATCATCATCATCAGCCCGTACACATCCACTGCTGAACATAGGCCTCCCCCAAACGACGCCATGAATAGCGGTCCTGAGCCGCCTCCATCCAACGACTCCCTGCTACCGCTACGACGTCGTCGGTCCATCGAGTGGGAGGTCTTCCCACACTCCGTTTCGCATTGCATCGCGGTCGCCACTCGAGAACCTTTACTCCCCAACGTTTATCAGTTCTACGAGCTATATGGATATTTATAACATCTTTGATTTATAATACTATACTAGACCAAAGTGTATTTCGTCTTCAATGAATATTGACGCAAAGATAACCCCTTTATTTGATAGGCCTCCCCTGATAGTGCCTTATAATCTTGTATCATAATATAGACGACCCATGTGGTTTGGCGCGACGGGCGAAGGTCTACCTGTGACGCAGGTTACGGATACGATTCCCGCCTTGTGACAAATGTTTTTACGATCTGCAAATATTTATTCCGGGTGGTCTAGGTATTTTCTATGATATTAAAATGTCTATGTATGTATTAGGTAAGGTATATTATGTATATCAGTAATCTAGTACCCATAACACAAGCTCTGCTTAGGTTGGGGCTAGATGATACTTTATGGATTGTCAAGCATTGTTTATTTATTTTTATTATGAGGGCTAGTGCCCGTAATCCCCATGCTGGGCATGCAGGGTGGGAATCGTAGTTCGGTGGTAGAATTGTTCTGAAGGCTGCCCGCCCCCCTTGGATATCCCTTAGTGGCCTCTTACCCTACCTCCTATCCGCGGTAGGATTTGGGGTGGTGCCAATTCTCAGCCGGCACCAACGGCAAAAAAGATAGGTACTCACGTAAAAAACAACTTCAAAACCTCGCCAAAAAACCCGAAGTTAGTCATAGGGTGCGCTTGTACTTCGCATATCGTCCGCAGTAAGCACTCCTTGCCCGCTATACCGTAGTTCTCCAGCATATCTTCCGCAATTCCATACATTAGCGCTCTGAAAATAGAGACGGGATTATTTATTTAAACAGATTGTAAATTAAAAAAAAACTTATATCCTACACATGAATAGTGCCCAGAGGTTAGTCACAAAAGGCACCGTGGGCCTGAATTGCTCTAAAAGTGTCGAGATTTGTAAACATGTTAACTATTAATATTTATCGCCTACCAACCAGCTTTTGCGTTACAGCGATGTGGTTACGGGAAGATGTGACCACGATCGCTGTAACGCGATAGAAACGTAGGGGAAATAACTAACACAAGGTACGCGATAAACACGCGACAAAAACCGTTGAGTTGCTCTATTCTATAGAAATTAATATGGGAAAGTCTGGCTCCTTTGACAAGAGTGTTTTGATTAACCAGCCATTTCCTATTCACTGTACTGATAGTTGTGAGATAAGAATAGGTAGTTCACTGCCAGACATAGGCCTTAGATCTAAATCCCCTGGCTGTCGAGGGGGTGCAGGGGATTGCAGGTGGCGCCACCTGCAAGCCCCTGCATATCCTGCTTGGAGATTATGGGTATACAACTCTATATCTATAACGAGCGGCGTAATTTCTTTTTTTTTAATTCGCTATATACATAGGGGCAAATGTCATTGTGGTAATTAATAAATACTTTAGAAGGACCATTCCTTATGCAATAGTCGCCAGATTTCGAATCGCTCTTTGAATTTCAATGCTTCCAATTCCTCACTTCCTGCAACTGCCAAGTCTCCGTGTATGGAATTCCTGATGTACCGGAAGGTGAAAGTAACGACAACTAAAACTGTTGTTGTCCACGTTGTAACTGATATATGGGTCGTTTTTGTACTGATGGGTTTTGTGTGTGGTCTTTGAATATAAGGACTTCGTGTGGGTCCAGTCCAGACCCATTAATAATGTTCTAGTGATTATGGTCTGATACTACCTCATGGTTTTCTCGATCATCGTAATAAAGGCGCCCTAAAGCACTAACCATCGTGCTCCTTTCTGTTACTAAAAAAAAAATACAATGTGTATTGTCGAACCTTGATCAAACGAGATGTGCGGATACGTGACATAAAGTAACTAAAATATCAGAAAAAAAATCTATATCATAAACCAAAGCAATAAAAAAAAAAGTTTTTTATCGAAAAAATTATCTCACGTATCCGCACATCTCGTTTGATCAAGGTTAGACAATACACATTGTATAAATGAAGACTTGACGTTAACTCTCTCCTCCATGCAACCTGTCTAGTGCAGCTTCTTCCATTTGAGGATCGATGGCTACTTCTCGCTTTCCTCTTCTTCTCGCAATGTACTGCCCTAAGTAGTCAGCCATTAGATTTACTGCTGCACTTCCCATGGATCTCCCCAGTAGTGGTGGTAGATCTCCATATGGGTTCTCATTTTCGAACCTTGATCAAACGAGATGTGCGGATACGTGACATAAAGTAACTAAAAAATTTGAAAAAAAAACTATATCGTAAACCAAAGCAATAAAAAAAAAGTTTTTTATCGAAAAATTTATCTCACGTATCCGCACATCTCGTTTGATCAAGGTTAGACAATACACATTGTTAAATAATAGATTCAGGCGTTACTTTGCGGAAATCCATTGCACAACACATTGTATAAATGAAGACTTGACGTTACCTCTCTCCTCCATGCAACCTGTCTAGTGCAGCTTCTTCCATTTGAGGATCGATGGCTACTTGTCGCTTTCCTCTTCTTCTCGCAATATACTGCCCCAAGTAGTCAGCCATTAGATTTACTGCTGCACTTCCCATGGATCTCCCCAGTAGTGGTGGTAGATCTCCATATGGGTTCTCATTGTCGGTCAGGCCAAGTTTGTCGAAATCAACTGGAACACGTCAAAAGTTTGCTTTGAACTCTGGTTTAGTACAGGGGTAGGAATGATAACATAACGCGTAACACTACATACTATAAGAACTAATTCGCTTCAGAGCTTCAGGGCTTAGTTTTAATTATTAAAACGAACGTACATTTTAATAATTAAAATCAAGCTACAAGTAGATACCGCTAGGCTTAATCAAAAGTCGTAATCAATTGCATACGGGTGAATCACCTTTTTGACCGACCCCCCGCGCAAAACGATATCTGTATTTCAGTTTAAAATATGACAATACGATTGTTTCAATGCTAACGCAAACACTGATTCTCTGCTAACATGGTCGTATCGTGTCACAGTTTTCATAGTTTATAGCAAAAAAAAATATATATATCTATGGTAACTCGGCTGAACATAGGCAAAAAACATGCCCCAGGATTCTCCGCCTTTGTATGTGTCCGTTGAGTCACCATAGGAAAATCAGAAATCCCGCTATAAACTGCAAAAAAATATATAGTTAAAAACTAAAACCCGACTACATAAAAGTCTTAAACAAGCGTTCACCTATTGTCCTTATCTTTTTCTTTTGATACTTAGGTTGTCGGAGGCCTTTGTTATTAATTTTACCCTAGGTATATGGGGTGGGTGCCTCCGACTACCTAAGTTTCAAAAGAAAGTGCTATGGACAATAGGTGAACGCTTGTTTAAGACTTTTATGTAGTCGGGTTTTAGTTTTTAACTATATTTTTTTTTACCATACATTATCGATACAATATATCGTCCCTGTAGAAGGAAAATTAAATAACTGACAATACCAAAATCCAGAGAAAAACGCGATATACTGTTTTTTTGCGACAAAAATAGCGATAACTTTATTTTGCACACAATTTATGCCGTCGGTTTTTTGGTATGTTATAGGTTGTTACTCAATCTATTGCTAGATTAAATGATATTAAATTAGGATCTTTTGTTTGAGAGAAAAAAAAATGTAATTATACATTTGTCCCTCGCCGAATTTTAAAGGTTTAGAACAATTATTTAGTTATTCATGTTAGTTATTCAGTTTTGCCTCACCAATTAAGATCACTGGCGCCCAAAAAGCTAACGATAACTGCGCTTATTTAATTTTCCTACATCAGTAAAATTATAATCCCATCATTTATTTACTTATTTATGTAAAGACCATCCTATGCATTAGTAAGGATTTTAGTAAAATTAAGATTTTTTTCACACAAAACCAAAAAAGTCATCATTCTTCTTCATTGAGTGTGTGAATATCAAAAGAGTTAACCACTAGAAAGCCAAAATTATTTTGGTAGACGTTTTATTTTCATAAAATCAAATAAGACAATTATTCAATGACAGGTGACGCTATCAGGGTTGCCTGGAAGAAATCGCTCTCAGCGATAAGGCCGCCTTTTGTACTGTTCATCTTTGTTTAGATATAAGATCTTTAATTAATGTATTTATTTTCTAGTACAATAAAGTATTCATTCATTCATTCATTGCTATGGCTCGAATAGTCGAAACTGAATCTAAATAGTTTAAAAAAAAAACCATCTCTTCAATATTGTGCATATGCCAAAGTTTGAGAATCCTTCGAGATGTTTAGATCCGCGGTGGAAAAGGGACTACAACCCAAACATAACTGTAAATCTGCCGATGGAACATCTACGCAAATTATGCGTAAAATTCTTCGCGTTTTATACGTGTTTGTCAGCTGGAAATAAACCAATTAACTACTGCTATAGGGTAAAACGTACATCCTAAAAAGCTACTTATACTTTACATATTGGTCTTAGAAGTGGGAAGATCTCTGCGCAGATTATTCAGACGTACTGCTAATTATAGTTACCAGTACGTCTGAATGATATAGAAGTATATAGTTACAAAGTTCAAGAAAATAGTACCTAGATTTTAAAACTTCACGTGGAAAAGAGTCCACACTAAACTTAAAGGAAAACTGCCATGTTCTCCAAAAGTTGGGGTTTAACCCAACTGAAGAATCACTTTGCTAACCGAGTAAAGAAGAGCTTCCGAATAAAGAGTTTGAAGAATAAAAAATATCTTTTAAACTCGTAAAATAGGTCAGATCTTAAACAACAGTTGACGGCGACCTGTCAAGATAATTCAGGACTGAATCGATAGAGCCCTACGTTTCAATGCATTTTCAACCAATCGAAGCAACGCCAAATCAGAGCCAGAAAACTGGAAAATGGCACCAAAACATTCCTTCCAATCACACTACTAAGATAAAGATATTTTTAAGTTCTAAAAAAATTATCTGAATTTCATCGACCTCCACCCACAGAAAGGATACTGATGATTTGACTTCGCAAGAGCTGAAACAGCACAGACCAATTTCTCGCTGTTATAGCACATCGCAGTATATCTTGCTATTATTATTGAACCAACGGCGGTATACGGTACTAATAAACGAGGTTTAAAGCTATGTTTTGTTGAAAGATCCTTGATCTTAGCTACCGAGAAGTGCTCGCTTCGGTTGCTTTGGAATAAAGCACAGATCTTAACTTAAGTATAGCCGCTTTTTTTTAAACGCACTAGCAATCATCTTATTCTTATTCTTAGTGGGGGAATTGAGATCTGCACTGACATCTCGCATAGGAGCGTATTGTGCATTATCCCCCTGCCTAGACAGGCCCTAACCAGCCCAACTCCTTGAAGTACCGGAGCAGGACTTTTGGTGGTTGACAGCTTCGTTTCAGCTTCTCTGTGGGTGTGTCATCCTTCACTCATCACATCAAACTAAATTAGACTCGAACTGTAACTAGATGTCGTCTCTTGCAAAATTTTATCGCGCTATCGAAGTGTTCCAGGTGTAATTTAGACCTTGCTATCTCTTAAGACCCTCAGTTTTGTCGTACAGCATATAGCCTATAACCATCGGGGTAATGAGACGAATCAATCGATACCTCACTTGTTGAAATCGAAGTAGTAGTTTCAGCGCTACGTGGGAACAAAGAAATCGGCTACATACATACATACATACATACATACATACATACATACATATATATATATATACATACATACATAGGGTGTTAAAATTATAACCCTCCGGTAGTCGGGTAAAAAATATGAATCTAGCATGTGAGCAGAGAATCTAAGTTTACGTTAACATCAACAAAATCATATTTTAAACCGAAATACAGATATTTTCGTTTTTCTCAGGATTCTCCACCGTTGTATGGAGATTGCCTATGTCCTCTGAGTCACGATAGGAAAATCAAAAATTTTGCTATAAACTATAAAAACTATGAAACTACCATGTCAGCACAGAATCTAAGTTTACGTTAACTTTAATACAATCATATTTTATACTCAAATACACATTTTATCGTGTTTTCCATGACAGGGACACAAAAGGATTCCTTTAAAAGTTGATAATATGTCGGCTGAGTTACCATAGGAAAATAAAAAAAAATGCTTTAATTTAAAAAACTATGAAAGTACCATGTTAGTAGAGAATCTAAGTTTACGTTAACATTAAAACAATCATATTTTAAACTGAAATACAGATTTTATAGTTTTTTCCATGACAGGGACACACAAGGGTCAGTAAAAAAGTTGATTCACCCTCATCTACTAAAAAACTTGATTCACCCTCATACTATTTAGAACACCAAGTTATAAGTCAAGTATATAATAAGTACATTACAGTGTTTATTGTCTAAATAACGTTACCTACTATGTTACTTTAGCAACTAATAATAATTCAAGAATTTAATAACATCCCAAAAATTTACGACACCGGCGCGGCGGGACAAGACAAAAGACAAGCGGGCATACACACTATAATAACAAAAACCTTAATAATACTTCTTTAACAAGGTACTATGAATGGTAAAGGCCACAAAAAAAATTATGTTTTAAGAAAACGCGGAAAAGATCATGAATAAGAAGTAAATTGTCCTTAATTATTATCAAGAAAAAAATAACAAATATAAAAATAAAAAACTAGGTACGTTTTTTCCATACAGCTGTACCTACCTAAGAAGTCTCCCTACCCAAGCTAGTTTCAAATACTCACTGGAGAATTGAAAGCTGGTCGTCATATTCGCCAGGAAGCCTTTCGGGGGATGCCTGACTAGAGGCATAGACAGCGACGGTGTGATTGCCAGAGACGTGCCTGGAGGTAGAGCCAGTCTTCCATCATTCGTTATCCATAATATCCGCTTCTGCCGAGAGTGCGGTATGTTTTCTTTAGCCAACCCATCTGGCGACGCCATTGGTAGCAATACTGCTAACGATATGCTTAGAAGAACACGGGGCAACGATGTGTCCATTGCCAACCTGTTGACAAAATATTATTTTTATTAAGTTGTTTCAAGGCCTTTCGAAATAAAAACTCCCTGCCGCCTGAATCTATCTATATCTAAGACTAGCTGCTGCCGGCGCCTTCGCCTGCATTTTATCGGGATAACAAATAGCCTATATGTTATTCCAGGTCCCAAACTTACTCATACCAAATTTCAGCCCAATCACTTCAGTAGTTTTTGCGAGAAATACTCAAACTTTGATAGGCATACCGTGCCGGGCCGTCCGGACGGCCCGCCACGGGTCCGGGCCGTGGGGCCGCGGCGTACGAATATCGACCCCTCCAACTCAACCCGTGGATGTCGTAAGAGCCGACCAGCCTAAGGGAACCTACCAGAGGAAGGGCAGCAGCTTCCGTCTGAGTATTTTTAAACACCAGCACTGCGATCACCAATCCTCCTGCCAAGCGTGGTGATTATGGCAATACCCCCCCTACATGGGAGACCATCCACTCGATGGACCGACGACATCGTAGCGGTCGCAGGGAGTCGATGAATGGAGGCGGCTCAGGACCGCTATTTGTGGCGTCGTACGGGGATGCCTATGTCCAGCAGTGGACGTGTATGGGCTGATGATGATGATGATAGGTATACATATATAATATTAGTAGGATTTAGTAGCTTACGTTAGATCTACATACATATGATATGTATAACAGCCGAAATACCAATGGCTTCCATGAAATAGTAGTTTATGCAACTGTGCATAATGGAGGGCATTACAACACAAGTGTGGGTTTAAGAAACGAGCCGAAGGCGAGTTTCTTAATAGCATCACACGAGTGCTGTAATGCCTAATTATGTACAGTTGCATACACTACTTCATCTACCCAAATATCATAAGGGCTCTATGATGGGTTCAGGAACCATAGGCAAATGACCAGCATTGTTACCAGTGTAATGCAATAAAAAATAAACTGAACACATACAGAAGCAAATTATTTATTCTGAGTCACTATCACTCATTTTCGACAGAAATAAAGAACTTATTCAACTTATCAGAAAATTTGTCTACTCGTAACTGGAAATAAAAAGCTAACGAACAAATGACAGCTCCAGCTACTTACGAAGTATACTAATTGGTCTATGGACAGCTCGAAATGGCGGCGTTTCGAATATCTGTATTTTTTTTAAATCATAGACAAACGAACAAAGTCACTATTCTTGTGTCATTCGAGATCAAAATGTCGTGCGATTTATAGTTAGAATGTAGATACTAGTATAGCACACTCACTTGAATTTGACACCTGTTCCAAATTTAAACTCTATAACCTACGGTTTTCAGTTGGTTATGAGTTCATTACAGTTCCGTTTATTTCTGTTGGTTGGTAATGCTCGTCATTGCCTATGGTATTTGAATGCATTAGAGAGGGTTTATGATATTTGGGTAGATAAATTACATTGCAATTTAGCAGCCCAAGAAAGTAGCCTACGTTATAGGTGTGTTACCTGTTATATACCCGTTATATACTATCATTAGCTAGCTGACCGACTGACTAATTAACTAATTCATTAAATCTTAGAAAGCTCTTACTAAAGCTAGAGTCATGAAATTCGGTCTTACGATAGTTTGTAATGTCCTACAGCTCGCTAAGAAAGAGTTTTTCGAAATCTCTTACATCAAGCCACTGCCGGACATAGACCTCTAATGAGCGTCCAAACGCGTACTATAAGGGAGTTTTTTTATAGGGAAACAATTTCAAAAACTACAAAAAGTGCAGGGCAAAGCCGCGTGCAACAGCTCGTGGGTATTCAAAGGAGGTTTCAACTTCTTTTATGGCGCCGCTTGCTTTTCGCTACGACTCTGCCAGTGTCAAAGGAGGTTTAGAAAGCTCTCATCAAAAGTCATTGAAGTGTCAACTAATTATCTATGATATCAATCAATATTTATAAAACTTTATTTATAAATACACGTAGACTGAGGAATGTTTAGCAAAAATCCTCCGTCTACGTAAATACCCACATAATTTTTAATAAGATACGTATACAAGAATATTTACCATGCAAAAATCTACATGTACCCATTTGCGCCTAAGAAACGACAATGAATACGGCTTTGATGTGGAGAATTATATAAAATCAATTGAACAAAAATTTCAAATAGATTTCAAATCCATTCCACAATGGAAGGAACTAATACGTAGATTACACGTTTCAACAAGGGACTTTAAAAGAAAAGTACAAGCTAGTAAGTTCAAGAAGGCTTCTATAATAAACAAAATATACGTAGAAATCACAAGGCCTTCTCCATTTGAGCTGAACATAGATCTAGCCAGGACTGCTAAAAAATGGGAAGGTATCTATCTAAAAAATAGGAACCTATCTAAGAAAAAACTAAAAATCGGCGGCACAGATGAAACTCATAAATTAGATTCTGAACAAACATTTGAAACAATGAGCGGCCTCACGCCGCATCATAATACAGAAATTAAATCATCAGAGTCCTTGGACTTGACGGAATTGAATTTGACACCAGAGGATATAACATCACATCTGCCTCCATACTTTTGCATAAATCCGCATAAATTTGTATCTCCACTAATGTCTAAAGATAGTACTTTGAGTATTAAAACAGCAGTCGAATCAGATGCAAATTATACAGATCAAAATGAAATAATTCAAGAGTGGTTATTACTGGAACCAACCTCAGATATAAGATTTAAAGAAATTATTATTACAGAGGCAACGCTAGCCCAGCAAACGATAACTTTTACATTAGTAAACATCTCAACTGAGTACATTCACATTCAATTCAAATGTGTCACTGACAGAGATCCTTTTAAAGATATAAAAATAACTCCACTGTCTGCATTCAAACTGTACCCTGGCATAGCAAAAACTTTTAAAATGGTATTCAAGCTGGCTACAATCGAAAACTTTTTATCATCGAGCCTTTATTTCAGGGTGGCACCTAACGTCGTTCTGAAGGGATCTTGTCAAGCACTACTGATACCCATTAAAAGTCGTATTAATATTAGAGGAAAAATATTTCTTCCTGAAACTGTTAGTATTACACCTGCATATTCTTGGCAAATCAATAAAAAATGCGGATTTCCTAAAACAAACGTCAAAATAGTTAACAATGATGATGTTGCTTACCACGTGCACGTAGTAAAACGTTGTTATGATTTAGCCAGTAAAGAGCAAAGTTTGAGCGTCTTATCTGCAAATGTAAATGCACCAACCATCGGTAGTTTAATAGAAAGACATGCAGATAGTCAAATCGGAACACCCGAGGTCAAGCATTCTCGTCCGAATGTAGCTGCTGCTAACAAACGGAATTCAGCTGAAACTGAGTTATCCTATGTTAAAGACTTTATAACGTTTATGATTATAGAATCAATTGAGCTTAGTCTAGAGCCGTTCGTATTTGAACATACTTATATACATCTAAAACCACATGATAAGCGGCATGTACATGTATATTTCACCAAAGCCGAACATACAGGATATCATCAATGCTATTATGATTTTGAGTGTAAAGATGCTGAAACAGAAACAATAATATTTACAAAGCCAACAAAAATATTTGCTGAAGTTCTTCCGCATCCTGTTCGGGTAGAACCGAATCTCTTCGACATGTCAAACCCTTCCATTACTCACGGTTTTTGCAAAGATCATTTTGTGGTAATAAATACGCATAATATTTATGGTGTTAATGTTAAAGTAAAGCTAACCACAAAAATGAAAAAACTTTTTCGCATTGATCCATTAGAAGTTACGATTCCAGAAAGGTCTCAAGTATGTTTTTTTGTTAAATTATGTCACACCTTCCCAACTGATACGGATGATTACGTGCATTTCACTATTAAACTCAGATTCAGTGGATGTGAAACTATCTACAAGAACGTACCACCTCTCTACTACGAAATGATTGTTCCATGTGCTAAAGAATTCAAGCAACTGTATAATGAGAAGTTCTTTCACGAGGTCCCGGAGCAAGAGCAA
Organism: Eupithecia insigniata; assembly: GCA_947859395.1. Taxonomy (NCBI): domain Eukaryota; kingdom Metazoa; phylum Arthropoda; class Insecta; order Lepidoptera; family Geometridae; genus Eupithecia; species Eupithecia insigniata. Next base: position 6,848,253 of record OX402009.1, on the reverse strand, counting down.
CAAGACTTACCCTCGGTGACATCAAACCTAGATGCATTGATTTAATATGCGACGTCGTCGTACTTTGCGAATCTTCCGCGGTCTGGAAATGTACTGTGCAGTATTTTATGTATTATTACGGGTACATTATGAATGTAAGCGGGTTAACTACGAACCTAGTTTGTGTTTGAAGAACACCAACGCTTCATCCCAACTAGGTTCGTAGCTAACCCATTTAAATTCATAATAAATTTGTCAAACTACCATACTTTTAATAGTAAAATTATTATGCGTAGTAAATAAAATTAGTTAATGTTACTGAATATTTGTGCCTCCGTATCAGTAGTACTACTAAGAAGTACAACTGGTAGTACAAATGACACACCGTTGTATCTCTAGTACTACCAGTAGTACTAGTAAGCCTCCATGTCAGTAGTACTGCTAAGAAGTACAACTGGTAGTACAAATGACGCACCTTTGTATCTCTATATAGTTTATGCTGTAAAACTGAACATTTAGTTATCATGACAATCGATTCTCTTTATTGATAATTCTAAACTGGCCACTTGTAATGTAAAAGATTTGAAGTATGATACTTCTTTGATGCTGGATAATGAAATGACAGTGTCAAGAATATGTTTCAAACTTCCAGCTTCCATTTCATTGAATTGAGACATTATTTTTATATTTTAAACGTGAAAAATGGGAGATTCGGCGTTAGGCAATTCTTTAGTAGACGACATAAAGATAATAGAACGCGGACGTGGCAAAGTATTACTAAACAGTGGTCACCAATACTACCTACTAAAAAAATACAAAAATTTGAATAGCATCTGGAGGTGCAAGAACTTTAAATCCAGATGCAGATGCAGTGGAACAGTGACTGTTACAGAGGTAAGATTTTATTATTTCAAATATTATTATAATAAATTATTTAATGAATAAATAATTCTGGAAAATTCACACAACATTATCTAGCCATAAGCTAAGCAGAGCTTGTGTTATGGGTTCTAGATAACTGATATACAGAACACCCTGAACAAATATCTGCAGATCGTACACACATTTGTCCCGAGGCGGGAATCGAACCCGCGACCGAACCTTCGCCCACCGCGCCACAGAGGTCGTCAGAGGTGGTTTTAAAAATGATCAAGGAGGATGCAGAATTTAACGCTGTGAATTCTTTAACATTTGAACCAGCTAAAAAGCGTTCAAGGAATGTTGTAGAACGGGATACTTATATTCTTCACGGTCAAATGCAGTTGGTCAATCAAGAAATTGACGTTCCTCTCTTCTTGGAAAAATTACGTTAAGTGAAGGAACAAAGGCGCGCTCTTACCATTATCGTAGTAGATAAGTTTTTTTTATATACTAGAGACAAGTTTTTTGTTGTAGAGATACAAGTTTTCTGTTTTTTTTATACTAGAGAAATACAAGTTTGTATCATTTATACTACCAGTTGAACTTACGTTTTAAAGTCGAGTAAATTTACTTGTATTTTTTGTAGTAGTAATAGAGATACAAATCTGTGTCATTCGTGCTACCAGTTGTACTTCTTAGTAGTACTACTGATACGGAGGCGAGGCACAAAGGTGTGTCATTTGTACTATCAGCTGTACTTCTTAGTAGTACTACTGAAGTGAAATCGAGTGAATTAACTTGTATTGTTTATAGTAGTTCTAGAGATACAACGGTGTGTCATTTGTACTACCAGTTGTACTTCTTAGTAGTACTACTGATACGGAGGCATATTTGTTCGTAATACATTTCGATAACTGAACTGAACCTATTGTGTTGGGTCGTCCTACTTGTAGGTAGGTGTGTGTTATAGGTCAAGCAGGCTCGTAATCAGAACGAAGGGAGTCGTTACTTCGAGGCTTTTTATATATTTTGAGCCGTCTTGCGTTACCTACTAGTCCCATTGTATTTCTTGAGTCTTCCTCTGATTAGGTAATATATTTGTGGACCTAATCCGAACAGGGATTTGACATTCCATTAGCGGCCAGTGGGGTTCTGCGGATCGATCACCATCATGTTTATTTGTTCTTATATATTGGATAAAATAATGAATAAACATTATTCTTTTTGTAAATGGTGTTGGTACCTCATTGATATAGTTGGCATATCAGTTATGTCTTGATAACGTGTTTTATGTCATTTTTACCAGAATCAGCTGTGCTTTGAATGTCCATTCCTACATAAATTTTGCCACATTTATCTCTTTAAATTACGAGCCTAGATTAGTTGGGACTTGAACTTTGTCCTGATGCGAGACAAGTTTTACCGGTTTAAGGGGTCTCCCAGACTTAGGCGACCTGCGCGGTGGAGTCAGTTTTTTTACCATTTGAAAACACGTATTTGTCATATGTTCTGGCCGCCATGGCACCGCAGGCCGCGTCAAACCCTTTCTGTAAGTAAATCATGGCTACAAGAAATTGATAAATTATACAACTCTTTAATATGAGGTTGTGCAATTAATTTCCGCTTGGGTTATTATTAAGTAAACATAAACTGGGACCTGCCAGTACCTGTACCTATTTTGCCATATGAATATACAAAAAGATTTCAAAGAACAGATGAATAGTTGTATTTATCATAAAGAGAGGTCATTGAACTTCTTAGACTATTTAAAGAAAATTGTGAAGTTATTTTTTTCTAAATCCTTTGAAGGTTAACTAATTTAGCAGGAGCTCCTTTCAGTTCAAGTCAAGTGAAAATAGCATTCTGATTAAACGTCATTCAAATTGTAGACAACTGGAATTGTTTTATTCTGTTTGTTGACAACCAAAAATACCAAATCAACAAGATCTACTTTGTACTTTGGTTTGTACGTTCTTAGCAAATCAACAATCGATTGCGAAAGGAATCGAGGAGTAATTATGTTATTCCATTATGTTATTCTGGTATCTTGCAACTAGTTTTCCTTTTAAGAATCTTTAGTTTAAGAGCCAACACTTTTTTATCTATTCGTACACTACAGAAGATTTACGATGAAAATATCGCAATGCACCCATTACCGGATAAGAGGCAACTATGACCACGAATTCAAGAGTGAGAATTATATAAACTTAATAGAAAAAAAATACAACATAGATTTCAGATCTATTCCACAATGGAAGGAACTAATTCGACGGTTACACGCTCCAAAAAGAGAATGCAAACAAAAAATTGAAGAGATTCAGGCCAGGAAAACTTCTATAATAAACAAAATTAAAACAGAGATATCAAGGCCATCGCCGTTTAAGCTGACCGACAACCTAGTCAGAACTGCTAAAAGATGGGAAGCAATAGAATCGAAGAGAAAGCTAAATCCCTCTAAAATATTGGAAACTTATATAAAAGATGCTGGAGAAATATTTGAAATCATCGATACCAATCCGAATTTAAATACAGAAATAAAAACATCAAAACTCTCGGCCGCACTTAAAGTGGAAGTGGAATGCGAATCAGCTATATCGCATCTACCTCCATATGTCTGCGTTAATCCAAATAAATTAGTTTCTCCATTGAGATCCGATGAATCGAAGATAAAGCTAAGTCCTAAAATAGTGGAATCTTATATAATAGATTCTGGAGAAATATTTGAAGAAATCATCGATCGCAATCCGCATTGTAATACAGAAATAAAAACATCAGAACTGTCGGTCGCACTTCAAGTGGCATGCGATTCAACTAAATCGCATCTACCTCCATTTGTCTGCGTTAATCCAAATAAATTAGTTTATTCATTGAGATCCGATGAATCTTTGAATTCAAAAACCACAGATAGACACGAAAACATACAAGAGAGGTTATTACTGCAACCAACATCAGATGTTAGATGTAAAGAAATTATTGTTACAAAGGCAACGTTAGACCAGCAGAGCTTAACCTTTTCATTGATAAATATCTCAACAGACTATGTTCATATACAATTCAAATGTGTAACAAATAAAAATCCTTTTGAGGAGATTCAAATAACTCCACGGTCTGTTTTGAAAATATACCCAGGCTTGGTGTTAAATTTTAAAATGATATTTAAGCTTGCTACAATCGAAAACTTTTCACCATCAAACCTTTATTTCAGAGTGGCACGTAACATTGTTCTGAATAGACGTTATCAAGCATTGTTGATACCTATTAAGAGTATGTTTGATACAAGGGGTAAAATATTACTTTCTAAAACCGTCTATATTGCACCTGCGTACTCTTGGCACATCAATGAAAAATGCGGATTTCCTAAAGCACATGTCATAATTACAAATGATGATAGTGTGCGGTATCATGTGCATATAATAAAACGGTGTTATGATTTTGCCAAAGATGCAAGCGGTAGCTTATCTACAAATACTAATACACAGAAACCACAACAAAGATATGCTGCCAGTGAACTCGAAACACTAGGTCTCTCATCACAATCTGATCCATCTCCTGCTAATACGACTGACACAGAAAAAATATATGTAAATGCCACGCATCACTTTATAACGTGCTTGGTTAATGAGATGGTCGAGCTTACTCTGGAGCCGTTCGTATTTGAACATACTTATTTACATCTAAAACCACGTGAAAAACGGCATGTTCCTGTTTATTTCACCAAAGCCGAACATACAGGATATCATCAATGCTGTTACGATTTTGAATTTATCGATCCTGAAACAGAAGAATTGATATCATCAAAGCCAACCATTATATTTTCCGAGGTTTTGCCGCATCCTGTTCGAGTAGAACCGATTATCTTCGACATGTCAAACTCTCCCATAATTCACGGATATTGTTTTGACCATTTTGTGGTAGTAAATACGCATATAATTTATGGTGTTAACGTAAAAGTGCAGTTAACCACGAATATGAAAAAACTTTTTCACATTTATCCATTAGAAGTCACGATTCCTGAAAACTCTGAGGTACGTTTCTTTGTTAAATTATGTCACACCTCCCCAACTGATACGGATGATTACGTGCATTTCACTATTAAACTCAGATTCAGTGGATGTGAAACTATCTACAAGAACGTACCACCTCTCTACTACGAAATGATTGTTCCATGTGCTAAAGAATTCAAGCAACTGTATAATGAGAAGTTCTTTCACCAGGTCCCGGAGCAAGAGCAACAAGACTTAACCTCTGTGACATCAAACCTAGACGCATAGATTTAATATACAGATACAACGTCGTCGTACTTCACGAATCTTCCGCGATCTGAGGTGACGGACCTAAGTATTTGATGTTAATTGTTCCCAAAGAGGAAGAGGGCTGATAGACAGACAGACGGACAGACGGACAACAAAGTGATCCTGTAAGGATTCCTTTTTTTCCTTTTGATGTACGGAACCCTAAAAATAACTTAGGCTTGTGTTAGAGAGTACTACTGCACTTATACTTTTACTTTGCACCTTGTACTTATTTAGTTTTAAATACATATGTCAGTGATGTGAAGACCTATTTATTTATTAAAGGATTTGTGTACTTAGGTACCACGATGTATCCAAGTTAATTTAAGTTAATTTACCTAGATACTTATCTGCACAAATAAATTATATAAAAACTCTGAATTTTTATCCTGACAATAAGTGTTTTGATTGTATAGAGGTTTAAATGGTAGTGTGTTTGTAATTTGACTCATGTTAAGGCGCTACTCAAGCTTGAATATATTTTTTATACCTATGCTAAAATGTTTTCTCCAAAAATAATGTTGATGTAATGTTTCCTTAAAAAATGTACCTACCTGCACCATATCTGGTTATGGTTGTTCTCATACTGTCCCAGTAAAAAATACACTGTATAGTGTACCTATCAAAATTCCAGATGCCGAACTCATGAATCTGTCTCAGTATTTCGGTTGCATAGGTCATCCGAAGGGTAGAGCCCCCAGTTGTACTGAGTAGAAGTTCGGTGAGGTAGGCGAATAAGTACTTACTTTGATGCTGTCATGGCATTATTTATTTATCTCTACTAACCCTGGTTTAAGGGGCTAGCCAGGCCCAATCAGAGCCGCCACCTATTTTATCGTATTATTACGATATACAAAGGAATTTTAAAAATCCCTAGGCCCGTTTCTGATACCTATCATAAGCTTATTTTAAGCGTATTTTATTTAATAGTTTTATATTATATAGCTTATACATGCGAAAACCGAATTTGGTGGCCAAAAACTGCAACTTCGCATCTTTTTTCTAAACTATACAAAATAAAAATATTACAGAGGCAATAAAAAAAGCTTATCATAGGTATCACAAACTGGCTAAGGGATTTTCGAAAATTCCTTTGTTTAACGTAATAATACGAAAAAATAGGTAGCGGCGCTAGTTTGAGTCTGGGAACCGCCTTAAATTATTATCTACTGACCTCCGATAATTCATTACGAAGATACATATAGCACATGTTCGGTCGTGTATGGAGTACTGCTGCCACTTGTGGGATGGTTCAGCTAAGGACCAGTTAGAAGCTTTGGAATGGCCAATAGACTTATTGGCAATGAATTAATGGTATTGACTAACCTTCAAAGTCTTGAACACCGACGAAAAGTTCCCTGCCTATCGATGTTTTTTTAGGTTACATTTTGGAGAGTGGTATTGCACGACCTTCCCCGATCACCATTCTTCTATCGGACAACTAGACGCTCAGAACTGCATCATCCATACACGGTGGATATCCCATTGGCCCGCACTCAGCGCTTCAAGTCAACATTCTTCATACGCACCGCCAAAGTATGGAACGCCCTACAGCGTCTGCATTTCTCGATACCTACAATCTAGAGGTCTTGAAGGCTAGAGTGAACAAGATTCTTCTGGGCAGCGTGCTACATCCTCGGCCGATGATATGGCCGAGGATGTAGCTTACCATCAGGTGAGATAGCAGCCAAACGCCAGCCTACAAGAAGTAAAAAAAACATACTAAATAACGGATTGTGGGAAAACCGCCCACTCGATGGACCGAGGACATTGTAGTGGTCGCAGAAAGTCATTGGATGGAGGCGGCTCAGGACCGCTATTCGTGGCATCTTCGTTTCGGGAGGCCTATGTTCAGCAGTGGACGTATACAGGCTGATAATTAATGAACCTAAATAACCGCAAAGCTATGCTTACTTTGATGCTGTCATGTCCAGCTATATTTATTTATCTTTACTGACCCTGATTTAAATTATATCTACTGAACTCTGACAACGCATTAGGACAAGAAAATTACTTCATCCTAAGTATCCGAAGTATGTAATTCCAAAAATATCCTTGTCCACGAGCTATACATGCGTAGCTCGCAAGCTACGCACGTATAGCTCGCGTTCAAAGCGATTATTTTCTAATAATATCTCTGTGCTGTGTGCTAGTCAGCTCGTGCAAGCTTGTGTTCAAAGCTATTATAGATATACATAGGTATAATGAATAAAATGCGCCTATTTACTAAGAACCACTCGCAAAAACATTGAACAATTATAGTTACTAAATCAACCGTAAAAAACGTTAAAGTTTTCAAATCGATTTCCTTATTCGCCAATCGTAAACCTTTTTATCATTCCTGTCATCGTGCGCGTGCGCCTGATGCGCTATCGCCTGAATGCATAGGGAGGAATCTATCGATTTCTTATCGATTTGTCGTCACAAATCAGTATTCGATACGTAAACTCAGGACTTGTAAAACTCTCACTGCAAAAATTCAGTAATGTTTCTGATACCGTTGACATCGGTGTCAATTCAGATATCGCCAAAACTAATCTGAATTAATTTGACACCACTAAAACTGGTGCCGTCCCTTTCATAACGATCGAAATTAAAAGGATAGCATCATGTTTAGTCCTGTCAAATTAGTTTAGTTTAGTTTCGGCGACATCGGAATTGACATCATTGTCTTATAATTTGATACCATAATTTTTTTTAAATAATGCTGGACAGTCTACACAGCAATAGCCTAGCCCCAAAGTAAGCTGTCGGATCGGTCTGAAATTTTGTTGTATGTACCTATTGTCATTTCGCCCATTATTTCCACCAATTTATAGGCGTAATGATACTCAAAAAATAACTAGTGTCGTTTCGCCCATTGAGAATTTTGTCCACGAGATACATTGATTAATTTTGCATGCATTCAGCTCTGGAGCTGGAATAACATTTCAAGAGATACATTAGGTATATTTCAGGTCACGAAAAAAAATACTTGTGAAAAATAATCAGCGCACGCGTCGGAAACGCTTGCTAAATCGCGGGCAGGAGCTATTAGATCATAAAGTTAGACTCATGAACTCAAAAATAGCGGTGCTATTGGAATTACCTCATGTGTAATGACTTTGATAAACTATCTCCTGTTATACGATGTTAGATAACTCCAATAACATGTTCAGTAGAATGTTCGCATATCAGAGAGTATGCCTTGTCAAGTTCATAAAACGAATTTGTCTTATCCCGAAAATGACCTTAACCGAATAATGCCTTTGGCATAGCGCTTTTACAATAAATTATTTTCGTAGGACATCCTTTTGTAGGATAAACCTACAACAAAGTTCCAATAAAACAATATATATAATAAACGTATAGGTTCTATTGCAATACTATGTCAGACAATTGGCGGTTTTATCGCTGAAGAACGATCAGCATTAATCTTAATTGAATGGATAGGATTGGACTATTGGTTTGTACATGGGGTGGCGTAGTTTCTATGTAAAATGTATTAAGTATGTACATACTACTATGAACGCGAAGATCAGATAAGAGAGGTAAATATATGTAAATACCCGTCCGGATTGATGCCCAAGATAATTATGTATGTCATGGACTGTACACGTTCTGTCCAGTTTTTAATCTATCTAGCTGAAAAATTGTTCAGTTGAGAATCTGTCCAATTGCTACGGAAGGAGGTAGTCGTGTCTCACTGCAAAAAACTGAACTTCAGAAAATGACAATCAAGTTTTGATAAGCTTAAAACATTTTTAAATACTCGTCTAGCTAGGCTATCACAGATCCCCTTGTAATACCTATCCAATGATGCTATCCTTTCAAAGTTGACTGGTAGTAATCGCTCTTGAGCGATAGGCCGCCAATGATCACTTAGTTTTTAGATTGTTTCTATTTCATTTAAATGTGCAATACACGCGTGCAATAAAATATTTTTAAATCAAATTTATACTTAACTAGCTGCTGCCCGCGGCTTCGCACGCGCTTCTCATATACCCTATGTCCGTCCCCGTGGTACCATCTACCTCCCTGCCTGATTTCATTATGATCAGTTCAGTAGTTTTGGCGTGTAAACGTGACAGACAGAGTTACTTTCGCATTTATAATATTAGTAAGAATTGCGATTTTAAGAAATTCTCCCAAATCCGCAAATCTCGGAAGTACCTTCTGCATGTAAACTAGGTACCTACTCTTTATAGACCTCGAGGTCAATGCAATTTGAATGAGCTTTTGTTTAAGATAACATTTATAGCGGCAATAAATATCTACCTCAGCACAGCAGTGACCTCAATGGAATATCCAGGCGACGCAGAAGGTTGCGGGTTCAATTCCCGCCGCAGAATACATATTTGTATGATCGGAAGGATTTTTTTCTGAGTATGGGTCTATTATGGGCTTTTTCTCATAAAGATAGATTCTTAAAAAGACAGAAAATGTACAGGTCCACTCACTGTAGGTATATCTGTCATCTGTTACTAATCAGCTTAATTTGGAGCCAGATGAGGCTTGGGAAATGTTTTTTTCGAAATAATTTTAATGCTGTTGGCCGTAGATGTCCATGACAGCGTTACCGGACTTTTGGCGGGTGCAGAGGGCGCTTCGTCGGTAAAGTTAGGATGGGTTTAACCTGCGAAGTGTATTACTTCTCACAGGCCCTGCCTGAAAACCACCGCAGAGCAAATCCTATAGGTAATAAGGCATGCTGAGGCTAGGACCCATTTTACCCTTAATTACTAACTAACCATCTTTTTTATGTTACCTGCTATATATAAGTATTATTAGCAACTAGCTATAAAAAGATATTTATGTGTTTTTGGGTAAATAGCCAGGTTGTCTGGCAGAGATCGCTCTTGAGCGATAAGACCGCCCATTGTCACTTATGTTGTTTTTGTCTCATTTGTAAACTGTTTTCTAGTTTTAAGTGTGCAATAAAAGTATTTTCTATCTATCTATCTTTCTATCTAAATAAATTATGTATCTCTCTAATTCTAAACCTTACACAGAGAAATGAAATGAAATTATTTATTCAAAAAAGAACAGCATTATTACAAACATATTACGTTACGTTAAAAGAACAGCATTATTACAAACGTAATATGTTTGTAATAATGCTGTTCTTTTTTGAATAAATAATCTACTAGTCTACTACGACTAGTCGGTAAAATTCGATCAAGTTCTTGTCAAGTCAACAATAAATAATAAACATACACATAGGTAAATGTCTTAGAAATAATTATAGTAATAGTCACATAATATATCTAATAATGTCTAAAATTTAAAAATTTAAAGGATTTAAAGGACTTAAAGGACAAGCTGCAAGCATTGCAGCTTGTCCTTTAAGTCCTTTGCAGCTTGTCCTTCTATTCCTTTAAATGGTGTGGTTCTGTATTATTTTACTTATCATCTCAGAGATCTGAATGTGTGTTGTATATGGTTCAGAAACGTAAACCTGTTTTATTAACATGTTCCACATAAGGTCGTGGTTTAATTCTGAATCGAATCACAAATAAAAGCAGTCTCTAACCTCTATCATGGCACACCATTACTGACGGACAACCGCAGTGGTGAAAAGGGCGAACGTCTGCCTGCGACAAGAGTTTGATTCTCACAGCCGCCGGGCAACTGTTTGTACGATCTGTAGAGATTTGTTACATTTAGGATCAGTTTTTATGGGTCTGGTGCATATTTCTTATCTGTCGTTTGCTATATAGTATAGCACAAGCTCTGCTTACTTTAGGGCCGATCTAAGGTGATTTTAATATGTAGAATACAGGAAACATCTTGGATTCTACTCGCTTTGATAGAAACATCCATATAAAAAGATTCTGAGCCGCCTAATAGAAAAACTTTATCCGTTTGTTTAACGCTTGCCAAAATGACTGATATACAAGCAGAGCGTGGTGCTTATCTGCTAAAAATTCTGAAACAAATGTTATGTCGCAATGTTAGCAACTGTTGAAAGAAGCGTTGGTGGGTGTCATCTTCATCAACCTACAATTGTGGTGCAGACCCGGTTCAGACCCTTATATTTATGCTTATTCGCCAAGACCAAATATAAACTAACGTAGGTGCCATACCACTTGCAGGAAACTGTACGATTGTTGCGCCCTAACCACAGGTACTAAATAATGTTCGCAGTAAACTTCGCGCACTATAAAATGGAGAACGAGTTAAAACAATAACACATTTTCAGATGGAACCGCGATGGTACGTTATGATTGTATGGACAGTGCGGTTTGCGAATGCAAAGTTGATGTAAACTTTCAAGTCATGTGGTTGTTTTGGTCTGAATTATGTGTGTCCTGCTCCAAATTTGCACGTGGCTTTGCCGCTTTTTGAAATATTTACGTATTAAAATCCATGGGCATAAAAAAAACTTGTACGGCTGGAAGCCATACCTACCTACAAGTTCTTTGGTAAAATCACAGAATAACTACAGGTGTTCGGCAGAAAGGTGTACCATAGGGTAACAAGGGGTAGGCGAAACCAAATACAATAGCTATGTGAATCTTTAACCCTGAAAAACGTCTTGGCTATTTTTAGCAACTGCTGATGTTTTTACAAAATTTTATTACCTAAGTATAGGAACACTCTGTATGTAGTTGGTAAAAGTACAAAATTCAAATAAAAGCTTGCATTAGGAGACGCTCTGGTATTTAATTAACGCATAGATGCCAATCTTAATTTTGTAAATAACCGCTGGTAATTAATTAGATAGGCGAGATTCACTTTTTTCCATACAAAAGACTTCAACGCGCACGCTCTTCAGTATGAAAAACTAAATATTGATCGATCACTTCGATCATTGTATCATTTAAATATGAATGCATCCTGCATAAAATCAAGATATGGAAACTACTCTATCAGACCAATGTAAAATTATTCTTAAACTATGTTGAGCGACCGTTTGCGGCACTCACTGGCCATTTAGAGAGATACCCAATAGGTAAAAGGACCAACAACATTAAAAGAACACTCACCCTGATATCACAAGTCTTCGATAAATAATTTAACTTCATTCACCACACTTGTAAACGTTCTTTCACCAAACACCATCAATCACAATGAAGTTATGTACATTGAAACATCACAAAATGTAGTTATTCAGTAGGACACTTCACTTCAGCTTTATCACTTGCCAAAATTTCTCAAACTTTCGGCAAGTCCCGCGCATAATAAGTAACTATATTCTTCGACAGTTCAGAAATATGTCGTCCGCGTTGTCACGTCGTCCTTCGACTAATTTGTTCCGCTGTTGGTGTATCGACGAGGACTTGGCATTCAAATGTCGCCGAATCTCTCTTGCGATTGCGATGCGAGTCGCGTGCACCGCTTTCCGCATTGTAATGCTGAGCCCCGGGGTGATAGGGTATGCTTCATTGTTTATGGAACCATCGGTGCTAACTTGGAAAAAGAGACAGTTCGTTTGTCTTCGTTGACTAAACAATGCGCTAAAAAAATTAAGAAGGTTCCACGCACAGACCACAACGATTTAAAGTTTAACGTTCTTTGGCGAATTTGAAATGTTCCAATAGGTTAATATGTAGGTCGCTCGTATCCTTTACAGATTTGTAATTGCATCAGCCGATTCCGGATTAAACGCGTTATAGGGAATTTTATGGTAAATATACCCCGTTGATAAATTCACGGTTTAATGAGAGGCTAGCGTTGGCGCGGCGGTACCGGTACAGAATGGTGCCCGGGTCGGGTGGTAATCGTTTGACGTCAACTTGCCATGTTGCCAGTTGGCCACTGGGTTAGCAGTACTCCTTTTCCTGCTTTGCTTCTTTCTTTAGGTAGCATGTGTCTCTGGGCGAACCTGTTATGGAAAAGTATTTTTAATTGAGTTCGTTCGCTTTTTACGGCGTTTAATTTCAATTTCAAAGGAAAATATAAAAACAAAGGTATCCAGAGAATTCGAAAATGTTCTTATGTGTACTTAATTTTATTATTTGACTAGTTTCTGCCCGCGGCTTCGCACGCCTTGTTTATTTGGAAACGTTTATAGGGGATTTTAATCACATGGGAATGTATTTATGGGATGTTTGTTACCACTTTACGCCAAAACCACTGAGCGGATCGAGCTGAAAGTTTGCATACAGGTAATTCTAGGCCAGAAACGTTGGCTACGTTTGAGTTTTGGCGTAAAGTGGTAACAAACATAGTGTTTATAATAAACTTCGGTAAAATACCTAATTAGTTTCTGCTCAAGTATGTGTAAAACTAATTAAAATGTAAAAAAAAATATTAGTTATATAGAATGACAAAATATTTAGTAACAATTCCGCGTATAATCTACCCATCAAAGTAAGTTGTCAACTAGTTTTTGTCTCTCAATCTCAATGTCAACGTCTCAATATTATTTATATTGAAAAAAAATATAAAATCGTGCTAGCGTTGCTAATGCTACAGGCCAGTAAGATGAAAACACAATCTCCAGGACCCAAATCTAATTCTGACCTATCTCAATAATTTGTTGATGCACCCAAACTCAATTATGTTAATTCCTGAAGAAGGTCATTTGTTTTATGGTTTATTGATAGAAGTTAATAAGCAAAGCAAATGGTGGTTGTAAAGCTACCACACCGGTAGCTTAATAACCGTTACGCATGGGTACATGAGCCTAGCTAGGATTATCCACTAGGTGCTATTAGTTTATGCCTGCAGGTTTGCTTGTAAAGGTATGTTAGACATGCCGTTAATAAAATAGTTAAGATAATGTATGTGTGTATAAAATCAAATCACTTCTGGCTGAGCCTGAGCATATAAAAAGCAGGATGTGTAGAGGTTTGCCGTTGGTGACGTAACTTTCGTCACGAGGGTCAACATAATACCAGCGCTGAGTAGGTAATCCGACTTACTTACTCAGCAACATGCTGAGTAGACACCTTTCTGGCTCGACACTCGGTGGTTTACCAAGCAGCTAGTGGAAGTACCAATGCTAGTAACAAGTGTGAGAAGTGATAGTTTTTATAGTACCTTAAACATAGCCTTAGTTGTATTTTAGTTTTTTTTTTTTTTTTGTTTGTTCCGCCTTTTTTCCTCCAATATGGATCGGAGACATTTTTAGGCTAACATTTTGCTAAGTCGGTTATTTAAATGCGATCGTTGCAAATTCGCTTCTGGTCGTGTCATTATTATATACATACATACATACGTTATGATCTTTTATTCTTTTCCTTCTTATATACATTTTTTTTCTCTTTTTTTTTCCTTTTTGTATTCTTTTTTTTTTTTCTTTTGTATTTTTTTCTTTTTATATACACATTATGTACTTAAATATAACTTATTATTTTTAAACAATATACTAACAACTTAATATTTACTCTATCGTATTTATTTTCATGCGTACAATATATGTTCATTAATATATTGCGCTCATGATAGCCTATTATTATATTAGTTTATTACCTATTGCTTTTTTTTCTGTTATATTTACATTCATGTTAAATACCCTATATATATGGAATATATTCAATAATATATTATATAAATAGGTTTCTTATTCTTGTAGGTTTTAACATTTTTATATTCTATAATTATTAACCAAGTCTGTTCAGTTATTCGATCATGTAGATTTATAGTACGTATTAAGTCTATTCAAGTTTACGAATAAAAGTAAAAACTAATCCATTTATTTCTTGCTATCTATTTCCAACAATCAAACATAATATGGGTTACTTATTTCTTTTAATATATCCACGATGCAGATGCAGAATTCCAAAAACAATGTTCTTGTTGTTTTATCATTTAATATTTCATTTAAAGTTTCCTTTTTAAGTACTCTGTCTATTTTCATCTCTAACTCGTATCTACGTAAACAAAACCTCGGACAGTCTAATATGAGATGTATTATTGTTTCGTTTACATCAGGATCGCACAAACATCCTGCTGGTATGTACGATCCGGAAGCATATTTACATTTAAATCTATTTAAGTAATGTGCAAAGCCCCCATGACCTGTTAAAAGTTGTGTTATTTTAAAATTTATTTTAATTTTCTTTAAAGTATTATGAGCTTTAACTAAATTTGGAAAAAATATTTTTGTGATTTCTGCGGTCTCGCTTTGATCGTATCGTTTTTGAAGTTCTTCAATACTTTCTTTTCTTAAATATCTTTTAATATACGAAACTGGACATTTATCATAGTCTGCTCGTGTTCTCTTTTTTAATGCAGCTTCTTTTGCTAACTTATCTGCTCTTTCATTACCTTCTATACCTACATGTGCTTTAACCCAAAATAATCTTATTTCTTTTCCTTTGTTTATAATTTCTTTGATTTCTTTTCTGATTGAAAATGCTAAGGGGTGGAAGGTTTCTCTATTTTTGACTAGGTCTAGGGACGATCTGGAGTCGCTTAGTATTGTAAATTTATCATTTTTGTTATATGTATTAGCCCATTTTAATGCTCTATATAGCGAGTACATTTCTGCCTGAAATACTGTACATATATTTTCCAGCTTAAATTTCATTGACTTAATTTCTTCTTTATTTTCCCAGCATGACATGTATTTTAGATTTAATTTGTATACTTTTCTTTTAGTTTGTTTTTCTAAAATATAACCGTAAATTCCTAGCTTAATGATTATTATTTAAGCATGTCTTGTGTCGTGCCAAATATTTTTTTTCATTTTGCACACCAAACATAGGTACTTGTACCTATTACGTCAGTTGTAGCGCCACATTTGAAACTCGACACATTTATCGCCCCCGTAGGTATATCTACGCGCAAGCGAGCAATTTAATTCAGAAAAGTTTATTGTGAGTAAGTGATTTACAAATTGTAGTTATTTATAAACGGCTGGTACACCTATCCCTACCAAGCTATCCCTACCGGTAGGGATAAGTGCAATGTCCATTTCCACTATTCACTACTCTATTATTTATTCATGTTTTGACAGCTGTCACCATTTTTGACATGACATTCGTGATGTTTACCATGATTTGAGTTTTGAGCCCTCCAACATTTCGGCATTGTTTCATGTGACATGATCACGGAACCAATGAAGTCTGCAAGCTAGTTTTCAACCGACTTCAAGGAGGAGATTCTCAATTTGACTGTATGTTTTTCAATACTCAAATCACGGTAAATATCCCGTTAAAAATGACCTTAGTATTGTGAATAACCATGATAATTCTAAAAGTTTTAAATTGTAGTTACTTGAGTAAACATAAACACACATTTTTACAATGTAACTAGCTGACCCGGCAAACGTTGTTTTGCCATCGAACACCGAGGATTTCAAAAAATTGAGATTGATGTTAGGAAGGTGAAAAGTGAGGGTTATACGTATTTTTTATTGCCAACTCATAAAAAATTAAAAATAAGTTTTTTGTCAAAAAATATTTTTATTTCGTGAGCCACCGTTTTCACTTTGGGGTATAAAAAATAGATAACATCATATTCTCAAACCTACCAAATATATATATAAATCAGTCAAGCCGTTTTGGACGAGTTTGGTTACAAACACTGTGGCACGATATTTTTATAGTATACAAGAAGATTACATTGAATACAGAATATAAAAAAATATGGGTACTTTACTAACAAAGAAAAATTACAATACAGATAACAAATACGCTTATTAAGTTTAATTTAATTGCACACCAAGGACACATTTGTAGGTATCGATCGAGTGCAGTTCGTATATTTTTTCGGACACTACATGTGGCGCGATAAATGTGGCGAGGTAAATGTGGTGCCGGTGTGCGGGCTCACTAATATAGTGAGACACGAGGGGTGACAGGTTATTAAGTAGGTGGTAGAAAGAGCTCGTCACCTGTTGTGAAAGGGCTCGTCCGGAAAAATTATGTCGTCCTAGCCAGATCTTCAGCCACGGAGTCTAATCTCAACGGGAAGTAGATGCACAGGACATATTATAGTGCCTAAATGCTTGCGCAAACGCTTGAGACAAATACCTACATTACCTACCTACTACATCTATGCCTGTTTCTGGTACCAAGCTGCAGCTTGATAACAGAAAACGCTGAGGTCCGGTTTAAAGGGCATGGTTGGGTACCTTGAAAAATTACTATCACATGAAGCATTACCTATGCCTCCGGTCGTCGGGTGCGGAGAAGTGCATTTTTGGACGCATTGCAAGCATGTGGGTTCTGAAAATGTTTAACAATTTTAATGTTACTTCTCCTTCTTACAGAAGAAGAAGAAAACTATTTAGTAGACACACTTTGGTAGAGAAATAAAATAATACTTATACTGTACCCAGAACATTACCCTCTACGTTAAAAATATTGTTTCATATTTTTTATTATATTAAATATTCTCTCATATTAAAAACACTGTTTCACTAGCTGTTCCCCACGGTTTCACCAGCGTTAAATTCGAATTTCACTGATATAAAGATATTTTTCCCGTAAATCTTCCATGGGAATTTGATGTTTTCCCAGGACAAAAAGTAGCCTATGTTACTTACCATCCTTTAAACTAACTCTGCCAAAAATGAAGTCGATTGGTTACTTATTTAGGGCGTGAAGGAAGGCCAACCAAACACACTTTCGTATTTATAATATTAGTTAGGATTAAACAATACTCCCTTCTATGTTCATATCCAACTACCAATCGTATCATTGGGCAAGGTTCGACAGATTGTCTCACTGAACTAGGACGGAACAAAACGTGACGAACCACACTGTATTATTTCGTAAACTAGGTTTAATACAATAGCATCAACTTGCTTGCAATTATAGTACCTGAGCCGCAAAGATCTGGTGATTATGAGCGTGGTAGAATTATGATGACATGATAGGTTACCCACGGGCCTGTTTAATTCTCCAAATACGCAATTACGTGTGTCGGTTCGGCTATCGGAACTCTACAACGAAATAGAGTACGAAACTGCGCAAAAAAAAAACGAACGTATTCGCGATTTTCAATTTTCTTATTTTTACGTTACACAAAAAAATTCAAAAATCCATTGGGCAGTAACTGCCCAAGAGAGGTTCTCTTATTTCTTTCCACGAATATATTTTTTTAAACTCCTTTGGTACCTAACTCGAAGAACGGTAACTCAGTGGTTCCTTACGCACTCACGCAGGGTATATTCCAGTTCGCGAAGCATTCCACATCAGTTGTGTTCTGGTCTGATTGCTACAATTATCTACGTTGTGCGTACGCTATAAGGGTAATTATTTTGATTCCCATTATAAAAGTATGACGCAAACCCTGGGTCGTGGGCCGGTTGGTAGTACTATACTGATTGAAGCTTAATTTAAGATGCAGCACGACGCATTGGCTTCGTTGAGGTTGTTGTACATTTCAGTTGGAGGAATCGAGCCAATCGAGGAATCGAGTTATAAGTACCTACCTACTACATGTAGAGGACGTACTGTTTTCTTGCCGCAGTGGGTGATGATACGCCTGAGACTCTTTCCTTAGGTTATTTTCTTGTATGATCTGTAAATAATTGTGCCTGGGTCAGTATATATTACCTTTGGCCGAAAGCCTATTGGTCGTCTGAGGTACCGCGCTGGAGTGAAGAAGTTGAGAAAGACCTACAACTTCGTGCCGTGTCGTCAACTGGAGTGAAACGGTCAGGGACCGGGATAACTGGCGATCTCTGGTATTGGAGACCAAGATGCACTTCGGATCATTGCGCCACGCCAGTAAATAAGTAAGCAGATACAGATTAGACGGATAATATACTAATTACCTAACTCTCGTTAGCAATAAAATTGTTTTATTTTCGAAAGTACTTTATTTTCTTTAAACCTTACAGGACCCTTAAATACGACACAAAATTCTAATTACATAAGCAAAACTAGGAAAAAAGGTGACCACTTTGATTCACTTCAATCTCATTAAGGTAAAGATGCGAAAAAGAAACCTTTGCATTTTCGAGTTAGAGCAAAACACTGCAGTCTACGTACAAAGTCTCTTCAGTTTGGGGCCAGGTAGATCATATTTTTGGATAAACGTTTTTTTGGTGTCGTAACTTTCGCGCCGCGGTTTCATTCGATCGTGACATATGAATGAAAGACCACAGGTGGCGAACTGCAAGTAAAAACCGTCGACAAAACAATAGGCGCTGACCCATTCACATTTAGCAGGCGCCTATACAGTCTAAAGTATTTCTCCGGTAATGTACACAAATAAGTAGAAAACCGGCACCCTCGACTATAAATAATGTATTTTACTTGCTATTGTAATGGTAATTAATTTGGCACACATGTTCTGCAGCTCTAGTGCAAAATGAATGACGGTGAAACTCTTGCTTCACTCGACAGTGTAGATGCGTAACTAAACCTTTAAATCTCATTTATTCACAACTTTCTGTAATCTATGTATAACATCTACATATATAAAACAAAGTCGTGTTACACCACTTATAACTCAAGAACGGCTGGACCGATTTTAATGATCTTTGATTTTTTGGATTTGTCTCCGTCCTGAATGAAACAATAAATTAAAAAATAGGATTCAGCGCAAAAAAAAAACCACGGGGCGAAGCCGCGGGCACAGCTAGTAGTTATCTATAAACAACTAGCCTAATTCAGGATTCAAATCCATTTTGCAAATTATTGTCAAGATCTGTAAAGCTTGCCAAAAAAGTAACTTTTGCCAAAAAAGTTACTTTTGCATTTGTAATTTTAAATATGCTACTTTTCGATCATAACGCAAGAGTGAACTGGTAGAGCCGTAAAGAAAACATAATAAAAATAAATGAGGCTCCATAATGAACCCCAGATTCTAACTAATAAGTGTTTTATAAAAGAAAGCAAAACCTGAAAAACTAATTTTATAAAATAGAATAAGTGAGTACTTATTTGAATTTCACTTCTATCGTCCACATACAAACCTACCTTCTGTACCTATGTACACGACTGGTGACACAGATTTCCGGAAATTATATGCAACATCTTTCATGAGTTATGTTATTGGCAGACGAGAAAACATTAAAAAGTAAGCTTGCCTATTCTTTATCTTAACATTTCGTTCTAGGCCTTAATTCTGACGTATCGTGCTGTAAAATGGGCCTGATACGTAGAATGCCGCAGTAGCGACGCACACTGTTGCGAAAAAAAATGCATGTGATACACCCTTGCGAAAAGCCGTTGTTTCGAAAATAGCTATTTGGAATGTCGAATTCGCGAATGATGCTGTAACAAAAAACTTTTTTATAAGTGGTACAATAGATCGAAAGTCACGAAATCCACAAATGGTTGGGAATTAAAGAATTGCGGACGTTTGGTCAAAACCATAAAATAAAAGATACCATAAGTAAATCATACCTACAATAAGATAAACTAGTTAGCACGATAAAAAGTTTTAAAAAATTATGTATATTGTAGAATAGGGTATGGTAGAATACCTATAGTATAGTTATAATGTGGTTGGAGGCGGCTCAGGACCGTTATTTGTGGAGTATGGGGGAGGCCTATATCCAGCAGTGGTCATATATGGGCTGATATGATGAAGATGATGATAGTATAGTTTTTTTAAAGTATGCTTGTTATAAGTTGTCCACGGCATGTTTTTATAAAAATACCACGGTCCACCAGTTCATAAATACAACGGTAAAAGAACGTCGCAAGGCGAACCTGGGTGAGATTGGTGCAGGACCGTGTGGAGTGGCACAAGAATTTGGAGGCCTAGTCCCAGCTGTGGGTGAAATCGAGTAGCGGATGATGATAATGATACACAAAAGGGATTAATTCCTCACGTTTTGAAAAAAATACGACATTATGCATCTACTTTCGTCTAAACCAACGACAACGTATGGCTGTCTTCCTCCAGAATCGGGGCATATTAAGAATTTTACAATAACGTACTTACTTTTTACATGAAAGGCTAATTAAACTTTGCCGATGTCCATTCGGTTAATTATCTGTAAGTAGGTAAACCATGGCAATGACATTAACTAACTAGTAACTAACAAGCTTTACTTGTATCCGGTTTGCTATTTTCATCATATTGCCTACATTGGTATTTCTGGCACTTAATTTGTTAGTGTACGTACACTCTTCCTTTTTATGTTTATGAAAAGTTTTTCTGTGGGTCAAATAAATAAATAAAATCAGTCTAATGCAGGTACAAAAAGACCCATATAATATAACACCAGCGACCCGCCCCGGCTTCACACGGGTGCAATACTAATACTAAATTATACATAATAACCTTCCTCTTGAATCACTCTATCTATTAAAAAAACCGCATCAAAATCCGTTGCGTAGTTTTAAAGATCTACATAGGGAAGGGACAGACAGCACATCGGGAAACGATTTGTTTTATATTACGTATGTAGGTGATACGTATACAAATACAGTGCACATAATAGAAGTCGATGGGAATAATAAAAAAAAAAAATTAAAAAGATTAAAACTAACGTAGATAAGTACCTACTTACTTCTTAATTCCGTCCATGTGGACAGAAATCCAGTACAGTAAAGCATAAACCGTAAGAAATAGACTTTCGTCCATTTCTATTCACCCTGGTCCGCCAAAAGAAGGTCTCGCATTTTAGTTTTTTGCTTACATGTTTTCTGCTCTTGACTTATCTTCTACCCCCTTTTTTTGAGCACTCTATGACTGGACTACTAAGTAACAGCCGTGCGCGCAAATCATATGCAAACTTTGAACTCGTTTAATCTAAACTTAATCTTCCTTAGAACCGGCCCTTAGCAGCGAAGTAACACGGCCGTCCTAGATACATACGTGCGTCCTCTAATTATTGTAATTAGGGATATTGCTCTTTGCCATATTTCTTGCGCCGATTAAATCTAACGCCGATTAACGTAGGTTACGTAGGCCTTGTTTTTCGTGAAAAGCTGAAGCGGGGCGGATTTATGAAAGTCATATTTATTTTATTGCATCATTGTGTACATTTGTAGGTCTTAGTATCTAGATAATGTATAGGAGACACAATGTTACCCTAGTCACACATCGTTCAAAGTATTCCCCGCAAATACTTACCTTGATGAATGTATTGCATTCACACAAATACTATTTGTTACCTCTTCTAGGCAAAACTACTGAATGGATCGAGCTGAAGTTTGCATAGATATCTCGTCTTGACCTGGAATAACATTAGGCTACTTTTTATCCCATAACCGAACCCTTATAGGATCTCTTTGTTGTCCGTCTGTCTGTGTGTCTGTCTGACTGTCCGTCTGTCCGTCTGTCCGTCTGTCCGTCTGTCCGTCTGTCCGTCTGTCCGTCTGTCCGTCTGTCCGTCTGTCCGTCTGTCCGTCTGTCCGTCTGTGCATCTCTATCTCGGATATCTGTCTCTGTCCGAGGACCTATCTAGTCGAAATTAACATCAAATACTCTGGTCCGTAACCTCTCGGAGCCGTGATGTAAATCAAACTTCTAAGTCAACGCAATCAAACGTTATGCCCATTTTTTTATTTTGCAAGGGAATCAAACGCACAAAAAACCTATAGGGTACTTCCCGTTGACCTAGAATCTTGAAATTTGGTAAGAAGCAAGGTCTTATAGCATAAATAAAGGGGAAAATCCGGAAACCGTGAATTTGTAGTTTATTCATATAAAAAATTATATTTGATTCTCACCATGGACCGAAAACCTATAGGGTACTTCCCGTTGACCTAGAATCTTGAAATTTGGTAAGAAGCAAGGTCTTATAGCATAAATAAAGGGGAAAATCCGGAAACCGTGAATTTGTAGTTTATTCATATAAAAAGTTATATTTGATTCTCACCATGGACCGAAAACCTATAGGGTACTTCCCGTTGACCTAGAATCATGAAATTGGCAAGAAGGAAGGTCTTACAATTACGGAACCCTCGGTGCACGAGTCTTACTCGCACTTGGCGTTTTTATTTTGTTTATATGTATGCTCGTCGCTTTCTCCGTCACATTATGGACTGATATGAAAAATTCTTTCGCAATTTTATGATCCCGAGGTGGTCCCATAAAATTTTTATTCTTGAGGAATTCGTTTTGTTTCGAAAAACTCCTTAGTATTTACGCTGTTTAGAAAACAGCGTAAAAATTTGAAGTGGGTGCTTTTTTTTTTAATCACATTATTGTTTTTAGCAAAGTCAAGTCGCAAATGTCGCAATGTCCTACCAGAAGCATTATGACCAGTTGAGCTATCTAGATTCTTGTCTTCGCAGATAGGACCACGATAAGACGTTTCAAAGCCGTAAAAATAGAAAAAAGCATATAACAAAAAACAACAGAGGTTCGTCTGACCTTAAGTTCGAGGAACCTCAAAAGCGAGAGTTTACATCACCCGTCTTTACCGTTGGATCGACCCCTAAAATATGGCACTTGGTAAGTATGGCAACCTCAAATCCTACATTGCTGTTAACTTTCGCACAACAGGTATAATTTTTATGAAGATCCTCAATTTATTGGCTTTGAATGTCCTGGGTTTACGAGCGTTTATTCCGTTTTGGCACTTATTTATTGTATTGTGATCCTTTGGCCTTGGAAGTTTAAGAAAAACTTGTATAAAGGTGTACTGCCTACTTTAGGCGGTTCCCAGACCCAAACTAGCGCTGCCACCGATTTTATCGTGTTATTACGTTAAACAAAGGAATTTTCAAAAATCCCTTGGCCAGTTTGTGATATCTATCGTAAGCTTTTTGTAAATGCCTCTGTAATAGTTTTATTTTGTATAGTTTAGGAAGAAATGCGAAGTTGCTCTTTTTGGCTAGCAAACTCGGTTTTCGCATCTCCTCCTAAGCTATACAATATAAAACTATTACAGAGGCATTAAAAATAAGCTTATGATAGGTATCACATACGGTCCTAGGGATTTTAGAAAATTCCTTTGTATAACGTAATAATACGATAAAATAGGTGATTATATGATAGATTGGGTCGTGGCCCTTAACTGAGCATAAAATAAATGATATCCTTCTAGCCCAATTTCGGCTACGGTGGCCAGTCTCGGAGACTAGCTATGTACGCAGAACATAAAGTGCATTAGTGTATTCGTAAACACAGGTGCACTGTTATTCCCCCACCTTCAGATTCCGATGGGATGGCAGATCGACATGACCATCGGATAAAATAAATAGTTATGTTGCGACTGCGACGCATGCATATACTTATCCAAAGTAAGTCTAAATAAAAAGGAATGCATTGTGTAGTTTTCTAAGAGAGAAGTTTCTAAGTTTTGATTTATAATTTTTGTTTGTACGTAAGCCCTTGAATTGGGGGTAATATTAAAAAAATTAAATGATATTCCAAAAATTTACCGCTTCGGCGGGACTTGAACCTGCGACCTTGCCCTAAACACCCTTAAAAACAGGGTAAATACTAGAGAATTTGAAGCCGGTTTTTAGTTTTTTCAAAACATTCTAATTATTTCTATGAAATTTAATCAGATCCCATAACAAAATTCATCTCCGACGTGACTTGAACCCGCAGCCTTAGAAATTACCTCCTGTGGTTTACTCACTTTATAAGCAAAAACCTAAATATAATTGTTGTTTTCTATCAAAGTCAAGTCGCAAATATCGCAATATAATTATGACTAAAAGCATTTTGATCAGTTGAGCCAACTAGATTCTTGTCTTATATAGGTACTAGCTGCTACCCGCGTCTTTGCCCGCTTTTTATCGGGATAAAAAATAGCCTATATGTTATTCCTGGTCCGGAACTATACCCATACCAAAATTTTGCCTGATCAGTTCAGAAGTTTTTGCGTGAAAGAGGATCAAACATCATCCATCCATATTCACAAGATTTGACATTTATAATATTCAGCATCATCATATCAGCCCATACACGTCCACTACTGGACCTAGACCTCCCCCATACGACGCCACAAATAGCGGTCCTGAGCCGCCTCCATCCATCGACTCCCTGCGACCGCTACGATCTCGTTGGTCCATCGAGTGGATAGTCTTCCAATACTCCGTTTCGCATTGCATCGTGACCGCCACTCGAGTACCTTTACTCCCCAGCGGTTATCAGTTCTGCGAGCTATATGACCTGCCCACTGCCACTTCAGCCAACTAATTCTAAGAGCAAGGTCGGTGACTTTGGTTCTTCTACGGATTTCCGTATTCCAGATTCTGCCGCGTAGAGAAACACATTTTTATCCTTATTCTTACTAATATTATAAATGCGAAAGTAACCCTGTCTGTCACGTTTTCACGCCAAAACTACTGAACCGATTTAAATAAAATTTGACACACAGATACTTTAGAGCCTGAGAAACGACAGGCTAATTTTTTATGCGAACAAAGGGTTGTAAGGGGTTGAAAGAGGGCTTGAAAAGTTGTATAGAAGCATCGTAATTTTTAAAGCTAAACGCTTGGTATTTATTTTTTAGGCCGTCAATTAGGTAATATAAATAAAAATTTAATTTAAAGTTTCTACAAATTTTACCCTCAAGGGGTTAAAATATCAAAGGGAATAGGGGATGAAAGTTTGTATGAAAATCACACTGTCACTATTCCACGCGGACGAAGTCCGGGCTATAATACAGCTAGTATTTATATAATGATTATTTATAATATTAGTAGGATAAAATATAAGAATACAGACCTATCAATGACACCGTATCTAATCACACTGATTCAATCAACACAGTAATCATTGATAACAAATATTTACTTGCGATAACAAAATAATTACCACGTATCAGTTTCAGTCCATTACCAGTGGCAATACAATGACGGATAAGCAGAAGAAAAAACCATCTTTTTTCAACCTCAGAAGAGGGATCAGTCAGAATTTGAAGAATGAAGAGCCTCCGAGACTTTCTACGCCTGGGACTCCCCGAGCTCAAGAATACGTCTTCAGATCAGCATCGGCATTGAAACTGAATTCTGCAGAGGCGAAGAATAATAGAAGGTAGGTACTTACATTTTATTCTAACACTGGCTGACCCTTCGTTGGACGGGAAACATTTTTACTTCTTCTTATATAGCCTACTAGCTGTGTCCGTGACTTCATGTGCAATAGTGCCAGTGGGTAGCATTTTCAATATTTTACCCCCTTGAGGGTTTTTGTAGTAAAACTTTAAATGACTTTCGTATAATATCTAATCAAATGCTTAAAAAATTAATTCCAAGCTTTTAGCTTTTAGCTTTAAAAATACACTTCTATACAACCTTTCAACCCCTGTTTTAAATCATTACCCTTACAACCATTTTTTGGCATTAAAAAGTATTGTCCTTTCAGACTGAGTATCTGTGTACCAAATGTCATTTAAATCGGTTCAGTAGTTTTGGCGTGAAAAGGTGACAGACAGAGTTACTTTCGCATTTCTAATAATAGTAAGGATGGAAATAGGCCTCCCCCATACGACGCCACAAATAACGGTCCTGAGGCAACTCCATATCATATGGGCGAGGCCTATGTCCAGCAGTGGACGTCTATGAGCTGATATGATGATTTATTTATTTACTTATAATAATGTACAACTATTCTTACGGGCACACCCAATGATGATATAGCCTACGAAACTAAGAAATAACGTGGCTTTGTATTGGTAAAAGAATTTTCACAATCGGTTCAAAGATCACTCACTACAATCACACAAACTTTACCTCTTTATAATATTAGTAAGTATAGATTTTGCCTATGTCAGTCTATGCGTCTCGAGTAGGAAGGACTTCTATCGACTAGTAGGACTCTATCGATTGACGACCGATGGGGCGCGGTGGGCGAAGGTCCGACGCAGGACGTTGCGGGTTAAATTTCCGCCTTGGGACAAATGTTTGCACGATCTAAAAATATTAATTCCGAGTGTTTTGGGTATTTTTTTAAATACTATAAAAATAATAAATTAAATAAATTAATAATTAAAAAATAAATAAATTATTTCTTCATCAGGATGTCAGCCGGCGGCATCAAGGAGTTGGTGCAATGCGCGCTGTGCCTAGAGGTGCTGCATAACCCGAAGATGTTGCCGTGCCAGCACACGTTCTGCCTTGCCTGCCTCAGCGTATATGTCCATGGTTTGCAAACATTTTACATTTATAAAACATGAGCATAACTGGTGGTACTAAGCGATGACAGGATTTTTGAAAGTTTTCAAGAGGCGCGCAGCATGCAAATGTTCCATGGAAAATTCAATACAAATACAAAATATTGTACACCAACAACTCGATGGACTGACGAGATCGTAGCGTTCGCAGGGAGCCGCTATTCGTGGCGTCGTATGGGATAGGCCTATGTCTAGCAGTGGACGTGTGTATGGGCTGATATGATACCTACACCAACAAAAATACAATAAAAATAGACATCTCAAAACACATGTACAATATGCAGGCCTTATCGCTTAGAAGCGATCTCTTCCAGGCAACCTGTCAAAACTGTCTAAACAAAACTTTCGCTTCAGAGCAGAAAATACATCCACTTCTTTCATTGACACATTCACTGCCTGCAGCTCACAGACCTGAAGGAGTGCGTCGCAGCTATTGGTGATCGAACACGTCCATCAGCGTCGTTAGTTAGATATCCTATTGCAACTTATAAATAAACAATGTCCTAGCTAGGATGATGTTTAAAAGGTGCCTACATCTTCATTATATTAGCCCATATATGTACGTCCACTGCTGGACCACTGCTAGGCCTCCCATACGAGGCCACAAATAGCGATCTTGAGCCACCGCCGTCGATCGAATCCCTGCGACGACTACGATGTCGTTGCCCCATCGAGTGGATGGTCTCCCAACACTCCGTTTCGCGTTTTAACGTGGCCGCCACTAGAGAAACTTTTACTCCTCAGTTCTGCAAGTATCAGTTCAAGCTATACCACTGTTACTTCAGCTTACTAATTTTGAGAGCTACATATATCGGTGACTTAGGTTCTTCTGCGGATTTCCGTATTCGGGATTCTAGGTTTCTCGTAGATATACCAAGCATAGCTCTCTCCATAGCCCGCTCACACCTTGTATTCGCGCGTTATTTTGATGGTATTGTTTTGCAGGTCAGTACGTAATTTACAACCAAGACCGCCACCCAAAATCACACGCCCGTAATGAGGGCGTCAACTTATTGCAACGCGTCTCTTTGACCTGAATAAAAAGATAATTTACATATACTTGTCCGCTTATGTACAATTATGGGCAGGGATTTCTTTCAAAATGTCTAGAGTCGGCCTTTATATCCGCTAAGGATTGCTGGTCATGCACCGACTGACCTGCAAATCGACATTTGTTGCAGAGAATCTTGAAAAATTATTTACTTACTTTTATAAAAAAGTTTGTGGTTGCGCACACACTTGTGTACTAATAATAATATGCGCACATGGCTAGTCTATATTGAGATTGGCAGCCGAGGTCGAAAATTCGGCTAGGAATCGGACATCACATAAAGTCTCGATAGGTTATACATACACCTAAGTATACATTTAATTAAAAATGAAAATATGATGCAGTACTAATAGAAACGAAAATTCGACAAATAAGAAAAACAGCATTGAACCAAGATAAAAGTTAAGAATAAAAATAAACAACCAGACAACCATAACAATACTGTCCATTGTAGTTTTGAGTACCTATACCTTCCAAGGTGCCGTTCTTTATGTAAGTGTAAACTCTAGTAGTATTACCTCTCCTGAAACAGGTCTTTACTCTGTACCAGTCTAAGTGTGTTCCACTATGCTTCTAAAGTTGCAATAAATAAAATGAAAATTCCAGACG
Organism: Eupithecia insigniata; assembly: GCA_947859395.1. Classification (NCBI taxonomy): domain Eukaryota; kingdom Metazoa; phylum Arthropoda; class Insecta; order Lepidoptera; family Geometridae; genus Eupithecia; species Eupithecia insigniata. The sequence goes on along the minus strand of OX402009.1, from coordinate 6,819,542 downwards.
TAGCAGTTTTCGACTGCCCCATCTGCCGCACGCGAATCCACGTACAAGGCTCCAACTTCCTAAACGAGCTCCCCTCGAACCTCTACATCGACTCTCTGCTAGCCCTAGTGGGGGTCAAATCGGTCGACACGCCCCCCTCGACCCCCTCAGCGGGGGCAAATGTGCAGAGCGTGGATCTGTTCGCGGCAGGAACAAGATGCTCGCATTGTAAAACGCTGTGCGATAATACTGATGTTACTAATTGTGAACATTGTAAATTGGTGAGTTCTTGCTAACCTCAAAACTCTACATCGACTCTGCTAGCTTTAGTGGGGGTCAAATCTGTCGAAACACACCTCACGACGTCAGCGGGGGATAATGTGCAGAGCGTGAATTAGATCGCTACAGTAAAAACGCTATGCGTTATTTATTACGGATGTTACTATTTGTGAATATTGGCAATTGGTGAGTAATTCCCCGACTTTCACTAGCGCCTCCGCCTATTTATTTTTATTTTCAAAAACCCATTGGACAGTTTGTGCTACATAGGTATCCTAATTTGTTTTAATGTGTCTGTTATATTTTTATTTTGTACAGTTTATACAGAGATGCGATGTAGCCACCAAGACAAACTTCGCATATCTTCGTAAATTATACAAAGGTTATTTTGTATAATTACAAAGGCATTAAAAAGGTAGCGCAATTTTCGAAAATTTCTTTGTTTAACATTTCCTCCACTGCTGATTATAGGAACGCTTCCCCGCTAACATTAATTTTACTTTTATAATTATGTCTCTCTCTCTCCTAGTAAGGTTTGCTGGAATGAACTCTTAGCTATAAGCTCGCCTTTACCATTAATTTTATTGTAAAATGTTTTATAATATGTATATTCTTTTGTGCAAAAAAGAATTCAGAATTAATTTTACATTACATTATGGCCACTACAGTTTTATTAACCGTTTAACCTATAACCGTATCAATAAAATACGGTTTTCTAGATTAACTAATATATATAGAATTAAATTAATAAATTATTTACTAGTAATTTTAAAGGGTGCTTCTCAAACAGTACAAAATGCGAGAGTGTAGGTCATAAAAATCTAGAAAGGAACTCTCAAATGCTAATATTTCGCGGTTCAAAGCTCTACTACACGTATTATGCTGCAGTACGTTCTATTATTATGAAACAAATCTTCACAACAAACTCAAATCCAAACATTTATATTCAAGCAGTATCGCCTATTTGCGACAATTTATCTAACTTGCAGTTTATTCACAGAAATTCTGCGTTGTATGCTGGTCCCAGCACTTGGACGACATGAGAATTCAGATCGGCTCTATTTTGAAGCAGTTGGACTCAGCCGCGGATCGACTTGAACATAAGATAGAGCATTATAAAGTAAGTAACATAAAAAATTAAAAATATAATTTCTGGCTTGCGTGTTATAATTCTCAGAGTGGCAACAAAACCCAAATATGTACGATCTGGGTTACCGCTAGGTTTGACTGAACAGACCTCTATGAGATACTTAATGATACTTAAACGACCGAGACCGTGGGACCTCGGCGTACGAATATCGACCCCTCCAACTCGACCCGTGGATGTCGGAAGAGCCGACTAAGGGAACCTACCAGAGGAAGGGCACCAGCTTCCTTCTGAGTATTTTTCAACACCAACACTGCGATCACCAATCCGCCTGCCAAGCGTGGTGATTATGGCAAACCCCCAAATACTACATGGGAGACCATCTACTCGATGGACCGACGACATCGTAGCGGTCGCAGGGAGTCGATGGATGGAGGCGGCTCAGGACCGCTATTTGTGGCGTCGTATGGGGGAGGCCTATGTCAAGCAGTGGACGTGTATGGGCTGATATGATGATGATGACTTAAACGAAACTTAAAATTATTGTTCCTGAAGGTCCGTGAGATGTATCTAAAATTAATACGTGATAGTTACCTATTCTATAAAGTATCTCTAGTACCTAACTAGTTCACTACGATTTAGAAGGTGGCCAGTCCGATTGCAGGGCAAAATACAGTCTCCCAGGATTCTCTATGTTTGGGTACCATAGTACGTTATTATTATTATTATATTCCCTGCCTATGGGGTAGTCTGCAAGGATTATAATAAACATACTCTCATATTAACAATAAAAATGAAGCATGATTATTAATCTTACCTAATTTGATGTGAACTAATGATCTGTTAATTTTTAGGACCGTTGCGAACGGATATCCGAGCAAATCAACACAGCAGCAGAGGAAAAGATCAATGCCATCATCGAATCCAAAGGGGCAATGTTAGAAGAAACCAAAATACTGCATAAAACTGGTGATATGTCAGCCTTAGCTTTGAAGACCTCGCTTTCTGAGGCAAGGGAAGTTGCAGCCAAAGCAATGAATGCTACTGGCGATGCAAAGGATAACAAACAGGTAACTAAATAAAACTTTTGAAACTTTGGCCATAATAGTACCTAATACAAGTTGTTCCCCGAATATCTGCACTCCCCAAGTAGGTAAAAGTAACAGGATCAAAAATTATCGACGAATATGATTAAACAAGTGGATAGAACTTCTTCCTCACTGAATGTGCTTTCCGCGGGTAGGTATAAGATCTACACGAATGTGATCTACAGTCAAAACTCCAAATATGTATAATATGTGTTATTTATGTAGGTATTCGTATGTAAGATTTGTAAATGATTAGAGTTTTGTAATATGTATTAGCTTCTTAAAATAATGCGCACAGATCCCCGTATTCAATCCAACGATCCTATCCATCCAAGGTTGTCTGGTAGAGATCGCTCGTGAGCGATAAGACCGCCAATTGTCACCTTTCTTTTTTGTTTCAAATTGTTTGTAAACTGTTTTGTTAAGTGTGCAATAAAGTACTTTCTATCTATATATTATGTAGGTTAACAGCCTCAATTTTGCAGTAGGGCTTAAAACAATAAATAAATTTCTAATATTTAAAAAACTTTTAAATATACCTAAGTTTTTATATCATCTAGGACCAAATTGCTTGGCACGATAAATCCAACGAACCCAAACTCGACGTGGATAAGTCGTTTCGTTTAGAAGTTCATATCCCTTCGGTCTCCATCATCAGACCAGCTCGATGGTACCATGACATTGCATTGTCACCGAACTTAGATAAGTATGCCAAATTTCAGCTCAATCGATTGAAGATAACTGGTCTAATATTGAGTTGCAAGATTTCAACCGAACAAACATATGTACATTGCGAGTTAAAAAAAACTTTGTAAAAAAAACTGGAATTTCTTGCTCAAGTTTTCAATTTTCTTTGTATGTTTTCAAATAATTTAACAATCATACAATAATTTATAATTCATAGGTAGTTAATAATCGATAGATCCTAAAAATTCACGTACAAAAAATTGCGTTATGTACCTTATACATGAACGCCCCCCAAGCAATCATGGCATTTTGACGAAATAAAGGAAAAGAGTGGTTGTAAGGCTATAAGATTAATGGTATTTAGATGGTCATACATAATAGTAAATTTTGACGACAGAAATAAATCACAAGAAATTATTACCTACACTGTAGAGATTAATCGATAATTTTGAGGATTTTCTGATAATCAAAAATAGATTAGGCATTGCTTGTGTGTGGTATGTGTTTTGTACTTAAATACCTACCTAGTTAGAGGACCTAACAATTCAGTAGCAATAATCTGATAACTGCTATCTAGGTAGGTTGGTATTTAGGTTTCCTTCCAAGTACCTACCTAGAGCTCTCTTTAAAACATGTGTCTTACTAAGGTATGTAATTTTCCATTCAAACCTAAAATACAAACACAAACTGACAAAACTGCAAGCTCTGACCAATTTGGGGCTAGACGATGATTTGTGAGTTGGTGGGGAGTAAAGGCTCTCGAGTGGCGACCGCGATGCAATGCGAAACGGAGTGTGGGAAGATCTCCCACTCGATGGACCGACGACATCGTAGCGGTCGCAGGGAGTCGTTGGATGGAGGTGGCTCAGGACCGCTATTCGTGGCGTCGTTTGGGGGAGGCCTATGTTCAGCAGTGGACGTGTACGGGCTGATGATGATGATGATGATAATTTGTGACATAATATCCAGCATTATTATATTTGGAATACAAAATATAATGCTCATATTGTGACTAACTACGTGTTAGTTATTTAGAGTAAGTGTATGTACGACGTAGTAAGAGTACGTTGTGACTACGTGAAGTATTTAGAGTAAGTGTACTACGTAGTAAGAGTACGTTGTGACTACGTGAAGTATTTAGAGTAAGTGTACTACGTAGTAAGAGTACGTTGTGACTACGTGAAGTATTTAGAGTAAGTGTACTACGTAGTAAGAATACGTAGTGACTTACTTGTAGTATTTAGAGTAAGAGTCAATATTTAAAAATGATTTAAAACTAGTGGATAGTTTTAAATATTGTCCATTTTAGTTATTGATCTGTAAGGATATTTTGTTGTGTGGTTTGTGAGTTTTTTCTTGGGTTATTTAATTGTAAATCCCGTGAATAAATATTTGAATTTATTCTCAGGTGCACACATTCATAAACCTCCACCAAAACGCAATCCAGCTTCTCTCAGACGTGTCTAAATGGGACTCAGAACGTTTCGTATTCGACAAAGAGTCATTCTGCATCGAAGTCGACTCTGCGACGCCTGTTGACGCAGAGTCAGACGATCCAGTGGTCGAGGGAGTGAAGCAACACAACCCTTTGGAGAGCGAAGAGAGCCTCGTACAATATTACAAGTGAGTTCTCTGCTATTAAGACTAAATTCTAGTAACAAGAGACCTTGGTTAGATTTATTTAAGTATCAATACAGCACACAATACGTATAGTTTGTATTCGTCAAAGAGTCATTCTGCATCGAAGTTAACTCTACAACGCCGTTGACACAGTGTCAGGCGACTCTGTGGTCGAGGGAACGAAGCAAAACAATCCTTTGGAGAGCGAAGAGAGCCTAGTACGAATACTAGAAACTAAGATTGTTATGTGAACAATATTAATTCTTCATCGAAGTTAACTCTACGATCAGATGATTATGTCTGTTGAACAAGCTAGTAAACCATCTATTGGAGAGCGAAGAGAGTCCGACAATATTTCAAGTAGGTAGTTATAATTAACCTCAGATCTAAGAAAAATAATCCCTAGTAGGCTAAGGTGTTGCTCAATACTACGCTGCGTGAAAAGCCCTTGGTTGGATAATGTATGTATTAGCATAACTGTATAGTTGATTATTTCCTTTCCACCTAATGCATATTAATTTAAGTCCTATTGCAAGGAACCTGTTGAATCAATTAATAAAATTGACTTGCAACCACTTTTACTTTTAACCATAGTACTAGAAGAACTTTGAAGGAACTGACAGCACTGAGAAACTTCGTGAAGACTACTGAACAAATCGAATCGATTTTTAAACGACTTCAAGGAGAAGGTTCTCAATTCGACTGTGTTTTTTTTTTGTTGTTTACGCAATTATTCCGTTAATTATGGACCGACTTTGAAAATTTGTTTACGATTGTGTAGAAAATAATCCCATAATAATTATATCCCCAGGGGATTAGTATTTATCCCGCAAAACTTAAAAACAGTGAAAAGTAAGGGATTATTATTAGGATTTTGAAAACGATGATTTACCCTAGGTATATGTAAATTACTGAAATCTGGCGCGATGCTCTTGTTTTTCGTATACTGTACGGCCTACTTTCATAACCGGCCGACGAGTTTGGTGTGTCTTTACTTTAACGAAATTTCGTTTATTCCGTTCGATTGGTATTATAATCGAACGAAAACGGAATTTACGTACGAAGTTGTTGACACTGAAATTTTGGTTCTTTTATGGTAATATATAAAAATTTATTAAAAAGTCAGAGTCATAAAAATTATCCGAAAACGTCCCTTTCGTAGGTAAATAAGCTAGTGTAGCTATCCGCACGTTGAGTTGTGCAGCCGCACTGCGCAACTGCGGATGAAAATGACTAGAGTATAGACCTATAGAATGGACAGACTTGTGACGTCACTGAGTTACTTTGTATAAAAAAAACAATCGCGGCAGCTTTTAAACATTTACATATACGTACTTATACTTTATGTACCTACTATTTAAAATTCCTACTAAAACATTGTAAATTACCTAGGTACAATTACTACATCAATATTTATATATTTTCAGGTCACGAAATTTCATCCCCCATTACGTATGGCGCAAAACATCCCGCCCTTGCGGCGTGAGTCTCGGTCCGTGGGACAACCATCTGTACATCTGTGGCATGGACAGCCATAGCGTGCTAGTGGTCGAACGAACTCAAGCCAAGATTGTCACTAGACTGTCTTGTGAAGAAATGCTATGTCCTGCGCATATCGCGTTTATGAAGAGCACTGGAGAGATCTATGTTACAGGTGTGTACATTTAAGTATAAATAGTAAATTGTAAGAAGTCATATGTGACATGGACAGCTAAAGCGTGCTAGAGGTCGAAAGAATTCAAGCCAAGATTGTCACTAGACTTTCTTGTTAAGAGATGCTATGCCCTGCGCATACGCGTTTATAAAGAGCACTGGAGAGATCTATGTAACAGGTGTGTACATTTTATAAAAAAGTACATAGATACACCATCTGTGGCATACACAATTGGACAGCCATAGTCATAGAGTATCTAGAGACACAAACAGACAAAAAAATTATCCACGCTAAAACTCTTCTCACGCTACGCAATGCAAAGAGTTTTGGTTTAGTTGTAAGGCGACCGCAATCCTAGTTCAACGTCCGCGATGCCAAAGTGCTCATGATTTTCTGCCCAAACGACATGAGACAAGTGCGTAAAAAGGGCGAAATTTCATATTTTAGGTAAGTATCATAACCAATTTACGACTTTATGTATCCACAGTGCATGTTGCCATTTTAATTTCAATAATTTTCATTTTATTAGCAAAATAAAACGGTCACCGCCCGACCTTGGCGCCTCGATACCGTATCTCTTTCACACGTTAAACAAATATGTAAGAGTAAAAAAGAAACAAATAGTCTCGCGCAACATTGTTACGAGAGTGACGCGCAAATTGTTCTCGAAGGAAAAACTATGGAGTGAATTGAAACTATAAATATTTTTAAGTATTTTGAACGAATTATACATAATAATATAATCATATTGTTTAGTGATTTATTATACGCTCGGATTTTTTTAATTTTAAACTAATTGCGCCCCGCGAGATCTCTCGCGATTTCCGGGATCAAAAGTAGATATCCCGTGGTAATCCAGAGTAGGTATCTCTATGCTATCTGCATTTCGATCCAAATCCGTCCAGTCGTTAGAGCACGAAGAAGTAACAAACAAACACACAAAAACGTAAAATTAGACGTTTAGTTCCGGAGTTTACCTCCTAGGTACATATAACTCACAAACTCACATTTCACAAATATTCGCTCCATATAATGTAATAAAGAGCGTCGCCACTGCTGCCGTGTTCCAGTTCGAACGCATGATCTTGAGTCATCGAGTTTTCAATAGGCTTGAGGTGCATTTATCGTCACTGATAAAAGTCACAGGTATAGAAAATTGGCGGTATTTCACAGTGACAGAAACTAAATATATCAGTGACTGTCTCACAGGCATTGCCAGTGTTACGAGTGCACGATATTATATCGTTGTTATTTTATTAGGTACCTACGCAATAAATCGCTTCAGCTAAATAATATCGCTTCTATATTCTCTCTTTGATTGTATCACTAAGTTAGAATGAGACACACCTAGTATTTTATACTTGGAAATTTGAAATGTATACTGCAATGTAACAAAGTTGTTACATTGCGTTGTTACAACTGAAGAGTCTTCGTTACGTAGCGGTACTATAGCTGCAATAAATATATTATTCAATGAATAAAACTAGGAATTTGTACGAGATTGGTAGAAATACTAGCTAGTATTTTGTCACTGGTATTTGTCACAGATATTTTGAAGTCACAGTAACGTAAGTCACAGGTATCGGATTTTGCCTCGTATAACCCAAGACTTTCAATTCAATTTATGATGACATTGCGTTCAAGCGATATTGAACACTATACAAGCAAGGTAACGTCTAAATTCGAGCAAACGTCATTGTAAACTATATAATAACAATGTCTATGTATTTAGAACAGCGCGCGGAAACATTTCGATTGTTGCGAGTTAGGTTATTGGGACTCTGGATACTCTGTGGCCATAGTGCATTTCTGGCATGGATAGCCACAGCGTTCTAGTAGTCGAACGAACCTCAAACCTCTACCTAGACAGCTAGAAGGAAAATACCTAATGAACTAATTAGGTACCTACCTTTTTATTCATAAATAACCTATATACGACTCCTCTGAATTAGCACGATATAATGTATGCAAGTACATAAATATGACATCTTTTATTATATAACACTTTATATAAATTTTTTTTACTACAAAATATAAAAAAGTGTGATGAATGTATTTTCCTCTTTTCAGACAAATGGAAGCATTGCGTCCACGTGTTCTCGAAAGAAGGTGAATACCTCAGATCCCTCGGGCACAAAGGCAGCAGGGTCGGCATGTTCCGATCTCCTGAGGGCATCGCCACGGACAACGCTAACCAACATGTCTACGTGGTGGATACCGGGAATGATAGAGTTCAGGTGCGTGGCTTACCATTTTATACCTAGATACTCGGTTCTAGAATTAGGTATATTTATTTTCTGTAAACAAAGATATATTTTATGAATGAAAACCTAAGTAATACTGAAAACAATAATATAAAACATCAAGGTGCAATGTAGTCAGTGAAAACAAAAACACATACTTCTTCAGAGCATGTGCAGCGAAAAAGGTTTAGGTACCTGAGTAGGTACATACACTTGAGAGCAAAAAAATCGCACATTCATGATTTTTTGACATAACTAAAAAAAAAACAAAAAATATTATGTTTCTGTAATGCAGATTCATAGTCTATTTTAATACCTATCCAGTGGTATCTGATTTGTCTTTCAATCATTACATAAAAATGCTTTTGTGGATCAATAACAAAAATGCATGTTTAGTAAAAAATTCTTTATTCAAGTATTGGTGTCAAAGTTATGAAATTAAAAGATAAAATTAATTTAAAGTTTGTTATTAATATCGAGTGTTCCCTCCCCTAGCCTGAATCACTGACTCCATCCGTGTTTTCATTGATGTTACTAGACTTTTGATAAAGTCTTGAGGAATAGCCTCCCATTCCTCTGCGATCGCCTGTTGCAGCTCCTGTAGAGTCGATGGAGGAGCATCTCGGCCTCGAACTCTTCTTTTCAGCTCGTCCCATAGATGTTCGATGGGATTGAGGTCTGGGCTTCGAGCTGGCCACTCCATAACGGTCACATCCACCTCTTGAAGGTACTCGATCACTATGCCAGCAGTATGCGGTATTGCATTATCTTGCATAAACAGAAAGTTTTCGCCGATAAACCCAGCAAAAGGTACGACGTGGCTCTCGAGTACTTCCTCAATGTATCGTATGGATGTCAATCCTCTTGATTGGCGACCAGTATTCGGTCCGGTGATGAAGGCAAGCTCGGTTTTTGCTTCCATAGACATGCCTCCCCAAAACATGATTGATCCACCGCCATAGGCGACACGTTCTGTTATGCAGCATTGGGCAAATCGTTCTCCCGATCTTCTATACACCTTCCCCCGTCCGTCGTTGCCATGCAAGCACATCCTGCACTCATCAGAGAACAGGACTGCACTCCACTGCTCTTCGGTCCAATTCAAATGGTCTCGAGCGAACTGAAGGCGGGCTTCTCGGTGGGCTGGGGTCAATTTCGGCCCGTTTGCTGGCCTGTGTGCAGTCAGGCCACCTTCTCTCAATCGTCTTCTGACTGTCCACCGGCTAACTTCTACTTCACGAACTTCTTGAAGTCGTTGGCCCAGTTGAAATGCGTTCAAACGACGATTTCTTAAAGATGTCGTTATAAGAAAGCGGTTATCACGCTCTGTTGTAGCACGGGGACGGCCCGATCCTTGTCGCCGTTTGTAGCCACCAGTCTCTTGATACCTCTGGTATACACGCCGAACGGTAAATCGGCTCAAACTCAATTGTCGAGCCACTTGACTTTGCTTAAGCCCCGATTCAACAAGGGCAACCACTTGAGCGGCTACTTCTGGTGTAGTATCCATTTTCGTGTTCCGTTTGAAGCCAATATCAATAGAGAACCTTTCACACTGTACGTTGGTATGCAAATGATGACCATTTCCTCAATATGCACTCTTTTATACCTGCGATAAATCCCGCCGCCGGCCTTACCTGGATCGAGCGACATAAGGGGGTCTATTGTTTTGTTGCTAATGAGTTGTTTTTAAAGGTAAATGTCAACCCTTTATCAGTTCTGCGAATGCCTAGATTATGCACTTTAATTTAATTTTATTTTAATTTGCTGTAAGCTCCAAATAAAAAAAAAATTGAACTTTTAAGTAAAAATGTGCGGATGTGCGATTTTATTGCTCTCAAGTGTAGGTAGGTAATCTGATTGTGAGTTCGAAAACAAAAGAGACTAAAAAGAGTTTTTTTTTAAATCCTAAACCTTTTTTTAACTTCTGTGATTTACCCCGATAATAACGTCGCGTCGTAAAAATGATCTACACACATATCCTTGGTTTTGTAAATTTGATTGAGCACAAAAACTTCTAGAGCCTTTCTATATTTTTTTTTATTTAAGTACCAGTTGAGCTACCTTTAGATTGTTTGCAACAGTCAGCAGTTGCTCAATTTTTTTTAAATACTTATTTCTCATTTGTTTCTATTAGATAGGTACGTAACTGTTCCACTTTTGGAAAAAAGCATCTCTTTTCTTCCATTCTTCGCGATTCAACGCAGTTATACAGACCACGAGGAAAGGATTATGCCAAGCTCGTCACTCACTCTCATTTTGGTTGTTGCACGACGCCTCCTGCTGTTGAGGCTCCGTTCGTGGCCTTTGCCCACAAGTCATAGAGGACTTTCCAATACGTAATGGGCTTTCTTTTTCACATTTGAAATTCCAAGTGTTGATATATATAGATGGAGCCAGCCGGGTTAAAGGTCCTCGCATATTCATAATAAGAAAACGTTCGTAACACGTTATTTTCAGAACTTAGTAATAGGTAGGTCCCATTGTAACTTTCTAATAGAACAGTTCTCCGAGTCGCTAAATCTTCCAAATTATTCACAGATCCTCGAAACCGATGGAAAATTCATCGATCACATCGGCGTTGTTACGAAAACGCAGCCGACAGCCCAAACCGCTTCCGTCTGGGACAACACAGAGGTCTCATGCACCGAGCTGAACTCACCCACCAGTATAGCAATCACAAGCGACCGGGTTATAGTCCTCGACAGCGGAAACCGACGCGTCAAAATATACAGCAAGGAGAACAGGGGGAAAATAACAGAATTCGGATCTCTAGGACAACGAAAAGGACAGTTCAGGCAACCAGAGGTCCTAACCACTGATCCGATGGGAAATATCTTAGTAGGGGATTCGGGAAACTCTAGGGTGCAAGTTTTCAAGCCGAATGGGCAGTTGGTAAGGGTTTTTGGAGGTTTAGGTAATCAGCCTGGTAAATTTGGATGGATATCTGGCATACACGTGACTAAGCAGCTGGATATTATTGTTAGTGATTCGAAGAATCATAGTGTCAACTTTTTCTGAGTTTTGAAAGTCCTCACTAGGCACTAGGAGTAAGTGTAGATTCTGCTGTTTATTATTCAGTTTTTATAAAGACCTGTGAGTCATCGTAAAGTTAAACTAAAGAACCATAGATAGTGTCAACTTTTTCTTAGTTTCGAAGGCCCTAGTTGGCACTAGGAGTAGTGTAGATTCTACTGTATAATATTAAGTTTTTATAAAGTCCTGTGAGTAATCATAAAGTTAAAAGTAAAGAACCATGACCATAGGGTCAACTTTTTCTGAGTTCCGAAAGTCCTAACTAGATGGCGCTAGGAGTAAGTATAGATTCTACATTATTATTGAGTTTTTATAAAAACCTGTGGAGTTCCGAAAGTCCTAACTAGATGGCGCTAGGAGTAAGTCTAGATTCTACATTATTATTGAATTTTTATAAAAACCTGTGAGTAATCGTAAAGTTAAAATTAAACACGAATTCCAATGTATAACAATTTTTTTATTTGAGTGTGGAATTACTTCCAGTATTCATTTCCGTACAAACTAAACTTAAGGACTAAATTAGCACTGGTGTAAAATAATTAAGAAAATAAATGAAATTATAACATTAATCCAATCGAGTTTTCTCTCAAATAATTTTACAATAATGTAGATTATTATAGATTTATAAGTATTTAAGTAATATTTGAATACAATAAAATCACATTTTTTTCAAGATCCATGAATAAGTAAATAATATCACTATGGCTCATCTACTCGAGCCCTAGCAGTTGTTTTTCTTCTTTCTTTTCACCTTTGAAAAATAAATATTTAGTCACTCGAAGCTCTTAGTTAAATCAATCTTTATTATAATGTATACAAATCAAATTACACGATCTCTTAAGATTCCAAGATTCCATAGCCTCAAAAGCAGTGAAATTATAAAAATAACACTCAATTATAAACCTGAGGTGAATATAAAATTGGTGTCGTGGTAATCTAATAACAATTACTTGCAATATGCTCTATTGTCAATTTTCCCAAGGGTGATATGCTAGTATGAAAATGACAGTGATTGGATTGGACCTACGTAGCAATGATTTTAATAATATTTTAACCCCAAAAATTATCATTATTTTATTTTTAGCATTGACAAGTGATGTCTAAATCAGGTACTGACCGGTTTTACGGGACGTAACGTAACATCCGCAGCAAGTATGATACATTACGCCGTGTGCTAACATCTATATCGCTGCTCGTTGCGAGCGCCTTTTTCCCATTCTGACTGTACTAACGCTCGCTGTGGAACACTTTACGCCCGGTCTGTACCCATCTTAAAAGTACCTATAATCATTAAGCAGTAAAATTTTTAAGTTTGTTGGTATGCTCTAGACTCACTGGTCGAATTCTGATAATTATTTACTGATTAATAGCTAGATTATCCCTGACTGTTATGGGCACCCTGAATATAAAAATATTCAGGTACAGCGTAACCGAAGCCACGAACAGAAGGTAGTTGAGTATTCATCATCATCATCATCATATCAGCCGATCGACGTCCACTGCTGGACATAGGCCTCCCCTAAGGATCTCCACAATGACCGATTTTGCGCTGCCCGCATCCAGCGATTTCCCGCGACCTTCACTAGGTCGTCGGTCCATCGCGTGGGGGGTCTACCTACACCGCGCTTTCCGGTACGTGGTCGCCACTCTAGAGCCTTGCGGCCCCAGCGGCCGTCGGTCCTACGAGCTGAGTATTACTATTTTATATTAGACTATTAACATTATAATATAAACTGTTATAATTAAAAAACTAAACTAAATTCGTCTAATGGACGTCACACCTACAATTCTAATATTATAAGAATGTGAATGATAATAATTGATGATAATAAATACTATTTATTAATAGTAGATTGTTACACAAGGGTAGAAAGGGAGCTATTACAGAACAAGATCCAATTTGGCGCCACTGCGAGCTCAGCTCGCAAAGGGCCCTAAATTGGATTGAGTGCACCCGAGATATTTAGACGCCCGAGCGAAGCGAGGGCGAATATAGTTCGAGGGCACTCAATCCAATTTCGCGCCCTTGCGAGCGCTCGCAAAGGGCGCTAATGGATCGAGTGCACCCGAGAACATAGTTCGAGGGTGTAATAGCTACTTGCAACCGAGGTAACCATTCTACTTTACATCATAATGGCGAGGCAAATAAAACATTTATATACTTAGGTATGACAAAATGTAATTTTTATTAGAAAAAATAATTATTTATTAAAATATTTAGTACAACATCTTCTGCTTCGAGATGACAGAAATCAAGCGTGCGGACCAGTTCTTCATCTGATGACGTACTTGACATACTGAACTACCACTTTAAACTTGTTTATTACAGTTTTAACTTTTAACTTTAGTTTATTACAGTCGCACAAATCAAATGAATTGAAATGCGGCCATTTCCAGAGTTTTTTTTTTTCAGTAAAAAGTTTTCTTATCATTTTATAAGAAAAGAAATTGTTTCACCGATAATGAGATCTGAAAATGGAATTCCTATAAAAATTTACTGTGTTGCGATTACTATCTTACACAGCCTCTTTACTTAATTTGTAAAACCTTCTTGCCGAGCATTATGATGTAAAGACTATGATAACATTTTTAGGTATTTACTTACCTACTACATTGTTTATGAAAAGGTGTCAATCTAACTAACTATAGCTATAATTAGTACACAGATAAAATATAACTCTGTGATTAGCATTATTACAGCATTATTGTTACCAAATAATATGATTTTCGTTAAGAAATAAAAATTTAAATACTTACCAATATGTCAAAGTGTAAAATTAAGTTGAAAACATAAATTAAAATTCAAAATAAAATAAAAATGTGATAGTGCAATGAATCATAAAACTATTAGCTTATATTTTATATAATTTCTGACTTCCGTTCACATTGCTGTGAAGTATCGCGTTTGTAATGAAATATTGTAGGTTTAATTGTAACACAGTAAAATAATCTCTGATTTAGTTGTATTAAGGTACTAATTTGTATGGCTCGAATCAGTCTCGATTACTATAGGTAGTTAAAAGAATATCTACAACTATTTACAAATGACGAAACTGATTTTAAAAACAAACGTATAATAATAAATACCTATGCCGCCTTTAAAAATAATAACAATAATGTCATCTCTTAATCATAAAAGTGAAATGCCCCTTTAACTAGGTCAAAATCAAAGCCTTCAAATTAAAATACAGTTCCTTACACTAAGAAAATAATTAATATTTTAAGAAAAATAAAAATATACAATTTTATTTTACAGATTCGTTTCAAGATTCTTTGTCATATTCCTCTTACTCTTGGATCATTTCTTTTCTTTGAATATGTTTAGCTTATTCCTTTCATATCTTCCTCCGAAAGTCAGTATAATATGGGCATCACTCAAACATATTTACTATGCGATAAAAATATATACACTCCACACTGCATTTTATGCCCCATCCCATTCGAAAATAAGCATTCAACTTTAAGACTAAACAATAATCTATTGGCCATATCTATATAGACAAACGTCTAAAAATTGATGAAAGGCACAACTTGATGATGAAAAATGAACATTTCTTTGTGACCTGACTTACAGCAGCACCAAAAGCTGACTAAGTATTTTTTTAAAGAAATACCGATCACAGAAAAGATGTATTAAGTTATGGGCCATATTTTTCTCATTTCAGATAAATGGACTTATACTTGAAATACTAGGAACCACCAAATAAGTGTAACTACATACATATAATAAGTGCCTTTTCATATGCGGTCACGGCACGGTCGCCTTGCCGCCATGTAAAGTAGGTATAATACTTGTAAAGTATAATAAAGTAATAATGCAGATAAATTCACACAACATTAAGATATAATGTTCGAGCTAAATAGACAGCTTTCACACAGCACGGCGACCGTGCCGCGACCGTGCCGTGACCGTACCGTGACCGTGTCCGCGTCCCATTCACTTCTACTTTACACGGCATGACGGCGACCGTAGGCATGTGAAATGGGGCTTAGGCTAGTGTTCTTTGAAAAGACGATTAGTATGTAGGTGAAAAATTACATTCATTGTCATTGATAGTAATGGGTAGAAGTTTTCATACATTATACGTCAGAGTTAACAGCCCTATTTTGCTAAATAAAACATTTGAATATGGCAATGGTATCGCCGCAAAATCTCCACCATAGACACGTTCTGGGGGCCTACTCGGAAAAGGAAAATCGAAGTTTCTTTTTCTTGTTCGTGCAAAACCAACTCTTATGTCCATTGCATAAGATTAGCGTTTGCACGAAAAAGAATCAGAAACTTCGATTTCGTTTTTAAGAGTACGGGCCCTGGTATTCTAAATGTGATGAAAGAAACGATTTCTTTCATACTAGTCAAACGTCAAAAGGATCGAGGTGGAGACCATTAGGTACATATACATACATATGTATATATCATCATATACTCACATCAATCTCTCCGGAACGTAGTACCTCTAGCTAGATTTTCTTTCATCTAAGGATTTTACGTGGCGATTCTGCGACGATATCATTGTCATAACGTAGCGATTGGATATCAAAATTGGGGCCCTGATATGTAAAACAGAAGCTACTGATCGTCTGATTATCTTTCAGAGAGCACCACCATAATCTGAAAGGATAATTTCACAAACTTGACCTCGGCTAAAAATAATTTAAAAAAAAAAATTACAAACCGGTGAACAAAAGCTTAATGCCACTGGCTTGCGACACGAATCGATCCTTTTCGGCATACACACTTATTTGGCGGCTACTAGCATAGAGATTCACTGAACACAAACCTTTGGTTAATATCGTAAAATATTGACATTATGTAACCTTATGCTAAATAATCTAATGGCAATAACGGTGGCGTGGCGGTTAAGCACCGATTTAAGCAATTACACGTCTGCATTATTTAACATACCTACTTCAGTAGACTTAGAATCTCTAGACAGCGATTGTGTATCGTCATCGAATACATAACGTTATTTGAAATTAATCCTTCAATAATTTACCTATTGTATGGCATTAGTCTCAATTCAGATGGCACAAAAATGCATTTTTAAGCACTACAAAATGTAATAATTTTCAGTAGGTACTGTCGAATTTGCTTGTTTATGTGCCCATCTAAATTGATCCATATGTCATACAATACGTAAATTTTATGATTTTTGATTGATTGAACACTATTTTTATTTAGATAAGGTCTCGCCTAGGTTATTTATGCTACCGGTACGAGCACGGTCTTCGATAAGAATCGGTAAGCATCCGGTTTTGTCACCGGCGTCGATAAAATTCGATAAAAACACCGAACTACACCAGAGACAAAATCGATGAGTCGCCCCGTGACCACGATCGCTGGACGCGATGGAATTATAGGGGAAATAAAACATGATGAATTTCGAATCATCGAGGAATAATCGTTAATATGCATCGATTCATCGAAATTGGAAAACTAGGCACAAATATCTTTCAATTTCGTCCCTTTAGAATTCAAAAGGTTTTCAATTCAATCAAAATGTTTCAAAATGTTAACAATTCGCGGAAGTTTAAAAGTTTTAAAATCATTGCTTATCGATCTGTATCGAAATCCATGCTCGGGCCTTTGTACCGGTACCATGAATATTATAGACGAGGCCTTATCTAGGCTAAAATGGAGTGTCTCTCATGATTTACGTATTTTAAGACATTGGTGTCATGAAATGTAATCGCACTCTAGGGTAGTAAAGTAGATACAATGGGCTTAGCTTATATTAAGATGAACGGCATGGTTGACACGAGCTGATGGCGTGGCTCTCTCCTAAGACTACGGCGTCCGAATCTGCAGGGGGACCTTCGCTACTGTCGTGTTGTCGCTGAAATTTAATAAAATACCGTAAGTAAATGTAAACATCGTTATAGAAAAGCACCCCACCCCCAGCAGGGGTTTCTTTTATTCATTTTCAATTTCTTTTTCATGTAAGGTGTTTACTGTCTGTCTGTTTGTTAAGTTTTCACGACTGTACTCCATACAAGAGTTTTTTTATTGAATGAATGCATTCTTCCATTCAGTCAAAGAAGATAAACACGTAGGCGAATTGTAATATACCGCATTCACTGCCCAACCTCTGCGGTGCTAGCTTAGTGGACGCACCGCACCTATTCGGACACGAAGAACTACATGTGTGTCTGGGCAATTAAAGTGTTAAAGAGCTGTACGGATTTTAATGGAAAGCGAGGAGGTGAATTGAATCCTGGAAAGGATATAGGCTACTTTTTTAAAACTAGTGCGAAGTCGAGTGCATAGCATAAGCCAGTCATACTAAACATTATAAAGAAGAGCCTTTGTAGATATTGTGTGAAGTTGTTTGGCCGAAGATAACGCCAAAACTAGTGAATGGATCGCTCTAAAATTTCGCGCACTAAAAGATCCTGCCAACACTGACCTGTTCTGGACTAACATATAAGAATCAGAATCAGAATCATATTTTATATGGAAGACACTTCGATTATAGACCCCGAATCAGGGTTGACAGTCAAACAAATATTTACACAGTTTATTGTTATTTATTCTATTCGATCGATCGAACAGCTTCTCGGAAGTAAATGCAAAATCGTTATTTAGTAAAGCAGCGAACATGCAATGCAATAGTTAATCTATTTAATAGTTTTTTTTTGTACGAATTTATCATGAAGAACATCAACGCATAATTGACTTTAGTCACACATTAACGCTAGCTAGAAATTACAGTTTATGAACAGCATGTGAATACTTAGTAATTAATTTTGTTTAATTTAGGTCTAGGGTTGAGGCGTATTTATCGTCACTGATAAAAGTCACAGATATAGAAAATTGGCGGTATATCACAGTGACAGAAACTTAATATATCTGTGACTGTCACACAGGTAGTGCCAATGTCACGAGTGCACGATATTATATCGTTGTTATTTTATTAGGTACCTAAACAATAAATGCTTCAGCTAGATAATATCGCTTCAATATTCTCTCTTTCATAATATCAATTAGTCAGAATGAGACACACCTAGTATTTTATACTTGGAAATTTGAAATGTATACCGCAATGTAACAAAGTTGTTGAAGAAAATACCGTTTAAATTTAGTCGGTTAATAAACATGTTACTGCTACTTAGTCATCGCTACAATAAATATATTATTCAATTTTCAAATTTGTACGTGATTGGTTGAAATACTAGCTAGTATTTTATCACAGGTATTTGTCACAGATATTTTGAAATCACAGTAACGAAGTCACAGGTATCGGATTTTGCCTAGTATATCCCAAGACTATTAGGTACGATACGTTATTCCATAAATAAGGATAATGGTTTTACAGAGGTCTAGGCGGCGTGCAGACAGACATATGATGCTTTTAAACTTTAACCTTGTTACGAACCGTTGCAGGACCGTTAGGTGAGCTCTAAATGTTTGTTCTTAACCCTGCCTTTGAAGTAGGTAATTAATTTATCTAGGTACTCGTTCTTACAACGCGTTGTAAGAACGCGTACAACGCGTTGTAAGAACGAGTACCTAGATAAATTAACATTTAGAACAAACATTTAGAGCTCACCTTTAGCTCGTAGTGAGACTGCGGAAGGTATCCTCAAATGCATGTTGTCCTTTGCAGAGGTTTCCATCACGAACATGATCTCTGGCGCATAGCGGCAGAAGAACTAGAAGCTCGCCTTTAGCTCAGTAGCGAGACTGCAGAAAATGTCTTCAACATGCGTGTTATCCTTTTCAGAGGTCTCCACCACATAGCGGCAGAAGGATTAGAAACTTACCTTTAGTTCAGTAGCGAGACTGCGGAAAGTGTCTTCAACATGCGTGTTATCCTTTGCAGAGGTCTCCAGCACATAGCGGCAGGATAAGAAACTCACCTTTAGCTCAGTAGCGAGACTGCGGAAGGTGTCCTCAACATGCGTGTTGTCCTTTGCAGAGGTCTCCATCACGAACATAATCTCCGGCACATAGCGGCAGAAGGACTGCGGTTCGTCCCCCTCTACCTCCCTTTGGTCTGTCAGGTCGCACTTGTTCCCGATAAGAGAGACTATGACGTTCGATGATGTGTACCTTCGCACTTCCTCTATCCATTTTTGTAGGGATAGGAAGGTGGATCTTTTCGTGATGTCGTAAACTGGAAGAATGAATATTAAATAAATAATGTTGAACAATCCACACAGCATCATCTAGCCTCAAGCTAAATCAATTTGTTTTCTAAGTGACCTACAATCATATAAGTAGTACTTACCTGACGAGTGAGTCTAGGGGCAGAAGGTTAATCAATATTTACTATATTAATGACGAGGAATGCTAAACTGCATTGTTCCTAGGCAATTGGAGTGAGTTTATGGTAAACAAACTGTATTGTATGCATTTGCTTGATTAATATTATGACAGTACGCTGGCCTGTGACTCATTACTATGAATCAATGAAGGTAGCAATAGCAATAAATTATGTTTTTACTGCAGGAAAAACCTTTTAAAACAAGTAAAACTAAGCGAATAAATTTTTTCTTATAGATACTCTCTCAAAATCCCTTCATTCTTTCAAATTTTGACGACCGACGAGACGCGGCGGCGGGCGATGGTCCGCCTGCGACGCAGAAGGTTGCGGGTTCGATTCCTGCCCTGGGACAAATGTTTGTACGATCTGCAAATATTCGTTTCGTGTTTTCTGGGTATTTTCTATGTATAATAAAAAATATCTAGTCATCTAGTACCCATAACCAAGCTCTGCTTAGCTTGGGGCTAGATGATGCTGTGTGGATTGTCCAGCATTATTTATTTAAGTATTTTTATAAAAACTTTTTTTATATAAAAACTTAAAATACAGGCTACAACAAAAACACACTGAATAGTCAATCTACCATAACATAAATGTAATAAAATAAATATGAAAAAAGTATACTAAAGCCAAACTAGTGCTTGTATTATGGGTACTGTTTGGTCAGGTGTCAGGTTAGTCGAGGACTGTTTGTCACGCCTGAACGCTCTGGGCCTGAACAACAGAGTTGTCCTAAAATGGGTACCGGGACACGCGGGAATCAACGGCAATGAGTGTGCCGATGAACTAGCGCGTTCCGGGGCCAAGGGGACTCAGTTTGGCCCCGAGCCGTTTTGTGGCATAACTAAAAGCCTGGCTCAAAGAATCCTTTTGAACTCCTGATACGAGGAATCGACCAAGCTCTGGATAAATTCCAACGGCATGAGACATTCAAAAGTTCTGATCAAAGCCTTCGATAAACGGTGCACCAACCAAATCCTAGCGCTAAGCAGAGACAACCTTCGCATCATGACAAGAGCCCTAATTGGACACTGTCGCCTTAACAAGCACATGTTCAATTTGGGACTATGTGACACAAAATCCTGCAGACTCTGTGAGGAGGCAGATGAAACGCCCCTGTATCTGCTAGGAGAGTGTGGAGCACTGATGCAAAAACGTAGCACTCATCTGGGCAAGCACCTGCTCAGCCCAGACGAGCTACGATACGCCACCCCGAAGAAAATCCTTTATGATGCAACAATTGTGACATCTTTAGAACAGTCAAAATATTTTGATATTCTAATTCTTAATTATTTTTTGCACAATTTATTTATTTATTTATTCACAAAATCCACAGCTCTTAGAGATAAACTTAATAAAACTTAAACAATTATAACCTACAGCCAATAAAGGATTTACATTTTATTGGTTTAACATAAGTTGACTATAACTAAATCTAAAAATTTTACTTAAAAAATAAGACACAATTTAGTTATGTACATAAATACTCCATAAAATAATTTACTTTCTAGGATAATGTTCTATGTTCCATTCAATGTTCTAATCTATTTGATATTAAACCTATGTGATATTAAAAATACATATATTTTTAAATATAATACATAGTATACAAAGATAAAATAATCATTTGAATTATGTATGAGTTAATAAAATAAAATAAAAGTTAAATAAATGGTATGGAATAAGAAAAATAATCGATGAATCTAATCGCTAATCCACCTAAATAAATACCTAGGGACATAAATATACATTATTGCTCACACCCATGAGTGAGTTTAACCCCGCTCCATCCTTTTGCCTGGAATTACCCTGGTCAAGTTCAATTAAAATTTGAAGAACCTCGCGCTTGAACCCCGATTTGGTAGTATTAAAGATATCTGTATCATTAAATACTTTATTATAGTTAGTCTGTATTCGCTTAACAAATGAGTGGTGTGCATAGTTAGAGGCAGACTTGGACACAGCAAAAAGTTTGGTTTTTGTGTGCCTAGTGCGTTTTCTCGGAACGTTAAAACTTAACATTTTTAAAAGTAGCTCCGGACAATCTATGTAGCTATTGCATAGGCCGTGGAGGAGGGACATATCCGCTAGTTTACGTCGATTTTCAAGACTAGTAATGTTATGATATTGACACGATTCACGATAGTCAACAGTATGCCCATAACCACGGTAACATCGGTAATTGAGGTGTTTTACAAATTTACTTTGAATGCTCTCTATGCTTTGTACGTATATCAGGTACTGCGGGTTCCAAACTGAACTGCAATACTCGAGGATACTTCGCACGTACGAGTAATATAGGATTTTCAGGCAACCAATGTCTGAAAAAGGTCGACTGATTCTCAATATAAAGCCCAGACTTTTATAAGCTTTACTAACTATAGAGTCAACATGATTTGAGAACGTAAGTTTGGCATCCATTACCACTCCAAGGTCTCTTAAAGCATCGGATTTATCTAATTTGATGCCATTAATTTGATATTGAAATTGTGTCGGAATCTTTTTCCTTGTGAACGAAAGAAAAGTACATTTACAGACATTGATACCGAGTCGATTCCTAGAATAGTATATGGCCAACCTATCGAGATCGGATTGTAAGTTGAAGCAATCCGACTGATTTTGTATTCTCATGAAGATCTTGGTGTCATCCGCGTACATAAGATACCGTGCGAGTTTAAAGCATGAACCAATATCATACAGGTACGATACATATAGGAGATGTCCTAAAATGGAGCCTTGTGGCACTCCAGATGGTATGAAGATGAACAACAAAAATATATTATATTTTGACAATAAAAATATATTACAATAAAAATTCTTTTTTGCACAATAAAAATATATTACAATGAAAATACATGACAAGGGCGAGCCAGGTACTTATTAATACTAAAATAAAATAGGTAATACCATAGACGAGTATGTAATAACAATTAAGATAAAATTTATAGCATCTTCGTAAAAATAAACATTTAGTCAAAATTCATTAAAAGAAGATTCTTTATCCATATCAATATTAGAACTCAGACCTTAGAATAGAAACAATATTCAAATAAGAATAGACTACTGAACCAACCCTTTATAAATAGAACTAATTGACATCACCTACATTACTTTCAAGGGTTTCTTAGATAACCTTCATAGTTATTATGACGATACCTAAGCATGCTTACTCTTTCACACTTGTAAGATAGTTCAGCTTTCTCTTTCATCCTAGTGTAAAATTTTCAGTTTTAGTAGATACTATGAAATTTTTAAGCTAATGTGTAAGTGTATTTTTGTTTTCGTACAGATCTATTCAGATATTTTTGAGATGTCAGTGCAGATCCCAGTACCCCCGCTTTGAATTATAACACATCAAGCTCTGCTTACCTCAGGGCCAGATGATGCTGTGTGAATTGTTCAGCATTATTTAAAAGTAAATAGCATGCAAATCCACTAATTATCTAACTATAGCACTCACCTATGATAACTCCATTCGCTGATCGATAATAACTTTGAGTGATAGTCCTAAACCTTTCCTGCCCAGCTGTGTCCCATATCTGGAGCTGAAAATTGATCTTATTAGCCCCTAGTTTCATATTTTAGCTAGACTCAACATGTTGATGTCTCATTCCTTTCCCGGTCATAGAACATGGACTAATTTATAGATATACACTGTGTCTTTTTTCCAAGTCGGGTGATGTTGTAAACTGATCAAAGTAGACTATGTCTACAATAGAGATATCTTCTATGCATAATAATGTGCTGACTTGGATTATAAGTTCCGACTGCTTTCTGAATTTCAATGTCCCAGTACCGGAGGAGCTTTTATATCATTGTTTTTGATGAATAATATAAGTGCAACTACTCACCTTGACTTTTTTCCCATCAACAATGAGCGTTTTCATTGAAAAATCAACTCCAATAGTATTTCCGTGTCGTTCGATGAAATTCCCAGATTTCAATCGTTGCACAATGCATGTTTTTCCGGTGCCGCAGTCGCCGATTAGCACGATTTTAAAAAGGTAGTCGAATTGCTCGTCTGGGACACTCATGAGCGTAGTTGGGTTGCGGCTACTCATGTTTTAATTCTAATAAAATTACAAACAGAGCTAATTACACCACTTACACCCACTGTTTACTTTGATCATTTGACATTTGACAGATTTTGACATTTGGTTTCTTTTTTTATGTGTGAGAGTGGTTAAGGTAGGTCAACTTCAACTTAAACTTCTTGGTTAACGGTTCTGCATCTGGATTGACGGAATCTAGTCGCAATTCTACCAGTGTCCGTCTCATGATAGCATCGCAAGCTTATGTATCATGCATGAGTCATGCAGAATCATGCATGATAGACACATGACATGTATTTCCACAGTTGCTCGGACGAAAGAAATCAACCCCATGGGGACTAACCAACATTTTGACGTGCTTTAATCACCAAGTTCTAAGGTCCACGCAAAAAATATAACTCAGTAAAATAAATGCGCACTTTAGAAATTAGCTCTTATTTTGTTTCATCATCATCATATCTGCCCATACACGTCAACTGCTGGACATTGGCCTCCCCCATACGACGACGTTACAAATAGCGGTCCCGAGCCGCCTCCATCCATCGACTCCTTGCGACCGCTACGATGTCATCGGTCCATCGAGTGGATGGTATGTAGGGGGGTTTTGCCATAATCACCACGCTTATCAGGTGGATTGGTGATCGCAGTGTTGGTGTTGAAAAATACTCAGAAGGAAGAATCAGAATCAATAACTTTATTTCTTTAAGCTTACAAAATAAGCACTTAGACAAGTCAAATTGTATACTATAAACATAGTTATTATTATCAAATAAGAAATAAGGTGTTATTGATATTCTCTTCACTTCAATTTTTTGGAAGAAGTGAAAAAGAAACCACTAGCACATTATAATATCACTTATGTGTCTAATACATGTTTATTTTGCCTATCTAAATATAAATTTAATGCAATTTAGATACATGTCAATATTTCTTTAAAGCTAAACAGAACATTGAATTTGTTACATACTACTGACAGTGCGGAACGGAGCGACACCTGGCCAAGCATTAACATCATTGATGTAATCATCTATGGAGTAAAGCTGCTGCCCTTCCTCTGGTATGTTTCCTTAGTCGGCTCTTTCGACATCCACGGGTTGAGTTGGATTTTGTTTAGTTTGCTTAAAACCCAGCCAATGTAAACACGTGTCACAATGCAGCAAAGTGTACCTTATAAAAAACTGCAAAACTAATGACGCAAAAGCAATTTAACGGCTGGAGTGTTTTACTTGCTTGACCATGGCTTGATTTCTTTGTCAATAGTTCAAGTGGAGTTAACATTCGACTGTTGTCAAATGCAGGCAGGAAACGAACTAGGGTTTTTTATTCTGGTTTCTACGTTGAGAAAGGCTTTTCTAAAGTCATGTGCTGTCACTCAGAGAGCCTTGCAGGCTTCTCAAGAGCTGTTCGTTAGCGTCTTGGCTGTTTTGGTCTTCGGAGATAGTTTCGGGGGGCTCTAGGAGTAGGTACCCGGGGAAAGAGTCGCCACTATGGTTGCCATGGAGTTTTTGTGTCTGGTTCCCAATTTGCTGTCAGTGTCAAGGTGCATGGTGTCAAATTCATTATTTTCTAAGCGTCAGTGTCATGTCAATACTACTGTTATGTTATGTAACTATGTATTCTGATTCTCTTTGAGACTGTCAGCCCGCCATTACGTCGTTTCCAATGGCGCGCCATTGGAAACGACCAGTTGTGTTTGGAGAGTTTTTGTGGGAAATTTCAAATTTATTGCTTTTTGTATGCACCAATTTGATTCAGATGTGTGTTGTGTTGTTTTTCTAAGGTATTGGTAGGTAGATAACGTAGTTTCTGCAATTTTACCTACTTCGTCATATTCTTTGGGAGGGTGTCACAAAAATCCTTTGTGATTGGCACTTCCAAATAAAAAATGGATTCAGATGATGATTTGGAGCCGGCTCAAAAGCCGGCACCTGTTCCACCTGACCCTGTTCCTCCCCCTATTCTGTCCGAATCTCATTCGACTAAACGCAACATTTCAGAAAGAAACGATATACAGCAGTCTGCTCACACGCCCAATAAAAAAGTTGCTTCACCTGATTTGTCTGTTCCATCTATTCAGACTGTTTATACTGATCCATTCATTGTGATTGGGGCTATCCAATCATACAACTCGACTGATAAGGGTCCATATGTGGTCCATGTTTCAAGAACTGATACAGACCAATCCGCGGGTACAACCATAAAGGAAATACAGTTTGGCCAATTTCTACAAAAAAATAAATTTGAAAATATTATTCCTGGTGGGGTAAAACGTGTAGGCCGTAATAAAATTAGCGTCGTATTCTCATCTGCCACAGACGCTAATTATTTTATCATCGCTCCAACCCTTTCATTGTACAAACTACATGCTGTCATCCCCACCTACAATGTTACCAGTATGGGCCTCATTAGAGGCATTCCCACTGACCTCTCCATGGAGGAATTTGCGGAATCCGTTTCGAATCCTGTAGGTGCTAAAGTTTTAAAAGTGCGAAGATTGAATAGGAAAAAAATTGAGGATGATAAGGTTTCTTGGGTTCCGACCCAATCCGTCGGTCGTCACTTTTCAAGGACAAATTCTACCAGCAAGGGTTTTCTTATTTTATAATTCGATTCCTGTCGAAATTTATCAGTTCCCCACCATCCAATGCTTCTCCTGTTGCCGCTATGGACATACTAAATTCCAATGCAGATCGAAACCCCGATGTTTTCGTTGTGGCCAGGAACACTCTAGCGATAGCTGCGATATATCTGAGACCGAGGCCTCTTGCTTGCATTGTTCAGGTAAGCATTTTGCCACTAGTAAAAATTGCCCCGAACTTGTAAGGCAAAAATCAATTAAATCTGTGATGGCTTCCAATGCTGTATTATTTGAGGAGGCAGCCACACAATTTCCAAGGGTTTCGCGTTCATATTCGGAAATTGTCCAGGAGCAATTTCCACTCTTCCAGCAGATTTTCTCTCCCTCTCAGGACCTGTTCTCTCCCTCTCCTTATATTTTGTCCTCAAATCATAACTATTCCTCTGCCCCTAAGGCTTCCCAGTCTCATTTTAAGACTGTATTTTCTTTTCCCCGTTCTCGAGCCCCTCTTAGCAAGTCCTACGATACAGCTTCTCATTGAGGAATAGTTTCCAACCCCCCTTCTTCTCTTCCAAACGGTTGTGGTTTAAAGGCCAACCAAGTACTTCCTCACAGTGAGAGTCTAATAGACACCCTCCTCACATTATTAATAAATATTATCACTTCGAACCCTGAAAACTTACCGTCCAACGTTGCCGCTAAATTGACACAATTAGTTTCCCTATCTGGTTTTAATATAAATGTAAATGAAAGTTCGGATGTAAATAAGTTAAAATTGTAAATATCTTCTTTATCTAATCATATTTGTGTTGTTTTTAATAACTATATTTATGTTGTTTTTAATCTGTTTATAATTTTATATAATTTGTGTTCTTAGTTAAAATCTGATTGGTGTTTTTCAAATTTACCGCTCATATTATTGTTGTAATCCCGCCTCCATTCCATGACTAAGAAA
The DNA here is from genome assembly GCA_947859395.1 of Eupithecia insigniata. Taxonomy (NCBI): domain Eukaryota; kingdom Metazoa; phylum Arthropoda; class Insecta; order Lepidoptera; family Geometridae; genus Eupithecia; species Eupithecia insigniata. The sequence goes on along the minus strand of OX402009.1, from coordinate 6,792,017 downwards.
TTTCCATGAACTGGACACTGGCAGAAAAGTGGCAACCCAGACACATATTGCCAATAACAAAGAAGTCAAGTCAAGTCATTCTCTTTGATTCAACTTTGATTGATGAAAAGAAAAAACATATATCCACAAACTTTGAAACTGAAGATTTGAGTCAATTGTAAAGAGAATCTTAAATTTCGCCGAATGATACTTCGATATCCTTGAACAATAAACACGGCAGCATACTGAAGATGTGGCTAACAAGCTATAGTTTTGCTTTTCTGGCCGTATTCCTCTCCGGTCTGTCGTTCACCCACAGTGTCCAGGTAATCTTATCTATAAACTCAAATAACCATCCTGAAATCTTAAAATGGAATGAAATAATAACTGATTTATCTCTCACAGATACCAGAAGAGTTTCAGAAGTCAAACCACTCCAACAACTGGGCTGTTTTAGTTGATACATCGAGATTTTGGTTCAACTATCGGCATGTAGCAAATGTTCTCTCCATCTACCGCAGTGTGAAGAGACTGGGTATCCCTGACAGTCAGATTATTCTGATGATATCTGACGACATGGCGTGCAATCCTAGGAATCCCAGGCCGGCGACAATATTCAATAATGCCCATGAGCAAATTAATGTTTATGGTGATGATGTTGAGGTAGATTATCGAGGGTATGAGGTGAGAAATAGTGTATTTTACTTGCTCAATTAAATTAATTCAATGTAAAACTGAAGGCTGAAACTATAATGAAGTATACCTATTTGAGTCCATTATATTAAATGGGAGACCAGAGACTTAGTAGAAGTCAGGTATACTTAATTTCTTAAAAACGTAATGTAATAATAAACAGTGAAAGATTAGTCCTCTTTCAACAGTTTACCTTATTTCTATCCAATAAAATGGCAACTCTTATGATATTATCCAATCCATGTAGCAGTGTTTCTCTTGACATAAAATAATCATAAGAAAACCTGTATTTGCCTGAGCAGTAAAGAGTTGTTATTAATTACTTATTTTTTATTTTAACAAGTATTAAAGGTACCTAAATGCATTCCAGGTTTCAGTCGAAAACTTTGTCCGTCTTCTCACAGGCAGAGTGCCTCCTGACACTCCTCGCTCCAAGCGTCTCCTGACTGATGAGGGAAGCAACATCCTTATATATCTGACCGGCCATGGTGGGGATGGGTTTCTCAAGTTTCAAGACTCTGAAGAAGTCACCAGTCAAGAGTTGGCTGATGCTTTGGAGCAGATGTGGCAGAAGAGAAGGTGAGCATTTTTGTAAACTTGCTAGTGTCAGTTTACACATTCCTGTGTTATTTTTTGTGAACTAACCCTGATTACTCAAACACAACTCGGATTTAAGCTCATCTTAAAAATTTGTCAATTGACAAATTTTTTACAGCTTTTCATTGAAAAGCTGACAGAAAGTCTTAAATCTGTGTTGTTTTTGAGTATTCGGGAGTAGCAGTATTACAAGCGTCTACATCTACCGCAGAACATGACTCCACCAAGAGGGGTTTGTCAAAATTACCTCGCAGAAGGAAGGTGCTGCCCTATCTATGTTCAAGTTCCCTTAGACTGTCAATAGTGTGTTGAAACTAGCTGCTGCCAAAAATAATAAAAATAATAGCCTATATGTTATTCCAGGTCCCAAACTATACCCATACCAAAAAGCCCAATCAGTTCAGTAGTTTTTGCATGAAAGTAGAACAAATCCTTACAAACTTTGACATTTATATTATTAGTAGGAAATAGGATTTATTGAATACAGTCAAATACTATTTTTTCATTATTATTTCAGATACAATGAGATATTCTTCATAATTGACACCTGCCAAGCCTCTTCTATGTATGAAAAGTTCTATTCCCCCAACATCTTGGCTACAGCCAGCAGTTTGGTTGGAGAAGATTCGCTTTCTGTAAGTATTCAACAATAATCAAATTAAAATAATACAAAACTGAGTTGACTTTTCAGTATAACAACAAAATGTGTTAGTATTCTATTTTATTCATTTAAGTTCCTGAATGTGACTTCATTCTCGTGGTATCTTTTGTAATAATTATAGTAAAGAAGAGGTTGCTGCAAAAATGAAGAAAGCTGACGTGGTCCTTGTTTTTTTACTTTTTCGCCAAATTAAGGGGAACACTTACAAAATCTAGCTAAGAACATTATAGGAGACCAGACGAATATTTGGTACTGTATTTATTAAAATCTCTTAGGCTTGGAAGCTATACTGTGTCAGTGTCCTCCGTCCTGATTATTATTTTTCTTTATTTTCAGCATCATGTAGACTCGGCTATAGGAGTGTACATCATAGACAGGTATACATACTATGTCCTGGAGTTCTTGGAGAATGTTCATCCAAACAGCAAGAGGACTATGTCTGAGTTTGTAAGTAAGATTCTTTTAATTATTGTGTTTTTAGATAAGATAATGTTTATTTCCAGAAACAAAAATTACATGTCATTTCAATTTTTGCTAGTGAAATGAAGGGATAGGTTCCTTGAGTTAGACTTTGTTCCCCACACTAGGACAAGATAGCCTGTATAGTAGGGTCACAAGGATATAACAAGTTTTATTTATTGCAACAAACAGTTCGTTTTTTATAATATATAATTACAAGGTCACTATTGCTCATTATTGCACCATTCATTCCACCAATGTAGAAAAAGGATAAAGGTACTATTAGAACCTGAATAGTGGTTTCTTTTTCACTTCTTCCACTAGTGGACAAAAAATTGAAGTGAAGAGAATATCAATAACACCTTATTTCTTATTTGGTAATAATAACTATGTTTATAGTATAAAATTTGACTTGTCTAACTGCTTATTTTGTAAGCCTAAAGAAATAAAGTTATTGATTCTGATTCTGAATATATGCTGTAAAACCGCGGAGTGACCGCCGCCGCAGTGACTGCGGCGGCGGGGTAAGAGAAGAAAAAAAAATCTCGCCAAAACTCTGCGCAAGCTAAACGGCACCGTTTAGCTTGCGCAGAGCCGCGCCGAGTTAAAAAAATAAAAATTGTTTAGGGCTCTCATTCATTATCAATATAAGCTATTCTGAAAATAACTTGTAGTTTGGTAGCGAGTCCTTCCCCTTACAATAATTATTGTACAATTCTTCAAAGTTTTTGTTTAGTCTAGTCTACTAGTGACTTCAGAGTGGTTATGTATGAATGTATGAAAAAACAGAAGACAATCGCGCTTTCTGTATAAAGTTACCTATACCAGTTACTTATTACAAGCTGTTATGTAACTTGCCCTGTTAGTATGTGTTGGACAAATCTTGCAAGTGTATTTTAGACCATTTATCTTCAACACAGTGAGCTGAAAGGCATACTTGTCATCGAACTGGTATAATGATGGAGACAGAAGGTGAACACAGGAACTCCTAAACGAAACTGCTTAACCCCGTTGAGATTGGGTTCATTGGGTTTGTCATCCCAAGCACTGTGGTCCGAGATTATATAAAAAGCATGATTCACAAAACATATAATTTTTTTTTTTTTATTTATTACAGTTAGCAGTATGCCCGAAAAGCGCCTGCCTATCCACAGTAGGGGTCCGCCGGGACCTGTTCAAGCGAGACCCCTCCAAAGTACCGATCACAGACTTCTTCGGGTCTGTGAGACCCGTCATACTGACCACCGATCCTATTAATATACTGGACGAGCCAAAGAGGAAGCGGAAGGCAGAGTAAGTTTTTTAGTAGCTTTTGTATTGTTCTCGCACAATAACTACCCTTGTAGTCAAACGAAGGACTATCCTAACTAATATTATAAATTCGAAAGTGAGTTTATACTAACTAATATTATAAATTCGAAAGTGAGTTTATACTAACTAATATTATAAATTCGAGAGTGAGTTTATACTAACTAATATTATAAATTCGAGAGTGAGTTTATACTAACTAATATTATAAATTCGAGAGTGAGTTTATACTAACTAATATTATAAATTCGAGAGTGAGTTTATACTAACTAATATTATAAATTCGAGAGTGAGTTTATCCTTCCATCACGCCCCAACTAAGCAACTAATCGACTTGATTTTGTATACATATAATATAAAATGCATCTTAATATTACGAGCTAAAGGCCATAATTTCTGTGCACATTTTGTATGGTGCGGTAGCGGTGATCTGCGACAACCTTAACGCATTATAATAACAAAAACCTTAGGTAATAATATTAATCTTGTTTTTTTTTTGCAGGAACAAAACCAAAGTACAAGAGAAGAGGACTTACGTATCTCAGTTCCCAGTGCATCTAGTCTCAAATCGATAGTATTAATCAGTGTTAAGGTAATAAATTCTATAATTTTATAATATCGTATTTTTAATTAGTTGGTTTACCAATACAGAACCTTGCCTTATTCAACTTACAGCAGACTCTTCTTTGCAAGTTAGAATACCATTGGGATCACAATTAAACAACAAAGTATGTAATAGAAACGTTTATTTCTCTATAAGTACTAAGTAATTTCAACACAACCGACTCTCATCGATGACTATAATCTTCTCTTAGAGCAACCGGCACGAAATTCAACGTTACAATCAACAATGATTAGGTCGGTTTCAGTTTGGAATGTATTCCGAATGATGTATGGTGATTTCATAAAAAGCTGAAGTGCCATATCAACCAATAGAATCTCAGTTACATGACGTTATTTTGACGCAATGCTATAGGTCAAGCTCGTCCCGGCTGCTCCATACGACAAAAGCGATACGTATAACACGTGCTGTCTCACATACTGATATGAGATCAATATCTAGACTACTAGCACCATTACAGTTACGTTCATAGGCCTTATACTTTTTGGTCTAACGTTATGGATGCACCCGCGTCTTGGATGTTGTACATATTTTTTTAGTATTAAAGCCTTAAAGATTTGGCCTACCTACTCAGATGATTAAATTATTAGTTTTTTCTTAAATTAAAACAGATTTCCTCACAAAAAATAATGCCTTTTTCTCACAATCAATTCATGTTAGTTTGAATTTGTTCTTTAATACTTCATGGACATATTTCGATTTATCATAAAGACTATATTTGGTGTACCCTGCTTAAAAATTAAAATTGATTATCTTGTTTTATCGTTTCTACTATAATTGTTGCCTTGTGTAAGCCAATATTTCCTTTAAATTCGTTATCATTTTTATTGTTTTGTTTGACACAGGTGCATCTCTTACATAAATCGTTCCTTACATAGTACAAGAATCTAGTAAATTACATATTCACTAATTTAAAACATATCTCAGGCCACCTTCAAATAAATCTAACGCGGTCAAAAGGAATCCGTCCACACAACCACAGCGTAACAAAAGACATAAAACACAAGTTATTAGACGAGATTTTTTACAGGAATCTTTAGATAAAAATTAGAAAGCGTTCTATGAAATTGTTGACTTAGATATAAAAGTTCGTAAATAATTATCTATCAGGCATTGAATTATTCATTTAATTGCCTAGTTACATTATTATTCTCCATTTTAATTTTCTTTTCATACTAGTTTGATATATTAAATTTAGCTAGGTGATATTCCTCCTTTTTTTTGCTTTTGTTCAAAAAATTAAATAAAACAATTCTTAATACGTTTACCTACACTACATAATTGCTAGTATCAAATTAACAACCATAAATATCTATTTTAAATGCGAATCATTTTAAGCTCAGCTAGATTTTTGATCGACTAGTTATTTGAATTTAAACGTGTTTTTTTTTTCAGGTAAAAGCTTTCATCTCTAGTTTGTATTCAACGATTCATATTTAGTTTTCTATTATTTATAAATATATTGATTTTAATGAGACTAAATAAATAATATTTATACAAGTAAAAGTAATAAAATATTGCTTACGTGAATTTTTCTGAACATTTTAATGCATGTGGACCAACTACTCTGTGTGCTTGTTGTTTTAAACAAAATAGTAACTAAATAAAACGCATTTAACAAACAAAAAGTATCAAAACGAATAACAATTTATGAATAATAAAGAGCATAAATACCAATCTTAAACATATTCATTGCCCTTAAATTGTAATAAGTTTTTTTTTATTTTTTGCGAATATTTCGAGTCCCCTGACGAGATCAGTACAATTTTGGCAGCTTTTAAAAATATTAGAATGAAGAAATATTTAGTAACAATTCCGCGTATAACCTTCTCTGATAGTATTCATCAAAGTAAGTTGTCTACTAGTTTCGTCTCTCCACGAGACATCTTCAGGACACCACAATACTCGACCTTGACATTGAGATTGGTAAGCACAGCAACACCGACAGAGTCCCGCCAGTGATGTTGCCTCTCCGAGCTCCGCGCGCCAAGTGCTTGCACTTGCACTTGGCGCGCGGAGCTCGGAGAGGCAACATCACTGGCGGGACTCTGTCGGTGTTGCTGTGCTTACCAATCTCAATGTCAAGGTCGAGTATTGTGGTGTCCTGAAGATGTCTCGTGGAGAGACGAAACTAGTAGACAACTTACTTTGATGAATACTATCAGAGAAGGTTATACGCGGAATTGTTACTAAATATTTCTTCATTCTAATATTGTGCAATGGATTTCCGCAAAGTAACGCCTGAATCTATTATTTATTTAGCTTTTAAAAAGTTAAATTTTATTGTTACAAATTCTAAAGTACAGAAAACATTATGATTAAAGCTATTCTAAAACGCTGGTAACAAATTCTACACACCTACTGAACAAATATTTAAGTTAAACGTATAAAATTGTACTCTCTGTATTCACTTTATCAAATAATGTGACGCCATTAATTAAAAATCTATATACATATAACAGACTGTTCAAATTTAATCAATATATGTATTTGCTCGAAATGCTGACAAATTTATAGCAATTTTTTTTTATCGCCTTTATAGTTTTATCGATTGATTTAACAAAATTTTAGTAGTCATATTTTAAGAAAATCTAATTGATAGAGTCTATAATAATCTAAAACTAGAAACAGCCACATAATCTAAATTGACTTAAAAGCTCATGAGAAAATTATTGTAGAGATTAAAATCTAACTTGAAAGTACATCTAGTAGCTAATATTTCGTTCCTAAGTTTATAAAAAGTTGCATTTTAAAGGAAAGCGTAAGTAACCTAGCATAGCCAAACAATTTTAACTCTGTGCTATTTCAATCACAGTCAAGAAGTAATTGGTTTAAGTTCCCTCTATTGACTAAAATAGCTTTTCTCTTCCAGTTGACTCAGAATATTACTTATTTGGAACAATTTGAAATAGCATTTTGTTAATATGAACCGAGATAACCCCATTCCGTTCCCTTTACAAAATATGTCGACCCTCACGTCGATATCCATTTTCAAATGTTTACAATTCATAATAATGGAACGTTTTTCAGTCGGCTGACTTGATGATGATGATCTCTGATTGGTTGGTGGTTGTTCATCCATTGTTTTCTGGCTGTATTATTGCGTAGTAGTTGTCGATTGTGTAGTTGAAGAGTTGGAAGTCATTTCTGGAACAACAAAGATTTCTTGTCAGGAAAAATATTCGTTCCGGTTTTTCCGATATCAGTAGGTAGCATAGGTATTTTCCAGACAACCTTCAAAAACTGGTTGTACTAGGCAAGATAAAGGGGAAAAAACTAAGAGGGCGATCACCAACCCGCTGGTCTGACCAAATCAAGGCAATAACGGGACTCACTTTGCCTGCAGCCCTGAGACAGGCTGAAAACAGAGTAGTGTGGAAGCGGTTCATCGGTGTCTTCGTTTAAGAGTTCCAGGAGGGGCACGACCGTCAGCAGTGAAGAATACGACAAAGAAGAAGAAGATCAAGATAACTAACCTGTAAAGCTTATAAAGTCCGTCCAACTGCTTCGTGGCGAGCCTTGAGTAGAGATGGTTGATATTCTCCAGCGTGTTAGGACCCTGGCCGCTGTTCCTCCACTCAGGCTTCACCACATCGTGGAGACGGGCTAGCTGGATCAGATATTTCTGGTCTTCCTGTGGCAGAAAATTACACTTCAATATTTGTAAAGACTACAGGTAGTTAATGCTGAAAGCTGAGAACAGAGCGCTATGGCGCTTATTAAGAGAGGCATAGGTCAGCAGTGCAGGGTCGGACTGAGCCGAAAGAAAGGGCCCGGGTGGCTCCTCACAAGCCCGGGGCGCGACTCTCTTAACGCGAGTTTAAATTATATATTTTTATATCAACTAGGTACATAGGCTAAAAACTTCTCGAAGGAGTGGACTAGCATAGGCTGATGATGATAATTTCAGAAGACCTTGACTGCCTCCGCCCAGCAATTTGATGATACTATAATCAAATACTATCAGCAACTTGATGATACTATCAGCAACTTGATGATACTATCATCAAATACTATCAGCAACTTGATGATACTATCATCAAATACTATCAGCAACTTGATGATACTATCATTAAATACTTATCAGTAACTTGATGATACTAACTTCAAATACTATCAGCAATTTGATGATACTATCAGGGCTTTAAGGTGTGAACATGTGAGTTCACGTAGTCACGGATTTATGGCTCTTACGCTAATTAAGTAGGTACTCTAGGTACATACCTTCGCAATTTATTAAGGCTATAGTTTGGTTTACGTTTAGGTGCATAAGTTAAGAAAATATGTAACTAGTAAGGTAAAAATATACAAAATAATATACATATGTAAGTTACCTAATAATCAACATTTTTTTTTAAACATCGCGGCTATTCTTGTTGTCGTCGTTTGGGGGAGGCCTATGTTAAGCAGTGGACGTATACGGGCTGATGATGAAAACAAAATTTATTTAAAAAATCCTAAGTGCTTGGGAAGACTAATCCTACGAACCCAAACTCGACGGGGTTGCGCCACGCGTCTTTTCGTTTAGGAGCTATGGCCACCTCTCCATAATCAGACCAGCTCGTTGGTACCATAACATTTCAATGTCACCGCACCTACAAGTAGCGGCACGTAAGTCTAGCGCTACGCGATATGCGGAGGGGATAGCTGTGCATGGGTAATGTACCGCTGGGCGGGGGCCCAGGTACCTTATTTTTTACTTCTGTGCAATAACGGTCAGCGCTAAAGTCACGTGCCGCTACTTGTACAGAAGTATGCCACAGCTCAATCGGTTGAGAATAAATAAATAATATGGACAATTCACAGCATTATCTAGCCCCAAGCTAAGCAGAGCTTGTGTTGGGTACTAGTTATCTGATATACACAATAGCATAGAGTAAAAACTCGCTGCTATCTCAGCAGAGGGATAGTGTCATTCAACAATTTGACAAGTTGTGTAGCCAAAAACCGATCTATGTGTGTTCTGACAGGACGTAAATACAGTGCTTTCACGCACACATTCGTATGATTGAATGTTGCAAATGAATGGCATTTTCCCTAAAATGTTGGGTAATTTTCTTATTTAAACTAACATGTGTGTGTGTTAATTCTAATGTAAATAATATTATTAAACAAAAAAAAGAATAAATTAGATCAAAAGCGCTCTTGCGGCCACAAATTATGTCATAGTATTTATTGATACCAATTTTCAATTTCAGTTTGATCATCATCATCATCAGCCCATACACGTCCACTGCTGGACATAGGCCTCCCCCGTACGACGCCACAAATAGCGGTCCTGAGCCGCCTCCATCCATCGACTCCCTGCGACCGCTACGATGTCGTCGGTCCATCGAGTGGATAGTCTCCCATGTAGGGGGGGATTTGCCATAATCACCACGCTTGGCAGGCGGATTGGTGATCGCAGTGTTGGTGTTAAAAAATACTCAGACGGAAGCTGCTGCCCTTCCTCTGGTAGGTTCCCTTAGTCGGCTCTTACGACATCCACGGGTTGAGTTGGAGGGGTCGATATTCGTACGCCGCGGCCCCACGGCCCATTTGAGTTTATATTTGAATATTCTCAGAATATCGTTGTGATTTTTAAGATTCTTAAACGACGACTTTCCCTTGTCGATGTAAATAAAGCAATATGTATCATTCGGACGAAAGTTCGCCCCAACACGTACGTTCATATCCAGTGTGGATTTATTTCTCTATAAATTTCATAAACTAAGTACAAAAATCGGGTTATTTTTTTCCGCGAGCATAGCAACATTTTCACGAAAATGGTGGACAAAAGTTTTCAATTAATTTATGAGTTTTGATGACTGTTTAATGCAAAATTACAAATTTAATATTTGTACTTCCAAGTGAAATGAAACTTTAATAGTGTTATTTTTCTTATCAGTAGCGTTTGAACACCCTTTTACCGCACAATACACCATTGTAATATTTTTATGTGTAAGCTGCTTTCCGCGCCATTTGATGTACTAACGGTTCTAGTTTCAAAATTCTTGGATGTACCTCGTTGGTGTCAACTGCTATTCTGAGCCTTATAATTCTATGCATAATAGATTATATTACATAAATAGATATTTTTTATTATACATAGAAAACGAGAACATCCTGAATAACTGTTCTAAAATTCTGTTGCAAGATTTGTCCCCCATAAACTACAACATGCTAACAGCAGCAGATCCAGTTAAATAAAGGCTTGTAAAAATATTATTAGAATCTCCCTGAACCCTAACTAAAAGAAAATTTTATACCCTAGCTGCTCTATAGTTTTGTTGTTTATGAATGCCTAGCTGTAGATAATGGTTAAGAAAGATTCAAAAGTTCCCTAACAACAACACATTGACATCAGTATTTTCGCGTTATGACCTGCCTAAAGCAGTAAATAGCCGTCCCAATTTTCTCCTAACCAGCCGTTGATGGTAGTTGATACGATCTCCAATATCACGTTACTGACCAGTAATGAGGGTGTGTCGTCCTTATTCTCATGGGGAGTTTGACATTTATATTAATCATCATCATCATCATCAGCCCGTACACGTCCACTGCTGAACATAGGCCTCCCACAAAGGGCGCCACGAATAGCGGTCCTATTTATATAAATTTTACTATGAAATGTTAGTGCGAATGGTCACACTGACCATAGTTTAATAGATAAGTATAAAAATGTTTTTGTTATTATAGGGCGTAAGCCGTCGCACTCGGGGTAATGTAACTTTAGACTGAGCAGGATTGGATCATGGTATAAGAAAACAAGGTATGCTCTTCCGAGACACGATGGTAACGTGGGTGTCTCCAGGCTACGTCATCGATGTCATCGGCGAATGAGAAGACGACTCTGTTTCATGATGATACCACTAGCGTAAAATCGTAACTCCCCGAGCTCCTGTATGAATCTGATAAAACTATGTGGTTTTGTATTTATCACATTGACTTGTATTTAACTAACGCTGTTTGACTGATCTAACAAACATAAAGACGATTCACATTTTTTTCTGGATTTTTCAATTGACCCGTGATATGGATTTGTTTCCCAACTTCTACATTTTCTTGAAGTAAAGTGGCAACTGGACAGTGACGTCACCTGGCGACACTCCCGGAAGAGCAGAACTGATTTCTTGGATCATGGATTGGATAAACTTAAATGTTTTGCCCGTGGGTGCGGGTAACGGCGCTAGAGCTAGAGGAAGTTCCAAAGATTTTCGACGACGCGCGTCGTCGGGTATTTGGTTTCGTGGCGTGACGGTTAGCACAGTCCCGAGAGTTGGCGGGATCAAGTCCCGCCGAAATCGTAATATTTTGGGATATCATTTAATTTATTTTAGAAAAGTTATTTTAGCTTGTATTAAATTCATTTCTATTTATCTCCGTGAATATTATTTATTACAAAGTAGGGTATACGAAATAGAGCATTTGTTAGATTTTCTATGATAACTTATTGTTAGGTTCATTCGGTGCATATATAACGCATATATAGATGTACAGATGCATCTAAAGATGGCAAAGAATTTTCTGCCTGCATGTAGGTAACCTTTATCCCATAAATCTACCTACCTAATTAAAGTAAATAAATAATTTTTTTCCAAAATCTTAATAGTTACAATAATCATGGAAAATAAAAAAATAGCCTTTATTCCCTTTAAAATTACAATTTAACAATAATATAGTATGAGTAAAGTATTTTAATTGTTTTGTCTGTGAATACTTATAAGGATCAATTTACAAATTATATTTAGTAAATAATTATCCAGAATAAATTACCAGTATATCATGTTATTCCATTGTTGGTTAGGTTAGGACCCCTTTCGGGCACAGGTCTCCTCCTAATTACGGGACAATTATTTATTTCCCTACTCTTACCCAGCTTATGGACCAAAACGTAAATTAATAAGTCAAGAAATCTTTAAATGAATCGTAAATAAATAATCTACTTGAGATAGACTTACTCAATTTGTTTTTCTTAAAAGTGTGTTTTGAAGAATGGAATAAGGAAAAAGACAGTAGGTAATAGTTAGAAATAAAATAATTAGTAAGTGCAAAATCTACACTTAGAGATTTCGAATTGCTGCCGCCAAATAGATAAGTATCATTTGATCGGACAGCAAATTAAGGGCCTACAATACCTCACCATTGTGTGAAAAGGATAGGCTTGGGATTTCGCGTTCATATGAGCGGGACAGAGTAGAACGTCATAACCGCAAAAATAATGTTTTTGTTTTTTTACGGCAAAAATAATAGTAATTTTAATAGTATTTAAATAATAGTAAACACACACCGTCTGCTTTATACTCTGATTGTTTACTGTACAAAGTATCAAGGCTTATTTTAACGTATCTATTGAATAGCGACGGTTTAATGTACAGTTTAGAGTGAACGTTGGATTTTTTTCTATCGAGAAAATTTCATGTAGTCGTGTTTCGAAACACTAGTGGTCTAGCATCAATCCTGAACTATAACATATTAAAATTTCAAAGTAAGTGCTTCAGAATTGTGGAAGATATGATCGTTGAAAATAACTGATTTCAGATAGTAGAGGTTTTCGTCAGCCGAGAAATTGATCTATCAGAGTGAGTGTCAGAGTGAGTATCAGAGTGAGTGTCAGGGTGAGTGTCAGAGTGAGAGTCAGAGTAAGTGTCAGAGTGATTTGAGCTGTATCTAGTTAGTTAAATCTAAAATTAGTACCGACTACTAGATGCAGCTCAGCTGCAGCTGCGGGTCAGGTGGCAACGTTCTACCTGAGCCAGACTGAGTCCATTGTAGCACATAAAGTAACCAGTCACCCAATTCCTATGAGTAATTTCCGTTGAACTAAATAATCCATGGCGCGTGACTTCATTCCATTAACCACACGTTGTCACATCCTCTGTCATCCCAATTGGGAATTCAAATGCATCAACTTACAAATAACTAAAAGCAAAATTTGTTTTTGTAGTTTGTTTGTGGATGTTCTGAAATCTGAACCCTATCATGTGACTATTAAAACAAAAAAAAAAACTAAATTCGGTTTATCCTTGTAGAAGTTACAATGTCACATTCTGAATTTAAAAATGGGAAATAATAATGGTTCTGAAAAACAAATTAATCTCCAGCGATCTGCGGCAGACTTTTATCTATAACTAGCTGACCCGCCAAACGTTGTTTGCCTTCAACCCTTATCACTTAGGGGTATGGAAAATAGATAGTAGCCGATTCTCAGACCTACTGAATACGCATATAAAATTTGGTAAAAATCGGTAAAGCCGTTTCGGAGGAGTACGGTAACTAACATTGTGACATGGAAATTTTATATATAAGATAATCATTGAGCTGGGTTATAATGAATTACTTACCGACAAAAAAAACTACGGAAAAAAATGTCCAATGTAACAAACAAATAAGAGCTTGTTAAAATTACAATTCTACTTAAAAAAAAACGATATTCGAATAACAAAACTAAACTTCCGACAAAATTACTAAGTTACCGACAACAGACGTTATGTCAAAATAATCTTATTTTTACGAGTTGCACAAATTATTTTAATTTCTGTTCTTATCCTTACTAATATTATAAATCCGAAGGTAACTGTCTGTCTATCACGTTTTCACGCCAAAACTACTAAACCGATTTAAATGAAATTTGGTACACAGATAGCAGTAGAGCCTGAGAAAGGACATAGGCTACTTTTTAATGCGAAAAAGGGGTTGAAAGGTTGTATAGAAGTATCGTCATTTTTATTGATTAATCATATATGGACCAGTTGAGCTATCTGTAGATTGTTTGCAACAGTCTGCAGTTAGCTCAATTGTTTCAATTGTAAATACTATTTAAATTTGTTTATATTATTTGATTGTTATTTTCTTTGTCAATAAAGTATTTACCTTTTTTTTATAGTATATAGACCTTCGTTTGACCACAATCTCACCTGATAGAAAGTGATGATGTGGCCGACGTTGTATCGTGAAGGTATAGAAGACACCTGTTCACTCTTGTCTTGAAGAGAACCAGATGACCTGACCAGACCAGATGACCTGTTTATCATTACATTACAAACGTTTTTGTACAATGATAAAATTGTTGAGGGGTGGGAAAAAGTCAAGCCGCCCGGGAGCTTTGATCGAAATCCCTTTGAGATATAATAAAACAATGCATGATGGGATATTCTTAGTCGACGCGGGTGTAGCCGCGGGTGGGTCAGCTAGTGTTATAATATAATGTATTTTATATTTTTCGTAGATTTCAGTATCTCATTCGGTCGTTTCATCATTTTTATTCGGAAAAAAGTAGTCGGAAACTTAGTATTTTAGGCAGTAGATTTAATATGTCATAAGAGCCGACTAAGGGAACCTACCAGAGGAAGGGCAGCAGCTTCCATCTGAGTATTTTTAAACACCAACACTGCGATCACCAAACCGCCTGCCAAGCGTGGTGATTACCTACATGGGAGACCATCTACTCGATGGACCGACGACATCGTAGCGGTCGCAGGGAGTCGATGGATGGAGGCGGCTCAGGACCGCTATTTGTGGCGTCGTACGGGGGAGGCCTATGTCCAGCAGTGGACGTGTATGGGCTGATGATGATGATGATGATTTAATATTTCGAGTGAGGACAATTCTTATTTTTTTTCGGAGCTTTTATTACTACCCTTTATAAATTATCCCTAAAATATAAAAAAACCCGCAGTAAGTAGGTACTTAAACTAAAATTAATTTTCTTATTGTTGATTAAACACAAGTCAATTTGAAATCCTATGTTTAAATGGTTAACAAATTAGTAATAATAATATCGTTGTCTCGCAGTTAACAGACAAATACGGTGGAGGACTTTTTATAATATGTATAGTGACTGAGCAATTAATATTTAGATTTAAATTAACCAATCACATTAGTTACTCATAGATTGAAATTTAAATAATTAAGGTATGCGCACTGTTGAAGAAAATGTAGATATATATAAACTTTTACCGGTAAAAAAAGGCATGAAAAAAGTGAGTTTCCTATAAGTAAATGAGCTCTATCGTTAAGTTACGAGTATTTATCCGTCGTAAATTTCTATTTACGACGGATAAATATTGATCAATATTCTTCAGGGTTCTCCCTGAAGAATATTGATCAAACAAACAAGATAAATGGGCATGGAAAACCAGCCAGAATCGGAATTTTTCATTCTTACTGTTTAAACCTTTGATACGGGTTCGATTCCCGCCTCCTCGGGACAAATGTTTGTACGATTTGCGATTTGAAGATTTATTCCGGGTGTTCCGAGTGTTTTCTATGTAGTTAGGTACAATAAAAAATATATGTTACCCGCGCCTTCGCCCGCGTTTTATCGGGATAAAAAATAGCCTATCTATTATTCCAGGTCCCAAACTATACCCAAACCAAATTTCAGCCTAATCGGTTCAATAGTTTTTGCGTGAAAGAGTAACAGATATCTATACATCCATAAATCCATCCATACAAACTTTGATATTTATAATATTAGTAGGATTATGTAGGTATATGAGTTATCTAGTTACCTATAACACAAGCTCTGCTTAGGTACATTGGGGCTAAATGATGCTGTGTGAATTATTCAGCTTTATTTATTTATCTAAGTTTACTGAAATAATCAAGTACAAGTAATAAATCGCGTCTAAAATGACTCCTCGGCCCAGTTGTATTTGAGGCTATTTTATTTTTAATACCCAGAAAATAGTTTTGAAGCGCAATGGCCCTTTGAAAGCCATTGGAATGATACAATTGTAATTACGAATGATTATGTCGGCCACTGCCCTATTTTCCGGCCGTGTTACCCTAATTCCTCGAACGTTTTTTCCACCGGACCAGGAAAATCAGCCACTCCATTTCCTACGTTTCTGTGTTGTCTCAGGCATTTAGAGTTGCCCAATTTTTTTCTATTCAAATAATTTCTACCTGCGACTTCGCTTAGGTTAACACGTACATTATATGATTACACCTTATATTATTATACTTTATACTAATAATACTTATATTATAATACTTAAATATTTTATTATAATACTTTATACACAGGACTCAAGTTTAACGTCTATCAACCTCTAATAACACTAATATAATAAATGCGAAAGTTTGGACATATAGCTTTTATAACTTCACGCCAAAATAACTGAACAGATTGGGCAAAGTGAAATTTTACATAGCTGTAGCTATAGACCTGGAATCAAACTTTTTTCTACCCTTAATCAGCTCTCATGAGATAAAAATAACTTTAAACGTTTCTATAGAAACAACGCATACGAAACCGAGGGCAGAAACTAATTTAAAATAATGAATTTTAAAATCCGGTCGTAGTACCGGAGATTTCACAATAGAAAACTTACAACTCTTCTTTTTAATAATATTAAATTTTTAATTAAAAGCAAGAATAAGTTAAATCTAGAGACATTATCTCCACTAACTCCTTCAAATAATTAACCTTCCTCGAGCATATTCAACGCTATAATTTGCACAAAGCTCCACAACTATCGCATAGGTACCTCTATAATGAACTATAAGTACCAATGTACCAATCCATTCCGAAGTTCACTAGAATTGGATCCCATGGTTACAATGTCCGATTCCTAACGGTAAGCCCAATGGCGGTTGACCACAAAGCTATTGTGTGAAAACGTGAAACGATGTTCCATTAGCAGTAAGAATACTAACAAATTCCATTCAAAATGGAATGGACCGGGAATATTCTACAACTAATTCAATTAGATCGAATTTGTCTTTGTCAGTTTGGTTTGGTTGCCTTAAATTTCATTTTTGGCAAGAAACTTAAATTTTATTTTAAAATAATAACGAAAATAATTGGTACTTTGCACACGATAATTTAACCAATGACCACGATTCTTTATAAGTTTTTATAAGTAAGTATATGTATGCTAGTCTCTAAGGTATTTATTATATGGTCTGGTACAGTTAAGTTACTATGTATGTACTTGTGATGCCTGAAATAAATGATTATGTATTTATTGGCGAGAGGGGGAGGCCTATGCCCAACGGTAGACCGTAATGGCTGTTTATGACACTATGACTTTTGCTCTCTCGAAACACGTATCCAGGAGCCGTATTCCATTGAAAAACTCGCTCTTTCTACAGTTTCTTCCATCACAGGCCCTGCCTGAAAACCAGCGCCATACTATGGTAATGCTCTAATACTGCAAGTACTGCAACATAATGAGGCAGGAACCCATTTCACCTATAATAACTATCTCAATGTTACCTACTATATTTCAGTAAAACTGCCTAGATAATAAGATATTTAAGTATGTTGTTTGGGTAAATAAATTATCTCTCTCTCTCTCTCTTCATCTATGGACGATTCTGCGACAATACCAGTGTCTATAGTAAAGCGATTGTTTGCAGAATTCACAAATGTGCTTCTTGGCCTTCTGAACGGCACTTGCCCACCTCAGACCACAAACCTTATTCCAATAAAAAAAATTGTACTCACGTCTAGTGTCTCAAATTTCAGTATAACATCGAATGCGAATCTGCAAGGCGTGCAGAAGTCCGAATACGGCGTCCAGTGCATATCCAAGGTCCTCTTCTGTCTCCTCTCTTCTAGAATGTAAGAGACAAACTCCTCGAATAGAGGGTAGCGTTCCGTTGGCGCTGGTTTTTCTGGAGTTGTCTTCTGCAATTTAAAGAGTTAGGTTAGTTTAATGCGAATTGACGGTTCCTTTTCCAAATTCCAATTACCTACCTATCTCCAAAAGATAATAAAAAATAGAATAGAATAAATAAATAGATAAATAAATAAATATCACTTACCCGCCTAAACTTCCTAATAATCATCTGCCCCATTTTATCATGGAATGACTTCGGCCACGCGTGGACTATCTTATCATTATACGCTGAAGCCAGTCGCTCCAGCGGATGTCTGACTATCAAAAACGATATGGAATCTGCCTGTGCTTTCTTGATCATTTCTACTGTTGGCCGGGCGTATTTCTTCCGAGCTAGCTCAAGTGGGACCTGCTTGGTCTTGTCTAGGAATGCTGCAGTGTAGTTTGCCATCAGGTTGAAGTTGTACATCCAGGAAGTAGAAGCTGCTTTGAAAATGTTGCACCTGTGAGAGATACGCCTCGTTTTGGTTACGTAGTTACTATACATAGTGGATTTTTGGACGTAGGAGTAAGCTGGGGTGGAGTACGTTACGCTACCCTCCCCCGCACTTATTTATAATAGTTTAATTTTGTATAGTTCAGGAAGAGATGCGAAGTTGCACGTTTTGGCACACAGAGGCATTAAAAAAAAGCTTATGATAGAAATCACAAAATAGACCAATTTTTATTTTGAAAATACCTAGGTTTAACGCAATTTATTGAAATAAATTAGGTGGCGGCGCCGCTATTTGGGTCGAGGGGCCTTAATCAGTGTAGCCCTTAACAGACTTTCAAAAAAATGTACAGTTATCAAGAAAATAGGCATTTACACGTAATTTTTTTTTGGATGTAAATCCAACCTGTTTCTTATACGTTCTTAAAGATTGTTTATCGGGAATTTATCGCGTACCTTTTGTTGTTATTTCCCCTACGTTATTATGTTCAGAAATCGCAAAAGTTTAAAATTATACGTACCTACTGTTCTAAAAATTTCTGGATTGTCTCCTAAGACCTTTTCCTGCGTGGCTACACCGGTTAAGGTACCTTTTCTGCCCCGTCCAAAAAATCCACCCCGCATAGAGTTATTCTGTGGTATAATTGAAAGTTCAATTGATTTCGGTTCCATAATATTCAACTATCATCAGTTTCAGACCCATGGGTAATTGGGTATTCGGGACGACCTGCAGTAGTGTACCTTTTAATAAACTGGTAGGTGAAAATCACAACAAATGGTTCAGATCCAAGATCAAATGGTTTGGTTTGATGGCTGGTGCCAAAATTGAAGATTCCAAGAGTTTAGAGAATTGTATACGAGATTTTTTTAACATTTAGTGGTAATTACGACGAGGCAATTCCAGTTATTTGGGGATGTCACGAATAATGACAAACTGTATTTGGTTTTTAGACAAAAATGAGGTCGATGAAGGAACCAAATTTTAAATATTCACCCTTTACCGTAAATAGAATTGTCTTAAAGAACCAAATGTCGGTTGTGGTGACTTAGTTTCAAACTTTAGAACTTTCTAACTTACCATATAACATGATACTGCCTATTGATCAGGTACTCCCAAGCATTGGCCTTGTTCTTCTTGTCGTCCAGGCCGAATCTAGAACATTCCTTGGTCAAGTACTCCCTTCTCGCGTCCATCCTCGCGTTGACTTCCAAGAATTTGTCTCTTGTAAGCAGACCATCATTGGTGCCGTTGTCGAAAATAAACTGAAACAAGAAAATGGCCTTAGATTTTGGTGCTTGGGATTTCGTTTCAAAGATCGATTATGTTCCTTAGATCAATATTACTAGAGATCACCAGCAGGTGGAGCTAAATAATAATATGCGACACTAAATTATTTTTCATCGCAACTAGTGTTTTATGCGCGATTTCTAAAAAGTATCGCAAATATCATGCACGAAGTTATTGTATAGAAAACAAAAGTATATATATGTAAGTTATAAGTGATAGAAAACAAAATCCACTAATACATTAATAAAATAGTTTAAATGATTCATATCAGCCTTACCACAAGATATAGTGTTTCGACAAATGAGTGCGTACCTACCTATGTGCCAGCAAAGCCGTGGAGTCCATTAACCCAAAATTATTTTCCAAAATAACCCTGTTATCATTATAATAATACATTTTGATTCAATAGGTAATTGTTTTATAAAAAAAATACTTTACGCGGGAATTTTGGCACACTAATTACCAATAATGGGGTAAAGGGATAAGGTAAGCTCGTAAGGCGGTAAAATGGTGAGTCAAAAAAGCCAACAGAATCTCAAATACGTGTCGTGATGTCATAATAACGCTATTTTGATACCATGCTATTGGTGATATCTTCATATTTTGGATTCCGGTCCTTATCAAACACAAATATAGAGACATAAGCGTTTTGACGAGAAATGTGTCGTAGCGGGCGAAGTTCTGCCTGCGACGCAGGAGGTTGCGGGTTCGAGGCTGTGGGACAAATAATAACACAAGCTCGGCTTAGCTTGGGGCTATATGATGCTGTGTCGATTGTCCAGCATTATTAATTTTTTTTTATTTAAACCTTATGCTAATGAAAACGTGTAGCGCCGAAATAGTGATAAATTATAGGATTTATTTTTAATATATTTATTTTATATATATATATATATATATATATATATATATATATATATATATTTATTTTATACTACATTTATTTTTACTTCGCTATAAAGTGAAAGAACTATGTATTATGAAATATAGCTTTATCTTTACGATACGTTATTATAATAATTGATAGATGAACAACCTTCGTATTCGATCGATGGGCCCTCCTTGACGTTGCTACGTCGCTTAAAAGGACAGTTAGCGCCCTCATGGAAAATTTACGTTCAAGACCATTAGTTGATTACGTATTAGAATTATTTATTAGTTAACACGTTAGGTTGCGTGAAGGGATTAGGAGCGGCTTTCGTCCAGCAGTGGGGCGTTGGACCCATCACGATAATTATTGTTAGTAAATTTTTTCGACATTCGGCTGTCATGGGATCGGTCTATTCCGTACACAGTCACGCATGTCAGTGTGCAGAAACTTAAAATTAACTAAAAACTTAACTCATAAATATTCATCACTTAGTTATAATACTCACTTATAATAATTATGATTTGATAAAAAAAAATAATAATAATAGTATAATTCATTTAATTACAGATAAGTATTGAAAAGTACAAATAATAATAATACTAGCTGCTGCCCGTGGCTTCGCACGCGCTTTTCATGTACCCTAGGCCCGTCCCCGGATTACCTTCTACCTCCCTGCCAAATTTCATTCTGCCGTTTAGGAGTGAAAAGGTAACAGACAGACAGAGTTACTTTCACATTTATAATATTAAGTAGGATGTTGCAGTATGTGATTCGTTAGCTACTTAATGAGGTTTGTGTGGGCAGCCAACGTGTTAATGCTACTCATGGGGAAATTTATTGAATGTCAGACGGAATTAAGGTGTATAAAAGGTTGCCCTTGTTTGTTGTAAAACTGTTTACAATGTTAGGTTTACAAATCGTTTTTCTTGTACATTCTTCTAACTATACATACTCGTACTTACAGGGTGCATTTTTTGGACGGGACAGTAAGGAGAGGTACCTTACGGGGGTGAGGTGCAGCTACAGGAAAATATAGTCTTAGGAAACAATCCATAATTTTTAGAGAAATTTCCACATCAAGTCACAGTCACATTTTATTAAAATTTACTGTAAGCAATTAATTAGGCATTTAACACGTTACTAAAACTTTTCGTTCAAAATCTTTGTACTTATCAGTATGTTTGTAAGAAGTTGTGGAAAAAAACTGCGAATTTCAAACCAAACATATAAAAAAAATATTAAAGTACCTTATCAAAATATCACAAGATACTTCAACATTTTGATTTTTTTACTATTGGTACATAGCTATTGTAATCAGTTTGTCTTTTGTTTGTATGGAAAAGACAGAAATCATTCTGCAATGCGAAAATTCAAAAGATTTCCGACTCTTTTAATACTCCAACCTCAGGTGCTCCGACATTAGTAGGTATAAGAAATAGGATGATAGGCATCAAAAAAGTTTTCATGTAAAATGATAATTATATAATCTTTATTATTAAAAAAAATCGCGAATAGGGATAAAACTCTCTAAAAATAGTCTCCAAAGACCATTTTCCTGTAGCTACATGGGTTCAGGTATCTCCCCTAACTGTCCCATCCAAAAAATCCACCTGTATAGGTACCAAACACTTAGAATAAACAAAAAGGAAAACTTTGTCTATTAATCGTTGGAATGTATTGAGTTGACATTGCCTGACCTTTTGTGAAGCCTTGCTTTGTTATATGTACTTAGGCGATAGTTTCCATCAAAGTTAGAGTATAATTGCTACCATCAAAGAAAACCTTTATTATTTGAAAAAAAAGTTATAAAAAATATACCGTACATAAATTAACAATTGTCATTGAGGAATGAGACACAACCTATCAGAATCAGAACCATAATCAATGACTTTATTTCTTTAGGCTTACAAAATAAGCACTTAGAAAGTACAATTTTATACTATAAACATAGTTATTATTAACATAAGAAATAAGGTGTATTCTAGCGGTGGGATAAACTGATACTTATTGATCGAACTTTTTAGGTACCCAAGTGAATCCTATCCTACTACTATTATAAATGTGAAAGTTTGTATGGATGGATGTATAGATGTATGGATATTTGTTGCTCTTTCACACAAAAACTACTGAACCGATTAGGCTGAAATTTGGTATGTGTATAGTTTGGGACCTGGAATAATATATAGGCTATTTTCAATCCCGATAAAACGCGGGCAAAGACGCGGGCAGCAGCTAGTACTCAATAAAACATTTGCGTAATTATTACGTAAAAGTAATCGAAACTAAAAATCTTCTGTGAAAGTGATACAAGGTGCGTAATTTTTTTTTCGTCGGATACGTGTAAATAACGAAGCT
Organism: Eupithecia insigniata; assembly: GCA_947859395.1. Lineage (NCBI taxonomy): Eukaryota > Metazoa > Arthropoda > Insecta > Lepidoptera > Geometridae > Eupithecia > Eupithecia insigniata. The sequence goes on along the minus strand of OX402009.1, from coordinate 6,769,141 downwards.
TACCATTAGGTATTCAGCAAAGCTTGCAATTTTGAACGGGCAATTACCCGGAGTATTTTTAACGCAGCGCTTTTGGCTGCAATGCGAAATTTAATTAAAGCGTACAATCGCGAGCTAAAGTGTGTTCTTAGGATATAGATATAGGATCCGGAATACTGTCAGGTGTGTGAACTCGCTTCTACAGCTACCATACGTACGCCATTGCCGCCATCACGGGAAAAAAACGGATCCTGTGTGAATGAGCCCTTAAAGTGCACATATGTAATATTCTTAATAACTCTGGGAGGCATGCGTTTATACCTACATAAAATTATTTAAATTGTTATTTAATATTTTTAAGGTTGTACAAACGCTCTTTCTTTTATAGTTTTTGTGCTTACTAACACAATATGGATCTGTAGTTATCCGAAATAAAGAGATTTGATTTGATTTATAATTGTGGAGATTCTGAAACACTGAAAAATGGTAACACCTAGACGCTGACCGCTGCCTAAGCAAGAGCTGGACCTTAGTATATGAATGTGTTGTCAGGTTCTTAATCTATGTTTTATTGAGGTTAGAGTTATTACCCTTAGCTAGGCGAAGGAAGCGAAGTAGCTATGGTAATTTTCTGTATATTCCAGTGACAGGTACCGAAGCTCGTAAAGTTTGTCGTAAAGTTTTAAGTACTAGGTAACATCTTAAGTATCTAAGTAGGTAAAGCTAGTCATAAAAATAAACTTATAAGTAGGATCGGTTAAAACTAAAGTATCAGAAGTTACCTACTTAAGTATTATTAATGTTTATTATTAATCATTAAGAATTAATTATGACAGACAATGCCGTTTTAAAGCAGCACTATGAATAAATTTTTTTAGGCACGTGACTGTAACAATGCCAATTTACAGCGGATCTATTTATTAATTTCGGTTTTTTTTATGTAATCAGTTCTTGATTGTTTCCAATATCATGTCTGTTATATGACTTTGAATTATAATTTAAGCATCATTTATTGTAACCTAAATTTTAGTTAATTGACGTATCCAAGTTTAAGTACGCTGTACACGACTGTTACGGCGAATAAATGAGTTTTTCCAATTCATAAATTAAATAAATAATACTGGACAATTCACACAGCATTATTTTTGGAGTAACAAAAATTTGGAGATCGTACAAATATTTGTCCCGAGGCGGGAATCGAACCCGCAACCTCCTAGGTCGCAGGCAGACCTTCGCCCACCGCGCCAAGAGGTCATCGTATACTAAATAAAATTATTTATTTAGTACATGAATATAATAAAACTACACTTAGAAAAGGTCAAATTCTTAAAATTAAACACTGACATGGAACATTGACATCGCTTCGTATATAGTCAAGTATAAAGAAGCGATGAAGAAACCTTTAGCTTATTTTTCGAGTGGGAGCAAAATCCGTCCCGAGCTTTTTAATCTTCTAGATAGTCTGATATTTGGTAGTAAGTCTTTTTTACAAAGGATATGTTTGACAATTTGTTTGAATTTCCTTGCATAACATATATTTGAATACATTTGCCATTGTGCCTACCTATTTATTGTATATTTTTAATAGGAATAAAAAATAAATACTGGACAATTCACACAGCATTATCTAGCTCCAAGCTAAGCAGGGCTTGTGTTATGGGTACTAGATAACTGATATACATAATAATTTATGATTCTTATATAATTTACATACATGTACATCCTTTTAGATATGACAGTTTAATAAAATACAGGAGGGCTTTAGAGTACTCATAGATAAAAATAAAGTGTAGATTAGATAAACATTTTTAGTGGCAATCCATTACGTTATTGACAACGATAGCCCGATAACCCGCATACTACGGTCTTTCACAAATACCTATTTGAAAAGATATCGTTCAAATCTAACGGTAGGGTTTTCCCTATTCACCACCATCGTACTTTTTGGACATGTAAAGTATTTTTCATAAGAAGTTCATTTATTTGAAACTAAGAACGGTTTAAATAATGTAACAATAGTTCATTGCAATGTGTGTGCACATCGTATCGATAACACAAAACGATAAGAAATTTCTAATATACATAAAAATAAAAATTTAAGAACAAGCTTTTACCTAAGTAGGATATATCCTCATAGGACCAAAGTGTTTGGGAAGACAAATCCAAACTCGACGTTGTTCAGTCGCTTCGTTTAAGAGTTCCTATGCCTAACTTCGGTCTCCATCATCAGACCATGTCAATGCTAACTACATTGCATTGTCACCGAACTGACATAAGTATGCCAAATTCCAACTTAATCGGTGAGGATAACTTGTCTAAAATTCAGTTGCAAAATTTGTCCCACATAAACAAACTGGGCAAAAAATTGTAATAAAACAGAGAAGTTAGTAGGTAAGGTACCTGCCATACATATTTACATTACTAACCTTTGAATTTAAATGGGCCTAAAATTGTATTTTTAAGTGGGACTCGGTGGCCCGTTATTAGCTAGTACCTAATGCCAGGCTAGTAACCAGGGCCTATAATTTTAGTAAAAAGATTCCTAATATAACAGCAGAAGTTCTTCTGTCTGGTACCTTTCCCGCCTAAACGGCTAAACGAGTTATAATGAAAAGGTAATAGATGGTATCTCGTGAAGTACATATACGTATAGGCAATTTTTTTATACGAAAAAATACGTGCGAATCCTAAGGCGGAATATATTCAGTAACAAATGTTTTTAAAATGTAGAGTTGAACGTGACTGTACTTGAGTTACCAGAGACGTGCCATGACGGATAACTCATTTAAAACGACTCCAATTCGCTCCCCAGTTTTCTCTACATTAATACATGATATGGCGTGTTATAAAAAACGATAAAACCACTTAAAATTTTACACTTATTTTAAGTTTTGCGGGATAAATACTAATCCCATGGGGATAAAAGCTTCACGGGACCCCTTCGGGATCATTTTCTATACAATAATGAAAGAATTTTCAAAATCGGTCCATAATTGGCGGAGAAATCGCGTAAAATACATAAAAAAAACATACAGACGAATTGATAGCCTCCTCCTTTTAAATTCGGTTAAAAACGGAACGACGACAACATGACGTGTTTTATTGTGGCAGCGCTCCGATTGTTTTTTTTTTATTTAAAACATATTTAAAATCGTACTTTTAATTGTACCTGGATACTTTCTTTCGTAAACATAAAATTGATGTTTTTATTTAGTAAAAGATTAGCTCAATTGAAACTAAAGACATGGCTCGAAGGATTTAGGAAAGGCCTTTTGCAAAAGTGGGATAAAAAAAATGTAGCAACCATTTAAAAAAAACAACATGACATGTAAAATATTTAAAACAAAAATGGATTAGATTCCTACCAATCTAGTAACAAGTTCATCTAAGTACTCATCCTACGCAAAGTCGCATGCAGAACTTAGTAGTATAAATTAGAACTTGAGGCCGGGATTATTTTCCACGTTATTTCTGTGGCAATCAAGCTTAATGAAGACAGTTTTAAATGAGGATTTAAGAGCAACATGATTTTCATTCCGACACGGCTTGTTTGAGGAGAAAATAAATTATTATACGAAGGCACTCAGCTCGACTTTGCTATAGTCATAGAGGTTAAATTTCTTAGGTTTATACCTTTCTATAACTCCCTACCAGTTTTATTTTATATTTGCAAAGAACAACACATGTTTTAACGAATGAATGTACCTATAGGTTAACTAATTTCTTAGTTCCATGGGTTAACCCCGTTAACCCATGCTAACGTTACTTGGTGTAAAAATTCATTCAAAAGTTATCACAAAGGCTATAATTTTTTTTTTTGCGATTTAAGCACAAAGTCGTTTGTTGTTGTTGTTTTCATCAAAGGCACTGCCTTTGATGAAAACGAATATAGCCGGGTGACATGTATTTCAACACAATTATCTGTTCTCTGTTTACAATACAGTATTAATAACAAAGAAAACTTACAATTAAAGAAATAAAAAAATAAGAACTAGTATCAATATTGTAACATAAAAGTTCATCAATGTTACGAATTTAGGTATATAGTATATTTTTGGTGCACAGAAAAACTATGACAACATTTTTCTCAGTAGTCTTGTGCACAGGACAACTGCAAAAGACAACTGGGAATAAGCGAAATTCCCGTATGTATTTTGTTTTACGACCTTAAACGTAAAGATAAAGATACATTTACATAGGTAGGTGTAAATTGTAGGCAGAGGTAGCTCTCACAATCACAATGCAAGCCTCACCCAGAAGACATTGCAAAAGCGAGAAGCATCCGATAAACGAGACGTCATTGAGGTTTCTCGAGTACCTACTGGGAAAGTGTTCGAGAAAGTAAGTGCACCCACTGCCTAATTGCACGAGATAAGTACAGCGGAGATTTCAAGTTGTTTACGTAATTTTTAATGTTTGGCGCTTTTTAATCCAAATTGCAAATATATTCGTCGGACCTCGGACTAGTTCGGACCGTAGACTATGTACCTATATATGGACGAACATATTTATCTCCTGTGAGCGTTGGCTTCGGTTGAACCTTTGTTCTATTATCAACCAATAAAGCAAAGTCCTCCAACTATAATACGGTAACAGGATTTTGGTCCGCAAAAATGATCATATTCATAATTTTTGCGTACTAAGCTAGTTAAACATTTTCACGCCTTTAGCTCCTGTAGGTTATTGCAGTGCCTACAGCCCTATTTCTTTGACTTCGGGGTGTAGAGCTCACTAAGAAACTTACATAATAGTAAACTTAATTAGTGAATGCCTAGCAACTGTTTGTAGTTTTACCACTAACCTACGCTTCCACAATTTGTCCGAATTGTTAAGGTTAGTTCCTACATTCACCGGAAAATAGCGCTGTACAGTTTTTATACAATAGAGTAGCATTACCAAAATATATTAGAAAACAATTAGATAAGTTGTTAAACAATTCACTGATTCAGCGATTTCTGTTCTCCTGGGGATATACTTAGCGGCTTTATGAATGGTGTAGTTTTGCGGTTTCTGTTGAAGACTCCAAAACCACGTGTACATACAGAGGTATGTTCACGTGGTTTTGGAGTCTTCATCTGTTCATCGCTATTTGCCGGTGCTGGTACCAACAGCTTGCCGTGCTTGTGTAATATTACGTAGTTTTATGCTCTAACTAAATTCAAACATGCAGAACATCCAACTTTATGCATATTTTGCGTGTCGGCTGATAAGATCCTAAGTCCGTACCAGACACAGAACTTACAGGTGAATTAGCCTATCCTTATCGCGTGCTGTGCAACTATAAAATTTGGAACAACATTGTTTCAAACTTTTCCCCCAGCTAGCTAGTAAGTACTATTTGTGACCGTAGATTAATTTAGTAATAAAATGCGCGGCTTTATAAATAAAATTACTCCTTTTGTGCAACAACCAGAGTGGTGTTCTTCAAAATTATAAAGTAAATTTACTTTAAGTTAATGTCCTTATGTGCAACAACCAGAGTGTTCTTCAAAAATATAAAGTAAAGTAATAAAGTAAATTTACTTTAAGTTAATGTTAATCCTTATGTGTCAGAGTGGTGTTCTTCAAAAATAAAATTGGGTAATTATTATCGATCAAGGTATTCAGGCGGCAGATACTTGATCGAAAGTCATTAGTCATTACATTTAAATTGGAGTTTTTGAAGTTTTCTTCAGACAGTTTATTTTTCGCCATATAAATATATGGTTAATTCGCCGTGCGCAGGCACGCTCACCAGTGTTGTATGGATCACAATGGAAGCTTGTTGACACACAGGCTTTTCGCCATAAAAATCTACGGTTAATTCTGAGTGTGTAAGACGCCGTCGTCGACAAGCTTTCGTACAATACTGACGAGTGTGCGCTGAATGAATGAACCGTAGATTATCACGGTGAAAAAATATTGTGTGTTCTAGAGGTCTGAACGTCAACCGTCGTTAACCGACGAAGTTGCCTAATTGATCGATTATCTTTAGGTGAACACCAGCCTAAGCCTATTAAACTAAACGATGTTGACATTTTGTGCGAGCAGCAAGGCAGCAACTCCCAAGAGAACAGAAATTCCTTTTAGTTGACATTTTCCTTGATTTTTGGTTGACATTTCATTAGGTACGGTCTCTATAACAACTTGTTAAGGTGAAAAGTGACGTAATTTTATGAACAATAGGTATTGTTTTTTTTGTAATTTCTGTATTTAAGTTAATTTCAATTCAATTTTCAATTACAGTTCATTAAAACACTATAAAACATTACAGATAGCTAAATCGATCATAACTGTAATCGTCGTTTTGGAGTTCGAGAGCATTCAGATGCAGAGATTTATTTTCTCCTAAAATTAACTTTATGTCGATAGACTCCAAAACGACAATAAATTCAAAGTTTGTTTTAGCAAAGATTCAAAGCAAAAGCCATATATATAATGTGCGCGAAATTTATTATACGAACTAAATTACTAATAGAACCCAGAAAGTATTAAAAACCCAATTTATTTTTACGCGTAACATACCTATAAAGTATCCCTTTGCCCAGCAGTGGTATACTAAGGTGAATAAAGAAAAAATCGCCTGCGCACGTCAGTGTTATGTATGATAGGTGATTGTTGGTGAAAATTCTACAGCCGATCTAGGTAGAACGGCATAACCCACTTAATTATATTTACACTTTGCTTCATTAATGAAATTAACGTTATCACAATGTATGTAGCTAGCTACTTTAATGATCGTGGTTTATTAACTGCTTTCTGTTAAAACGCGATAGCAAATACAGTGTATACTCTATACAGGGCGTCCCACGGCCATGCATAATAGGGGGAAAGTATTGTTATTGGTAGTAAGTAAGATAGAAAAAAAATAAACCAGGTCCTAGACCGGTTTTTTTAGATACATATATGCGGATAACAAAAAAACATTGAGACTGAGAATTCGCATAGTACAATGGACAAATTTGAGAAATTTGAGCATTTGCTTTGTAAGCAAAACGTAATTATTATAAATGTAAAATTTTATGGTCTTCTTTCGCGACTACCGAAGGACGAGGGTTATGAGTTTGACACCCTATGTATGTGTATGTATGTAGCCGATTTTTATGTTCCCACGTAGCGCTGAAACTAATTACTGGTCCGATTTTAACAAATGAGATGCCGTATGATTCGTCATAATAGCCCGATGGTTATAGGCTATGTGACGTCAGATAAAAATAGGGGTCTAACGAGATAGCGGGGGTCTAAGTAAGGGTCGAAAACGCAAATATTAGTAAATATGCTCGTGTGTGGTATTGTTGCAAAGTTATTTGATTGTACTTTTCGAAACCTTTTCGATTTGTTAGGCGACTCAACTTGATCTCTCTTTCCTTTGACTTTACTCTCTTCTGTTGGGTCTTTCACTGGTAGTTTGTTTTTCTTAAGATCTAAAGGTAGAATACGTAGAAAGGTAAAGGTAAAATAGCCTAAGAAAGATCTTTCTTAGGCTATTTTACCCTTTTCCCTTTCCTGTAGTAGTTGAGGCATGAGTTCCTTTCTCTTTTCCAGCACTTCTTTTGAAAAGTCTTTTTTTATGTGAATTCCTGCGCTCGTTTTGTTCTTGTTCTAAGGATTACATTTTTCTTCCATGTTGAAGTGAAACTGATCAGTAAGGGGCGAGTTCCATTACCTTTCATGCCCAGTCTGTGGGCCTTACCAATTTCGTATGGTTGAATGTTTACTTTTGTTTCTTTTTCGATCATTTCGTCTATTATAGAAACTTCCATCTCAGTTTCGCTAATTCCTAAAAATATCAAAACAGTTTTTCTTTTTTCGTTCTTTTAATATTTAATTTTGGCGTACATTGTTTCAACTTCTGTTTTGAGGTTTTTATGTTCTGCCCGTTTTTGGCCATGCTTTCTAGAACGCTTTTACTTACAGATTCTGTTATTTTCTGGGTTTGTAAGTCCATCTGCACTTTTATTTTGCTAAACAGCGCTTCCATTTGATTTTCCATATTTTTGGGGAGATTTCCCGAGATGGTAACCCTGTCACTTGATTGTTGCGTGACGGATGGCCGGATATCATATGTCAGATTTTGCGGTGCCAATTTGACGGCCACAGACGGCGGTGTTGTTTATTTTGGGTTGGTAAAATTGGTACTACTTCTCGCACGGAGCGCTCACTTCACTTTTGTGCACTAACCTCAAATTGGAATTTGTTATGAGCAATCTTTCTTGTTCTTTACGGAAATAATCACCCAAAGAATCAGTTCACAGTCACTTTTTTATTTCACCACAGATTTTCGAACTTTTGTTTGGATTTTGCAATATTTTGGAATTATTTTGCGTGAGTAAAGACAACAGGATGTTTGTTGATTGACACCGGAACGCGGAAAGCCACGTTATTCATAAACAATAAACAAGCTAGCCTATCCGTTTAGTAAACTTCAACTCGGATAAAATCACAATTTTTCATCTTCATCAGCCCGTATACGTTCACTGCTGAACAAAGGCCTCCCCCAAGGGACACCGCGAATAGCGGTCATGACTATAAGTAGTCAAAATCACTATACTAAATAGATAGGTATGCCAGTTTGAAAAACTAAAGCTTGAATTCACTAAACACAAAAGGAAGTTGTAGAACTATGAAAACCGCAACTTCCGGGGCAAACTGAACACAACATAAAGTGGCGATCACAATAAGCCTAACATGGTTGCAGTGATCCACAAAAAGCCAATGAAGTGTACTGTTAAAGCGACCCCGAGTTAAATTTAACTGGTAATTCAATTAGCAATAAAACATTGCGAATATTGAGTAATCAGGCCAAAACATGAAACATTCTATAATATTATAAACAAACTGAAATGTCTGGAAACTATTTCAGAAGATTCGCGAAAGGTCTTTGAGTTCCCCTTTCAAAGAACATAATACCTTCCAAAATAGCTCAAGCTTTGATGAAAGACTATAGAATAAGAAAGCTTTGCTAGCATGTGTTTGGATTCGGCAAGTCAACCATCTCGGGCTAAATTTGACCGAGTAAGGCAAATGTTAGTATATAATATAGCATATACTAGCTGCTGCCCGCGCCTTCATCTGTGTTTTATCGGGATATATATCGGGATCTATACCCATACCAAATTTCAGCCCAATCAGTTCCGGAGATATACGTGAAAGAGGAACAAATATCCATACTCACAAAATTTTACATTTATAACAAAAAAATGTCGGATTAGTAGGCTTTGACCAACAGTGGGACGTTTCGGGTTGACTGTAATTGGTATTTTCTTTAAATATTAATAAATTTATGGTCAAGTAAATTTTACATCCATTCAGATTTTATTAGAATACGACGAATGTGATTTCTTTTTTCTTTTAAATAGTCAAGGTTCTTTGGACCTATCACTAGGTCTTCTGTGAAAAGTTTGAGTCGCTGCATATTATAGTTACAGAGGCAGAGATGGGGTGTAGATGGGGTATTAGGTACTATTTGGGACAGAAGTGCATAATTTTTTATAGTTGTATGTATGTGAATCTGGTAAAATCCTACTGCCTACTGCCAGCAGAAAATACAATTAAAGCTATACCTACGCTACCGTGTGGCACAATCAGGACTTTTATATGAAACGATTCAATAAAGCGCACATTAAATATATATTTAACTACACTAGCTGTGCCCGCGACTTCGTCCGCGTGGAATAGTGACAGTGTGATTTTCATAAAAACTTTCATCCCCCTACCTTTGATATTTTACCCCTTTGAGGGTGTAGAAACTTACAATGTCATTTTTATTTATATATCTATTTAACAGCCTAAAAAAATTAATTCCGAGCTTTTAGTTTTAAAAATGACGATACTTCTATACAACCTTTCAACCCCTCTTTCATCCCCTTACAACCCTTTTTTTGCTCATTAAAAAGTAGCCTATGTCCTTTCTCAGGCTCTAAAATATCTGTGTATCAAATTTCATTTAAATCGGTGCATTAGTTTTGGCGTGAAAACGTAAAAGACATACTTTCGCATTTTAATATTAGTAAGGAACTAAGGATAAGCGACCCACAACTCAAAATTACGCACGTTTTTCCCCAGCTAAAGTAGCCAAAACACTCTAGAAACAGTCTCTTGACTCCGTCTCTAGTGTTTGGGCAATACAAAGGCTGCCAAAATGACCTACGGAACGCAAAAAACCGTGTAACGGCTCACAGGTGTGTTTACCCGTGCCTTTATTACTATAATTTTACTGGCTTTATTGAATCAATAAATTACTTTTTTATCAAGATCTTAATAAGTAGCACTTAGCATAAGTTACTGTTTATTCCCGTGTTCGTAAACTATGGGTACTGTACTATACACAGCCCATACTAAGTAATAGTTTAGGTACGAAAATTATAAAAGTTTTCGATTCCTTCATATATTTAATCACTCTGTTTACATTGTAATTACCTACATATATCGCCTTAGTTTGTGAACTATTTCGATTATCTTTACGTGAAAAAGGAAAGGTAAATTAAATCTAATAATTAAAATGCTCAAGACAAACCTTACCTAAGTCACGGCGATTTTGTTTTTGGGATTTGGAGCCAATCTTTAGTCTTTACAGGCATGGATGCAAGGACCACCCAATATAGACCGTAACATTCGGAAAATCCAGCTTGCTCTCTTGCTCTACAATTGTCAAAATAACAGTCCACTCTAAATCTAAATGTGACGAAAGAGGAGTATACACAATAACTAATATAAGGAAGGTCTCATAAAGTACACGAAGGACCCCGAATAATGCGACGTTGAGGAAATTTTCTTCCTAACCTTCACACTAGTGCGAAGGTAAGTCGGTCGACATTCGGTCGTTGAAATCATATATTTTTTACCCGCAAGGCATGTGTTATGTCTTTTGAGAATATATCTATTTGGTTGGTGGACACTCTTTATTACCTCCAAGCAACAACGGTCGAAGTGATTTCGATGAAATATCAAAATAATCGTCTGTTCGGAAAACGGGATTTTAGAGTCTCATAAAGACATCAAACCCGTCCTGAACAGACTCATACAGAAAACCTGAAACGAAACTGTCAATCGCCAATAGTCCTGCGTCGGTATTTCAAGGAGTTCGGCTGTTCCTAACCAGCCGTGTCAGTGGAGATCCCAGTTCCCCCACATAGAATTAGAATCGTCTGGTCTCTTACATAGTTCTTAGCCTCATTTAGTAGGCATTGGCTTTCATTTGGCGAAAAAGCGAGGACCGAGTGGGACTTTAATTAATCACTAAACCAAGTGATTAATTAAAGTCCTAAACTTTACGATTTTAATTTATTAATCAAGAAAAATGCGTGCAAAAATGCGCGCTGAAGCTAACTAACAATAGATGATATTGAGTGTAATTCACGACGCACTAACTTTCGTGAGACGCTAGGAAAACTTTTCGCGAGACGTTGAGAATGAGCACGTCTCTCGTGAGACATTGGGAATAACTCACAATAAGCTATAAAGATATAGTATCTACCTTCTATCAATAACTGTATAACTCACCGGATTCATACAAACTACATATTTCTATGTTTCATTGCCGGAAATCGAATGTTTATAAATCTTGCTTCATATTTTTATCTCGAAAACATAACTTCCTGCAAAAATATGTATTAGCTTTCTTCTTCGTGAAAGAATTTACGCATCCGTTCAGTATTTTTGGAAATACCTCTCTTTAATTTACTTCAACTTTCTCTATTGATAATTTGAAGCAAGGAAATTCCTTTCCATAGGTATTACAGTCGAAGCCATAAACTGCTGAACAGTTATAGTTATAAAAAACGCACGCCTTCAACCCAAATTTACTTAAAATGCGTTTGGAAGTATGACACTGATCATTGTTCAACTATGTATTTTATGTCAGTGTTTACATAAGACTTTTTAGTGTTCCGTACCTAAAGGGTGCCAATGCGACCCTATTATTATAATAAGCCTCCGCTGTCCGTCTGTCAGCGGGCTGTATCTCAGGAATCATAAAAGCTAGATAATTGAAATGTTCACAGAGTGTGTATTTCTCTTGCCGCAATAACAACAAATAATAAATATCAAAAATATGTAAATATAGCGGGCAAAAAAACAAAAAAAAAAGAACTATATGTAGGGTATGGAACATTAACGTGTAAAGTATTTCTTTTGTGAAATAGTTTTGTAAGAGGGTACAGAACCCTCGTGTGCGAGGTGACTCGCACTTCGCCGGTTTTATTATTAAAAAACATGTAGGTTGGCAGTTCCATTAGTCATTATTCTAAATTGCTCATAATGCCTGCATAAAATCTTTAGAACATACTAACGGTTCCAAAATTTAATGGACTATAAAACGTGCTATTTTTATGGCGGCAAAATACTCCGCCATTAGCAATCATCTGCAAATTATCATTGGGGCCATATAATGTAGATTGCTTTTGAGTCTAGTAAAAATGCGCTTCTTCCTCTGATAATGGTGGCGGCGGCGGCATATATACTCGTAAGTAGAGTCCTTTTTATTCTATTACTAGCTGACCCGGGAAACGTAGTTTTGCCATCGACCACTGAGTGTTGAAAATTACACAGTATTAACTAATATCGTTGTTAAAAAATGGGGATTGGTGTTAGAAAAATGAAAATTGAGGGTTATATGTACGTTTTAATGCCAAATAATATAAAATTTCAAATTTCGTGCAAAAAATAAAAAAAAACAATTTTGGGTGGGCAACCCTTATCACTAAGGGGTATAGAAATTGTTAACAAACCTATTCTCAGTCCTACCGAATATACACACAAAATTTCATAAAAATCGGTCAAGCCGTTTCGAAAAGTTTGGTTACACGCACTGACACGAGATTTTTATAAAAAGGGTAACACAGTATATTTTTACAGATTTTTTTTTTAAAATCACGATGCGCAAGTACAAAATTTAAAAAAATCGACTACTCTTTATCAGGGATATCGCGCAGGAGTAGGTAAGAAGAACGCCTTGTGCGTGCTATAGTGTGTAATATACCTAATAGGCACTATTGCTATACACTACACACTAACAGCTAAACTATGGTTATAAATAATGGCATACTTACATAATAAGTAATAAATGATCTTGCCATAACATATTTCGTTACATAATATGTACATAATATGTAACGAAATATCCTACTAATATTTTAAATGTTAAACTTTGTATGGATGGATGTATGGAAGTATTTGTCCTCTTTCACGCAAAAACTACTGAACCGATTGGGCTGAAATTTGTTATGATATAACCAATACCAGGTTTGGGACCTGGAATAACATATAGGCTATTTTTTATTCCGATAAAAGACGGGCGAAGGGGCGGGCAGCAGCTAGTGTATAATAACCATAATTATGGTTTTTGCAATAAGTGATCCCCTCCCTATTGTACTGACCGGATCGAAAGACGTATCTAGAAAATTATAACGGAGAGAAAAAAGCGAATGAACTTCTTTTATGGGTAAGTAAGCCAACTCGATATTCCTGGGTTTACAATCCTCTTGTATGAAGTAGATACCTAAGTGTTTGAGGACCAACTCTGTTTAAAACCTCTTCCATAATAAGCACTCTTACCTACATATTAAGTGTGCGTCCTGAGTGCAGGCGGAAAAGTTAAGGCGCGCGTAAAATCTTCAAAATATTACATCATAGTACCAAACATGTAAGATATGTTATCATGATTGGGAATCTCCACTCAAGAAAGTTATTATTATTACTATGATACATTTCACTTCCTTCACTAACCGCGACTAAAAATCAAAATATGCGTATTGATTAGCGTATCCGCTAGTAGAATGTGCTGTGAAATTACGCGCCCGCTCGCACTCCGGACAAATTCAAACATGTCGAACATTTGTTTAAAACGCCGTTTATTACGCCTACGCGGTAAGCCGTCACTCAGGCAGGACACAGATTAAAGAAAAAACTCTAAGAAAGAAAGTGGTGCGTGCGAGGCATACTCTCAATCTCAAACATCGCGTACCAACTAATAGTGGTGACAGGTCATTTAAAACGTTTTTTAATCCAAATTAACACCTTGTAAACGCTGACCGACTTAGGGAACCTACCAGAGGAAGGGCAGCAGCTTCCTTCTGAGTATTTTTAAACACCAAGATCACCAATCCGCCTGCCAAGCGTGGTGATTACGGCAAATCCCCCCTACATGAGAGAACATCCACTCGATGGACCGACGACATCGTAGCAATAAAGTTAACTTTAAATATACAGAGAATTCTACCTCCACGATTTTAACTGACGCAACAAATACATGCTGCAACTGAAATTAACTGCAAATGGAGTTGGCGACAAAACAATAACAATAAAAAATACTCGTAATATAAACACTAACACAGGATCGTGGTGGATGGCACAAGCTTTGGGAGACAAGCCCAGCATTGCGTAAAACCAAGCTGATGATGGTAAACAGACTTAAACACGACATGTTTAACATTATTATTCTCATCTCATTAATATACCATTATTTACCTATGTAATGATCTCATTAGAAGTAGGTATAGATATCCTTACTATGATATTTTTAAGATTTAAACTTTAGCAGGTACTTGTTATTTTATATTATATTGCATTTTTACTTTCTAAATGAATATGTTTAATCTCCATTAAAAAAAAAGATTTGTTGATTGTTTTATTATTGTGTATTCTGAGACGTCATATTCTGGAGAGACACATAGACATAAGACCTAAACAATTGTTATATTATCTACTCTTTGTGATCTCATGTTGGATGTCCTTATTAAATAAATAAACATGTTTTTTCTTGTCATATTGTACAAAAGTTCGGACTTGCCTTGTAACGAAGGCACGTATGACATAGACATTTCATAAATCCATCCAATACTAGGTAATATTGTTGAAAGTAATTCTGTCGATTTGTCTGTTACCTTTTCACACTTAAATGTCTTCAGGGTTGCCTGGAAGAAATCGCTCTCAGCGATAAGGCCGCCTTTTGTATTGTTCATTTTTGTTTAGATATAACATCTTTTATTAATGCATTTGTTTTCTAGTACAATAAAGTCTTCATTCATTCATGGCTGAGCGGATCGTAATAAAATTTGGCAGGAATCCTTCATGCATTTCGTTAAGATCCGTTACGTTCCTGAGGAAAGTAAAGTACAAACTGGGGACGGACATAAGCTACTTGAATTGCGCACGCGAAGCCGCGGGCAGCAACTAGTCGTAAATAAATACAAAATGTATAGAAAAGTGTACATCCACCATTCTAATTAAAGCAAGTGGATGCAACAGATGACACCACATCTGCAGTTGACAACAAGAGCGAGCAGAACTGAACCGCAATGGAGTTGACAACAAGACAATGCTCCGGACGCGGTTCCGGTTAGCCCAGAGTAGGCTCGGTCCCATTTCCGATGCACGGGTAATTTCCTGCGAATCCAGTAGTTCTCATTCTTATTTATCTTACTGATACTGGATAGTCTGATACTACAGATTGGTGTAAAATGATTGGCCGTAGACAACACTAAATTACTGAATATATCGAGCTGAAATCTTGCAATCGAATAACATATCTACTCAAACTCATATTTACTCATTTATTACTCAAACTCATTTATTCGCCGTAGAAGTACAGGGCACACGTGGATATGTCAATTTACAAATATATTTTACAATAGATGGTGCTTAAATCATAATTCAAAGCCATAAAATAGACATGACAGGGAAATCAAGAGCTTAGATTTACCTATATACAATAAAAATGGTAAATTAATAAATAGATCAGCTGTAAATAGGCATCGTTATAAGATCTTTATATAAATAGAGATATATTATATGTAGAGTTATAGTCATGCAAGTCAATAATTATAATTATTATAAGTTCATAGTGCTGCTGTAAAAGGACAAGGTAAAAGGTCAGTGTCTTTATAACATAACGTAAAATCCTATATAATACTATAAATGCGAAAGTGTGGTGCTTAATTAATTACGAAGTACATAACATTACCTAATCTGTGGTTAGGGCGTGAAGGAAGGACAAACAAGTTCTTCCTTCCCGCCCTAACTAAGCAACCAATCGACTTGATTTTGGCATAGAGTTAGTTGAAAGGAGAGTAACATTGACTACTTTTTGTACTGCTAAAACAACAAATTCAAATTCGAAATTTACGGGGAAAAATATGAAATAATAGATGTGAAATTCGAATTTAATGCGGGTGAAACCGCGGGAAACAGCTAGTAATCAATAAACATGTATACACTACACACTACTTTTATATCGATGAAATACGAGCAAAGCCGCGGACAGTAGTGATATCAGTACCCGCATTTCGCAATAAAAACATTGACATCATGACAAAATATGAGATTACTGAAGCGTATCGCGATGATAACAGATTTAGGTACTGTAACCTTTTTTTAAGACAAATTTGATGTAAGATTTTTGTAAACAAAACGAAAAAAAAATACATGTTGGCGTTTACGATAACAATTATAATATCGAGTTTCAGATATTATAATTGTTATCAATATTTACTGAAGGAAAAATCTCTCTCATTATAATTTACTGTTTTTAAAATTTCCGTACAGGCAATAAAGTTAATTTTAGATTAAGTATAAGCTGCTTGTTTATAAACATTTCACATGAATTTTGGCTCGGGTATAGGTAGGAAGATCTACCTTTATTAGATTGATGCAATCATCCAATAAGCGCTCTGACCGTCAAGGTCGCTACACTGACACTGTGACTATGATTGCAGACTCTACATACAAACAACAGTGTGGTGTTTGTATTGAATGTACTACCACAAATTACTATGCTAGATACAACTTACCTAGTATTTATTGAATATTAATTTAATTAAAAATATTATTTTACACGTCCCGTGTTAATTATTATATTTAATTTCCATGATCACGGGCCATATAGTGACCCGTTGGATGGAGGCGGCTCAGGACCGCTATTCGTGGCGTCGTTTGGGGGAGGCCTATGTTCAGCAGTGGACGTGTACGGGCTGATGATGATTATGATGATGATAGTGACCCGGTCCTTTAGGAGGCATACATAGTGGAGCCGCAGCCGAAGCACAGACGCTATTTATAAGAATTAATGTAAAGGTGAGAGTTACACATAGCGAGCATCATCCTCGGTTGCACAATATGATACACCCAAAGATGATATCCGCCAGGTGTAGAGACTATTGCAAAGGATAATGAAAGGAATAAAACAAACCATGTTATTGTGATGAATGGACTGGTTAAATGGGCTATGGGGAGACTATGGACTATACTTATTATAAATTTGCTAATTATTAGCGAATTAATAATAATTTATTTATGTGTTGGGAGATCATCCACTCGATGGATCGATGACATCAGCGGGGCATTTGCTATTTGTGGCGTCGTTGTAGGGGTCCCCCCTACGACGACACCACAAATAGCGGTTTGCCCTTTGTCCAGCAGTGGACGTGTATGGGCTGGTTGATGATGATGATGAATAATTATGATAACATAATAATATTTATGATTACCTTGAAACATTACAATATCGAATATTGACTATAATATATGTACAGAGGGCATCAGCAACTGGTAACCCTCTTGCGGTAGAAGTGTAAACGTTAAAGGGGTACCAAATCATCGAGTACCCTTAGAGGGGCCATATAAAAACGCGCTTCTCTGGCGCACGTCAGTGTTTTAGCACTTACTTAAGCAAACACCGACTGTCGGCACTTCAGTGCCGACCAAAAGTTAGAACCGTGCGTTTGTCTCGCAGCTTGGTGAATAAAATACTGCAATCAAAAATAAAACATGTCCTCCTGCTCAATCAAATGTTGTGGTAAAAATACTTGATCTTCCAAGTATAAAACACATGGAATAACATTTCATAGGAATGTTTTTTACGTGATTAACTTTATACAAAATTATTTTACTAGAAACCTAGAGGTCATGGTAAAATTGCCAACCTCGGTTCATGACGTTTCATTTGACATCCCTTTCTTACCTAATGTCGTTCATATTTTTTCTTCCTGCTTTACGCAGTCAGTAGAGAAACAAAACGCTGGTTTAGACTATCTATATATAATTTTCAGCCCCAACAGCATGCTTTCACTTCTTCCACTAGTGGACATAAAATTGAAGTGAAGAGAACAGTTCATAGTATAAAATTTGACATGTTTAATTTGAAGTCTAAGTCTAAGAAATAAAGTTATTGATTCTGATTCTGTTTCATAGCTGTTTAATGGCAGGGCAGCACGGTACCGTAAAGTCAATACAGTGTTTGCTAAGACAAAATAACAACTTATTTTTTTTTAAATAACTTTAATATATCGTGTGTAAGGTTAATACTAGGAAACGCTATTACAATATGTAAAACCTCAAAATCGCATCGAATGAAGCTGTTCACATACTTATGATCGAACTTCACGTAAGGGTAAGTAAATTTTTTGTTCATTTGAAGTTCATTAATTATTGATTCTGATTCTGTTTCATAATAGTGTGGTTCTAGCTTAGATTGTAAATTCCCACATCTCTACCACCATTCGCTATATTGTCGTTGATTTAATGCGAGTGGTTTTTCTGAGACTAGCAATAAACGGTTTACTACGCGAGTTAACACGTTAACACCTATGTTATCGTTTACACTAATCTTAATGGCTCTTTTAGGTTTATTTCCTGCAATTATCCTTGCTCTGTTTTCCATAATTTGTATAGAACACCATACAAATAAATAAATGTACCTACTTATAAGAAGCGTTAAAAACAGCGCAGGACTATTGTGAATAACAATAACAACCTTTGTCCAGCAGTGGACGTTTTTCGTAGTGGACATTCTTTGTGGTATTTTTAACTGTTATCCAAACCACTCGATCATAAACTCTACTCACGTGGGCTGATGAACTAAAATTTGCTTTCCTAATTATATTTTAGTAGAGGCCCGCACCGCCTTCGCACGGATATTTAACAAAAACTTCAAATTTAAAAATTATAATATAGCATGTATCACCCCCGGGGTATTGATTGTAGCTTCCCAACAGTGAAATAATTTTTCAAATCAGTTTAGCTCGTAGTTTCGGAGCCTATTCAATGCAAACAAACAAACAATCAAATCTTTCCTCTTTATAATATTAGTAAAGACTAGCAAATGTATAATTTTTAGAAGAACCAGCCGTTCCACATTTTCCGCATTACCAACAAACATACAAACTTATTTATATTAAGTATTAGTACTGTAAGTCCCATATAGATTGCAGGCGTCTATAAAGTTGCAGTAGCCCCGCTTTCTCATCATCACCTTAGCGTGTTTGCCACCTTAGTGTTAAAAAGAAAACTACACAGCGGCAGATTGAAGGTACCTATGTCGTTATTTAGCTTTCTCGGTACAGGGCCGTTCACAAAACCCTCCTACTTAGGGCCGCCATAAACGGACTGCTCGAGCAGTTATCCATTGATCAACATACACGGACCGCTCTTGCAGTCATAGTCAACAGTTTGTAGCTGCCATTGCTCGAGCAGTTGATAACAACTGCTCGCGGGCGAGAAACGCGCGCGACGTGGAATATAGAGCGCGGGAGGAGAGCAGTCGATAGCTCGAGCAGTCAGTGTATTGTATGCCTGACGACTGCCTAACCGCACGATCGCCCGAAGCAGTTGAACTGCTCCAGCGGTTCCGTGTGTACGCACAAGATAGTAGTTTGCTATGCAGGAGTCGATAATGGCTGCTACAAGCAGTCCGTGTATGGCGGCCCTTACACACTATGTTAAGAAACTAAGCTTGCTTTATAGTCGGGTCACGTAGTGGGTACCGCTCACGTAGTACAAAAGCCATGCATTCGCCATTAGCAATGTCTTGAATGTAGGAAGTTATACTTCGTTTTAGAATCCAAGATATTTTATGTTGGCAAAGGCATTTATGAATGAAAACTCGACAAAAACTCATAACAATAACATAAAACAACTAAGTTACAGCAAATTAATCACAAACAATCTACAGGTAGCTCAATTGGTCCATCGGAAGCGTCCCTAAGACGGTGGCTGCATTGCCTCGCTGTATGGCATGCTAATGCGCTGCGCCAGATACTAGCTCTCGGGTCACGCGTCGCTTCGACCAGGCGATCAGATAAATTTTTGAAAACCTGGAGAGCCTTGGTACCCCAGGGAATTAGGGTCTCGACTCCAAGGGGAGCAAATTCGTAGGCTCTGTCGAGACATGCATATTTGCGCCTCTTGAGCTCTGCGGCTGCATTGCCCCACACATTGTATCAGTCTGCAGTTAGCTCAATTGTTTCAATTGACAAAGAAAATAGCAATCAAATAATAGAAACAAATTAGAAATACTATTTACAATTGTTGTACCTATTGTTTCAATTGTAAATATTATTTTAAATGTGTTTCTATTATTTGATTGTAATTTTCTTAGTTAATTAATCACTAAAAACAAGACTACAAAGTTCAACAATGCATTTGTTTGTGACTTATGATTTAAAACTATTGTATGAAAAAGTCCACGTCCAACTTCTCTAGAAATAATAGTTTATTCTGGATTTGCGGTCCGAAGTGATACTAACCTCTACGATTACCTTCGGTGATGCCAGTGTCATAAAATATTTTCCACCAATATCTAATGCCTTTGTTTACAAAAATATCTAGAAACGAATAAAGTGCTTGGTTCCAAGTATTCTGAATTCTCATGAAAAGTAGTTTGCGTTGTGTATTACTATGGCATAGCTTGAATCTTATTGAATTACTCAGCGTCAGTTATTTTAACTGTGGACCCGCAATACCACCATGCCTACTCCTGGGGCGGTGGGCTGAGTTGAAACGACCCTACTAATATTATAATAAACTAGCGACCCGCCCCGGCTTCGCACGGATGCAATGATGTGCTAAATTATACATATAAACCTTCATCTTGAATCACTCAAAAAACCGCATCAAATTCCGTTGCGTAGTTTTAAAGATCTAAGCATACATAGGGACAGACAGACAGACAGCGGGAAGTGAATTTGTTTTAAACTATGTAGTGATGTCAAAGTTTGTGACTATGGATGTATGGATGTTTGTTCCTGTTTCACGCAAAAACTACTGAACTGATTGGGCTGAAATTTGGTATGGGAAGGCGGATTGTGGATGATGATGATGGTAATAACTAATAACGTAAAGAACCTAAGAACGTTTATGTCAGCCTACAACAAATTACTTAACCAATTATGATAACGTAATCTTTTGGGGCATGAGTCAAAGCAAAGACCGGTCTACAAGAATGATTGATGGTAACAAAAACACCATAACGCATCTGCAAGATATTGTAAGCAGAGTTAATTAGAGTAATTAACTCTGCTTTGCTTACAATATCTTGAAAACAAAATACCATCAGATAATTATTCGAAATTTTTTGTTATTCCTTATTCGTCCCACTGACTTCGGCCCAAAGTAGTCCGAATACGGAAAATCGTATTCCGAGACGATTTCATTCCGCATTCGTCCCATTTAAAGGTTTCTAAAAGAAAAGTAACCGTACTGTCAACCACATTCAATCATGACATGATTCACCATTTTTTATAGTGAATTTTTCACAATTTACATTCTAATCTGCGAAACATCCACCTTGTTTTTCGCTCTAGTTTATCATCATAACATGATAGACCTTGTGTTCGGGGACATACAGTGCATTGTCCGGTGACAACAATCAGATTGCATTGCAAATGAAATTCCTATCCTACTCTAGAAACAGTTTCGTGTGTTATAAATGTCTCTCACGATGTCACGCACAGCACGACTGGCCACAGTGAAATGGTAAACAGCTGTTTCTCTAACATAACCACAGAAATATATTCTACGATCAATAATAAGGATGCGGTATGAGAAATATGAGAATAGCCATTACGGCATGCGAAGCTCGAAGTAATTACGCAGAATATGGCTACACCAAAATCACGTTTAAAAATATATTTTTTCCTTTATATATTGCAAATATTTAGAAGAAATAATCAGACAGATAAACATTTTATTGATAATATGTTAAATTACACGTTACAATAAGTATTAACATAAAATAAAAAAATCATAATAAAATTAATGCACATTATTCAAATTTTAAATATTCATGGTAGTTTTAAAACGTCTTCTCTAATTATGAGCCAGTTTTCATCTATACTAATATTATAAAGAGGAAAGATTTGTATGTATGTTTGTAACGAATTGGCTCAAAAAGTACTGGGCCGATTTTAAAAATTCTTTACCCTTTGAATGCTACATTATCATTATCACTGATTAAAATAGACTATGTCCTGCATTTACTGTACGATTATGCCAAAATGTTTAAAAAATAAATGTCCATCCTCGGAAAGCCTCCCGGCCGCTGGTAATTAATAAACCATAATATGTTAGGTTTCTAAATGTTGATCAAAACATAGTTTAAGCTACATTTCTAGAAGAAAGTCAGCTGTAGATGCTACCGATTAGTTTTGTTTGCTACGCAACATTTCGTAGCATCCACGTAGCATGTTGTGTACAGTGCGTAGCACTTTGCTACGACGACGCGTAGCAATTTGGTCTTTAGCAGTCGTAGCACATTGCTACGTAGCAGAACTACATAGGAAATACGTTACACTGTCATCATAGAGTTTTTAACATTTTTCCGCAGATTATAATTAAGGTTTCGAAATACGCCATGCTGTCATCATAGTATTATTGAACGATTTCCCGCCGATTTTGACGTATAGAATGAGTGTACCGTAACTACCATGGCATAAAAGTAAAATCAAAAAGTCCAGTTGATAAATTATACCTATATCAACATATTTTACACCATCAGAAGTGATGTGCACCAGCTGTTTTCGTATCTCCTGTATCAGATGCTGCGCGTGACCGCGAACGGTATAATCTATGTCTAATGCGATGAACTTACCTATAGCCACCAACTATTGTAATTGCACGATCCAGTTTGGATCAATACTTTCAAACGGATTTATAGCTTCATCGATTGGCATAAAGTTGACTTAGGAAAATTTTGAATTCGCTTCAATTTGCTCATCATTTGCTTCAAGTTTTTTATGAAACTAGCGTGATAGTTTACTTTTAAGTATTCTCGTTGTCGCGCGGCGTAACTAATGGAACGTTAATGTACTTCAGCTTTTACTTATCAGACTGGGTGTCGGCGTGCTCGATGCGCAGTCGCATCGCTTTCAAATTGCTCGCAAATCGCCAGTGTTATAAAGGCTCTTACAAGTAACCCTACCGAACCGTCACCAACCGATCAGAATGAAACTTTGCAGATCGATAAAACACTAAAAAATATTGACGTTTTTTTAAAAAAAAAATTTGGAATCCACTTTTTAGGCGTAAAAACCACCCCTAATAACCCGATCGCTCTACCCAGAGTTACGTGGGTTAGTCTGCTTAGGGGTTATTAGGGGTGGTTTCTACCTCTAAAAATTGTATTCCGGAAAAAATTAAGAAACATGGGTTTAATATGTGTGTAGTGTTTTATTGATGTGCAAAGTTTCATTCT
Source organism: Eupithecia insigniata (assembly GCA_947859395.1). NCBI lineage: Eukaryota > Metazoa > Arthropoda > Insecta > Lepidoptera > Geometridae > Eupithecia > Eupithecia insigniata. The sequence goes on along the minus strand of OX402009.1, from coordinate 6,745,719 downwards.
GATCGGTTGGTGACGGTTGGGTAGGGTTACTTGTGAGTGTGGGTACAGATTGACTTAAATAATAATTGTACTAGCAATCCGCCCCGGCTTCGCACGGGTAATAGAGCACATTATGCAATGCGAAACGGGGTGTGGGAAGACCTCTCACTCGACGGACCGACGACATCGTAGCGGTCGCAGGGAGTCGTTGGATGGAGGCGGCTCAGGACTGCTATTCGTGGTGTCGTTTGGGAAGGCCTATATTCAGCAGTGGACGTACATGGGCTGATGATGATGATAATCAGTTATCTAATACCCATTACACAAGCTCTGCTAGATAATGATGTGTGAATTGGCCAGATCACAACGCATATACACAATTATATGAAAATATTAATGTTATTTAATTAATGCTTCAATTGAGGAAAAAAAAACATTAACAGAAGGTCACGCTGTACTCATTCACACATATGTAGCTGTCATGGAGATACCGTTTAGAAAAATGTTCAAGCGTCTGGCAACACTGTTTTATAAACATGACAAAACAATGGAATTTAAAAACAGAAAATTGTGTCAGTGAACTTGCAAAGACATGACTAGTCAAATAAGAGAATAGTATGAAAGCACTTGCCAAAAGTCTATTTATCTAGACGCCTCAGACGTTAGTAATTTGTGTCAGAGCAACCGTGACAATTTTACGTTTTGTACCTATCTAATCTAGTATGTACGCAGTGTCTTTTTGCATCTGGCTGCCAAGTGCCGAAAGTGTGACAGTAACCCAAAGTGACGAGTAATTTCTAATGTAATTCACAAGTCACTAAAAGTGGCAACAAGCCCCAAATATGAACTAGAAGAAACAAGTATATGTTTGTAGAACCCAAGAACTTTTTTTGTAAACAAAGAGTAAACAAAACAAAATAATTTATTTCTGGAAAATATTTGATGACACTGTAAGTGCTCTTATACATACATACACGAGTGCCAACGGCAGAGGTAACTGTAGCCGTCGACACTTGTCGACGACAGCCGTCGACGCGTGGACGGCTCATGGACACCGGTCGGCGGCAGCCTTTGACTATCGACAGCAACCGTCTACGCGTCGACGGCTGCCGTCGGCGCGTGGTGACGGCTGCCGTCGGCGCGTGGTGACGGCTGCCGTCGACAGGTGTCGACGGCTACTAAATCGTCGTCGGAGCAAACCATAGAAGTTCGTGACGCTTTTTGTTTTCGTCAGCTTTCCATCAGTTCATTCGTCTCTCATGCGGTTTAGAACTCGAATTTGTAATTTTACATACGCGTGTGAAATTACATTTTACTTTGTTGTTTTATGCTATTGTTGTTAAGTTTTCATACTAAGATATTTTTGTTTAGAAAAAATATCTTCGAATCCATAAACTAGGTACAGGCTCATCTGAATCCCAAATGAACTAGTGCCATTTATCATATTTCGTATATGTCAATGGCCTGATGATGATGCCGAAAGGATCTATGTTAGGTCCAGTTGGCTTCAAAAAATAATCTCGGAGTTTTGAAGACATTTGTGAAGAAATTTTCCGCGCGCGATCAGACGGAACGGGACCTTGTCAAACAAAATATTGTGCGTCACATTTATTTTCTCATAGAATCCGCGGGTTGTCGAATTTGGATGAAACATTGATAAAGTAGGTAAATGTCTGAGCGCTTTTGTTTTAGTTCGAAATGGTTACTTCTCGATCGACCATGTCCCTGCTAAATGGAGAGAGAGAGTTGTCTCTCAGATCACAATTTTTGGAACAACATCGCATGAGCTAAGAATACTATTTTTTTTATTAACAAATAGGTGCCTTTTAATTTGATTTATTTTCAAGATTTTCTTAAGTGCAATGTACCCATGAGAAATAAATGAATCAAATGAAAAACTGATTGGTTACAATTACAATGTTATAATTGCATCATTGAAATTGATCCCATTTTGATTGCCCGGGAATCCTACTAAATATTATAAATGTCAAAGTTTGTATGAATGGATGTATGGATATTTGTTACTCTTTCACGCAAAAACTACTGAGCCGATTAGGCTGAAATTTGGTATGGGTATAGTTTGGGACCTGAAATAACATATAGGCTATTTCTTATCCCGATAAAACACGGGTGAAGGCGCGTGCAGCAGCTAGTTATTTATACTATTTATTCGAAAGAAAACCTGAGCTGCTTTTACTGACTTACAAATTTGTATAATACCAGAAAGTTTATACTCGTATATGGTTTTCATCCTAATCTAAGGCCATTATCTTCACTGACTCAAGTGAGACTGGCCTATTACCAATGCCAGTAAAAAATGTACCTACCTAGCCAAATAATCTAAGTTTATTATTAGGATCTATTCTCAAAACTGTTTAGCGAATCCTTTGTCAGGCTGACGAGTTGATATTGCATGTCAAATATCAGTTTTTGCGTTCCGTACACGAAGATGTAATACTAGATAATTAATGTTTCTGACCTTAGTTATAAATAGATAACTGTAGAAATACAATAGATAGATTAAATTGCCTCTTCCTAGAAACTGGTATCATAATATTCCATTGATGGTATCTAAACATGAAGGTAGAAGGCTGCTCTACTTTTTTAAAATGGAATTTTATGTTTTTACCTACACCATCGTAACTTAACAATGCTGATAGAACAATTTTACGAGTTTGATAATGTTAGCCGGTGTAAATAAAATTATTTTGTTGTTTTTTTTCTGAGTTCTACCAGGAATAGAATAAGAATAAAAGAATTTATTTGTGCAATCAGATCATTTAAACATTATAAAAATACTTATATATATAGTCCCGAAAGACACAATATTGCGTTCCCATGTTTTGTTGTACCTGTATTCTTTATTATTATTTATATACCCTATACAATTATGACATAAATGAGACCGGGCAGCCCTTACAAGTAAATAAAACTAGCGGAAAAGTAATTGGTCGCAAATCATAAAACATTTTCTATTAACTTTTTTAACTTTTTTACGCATTACTCTTATACTAATTATTCGAAACCTATACCGGTTAATCAAAATTATGAAACGTTCCAAACAATAGCTATAAACACATATGTATAAGTAAGATACCTACTTCACACCGTCTCTATTGTTTAGCTTTACGACTCTACATTAGGGACCGTTATGGTTGTGACCCCACGCATTCCAGTGCGCATAGAGACGACATTTTCCTGTGTCGTATGATGAAAGAAATGCACGGAATCCTTAGCCTATAAGTAAGTAAGTAAGCCATTTATTTCCAAAACAATCTTGTATAACATTTCGATACATACATCCATATATTTTAGATCTAAACTTACTATTCAGTATTCCAATTAATCTTAATTTTATTGATATTAATATTTATTACGCCTATTCCTTATGCCTACGAAAGATAAATATTTATAAATAAAATAAATGAAGAATTTACTACAGAATTTTCATTATCTACGTTTATTAAGTAGATTTTTCTTAGGTAGTCAATTATTTTTTAGCCTTTATCCCTCTCGTGATCCATAATTGAGTATAGGTACCTAGTTCTTGTTTTAGAAGCGATATAAAGATAAAGGCACCAACGCATCGATCCGTTAAAGAGATCAATAACTACTATGAAGTTCACGCGCGTGGAATTTGCCCGAAACATACTATTGACACGCCACAGGACCCGACGACACGAGTTGCATATTACCTAAGTTGAATCAAATCGTATTAATTTCTAATATGATTCTGCAATACATACTATAAAACAAAATCCTCCAAAGCATCTGTCTGTCGGCATGTCGGTCTGTTCGCGATAAATTCAAAAACTTCTTTACGGAAAAAAACTTAATGGGATTTTCATGCGGTTTTCACCAATCCATAGAGTTTGATTCAACTCAACAAGCATAGCGTTTAATCGGGTGGCGTGGCATGCCGATAGTATGTTTCTGGTTTTATTGACAGGAACATTGATTTAAATATGTACTACGCACAATAATGCAATAAAACATGGCAGGTATATTTGCACTAATCCTACTAATATTATAAATGTCAAAGTTTGTATGGATGGATGTATGGAGTTTTGTTACTCTTTCACGCAAAAACTAATGAACCGTTTAGGCTGAAATTTGGTATGGGTATACATAGTTTGGGACCTGGAATAACATAGGCTATTTTTTATCCCGATAAAACGCGGACGAAGACGCGGGCAGCAGCTAATAACATTTATAAACATGGACACGTTCACACCACAGTTCGTCGATAGTAAAACGTATGTGACATGTCAATAATATCTATGCAGATACATAGGTAACGTTGTTATTTACAAGGCTACTGGAACATAGTATTAAAATTTCTTTTATTTTCAGCTCTATTTTTAATCCGTTCAAGTCTACTTCTACGTTTATCTTGATGGTTTATAAAGAAAAAGTATCATTGCAATGAAAAAGATTTTCCAGAATTTCTCGTTCCTGTAAAACCCTTGTAAGCTTGAGAGTTCTCACCGCGAAACTCCTACCCAACAAAGGAAGTAGATAGACTCTTAGTGACTATGCAGTGTACTAGACTAGAGCAGAGAAAAAAGAAAGTCTAGACTCAAAACCATTTTTTCCGGGGAAAGAATTTCCTCGTGTAGTCATTTATTTATAAAAAAGTGAGGGAGAGAAGAGCTAATGCGATTCCATAGTGGTAATAAGTTCCTAGAAAGTATGGATTTTTTACTAATATTTTTGTTTCTATTCATTTAAACGATCACAATACGTGTTTAAGTATAATTTTGTGGCTTAGAAAATCTTTATTTAGTGACAAAATGTTGGTAACAATTAAACATGTTTATTTACACAGACCAATTGTTACTATATTACACACAGAAAGAAAGTAATATCAATTAAAACTTCTTAACATAGGACAAATCGTTAAATCACAAAAACTCTACATAAAAGAACACACAAGACATTAAACACGATAAACAAGTGCTTTGGGATTTGCGTTGCTTGGTGCAGTCGTCTCCAGACTTTTGTTCAAATAGGAGAAACGTATCGAATTTTGTCTCGTATTGTTTATGCATCTCTTTGTGGATTTTATTGAAAAGACTATAAGTAAAATTCCGTAGAGTAAACTATTTCAGATGGCTTAGTATATTTAGGTGTATGACTAAATAATTTAATTAGTATTATATATTATATTATTATATATATTATATTTCCAAGGTTAGGTTTTGGACATAGGAATTTTATTTTACTTAAGTATAAGGTTTAATTTCGTCAGCATTGAATTGCGATGGCTTAAAATTATTTTAATTTTTTTCAGAATATGTTAAAAATACTCGCTCGCATTTAATAAAAATTGCAGGCGCCAGAGCCAGCATTTGGGGAACCATTGTTATGTATGTCAGCGTATATTGCCGAAACACCATGCATATTTTTTTATGAGCCTGAGACGTACCACCAAGTCTTACTTGAAGAATGAGAACAGGAAAGACTTGCTCCATGAGATAACGAAGCATCATGGACGTAGAAAGTAGGTTAGTAAAAAAAGTGTTATTTCCTTATCCACAACAAAGATGCACAAGATCAATACGTTTCAACACCAATGAGTTTCAAGCGAGTGGATGGTCAGCACAGATTTCAACATTAATGGAGCCTACACACCAAAGTCGGCAATGCTGCTAACACAGCCCGGCAAGTTTATGTCGGCATAGAATTATGTCCGCGAAGGTGCCCGCTGAGTTCTTCCGATATATCCGGGACAACATTCAGCGACAATGTCAGCGGCGTGTCTGCCGCTGACACTCCGTGTCTCGTCAAAAGTTGTTTATTTCGTGCCGAGGAGTCAACACACCAAAGCTGGTTGAAAAATTCTCGATTACAAACTGGCTTTGCTATGTTAACTCCTGAATGTGATGCCATCAACATTATTGCCGACTTAAGGCCTGAGCATTATATGTACATTAAACACCGCTACCGCACAGCACAAAAATAAGCATTAAAGTATTGCCGTAAACTCGTTATGTTTAGAGACATTTTACAATGACAAAATGGCTTCCTACGAGCTTACAACGAGTCCCTCGCGAGCTTATTGTTATCTGTTGCCGTCAAAATAAAATGCGAAATTAAAGCCCATTTTGAAAACACATTTTTGTGCTGTACTGCAGTTGTCCGGTCAATATCTGTCAACAATCTTAAGCCGCCTACATCTAACCCGCCCGACTGTGTAGTGCCGTTGGCGATTTGGGTGTATAAACTCCTTAATGTCAGTTAAAAATTTAAAATATTTTCAGACAATCACTCGGTTACCTGAGGCGTAGGACTTATCGTGAACGCGGGAGCATAATATGTCCCGTTTATTTTATAGAAGTCCCTCTGGAAAAGAAGAAAGAGTAGGATGAAGGTATTTTCAGAGTTTCAGTTAAAGTCCTGTTTTGATTCAGAAGTGATGTTCTTCTAAACTTCTCCCAGAACCTGCGTGGGAAGTTCAACGAAATGTCGAAATGTAGATGTAGACCTTAGAGAGTTAGGTATTTAAAAAATAAATTTATGTGATAAAGCGAGACTAACTTACTTAGTAAACTTCTAAGTAGTCACATTATGAAATTGCAGTTTGGTTATTTTTCCTCATCTTCTTTCTTATGTAGGCAACTTAAATTTAAAGGATGTCGCTAGGCATAAAAATCGATCAAGTTAAGTAGGTATATAAGAGGTATTTAATTTATAGTTTAAGTAAATAAGTAGGTACCACCTTAAGGTGTCGGTATTGCTTTATATTTATAGGTATAATCGAGAGCTGGCACGATTTTCTTTCATTTTTCGTATACTGGAGGCCTTACTTCAATACGAAATTTTATTTCTTTTTTCCATCGGTAGGTAATCTAATCGAACGAAAACTAAAATTTCATTCTCTTCTGCTTTTTAATTTTGAAATGATAAAGTATGATATTTTTCATTATATTTATCAATAAAATTTCGGTCCTAGAACGGTATTTTGTAAAAATATTTTTTCAGCACACTTGTTCATAAAGTGGCTCTATGGTCACCGCAATTAGGCACATAATGACACCCATAATCAAACTGTGACTTTTTCATTGCTATAACTCACTAGTGAGTTATAGATTTTTTGTTCAAATTTTATTGGTTGAGTTGCTTTGTTCTTAAAAAAGGTTTTATTCAAAAAAAAATCGTGTTTAATAGAACAAATAAATTAATGTTCCTATTGCTTGCTAATGTAATGCAACTTCTTATTTAAATAGATAATTTTAACTCGTACGGGTTTTATAAATAAAACTTTCACTCAAATATAACTTTTGTTTTCTCTGTAATAAAAGAAAACTTTAAATTCCCCATTTTGTACGTGGCAGAATAGGAGCAAACCCTATGCAGGGAAAATAAAAAAAAACCTCATCCCTTTAGTCTGTGGCCGATCGCAATGCGCGCGCATAGGAAAACTGATTAATTTTTCCCGCCGTAGCGAAACATTGTTCACTACTCGTTTTCACTGAGTTTTTATTGTTATTTTATTCACAAGTGTGTTGAAAAACGTCGTATGATACACGTGTGTATTGATGATTACCGTCCTCGGCTCTCTTAAGACCCTCGCCTACGGCTCGGGTCTCAATGGCGCCTCGGCGGTAATCACCAATGTTAGACACTAGTACCATGATGTACTATTAATAGTCTGATCCATTAAATTCATCTGCAAACGGCCCTTTCCAGAGTAGTTATAGCTACATGTTGAGTTTTAAGGCCGTAAGTACTTCGCAACTGCGGATGAAAACAGTAGGCCTCCAGATTTGTGACGTCAGCGTGGTTAACTGTATGAACAAACAAAAGACAATCGCGCCAACTTTCATTTACCTATAAACTTCTTGAAAATGTTACCTACTTAACAAGTTTAAATAATACTAGAGTTATAAACTCGCAGGACTTATTATTGCACGATGTCTATATTACTATAAACACATATTGAAGTTTGTTGTGATTTATGTTATTCTTACCTTCCAATGCTGGAATCTATATGAAGAGAACACAATGCATAACAATAACAAGGCTTTTAATCAAACCTTAAGTCAAGCTCGATAAGATCTTAAGTGAGTCACCAAAAGACTCGCTTCTTTGATAAAGTCACCACCGTAGTCCATGTACTCAGACTAGCTAGGATATTTAATTTAAGGGTTAGTTCTTCGAAAAATAACCGGACAATTACCAGCCTCGTCGATTTACTTTGACTTATAATATTATTCTTTATTTTTAGCCATTAATTTCCCACTCCTGGACAAAGGTATCCTGTCCATCTATCTATCCTGTTTCTCTTACCACACCTCGCGGTCTAACGCTGCAACAGGTCATCCACGATGGAAGATATAACTAGGCCTTCCACGTCGCGTCTTAGCGTTGAGTGGGCTCCACTTTGTGGTGACCTTTGCCCACAAGTTGCTGGAAATGGGGCAGTATAAAGTACTTATAAAAAATTCTGTCAAAAACGTGAATTAAAATGTATAATTGCCCGATTAAGTTTTCGAATAACACATGCCTTATGCTTCATCCATGCATTTATTTTCTTTCTATGAATGAAAAAATTCAATATTATTATTCTCTTAAGATATTTTGAGTAAAATTATTTATTTATTTAATATTTATATATGCGAAACTATTGGTTCGAAAAATATCGACACTAACGAAAGTTTCGATATTTATCGAGCTGCTAAATGTGAGTCAGTGTATATGAAAAAAAATATTCTTAAATTACGTCAAAAAAAAATGCGTGGACAGGGTGTTGTAGACCAAACCTGAATTCATCTAATTCAATAAGCGCTTTATGATGTGAACTTTTATCTTACTTACCTCTTGATAAAACACCCGTTTGGAGCTATAAGTCAAGTTGTACTGCTGATCAGCGACCATCAGCAGAATCGTGAAGGGAAGCAGAAAGGCTGCCGCTGCCAAGAATGCTATACACCTTCGGAGACGCATCATGCTGACGTTCTTACGTGCAATAACCATAGTTCACTTCACTCATAGAAATGGTTTTCACTTAAACTTTCCGACTTCATTTGTTTTTGCTTGTTCATGCTTTTGTGTTGTGGTCAATATTTAATGTCATTTGTTTATCTTGTAAATTTTATTTTCGCTTTTGATTTTTACGGCGCAGTAGGTATTTTGCTCTTTACAGAAAACTCTTCATGTTTTGTTTTTTTTTCGGCACTGCACGCTGTCACTACCTATAGACGGAGATTTATTTAATTTTTTCATATGTTATAATAACTTTCGCACGATTTTATTGTTACATACATATCTATTTTGTTTTTAGTTAAATCTGGATCATATGCAAAATGAGAGTAGGTAGGTATAGTATGTGCCAAATATTAAGAAAATAAATCAATGTTTGTGAAAATTTCGATCCCGGAGTGGTACTCTAGTACCTAGGTACTAGGTATATATTTAGGTAGGTACCAGGCAGGACCTATAACTACAATAGGCATGACGACTGATTTTGAGAAACTACACCGTGATATTGTTAGAGATCTACTGAATGCAAAATAAATCATATTTCTGAAAAGAAATGGACTCCGAAGGAAAAATACAGCTTTGAAAAATACATTTTCAATTTCGCTCAAAAACGTTATCTGATTGATTATACAGAATGATCATAATATTTCCAAGAGAAGCTTTACCACCTATTCTGTGCCTTGACAATACATATTGTGACGGCATGACGTCACAGTTCTGTATTCTCTGATTGGTGTTCAACGTGTCATGGCCGGTTGCTGTATTTTGTAGTTTTATTTTATCAAAATAATAATTAATCTCGACCAAAACACAAAATATAATACGTGTTTTATAATCTATGGCTCAGGTATAATTCGGTAAATACATAATTTATGTGATTATTTGTTACTGTCGTCATCCCTATTGATAAACATTATTTTTAGATACATACTATATGTACGTATTAATTCTACTGTTCCTAGTTATGGAGGTAGATAGGTAAGCATTATGTGACAAAATCGTCGTTTCCGCTTTTAGACACAAATTGGTAGGTACATTTATATTGAAAAATTGGATGGTAATTTTAACTCAATTACCAAGCCTAGCAAAGCACCTTTAAAAGCAGGAAATTGGGTCTAAATGAGGCTAGGTATAATCATATCAGGTATATTAAAGTAGGTAGTGGACCTAGCTACAAAGCTATAGGTACACTTTAAATACCACATTACAATAATAGTCCATGTAGGTACCTATTCAACTAGGTAGGTACCTATACCTATGTTTAACGGAGGTCCTACCTAGCTGGACAGTCATAGAATCTCTTCTTTGATATTTAGGAAAAAGTTACTACCTACATAGTACTACCTACTCCAGTTTATTTTCGAAAGACGATTCTAAAAACCGTAAAATTTTACGAGCGGTAAAAGGGACGTTTATCTACCCTAATTTGATTTTAAATTAGGAACATTGTAAGCCGGTGTCCAGGCATTTTCATTTACTGAATCAAACAAGGTTTTGAATTGTTAAAGGATTTTTCCATTCTACACTACACCTGGGTAAAAATAAGGCTCACTTTGCAATTTAAAAAGATATCCTTAGAGGTAGAATCACTGTATTGAAGCTTGCAGTAGGATGGGTAATTAAATTTTGCTTGAGTTCATAAAATCGGAAGAAGATTCTCTGACCTCCGCTGTCTCTGACCATACCTACAGAAAGGAATGTAAGCTGAGATGATATTTTTTTAAATGACAATGTTGTGGTGTGTTATTATTTCTTACACAAAAGTTTGTTCTTATATTTAGATGAATTCACTCGGGCTCCGGTGTTAAAAACGTATCCTATCGGGAGATTAGAAACGCATGTTTATTATATTTTCATTACCAATGTATAAAAGGAATACTTACCTATACCTTGTTCAATATTAGGTATTTAAGTTTAATGTTGTTTTAATGTTAATTTGAAGCTTTAATGAGAATACAATGAGTACCTAATTATTAACTCCCAAGATGAATAAGGTCAGACAAATTAGATCAAAACCCGTCATCTATTTTTTATTCCAAAACCGACATTGATGAATCACCAAAAAACAGAATTGCAAGGCTGATGACGTGATTGCGTGATCGGGTTTAACGTTGGGAAAGTTTCGAAATGATCGTATCGCAAAAACTTGGCTGAATTTAAGTTATTTCGCTGCCAAGTTTGGACGGGTTATTCCCGATTACAAGAAGAACTTGAAATCAGCTTGGCAGTCTGATGCCTACGCCATATATTGATCACCTTACGATTATGTCACCTACATTACATACACGTGTACACTGTTCGATTATGTCAAAAATTTATATTTAAACCTATATTACATATACACTGTTCGATTATGTCACAAAATAGTATAAATGTACCTACCACAGAATTTTTGTGGTAGGTAGACTACCTAACAAAATGTGTATCGTTCATAACAATACCTTTACAAAAACCCAGGGGATGTATTACGTTACGACCTCTTTCCTACCAACTTACCTGCAGGGTTCCTGTCTTCAGTCTACAGCACTAGTTCTTTAGTTGAAAACATTTTAAAACCGTCGCCTTCCACCTGGAAATTTATTCAAAATTTCGTTTTAACGAAGCTCGAACGGCTTGGCATAATGCTTGCCCTGATGCTGCTTCTCCAAAATCTCTTTGTCCCAACGGCAACGGGACGGGCCTCTATGTGAGTTGACACGGAATTGTTTGTTACAAACGTGCTCTTGCTCCACAGATCGCACCCGTCTTCTGGCCGTTTCTAAATGGGAGTCAGGACATTGGTTGCAAGCACTTCCTTCATATAATCTGGCACTATATTGGATCCCGTAACTTTCCGTATTGCAACATGTCTTCGGTTGGGTGCAAGGTGTTGCACGCCTCATCAATGCCAGTGCGATACAGCTGTCGAACAGCCTGGTCATCACGGATTATCATGCTGGTGGTCGGATATCTATGCCAGCCTTATCGACATAATCTGGCAGGCCTTTGTCACCGCTAACGTACCACCTATTCTCGAACCGAATGTTATGTTGCGTGACAATGGTAAGAGGCCCGACGGTATGACACTAGTTCCTTGGGAGCTGGGGAGGCCCATTGTGTGGGACGCTACAGGCGTTGACACACTTGCGCCTTCCCATCATTCAAGGACATCCGTGAGGGCTGGTTCGGAGGCAGATTTAGCCGAGGACCTCAAGAGGCGCAAATATGCAGGTCTCGAAAGAGCCAACATATTTGCTCCCCTTGGAGTCGAGACCGGAGGTAGCGAGGCAGGGTTTAAAAAAAATTATCTGTGCGCCTGATCGAAGCGACGCGTGACCCGAGAGCGCATTAGCATAGCCATACAGCGTGGCAATGATCCAGCGTCTTGGGGACGCTTCTGACTGGTATTGATATGGACTAGTAGAGCTACCTGTAGATTGTTTGCAACAGTCTGCAGTTAGCTCAATTGTTTGTTCGTAAATACTAGTTTTAATTTGTTTCTATTATTTGATTGTAATTTTCTTTGTTAATTAAGATTCCTACTTACCTGTTTATGGTTATTTCACAATAAAACTTTATTTATGCCATGAATTAACTTGGTTGGGCTATAAATTTTCTCATATAGAATTTTAATTATTCAAAATACCACCCGTTTATCCAGCAGTTAAATTATAGGTTATAATTAGGCCAAGCAATTAAGCCAATTAATCAACAACACACCATTTTACATCCAACTTTTCCAACATTATTATTTATGCTGAGTTGAGATAATAGTAGTATTGTAAACCTACTGATTAACGTGTTAGGACCTACACTGCGGATATGTCCTTGGAAAACATAAAGGTACCTACATAATAAGTTAATAAGTTTCTATCCTACTAGTATTATAAATGTCTCTACTAGTATTGTAAAGTTTGTATGGATGTGGATGATATTTGTTACTCTTTCACGCAAACACTACAAAACCGATTAGGCTGAAATTTGGTATGGGTATAGTTTGGGACCTGGTATAACATATTATAGGCTATTTTTAACCCGATAAAACACGGGCGAAGGCACGGGCAGCAGCTAGTAATATATAATAACTCCCAAACCATTATACCCGTAAGTACATAACGAAGGAAAAACAAATACCCAGTGATATTTACCTACTGGGTTCGGTCGATTGGTATTTGGGCTCAAGTATGATAATATCGACCTTTCGAAGCACAGCCTTATTTGGCCTTTGGCCACGAAGCAATACCCATTGCGGATTTTCATCCTGTGTTTAGACGAGCCTTTGTTCATTAGATCCTTCGATTAATAATACAATACAAATCGTAGATAAGACCACGAAAAGCAATCTATGACGTAATGACAACTTAGGAAAAAGCGTGAATTTTTGAAAATAATTGTCTCAACACCACAGATCCATATTGAGATATAGTTATAGTTATCAATCTGGATATGTATAGTTCTGGACTTAACACATAATAATGTTTTATATTATACAGATACTTTAGTCAATATAAAATAAGGGCAGCTAGTAATTTTTTTATCACGAGATACTTAATGCTTGGATGCATAAGTTGTATAATTTTTATAAATAAATTTAATTAACTACGTATTACTCTATTGTGTGTATTATTCTATCTATAGTATTATAATTTGTGGTTTTATAATTTTTAGAGACTATTTACCCTGAACATTGGCATTAAATTTAACATCCAAACCCTGAATTATCTCTACCTTTAGGAATAAACTGAAAAAAAGAGAATTAAGATATTGCTCTTTCATATTACTCGCTTATCTAAAACTATTTCATTCACACTTGAATCAATGAAACTGTCACAACGGCTCCATATTTTCAAACAAAAATGTTTCAATCGCGAGAGCTATTGAATTGACAATGACGATCTGAATTTGAATATGTCTGGCATCGCTCCAAAAATTCTCCAAATACTACCCGCATAATGCCGTTCCCACAAGCATCAGTGAATTGAATTGCCATTGATGGAAATATAGAATCATTGATTAAAATTTTCCTCTGGTTTCAGGAATAACGGGATTCGTCTGATAAAATGTATAGTAGATACCTACCAAGGTAGTAATAATTATAAAAAAGGATCATTTACCTACTGTCTTTCTAGTACAAAAACCATAGACTCAACCTTTTCCTACAAGGAAGGCCACCTACTTGCCTATAAGTACAAAACGAAGTTTGTCCCACACCATTTATAAAAAACATGACCATGAATTCTGATCGTATACTGATGCTAGTTTTAATTCACGACAGACAAGATGCAAACAAAATCAAATAGGTAAGTCATATTCAGTCAGCTGACGCTTCGTTTTACGATGACTAGATCGCAACAGAAACATTGCAATTAAATCAAGCTTTGTGTAATAAAACTGAAAATCTTACTGTTGCCAAGCCAATTCCCCTATTCACATAAATCTTACCAGACTAGCAGAAAACAATGCTTCTACTCCTATGCCGCTTATCCATTGAATAACGAATACGCCAACGTAATCGAAGAATGGGCAAATAAGAACCCTCTTCTAGCCCAGCAAATAACACAAGGTCAGCCAATCAATAACAACTGTCAGTCACATAATGTCAATAAGATCAATAACAATACACTATAGAATATTACGGGCGAAGATCCCGATGAGGAATTTTATATAGGGCATTATTTCCACATAAACGGTATACGTATAGAAGGGCTAAAAAATATGGCACATACGAACATAGGGAAAGGGTTTAACTGTAAACTTTATAGAATGATAAATGTAGGACCATTTCATAGTTCAGAATGATTGATTCAAAAATATATCAGTTAGTAAAACATTTGAAACATGTACAATCGTACTTAGTATTATGCAGGCGTTACTTGATAAGATTCTTTTATTATCAGGAACTGTTTTCTTATCTTCAAAAATCGATAGCAATATCCACCTACTATATGTAGTAAGTAGTATAATTTGTAAAATATTGGAATTTTTTGTTGTGATGCCGCTCGCAAATTTTATGATAACACGATTATTGACTACAATGTCAAATATAGTGGTAAATTTCTATTGAATTGGGCATGTTTTTTATGTTCAGCGATAGACGTATACGGACTGATGATGATGTTTTCTAAGTAGCTTTCACGTATGGAATCCCATCATTTTTAAAAGCGCAAAAATGGTTCAATAACTTTTCAAAGCATTCCTTTGGTACCTTTATGATTATTTTTTAGCTTATAAAATACATTTACTGAATCAATAAGAAGAAACAAATTCAAAACCCAACTTTTCTGAGGACAAAGAAACATTTTAAATTATAGCCAAACTTGTTTTTTTTCGGATGCGACTGGTTGACCTCTAAATGCCTGTGAATGAGACAAGCCTACGAATGTTTGCACACAGTAACATATGAACTTCGCTAAGATTTTACAAGTCCATGGTACATTATCATATCTACCTACTAACTCTATCTAGCTAGATCTGATGAGGTTTAGGAAATCGAGCGGATAAATGAGTAGGTACTGTGTTTTAAATTTGAATAGTGTGATGAAATTATGCAAGCAATACTGTGACCCGCATTACAAACTATGTAGAGTCAGGTAGAGTGGGTGTTCTGACGAAAGGTGTTGTTTTTTAAATAAATCGCTTGGATGGCCCAGATGTAGATAAAAGTTATATAGGTGTAGATACAAGCAACACGTTTCCGAAAAATGGAATAGGACGTAAGTGAGGTTTTATTCTTGCAGGGAATAACCATCAGAGAGATTTAGTGCTAGATATTAATATGCTATGTATCTACGATAGTCGAGAAGATCTATGATACCTATTTGTTAGATCTCCATTGGAGATTCATCCATGTCCTCAGGCATAACTACTAAAATAATTTAAATATAGTTTAACGTCGTCGGGAAGCTTACGCTTTTGCGATATTATTCTATACCTATATATATTTTTATTATCTTCGTGGTATAATTTAGCAACGCTTTGTAAACAAAATAATGGCTGCTCGTTCGTATCGCTAGGTTCAAAAAACTCATTGCCTTCACGGTGATGCCCAAATTATTCATTCATTCGTGGAAATTATAAGAAGGACTACTGTTTTTGTTTACCAGCATTCATCACACAAAATTATGAGTAGGTAGTATGATGAATGTTTTTGTCCAACTTTAATGAAATATCACATAACTTCCTCTATTTACCAATCATTACCACAGATACTACATATGTTTTTTATGTTTTAAATTCTGCTTTAGTAAATTAATTATATTATGCTTCTTGTTATTCAAGATATAGGTGGTGACACTTCTCCTCAGTTTATATATTTTTGTGAGCGTTTATAGAGATACCTAGTAATAATAATTGTATGTTATCAAAATAAACGCCACAAAATACATTATTTATGGTGTCTTTTTATAGATCATGCCGATTCTTGATAATTTCAAAATTAATATATCGCATATAGCGCACAGATAATCATAACGATGTATGTACATATATCCGCAACTTTCAACAATAGTAAATAGTAAACTTGTAACTTAAATCCCTAACCAGCTAACCTTTCACATTTATCTACCTATAAGGTATTTATTTCTACTTTACGTACCTATTAATTACCAATATTAAGTCCTAGGTAGCTATATAATTTTGTTTATATACAATGTTGGGTCTTTCACTCATTCATTCAAAAGGTGCATATCGGTAGGTAGGTACCTAATCCAAAAGATCGTTATTTTCACAAACTTTACATGCAATAACATTATCCAAATCCTTTTCAATGACAGAAACTGGCGTATATATTAACCTTCATTTAGCACATGATCACAAATTTGTTTATAAATAAAAGCTTTACAGTATTTGCGAGCCGGCTGCGCAGTGCTCTAGGTCAAGTGAAAAGAGCGTCGCGATGACACCTAGAGACGACCGCGCTCGGCAGAAGGCGCGGCGACACTGGCTCTGGCTATGATATCGACCCTCCCCACATGACAATGAATGGCCCGCCAGCACCCGCAGCCACTGCAAGCTCTGCACTGCAGCTTTATTTCTGGCAACCACCCCAATAGCGCGAGTATCCCACCTGATTGCCAAGTTTGCCAACTAATGTCCCTGACATACGGAACGACTGCTGACCCGGTTCCGGTAATTTTTGCAATGTTTTTATTATGAGATAAAAATGTAGATTGCCGGTATTTCCACGCATGCGTTCGTTGTCTCAAGCAGCTGATATTTTATGTGTTGTGATAATACTAGAACATTCTCTAATAGTTATCTACTGAGAAACTTCTAGTGTTATCCCCATAGACCTAGAATTTTTTTCTACGAAAGTTATACCTATATAGAAAATGCTCCTATATAGTATCTAATTCAATTGATAGTATAGATTCCTTTACCACTGAATTATTCAAGTCTGCTTCGATTACAGGGAACATTTAGGTTCAATTTTTGTTTTTACCTATGCTAGAACTTATTAAAAGAATTTGTTGGTGAAATATTTACTTACCCTACCTATTGTGTAGGTGCTTATTTGGCGATTAGCCTACTGCCTTGGAGATAGTTTTGATCTGCCGGAGCTCACATTATCTACTGTGTGTGAGTCACCGCGCAGTGCGCGTTTCTAATCTGTTATTTTGTGGTTTTTCGTCAAAAATATTACTTAGATTAAAAAATCGGCATGGATGAGCATGTCATCCTTAAAACCACCCAACTACCTTCCTTTTTACACGACTGCCTAAAAAAGGAGTGAACTTAAGAACATCGAAAATTACAATCAAATAATAGAAACAAATTAGAAACGTACACAGTAGGTGTACCTACTAGTTCTAATTTGTTTCTATTATTAATAAGTATCATTATTGTAGGTAGCATGGGTTCATAGAAAATGTTTTACGATTTACTTTTTTATGCTTATGTGTGATTATGTAAGGAATATGTACAAATTTTGTACATAGACGACATAGGTATTCCTTGCTAAAACCGGTAATAGCTTTGGTAATAGCGCAAATCTGTGTCAAACAGATCCATGTCCAAGACTTTGAAACGGAATTTGAGTAAAATTATTTATTATTTTAGACTAGCTAACCCGACAGACGTTGTCCTGTCATTCAATTCACACTTCAAATTTATTTCAAACGTGCTTAGCAAAGAGTATATAACGCTGGGGCTGAGGTTACATTTAAAAAGTTTATAATGAGTAACTTAGAAAAGGATTTCCTTATTTTTTTTTATGTAAGAACCTTCTACGAAATATTAGAAAAGATTTAAAAAAAGATGAATTTAATCGGTAAAGCCGTTCTCAAGTTATAGGTAGCCGAATCAGGAGAATTATGGGTTCATTTTTGTATATACATATATGTAGATATTAGGTCGGCCGGAAAAATCAGCTCAAAACTATTTAGACAGCCATAGGTGTATGATGGTTTATATTTTACAGTCTATATGGCTGTAAAATATAAACCATCAGCACTAACTTGGTCGGCAGCGACATTATTACCCGACTACCGGAGGGTTATGATTTTAGCACCCTATGTATGTATGTATGTAGCCGATTTCTTTGTTCCCACGTAGCGCTGAAACTACTACTTCGATTTCAACAAGTGAAGTATCGATTGATTCGTCTCATTACCCCGATGGTTATAGGCTATATGGTGTCCGACAAAACTGAGGGTCTTAAGAGATAGCTGGGTCTCAATTACACCTGGAACACTTCGATAGCGCGATAAAATTTTGCAAGAGACGACATCTAGTTACAGTTCGAGTCCAATTTAGTTTGATGTGATGAGTGAAGGATGACACATCCGTTGCCATGGAGACCTCTTGTTTATTTGTTACCATGGCAACGGGTCGTCTAGGAATGGGCAAATGAAAAAAATGTATCGATATACATATATTGTATCGATATATGTATGGTAAAAAAAATATAGTTAAAAACTAAAACCCGACTACATAAAAGTCTTAAACAAGCGTTCACCTATTGTCCTTATCATTTTCTTTTGATACTTAGGTAGTCGGAGGCCCATATTTACTAATTGTACCCTAGGTATATGGGGTGGGTGCCTCCGACTACCTAAGTATCAAAAGAAAATGCTATGGACAATAGGTGAACGCTTGTTTAAGACTTTTATGTAGTCGGGTTTTAGTTTTTAACTATATATTTTTATTTGATCACTAAATAAATACCTGTTTGATCAGTAAAATTCATGTTTTGGTCAGCAAAATTAATTATTTGATCAGCAGGATTTTACTTTCGCTATGTAGAAAGAATGTTGAGTTGTAAATGCTGTATTTTGGGCCCCTCTATCCACCCGAAATTCAGACTTATTTACCCCCGGGTGTGGATGAGTCTGAATTTCAGAATAATTGTGTCAGCTTGTTCAGTGAATGAGTGCCGACGGACGTTAACGAGTAAGACATCGTAGAACCCGAGGGTGGCACCACCTAACGGGTCCGATTGTAAAACTAAACCACACAGAGACCCTCTGAAACACTCTGAAACACACACAATAAATGTGAATAAATTTGTCTGTAGTTGGCCGGATCAGAGTTACTTCCAGATTTAAAAAAAGGGACCAGTTTACTATATTTCATGAAATCAGGAAAGACTTCTGCGTCGACACAACTGTTGAAAATATAGGCCAAACAAGGAGCCACTTCCTTTATAATTGAACTTAGTACTTTGGTTGAGATACCCCATAGATCCTCAGTATTTTTGATGTTAATAGACTTGAACGTTTTCACTATATGGGGTGTAAATTGTCCAGCAATACATAATTTTTTCTGTTTAACACCCATTAAGGGTGATTTTCGTAAAAAAACAATACTCGATTAATTATTTACTTTTGAATTTATTTACACCGAGTTTTGAGTGAATCGAACTAAGGAAGGAATAACAAATTTCAATACAAACTCTACGACAATTTATAACCCCCTCAGAGGTTATTTTTTTAAAATAAGATTAGCCTATGTATGTGTTATTCTAGAACTTTAACTATCTCCATACCAAATTTCATTTAAATAAGTTAAGTAGTTACGGAGAAACGTGGTAACAAACATTCACACAAAATTTTACATCCTACTAATATTATAAATGTAAAAGTTTGTATGGATGGATATATGGATGTATGGATATATGTTACTCTTTCACGCAAAAAATTCTGAATCGATTAGGCTGAAATTGATGGTATATAGGTATGGGTATAGTTTGGGACCTGGAATAACATACAGGCTATTTTTTATCCCGATAAAACGCGGGCGAAGGCGCGGGCACCAGCTTGTTAGTAAGATAAATATAATCGTCGCTGTCGCTAGTTGGAAAACTAAATAACACATTTTGCGAATTCAACTTTATTGCATTTTCATAAAGTCCAAGAATTGGACTTATTTATTCAAGCTGCATCATTCTGTTTTACTAAAGTGTCGATATCATAATTTATCATAAAGTTATACATTAATAAATGCAGTGCCTGCAAGATATGATAATATTATTATCATAACATACTAACCGTAACTCTAAATTCCTAATTTTGCTAGCGGTAACTGTACCGGTTAACTCTTTAATTCTACACCATGCGCCATAATGCAATCAATTGACCTGAGGAAGCATCGTTTAGAGTTATTTTAAACCAGCACGGCTCACGGTCATGCGTGGGTGACAGGATACGAGGAGGTCTGTGTCTATTTTAAACTCTATTTTAAATCGTACCGACTACGTACACGCATTTATTTTCTTAGACTTAAACGGATACAGTTTTTCAGAAAATGTCGTAAATGACCTTAAAAACAGATAATTATTTTATATAATACAAGGAATAATGTGACTACGGAGTCCCACATTGCGCGTGGTCGACGCGCACTTGGCTGGTTTTATTGAATTTATGTACGTTCCTACTTTTCTAACAAGCTTTTATATGAACTATTTTCATTGGATTTAGCTACTTCGTTATATTACAAACGACACATTCTTTGTTGGGGAATATTGTAGTAAGTCTTATTAAAAATATTTATTTATTAAAAAGTGTATTGAGCTGAATTTATTGGTCAGTAAGTAATTGAGTAGCCTATATTCAATACTTCTGCAGCAATATATTAGTAAAGCAGCAGCAAATACTATATAAAATTTGACACGCTGTAAAATTTATTTTGTACTACCAGTAGATTTGATCTATAGGTACTTCCTATCTAGGCATATTATAGTCTTCTGTCTGTACCTACGTGAGGCGTGGCGGCTGCACTTCCGAATAGCTGTTACCTCCGATTTGATTCTTTTCTCTTCGACGATACAAGCAAGTGTGCCAAGAGATTTTTGGCGCTCTCTCTCTCTATATCTCAATATTTTTCTAGAAATCGAACTTTGAATTTATATTCTTTTTATCATTTCAGAAATACGATGCTAGTTGCATTCCAAACAATAATTAAGAACTACCCCGACAAGAGTTGATTAGGTTCAATTTGAGTGACGTATCCGAAATTAGCACCCCGACTCCACGTGGTCTTGTGCGTGGCGGCCGGGAGAGGCGCGAAGGGAGTGCAGCCTCCGCCAGCCGCCGCCGTAACAAGGGGCAAGCTATTTGTTACGCAATGGCGGAGAGGCTGCACTTCCCGCAGCGGCGGAGCCAAATCTTAAAAATATTAAGATGCGCCAAAAATCCCTTGGCACACTTGCTTGTATCGTCGTCGAAGAGAGGTCAGTACTAAATTTGAACCAAATCGGAACAACAGCTATTCGGAAGTTTATCCCAAAATTGACATTTATTGTGTGTCTTTCAGTGGGTCTCTGAGTAGTTTAGTTCTACAACCGGACCCGTTAGGTGGCGTTACACTCCGGTACTACTCAGACTACGTCAGTCGGCATCTTATTCACTGAACGAGCTGAGAGAAAATATTGTATAAATTATTCACGTAATAAGTTTAGACTGTCAGAAAATTTAAAAACGTCATTGTTCTTATAAATTAACCAGAAACTCCAATAAAATCTAGTAAATACATATATAATAAAGAATCTCAAAATTAAACAAACTACTTGAAAAATTGAATAGGTAATAAAAAAGAATCACCGAAACTTATTTCGTATGTACTTGTTTAAATAAGAGATCTTAGTTTTGAAAACTTTGAAACCGGTACCAAAAAGTAGAAAACCGGTTCCGCGGTTCCTTTAAAAAATAAAAGTAGTTTAATTTCACGCATTAACAAATTGAGGCAAATATGTTCGGAAAGAAAATAGGTTGATTAAGATTAGGTAGGTACGTACGAGGTTTGATGACCGATATGACTTTAAGCTGCTCGCGCCTTCGCCCGCGTTTTATCGGGATATAAAGTAATCAACATAATTATGTTATTTCAGGTCCCAAACTATCATCATAATATCAGCCTACACACGTCCACTACTGGACATAGGCCCAAACTATACTTATATCAAATTTCAGCTCAATTAGTTCAGTAGTTTTTGCGTGAAAGACGAACAATTAACCATACATCCATCTTTACAAACTTTGACGTTTATAATACCTATTAATAGGATAGTAGGATATATTATTTCGTCAGGATGTTTAATAATTCTGCAAGCTACTGACTTTCTTATAAGGCTTTCCGTATTTATATCAAGCAGAGAAACTTCAAGAGTACATAGGTATCTCGCTGAGCAATTCTGAGCTTATTTACGTATGTACGAGACTACGAGTAAGTACGTCTCAGATCCACTAGATCCAAGGGAATGGCAACAGTGGCAACACGCATTGATTGAAGCCTTTACGCTTTCTGGTATCTGTGACGTGAATAATATTGTACAGCACCCCGAACACTGCCCATCTGAGTTATATTCATCGGCTGATAACTTTATCGTAGTTGGATTTTCTTAGTAAGATCATTTGGTCTAGGTAGACATAATGATCAACAACTTCGATAAAATCGTTTTCAACATGGACGACATGGGTATGGGTGCGATATGGACATTCGACATACACATAATCTTAGTTTTACCCATGGTCATTTTAAAAACGAATGGTCGGGTAATATAATAAATATAACGTCGGCAAACCGAAGGTCAGTGTTGATATCGGCAATGATATTGAAGCCATATTTGGGGCGTCGTACGGGGGAGGCCTATGTCCAGCAGTGGACGTGTAAGGCTGATGATGATGATGATGATTGAAGCCATATCCATCCCAGACCAAGAGCTTAAACTTATCCTCCAATGCAGAGGTGAAAACAGAAAAACAGTTTCGGAAGAAAGCGTAGGTACCTACTCTAGTCCCTATCTCACTGCTTTTTGCAATGGGATCTGATTTGGGCTCAGGTCCTGGATCTGGATAGACATTATGGCCTTGCTAAACACTTCAGCACTTGGATACACGACTAAAGATACTTAACCTGTAGTCGATTTGGCATCGCTGGAGCGACAGTAGCACTGCCCAAGTTTCGAATGAATTAAATAATTTCTCGTAGTCCACAAACGCCAAATATTTCTCTATAATTTGCCGGAGCGTATGTAAGTATGTAGTCTACAGAACCTCCTACAGCCTTTTCGGAACCCGGCTTGTTCGAGGCTGAAAGTCGTCAAACTTTCAAACTGTTAAAACACAGTGAGAAAGGCTTATTAAATGCAGAATAAGTATTTTTCTAAAATTATGTATTCGCTTGTTAAATAAGCGTTTATTGTAGGTAATAGATTATTCGTGCTGTTTTGAACCGTGGTATTTGGGACGGGTTCTGGTGCTATTTGAGCCAGCCGTACCTACGATTTTCAACATTCCCAAAAAAACAGCACGAAAAATCTAATACCTATAACAACACATATTTAACAAGCTAATACATGTCATAATTATTTTAATCCCGAATAGCTGCTGAATAGCCAAGCAAATAAATAATAATAATTTGGTTATTCTTATTTACATATATCTTACTCACATTTATAGATTTCTCATTGCAGACAAATCTTGGACACCGCACCACCGTAGTTATTGTATACTCATTGTTGGACGCTGGTTGGACTTCCTGATTTATTAGTAGGTCATCTATGGGTTGGACATTATAAAATTTCAACAAAAATCAAACTCATTGCTAGACTCGTTATTTCTACGGCCGGCGCATGAACCAACATACCCTCAAACGTCAATTTGTCAAAACCATAAACTCCCTATTACCATGCCGTGGGTAAGCATAAATCCTCCGTCTACGCCTACTACTTAAAATATTGCCGGGTGAACAGAAAAATTAGGAATGTTCCAAATAACTCCATGAGTCTCAAATAAAATAACACTGGTTTACTTTACGATATTTATTGATTTATTACTGATCAAAATTAATTTAGTTCCAACTAAAACACAATAATGCTGTCCAAATAGGTTTTAGTTGATTTTCCGATTGACCAAGAATTAAAAAAAAATACCTTGTACCCCACAGACATGGTAGAGCTGCGCGTATACCGAGGATTTACTAAGAAATAATACGTACCTAACAGTCGTAGATTGAGGATTGTAATCTATCATCATCATCATCATCATCAACCCATACACGTCCACTGCTGGACATAGGCCTCCCCCGTACGACGCCACAAATAGCGGTCCCGAGCCGCCACCATCCATCGACTCCCTGCGACCGCTACGATGTCGTCGGTCCATCGAGTGGATGGTCTCCCATGTAGGGGGGGATTTGCCATAATCACCACGCTTGGCAGGCGGATTGGTGATCGCAGTGTTGGTGTTTAAAAATACTCAGAAGGAAGCTGCTGCCCTTCCTCTGGTAGGTTCCCTTAGTCGGCTTTTACGACATCCACGGGTTGAGTTGGAGGGGTCGATATTCGTACGCCGCGGCCCCACGACTTGTAATCTATACTTATATTAAGACTGTAACAGGTCCAATTCTGAATATTGAAAATATTTTGAGGTTTGCTATTCTAAGGCTTGGCCTCGAAGTTCTAGTGGTGGTAAAACAGTGCGCCATCGAGTAACAAGAAGCGCTGCCGTTTACCCGGCGTTTACTACAATGCGCCATTTATCTAGCCATGCTGGAAGTACATTTAGCAATAGCTGCATCTGGCAGGCGGCTGCGACTAGATTTGGCGAGGAAACGAAGTAAGCGCTGTCGTCAGCGTAGAGTGCTAGTTTGACATCGTCTTCTCCGTGTATGGTGGTCTTCTAAAGTAGGTATATCATTCGTGTAGAGCGCATACAGTACTGGAGACAAGCAGCTCCCTTGAGGTACTCCAGCTATGATGGGTCGAGGCTGTGATTTTGCTTGTTCGACTGCGACGTATCGGTGGTACCGGTCGAACGTCTTCTCTACATCTAAAAACATCCCAACAGTAGAATGGTTATTGTTCAGCTTGTGGGCGACGACGTGATGCAGAATCAAGATGTACAAGGCACAAAGTTATTCAGGAAGTAGGTACGTTTACCTAATATCTATATAGTTTACCGGCATTCCTACATTAGCTTAGGAATGTTTACCTACGTATAATACGCAAGGAATTTATATACGACGTGATGCTGACTGCGCTGGCAGAGTCGTACGTAGCGAAAGCAAGCGGCGCGGCGACATTAAAAAAAGACGTTGAAGTTGTCTCGACTCTAGTGTCAACCTCATCATCATCATCATCATCATATCAGCCGATCGACGTCCACTGCTGGACATAGGCCTCCCCTAAGGATCTCCACAATGACCGATTTTGCGCTGCCCGCATCCAGCGATTTCGCGCGACCTTCACTAGGTCGTCGGTCCATCGCGTGGGGGGTCTACCTACACCGCGCTTTCCGGTACGTGGTCGCCACTCTAGAGCCTTGTGGCCCCAGCGGCCGTCGGTCCTACGAGCTATTTGCCCTGCCCACTGCCACTTGAGTTTCGCAACTCTGAGAGCTATGTCGGTTACCTTGGTTCTTCTGCGGATCTCCTCATTTCTGATTTGAGCATAGCCCTCTCCATTGTTCTCTGTGCGACCTTGAGCTTTCTGACGAGGCCCATAGTGAAGGACCATGTTTCAGTGCCATATGTCATCACTGGCAATACACACTGGTCGAAGACTTTCCTCTTGAGACACTGCGGTAAGTGGGACGAAAAGATACCACGTAGCTTCCCGAACGCTGCCCATCCGAGCTGGATTCGGCGGTTGACCTCCTTCTCGAAGTTGGACTTTCCTAGTTGGATGGTTTGTCCTAGGTAGACATAATGGTCGACAACTTCGAGGGTGTTGCCTCCGAATAATACGGGAGTTGGTACTACATGGACATTTGACATGATTTTCGTCTTGTCCATGTTCATTCTAAGACCAACTCAACCTACACCACAGAAATCTAATAGGGAAGCAGAATCAACATTTCTAAAACTATGCGTGCCAATTACACTTACCTACATACAAATATCAAGTACACATGGACAATCTATGGGCTGAACTCAGGGACAAGGGGGCGGGGGCATTACAATAGGCTTATTCTTGCTCGGTCAGTAAAGAGATCGCTCTGTCCTAGTACAATCGTTCTAAAGTACTAGTTCGGACTTCTAGTACTACTAGTACCCCACTCGGCAAAACTTTCGGGTCGTTTTAATCACAAAAGGGCTCTTATTTTAATGCTCCAAAATACGCAATCGATTGTTTTGTGTCAGAAACTAGATTGGATACTATTTACATTTACTGAATATTAATTAAAATATTATTTCACCAAAACATACACGAAAACGGACGAAATATCCGTTTACCGACGAAATATCGAAATGCAATGCTCCTTCCTTGATCGCAACAAAAATAATATAAGTAGGTACATACATATTACACTTACAAAAGTTGCAAACATAAAATACTAACTGCGCAATTTGATCTCTATCTTCAAACGAATAAAGTTTCTCATTCATTACCCCTCCGTCTCTTTTACTACCGGGGATTATGCGCTGTCTATCTCTGTTCTACCTTATTCGTTCCTTTGAGACAAGTTACTACTGAACTAGAGAACTAGATGCATATCTCTGTCTCTCAACCTACCGCGGAATATGCGCTGTCTCTATCTCTGTTCTCCCTTAATATTCCCTTGTGTTGTAGTTCCGTCAGACACGGAATCACGGAATGTAACAGTGAACTAAAAGAAACATTGTACTAGGGAACGAGTAATCGAAATGCATTCTCAAACAGTTCTTTTTATTCTTGTTATTAGATTTTAAACATTATACCATAGAAAATAGTGATTCAGGCGCCAACTTTTTTAGTGGTTTCGAGATTTCGTGACTGAAGAGCAAGTGAACTACAAGGAACTAGTTGAGCTGAATCGTTGTTACTAGTTCACTGGTAGGAACTAATTCATTTTAGTTCATTATTCCTGAACTACACAAGACTACATTACAACTGTGGCATTATAATCTATTCCGATAAATATACTGCCACATTTACAAATAAATAAACACTCGTTGTATTTTCTTTATTTTTAAACAAAATACTTGTTTTAATGATTTATTTCCGTTGAATTGCTTTGCTTAGCATTAAGTTTTATTCTTAAATCTACATAAAATTTAACAATAGCCTAAATCAATAAATGCAAATGATCAAAATCGTGTTCGTCACTGGTCTTAAAATCACAAAAATCAATAATTAGATTATTAAGCTATATATACATAATCATACTAATAAAGTGTATTTCCTTTAATCTTTTCTTCATTTTCCAATTTATTCAGTTCATGTTTACCAACCAAGTATTCGTTTGGTTTTCATGTTGTGGAAACCTGAAAAATGTTAATACTGTTAAATTATATTATTCAGTCTATTTGATACCAATCAAAGGGTTTTTCAAGAATGGATAGTAAACCATAAAACTGCAAATAAAACTTCGTCACATCATCATCATCAGCCCGTACACGTCCACTGCTGAACATAGGCCTCCCCCAAACGACGCCACGAATAGCGGTCCTGGGCCGCCTCCATCCAACGACTCCCTGCGACCGCTACGATGTCGTCGGTCCATCGAGTGGGAGGTCTTCCCACACTCCGTTTCGCATTGCATCGCGGTCGCCACTCGAGAACCTTTACTCCCCAGCGGTTATTGGTTCTAAGAGCTATATGGCCTGCCCATCGCCATTTCAGCCTGCTGATTCTGAGAGCTATGTCGGTAACTTTGGTTCTTCTACGAATTTCCGTATTCCGGACCCTATCGCGTAGAGAAACTCCGAGCATAGCTCTCTCCATAGCTCGCTGAGTGACTTTGAGCCTATGCACAAGGCCTATAGTGAGCGACCACGTCTCGGATCCGTAAGTCATCACTGGTAGCACACATTGGTTCAAGACTTTCGTCTGCGGTATCTGTGACGAGAAGATATTGCGAGGTTTCCCGAACGCTGCCCATCCGAGTTGGATTCGTCGGCTGACCTCTTTATCGAAGTTAGATTTACCTAGTTGGACCATTTGGCCTAGGTAGACATAATGATCAACAACTTCGATAACATCGTTCCCCACATAGACCGGTAAGGGTGCGACATGGGCATTAGAAATGATATTTGTCTTAACCATGTTCATTTTAAGACCCACTTGGCGGGAAACGGTGTTGAGGTCTCTGAGCATCCTGCTAAGGTCTTCCAGTGATTCTGCCATAATGACTATATCGTCGGCAAACCGAAGGTGAGTGATGTAATCGCCGTTGATATTGATGCCATATCTGTCCCAGTCCACAAGCTTAAAAATATCCTCCGATGTAGAGGTGAACAGTTTCGGAGAAATGACGTCTCCCTGTCTCACCCCTTTTTGCAGTGGGATCGGATTTGTGCTTTGGTCCTGGAGACGAATTGACATAGTGGCCTTGCTGTACAAACACTTCAACACTTGGATATACCGGTAGTCGATTTGGCACCGCTGGAGAGTCTGTAGGACTGCCCAGGTTTCGACTGAATCAAGGCTTTCTCGTAGTCCACAAACGCTAGACATAACGGCCGGTTATACTCTTCTGTTTTCTGTATAATCTGCCGGAGCGTATGTATGTGGTCTACGGTACTAAAGCCTTTTCGGAACCCGGCTTGTTCGGGCGGCTGGAAGTCTTCAAACCTTCGAGCGAGACGGTTGGTGATTACTCTCGAACAAGTATATGAAAAGTCAAAACAAAGCAACAATGTTTAAAAAAGTGATAAATGTTATTACAGGACTATTTAGAAGCGACCTTAGTACATGTTTTATGAGATCCTGGACATAGAACAGTTAGTCACTGTATAAATAATGCCGAATTATCGCCAAATATCCACACAGTAATCCAAAATCAATTTGAGATATTGTAAGGCACAATAAAACTTACCGATGAAAAGTAATTTCGGGTGTTTTCCAATACGATGCCTTGCCGCACAAAGGTGCACTACACTTCGCCATTTATTTCAGTCTATTTCGAACATATTTCACGAGATTTATATAAAATAAAGAAGTAACAACACGCAGAATACTTTCATAACATGACAATTTGCTGACATTTGTCGCTTGTTGTTTAGCAACATGTCATGGCAATTTGCTTCATCTTCAATTTTGTCTATGGTGAGTTAGCGTTGTTACAGTAAAAAGAGGTGAGATAGGCTTATTCATTTTTAATTAGAGAGAAAGTGACCAAAACACTATTTGATTCTCTTCTTTTTTTTTTTTTTTTTTTTTTTAATAAATTCTTTATTGACAAAGAAAATAACAATCAAATAATATAAAGAAATTAAACTAGTATTTACAATTGAAACAATTGAGCTAACTGCAGACTGTTGCAAACAATCTACAGATAGCTCAACTGGTCCATATCAATACCAGTCGGAAGCGTCCCCAAGACGCTGGCTGCATTGCCCCGCTGTATGGCAATGCTAATGCGCTGCGCCAGATACTCACCAGCTCTCGGGTCACGCGTCGCTTCGACCAGGCGCTCAGATAATTTTTTGAAAACCCGGAGAGCCTCGGTACCCCACGGACCTAGGGTCTCGACTCCAAGGGGAGCAAATGCGTAGGCTCTGTCGAGACCTGCATATTTGCGCCTCTTGAGATCCTCGGCCAAATCTGCCGCCGAACCAGCCCTCACGGATGTCCTTGAAAGATGGGAAGGCGCAAGTGTGTCGACACTATGTAATTGTAATATTCTCTTCTATGTAATTGTGAAATTATGTTTGGTCTGCTTTAGGTTCAGCTCTACCATGTCTGTGACCTACACAGACCTACACTATGGAAAAAAAATGGTTGACCAGTAAAGACACAGACAAGCATAGAGTAGGGAATAGGGAGCCAAGTCATTTCCGGTCTTATATCTATGTATCACCATAGTTGTCATGTATCTTTGTCTATCCCACGGAGCCAAGCAATGAGTAAAAGAGATAGCTGGTGTACGTATAGCTATACTGCACTGTCAGTGTGAATCGTGTCAAGTGCTGACACGGTAGTTTGCTCTAATGTTGTGGTCAGACTGATGAATTTTATTGAAATTCTAAAAAATTACTGCTACTTATACCTTTGTTGAAAATGTGAAAATATGTCGTGTTGCGCTGTGTACAGTCCTTCAAGAAGGACAAAAGATGGAGTGAAATTCCCGGATTTGTCATAACATGCGTAAGTTTTTCCCTCAGTATAAATGTTAAAGTAATTATGTTTATTACTAGAAATCTGTAGTACCAACATTTTAACAATCTAGTTCATGTGTTCCTATGAGTCTAGGATACAAATAATGACCAAAACCATGAATAATTAGCAGAGATTAGAGAGACTTATCTCTGCTAATTAAGCAGAGATAAAGTTAGCGTCTGTGTTAGTGATGTGCTTACCATCAAATTTAGTTTTCGGGTTATTCCGCATTCGTCTCACTGGTTTCGGCCGAAACTGGGCCGAAACAGGAAAATAAAATTGATTGCTGATTTCATTCCTGATTCGTCCCATTTCGAGATTTCTTTCTGAAAAGTACTGTCATTCACACACTTCTCGTGCATGTAGTATTGGTTTATCATTATTGTTTCCGTAGGATTTTAACTAATTTATGCAACTCAAAATACGAGGAAAAAAGAAATAATACAAGATATTAACTTCAATAACCTGGAATTATTTTCACGCAGTTTTTTTCGGAAGTTTTCGTTCCAATAGTTACGTAATTTGATTTTAGTTATAAGATAAATTTTTCGTAGGGTTTTCGTTTACTTAGGCTCGAACAGTATACAATATGCTTAAAATTAAAATTAGGTATATATATCGATGTATACATCATTCAAAATGCAACGTTAAATCAATGCGGGCAAAGCCGCGCGCATTTAGCTATATAATAATATTGTATGGTGTTATCTTATTTATTGTCCTTTTTATATATGTATATTGCAAAATTTTATTCTTAGTCTTACAGTTGACATCGATGTAACATTTTGGGCATACACAACATATATACGTCTTATCACGTTAATAGGCCTTCTTTGACCACAATCTCACCGAATGGAAAGTGATGATTTGGCTGACGACGCGACGCTGTATCAGGAAGGTCTAGAATGGTGGGTACACACGTACGGAGTTACATGCTCAATGAGCATGTTTCATCCGAGCATGGCTATCTATAAACATGCTCGACCATACGTCTACACGTAAAGGGTTGCTCGAAGAACATGTTTAGTGTGCGTTGAAACTCTTTGAGCATCGGACGATTCGTTGTTGTGTTTAGTGGGCATCGCTTGCTACGTTTACAGTCGGGGACAAATTTAACCAATTAATTTAATTACAAGCCTGGTATGATTTGATGCCATAGTAAGATTTGCCCAACAATGGGACATTACCCATTGTTGGGCAAATCTTACCATGAATTAGGACTCTTGAGCCAGTTGGGCCCACGTTCTATCGAAGGTGTCTAGTTCATCGCGCCATCGTTTTTTTAGTCTACAGCAATGCCTTACGCTGTTTTATTTGCTACATTAAAAATTTATGAAAAAATTAAAATTATTGATTAAATAAATTATTAATTTAATTAATTCATAAATTTTTCCATAAAATCTCGAGAAAGTGAACGATAGTCCGACATTATAGCTGCGCACTAACATTCACAAAAATATCAATCACGACTAACATGCTCGACCTCGTTGCTACACGTACAAACATTTTTGCTTTGAACATCGAGCAAGAATTATGAACGTTTGAATCTTGTTCGAATCGAACATTTTGGTTGGCTTCGAGAATTTGTCTTGAGTCTTGCATCTTGTTCGTACTTGCTCGAGATCGAGCAAGTTTATCGAGTATATATGTACGTACCTGTGTACCCACCGGAAGACACCTATTCACTCTTGTCTTATAGAGACCCAGGTTATAACTGGCCGAAAAAATAGGAGCAGACAAGGTGGATTAATTCGGCTTGCAAAATACATAGATACATAAACTATAAGTAATCACTTTTAATATTTTTTTATTGCGTTCACGCAGAAGTTGGTAAATAAAGATTAGCAATAAATTTCAGGTTTTATAGCGGCAGTTGCCCAAAATGACAAAGAAACTAAGGCAACGGAAAACGGAGCGAACCCTAACCCCTTTTTAGATTTTTGCATCGCGTGAGTGGAGCAAAAAATGGTCAAAAAACATGTTTTCGTGGAGCTCCCTTTAATTTTAATATTTATTTTGATAAGATGTTATTATATGGGTAAATGGAATACACACAAAAAATGCAGGTGTCTACCTTTTACGAATCATGAGATACAAATAAAGCTCGATAGATCGACAGAGAGACAGACAGCGGAGGAAATATGGGACGAATCAGGAATGAAATCGGCATAAAAATTTATTTTCCTGATTCGGACTAGTTTGGGCCGAAACCAGTTCGGCTTGACAGCGAAGTCACGTCCCTAGTCGCGCACACTATTACAAATCTGCAACAGCACACTAACAAAAAACGGACATGCGTAGAACTGTGTCTGGCGGTATCCTCTAATACTTCATCCGAGCAGATAAGGTAGAGTAGGGATGGGCAAATGAAAAAATGTATCGATATTTATTATTAGTATCGATATATGCCTGGTAAAAATTATCGATATTTCGATATTTTAGGCCATCATCATTGTGCAGGCAAAACGGAGCGTGTAGCGAGCCATAGATCAATGAAACTAACCCCAAGCTACGGAACGTAGGCTAGTAGAATCTTTGACCCCCAAGAAAAAGGAAGGAAGACCAACATATCGACCACAACTTTGACACTCACAGTCAAACATAGACAATCAGTACTACCAACACAAAATAAATAGGAATGTGTTCCCCTTGTTCACATTTATCGATATCAATGAATATAGCTGTCCTACTATAATAATAGTTGGTAACCGGAAATAGATGATTGTCTACAATTAAAAAATATCATTTTTGATATGAATTTTGATACCCTGATATAAATATCGAAAATCGATATATGGTTTTTAAAAATATCGACTTATTATATCGATTAATTACTGAAAAAATATCGATATTTTTTACGCATCCCTATGGTAGAGCTGCGCCTAAAGCAGACCAAACATATTTTCACAATTACATAGAAAAGAATCTATCTATAGTCAGCATTGAATCCGGCAACTCTCCGGCAATAAAAATCAAAACATGCGTAGCATCCCTAGTACATCTGTGATCAGTCAGTGATCAAAACAAACAAACCGGGGAGAGGGTATCGGTTATTTTAATTCGTTTTTTGAAAGCCAAACTAAAATGCAAGGTATTACTGATAACGTTCGTCAGGAGATCATAAGATTAGTGCCCATGTCGTTAGTAGAAGACTTAACATGCTTCGCGTTCTACGATTATCATCCGCAAGACCAGAAACGCATCAACATCGCCGTGTGCACTAAACATGGTGAGCTGAAAGAGTTTTTCCGGCGAGATATCGTATCTTCCATCAATCTACACTCTGCTTCTCCACCAACAGATTTAATGATTATGAGGAACGCAAAATGTGAGCTCTTTTACCTTGTGAGGGCTGGTACTGAGCTTTTCATAATATCTACGAAAGGATGCGTAGAAATTCACGAGAAAATCATGAACGTCGATAAGTTTACAATAGACGATTCAAATTGCTACGGCGAAATATCTTTGAAGGTGTACAGAACTGATGATGCTGTGCCTATATTGTTTGATGATAACTTCAACAGCAGGGAGGAAGCAGTTCCACCTGAGACGCCTGCTAATCTTCAACCACTTGCCACTGAGCTCAAGAGGAAACTAGTAGAAGCAAAATACAGTGTCCAAAACTACCAGCATTTAATCCAAGGATACATAAAAATGAGGCATAAGTCTGCCTTGCAAATATATGAAAATCTTCACCCGAATCATATTGATTCAATTTTTAGAAGTGGGGAAGTAAGTAGAATATATTATTCACAGTAAATAAAAACACACACACACATGCACAGGAGTTTAGTTACTTAACTAAAACTATTTTTAATGTCTTATGGTTTCAGATTTATGGAGCTTTGAAAATAAAGACATGGAAACCCTGGGTGAAAGTTTGCAACAAAAAACTAGTCATAGCATTGACTGTTAAGAATGAATATCATGAGTGAGTTATTCTTCCTATGGAAACATGCACTTAAAAAAATCCCATACAATCTTTTGCATTTCTATTGTACTTAACTATATATCTTATATGAGCAATTCTTGTGTATACAGTGTGTCCCTGGAAAAAGTGCAACCCCGAAAGGGGGTGAAACTAGATCAAAAATTATCGACAAAAAAATAGAAAAAAAATAAAAAAAAAATCGTAGTGTGGGTGCACCACTAATGCACCAATTCAATCTTCAAACCGAAATAGTAGCGAGTAGCCTTGCTATTCTTATACCAATCATGTAACCATAGACAAAAGCGATGTACAGCCCATCTACATCAGTAAAAAACATAATCCGAAACGACAATCGTTCATTTCATTCCGGGCGGCCATTTTAGTAAGCGACACATTCGATGGTAAGTTTTTAAATCCTTTGAAATGTTAAATTATATCAATCATTGTAACCTATTTTCCAGTTAAATGCATATTATAATGCATGTAGCTATTATATAAAGTCTAATTTCATCAGAAAATGAGAATTTAAATCAATTTTTGTCATTGGTAAACTAATGGAACACGAATTCAATGATGTTCTAGTAATATTCCATTTGGTCTACAACTAGTGATTAAGCTTTTTGATACATTTTTGATTTTTGATTTAACATTTATACTCACGTAAGATACTGCAATAAATTATTATATTAAACATAGTTGTAGACCAGTGGTTTAGTACTGGTAACATCTATACTACGAGTTTGTTCCAGTAATTTACCACCTACACTTTTTTACAGACACAATGCCGCCGAAAAGATTGTTTTTCAGATATAAGGAGGAAGATGTCTTAATAGCGATAGAGGAGATAGGCAAAGGCGCAAAAAATAAAAAAACGTGCCGAAAATATAATTCCCCACACAACCGTCATAAATACTGCATTTACATCAGCTATTGTGTGGCCTTTTGAATCTCCAATTAAAGGGAACCAGAAAAGGCGTAAGAAGGCTCCGCTACCTGATGCAGTAAACAGCAGCAAATGGATGAAATATTGGAAAGAGAAAGAAACATCAGGAAAGAAAAATAGATCTGAAGGCAGGTAATAGAGAGAAAAAAAATCCAACCTTCCAGAGTTCCTGAAGTGGATAAATTTTTGCCAAAAATATAATAAGTATAATTAATATTATAAGTACATTGTTCTTTCCTTAGAACCTTAATATTTTGATTCATGTTAATTCACTAATATTTTATTGCAAACTATGACAGTTGTGTCAGTGATATGAATCTCCTAATACGTAATTAGTCATTAAATTTGTTAAGCAAAATTATGAGCCTAGTAGTATTTCATTATTATATGAAACTTATAGACTGATAAAAAAGTTGTGATTATAACTAAGTACAAAACATGATTAAGTTCATTTGTTTTATTAATAAAATTATTTCTCATTAAAAGCATTCGTTTTATTCACTGGTTCACTACTGGTACAATGCCTGGTCTATTACTGGTACAATCTGGTCTACCTTAGGCACATTGTGACTTTCCACATTCATTTTTATATAAAAAAAACTTAATAGCTATTAAGAAAATCGGAATAAGCTACATGATTCTATGGTAGATAAGGAGTAGGTTGATATATTTTTTGTCATAATTGACGCAATAATTGAGTCTCATCATCAAAATTTGTTTAAAAATGTCGCTTAATCAGACATGTGTCGATGACGATAAAATAACAAATAACCCACAAACGAGTGGCTATCGTGACTTAAAGTTAAATTTTTGTATTAAAATTACATTTTTTATGCTGTTTTTTTCCAATAATCTCCAAAAATCTTAAAATTAAGCCTATAATACTAGATATTTTTATGACGTTTTATTATTGTCTATCATAATAGCTTTTAAATAAAAAAAAACCTACGTTCTAACATAAAAAATGCGCTGGCTAGGAGCTTAATGCATTAAATGCTCAAAATGGCTTCCTTGTTGTTGTAGGCACATTGCCGCACGAAGAGCGATTTGTTGTGTGGCTCTAAGCACCATCTCTGGGTCACTTCTTATCTCATCGGCACATCGCATCATTTGATCTTGTAACTCTGCCACGGTGTTTACGGTCGTTCTGTAGACTCTTTGTTTCATAACACCCCACAGAAAATATTCTAGGGGTGTCAGGTCAGGTGAACGTGCCGGCCACCCGACTGGTCCATCCCGGCCGATCCACCTATTTTTTATGTTAGAACGTAGGTTTTTTTTATTTAAAAGCTATTAAGATAGACAATAACAAAACGCCATAAAAATATCTAGTATTATAGGCTTAATAACAAAATAGACCCACTACTTTGGAAGGAATCATTTTTTTATTAAATAGAGTCATTAGTGAGTAATACAAATTTTTATTCATCTATAAAGTATATACGATTTTTTTTTTTCTATTTTTTTGTCGATAATTTTTGATCTAGTTTCACCCCCTTTTGGGGTTGCACTTTATCCAGGGACACACTGTATATCTTATATGAGCAATTCTTGTATATATATATATATAATCTGAATCTCGGAAACAGCTCCAACGATTTTCATGAAATTTTGTATACAGGGGGTTTCGGCCGTGACATAAACTGAAAATATGACTCTTCCTGACATCTGTTGGCGAATAATAATACTATTTTTTTATTGGTAGCAACTATCTGCTCTAACGACACACCAACACTAAAGCTACTACAGCATAAACAAAAAAATAAACCATAAAATGCAAAGCTTGGTCATCCAGGTACTATAAATAAAGCTGGACAAGCCATGCAGAATCATCTAGCCCCAAACTTATAGATATTAAATGACTAATACTACATGGTATCTACAGCACAAGTCTGTAATGCACACGAAGCTAGTCTGTTTAAATAATAATTATATTTTTTAATGTGTTCTAATGTAATTGTGC
The DNA here is from genome assembly GCA_947859395.1 of Eupithecia insigniata. Taxonomy (NCBI): domain Eukaryota; kingdom Metazoa; phylum Arthropoda; class Insecta; order Lepidoptera; family Geometridae; genus Eupithecia; species Eupithecia insigniata. Next base: position 6,708,422 of record OX402009.1, on the reverse strand, counting down.
TTGTTTCTTCCCTAATAAATAAATAAATAATGTTGGACAAGAATTGAAGTTGAAGAAATTAATTTCAAATAGTGTACACATTCGATGATAGTATGACATAATTATTCTCTATTCTACCCTTTACAATAATCCCCTTGCTTGCCATACATATCAATAGAAAACTTATCATGTTCCATGCAAAATTATTTCTTATTTCAGGGACCTAGAAGAGGTCAATATACTCCTGAATTCCCCTAACCATCTCACACTTTGCTACACAACAAAACAGTTTGAAACACATCCTGATTTGAAAGAGAAAGAGGTCCAGAGACTTTTACCTGAACATGAGACCATAATAGTTGCAGTTTTGTGTTTGGATGAGCTCAATGTGACTTGTAAAATGGTTTTGAATGTTGCAATTTCATTTCAACTGAAGAAAGTTTATTTGATGCCGATTGATGATATTGTAATCTCATCTTTGGATGTTTTGGGAGATGAATTTGATTCTCTGTCTGCTTCTAAATTAGGTAAGTTTGTAGGTAAATGACATGGTTACTTACTTTACTGATTCTACTCATTGTTAGTTTGATGACTTCTGTGGTGTAGCAGAAGGTCCGATGGATGTTGCGGATTCGATTCCCGCTTCGGAAAAAACTAAACTAACCTGTGTTCACCTACTGCTGGGCAAATTGTGAAGTGTGAATTGTCCAAAATTATTTATTTATCTCCACCACCAATGTGGCACGGCGGACGAAGGTCGGCCTGCGATGCAGGAGGTTGCAGTTTCGATTTCCGCCTTAGGACAAATGTACATATGTATCTCAAATAATTGTTCCGGCTGTTCTGGGTACCTATTTTCAACGTAGGTATAATAAAATACTTACATAGATAGATATTGCATGACTGATATCAGTGTGAAACGGAGTGTGGGAAGACCTTCCACTCGATGGACCGACGACATCGTAGCGGTCGCAGGGAGTCGTTAGATGGAGGCGGCTCTGGACCGCTATTCGTGCCGTCGTTTGGGGGAGGCCTATGTTCAGCAGTGGACGTATATAGGCTGATGATGATGACTGATATCAGTCATCGAGTAGGTACCTACCCATTCTTTTATTTGCTAAGGGTGGCTTTGGTATCACTGCGGCTTATTGTGATCGCCATTCTTGGGCTCACCCTTGGAAACTGCGGCGTTCATAATTCGCCACTTACCCTTGCAGCTGCTAAGAACTAGGATTTTCTTCGAGGTGATGTCTCGTAGCTCGTCTGGGCTGAGCAGGTGCTTGCTCAGATGAGTGCTACGTTGTTGCATCAGAGCTCCACACTCTCCTAGCTGATGGAGGGGGGTTTCATCCGACTCCTCACAGAATTTGAAGTAAAGATGCGCGACTGCGAATTATCTGTCTAGTCGAATGATGAACAACTACTAATTTCCTTATTCGACTTGAATATTAGTAATAAACTAATCTTCACAGTCGAATGAAACTATTAATTAGTGATTACTAATGTCTCTACGAATGGATCATTCATGACTCCGATTCGACTTTGTTAGTCGACCGATGGTTTTGAGTGATGAATGAATTATTCGTCGCTCCTGCGGGGATTGAATCGTAACCGACTCAGGCAGTCGAACGAATGACTCGCGATTACTAACCAAATTAGTTACTAATTTGCTCTGGTCATTCGAATCGACGAATCGACTTGTCAAGTCGAATAATTCGAATGAAATCATTCACAGTCGCGCATCTTTGATCTGAAGGAATTTTTGTCGCATAGCCCCAAATTGAACATGTGATTGTTAAGGTGACAGTGTCCAGTTAAGGCTCTTCATAACACAAGCTCTCCTTAGCTCTGGGCTAGATGATGCGGTGTGGATTGTCCAAAATTATTTATTTATTAATTTCCATTCCTATTTTTGGTTCAGTGTCCAAAACTATTGCAGTCCTAAAGTAGAATTCTTATTGCAGATATCAACACCATGATTGCTGTACAATCAACAAGTGTGAGGACAGATCTCCGTTTGAGGGACATCAAAACAAACGAGACTCAGAGCCTCTCACATAGAGTCCAAAATCTTCTGATAAAGTATATGCACATGGTCCAAGCAGGATCTGATATGATTATCTACAAGAAGTCCCCATATCATGCTCTGAACGGAACCCTGATGCATTTTGTTAGTGAATCTGATAAAACTGCTGATGTTACCGTTTATACCAGGTTAGTTACTCAAAGAAGTTTTTAATCTTTTGCGTCTGGAAATATAAATGTCTGATAGTAAATCAGGTATTTATCGCAAGTACCTTGTTTTTATTTTATTGTAGCTCCGCCCCGCGGCGGTATTTGCGGTGAATTTGATTGGTTTGCCAATTTTTATCTTCATAAGAACCTAAACCAGAATTCAAGGAATATTTTAGAAAAAAAAATTGGCTAAGTTGGTTTAGCTGGTCTCGAGTTTTGCGCTTAGCAATTAACTTAACGATTCATTTTTATAAAGATCTTGTACAAATCTTTATAAAAAATTATCATCTCGAACTACAGATTTTTTTTGCAGGTAGGGTAAAATGGCAGAGAATTATTGTAATAAGCCAATGATTTTTACATAATTATTCCCACTGTTGGGTTTAACCAAGATCAAAGTATACATAATGGCACAGTTTCTTGCTACTATACAGTAAAAGCTCCTTATTCACAGAGTATTATGTTCCATAAATATGCCACAAATACAGAAACCGTGAATATGGAATGGTAATTTGTATAGGATTGTAAGCTAAGCTATAAATTCCTCATTTTGTCTTCGGATTTCTTGCTGCTGCAGCTTCTACTGTATTTAAGTTGCTCCTACATTAAATATCATAGCAATCGTATCTGAGTATTGCTATCAAGTTCGTCGACCTATGTGGCGCAGCGGGCGTAGGTCCGCCTGCGATGCAGGAGGTTGCGGGTTCTATTCCCGCTTCGGAACAAATGTTTGCACGATCTGCAGATATTTGTTCTGGTTTTTTTATGTCTATAGCAAAAAATATATACATATCTATGTAATGTATTGTATAAATAAAGTATATCATTTCTCTAGTCCCCATAACATAAGCTCTGCTTAGCTTGGGGCTAGGCGATGGTGATGCTGTGTTTTTATCTGCTTACTGGGGTTAGTCTACAAGCGCATTCCACTCAAACTCAATACTACTTCTCCAATATTTCTTTGTTCCTAAGAACGTGGCAATAATCACAATTTATTTCAGGACCGAATCTCAAGTTTTGGCTCTAATCCACTGCATAATAAACGTAGTGCCCACAAAAATCGTAATCACAACATTGAACTATCTACTATCAGCAAAGATTCCAGAACTTTCTGAATTCAATGAGTCAAAGCCAGTCACAGAGATTGATTACACAGAGTACGCGAAAACCATACTCAAAAGAACCGGACTCATTATTGAGTACTTAGACTGGTCTATGGTCAAAATGAGCGAGAGTAAAGACCCTGAGATTGTGAGACAGATTGGTTTTCAAATTGACTTATATGCGTGTGGCAGCAGCGGATACAAGGCATTTAAAGACAAAATGATGGCAGAAGGAGAGAAAGGAGTTTTGTGCCTGTTGAAGAAAGCGGAACCGGATGCTGTTGAGCCGATGGTGTTAGGTTAGTCTTATTTTTATTTTGGAAATTATGTAGGTCAATATTTCTGTGCCAAAAATAAGTGGATTAGATGATTTTTCGTGATGCGAAATATGTTTTGATGGGACTTTAAGGCTTAGAATCAGAATCAGAATCAATAACTTTATTTCTTTAAGCTTACAAAGTAAGCACTTAGACAAGTCAAGTTGTATACTATAAACATAGTTATTATTATCAAATAAGAAATAAGGTGTTATTGATAATCTCTTCACTTCAATTTTTTGTCCACTAGTGGAAGAAGTGAAAAACGCTCGACTGTCGTTTGATTTTAGGTATACTACGTGTATAATGTGCATGGGCCCAACCCTGCTAGCAAATCGCTTTACTATGTCAGTGGTGTCGTCGCAGAATCGTCACGTAAATCCTTAGATGAAAAAACAGGCAGTGCGTGCGGTGCTATTTGCACAGATTACTAGAGACTATCAGTCTGATAGAATGCATTCAACCTTGTCACTTTTGACGCGCGTCCCTCCATCTTTAGTTTCTTTCATCTAAGGTAGAATGGTAAAATGTGTCATTTTGTGACGATCGATACCATTGTCACAGTGATGCGATAATTTTAGCAGAATAGAACCCCCGGGGTTGGTGTTTGTGATCTCAATAGGTAGTTGGTAATTGAAGGAAGCAGGGAAATCGTATAGAACTCAAGTTATAAGAATTGGACTTTGTAGATTTGAGTGAGGGAGGATGTTGGATGTTTTGTAGTTTAATAAAATCGTATTGATTAGGTGGTACGATGGGTAGTGGAATAATATATTTGTCTACGTTTACGGTAGAATAGCGTTCCTGAGCCGCCGCCTCCATCCATCAACTCTCTGCGACCGCTACGATGTCGTCAGTCCATCGAGTGGATGGTCTCCCATGTAGGGGCGGTTTTGCCATAATCACCACGCTTGGCAGGCGGATTGGTGTCACCAATCCGCGCAGTATTTTTAACACCAACACTGCGATCACCAAATTTGGTGATCGCAGTGTTGGTGTTAAAAATACTCAGAAGGAAGCTGCTGCCCTTCCTCTAGTAGGTAATTAATAATTAATTAAAACCTGATATATCTTAAAATGTCTTGAGTAAAATTTAAATAGATCTTTACTCATTAACCAAAACATGTAATATTAACTCAGATTAACAGTTTATAACTAATATGGTACCAACTTTAAGTTTTGTAAGTCGATATAAGAATTGAAACTAAGAAGGAATAAGGTTTTGGTATGTATAATAAAAACAATTCATAAGACAGTTCAAACTTTATTTTAAACAAATAACGGTGTCAAAATATTAGCGTAACCACCGATTAAACTTAAAAGCTTATTGATTATATTGCCTTGAAATATTGCATTCATCTTAAAAATAAATCAGCATCTCATATCGCAATCTTCTGTCGATCTCATAAAGAAGAATTATAACTCCACAATTAAACATAAACAAAAAAACGATACTCTGTATATAAGAATCTAGTCTTTTAAAATAATTATAAACAACATATTTCTTTATTTTCTCTTTAAATAAAAAACACAAAATCCTGTAAAGTTTTATCTTTAAAGTCAAATGAACATTAACAATTAACATAAACTGCGAAAGTATAGCCGCATAACAAATCACCTTTACATACCTACGCGGCTTGAAACAGAAACCATTTAAATTTAATTACATAAGTAAATAGTTTTAAATAAGTACCTACTGTGGTAACACTAGAAAGAAGGGTACCTTTCCACCAAAAATATGCGAGTTAACTAAGCTACGAAACAGCATATTTTGAACAGAAAAGCTACGCTATGCAGCAATGTTTTGTGGTGGAAAAGCACCCTTAAAATCGGTATACCAGTGAACAATACAACAATATATTCAACAAGATGAAGTACCTATCAGACCTAAAACAAAAAGACTAGCAAACAAAATCTTGATTTTATGTTACAAACATTAACTGTGATATTCTGCAAGAATTATCATAGACGTAAACACTATATGAGACAGGGTTTGGTGAGCTCCCTACGATTTAATTACCTATATTTTACCCGAGCCTTCTTGTGAAGAGACCGTCTTTGTGTTAAGTTATAAGATTTCCGTTTAGTTAAGTATTAAGTTTGATTTTTTATATTTTAATGTGTTTTTCTTTCGTGTTTATTAGATGTGATCTTAGTGGTAAAATAGATTAAAAAATACTATATTGAAGTCGAGAAAGAGTATATATTCACATGAATATTTAGTGTCTTCCCATTGCATGGCAAGTCTCTCCCTAGTTTCTCGAAGTTTCCACGGTTTTTTGCACAAAAAATAACATTAAAAAACAAAGTTTATTTATCAAATCATAACATGCGCACAGAAATGTAATTTTGATTGACAGTAGATGTTAAGAACTTGGAAATTAAAGAACGTACGTATTACTTAAGTTATAAAAAAGTCAGTAAAATACGAAAAATACTTAAAGACTTGTATTTTGTGAAAACACGTTGTATTATTTAAGTACCTTCAAAGATACATTATTTTATTAAATCTTATAGTATGTATGTAAATTACAACTAATAGCTTAAAAATCACAAAAACATAATATACCTTACCTTAGATATAAATAAGAATCATACCCGGTTTTACCCTATTGCGTTTATTTAGCACCATAAAATCAGCTGTAACTTATAATGTTAAGTGCAAAATAGTTTATCATATAAACATTGTATATTTGTTATACCTATTTTATTTATAACTAGCTGCTGCCCGCGCCTTCGCCCGCATTTTATCGGTATAGAAAATAGCCTATATGTTATTCCAGGTCCCAAACTATACCCATACCCAGCCTAATCGGTTCAGTAGTTTTTGCGTGAAAGAATAACAAATATCCATACAAACTTTGACAGTTATAATATTAGTAGGATTAATACTTACATTGGAAGATCCTTGTAATTTATGAACAACATGTGATTATAAGTTTTTTATATTAGTTTATATTTTATATTAATATTATTTTTTATGTATCTTACCTACCCGCCACCGAAATAAAACCCCTGACTGTTGGCAACAAGCAATCCGAACATTTTGATTCATCTATATGTGAGCCTGAAAAGCTCCAAATTTTTTTATATTTTATAAATTCTACATAGGTAATAACTTAAAAAACATTTCATATAGGTAAATAAAATAATCTTTTTAATTTTTTTATTGTATTTATTATAATTATGAAACGTGATAGACCTGTATTATATACATATTTTCATGTACTAATTCAAGGAAATGAAATATTGAATACATTCGACAAGTTTTGTATTTTGGGTTTTTATCATTGTATTCTGCGATTTTGGTACCAATTACTATAAATAAAATAAAAATTTATCCATATGTATAAATATTACTAAATCGAGATTGTTTGTTTCCAACTAACGTCATTATAGCCACAACCCTGTATGCTCTAATACAAAGGGGATCATGTATTCTAGTCCCTCTCTGGAGCAGAAATATTTATTGTCAGGTACTAGGAAGCTTAGTATTGCCACCCGACTCCGTTCTACTAAAATATTTATTACCTACATACAAAGTTTGGTTTAGTAAATAAAATATAGTTTTAAGGATAGTAAATCTGTTTTACATTATCATATTTAAACATCGGGATCTTTCTATTTCTAACATGAGTATAGCTTTGAGTGAAACAACAAAATAATATTCATAAAAAACTTTATGTTAAAATATAAAAACTTAACTAGTTAATTATTCTATTATTGCATTGCACGACCGGCCTTTATCATTAGTATATGTACAAATTTTTATATTACGACTAAGTTTTATGATCTAACCATAGGGTTTAAATTCCTATAAAGCGTGTGTCTCGCTCGCCCTTTTCATGAACCGCTATTTTATCAATAATAACCTATTTTATTGCGGTCTCATCATCTAACACTAAATTCGATTGCTTTGCTTTATTATTTGCACAGGTATCTTAACTATGTATAAATCTTAAACTAGTATTGCTACTCATTTACATCTATATTGCACGGTATATTGCACATATAATTACTAAACTATTACTCTACAAATCTGTCCGTTTATTTCTTCCGCTATCTCTTGAGTTTTTACTATTATTGTTATATCTATAAGCACAGTTTTCGTTTGGATTTCTAAAGTTATCATAATACACAGAATGTGTCTCTACACTTTCAGCACCTGACTCGCTCCTTGCTTCGTTTTCTGTATCGTCACTTTCACTACAACTCACTATTTTAGCTACTACCAGTTTCCTTGGCATTTGTCTCGAACCGGAATCACTACTTAGATAACCAGAATCTTGGATATTAGACTTTTTCCGTCTAAAACGTTTACTCTCAGTTTTATTGTTTTTTACAAACGTGTCAGTGTTGATCGAACTAACAGAACATATAGCTGGCTGTTTGAATGCCCTGAAAGATTCTCCTTTCCATTGGGCTTTAGGGTCTGTGCTTTCATATTCCGAGGACTGTGATTGGACAGAAGCTCTCATAGGACTACAAGGACTGCATGATGAATCGGCTGGTAGCGAGTTGTCGCTTGTGGAGAATTCATTCGCTATGGTAAATGTCCTCGGACTGAGGCTTCTGCCATTCAAGTTTTTTGAATGTGTTTCTAATACTCTTTCGTTTTCTACTTGTCTTGGTGGGAATGCTGGATGCTCATAAATTGGGTCCTCACTGGGTGGTAAAGGTGGTAAGATATCAGGACGTGCTAGAATTTTCAACTGTTTGATTGTTGGTGGGGTACTTTGCCGCTGCCTTTTGGAATGACGATGTTCCAGTGTCAGTATCCTTCCTTCTTCTGTGACCCATTCCGAAGGTGTTTCCTCCCACATATCATCTGTAGTTTCTTCGTGGCTTTTAGACCCACTAAATAATTCGGAGGACAGCTTTGGACGATCGAATATATGGCGTTGTTCGTACTCATTCCTAAGACTGTGAAACTTAGAGGATTGTTCCAGCGCCGGTTTTTTGAAAGTTCCACTACTTCTTAATTGTATTCTCTGGCTGGGCCTTTGATCAATGTTATTTGAATCGAAAATATTTGTACCGAATTCGCTTTCCATGGCGAGTTTGTGCTTTGGAGGTTTTCGATCTAAAGTTTCCGTGATTTTGTGCTTTGATTGCTTACGATCTAATGTGTCCGGTTCGAAATCATCCGATTCATGTACTTTTATGTAATTTTCAGGAGAATCCTTTACTTCTATTGTTAGACATCCGGGTTTTTCGACATCAGCATTTGGTCCTATAAGTTTTCGGCTTCCCAAAGAACATTCAGAGCCGCTTGGTGAGGTTGGAGTGCTTCCAAAATTATAGTTATTGTTAACGTACACTTCACTTACCAAACTGTAATCCCCTTTTACGTTTGGTGACTTTTGCCTTGTCAAAGTTCGATCTGGATCACTACTTTTCGATTTGCCGGTTGTTTTATAGTCATTCCTTTTTTTAGTGTCTCTGTGTGGTGAGGGTGTGTTGCTGTTGCTGCTTGAATGAGTTTTGTATACTGCGTTTCTCATAGTCAGTTCTTCTTCTAAAGGTAACGCAGTGCTGAGGCTCGGGCTTGCCTGAGATGAGGGTATCTCAGGATATTCAGTGCTTGTAGAAGATAGTTCTTTCTTATTCGAATTTCTTTCTAGACTATCTGTCTCATAATCATTGGCTATAGGGCTTTCTGAACTCTTTCTTGTATAAAGATTAACGTTTTTGGTATTATCATTCACCCCAAATCTTTCATCATCAGAACTACTTTGGTTATATGACTTTGTACTGTGATCGAGAGCTATTGCTTCGTTGACCATATCTGGCAGATCATTCTTTTTCCTGAGCTGATTTATTGCTTTATTTCTAAGGCTTTCTGAACGATAATTTAAACCTACTGGATTGATATCATTAGCTTGAGAAATAGTTTGAGCATAATATTGATTAAGACTTTGATGATAGTCAGCATTGTCAAATTCGGGAAGCGGTAAGTTATAACTATGTGTTCGACGTGTAGGTTCTGATCTAACAGACATTGACGATGACTTCTTTGGTTTTAAGTATTCATTGTTCATAAAAACAGTGCAAGGAGAAGTAAAACTGTTTTGTTTTCGTATTCTGTGTTGTTGTTCTTGAATTGATACTAGTGAATTTGTCGAGTTGGGGTGCAATTCGTTGTATGAATTTTTGACTGCTGGAATATTTTCTAACCACTTTCTGATACTGCTTTGTTTGTCCCCTTTCGCACCAAGACAGTTTGTGCATGGCGGTACACTATATTTCATTGCATGGTGCACGCCATCTTCATCTATTGTAGTACAACCCGGACAACCCAGACAGTTTTTCTTTCTACTATTTTCCCTCTTAAGGCTTATAAGACTTCCACTTCTCTGACTTCCCATACCTTGATAAACATCTAAGCTATTTCCATTTGAAGAGTAGGTTTCTTCTTCCGGTATTTCGTTTAAAATCGGTTGGAACCTTTTAGATTCCATTTTGTGTTTTGCTATCGCTATAACTTCTCTTATTTTTACAAGGAACTCTAAAGCGGCGGGGGGTGGTTCCTGAAACATGTAATCAGATTAGACTATTGTTATTTTTGTTACTTTGTGACTTATTTGATGAAGGAATTTGTTTACCGCCATCAGATGTGGTTCAAAGTATGCAGGATTGAAGTACAGTTTTCGCCTAGTTGTGCCAACAGGCCGTGCAATTTCTCTGTCGTCTGTTGTTTCTACAATGGAAACATGTTCGTCTGGTAGACGTTCTATCCCTGATTCGTCTCGATGACTCAGTTCTGGATTATCATTATTCAGCCTGAATTCATGATGCTGGTGTATTATTGCTGCTGTTGTTTTTATCTGTAGCAAATCAAACATTCCATTGAAATATGGTTTTTCCAATTCCTAAATGACATGCCAAAGCAATAAGTAATACAAAATATATACTTACATTGAACATGTTATCATCGCTTCTAACACTAATGTCAGTAAAATCTTCAGAATCAGATATGTTGCTTCCGGAATCGCTTGTAAATCCTTTCCCGTCATGGAATCTGTTCATAGACAACAGCGGATTCTTCTTTACTATCCCATTATCCTGACCCATAGCGTTTGGCAGTGCTTGCATCCTTTCATTGTTGACTCTGACTATATCCCGCTCGGTGATCGATGATCCATCATTCCTCTTGAGTCCTTTAAGTCGTCTCAAGCTATCTCCCTCATCTGAAGCTGCTTTTCTACGTTTTCTGATATGTAGAAAAAGGAAAACAGACGCTACATACACGAGGCCAAGAAGGAGAGAGCTGATTCCTATGGCTACGTATTCTGTGACAGTGAGACCAGATGTGCTGCCTGCATCGGCTGTCTGGGCGTTTGATGCAAACTGGACTTCTGTGACATCTGCAAAAGAAAGGTTAGAGATAGACCAGCAACACATAAAAAATAGAAACAGAAGGCTAATAAACACAAGTTTTCACAAGTAAGAAGTGCAGTATAGTAAATACATACATTATGTAAGTACTGTAATCGTTTCTTGATTATTTACTTTCATAGAAACACTCTTCATTACTTTTCGAGGAAGATTTTCTCCAACGTCAAAAATCACTGTTTGCTTGCAACTCGCAATAAGCCTTTATCTATCTATTTAAATACGAAAAGTATTGTATTAAATACTAGCGACCCGCCCCGGCTTCGCACGGGTGCAATGCTGAAACCTTCCTCTTGAGTCACTCTATCTATTAAAAAAAACCACATCAAAATCCATTGCGTAGTTTTAAAGATCTAAGCATATGTACATAGGGACAGACAGATAGGGGAAGCGACTTTGTTTTATACTATGTAGTGATATCAGTCGTCTAGTTCACATAAAACAAGCTCTACTTAGCTTGGGGCAAGATGATGTTGTGTGGATTGTCAAGCACTATATTTTTACACACATCCTTCAAAAAATAACATAACTTACTAGATCTCTGAGGTGTTCCCTGCACCCTAAACGCGACGCACGGAGTGAAGACCCCTCGGAGATCCAAAGGCGAGGTCGGTGTTGCATCGACGTCACGACACAGTAGTCGAACCACCATGAGGCGTCCGGACATCCTTGCGCGAATATCATTCTCTCCACTCCACTAAAAACAAGTAGTTTTCAAGAAACATTTTCCTACTCATTTGTAGAAGGAATTCATAGTCGGCTAACCAAATAAGGCATACCTAAGCTTAGACTGAAGATGCTACACGGGTTCTTCATACCGTTTTCGATGGACTTTTCCTCTAGGTTCCATTCCATTCTAAAACTTGGGTTTAGCTAAGTACATATTTTAGGAAAATACCTTTTGGTCTGTCTCGGAAAGTGTAGAGATGACAAAAACAACTTGATAGGACATAAAATAAAAGTGATGTAAAGGAAATAATACAGAATTAAACATTTACCTGCAAAAATGTTCTCCCTTCATCGCGAAATAAATTAAATGGAACATCAGCATCAAGGGTGTTCCTCAAGTCCAAAAAACCTTTTCGTGTCAAGAACTGAGCCCCGGATACGGCGCATATTGGGGTCTTCACGTCTGAAATTACGATTGTAAATTAGACTAATCTCCTCAGCACAAATACGCTAACCAAGGGAGGTTTTGCAATAACCACCACGAATGGCAGGCGGATTGGTGATTGTTGTTGAAGTGTAAAAAATACATGGATGGAAGCAGCTGCCATTCCTTTGATAGGTTTCCTTAGTCGACTCTTAAGACATCCACGGTTTGAGTTGGAGGATTACTCCTCGACCGGGCCGCGGTTAGTGGATAAAAGATAAAGATATATTTATTGTCAAATCTGTGTGTAAGTACAAAGAGACCTTAAATAATAAGGTGGAAACAACACTTTGTCCGTTAATTACGAACGTACAATATTAAAATTAAAAAACTAGGAAATTTATGGAATATTAAAATAGGTAATACTTTGATTTCATAAAAAAAAATTCTCTATGAGCCACGTGCAGAGTTTTGTCTTAAATTTATTAAATAGCAATTCTCTTATCGCTAGGTATTTTATTAAACACGTTTATTGTCATATTACGGCTTTGACTAATACTGTTTTTATAAAAACTTTCGTAGTTTGACGAATTCATTATGAATCTAACTAAGCGGGTTAACTACAAACCTAGTTTGTGTTGGAAGAACACCAACGTTTCATCCCTTAACGAGGGACTTCATCAGAGTGAGTGCTCACCCTTCTACAAGGGACGTTGAAGTCCTTTGTCAAGGAATCAATCTTTCTTCCAACAAAAACTAGCGTCGTAGTTAACCCGCTTACATTGGTAATGTTTTTTTTTTATTTAGCTTTATTAATTTAGGTCTTGTCATTGTCTTGTAATTAACGTTTACTCCAAAAAATAAGAGTAATGGAACTAATAAAAGCGGCCTAACTAAATTATGTTATCGGCAGTTCAGCGAATGACTTTTTGCTATTTAAAAAAGTCTCCTTTGTGTTATGTAGGTAAATTTATACGGACAATGCAATGAGTACCTTTGAATGTGATCTCTTTGGATGGATGAATTATCTGCCCTTTCAATGGAAGGTACACGAAGGGTATCCGTTGCCCTCCAGTGCCAGTCCCGAACGTAGCCAAGGAGCATTCTGCAAGGAAATGTTCCGTAAAACGGGATGAATAGAGACAAGGTTGAATAGAAATGTACGAAATACTGAAGCGAAACATCCTTTTGGAGGGGTCAGATCCACTTATACAGGAGGTGAACAGTCACGGACTAAGGATACTTCCACTGTTACAAGCCAGGTTATGTCTTGTTCCATTATTATTATTTCGTAAATTTCTATTCACCCTGGAGTCTCTATTCATCACGTTTTACCCGCTAAATAAGTAAAATATATGTAGAGTTGTAGGTCGCTTCAAAAGAGTCTACAATAGGCGATCGACGTCTACGACAAATAGCAAGTTGCAACTTTAGCTCAGCTATTTTAGTTTTTTTCCCATCCAAGATGCTACTCTAGCTGAGCTGTTTTAATTTCTTCATTACTCACGACAATGGTGTCAATTCTGAGATCGTTATCGTTTATCGATAAAGTTTAGTTTTAGCTAAACTTTAGACGGCATTAAAATCTTGCCGTCCGTTTCATAACGATCGAAGTAAAAAGGCTGGCTTAACTTTCAGTGCTGTGAAATTCGTTTAGTAATGGCGAGATCTGAAATCATGACATTTTCCACCAAATCGACTAGAAATGTGTTAAAACCTGACCATCACGACACGACATGTATTCGAGATTCAATCGAGGACGCGGTTCCTTGACCGATTTTATTTGGCGTGAGTTATGTTTTCGAATGTCTCAACATTGTGTTTGGCGGATACCTCCAAGCATCAAAAGGCTAAAGCGATTTTGATAAATTATGAGGTATCAAAATTCTCGTCTGGTCTTCTATATAGTTCTTAGTTACATATTGTAAAAAGTGAAAAACCAACTGAGGTTTTTTAAATAAAGGTTGTTTTCATTTATGTTTTTGATATGGTTTACTAAACTCTTCGTTTGGTGTGAACCGAGCTTGACCTGAATCTGGAGATAGCTACTTCTACTCTGTTCTAGAATTCTAGATATTTTTGGTAAACAAAGGAATAACAAAATCAAACAAATATTAGTGTAAATATTTTATGACATCTGAGCAAAACGCAAAAGTTCGTAACAATTTTTGTTTTTGAAAGCTTTTATTCATTATTTAATTCGTCTGTCGTTCATTTTTGAACTCGTATTGAAACCTTTTTCGCTGTGTTGACACAGTTTGTTGATTTTTTATTTATTTATTCGATACCTTAGATTCTACAGCATAAAGTATAAGTCGAGTATGATGCTGCAGTATTGAAATGAATAGCTTTCTAAATAATCCATAACTTTTGTATAATGTTACAGTCAAATTTAATTTTACGGTAAACTTTAATATCAATATGTCTAAGAGGAAAGTTTCATTACTAAATGGACGTTAATAGGAGCCGTATATTCAGATAATCTTAGGATAAACTTTCTTAGTTTCACAGTAAGTTAATCCTATACAAAGTGTAAGTCGAGTTTAAATGAGCTCTTTGACTTGTATCTAAAAGATACCTATTCCTCATCATATAATTTTGAACCAGCTCCAAAACCAAAAGCGTTAGCACAGCACCATTGTCAGGTAGAATAATGATGGCTGCGTCCCAAAGCTGTGGGAGGTACAGGAGAGGTGTAAGGATGCGTGAGACGCTGTGGAACGATGCGAGTGATGTGAGTCCACTAGAGATGTGAAATTTGAGCAACCCTTGCAGACATCTTGTTTTGTAAATTCTAAAATCTCGCTCTGCTGAGCCTTTTCCACTATAACTTCGCTGAGCGAAGGTAGGTAAATGAAGCGATTCTATTGGTTCTTAACAAACATAGGTATCACTCGCTATTCATCCTCGCACATCACTGGTGGAAACCTGTCTTAAGCATAGTTTGGTTGGAGTACGCTGCTGCCCATCGCCTTTTCCCTTAAAGCCTTTATCTAAGTACGTTCCGTAGAAATTCAGGAGACGCAAGAAGACGTCGTGCGAAACAGTTTGACGACGACGCCGTCAAAATTTTGGAAGTCGAATGAGTTTGGATAAATTAAGAGCTTACTTTCTGCATGCAACCATGCTTCACCTCTTTATAATTTTCATGTAGATTAAATAACCTACCTCATCATCGACGCACAGATTTCGATATTTTTTTGCGTCAGCACGGCTTTTACTTCTGTATCCTATCATGATGATATCGTTTGTTAGGTACCTGGTCGATCATCGACGCACAGTTCTTAGTCCATAATGTTATCGTTTCTTACCTAGTAGAACATCGACGCATAGCTTTCAATCCATGGTGATATCGTTTGTAACCTGGTAGATCTTCGACGCACAGTTCTCAATCCATCATGATATCGTTTCTTACCTCGTAGTCGTAGATCATCGACGCACAGTTCTCAATCCATCATGATATCGTTTGTTACCTGATAGATCTTCGATGCACAGTTCTCAATCCATGATGATATAGCTTGTTACCTGGTAGATCGTCGACGCACAGCTCTCGGTCCTCCCTGAACAGAGGTGCTCGACTAGGACAAGCGCAGGCGCAGGTCCCTATGAGCTCGTTCGGTGCTTCTTTGGCGCCATGCTCGCCGCATTGTGACGTATTGGCGTCTTCACCTGAAACGAAAATTGAGTTTTAATTTAATTTATTTATTTAAATATTTTAAAGCACACATTTAAAAAAGTATATAATAGGTGGGCATAGTGCCAATAGCACTTTCTACCTGCCAACCACACATGGTAAAAAACAAGAACATAATGGCGTGCTATAAAGAATAATATTTAAATATGTTACAAAGGTTGTACGAGGTTATTTATTGTATTAAAGTTTATTAAGAAGGGGTACCTAGAGGTAATCTACTTCCTTAAACTCGGCCAGAGATGATAAACTGACTTTATTCAATAAAGACATGATTATGATCCTAAAACAACCTTTATAGATCAGAAAGTGGATATTTTTTAACGTTTGTCTTAAAGAAGCAGAAAATATTCAAAACTACTATATCAAAAATAATTTCGTGGCAACCTACCTACCTAAAACACGACTGCGTTGTATTAAACTATAATATGTCTCGTATTTTATAAGTCAGTTCAAATTAATTTGTATAAAAAAAAATTATAGGTACATGGGAAATAAGTAGGTACTTACACTCTATACTTACTCACTACATAGTATAAAACAAAGTCGCTTTCCGCTTCTGTCCCTATGTAGGTATGCTTAGATCTTTAAAACTACGCAACGGATTTTGATGCGGTTTTTTTAATAGATAGAGTGATTCAAGAGGAATGTTTATATGTATAATTTAGTATAATTTAGCATTGCACCCGTGCGAAGCCGGGGCGGGTCGTTAGTTAGTTAGCTAGTAGTACTATATGATTATTCATCAGCTTTCTAAACCCTACTTACTGCTACTAAAACCGATACTCAGAAAAGTCTTAAAGTCTAGTCAAAGCTCTGATACAAATGCGGCTACCGAATTTGAAGGATAGCCAATCGATAAAAGCGGTCAAGATATATTTAACACGTGCACACTTAAGATAAAGATAACAATTTCGAAGCACCTACTTGTAAAACATATAAGCCTAGAAATGTAACACAGTCTCAAGTGCTCTTATTCAAATGTAACGAAAAAAGTTCGGAAAAGTAGCTAAACATTTACGGTTGCTCTAGTTGTGGAAGTGTGCTTTGAAAAATGCTTTGTCAGTACAAGAACTAATACCGTTTCGTACGTGTTCAAGTGGCGCTGCTCACTCCATGTATCTATCAAAGAGAACCGTGATTCCCTCTTATATGTAGGTAGGTACAGCGTAAAAGCTTGCCACGTGTCCAACGACGCGTCCAACGGGTAAACTACTCTGAACATTTGGTTGCAAGCAAAACATTTGCAGCATGATTGAGACGAAAGTTGAATCGCGCCATGTCATTCAAGTAGAAACTGTGTCTTAGATTTTTAAGGCTCTTTCGGTTTTACTGCTTAAGTGAATAGCGTGGTCTGTAATTTTGAGATTTTGGTAAATATTTGAAATGGCAAACAAGACGTGATGATTAGCGCGTTGTTTAAGAATTGACTGTACAAACTCTTTTACGAGTAGCTGAGACTGTGTTTATGTTTAGATTAACGTAGAGAAAGGTTGTTGAGTTCGCACCTGGAGATTAACTACATGCCCACACGTTTATGTGTTCTATTCACAGAAATATATCGAGATAAAAGAAAAGAGTTGACTTGTATTGAACCCGAACGTGTAACATTTTGCATAGGTAATTTGACGTCACGAGATTAAATTAGTGATGTTAAAACACAAGCCTTGTTTGAACAGTTAAATATTGAACAATAACGCATTCTGTTTTTATAACCTGACGTCGCACGCGGAAACACACGCGGAAAGCGGTCGGGAGCGGACTGAAGTTCGCGGCGAGATACTGAGGTCTCCAGACCCCAATTTCGGCACGTGAGTTACATACACTTTTCGCTTCTATCGATATATTTCTGTGGTTCTATGGGTATTTAGTAGTTATCGGACACTACGTCTAATTAATCGTAGCACCTATCTTAACCTACAAGACTTCTAGTCAAATCTAGGTTGCCCCAATTACCTATCACTACCTGTAAATGAGTCGTGTCTGGCTAGCGAACCGATTCGCCCGCTTCTAAGACGACCAGTAGCTTTATCTACTGGTCGTCTCTACCCACTCGAATCAAGACTCACCGGATAGAGTGCAGATGTCGCCAGTGTCGCGCATAGCCAGCGAGCCGATCTTCGCGCGCGCTGTGGCTGTGGCCAGTAGCAGAAGCAGCGCTGCCATGCTACCTTCCACTCTGACTTATGTATGACTCACCAGTTAGAGTGAAGATGTAGCGACTGAAGCGCATAGCCAGCAAGCCGATCTGCGCCCTATGCGCAATGGCTGTCGCCACTAGCAAAAGCAGCGTTCCTATTCTAAACTCTATTCAGATTCATTCATGTCTTACCGATTAGAGTGAAGATGTCGCCAGTGTTGTGCCTGGCCAGTGAGCCGATCTTCGCACCCGCTGTGGCCTTAACCAGTAGCAGGAGCAGCGTTACCATGCTACCCCCGCACTCTCACTCATGACATGACTCACCGGTTAGAGTGAAGATGTCGCCAGTGTCGCGCCTGGCGAGCGAGCCGATCTTCGCGCCCGCTGTGGCCGTGGCCAGTAGCAGGAGCAACGCAGCCATGCTACCCCCCACCGCCCGCGCCGTCTCCCCCCTCCGACACCCGCATTGCTGTCAACACCTGTAACAGAGGACAATTATTATAATAATGCATACGTTTAACGTTGATAGCTTCTGGGGGCCTACTTGGAAAACCAAAAGCGAAGTTTCTGATTCGTTTCAAGCAAACGCTAATCTTATGCAAGCGACATAAGATTTGGTTTTGCACGAA
The DNA here is from genome assembly GCA_947859395.1 of Eupithecia insigniata. Lineage (NCBI taxonomy): Eukaryota > Metazoa > Arthropoda > Insecta > Lepidoptera > Geometridae > Eupithecia > Eupithecia insigniata. The sequence goes on along the minus strand of OX402009.1, from coordinate 6,689,840 downwards.
AACGAATCAAAAACTTAATTTTTCCTTTTCCGAGTAGCCGCCCTGTTTTTGAATGATTTATCTACTATAGGCAACTCTACGTTAACACTGGTAAAAAAGCACCTTTAGGTACTCTACTGGATTAAACATAGTATTTTTTTATGTGTTGGCTTTATATCGACTATTAGCAATCAAAGAAATAAGGTAATATCTTCCTATTTTTACTCAAAGGTGATTCTGATAAGTCGAATGAACTCTTCTATCATTCACTGCAAATTACATCCAATAATCATTCAATAAAGAATATTACTTAGGAAACCTATCAACAGCTTTGAATAAAATGTATACGAGTTAAAAGCTTTCTTTGACCTCTTCTGTAAGAAGCTAAGCTTACATCGTAGGTAATTTATAACCAACGGTATCTCCTAAGTGATATTTTCTCATGTAAATAGCGATGACTCCATACATAGATAGGAAATCATGAGAACTAAGTGAAATCGAACATTAAACAATGGCGGTGCATTTTTACAAACTCTCGCTGATATCTCATACAGGAGAAATATGTATGAATATGAAATATGGATGGGCATTGACTATTCATTTATTTAATAAGTTTTTCATTTATTTATTGTTTTAACAAAATCTACAGCCCTTAAATCTAGACAATTCAAACTTTAATGATATAACTTACTGCCAATTAAAGATTTATATTTTATAAAAGAAACTTTCACAATACTGACATTTAAATACCACTAAACAAAAATAAAACTTACATAAATAAAATACGATACAATACATACAGAAAACAATAAAATACAGTTCATAAAAACAATAGAAATACAGTTAATCTAACCTATAAACATGATCAGTTGATCATGATCATTGATCTTCTGTACAGTGTTAAGTTGTTGTATTATTTTCTATTTTATTTTATGTGTATCTAACTCGTGAATCTATGGACACATTTGTTTTCTGAAATAAAGCATTTTTATTTTTTATTTATTTATATGGTTCACCAACAATTAACATATTTAGCTTATTTATTACATACTCGCTGTTCGCCGCGGTTTCACCCGCGTTAAATTCAACTTTCATATTTCTAGGTGGATAAAAAGATATTTTTCCCGTAAATCTCCTATAGGAACTTGATGTTTTAACAGGACAAATAGTATATGTTACTCTCCATCCTTTCAACTAACTATATGTCAAAAATCAAGTCGATTGGTTGCTTAGTTAGGGCGTAAAGGAAGGACAAACAAACAAACATACTTTCGCATTTATAATATTTACAGACAGTCATATTCTAAATACCTATGTATGATGGGTGGGCACAAAACTAATATAATTACGTAGGTAGCTTCACCAATCGGCAGTTAGCTCCCTTATGTTTGAAGCCAAATAATTATTATTAATTCAAAATTATTTTCTGCTGGAGATTTTAATTTTAATAATTATGAATACCAACCAATATTTTATAACATATATTTTTTGTTTGTATCTTTATTTTTATCTTAAAACAGTAGCTTATCTATAAATAATAATAATAATAATAAATAATGTTGGACAGTGCACACAACATCATCTAGCCCCAAGCTAAGTAGAGCTGTGTTATGGGTACTATCTATATAGGTATATCTAGGTTAAAAAGTGTGTACGAAAAGCAAACGTTTTCTAAAAGAAAACTACAATTCTAAACATTTTTGTCATTGACTCTACCTAGAAAGTAAGTAGATAAGTTACAAAATGTTGATTGACAGTCAAAAATCGCACTTTATAACTTGGAAAGAAATATCTAATCATTCTGGTAAACTCGCTCAGCGGTGGGCGAGTCAATAAGGACTTGCCACCTGTTAGATATGAAAGCAAAATCGTATCGGTAAGAGACCACCTACAAAGGCGAATGTCTCTTCGGCGGATCGTGTCGGTGAGCCTTCTCCAAATTGCTTTTATCGTCAACGATCTCTCGTACGTAGCGCAACAAAAAATGCAATTCTACTACTAAATATTATATCCTCTAGTTAGTAGTAGTGCTACGTGGTCTACCCATCTTCGGAAGGAGATCCAGAGGACGCCCACAAGAACGCTGAGCAGACGAAGTTTCTAAAACAGCCGGAAAAACACGGCTAGGAAGCTGAAGGGGCCTTTACTTGAAAAGGGCCTAAATAATTAGTGTTTTTAAGTTAAATTACTAAGTATATTATTGTGAAAATTAGTTATGGAAATAAAAGGCTTTATATAATAAAGATAAAGATTATTTATTGTTGAAATTGTGTACAAAGAAATCTTAAAGGTGGAAACAACAGCAATAACAAAAACAACAATATTTTTAAATATTAAAAAGTCCACCGCTACGATTGTTGATTGTTGCAAATGTCAAACATTATGCCGATTGGGAGCTTTGCTGACGAGCGCGGCATTATTTTATAGAACACTAGCTGACCCGTGCCCACTTCGTTGGGCGGTAAACATTTTTAGTTAACAGAACCGAACCGTGAGAACGAGTTGAAGATCAAAGTTGTATCCGTCTTCGCCACGACAGTAGGTATATAAGCGAGTAGAGACTGAAGAGCATCAAATGCCTGGTGCGTTTCGTCAATGCATTGGTCATCCCGGGTACGCAGCACAATGTCCCGCCTGTCACAGTGCTGATCTACCAGGACGACGGCAACATCATTGGTAGCGAGAGCTTTTTACCAGCCGGATGCTGTCCAGTAGGTCGTTTATCGGCACTAATAACAATTTTGTAATCATTTTGTTGACTTTGGGGTATGGACTCGTATTTTATGTCCTTCCTCGTAGTATGAACTCAAATCATGCTAAGTATCATTCGAATCCATTTAGTAGTTTTTGCGCTATTTTAGGCCGGGAAATGTCACTTCCATCCCCACTCCCAAGGGAACCTTAATGAATTCCAGGATAAAACGTATTACATGACCTTCCTCGTAGTATGAACTTAAATCATGCCAAGTTTCATTATACATTCAGTAGTTTCAGCGCTATGGGCAGCTAAGAAATTTTACCCTACTGCGGGGGGGGGGGGGGGGGGGGGGCACTACGGGGGCTATTGTGGGTCCCACTGCGGGGCAATGTGGGGGCCCACTGCGGGGGTAAACTGCCGGGGGCCCCCACTGCCGGTGCCCTCCACTGTGGGGGCCTACTGAGTGGGTCCCACTGCGAGGAAATGTGGGGGGCCCACTGCCGATGCCCCACTGCTGGTGCCCCCACTGTGGGGGCTAATGAGGGGTCCCCACTTCTGGGGCCCCCATTGCCTGGGGCCCCACTGCCAATGCCCCCCACAGTGGGGGGCTATCGCTCTCTACCGCCCTTACCCCGCGCGCCATACTGCAACGGTACCACTGCGGGGCAATGTGGGGGGCCATCTGCCGGCGGCCCCCACTTCCGGGGCCCCACTGCCGGTGCCCCCCACTGTGGGGGCAAGTGAGGTCCCACTGTGGGGCAATGTGGGGGCCACTGGGAGGGTTCGGTTGCGTGAGGGGCCCCACTGCCAATGCCCCCCACAGTGGGGGGCTATCGCTCTCTACCGCCCTTGCCCCGCGCGCCATCATGCAACGCGCAAAATTTCACTTCCATCCCCTCTCCGAAGGGAACCCTATTGAATTCCGGGATAAAAAGTATTTTATGCCCTTTCTTGTAATATGAACTTAAATCATGATAAATTTAATTTGAATACCTTCAGTAGTTTCGGCGCTATGCGCAGCAAAGAAATTTTAATTACATCCCCTCTCCCAAGAGAACCCTATTGAAATCCGGGATAAAAAGTATCCATGTCCTTCCTCATAGTATGAACTCAAATCATACCAAGATTCATTTGAATACATTTAGTAGTTTCGGCGCTACGCGCAGCCAAAAAAATTTACTTTCATCCCCTCTCCCAAGGGAACCCTATTGAAATCTGGGATAAAAAGTATCCTATGTCCTTTATCATAGTATGATCTCTGAAATCCTGCCAAGTTTCATTTGAATACATTCAGTAGTTCCGGCGCTATGCGCAGCCAACAAATTTTACTTTCATCCCCTCTCCGAAGGGAACCCTATTGAAATCCGGGATAAAAAGTATCCTATGTCCTTCCTCGTAGTATGAACTCAAATCCTGCCAAGTTTCATTTCAATACGTTCAGTAGTTTCGGAGCTATGCGCGGCCAAGATACAGATAGACAGACAGACAGACAGAGATGATGGAAAAAAATAAATTTTTGGCATCAGTATCGATAATAGAGTGGCCTCCAAAAAAAATTTTCTAAATATCTTCAATGTACAGAATTGGACCTGTTACAGTTTTATTATAAGTATAGACTAGCTGCTGCCCGCGCCTTCGCCCGCATTTTATCGGGATAAATGTTGCCTATATGTTATTCCAGATCCCAGCTATACCCATACCAAATTTCAGCCTAATCTGTTTTGTAGTTTTTGCGTGAAAGAGTAACAAATATCCATACAGACTTTGACATTTATAATATTAGTAGGATATAATATACATATATGTACGTATAATAGTAGGAAGGATTATAAATATCAAACGGCTCTGCTACACGTGTGAAGCAGGGGCGGGTAGGTAATATCTAACATCTTTATGCGTTTTACCATAAAAACTATCGTAAGTACATTGACAAATTCATTATGAATGTTAATTATGTGCATGCAAGGACGCGGAAAGCGCGCGTCTCGAATCGCACTCACTCTGAAGAAGTCCCTCGTTAAAGCTTATCTAAGGATAAAATAGTCTAGCTCATTGTTTTTCTTTGTTTTGTATTACTTGTGTTTAATTTAGTTTTTTTGCATGCTAACATAAACTATGCTCTAGTTTTTTTTAAATGGTAGAAAAATGAAGACCTTATTTTGTATGCACATATGACTTAAGTTTCTTGCAAATAAAATATATGACTATGACTAAGGGGAGTAACGTTGGTGATAGATGATTATACAACAAAACTCCTAGCGAGTTGCAAAAACTTTCTGTAAATAAATTGTCAAACATATCCTTTGTAAAAAGGCTTATTACAAAATTTCAGACTATCTAGAAGATAAAAAAGCTTGGGACGGATTTTGCTCCAACTCGAAAAATAACTCTTAAAATAACACCTAACAGGCTAAAGGTTTCTTCGTCGCTTCTTTACTTTAGTCTACGTACCGAAGCGACCGAAATCAAAATATCACTTTATTTCCAAATCAGTGTTTAATTTTAAGAATTTGACCTGTCTAAGTGTACATTTATTGTATTTACGGAAATAAAGAAACTTTGACTTTGACTTGACTTTGACTTTGACTATAGATGTGGTTCGTAGTTAACCCGCTTACGGTATGACTCTTGCGTGTATCCTTCTAAACAGTAATTTATAATTCATAATTCATCAGGTAATATTATATGTAGTCCGTTCATAAGACTTATTTTAGATCACTGGATTCTACCTACAATTATTTCAATACGTACATATTAAAGAACATTGGAACTAACAAGCTAAATTAGATTTTATTTAGAAGCATGCAATAATATTTATTATCATTTAAAACAATACTTATCTTTATGAATTTTAAATAATGAACATATTATAAAATTTGATATAATATAATAAAAACATTATTTGTAGGTTATGAATATATAAACAGAATTTAAAAAATTCAATACAGTTAGTAAATTTCATAACTTGAAGATAAAAAAATCATCGCGTCGTTCATTTCTATAGCCTCACCGCCGCCGCAGCCGCCGCCGCCGTCGCGCGATAATCGGTGGTAGAGTTATTCCCTTAGCTTGGTACGAGGTAGCATTAGCAATGATTACGGAAGTTCTATTAACGAGAAGGATGGATGCAGTCGATTTATCGTCATCATCAGGCTTGGTAGATATGTCTTAACATATTTCAAAGCTCATAACGGCGGAAAGCGATCTCCTGACATATGATTGAATGGTTCTGCGCACTGCTAAATCGACAAAGTGGGTGTTTGTTTTATTGTTTGGTATGATAGTTGATGATGGTAAAGTTTGACGGCCGATTTGGCGCGGCGGGCGAAGGGTTCGATTCCCGCTTTGGGAAAAATAAGATAAGAAAGATAAGATTTTTTTTATTGATTCACAAAACAAAAATACCATAGTGAAAAATTTTTGTATGATTTGGAAATATCTGTTTAGGATGTTCTGGGTATTTCCTATGTATAATAAAAAAAATGTATGTTTTGTATTGTTTGTTGTAGTGTCAAATAAATATTTATAAAAAGTAAAAAGAAAGTAAAAAGATTTTTTTTTTTTTTTTTTTTATTTGCCAGAACAGATGAGTAATGTACAGCAAATTAACCTTAAATAAAAAGAAAAACTGACAAAATCGGACTCCACTCAGCATGTGCTATGGTAGAGCAGATCATACCATGGCGCTGATCTTCCGTGGATTTTATCTATCTTCTATCTATCTATTATGTATATCAGTCATCTAGTAGGAACCATAACACAAGCTCTGCTTAGCTTGGGGCTAGATGATACTGGATGGATTGTCTAGCATTATTTATAAACTAGCTGCTGCCCGCGCTTTCGCCCGCGTGTTATCGGGATAAAAAATAGCTTAAATGTTATTCCAGGTCCCAAACTATAGGTACCCATACCAAATTTCAGCCTAATCGGTTCAATAGTTTTTGCGTGAAAGAGTAACAAATATCCATCCATACATCCATCCTTACAAACTTTGACATTTATAATATTATAGTAGGAAGTAGGATAGGATTACTAGCTTTACCCGCGGCTCATTTCTCGTTGAATTTTAATTTTTGCGCAAAACCCTATTTTTTATAATCAATATCCTATTCCGGACGGAGACAAATCCAACAAATCAAAAATCATTAAAATCGGTTCAGCCGTTCTCGAGTTATACCTAAGTGGTGTAACTAACACGACTTTGTTTTATATGGATAGATTAATCAAGAGGTAGGAAGGTAAGCAAGAAGGACCTAAGTACTTCTTAATCTCATCATTATCATCACCATCTCGACGTCCATTGACAGACTAGACACTACTGGGGCCGAATTCTGACAGTCAATCGCATTACTATGACAATGGTATCGTCACAGAATCGCCCACAGATGAAAGAACTCTACATAGCGCGTGTTGAGCTATATGCATGGAGAGAAACATAGATTGGTATAAACCTTGACACTTTTGACACACGTCCCTCTAGAATAGAATAGAATAGAATAGAAATACTCTTTATTGCACACCAAGATAGAATAACAAGACAGGAAAACACAAACACAGAAATAGTTGTACAATGGGCGGCCTTATCGCTAATAGCGATTTCTTCCAGGCAACCTTTGGATGGACACGTAATTATTGTATAGGTATAGACGGTGGCGTATTAAAGACTAATGTATACTATACAGAAAATACATAAACAATTACCTACTGATATATAAATGTCAATAAATATCTACTAAGTTTAAAGAGTTTACATAAACATATATAAAATATTAACTATTTGAAATCGAATTAAGAAAGTGTTCATAGACCATATTTTTAAATATAGGGAGAGATTTAGCTTGTCTTATTGGGGTAGGTAAGGCATTCCATAGTCTAGTCTCTATCTCTAATTTCTTGCATCAATGGTAAAATGCCAAAATGTGTCATTCTGAGACGATACCATTGTAAAGCCGATTGTCCACCGTCAGCTAAACTAAGTTAGCTTAGTTTATCTCGCATAGTTGAGCCAGTTTTGATATATATTTGATAGTGTATGAAAAATTGACTTAAACTGGCTTTAAATGGCAAACTGAAAGCGACTAATTTTGTAGAAATCGGTCCATCGGCGGATGCCGCCCCAAAGATCACTTCAATGACCGGTATAATATCTAAGTAACGCGCTACCCTTCTTGCGCGCTCACTAGTTGATAAAAAAGTATGATAGTGTCGTTTACCTGTTACTTTTTTATTCACCTTAATTTTTTTCGGAAAAGTATAATAAATGAATAATGCTGGACAATTCACACAGCATTATCTAGCCCCCAAGCTAAGCAGATCTTGTGTTATGGATATATAGATAACTGATATACATAATACAATATATTACATAGATAGATATTTTTTATCATACATAGAAAAACGACCAGAACACCCTGAACAAATATTTGCAGATCGTCTGTCGATCGATGTCCTGAGGCGGGAATCGAACCCGCAACCTCCTGCGTTGCAGGCGGACCTTCGCCCACCGCGCCACATCGGTCGTCAAATGCTTTCTCTTCCTTTACTTAACTAGATTAATCAACTATGCATGCCGTTTCTGTCCTTAATAAAATAATGTAACTATTTTTAACATGTTTTCTTCGTAACCTAACAGTGCCGCTCAATACCCTAAGGTTATCTACCTTGCATGTAATTGTTCACAACTCCTTGTAAGCATTCACAAAATACCATTACATATTCAACTAAGAATTCCCAAGTAGTAACATGACAACCAATAATGAAATAACAACAAATGATAATAACAATCCATATTATGTAAGTACCTAATATTACCAACTGAAGATTGAAATAGACAGAGAACGGTTTGCGCATAGTCTTCACACAGTAGATATTTACATTCCTAGTCATTTCTACCTAATAGTCTATTGTTGTTTGGCGGAGGAAGATATTTTGGCGAGCATAGCATGAGCAAAGCACAATTCATTGGCGCTTTAAAATACCGTCTTCCATAGAGCATGGAACAAGCGGTGGTTTTATAGAGACGAACAGTTGTCTAGTAAAATATGTCCATGTATTATTTTTACATAATTGCCCATTTAGATAATTCAACAATATGCAATCAACAAACACAGATGAAACACAGTTATTGAACAAAAATCATCAAAGTAACATTTTCTTTGTATTTGTTTTCGAGTGTTATTAATAAATAGTTATGAGTAGGAAGGAATAAGTGCCTAATAATGAAATATCTCCAATAATAGTCTGGGAACCTGCGATGGGAAACAGTCTCAGATATTTTAGAATTATACTTCGTTGAAGACAGATTAAGACAATACGACAATAGCATCTTTACTCGTATATGATTGTAACAAAATTGAACGTGTCTGTGATGCCTATATTCGGATCTATTTTAGAATCGAATATTAAACATTATTTGCAAAATAAGACATTTATGATCAAACTAAGGCATTTATGAAAAACTTACACAAAGCATAATTCTACACTTGCCGTAAAAAAATTGCACATTGGAATTGAAAAACGGACGAGAAATTAATGAAAGTGGTCTGAACCAAAACTTGCGAACTTTGCGGTTTTTTTTCCTCAAAAGGAAAAGGAACTCGTTTGGGATCAATTTGTTGTCCGTCTTTCCATCTATTTGTCAACCCTCTTTTCTAAGGAACGCGTGGAGTATTTCTTCAGTTTTATAAACCATAACTAATAATAATTTCAATTTTTTTTAATCATTATCGTGAATTCTAGGTCTAGCAGTACAGAAGGCATTCTTTTCTATTAGAATATGTACACATGTAAACGTAAAAACTCTACCTACTCTGTGGTTGAATATTCAGTTTGTGGCGCGAAACTCATCACAATAGGGCAGATGAGCTTGCAGTCCATAGAAACATACTCGTAGAAACAGATCTAAATTAATAAAACTACCACCGCAATGCTTTACTTCTGCCGCTAAGAGTAAAATAGTTGTTCTTAGAGGCTTGAACATGGTTTGAAGAGAATTACTTCCTGGGGCCAAATATTGTTAATCAATCGTTTTACTATGATAATGGTATCGACGCAGAGCCATCCATAGATGAAAGAAACTCTAGCTAGATAGTGCGCGCGGTGTTATCGGTGTTTCACGGAGAGATTGATAGAATGGTTTCAACCTTTTTGTCATTCTGAGAAGATTCCATTGTTATGGTGAAGCGATTAATTTAGTAGGCATAAAGTATATCGCAGACATAATAAGATATAATAGGTACTTATTCAGTTTGCCATAGAAAACGAAATGATAGAGAGATTGACAGCAACCGATGTTCTTAAAGTAACGAAAAAAAACGATATAAATTGTGACAGTAACAATCAGGTAATTCCACAGCTGGGCAAATACCCATCATCAATGTTGAAAGTCAATTTATCTAAATGGTAGAACGAATACCATTTTTGTTAAGTACATATAAATTAGTCGATCGCTATTGTATCGTATTTATTTTCAGATAATAAAATCTATAGCTTAAAATAAAAATGTGATAAGAATTAAAATTGAATTATACCTACTAGCTAAAATTATGCTATGCAGAACTATCCATACCTACTAATATTATAAATCTGAAAGGAGTACCTAATTCTGGTTATCTATCTGTTCCCTTGCTAAACTAAAACGGCTGAATGCATCTTATTAAAATTTGGCATGGAGATAGATGATTTCTTGGGGTCAGGGTACAGGCTACTTCGTATCACAGCGCGCCTGCGTCACTAGTTATTTTTCATATAAAAAGAAATGGCTACTCAATACTACCAAGAACAGACGTGCGCCATTTAAACCACAGCAATCATAATAATTCTAATGAATGTTCTGAATGTTTAAGTCTGAATGAAGGCAAGACAGATTACAGAGGGACTTAGCCCTCGGCAAAGTGACACCGGTTGAACTGGATAATTGTTTACCATCATTACATCTACTACAGTCACAGCACGTACCGTGTCGAAGTAAAAGCCTCCGCACACTCGCAGACGGATCACACGCGAAGCCGCGAACTTCTCGTAAACCATGAGTGTGGATCCCATTCGCATATTCGTCGCGGCTTCCCGTCGCGTTCACACCTTATTCCCGTATTTTGTATTTTTTTTTGTCCCGCGGCAAAGGTTGAACGCGCGAGCTTGGAGGGCCTTCGCAGTTTTTCCGTGATTCGCAAAGCGATCCCCGCGCCGCGATTTCACGTCGTTATTCGCGCGCGAGTGTGGAAAAGCGTTAAAGAGCCTATTGATAGCCTGGGTCGCATTTGTGCAAAGTTTTAACTTAGCACGATAAGGTTGTATTCATGTAAGTGCACGTTTGCAGCAGACTGCACTTATGGCTGATCGGTGGGTAGATAGCAGTGTTCCGGTAGTGTACCCGGTGGCACTCATTCATGTGTTCATTGCAAGGTATTGAAGGATTCTGAGGTAGGATAGAGACTTTTGAAGAATCGCAAAGAAAAAATATCTTAACGTTTTGAAGAATCATAAAAGTCCCTAAAATCACCATCTATGTCAGATCGATTTCATAAGTGCCACGTAAGGAGGCCCTAATAGCCTAGCTACCCTGTCCTAGGCTAAGATATAGGCGTTCGCGCTTAGGGGCACGCTTATCTTGTATATAAAATTTCCATGTCACAATTTTATTTACCGTACTCCTCCGAAACGGCTTTACCGATTTTTACCAAATTTTATTTACGTATTCGGTAGGTCTGAGAATCGGCTACTATCTATTTTCCATACCCCTACGTGATAAGGGTTGAAGGCAAAACAACGTTTAGCGGGTCAGCTAGTACATACATATTATGTGAGTTGTGCTACTCTCCCCTACACTAAATCGATGGATTTTTCGTTTCTATCAAATTGCAATAGGTACAATAAATAAATAATACTGAACAATCCACACAGCATCATCTATCCCCAAGCTAAGCAGAGCTTGTGTTATTTATGGGTGACTGATATATTTATGTACAACATAGATAGATATTTTTATTATATATAGAGAATACCCAAAACACCCAAGTCAAATATTTGCAGATCGTATAAACATTTGTCCCAAGGCGGGTATCGAACCCCCAACCTTCTGCGTCGCAGGCGGACCTTCGCCCGCCGCCGTGCCACATCGGTCGTCTATAAATAAACAATACATACATAGATGATGGCCGATCTCAACCTCATGAACGTCAGATGAACCTCATAAATGAACCAAATTAGTAATTTTACAAGTACCTAGGTAAAAAGAATAAACATAACATAAACATAAACTAACCTAACACCGTTATTTTCGGTAGCCCCTACGTGCAAAACAATGTAGGTAGGTACTAGCAAAGTCAGCACTCTACAACTACGGTCAGAAGTTCCCCTTGATAATTTTATAACCCGTCTTTATTACCTATACGTTCATTTATTCTGCATAAAATATTATAACTACCTACCCTCATTTACCACTCGTTACAATACAAATAAGGCTTTTTTAGACGCCTGTCTCTTTTTTCTCCCGCTACTTCAAAATAGCCATTCGCGTCGGACCAAAGTAGGACGTAGGCGAAACATCAAATTCAGAGGTGATTACATTCCGCATTCGTCCCACTTTTCAAATGCTGTATCTACCAGAAGTTGCTATACATCAATTGTTTGCACATCCTATGACCCATTGGATAACATAGAATAAGACGAGATAATAAATGGTGTAGATACACGTAGCCAATAATATCTGATTAACTCGTCACCTACGTAGGAAGTTTACACAAAATTACCTCATAAACGATAGCGAAATGATAATCCGTAAGACAAAAACACAGATGCAAAATAAAGACACTTTAGATAGGTACGAAGTCCTCCTCTCTCAACTTTAAACAAACACTTTCAATGGCCATAACGCACGTGGATTTCTGCGGTTGTTCAGATCCGCGGCCGCGCGGTTCCTACGCACCGTGGAGGCTGGGTCGTGATAGCGTTAAGCAATGGCTGAGTCACAAAAATAAACAGTTTATTTTTCTTCATAATCATGATGCCAATAGAAGATAACAACGGGGATTACTAAGTTGATAGATATATTATTGTAACGGATATACTAAGTAACAAATAAATATATTTTCATTTTATTTTTCATTGCAGAGTTATTGTAGGTACGTCACCCACCTGGGTCTGCGAGCAGTTGGAGTAGGGCTCCAGCTTCCCTAAGGCAAACCCCGGGAGGGCGATGGTACTATGTGGCACGTGCCATCGTAATTTTCACGAGACGTCAGCGGGGCCGTACTTAAACGCCCCGGAGAGGTGCCAATTTGGCTTTGCAAGATGGGTCTGGCGCGGTCCATCGGAGACAGATTTTCCCCTCAAAAAAAAGGTACGTCATGATGATAAATGCCCACATGTACCCGGAGAACACCTTGAGGTTTTAGTCAGTTGGAGTCTGACATACCACCCGTAGATGGAAGATTATCCTAAGGCTTAAGGAAATTCAAGCAAAAATAAAAATATCTGCTTTGTCATGCTAACTTAAAAATATACTGACTAATGTGACTAAAGTAATGATAACTATGTTCGGCCATATTGCTCAAAACAGTCTATTTATACGATGACGCGCGACGCAGCCAAAGACATTATGCTTAGACACTTGTCTCTGAGAACTGAATTACCTACAGTAGCGGTTATTTCTAACGTATTTCTATCTAATGAGTAAAGTACCTACTTATGGCTGGATAGCAAATATATACGTATAACATGGTAATACTCGTAATAATAACGTTATAAGCGCGATATATCATTAGGGTGGGTGGGTAAAAAGTGCGAGTTAATCATGTATGGAATCAGGGAAGTTATTATAAGTTTTAGGGACACAGCATCCGTTTTACTGGATCCGTTTATTTTCCCGATTGATTTTTTGATTTTTTCTATTTTACAAAAAACCCGTAGTTTTAGGGTTCGTTTTGCGAAATAGTTATATACGACAGTACGGAACCCTCCGTGTGCAAGTCGACTCGCACTAAGCACGTTTTATTTATATATCTTGTTCTCTAGTATACAGGTGTATTGTGTACAACCGTTATCTGACAAAAATACAACTCTGATTTATTAAAGATTATTTATCGCGTACCTTTTGTTATATTTTTTTACGACTCAGATATTTACAAGCTATTGCCTAGTAAAATTCTATGACTGAGTTACACTGAAACAGGCTTGCAGCATATCGTTTAAATTTAACTGAGTGGGTAAATATGTCTTCGGTGACCCTAGTAAGCATTCTGGGTAGCCTATAGCCATTATCTATCTTGTGCTCGGAAAATACTTCATCCATATCTCAAGCATCGATTACCTTCATATTTACTTGCTCGTAATTAAAAACTTTGGACAGATGAGTAATTGGTAAATCCAAGAATTCCTAACTTCCCTAATCACACGGTTAAATGCATGAGCAAACATTAGTATTGGCTTTAATTCCATCCAAATTAAAAAAAAACATCGATTGCCTCCTATAGATGTTTTCTTATCGACGCGTGCCAAGCTGATTATTTTGATAGGTCTTTCTAGTAACCGACGATGAGACTGGTAAGCCATGAACTAATATTTAACAAACATCAATTCTCAAACATTGATGTTTGTCTAGCATTGCTTGTGGTTGGTGATAAGCTGAGCGGGTTCGGAAACGGAGTATTGCATTTATTTAAATTTATTTATTGCATACATATCCAATATAAGATGTTACAATATTTGGCCCTGTAAGGGCGTATATCGTATATATCTTGAATATAAATAAATGTTTACAATAATCATTTAGTCAGAATCAGAATCAATAACTTTATTTCTTTAGGCTTACAAAATTCATTTAGACAAGTCAAATTGTATACTATAAACATAGTTATTATTATCAAATAAGAAATAAAGTGTTATTGATATTCTCTTCACTTCAATTTCCACTAGTGGAAGAAGTGAAAAAGAAGTCCTCTTATAAGTAATAATAATAGTAATATTTAACAAACATCAATTCTCAAACATTGATGTTTGTCTACCTGCAGCTTGTGGCGAGCTGTTGGTGAGTAGCGACACCACGGGTGTACCGAGTGCTCCCGGGGAAGTTCCTGGTTCTCGTCTTCGCTTGCGGAGTGGTATCCCAAGAGAATCAGATCCCCACCTCTTGCTTGCCTTCATTGGCTGGTCTGAGTGGAGTCGCGAGAGATGCATCTTTGGATGTAGACTCGGGGGTGGAAGTGTCTAATGGCGTAATAACGAGGAAAGCCGCTCAAGTCTCTTCGTGATGGTGAAATCGGGGCCGCACCTCTCGACACCCCTTAGTCGTTTGCACCGATGTTGTTCCTTTACCGGCATGTACACCAAAATTTTGTAGAACCTATCCAGCATTCGGCAAGCCACCGTCTGCCGCTTGTAACAGTATTGAGAGTATGTTTATGGCAGGCGTCCATAGTTTCCCCCATAGCCCAATTACCCAGTCCATCCATTCACCACAATAACATGGCTTTTTTGTTATTTTCATTTTCCTTTGCAAAGGACCGGGTCTATATGGCCCGTGATCATGGAAATAGTAATATTACATTTACAGGTTTTGTCACTAATAAATTCGTTCACTGTATAATAAAATAACACTTGCGTATAAGAAATCATTTTAACTTAGTCTTAAAAATATTGTCCAGTTTTTCATTTTTTATGGCTTTTTTCATCGGTCAGCTTCGGAGATGCCTTAATTTTTATTTGAAGAAATCGAAACTACGAGTACTTTGGACAATAGCTATAGATAGGTACATCTAATTATCATTGTGTAGTGTAGATGAAATTCAGAATCTCATAGACCGGGTTTCGTACCTGGTTCTTCAACACTTACAATCTTTTGGGTCAAAATCTGGCGGGGTCGGCCTTCATCAATTATCACAATTGAAAAAAAAAACTAGTAAAAACTCGTCTACTTTCATAATAAATCATAAAATTATGATAAACCACTAAAATTTAGAGTCGATAAAATGGAGTGTAAAGTAGGTTCTCTACATTAATAAACTCTACCTTTGATATTTCAAATTCTTAATGTTATAAGCGCGTTATAATCATTAGGGTGGATGGGTAAAAAGAGCGAGTTAATCATGTATGGAATCACGGAAGTTATTATAAGTCTTAGGGCTCATACACACAGCATCAGTTTTACAGGATCCGTTTTACCGGATCCGTTTATTTTCCTGTGATGGTGTATGTTGTTGGAGCGTGTTCTGTTCACACACCTGAACCAGTAAAATTAAGAGTCGATAAAGTGGAGTGTAAAGTACGTAAGATGAAAGAAGAAGAAGAAAGAAGAAGTAAAGTAAGATAATCGACATTAATAAACTCTACCTTTGATATTTCAAATTCATACTTCTTTCATAGTATGTCTTCTGCTTACTTCGCTCGTCGTTCCGCTCGTCACTCCGCTCCTTACTGAAGCTTAACCCACACACTCGCCACGCAACATTAGACGTGTATGAAATCCCATTTCGGTGAACTGTTTGCGCACATTGTGCTGAGGTTGTCAAGCGAGTTAAATTTTAAGAACACTTGTCAAATCTCGCTGTTTAATGGCCACGTTACTATGAACTTGTGAAGTGGTAAATGTGTGAACGTTTTTACAACAGTTCATTGGGTTTTTTTGGACGAGTTTCTACAAAAAAATAAAAATGAGGCTTTTGAAAAACAGACTTGTCGGTTTAAAATATTGATTTGCTAGAAGTTCTGCGTTGTGACGATTTCAAATTATCTATATAAGATCAATTTGAAATCGATAATTTGGAACTTTCGGACGACATTAACGTTTATTTCTTTAAGCTTACATATTAAGCTCGTAGACAATAAATTATCATAAACTAAGTAAAGTACCGAGTTGACATTAGATTTTGTCGAACCATTTTTGTGTGGTTTTGTGTACCTACTTACCTACCCGTTTTTACCCATTGCGAATCTTAATTATGAAACTGACATTAAAAGATTTTTTGTTACTAAACTTAGTGACTTACTATCTGAGTGTGAGCACTCAGTGTAATTTCTAAGAAGAACCTTAGAATTGAGTATCGCGCTACCTCTCGTCATACGAACTAAATGTAACTTTAGTCATTGACCAGAATTGGATAAACTTCAATGTTTTCCCTATAGGTGGGCTAACGATGCGGCTAAAATCCGATGGAGGTCCCAAAGTTTTTCGATTCTTATGTCAGTTGTACGTATGTCACCTCTTAGCGCAATTGGTAGCGCAATCCCTTAGGGAAGGTTGCGGGTTCAAGCCCCGTCGAAGTACAAAAATTTTTGGATTTAATTTAGCTCTGTTTTTTGTCTCGTGTTGACACACGCCGAAGGTCCTGCCAGATAACTAGCGTTGCTCTACTTCTTGTGAAGCAACAATATGCTGAGACAGAAATTTTGGTTCGCTGCGTAGAGCCACTTGAATTAGAAAGAAAATTTGTTCATTGGTTTACACTGGTTTACATTGGTATATTATATTTCAATTACATTGGTTTACATACAGTTACATTGGTTTACATACAGTTACATTGGTTTACATTGGTATATTATATTACAGTTTACATTGGTTCTAAAATATTTTAGAATGAGGTAATTTTGTATTTCTCAGTCATATAAAAATAGTTGAAAGCTGTACTTCATAGTAAACCAATGAACAAATTTTCTTTCTTTCTTTCTAACTCACTTTATGTTGTGCGTTTACAAGAATTTAGGAAACTTAAAGCATAAACATGCATGTATAAAGGCCCGTCTGTATGTCCATCGATAAACCTTAGAAAATCCAAGTGTTAGTATAAGTTTGTAGTACCTTCGTTTGAGAGCCTAGTCAAGTAGCAATCTATTAAGAGGCGGCAAGCCGTAAACATCTAATTGGATGTCCAGCTATGATTGATAGTGATTGCTATAAGCACCTTAACTCTGCCGCAAAACACCCATAAGAATAATGATTGATTTCGTTTAAATATTTTGTCTTTTTGCGATCATTACTTAAACTTAATTAGAGACAAGTTACTTGTGTAAACCTTTGTAGGGGCTTATTTTCATGCTTGTATTATTCGTAGTAATCCTACTAATATTAAAAATGTCAAAGTTTGTGAGAATGAATGTTAGTTTCTCTTTCACCCAAAAACTTCTGAACCGACTTTCTGCCCAATCAGGCAGAAAGTTGGTATGGGTATAGTATAGTTGTATATTTCTTGTGTTTTTCAAAACCCCCACATAAATAACTTACCCTGGCCATAAACCCCTGTGCAAATACCTCATAGAAATAAGGGCACTTTCAGTTTTGCCTTCAAGAATTTGGTTTTGTATAGAGAATGGTCCCATTAAAATTTATAGGAGAAGAGTGACTATTTGTTCTGCAAAATTTTAAAAAAAAACAATGTTAGAGTACGAATTCAAAGTCTTTAGTATTTACATTTATATGCTACGTAAAGATGTAATACAAAAATCTTCATAGTTAGGACACTTGTCAACCTACTTAACATGAGAACGCTACAATGACCTACGAAATATGGCCTTGCTAAAGAATGTCGTTTTTAAGTGACCTCGGCGAAGCTAACCCAGACTCATCCTAGATTAAAAAATTGCATAATTTTACAATAATTTTATTCTGGTCAGATTAACATTTCATAGGTACCTAGTAGATTCTACGGCTCTGCAATAGTTTTAGGTAAACGATGAATAAAGATCTGGGGAGTGGTTTCGTATACATAAAACAGAAACCTCAGCTAAGGTTTGGAACCGGCTGCCTGCTGCTGTTTTTCTGGCCATTACATCCTGGGTCTCTACAAAACAAGAGTATGCAATAGGTGTCTTCGAGACCTTTGTGATACATCGTCGGCCACATTTTCACTATCCATCAGGTGAGATTGAGTTCAACATAAAAAGATCAGCATCATCAAGAACTCTGCTCTATACCTGCCTACATAAATGAATTATGTGAAAAATTTATCATAATTGTAGGCCTCTTGTGGTGTTTTGCATTTAACCCAGTCCTGCCCAGCTTCTGCGGTGCGACCCGCCGCGCCGCCGCCGCTGTCACCACCCCGCGCCGCACCTCGCAGCCGCCGCCGCCGCCGCCGCCGCGACGCAGACAAGAGCGTCATGCATGGACAATTAAAGTGTTTAGAATTCAGACTGGATGGCCGATGGCATTCTGAATTAAATAAATAAATAATGTATAAGTCTGTTTCGGTTAGTTCTTTATGCAGGAAGTTGGATGCTATTTTTACAACCAAGTGTACAATTCTATTTATGGCAATAGTAAATCCTTAATGCTAATATAATTTCTTTCATAACTAAATAGCGACTAATCTGTTCATTCTATTCAAAATTCCCAATCAATAGACATCAAAAACAACTTTACTGTTACAAAAGCATTGAAATGCCAAAGCTCTACCATCGTCCTTTTATAATGAATGTAATAATATGTTATTAATTTACCATCAGTCTGCTTATGCCATGGATTCAAGTGGAAGCTATAATTATCATTTAATGCCTGTATCTTGCAACAGATTAATTTTTAATGCCAATCAGTAGCATAGGTAGAGCTATAGCCCTACATATGCTATAGCTATAGCTCTACATATGCTATAGCTATAGCTCTTCCATCAGCTCGACACGACAGGCCTTTTAATCCTACTTGGTGAATAATAATGCTCGGTGAGTAATAAAAATTAGAGAGTGTGAATATGTGAACATGTTTATTAGTTGCCGAAGATCTCTAAAGGTGGGTACTGACCGGCGTTACTGGGCGTAACGTAACGTGTTACACAGCGAGCGTTCGTGCAGCCAGTATGAAGAAAGAAGGCACTCGGAACGAGTAATGTAATGAGACGGATTTTAGGACACGGCGTAACATAATCGAATAGTACTCGCTGCGAATAGTACAGAGAGCATCAGCAACTGGTAACCCTCAAGCGGTAGAAGTGTAAACGTTAAACGGGTTACCAAATGATGCTGCCCTCCGTACATTACTCTCCGTAACACCGGTCAATACTCGGCTTAACGCATTCAATACTACTATTGTATTTGAATAGTCGCTCAGACTTTTTATGTTCATTTGTCGGGAATACCACTTGATACCACTAATAGTTCCATACCATTAGCTTTTACTGGAAGAATTTTAATTACGAAACAATCAATGTCATCTCTCCAATTTGCTTTGTTATTTCTGTTAAGAATGGAGTGCTCTGCAGTGCAACACAGTACGAGGTTCCTTTTGCTGCATATGTAAAAAAAAGTAATAAGTAAAAAAAATGCTAGTAAAAATGACATAGGCGAGTTATTTTTGCACATGGAATTAAACTCGCAGGCATGGTTTTAGTTCGCTATGAGTGATGATAATAACTGATAGATAAGGTATCTACTGAACTGAATTTTCATATTTGACGACAATGGATGGATTATTCCAGTTTCGCCCCTTGATAAATCCCCCGTAGGGGGGTTACCTAGCTGAAAAATGAAAATATAAAACAAGTTTAATAAAAGCTGGAACCTACAGCTACTACAGCACCTACAGCTACACCTTCAATCGGTTATATCGACTGCAATGATTAGTCATCGGCAGTTTATAGAGTTCCGTATTCGGTTACGAAACCCTTATGGTCTCGCTCTGTCTGTCCTATTTCCGCTCTTGAATATCTTATCAACTACCACAGCTATTAACTTGAGATTTAAAAGGATTATACATCTCGAGCCTTTACAGATCGAAAAAATAAGGAAAATGAAAATTTTCAGTACAAAACGTGATTTTGAAATTTTAAAAGAAGCCTACTAGGTCAAGTAGCGTTTCAAATGATAGGCATAAGTTTGTACATTTCAAACAAATTTTTGAAATTTTGGTAGGTTTCATATTTATGAAATATTATGAAAAATAGTCGAAAAAATTACCGTCAATTTACTCTAGATCGTCAAAATACTAATAGATCGTCAATATAATACTAGATCCTGTAATCACGCGTATGCGCTTATCACGTCCTCTTGGTCCTCTTGGCGGCCAGTCAAAACAGTGACAAATAGAGCCAAGTGTGCAGGTCGTTATTATAATACACAAGTGTGTGCGCAGACACAGGTACACTCTATACCTACCCTCATCTCATAATGCGCCTATAATAAACGCTCAAATCGTCGAGTTGGAGTAAACTTGGCGCGATCAATAATCAGAACTTAGAGAAGTTCCGATTGTTGAACGCTTATATTATTATACTACTAAGACGGAAGGACTATTGGAAGACTAATCGGAGCCTATAAATCGTGTAGCACTACAGCACCGTGTAGTTACCGTGTGAACGTTGTATCGTGATGTGTGACGTCAAGACAATTGTCGATCGCGCGTCATTTTGCTGGGTTCGCGTTGCTGGTGAGATTCCCATGAGCCGTTGCTATTTCGCACGCCGATGTTATTTTGCTTCTGGAGCTCTATTTTTGATTCATTATTATGAATATAGGGTGTTTGCAACAAGTAACATACATACGTCATCCAAGTGAGTTTCAAATCAATCTTCTTCGTCATTACTAGTTTAATATAAATGTCCAACTTTCTCTGTGTTCGTTAATAAAATAAAAATGAAAACGGAAAACGTGCGCAAAACTTCGGTTTACTAAGCCCTTAAAACATGAAGTTAATGGTAACAAAATACAGCTAAAATCAACGGCTTATTTTCTAAAAGACAGGTTCTCAAAAAGACAGAAATTTAATTGGTGCACTATCGATAGGTACAGAAAACATTCAACGTAGGTACATTACATATTAATATTGTTTAACCTACCTTATTTTCAAACTTTGATTGCCGACATTATTGATCTCGTTAACATAGAAATATCATAACTATAGCAATAATGACAATGCACCACTTTTTGCGTGAGTTGGCAACTAAGCTATCTAGTTGACATATTAATTTTTATTTTATTTTAATACTAGCTGCTGCCCGTGCCTTCGCCCGCCTTTTATCGGGATAAAAAATTGTTTATTTGTTATTCCAGGTACCAAACTATAACCATAGATACAAATTTCAGCCCAATCAGTTCAGTAGTTTTTGCGTAAAAGAGGAACAAACATCCATACATGCATACATAACGCTAACTAATTTCTTCTTTTATAAATTGCCTAATAGGTACGTTATGTAAAGAGTTTAGGCATTTTAATGATTATAGGCTGTTTACAAACGTTGCGTTTCAGAGAATCCGAAAGCAGCTTTACACCTCGTTATTTATGAACGCGACGCGATGTCAAAGGATTGCAAAAGCCTCAATTTATTTTATGGCCCTTGGGGACACAGCAATATGCCCGGTGTCATCTTCATTTATTGCACGAGAGTTACTAATGTGTTGGCAACCCAATCAGTGTTTAAGAGCGAGCGTAAAAGTATTGAAACTTTATACTTGAGCGCAGTAGCGGATAAGTTACGTTATACCGACAGCTAAGTATCGAATATTGTGATAAAATTGATATAAATGTTCTCCCTGAAGTGCTAAAGTCGAGGGACAACTGATTTTACGATTGTATTTAGTGAGCGTCCATTATGAAATGTTGAGGTTCTTTTTGTTGATCCAGTGTTTCGATCCAGTGATTATGTGGAGTGGTTGTTTGTTTTGAAACAAATCGTTTCGAATGACAAATGGGCGATAACAATCACTAGTTGATGATTTGTTGAACAATTCTCGACACATTAATTACAATCTAGTTACAGATTTCGAAAGGTTTTACCTAATTATCACGCCTACTCGGTTCTCGCAATTAATTTATTTTTCACTTCTCTTGCTCAAAAAGTGTATCATAATAGTGTAGCTTAGCGGGCCTAAAACTCGAGTTTAATACCTCGGGCTAAAAAGTATTTTTTCTTTTTAATTTTTGTCTAAAATCATCAGCCCATACAAAGCATTCGTTCTCTTACATAAAAACTCGACTTCTTGGTGCTCCGTCAATCTTTTTTTTTGAAAATAGAACCGTCTTTTTGATTTTTTATGAAGGTTGATTCTTCCCTTCACGGTAGAATGCGAACTGTTTCGTTGCGGGTTAAAAAAAAGATGGTAATGGCGCTAAATCTCTAGAATTTTCTTCATTCCAAATCACAAACTTTTACGTTTAACTTCCTGACTTTTACTTCCAAATTGTGAACGTGAAAAATGTCATCAAGTGATAGTGAAGATGCTAATATGCAAATGGAAGAAAAGGGCAAAGAAATAATTATGAATCTGTTGCCGACAAAATCACGTGGAATATATTTAAAGAGTTACGAAAATTTTATGAAATGGAGAGATGAGAAACGTGTGGATTCTTTTACAGAAGGGGTTTTTCTCACTTATTTTGATGAATTATCGAAAAAATTCAAATCGTTGACTCTTTGGAGCACATATTCAATGTTAAGAATGACCTTACAAACGAAACACGACGTCGATATTAAAAAAATATGTAAATTTAACGGCTTTACTGAAGAAATTGTCCACTGGATACAAGGCAAAAAAATCTAAAGTCTGGACGACACAAGAAATCGAAACATTTTTAAATAACGCTCCAAATAAACAATACTTGGCAACAAAGGTAACCTACTTATGTACTCTACTCAAACTAAATAAATAGATACCTAAATGATGTACCTAGGTTATTACGATTATTAACACACTTATTTTTTTGTTCAACCTGCTTTAATTTATGGAAACAGCGGTGCATGCAGAGGAATAGAGCTTGCCAATATAACGCTAGAAGACGTAGAAACGGATACAAACCTACAAGCTGTGAGTCTGCCGAACACGAAAACAAACAAAGAGCGTAAATTTGTCATCAGTGGAGAATACCTTAATATAGTTAAAGCCTATCAGGAGTTACGTCCCACTAATGTTTCAACGAGAAGATTTTTTCTAAATTATCAAAATGGTAAATGCACAAGGCAAGTCATAGGCAAAAATAAATTTGGTAACATGCTTTAATATATTGCCACTTATCTAAATTTACCAAATCCGGAACTCTACACGGGCCATTGTTTCTGCAGAACATCCGCGACTCTGTTGGCGGACTCTGGTGCGAATATAACGACATTAAAACGGCAGGGTGGATGGAGGTCCGATCAAGTGGCTGAAGGTTATATAGAGGACTCTATACAAAACAAGTATCACGTCACGCAGCGGATTACGGATGGAATCAATATTCTACCAAACATTACAGAACCCCAAGCATCTACATCGCGGGATTGGATGAATATGTCAACTCAGCTGAAGCCGCACTCACATCTTAATAATGCAGGAAACTCAAGCATGAGTCGAGTCTCTCCAAATTTTACTCCACAACAATCAACTCAAAATATTATCACATCCCAATCACAGAGAACCGAAATAAAATTGCCCGGGAAAAACATATCACTAAACATTCAAAATTGCTCTAACTGCACATTGAAATTTTAATAAAATTTCTGAAAATTGACTAATTTTGAATTGTTTTATTTTCTCGCAATCGAAGTGAAAAGTAGAGTGTTTTACGCGGGCCATAACCACCCATTATAACTCGGTCTTGTCATCTTCCCTCGCTACGCTCGGGCGTATAACAACCTCGTATATAATGGGATGGTTTAGTCCCTTGTAAAACAATCTACTATTAAATTATTCTAAGGAATTAGCTCGACTTAAAACTGAGTTGAAGGAGTTCGAATAGGCCTATGACAAACTAGGGCAAACGGATCCGAATAAAGGCTTTATTTAATACACGCTTATATCATGATACTAGCGTCCCGCCCCGGCTTCGCACACATAATAAAACTTCCTCTTGAATCACTACACACAGCGGAAAGCGTCTTTGTTTTATACTTTGAATCAGAAGTCAGCTTATAAAACACTGTGTTATCGATCAGTGATTGAAAAAAGTGTCTTGAGTCAATAACAAGGCCTACCTAACGGTGGACAGATGTCAGGTGCTAACCCCGTCTCAATCTCAACTCGACTAAAACACTAAAATATGTTTGACTACACATGATTTCGATGTTTACTTGACAAAGTACAACGACGTTACTGCAACACGTAACTGTTGACGTGAAGGTGATATTTTTAAGTGGAATTTTAGTACCAATTCCTATAATGAGCCGAAATGTTCGGCACGCAGCGTGATAGGTATAAATTTTTATTTATAACGGTAGGTACATTACTTTTATTTTATTTTTTGTTGACAATGATCACTTAAGGTCCTACAGTTTACGTGCTTAAATTTTGAAAATATTTTCCTAAACGTAAAAATTTTTTGACGGCGGCGCTACTTAAAAATGTACGATTACATTCGTCTTTTTCTGTAAAGTTTAGTTAGCGTTAAATGCAACTCTTTGGTAGATGATTTCGTGCGCACTGTCCAACATTATTTATTTATTTATACGTTTTTAACCATCTTAAATCTATGTTTTTAACCAAAGACCTAGAATTTTATCCTAAATCTATATTTTTAACAAAATTTCAGTAGTAAATTCTTACGTTCAACTTTATAGTTCCAATTCTTTTTCCTTATTTATTTATAAAATCTTTTCTTAGACCTTGTTAGGCATGGGCTATGAGAAACCCACAGCTCGGGTCATAGGGCACGTCGGACAAACTTAACGATCGTTATTGTCCACTAAAAAAACCTACTACATATGTATTACAAACACGATAACGAGCAGTCGACAAGCTTCACAGAAAAATACCAAAACTGCCATGGGTAAGAGCAAATTCAAAATGTTGATGTAAAGACTACCAAATTCTCTTGGTAAAATTAATTTACCGATTTTTTCCTGGTTGGGCAGTTCTAACTTTCTTAAAGTCTCTATTTAGAGGCAAATCTAGAATGAGGCAGATCTAGTAGAATTTTCTAGCTGATTTGGTTCGGATACCTACTTCTCACTTGAGCTCGTTGATTTTGATCTCTCCATACATTATCCGACCGTTTATCCGTTCGTTAGATCTCTTCAAATATAAGTCCTAGATAATGTAGGTATTTTAAATTTCACACTATTTCAGACAATAACAACTATTTGTTCTCGGAATAAAATAAAATCTGTCAAAAAAAATATTTTAATCGGAGAAGAAACAGTTTTACACATTTTAAAAATAAACTAATAATAATGCAATGCGAAAAGGAGTGTGGGAAGACCTCCCACTCGATGGACAGACGACATCGTAGCGGTCGCAGGGAGTCGTTGGATGGAGGCTGCTCAGGACTGCTATTCGTGGCATCGTTTGGGGGAGGCTTTGTTCAGCAGTGGACGTGTACGGGCTGATGATGATGAAAAATAAACTAACTTAACATAACCATATATGTGTCCTTTGACATTTGTCAAAAAAGTAACTTGAGACCTGCTAAGATCTGATTTGCGTCTGAGTCAATGAATGAGGTACCTAGTTATTATCATGTTAATTCTTGATATATTTGTAAAGCATAGCTTCTTTTTATTGTATTTTTTCCAATAAAGATCTCATTTTGATCTCGTTGTCTTTGTTGTTTGTAAGATGCATGTAGTTTTTGTTATAGATTTAAAATATTTCGGCTTCTCCTAGGTTACTTAAACCTACTCATAACTTATTAGTAGGTTTAAGTAACCTAGGAGAAGCCGACACATAGCATAACTTCAGTGATTTATAAAATCCATTTATATAAATCGTTTTCCAATCCGTCTAATCTGCTGGATAGAGCGACTAAAATCGTAGATTTGCCACGCTCTTGAATTTGTTACGTGTCGTTATTAGTAGACTTCATAACGGATGCGCGTGCGTTCATTCTGAGGAATTAGAGTGGCTGGAACGGGTTCGTATTTTGTACTTTTGCTAATATATTTTTACCGTTATGAGATTGGTATTGAAAGTTTTCTTGCGTTAGCTTACTTTACTATCAAAGTTGAGTTACTGACAACGTTAAATGTTTTGTTAAAAAAGTAACATATGTAAACTTAATAGAATTTATATGATACTCTTGAAATGCTCAAAGAATAGTGAGATTTATTTATTTATGAAATTGAATGAATGTGTTTCTCATTTGCATGATGTCAGGCAATATATTGTGTCGGGCAAGTACCCGGTCCTTTGGGAGGCATGCGTGGTACGGGGCCGAAGCAAATACCACAGAGGTCCATTATGACAGTTCATTATTATTTCACCTACGATCTTGGTGAAATAAATAGCGTGTATTTTATTCTCTGTTTATTTTTTTATTTTATTATTTCCTTGTCTAGATCGTGTGCTCAACTCGTAATTTTGTTCGAGGATATCAACATTTGCATGTCTATGTAGATTTGTTCCGCGTTTTGATCAAACCACTCCATTTGATAATTTTTTTCCTGGTTAGGTATTTACTACATACATTCGTCATAATATTTATATGTTAGACAAACAATATCATCGTCATAAGAATCGTCTCACGACCTCAACCAGACGCAACCAGACAGTTGCGTCTGGTTGAGGTCTCGAGTCCCAACGTATCATGTGAGACGGGCCTATTACCATCGCCTCACTCATGACTATTCCGAGCCGCTCATTCCCAGCTGTCTTGTGCAGTTGTCCAGTGCATCAAAAATATATTATAACAACCATCGTCCCATGCCCTATCAGTATCGTGATTTAACAATCTAGGTAAATGATCTGACGCAAACTCAGATGGTGAAAATGGCTCTTCCATGGGCTGTAGCTCATTGCACGGCCATCTCCTTGAGTGCAATCCGTGTCTAGATTACACACGCACTAGAATCGACGTGACATCGAGCCTCCTTTCCTATGGGTGGTTGGGATCGTTGCTGTCCTAGGATTTTAATGCATGAGCGGTTTTCGTTGTACTTGACAAGAACTGTTGTTTAACCTTTGCATCAAGATATTGTTCAGGTTCTAAGAAGTTTAATTATTAAATATCTTAGGGAGTTTTATATAATGTGCGTCAATAGAATCGATAAGGGTTTACCCTTATTGTCCGGCAAGGACGATTTTTGTTTACGCTCTTTCCCGGACAATTAGATTGGAATGGGTAGATCATAGAACCATTTTTAACTAAACAGAATTTAGAAATGAAAGAGAAGCAGTCGGAGTTTTGCTTTGAAGGTTTTATCTTACTTTGTGATGGAGTGGAATTTATGAAAAGTGTAAAGGATTTAATTTGACAAAGTTCCCCATTTAGTTCTATTCTGAAGGAATGCCACGAATTTAATGATGATACCATCATCATGTCAGTCCATACACGTCCACTGCTGGACATTGGCCTCCCCCATACAACGCCACAAATAGCGGTCCTGAGCCGCCTCCATCCATCGACTACCTACGACTTACTGGTACTTAGGTATCACGTCCAATAAAAATTAGGCTCAAGGTCAAGAAAAAAAAACTCAGTCTATCTCAATCGGGCTCGCGGTCGTCGCCGGCGGTAGCCCGACTGAGATTGACTGAGTAGCCCGTTTAACGTGTAGCCGCGACCTTCCCTTCGAAGTTTCTCCTCTACGTATGTTCTTGTCTACTCGTATGCTTCTACATTGATTAACGATGTACCGCTCAAGTAAACACGATATTACTGTATCTAGCAAATTATTCTTATGGTAATAGATCTTCGGAATTACATTATCCAGGGGCGGTCATTAGTGGCCTTCTGTTTTACCCGACTATTAGACGAGGTCCCGTTCCTTGTCCGTGCTTAATCATTGGTTACTTTGTTCTGAGAGCTAAGGTGGGGGATACAATAAGTTGTTATCAGTTATTTATAGAAATAAATCGATAACATATGATTTATTTATATAAAATAACAAAAAAAGCCTTTTATTTCCAGTAAATTTACATTTCTTAAAATCTATGTATGTGTAAGTTTATTTAGTTTATTCTATGTTATTTATTATTTACGACGACATCGTAGCGGTCGCAGGGAGTCGATGGATGGAGGCGGCTCAGGACCGTTATTTGTGGGGTCATACGGGGGAGGCCTATGTCCAGCAGTGGACTTGTATGGGCTGATGATGATGATGATGATGATGATGATGATGATGTTATTTATTTGTCTCTTCCTTGATATGATTTTATGTGTCTACTGGAACCCCAGATTGGGTGATGATTTATATATATATTAAAATATATAATACTAGCCGCTGCCCGCGGCTTCGCACGCGTTTTTCATGTACCCTATCTCCGTCCCTGAGATACCATCTACCTCCCTACCAAATTTCATTCAGATCCGTTCAGCGGTTTAGGCGTGAAAAGGTAACAGACAGACTGATAGAGTTACTTTCAAATTTATGATATAATTTTTTATTATTATAATTTTCTAACAGCTTCACATAATATGTGAGTGTGAGAAAATAATAAGTATAGATATAAACAATAGACATAAGATAAATAGAAATACGTTTAAATGTAATAATAAATAAATAAATAATGCTGTACAATACACACAGCATTATCTAGCCCCAAGCTAAGCAGAGCTTGTGTTATGGGTACTAGATAACTGATATACTTAATATAATACACTACATAGATAGATTTTTTTTTATTATACATAGAAAACATCCAGAACACCCTGAACAAATATCTGCAGATCGTACAAATATTTGTCTCGAGGCGGGAATCGAACCCGCAACCTCCTGGGTCGCAGGCGGACCTTCGCCTACCGCGCCATAGAGGTCGTCGTCAATAAGGTTACATAAAGTCTCTGATTATGATAGAGGAACAAGAACTAAAATAAAAACAATTAAAACTTATAATATAACTATGGTATTAGTGAAAATGTATAAAACACAATGTGACTAACAATAAATAAATATTAAAAAGTTGTTATTATTATTATTTTAAGCTGGTCGTGCCACACTGCTGGGAAAAGGCCTCCTTTATTCACTTTGACTACTCGCACATTAATTAATTTTATTTTAAAATTCATCATCATCATCATCAGCCCATACACGTCCACAGCTGGACATAGGCCTCCCCCGTACGACGCCACAAATAGCGGTCCTGAGCCGCCTTCATCCATCGACTCCCTGCGACCGCTACGATGTCGTCGGTCCATCGAGTGGATGGTCTCCCATGTAGGGGGGGATTTGCCATAATCACCACGCTTGGCAGGCGGATTGGTAATCGCAGTGTTGATGTTTAAAAATACTCAGAAGGAAGCTGCTGCCCTTCCTCTGGTAGGTTCCCTTAGTCGGCTTTTACGACATCCACGGGTTGAGTTGGAGGGGTCGATATTCGTACGCAGCGACCCCACGGCTTTAAAATTCATTAAGTTTAAAATAGGAACAAAAGTAGTCGTCGGAAACGTTTTAAGTAAACAGAGCTTATCAAGAATCGTCAAAAAGCCTTAAAATATTTGCAACTTTGCTGTAAAGTGATGAAGAAACCATTATGAACAGTGTATAATAAGCACTAAGTGTGTGTGCAGAAATTGATGGTAATTTAGTAATATACATTTTTGGTTCAAATTCGATTACAATCGTGCATTCTCCCGAGTCCGTCCCCAAGCGGTAATCGAACCTACAACCCCCTGCATGTCAGGCGTACTATCGCGGGAGTCGCACATATGTCAACACATAATATTTTTTTTTTAGTACACATCCTCTACCTGTTCCATCGCCTCTCTTATAACTCACAGATTTGCTGGAAGAAAACTCTTTGTCAGAGTTAAACTGGCATATCTACATACATATTCTATTAGATACGTTATTGCTATGTATTGTTGTGTGTGTACAATAAATAATTACAGAATTTCAGAAATTTTGTGAGAAACATTGCATGCTTTATTCATTGTAACCATCCGATGACGGTTTAGTGTGACTCTACCTTTACATGATTGTACTAATTTCTTTAGGCTTTCTCCCTTCTTGCTTGTTTTATCAGTGCGAAATTATGCCGAGTGCGGTTGCCCACCTTGATAACACATTGAATACATAGACACAGTTTGAAGTCATTATTATAAACTAGCATCTGCCTCAGGCTTCGCACGTGTATTTTCTATAGAATACAAGTGCGAAAGTTATAACATAACATGCTATTTTAGATATTCTAGAGCGTAAAAAAGCTTGGGACGAGTTTTATTCAATTTCCAGGTCATAAACTAACAACCTAACAAGGTAAAGGGTTGAGTAAAGAAACAAACAAGAAATGTTACTTTCTTTACTTAAAAAGATTGAAGTGAACCAAAAATCTAAGTGATCACTATCTACTTATTTCCTAGTTTACTTAAACTATTTGGATTTTGTGACGTGTCCAGGAATCCTGTAAGGTCTAAAGGAAATAAAGCACTATAACATTGCACATTTTTTTGTTTGTTTCTAATACTAGTTCTAATTTGTTTCTTTTATTGGATTGTTATTTTCTTTGTTAATAAAGTTTATAAAGAATGCATAACAAAATTGTTATGCAACATTTCAGCTATTCAGTAGATAGTTTCAGGAGTGAAGAATTAATATTCATACATCCAAATACCCAATCTTTTGCAATTAAAATAAAAGCCTGTGCTTTCTAAGTTCAAAAGCTTCAAACGTAGCACTCCAAGAAAAAAAAATGTGAACAGCTGGAGATGTTACAACTAAAATACCTACTTTTAATGCTTTTACCCATGTATTTTTGTCATTGACTGTACGTACTTACTACGTAATTATGTAACGTAAAATTAAATATCCTAAGCTTCACATTCCAGACATTCGGTAGTTGCAAGGATGAAGAAATAATATGTGTCCATTCTAATACCAAATCTTTCGTATTTGAAATAAAAGCGTGATTTTTCTTAGCTATGCCGCTAAAACGTAGCGTGAAAATACAACGAAAAAAATTGTGTACATTAGAGTGTTACGATAGTAAGTCCCGACCACGATGTAACACTTTAAAATGCTTATAATGCTTTGACCCATGTATTTTTGTCATTGACTGTACGTACTTACTACGTAATTATGTAACGTAAAATTAAATAACCTGTCAAATTAGTGTCAAATCGTAATGACATGAGATCTTTTCAACGTCTGGACAAATGATTGACCAAAAACGTTCAGCAATTTAACTAAATAAATAAATAATGCTCAACATTATCTAGCCACAGGTTATGTTATGGGTAGGTCTAGTACTTATCTACCCATAACATAAGCTCTGCTTATATACTGATATGGCCATAAAACCAGACAGAGGAAATAATATTTATATGTTCTTGCCATATAAATATTATTTCCGAGGGATTATTTATTATTTATAATTTATTTATTATTATGTTGTGAAAAATAAAAAAACACTCAATGTGCGGGAATATGAGGTCGGAGTTTAGTTTTATAAAAAAACCAAATGAATTGAATGAAGCAAACACGTTTTCGCTAGTTACCCTTTGGAAATACTACATAAAACTAATAAAAATGTTTTTTTTTAAATATTTTTTTTACTATATGTACATTAGTACCTAATCCATCATAGGCTTAGGGCTTTTGATAAAAACCTAGGAGATTTCCTATCTCATTAACCTTTAACATTTATTAACCAGCTCTAAATATTTCGTCAAATACAAAAGGGCTTAAAGATGAATTACTAGTCCAAGTTGAACAAGACCATATTAAGTTGGTCCATTGTTAGGAACTGGTACAGACCAGATTTTTAATGAGGATTTAGAAAGATACCAAAAGGACTACCAATTTGCTTTTTGTAGATAATAATATGCCATTAACATATTTAGATTTTGCTAAAACTTTATTTCGTTTATTTGTTAAAAGTTACTCGTTTATTTGTTAATTACTCGTTTATTTCGTCTCGTCTCTCGTCGTCTAAGTTTTTAATATGTAAGCCTAAAGTAATTAAGTTATTGAAATCTGAAATCTGCTGCATTATATATTAATAAAGTGCTTATATTGAAGGTGTATGCAATAAAATGCAAATATCTAAGATAACATCAGACTGACTCGTCCTGTAGGTGGGTGATTTAGATGTAATCATTTGTGAACATAATTAGTAAGGACGACATACGAGAAGATAGATAGTATGAAAGATTTTATGCATGTAGTGAGGTTCAGCCAGATAACAATATTTACTGATTAAAAATAATGCTGGACTATTCACACAACATTATCTAGCCGTAAGTTAAGCAGAGTATGTTATGGGTACTAGATAACTGATAAATCCGGACCCAGACCATTTTTCCGAGGGATTATTTATTATTTGTCGCGAAAACTTAAAAAAAAACAGCAGGGTTCGTTCATGTACTGGAACTTGAGATCGGAGTTTAGATTTGTAAAAAAAAACATCAAATGAATCAAGAAGAGCAAACAGCATCATCTAGCCCAAGCTCGGTAGAGATTTTGTTATGGATACTAAATAAGTGTTAGAATTCATACATTTTAATCACTACATAGATATATACTATTTTTATACATAGTAAACACCCAGAATACCCTGAACAAATATCTGCAGATCATATAAACATTTATACCATCGATTTGGCTGGATTCACGCCTAGAGATTCGCACCCGATACCCCTGCTTCGCAAGCAGACCTTCGCGAATTATGTAATTACCCAAAAACAACTATTTTGGCTGTTTTTTATGGCCTATAGACTTTTGTTTGACCACAATCTTACCTGATGGATGTCGGAATGGGGGCGATGTGGCCGACGGTGTACCATGAAGATCTTGTAGAAGACATCTATTCACTCTTGTCTTTCGTAAATACAATGAGGCAGCAGAACAAAATATAGTAGGTCTCGGGTTCAAGTCCCTCCGGAGTCGTAAATTTTGGGATATTATAAAATTCTTTAGTAGGTAGAAATTAATTCCCATGCAGAGCAAAAAAGGTTTACTTATTTGGTTAATTACTCTCTACTTACAAATTAGTCTCATCGAGTGTAGCTTCTAAAAAAAGCTTGATTTACCTTGTAAAGGCAGTTTTCTAACTGGATCGTTCGTTACAGTAACCAAATCGAGCTGAGGCCTGTCCAGTAAAGAGAATTTATATTTTTAGAAAAGTTGATCTTGCTATTTGCTAATCATGTGACACTGAGAACCACGAGTTTTATAGACTACCTTAATCTCTAAGTTATGTTCGCACATACTTTATATATATATATATATATATATGATATACTACATGATTATGGAAATTTAAAAAATTATGCTAATTTTATAAAGAAATAAAATTTATATGTTTTTGATAGGTGTCATCTACAGATTATGCCTATCACGTTTCGGGTCTGGGTGTATTAGTATATTTTATTACGTGTAACGAAAATTATATATTGTACTAGCTGACCCAACAGAAGTTGTTCTGTCATTGAAGTCAAACAGCTGACAGTTATTTCAAACGTGCTTAGCAAAGAATATATAACGCTGGGGCTAAGGTTACATTAAAAATGTTAATAGTAAAGGTAGCCGTTAAGTTTTCTTAACTTTAACTCTATGTTTCTGCGCAATTTTCTTTATTTTTTCTAATGTAAGAACCTTCTACGATTTGTAAGAAAACATTATAAAAAATGATGAATGAAAGCCGTAAAGCCGTCCTAAGGTAATAGCCGAACCGGGAGAAATAGGGGTTCATGTTTATATATATAGATATTAAGTATATTAGTTACCTAGTATCCATAACACAAGCTCTGCTTATTTTCAGGCTGGGTGAGTCTTTGTTTATGTCCAACATTTATTACAAGTAATCTCCGGAAAACGGTCCGATTTGAAAATTGGTTAGACAATCCACACATCGTCATCTAGCAGAGTTTGTGGTATGGGTACTATATGTCTGATATAATACAAATACATACATGGATAAATATTCGCATCATACATAGAAAATACCCAGAATAACCGGAACAAATATTTGCAGATCGTACAAACATTTGTCCCGAAGCGACAACCGACCTCCTGAATCGCAGTCGAACTTGCGCCCACCGCGCCACACCAGTCGTCATTAGGATTCCCATATCCATATCTCTACCCTTATAAGATCTGTACGTATCAAGTAGGGTATAACTCGCACTTGACTAAACTACATTGGCATATTTGTCCACCTGGAAAACCCTGACGCAGGTAGGTAAATCCGTAAATACTTACTCAGATCCTACCGCCAGTTTCGTCGCGTCACAGAACAAATAATCCGCTACAATCATATCTTCACTAACTTCCAAAAGCACCAATAAAAGAGATGTCAAAACCTTGACACTGACCTCTGTGGGTTTCTCTACGTCATGATGCACTGACACCTCACAATCTGAGGTCGGATCTCCATTGTCTGCTAACTGCGAACCAGACATTATTGTCGTACTTGTACAACAATGTATAAATCGATTCGCTAGGATGTGAAACTCGTATTGGTTTTAGAAACAGAATACTTTTCTGAAACAATTTTTGAGACTTGTGCATCGCTTCGATGTATAGACATTATTAATCGAAGGTGCGGCATATATACAAATTATAAAAGCTTAAACAACGGCGACAAGTTTAAGAAACTCTTTTGGCGAAAAAGTTAGTGGAAAATAAAGTTTTGATTTGATTTGGTAAAGGATTTTATAGGATTCGCGGCTGTTGGCAAAGAGAAACTAAGTAATCGGATCTACATTAAGAGCAGTTAGAGCCGCAAACATACCTATATTTTGAGGATTTGTAAACTTTTATGTGCCCGCCTAAAGTTCTTTCCCATTAATGGCTTTAGTTTCGCTTCTATAAGCGTTTTATTTATTCGATTAGAGATCATGGAATAAGCGTAACAATGATAATGTGATGGCTATAAAACTACAAGCAAGACATTAGCTCATCTAGAATATAATAGTCCTACCTAAGATTTTATGAATAGAAATGGAATACAGGGTGGAATAACGAACTTTAAAGAGAAAGCACTCCTAGTATTGAAAATGTAAGTATTTTATTTTTCATAATTCTATTCATGCAGTTTTACCTATCTTTTACACGACTACCAACGGACGAGGGTTATACAAACAAAGGAATGATTCCTGTGACCTAAATTATCTATCTTCAATACTTTGATTAAGTAAATTTATATTTCAAAGCCGTGCCAGCGTAGAAAAAAATAACGTGCAACTGTTGGCCTCAACAAACCGCGCTTGCTATCTTTTTTCTTTGAGAATATTTTTATAGACACTCGACGCTATGGTAAATGATCACTATTTCAAATGGAAGTTTATTTACAACTAGTATATACCAAAGAATAATGCGTAGCGAGAGTTTAAAACCTACCTGTCGCACCAGCCAGCACACGAAAGTTGACCTGTTTTTCATGGTCGTTTTGCAGCGCGACGCTCTATCTAGATATCATCATATAAGCCCATACACGTCCACAACTGGACGTAAGTGCAACAAATAGCAGCCCTGAGCCTATCTAGACATAATAATCAAAGCTTCAATATTTTAGTTACTTTCCCTCCAGGTAACGATTACCTATTCAACCCTGTATAGGAAGAGTTCCGATTCAATGAAGTATTTTCTAACAAATTGATTGACTGGAATCAGAGTAAATGTGCCCTGAGAAATGGAGACAGGAATGTATTGCAATTTGATACGAATGTTGATGGAATTGCAGTAAATGATGGCATATGGGCTGGATACGCTATCAGTCATGATTGCAATGATTGGTACTAAATTGTCACATGCTTTCTAAAGGATTGAAGTGTGTTTGTACCGGTCTCAGGAGGTGAAATTATTTGCCATCTTGTTATATTATATCCTCGAGTGGTGGTACTTGAAGATTAATATAAATAAATAAATAATGCTGAACAGACAAAAACTTTGCCATAATAACATGTCCATCTTAGAATTTGGTGAAATCTTAGATAAATCTAGAAAATGAAACACCTAACTTAGTTAAAGAGAGAGCTATTTCAATCAATGTGTTTTGAATCTTATTACACAATATTAGAGTTGAAATTATGATGTCCATATATCGGCATGATTTATCATTCTCATTAATCAGGCGATCATCAAAGAACCATTACTTTTTCTTTAGATCTTCGATAATTATAACATAACAGGAAAGTTGGAGGCGCCTTATGAGACTGACCTCGCGATACCAATAGTTATCGAATACAGGGTGTTTAGTCCGGTGGATTTATTATTTTTTATTACCTACGAGTATACATACATTGTATGACCTAACTAGCTTCTGCCCGCGGCTTCACACGCGTTTTTTCGGTATAATAAGTAGCCTATTATGTAAGTCCTGTTTAATATTATAAATGTCAAAGTTTGTATGGATGGATGGATGGATATTTGTTACTCTTTCACGCAAAAACTACTGAACCGATTAGACTGAAATTACATATAGGCTATTTTTATCCTGATAAAACGCGTGCGAAGGCGCGGGCAGCAGCTAGCTATTTTATAAATGATCGCCAAATTTCATCTTGATCTGTTCAGTAGTTTTGGAGATAGTTTAGGTAACAAAATAGAATTCACATTTCACAAACTTTCGGCTTTATATTATTAGTAGAAAGCAGAACGTTTGTGGGCAGAGTCTTACCGACATAGGCTATATTGATTTTAGTAAAAACTCTGTAATACGATTTGAGGTTTGTTTTAGCACGAATGTTATGAAATGGCTTACAATGTACTTACCTGCTAGTAAAATTTGTTGTAGAGCGCAGAAATTACAATTAATCTCATTTTTTATGGCGCGCCGCTAGCGTTGCGTTAGCGTAAAAAAAACCCACCTCCAGTGGAGAATTGGAATTTTAAGAGGAAATTTCAAGACCCTATCTGACATCCCACCAGAATCTTCGTGGATTTTAGATGTATACATTACATTTGAAGATTTTTGTTTTTATTGGTATTGTCTGATATTTTAAGTAGGTAAATACTTTATTTTAAAATTATTATATATTACGGTAAGTTGATTATCTTCTTTAAAATTCGGCTACAATAAAAGAAAACTATAAATATGATCGTCCAAGTTATCAGTTTTTTTACGAAATCCCTTTAAATATATGAGCTTACAGAATCGAAAGGCTCACAAATAAGCTAATCACCCTGTATAAGATTATAAGTGAGATTTGCAACTCATTGTTGTAGAAACGCCAGTGAGATGACAGTTGTTTGCCGGTTTCATATTTACACGGTAGACTTGCTACATTTGTACTGTCTGCACTAGGATAGTATGTCAAAGAACGCTTATTATAAGGTAAGTATTCGATTGAAAAAGACAACCTCTCATGCTGTCCCGCAATGTGAATGATCGAGAGAGGCGGTAATTTTCAATCCCAATCTTTATCTATTCGACTTAGATAAATAATATTTATTCAACTTCACTTGTTTTGGTTAAATCTGGCAAATTAAAGCTCTG
This sequence comes from Eupithecia insigniata, assembly GCA_947859395.1. Taxonomy (NCBI): domain Eukaryota; kingdom Metazoa; phylum Arthropoda; class Insecta; order Lepidoptera; family Geometridae; genus Eupithecia; species Eupithecia insigniata. Next base: position 6,651,961 of record OX402009.1, on the reverse strand, counting down.
CGTATATTAAGCCAACGCCACACAGCATAAAAATGTGCATTCAAATATGGGCTTATACTCGTTACATTTAGATACATTTTACAGTCTCAAAATAGCTTCCTACAGGCTTCAAACGAGTGGCCGTGTCATCTGATGCGTCAATATGAATAGCATTTAAATGTAACCAGTTAAAGTCCATTTTAATGCACATTTTTGTTCTGTGCGATAGCGTACCACTGATCTACGAGAACCTTTACTTTGTTTTTATTTCGCACCTTACGACATTGAATACAAAAAACAAAAGAAATTGGGCATGCTTGTTCAGTGTAGATTAAAAATACCTACATTAAACTTACTAATAAAACCTGATATTGCAACCAGGCCTCCTCAGCCAGGTCTCTCCACGAGGGGTCTCAACGGTTAGTCGCATGGACTGGATATAAAGGTTATAAGAATTATACATAATCCAAGAGTCCTGTAAGGTCAAAGGGTAATAAAGCACTTTGATCCAAAATATAATTCTGACAGCTTGTTTTACAGTTTTTTAAACTTACGCGATCTGAACACATTCATCATCATCATTAGCCCATACACGTCCACTGCTGGACACAGGCCTCCCCCGTACGACGCCACAAATAGCGTTCCCGAGCCGCATCCACACATTATTACGTATAAATATTCTCGGGTATTTACTGAAGACCAAGTGAGGGTAGTTGCAAAAAATTCTGCCCCCGCTTCGCAGAGGCGGTAGATAGATAGTACCTACTCCAGTCATCCCGTGACTACGACAGAGTGTAAACCTGTTGAAATATCGGGAAAAATAGGTAAATAAATGCGATAAACACCCGTGAATATTTATAAAGTTTGTTTTACGAAATAATAAAAAAACTACTTATTAAAGACTGAACGCGGTAGTCACGTTAGTCATTACTTAGGTACCTAGCAATAAACCTTTTCCGTCTGAATATCTCGAAATGTCAGCCGAAACTAGATATTCCAAGAACGCCATAATGTAGCTTATAGGTTTGACTGCATCTATAAATATCCTCGAGGATGCACGCTTTTACTAATAATAATGATATAAGTTGTTAAATAATTATTCTAAATTTTCTATTTCTTTGTTTTAATAATTGTTTTGTTTTGTTGTGTTTAGTATGATTAATGTGACTAAATTATTATGTATCAATTTTATGGACCTATGTAGTCTGAAATAAATAAATAATAATAATTTCATTCCGAATCCAACGATACCAATAACTAATTTTGCCAAAAATGTGTAATTAATACTTTTTCATTTTAAACCCTTCAATTGTTATCTTCAAGTCAATAAATAAAAATGATACAATGTTTAAAGAGACAAGGTTACATCGAAGTGTAGATGACTGTACTGTCTACGTCTAGCCACTTTCTCCTCTTGCCAATTTGTTTCTATTTAGATTAGATTTTTTGAAATGACGAGGTACGTGTTTTTTTTTTTCATTTTAACTCATCAAAACGCTAGTTACAGTTACAGTCTTTGTGATTTATTAACACGATAAACATTTTTTTACAAATTCTATACAGGGTTACTCGAAAGTATATAAAGTATTTTTTCAGAGTAGAGAGTGAGAGAGAGAGAGAGAGAGAGAGAGAGTAACTATAAACTAGGTATTAGATTAAATATATGCAAATATAGCCAAATATATATGAAGCCGTGGGGTCGCGGCGTACGAATATCGACCCCTCCAACTCAACCCGTGGATTTCGTAAAAGCCGACTAAGGGAACCTACCAGAGGAAGGGCAGCAGCTTCCTTCTGAGTATTTTTAAACACCAACACTGCGATCACCAATCCGCCTGCCAAGCGTGGTGATTATGGCAAATCCCCCCCTACATGGGAGAACATCCACTCGATGGACCGACGACATCGTAGCGGTCGCAGGGAGTCGATGGATGGAGGCGGCTCAGGACCGCTATTTGTGGCGTCGTACGGGGGAGGCCTATGTCCAGCAGTGGACGTGTATGGGCTGATGATGATGATGCAAATATAATTGCAATATTTACTCATGTTTGATGCGAATCGGTGTAAAATGTCCCTTTCGCGAAATATACCGCGTGCTCAAAACGGCATTTGAATTATTTTTTCACTTCTCTTGCTCAAAAAGTGTATCATTATAGTGTAGCTTAGCGGGCCTAAATCTCGAGTTTAATACCTCGGGCTAAAAAGTATTTTTTCTTTTTAATTTTTGTCTAAAATTATCAGCCCGTACAAAGCATTCGTTCTCTTACATAAAAACTCGCCTTCTTGGTGCTCCGTCAATCTTTTTTTTTTGAATATAGAACCGTCTTGGTGGTATTTTATGAAGGTTGATTTATCCCTTCACGGTAGAATGCGAACTGTTTCGTTGCGGGTTAAATAGAGAATTAAAAAAAAAGATGGTATTGGCGCTAAATCTCTAGAATTTTCTTCATTCCAAATCACAAACTTTTACGTTTAACTTCCTGACTTTTACTTCCAAATTGTGAACGAGAAAAATGTCATCAAGTGATAGTGAAGATGCTAATATGTAAATGGAAGAAAAGGGCAAAGAAATAATTATGAATCTGTTGCCGACAAAATCACGTGGAATATATTTAAAGAGTTACGAAAATTTTATGAAATGGGGAGATGAGAAACGTGTGGATTCTTTTACAGAAGGGGTTTTTCTCACTTATTTTGATGAATTATCGAAAAAATTCAAATCGTCGACTCTTTGGAGCACATATTCAATGTTAAGAATGACCTTACAAACGAAACACGACGTCGATATTAAAAAATATGTAAATTTAACGCCTTTACTGAAGAAATTGTCCGCTGGATACACGGCAAAAAAATATAAAGTCTTGACGACACAAGAAATCGAAACATTTTTAAATAACGCTCCAAATAGACAATACTTGGCAACAAAGGTAACCTACTTATGTACTCTACTCAAACTAAATAAATAGATACTCGTACCTACCTACATACCTAAATTATGTACCTAGGTTATTACGATTATTAACACACTTATTTTTTTGTTCAACAGGTTGCTTTAATTTATGGAACTAGCGGTGCATGCAGAGGAATAGAGCTTGCCAATATAACGCTAGAAGACGTAGAAACGGATACAAACCTACAAGCTGTGAGTCTGCTGAACACGAAAACAAAGAGCGTAAATTTGTCATCAGTGGAGAATACCTTAATATAGTTAAAGCCTATCAGGAGTTACGTCCCACTAATGTTTCAACGAGAAGATTTTTTCTAAATTATCAAAATGGTAAATGCACAAGGCAAGTCATAGGCAAAAATAAATTTGGTAACATGCCTAAAGTATTTTAAATATATTTATTTAAATATTGCCACTTCTCTAAATTTACCAAATCTGGAACTCTACACGGGCCATTGTTTCCGCAGAACATCCGCGACTCTGTTGGCGGACTCTGGTGCGAATATAACGTTAAAACGGCACGGTGGATGGAGGTCCGATCAAGTGGCTGAAGGTTATATAGAGGACTCTATACAAAACAAGTATCAGGTCACGCAGCGGATTACGGAAGGAATCAATATTCTACCAAACATTACAGAACCCCAAGCATCTACATCGCGGGATTGGATGAATATGTCAACTCGGCCGAAGCCGCACTCAGATCTTAATAATGCAGGAAACTCAAGCATGAGTCGAGTCCCCAACTTTTACTCCACAACAATCAACTCAAAATATTATCACATCCCAATCACAGAGAACCGAAATAAAATTGCCCGGGAAAAACATATCACTAAACATTCAAAATTGCTCTAACTGCACATTTAATTTTTAGTAAAATTTCTGAAAATTGTCTAATTTTGAATTGTTTTATTTTCTCGCAATCGAAGTGAAAAGTAGAGTGTTTTACAAGGGACTAAACCATCCCATTATATACGAGGTTGTTATACGAGGATGACAAGACCGAGTTATACTACTAGACTATTAGATTAGATATATATTATACATTAGACTGGGATTCTCCAAACAGCCCATTCTCAAAGTTGTACTTTTGCTTACTCAGCTAAAATAAGCACTTCCCCATTTTAACTTAGAAACGTCAAGTCCAACCCAAGGGCCGAATATAGCGACATGTATGTAATGATGACGCTAAGTATCCACTTCTAGTGGTCTCCATTTGCAGTAGCCATTTCCTTCTACGCCTATTCCTGGGAGTAGGGTTGACACTTCAATAATGCATTTAGTAAATCAGAAAACTATGATTGATGTTTTCAAATCCTAACTAATATTTTAGATGCGAAATTGTGTTTGTTTGTTTGTCCTTCCTTTACGACCTAACTAAGCAACCATCGAATTGACTTTTGGCATAGAGTTAGTTGAAAGGATGGAGAGAAACATAGACTACTTTTTATCGTGGTAAAACATCAAATTCCCATGGGAGATATACAGGAAAAATACCTTTTTATCCCCCTAGAAATATGAAATTCGAATTTAACGCGGGTGAAACCTCGGGGAACAGCTTGTCCTTCATATTCATTGTAAACAAAGGGGTTAAAAAGCCAAAGAAATGTAGGTGTTTTTTGATTACGACTGTAAGTATCATTGGAATAAATAGAATAATTTCTGAAAAAAAATTGTTTTGACAGCTTTCGTTCATAATTTTCTTAGTTCTCTTCAGTTTTCAAACCCAAATCTGGTAAAATTCGGGTTTCGCTGCGCTGTCCAAATTATTTATTAGGTCATAGAATCCATAGAACTGACTCATAATTCGTATAAACTTATTTATAAGCAAATTTAACTGACCCGCCTGCGATAAATTTGTATTTATTTCTAAATTTTTATTTATTTAGCTGACACGCTTTGATAACCAATAAAATCATTAAACAAATACATAAATTAATAAATCATAAGGAATACACTATCAAAAATGTTTGAAAAACTACTTTCAAGTGTGTTAATTCTTATAAAGACGAGTTTGTGTCCTCCTTGTACAGGTTCCGAGTAGAGATCATATTTGAGTTGTCTCATCTTATTAAAAAAAAATATGTCTAGCGAGAGAGGTACTTTCTCTAATTTGCATGGCGCATTTTGCATTCTTAATCATAATTTGCGGAAATTAAAAGTGTTAAAATTTTTATGTTCATTTTGAGTTTCGTATTGGTTCTAAATGCTCAGCTGATTCGTTATTGAAAAAAGTTTTACGATTTTTGCCAACCCTTGCCCGGTTAGAAAGGTTGTTTGATACTAAACCGATGACATAAATGTCAAATTGATTATGTAAGTATGATAGACAAGTACTTTTTGATTGAATTAACCCTTAATTGCTGCAAGCTCGTGTCAACCCTACATCACTTCAATTACGGTCCGTCCATCAGTCCGTCAGCTGGTTGACGCAAAAACCGCATACCGCTGTGATGCGCACGCGACTGCGTTAGACATGCATTGTTGGGATGTCTTCCGATTACTTTTTATCGAGAATAATCTGATAGTATCATATAATAGAGAGGTCTTTGAGGAATTGAAGTTATTTTAGAAGATATAGGTATCAGAACTGTTTATCGGTTTGGATAATTCTCCAAGAAGAACATGAGGTGCAAAACAAGAAATAGGTACTTCTGCCTATCCTGAAAATATATCTATGGGTTAATAATGTAATAAACTTAATATCTAACCTAAAAAATGTATACGTAAGTAGCATTGCGCTCACCTTAGTACGGCCACTTCGACTCCGTTAATAACCCTTTATAGTAAAAAAACTGAAAAAAATACGAGTCGTTATGTTTTTTAAGCAGACTGCAATGACTGCTAGGTTACTAGCTCTTAGGTCAATGGGCCCTTCATTGACAATGCCATAAAATATAGCATAGTACCAACAATACTATGCAATATTGTATGTAACGCAATAATCATCAAAGATATCATAGATATTACGCAACCAAAGATAAACGCCTCGATCTGTTTGTTTTGCGCATCGTGAATGCGGTTTTTTTTGTTTTGTCGGTTGTAACTAAGTGTGGCTGGCGGACCACATAATACCCCTGTCGGATGATGAGACTACTGTGAAAATGATATGGAATTATAAAGGATATTGTAGTTTTTAGGAGGACTCGGCCTGTAATCTAAAAGCCAACTATATTTGGACTAGGCAGTCAGTGCCCTAGTCTTAGGGGAAAGATTCATCTGTCCCACCCCACCGTTACAAAAAGGGGGAGAGATCTAACTTTTTCCCAATTGTCACCCTAGGGGGACATATCAGGGTGACAGGTGGGAATAATTCGGATAAAGGTTAGTGTCAGTTTTCAAAAATTAACTCTAAATATAAAGTTGATATGGAGTTGTCTGCTTTTCTGGTTGATGATCAATACTTTTACTAACGTTTTTAATATTATAATATATTATTTATTATTATAATTAATATTATATTATAAATGCGAAAGTTTGTATACATACATGGATTGACGAATGTTTCTTACCTCTTCAAAACTACTGAACATATTGTGCTGAAATTATGAATGAGCGAGTCACTCACTGAATCACATAAATCACATCAAGGTGAACTGAATCTTACATTAGTACCAAAGTAATTGTACTTTCTTTTATAAGTTGTTTGTTTCTTATTAAAACATAAGATATTAGCGTACCTACTACATACCTATAGAACAATACAATACACTTTATTATACAACACAAAGTTCAATAAAAAATTGTCATTTACATAAACAATAACAATGGACGGCTTCTTTGGATGGATATAAAATTTACAATTTTAGAAAGGCAAGGGTGTATACAACGTTAATAGGTATAATAAAATTATACAATAATATACATAAAGTAGAAAATACTTATATTATGTATATGTAATAAATAAATACACACCTACAACATAGGTACTTAACTCTACACTGGCTTCTAGAGGTAACAGTTTCGCTGTAGGACCTGCGCCGCGTGTGTCATCGATCGCGTGCTGATACTAAACGCAGCCATTTGGTCGCAAATATCAGACCGTGTGGCTGATGGCCGATCGGCGACGGTCTGATTGATGGAGAACGTGAATGTCGTGCAATCCATGAAGTTAATACAAGTGCTAGAAAAATCTGTATAGCCGTAAAGTCCCTGGGAGGATTAAGTTTAGTGCAACGATTTTGTTTTAATTTTCCTATTTTAAAACTTTTTAAACTTTCGCGAGTGGTTAAAAAATTTAAAGATTATTAATCAGGTATTTATCGCGTACCTTTTGTACGTAGGGGAAATTTAACAAAAGGTACGCGATAAATACCCGATAAATAATCTTTCCTAATTTATTTCGTAGAACTGTAAATTGGAACGTATATTTAATAGGTACTTTTCTGGAGGCAGCTAATCTACTCCATCCCTTTGGTAGGCCATCTTCCCATCTTTTGATTTGACGTCCCTTTCGTCTTTTTCCATTCCTAGGAAACCATTACATAATGTGTTTCTTCCACTTTTCTCTATTCTCATTTTTAGTATGGAGGAGATTATCTCGTGACGGAGATGAGTGGAAGAAACTAGGGGAGGCCTAATATCGAAAGACAACCTGACCAGCAAACTGGTTGCTGGAAACTTTGTTGTACTAGTGTTATGTACGTATATATGTAAATAGCACTTACCGTTTATATTGATAACGATATAAATGTACCTACTGTTAGTTGTTCAGTGAATAAAGGCTTTATTATTATTATTTGTACAGGTCGCATCACAATAGTGCTGACCTTGATCCGCAGAAGTCGATTTTTAGATTTTTACACCGCTTTAAACATGCGCAGAACACTTTCGCCGAGCGCTATTAAACCGTGACGAGACGTGTACTATATCTAGAGGCACAGACTTGAGCCGTTTGCAGGACGTTCCATTCACTCTGATACAGTCAGACAGTGCTTACCTATGTAGGTAGATAATAATTGTAATAGGAAGCTCGAACCGATAAAACTTCCGAAATAGTTCCTACTGGCATGGCACCCATCATCATCATCATCATCATCAGCCCATACACGTCCACTGCTGGACATAGGCCTCCCCCGTACGACGCCACAAATAGCGGTCCTGAGCCGCCTCCATCCATCAACTCCCTGCGACCGCTACGATGTCGTCGGTCTATCGAGTGGATGGTGTCCCATGTAGGGGGGGATTTTCCATAATCACCACGCTTGGCAGGCGGATTGGTGATCGCAGTGTTGGTGTTTAAAAAATACTCAGAAGGAAGCTGCTGCCTTTCCTCTGGTAGGTTCCCTTACTCGGCTGTTACGACATCCACGGGTTGAGTTGGAGGGGTCGTTATTCGTACGCCGCGGCCCCACGGCTTGGCACCCATACCTTAACTATATTATACCTAACTACATATATAAATTGTAAGCTAATGGTACCTATAAAAAGTGGGGATAATAATAATAAAAGGTGTAGGTAAACATTTCGCTTATTCCCAGTTGTCTTGTAGGTATAGTATAGCAAAAAAATATATTATATTTGCAAAAATGTCAGCCAATGAAATTGGTCGAATGTCATAGTGACAGCAAATGTCACAAATGACAGTAAATGTCAATGAAAATTTAAAATATGTCAGAAAATAATACCGAATGTCAGGCCGTTACAATATTTACTTAAAAAACAACCAACCAAGCTTCTATTTCTTAAAAGCAGGTATTTATTTATTTATATGTAGTTACTCTACGCGATAGAGTCCGGAATACGAAAAACTGTAGATGAACCAAAGCTACCGACATAGCTCTCAGAATTAGCAGGCTGAAGTGGCGATGGGCAGGTCATATTGCTCGTAGACCCGATAACCGTTGGGGAGTAAAGGTTCTCAAGTGACGACCGCGATGCAATGCGAAACAATTGTGGGAAGACCACCCACTCGATGGACCGACGACATCGTAGCGGTCGCAGGGAGTCGTTGGATGGAGGCGGCTCAGGACCGCTATTCATGGCGTCGTTTAGGGGAGGTTATGTTCAGCAGTGGACGTATACGATGATGATGATTATTTATTGAATGTGTGTATTTAAGTTTTATTGAGTTTATGTTAAAATCGCTAGCCCTAACTTATTAACAGTTTCATAATACTAAAGAAACTATTTTATAATTAGTTAGGTGCCTATAAACAATTTATTTGGTCATAAAAGCATTCTTGCAACATTGTCCATTGTTTATGGTGCGCCTGTGATCTTTAACTTTATAGAAGGAAGTTGAAGTTCTGCTGTTATATGCCCCATTATTAAGTAGCCTCTAGGTACTTAGTTTAAAAGCATATTGTACGGTAGCTATGGTTTGCAACAAAGTATGATGGTAAACTGATATTTGATGAAACATGAAACGCATAGCTTGTGTGGAACTGCAGTTTCACGCAAACTAAACGATCGCTCAAAGCGATAAGGCCTCCCTTTGTACTTAATTTATTGTCAGCATTTCCTTCGATATTGTATTTTATGTTTAATATATATTATGTGGTACAATAAAGAGTTATCTATCTATATATCCATCACTACTTAGCTTCTTTTAAGAAAATCGATGCCTGGTTAATTGGTTTTTAAGTAAATATCGTAACGGCCTGAAATTTACCTTATTTATTATTATACTATGCCCACTTTGGTAAACCTTTAGCTTACCATTTTGCCTGATTAATTTATTGGAATTAGGCCCCAGGTACCCACTAAATTAATGGTTTATACACTTTTACCATGGTATTTTTAAGTATTTCACATATTCTCATTTTCCTTTGATGAATGAAACTACAGATGGAGGGACGAGAATCAAAAGTGTTTGACACTTTTTGAAACAAATCTATCATCTATCTCAATTTTTCCCGCAATTATGCATTACGAAGGGTTGCACTTGCAATTAAGTTGAAAGCTCTATTCACAACTCTGACTTCTGACCTGTCGCTATAAGTGGATATGTGTGACTATATAAGTGGCTTGCCACTTACATTATATGGTATCATCAAGCACCTATCATGCAAATTTCAATTTAGGGTTATAGGTGCGAAGTGTTAATTTTCTGTACTAAATTGTAACTGTATCTAAAAGTTGGTAGAGTCAAAGCTTAATCAGCTCCGTCCGACCCTACTTGTAGAGACTAGTCGTAGATATTTGGAGGGTGTGTTGTGTATGTAAAGAAGACGATAGAATGATTTTAACAAATCCTAGTAGCACTTTTTGAATAAAGCCCTGATAGAATACTAGATTAAAATTCATTAATATAATAATCCAGATGGGTCTTATGGAAGGGTTATTCCCTGAGGGCCCCGTTCTCGCAGGGACCCGTCCCGGAGAGCCCCGATTTCGATAAATTTGATGTGATGTTCTTTTGCTATTTTTTCTATTGTTTTCAACTTGTACGGTTGACACAAAAAGTGCTTACAGGTATCATCATCATCATATCAGCCCATACGTAGATAGACGTCCACTGCTGGATATAGGCCTCTCCCATACGACGCCATAAATCGCTATTTATATTTTTAGTTCTGAGCCGCCTCCATCCATCGACTCCCTGCGACCGCTACGATGTCGTCGGTCCATCGAGTGGATGGTCTCCCATGTAGGGGAGTTTTGCAGGTATATAGTTTTGCAGGTATACGCCAATTTATACAATTAGGCGTAAATATTACAAAATCAAAACTATGTTTGTTTATTTTAATACGTATATCACAATTATTTAAATTCTAGAAAGGCTTGCAAAAATTCTTGAAAGGATTGTAAAAATTATTGGCTTGTATTTGAGAAGGTCCTGTATAGAAATGATTGTGTGGTAAATTCGTAAATTCAGTTTGAGATGTGTTAATAATAACGGTAGATTTATAAGCACGTTTGAATCATGGTGTCAAGTCAGGTTTCGGATGTTTTTCCAAAGAGACAACGATTCCTCTGAGAAAAACTTCAGAATTTATTGAGCTGCCTTGAGTTCGTGGTAAAAGGAGACTCTAAACTCGCTTTACTGTACGATTGTGTAATAAATCTTTGCTTACCTTATAAACCCATTTCCATAGTTTTTTGCTCCGTTATCTGTAACAACAAAATTTATTTGATTATTTATTGGACTCCCTTTTTTTTCGAAGTCGGCTAAAAATCTCCTGTGACAAACAATTTAACTTTGAGCTATCATTACGGCTGCAAAGATTTTCAATCAGCTAGGAACTCTTGATGAAGTCACCATTCAAACAAAAAACCAAATCGGCGAATTTTTTGGAGCAACAATGCCACAGACCTCTGCACTTTTATACACCTTGTCAAACTTCAAAATGTCCTCTTATTGGGTCGAGGTTTATTAATAAATTTAGTAGCTATTGCAAAAATACGCGCTTTTCTAGGTGGTCTTTAAGTGCCTTTTTACACGTTCCGGTCGCCGGAACTCGGTGCCGGGTACCCAGCGGCGAATTGCATACAAGTTATGCCGTTACGTGTGAAAGCTATCTTACATGCCCGTACACATCGCTGTCGGGTACCCGGCACCGGCGAGACGGCAACCGGGACGTCTGCAAAGGCACTAAGGCCACACAAGAAACCGTCTTAATTATGTTTGTGTTCTACTCCATCGTGTTTTACAAGCCTTTTTAAGTCAATTAAGTATGTTTGAACTTTACGGTAGCCATTACAATTTATCCCAATGAGTGACTTTCAATAGCAGATATTTTATAAGTACCTATTTATTTTAAAAGTGTAAATAAAGTCAGTTGACAGAAGGAATCACACTGATTTAAAAAATCACGACGTAAACAGTGAACGTTATGTACTCGTATGGTTTGTATGTTTAGTACAGTATTTTTACCTTAAATTAACTAACATAGGTTACCTTTCTAGATAACATCGCCTTAGGGTATAAAAACCTGTAATAATGTTTAAAAAAAACCCTAAATGGTAGTAATAAAAGTTAAACTTAGTTTTTATTTTAAACTTTTTATAATGCGTTTATTAATTAAGGATATTACAATCCATTTGCACACCCACGCAATTCCAGACCCATTCCATCTTTGTTCTCCAGAAAAGAGCCGTACGCGCAATTTACAAATTAAAGCCACGCGAATCTTTGAGAGAATTATTTAAAGAAATAAATATTTTGACAGTAATATCGCAGTACATCTATGAAAATCTTATGTATACGCACAAAAATAGAGATAGCTTTTTGAAAAAGTTTGATGTTCACAATAGAAATACAAGAAACAAGAACAAATTACACATCCCAGCATATAGATTACGAAAGGTAGGGAAATCATTTATGGGCAATTGCGTGCGCTTCTATAATAAGCTTCCATCTGAAGCAACTGAACTCCCTATTCGTAAATTTAAACAGTACATTAAACAAAATCTTATCAGGAAGGCCTTTTACTCCATAGATGATTACATCAATGATGTTAATGCTTGGCCAGATGTCGCTCCGTTCCGCACTGACAGTAGTATGTAAGAAATTCAATGTTCTGTTTAGCTTTATGGAAATTTTTGACATGTAACTAAATCGTATTAAATTTAGATTTAGAAAACATGTATTAGACACTTAAGTAATATTATAATGTGCTAGTGGTTTCTTTTTCACTTCTTCCACTAGTGGACAAAAAATTGAAGTGAATAGAATATCAATAACACCTTATTTCTTATTTGATAATAATAACTATGTTTATAGTATACAATTTGACTTGTCTAAGTGCTTATTTTGTAAGCCTAAAGAAATAAAGTTATTGATTCTGATTCTGATTCTAATCAAATAGAAACAAATAAGAACTAGTAAGTATTTACAATTGAATTAATTGAGCCAACTGCAGACTGTTGCAAACAATTTTCATTTCATTTATTTTTTCCACCGTAGTACATGCTTGATATCGTTATATTCTAAAATAATTGCCCCGCTGCGTCAGATACACACCAGCTCTTGGGTTGCTCGTGAACCTTTTTGAACATTTCTGAGATGTTCGCCGTAAGTTCAAAGGAACTTTACTAGGTTTACGAGCCAAACGAGCCGAAAGTACCCAAGGAATAGAATTTTGTAATCATAAAAAAAAACGCAAGAAACTTGAATGAGACGAGATGGGAATCGAATTCGGAACGTCTTGCATCGCAGGCGGACTTTCGTCCGATGCGCCACAGAGGTGGCAGAGTCAGTATTCATTCAGTTTAAACGGAATTCGCTAAACAGTCGTTAATACATACCTACTCTGACAACTAACATGTGTAAATGTTTACGTATTTAAATAGAAGGTAGAGCCAAAGTTGAGAGTAGTTTCCATAAAACCCATTCACAGTACCTTACGTTAAATCCGGGGAAGGCATATTGTTCGGGAATAACTACGCCGGTGGTCATTACAAGCATGTGTGTCATTGCTTTTGTCGTGGGTAGGGTGGGGTAAGTTTGAGTAAAGATTCGGCTTCAGATATCATGATGAAATGAAAAATGATAAACTGAGTAAGCGATGAAGAAAAATGATCACGTGGGTCAATGATGAAATGGGAAAATGATAAAATAGGATGTAAGCTTTTAATTACATAAAAAACATAGCACACTAGCTGAATCCAAGTACGGTCGTTACGAAATTCTACAACTAAAATAACGAACATTTTTTATTGATAAATGAAAACAAAAAATTCATAGCTTATTACGGAAACTAAAATCAACCAAATACTATTTATAGGGCAAATACATCCCGAATGTGCCCAATTAATATAAATTGCACGCAGATACCATAAATTACGATTTTATAAATGATATTTTTACTCTGAACAAAGTTTTTTTGTTTATTTCTAGTTTAGCTTTCGGCTCATATCAGTCATAATTTCGCCGAAATAACGAATACAAACGCCTCCTGCACAACAGATCAACCATCTACGATTACCAACCCACCTGCCAAATGTAGCGATTTTAGCCAGCAGTGGACATACCAAGTGGTTTATCGGCTGAAATAAGTAATGAATTATTTATGCGTAAGAAATTTCAGGTTCGTCCTCATATCTAGTTAGTCGAAGGCGACATCCCTACAGGCAGCTAATGGGCCCTGAACCAACGTCGTAAACCTCGGCAATAGTGCCCATAGAAACAATCCGTTCCGTTCCCTCCTTCCGCCATATTAATTACCGAGTCACTTCTGCTTGTGGCTTCACTTGCATTATTACCGGGGCCCCAATTCTGCTAACCACTCGATTCACTACGACGTTGGTATCGCCGTCGCAGAATCCGCCTCGGCGTTATTCAGACAATGCATTGTTTAAATCATGTCGTGCATATATACGCTCAGGAATTCAATATTGTATAAGAAATAGCAAAAAGTTACGCCAAATTAACAACTCGGCCAACGTAAAAAAAAAAAGTGTCTAAAATATTTTTTCATACAAATGATTTCAACGCGCTTCGTTCGCTTTTGGCACAACAGGGTCAAAACATAAATAGATGATTTATTTTATTATTTAAAACGTCAACTTTGCTGATTTTATCACGAATATGGTACCTACCTATTTTATAACAGTTACCTATATTTTTTTTGCAGTAACTATTACTTTAACTGCGGTTATTATAAACCTTTTTAAGGCTTTTAAAGAAACAATCCATTTCAATCCCTTATCGCAATATTAATTATTCAGAATACATTTACTCTTCAAATAAAATTATGAGACCGTAGTTCATTCACTTAAAGCAATTATCTTGGAGCCAATGAGTACCTACCTAGAGCTGATTATTCAGTTGAACCTTATGGACTAGAGAATAAAGGTTATTAGGAGAGTTATGATGAGTTATGACGGTGCGATATGGTAGGATGACCAGCACTGAGGCGTATAGTATAACTTGATGCGTGGTTCAAGTTTCTTCCTAGTGGAGGTACAGTCAGATCAACTATTTAGTGCACATATACCTTCACTGCTGAAAATGCCTCGCCCAAACAAGGGAGTTTTGTTTTAATCACCACGCTGGCCAAAAGATGATTGGTGTTTCCAGTGAAGGTGTTTAAAATACACAGAAGAAGCTGCTGCCCTTCCTCTGGTAGGTTCCTTTAGTAGTATCTTTAGACATCCACGGGCTGAGTTGAAGGTCGATTCTTACGCCACGACCGCCATGGCCTTAAACTTAGGTTCTCTGAAAATAGTAATATAAATAGTATATAAATTGTAAACAAATATTGGTCAATAAGGTTTTACGCTGCCTGTACCGGAAATTAAAAAGTCTAAGTTTTTACTTACGGTTATAATAATAATTGATGCACGAAGGCACTTCATAAGCTTTCGTAGAAATTATGCATAAACTGGAATTTCTAGTAGATTGTTTGATTATTTACTTTTTGAGTTAGTTTTCGAAGAAACGATCTCTTATTTGGCTCCCTGATCAGAAAGTCTAATTTTTAAGTTGCCTAAGAAGTCAAATCGAAGTAACATTACCTAATCTGTGGTAAAATGCCTGAAATGGAAATGAATATTTTGCAGAAAGCCTAAACAGAAAAATGACTAAAGCATTGTGCCTAAAATACAAAAGGTCTCGTATTCGATCTTTAAGTACCATATTTTTTATATTTGCTATAGGTATATTTTAATTTAGTTTCAGATAAAAACTGCTTTTTAGTGATGAAAAAATTGACTGTTTTTCATCTCCTTCTGACAAAATTGAAACATTTTCGCATTCTTCGCAACAGTGACCTACTATGAAGAACTCAAGCTCATCAAGAGATAAACGGAGAGGTTCGACTCCAATATTGTTAATCACTACATAGTATAAAACAAAGTAGTTTCCCGCTGTCTGTATGTCTGTCCCTATGTATGCTTAGATCTTTACTACGCAACGGATTTTAATGCAGTTTTTTCAAAAGGTTCTTCTGAACCGATTAGGCTGAAATTTGGTATGGGTATAGTTTGAGACCTGGAATAACATATTATAGGCTTCAACTTTTTATTCCGATAAAACGTGGGCGAAGGCGCGGGCAACAGCTAGATATGTATAATTTAGTATCAGCACTGCACCCGTGCGAAGCTGGGGCAGGTCGCTAGTTTTGAATAAAATACAAAACTTCTGCCACAATACACATGGTGGTACAAAAGGCTCTATCACAAGAAACAAAATACCAACAAACCAATACTAAATAGAATTAAAATTTGTTAAATTTCGTTACAGGAATAATTAACACAGCACATACACGTATTGAATATACAAAAAAAAATCATTAAATAACCCACCCATGACCGTTCCCGGTGCAAAGGTGCCCATAATGCATTACCTCGCTGAACAGCGATGGAAATTTTTTGCACCAAGAACGACGCGGAGCTGGAGTCTCTAGTCACTTCGTTAAGTTTACGGCCTAATTCTCCCACTGAATACTTCGCATCCACTAAATACTAAATAAGAGAAATAGGTACTAACTTTTATTATCAAATATCAAAGTGCTTTATTTCCTTTAGACCTTACAGGACTCTTGGACATGTCACAAAATTCAAAATAACGTAAATAAGTAAAACTAGGAAATAAAGTGATCACTTTTATTTTTTGTCCACTTAAATATGTATAAGTATATACCTATACGATACTTACGATACGATATACATACTTTACAGCATGTTTGTCTTTGTATGAGATTCAAATCATATTCTTAAATACTATAAGAAGAGAGATCTAGTAGTAGAAAGAGAGACCTAGTAGTAGAAAGAGAGACCTACTCGTAGTAGACTGACTGACAGAGTTATAGCGAAAGTGAAAATAAATTAAATAATTCCCGTTAAATCAATTATGATTAAAACTAGCTAAGCACTTTCTGAGCCCACTTATATGACGTTTCGTTTCCCACAGTTGAGTAAATTCAAAAACCGCAGTGGTTAGGGCTAAGCAAAGGGCAAAGCTAACCGTGTAATGAGAGTGGTTATCATGTTCCCATAGATTAGGTACTTAAGTACCCATCTAAGAAATAAAACTAACTTTCTGTTTATATATTCTTTCAGCCCGTGAGCGGGGTTATAGGCTTCCTGTCTATTGCGCCAATTGTCCGGTTCTGAGTCACCCTAATTCACTCCTTACCAGTTACTAAAGGTAGACCACCAGCCCAATGGTTAGACGACAGTCTGACCATTGGGCTGGTGGTTTGCCTCTTTATCTTTGAGCGTCTCTGGACCACTATTCAGTATTGGCTGTAGCCCATCTTCCGTCTTTCGGTCCAGCCAAGTATCTTGTCTATTTTCACTTCAAACTTGCGATCCGAATATAAATAAATCAGAACTAGTATTTACAGTTGAAACAGCTGAGCTAACTGCAGACTATTGCTAACAATCTAAAGGTAGTTCAGTTGATCTATAATCAATACTAATCGGAAGCGTCCCCAAGACGCTGGCCGCATTGACGCGCTGTATGGTAATGCTGATGCGCTGCGCCAGATACTCACCAGCTCGCGGGTCACGCATTGCTTCTACCAGTATCTAACGTATTATTTGGCAAAGCCTAAATCCATCGGCAGGCACTTAGACTGCACACCAGCAGATTTTTGCTGCTGTTTGTACGCCGAAAACGCATACTAAGAGCGCTTCTATTCTATACGTCCGTTTTTTTTCACCGGACAACCGGACCGAAATCAAAACTGACAATGAATTGAGAAACCGCTCTCTAACCTAACGCAATCCTGTAGAATATCTTATAAATATATAATCTTCAGTCCGATTTCTGCTGAAAAAAACGTATACAAGCGCTTAAAAGTTGTTCTATTTATAACGGATCTCATGACAAAAAATTGCGCAAAAACAAAACAATTGATTCGTTAATTTAAACATTTTAGCCTACGACCCGAAATAAAACAAAAGAAGAAGAATTATTTTGAGACCTGACATATGAACGGATGGACACACGCTAAATAAAAGCGTTAACTTTGAGCACACTTAAGCATTAACTACATAGATATAAGCACTAAAAATTGTTTGCTTTCTTCTGTTACAATAAGTCAAGTATCCATTACGTGTTGACAAGGGGGTTAATGTATGACGAAACTGAGTTTTTTTACAAACCATAGAATATGTAGAACAGTGGAGCCATGATAGTGGTTGTGCCAAGTCAATACTATTTTAATCGCATACGACAAAATCGTGACGTCTGCTTTTACGCGACAAGCGAAGCGTGAATTGTCTGTACTAATTTAGGTTCATTTTGGATCCCATTATTCAGTAACTTTATATGCCAGTCACAACTGGTTGGGGTTTTGTATCGTTTGTTTTAGGTAAATTTGTCTATCTACTACTTTACTACATATGTATAACTTATTAATTTACTATATACATATAGTAAGTCCTCCGCCGCGTCTGTCTGTATGTTCGCGATAAACTCGAAAACTACTGAACAGATTTTCATGCAGTTTACACTAATTGGAGTGATTTATGAGGAAGGTTCAAATATATATAATTTGTCAAAATTTTGTGTAAATTGGTTGAAGTATGACGATAACTGTAGGAAGTGTCGGAAAAAGTAAAGCTGCCTGGGAGCTTTCATCGAAAACGCTGCCTAATTCCTTTGAGATATGATATTTATGCCCGTGCAAAGCCGGGTTGCTATATTATAAAGCCGAAATTCTGTGAAATGTGAATTTTATTATGTTACCTAGGACCTCCAAAACTATTGAACAGATCAAAATTCTTGGCGTACATTTACATATAACATTGCCTTATTAGATAAAAGGCTACTTACTATACCGAAAATATGCGTGTGAAGCCACGGGCGGAAGCTAGTACCATTATGATAGTATTTTGAAAATGTTGATTTCTTTACTTCTGTGTGCTTACATACGAGAAAAAAAGCGCGTTGATGTCTTTTGTATGAAAAAACGGATGCTTGAATAAATTTAGTATAATTGTGAAAATACGAGTATCCAGCCATTATCACAGATACCACAGCCGGATTAGGATTTTCACTACTCCATGTCTTCCGCGGGTATTGTAAGAGACGAATAAGGGATATTTACCGGGGGATGCCAGCAGCACCTTCTGCCAAAGAATTATTTTAATTTTGGATGACCTATTTTTTATTACAGTAATTATTTCTAATAATATATATTTTAATTTAATGAAATTTTATATTGTGCAGAATACATATTTAAAATTTTAATTTATAGTTAGGAATTTAATTAAGTTAAAATAAGACCAATGTTGGCACTTTTTGAGTTGTATAGATTAGTAAGATTGTGTTGTGACTATAGATAGTACAGTATCGCATTAGGTGTGCCTGATATGATAGACGTACAATATTTTTGAAAGTAAAAAAAAATACCACCTAGAGCTGTGATCCACAAAAACCCACATGCCCAGCGTGGGGACTATGGTCTATGATAAAACCCAATATGACGCATATTAGGTGGAGGCCATCTTTGGTAAACTCCCTGGCTTTCTTAAATTCACAATTCTTTCCATTCAAAGGTTGCCTGGAAGAGATTGCTTCTAAGCGATCAGGCCGCCTATTGTACTTGTCTTAAGTAATATCTATTTGTAATGTTGTTTTTCTGGTGTACAATAAAGAATGTTTGTATTGTATTGTCCAACAGTGGTCCAGTATAAGCTTTAGATTGTGAAAATATGTAGCATACTGTAATGCAACATTTCAGTTTTCAAAGTCAATTTTCTCTGTATTTTAACATCCACAGGGCTCACTACTACAGACGATATCTTTCATACGCTGACCCTTACCATAAACAACAAAATTATAAGTAAACACGTCATAAAATGGTGTATGCAGCGTTTTACATGTTTGTTTAAATGGCAACACTAATGTGCGATCACGTTTATTACTAATTTTACAGTTGCTAACACTGCGGAGGCTTTGCGCTTTAAGTTATTCCCGGGAAAACCTTTAACCGGTGTTAGTTAGTGGTTATTTGTAATAGTCTAAGTAGGTAACAAACTTGATAGATGTGTTAATAATTATTAGAGTTAGTTTTAGCATTTCTTAACTTTATATCTAATTTTATAACTTAATTTTGTATGGATATTATCCGCGTTTTTACGATGCGATTGTCATACTTGCCATTTTTATGTAAAAACATTTTGAGAATTTTCCTATTCCATTATTGACATACACCATTCTTACGGCAGCAAAAATACCTTTTGGTATTTCTTATGATAGTGTCATCATCGTCATCAGCCCGTACACGTCCACTGCTGAACATAGGCCTCCCCCAAACGACGCCACGAATAGCGGTCCTGAACCGCCTCCATCCAACGACTCCCTGCGACCGCTACGATGTCGTCGGTCCATCGAGTGGGAGGTCTTCCCACACTCCGTTTCGCATTTCATCGCGGTCGCCACTCGAGAAGCTTTACTCCCCAAAGTTTATCGGTTTTACGAGCTATATGGCCTGCCCATCGCCACTTCAGCCTGCTGATTCTGAGAGCTATGTCGGTAACTTTGGTTCTTCTACGAATTACGCGTTAGGGTCCGGAATACGGATTCCGGACCCTATCGCGTAGAGAAACTCCGAGCATAGCTCTCTCCATAGCTCGCTAGGTGACTTTGAGCTTATCCACAACGCCTATAGCCTATATATATACTAGCTGACCCGCCAAACATTGTTTTGCCTTCAACCCACAAACACTTGGCAGTAGCCGATTCTCAGACCTACTGAATACGCATATAAAATTTGGTAAAAATCGGTAAAGCTGTTTCGGAGGAGTACGGTAATTAACATTGTGACATGGAAATTTTATATATAAGATATATATATATATATATATATATGATAGTGTACGAGTCCCTTTATTAGTATTTTAGTGTTATTACGACATTTGCACCTATCGCTTGTAAATTCTTTCGACAGCAAAACTACCTTTTGATATTTCTTATGATTATGTATTTCTTATGATTATTTACGAGTCCCTTTATTAGTATTTTAATTTTATTACGACATTATAATACGAAACATTGCACCTATCGCGTGTGATCAAAAATTTTATAACGGCTTCGTGCTATCGAATTAGTTACATTGCAATAGGAATGATAGAGCCTTAGGAATGCGTCGTTCCTATATAAACTTATGATCTCTAGCGAATAAAAGGGCCCATATCACTCATTTGTTATTATAATTTGCTGATGCTATAGTTATAAGAAGTATTATATAATTTTAATGATAATATTCGTTATGTGTTGCGCAATCAACGGTTTATTACTGCTATACGGTACTCACAGTTTTTAGGGTTCCGTACACAAATGGTGAAAACGGGACCCTATTACTTAGCCTCCGCTGTATGTCCGTCTGACCGTCCTTCAGCTAGCTTGTATCTCATGTACCCAAGGTAGACACTTGAAATTTTCAGAGAACATGTACATATTTTTTTGCAGATTTAACAAGAAATAAGAATAATTAAATGAATATTAAAATTAAAGGGGTCTTTCATATAAAGTACTTAATTCCTTGGGGATAAAAAAATTATGGGGATAATTTTCCACCTCGGGATAGTTTTCTATACAATATAAAAGAATTTTCTAAATTGGTTCTAAATTGGCAGAAATATCGCATAACATATGTAGTACATATATATATATACAAAAACGAAAGAATTTTCCAAAGCGGTCCATAATTGACGAAGAAATCGACGAGCATACACAAAAAAAACATACACCCGATCATAGAAAGAAAGGAGGAGGTTCCTCCTTTCTTTGAAGTCGGTTAAAAACTGTAGACGGAAGCTATGCATATGTAAGAGGTGTACATTATGCTTGATGTCTTTTACAATTTACTAGATTGCTCTTATAAAACTGGCTACATTTTATACTAAGCTTTAGAATGCATATACTGTTACCCTATAAAATAAACTATATTACATCAACGATGTTATCCAATTTACAGTGGATTACAATAAAATATGCGGGATGTGGGCTATGGTCTATGCAATAAATAGATCATGTTATATGACTGACAATCGAGCGGTCTCCTTGACTAGGTATATAACAGATCTTGTACTATAAACGTAGAAATATATTTAAGTATTTCATTGAACGGACAACAAAGTTTCCTTAGTTTATACCAGAACTTTGAACACCAATAGAAATGTCTCACGTAGTTAGGTATCAAATTAGGTAAATAATCAATATCAAATATCAAAGTGCTTTATTTCCTTTAGACCTTACAGGACTCTTGGACACGTCACAAAATTAATATGACATAAGTAAAACAGGGAAATAAAGTGATCACTTTGATTTTATTGTTCACTTCAATCTTTTTAAGGTAAAGTAAAGAAGCGAACACGAAACCTTTACCTTGTTAGGTTGTTAGTTTTCGAGTTGGAGCAAAAGTCGACCCATGCTTTTTATCCTCTAGATAATCTGATATTTTGTAATAAGTCTTTTTACAAATAAGTAAAATAAGTGTCAATCTAGGTTAATTAAGGAATTAGTTTATATTTACAGTTTAATTCAATGTTGTCCACGAGAGCTACTGCTGACAAACTGTTGCACAGTTTGGCAGGAAAGGTTTCATCATAATCAGCCCATACACGTCCACTGCTGGACATAGGCCTCCCCCGTACGACGCCACAAGTAGCGGTCCTGAGCCGCCTCCATGCATCGACTCCCTGCGACCGCTACGATGTCGTCGGTCCATTGAGTGGATGGTCTCCCATGTAGTGGGGATTTGCCATAATCACCACGCTTGGCAGGCGAATTGGTGATCGCAGTGTTGGTGTTTAAAAATACTCAGAAGGAAGCTGCTGCCATTCCTCTGGTAGGTTCCCTTAGTCGGCTCTTACGTCATCCACGGGTTGAGTTGGAGGGGTCGATATTCGCACGCCGCGGCCCCACGGCCCGGGAAAGATTTACTGCAGTGTAATTTTAAGTTGAAAAATAAACAATTACAAAAAAATACCTAACCTACTGACTTGACAAAATATTGTCAACTATTAAATAACAAGGAAAATCGATAGGTACCTATATCTCTATTTTTGTTTATTGACTGATACGTAATAACTTGATTGGAGGCGACTCAGGACCGCTATACTCGCTTTGGGGGAGGCCTATGTTCAGCAGTGGACGTATACGGGCTGATGATGATGATTTCATTGAAGTACACAGATACATGATTGCGAAAAACGTGGCAAGAAATGGGAAAGACCACGTACCTTCGTACATATCGAAGTGAATTTATAAAACTAACTAGTTTCTGCCCGCTGTTTCGCACGCGTTGTTTAGTTGAAAATGTTTAAAGGTGATTTTTATCCTATGGGAAGTCATTTATGTCATGAAAGTAGCCTATGCTTGATTCCAGGCCAAGAATTACCTACCTGTATGCAAAATTTCAGCCCGATCCGTTCAGTAGTTCTGGCGTGAAGAGGTAACAAACATCCATCCATACATCCAAACTTTCGCATTTATAATATTAGTAGCAGTATCCGAGGTATTCTCTCTGAAATATCGATATGTTGATTTCTATAAATTTAAAGAACAATCTTACTCTTCAAGAAAGCAAAATCTTGCTATATGTAGAGGTATTAACCACTGAATAGGAACAAGATTTTGCTTTCTTTATTTCAGGAGTTGAAAGATGCGCGCTATTTAAATACATAATAAATATTTCACAGTTATTTCTCTATTGTGCGTCCATGAATCCGACAAGA
This sequence comes from Eupithecia insigniata, assembly GCA_947859395.1. NCBI lineage: Eukaryota > Metazoa > Arthropoda > Insecta > Lepidoptera > Geometridae > Eupithecia > Eupithecia insigniata. The sequence continues at coordinate 6,628,458 of OX402009.1, read as the reverse complement.
ATATTAAACGTACAGAACTTTGAGTCATTCCACCAAAATAATAAAAATCTCATGAAATTTCCAAGTAGGTTGCTAGGATCTTTTGAAAATTCAGCATCACTCGTAAAACATGACAGCACAGTTGTAATTATCGTGTGTTACGGAAAATTGCGTGTTATATACAGTCCGTTATCTCGTTCCGCTGTGCCGTTACCGAATTGACCATAATACCGAAATAACGGACGAAGTGTGCCTCTATTTAATTAATGCTCGTCAATTTCGTATCGGATGTGATAGCATCTCTAATGTAGCCACGGTAAAGTATCATAAAACGAAGGCACGTGTTCATTCGGTAACACATGAATAAAACCATTATATCAATACAATAGGAGTACATGTTTGACGACCTCTGTGGCGCGGTGGGCGAAGGTCTGCCTGCGACGCAGGAGGTTGCGGGTTCTATTCCCGCCTCGGGACAAATGTTTGTACGATCTGCAAATATTTGTTCACGGTGTTCTGGTCGTTTTCTATGTATAATAAAATAATCTATTTATGTAATATATTCTATAATGTATATCAGTTATCTAGTACCCATAACACAAACTCTGCTTAGGTTGGGACTGGATAATGCTGTGTGAATTGTCCTGTATTATTATTATGTACATATTTATTGGTACCTAAACAAGTTATAAGTCAAGTAGGTACTAAAGTACAATAGTATCAAGTTATTTTTATATACCAATACTTTATATCATAATTGGAATAAAAATTAATAAAATAATAAAAATAATTTGATATTGATTTAATAAAAAACACAATTTTTTAAAAATGAGTATTTCGTAGAGCTCATTAATTGAGTAGAAAGATATCGTCGAGGCTTGTCGCGAGAATATTTTTTTCTGTATATTTAAATTCATTCTGCTTTCTTCAAGCAATAAAACTAGCGGAAAAGTAATTTGGCGCAAATCGTAAAGAATTTTCTATTAACTTATGAAAAAACTAGCTCCTGCTTTGGTAGTTTTGGAACATTTACAAAAAATTACAAAGCAATATATTCCTAAATGCTCACAAAATAAAATTAAATCCAAGTTGGTTTTATAGTGGTGTGATCGTGAACTGTTTTCTATTGTGGGTTACCATAATAGAAAATAGTTCACAATTTGCCCAAAATTACTTTTCTGTTAGTTTTATTCTTTGTAAAACGCAGAAAAAAATATTAAAAACACATAAAAAAATAATCTCTTGCCAATCCATGATGAAGCATGGAGGAACAAACTATATTTATTATGATGTGTTATAACTTGATCATAACTTAAACTTACGCGACCTGAACACATTTTAATATACATAGGTACCTATCTAGTTAACGGGTATTGACCACGTTACCGCGTCCTAATTTTTCCGACGTTTCAGCAGGTTTACAGGCTGCCGGCCGTGATCACAGAATGACTAAATAAATTTTTATTAACTAGCTATATTTTTATTTAAACTCGGTATCGACGTACCTAAATACTAAACAGCTGTTATGTCTCTCTGCTCTCAGCAATAAGACCGCCTTTACTGTGTTTTATTTTTATTTATATATAAGATTTTTAATTTATTTTAATTTATATTATCTTATATAAAGTGTTCATTCATTCATTCATTTTTATTTTTCAGATTTGTAACCTAAAGTATTTTTCATATAAATATTTTTTTGGTCAAATCTACTGGAAATGACCATTCGTCATCAGCAAACATAGGTAGGTTCTACCTATATACATAAGTAGTAATCGATTGCCCAAACGGTAATTCCGACAAAAACTCGCTGTTTGCGAACCGCCTTTACAGAAGGCGTTACCACTGTCCAACCAATGTGGTCCCCATAACGGTGGCCCCTACTACTTGTATCTAACCAAGTACTTCGGGTACTTACGGCCATTCACCACAGAGTTGATGGCGTGTCCACTGCTTGCGAACTTGCTACTTACCTTGTCTTGTACACTTATATTTAATACCTTGAGCTTTAGGCCTGAGGCCGCTTATTTTATTGTTCATTTTTATTCAGATATAAGATGTTTTTCTAGTATAATTAAGTGTTCATTCATTCATTCATTCTTTATATTATTCTAATACAAAGCGCCTGTGGCTCTATCACGTGGTTTTAGGGTAAAACGAGATAGCCTATAGTTTAACGTATGAGTAACAGTTAAGTTTTTAGAATCTGATTATTATCTAGTTTCGGGGCCTAGTTCAGAGTTCTCATAACATACATACACATATGTTTCGTCTGTGTCTTCGTACATATATGTCTGCTTCCAGGAAGAAGAGACTGTGGTATGCCACAGATAACACATAACGTTATCTATGTGGTACACTGCACGGCCACAGCGGAGGCCATTGAGAACTCGATAGCTCCACGCGTTTTTAAGAAAAGAGGGCTGACACACGGATAGACAGACAGCCGGACAGATGGACAACAAAATGATCCTATAAGGGTTTCGCTTTTCCTTTTTGGGTACCGAACCCTAAAAACGATATAAAACGCGTAAATTCGCTAAAAAGCGGGTACAAACCTACTGCTGTTCGAGTTCAAATAATCTCATATAACTTTTTTACTGATTATCTTCTTTTACGAGGTTCTAATTCATAAAAGAATATCAGAAAGTCGGGAACACGATATGTGAACCCGGAACAATGGCGAAGTAACGCCCTGGCTCCACCATTAACCAAGCATTGATTGAATACTGCGCTTGCGCACGCAGCCTTTTTATAAATGCTGTTATAATTACCTAAATGAATACCTTGAAGTCCTACGTGCTGGAGTTTTAAATGAAGAGCAATCAATAGAAAACTTTTTAAGTTGGTACAAACCGCGCTTGGGGGCTTATTCTGCTAAAACAATCGCTTCATTATGGCAATGGTATCGTCACATACTGTTCTCATTTATTTTCTAACTAAAGGTGGGTACTGACTGGCGTTACGTTACCTAAAGGTACGGGGCGTAATTTTATGTATTACCCAGCAAGCGTTCTCGCAGTGTCAAGGTTGAAACCATTCTATCAATCTCTCAGTGCAAATATCACCGCAAACAATATCTAGACTTCTAGAACTTTTCATCTAAGGATTCCATGTGACAATTATGCTACGATACCATTGCCATAGTTAAGTGATTGTTTCGCAGGATCGGATATTACATTCCGTTCTGAAAGAAAAGCGTACGTATAATTACCTCGACAAGGTTCCATTGTATTTTGAGAACGCGTGGATTGACAATGCCCTTTTACAGCATTTTTTTTTTTTTGTCAATGCCCATTTACAGTAGATATAGGTATTATTTTGTTTGTTTTTGTTTTATTTTGATTATTTGTTTGGTCTCATAGATACCTACCATTATAATCGAGTTTATAGTATATCAGTCATCTAGTAGAGTTCACCCATACCACAAGCTCTGCTTAGCTTGTGGCTAGATGATGCTGTGTGGATTATCCTACTTTTTTTTAACATTAGCTGAGTACCGTAAGAAGTAAGAATCCTGCAAAAAGTAGTTTGAAAAGATTCCGCGTTATGCGCATAATAATATACAATCGGCAATAATTAATTTTAAATTACGTAAAAATGCTAAGCAATGCACTGGTAGCATAATAGATAGTCACAGTTGTGGGTATTTGATGGACCGCGACGAAGCCATAGAATAAGTAGTGTTTATAAAGATTAATTTCTTTAGAACTGAGGGCCTATATTAATTCATCAAATATGCAATTGCATGTCTCGACCAGTTGGTACTCTACAACGAATTGCACAATTGTGTATTTTGGATCATAAAAATATCTCGTGGTAAGCTGGTAGCTGAAATAGCTATACTTGGTATCAAAATTTAAGATTTTGTATGTCAATAAAGGCGTATTCGAATGAAAACTGCACAAAAATTGTTAACAATAACCGAAAACAACAAGGTAACAGCAATGTTATCACTAAAAACAAAAACACACATTTCAACAGTGCATAATTGCACAAACGCAGCGAAAAAGTATAAATTCAAGTTTGAAAACGCACGATAGACGAACTGAATGATACCTAAATGAAAGCTTGTGTTATTTATCATCTTGATTTTTTCTTTCAATTAATGGAATTGGTTTTAATAACCTTTTAATTAAATAGGGCTGTTGTACATTCGCCACAAAGTAAATTTGTCACATTTTTGTACACTCCATACATTGAAAGTAAATTCGTCACATGTATAAAAAATATGTGTAAATTCGTCACATTTCAGTGAAGTTTATCATTTTTTAAATAAATATTTACTTAGTTATTATTTTAGCTATCGTCGACAAACCGAAGCCAACTTTATCAGCCAACAATATAAATCTGACGAGCTTTCAAAACCCTTGCAGCAGATTTGTTTGATATTGAATCATGTGCATATACTAATAAGGTTATTTTTACATATCCATTCGATTTGAGTAAATCAACTGAGATATCATTATGAGCATTAGGTTCCGTACCTCAGTCAAGATCTTGTCTTTGTAATATTGTGTTTCTATGCTCTGATTATGTATATTTTCAGGATTTTTTGTTTGTTAATAAGTAGTAATTATTGGTAGAGTGCGTAACGGAAAATTCCTATAACGTAGGTATCTAAGAACAAGAAAACATTATGTATTATCCAATGTGCAACGTTCTGTAAATTCTTATATCTACCTCTTAGGTTACTTTTACAATGGTTTTAGCATTTTATAATTCCCTCAAAATATCATGTGATGACTTTATATCTCCCACTCGATGGACCGACGACATTGAAGTGGTCGCAGGGAGTCGTTGGTGGAGGCGGCTCAGGACCGCTTTTCGTGGCGTCGTCGTCATTTGGGGGAGGCCTATGTTCAGTAATACTCAGAGGTTCAGTCATGATGACGATGGTGATGATGACTTATAAGAGCTAAAAAATCGAACAAAACGACCGTTATTTAAAGCATTTCAATAATTTGTCAAACATAAAAGATATCAACGAACCTCTTCATCATGCAGGAAATTAAAATTATTCACAAATCACACATTTTACAATTCAAATTACATGAACCGATTTCGATAAGATTTTAACCATATAATTTGTAGAGGAGCTGTCTCATTAGAAATGATTCTATTCAGTTCATCTAATACACTTTTTTTCTTATATCATCAAACCTATTCCCATTGAATAAAGTTCACTATACGAGCTTATTGTGTACTCTATAACTAGATATAGACTGTGATAAAAAGTTTCTGTAGTTAGTTATTTTCATACGTATTCCGACTAGATAGAGTTCAAGGGTGAATGAGCTTTTTCTGCGCACTGTACAGTTGATAGATAGTCGTTAACCCTAATGTGGGTATTGGTTGTTGATCAGCAGGGTCTGATTATATCCGATGATATTCGTATATTAAGTGGGATATACCTTTTTTGCTGTGAACTAAATCTAACTAGAGAGTTAGGTGCAAAGTAACTTTTTATATTTGGAAATTCCAAAGACCTTTAAAGAGACCTCAATTTGTTACTTTGCATGAAATGATATATAAAAATTATAAGTTATAAAAAGTTATAATATATAAAAATTATAAGTTGTTTAAATCTAGTTGTACCCATTTTGGTGAACATTATCGAAGGAGGTATCCTTCGATACCTCCGTACTATATATTCCTTTACCAAGATTCAGATTCTTAATATGTGGTAATATGATATTCTGTAAAAAATGGCTGATTAGAAAACGCTAAACTAAAAAAAGTTAAATTAAAAAGATTTTTATTTTGCCAGAACAGAAACCTTCAATTAACAGAGAAACTGACAGAATCGATCTTCATTCTGCTTGTATAACTGAATATAAAATAGTGTAACAGTATTTAAAGTTTCCTTTAAATTAAACTAAATTAAAAACCTGCTAACAACTAGTTTAAAAAGCGAGTCATCCCGTCCATCCAAAAAAAAAATATTAGTAGGCGTCTGCTATGGTAGAGCAGATCATACGATAGCGTTGGTCTTCCGTGGAGACCGAGAACGGAAAGAGATGTAACCACGATATAGCCTATGTACCATGCATACCCCACACGACATAACATATGTAGGTGCATAGCTGATAGAAAGACCATTGATAAACTAATTACCCGAAGTTATTTATCTCTTATTTAAAGTTATGTGGTGTTTAGATTCAAATCAAATAAACAATTTATTTATGAAAAAAATTGGCCCACATTTGTGTTGGTGTTCACCAAAAAATAATCGGACAACTATGCAGATATATCGGTGAAATTTCACCTTCAATGTGTGAAAACTTGTGTCAAAAACGTCAAAACAATAGTCTGTGAACTCGGGTCTTAGATATTAGCCAGCCAGCAAACAGAGCATCCCTTTCAAAAATACATATAAGAGTAGTTCCCATTTGTTCTATGGAACATGAACGTCATGGAACATGAACGTCATGGAACATGAACGTCATCGAACAAAATGACACATTTTCTTATTATAGAAAACTAAATCTTGCAATTTTTATGATCATGGCCTCAAGGTAACCTACAAGGTAGCATAACGATAGGTATCGAATCAATTCCGAAACTTTCGCACATGGTTTCTGTAAATCCCGTCGCCATATTGGTATCTACCACCATCCTTAGCGTGCTTTTACTCTAAGCTACCGTCAATTAATTTGAGGTATCGCTTCGGATCTAATGACGGTACCTACTAATACCGACATACCAGAATTGACCCGTCCCGGAAAAAGGTTGTAAAAAACGTAAACGATTACATCAATAGGTAAAAAATGTGCGACACGTCTGCAAACTCATCTCAATGCTACTGTTGGAACCGAGTGAAAGTTGGATTAAATATTGCAAAAGATTGCACTAACAATATGCGAGTCTGCTTTAGAGAGGTGATCGAGCTGCGTACGTGATCTGTTTTTAATTTTTGCAATTTTCGTCGGTTTTTGGTTCCTAGTAGCCTCGGAAAGTTTTAAATGTTTAAGATGAATTGATATGTTACATTACAAAACACAGAACAATTGCTTACGTTACATTACCTGATAGAGAGTAAAAAAGATATTTTTTGGTAAAATATTATTTTTTGATGATTGAAATGAGATATATCTCCTGTATGTACTAAATTCTAAATTATTATTATTTTAAATCGTGAATTTAAATCAAAAACCTTATCAAAAATTTAAATCGTGACCTTTATTTTACCTGATAGTAAGTGACGATGTGGCCGACGATTTATCACGAAGGAAGAATGATAGATATTAGGAAGAATGCATTTTCTTGGTGGTAAGATTAAAAATATAATATGTTGATGTATGAAATGAACAATATCTCTACAGCCCTGGACAACATTCTAAATTGTTTTTTAATCATGAATAGACCTTCATTGGATCATAACCTCTCTCACTCGATGGTAAGTGACGATGTGGCCGACGATGTATACCTAGGTTTAGACCTCACTTTGGTTTTTTAAAAGACCCATGTAGTAGCCAGCCGGAAAAATAGAAGCAAGCAGCAAAAAAGATTCAATAAATGTAACGGTTGAGGATTTTTCCCAGGGTGTTCCGACGGTTCATCGGCTTCGCCTGCAAGGGGACAACGTGATTTCGTAATTCAACAGCCCTCAAAAAAGTTGTGGCAAAAAAGTAAGGCTAATGCTGCACTACAAATAGCCTCGCTTATTGCTAAGAATCAAGCGACTCGCTTTGTGACTAATCCTAGCGAACAGATGAAGTATTCCTACTATACCTAGCAGTGGCCACACTGCGGGCGATGCGCCTTTAGCTATGTAGCTAGGGGCGTCGTCGTCGTTAGGATAAGTCACTAAGCGAGTCGCTTGGCTCTTAGCAATAAGCGAGGCTCTTTGTAGTATGGCATTAGTCTTAGCGTACGAATGATAAAGATAGAAGAGAACCGGGTGGTAATGCGTCTGCTTGTCCTGGAGTGAAGGAGTTGTAAGTGTGCAGCAATGGATAAAACTATATTTTAACGCCTTGATCACTGTTCAAATTATCTAGATGCAACCCGAAAATATTTCCATTAAACCAAATCTTTTACTCCTTATATACCTCTAATATGTACATATTATATAATCGTACAGAATTCCTAGTTACGAACCGAACAACACCACGCCCTCTAGTTAGTTTTTGATTCTATCCACCAGTAAAGACACGCAAGTTATTTACAAAGTAGGTATGAATAGTTAGTAATAGTAGGTACATATGTAATAGGGTGAGTAATATAGGTATGAAATAGATACAGGGGTGCCGCGCACGGTATTTAACAAAAATGTCAAGATCCCATTTTTTTTTATATAATATAGCCTTTTCCCCCTGAGGATAGTGTAGCTTCCCAATAGTGATATAATTTTCTAATCGATTCAGTAGTTTCGGAGCCTAGTCAATGCAAACAAGCAAACAAATCTTTCTCTTTATAATTTTAGTATAGATAAATATTTGCTAAATCAAATCATAAAAACTTTTGCGGACCAGTAATTCAGCATGTTGAAAATAACTTGTTAATTAAGGTTGCGGGTTCGATTCCCGCCTTGGGACAAATGTTTGTACGATCTGAAAATATTCTCGGGTGTTCTGGGTATTTTCTATGTATACTAAAAAATATCTATCTATGAATATATTGTATTATGTATATCAGTCATCTAGTACCCATAACACAAGCTCTGCTTAGCTTGGGGCTAGATGATGTTGTGTGCATTGTCCAACATTATTATTATGTCTCTACCAGGGAATCAAAGCGCGCTCCACGCATGAGTTATGGAGATTTTATTCTGCTGTTCACAAAGAATCTTCCATGTAAACTTTTTACCTAGCTCTAAAATATGCACATTTTTATGGTTTCCGCAATGAATATTTTTTATATTTTAATGTCGGTTGAAGTACCTTAATTTTAAAATGTCTTATGTGACGTTAGATTATAATAAAATAATTAAAAGCTTTATTATATAATGGTGCGTGTGATGTGCGTATTTAAAGGCACTTTCTGGTTGGTATATATGTGATAATGCTTTAAACTTATTACCTACTTAGATGTTCGGTGGAACATTAAATATTTGCCAATAACCTCCTTAATATTTTTTTATCGACTTCGAAAAAAGGAGCTGATTCTATTTTCCATTGTTTGTATGTTTTTTTTATGTATTTTCGTCGATTTCTCCGTAAATTATGGAACGATTTTGAAAATTCTTACGCTGTTTTATAGTATAGAGGTATCCCGAGGTGACCCTGATGAAGAAGTGATGATTTTTTTTCCGAGGTATTAGTATATATCCCGCAAAACTCAAAAACAGTAAAATTAAGGAATTCTCATTCGGTTTTTGTATTTTCAAAACAATCTACATAATTATTAAATTCTCTCTCGACCTCCGAGTACTTCTACATATTATTTTTATTGATTGAGCGCAGCGTCAATCACCTCTTCCTAATTGTCGAGAGGTCTTCTAAGCTGGTGGGAAAACGCCGGAACAATTATTATCGAAACATGAGCTCCGTTGCTATTCACTTATACTTCACTCACTTAATACATTGTTCATGTATGAATCTCGATCAAGCTAAATAAACGCAAGTTAAGATAGATAGAAGATAGATAATGCTTTATTGCACACTTAAAAAAACAGTTTACAAACAATTTGAAACAAAAAAGAAATGTGACAATTGGCGGTCTTATCGCTCACGAGCGATCTCTACCAGAAAACCTTGGATGGATAGGATCGAAGAGTTTCTGAAGAGCGCAGAGAAAGAGTGTGAGATCGATGAAGAAAAGTGAAACGTTCCTTGAGATAAGAGGGTGCAGAAGAGAGAAATAAGATATTATAGAGAAGAGATAGAATGTGACTATTACGGCGAAGCCGTATAGGTAATCACTTGAGCTTCCTACGAAATTCCGAGACATGGTCATATTTGCCCAAGCCAAATATCCTGCCCTAAATATGCCTTATCCCGACATTCTGCAGGCGCTCAAGTTAGTTAAAAGTTATATACATATATTGAAGATTATTTATCGGGTATTTGATATGTAACATAATATGTTTGCCCAAAACTAGGCTGCACAAGATTAATGTCTTTTAAAGGGCAATGTATACCTTCTACAACAAAACTCCGAGTGAGTTGCAAAAATTATCAATAAATAAATTCAAACAAACTATTAAAAATATCCTTTGTAAAAAGGCTTATTACAAAATATCAGATTATCTAGAGGATAAAAAAGCATGGGACGACTTTTGCTCCAACTCGAAAACTAACAACCTAACAAGGTAAAAGTTGTTCAGGTTCGCTTCCTTACTTTACCTTAAAAAAAATTAAGTGAACAAAAAATCTAAGTGATCACTTTATTTCCCTGTTTTACTTATGTAATTTTAATTTTGTGACGTGTCCAAGAGTCCTGTAAGGTCTAAAGGAAATAAAGCACTTTGATATTTGATATTTAAACCAAGGCTTTTCTCAAATATTTAAAAAGTTATATATTTGAGAAAAGCCGTTATAGATGTATTGTAATTATACACATTTAATTAAGTTTTGTTGACGTGTAATAAATAATTTTTGTACCGTATTGTATATAGGTCGACGAGCGATGTGGCGCGGCGGGCGAAGGTCCGCCTACGACGCAGAAGGTTGAGGGTTCGATTCTCGCCTTGGGACAAATGTTTGTACGATCTGCAAATATTTGTCTCCGGTGTTCTGGGTATTTTCGATGTATAATAAAAAATATCTATCTATGTAATATTTTGTATTATGTATATAGGTCATCTAGTACCCATAACACAAGCTCTGCTTAGCTTGGGGCTAGACGATGTTGTGTGAATTATCCAACATTATTTATTTATTATTATTATAATTCCATTTCCATGATCACGGGCCATATAGTGACCCGGTCCTTTGGGAGGCATGCGTGGAGCCGAAGCCAACAGCACGGAGGCCCTTTATGAGAATTAATCTAAAGGCGAGAGCTACACATAGCGGGTATCAACCTTGGTTGCACAATATGATCAACAATATTATTATAATTTATTATTATAGGTAATATAACGTTTGTTTGTTATTATGTATTCATTATTTATTTATTATTTTATTTAGAAACAACATCATTAGGTACTGGTTATTTTTGAGCCATAAGGCGATTACATACACTTTCTCAACCTGATCCGTCGTCTCTCCTATAACTCCTAAGGTTACTGAAAGAAAAGTCTTTGTATGTCAACAATAGATAGAATTTTGTATCATCATCATCAGCCCATACACGTCCACTGCTGGACATAGGCCTTCCCCGTACGACGCCACAAATAGCGGTCCTGAGCCGCCTCCATCCATCGACTCCCTGCGACCGCTACGATGTCGTCGGTCCATCGAGTGGATGGTCTCCCATGTAGGGGGCATCAATAATTTTGCATATAATCTTTGTGATTCTTTAATGCTAATTTAATATTATAAATGCGAAAGTTTGTTTTATTTATTTATATATTCATTCACAAATCAGATAACAATCGAATTATATATAAACTTAAAGTACTTTTACAATTTTGATCTAGATTGAAATCAATTATGTGAACATGGAAAAATAGATTAAATGCAGTAGATTTAAATTACCCTAAGTCGTAAAAAAACTTTTGTTTGTTTGTTTCTTTGTCGTGCCTTCATGGCCTAACTAAGCAGACCATTCGACTTGATTTTTGGCATAGAGTTAGTTGAAAGGATGGAGAGTAATATTCTCGTAGACTACTTTTTGTCCTGGTAAAACATCAAATTTCCATGGGAGATTTACGGGAATATTTGTATTTTTATACTATTTATATTTTATTTGTACATATTTCTCTAGAATTTATGTTTTTTTTATTTCACCTAGCTTTAAGAGATGTATCATATTATTTATTTTATTTGAAAAGGTGGTAGAGTTATATATAGATTAAAACTCAGAATACACTGTGTATATTATAGGGTTTTTTTATGGGTGGTAAATCTTTGCATGCCATGTCCTTGAATAAAATACCTATTATTAAAACAATGTTGTTATTTTGCAATCAACTGAAAAATGCAATAAAACCTTTAAAACAAATAAACCTCAGAACGAGATGTATTCCGACACACACTTGACTCTTTACTGTTTTATTATTGTCCGGCAACATAACTATATTGTTATGAAGAATCGTAAATAATCCTCATTGTGAAAGTGGCATTATACAAATACCTAAGTAGAATAAGTTTTGAATTAAGGCCAGTTCACATCATTCCAGTAGTATTTCAGTCTAACGATCGAGCCCAGCGCTGGAATGCCACTGAATAATGAGAATTGGCACTATGTATAATGTATCCATTATATTGAGCAATCCAGTCTAGTGACTGGATTCACGGTCTACTTTTCATTCCAGCTCGCCAATTCCAGGGCACTGGAATAGTTTTGAGTCTAGAGTCTCGACTATTCTAGTGTAGACTCTAGACAGCCAATCCAGTTTACCTTACTTGTTTTTTTTCGTTGTGTTATAAATTCAATAACTTTTGAAAAATTGGAATAATGTAAACGGTATATTCCAGTCCAGCACTGGACTGGATTGATTCGCTGGATTACTACACTGGAATAATCTGAACTGACCATTAATTTAAATAAAGACTATAGTATTGCCTCTGTGAGCTATTGAGGTTGCATCTGGCCATACTAAATAGTCGAAAGAGGTTTTATCCTTTAATTATTTATAGACTGATAGCTTCGTCTTGATTTGCAATCGAATCAAAACTAAATGTATATAAATTAATAAATTAAATCTGTTTCTCATGCATCTATTAGCCATTAATTTGAAGGAAAATTATCTAAAACTAGGTAAATTGTTATCATACCAACTTACTTACTGTCGTAGGTATTACTGATTTTTAACAAAATAACAATTTCCTTGTTACCATAATGTAGATAGGTTAATATAATCATACAATATCGGTTGTTTTACAAATAACCAATAGTTTTAAAAAAAAGTAAACAAAAAATTAAAAACTTGTTTAAAAAAGGTGCAATAGCTACTTACAGTTATGTTTTTTCCTATCTATAAACTAGATTTTGACTTGTTTTGTTACTATAAAACGTGTATTAATGCATAATTATGATCCGCTCTAAATAATATCTGCGACATAGATACTAAATCGCCGTCAACTTATACCACCAATCCTCGACGTAGGTAAAATTACCACCATAAGTACAGTTAACTTCATAAGGATTTTAAGCTCCAGAATGTTTTTAAGTTGACTTCCGTAGGTACTCGTCAAAAACTCTATGCCAATAACCGCTCTAAAGAACGACAAAGTTAAGTACTATTTGGTAGATAAGTGCATAATTTCAACTTATAACTATCGTTACAGGAATAACTGTCTATTGAAAAGAAATAAGTGTATCACTATAGTATAGCCGACTGTATCAACTTTGTTTTGCGAAGTAGCTATCGCGTAAACTATCGCATTAACAAGGTACCAGGTGATTAGATACTCACCCAATAATCTTCTCTCGAAGACCGTGTGAAAATCAACAAAAACAAAACCTCATTTTCTAACTGGCAAAGAAAAAACTGCACAACACTGGCCGGTAATAATATTTTTTTATCCGGTGTTGAAACACGGGATGTTTTTGAAAATGGAACGGAAACACGTGTGTAAATTCGCGAGCGCGCGAGGTGACTCTCTCTCACAGCGTGTGTCGGATAAATGGCATGATGCAGGCACCTGTGCCGCGGTATTGCACCGGCTCACATCATACGCGCTGAAAACTCATTTTTTAAATTAGAATTTGCAATTTGAAAACCTTTACAATGCAGACGTATCTTTTAAGACTATTGGCTTTCTCTAGATTTGGATATGAATGAATGGGTCGTAAGGTAAGTTTTAAATATCAATGTGAATTTTATCAGTTATGTTTCGTACCTATAAAACAAGCTCAGTTTTGTTTCAGGCTTTTTGATGCTGTATGCATTATACATTTAGAAAATAATTGATGCGTTTTAGACTTCGAATTCGCAATTTGGAAAAACCTTTTCAATTGTAACGTTTCATTATAAATTACTTTTGGCTCACCTACCTACTCTAGACTTGAATCTAATAATAATTAATTAATGCCTAATTAGTTTTAGGTTGGTAAATTTTTTGTGATTAGATAACAAATGGATGCGTCTTATTTTGTTATTTTAGAACTTGTATGTCGCCGCCGGACCGTGGAATCAGTACTTTTTTATTATTATTGATAATGGTAAAGCGTTTGACCACCATCTCACTCGGGAAAGTGAAGATGTGGCCTAAGATGGAGCACGCTATGGCTATGCCGAATGCAAAACGAACGCAGATTTGTTGGGAATACCTAACGAATTTCATATAACGAGATGGCTAGACGACGTTTTTTTTTATGGCGGTAGTCCTACGTTTGACCACAACCGCCATACTCAACAATCGGCGCATAGGCAATTATTTGAACTGTGCCGTTTTGCAATCGGCCTAGCCATTCTACAATTTTGTAGATGTAGAGGCTGATTCTACGATTCGGCAGCGATATAATATACAAAAATACGAGTCTGGTGTTTATTCAAATTTGAATGATTACATAAAAGGTAATATTTTATTGACGTGTTAACAATATAAACTTGTTATCGTATCTTTAATTCAACCCGTTGGTTTGAAGATCCCAACAATAGAGAAAAGATTGAACAAATTAAACGATTAAGGTTCTGGGTGGTTCTGGTAGCTAGTTAGCACCATTCATTGGGCTTCTGTAAAGTACCGAAGGTACCATTACCTGATGAAGGTACCTACCTTACTTTTCTACAGATGTTATTTTCAACTTTCGTCATTTTGTATTTTATCTGAGACTAGCAACCCGGCTTCGCACGGGTATTAGAACCCATTATTATGACAGAATGGGTATAGTAGGCTATCCTTAGAAGATAGAATTATAAGCCATCGTGGACTTTTTTGTAGATCTATAAAAGAGGAATATCCCACCTTGATCTTGGGGTCTCATTGTTTTGTTATTGGTATATCAAAGGCATTGTGCAGCGGTTTCGATGAAAGCTCCCGGGCGGTTTGACTTTTTTCGACACTTCCAACAATAATCGTTATATTCAACCAATTTACACAAAATCTTGACAAATATGAGTGTTTGTAATTCGCTACCTAACACGACAGAGATATTTTTATTCGCTGTTTACGTTTACTCCGTCTACGAATTTATTTTCGTTGGCGATATGAAATAATAATTTTTTTTATAGACACGTAATATGTTAGCTCGATAAATATCAAAGCTATTCCCGATATTTTCGAGTCAATAGATTCACATCACTATTTTGAAAAATAAGTAGAGTCTATGAAATATTGCATTTTTTCACGTTACCTGTTTTATTGCATTCAGTCAAAGAAAATCAATGGCGTGGCCGGAGAATAGTATCCGCGAATATTATCAATGCATAATAATGAAACAAAAATTTATTTATATACGCTCTTATATCTTATGTTATTGCTATAGAGAAGGAACAAACAAAATAAGAAATGTAAAAATCAAATATCTGTAGTGCAAAAATAAATCTTGGCAGCGGTGGGATTCGAACCCACGCCTCCGAAGAGACTGGTGCCTTAAACCAGCGCCTTAGACCGCTCGGCCACGCTACCTTGTGCTGGCAATGTTGAAATTTACGATTTTGTTTTACAGCACTTTATTTGGACTCTAGTTTTGAGATGCCAACCAAAAATTGTTGCTGTAATCGAAAATGATAATGTAGGTAAAGTACGCACAATAAATTAATTTGAATGAAAAATAGACCACGAAAACACGTAGAGCACGAACAAAATGTAGAGCAAAAGTTATTTTGCTTTACAATCGTTATTTCCCAGTGCTCTACAGTTAATTCTACCTTTTCCTCAGTTCTCCTTTAACATCATGTATGTTACGTAGCGCACAGTAGAGTTTAAAGGAGTAAATTGTCATGCGAATGTAGTTTCATAGTTACTTCATTGCTATTCTGTGTCTGACCTCTATGACTCCGATTATACGTGTATAGTAACTATTAACAGAATCTGTGGTGAGTCTATGCCAGAGTCTCCCGTTATTAGTTCCTAGCAGATTATCATAGATGGCGTCTATGAATAGAACTTACTCAATGTGTTTATTCATACATATAAAAAGGGCATCCTACGTGAAAATC
This sequence comes from Eupithecia insigniata, assembly GCA_947859395.1. Taxonomy (NCBI): domain Eukaryota; kingdom Metazoa; phylum Arthropoda; class Insecta; order Lepidoptera; family Geometridae; genus Eupithecia; species Eupithecia insigniata. The sequence goes on along the minus strand of OX402009.1, from coordinate 6,612,323 downwards.
ACTTTATCATTCTGAAATGGTATTAGATAGGTAAGATACTCGATTTTTTTATTGTCTATAGGTAACGTATTTTGTGAAAAACGAATTTAGATACCGCTGCAGTGTAAATTATTGTTTTGGACCTTATTATATTTTTTAGAGTTAGAGCTTTAGCTATAGCGTTATTTCTCTAATATTGGCTGACTCTACCATATTTGACGATTCTTAAGAATTAGGTACCTACTTTGGAAAAGCTTGAGTTTGGTACAAATCCGTCCTGACCATTCATATCACAATCGCCATGACTTTTATAAAGATTTAGGTATCTAATAATTAATAATGTAGGTACCTTCTGATCTTTCAAAACCAGATCTCATGATGATTGATTTGATTCCAGATCTTGCAATAATCTTCGTTTCCTATTGGCAGTATGTCAAGGTCTGCTGGCATCTTCAAATTTTATTGCCGAGTCCGTTCGAATGTTTTAACACCTTTTGAATATTAATCAACAGATATAAAAAAAGCTTGCGCGATCCCCTTTTGTTTTTTGTATATCTGCCTGGATTTGTGCCTTCGTCGTCAGCGTGGACAATTTGTATTAAAAAGAAAAGACAATCGCGCCAGAGCTCTTGGAGTATAATATTTTAAAATCTGTGTCTTGGATATTGCGTCATTTGCAATGGAAAAATTTGGGGTCTCAGAGAAGGCTACTTTTTGACTCAAAATTAACCAAAATCAAAATTCATTATGAATGTATCGGGTTAACTATGAACCTAGTTTGGGTTGGAAGAACACCAACGTTTCATCCCATACCGAGAGATATTATCACGATGTGTTATTCAAAAAACATCTCATTCTCCATTTATGTATAAGGCGCTTTTTGCAAGAAGTATAGTAATTAAATGTACCTATTTGGGAAGGAGATAGATGCACTACCTACATACTTATAACTTTTTTTGAACTGTGATCATCGTCATAGATTTAGGCATAGATCTTTAAAGGTAATCTCAAACATACTTTACTGTTTCTAAATTACGTGGTACATGGATTTAAGTAGAATCTTCAACCTGATTTCTCATCATTTGATTTCTATCATAATCCGAACGAACATCTCTATTAAGTTAATAACAATGTTACCAACTAGAAATTTATCTAAATTACAAGTAGCGTTCAACATACAATTACTCTTATTAAACCTTTTTAAATTCGATCAGTGCCAGCACTACTTTATTATTATTTTATCGTTATAGCACCTGTTTAAGGTTTACTATAGCAATTTGCACCTTACGAGTTGAAAGATTCATAACTTTACTAGCTGACCCGCCCGCGGCTACGCCCGCGTGGAATAAGAAGAATATTCCACCATGCATTGTTTTGTTATATCTCAAAGAGATTAAGGCAGCGTTTTCGATGAAAGCCCCCAGGCGGCTTGACTTTTTCCGACACTTCCAACAATTATCGTATAACAACGGACAATTATCGTATATGTAAATTGGTTGTTATATTATAATATAACAACCAATTTACATAAAACCTTGACAAATTATATACCGAAACCTTCCTCATGAATTACTCTTTGTATTGTTGAAAATTGGATTAAAATCCGTTCAGTAGTTTGAGTTTATCGCGAACAGACCGACAGACAGACACGCGGCTGAGGACTTTGTTTTATATTAGAGTAATGTCGGCTATTACCAGTCACCTAAGCAAAATAAGATGCCTATGTAGTGACGAGTTGAAAGAGTTATAAGTTCAATGTAGAAAGCTTTCATGCGACTCTTTATTAGAAAGAAATTCAGTTTCAGATTAAGATCATCTAAAATGGCTTGGTTTTAGTAGTCTTGAATAGTTATTTTAGTAGTCTTGAATAGTTATTTTAGTAGCCTTGAATAGTTATTCAGTTTTTTAGGAAGGTTACGAAAACAGAATTTAGTACACGAATTTTAGAATAATACGTATCTTTATCGTAGGTTTGTGCGGAATCCTACTAATATTATAAATGGCAAAGTTTGTGAGTAATGGATGTATGGATGTTTGTTCCTCTTTCATGCAAAAAAATACTGAACTGATTGCCCTGAAATTTGGTATGGGCTATACCCATACCAAATTACAGGGCAATCAGTAAAAAAATAGCCTATATGTTATTCCAGGTCCCAAACTATATTTGGGACCTGGAATAACGTGTAGGCTATTTTTATCCCGATAAAAGGCGGGCAAAGGCGCTGGCAGCAGCTAGTAAATGTATAACATTACACATACAAAACAAATTTTAAATAGGGTATCGATTTCGACTCAGGACTTACAAAATTACCTGTGTCTCCCACACGTGAAACCGAGAAATGTAAGCACCCGTTTTTGGTCTGAAAGTTGTATGTATACGATTCTCAATTATTTGTTTTATTCAGATGTTTTGAAAAAACTTAAAACCTATTCACTTAATTTTACACTATCATCAAGTTTTGCGGAACAAATACTAATTCCTCGGGAATATTATTTTGTATTGCTTCATTTGTTTTGTCTCAATAGATACCTATTATTATTATAAAAAAACCTGTAAATAGACGTAACCAAGTATGCCTTGCTGATGCTGAAGTATGCCGTGTGCTCCTACGGCGAATAAATATCATCATCATCATCATCAGCCCATACACGTCCACTGCTGGACATAGGCCTCCCCCGTACGACGCCACAAATAGCGGTCCTGAGCCGCCTCCATCCATCGACTCCCTGCGACCGCTACGATCTCGTCGGTCCATCCGAGTGGATAGTCTCCCATGTAGGGGGGGGGCAAAGCAAAAAGCAAAAGCAGAGTATTCATTATTAATTATACAATTTTATGGGACAACGTTGTGAACATTTTATTTTCATAAAAAAAAAACAAAATCGGTCCATGGTTGACGGAGAAGTCGAAGAACATACATAAAAAACATATAATCGAACGTAGAACCTCCTTCTTTTGTCGAAGTTGGTTAAAAAAGGCGTCATATACGAGACATTTCTTTGAATTACGTAGTATACTTCAAAAATTAAAATGTGGCCCATGAGGGGATCGAACCCGCGACCTTCGCGTTATTAGCACGACGCTCTAACCAACTGAGCTAATGGGCCGGTGAAATTTCTGGTGAAAATATTTCTTAGTGTGTTTACAACCGTAATGGTTCTTCATTATGACTGAAGATAAAATTGCTGATTAGTATATTAAAAGCTAGCGCGATTATCATTTGTTTTTTCATACATTTATTTTCACGCTCACGTCTTAAATCCAGTCCTCCAGTATATGAAAAACGAAAGAGGACCGCTTAAGCTTTGAAAAAATTACCTATAACTTATAGGGCATGGTTCTTCTCATACCTGCTTACCTAACATTAATAAGAAATCAAAATAATAAAAGAGATTCATTAAAATCACGGCTACTCTAAAAAAAGGATAAGTATGCTTTATATTATATACGAGGGTGAATATTGTTTATATTTAAAAAAAAACAATCAAAACACAATCTTTTATATCGTCTTGAAACAAAGGGCTTGGAATGGCAAATTCAATGAACCCAAACTTGCCGTGGTTAAGTCGTTTCGTTTAGGAGTTCCTATTATGGACCTTTAGTTTCCAAATTTCAGCTCAATCGGTTGAAGATAACTGGTCTCAAATTGAGTTGCAAGATTCCATCCGATTTCACCAGAACAAACATAGTTACATTGCAAGTTAAATAAAAGCTTGTAAAAATACATAAGATCTCCTCCTGTTTAAACAGCTAAAAAGAAAAAAGTGTTCCAAGTACCTATTTATCGGTTAAGTAGTGATAATATGATACCCTTATCATGATTTAGTGTCATCGTCGTATACGATTTTATTGTTTCAAGTGAAACACATTATAATAAAATAACTTTTATTATTCGCTAATTACAAAATATTTTTTACAAATCTTTGCTGACAAAGTAGAATATAAACAATCGACAAACCTAAACAACATTCAGCGCAAAACTTACAAAATTACAAAGATGTCGTCGTATTTAAACCAGCACCCATATTTTATTTTCCAAAATTACTTAGATCCCGAAAGACTATAAAATTAATTGCACAACCGGCCGCGTATAAAATTTACAAACTTGATGACATATTATTACATTACTTACTTATTTTACTGTTTATGGAATAACAAATGGCATTAAGGTAAAAATGTTAAAACAGCTTATAAAACTAAAAGTCACAAGATATAGGTACTTCCAGGGTACTCCTATAAACTTATCCTTGATACATACTTAATTTTTAATACAATTTTATATAAGTGCCTTAATATTTACTGAGCCTTAATAAACTTGGCTTACATCCAGTTGGTACCAATAAGTTTTATTTACATAAAATCGGATTTAAAGAACTATGCTAAAGAGAAACTTACAGTTAGTTATGGCAAGAATAATATAAAACTATACTCCTTTTTTGCATTGAAATTGAGGTAAATATGGCAATTATATCTACATATCCATAGATAAGTAAAACTGGAATCTTAAATTAAAATTGCATTCCATAACTTTGGGTAATGAAAGTCGTATTTTTTATTTAAACTACTAAACCTTATTCTCAGTATACATCTCGTGTCGAAAACTTCATAAAATATTTCAAGTTCAATTAGTAAAGAAACACTTACACCAAAAGTTTTAAGTTCACGATATCAATAACCCGCGTTTTAACATTCAATAGTGTGATATGGGGATTCCTCTAAATGTTTTATAGAGGCCGATGACGTGCGCCCGTCCTTACCGGTAATTATCGAAATCACACTGCGATGCTCGGAATCACTGTCCCCACTCAATATAATATTCGTTTCACCCATAAAACCTGAGTCGATTTGCTCGTGTTTATGACCCTGAATTATTTTACTCCGAGGCTCAAAGGTATTTAGGCCCAATTCCGCGAGCATTTCTTTGGAATCGTCAAAGTTGCCGAAAAATACGGAATCTGTCTCTACACTTTCGCCTCCTGACTCGCTGCGTCCATCGCACAGAGATTCGAAATCATCAGTGTCAGATTCTATTGCTATAGGAGCCTTATTGACTGTTCTGGTAACCTGTATGAGATTGGATTCATTAGAGTTTGTCGCTTTAGGTCTGAGTTGAAGCAAATATTTGGCTCTGCGTTTAGATTCATTGGAATCTGTACTCATGTAGCCTGAGTCTTCTGTGCGGTAAAGTTTTCTCAAATCTGTTCGTCGTGATCTAGACCTGGCTGATTTACGTCCAGAACGTCTTGCGTTTAGATTTTCAGCTCTAGTGTACGCTCCGAATCGATCTCTTTCCTCTACCTTTCGCCGATCAGGAGGACTTTCTCGTAATGGAGTTATAAACTGGAGAGATACGTCTGAACCTCTTCGCACTTTCGGAGGCACTGGTGGTTTTTCTTTCTGGCCATCGATGTGGCGTATCAAGTCGGGTGTTTTTAATGCTCTCATAAAATCAGATAAGTCTTGCCCTCCATATTGTAAACTACCGCGTCTTTGGTATATTTGTTTCTCCTCTTTCTGTGCCTTCGCTTTCATTTCATAGATTTGCCTCAGATTGCCTATTTTGTTTGGCGAGTTTAATACAGGGGACCTTTTGCTGGAATCATTTTCAGGTGACGGTGATTTTTGCTTGAAGCTGCCTGCTGATTTGAGCAGTATTTTTTCTACACGCTTCTTTGCTTCATGTTTCGGTTTTCTATCGAGAGTGTCTGGATCAAAATCTTCATACATGTTGCGTCTGCTCTCAACTGGAGATCCTCTTATTTGAATCGTCAATGGGCCCGGTTTAGTAAAGTGATCAATATTATCATATAGTGGTTCAGATTGTGAAATAAATATTTCATTCACGGAACTGGTTTTCTTTGCTTTTGGCGGTGTGTCTACCATTTTAGTCATATCAAGCCAGCTGCTTGTCAACCTACCTCTGTCCACCATTGATCTCCGTTCATTAACAAATTCGTTCATGTAGATTGACTCGGGTTCGCAAGCTAGAGAAAATCTGCGTCTTCTATTTATAGTTCTTTCTAAACTATCGAAGTCCATGTAGTCATCTTTCATAATTTTCTTCTTTCTTGGATTAGTATGATTATCATCACTGTAACTGCAGCAAACAGAATCTGCCGCTAAAACTGGTATTACTATCTTCGGTACTACCTTTATCGGAGAGATTGTTTCTAATTTCATTTCTTCTATTTCTATTGGCTCTACTCTTCTGCAATTGTGAAGTTCTTTTATAACTGCCTCCATTTTAACTTTGACTTCTTTCGGTATTGGTTCTTCTTTTTTATGAATGTGAGGAGGTTGTGGTGCTGGTGCTTTACCAGATGATGTTGGGGCTTTACTAGATGGTGGCGGTGGTGGCTTACCTGGTGGTGGAGGAGGAGGTGGCAACAACTTCTTTCTGACACGTCTAGTTGCATGTTTAGAAGGACTGGTTTTCTCCGGCTGCGGCACTAATGTAATGATAGGTTTCGATATCGTGAGTTTTATGTCGCTGGCATTATTTTCAGTTCTAGGCGATTTATTATTTGTGTCAACATGATTAGTTAGTTTTGTATATAGTTCAGGTTTTGATATATCTTTCTTTTCAATTATTAGTTTCTTTGGAGTATTTTCATTTACTTGAGCCTCTTCAATTCTCACCATCTCTTCTAATTCCGGAGAAGATTCCTTAGATTTTGTTTCGGTAATTCTCGGCGTTCCGCTAACCTTTGCTACAGATTTTAGGGGTTTTGGCGCTGGCGTTGTAGGGTGCGGTAAAGGTACATCATCGAGCCATTTTCTGACGATATGTTGTTTATAATCCTCGCTTAGACAGGACTTGCAAGAGTTTGATCTCGTCAAAGGCACGGCTTTAACTCTGCTATTACTATCGCAACCGGGGCAGCCTCCACAGTGCCCAGACTTGCGACTATTTTCTTGCTTTAAACTTATAGCACTGAATCGTCTACCTCGTCTCGCGCAAGGTATATCCCAGCCTAAGTCTATTGTATGGTAACGGTCTTCTTCAGGTATATCAGACAGAATAGGAATAAACCTTTTTGCCGTCATTTTGTCTTTCGCTATAGACATGACTTCACGGATTTTGACGAGGAATTCTATAGCAGCTGGTGGAGGATCCTGTAACAACCCAAAATTCCTACATTGGTATTTATTCCCTTTAAAATTAAACTGTATATCAATATCGTCTTATTTTAGATTACCTTGAGATGATCGGTTTCGAAGAATACAGGGTTAAAGTACAACTTTTTCCTTATCACTGGATCACCTTCAGGGGATATAGCTCTTCCGTCATAACTATTTTCTACGGAACAGTCTACGATGGAGAGGTCTGAATGAGGTGCTCTTTCGAAACCATCTGGTGAAGGAGAACGTTTTTGTAGGCGTTCATGCAAACGGTCGTTCGATGCTTGTCTTAGTGATGGTCTGTTTGGTTTCTTCCTCTTTGAATGAACCATGGCTGATGTCACGTTTAGGTTTTTCTGAAATCAAAAAATGTATCAATGATTGTTTGAAAAACGTTCATCTAAAAAGAACGGACACTAATTTTTACTTCTAATTTGCGATCATTTGCTTTGATTTACTTTAATGTTTTCTTTGTTTGTTTTTTCTTACCTTAGTGTTGTTACCATGGTTGTTGCTTTTGGAAGATTCGAGAGTATTTTCATTACCGCTATCTGACATGCCACTACTATCATGCATGAAGTCATCGCCCATGTTGTTGAATTTCAGCAATGGGTTTGTCTTCAGCATCTGGGAAAACGGGAAGTGTGAGACGAAATGGAATGGAAAAGATGTAATGCGTGAATTTGGCTCATTTGGATTCCTTTATGCTCCCAGTTTGCTCTGTGACCGAGTCGGGATTTTTATAGTTTTCTATTAATTACTTTTTACAACGGTCATCAACGTTTTCTACCTTTATTTAACCTACAGCTGTGCTGCTATGCTACACTTAGGCCTTCCAAAAACAACGTACTTATTAAACTGTAAATCATGACATCAATACTAACTGTACCTAATCTAGTGCAATACTGGCAATACTATGTTATAATATTATAATATACATATATCATCTTTCTTACGATTCGAACAAATAATTAGCGCCGCTTCTCACAATAAGATGTGTCTGGCTGAAAGTACTAAAGCCTGCCTTTGAAAAGTTAGAAGAATGCGGAATGAAATCACCACTGAATTTGATTTTCTGTGTTCGGACTACTTTGGGCCGAAGCCAGTGAGAAGACACGGAATGAATCATTATAAATTTGAAAGTGATTCCGTCTATCCTTTTCACGCCTAAACGGCTAAACGAATGTCTATGAAATTTGGCACGGAGTTAGATAATGTCCTAAAAAATGATATTATGATAACATGGACTTTAAAATGTTTAATGCCAGAAAAGTACGTGTCTATGCCACAGTTAGAAGCTAGCTTTTCCATACAAAGGACTACATACCACATTGCTCATATCAATCCTCGACTCCAACGACGACCCATTATCTGACGAATTAGCAGACATATTATTCTCAGCATCCTTCTGCTTTCTCTTCTGTTTCTGCTTGTAATGGATGTAGAAGATGATTCCTGCTGCGTATACAAAGAGCAGCATCAGAACACAGACTCCTATGGCAAGGGACTCTAGGACGCTCAGACCTTCTTTCTGGTTGTTGTCGGTTGATATCACCTCGCCGGCTTGGAATGGAATTGAACGTACATCTGTGGATATTTATTGATTATTATTTAGAATAACTTCTAAGAATTTATTGGTTCTTTTATGTGTAACATATTTAAATAATCGTATTATACGTCGCAAGGAATCGATGGATGAACGCAGCTTAGGACTGCTATCAATAAATAAAATAAAAATCGTTTATTTCAGGCACAAACTCAATACAAAATTAATTAATCACAAGACCAGGGGTAGGCCTTTGGCAAAAAGTGAGACGTATCGGGTGACTAACCGTAATTGTAAGGCGTGTCTTATTTTTATATTCTGACTAATTTTTATTCACACTTACCAAGTAACCCATTGCTGGAAGCTCCAGCCACCCTGAAGGCAGCACATGATGAGGCGGGATGCGAAGTCGCTGAGGAGCATAGCACATGGACGGAGACTAGGCGGCCTTCTAACCTCGCGTGGAGGCCGGATGATCCTCGCCACTGGGAGAGGAAGACTTCTTTATTATTTTTGTAAAGAACAGTAAATGTAGCTAATCTATTTTTGCCCGCGGCTTAGCTGCTTCCGAACTAACTCGATACCCACACGGCAATACTTTTAGTGCTGTCACAAAACAATTAAAGTTTAGTTTAGGCGACATCTAACTTGACATCGATAAAGTGATGTATTCTGTCACTTATCCGTGCCAGTCAGAAATTGAGTGTAGAGCACTGTGTTCCATTATACATCACTAGCAACCCGCTCCGGCTTCGCTCGGGTAGTAGAGCATATATCTCAAAGTGATTAGGCAGAGAAGTTCCCAGGCGGTTTAACATTTTCCGACACTTCTAACAATTATCGTTATATTTGAATAAATTTACATAAATCCTTACCAAATTATATATTTAAACCTTCCTCATGCATCACACTATCGATTGGTAAACCGCATAAAAATGTATTCATTAGTTTTTGAGTTTATCGCGAACAGACAGTCAGATGCGGCGGAGGACTTTGTTTTATAATAATTATGTAGTGATATAGAGTAGATTAAGTGTAGAGCAGTCCATTATACAATGTATTATTCCGTACTGGCACGGATAAGCGGCAGAATAGATCACATAATGGTGTCAATTTAGATGTCGCCTAAACTAAACTAATTTGACATCACTAAAAATGTCGCCGTCCCTTTCATAAGGATCGCAATAAAAAGTACCTATAGCTTATTTTTTAGTGCTGTCAAATTAGACATTGGTTTAAATTGACTTCAATACCTCGTACATATTAGTCTGTTGACATATATGATGTATATAGTCGGTTATATTGACACTCCAATAGTCTAATTTAAAATATACCTACACAAAAGACGGTCTACATAAAACAAACGACCGTCTACATAAAACAAAAGACGGTCTACATAAAAACAAAAGACGGTCTACATAAAAACAAAAGACGGTCTACATAAAAACAAAAGACGGTCTACATAAGAACAAAAGATGGTAACTGCTTTGATCCCGAATATCGGTCCTACGCAGTACGTACTCGGTGGGTGGCATAAGTGTGAAGCATATATTGTGTTTTATAAAATTACGCATCTATTCATTTCGATAAGCTTGCAATTGACCTAAGCTTCGAAAATCAACTCTCCTTTTTACGGTAACGGTGCTGCCCACAAAGACATGTGCCTGCAAAATCTTTGTTTGTGATTCTCTTATTTCCTAAATCGGATTCGAGCAATAACTTTAGTTTAGGTGAGAAATTTCAATAAGCCTTTTATTCCGCGATTCAGTGCCTCAAACCAGATAAACTGTTATTAAGGCCATAACTTGCTGATGCAATTTGTCAGAACATACGCGTATTAAGGAGCTGGTGCATCGGACCACTGCAAGGGGAAAGTGTTCTTAAATGATTATAAAATGTATAAGCAAGAGCACTTTAAGGTTATTTTTTGCAGTCCGCTTTAGTGCTCTACTTGCCTTAATTCTCAGAGAATTATTACAGTTTTATTAATCAAGTTTAAGTGTGGAAGCACGTACATTTGTTACTCGCATCTAACGTGAAGCAGTTTCGTTCGAGCTCGGTATATTACCCTCGTTTATCAGTGTGAAAGATCTGAACGCGTAAAATTCTGGCGTATTATGTGCTTGTTACATGGTTGGAACGGTTTGACCGACCGGATATTTTAATAAGCGTAGTTATTTCTCATGTATGAATAAAAATAAAAAATTTATCACATCAAATCTAATCTACCTATATGTCCAAAAACCAGACGAATGTACAATAGTCGCTCTTTTGAGATTTGTTAATGAAAAAAAAATTCAGTTATGTAATACGATAAACAGAGAGTTAGTTAGGAGTAGATATAGATAATGACTGGAAATAACTAAAATAAATAATCCTTCATTTCCATAGAATCTTATATCAAACTTAGAAACATAACATTTTTAAAAATGGTCTGAACTAAATTCCTCTCGTTTGCGAAGGTATGTACCGTTTATCAGTAGACAAGACAAGACTGGTGTCTTCTAGACCTTCGTGATACACTGTATCGGCCACATTGTCACTTTCCCTCAGGTGGTATTATGATCAATCGAAGGTCTATAGACTATAAAAAAAGACGCGTATGTTATGTACATATGTTTATTTGAGAGAAGTTCAACCGTGTATCCAAACATTTACACAAATCGTCCGTTTGCCGCCTTGCCTTATCATTTGAACCATCGCACCGCGTTTTTCAACACTCGGACCCACCGACCGATTGATGAATCGAATAAAATATTGTTAGTCTGTTTGTAGATTTACTTCAAGCCGCCCAAAATAAGTCGAATGTCTTAGATATCATCTACATATTCCTTATTCCGATATAATCCCGGTATCAAATGAATTATTTATGCGAAATCAAGAGCAAATATACGAAGGTCATGAATTGGTGCAGTTATTTTTATTTAATTAAAATTTGATTGCGATACCCTTCCAGATTTTGTTGGTTTTTCAAAAGTTTTGCATACAGTGTCTAAATATGTAATGTTTGGGTGACATGCAGACGGTTGACTCGATTTAGGCCCAACCCTACCCTTAGGAGGCAAACTAGGGTAACATGTTGGTATCCATACTAATATTGAAGCGAAAGTAATTTTGTCTGTCTGTTACCTTTTTACGCCTGAGCGGCTGAATTGATCCTAATTAAATTTCGCAAGGAAGTAGACAGTAGCCCGGGGACGGACATCAGCTACTTGTTATCCCGTAAATTGCGTGCAAATCCGCGAGGAGAATTAATATCTAATAATCCATCAGGGTAGATTTCAATCACGTAGGTAACAGCAAAAATGTAAAAGTGAATATCGCATGCGACATATTAAAGGCAAACATTTCTATTACTCCGATATCTATCGTAAGATCCTATCCGTCATAACTGGCTCTGTGTGTGGTCACTACCAGTCTGCTTTATATATTAGACCGAGAGCTACCAGGTAAACAAAGGAGCAGAACAATAATAGCTGTAGTCAAGCACGATTTTAGTCTTACTAATTGGAAGATAAAATGTTGAGCTAGAACAAGCGAAACGTAAATAAGTACAAAAGTCCTACAAGTAGGAAAAGAAAGTGCAACAAGGGAAAAAAAGGTAGTACCTACTCGTAAAAATGAATAATACTTATTATTCATTGTTAGTGAAACGGTGTTTTGTTTTTGGGGCAGGATTATTCGAAGTCAAAAGAGATTTTGACTGGACTTCTAAAAATAAGGAGTAACGAAATGTTTAGTTATTAGAAGCAGTTGTAAAATTTCAACAGGAGCTTTGTGTGTTATTTCGTATTTTGATCCGTTGAAATATTTTCAAATTCATGATTAATTTCTAGGGCAGCATTACGTAAGTTTTCAAATACTCTACCTTGCTCTACATGCAGCAAAACTATTATACAGTAAACTAGATTGTAGCATTTGTAACATAGAGGTGACATGTCATTGTCAATTCTGAGTATCAAGACCATTTCTCAGATGGTATCTGTCGCTGGTAACATGGAGATCCTCATCATAGTGCCAACCAGTATTTCAGGAAGTAAATCGTTTTGTCGAAATAGACAAATGTGTGCATGTTTTCTGTTCCGGGAGTTTTGCAACATTCCTAGATAAAAGTATAAAAAATAATGTGGATAATCCACACAGCATCATCTAGCCCCAAGCTAAGCAGAGCTTGTGTTATGGGTACTAGATGATACATAATACAATACATAGATCGTTTTTAACCGACTTCAAAAAGAAAGAGGTTCTAAATTCAACTGTATGTATGTATGTTATGCGATATGTCCGCCAACAATGGATAGATATTGAAAATACTTCACTATTGTATCGAAAATTATCAGGTGGTCCCATAAATTTGTTATCCCTAGTGGATTAGTATTTATCCCGCAAATCTTAAAAACAGTGTTAAAGTAAGGGAATTTGAAGTCGGTTTATCGTTTTTTAAAACACGCCAAATTGTTTATTAAAAGATTTCGTTCTTCCGCTAGGCAAAGGTCCGCCCCCTTTTTTATTATTCATGGAAAATACCCAGAAAACCCGGAACAAATATTTGCAGATCTTTGGGTGATGTGGCGCGGTGGGCAAAGGGTCCGGAAATTGCGGGTTCGATTCCTGCCTTTGAACAAATGCTTGTACGATCTGCAAATATTTGTGTTCTGGGTATTTTATATTTACGATAAAAAATATCTATCTATGTAATGTAGGTATGTATATCAGTTATCTATTAAATTAGTACCCAGAACACAAGCTTGCTTAGCTTGGAGCTATATGATGCCGGGTGGATCCAGCATAATTGATACATTTTCGACATTAGAATATTCCGACCTGGAGCTAAAAGTTTAGTTTCCAAGTATTATGTTCCAAAAATCATAATCTTTACAACTGATTCGGAGTTCTGATATAATCAGCTATAAATATAATGAGATTGGCGCGTGCTCATAAACGTTATGGATCTGATATCGACACCGGGAGATAAGATTTATTACTGGATGTGACAATTTTATTAGAGGAAAATAGTTAAAAATAGTCAAAATCTTTAAAATTACATGTTAAAGATTTTGACTATTTTTAACCGACTTCAATAAAAAAAGAGTTTTTCATTTCGAATGTAAGTTTGTTATTTGTTGAGTTAACCTTACGGAATGTAATTCCTACTTGTTGTCTTTTTAACTAACCTCTCTTTAATCAAGGAATCTCTACATTATATTATTATTAGTATGTATTTCTCATTTCCATGAATCAGAGTAAATAACTTTATTTCTTTAAGCTTACAAAATAAGCACTTAGACAAGTCTAATTTTATACTATAAACAGTTAAAAATAGAGTTATTATTATAGAAAAAAAACAAGGTGTAATTGATTTTATCTTCACTTCAATTTTTTATCCACTAGTGAAAGAAGATCCAAATCTTAGAATAATCAGAATAATCAGAAATACACCCGAAGGTGATATCCGCCAGGTGTAGAGACTATTGCAAAGGAAAATGAAAGTAACAAAAAAAACCATGTTATTGTGATGAATGGATGGACTGGATAATCGGGCTATGGGGGAGACTATGGACTATACTTATTAGGGGACTGCCCAAGGAAGGGGATTGTAATAAGTAGCACGGGGTTGTCGAGGGTAGAAATAGAGAAAAATTACGTCACTTTGTCATCGAATGCATAAATTATTTGAATTTCATTCCTTCAACTTCAATAATGTAGGCAATGTATGGCGATGCGACGTCATTATTGTCTATTCTGATTCGACCTTTGTGGCGCGGTGGGAGAAGGTCTGCTTACGACGCAGGAGGTTGCGGGTTCGATTCCCGCCTCGGGACAAATATTTATACGATCTGCAGATATTTATTCAGGGTGTTCTGGTTGTTTTCTATGTATAATAAAAAATATCTATTTATATAATATATTGTATTATGTATATCAAATATCTAGTACCCATAACACAAGCTCTGCTTAGCTTGGGGCTGGATAATGCTGTGTGAATTGTCCAGCATTATTTTATTATTTATTTATATAATAAATATTATTCTACCCTAGGGAACAATCCTCATGCTAGAGGCAGGTGTAGTGACTATTGTGATCTATCTATGGTGTTAGCATACATATCCCTTCCAGAACGTCAACCTCCTTGTAAGTTACATTACAACGCAATACAATCACCTTTAGATAAGAGATCACATACGCAACTTCTTTGCGCATTTAATTTATACAAAATCAAGCCTAATTTAACGAACTTCACATAAAAGGGGTAATTATTTTAGCTTTTGATTTGACTGAATCGGGAGCACTTGGGTGGTATTATTTGGACCACCATGTGGATTAATGTTTGAAACATTAATTTTACGAGGTTGAAATAATTTTTGGCTTAATTAATGCGTTTTCCTTGTACAGAAATATTTTGACTTTGTTTGACCTCAATATTATACTTTGTTGAATTAATAAATAATTTAAAAATATCTTCTATCTCTTTATGGAATAAGTAACTTATGTGAGCCTCGCGTTGAATGATAAACAATATCATACTTTGATGACAGCAGGGTAAGCATGGGTAAGATGCCCCTTAGGGAAAGTTAGGTTTATATTTTTACTGTGGATTCGCCTTCTTAAGAGAAACATTTTCCAAAACTATCAAACCGGATGATTAAAAAATTTGAAAAAAAAAATCTCTTGCAACAAAGTTTTTTTTTCTCTTTTTTGCAAGCATACACTAAAGACTTATTAAATAAGATACTTTTAAGTCTTCGCAGACATTTATGTACGCGTTTATATACATATCAAAATATCACAAATTAAAATTTTTGTGATATGAAACTGTCACGTATTTTAAAAGACACTATCACGGTATTTTTTTATAAATGACCCCTACTATGCTCTAAAACATATACATATGTTTTCAAAATTTTAGTTTGGGTAGAACAGTTTTAATAAAATATATTTTTACTATCTATGCCTGGAAGAGATCGCTTTTAGCGATAAGGCCGCCCATTGTACATTATCTGTATTTGTTTTTGTGTTCTCTATTAATTAATTTAAATACCTATTTGGTGTGCATTATAGAATATTTCTATTCTATTTTATTCTATGTACGAATATTAGAATAGCTAAGTTAGAAATCCTACTAATATAATAAATACGAAAGTCTGTGCGAATGTTTGTTACCATACCAAGTATCTCCCGTAACTACTTATTTTACGCGGGTTAAGCCGCGGGGCGCAGCTAATTATTAAATATAATATAAATATAATAAAAAATATAAATATCTTGCAACCTTTCTACAAGTGTTTTTTTTTCCAATACTCATTATTGGAAAAAAATCCACTATTGTTGTCAATAGTTTAAAGACATAAATAACAAATACAGGAAGAAGTTTTAGGTTCATCAAAACATAATAATCTCTAGTCTCGTTGACAAGATAAACAGCCAAACAACTATGGTCTGAATGATTTTGAACTTTGAAAACGAACGGTTAAAACATTATTTTCTCTAACTCTGTCTATTCAGTTTCAATAGGTAATATGTGCTTGTGATACGTTGAACTAATCAAGTTGAAAACCGACGAACATTTTCAAACCGCCACTGTACATACCTTTTAAGTTAGGCTATGTTCTAAATTGCAACACCCTCGAAGTTGTCGACCATTATGTCTACCTAGGACAAACCATCCAACTAGGAAAGTCCAACTTCGAGAAGGAGGTCAACCGCCGAATCCAGCTCGGATGGGCAGCGTTCGGGAAGCTACGTGGTGTCTTTTCGTCCCACTTACCGCAGTGTCTCAAGACGAAAGTCTTCGACCAGTGTGTATTGCCAGTGATGACATATGGCACTGAAACATGGTCCTTCACTATGGGCCTCGTCAGAAAGCTCAAGGTCGCACAGAGAGCAATGGAGAGGGCTATGCTCGGAGTCTCTCTGCGAGATCGAATCAGAAATGAGGAGATCCGCAGAAGAACCAAGGTAACCGACATAGCTCTCAGAGTTGCGAAACTCAAGTGGCAGTGGGCAGGGCACATAGCTCGTAGGACCGACGGCCGCTGGGGCCGCAAGGCTCTAGAGTGGCGACCACGTACCGGAAAGCGCGGTGTAGGTAGACCCCCCACGCGATGGACCGACGACCTAGTGAGGGTCGCGGGAAATCGCTGGATGCGGGCAGCGCAAAATCGGTCATTGTGGAGATCCTTAGGGCAGGCCTATGTCCAGCAGTGGACGTTGATCGGCTGATGTGATGATGATTATGATGATGATGTTCTAAATTTACTGCAAGTTTCATCTCTATCTGTTCAGTAGGTAATTTTAGAGATCCTAGGTAACAAAATGTTTGTAACAGTCTGCAGTTAGCTCAACTGTTTCAATTGTAAATAATAGTTTAATTTGTTAATTTGTGTACTTGATTGTTATTTTCTTTGTCAATAAAGAATCACAAAATGAAATCACATTTCACAAACTTTCGGCTTTATAATACCTATTTGTAGGATAGTTTTGTCTTACCTGTAAGAAAGTGCTGCCTTCGTCGCGATAGAGTCCAAAAGGCACGTCGTTGTCCACAAGATCCCTGAGAGTGACCCAGCCAGTTGTTGACAGGTATTGCGCACTGGTTACTGCGCATATCGCGTCTTCTACATCTAGAAAAGCATCATATCAGGATTAACGTTTTACTTGCGATTAACGTGAATAATGAGTTTTAGCTACTAGCAAGAGTTATTTTTGGTTACAATATGTGAATACAGATATAATCACGTGGGTCTTGTAAGTTAATTTTAGATTATGTCTTATTTGTTTTCTTTACCATTATACAATATTTTTTATCTGAGGTTTAGTTATGTATACACATTTACTAATTATAAATTTCAGTTTAATACACCATATCCGATATGGTCTAGTGGCTAGGATACCTGGCTCTCACCCAGGAGGCTCGGGTTCGATTCCCGGTATCGGAATAGTTTTTTGTTTTATTGTACTTTTTTGTTATAATTTTGTATCTACCTGTGAAAATAATTTCCTTTGATGGGTAAATAATTTGCCCTTTCAGCGGTAAAAAGACGAAGGGTATTAAGGGTTTCGTTGTTCCGCGCCCGAAGCTTGCCATCGTACATTCTGAAATAAAATAAAGTTTTAAAAATTAGAACTGAAATGGCATTTAGGTAGATTACTCATTCCATCTATAGATATGGATTGGTCCTTTTAAAACCTAGAGGATTTATAAATTTTTTGATGGGGTCGAGGTGCAGAGACGATGTATCCAAGCTTTTTGCAAACGATAAGAAAAAAACGGAGGAGGTCAAAAATGGATTTGTCCCATTTTGTTCCTCTGCTCCTCAGTTACCTTACCATCAACATGATTGACACAAGCATGTCTATCTTCTCGGAAAGTCGGCGTTTCTCTTTGGCACCGGCATACACATCCATCGCCGAGGGATCCCAATGCTGTGCCGTGGGAAGCTTCCATACATCGAGTTGGTCCGCAATTTGTTCCTATAATAAAATAAATTCTATGTTGGTAAACTATAAACTACTCTGAAATAGTTAAAGCTCTAAAGAAGATTGGAAGTAAATAAGATTCCATTTCGTGCGGTTGTATTGAATTCAAGCATTATCTTTTTGTACTTTTTGTAGATTAAATAAATGCATTTTCTCATCTACTTACCTATTAGAGAAAAAATATCCCCAGAAGCCAATCTAGTCACATTTGCAAGAGCCATTTCTCCTTGACATGATACACAGGATACACCCACCAACAGTAACACAAGCAGCTTGAGCGCCATCTTGTGATTATTTCTTGAACCAGTTTGCATTCTTGTTGGCCGAGTTATGTATGTTGAAACACATAGATGGCGCTGACGCGCATAGTTCTTCGGTAGAGCATTTCAATTGCAAGTTGGGTAGCAGGAGTTTTCATTTACTGGAATAAAATAAAAATAAAACAATAAATAATGTTGGACAATCCACACAGCATCATCTCGCTCCAGGCTAAGCAGAGCTTGTATTGAGGTACTAGATTACTGATATTCAAATACATGCTTAGAAAGATAATTTTAACTATACATAGAAAGTACCCAAATCTTCCGAAAAAAAATATTTGCAGATCGTACAAACATTTGTCCAAAGGCGGGGATCGAAACCGCAATCTCCTGCGTCGCAGGCGGACCTCGCCTGCTGCCCCACATCGGTCTTCGAAATAAAGCTCACATGATATTCTATTAACATTGATTTATTCTTAGAAAGCCTATAATGGTTGAGCTTATGACACACAATATGTGTTGGGTGGGTTTCGCCTCCTTAAACATCCACCTTTCTAAAGTAATTTACAAAATGCTCACTATGATTGACAGGTAGTCAAGGGTCAAAATGGAAATGCTGAGTTATTATTAACTTATGAATTTTCATTAGTGTCTGCTTACTGTTAGGCTTCTTATGACACGCCTCTGCTAACCTGATTTATCTGCCTACCAATGATAAAAAGTGAAAATATGATAAGTGGACATAGTAATTTGTCATGTTAGTTCTCATTTACGTAGTTACAATAAAGCTTTATTTAAAATTGTTTTGATACATATACAGTGTACATGGTGCATCTTTATATGATTTAGCATAAGCAGCCTACTTTTTCACCTGAATATGCAAGGAGAAGTCCACCATGTATTAATCAGGGGTAACTCCGTTATGGAGGTAAAAACGGGTAATTTAGACCCAACCGTAAAATTACTCGTGTATTTATTTTTTTAGTTTACTGGGTTGAGCCCCAGTACTTGGGGCTAAACTTATAAAATCAAGCACAAAAGCCTTATTTCTATAGCACGTACTTTGGACATCAATTTCGATAGACACTTTGATGACAACATGTTTCCTTTATTTTTATTAGACCGTTATCTTCAAGTGCTTGATAATTCGACCATCAAGCTCTAATGTTAGTATTACCAAGTTTTATAATAGTGCTCAGAGAAAAATCAACACGCTAAATGCAGTTAACGTGAAGCAAAAAATCGAGAACTTGAATGTCAAGTTATACCACAAAAAGTTTCATGTTCGCAATTAAACCTGCCTACTTGTAACTAAATGACCTAAGTGTGATATTTATTACTACGTATAGCCTTAGAATCATCATTTTGTATCAAGCTTTTGTTAGCCCCAATGTTTAACTCTTGGGTCAGAAACAAAACATGCTATTGCGCCATGGCGCCTATAAAAGACATCAACGCGCTCCCATTTCTTAAGAACCTAATTGTCTAATCGTAATATAACAAAATATCCTTTTTTTCACAGGTTCACGATTTTTCTTCGTTAAATACTAGATAGTAATGAACATCACAAGCCGCTAGATACTGAAAATACGTTAGTAGGTTTTTAGGTAGATTGCAACTATTCTCCGAGATTCTTTATTTTCTGTGGGATAAATATACAGAATAAATAAATATAAAGATACATAGTAGTTACTAATATATTTATTTTCTGTATAAAAATCTCGTGTCACAGTGTTTGTAACCAAACTCCTCCGAAACGGCTTCACCGATTTTTATATATTTTTTTGTGTTTACTTGGTAGGTTCGGGAATAGGTTGTTAACTATTTTTTATACCTCTAAGTAATAAGGGTAGTCCACCCTGTGTTTATTTTGTTACTTTTTTAATTATTACACAAAATTCTAGATTTTATTTTTCATGATTTGGCATTAAAATCCATATAACCCTCAATTGTCATCTTTCTAACACTCAACCCCATTTTTTATTGCGATATTAGATAGTACTACAATGATCTTCAACCCTAAGTGGTCGATGGCAAATAACGTTTGCCGTGTCAACTAGTTTATTTATATATAAAATATTATACATCTTGTTGTTCTATTTCGATGATATCGGTGGATATACTCGTAACTTTGATTTCGGCATACAAAAGTTTATTTGGATCTAAATTTGAAAATTTGCGGACCTCTGTGGCGCGGTGGGCGAAAGTCCTCCTGCGACGCAGGGGGTTGCGGGTTCGATTCCCGCCTCGGGACAAATGTTTGTACGATCTGCAGATATTTGTTCAGGGTGTTCTGGATATTTTCTATGTATAATACATATAAAAAATAAAATAAAAAGGTATCTATCTATATATATATCAGTTATCTAGAGTACCCATAACACAAGCTCTGCTTAGCTTGAGGCTAGATAATGCTGTGTGAATTGTCCAGCATAATTTATTTATTTAAATAAGCATTTCTATAAAACAACAAAGACCTAAGTAGGGACAGGGATATAATTTGCACGCTTTCAAATCTCAAGAAATTGCTACAAGGGCAGATCTATAGAGAAATGTATATTTCTATGGGCAGACCAGACCAATAATCAGCCAGAAATGTCCGTCATTATCAATGCCCTCAAGATATTATCTGCAGATTATCATTGAAATGTACTTTTAGGTTTAGAGTCTGAAAGGGTACAGTTAGATTGGTCCAGAGGTTCATTGAACATGATATATAACTCTTGTACAAGCTGTGCCATATTTTACTAAATAGCCTTTTTCACAGCGTTTTTAGAATATATCTTTGGATGCTTGTAATCATAGACTCGTTGACTTTCATAAGGCTCTAATCAATCATTTCAAAATTCTATTACTATTTTCGCCAATTACGTCAGTAAAAATAGTAATTTACGCTGCTAGAGAGGTCGTCAAAATCGGTACGCGCCACTGACGCTACAGGGATATAGACTTTTTAATTTGTGTTTGTTGAATTTTCTGAACTAGAGGATTTACATACTTTTGTATAAACATTAATTATCTCGTCTTCGTGAATGTTTTGTTCATAAAATTTAATTAATTTATTGCTGCGATATACCTGTCCTCCCCTCTCGGACAGAAAACTCCTCTAATATACATCATAGCGGCCTGTCTTCAGTTTGCCTCATTCAGCATCTGCATATCAATAAATTACATCATGATGTGGCCAATAGACAGTGGAATATTTCATGAAATGCGACCATTTCATGAAATTCTCGAGCATTTTTTATGAAGTGAGCAAATCTATGATTTGGCCACGACATATAAATATATAGTCTTTCGCAGGTCGTCATCTCACATCCTACACTACGATAATTGAGCCCCAGTCTCCACTCAAGAAAACGTCTTCCTGCTGTTGTCGGTTCTACAGGAGATATAGCCGACCCACTACTCGTACCACTTCAGCTTGCTAATTCTGTTAGCTTTATCGATAACTCATAATGATGTCGATAATCCAAAAGGGGTTCTTGGTAGTCTCTAATGAATACAACGGTGACTTACTAAGCTTATAGAGTGCCAATGACTAAAGGCTTTCTAATGTGTATGAATACGGGGCTATAGTTGAATATAAAGAGCATCAGAAGCGCGGCCAAGTTCAAAAGGTTGAACAACATTATACTATTTCATTTAAAAAATATATATGTGCACCCGGTCAAAGGCCATCAGAAGATCGGTAATCAATAATTAATCTACTGTACATTGAAATAAGTTTCACTTTGAGATTTAGGAATTTAATAAAGCTTATAATATTTTTTTAGGCACCTGCGCGCTTTCGTTCGACCTTGCGTGACGAATTGCCTTTATATTGATTTTGAACACTCTTTTTGAACTCTTGGGTAGTAAATGATTTTTCGAGTACCTAATAATAGTTGATCTATCGGTGTTTCGAACTAATTTTATACGTAAAAAAGATAGAGTTTTCTTTTAATTTTAAGGCAGCAGCGTCTTGTGACCGCTGCCGATTGGTATTAAAAAATATCAGTTGAGCTACTTCTAGATTGTTTGCAAAAGTCTGCAGTTAGCTCAACTGTTTCAACTTTAAACAAAATCTAATTTATTTCTATTCTGTAATTGTCAACATTATAGATTCAATACTAATGCCCTACCTACCCTACATATGTACATTCAGTTGTGTTGGCGTTGAAACGTAAAAACATGAATTGATCCTTCCGAATGCATACAAACTTTCGCATTTATTCATGTTAGTGTAAAGATTGTACCAAAGCACCACCACATTTATTAACATTTTATCAAGATCGCAACTGTAATTTGTGATGTCCATCAAAACCGCATACATCATAGCCATTCATTTTTGCAATTAGGAGACGATGATTCGCCATTTCTTCCCATACAATTTACTCACAATAAAAAGTCTAATCATGTCTAGAGATTGAGGTCCCATACTGACGATGTCATCCATAGTGTATATCTATGCAAAAATCATCCATGGAATGTGAAAGTAGGATCCTAACAGTTTTGATCTTGAGCTGGACAAAAAATTACACAATAAAATTTAATTGGAATGATAGAGGCATCACAATAATAGAGGCATTATACGTTTAATAGTCGAAGTTCATTGTTTAACCTCTACCGATAGGAATAGACAATACAATAAACCTAACCATTAAAAAAACGGCCAGTGGCGAGACAATTTCGTACCACCATTAAAAAGTTCGTTTAAAAATATCTAAATGTCATCCTGACTGAAAATGACCTGAAATGTCTGAATATTATTTGTTACTAGCTGACCCGATAAACTTGGTCCTGCAAGAAATTTATATACTGTATATAAATTCCTTGTTGTCCTGTCATTCAATTCAAACTTCAAATTTATTTCAAACGTGCTTAGCAAAGAGTACGCTGGGGCTAAGGTTACATTAAAAAGTTTGTAACAAAGGTAGTCGTTACGTTTTTTTACATTTCTAAGTTTCTGCGCAAATTTCTTAACTTTTTTTATGTAAGAGACTTCTACGAAGTAGAATCATTTTAAAAAAGATGAATGAAATCGGTAAAGCCATTCTTAAGTTTAGCCGAAGCAGGAGAAATTGGGGTTCATCTACATATATATAATAAATGTAGATGATAGATAACATGGGGCACTCTGTGTACCATGTCTGTGTACCGTTCGAATTCGAAAACGGACGAGACACGAATTAAATCTGACAAACTAAAAAAAATATAGTTATAAAAACTAAAACCCGACTACATAAACGTCTTAAACAAGCGTTCACCTATTGTCCTTATCATTTTCTTTTGATACTTAGGTAGTCGGAGGCCTTTGTTACTAATTGTACCGTAGGTATATGGGGTGGGTGCCTCCGACTACCTAAGTATCAAAAGAAAATGATAAGGACAATAGGTGAACGCTTGTTTAAGACTTTTATGTAGTCGGGTTTTAGTTTTTTTTAGCTATATTTTTTTATAACATTTTGCTAATAGCTTGAGCATCGATAATCTCACAAAAATTTGAAAAACAGTTTTGAAAAGTACAAACAAAGACCTTTGCAACCACACACGAGCATATCTACTAACATTGAAATTTTCGACCCCCGCTATCTCGTTAGACCCCCCATTTTTATCTGACGTCACATAGCCTATAACCATCGGGCTATTAAGACGAATCATATGACACCTCATTTGTTGAAATCGGACCAGTAGTTTCAGCGCTACGAGGGAACATAAAAATCGGCTACAGACATACATATGTACATACATACATACATACATAGGGTGTGAAAATCATAACCCTCTCGTAGTCGTGTAAAGAACTGTTTCAAAGTTCTTCGTTGTGCTTCGATGTTACCAGTGTCGTAATAGTAGATTATGCACCGAGTGTGTACAGCAGCGTCTTACGTCACGGACATCATTGATTTTCGAGCACAACTCGCGAAGGAGTTACTAGAGTGCGAGAGGGATTCATTCACGGCCGAGACGAAGACAGATTTATGGACGAGGAGAATTACTCTACTTTTCACACTTGCTGTGAGAAAATGGTAAAAGTTTTGTTACCTACGTGTTTCGCATCATTAGTTTTTTATTCCGCTTCCGAACAGAGGTTAGTTCTCGAAGAATATCTAATTGTACGGATCTCCTTGGGGATTTTTGATGTTTCGAATTCAATCTCATTGTTCCCAAGGGAGTAATGTTTTTGAATTTGGAATCTCAACATACATATGTATGGAAATGTCTGATCTCCTTGGTCGACATTTCCATTACATTCATTTCCACCAGGAGATCTCACTCGATTTGTTTGAATTTGGGAAAACCTTTACCTTTTTCAGACAATAGAGCTATAATAACTAGCTTTCTTCACAGCTATTCTAACTCGATCGAAAAGTTTCCGGAATCGAAATCTGGCACAAATCCACGCGAAATTCAAATAATCCGTGCGATATTCAAATATTATTGCGGTTTTTAATATTTTCTGCGTTCTACAAGCAATATCAATAGCAGAAAAGTAGTTTACCGTAAATCGTAAAACATTTTCTATGAACCCATGTGGTTGCACTAATATCGATTCGACTCGACTTTTGGAGAAATTAATAATTTATGAGATGTACGTATTACTAAAAATCAACATCATTACTAAAAGCCCCATTAATCAGACTTCATTGGAACATGGATTCATAGAAAATGGTCGGCGATTTATGAATCTCGAGTTAGAATAGCCGAGCTGTTCCGATTACACAAGTAAGTTTTTCGAGCATAGTGTGTGAGTGTGAAAAATGATTGCCACATACATTTCTTTGGATTTGCCTACAAAAAAATTGTTTAGGTACACTTTGTTTGCAAATAATATCTTGGACTCTAAATCCAAGCTTACTCTGTGCTTTATTGGTGCCGACCGAGAGAAAATTAATTAAATGGTCGATATGTACATCAATAACCACGTAATGGGAACTCACAGGCCTTTCACTATCACTAACAGCTGAATGATGGATCATCCGAGTGTTTTTTAATAGCGCCAGGTGCGCATACGCTTATTACCCGCTAATCTTATTACTTTGACCTTGATATTGACCTTTGTGAGTTATGTTAGGGTCATTTAAACGGGATATTATAGGTGCGTCCCTTATGTAGTTCTTTAGATATTTTGTGTACTATAAAAAAAGCAACATTTTAATAAAATCAATAAAATATTAAATGCTATCAATGCGTACGGTTGACAGTGTAATTGTCTCCTGGGATCGGATGTATTTTTTTTACGTTTCTTTTTCTCTTTTCTCACCACAAACTTAGTTTTCAATTTCCGTTTGACCGAACGGAATGTAAAAGATTATTATGAGACGCACTTTCGTCATAGGTCTTTCAAAACGCGATGCTCTTTTGTGTTTCGGATACTGGAGGCCGGCCCTAATTCCACTAAATTAATAGCTATACCATAACAATGGTATCGTCTCATAATATATTTTGGCATTTTATCTTGATGAAAGAATCTGCAGGAGGAGGGCCGCATGTCAAAAGTTTCAAGGTTGAAACCATTCTATCAATCTCTCCTTGCAAATAGTACCGCACGCACTATATAGTTTTTTTCATCTATGGACGATTTTGTGACAGTGTCATATTTTTGATTGGTTAGCAGAATTTTTAAAAAAGACAATCGCTAGCATTCAAAAAAAATATCGGTACTTAATATTTTTCAAATAATTCTAACTAATTCTACTCAAATGAACAAATGACATTTGAACTACAATCGATGTTTGATAATGGATCAGGTAGATTTGATATTTGGTAAACAACGTGGGTTACCAGATACGTTGTTAGCACATTTTCCCGGTATTTAGGCAATAAGCAGCAGTTTACCTGGAAACCCAAGGGTGATTATGATAACATTACCGACCACTGAGAAACCACAAGGCCTTGTTTACCTTTCCAAATGAAAGTGATGATTGCTCAACGGTTCACTGAAGGTTTTTGCATACCGAAGGTACCTCTGCCACCTACATCTACCTGTATTTAAGGGCTAAATATTAAAACGCGGGAATTTCGATTGAAGATAATGAAACAAAATTAATAGTTCTTTTAGTAGGTATACATGAAGCTGACTAGGCTCGGTCTACGGAGGAGAGAACTCGTGGGAGGGTCGTCAATGGGTTAATCGGGCATGGTGGATATAAGGGGATTGAAATGTTCCGAGGCCTTTTCATAATGACGCTGTGAAGTGGGCAACGGACTCGAGATTAAGATCGCGATGGAGATCTTTATTGCGCATGTAGAACGGACAGCCCGTGACTTTGCGCAGAAATCGGTTTTGGCCAACCTGGAGGTGGCGAACATTGGCCGAGTGGCCAAATACCACAGAGGAGTACGTCATGACAGGACGTATGACCGATTTGTAAAGTGTCACCTTATTTCTAAGGGACATTTTACTCTTCGCTCTAAGGAGGCTGTTCAACCGGCTAAGTATGAACTTGGCACGGTTGGCTACAGTGCGAATATGGGTGTTGAAACTAAGGCGGTGATCTAGTATCACCCCTAAGTATTTGGCTGACTTAACCCAGGGAATGGGTTTGCCAAAGAGGGAGAGGGTTTTGGGCTTAGAGTAATTCCGCGAAAAGTACACTGCTGCACTCTTCGTCGGATTCACTTCTATGCGCCACTGTCTGAACCAGACACCTAAAGTGTCTAGTGCGGCTTGCAGCTTTGTACTCACCCGATTTGCATTCAAATTGGATGTGTACAGACGTGTCGTCCGCGAAGAGGGCAAGTTCGACTTGCGGGTGACGGGGTATGTCGCTGGTATACAGCGTAAAGAGGAGCGGGGCAAGTACGGATCCCTGGGGGACTCCGGCTCGGACGGGTCGGGGGTTGGAGAGAATGCCCTCCACGTGGTAGCGAAAGCTACGATTCGACAAGTAGTCTCGTAAGATGAGTACGAGTCTGTCTGGTACACCAAGAGTGGAGAGCTTGTAAATCAAGCCATTGTGCCAGACTTTGTCGAAGGCTTTCGCTACGTCGAGGAAGACAGCTCCCGTACTGGCTGGCCAAGTGTGATACCACATGGACAGAATGTGCTCCGTGATGCGGAGCACCTGTTGGGGACAAGAGTGATGAGCTTGAAAGCCGAACTGTTCATCGGGTAAGAGCTTGTGCTCGTTTACGTGGGACCAGAGGCGACTCATAAGGAGACGCTCGTAAATCTTCCCCAGGGAACTGAGGAGGCTGATAGGACGGTAGGAGGAGGGTTCGTTTGCCTTTTTGCCTGGTTTGTGGATGCCAATGACATTGGCTTCCTTCCAGACATCGGGGAACGAACAGGTGGATATGGCTGCATTGAAGATGCTTACGAGGAGGTAAATGAGGGCAACAGGGAATCGTTTGAGAACTCTATTGCCGATGTCGTCCGAGCCGGGGGACTTTTTCGGTTGGAGATCTTTAATAATCGCAGCGACCTCTGCCGCCCTGACGTGGTCAAGGTTGGCAGTGGGGGGTAGGGACGCTAAACGTTCGACTTCTCTGTTCACCGGTTTAGATAGGTGGGATAAGAACTAAAGCGACGAGTCGCTGGGTTCTTTTCAGTGATCAGCCGCCTGATATCATCTGGCAGGTCCCAGCGGCGATCGTTCGCCGCTGGCACCTGTTTCGATGATTCGCTGATAGCGGATTGGACGTGGCTAGTCAGAGAGTCGACCGCAATCGCGATGTCGTCTAGGGAGCAAACATCATCGGGGATTTTTTCCAAGGCGGGTGAATGGATATTCTTTAGAGCGCTCTCAAGTTTATACCATTGCACCACGGTCTTGGTGGGAGGACTGTCATTGGGAGGAGGGCCTAGCCGCATTATAACGGGTCTGTGGTCCGAGTCAAGTTCCTGCATCACCGATATGGATTGCATCCGTAGGGATACATTCCGCAGCAGTGCCAGGTCCAAGTACTCGTTTCCTTGACCGGGGATGGGAGAGTACCGCGTGGGGCACATGGAGTCCGCATGTGCCCAAGTCTAGATCGAGGGATCCTAGACATTGGGTAAGGATACGACCGTTTCTGTTACGAAGACGGCAGTTCCACATCGGATCTTTGGAGTTAAAGTCGCCAGCCAGAATGACTGAGCTACCGAGACTGAGTACTGATTCTAGGTCGCTTTGAAGAAGCTTCCTATTGGGACTGAGGTAGCAGGATGCAATGATGACCGATTGATGACCGGTCATCGCAAGCCTGCAGACAGAGACTTCTAAGTCTTGTAGGGGAGGGGGATCGAGGGGTATGCAGTGCAGGGTCCTCTTGAAGTAAATGGCAGTACCGCCTTTGGGGGCGTTCGTCCTGTCATTTCGGACCATTTGGTAGTTAGCAATCCTAGGACAGCAAGTGCCCTGCTTCAAAAAAGTCTCCTGCACTAACAGGATGTCAATTTGGAAGTACTTCTAATTCTTTTCGGGAGTAAATTTATCGATATTTATTTTAAATATTTGGTCAGCCGGAAATATCAGCCAAAAAACTATTTGGACAGCCATATAATATTTGGTCGACTATAAAACATAATCGATCAGCGTACTTGATCGGCAACTTAATTATTTTTGATCAGCAAAATTAATGTTTTGGTCAGCACAATTTTACTTCCGTTAAGCAGAATATTTCTCGTTTCCCTCGTAATATTTCGTGATGTTTGTCGAACCACCTCCCTCCCCTCTTTCGCAGCCTCACGTAATTAATGGACGACCCCTATGGTGTAGAGTGCGATGGATCGGACGCGGGGTGAAGACCTGATGAAATAAATTTTAGTTGAATTAAGCAATATTCCCTAGCTTTTACTACGACGCAATAGGTATAGTGGCGTCTTGGAAAATGTTGATAGGTCCATACTGCCAACATTTTCTGCTATATAGATAAACCAGAAAGGACATAAGACACTATTGTCGTATGTCCTCTGGTCTGGTTTATCCACAATATACCCATACCAAATTTCAGCCTAATCGGTTCAGTAGTTTTTGCGTGAAAGAGTAACAAATATCCATCTATACATCCATCCTTACAAACTTTGACATTTAATATTAGAAGGATAGGATAGGATTCGATTTTCAGAAGGCCAAATGTCCTGAATGGTATAAATGACTGACAACAAGATCAAAGACTACCGTCATTTGTCATGCATGATAGGTACCGTGATGTCCCGTTCGTCCCACCAGCTTCGTCCCACCAATGAATACCTTACCATAATATGAAGGCTATGGAGCATTCGAATGAACGAAATCTCGCATTCTACTAATCATAGAGATCGTTACTATCCTGTACAGCACACAATAATTTGTCATCGACATAATATTCCATTAAAATGCACTACCCACCCCAATTGAGTACACACTTCTAAGACCATAGAAATAAAGTTGATTTTCAACCGCGTCCTTGTTGGCATAGGTCAAGTTCCCGTAGCAACATGTCCAATTTATCAATCCGTCGAGAACTCGAGTTCATTTGGTACCAACTGGTTCTACTGTTACATGCTCTATTAGCTGTTAGGCCCAAAGATCACCTGAATTAGTTCTCTATCTCTAATCTGTGCATAAATATAGGGTTAGAGATCTTTAAGTAGGCTTTTCCTCAATTAGATTTGCAAGACCTAAGATTATCGACGACCTCTGGGGTGCAGAGGATATAGGTCTGTCGGATACGTATAAAATTGGGACATATCTAATTCTCAATTGTTATTCTGTTAGTATTTACTATAGAATTAGCAAGCTAAATCACAGATTAGGTAATGTTACTTCGTAAGCTAAAGTGGCGATGGGCAGGCCATATAGCTCGTAGAACCGATAACCGTTGGGGAGTAGAGGTTATCGAGTGGTGACCGCGATGCAATGCGACACGGAGTGTGGTAAGACCTCCCGCTCGATGGACCGACGATATTGTAGCGGTCGCAGGGATTCATTGGATGGAGGTGGCTCAGGACCAATATTCTTGGGCCTGGCGTCGTTTGGGGGAGGCCTCTGTTCAGCAGTGGACGTGTACGGGCTGATGATGATCGACGTCGGCTACATTGTCACATTCCATCAGGTGAGATTGTGGTCAAACGAAGGTCAATAGACTATAAAAAAGAAACCTATCAGACGAAGGGCAGTGGCTTCCTATGCAGGTATATTGTAACAGCTCCACTGCAATCATCTATCTCTCTGCGAAGATTGGTGGTCAGGTATAGCAAAACGCCCCGTGGCGCGTGGATGAGGCATCATCAGCAGTGGAGGAATGAGTATCTAATAGCTGATGAATAATATTTTGACAGTCTACCGTTCCATCTCGGATTATGAAAGTGAATGAATAGAGTGCACCAGTGTTTGCGCACACGCTCTTGCATGTCGTAGGTCCATGGCTAGTATACATGTTAAATGGCCGCCGTAGCCGTACTTCAGATTAAATAGCAAATTAATCAAAATGCTTTATTTAATTTAGACCTTAAGGAATCATGGACTCCTGGACACGTCAGAAAATTAAAATTACTTAGTTACGAAAGTAAAACTAGGAAATAAAGTGATCACTTAGATTTTTTGTTCACTTCACTTTTAATAAAGCTAATTTCATTATTTCCTATAATTTAACCATCGAATTAATATTATGTGGTGAAAGTATTCAGTCTCAATAAAGTACACGTCTGACAGCTTGATACTGTTCATGATTTCATATTTAATCTTTATGCAACTTGTACAAACAAATAAAAACAATTACGTTGTGAAAACCGCTATTACGAGTATGATGTTCGACGCTCAACTAGTTTTTACAGGTTTCGATAACTAGAGCATCATGATGCATAAATAGCTCTATGTTTTGTTTTAACTGGATTTAAGCACTATGGTTTGCTATTTCCTGCTATAGCACCCGCTCAATGTGGGTCGTCGTGTGTGTTTTAAAATCCTTTGTCTAACTGTATATTTGACTACGAAATAAACGATTTTTTTATTTTACTTTTAAGTCCTCTTTCTCCCAAAGATATGGCTGACCGAGACTATACTGGTTGTACAGATCTTTGGTTGAAAAACAGTGCTGAGCATATTTTATGCTCAGCGCTGAGCCAACATCTATTTCGGGCAGGGTCATGGAGTCAAATACAACTTATTTTTACTACCACCCTTTTGTATACCACTTACCTCCATGTTAAAATGTTTTTATTTACCGATTATTTATTTTATACTCAGTACACCAGTGTCAAAATAAATGTTTTTTCTATTATCCGACTAATATTATAAATGTCAAAGTTTGTATGGATGGATGTCTCGATATTTGTTAACGCAAAAACTACTGAACCGATTAGGCTGAAATTTGATATGGGTATAGTTTGAGACCTGGAATAACATATAGGCAAATTTTTATCCCGATAAAACGAGGGTAAAGGCGCGGGCAGCAGCTAGTATTCTATACTTACATAATGTTACCGGTAGAGGGAGTAACGGATTACCTACACCTTTAATAAGCTTTCTGTTACATATCAATTTTTAAGTCTGTTAATTTAAAGCGTCTGGTTTTCCTTCTAATAAATATAAATGCATTTGTTTTTTCAGTAGAATACAACACCGGAGTCTTCGAAACTAGAATTAACCTTCCATGAAAGTGTGCTCCAGCATAGGCCACATCTTCGCATAAAGAAGTGATATAGTGAAGAAACCCTAACATTCTTCAATACAGAAAACTTTGAATAATATGGCGTGTTTTAAAAAACGATAAGCCGACTTCAATTTCCCTTACTTTTACACTTATTTTAAGTTTTGCGGGATAAATACTAATCCCCGGGTGATGAAAAGGGGTCGGGATCGGTTTCTATACAATAGTGAAAGAATTTTCAAAATCGGACCTTAATTGGCGGAGATATCGCGTTACATACATACAAAAAAAACATACAGACGAATTGATAACCTTCTTCTTTTGAAACCGGTTAAAAAAGAGGAGGTAATGAGTGGATTGTGGCAGAAGACAATATATAATTTCTAAAACATTATGTTACTTGCCTTATTTTCAATAGTTCCATACTCATTTTTGTTCCACTCTGTCATTATGACAACGGACCCTGAGTGAGTCTTCTAACGATTATTTCAACTGAGTCCACACGAGAGATTGGTCTTCGAAATGGTTCCTTTATAAAAAGTTTATATACAAAGCTGCCATGTTGCGGTGGCTGTTATATTTAGGACGTTCATTTTCTATTCAATTTCTTCATAGATTTCTTACATATGTCTGAGGAAACTCATAACTACATTACACATTTTCATCTGTAATAATCAAAGGAACGAAAGCCGGGTAGGAACTTGCAACTGACCTCAATGACTCTTCTCACTGTTGTAATAATTGCCGATAGAGATCCAGTGTGTGTCTAGCTTTATTTTTGTGTCTCCGCGCGGCTTTGCTCACGTGGTACCTGGATTGATGTTACAGTTGATAATATAGCTTTATTAGTCCGTCTTCTTTCCATCCGCTTTCAGAATGGGACGGGTCCTTATCAAAATAAATACTTGACGTTATATTTGACATACGCGCATTGTTAAAATGATTGCCATTATAGTTGCGTGCGGATTTTTATGAATTATTTCAGATATGTAGTTCTGGACATAACTTCCTTCATCAACCAACTTATTCGTTCCAGGTGTTCTATTTTTGTCTATTTATATGAAAAATATCTATCTTTGTGTTTTATTAAGTATATCAGTTATCTAGTACCCATAACACAAATAGGAATGACGACAGTAACTAAAAATCACAATAATTATGTATTTACCGAATTATACCTGAGCTATAAATACACCATAGAAAACACGTATTATATTTTATGTTTTGATCGAGATTAATTATATATTTGATAAAATAAAACTACAAAATACAGCAACCGGCCATGACACGTTGAACACCAATCAGAGAATACATAACTGTGACGTCATACCGTCACAATAATGTAATGTAAAAACATAGAATAGCTTTACCAGCTATTCTATGTCTATGCTTTTCTTGAAAATAATTATGATCATTCTGTATCATCAGATGTTCGTGCATCTATGACGTCATAGATAGCCGCCACGAGTATTGTAGCGTTTTTGAGCGAAATTGAAAATGCATTTTTAAAAAGCTGTAATTTTCCTTCGAATTCCTTTTTTTGCAGAAATATGATTTAATTTGCATTCAGTAGATGTCTAAAAATATCACGGTGTAGTATCTCAAAATCAGTCGTCATGCCTAATCTGCTTACGTTGGGACTATATGATGTTGTATGGATTGTCCAGCATATTTTATTTATTTGGCTTTATATTGTAGAGTCTAGCGCTAGATGGACAGATAACATAGATAATATATTTCTTGTAAATAATTCAGATCCTTGATCCACTTTATACTTAAAGTAACGGATAACCTCATTTATATGCCACATTGAGTTGTTGCGGAAAATATTCTTATAGCATATTTTACGATATTGGTTCGCTAATACCAATACTGTTACTCTATTATGCTATTAGCATTTTGATTTGGCTTTTAAATTCGTATGAAAAAAACACGTTTCGATAGATGCGGGTATTAGTAAAGAACGATGCGGGTATTAGTACATTAGTTAATTTGTCTTTTTGATACCGTGTTTTCTCTTTTCACTATTTCTGTTAATGTATAAAACAAGCTGGAGAAGCCACTGGCTCCTGAAACACAGTTTTAAACTAGTTCAGGAGCCTATGGACTCACTACTGTCTGTGAAACAATAATATGTCAATAAAACAATTTTTACTTTACTTTACTTTAAAAGTCAGGTTAGTTACATCATTTTTAAGCTGGACCGATTTTAATGATCTTTGATTTGTTGAATTTGCTGACCCTGGTCGAAAAAACTAGGCTAACTTTTTATAAAACTTGGTTGTCCTCCAACCTAAAGTATATTTCACAGCAACCAAGGGAAAGTAGTTTACCTAGCTTTCCAAAATCTATAAAATGTAATGAATTCACAAACATCGGGTCACAGATGCACGAATATTTTGCATAATTTACCAATTCTTTATTTATACAAAGGTTGAATCTTGAAATATTCGCGAAGTGTGGCTATATGATGTTGAATTTTGGTTATATAACATAATGTTATAGGTATAGTTAGACATAGGTCTATAAATCTAATAAATTCGGACAAGAGTCGTATTTCATCATGATTATCATCTTACGAGATTACTGATTTCATAACCATACAAATCGAAAGGATCATAGGAAACGCGATAACTGGACGACCACTCGCTTTTTGCAGGCTTTTTCAATTAGATGCAGATGAGCGTATTAAAATTGAAACGAAGAGGAAATCAATAACACCTTATTCCTTATTTGATAATAATCCTATTCTTCTAATATTATAAATGTAAAATTTTGTGAGTATGGATGTTTGTTCCTCATTCACATAAAAACTACGGAACTGATTGGGCTGAAATTATTATAGTATGGGTATAGTTTGGGACCTCAGGTCAGAGAGTGAGACTTCAGTTTTTAGTGATAAACTTGCTGTTACTTTGTTGTTCTCTATTATTATTAGTTTTTATTTAGTTCTCAATTCTTAAATATAATATATATACATAAATGTCTTTGTTAACATAAAATATCTTGAATTTTAGCACAGCGTACCTACCTACCCACAAGTCATAAACTCAAACGATCCTTCATTATGAATTTAAGTGGGTTAACTACGAACCTACTTTGTGTTGGAAGAACACCAACGTTTCATTCCTTATCGAGGGACTTCTTCAGGGTTCTTCACTAGGTTCGTAGTTAACCCGCTTACGCTTACATTCATAATGAATTCGTCAAACTACGAAAGCTTAGTATATAAATAAAAGCCTTTATAGTAAATATCAAACGATCCTATTGTGGTCGAGACTCTCGACATCCACACTCTCGTTGCGAGGTAGCACAGTCAATTCATCTTCACAAAGCCTCTAGGCATTTTAAATTAACTTAAATCGTCATTCATCACATCAACACAACCATTAATATACGCCTTGTTAGAACGCCGATTTAAAAGTACAACAGGCCCTATGATAAATCAGATAAATGGTGTCATTTTGTTAAGGGCTACCGCCAGCTGGCGTGTTATATCTTTACCTAATGAATGCGGAAGTTTTGCGTTTGTAAATCTTAATGCCCGCCATGTGTAAATTTTATATATTTCTGTGATGATGTTCTTTTAGCCTAATTTCGGCTGCGACCGGCGGCCAGTCTCAACGGAAATAGTGCACAAGTGTATGCGCAAACACAGGTGCACTGTTTATTCCCTCATTCTCATAATCCGATGAGACGGTAGACCGACACGATCAGAGGAAATCAGGCGCAGGACCAACGGCTTAGTGCTTTCCGAGGCACGGGGTAGAACACTGCCATCTTCCTGACTCCGAGTTGCTACTGTGTGTGCTTCTGAAATTTTTCTTTCTAGAGAAATCTAAATCATCATCATCGTCAACAGCCCGTATACGTCCACAGCTGAAACTCCTCAAACGAAGCTACAAATACCGGTCCTGAGCCGCCTCCATCCAACGACTACTAGCGACGAAAAATCTAAATCGGTTTCGGTTTAAAGATTATTTATTTTCTCAAAGAACATACGTACAATTAGTTCACTTAAATGAGCAAAAATAAATTAATAGGTACCTACATACATACATATAAGTATCTAATTTAATGTATATTTGAGCACGATTGTGCACAACCAATCTACGTAAACACATAGCGTTCTTGGTAAAAAGAAAAGAAATATAAACAACCTTGACAAAAAAGTAGTCAATCTAACAGACGTAGGAACAAAACTCGTTCGGTATTTGTCACTGCTTAAAAGAAAACCCAATATCAATAATTTTCCATAAACCTACCTAGGTTCTCATCTCGATATCAATCAATAGCATAAATACTTAACAATTATTGTTGTGATGGATACCTTAGGATCAATCGATGTAATAGTATCAAATATCAAATATCAAAGTGCTTTATTTCATTTAGACCTTACAGGACCCTTGGACACGTCACAAAATTAAAATTACATAAGTAAAACAGGGAAATAAAGTGATCACTTTGATTTTTTGTTCACTTCAATCTTTTTAAGGTAAAGTAAAGAAGCGAACAAGAAACCTTTACCTTGTTAGGTTGTTAGTTTTCGAGTTGGAGCAAAAGTCGTCCCATGCTTTTTTATCCTCTAGATAATCTGATATTTTGTAATAAGCCTTTTTACAAAGGATATGTTTGATAGTTTGTTTGAATTTATTTATTGATAATTTTTGCAACTCACTCGGAGTTTTGTTGTAGAAGCGAATACATTGCCCTTTAAAAGATACACTAATCTTGTGCAGCCGAGTTTTGGGCAAAGCGAGTTAGTTCTTATTTCTAGTATTTACATTATGTATGTCGCAATTTTTAGGGAATCGATCGATATTTCTATGAGTGTACAATAAGTTTTCATAAATATATTGACATGGTACAGTCATTATATTTATTTCTTTGAATTTATCTCGCAGGGATTCTCTAGGACCCATGTTATAGATAGCACGAACAGCCCTCTTCTGCAGCACAAATACGGTATTAATATCTGCAGCGTTCCCCCACAGTAATATGCCATAAGACATAATACTATGGAAGTAGCTGAAATAGACAAGTCTAGAAGTATCAACGTCTGCAAGATGACGGATTTTTTTGACTGCATATGCTGCAGAACTAAGTCTCTTCGATAGTTTATCTATGTGTGGGCCCCATTGAAGTTTACTGTCTAAAGTTATTCCTTAGAATACGGTACTGTCTACAATGTCTAAAGTTTCTCCTTTTACGTTTATATCAGCCTTTACTTGTTTTACATTTGGTAGAATAAATCTAATACATTTAGTTTTGTTTTCGTTAAGTAAAAGATTATTGACACTAAACCAATGGACTATTTTTGATATTGCATTGTTTACATCGTCATAATTTGTGTTTTGTCTAATAATCTTGAAAATTAAAGAAGTATCATCAGCAAACAATACAATCTCGTGATTATTTTTAACGAGATCAGGTAGGTCGTTAATATAAACCAAAAATAGAAAAGGGCCAAGGATAGATCCCTGCGGTACACCCATTGTAACTACAGATCCCGAAGACCGTTTCCCATTAATGTCAACTCTTTGTATCCTGTCACTCAAGTAAGAAGTAAGAAGATCCAAAGAGGTGTCATTTATTCCATAGTGATGTAGTTTCCTGATTAATGTTCCATGGTGTACACAGTCGAATGCTTTTGACAAGTCGCAAAAAACACCTAAAGCATCTTGCGACTTCTCCCAAGCATCAAAAATATGCGATACCAACTCTACACCGGCATCAGTAGTTGACCTGCCGTGAGTAAACCCGAATTGCTTACGATGTAGCAGGTCATTGCCATTGAAATGCCTAAGCAATTGATGTAAAATAAGTTTTTCAAAAACTCTGCTGAATGTAGGCAGTACTGATATCGGTCTTAAGTTAGTGGGGTCTGTCCTACTACCCGATTTAAATAGTGGGATTATCTTACTATGTTTCATCAGATCAGGAAAAACGTCACAATCAATAGATTCATTGAAAATAAAAGCTAGATCTGGTGCAATAGTATCAATCAATGGTTTAATAATTCTAACGGAAATGCCCCAGAGATCTGCAGTTTTCTTTATATTTAAAAGTTTAAATGCTTTTTTAATATCTTTTTCATCGACATGATGGAAGTTAAATTTATTTTCGCATGCAGGTACATTTTCTTTTAGTAAAGACTCAGCGATTAATTGAGAAGAGTTCAGACACTTTGTAGTAGAGATTGGAATGTCAGTAAAAAAGTTTTCAAATGCTTGGGCTACTTCAACGTCATTTTTGACGGAGCAATCATTAATCTTTAAATTGTAATCATTAATGTAGGTACTGACCTTTCCAGTCTCACTGTTTATTATTTTCCACGTTGATTTTATTACATTTTCACTGTTTCTAATTTTTGAGCTAATATAATTTGATTTTGCTACTTGACAAACTTTTCTAAATATTTTTGAGTAATTTTTTACTTTGTCTTTGAACTCCAGGCTAAAATTGTATTGTTTTTCACTATACAGTTCATACAATTTTTGTCTACTCTTATGTATACCCACTGTTGCCCACTCACTAAAGTTAAGTTTTTCTGAGACCATGGTCGATTTGGATGTGAATATAGAATTGAATGCATTGGTGAATTTGGTAAAAAAACTGCAATAGGAGTCATTTGGGTTGTTATGAGAGTAATAGATTAAGTTTAGCGTTATAAATGAATGTAAGTACTAGCTATTAGCAACTCTCTTGAACAATAAAGTTTTATTTATTTGTTTCTATGAAAGGAGACCAAAGGACACTATTATTATGTACTGAGCGTATGAAGAGGTAAAATTGCAAGTTTGTTTGTTTTTAATGAGCGAAGTACGAAACTATACTAAGCCATTTACCATTTGATTCAAGAAAATTGTCTATGAATGCTATGCTTTAACCAAGTAGGCATAAGAATTCCGCAAATTTCAATTTCTTTATCAGCTAGAATTTTGGTGTTGAAAGATTGTTACGTATAAATTATTGTTTTAAATTGTACATGTGGTATTGTTGTGATATCTAAGTTCTCTCCAAACACCTAGGCGTGATTTCACAGAATTTTTCACTACTGCATACAGAGCCGCAGGCAGACGCTAGTCCTAACGAATATTATAAACGCGCACAAGTGCAAGTCAAGCAACCAATTGACTTGATTTTTGACACAGAGTTAGTTGAAAGGATGGAGAGTAACAAAGGCTTTTTGTCCTGGTAAAACATCAAATTCCCATTGGGAATTTACGAAAAAATACCTTTTATCCCCCTAGAAATGTAAAATTCGAATTTAACGCGGGTGAAACCGCGGGGAATGGCTAGTTACTTATAACATAAGTATCATCTATCGCGCCCAGCAATAAAACCTCAACAAGATGATTCAAAGAAGACAAATGATTCAAAACGGAATTTCACTTTTGATGCAGCCACTTCCGTGACTTTCAATGAATAAATTATTTTATATTAATGTAATTTACTAAAATAAATATAAGTAAAAGTAATATTTTATAAACCGATAGGTAAATAATGAAAGTTTGAATTAAGATAAACGGTTTTTGATAGCGCGATGATTATTTAGATAGTGCTTTATGTAACAAAAAAACACAGACGATAGTAGCGTCACGTAGCGTGAATCCATGTACATATAAAATTTATTTGTTCTGGGTGTTCTGGGAATTCGCTCAAATATTTAATATTTGAAAGCATATTGTCATAGAAACTTTTTTGTGAAAACCAAATCGCAGGTCACATGTTTTGTTCTTTTAGTTTTATGTTGTGTTCGGAGTTAAAATTAAATTAAGAGATTGCGATTGGATGTTTAGCTCCCAGGTTACGGTTTTCAAATTTATTGCAGTACGTCGACTTGACGATCAGGGATTACAAAGGTAGAACTGTAAAACAGCTCCCGGCACCTCGCATACCTAGTTATTAAATATATTTGTATGACATGCTACCATGCATTCTGGGTATACGGTGATTGTATCTGGCAATTTCCGTTCTCGTGGGAGTTAGGAACCAATTACACATGCGAACATGGTGAAAAGTGTCAGTCGCAAAATGTTGAAGTGCGTGCTAAATAAGTCTGTACTTTTACTATTTTGTTTTACCATTAAGTTTGACACAAGATGTGCTGAACTTGGGGCATATTTGATGCTGGGTGCAATTTGTCCAAGTTTTGGCAAGTGTGGTCCAGTATTATTTATTTCTTTATTATACAGGATCCTATACATGCAACTGTTCAATCAATTTACTCTATGGTTCTATAACAATTTCATGTCTACAAAATAATACCTATTGGGGCTTTTGAGGCTATAAAGTATTTCAAATAATCATTTCGTATAGTAGAATATGATTGAAAATACGCATTATGATTGAAAATAGTCCGTATCTAATTGGTTAATTAACTTGATTCATAAACTTGTTAAGTTCTTTTTTCAGTAGCCACAAAAGCTCCAGGCAATACAATTAATTAAGTTTGCTATGATTTTTATAGATGTTATGTTACAAGTTTAGTTCGAAGATTTATTTGATTGCGAGCGCGTTGATGTCTTTTCTATGAAAAAACGTATATCGTTTTGGGTTGTCAATATATTCAATTATTTCTTTTTTCCTGTGATGTTGTAGACCAAAAGGTTTTGATAGTAGTCTATAAAATAAGCAAAAAAAAATATTAAGTAGTATGTTGTAACCAAGTCTAAGCAATGGTATTATAAGAAGGCAAAACGAAGAAAAACAACCGACTTAATAACAATAATCTGCCACCGACCACCGAACTGCCGCCTTTGACTTCGCCCACGCAGAATTCGGTTTCTACCGTCATCTTTCACATTTTTCAAGATCAAAGACCTGCGATTTTGGCTGTTTGATGGTAGAAACTAACAATATTAAGAAATTAACAGGTCATAATGTTCTTAACGGGCCAGCTTAAGAGAAAAAATATAATGATACACCTAGAAGCGTTACTGAGGGAAAAGTTCATCCTATTTCTCAGAGAATGCGTGAGTTAAACACTTTTAATTAATAGGCTATTAAACTTTATGAGCTCACATAAGTGGAGGTACAGTCAGCACCACATTTATAAATAAATATTATAATGCTGGACAATTCACAGATTCTTATTGCATAATATCCCCAAGCTAAGCGGAGCCTGTGTTATGGGTCTAGCTGATATTACATAATACAATACACTACATAGATAGATATTTTTTATTATACATATTAAACATCCAGAACACCCGAAACAAATATTTGCAGCTCGAGATTTATGAAAGCAGAAATAAATTTGTTATTTTTTATAAGCATCATAGTTTTAAAAACTTTTCGGACACCAAATACTTTCTATGATTTGAAATATGTAAATTTAGAGACTTCATATTTTTAGCGTAAACTTCGTTATTATCTGTCCCTGACCTGTCTAGTTTCAAATTATGATTAAAAGCCAGGTATGCACATTTATTGTGCAGAAATAAGACTTCATACGAGTTCTAGTTTGTTTCTATTAGTAAATTTCTTTGTTAATAAAAAAATATCGATCACAAACTTTAAAGTTATTGCATTTTAAATACAATTACTCAGATTCGTACTTAGCATATTAATTCTCATCGTGAGTTTTAAAATACGTAATGAAACGATTGGAAAGTTGTTTAGGCTACTTTGGTTAATATTATACTAATACTACTTTGGGTGCATATCATGGGCTCAAGTATTAATTTCACTGCTCGAACTAGTCTGCACATAGTGATTATTATTGACGCTGACTGTACCAAGTATTTATCAAGCAAAGTGATGTTTATGAGATTACTAAGAAACATCAGCGTACAATGTTTCTTACGTGAAATTATTACCTACTTATGTCAGTAAATGTGGTAGGCCACTTTATATTCTAGTGTGATTATTAAGGGTTATCGTTTTAGTCTAGCGTGAAATAATTATTTGTTTTTATTTTTGTATTTTTTCTGCTCTCTACAAGGAATGAAACTATAGAAAAAGTAATTTTCCGCAAATAGTAAACCATTTTCTATGAACCCATGACAGAACCAACTTCGATTCTATTGCAAGGTACCGAAAATACAAGTGAATCGAAGTGATTTTTTTCAAACGTTCGTTACTTAATTAGAAATGGTTTACGATTTGCTGCAAATTAATTTCCCGCAAATTCATTGTAAAACGGAGAAAAAACTAAAAACCACAAGATAATTTTAATCTCGCGGCAATTCGAAACGATCAACCTTAAGTTATGTAGGTAATATAAGTTACCTGACCCGAGGAATACTATACCGACCTATCTTCTCAAAATAGGTATAAAAAGCAAATGTATCGTTATGGTATGGTAAAGACAAAGACTTACTAAGTACTTGATTACAAAAAGATGCATGAGAAAATTTGAAAGTCATTTAAATATGCATTCGGTTATGCACTGGATATAATAAAAATTGTTTATTTACATACAACAGGTAGGAAGTAAGAGACATAAAATGACACTGTCTTTTACAATCAATATTATGCTTAAGGTAGACAGAACATTGTACATTATACAAGATATGGTACAAATGTTCAGTTATATTATGCGTGTACGTTTGTACAACATGACTGGTTCGACACTTCTGTGTGTCTTGTCTAAAGTGATTGAATGACAATTAGGGAAAGAGTTTGGGATTCGAAGGCACCATCTAAAAAAAGATTTTATTAATTTTCATAATTTAAGAATAAAATATATTTTTATTTGTTATATTATAAGACCTAGACCGAATACATAATAAACTTAGACTAACCGCAAACATATTTGAAGTGTATTTAGGAACGTTGGTCAGGAGATTGGTGATTTTTTTAGAATGAAATTAGGGAAGGTACCTAACCTGATTTCGTTTTCGAAGTAGTTATTCTAAAAAGTATTTCGGAAAATCGTTTGTAGTTTGTATTTTTCTCCCCTTCATTTATGATAACTAAGTAACTCAAAATCCTTGCCGCTTACCTAATGGGTAATTAATTATCTAAGTATTTTTATACCTTATACCTGCATAGATAAAAATTAAAATAGGTAGGTACTGTGGTTTCAGTTACACATATTTTTTACTCACCAAACATATCCATTATGGTTGCAATCATCCACAAACAGCATCAAAAACTATCAAAACATTACAATCCAATCACAAACGTCACTCAATAAAATAAATTCACATATTTTCCAAGGACGACTTTCAACTTCAAAATTTCCCGCGCGAAAACGCATCTGCTGTGCCGACACGGCGATGCTCTAACGTCGAATGTTGACTTTTCCGCGGCTGCGGTCGGTAAGCTATTCAACCGCGAAGTCGAATAGAAAGAAGGTCAGTGTGCCTTATTGATAAAAATTCGGTATAGAGGCGGGAACATTATGGTTCACTAATAACTTCGAAATTCAAATTTTGATTTTGACGGCAGAATTTTTAACTTTCATTGAGGTAGGGCTGTATGGTGATGGTATTCGTTAAAAAGTTAGGTGGTCAGGTTGATTGAATTGATGCTAAAATTATTCGTTTCTTATTTTATTTCCGTATTTTAATTATTGTTTTTGTTGTTCATTTCCGTAAGTTTAACACTTAGAAACGTCAAAATACCTAAAAAGAGTAAATTAAAATGTCACATCACATTTTAATTTACTCTTTTTAGGTCCGACTTTCAATAAAAAACACATCAGGCTTGTGTTGTTAAAAAAAACGGGCCTTAAGTAGGGTAAAATAAGGAGGACCGTCGCATTGGTGATATGATAACTGTGATAAGTGCTCGAGAAACTAAC
Source organism: Eupithecia insigniata (assembly GCA_947859395.1). Classification (NCBI taxonomy): domain Eukaryota; kingdom Metazoa; phylum Arthropoda; class Insecta; order Lepidoptera; family Geometridae; genus Eupithecia; species Eupithecia insigniata. Next base: position 6,568,641 of record OX402009.1, on the reverse strand, counting down.
TTCTGAAAATCATACATTAGTACCTACACTTGCGTCGTTACTTGATAGAGGTATACATAATTTGCCTAAATACTTATACCTTTTATTTACCACAAGTTTTATTTACCACACCTACCAAATTATTTAAATTTTGAAAATAATTTACTTACAACCGGAATCTGATATCGTATAAGACAAATTATATTAGATAAATCTCGCAAGGTCGTCGAAAGTTACCTAAAAAATTAATAATTCATATAATTGTAAGTACATAAATATCTGCCTACAAAAATCTATAAAATTAATAGATTCTTACTTTCACTTTGCATTTTTTTTTTTTATCTAAATTGAAAATATCTGTTAGACGTTCATCACGACTTAAATTATTAATATTCTAACACTATCATTAAAAAGAAGATTTTGTTATTTATGAGTTATGACTTTGTGAACTCTTAATTATTGTTTTTCGTAATTGCTCTATCTTTATGGTTGACTACATTTTGTCCGCGACCGGATCGGATTAAACGTATCATACTGAAATAATACTTAGAAACCTCTATGCAGGACAGTATTTATGTTTTTAAAGATAAAGATAAGATAAAATTAATTTTAGGGTTTCCTGTCTCTTATGGAATAAGGAACCACATAAGGAAGGATAACTTCATTGTCCGCCTGTCATTATCTAAAGAAGTGTGTGAGGTATTAAGTAGAAATTTATTTTATATACATAAAAAAAACTAAGTCAACGTAATTAAAAGAAACGGCCATTTATGCCACATATTTAACAACTCACCAAGGATTCAAAACTTTTAGGTACGGTACTGCCCGTTCACCTCGAGAATTATTTTTGAAATAATTTCTTGGAGCACAAAAAGCGAAACATTCGTTAAAAGAATATTATATACGTATACCTATATGTTGCAGTTAGTACTTACGTCACAATTTTTTTTTAAATTCCGTTACCATCTGGTTATTTACATATCTACTGAACCCTCGTTCGATTCGCGTTCTACTCGGACTTGGCCAGTTATTTTATATCGGCTTATAAGATTGTACCTAAGTACATTAGAAACAAACTTTGAAATATATTTTTCGGGTAGGTACCTACTTAAATACTAGATTTTTTTATATTCACTAGACATTCGTTTGATCGCAATCTCCGCTAGTTTTTTGTTTATATGCGGCAGATGCCAACGGCTGATTCTGTATGATGATTTACTTAAAGAGCTTTGGAATTATCTGTTAGGGCATAATAATAATAATGCCTTACTAGAACGGAAACAATTACCTAAATGTAAACTTGTCATCATTGTTTTATCATCATAGAGTGAAATAGCATTGTTCACAACTTTCAGGGACCGAATACCAGTAGTTGAAACTCAACAAACACGATTAATTTACAAATAAAGACAAATATAATTTTTTCAATAAAAAAATCTGAAACTGAGAATAAAACTTTAACTCTCTGGTTAGCTTCTTCTATTATTATAATTACGTATCTGTTTCAGCGCATTTAGACAAACCATATACATAAAGTATTTGATTGTATTCAAAAGTTAAAAACTATGGTGTGATGTCTTTCGTATTGCGAGACAATACTAATCCCTCGGGGAAAATATCGAAAAAGAGTATTTGAATACGCTCCCGTACCTAGTACACAAAAATGCCTTACCTGCAAAGCCACAGTAATGGAGTGTAGAAACTTTTTGGTCAACTTCCTGCTGGGACTTTACAATGAGTTTCGAAGATGTTATATTGATTTATAACGACATGAAGTTATGAAAATACCTTTTAGTCGTTACTGCAATGAAAAGCGAAGACGTTTAATCTATAATACAATATCCATGACAAACAGCAAGCTATAACATTATTTTATGCTTGTACCACTTGCAAAGGTTTTACCCTATTACTAAGAGATTGTAGTAAGTTGGTCAATAGTGGACACAATTTAAATAAATTTGAATTTCGAATCCCATAACATAATTCGTACACAGGATGTGAATGGATAAAGCACATTTAGAATGTGCGTTGGAAGCTTAGCGTTGAAAATATTATTTCGACCTCAAAAATAGAGGAATTTACTGATACCTTGGCTAAAGAGCCAACGAAATAGAATTTTAGAGCCACTAGCGACCCGCCCCTGCTTCGCACGGGTACAATGCTGATATTAAATTATACATACAAACCTTCCTTTTGAAACACTCTATCTATTAAAAAAACCGCATCAAAATCCGTTGCGTAGTTTTAAAGATCTAAGTATACAATAGGGACAGACAGACAAAGGGCAGTGCAGTGACTTAGTTTTATATACCTACGTACTATGTAATGATGATACTGATGATTTGCGTGCAGTGATTTTAAGGTGAATGCTCAGGCGAGATTGCTTTGCTAATCGCGGCTAGCTCGATTCGTACGCGTACCCGCGGCGTCGTCGACGAGTACTCACTGCGTACTCACTGCGCACTTGTTGCGCGTTGATATCGCTCACAAATCGCTATGTAATAACGCACCAATACTTGTTTTTTATACTAGTTTCTGCCAGCGGCTTTGCACTAATTGTTTATAAGTAAACGTATAAGTCTATTTAAATTCCATGGGAACTGATTTATGGGATAAAAAGTATCCTACGAGTTATTCCAGGTGTATAATACCAACATGCAGGCAGCTGTCCCCCCTAGGTAACCCTAACCCCTAGCGACCGCCATGGTTGCCTATTTATTGACTGAAATAGGCACTATATAAGCACTTAATAACCGATAAATAAAGTTTGTACTGTTAATAGTATGTACCTTGTATCTTCAATGTCACTGATATTTACAACCGCTTACAATTTTACAATCCATTTGGCACTTTCTTTGACCCCCACAAAATGACAAGCGACCTACGTTATAAGGCCTTAGTCATTGGTCTCTGAAATTTGCTCTTAAATGAATTAAATACTTCATAAAATTCGTGATACCTTCTGAGTAAAGTTTAGGTAGAAACTTCTGTATACGGACTACTTCAGAAGGTCTTCTTCTTCTTCTTTTAGTTTTGGCTCTGCATCTGGTTTGATGCAATTCTGCCAGTGTCAGTTATGAATTGTGCATTTAGGAAAAATAGATTAAAATTTATGGATTTCAGAAGGTCTTCTTTGAAAATATAATGAAGTTGACGGTTGACGCGGGATCGCACAAAACTATATCCGGGCGACGATCTGTTCTTTCGATGATCTTACTATGAAAATGATTCAGACATTTTTTACTTACGCGATGTCCTAGCTGTTAATTATCGAAATCTAAATTCAAAAATCTAGGTGTCGCGTCGCGTAGCGCGGTGCTGAGCAATAAAGCGTATTGCTCAGCTAGGATCCGAAACGAAAGGTCAGTTGGGGACGCTTCCAAAGCATCTTAGTACCCACGTTGTTCATTTAATGCTATGCATATCCGACGTCATCCGTCAACTTTGTTTGTTTTTCAAAGTAGATGATCTGATCAGAGACAGATCATTTAGATCCAATTTCACCGTTAGTTAAACTAAGTTTAGCTTGAATGGCATCAACGTGCGCTACGCGCTGAACTTTTAAAGCGACAAACTGGGTTTATCTTATGTTAATTGCGTTTAACTGGAATGTTGAAATTTGATCTTTAAAGCACACTCTGCAAACTCTAAGTAAATTTTAATTTTAATCATTAACAGCTTACCTAGATATTATTATTACGATAATTTTATTTTAAGTTATTCATGTAAGCTTTATTTTTTTAATATAATTCAATACATGCTGGAGATTTTCACAAAATGGAAGTCCGAACTTAAGCATTTATGCGCATAGAGACCCCAGGGGAAATCTCTATGACCTATGTGGTAGGTTCTTTTGTAATTGTAGCACTAAGATGAAGATACCCCATTAGGAAAGGGCATTACCAGCATACATTTAGCCGTTAAGAGCAGACCTATCTCCGAGCTCACTGTTCAAAGCGTTTTCATACACATGTTTTATCAAAAAGTAAAAATAATCCCTAAAATATAGTAAAGATAATGTAAAAATAGTAAAAACCAAATAGTAAAAATAATAAATTATCAATGCGCGATCAGAATGACATAAAACAATTTTAAAGTACAACAAAAGCGGTCGGACCTATTTTCATGTCATTCTGACGCGTAGATTGTATGATAAATTAGATGTAAAATGTTTACTTTGACAATATTCTCTCCCATTCAAACACGCGTGGACTAAACATGTTCTAAGCTTAGTTTTATTAATTCAGGCTAAATTGCAATGAACACGAATTCATTTATTTTGAAATAAGGATATATAAATCTGTAACAATATCTTTATGAAACAACGTAGATTACTAAAAGTGCGTAGTGATATATATGTATAAATAATAATATTATAAAATAAAATAAAAAGCCTTTTATTTCTTGAACCTTAATTACAAAAATCTTTTAAAAAAAACATGAACTTACTTATCTAAGGTTTCTTAAAAACTAGCTTTATAAGTTTTAGCACTTGGGGTAGGTATAGTCCTTTTCTCGAGAAACCCTCTGGTCGAAGGTGAAGGCCTCCTCAAGAGATTTCCAGGTGTCTCTATCTTTAGCTGTGTTCATCCATTGTTTGCCAGCCACATGAATTATGTCATCTGCCCACCGATCAGTTGTTCTGCCTCTCTTTCTGTTGCCTCCTGGTCCTGGCCAGGTAGATATATGAGATATATATGTATGTACACATAAATAATTTCTACTTTAATTAACTTTTACGATTTGAATACAGTTAAAAATGCTGAAATCGACTGCTTAATTCAGCTCTCCATTGCGCCATTCTGTCTGGTGCCATCCACTTTTCCGGCTATAGGTAGGTCAAACGACATTGCCATTATTAGCAATGTCGTTTGACCACGTCGGGGCCGATGGTCTGCCTCTTTGTTGTTATTAATCTCTGAGCCACCATTCACTATCTAATTCCACTGTAAATCCTCTTTCGTTTGTTTAGTTTTTTTATCGTGTGTGCTTTGGTATATACGGCAATACTAGGTCTATTGCGATACACTTATTCGCCTTTCTTAGGTCCGGCTCATGTCATATTCACATATCATATTTATATTTATATTCATATATCATATTAATTTATTAATTGCAAATATGTACATGCATAGGTAGCGTAGGTTCTAATTACAGCTAGAGTTAGTACATACGTCCTGTTGGGCATAGCAATTTGTTATTTTGTTACAGTAATTTTTCCCATAGCCTTTCACACACATTATAATAATTGAATTAGTTTCAATTGTAAATACTAGTTCTAACTTTTTCCCATCCCTTAACTCATGTTTACTAACTTCATTCGTATAGGGCCCATGCGGGCTCGCTTTTGTATGCAATTGTTGAGTCACCCAGACGGAGAGGGATACTAACTACAAGTTTGTATGAAAAAAGCCACGTCGATTACTCTCAGTTTTTGCAGCACATCATTTGCCTAGTGCCGGAGATTGGCTACCGCTAATGTGGCTCCATCTAGCTCTATTACAAGCACATTTCTACACGTTTGATTGGATATTTTTTTTGCTATGTCCCTTCTATTTATTTTGCCTTTAGTTACTTGGTAATTACTTTTTGCTCTTTCAACGCAAATCGCAATAGGTCAAAGAGGGGTATCGCAACAATGTTTTAAGGACTCTACCACCGCCATCAACGCCGCTGTTGGTTACCACCAACTCCTTTCCACCACCAACCAACCTAATGTTTAACAGGCTATCAGCAAACTCTACCTACCCTGTTTTGTGAGTTATGTGAGTGACTTTAGGGCAAAGTGACTTTTCATTTAAGATGAAAAGAGTCAAACAAACATTTGACGATCATTTAGTTGTTATGAACGTGTTCATGTAAAATTATAACAGTGATTTTGGTTTTGTTACTTGTAGACGGACGTGGTAGACATTTTTGAGTTTACTTAGTCAACACTTTCATAGCCCACGACGCTTGCCCAAAACCGTAGGCAAGTGGTGCACGGTGGGCACCTGCTCCGTATAGCACCGTCTCGGCGGTGGCGGCGAGCTCCTCCGTGTGGTACCGCTAAAGCTGGGCAGTGAATGCGTTAACGTTCAATAAAATATAATTATATTCCTATGGTAGTTCGGCAGCAGGCCCGTATTATGCAACCATGCTCGGTCATCATGAATCTATGCTTGAGTAACGCTTTTACAATAGAAACTCTTTACTCAAGCATATGTATGTAGATCGATGACTGTGCAAGCTTTTATAATAAAGACCGTAATCATTAGTAGGTTTTTTTTTTTACTAAAAGTCGTCCTCGAATTCTTTCGTATTTACATTGTTTTGTTTTTATATTTTCAGGTTATATGCTTATCCCTGGGGAATTAAATTTTTATGTGACCACCCCGGGATTATTCTCCATTAGAAAAAGAATTAGCATGCAATAAAATCCATATAGGTGCATAATTGACAGAGAATTTTATGAACATACATAAAAATACATACAGCCGAACATAGAACCTCCTCCTCTATTGTTTGACGTCGGTTAAAAATACTAACGTAAGTAAATGAAAAGCTCTCCGTTACCTACAGTCTTAAATTGTTAATTTATTCTGATAGTTTCAATATAAAATGCATTAAACAATGTCTATTTGAGAACAGAACTACCTATAAACTCCCTAATCAATTCCAAGGGCCCGCTATTTCCCTAGAATGAGTAAATAGCAGGTTTTAATGTATTGAAATAAGGATGTTAAATGTCTATTTTCAGTTTTAAGCGGTTTGTTAACTGAAATTGAATAAATAATGTTGGATAATCCACACAGCGATTCCCTGCGACCGCTACGTTGTCGTCGGTCCATCGAGTGGGAGCATCATCTAGCCCCAAGGTAACCAGCCAGCTCTTGTGTTGTCAGTACTATATGATATACATAATACAATACATACATTGTTTTTTTTTATTAGACCTATAATATACTTACCAAGAACAATTATTTGGAGATTGGACATTTTTCCTAAGGCGGGAATCGAACCCGCAACCTCCTGCGCCTCAGGCGGACTTTCACCCGCCGCGCCACTTCTGTCGTCTATGTAACTACTAAGAGCGCGCGCCCACGGCGACTTTTTGTAGTGCTGGAAACGCGAGACCTTTTTTTCCTCTTCGTAGCGCGCGTTTGCAGCGCTACAAAAAGTCGCCGTGGGCACGCTCTACGTTAACTTAGTTTGACTTAGCACGCATAGCTGACACAGTTTTTCCCACTACATATGTATGTATGTATGTAGTTAGTTGGGTCAGAAAAGCTCTGCGGTGCAAGTGTGAAGGTCCGCCTGACGACACAGGACGTTGCGGGTTTGATTCCCTCCTCGGAACGGATTTTTGTTCGATCTGCAAATATTTTTTTGATGCACTGACCTCCGTAGGCGGCCGGTCCGCGCTCGCGGCACGAGTAACCTACTTAGGTCAAACTGCTGATGCTGCTAATTTCCCTACGTGATCGATGTACAGAACAATCTATATCTATGCATTAATGTATTAAGTATATCAGTTGTCTAGTACCCATAACACTAGCTCTGCCTACTTTGAAGCTAGATGATGCTGTGTCCAGCATTATTTATTCGTCAAAAATGACAATTGTAAATGTAATTACCCGAATAACCTTTTTGAAGAACACAATGCTTTTGGTCCAATTTCACCGTTTGCTGCCAAAACTAAGATCAACAAAACTAAATTCAGCTTGATCGAGTTCTAATTCGTAAAACATATTGTGACACATGACATCTCTCGAATTTGATTTAGCGCTTGAAACGGATCAACTTTGTCTGTAAAATACGCAAGGGTGCCTGGAAGAAACCGCTCAAGACATAAGGCCGCCCTTTGCACTTCATTGAATGTTAACCTTTAACCTTCCGTGTTATATTTTGAGTTTGTGTGGTACAATAAAGAGTTATCTATCTATCTATGCGCTAAACACGTTTAAAGCGCTATCTAATACTGGACGCGTTCAAATTAAACGGAAAAATTGGACCCTAGTGGTAGGAACTATTAAACAAAGTCACCCACTAACCGTTTCACCGTAACGTCGACAATGGAGCACATTACACTGACTTCCCGGATAGGCGATGTTTTTCTCACAACATAGCTTCCTTGTGCTTATAATAAGCGATCCATAAGAAATTTACCACCATTAGGCGGAAATGCAAACATTTGTGCATAATGTGGAAATTATGGAATGTGTGATTATTCTGTTTTTATATACTCTTAACGAACGAACGGAGTTATTGGAAACTTATGTATCTTGACAAAACTTTGTATTGATATGCAAGTATATTTTCCGGGTCTGGAAATACGTACCTTATAGTTTATACTATAAGGTACCTATTTTCAGACCCGGAAAATAGTACTATAGTATAGTAGTAAGTATATCAGTACTCGTAACACAAGCTCTGCTTATGTTAGGGCCAGATGCCATATTAAAATATGCAATATAATTTTTTAATATGAAGTAATAATTGTTTCATTGTTCAATGTACATATATATTATGATAATACATATATAATAATGCTGGACAATCCACACAGCATAATCTAGCCCTAAGCTAAGTAGAGCTTGTGTTATGGGTAAGTACTAGATGAATGATATACTTAATACAATATATTACTTAGATGTATATTTTTTATTATACAATACCCAGAACACACGAGACAAATATTTAAAACTTAAATTTCCAACGATATTCAAACCCTAAACCTCCCGCTCCTAGCCAGTTATTACCCCACTGTGTTACAGAGGCCGTTTTATAATTATCAGTAATAGATTTAGACTGGCCACTATTAGCGACTCCATAAATGTATGCTAACGACTTCTTGCATCAGAGTTAGTGCGTTATAATTAATGGTTCTGTAATTCAACTATCAAATATTTGGTGCTTTCCCTTTCAAAACGTTTATTAATTTTGATTTTAATACGTATTATAAAGTATCAAAAACTACAATAACAGAATAAAACATCAACAACACACCTGTAGATATATCTATTTCCTGAAAATCTAAGGCGTCAACAGAATGCAGATTTCTGATTTCAATAACTATATTTTTTTAGGTTTCAAAAGTAAGTACTAAGACAAGTCAAATTCTATACTATAAACAGCTATAAATATAGTAAGTATTATTAAATAAGAAATAAGGTGTTTTTTTAATTAGCTTTCCATTAAGTTATATTAAAATTATTTTAATATTATCTAGGTTATTTAAATGAATGTTATTAAGGAATGGTAATTAAACGGTTATATTTTTTTATATTATAAGAAACCTAAGCACATTCTATTAGAAGTCCGTTTATATTTTATAAGTTCAAAGGTTTCCGAGTTGTTATATGCAAATAAATTAATACAACCTTCTTCAGTAGAAAAGCTTGTGGAAGTACTTAGTACTTGCATATTTTAATCTCCTATTAAATTTCTAAAACCACTAACTGTGCGTAGTTTTGGTTAAAACCACTTTCTCATGATTATTTTGACGACCGATGTGGCGCGGCGGATGAAGATCCGCCTTTGACGAAGGAGGTTTGATTCGGGTCGGGTCTCTGGTTTTCTGGATATTTTCTATCATCATCATCATCATATTAGCCGATCGACGTCCACAGCTGGACATAGGCCTCCCCTAAGGATCTCCACAATGACCGATTTTGCGCTGCCCGCATCCAGCGATTTCCCGCGACCTTCACTAGGTCGTCGGTCCATCGCGTGGGGGGTCTACCTACACCGCGCTTTCCGGTACGTGGTCGCCACTCTAGAGCCTTGCGGCCCCAGCGGCCGTCGGTCCTACGAGCTATGTGCCCTGCCCACTGCCACTTGAGTTTCGCAATATTTTCTATGCATAGTACAAAAAATATTGTATTACATAATATACATACATAAATGCAGGTTATCAGTCATCTAGTACCCAAAATAGAATCTCTGCTTAGCTCAAGGCTAGATGATTTTGTATGGATCATCCAGCATTATTTATTATTTCTTTATGCAGTATAAGTAGTCATCATCATCATATTAGCCCATACAAGTCCACTGCTGGACATAGGTCCCGAGCCGCCTCCATCCATCGATTCCTGCGACCGCTACGATGTCGTCGGTCCATCGAGTGGATGGTCTCCCATGTAGATGGGGATTTGCCATAATCACAATGCTTGGCAGGCGGATTGGTGATCGCAGTTTTGGTGTTGAAAAATACTCAGAAGGAAGCTGCTGCCCTTCCTCTGGTAGGTTCCCTTAGTCGGCTCTTACGACATCCACGGGTTTATAAGTAGTGCTAGTAGGTTTTTAAATAAAAGAGCTATACGCTGGAGCGCGTTTGTCTTTTCTATAAACAAGTTGGTCTTGATGTACCGGATACTGAGATTCCTAAGAGATTCGCACCTTATTGAAAGGACTATGTTCTATATTCTAAATGTCAAATAGAAGGGCTATGGCATTCCTATTCCAAGGTGCTGGATTATAAGGTGCGGTGGTGAAGGTACCAATAGTTGTCAAACAAATATCCTTCCGTGCGGTACAATTTAGAGCGGATTTTGAAAGGAGGTATTTAGCTGCGTTCGAAATAGGTACATAAGCTCTCTTACTTCTAATGTACTTACATATATATAACTAGATGCTGCCTGCACCTTCGCCCGCGTTTTATTGGGATAAAATAGCCTAAGTATAATATATTTAGGCTATTTTTTTGGATAACATATTATGTTATCCAAATCCCAAACTATACCCATACCAAACAGCCAAATCAGTTCAGTAGTTTTTGCGTGTAAGAGGAATAAGCATCCATACATCCATCCATACTTACAAACTTTGACATTTATAATATTAGTAGGATTGACGACCGATTTGGCGCGGCGGACAAAGGTCCGCCTACGACGCAAAAGGTTGCGGGTTCGATTCCCGCCCTCGGACAAAGATGGGTTATTTTTATTAAATCCGTAGTATAAATCAATACATTTATTGTATTTACATATTTATTGAGCAACTAATACCTGTTAAATTAACCACTTACATTAGTTACCTACTTATGGTTAAAAATAAAATAACACGAATTTTTTATAGAGTTATTTACTTACACATTTGAATAAGTCAAATAAACTAATTAAATTATAAGTAAACGATGTTGAATAACACAATTATTGTACATTACACAGGTCAAATTAAAAATTACTTTGTCAAACACGTATGTATGTACATATACAAATATGTAGTAAAATATACCTACTAAAGTGAACTGAGTTCAGTATAGTTCATCGTCAGACTTCACAAGAAAGAGTCTGGGTCGCGGGATCACTGGTAAATAATAATAAGCTATTATCATATCTGTTTCTTTTGTAAATAATGGCTTGACATTTTTAGCTTTTGCATCGAAAATAAGACAAAACTGACCAAAGCTAGGTCATAATTAGTTCAACAAGTCTGCGAATGCAAAATAACCTCGATTCGCGAGGGAAATGTTTATGAAAACAGCATTCTTAACACGACACTGCTTTTGCAGCTATGGCAAATTAATGCATCAATGTGGTTTTTTCTTAATTAATTTTATGTTGGTTCCGGACTAATTTTAATGATTCTTTTGATATTGTATAGAGTCTATACGATGTCAAAAGAATAATTAAAATCAATTTTTTATGGGACCGTCTCGGGATCATTCTCTGTACCGGCCATACTCAAAGTGTGTTCCTCAGAGCCCTGGGGCTCTAGCAAGCCTCTGTAAGGCCTCCGGGAAAATACTGGTCTTAATTAATAAACAATAGCAAAGAAGAATGATATTGCATAGAAAATGAAATAAATACTTTCACTCATAAACATAGTCTGACGGATGATTCACTAATTAGTACCTGGATGACCGAGCTTTATTATGTGATTATGGCAAATCCCCCCCTACATGGGAGACCATCCACTCGGATGGACCGACGACATCGTAGCGGTCGCAGGGAGTCGATGGATGGAGGCGGCTCAGGACCGCTATTTGTGGCGTCGTACGGGGGAGGCATAGGCCTCCGGACATAGGTCCAGCAGTGGACGTGTATAGGCTGATGATGATGATGATGATGACCGAGCTTTGCTCGGTATTTTTTTGGTAGGATATTGTGTTTTTTAGAAATTATATTTAAATACGAATCACAACCAAGCACTTATTTGCCTTAATGTTGCTTAACAACGCCACCTGCTGGAGTACCTAGCCTTAGTGTTGTGTTGTCAGAGCAGATGGTTGCTCCCAATTAATAAAAAAAATAGTATTAATATTCGCCAATAGATGTCAGGAAGATAACTAAAACAATGGACTGAATTATGTCTTTGGCCTTGTCTATGGGTTAATCTGACAATTTTCCTACCCCATTGTGATGTCATATCCGAATATATGCAGTAAATGAAAAAAAAAAGCTGTCATACATGATAGATTGATAGATATACTGATAGATGAAGGCTTTGTAGCGTCGAAATCTTGTCTATGGGAGTGCCCTATCGTAAAGTTGATTATTGAAAACACGAATAAAACAACATTTTCTAAAAAATTATCCTATCTAGATCGATTTATCGCCCCCGAAAACCCCTGTATACTAAATTTCATAAAAATCGTTAGAGCCGTTTCCGAGATTCAGATTATATATATATATATATATATATATATATATATACAAGAATTTCTCGTTTAAAGATATTAGATAATAATTTTAAGTAAGGACTTCTTTTTTTTGTGTTTGGATGATAATCTTGGGGATCGTTATTTTTATGTCAGTGTGGCGTAGTTTTAATTCCACACTCAATACTTGAAAACGCCACAAACTAAAAAAGCTCTCTGTGATGAAATGGGTATACTTTTTTTTTACTTTTTGTTATGCCTTTACTTTTTACTTTTATGCCTTATATGGTTATGGTTATGGTATGGGTACTCCCTTGTCCGCATTTGGACTCAACTTGGTCCATTATGCGTTGATTTGCTAGCAAAGCCAGCCTAACTCCGTCCAGAAGCGCAGAATCTTCCTGGGATCTTCACAGGCTTCGCGGAGTGACCTCGGCAAGTTGAGGATTTCTGTTCGTTATGCTGTTACTCCCTCGCATTCCAGGACTACGTGGGCGGCCGTTTCGTCGTCACTGAGGCATCCTCTGCAGAGGGGACTGTCCGTCGCTCCGATGGTAAATAGGTGTTTGTTCAGTGGGCAGTGTTCTGTTAGTGTTCCCACCAGGATACGCAGGTCTGTTTTGTTTAAGTTCAGTAGGCGTTTAGTTAACTTCGGTGATGTTGATGGGAGCGCCGCTCTAGCTTGTCTGCATTCTGGCAGGTGCTTCCATCGTTCGTTATGCGTCTCTCTAGTTCTCAGCCTAGTCCATGTCTGGAATAGTGAAAAAGGCAAGAGTAGAAAAGGGGATGGGCCTTCTGTGGTTGTTTCCGATCCCCTCCGTGCCAGCTCATCAGCGGCGTCATTCCCTAGAGATCCGCTATGTCCCTTAATCCATTGAAGGATGATCCTGTTCTTGGCGGATATCCTTTCTAGAGCTAAGTGACATTCGTACACGAGCTTGGAGTTGCAGCTGTTTCCCTCCAGAGCCCTGAGTGTAGCAGCACTATCAGAGAGAATTCGTACACATTGGTCGTTAATTCCTCTCTTCTGCATGGTTGTAGCTGCCTGGATTATTGCTACACATTCACATTGGAATATGGAGCTGTGTCTTCCTAGCGTTATTGAAATGTTAATGTTTAGGTCCATTGAGTGAATCCCAGCACCCGTACCTGTATTCGTTTTGGAGCCATCTGTGTAAATTCTGACTTCATGGGTTCCTGATTCATCTTTTTGATCCTCGTATAGTTGTATCTGGTAGTGTTCGTTTATGATCGGTTTACTGGGCATTTTGTCACAGGGGGCGGCCATAAGAGGTTCGTATGCTATAGCCCTGTCCATGATCTGTGCGTGTAGGCTACTTGTGACTTCCCAGAGACCCATATTGTGTAGTCTCAGCGCCGACATTGTAGCCTCTTGTTGTATGTATAGGTCTAACGGTGCTAGATCTAGAATTACATCTAGGGCAGCACCAGGAGTGGTCCTCATGCAGCCTGTTATCGCTGAGCATGCCATTCTTTGGAAGCGCTGCAGTCCTGTAATTACGGTGCTCAGCTCCGTTCTGGTCCACCAGACTATCGCTCCGTACGTTAGTGTAGGTCTAACGATAGCAGTATAGAGCCACATAGTTATTTTCGGTGAAAGTCCCCAGGTTTTTCCTAGCATCCTGCTACATTGGTAGAATGTGGCAGTAGCACGTTGGAGTTTATAGTCTAGGTGTTTATTCCACAGCAGCTTGCTGTCTAGTATGACTCCTAGGTACTTGACTTCTGTTTTTAGTTTTATCTCCGTGTTAAACAGTTTTGGGAGTTTTAAATTTCCCAGATGCCGCTTGTTAGTGAACATTATTAGTTCCGTTTTTGTTGGATTAACTGAGAGTTTATGGTCGTTGCACCATGTTTCAATGGTTCTAAAGGCGAGTTTCATCAGGTCACATAGTGTGTTTTCAAAACAGCCGGTCGCCAGGATCGCGAGGTCGTCCGCATATCCCACCGTAACCAGTCCGTGGCTGACTTTTATGCCTTACCCAGTAGCATAGGTAGAGAAGACTGTGGTCTCGGTGGCGCAGCGCAGATGTTGAGGGTGGCCGGACGCAGCGAGTGGTGCGAGCCCTATTTTTTTCCAAGCAGTTTCTATCACTTCGGTATAACATTGAATTTCTTCTGACGCGATGCAATAAATCAAAGTTCCTTCTGCTCGCCGTTTACTGATATTTACCCGCTCGGTTACTAAGACTCTCTACCAACTCTCGTAAAAATGGTACGAGTTTCTTTCGTCGCAATAAAAAAAATCACTGCTCGCTCCACTCGTCGTTTACTGAATTTTATCTCATAAAATTCTGGCACTATTTATTTCTTCTAGCACCAGTGAAAAAGCTATTATTTCTTACTGCAATTCAATAAATAGATGCTTGTTCCAATAGCCGTTATTACTGCTTGATTTGGACGAGTGTGTCTGATAAGTTTTTAATATGTATAAAAAATAAAAAATACGCAGTTAGCTCCACTCACTCACCGTACGGTCTTTGTACTGTGTTGTATTGATACGAAAGCTATTTTGAGTGCTTCTCACAGCTGGCTGTGCTTAATTTCTGATACATACCCCTGATACACTCATGTTAGGATGCTCGTAAATTAAGTTGCAAAAAGCCATCCACAAAAAAAAATTGTGGCTCAGTTAGCATGCTGAAAAATACTTCATCCCAGACTAATGTGTATGTGTAAATCCGTCGCGGGGGCTCCGTCATCGTTTGTTTTATTAATTTATAGACAGAGAATGAATCCCGAAACGGTCCCTTATCCGCCTTGAACAAAGGCTTACGTGCTGTATTTTGTGATGTTTTTTCTGTATCATACATGGAGATGAGAATTTGTCAAGTCTGCAGCACAAGCAGGTAGGTCTAGTTAAATTTATTTTGCTAAAAAAATAAACAAAGATATTTTAGTAGACACAGAACTTGAATCAATTATTCGTGTTAGTATTATGATTAACAGCTTTTTACAATCAACTGAATCAAACATTGAATACAACAATAAAATTGTTCAAATTGTTGAATACCGTGGCTATAAACCTTAATTTCATACCTTTCTTTAAACTACCTTATTTATTAACTTCTTATCAAATCGCGAAACTTGCCTGACTGGACATGGCCTGAGATAATTTCATAATCTTTCTCTATTCATCAGGTAAAGTCAAAAATAAAACGGTTTACGGTCTAGCCAAGGTTTTCAGGGTGTAGGTAATACAGGTAGTTAAAAAGTCAATTAACTGCACATGTACCTTCTACGAGAAAATACCTAATTTACGTAGGTAATAAACCAATAAAACATCCCACTCTAAAGTTTATAGCTTAATGCCAAATGCGTGGGTAGGATAGGAATAATATTGTACAACGCTGCGCCTTTGCACATTCCTTCTGATTTCACAAATATGAGCATATTTATCAGCATATTTTTTTTTTTTTTTTCTCTTGATCGATGTGGGAGAGGATGGGCAACACACACTACAAGTGTATGCTCCTCCAGGAATTATCTCTACTTTTACGGACACAAGTGCCACCGCAATGCTGGTTAGATTATAGGAAATATGATCGTGTTGATCGACCTATATATTCCTATTTCCTCTTTCCTATGATAACAGGCTACAATGCGACCCGGTGGTCCTTCGGAAGGCTTGCGTAGGGTCGCCAACAACACGGAGCGCGGAGGCCCTTTAAGAGAGTTAATTTAGTTACTATTATTTTTATTAAGGAAACAATAATGTAAATACGATGCTATTGCATAGTAATTACTTTATTGCTCTACCTACTTTCAAACCACGGCACTTAGCTTTGTGGATTTAAAACACTAATATCAATGATACTGTTGCAGTATCACTACGACAAAAACTCCATTCGTCTTTTTTATTTTGTGTTCAGTAAGTACCTATATCATCATCAGCCCGTACACGTCCACTGCTGAACATAGGCCTCCCCCAATCGACGCCACGAATAGCGGTCCTGAGCCGCCTCCATCCAATGACTCCCTGCGACCGCTACGATGTCGTCGGTAATATAAGTAAGTACCTATATCTAAATACGGATTTATAAGCGTACTTGCGTGCGTCTTTACACCTTTTGAATGATAAGATCTTGATTTGATATATTTACTTTATTCCAACACGCTACGACTAATGATGATAATGATATGAGCCACGCGCCTGGTTTGAATGGCTAACGTGAACTGATGAGAGCGCGCGCGTTGATATTGCTACATTGAAGGAAATGCTGACGCGAGAGAATAGTGCGGTTTCACCGTACATATTCCCAACAGCGAGATGAGAAGATGCTGGTTAATTTGATACAAACTTAATGATGGAGTAATGAATGAATTTAATTACGGGTAATGATAAGAGATGATACATTATTGGTACTAAATGCTAATGATACATGATGATAAAACAATAAGTCCTTAAGAAATTTCAAAATGATAAAACAATATTTTTGTTAGTAAGACTACCGCTAAGTAAAAGTAACGTAACCTAATTCAAGTCCTACATCTTGGTTTCACTAATATCGATCGCGCGAAAAATAGGCGACGAGGCCTTATCTAAATGATCACTTTGCTTTTTGATACCACTTAACTTGCCTATTTCACTATGCTCTACATTTTGATTGGCACTTGCACTATTACTAACACAAGCATCACTGATAACGCTGCTGAAACGCGGCGCGGCGGCCGGCAGTAACAGAGGCTGTGCCTCCACCGCTCGAGACGCCGCCGCCACCGCCATCCGCGCGCCGGCGCGCCGGCGCAGGCTGGCCAGCGCGCCAGCGCGCCTGGCCGCAGCGCGTGCGCCTCCACGCGCAGACTGCTCCCACTGCGATCCCCGTGCCCACGATCAAGTATATCACGGTGTATTGATGTACGTCGTGATAAGTGATATTCTCCGTAATGCTCTCCTCCTCCGTCTCCTCCGTACACTAACACTCTAAATTCACATAAAAACTATTGATAACGAAGAATTTTATTTATATGAAATGTTATTAAAAACTTGCCTAACTAATTTTATTATTTGTGATTTGTGACCCACTATTTTTTGCTGATTGGCTCACCATTGGACCTAGAAAACGAGTTTTATAACATCTTCACGTCTTTAAATCAATTATGTTAATACTGACATTAATTCTTGAATTTAATAGGAATAATCTAGATGACCTACCTGTAGTGCTTGGCTGCGACCTATGCAATAACTTGCAAAAATTATAAAAGTTAGGTAAAGTTTAGCCGAATTATTGATTTAGCGGCGATTCACTAATTAGGTAATAAAAAAGACAACTTATAGTAAAAAATCTACATTGTTATTTATTTCTGTATCTTTTTTTTTTGTTTGCAAAAAAAACCATAGAAAAGTCATGTCAAAAGTCAAAATTCTTTATTTCCGTAAATACAATAAATGTACACTTAGAAAAGATCAAATTGTTGAAATTAAACACCATAGCTACCTAAAGAGATGTCTTAAAACTCTTCATTTTAAGATATGTCTTTAGGTTCACCGGGCTTTTCTTGGCGGCTTTTGTTCGTAGTCTCCATTAGAAAGAAAGTAGAAAAGTTTGAAGAGGAGATAATTTTATTTATTTAAAACTTTATTACACTAATACACAAAAGGTGAGCACTAAACAAACACTTTCATGGCCCACGAGCAACATATCCGCTGCGTCGGGAGGGCGGCGGCGGCAGCGGCGGCGCGGCGGCGGGGCGGCGGCGGCGCGTCCCTGCGGGTCGCATTGCCGAGGTTGGGAAATAGGTGCATTCATGCCAAGGCATTTCCTACCTACCGACCATAAACACAAGTTTTTATGTGCCAGGATTAGGGAACTTACAGGAAATACAGAAGACAAGCGTCACTATTGCTGTGCAACCAAATGATTGCGGCTTTGTCTATCAATTTACAACATCATAATTTAAAGATAGAGAAACCGGGAACCAAGAGATGTTTTATTAAATAAACATAAATTATTCAATGCCTACCTTCTATCTATTAGTTATTCAACGTTCATAATGCAGTGTCAAATGTCAACTTATTTATTAATTTTAAGACAGTTTTACATCAGAGATATCCTCAAACCGAGGCATTTTGAGCGTTCGAGGTAACAAGAAGGTCCTAGTTTGCCTTGCTATGTTGTTTAGACCTCTGCATGCCGCCGTGCTGTGCTGAGAACCTCTCTCTCTCTACCTCCACCAAATATGAATAAATATATGCGTTATATATAATATGCCCTAGCATACACGGCTAGTCTTCGATGAGACTAGCCGCGTGGTCGGAATTCGCCTCGCCTCACAACTAATTTAATCACCTTGAGATGATCAATTTTGAGAGC
This sequence comes from Eupithecia insigniata, assembly GCA_947859395.1. Taxonomy (NCBI): domain Eukaryota; kingdom Metazoa; phylum Arthropoda; class Insecta; order Lepidoptera; family Geometridae; genus Eupithecia; species Eupithecia insigniata. The sequence goes on along the minus strand of OX402009.1, from coordinate 6,549,744 downwards.
GGGGTGTTAAATACTAATATTTAACACACCCTTCTCAAAATGACTTATTTTGGCGTCTTCAGGGGAGACGCTTTGGAGTAACGCGTTTACTGCCAAGCTTCACCCATACGATTATGCGAACCCCAGTCGCATGTCGTCGATGCGGTACGAGCACCCGGCGGATTGTACATGTACAGTTGTAGGAATCGCGGCTAGCTCTTCCCGGGATGCTGATATAAAAGTCGAGTTATAGTACAAAGGCTATATTGTATAAAACTACGACTAATTATGCTATTTATGAGTGCGGTTTGTATGATTGCTGCTGATGCACTGACCTCCGTAGGCGCCCGGTCCGCGCTCGCGGCACGAGTAACCTACTTAGGTCAAACTGCTGATGCTGCTAATTTCCCTACGTGATCGATGTATCGAACATACTCCCGACGGCGAGTTACGAGATGAGAATGAGATGCGCTACAATTAACGGGTTAGATTACATAGGTGATCAATGTTTTGCTTAGGGCTAAGTGAATGTTAGGACAATGCTTTAATGTTTCGTAATCTAAGTGATTGCTGATGGCTTAGTTACAAAACTAATCCCTATTCTATAGTAAAAACTGATTGTCTGCTGGGTTGCTGCTTGCTGATGGGCGAGGTAATTGTGTCTATATCACGTAAACTAGACCACCGCACGGTCCCACTGGCACCATGCCCTAGGTTGGACACGGGTGGCCTACGCGCACTAACACTCGCTGTGCTGACGGACGCCTCCCTCTGCGGGAGAGGCGCCGCGGGCGGCGGGGTCGCGGGCGCGGGTTCGCGCATCGTCGTCGCCGGCTCCGCGCCGCGCGCGGAAGACGCGCTGACGGCTCGTCTGCTTCGCCTCCACAGGAACACCAGGAACGCTGCGATGCCTGCTGCTAAGACGCTGTACGATATTGCGTATTGGTGAATATCGTGCGTTGTTAGAGTCACCTCCTGTTGTGCTGCTTCCTTCATCGCGCTGATTTGCTCTCCGAGCTGCTGTAGCGAGGAGTTGAGGAGATGATCTTTGTTTGGTTCGATGAACGGTAACGTAACGTTGAAAGTGTGATGCTGTATTGGAGCTATGTTGGTTAGTACTAAGTCCGATTTGAGATTGAGCGTGCTTTGTTGTTGATAACAATATAAAGTGACGTCACGCCCTTTGCTGTGCATTGTTTTGTTAGGTGAATGAGCCCGGCCTTGCTGATTTGGCGGACTCGAGTTTCACTATCACATATGATTGTAAGCGAGTAAGTATCACATGCGAAATATAATACAATAATTCTTGCTGCTTTCTATATTTATTTTTCAGGGACTCATAACTTCTTCTGAAACCTGATGCTGGATACTACCTTGTTGCTGACAGATGTTTGCTTTATTTTGATGTTCACAGCCTTGAAGATCCATGCTTGTAACAGTAGATTTGCTATGTACTCTGTTACCAAATTGATGCTGATCATGTCGCTACTGATTCGATCTGGTGCTAGTATCAAGTGGTAAGATACGATTTTCCACTGGTCACAAATTAATATTATTGTCCCTAAAGAGTCAAATATAACGACTGGTTGCTGCTAAATTGTGTTATGTAAGTTGATACACTGGACCAAATGATACTGATATAAAGGCTCGATGCTAATACAACGTTAATAAATTTAAGATGCTGCTGGTTACTACCCATTTGTTTGTTAGTTTTTGCTATGTATGCTATATTTTGCTTGCTAATCCCCTCTTCCGCTTTTTCTGCTTTCTTTTGTGCTTTGGGTAAAGGATGTAGGATTCGAATTAGCTATTTTGTTAAGTGATTTGACCTTGCTGCTATGTAGGAATTCTATCTCATTATTAGTTTTATTGAGCTGTAAATGTTTTATAATAATGATATTTGCTGATCTAAGCTCGTGTAATGTGAGATACTCCGGCCGCCTTTGTTTACAAACAATAAAGGTACAATAAACCCATCGTATTCACGCTACTATACGAGTTACTCTGTGATGATTAATCTTCGATAATGATGCTGCTGTTATCGGAGATTTTACTAGCTACGTTTACGTGCCTCCTTCTTCTTCGTTGGTATTAAACTCCATGAGTTGCTGCTTTGGCATAAAGTTAGTCAACGGTAAGAAGGTAGGAACTTGCCACCGCAACTGACGTTCAGTCAGCTGTGATGACGTCAGACCTCTGCTCGCTACGTCAGCTGGATTCTCTTCCGACATCTCGTTTTGTTCTTGAATATCTTCAATCTTCCAAAACTGATCTATATCCTCAATGCTGTTAAGGATAACATTGCAATGGAAAGAAGTTTTAACACTGCCACATAGCAGCCACCCTAGCTGAGTATGCTGTGCTAAGGGCTCAGATTGTACTTGTCCGCGGATTAACCCCTCCATTAGGATGTGAGAGTAAACCTCCGCTCCAAGAAGGAGGTCCGGCTCGAAGGACCATGTAGGAATCGCGGCTAGCTCTTCCCGGGATGCTGATATAAAAGTCGAGTTATAGTACAAAGGCTATATTGTATAAAACTACGACTAATTATGCTATTTATGAGTGCGGTTTGTATGATTGCTGCTGATGCACTGACCTCCGTAGGCGCCCGGTCCGCGCTCGCGGCACGAGTAACCTACTTAGGTCAAACTGCTGATGCTGCTAATTTCCCTACGTGATCGATGTATCGAACAACAGTCATTGTGTTAGGGCTCGTTGAATGTAGACAGACCTTTAGATTTACATAGCTCTCTAACTAAAGTAGCATCATTCATACCTACCAACTGCTAAATATTTATGTTAGCTTTACTTACCATAACGATCTACCTATCTAGAAAAGAAAGTAATCTCATATGGTCTTACGCTAAGTACCTTATCTGACTTTAGTGTTCCACAACTGCAAAACCACGGAAAAGTCTCCGGCGCCGGGTCAGTTCTCGATTTACACCATTGATCTTTACCTTTTCTATAACTACATGTTCAAATTCCATAGGGAACTACCGAATTAAAGAGGGTCTTAAATTTTATAGGTACCATAAAAGTAAAGGTACTTGACTTTTACTTCTTGGTACCTTCTACATGAGACAGGTGAAGATGGGTGGAAGCAGAGAATAAGTATAGGTAAGTGCAGTCTGTTGCAAGCAATCTACAGGTAACTGGTCCATATCAACACCATTCGGAAGCGTTCCCAAGACGCTGGATATGCATTGCCACATTTTATGTCATTGCTAATATCTACATTCATCTTAGAATTGATATTTTAAGGATTAAAATCTAATAAAGCAACAGAATTGATAAAACCTTAGTAAATATTCCAAGAACTCATGATAAGTGAGCTAAAAGGTCATTACGAAGTAGATACAGATCCTAGGAATCCACGATAGCAATTGATGATTTAAGTCAAAGCCTGAATAATCAATAATAAGGTAGGCTTTGATAAAATCTTAATTAAGGATCTGCGCAAACCGGACCATAATAAGTGGCGACCACTAGATGTGGCTGAGTTACTATCAACCACGTTGTGCAGTTAAAATCCTATCGAGCTAAAAGAGCAGAATCGGTCTCATGTCCTATCTAGTAGACTATCTAGTTAGGCTACGAGGAACTATTTTTGCTCGTTGCTTCACTGTTGAGTATTCGAGCAAGTATGCTCTGCCTATTTTGGGATAGGTCAGCGCCTGGTAGAGCAGTCAAAACCTGCTCAAGGTTCTAATTTGAGCAGATTTGATAATTCCGGAACAATATACTTTTTGTGGCCCGAAGCCTTGTTATGATGACTGAAATGTGGTTGACACTGTGGCCACTTTGCGACCTCCAGTCTTTTGTGGCAACGCGTTCGAATCGCGAGTCTACGCTGATTCGAACATGTCGTTCAAATTACATTGCAAAATGGGCTTGAAATGACTGGATGATTTTGTAAAGGTTGATGAATAGTTATCTTGGAAGACTGTCTATAAACCATTTAGAAGTAGGTATCATAAAATATCGTAGAGAATTTCAAGTCATGATTATTTGCATTTTTATTTTTACGATTTGAAGGCCAGCAAGAGCTTACCGACCCAAACTTTTGGAGTTAGGGAGCCGAAAGAATCAAGTTTTAGGATTTCCTGGTAATATGAAAAAAAAATCCTTTAAACTTGAACGCGCCGAGTTGGATGAACTATCTGAATTTAATTCAAAATTCTTCCGGGTTCCGTTTTGCAATCAGAAATATTCCTAAGACCCCAAAAATATGATGATAGCTAGCATCTGTCAGCGGTTTCGCCCGCGCTTTTTCGGGATAAAAGCCTATCCAACCTCGGGATACCGTCTACCTGTTCAGCCGTGTTAAGGTAACAGACTGACTGATAGACAGAATTACTTTCGAATTTATAATATAAGTATGGATTTTGTTACTCAGTACTTTTGCCGAAAACGAAAACCAAAGTGAAATAAATGAATAAAGCCAGAGGTCAGACAGGCTGTCATGTTTCTTATCTTTTAAGTCAGTAGGTATCTTAACATAATTACGAGTCGACTAATTAAACGCGTTAATCGTTTTTCATCAACAACTCTTGACAGTAGACTAGGATACATCTACTTTATTTAAATACGAAAGTTTGTTGTTTAATCACGCAGGTTATGTACAGTCGATGACAAAAATATTAGGAAAATATGAATATCCAATATTCAATTCGATATGGCAACTTCCTCGTTGTGGTAGCGAATGTTGACGTTGATTCTAAATGGGAAGTAATAAAAGCTCCAACAAAAAAGTAAGAATTGCCCTCTCTCCGACTCAAAATATTAAATCAACTTCCTAAATCTACTTTTGTCCGAATAAAAATTATAAAACGACCGCATGAGATACTGAAATCTCCAAAAATAAACATGTTGTTTATTGCTATAATACTTTTCTATATAATATATAACTTTTCTGTCCAAATACTTTTCTGTCTGTCGGTAATTCATCACACAGCTCAATTAGTTAATAGTCGGCCGCAGATCTCTGGAGATTAATTTGTTTTTCGGAACCATTATTATTTCCAATTCTAAATATGTAGCGATGTTAAAGACGCCAAACTGTGGCTCTAATTTGAAGAATAAATTAAAATAACTAACCAAAATCCAACGCAACCAATGCACGCTGGGACGCGGAACGTGCGCTACTGGAACCGCACTCACCCTGGAGAAGACCCTTACCATTGATACCATTTATTCATTGTGATTGTGGTACATAATACATCAGACCATAATTATAGTTTTTGGTCTACTCAATCTTATCTTTCGAACGTACAAAGATTTTGTAATTAGATTTTAAATATCATATGTTAATTTAGAAATAAATTGTTAATTATTTGCCATAATTGTAAAATAAATATTTTTAATTTAATTCGTATTAAAATATATTACTTAACGAAAAAGGCAAAAAATAATAATAATATAAAAACCAAGTAAATAGTTTTGTTTTTAACTTCTGGAGGTGTAAGGACGTTTTGTCAGAATAGGTACCTATACATACATACATACATACATAGGTATTATTATATACTTTGACCGACATAAAAGTAAATACTTTTGCGACTAGAAGATAATATAAGAAAATAATGTAAGAATTTATTCTGCAAGCACATTTAAATTTTTTAAAAGCTCATTTCCATATTTAAAAAAAACATATTTTATAAATGTAGAGACAGCACAGTAGCTGTGTAGTTAAGTACACCATAAAAGTACACTCTTTATTGACAAAGAAAATAAGAATTAAATAAATATAAACAAATAAAACTAATATTTACAATTGAAACAATTGAGCTAACTGCAGACTGTTGCAAACAATCTACAGATAGCTCAACTGGTCCATATCAATACCAGTCGGAAGCGTCCCCAAGACGCTGCATGGCTGCATTGAAAAGTTGTTTCTAAAGAGGGATTTACTGTTCCACTAAGCTATTTGATTTCTCATCCAAGGTAGAGATTCAAACAACAAATGTAACAATACAATACAAAACTCTCTATTGTGCACCACAAAGACAAATAAAACACAAAGACATTAACATAAACAAGTACAATGGGCGGCCTTATCGCTTAGAAGCGATTTCTTCCAGGCAACCTTAGGATGGATAGAAAATTTTTAATTTAAGGAAGGCAAGGGTGTATACAACATTAATACATAAAATAAGATTAAAAAACATTATACTTATAGTAAAAAATATATTATTTATATGTAATAAATACCAAGATATAGAATAGATAGGTACCAATATTTTATTACATAAAGTTACATAACCTACAGACCCTGGAAGTTTCAAGTCTCATATAAAATATTTATCAACGTAATATATTGTACTTATTATGTACTCGTTTATCATCAGTCATCAAGTACCCATAACACAAGCTCTGCTTAGCTTAGGGCTACTAGATGATGCTGTGTGGAGTATCCAGCATAATTTATATATTTATTTGTATAGTCCTAAAACTCAATTTAGTATACTTCTCAAACATTTTATCGGTATCAGTCGGGTATTATGAAAGAGTGAAAGTAAAGATCCGCCACGGACGATCTGGCGCAGAAATTGCATTATAATAACATATTATTTTTGTGTGTATGAACAAAACTCATGTAAGTCAGCATTATGAACATTACCAAAGTTACCTAATTTTATTGTTAATTTGGATTGCGTGCATACAGATATCTAAATAGACGGTGGTCGGATTTACGGCTTTGTCTTTAACAAACTATTATTTAACCTATTGACACCAAACCAACCAATTGACATATTATAAACCATCCAGTTGACATACCTACTATAAACCAAGTTTTAGGTTTTATTCCAAACTAGCGACCCGCCTGGCTTCGCTTTGGGGGCAATGCTGAAACTAAATTATACATACATATAAACCGTCGAATGGTTTCCCCTGCGTCGACCTGGCTCTGCGTCGAAAATAAAATTGTAATGTTATGCAAATAAAATATTATGCTAATTATTGCCTCTGCGTCGATGTACAGGCAGAACAAACTCATGTAAGTTAGCATTATGAACATGACCAAAGTTACCTAATTTTATTGTTGATTTGGATTGCGTGCATACAGACATCTAAATAGACAGTGGTGGTCGGATTTTGGGCTTTGTATTTAACCCAATCGACACCAAACCAACCAACTGACATATTATAAACCAACCAGTTGACATACCTATTATAAACCAAGTTTTTTGAATTATTTTAAACTAGCGACCTGCCCGGCTTCGCTTGGGTGCAATGCTGAAACTGAATTATACAATACATATAAACCTGCCTCTTGAATCACTCTATCTATTAAAAACCTCGTGCGTTTCCGTTGCGTTGTTTTAAAGATCTAAGCATACATAGGGACAGACAGACAGCGGGAAAGCTCTATTATATCAACCGCCTTCAAAAGGCGAGGTTTTCAATTCGTCTGTATGGTTATTTTTCTGTATGTTACGCGATATCTCCGTCAATTATGGACCGATTTTGAAAATTCTTTATTATACTATGTACCTAGTGATGTCAAATGTTTGAGTGGTCAACGCGTTGAAAATCTCCAAGACAGAGGACATTTTTTTCAAGGGGATTTCTAGACTCAGTCGGAGGCGTTAGTCTGAATAAGTACCTAAGTGTTTTATAGCACGCGACTAGCAAACCAATTTAACAATTTCATAGCCCACGACGCGACCCACGTGCCTATCTGCAGTTCCTTGTAGCGGGGGCGCGCGCCGACGTGCACTTTGGGTCACACAACCAAGGCTGGGCAGTGAATGCGTTTACCGAATTTACACATAATAATACCAGTTCTATTTAACCAAGTTTTCAAAATAAGTAATATCGCTGTGTAGAGACAAAATCGAAAGGTACCCATCTCGTCACGGTTTAATAGCGCTCAGTGAAAGTAGAGGGGTGTTCTGCGCAGGTGTAAAACGGTGTAAAAATCTAAAATAATTTACTTCTGCGCATCAAGGTAAGCGCTATAAAACCGTGAAGCGACCTGTACCTATCTATCCATAGAATTGACTAACTGGCCCACCGATCGTTCATAGCTCCACAACAATAGGTACCTACAATGTGGTAGAAGGCCGATCTCGATGGGTATCAGAGCATCCATAATGGTGATCGCGAACGTGGTCGGGAGACATCGCGGTTTCTGATAATAAAAATAATACTTTCTATTGAAGAGTGGCCGAGCCGAGAACTCGAGCAGTTTATCCTACTAATATTATATATGTCAAAGTTTATGAGAATGGATGTATCGATGTTTGTTCCTCTTTCACGCAAAAACTACTGAACTGATTGGGCTGAAATTTGGTATGGGTATAGTTTGGGACCTGGAATAACATATATATGTACATATATGTATGTAGGTACTTTTTATCCCGATAAAACGTGGGCGAAGGCGAGGGCAACAGCTAGTTATACTTAAGTTTCTGCCCGCGGCTTCGCACGTTTTTTTCGGTAAGTATAAGATCTATACATTATTTCAGACCGAGCAGTATATTAGTTTTGTCGAGATGACGTAACAAACATCTAAACATACAAACTTTCGCATTTATAACATCAGTGTGATTGTCTTTGTCTATGTGTAAATGGCGTGGATGGATTCAAACAGAAAACGGCCCCCAGTCGCCACAGTCCTCGGCAGCTTAGCTATTTCCGATCACGGCTGCTCAGGACCGCTAATTATGGCGTCGTTTGGGGCAGGCCTGTGTCCAGCAGTGGACGTGTGTGGGCTGATACCATTATCAGCCCATGCTGCATACCATTAGCAGCACATCATCATCATGATGTGTGAATAGGGAAAAACGCGTTGAAGGCTTTTGTATGAGAAAGTTATCAATTTGACTTGAAAATTTTCACTTTACGTTTCGTTCGAAACATCTATGGGACCAGGAGGCCTACTCGGAAAAGGAAGATCGAAGTTTCTGATTCGTATTCGTGCAAAACCAACTCTTATGTCGCTTGCATAAGATTACCGTTTGCTTGAAAACGAATCAGAAACTTCGATTTTCTTTTTCCGAGTAGGCCTCAGATGCGTCTGCCCTGTATGTGACACGCACCCATAGAGGTGGGAAACCTATACCCAGTATTTATAGCGTTCGTAAAAGATACCTTTTTTAAGCATCGAATTAAAAAGCAAATCTTTATTGCTTACCTACATAAGTCAAACATATAAACAAACATGAAAAAAGGCGTAGCGCGTTGAAATCTTATGTATGAGACAAATCTCAATTTGAATTATATCATTTGATTTCACTCGACAGCTCATGATAAATATACTGAAATCAATAAATTATAAATTAATAACACTGAACTGAATTCAAACAGCATCCTGACTGTTAGTAAATTGCATACCTACAAGGACAAGACCTAAATTAAGTTTGTTTTATATATTCTATACTAGCTGACCCGTGTTCACTTCGTTGGGCGGTAAACATTTTTAGTGAACCGAACCGAACCGTGAGACCGAGTCGAAGATCAAAGTTGTATCCACTTCCACCAGTGTCTTCGCCACGACAGTAGGTAGGTATATAAGCGAGTAGAGACTGAAGAGCATCAAATGCCTGGTGCGTGAAAATTTTACTTTCATCCCCTCTCTCAAGGGAACCCTATTGACATCCGAGATAAAAAGTATCCATGTCCTTCCTCATAGTACGAACTCAAATCCTGCCAACATTCATTTGAATACATTTAGTAGTTTCGGCGCTACGCGCAGCCAAGAAATTTTACTTTCATCCCCTCTCCTAAGAAAACCCTATTGAAATCCGGGATAAAAAGTACCCTTTGTCCTTTCACTTAGTATGATCTCAAATGCTGCAAATTTTCATTTGAATACATTCAGTAGTTCCAGCGCTATGCGCAGCCAACCAATTTTACTTCCATCCCCTCTCTCAAGGAAACCCTATTGAAATCCGGGATAAAAAGTATCCTATGACCTTCCTCGTAGTATGAACTCAAATCCTGCCAAGTTTCATTTCAATACGTTCAGTAGTTTCGGAGCTACGCGCGGCCAAGATACAGACAGACAGACAGACATGATGGAAAAAAATTAAATTATTGGCATCAGTATTGATAATAGAGTGCCGTCCAAAAAATTTTTTTAAAATATCTTCAATGTACAGATTTGGACCTGTTACAGTTTTATTATAAGTAAAGATTGTTGGTAAACCTTTTATTATATAAATAAATAGTAATAATCTAGCCCCATAAAAAGTAGAGTTCGTGTTTTGGGTTCTATTTAACTGATAAAGTGATCAACAGACTAATATAAAGAGATGCTTCGTACAAAATCCTAAAATTAAACATAAAAGCTAGACAGGGCATTAGGGTACATAGAGGAACTAGGTAGAAACCTTCGCCAAATCAGCCCCTAGGCCGTCGTAGATTATAGCCTCTCCTAGCCATTTATGTGAAAACTATTCTCGACGAACCCGTAGTGTATTGTTTGCAGAGCAATTTTCTGAATTGAGTTATTCAGAGAAGAAAGTGTAGACTTTATTTTGTACGGTACGTATTAATAATAACATTCTTTGTTCATGCATCATTCACCGCTTTACCGTTACCAATAAAAAGATAAAAAAATATAACTAAAACTAGCAGCTCCACACATTTTCACCCGCGTTAAATTCGAATTTCACATTTCTAGGCGAATAAAATGGTCTTTTTCCCGTAAATCTCCCATGGAATTTTGATGTTTTACCAGGACAGAATGTAGCCTATGTTACTTTTCACCTTTCAACTAACTCTTTGTCAAAAATCAAGACGATTGGTTGTTGTCCCACCAGTGGGACATTGCAGTGGGACCACGGTTCCGGAGTGCCTAGTTAGGGGGCGTGAAGGAAAGACAAACAAACAAAGACACTTTCGCATTTTAGTTCAGCATTTAACAGTTAAAACGCATTTATTTGTAGGTTATATATATTATATAATAACTCAACACTCGTGCCCCGGATAACTGTCAAATAAGCACAAACGTGATCTTTTTTACCCGACTACGACGAGGGTTATGATTTTGACACCCTATGTATGTATGTAGCCGATTTTTATGTTCCCACGTAGCGCTGAAACTACTGGTCCGATTTCAACAATTGCGGTGGCGTATGATTCGTCTTAATAGCCCGATAGTTGTAGGCTATGTGACGTCACATAAAAATGGGGGTCGAACGAGATAGCGGGGGTCTAAGAAAGGGTCGAACACCTCAATGTTAGTAAATATGCTCGTGTGTGGTATCGTTGCAAATGTCTTTGTTTGTACTTTCCGAAACCGTTTCTCAAACTTTTTTGAGATAAACGACTGACAAAATATTAGCAAAAAGGTGTAAAAAAATATAGTTAAAAACTAAAACCCGATTACATAAAAGTCTTAAACAAGCGTTCACCTATTGTCCATAGCATTTTCTTTTGATACTTAGGTAGCCGGAGGCACCCACCCCATATATGTACTTAGAGTACAATTAGTATCAAAGGCCTCCGACTTACAAATGCATAGTAATGTAATTAGTTGCTTTTATCTTATTTTTCTGAAATACATAACTTGTTTAAATAATAGTTTCGAATGTGCACCTAATGTAAATATCTATGTTTTTTGTTGTAAATATATATTTTTTTACTTTTTTTACATTTTACATGTTGAAGTTTACTCGTTTAATAGTGTAAATTACTTTAATTTAAGTTCGTATTAGGAAACGCACATTGTGTGTTTCCAACCATAATTATTGAATTGCGAACACACTTATAGCAATTAACATTTGTGTACAAACGTATGATTGATTGATTGACCATTCAACAACATCAATAAATTCATAACACAGTGAGGCGTTACCGTTTTATGTTAAAGAGTCTTCGTAATCAAAAGTAGCTTCACACGAGTATGTTCCATTTGTACGTTTTCATCTTATCTACCATTATAGTGTTTGATCGAACTGTACTTTATATTATGTAGATACTTTTACACACGCGATTGTGATAGCGATATTGTTTGCTCTTAATGGAAATAAAACTGTTTAAAAAGGTAAACACATGTGCTGAACATTTTTTATAGAGTATACCTACTAGCAGGCCGCCTCGGCTTCGCACGGGTATTTAACAAAAAGGCACTAAAAGGTTCCTACAATATCATAACCTCCTACCATTACCCAATAAAAATTCTGACTCTAATAACAAACTATTAATTTCACTATTTCTATAACAGCTTAAAATCTATTGGGCATCAGTTGTGCAGCTCTTATTGACGGCATCTTTACAAAGTGTCATTTATGTGTCAGATGTTTACGGCGGGTTCAAAACCGTAATATTTTGAGAGATCATTATCTTGAGTGAGTCACCGAATTTAGAACCAATACGCTTTTATACGTTTCTAATAACGATTGTAGTGTGATGGATCATAATATTAGTGTCCAAAATCTATACATAAGTATGAGTATTTGACAAGCAAAGCATCGGCATCGATTTTGATCGCTCGGAGCTAGAGAAAAGCGCCTTAAAACTATTGGTGGAAGATTCATATTAACTTGAGCTGGAATAAGTATCTGTAGTATTTTTTCTAACAGTTTAGATTCTAGCTAGACGTACCTTCGGTGCCTAAAAAAACGTTATGTAGGTACCTAATTAAACTTTTTATGTCAAAGAAAGTAGAAAATCAGCGAAGAATAACTTGCCGTCTAGATTAATATGACAATGGAGAGCCCATTCATCACTATTAAAAAGCATCATATACAGAATGACTTACAAAATCCCATACTCTGAAATGTATTATAGTGCCACAATCTTATCTATCCACTATATATTAATTATATTCATATATGTAGATATAGACTATATTAGAGAAAAGTTAAATTACAAGTACCTAGATAGTATCTAGATGTAGATGGATACCTACAGCCGTGGCGCCATATAAATTGACTCCTCCAATTCAGTACGTGGATGTTGTAAGAGCCGACTAAAGAAGAAAAAAAATGTGCATCAAATATCGGCTTAAACTCGTTATCATTAGATACATTTTACAGTGCTAATATAGCTTTCCACAAGCTGCAGACGTTTGGCCCGCGAGCTGTGTGTCTGGAATCAGAAGCTGTCAATATGAAATGCATCAAAGTGTTACGAGTTAAAGCCCATATTTCAATTTACATTTTTGTGCTGAATGGTAGCAGTGCGCCTCTGATCTGCGACAACCTTAAGGGAACCTACCAGAGGAAGGGCAGCAGCATCTGTGTTTTTTTATCACTACTGCAATGAACAATCCTATTTGCCTCCGAGCTTGCCTAGCGTGATGTGCCGATCCCCATTAAACCCTACTTGGTTGGGCAGGTACAGGACGTATGTGTGTTGATAAAGATATACATATTTACCTAAAGGCTCGATTCCATTTTAACTTATTACAGAAAATGTTGTGGCACTGTACCCATTATGATACTCTTGACCTTGCCAACGTTTGGAACTAGGAACCTTATAATTTTTGACAGTGACAATCATTTTGTATACACTTGATTTTATTTGTTTGGCGTACAATTGATCAATCTATGTTTACAATCGGAAATTCGTTCGTTCGAACCGTGAGACCGAGTCGAAGATCAAAGTTGTATCCACTTCCACCAGTGTCTTCGCCACGACAGTAGGTAGGTATATAAGCGAGTAGAGACTGAAGAGCATCAAATGCCTGGTGCGTGAAAATTTTACTTTCATCCCCTCTCTCAAGGGAACCCTATTGACATCCGAGATAAAAAGTATCCATGTCCTTCCTCATAGTACGAACTCAAATCCTGCCAACATTCATTTGAATACATTTAGTAGTTTCGGCGCTACGCGCAGCCAAGAAATTTTACTTTCATCCCCTCTCCTAAGAAAACCCTATTGAAATCCGGGATAAAAAGTACCCTTTGTCCTTTCACTTAGTATGATCTCAAATGCTGCAAATTTTCATTTGAATACATTCAGTAGTTCCAGCGCTATGCGCAGCCAACCAATTTTACTTCCATCCCCTCTCTCAAGGAAACCCTATTGAAATCCGGGATAAAAAGTATCCTATGACCTTCCTCGTAGTATGAACTCAAATCCTGCCAAGTTTCATTTCAATACGTTCAGTAGTTTCGGAGCTACGCGCGGCCAAGATACAGACAGACAGACAGACATGATGGAAAAAAATTAAATTATTGGCATCAGTATTGATAATAGAGTGCCGTCCAAAAAATTTTTTTAAAATATCTTCAATGTACAGATTTGGACCTGTTACAGTTTTATTATAAGTAAAGATTGTTGGTAAACCTTTTATTATATAAATAAATAGTAATAATCTAGCCCCATAAAAAGTAGAGTTCGTGTTTTGGGTTCTATTTAACTGATAAAGTGATCAACAGACTAATATAAAGAGATGCTTCGTACAAAATCCTAAAATTAAACATAAAAGCTAGACAGGGCATTAGGGTACATAGAGGAACTAGGTAGAAACCTTCGCCAAATCAGCCCCTAGGCCGTCGTAGATTATAGCCTCTCCTAGCCATTTATGTGAAAACTATTCTCGACGAACCCGTAGTGTATTGTTTGCAGAGCAATTTTCTGAATTGAGTTATTCAGAGAAGAAAGTGTAGACTTTATTTTGTACGGTACGTATTAATAATAACATTCTTTGTTCATGCATCATTCACCGCTTTACCGTTACCAATAAAAAGATAAAAAAATATAACTAAAACTAGCAGCTCCACACATTTTCACCCGCGTTAAATTCGAATTTCACATTTCTAGGCGAATAAAATGGTCTTTTTCCCGTAAATCTCCCATGGAATTTTGATGTTTTACCAGGACAGAATGTAGCCTATGTTACTTTTCACCTTTCAACTAACTCTTTGTCAAAAATCAAGACGATTGGTTGTTGTCCCACCAGTGGGACATTGCAGTGGGACCACGGTTCCGGAGTGCCTAGTTAGGGGGCGTGAAGGAAAGACAAACAAACAAAGACACTTTCGCATTTTAGTTCAGCATTTAACAGTTAAAACGCATTTATTTGTAGGTTATATATATTATATAATAACTCAACACTCGTGCCCCGGATAACTGTCAAATAAGCACAAACGTGATCTTTTTTACCCGACTACGACGAGGGTTATGATTTTGACACCCTATGTATGTATGTAGCCGATTTTTATGTTCCCACGTAGCGCTGAAACTACTGGTCCGATTTCAACAATTGCGGTGGCGTATGATTCGTCTTAATAGCCCGATAGTTGTAGGCTATGTGACGTCACATAAAAATGGGGGTCGAACGAGATAGCGGGGGTCTAAGAAAGGGTCGAACACCTCAATGTTAGTAAATATGCTCGTGTGTGGTATCGTTGCAAATGTCTTTGTTTGTACTTTCCGAAACCGTTTCTCAAACTTTTTTGAGATAAACGACTGACAAAATATTAGCAAAAAGGTGTAAAAAAATATAGTTAAAAACTAAAACCCGATTACATAAAAGTCTTAAACAAGCGTTCACCTATTGTCCATAGCATTTTCTTTTGATACTTAGGTAGCCGGAGGCACCCACCCCATATATGTACTTAGAGTACAATTAGTATCAAAGGCCTCCGACTTACAAATGCATAGTAATGTAATTAGTTGCTTTTATCTTATTTTTCTGAAATACATAACTTGTTTAAATAATAGTTTCGAATGTGCACCTAATGTAAATATCTATGTTTTTTGTTGTAAATATATATTTTTTTACTTTTTTTACATTTTACATGTTGAAGTTTACTCGTTTAATAGTGTAAATTACTTTAATTTAAGTTCGTATTAGGAAACGCACATTGTGTGTTTCCAACCATAATTATTGAATTGCGAACACACTTATAGCAATTAACATTTGTGTACAAACGTATGATTGATTGATTGACCATTCAACAACATCAATAAATTCATAACACAGTGAGGCGTTACCGTTTTATGTTAAAGAGTCTTCGTAATCAAAAGTAGCTTCACACGAGTATGTTCCATTTGTACGTTTTCATCTTATCTACCATTATAGTGTTTGATCGAACTGTACTTTATATTATGTAGATACTTTTACACACGCGATTGTGATAGCGATATTGTTTGCTCTTAATGGAAATAAAACTGTTTAAAAAGGTAAACACATGTGCTGAACATTTTTTATAGAGTATACCTACTAGCAGGCCGCCTCGGCTTCGCACGGGTATTTAACAAAAAGGCACTAAAAGGTTCCTACAATATCATAACCTCCTACCATTACCCAATAAAAATTCTGACTCTAATAACAAACTATTAATTTCACTATTTCTATAACAGCTTAAAATCTATTGGGCATCAGTTGTGCAGCTCTTATTGACGGCATCTTTACAAAGTGTCATTTATGTGTCAGATGTTTACGGCGGGTTCAAAACCGTAATATTTTGAGAGATCATTATCTTGAGTGAGTCACCGAATTTAGAACCAATACGCTTTTATACGTTTCTAATAACGATTGTAGTGTGATGGATCATAATATTAGTGTCCAAAATCTATACATAAGTATGAGTATTTGACAAGCAAAGCATCGGCATCGATTTTGATCGCTCGGAGCTAGAGAAAAGCGCCTTAAAACTATTGGTGGAAGATTCATATTAACTTGAGCTGGAATAAGTATCTGTAGTATTTTTTCTAACAGTTTAGATTCTAGCTAGACGTACCTTCGGTGCCTAAAAAAACGTTATGTAGGTACCTAATTAAACTTTTTATGTCAAAGAAAGTAGAAAATCAGCGAAGAATAACTTGCCGTCTAGATTAATATGACAATGGAGAGCCCATTCATCACTATTAAAAAGCATCATATACAGAATGACTTACAAAATCCCATACTCTGAAATGTATTATAGTGCCACAATCTTATCTATCCACTATATATTAATTATATTCATATATGTAGATATAGACTATATTAGAGAAAAGTTAAATTACAAGTACCTAGATAGTATCTAGATGTAGATGGATACCTACAGCCGTGGCGCCATATAAATTGACTCCTCCAATTCAGTACGTGGATGTTGTAAGAGCCGACTAAAGAAGAAAAAAAATGTGCATCAAATATCGGCTTAAACTCGTTATCATTAGATACATTTTACAGTGCTAATATAGCTTTCCACAAGCTGCAGACGTTTGGCCCGCGAGCTGTGTGTCTGGAATCAGAAGCTGTCAATATGAAATGCATCAAAGTGTTACGAGTTAAAGCCCATATTTCAATTTACATTTTTGTGCTGAATGGTAGCAGTGCGCCTCTGATCTGCGACAACCTTAAGGGAACCTACCAGAGGAAGGGCAGCAGCATCTGTGTTTTTTTATCACTACTGCAATGAACAATCCTATTTGCCTCCGAGCTTGCCTAGCGTGATGTGCCGATCCCCATTAAACCCTACTTGGTTGGGCAGGTACAGGACGTATGTGTGTTGATAAAGATATACATATTTACCTAAAGGCTCGATTCCATTTTAACTTATTACAGAAAATGTTGTGGCACTGTACCCATTATGATACTCTTGACCTTGCCAACGTTTGGAACTAGGAACCTTATAATTTTTGACAGTGACAATCATTTTGTATACACTTGATTTTATTTGTTTGGCGTACAATTGATCAATCTATGTTTACAATCGGAAATTCCATAGTGTTTATTATGGGTTTTGTTGAGTCAGTGTCTGGTCCGTTTAATACCTTTGTATTTTATGAAAGCATCCATTATTAAGATGCATAGTGACCAACGAAATCTTTACGATTTATGTTAGTGAGACAGCTTTATGTAGTTTAGCAAATAGAGATAGATCAGCACTTTTCTATTAGCTTAGGTGCGTATTTATCTCAAGTACTAGTCTTTTTCCAGTAACATAATACTAGAAAGGAAAAAAAAATAATTATATGCATTATGTATGATAGAACTACTATGAATCAACTGGAGTTGGGCAGGACACTTGGTCAGACGACGGAGTGACGGCAGGTGGACCAAGGCACTGACCGAGTGGTGGCCGAGACGGCTGTAGGAACAGGGAACATCCGTCGGCGTGATGGGTCGACGACATCCAAAATACAGTAAGCTACACCTGGCCCAGACTAGTACCTACAGGACCGTGGCGTATAGCATAAACATAGAGGTCTATGCTCCGCCGCTGCTGATCAAGGCCTGTCAATGTTTTTAATCCCACTAATATTATAAACGTCAAAGTTTGTAAGGATGGATGTATGGATATTTGTTACTCTTTCACGCAAAAACTACTGAACCGATTAGGCTGAAATTTGGTATGGGTATAGTTTGGGACCTTGAATAATATATAGGCTATTTTAATCCCGATAAAACGCAGGCGAAGGCGCGGGCAGCAGCTTGTAATCTATATATATAAAAATGAACACCTGTAAAATAATAAAGCTATTTCATGAACAATTAGTACATTCTCAACACACCCTTTCTCCAGGAACGGCTTTAACTTGGGAATAGCTTTACCGATTTCATTCATCTTTTTTTTATAATTTCTAATAGGTACTGCGTAGAAAGTTCATAAAAAAAAATAAGAAAATTGCGCAGAAACTTAGAAAATTTAAGAAAACTTTAGGACTACCTTTATTAAACTTACTTTTATAATGTAAATTTAGCCCCAGCGCTTCTTTGCTAAGCACGTTTGAAATAACTGTCAGTTGTTTGGGGGACAACGTCTGTCGGGTCAGCAGACTTCAAGATTCACAAAAATATATTGTATATATTTTTGTGAGTCTTGAAGTCTGATGATAGAAAGATTAAAATACCTCATCATATGAGTACATTTTGTTGAACGTAGGTAATTTTTCTTCAGCCGTACATAATCCGACGTTTATGTAGCAATTATTTTATGAGGAATTAACTGTACTCTTTAGTGGATGGACATTCAAATAACGTAAAGGTTAATAATGCTCCAATGTGTTGTATGAATGTGAAATGTGAATTATGGATTTGAAACTCGACCCAAATTCCTGGTTAATAGGTACGCACGAAAGCGTTTTGAAGATTGTCAAAGCTGTTGCCAAGCACCTTTGTAGAGAAGCTTACCTATGCTTTGACGTGTATACATATTAGGTATATGATAAATCAGTATAACACGACACCGTCTACATTAGTTCTATCACTTCCTGTCCATCCAAAGGTTGCCTGGCAGAGATTGTTCATAGCGATAAGGCCGCCCATTGTACATAAATCTGTATTTGTCTTTGCCTTACCTGTGTTTCTGTTTGTATCTGGTGTGCAGTAAAGAATATTTGTATTGCATTGTATCAGCATTTAGACACTGAAATCTAATCTTTACACGGGTGTCTTGAGAGAGAGACAAACAAACAAACACACTTTCACATTTATAATATTACTAGCTTTTCCCCGTGGTTTCACCCGCGTTCAATTCGAATTTCATATTTCTAAGGGGATAAAAGGTTTTTTTGGATGGAGTTTGATGTTTTACCAGGACAAAAAGTAGCTTTTGTTATGTTCCATCCTTTCAACTAAATCATGTCGATTGGTTGCTTAGTTAGGGGTGATGGAAGGACAAACAAACACAATTTCGCATTTATAATATTTGACCTCTGTGGCGCGGTGGGCGAAGGTCTGCCTGCGACGCAGGAGGTTGCGGGTTCGATTCCCGCCTCGGAAAAATGTTTGTACGATCTGCAAATATTTGTTCAGGGTGTTCTGGGCGTTTTTTATCTATAATAAAACATATCTATTAATGTAATTCTATTAGGTATATTCTATTATGTACATATGTATATCAGTTATCTATATATCCATAACAGAAGCTCTGCTAAGCTTGCGGCTAGATAATGTGATGTGAATTGTCCAGTTTTTTTTTATATTAGGATGAGGATAATGATTACCCAGTTTAATTTTTCTATTTGATTCGTCAGCCACATCTGACATCTCTAGTTTGCACGTGCCAGTCGCATTAGATACATAGAGATGGCTCTACGCTGATTACGCTTCTGTTACGCTACATAACTGCAATGAATGATCACCGGCGTTTAGTTTTACTTTCCTTTTCATCTAACATCTTCATGCTATGGTATGCATAACATACGGTTGATGTAATTGGCCAAGCGGATCGCGGTCCTAAAGGTGGTGTGAAATATTCTTTAACTAGCTGCTGCCCGCGCCTTCGTCCGCATTTTATCGGGATAGCCTATATGTTATTCCAGGTCCCAAAATAGTTTAGGACCTGGAATAACATATAGAAAAAACTTTTTTGGGTATAGACCCATACTAAATTTCAGCCTGATCGGTTCAGTAGTTTTTGCGTGAAAGAGTAACAAATATCCATCCATCCATACATCCATCCTTACAAACTTTGACATTTATAATATTAGTAGGATGTTTTTTTAATAGATAGATAACGCTTTATTCATAAAACTTCTAACTAAAGAGTTTGGTAAAAGCAAAAGAATTGGACTTTTTATTTCAAGCGATTTCTTCCAGGCAATCAAGAAATGACTATTATGAAAGAAGTTTTTATACATTTACCTACCTTTTTATTATATTATAAGTTTCTGTCCGCGGCTTCACACGCGGTATTTCTATGAAAACGTTTTTTTTTTATAGTATACAGACCTTCGTTTTACCACAATCTCACCTGATGGAAAGTGATGATGTAGCCGACGGTGTACCTATCACGAAGGTCTAGAAGACACCTGTTCACTCTTGTCTTGAAGAGATCCAGATCACTCACCGGAAAAACTGAAGCAGGCAGCGAGATGAGTTTAGTCCCATAAGTCAGTTCATCGGAACTGATTTATGGGATTAAAATTTGCCTAATATGTTTTATTCCAGATAGACCTATATTTACGCCACAACCGTCAAACAATTTATAGCCAAATTTGTTCAGTAGTTTTGGGGTGAAGTAACAAAGATCCATCCATCCAAACTTTCGCATTTTTAATATTAGTTTGGGTGGCGCGAGATTTTTTTTTTTTTAGTTTTTAATTTATTCTCCTTTCTTCAAGGAATACAACTAGCGGAGAAGTAATTTCCCAAATGCGCCCGAAATACAATTAAATCGAAGTTGATGGGTTCATAGAAATACTTCACGATTTACGCCAAATTAATTTTCGGTATTTTTTATTCTTTGTAAAACGTAGAAAAATACTAACAATCACAAAAAAAAATAATCTTGCGCCAACCAGTGCGATCGCCGATCACTCTTAATAATAACGATTGGTACCTACATAAATTAATATCTAGAAAGAGGTTTAATTAGATAAACTTTAAACAAAATATACATAAATTGTATATATTTTAAAACTTTTAAATAAAAGCTTTTAAATCATCTAGGACCAAGTGCTTAGGAAGACAAATCCAACGAATCCAAACTCGACGTGGTTAAGTCGTTTCGTTTAGGAATTCCTACAGCCACCTTCGGTTTCCATCATCAGACCAGCTCGATGGTACCATGACGTTGCATTGTCACCGAACTTACATAAGCATGCCAAATGTCAGCTCAATCGGTTGAAGATAACTGGTCCAAAATTGAATTGCAACATTCCGTCCGAACAAACATATGTACGTTGCAAGTTAAATAAAAAGGTAACATATTGTAGAACTTATCTATCGGACATCCGAAAGTGCAGCAACGTGATTTTGGCGGCCAAGGAAAGCAAGAGTCAATGTTAGTAAACTATTTCCAAACAACATCAATAAACTTTGCATCTGCGGAAGAAAACCCACACTGCACTAATTGCATAAACGAAGTACCTATAATAAAAGCAATAAACGGTTCATTTATCCGTGGAAATAGCGGAGCACACATTAACCGCTCGTTCACACAAAACACATTTACATATCAGAGAAATCACTTCCCGATTTTATTTCCGCAGTTTTGGAAACCGGTCACATCTAAATATTTATGTTGCAACAAAATCTTAACCATCACCTATCAACAGATTTACTTTCTAATTTGGATTCGTGATCGAGTATGTTCGTTAATCGTTAATGGATTTTCCGAGCTGTGAAGTTAACGGGACGTGCGAATACCTAATTTTGTTGCATGTTTGACTTATGCAAACGAATCCGCATTCACCGATAACATACCATTGTTTTTGACCCAAATTTGGGTAAAAAGAAAACATTTGCTGTCTAAAGACATGTCACAGCAAATCTATGTTAATATTGACCTTATTTAATGCAAAGCCAATCTACCTGATTAGAGCGCATCGATGTGGCTATATTCTTATCTTGAATGCTTAACACGTTGACTGCCATCGACGCACAGTGATGTAAGTGCAGCAGGCACGCAGTGCCCTTGGCAAGTGTGTGTAGTGGGATTTTTGGGGCCAAAAATCTCTTGGCGCACTTGCTTATATTTTCGTACAGAAAGTCCACCAAATTTAAGCCAAATCGGAGCTAACAGCTCATCGGAAAGGAAAAACAAATTCAAATTTGGACTTCTCGAAAAATATTGAAATGCGTCAAAAATCCCTTGGCACACTTGCTTGTATCGTCGAAGGTCTGTACCAAATTTGAACCAAATCGGACATAACAGCTATTCAGAAGTTTATCCGTTATGTACGACGGTACGGAACCCTCCGTGTGCTGAGCTAGCACTTGGCCGGTTTTATTTTATACCTACATTTTGGGCAAAGATTTGATGACATCCTAACAAAACCACTGTATCAACATAATATAATTACAGTATTTTTTAAAACTAACGCGATCACAACTCAAAGTTTCTGTCATCCCGTGATTAGGTACGGCAGCTTGTGAACCTGCTGAAATGTCGAGAAAAATAAATAATAATCGCGGTACCTACTTATGTTATAATGATATCACCGATTAATATATTTACTCAATTTAGCTGCTCTACCATATTTAGGTAGGTAGGTAGCAAGAGCAACCCATCGAAATCGTTTCGGCGTAGGTAAATTGTTGCAAGCACTTTAGGCTTGTCGGCACTTTTTCGCTTTTAATAAATACAATCAGAAGCAGGTATCTTACCTATCTCCAATATGCAGATAAGTAGGCTCTTAAATTTTATCCGTATTAAAAATTGTCCTTGAAATTTTTCACACCGTGAGAACTTATTGCGAAAATTGCTCCATTTTGAGCGTTTTTATTTGCGAACGTGCAACAAGCAAAATGCTATCTATACGTGTGAGGCAATCGTGAAATCTGTATGTTACAAGAGTAGGTAGGTACCTATGTATTGTACCTATAGGTTATCATCACTACATAATATAAAACAAAGTCGCTTCCCGCTGTCTGTCTGTCTGTCCCTATATATGCTTAGATCTTTAAAACTACGCAACGGATTTTGATTCGATATCCTTGTACTTACAAATTAGGAATTGTACGAACTGCCAAGGAAGGTTTTTTTAATACATAGTGATCCCAGAGGAAAGTTTACCTTTACTAATTGGTGCAATTAGTAAAAGTATAGATAAACTTTTCTCGTGCGAAGCCGGGGCAGGCCGCTAGTTGAATATATTACATGAAAATCTAACGCTTTTTTGCCAATAATAGACAAAACACCTAATCAATGTGTACCTAATTATTTTATGATTGAGCATTGTTAGCAAGCGGATGGGAAGATAATAGGTAATAAATAACAAAAAATCTAGGTGCACTGGAAAAGAAACGCTTAAGAATTTTTTATGAGCATTGCAAGTATTAGCGAATGCGTGAAATACCTAGGTATTTGAAATTCATTACCTACCTACTCTGTATTTATTCTGTGCCTTTTGAAAAAGTATGAGGAAATCATACTTCAACTTGAATATTATACGTAGGTACCCTACCTATTGTACGACGTTATATATACTACCCCCTAGCATAGCAATTTTAGTCTAGGCTATTATAGATATATACATTGTTGTACATTAATGTACTTTGCAATTAAAGTTGAAGTAAGGAGTTTTAAATATTTGAAACATATATCGTTGATGATCAATTGATCACAAGAGTTCACCGATTGTCCGTAACATTTTCTTTTCATACTTAGGTAGTTGGTGGCCTTTGTTCTTACTTGTACCTACATCCTTAGTCGGTATATGAAGGGCGCCTCTGACTACATAAGTATGAAAAGAAAATGATAAGGAATATTGGTGCTCGGCCTATGCTCAGACAAAATCTTGCTAGTTTTTATGCTATTGGAATTGGATATTTTTATAGCTAAACATTTTTATATAGCGCTTAAATAATTAAATCTCTAGCTATTTAGCACTAAGCCTGAAATGTAAATAAAAATAAGCAGTTCAAGGAATTTATACCCTGGTTTGTAGAGCCTCAAAATCCAAACCATTTTCTTATGTCGCTGAGCAAATATTTTAATTAACAGATCAATTTTAAAGAGTGAAAATAACAATTCTTTAAAAATATTGTATTTATTTATTATAATTAACAAACTAATCTATATGAAATGTATCTGCCAGCCGTCTCCGAGGATCGAATAATTTTCACCACCTGCGAAAAACAGATTATTACAAAACCACCTCCATCACTTATTACGAAGATACACAATTGCGTAATGTTTATTTGGTTCATTTTGCATATTATGTCATAATGAACAAACAGATGCTTTCTAAATTGTATTTAAAATGCATTTATTCGCAAAACATAATGAATATTGAGGTGATAAGTTGCGCAAAGTTTACGACGATGTGAACCTGAATTTTATTCTGATGGCCTAAAGTTTGACGCAATAGGGTCGTTAAATATGTACTAAAATATCTAGCAAGTTCCATAATGTCAGTAGTTCGTTAAATATAATTATGTGAAACTTTTGTATTGGCATCTTCAATTAAACTTTTTAGCCTTAGGCAATTTGTTTACATAATTAATATCACTGTAACGTGATAGAAACCTAGGGGAAATAATAGCAATAGGTACGCGATAAATACCCAATAAATAATAATTATACTCTTCAATGAATGGATTACAACAATGAGCTACCCAGCTTCATATCAGAAGAACATTGCCAAAGCCCCTATACAGAAGCACTTTGACATACCTACCCTCTGATTTAACTATTATTTATTTTATTTTGAAAATTATTCTTATTTGAATGTTGACCTCTTAAAGCCAACAATTTGTTATTTTGTAACTTTAAAGCACGGGGAGTCATGTTTGTCTGTTTTTTCTTTGTACAATCCTTTATGGTGTTTCCTATGTGAAAAGTTTGTGTGAATATTATAAGATGGATAGAATTAACGACATCAAGTGTAACATACAAAATACCAAAAAAAATTGTAAATTAAATATATTCATTGTAGCAAGTTCTTTTGAATCAACCTAATGGTGCATCCACACTTTACTCGGTTTTAGAATTATAGATATTTTTTGTGAAGAAAAAAGTGACTGAAAACTGAAGAAATACTGGTGGAGAATATTTTACAGCACTGGACACTTCATCATCGAGGCATATTGCAGGTCTTCACTGCAATCTTATCCTCCAACATTTACTAACATGAAATAATATTTTAGAGTATCAGAGTATCTGATCTGTTCTTTTATTTATTGGTGACGCCGGAAACACCTGCCATTCGATGCAAGTCGATAAAGCCGAACTTGACCCAGTTTTCACAAAATGTTTTGGGTTATTGATTTACTCAAAATGCGATAGTTAAATTTTACGAGCTACCAGAACGATGACAGTAAATCTATTTGTGAAAGGGCTCTGGACACTATCGCCATAGCATTTAATTTGTATTTCGCTAATCAGCTTTACTACTTGCTGCCTGCGGCATTGCACGTGTTATCTTTATGGAAATGTTCAAATGTTATTCTTATTTACTATTTACAAAAGAACTGCATTACTGGATAAAAATAGAGATAGATCTATCTAGTAACTAGATCAATGCCAAATTTCAGCCATAACCGTTCAGTAGTTTCAAGTATTTATTTTGCAATCCTAATAGGTACATACAATGTCAGAGGTGTTAAAATTTTACTTATGGGCTAGGCATTAAGGAGCCCCCTTAAGGCGCCATGCAACTTAAGAGGTAGCTAAGTATCACAAGTATCACACAGCTTATTTCTATAAATATTGCACATAATTCAGTATTACAGCGAATTATGTATTTGGCATTCACTGTAATTTTTCATAAATGTATGAAACAATATGAAAAATAACCCATTTTGGATAATTATAAAGTAGGTACTTAGTAATAATTGGACGAACTGCATATGGATTTTTGACGAACCGCTTATTGGACGAAACGCGATTTGGACGAATCGCTAAAAAATCTTCTAAACAGTGAAACCGGGTTTAGCTGCAACTTCAAAGTCTCATCATCAGCCCGTACACGTCCACTGCTGAACATAGGCCTCCCCCAAACGACGCCACGAATAGCGGTCCTGAGCCGCCTCCATCCAACGACTCCCTGCGACCGCTACGATGTCGTCGGTCCATCGAGTGGGAGGTCTTCCCACACTCCGTTTCGCATTGCATCGCGGTCGCCACTCGAGAACCTTTACTCCCCAGCGGTTATCGGTTCTACGAGCTATATGGCCTGCCCATCGCCATTTCAGCCTGCTGATTCTGAGAGCTATGTCGGTAACTTTGGTTCTTCTACGAATTTCCGTATTCCGGACCCTATCGCGTAGAGAAACTCCGAGCATAGCTCTCTCCATAGCTCGCTGGGTGACTTTGAGCTTATGCACAAGGCCTATAGTGAGCGACCACGTCTCGGATCCGTAAGTCATCACTGGTAGCACACATTGGTTAAAGATTTTAGTCTTGAGGCTCTGCGGTATCTGTGAGAACGAGAAGATATTGCGCAGTTTCCCGAACGCTGCCCATCCGAGTTGGATTCGTCGGCTGACCTCTTTATCGAAGTTGGATTTACCTAGTTGGACCATTTGGCCTGGGTAGACATAATGATCAACAACTTCGATAACATCGTTCCCCACATTGACCGGTAAGGGTGCGACATGGGCATTAGACATGATATTTGTCTTACCCATGTTCATTTTAAGATCCACTTGGCGGGAAACGGTGTTGAGGTCTCTGAGCATCCTGCTAAGGTCTTCCAGTGATTCTGCCATAATGACTATATCGTCGGCAAACCGAAGGTGAGTGATGTAATCGCCATTGATATTGATGCCATATCCGTCCCTTCAAAGTCTACTGTGATGTAATCACCAAACACTTTTTACGTGTCTATACAAATCATAAAATCAGTAGCCCGATTCAAGTATTCATTAGGTCAACTGATCCCGCGGGATCAGTTCGGGCCTCAGTTGACTAAAGACCCTGTATCACAACTAAAGCTAACTTTCATTTCTATCAGTTATTGCTCAGAGTTATTTAGTATCCAAGTTTATAAGTTTTGTTTCAGGTAAAAAGTAAGAAATATCCATTCATCCAAACATTCGCATTTATAATTAGTGCGTTGTGATATTTCGTAGTGTTTGCAACAGTCTGCAGATAGCTCAATTGTAAATACTAGTTTTAATTTGTTTGTATTATTTGATTTTATTTTTTTTGTTAATAAAGTTTGTATTTTGTAATATATTGCAATAATGATTTGGATTTTGGCTGAATCTGCCGACAAGTAGTAGTGATATGTTTCGCTGGTTGTGAGTGAAATAACAAGGTTCGTAGCGCATGATTTTTACTTGACCTACGAGTATGTAGGAACGTCAGGGGCCATATTATGCTAAATTAAACGATTCACTATGACAATGGTATCGTCACAGAATGACACATTTTGGTATTCTACCTTAGATGAAAAAAACTACAGATGGACGGCCGCACGTCGAGTGTCAATATTGCAACCACCCTATCAATCATATATTTAAGAACATATTGTAACACATTAAACAACAGTATAAATAAATGAATATCTCCGTGCAAATAGCACTGCACACTCTATCTAGAGTTTCTTTAATCTTCGCATTCTATGTGATGATTCCATTGTCATAGTAAAGCATTTGGTTAGCAGAATTGAGCCACTGGGTGGGCTACCATTCACAAAGATAAATTTAAATAAAGGGTGTCTTACGGCCGAATATTAAAACGCAACTCAAATCTTAAGTCACGTATTAAGTCGCAATATTTTGACAGTTTTTAATGGTATATTAATATAATATAAATATATTTAAATTATTTTTCATATTAGTCACTCGACCACCGGTAACAACATCAACATAGATTGAAATATGTTACAAATATCTACCTACAGAACTACGATTGAGACATTGTAGCGGTCGCAGGGAGTCGTTGGATGGAGCCGGCTCAGGACCGCTATTGGTGGCGTCGTCGTTTGGAGGAGGCCTATGTTCAGCAGTGGACGAATATGATGATTGACTAACTACCTACTAATAACCTATTGCCATATTACTTTTACGAATTAACTTTTACTTTACATAAATGAAAATCTGTTAAAAAGTCATCCCTCGAGACGCGCTTAAACCTGAGATTCGTTTGAGTTTTTGATTCGGGAGTTAAACTCAAACGGTGTTATTATCTGTTTTAATTACCTGTCCTCTCTTCAGTCCAAAATATCTTGCAACGGGGTCACCGGCCTGTATTCTCATCAGCATGTTCTCTCTCAGTTTACTGAATCACTGGTTCAGGAAATTATAGAAATATAAGATAACAATCAGGGGTGAAATTCTGCTGCCAATTGATCGCAGAATCGTCTATAGATGAAAGAAACTCTAGATAGTGCGGGCGATGCATTTGCATGGAGGTATTGAAATCACCATCTGTTATTTATTTCATCAAAAGTAAAATATCAAAATGTGTCAGAGACAATACCATTGTTATGGTGAAGCGATTAATTTAGTAGAATTCGGCACATTTGGTTATGGAAAAAATCGCTCTCAGCGATAAAGGTCGCTTTATGTACTGTTAATTTCTATTATAAAATAAAGACTTTATTATCTTTGTCCTTATATGAATGAACACTTAATGTGAGTTAGTGTTCATTCATTTAGGGGGTATTTAGCATAATTACCGCGCTTGACAAGCGGATCGCTGATCGCAGTAAAGGTTAGAAATACATACCTAGAATCTGCTGCCCTTTGCGAATTTGCAGATCGTAGGCAGGAATCGAACCCGTAACCTCCTGCGGCGCAGGCGGTCAATCGACCCCCACGCCACATCATCGTTCGTCAAAAATTTTATATTATAAAAGGATACTATCTATCCAGGAGCTCCTTTTTCTCATCAGGTGTCAGCACAATATGCTCCGGCACCAGCTCGTGCTCCGTTATATTGATGAGCAGCTCCGACTCCAGGAACTGTTCCAGGATATATTTCGGGGCCATGTCTACCAGGGACTGCTTGGCGGAGGGTGTCATACCTATGGAATACAATAAATATTAGGCCCTGTTCCACTACACACCTTGTTTCACGCTATCATATCAGCCCAAACACGTCCACTACTGGACGTAGGCCTCCCCCATACGACGCCACAAATAGCGCTCCTGAGCCGCCTCCATCCATCGACTCCCTGTGACCGTTACGATGTCGTCGGTCCATAGAGTGGATGGTCTCCCATGTTTCACGCTAATAAATAAATAATGCTGGACAATCCGCACAGCATCATATAGACCCAAGTTAAGCAGAGCTTGTGTTATGGGTACTCAATGACTGATATACTAAATACAAAATGTTTTGTTTTTTTTTTAAATCCATATTATACCCACAACACCCCGAGAAAAATATTTGCAAATCACACAAACATTTGTCCCAAGGCCCGAATCAAACCCGCAACCTCCTGCGTCGCTCGCAGGCGGACGTTCGCCCGACGAGCCACATCTGTCGTCAACTTAATACAAAATGTAGACACTTAGATATTTTTTATTATACATAGAAAACACCCAGAACACCCAAGATGAGATCATACAAACCTTTGTCTCGCGGCGGAAATCAAACCCGTAACATCCTGCATCCCAGGCGAACCTTCGCCTGCTGCGCCACAGTGGTCGAAGTTTAGGTCTGTTAGTATCGCTACATAAAACTTTGTCAACTACAATACATACTAACTCAACCACCAGGAAGGAATGTAAAAGAATCCAAACTTGGTCAACATACATATTATATGTTAACATCTCATCTCATCAGCCTGCGACGCAGGACGTTGCGGTTTCGATTTCCGCCTTGGGACAAATGTTTCTATGATCTGCAAAAATTTGTATCAGGTGTTCTGGGATATGTAATATATTCTGATATGTACAAATATCAGTCATCTAGTACTCATAAGATAACACAGGCTTTGCTGAGCTTGGGGCTAGATGATATTTGTGTATTGTCCAACATTATTTATTTATTTCTACTAACCTGCTTGCACAACTACAATAGCTCTATGAATATTCTCCTCCTGCATTCTCGTACAATATGTCTTGATGGTTTTGATGCCAATCTTTGCTTCATCAGGGAAGAAAACGAACATCTGATCCGTGGGGTCGTCATTATGGGCCACCAACACAATCAGGTCACTTCTGGCTGGCCTCTTTTCACTGAAAACAGAGACAGTTAAGAATTTAAAAACAGAGGTCTATGTCTGACTAAATATTGGCAAATTTACTTGTTTCTTTGATTAATCTTGTCTGTATTATTCAAAGAACTTATTCTAAAGTACTTACCATGTCCCTGATTTGACTAAATATTAATAATTCTTGTTATTTCTTTGAATAATGTTTTTTGCATTATTTGAATACAAAATACAAGTCAAAAGAGTTAAAGGTCTCATGGTAGGTATTGTATACTCATTGGTTAAAGGGAGCATAAACTTTTATATTTTTTCTAGGGGCTTTTATAAAAGTCAAAGGTTGAGGCAGAAAGCTAATCTATAGAGGTTTTGTTATCAGTTTTTGACATGCTTATGTTGTCATTGTAGATGTCACCAAGGTACACATTGACATTAATAGTTATTCAATGTTTTGTTGTAAGTTATTAAAAATCTTTTATAGTGATATTCTTAGTTTCTGTGGTTAAAAGTTAGAGTGTTCCTATTCAGAATAATGCAAATATTAGATGAAGCGATCAAGAAAAACATAGTGGACAAGACTATATCACAAAACACAAAACTACACATTGGTGAGTATGATAAAACTATATCTACATAACAGAACTCCTATTTCTGTTATGTAGAAGCCGCGGTCTGAAGTAGTAAACAATAGTGCAGCTTACCTAGGTTTATCACCAAACTGTTCTTTGAACTGCTCCAAGGTTTGATCCAATTCATCCTGAGTTACCA
Organism: Eupithecia insigniata; assembly: GCA_947859395.1. NCBI lineage: Eukaryota > Metazoa > Arthropoda > Insecta > Lepidoptera > Geometridae > Eupithecia > Eupithecia insigniata. The sequence continues at coordinate 6,518,607 of OX402009.1, read as the reverse complement.
AGTACCCTCGATCGTGGCATAGCTGGAAAATACGAAGACTCCTGTTATAATAGGATGCTGACTTGGAACGAAAACATTGTATTTGTTTGTTGTGGTTGTCTGCTTTACCTGCATTACAGTTTTACGAATTCTCCAAAGCTTATAGGTTTCGGCGTCGTCATCCATGGTACGTCAGTCAATTGTAATGGTGTATTTTAGGAATTTTAGGCTCTAAGCTGCAGGAAATGCAACAAACTTGAATATACAAGATCTTCTTCAATAACCTCAAAAAACAACGGCGCGGGTGAGACGGACGAGCTTTGTTATTGTTTGTGTTTTGACATAATTAACACTGGCAGAATTACTAAATTTGACAGTGAAGTACAAATTACATGACAGCCGTAACGACTTTTTTACAAAATATTACCAACTTGTCATAACAAAAAGCTAGAACAAGCCATTTTTAGATCACGTCAGTGAGGTAAGAATGGAATATTTTTGCCATTTTGTACATCATTGCACTATGTAATCAAGTGTGCAGAATAAAAAATACAGCTACAACAACTACTTTAAAATTTTAGTAATAAAAAACATAGTTCGCCCTCATTACATGCAAAACAATTTATGTTGACCATTCGGTTCGGTGTTTAGTTTTCGTGCTGAAGCTTGTTGGCAGCATTGTTTTATTATGTTTGATTTGTTTGTCAATTGTCATGTCAATGTACTGTCACACAAATACCTAATACCAGAGTTGCCCGTGCAGATCTTTTTCGTCCGTTTTGGACTTTTGTGTACCTATGCGGATCTTTTGCGGACCCTGACGACTCCGCACTTCTTCGGACCAAAACGCTCGAACCGCATCTCTTTAATAAAGCATAGTTTGCACTTTGCACTGTAGTAGCAGAGAATATTATAATAAATACTATCGTAGTACCTAACTACTAGTTATATTATGCCCTCTTATTCATAGTTAATTCCTCAAAGAATGTTTTACTGTAAATGATGCATTTTATGGTTTGGCAACCTAATATTATAAGCATGATTAAAGAAACAAATTATGCCAGGTTTTCATGTCATGTTAATACGACGATTTTTTTTAGAAAAAGATTTTACAAACATATGCTGAGAAAACAAAGAAAAAAATTTAAAAAAAAATTGTTTTTCTCTGTTTTTTCAGCTTTTGCTATTTATCTGATATCTTACAAAACGGATCTCTTTGTCATATTTTGGACCGAATTTGTGCTCGTTTCGGAGCTTTTTTATTTGACTGTCGGCAACACTGCTTTGTACTGCTGTTCCGTCTGTTGTCTGTTCTGTAGGTAGATTTCTTGCTTGAAATAAAAGAAAATCGACAATTTCGAAGTGAATCCTTCGTTTTTTATCAATTTATATAGTTATTTAAGTCTCCCAATTTGTGGCTTTACGTCTACCAACAAACATAATGGCTGGAATCAAAGGTATTTCTTAGAACAACATAATTGGATTAGGTTTGTTAGGGCTCGTCTTGTGAAAGTCATTCGTTTTTGGCTGAATGACTCATTTTTATTTACTAATATTCCTCTGCTTTTGTTGGTTCAGTTCTGATTGATTATGTTATTCTTTTCATGTAATCTTCATGGGTGTCTTGGTGTTCAGGGTAAGTTGACCTTTACTTTTTTATACAGCCTTACCAGTCCTTGTATAATTACAACTGTGGTACATACAGAGAACCTATTTCTACTTTATCTAAAAATGCTATCGTTTGCTAGCACAGCAGCTGTAATCAAAATGTCAACAAAACTTATTATGGTCACCAACTTATAATAACTACCTACCTACTTTAATATTTCCAACTACATACAAACATGGACCTTTTAACATTACGAAAGATGATTCAGGCCAACTAGATTGTGTAAAGTCAGACATTATTTTTAAAATCTTCAAAATTATTGTGAATATAAAAATATGAATGATAATTTTTAGTAAATATTATACTTATCCTTTTTGTGTTTATAATATATTTTGGCAAAGAAATTAAAATAATACTATTTATTCTTACAGTTTGGTGTCCCTGGCATTTGCTGGCTCAATTGGAATGACATTTGTTATTCTAGCTTGTGCTTTACCACAATACAAGTAAGTTCTGCACTAGAATCTAAATTAAAAGTACAAAAAAAACATGCATAGTTTAAGAGGAGAGACTAGAGCATCCCTTTTAAATATATATTAATAAAACCTTAAATTTTTGTCATTACTTTGACTTATGCCTGATTTATTTAAACTGTTGTTTCATGTGTTAGATCGAATTCTAAAGTAATACTGAGATCATGACATGAACCCTGTTAGGGCGTTATAACATAAGCATATACTTAAATAATTACTTCCTTAGAAAAGAAGAGACACATTTACACATAGTTAAGTATCATGGGCGAGTGACAAGTGTTGAGTGATTGTCAAATCAGCTTATTAGTTAGCTCTAATGGGTCGGTTACACTTTTTTAAGTATGAAGTGCCCAGTTCACTAATCACTGATTACTTACACTGGGCACTCTCACTTCATGCTTGACAAAGAGTAACTGACCCATTAGGGCTAAGAACCATGTTCCATTAGTCAATAAGATCTTATAAGTATGACAAGGTACCAAAGTACTAATAAATAATTTAATGGACTTACAATGGCCATTGTTTCATAATACTCTTCTATTTTCAGACTATGGTGGCCATTTTTTGTAGTACTATTCTACTTGCTGTGCCCGATTCCCACGATGATAGCGAGACGACATGCTGATGCCACTGGGGGAACTAACTCACCGTGCATGGAGACCGCCATATTTATTACTATGGGCTTTATTATTAGCTCATTTGGGCTGCCCATTGTTCTGGCTAGGGCTGAAGTGGTAAGATTTATTTTACTATGCGTACTTACAATCCATCCATGCTTATATTCAATATTCCAGACCGTTTTTTAGGGATTGTAAAAAAATTCGCCTCGAAAATAAAATCATAGGGATTAAGGATAGATTCTATATATTTAATAGAGCTGACAGATTGTGCCTTTGAAATGTAGCATTTTTTCATTGAGTCAAAAAAATATAAACACATGGACGAGTAAATTCAGATCACCATTAAAAGTTTAAACTGCAATCTCCAGTGATTGAGTCTGGTTTCCTGAGTAAGATTCATGAACCTGTAATATAATAATAACAATAATTTATTATACGCTACTCGGACACAAAAACACTTGAATTTTCCTGAAGTAATCTACTACTACCTTCCTACAATAAATTCAAATGAGTTTCCGTTTCATGTTCCGTTTTAATTTTATATTGAAAACATGTTACATTTGAAGAGTTCATAATAGTAGATTATGCACGAGGAGAATACTCTACTTTTCACACTTTTTGTAAAAAAAAAAAAGTTTGATAACGTGTTTCGCGGCATTCGTTTTTAGGCGTTTTTACCGAGACCTATTACTAGGCCTCCGCTGTTTGTCCGTCCGATAATCCAATTTTAACAGAATGTGTATTTCTCTTGCAACAAATAATAAGCATAAAATACATAGGTAAATAAATAATAAAATTATAGGGGGTTCCTAAACAAAAAACGTGATATTTTTTCTGTTTGTCAAGACATGTCAAAGCATCTGTTGAACTAGGTAGAAAGTTGAAATTTTGACAGTGTGTGTATTAGTATTGCCGCCGCCACAACAACCAAAAATAAAATATCTTACTAATATTATAAATGTGAAAGTTTGTATGGATTTATGGGTATTTGTTACTCTTTCACGCAAAAACTACTGACCCGATTAGGCTGAAATTTGGTAGGGTATAGTTTGGGACCTGGGAACAATTAAATAATAATAATAGGCTATTTTTTTCCCGATAAAACGCGGGCGAAGGTGCGCGCTGCAGCTAGTATTTAATAATTAAGTACCTATTACCGAAGATAAGCAACGTCGGGCACGGTCAGTACATGGATGGGTGACGCGTCATCTTGATTTTCTTTTTGTTCCATAAAAATGCTTTTCTTTATTGGGGTAATATCTATTTAATTTTAGGGTTTTCTTTTGTTTCTTTTGGGAAAGTTTTTTACGATGGTAAGGAATCCTACATATACGAGGCGACTCGAACTTGCCGATTTTATTTATTCCACCTTCCGAGCTGAACAGAGGTTAGTTCGTATTTCAAAGAAGATCTCAATCTGCAAATAACCTCTGTTCAGTAGGCGGAATAAAAATGCCGCGGAACACGTTACCAAACTACTATTTTCTCGCATAAAGTGGAAACAGACGCTTATTACCAGTTTTCTTGTGCAGTTGTTCTGTACAGGATAACTGGGACAAAAGTTGTCCCAGTTGTCTTGTGCACCAAAAAATATAAATATATTATTATTGCCAAAATTTCACCCAAACATTTTACATGAAATTAGAATAATATGAAATAGAGTATTCACCTCGTGCATAAAACTGTCTGCACTCAGGATTCTGGTACCAAATCCCTCGCTTCGCTCGTGGGTTATTCTAGAATCATGAGTTGCGCTCGGGATTCAATGACGCCCGTGACTTAAGACACTGCTTTAAATACCCACTAATATTTCGAAAATAGTGTGCATGAAGTTTAATAAAGAAATTCGTATGTTTCAGATCGCGGCCGGTGCTTGCTACCTGACTCTGGCAGGGAATGTCATTGTATACCTTACTATCATTGGTTTCTTTACAATCTTCGACATGGACGATTCCGATTATACAATGTGGTGAGAAATCTAAATGCCATGGTTTGATACCAACCTAAGGACTAAAAGTATCGTAAGATATTCTGTGGTTATGTTTGTTTTAAGTCTGATATTTTATACTGGGTAGCTAGTGACAGTGTAAGCTAAACTGAAGTCTGAAAAATACAGATTTCTTTTTAATTTTGCTGCCTTTTGTGCCTTTTGGTACACTTACTGTCTGTTCAAAATTCACATTTGATATGCTAATGTTTTGATGTTATCATTGATAGAGTTATGGTTGTTAAATGTTCAAAACCATTTGAAAACCCTGTGTGCAAAGGCATTTTATTAACTTTTATTGATTTATAACATAACTGTATACTATTTCATAGTGTCACCACACATCCATTTAAAAATAAAGGGTTGTTGCTAAAAAGTGTAGTACATATGCTTTTTAACATTTTTAAAATAATTTTTAAGAGCTTTGTCGCACATTCATAATGTACAGCTATGGCATTATATGCCAAATAGTATAAAACATCATGCTTTTTGTGTTGTAATTTTCAAAAATAAGTACCTACCTAACTCAAAGTAAAATTATTACTGTAAAAGTAATCTAAAGATGATCAAACATGTTCTAATTAAAATGCAGATACACAAGAATAGGTACTCATTCTCTGAATTCTGATCATATTCTGAGTGTCTTCAAAGTTGAAGACACTCAGATTATGATCTGAATACACAGAAGAATGAGTACCATTGAAATTTATTAACATAGTTTTAAGTAAATTATGTTGTATGGTTATTGTTATTTTATACAAAACAATACTTCCTTATATTTGATACAAAATTTTAGTCTAAGGAAAAATTACACTAGAATATTTTTGTAATTATAGAGAATTTAGTTAGAAAATACAGATTTCTAGGTAAATAGATAACTAATAATGATAAAATAGTTTTTTTTTTATATTACTCTCAGTTTCGTGCAAGTATTATTTTAAGGCTTAAAATTAACATTGCCTGTTACAAAGTTATTTTGATTAATCTCTTTCTTTATTTTATAATATTATTATGTACATGTATGGTATAGTTACATTCCTGCAGTGTAAATTATGTAAATATTTAATCTAGAATCAGGTCACAATAAAGAACTGCCTGCTTTCATTCTGTGTTTTATTACCTAGATAAAATATGAAAGTCCATGCTTCCATAGGTAATAAGCTGGGTGTTATCGGGTTTGATGTAACATTCGCAACCAGTATGACACGTTACGCGTCGTATGCTAAAATCCGTCTCGAACCTCGCAAGCGCCTTCCCGTACTAACACTCGCCGTGTAACAAAAACGCAGGGCTGCCAGGTGAAAATATGCAACAATCGTACCACAGCTTAAAAAAAGTCGTACAACCAAGGAAAACTTCAAATAAAAAATCGTACGTACAATAATCATAGGTATAATACCATTAATAATAACCGCTAGTACTTCTGCCTAGGCCCAGCGCGGGACGGTAAAAAAAACGCACGTACGCCTTCCTAACCTAAACGGACTTTTTTCTTCGGCCAACATTTTAGTCGATGGCAACGTGGATACACTTTCGTTCCTACCCTAACATCACAATTCCATAGTCAAGAGACACCTCTATGGATTTACATTCCTATTTAGCCGGTACTAGATCTGACATATGATCTGCTGTTTGAAAAGCTATGTTGTGCTCTGCTATGAAACCTGCCAATTTAATTTTTGTTGCTGCAACAATTTTATTTTTAGGCACTTCTTTCGTAACAAATGACATGATACTGCGTTGTTTTGAAGTACCCGGTGTGGCAGACAAAGCCCTAATATGTTTTTGGCGTGAAGCATGAGTCTTCAAAACAGTGATTTCGGATACAAGTTCTATCACAAACAATACACTTGGCTTTATATTCACTTTTACCTCGTCTCAACCAATCCTTAATTAAATCTAGCTTTTCCCAGTCCGGACGGTACTTTTGCGCTCTGTGCTTATCCTTCTCAGAAGTCAAAAGTTCACCTCTTTGAACTAATTTCTTCTTTGGAGTACGAGAACGCTCATTATCACTGTCGTCACTCGTTTTTATTAAATTAACTACAGAAGCGCAATATAATCAGTTTTCACAAGAACCTTTACGATTTAGAAGAAAACAACAAGTAGAGTCGGGTTTCTCCGTACTACAACAAGACAGCGCGCGAAGGAAATGATTTGTATTCATTCTTTCTATAATTTATTAATCATCAACTCTAGAGAATAATGAAACATTGTTAGTCGGATATGAACCTTATTGTTTACGATCGAAAGTCTTCTTTCGTATATATATGAAAAAACAAGGTATTTCCCCGAAACTCTAGGCAGGCCAATGCATTCATTTCATTGTTTATTATTGTTCAGACCATAGATTATGAACTAAGGTTCAGTTCAGACAAAGGAGTTTGATACAAGTTTTATCGGATTGTATTGTATGTCAAAAAATCGTATGTTTTCTGTACGATTTTGATGTTTTGATCGTACTCGCAAAAAACTTACAAAAAATCGTACAAATACGATTTAAATCGTACATATGGCAGCCCTGCAAACACGTTACCTACCGCCCCGTAAAGCCGATCAGTACCCTACCCACCTTTTCCGATACCTACCTACAGCATTACCTGCACTTTATTGTACTTATCTACCTACTGCAAGCTTCATTAATAACGGTGCTTACACGCTATTTAGGACCAATGACCAACCCACCACCCCCACCCACGACGATAAGTTGTTATGGAACGCGTAATTAATGGCACTTCAGTGCCATTAATTACGCGTGCCACAATGTCAATGTTCTTTCTTCTTCTTCTTTTAGCTTTGGCTCTTATTCTACAGCACGGGGGTTGCAGCTACAGACCTGTAAACTAGATTGCAGCCATCAAACAGAATATAATGCTACGTCAAGGAATATATATATATTATACTTTAGTATATAAATTCCTTGATATATTACTTGTGTGCTACCCTAAGTTGCCATGCTGGTCGCACCGATGCGATGCGCCGCTAAGGCTGGGAATATGGGATCTCTCATAGATCTCTAAAGTAGGCAATCAATAGGCAATCCTTTTATGTTTGAACGTTTTTTTCATACCTATAACTCTATCCACACCCATTGAGGATGTAAAAAAACTGAATATCGTGCGTGAATAAAACTGCGTGCAATGAAATGTTTTTGATTACTCATCATTGTGACTTTGACATTTACGCTTCATTCATAATCATATTTAGCTGTCAAATTTCTTGAAAATCGTAGCGATAAACACCGCACCCCACAAGTTTTTCTGTTTTATTTTCCTCAAACCCAATTATAAATTGTTGAAAAACCATGGGGGAACACTTGCCAGCCTGTGTTATTGACGTGGGCACGGGATACACGAAGCTGGGCTTCGCTGGCAACAAGGAACCGCAGTTTATAATTCCTTCAGCCATAGCGATAAAAGAAACTGCTAAAGTTGGTGACCAATCAACCCGACGGATGACTAAGGCGGTCGAGGACCTAGATTTCTTCATAGGCGATGAAGCGTTCGATGCCACGGGTTACTCTGTGAAGTACCCCGTTCGACATGGCCTCGTCGAAGATTGGGATCTAATGGAGCGATACATCGAGCAGTGTATCTTCAAGTACTTGAGGGCGGAGCCGGAAGACCACCATTTCCTGCTCACTGAGCCGCCACTGAACACGCCTGAAAACCGGGAGTATCTAGCTGAAATTATGTTTGAGTCATTCAATGTTCCTGGTCTTTACATTGCTGTTCAGGCAGTTCTGGCTCTTGCTGCCTCTTGGAAATCGCGCACGTCTGCTGAGCGCACGTTTACCGGCATCGTAGTCGACAGTGGCGATGGTGTCACTCACATTGTTCCTGTAGCAGAAGGCTATGTAATTGGATCATGCATCAAACACATTCCCATCGCTGGAAGGAACATCACCTCCTTCATACAATCCCTGCTTCGTGAAAGAGAAGTAGGCATCCCCCCGGAACAAAGCTTGGAAACAGCTAAAGCTATTAAAGAAAGATACAGCTACATTTGCCCTGACATCGCCAAAGAATTTGCAAAGTACGACTCAGATCCAGGAAAATGGATGAAGAAATACACCGGCATCAATGCTATCACCAAAAACCCTTTCTCTGTGGATGTTGGATATGAAAGGTTTTTAGGACCTGAGATTTTCTTCCATCCGGAGTTCTCAAATGCTGATTTTACAGTGCCTTTGAATGAGATGGTGGATGATGTTATACAGTCTTGCCCTATTGATGTGAGGAGAGGATTGTATGGCAACATAGTTTTGTCTGGAGGGTCTACAATGTTCCGGGACTTTGGCCGGAGACTGCAGAGAGATATCAAGAGGAGTGTAGATGCAAGGCTGAAGCTTTCAACCCAGCTATCAGAAGGGCGCATCACTCCAAAGCCGATTGATGTGCAAGTTATTTCGCACAATATGCAGCGTTATGCTGTGTGGTTTGGAGGTAGTATGCTTGCTTCCACCCCGGAGTTCTATCAAGTGTGTCACACTAAGCAGGCTTATATGGAGTATGGACCCAGCATCTGTAGGCACAACCCTGTTTTCGGCACAATGACATAATGGTAGAGACCATTATCAAAAGTATTAACTGATACCTCCATATAAAAATCAACAAGAATATGTTCTTGTTGATATTTACTATGGAAGTATCATTTCAAAGTCATGACTGTATGCCTGTATTATTCTTAAACAGTGACACTTTAATGTTAGGATAAGTAATGAACTAATTAAGATTTAATAGAGACTTAGTATCTTCTAATCAATCAATATTTCGTATTTTATAATTATTTTCACTGAGATTTCTAAACTGAAAACTAAGTAGCTGGTTTAATGTGATTTGTTTGTGTAAGCATTTATTATTGCATTCCAGCATTTATAATACCCAATATAACTAAAGATCAAAAATTACTAAGTTTCTTTCATTTGTTCTATTTTCCTTTCCATGTTGTGATACTACCACAGAACGAAGATTTGTACCCGACTGCAAGGAGTTTTATGTTTTTCGAGAGTAAGTACCTATGTATGTACATATGTGTGTAGTGTATGTTGTGTCACACTTTATAGTCTATAAACTGGTGGATAGTTTCGGCATGTGTGGTGTCATGAATCGTCATATTAGTGGGAGCCCCGCGAGAATAGAAGACGCAGAAAGAAAGAATAGAAGAAGCTAAGATAACGGTGTGCCGATATAGCAGCAGCATTTTTTCAGCAAAAAAGAAATAGGTTCTTACATCATCCATCGGTACTTGATAACCGAGTCGAATCGGATGTTAGGGGGCATCCCAGCAATACATGAGGTGATTTTGGCAATTTTTCAACCGACGCGACGATCTCACGAGATCTCACTGTCGTTGTGAGGTTTTACGCAACCCCATCCCACCTCTAATTTCATGTGAGATTTTTAGAAACGTGTAAGTAGTATTTTTTTTAATGTAGATATATAGGTAAATACTGAACTAATTGTGAGTGATTGCATTGCATGTAAGTAAGACTTCTGAGAACGTAGTCTAGAATCACAATGACAAAATCGATGATAGTTATTTCAATGTAAAAGTAATAATTTAAATCTCGCGCCGCCGTCCCGCCGCCGCGCAAATCATATGTATGTAAACTATTTTTTATTACAAATTTTAATCTCATGCGCCGTGCACCAACACGCAACGAACTACCTTTTCCCGAATATCTTGGTGAAAAAAACGTGAGATTAGGATCGATTTGACTCGACTTTGGAACTTTTGAAACTAACATGGTTATTTACAACACTAAAGTTAATAACGGGATACCTATTTACCATGATTTTAATTTTGAGTTCTCCAATATTTCGGCACAGTTACATGTGCCATCCCCCCTTAAAGCCCTACGTAATCAATGGACGACACCTTACATTAAAGGCTGTTTCCGGGCTCTACGAGTATATTCCATGCTGGTAAACCACCATGTTATGATCACGTACATTCCTTACTTTTTAATTAGTGCCAACGCCAAGCCAAGTCCCATTCATCAAATCGGAGAAGTGTTGTTCTTTTCTAGTCGCTAATTAATTCCTACGACTGCCATGGCTAGGCACTGCGAAGGTAATTAGCAACTGCGGTAGATTGCTAGATTTGCTAGGTAGGAATCTATGGGGATGTTAAACTAGGGGTGGGTGTGATTGGTTTTTTTATCAGGGGTTGTCGTCTATCGAGCGAAAAGCCTGTAGTTTCGTTCCGGCTATTATTCCAGCTGATAGTAGTAATCCTACTAATATTAGAAATGTCAAAGTTTGTGAGTATGGATATATGGATGTTTGTTCCTCATACACGCAAAACTACTGAACTGATTGGCCTGAAATTTTGTATGGATATAGTTTTGGGACCAGAAATAATATAAGTAGGTATAGGTACCTATTAGGCTATTTTTTATTCTGATAAAACGAGAGCGAAGGCGCCGGCAGCAACTAGTCAAAAAAATAGAAAAAGAAAGAAAAAGCAAATAAAGAAAAGATTTTTAATTAGGTACCTTAAAACTACTATACACAAAAGCCTAGTTGATAGGTAATTTATTTTTGAGCGTAGCACGGTTTGTGACAAAATAAAAGCATCAACTTTTCTTTTCGGCATAGAATGCTGCAGAAGAATGTACCTACTACGTAGTTAGTAAGTAGTGGATAAGGTACATATGTATAAATAAAAAAAATAAAAAAATCATTTATTCAAAATTAACTAAGGGCTAAAAGGATAACAAAGACTAAGACTATTTAATCTTATGATTTTGTGCCTGAACTAGGTAAAAACCTGTTTTTCAGGCAAAGAAAGTGCTGATAATAAACAAACAATAAAATCCGATAATAAATGCTATGCATACTATAAAATTACTTATGCTAACTATGCTAAACTAGTTTTAATAATAATAAAGGTGCTTTATGTACCTATAATTATAAGCAGGCACGTATCTAGTACAAAACTATAAGGATAGCTACCTGGGTGCGTAGAGATCTCAGATGTTTTATTATAGCTAACGCGCAAAGAAACTCGATACCTTTCATACATGTGTAGTCAGTTTTCCTAGTATAGAAACCAGAGGTTCACTTGTTGAACACACTTAGGGGGGATTTCACCGTTGATATTGAACGCGTTCAATTGACGTTAAAACTCGCTTACGCATTAACTGAGTTCAATTGGTACATTTTACATTTCACCAGCATGAACAAAACACAGTTAACGTGGAACTCGTTTATACATCCTGAACGCCCGATATTGGCGGTTCAGCGTCTATAAACGCGTTTAAGAACTGTCAATGTCATTGCATTTCTTTTGTATACGTAAATTTGGAAGATACTGAAATAATTTTGTGCACATCAAAAATGGAAAGAGCATTAGCACTAGCCTTCGAAGATAGTAGCGATGATGAGGATCTATTTGTTCGTCGTCCAAGATGGATACGTGTCAGAGAAGAATGTTTTGATACCCTTGATGACAAAGACTTTGTTACAAGATTTCGTCTCACAAAACCAACTGTTCTGTCGGTATTGGAGTCTATTGAAGATAAAATCGAGTTTCCTTCAAACATGTAAGCATCAACACGTTTACTTATATAACAATGCGTTCTGTACCAGATTACGTAGGTAAGTAAGGTTTATAGGTTATTAATGGTAATTCTATGTTCATATTGATTTCAGAAACAATAGCGTATCTCCTGTTAATCAGTTGCTTTGTGCTCTACGTTTCTACGCAACTGGGTGTTATCAAATGACTGCTGCCGATTTATGTGGATTTAGCACTTCTACAGCACATAGAATTGTGCACAGAGTCAGTGCTGCCATTGCTTCACTTCGACCGCAGCACATTTATTTTCCTGAGTTACCAAACGACATCCAACAGACACAAGTTGAATTTTATAAGAGAGCTCGATTTCCATATGTTATAGGAGCAATAGACTGCACCCATGTGAAGTTCATCAAATCACCAGGTTAGTTTAAGATTTATTTGTTGGTATATTAACATGTATATTATGTCAAACCCCAATAAGATTTTGCTAACACACTATACTTCTATTACAGGCGGGGAAAGCCCAGAGATCTTTCGTAACAGAAAACACTATTTTTCACTCAACATTCAGGCAATCTGCAATGCCAAACTGGAATTCACTGACATAGTTGCTCGATGGCCTGGAAGTACACATGATTCATACATTTTCAACAATTGTTATAGAAGAGCCATGTTTGAACAGGGCCAATATGGAAATGCAGTGCTTGTAGGAGATGCAGGGTATGCATGTAATAGGTACATGATGACTCCTTTGGAACAATGCAATAATGATCCTGAAAACTTATATAATGAATCTCAAATAAGAACAAGGAATTGCATAGAAAGATTGTTTGGTGTATGGAAAAAAAGATTCCCAGCAATGGCTGTTGGTTTAGGGGTTACAGTAGAGCATTCTTTTCCAATAATCATCGCCACAGCAATCCTGCACAATATTGCAAGAAGAAATGGGGAAAGTATGCCTCCTAATGATAACCAAATAATAAATTCAGCTTCATGGGATGCTCTATTAGCCCTGGGTAATATTAATGGAAATGTAGATATACAACGAGCACAAAGAATAAATCCAAATTATAGAAGGCGCACTGAGATAGTGACCAACTATTTTGCTAGGTAAGTTTACCCAAACTACCTAAGTACCTACCTAATTGATTACCTATTACTTACACCCTCCTAGATTCCAACCCCCACATTTTATCCCATTGTGCCAAAATGGGATATTAGTACCTATGCAATAACTAATATAGTAAATGCTTTTCTAAAATCATTTTAAGGTGTTATACTATCAGTCAGTTCAGTACTATGCACACATTGCCAGTCGCAGTAAGGCATGCAAAGTTACTACTATTATTCAAGAGTATGGTAAAGCAACACTATTTGTCCTGCCGTCACTGATCACTGACCATACCCTAGTTTCCCTTAGTAAAATGTATGTATATATATATATAAGTATGTATAAATAGGTTTAAAAAAATCAGTAGAGTAATTTTCATCTAGGAAAAAATTTGGTATGACTCGTTGTGAGTTTTTTCCCCATTGAGTTACACTGTAACACGTTGCAACTTTGTTTTACAAAAAAAGATCCCAACAAGTTACAGTGTAACTCGATCGGAAAAAACTCTCAATGTGTCACACTGTGACTGGATCTGGTGTGACTCGTTGGAGTCAGCCCATCTCTCAGATTGTTCATCAAATACTTCAGTAACTTTCATAGTTAAAAAGCTGATTAATATTATTTATTAATTCAGGGATGCGGTTTTAAAATTTTTGGATAGGACGCATAGAAATATGTAATGTCTATTTTAAGCTATAGTATTAAGTTATATATATGTAGTTGGTAGATTAATTGTGTAATTTTAGTTTCTTTTGTATTATCTCTTTTTTATATTTCTTTGTCGCCTTGGTGCTATACTGTAAAGACAACGTAAATATTTAGCTAAATAAATAAAATAAAATATATTTTTTTTCAGATTATCAAGATGAAATCTACTAATGGAATATGGAGTAGGTAATTGTTATATGATAATTATATATCATCACATCAATTCTTGTATCTTCATCTGTAACTTGCTAAATTCAATGTTATCAATAAATGGACTAACATATGATGATTATATAAATTAATTACTTATATTTTTTTTTAAACAAGGTTGTACTTAAAATGAAATAAATGCTTTCATGTATACAAACTATTTTATTTCTTTGATAATTCTAATTCTAAAACTTGCAATTTTATTTCTTCCTGCCTGGTTTTTAGGCGCTCCTGTTCCAAGATTTCTTTTTCCTTCTCCTCCTGGAGTCTTAAAATTCTCATTTTTATCTCGTGCTCCTCTGCAGCCTGGGTATTGGCCAGAGATAAGGTTGCGATCCTGTGAGCCGATAAATTCTCATCTCGCCTCAGCGTTGGCCTCCTACGACTTGTTGATGGAGCACGGTGTTGGACTCTGGAAAGTGATTTAAAATTCCTGTTCTTAATGAATGTGAATCAAATTATGATGCAAATCTTTGTGAAGACAGATGAATATTTGTTTCTGTCATATTGTTGAGTACAACACACAAATCATTATTTTCATGTAGATGAAAATGTGGGGCACAGCTAGTGGATAATTCCATCAAAAATAATTTCTTACCGGGGTGTAGGGACTGGATAGTCTGAACTAGGGAGAGGAGTTGCAGACACTGGCTGCTGCTCCTCTTGCACTGCATCTTCTATTTGATCCACTTGCCTCAGTGCTCTAAGGTCGGAATTAATGGGATTCCTCAGCATTGTGGGAGTGTATTCGGCCCAATCCTGCAAATAGAAATCATATACAATATTTTAAAATAATTTTTATTTCTAACTGTAATTATAATTCTTTTGTACTTTGAAGCTGGACAGATTTTCATATTTTATGTGAGTATTCCTGGATGGTTTAGACTCACAGTTATTTCTGGACTTTAATCCAACCTGGAGCCCAAAGCAAACCACAAGTATATTTATAGCACAACTCTATAAAATTGATATAACTAAAAATTTAATCTCACCAAGTTTAGGTACTTACAGTAGTTACAGTGGTCACAACTTCTGTAGTTTGTAGGTCATCAAGTACTGCATCTGGAAAACAAAAAAAAAAAAATATGCTTGCTAAATAAAATGTAAAGTTCAAGCTAGTTCAGATAAATGGTGCAAATGCAAGTAAAATAGTGATTTTTAGTGAAATTATGAATCCAGACTATCTTAGTTCTTTAATAACTATTTACATCTCAAGGTGTAATAATAATACATACCACTCATCACTATCACTGATTGAGAAGTCCCAGCCATTGCTTCATCACAGCTACTGGAGGCTGAAAAAACAAATTTAATTAGCATGTTCATCATTGTACCTACTAGGTATACAAACACAACACACTTGGAAAATATAATTTAATCTGTAATGGTATTCATGTGTTTAAAGTTAATTGAATTGAACTAATAACAGGTTATTTAAATCTAAGTAAAGCTGTAGAAGAGCCTAGTTCTATAATCTATGTATTTACATAAAACTCACCAATATTTGTACCATCGGAGTCATAAATGTTTGTGAACCCTGATACCCTCGTCTGAATAAGGTCGATCACACGATCAATAGCAGGGTCTTCATTGGGCTTTTTTGGTGGTCCTCCTCCTAAGTATAAAAATAAATATTAATGATTTCAAATATGTATTTCATACATGCAATATGGAGAGTATTACCAAAAATACATACAAAATATAATCTGGACTAACCTGTAGCCATAAAACTTTGATTACGTTGGGTTAACTCCTGCTTTGCTCTTTTTTTTAAGTTCTCCCAACAATTCTTTAGCACCGTTGGCTCTCGTGGATGGATGCTGGATGTGGCGTTGAACGTATCAGCAAGTTTTCGCCACTCCTCCGCCTTCTGACGCATGCTGACAGCATCCGTTTTTTTTGACTCTACAATGTCGAAATGATTTTCCACCAGGGAAATAAGAGTCAACTTTTCGCTGGCGCCAAAAGTTGGGTCTCTTTTTCTTTTCGCGCCAATGTTCGGCAGAACTTCGCCCTTTCTTTTCGACATAGATGCCGCAAAGGTTTCAAGTGTACAGTAGACAATGCCAAGGTAAAAAGATCGCGCACGAAATCGAGTCCAGTAAACAAAGCAAAGGTCAATAAATCGCGCACGAAATCGGTGTCCAGTATACAAAGCCAAGTAAAACAGTCTGTTGTGAATTCGGAGTCCGGGAAACACGCAATAGTTGTAATTATAGTAAAATCACTCGAAAAAACCACAAGCACATTCACGAAACTCGACAAGAAGGAACGGAATTGAACGGAATTACTAGGGATGTGAATAATAAACTGTCATATCCTAATGGCGGAAGTGTTGCACTCTGTGGTTATTATCTATGATTTGATGTAAATCTGTGGTAAATGTTCGTTTACGTAAACACGATCAAAAATTAGCTCCAAAAAGCCGGTGAAATCGGTTTGACTTTAAACGAGATTTAACACGATATATGAACGCGTTTACTTAGAAACGAGTTTAGTTGAACGCGTTTTAAGATACTAACGGTGAAATCCCCCCTTAGGGGGGATTTCACCGTTAGTATCTTAAAACGCGTTCAACTAAACTCGTTTCTAAGTAAACGCGTTCATATATCGTGTTAAATCTCGTTTAAAGTCAAACCGATTTCACCGGCTTTTTGGAGCTAATTTTTGATCGTGTTTACGTAAACGAACATTTACCACAGATTTACATCAAATCATAGATAATAACCACAGAGTGCAACACTTCCGCCATTAGGATATGACAGTTTATTATTCACATCCCTAGTAATTCCGTTCAATTCCGTTCCTTCTTGTCGAGTTTCGTGAATGTGCTTGTGGTTTTTTCGAGTGATTTTACTATAATTACAACTATTGCGTGTTTCCCGGACTCCGAATTCACAACAGACTGTTTTACTTGGCTTTGTATACTGGACACCGATTTCGTGCGCGATTTATTGACCTTTGCTTTGTTTACTGGACTCGATTTCGTGCGCGATCTTTTTACCTTGGCATTGTCTACTGTACACTTGAAACCTTTGCGGCATCTATGTCGAAAAGAAAGGGCGAAGTTCTGCCGAACATTGGCGCGAAAAGAAAAAGAGACCCAACTTTTGGCGCCAGCGAAAAGTTGACTCTTATTTCCCTGGTGGAAAATCATTTCGACATTGTAGAGTCAAAAAAAACGGATGCTGTCAGCATGCGTCAGAAGGCGGAGGAGTGGCGAAAACTTGCTGATACGTTCAACGCCACATCCAGCATCCATCCACGAGAGCCAACGGTGCTAAAGAATTGTTGGGAGAACTTAAAAAAAAGAGCAAAGCAGGAGTTAACCCAACGTAATCAAAGTTTTATGGCTACAGGTTAGTCCAGATTATATTTTGTATGTATTTTTGGTAATACTCTCCATATTGCATGTATGAAATACATATTTGAAATCATTAATATTTATTTTTATACTTAGGAGGAGGACCACCAAAAAAGCCCAATGAAGACCCTGCTATTGATCGTGTGATCGACCTTATTCAGACGAGGGTATCAGGGTTCACAAACATTTATGACTCCGATGGTACAAATATTGGTGAGTTTTATGTAAATACATAGATTATAGAACTAGGCTCTTCTACAGCTTTACTTAGATTTAAATAACCTGTTATTAGTTCAATTCAATTAACTTTAAACACATGAATACCATTACAGATTAAATTATATTTTCCAAGTGTGTTGTGTTTGTATACCTAGTAGGTACAATGATGAACATGCTAATTAAATTTGTTTTTTCAGCCTCCAGTAGCTGTGATGAAGCAATGGCTGGGACTTCTCAATCAGTGATAGTGATGAGTGGTATGTATTATTATTACACCTTGAGATGTAAATAGTTATTAAAGAACTAAGATAGTCTGGATTCATAATTTCACTAAAAATCACTATTTTACTTGCATTTGCACCATTTATCTGAACTAGCTTGAACTTTACATTTTATTTAGCAAGCATATTTTTTTTTTTTTGTTTTCCAGATGCAGTACTTGATGACCTACAAACTACAGAAGTTGTGACCACTGTAACTACTGTAAGTACCTAAACTTGGTGAGATTAAATTTTTAGTTATATCAATTTTATAGAGTTGTGCTATAAATATACTTGTGGTTTGCTTTGGGCTCCAGGTTGGATTAAAGTCCAGAAATAACTGTGAGTCTAAACCATCCAGGAATACTCACATAAAATATGAAAATCTGTCCAGCTTCAAAGTACAAAAGAATTATAATTACAGTTAGAAATAAAAATTATTTTAAAATATTGTATATGATTTCTATTTGCAGGATTGGGCCGAATACACTCCCACAATGCTGAGGAATCCCATTAATTCCGACCTTAGAGCACTGAGGCAAGTGGATCAAATAGAAGATGCAGTGCAAGAGGAGCAGCAGCCAGTGTCTGCAACTCCTCTCCCTAGTTCAGACTATCCAGTCCCTACACCCCGGTAAGAAATTATTTTTGATGGAATTATCCACTAGCTGTGCCCCACATTTTCATCTACATGAAAATAATGATTTGTGTGTTGTACTCAACAATATGACAGAAACAAATATTCATCTGTCTTCACAAAGATTTGCATCATAATTTGATTCACATTCATTAAGAACAGGAATTTTAAATCACTTTCCAGAGTCCAACACCGTGCTCCATCAACAAGTCGTAGGAGGCCAACGCTGAGGCGAGATGAGAATTTATCGGCTCACAGGATCGCAACCTTATCTCTGGCCAATACCCAGGCTGCAGAGGAGCACGAGATAAAAATGAGAATTTTAAGACTCCAGGAGGAGAAGGAAAAAGAAATCTTGGAACAGGAGCGCCTAAAAACCAGGCAGGAAGAAATAAAATTGCAAGTTTTAGAATTAGAATTATCAAAGAAATAAAATAGTTTGTATACATGAAAGCATTTATTTCATTTTAAGTACAACCTTGTTTAAAAAAAAATATAAGTAATTAATTTATATAATCATCATATGTTAGTCCATTTATTGATAACATTGAATTTAGCAAGTTACAGATGAAGATACAAGAATTGATGTGATGATATATAATTATCATATAACAATTACCTACTCCATATTCCATTAGTAGATTTCATCTTGATAATCTGAAAAAAAATATATTTTATTTTATTTATTTAGCTAAATATTTACGTTGTCTTTACAGTATAGCACCAAGGCGACAAAGAAATATAAAAAAGAGATAATACAAAAGAAACTAAAATTACACAATTAATCTACCAACTACATATATATAACTTAATACTATAGCTTAAAATAGACATTACATATTTCTATGCGTCCTATCCAAAAATTTTAAAACCGCATCCCTGAATTAATAAATAATATTAATCAGCTTTTTAACTATGAAAGTTACTGAAGTATTTGATGAACAATCTGAGAGATGGGCTGACTCCAACGAGTCACACCAGATCCAGTCACAGTGTGACACATTGAGAGTTTTTTCCGATCGAGTTACACTGTAACTTGTTGGGATCTTTTTTTGTAAAACAAAGTTGCAACGTGTTACAGTGTAACTCAATGGGGAAAAAACTCACAACGAGTCATACCAAATTTTTTCCTAGATGAAAATTACTCTACTGATTTTTTTAAACCTATTTATACATACTTATATATATATATACATACATTTTACTAAGGGAAACTAGGGTATGGTCAGTGATCAGTGACGGCAGGACAAATAGTGTTGCTTTACCATACTCTTGAATAATAGTAGTAACTTTGCATGCCTTACTGCGACTGGCAATGTGTGCATAGTACTGAACTGACTGATAGTATAACACCTTAAAATGATTTTAGAAAAGCATTTACTATATTAGTTATTGCATAGGTACTAATATCCCATTTTGGCACAATGGGATAAAATGTGGGGGTTGGAATCTAGGAGGGTGTAAGTAATAGGTAATCAATTAGGTAGGTACTTAGGTAGTTTGGGTAAACTTACCTAGCAAAATAGTTGGTCACTATCTCAGTGCGCCTTCTATAATTTGGATTTATTCTTTGTGCTCGTTGTATATCTACATTTCCATTAATATTACCCAGGGCTAATAGAGCATCCCATGAAGCTGAATTTATTATTTGGTTATCATTAGGAGGCATACTTTCCCCATTTCTTCTTGCAATATTGTGCAGGATTGCTGTGGCGATGATTATTGGAAAAGAATGCTCTACTGTAACCCCTAAACCAACAGCCATTGCTGGGAATCTTTTTTTCCATACACCAAACAATCTTTCTATGCAATTCCTTGTTCTTATTTGAGATTCATTATATAAGTTTTCAGGATCATTATTGCATTGTTCCAAAGGAGTCATCATGTACCTATTACATGCATACCCTGCATCTCCTACAAGCACTGCATTTCCATATTGGCCCTGTTCAAACATGGCTCTTCTATAACAATTGTTGAAAATGTATGAATCATGTGTACTTCCAGGCCATCGAGCAACTATGTCAGTGAATTCCAGTTTGGCATTGCAGATTGCCTGAATGTTGAGTGAAAAATAGTGTTTTCTGTTACGAAAGATCTCTGGGCTTTCCCCGCCTGTAATAGAAGTATAGTGTGTTAGCAAAATCTTATTGGGGTTTGACATAATATACATGTTAATATACCAACAAATAAATCTTAAACTAACCTGGTGATTTGATGAACTTCACATGGGTGCAGTCTATTGCTCCTATAACATATGGAAATCGAGCTCTCTTATAAAATTCAACTTGTGTCTGTTGGATGTCGTTTGGTAACTCAGGAAAATAAATGTGCTGCGGTCGAAGTGAAGCAATGGCAGCACTGACTCTGTGCACAATTCTATGTGCTGTAGAAGTGCTAAATCCACATAAATCGGCAGCAGTCATTTGATAACACCCAGTTGCGTAGAAACGTAGAGCACAAAGCAACTGATTAACAGGAGATACGCTATTGTTTCTGAAATCAATATGAACATAGAATTACCATTAATAACCTATAAACCTTACTTACCTACGTAATCTGGTACAGAACGCATTGTTATATAAGTAAACGTGTTGATGCTTACATGTTTGAAGGAAACTCGATTTTATCTTCAATAGACTCCAATACCGACAGAACAGTTGGTTTTGTGAGACGAAATCTTGTAACAAAGTCTTTGTCATCAAGGGTATCAAAACATTCTTCTCTGACACGTATCCATCTTGGACGACGAACAAATAGATCCTCATCATCGCTACTATCTTCGAAGGCTAGTGCTAATGCTCTTTCCATTTTTGATGTGCACAAAATTATTTCAGTATCTTCCAAATTTACGTATACAAAAGAAATGCAATGACATTGACAGTTCTTAAACGCGTTTATAGACGCTGAACCGCCAATATCGGGCGTTCAGGATGTATAAACGAGTTCCACGTTAACTGTGTTTTGTTCATGCTGGTGAAATGTAAAATGTACCAATTGAACTCAGTTAATGCGTAAGCGAGTTTTAACGTCAATTGAACGCGTTCAATATCAACGGTGAAATCCCCCCTTAGTTTGGATTGCTAAACTTACTTTACTTTTTTTTGTGGTTTAGTCGTTCTAGTAGTGGGCAACCCTGACGTTATAGAACGCAGTGGAATGAGCAGGTGATGACTTGCACGGTGCAAGTTGCACAGCGCCTAGGTCTAGGTAACTTTTTATTTTACAGAGTTTTAACGATAGGTTCCCTTCACGTACTAACTATTATAGATTACGTGGCTTACCACTAATTAGTCAACTGCAGGTGCGGCAAAAAAGACATTTCGAATAGAAAACTACTTACCTTGGCAATCGTCTTTTTCATTCAAATTTCTTTTAAATATCATACTAATATTATAAATATGAAAGTTTGTGTGGATGGATGTATGGATGTGTGGATGTATGGATATTTGTTACTCTTTCACACAAAAACTGCTGAACCGATTGGGCTGAAATTTGGTATGGGTATAGTTTGGGACCTGGAATAACATATAGGCAATTTTTTATCCCGATAAAACGTGAGCGAAGGCGCGGGCAGCAGCTAGTATAAAATATATCAACATCCTCATCTGCACGTAAACTATTAATAGTATTAATATACGAAGGGCCCGTGTGAACGGGGACTTAGGAGGTTAGTTCTTGCCTTCGATTTTGCATTCTTACAAAAATGACCAAGAATCTCAAGTAAATAGCAAAGGCTTTGGAAGGTTAGAGAACATAAAAAGCTGCACAGGCACTCATACCACCATGTGGGAAACCTGTGCAACGAATTTTTATGTTCTCTAACCTTCCAAAGCCTTTGCTATTTTACTCACGGAACCTCAGGCCGTAGGAATCTCAGGTAAGATCTAAGTGGCCTCAGGTAAGATCTTAGTGGCTCTCCTACAGACATACCACAGTTTTTACCTAACACTGTTAAGTGTTATCAGAATCAGAATCAATAACTTTATTTCTTTAGGCTTACAAAATAAGCACTTAGACCAGCTATGTTGGTACCTAAGTATTGTTTTACGAATAGATACAGGTCGCGTCGTGGTGACGCGACCTGTTTAGGTACACCTGCGCAGCAACCCCCTCCTCTTTCGCCGAGCGCTATTAAACCGTGACGAGATGTGTTCCTAAGTATTGTTTTACGAGTAGATACCTTTATACACGACTTGTGGAATTACTTTTGGCAGAGCTTATAAGATTTCCTTTGCACACTGCTTCGAACTTTACGGTTAGAAAGTTAAAAGCAAAACGTGAAGTTTTGAAGTAGGTAAGTGTTTACGTACACTATAGTTACTAAAGTAAGTACTTAACTGCTTTATCAGAATTTAGGTTCAGCAGAATTAACAAAAGTGGGAAAATACTTGGTGAAACATGAAACACTTTTATGTTGGTAAATAATATGGCTTATTATATTAGCAACGGTATGTACATTGCTATTAGCAATCGACGTGTCGTTACTACGCCTCGTTGTACAGCGTACTACGGCGGCGTAGCAACAGCTGCGAAAAAGCCTATTCTAAAGATAAGCTAGTTTTTTTCGTCATCAATTTTATGTTAATATATGTATGTGCCCTTTATTTATTTATAACTAGCTGACCCATGCCCACTTCGTTGGGTGGTAAACATTTTTACTTGTTAGGTAATATAATGTGGGCACGCGTTCATTGTTTTAAATAAAAAAGGCCATAGATCACATAAAAATGATGTAGAAAAAACTTTAGGCTTTTTCGTAGACATTGCTACGCCCGGTTGTAGCTCTTTACCGCTATGCCTTAGCTCCATTGATAAGTTTATTAGTTCAGAAACCTTGTCACCTGAAAGTAAAGAAAGTAAAGAAGAAAAAGAAAGGGGTAGTTTGTGTCATTCAGAACGACAGAATAATACGGTCTTGTCATTTCCCTCGCTACGCTCGGGAGTATAACAACCTCGTATATAATGGGATGGTTTAGTCCCTTGTAAAACAATCTACTATTTTTCACTGTGTTTAATCCTTTTTTTAAACTTGTGCTGTGTACGTTCTCTATTTGAAATGATCAAATATTTTTCAAAGTATATTTTCTTGTACCAATAAATGAATCTGAATGTAAATCCGAGCATAGCTCGATGAACTGCGCTCCCTTCACGCAGCTGAACGTATGTTATGTGCCTGCCTACCTACTAACTTTTCCTTTTACATATATTTATTAACATTGGAATTAGTATGGTCACTTTTAGGACGAAGAATCGCTTTATCTCAAAGGTGGTATGATGTGATTCTTAAGAAAGAAGTGCGAAAATCATTTTTGTAGAAAATCGCATGATCCATAACTTTGTCACAAATATTTTGGTGATAAAGCTTACCCATTGGCTGAAATGCCTAAAAAACCTATGTTGGCGAATTTCAACCTTTTATATTTTTTGTGTTGTACATTGATTACAATAGAAAATCTATTTACGAGCTAAATATCGAAGTTTAAATATCAATTTTTTTTGACTTTAATAGTAGGTGCAAACCATTCAAAACAGCAATCAAATTTTCAGACAAGACGTTATGCCATGGTTTCGTAGAATATAAAATTTTAGAAGGCACTTCCGCTCAAATTGTGTTTCTGAGTTTGTATTAGCCATTCAACTTCCTAGTCCATTGGGCCGTAATCTCCATACATCGGGCCGGCATAAGACAGGACGGGCCATAACCGACCCTGGCTGTTAACTTCAACCCTGAAATTGTTAGGGAGGGCCGTATATCGCCGCTTACAATGGAAAGTACAAAGGTGAGTTACGGACGGTTGAACACTGAATTTGGGGCTAGATAGTACGTAGATATTTATGTACTATCTAGCCCCAAATTCAATATCCGTCCCTCACAATTTCAGGGTATGGGTGACTATGGGTGACAGAGATTGCAGTGTTCATGGTATTGGGACTTGGTCGAAGAAATTCTATGGACGAATCATATGGCACCAATGAGAATAAAACCACTCTGTTATTGCACGGTTCATAGAGCTCATGGGTTGTTGTTTTTTTTATATTTTGGCATATTTTTAACAAAGCCTTCGCATTTCAGTAAATGAGAACATGAAAATAAAAATAAAATGCCGAATGAATATCCCAGTTACGAAGGTTAATACTTAATACGTTAAAAATTCAGGGAGTGAAACACAGTGTTGGATTTAGAAAGACCAAAATAGTAGCGATATTAGGGTACAGTCAGCGTCAAATTGATATGAGCGTCTAGAATAGTCAAAATGATCTGAAAAACACAAAAGCAATTTGATATACGCAGTTCGAATCATCATATTGTTGTAAGCACCCAAGGTGTTCAAAATATCTTACTACTCATTGTTTCAAATTTATATAAACAGTCAGAGTGTTTAAAATTCTCTTTATTATTATATTCAGGTAGTATATTGTATGTATCATAGACGTAATAGGACGTCACGGCCATTATGAGCTTAGTGTGGGGCCGTAGCCAATCTCTTTAGATATACCATTAATTATTGTACTAGCTTTAAGTTTCCTTGTTTAATATTTAAGTGTGTCTAAATGTAATGTTTAAGTGAATAAAATTATTGTATTGTACTGTACGTAGGGCTTTATAAGACGTAGTAGGTATTATAGACATCTGAGGGTCCCAGTGACAAATCATGGACCACTTGAGCGAACTTTGCATTCTTGCAAGAAATGGTAGAGCAAGATTTTGAAGCAATAGCTAGCATTTCAGAATATGAATACACCCTCGGCTGATTAATTATCTAGATACCTATATAACGAGCAACACAAATAAGTGTAAAGTCAAGAAATGCTTGGGGGTGAGAGCTAATTGCGAGTGCATGTATTGTTTGCTTGCATGCTCTCAACCCCCGCGGGGATACTCAGAGTAGTATCTAACTATGCCTAGTGGAGTTTAGCCTTTGGGTATTTTAATTAATTCGGTACCACGCTACGCTGCCTAGAATAATTAGATTGTTTTGAATCAACTAAAATCTGACTTCGATTTGCTGGATAAATTTAGACAACCGATGTGGCGCGGCAGGCGGATGTCTGCCTGCGACGCAGGAGATTGGTTCGATATCCGCCTTGGGACAAATGTTGGTACGATCTGCAAATATTTGTTCCGGGTGTTCTGGGTATTTCTATATATAATAAAAATATCTATCTATGTAATATATTGTATTATGTATGTATATCAGTTATCTAGTACTCTTAACACAAGCTCGCTGAGCTTGGGGTCAGATGATGCTTTGTGGATTGTCCAGAATTATTTATATATTTATTAAACTAGCTGACCCGTGCCCACTTCGTTGAGCGGTAAACATTTTTAATGAACCGAACCGAACCGTGAGACCGAGTCGAAGATCAAAGTTGTATCCGTCTTCGCCACGACAGTAGGTAGGTATATAAGCAAGTAGAGACTGAAGAGCATCAAATGCCTGGTGCGTTTCGCCAATGCATTGCAAGCGGTCATCCCGGGTACCCAGCACAATGTCCCGCCTGTCACAGTGCTAATCTACCAGGACGACGGCAACATCATTGGTAGCGAGAGCTTTGTACAAACCGGATGCTGTCAAGTAGGTCGTTTATCGGGACTAATAACAATTTTTTAATCATTTTGTTGGCTTTCGGGTATGGACTCGTATTTTATGTCCTTCCTCGTAGTATGAACTCAAATCATGCTAAGTATCATTCGAATCCATTCAGTAGTTTTTGCGCTATTTTAGGCCGAGAAATGTCACTTCCATCCCCACTTCCAAGGGAACCGTAACGAATTCTAGGATAAAAAGATGACGAATGAAGACATGACCATCCTCGTAGTATGAACTTAAATCATGCCAAGTTTCATTTGAATACATTCAGTAGTTTCAGCGCTATGCGCAGTCAAGAAATTTTACCCTACTGCGGGGGGGGGGTGGCACTACGGGGGGCTACTGGGGGTCCCACTGCGGGGGTAAACTGCCGGGGGCCCCCACTACCGGTGCCCTCCACTGTGGGGACGTACTGAGTGGGTCCCACTGCGGGGGGTACTGTGGGGGGCTACTGGGGAACCCACTGCGAGGAAATGTGGGGGGCCCACTGCCGAGAGCCCCACTGCCATGCCCCCACTGTAGGGGGCTAATGAGGGGGTACCACTGCGGGGCAATGTGGGGGCCCACTTCGGGGGGTCATCTGCCGGCGGCCCCCACTTCCGGGGCCCCACTGCCGGTACCTGAGGGGCTACTGAGGTCCCACTGCGGGGCAATGTGGGGGCCCCACTGCGGGGGGCTACTGGGAGGGTCCGGTTGCGTGAGGGGCCCCACTTCTGGGGTCCCCACGTCTGGGGCCCCCACTGCCTGGGGCCCTACTGCCAGTGCCCCCCACAGTGGGGGGCTACCGCTCTCTACCGCTCTTGCCCCGCGCGCCATCCTGCAACGCGCAAAATTTCAGTTCCATTCTCTCTCATAAGGGAACCCTTCTGAATTCCGGGATAAAAAGTATTTCATGCCCTTTCTTGTAATATGAAATTAAATCATGCTAAATTTCATTTGAATACCTTCAGTAGTTTGCGCGCTATGCGCAGTCAAGAAATTTTACTTTGATCCCCTCTCCCAATGGAACCCTATTGAAATCCGGGATGAAAAGTATGAACTCAAATCCTGCCAAGTTTCATTTGAATACTTTTGGTAGTTTCGGCGCTACGCGCAGCCAAAAAATTTTACTTTCATCCCCTCTCCCAAGAGAACCCTATTAAAATCCGGGATGAAAAGTATCCTATGCCCTTTCTCGTAATATGAACTTAAATCATGCTAAGTTTTATTTGAATACCTTCAGTAGTTTCGGCGCTATGCGCAGCCAGGAAATTTTACTTTCATCCCCTCTCCCAAGGGAACCCTATTGAAATCCGGGATAAAAAGTACCCTATGTCCTTCCCCATAGTATGAACACAAATCCTACCAAGTTTCATTTCAATACGTTCAGTAGTTTCGGAGCTATGCGCGGCCAAGATACAGACAGACAGACATGATGAAAAAAAAATACATTTTTGGCATCAGTATCGAAAATAGTGTGCCCTCCAAAAAAAATTTTCTAAATAGATACTACTATCTATACTTATAATAAAACTGTAACAGGTCAAATTCTGTACATTGAAGATATTTAGATTTTTTTTTTTTAATTACTCTCGAGGGAGTAGTCCCTCGAGAGTTATTTTTTTATGACCACTTCTAGATAATTTTCTATACTGCAATAAATCATCCAAATAGGTCCATAAATGACGAAGAAATCGATGAACATACATAAAACACATACATGCCGCATAGAACCTCCACCCTTTTTTCAAAGTCAGTAAAATAGAAGGTGGTGGTGGGTGTATAAAAATTTTGCTTGTTTTCTAAGAATCTCCTATGTATAAATAAACTATAAACAGGATCCTACCTACTTGTCTTTTCTACGGAATAAACAATCTTCAAAATTACGGATTCAATTTTAAATCTCAATCTGAACAGAATAGAATATGAAATATAAATTTCAAATATTGTCAGTTCAATTTTCTCTGTTCATTTTCGTTTCCAACATAAAGAGCCAAGAGCTGGACAAACTAGTTGCTTTTGGTACAAAGAAACATAAAGAAGTCAACAATAAATTCGGATCTGACAAATAAAGCGATCGAACGCTCCTATTTCGGATAATGCCGGATACCGTGCCGCTAACGGCAAATAAATCGACATAATTCAAACAGAACATTGATAGACGTCGCGAATAGGGACTAACAGTCTTGAGACTTGACCGTTTTTTCTATACTAGATAAAAAGTCATAAAAAACTAATAGGTACTCGCGTTTAGAATATCTACTAGATATTTTTGCTAACAAAGGGGTAATAAAACCAAAGAAATATTTATTTGTGTAAAATATTTTACAATACTGGTTACCATCGCAGCATATCGCAGAAGTTTGGTTTTAAAAGCTTTCATCAACCGAACTTCAAAAAAGGAGGAGGTTTTCAATTCGTCGGTACTAATGTTTGTATCATAATTTCATTCGTCTGTGGTCCGTTTTAACACAAATTAGTACCTAGTTCGCTTCATTACTTTTCCGGGTTATTTTCTGTTATTGTGTTAAGTTTTTATCCATGAATATATTTAACCCTAGAATGGTTGCGCGGATTACACACTTGCAAAAACAAAAATGTCTCTAAAACTATAATTGCATTTTTTTTGGCTCCACGTTCTTTCATTTAGATATCTACAAAATGCTCTCAGATCTGTTTAGGCATGGGTCTCTCACGGTTAAGTCACAGGGAGTCTGCAAAGTTCTTGTTAGCAAGTTAGGATTAGGTACATATTTAATCCCCGCGACCGCTCTAGGGTTAATGACATTAAATAAATCTATGATTGGAATTGAGTATAGAGAGTAGAGCAAATTATAGTGTAGAATTCTGAGAACTAGGAAACTAGAGAGTAGTAGCATAGTACCTCAGTACGACGTAGCAAGCTACAATGTGGCATACTACGGCGTAGACGTCTACGGCGTAGCATTTTGAAATGTCAAGGAAAATATCAATGAAATCGAACAGATTGTTCAAAAAGTGCCCAGAAAGATTATGACGGTTAAAATAACTTAGAAATAATGTATTCATGTTATATTAGAAAAGAACCAACCTACTTTAATTCCATAATATGATGTGTTTGTAAGCCCTAGGTTTTAAATCCTCTAATTTTCCACTGCTTTCCCAGCCACAAAATCCGTCGAATACAAATTGAAGAACGAGCAAAACAGAAGCATATTGCTCCATTTCCACTTTGCATCCAGAGGCTAATCGTCCCTAGTCACAAGCAGTATCGATCTTCCGAGATATTTCAGAGCAGCTAAAACGAGATATCGAGGTAGGTCAACCGACGGTCTACACCCACTGATAGCTCTTTCAATCAGGTTGAAAAATAAAGGACATGAGCTGGCAAAGTAGTTTTCAAATCTGGTTGGAGATGAATAGGTTATTTTGTGAAACAAAACTTTGAGGTTCGTTTTCAAACGGAGTTTATAGAGCAAGATAAACATGGCTAGTCGAGTTCTCCAGAATATGGTTCTGAAAAAGTTATAACAACTATTGGTCATTATTTGGCAAGGACACTACCAGCTGCACTACCAGAACACTGGACGAAATTGTCAGTAAAAAGAAATAGTTATTTCCTGATTAGAATGTGTACAACTCAACTTCAAAATAAGCCAAACAATTTTATTTTACAAAACCAGCATGTATCCTGAAAATATGAAAATAATCGTCAATGGGTGAAACGACCCTAGTATTTTTTTTACGTTCCTCCCATAAATCGTCAGAAATAATAGACGACTCGACGCTACACTGAATTTTTACATGAATGGGGGTTTTCCCTATTAAGTTTGCTTTATAATCAAACAGTAACATTTCTGAAGTTTGCTATTACTATTTTTTTATGATTTACTTAGTAATAAATAAGGAAGTATATTTCTGAACTTTGCTGTACCATTTAAATCAAAATACCTTTAATAATTGTAAACAACACTACTGGTAGTGTGGCTGGCAGTGTCCTTGCCAAATAATCTTATACCTTTAAACGAGCAATTCTTGTATATATATGTATATATTCTCAATCTCGGAAAAGGCTCCAACGATTTTGATGAAATTTAGTATATAGGGGTTTTCGGGGGCGATAAATCGATCTAGCTAGGATTCATTTTAAGAAAATGTACATATTTTTATTCATTTTTCATTTATCAGTCTTATCGATAGGGCACTCCCATAAATTTCAACGCTACAAAGCCTTCATGTATCATGTATGACAGTTTTTTAATTTACTGCACTTACTCGGTTATGATGTCACAATGGGGGAGGAAGGAGGTTGTCAGCTAAGATCCGAGGCTAAGATAGATGAACCCATAGACAAAGTCCATTATTTTGGTTCGTTGATAAATAGCCGTGACATAAACTGAAAAATATGACTCTTCTTGACATCTGTTGACGAATAATATTACTATTATTTTTTAAATTGGGAGCAACTAACTGCTCTGACGACACAACAACACTAAAGCTACTCCAGCAGGTGGCGTTGTTAAGCAAGACTAAGCCAATGAGTGTTTGGTTTGAGGTTAGACCCAGAAAAACAATTGTTTATTTATATTATTTGTGTCTTTTTAACTCACGTGTTAAATACAATTTCTAAAACACACAACATACCAAAAAAAAACAGGGCAAATCTCGGCAATCAGGTACTGGTATTAATGCCAGCAAAGACATAGGTAATGAAATAATATTTCGGTGTTCTTGACCCCCCTTATTCATAATGGTCTGCTAACTTAAAACAGCTGCTAAGCAGTGTTATTTCTCATTCTGACTTATGTCAATAGAAGAAGACAGAGTGAGAATTAGCAATGCTTTAAGTTACAGACTATTATGAATAAGGGGGATAACTTTATTGTTTTGAAAAAACTAAAACCGATAACTTTCTATACAAAAACGAAATAATTTTCTAAATCGGTCCATGATGGACGGAGAAACTGGCGAACATACATATAGCCAAACATAGCACCTCCTCCTTTCTCGAAGTTGGTTAAAAATAATGTACTAAGGTACTTAGTCACATACACAGAAAAATAATTAATAAGCAGCCAATTGTCGCTTATGCGATAATTATTATTTTGTTAATTGTTTCTAAGTGTGAAATAACGTATTATCTTTCTATCGATCTACCTATTGCGTACCTATGTATATATGATGGTTATTTGGTTTTTTGTCAGTTGTTTTCATCACTAGGCTGATGAAAACACAGATTGATAGTTCTCACAAATGGATAGTTTCCGTTCAAGTACGGCCCCCAAAGTCTCGCGAAAATTACGATGGCACGTGCCACAGAGTGCCATCGCCCTCCCGGGGTTTACCTTGGGAAGTTGAAGCCCTTACTCTGACAGCCCGGGAACCCAGGTGGTCCCCTAAGGGAATCAATCCCACGGCACCATCATAGGGCAGGCCGTAGCGCGCTCCTTGTTGAAGTCTCCTCCAAGCGGGATCGGTTTTTTCGCGATGCTGCTCGGCGGCGGCGGCGGTCTCTTTCTGGACCATAATCATCACACAAAAAGAGACAGAATGGAAAAAAAAAATGGCATCTGTATCGGTAATAGAGTGCGCACCAAAAAAAATTTCAAAATATCTTCAATGTACAGAATTGGACCTGTTACAGTTTTATTATAAGTATAGATAGATTGAAATTGGTACAGTCAAATTTGTTTAGTTTGGGTAGGCAGGTTCTCAAATTTTAAAAACTTGTATTTTGAACTGACCACGTTTCAAAACTGGGAAAACTGCGTCATGTCTTGCGAGTTTTACGTTGTAGTAATTAGTATTAGTAGATATTTCTTATAAAATTTCTTCAATTCCAACCAAATTCGAGGTAATATGTTTTTCATCAAGCTGCCCATACATAACCTAAAATTAACACTGTTGCCACGCCTTTTCATACGCAATTTAAATTACATTGTCCATTTTCTTCAATGAGCATTGCTAACAATTTTATCTGAAACTTGTAGCCAAGAGAGCAGTTTTATCATTTTTTAGTTTTATCATTTTTTTGTTGTTTCTAAACATTTCAGATCGAGTTTGGCTGGCGTACAGTGAAGTGTACACGGAGGAATGTTACCATTACCAAGTTCGCAAGTAAGTTTAATTTGGGAACTGTCCACCGCACGGTGATTGATGGAGTTGTGAGACGTGCCAACAAAGTTATTCTCTAACGATTACTAATGATTTCATCTTGATCAGATGTTGTCGTTGACAGATCTACAATCTGTTATGTTATAATAACGGTCCGAAAAGCTTGAGAAAATAAAAAAGACTAATTAAAACTATAATTGACTTAAACTGCGAACTCTAGTAGGTAGGTACAGCTGTCAGCGATATGGAAAGCTTTATGGCTGTTTAAAATTTTATTATTTGTAAGAGTGCATAGATTAGCTACGCTTTCATCAACTTTTGTTCAAAACTAATTTCCTTGTAAGAATAAAAAAGTATCGAAAGGTTTCGAAAAAAAAATACTGACCTACCTATTCACACCAATACAACAACGCGTGAATAGCCAACATAATTATGTGTCAAGGATATTTCAACAAACTGGATTTATGGGATAAATCAGTTCCATAGAAATAACTCATGCGATAAACTAGTATTTCTATAAAGTATTCATATAATTTCGCACTGTACATTTTCAGACAGGGTAGGTAATATGAAAAAGGATAGAGTTGTTCAGCCTTCGCAGAATATGAAATTTTAACAGACACACATTTTCTTGAGTATTTTCCTCAGAAGTTATACTCTTAACATGAAAGCTGTTCTTGTTCTTGGAATCAATAACTTATTTGAACTCGTATGAGTTTTTATTTCATCTTTCTTATTTGCTCCCTCTACCTACAACATACTTATGTATATTGTTTATCGAAGCGAGAAAGTAGCGATCAGTTCCCTAAAAATTGCGACATACATAATGTAAATATTAGAAATACGAATAAACTCGCTGTGTCCAAAACTAGGTTACACAAGATTAATGTATCTTTTAAAGGGCAATGTATACGCTTGTACAACAAAACTCCTAGCGAGTTGCAATAATTTTCAATAAATTAATTCAAACAAATTGTCAAACATATCCTTTGTAAAAAGGCTTATTAGAAAATATCAGACTATCTAGAAGATAAAAAAGCTTGGGACGGATTTAGCTCCAACTCGAAAAATAACACCTAACAGGCTAAAGGTTTATTCGTCGCTTCTTTACTTTTGTTTTACATACCGAAACGACCGAAACCAAAATATTACTTTATTATCATGTCAGTGTTTAATTTTAAGAATTTCACCGTTTCAAGTGTAGATTTATTGTATATAAGGAAATAAAGAATTTTTGACTTTGACTTTAGATTCTTTGAAATCACTCGAGTAAATTCAAATGACAATAAATATACAATTGCACGATTTTGAATTGGTTCTTTTTTTTGACTTGTTCCGCAAACGGAAGAGACCGATATCATATGGCGGACCCGGATTTAAAACTTTTTGTCTTTTGACCTATAATGAAAATAATCATAGCGAAAGGATGATATTTCATTTTTTTTTTAATTAACTCGGTAAGATTGGTGTAATCTCACTAAGCGCGTGAGAAAGGAAAAAATATACCTAGGTATGTTTTAGTAAATCGGAAAAAAATATCCGTAGATCGTGCAAACATTAAAAAAACATTTAAAAATCAGTGTATTATGAGTTCATTTCCATTTTCTGGGAAATTTATTTCATCTCCCACACTGAGAAAACGAACGTAAAGGTAGGTACAAGTACCTATCAAATAATAAAAATAATGCCGGATAATCCACACAGCATCAACTAGCCACAAGCAAAGAGGTCGTCCATTAATCACGTGGTTTTTTTCGCATTTTTTTAGGGTTAAAAACCCCCTCCCCCGTGGTGTCATGTCGTGAGGTTTAAGACTAGCCCCCTCCCCTACGCAAAATCACGTGTTTTTTTTGTAGGTACAAGTCATCTAAACGAATATTATCTTTAAATACCTACAGGTAAGTATAATATTGCGGAATCGTATTGATATTTCGTGAATTTTGTCGAACCCCCTCGCCCCCTTTCGAGCCTGACGTGATTAATGGGCGAACCCTAAGCAGAGCTTGTGTTATGGGTACTAGATGACTGATATACATAATAGAATATTTTACATCGATATACATATTTTTTTTGTTATAAATAGAAAATACCCAGAACGTATCACGTATTTTTGTGGGCAATTATTTAAACAACATATATAAAAATATTTCAAAAGGTAGAAGGTACGAGCAAAAGGACTGTAAATACCTATTACTAATTCAGCTGGTATAAAAGGTCCTAGGGTATTGAAGTACCCTTTCGGAGCTACATATATCCTTTGCCATGGAACCTTAAGGGCAGACGACCGCGGGCTGCAGTCACCTGTGACAGTATTCAGCACAATGGGACACCCCACCACCCGGCCCCCTAGTCGGTGTTACCACTGAGACATGGGTAGGAAGAATTTACAGTCAAAATTTTTATGTTCACTCCAAAACTATTGAACAGATCGGGCAGAAAGCATACAGATTGTTCTATTTACTACTATACTTTGAAATAAAAAAAAAACGCGTATAAATCTGCGAGCTTATACGGACGAATTATTTCTGTTTTAAACGAATACCTACAATTACCTACCAAAAGATAATGTAGATATGTATATGTATTTTTACTGAGGAAAGTTAATACCGAAGATTACATAATGTAGGTCAATAGTTGTAATGTTTCTTACTATCGACTCAATAAGTAACACCAGATGAAAGCAAGTAGCTGAAAGTATTTACCATTACCAATAACAATCTGGGTCTCTTCAAGACAAGAGTGAACAGGTGTCTTCTAGACCTTCGTGATACAACATCGGCCACATCATCACTTTCCACCGGGTGAGATAGGGGTAAAACGAAGGTCTATAGATTGTAAAAATTGTACATACTTATCAGAAAAATATTATTAATAATTCGAACTGCCAACTGAAACTTTAAGCTAGTTTCTAAACATTTGAACCCAGTTGTAGTTGGCAATACTCCATTCTGGGGAGGTGGGTAGAATGCAACGGTATGGGCAAACATATCTACCTGAAAATTTCACGTGCCACGGTTTCAGCTTTTTCGGTCATTGTTAGGCGTTACATTTTCATGAGCCCTGGATTTATGAAGTGGAAATCGCTGGAATGGATATTTGCAATTGGTATTTGGGTGTTCGACTACAACTGTTTATTTTTTCTTTATTTGGTTTATTTACCTACGGTTTAATACATGGAGTTCTTACATCTATACCTATATCTAGGTTATAAAAATACCAACATGTTAGAAAAAGTAGAATTTCAGATTAAAGACATTTTATAAGTGACTATGAATTGGGAGGCCTATGTCCAGCTGTGGACGTGTATGGGCTGATATGATGATGAATTTATTGATGATTACAGTGTTATTATAAGTATAGATGTTTGAATCTCTAATCTCAGTAGTTCTTTTTTACCAATCAAAAGGAACTGATAAGATGGAAACCGAGTTTCACTTACCTACGACTGACCCTGTTCAATGCTATTATCCAATTAAGTAACTGAAAAACTCTGAAACTTTTACTTACGTTTGTTCTTATCGAACAACCTAGCTCCAACCCACTTAGGTACCTACTTCCTGAAACTAATTCCAAATGGCTAGAACTTTCTTCGTAATTCACTTTAATTTTCTAAACTAACTGAAGGCAGGGTTTAGGTACGCCAACTAAAAGTTAATAGAGGTGTGTTGTTATTTTACAGTACACTAGGTATTGTAAAATAAAAGGCCAACAAAGGTATTTCATTTTTATAAAATTTGGAAATAAAAATTAATCTGTTGCTAGTTATTATTATAAACATTTAACTTAAAAGCTGTCAGTAAAATAAGTATATAAACATCACAATTCGATAGATACGTATATAGATAAAATAATTCCTCTAAGTTAATAATTATGGAATATGCGACTATTGGCATTCTTATCGCTCTAGCCTGAACGATCACTTCCGTACATCTTGAAAGGAACCGTTAGATTGTTTATGGGGTAATCTATATTTATAAAAGAGTAAACTGGGTGACTCATCAAGAGATCTCTGAAACTACAGAGATACGAAGCTGAAATTTTGCATTAAGGACGTAGGCACCCGCTAAGATCGAATTCTCGGAAATTCGTATTCTAAGGAGGTTAAAGTTATTTTTTATAATAACTTCAGAACCGTAACTGTTGGCACGTCAAAATTTGTAGTGTAGAAACATGACTTAAAATAAACAGACACGTTTTTCAGGTTCTTTTTTTATTCACAGCCTTAAGATCAATTGTTTGGGGTCAAAGTTAGGCGACTCACTGACTTATATCACGAAATCTCAGGAACTAGAAGAACTACGAGGCTGAAGTTTTGCATGGAGGTTTCTTTTGAGACGTAAGCACCCGTTTAGAATTTTTGGAAATTTGTGTTAAAAGGTCATGTTGTTAAAGGGGTCATGGGTCATTTTTATAATAACTTAAAAACCATAACTGTTGGTCCCTCAAAGTAGCGTACCAAGATGTCTATAAGCGAAACGTATTTTATGGTTTTTTGAAATTCGCACTTGGAAACTAACATTACTAAAGGGGTATTACTAAAGTCCACGCGAACGAAATCGCAAGCGGGTCAGCTAGTTCTGTATATAAATACTGCTGGACAATTCACACAGCATCATCTAGCCCCAAGCTAAGCAGAGCTTGTGTTATGGGTACTAGATAACTGATATACTTAATATAATAGACTACATAGTTAGATAATTTGTATTATATGTACATAGAAAACGACCAGAACACCCTGAGTGGCGGGAATCGAACCCGCAACCTCATGCATCGCAGGCGGACCGCGCCACAGAGGTTGTCTGTATATTTAACAAGAGTTTTTAAGCATCGATATCTATAGCTTTTTAGAAATTATCCATTTTATTGTTTTGAATATTAATTTTACACTCGGGACGAGACTTGAGGAATAAATTCAATCAAGGATATTAATAATTAAATTTACCGTACTGTTGTTACGAATTTTGAATTATATTTTGTTTCGAATTGCGTTCAAAATTAATTTTCTAAGATCTTCTTTTGTTTATTTTTCAGATAATAATCGATAGGTAGATAAGTTTTGCCGCTGATTGGGCCATGGGGCCGCGGCATAGAATATCGACCCCTCCAACTCAACCGTGGATGTCGTAAGAGCCGACTAAGGGAACCTACCAGAGGTATTACTAACATCTTACTGCGATCACCAATCCGCAAGCGTGGTGATTATGGCAACCCCCCCCCCCCCATATGATGGCAAAAACGAAGAAATTTGGCCCCCAGTGCCCGGCAGCTCTGCTATTTCTGGTCACGGTAGCGGCCATGGTAACGGCGGGGCAGGGGGTGCTCGGAATCTCCGGCAGAGATTGAGCTACCAATCCCAA
Source organism: Eupithecia insigniata (assembly GCA_947859395.1). NCBI lineage: Eukaryota > Metazoa > Arthropoda > Insecta > Lepidoptera > Geometridae > Eupithecia > Eupithecia insigniata. The sequence goes on along the minus strand of OX402009.1, from coordinate 6,480,822 downwards.
CACCGACGACCCTTGCACCTGGTAGCATACAACGCACGAACATTGAGGACCGACGAGAAGGTAATCGAGCTGGAAGAAGCGGTAGACAAGTTGCGCTGGGACATTATAGGGCTATCGGAAGTCCGAAGAGAGGGAGAGGACACGATCACCCGGCAACTTGTTTTACTACTGGGAGGGCGACCAGCTGTCCCAACACGGTATTGGGTTTCTCGTCCACAAGTCCCTCGTCAACAACATTGTAAAGATCGAGAGCGTCTCGAGCAGGGTGGCGTACCTTATACTCAGAATCAAACGGTATTCGCTGAAGGTCATACAGGTATATGCCCTGCACTCGGGACGCCCTGACGATGAAGTGGAGATCATGTATGACGACATCTCCAAAGTCATGCATGCCTCGAAAACACACTACACTGTTGTGATGGGGGATTTAAACGCGCGGTTAGGCGCAAAGAGCGGCAACGAACTGAGAGTGGGCCAGTTTGGATTTAGCTACACCTTGGCGGCTATAAGCATGAGATAGACTTCATCATGACGACCCACAGGCACATATTCAATGACGTCTCTGTGATCAACAGGGTTAAAACCGGCAGCGATCACCGTATGGTAAGAGCGTCATTGAATATCAATGTAAAGCTAGAAAGGTATCGTCTGATAAGGTCTACTCTACGCCCAAACCCTGTCCAGATACAAAATCCCGAGAGCTTTCAGTTGGAGTTACAGAACCGCTTTGAATGCCTCGCGGAATGCGTAACAGTGGACGAACTAAATAACGGGCTGGTGGAAACTGTCCGTGCGGTCGGGTCGGACTTCTTTAGGACCCCCCGCAGAAATAAAACACAGAGACTCTTGGGTCACACTCTGCAGTTAATGGCAGAGGAGTGAAATGAGGCTGCAGTCTTCGGCAGACATGTTGATATACGGTGCGCTCAACAAACAGATCTCGAAGTCTATGCGACACGATTTGCGCTCATACAATACCAATTGATCTGTCGCTTGGGCAGAGCCAGCTGACGAAGCTGCAGACCGATAGCGGCAGCATCATTTCCTCCAAGCCTGAGATCTTGAGAGAGCTTGAAAAGTTTTATGGGCAGCTTTACACCTCATCGCAATGCCCTGCAAATAGCACGGCAGGCGATGCAAGAGCCCGTTTAACCCGACACTATACCGAAGGTATCCCGGACGTCAGCCTCTAAGAGATAAGGACGGCTCTCAAACAGCTTAAAAACAACAAGGCACCCGGGGATGACGGAATAACGACAGAGCTTCTGAAAGCGGGTGGATCACCAGTACTTAAAGTCCTTCAGAGGCTATTCAACTCTGTCATTCTCGAGGGACAAACGCCAGAGGCGTGGAACAGAAGTGTGATGGTACTGTTCCATAAGAAGGGTGATAAAGCCCTTCTAAAGAACTATAGGCCCATCTCACTGCTGAGCTACGTCTATACTGCTGGCTGTTTTCGAGAGTAATCACCAACCGTATGGCTCGAAGGTTTGACGACTTCCAGCCGCCCGAAAAAGCCGGGTTCCGAAAAGGCTTTAGTACCGTAGACCACATACATACGCTCCGGCAGATTATACAAAAAACAGAAAAGTATAACCGGCCGTTATGTCTAACGTTTGTGGACTACGAGAAAGCCTTTGATTCAGTCGAAACCTGGGCAGTCCTGCAGTCTCTCCAGCGGTGCCAAATCGACTACCGGTATATCCAAGTGTTGAAGTGTTTGTACAGCAAGGCCACTATGTCAATTCGTCTCCAGGACCAAAGCACAAATCCGTTCCCACTGCAAAAAGGGGTGAGACAGGGAGACGTCATTTCTCCGAAACTGTTCACCTCTGTATTGGAGGATATTTTTAAGCTTGTGGACTGGGACGGATATGGCATCAATATCAACGGCGATTACATCACTCACCTTCGATTTGCCGACGATATAGTCATTATGGCAGAATCACTGGAAGACCTTAGCAGGATGCTCAGAGACCTCAACACCGTTTCCCGCCAAGTGGGTCTTAAAATGAACATGGGTAAGACAAATATCATGTCTAATGCCCATGTCGCACCCTTACCGGTCTATCAACTTGGATGGGCAGCGTTCGGGAAACTTCGCAATATCTTCTCGTCACAGATACCGCAGAGCCTCAAGACGAAAGTCTTTAACCAATGTGTGCTACCAGTGATGACTTACGGATCCGAGAGGTAGTCGCTCACTATAGGCCTTGTGCATAGGCTCAAAGTCACCCAGCGAGCTATGGAGAGAGCTATGCTCGGAGTTTCTCTACGCGATAGGGTCCGGAATACGGAAATTCGTAGAAGAACCAAAGTTACCGACAAAGCTCTCAGAATCAGCAGGCTGAAATGGCGATGGGCAGGCCATATAGCTCGTAGAACCGATAACCGCTGGGGAGTAAAGGTTCTCGAGTGGCGACCGCGATGCAATGCGAAACAGAGTGTGGGAAGACCTCCCACTCGATGGACCGACGACATCGTAGCGGTCGCAGGGAGTCGTTGGATGGAGGCGGCTCAGGACCGCTATTCGTGGCGTCGTTTGGGGGAGGCCTTTGTTCAGCAGTGGACGTGTACGGGCTGATGATGATGATAAGATAGATTTATTTATTTATTTAAATCTTATGTTCTGAAGGGCTTTTAGCCAAACACTGAACTAACAGGGCTGACGTACAGCCCTGTTAGTTAGAAAATACTTTTAGTGGAATCTTAAAACTAGGAAATAATAAATAATTAGATGAAATAAACTACAAATGGAAGAACGCGTATCAAAACTCCCATGGTTGAAAGCAATCTAGCAATGTCTCCGTGCAAATAGCACCGCAGATCGCTTCACAATAAAATGACACATTTTGGCATTTAACCTTTGATGACAGAAACTACAGATGGAAGAACGCGTATCAAAAGTGCCATGGTTGAAAGCAATCTAGCAATCTCTCCGTGCAAATAGCAATGCAGATCGCTTCACAATAACAATGGTATCGTCTCAGAATGACACATTTTGGCATTTAACCTTTGATGACAGAAACTACAGATGGAAGAACGCGTGTCAAAAGTGCCATGGTTGAAAGCAATCTATCAATCTCTAATCTCTATCTCTACCTGCGCACGCTTAAAGACACGTTTCCACTTGAGAAACCAGGGGTGTACAAGATCGACTGCAGTTGATGGAGCTCCTACATAGGCCAAACGAAGCGCACTATTGCCTGCAGAGTCAAGGAACACATACGCGCGGAGAATCCGGCAACGGAGAAGTCCGCCATAGCGGAGCATCTTCTCGAGTCTGGTTCAAACCACTGGATTGAATTACATAATCCTCAAGTAATCTCAACAGAGCGACATTACATACCAAGAATGGTACAGGAAGCCATTGAGATTACCAAACACAGGAACTTCAACCGAGAGGAAGGTTTCCAACTATCCGGAACGAGGAGCCCTGTGGTGAGAATGTGCAAAAACCGAAAAAGTGATGTATCAACCAGGCCGCGTCCAGATACCGTCAGTATTGTGTGTCGTGATTGAGTTGAGTTCGATAATGAAACCGGTGGTAGTGTTAATATTCGTAGCAAAAGATAAAGAAAGAGGGTAGATCGATATATCTACCAATAAAAACGAACTCGCAGTGACTTTAGTTGTTCCGTGATCATGGCGCATGTAACTGTGCCAAAATATTGGAGAACTCAAAACTCAAATCATGGTAAATATCACGTTAACTTTAGTATCTATCAATCTCTCCGTGCAAATAGCACCGCAGATTGCTTCACAACAAAGGTATCGTCTCAGACTGACACATTTTGGCATTTAAACTTTGATGACAGAAACTACAGATGGAAGAACGCGTGTCAAAAGTGCCATGGTTGAAAGCAATCTAGCAATCTCTCCGTGCAAATAGCACCGCAGATTGCTTCATCATAACAATGGTATCGTCTCAGAATGACACATTTTGTCATTTAACCTTTGATGAAAGAAACTACAGCTAGAAGAACGCGTGTCAAAAGTGCCATGGTTGAAACCATTCTATCAATCTCTCCGTGCAAATAGCGCCGCAGGTCGCTTCACAATAACTATGGTATCGTCTCGGAATGACACATTTTGTCATTTAACATTTGATGACAGAAACTACAGATGGCAGAACGCGTCTCAAAAGTGGCATGGTTGTAACCAATCTATCAATTTCCCCGTGTAAATAGCACCGCACGCACTATCTAGAGTTCCTTTCACGGACGATTCTCTGACGATACTATTTTCATAGTTAAGCGATTGGTTAGCAAAGTTGGCCCCTGTTCCTATCATGCCAAAGCACCATCAGTGTATTGCGTAACTCGATGAAAGAATGTATGGAAGGGCATTAACCGGGAACAAGGCTTTCCTGAAGTATCACAAGAGACTTGGCTGGGGTCAGCTTGCATCTGAAGAGTCGAGATCAGTGTTACGACGCAGGCGCGGCGGTATATATATATTTCATATAAATGTATGTATATGCATATTTCCCTTTTTAACAGGAAATATGAACTTTTTGAAAGTTCAAGACAGAAGCAGAGTTGTGGTGTCAATTCAAAACGCCAAAACTAAACTTAACTAATATGACAACACTGAAAATGTTGCTATTTTTTTTTTTATGAACGAAATAAAAAGGATAGCTTCAGTTTAATGCTGACAAATTAGTTTAGTTTTGGTGACATCTTAATTGAGACAATGTATGTATTTGGTGATTAGAAAATAAGAAAATGTTGAAACTTGCTAATTTGAACTCACACCACTCGAATCACATTCACCCTGATGAAGTCCCTCGTTATGGGATGAAACGTTGGTGTTCTTCCATCACAAACTAGGTTCGTAGTTAACCCACTTACATTCATAATGAATTCGTCAATCTACGAAGGTTTTTAAGTAAAACGCCGCAATGTTATTGCAGTATCGTGTTATTTATATGCAACTAGCTTTGCCCGCGGCTTCTCAAGTAGCCTATGTCCGTCCCCGGGATACCTGCCTAATTTCATTAGAATCTATTCAGCCGTTTAGGCATGAAAAGGTAATAGAAAGACAGAGTTACTTTCGAATTTATAATATTAGTATGGATGGCGGAATCATCCTGGCTAATAATAGTACCTAAACATTAGAATTTCACAGTTAATTCAGTAAGAATCGGTTGGCAGATCACGGCTTTGCTAAGTCAGCCAAACACTCCCCTATTTCCCTCGAGGGCAACAAACCGGTAGTAAAAGGCTTATCACTCCCTCATATCCATTCACTAGTTGAAAACCGCGACTGAATTATTAATATTCAACTTGAACAAGGCGTAGACTGATTTAGTAATACTGTCTAAGTTTGCAGGTCATACCGACGACGATTGGGTATTGCAAACTTGAATGAGATAAACTATCTAGATCTATACCTAGGTCAAAAGTAAGGTGAGACGGAACGACGACGTTTGAGTTATTAATTACTTACAATTAGGCGCTGCGCAAACGTAGACACTTTTTGTTGCCAACACGGCACACTTACATACAAACTTCTTCTTAAGCTGTGCCTTTAAGCAGTTTAAGAAGAAGTTTATATTTACACAGTCGCCAGTTGCCGCAACAGTTGCTCTGTCTGCGCAGCGCCTTATTCAGTAATAACGTCTCGCTAGGTAATGGGAATCATTCAGAAATTCTTGTAACCTTTTCAACTTACACATAATTTAAACATATACACGATAGTAAAACTATTTAATATTTTGTTTAAAGTTAACAACAAGAAGCCCTAAAAAGAAACGACCTACTCTAAATGGTCAATGATTTTGAATATTCGGTTGATTTCACAATACTTCACGCCCGCCATTGTGAAATCCCGTGTTCCATTAGCAGATCACACCTTTACCGAACCAGCAGAAATATAAATATGAAGCATTTTTCGCAAATCGACGTCCGTACTACGGTGAGGGGTGGGGATTCGGGCGAGGGGCGCGGGGTGCACGCAGCCTCCCGGCAACGATTACTGATTAGTGTGGCTGTGGCGGCGAGAGCGAGGCCTCGCTTCTTCGTCATGCCGCCACCGGTCCGACGCGAGACTTCCCTTATACTTACCCTATTCAACCTCCTTGGTACATTAAAAACTCTTTTATCAACCTCGGTGCAGTTTTTGAACTTCGAAGGCTAGTTTCGTCAGTGATACGCGATCAGCTGATCGCCGGCAGACACGCCTCACATGTTACTACTACATTACGTTTGTGCCGTATTGTATCTGAATGTTCGTTGACTGGTATTTTCGGTGAATGTGTTTTCCTGCGGTGATTATAGGCAAGTTTATAACCCAAAGCATAAATATTGTGCCACTATTTAAGACATATTGAAGCTTTTCTGTAGCTAATAGACATAACAAACTCTACATTCAGTATTCTATAGATGACAATGCTTTCAAACCGCAAATCTCGGTTCTTTGATGTCACACAATGCTCTAAAAGGAAATGAACTCAGCTAAAGCTTGTTTATAGGCACTGTGAAGCCTAATTAGTACGAAGCATGCAAGTCAAAGCCTTAGGCTGCTTAAGGGCTTGGGGGAATGCGTCGATGTCTTTAATATGTGCATTTATTAGTTGGAGCTTCGTAGCAAAGCTCGTAGCAACGTAGATGTTACGACGTAGCACGTCGTAGCAACGTGGAGGTTCTACGCGGGCCACGTTGTAGTTTTTCCTTCCGTATCCGACCTTCTGTTTACATAATAATGTTGCGTGAAGATTACGAACCTACTAAGGGGTTACTAAGGGGGTGTTTTCGTGTGTACATTTATATTTTACGCATCATTGTCACCATTTATGTAAATGTCTTACTTATGCTAGAGTCTTGGGGGCGCTTCTAATTGGTATTGAAATGGATTAATTGAGCTACTAGTCTAGATTGTTTGCAACCGCCTGCAGTTAACCATTTCAATTATAAAATAAAAGTTAAATTTATTATTTTTAATTTTTCTTTATATCTATTGTATTTTTCTTTGTCAATAAAGTTACTTATGTGTAGGTAGAGTATATTATTATATCTAGTTTTTTATAGTATATAGACCTTCGTTTGACCACAATCTCACCTGATGGAAAGTGACGATGTGGCCAACAACGAACATATGTGTTTATGTCAAGTATTATATAGGTAATCTGCGCTTATGTATTATTATGAACGTTACTACGTTTATTATTTCAAGTAGGGTGTTTAGTTATTTATTACGGTAAAAAATCAGGGTTATTTTTTCCTTGAGGTTGTTCAAGTCTTGAGAACAAACACGCTACTTTTACCCGGAAACAGATGAGTAGGGTGTTACCATGCTTATCGATCACGTCGATCGATTAGTGTGATAGATACTATCGATCGACGTCGATTAATCCATTCCACCATCGATCGACAGTCGATAGATTGGTGTGATAGAAAATATCGATCGATGTCGACTAATCCATTCCAACATCGTCGATGCCCTCGATCAACGATCGGTTTATTGGTGTGGTAACACAATTACATTTAACACGTCATTGCTACCAGCCACTTTGACAATTATCAACTGCATTTCTATATTATAACGCCATTTTATCAACACCAACATTCATCATAGTTTCACCCTCCCACCCCTTTTGTGACTTTATCAAATAGGGTAAGCTCAGATTATATTTCACCCCGTCGGGTTAGACTGAGCTTAGTGAATTGACTAGGCTAAGCCGTGTCTAGTCGTATCAATTAATATGTAACATCAGTTAGAAGCTATCACGAAGAACTGATTCTGAATACTGATTACGAGTAAAGGGTTATTTTTTGTCATCTTATGCCGGGATCTTATGGATTATTGGCCTTCGGGCGGCTCAGAACATTCTACTAATATTATAAATGTCAAAGTTTGTGAGTATGGAGGTAATTAGTCTATGGTATGGATGTATAGATGTTTGTTCTTCTTTCACGCAAAAACTACTGAACCTTGAAGATTGGGCTGAAATTGTTTGGGACCTGGAATAACATGTAGACTATTGTTTTATCCCGATAAAACGCGGGCGAAGGCGTGGACAGCAGCTAGTCACTACATAATTTATACATAAAAGTTCGTTTTAAACTAGAACGAATGTCTTTGTATCTAACCGACGAAAAACATAAGATTCTATGTTCAGCTGTATGTATGTTTTTTGGATATAACATATCGAAAACGGACTAGACCGATATCGTACGGCGGACTTGGAGTAAAAACTTTTTGTTGTTTGACCTACAATGAAAATAACCATAGCTAAATGCTGAAATTTCAGAAAAAACGTTTGAAATGGATTTCCCTAAGATCAAGCAGCCTACGTTCTACTAACTCTGTGGGATTTACATACACGTTTTTCGCCCGCTAAACTCGTCAGATATGAAATTCCAGAGTTTTCCGTCCTTTACGCCTGTAATGAATGACGTAGTTTCTACCTCATGTTTGGAAACGGAATATGTCACTTTCCGAGCAAGTGCAGTATACATATATTCCCTGATATCAATGGTCCTTGATAATGCGAAACGATAAAAACGTATAAAAAGATCATAAAGTAAATCTACAACGGATTTTATTCATTTTCCCTGTTTAATAAACAGCAATAAACTCATGAAGGGTACCCTTTATTGCTTTTAATATCGGAAAATGAAGTTTAGTTGGGGAAGAGTAGGTAAAGTAAAATGTTTATGAAATTCTTCCAAAGTTTAACGCCAGTGTATTGCATTTGAGTTGCCATCGCTTTGATGGCTTTTCTAGTCAAACGTAAAAGCAAAAGCTGAGCTTAACCAATTAAATTGCCCAATTTGTAACGCGGATAAGCGATCGAATGCGCAGTACTACTCGTAGTATTTTCTAATCCGCTGTCATTCGAAATTATTTCGAAATCGAGAATCGGGTGTAGGTAATAAATAGGTATGCACCGAGGGCATAAAGCAGTATCTTACGTCATGTGCGTCATTGAATCCCGAGCGCAACCAAGAATTCTAGAATAGGTCATGAGCGAAGCGATGGTGTCACAAGAGTCCTGAGTTACCATTATCATCATATCAGCCCATAAACGTCCACTGCTGGACATAGGCCTCCCCATAAGACGCCACAAATAGCGGTCCTGAGTCACCTACATCCATCTAGGTACTCCCTGCGACCTCTATGATGTCGTCGGTCCGATCGAGTGGATGGTCTCTCAACACTCTGTTTCGCATTGCATCGTGACCGCCACTCGAGAACTTTTACTCCCCAGCGGTTATCAGTTCTGCGAGCTATATGACCTGCGCACTGCCACTTCGGCCTACTAATTCTGCGAGCTATGTCGGTGACTTTGGTTCTCCTACGGATTTCCGTATTCCGGATTCTGTCACGTAGAGGAACACCAATCATAGCTCTCTCCGTAGCCCGCTGAGCGACTCTGAACTTAAGAACAAAGTCTCGGATCCGTAGGTCATCACTGGCAACTCACATTGATTGAAGATTTTGTCTTGAGGCTCTGCGGTTTCTGTGACGTGAGAGTCCTGAGTGCGAGAGGGATTTATCACGCCCAAGACGAAGTCAGCTTTATGCACGAGGAGGACACTCTACTTGTCGCACTTTCTGCGAGTAAAATGTAAAAGATTGGTGACGGTTTCGCGGAATTGGCGAAAATACTAATATTTTATTCCACCTTTCGAACAGAGGTTAGTTTGAATTTCGAAATACTTAGTGTACGGATCTCCTTGGTAAAAAAGTTCACACATATTTCATGTTCCAAATTCAATCTCATAATTGGGAGTAATGTTCTTTCTGCTCATTATTCCCAAGGGAGTAATGAGTGCGATTTGTTTGAATTTGGTAGAACCTTCACCTTTTTCAGCCATTGGGGTATAATCACTTGCTTTCGGTGAGGGCTACATGACGTATACCTATGTATAACGTGCGTTTTTCAAACATGGAGGATAAGTTTTTAGAAAAAGAAAAAAAAATAATAATCAAAAGACGGTGACAACACAATGGTTCCCGTTTCAACTATCTCTCTTCGAAAATACTACCCAAAGTTAATTAAGTAACTATACCTAACTAACCTAACTATGGTAGTTCTTAGTACCTACCGAAATGTTTCTTTAATAAAAAAGCTAGCAAAAGGAAACCTGTAATATAAACACTCCCCCAGTTCATAACAATGAAGTGAACAGTAACTTGGCAATAACCATTCAAAGAGTAGTTCCTATTATCTAATCTAACGACCCAGAAGATATGCTACTCTATTGTCTATGCGAAAATAAGGAAAATTGAAACGAACAACGTGAAATATGGAAGATAAATAGCACTGGGTGGCTGCTGAAAAAATACAGCCTCATAAAATGGCATTGCTTGGATTTCCAGTTAGGGCTGGGAGATGTAAAAACGCTGGAAGTTTATATTGAAAATAGTCGGAAGCACTAATCTTGATCTTTCCATGGGCACCAGGAAACCCTTGCCCTTGGGAGGTTGTCTTCCCTTGGATCTTTCTATGGTGGATTTATATTGCATGTGTGTTTAGTGTAATGATGGTGATGTGATGTGGATAAAACACCGTTCTTAGTTTTGGTTTTATTTACATAAAATCTATTTAGGGTCCGCTTACGCACGCTGTGTACGGTCGTGAAAATTATCCGGATTTTATCCTTACCAAAAGCCGGATCCAAACAATCCTTTTATGCAAACATTCTGCAGATTTTTTCTCATCTAAAAAAGGATAAACACTTTATCTCGATTGAAGAAGACGGATCTTCTTTGTTTTTATTCATTCTTGTAATTACGTTACAGTAATTGCTCTCATTGTTCTTTCTACAAAATGTTCAAGAAAACGGTAAAATGTAACAAAGATAAAGTTGATTAATTAAGTAGTGGAAAAGCTTACAAATTGCTCGTTGACTTTTTTTATAACAACAGCTTTTAAACCTAAGTGTATCAAAAGTTTTATGTTAGATTTTATGAATATTTTTCACCATAGATAAATATACCGTCAGATATATTTTATAACTACCCCCTACTTTAATTTTTCTTTCCCTGTTCTTAACATGTTGATAATTTTTAACCGACTTCATAAGGAGGAGGTTCTCAATTCGTCTGTATGTTTTTTTTTTGTATGTATGCGTATCGTATGTGTACGCGATATCTCCGCCAATTATGGACCGATTTTGAAAATTCTTCACTCTTAGAAAATGTTCCCGAGGGGATTAGTATTTATCGCAAAACATAAAATAATTGTAAAAGTAAGGGAATTTTATGTCGGTTTATCGTTTTTTAAAACACGCCATATTAATGGTTACCAAAGTACCTACTATCCACCAATTTAGACAAAGTTACTTAGTTACTTACCAATGTGGTACGCTGTCACCCAAATGTAACTAAGCAAAATTAGCCCTAAGTTATCAATTAAGTGATTTTTTAAATTCATATGCGAATAAAGTTTCTTAAACCATATAACTCCGTTGTTCGGAATTATTTAGAACGTAACGACATAGCTCGAAATACTTATTTACTGAGTGTCGTAGCATTTTGTAGCAACAGAAAAATGATGGGAAAATAAGATCAAAGAAGGTTGAGGCATCGCTGACTGGGGCCGATAAATCAACGACCCGGCCAGAGGTTCTAATGGTCCCCAATTATCCCTCGCCCTTTCGATCCGACGACAATGCGATCACTACTCTAAACATATTGACGACCTCTGTAGCGTAGAAGACGATGACGCCGTGCATAGACGTAAAGTTGCGGATTCGATTTCCCCCGTGAGATACTTGTTTGTATGATGCTTATAGGTTTTTGTTTTGGTGCCCTAGTAGTACTATTAAAATATTCAGTATTCTGTACCATAACAATGGTACTATCGTCTCAGCAGGGAATTTATAACTAAGTTACGTTAGTATATACTCGTAAATTCCTTGCGTCTCAGAATGACACATTTTGGCATTTTACCTTTGTTGAAAGAAACTATAGATGGAGAGACGCGTGTCAAAAGGGTTGAAACCATTCTATCCGCTCTTATTATTATTGTAATCTCCCCTCCATTCCGTTACTATGAAATTTTCGAAATTTCACTGGCAGAAAAGTGGCAAACCAGACACGGCCAAAAACAAAGAATAATCAAATAATCTCTCCGAGCTTGTTATTATTATTTGTCCCCGGTTATAAGTATTTACTCAGTATATAATGTATATTTAGGTATGTAGTTTATTGATTTTGTCTTATATGGTCTATATTTTAGAACAGAAAACTCTTTGAATTGCCTAGCACATTATTCAATTATTTATTGACAGACTTCGTTCCTACCAAATACATATTTGTATAATTTATTACTGGCTACTGCCTGCGCTTTCGCCTGCGTTTTATCGGGATAAAAATTAGCCTAAATGTTATTCCACGTATACCCATACCAAATTTCAGCCTAATCGGTTCAGTAGTTTTTGCGTGCAAGAGTAACAAATATCCATCCATACATCCATCCTTACAAACTTTGACATTTATAATATTAGTAGGAAGGATAAGATACAAATCCGCTTGCAGCTCGGAAATTATACACAGTCTAGCCCACAGAAATCTTAACAAAACAATTTATTCACAAATTGGTGTACTTATATTATTTATTTTATGCACTCCAACAAAGCATATTTCAACCGTATCTCCGAGGAATAAAACATAATTTAGCTCGAAACTACGGCCATAAATAACAAAAGTACGCAAATAAAGGAACTCACGAGCTTAAAGTGATGTAAATCAAAGTTTTTGACTTCAAAGAATTTCGCTCAACTAGGTACCCTTTTGTCCCAAAGGCAATGAACATTTTTGCAAACATTGTAGAAATCCGCTCATTAAAATAAAAAACGCGGTGAAATAGGTCAAGTGAGAAATGGGTGCGGTAGGGTTCCGTACAGCGTAATCGGCGAATCAATGGCCCTGTTCCGCGAACGGCTGTTTTTTACGCATGAGACCATTTCGAATGTTGATTAGTTACCCTCGGCTTATGGATTTTGTAAAAAAACACGTATTTTATGATTTATGTCCGGGATGGGACGATTGTAAGTTAATTAAATTAATAAATCAAATTAATAGATCAAAGTCTTCCTCCTAGTCTAATTTAATCTACGGCAGCCAGTCGCAATGGACACTAGCCATGTACGAAGGACATAATATAATGTCTTACGTATAATATTAAATACTAGCTTGACCCGCCCGTGGCTACGCCCGCGTGGACTAAAAAGAATATCACACCATGCATTGTTTTATTATATCTCAAAGGGATTAGGCAGTGTTTTCGATAAAAGCTCCCAGGCGGCTTGACTTTAACCGGCATTTCTAAAAATTATCGTTATATTTCAAACAATTTATACAAAACCTTGATAAATTATATATTTAAACCTTCCTCGTGAATCACTCTATCGATTGGTGAAAACCGCAGGAAAATCGGTTTAGTAATTTTTTAGTTTACCGCGAACAGATAGACAGACGCGGCCGAGTACTTTGTTTTTATGTGGTGATGGTGCATTCCTTCTTATCGTAAAAACATTCTTATATCTTTCTGGAACTACATTGGTAGATAGATTGTCTGCATAGTAATAAGATTATTAATTTTCATTTCTAGAAACCGATAAATGACATGCCTATCTACTCATCATTTATGCCAGAACGTGTTTGAACATTTTAAAGTTGTGAGTTAAAATAAAGAATAAGAAAAATTCATTAATAATGTTGTACAGTCCACACAGCATCTTCTACCCCAAGCTCAGCAGAGCCCAGAACACCCAGAACAAATATTTGCAGATCATACAAACATTTGTTCCAAGGCGCGAATCGAACCCACAACCTCCTGTGCCGCAGGCGGACCTTCGCCCGCTGCACCACATCGGTCGTCCGTCATCTAGGTCGTAGGTCTTCGATAGTGTTAAAATACAGTAGTGCTCTAAAATTTTGACTCTTAACTGCAAAATCCTACTTCCTAATAATATTATTAATTTCAAAGTTTGTACGATGGATGTACATATGTATGGATATTTGTTACGTACTCTTTCACGAAAAAACTACTGAACTGATTGGACTGAAATTTGGTATGGGTATAGTTTGGGACCTGGAATAACATAAATAGGCTATTTTCTATCCCGATAAAACGCGCGAGCAGCAGCTAGTTATGACATAAATCAAAGCGTAGATCCTAAAGTTCATGAGAGCAAATAAATTATCAACGTAATAGATACATGTGGGTGTTTAGTTTATCTTCGAATTCGCAAAGTATATTTAACACACTGCTATCCAATTTACGTTCCTAAGTAGCAATAAATAGCTACTATTTTGGGATATAGTGTAAGTACCTATACAAGATCCCAAAATAGTAGCAATCCATTAACATGAAATATTAATACCAGACGTTCCCGTATACATGCTTAGACACCTAAGTACAGTCAGCTGAACTAATGTAACATACACACACTTTAATACCGTCACCTCATGATATTAAAGTATCTAGTACCGTGTACCGTGGGTGCCCACGAAGCGCATGCCAAACTAGAGGTCCTTCCGGAGCCTTGGCAGTGAAAGCCTTAAGGTTAACTTGGGTACTCGGTAAATGATGAAACCAAAGAAATGGTTTATTTATAAAAGAAAACCACAACAAATATGAAACAGCATTTCTTAATGGCGTGTGTAATTCTGTAACAATTAGAATTTATAAGTTATCGTATTTTATTATACTAAATTAAATAATAATTCATTCGTAATTCTGAAATTGTCTCTACAATCTCACCCATACATACATATCTATAATAGCATATTACGATCAAATGAAATAAAACATGTAATGGGACCAATGACTAATAGCTATTCATTAGTTTGCCATTTTTTGCCTATTGTTTACTATAGTCTCTATAAATAAGACCAAAGTAATAGGTAAGTAAAAAAAACCTACATCAAATTGAAAGTCCCAGGTTAAGTAAAAGTATAGGTACTTTGCGCAGCTGATTGTACACAAACTTAAGCGTAAGCTTTGCGAAGCTTGAAGGTGTGAGCTTCAGAAACAGATGTTAAACGAATTTACTTAGAAACTTGAGGTACAGTCAGCAACCAATAGAGCTAATTTTAATATTGCCTGACACACAAAATAAAGGCTGCTGGACCATTCATACAGCAGCATCTAGCCCCAAACTAAACAGAGCTTGTCTTGGGTTAGATAACTCATATACTTACATAAATAGATAAATATTTTTACTATAGCGTCATATAGAACACAAATATCTGCTGTTCGTACAAACATTTGTCCCGAGGCGGGTATCGGCGGGAAAACCAGCAACATCCTGCGTCGCAGGCGGACTTTCGCCCACTGCGCCAGAGGTCGTCAACGTCGTGCATGAAGGGCGTTTTAGATAAAAATGATTTTAATAATTATGTTTGTAAATTTTCTCGAGTGGTGACCGCTAGTAATGCGAAATCGAGTGTGGGAAGACCTCCCACTCGATGGACCGACCACATTGTAGCGGTCGCAGGGAGTCGTTGGCTGGAGGCGGCTCAGGACCGCTATTCGTGGTGTCGTTTGGGGGAGGCCATTGTTCAGCAGTAGATGTATAGATGTATATCTTCATCATCAGCCCTGATGATGAAGGTTTGTTAACATATTTTTAGGCCGAAAAAAATCCATTGCAGGACCAAACTTATTCCATAAATTGTTGTGCACACTGTAAAATAAATACTTACATAACCATACGTATTATTATCAATGACAGCCGAAAAGCCTTTTTACAAGCTTTTATTTAACTTGCAATGTATGTTTGTTCGGGTCAAATCTTGCAACACAATTTTAGACCAGTTATCCTCCACCGATTAAGCTGAAATTTGGCATACTTATGTAAGTTTGGTGACAATGCAATGTCATGGTGCCATCGAGCTGGTCTGATGATGGAAACTAAAGATGGCCATAGGAAATCCTAACCTAAACGACTTAACCACGTCGTGTTTGGGTTTTATGGATTTGTCTTCCCAAGCAATTTCATCCTAGATGATATAAAAGCTTGTATTTAAAAGTTTTTTTAATTATAAAGAATTATTTCAAACATATATTCAAAATCCTTGAAGCTTTTTTCTAGGTAAATCAGTAATAGATTTTATGGTTCGATCAATGTGGTTTTGATGTTTAATATTTTCTACTTTCAGCGTATTTTACCAATTTATTACCAACAGCAATTTGTTTCCCATTTCCGTTGACTTAGGATCGTTTATACAACTGTTTCAAGGACTTGGTTGAGTAAGCTACGAAGTTCTAAATGTATTTACGTCTACCGAGTAACTTCCTTGGGTATAATAATTGCATAACCCTTAGAAATGGGTTGAAGGTATTGTTCTAAGAGAGATAGGTCATTAAAAAGGGTTTGAAAACTCATGGCTATAAAATACATTCGTCAAGGACGAGTTAAACTCTTAGTTGGTAAGGTTCAGTACTAAGAACTTAAAACTATTACCTAGTAGAGTTGTTAAATATTTATTTTAATTTTGCAATTATATTCCGTGAATTATTGATTTAACAGCTTACTAAAGCAAATAAAGTCCAGGTTGAAAACCGGTGAACAGGAATAATCATTTGGATACTTCGAAGGTTTCTTCCAAAAAGTCTGGTTACCGAAGATAGGTCCTTTCCTCCTTTGTTTGATAGTGTTGCCCTCCCGATCTCCCCAGTCGCGTTTACTCGAATGACTTCTAGGTACTCGTATAGCTAGGTACAGCAATAGCCGTGCTATAGCGTTGGCTATTTGGTTTCTTTCACAACAAATAGAGCGCAGTCCATTTTGCCAGTCGTTCAGTCCTTTCAATCCGAGAGCTTATAGATAAAGCCACGCTCTCCATTCAGTTCTGTAAGTAACAAATTCTCCTTTAGGGTTTCGGTTTCGTTCGTCTTTCACTTTCTGAACATTGCTCATTATTACGAGTAGCTCTATGAGAAAATGTTCCTATGCTGCTGCTCTACCAAATACTTAAAGTCTGTGTAAAACTAGTTATTATAGTAGTATAAAGGTCACTTTATCTTAAACATAACCTTAGCAAAGTGACAAAAACTGAGGAGGCATAAGCAAAAGCAAGATGTAGGTAATATCTATGTCTTTTAAACAAAGGCTTTGTTTAAAATACGGAGAATAGATAATACCTACTTATTGATCAAAATTAAAACTTTTGCATTTCGATCAGCCTATTATTTTCAGAATGTTTATCTTTAGATTGTTTTTTTTTTAAATATCTATTTAATAATAAATTACGATAAAACATCATAAAAGCTAAATGACAATTTGGCAGCCATATCGGTCAAGTTTGATCTCTGCTGCGATATGTATCTTTACCCAGAAGCTACCATATTTTGCAGTTTGCAGCGAAGCGACCGACCAAAAACATTGACCACATCCACAATTAAATGGCGGCTAACTCCTGTCACGTTTCCCGCCTAAAGTGGTGTCGCCGCCATCTTGAAACGTGATGCTGACGCGGCGACGCGTCGAGTACCGTGTCTATTCAAATACTCCCTACTCTATTTTGTCCTTCAACACCGGATCTTATTTATTGAAGGGCTGTGCATTGTGCGGATAAACAAAGACCTGATTTTTAGAGTTCCGTAGACTTAGTGCTATTTTTTAATTAGTAGATTTCTATTTTTATTAGGGCATATTGTGTTCATTGCTTGTTCAATCACAGACAAGGTAATGTTACTTCTTTACTTTGTTGTTTATGGCTTGGCTACTGTCTCGGTGTCGTCGTCGTAACACTCCCAGTGGCCATGCCAAAAGAGTTAGCATAAACTTTCTAAATAAAATAAATATCTACTCATGTTCGTCATTATATCATGTGTACATAGGTAGGAAACATACCCCCAGGTAAAGAAGCTAATTCAATAGCTTGTGCGACACTCGACGTGCATGGACCGAACCATTGAAACTTTTGCGATTAAAATTAAATCAATTAATAATAATGGACAATCTACATCGCATTAAGCTAAGCAGAGCTTGTGGTATGGGCACGAGAATAGTTTTTTTTTATTATAAATAGAAAATACCCGGAACAACACACAGTAAAGTTTATTAATCATTTCTTTACGGTTTGTGCATATTGATGACGTAAGAAAATCAAGTTACCTAATATGGTTTCCCCCATTTTTCTTATATCCTCTTCTTCATCCTAAAGTTGCCTGGAAGAAATCGCTATCAGCGATAAGATCACATTTTACAATATTAGAATGAAAAAATATTTAGTAACAATTCCGCGTATAACCTTCTCTGATAGTATTCATCAAAGTAAGTTGTCTACTAGTTTCGTGTCTCCACGAGACATCTTCAGGACACCACAATAGCCAGTGATGTTGCCTCTGCGAGCTCCTCGCGCCTGTGTTGCTGTGCTGACCAATCTCAATGTCAAGGTCGAGTATTGTGGTGTCCTGAAAATGTCTCGTCGACAACTTACTTTGATGAATACTATCAGAGAAGGTTATATGCGGAATTGTTACTAAATATTTTTTCATTCTAATATTGTGCAATGGATTTCCGCAAAGTAACGCCTGAATCTATTATTTATCTTAAGACCAAATTTTTTTCTGTTCATTTTTGTTCAGATATAAGATATTTTAATAATGTTTTTTTTTCTAGTCTCTAGTCTAGTTCAACGTCTTAAATCCAAACTTATTGTTTGGTATTTAGAAGACAGAACGACAGGGGGAGACGTGGACACAGTTTTTAATGATCTAAAAATCATCACAGATGAATTTCGTATTTGAGATGTTGTCAACTGTGGAAACACAGCGAGCTCTCGGGAGGCTTAGACAACATAATAAAGAATACTTTATCATCGGTTTTGAATATCTGTTTGGATGACAAGGCATGGTCGCAGGCCTCCCTGCCTGTCAAATTGGGAGGCTTAGGTATCCGCAAAATTTCAAGTGTCGCCCTGCCAGCGTTCTTGTCTTCTATCTACAGCACTAGTTCTTTAGTGGCAAAATTTTTAAAGCCGTCTTTGGTCTCACCTGGAAATTCATTCAAAATTGCGTTTTTAGACGAGGCTCGAATGGCTTGGCATAGTGCTTGCCCTGATGCTGCTCTCCCAAAATCTCTTTTGTCCCAACGGCAATGGGGCGGGCCTCTGTGTGAGTTGACACGGAATTGTTTGTTACAAACGTGCTCCAGCTCTGCAGATCGTGCCCGTCTCCTGGCCGTTTCTAAATGGGAGTCAGGACATTGGTTGCAAGCACTTCCTTCATATAATACTGGCACTCTATTGGATCCCGTAACTTTCCGTATAGCAACATGTCTTCGGTTGGGTGCAAGGTGTTGCGCGCCTCTTAAATGCCAGTGCGGTACTGTTGTTGAACAGGTTGGTCATCACGGATTATCGTGTACTAGGGCAGCCGGTCGGATATCTCGCCATGCCAGCCTTACCGACATCATCCGGCAGGCCTTTGTCACCGCTAACGTACCATATTCTCGAATCGAATGGTCTGTTGCGTGACGATGGTAAGAGGCCCGACGGCATGACTTTAGTCCCTTGGTAGCTGGGGAGGCCTATTGTGTGGGACGCTACATGTGTCGACACACTTGCGCCTTCCCATCTTTCAAGGATATCCGCGAGGGCTGGTTCGGCGGCAGATTTGGCCGAGAATCTCAAGAGGCGCAAATATGCAGGTCTCGACAGAGCCTACGCATTTGCTCCCCTTGGAGTCGAGACCGTAGGTCCGTGGGGTACCGAGGCTCTCCGGGTTTTCAAAAAATTATCTGAGCGCCTGGTCGAAGCGACGCGTGACCCGAGAGCTGGTGAGTATCTGGCGCAGCGCATTAGCATTGCCATAAAGTGTTCATTCATTCAATATGGATAAAACGGCTTCAAAAGTAACCGCAAACTAAAATAATAAAAGTGTTCTTTCATCTACCAGAACTCTACAGAATTACGTAAGTTATTTGACTTGGGAGTTATGAAGACTGCAGCGTTCACAGAAAGTTTTCCTACTTTGTTTGGGTTCTATTATTTTTAACAAAGACCTAGGTTTATACCTAGGTTAGTTTTTTGTAGAAAACCTTTTTGCATCACATGAAGTTCTGTTCCCCTTATTTTTACGTTGAGCTATGGACGTATAATTTTTTGCTGATGAGGAGGAAAGTAGATCTGATTTTTAGGGTATATAAAACAGAAGACTATTGAATCGTAGCAAGTCAAGTTATAACTCCAAAAAATTATGACCGACATAATTTTTTGGGGGGTTTGGGGTGTCATGGTCTACCTTTTGTCCGGTAGAATCAATGTCCTAAGTGTCATGGTTGATGCGTAAAACCTACGGAAACAATGGTAAATGAGGACTACTAGAAGTAGGTGTTTGACAGTAGGTACTTTGGCTACTTTTCTGTTAGAAATCTGAAAATGGGACGAATGCGGAATGAAATCAACTCTGAATTTGATTTTCCGCCTACATCCCAATTTAGTCTGAAGCGAGTGAGACGAACACTGAATAACTCGTATTATACATAAATGATATTTACATTATTTTTTAAATCACCTTAAATCTCGCCTTTACATATAATTTTTTTGTTTGTGATTTTAATGCAACAATGTAACTGTGCTGTATTCTTCCGTGACAATTAGAACATTGATTCTACCGAGGAAATCTAGCCCATGACCCTCCCAATACCACATACTTATGTGATATAAATGTGCTAGTGGTTTCTTTTTCACTTCTTGAACTAGTGGACAAAAAATTGAAGTGAAGAGTATATCAATAACACCTTATTTCTTATTTAATAATAATAACTATGTTTTTAGTATAAATTTTGACTTGTCTAAGTGCTTATTTTTTAAGCCTAAAGAAATAAAGTTATTAATCCTGATTCTATTCTGTTAGTCGCAATACCCGCAATACTCCCAAACAGACTATACCTAGTCTCTATCTTATACATACAAAGATTGAGTTCCGAATAATGCTATCAACGTAACCGGTATCTAATTAATTAGCATCAGCAAACTATTTATAACAATTTGGGTTCAATTTGTATTAAACCAAAACCCTCTCAAGACTCCACATGATAGAGTAAATAAAATAAGGAGCAGAGTCGCAAAATGTTAAAGCAAATAAATACGAATCGGGTTGCTGAAACCGTACTTCACAAAGCTGTGAAGAAACCGCAGAAAGGGGAGCTTGTATGTTTCCACCGCCTTGCGGTTTCTTAGGAGTTCAAACAAGCTCAAATACATTCTTACATGTAATATTACATTATTTTATCAAAGCTTTTTATGTTTCCTACATTAATGATAACGAAGAGGAAAGAGCTAACCACAGAACTTGATATATCGATATAATATATATATTTCGTTTTCTTTTGTTTCTTTAGGTACCTAATCATTTGGTACTGGTGGTGTTTTTGAGTAATTTAGAGTTATTATGGAATAATCTGTTTTCCCAAAAGGGGGCCTGTCCTTTTATCAAGTAAAAGGGATTAAACGTGAAACTAACCCCGTGGAAAGAATCCATAGTCTTCTAGTCAAAAAAGGTGGGTAACATGTTTAAATTGTACCTACATATATACCAATATGATAATGATAATACATGAATAATAAAATAAATAATAATACATAATACATAAATATTACAATAAATAAATGAACGTGACTACATATGTCCGGGGGATTTTACCAGGAAATGAAAAAAGTGCGTGCGAAGGCGCGGGAGCTGCTAGTCATTCATTTATGTATCTTTCCACATCTATTTGCTTTGAAAGCCTCGACGATAAACATAATAAATTAGGTAGGTAATTAAAGTCTTATCCAATGAGTTCAGATATAATACAGCCACGATAGGGATACGAAATGCCCCGGGTTATTGTTGGCTCGTAAATAATATCACAGATATAACAGGCTCTATTTATTAGGTTTTTGTTTTTGTATGAGGTAGTATATTATTTTTTATTATTTAAAATATTAGAATCAGAATCAGAATCGATAACTTTATTTCTTTAGGCGTACAAAATAAGCACTTATACAAGTCAAATTTTATACTATAAACATAGTTGTTATTATTATCAAATAAGAAATAAGGTGTTATTGATATTCTCTTATGTTATAGATATTATTGCTTAATTAATCAAGTTACTTTAAGATTTCATACAATACATTTTTTTAAAAAAAAGGAAGGAAGCACCTTATGAGATTGTTTGCAGCATAAGGGAGAGAAAAAACAGAGAGACAGTGATAAAATTATCACTGCCTGTCTGATAATAATTGGCACTAGAGAATCAGAATTAGAAGAATGCTAGATGTGTGGTAATAAACTTTAAGGGTGGTGTTCTTCGAAATATTATCGGGTAATCAATAGCTTCGTCAATCAAATATGGCAGTAAAATTTAAAAAAAACTTCTGTTTACAACGTCTGTTAAAATGATATCGACGATTAACTTTTCAAAGAACGTATTCTTTAGACTGGTGTTCATCAAAAGATTATTGGACAATTAATTAGCTACGTCTGTTATTTTAGACGTATAATATATAAGAAATTCTGTCAAAAAACGTCAACTAAAATGTAAAAAGACCCTTTTTTGTGTCCGATATTTTTTTTTGTCTGAGACACGTTTTAGCCATTGGAACAATAATATCAGAAGGTAGTTCGTGCTTTGTCATTGTAGATTTGAAGTACTTAGGGTACTTTGAGCTTGAAAAAGTTTCAGTTATAACTTCAGCCTTTACATTTGATCTACCTACTATGGATAAAGTCTGTTTGTGATTACTTAACAAATTAAAAGCCACCAAGGGCAATTCAAAGTGTAATTCATTAGTATAATTTGCTAATGGCTGAGAGGTGTTTTTCTGGTTCTATTCGGTCGAACACCGCGGTAAATAAGTGGACGAACTTAGTGGCGCAGCGGGCAAAGGTCCGCCTGTGACGCAGGAGGTTCCGTGTACGATTCTCGCCTTGGGACAAATGTTTGTACGATCTACAGATATTTTTCCGGTTCTGGGTTATCTGTTTCATGGTGAAATACTTATTCTCACTTATGTATTAAGTACCTAATACCAGTTACCTAGTAAGTAGGTACATATAAAACCTCTCCTAACCCGCGCGCGAATCTCGCGCGAAGCCTCGAACCGTGAGAATGGATCCGATTCGCATATTCATCACGGCTTCGCGTCGCACTGGGCCTCGCTCCCGTGGTTTGCCGGTTTTTAGTCCGACAACCAAGGACTCGTAAGGCGCGCATGATTCGCGCGCGAAGACTTGGCAGTTTCGCACGGCGATTCGTGCGAGAGTATGGAGGATGATGAAGATGAAGTTATATGGTTATAACATGTCTGATAACTTTGGGGCTAGCTAGGTAATTATGTGTGGATTGTCCAGCATTATTAATTATAGTGCTCGCGCGAGAACGAGCCACCTCTAGCTAAACTAAATATGTTTAGTGCTTTAAAAGATACTGGCCTCTTACACAAACAAAATTTACATTGCCTTTATTTTTGTTGTGGTAGCAAAAGGGCCAGTATCTGGTTTTACTTCCTGTACACGCTCTGGGCTCGAAAGTACCTAAAACGAGGCGTTTAAAAAGCCTATTATATGTATATACCTTAAAATTATATAACTGTAAGGAATCTTTCGAGGAAGCCTGTTGTGGTACAGTGTCATGTCAACCTGCGCAGTCTATGCTATCTATAATAAATTTCAAGCTGAAATCGCCATCTTTTCTGTCTGAAAATGAATTACGATATTACAAAAATGCCTCATTTGAAATACACTGAAACACTGACGAGTTGGTCAATCTTATGTTTGTGTTCTTTTCTTTTAAAATTTGTTCCGTGAACTAGTACGTGAAGTTGACAAAAGTTTCCAAAACTCCAAAGGGGAATAATTGCCGTTAACAAAAAAACTAAAGAAATAGGTGCACTGGCTTGCGCAGAATATTGAAGAAACCGTGCAGAAAATCTGTAACACCTTGAGTGCTTGATCCATAATCAATCCGTCACGTCGTAAAAATCACTAGCAATCCCGGGTATTCCAGCCGTGCCCATCTATCCGTCCAGACCATTTAATTGAATTCAGCTGTGACCGGAATCTAGAGTGCCCCGTACTGGGGCCCTTCGGATGCTGTTTCGGAATTGGATTACTTCAATTATTGGCATTTTGGCTATTTTTAACCGACTTCGAATAAAAGGAGGTTCTATTTTCGTCTGTATGTATGTTTTTCATGTAAATTCGTCGATTGCTCAGTCAATTACCGACCGATTTTGAACCGATTTAGAAAATTATTTTGCTATTGTTTAGTTTTTTCAGATTTTATAACGTCTGCTACAAAATATGGAACGAATATAGGCAAAAAACATCATCATCATCAGCCCGTACACGTCCACTGCTGAACATAGGCCTCCCCCAAACGACGCCACGAATAGCGGTCCTGAGCAGCCTCCATCCAACGACTCCCTGCGACCGCTACGATGTCGTCGGTCCATCGAGTGGGAGGTCTTCCCACACTCCGTTTCGCATTGCATCGCGGTCGCCACTCGAGAACCTTTACTCCCCAGCGGTTATCGGTTCTACGAGCTATATGGCCTGCCCATCGCCATTTCAGCCTGCTGATTCTGAGAACTATGTCGGTAACTTTGGTTCTTCTACGAATTTCCGTATTCCGGACCCTATCGCGTAGAGAAACTCCGAGCATAGCTCTCTCCATAGCTCGCTGGGTGACTTAGATAAAAATATAAAAGATAAAATTTATTTATTTACCCACAAAATTAAATCACAAGAACAACAAATAAACAGTCTAAAATTAACATAGGAGACATATATATATAGAATTCTATTAACTAACAATTATTAAAAAAGGGGGTAAAAAGGGTCCCTATCTCAGCGTTATGCAGTATTGGGCAAATAATTGTCCAATACTGCGCTGGTTTTCAGTAGGGCCCTTGTGGAGTGACGACGGCAGAGTGCCTAACAAGTATATAATTATTATTATTAAAGTACATTATAATTATTTAAACACGATACATAAGTTAAGACTAGGATGGTACTTTATGTATTTACACATTGAACACACAAGAAATCCAAGCATATCCAAAAACATTGTTCACTCAACCAACTGACTTGACTTCTTGCATTCGTGGCTTTGCTTTGCTACGAGCCTTTGCACAAGGCGTATAGTGAGCGACCACCTCTCGGATCCGTAAGTCATCACTGGTAGCACACATTGGTTAAAGACTTTCGTCTTGAGGCTCTGCGGTATCTGTGACGAGAAGATATTGTGAAGTTTCCCGAACGCTGCCCATCCAAGTTGGATTCGTCGGCTGACCTCTTTATCGAAGTTGGATTTACCTAGTTGAACCATTTGGCCTAGGTAGACATAATGATCAACAACTCCGATAACATCGTTCCCCACATAGACCGGTAAGGGTACGACATGGGCATTAGACATGATATTTGTCTTACCCATGTTCATTTTAAGACCCACTTGGCGGGAAACGGTGTTGAGGTCTCTGAGCATCCTGCTAAGGTCTTCCAGTGATTCTGCCATAATGACTATATCGTCGGCAAACCGAAGGTGAGTGATGTAAACGCCGTTGATATTGATGCCATATCCGTCCCAGTCCACAAGCTTAAAACTATCCTCCAATGCAGAGGTGAACAGTTTCGGAGAAATGACGTCTCCCTGTCTCACCCCTTTTTGCAGTGGGATCGGATTTGTGCTTTGGTCCTGGAGACGAATTGACATAGTGGCCTTGCTGTACAAACCGCTGGAGAGACTGCAGGACTGCCCAGGTTTCGACTGAATCAAAGGCTTTCTCGTAGTCCACAAACGCTAGACACTCTTCTGTTTTCTGTATAATCTGCCGGAGCGTATGTATGTGGTCTACGGTACTAAAGCCTTTTCAGAACCCGGCTTGTTCGGGCGGCTGGAAGTCGTCAAACCTTCGAGCGAGACGGTTGTTGATTACTCTCGAAAACAGCTTATAGACGTAGCTCAGCAGTGAGATGAGCCTATAGTTCTTTAGAAGGGCTTTGTCACCCTTCTTATGGAACAGTACCACCTCACTTCTGTTCCACGCCCCTGGCGTTTGTCCCTCGAGAATGACGGAGTTGAATAGCCTCTGAAGGACTTTAAGTACTGGTGATCCACCCGCTTTCAGAAGCTCTGTCGTTATTCCGTCATCCCCAGGTGCCTTGTTGTTTTTAAGCTGTTTGAGAACCGTCCTTATCTCGTAGAGGCTGACGTCCGGGATATCTTCGGTATAGTGTCGGGTTAAACGGGCTCTTGCATCGCCTGCCGTGCTATTTGCAGGGCATTGCGATGAGGTGTAGAGCTGCCCATAAAACTTTTCAAGCTCTCTCAAAATCTCAGGCTTGGAGGAAATGATGCTGCCGCTATCGGTCTTCAGCTTCGTCAGCTGGCTCTGCCCAAGCGACAGATCTCTTGCGAACACTTTGGAGCCCTTGTTCCGCTCTATTGCGCTCATAATACAATTGGTATTGTATGAGCGCAAATCGTGTCGCATAGACTTCGAGATCTGTTTGTTGAGCGCACCGTATGTCGACATGTCTGCCGAAGACAGCAACCTCATTTCACTCCTCTCTGCCATTAACTGCAGAGTGTGACCCGAGAGTCTCTGTGTTTTATTTCTGCGGGGGGTCCTAACCGACCCGACCGCTCGGACAGTTTCCACCAGCCCGTTATTGAGTTCGTCCACTGTTACGCATTCCGCGAGGCATTCAAAGCGGTTCTGTAACTCCAACTGAAAGCTCTCGGGATTTTGTATCTGGACAGGGTTTGGGCGTAGAGTAGACCTTATCAGACGATACCTTTCTAGGTTTACATTGATATTCAATGACGCTCTTACCATACGGTGATCGCTGCCGGTTTTAACCCTGTTGATCATAGAGACGTCATTGAATATGTGCCAGTGGGTCGTCATGATGAAGTCTATCTCATGCTTATAGCCGCCGGGGTGTAGCCAGGTCCATTTTCTGGACGGCCGCTTCTCGTAAAAGGAGTTCATCGCAAAGAGTCCCTCCAAACTGGCCCACTCTCAGTTCGTTGCCGCTCTTTGTGCCTAACCGCGCGTTTAAATCCCCCATCACAACAGTGCAGTGTGTTTTCGAGGAATGCATGACTTTAGAGATGTCGTCATACATGATCTCCACTTCATCGTCAGGGCGTCCCGAGTGCGGGGCCTATACCTGTATGACCTTCAGCGAATACCGTTTGGTGATTCTGAGTATAAGGTACGCCACCCTGCTCGAGACGCTCTTGATCTTTACAATGTTGTTGACGAGGGACTTGTGGACGAGAAACCCGACACCGTGTTGGGACAGCTGGTCGCCCTCCTGGTAGTAAAACAAGTTGCCAGAATTAAGGGTGATCGTATCCTCTCCCTCTTTTCGGACTTCCGATAGCCCTATAATGTCCCAGCGCAACTTGTCTACCGCTTCTTCCAGCTCGATTACCTTCTTGTCGGTCCTCAATGTTCGTGCGTTGTATGCTATATACCAGGTGCTATACCAGGTGCAAGGGTCGTCGGTGTTGGGATTGGTAGCTCAATCTCTGCCGGAGATTCCTAGCACCCCCTCCCCCGCCGTTACCATGGTCGCTACCGTGACCAGGAATAGCGGAGCTGCCGGGGACTGGGAGCCGTTTTCTTCGTTGTTGCCACAATCACCACGCTTGGCAGGCGGATTGGTGATCGCAGTAAGATGTTAGTAATACACAGTAGGAAGCTGCCAGAGGAAGGGCCTCTGGTAGGTTCCCTTAGTCGGCGCTTACGACATCCTCGGGTTGAGTTGGAGGGGTCGATATTCTATGCCGCGGCCCCACGGCAAAAAACATACCGAGGGAGAAAAAGAGTCAAACTTTACAGTTTGATATTTAAAATCTTAAGAAAGTCGCACACCTGTCTGTCACCACGCCGCCGAGTGGGACGAATCGTCAGAATTCATTTGTCACCTAAGTTCCAAGAAGAAAGAATTTCACAATTGCCGAGAGATTAAGATCTCGTTAGTAATATTCGAACTATGTATTTTCAACGTTTACTTTGATTCCTAACCAAATATAAACAAAAGTAACTGATATCGCAAAAAAATTCGGTGTATTTTTGTTTTTTTGGGATATCATTTAATTTCTTTGAGATTACCCCAAGTGCGAGAGCTTACGTACTATAATTAATAACATAAACCTTAAAAGTAAATGAACCAATATGTGGCGAAAATATTATGAGTGATACACGAATACAATTGAACTGATGTGCTCCCTCTGTCTAGATTAAACGGGCAAGGCTCTCCAAGTTTCTCTCTTGTTTCTCTTCTTAGTAGCGCTGTACAACTCTATTGTGTTCTTCGGCCAGGAGTCGTTCTGTTTCCGTTTTTATCGTTACAGATTTTTTTGCGGTTTATATATACAGTCTTACAAATAGCTTGGCGATCGGGCCGTGTCGCGCGCGACGTTGTGATGCGTTAGCACTTTATACTCACTGTACGCTTTAATTTCCTATCTATCTATCTACGCTCGGTTGCGTGTGACTCAACTGATCTCAGAGAAAGCTGAGCGATCACTCATTCACGCGTCGGCCAGTCTCCATGGAGACTAGCCACGTGCGCAGGACATATTATAATGCCCAAGTGTGCGCTAACACAGTTGCACTATCTATTTCCTCACTCTCATAATCCTATGAGACGGCAAACCGACATGACCAGAGAGATGTCAGGCGCAGGACCAACAGCTTACCGACCGAATTATGCAAAACCTTCTAAAGGTCAGTCTTATCCTCTTATTCCCTGTAGGTACATTCTTGTTAAATGACCTCTGTGACAAGGGTTTCGAATTCACGATACTATAGGACTTAACTGTTAAACTTTAAGGGTAAAAACTTTAGTATTAGTTTTATGTAACGTTTATTCGTGAATATGTTTGGAAGTTTCGGTAGGTGGATGATAAAGTTCACTTTACAATGGCAAATGGTCTTCAGTATGACTCTTTTGGGAGAATAACGAGGTGATCAGCTTTTCTAATAGGATAAGAAGAGAAAACTACAAAAATTCAATACTATTACTACAATTGATTTGTAGTCCGTAATAGCCCGATTACCCAGTCCATCCATTCACCACAATAACATGTTTTTTTTATAACTTTCATTTTCCTTTGCAATAGTGCGGATATCATCTTCGGGTGTATCATATTGTGCAACCAAAGATGATGCCGCTATGTGTAGCTTTCGCCTTTATATTAATTCTCATAAAGGGCCTCTGTGCTGTTGGCTTCGGCTCCACGCATGCCTCCCAAAGGACCGGGTCACTATATGGCTCGTGATCATGGAAATGAGAAATATAATACTAATAATAATCTAACAATAAATTAATAATATCGAATCGAATATATTCCCTTTCGAACCTTATTGACTTACAGATTTCTTTACAGACTAAAGATATCGCTCACATGTTGAAAATTATAAGAACTCTCAACACGCTCAAAATCAATACCGTCTTGGAGGGTGTGACAAATGAGAATACGTTTCAGATCAAGCTGAATTTACGTAGATGTAGGCCTAAGATCTGGATAACATATATTCATATCAGCCCATACACGTCCACTGCTGGACATAGGCCTCCCCCATACGACGACGCTACAAATAGCCTTAACAAAAAGGATAACATATGTATATAGGCCGACTCCGACGGCATTGGGTAGGGGTGCATTCGGTGCTTGGCACTGAGTGCATACCTGCCCGTGTTAAAGGGGTTGCTTAGTAATATATGTTTAATTGTATGTTTTGACCATGTAGTAAGTTTTCGATTGTATTCACTGTGTTTTTTCTTAAGGACCACTATTACGGGTCCGAATTATTTATATGCTACTTTTAACCCCATAAATCAGTTTCCAAATCTTCAAACTATCGCGTGCGATGCCGCGGGAAACTAGTGCAAAATAAATCATCATAAGAAGCTTGTCACTTGTTTACCGTTACCCGGATAATGATATACAAGACAGGTGCAAAACTCCTTCAAAGAAAACTTTTCCGGACAAATGTATGCTGAAAGGTTCCGTATAAAATGTAGGTATGAGACCGTTATTCAGTCCGTCAGGTGCAGATGTCGACTCCGAACGATTAACCCATTTGAGGGCCAGAGCTCACGACCAGGCTTATAAGAACCATCGACCTCCTTAGAAATATATCTATAGCTCAATATTTACAGCTAGAGCGAAGAGACGCGAGGGGCCTACGCAGCTGGTTCTAAGAACGTTTGCTCCGATACTCCAATAGTACCTATAACAGAAATATTCGAATATTGAAATCCCGACGGGTTAGAGACAGATGTGTTGAATTGTGATCTTAATGCCGGTCAAATAGAATTCAAAATCACTATAGAGGTATACGGAATATAAACATGGAGATCCAAAATAATTAAACGAATAGCTCTCGAAATTCAAATACGGAACATAACCAAGAGTCAAAGTTGAGGCATTCGATGAATCAATATTTAACACTCGACTCCATATTAGGTCGCTCTATACAAATTTCTAGAAATTTTTAATTGTGCGGAGTTTGATTATTGTATTATAATAAGTTTAGTTTAATTCAAAATTAGTTTGGTTCATATTTTGTTTCTGTTAAATCATTTTATAGACAGGGTCAGATAAATAAATAAATAATGCTGGACAGTCCACACAGCGTTATCTAGCGACTAGATTGTTAACGAATCCGTCCTTTAGATAGGGCTAGATTGTAGCCCTATCTACATATATAGGACGGATTCGTTCTTACTATGGGTACATAATTCACAGTACGAGCACGGAGTCAAGAAGTTGGCGGTGTTACACCCCGTGGCTCAGGTTAAGCTGTTGGTCCTGCGCCTAACCTCTACCCGGTCATGTCAGTCTGCCGAAGACGGCAGACCGACACAACCGGGTAGAGATACTCGTATATGATATCCATATTTCACGACAAAACAAATAATAAGCGAAATTTATCACCGCAAAGGTACTAGGTACCTATGTAAGAAAAAATCCAATGGCCCGTTTACAAAAACATAGGATGAATCCTACTAGGTATGGTAAATTTTTGCAATAATCATATATTTTTGGTGCACAGGATAGCTGGGAAAACTTTTGTCCCAGTTGTCCTGTACAGAACAACCGCACAAGATAACTGGAAATAAGCGATTTAAGTCTGATACAAAAGTCAAAACATAAAAATAAATTACATGCAACAAGTGTTAGTAATAGGGACATTCTTAGTGAAATGGGATCTTTGATGTCAGTTGCCATTATATTAGGCCGTTTTAATTATTTTTTAA
Source organism: Eupithecia insigniata (assembly GCA_947859395.1). Lineage (NCBI taxonomy): Eukaryota > Metazoa > Arthropoda > Insecta > Lepidoptera > Geometridae > Eupithecia > Eupithecia insigniata. The sequence goes on along the minus strand of OX402009.1, from coordinate 6,449,579 downwards.
TTTAATTAGGAACATTGAGAAAACCCGGCTCTCTTGGGGTTTTTTTAATTATGTGTACATGTTGATAAGTAAGTACTTTTGTTTTATTTTATATTTTGATAATAATTACTATATGTTTATAGTAGGTATAAAATTTTACCTTTATTTTATTTTAATCCATTATCGCTTAGAAGAAATCTCTTCCAGGCAACCCTTGGATGGAAATAATTGTGAATTTAAGAAAAGCAGGGGGTGTACCAAAGATGATTTAAGATAAATATTAACATATTATTATAAATACCTAATAATAATAAAAGATAAATAAATATAATCAATGGAAATATAAACCTACTAAAATATACCTACATAATTCACCAAACAAGAATCCATAAGGATCCCATTATCCTGCTGTCTGCTCCGGTTGCAGTAGCGGTAGATATTTCGATGATGCAAAATTCGAATAGTGTGGCTGACACATCCCCGTTTTGGAAAGTTCTGAGTGAGTGCAAAGCTACAACCCCTATTTTTAAACGTATTCCTAGAGTTGTCCGCATCTCTGTCGCTTCTGCTCTCTCAGAGGCCATTAGGCCACTGTATCAAAAAACAAAGCTTCTATCACGGTTAGAATGAAACAAAATTGCGTTAGGTACACTGCGGGCGAAGGGCAGCCTATTTCAATTGTTGATCAGGTCACACAACAAAATTCCAAATCAAATAAACCATTGTCTGAGTCTACTATCTATAGACTTGTAGAGAGTAAACTCAGTGATGGTGACATAAAAAGTGCCTCTCGCATACTTTTTTCAAACGACACGATGGCGCCAAATAACGATGATACTCTCATATCTCTTGAGAGTAAGCATCCAGCTGCAAGGGCCAATATCCAACTCCCCGATCCACCGCAAAGAGTGATGTCGCTGTGGACACGATCAGCCAGGATGTGCTTAAAGCTGTCATGTCTTTCCAGAGTGGCTCCGCCGGCGGCCTGGATGCTGTGACTCCACAGCATCTAAAAGATCTTCTATCTGGCGGGTCTGGCCATGCAGGTGAAGTCCTTCTCGAAAACTTGACATCTTTAATCAACCTGATGTAGTCAGGTCAAGTCAACAGCGAGATCACAGAACTCTTGTACGGTCCGAATCTTTGCGCACTAAAAAAGAAGGATGGCGGAATAAGACCCATAGCCGTGGGCACCTCCTACCGCCGCCTCGCGTCTAAAGTCTGCTGTCGGAAAGAAGCCGACTACCCAGGCGATTATTTTCGACCAATTCAGCTAGGCTTTGGTTCGCGAGGCGGATGTGAGGCCACAGTACATTCCCTTCGTACATTTTTGGACAAAAATGATGGGGAGGTAATTCTGAAGGTAGACGTCAAAAACGCCTTCAATTCCGTAGACAGGGGTGCCTTGCTAAAATAAATTAAAGACAAAATTCCAGAAATGTATCCTTTTCTCTGGCAATGCTACGGTTTACCGTCAAAATTAATTTACAGAAACAATGTCATTTCATCCGCGGTTGGTTGTCAGCAGGGCGACCATCTTGGTCCGGCCATATTTAGCCTTGCTATCCAACCAGTAATTCAACGTTTTAAATCCAAACTTAATGTTTGGTATTTAGATGACGAAACGATAGGGGGAGACGTGGACACAGTTTTTAATGATCTAAAAATCATCACAGATGAATTTCGGGAAATAGGTTTGGACCTAAATTTTTCAAAGTGCGAGCTTTTTATTTCGGACTCTTGTGTAGACAAAAACAATATCATAATAAAATTCAATAGTCCAACATTCCCAACATTACAGTTGTAGATAAATGTTCACTTCGCCTCCTTGGTTCACCTATTTTCGATGAGTCTTTTCAGTCATTTGTATATGAGAAAATTCAAAATTTCAACAAAACCTCGGACAGACTTCTCAAAATTAATAGCCATATGGCTTTTACAATTATTCGGTTTTGCTTGTTTGTACCTAAATTTACGTATTCTTTGAGATGTTGTCAACTGTGGAAACTCAGCGAGCTCTTAGAAGGCTTAGACAACATAATAAAGAATACTTTATCATCGGTTTTGAATATCTGTTTCGATGAAAAGGCATGGTCCCTGCCTGTCAAATTGGGAGGCTTAGGTATCCGCAAAATTTCAAGTGTCGCCCTGCCAGCGTTCTTGTCGTTTGTCTACAGCACTAGTTCTTTAGTGGAAAAAATTTTAAAGCCGTCTTTGGTCTCACCTGGAAATTCATTCAAAATTGCGTTTTTAGACGAGGCTCGAATGGCTTGGCATAGTGCTTGCCCTGATGCTGCTCCCCCAAAATCTCTTTTGTCCCAACGGCAATGGGACGGGCCTCTGTGTGAGTTGACACGGAATTGTTTGTTACAAACGTGCTCCACCTCTGCAGATGGTGCCCGTCTCCTGGCCGTTTCTAAATGGGAGTCAGGACATTGGTTGCAAACACTTCCTTCATATAATACTGGCACTCTTTTGGATCCCGTAACTTTCCGTATAGCAACATGTCTTCGGTTGGGTGCAAGATGTTGCGCGCCTCATCAATGCCAGTGCGGTACTGTTGTCGAACAGCTTGGTCATCACGGATTATCGTGTACTAGGGCTGCCGGTCGGATATCTCGCCATGTCAGCCTTAACGACATCATCCGACGGGCTTTTGTCACCGCTAACGTACCAGCTATTCTCGAACCGAATGGTCTGTTGCGTGACGATGGTAAGAGGCCCGACGGCATGACTTTAGTCCCTTGGGAGCTGGGGAGGCCTATTGTGTGGGATGCTACATGTGTCGACACACTTGCGCCTTCCCATCTTTCAAGGACATTCGTGAGGGCTGGTTCGGCGGCAGATTTGGCCGAGGATCTCAAGAGGCGCAAATATGCAGTTCTCGACAGAGCCTACGCATTTGCTCCCCTTGGAGTCGAGACCGTAGGTCCGTGGGGTACCGAGGCTCTCCGGGTTTTCAAAAAATTATCTGAGCGCCTGGTCGAAGCGACGCGTGACCCGAGAGCTGGTGAGTATCTGGCGCAGCGCATTAACATTGCCATACAGCGGGACAATGCAGCCAGCGTCTTGGGGACGCTTCCGACTGGTATTGATATGGACCAGTTGAGCTGTAGATTGTTTGCAACAGTCTGCAGTTAGTTCAATTGTTTCAATTGTAAATACTAGTTTAATTGCTTTATATTACTTGATTGTTATTTTCTTTGTCAATAAAGAGCCTACATAAATAAATAAATACTCTATGTAAAATACCAATATTCATTTGTCCGATAGACATTTTTTAATATACTATACATACAATATACCCAAAACACCTGAAACAAATATTTGCAGATCGTACTAAAGTTTGTCCCAGGGCGGGAATCGAATCCACAACCTCCTGCGTCGCAGGCGGACCTTCGCTCGCTACATCGGTCATCATATCGTATTATAATAGTTTATTTATTTATCCACTAATCACAAGAACAATAAATAAATAGTCTAAAATTAACATAAGGAGACATATAGAATTCTAATATACTAATACGTAAATAAATAAATAAATAATGCTGGACAGGCCACGCAGCATTATCTAGCGACTAGGTTGTTAACGAATCCGTCCTTTAGATAGGGCTAGAGTGTTGTTTGTTTGCAACAGTCTGCAATTGGCTCAATTGTTTCAATTGTAAATACTAGTTTAATTTGTTTATATTATTTGATTGTTATTTTCTCATATAATAATAATTATTAACAATGGGGTAAAAAGGGTCCCTATCTCAGCGTTATGCAGTATTGGGCAGTTAATTGTCCAATACTGCGCTGGTTTTCAGTGGTACTACGTCCGTAAGTTTCGTTCGTTCGAAGGTAAATGTTTGTGTGCGTTTATCATGCTGTGATTAGGTACAGCTTTTCACACCGAAACCTAGAAGTTCAATCAATATCATATTAACAAACTGTTTATGTAATTAAAATAAGTTAATTCTAACTTATTAATTACATATAAAGTTTGTTAACATTATATATTGTAAAAACAAATCAATTAGGTGAGAACGAGTGCCTAGATAAACCTAACATAGGCTTCAAGGCACTACTAACTAGAGGTGAGTCCGGTATTCAATAACTAACTCAGTACCTGTTAGCATGGTCCTAAAATATCTAACGCATACTGCTAGGGAATAACTGTGCAAAGCGAGCATCGCGCCTAACCGACCGTGAGCCATAACTACCCAACGCTTCATAACCTAACCTAACTATCATCGACGCATAGGTACTAGCGGACCGTTCACCCGTAAAGTTATGTAGCTGCAACAAATATTTGGTATTTCTAACCAAATCGGTTAGAAATATATTGGGTAGAAATCAGGACAGGTATAGATTATTGTAACGTTATTGGGTACCAATTGGTACTAGCGGTATTGAAACAAAATACCCAACTAATAACCGGTAGCCAAAATATCCAATAACTCCCATCCTTACTACTAACCCAAAAATTTAATGTTTTATTTATGGACCAACAAATATCATTATATTATATTCTAAGAGAAGAAACCACTCGAAAATGAATATAAAATTATCCTCTCTACACCCACAGAATCTTTACAAATACCCTGTATAAAGTAAATGTCCTGTAGGCATACAGATTTGAAAATGTCAAATATCCCATATGGGTAGTGGAAGGTCCGTGCTATATACTCAAATATTTATCCCGGAAACGCGGGTCTGACGTTTTTTGGGGCTATTGAAATAGTCAATAATGAATGTTTATTGTCCGTCCATCGTGCAGGCTTTTGTTATATTTAGGGTAGGTAATGTACGCACAGGGCGTAAATATACCTACTTATTAAAATCTGTCATATTAAAACAAATGATATGCTGTCTGGGCTGACTTATTTCTATAATCTGACAGGTTTTCGAATTCGTATAATCCTTTCCATCCAAAGGTTGCCTGGAAGAGATCGCTTCTAAGCGATAAGGCCGCCCATTGTACATGTTTTATGTAATGTCTGTTTTTAATGTTTTCTTCGTGGTGAACAATAAAAAATTTTGTAATTGTAATTGATTTTTAAGACATCTTCAAATAATGTGACTTATTAATTAATAATCTAACTTAGTATTCAAATAATCTGACTTATTAACCAAATAATAACTAAGTATTTATTAATGAAATAATCTAACCTAAGCTTATTTTAACAAAGAAAATAAACGATTCTTAACTATTGCATGAAATTATGATAGGTTTATAATCCTTTACCTCATGAGTACTCACTCATACGTCCGCTGGGCACGTTTAGCAGTGGACGCAAAGAATGGGGGTCTTGCAATAATCACCACATTCGCCGGCAATAGAGGTGTTAAAATACACAGAAGGCAGCGCCCTTACTCTGGTTCCCTTAGGTCCTCTTACGACATCCACGGGCTGAGTTGGAGTAGTCGATTCTAACACTTCGACCGACAGGGCTATAAGAGGGTTGATGTCTTCAATAACATAAGCAATTAGGCAATGAATATGATCCTAATATCCACAGTAAAGGCCTTTCTTTAGTAATTTCGGTCCGAATTATCCGCGACCCCATAAAACCCCCTAGATAGTAATTTACATGCTAGCACAACTCTTTATACCCCTCACTGAAACTGTAGCTTCTTTATTACCTAATAACACTAAAGTACCAACAGAGCTAGGAACACACATACATACATACATATATGTATTATGTAGGTAAACTTCAGAGCGGGTTAACGCTCTGAAATTTACCTACGACCCTAGGTAAGTTGCTGGTCTCTGTTCGGGGCTTCGCTCAGGAAGTACTTACCTGTATAAAACGTAGATATCTGTATCATCATCATCAGCCCGTACCACCCTCAAACGACGACATGAATAGTGATCCTGAGCAATGGCTGGGCAAAATTGGCGTAAGCCCATTGAGCTTCTGAGGTCGTAGAAGAAGTTATACATATTTATAATAAGAAACGACAACTAAATCCATCAAGCGAACCTATGCCCATTGCGCCACTAAGGTCGTAGAAGAAGCTATACTTCTTCTTCTTCTTTTGGATTTGCTGTTTAGCATTTGCCATAGTTCAGTGTAATAAATTACATTTTATGTTAATTAAAAAATTGAAGCTATACTTGTTAAAAGAAATGATAGCTAGAACCATCCAGTGAATCTCCACCTATTGCGCCACTGAGGTTGTAGAAGAAGTTATACTTATTAAAATAAACAATAACTAGATCCAGCAAGCGAACCTACGCCCACTGCGCCACTGAGGTCGTAGAAGAAGCTATACTTACTTGTTAAAAGAAACGATAGCTAGATCCATCAAACGAACCTACGATCATTGCGCCGCTGAGGTCATAGAAATTATACTTATTATAAGAAACGACAGCTAGATGCATCAAGCGAACCTATGACCATTGCGCCACTAAGGGCGTAGAACAAGCTATACTTATTAAAAGAAACGATAGCTATGTAGATCCATCAAGCAAACCTACGCCCATTGCGCCACTGAGGTCATAGAAGAAGTTATACTTATTAGAAGAAACGACAGCTAGATTCATCAAGCGATCCTACGTCCATTACGTAACTAAGGTCATAGAAGAAGTTATAGATTAAACGATAGGTATATCCACAAGCGATAATGCATGTCGTATTTGTAGGCACTTACTTGTCACTCATTATGAATAGGTTTTGGTAGAAAATAAAATGGGTACCCATCAATCAACTTTTTCTTGTTTTGTGTTTACTTTCAACTCAAGTGAGTAGGTACATAACACCTAATATATAAATTTTTGAATATTATAGCTACACATAAACCTAGTGTAGTTCGTTATTACTAGTTAATAATCTTATAAAGGTGTGTGTGAGGTATATTTTTATTTTTAAATGTTTATACGGAAGATGTCGTATTTGTAGGCACTTACTTGTCACTCATTATGAATAGGTTATGGTAGAGCAGGGACGAGGGAAAATTCTATATAATAATATTTTACCTCATCCCTGTGGTAGAGAATAAAATTTAGTCTATGGTCAACCTGCCTTTCATTTACAACAACGCACAAGCGAATCAACGATCATTTCGCCACTGAGGTCGTAGAAGAAGGTATAGATAGAATAAACGATAGCTTGATCCATCAAAAGCACCACGGTAGTTTTAATTAAAGTCTGCTATAAAGTGTTAGAACGTGGCATAGCTATTGCTAAAATGTAAACCATTTTAAAGGTATTTCTCAGGGCAGGCGATGCATTGTGGGCGAACGTGACCGAGCGGGGCGCGTTATTAAACGAATTCATCATAGTAAAACTGCAATACGGCAGTCTAGGTATACAGGGTGTCCTTAAATCTTTACTGAATAAAGACACATTAAGATCGAGGCGATAAGCTGTGCAGAGAGTGGAAATGGTATTTTTCACTCTAATTTTCACAATATGTACCAATTAACTTTCCTTAAAGTTCATAAAATACAATTAATGTCGTTTTATAATTTTATTAAATTGTTATTTTGAGTGTAGAATAGTAGGCTCATAGGAATACATTTTTGCAATACCTTTGTAATAAATACATTCCACTATATTCTGTACTAAACTGTAAATGCATAACTGTATTGGAATGGGTGTTATATAATATAGATAGGTTATTAACAAGATATTACATTTTTGACGAAAAACATATTTTTAATAAATTGTTCACTTTTACACAACTTTACTATATACTAATTTATAGTAAGTAAATATATATTAAAGTAATGTAAAACTACGATAATGTAAAATAAAAAACTAAAACTATTATACTTTTAGAGGATACATTGTATCAGGTTACAAAATATTTACTCCATACTAAGGAACTATGTAGGGATTATAAACTATGAGCATAAACGTTGCACATTTGGGACACGCGGAAATGAAATGGTGAGGTGATGTTAAATTGTTTGACGTAAATTTCATCAAACACTGTAATGTAACGTAGAGGAGCTACGAAGTATTAATATGAGTAGAAATTATTAAGCTTTCCGCTTATAAAGCTTTCACTAGGATACATTTTTCTCTGTTTGTCAACTTTTAACATTGCTTAGGCAGAAATTTAAATTAAAGTAAATCACTCTGTACATGGAAGTGTCTGTACCTGTGTGATCGTAATCATCATGCGTTGTAGCGGTCGCAGGGAGTCGTTGGATGGAGGTGGCTCAGGACCGCTATTCATGGCGCCGTCTTTTGTGGGAGGCCTATGTTCAGTAGTGGACGTATAACGGCTGATAATGTTTCTACAAATTCTCTAAATCCAAAAAGGAATCTTGTTACAAAGCTCTATATAATTACAACAATATTCTGCAAAGCAATATGTTTTAAATGTATAGTCGTTTCCGTTCTGAAATTGCGGTACAGCATAAACTGGGAGCGCAATATGCAATAACTACTGCCGACGACAGCTTCTGAACGAGAGAAACTTAGAAACATTTGCTACTTCGGAATATTCGGATTATTTCCTAGAATTTGGGAGTTAGTCGAGTCTGGCGGCGGGAAATTATGCGAATGCTTCGGACATGTTTCGTAACATTGGGAATTGGTGTAACCTGATCGAGTTCCCTAATTGAATCGGATTTTGAAATGACTGTAATTTGTGATGATAGCGATCGCGTTTATTTGATTGGACGATATATCACGAAGTCATATAACAGAAGACACCTATTCACTCTTGCCTTGACGAAACCCGCATTTAATTGGCCGGAAACACAGTAGCAATGAGGCAAGACTTGGAAGATCGCCCAAGACACAAAACTACTCTCGAGCTTTGTAGCTCGAGAGTAGTATTGTGTCTTGGGCCACCACCGTAACAAGCAGCACCGTACAGCAGCATTATATTGTTATGATGATGCTGTACGGTGCTGGTTTAGAATTAGCACCACTGTTACTTTTTGTCGTAAGAAGCGACTAAGGAATATCCACCAATGAGCAGGCAGCAGCGTCCTCTGTATAACTGGTCCATCACCGAACTGCGATCCCAACTCGCATGCCCAGCGTGGGGATTATGACACCGCGTATCTGTCTGTCCCATATTTCTCTCTTGTGAAGTCTGTACTGAAGTCCTAGGTATAGACAGTGTGGCACTTCGTACTTAAATGACTGTAATGGCTTGAATATGTAACTAGCGTTTGACGGATTGTAAGTTTTTCTTGGATATGAACCGAAACTGCCATACCTTTTTACAGGCTGTTGAAGGATATTAGCCCTCAGGGCTAGTAGCACAGAATAACTTTATAGTACTACCCAATATCTATTTAAGTTACCGGCTTCGAAAATTGCTGTAATAGTATGAGTAAAATGTAAGTTTACTTTTTTCTGAATTACATTTATGAAAGAGACATATGGAGGACCTCTGTAGAACCCACAGCGGGGCTAGCACAGGCTTTCTTGTCTAGGTAGAATAGATAAAAAATGATGTAAAAATGACATTTAGGTGTAGAGAGTAGAAAGTTTTCTTCGTTCGAGAACACGGCGTTCGGAAGAATATGCGGTAGAAATGTTTTCTATTCTACCCTAGAGATGAGTCTACCGATGCGAATATGGAGATCAATTTACTCGTTTCTTGACATTTGAGAATAGAAGCATTTCTTCTAAAATTGTCTACACTTCTCCTGATCTAGACAAGGTCTTTCTTCCCTCGCATCTCTCACTGTTTTGATGTTTAGTTATATTATTATAATACTCTTTGATTTTTGGGGTTTTTGTGTCTACTTAATGGCCCCGCAGCCATTACGAGCAAATGCAACATAAAAAATCGGAGAATAAATTGTTTGTTTGTTTGCTCATTCATCATTTTATACTTAAAATCGCGCAACACAAGCTGTGCTTATTTATTTTTCTACTTGCTGGCTGGATGATGCTGCTGAATGAAGTGTCTAGAATTATTTATTAATCTCTGCTGGAGCCATTGCTTCGTGTAACCGAGCCTTATAGTACCTACAGTGCATATTTGCACTACTCCATAGCTCATAGTGCACGCTCTCGTAACAAGCTACGTGCCGCTGCATCCCTCCCGTTTATTACTGCACTAGTCTTGCTCTCGCTTAGACCGTGCCGAGGTTTTTTACATCTTGCTCTTTTCATGTAAAAATATAGAATACAATTTTTACTATTTTTTATTCTACTTTCCCTGTTAGTTAAAAATTCAGTTGCAAGATTTGTCCCACACAGGGACAAACTGAATTTTTGACCAGTTATCCTGAAAAAATTGAGCCGAAGTTCCATAAGTTCGGTGACAATGCAATTTCGTGGTAAGTAGGTAGGTACTATCGAGTCTGATAATTTATACCGACCCTGCCGGTAGCCATGGAAACTTCTAAAATGAAACGACTTAACTACGTCGAGTTTGGGCTCGTTGGATTTGTTTTCCCAAGCATTTTGGACCTAGATGATTGATATAAAAAGCTTTTTATCAACATTTTTTTTCAAATATATGAAATTTATTTCGTTTTATCTGCTCGCGATCAGAATGAAGAATAGGATGGAATAATTTTAACTGAAACAAAAAATTACTTCGACTAGGTATGTCCCATTCCATTTAGACAATGTGTAGATTTTATGAGATATGTGACGTAGATATTATTTTGACCTATCTTTGACTGATTACTTTTCCGTCCCATATTCATCGCGGGCGGATTATACCTTATTTACATATGTATGTTATTTTTTTGGCCGTGGAACCGCGGCGTACGAGTATCGACCCGTCCAACTCAAACCGTGGATGTCATAGTAGCCGACTAAAGGAACCTACCAGAGGAAGGGCAGCAGCTTCCTTCTGAAGATTTTTCAACACCAACACTGCGATCATCAATCCGCCTGCCAAGCGTAGTGATTATGGCAAATCCCCCCTTACATGGGAGACCACTCGATGGAGGCGGCTCAGGACCGCTATTTGTGGCGCCGTATGGGGGAACACGTCCAACAGTGGACGTGTATAGGCCTTTATGATAGGTACGCTATTTTACATAATATGACCAGCGGTCAGGTAGTGTAGGCTAGGTACATACGTAACGTATCTATTAAATATCTGTGTATGAAATTTTAATAGTTTCCCAAAAACAATCAACTTCGACGGGACTTGAATCCGCAACCCTCCCTCAGTACGAGATGCGCTAACCAATTGCGTCACGAGGTCAAGTGATGTAGGAATCGAAAAACTCTGGTACTTCCTTCGGACTCGAACTTCATTCGAACCTGTTCGGAGGAGGGTTGCGGATTAATTTCCTGTCGTAATCGATTTTTTTTTCAGAGCCCTAGTGTTAAATTTCTTTGAAATTACTCTCAGTGTGAGGCTTACGCACTATGATTTCAAAAAAACATGTGTGTAACTACATATTTGGTACTCTCACGAATCCTCCCAATTGGCCGCCTTATAAAATGTGTCTTGTATTCCTATAATTTATTTTGTTGAAAGTGTATTTATTTATTTCTTTAAACGGTTGTAATATTAAATGTAGATGGTCAAAAATTATTTTATTTTCACATATTTTTACGCATCTACACCGATTATTCTACTAATTACAAACTGTTCATTAAAGCTCTCTTAATTTTAAAAAGCATTATTATCTATAAAGGCATTAAGTGCCTATTAACTAAATTACTTCAAACTCTCTGGTATTTTCCGAAAATATCTTGTGAATTTACATATAAAGTACGTACTTGCTGAAAGCTCGATGATCGTTATTGGTTGGGGTCGTTATTTTGGAGCTCACACTTTGATGAGTGTGCTTTACGTTGCTATGAAGGATTACACGGAGGGATATAATTACAGTTTATTCTTATCCCTAGTATTTCAAAGTCAAAGTCAAAGTATTTACATTATGTATCTCGCAATTTTTAGGAAACCGATCGATATTTCTATGAGTGTACAATAAGTTTTCATAAATATATTGACATGGTACTGTCATTATATTTATTTCTTTGAATTTATCACGTAGAGATTCTCTAGGACCCAGGTAGAGATTATCTAATGCTAGTTAACAATAATTTAGTACTTCCGAAAACAAGGTTAACCAAAATCTCTAAAAGTTTTGTTTCTAATTCAATTGAGCTGTACATTTGTACAATATGTTACCAAATAGTGTTAAAACTATCATCAACATCATCATCAGCCCGTATACATCCACACCGTGCTTAACTCCTTGTTTAAAATATGTCAGGTCAAATTTTAAATAATTTATTTAAAATCTATGAATTTTTCAGTTTTTTATAGAGTAAGGAAGAAGCTTTTGTTGGCTAAAATATTTTCGAGTGGGATGATTGACATTTAATCTGCTTAATGGTTTAAATTTTATCTACACATATGTACATTTTTGACAATGCTATTGCAGCCTCCAACCTAAAATTAGTTTTTGTTGTAATATTATTTTCTATAATTCTATTGTGTGCTATGTGATTTTGAAATTTAATTTAATCTAAATATTTCACTTGACTAAGTGTTCCTCGTGAGCCAATGGTATTAATAAATAATGCATAAAAAGGTGAGCTATTAGCGATAAGGCCGCCCATTGTGCGACTATTTCTGTGTTTGTGTTTTGTTATTCTATCTTGGTGTGCCATAAAGAGTATTTCTATTCTATTCTATTCTACAATACAATACAATATATTTATTGATAACACTGAGTTATAAGTCGGGTACTTAAGTACAATAGTAGGTTATTTTTAAATAACATTATTTGATATCATAATTAATAAAGAATAAAAAGTATTATAACATAATAAAAATTAATTACTTGTACATTTCAAAATTATTATTAACAAACTGGCAATGCGTAGAACTCGTTAATCGTATAGAACGAATACAATAGCTAACCTAGCATCTGCTAGGTTTTTAACCATTTATTCGAGTTTCTTACGTGGTAGGTATGCTAATGGGTCTGTAAGCTGCGCACTATATGGTGTGTAAAACAGGGTTAATGGTGTGTGCTGATTCAGTACAAAGTGCTTATGGGAATGAAGATTAACTGCTTGTATGGTATGCGATTGGATTTGTACTTGATTTTCCGTTTCAATGCAATCAATGTATTTGTGTGCTAATTAAGGTAGTTTTTTTCATATTTTATTGGGTATAATCTCTATCGGATAAAGGTTCTCGAGTGGCGACCGCGATGCAATGCGAAACGGAGTGTGAGAAGACCTCCCACTCGATGGACCGACGACATCGTAGCGGTCACAGGGAGTCGTTGGATGGAGGCGGCTCAGGACCGCTATTCGTGGCGTCGATTGGGGGAGGCCTATGTTCAGCAGTGGACGTGTACGGGCTGATGATGATGATGATGATGGTAAAGCGTTTGAATACTATCACACTTGAGAAAGTGAAGATGTGGTCTAAGATGGAGCACGCTTTCCCAGAAAGAACTTATTTACTCGGGATTTAAAGAGTCCGAGATTCTACCATACTCTAGCGAAAAATAAAACAGATGCAAAAAGTTGAATTATATTTAAAACCCTTCTGTATTGTTTAATTTAATTTGGTTGATGCATTTCTGTATCTCCATAAATAAATTATATAGTAGGTAACTGGCCGCAGCTTCACGCGCATTTCTCCAGCATAACAAGTTTTCTAACTAAAGTAGGTAGGCATAAGTTATCCCGCAGGTATAACTTTCTGACTTAACATGAACATACCGAAGTTCAACTATGCAAAATTTCAATCCGGTCTGCTCAGTAGTTCTGTCGTGAAAAAATAACAAACATCCATCCAAACTTTCGCATGAATGCGGAAGTTAAATATTGGTGCTATGTGTTTTTAGTTCTGAGCTTTTTGCATATAGTAATAGTAAGAACTAATTGGAGAAGACAGTGCCCTAGATTTTTATTGCAATCAATAGTTCAACAACTAACAAGTGTTCATCGCAATCTTTCCGTTATTAATTAAAGATAAATTAACGCGATAAACTTCTCTGTCTTCAACTAAATTTTATTTTCGTCCATGCAAGTCCATCATGTCCAATACCCAAGATAGCCCACCAATTCCTCGCTCCGACACACCACACTTCCACCTTTATACGACATGTACTATATTCTAAAAATAATTATGTGATCTTACTTACAATTAGAATTATCTGCATGACAAAAGTGCGGCATCGCGCTGTGACCGCCGACATTAGACAAACCTTCTCTGGTCTTTAAATAGAATAGTGAAGTGAATACCGGTATGTACTATTTATGTATCTATGTAGTCTAATATTGCATCTACATTTATATATTTAGTTAGGTTGGTATTGATTATTATCTATTGTTAGGTATTTATAATGTTATTTATTTCTGACAATTTAAGGTATATTACACACCTGCCTTTATTAAATTCATATAATTATTTATATACAAAGATTGCATGGAAAAGATCGTATCTAAACGATAATGCCGCCCATTGTATTTTTTTTTATAATGTTGTATTTTTGTTGGTGTACAATAAATATTTTTTTATTGTATTGGAATATTGTACCTATGTTTTTGGTTTATAAAATAAATCCAAGTTTCACCGCATAGGTATGCTAAAAAAGTTCTTACTTTTCATAAACCTCACTCCAATCGAAAACACGTGACTTCCATAAGCTTTGAGTCAATCTCGTTTTGACCACGTAAAACGATAAAATAGTAGAACGAAAGCGATAAAATGGTCTCTTGAGATTTCACCCTTCTTTTATGACAAAGGTCAAAGTCAAACTTTGGTATGCACGAAATTCTGAAGTTTTTCAGGAAATGTTCTTAGTTTGATCCCTTTGGAAGATCCTTGATCGCTGAAAATAGGTCAACGCGTTGGGTCTTTGATTACTATTAGCATAGGAATCCGATTTTTCCTCCAATTGTCGGATTTAATCTAATTTGATAGAAGATGCTGACAGTGGATGTTTACTTACAGAACATATTTTCACACACATTTTCTGGATAAAAGTATCCGATGTTCTCTCAGGATATTTTTTAAATAAATAAATCATTTATTTGTTCTCTTCACACAATGTGCTTACATTTAAAACTAGTATAACTATCACTAATAGCGTCTTTGTGTGAGACTGGTGCCTGTGCTCTGTGCCGAATTTTATTAAAATACATTCAGCTCTTTAGATTTAATACCTGGGCACTAACATGTACCGTGTATACGTTATACGTAACGTGTACGTTCAATATCGTACAAGGTACATATCGTTAGATATTTTCTTTCTATAAACCATATCTTCTTAAACTTGTATGTCATTTTAGGTAACGTTACTGATAACTTGAGCTGATTGGTTGTATAATATTGCGTTGTAATAAAATATTTTTTCATATTTTTTCATATATTTACTGTAAAGTCTAGCACTTTACAATAAATTATATAAAGAACATACCTATCCCATTTTTTTCGCGAGTACCACTATGTATGTGTAGTAACACTTTTTCCATTACGGTTATCATATGCAGTTAACTGTTAGGTAATCTATAGATATAATTATTTTACGAGTTCACTTTTAATTTGAATAAGTAAATTAAAGTTTTTCAGAATTTGTGAACAAAAAGGTACGCGACAAACTTTTGCTCCTCACAACTTATTTTTGGATCTCTCCAAAAATAACTCATGGCAGCCTAAAATAACCGAAAAAGTAATAAATTGGCAACACCACAACCCAATCCTAACGGTTTTCGCTTAGTTCGTTGCGGAAATTCGAAATTTGAACACGACCTCGACGGAAATGTACGCATAATTTTCTCACAAACGTAGTTCGGGGCAAGCGTTGGACCCTATAAAACTTAATACGCACGCTATATCGGTTATGTTTATAATGGATGGGTGATTTGGAGCTAATGCGATCGGGTCGGGACCAACGCCGATTGCCTCATTAATATCCGGTTGTATGTACACACATCGCACCCTTGCCGGCAGGCTTCAAGGGCTGCCAGTTCCTTCAAAATAATCTGCAATGAGAGATAATCTGCAATGAGAGACAATGAAAGGTGGCTGCGTTACGAATAAAAAAAATCGGTTACTAGTTTAAGTCCTGTCGAAGACGAAATTTTTCTTTTATCAATTAGATACCCCGAGCGTGGCTTACGCAATTTTAATAACAAATGGACAGGACAGATGTGCAGTTCTGCTTAAATAGCTGTTTGTTCCATATCAATGTATATTTATGTATATAGTATAATACAAACAACAGCGGCATACAAATGGCGAAAGATCAAAATAAAATACATTGACATCCGCAAATCTACAAAATAATAAAACAATATTTTCTATCCCACAAATACCGGTTCAACGCCCTCAAATCCAAAAAGCCTATTGAATAATAGATCAAACCGCCAATCTGAATAAACTCTACTGTCATGAGTGTCAACCCTCGCAGTCACACCCGCTTACTGACGTCACGTTTGTAGTAACGTAGAACCCCATTCAACCCCCCGGAACCCCCTAGTCTGTACTGGCATTTGGAAATCAATTAATGTCCTGAGATTCGCAATCGTCGCAATTGATATTAAAAATTGCGTTGTTTATTGTTGAAATGTATTTTATGAGTGTTTCTATAGCAAGCTACCATATCTACGGATATATGTATATATAGCTACCATAGCTAGGGAGCACTTACACTAATCAAGTACCTACCTAGATTGAGAGTTAGAGAATTCACTATTAAACACTCAGTAATTGTAGATAATAAAGATAAACCAGCTTTGGCGGAACGCTAAATCCTACTAATATCCTACTATCCAACTAATATTATAAATGTCAAAGTTTGTATGGATGGATGTATGGATATTTGGTACTCTTTCACGCAAAAAACTATATAGAACCGATTGGACTGAAATTTGGTATGGGTATAGTTGGGGATCTGAAATAACATATAGGGTATTTTTTATCCCGATAAAATGCGGGCGAAGGCACGGACAGCAGCTAGTAATAAATAATACTGGACAATCCACACAGTATCATCAGCAAGACTAAAGCACCGACGACGTTACAAGGCTCGTAGACAAAGCTTTGATATGTATTATTATTATATTACTATTTTGCAGTTGTATATACATAGATGATCCCGAGGTCCCACAAAAAAAATCGGGGGGATTAGTATTTATCCCGAAAAACTTAAAAAACCGTTTAAATGTACATATGTATTATATACATATCTATAAAGAAAAAACTTACAACCGACTTCGCATCTCCTCATGAAAGAACTAATGAGGAAATGCGAAGTCGGTTTTAAGTTTTTTCAGCACAATCAAATTATATTATTTGTTTGCATCATGGAGGTACACCGACGACGTCATCAACATACATAGGTTGTTTGTGTTTAGTTTAAAGTATTTTTTTTTTACTATTTGACTTAAATTTTCTTTCTTAATTTCTAGATATACATAAATATATTAATAAACCAGAATATTTCAATGAAATTAATACATAAAATAAATAATTAATTCCGAACAATCCACACAGCATCGTCAAGCACCAAGCTAAACAGAGGTTGTGTTTTGGGTGCTAGATAACTGATATACTTAATACAATATATCATCATCATCAGCCTGTATACTTCCACTGCTGAACATAGGCCTCCCCCAAACGCGACGCCACGAATAAAATAATCTAATTTTATATAGATATTTGTACTATACATAGAAAATACCCAGAACACTCGCGACAAATATTTACAGATCGCACAAAAATTTGTCCCAAGCCGCGAATCGAACCTCCTGCGTAGCAGGCGGACCTCGCACCAAAGCTGTTTCTATATAAAAACAACAAATTATGTAATTACGAAACATGGAACCTGTCACCGATTGATGAACGGTGTACCTAAAGAACAAAAACTAAATGTCATGTCCGTTGAGGTTATAAGTATTATGAATAAGCAGGTTATGAAATATTTCCACCTAAAAATGTTTCCAGCAGTCTAGTATAAAATGTAGAAGTTACAGCTGCAATGTATACCTAACAAGATTACATGCTGCCGTGAATTTTCAGGGCAGGTACGATGCGTAAATAAAGCAACATGTATAACTTGGCAACTTCCAAGTGGCTGTGTCGTTAGCTGTTGGGATTCCAGTTGCACCGCGTAGGGTTGCCCCAGGGTTTACATTGAGCACCTTTAGGTTTTGGGTAAAATATCTGAAGAGGCTATAACATCAAATACTGTTTTTTTTTCTCTCGAGACGTAAAGATAAATAATAAAATAAATAAATAATGCTGGATAATTACCTCCCCTACCCTCAAAACAGAGCATAGAAATGCTTAACGGCAGAAGTCCGGATGATCGCTAGAGTGATATGTCCCCGCCGTTTCTAAAACTAAAGCATCTGAAAATATCAATTAAGATATGATAGGTAAACTATGCGAGTAAAATATGTGGCGGCGATTATCCGTACTCTAACTAAAAAGCTTATAACTATCGACTATACTACTACTACCTAAATAAAAAGTTTAAGACTGCAGCTTATTCTCCAACTTATTGTAGCTCTACCTTCTTTGATGGTTATCTTCTTTACTTTATGTAATGTATTGTTTTAGGTATAAATAAATAAATATTTTTAGACAATACACAGCATCATCTAGCCCCAAAATAAGCAGAGTTTGTGTTGTGGTACCAAATAACTGATATTTTAATACATTACATAAATAAGTATATCAGTTATCTAGTACCCATAAAATAAGCTCTGCTTAATTGGGGCTAGAATATTTATTTTATTGTAATGTCTGTATTACTTATTTTATTTATTCAGTAGCTCCACTATCAATATTTTATCTGCCTGCTCTATAACAACTTTTTCGGCTATAATAATTACTATAAATATATTTTATAAAGCTATTTATGGTATAAAATGTGACTTGTCTATGTGCTTATTTTGTAAGCCTAAAGAAATAAAGTTATTGAAGCCTGAAATTTGACTCTTGAACTCTCTTGAGCTATAATTGTAGTGGTGTGTTTGTTGTCTAGTTGTTTGCGGCAAGACCGTCCAGGCCACCGTGTGCGTCTGAAGTGAGGAATGAAACGCATTAATCCTAGCCCAGCCAGTCTTCGTACGAGCCAGCTTGGCTCGTACGACGACAATGTTACCATTTTTCACTACCGCATTTTATGGTAAAATAATTTTGGAGCGGTTTTGTCGGTTTAAAATCGTCTGCTTTCATTCATGAGGAAAGTATTTTTGTATGAGGAAAGAAGGTTTTAAGACAAATACTACAATAGGTGTACACAATATCTAGTAAAACAAAGAGAGTAATAGATAAAGAGGTAAAAGAAGAGGTATTCAAGTATTTATTTTGCAATCATAATACATACAATGTGAGAGGTCTTAAATATTTCACTTAGAGGCTATTAGGGCTACCCGTCTCAATATCCATCCTGTATATGTATACTAGCTGCTGCCCGTGCCTTGGCTCGCATTTTATCGGGATAAATAGCCTACATGTTATTCCAGGTCCTAAACTAAACCCATACTAGCCCAATCAGTTCAGTACTTTTTGCGTGAAAGAGGAACAAACATCCATTCTTACAAACTTTGACATTTATTATATTAGTAGGATTAACCTGGCTTCAGTTTCCTAGTCATTCTCAAACTAGTATTTAATTCTGCCGTAAAATTATCGAGGCATGAACATTTTGTAGAATTTCATAACGAAATGGTCCGCTCGTGTGTTTTGAGAAACATCTACATAGTTCATTGAATTTTGCTCAGTAGTAGGTACATAGTTATTGCATTTCTGTGTGCTGTTAGCTTTTTATTTGATCCATGTTTCTTTAGAATTCCTTTTCAGAAAGGAAATAGTATGCGAGTAAGCTACTTAACTATTTATTCAAGAATGAGAATAGTAGGAATTCTTGAAGAAATGCTTTTGTTCAGTACGTAATTTGTTAGAATTAATCTTTACCAAATGTTACCTTTTTTAATCTTTCGTATCTTTATCTTCTCATAGACTCCACAGTATGCTGGCTTCTATTTCGGCCAACGAATTAAAATTGACATTCAACGTGGCAATGCTTCCAGTATTCTGGGCACGATATTGATTTTTTAAGAAATTCATATGAGTGTAAATACTCGTTGCAATTTTTTTATTGGTTGGTTTCCTCGTTACATCCCCAACTAATGTAAAGAAGCCAATGAAAATCAATGTTGAAATTTAATCAGTAGGTACATTATGTATAAAATGACCCTTATTATGTATGTATTTTAAGTTGAGTTTACCTGTTCTTAATTTGTGGATATTATTTGCTGCAATATTTTCTTTTTTCACTTTCTTTATTCTGTTATTGTCATTTGCTTTAATAATAAATAGTCCATTATACCCTCAGCTTGTTGCCAGCTTTGAATACCTTGATAGAAAAGCCTTTGGAAATGTTTATTACTATGAAATGAACAAGATTCATGGCTGTTTTTGATCCTCGTTTATTCAGTTAATGTATCCCGAGGGACTAATACATAAAACAACAATACGTTATGCGTAAAGGCAGCTACTTTGCTCAATATTTGTCTCTAGGTGAACGTTATTTTGAATCTTCGCAAGAACTTGCTAGAAGGAAAAAGTTGCTAGAATTTACGCGTAGCATCATTTTGGGTTAATTTAATTTTTCTGGAACATGATGGTGGATAGTAAATTTCACTGGAATTCCCAGCAACAACTTTGTTTGCCATCTAAGATACGAAAACAGATGATCACCACATTTTTTAAATGCTTTAGGTACTAAAATAATCCAAACAACATCATCTAGCCCCAAGCTAAGCAGAGCTTGTGTTATGGGGACTAGACGACTAATTTACCTCAAATAATATATTACATAGATAGATATCTTATACTAGAGAAGCATGGAATCAAGAACCTAAGATAAGTGATGTTAGAGTTCTGGTTAACTAGTTCAATTTGGTAATAAAAATGTCAAGTACATTGTTACCCTTAGTTAAATTATTGTTCTTATGGGCCATTCTGATCAGGGAGTTGTAAAACGAAATACCGTTTTTATATATCAACAAAGCAAATGGGTTGGTGGTGTTGGACCTGCGCACACTAAATCTTGTATTAAAACATAATATCTCTGATAACACCTTTCTTTCAAGAATTCCTTCCTATTCTACATTGTATACGAACATCCTAAAAGGTAGTATCGGGAGATCTCTACCCGAATGAACATTAATGATAATGAATGGTGGGTTGTATCGATCCCGCATTGACCTATCTTTCGGCTCACGCCTTTCCGGACAGATTAAGGACGGGTAAACACTTTAACTCCTACTTTGGGCCACAACAGCCTATCAAAGAAATAAAACATTAAGCCACACTAATATCCTAATACTATTATAAATGTCAAAGTTTGTGAGTATGGATGTTTGTTCCTCTTTCACGCAACTACTGAACTGATTGGTCTTTGGTATGGGTATATTTTGGGACCTGGAATAACATACAGGCTATTTTTAACCCGATAAAATACGGTCGAAGGCGCGGGCAGCAGCTAGTTATAGGTAAATGCAAAATTTGGGATGTTAAGTCAGATATTTAGGTGTTTAGCCTCTTCATGCCGAAAATACTGAACGGATTTGGCTGAAATTTTGCTTAATCTCATAAATCAGTAACCTTTTTTTATCTATTATTTATTTAGTTTATCATTTAAATAGGCTTTGGCACAAGCCCGATACTAGCCCGTGGCTTCGCACGTTTTCGTAGATAGCTTACAGGACCAGAACTACCTCTACATCTGTGCCAAAATCTTAAGAGTGATTCCATTTTATTATATTTAAAAATAAACAAATTATCCATACAGCGTAATCTAGCCTAAAAGTAAGAAGAGTTTATATTATGGGTACTAGATAACTGATAAAAATAATTCATCAAAAAACAATTCATAAAAACTTTCGCATTAGAATATATTATCGAAAAGGAAGAGCCACAAATTAGGTAATGTTACATTAAAATCAAACATTGACATTGAAAAACTCTATCAAACTGGATAGTTAAGGTAGATAAATACTTTATCTCCCAATTAGAACAGCCCAGCGAAGTAATAAAAGTTCTAATTGCAATTATGGAGTTGTTGAGACTTGAAGTTGAACTACGTAAAGCTTGGGGCAAGCAGGCTTTTTCACACCAATTCAAATCCTCGCTAATTCGCCATACTAGCGCCCTTATCACGCGCGAGGCCACAAATCATGAGTCTGGATCTCATTCGCATATTCTTCATGGCTTCGCGTTGCGTTCACGCCTCGTTTCCGTTTCGTTTTCCGTTTTGTCCCGCGACAAAGGGTTCATAAGGCGCGCGTGATTTTGGTGCGAGTGTGGTTCTTCCAGTTTTCCCCTTGATAAATCCCTCTTGGTTAATTGGAAATTTCATTTTAAAATATCTAGAATTCTCCTTCACCGTTTTTTCTGGTGCTGAAGGCCTTGGCAGTGTTGCCGTGACTCGCATCGCGATCCGCGTCGCGTTTTCACGCCGTGATACGCGCGCGAGTCGAAACGCTTTTATAGTGGCAGTTTTTTTTGCCCGTGATTAATTATGGTATTGGAAAAGAAATAGGATTTTTGACAATTTATATGTTATGAACAATAAATAAATAAATAATGTTGGACAATGCATACAACATCATCTAGGCCAAGCTAAGCAGAGCTTGTGTTATGGGTAGTGGGTAGTAGATGACTGATATAGTCAATAATGGATGCATGGCATTTATTTTAAAAACTGTAAAAATCTACCTACGCTTTTGCTCTTGAAGTAAGAAGTAGGAAAATAACAATATTTTCGCTTTACCTCTAAAATGAGTGTATAGATTTTTTACAATACTTGCCTCACATTTATACATAGATTTGACTTATTGGTATGGTTTGAATTCATATTACAATAAAATAAATACAAATAAAGTACGAAAACTAGTATTTACAACAATCTGGTAACTCAACCGATCCATATCTACTGATATGGATCGGTTGAGTTACCAGATTGTTGTACCCTCGTACGTTGTACCTCCTCAGTGGTACTCCACTGAGGAGGTACAGTAATAGAGCTCAGTGATCAATACCAATCGGAAGCGTCCTCAAGATACTCATCAGCTCTCGGGTCACGCGCCGCCGCTTTGACCAGATGCTCTGATAAATTTTATATTAAGCTTGATCGTTTCATTTAGGCTCATTTTGTTGTTCTTAATTTTTCTGCGTGCTACAAGGAAAGAAACGAACGGAAAAGTAATTTACATCAAATCGTAAACCGATATGAACTATAAAACCAACTATAAGATTATGATTTAAGCCCAAAATATCTTATTTTCTCAAATGCGCCAAAACTACTAGTAGTTAGTTTCAATACGTTAGTTTTTTAAATTAATAGAAAATGGTTTACGATTAGCGGCAAATTACTTTCATGAAACGATCAACCTCAATAATAAGTATAGAAGTAGGGCTAAATGTAAATAGATTATATCTACAAATATTATGTCTTGACACAGCCTCTTCTCTTTTTAATGAACAAAATACCTAGAATACTTTTCAAATGCTTGTTTTGTTGAGCGTGGTAGAACAGTCCTTTGGCAAAGAGATATTATTATACAATATTTCTACATAAATAAATTTCTTAGGTACTTGTTGTTTTTTCCAACATCACTTATCTTAAGATACGACCTTGACGTTTTCACGAAAATGTATTTATAAACTCTGTTTTTTCTTTCATTTCAGGAAAATCAGAAAAATGAAGATCTGCACTTATTTGCTGCTAAGTTTTTTAGGTAAGTCTCTAGCTTATAAAAACTACCACCTACCACTTGTGCACAAGTGAACTGAACCATTGGCATCTCACACATAATATAAAGGTTTCGCAACCATTACCTACCCTGCTAAGAGCTTAAATACCCTTTGCCATTGTAACAAGAAACAATTTCCAAGATAAATAACCAAAACGTTCGGTAAAACTTTTTAGCAAACACAAATGAACATTTAAACTTTTCAGCAAAGCTTAACTTTGTATTTACGGAATCAGAAATCTTGTAAATCTATTTAATTTTCTCCTTTGTAAACTAACGAAACTGAGTTCGGGAAGACTGCTGAAAGTTGGACTGTCTTATCTTCAGGTACAGCATAAAGAAAGATATACACGCTTCAAGCACCACGCTATTTGATTGTAATAGTAAATACTAGCATAGTTTGTTGTGTTATTATGCCTCCATGCAGCTCCAGAAAAAAAGCAATCGTATTTAGGGAATCCAATCCCGCAAACGCGGGATCTTACTCCAATTTTGCGGGACTACACATGCAAGATCCGCGGGATTTGCAGGACTGAAGAAAAAATGGAAATCTGTTATATGAATAGGAGGATATTATGGAATATGTATTTATGTGTCCTGGCCCCATTGACAAGTGATTTGACCACTATAATCATAGGATACAAGGAAAAGATCCTTGTTACCTATGATTAAGACTCCCTTTAGGTATTTACTTTTTTTTTGACTTATGCCTTTGGCCTATACTCTAAAGCGCTGCCAAGGACAGATGCAGCTGGCTCAATAGTGTCCGTGACAAAATCATTATACGGGGAATCACGACCCTCAGACATGAGGAAACACGACGCTAGGAGGAGGATACTCTAAAGCTGCCTTTACAAAATATAAGGTATAATCTCATAGAGGACGCGGGGCATAGGATTGGTCGGGGGTCGGGGTTGGGGGATGGATGTAATTTTAGCTGAATGAGTTCATATTTTCTAATGCTGCCAACATTTTCAAGGCCGCCATTGAATGGCCTCATAGAAAATGGCTAGAAAATAGGCTTGCGGGATTGAGATTTCGATGTGGGATTGGAAAGGCTTTAAAAATTACAATAATTTCCAATGATGTAGGGTAAAAAAACCTATGCTATCATAACATCATCTATGTGTGCTGTGGCTTGGTGATAAAAAGTTTTCCATTATTAGTTTTAAGGGAGTACTACACCAAATTAAATAAGTTACTCGACCGTTTACCTACTTAAGTAATATAAGTAATGAGGGACAAACAAGTTTTCCCTCAAATACCTCACACACAAGAGCCGCGCCATTTGGTAGTGGTTGCGCTAATCTCATAAGACTGTGTTACCAGCGCGGTAGGTATCCTTTTACGTGATTTCAGCAATGTGGCAGCGAGGTTTTGTGTTGCATTCAGTTTGGGAAAGAGAGGAAATGCTATACTTAATAGTTTAGACGCTCCAGGAAACTAACAAACGGTGTGTAATAATTTAATTTATGCCAACGTAAACTGGGTTTTGATGGGCGGTGTTAGTTGGCATAGCGTAGAATTTAATTATTTTATGGCCGCTATTCTACTAGCTACGGATAGAAATTGTTTTTAACGCTTCATCATTCTTAATCATAGCGAAAGTTATTTTAATTAAATGTCTTTGCTACCGAAATTAAGTCACATCATTATCGAATGGCTAAGTACCTATTATTTTATTCTAAGATAAGTTTAATATTCATTTATTCTCAAAAAGACAAATTATATAATGTCACTTACATGAGAATAGGGTTCTTAGTTATAGATAGATGCATAGGTTGTGGTCGTTCAATAGCTGACTCATTTAATGTGTTCATTTAATAAGAAGTGAATTATCATTTATGATATGGTGAGCTAATTTGAGTTTGAACGCATTAAATGAGCTAGATATGTAGATGTTTCGTTGCTGAAAATCTCTGGTTTTGCTTTGTTTTGTTATTTCCTACTAACTTCATTATTACAAGGTTTAATTAAGTTTCATATATTCGCATGTCTCTCTGTAATCAATCTTGCAAGTTTTTGACCCACTTTCTGGTTTCCGATTGAGCTGAAATTAATGATACGAATATTAATATTAGGAATACGTAATGTAAATCGTATAACAGTGAAATATAATAGCAACAGCAATAATGTCATATAATTCATCTGGTGATGGAGCCAAAAGGTGGCCATCGAAACTTTTTAATAAAACGACGCAATCCTATCAAGTTTGGGCTGGTTTGATTTGTCTTGAAACTTATTTGGCAAAGACCAGATAATTTACTCTGGTTCTAGATGAAATCCAGAATCTGATGATGGAGCCTAAAGCAACTGTGACTGACCCTGGATGGCAGCTTCTCCGTAATAAAAAGACGCAACCCCATTGAGTTTGGATTCTGAGTCTTTACAACTTGGTTTGTTTAAAAAAAAATTATATTCTAAAAAAGTTTTTACTTGATAAATAGCTTATATATTTACTTTCAGTTGAATAATCGTCCCTTTCTAGCTATACCCTGCGATTTTCGCAATTCTATGGTCTTGTTGTCCATTTTATAGGTAGGAATTTAACAAATACTTTTCTATCGCATAGTTAGCGTAGTTAATCCGTAACGCCAGCAAGTGGCTCTGGCGGAAGACCAGCGTTATTTGTTAGTTTATTAGTCAACCAACACATGCTGAGGCAGAGCCATTTTGTTACTGGACTTGAACTTCAAATATGTTTGCTCTTAGTCGAAGTTTATTATGTATTCGGTGTAAGTCTACAAATAAAAATATTAGAATATATTTTTATTTGTTATAAGACTTACACCGTTCTATCGTTTTGTTTTATTTAAATCGTTTTGTTTTATTTTAATTCCTAAATAACAATATCATGAGTAAGAATTCCGGTCGTAATAAACGCCAGGTGGAAAGTTACCCATTAAATTATCGTATTTCATGGTTTCAGCGCAGCTGGTTCCCTTAAATAAATGAATTCTCTCAAAACGGCACTGCAATAATTTAACTCGACGTGTGTTCAACAAATACGAACATGAGATCCAGTGACGCGAGGCCCAAGTTCCGGCAGTTACCGCAGAAAGTTGCAAGTTTGCCGCAGCTGGTAGCACTGACGGCAACTTTGTTCTGTCGGTTCGCTACCCCGACATCTGAGAGATCCTGGCCCGCGGCAGGCAAACAAACTCTATCTGTATGCCGTTTATTTGTTGTATGCTTTGTGGAATGGGTACGAATAAATTGTTGTAAATGAAAGACAGGTTGACCATAGACTCTCTTATTCTTTACCATAAACGATTCATAGTGAATGACAAGTGTCTACAAATACGACATCTTTCCTATAAACATTTAAAAATTAACTTTTATAAACTTTTATAAGGCTATTAACTAGTAACAGTAATAACGAAATACACACTAGGTTTAAGTGTAGCTATAATATTCAAAACTTACATAAATAGGTATTATGTCTCTACTCACTTGAGTTGAAAGTAAACTTAACAATAAAAAATTATGGGTACACCCTCTTATCCTCAATTTTAAGGCTTAAATAAAGCTACCCAGTAAATACCTAAGTTTAACAAAGTAAGCACTATTATTAGATATTAAGATAATAACATCAAGGTACAGGTATTAACAAAATTACATGGCTTGGCGAATTTTATCCGACGCAAGAAGAGCCGCCGGTCTTTGTGAGCGTTGTCGAGTTTTTGTATTTTGTATTAAAATTTGACTGTCATCAGACTCATCAGAGTCGGAGTCGGGTCCTTCATCCTGTATGTATTCACTGATGTTCGTGGGGCTAGCCCATATTTCATCATTGCTCATTGATGACATTGATCGCGCACGAGAAGAACTAGGAGATGGGGTTGGTTGGGCAACTTGGGTATCAGTAGGTAATTTAACCAAATGCCGCCTATTTCGTCGGTACTTTTTACCAGAATCGTCGGTAACAAAGTACGATCGTGGTTGTGTAGCGCGCCCCAAAACCCGAGCGTATTTACGCTGACCTCTGTCGACGATAAGAACCGGCTCCCCAGGTGAAACCTCAGTTAGTGGTTTAGCTCGCTTATCATAGTAAACCTTATCGTTCTGTTGTTTACGTAACATTTCTTTGTAATCCTTTTCGTTGTTGCGACTGGGTTTTAATTTAATTTCGTGTGATGGTAATCTCGTATTTACACGGCGCCCAAATAAAAGTTCGGATGGAGAACTGATGCCATTTCGAGGTGTAGCCCTGTAATTCAATAAACCTAAGTAAAAGTCTGTCCCCGAGCTTATTGATTTGATTAATATATTTTTAATTATTTGCACACTTCTCTCGCTTTGCCCATTTGACTGCGCATAGTTTGGCGAACTAGTGATGTGCTTGATACCCCACAATTTACAAAAGTCGGCAAATTCTTTCGAAGCATAGGCGGGTCCATTATCGGTTATTAACTCCTGCGGGATTCCGTGTCGTGCGAATTGGTCGCGCATGGCGGTCAGTACCGCCTTCGTGCCTATACTAGAAAGTGGATTCACTTCAATGAAATTAGAGAAGTAGTCCACCAGCAACATAAAATATTTGCCAGCATATTGGAATATATCAGAACCAACCTTAACCCATGGTAATGACGGTATCTGGTGTGGTATGAGAGGTTCACACGCGGGAATATGCGCGCGCTCCGCGCAGGCACGGCACCTGCGCACCATGTCCTCCACGTCGCGCGACATGCCGGGCCAGAACATTACCTCCCTAGCGTGACGCTTGCACCTGTCTATACCCATGTGGCCGTCATGCAAACGACTAAGCATTTCCGGTCGTATGCTTCTCGGAACATATACAAGATTGTCCTTGAAAATTATCCCATTAATATACGCAAAACTTTCTCTATACGACCATTGACCCCTAATGCGATCATCTACCTCATATTTGTTAACCGGCCATCCCCGCTGAATATACTGCTTCAGAAGTTGACATTCAACATCACCCTTAATAGCATTCTTGATAATGTCTTGCTTGCTATCACTGAACCGAACGTTTTCTAGCAAAAAACAAGATTGTTCGTCTATTTCTTCCGATACTCTGTTCGACGTCGGTTCCGGCAAAGCCGCCCGCGATAGTGCATCAGCTACATACATGTACTTACCTGGTTTGTATACTACGGTAAAATCATAGCCTTGCACTCGTAACATCATTCTTTGAAGCCTAGCTGGAACGGAATCGAGCGGCTTCTTAAATAGCGCTTCTAACGGTTTATGATCAGATTCTACGGTTACGTCATTGCGCCCATACACGTATTGATGAAATCTTTCTAGGGCATAAACAATGGCAAGGAGTTCCTTCTCTATCTGGGCGTACCTACACTGCGAGTCAGTGAGTGTGGCGGAGGCGAATTCGACGGGCCGCCCACCCTGTAGCAGCACGGCGCCCAGAGCGCTCGCGCTCGCGTCTACCGACAACAGCACGGGCTCTTGCGCCGAGTACAATGCGAGGACCGGCGCCGCGCATACTGCGCTCTTCAGCTGTCGAATTGCCGACTCCTGCGCATTATCCCACATCCACTCCGAATCTTTTTTCAATAGGTTACGAAGAGGAAGAGCTGTCTCCGAGTAGTTCGGAATGAATTTTGATAAATAATTTATCATGCCCAGAAACCTCTCGAGTGCTGGCCTATTTTGTGGAACAGGCATGTCTTCTATCGCTTTTACTTTATTTTTATCTATGGCCATGCCTTTGCCACTAAATACGTGTCCTAAATACGTCACCTGACTAACTTGAAATTCACACTTTTCTTTGTTGAATTTTATACCTACCTCTCGCGCCCTATTCAATAATCTCTTTAAGCGTTCGTCGTGCTGCGCTTTCGTAGATCCCCAACAAATAATGTCGTCAATGAATGAATCTACCCCTTCCAAATCCTCCAGAATTTGTCGAATTTTAGAATGAAAGACTTCAGAAGCGCAGTTTATTCCGTACGGTAAACGTAAATATTGGTACCTACCAAATGGCGTCCCGAAGGTACAAAGATCCGCACTGGCGTCATCGAGCTGAACCATCCAGAAGCCTGAGCGAGCGTCTAGCTTGCTAAATACCTGTGCTCCTTCCAGCTTGGTGGCGATCTCCGTGAGCGTCGGCAGCGGGTAGTGCGCGCGCTGCACTGCGCGGTTCAACGGCCTTGGGTCGAGACACACTCGAATGGAGCCGTCCTTTTTAGCGGCCACTACTATGCTGTTCACCCACGGAGTTGGATGAGTTACTTTCCGAATCACTCCCATTTTTTCCATCCGCCCCAGCTCCTGTGATAGCTTCTCTCGTACGCCGATGGGAATCTTTCTAACCGGGCAGACTGACGGCTGAGCGCACTGATCCACAACAATGTTGTATTTACCGGGTAATTTACCCAAACCTTGAAATAAGTCCGCGTACTCATTTACATTCAGAGATAAAATTCGCTTTACCATTCCTAACTCTTCACATGCGTATTTACCTAGAACACTCTGACAATTAAAATCAGCAACAATAAATCGTATTGTGTAAGCAGTATTTTTGTACAAACATTCAAGATTACAATGTCCAGCTATCGGGATAAAACTACCACAAAAAGACTGGGCCTTTGTATTGTCTGAATTCAAAATATTCTTAGTAAAACCAAGCTTTGTTAATGTAATCAATGACATGACATTTAAATCCGATCCAGAATCCAGTTTAAATATTTCTTTTTCGCCTGTGCATGTAAAAATCAAAGTTTCATACCATTTAGAGTCCTTACGTTCCATGGGCCCCGAGAGGGAAGATACATAGTACAGTCCATCGTCACTGCAATCCTCATTGTCGTCGTCAACCTCGGGATCGACATCCGCATCGATTTGCCACACGCGCTTATGCAACTTTGGACACATATTTTTAAAATGGCCTCTTTCACTGCACCAAAAACACAGTGCATTTTTAGCCGCACACCGATACCCATCACAATTTCCGAAACCACACGCTGTACACAATATTTTAGCGGCACTACCGGCCGGGGGCCGGCGCGGCGGCGCTCCTCGCTGCTGCTGGCGGGGCCCCGCGGCACCGCGGCCTCGCGCTCCGCCCCCGCTCGCGGCGCCGCTCGGGCCCGCGCGTGGGGCTCCACGCGCGTTCATCACGTCCACTGCCACTACCCGAGTCTTGGTCCCTTCTATCTGCCTCTGTTCCTCCGTAGACATTTCGTTGGCCTGGCATATTTTCACGGCTTTACTGAGGGTGAGGTCATCGGCCCTAAGTAAGCGATCGCGTAATTTGGTGTCTAAAACACCACACACGATTCGATCGCGAATCAGACCTTCTTCTAGTAATTCAAACTCACATCGCTGAGAAAGTATTTTCAGAGCCGTAACGTACTCGTCTATTGATTCGCCTTCTTCTTGACATCTCGAGAAAAACTTGAAACGCGCCATTGTTGTGTTCTGTTTGGCTCCAAAATGTTCGTTGAATTTCTTTACAAGCGTAGCAATACACTCCTTGTTTTCTTCCTTAGTGAATTTGAAGGTTGTGTACACATCGTATCCTTCAGATCCTATGAGATTCACCATCAAACTTGACTTTACGGATTCTGGTTCCTTCTCAACACCGGACGCTTTCAGAAACACAGTAAACTGCCGCAGCCATTTTTCCCAAGCCTCGGCCCGACAGGCCGGACCGCCTTCCAAGCATAATTCGGCTGGAGGCCGTGCGTGTTCCATTATTTATGAACTTTGTGATGTAATAACAATAATAACTAACTAACTATCACTTTTCAACGCGATTATGTTGTTTTTCACTGTAATAATTATTTAATTTTCAACACCGCTGTCACCATGTTGTAAATGAAAGACAGGTTGACCATAGACTCTCTTATTCTTTACCATAAACGATTCATAGTGAATGACAAGTGTCTACAAATACGACATAAATATGCTGGAATTCCAGGTTTTTGGAGTTTTGTTTGTTATATTAGCGGATTTCAAAAACTATGTTTTTTGAATGTTTTGTGATGCATGCACTCGGATTTTGTACGTAAAAGTCAACTGGGTTGTACCAACAATTCGTTCAGTGTGCAAATAAAATTGTGAAACTGGATAAATCTTACTAAATCTATAAAAAAAACGAGGTAAATAATTCACCCGTTTCTACGAATATATGCAGACGCAAGGGAATCAAAATACAAAATAATTGGACAAAAGCTACCTCTACCGCTACCTACTACCATAGAGGTACGTCCTATCTTACCTAGGTACCTATATGGTATGTAGGTTCTACCTTGTGCTATCTTTTCTCTATGGTTCTACATACGCGTTAAAAAAAATCGCAAGTAGAGGGCTGGCGTTTAAAGTTCGAATAGAGGTTTGAAAGTTCAAAATGCAAAAATATTCATAAATCGCTTGTATTTATTTTTGCGTTTGTGCATATAAAAAGTTTCTCTATGGTGCGACCAATCGCATCGCCGGAATGGAACGGTGTGCATTCACCCACGATGTGTAAATTTCAAGCCCAATTTGCGAGGGGGGTTTATTTCGCGTGAGGGAGGAAAGTTTTTGAAGAATATTTTAAGAGTTTTGAATATCCTTGTGAACAAACAGACAGACGAAACGATATCAAAAGATTTTCATAGTAGGTATATATCATATGTGTATTTAATTAATGATACAGGTCTAACTTTCATCCCATTTCCAACAAAAACGTGTCTTTCCTCCAGCGTCTACTTACTCTGTTACTTCACCCTTGGGGTACATAATACCCGAGGCCTCCTTTGTTATTTCAACCTAACACGTATATTCTAAAAGACACTGTAATACGAAGGCAGGAAGGTCCATGGTACAAAAAAGGCGCTAACGCGTTGATTAGTGATTACTAGAAACAATAACTTTAAGTTTGTTACTTAGTTTAAGCAGTTCAAGGTTGTGCACTGTACTGGAAAAGTGTCTAAATTAATGAGTACGTATGTACCTGTATGACCTGATTCGATAAGAGCTAGTTCGCATGAGAGCTTTTGAACGCTTTTTTAACGTCTGTTTAAAAAGCGTTCAAATAGAACAAATGCATTCCCATGTACATGTTCACAGAGCGGTGCTTTTAAAACGCGACGCTTTTTATTGAGTACGGTTCTGTTTTCAACGCTGGGCGTTGGGCGTTAAATCGAATAGACCATAGGAAACTTATTATTACTTTTCACACGAGCGCAAAAAAAGCGCTGGCGCTGCGTTAAAAAAACGCTCGGGCGAACTAGCTTTTATGCAAGTAACTTATTAACCACTAGCTGCCACCCGCGAATATCCTACATCCATCCCTACAAACTTTGACATTTATAATATTAGTGGATTCTGCCGGATGAACGTTAGGTTAGAGAAGGGTTTCTTAACTCAGTTTTGAACTGGTATGGTAGCGAAAGAGATTACGCGTTTGATAGTGTGGAACAGTAAGAAAAAACATATTGTCGTTTTATTTATACAATTACTTTTGGAATGGTAATCCAGAAGTAAACTAACGAAAGACAGTGTAAACCGACCTCACAGCAAGTGCCCAACGATTCAACCTCAGGGACGCTGTTCAGGAACTTACTAGAAAGTTTCTTCAACTTTTAAATTTATGTCAATTTGATGTCCTTTCGGTGGAACTGTAACAACTCGGGATTTTAGATGCTTAATATGCTGAAACTAAAGTTTCTGGTCTGTTTAAGCTTAGGACTTAGTTTAGTTACGTTTGTACACAACAACTTTATTCTATTAGGTACGCTTGAGAATCCCAAATTTTCCAACGTATTAGTTCTATGTAAGTATACCTTTACAAGTCAGCTTGCATCGAGATAGATTAATAAAAAATAAGCATGTCAAGGTTGTCTGAGAGAGATTGCTCCAGAGCGATAGGGCCGCCAATTACCACGTATTCGATACCTAATTATTATTTTAAATTATTTCTAAGTTAACCGTGCAACAAAGTATTATCTATCTATCTATAGACCATTTAGGACTAGATAATACACAATATGTTTAGGTTAAGCTAAAAACCTTTTGTGAAGAGGAAAATAAATAATCTATAGCTTTATCTACAGCCATACATAGATGCTCCTCCTTTTTTCTAAGTCGGTTAAAAATAAGTTTCATAGGCTTGCATCGTCACAAAACAAAAGTATACCTTTTTAAAACACGTCACGACGTAAACCAGCGCGTCCTTGCGGTGCGCTCCTGCTGTTCGCCGCAGAGGCTAGGCGGGCAGTAAATGGGTTAAGCTCAATATGGACCATCTGATGTCAAGCAGCCATCTTGGATTTGAAACACGTAGCATAGTTTGTACAATTGCTACACGAACTTTGACCTTAAATTCAATTTGCATTATTACTATCTCTGTTGTAGTTAGTATTTTTTAAAGAAAATTATAGCCTAAGCTTAAGATTTCCAGTATCGTGGCAATTTTTTTTATCAGATGCTTTCCACTTTCGTCACACTTGGTCACCCTACATTCTGCTTCTGCCCCATGTCAATAATATTTCTGGTTTCGCCCCACATTGCAAAGAGAAGAGAGTTGACAAATAAAATTAACTGAACAAAGTTCATAAAAATATTTATTATTGACCTATTCCCAGTAATCTTACCGAGTAGTCTTACCAGTTGAAGTTGAACTACTGTGAATTTTCTTCCCAACAGACTTAACCGATAGTAAGACTTCGCTGGTGTTATTATGTACTTAACCTCCCCACACCAGGTGTCTCCAGTGGCCCAGCTTCGTACGAGACTGATACCTCAGAAACACTTAAAAACACAACACACACACACACCCTTATACACGCACGCACAATAACACACACGTCGCCAAGCCACTAAAATGAATTTTTCACTTTACTGTTTATTCTGTACTACCTATTTCATGTCAAAATATGTATGTATTTTTCTTCTTTTTTATTAGTTTCACACACCTTCTGTTAAGTATTTTTACTTTCTCTGTGTAATCCTTTTATAGGGCTTATTTTAGCATAATTTTTGTTTTATACTGTTATATAAACCGCTGTTGGATTACTTAATAATAGTACATTGTACACCTAGGCGGGAACTTGCCTGATTCCTATCGAGTGTGCCACTTAAAACACACGAGGTAGGAATCGCACTTTCTGCAGAGTGATACATAGTGCTTTATACTACACCTTCGAGGAAAATAAAAAGCAGAATAAATATTTTATTTCTGGAGGTGTCATAAAACTTTCACTATCACTTGACGACATTCTGTAGAATTAATAAAATTGTCTACACCAAATTCAAAATTAGAAGAACTTCCCGCGCCAGCCTTAATCACTTGGGTTCTTTTTTCAAAATATTGTTCGGAAATCGGAAGAGGCAAGCGGACTTGGAGTAAAACTTTTTGTCGTTTGACCTATAATGAAAATTATCATAGCTACCGGCCGATCTTTTAAGAAATAAAAAAAATAACACGTTAGAAATGGATTTCCATACAGTTTTCCCTCCCGCTAAAACGCGTGAGAAATGAAATTCCATAGAGTTTTTCCTCCCGGATTCCTATACGCCTGCAATGACTTACTTTCTATCTTATATTTGGAAAAAGAATAGCTTGGAAAGTTGCCTTCCCGAGCAGGTGTAGTATAAATAAATAAATTAACCATACCACTGAGTCTCTATGGAACGCGTTCTAAAATAGCATGGGTCAAGACACGGCGCAAAGAAAACATGACTTCAGCCCCATTTGCACGGAGGATTGTTCTCTATGGTAGTATAGAGAAATGTTACGTCACATTGTCGTCGAATTATTTGAAATTCATTCTTATTCACTTCAATAATGTGAGTAATCTACCTATGGCAATGTGATGTCATTATTGTCTATTCTACACTAGAAAAGAATCCCCGTGCTAGGGTGGGTTCCTCTTTGCATGTCCATTCATGAAGTCGTCATGTTATAGTTACGACCTCATTCATGCATGTACATTAAATCTTGAATCATGCATCAAGAATGACCTCGATGAGAACTCGATTTGTTCAGCAATATTTTAATCGTAAGGTCCGTCGTATTTCGTTCACGGCGGCCTCAAGGGAGACCAGTGCGGGACATACTTATTATAGTGCACAAGTTTGTGTGCTAACAGAAAAGCACTCTGTATTTTATTTACTCACTCTCATGATCCGATGGGACGGCCGAACAGACACGTTCGGGGAGAGGTCAGCAGGTGCATACCGTAAGTCCTGTAAATATCTATATTTAGAACAACCAAGAGAGGGTGCCCTGCCTCTAAAAACACATAAGGCATCACCAATTGTAAGCCCCCAATTATAAGTTACACAGTTACACAGCTAACGTACATACATACATATGTATATCCTATAGATATAAAAGAATCAAACTGATGTTATATAAAGTATGATATTATATTTATAAGTCTACCTTTATAAATATAATATCATACTTGGTGGATGATACACACATTCACACACAATTGTGTGTAATTACTATGCGTATGCGTACAGGCTGAAAAGTAATTATTTACAGAAAAATCAGAGAACTCCACATTATTCACGTAGGTACATTGTACAATTATACGTTTCCATTTTTTTACCATTCAGAACAAAAGCAAAATAATAACATCGGAGTATTCGATGTTTTTTACAAATATATTTTTATTTTAATCGTAATGAAGTCAAACCAACCATTCCAATGTTTCACCAGAAGTAATGAAATGGACCGTGTTAATTATAAACGGGTTACAATTTTATTCTGGACAGGTATGTTCGTTCGTACCTAATTATGAAAAAAGAAGACGTGACACGAATAAAAAAAAAAACAAATGATAAAGTTCATTTGCCCGTTTTACAGCTTTATTTTTATTCTTAAGATTTAGGCTGGGGAAATTTATGCAATATCCTTGGACGTTTTAATGAAATAATTTTGAGAGGCGGGCTGAGAAACAACCGTCGTCGTGGATGTTTAGGCTGCCTGTGTATTGACGCGGAGGGAGGCAGCGGAGCGGAGCCAAGAGTCAAGGAGTAATGCGGAGAGGAGTTCCGGACTGTGTCTAACCATCATTGATGCGGAGCTCCCCGCTTTTAATATGAATTCCGCTCCGCTTCCCCGCTCCGATTCCTCGTTCTGCTTCCCGGTTTTCCATGACTTTTGTAACAAAAGACATGCGCTTTCGGCTGTTATTGATATGGATCAGTAGAGCTACCTGTAGATTGTTTAACATTCTGCAATTAGCTCAATTATTTCAATTGAAAATACTAGTTCTAATTTGTGTCTGTTATTTGATTGTAATTTTCTGTTAATCAAGACATTATGTTCCTAACAACATGTTTTAACTAGTTCGAAAATTCCTGTCCACTGAAGCGGAGCGGATATTTTATGCAGTACCATTGGATATGCCATTGGTTAATATTGGCACAGCTCCGCTCGGCTCCTCTCCTCTCTGAGTCAACTTATAAGCTGCTCTGGGATCATGAGTGTACATAAGCTACTTTAATTCTTTAATTCTAAATCCAAAGGATCAATTACCTAATTTACGCTTTCGTACGGTATTACGTACGCAAAAATTGCCAGTGAATCTTTTATTTTAAGAAAGAAAATCTTGCTTGCTAAACTGGCACTCTAAAAGCCTATGTGCTGGTCATACCAAGTATTATAGCTATAATGTCAGTAATATTATGTCCGTGGTAAATCCCTTGGCTGTTCAGTCACTCGTCTTTATATGGCCGTGAAATATAGTGATTATTATAAACTGCGCGTTTTCGTCATCCTCAGAAGCTATTACAGGGATTTTAGATCAGAAGCTAGGGGCATAATTTCTAGGGCATGCAATTATGGACCATAGTGATGTGAAATTAAAAAATAATCTTTTTTCAAACAGTACTTTTTATAATATTTCGATGAATGATTTTTTGATCTGTTCTGCATTATTATGTATGAAAAGTACGTACTTTTCGAAACTTAAAAGTAGCTAGCTAGGTTTTATTTCACCTCATTTCGCTGTTCTAATAATTTACGATCATCTCCATGGTCGATCGAATGTGTGTATGTGTGTAGTTTTGAGATAAAAAAAAATTGCTAGTAAAAAATTATAAATACTCGTACATTCGTAAAATTTGTTTCTATGTGAGGAGGGTAAATGATTAAATAATATTTTTATTTCAAAATAGGTGACCCCATGATCTTCCTATCACCTGAAATTTTTTGACTACTTTTTTCTTTTAAACTACCGTTGTATTAGACCAAATTCTAATTCTTATTCTAAGAGGGGGAACTGGAATCTGCACTGACATCTTGCATAGGAGTGTATTGTGCATTGTCCGCCTGCCTAACTAGGCCCAAACCAGCCCAGCTCCTTGAAGTATTGGACCACTTTTGGTGATTGACAGCTTCGTTTCAGCTTTACTGTATCTGTTAACGGATTTGATGAGAATCTTCAATCACGTTTTCCGTCAGGCCTCCTCCATTGCCGTGCAGTGTGTTTTATTTTTAAAATGTATTTTTATGTCAGTTTTGTACTGCAGCAGCAAATAAATGAGTGTCTATGTCAATGTACTACAACGTGTTCCACAGTCTCTTCTTCCTGGAAGCAGCCACGACACAACACACACATACAATCAGACCAAGAAAACAAAAAAAACTAGTCGGTCCAGCCATTTCATGATTTTAACAGGACTTTTAACGTTGTCTAAACAATGTAACAAAAATGACGAACAACACTTGAAGACGTCGCATTCTCGACTTCTAGCGAGATTATCGAACAGTAATTATTTTATACATATACACAGAAAATAAATGATACAGCTGCCTCGTGGACTACAGGGTCATGTATGTCAGACACCTCGAATGGCCACCGTTATAGCCCTCTACGAATATTACGTACATTTTCAAGCTCAACTGCGTATGTATTAACATTTTTTGTAGTAAGGACCCCTTAGATGACAGGTTAAAAGAGCCTTATTATGAGTTTATGTGCCTGGAATAAGAATTTATCGCACATTTTCTTAGATAAAATTATCTTTGTAGAGGTATAGAATAACGAAATTGTTTTTACACGAACCAAATAAAGTTGAACTTTTTGAACGGAATGTCTTACTGCCTAACTTATAAATATTTGTGAGGTCAGTAGTGTTTCTCATTCTGAATTTGACTCAATGTCAACAGAAGAAAACAATTGTTAAGAAATAACAAATAACAACTAATCCCCCCCTACATGGGAGACGATCCACTCGATGGACCGACGACATCGTAGCGGTCGCAGGGAGTCGATGGATGGAGGCGGCTCAGGACCGCTATTTGTGGCGTCGTACGGGGGAGGCCTATGCCCAGCAGTGTACGTGTATGGGCTGATAATGATGATGATGATGAACAGCTACAAATATTTTTATTAATTACATTACAACGAATTATACATCGATATAAATATAATTCTGAATTTGACACAAACCCTCTCATATTTTTATTATAATTACATTTCAACAAATTTTTTGTGCCTTACTACACAATAGCGATTTGCGAGCGGGCACGCCGCGACAACGCAGCGACGTCGCTGCAATTAGCGCCATCGGAACGTAGGTTAGTAGGATCTTTGGGGCCGTCAAAGCCAAGGAAAACCAGTGTCAGAGAGAGCACGCATTGACGACGACGCCGCGAGTTTACTGTGTGCTTGCTGCGTCGTCGTTGCGGCGTGCTCGTTGTGCAATCGCATCGCTTTGAAATCGCTCACAAATCACCAGTGTGTTAAAGCTGTTGCTACGCGTATTCATTTACATCCAACACAGTTTTTTCCAGTCTCAGAGTGTACAAATTCCGGACACTTCTTCCAGTCTCATAGTGTAAGAAACATAATTTCGAAATGTCAGCAACCTACCGCAGTCTTTAACCGTTAAACTGAGTTAACAACTTGAAACCCAGGACGGCTACCGGCGTCCGACAAGTAAAGTTTAACTTGCACGGCGCGTCACTCCGTATTGAATTAGTGCACTCGCTTTCCATTCCATTCCTTGCACAAGTACAACACTGGCTGGTAAAGTTGTAGAGTTGTCAATGCGTTTTGCAAGGAGTTTGTATTCAATTTGGAAATGGAACGGGCTAATAGCTCCGTCTTTCAAGCTTTCTATGAAGTGAGATTGTTACACCACAGCACATTTAAGGGAAGTATTTCTTTCGAAAAAAAATCTAGGTTTATGGTTCTTTCAGTATTGACTGGCGCTACGGTACACACACAAATAATTTTTGAAAATAGAATATAATTGGGATGTGAAATTTAACCCTCAGAATCGCCATTTTTTGTACCAACATAATACATACATGTGATGTGATGACATGATGACATTCAACAATATGTGCCTCGATCGAGTCTTGTCCTTCATCTTATCAATTCTAAACTCAAGTCCGTGGTTCAGCTTCCATTGACAGCAAGAACTCTACCCGAATTGCCGAATACGAATTCGTGATAACCATAACCATGCTGATGAAAAACTATCGCAGAAATATGTTCAGTTTTTTTTAATAGTACATAGTCCTTTGTTTGACTACAATCTCACCCGATGGAAAGTGGCGATGTGGCCGACGTTGTAACACGAAGGTCTATAAAACACCTATTCACTCTTGTCTTTTGAAGAGATCCAGATTGTAATTAGCCGGAAAAACAGAAGCAGGTAGCGAGTTCCATCCTTAGCGGTGCGAATGCGTTGTCTTTCACGCATCCTTATTTCTTATTTATGTATAAGGTAAATAGCATTCTGGCTGTTTTTCAAAGTTGAGCATATTTATTTATTTATTGCATACAAGTCCAATATAAGATTTACAATATTTGGTAGTATCCAACATGAGCCCTGTAAGGGCTTTTCAACATTCAGAGTTCTTGAATATAATATAAATGTTAACATAAATAATTTAGTCCTCTTATAAGTAAAAATAATAGTAATATTCCTATTTAAAGGTTTTGTCAGTAATAAATTCGTTCACTGTAAAATAACATTTGCGTATAAGAAATAATTTTAACCTTGTCTTAAAAATACTATCCAGTTTGAAATTTTTTATGTCTGCAGGCAATAGATATCAATAGTAATAATTGGTAGAGTCTAGGTACTATGAAATATCCACCAACCACGTAGTTGAATCGAGTTTCCAATCCATCCAATTTCAATTTAGGTTCCTAGTTACTGTAAAACAAGTTGGGAAATTGAATTCAGAAACGGAAAGTCACGTAGCAAATACCTAGTTGCATTGGAAAAGTTAGGAAAAGCATTTTACTATACAATTCAGCGTAAAATGTGTATCCAAAAAGTTAGGTTTGGGTCTCATTTGAAGGTTTTCTGATATTTAAAAAAGTAGGAAGGTTGGTATATATACTGGTAGAGACCAGTATCTATGATGTACTTTGATGATGATGATTACCTCCTAGCCGAAGGTCGGTCATGCTGATCAAGATCATTCCCAATGGCGACTATCCATTTGCGCATGACATAATATAGTGCACCAGTGTGTACTTGCACAGGTACACACTCTATTCCCTCACACTCTTAATGCACCTAAAAAAATATAATATTTTTTTTATTAAATTAAAATACTTTTAAAACAAGATTTGATGAATTGAAGATTTGATCACAAAGATTTAAAGATGGACCAAAAAGCTTGGGAAGATA
The DNA here is from genome assembly GCA_947859395.1 of Eupithecia insigniata. Taxonomy (NCBI): domain Eukaryota; kingdom Metazoa; phylum Arthropoda; class Insecta; order Lepidoptera; family Geometridae; genus Eupithecia; species Eupithecia insigniata. The sequence goes on along the minus strand of OX402009.1, from coordinate 6,408,339 downwards.
AATCCAACGAACGTAAGCTCGACGTGATTAGGTCGTTTCGTTCAAGAGATCCTATGGCCACTTTCGGCCTCCATCATTAGACCAGCTAAATGGTAACATGACATTGCATTGTCACCGAACTTAAATAAGTATGCCAAAAAGCTCAATCGTTTGAGGAGACTCTGTTTAATTTCAGTTGCAAGATTTGTCCCACACAAACTAACAAGGCAGTTGAATATAAGCTTGTAAAACATAAAGTCAGTAATAAAACAACTAATTGAATATATAGCTGGCAGTACTTGACACAAAAACGGATCGTTAAGCATAAGCACCTTAAGCGTAGATTCCTTTGAACAGTGAATTACAAGCTACTCGTTCAAAGTATGCACCCCATTCATTATCCCCGTGACAGAGATGAATTCTTGTTTGTGGCGGTGTCTAAATACAGGCGATGTCTTGAATGCAAACAACGGCGAACAATATTGTCGTGATTGAATCCTTCCCGGCTCGAATGCAAAGTGGGTGTGCTACCGAATACCAATGCTGAATTAGAATGGTGCTTACAGAGGATGGAAGCGGAAGCAGCAGGCTATTAGTGCTTTCCAGCGTATATACCTATTATTTATATAGTTGAATACATTTCATTCGCACGTTTTTCCCATGCGTATTTTTGAGTTCTTATAGAGGATGGAAGCAGAACCAGCAGGCAATTAGTACTCTTCAGCGTAAATACCTATTTTAGTTGAATACATTTCATTCGAAGCGAATTTTTCCATGCGGATTTTTGGGTTTGAGGTGTTGCTTCGATTTGGCGAAAGGAATATCGAAGGCTGAATTTATTAGTGGATTACAATGAGGAAAAAATTGCGGAGAATACTAAAGTAGTCTACTAGTATAGAATTTTATTTGTAGTATAACACACTTTACTTGCTACCGGCACACACAGTCTGGATAGCTCCTCAATCTAGTTACCTATAACAAAAATTAACAGAGATTATTTCAGAGGAGTCGTTATTTCGTTTTCGAAAATGCTAGCCATAATTAGTACTCCAGTAACTTTATATCAAACCAGATTAACAAAAACAAATTTTATCACACACGAAGACTCGCTTATCTCGTTAAACATTTTAGTCTGTATACGACTTTCATGTCACGTTTAAACTCTTCTCTGAGCTTTAAAGCTTATGTATAAACTTATTAAGTAAATTTCCTGAACCCAACGTGCACGCCACTCAAAACCAGGCTTAACATGATAAAGCTAAAGCTAGAAGTTTCTAGGTAGTCACATAAATATCAGCAGATTATTGCAACTGTAACGTAAACAGCGCTTATAAGAAGGCTTCGTAGCCTTCTTATAAGTCTCCCAAATGGAAACGGATTTTCCCATGCGGATTTGTTGTTGTTTCATGTAGAATGAAATGGGGCGCGCTATGAGTGAGAAAGCGCGTCTAACCATCTAATACGAAGCTGTCATGTGGCTGTGTGCGTGTGCTTGGTGTTGCCACCATTTTTTGAGATTTTTTCGTACTTTCCGATTAATTTTGAGTAAACGAATGATTTAAAATATATTTTTGATTATTTATAATGTTAAATATATTTAGGATGTTTGCAGCGCAATGCAAGATTTTCGAATAAAGGTGTCTATCGTGCAAAAAAAATCGCTTGAAGATGATTCGATTTGGTGGTCAAAATTAGTTTCACTCTCATTTAAATATCATTATGTTTTTCCGTCTCATTCGTAAAAATGCTTATGAATCGGTATTCGTAGAAAAATCTATAGTCAAGAAAGATTATCTGTTTTGTTTATATGAATCAAAACGGGATGACATAATAAGTAAATAAAGCGCCCACGTTCGTATAATAAAACGTGGTACGTCGTACCAAATATTCAGTTACTGTATAGGAGATACAAAACGGACGTGACTGGGAAGCTGAGACGTGGACATGTCCTTAGCAGATGCGAGATATCACAAATGACTTGGTTTATCGGAGAGTAGAAACTATTAAGGGGCATCAGTTATTCAGTTAGTTGGCAATAAACTAGTCCTGTTTTATGTTACCCTGATCGGTCTGGTTCGTAAGTTCTACTCGTCCCTTCTTTCATTCTACTTCCTCTTCATTCTACTGACTTTAAAAGGAGGAGGTTCTCAATTCGTCTGTATGTTTTTTTGCATGTACATATATTTGTTACTCGATAGGTATCTCCGGCAATTACGGACCGATTTCGAAAATTATTTCACTATTGTATCGAAAATAATCCCGAAGGGGTCCCATAATTTTTTTATCCCCAGAGGATTTGTATTTATCCCGCAAAACTTAAAATAAGTGTAAAAGTATGGGAATTTGAAGTTTAACGTTTTTTAAAACACGACATATTATGTTCACAAGTGTTCTTGCATAAAAATAGCCTTTGTGTAATTATCGCCTTGGTACAGCAGTTTCTCAACGTTTTGAAACACATTGAAAATATTGAAAAATAAAATAATGGTTATAAATTATAAATATCCAATCACATACCAATTAATAAATTGCTAATTTTGCTCTGATAATAAAATCGGTTGTTCGACCCTTCGAACATAAAAATAAAATTATTCGGGTCTAATCGTTTTAAAATACAAACAACAAAATCAAAAATTGTTGATCAAACTCGAGAGAAAAAAATATCAATTCCTTTATCCCCTTACCCAAAATAGAGTTGTGAAATAAAACTTTTATTCTTATCTTTCTGTTTCAGTTGATTTCCCGACAAAACGGATTTCTATTCAGTTAAAGGCAATGGTTGGTGAAAGTTTATGCTTTTCACATTTTACGTTTGTGCGAGTATTTTCTTCGCTCGAAATTAATTCCTTTATTTTAAAAAGTCGGGAGGACACAACGAGTCCGATTGTAAGTCAATATGAAAGTGACCTGCTTATAAACCTAAACGACACCCTTAGGTACTAATGAACCTCTCCTATCTTGTAACACTAGCTTATTGAGATAGCCAAGTCGTTTGTTTTCTACTATTGACCCTTCGGATCGATGGTCATCCACTGGTCGGAATTTTCGTCGATTACAACGTGCGGAAACACTTTTATTCCTTCAGATGACATATCTATGAATTGAAATTGGCATTTACACGTCTTTAGAAAGAAAAAATAAATATATTTTTGTGTATAATATAGTGTATAGTGCCGCCCATAATATGTTCGGAGTTTTTGTAAACAATATAGTAAGTCTTTTGAAACTATCATGGTTATTTACAACACTAAAGTTAACGGGATATTTACCATGATTTGAGTTTTGAGTTCTCCAATATTTCGGCACAGTTACATGCGCCATGATCACGGAACAACTAAAGTCACTGCGAGTTAGTAAATATCCCGTTAACTTTAGTGTAATATAGTAAGTGTAAAAAAATTTTGGATTGGTCTCGTTTTTTGCTTTGCTATTAGGGATTAGTGTTTTGAAAGGTGATAAAACAAAGAGTTTGCCAAATAATGCTTTTATTTTTAGTGTTTTACCATTTTTGTCTTAGAAAGTGGAAAAAAAAACATTCTTAGTTTTCGAAATAGAATGGCAAAAAACACACAAAATCGTATATAAGGGGCTTCTAGAATGCCTTTATAATATGTTAAGAGAATCATTTTATATTTTAAGTAAGATACCGGAAGCTTGTGTTATAAATAAAATGTTAACAGCAAAAAGGAAAAATAAATAGAACTCATTCAAAAAACTAACTAGTAAGTAGGTCACAAGGTTATTTAAACATAACAAAGCTTTCTCTTGCTACTTCTAAAACGTTTCTGTTTCTAGTTCCCCGGTTTGAATCTGAGTTTGGGACTTGTTTTATTTTATTATGTTAAAGTCCTTTGTCAGTATTTTCTTTCTAAACATGAAATTTTGCGGCTTTTGATTGTTACAAGTTGTTATTGTTCTTTTACTTTGAAAATATCCTTATATATTATTAAGTAGGTTACTTTTTTGTTATATTTTGATGTTTAGTAGGTAGTAAGTACTAAGCTTGACAGGGTGCTGTTCGTATTAAACTCCTCAGTTGCTTCAGAAAAGTAAAGGAATATTACTAAAATTAAGATAAGCGGGTACAGAATATGTAGGTATTTAAACAATAAATCAAATTTAGCAATGCTGATTTATAAATTCATATTAAAAAATCTTCTTTTCGACTTTATGGAGCACACGCAAATGTAACGTACCTTAAAGAATTTCATAAATATTATAGTGCGGGCATAAGCACTATAATAACAAAAACCGTAACGTTCCTTATACCCTATTTCTACTCTCCTGGATAAACTAAACGTTGTTCTATATTATCATAAGAACGGAACGGATAGCTTTAGTCCCCATACAAACGTACTTTCCGCTTCATTAGAAAATAGTCTTGGGTTAAACAAAATACTAGCTAGTATTTCTACCAATCACGTACAAATTCATTGTTTTACTGATTGAATGATATATTTATTGCAGCAATAGTACCGCTATGTAACGAAAATTTATCTTGAATTGTATGTGTATAACGTAACGCAATGTAACAACTTTCTTACATTGCGGTATACTTTTCAAATTTCAAAGTATAAAATACTAGGTGTGTCTCATTCTGACTTAGTGATACTATCAAAGAGAGAATATAGAAGCAATATTATCTAGCTGAAGCGATTTATTGCGTAGGTACCTAATAAAATAACAACAATATAATATCGTGCACTCGTGGCACTGGCACTGCCCGTGAGACAGTCACAGACATATTTAGTTTCTGTCACTATGAAATACCGCCAATTTTCTATACCTGTGACTTTTACCAGTAACGATAAATACGCCTCAAGCCTATTAGAAAACTATGTCCCCGATCTTATTGAAATTTTCCATACGTAATCGGATGAACACCAGCTATGTTTGTAGCGGTTTCGGTTTTCAAAAAACATAATGATCTTTAAATGAGAGCGAAACTAATTATGACCACCAAAACGAGTCATTTTCAAGCGATTTTTTATGCTTTTTTTACCTTTATTCAGAAAATCTGTCGCGTTGCGAACATCCTAAATGTATTCAACATTATAAATAATCAAAAATATTTCAGAAATCAATCGTTTATTCAAAATGAATCGGATAGTACGAAAAAATATCAAACAATTGTGAAATTCCTTCTACTTTCTGCAATGCTTATAACCGATTTTTTTTGACAAATTATTCAGTTTATTCGGATTTCAAATAAACCAGATTGCAATCTCTAGACGTGAAACAACAACAAATCCGCATGGGCCGGCCGCGATTTTTGGGAGAGGTTCGTAGCCTTCTTAATGAATCAATATAATAGTGTTAATAATTAATATCCTATGCATTTCTACTTTCCGTGTAAGTAGGTATACTGCGAGCGATATACGTGTTTAAAAAACCTAGGGAAACAATAATGGTAAATCGGTGAGCTTCTTCTAACACGGGAAGATCACTTAACATCAGTTAACGCCGTAAATAGTTATTTCGTTAACATAGGCAAGAATCTTGCTTCAAAAATCAATAACGATACTACATGCCCTGTGGATAACATGGAACAAACCTTTCTATTGAACTCACTGGTGCTTCTTCCTGCTGACATGCTAGAAGTGGATTCCATTATTGATGGACTTCGAGTAGATTGTGCAACTGGGTGGGATCAGATTCCTTGCAGTCATCAAGTGCGCTAAGAGATACCTGGTAGGGCCCATAACACGTGTCTGTAACCTAAGCATTGACACTGGTGTTTTCACTAACACATTCAAGAAAGCTCTTGTTCATCCGATTTTCAAGAGCGGTAAACGGGACAGTGTCGATAACTATAGACCCATCTCAGTTTTAAAAACCCTATCAAAAATACTTGAAAAAATTCTGAACAAGAGACTCACAGACTTCTTAGAGCATCATAAACTAATCTCAGAAAATCAGTATGGTTTCAGAAAGGGTATCTCTACAGAGGATGCAGTTCTAGATCTCACAAACAGTATTGTGCAGCAACTGGATAAAAAACTTAAGTCTATATGTGTTTTTCTTGACTTATCCAAAGCATTTGACACTGTCTCGATACCGCTCTTGCTCAATAAACTGGAAAAGGTGGGAATTAGTGGTGTCACACATGACATCTTTAAAGATTACCTATCCAACCGCTTACAATGTGTTAAAATCGAAAGTTGTGTTAGTGCTGATAAACCGATTACTTATGGTGTGCCACAGGGTAGCGTTCTGGGACCTACGCTCTTTCTCCTGTATATCAACAGTTTATGTAGGCTTAATCTACCCAGTTGCAAAATCTATACGTACGCTGATGATACTGCTCTCCTCATGAAATGCGCTAGCTGGGAAAAGGCCCGAAGTAATGCTGAAATGGCCCTAAGCTCAACAATGACATGGCTTAAGAGAAACATCCTGACTTTAAATATATCTAAATCTAAGTGCATAGCCTTCTATCCAAATTCCACAGGACAACCACCCCCTGCCTTCAATATTGTAGCGCATTAATGCTGCAGTATTTCAACATGTGAAAGCCCCGTTTGCATGTCAGTGATTCAAACCAGTAATCAAACTTTTTAAACTTTCGCGATTTGTTGACATAATTAAAGATTATTTATCGGGTATTTACCGCGTACCTTTTGTTATATACATAGGGCAAACTAAAAGAACGATTGCCGAACGGGTGAAAGAGCACATAGCAGCGGTCAAAAATAGGCAACTGAACAAGTCGGTGATAGCGGAACATTTGCTAGACTCAGGAAGTAACCACTGGATTGAGCTACATGACCCTAAAGTTCTATCCTGTGAACGCCACTACTACAAAAGGATGGTTCGAGAGGCGATTGAGATCACAAAATACCCGAACTTTAATCGTGAAGATGGTTTTCGTCTCTCTTCCTCGTGGAATCCTGTGCTAAATAAGTGTGTGCGTCGTGATCCGCCTGTACTGCAGTCAGACACGGTCAGTGTAGTGTCTCGTAATGTGAACTTGGACATTCCTGATTCTGCAGACGAATTGTATTGGTAGTCGTGGATACTGCCATCAATTCTCGGCGGTAGCTCCGAGTACATCCAGTCGCCCCGTGACCACGATCGCTGTAACGCGATGGAAACGTAGGGAAAAATATAACAAAAGGTACGCGATAAATACCCGATAAATAATCTTTAATTATGTCAAACCGGTAACATAAAATATCTCGGCGTAACCCTAGATAACAGCCTCAGTTGGAATCTTCACATACAAACAGTTGTCTCACGAATACGAAAGCTCATTTATGTGTTTAAAACTCTAAGATCAGTTGCAACAAGGGCCACGATGACATTGGCTTACTCTGCCCTTGCACAGTCTCTCCTCTCATACTGCATAACTGCATGGAGAGGTACCTTTAAAACTCACATATTGCAGCTAGAGAGAGCACAAAGATGTCTCCTGAAGGTCATATTGAATAGACCATTCCGCTTCTCTACTACTCAGCTCTACAAAGACTTCCCTACTCTAACCGTGAGACAGCTATTTGTTATGCGAACTATCCTTAGAAAGCATATTGAAACCCCATTCATCCCAAATGTGAACCTAAAAAAAACGCTTAAAGCACTACTCGCGGCGCGTCATTACTGTATCCTAAGTGCACGACTATATAATAAGGTTAACAAAGAAATAGGCTTCTATCACAAACCTAGACATAAATGCAAAACAATACTAATGCAATGGCTACGTTCACTAGACTATTTTGAAAACGAGAAATTATTTACAGTTTTAAAATAAAAATAAATTACTTACCCTTAAATATTTAAACCCACAAACAACACCACAACACACACACATACAGATACACACCCCACATACACACACGCACACACCCACACACACAATTAACACACTCGATAAACTGGACGTCACTGTGCGATTATTATTACTGTAATTTATTATAACTATTTTAATTTGCATGCTCATTCATTTATTTAAAAATAATTATCTAACTAATACTCCCTGAATAAATCTGTCAGCCAAATAAGTATGTAATTCAAACTCATGCTACTATCAAAGATCACAAATGTTATCATGGACATTGTCTCACTTGTCCTGTTCACTTTAATTCAACTTTTATTTTTGTATTGAGTCTAGTTTGTGTATAATAGTTCTAAATCTGAAGTCTATTTTGCGCTAATTCAATTTAAAACTAAAGACTACTATCTTTCATAACTACTCTATATTATTATGTTAAATAATGAATGCTGTACATATCTATTAATCTTTATTATTTATGACGAACAATCACGACTTGTACTATAACTATTAGTAATTATTGTAAGGGGAAGCACTCACTACCAAACTACAAGTTATTTTAAGAATAGCTTATATTGGTAATGAGAGCCCTAAATAAGTGTCATGTACTTTTTATGCAATAAACAATTTTTATTTTTTTTTAATTTTAAAATCAAGACTACTGACACTAGAAGTAAGTGGTTGACAGTCCTTTGGCTACTTTTCTGTGGAAATCTTAAACTGTGACGAATGCGGAATGAAATCCCCTCTGAATTTGATTTTCCGTGTTCAGACCACTTTGGGCCAGTAGGACGAACACGGACAACATATTTTATAAATCATGTAGGCAATAGTGCCCACTGACTTCTTGCGACATTAAGCCGGAAACGCACATGCCTGTCATGCCTGTAGCAGGGTGTATAGGTACACTAACTGGCATGTCTGTATATAGGTAGCAAGCAAGTAAATGGCAAGCAATTTGATTTACTGGCATGCAACATGAATAACGGACGCGGGGGCTGCAAAACTGCATGTGTGTACGCACGTGACAGCTACAGGCATGCCAGTAGCTGATGAGTTGTGAACTAGACTTGGAAATAATGTAGTGGTAAGGCCGTAACGTGATCGTCCTTTATCTATTTATTTGTATACCGAGGGTGTTCTAGATTTTTCCAAGAAGGTTTGTGACGTTGAAGAGATCAGATTATGCTTGTGGGTTGGAATGTTTTATCTAGCGTCTGTTAGACGCGCCAGTACATAAGCCGATGGACATAGAACAATCACTCAACCATTCCACGGAGCTTATTTTAAGTCGTGATCGCCTGTATCCTCCTTAATACAACAGTACATAATTCAGGATTCTATTTTCATAGATCCAGTAATTTTTTCTAACTAATTTTTCCATTTTGTCTACAAAAAAGGAAGGAAGAAACTCTGTCAAAATAACACGGAACAGCCAGAAAGGCCTAGTTACATTAAACATTTTGACGGGTAATTTAGCACAGGCACATGTGCTGACCACTGAAATATGAACCTTGGCGACGATATAATCTCTTCTAATATCTGAGCTGAGTGTGGAGAGTGAAGGCTCTAGCTAAACTGGTATTTTGTGTGAAAAGTTGTATTAGTACGACAAAGTTGGATGTTTGGGTCTCGCGTGGATCATTTCAAGTGTTTTGTTACAAACGAGTAATTAATTATTGTTGCAAATACAATTCGCATGAAATCTACGAACTGCATTTGCAATAATAATTAGTATATTTAATTATATGAATCATATTTTATTATATGTATTCTCATTATTATATGTATTCCAAATATATATTTAACTATAATCAAAATTTATTTCTCTTTAATTTACATAAGAATTTTGACAAAAAGCGAAATGTTGAAAAATCTTCTTTAACCTTTTTGAATTTTTGATGAAGCGTTAAAACCAAATAATAGCATTATGTATAACCATTTCAAGTTTTTTATTTCCAAAGTGAAGTGAGGTAACATTAGAATGAAAAATATTTAGAACTAATTCCACGCAAAATCCTCCGACAAATTGACATGCCATGCAATCAGAGAAGGTAAAACACAGATTTACGCAATATAAAATTGCCAAGTCACTTCATTATCATCATATCAGCCCATATACGTCCCTGCTGGACATAGGCCTCTCCCATACGACGCCATAAATAGCATTCCTGAGCCGCCTCTATCCATCGACTCCCTGCGACCGCTACGATGTCGTCGGTCGATCGAGTGGATGGTCTTCCAATACTCCGTTTCGTGTTGAATCGTTGCGTTGCCGCCACTCGAGAACCTTTACTCACCGTGGTCGAAAGCCACTTACCCTCCTACTTTAAGCACTCACACGACTTAATTTGTAGAAAAAAATACCATACCAACTACACAATGAAAAACCCCATCAAAGTATGTCGTCTCTCCACGAGCAATCGTGTTTCTTTTAAAGTGAGGTATGTAAATGACCCTAAATATACAAAATACTTGTAAAAGTCTTATCATTAATTAAATTTTAAGGTGATCAACGGTGAAACCTCTGATGCTGAGGTCATCTTTCATCTTTAATTAAAATTCCGATTGAGTTCGAGATTCATGAGATTTCGTAATATTTCACAAGCCATTTAATATTTCATTTTCGCGGAGTAAAATGGCCTTTATTTAAGTTTTTGCTACGAAAAGCCAGTTAAATGGATTGTAAAGCAGATAGTACCTGTTGTTTTTATAAGTTGTACATGATTTATAGCCGATGTTATTACAGTATTTTCGTTGGTTTTATTATGTTTCATGAAAGTTGGATGGGTAAATTCTGTAACTTTTTAACTGAGTGAAATTATTTGATTGATTGTTCTTATTTTTATTAGATAAAAATGTTTTGTTAGATTGCGTTCGTTTATCAAAATTAATGTTAGTACCTAATAAATAGATTTTTTGAAAAAACTAAAAACTGACTTCGATTTCCTTATTATTTACTCGGTTTTTTAAGCTTTTCGGGACAAATACTTATCCCTCGGCAATTCTATTTATATGGGACCACTTCGGGATCATTTTCCTTACAATAGCGAAAGAATTTTCAAAATGAGTCGATGTGGGTGGGACACAAAATGTCAGGCACACAAAAAAAAATGGCCCAGGGGTCTGACCACGTTTACTGTGTGTTTTTGGGGTTTCTGAATCAGAATCCTAGGTCAGAATGATCCAGATTGATCCCATCACGACAGAATTTCGCCATAACGAGTAATCGACGAACATAAAATATACATAAGGCCCAAATATAACCTCCTCCTCTTTTGGTTTTTGTCGGTTAAGAAACAACGCAATAAACATAAAATAGATACCTATCTACCTGCCTAAGTACGAAAGTAATGTAAAGGTAGGTAAGCACTTAAAACTTATTAAGAAGCAATTTTGGGTAGGTATATATTAAACCTGCATAATAAAGCAACCAAAACAGGAATATTTATCTGCTAACTTCCAGAAATTATTAATTTCCAGAAAAGAACGAAAACATTCATGTCATCTAATCCTCTCCTCCGAAATACAGTTTAGGTTAGACTTGAGGCGTATTTATCGTCACTGATAAAAGTCACAGGTATAGAAAATTGGCGGTATTTCACAGTGACAGAAACTAAATATATCAGTGCCAGTGTCACGAGCGCACGATATTATATCGTTGTTATTTTATTAGGTACCTACGCAATAAATCGCTATAGCTAGATAATATCGCTTCTATATTCTCTCTTTGATAGTATCACTAAGTCGGAATGAGACACACCTAGTATTTTATACTTGGGAATTTGAAATGTATACCGCAATGTAACAAAGTTGTTACATTGCGTTATACACATACAATTCAAGAGAAATTTTCGTTACTTAGCGGTACTATTGCTACAATAAATATATTATTCAATCAGTAAAACAATGAATTTGTACGTGATTGGTAAAAATACTAGTTAGTATTTTGTCACTGGTATTTGTCACAGATATTTTGAAGTCACAGTTTATACTGTGACTTCGACTTGGGTTATCCCAAGACTAGTTTAGGTTTAGTATCAGAGATGAAATTTAGAAAACAAGGCCTAAAGTATGTAACCTTCCTATTTTGTCTCTTTATGTAATATTTAACCTAAATTCAGCTCCAAGATGGTTTCAGTTTTGATAAATAGCGTACATGTCATTTGAATATTTCAATCGGAACACGCGTCTCTGGGGCTTCTAGTTTTGATCTGAAGATCTCTTACAGTTGAAATATTATTTATTAAATTCTACCCCAGCACTGTCACCTGTGAGGCTGTGATTAATGTCCTCATCTTGCTGAAGTCTTTAAGGCTACAGATACATATGTGATAATCAGATAGCTGGTATATACGACCTTATTTTTAAGGATTCCGATGCGTATTGAGAAGAACAAGTACCTTACTGAGATTAAGAATACTTTTATGATATATGATAATAAAGAGTTATTCGAGAGTAAACGTATTAGATTTCTCAATTAGGTAGGTACTTGTACTTAATCATATATGATTCATTAATATTTGCGATTATTTTTACGTTAGACTTGGATAAAATTACTCCAGTACTCAAGAATAAAGTCGCAATTTACACATATTATTTCCTTCAATCCGAGCGACGACGTTAAGTTGCTTCAGGTACAAAACTAAATCATCATCATCAGCCCGTACACGTCCACTGCTGAACATAGGCCTCCCCCAAACGACGCCACGAATAGCGGTCCTGAGCCGCCTCCATCCAACGACTCCCTGCGACCGCTACGATGTCGTCGGTCCATCGAGTGGGAGGTCTTCCCACACTCCGTTTCGCATATCATTTAATTGATTTAATCATCTCAATTTATTTGATCAAATTACATAAATTATTTTTTCTGTCCCATATAATTTATTTTACTATTACAATTACTTTTAAATTGTTTATGCGATTGACTTGTAATCGTATTTGTTACCAATCAACAACTTAAAATTATATCAACCTAGCTAATGCCCAGTTAGAATTCATACTCCCACCCAGCACAGCACAGAAGATAAAGTTCGTAATATTAATTAACCAATGATAGAAGTAATCTATATCAGAAGTTATTACGAAGTACTGTGCAACTGTGTCTTTTCTAACTTATTAATTAGGTACTTACATATGTATAAAGTTATATAGTTTATGTTGTAGCGTGGGTTCATGTCATGATCTCACTACTGATACATGAAAAACACGATGTAACACATGAAACAACAGTATAAATAAATATGTACAGTAAATACAGCTCAACCAAACCCAAACTACCCGCATCAAGCAACGCAAATTCCTCCTAAAATCATATCAATCATTTACACGTTTCCTATGTAAAGAGGACGACGCGGCATATTTCAGGATAATGTGTTCCCGGTGGGCTGGAGACTGGGATTTGTCGGGATGTGTAATGTGAGCTGTAGGTACCTTGCTACGTGCCGGTTTATGCGTCACTTTACCTGTGAGAAGCACCGGTTTATACGTCACTGTACCTGTGAGAAGCAACAGAAGTTGCTGTACACGAACTGATTTTAAATTGCGTGATTTGTTTTCAAAATGTCTTGTACTATGTGTAATTTTTTTCCCCAAAGATTTATGTTCTCGTGTATACATACTTATGCATATTTCAAATAGTACATTACTTTTTATATTTTTTCAAAGCGGGATATCTTGACCAATCAGAATTATTAAAATTAATTCTTTAGTCAACTCATCCCGTGGGATGAGCGGGATTAGTTGACTAAAAAACCAGATTTTTCAACATATCTCTATTTATGTTTAAAACTTTTGAAGGTATATATATAATAATCCTGATATTATTGTTACATTAAGGCACTAATCAATTACCTATTACAGAAATTGAGAAAAACATTATGTTGTATTCGAAATCAATTCGTGTATAGCGACTTTCGTTGCTTGCTTGTACATACAAGAATACAAAAAAAATACCTTATTTTTTGCGTTCTACCTACATCTATTCAGGCAAGTAGTTTAGTAGTAATTTAAGCCCATTATCAATCTATGCAAAAACTAAAATTGGAGTGTATTGACATGACATTAATTAGAGATAAATATCTTGTTCGGGGTTAGGGTAAAAATGTCATCGGTAATTTTTTTGCTACTTTAAGTTCCATACTTTGAGAAATATACTCCAATGTACTCCACTCTACTTAAAAGGATTAGAAAATTTTAGTTTGTTACAGCATGGGTTCATAGAAAATAGTTTGCAATGACCACAAAACTACTATCAATGGCCGGTAGTTTTATTACATGTGCAGTGCAATGAAGAAAATATAAATATCCGGTTTTTTTTATTTCCCGCTACTCGCAAACGAATCACCTCACGTCACTATACGTGTAAGAAGCAGGCTACAATAATCGAATTAATTTTATTTATTAAACAACTTACAAGGTTAACCCAGTCTAGTAAATATAAGTCTAGACAGGTCGTTTGAGTCGGTCTGATGAGTCTCTAGTTGAAAAACTAAATTCGAAGAAAAACAAATGATTGCTAGATCAAATCATCTTAGCAGTTACCTTAGCTAAACTAACTTAATAATTTACAGATACTTAAAATTTTATCGAAATTAGCAACAGTAGTTTAGGGTTAACAATGCCTACGTAGTAGGTCCGTAGCACATAACGTAGCACGTAGACGTCGTCGTAGACCGTAGCACTTCGAGATACATACATATATACATGCATACATATGTAGATAGATATTTTTTATTATATATAGAAAATACCCCAAACACTTGGAACAAATATTTGCAAACATGTGTCCCAAGCCCCAAGGTGAGAATCGAAACCGCATCCTACGACGCAGGCGGGCTTTCGCCCTCCGCGCCACATCGTTCGCTCAAAAGAGCATGGTTGCCGCTGAAATAACTGGCTCAAGAGGCTTAACACCTATGCTTTAGGTTGACAGTGCATTAAAAGAGCATCCTTAGCTTGTTAGTGGAGGTATTGTTCTTTTGGCGATCACTTCCGCTTTCGTCAATTATTCTTCTTTCTACTAACATCTTTCTAACATTTTAAAGGCAAAAGTTTGTATGGGTGTAAATCACGAGGCAACGCCAAAACTACTATGCTGATCGAGCTGAAATTTTATACGTTACAATTCTGGACCTGAATTTATACATTTATTCCATAAAAAACACACACGTCCAAAGCCGTGCTTATAAAGTCCTTGTGTTTCATTAATTGAATTATGAATTTACTTATCTCAACAAAACCTGCCTAAAACTCTTCAAAACTTTTTTTTCTTCTTTTAAATGATTTAATAGAGTTATATAAAACTTTTCCTTGTTTAACACTGTTATCTATTTTCATACGAAAATAAGGGATGATAATCTCTATCGAGTAAACACTGCGCTTTAAATGGAGACAAAGGCTACGTTTCCATTTTCATTTAAATATTATCTTAATGCAAAGATTTTCTGATAAAGCATAACTATAAAACTTTCTGTTAATATCATTACTCTATTGCTAAGGTTGTGCGGAATCCCTTTGCAGTTTATAAGAATACTGAAAGGTAGAGAAAAAGCAAGCAATCTGCATTCTAATCTGCGCGGCGCGAAGGGCTGTAATTAGGGCCCAGGTAGCTACCGCCGAGGGTTCATCAGTGACGTTCGATGCTGAGCCCTTACCATCGACCCTTCACTCGAACTGAACTAGATTGGAATGAGATAGATCCCACTCGCTCCCTTACTACCACCCTAACTCTAGAACTGATCTAGATTCGACTTATAAAGGATTAGTGGTGTGATCGCACTAAACAATCTTGTAATCCAATCGGCACAACACGAAGGGCTGTAATTATGATTCCAGTAGATATTACAGAGGGTTTACCACTAAAGTTCGATGTTAAGCCGATTTGTGCAATATTTTATAAGGACAAACTTTCGAGTTCCATTAGTATCTACTTTCTTTGCACAGAGCGCAACGCGCGGAGTTCTCACTTTTAACAATAGATACGCTAAATGAACTCGCTTTGTTTCAAAAAGATAAATGAAAAGGTTCGCGCGGATTTACTAGAAAATTTAATAGTTGTGTAAAAAGTTTCATGGTGCAGGGCGTTTTATAATGGCTTGTGATGTTTGCGTCCAGTGCAGCTTACGACAAAGCCCATATTTTTCATACTCGTACAATTTACTCTCTGTACTCGATTCTATAGAATTAAGTAATTAACCAACAAAATCAACAAATTAATAACAATCAAATAATCTCAACAAATTAAACTAGTATTTTCAATTGAAACGATTGAGCTAAGTGCAGACTGTTGCAAACAATCTACAGATAGCTCAACTGATCAACTGTATCTGGCGCAGCGCATTAGCATTGCCATACAGTGAGGCAATTCAGCCAGCGTCTTGGGGACGCTTCCGACTGGTATTGATATGGACCAGTTGAGCTATCTGTAGATTGTGTGCAACAGTCTACAGTTAGATCAATTTTTTCAATTGTAAATAATAGTTTAATTTACAAATTAATGCCTCTCAATTGAAAAAACTAGGTAGAACACTCGAAACTCTTTCACAAATACATTTAACCTATTTTTGACACTCTTTCCAATACACAATACATTTGTTTGCTGGTATGAAACGAAAAACGAAATTTAAAAGTTTAATAATAAATAATAAATAAAATAAAAACTTTTATTGTTCAAGAACGTTACTAATAGCTAATACATTCTTTACGATAAACTTAATCCTAGACTATTATGATATAAAATTAAACTAAAAACAATGGTGATAGGGTTTGTTTTTGGTTTGTAAGGTCAATTGTTTTTTAGTTTGAAACTAAAAAACAAATGACACAGGTTTGAACTCCTTTAACTATCTGATTTCATTTGTTTTTTAATGATTTTGTGATTACAAATAAGATACCAAGAACATAGGATTACGTATAAAATAAATTCAATAAATATGTAGATTAATCAGCTGGTATAAAATAATTATTTATTACAAATTTAAAATTAGCAAGCAGACGTGCAGGTCCGAGAGTGAAATCGGGTTAATGAAACGTCTGTCAAAACAGGTGGAGTCGGATTTAATTGGAAATAGCTTTTCGGAAGTTTATTGAACCCGTTTCATGAATTGTTATGCCCTAATTTTCATTGTGCTTAAAGTTTAGTTAGGTTGAGCTAAACAGAAAAAACAGAAAATACATAAAATATTTTTATTCTATACAATTTATACAATGACAAAACTCTTTATTGGAGACTAAAAGTTTATTTAACACTAAAATGTAATATTTGCATACCTGCTTGCGGGTTGAATACATTTGACATCTATCTAGTTATAAGATTTGACATGTACCTGTTATAATGTATTCGGCAAATAAATGATTTGATTTGACACCACAAAGTTGGAAATAAAAAACATAGACATCAATATGAACAAGTAAAATGGGCTTATCGCGTAGAAGCAATTTCTTCCAGCAACCTTTGGATGGATCAAAGGTCAATTGATAGACCTTCGTTCGACTACAATAGTGACGATGATGTGGCCGACGATGTATCACGAGGTCTAGAAGACACTCTTGTTTGTAAGAGGACCAGGTTGTAATTGGCTGAAAAACAGCAGCAGGCAGCGCGTTCCAAACCTTAGCAAAGCGAATGATGACGGTAGACAAAAATCGCTTACCTAGTGCCAATGGAAGTAATGCAGTGGTACCTACTTTGGCACAGCCATAATAGAATAGGAGGATTTATTTATGTTTTCGGATATTAAGTTTATACTCGTCTTCATTGGGATCGATTTGGGAAAGAGTTGTTTAATAAAATAAAATTATTTAATAAGTTACCTATGGTTATGCGTGAAATGAATAATGCTGCTTTTAAAATTATCGTAGAAACTAATTATTAGAAAATCATATTATAATCAGGAAGAAGCTTTCGTGTGTAAATAAAAAACTTAATCCATACATTGTGAATGTACCTGCTATGTAATTTTATTTTTAAAAATGTTGTATCCGTCTGACTTTTCCAAGTCTACTTTTGTATCTGAATGGAATAAATGAATTTGATTTAAGAAATTTTATGGTTCTGGACCAACAAATGAAAATAGCCACAACATTATTTTCAGACATTGAGATTTCTATGCAATCTACTTCTAATAACGTCGTTTATCTATCAACTCATAATCTACAAACAGCTTACAATATCTACGTAGCTTATTTCTTTCCTATTCGTATAACCCACTTATCTCCTTATTCTAATATTTCTTTATAGCTCTATTTTACCGTGAATTACCGGGAATAGCTTTCCTGTTTGGGATAATCCTTGCCTTTATTACTGATGCAGACAAAAGATTCCCTCAGACAAAGACTGGAAGGTACCCAAAGATGTAACCAACTGATGTGAAGATTTTCTTTCATAACAGCCAAGTTAGGGAAATGAGTTTTGGAGCTGAGGAGTTTTTACGTCATATCTTTGTGATTTATTATAAAAATCCATGTGACGGCAAAAATGTGTCTATATAAATTATACTCCAGATAGGTACCTATTAAATAACGTATTTTTACATTTAGTTTCTATTTACAATTTTATCTTTAGCCCGTTTCTACTCAGAAATAAATAAATAAATAGTAAATAATAATAAATAAATAATGCTGGACACAACATCATTTAGCCCCAAGCTAAGCAGAGCTTGTGTTATGGGTACTAGATGACTGATGGTCGTAGCCAAGATCTTGTTGGCAACATTCGTCATTCTATCCCTACGTATACTTAGATCTTTAAATCTACGCAACGGATTTTTATGCTGTTTTTTAATAGATAGAGTGATTCAAGAGGAAGGTGAAATGTATAACTTAGTATCAGCATTGCACCCGTGCGAAGCCGGGTCGGGTCGCTAGTAATGCTACATAAATAATGCTGGACAATCCACACAGCATCATATAGCACCAAGCTAAGCACAGCTCGTGTTATGGGTTCTAGATGATTGTTAACACAGTGTACTTAATACAACATATCACCATATATCACATAGTTATATATTTTTTACTATACATAGAAAATATCCCTGAACAACCTGATCTGTAGATAGAACAGAGATTTATCCCAAGGCAGACATCAAAATCCCGCAGCGCCATATCGGTCTTCAGTAACTGACCCGATATGTTTTATTTAAAAAGATTTACACTAAATTTTTTGGTTACACTAGTGGTATGTTGATCATGTCGTAGTAGACAATAAAGGTGGATCAAACTCCCATTCTGCCAACTATTATTACGAATTCAATTCACTAGCTGTATTTTATCTATTGCACGGGATTACACACCCACACTGACCGTTCCGGACTGGCCATTCCAACCACAAAACCGAATAACTCTCCCTGTGTAATTGAAAACACGGAATAGATTAACAAACACTGAAAATAGTGTCATTGACCTCGACGGGACTGCACGTCCTGATAAAAACCGCACGAATGTTGAGACTTGAGCAAAGAAATGGAGGAAGAAGAGCAGTCTTTTTCCATGGATGGAAAGGTTCAAAATCCGAAATCCAGGGACCAAGTGTCAGTGACCAATGTCGGTGCTATTAGGCAGTACAATACAAATTGACATACGCACACCCTTAGCAAACACATTGATAGTTTATCCTTATTAAAGGGGAGGGTGCGAAAAGGGAATTAGAGATTTACAGCGTAAAGATTATTTAAAGAATCGAGGTTTGGTAACTGAAAAATACTTTGCACCTACCTATGTACACTTGGGTACCTAATATACATACGTTTTAATAATTTATTCTCAAAAAGCTAAATATTACGTCATTTACTTGAGAACAGGGTTTTGACATAAAATTTGGTTTACATAGGTTATGCTCGTTTAAAATTTACTCGTTCAATGTGCTTATTTTTCGAGAAGTGAATCATCATTAATGATATGCTCGGTTAGTTTAGATTTAAACACTTATAATAATAGTACCTACCTAATTGTTGTTAAATTATCATTCTTGGAGTTATGTTCTATGTTTGAAGATATAAAAAAGACACATGAAGACCTATTTTCTTACGGATTAAGCTGTCATTTTGCATCTGTGACCGTAACGCCAAGGGAAAATATGGTGTGACGTAGCATAATAATTTATTCTCCGAAACTACTACAGCAGATGTGGAATAACACAGACTTTTTTACCCCATAATTCATTTCCGATAGGATGTTTAAAAACCTTTAACCCTTTAAAACATTAACCTTTAACCCTATAAAGACCTTTAAAAACCCCCAAAAGTTTCCATAGAAACAAAAGAGAAGGATCTTGTTGATAATAAGATGTATTAAAGTAACAAATTTAAGTTTAGTAAATACAAAAAGTGTTGCTAAGCAATTTGCAATCCGCCTTCTAACCTTCGTTCAAATAGGACAACATATCACATTATTTACATACCTAAAACGAGTTATTTTCTGCGAAAACTCGACTACAGGTAGAATATAATGTTACCTCACTCAAAAATAAGTGTATCTAAGTGTTACAAGAGCCAAGAGAGTAATCGATCACTCATAAATATGAGAATTCGTGAAATATTTTCGTTGCGTGTCCTGGAATTTGTCAGTTTTGAATAGGAAACAAGCTCGGCGGATAAAAGTATCATTGAAATCTAGACAAAAATCCCTTCGACCTCTTGCTTTATCGTTAAAGCAATGTACTCGTAGGTACATTGGTGGTTGTTATTTTATACGAACCTATTGAGTTGCACATCTTAAATACTTTATGAAACCTTTATGAAAGCGTTTTTAGACCTTTGGTGATTCGTAAAGGGCCTCTATATAGAATTTGTACCCAGTCGAAAATAAAAGCACCTGGAAAACAAATTTCTGGATGGATATAGATTTAACCGTATAACAAAGGGACGGCGACACTGAAATTCTTTGAAAACAGACCCGTGGCGTAAATCCTCCTTGGATTTTCTAAAAACGAACTGAGATTTTAGAGTTGGTATCCTTTTAGCTATAGGCTTATGGAAGCTTTCCGTGGGCCTTTCACGGGAACAGCCTTTGCTCTCATCTCTAAATAATAGAGCAGCTTTCTTATGTATGTTTCTGGGAATCTTACGTAAAAATGCAAGCTTGATGCTACGAACTTTGCTTGAACAGCAATGGTGAACGAGCAACAAATATCGCATCTTTGTGAAACAACAATAGTACTGCTATTCTTTCACACGGATACGTTTAATTCTCGAATGTTGTAAAAGACTTGTGTCACCCGTGTGAGTTTTCTATTTATATTGTCGAAAATAATTCAAAAGCGGACACAGGTCAGCACGGAGAAGACGGCTGGTAGGGGAGAGTGAAACAGAAAATGAGAAGAAAACACTCCACCTAGTGTGGGATCAGGACAGGTGATGAATATGGCAAGTAAATGAAATCTGAAAGAAATATTTGCTGGTTAGACTAAACAGATGCAATACATCTGGAAACGAACTTAGAGCGTTTACTCAGGCGGATCTTCAGCCAATATGCCAAAGAGGCCACCGCACATTACAATAAAATTGCAATGAAACCATTACTGAATAATTTATTTTGCTCTGTAAGGAGTTTCTTGGTCGTTACTCACCTTTACGAGGTAAAAGTCGTTTTTAACAGAGTTACCTCGCACGCAATCTCGGGAATTATTTATGTTCTGGAACGCCGGGGATTATATCACCTCTAGCTATTTCTAGAGTACTACACAGAAGACCTTATTATATACCTTGCTGTTAAAGATGTGCAAGAATATAGTACAGCAAGCGACCATACGTAGTACTATATGTATACAGTTAATCCGAGACCGTACCGCCAAGGGAAAATATAGTGCGACGTAGTATAATCTTCTGTTTCATTCTCTGGAACTATGTACTAATCGGATTGTCTTCTTTCTTTAGTACGACACAGGGTAAATCTAACGAACGTTATCTGGAGGGAAAGTATCCCAGATAAGAAGACCCATGGGCTACGATTTATCCACATTCAGCGAAGCCTCAGGCAAATACTCTCTAAATACAAAGTCAGAGCTGTTGTAGCCATTGCTACGGAATAGCCGTTGCTACGTCGTAGCTATTGCTACGGAATAGCCATTGCTACGTCGTAGTCATTGCTACGGTGTAGCCATAGCTACGGAATAGACATTGCATGTCAAGGTACGGTACAGTACCCATTGCTTACACTGCATTCGTCAATGAATCTATTGTAGTTTAATGACTTTATTCTAGTTTAACATGATTATCGTCATCACAGACCTTTATATCACCCACTGCTGAGTATAGGCGTCCTTCAATGCCAGCCTCTTCTGTTACATATTGTAATAATATAACAAAATAGATCTAATCTCAGTGTTCGGGATTAACTTTTGATCATTATACTCGTGTAACAGTTCACAACAAGTTCTACTTCTCTTCTTTTTTGAAATCATGCAAACTTTTGTCAATCATGAGATGTTAACTAAAATTATAACTAGATGTCGCTAGTAAAGGTGAATGAGCTGCATGTGCTGACGAAAACACGGGGTTCTGATAGACGTCCGAAAACTACTTTTGTAATTTAAACAGTCGTCATCTAAGAAACTTTGGAAAAAATATATAAAAGGTTATAATATATCTAATACCTATTGTATTTGTAGCTTACTTCAGCTCAATAGATCTTTAGATGTGATTGAGCCGTCGTTACACATATTTCTGAAGAATAGCTGATCCTACTTAAGCAGGGGAATCTACTGAACGCCCAGGAAGCAGGCACTGAACAGGCAGTGTGATAGAACAGAACCCATCCCCCCGTTATCTTCACAAAACTTCGTATAAAAAACAGTTCTATGAGATAGCAACTATTCCAGATCAGGTGCACCTTCATACAAACATACTTCTTTATGCAAACATACTTCGCCCTCTAGATGAATATAACAATAATAATTCGAATAGTACAGTACCAAGAAATAATTATACGCCTATCGTAACTTAACCTAACTAAACAATGTTCTCCGTATAAAATAATATTGCGCAATCAGGATAAATTATGACGATAAACTAGCTGCTGCATGAGCCTTCGCCCGCGTTTTATCTGAATAAAAATTGCCTATGTGTTATTCCAGATCCCAAACTATACCAATACCAAATTTCAGACTAATCGGTTCAGTAGTTTTTGCGTGAAAGAGTAACAAATATCCATACATCCATCCATACAAACTTTGACATTTATAATATTAGTAGATAAAGCCTGTAGGTGTTTTTATATCATAAAACTTAGTCGTTTTACCAAAAACATTTGTTTTATCAAAATACGTTTTCAAAGCAAAAGTTACTTTAGCTGATGTTATATTGATTATCAACAGCCTTTCGTGTGGGTTTTGTATTCCGAGAAAACGTAAGCTTCAGTTCAAATAACTAAGTTTCTAAGTAGGTCGTGAGTGAGACGTCGAGGCAACGTGTATAGTCAGCCTAAGGCTTCGTTTTAGCCAATATCTCTGAAAAGGAAGTTATAACTCGTGCTTGGCACACTAAAGTACACTGCAGTATAGTAATTACTATAGGCTTTTATTTATGTTCATTATATTATAAATGTTTAACAATCCAAACAATATTATAAATTCGAAAGTAGGACTGTCAGTCTGTCTGTTACGCTTTCACGGCTAAACGCCTTACGGATCTTAACGAAATTTACGATAGGCGTTTCCCAAGGACGGACATAGGCTACTTTTTATGCCGGTAAAGTGCGTGCAAAGCCGTGGGCACAAGCTAGTTATACTTAAAGTTAAAGTATGAATAGTATTTTATGCAATAGATAACAACCTGATTTATTTAAAATCTAAAGTTACCCACGTCAACGTTTTTATAAACTTAAAATTACATAAAACTTTGTTTACTAAAAACTACTTCAACTCTGCTCAGTGCACCTGTTTAAGAAGCTTTTAAAGCACTAACTCTATCAGCTGCCATTTCCACTCTGTGTTAAGATTATTGGCATGTATGGAGCTATCCCTACAATGTGCATGCAACTGACTAACACAAAGCTAGTGAAGGTAGCTTGTGTATACACATCTGCTGCAGGTGCACTGAGCAGAGTTGAAGCAGTTTTTAGTATTTGTTAACTAAAAACTGCTTCAATCTAAATAGTTAGTTTTAAATAGTTTTAAGTTGATAAAGACGTTGAAACGGGTAATTTTAGATTTGTGAACGTAACGGTGGTAATTTTAGATAGTGCGAAGTGTCTACACTTGCACAAAGCTATGACGCACGTAAAATTTAGAGTTTAAAAAAAATGCCCCGCAACGAGTAAAGGCTAGTTTACATGTTTACGAACATAAATATCTAAGAATTGTGTGAAAAGCATATGTGTCCAGCTAGGTAGGTATAGGCAATCTCCGAAAGGTCAAGTCGAAGGCAATACGCTGAAATATTGAAATATTTCTCCACCAATATGACGAAAACCAGACGTCACCCCATCCAAAAAACACCCTAGCTACTAAACACCTCGCAAACGAAGCAAAATCTTTCCACTTCATCAAGTTCCGTTACACTTAAAAATCCCTAGCAAGTTGTAATCTGTGTCTTGCCCACTCCATTGACCGTCGACACGGGGCGTGCCCTATCAGCTGATCGGCCCGGGGTATATGAGTAAGTTACTTTCTGTGTCACTGCTACGGAAATATTGAGAACCAGTTGTTAACCGCCATTTTGTACACATTTATATAATATATTTTTATAATCATAATTAATATATACATACTTTTTTGTAATAATAATTTACGGAATAATTAATACACAAAATTGTATTTCTGCACCTACTGTAGAGTCACGATAAGAGAGCATTGCGTACAAAATTTACATGAATAATTCAATAATTTCTGATTCCGGTAAAACAATTTTCTGTTGGTTTTGTACAGATGATTATCATCATTTACGTCATTAAAATTTAACCATCATCACATATAAGCCTCCGGAAGAATGGGCAATCCACCACGACGATGCGGTAGCCATCTATTGATGTTGTACTCGGTTATTGACCCATCTCAAAACCGTGTGCCCAATTCTGTCAAGATTCCATTTAAAAAAACAAAATTTTTAACAGCAACGATCATATTTGAATAGAATGTAAAACAGGAACAACAAATATAAAACAAATCAATAGCAAGATATTGTTGGACGAACGCAGTAAAATAAAATCTTTTGGTGCAGAGAAAATAACTGAGCGTCTCGTGGAACAATCTGTCGTCCCCATTATGAGCTTTGAACCCCATTTCTAGATCTTTTGAAAGGTTCGTGTGCGTAATACAGGGTTGTTGAAGCGGGAAGTACTTACTACCGTGAGATTAGGATGGTGCTTCAACGCGTAAAACTGATAAAGCATGACTTCGATCAAATTGATTGCGAAGCGGTATAAAGAATCATAAAAATACATGTTTTTAGTATTTAGATATTTTTATGGAGGATTTATTTTATTATACGGTTAGGCAATGACAAATTATTGAATGATCAAGCGAGGCTTCTTGAAGCGAAGCTCGATCTTGATTATACAGCCTTCACCGAAGAGAGTTTACATGTAGTATGTACGTACAAACACGGTCTATATTCGCACAATAACTTTAGAGTTAGAAAGAGAAAAAAACACATCGCCTTTCATTCTGCCCTAAGCCTGTCTCCTCATTATTTTCAGAGTGAACAAACATCAGCAACATTGATCTATCAGGGATACCTAGGTAGGTAAGGGTAGGGAGGGACCCAGGCTCTCTTCGGTGAAGGCTGTATAATCAAGATCGAGCTTCGCTTCAAGAAGCCTCGCTTGATCATTCAATTATACAGCCTTCACCTTCAGAGAGTTTACATGTAGATGTTTAGAGACTGATCCATGTTGCTAAAAGTCGTAAAATAAAAAACCATGGATAAGATTTTGAAACTGTCTTAATGTTTATTATTTTACTAAGTAACAACAAAAGATTCGCTTACATAATCAATATCATTATCTTATAACAAAACATGTCCTTAGGAATAATCAAACTTAAACTATAGCGTCTAACAAACTAGTGGTGGCGTCAACAATAGGCCTGTTATAAAAATTTGCAAAAACTGCTGATTGTTCAGACCAACCCGCCGACCTCCTAATTACATCGATACTAATACCGGCGCGTGAGGCAGCGGAAGTAGAGGCATGCCTCGTGCTGTGTGCGCCGAATATAGAGATATCTATACCACTATCCCCTAAAGTCTGCTTCAACCAGCGACCAATAGTCTGAGAGGTAGCAGCTTTATGAGGCTTTTTAAACGTAATAATGAGTCGATCAACAGAATTAGGTCTAATAGAGGCAGTTTCTAACAGATATTTTTGTAAAACTGATGCAGGGCAAACTCCAGGTCGCTGATTAAAGTATGGTAAGTTTAAAACTGGTTGATTTCTTCCTATTCCGGAAGTTTTTATTAAATCAGTAATTGAAATCACAATTCGATCATTAAATGACTTGATATTTGACGTCTTTATCAGCGATAAAGTCTGCATTCTTTGACCAGTTGATAACGCTAGAAGCATGATCAGCTTTTTACTTAACTTTTCTAAATTGCAAGAATCATGTGGTATTTTTTCTAAATAATCCAACACGATACTTGGATTCCACGTTAATGTGTATCGAGGGAACGTAGGCTTTAATTTGAAAATCCCTTTTAAATATCGTTTGACTCTTATATCCTCCCCGATCTTATTTGAAGATATGAGAGATATAGCCGACCTATGACTATTTAGGGTACCATAAGAAGAGCCCTTGTTGAAACATACTGTGAGGAAATTCAAAAGAGATGATATGTCTACTTTGTAAAAATCACAATTATTCTCTACGCAATATTCCCACCATTGCTTATAGCTAGTATTATACTGAGATCTTGTGTTATGTGAAATGGATGAAAGCATTACATCTAAAGCCGATTCTGGTACCAATTGCCTTCGGAAGCCTTCCCTGATAACACACACGCCGCCAGGGAAAGATGGCGGTAGAGCGGGTGGATTGACCTGAAAGGAGAAAGCAAGAGATGCATACTTGGAGGAAATATGATTATCTCTCGAATGCATAGCGACATAAACAACGGATACCACGGCTGGGAAGTCCATAATGGTACTACTACAATACCGGTCGCTTCATCGGATACAATTTTATTTAGGGTCTTCAAAATTAAAGCGAACGGTGGGAACGCATAGAAATAAAATTGGGACCAATTGATGGTAAAAGCATCAATGTTATGAGCAAAAGGATCTTTTTTCCACGAAATGTATACGGGACATTTTGCATTCAGGCGAGTGGCAAATAAATCTATATCCGGCATATTAAAATAACGAACTATCTTTGTAAATTCCTTAAAACCTAATTCCCACTCCGTATCGATATTTAGTTTCCTAGATTCCGCATCTGCTATTACGTTTTGTGACGAGGGAATATATGACGCGAAAATGAATATTTTCCTCTCCTCACACCATTTCCAAATCATACTAGATATCTCATTCAAGTGAGGGTACTGGACACCACCCATCCTGTTTACGTAGGAAATAGCTGTGGTGTTATCTACGCGTAAAAGAATATCACAGTGCCGTTTTTCAGCTGCAATTGATTTTAGTCCGAAATAAATGGCCAACAACTCCAAATAGTTAATATGATTAGCACGTTCAGTGGTTGTCCAGTGTCCGCCACTTCTTTCAGACCCACAAGACACGCCCCAACCAGTGGTCGAGGCGTCGGTAAATATTTCTAGGTCATACCTATGTTGACGAATAGGATTAACAGCTCGTAAAATGTTTTTCTTCCACCAATGTAAGTCTTCGTTTAGCTTATCGGGGACCTTCATAACAGCATCATAGTTATCACTATGTTTAAGAAGAGCTAAATATTTTTCTCTCTCTAGAGATTTTGTATATAGCCATCCGTATGGAATAGCCGGACAAGCTGCTGTTAGGGAGCCTAAATAGCGCGCAAAATCTCTAATACGCATTTGCCTTGAATTTATAATATTTTCCGTTTCGTTAAATATTTTTTGTCTCTTCCTGTCGGGGAGTTGTAAAGTCATCATCTCAGAATCTAGAATAAAGCCTAAAAATGTACACGACTTCTTTGGAATTAAAATGCTCTTTTTATTATTTATTACAAAACCTAACCGCGTGAGACATTTTATACTTTCATTTGCATTATGTAGGCAATCACTGGCGGATTGTCCAATACAAAGAATGTCATCCAAATATCTTACAGAGAGGAAACCTCGAGACCTTAAGTGAGACATGACTGGTTGTAGTAATTTTGTAAATACATAAGGCGCAGAGCATAGGCCGAAAGCCAACGCCACAAACTCCCATAATTCGCCATTAAAGTAAAACCTCAAATATTTGGCATGTGATTCGTGGATAGGAATCAAAAAATAAGCCTCTTTGATATCAATATTAATCATGTGAGAATCCCTAGTCAAAAGTTTCGTAGCAGTGCGTACATCTTCCATCTTGAAGTGTTCCGTACGAATGTATTTATTTAACTTCTTTAGGTTTAAAATAAATCGATTACTACCGTCACTTTTAGGAATCAAAAATATATCGGATATAAATTGCCCCACCGTCTGCTCACATTTCCTTACGGCGCCAATATTCGATAAGTGATCTAGCTCCTCCATTATAGCTGATGACTCAGTTTTAGAAAACCTGCGATGTGGGTAACTTTCTGGACATTGGTTAGGCATTTCTATGAATGGTATTTTATAACCTGATAAAATATCAAGGATAAAGTCATCGTCTGTAATGGACAGCCATTCGTTTAAAAAATATTTTAAACGACCTGCATGTACCTGGGCGTTTGGGTCTACACCCTGCGATGTGCACTGGCGTAGAGCGGCGCCGCCGCCGCCGAAGCCACCGGCGCCGTGTACTGGCGGCGGCGGGGCGCAGGGGGCGGGTAGGAGCGCCGTGCCCCGTGCGGCGGTGGTGTCCACCGGCGCGAATACTGGTGTGACGTCATTGATCTCGGCCCACCGCCTCGCTGGCTCCGACCACCGCGCTGTTGGTTCTTCGCTCCGCGTGCCGATGAGCCTTTCCGGTTTAAATGGCCCGATGAGGTCGATGCTTGTATCAGTTCACTTGTCTTCTTTATACCTCTTGAGTCTCTTACGAGATCTCCCAGGTTTTCACCGAATAAGAGACTATCCCTTTTTCTGTCTTTGAAAGGTTCCATCAGAGGCTTGTCAATCAGCGGGATGATTACCGAACGTCTTGTATCGGTTTCAGCGTAGTGGGAGTCCGCTAACATTCTAGCGGCGTCATTTAGTGTACGGATAATTTCCGGAATATCTGAATTCTTTTTCATCAGACCAGTCATAGCTATTGCTAAAGCTGAAAGTGCTTTACCGAGCTGATCTTGTTTACCAAGTAGCCGCTTGTCCCGTAGCTTGCATGGCTCGGCTAGCATTGCTCCCACCTCCAAGTTCAGAGTAGGACCTTTAGCTAAAGCTAAATTTTTTGGATATAAATATTTCTTTAATATTTCCTCTTTTGCCTCCACATTTAGCCCGTTGAGAAGAATTTTTTGGAGTCTTGCTGCCAAATCAGTCTGTATGTCATCACCAAAATCCACAGAATCAACTTCAAAGTCGCCGAGTGCTTCCAGTAAGTTTGGGTCGAAAGAATCGACCCCTTCCGTTTCTTCTACCACAAGCAAGGTAGGCTCGCCCGCACCTGTCTGATGCTGCTCGGCGACGGGACTTGAAACAGTCACGTTTTCAATATTTTTCTCAATATTTTCGACGATTTCGTAATTTTCTTGATGATCTGCAAAGATCAGTAAAGACCTATGAATAGGTAGTAGCTTAGGTGGTAATACCGACAAGTAAAACTTGTAGCGGTCATCCGATAATTCGTAGAATACAACGAATATGGATAAAAAGTAGGACAGTATTTCGATACGTAACAATATCGTTCCAATAATACGCACGAATTTCGATGAATGCAACGAAATAAAAAATGAACCTTAAATGGTTCTAATTGTTCTTCCAAAAGTTTGATAAGATCGTGCACTGCTCGATGAATGCATCGAGATTATCCGAAGAATTCAACGGATACTAAAAATAACTCGAAGGTGCCAACGATCGTAGGTAGAAAATAAATAACTACCTACCTTCATCTTCATCATCCGAATATATTATTCGACGTCTGCTACTTTGTTTCATCTTCAATTTATCCTCATATTTCCTCTTCTTCCGTCTCCATCTATCTTCTTTTGTTTCTTCGTGGTGTAGTCGTTTTGGCATTTTCTTTTTTGTTTATGGCGTGCACTTGTGCGATAGCCGTGAGCGCACGGACAATAATGAGGAGACAGGCTTAGGGCAGAATGAAAGGCGATGTGTTTTTTTCTCTTTCTAACTCTAAAGTTATTGTGCGAATATAGACCGTGTTTGTACGTACATACTACATGTAAACTCTCTGAAGGTGAAGGCTGTATAATTGCATTGAGTAACTCTACAAAAACTGTTATCAGTGCAAACGAGGCGTAGTAAGGTTTTTGAAATTGACAATGATCAGCAATTTTTGTTGATACAAATTTTACAACTATATTTTCCTTCGTACTTAAACCCATTTTGGGTTGTATAACAACCCTGTATTTTTTTCATACATCTAAACAAAAATCGTAAAACTAATCTGAAGAGCTTTACAATACGTCCTTTTAAAAACTGTCAAGCTTTTATAACAATCAAACGAGCACTTTAAAACCGTGTCGCAATTACTAAAATGCATCCAGAAACAATTCAGTGCAATTATTGGCAGAGTGCAGTCTCGGTACGAGTGTTGCCAGGCAATGTTGATGGTTTGAGTCGGATTTTTCAAGTTTTATCCGGCTATGATACATTTTCAAGTTGAAGAAATAGTTTTGCGATAGATCTGCTTCTACAGTTGGGATGAATTTAAATTTTCAATGAAAACGAATCCTTACTAATATTATAAACGCGAAAGTTTGTATGTATGGATGTTTGTTACTCTTACACGAAAAAACTACTGAATGGATTTTAATGAAACTTTACAATAACATAGCTCATACATCAAAATAAGACATAGGCTATAATTTATCAAGATGAAGTAATAATCCAGCGCATACGAAGTCGCGGGCACCAGCTAGTGCTAAATGAATGTCCATAGATAGTATAGTCTCTTCAAGACATGAACATTTTCATTCAGGGTTGATTTGCTCAATCAAAAGAGAATTGAAAATAATGTCAGTGAAGTGAAAAAATATATAGAGATAGATAGAGATATAGAAAAATTTATTATCAAGCACACCCTGATACAGCACAGAACAGAAATAGAACTTAATTAGAAATAATAAATGAAAGATGCTATACAAAATTACGAAGAGGAAAATATAATTATAAATTCAATAATAAAGCAGTAGGTAGGTAGGTGGGTAGGTGACCCACTTATATGATTAAGAAAACGGATGAAAATATCAGAAAAAAAAGACATTACGAGAAGAACAAATTGACAACACAGTAAAGCTAATAAATAGCAAAAAGTTACTATGTATAACAGGTAGGTACTGTGATTATATTATTGCAGGTAGGTACAACATTGTTCTTTCCAATAAATAGGTATGCGAGCTACCGGAGTGTGCTCCGCGCTGTGACGGTGGTGTGCAGATCAAAGGGTTCCATCTCAGCTAATGCTACCTTACATAATGCAAGATAGCGCTGGTTTTCAGAAGGAACCTATTTGAGGTGACCTCAAGACTGACCATAACTAACAATATATATATATATATATATATATATATATATATATATATATATATAATATATTAGGATAATATACTAATTTGATACTAAAAATATCACTAAAATAGAACAAAAAGCAAATATAAAAAAAAGACATACAAATAAAGCTTACAGAAAAAGAATCTACAAACAATAAAATAAAATAACGGTGAACGCAGCGCAAGACCTTACTTTTTGCTATTGGCAGACGGAACGCGCCCTCTGTTAGGCAGTCGTGACAGTTGACCGCCGCTGTAACGATCATTGACATTTACATAAGCATTTGACTGCACTAGACAGTCCCTTGGAACTGACAAGAAGTGAAGAGCAAAACATTCACATATGAAATTTACATGGCGCCATAAAAGAAGAAGTTGAAGTTGAAATTTCCATGAACTGGACACTGGCAGAAAAGACAGTGGCAAACCAGACACATATTGCCAATAACAAAGAAGTCAAGTCAAGTGACAGGAAAATGCAGTAACGTCGGATTTTTACTTAACAAATTAGAGTTTTTCGCCTCGCCTGCCATATCCTTTTATCTCTTTATGTGCAGCCAAAGAATATGAGTAGTGTAAAGAGACTGTACCTATGGATGTCGTCTCTTTGGTATTACAATCTATGGTTTGGTTGCTATAGTTACTTGGTGTAATTATTCCTAGAACACTGAAAATATATATTTGTTTTAACTGCTAACTTGTACTTCTTGAAATTATAATAAAACAACGTTTTATATGCTTTAACCAAGATGTTTATATTATTCTTATCGTTTTAGAACTTTTCCACATTACAAAAGTTCATATGGTAGCAGAGCGTGGTTCCGAACAATGAAAAGTTGTCACGACGCAATATTATAGCGAAAATATTTTCGTAAGTTTTTTTTTTTTTGCTATAAATATGTCTAAAGCAACATATCATATTGATCCACTTGATAAGGATAACTATGATACTTGGGCAATACAGGCTGAAGCTGTATTGGTAAAAAGTAAGCTATGGAAGTATGTCTCAACTCCGCTTGACGAAAAAGCAGATACGACTGAGGTCGAAGCAGATAAACAGGCCAAGGCAGAACTTATTCTAATCATTGCTCCTTCCCAACTAAAAGAGGTTAAGAAATGTAAGACTGCGAAAGACTTGTGGTACAAATTGAAACAAATACATGCGAGCAAAGGCCCTGCTCGTAAGGCCACATTATTAAAGCAACTTATTCTGACCAAACTAGAAAGCAGTGATGTTCGTACACACTTAAACAAGTTTATGGACACCATGGATAAGCTCGCTGACATGGATGTCACCATAAATGAGGATTTGCTAACTATCATGATGCTCTACAGCCTTTCCTCAGAGTACGAAAACTTTCGCGTTGCTATAGAGTCTCGCGACATATTGCCAAAGCCGGAAGAACTAAAAATAAAAATCATTGAAGAGAGCGACGCTCGTCATCACAATGATAATTACGAACCTGGCCAACAACAACAAGAAGAAAACGCACTTTTCGCTTCTTGCAAAATATGTAAAAGAACGGGAAGAAGAATCTTTCAGAAGAAGACACACAAAGTTTGCTCTGACTGCTGGAAGAAAAACAAAAACACTAACAAAAACGCTGATTCCCTATTTGCTGAAGAATGTTTTCTTAGTTCAACACGAAACAACCAGGATGACTGGGTACTTGACAGTGGTTGTACCTCACACATGACCTATAACCATAAGCATTTCAAAAACATGAAGACTGTGTCAAGAAAACTCCAATTTGCATCAGAAAATCACTCTACAGAAATTTTGGGTGAAGGAAGAATTACATTTTCTGATCAAGAACGAAAACGACGGGTACATCTGGAAAATGCCCTGTATGTACCCTCCCTTTCTACCAATTTACTATCGGTACCTAAAATGACTTCACATGGAGCCACCGTCTCGTTCAACAACAACCGTGCTTTAGTTCGCAACGAGTCAGGTGAACTTATACTTTCTGCAGAAAAGTCGAGCAATGGTCTTTACTACGTAAGAAAACCAAACATTGAACAAAGCTTCGCAGCAACGCCTGCAACTGGTTCGACAAACACAAAACAAGGTTCCATACTAGACTGGCACAGAAAACTTGGGCACATGAATTACAAAGATCTCCAACTGGCTCTCAACAACGAGACAGTGACTGGAATGAGTTTTAACAAAAATGAGATTTTGTCATTGCCAGACTGTGAAATTTGCATTCGAGCAAAAATGACTCGAGTACCGAGCCCTCCACAACGAACAACTCCTCGAACTACTGAACGTCTAGAAATTGTCCACAGCGACGTGTGCGGCCCAATAAGAACACCTACTCATGCCAAAAACAGATACTTCGTTACTTTTATTGACGATTACAGTAGGTATGGACGGGTCTACTTCCTGAAAAATAAATCTGAAGTATTAGATAAGTTCAAAGAGTACAAACAAGAAATGGAGAAGTTTACAGGCAATAAAATTAAACATTTGCAAACGGATAATGGAACAGAATACGTCAATGCGAAATTCCAAGCCTATTTAAAAGAACACGGGATTTCACGACGCTTATCTGCACCCTATACCCCACACCAGAACGGTATCGCTGAACGCAAAAATCGGACAATTGTGGAGAAGGCTAGAGCTATGCTTATTGATGCTAAAGCACCAATGCACCTATGGGCAGAAGCAGTAAACACTGCTAATTACCTAGCAAACAGAAGTGTAAACAGTGCTATAGAAAATAAAACACCATTTGAGAAATGGGTGTTAAGAAAGCCCTGTCTTAATCACCTCCACCCTTTTGGATCGAAAGTTTTTATTTTGAAGAAAGGACCAAGAGGTCATAAATTTGCTTCAAAAGCAATACCGGGGATGTTTGCTGGATATTCTGACACCAGCAAAGCATACAGGGTTTACGTTCCGAACAAGATTTTTATATCCACAGATGTGAAAGTAGTCAACTGATGTAAACAACTTTGAATACAATAAAAACACTAACTGTGATTCGGTTTCAGAAACGATGAAAACGCAAATAGAAATCGATGATGATGACGAGACTCAGCAAGAACTTTCTATTGAAAATAATGAAACTGAAACTCAGCAAGACGACAGTATTGCTGAAAACGCAGCTGATTCTACTCTGCAATATGAAAGTGTTGACGAAAACGTTGATGATGAACAAGATTCTTTTAACGAAAGTACTCTTCGAGAAAGTCTTAGTCATGAACACGCTAACACGGAGCCTGAATCTGAACCGAATAGCTACAGTCTACGAGACAGATCAGCAATACAAAAACCACAACGGTATGATGACTTTATACTAGCTGCTGTTGCTGAAGTTCAAAATTTACCTAAAGATCCTGTGACTTACAAACAAGCATTGGAATCTCCTAATAAAGGACAATGGATTAAAGCCATGCTGAGCGAGATAAACTCTCTGAATGAAAACAAAACGTGGGACTTAGTGAGTTTGCCTGCTGGAAGAAAAGCACTACCATGCAAATGGATATTTAGATTAAAGACAAATCCAGATGGCTCAATCGATAAATTCAAAGCTAGACTAATTTTAAAAGGCTATTCACAGCAAAAAGGAATCGATTACGACAAAACTTTTAGTCCTGTGGCTCGACTCAGTACTATACGAGCTATTATCGCAATTGCTGCTAAAGAAAATTTAAACCTACGCCAATTCGATGTAGCTACAGCCTTTCTGAATGGCTCAGTAGAGGAAGAAATCTTTATGAAACAACCTGAAGGTTTCCAAGATGGGACAAACCAGGTATGCAAACTTAATCGCAGCCTTTATGGTCTGAAGCAAGCACCGCGATGCTGGAACTCATGCATTGCCGGTTTCTTAGAAGTGACGGGATTTCAACAAAGTGAAGCTGACCCTTGTCTGTACATTAGAATCAGAGGAAAGTCAAAAGTTTTGATTGGACTCTACGTTGACGACGGGCTTGTGGCGTCGAATACGTCAACAGCAGGAGACGAGTTTATCAAGGAATTGAAAACAAAATTCAAAATAACCACTCGACCTGCTTCCTACTTCTTGGGTATGGAAATCAAAGCTGAAAAAGGCAATATAACATTATGCCAACAAGCTTACATAAAGAAGGTTCTTGAAAAATACGGTATGACTAATTGCAAACCTACACCGACGCCAATAATCAAACAAAGTATCAACGATACAGAACCTGATGTTGATACCATTTTTCCCTATAGACAAGCCGTTGGAGCCCTTACATACTTAGCTGTGGGTACAAGGCCCGACATAGCATACGCCGTGAGCGTTGCTTCCAGAAACCTGGAGAAACCTAGCACAAACGATATCATGCTAGTGAAACGGATTTTCCGTTACTTAAAAGGAACGACGGATAAAGGTCTTGTATATAAGCAATCAAAAGAGTCACACCAACAGCTTTTATGTTACTCTGACTCAGACCTCGCCGGAGATCAAGCAACATGCAGATCAACAACTGGAATGGTATGCTTATTATCAGGAGCTGCAATCAGCTGGAAAAGTCATCGACAAACAGTTGTTTCTATTTCATCCACTGAAGCAGAAATTATTGCAGCTAGTGAAACGGCGCAAGAAATTATATGGCTAAACAGCCTTATGAAAAGTTTGGTGGATTTGAAGAAACCAATACTGTATTTGGACAACGAGTCTGCTATAAAGCTATCGCACAATCCGAAGTATGAATACCACAAACGTACAAAACATATCAAAGTTAAACATCTATTTGTGCGTGAATGTGTTATCAATGGTGAACTTGAAGTTAAGCAAGTACCGTCGGTGCGACAGCTGGCTGATATGCTTACCAAGCCGCTCTTTGGTCCAAGATTGGAAGTTTTAAGCGGGCAGATTGGATTGAAGAGAATTTAAAGATTCTTATAAGTTCCGAGGGTGTAAAGAGACTGTACCTATGGATGTCGTCTCTTTGGTATTACAATCTATGGTTTGGTTGCTATAGTTACTTGGTGTTATTATTCCTAGAACACTGAAAATATATATTTGTTTTAACTGCTAACTTGTACTTCTTGAAATTATAATAAAACAACGTTTTATATGCTTTAACCAAGATGTTTATATTATTCTTATCGTTTTAGAACTTTTCCACATTACAAAAGTTCATAAGTAGTATTGTATTCTGTAATCTGAAAAATAAACAAATTTAATTTAAAAGCTCTAAATGGTGGTGGCAAATCATTCCAACATTTCGAAGATGTGTATCGGAACGATCCTCTAAATGTGGCCGTTCTGTGTTTGGGCGTTTCGAATACATATGTGCACTCACGTCTTGGGTAGCGGGAGCTACTTTTGGCCCAGGTAAGCTTGGCGTGTAGGTATTGGGGTATCATATTTTTGGTAAGGCCAAAGAGCAATATAACAAGATGGAGTATCCTGCGGGCTTTCATTTTGAGCATGTTCGCTGAGTTCAAATAAGGGGTGACATGATTACGTGGAGGGATATGAAAACAGAAGCGCGCACAGGCATTCTGCACGCGCTGAATAAGCTTTTCACTTCTACCAAGCAGGCATGGGCCATAGACCACATCAACATAATTTAACTTGGATAAGATTAAAGACTCACAGAGAGTGATACGTATAGTTTCACAAAGGTGTGGCCGGATCTTATAAAGCATTTTCAACCTGTAGAAACATTGTTGCACATTATGAGCAACATGGCTCTCAAACCGAAGGTTGCTATCAAACTTAAGTCCAAGGTTCTGTGCCTCCCTGACACACTGAACTGGCTCCCCATTAATGTTTATATTCAAGCTTAAACTATCCAGTTTCTTTAGCTTAGCTTTTGTACCTATTATTAGATACTTTGACTTTTTAGGGTTCAAGACCAGGGAATTGCATGTCGACCATTTAAAATTTTTAGCTAAGTCAAGGTTTATTTCATTTGCAGCACTAGAAGCATCTGACGGCTTAAATGAGTGGAACAGTTGTAAGTCGTCAGCATACAAATGATAGCGACATGAAGAGATGCAATCGACTATATCAGCACTATACAGGGTGTAAAGGATTGGGCCGAAGATGGAACCCTGCGGTACTTCCCTGATAACTGGCTCAAAAGATGATCTCAGAGGGTCACCATCGGAACCTTTGAGCTCAACACATTGACTTCTATTGCCAAGGTAACTACAAAACCACCGGATTGCGTTCATGTCAAAGCCGTAAAAAGCAAGCTTGGATAATAACAGGGTGACATTTATGGAATCAAATGCCCTAGTAAAATCCAGCAGAACGTGCACACTGCGTAAGCCCTGGTCTTGAGCCGCTAAAAGATTATCGACAACATCAAGTAGGGCAGTGGATGTACTGTGGCTCCTGCGGAAACCAGATTGTAGCTTAGGTAAAATTTGCTGTACCTCTATAAACTTAACCATTTGTATGCTCACCACTTTTTCTAATATTTTGGACAGACAAGGGAGCGGACTTATTGGCCTCAAGTCCCCCAGAGTAGAAGCTTGATTATTTTTAGGAATCGGTTTTACCACGGCAGCCTTCCATGAGTCCGGAAATATACCACTGCTCAAGGACTTGTTGATTACTGCCGAGATTGATGGAAGTGATTCGGGTAGAGTCAGTAACAACTTCTCCAATGATATACCATCAACGCCTTTAGCATTGGATTTGAGACTTTGAATAATCTTAAGTACTGTGAATTCCGATACCGGTTGAAGTCAGAAGATTCCGTTGCCACATCGAAAATGCTCATAATATGTGAGGAGTGATAAGTTAACTTGGCCCGATCCAGGCACATTTAGGAAGTGGACATTTATAAGTGCTGGGTCATTGAGATGGCTTGGAATTTCGGCATATGATTTATTATTGGTAAGATATTGTCTTTTAGATTTTTCCAAAGTTTCTTGGCATTATTCTTATTATTATTTATAAGTAAAAAATGCTGCCTTTTCACTCTCAGAGCCTTATCAACAATATGCTTCATATTCTTGTAACAAGTTTTTAGTGACACACACTGACTGCTCTTGTACTTAGAGAAATAGCTCTCTTATCTTCATCATATCTTTAATGGTCTCGGTTATCCAAGGGTGGGGAGGATGTTTAAACCTAGTATTTTTTATTGGTGCGTGCAGGTCGAACAGTGCTAAAATAGTACTGGTTAAGGTTGATACCATTTCATTAACGTTTATGTCTGTATCAAAATACTCCCACTTAATAGAATTTAGATCAGCGGAAAACAGTTCCATGACAATATCTTTGAACGGTCTATAGGTTACATTACGTGCGGGTGTATAAACGTGTATATTCATTATTTTTGGAAACAAACACCAATCAATCCCTGTGTGAAATCTTTCCGGTCCGGCCTTTCCTCCACAATACAGGGCAACCCTTCGATCAAGCTATCGAGAGCGCCCAGGCTCGCACAATGGTGCCTCGTAATTAAAAATGGCCGACTATTCAAACCTAGATCCCGGATCGTTAAAACTTTAGAATCATATTAAAAATGCAAAAGCGAGGAGATTTGTTGATTTTGGCAAACGAGCTGCTGACGACTGAAACTCTGAAAGGGCGAATTATATAGGTACATAAAAAGTATCTGGTCTGCCGACTAAGATAATTATTCGGAGCCATCTACATACATATGTTATATTATATATATATGAATATAAAAATTAACCACTATTACTCTTGGTCGTGGGGCCGCGGCTTACGAATATCGACCCCTCCAACTCAACACGTGGATGTCGTTAAAGCCGACTAAGGGAACCTACCAGAGGAAGGGCAGCAGCTTCCTTCTGAGTATTTTTCAACACCAATACTGCGATCACCAATCCGCCTGCCAAGCGTGGTGATTATGGCAAATC
The DNA here is from genome assembly GCA_947859395.1 of Eupithecia insigniata. Taxonomy (NCBI): domain Eukaryota; kingdom Metazoa; phylum Arthropoda; class Insecta; order Lepidoptera; family Geometridae; genus Eupithecia; species Eupithecia insigniata. Next base: position 6,369,036 of record OX402009.1, on the reverse strand, counting down.
CCCCCCTACCTGGGAGACCATCCACTCGATGGACCGACGACATTGTAGCGGTCGCAGGGAGTCGATGGATCGAGGCGGCTCAGGACCGCTATTTGTGGCATCGTAAGGGGGAGGCCTATGTCCAGCTGTGGACGCGGCGTGTATGGGTTGATATGATGATGATTATGACTCTTGGTCCGGCTAAAACTTGAGAACGGCTTTACCGATTTTGTTCATGTTTTTTAAATGTACATTTTGTAGTAGGTTCTTAAATAAAAAGAACATTGAGAACCTTGCGCAGTAACTTAGAAAATGTATGAAAGCTTAACGACTACCTGTATTATAACGTTTTTTAATGTAACCTTAGCCCCAGCGTTATATATACTCTTTGCTAAGCACTCCTCTGTTGGTTACGGTTATGAAGAAGATTCCCTCTTTGTAACACTAGAGTTAAATAATGAGGATAGAAAATATCGAGTTTTCTTGAAAATAAATAGAAAATAACTTTTGACATACAATTTTTATAAGACGTATGTGGTTTGTTTGCGCTGTTCCTAAATTTTAGCAGTTCGTTAGTAAAGTAACGCTGTGTTAGGTGCTAACTGGAACGAAGTAATGTTGTTGGTAACTTTGGAAAGAGTTTGGGGTGACCTTGGATTATTATATAAACTAGATCTTATCTTTATTATCTCGCTAACTGAGCTCTTATTTGGTACAAAACACATTACGCAGTAAGCAACTAGCTATTATTACTATTATAGACACAATATAAGAATTAATATTATTTATTTATATATAATTAAAGTTCTGTACAAATAACACCCTTACTAGCACATGTATTATTTACAAACAAATCAAGATTTTTAATATCAAACAACTCTATACTTACCTAACGTGTATCCTCGTTAAGAAAATATTAACTAAAAAAATACATACGCAAATTACACTTCGAAAAAAAACCTACACATACAATCTGAGAAATAAAAATAAGTTAAAACTACGGAGTCCAAGAACCAATGGAAAAAGAAATATTCTTTATGAAGGTGCGCAGTTATACAATAGCTTACCTGATAACATTAAAACTGTTTATCAATGTACATATTTAAGAAGAGATTGAAACAATACATATATGATAAGATTTATTAAGTAAGCGTAACGTTACCAACCTTTTATTGTAAAATCTACAACTACAATTTAGTAAACCAGTGGCATTTAGTATTAATTACTTAAGATAGTAAGTAAGATTATTGTATGTACTCATTTAAGTGAACATTGTTCTTTTGAGTAAATAAATTCGTTAAACTGAAACTGATATTAATTATTAGTAACAAATTCGCGTAAAACCTACTCTGATAAGATCCAATAAAATGCATTCGCATCCACGGTACGCCCTCCTACAAATTGACATGCCGTGCAATCAAAGAAGGTAAAACTGCTAAAACACAGACTTACACACTTTATTGCGAATGCATGTTGTTGAATCTAATCAGAGAAGGTTTCACGCGGAATTATAAATAAATATTTTTCATCCTAATATTTTGCAATGGATTTTCGCACAGTTACGCCTGTGTACCTAAGATAACACAAGTAAACAAAAAAATACAGAAAAATAGTCATTAATTCACAATGAAAATAATGTATAATTGTCGCAATAGACCAAAACTTATAGGGTACTTCCATTTAACCTAGAATTATACAATTAAGCATTATGCTAAGTCGTATATCACAAGTAACGGGTAAATTAAAAAACTGTAAAGTAGTTTATTCACACAACAAATAATTTTTGATTCTCGCCATGAACCCAAAACCTATAGGGTACTTCCCGTTGAACTACAAAAATAAAATTTTGCAAGAAACAACGTCATATACAGAACACTCAGTGTGCAAGTCCGATTCGCACCTGCTATTTTATTTCGTAGTTGGTTAAAAATCAGGAAGTCAACAGTTCTACCCTCAGCTAGGTGCTTAAAAAGCATTTAAACGAAAACACGTAGTAAACACGAGCTTTTTACCGTAAGAAAAAAATTCTTTCCGCACGTAGCCCTCATAAAGTGTTGCCACGTACTCCCGCTATTATTTACCCCCATGAATTAGGTACGCGAGCTTACCGCTGTTTATTAGCTGGGAAAAATGTGTTGCTACTTGCTAGATAGTTGCTACTTGCCCGTCAGATACCTAGTTACCAAGATAGATTATTTTTCTCCTTCTTTTCTAAAATGGATCCTTTTATTTTCTCTCTGTCTGCCTGTAACATTTCGTCCCTTCGTAAGTTATTCTTCGTCTTTCAAACAATATAAAAATAGAAGGTATCAATGATTTCTACTTACACAAAATCATATTTCCTTCAACGACAATACCAAACATTTTCATCAATTTATTCTTGCTGCCTGTATTCAACTAAAATTAAAAAAGTCGGTACCCTCATGTGAGACCTTCGCAAAATGTGTATGTATGTATAATGTGCTTGAATGATATCATAATTATCTGATACGTAAACGTAAAATGTTTAGGAGTAAAATGAAAATATATATTTCAATAATTTTTAGCGTTGACGGCGTTTTGTGGAAATACCTAAAACGACCTGTGTAGATACAAATATAAAACTTTCAATAGCTGTTTATATTCTATTTTACGCATTCAGTACGTCATGGTAATTACGGGTAGAGATTTCACGTTGACTGTACCTACTTCAGCTGTTAGCTACGCAACGGGATTCACATAAAAAATTGTATCGAATAAAATTCACTATGCAACGTGTCGCTTCCTGATGGGAACCATGTAGATACCTAATAATTTTTCGTGTCCATTATAGCTCTACAATATGGAACCACTACCGCTCATCTGCTGCATTCAACCACGCCCCACGTCCTTGCATTATATCATTGCAATGGCATAAAAAATTGCAGTAAAAAGTCAAAGTAACCCGACTAGAATAGTCGCAATATTTTATGATTCCCGCAAAACTTGTCGGTCTAAGCTTATTGCAAAGTTTTGCGAACGCGGCGGACGCACAAGTGTAGTTTTATACAGAGAGATAGCTCCCTGAGGCGTAATTGAGATACAGAATGGACGTGACAAGTTTTTTACTACATCCCAGGAGGAGTAGTAGCAATGAGTTTTTACTCCCTTGAATAATGCAGAAAGGTTAATTTTTAATACCACATAATCAAATATTAAATATCAAAGTGCTTTATTTCCTTAAGACCTTACAGGACTCTTGGACACATAGAACCAACAATTTGAAACAATTTTTTGATGGATATAATGATATTGAATAGCGTTTACCTGCCGCTTTGCGCATTTTTATCGACTCATTATTAGAAACTCAACATATGTACCTAAAGGTAGGGTACAAACGCTGCGATAGCAAAAAAAATACAACTCATGATTGCAAGCTATTCATAAATACATCGGAAACGGTGACCTTAAATACAAAAGAAAAATGACAAAACTAAGAAAAACTAAAGATAGTTGAATATGGAGACCAACCCAAAATAATATAAAAACTGTGTCTTGTTATTGTCTGAAAATATGTGAAACGGCACAAAATTATACAAGGAAAATTTAGGGCTAAGTCCCTATAGGTTTTTGAAATTCTCACAACAGCTTACTCTCTGCAACTTGTACTTGTGCCAGCACACAGTATATCAGTACGTTACAAGACATCTTGCGGTATATTGACTCCGATATTGGCTTGCGAACTTTGCTCTCTGTAGTCACGGACCGAAAGTTGGCAAAACTATTCTGTTGCTGATTGTATTCCGACTTTCTTCAGGGCTAGCATTTAACGAACACTCTGTCTACGTGTACAAAATTATTTTCTTGAAAGAAACATACTTAGACGGAAATTAAATATTAAATAAGAAGTGAAATTAGACAATGGTAAAAAGTGGCTCATAAATTAAAAAGCTATTTCAGCAAATAATGTTTTACATATATTTTAAGTCTGCAGTTTGAGATAAATATCCGCTTGTGCATTTATCTAAGAATTTCGTATACCGACCAAGCCTGACAGCATTATCAGTATGCCATATATATTTATTAGTATGGTATTTTGAAAGCGATAAAAAACCCAAACGATGTCTGCCGAAACTTGACCTAATGTTATTCCAAAACGTACTCGCTTGATTGTCTCTCGATTTCAGTTTTCCTTATAGAGTAAAATAGGAACGGTAAATTTTTCCGTAGGCACTGCCATAGTTGTACCTACGGGTCACACTGATTGTTCCGGATTGTGGTCCTTCGAGCTGGAAATTGCGGAAATAAGAAGAAGGAACCAAGTTGATGTTCCTTTTTATTTGTCGAAAGGTCTTGGATTTGGTTTTTGAGTAGGTACTACAACACAGGATGGAGAAGAAACTTGAGCCATATTTACTTCTAGTATGACATTTAATATTGCGGTACGATATTGAAATAATTTATGTAAAAGCTTAATTACCGTCCGATAAAATATAAATCTATTCCATACCTCATATCCTAGTTACAATTATGTTTTAACGAAGATGTGTGATCATCAGCATTTTACTTTGGCCGGAATGGAAACTAATAGCTTTGTATTGAATCAAAAGCTATTCATGCAACGATTGCATTCAATTATGGGCTGGAGTTAGCCTTATACAGCTTTGCATTGATCGTTATAGAACATTGAGTTGAGTAACTGAAGAACATAGGTGGAGCAGTGGGCGAAAGGGTTAGATTTATAATATTAAGTCGCAGATGGTAGGAACTTGCTTGCCCGGCATGGGACAGTAATGTAGCAGCTCCAGCAACTAAGCTATAGTACCAGGATAAGGTATGTTGACAATGGTTAGGTAGGTAGGTGGTATTGGCCTGCCGTCCAATTAGGTTATGAGAGTTAGGGAACAGAGAGTGCTCCTGTGCTGGTGCACACACTTGTGCACTATAATTTATCCTGCGCAAATTCGACTAGGAGAAAATCATTACCATGTTGACTATAGAATAAGACGACATTTGAAGAACGTGGGTTGCACTCATAGACCTAGAATTTTTAACATACTAAATCTATGGTTGCACTCATAGACCTAGAATTTTTATACTAATCTATGGTTGCACTCATAGACCTAGATTTTTTTATCCTAAATCTATGGTTGTACTCGTAGACCTAGAATTTTTTTATCCACGAAATAAACCTATGGTTGCACTAGCCTATTGCAATCTTGAGGGAATGGCACAAACAGAGATTTAAGACCTGCGGTGGATGGACAGAATGAAGACGACGACGGGTACAGCTAGCTCCTTTAAACAATTTCATAAGATCAAGGTAAAACCATTAGATCACCATAGGAATGTTGTATCAGAAGTGACATAAAAAGTCATCATCCGCATGATATGTGCTTTGTACAGTAATATCATATATGTAAATGTAGACTTTACGATCAATGAATCAGTTATATTACAGAGCAGCCGATTTATATGTAAACTGAGGCGCAATAAAAAGTAGGGTGAACTGTAACATACAGCGTACGTCTCGATCTACCGAATATAAGATTTAGGACATCGTAGACAAGTGGCTTTCAACAAACGTACTGATAGTAGGTTTGTTTTGAAGAAGCAAATTTGGGCAAATAATCGAATATGTAATAATGAGGTTCTGAAAAGAGTTGGAAAACTGTTTTTGATGAACAACATTCAAAACAGAAAAGGGAGAATTGATAATTGGACATTTTATACAACAAGACAGTTTTATAATAAACATCATAAAAGCAAAAGTAGACAAAGAATTAACTTTATTATGCCCTGAGGACACCAGACTCATAAGAGTCTGGGCAACATTGGACCCAGACTTATTAATAAGTGACATATTATAATATAATTATTATGTAATACAGCTATTGTGCGTATAATAAGTTGTGTGTGTGTCAAATAATACAATACAATCAGAAAAATAAGTGATGACTCATATGATCGCAAAAGACCGCTATGGAAATAGAAAAGTGGAGGAAATTGCATCATTCCTCTGATGAGAGCTAGGCTCTTTAATCTAAAATATTAATATTGATAAAAGCTAGGCTCTTTAATCTAAAATATTCATATTGATAATAGCTAGGCTCTTTAATCTAAAATATTTATATAGGTAGGTAGTAACTAATCCAACAGATGTTGTCCTGTCAATTAAAAGACAAAAGCAGAACAATTTCCGAAATTTCTCAATATATTTTCAAATTGTTGCCTCCGTAAGAAGCATATTCGAGATAATCTAAAAAAAAATTAAGTGATGTTAATATTAAATTAATCTGTGTTATGGGTTCGACGAAAAAATCAGTACCATACCCGTTAAAAGGTAAGGACATCACTTAAAAATCTACAAATTCTAAACACCTACATCCAACTCCTGCCTGTTAAAGATAGTTTTTCTTGAGCAAAATTTCATTTCGTAGTATGCACCTCTTGTCTCATATCCTCGGCGACCCGTCGACCGGAAAACACCCACTGCCAATGAATTAGCCAATAAAAATAAATTGAACCTAATAAATTTTGCATTACGCCTGTTTTTCTATTGCCTCAACATTGGGGGAGTTCGTTTATTTACTGTACGGAGACATCATGTTATAACAGTTGTTTCTTGTTTGACCCTCTTTTAGTGTCTTTTGCGGCTCTTTAGTCAACTCATCCCGCAATAAACTCATCCCACGGGATGAGTTGACTAAAGAATAAATTTTAATAATTATGATTGGTCAACTTATCCCGCTTTAAAAATTATATAAAAAGTACAGATAGTGTACTGTTTGAAATATACGAGAATGTACACACGAGAACAAAAATCTTTGGAGAAAAATGCTTCATAAAGAATTTTTTTTACTAAGGTGCTATGCAGACAGAGCAACTATTGCGGCAACAGGTATCTCGCAAGCTGTTTACATACAAACTTCAGTTCTGTTTATAGATCTTTATTTTCACATTACAACAAACATGTTACTTACATGAGAATCAGAATCAGAATCAATAACTTTATTTCTTTAGGCTTACAAAATAAGCACTTAGACAAGTCAAATTTTATACTATAAACATAGTTATTATTATCAAATAAGAAATAAGGTGTTATTTAAGAAGAAATTTAAGGTAAGTAATAATGTTCTGTTATTTTTTGTCTTTCTAAATTAGGTCTAGTAGATCATTATAACTTCACTAGCTGCTGCCCGCGCCTTCGCCCACTTTTTATCGGGATTAAAAATAGCCTATTTGTATTCCAGGTCCCAAACTATACCAGTAACAAATTTCAGCCCAATCAGTTCAGTAGTTTTTGCATGAAAGAGGAACAAACATCTATACTTACAAACTTTGTCATTTATAATTTTAGTAGGATTAAGAAGTTTATACGAATAAATTTGAATATTTTGAAAACCTTTTTTAAAAAGACTTATTACCTTCTACAACCAAAGTGCTTGGGAAGAGAAAACCAACGAACCAAATCTCGACGTGGTTAGTCGTTTCGTTTAGGAGTTCCTATTGCCACCTTCGGTCTCCATCGTCTGACTTGCTCGATGGTACCATTACACATTGGGTACATTGCATCATCACCAAACTTACATAAGTATGCCAAATAATTTTAGCCCAATCGGCTCAATTAAAAATTTCAGCTCAATCGCTTGAGGATAATTGGCCTAATATTCAATTGCAATCCCACACAAACCCACAGGGCAAGAGGAATAAAAGCTTGTGAAAGATTAATAATTTTCTAACAACTGAAGTTGATCAATCTGCATTGGCATAGGACCTCCACTATAGCGAATGTATTAGCGCGGCGGGCATAATCGTCAGGTGTAGTCCAATTTGTTCAACTAGTTAACATATTGGACAACTTTCGTCCAATTTGTTCAACTGAAAAAAGTAGTTGAACAAATTGGACTAAAAATTCAAACTTGTTCAGACACAATATTTTTATTAATAAAACAGGGTTACATAAATAAAACGAATCTTACCATACCATACCAAAAGGGTCTGAAATATTTCATGTCAACATAAGCATTTATGAATGAATAGTTCACAAAAACTGACAATAATAATAGAAAATAACAAAGTAACAGCAAGGTTTTCACGTAATTACAAAAACACAAATTGCGTTGTAGTAGACAACGCATAAACGCAGCTAAAATGATTCAAAATCGAGTTCGAAAACTGACCATAGACCAATCAAAGCATTGAAAGGCAGCACCAGTGATAAAAACCATTTGTCACAAAATATTTTCCAGCAATATTTCATTGGTTTTGTGTTAAATAAATAAATAAATAATGCTGGATAATTCACACCGCATTATCTAGCCCCAAGCTAAGCAGAGCTTGTGTTATACCTTTGCTCAAAAAATATATGTAGGTTTCTTGGACCGTGTACCTTCTCGTTTATGTATAGATAGAGTACATATACCTTAAGATAAACGTAGGTAAGCCCATTGTTATAAAGTTTCGCCACTGTAAAATCATTAAAAACAGGAACTGCTTAACCGAGATTGAAAAGCAAAGTTTTGCGAGTTTGTTGAAACTGATGGCGCCTGCAATATTCTAGTTAACGGTTTTACAAGCTTCTTTGCGTATAATTTGTGTTTGTTGCCATCAGCGTTGCCAATAGTATTATAGTGCCAATAGCCAGTAGAATATAAACAAATTACAACTAGAAACAGTTGAGCTACCTGCAGACAATCTAGAGGTATTCATTATGAATGTAAGCGGGTTAAATACGAACCTAGTTTGCGTTGGAGCAACATCAACGCACTCATCCTGATGAATTCCTTCGTTAAGGGATGAAACGTTGGTGTTCCTCCAATACAAACAAGGTTCGTAGTTAACCCGCTTATATTGGAAATAAATCATTCAAACTACGAAAGTTTGTATAGTAAAATCTAGAAGTAGCTCAACTGATCAATATCAATTGAAAGCGTCCCCAATAAGTTTTCTATAAAAATAATTTTAGTTTTATAATTGGCCCTTAGTTATGGTGCGTACGTGGGGTATGATCGATGCGGGTGAATGCCGTAGTACAATAATTTAAGCCGAATCAGGCCGCTTGTAGACGTCCGTTTTTTTTGCCGGACAACGAATCGAAAATCAACGGAGATCCTTTTGTATAATATATTTTGATTTGCCGCTGGACCAGCGGCGCACGATGGAAAATGATAGAACAAGAGCATATCAAAAATGGTTTTAACAAATATAAGTTGTCTAATATTTTTGTTCATTAGATACTTGAATAGTCAAATTATGTTATTCAATAGGGTTTTGTCACGTAATACCTAAAATAAAATTATTTTTCATAGTCAGAAGTACGTTGAAGATGCAGTGCCTAACTAAAGCCTTTGCATGTCCATGTTTCAATGCAATATTGTGAAATAAATATTGAGCAGAGATATGCAGTATATTCATTTTTAGAAAGGTCGTTTTATGTGTTTTACGAAGCAGTTATTTAATTTTGGTTATTATAGTGCTTATGCCCGCATTTGGGATAATCTTAAAGAATTTAAAAATATTCCAAAATTCCCAATGATTTTCGACAGGCCGGGTACTTGCCTCCGTGGCGCAGTTGGATAGCGCATCCCCGTATTCAGGGGAAGGTCGCGGGTTCAAGTCCCGCCGGAGTCGTAAATTTTTGGAATATTATTAAATTCTTTAAGCTATATAATATTCTTTTTTTACGACGTTTGAGTTAGTACTTAAAACGTCACATACCTTATTTTTCACTCAATTTTTATTCGCTGCAGATTTTCACTGTCACTCACGTCTCTCCACGCGCTATTTTTTGTATTAATTTATAGCCTAACTATTCATACACATTATGCAAAAAATCAGCTGCGATAATTAGCTACTTTAGAAGTTATGAGAAAAAATGTGATAAAAATCGGAGCAGAAAATTTGTTATCTTTTATGTTTACCACAGAGACTATTTGCATGAGCAGTATAGATATTTTATTTATATTTTTAGGGTTCCGTACCTTAAAAGGAAACAGGAACCCATATATATTTTTTATATATACTCGTAGGTTTAATTGGTATACGTTTTATAGTAGATAAACCTCGGCAAGGTACTGGCAACACTAACGATGGGAATACCGCACGAAGATTTTTCTATAACATTACATGCTCTGTGAAAATTACAGGTGTGGATGAAACATTAATTAAACGCCTCTACATTATTTTACAAGTTCTTTTTTCATTCAGGAATGATGACCAATTCCAAAAAAAAAATTTTATACGCAATCGAAATTGCAAGAATATGGTGAATGAATATAATTGGTATTAGATGCCATCTTCAATCCACAAGATAATTTTACACAGAGAAAATATTATTAAACATTTCGCAGTTCCTATTAGACAGGTATAGGAAGATGCACAAGAGTCACGCAACAAAGACTACCGAAACATGCGACTACATAATGCCAGAAAATTCTCACGAATAGCTACAAATGAAGATGTCTTCTAAACTCTATTGCACACGTCAGATCCGTATATAACAAGTTTAAGAAAACAATACGTAAAAATGCCAAAAATCTTGAAGAAGAAGACCTAAGTCTTCTAAAAGTGGCACCACATGCAACTGACCCTGAAATAACAATATAACCCACTATCAAGTCTAAGCAGATGGTGATTTGTTTTCTAATGTATCAACTCTTAAGTTATTTAATCACTAGCTGCTGCCTGCGTCTTCGCTCGCGTTTTATCGGGAAAGAAAATAGCCTATATATTATTCCAGGTCCCAAACTATACCCATACCAAATTTCAGCCTAATAGGTTCAGTAGTTTTTGTGTGAAATAGTAACAAATATCCATACATCTGTCCTTACAAACTTTGACGTTTATAATATTATACATAGGTATATAGTGGGAAGGATTACTTTTCACTATTTTACCGTAGGCAGAAAATATCAAGTAATTAAATTAGGTAGATATATAGATACTAGTGATATTTACATAAAGAATAAAAAAATTACATGAATTATTGTAATTAACTTTAGTTTTAATTCTTTTGGTAATTAAAATCTTGTATTTAATTTGAAATAAATTATTTACTTATGTTTTCCGTGTTTTTTTATTTTTACACTGTATTACGTATATACGAGAAAACGCTCATATATGAGAAATCACTTAAACTTATACACCATTTGAATCTCTATATATTACTGCATATCTGTACCAAATTTCATCACGGTATGATTAAAATTCATGAAGTTTGAGTTTTTGATCCGAAGTGGATCCGAAGTTGAGATTTTTGATCCGAAACTGAGCTTTTTGCCCATCGTGCGGCGTCTGGTGCGTGCACACACACTCATTATAAACCATACAACACTGCGAGTCCGGCAAAATAAACGCCGCATTGTCCGCACAGTATACAAAAATCTCCGTTTATCTTCAGTTCATCGTCCGGTGAAAAAAACGGACGTATACAAGAGCTCTTAAACTGTTTGTTAAGTTTACGGGATAAGTACTAATCCCTCGAGAATTATTTTTATGGGACGTTTGTTCCTCTTTGACGCAAAAACTACTGAACTGATTGTACTGAAATTTGGTATAAGTATAGTTTTGGACCTGGAATAACATATCGGCAATTTTTTATCCCGATAAAACACGAGCGAAGGCGCAGGCAGCAGTTAGTAGTATATATACAAATACAGCTGAACATAGAACTTGCTTCTTTGTGAAGTCGGTTAATAAAAGGAAATGTTTTATAGACGATGTATGTAGATTCAAAGCAAAATGAAAATATATCAAACAATAACTTGCTGATGTACAACATGACATGTCGTCATAATGATGTATTACTTTTTGATACTAATAAGTTTATTAGTAAAACTTTTTTGACTAGGGATACAATGTACCTAACCAAAAAGAACAAAATGATAATTGCTAAATTGTTAGCATATAATATTTTTGATCCCGTTATAAATAGTATAACGCAGTTGCTTGACGAGCCTGTATATGTAGTTAGTAGTAGTACTAATGAGGGCATTAAAGCGATCGTGTCAGTAAATACAAATTTAAACTGACCACAACGACAACGAGAAAGCAAAATACACTTCATATAGTCCATCAGAATATACAAGGCTTACCCAGCAAAATCCTAGAATTAGAACTATTTTTGAATTATTTAAATGTAGATGTTATGTGCTTAACAGAACACTGGATTGTGAAGAATCACTTACTTCCCTTTTATCATAACTATTGTTTTGAAAGTTCCTACAAAAGAAAGGCTGCTATACGTGGTGGGTCTCTATTTATAGTTAAAAATTGTCTTAAATGTAAAGAACGGAAAGATATTGTAAACCTCACTATAGAGAGGACTATTGAAATTTCATGTGTGGAACTGGAGCGGCATATCATAGTGTGTGTGTGTACCGCCCCCCCGATGCAAATCAGGTAGCTTTTGAAAGTACTATGGAAGAAGTTTTGTTGAAAGTATTTACATGTAAAAAGAATCTCATTGTTTGTGGCGACTTTAATATAGATATTTTAGCGAATCCTCTTGCCGATAGATTGCTTAATTTATTCAAATGCTTTAGTTTACAACATACTTTTATTGACGCAACTAGAGTTACCCTAACATCTGCCACTTGTTTAGATAATATTTACTGCAGTGAATCTCCAACCAGCAAAACATTAATCAAGCATTTCAAATCAGACCATTATGGTCAGAGTGTTAACTTTAGTTATAATTTGAATGATAGAAACAATGTTGAGGATTATACCTACAGGCCTATTACAGAGAGCCGTATTAAAAATTTTCAAAGTAAATTGGAACTAGCAGTGTCTAATATATCTTGTTCTGATGACCCTAATGTTCTATTCACCAATCTTTTTAATGTTATAAACAGAGAACACAGGAGAGAGACAGGGTCGGGTTTACTGATTGGGCCACTCCCGGCATTTATAGAAGAAGGAATAGACTATACGATCTTTATGGTGCTAGAGAAGCTATGTTACATGATCCTGTGTTTCTCTTGTATGTAACCAACTACTCGAAAACATTTAAGAAAGTCTACAACACAGCAAAGTGCCTATTCTTGAGGAAAAAAATTGTAAACTCATCTAATAAAATAAAAGCAACATGGAGACTAATAAATAACGAAACTAGTAAATCAAAGCCACGTAACAGAGAAATAAGGTTAAAAATTTAATATTCAATTCTTATACATGAAAAGGATATTGCCGATGCTTTTGATGCATTCTTCTCCGATATCCCTGAAGTTGTTACCCGGACTCTAAACTCCTCCCCTTCGATGGCAGTTGAATTATTAGAATCATCTGTTGAAAAATATAAAGAGGTCTTTATATTTACAGAAATAAATATAATTATGACGATGTAAATGATGCGCATTCACACGTACTAGATTGGTTCACCGCCAATAACCTCTTACTCAGTGCTAAAAAAACCAAATGCATTAAATTCATGTTACCTAATGTAAGAGAATTTCGAACGAAGATAATGCTAAAAGATGAGATTGTTGACTTTGTAGACTCTACTGTTTTCTTAGGGTTATATATTGATTCCACTCTTCAATGGAAACCGCAAATTGATGCTCTCGCAGGCAGACTTAGTTCAGCAGCCTATGCAGTTCGAACAACTAGATATATTACCGATGAAGATACAGCTAGGTTAGTTTATTTCAGTTACTTTCATAGTATTATGTCTTATGGTATTTTGCTTTGGGGACAGGCAGCGGACATCCAGACTATCTTTGTTCTCCAAAAAAGAGCGGTACGCGCAATTTACAAATTAAAGCCACGCGACTCTTTGAGGGAATTATTTAAATAAATAAATATTTTGACAGTAATATCGCAATACATCTATCTTATGTATACGCACAAAAATAGAGATAGCTTTTTGAAAAAGTGTGATGTTCACAATAGAAATACAAGAAACAAGAACAAATTACACATCCCAGCATATAGATTACAAAAGGTAGGGAAATCATTTATGGGCAATTGCGTGCGCTTCTATAATAAGCTTCCATCTGAAGCAACTGAACTCCCTATTCGTAAATTTAAACAGTTCATTAAACAAAATCTTATCAGGAAGGTCTTTTACTCCATAGATGATTACATCAATGATGTTAATGCTTGGCCAGATGTCGCTCCGTTCCGCACTGTCAGTAGTATGTAAGAAATTCAATGTTCTGTTTAGCTTTAAAGAAATATTGACATGTATGTATCTAAATTGCATTAAATTTTGATTTAGATAGGCAAAATAAACATGTATTAGACACATAAGTGATATTATAATGTGCTAGTGGTTTCTTTTTCACTTCTTCCACTAGTGGACAAAAAATTGAAGTGAAGAGAATATCAATAACACCTTATTTCTTATTTGATAATAATAACTATGTTTATAGTATACAATTTGACTTGTCTAAGTGCATATTTTGTAAGCCTAAAGAAATAAAGTTATTGATTCTGATTCTGATTGTAAATCACGACCACGCTTTGACTCTCGTGAGATGTTTGGAATACTTTTCGTGAGATGTTGACGTGACTCATGATTTTCCTTTGGTCCACTTTCACAACTATTTTTCACAACTAGTTAAGAAAAGACACTTTTTACTCCTTATTTATTTAAAACTCTTTCTTGTTATTATGATTTTGACAGAATTTACACTATTTGTCAGTTAGAGCTCTTTCCCACAATGCATAATGCTGTTAATTATTTTTCAATCTCAACGCCAAAAGGATATTTGATAAAGGACCTATTGCTAAAGGAAGTCTTTATTTGTAAATGTTCTTGCTAAGCATCGCTTTGTAGCACAGGAAGAAATGCTGAGTCCCACTAGTCGACTTGTAAATTTTAATGTAACGAACAACGCTGGTATTTCCTCGGTAAAAACAGAACATTATGCTGGATATCGCAGATCAGCAGCTCTTACGTTTCCTACACGTAAAACTTAGGTATAACGTGCTAGACTTCCTATATCATCTGAATTGTAATTGTCTTTTAGGTTTGCAGTTAGATTTTGGCTTGTTTCGTATGTGGGTATGGCAGTGACATTACCTAATATGTGGTATAGGTTTTTTTTGCCTTATATAGGGTTATTGAAAAAAAAATAAGGCCGTATCGTCTTTACAAATCTTTTCGTGATGATGGGCAGATCCTGCAGTTCACGCAGTGCCAGTAAATTATCAATAACCCTGCTTTAAATGTATGGACGTAGGTTCTAACTTATCGAATTACAGTACTCACATATGTAAGAACCTACATATGTACGGAGGGTAGCATCATTTGGTAACCCCTTTAACGTTTACACTTCCACCGCTAGAGGGTTACCAGTAGCTGATGCCCTATTTACGTATCAACTGATATTTTTGTTTTTATATGTAGGTACCTCATGATATTCTATAATAGCGTCAGCTTCGTCAGTATTTATTGTTGAAAATGAATGAAATGAAAATTATTTATTTCTCATAAACCACAAAAAGACAGAAATTGAAAATTAAACTACTCAGAACTAAAGAATTAATCAAAGAGGAAAACGAAATGAAATTTTAATCAGCTTAAATACACATTAATAAGAAAAACATTGTGGCAGAGAAACATGTTGTTAAACATGTCTTTTAATCTAAAAAACACTAAATTTACCTCCTTTGAAGCCTAAAAGTGAAAATCCTCCGCTTATTTTAATAAGTACCTCATTATAATAAGCTGAAACTGCCACGCTACGAAATTCAGCCAGAGATAAATTCATCATAAAAGACGCCCAGTGTGCGCCGCCCTTAAATTTAATTATATTTTCGAAATGAATCCCTCGCCGCTCATTCCTTATAATTATAGCTTATACTTGAGGTTCTTTATGTGTCAAGTTGATACTGTATTTTGCTTCTAATGTTTGCGAAGTTAGGTTGATTGTGTCATGCGGGATGAAATTTGGCAAAGTAGTTTGGGTGAATGAGTTTACATGAGGGATTTGCTTGACTTTAAGAAATTTTCCTCTCTCGCGATTGTGGATGCGGATTCAGTTCACTTCTATTTAGCAGCTATAAGTTATTTCACTCTCTTTGCTGTTTAGGAGTTCGACTGACAGTCAAATAGTCATGTCCTAATGCATTACCGATTCGATTTTTTATGACAATCGATTTTGATATTTTTGTTCAATATTTTGTATTATTTTAAAGGCATCTAAATGGTTTTATATTTGTAATAAGGATATTTTGTAGAAGTACAATGAAATAGTATTATTTTTGTTGTATTATTTGGCCCGCTACATTACATGCGTTTTTCCGTGATATAAAGTAATACAGATTCACAGTTATCTAGGTAAACAATAATTTTTATAATATTTAGAATACATATATTTATGGAAAAAAATAAATAAATAACTATCTTCACTATACTTGCTCGATAAAAATCTAAACTTTCGTTAGTAGTAGTCCCCATATTTTTCGATTCGACAGATCAGCATCTCTTCTATCAAAAGTAGCTGTACGAGTATTTATGAAATACTTCATTCTGTCATTCAGTCTTCTTTCATTCACGTGTCAACAATAATAATACCACAGATTAACAGTATTGAGAGTATGCCTATTCTGGTTTCAATTTCCTTTGTTGTTTGATCTATTGGCGAGATAACTTGGACGAGGTACGTGTACTCTTGGACGTATTTGATTATGGTGTCTTGTATTGTAATTGGTTCTTCTTTGCTGTTGGTCATAGCTTTGGTTTTTAATGTGTTCATAGCTAGGCCGGCTTTTTGGCTTTCTCTGTCTAGATCAATAAGCATTTGTGTAAGTTCGACTTTAGTGGAAGAAAATATTATGAGGTCATCGGCGAATCTCAGATGGGTCAACTTTTCTCCATTTATGTTCAGGCCATACTCTTCCCATGGCATTAGGCGAAAAATGTCTTCTAGGACCGCTGAAAATAGTTTGGGAGATAGAGGGTCGCCTTGCCGCACACCTCGTCTGATCCGTATTTCTTTTCCTTCCTTTTCAAGTTTTACTTTCGTAGAGCTATTTTTGTAAATTTGTCTAATGATTTTGATATACTTGTTTTCGATACCTTGGTTCTTTAGTACTTGCCAGATTCTTTCATGTTCAAGTGAGTCGAAAGCCTTGCAATAATCTATGAAGCAACAGTAGAAGGGTATGTCGTATTCCTTACTTTTCTCAATGATTTGTTTAACTACGTGTATATAATCTATTATCGAATAACCACACCTGAATCCAGCTTGCTCTTTGGGTTGGTTTTCGTCCAGTTTTTTCGTTATTCGATTTAGAATTACTTTAGCAAATATTTTGTAAATGTTGGACATAAGGCTGATCGGTCTATAATTGGTTACGTAGCTCTTATCGCCTTTTTGGTGTAAGAGAGTTATAATTGATGTTGACCACGGCACTGGGATATATTCATTTGTTATGACTTCATTGAAAAGATGTGTTAGCATAGGGACTATCAATTGTTTGGACGCTATCAAGAGCTCATTACTTATTTTATCTAGATGACTACTATGAGCTGATAATAAAGGTACGCATTGCAGCTAAGTTATTTCTGTTGTTTTATCATTTTCGACAAACCTAAAGTAATATTTTTGCTTAGAAAATACCTATTTACCTTACGCGCACAACTTTTGTGAATTTTCGAGAGCGTACGCATGAGGACAACTCGAACTTATGTAATTTCGGTTATCTGGACACAAAAGGCATAAAAGGATATCACAAAATGTAATTGTAATAAATATAATAAAGCACAGCTAGTTACAAAGTTCGAACAGACAAAAGCGTTTCGTTTGTGACATTTATTATCTAACATTAGGCATAAAATTCTGGATAAATCCGAAAACATTTTAAATCTTATTACAATGGAAAAAGGTGTGAAATAAAAGAGCTTGCGATGATTTATGAAAATGTAATACCCTTTTACGCTTGTAAGCTAAACATATATACATAAGTTCTCATTAGGTTTCCTTTTCATTATCATGACAAATATGAAATGGGACTGTAAAAGAATTTTCTGTGAAAGGTACTAAATAAATGTTAGAGTTCACACCGAGACGCATCATCATCCTTCATTTGCTGTTCTGTAGAGAAAATCATCGGGAAATTGGATGATTATGTGACTACCGATACAATGATGGCACTAAGTGAGTAGGTAGATACTTAGTTAATTTGATTACTCAATTCGAAATAAACAGAGTCCTGAGTTCGGTTGGACGATAGTAACAGAAATAAAGTGTCATCGTAACGTCTAATTTTTCTATGGAATTTGGTACAGCGTCTGTAGCGGACATGGAATTACGCAAATCCCATACAAAAATCGTTCAAATCAAATCATTTATTTGTAAGAATACATAAATATTATACAATGTCAGGTCTTATAACTTTATTTTTTATTTAGGTAATTGGATTCAGCCTGCACGCAGGCCTGCAAATATTGTGTGAGTCATAATTATTATTATAATAGGTACTATTAAATTTATGTTACAATTCAACTTTCCAGGATATTCTTTTACATTATAGAAACAATTTTCCAGTAACCATCTACGTTATTTGAGACTATCGTCAAACCGAACTCAAGAGTTAGTTTCTTTCCCAGCTGAGTTCGAACTCGATGGGTAGGAAGGTAATGAAATTGTGATACTGATATTTGTCACAAGAGTAACTTAAGTGTTATCAACTTATCACTAATTAGTAATTAATTTATAAAACGTACCTACTTACATAGCAGAGTTTAGCCATTTGGTAAAATATAAGATCACCGTTCTGATTCATAATTTCGCTATGAATCGATCCATTCCTAGAACAAAATTTAAAAAGAGTTTGACCTCATTATCACGTTCCGCTGGAATTCTTCCAATCTTTTCTATTGTCTTCGGAACTGAGTGGTCTCGCCCTTACAGCATATCTCGACTTTTGACCCGTTATTAATAAATGTGAATATGTTGCAAGAGCACGATAAACTTATGGGGAATATTACTTATTTTTCTTTGAGATTACCCCAAGTGCGAGGGCTTAGGCACTATCCTACTAATATTACAAATATCACAGTTTGTGGATATTTGTTCCTCTTTCACTCAAAAACTACTGAACTGTATGCTGAGTGTGAACTGCCATACTGTTTACTACAAAGTTTGCGTAATTTTATTTTCTATGGAATTCCTGAACAGCGCTCCAAGCGGGAAGTTTTAAAAATAGGAATTCCATATAAAATAAAGTTACGCAAACTTTGTAGTAAACAGTATGGCAGTTCACACTCAGCATACTGAACTGATTGGGCTGAATTTAGTATGGGTATAGTTTGGGACCTGGAATTATTATTGCAGATATAGGCCATTTTTATCCCGATAATACGCAGCCGAAGGTGCGGGCAGCAGCCTTAACATAACCCTAAGATAACTTTAATCTCTACTCAAAAATCTAAAAATGTGCAGCATATTCTAGTGAATTGTGAGCGAAAAGCGTCCATGATATCAAAGCTCACTGATTTGTACGGAGTTAACCTAATGGCCCGTCCATTCATAATCATCATATCATCAAAATTATTTTACCCACACCGCTGCAGCAATAATATTATTTAGGTTAATTTTAGATTTAATTTAGTTATAAGTAGTTTTTTTACGGGACCGGCATAGTAAAATCAATGACTCGAAGTCATTAATCTAATACAGAATAAAAAATACTTCAACCAGAAAGGTAGAATGGAATCCATGAATAACGTTTATTCCTTTACACTAGGCTTACAAAATAAGCTAATAAACGAGTAAAATTTTAACTTGATTTCTATTCAAATGAATTGTAATCAACCAAAATAACTTATATAAAAATATATACAAAATAATATAAAATATATAGATAGATAGATAGAAAATTCTTTATTGCACACTTATTGATAAGAAACAGAAATACAAAAAAGACGAGAAATACAAGTGGCGGTCTTATCGCTCGAGAGCGATCTCTACCAGACAACCGTGATAATATAAGTTATTTTATATAAAATATATTAGTTATTTTATATAAAATATATAAGTTATTTTACATATCAAAACAGAAATAAAGCGTTATTTGTTTGTGATAATACAGTAATACAAGAGGGCCTTATCGATACTTCAAGGAGAGTGCTCAAACAGTAGGAATTCAACAAAATCCTTCCTGTATTTCAGGCTTAAAATAAATCATCGTACAATTACTATTTAGTATACGAGCTTTACTAATAACGTAGAGGATGTGAAGCGATGGAATACGTGTCATGCATTTGTCTTTCCAACCGATGGGGGTAATTTTGTTCTTCGAAAACAAATGGGGGTATTACTCATCCAGAATTTTTCACTTTATATCCACTTTATAACCTTGTATGTAATTGTTAATATTTTGAACCTTTATCTATCAATGAAGATTCATGGAATGCATGTAAACAAACATTTCCTATATGTTAGGTATAGGAAATGGATCAGTTGAGCTATATCTAGGTTGTTTGCAACAGTCTGCAGTTTGCTCAACTGTTTAAATTATAAAGACAAATATAAGTAATTAATTTACTGACTTTTGAACTGGTATAATTGTTCAACAAACAATTCGTTACATAACTAAAGCCGTTATTTCGTCAGGAAAAGTAATATTTGTTAATAAATAACATAAGTTATTTATCTATATTTTATTATAACTTTCATTTTATAACAATACGCAATCTTCTGAACAAAAGCAGCTCGTAAGAAAAGCTTCAAACAAAAGGGTAAAAACCAAGTCATTCAGATATTTAATTCAAGTGATTCAATTAATTAAATAGGTTATCTAATGTTTCAATTATATTTGAATAAAATCGAATCACAGAGGCCACTTTAAATTCCTTCCTCGGCCATCAACCTCCAAACTAAGCCGGAATTGAATACCCATCAAACAATTACTTGAGAGCCTATTGACCTATTTTACAAGAGGCTGGGTGTGCCTGGGAAACCACGCGGACTGTACCACGAGAAGCGGTACACACACCATTGGTTTTACTTAGAAATCTTCAAAATTTTTAATACTTATGCTATCCGTATTAATATTATAAACGCGAAAGCTTGTACTCGTATGTATGGATGTTTGTTACTCTTTCACGCAAAAAACTACTGAACGGATTTTCATGAGATTTTCATCAATCGATAGAGTGATTCATGAGGAAGGTTTAGGTATGTAGTAATTGGTCAAGGTTTTTTGTAAATTGTTTGAAATATAACGATAATTGTTGGAAGCTTCGGAAAAAATCAAGGCGCTTTCATCGAAAACGCTGTCCACAGACAGCGTTTTCGCTCCATAGACTTCATCCACAGACTTTTTCACTACGTTCCACTACAAAAAAGTCCGCGATGGCACTTTTTGTTATGTGTTTGTCTTTAGGTAGGTAGGAAGACTCAGAGCAAGGACTATAGGAAGATAGTTACATACAGAGTGTTTGTCGGAGGTTTTACTAATCTTTACTACTTGTACCTATCTTGAGTATCGGAAAAAGTCAAGCCCCCTGAGAGATTTCATCGAAATTGCTACCTTATCCTTTTGACACATAATAAAACAATGCATGGTGGGATATTCTTAGCCCACGTGGGCGTAGCCACGGGCGGGTCAGCTTGTATAATATATGAGAAAAAACTGAGTGTCAGAAATATGCGGTACACGAAAAAAGAAGCACCTTTACATAGTATACGTATAAGTTTCATGTGAATATAATAGACAGGTCACCGTGAGAAAATAACGTAAATAAAAATAACAAATAAAATTAGTCAGTTTCCGGAATTTCTGTGCAAGTAATTTAAGTGCTGAAATTGAGCCCCCAATCACGTTGATTGACACCCACTTCACCGATTTATGTTATTGACATCCATTCCAATTTTACGAAGCACCGCCGTTATTTCCTCCTATTTAATAGCTGAATTTTAAAATGAACGGACTTGTATTCTTCCAGGGCCAATTTATTTCCTACTAGAATCTAGTTTTAATTCTAAGTAAGCTACGATCCTATAGGTACGGACTCTAGCAAGGAAGTGTTGCACGCTCATTCATATCTTGCAAATATGCGTGCTTTATATAAAAAAAATAAGGATACAAGAACCATTTCGAACTGAAACAAAAGCTGTTGGACTTGTACTTAGACAAGCTTCTGTCTCTTTTTGACACGCAGATTGTATGAGAAATGCGATGCAAAATATTTATTTTGACAAGTTCCCGTCTCGTTCTATTCTCTCATGGATTATAGGTACCTATGTATCTACTTAGGATGTCTTTGCTACAAATACTATACTATTATGAAAAACTTACTTTTCTTACTAAACTTTTTAAAATTCCTTTACAATCTGCACCAGCTTCCACATAAATTTCAGACTCTACCTCACTATTCATAAAATATATTTTCCCCAAACAAAATAGGAGAAAAAGGCGCAACACATACGTTACCGGCTAATGGGTCACATAACTCGAAATAACTACGGAAGGTGCCGTACTTGTTGCAAATAGGACTAAAATAAACGGCGTTTAAGATATTGGGGCTGTAAATGGCACAAAGTTCGTTTGTTATCGACTTTACTGCTTTGGGCAGCCGGGCTTGTTGTCGAGCTCTTTGCGTGTACATAATGGACGGAACAAAGACAATTTCTTTGAGTAGGTTACATACTAAAAAGTGCACAAATGTTTAAACAAAGTTTTATTATTATACGACCGTAGATGAAAGGAAAACGGAGCTGGTGGTTTTCAATGCACAGAATCCTTGGTGGTAAATATTCCTCCAACGTACCAATTATGTATTATGTAGCTAGCCTATAATGTACCGTGCATATTCAGGTGCAAAAGTTAATCAAAAAACCGAGGAGCTAGTATATTTTACATAGTAATAGCTCCTTGTAGGTCGTGATTAGGTACAGAGATAGACAGGTGCAAATATCATAATTTGTTAAAACCGAACCAATAAATACGGTTGGCTATCGATCAATTTTGTGACACATCTAGCTACTTTCCCAAAGACTTGGCAGCACTGAGCTGTAAATAAGTAACCGAACGCCTGTTGCCTAATGGTGCGTTCTTGTCGAACTCTCTTTAACCAAATAAAAGTATATTGATATTGCTAGGGAACGGTCGCGGGTCAAAGGAAAATGGACTTTATTGTTTTACGGTGGAATAGCTGTCGTTTAAAATGGCGGGATGATATTTAGCGTCTTCGATAACGAAACTTGGTTAGCGTAGAGATGAAAGAGAACGAATTGGAAATTTATTCATTTAAAATTTGAGAAAAGACAATGCGAAGTATGGATTTATTCCCTATTGCCGGATAAATGATCTATATTTATCACAGACATCGTAGAGCTACGTGTGATATCTATATACTCTCTCTCTCTCTATCATCAAAGAAATAAATATAATGACTGTACCATGTCAATATATTTATGAAAACTTATTGTACACTCATAGAAATATCGATCGATTCCCAAAAAATTGCGACATACATAATGTAAATACTAGAAATAAGAACAAACTCGCTTTGCCCAAAACTCGGCTGCACAAGATTAGTGTATCTTTCATACGCTTCTAAAACAAAACTTCGAGTTAGTTGCAAAAATTATCAATAAATAAATTCAAACAAACTATCAAACATATCCTTTGTAAAAAGGCTTATTACAAAATATCAGATTATCTAGAGGATAAAAAAGCATGGGACGACTTTTGCTCCAACTCGAAAACTAACAAGGTAAACGTTTCTTGTTCGCTTCGTTAAAATCTTAGTGATTACCTACTTTATTTCCCTGTTTTACTTATGTAATTTTAATTTTGTGACGTGTCCAAGAGTCCTGTAAGGTCTAAAGGAAATAAAGCACTTTGATATCTGATATTTGATCTCTCTCTCTATTGGTACCCCGCCGTAGCATGCTGCGGCGTAGCTGATTAATAACAAACACCCCACAAGTTTCTCTTCCTCAAATAAAATGCTAACCTTTTTTTATTGCTCTTAGGGAATTAAATAAAAGATAATTTTTGTGAACGAAAATAGAATTGATAGCTAAAAACTAAAAAAATAATACCTACTAATAAAATAATCAAAATAAACTACCCTCCTGGTAGTTTATTATTTTATTACTTTATTGACAAAGAAAATAACAATCAAATAATGTAAACAAATTAAACTAGTATTTACAATTACAACTGGTCCATATCAATACCAGTCGGAAGCGTTCCCAAGACGCGCTGGCTGCATTGCCTCGCTGTATGGCAATGCTAATGCGCCAGATACTCACCAGCTCTTTGGTCACGCGTCGCTTCGACCAGGTGGTCAGATTATTTTACTAATAGCGTATAATCTTGATAAAATGGAGTTTGTAAAACATACTTGACTTTTGAGTATTTTTATGTGGCGTAGGCCTAACCTACTGCAATACCTAATCAGTGAAGTAGAAATTAAATTGGTAGTTAGTAATATAACTAGCTGATCTGCCCACGGTTACGCCCGCGTGGACTAAGAGGAATAAGAGTACAATGCATGGTGGGAACCATGCATTCTTTTGTTATATCTCAAAGGGATTAGGCAGCGTTTTCGGTGAGAGCTCCCAAGCGAGTTGACTTTTTCCGACACTTTTAACAATTTTGTGGTACCATAAATCAGTTAAAAGGATTAATCAAACCTCCGACAAATTTCACTCTGTATGTAACATACAGGTATTATAGATCCTAAGTCTATGGGTGGAAAACGCGGTCTATGGACAGCGCTTTCGATGAAAGCAGCTAGTATCATGTCTGTGGATGAAAGCAGCTCGACTTTTTCCGCCACTTCCTATAATTATCGTTATATTTCAACCAATTTACACAAAACCTTGACAAATTATATTCCTCATGAATCACTCTATCGATTATTGAAAACCATATGAAAATCCGTTCAGTAGTTTTTTGTTTATCGCGAACAGACAGACAGAGAGAAAGACGCAGCGGAGGACTTTGTTTTTTAATAATGTGGTGATTCATTTGCACAATAGGTCTGTTTGTGCTCGTCATGTCACAACAAATCATGAACAAGCTTAATTATTCAGCTCCTTCGCGATGGAACTCAAGCAAGCTGTCAAAAGCTTAAAAACAAAGTGGGTCAGTATATGCCTTTTTCCGCCAATTTGTTAAGTGACGTCTGAGTCAGTCGCGATCTCATTTTGTTTATTTTTGTGTCATTCGAGAGTTAACTCTATGTGCAATGTTTTTAGAATTGATACCTAGAAATATAGAGTGGCAAACTTGTTTAAAATTACTAGGTACACTCGGTACACTACACTTAGGTTCAATTTCACCGCGTAGCAATTGAAAGCTTTCACGTTGCAATCGAATGCATTCAATATAAAATAAACTCATTGTCAGTTTAGCGCTAGTTCAGCGCTTTTACCGACATAAAGTTGATCCGGTCCAAGCGCTACACCGATCTCAAGAACTGTCATGTCACACAATAGGTATAACGAATTTGAACTCGATCAAGTTGGACCCAGTTTTGACAGCAAACGGTGAAATTGGACCTTAGATTGCTACATACGTAATGATACAAAAGAGACACTTTACTATCTACAAAAATGGTTTTGTTTACGTTTATGAGTAGAATAACAACAATTCACAAATCCAAACTTTCTTATCCCGAAATATTACGTATTATTTGACTTTGACAGTTTACATTTTAGCGTTGTTGGCAGAAAGAGTTAATACTGAAACCACGCTTAGCCATTAGCAAAACTAAGTTAGAAGGGATAAAGGTTGGCCGATGGTTATCCGTCACACGTCAATGTCAGCTTTTTTGTTTTTTAGCACCTGCCACGAGGATGATATGGGTTCAGCTCATTGGGTTCAGCGAATTAGATTATAAATAATTCACTTTCTAATCGCGTATAAGCTCAAGCACGTAGGATATTTATAATGACATTTTATGTGTAGGAAAACGATATATTTATAATGGCATTTTATGCGTAGGAATCGATGTCTATATGGCAGGTAGATATTTGGATAGATATAGGTATATTTTCGAAGGCTTATGTTCGCTTTTGTGCTTAGAAATTCTTAGCAAGGCCGGGTTTGTACTGCTTCAAGTCGCTTTATATTTCATACATCGTTAGCATTTCATTACCAAGTTTAGATTAGGTTAGCTAGTTACCAAGGCATCTATAAATATCTAAAACCAAGCCACGAATACCTGAATATATCCACTACCCAGTCCAGTCTACTCTCATATTCAGATAACACCTTAATTATTAGCCGATGCCGCGGACATAAGTCGGTAATATAATATGAGTTCTCAAAGAAAGTAGGTATTGACAATAAAGAATTATCGACAAATGAGAGTTAATTGCTATTAAACGTAACAACAGACGAAAATATAGAGAGCCTGCGGAAGAGGAAAATAGTTAAGAAAACGAACACGTTTTGGTAAATACCTACATACATAACGTATATGGAAGATAGACAGGATGGGAGAGAGGAAACTCTTGCCTTTGAAGTGAACCTTAAGTAGTAATAGATACACAGCCAAACTAAGATATTTTTGAAATAATTGTGCTTACCTAGCTCCTACAGGAAATATTAACGTTAAATAGGAAAAACACCTCTAGGACAAGCATTATGGTTTCATCAGGTTCTGATTATAATTTTAACTTTAAGCTCGATAATAATCATTAAATGTTGGTACATACTATACGGGTCTTCTATCTAGGTATTTATTATGTAGGTAGACTAGGTACTTATTACCTTCAGATATCTTATTTCTTATCTGTTTGTTTCTGCTGAGAATAAATTTGAGGAGAATTTGAGGGTAGGTATTTGTCGAGCTTTCGGGTGAGCTACGAATGGCTTAACACAAACGCTTTGCGCGCTGATGAGTGGAGACGTTCTCTCACTCGGTATTAACAGTGTTGAGTTGTTTGATGTTCTATCAATAATCTGTGAGTTTCTGCTAGTGCCCTTGAATGTTATTCATGTGTGACTCCCAAATAGCCAACCATCCAGCTTCGACTTCGACGGGTTTGAACCCGCAACCCTCCCTCAGTACGGGATGCGCTACCTATTGCGCCACGAGGTCAAGTGACGTAAGAGTTAAAAAACTCGGGTATTTCCTCAAGTGCCATTACCCCAATTAAAATTTGTGTGAGGCTTACGCACTATAATAGCAAAAACCTTATGTCAAGGTTCTTTAGTATAGCATATTATCTAATTCGTTGTATAGCATTTATTATCTTATTCGTTGTACATAAGTTTAGATTCTTATACATAACTTGGTCACAAAGAAAAAAGTATTAAGCAGCACGGAGTTGGAAAGTTCAACAGTTGCCAGGAAGCCAATAGCGAATTGGAAAGAAAAACACGCCCAAATTTTGGCATCGCTCTCGGATAGTAGTTTCATTACTCACTTCCTCTTCGATTTTGTTTAGAGCCGAGTAGGCTTTTCAAGGATTATTTTTCGGTAAATGCACTCGGTACTTATCAGAATAGCTAATAATTGACTATCGACCTAATTTTTGTCTATTATACGAATCATTAATTATCTATACTTATAATAAAACTGTAACAGGTCCAATTCTGTACATTGAAGATATTTTAAATTTTTTTTTTTAGAGGGCACTCTATTATCGATACTGATGCCAAAAATGATATTTTTTTCCATCATGTCTGTCTGTCTGTCTGTCTGTATCTTGGCCGCGCATAGCTCCGAAACTACTAAATGTATTCAAATGAAACTTGGCAGGATTTGAGCTCATACTATGAGGAAGGACATAGGATACTTTTTATCCCGGATTTCAATAGGGTTCCTTTGGGAGAGGGGATGAAAGTAAAATTTCGAAACTACTGAAGGTATTCAAATAAAACTTAGCAGGATTTAAGTTCATATTACGAGAAAGGGCATAGGATACTTTTTATCCCGGATTTTAATAGGGTTCCCTTGGGAGAGGGGATGAAAGTTAATTTTTTTGGCTGCGCGTAGCGCTGATACCAAAGATGTAAATAGTTAGATATGCCCTGACACCAAAAACTGTGGCATTGTCTTTGAAGTATGTAGACGTGCGCGCCGCGCCGGCACGCGCCGCTGTTTTCTCACGCCGCCGCCGCCGTCTCTATCAGTCGCGTCGGTGCGACGACCAGCAACCAGACCGGAGAATCTGTTCAAAACTCTCCAATAAACATATCATTTATCCCTCCAGTACTTAAGAATGTAGTCTCCTTCAAGGTTTTCTGTGATTGCGGTTGCTAGAAGAAGTAGAAATCTTCAGCGCATCACTGCTATGTTTCTTAGAGAGTTTTGATAAAACAGATTATCTGTACAGTCTGGTCGCTGGCCGGCGCGCTGACTGATCGACTACACATGGGGCAGCAACGGCGCGGCAGTGAATAGTCTCTAAAAAGCGCTCGCTCCTTTCGCTGTTATTACTAGAGATGAGTCCGGTATTCAATAACTAACTCAGTACCTGTTAGCATGGTCCTAAAATATCTAACGCTATTGTAAAATCCGTATAGAGCTAGGGAATAACTGTGCAAAGCGATCATCACGCCTAACCGACCGTGAGCCATAACTACCCAACGCTTCAATACCTATACTTACCTAACCTATCATCTACGCATAGATACTAGTGGACCGTTCACCCGTAAAGTTATGTGGCTGCAACAAGTATTTGGTATTTCTAAACAAATCGGTTAGAAATATATTGGGTAGAAATCAGGACAGGTATAGAGTATTGTAACGTTATTGGGTACCTGTTGGTACTAGCGGAATTGAAAAAAAATACCCAACTAATAACCAGTAGCCAAAATATCCAATAACTCTCATCCTTAGTTATTACTCTGTACCTTAAACTATATATCGACCTATCAAATGAAAGCTTTTGTAGCCTAGATCGAGCTGTAATTTTTTTTTTGTTTTGAAATATGAATTCGTACATCGCTTTCTACAACAAACTTAGCGACCCTCTTTGACCGTTCATCCAGGAGAAAGCAAAAACAATAAGAATCTCATTTTTAAATGGTTTATTCATTTTTTATTATTTTTGCGCCTTACGTCTTGCAATGGCAATTTCAAACCGTCATAATATGGAACTGGAACAGTAAATTTATTGTAAATTATGAGGGTGACATGATCACTCTGATCAAACCCTGTTTAATGAATAAAGATAAAAAAAAACTCGAAACAGACGATTCAAACAGTCACGACGTTACGGTTAGGGGCTAACTACTATTTAATTTTAAATACCTACATAAGAGACAAAAAAATCAAACCACGCCGGCGCGGCGGCGGCGCCGCCACGCTGACCGTGGAGGTCGGCGCGCCGCCGCCGGCAAATTTAAGGTCGGGTCGCACGTCTAAGTCTGTGTACCACAGATTAGCTGGTAGCTTTACTTTGTTTATAGTCCGGTCGCAACGCTACAGCAGCGGAAGGAAAAATAATAGTTATTTAATTATATCGCAATCCTAAGAGTGAAATGTTACGCCATTGGATTTATTTGTATTTTAACAATTTATTGTTGCATTTGTGAAATGCACGCGATGGCATTTTGAGATACTTTTCAACAAAAAATGCCAAAGTTAAACAGGTCCAGCTAGCACCGTGTTTAGATGTACACTGATTCCAAATAAGTGAGCGAACTCATTTCGCGTGGCACACAAAACGGCGCGGTCTCACTACGGTAAGGGCCTATCTAACGATTTACATCTTTGGCTGATACTACTAAATGGATTCAAATGAAACTTGGCAGGATTTGAGTTCATACTATGAGGAATATCATGGATACTTTTTATCCCGTATTTCAATAGGGTTCCTTTGGGAGAGGGTATGACAGAAAAATTTGTTGGTTGCGCATAGCGCCAAAACCACTGAATGTATTCAAATGAAATTTGGCAGGATTTGAGTTCATATTACAAGAAAGGGCATTAAATACTTTTTATCCCGGAATTCAGAAGGGTTCCCTTATGAGAGAGGATGGAAGTGAAATTTTGCGCGTTACAGGATGGCGCGCGGGGCAAGGGCGGTACAGAGCGATAGCTCCCCTCTGTGTGGGAAACTGGCAGTGGGGCCCCAGGCAGTGGGGGCCCCAGAAGTGGGGACCCCAACAGTGGGCCCCTCACGCAACCGGACCCTCCCAGTAGCCCCCCGCAGTGGCGCCCCCACATTGCCCCGCAGTGGGACCTCAGTAGCTCCCACAGTGGGGGCACCGGCAGTGGGGCCCTGGAAGTGGGCGCCACTGGAAGATGGCCTCCCGAAGTGGGCCCCTCACATTTCCCCGCAGTGGTACTCCCTCATTAGCCCCCCCACAGTGGGGGCACTGACAGTGGGGCGCCGGCAGTGGGGCTCTCGGCAGTTGGCCCCCACATTTCCTCGCAGTGGGACCCCCAGTAGCCCCCGCAGTACCCCCCGCAGTATGACCCACTCAGTAGGCCCCCACAGTGGAGGGCACCGGCAGTGGGGGCCCCCGGCAGTTTGCCCCCGCAGTGGGCCCCCACATTGCCCCGCACTGGGGGTCCCCAGTAGCCCCCCGTAGTGGCCCCCCTGCAGTAGCGTAAAATTTCTTGGCTGCGCAAAGCGCTGAAACTACTGAATGTATTCAAATGAAACTTGGCATGATTAAGTTTATACTACGAGGAAGGTCATGTAATACTTTTTATCCTGGAATTCGTTAAGGTTCCCTTGGGAGTAGGGATGGAAGTGACATTTCTCGGCCTAAAATAGCGCAAAAACTACTGAATGGATTCGAATGATACTTAGCATGATTTGAGTTCATACTACGAGGAAGGACATAAAATACGAGTCCATACCCCAAAGCCAATAAAATGATTACAAAATTGTTACTAGTGCCGATAAACGACCTACTGGACAGCATCTGGTTGGTAAAAAGCTCTCGCTACCAATGATGTTGTCGTCGTCCTGGTAGATCAGCACCGCTTGCAATGCATTGGCGAAACGCATCAGGCATTTGATGCTCTTCAGTCTCTACTCGCTTATATACCTACTGTCGTGGCGAAGACGGATACAACTTTGATCTTTGACATGTGAATCCGAAAACTGACGAGACTGGAGACTAAAAAAGTTTCTGCAATGCAATTCTACGCCTAGATACATTTTACCAATAAGAGAAGGTCGAATTGCTCACCTGCAAAGGTTTCGAGGTTTGTTTAACCATTTTCTGGTGGACACTTACGCCAAAATTAATACGAAGCGTTTGGTATACATCAGAACAGAAGTAATGAGAGAAGACTACGCGCTGAGAATTATGTAGATTTGCGAGACGCCATGAATCAAGATAGAAATTGTGAAGATTTAGGACGACTGGTGATTCTTCCTTCCAGTTTTAGAACTGGACAATAGATGTGTAGTGCCCTATTCTCCAGTAAAGATTGAATGCCTAACGCAAATATTTATTAGATTCCTAAGTGTCAAAGTCAATCCCAATAATAATTATTATAAAACTACTAGTTTCTGCCCGCGACTTCACACGCCTTGCTTCTATGGAAATGTTTATAGAATATTTCTATTGTATGGGATCTGGTTTATGGGATAAAAAGTAGTCTTTGTTTTATTCCAGGCCTCCAATTTCAGCCTGATCAATGATGAAGAGGTAAAAAACATCCAAACATCTTAACATTCAAAGTTTCGCATTTAAGTATAGTGTATTTTCCCGAGCCCGAACTTTGTCGCTGTAGCAAAGAAGAATTTTCACATAATACGTTGAAGATTATGTACAATGTCGCCCATTCAGGCTCTTTATAAAAGAATTTTAGCTGTCGACGTCAGCCATGAGAAGATGAGCTGAATTCTTTTTATTTTGTTTGCTTCAACGCAAAATTTAAATAAATAATTTAAAGCAGATTTGAGATGGGTTACAATGAAAGTTGGACAGAGGTCGCTCGGAGTCAAGTGATACAAGCATAAAAGGATGTGGGATCCAAACTCACACAGACATAAAAAATGCAAGTGACAGATGTGACTGTTATATTTTTTGTCCCTGATCGTAAAAGAAACAAGTAGGTAATTAATTCAAAACTAAAACCCGACTCTGTCCCGCTTTTTCACTTTTTTCGCAAAACGTGTAGGCGTCTACAAAATGTAGCTAAGAACCATCTGCCAAGACGGGATTTTTCATACATTATTAATCAAAATCGGTTTAGCTATTTAGATGCTTTGAGGTACTAAAGATTATCAGAACCACATAGAAACACGCGAAAACATCTCCGCCTTCCGATCCTTGGTTTAAGTTGATATAGTTAATTTGAAAACAAACGAATGAAAATGTACGGGTCCGGCCAAACTGCCAGCGTCTTGCTTAGCTAGTCGTCTGATTGTAGGAAGCAATGACTGTTTTCGTATTTGGAACTCTAACAATAAGCCACGCGCATAACTACCATGGAAGCAACCAACCACGTAGACGCAAACCTATCATCCTACTGTGAAGCCTAAATACTAAGGGTACCTAAATACTTATCTTGAAGGTTATGTCTTGGTTAAAGAGGTTCACTATCTGGCAAAATATCCAATAATCACCACTAAACTTTGAACTAAAGTTCACAACTCAGTAAGTACTTTATTTCTTTTAGACCTTAAAGAACTCTTGGACACGATTTGAACACGTCAAATTACAAGTAAAACTAAGAAAAAAGTAATCGCTTTGATTCTTAAAAAATCCATGCACCTGCCTTCGAAAACTATGACAAGTAACGGCTAAATGGATAGAAAATCGAGTTTGATCCAGTCTTCCGTAATTGAATAACCATCAAAGGAAGTTTGTTGTGGCTTGCTACGGAGCGTAGCGTTTCGACGTAGACTCGTAGAGCCGTTCATTTCCGGTTCCGCTGTGAGCACGATGTCTTTAGATGATTTTGCTAGACATACCGTTATTTGAAAATAGTATTTTGGACCTGAATAAACGCCAAGAACAGCTGAACATTGTAATTATTTGTAAAAACTTATCTTCTACTGCTACTAGCGACTATCAGCAATTTTCGTCGTTGATTTTACTTAAGTTGCTCATTGGGAATATGTGAATTAAAATGTGCAGACATTTTTTTATCTGACTCCTAAAAAAATATGGCAAATTGTTGTTTCCAGACCTTTTCATAAAAAAGGTTGAAAATAAGCTCCAATTTACTGGCAAGGTTGCCACATTTTGCTTATTTATTCGTCCTGGGATTTGCTGATTGGCTATTGTTTCTATAAACAACATCGCTTGATTGAGGATAACGTTTATTGTAATGGCATAAGGCATGTATTATTCATAAAAAATAAATTGTTTTTTTGCACGTTAAGCAATATTATAAGGTCCGAGCAGACGAGGTTTTACGATCAGTTACGATCATAAATTGAGTTTGCTCTAGGCATTTCAGAAACGTTCCCCTGATGTCCAATTCATCAAGAAATAAATGAACGCTCATCAGCAGTCGGTGGTTTGACGGAATATGACGTATCACGTCTGTAGATGGTAAAGCGTATAAGCTATT
Organism: Eupithecia insigniata; assembly: GCA_947859395.1. Taxonomy (NCBI): domain Eukaryota; kingdom Metazoa; phylum Arthropoda; class Insecta; order Lepidoptera; family Geometridae; genus Eupithecia; species Eupithecia insigniata. The sequence continues at coordinate 6,335,681 of OX402009.1, read as the reverse complement.
ACTTAGTATTAAACACGTCACAGACGTAGCTATAATCTTATCTTATATCTTTAAACGAGAAATTTTTGTATATATATAATCTGAATCTCGGAAACGGCTCCAACGATTTTCATGAAATTTTGTATACAGGAGGTTTCGGGGGCGATACATCGATCTAGCTAGGAATCATTTTTAGAAAATTAAGTTTTATTCGTACGCCTATCATTTCTATGACGTCACCAAGCTATACGTAATTGCTTGTTTTATAGCACGGTATATTACTATATAATTATAGCTACGTCTGTGATGGGTTTTATCGTTATGAGCCTACATAATCTAAGTTAGCAATAATATCGACCACCGATGAGGGGCGGCGAGCGAAGGTCCGCCTGCGACGCAAGAGATCGCTGGTTTGATTTCCGCCCTGAGAAAAATGTTTGTACGATCTGCAGATATTTGTTTGGGGTGTTCTGGGTATTTTTATACATAATAAACATATATATCTATGTATGTATTATATTAAGTATCTAGTACCCATAACACAAGCTCTGCTTACCTTGGGGCTAGATGATGCTGTGGATTGTCTAGCATTATTTATATTTATTAATATGGTTATTAACACTTTCATGGCCCAGAACGATGCACATGCCCATCTCAGCTCCGTAAAGCTGGAAATTGTATGCGTAATCTAATTTAGGAATTATGTTTGCATATGTACGTACGTATATGTAAAACATAGCTAGTTTTTGAAGGTTAGAAAAAGGATAAGAAGGTTTGCTACGTCGGCAAAAGGGTGTGTTAGCTGTAGCTGGTGCTTTCATTGTATTGCGAACTATTGTCTCGTTAATGAGCAATCAGTCTTCACGCAGCCTCAATGCAGGAGATAGAAAAATTCTTAGATTTTATGATTTTGCACCTTATAAGGGTAAATATTTGGTATCAATATCATTTGCAGCGGTAGATGATTATTATTACTGGTGATATAGGCATAAAAGCTATTAACAAAGCGCATATACATAAAAAAAAATGTTCTTGTTAGGTAGTCTACGTGTGGTGTGAGAGCTCAGGTCATAATAGCAATATACCACAGGCTCTGCTTTGTTTGGAGCTCGATTTAACTGTGTTCATTCTTAATTTTATTTCATAATTATTTATTATTTATATTATAAATAATTATGAAATAAAATTAATTATGCTCTACAAGGTCTTATGTACGACTTGACTACTATTCACACAGTTTAATCGAGCTCCAAAGAAAGCAGAGCCTGTGGTATATTTTTTGCTATAATTTAAGAGCACGGCTGAAGTATTTTTTCTTGCCTAATTATATTAAGCTTCTCAACTTTTTATTAGTTTATCGTCATGTTCCTAGGAAAAGGAATGTAGTAGTAGGTTTTCTTTTTCTTTTCTGTGAATTTACCTACCCAAGCTCAGAAAAGCTGGGTTGAAATTAAGTCCAGTGGGCAGCAGTAGGTGGAATGCCATCAGCGCGATATTGCTTACTCCACGTACCTTTCACGTTCCGTTTCCACATTTTTTACTAGATTTTATTAAATATTCATGAGATTTTCCTCACGGTTATACGCTGAGAATGCGTTCCTTTCTACGGAAGTAAAGCTAAAGTGCCTCAGATTATAATGTTGGTAATTTGCGTAGATTTTTCGCAGGTACTTACCAGTTGATTTCCGTGTTATATAAGCCCAAAATAAATCAATTATTGATTTTTAAGCTAATTCCATTTAATTAATAGGTAATTGCATTGCAAATTTGCATATAATTGTTCAATTAAAATAAAATTAATACCGCGGTGTAAGTGCTCATTATTATTGGAATAAACATTAGTGTTGAAAGCTTTAAATATTGTGCAGGGATAATCGGAATATCAAATCAGTAGCAACGATAAAATTATTAGTGTTTGAAAATAATTGTACGAAATAAAATAAATAAAATTCTTTTATTTCAGCCATTTACACAATACAATAAAAGGGACCAATATCAAAACAGAAATTAAATACAAGAAAAACTAATGAATAAAAATACACAGATTTTTTTAAATATACGTAGGTACAGGTTATTGCCTACTTTGGGGCTAGATGATGCGGTGAAAATTGTCCAGCATTAGTTTTGTCTCTGCTCTATACTATATATAACGTTTTATTTCTATATTCTGTGCTGCTATCAAAACATCAAGTAGAGTAAATACTACACCTGCATATCTTAATATTCAGTTGTAGTATTTCAGCATTTGATGCAGCTCTTAACTCAGCGACATTAGATAGCGGCATTTAGAGGGAGCTTCCGCTACGCTGCATCGAAATGCTGGAACAATATCTAGCCACCCATAAGGAACCTAAAGAGTCTGTTCACCTTTAAATTAAAGTTAAAAAAATGTTTGCTTAATTGGCAGGAACTTCTCAGACATGATACGAGTGCTATTTGACATACGTGTACAAATTAGTTATAATTTTCTTACATTTTAGTCTATAGATGATTTTAGTTTTTTGGTTGTTAAATATTTCTTTCATTTTATTTATTTTGTTTTGTAAAGTAGCTGTAACACTTCGCTTTTATATTTGTTATACAACGGTCCCATAGGCCCCAACAGAAAACCAGCGCAGGTTGCTAAAACCTGCTTAAGCTGAATTGGGACCATTTTGTAGCTAAACTAATTGTAAGATTAAGACCAATACCTAATACATTTACACTTTCTTCTGTATTTTTTATTTAAATAAATAAATAATTTAATTGTATTTATGTATGTTTAGTTACAAATAAATATTTTTGATTTGATTTGAATATGTATATCATAGTCAGAGGAAATAGAACAACGCTGATCTAGCACACGTAGGCAGAAACGGCTTACAAATACGTTTCTACTAAATCCGTGAATTTGGAACTACGTCTGGAAGTCGAAAGGTAATTAAGTACCGGAATATCCGGCAATCTGCGTTAATTGGAACGTTAATTAGCATTCCGGTATTCCGGGCTACGGGGAAAAACCACAAACAATATTGTTTTTTTTTTTTACCCGCAGTGTGAAATCATCAATCAAGGGCAGGCGTGGCTCTGCGAAATTTTAAAAAGTTTGTGGTTTTTTGCTTAGTTTTCCGATAATTGTATTCCCTAACCAATGAGAGGACTGTCGAACCTGACAGACTTTCTAATTTTTGTGGAGAAATTACGATATAAAGCGGCTACAAAAGCTATTGATTTGATGCCGATTCAAATTGGGTCCTGCTTCGGTACCTACGATATGTGGGAAAAAGTTTTTTGCGATTTCTGACTTTTTAGTATTCCAACCTCAGTTAGTCCGATATAAATTTATATTTATGTAAGATTAATTAATCACCAAAATAGTTTTTGAAAGTGTAAATTTTCTTGCTAACTGTAAGTATATTTTTAACAAAAATTGCTAATCGGGATAAAAATTCATCAAAATATTATGCTAAGTCTAAGACCATTTTCCTTTTATTAATTTTCCTGTAGCTAAAACCTTTAATGTACCTATAATGCCCCGTTCAAAAAAGTAGAGGCTTCGGGTTTTTTTCATTCCACAGTTCTTAAAATATAGGTTAAGCCAGCAGACCGGGCGCTGCATCTGAAGCCGAAGATTACGCCGGCTTAACTCTTCAACGGGAGGTTTGAATGGAGGCAATCAGGACTGCATTGGTTGAAGTGTCAGATGTACTACGTATATTGTTAGAATACTGTTTTGAATAACGGCAATTTATAATAATAATTGTACACGAATGACAATTCCTACAAATAATAAAAAAGCGTGAGTTTGTTGACATGTGAACATTTTTCATACCTAAGATCAAAAATAATTGAACAGTCAAGCAAGAAGTATTTAGCACAGATACGAGTGCATGAAGAAAATGGCCCAACTTAATTAAATCATAGTATTTTTTACCCTGGCAGAAGCAACGTAATACATGTAAGTACTACGTAATACATATGTATATGAAATAGAGTTTAAGTTAAGCCGTGGGGTCGCGGCGTACGAATATCGACCCCTCCAACTCAACCCGTGGATGTCGTAAAAGCCGACTAAGGGAACCTACCAGAGGAAGGGCAGCAGCTTCCTTCTGAGTATTTTTTTAAACACCAACACTGCGATCACCAATCCGCCTGCCAAGCGTGGTGATTATGGCAAATCCCCCCCTACATGGGAGACCATCCACTCGATGGACTGACGACATCGTAGCGGTCGCAGGGAGTCGATGGATGGAGGCGGCTCAGGACCGCTATTTGTGGCGTCGTACGGGGGAGGCCTATGTCCAGCAGTGGACGTGTATGGGCTGATGATGATGATGATGATGATGATGATGATTTGCTTATTATTAATACTCTGTAGACATCGTCATTCAGAGCAATAAAATATTTACCATCTTTATTCTTTTTGTCAGTTTTAAAAGTGCTACCGGCTGCAACCTCATTTTCTTTTTTTATCACTCTCAATTTAGAAGTAGAGCATTCGTTTCAAATAGAATTCACTTTGTGATATTCAACTTAAGTTTGTATGAAGTTGCTTTTGCTTAAAAGTAGGTTCCGCGGACTTCGAATTTTACTTGTTTACCGGAAACTCTTCAGTTTCCGGTAAATTACTAAACTTCGAAGTACTACAACCTTATGTAGCTTTCAACAGCTATTTTTTTATATTCTGAAACTATGTATGTATATAGAAATTCTCAACAGTCCATAAAAAGCTCTACTAATGACCTACATAATACGATTTTAAAAGACGGTAATATAAATGTAAAGTCTATGGCTTTTCAGTAACAATACGATTTCTCAGCGGAAATTCTTAGAAATCGCGACAAAAGTTGCCAGTAATTGGCACATTCCAACATCTCGCACGACATCACGTATTCGAGACGAACTTGGCGTGAATATTGCCACTCTAATGTAATAAGGTCCGCATGAGCCAGATGTAGGCACTTATTAACGCGTCAGCTGTTCTCTACCACGTTGTTACGGTTAAGTTATCTTTGACCACATGTTAATTATTTTACTAAAATAAATTATGACACTACTAGCTGCTGCCCGCGATTTTACCCGGGTTAAAAAATAACCTAGACATAGAATTGCAGCGAGTTTTTACTCTATGAGCCTAGATTATGTTATGCAAGGTCCCAAACTATACCCATACCAAATTTCAGCCCAATCACAAGTTTGACATTTATAATATTAGATTATATTATATTATATGTGAGCCAGGTATTCCTAAAAAGCAGTGTGCTCTGTCAGGTCTAACTAACTACCAGGTTTGTGTAATAATTAGCTTATTCCGTTATTGGGTGCGTTAGTATTTAGGTACCTACTTGCCTACTGTATGGAAGTCGGTTTTACCTAACATCAGGGTGTGCCACGTGTGTGTCTAGGTATTAAAAATGACCTTAGATAACAAAAACATTTACTGTTTTTGACCACAAAAGAACTAGCTTCACTACCTTTTTAAAATTCAGACGCGTTTCATATTTTATGACATCACATCCCGAAGACTCAATGCGTCATACAATATCTCCATATGGCAGACCCCTTTGTGCAAATCAGGCCATGCGTCCTTTATACCTACCCTTCTACATCTCGTATTATCCGTGGCTATTATACTTTTAGAGTAGCTACTTACGAAAGCGCTAGCTTGAGGTAGGTACCTATAAAAAACACCTATAAATTAACTGAGCGCCTGGACGAAGCGACGCGTGACCCGAAAGCTGGTGAGTATCTGGCAAAGCGCATTGCCATACAGCGAAGCAATGCAGCCAGCGTCTTGGGGACGCTTCCGACTGGTATTGATATGGACCAGTTGAGCTATCTGTAGATAGTTTGCAAAAGTCTGCAGTTAGCTCAATTGTTTCAAGTGTAAATACTAGTTTAATTTTTGTTTATATTATTTGATTTTTATTTTCTTTGTCAATAAAATCTCTCGTTGAATATAAATATATGTACATATATGTACTACTGATAGTACCTTTATAGAACACGGAAAAGGGCCCACCTGTGGCCTAGTTGCGGAAACCAGTCCAGAAACAAGTAGTACCTACTTAGCTTTTCCTTTACCTCTGTGCCCGCATTTAGCATTTCGTAGCAACCACATGTTCAACAAAGATTTATTAACTTAAGAGTATTCTTGCAACTGCATCGATTTAATCAGTGCAAACTCAAGCTATTTTCACTCATAATGGTTTTACTGTTAACTGTAAAATGAACTGTTACACAATGCGCTTAGGTTGCCTTTTCACCAAAGATGTATGAGGGAGTGAATCTAAGCTTTTCGCAGATGTGCCTTTTATGAAAGTTTGTGTAGACGAAGATAACAATGAAGTGTTCCCTTAATATACTACTACATATATATTAAAATGACTCATTTTGGTCAAAAATAGAAAATGTATTTGTTTCTAGTGTATGATAATTTCTGAACACTATTTAACATTCCCCACTCACTCATTAATTTGTTAAACTCGAAAATATTATTACGCAGTTTATATGCAAAAATATAAAAAGTCTCCCTGCATGTGAGACCATCCACTCGATGGACCGACAACATCGTAGCAGCGGTCGCAGGGAGTCGGTGGAAGGAGGAGGCTCAGGACCGCTATTTGTGGCGTCGTACGGGGGAGGCCTATGTCCAGCAGCGGACGTGTATGGGCTGATATGATGATGATGAATATAAAAAGACCGAACATAAACTTCAGAAAATGTCACTAACAGAATTAGAAAACACAATCTTAAATCAACGCCGATAACAATCCTTTCCCGCAAAAATATCGTTGGTAAACAAGGAAATAGATCACCGTTTCATCACGTCACAAAGACAGGTGGATAGATAACTTCCCTGTTCTGAGAATAGATTGTTTGTATCTACACTACGGTGTCGACATCCCGTCTTCATATTGCGCTGTTCATTTCCACCTAAATATCCGGTTTCCCACATAGTAATTTGAGCCACAACACGTCGATTAGTTCCGACAACGTTCATTATAACCCTATTAGTCAATGGTTTTTAACCACCTTCGAAAGGAGGAGGTTCTCAATTCGTCTGCATGTTTTTTTTTATTTATGTTTCGTTGTCCGATATCTCCGCCAATTTTGGACCAATTTTGAAAATTCTTTCACTCTTGGATAAAAAATGATCCCGAAAATTTTTATTCCCAAAGGATTAGTATTTATCCCGCAAAACTTAAAATAAATGTAGAAGTAAGGGAATTTGAAAGTCGGTTTATCGTTTTTTAAAAAACGCCATATTATTTGCTATTAAAGTGCGTAAGGTTTGGATAAACTTCAATGTTTCCCCTGTGGGTGGAGCTATCGGCGCCTGAGTCCGAAGGAAGTCCCAGAGTTTATCGACACCTACGTCACTTGACCTCGTGGCGGAATTGGTAGCGCATCCTGTACTGAGGGAGGGTTGCGGGTTCAAGTCCCGTCGAACATTTTTTTGGGATCTTATTAAATCACTATTATGTTTCTCATTTCCATGATCACGGGCCATATAGTGACCCGGTCCTTTGGGAGGCATGCGTGGAGCCGAAGCCAACAGCACAGAGGCCCTTTATGAGAATTAATCTAAAGGCGAGAGCTACACATAGCGGATATCATCCTTGGTTGCACAATATGATACACCCGAAGATGATATCCGCCAGGTGTAGAGACTATTGCAAAGGAAAATGAAAATAACAAAAAAGCCATGTTATTGTGGTGAATGGATGGACTGGGTAATTGGGCTATGGGGGAAACTATGGACACCTGCCATAAACATACTCTCAATACTGTTACAAGCGGCAGACGGTGGCTTGCCGAATGCTGGACGGGTTCCTCAAAATGCTGGCTTAAATGCCGGTAAAGGAACAACATCGGTGCAAACGACTAAGGGGTGTCGCGAGGTGCGGCCCCGATTTCACCATCACGAAGACACGTGAGCGGGCTTCCTCGTTATTACGCCATTAGACACTTCCACCCCCGAGTCTACATCCTAAGATGCATCTCTCGCGACTCCACTCAGACCGGCCAATGAAGGCAAGCAAGAGGTGGGGATCTGGTTCTCTTGGGGTACCACCCCGCAAGCGGAGACGAGAACCAGGAACTTCCCCGGGAGCACTCGGTATAATAAATCACTATTATTATTATGATGATATGGGCTTACGTTCTGTCTATACCTATGAATAGAAAATTGAATTTACTGATTTTAGAACAGGCATTTCTTTATTAACAAAGATATTAATTTCATGTATTTGGCTTAAAATTAAGGGGATCACATCTGTAATGCTGAGCATTAAAGTTACTCTATGATGCTGATTGACATTTGCGCTTTGATATTTGCGCACTTTAACCATCATCGGTTGCTTTTTCTCTATCGTGATAAGAATTTGCCTTGTTATCTATCAATGCTATAACGATATAGCACGATTCTGTCTGCTCTCGTATGCAAATCAGAATCAATAACTTTATTTCTTTAGACTTACAAAATAAGCACTTAGACAAGTCAAATTTTATACTATAAACATAGTTATTATTACCAAATAAGAAATAAGGTGTTATTCATATTCTCTTCACTTCAATTTTTGTCCACTAGTGGAAGAAGTGAAAAAGAAACCACTAGCACATTATAATATCACTTATCTGTCTAATACATGTTTATTTTGCCTATCTAAATCTAAATTTAATGCGATATAGATTCATGTCAAAAACAGAACATTGAATTTCATACATACTACTGACAGTGCTGAGCGGAGCGACATCTGGCCAAGCACCAACATCATTGATGTAATCATCTATGGAGTAAAAGGCCTTCCTGATAAGATTTTGTTTTATGTACCTACTGTTTGAATTTACGAATAGGGAGTTCAGTTGCTTCAGATGGAAGCTTATTATAGAAGCGCACGCAATTGCCCATAAATGATTTCCCTACCTTTGGTAATCTATATACTGGGATGTGTAATTTGTGACGAGAGCAGACGGAATCGTGGTTCCCATTGAACGGAACGGAAATCGAAATCTGTGGTTTGCGGTACTCGTCAGTGTTGACTGATCTATACGATGTAAGCAAGCTTTTGTTAGATTGAAGCAAGGTGGGTCACGTTTTTGAAGCTTATTTATTTGTATTTATTTAAAGCTCGTTTGTAACTGCAGATCTGACAATCATTATCATCATATCAGCCGATCGACGTCCACTGCTGGACATAGGCCTCCCCTAATCTCCACAATGACCGATTTTGCGCTACCCGCATCCAGCGATTGCCCGCGACCTTCACTAGGTCGTCGGTCCATCGCGTGGGGACTGAAAACTTATTCCACTACAGCGAGGAGTGAGACAAGGAGACGTTATGACTCCGAAACTGTTCACCGCTACACTGGAGGATGTGTTCAAGGTTCTGGATTAGAAAGGGCTAGGTTCAACATAAACGGCGAGTATATCACGGTACAGCTGAGCTGCTGAGACGGCTGAGACCATGGAGAGTCTTAGTACAATGCTCGGTGACCTCGGTAGAGCCTCCGAAAGAGTTGATCTTAGAATGAACATGGACAAGACGATCTGACAATGCATAACAGAAATAAATCACTATAAATACAATACGTTGCAGGTCATAAGGGATAGTGCGCTCTACGAGACGCACGTATACCTACTGAAACGATGTGATTTTAAAATTGCAATGATTAGGGATTGAAAATAAAGAAAACCGATTCATCAGCCATGGTAGTGACTACTTATTTGAGTTCGCCAAAGGACCTAAGTTAACACGGCCATATTCATACCGATTATCGACACTAAAGAATATTTTGGTTTTGTCACGTTCGAAATTTGCGAAGACGATTTGCCTAGTCCTACGTAACTTATTTCTTACTATCTTGTCACCCAAAACCTTAAAATTCTCAGACCCTGAAAACCTAAATGTCATCGTTTGTTGCAGCAGTGCGCGCATCGCCAGAGCCACGCAGACCGCCGGCTGTGCAGGAGCCTCCACACCACGTCGAGTTCTCCAACGATACGGGGCTCTTGCTTAGCTGTAGCACCAGGGGAGAGTATCAGGTATAGACAAACACTCAAAATAACTCGGCGCAAGCTGAGATACCATATGTAAGTAGTGGTCTTGTATGTACTAATTTAATTTCTAACGGCCTTAGATTCTTCTGCGCATACTTGGGTAACGCAATCATGTCCTTTTAGGGCCAACATTTAAAATATTTCATCATCATTCGCATGTCAGAATTTTACCTAGGTGTTTTAGATGCCTGTGAGGCGGTGGTGAATCCTATGCGAAAGCAGAAAGCGGCAAATTGTGCTGTGTCGTTAGCAAACACGTGTAGAATTGTATCTTTCGAAGACGTTCTAGCTATGTTAAAGTATTAGTAATAGTGAGTTATTCCCAAAGTCTCACGTGAGACGTGCTCATTCCTAACGTCTCACGATAATGCACATATCTACTTTTTTAAAACAATTTACTTAATATTTTGCTCTCCGTCAACAATAAAAGTTCGTGCTAAACTCGCTTTTCTTGTTACACACTTAGAAGGTATAAATTATTCGTTTTCGTGAATCAATGGTAATATTCTACAACTATTTATATAGTAGGTTTTGGTACTTATGCAAGAAAAATATTCTCTCCTTTCTAAGTAATGACAATAAATGGAGAGGGCTGTGCCTTGTCTGTCAGTTAGTCCTAGAGTAGGCTGACCGACCACTTACAGCTTCTATATCTAAATTGAGAAAACTGGAACAAAGTCAACCAGATTCACGTGGTGTGTTAATGGAATATTTAGAGCGATTAACACAAATCACTCTAAATATTCGTCCTATTGTGTTGTTCATGGCTCTAGTATTCGTATCAAACCCGAGTCTCGTTGGAACGCTACAATTTAAGATCTTTTTTTTTATAATAACGTAAAAGCACTCTAGGGACATTGGGAGGGTTCAGCAGTGAATGTTGATTAGTTAAAATACCTTGGACATAGGCACAACATTTCTGAAGACCTGAGTTATATATGACCAAGACATTGAGTGACGTGACAGATGCGACCTGTCCATTACTGCTCTGAGATTTGCTAGATTCTGATAAAGGATAGATTAATAAACGTTGTTTAATGCATACTTCTTAGTGCTCATATACACGAGCGGCAAAGCGCCAACGGCAGAGGTAGCTATAGCCATCGACGCAGTAATGGCAGCCGTTGACACGCGCCGACGACAGCTGTCAACAATTGACTCCAGCAGTCGACTGTCGACGACTGCCGTCCAGGCGTCGACGGCTGCTATCGACAGTTGACGACAGCCGTCGACTATCGACAGCAGCCGTCCACGCGTCGACGGCTACAGTTACCTCTGCCGTTGGCACTTTGCCGCTCGTGTATATGAGCACTTACTCTGTATGTATCCAAATTTAGGCGATGGGGTTTGTGGAATAATCCTATAAAATTCTTCAATATGGAAGATTTAAGAAGTATTTTTAAACAATGTGAATTAGTCAGACAGAACGATGAGATCGCAACTTTTGTCAAAGTACCTAATCGCTTCAACATTCTCACTGATCTCGAAATCGCGCTCGAACAACTACGGAACATTCATCAGAAGCCGTAAACTTAAAAGCCTAAGAGCAAATTAACTTTTACGCCGCCGGCAGCCATAACTTCTACCGTCGTCGATACAACCGCAGAAATCAAATTCGTGGCGTGTAACTAATGGAACGAACCATAATAACAAATTGAAGACAGTGGGTGGGCTAAAGGGTATACCACAATAATTCGTACGAAAGGATAAACAAATCCTTTTCTAAGATATTTTATCGGGACACTCGGGCTGAGATTTGTCTCCGTTCCACGTTTGACCTACTTACTTTTAACCTATTTTTAGATTCGCTGGTGAATTATTAAATTGTTGAGCTTTATGCAGCTCAAAGGGATAAACTGACTGTGTTGGAAATGCTCTGTTAGGTATTGAAAATCAGAGAAAATCTTAATATCATTTCAGTGATACATGAGCCTCGTAAAACGTAGTGACATCTTTAGATAAAAGCACCTTGAGTTCTACGACTGAATATCGCACATTAAAAGTGAAATATGTTGTTCAGAAGCTTCGCTCGGTTCTGATTTAGTATTCACAAACCAGCTCACCCTGACTCAAATATAAATAAAGTTTTTCCATTTGAGGGAGCTGGAAAGTTTACGGTCACGAGGGCCTACCGGGAAATAAAGATATGCGCGCCGGCCGGCCCATTCATAAATATGGAAAAATGTCAGTAGTGAAGCCCAAATCTTCTCATTAAATCACTCCCATTAACCCCTTAACTTGGTATCCTACTTCTTCACTGTTTTCATTATGCAAATAATCTTCTACCTGACTGAATAATATTGTAGGCTTTAAGCGTGGTCAATTTGGCCTGCCTACCGATAAGAAAATGCTTTTAAACGAATTGAACCTTATTTGACGGTACCCAGAGGACAGAAATACCTTATTTTCCTCTCCAACTGATATAAGCCGATAGCTATGACTTCCAGAGCCCTTCGAAAAATGTACGGCAATTTATTTAATCCGGTCCCTAATAAGCTTCGAGTACCTTATTCAATGTTTCGGAGAAGGAAATATACTTTCATAATAGTATTCTGTGCCGAAGTAAGAACTCCATAGATGTGAGTAGGTATTCGTGGAAACTTTTCACATTCAGTCAGGTATTCGCCCCAGCCCAGCATACCCGTGGGAGCTCTGCCTCGACATAGAGCCAGCCAAATTTTCACGATTAAATTCATAACTTTTCACTCGGAATTTTATTCGAATTTCACCCCTCATAGAATTTTCTAATAGAATGTGAAAGTAAATTAAGGTTCCGAAAAGGCACTTCAATGTTATTAGCAAAGTATCGATAAACAAAACTTCAGCCGACGAATTATCCTGAAAACTTCAAAGCTTTCGTGTTATTTGTATACTACTAGGTATATTATATAGTCTACTCTACTTTATTGACGGGGACAAGAATAAAGTGAAATTTTCTAATTTTAGAGCCTCAGTCCAGGTTTTAAGGTTTAAGGTTGAATAAAAGGCATCGCCGAGTCTATGTGCCAATGCAGGGCAAAAGTCGCTGCAAGCAATAGCAAAAAACGGGCCACAGTTGCTCGGAAAACTAATGAAGTGCTCCTATGCTTTTAAGGAATTGAATATTACGAGTGCTAGCTACACAAACGGAACGGGGGGAAATGCCTGTACAAGCAAATCTATTTTTTATACGTTGTTAAAGATTGTAAAAGAGGTACAGACTTTTAAAACGATGCGCATTATTTTGGACTTTAGAGTAGAATAGAAATACTCTTTATTGCACACCAAGATAGAGAAAAACAAAACAGGAAAACACAAACACAGAAACAGTAGCATAATGGGCGGCCTTATCTCTAATAGCGATATCTTCCAGGCAAACTTTGGATAGATACGTAACATTAGTGTGTCTTTTTGAAAAAAAATACAAGACTCATACCAGACACATAGGTTACCTATTTACCCACTTATAGGAATCTAAACCATTTCTTTTAATATAGCAACAGCTCCAAAGTAAGCATAAGGAGGTATTAAAACTAGAATATAATTTTCAAGTAATTAAAGCTTAAAAACTAAAAAAAACGCATTAAAAAGACTTGCTCAGATCATAAATCTATGCTAGAGCGATGCCCTTGATGGCATTAATGTCACTCAAGTCTGTCTCTACTTCTACTAAGTTCACTCCGTTCACTCAAAGAGAGTTTCCGGAAATTCCTTATCTCAACGACTTTTATCTTGCATGTTTGCAAGTTGTTTCGTATTCATTTCAAGCCATGCCAAGAGTGGTTAATTCAACTTCCATTCCACGCTGTTGTTATTTTAATTGAATAAGTTTTATAATAGCTGTGACAAAAATTCAATTAAAAAATGTTAATGGAGAGCGTGAGGGCCCTTACACGTAGACTCATAATAAGTTATCTAAATTGGAAATCCAGCATTTTTTGTGAGGCTCAAACATATTTTTTAAGCTATTTAAATTCGTTAACTTATCACATTTCAATGTCTAACAAGTACGCTTTGATATAGGTGAGCGCTGGAGGCTTAAACATTTTGATTTACTTACGTAGTTTGATTTACGTATTACCTACCTACAGATTTAATTTCATCGCAGTACCTACTGACTTCGTTCTAACTTGCTACCATATTTTATTCCGCAACCCTACAGAGCCTTCAGATAAAATCGAAGTACCTAAGTACCAAAATTCCCTCCACGAAACACATAAACAGCAACATTCACGTCAGATTTCAGGGCCCCGACTCCCTGACTTTATTATTTCGGAACGCTGATCGTATAGTATATTTTTTGTTGAGATTCTTCTGTTGTTTTCCATGGAAATATTAAAATTGGTGCCTCAGGGTCAGAGCCCAGCGTTCAATAGTTTATTTACCACACGCAGCTCGTTCCCGCCTCTCATGTGCCGTTCGGCAATGGAGATAAGGTTATATTGGAAACGCATCATCGTGGCGTTTAGATAAAGCTTGATGTGGTGAAAATGGGCTTTGTTGCGTTGATTGGGAAAAGTAAGTGGGTAGAAACAGTAACAGGTTCATCATCATGATCATCATTAGTCTATACTAGTCTACAGTTGGACCTTGGCGTTCCCTATTGAGCGCCATAGCCCTGTCTACAGCTTGCCGCATTCAGCATTGGCCTGCAGAGTCTGCAGAATGTCGCAGGACGAGTTGGGATGACCAACTGGTTTGAGGGCGTCCTACACAACGTTTGCGAGTCTTGGTCTCCACTCAAGAACTCGCTTACCCCACTGGTTGTCAGTTCTTCGTGAGATGTTGCCGGTAATGTTACATACTTACGTAACGTACCTACATTTTCGTTGGACTGCGAGAGCGGATTTTTGACAGCTTCTCGAACAGCGGCGCAGGCAAACGTTCTATCGAAAATTCAATAAACATCCCTTAAAATAATTTCTAAGACAATATGAAGAAGAAATATCTAAATGTTTGTGATCTATGAATTCTCATTCCTTCAATTCGAGTAGGTAGAACTCGAATTGAGGAAAATAAGTATGTAGGTATTTATCAGCATGGGTATTGGTCGAAACAAGCGAATTGAAACCTTCTCAACATACGCATAAAGATTACACATCCAGGGCGTCAGGGAGATCAATATTACTGCCGATCAACTATACCGTAGGCGGAATCTTGAACAAAGCCCAACTTATAAGCTAGTACCTAAGCAAGTACTTACAAAAGAAAAATAAAAACTGACAAGTTTCAAAGGGATGATTTCCTTTTTGTTTAATGGATTGGGATTCCCGTGATAGATTGTTTTCGTATTTTAGTTTCCGTATATTTATACTTTTACTAGCTGACCCGCCCGTGACTACGCCCGCGTGGACTAAGAAGAATATCACACCATGCATTGTTTTATTGTCTCAAAGGGATTGGGCAACATTTTCGATGAAAGCTCCCAGGCGGCTAGACTTTTTCCGATACTCAAAATGGTAGGTACCATAAATCAGTTATAAGGATTAATAAAACCTCCGACAAATTTCAATCTGTATGCGAGTCTCTTTCTATCTACCTACCTAAAGACAACAGACCAAGCAACAAACACAAAACAAAATATGTCATCGCGGAATTTTTTTGTAGTTGAACGTAGTGAAAAAAATCTATGGATGAAATTTATGGAGCGAAAACGCTGTCCGTAAACAGCGTTTTCGATGAAAGCGGCTTGCCTTTTTCAGACACATTGTATACTCTTTGTCCGACAATTCCAACAACAAATTTCAAGCAATTTACAAACCACATGGAAATCCGTTCAGTAGTTTTTGAGTTTATCGTGAACAGACAGACACGGGGCTGAGGATTTTGTTCATTATAATAAGTTTAAGTATTAGTATCGAACTTACTAGGCCTGTTAGAGCTCCAATTTACAAATTCTATATAAATAATAAAAAATAAAAAGTTTATTTATTCAGACATTGTCCATTATGAGGCACATACATACAACAAACACTACAATAAAATAGAATTAAAATAAAATAAAAATTATAATAAAATTACAATTAAATTATATTATATTACTTCATGTCACACTATATAGAGGTATGCAGCCATTCATCAAAATCCCAACCCAGGGAGCCTAAATAGTTAGGACCCTGTTGAAAGACTGCATGATGGGCGAAGCAAACTTACTGCCTACAACCTGGTACTGGTGATGGTGTTGGTACTACCCCATGTTGCGTGCGTGAAATCCATCAACCTGGGCCTCCGCAAACATGAGGGACGCGCTGCAGAAGCGAGGCAGCCCCAACAACATCCTGAAGGCGTTATTATATTGTACACGTAGAGCGCTGACCGACCTTTTAGTAAAGCTAGCCCAAAGGCTGCCCGTATAGAACGATTGGCAGTAGGCTTTGAATAGCGTGATTTTCACTTTCCTACTGCAACGAGCAAACCTTCGTGCCAGCATATTACTTCGGACCGCCAGCGCCCTACGTTCTCGTTCTATATCTACCTCACTGAGAGAAATAACATTCATGATTACGAACAATTATAAAGGAATTCCAGCAATTTAATCCGTATTCCCAACAAAAAGGAACCAAGAGTTCTTACTAACACTTTGTGCGTAAATCGTAACAATTTATAATGAAACTCATCATCAATGAAAATCATTACAACTGCACGATAATACAAAGTGCTGTAAACTCGCGTCTTATCGTTATACGTCATACCAAAATGTCGTGACTAATTCTCTGCTCGCGTCTAACAATCATTACTAGAAATGAGTTTCAATCATGATGGGACTGATGTAGAGTGCTGCATACTCTTGTTTCATCGGTACGCGTCATAACATTTTGTCATGACAAACTCTCTGAATACTCCTAACAATAATGATGAAAATCATGATGGGAATGACAGAGATTGTTGAAGTAATATTACGGTAAAATTATTTGAATGGCGTGTTGGTATGAACATCCTGAAAATCAGTAGAAATTTCCCAATTACGCTTTGTGAAACTTAAGAATATATTTTCTAAATGTCATGACATCTTATATTGAGCTACCTCTTGATTTAACATTACAAAATCGGAATATAGTCATGACCTACCCTAATCGATTGTTGGTATTGTAAGGATAAGTATGACCTCTTTTATCTTTAAATTATTCGTACCGTCATGTCAAATCTGTATGTTTTCCATATATATTATCGGTATTTTACCGGAAATGCTCCTAATATTGGAGGGGTGTTTTTTCGTGGGCGTAGATACTTTTTTTCGTCCAGCCCTGTTAACATGAGCCAGGGATAAAAAAATGTCTCCTATACACCTTTAAGAGATAAAATGCTCTTGAAGGTGGGTTGAAACAGGGGACAATTTTTTTGTAAATCTAACTGGACTTAATATCATTGCAGACAGTCAAGGAGTAAAACCATCATGGAACAACATTATAGCCTAGAAATACCTTAGAACATCTTACTAAAATAGAATATGGCATAAATTTACCAAGGCACACAGATTTGAGATAATGTAGGCATAGTAAGTGCTTACAGATACAATATTTTATGATCATAACTTGGTATATAGGTAAGTACTATATTTGTAAGCGGATTTCAGGTGTAAACAGAAAGAATAAACTGATAAGGTAAAGAAATAATATTTCTATTTATTAAAATACATATTTCTAAATACTGTGTTAATCTTATAAATATAGTAGAACGAACTGAATTAAGAGAAAGTGTACAGTCAGCTTAAAAAATACATACAGCAGTATTATTCGGATATAATTTTTCATAATCTTGAAGTAGAAGTGTGAAGCCTGAAAATGATTTTAATATTGGAAATCTGTTTAGGTAGTCAGTTAATGTTCCTTTCTCATAATAGAGATAACGAAGACGGGCACACACTGTGCTGTTCCAACATCTTTCCACCTGTTGCCATGGCCCTGGGTCTGAACTTTCTAAAATCGTAAGATTCTCTTCGCTTACTGTTGGGTCATCTAAAAATAAATTTATGCAATATTATCTTTAACACACTTACAGCTCAATATAATACAATAATAATAATCTTAATCACGAACCCTCGGTAGGCTGTTAGGTCTTTATAACTATTTTATACAATCCAAACAACTTCTTCTACAACCCAGTGTCCACAGCTGGACAGGAGCCTCCTCCAAAACTGGAGGGTTTTACCATAATCACCACGCTTGGCAAATGGATTGGTAATTGCAGTATTAGGTAATAAACAGAAGGAAACTGTTGCCTTTCCTCTGGTGAAGTCCCTTAGTCGACTTTTACGACATTTGCGGGTTGAGTTCCGTCGATTCTTAAGCCACATCCACCACAGCACATTTCACATAAAAATCCTTGAATTATAACTTTATATCTTGTACAACACATCTATATATTTACACTGATTGTTACACCATTCCATAGTATACCAAATTATACAGATAGTCAGTAGGTATTACTAGAGAAACATTTATCAAAAAAGCTAAAATCATCTTGATTGCATTACTTAATTGTATTCAACAGATTGTACAACAGAATGGAATTATTAAATTTCAACTAACCTTGTTGCAAGTCAGATATCTGAATTCCTGATCCAGGTACTACCAGTTCAGTAGTGTCAGTGCTCGATTTTGTAGAAGCACAAGAGTTTGATCGAGATCTAGCAGGTTGAGGTAGTATGCCGAGGTTCCTCAGATGCTTTTTTCGTGTCGTATAGGTGTTTAAAAAATCCGGTCCTTGTAATGCTTTTCCAGGTTCATTTTCTAATCTGTTTTAATAATAATATTTGCCAACTGTTTTCTAAGGTCATAATTTTAAAGGCCATTATTGCCTTTAGTGAGGATTGCTCGACCTTCAGCTTTTTGGTTTAGTATTTCTAGGACCTGCAAATAAACTAAATATGAAACTATTCTATCCAAGTATTGGGTATCTAATAAAAATTTATAAATAAATATTATGGAAGTTTAATCACTATTATACAGTAGTAGCAGAAGTTGGTGAGTTTAGATGTTTGTGGTTCAGTAAGTGTGATTGACCGCTGAACCAATTGAATGAAATTTGAAATAGAAATAGTTGGTTACCTAGACAGAAGCTAGTAAGTACATAAGATTAGTTAGTACAGTAGTAAATACTTTTTACTTGACAAAATTAAATAAGCCTAGTGAGTTAATAATAAAAATTTTCTTACCGAATTTTTATAAAATATTTCGTTATTTGGATTTTCGTTTGTCCAATGCGGTTCAGGATTAACTGTGGTGCTTGGGCTAACCCGGTATATTTCATTCAAAAAGCTCGAATTGAGTTCTGGAAGCTGCAACAATCATAATTATTTCAGTACATACAAATGTGTGCATTGAAATTATAATATAGTAGGTACGTATTGTTTTCTAATTAAAGTACACACAGGCTGAATACATTACTAACTACTAAAAAAGTTACATGCACAGAGCATTTTGATAATGGCCTTACCTGAACTAGCACTTGTTGTTAATTGCTTCTTCCAAATTTCTAGGTTTGATTTTAATCGTAATCGATGTCCTATTGGACCAATAAGTGATGCTATATCTCTATCTTCAATTAGTTGCAGTGTTGTTATATCTATTCTTGCATCTAGACAAAGCGGAAGCCACCATATAAGATACATACAAGATTAGTAAAGCATACAAACACAGCCATTACACAATAGGTAATATCTAAATGGGTATGTAAGTATATTGACTTACCTATTGTGTATTTATATTATATTACCTATTGTGTATTAGTAAATAAATAATGCTGGATAATTCACACAGCATTATCTAGCCCCAAGCTATGCAGAGCTTTTGTTATGATTAGATATAGAGATAAATATTTTTTATTATCCATAGAAAACTACCATAACACCGTGAACAAATATCTGCAGATCGTACATTGTCCCGAAGCGGGAATAGTATCCGGCTGCGGCGCAGGAAGTGGCTCCTGCGCCCGACCTTCGCCCACAGAGCGCCACAGAGGTCGTATGTAGTGTATAGGACACCGAAGAAACAGCGATTTCGGGCGTCCTCAGGCCAAGTACGCTGCTGGTCTCAAGTCGCGGTCATGCACATCATCGTTCAGTACCTAAGTACCTAGGTAGATACCAGCACCAAGCTTGTAGGTACAAGTTTGATGCTGGTGAAATCTCAGGAACACGACACGAATGCATGCCACCTTCACACCTCACATCACACCACGTGCACCGATTAATAGAATAGAAATAGAAACTCGACCACTCATAATTTGCTTACTCACCTGCGAATATATTCACATATTCCAGTAATCCCCATTTACACAGAAGTTCAGACGTATACTGTTCCATTTTGTCAGGTCAGGTTTTCTTTCACAGCACAAATTCACAATAATTATGCACAATTTATTTTTATCAAGATGCCGCAAGCAAAGTCTAGTCTAAGAAAGAAAAGAAAGAAATAAGGGTTACCAACTCCACATTTTTTTACCCGTAAATACCTATACATAGACTTCAAAAAAGTATTTTCGCTGTGCATGTTAAACAATCTGGCGAATCTCCTAGGCTAGGCGTTACATTACATTAGACACGATAAGGCCCATATAACTTGGAAATACATAGCACGTCACATAGAAGACTACGAATAAGAAAGGAAGCCTTCCTTTATATTTTACTCTTTGTATATTTTTACGTTTTTTTAAAACACTAGTTTCTGGCCGCGGCTTCGCATGCGTGGTACCGGTACCCGGATAAAAAGTAGGATAATGTCCTATTCCTGAGCTAGAACTATAAGTATGTGTGGAAATTTCAGCTCAATCGGTTGGCTATTTTTGGCGTGAACAAAATCTTTGTCATAGCGTTCCGTTCTTATACCAGAAAACTATTGTTCAAATCTAAAATCACACAGTACCTATTTCAATAAATGAACTATGTGTGATTTTTATAGCCGTGTAATATTTTTTAACAATTTTATTCATAAAAAATATTACACGGTAACAGATACACCACCAAGCCATAGATCTATATACAATTAAATGTATTGGTTTAGTTAATCTGGTCGAGATTTACATAAATAGTTTAAATCGTTAATATTAAATTAACATTTTTTGTACTTGTCCTTGTAGGGTAGCTGTTTAACTAATTCATTATGCACGAGTAGGTATAGACCTAATCTGCGGAAAACTCCGAAGGTTATGGTAATCATCATTTTCGAATAACTGCTATAGTTATTTTAGATGAACATATGTATGCAGTTATCGACATGATTACCTCTTACTACTTACTTACTCCCTATATTTAGGGAAAACCCCCAAAATTTGGCAAGCCTGCCTTAATGTTACAAAAAAAAACATCTACAACACGCAGAGAAAGGAACTGATAGAAGTTTATCCTGACAGCATGAAAGTTTATCATGATAGTATAGTAAACTATTATGTTTTCCCAACTATCTAAAGTGACTCTCCTGTTAACCCTATCCCTAAAGTTAGAAGGAATTCATGAAAAAGTAACATGACGAATTTCGATTTTTCAATATACAGTCTTGACATAAAATCATGCGCGGTCTTGGTAATTTCATAATCATCATTACTCATGCAACTTATAAACTTTAAAAATGTCGTGCTTGTCACATAGTCAGGAAAACAACGAGATTATTATGACTTTCTTGATAAAACATCATGCTAGTGCTGATAATTCATTAGTATGTAACTTTACGTTGTAATGATGAACAATCATGACAACCCATCAAGTTTTTCATTAAAACCAATTGTGATGCAACGTAAATCGAACCCAGCTGAATAACATTTTAAAATGCACATGATACTAATACAGTTGTCTTGATTAGATAAAATACTTCATGTTTATATTTAATGAAGGACGGGAGTCATTTTTCTCAGTGCTGGTCGTCAAGGTCGACGGTAAGGAAATGTCCCAGGTACTTGAAGGTAAAGACCCTGTTTAGTTCAAGACCGTTGAGTCTCAAGCTGGGGACATATGAAATGAATGAAAGAAATTTGTTTCACGCGCCAAAGATCCTGTCAAAAAACCAGCGTTGCTCTTCTTCTTGTGGAGCAACATCATGCTAAAACGGGACCTATTGTTTCTCTGCCGACAGTCACTTGTTGCTATTTTAGAACATTTTCCCTCGTCCCTGTTTAGAACTAGGTAATTTTAATTTGGGTGAAACAACTTCTTCTTCGGTGGGCGAAAGTCCGCCTGCGACTCAGAAGGTTGCGGGTTCGATTGCCACCCCGGGACAAGGGTGTTCTGGACGGTTTCTATGTAAAATAAAAAAACTATAAAAAAAAAAGTTTTATTTCAGATAAGGTTAGAAAGCTTATAAATTACATACATAGTTTCCTTAAATTAATCTGACTGTAATTTAAGTAGTTGGTGGGATACAGTGTATATGTGCTTCGATTTAACCTTGAGTTCAGAGGATAATGATACCTAGCTCTTACTAAGTTAAACTTGTATGAAGATGCTAGGGCTCTTATTTC
Source organism: Eupithecia insigniata (assembly GCA_947859395.1). Lineage (NCBI taxonomy): Eukaryota > Metazoa > Arthropoda > Insecta > Lepidoptera > Geometridae > Eupithecia > Eupithecia insigniata. The sequence continues at coordinate 6,313,231 of OX402009.1, read as the reverse complement.
CGACTTTAGGGTTCAATCTTTCAGTGCATATATGTACTTTGTTGTTATTTTTGTTAATAATGTTTGCGATACTGTTACAATAAAATAAAAAATAAAAAAAATCAAAACAACTTAGGACTAAACGGATTACAACGTCAATTATCTTATGTTCTTAAGGTCTGAAATATTACATTTGCCTGAACTAGGTTAAATAAACCTGTGTCTCAGGCAGAAAGTGCTTAAAACTAAAAATAATAATCACATATATCAGTAGTCATAATAAAACAAAGCAACGGTGCAGATTTATATAATGAAATAACTTAATTATGCTAACTACGCTAAACCAGTAATATGTAATAAAGGTGGCTTAGGTACAAAAATTATTAGCTTACTTTGACAATACAAGGCCAATGTCTTTTCTGTGTCATCTTACTGACATACTTTGCATCATACCTACTTAGGTGCAGAAAAATCATAGAAATCAGAAGTTTAATTATATAAAAATAAAAACTACTCAAACCGAAAAAATTGGAATAAATAATAAAGCTGCGCCCTTAGGCTCCCCCGTAATCTATGGAATTGATGTAACTCTTTTCAGCCGCAAATTTTGCCGGGCAGTCGGCGGCGCCAGTTACATGGTTACCTGGCTTCTTATAGAACAAGCATGTGGCACACTTCGGACAATGATAAGACTGAGTTATATGAAACATTGAGCTTTCCTAAATTATTGAATAAATTATAACTATCTTAATACTATATTATAAACTAATTGCCCATATACTAACTAGGAACTAACTAATAGCAATCGCTCTGTCTCCTTATAATCTAATTTATCCAAATAAAATTTTAATGATTTTTTACATTCTTGAATTGTATTTTTATGCAAAGGTACAGTTTTATTTAATTTGTTGTAAAGATACGGTGCAAGGAATGGGGTGTGGCGATGAGCAAATTTTGTTTTAGTATTTTGATTTGAATATTTTATGTTTCCGTCTCTTATTGGAAACCTCTATTTGTGGAGCTGCTTTGTGCTGTTTAAGGATTGTTTCCTGTATGAAAAGCTTTCTGACGGAGAGAACATTACACTATGTATGTAGTGTATAAGTATATCAGTTATCTAGTACCCATAACACAAGCTCTGCTTAGCTTGGGGCTAGATGATGCTGTGTGAATTGTCCAGCATTATTTATTTATTTTGTAATTTACTCATCGTCAGTTATATTATAATAGTTGCAAGCAGGTTGCAAGCTGTAGTTCATAGTGAATCATTACCATAGTCAGTCAATTTTATATCCAAATGTAAGCAATATCTAAAATATTAGGAATCTAGGAAAACAAAGGGTATTATAAAATCTGTGACAAAGGTAACCCCATAACTGTATGTTTCCACGTACAGTTTACTTAGATATCCCCGATATGATGTTTTGTTCATATTCAAGACCTTGATCATCAATACTCAGGCATAGATTTTATAATACTATATTAGACTTAGGTAAAATCAGTCTTCTGTCCAAGAGGAATTATTTTCTCTTACACGAACGTGTTCTGCCTGAATGATTACGACGTGCCCTGAAACAAATACTCCAAGCCTTATGTACCAATTCGATCGGAAGATCAAACGTTTTTTGTGACATCCGTCTGTTATCCGTGTGTTCTGTGACCGGCAAAACTTTGAAAGCGGAATAAAAAGAAAAAACTAGACACAGATTGGTTTCGTTTAAAAAATAATAAAAGGAAACAAAGTACACAAAAAGGTCTCGAGGACAAAACAACGTTAGAGGGCATTAAATACCTAAGGCAAAGAATAATTTAATTAATTAGAAGAATTTATCTCAAATGAAACGTGCTTCGACTTAAACATTTTGGTTTTAATTAAAATGGGGTTTCCTCTCAGTTTAGGTATCCAAAATTAACTGTTTATTTTTTAGAAGATATTTAAGTACGTGTTAAATTTAGATGTGGACGGATTTAAGGGGAGAGGAAGACCGAAGAAAAGATGGATGGATTGTGTGAAAGAGGACATGTTTAAGGTGTAAGTACAGAGATGACGGCTGATAGAGGAGAGTGAAAGAAAAATACATGTTGTGCCGACCCCACCTAGTGTGGGATAAGGGCAGAAGAAGAAGATTTAAGTACGTGCTAGATGATTCACGACCAATGTGGCACCGTGGGCGAAGGTCCGTCTGAGAAGCAGGGTTGCGATGGTTGCGGGGTCGATTGTAATTTATTTTATTAAGCATATCAGTCATCTAGTATCCATACTACAAGGTCTGCTTTTAGCCAAGCACAGCCATTGTTGCCCAGAAAATAACAATAAATCGTCATCAAGGACGTTAAAAATTTTAAAGACATTCTTTCACGCATCATTTTCTCTATTCTAACAAACAAAACAAAACAAAAACCAAACAAAAGTCACCATGCTAGGGGCTGGTTTTATGTTAGCTTCAAATGCATATTTAGTACTTACCAAGAAATCTGATTTGTGTATCAGATAACCCAAATCACGAGGCTAATCGAGGCGAACCAATCATATTCGTACAGCAAGGCAACTCTATTCCCTAAGGAATAGAGGCTCTAACCACCTCTAACAGCGATAGAGATTCTTTTCCTAAGGGATATTGACTCTTGAAATGGCTGGACCACTCCATACATTGTTGGAGATTTTAGCAAAACTCGCTTGTTTGGGTTCAGTAGTGAACGTACGAGTATGAATGAATGAATGAACATTAATACAAAGCTTATAACTAAATGAAAAAATAAACAGTACAAAAGGCGGCCTTATCGCTGAGAGCGATTTCTTTCAGGCAACCTAGTATAACCGAGTATGTGTGCTGATGACGACTTCGTATAAGTACCACAAATCCTAACTAATATTATAAATGTGAAAGTGTTTGTTTATTTGTTTGTCCTTCCTACACGGCCTAACTAAGCAACCAATTGACTTGACTTTTGGCATAGAGTTAGTTGAAATGATGGAGATTATATACTTTGTATCCTGGTAAAACATCAAATTCCCATCCGTAAATCTTTACGGAAAAAAAACCTTTTTATCCGCATGAAATGCGAAATTAAAATTTAAGGCGGGTGAAACCGCGGGGAATAGCTAGTTGGAAAATAAATACTTAAAAGAGTTTGAAATAAGTACAACGACGCGTAGCACGGTAACCACGTAGCACATATTCCACGTAGCATATTTCTTCAAGTTTTGTAGCTCTTTGTAGCAATCAAAACGGCTACGAGGACGTATGTTGCAAGTAAAATATCATTTCCCACAACATCTATGAATGTTCTAGAAAGTGAACATTTTGCTTGCAGTCATTACCAATAACTCGTAGCCTTTTTGATTGCTACGATGCACCTACCTTTTCCCGTTTTTTTTTCTTTTTTGTATGTAATTATCATTCACATTATTTCTCTCTCGTTATAAAATAACTGTTTAACTAAGTATAGTCAATACAATAAAACATTATAAAACTATTGTACAGAAAAAATATATCAAAACGGTAGATCACCGGCCTAGAAGCTGGCTCAAGCGGCCGGTGACTAAGGCTAAAGAGAGAGGAACTTCCTGACGATACGCGCCGACTCCAGGAGTACCGCCTTCCTTCTTCCAATTTCTTAGTGAGAGTCTCTTCAGATGTACAATTAATGTCTCTTGAATAAATTATTATTATAGCTGCTGCCCGCGCCTTCGCCCGCGTTTTATCGGGATGAAAAATACTATACCCATACCAAATTTCAGCCTAATCGGTTCAGTAATTTTTGCGTGAAAGAGTAACAAATATCCATACATCCATCCACACAAACTTTGACATTTATAATATTAGTAGGATTAGTAGGACAGGATAGGAAGTAATAAAAATTATTAAGTAACCTATGTAACCTATGTATTTAAGCCGTGGCTCTCCCACTTGTATCAAACGTGTCACCATCTTTTGATCAAACTATTTCTCGATACACTGTAGCCACTCCAAGTGGGACTTCAGTAAATGGTGCAGAAAAATGCAAATTTACTCACCGCAGACCTCGAACCATCACGTTCAGTCTGATTTAGTTTGTGAAAGTGGAATAGATACGAGAACTAGGTTTAGAGGTAGAAAATTAGCTTTGATATTGTTAGCAAAATGCATAGAGGTACCTACGTTTTTTAATAAATAATGAGTTAGAGATAATAATGAGCTAGAGATGAGTAAGCAAAGCTATTATATGCTATTATATTATGGTTACTTAGTATATAACTGATATACCTACTAAATATATCACACACGTATGTATATAAATATTTTTAAAGCCCAATACACCCGGAACTTATATTAAAAATATTTGTCCCGAAGCGGGAATCGAACCCCCTACGTTGCAGGCGGGGGATGAGACCTTCGCCCGTTGCGCCATAGAAGTCGTCAGACTTATTTTGGAATCTACATCTCGCAATCATTGTAAACCACCTACGAGACATTGAATCTATAAACTGCATCTCTGTGTTATCTCTACTAAAGCAAACCTTAATAATATTACTATTTATACCTACATATTTTTAAAACAAAACATTTTCTCAAATCCCGCGCAGTGAAACAAATTCTGAGCTCATGCCGCTCAGAATATTCCCGCAAGCATTATAAATATCCGGCATTTACCGTCACAAACAGCGCCATTTTGAATCATCTTTATTTTGCTAACTTTTAACTGGGATTGGAAAATCCCTGAGCTTGGTAAAATGCATTAGCTTTATACTTCAACCAGCAAGAACCTATTTCTAATATTCTAAACTTTCTCAATACCTAATTCTACGAGCATTTTAGGTATACGAGTAGGTACGGAATACGAAGAATGGCCACCTGCTTTATGGAACAATGCGCATACAATAACTACCATAATTATGGAATTGAAATTTAAAATTTTGAAAATTTACGCCTTGTCGACATAGGTTTTAAAAGGCGGTAAATGGCAATAAAGGTTTGTTTCTGAAACGCAAAGCCATGAAGCAAGAAGCGGAGTATACAATAACTACGTAAGAAGTTGAAGTTATTTTCCGTACTCCGTTAAGGAATTTATATACTAACGTAACTTAGTATATAAATTCCTTGGTTTCCGTATATTCCAAAAAGGAAAAATCCTCCGTCTACGATTCCAGACTATAGTAAGCATAAATTCTAGGTCTACGCTTCCAAAAAATTTGTCGGTACGGCCATAGAGTAACTTTTATATATGTATATCTAGAGAGGTACGGCCTAGGGCCGTAAGTACTTATTAAATCCATGGTGTATTCTCTTTGTAAGTTTCTAAAAGTGTGGGAAAACTAGGGAAAATGCAACTTAATAGTACGTACTGAGTACGTAATTATATTTTTTTTGTTAAAATCAATATTCTCAAATCATAATGAAATAATCAAATTTAATCTTTGTATTTCTGTTTTTTCTAGATGGACTGGCTGATGGCTGATAACACAGCAGTCACGCTGGTCACAGGCCTGCGAAGAGTACTGTCTAATGGTTCTCTGGAGTTGTCACCGTTTCGCGCCGACCACTTCAGACGAGACGTGCATTCTACGACCTACAGATGTCGCTTGCGGTTTCGAGGAGTTGCTGTGCTTTCCAAGAACATTCACGTTCACGCAGGTAAAATGTCATACCTCTTATTTAAAAATTGCTTACTGTAAGTAGCTTCTTACTTGGTATCTGAATAAATGAGTAAGTTTTGTTAATATAGTAATGGTAAATTGTAGCCTCAAAAATATGTATCATTATCTTCATCATATCAGCCCATACACGTCCACTGCTGGACATAAGACGACATCTGTCATGAGGGGTATTGCCATAATCACTTCGCTTGGCAGGCGGATTGGAGATCGCAGTGTTTGTGCTGAAAATATTCAGCTGGAAGCTGCTGCCCTTCCTCTGAAAATACGTATGTGTACCTAATTGGGCCAATAGTTTTGGAGTAGCTAAATCCAAATTTGGAGTTATGCGATATAACGTAGGTAGGTTAGGTACTTATTCAAGAAACCGAATGTATAATCCTACTTGTCTTATTATTGTACTACTTATTATGTGGGAGAGAAATTAGGCTTGAGGCGTATTTATCGTCACTGATAAAAGTCACAGGTATAGAAATTTGGTGGTATTTCACAGTGACAGAAACTAAATATATCTGTGACTGTCTCACAGGCAGTGCCAGTGTCACGAGTGCACGATATTATATAGTTGTTATTTTATTAGGTATCTATGCAATAAATCGCTTCAGCTAGATAATATTGCTTCTATATTCTCTCTTTGATAGTATCACTAAGTCAGAATGAGACACACCTAGTATTTTATACTTGGAAATTTGAAATGTATACCGCAATGTAACAAAGTTGTTACATTGCGTTATACACATACAATTCAAGAGGAATTTTCGTTACGTAGCGGTACTATTGATGCAATAAATATATTATTCAATCAAAAAACAATGAATTTGTACGCGATTGGTAGAAATACTAGCTAGTATTTTGTCACAGATATTTTGAAGTCACAGTAACGTATGTCACAGGTATTGGATTTTGCCTAGTATAACCCAAGACTAAGAGAAATGCGGAGAGAACTTTGCGATGATATTGTATCACGTGAAAATTTTGAATTTCTCAACAACAGAAAATAAATATTTTGTTGAATTTGCTTTATATTGCAAAACACTTAGTCTCAGTTAAGATTACAGGTAGTAGGAACAATATTTTACAGGTACGACTTATTTACGAAGAACTTGGATATAGTCCAAAGAGAAAAACTATCGAGCTCTTTGCGGTAGCTCTTGAAATGCAATGGATTCTCCTTAGCTTTTCTGTTTATGTACAAGTGACATAAACAGAATAATGAACGGTCTATGAGTAAAGCTTTATTTTACTTAAGGGCCGCGTCTGTCTGACTGTTCGCGATAAACTCAAAAACTACTGATTGGATTTTTATGAAGTTTTAACCAATATATAGAGTAATTCATGAGAAAGGTTTAATTATATACTTTGTCAAGATTTTGTGTAAATTGGTTGAAACATTAATATAATTTTTGGAAGTGTCGGAAAAAATCAAGCCGCCTGGGAGCTTTCATCGAAAACGCTGCCTTTGAAATATAACGAAACAATGCATGGGATATTCTCCTTAGTCCACGCGGGCGTAGCCGCGGGCGGGTCAGCTAGTGTGAAATAAAAATGTTGTCCGGTAGGTTATCCTACCGAAGTCCGAAGTCAAGTGTGCTCATGTTGAGGAGAAAAGCTAGAACCACACTATTTTGGTGTGTTGTGTCGTGGCGCGAGAGAAGCAACTTGTCTCTAACCATACACCGTAATAATGTGTTTCTAACCATACTAAGTACATTGTATGAAATCGATATGCTTCTGTGACGCCGCAATACAACACACCACAACAGTGTGGTTCCACCTTTGGTCAAATAACGAGAACCGAAGTGCAACAATTAATAAGTCTTTTCCCACTTAAGACCATCACTATTTATAGCCCATGGAATGGACATAGTTTCTCTTTGTTTCTGATGACCAAAACGAAGTGGTTTTAATCTCTTTGGTGATGACTTGACCAACATGGAGGGAGCCGGATTCGTAGTAGTATATTCTCCGGTAGGTAGTTATTGTATACTCGTTGGTATTCTCTTTGGCCGGAGGTTCGCTAAACATCGGCTAAACAATCATGAAATCCAATGAAATCATGAAGAAATTCAACGCTGGGTTGGATTATAGGGATAATGTGTAGTCAGTGTATGTAAAAGATTATTTCTGCTGCTGAATATGAGAAAAAATACTGTAAACTAGAGATTATATAAAGACAGAGATCTTCGTTTACTATATTTACTTTTGACATCATTAAGTGTGAGAGTGACTCACTGGGATTTCATCATCAATAGCTAAAATCAATTAAACGTAAAAAGGCACCCTACCGTACCGTACCTTATGAGGAAAGTCAATAAAACTGCCTTATCGACTTTCTGATAAAACTTTATACTGTGAAGTTTATTAACTCAAAGTAAATTACTGCTTAACTTGATCTTCCTTTTCTATTTCAGTGCTAAGCGTGCCTTGGGAGGTCCACGTTCCAGACGAGTACGTGATAGCTGGCAACGCCGCAGTTCTGCGCTGTGTGGTCCCACCACATTGCAATGACCGCATCAGCGCTACTGAGTGGCTCACTGACGATGAGGTCAGCGTGCTACGGTACTTAGGTAAGGGCTGGCAACGCCACAGCTTTGCACTCTATTGTCCCAGCGCACTGCAATGACCGCGTCAACGTAACTGAGTGGGTCACTGACGATGAAGTCAGCGTGCTACGGTACTTAGGTAAGGGCTGGCAACACAGGAGTTCTACTCTTTGAGGTCCCAGTGCACTGTAACGATCGTGTCAGTGCTACTGAGTGGCTCACTGACGATGAAGTCAGCGTGCTACGTTACTTAGGTAAAGGCTGGCAACACAGCAGTTCTACTCTGTGCGGTCCCAGCGCACTGTAAAGACGGTGCCAGTGCTACTGAGTGGCTCACTAACGATGAGATCAGCGTGCTACGGTACTTAGGTAAGTAAGGGCAGGCAACGCCTCAGTTCTGCATGCGTCCCATCACACTGCAACTATCGCGTCAGCGCTACTGAGTGGCTCACTGACGATGAGGTCGGCGTGATATGGCGCTTAGCTAAGTTAAGCCCTAAAATTAGGTACAGGGTTAATTGATAAGTAAACCCCTGTTAAGTTTGGAGTTAATTTATAAAAAAATACAGAAATATTTTTGACGGAGTAGAATTAGTAGAACCTAATTTAGTAGGTATCTCTCACAATGTGCTACACAAAGTTTATGGTTTGTGTCTTACTGTATTTTTATTTATTTTTAACTGTAAGTAGAATTATAAATTCCCACATTAGTTTTGATAGGTATCTTAGCAAAAAATATTTACAAGGAAACCTTTTACTTATCTAAATGTCTCATCTAAACGCTCGTCAGGTGACAACACACACAATTACGTTTTCATCATGAATCTTATTTCCCCGAAAAGAAAATCTCGTGTTTAGGCGCAAGCTCTTCTCTCAATTTTCCCCTGTTTGATTGGAAGGGAAAATTGGGCTTTGGCCTTGTACCTATAAACGTTGCTGTGTACGTACTTTTCAGGCTTACACCTTCGGGTGCCTTCGGGCGGTTTGCGTATTAATTTAAATGAATGGAATCAGAATTCTTCACAAAACCGGATAGATTGTATCCGATTTTGTGAAGAATTCTGTAGTCTTTTGGAGGATTTAAGAAAACCAAAATAAGCTTGTTCTCTCAAAATTGTGGTTTACGCGTACCTTTACCCTTTCAAAGGAGAAGAACGTTAAATATTTTTCATACCTATAGATACAATTTTATCAAATCTGTATAGAAGCTGTCTTTGAATATCAACCTGAACTGAAATCTTGAAGTTTTCTCGCGAGTAAAACTTGTAATTTAGGTAATCTGATAACTAATCGAGCTCACTAAAATTTTTAAAGTGAAATCTATAAAGCATTAACACTGTACAGGTGCTAAAATTTTACATAAAGGTTCCCTAAACTCACAAATAATCTTTATTAAACTTTTTCTGTTGCACGGATTCTTACTTTTTAGGGTTCTTTTCTATAATAGTATTTTTGTTATGGTACCCAAATAAAAATTACCAATTAACATTAGAATTAGAATCAGAATCAATAACTTTATTTATTTAGGCTTACAAAATAAGCACTTAGACAAGTCAAATTTTATACTATAAACATAGTTATTATTATCAAATAAGAAATAAGGTGTTATTGATATTCTCTTCACTTCAATTTTTTGTCCACTAGTGGAAGAGGTGAAAAAGAAACCACTAGCACATTATAATATCACTTATGTGTCTAATACATGTTTATTTCGCCTATCTAAATCTAATGCGATTTAGATACATGTCAATATTTCTTTAAAGCTAAACAGAACATTGGATTTCTTACATACTACTGACAGTGTGGAACGGAGCGACATCTGGCCAAGCTCTAACATCATTGATGTAATCAACTATTAAGAAATGTAATGACATCATAATTAGTAAATCTAACTTCTTTAGTAATTTAATAAGTATTTACAGCTTGAATGAATAATTTGATGCAGTTTAGTTATTATGTACCTAAATGTATAGTAGAGACGTGGTTGATATTTATTTTCAAATTCATAAACGCATTATTTTCAATCCTTAGAACTTTGTCTTTATAAGCTTCACTGTTATTATGATTGATTTTTTGCTCTATTACTAAATTATGTAAAATTTGTACGCATAATGGCAAATCACAGTGCTCTTAATTTTGTGTCAACATCTCTGTAATACCTGTGTATCACAAATAAATTAACTATGAACTATAATATTTCCGGTCATGTAGGTTTGTCAATCCCATCGTATTATGATAGTGAACGAATAGAGAGTGCACCTGTGTTTGGACCCAGATGTCTGCACTTCAGACCTACGTACGTAGCAAGTTTTCGTGAGATGGAGTGACGCGCGCCGCCATAACCGAAATTCAGCAAGGTTGAAATTATTATTATCACAAGTTAGATGGAAAGTTTGGAAGGAATTTAGGATGTTTGCTACCTCTTCACGCCAAAACCACTAAATGGCCTGTAATTTATCATAGGTGCAGTCAGTTAAACCCAGTTATTTTGTGTTTTCCGCCTTTTTTCCTCTGATATGGATCGGATACATTTTTAGGCTAATATTTGCTATTTAATTTAGTACTTGCGATCAGTGTTTTGCGTCTAGGCGTGTCGCTATTTATTTTATATTTATTAATTGGAAAACCAGAAGCTTATTTAAACTGATTGAATAACATAGAGAAATATATCCTAGGAAGCTTAAATTAGGTTTTCATGGTTAAAAAACAGAGTAGCAACAATTATTAAAGCTATGATCATACTAAGGCTAATGGCAACATGAATCTAACAGAAGGCAAAAAAGTAATAAGTTAACAATAGATTTCAAACTATACATAATGCATCTCTTTCTTCACCAAAAAAGTTATTATACATATGTATGTATAAACTTATGATCTTTTATCCTAGAATAACATTATAGGCGTACTAAGCCGCTGGCTTCACCTAGTTATTAATATCCTCTCGTATACTCAGGGCCAAAGTACCAGCGCCTGGACGACGGCTCCCTGTACATAAGTGCAGTCAGCTCGAGCGACCGCCACCACTCCTTTCGGTGCCAAGTGCGGGACCGGATCACTGGCGCTACCTACACTAGTGAATACTTTGGTAAGTGCGAGATGTATCTATTTATTTATATTATAGCCCATTTGCTGCCTAACGGCACGGAGGAACAAGATCACTTAAAATAATAAATAAAGCTGGGCAAATCTCACAGCATCATCAACCACAAGCTAAGCAGATCCCTGAGTCTGGTTGACGATAGTATCGAGACGTGACAAGGATCGTGACGTTCCATTTTTTATGGGAATGGATCAGCTGCTCTATCGTGTGGATGCCTGGATCTACGAAAATTCCATAAAAAAATGTGACGTCACGATCACATTTCGATACTATCGATATAATATATCGATATAATCTTTGTATCGGCTGCCTTGCTATCTATAATATTATTATTTATCTCTCTACCAATACTTATCAGTTTGCAAATACAAACAGCAAATATACACAACATCTCATCAAATATTGTAGTAGGGAGGAACCACAATTTTTTACTTTTTACTTTATAGTCAAATCCTGTTGTTTATTTTCAAATTCTCACATCCTCTGAACCACGGACATGGTAGAGCTGCGCCTAAAGCTCTGAACAGTGTCACTCGTCAGTATTGTATTCTCTTTGCAGTGTCAGACTTACTTGTCCATGTCCTAACGTTTGACGTGTATGTGTTGTCAGATGGAAACTGTACCAAAGACAAGATTTTTCATAAATTAGGCCGGCTACAGACTGGTCGTGACTCGCGCTCCATCTGCCTAACTTCTTAATTGTTATTTTTACCCGACTACGAAAGGGTTATGATTTTGACACCCTATGTATATATGTATGTATGTAGCCGATTTTTATGTTCCCACGTAGCGCTGAAACTACTGGTCCGATTTCAACAAATGAGGTGTCGTATGATTCGTCTTAATAGCCCGATGGTTATAGGTTATGTGACGTCAGATAAAAATGGGGGTCTAACGAGGTAGCGGGGGTCTAAGAAAGGGTCGAAAATCTCAATGTTAGTAAATATGCTCGTATGTGGTATCGTTGCAAAGGTCTTTGTTTGTACTTTCCGAAACCGTTTCTCAAACTTTTGTGAGGTTAACGATCCTCAAACTATTAGCAAAAAGTTGTAAAAAAAATATAGTTAAAAACTAAAACCCGACTACATAAAAGTCTTAAACAAGCGTTCACCTATTGTCCATAGCATTTTCTTTAGATACTTAGGTAGTCGGAGGCACCCACCCCATATACCTAGGGTAAGTACAATTAGTAACAAAGGCCTCCGATATGATAGTTTCATTCTCACACAGAGCTTGTATTATAGTACCCTAGGCATAGGGTCAGTCTAAAAATCCCTGAAAATATTAGGATAAATTTAGGAATTTCTTCACAAAGTTCAGAAGTTCCATCATTTAGGTTTCTGAACAATCTTTAAAAAGTAATTTTTGAGATTTTTGTCGACAGGAAGATTGACAAAGGGGTTGTTTTACGGTCGTTGTTCACAAAAGGGTAAAATGTTAAAACTCTGATGTGATTATTTTGATTGAATTTCGAGATTGCGTAGGTGAAGTAAGTCGTCTCTTCTGAGCTTTTATTACCAAGATAAGACGAAGGTATTCATCTGCTTTCAATTTGGGTATTTCCGAGAACATCTAGATTGAAACGCTTTTACTTTTTCTGTAACATTTATAAAGGCAATCTGTTACGTTCGTCAAGCTTTCATCTAACATAAGACGATTCTTGGAAAACACCTCTTTATTCTTATTCCGGGCCTGATTCCGCCATCAGTACCTACATATTTCTTTTTCACATTCTGTACATCTTTTAACCGTTTATATAAGACCGTCGGGTTAGGCTCGGAAATGGAACCTTCAACTTATATTGTTGTTTGTAAAAATATAATTTTCATTAATCATTTGAGTGTCATAAAGTTTCTCAATTTATTCATAAACTGCTGATATCGGCCAATGCTGTCATTGCACAGGGGTGTCTTCTCACTGAAGAGGGAATGGAAAAGAGAATGCAAATAGAAACACCCCAGTACAGTGAAAATGGAAATATTTTTCTGTGTTTAACCACTAAGGAGTACAAGTTTGAAATTGTTTCTTTGTCCAGGTCACGCGATAGTGACAGAGCCGAAAGGCGGCGTGCGGCCGCGCATGGCCGAAGAGCCTCGCGTGCGCCGAGTGGCAGTTGGGAGGGACTTGCGGCTGCCCTGCGCGGCGCACGCTTGGCCGGTGCCTACCTATAGGTAAGTGTCTCTACATTAGGCTAGGTCACGCGATGGATATACATTATATTATCAAAATAGGAAGTTTACGTCTGTAATTTTAAAAAACAGTTCATGCATTATTTTCTTCCTCAAATTAATGATGCATTCTCGTAGTTGGCGATGGATAGGTTATGATGGCAGCAAATTATAGTATCTTCAGCATAACTTGAAAAGTTAGTTGAAAATCAACTCACGTTTAAATGAATTTTCATTAGTATCCAACATTTTGTCTTCATTAATTCCAGTGTTTACCTGAAACTTACAGCAACAAACTAACGCATAAATCCCAAGTAACAACAAAGCTTTAGAACAAGTTCGTATAATTTCTAAGTTAATTAAAAACACTTAGTTATTTGATAATGGAGCTCTGTGTCGTGCGAGATAGCAGAGTCTTTATATCACTTCTTCCACTAGCGGACAAAAAAATGAAGTGAAGAGAATATCAATAACACCTTATTACTTATTTGATAATAATAACTATGTTTATAGTAATAAATTTGACTTGTCTAAGTGCTTATTTTGTAAGCCTAAAGAAATAAAGTTATGGATTCTGATTCTGATTCTATCAGCCAGGTAAGGACATATAAAAAAATAGGTTCGCTGTTTTTATTTTCTCGTAAATCAAGGTTATGACTCCTTTCACGACTTTTCTCTAAATCTCATGGTCCCTGCTTTAGCCATCTACTCCCACCTCAAGACACGCCTGTATATTATAGATACAGAAGCTCTAATATTCTCAGCCCGTTGATGTCGTAAAAGCCGATTATGGGAATCAACCAGAGGAATGACAACAGCTTCCTTCTGTGTATTTTAATCCTGGCGATCATCAATCCGTCCACCAAGTGAGCTGATGATGGGTTAACCCTCTTTTTGGGGGATTCATGTCAGCACTAGTCAGCAGTGAACGTTATGCGTGTTAATGATCATTAACTTAGGCTTTATTAACCGTTACACCAAATCTTTGCAAAGTCCTAAATTAGATAGTTTATTCATAAAATAGCCTTTAGAAAATAATTTTCTCAGCTGGGTACTTACTAAACATGATAACTATAGTATTTTGCAACAGGAATAGGTCATATATCCCGCAATCGTGAGCCATCGAGCGTTTATTTGTTTTTATTTGTTTAAAACCTTTCAGGAATACATTGTACGGAATGCTGACTGCGGAGGTGCCTAATGTGTCGTCGATTTGTTGATGGGCGTTTAAAGAAATTTGGTTTTAGACGATACTTACGATTACGTTATTTATGCAAAGTTATCGAAGTACCTTCTTATCATCGAAACGATATGTCATTAATGTTTTGCAAATTGAGTATGTAGGTACTTAGGTAGAACTTTGATGTTCTTTGATTCGAAATTCGTTCAAGAAATTAATGTTTGCAAGCTCAAGAACTGACACGGTCGAAATATGTTTGCCTCATCTCAAACCACGTTTTAAAAAAAGATGAAAAATTAACGCAATCACTGTCCAACCTCGATGGTCCGACCCGCAAAGGCGCGCTGGTGGTTTACGAATGTGGTCGTATGCGTCTTCGGCCATGAAAGTGTTAAGGGTAAAACGGGGTGAATAGAGACTGCAGGGTGAATAGAAATGATCGAATTACTGGAGAAAAAACATCCATTTGCATAGGTTAGATCCACCAACACAGGAGGTCAACAGTCACGGACTAAGGATACTTCCACTGCTACAAGTCTTGGTCCAGTATTACGTCCAGTTCTATTCACCCTGGAGTTTCTATTAAGCCCGTTTCACCAGGTACTTACTGTATGTATATGCCGTTGATATCTACGTATCGTTGGTACTTACTATATGTAAACGCCCGTAGATATCTACGTTTCGTAACTTTCGAGATGAATTTGTTACTAGCCCGATTTACGAGTAGTAGAAACACTACCTAATACCGTTGGTGCATGTACTCTTGCAATACTATGCGGTATAACCCCTTTACCGCATTCAGCACAATTTTCTTACGCTACATTGATTCTTTGGATGTTATTCGCTCGAATATAATACCTACCAGCCAATATCTTTTAGTATCATCTCATTTTATGACTAAATTTTATACCGGGAAGAATTTAAAAGCAAAATTATAGGTTTAAAAATAATATCGTTTGAGCTATAAAATTTGAAAGATGACTAGAATGTTTTTAATTTAAACAAGCTATGTGGACCTAGTTGGCAATGCACCGACTGCTAAATGAATATGAACTTTTTTATATATAGGTAGGTAACCAAACATTTATTATTCACGAATATTCCACGAATAGTTACTGCGATGCTTCGTATAATATCGACACGTAGAATTCTTGTTTTGCTGGAATACCGATAATTTTTTAAACAAAATATTTGTTCAGAACTTTGCTACTTGTGACATAAATACCCCATTAATTACTAATTAATAATAAAAAGCTACTTATTATTCGGCTTATAGTTTTTAGTAGCGCTCTTCACCTATACACAAACACAACCACATTTTGATTAATAAATCATCTCGATAGCTACATTTGACGGCTCTATATTAGGTACCAACCATTTCAATATCATTCTACCCACATATTCATTTTAATCGACTTGGTCGCGCTCTATCATGCTTGCATTACGTAGTTATTTAAATAAGACGATCTGCGAATCTGTTTTAATCTCCTAGTGACGATTCAACCTAAATTTTATAATCCAACGCGACATGATTCGCTTTTACTGCCAAGCAGCAATTTGGACCGACACCCAAATGGCATTATATCCAACCTATCCCTCCATTCGCACCTTGGCTAGTAAATGTAGCTGTAAAGATATGAAACTCAATAAAATAAACGGTTTTGAATTTACATAGTGTGGCTTTACCTTCATTCCCGCTCAGTTGACTAAAGAGTCATTCATTCAATCAGATGCCACGGTAGTGACCCTGCCAAATCGATTAGGATGCAGGTACCGGAAACCCTTTTCTTGAAACATTTATAGACTTTTCGGGTTTTAATTTTCACAATTAAATTATTTTTAATTAATTGTTTAGAAACGATATTATACAATTATGAAATATGTTTTAGAATAGTCACGAACAAAATCGAAAAGTCTAAAACATTGCGAATATCAACTTATTTAATGAGTTTCTTTTCTATCCAAGCTTGTTCCCCGTGTTTGTCTGTAAGTCTGTACTGTACCTACTCTTAGCTTGTTAGGAAAATGTCGTGTAATTTAAATGGCTTTTCATAATGTTATCATTTGGTTGTCTCGCCTCCAAAGTAAAGGCGATATGCTAATATTTAAACATGCTCTCGGTAATTAAAAAGTTTGAATGTTTTCAGTCGGCTTAACTATAATGGGTGGCGTAACTATAATGGGTTCTTAAAAGCTTTTAATAATAGGTAATTAAATTAACTCTTTGTTAAACCGGACATAAAGAAGATGAAAAATAAGAAAATACATGTTAGGAGATTATCAGCATCAATACAAAAGCGATGTTAAGAGAACGGGCTATGTTAAGAGTCTTATTGCTTCTCCCAGAATAAAATAAAAATACGATGAAGAGAACAGTTCCGCCATTTGATTTTCCTAACTAAATCCTCTTAAGATATTCGCTGGAACAAAACTCCGAGCAATACCTACGCTTTATTTGAGGAACTGATTATCTCGAGTTATGAAATTACCGGGTTGAGTGTTCCTCAGACTAATTTACATTATTGGGCCTTCTCCAAGCCTCAATTTGTCGGCTATTTCTTTGAAGACTTCACTTACGCGCATTATTTTAATAATAATAATTCTGGACAATCCACACAGCATCATACAGCCACAAGCTAAGTAGAGCTTGTTTTATGGGTACTAGATAACTGATATGTAAAAATGAACCCCTATTTGTCCTCTATAACTTGAGAACGGCTTTACCGATTTCATTCATCTTTTTTTTAATGTTTTCTAATATTTGGTAGAATGTTCTAACAAAACTTTGAAAATGGCGCAGAATATTAGAAAATATTAGAAAACTTAACGACTACCTTTATTATAAACTCTTTTAATGTAACCTCAGCCGCACAGCGTTATATAGGTACTCTTTGCTAAGCAGGTTTGAAATAAATTTGAAGTTTGAATTGAATGACAGGACAACGTCTGTCGGGTCAGCTAGTACTTAATAAATTACAGTACACAAATAAGCCCGGAGTCGGGGCGGTGTTGCTCCCCCACCTCGGAAAGCACGTTAAGCCGTTGGTTCGGTGTCTGACCTCTCCCCAGTCGTCTCAGTCTGTAGTCCCATCGGATTACGAGAGTTTAGGAATAGAGAGCACCTGTGTATGCGCACACATTTGGGCACTATTATACGTCCTGTGCACCTAGCTAGTCTCCCTTGAGACGGGGTGCTGCGCGCCCTGGCCGAAAATTCGGCTAGGAGGACATCATAGTTTTTTTTTACTATAATTATGTAGAAAACACTCAGAACGCCCTTACACCTAAGTATCTTCACCAAACCGTGGATGGATGCGGGTTGAGTAGATATAATTGAAACTTAAGGTGCTAAGTAAAAAAAAAAACAAAAAAAATTCACAACGTATTCGTTTGCGATTTTTTTTTTCCTTGCCTAAGAAATCTCCGAGACTGATGAGAAAGTGACGACGCTAATTTTATAAGGCCGTAGAAAGGAAACCAGATACTAGGTCAAATCTACGAAAAAAATTGAAATTCTTCCTTAGAATTTCAAATTGTTGGATATTCAAATTACCCACCTTATTAACCATAATTTAACTGTTATAAGTAGCTAAACTTAGAAATAAATCAAATAAAAGTATAAATCGATCTTTGAAAAATAATTCTATCAAGAAAACATTCACCAATCATATGTCTGCTCTATAATTAATCTAATAAAAACCTTCCAAATTTTCAATTCTCGTTTTGGATAAACTGAACTCCCTATTGTTTTGGAGAAAAATCTCTTCAAAAATGAGCAATTATTTTTACATGTTTTACGTAGCACCTTAACTCCCAAAGGTACATACATACATACATATGTATATATTTGTTTGAAAACACTGTCACTTGTGGTTAATAACACTATTTATTAAATTGTTGCTTATTTTCAGCGTAACGTACACTTTAACTATTTTATTCGATTAATTTTATACGGAGCCCATGTTTACATTAGCAACATTGGTTAGATATCCTAAATAACATACCTAATCAATACAAAGGTTAGTTAACCATGAAATGTGTACCAACTCAAACACATAGCAGAATCAGAATGCCTACCTAATTAGGTAATCAATCCCTAATTAATAGCTATAACATAATTATATGTATCTTACATAACTAGTGCTAACAAGAAGTTACCTACTGAAGTTGCATAAGTTAAAGTGCGCGCGTCGTTAGCTGGTAAAGTATAACTTGTACCTAAGGATTCCTGCCTATGGCTATGGTTGGCTATGGTTGTGGTTTTTTATAGTACTAGCGACCCGCCCCGACTTCGCACGGTGGGGATGTTGATACTAAATTATAAACATTATACATATAACTCTTCCTCTTGAATCTATCTATTAAAACCGCAATATCCGTAGCGTAGTTTTAATGATCTAAGCATACATAGGAACAGCGGGAAGGACTTTGTTTTATACTAAGTACGTAGTGATAGTGAGACCTTCGTTTGACCACAATCTCACCTGATGGAAAGTGACGATGTGGCCGACGTTGTATCACGAAGGTCTAGAAGACACCGATTCACTCTTGTCTTGAAGAGACCCAGAAAAACAGAAGCACCGGAAAAACAGAAGCAGGCAGTGAGTTCCATTCTTTAGCGGTGCGAATGATGAAGGTGGACGAAAACCGCTTAGTACGAGTGTAGTTTCCATAAAAACAACGCATGCGAAGCCGCGGGCAGAAACTAGTAATTCTTTAAAGTACTAAGTTTAAGCTTTACTAAAATTTACGAAACAAGAACCTTACCTGGGACATGCTGAAGCTCCTCAAACACAGGATTTAGTGAAATAACCGTGAACAAAGCCCGCAGGACCACAAACTTGTTTCATAGTGTTTGTCTTGCAACTGCCAAAACAAACAGAAGTTCAACTGAAACCCTATCCACATTTCTATTCATGCGACAAACAACAGACTTCACTCTGTTTGACTTCATAATTTAATGGAATTAAATTTTCCTAGCATCTCTTCGCACGTATAGCAGAGCAGTTCTATAATACATTATTCTCACTTATCTATGTTTATTAGATTACGCAGCGCACGCTAGTAAAGCAAGGCATAGGTTTGTCGACATTTACAACAATTCTCGTCATATTTCAGTCAAATAAACAGTGTCCCATGGTGATCATGGTAGGCAAATGCCAGAAAAAGTTAGGAAATTTGAAAATAACTATCTATGAAACGAAACATTCCTTTTTTAAAGCAAGTAGCACTCATTTTTACACACTCACTCTCATTTGCATAAGGTTTTAGGGCAAATCACTCTTTTATCCGCATTAAAACTCTAAACTATTAAAATTTGTTCCGTTATGCATAACATTTTGCGTTAGGAGATATCACCAATTAACTAACTATAGTTGAAACATGGAGAGACAATTCTATTATTTGGGGTAACTAAGAGGCAGATATTTGGCCTTTGTCCACTCCACTAAATATTGAAATTGATAAGACAATCTCCAATAGTTCGCGCTAAGGATTCATAAATATTCGAAGCACGCTCCGAAGTATCAGAAGGGGTCTTTGAATACTAATATTTTACCGAATCAGCCGATAAATCTTCCGGTTTCGTAACATCAAAAGTAACAGAGCATAAAACTTCGCAAACGTCGTCGGTGAACTGATAACATTTTATGTTTTCCACAAAGAATTATACCAACGGTGCCTCCGTCACTCTTAAGTCAGCTTTGTGGTGCTTTGAAAATAACTCTTTAAGTAAGGTACGTTGTAGTTATACGAAAGGGTTCGTGCAGTACTTTAACAAGTTATGCTCTCGTATTTCTATCATGGATGTAGGTAAGTTTTCTTGACCTTTGTAGTCGGATACCTGTTCTCCATCATCATGGCTTCGATCCTGCTAAGTAATAAATACATACAAATCAAACTAAAACTACCTCAAAAATCACAGTTTATACAGCAGGAATCAGAGCTTTGCTAAGCACCAAAGTAACCAACAGCGATAAAATAGTCGTTGTTTGACAAAAAGTAACTCCAATGTCTTTTCAAAGTGAACAGTCAGCGAGTTAGAGACTATTTCCTCTGTCGAAAACCTCTACTACGCGCCATAAACTTTCATACCCAGAAACCTTTTAGAATGCAAATGTCTCGGTGCATTCCGGCTCCTTTCAAAACTATTTCTAAAGGGTACAACCTAACTACGAAGATACGCCCCGTACTACCATTTTCATTTCCGTTGGAATTTCGCATGGGATTGGAGATCCTTGGAGATTGTGTGTAATAGCGACTCTGAAAGTGCTTAGGGACCTTGTGCGCTACTTGCTAATTGTGCTGACTAAATGAAGACCTTACCTAGTTAGTATTAAAGTTGAAACATGGAGAGAGAACTCTATTATTTGTGGTAACTAAGCTCCTGTTTGGAGCTTCGCAAGAACCAGTATTAAATGTGGTAAAAAATCCAACCCAATTCTATTCAACAGGCTCAGTAATACTAGCAATATCATTAAGTTTCTATATAAAAATAAATGATTTAAATATAAATAGCTCGAGCAGTGGTTAGGTACCTATAGCATAGAATGTATTTTTCAATAAAGTACCAGTTATTTAATTTTAGACTTCACAAATTCTTCTTGGTTGCATTATTGATAGTAGAATAGACGTAAAACTTTTCAAAGGCTACAGCGGTTTGTCTATCGAATCTAGCGAAGTAAACAACCAACAAAGTTCGTATTTCTAAATTACCTTAGATTACAAATAAACGTAGGTAACTAATTTATATCAATTGCGGAGTTCTCCGATGCAGGCGATGTGAAACGGGCGGAGCTAGTAATAATTAAACCAAAGGAATTGCAGTAGAGCCCAGGCTACGTATTTATTATGCTATAAACCTACCTTGAATTAGGATTTAAGAGGTATCACAATGTAT
This sequence comes from Eupithecia insigniata, assembly GCA_947859395.1. Taxonomy (NCBI): domain Eukaryota; kingdom Metazoa; phylum Arthropoda; class Insecta; order Lepidoptera; family Geometridae; genus Eupithecia; species Eupithecia insigniata. The sequence goes on along the minus strand of OX402009.1, from coordinate 6,291,728 downwards.
TTTACAGGATGAAGTGAAATTACTTTGCTGTGAAGTTGCTATCTACTGGTATTAATGAAAAGCTTACAGTGAGGTTATTTATATTGTATAAAAATTAGATTAAGCATATGAACTTAAACTTTTCTTGTTTTTTGGACGGTTATATATTGTTAAAAAAAGGTTTTATAAATTCTACTTTATAATTCTTAAACTTTCTAAACATAGGTAGGTACGCAATACGTACCTAATTAACTTGTTTTAATGAGTTCGTGTCAGCATTTACCCAAATTTATTTACCTACCCACCTACCTAGTTGGGTACACAATTAGGTACAGCCAGATTGATGCAAATTCTATCCATATCTAATAGTATTATTCTTGACCAGGTGGTTTCGCGAGCACCACGACCAACTAGTCCCTATAGAGAAGACCTCCCTATGGCCCAGAGCGACGCTGCTCGGCGGGGGTCTACTCAGCCTCGACAATGTGCGTCGAGAGGACGCGGGTAGATTCATCTGCTGGCTCAACAACACGGTCGGCAGCGAGTCACTGCACTTCACAATTATTGTCACAGGTATCTAGAATAACTTGTATTTCATTTCATCCGTCCACATGGTCATTATTACTGGAACGACCAGCTAGTTCCAATAGAGAAGACATGCCTATGGCCCCGAGTGATATTGCTCGGCGGGGGTCTACTCAATCTCGAGAATGTGCGTTGAGAGGACACGGTTAGATAGATACGCCACCACAACAATACGGTTGACAGTGTCTTCACTTCACTATTACTGTCACATGTACCTATCTATACAAGGTTATTGGTAATCCACTGACCATGTGTAAAATGCAGGTTCTGCTCATCATCACGAACACGTTTGCGAAGACCTGCCTAATGAAGTATGAATGACCGATCTCACACACTCATACACAAATGAAGCATTAAATAAACGTTTACTGAATGAATGGGGGGACCTACAAACTAAACCAAATTTAAAAAATTATACCTGACGTCTTCACAAGCGTGTTTGTCATGATGAACAGTACCTGCAGTTCACGAGGTGTCAGTGACCAATAACCCTGTACTTATAACATGACTCGTAGGACATGGTCATTGTTACACGTGCTACTAGGTAGCCTTAGAGAAGACATTCATGTAGCATCCATTTGTTGTATTCTATTTGACAGTCTGTATAAGCCTAACGAGTCAATCTTGTAAGTATACTCTACAAAATGTGGATACGCTATGTGCCTCTGCACATAGTTAAAAACAAGCAGACAAAACAAGCTTTTACAAATGGCCTGGTAAGATTATTTTCATTCCAATTTTAGTTTCAATCTCCATATCTCCGGGTATACGGGAATTGGTTTCTCTTTTGGAAGCTTCATGAAGCTAATGAGTTCGTGATTACAAACCCGAACAGCAAAACCGACCAACCATTCCATAGTAGTAACCAACAAATACAGCTACAGTCCTTGTTCCAGAACCTATTTCCGTCCGAATAAAACCAGAAGTTCTCCGAACGAATCCGAACTCCAACAGCAGTTTGGAATGCAAAGTTACAGGGCACCCTGTAGAGCTAGTGTATTGGATACATAATGGACGAGTCCTCAAACCGAGCGATCGAGTCAAAATATCAGAAGACGGCCTAAGAATACATATCAGAAATTCTCAAAGGGATGACCAAGGAATTTATCAGTGCTTCGCTAGCAATTCGAGAGATCAAGCTTACGGGATATCAGAGTACATTATTGAAGGTGAGTTCATTTAATTTGAATGTAACGGAGTCTCGTTGGCATTCGGTGAACGTAAATTATGACTCTGATAGAAATAATGCCATAAATTTTAGAGTCGATCTTAGATTTTAAAGTAGATTGAATTGAAAATGATCAATGGTTTCTTAGCTTCAGCCTCAATTTATTTCACCTACTTATAAGAAATACGGACCTTTTTCTTTATACGGGATATTTCGTTTATAAATTGTTAAGCGAACAAACTTTGGAATCGTAATTAAAAAAATTGATTGGAAAACTTTCCTCCATTGATCAACAAAGTTTGAGACAGAAGTTAAGCTTTCTTTTAAAATACAATAGAAAGTTTGTGCAATGTTTGATTCCCTTTGTATTGTACTAAAGGAAATTTGCAGGTTCTTTTTCATTTTGTTGTTTATTAGTGCTGGTTAGAATCTTTGTAAAGAACTACATTAGGTAGGTACCTAAGGATAAAGTACTTCTTTCCCCAGTGCGTGTAGTATAGTGTAGTTATGTAGAAACTAGGTGTGCCCGCGGCTTCGCCTGCATAGAATTCTAGTTCTTATGCGGGAACCTATTTTTTAATTTATTCTTCTATTCAAGATGGAGACAAATCCTACAAATCAAAGATCATTGATATTGGTACAACCGTTCTTGAGTTATAAGTGTTCGAACAAACCCGACTTTTTATATTAAGTTAATATTGAGTCGAGCATTTCAAACAATGCACGTAGTGAGAAATAACCATTCAAATATTTATGGATTTGTCAGTAGGGTAGGAAGTGATTATTTATAATCCTCTCCATCCACGGTTGTCTTTTAGAGATTGCTCTTAAGTGATAAGATCGCCACTTATGACTTAGTTTGTATGTCGTTTTGTTATATTGTTTCTAGCGATTTAAGTGTACAATAAAGTATTTTTATATATCTAAGATCTAAAGCAGATACTGGTTGCAGCAAGCTTAATACAGAGCGCAATTGCACTCATGGGAGGAGGTCTATATCTAGTAGTGGACTATTATCATTATCATCGTTATATAGGCCCAAACACGTCCATTACTGGACATAAGCCTCCCACAAATAGCGATCCTGAGCTACCTCCATCCTTCAACTCCCTTCTACCGTTTTGATGTCGTCGAACTAATATAATAGATTCATAATGATTATCTCTGTTGTATCTGGGGTTTTCGCAGATATAATTAATTAATACACTCCGATAATTTGATATACTACGCGTTTATTATTTCCAATGTGAGATGGATGGAACTGACATAACGAAAACTATATGACAGCCTAATGTTGCCGGTCAACATAACATGCTACAATCTCAGTGGGTAATATTTTTTATTATAATCAACAGCGAATGAAAGTAAAGCGAAGTCTACGGCGAACCGGTCGCGTCGAGCGCCCTACGCTAGAAGCACGCACACACACGATACAGATTGGAACTTTACTGGGACGAGAGGTATGTACTAACACAACTAAATAATGCTAAGGACAGCCCTAGGCACATAGGTACGTACAATTCACTTTTCGGTACGTAGTAGAGCATACATATATGTATGTATCACAAAGGGATTAGGCAGCGTTTTCGATGAAAGCCCCCAGGTGGCTTGACTTTTGACTTGAAAACCTTGACAAATTATATACTTAAACCTTCCTCATGAATCGCCCTTATCTATTGGTGAGAACCGCATGAAAATCCATTTGGTAGTTTTTGAATTTATCGCAAACACACAGACACACGCGGCGAAGGACTTTGTTCTATGATATATAGTGATAATATACGTATTGTATAAGTCGAATTTCTTCCAGGGAAAATGTTCTATTTAAAACTATGTTCTAAAGCGCCCAACAAAGAAAAAACACGAAATTTGAAATGAGTAGGAACCTGTTTTAATAGCGAGCCATGTTATTGTACTCGTCAAAACACTTGTTAACCACGAGAGCCTAAGATTGTGTAATGAAAATGCCGTCTTGTTATCTCAAACAAGTATTCCAACAAGATATCTTTTGTGTAAATAAAACAAAAGACTTTTGTAACTTTGCTCACTTTCGTCGTACTCCCTTCTGACCCCGAACAAATAAAATTGTCACGTCATTTACGTAGAAAGAAAGCCCACGAGCTGGTTAAACAAATTACTTGGGGCGATACAACTATCTGAAATAAAGGGCCTATATAACTTTTCCACTTACTGGCCCGGTGTCGCAACTGCTCCCAACTTTATCATAAACAAAAGGTAACAAAATTTTGACATTGAGCTACGATATTCGGCCGTTTTTGTGGCTGGCTTTGTAGACCGCATTAATCTTGGTCGCCTATTTAAATATTGGTAGGTAACGAGGTGAGACCCAAACGTGGGTGAGTGTGGGCTGATCAGATAAACAGAATCTGGGGCATTGATATTTGCTTTTGGTGAACTATTAAGTGTTTGATTTTACTGAAACAAACTCAGCCTAACATGACTCAGGAGCGAAGTAACATTATCGAACCTGCTTTAGCAAAAAAAAAACTTTTTTATGAATAGTTAGAAATAGGTAGGCCGCAATAAAACACTTCTTTATCTGGAAGGAGAATCCATAGAGGAAAGAATTCAATTTCCTTTGCGGTTCAGCAATTTTCGTAAAATATCATCCCCATATGAAAAGCCAGCGCAAGTTTATGACCTGGCTCTAGCCACGACGTGCTCTGGTTTCCATGTAAATGTGTAGGTAAAAGAAAAATATAATAAATCCAACTTTTTTATTCGTCCTCCGCCCGACAACTTCATAAAATATGTAAAAGTCCAGTTTGAAGCCCGGATCCGCTGCAAGCTATTAGAGTCAGCTCTTCAGCTCAAACAAAGAGCTTCAGTGACTCAGGCACGCGGCCGCTGGCGCATCCAGCCGGTGCACTAAATACTAAACCGTAGATTATTCAATTAAGATCTTATCTCGTACCACGTAAGGTCGCTTTTACCCGCCCCCAAGAAGCAATATAGGCTGCTTTGTTTCATTATTAATTCGTTCCCCGCTATTTGGTGTCGCTGCTCTTCAGGGTACGGTATAAGTAGAGTCGCGGCGTACGCCCGACCACTTATTTCACTACCATATATTTTTTTCCTTCTTTGCACCAGCGCGGTGATTTAGCTTTCATTTCATGGGAAATAGAACATGCATATAAAGTAGGTTGTATGATGCTGTATGATATGGCTTTCCGAGTTAAATTGAATACATTTCTCTTACATTGTTATTCACAAGCTTCAATAAAGGGGTATCGTAGCGTGCAGACTGCCGACATCTCTACAAAAGTTAATAAAAGAATCCTTTTATTGTAGCGTTTGCTTTTCTTCTAGCTATTTTTACTTTGGAAATAGCATGTTTTATCAATAGAGATGAAAGAAAACTGATTCCTTTTCTTTAAATATTCGGTAGGATAGAGGGTACCTACATTTCATTCAATAAGTTATACTCGCACGAGTTTGACCTTCCGTTAACAAGCGTCTTTGTCTCTCAAGGGGATAAACACGACGACAAGGAAGAATTATTTCACCTATAAAGCTACCTGTGCTTATTTAGCGGATTACATTTCGTTGAGTCAGCGGACACGAAGAATTCAATGACGCAAGGCTATAAACAAGTTGAATCTACAAAGAAAAGGAAAATATGAGAAGCTTTGGCTTAGCAATGCGTCGAGGCAGTTAAATACTATGGTGAGAACCGCATGAAAATCTGTAAAATATCTAGGAATATCGGATTATAGACTCCGATTTATAATCCAAGATATTTTACGTCAAAAAATATATTTATAAACGATAACGTAACAATTACTGATAACAATTAATAAGTAAATAATGTTGGACAATTCACACAGCATTATCTAGCCCCAAGCTAAGCAGAGCTTGTGTTATGGGTACTAGATAACTGATAACAAAAACAGAAAAAAACAAGGTAACATAAAGCTATCACTAAAAACTAAAACACAAACTTCAATAACGCATAATCTCACATGTATAGCAAAAATGTTAAAAATTTTAATTCGAAAACGAACGAGAGATCAAGTAAATGATGAATAAAAGCTTTTAAAACCAAAAATCGTTTCGAGCTTCTGTGCTTTGCTTCAATGATACCAATGTCGTTAAATATTTTCCATCAATATTCCTTGGATTATATAACTCCTTTATATACAAAAAATTACCAGGGTTTTTAATCGGTGTATAGTATTTTTTTTGTTTATTTTTGATCTCATATGTGCATGTTTACTGAAAAAACCGTTAGGTACGTTATTGTTAACGTTATTTTCACAACAGTTAAAAAATAAAGCGTTTGTACGCAATTACCTTACGTCTGCTATATCCGATAACGTCAATTATCCGCTCAATATACATTCAACCATATTCCCGTAAAAATAAAGCCTGCTGTGATGGACGTGAAGCTGTATCAATGTCATAAACTTGCGCCAGGTGTGCTCAAGAAATCCGGACATTCCAAATAATACTGTGTAATTTGTCGTTCTTGAAACATGGCGTTATGTACCGCGACATCGCAGCTAACTTTACTCTGTGTTGTGTTATAAATAAGGCTTAAATGTGCTACGTTATAGTCGTCGAGCTTATGCTTTTCATGGGTATGCATGAGCTATTGAATTAGTAATAATATTTTTTGTAGCTGACGAGCCTAAAAATATTGCTCACAGCAATTTAACACCAATACTTGAAATCATCATCATCATCCAGTATACGTTCACTTCTGAACCTGATTAAAACATTTTGGTATGTACCAAATTTGGATTAGCCTTTTATGCCCCACAAAGATGGATATTTGATGACCGATGTTGAGCGGCGGGTGAAGGTCGCCTGTGACGCAGGAGGTTGCGGGTTCGATTCCCGCCTTGGGACAAATGTTTGTACGATCTGCAAATATTTGTTCCGGGTGTTATAGGTATTTTATATGTACAGTTAAAATATCTATATTAGTAACATATTGAATTATGTATGTCATCTAGTACCTATAACATATAGAATAGCTCAGCTTGGGACTATATGATGATGCTATGTGGATTGTACACAATATTTATTGATACATTGAAGGTTACATTCAGGTGACCTAGTAGTCCTTAGTAGCTCAAAACTCATCGGTGTCGAAGAGTAAGAAAGAAAGAAAATAATTTAATTTGAAACCATACATAACACAACACGGAACATTGCAATAAGAGGTGAGTACAAGAAACAGTAATATGTATATGAAGAAAATAGATTAAAAACAAAAACAAGTAAATTGTAAACTCCTGAGTTTTGAGCAAACGCACAAAACTCAATTCCCCAGCTCAAAACTCATCGTTCGCCACTAGAATCCGTATAATTAAATTTCAAACTTTGTTATATCAAACACCTAGAACATCAGTTCTAATTATATCTACTATATTGACCGGCGGCGTCTGGCTGGGAAGTTCACAGACGTGCAACACCTCGGAAAACACAGATATATGTACAAAAGTATGGAAGGTAGAACTATTTCCTCGGAATTCACTACGGAAATAGTCAGAATATCTAGACTATTGCACTTTACTCTTTGAATGTTAAATATTCAACCAGGTGTCTCGTTCTTTGAGGCATTTACAAGTAAAAAAGATTATACAGCAAATATGACTTGCACTAGTTTTTAAAATGGCACATAAGGTAGGGTAGGGTAGTGGGAATTAAATCAATATGTAACTAGCCTATCAGCTGATATGCTGACGATATTACTATTTTTAGCCGACTTCAAAAATAGGAAGAGGTTATTTGATTGGGTGTACATATGTACATATGTTCGTTGATTCATTTCATCAATTGTGAACCAATTTGGATGATTCTTTTGTAATTCTATAAAAAAATTAGAGATAATACTGAAAAATTCAATGAAAAATTTCAAAAAGTTAGTATTTGTCCCACGGAACAGAAAAAATAGCATTAAAAGGAATTTAACAAAATATTTTTAGTACTTTCAAAACAATTAAATTATAATACAATAGAATTAATGGATGCAAATAAATAACAAATATTGAGATCAATGTAAATATTTGAGTTTCTTTGTTCTATTGCTACAAACAGCATCATGCTGAAATCAGTATGGAAATAGTGAACTTACAATTAGTTCACTATTTCCATACTTAGGTAGATCCACTTATGTATATGAAACAAAGTTTATCAAAGTGGTTGTTCACAAATTATAAAGTATTGTTTTAAGATTTGGTTGACAACCTGTGTAAAACACAGGTTGTTTTAGTAAAATACACAACCAATAAATAACAAACTTTTTACAGCTTTCGAGCTCGTTAAATTTACATTAGGGGTAAGTAAACACAGACTTAACTAATTTGAATATTTATTTCCACTTGATACTAAAAAGCTCAGCAAAATTTAAGTATCCTCTTCAAACCCGACGCACATCCTTTAAAAGAAAAAAGCTTTCGTCGACTCAACAGTCTAGATAGTTAGCAACATATCTCAGAACGTTTAAGGAAATGTACCCATTTAAGGGCCTACAATACCTCATCATTGTGTGAAAAGGATAGGCTTGGGATTTCGCGTTCATATGAGCGGGACAGAGTAGAACGTCATAACCGCAAAAATAATGTTTATGTTTTTTTACGGTAAAAATAATAGTAATTTTGAAAATCTAAAACACACACCGTCTGCTTTATACTCTGATTGTTTACTGTACAAAGTATCAAGGCTTATTTTAACGTATCTATTGAATAGCTACGGTTTAAAGTACAGTTTAGAGTGAACTTTGGATTTTTTTTCTATAGAGAAAATTTCATGTAATCGTGTTTTCGAAACACTAGTGGTCTAGCATCAATCCTGAACTATAACATATTAAAATCTCAAAGTAAATGCTTCAGAATTGTGGAAGATATGATCGTTGAAAATAACTGATTTCAGATAGTATCAACTCTTAATGTTTAAAAAAGTCATAATTCAAGGCTTGATACTTCCGAAAATTCACGGCCAATATGGCCTACCTGGGCCCTATTTGAAATGAAGTTTCCAGAATTTCTCTTCGAACAAATTTTCTAAAGAGGAAAAAGGGACTTTATCATATAAATTTTCCAGTTTTCCCCTTAAGAAAGATTTGTCAAGGGGAAAAACTGGAATAAGCCTTTTTCAATGGATTTTATGTGAATGACAGAACGTTCTCCAGGCCTGCCTACATTTAACTTTCGCAAAGCATTATCGCTAAGACCCCTATAATACTGGAACATTAATTTAATTTACTATCTGTACCTGGGCAGAGATCAAATCGGGCCATCCCTATTCAAGACTGAGTATTATAGCCTATACAGACCCCCAGCACGGTTGCCCATAACTAAAATGTTGCAATATACGAACTGTATAATGAAGGGATAACCTTTATTGTGTTTACTGAAAAATTTATATTAATTAGATTGTGTGTACATGAGTTTTTATTAGCTTTTTCTACCTCATAATAAAATTATATATCGAAAAATCTCCTCCAAAACGTCTTCACGAAACAGGTTTAAAACTTTAAAATACGAAAAAGCCGAATGGTGTAGGTAGGTATAGAAAGAAAGAAAATCAATTGATTGGTTCACAACAAAAACACATTATTTTAAGAAACCCCAGAAGATATATATATATATATATTTATTGACGAGAATTGAAGAGAATAACAATCAAATAATATAAAGAAATTAAACTAGTATTTACAATTGAAACAATTGAGCTAACTGCAGACTGTTGCAAACAATCTACAGATAGCTCAACTGGTATATATATATATACAATTTCCATGTCACAATGTTAGTTACCGTACTCCTTCGAAACGGCTTTACCGATTTTTACCGATATATATATATATATATATATATATATATATATCTTATATATCTCATATATATATATATATATATATATATCTTATATATAAAATTTCCATGTCACAATGTTAGTTACCGTACTCCTCCGAAACGGCTTTACCGATTTTTACCAAATTTTATATGCGTATTCAGTAGGTCTGAGAATCGGCTACTATCTATTTTCCATACCCCTAAGTGATAAGGGTTGAAGGCAAAACAACGTTTGGCGGGTCAGCTAGTATATATATATATATATATATACAAATTATTCATAGAATATTTCTTAAAAGTCTTAACCTTACTTTGGGGCTATAGACGCTATAAACCTTATAAAATAGCTTTATGTTTGGTAACATCAACTTCCAATAATTTAATTTCCTAACCACAATATTTTATCACTTTTCAGGGAACAATTATTCTATTTTAAAGTTAAAACGTATGATGAATACGTCAGTAATCGGTAAATTATAAATATTATAGTGAAAAAACTACGTGTGTTTCAAATTCAGAAACATAAAATATAATTGATGGGTTCCCATTTTCGCCAATATAACATTAAATAATTTATCTACATCAAATTTTACTTTAACAGAAATATAAAAGATTTTGTAACTGCACAAAAGCGCGTTTTTTATAGGCATAATCTAAACTTACCTATACTTCAACGGATCTCAAAGCTAGCACCATTTACTGTAGGTACATTGCCAAGTGCGCAACAGATTCCGAGTAAATGCAGTTACTGCAATACCCGTGAAAGCCTTAGGATGTCAAGTGGTTGGAAAGTCACGTACATATGTATATATGGCTGTTATGCTCTCGACCTGTAATTATAGCGTACATTGCCGCCCGAAGATACATAGATGTTTAGGATAAAGTACGTTAGTATAATAGTAGATTATTTAAGTAAAGTCAGCGCTCTTTCTATTTGAACTAGAAAAAGAGAGCGATTCAGATTAAGAGATTTACACGAGGGTTTAACGTAACAAAGTTTATGTTATAAATAATAAAAATAAACATACATCGTTGAAAGTATTATACTATGAAAATTTTATAATACATAATTATTAATTCAACGGCCTTCGTAACGAAAGTCTACGAAATTTGTAGCAAAAGTCTATGAAGCACGTAGCAAGGTTACGAATCACGTAGCAAAAATCTACGAAATGCGCAGACCGTATAGTAATAATCTCTAAAACAATTCTTATTAATTTCACTTAATTTAGCACAAGAATACACAAACATTATGCAAAGTCCCAGCAAATATGGCACAGCTCGGAATCTACATCGGTTTATGCAAACACTCAGACTGCACCTGACAAAACCTCTCGTATGCGAAATTCAAGAAAACTGCACGGGATTATGTAAATTGTTTAATCTACCGTGCGCCACAAACTGCGAGAATAGAAGATCCTATTCCTCGTTTCCTTATAGAATAAACTCTGGTACATGTTATTTTGCTTTTAATTAGATTCAACACTTTCATAGAACAATGCTATTTACAGACATTTGTATAAAAGTTAATTCTGAAAACGAAATGTTTGCTGTTAGTTTCTAGGTTTGAATATTACTTTATTGACGACCGATGTGGCGCGGCGGGCGAAGGTCCACCTGCGACGCATAAGGTTGCGGCCTTCTATTCCTGCCTTGGGACAAATGTTAATACGATCTGCAAATATTTGTCTCGGATGTTCTGGGTATTTTCTTTGTATAATAAAAAATATCTATCTTTGCAATATATTATATTATGTATATCAGTCATCTAGTACCCATAACACAAGCTCTGCTTAGCTAGACGATGTTGTGTGGACTGTCCAACATTATTTATTTCATTATTTATATTTTATTGATGGTTTAATAAAGTTATATTCTATTCTGCTCTGTGGATTGTCCAATATTTATTTATTATGTTCTCGGAGAATTCACTATTACTGGATTCATCAAAAATCTTATTAAAGAGAAGGCCAACACCTGTAATAATAACAGTGAGTACAAATTATGCATTTTACTTAACGGTCTTAAATGATGATTATGAGAAGTAGTTTAAAATAGCTTGATATTATATTTAAAATTTAAATGGAACCAGCAAAGGGGCGTGAACAGCTGTTTTATATTAAAATTGAAATAAGAGAATAAATAGGATCATAAGCCGTGCCGTTGAACCAGCCGACCGGATCTTGCCATCCGGTCCAGCCGGCTCTCAGTCTGATCTTCTTATCGTATTATACAGCAACGTATCTATGTCGTATTACTTATGTATGTATTGTAGTGCACATGTCTAAGAATGGAATAACAAAACATTTGTAGAATCACATCTATGTTGAATGTCCTTTACATTACACATATGTATGTGCATATATGTAGATGTCAATTTAAAAAAAAAACATGCAACACGTGACCTTTTTTGACAATAACAGGTGGTCAAACACGTACAACCGAATACTCAAATGTAACTCAGATTTTTGATGCATCTTATAATAAAACATATTTATATAATGCTGGACAATTCAAACAGATACACATACATAGACATAACAAGCTTCAAAATAAGCAAAGACCATCTCATGTGTTATGGGAGCTAGTTGCCTGGTATTTTCGATCATAAGCCTTTTATAAACTACCTATTTATAGTCTCTACAAATGATGAATTTCAGACCACTATCACTTCTATGCAATAAACACACACACAGAACCATCCGTAATTATTAACCGAAATGAATTTTACCTTTCAAATGAAATGCTGAGAAGTTTGAGACAGTCAGACCCAGTTGAACACTGTCGTTGTAAAACTTCTCATAGACTAGAATAACTATGAAAAAGCTACCAGATAACAATCTTTCATTATCTGAACATGCAATGCAGTCCAGTCCGTTTCTTTAGTTCATCTAAGTCCGTCTGGCACGCAATGAGGCTATCTAGCAGGACGATAGCCGAGGGGCATTTCATTGCTTTGAAACTACTGTTGACTGCAGGGAGCTTTGCGTCCTTTACAGATTGGAGAGTACTCTGCTCATTGTATGGATTTCGAGACTGGGATGATTAGTTTCGTGACCAAACTTCATGAGTATTTATTTATATAGTCTTTATTTCACTTGTGTTTTTCTTGAATTTTTAGATTTTGTATGGATTGACCGTAGAAAATTATGATCATTAAATTGATCACTGAGCACTATTTACTATAGACTTTTGTTGCAGAGAGATTTTATTGATATATCACAATTTTAATTTTTAGATAGGTACAATAAGATAGCACCTGCAGTAACTGGTTTCTACGAGGGGAATGTTTAAAAAACACGAAAAGAAAGAGAGATGTTTAAAAATAACTAAAAGAATAGCAAATACAATTATGTTGATGGTCATGAAACGCTGTGAAAAGTTGATACCATGCTATTGGCAGTCGCCTTTCTCTCCTTATCTCCTCCGCTCTCAATGGCCCCAAATGATCTCCACATTTGTCCACAGAATCGAAGCCAGAACTAGTGTACTGGTTCTCAGAACAGACGCTGCAGCCCGGACCGAGTGTGTCCCTCAAGTGTGTGGCCATGGGTCACCCACCGCCGCAGTTCACGTGGCTACTTGACGGATTCCCGATACCTGCTAACTCTAGGTAAGAATCGAAGCCAGAGTGTACAGGTTCTCAGAACAGTTCTCCATAAATGAGTATACCAAGTTAAACTGAACGGAAAGATCCCAAGGATTTACGTGATAAAAAATAGCCTATGAAATACATCTATGAAAAATTTCGATCATCTATCCATCTAAACATACAAACTTTCGCTTCTTAATATTAGTTTTAAATTACTTCCATCAAAAGTATACCAACCTACAATATATCTACGAATACAGATTTTTTAAGTCTTCATTGGTATGATTTTGTGTATGGTTTATACTTGATTTTCCTAAAACTTTTATCTATTATAAAAATTAGCTTTAAAAGATAATTATCAAGGTTTATCGTTATTCCTTATTCAGGTTCGTGGTCGGCCAGCACGTGACCCTCCAAGACGATGTGGTCAGCCACCTTAACATCAGTCGAGTTACGGAGCAAGATGGAGGAGAATACGCTTGCGTGGCTTCAAACACAGCGGGAAAATCGCTCCATGCAGCACGGGTGAATGTCTACGGGCTGCCGTATATTCGAGAGATGCCTAAAGTGACTGCGGTAGCTGGCAGCGATTTGAATATCAAGTGCCCAGTTGCTGGGTATCCGATTGAGTTGGTCACGTGGGAAAGAGGTGAGTAAAAACAAATGACAGGGCAAGATGGTGGCCAGTACGCGTGGATTCAAATGTCTGGAATAGACATTTGATTTCATTATGGAAGTAATTCACTAATTTATACAAGTTTTCTAGAATCCAAATGAAACTCACTCGGCTAAAGTAGGTATTAAGGCATGACCTCGCTGAAATTGATCTTCAACTATATAAAATGTTTGTTCTTTCGTATAAAACTGATGAAGTCCATTCTCTCCAGGCTTCCCGTCAGTCCTTGCCAAATATCTCAGCAGTGTTGGCACGACTCCCTGTTCAATTTCAGTAAAATATAAGATTCTTAATTACGGCTAATTTTACGATATATAATTAGTTTTTAGATTACCCTGGACCGTTTTTATATAAGCCATTTCTAATTAATGGTTTGATGGGCCAGTCTATTATTCTTCATTAGGAATAGCAGTTTTGTTTTTTCCGGCCATTAATTTAAAGTTTAATGAAACAAAATTGCTAGCGAATAAACATTTGACTCCGTTAATTGATTACCTTAACCGCCCTCAGCATGATAAAAGTCTATTATTGAACAACGAATTAATCTTATTAAACGTGTTTCTTAATTTATCGCTGAAAAAGAAATATAGGTACTTACTTGAACTGGGTGATTACGTATTCGATACTACATTGTTGAATTCCAAAGCACTGATTATTCAATAAATCAGAGCGGGGCTTATACCCTGTAAAAGAAAACAAATGAGTCGGGCAGGAGCTTCAAACACCTGGGCCTCATTAATTCCATCCTTTTTGCTCTCGCTTACTAAAAATAATTTCTCTAATTGAGATAAAATCGTCGTAAAGGAAACTGTATTCCGTCTGAATGTTCCCGGAGTTCAATAGCGGTAATGAATTGACATGATTTCGCTCAGTGCCTTCCCGCCGCCGCCGCCCCGTCACCTCGGTTGCTCCAAATTATGTAACTTGCTGCAAACTTATAACGTCTATATGACATGTACTTTGCTCATTCACTGTTCAGCGAGATAAACTTTGAGATAAAGGAGGTTGGGTTGGGTTCGATTTCCGCCTTGGGACAAATGTTTGTACGATCTACAAATATTTATCCCGGGTGATCTGGGTATTCCTATGTATAGTAAATTTTTTTTTTTTTTTTCGAACGGATTATAATGCTGTTGACCGCAGATGGCCATGACAGCGTTACCGGGCTTTAGGCGGGCGCAGAGGGCGCCTCGCCGGTAAAATTAGGTTGGGGCGACACGCACAAGGGCCACCACTTAGGTGCGAGCCTCGGCTTGGGCTGTCGCCAGATGCTACACAAGAGGGTAATGGAGATTTCGCCTAGGTGCACGAATGCACCTAAGGGCGGAAGCGGGCAATTCTTCGACCCCGCATCCGGCGGGGTCGGTTTTTGGTCGGTTGTGTAGTGTGCGGAAGCGAATTGGTTGCCGTCACCTCCGGGTTAGCGGCGGTGATTTGGTCAACGGGGTCACCGAGAACGTGTCTCGGTCTACGGAGGAGAGATGTATAGTAAAAAAAAATATCTATGCTATATATACATATATTGTATTAAGTTTATCAGAAATCTAGTACCCATAACACAAGCTCTGCTTAGCTTGGGGCTAGATGATGCTGTAACGATTTTTCAGTATTATTTATTTGAAAGACATTCACACCGAAGAAAGTGAAAAATTATTTGATTATTTTAGAAAAACTAAAAACCGACGAAACTTTCTTTTTTTAAGGTGTGCGGGTCAAATACTAATTTCCTGGGCATATCATTTTATGAGGCCATCTTGGGGATCAATATCTTTGGTAAACAAAAGATTTCAATAACTTTCATTTCGTTAGGCTTACAAAATAAGCTTTTACTTGTCACTTATTTAAGTGACAAGTAAAATTTTATATAGCACTAGCTGACCCGTGCCCACTTCGTTGGGCGGTATACATTTTTAGTAGTCTATAAAACTCGCAAATAACTTGGTTTAAACGATGCGTGTTTAAACAAATTCAATACGTAAAAGAATTTTCAAAATTGGCTCAATAGATTCAGAGATTACAAACACATAAACCTTACTTATTTTTATTAGTGTAGTATAGTATAGATTTAAATATACCTAGATTTTATTGACTGGACGTCACACAGCTCCACATTTACCTAGGTACATATATTATGCCCTTTAAAGCTTTTGATACTACCTACTGGAGAATAGGGTACTACACATCTATTGTCCAGTTCTAAAACTGGAAGGAAGTATCACAAGTCGTCCTAAATCTTCACAATTTCTATCTTCTTCATGGCGTCTCGCAGATCTACATAATTCTCAGCGCGCAGTCTTCTCTCATTAATTCTGTTCTGATGTATACCAAACGCTTCGTTTTAATTTTGGCGTAAGTTTCCACCAGCCATTTAAATTTTGGCGTAAGTGTCCACCAGAAAACGGTTAAACAAACCTCGAAACCTTTGCAGGTGAGCAATGCAACCTTCTCTTATTGGTAAAATGTATCTAGGCGTAGAATTGCATTGCAGAAACTTTTTAATGTCCAGTCTCGTCAGTTTTCGGATTCACATGTAGAAGATCAATGTTGTATCCGTCTTCGCCACGACAGTAGTTATATAAGCGAGTAGAGACTGAAGAGCATCAAATGCCTGGTGCGTTTCGCCAGTGCATTGCAAGCGGTCATCCCGGGTACACAGCACAATGTCCGGCCTGTCACAGTGCTGATCTACCAGGACGACGGCAACATCATTGGTAGCGAGAGTTTTGTACCAACCGGATGCTGTCCAGTAGGCCGTTATCGGCACTAATAACAATTTTGTAATCATTTTATTGGCTTTTGGGCTATGTACTCGTATTTTATGTCCTTCCTCGTAGTATGAACTCAAATCATGCTAAGTATCGTTCGAATCCATTCAGTAGTTTTTGCGCTATTTCAAGCCGAGAAATGTCACTTCCATCCCCACTCCCAAGGGAACCTTAACGAATTCCAGGATAAAAAGTATTACATGACCTTCCTCGTAGTATGAACTTAAATCATGCCAAGTTTCATTTGAATACATTCAGTAGTTTCAGCGCTATGCGCAGCCAATAAATTTTACCCTACTGCGGGGGGCCACTACGGGGGGCTACTGGAGGTCCCACTGCTGGGCAATGTGGGGGCCCACTGCGGGGGCAAACTGCCGGGGGCTCCCACTGCCGGTGCCCTCCACTGTGGGGGCCTACTGAGTGGGTCCCACTGCGGGGGGTACTGCGGGGGCTACTGAGGATCCCACTGCGAGGAAATGTGGGGGCACACTGCCGAGAGCCCCACTGCCGGCGCCCCACTGCCGGTGCCCCCATTGTGGGGGGGGCTAATGAGGGGTTACCACTGCGGGGCAATGTGGGGGGCCATCTGCTGGCAGCCCCCACTTCCGGGGCCCCACTGCCGGTGCCCCCCACTGTGGGGGCTACTGGGAAGGTCCGGTTGCGTGAGGGGCCCTACTGCTGGGGTCCTCACTTCTGGGGCCCCACTGCCTGAGGCCTCACTGCCAGTGCCCCCCCACAATGGGGGGCTATCGCTCTCTACCGCCCTTGCCCCGCGCGCCATCCTGCATCGCGCAAAATTTCACTTCCTCTCTCATAAGGGAATCCTTCTGAATTCCGGGATAAAAGTATTTTATGCCCTTTCTTGTAATATGAACTTAAATGATGCTAAATTTCATTTGAATACCTTCAGTAGTTTCGGCGCTATGCGCAGCCTAGAAATTTTAATTTCATCCCCTCTCCCAAGGGAACCCCATTTAAATCCGGGATAAAAAGTATCCATCTCCTTCATCATAGTATGAACTCAAATCCTGCCAAGTTTCATTTGAATACATTCAGTAGTTTCAGCGCTATGCGCAGACAACAAATTTTACCTTCATCCCCTCTCCCAAGGGAACCCTATTGAAATTCGGGATAAAAAGTATCCTATGTCCTTCCTCGTAGTATGAACTCAAATCCTGCCAAGTTTGATTTCAATACGTTCAGTAGTTTCGAAGCTATGCGCGGCCAAGATATAGACAGACAGACATGATGGAAAAAAATTACATTATTGGCATCAGTATCGATAATAGAGAGCACTAAAAAAAACTTCAATGTACAGAATTGGACCTGTTACAGTTTTATTATAAGTATAGATAAGAATCATCCAAATCGATTCACAATTGACTAAGTAATCGACGAAAATACTTAAGAAAAATGTAAATGTATTTACATTACCCGAACATAAAACCTCCTTTGAAGACGGTTACAAAGGTAACGTCATTTCCTTAACAAGAACAACAAAGAATATCTACAGATACGAGAATCGGCGTCTAAAACTAAAATTAGATTATACAAAAGCCGCTCATCCCACCCGCCAACTATTTATTACCCAAAAAATTAAATAACATTACTCTATTTAATATCCTATCATTCAATTTCGCCGACGCAGCCAACAAAGAAGTTGTTTATCGACGTTTACCAACAAAATATCTCTATACAGACAAAATTCACCAGGACTCGAGATAAAACCGGCGATACTTTAACGTAGTATCGAATTAAAGTCTTGAGTTTACTTCTTTAAGCAACAGGTTTGGAACTAGGTCACGGTTAAGATATCCGAGGGTTTATCTAGCGTGAAGAAACTGGGACTATTCAGTCACGTGCTTAGTGTACCGCGCCTTGGAGTGAGACAGTTCTTGAAGCTTAAAAAGCTTGAGGAATCATACATCTATTGATCATTTTTAGCCGACTTCAAAAGTAGGTTCTCAATTCGTGTTGTTATGCGATGTCTACGCCGTCAATTATGGACCGATATTGAAAATTCTTTCATTATTGTATAGAAAATGATTACGAGGGGTCCCATAAAATTTTTATCCCCAGTGATTAGTATTTATCCCGCAAAACTTAAAATAAGTGTAAAAGTAAAGGAATTTGAAGTCAGTTTATCGTTTTTTTTAAACAAGCCATATTATGTTATCTACTGTTGTTTTTGTATCTTGAATTGATGTGGCTTAAGCCAGAGGTTGATATACTGTAACTGTTTCTGTCTGTGCTAGTGATTTTCAATGTAACTGAGAAACTACGCTACCTTAATCGATATTACTATAGGTATTGTGTTGATGGTCATGATGATGGCCTAGCCAAATTTCGACTACGGCGGCCGGTCTCAGGCGCGTAGGATATATTGTAGTGCACAAGTGTTTGCGCAAACACAAGTGTACTCTCTATTCTCTCAGTCTCATACTCCGATGGGACGATTGTGTGTTAGTTTACACATAACACTAATAGCAAATCACTGACGATTGTGTAATCTAGATTAGATATATCATCAATCTAACATTAAAGAGAAGAAGAATTGAATTTGAGATTTTCAAATCAAAACAGCACCTGTGTAACACTTTCCGGCACAAAATATTTTACCTTTGCAACAAATATTCCGATAACGCAAACGTCTGAAGCCGAGGTTCACGTAAAATTATGGATCTTGATATTTTCCCCTTGTTTATTTCGAAATTCTCGACGCTGAAATTATGGAGACGCCTTGCCTGTAATATAAAAGACGCAACTGAAAATTGCGCAGAGACACCTTGACATCCAATCCAATTAAGGTTGAATCTGCACTAAAGGTAGGTAGGTCCCTATAGAACTGCGTTTTGTTTCAGACAGCTCCAGTTTTTCAGTTACATTGAAAATCACTGGCATAAAAAAGAGCTACACTATAGACGTGCCAGGCTTTCCTTTGTGAACAAGCAATTTGTAGCAGTTGCGTAAAACGAGCACAGTTTTAAAACCATTAATTACTTATTTCAAGTTTAAATGATATTATCACGAATGGCGATCGTTACAACTCTACGATACAGAATTTTATGATTACACAAATTGGTGTCAGCTGGTCAATGTGGTCAAACGTCCGTCTACCATATTACACTACCGTGCTATACACGTATTTAAATTGTGCTGAGTTACTTTAGGTACGATTAAATGTGTAATTTAGACTTGAATTGATTTTCTTTTCTGACGGAGTGAACAAATTGAACACAGCGAAAGGTCAGGCCAAAGAACCAATTGCAAAATCACTAAGCCCCATTCAACAACTAATGATAAAATCTTCCACTGAGCTACCGCCGGAACCTTTCAAGATCCAATTATGCAAGGGTCTTCAGCTATTTTACAATTTTTACAGCGACCCTTGTCGACAGCCTTATCTCTTTTATGGGACTCCGAGGTGGCCTAGGGCTTCTCTACCCGAATCTTTGAAAGTACAATAATTCAAATGCACCAATGCCCATACCACTATACTGCGTCCCTATTTACCAATAAGATGCTGCGTTTAATTTAGGTCGTTTCGCACAGTTTTAAAACCATTAATTACTTATTTCAAGTTTAAATGATATTATCACGAATGGCGATCGTTACAACTCTACGATACAGAATTTTATGATTACACAAATTGGTGTCAGCTGGTCAATGTGGTCAAACGTCCGTCTACCATATTACACTACCGTGCTATACACGTATTTAAATTGTGCTGAGTTACTTTAGGTACGATTAAATGTGTAATTTAGACTTGAATTGATTTTCTTTTCTGACGGAGTGAACAAATTGAACACAGCGAAAGGTCAGGCCAAAGAACCAATTGCAAAATCACTAAGCCCCATTCAACAACTAATGATAAAATCTTCCACTGAGCTACCGCCGGAACCTTTCAAGATCCAATTATGCAAGGGTCTTCAGCTATTTTACAATTTTTACAGCGACCCTTGTCGACAGCCTTATCTCTTTTATGGGACTCCGAGGTGGCCTAGGGCTTCTCTACCCGAATCTTTGAAAGTACAATAATTCAAATGCACCAATGCCCATACCACTATACTGCGTCCCTATTTACCAATAAGATGCTGCGTTTAATTTAGGTCGTTCAAACATAAATATTTATTAAATTACTGAGTTTGGATAAAACACCTACAGAGGGCTCAACAAACAACGTACTATGTGCCTATGAACAGTAAATTACATCACGCTTAGGAAAGATTTTACAGTCTACCCAACAAAGAACTCCTAATTGTGTTTCGCAATTTATATTTTAGCCGGACGCAAAATTTTGTATTTTATATGGCTGCCCACTTTTTGTTTGGTATTTAAATTTGGTGTTGCCGTATTCGGGTAAACTTTCTGCTTTTTAATAGCCTAACTGTTGAAATTTTATTTCGGCCCGTTACTGGCGAACTCGACCGAGTTCCGTGTCGCTGGGCACAGGTCGAAATTAGAAATTATTTTACAGTTCCTACTTCGCAAACTCGAATTAAAAAGTACAATTAGTGGATACAATTTTCGTTACTAAGCTCGGCGAAGTGTTAATAGAGGTCATTATCGCGTACTATAATTGTACCCATTATTCGCTACGATAAGCTTTGTCGACCTTTTGGCGAAGGGAAGGTTCGCTCAAGTCCTATTAGGCGGGTATGGTTCGGATTACATTTTTCGAAGAGCACATCGTTTATTTTCGAACCTGCCTACGCCAGCTATTGAAAAGCTTTGTCACGTAACATTCGACAATTCAATACACTGTGGCAAGGTACACTGGCGAAATGAAATGTTTCATCACTGCGCTCTGTATTGTTCACCAAATATTTAATATCTGCGTCAAAGATGGATGGTCCAATCGCAAATTGGATTTCACAACGCAACAGCGAAGCGATGTTATGAAATGAGAAACAAGAGATCTGAGCCCCGCATGTACTCATAGGCCTAATTGGTTATATGAATTGCGACAATTATCATTTCTATTCTCAGATTATCTCAGACCCATCTGTTTTCGTAATACCTACTACCTATTGCTTCGGTTGGATTCCTTTCCCCAAATACAGCACACTATATACAACCAGCATAAAGTAGATTCGTCCCTCCGGGCGATGTTTGTATCCAATCCAACATTCCATGTGTAGAAAGCCGATACCTGTATTTGACTGAGAGATAGTCCGAGTGAGGTCACTGCATGTGATGTATTGATTTATCATAAAAGATAAACCGAGTGTTCGGTGACCTACATATATTGTTAATTTAAAACCAAGCGTTATGAAACCAAATAATGTAGTACCTAACATGAATTTCAGTAAGAAAATCAGTACTTAAATTTACCGAAACCGAAAAGATATTGACTCGCACGTTCGTAGATTTCAAGTACGAGTGTGCGGGTAGAGCAATCTCGAAGAACTGAAAATTGTAGAAGGTAGGTATATAATACAAAAACATTTATTTGTTAAAGCAACTTAAGTATAAGTATAGAAATTCAAATATGTAGCTGGTGGAAACGATTTGTGTTTGCCTATATAATAAATGATATGAATATAGTAACATCTAATAGTGTTTTTAATCCAACAGAAGGACAAACACTACCGCTGAACAGAAGACAGAAGGTTTTCCCGAATGGCACACTCATAGTAGAACAGACTCAGAGAGGCGAAGACGCGGGGACATACACTTGCCAGGCTTCGAACAGGCAACGGCATGCTGCTAGGAGAGAAGTGGAGGTGCAGATCTTGGGTGAGTCTCTACAAGGATAGAAGGTTTATCTTACCTTGTTAATATCTCATCACCTTGTTAATGAATCATAACGATAATAAGGGACCGTCCATTTCTTTGATAAAATGCTTTCTAATACTTGACAGTCAGTAATTTGCCATTATCAAAGTCTTTTACCGGAACCATTTGAACTGATTTCTCAAAATTAAAAGCAAAAAATAGTAATCGTAAATGTCTAGTTTCTCTTCAGTTTAGGATAAAGTTTTCGGGATAAAGCTGTCCTTTAATGTTGAAATATTATTCGAATATCGATGTGTTTTTAATATTCAACAATATCGAATAATATTAACATTTAAAATAACATTTCAACATAATAATAAAATTATTAACGCCTTTTCCCAAACTGAAAAGACTACAAAAACTTAATCAGAATAGTCTGAATAGGTCTAAATAGAATTACGTTTCTAAAATAAACGGACAGAAAGAATATCAATAGAGAGTTTTATACAGTAACTTATCAAGAGTTGCACAATAAGCCGACAGAAACCTTGTAATTTTCTAACATTTATGTTTTAATCCTTGGCACGGCACGTGACAAAACTTCACACATTTGTACTGAAGTCTCGAACAAGCTGGCAGTATTCATCGTTCCAGATACCTACTCCGGAAGCAATAGAGGCGTTAACAACATGATTTTATAAAAGTGCTGCATATCGTCTTGCTGTTTAAGGCAAGGTTTCATGTTTTATTTCATGATATTATTTTGAGACCGTTAACTTGGACCGAAATACGATAGTACGAACGATACAGCCCCTAAGCCTAAAACCTGCCATGCTTCATTTATTTATACTGTTCATTCATGTGTTACAATATGTTCTTAAATATTAATAGATCGAATATGAGATCATGACATGAACCGTTAGCACATACTTATTATATATATCGGTATATAATTTTATGTATGTATGTAGCATATTTTTAGGCATAATATTTATTATTGAGTATTTTTATTTATTAAACTTACATTAGCACATTTAGCACACATATCCCCTAGTACTATCCAATGATCCTATCCATCCACGGTAGTGATCGCTCTTGAGCGATAAGACCGCCACCTGTACATCCATTTTATTTTTTATTTGTAATAATATGGCGTGTTTTAAAAACGATAAGACGACTTCAAATTCCGTTACTTGTACACGTATTTTAATTTTGCGGGATAAATACTAATCCCCTGGGGATAAACATCTCAAGGGATCATTTTCTATACAACAGTGAAATAATTTTCAAAATCGGTCCATGATTGGCGGAGATATCGCGGAACATACACACAAAACTAAATTAAAAACATACAGACGAATTGAGAACCTCCTACTTTTGAAGTCGGTTAAAAAAACTACCATTCATTTAAGTGTTCAATAAAGAATTTTCTATCTATCTACCCACATATTCATAATTATAATTTATTTATTACTCGTACCAAATATAGTACTCACATAAAGATTTCTGGTGAGACCCAAACCACAGATTATACCTACAACACTATCCCAAACTAAGCACAGTCTATGTTTCAACGAACTTTCTTTCAAAATATAATTTTAAAATATTTCAAACCGACATCTTTCATAGGTATTTTTTTGCTCATTATGATAAAATAGCACTTCCCAGCTCCAGGTCTATGTAGTTACAGAAGTCATTTCAACATAACTTTCTCATTTTCTTCGGTAAGATTTAACGCGCTATAAAATCACGAAGGCCAGGGTGGAGCGCTCATCCGTAATTCATTAAAGTTGGCGCATTTACCATTACCGAGCATCCACGGGGCGTTAAACTTCTGCCTTTTACCAGTTAATAGGCCAATAAAAATATCGAAAAATTCAAAGTTCAGAGCTTTCTTCCTAAAAGCATTATATCGTGAGGTTGCATTATAATATTTAGAAAAGGATTATGGTTGCTTTCATCGGTAAACTTTGAAAGCTTTATCAGATAAAAGGATAATTATCTAGAGATGGTTCGGGTTTTTGATAAGAAGTTGTCAAATGCATACCTAACCAAATAACATGAGCATATTCTAGAAATATTTAAGTGTACCGGGTCGCTGTTTTGTATTTTTTATAAAGGTAGTCAAAACCTTCAACCAATTTACAAGAAACAAACAACAACAACGCATATTTGTTCCACAAAAATCCTTGCAACTTTTTGTTTACCAGCTAACTTCTCACCTATATTATTTGTCACAGTTCAACCAAAAATCTTGCCAATACCGGCGCTAACAAACCTTCTACGCGAAGGTATGAGAGCTGCGATCTCTTGCCAAATACTGGAGGGGGATCTACCGGTGGCCTTCCGCTGGGAGAAGAACGGACAGCCCGTGACATCATCGCCCTACGCTCCGAGCGGGATCATTACAAGGAGGTATAGTATCGCGTTTTCACTTGCCTTGGTACCTACTAAGCCAGACACCACCAACTTCTCTTTATTTCATACTAGCTCCTGTCCTACGACTTTGTACGTGTTTTGTGCAGGGATAAAAATCTATCAAATATGTTGGTGCCTATATTAGTTATTGTGAAAAAGCATTGGCCAAGTCGGCATAGATTTAATTCTACACGTGGAATTTTTCATCTTTTTTCGCAAAATGAGAGGGCAAAGACCTACAAAATGTAGCTAGTAGATACCATATAGGAGCTCAGAGGAGTATTTTGATGACTCATAAAAATCGCTGCAGCCGTTTGGATACTACGAGGTAACAAAGAGTGTCAACCACAAAGAAACACTCAATAACAACTTGCCGTCTCCAGTTATCATAACAATTTTATACAAATTTTACAAGCTTTTATATAACTTGCAATGTAACTATGTTTGTTCGAGTGGAATCTTGCAACTCAAATTTAGACCAGTTATCTAAAAGCTTGTGTACCTATAACAGTTTCTTCAAATATAAAAATATTTAACTTGTAATATTATGTGACAGCCTTGTAGGTATTTCTATGTTTTGTACTTTTTTAGGATGGACGAGTACAGCGCTTCGTTGGTAATAGAACAGATCACGTCACTGCATAGTGGAAACTATACATGCATTGCTTCGAATGTCGCGGGTTCGGAGCGGTATACCGTACCACTTACTGTCAATGGTAATTATCATAAAGGCTTGTTTCTACCCCGACCGGAGCGGACCCGTTAAGGACTCCGTTCTACTCGCAAGAGTTAACTGTATACCTACTTGTATTTCTACGATGGACAATTCATACAGCAATATCTAGCCCCAAGCTAAGCATAGCTTGTATAGGGTTAGGGGTATGGTTTACCAGATAGGTGATACGCATTGTGTACAAAGGAATGTTTTTCATCAAACAAAATCTTCAAGGCTACAGTGAACAGGATTCTTCTAGGCAAGCGTGCTATAGCCTCGGCCGTATCATCACTTACCATCAGGTGAGATAGCGGCCAAACGCAAGCCTATAAAATGTAAAAAAAAAACTATCTATGTATATTTTTATAAAATATGTACATATATTATAGTATATTTTTATTTAATAAAAATATACATACATAGATATTTTTTCTAAATAAAAACTGACTTCAAATTCCTTATCAGTTACACTGTTTTTGCGGGACAAATATTTAACTGCCGACAATAAAGTTTTTGAGGAACCATAATATCGATATCATCTACTATAAAATAGCAAAATCGTCGAGATATCGGCAGACATACATACAAAAACATATACAGCCGAATATATAATCTCCTTATTTTTAAAGTCTGTTAAAAACAGAAAACATCTGATAATGTGTTACATAGGGACTATACGGCCTGTCTAAGCATCATCAAAATAACCCAACATTGCAACAAACAGCGGGTAACAATGATTTATTTTCAGTACCACCTAGATGGCGATTAGAGCCAAACGACGTGGCCATCGCAGCCGCTCAAGACGTGACATTACCATGCCAGGCCGAAGGCTATCCGAAACCAACTATCACTTGGAAGAAAGCTGTCGGTAAGTACCATTGTACGCAAACCAATTACCAAGGCAACTTACGGAACAACAACAACGAACAAATATTGAACATTGTTCGATCTACTCTTAGTTGGCTACGACCACAGTTTTGAGGTCTGTTGTTGACATCTGCAAACTGCTGCGTAACGGTCGTTTGTTATTATTCAAATTAATAACGAATAGATAAATGTGAGTATGATGGCAGTAGGTACTTAAAATTTCTTTGCAAAAATGACAAGCCTATATAATTATTAGGCATCTTTGTAGAGCCAACGGTGTTAATTCAGATGTGGTCAAAACTAAACTAATCTAATTTCACAGGACTAAAAATATTGCTGTCCCTTTTATAACAATAGAAATAAAAAGGATAACAAAATTTTTGCTACTGTCAATATTATTTAGTTAGGAACTAATTTAATATGAAAATATTGCCGTACGTACAGTTTTATTACGAACAAAATAAATAGAATGGTGCCAATTCAGATCTCGCCAAAACTAAACTAATTTGACATGAGTAAAAATGTTAGAATCTCTTTCATAACGATCGAAATAAAAAGGATATCGAAATAAAAAGGATCATTTTTAGTGCAATCATTTGATAGCACTAAAAATTCAGATTGCGTACAATATTAAACTAAACTAATTTTAGTTTAGTTTAATTTTGTGCGCAATCTGAATTAACACCATGTTTCATGTCCTTCTCTTTATTGTAACTAAACAATGAAATAATACTAAAGTAAGTATAAGTAACTTCATTAAAAAAGAAAATTACAATGAAATAATATTATAGAAACAAATTAGAACTAGTAAATTACAATTGAACTAACTGCAGACTGTTACAAGCAATTTACGGTTTTTGGTAGCTCAACTGGTCCATATCAAAACCAGTCGGAAGCGTCCCAAAAAGCTGGCTGCACTGTCCCGCTATATGGCAATACGAATGCGCTGCGAAATTAATTCATTGCATAAGTGCCTAGTAACCTACCAAAAACACGAGATTAATCTATTGGTAAGGAAAGTAAATCTATTCGTGAGGAAAGTTACTTGTCCCGAAAAATGTTGGCACTAAACTGGATCAAAATAACAATTCACATGATCATTTTGGCAACCCGAACTTCTGCCGTAATAGCAGACCAGACAAGATCTAGTTGAAAGCTTTAAATGGCTTGCATTCCGGGACATGAATGTCTTTAATCAAGGAATTCACACCAGTACAAGTTTTGTTCAAGTTCTCAATGACAGTGTTGTGCTCTCCTTCCATTATCATTGTCTACAGTTAATAATAGGAGAAAGTTTAACGTCTTTCCTTTCCATTGAAGTTTCGTAATTGCTGGTGGTATGTGTTTCTAGATAAACTAACTTGAGACGGGTCAAATTGACTTTAAGAAAAGAGTTTAACCACAGATTAGGTAATCTTACTTGTTTAACTTAAAATGTGTTTTAAATGTCATGAAATGTAGACATCCACCCTACAGTGGGTGAAGTCGGGTTGCGGATGATGACAAATATGTATTTTAAATGTCTCAAATGTTACTCCATTTTAAGAAAACAGAGGTGAATATGGGTATCCTAAAACTTTTGCGATTTCTTACTTCATCATCATCATCATCAGCCCATACACGTCCACAGCTGGACATAGGCCGTACGACGCCACAAATAGCGGTCCTGAGCCGCCTCCATCCATCGACTCCCTGCGACCGCTACTATGTATGTCGTCGGTCCATCGAGTGGATGGTCTCCCATGTAGTGGGGATTTGCCATAATCACCACGCTTGGCAGGCGGATTGGTGATCGCAGTGTTGGTGTTTAAAAATACTCAGAAGGAAGCTGCCAGAAGGAATCAGAAGGATTTCTTACTTATTAAAGAATATTTAACGGGTATTGATCGCGTACCTTTTGTTATATTTTCCCCTACGTTTCTATCGCGTTACAGCAATCATGGTAATTAATGATCTTTAATAGGTTCTGAGACTCAATACACATTGAAAGTTATAATCTTTTTGTTCAACACAAAAAATAAAGTTTAATTGTGATCTATGTCCGTATCAATGTACTTCAAAGTATAGAAATACCTATACTTTAAAGTCGAAAACCTTGAACCAAAGACCACGTTTACTAAGCCAGTTAAAATTCAAATCCACCAGGTAACACGCCCGGCGAATACAAGGACTTCATGTTTGAAGGCACCTCACGAGTGCTGGAAAATGGCTCTTTAGTATTCGAGCGAGTCGCGAAAGACAGCGAAGGACACTATCTGTGCGAGGCGAGGAATGACATAGGAGCCGGACTGAGCAAACTTGTCTTCCTCAAGGTTAATGGTAAGTTTACTTTTAAACTATTTATACTGTTCTAGAGTGTCTTTAAGACCCAGCGGTGTGTTGGTAGGTATTTGAGAGCGATATTGGAACACAATAGAAATAATTTAAAGTCTAAACACAAAAACCATAAAACGATATTTCAATCAGCCCCCCTTTAAGGCCCTTGGTACTTGGCAAATTTAATTTGCATGCTACGCAAAAACTCAATAACAAAGTTACGTACGAGTTTCATGAGAAATTTCCTTCAAAAGTCAATCCACGAAAGTAAAAGAATTTTTAATACCCCCGACAGCTCTAAACATTAACATCTGTAGGTTAGGTACGTATATAGTGCACAAAAAGAACGACGGATCATCTTTTTGTCGAAAGCCTGTTGTGAAAAGTTGTGGAATGTCTTGATGAGAACGGGACACCGCCCGCACTGAAATGAAAATTCTTTCCTGTCATTATTGTTCGAACGAAACTGTGGAGTACTAAAGGATATTTGGAGCGAGCTATATTGTAATTCTAGTATTCTTCGGGGAAATTCAGTTTGACTACTTTCGTTTTAAATTCCACGAAATATTTTTCACTCGGTTGCATTACTCTAGTTAAATTTTCATGAAAGTTGTAAGTTAAGTGAACTTTTATATATTGGTAAAAAGTTCAGCTCTAAAAAGCCAGGAGCAAGATACGAAGCGAATAGCTTATTATATAGTAGTATCGGCATGGATCATGGATTAACAAGTGAATTTCAACCTTGTGTAAATACACGATGATTCAATTCACTCCACCGCAAACACACACACCGCTCCCATACATCTTTTACAGAGAAATATTATCTGCGATTCTGTATTATCACGTAGGTAATAAAGTTGCAACACGTACGCCAATAAACCGGGAACCGCAGAAATTCCAGCTCAACTTTATTATCCTGCAAGTCTGTCGCACCTTATTTAATTACCAGAACCTCTTCCGATAACTCGCACAAATTGCTGAACTGGCAGTGTCTTCCATTGTACCCTCCACAAGTTAAACGACAGCCAATTTTCTTACCACTCTACGTCCCAACTGTCTCTACGTTTCAAGTTAATTTAGATGGAGTTCGAACTAAAAATCTACTGAAACTTTTATGAAGCTAAAGGTAAAGAAGTGGCCAACTCTATTACAAACTATTTGTAAAGTGATTTTATCCGTTTGAAATTTTCCAGCTCGTGCCAGTATCACTATTCACACACACCTATTCACTAAAGTGTTCTAAAGTTCGAGTTTTATCGCACCAACCTAGCAGGACTTTACCTTCTCTTATAATGAAAAGCCACGATCGAGCATGTTTTATTATCATAGTGTTTGATCACTTATGCACTTCAAAAAAGCATAAAATAGGCATGATTATTTGAATTGTAAGCATTTGAGACCTGTGTTTGGGAACTTACGAAAACTATTAGCTGGCACCCAACACAGGCTTTTTGATCACGAAGGTATCCCTCTAGCTAGTACGACTCTAAAGTTAAAAACGCTATTCGCTACGCAACCAAGTTTTAAAAAAACCACTACATTTACCTACACAATAATTACACACGTCTGCATCACACAACACAATAAAGACATCCGTCGATTATTCAATTGTCACCCATCGTGGGGGGTCTGAGCAGAAAACTCAATGGCCGCACGGCAATACGTCTCCTCTTTATTGGAAAACGAGACAGTTGCTTTCCACAAGAATAAGCCGACGGCGGTGTACGTGTTTGTGCCCGCCGATATTGGCTTTTGTTAGGAAGCAAATATCGTGAAACGGCGGACGGCGCTCGGCCCCTACGATGATGTATAAATATTGGTTGCTTTTGTAAAACTTGTTTGTTTTTAATAAAAACAGGTTTTTCTGGAACAAAGTTGGACGTATTTCTTACAAAGTTAGAGTTTGAGCAGCGAAGTAATCAATCATTTTTAGATCAACCAAGCATGTAACCTAGAGATAAAGGCATCGTTAACATTGTAGGTTTCAGTATCCGCAACAAAGATGAAATTTCAACCTGCACTGAGACTCAATGCGTCACAAACCTCAGATTTACTGCTCGAAATGGCGCAAAATACTTCTGTTTCACTGCACCCCTATCCCGTCACGTTCTGAAATAGAACGCTAACAGTTCCGTTTCTAACTCGCTTGAATTGTAACCGTATTTCCCGCTTGTTTATTTCGGTTTGACAAAGGCTCGCCGCGATTTACGCAGCTGTTAAATCGCCAGATGTTTACTTGAGCTTGGAGAAGTAATACCATTTATGTATTACATAAGTATTAGTCATAAAAAAAAAACTCTCCAACAAGGGTCGATATGCTAATTTATTTCAATTCAATGCCCATTTCTAACCGAATAATGTTTGGCTACTTAAATACAGCTAAAACCTTTCATAAAACATCCTAAATAAATAAATGTCAGCTCCAAATCCAAAAGCAAATTAGAGTTTTCCACTCAGACAAATTATCATACTTGAGTATAAAATGAGAGCAATTTCCCGATTTCATCCGGTCAAGAATAGATAAATCGTCCACTTAGAAGTTCCAAACTCCTATCGACCGGAAACAAAAACCTTATTCTGAAATATTGCCCCAGATTTTCACTGAAGCAGCACAAATGGGGCTATAATATTTTAAATACGCTGTAGATCATAAAAATACGAGGGTTTCGTAAACAAAGTGCCTTTGCCCCAATAAATAAGGATGTTGGAACGTAACCGCATAACGAGACGGTTTTATGGGGCCCAGCCACAACCTTGAACTGTCAAGATATAAGATGGGCAGAGCATGAAATTGTTTTACTGGAGTAACTGGGTGTCATAGACATTTCCCTAACCCAATTCAGCTAGTATGTTCCTACCTACTGCTGAATTGGGTTGCCTACAGAAATGTACTTAAACTCACCAAAAGTAGGTACCTTCCTACTACACTAGATGCTCACATTTCCTCCAATATTTCTTTGCTCGGGTTGTTAGTGTTTTGTCATGTCCAATCTTAAATTTTCCGACGTATAGCCCCACCGCAAAAAGGAGAGTTTTATAAAATTTTAGGTGAATGTGTATGTCTCTTGCTTCATAACTCCCAAAACGGATCAACTGATTTTGAACTTTAGTTGTTTTTTGTTTGTGTCTTCGAGAGTATTCTTAGCTGTTTGATGAAAATATGTGCAGCTGTTCTAATGTTATGATGGATTCATCTCGACCGACGTTAAATCGTCGGGGGTATTCCAATGTTTAAAAAAAATGCTTGACATTGATCGTATATTTGTAGCACCAGCGCGATTCCCGATGAAAAGTAAAACGGTGCAAGTCACAGCAGGCGAGGCGGCCCATCTTCAGTGCGCTGCGTCCGGGGACGCACCCTTGGAGGTCAGCTGGAGAAGTCCACATCATCACACCATTGCACATCATTTGGATCAAAGGTCAGCCTTTTGTAAAGTTTTGTTGGACTTTTTGTACTGAACTCTTTTACCGTTGAACATAGGACGACCATAAGGGCTAGTCTCTTTTGATGCGTATATGTTAATCAAGCGGCAATTTTGACAATAATATAGGAAATTATTCATCTTCCAAAAAATAAATGAACGCT
Source organism: Eupithecia insigniata (assembly GCA_947859395.1). Lineage (NCBI taxonomy): Eukaryota > Metazoa > Arthropoda > Insecta > Lepidoptera > Geometridae > Eupithecia > Eupithecia insigniata. The sequence goes on along the minus strand of OX402009.1, from coordinate 6,259,517 downwards.
CAAAGTCGTTCACTTTATTTTTCGTTACGTTGTTTTTTTCGAAAGGGTGTATTTTTTCGAATCACCCCCTCCAACTCAACCCTGCATCTAGAACATCTGTGTATGCTTATGCAATATTCAAAATTTCATTTTCAGTTTCCATCAATAGTTGCATATGTTTTCAGATACACGATTCGGGAGCAGGTCCTAGACGATGGCCTAGTTTCGGAGCTGAGCATATTGCAAACGTACAGACAGGACACAGGTGCACTCACTTGCCGAGCTTCCAATGCATACGGCCAAGATGAAATGCTCATCCATCTTGTCGTTCAAGAGGTAATATACAAAATCACACCATAAACAAAATATTTACCATATTGGGGCTATTCAAAAAGGGCGTTCTGAAACATCTAAGGGGTCGGCAATACGTGTGTAAACACGTAGTGCCGACGTTGTTTCTGAATATTACAGGCCAGGCGGCAAAGGCTGTGGTAACCGCGCCGACCGTACGCCTGTTTAACCACCTTGGTGGTAGAAAATACAACAGTAACAGCGATATAACAAAGCTTTTGTTTTCAGGTCCCCGAAATGCCAAAAAATATAAGGGTAATTGATCAACAATCGAGGTCAATTCAAATATCTTGGACGCAGCCTTATGCTGGGAACAGTCCCATTATAAACTACATCGTCCAATATAAAGAAGCTCCAGGTAAGACCTTGAAAAAGATAGAGATATAATGAACCAAATACAGGCATAAGGCCTGTGCAAATATAAAACCTCTCCTTTCATAGATCTACGGTATCTCGTTGCAGAGCCTTGGCCTTCAACACCTCAGAAGGTTATTGTACCAGGCAGTGTCACATCAGCCAGTGTACAGAATCTACAGCCAGCAACGTCTTACCACTTGAGGATCATCGCTGAAAATAGATTGGGGCAAAGCGAGCCGAGTCAACTGATACAAGTGACTACGACTGAAGAAGGTAAGGTTTTAAGAAATAATTACAAGCTTTATGAGCACGGAAATATTATAAGCAGTTGTATTTTCAGCGCTTTGAAGGTTCTCGAGTGGCGACCGCGATGCAATGTGGAACGGAGTGTGGGAAGACCTTCCACTCAATGGACTGACGACATTGTAGCGGTCACAGGGAGTCGTTGGTTGGAGGCGGCTCAGGACCGCTATTCGTGGCGTCGGTAGGGGGAGGCTTATGTTCAGGAGTGGACGTATACGGACTGATGATGATGAATGTATTTTGACCTAAATTTATCTTCTCCGTTTTAGTGCCAAGTGGTCCACCATTAGACGTCCGAGTAGAAGCTAAGAGTTCCACTGAGTTGATTGTCAGCTGGGACCCACCGCAAAGGGATCTATGGAATGGAAACATTCTCGGGTACTATGTTGGATTTCAAGAAGTAAGTTCTTTCTTCGTAGAATTTCTTAAGTATATTTTTCTCTCTCAGATCAATGAATTCTACTTTTCTCATCATTATCTTTCACGACTACATATAACTTCTTCTCTTATGATTTAGCGACCTGAAGTTTGTTTTAAGCTTAGCCTTCAACAAGATAAGTCGTTACGCAATTTTTTCACAACAGGTCTCTAATACCAACCAAAAAGCCACTCATTTCACTGCTCCACTGCTGGTCAGGTTGACTTATATTTTCTCTTACCAATTCAAACCCATTTTTTACAAACAATAATAAAATTTCCAGCTGAATAGCAACAGCACAGTCCTAAGCGCAAGTGGTCCAGGTGGTGCATCGTACACCGTACGAACAGTGGAAGGAGCAGGCATGGCTAGAGCTCGCACGACACTGTCAGGGCTTCAAAAACATGCGGGCTACGCTGTGGTGGTCCAGGCTTACAACAGCAGAGGGGCTGGGCCCGCTTCACCGCCGACCACTGCAACTACTATGGAAGATGGTAATATTCTTAGTCTGTAAAAGGACCTGGTCAGAGCTCGCACCACGCTATCAGGGCTTTAGAAACAAGCAGGCTACGCTGTAATGGTGGGGTTGGGGCCGCTTTACCTCTGACAACCTCGACTTCTATGGAAGTTGGTAATATGGCTGCTTCTTTAGCAAAAACATACAAGCTTGTCTGTGTAATGACCTAGCCAGTGTTCGCACCACGCAGTTCTTGCAGTATCTCGGACGTCCGATAGGCCTCCACCCACCTAGTCGACTCGCGCTCTTCTAGCTGCTCGATCCTCACCCATTCGGAATTTCAGACTACATGCCAGAACAAGCGAAGTTTTAAGACCTTTTTTTATAGGATGAAAAGTGAAAATTTTCTTCTAAATGAGAATCTAGTAAAAATATATTATTTACTACAGCAAATTATGCAAAATAAGATAAAACAAACTCAACCTCAAACACTTGAAAAACCTAACACAGGCACCAGTCTCACACAATGTCGCTATTAGTTATACTTATACAATACTATGTAGTTTTAAATGTAAGCACATTGTGTGAAGATTTAATATTTGAATGATTTATTATTTATGAAAAGAGACATTTTGTAATTTGCTGGGCGAATTTTAATTCTGATTTTTGTCGGCTTCTTCTCTAGGCTGGGCCACTATTGAAGAAATCAAACTACAATTGCTACAATTTTCATTCAATCAAAAAGTTTGCGCTCGGCTTACACACAGACTATTTTAAAGTTAAATGAAAATAGTTTAATCTGCCTAACCAGCATTTGATTTTCTTCCAGTCCCAAGCCTACCACCGGGCGCTCTCCAATGCATAGCGCTCAGTTCTCAATCAGTGCGAGTGGCCTGGGAACCTCCTCCTCTGAGAGGCCGGAACGGCGTTTTGCAAGGGTACAGGGTTACGTACGCTCCTGTTACTGAATGGTTTGGTAAGTTTAAACGCACAAAATATTTCCATGAATAAGTATGGGAACTTCATTAATTTTAAGATCTACGTACCTATTATAACCCCTTTTATACCTACCGTACATTCGCAAATCAAATGTATGTTTAGAATATTTTAAAAAACTTTATACATATGTAGTTTGGGAAGTGGTTGGATTGTCATGAGTTGCACATCAAATGATGATCAAAAACTAAAATCAAATCTCATATTACAAACTATAATCTTAGGAAAGTTAAACGCTCATGGACTCGACGCGCAGGGTCATGGAGGCAGAGACATCTTATTTTTACTACCACCCTTTTGTGTCACTCACCTTCATTTTAAAACGTTTTTTACTGTTTTTTTTATTTTATACTCTTCTACACTTAATGCACTTATAAATGTATAAGGACACAGGTTTTTTCTATTCTATTCTTCTTACTCCTGTGGCTTAGCAACTCAAAATAGGTATGTCTTGACCACAGACACAAGACTTCTCCAATTGTCTTTCGCTAGCTAACAACATCGAGTTTGCAGAGATGGGTGCTGATGAAATAGTATAGTTTTACTGACACAAACTTACTTTTTGTTAGGAAACGAAGACGCAGTAACCAAGCAAATATCGGGACTTCATACTACACTATCTGGTCTAAAACGATTCACGAACTACTCGGTGACGGTCTGCGCGTTTACTGCAGCTGGCGATGGCGTGAGGGCTGCTCCAGTTTATTGCCATACCGAAGAAGATGGTAATTCATTATTCTATTGTCCTCAGGGCCTTAGAAAATAGTCTTAGTTTAAAAAAAAAAGAAAAACCGAGTCATAAAAGTCTTTTCTAACAGATAAAATCGTCCTATGATACGAACGAATATGAACGGATGGGATGTATGTAACTTGAGTTAAATTATATGTAGGTCGCATTTCAGTAAGTTTATATTTTGTATCTAAATGAATGAATTGTTAAGAAATTTAATCATATACAGAAAAAATCGTCTTCGAAGGGGCTTGAACACGCAACCCTCTCTCAGTACGAGATGCTCTAACCTATTGCGCCACGAAGTCAAGTGACAAGTCGAAAAACTCTGGGACTTCCTTCGGAATATAGCGCCGAGTGTGAGGGCTTACGCACCATAATAAAAAAACCCTTGAATGAATTCTTATTATAAACCTTTCTCTATTTTCAGTACCATCAGCACCAGCTGACATAAAAGCTGTGGTTTCATCGCGCAATAAGATATTAGTATCATGGCTACCACCAGCGGCACCCAACGGCGTTCTTGTTGGCTACACTTTGTATATGAGTGTTATTGAAGATGGGAGAGAGGTAAATATTACTTTGCTTTACATATCCTCTATAAGAGATATATTTTGAATCTAATCTTCAACCTTGATTTGTTTTTCTTCTACTTACTACTATGTCAGATTGAGCCATACCTAAGATCCAACAAGTAAAACACATATCAACAAAGTAAAACGTTCCTTCATACTGTTCTATCGCGTCGGTCCGTGTCGCACTAGCCATTACTGGCATAAATATTCTGAATACAGTCAATTAGACACCTGTACCTACAAGAAAAAATAATGTTTTTTCTGATAAATTATTGGTTTTATTTATAGGAAGGGACACACAAACGAATGCTTTCCCCAAGTACACTATCGCATGAAACTTCAAGGTCACCTCCGCGCGCGACGCACCAGTTTTGGGTGTCAGCTTCAACCAGATTAGGCGAAGGCGAGACTACGAGAGTCGTCACTGTTCTTCCTTCTGATTCAGGTACGTATCTTCTGTGGTTTCCTTTCAGAGCAACGAAATAGGGTAGGTAGGTACCTATTCATTTTAGAAATTGTGTAATCCGAAATCGGGTACCTAGTTATTTCAGAATGAACCTTTTATTTTTATTGGCTTATCTTAGATGTAGCACGCTTTCTGAAATGGATTTTAGTGTTTTGACTTTGAGGTTGTATTTCGAAGACCCAGGGCAACAACATCCTTTCTGCTAATAGGGCAAATAGGTAGTATCATTTGTGTTTGGTTGTGTTCAAAGACATGTCTAAATAACTAGATAGATAGTCTTTATTGTACCATCAAAACTTATGAAATAATAACAAACATTATCTACTAACAAAATCGAGTATGGCACAATCGACGGCCTTATCGCTGAAAGCGAGCCCTTTGGATGGACAGGATCCGTTACTTAATATTTAAAATTTACAATGCAGTAAGTGATATAACATGGGGAGACCTATTTCCAGCAGTGAACGTGTATGGGCTGATATGATGATGATGATGATGAAGTGATATGTAACAATCAAAATTAATATCTTGGCAAGACTGTAGTATGAGGTCTTTCAAACTGGGCATTCTAAAGCATTTACGGGGTCGGCAGCGCGCGTGTAACGTCCCTGACGTTGCAGGTGTCTATAGGCTGCGGTAACCACTTCCCATCAGGGACCGCACGCTTGACTGCTACCTTTGTGGTATAAAAAAAACGAGTCTTTTGTTTTAGTCCCCGCAAGAATAACATCGTTCAGTCGTAATATAGTCACACCATGGAAGGAAAACATCTCTCTTTCTTGCAACAAAGTCGGCGTGCCATCGCCATCGACCACTTGGAGTATGAACGGAGTGGTTTTGGAGTCTACGCTGAGGAAGAATGTTACCACAGACGGGACTCTTATCATCAGGTTACTGAGATTTTGGTCTTATTTGTATGTAGTTCGTATTTCTATATCGAATGTGTGATAGAAATCTAGTAAGATTATTGACTCACTATGAGCCTCTGAATTCTTGAAACTGCTCGAATTTATCTGGCAAATTAAAATGTAGTCTCCTATCTAGCACATACTTATCAGTTTCATTTTGACATAATTTATTGAGTTTGTCTACTGAAAACTCAGTAGTAAAATTCTAGACATTACTTTTAGTACAATTGGTCCGGCTAAAATATTCAATCACATAGATTCGGTTCTTTTAAATTCAATCGCTTTAGTTTCTGATTCTCTTTAAATTCATGTCTTTCCAGCATGACACAATACACAGACTCTGGCAACTACACCTGCCTAGTTGAGAATAACCACGGGCGTGATGACGTCACGTACAGCGTTGAAGTAAAAGTCCCTCCACAACCACCGGTGTTAGCTGTTGTGGACTCTTACGCAGACTCTCTGCATCTACAGTGGAGTGACCAAGGCGATGGGGGTAGTCCTATTTTAGGTAAGATTGAGAACAACCACGAACGCGTTGAAGTAAAGGACCCTCCACAACCGCCGGTTTTAACTGTTGTGGATTTTTAACGGGATACAGGGAACGGAGCCAGTCCGATTCTAGGTAACATTGAGATTAACTACGGACGTGATGACGTCACATACAGTGTAGAAGTACCTAAAGGTCACTCCGCAACCGCTGGTGTCAGCTGATGTGGATTATTGTGCAGACTCCCTGCATTTACAGTGGAGTGTGACCAAGGCGATGAGGGTAGCCGTGAGCTTTTTATGAAAGGGCTCGTAAGATTCTTTCTTCTCCAACCTAGACTTTTTTGTCAATGATTACATTGCGTTTTTAGTTTTCTGGAATGGGTGCCATTTAACAACAGTCATTTGTTGCTCAATTTCAAAATTTTGAGCGAAACCTTTATTTTTGAGTAAAAGAGGACGCGAGGAGGCTGGAGAAGCGAAAGCTTTACACCAAGCAGTTAAGACCCCAGTCTACTAAGATGATGAGTGATAGACTGGTCATCTTTACCTGTTCTATAACTCTAAATTCTAATCACTAACCATACAAAATCATGAAAACCATTGAAATTTTAAAATTTAATAGCTTTTGCTCCTTCAGGATACGTAATAAACTACAAACGCGAGCACGGCGACTGGGAGGAGCTCCAAGTGGAAGCGGGAACGTCGGAACATGTGCTGCCAAACCTTTGGTGCGGGACCCGATACCAGCTTTACATAACTGCTTTCAACCGGATCGGGACTGGCCTGCCTTGTGATATAGTGCATGCGTATACGAAGGGAACTGGTGAGGATTTTACTTTGATAAGAAAAGTGTTAGACTCGTTCTAAGATACCTACTATAATAGGTTCATCCTTAGAAGATAAACAAATGAACAGCACTTATGGGCACGTCAGAACGCGTGTTACCAAACTTTCGGCGTGGGACTAGATACGAGCAAGTATTTCTCTAGGGGCGACCTTAAATCTGTTGTGCTCGACGATGGTTATCAAGGAATGTTAAGATAAAAAAAATTATCAAGGCATAATTCTCTAATTCATCATCTGGAAGATGATACTCAGAGTTTTGTGAGCAAGACAACAATTTTAATAAACATTTAATTTGTTACAGTGCCAGTAAAACCGAAGCACTCCCAGATGATAACTCTAAACACGACGACGGTGACTGTCTGGCTAGATTCCTGGGGAGACGGAGGCTGTGGAATACTGTACTTCGTTATCGAATACCGGGAGATAAGCCAATCACAGGTGACGTATGGAGATGTGTTTGTGTTGTCTCTATTACTAATTTTATGGCCACCAAAGATACAGATACTTCGAATTTTCGTTTATTATTGAGCATTAACGCATTTCAAAATAGCTGTCACTTTATACGACAATTTATAACTGGACTCTAGGTTGAAGGAAATTGTCCATTCTCTATGACCCAGAGCACTGAAATCCTGACTCTCAATACTCAATATATTTATTGTTGTTATCACATTGGCTTAATAGGTAGGTAATTTAGTTAAGTAAGTATCACAATGTGAACCCTGTTGGGCGTAAACAACAAGTGGAACTCTTTTTGTGGATATCAGTTGAGGATCTGATTTTAAGATTCAAAGACACCATAAGATAACTCCTCTACATTTTCTAAGCTTTACTTTTATCTGTACCTAAATATATATGTACATAATTTCTTATTTCAGTGGCGCCTAGTATCCAACAGCGTTCAGGCAACGGAGCGAGTATTCAGCGTGCCAGGGCTTACTCCAGCCACGCAGTACCAGCTCAGAATCACAGCGCATAACAATGCAGGGCATGCTGTGGCGTTGTACAACTTTACTACGCACTCTCTTAGTGGACGTAAGTGTCCTTAGTTACGGAACGAGAATTCAACGCAGTATCAACGCAGGCCAGGCTGTGACAAAGTTTACACTTACAACGCACTCTCTTTGTGGACGTATGTGTATTATGGATCAGGCTGTGACGAAGTTTACAATTACAACACACTCTTAGTGGATGTAAGTGTATTATGTTAATAATTACAACGCACTCTCTTAGTGGACGTAATTTAAACAACGGAGCGAGTTTTCAACCAAACGCGGGATTTTGCTATAATCACCACGCTTAGCAAGCGTGGCGATTATATCATATATCAAATCAAATCACAGTAGAATGGTTTACAATACACAGAAGTAACCAATGCCATTCTTCTGATAGGTTCCCTTAGTCGACTTCGCCTTTTGGAATATCCACGGGCTAAGTATTTTTTTACCAATATTTTTTCAGTGGTGGACGGTTCCCTAACACCTCCAGTGCCGGCCGGAGCGAGATCTCTCGGAGGCGCAAGAGTTATCCTCCCAGCAGCACTGTCTCTGCTTGTTTTGGGCGCACTGGTTGCTATCGTGTTCCTTGTTAGGAGAAACAGTAAGTTATTTATCATGAACATCATCATTTTCATCAGCCTATGTCAGTCCTCTCTTGGACATAGGCCGCCCCTTAGCAACTTGTTATTGTAGACTCTACCAGGGCTACATAGATATTACCTCGGAGGGGGCTCCGTGAAAAATTGCCCAATTATGTCCGCACAGTTAAAAATGTATCTAGAACGAATTTAACATAATAAGTAATGAAACAAATTACAATTATGATGAATATCATATCAAAATATGACCGTTAAGGTTGAAATTGTTTTGGTAAAATACACTACGTACTTTTTGATTGTTTAATATACACTGACTTATTACTGACTTACCCAAGGTTTGTTCAACCAATGACGATTCTTAACTATTACTGTGTTATAATATGAGGTACCTTATTTATTGTATTGTGTGTTGCATTGTCGAATAAATCTTTTCTCTATCTACACATTGAAATTATCCAATCCTGTTCGAATCAATTCAATTCCTATGATTACAAACTGTACAAACAGAATTAGAGCGACTAAATAAAATCAAATGAAGTCCACTTGATCCTTTCAGAAGCGGGTACCACAGAAACCGTGGCGACCGAGAGCGGAGTGGGAGAGTCGCCATCTGTCGCGCAATTGCAGAACAAAGTGAACCGCGATCAACAGTACTTGGCGGCGCGCGCGCAGCATCCCGCACCGCAGCATCATTACAAACACGCCTCTAACGGTATGTTATAAAGCCGGATGCCGACTGGCGTTACGGGGCGTAATGAAACGTGTTACAGCGAATGTTCTTACAGTCTATACCTACGGGGAAAGAAAGCACGAATTCGTCGACGTCTGTATTATGCTCGCTGCAAATGGTACATTATGGCCCGTAACATTGATCATGACCCGGCAATGAAGCCTGAAGAAATCGCTTCTGAGCGATAAGGCCGCCCATTGTACCTGTTTATGTTAATATCTATGTGTTTTATTTATCTTTGTGGGGTACAATAAAGAGTTTTGTAATTGTAAAGCCATAGTTAATCCTTACTTACAGAATACATCGAAGACATCTGTCCATACGCGACCTTCCAGCTGACTAAACCGACAGCGTACAGCGAGAGCAGCTATAGCGGCAACGTGTACAGCGGGCCTTATCACTCCGTCCGGGGATCCTTCGTGTATCATGACCTAAAGCAGAATGATAAATATAAGGTTAGAGTCTTACAATAATATAAAGGCTAAAGTGTGTGACCTACCAACACGAAGAGAAAACCAAATTTGCAAGCTTCGGTAGTGTCGTTTCAATAGTTATCTATGATACTTACTGTAAAAATATGCAGATTTTTTTTTTACTGATCGTATTATTATAAATACTTTTTCACGGGTTTTTAGGTTAATAAAGGCGATAAATACCTCATCCTCACCGCACTCAACTCTCTCCTGAACATCAGCCCACACTGCGACATTCGCGGATAGTTTCACTGAAAGTATGTTAGAATGTTTGCAGTTTTGCGAGCACGATTTATGAATGTGTGTCAGTCTATATAAAATGCATTGATTTCATGCAATGATAATTTTAGAATTGTTTATTTTTAATGTTGTTTAATAGCATTTCTAATAGCAGCCTTAATCAAGAAAATTATCTCTTTTTATATTCATGCAAACCAATGTCCTAATGTAAGGTATTAATTGAAGTAAATAAATATCCGTTAATTAGTACTATTAAAAATGTGATCAGATAGTTTAAGTTTTATAATATTTACTGGTCGGATCTCTCTGAAATTTAGCTTGAATGTCGACTAAGACCTGGCCCATATGTAAAATGGGCTGGTTTTTATTTCGAAAAAAAAGGCTCGCAAAACCATGTGCTGAAGCTAGTATTTCATGAACCGATATAGATATTTTAGAGATATCCACGAACCTGATTTATTGAAGAGCAGCACAATACAAAAGCTATAAGGTAAAAAGCACGGTTCCATATACTCAGGGTAGATAGATATCTTTATGAGCAGGTAAAATAGACCAGTAACAAATAAAATTATAAAATTACTATTTTAGACGAATGCCATTTTAGACTAACATTCGTGTGCGAATGTTAGTTTAAAATGGCATTTGCCTAAAGCACCATAGCTAAAGCTAAAAAAGTGAATACCTAGACCTTTTTGATGCTTCAGGGCAAAGAACCAGAATACACCAAAGTAAGGAGAAAAGGGAACAGACTGCGAGACCCTCACTCAGAGAGCCAAGGTACAAACCCTGATAATTCCCCTGTAATAGTCCCGCAGTCTAAAGCTTATAGTAGTTAGCTACATTTTGGTTACGTAGATTGCACTATTGATTACTTTGTCCCTTTATGTTTAAGTAATGATATTGAAATTTGACGTAATGATCACCTTTTATGCAACCCGTTGGGAGCGTAAACGGTATTATTCGTAAGGTAAGCATGCACAGTACAGATAATCTCGAAGAAAATATACCATGGGAAACCTACCAATTGCATTCTAAAGAAAAATAATCAACTAGATCCCTCGTCCTTCGGAAGTCGGGTAAAGAAGATTGCTTAAACAAAGCTACCATTCGCTCCCATAGTATATTTTCCGAGAGTAACATTCGTTTTGTTTTGTTCACATTGGATGTTGTTTCATTGAAATAGTTTTTCTGGAATGCATTTTGTTCCATAGCTTGTATCGATCCATTCCCTTAGCGTTCGTCGTAAGGTATGAAAAACACGTCATATCCATTGGTCAGCGTTTTGTCACTTTGTCATGTGCTTTACGCTGCTATGGTCGCACGGAAATAAACGGAGAATAAACTTCAATATCCATTAATATACTGATGATATCCCACATAGATTAGATTTTTTTTTTAAATACTTCGTTTCAATTCCTTTATCCTTCTGGTGAAATCTCAAAGCTTTTGACTTTAAGTTTTGGAATCCGACTCGATGGACCAAAAGTTAGTTCAAGGCGTTATCACTAATCTATCTAGGTACTACTAATAAGTCTCTAACCAGTCAAAGAATATTGTTGATTCGATTGGTACAAAACCTTAACTAATTAAAGACTATTTATTGGAAAGAAGCTGTTCTCCGACAGCTACATTGTAGCTACCACAAGAAACAGTGTTCCAACACCATTGTCAAACATATTTTAGAAATAAACGTTTTTGTATTTTGTATTGAAAATCCCGCGGTTACTTTCTTTAACGACTGCAAGGAATTGCGCAAGTTACTTGATAGGGGACACTTTGCATTACGATCGAAATAAAAGTGCACCGACATTTATTTTATAGTGCTGTCAAATTATTTCTTATCAGTTTTAATAACAATCGACACCACTCTTAAAGTATAAGGAAAATCCATTCCGTAGGACCGAATAAAAGTTAGTTAGCCGATTAGTCGCAGGATCGCTCTAAAAGTTTGATTGATCATTAGAAAACCGACCTTATACTTACCACCGTAAACTATTTATTTCCGTGTTGTCCAGCAGCTTCACACATCACACCCGACCTTACGCCTTCTAACTAGCCTCCCTATTTACAGAATCCGACAATCTCGGTTCAACTGACTCGGAGGTGAAGAAGATCCTGACGCTCCACCTGCCTATTACAGAGTATGAGGACGATGCAAGTGATGACGCTAGCGCACCGCATTCAGACAGCGAGCACGCTGCGAGGCTGCGACCGGCGCATCCTACTGCTTGTATGTTATTACCTACTTTACCAATAGCTACCTATCATGATGAAGCTGTGTCCAGCATTATTTTTTATTTATTTACTATATCAGCCCAAAGAGGTCCGTAGCTGAACATAGGCCTCCCCCAAAAGTCGATATTAAGAAACGTCAACAAACACAAGAGCATAAAATTCTAAAATTCAAACCTGTTGGGGTTTGAAATACCTAATCGAAAATTCTAAAATTCATTTTATGCTCTTGTGTTTGTTGACGTTTCTTCATATGGTAAGGCGCACTCTGATGATCTTTGGAGCATTTGGGATGAGTGAATCGAAGTTAGTTTTTTCAAAAGTTTATAGAAAATTATTAACGATTTACGGCAAATTTATTTCATTATCAAAAAAATTATGTTAAATTAAAAACCATAAAAAAAATTATCTGTCACCAACACGAAACGATCGACCTTAAGATCTGAAATTTTGGACGGTTTTATGGGAACTTCTGGAACGGCGTCTTGAGATGCTTTCATGCTTCGGTAGAAAATATCTCATGGAACTTCGATCAACAATTGCGCTATTCAAATCGTAACCAACAATAGGTAGGTACATACACCTAATTCCACATCTTTTTACAGACCCAAACGTAGAACGTGAAGAATCATCATCATCATCCGAAACATCTGTGGGCGGAGGCACCTGTGCTGTACGTAAGGCGTTTCCGTCTCGCAAGGGGAAGGCAGGCGCACTAGGCAAACGGCACGTCCGCTCGTCCAGCGGATATAGCAGCCATAACGACGAGACTACATTCAGGTAATTAGAATGATCCAAATACAATGTTAATGGTGTCGTATGGATGGTAAGATAGAGTGAAGATTTGTCTGTCGTTCCGAAGATACCGATTACCAAGTCTTCGACACGGAATCTGAAACAGATTCGCGCGTGATTCAAGTATTTTAGCCGTTTTTATATTATCTGCGTTCTACAAGGAATATAAATAGCGGAAAAGTAGTTTCCCGTAAATCGTAAAATATTTTGTATATCTGTGTCAGATGCCGTGTCGGAGACTCGAAAACGGAATTCTGAATAGCCCTGCTGATAATCTACAATCTTCTACGGACGTACTGGTACTGCTCGTAGCATCCACATCGTAGCGGCAGCGTAGTGCAAGTGCTACGACATCGACCATGTGCTACGACGTAGACGAAGTGCTACGACGTAGACCAAGTGCTACGTCGTAGACCCAGTGCTATGACGACGTGAACTAAGTGCTACGTCGTAGACCAAGTGCTACGACGTAGACCTGCTACGTAAGCTATTTTTATGGCAGACGATGATGGAAACTGCTTCTTCCGTAAAATAAAAAAAAATCTCAGACTGCAATTCCAGGGTAGTATATCCAGTTAGCTGGATTTATGGTCTTACCAATAGTACAGATCAATTGCCAGCCTTGTTTTTCATGACAAACATTTCAGGATCTGTATCTTCTCTTTCTTTAGTTATTAGGTAGATAGATAGATAGATAATGCTTTATTCAGAAAAACTTAAAACTAAACAGTTTGACAAAAAGGTAAAAGAATAGGCGGCCTTATCGCTTAAAGCGATTTCTTCCAGCAAACCAAAGCTTAAAAGAAAAGATCTGAGGAAGGCGGTGCAGGTATTAAATACGAAAATAAAACTAAAACAAATACAAACTAAAATAATCCTAATACACATATACAAAAGAGAAATATACACTAATACATAATAACAAATACATAGCTAGTAGTAAGTTGAGGGACAAATTACCTAGTCTGACCTAAATAATATTCATAGACTTTCTTTTTAAAAGTGTGATGAGATGCGTTTTTTTTTTATATCAGTAGGTAGATCATTCCATAATCTGACGGATTGGGCTGTAAAAGAATTGCTATAAAAGGATGTTTTCTGAACTGGAGCCACCAAAAACAACGTTTCTGAAGATCTAAGAGAGAGGTCGTGAGAAGAATGAAGAAACTGAAATCTTTGTTTGAGATACGAAGGAGAAGCAGGATTGAACAGTATAGAGAAAAGAAGGGACAGAATGTGCAAGTTCCGGCGCTGGCGAATGGGAAGCCATTTGAGCTGGGTTCGGTAGGCAGAAACATGGTCGTACTTGCGGAGGCCAAAAATAAATCTGATGCACATGTTTTGGAGGCGCTCCAGCTTATTAAGCTGATCCTCTGTGACATCCAAATAACATGCATCCGCATAATCTAGGACAGGAAGAAGAAGGGAATGAGCAAGTGCAGTTTTAGTAGCGGTGGGGAGAAAGTTACGCAGTCTTCTTAAGGAGCCAGCAGAAGCAAACAGCTTTCGACTAGTCACCTCCATCTGAGCTCCCCAAGAAAAGGTGCGGTCAAAAATAATCCCCAGGTTTTTGATGGTCTCGCTGAAGGGGATCGCTATTCCATCAAAAACAACCTGCGGAACTGCCGACCAATTTAGTTTGGACAAGGTTCTAGAGCTGCCAATTATGATGGTTTGAGTTTTAGAACGGTTGATTCTTAGTCCGTGCCGCTTGCTCCACTCAGTGATATTTTGTAGATTTGTATTTGTTATCTCAATTGCGCTCGAAATATTACTAAGTGGGGCTTGGGTATATATCTGTAGATCGTCAGCATATAGATGATAGGACAAGGAGAGATTTTGTGAAATAGAGTTTATAAAGATGGCAAAGAGAAGAGATGGCAAAGAGAAGAGATGACAGTACGCCTCCTTGAGGTACGCCAGCAGACGTATCACACCAAGACGAGAAAGACTCATCAAGGCGGACACGCTGCCGACGGCCGTGCAAGTAGCTAGAGAACCAGCCAACAGCCGAAGAGGAAATGTTAAGAGAGCGGAGTAATGCAATCAAGATATCGAAATCGACATTATTGAAGGCATTACTGAAGTCAAGGAGAGTTAAGACAGTGAGGTGCCCATTTTCCATACCGAAACGAATATCATCCGTGATTTTGACGAGTGCAGTGACTGTGCTATGGCCTTTTCGAAAACCAGACTGTAAGGGATTAAGAAGATTATATGATGACAGAAAAGAATTCAGTTGGTTATGGACGAGACGTTCAAGGACTTTAGAAAGGAAAGGATGTATAGAAATAGGGCGATACTCGGAAAATGATTTAGGGTTAGGTTTTTTAGGTAAAGGTATTATTTGTGCTTCTTTCCAGATGCTCGGAAAAGTGTCATGAGATATAGAGAAGTTGAGAAGATGACAAAGAATCGGAACAATTTCGTCTAAAATAGGAATTAACATATTTCGACTAATGCCATCTATCCCTACAGCATTAGACGTGATAGAGAGAATACTTTTCTTAACATCGATGACAGAGAATTGATCAAAAATAAAGGGGGGGTGATTAGGAGCAGGTAATAATGATAAATAATTGAGTGTACTGCTTTTGATAGCATCGCTAATATCAGACGCAGCTGAGAAATGCTGATTAAGCAAATCTAGATCAAGATCTCCGGGTACAGAGTCTTGACGAGGCTTGCCCAGTCCCAGTGATCTCAGGAACTTCCAGACCTTTGCTGGATTTTCATTGGCTACAGACTCATGGATGTGGCGACGTTGAGCATCTCTACAGACCCTGTTACAGCGATTACGAGCGTAATGGAAGTTGGCTTTATTGAGGTCACTTGGAACTATCTTATATGTATTTAGTTTTAGCGACAGCCTTTTTGTGAATGAGCATCTTGATGTCATCTGTGAGCCAAGGTGCTGGTAACTGTTTAACTTTGACGGTATGAAAAGGAGCATGTTTATCAAATAGCTGAATAAGGATATCGTTAAAAATCCCAACTTTGTCATCCATGCTTTCAGCATCAATGACTGCAGAAAAGTCTTAATAGTTTGCATCGCTAAGAAACGCTTCCTTGTCCATGCGGGCGAATCCACGCTGCATGATGACCTTGCGTTTGGCTTTTGGAGGGCGGATTTTATATGATAACAATACTAAATCATGGTAGGAAAAACCATCCGCTGCACACTGACCATATTTACTGAGGTGGTCGAGAGAGGAGACAATCATAAGGTCAAGCAACGATGGCGGACAGTTAGGAGCATGGTGAGTGGAACTAAGGGGAAGAATATGAAGATTGCAGGACTTAACAACTGATTCCATCGATAATGCGCGACGGTCCTTTTTTATCAGGCAGCAGTTAAAGTCCCCCATTATAATGGAATGGCAATAGCTAGGGATAAGGTTGACCAGTAGGGATTCAAATCACAAGAAGTTATTTTAGCTAGAATTAGAGTAGTAAACGCCAAGAAGAATTTTAGTGTGGGATAGTGTGACTTCAAGGAATAGATGTTCGCCGATTTGCAGCGGTGCAGGCTGTGGAGACATACTTTTAATTTCTGTCTATCTATATACATTAGGTTATTCCTTATAATGTAACAATGAAATTATAACACATTAACCAAATTCATAATCAACATTAGTTAAAACTTACTTTTTTTACTTTCAGCATATCAAATTACCCGTCATTCAACGAGCACATCCACCCACCCTCCCGTTTTTCCGACGACACAGAATGCGAAGGCCACCACCGGAGGAAGCGAGGCCACCACCAGGAAGGCAAAATGACTCGAGAGGCCTTTCAGATAAACGTATGAAATAAGGAACCTCGGTACGTCACTATGACTGGGTAACTCAGTGCTGGCGTCACTGAGGGCACTTCAAACATTGGACTTTATTGTGTGGTGATAAAATTGAAAAAACTTTGATCGGAGGGTAGTTTGGCCTTCCAAATAAACGTAAGAAATAAACCTTGGTACGTCACTATGACTAGATTACTCATCGCTGACGTCACTGAGGGCACTCAAAACATTGGACTTTATAGTGCGGTGATAGAACTGAATATCGAAAAAACTTTGATCTGAGAATAGTTTCGAAGTAACTTTGAATTTGACTTAGTTTGTTGATAAGAATGAGATTTCATTCATCCGTGTGGTAAATTACGATATTCCATGTTCATGTCATCAAGTTAAAAATACTTGGGATAACTGCGAACGTTCTGCTTTGGTAAGAAAGAAAATTGTAAAAATTTGTTGTGGCATAGCTAGGTGGTATTTCAACAATGTTGAAAATTTTCTTACATGGTACCTATTGCGGCTGGAATAACGATTCGCGGAGATAATAAACAAAAGATGTGTTAAATTATATCACGTTGAGGTTTGAAAGTAAATTTCGAAAATTTGTTCTATAACGGAACAAGTAGGTATCTACGGAATTTCTAAGCTAATCAGTTATCACAAAAAATGTTGCCAAACCCAATAAATTTCACTAATTATAAAATCGTGTAAATAATGTTGTAGATAACTTAGATAGGTATAGCCAATATTTAGTGCCACATAATCCTTTTTATACTCCAATATCGGGTATGTGTTATTTATATACTAAATGGTACGTGTCGTTATGTAAATAATAATGTAATAAACACATATTGAATATCGGAAAATATAAAAAGAACAATAATTAAAATAAAAAATATTATATTTTAAACTTAATGCCTTATTGACCAAAGTCTTAAAACTAGTTGCGGATATAAATTATTATCCCGTATAAATACGAATTGTTTCATTGTTGTAAAGTTTATGAAAGCAAGATGTTTTCATTCACAAATCTTAGCGAAGTATTAACTTTAGGAGACCAGATACATTCCATGTTAAATATATCCTATCTAAATCTCAAGAACTATGGTCACTGGTTATATTGAAGTGCCAATTATGCAACTACCCTCGTTTTAAGCAGATTACCTAATGAAAACTCATCAATACTGAGGACTTACTACATAAAGCATTGTTATTGTTCTTACATAAATAAATATATTGGCATTAATATGCCTTTTTATGGGCTCACACAGAACATGTAAAGAGTGTATTTAGTGACATAAGGAAGTTGTAAATTGATAAATAGCATGTATAATATCCTCAGTAACAGTACCTAACAAGAGACAATACAATTACATACCTATTATTTGGTGAATATGGCAGAAAGTTGCATGACAATGCTGAGTAAGAAAAGTAATCTGAGTGTCGAACACTAAGTTACGTGTTACACGAATTATTAATTGAGTTGTGTGTTTTTTAATACTTTACAATTGTTTGCGTTGTTTTTTTAGTAATTCCAACGAAGACTGCCCTATATTTAATTGAGATCTATTTTATATAATCTAGACACAACCTAATGCTAGTCGATAACATTTAGATTTTTGTAGCCGACTGTATCTTTGGCAGGCGCCAGCTAACCTACACTCTTATAGTTTTCTACAATTACAAAATCCAATAAAAAATGTATTCCCATATTATTAAAAGTTTGTTAATATTAAGCCTACAAATTAAGTATGCTATCAACGAAATTTCTATCCGATTTTGGTAATATAACGAATTATTTTGATGTCATCGGAATTATAATAAAGTATCATTTATTCTAGTCATTTTGAATGTACCATATCATTTTACATTTTGTTACTATAAATAAACACACAAGTATGTAAGAATTAGTTAGGGCCACTTCCACCAAAGTCAGCAAAGATAACCATAGCCTATTTGATTGGTCATTGGTTAAGTATCTGCCTGTGATGTAATAGGCCCTTAGTCTTGTTACAGAATCTTTTATATTGCAAACAAGCAAGTTATTAGGACAGTATGATGTGACAAAAATAAAACAATCATTTACTTGGAGCAACTGCATTTTATTAATCCCAATTAAACCATTTTTAAAAGCAAGTTTACCTTGCTGTTTAAAAAAGTGTGTTAGAGATCGATGATCTTATTAACAAAATTTATTTTCAGCTTTTATAATGTCACACGGTAAGGCCGCCTATTGTACTATTTGCTTCATTTTACTCTGTTTTGTGAACAATAAAGAACCTAATTATTATTTATTAATTTATTTTAAAACTGGTTATTTTGCATGCAGTTTTCTAAATCATTTTTAACCTAAACGATTCCATCATTTTCAGAAAAAGAATTTTATTATAAACTAGCTGACCCGTGTCCACTTCGTTGGGCGATAAACATTGTTGTTTTTACTATCTTCCTCGCAATTTTTCCATATTTTCTCACCGTTTAAACCTTTCCTGGACTATGAAAAACATTACAAAACAAATATCAGCTAAATCGGCCCAGCCCTTCTAGAGTTTTAGCGAGACTAACGAACAGCAATTGATTTTTATATATATAGATTAATAAATAATGTTGGGTCAATCCACACAGCATCATCTTACCCCAAACTAAGCAGAGCTTTTGTTATGGATACTAGATGACTGATATACTTAATATAATATATTAGTATTATACATCGATAAATATTTTTTATTATACATCCAAAATACTCAGAACACCCGAGACAAATATTTGCAGATCGTATTAATATTTGTCCAATCCCAAGGCAGGAAACGAACCTGCAACTTCCAGCGTCACTTCGCCTGTCTTCGCCCGCCGCGCCACATCGGGCGTCCAACTTTTTTGGCAACTTGGTATAGTAAACAGTGTGCCAAAACAAACCCTGCGCCTCGCGGGTAGCGAATAGTGAGGCGCAGGTTAGGTTTTTCGAGTGTTTCTATATCGTTGGCGGACATTCTTTATTACTCCAAGAAACACAATGACTAAGCGATTTTGATAAATGAAGTATTAAAATATTCGCTATAAAATGTAGCTAAGGAATCATATAGGAGACCTGACCTGTTAGCAACATTTTGTTGGCATTCGCCCTCTCATTTGGTGGAAAAAGTGAAATATACGGTTCGGGTTTTCTTATAGTCTTCAATAAATAAGATTTTGAGATAATATATGATTCTGTCTCCACCCTTATTATTATCACTGAGTTACTGACCTTATAAAAAGGCACAATATTATGCAGCAATTGACACGACAAACTAGCTACCTTACCTTGTCCCACGCAAGAGGCCAAAGTTTTTCT
Organism: Eupithecia insigniata; assembly: GCA_947859395.1. Taxonomy (NCBI): domain Eukaryota; kingdom Metazoa; phylum Arthropoda; class Insecta; order Lepidoptera; family Geometridae; genus Eupithecia; species Eupithecia insigniata. Next base: position 6,239,451 of record OX402009.1, on the reverse strand, counting down.
GTTATCTGTATCGCTCTATCATTTGAACTCTTGTATCTTGCTCTAATTACTATAATCTTTCTATCCTGTTCTTTCATCACTCAAGTTTGTATTTCCATCTCGCTCTAATCACTGTCACTGTCTACACGCGTGAAATCGTAGGGCTGGAACTTCTCCCGAAGAGCTTTGGCGTAAGCATTCTCTTGTTCTTTGTCTAGTAAGCAGGATCGCCAGTCAGCTTTATCCTCGCAGTTTAGGATTTGCGGACTTGATAGGACGTCTCTGAAAAAAATATTTTTATTGTCAATGAAGATTCAATGACACAAAGCGGCACCATAAAAGAAGAAGTTGAAGTTGAGTAAAAAGTGAAGCATGACAGGTAATAGAAATAGGCCTGGAATGGAAATAGCTGTAGATGGTCCATTTTGTTATTAAATTTTTGAGAAACTGAATTTTTGACTTTTGAGCTAGCCTAGCATCAACAAGCAAACCATACAATAATTGCTGTGATAATTGTCTAGTCGAATCGTTATCCGAAATGTTATGTTGCAGCAATCACAATTTCCATGAGTCAAAAAGAGAATAATAAAATGGGCGAACTATACGTTGCAAATAGTTTTTAAATAGATAACGATAAATATCTCTCTATTATCAAATATTTTAAAAAATATTTATGCAATTGGTGAGGCACATAAATCATTTGGAATTATCTGATGTTGATGATTGCCTAGTTTAAAATCTATGTTACCCATGTCATGCCCATGTCACCCTGAATCTGGTTGGATCGTATCGACGTGATCGTGACGTTTCCTTTTTCTATGGAATTTAGTACAGCACCTGTATCTTTCGGACTTCGCGAATCCCATAAAACTGAGACGTTACGATGACGTTTTCATACTATAGTCAAACCGAATTCAGCTCTGAGTTCGGTGAAGCGATAGTATCATCTCGACGAGGAAACGTTTAACTTTTTTAAGAGATATCAAGTAGTTCCATGTCCGCACGGTAGAGGCGCTATACCGAATCCCTAACAACAGAATAATGCACTATATTGATAAACGCGACTTCTTGGGGTTCTATAGACCTATAATTCTAGAGGTAAAATGTTTATAAACAGCTCACAACACTAAAATTAAAAACTTTCTCATCTTTTTGACGTCGAGTTTGAAAAGTAACTGTCAGCATTAAGCCAATCTTCCACCGCCAGCAAAATTAGTTAAAAACTAAGCTCAATGAACTAAGCTAAACTGGAAAATATGTTGTCCATCCACCAAAAAAATAATAGATAGATAGATTATTACTTATTATTATTAATTTACAAGGACTCAGCTCAGCTTTATGCATTGTAAGAAAGAGCTCAAATCGACAAGTAATGCAAAATCTACCAAAAATCAACAGTAAGAAAATGATTTTTACATTAATTATAGGCGCAATGTTTACAAACATTGTATCTAGAGTTTGGCCGAAGTATAGATTGATAAATACCTGCCAAACTGCAGCGGGAAATGCGCCTTAGTCTTAGCAAACAGCTGCTCTCCTGAAGGCAGCTCCACGTGGAAGTAAGTAGCGCCCGGCAGCGCCATCTGTGTTATTTCTGCGTACGGTGGGAGGACCTCCATCTCTATCCGGTTTAGACCGGCTTCGTCCTGAATCAATAATTATTAATTTATTATAAACTGGCTTCGCCCGCGTTGAATTCAGTTCAATGAGTTTTATTTTTAGTGGGTAGAGCCAAAGGTACCCGCTATAACGTCAGCAAGAGAAAAAACATTGTTATTAAGGAAAAAACATGCGCTCAACCGTTTTTGAGATAGATATTGTATTTGACTTTTGAGACAACATTTATTCACATCAAATTCGCACCTTAAAATGTTATAATATCATAACTTTATTACGGAAGAGCGGAACCCTCTAACACAGGGATCTCTATACTTAAAAGAGGGTCTCAAACCCATGCAATATATAATAATTTAAGTTAACTTCAATAAAAATATATATAAATATATATATATAAAAGTATTTTTTTTGTATTTATATCGCCAAAATGAAAGCTTATACAAGTTTCCAGCTGGTTAGCTCGGAATTGCTATGTGAAATCCTAATATCATGGTATAATATTATAAGGTATGGTCTTCCGAAACACGATGGTCTGGGTGTCCCTTGCTCCCACAGAGCTTGCTTACGTCATCATCACAACATTAGAATGAGACGATTCTGTTTCCTGGTGTTACCAGTAGCGTAAAATCGTAACCCCCCGTATAAATCTGATAAAAGTATGTGGTTTTGTATTTACCCATTATTTATTACATTGACTCGTGTTTAAATAACGTTGTTTTGACTGATCTAACAAACATAATTGACAATTGTTTTTTTTTTATTGATTCAATTGAAACAACTTCTACGTTTTGTTGAAATTAAGTGGGAACTGGACGTGGCAAGTGATATTCCTGGACGAGCAGACCTCGTTTTCTTGGATCATGCCTAATATGACTGGATCTTGAGAACGGCTCGAGTGTAGTTAACATACCTGAAACACCTCGGATATTTGCGACTCACATTGCCTCGGTACGGGCACGCATTGTATTTGCATATGCGACGTTTTGTAGTTACGTTCGAAGAATACAGCCAATTTGTTTAGGGACCGATAGAAGTTTGTCAACGCCTCTTTAAACTTCTTTATTTCATCGACCACTTCTTCTGGTGCCTGAAAAGAAGAATTAAAATTTCTATAGTATAGCTACCAGGAAATAGATATATAAAAAAAAATGTTTATTTCAAGTACATGAATTATAGAATTACATTTAAATACACAATAAATTATTTGATGCTCTGTTGTAAAAAGTTGCATATTATATATTTTTTGACGTTTACTGGCGTTCGTCAATAATTTACGTAATTGTAATAATTGTGTACAAGTCATCATTATACAATACAAAACTCTTTATTGTACGCCACAAAGTTAAATAAAAACATAGACATGAACAAGTAAAATGGGCGGCCTTATCGCTTAGAAAGCGATTTCTTCCAGGCAACTTATAATTGTAGTACTGGCGACCCTTAAGCAGGTTGCCGACCAAAATCTAACTTGGTTTGACTTTGCTCGCATATGTTGCGGCGTCAGTGGTCCTTTAGCCAGCGCCAGGTAGGAGTGTGAGTCGACGAAGATGACCAGGTGCTTCTCTACTGAAGGGGACGATAGGCAGAACCAACATGACTCACTCTTGTAATCGATTGATGATGTGCTATAGGCAGTATCAGCACATGGTGCGGCGTCAGCGGTCCTCTAGCCAGCGCCAGGTAGGAGTGTGAGCCGACGCAGATGACCAGGTGCTTCTCTACTGAAGGGGACGATAGGCAGAACCAACATGACTCACTCTTGTAATAGACTGATGATGTGCTATAGGCAGTATCAGCACATGGTGCGGCGTCAGCGGTCCTTTAGCCAGCGCCAGATAGGAGTGTGAGCCGACGCAGATGACCAGGTGCTTCTCTACTGAAGGGGACGATAGGCAGAACCAACATGACTCACTCTTGTAATCGATTGATGATGTGCTATAGGCAGTATCAGCACATGGTGCGGCGTCAGCGGTCCTCTAGCCAGCGCCAGGTAGGAGTGTGAGCCGACGCAGATGACTAGGTGCTTCTCTACTGAAGGGGACGATAGGCAGAACCAACATGACTCACTCTTGTAATAGACTGATGATGTGCTATAGGCAGTATCAGCACATGGTGCGGCGTCAGCGGTCCTCTAGCCAGCGCCAGGTAGGAGTGTGAGCCGACGCAGATGACCAGGTGCTTCTCTACTGAAGGGGACGATAGGCAGAACCAACATGACTCACTCTTGTAATAGACTGATGATGTGCTATAGGCAGTATCAGCACATGGTGCGGCGTCAGCGGTCCTTTAGCCAGCGCCAGATAGGAGTGTGAGCCGACGCAGATGACCAGGTGCTTCTCTACTGAAGGGGACGATAGGCAGAACCAACATGACTCACTCTTGTAATCGATTGATGATGTGCTATAGGCAGTATCAGCACATGGTGCGGCGTCAGCGGTCCTCTAGCCAGCGCCAGGTAGGAGTGTGAGCCGACGCAGATGACCAGGTGCTTCTCTACTGAAGGGGACGATAGGCAGAACCAACATGACTCACTCTTGTAATAGACTGATGATGTGCTATAGGCAGTATCAGCACATGGTGCGGCGTCAGCGGTCCTTTAGCCAGCGCCAGATAGGAGTGTGAGCCGACGCAGATGACCAGGTGCTTCTCTACTGAAGGGGACGATAGGCAGAACCAACATGACTCACTCTTGTAATAGACTGATGATGTGCTATAGGCAGTATCAGCACATGGTGCGGCGTCAGCGGTCCTTTAGCCAGCGCCAGATAGGAGTGTGAGCCGACGCAGATGACCAGGTGCTTCTCTACTGAAGGCGAAGATAGGCAGAACCAACATGAATCTGAAATGAAAAGAATGTTTGACTTTTATTTGCCCAATACAAGTTTTATAAATTGCCCACGCATTTTATTCCGTACATAAAAATTGTAATTGGACATATTTTCTCATTTGACCATATTTTTCATAATACCTACCTACTGGTTAATTCAAAAAAACTCTTGATAATATTTTCTATCTAAGCAAATATATTAAAAACTAACGACATCAACATGCATACATAAAAAAATCGTTACTATAACATCAGAAAAACCACATAACAAGAGACATTACTCATACATAAGACACACAATGGGAAGCCTTATCGATAAGAAACGATCTCTTCCATGCATGAATATGCATGGCTTGCATTTTACCTACGGTAACGGTACTACAGTGGAATAAATTGATACTGAAAACTTGATGCACGAAGAATTGTTCCATCCTTATTTTGTTTTAGTTCCAGTACCAATAGGTAGATAATTTTAAAATGACAAATTTATCCGCTATTTTCTAATGGAATTTGTCGCGCAGCTGTTTCACCTCTAAGACATTTGATAAAAGAGTAAAAAGGCCTACACCCTGCTGTAAAGTAATTAAAAAAAACATATAGTCGACATATACATAGTCCTCTTCCTTGAAATCGGTTGAAAATTATGATGTCGTAATTAACGCCAGTTTGGTTAAATGCAAATATTGGGGCTAGGTGATGCTGTGTGGATTGTCCAACATTATTTATTTATTGTTATCGACCTTCTGCCCGCGGCTTCGCTCGCCTTATTTCTCTGGAAATGTTTAATAGTTATTTCCAAAGAGTTTAATAATATCCCAAAAATTTACGACTCCGGCGGGACTTGAACCCGCGACCCTCCCCTGAATACGAGGATGCGCTAACCAACTGCGCCACGGAGGCAAGTACCCGAACGACGCGACAGGTCGGGTACTTGCCTCCGTGGCGATACCTCTCGTCAAAAGTGATTCACGAAGTGTAAGAATCCTGAGTGAGGCGAGTGATTCATGGCCCTCGATATAAATCCATCCTTTACTCAAGAGTTGTATACTATACTTGATATATAAGCGAAAATAATATCTATTGACGAAAAAACGATTTTCTCATTTATTATACTAGTGTGATAAAGAAATCCGAATAACGCTGCGACCTCATGATAGTAAAAGAAACAAACCTGCATCAAACTCCCGTGGTTTGTCGTCGTGTCTTCTCTTACGGTTTCCTTGAGGGCGGTCGTCTTCCGCCTCCATGTTGTAAAAGAACTGGCCGTTGCCCGAGTACTACAAGTAATTACAGTGAGTTAGAAAGAACAGTTTTATTTTAAACTAGTTCTGCCCGTGTCTTCGCACGCGTTGTTTCGGGTTATTCCCTGAGGGCCCCGATCCTGCAGGGACCCGTCCCGGACAGCCCCGATTTTGATAAATTTGATGAGATTCAATGGAAACGTTAAAAGGTTATTTCTATTCCATGAGCAGTTCCCAAAACTAATGAACCGATTGAGCTTTAATTTTGCATAGGTGTAGCTCTAAGCCTGTTATCAAACAGGTTACTTTCATCCCATAATTCGAATTATGGGCTACAAAGTAACCTAGGTATGTTTGGCGAAGACGTAACAAACATCGATCTATTCATGATCAAAGAAAACAAGGTCTGCTCCTGCGGGAGTGACAATTGCTATCACTGTCCAGTTGCCACTTTATTTCAACAAAACGTAGAATTTGGGAAACAATATTGTGATAAAGGTCAATTGAAAAATCAATAAAAAAAAATACAATTATATTTGTTAGATCAGTCAAAACAGCGTTAGTTACACACAAGTCAATGTGATAAAGTAATTAGTAAACACAAAACCAAATATTTTTATCAGATTAATACAAGGACCTCGGGGAGTTACGCAACTGGTAACACCAGAAAACAGATTCGTCTTCTCATTCGCCTATAGCGATGATGACGTGGGCAGATGTCACCCACCACGTGACCATCGTGTCTTGGAAGATCATACCATTTATTAATATATACATAACCATGGGCGTGATCAGCGTCATCGTCGATACCATTTTGTAAACCCTCGACATCGGCGAGGCGATGATGACGTGGGCAAGTGTCACCCAAGACCATCGTGTCTCGGAAGCCCATACCTTATTCTTAATAGTCTGCTTAATTAGAGTCAAAGATCCTAGTAGCCTACGTTCTTAGAACATTCTTATTTCTCACTCTGTCTTCTGCTATTGACTAAGTCAGTGTGAAATAACGCTGCTTTGCAACAGTTTTAAATACGCGGACTAAGTATCATGAAGTTAGTGTGGATTTTACCTTAACCACCTTCCCAGGCTGATGTTGCTTCAACAGTTCGGGATCAAATGGACACGCCGTCTCATCTGTGGTACCTTGCAGTAAATCTGTCATCCGCATCTTAGATATAGGTTGGAGGGAGCAGGCGTATATCCACTTCTCTTTCTTTTTGTTACCGACGGGTGCTAAGGCTATGAATCGCGTCGCGCATTCTCTGTAGTCTTGGTGGACACCCTGATTTCTGGAAATTATAAAGACCTAATAATGCTGGACAATTCATACAGCATCATCCAGCCCCAAGCTAAGTAGAGCTTTTGTTATGGGTACTAGACAACTGATATATGTACTTAATACGATACAATGCATAGATTTTATTTATTATACATAGAAAGTTACGGAACACCCAGAACAAATATATGCAAGGCGGGAATCGAACGCGCCACTCCTGCGTCGCGGGCGAACCTTTGCCCGCTGCAGTAAATACTTCACAATAATATTATAAATGCGAAAGTTTGGATGTGTGGATGGATGTTTGTTACTTCTTCACGCCAAAAGTACTAAAACGATTGGGGTGAAATTATGCACACAGGTAGTTCTAGGCCTGGAATAAAACATAGGCCTTTTTATCCCATAAATCAGTTCACATGGGATATAAATAACCTTTAAACTTTTCCACAGAAACAGTACGTGCGAAGCCGCGGACAGAAGCTAGTAACAAATAAGGAATAGAAATAATTTGATTATTATTTGTAAATAATGAAACGGTTGAGCATATTGAACCTATTTATACCTAAATAAATAATTCATATCTTTCTGTATAAAACTAACCTGTAAGGCTGCCTTTCAAAATATGTCTGTGATGAAGGAACAAAGTGATATCTCGGTTTTAAATGCATTGACACCCATGATAATAAATCTGATAGATTTTCTTTCTCCACTTCTACCTGTAAATATAATAATAAAGAAATATCTATGATAGTTAGTTTATAACATATAGTTGGATATCTATTCATTTATATTATTAGTTTATACTGTAGTACAAATTTTACCACACTTGGTGGACCAACTTGGGAGTTAAAAAGCTCTTTAAAAAGCACTCTTCTCTTGTGTCATACCAAACTGTTTAGCTTAACTTCTACCACGGTGACTCATTACCAATGCTGGTTTAATGGTGCAATATTAGCTAAAATATGTATACTGTTATAAATACCTAACTAAATATTCTGTTTCTATTAATTGCATAGAATAGCAAGCCCCGACTAGACTACCTCGTTGATCTAGCGCTCTCTAGCAAGAATAAAAAGAAAAGATAAAAAGAAAATAAAAAGAGCCAGGAAGTTGGCGGTGTTACACCCCCGTGCCTCGAAAAGCACGTAAAGCCATTGGTCCTGCGCCTGACCTCTCTCCGTTCATGCGGTCTCTCGCCATGGTCGAAGTTCAGCTAGGAGAGCATCACAATAACAAGCAACTACAGGCCATATGCAAATGTAGTAAAAAACTTACCTTTTGAATTTCATTATGTTGTACTCCGGAGGGCCACATAGTTGTGATCAGTACATCAACTCCTCTGTATTCACTCTGCCCTCTCATTGAAGCATCTCTTAATGCACTGCAGTCACTTGGCTCGAATGTGCACAAGGGAATGTCTTTGCCAAGCTCTTGCTTCGAAAGTCCAGTGAGGTATGCAATCTTTACATCAGAGCTGGTGGTAAATATTCCTCTCTTACCTACAACAGTTTTTATATGAATTTTTTCTTGCTTTCGTCTTTTGATTACTCAATACAATAAATTTATTGACAGTGGCAAGTTATAAGTCAATCAGCATACAAGAGAATTAAATTGTAAGTGTGCTGCTGTTATTTTATTTTAATAATGAGTAAAGAAAATCAAACTAAGTTACCAAACTTAGCATTGAATTTAGACTAGGGTACATGCAGGTTGGATTTTTGAGACTGGGTAGTAAGGGGAGGTATCTTAATCAGTGTAGGTAGCTACAGGAAAATGGTCTTACGAAACCGTCCATAACTTCATATGTTCATCACCATTAAGATTAAACAAAAAGAACTAAAAAAATGGCCATTTTACATGAAAACTTTTTTGATGCCAATCAATCCTCTCATATACTGATCAAAAACTTATATAGGACCAACTGAGGTTAGACTAAAAATTCAGAAATCACAAAAAAAATCCCATATGTAGATATTATAATGAGCCCTAGAGTATTTTTTTAGATCCCCTGTATAAGTTGAATAATATGTACTCGATACTCACCCATGTAAATTACATTAGGGACAATCTCAGCTCCCTCTTCTACATAATTTGCAACATGTTCACTCTGTGATGGTCCAAATACATAGGTTGTAACAGGTACTGAAATAACATCCTATTTTTATTATAAATTTAAAAGTTTGTATGGATGGATATTTGTTACTCTTTCACGCAAATACTACTGAATTGATTAGGCTGAAATTTGGTATGGGTATAGTTTGGGACCTGGAATAACATATTGGCTATTTTTTATCCTGATAAAATGCGGGCGAAGGCGCGGGCAGCAGCTAGTATTAAAATAAATTGATAAGGCACACTGAAGATTTTAAGACCAGCTAAATATCCGTAGAAAACTTTTAGATAAAATAATCAGGCAATCTTGTATGAGTTTAATCTACCTTAATACTTTAAGACTTATGGAAGGAATGAGTAGGTAAGCACGCGTTTGTGTCCTGTATTATAGTGAAAGCTTTTGCAGGTTAGCGAAAAGTTTTTTTGCAAGGAACTCTACCTTTTCTTGTGCCCATTCTGTACGCATCCAGTTGAGAATTATCATCGCCAAAGAAATTTCCAACACACAAGAGAACATCAAATGGTCCAGATTTGCTGACGATGGATTCAACGCGGGAAAATAAAGTTTTAAAGTTCCCGTTGACGTCTCCGCAAATCAAGCTGTAAAAAATCAATAGGATGATACGGTGGAAGAGAAAATACAAATGGTATTATTTTTACGCAAGTGGAGTATATTGTTCAACATAGTACAACCTGTAAGCATGAGTAAATTGGGGTAAACTTACGTTTTTTGTTTATCTGACATTTTTGGTTAATGTATACGCTTGCACCTAAACTTTTCCAAGTGTTTCACGGTAATTTGAGGTGTTCATCAGATCTTTCACGATACCTAGCAATCGATCGAGCAATTAAAATCATATGATTTAAAATGCTACAAACAAAATGTTATCGCAAGCGTTATTGTACATGAGCAAAACCAACAAAACAATAATTCAACTTCTTGTCAAGTCACTTTCTTTTCGCTCGCTCGCGCTTCTCGCTACGTAATTATACTTCAACTTCTTGCGAGATGGTTTCTCATCAATTCTACCAATGTCCGTCTCATGATATCATCGCAAGCTTTATGAACTGGCGATAAATAATCCACATCGGTCTTTGGAAACAGACTCGGCTAATTTCGATGTCGTAGAGCGTTGTCACATCCTACCTGTGTGACGTTTATCAGTTATACAGAATGTAACAAAAATCAAGGACCAAATTTTCAGACACGGTGCATGTTCGAACACTGAATCCCGGAAAAATATAAAAAATATCTCGACCCTCAGTTCTTAAAAATTTAATAAACACTAGTCTAATGCACTAGTCTATTTATCATTAAAAATAAGTTTAAAAGGTCAATGTACCTTATGTACACCTCTTTAGTACATTAACATCTTTTTACTGGGGGCAGCTTGCATGCGATAACGGAAAAGCGCGCGGAACGGCGACGTGGGCGACCTGGTTTGTATTTTTACGGTCCTAAGCCCGTAAAGTACGAAGGGAAGTTCCCTTCGTACTTTACGGGCTGCTCGCGTCTGCTCGCGTCTTGACGATGTCGAAGTATACTAACTGGTCTGGTCTATGTTGTTGTCAATACCTAACTGACACTGGTAGAATTGCATCAATCCAGATGCAGAACCAAAGCTAAAAGAAGAAGAAGTAGAATGTTGTTGTCAAAGTTGATATTAGGATAAAATCAAAGAGAATATGTACAATATGTACTGGATAAAATATTACAGCAGTCACAGCAGTATTGTATTCTCTTTGTATTACATACAGTTCTTATAAGTTTGAACATGTTGAACTAAGAAACGTCGTTGAAATCATCCAATTTAGAAATGGCATCGTCTAGTAAATTACCTGGGACAGGCCTAGAAGATGTTGGCGTCCCGGGGCAAACCTTTCTACGAGACGCTCTGACGAGTTGTACAGATCCCCTCAAAGCTATTGAAGAGTTTCAACTTGAAAACGGTATATTGCTTCCATCCCTTCGACCTATGCTTCCATTATTGGATCTCCACGGAGTTCGAAGACTGGACTTTCATACATCGGTACTGGAGGAATTGAGAGATAAACTTATCCAACACATCAACGAAGTTGGGACTAAGGATGGTAAAGAAAGTGATAAAAAGCTCAAAGAGCTTTTACAAAAGAGTTTTTCTGTTGTCAGAGTGAAAGCTCTTAGGCCTGTGATAATGAGCATACTGAAAAACACTCCACATATTGATGACAAATACCTAAGAGTCCTTGTAAGGGACAGGGAACTTTACAATGATACAGATACTGAGGTCAAAAGACAAATCTGGCAAGATAATCAATCACTATTTGGTGACGAAGTATCACCCTTACTGAGCCAGTACATCAGAGAAAAGGAAAATGTCTTGTTTGATCATGAAAACTTAACAGGTCTGTTCTTTTCTCCATCTCCAAAAGTCAGAAGGCAGGGGGCTGTTGTTCAAAAACTTGCTCATATGATTGGTAACAGTGTCAAATTGTATGACATGGTTCTTCAGTTCCTAAGAACATTATTCCTTAGAACACGCAATGTTCACTATTGCACACTGAGAGCTGAACTTTTGATGGCTCTGCATGATTTGGAGATCCAAGACATTATATCTGTGGACCCATGTCATAAATTCACCTGGTGCTTGGATGCATGCATTAGAGAAAGAAATGTGGACATCAAAAGATCTCGGGAACTCCAAGGGTTCCTTGACAGCATCAAACGGGGCCAAGAGCAAGTTTTGGGCGACTTATCAATGACATTATGTGATCCTTATGCTATAAATTTCTTAGCAACATCAGCTATCAAAATACTACAGCATCTGATAAACACTGAAGGGCTACCACGAGATAACACAATACTGATTCTTTTATTGAGAATGTTAGCTCTGGGATTGAGCGCTTGGACTATGATTGACACCCAGGAGTTCAAAGAGCCTAAACTTGACAGTCAAGTTGTCACTAAATACTTACCGGCTTTGATGTCCTTGATGGTGGACGATCAAGTCAGAGCTTTCCATAATAAGTTGCCTCCTGATGAAAGAGAGTCTGCTATCACTACTATTGAGCACTCGGGTCCGCCACCTGATGCTTGTGAAGCGTATATGCGGGAGAGCTCTGTATGTGGTGTCCTAGCTATGTACTACACTCTTCACGCGGCGAAACTACGCGATCGCGGCGCCTTACTTCGAATACTCAGCATACTGGGCAGCTGCAAAGATGGGCGAGCTTACGAAGACCCATTCTTACATGCACTTGTTGCTCTACTCATCCAATTCCCTGATGAATTCCAAGGCGAAGATTTCAGCACTGTGCTATTTGATGAATTTTTTTTCGCTGGCCTAACAAAAGACAATGTAACAAGACATCTACTGAAACTGCTATGGTATATCCACCCTAAGCTACCAGATACTAGAATCGTGACGCTTATGAAAGCTTTGCAGCCAGGAACAAACCACAATGACTCTGTGCATAAACTCCATGAGACTTTGATGCAAAAAATGACAGTTCAGACGGAAGCGCTTGCTCCTCCACCAGCTGAAATGGAGTATTTGGACTCTCCGCTCATGAGTGTGCCTACACCTGCACCGTATCATATGTAATCTAAGTAAATCGGTAAATAAAACAACTATTAATGTATTAAAAAGTATTTTTATTTAAAGTATTAACTGTATTAGTCTAAATGCATTTTTTATTGTACAGAACATGGATGAACTGAGCAGGTTTATGGCAGAACATGTGGTTAGTGAGTTAGAGGGATTGGTTAGCGATGGTCGCGCCGGTCCGGCTTGAGGTCCATGGAATGGAGGGAGCGAAGGGATCTGGAGCGTTCAAAGAGCGAAGGGTCTGTGTAGATGGGTTCGCTGCCGTCGTCGAATGCGTTTGCCAGACGTCCTGACGAGCCTGCTTCTTGTCCGACCTCTGTGAACGTTCTACCTAGACCACTGAAAATGCAGAGAGGTTAATAAATTTATTAAATATACCTATACTTTATTACAGTACGTACTTAATAGGTACCTAGTCATAGGCCACTATCCTGTCTATAAAGTAAACTTTGGGATATTATTTACATTCTTAGTTAGAATTCCATGTTTTAGCCTCACCTCATAGAGAACGGCTTGTGCAGATGCGAAGCGGAGAACAGCGAGGGTCTGGCAGGACGGGGTCCAGGGGTCACTGACCGCAGCGCCGGCGCGGGACTCGACGCCTGAATGTTTTTTCGGAGCACGCGCCAGTAACGCCTGACAATGTTAGTGGAGTTTTATTTTCAGTAGGAACTTGCATGCTTTAAATTACAAGTAGCGGCACGTAAGTCTACCGCTGAGCGATACACGGAGGGAATAGCTGCGCGTGGGTAATGTACCGCTAGCTCGCCCAGGTACCTTATTTTTTACTTCCGCGCAATAACGGTCAGTGCTAAAGTTATGTATGTGCCGCTACTTGTAGTAATCTAGATAGTTATGATACCTACTTTTTATATTAGCTATCTATAAGTAGGGAGATAGGTACAGCGCAGCTGTCAGCATAGCAAGCAGCAATGATATTAGCACGCATAATGCTACTTTAGTGATGCTCAGACCCCGGCCGCGGCCACCACTGGCGCTGAGTCCGATTGACCGTCTTATCAGACGATCTACCAATTCTGTTCTACTTAGATGACTCTTACCAATGGATATAGAGCGCAACAGTGAGCATAGCAGGCAGCAACACGCACATTGCTACTAACAACGCTCTATAGTGATGCGGAGACACGCAGAGGCTGGCCGCGGCCATCACTGGCGCTGAGTCAAATAGACCGTCTTCTATCACACGATCTACCAATTCCGTTCTACTTAGATGAGTCTTACCTATAGATATAGAGCGCAGCAGTGAGCATAGCAAGCAGCAACGATAGCAACACGCACAGTGCTACTAACAACGCTCTATAGTGATGCGGAGACACGCAGACCCCGGCCGCGGCCACCACTGGCGCTGAATCAGATGGACCGTTTTCTTCTATCAGCTCGTTACGATTGTCGAACACCTGAAAAAACACATGGTTCCATATTATGTATATCTGCAGACTCTCGATGCAAAAATAAGGGTGTTAGAGGACTAAACTAACACTTTCATGGTATGGGTAAATAAATTATCTCTCTCTCTCTCTCTCTCTCTCTCTCTCTCATGGCTCAAGACACAAATGTCCCCTCCACCGCCGAGGCTGGGCAGTGAATGCGTTATACTAAACTAACACTTTCATGGCTCAAGACATAGATGTCCCCTTCCACAGCCGCCGTGAGGCGAAAGCGCCCGCCTCACGGCGGTGGAAGGGGACAGCAGTGAATGCGTTAACGTGTTTATTTGGGACATTTTTTTTTAATCCCGAACCAACGAATGAACCAATTTTGATTTATGAACTTGGTAATATTTGTTTAAAGGTGAATTCATCTCAAGTTTTTCATCATCTCAGGCGAAAGACGGCCACTGCTACTGCGGACCATAAGCCCTCCCGAAAGATTCTTATTTGATAAAAATAGTAATATGGATTTCATTAATCCAGTGTTGCTTCAGTCACTCAGGGTGAATAACGGTTCTGTACCACATTTATTGGTTTTCCAACTAATTTATAACAGGTATTTTCTATTGTTTTTGAAAATAATAGAAAAATGACACGTCCTGTTGTCAATCACACCTAGATATGTGGGTGATAAATCTGAGCTAATTACTTACCTCAATCATTTTCCTCACGTGGCTAGGTGTCTCAACTTCATCCTTGAGATATTTATCGACAGTTGCATCTTCGTATGACACTTTGTAAACCTTTGTTCCTTTATCTTTTTCCTCCGTTTTTTCCTCCTCGATGTCCCCTGTTTTCGCATCAGCAGTGTCATTGCCCTCCGACACAAGTGTATTGTTGACATCTCTCCTGCGTCGACCGAATGAGGGCTCGGAACGTCCCGTGTGACTGGGACAGTATGCCTATAAATAAATTTATAATGCAGCACTCGATCACTTATCGATCACGCTGTAAACACGTGAATGTGGCTAATAACAATATCATGAGAGTACCAGCCTTAAAGGTCGGGCTATTGCCATCAAAACTGCACAAATAGCAGTTCTATGCAGACATAAGTACCTACAACAGATATGTTACGATAACCCCTACATCGAATAAGTAACTATTGGCCCGATAAGTTTGTTTTTAGAAACGAGCAAATGACGCACATATTTATTGTGACCTGCTTATGCAAAACATGAGCGATGAAGGTTAATAGGGACCTTCCGTTCCGTCAACAATAACAATGCATGCAATTTATAAATTGCTTACCGGTTGACATCCATCTCTGCATGTCCGAACCGTAGCTTCGAAGACCAAGAAGTTAGATTCCGGGATCTTGAATGCATTGAATCTGGCTTCGAGGGAGTCACCGCTACGACCTTTGTCCAACTCTGGGAAGACATCTGGATCTACCGGGCAACTGAAAAAGTACCAATCTTTTATCGGATATATTTTAGAAATTGCCCGAAGCTTGTTGTTTCGAAGGGACTTAAAGCTATGATTCCTTGTTTCATTCTTAGGATGTACATTCGGAGACACTTACCCAGAACGATCAATCAGCTGTACTGATCTTCCCGAATACGGATCTCTAGCAATCACATTTGTTGCAAAGATATCTGTTGCGTAGTTGTAACCATCTTGAGCTTCCAATCTGAATGTGAGAGGGTCTCCTACAGCTATGGTCGTGGTCGGCCTGCCTTGGTACAGGATCATCAGCCTGACCTTGGAGTTAAGAGAGCTCTCTTCGGGAAGGTATTCTATTGGTATAGGACTGCCAGACCTGTCAACCAAATCATACGAGAAACTACGGTTAGATTTGAATTTGGCTCTTTGAAATGCTCGTTTTGACTTTGAATGAATTTCACAGTCGGAACCTCTGGGTAAACGATATGCTAAAAATTTCTAAAACGTCTGTAGAATTTCTTACTTTTCGTGATCCCGTATGTGTGTCAAAAGTCATTCAAAGTCAATAGTTAGTAGCTGTTAGTGAATAACAGCACTCAAAATCGTTCTATTCTACAGCCCCTCCTAATTAGATCGTGTTACTGCACTTAACAAAACTCTGGTTAACATCGAGAACAATATAACACAAAAATCCTTTCATTAAAGCAATAACAAACCGGAATACTCCAAACTACCTAGGTTCACTACGTATTTATCAATCAATCCAAACAACAAAACATATTTGCAAGCGGAATTACGATTTATCATTAAATGTTTTGGAAGCGTTCCCAATGGTCGAAAAGAAAACGCTAACTGGTAGCATTTCGTAACTCCATGAATCAATCAGTAATTCGGTTAAATATTTTTAGATTGAAAAATATCAGTTATCTCTCACAAACTTGTTTCGGTACTCTAAAATCTCACCCTGCTCCGATGTAGTTTGATGTGACAACAGCCTCTGCCGGACCCCTGAAGAGACATGTCAAATTGAATCGCTTATCCCTCGAAGTTTGCACATTGTCACTGAACTGCACAACAACTATGTTGGTCATAGTGTCCCCATACTGAAAACAACAATTTATAATAGTCATCGACTTCATCTGTGGACTTCATCGAGTCATTGGGACCCATATTGTTATAGTCTTTCTTACTCGTTGAGTACCGCATTCTGGATAACCATGAGCGCCAGTAATGCGGAGAGCGTTAACCACTCCACCGTTTCCTCTGAAGAAACAACGGTCGTAGAAACCGTAGGTGTACATGCGCCCATAAAATCCCTCCGGCAAGCGAAGTGTGAACTCCATTCCATCTTCGTTGCAAACTTGGGAGACTGAAAAGTTTATAAATAATGATATTACTGTCCTCAGTTAAAGTTTTACCCGAGTTATAGTGGGATCTTTACCATCCAAACAGTCGTCAGCCATCCTCCCAAGCGCTCGCTCATAAAAATCATATTCATTGGCCGTGTTATCAAAATGGGCCGGGTTAGCCGCGTCCAATTCTCTCGTATCACGATCACTGAGCTCGCAATTGTCTCTTGCTTCACCAGCATATCCGACGTCCCTGTAGAAATAAATCCGGTTAAAAGGAACACTATCAATCTTGAAGAATTTTGGTATATTATCGTAAATGTCTCACCTATAGTTGAATGACCGACACATAAAGTCTCTAGCCTCAATGCATTCCCGCTGGCAATGCGCCAAAGAATGGGCGGTAGTGAATCGGCGCACGTATCTCCTTTGCATCCGCTGTCTGCCAACTTGTCTGAAGCTTTCTTCTTCGCATCTTGTTCCCTGCCATGGTCTGTGAGCCTGAGGTGGTCGTCCCACTGGACCTCCAATAGGACCACTGAGGGGACCTCCGATGGGCCCTCCAATCGGACCACCGATTGTGCCTCCTATAGGACTGTTCACTGGGCCTACGACTGGTCCTCCTACAGGACCTATTGGACCATCCGGCTCATAATAACCTCCACCTGATAAAATAATAAATTGTTTTAAAACGTTAGTTTTTTGTACCTTGGTCTTTTGACTTTTATTTCTTACCGATGGGTCTGTCAAGACCTCCCTGTGGATACGTTCCACGATATCCCCCAGGTCTATCGACTGGTCTTCTAACCGGGTAGCTAGGTCTTGGTTCTGCCGCTGGGAACCTAAAGAAAACTTTAGCTCTCATACGTTTCTATTTTATTTTAGAACTAGCTGACCCGTGCCCACTTCGTTGGGTGGTAAACATTTTTAGTAGTCTATAAAACTCGCAAATAACGTGGTTTAAACGATGCGTGTTTAAACAAATCCAATAGGTAAAAGAATTTTCAAAATTAGCTTAGTAGATTCAGAGATTACCCCCTACAACCACACAAACCTTACTTATTTTTATTAGTGTAGTATAGTATACATAGATTTAAATATACCTAGATTTTATTGACTGAACGTCACACAGCTCCACATTTACCTAGGTATATTATGCGCTTCAAAAGCTTTTGATAGTACC
The DNA here is from genome assembly GCA_947859395.1 of Eupithecia insigniata. NCBI lineage: Eukaryota > Metazoa > Arthropoda > Insecta > Lepidoptera > Geometridae > Eupithecia > Eupithecia insigniata. The sequence continues at coordinate 6,221,443 of OX402009.1, read as the reverse complement.
CACTGGAGAATAGGACACTACACATCTAGTGTCCAGTTCTAAAACTGGAAGGAAGAATCACCAGTCGTCCTAAATCTTCACAATTTCTATCTTGATTCATGGCGTCTCGCAGATCTACATAATTCTCAGCGCGCAGTCTTCTCTCATTAGTTCTGTTTTGATGTATACCAAACGCTTCGTTTTAATTTTGGCGTAAGTTTCCACCAGCCATTTTAATTTTGGCGTAAGTGTCCACCAGAAAACGGTTAAACAAACCTCGAAACCTTTGCAAGTGAGCAATGCAACCTTCTCTTATTGGTAAAATGTATCTAGGCGTAGAATTGCATTGCAGAAACTTTTTAGTGTCCAGTCTCGTCAGTTTTCGGATTCACATGTCGAAGATCAAAGTTGTATCCGTCTTCACCACGACAGTAGGTATATAAGCGAGTAGAGACTGAAGAGCATCAAATGCCTGGTGCTTTTCGCCAATGCATTGCAAGCGGTCATCCCGGGTACGCAGCACAATGTCCGGCCTGTCACGGTGCTTATCTACCAGGACGATGGCAACATCATTGGTAGCGAGAGCTTTGTACCAACCGGATGCTGTCCAGTAGGTCGTTTATCGGCACTAATAACAATTTTGTAATCATTTTGTTGGCTTTTGGGGTATGGACTCGTATTTTATGTCCTTCCTCGTAGTATGAACTCAAATCATGCTAAGTATCATTCGAATCCATTCAGTAGTTTTTGCGCTATTTTAGACCGAGAAATGTCACTTCCATCCCCACTCCCAAGGGAACCTTAACGAATTCCAGGATAAAAAGTATTACATGACCTTCCTGGTAGTATCAACCTAAATCATGCCAAGTTTCATTTGAATACATTAAGTAGTTTCAGCGCTATGCGCAGCCAAGAAATTTTACCTTACTGCAGGAGGGCCCCTACGGGGAGCTACTGGGGGTCCCACTGCTGAGCAATGTGGGGGGCCCACTGCGGGGGCAAACTGCCGGGGACCCCCACTGCCAGTGCCCTACACTGTGAGGGCCTACTGAGTGGGTCTCACTGCGGGGGGCTACTGAGGGTCCCACTGCGGGGAAATGTGGGGGCCCACTGCCGAGAGCCCCACTGCCGCGCCCCACTGTGGGGGGCTAATGAGGGGTTACCACTGCGGGGCAATGTGGGGGGCCCACTTCGGAGGGCCATCTGCCGGCGATCCCCACTGCCGGTGCCCCCCAATGTGGGGGGCTACTGGGAAGGTCCGGTTGCGTGAGGGGCCCTACTGCTGGGGTCCTCACTTCTGGGGCCCCCACTGCCTGGGGCCCCACTGCCAGTGCCCCCCACAATGGGTGGCTATCGCTCTCTACAACCCTTGCCCCGCGCGCCATCCTGCAACGCGCAAAATTTCACTTCCTCTCTCATAAGGGAATCCTTCTGAATTCCGGGATAAAAAGTATTTTATGCCCTTTCTTGTAATATGAACTAAAATAATGCTAAATTTCATTTGACCACCTTCAGTAGTTTCGGCGCTATGCGCAGCCTAGAAATTTTACTTTCATCCCCTCTCCCAAGGGAACCCCATTGAAATCCGGGATAAAAAGTATTCATGTCCTTCATCATAGTATGAACTCAAATCCTGCCAAGTTTCATTTGAATACATTCAGCAGTTACGGCGCTATGCGCAGACAACAAATTTTACTTTCATCACCTCTCCCAAAGGAACCCTATTTAAATCCGGGATAAAAAGTATCCTATGTAAGGACATGAGGAAGGCCTCATAGTATGAACTCAAATCATGCTAAGTTTTATTAGAATACCTTCAGTAGTTTCGGCGCTATGCGCAGCCACGAAATTTTAGTTTCATACCCTTTCCCAAGGGAACCCTATCGAAATCCGGGATAAAAAGTAGGTATTCTATGTCATTTCTCATAGTATGAACTCAAAACCTGCCAAGTTTCATTTGAATACATTTAGAGTTTCGGCGCTACGCGCAGCCAAAAAATTTTACTTTCATCCCCTCTACCAAGGGAACCCTATTGAAATCTGGGATAAAAAGTATCCTATGTCCTACATCATAGTATGATCTCAAATTCTGGCAAGTTTCATTTTAATACATTCTGTATTTCCGGCCCTATGCGCAGCCAACAAATTTCACTTTCATCCCCTCTCGCAAAGGAACCCTATTGAAATCCGGAATAAAAAGTATCCTATATCCTTTCTTGTAGTATGAACTCAAATCCTGCCAAGTTTCATTTGAATACGTTCAATAGTGTCGGCGCTACGCGCAGCCAAACAATTTTACTTTCATCCCCTCTCCCAAGGGAACCATATTGAAATCCGGAATAAAAAGTACCCTTTGTCCTTCCTCGTAGTATGAACTGAAATCTGCCAAATTTCATTTCAATACGTTCAGTAGTTTCGGCGCTACGCGCAGCCAAAAATTTTACTTTCATCCTCTCTCCCAAGGGAACCCTATTGAAATCCGGGATAAAAAGTATCCTAAATCCTTCCTCGCAGTATGAGCTCAAATCCTGCCAAGTTTCATTTCAATACGTTCAGTAGTTTCGGAGCTTTGCGCGGCCAAGATACAGACAGACAGACATGATGGAAAATATTTACGATTTTGGCATCAGAATCGATAATAGTGCCCTCAATAAAAAAAAAAAAAAATATCTTCAATGTATAGAATTGGATCTGTTACAGTTTTATTATAAGTATAGATATCTAATGGATCTATATATGATGGAATATCTATTTATGGATATTAATTATCAGATTGGAATAAACTTACCTGTCTAATCCAGGCCGTACTCCCCCTACTGGGTATCTGTCAGGTCCCGCGTAATCTGATCCGTAATACCCCCCACGTCCATAACCTGCTACAAAAACGACATTATAACAATGAATTTCACACGAATTTTAGAAATCATTCAAGGTTGCTCACCAGGGTATGACGATCCGGTCGGCGGGTACTTGTCATACATGTCTGGGTAACGGTCCCCGCCTAGCGGTACCGGGTCTCTGTTGACCCCTACAGGGTACGGACTGTACGGGTACCGTCCCCCATCCCCACCAGCAGGGTATCTCTCCTGGTCGTAACGATCAGGATAACGGTTGTAACCAGGGCGTGCAGGAGCTGGGTATCCCCCGCGAATCGGATATCTGTCAGCTGGATACCGATCGGCTGGATACCTTTCTGGGTACAAGTCTATGGGATATCTACTGATTGGGTATCGATCGTTAGTTGGATATCTCTCATTAGTTGGGTATCTCTCGTTAGTTGGGTATCTTTCAGCTGGGTAGCGTCCGATATCGTTAGGCACCGGTTCGTACACTGGGTATCGTCCACTGTCTATTGGGTAACGATCCCTGTTGGGGTATCTATCTACTCCAGGCGGATAGCGGTTAGCTGGATAACGATCAGGTGTTTGCGGATAACCGACCCCTGGTGGGTATCGATCTACGGGGTACCGGTCGGCGGGGTAGCGATCGATCGGATATCTGTCAGGTCCAACTCCAGGTGGATATCTGTCGTCTGGGTATCGATCAGGGTAATCTGGTGCTGGGTACCGATCATCGGGATACCGGTCGGGTCGGCTAGGGTACCGATCGTCGTCAGGGTACCGATCGTCGTCCGGATAGCGGTCCACACCTGGTGGGTACCTGTCGCGATCTCGGTCCCTATCCCGGTCTCTGTCGCGATCCCCATTGTTACTACCACCTTGAAAATTAATGTTATAACGTCAATAATTGTAAAAAACAGTGATTTCAGTTGTATTTTCATTTAGGCTGGTGTTCACCAAAAGATAATCGGATAATCCGGATAATTAGCTTTAAGTTAACTTGGACGTTTAATAGGTCGGTTAGGTATATTAAAAATTCTGTCAAAAACTTAAAATAAAATTTAATTGCCCGATTATCTATTTGAAGATTACATGCCTTTTATGTATTTACATGCATTTATGGTAGGTACTTAATTACCTTATTTATAACACCGCATGCATAAATATCTATATATACTACGTAAATCTACATATTTACACTAGACTACAGTAACTACCTACACATTAACAATAAACAGAAACTAATTATACCAGTAAACTACAATACAACAAATAAACAATATAACTACAACAACCAACAAACCAACCACTCAGAACCTTGAGTTAAATTAAAAGCCTAAAGATCAACAACAAGGTACCTAGAAAAGAATAATAAACACATTTTCGAAAAAAAATGAGCATTTGAGAGTCATTCATTTACAAGCATTTACCAAATTGCAGATGACTGAAGCGATTGGTGAATATATGAAACTGAGCGTAAAAGAAGCCAATTTTAATATAATGTCTGAAGGTTCCCTTAGGCAGGCATGCATGTCATTTGCAGTGCTCATCAATTAATGAGTGAGCCTGAGCATATCGACTATCGTTGACTATATACGCATAATCCAAGAAAACATGTTCTGCTCCTCCGGGAGAGAAACAAGGTGACGTCACTGTCCAGTTGCCACTTTATTTCAACAAAACGTAAAAATTGGCCAAGATATGTGATAAAAAAGGGTCAATTGAAAAATCAATAAAAAAAATGACAATCGTCAATTACTATGTTTGTTAGATCAGTCAAAACAACGTTAGTTAAATACGAGTCAATTAGATAAATAATTGGTAAATAAAAAACCACAGGTATCATCAGATTTATACAGGTAATACAAGGAGTTCGGGGAGTTACGATTTTATGCTACTGGTATCGACAAGAAACATTCGTCTTCTCATTTGCCGATGGCGATGATGACGTAAGCAAGAGACACCCACGTGACCATTGTGTCTCGGAAGACCATACCTTGTTTTCTTATATTATGGTAAGACTGAAGTTCTCGTTGGGTAGAACATCCAGTGTGAGCTTCATTACATTCACACCATTGTCATCAACATGATTGAGTCTATGCAAATCCTTGACGACATTGACTAATAATGAAGGCAGGCACAGCGAACTAACGCCCTATTTATAATACTTTAGCTTACAGAAAAAAAACATTGATTATTATTATTAAAACAGACCAAAGAAGAAAGACCGGTTTGTTTAAAAACTGAACCCGAGTTTCGAACAATTTACGACGGCACTGATCACATGTGGCACTAATGCCGTCACTCGTCAGGGATGGTAAGACATTACCATCATCATTAGCCCGTATACGTCCATTGCTGAACATAGGCCTCCCCCAAACGACGCCGAATAGCGGTGACATTACCATATTGTGTCGTACCATGCCGTAGTCAAAATCTGCAATGTTACCAACTGCTTTCCCACACCATATTTCCAACAATCGCTTTCCAGCCTCAACCAAACTCTAAGCCCCTATGCTTGTACATGCACCGAACCTGTAGTAGTGGGTCGACCCCACGGCTGCGCTCCGCCACTCGATCCTCCTGCATCGCCTTCACCACTTACTAGCTGATCTGGATATCCCAATAATAAATAAATAAATAATGCTGGACAATCCACACAGCTACCTACTACCCCGAAGTAAGCAGAGCTTGTGTTATGGGTACTAGATAACTGACATACTATGCGCACATTTCATAAATTTAATAGATATATTTTTTTAACTATACCTACATAGAAAACACCCATAGCAACCGGAACAAATATTTATCTGTAGATCGTACAAAAATTTGTCCCAAGGCGGGAATCGAACCCGCAACCTCCTGCGTCGCAAGCGGCTCTTCGCCCGCTGCACAACAGAAGTCGTCGTAGAATAATAATAAAAAAAATAGAAGAACGATTACTATCTTTTCTTTTGTTCGAATCGTATAAGATCATTATTTATAGTTTAAAACTTGTCATAAGTTGAAAATTAATACGACCATTGTCTTATCTCCGTCCGTGGTTTAACATTTTCTTCACTCTTCAGTCATCACCATCAGTCGTTTACATTTTTGAAGGAGTAAATTAAACAGTATAGTTTGCTTGTGAAACAATTATTAATCCGTGAACATGACCATGGCTCTTAACTATTAAACTCTACCATGTGAGCAGACAACCTACATTAAACAACAGATTTTATCGTTTTTCTTTGACAGGGACACAAGGAGTGCCGTAAAAGTTGATTCACCCAAGTAAGTAAAATCGGTAGTCTTATAGACTTGTCTTACATTGCTGATAGGCCTACGTGACCTGCCACGAAAACATTGTATGTTTATTGTTATACAAGCGTACTTCGATGACTTTGTTCAACATCCATTAAAATAAGGAAGCAATGATTTATCCATGTGTCACGAATTCTTAAACAAAAGCTAACTTTATCCAGTAAGATATTATTTTTAATACCATATCAAAATATTTACTCCACAACAACTTAATCTAATAAACGATCTATTTCTATTGTGTTTTGCCCTACTGGTAACAAATTGGTTGGTCAATTGCGTCAATGTTCTTTATTGGGCTATCGTGTGATTGGGGGGTCTAGTTTTTATCTACGTCGTATTTTTCCACGACCTTTAGTCTGGCAACTCGATTACCAGATTACTGAACTAATTTTGTTTTACATCTTTTATTTTATCTCTAATTTCTTCATTGGTTACTCGCGTGATTCTGCTACGACGTCGTGCTATCGCCAAACATTACCTAATATTTGCTATCGTTATTGAATGTTTGGTAAAGGAGTATATTTGTTTTGCTTTTATTTTTGTTCAAAAGTACATCTGAATGGACTTTTTACTGTGTAAAACAAAATTATATTTTTGTGTATGCTATATTGTCTTTTATAGCGTACTAGCTGCTGTCCGCGGCTTCGCATGCGCTTTTCATGTACCCTATGTCTGTCCGTCAATAATAACTAAAATATGACTTGTCTAAGTGATTATTTTGTAACCCTAAATAAAGTTATAAAAATTTGAGAATTTGAATCAAGGTGTTATGTTCTTTGTTTTTTGTACATTTTAAATGCTTGTGATAGGTATATAGCTATTGATGTTATAAAGTAAGTAGGTACCTATACCTACTCAGGTTTTGAACATAAAGATAATCTCAATGTGCCATAGAACGCGAGAGCACGAAAATTCTATTAATCCTATGTAAATCGAAAATTAATATTTGAATTGACTAATGTTGAACGAAACCCTCTTCAGATTCCTACTCTTACCTTATATATATAAAATAGATCAAGGTACTCACGCATCAAATTCTCATAATAATCGAAGTCTGGGTCGTACAGCAGCCGCATACCGTCCTTCTGATTGTATCTGCTCAGCCTGCATGTCCTAGCCCGGTCGCTGTACACCGCTGATCTATACAAACAGAGATGTACAATGATTTTAGTCATGCAATATCGTTCGGTGACCCGTCGATTGTGCTGGAACTTTTACGGTGACATTTCACCAGAGACAGTGTGTTGTCCTTCCTATATAATAATACCCAGAGATGTGCGAATGTGACGATGCATTGGATTTCCTTCAGTTATGTGTGCAAAATATTTTTTACTAGCTGTTATTTAACGTATTTAACCTATGTTTGTTGGGGTGAAATCTTGTAACTCAATTTTAGAACAGGTAGTTATCCTCAACCGATTGAAATGAAATTTGGCATAGGTACTAATGTATGTTCGGTGACAATGCAACGTCATGGTGGTACCATCGAGCTGGTCTGATGATGGAAACCGAAGGTGGGTGGGTAGGAACTCCTAAACGAAACGACGAGTTTGGGTTCGTTGGACTTGTCTTCACAAGCACTTTAGTCCTAGATGATATAAGAGCTTATATTTAAAAGTTTCTTTAAATACCTATTAAAAATTTATTTACTCTCTGCATTGGTCGAATCTATAGAATTGCTGAACTTTCTTAATTATGTTTGTCATGCAATATTGTTCAGTGAACACACATCAATTGTGCTGTTTCGAATCTATAGACTTGACTTGTTTGAGTTATTTACCCCCGAATACTCAAACGAATCTCAGATTTAAGCACGACTCAAGTGACGATTTTTGACAAATTTTCATTGAAAACTATCAAAATATTGCGACGTAAGACGTGCTTACATCTGAGTTGCGTTTGAGTATTCGGCCGTTAGATAAGCGATGCTATAGGTTTGACACTAATCTATACAATGATATTTGTCATGCAATATCTCTTGGTGCACCGTCATTTGTGCTGGGTACCTACTGACTGTTACCAGATATGTGCGTATGTGTTGAGTCTCTAAAATTGCTTGATTTCCACAGCAAAGCGATCATAATTTAGTTTTGACATCGATATAAACAAAGGGACTAACTATGATGTTTGTCATGCAATATCTCTTGGTGCACCATCATTTGTGCTGGCTGTTACCGATATGTGCGAATGTGTTGAATTTCTAGAGAATTGTTTGATATTCTCATCAAAGCTATCATAATTAGTTTTGACTCGAATCTTATACAAAAGGATGTAGTTAGTACTGCCATGAGGTTTGTTGGGTGTTAGTCATGCAATATATTTCTGTAAACGTGTTAATTGTGCTCGTTGGTACTTTTACGGGTGCCGTTTTAACAGAGAGTTTGATTCCTTAGCTAAGCTATGCTTTTAGGTTTGGCACCGATCTGTTCAAAACAGCTTGATCGAAATGAAATTAAATAATATCCCAATGATTTCCGACTCCAGCGGGGCTTGATTTTGAGATATTATTTAATTTCTTTGAGATTACCCTGAGTGATTATGCACTATAATAACAAAAACCTTAGCTCGATCGAATTTGACTCATTTGACTCCTCAGTAGAATAACGTCCGATCTGTAGAGTATTAACTTCAGAGATCGGACGATTATACGGATTCGTCGACACTACGGACACTTTTAATAACTTTAATTTAATATAGAACTCGCGCAGTGTGTAGATTTTATTAATACAACGCAAAAATATGTAGGTATTAAGATCCCACAGAAAAACAGACGTGACACCCGTCATAGGTCATTATTATCATGCATCGCACCAAATTGATATAAAACACATGCAGCTTGTCGTCAATAACAAAACCATTTCAAATCTCGACTTATCGTGTTATTTTCAGTTTTTAGGTCAGTAAAACTGTACCAACATCGATCAAGATAAGATGTAAAGGTATTTCTTTGTTATGTGCGTGTGTTTTAAACCAATACAATATAATTACTATAGGTATTATATAGAATTATCATCATCATCAACAGGTGATCGCAGTGTTGGTCTTTAAAAAATACTCAGAAGGAAGCTGCTGCCCTTCCTCTGGTAGGTTCCCTTAGTCGGGTCTTACGACATCCACGGGTTGAGTTGGAGGGGTCGATATTCGTACGCCGCGGCCCCTAGGCTACATATATAGAATTATACATACATATTATAACACTACCTTCGAAGTTCGGGTAGGTAGGTTAGGTAGGTCCTTGGTAGGTCAAATACAGAAGTTTATCAAACACTAATGGAAGTACATAAATATAATACAAACCTACATGTGCAGTGCATACAACCCTGAATTGTATCAAAACATAAACACGTGTTAAGAGAAAAAAGCGCTTTATCGTATTTTTTCCTGGTTTCCCCTTCCGATAACACGTTATCGGAAGGGGAAACCAGGAAAGCAAAGAAACGTAACACTTTTATCATCACAAATTACCTGCATTGAAAACTCGTCTGCCTCAAGCACTCGTCCAAGCACTCACTCAGCGACCTGCCTGTGATCTCCGAGTGGAACTCTCCTGTGATGCGACTGTTCCTGTACCTCTGGAAGGCCGTGTCCGGCCTTCGCCCAGGGGAGAACAGGTGTGACGTCACACTGTTGTCCGGGTACTCCGTCCCGCGAGCTGTCACCCGATGAGAGACTGATCATAATTGTGAGAAAATACTTATTTCAATACATTAGTCATGTTAACCGAAACTGAAATACCTATTAGTATGGGGTTTTAGTTATAAATTTTCAGAAGATACTCACGATTATCGAGACAAACGAGGTCGTAGAAATGATGTGTCGGCGATGCGCTCACAGTCACGTCGTCTTTTTGTGATACGGAATCTTCTTCGGACAGCACGCATTGTTTCGTTACAGCGTCATGCTCAATCGAGCGGCAAAAATACCTGGTAAAAACAAGAGTGAAATATTAACAATGCAGAGAAAATTGACTTAGAGATCAAGATATTTCTTTGGTTGCATTGTCGTACTTCTCGGCTCGTACACACATCGCTTGACATTCGTCTAGCGTCATATTTGAGAAGACATCAGCCTCAAAAGGTCCTCCTAATCGCTTGTTTTCCTCTTTGATGAAGACTGCTAAACCGTCGCAGCGGCGTTCAGCTGCAAAGAAAAATCAACTTTGAAATACCTACTGAACAATATCAAATTCCTGCAAACGTTTTTGTTACAAATAAAGAGGCATTTGTTGACTCAACACAGTACAGCAAATAACGTGAAAGACAAAGAACAGCCGAATAAATATGTCATACAATAAAATAGCACGGAAAACAATAAAACAAAACAAATAATATGTAGGATGTAGGTACGGAAGGGCAAAAACACGCTGCTGATGCAGTGTTCCGCGCTGTAGCGTTTGTTTTCAGACGGAAAATATATGTTTTTGAGGTTGCTTACCATTGAGACAGGTGTTTTCCAAATAATCAGCATTATGATCATCCTCAAGCATCTCCGGATGAGTTCGTCTTGTAAATCTACTCAGAGAACAAGTCCTCAAAGCTGAGTCGTATGTCGCTGATCGGCATACAAAACTGAACTCTCCCAAGCACTTATCTTCACATTCAGTTCGGTTAGCAACCATGATCTCCTTGAGATCTGAAGGCGGTAGTTTCAGTCGCTTGCGGGCGTGTCGTTCAAACACATAACGACGAGATGGGCATTCGCGTTCCGGACGATTCGCTAAAACAAGTCATTGTTACTCAAACGCTACAGGAAGTTTAAGAACAACAAGATATCGTGCACTTACAAGTCAAACAGATTTCGTTGAAATGAACACTGTTTGGCACAATCATGAGAGTACCAATGCCCTCTGGGGTAGCCTGTTCTCGGGTCAGATAGCAGGTCGATTCCTCATATTCGGGTTCGGGGCTGAATGCAGCAATGCGTGCTCCCGGTTGGAAGTCTATAGAGTTGCATGTCCTTACGAGACTGTTCCCAGAACGGTCACGCAAGCACAAGTCTTGGCATTTCTCCAAAACACGGAATGGTGGCGCCGTCTCCCGTACCTTGAATCATAATAAGTAAGTTAGAAGCGTGAATATCCAAGTCACGTGTTTGTAGCTTTAAACACGCATTGTTTATTGATGCTACAATAACAGATTTATTAGCAGTGCCTTGGAACGAAGCAAACATTCGTCGATAATAGAGTAATTGAAGCTTATTTAATACTTACGACGTCATCATCGAACCCGTGCAGTTGTTGGTTAGGTAATCGCTCGTACATAACCCGACCCATTCCTTGATTGCAAGTCGTTTGAGCTGCAAGGAATTCAAAGAAATTAGTCGGTACCTTAGCTATCATCGAGTAAGCGTTTATAAGTGACCGTCGTTGCCCTATAAAATTGACTCTGAGTCTCTTTGTCAATCAATTTAAAAATGATTTCATGTCGCATACCTATCAACACCAATTATTTGTAGTTAGATAGAAAAACCCTTGCCAACGTATACCTATTATTGATCTTTGCGATAAATCTTGATGTTTCATTGCCCATTGATTTCATTTATTGATGTGGCATGAACGACACCTTTGTCATTTTCTTTCATAAATAATTGTGATAATGTGTGTGATAATGTTCTTCAAAGCTGCATAAGTCATATCTCACAAAGGGCCCTTTAAATCTCACGCAAATATTCTACCAAAAATGAAAGCTGTATCTGATATAATGTATGTGATTCCTCCTAATAGGTTTTTGGAAATAAATTATACTTATGGTGGATACACACGTAGTACGTACATACATGCTCGATAAACTTGCTCGATCTCTCAAGAAAATTTTCGAACATTTTTGTTGGCTTCGAGCATATGTCTTGAGACTTGAACGGTACACACTTTCGTACTTACTCGAGGTCGAGCAAGTTTTTCGAGTATGTACGTACGTGTGTACCCACCATCAGATACAAAATATCATACCATTAGCCATTGTGAGCATAGTGAGGGCGGTGAAGGCGTGCATCACGCTCGCCCCCCGTGGCTTCATCTTCCAACGCTGATGTACCCTCGTTGACGGTCACCGGCCACGCATGTGGCCTTGTGCACTCTACCTGTGAGCATAGACCTTCATTTGAATTTGCAAACAAACCATAGGACTTTATAAAATTTTTGATTATACTATCTGTCGTTTTGCAATAAAACGCATAAAGTCATCAGAAGTAGGTAACATGCGTATCTGCCTACAAGCGGCACGTTATGAGCAAAAACTACCATGATTTGTATCACAGTATAGGCAGATCCTACTAATATTGAAAATTAGTACTAGGTAAAGTTATGTAAAATAAGTAAATAAATAATGCTGGACAATCCACACAGGATTATTTATAGAATCCAGCCCCAAACTAAGCAGAGCTTGTGTTATGGGTACAAGATGACTGATATATAAATACAATGTATTACGTTACGTAGTTTTTTTTTTATTGTGCATAGAAAAATGTATAGAACACCCGAGATAAATATTTACAGATCGTACAAATATTTGTCCCAAGGTGGTAATCGAAACCGCAACCTCCTGCGTCGCAGGCGGACCTTCTACCGCCGCGCCACATCGGTCATCAAAATGTGAAGGTGTTTGGATCAAGAGAATGTCAATACCAACTACTGAACGGGTCGTGGCGAATTTTTACATGGCTGGTAGATATTTCCAGATCTGAAATTACATTAGGCTAAATCTGGCTACTTTTCATCTTGCTAAAGCGCAGTGAAGCCTCTGTCAGATTGCTAGTGCGAAATAATACCGAAGATTCGCTTCAACAGAATCCTTCAGCAATTACCGATGATCATCAGCGACCGGTCCGGTGCACTGACTGAATGACATGAGACAATCGGGAGCAAGGTTGCGAAATTACATAGGTACCTATACCTAGGTATACATGCGCAATACGTGTTTGAATGACGTTATTTATGACGACCTTCGTGGGAAAATTATGGATGCCATTATCGGACCTGCTTATGTAATAGTTGTGTGCTTTATGTTTGAATCACACGCAGCTAGTATCATGTCTGTGGTTTGAATCCTGAGTTTTCAAGCTTTTATTTAACATGCAGTTGTTGCTTGCATTTGTTCGGGTGGAATCTTGCAACTCAATTTTAGACCAGATATCCTCACCCGATTGAGCTAAAATTTGGCATATGTATGTAAGTTTGGTGACAATGCAATGTCATAGAGAGGGATGTCGACAAGGATGTCATGGAAGTCCTCTAGAGGGTCGTGACGTGATTCGTTTGGTTGCCGCTGAATACCAGCGTTGGGTGCATACATTACGTGTGTATCCAGCACAATGCTGAGCGGAGCCACGTTTGCCTTGCGCTCTGCTACGCACAAAATCAAAATCACGAAACCTACTATTAAATATTATAGATATATTTTGTACACTACTTCAAAATATATCTATAATATCGTAAGGTAAATAAAAATCTTTCATTTCATTTGAGTGAATTAAATTTTACTTTGATTTTTGCAATAATACCTAATTTGATGTGATATGAATAATTTGGTTACTAACATAGTATAATAGGTAGGTGTACTAACAATGTATGGTGAAAAACTGAAATAAAATTTGATTTGATTTGATTTCATCATGGTACCATCGCGCTGGTCTGATGATGGTAACCGAAGGTGACCATAGGAACTCCTAAACGTCTTGGGTTCGTTGGATTTGTCTTCCTAAGCACTCTGGTCCTAGAATAAAAGGTTTTTTTTTAATTATGAAAAAAATATTTTTTGGTAATCGTAAAGCTTTAGACACACTTGTGAAAGTGAAGATGTGGTAGGCCACATCTTAAGATAAGCATGCTTTCCCAAAAGGAACTTAAGGAAGTAGATACAATATAATATTTTGGTTAGTGGCTTATTTTGCATGATGTCGCCGTCGGATCAAAAAATCTGCCCGTTTTTAGAATGGCTAGGTGGATTACAAAACAGCATCATTCAGACAAATGCCTATGCTAATTTATGAACGATCAACGTTCAACAGTATGGCTAAGCTCCGACGCGAGACTGCGAGACACGATGTTCATATTTCTTAAATGTCCTGTCCAGGAAAATACAGAAGCTACTGATTCTTTTGCTTCATTCATCTCGTAAGAGACTACAGGAAAATATTTTGGTAGGTTTGGTCTAATCCAAACAATTCTCAGCAGTGCCCATTCCTTTTGTCCAGCAAGAGTTGGTATTCAGTATTGATAAGGAGAGTTATTTCGTGAGTTTATATAATTCACAGTATGTACCCATTTAGGTTGTTGCAATGGAAGGCTGGCCAGGTATCATGCCTTTTTACATAAGATGCGCTTACTTAATATGTATCTACTAGGTACCTACACTTAATATTAGGAGTCGCTAAAAGTATCGTTAAAAAATTCGTCAAGTTCGTAAAAATATTTTTTTAAGAGCATCTTTTTAAGTTTGGTTTCGAACATTTTATGTTATCTGGGATTTTATTATAAATTTTTACGGCCATCGAGTTGGGGGAGGATTGATGATTTTTTTAGTTTTGATGCAGGTTTAACTAGATTGTATTTGTATCTTGTCTGGTATCGGCGAGGCCGGTCAATTATTTTTTGGAAAAAATCAGGGTAATTCCTTACAAATTTGCTTATTTCTAGGATGTATATAATATACCAACTAAGGTTTTATAAAGTGTACCCAATTTAATAAAGTGGCTTACATGTCTCTGGTACTCTTATATTAGCTATGGTACGGACGCATTTTTTCTGGGAGATGAACAGTTCATCTCCCAGAAAAAATGCGTCTACGCTGTTTCCCCATACAATAATTCCGTAGCGAATCCATGAATATGCATACGCGTAGTACGCAGACAGACTTGCACGACTAACTAATTACCACTTAAGCCCCTTTTACTAACTAAGCCTTTTTATAAAACCGTAAACCTAAAAACTCTAGACCTAAAATTCAATTTGACCCAGTTTGCGATTAATTTCACTACATGTCCGAAATGTCACATTTTGTGAACTTAATCGCAATCTGCGCCTATCGGAGCAGAAACCTGACTAATACAATGAGCACAATATAAGTTTCACGGTAACTGTATAACTGTACTGTTGGGCTATTTATCGATTTTCATTGTTGATCCACATGACATCGACACCGTTAGTTTACGCAGACGCGTGAAATTATTGCAATTGTTGATTATACAAATATTTCTGTGGTTATTATGATTTTTATCGGAATTGTGTGTTAGGAATGTTTTTTCCAACAATCCGCCATTTTGCACCTGTTTGTGAAACCTGTAAACTATACCAATATTGAATAGGTTAGTTAGGTAGTACTACCTAATAATGTAAATTATTACTTATTGTGTAAATAAATTACCTACCTCACTCCGAGTTTTCATTATTAGTAGATACCATGTGTTTTTCTATAAATAACCCTAATTGCACCTCACTTGTTAAGTAATTATTTTATCCATTATTTTTCCTTATTTACGTTTTACTGAGATAAGGTTAATTGTCTAGACAGAATTAGTACTTACTTATAATTAAGTTGATTAAAATGGTAGGTAGTCACTACGTACACATTTGCATCGCATCAAATCCGGCATTTTTATCTGTGTTTTTATTTAATTCAACCTTGATTGAAGTTACCTATACCAGATTTTATTGCCTACTTTTGAGAGCTAGTGCGTCATGCAAATTACACCTAAAAATTCACCTACTAAAATCTACATAACAAAGCTGTGTCCTATGAAAATTTTGGCGTTTCCAAAAAATGTGGAGATGGCGAGCGGACTGCGGAAGTGCGCATCCGGCCTTTTGTATGGGTCCGATGTCCTCGCTAGACCATTCCGAAATGACGTAGCTCACTTTGATACAGTTATCTCTGTCGTCCAATCACTGTGCTGATTTGGGAGGTGAGAACTTGTAAGTAGACTACCAATAAATCTAGCTTCAGTTGGTATATTGTATCAATCGTTGTCAATCATCAACGATCAAGGTATCGGGCGATACCTGATCGAAGTTGTCAATAATTTTATTGACAACTTCGATTTATTTCTTGACATGTAAAATTCTTACCAATAAATTGATTATTCTGATTAATTGAACTGTAAAACAAAGGTTTATCGAATATCAAAGTCCTTTATTTCCTTTAGACCTTACAGGACTCATGGAAACGTCACAAAATTCAAATAACATAAGTAAAACTAAGAAATAAATTGCTCACTTTGATTTTTTGTTCACTACAATCTTTTTAAGGTAAATTAAAAAAGCATGCAAGAAACCTTTACCTTGTTAGGTTGTAAGTTTTAGAGTTGGAGCAAAACTTGTCTCATTCGACACTCGTTTGAAAAGAAATACCAAGACGGAACTTTTGAAACCGTATTGCAATACTAACCAAAGAGAATTTGACCTTTTGGAGATGAGATTAAACTAATAATTTCATTGCCCCCGATATCCATCATGTGGCTCTAGCAGTCCTAGCTGCGGTCTGTCCTTGCAGGTCACGCCGTATTGTCTGTGCAGTGAAAACGATATACCTACTAACAACACTAACAGCATTCGGCACAGTGTGGCATATACCCCGATCACTGAATAAATAAATACACTGAAATCTTGCTAAGCTCCTGAATTTATTTCTCGACATACACAGACAAACCACAGACAAAACCGTGATTTCAAAATATGTCAGGGCCGCCATACATGGATTGCTCTAGCAGTTAGCCATTGATCAACATACATGGACTGCTCTTACAGTCATAGTCAACAGTTTGAACTTGCCATTGATCACTGCTGGAGCAGTGGATACCAACTGGGCGGGAAACGCACGCGATGTGGAAAGAAGAGCGCTGGCGGAGGACTGCTTCACCGCACGACCGCCCAAGCAGTTACAATTACAACTGCTCGAGCGGTTCCGTGTAATTTACTATGCAGTCGCAGCTTGAAGCAATGGATAATGGCTGCTCCAAGCAGTCCGTGTACGGCGGCACTTTAAGATGCCGCCATGATTTCGATAAGATAACATGACATGACATTACATGACACCGCACTGCAGCAACATCCAACTCAAGAAGCTTAAACCTTGGGTGCTCGAGGCGAGATGTGATGCGTGATCATGATCAAATATCAGGTTAAATGGCCTGATATTATTTTAACAGAGGTGTCTATTTTGAATAAATCCTATAGTCCGGGAGACGACTGCAAAAAACTCTACCTGATAAAAAATAGAAAATACCTACTCTGTAGGGGTAGCTGACTTTTAGTAACTGCAACTGTTCTGCTCTTGGTCGGCCGCGGCTTATCTTGGCAAATTTTGTGCAAATGGCAAAAAAGTGGTACAAAAATTCATCAAAAAAACCTCATCGAAAAATAGAATGAAAGTTGTATAGTAGAATAGAGGCTTCGGAGGACAAGAAAAAAAGGGGTCGGCTTCATTCTGTGTTGGCAGGTTCCTGTGTCCGACCGAATTTGTGGTACCACGTGACAGCTGCATTTTACTGCATCGAAAAATTGAATTAAAAAAACCAATTGATGTATTGTTTGCCTCGGTCGGCCTCACCTTTACTAGAAGAGAGATAAATATACCGAGAGCGAGTGTGAAGTCTGAACGAAAACAATATGCCTTTTTACGACTTCAAAAAAGGAGGACTTTCTCAATTCGACTGTACCTGTTTTTTTTGTATACCTACGCGATATTTCCGTCAATTATGGTCTGATTCTGAAAATTATTTCACTATTGTATAGAGAATGATACCGAGGTGGTCCCATGGGAAAAAGTTTTTTATCCCCTAGGGACTACTATTTATCCCGCAAAATAAATAATAGATTCATGCGTTACTTTGCGGAAATCCATTGCACAATATTAGAATGAAAAAATATTTTTTCATTCTAATATCCCGCAAAACTTAAAAGCAGTGTAAAAGTAAGGGTTTTTAAAACACGCCAAATCCTACTATCTTACTAATATTATAAATGTGAAAGTTTGTATGGATGGATGTATAAGGATATTTGTTACTCTTTCACGCAAAAACTACTGAACCGATTAGGCTGGGTATGGGTATAGTTTGGGGCCTGGAATAACATATAGGCTATTTTTTATCCCGATAAAACGCGGGCGAAGGCGCGGGCAGCAGCTAGTTATTATATTATAGCTATATTATTATTCCTAATTATAACGCAGGCCAACCACAGACTCGGGTTATCATTATGCATGAACTTGATAGGCGTAACTCGTTCTTGGCAAGCTTATTAGCAAAGTGAGACCTCAACTTGACCATTAGTTACGGAGCTTCAAGATGTTGAAAAAAGCTCAAAAGTTTTTCCAATACAAGTCTAACCTGTAACTAGGTAGGATAACTAGAATGGCGTTCTCACTTTTTCCACTTGTGGACAAACAATTAAGTGAGTAGAAAATCAATAATGGGTTTATTGTTTTTATTTCTAATTTGATAATAATTACTATATTTACCTAGGTATAGTATAAAATTTGACTTGTCTAAGTGCTTATATATAGGTAAGCATTGTAGGAAAGAGCTCAAATTGACTAGTAGTGCAAATTCAGCCCCAAAATAGCAAACAAGAAAGTGATTTTAAGGTGAAGTATGAGGGCAATGATTAGAAACATTATACAGGGCGTCCCATGGCCATGCCATATGAAAGATTGAGCCTTTTGATCTGTATCGTAATATTACGGTTGTTTTTTTACAATTTGGCAAGTTTAATGCCCGATTCAGACAGGCGATTATTCAAAAATCTTTGAATACAGTTTAAATTGTTTTTAAAATATTTTAGATAGAATTTTTACTGAGACTTCTTCTCAGTATAAATTCTATATACTTCAGATACTTTCCCTCCATGTGGCATGGCCATGGAACGTCCTGTATATTCAGTTTGACCAGAGTAATAGGCCTATGAAAAACCTCACGCTAGTGAAAGTCCTCATCAAGTCATCTTTTTTTGTACAGGATTTCAGACGATACGCAAGCCCATTCGTAACGTAACTGAACTTTTCCCAGAGGTTAATCAACCGTGAAAAGATAGTGTGAAATTCTAACATTCGCATTTACTGCTACAATCCATTGTACGTCCCACTATTTCTCATTGAAAGGCTGGCTATTCCCATTGTAGAGCCAGCTATTTCCTTTGTAAGCCTGACTATTTCCTATTGTGGGCCTGGAACGAGTGGGACGGGCAACGGGAGTGTCGTGGGAAATCCTGGGCTCGGCCCACGATGGGAATTTGGCATTTGTATTGACTGTCTTGCATAACTTCGGTAGGACAATGGTAGATAAAAGACATAGAAATTGGGTGCGGGGTAATAGTTTGTTTACAAATCTAGTTGAATCGGATTGTAATGTTGCAACTAGATCTGAAATGAATCTCTTTAATGGAATTATCAAAGGAAAGCTATGGTCATCAATCATTGGGTCAATTTCTCATACTCATACTCATTTATTCGCCGTAGAAGCACAGGGCACACTTGGATACGTCAATTTACAAAATATACTTTACAATAAATGGTACTTACTTATATTATATATAATTCAAAGCCATGACAGGACAACAATCAAGAATTTAGATTTAAAAAAATGGTAAATTAATAATAAATAGATCAGCTGTAAATAGGCATCGTTAAAGTCATGTAAGAAAAAATAATAATTATTATTATAAGTTCATAGTGCTGCTGTAAAAGGGCATTGTCTGTCATAATTAATTCCTTATGAAAAAAAAATATAACTAAGAACCAAATTTGAATTGGAGCTTTGTCGAGTTCGGTGCAATACAATAAAATCAACATTTAAGATAGTTCAGTGAGTCAGGTCTCTAAATAGTTACCAATCGATTACAATAAACATTTTCACATTATAGTTAACTAGCAGTAAGCTATTAGTACCTAAACTTATTTTTAATGCTGTTAAAAATATACTGTAAATAATAAACATTCTCAAGGTTGCCTGAGATAAATGGCTATCAGCGATAAGGCCGCCTTATGTCCAGATTTTTTATCCCGATAAAACGTGGGCGAAAACGCGGGCAGCAGCTATTTCTTCATAATTTCAATCACAATCACAACATTCTCAACTCTATAAGTCATATACGCCAGTTTAAGGTGGATTTTTTTTGACAGGATGATAGGAAGTTGCCTTAACCAGTGCCTTCTGACGCATAATGACCAACACGCTTTTTGACTAAAGGTACAGGAAAATGGTCATAAGAGACTATCCATATTTTTATTTTCCTTTTCTTCCCTAACATCAGATTTACAAAAAAAATACAGTTCGCAAAAAAATAAATCATTTATCACAAAACCTTTTTTTAATGCTAATTGATCCTGTTCCTTAAACTCATCAAAAACTTCTAACGGGCCAAATGAGGTCGGAGTATCAATTGTTTATATTTTTTTTTTTAAACTTTCTTAAAAACGAGCATTTATATTATCTAGGACCAAAGTGGTTCGGATGACATATCCAAAGAACCCAAACTCAACTTGGTTAAATCGTTTTGTTTTGGAACTCCTATGGCCACCTTCGGTTTCCATCATCAAACCAGCTCGATGGTACCATGACATTGCATTGTCACCGAGCTTATATACATATGTATAAGTAAGGCAAATGTCAGCTCAATAGGTTGAGGGTCTAAAATTCGGTTGCAAGATTTGTCCCACACTAACAGGGTAAGTAGAATTAAAGCTTGTAAAAGTTAATAATCTCAAAAAACAAACATTTTCTGTGGAGTCCAGCCTAATTTTATTATTTTGCTCAAACACACTATTTAATGTATACGTTGACTGATCATCAATGATCTGATTTAATTCAATCATTTGATAGCAAAATCAATGATTTAATAGAAAAACCTTTATATTGAAACAAAAAAAAATGTAGGCCGAAGAACGCGATTTTCTTCCAATATATTTATAATATATACATACTAATAATATATAACTACTATAATATTTAATATGTTCGTTATAAGCCTAACGAGTTCTCCGTTATGCTTCGCCATTTTCTGCCCTTTACAAACTGATTTGGTACAAGATTTTGACCATTTTCAAATCAAACGTGCGTTCGGAGAAAAATCTTTTTAATTCGCTCTTGTAATTTTCAGGTACCGTGGTCTACACTACAATGTAATCAAAAAAGATATCCTTCACCTTTTTCCTCGCGGAAAAAACACTAACTCGATTACTTAACTTCAAAAGCTAAACTTACAAACTAACTTCAGCTTTATGAAGTTTATAGAGTATAATATTATAGATAATTTTCATCACTCTCGCTCGAAAACGGTGACTTTGCTGTTCATAAACAGTGAGCAAAATCGAATTTTGCTCTCATGTGGAATAAGGGATATTATTAAACATGTTTTGACATGGCCTGCAGTTTGTGCATACGATTACATAATGTCACACAACACTGCGCCGCCGCCCGACGGCGCCTCGTGATTATGCTATTCGAATTTAAAACAACGCCGCCGTCCTATTTTAAAACTATCAACTGTAATTTCTAACTGCGTATATTATTGCTATTTAAAATTATTTTGAACGAGTTTTTATACGCATAACAAAATCTTAAACTTTATATCAACAATGAAGTTTTTATTTACATTGAGTGTCACGTTCTTTTAATAATATGAAAGAAGAAGGAAACCGAATTGCATATCCTACTAATATTATAAATGTCAAAGTTTGTATGGATGGATGTATGGATATTTGTTACTCTTTCACGCAAAAACTACTGAACCGATTGGACTGAAATTTGGTTTGGGGGGTATATAGTTTGGGACCTGGAATAACATATAGGCTATTTTTATCCCGATAAAACGCGGTCGAAGGCGCGGGCAGCAGCTAGTACTATATAAATATATCTTAACTTGTAGCATTAATTATCAGTTCGTTATTACAACGTTTTTAACATATGTAATAATGATCATATACACATGAATGCCAAAGTAACTAACGGCCATTAGAGTGCTGTAAAATACAAGCTTTTTCTTCTTCGCTACAAGTCTACGAAGGGCGGAAAGTCTCACCAAGCAGGCTTCTACGAAGGCGGCGTAGCACTTCCGTAGCTCCTCAGCTCACTTCAGTCTTTCACAGATAACACACACCAGTCCAAGGTCCACAGCACCAACGCACTGGACATCCAAAACCGAATTGTGACCATTTCTACTCCATAATTCAGTTAAATCACATTTAGGGGGGGACGACAATAGAAGAGCATTGATGTGAGCGAATCACACCATCGACACGCATCGCTAATTTTCCATAGTGTTTACCGGTGACCGACGAATATGGACAACTAAGAACAAAAGTACCTAAAGTCCGGTGTGATTTGAACTCTATGCCCTGGTGACATGCGCTATTACATATTGGACTGCTGCTGACTGTACGCAGTTCCAATTCCACTCACGGAGCTCAGTGCGATTGACCTGCCACCATTAAAAATGTTATTGGATGTTCGCAATTTGTCTAATAGCCTACATTATACGTTTCACCGTCATTAATCATAGCACATGGGCTGCCTGCCTAGGCATAAAATTCGTGTTCCCAGTTGCCTAGGTTTTAAATTATTTCGTTATCCTTAAAACCAGAATAACTATAGGTACTTCATACATTATGTATACATAGTACTACTATAATATAACATAGCTATAAATACTCTATATGGCTTCATAATTAAAATCTTTCGAAAACTAATAAGTTACCAACGATAAACTTTTCCGGAAGTCACAGTCATGACAATAGCCAGTCAGCGCTTCGTCATCGTAAGCGCAGACTTCCAAAATGGCGGCAGATTTTCCCGCCTTCCGCCATGGCTTCAAATGGCGCTGGTGTTCGCAGACAGATCAAAATCGTTAATGAATAAATTGTTAAATATTTGTTTCACGTGCCCTTGGACGTGGTCATCATTCATCATCGCTGATCCAAAATTAAGATTAAAGGTCGATCGTCGGTTCAGAGGATTTTCAAAATGGAATCCGCATTGTGGGATAATGGAGGGCGGATTTACACTCGTGTTCAGGTTATCTTTTAATCTTGACGCTAGTTTCTAGAAGCGGACAAGGACGATGACATCCACAGTACAAAATGAGTTCATGCAGAGTAGATACTTAGTCTGCAATGAAGTCTCTATGTTGCGGTGAAGATCTCTTCCTTCAAAGGCGCATAGGTACCATCATTACTAATATTATAAATGCGAAAGTGTTTTTGTTCGTTGTCCTAACTAAGCAACCAATGGACTTGATTTTTGGCATAGAGTTAGTTGAAAGGATGGAGAGTAACATAGGCTACTTTTTTCCTGTTAAAACATCAAATTTCCATGGGAGATTTACGGGAAAAAAGACCTTATTTATTCCCTTAGAAATGTGAAATTCGAATTTACCGCGGGGAACAGCTAGTATCTACCTAGATAATAATTTGACTCCATGACCATTATAAGCTTTAAAATTAGAGTTTCTAAAAATCTCGATTGTCATCATCAACATTTGTTTAGTCAATTTCCAGATGTAGACATAGACCAGACTGCTAAATGTAAATGATTATGTTTTCCAATAAAAAAATCCTGCAACTCTGAAGATGGCGTTAAGCTCACTATTGCGCGAATTTTATCGTTTTCTCACAATTTCATGCTCCTTAGAAGATTGTTTCAATATGGATATTTTTTATGAAGAAACAAATACAATATGCTTATAAGTAGAAAAGTACATATTAAATTGTAATCAACCATCACTCGGTCGACATCTACAGATCACTTCACTGTCGCCTGAGTAGAGGTAGGTACTTTTGCTAGGTACCATTTGCCAGTCATGTGGTTATGTCATGTTTTAATTAATGCCTACATGGGCAGACATAGAGCAATCGTTTTGAAAACAAGGTTCTAGATTACAATACCTGTATTTTTACTATGCAGTTAGATGTTGGCGAAGATGGCGAGCCTCATCTAACCTTTCGCAAAAGAAGTTGCGGAAGTAATGCCGCTGCTGACAATATTTTTTATGATTAACTAGATGAGATGTAAAGCTACTTACCCACTGACGACTTACTAAGCTTGTCTTCTTAATCTTATTCCTTCACTCTTAGAGAGTGGTACGGTCACGGTCACTCTACCAATAGTCAGGTACTTACAATGGGATCCTGATGAACGGCGATCTAATCTAAATATTTGCATATTATACCTAATATTAATTAATTACCTAGTTATTTATTAATCTCCAGTCTGGTTTCCTCGATAGATACAGGCTCAGCTCAGCCGAGTGAGAAAGTCGAATAAAATATAAGTATACGCATAGCTAGTTATTAAATTCAATATACAAGCAAACTAGGTACAAAAAGAAGTTAATCCTTTTAGTATCAAAGTGTCTCCAAATAACGACGACGTAGAAGTGCATACAATTGGTCTTCACCTTGAACTTCATCCATCATTCACGCTGCCGTCACGTGTTTATGCACTCTGAAATTGATTATGCAATCATAGAACGAATGCCTGTTGACTAATGTTACATTTAGGTGCTTATTGGTGAAGTGTGAATGTTGTTTACAGTTGGATAAAGCGTTATCATCATATCATCCTTACGCAACATTTCGAGGGAAGGAGTACTTATTGTAGAACTTGATTCAAGAATAGAAAAATCTTGCACTACTAGGTACTGTATTTCTGCTGCTGTCGCTACATATTAAAATAATAATAGATCATCATCATCATCATCAGCCTATACACGTCCACTGCTGGACTTAGGCCTCCCCCGTACGACGCCAGAAATAGCGGTCCTGAGCCGCCTCCATCCATCGACTCCCTGCGACCGCTACGATGTCGTCGGTCCATCCGAGTGGATGGTCTCCCATGTAGGGGGGGATTTGCCATAATCACCACGCTTGGCAGGCGGATTGGTGATCGCAGTGTTGGTGTTTAAAAATACTCAGAAGGAAGCTGCTGCCCATCCTCTGGTAAGTTCCCTTAGTCGGCTCTTACGACATCCACGGGTTGAGTTGGAGGGGTCGATATTCGTACGCCGCGGCCCCACAGCCCAATAAATAGATACTATCTGCAATAATAGATAATGCTGGACAATCTACAACGCATCATCTGGCCACAAGTTAAGCAGAGCTCGTGTTATGGGTACTAGATGACTCATAAACTTAATACAATACAATGCATAGATATTTTTTATTATACATAGAAAATACCCAGAACACCCGTGACAAATATTTGCATTATTATTATAAAATAAAGAGCCTAGCTATTGTCGGTGCAATAATGCAATGTCCTCCACTTTTCTTGTTCCAATGCGGTGTCTTTTACTACTTTATACGACATGCCCATCATCTACACATCACTACATATCATAAGAATGATAAATTGGGACTGTCGAAGATTGATTTAGTCTAGAATATTCGATCCCAAAAGTTTCACTCGCCGTAAACAAATTATTACAAGAAATGTTACGAAAACCTATTACCCCACTACTTTACACCAATTTTCTTGAATCGACGACGTTTGCGAAATTTGTTGAAATACTCCATGGGTCCTTGAGTTTTCAATATCTGTTTTGCAAGCATTTAAGATCGCAGTAAACCTAAAAAGCAATGGCGTGACGAACTGTACTCAAGCCTTCAATAGAGGAGTAAGATCAGCTTAATCGTCAGGGGGTTTATTGCAATATATGTACGTACATGTCGCTGCCTGTAACGTCTACTTTCAATCTTGCTTAATTAAACTCATAAAAAATATAGTTAAAAACTAAAACCCGACCACATAAAAGTCTTAAACAAGCGTTCACCTATTGTCCTTATCATTTTCTTTTGATACTTAGGTAGTCAAAGGTACCCACCCCACCCTAGGGTACATTGATGCTCTCGCAGGCAGACTTAGTTCAGCAGCCTATGCAGTTCGAACAATTAGGTATATTACCGATGAAGATACAGCTAGGTTAGTTTCATAGTATTATGTCTTATGGTATTTTGCTTTGGGGACAGGCAGCTGACATCCAGACTATCTTTGTTCTCCAGAAAAGAGCGGTACGCGCAATTTACAAATTAGAGCCGCGCGACTCTTTGAGGGAATTATTTAAAGAAATAAATATTTTGAGAGTAATATCGCAATACATCTATGAAAATCTTATGTATACGCACAAAAATAGAGATAGCTTTTTGAAAAAGTGTGATGTTCACAATAGAAATACAAGAAACAAGAACAATTTACACATCCCAGCATATAGATTACGAAAGGTAGGGAAATCATTTATGGGCAATTGCGTGCGCTTCTATAATAAGCTTCCATCTGAAGCAACTGAACTCCCTATTCGTAAATTTAAACAGTACATTAAACAAAATCTTATCAGGAAGGCCTTTTACTCCATAGATGATTACATCAATGATGTTAATGCTTGGCCAGATGTCGCTCCGTTCCACACTGTCAGTAGTATGTAAGAAATTCAATGTTCTGTTTAGCTTTAAAGAAATATTGACATGTATGTATCTAAATTGCATTAAATTTAGATTTAGATAGGCAAAATAAACATGTATTAGACACATAAGTGATATTATAATGTGCTAGTGGTTTCTTTTTCACATCTTCCACTAGTGGACAAAAAATTGAAGTGAAGAGAATATCAATAACACCTTATTTCTTATTTGATAATAATAACTATGTTTATAGTATAACATTTGACTTGTCTAAGTGCTTATTTTGTAAGCCTAAAGTAATAAAGTTATTGATTCTGATTCTGATTCTGAATTAGTAACAAAGGCCTCCGACTACCTAAGTATCAAAAGAAAATGATAAGAAAAATAGGTGAACGCTTGTTTAAGACTTTTATGTAGTCGGGTTTTCGTTTTTAACTATATTTTATATGAGTTTAATTAAGCAAGGTTGAAAGTAGACGTTACAGGCAGCGACATGTACGTACATATATTGCAATAAACCCCCTGACGATTAAGCTGATCTTACTCCTCTATTGAAGGCTTGAGTACAGTTCGTCACGCCATTGCTTTTTAGGTTTACTGCGATATTAAATGCTTACAAAACATTTACACCTTTTTGCTAATAGCTTGGGAATCGTTAACCTCACAAAAGTTTGAAAAACGGTTTCGGAGAGAACAAACAAATACCTTTGCAACGATACTATACACGAGCATATTTACTAACATTGAGATTTTCGACCCTTTCTTAGACCCCCGCTATCTGGTTAGACCCCCATTTTTATCTGGCGTCATATGTGACGTCCTATAGCCATCGGACAAATTATACAACACCTCATTTATTGAAATCTGACTAGTAGTTTCAGCGCTACGTGGGAACATAAAAATCGGCTTAATACATACATACATAGGGTGTTAAAATCATAACCCTCGTCCTTCGGTAGTCGGGTAAAAACTAGAGTATTAGGCAGACTGGTGTAGCGATGTGTGTCCCTACACTCTAATTGAAAAACCTGGATATTTTTTGTATACCAAGGGGTTACGAAACCCAAAGAATATTGATGGACGATATTTAACGACATTGGTATCATCGCAGCAAAGCACAGAAGCTCGAAACAATTTTTGGTTTTGGAAGCTTTCATTCATCATTTAATTGATCCCTCGTTCGTTATATAATTCAAATTTAATCATGTTTGCTACATGTGTGAGATTATGCGTTGTTGAAATTTGTGTTTTTAGTGATAACTTTGCTGTTGCCTTGTTGTTTTCTGCTATTTTATTATTATCAGTTTTCATTATGTCTTAGTTGACACAAAATATGTTAGATTCTAAATTGTAGTACCTATAGTATTCGTAGATAGATATTAGATATAATTGTAAACGAACTAGTTTGTTATTTATCTAAATCACTTATAACAAAGTCCTTGGTAACCACTATCACTTGATAAACACTTCATCCAGATAACTTCCTATAAATTATATTACATTTGATATATCCCATAAGTATTCGAGCGCCCCCTTCGATATTTGTAAATTATTCTATTATTATCAGCCTTATGTAAAGAACAGTTAGGTATCGTTTATTGCATGAAATACATGCAGGTACAGATGTTTTTATGTCTGTGAATCAATGTACTTATTTCCTACCTTTATTCAATATCTGTGTACAAATAATAACAATCAAATAAACTTGGCTAACGATAAAATAAAACTGTAATTGAAACTAATGTTGAAAGCAAATAAAAAATAACGAATATCATGAAACAGAAAAGTCATTGTAAATTAAATATTCGTTTATAGTATTTATATTAGCCTTGACTTAAACAGCATCCTACAAACTATAGCTGACAGGGTCAATTCGCCGATATGGCACACATTTGTCCGAAAAGTAATTTGATGTACCTAATCTATTTCAATAATCTTGACTTAATTTAATTGATTCTAATTTCATTTCATTTATTTAATTTAATAATTTTTCCAATGTGACATATTTTAACTATTTTGATTTCAAATTCATCTAATTTTATATAATATTACCTACCTACACTTAAGAACATAACATTTAAGTTTTGTGTGTGATTTTAGTGCCTTAATCTTAAGAACTAACATTTATTATAAGAGATCTTTAGCATAACTACTAACAAATTATGGATCTTTGGTAG
Source organism: Eupithecia insigniata (assembly GCA_947859395.1). NCBI lineage: Eukaryota > Metazoa > Arthropoda > Insecta > Lepidoptera > Geometridae > Eupithecia > Eupithecia insigniata. The sequence goes on along the minus strand of OX402009.1, from coordinate 6,192,766 downwards.
TCCGAAATAAAAGAATTTTATTTTATTTATTTAAAAGAATCGTTGTTAAATTTCTCTGACACTCCATTTTTTGCAGTAGTTCCACCAGTAGTTTCTCAAACCTAGATCCTCGTTATCCAAGCTAATTCTATAGAAAATCTTAATTTGTAAGTTTAAAATTTCAACTGGTTTCTTTCCATTGCGTTTTCGCAGCTTTGATGGCATACTGATTGAACAATTTCTCGGAAGTCAGAACAGAAATTGCACTCCGAATTACAATTTGCGATTGACCTCACTTCAATGCGAAAAAACTGGTCCCTTAATTTGACTTGCCATAAGCAACGATGTTTTTCTTCCTGGTCCTACTGACCCTAGCAATTAATCGTACATAATAAGTAGTTGATGGTTTTTAAATTACTTAATGCGATTTGTAAAATAAAATGTTTTACTTAATTAATCAATATTATTATGTGTGAAACTTATTAAAATTGAAATTTGAATCATTCAGATTCAGATTCCAGGTTCCTATAACTTTATTTCTTTAGGCGCTTAGACAACTCAAGTTTTATACTATAAATAGTTTTTTTATATAGTAATTATTATTAAATGAGAAATAAATGTTATTGATTTTCTCTTGAGCTGTCGTAGATTTTCTCTTAGAAGAACCACTAGTAGCTACTTCCCATTGCATCCAAACGTAATGTTCTCGAAAACGAATTATTTCATACATTAGTTCCCAAACACATCCAACGAGCATTTCAATTGCCTATCTAATCTACATACGTTTATAAAAAATGAACACCTACATATTTCTCTTGGTCCAACTATAACTTGAGAACGGCTTGACCGATTTCAATCATCCTTAATTTTTTTTTCTAATACTTCGTAGAATGTTCTTACGTTAAAAAGATTTAGAAAATTGCGCAGAAATTTAGAAAATTTTGTAGATATAATAATTAGAAATTAATGTAACCTTAGCCTCAGCGTTATTACTCTTTGCTAAGCACGTGTGAAATAACTGTCAGTTGACTTGAATAACAGGACGTCTGTCGGGTCAGCTAGTTCCAAATATAATGCGATTTAGATACATGCCAATATTTATAATCAGCTAAGCAGAACACAACTTGTTACACACTATTGATAAATAGAGCAATTTATATAGGTATCTTAATATCTATAGATTTCTTATTGATCACAATAAAATTGCATCATTAGTAGTCTGCCTTCTGAACCGGTACCTTTGGTGGCTACAAAATAATTTGTTTTGTTTGTGTCACTTTTCGCATACGTGTTCGAAAGCTGGGTCACGGCTCGGCACAGATGTATCAATAGCTAGTATGGGAGTATTATTACTTTATATTCTCTGACCATGGTGCAGTTTGGGTGGAATCTGCTCTTACTGACTATGTTTTGTTTATTGAATATTCTGTGTCGTATAGTGATGTCATGGGTGATGTTTATTTTCGGTGGTTGTAGGTAGGTATCGAAACATTGGTCTTGTTTTTTTTTTATCCGAAAATTACTCGTTTTGAGTTGATGCTTAATTTCTGTTGTAGATATTTATCTGACTTATTCAATTCTTTCTTTCTTATATGTATGTATAAGTTAGTTAACGATGCACATAAAAAATAAAACTATGTATATAGAATCACAAAGACAATAGGGAATAACTAAGTCTCGAAAACATACTTAAATAGGTAATAACCGATACCTATTTTTATTTAAATAGGTAATAAAATAACCTATACCGTTTGTTTTATTAGGTATAACCTATACCTAATAAAACAAACTAAAGTACCTCTACCACAAATACTCTATACAGCTATACCAGCGCTGTGGGTGTCATCAAAGAAAACCGTAGTACCTAGTACAGGTAGGTATAGGTATGGTTTATCTAAAATAATCAAAGATTTATATCGTCTTTGAAAATAATCTACAAAACTGCTTTATTCTGTACCTACTACAATAATTTTTTTGAGCGACCGGAACCTTCGTTCCGTTCCGCACTGACAGTATGTAAGAAATTCAATGTTCTGTTTAGCTTTAAAGAAATATTGACATGTATATAAATTGCATTAAATTTATATTTAAAAATAAACATGTATTAGACACATAAGTGATATTATAATGTGCTAGTGGTTTCTTTTTCACTTCTTCCACTAGTGGACAAAAAATTGAAGTGAAGAGAATATCAATAACACCTTATTTCTTATTTGATAATAATAACTATGTTTATAGTATACAATTTGACTTGTCTAAGTGCTTATTTTGTAAGCCTAAAGAAATAAAGTTATTGATTCTGATTCTGATTCGATCGAGGTCGCTCATAAAAAGCGACCGGATCCTCGGGCACCCATCTCATCAATAAAGAATCACAGATTACAGATTAAATACAGTTACTACTGCCAGGTTCCAGGTCAAAGAATACAATACAGTTAGTAAGTATGTATACTGCTAAGCATATCTCGGGGCACAGAATACAGAAGATTTTGTATAAAACGGGTGCGCTTGGCCTACGTGACGAGACCCGCGTGGCGTGTCATTAGGAGTGGGGACCGGCCGCTGCCGCCGCCGGTTTGTTTTTGTTGCGTGCGCATCTCTAGTGTTGTTCATTGACTGACTTGTCGATAGTAGTATTATCGATAGTTTTTATTAAATGTAGTAAAGTAAAGATGCACGACTGCGAATTATCTGTCTAGTCGAATGATGAACAACTACTTATTTCCTTATTCGACTTGAATATTAGTAATACACTAATCTTCAAAGTCGAATGAAACTACTAATTAGTAATTACTAATTTCTCTACGAATGGATCATTCATGGCTCCGATTCGACTTTGTTAGTCGACCGATGGTTTTGAATGATGAATGAATTATTCGTCGCTCCTGCGGGGATTGAATCGAAACCGACTCAGGCAGTCGAACGAATGACTCGCGATTACTAACCAAATTAGTTACTAATTTGCTCTAGTCATTCGAATCGTTCGAATGACTTGTCAAGTCGAATAATTCGAATGAAATCATTCACAGTCGCGCATCTTTATAGTAAAGTATTATCGATAGATTTCAGAATGTTAAAATAAATACAATAAAAGTTTCAGTACATACCTACCGCAAGCACCGGTTACAATGAAGTGATGTTGAATACCTACCTCCATGGAAAAGCATGACAACTTTGATTTACTTATTTCGGCTAAAATATATGGTATATGTATAGACAGACTTTGCATTTATTAAATTTATAAATAATGTAAGTAGGCAGGTACCTACTCGTTCCTTTAAAAACCACCGAATGGAAGATCTTAGCTAAAAGATTTTTTATTACGTAAGTATGAGATTTAAATATTAAATAAAAAATTGAAATAAGAACCTTACTAATGCATGATAATTTTCCTTATAAGTAGGTAGCCAATTATTTAAATAATGTAGATAATCTATCAGCAAAGTAAACCATGACATAAATGATATTCGATTGTTACTAAGTGAAAACATCTGAATAACGGGATATCTTATCAATCGGTTCCCAGTTCAACGGACAAGATAACACATTCGATATCGATAAAACAAATGTAAACATTCGAGACAGCATTAGTGCAGCTTGGCAAGGCGAAGCAAAACACAACAAAGAACCAGTCGGCCCTACTCGTTCGTTGCGAACAGACGACATTCACTTGTCTCGTGGACTCCATTCAATTGATTGAATTAAATATTACACTGAGAAGTACCATCGTAGAATTTCTGACTGAAAAGATTTCAAATAAAGAATTAAAAGATGTATTCGACAAAGAAAGGCTTGGAGAGGATCCTGCAAATCTACAAGCATGAGCTTCGTCGGCAGATCAGTATTACCACCAGCGTGACAAACTCTGATGCGATGGTCCCAAGGCTGGACCAGCCCTCGTCGAAGATGTCACAGGTCGAGGAAGCAGGACATCCGAAGAAACTGCTCAAGTTGCAGAAATATCACAGGTCAGTGAACTCAGTTGAACTCTTGTTACTTGCGTAATCGAAGCACCTACCTACTTAAAGCCATGCGTTTCATAAAAGTATTTTAGTTACTAATTTAAACAAAAGGTTAAATCTTGACAATTGGTTGCCATAGAATCTGTGGGATGCAGATGTTTTCATTCCAGAAATAAATAGTCAATACTTACGTAAATAGCAAAAGTACAGTCACTGTGTAGATAAAAGTAAAGAGTTTTTTTTATATTTAATAAATATCGATTCACACTCCAACACTATGTCATAGCCGTGTTGATTTTTTTTAATTTCATTCTGCAAACAAGTGCCTTGTCTTTACCAACCCTTGATTATCTAACGAAAAATCTGTGGGTAAAAAAACTTATTTTATCATCTCCAAGTAACAAGCAATGCGATCTCTTAAACATAATTTTGATTATTATTAAATCAAAACAAACCTAGATAGGTATACTATCTTCTGCAGATCCTTGCGTTTACCGTTACTGCACAGATACTAACTGTATCGATTTGTAAAGAACGGGTACGGATTTACCGAACCCGTTGACTATTCTTACCTGCTGTTTCATATAGGTAACCGTAAGTTTTGTACACAAGCGAGAAATAAAATGTCAATTTAAATAAGGAGATTCTTAAAAATATTATACAGCTGCTGATGAAGCAGCTTTTAAAGGAGTAATGATTAATTTCCGTGTTGATATATGTATGTGGAACATGTACCTATTGACTGTACAACTTGTCCGCATAGATACCTGTCGACGCTCACACCACAGGAGCTCCCAATGGCTGCCCGAGGACTGGCTGTCTCCAAGGATCAGTCCAGGGAGTTCATGGCTTGCTTCCCGGATATTGTGAGGGAGCTCACAGAGACCGGCAAGCATATCGACGTGCCCGAAGCCAGCAAATGGTTGGCAAAGGTACGTTCGGCGCTTGTCGAATTTGGGATCTTTGTGTAGCTTAGGGTAAAGTAGGGATATTAGTAATGTTTAGATAGAGTACATGACTCATTTTTACAAATCAAATTTCTGAAAATCCGCGTCTATGTGGTTCAAGCTATCGAGTATCCCTACTTTAACCTACAGGGTTTAGAATCTGAGAGACGATTAACGATTTACCATTACCTGATTCCGAAAATATACATTTGTTTTATGTACTTCATTTATTTTGTGCTACATACAAAATAATACTTATGCCATATAAACCTTGAGACGTTTGTCGTGGCACCTACTTGCATAATGTCATGTATTAACATTACCTGTGAGACCAAACGGCAAGAAATAAATATGAGTGCCTAATGTGGTATAATTTTGAATCTCAGATAGTCGTTTCTCAGAATCAGACCCTTGCCTTGGTACGAGTATCTTCGTGTAGTTTGATGTCTCCTGCATATCGATGTCACGAAATATTGCAATTTGTGTCAAACTCATTGCTGCTATTAAAGTTCACTTCATAGACTTTGCTTATACTCCTTAAATGGAGGACCACTACGGTTTGTGGTTTGATTTGTGTAAATGAAATATTTCATGTTATCGTGTCCAGTAGACAGTTTTTGAATCAAAATCGTATTGCCGTAATACAAGAACTAGGTATTTTTATATGCACCTATTATTTGACATCTTTTTTACCCCAAACTTCCATACTATATACCTATTTATATTTTTTATGTTGAATTGAATCACCAAAGTAGCATAACTAAATTGTTTTTCTCGTTGTTATTCGATAACAGCTCTAGTTTATTTATATTTCCTATTTGATAACAAACACGACGTAATTTACTGCAAGGATCATGTGCGTAATAATTTAAATTTGTTTTTCTACCTGTTAGTTGAATAATACCTAGGTAGTAGGTAGGTGTTGGACCAAGGAAGTCTCTATTATGTGTAATAGTAGCATGACAGGATGTTCAGGCTCTAATAGTATCCAATTGAGCTAAGTTTAGAACATTTATTATTGTGAGATGCACATTTTAATACCAAGTTGGTACTGGCGAATTGGGATCAGTAGATCAGTCTCCATTGGTTTTTTTCTAAAGCCTGATCTTAATAGTTATGTTATGGCTTGTGTCCCACAGATCCTTTGTAAAAGTGTGTTATAATATAATTATATAAGATTTAGATTTCTGTGCATATCGTGTGCATGGAAAGCTAAAACCTAACGCAACATTTATTTGTGGCATAGACTTTAGACTTACTGTATCTATAGGTATATGAAAACTAGTTAGACCTTAGTTAGCTACTACTTAGACATCGTACCTGGTTGTGTATGTGATACTAACGATACTCTGTGAACTAACGTTGTAGTTATCAAGCAATAACTAAGAAATGAATAGAGATATTATCAATCACAGACGAATAAAATCATGGCATCATACATAAAACAAGTTTTAAAAGGTGAGTTTAGACTTTTGGAGACCATCATACAATATACATGTATAGTTCAATGTTAGCTTAAATAATATCTATTTTTCTTTTTATAGACAACCCACACAAATATGATTTTGGCCGAAGATGGCGAATGACGACTGATATCATAATGCGCAACCTCGCACATCCATTGCCTCAGTTTTGCTTTTGTGCGCATATTTTTGCATGGCTTTTTATGGGCACCGGTTTAGATACATACCGGTCCTTAAAGCTGGGTGTCTTTTTGTTATAATTCTATCATTCCGTTCAGTATCACGCAGATAAATTATGTCCAAACAGGTTTTGTTTTTTGCTCTTAAGCTAAACAGAGTACCTAGGTTTTGTACCCAATGTTTGTTTTATGAATGTTCTGTTGTACCTGTCTTCTATCTGTTAAAAATGATTATCTGCACGTAAAAATTAAAACAGATATATTCTTTTCAATAGGCAGGTAATTCGCCTGATAACCAAAAATAAATACTTAATGAGGCAAGACAGCCCTTAGATATAAATAATTAAAATAGATCTAACAATAACTCTGGAACAGTAGAGGCAGATAACGAGAACCTTTTATTTTATAAGACGAACAAAAAACAAATAGATAACACCGACAAGATCCCTTACATTTCGCTATTGCGAGCAAATTCAAGGTCAGGCCTCTACATACTAGAATAAAGTTCGAATAATTATTCATATATACTTTTTTCTATAAGCGGAACAATAACAACAATGCCTAAGTATTGTTTCCACTTCTCCGTCTCGTGTTGTTCGAAATCCTCAGTGCTGAGGGTCGGGAGTCGGGACCTACGTATGCAGTTGGGACCTATTAATAGGACCTTTCTGCACAATCTTTATTTAATTTAATTTATTGACGTAATAAGAACGGCCTTAGGCCATTATACAAATTACAGTAGGTTTTAATATTAAATATAGTTAGACTAAGTACATATACTAAATGTATGTAGGCACTTGTATGTCACATAATCAAGTATATATAAATATCTATAATCTTATAAAATATATTATAAATCTAGATAAGAATTACTCTAGTAAGATAGACAATAATGTCTCCATCGGGATAGAAGGAAGATTTATAAAATCTAAATCCTGTAAAGTAAGACTGTTACGGTGCATAGTGATTATATAGCTATAATTACTAGCGTTAGTAAATAATAATCAATAATGCTAGACAATCCACACAGCTTATAAATATACCTTCATATTGTTTCAGTTATTACAATACAACGTACCAAATGGAAAGAAGAACAGAGGCCTAGCCACGGTGCTCGCGTATAAAATAGTGGAAAAGAATGAGAATCAAACACCAGAGAACGTATTCTTGGCGAACATTATGGGATGGTGTGTCGAAATGGTGAGTCCTTGATAACAAAATAATCCAGGACATTTCTGGAAAGACTTAAGATGCAAACTAAGTATGCGAGAGTAGTATTTTATTTTTCGTTTATTGAGGAACAAACAGTACACAATATTCTTAAAATTAACAATATATAGCTATTTATACACCAATCATGTTGCCACTTATAGAAACATTATAAAAAAAACATAACAGCGTTATAGACGCTAATTTGGAAAATAGCAGAGAGCAAAAATATGTCGCATAGTACACAGCAGCACTAAAATTCAGAATATTACTTTAATAATTTACAAATGAACTGAGTCATAATTGGCGGCCTCATCAGTGTAGAATGATCTCTACAAGACAAACTTACTAAATCGCTAATGGAATCATTGAATCGAATCGAATCGTAGCAAGTAACTACAATAAACTTATGTACTTTCGTTATACAATAAGAAAAAAAATTATTCATGTAAGTAATTTAAACTTCACTACTTTGATAATGTATTATGCAAATTGTCAACATTATCAAATCTTCGCCTTGAACATTGTTTAGCACTCATTCTGATAAAATCATCGTAGATATGTATTTGGAAGGTTACTGCTCGTGTTATTGTATTATCAACAAAATACATACAGTAGCTAGCTATACAATTCTTATAATTTGAGTGGTTTTACTAATTGGTAAACCAAATTTATTATTCCACGACAACAACACAAAAAAACTTTGAAAAACAAATATATATTTGTATCTTACTATCAGCTAATAGAATTCGGTAATTTTAGAGAGTACTGAATGTAGGTTAAGATAAGATTTAGAGAGTGAATTTCTGAAGCATTCAGTAGATTAAGATAAGATATAACGGATTACTCAATATATCTATTGAGATTAAGGATTGAGTTTATCTATACCTCTTTGTGATGAACTTTGAACATGGACTTTGGATTTTAGCTATCTAAGAGTTATTAAGCAACTCTTAGATTGTGTGTGTGTAAAGTCAGAAATGTATTCCCTGTTACTAGCTTATTCTTTTAGTAGTATCTCCTTCAGCTTTGTCTCTTAGCTTTCCGAGTGTACTACCATTTTTCTGATACAATACAAGTTTGTAGAAACTTTTGACTAGAAGTTCTTTCATTTTCGGTTTAACATCGCAGATGGATTTGTACGCTTATTTTTTTAGAGGAAGATCTATTGGGTTTATTACCACAGCTGTTATTGATGTCGTTTTAACTTTACCCACTTCTATCAAAACCTCCTACATAAATCCTCTCGACTCAACTGAGTCACAAGAGTGAATAGGTATCTTCTAGACCTTCGTGATCCACCGTCGGCCACATCGTCACTTTCCATCAGGTGAGATTGTAATCTAACGAAGGTCTATAGACTATAAAAAAGGTTTCTTAAATGAGTCTTCTCAAGTATTCTCTTTGATGTTATTTTCAGTTCCATACCCATCAACTCATTATGAGCGACATAGTAGAGAACAGGAGCATGCGTCGTGGAGTCCCTTGCTGGCACAAGCGACCTGACGTCGGTTTGGACGGCGTTCACGACGCTACCCTACTCCAGTCTGCAATGTATAAAACGCTTAAGAAACATTTCGGTTCCAAGCCTTACTACAAGCATGTGCTCGAGACTTTCAACGTGGTAAGTTGGAGTTATACTAATTGGAACAAAGTGTTTCGTATCTTTATTTATTTATTGCATGTAGATATTACTTATAGGAAAATATGGTATAACATTGTTTGTTATTTGAAATTTTGTAACAAAAAATATGTGAAAACATTGTAATTCCTCAATTACTTTCTTACCAATTAATTATTTCATCATCATCATCATCATCAGCCCATACACGTCCACTGCTGGACATAGGCCTCCCCCGTACGACGCCACAAAAAAATATTATTTATTACCAAACCTGATACAATATTAAATTTAACAAATTAGATGGTCATAAGCGTGTTCATGTTACAGACAGGAAAATTTTGAGTTTTGGTAGTAACCAAATGTTAAATAATTCGATTGTGATTTAGACTTTTATCGCAGAAAATAATGTAACAATAAAAATATGAAACACCATTTGAATTCGTCAAGTAGATTCTTACCTTATTGTTGATCGTCCTTGTGTTGAATAAACAATAGACATTATTTCTGGGGGCCATATAAAAGCCACACAATAACAAAACAACTGCAGAATATCTACCATTATTTATTTATTATTTTCTGCATCTTGCTTACATTTTCATCATACAAAGCATTTGTTGTGTCAATTCAAGTAGGCGTCACGTTTCAATATCGCTTTGAAATTCTTTGTTTGGTATTTAGTACACGCATTGTTTCGTTCGATCGATATCATAGATTTTTCTTTGTAAGAAACATTAGGTACGAGTATGTTGTTCCAAAACATTGTAAATGCCGAATTATAGACTTGTTTCAAGTTTTAAGTTTAAGTAAGTAAAAAAATTTGGATATCTACCACCCAAAGAGTATTTACCTAAAGCTAAAACTTGTCATAATAATCATAGAATAGAATATAATAAATTTTGTTGTAAAATTGTGTGAACATGAAGGTCTTAAAATTAAATTAAAGTATCAACAATAAATTTTTATCAATAACTACTAAAACTAATTATTGTATGTCCGAACAGGATAAAATAATGTACCCTGTTCGGAAATACAATAATTAGTTTTACAATAGTTTTACAATACTGATAAAAATTTATTGTTGATACTTTAATTTAATTTTAAGACCTTCATGTTCACACAATTTTACAATAAAATTTATTCTACAATATTGATACAAATACAATAGTAATCGTAATCAATCAGGCAGAATTGCCTAACTGTCGAAGAATCCTTTTACATTATAGAGAACATTGTATATAAAATAAAAATATAATAAAAATACCTACATATTATTTTTATAAGCCAGATTATCTGATCAAACACGTTTTATCAAAATACAAATAACATAACTTATTTGGACGTGGGTACAATCGTGATAAAGAACGTGAATACCAGTAGGTATTCAGCTGCAAACAATATTATGATTAGAAAACTGTTACCATCTACTGTTGTCAATTGTCAGTTTATTAACAAACTAGTTTCTACTCGCGGCTTCGCACGCGTATAATAAATAAATAGCCTATCCTACTTTTATATTACCTACATATACATACATATATGTATGTATGTCAAAGTTTCTGAGAATGGATGTATGGATGTTTGTTCCTCTTTCACGCAAAAACTACTGAACTGATTGGGCTGAAAGGTATGGGTATAGTTTGAGACTTGCGCTAGCTATTTACTTAGGCTATTTTTTATCCCGATAAATCGTGGGCGAAGGCGCGGGCAGCAGCTTACTACGTATGCAATCATCTTTATCTGTTCAGTAGTTTTGGAGATTCAAAGTAAATGAAATTCACATATAACAAACTTTCGGTTCTATAATTTTATATAAGTAGTAGCATCATAGATTAAGGTAGTCGGTTCCAAATGTAAAGCAAATTGTAGGAGACGAAGCCTGGCTTTTAAAAGAGTTTATCGTCGATAAAATATACCTGTGGTGTTTGCTACCAAATTACTACACTATACCACCACATTATATTTGGTTAGTATGAATCTGATGATATTTTCAAAGTTTGAAAACATCCGTATAAAAGGACCTTTGCCAAAATTACTCTACTTATATATTTCATAGATTCGGTTTACTCATAATCCCAAAAAGTCACAGTACTATACAGGTATAGTTATTCTGTCTGTATATACGTTTGGATTTTTTGTATTGTATTGTAGTTTATTTTAGCTATGATAAATATTTATTCAATAAATATAAAATTCAATAAATAATAAATAAATATAAATATTTATTCAATAAATATAAATATTTATTCAATAAATATAAAAGCGTATGTAAATCTGTGTCTAAGACCACAGAACAGCGAAATTACTAGCTAAGACCATGTTACTTCGACAGATGCTCCTAAAATGCTCCATGGGCCACTATGTCGAGAAGCAAATGTTAAAGACAGACAAGCCAGACCTCTCCCAGTTCACGATGGAGAAGTACGAAGCGATCACAAAGTACAAAACTTCTTACTACACCTTCCAACTGCCTGTTAGTGTGGCGTTGCTGATGGCCGGGGTCGATGACCCCGAGACGCATCGGCAGGCGAAGACGATTCTACTGGGGATGGGGGAGTTCTTCCAGATTCAGGTGAGTTCTATACAATATAATGACTGTACTACTGAATATCGAAACTGTAAATACAGATAATTAACCAGAAGGTAGGAAGAAACCGCGTAGCGAAGTAGGGAAAGCACATGAGCTCATACAACAGAATAAGCAAATAAGCCTAAAGCACACAATTTCGATAAACTCCATAACTTTTTTTCTTACTTACTCCTTCTAAACAATTGAGGCCTTCGCGACGTATGCCTCTGCTACCAATAAAAGAAGTCGCCAATTTCCTCTGTTGTTTATTGGTTTTTTTATGTTTTTTTGTTGCGAGCAGGTACCTACTTTATAGACTACGGTCAGTTAACTACGACACTTTTGTGTGTGCAGACGTTATGTATGAACCTATTATGAACTTTTTTATCCTGATAATTTTTAGGCAGTTTTTAGTTGGCTAGGACTTTCTCTACCTTGTTGTTTTAACTGTCAGTGTCACTTTTTGGGAACGTAAATTGAAATAGTTGAAGCCTATACACGTTAGATTATTTTGATTCCCAATTGTAGCCTCTAAGGTGTGGTATATCATAATCAATGAGTTTCGCAGTAGATAGATAGATATATTATAGATATATAGTAGCGCAAAGCCTTTCTAGAATTTTCTGTGATTAATATTGATGAAAAGTATAACTTGTTTATTCTGTTCAACGGACCTTGCCGGAATTCCCATAATATAAGGTAGATTACCTAGCCAGGGCATGGCCAAGATGACTAAGATGAGATAACAAGGGCATTTTGATGTGGGCAAATATATCTTATCGCATAATGTATATTCTATAGCTTTGGTCTCAAAAGGAATAACTTCTGAAAAGGTCTACTTTGCCGGCGGTATATTTCGAAAACGACCAGTATTATGTCAAACTGACTCATGAATCCGTCCATTAAGCTTTGATCTCTTGATCGGGACGCACAACGCTACGGTATGCGGTTCCGAACACATTTGCCTCTCACCGGTGGTGCAGACTGCGATGGAACTAAATACCATTCTAGATGTTTTTCATACGATTATGTATCCGGCACCGCATAACATTGTGCGTCCCAATCAAGAGCCCAAAGCTATTGATTGGGACGCTTAAACTGCGTCATGAGTCAGTTTGATATATTTGTTGTTACCGACATATACTGCCGGCGAAGTTGTCATTTTGAGAAGTCATTCATCTGCATAATGAATAGCAACGACTAGGCGCCTGGTTGAATAGAATAATGTTTTTTTATATATTTATAATTTAAAAATGACATAATTATCAACATTTGTATATTAGTAAGTAAGGGTATGATGTGGTGCACATAAAAGTTATAAGTTCTAGGTGTAGGTTCTTGTATCTAACTCGACTAATTCGCAAATAAATTATTTTTAGATATCCTTGCCTTTTATATTTGGATACGGTCTATTTAGTAGTTTGGGTGACCTACAAAATCGGCAATCAATAATTTAGATAGGTAGGTCCTTGAGATTGGGTAACATCATTATCGAATTAATATCACGTGTTTTGGTCACCTATCTTATCAGTTATCATATGGCGTAGTAGTGAATACGTTACATTAGTATATTGAATACTAGCGGCCCGTCCCGGCTGCGCACGGGTAGACATTAATTTTTTTAACATTTAGGCATAAACGTACACTAAATGCAGGATAGCCTATATTAATCAGTGATAATGTAGCATTCAAATGGTGAAAGAATTTTATAATCGGTCCAGTACTTTTTGAGCCAATTCGTTACAAACATACTTACATACAAATCTTTCCTCTGTATAATATTAGTATAGATATCATGCATAGATATAATAATACAATACATACTGTATAGTTAAGATATTCCTTCGTAAATTTTGAACTTGATATTTTATATTTACCTACTAGCTTCAGTGCGCTGATCCGCGAATACTTTTGGGCAAAAAATATAGTTAAAAACTAAAACCCGACTACATAAAAGTCTTAAACAAGCGTTCACCTATTGTCCATAGCATTTTCTTTTGATACTTACGTAGTCGGAGGCACCCACCCCATATACCTAGGGTACAATTAGTAACAAAGGCCTCCGACTACCTAAGTATCAAAAGAAAATGCTATGGACAATAGGTGAACGCTTGTTTAAGACTTTTATGTAGTCGGGTTTTAGTTTTTAACTATATTTTTTTTACCATACATTATCGATTCAATATATGTATATCGATACATTTTTTCATTTGCCCGATGACTCGTTGCCATGGTAACAAATAAACAAGAGGTCTCCATGGCAACGGGTGTGTCATCCTTCACTCATCACATCAAACTAAATTAGACTCGAACTGTAACTAGATGTCGTCTCTTGCAAAATTTTATCGCGCTATCGAAGTGTTCCAGGTGTAATTTAGACCCAGCTATCTCTTAAGAACCTCAGTTTTGTCGGACACCATATAGCCTATAACCATCGGGGTAATGAGACGAATCAATCGATACCTCACTTGTTGAAATCGAAGTAGTAGTTTCAGCGCTACGTGGGAACAAAGAAATCGGCTACATACATACATACATACATAGGGTGCTAAAATCATAACCCTCCGGTAGTCGGGTAAAACAGGCCTATATTTTAATCTAAGACCCGTATTATAAAAGCTTGCTCAGTTATCGAACTGCTTGGTGTCAGCACAATTTTTTTATTAATTTTGAGTAAACGATTGATTTTAAAAATATTTTTGATTATATGTAATGTTGAATATATTTAGGATGTTTGCAGCGCGACAGATTTTCGAATAAAGATGTCTATCATGTGCGTAACGAATCGCTTAAACATAGCTATTTTTCATCCGATTCATCATCATCAGCCCGTACACGTCCACTGCTGAACATCATCATCATCCGATTACATACGGAAAATCTCAATAAGATCGGGGACATATGCAGTTTCCAAATGAAGCGGAAAGTACATTTGTATGGGGAATAAGGCTATATCCGTTCCGTTCTTAACTAAGATTTTCTATCGCAAAATCGTTACTCTAGCATAGATCTATGACTGAACATGGTTTTATAATGCGGGCTTCATATCTACGTTTGAGCAAATGCCAATTTCAGGCAGATCTAGTTACCTTAAAAGTCTCTCTATCTTCACAAACTATGTATTTTAGCATGTACAATACTAATATCAAAGTTAAGGTCAAAGTTTTACTCGCTTGTGAGTTATAAGACCAGGGACATTAGAGTCAGTGACAATTCATATGTGCTGAATGTGAGCCCCCCCCCAAACGACCCTCGAATAGCGATATTGCTTCGCCTCCATCCATTGACACGCCGCGACTGCTTTTGTAGGTAGTGTAGGTACCGCTAATATTCCCCAGATTTCAAATCAAACAATTTTGTTTTCTTAAAAGCTAGGTCATAACTTCTAATTTCCTCTTTTCAGGATGACTTCCTTGATTGCTTCGGCGAGCCTGCCGTCACAGGCAAAAACGGAACAGACATACAAGATGGCAAATGCACTTGGCTAGCCGTGGTCGCCCTGCAAAGAGCAAACTCAGCACAAAAGCAACTCATGGAGGAAAACTATGGAGTTAACACACCAGAAGCAGTCAACAAAATCAAGGACCTATACGAGGAACTGCAGCTACCACACACATACTCAGTCTTCGAAGAAGCAACGTATGATCTCATTAGAACTCAAATCCAGCAAGTAACGAGAGGTTTGCCTCACGATTTGTTCTTTAAAATCTTGGATAACATCTTCAGGCGCAGTATTTAAGCGTAGAATGAGTAGCCTAAGGATAGATCTCAATAGCAGGTTTTTGCAGGTGCAGATGTTATTTCTGTGGCACTTTCAGTTCTACCTATAGTCCGTATCGAAAACAGTGTGAAAATCTAGTATAATGTTTTTAACGGGCACAGTACAGGGGACCCTTTTAACCAGACAAATTTTCAATGTGCCTCACGTGGAAAAATTTTAGAACACCAGCTCTTTTTTGGAGAAAAGCATTTTGGCAAAAGTAAAGTGGTCAATCGTGAATAGCGCCTAAGAATGAGGAAATTTATCCGTAATGTATTTCGTAAGTGTATGTGTTTTGTAGAGTTAAAGCAAAAAATCAAACAAAATATGTGTATGTGTAATTTACTAGCATATTTTCACATTTTTGTGACAACAAATTAAATATTTTCAAAGTAATGATAAACCGTTGGGGAGTAAAGGTTCTCGAGTGGCGACCGCGATGCAATGCAAAACGGTGTGGGGTAGACCTCCCACACTCACTCGATGGACCAACGACATTGTAGCGGTCGCAGGGAGTCGATGGATGGAGGCGGCTCAGGACCGCTATTCGTGGCGTCGTTATTTGGGGAGGCCTATTTTTAGCAGTAGACGTATACGGGCTGATGATGATTTTCACGATAAATGATACACGGAATAAACTTTGCATTTTTTACTGTTTCGAATATTGACATAAGCAGGCTGTTAGATAGATTAATAATAATATAAGAATTTATTATTATTATATGGATAAATTAACATTTTAGCTGAGCAAATTTTAGTGATTTTAGATGTAAGTAGGTAGTTTTGCATTTTTTTTATCTTATATAATAAAATAAATATGCATCTAATTTAAAAGCACTGGATATCTGCAGATCGACACCAAAAGGTCTAAAAAAGATATGTAAATAATTCGTAATTTTTGTAATGTTATGTAGGTCTTTATTACTAAGATTTATTATTATTATCGGTTGATTTTAGAATGAAATAAAAATTATAAAATCAAATACACTTTTTATTTTACAGTAGGTATCCCAAACACTTATTTAAACACAATTAATTATATCACTTATTTATACATAATTAATTATATAATATAAACACACTAACTGGCGTCGTCGTGTGTTTTCATCTGATACAATTTCAATGCCTACAAAGGCGTACCTTATATATACCGCATATATTATACATATCGTAGATATGTATAATATATGCCTTTATTGCTGTCTATACATTTTATGGTATTTTATAAAACTATGCCTTATTACTTTTACTACTACTTTTATTTATAATTAATATATGATATTAATATAAATATAAATAATATATTATAACTACTTATTTATCCATGTAAGTTATTAATCTAGATCGGCAAACGTACCTAACTAAGGAGAGATGACTCACTTCTTTCTCTGATAAGTGATCACTAAGAGCCTGTGAAACAATTTCCTCAACTCATCTGTTGGCAGTTTTCCAATATTCTCCATGATATTATCGTAATATCTTCCTTCCACTTCTTTGTACAACTCAGGTAACTTGAGATCACAATAAAGCTGCTTACAGCGCTCTATGTGCGCTGGCTCGCTGGATCCATAACACGCTTTGAAGACTAGCTTTTGAGCTGGACTGCAGCGCTGCAAAGCGTTGACGGCAAGCCAAGTGCACTTGCCTTCCTGGATGTCTGAGCTTAACTTACCTGTTAGGATTTCATCGCCAAAGCAGTCTATGTAGTCATCCTGCGGTAAACGATTTTAAAATAATTCAGCTTCAGTAGTGTAATTTAATTACTAACCGACTTTGGAGGCGGTTCTGTGTTCGTCGATTTGGTTTTGGTGTATAGGACATTTTTTTTATTATTCTTTGCTTTGTCGCACATGCAATTATGACGCCCTACAAATTATTTTTAAGTCATTTGTTTTATCTGTCCATCTTTTACACCCACTTAGGTTATAACTACTTAACCCTACAGCGCACAGTGTTCCATATGTGGAACACATGAAAAAAACTCAAATATCTCGATAGCAATAAGCTAATAAAGCCATCTAGCGGCATAATTTTGAAGTAAAAATGTATAACCCCTACATCAGAAAGTTTTTATGCTTTACACATTGGTGCTAGAGAACGGTGAACATTATTTCAATCAACATTTTGTGGCGGTTGGATGGAAAGTTTTTACTCGAGTATCAATGCTATAAAACTAAGACAAAATATGGTGTTTGGAAACTAAAAAAATATTTAAGGTAAGTTTACTTTTCTATTTTACAATAACATTCGTTTTTTATAATAATTATGAAAATTGTAGTTCAAAAATTTTTCTTTTTCCTTATGTGCCTGATATGTCCCACTGTGCAAGGAAGGTTCTATAAACTCTTTTTATCTTTACATATGAAGCCCCGAAGATTTTGTAACGATGCCGATATTGAATATTTTCTGGGTGTTCCATCGGGCAGTGAAGATAACCTGGAGATGTCTGAGGAGGATAGTGACAATGACTTGATATCAATTCGTAATTTGGTGATGAACGGAGACCCCAACTCCTTCAACAAGACATCTTTGAAGAAGACTTCAGTGAATTGGCAAGTAGATCAATAAATACTAGCAATTGCGTAAGCGACTTCGGCCCAGTGTCTCTGGTCAAGTCAATATTCCATTATCAGAAGCTACTACATCGAGAGCGGTAGTTACAACTAGACCTATATCCTCCCAAGCTATAGTATTTCGGCCAGCCCAACCAAATATTAGATCCAGTAGAAATAAGAGACGATATATGTATATTACTGACTTCAAAGGAGATGATACTTTGGGCCAGCCGTTCATGGAATATGTGGTAAACGTTATGTGGACGTTGACTGCCCTAGTATTATTCGACATTACAATCGACACTTGGGAGGAGTTGACCTACTAGACTCTTTCATTGGGAAGCATAAGATAAAAAGGCGTACAAGAAAATGGTACATGCGGCTGTTTCATCACCTGCTGGATGTGATGCTAATCAATAGCTGGCTTTTGTACCAAACAGTTGAAAAGCAAAGACAAAATTCATCACGAAATATGAAATTACGCGAATTTCGATTAGAAGTAGCTAAAGCGCTTTGTCTATCCGCGCCATCACTTACGGGCAAAAGAGGATGCCCATCATCCTTCGTCACGGACATGCTAGAAGAGAGAAGAAAGAAGAAACCAAACGTCAATGTACCACCCAAAGATTCCAGGACTGATGGTCAACCATTATCCCATTTGGTCAACTTCTCGACAACGTTGCAAGATGCCTGCATGTAAGAGCAAGTCATTTGTTACTTGCGAAAAATGCAATATTGCACTGTGTCTAAATAAAGACTAGAACTGCTTTATGTCATTCCATAAATAGATATAAGAAAAGGAATAATAAATATTATACAAATTTTATGCACGTTTGATGTCCCTAGAGTTCCTATTTTTTGAGAATTCTAAGTCTTTGTGGTTTTTAATAGTGTTTTTATTTCATAAGTTTATTCAATTATAATAAAAATTACAAATAAATATCACTTTTATTCATTTGCGTATCCTCCTATACATTGCAAAATTTATGTACTAAATTCATCCTGTGCCAGATATGGGACATAGTATAAAACCTTAAACTACTTTTTCAGTAAGTATTGGGTTTCTCAATTTTTTACTTACATTCCCTTATCAAGCGTAGTATTTATAATAACATATATTTTTTTAGAAGCAAAACAAAAAATCGTGCACTGTAGGGTTAAATCATGTTGTAGGTCAAAGTCATTATGGCTTTCGATTATTTTAAGAGTGAGGTTTTATATGGGTCACGACAATTTGAAATTTCGTCAAATTGGAGATTAGGTATGTATGGCATTACGCCATTTGGTTTTATTGAAACTTTTTCAGCTGTTTCTGACCAATTCTGTATTCGTCGACTTCTGGATTGGTCAACCCAGCATTGGAATATAATATGGAGCCCGTACCATCCTACTAATATTATAAATGTCCAAGTTTGTAAGTATGGATGTTTGTTCCTCTTTCACGCAAAAACTACTGAACTGATTGGGCTGTTTGGTATGGGTATACTTTGGGACCTGGAATAACATTATATACTATTCATGTTGGACATTAGTCGTGCAAAAGGGAAGTTAATGTATATTCTCTATCTGTCTAAGTAGGTGTTTCATACATTTCTCCGTCATTATAATGGAGAATGATCTGCATTGTCAACTTCGGGGCCCCTTTCTCAGTCACTGGAGTTATTTTCTTGGTCAGCCACACAACACAATTCTTCGTGTAGGCTTGAGGCTAATTTATCGTCACTGATAAATGTCACAGATATAGGAAATTGGCGGAATGTAACAGTGACAGCAACTAAATATATCTGTTACTGTCATAGAGGCAGTGCCAGTATCACGATATTATATCGTTATTTTATTAGGTTGAAGTTATAAACCGTTAAAATTTATTCGGTAAATCAACATGCTACTTAGTCATCGCTATTATAAATATATTATTCAATCAGTAAAACAATGAATTTGTACGTGATCGATAGAAATAAAGTCACATTAACGTAAGTCACAGGTATCGGATTTTGCCTAGTATAACCCTAGACTAGACTATTGAATTGAGTTGTCTTGTCTACCAATAGCTAATTATTAGCTCATGTTTCATTAGTCTCTGTGGGCCGATCCCGGCGGCACTGCAATGCCGAGCCGACCCGTGACGGGAGTGGAACGAGCCCCGAACATCCCGTCGCTTGACAAAAATCAGTTTAATATACTGGTCCCTCAGTGAGGGAACTTTCAGATATTAAGCTGAAAAGAACAGATACTACACTTTGATCTTAGCCAAAAGGCCGAGAAGCGATACCAGTACTATATATATGGAGGCAACTCGTTCGGAGCCGTGCGTTCTCGTCAGCGCGATCTAGAGCTCGTACACTTTTAATAGCGACATCTAGTTATAAAATCTTGTACCAAGCCGCGCCATAGATTAACAGTATGATGTAATAGTTAGTAAACAAGATTCGTTGGATGTTCATTGTGCTTCTAAATAGCGGCACGTAACTTTAGCGCTGACCGTTATTGCGCAGAAGTATAAAATAATGTACCTGGGCGGGGCTAGCGGTACATTACCCATGCGCAGCTATCGCTCAGCGCTAAACTTACGTGCCGCTGCTAGTGCCGCTGGATAAACGAGACTATAACCGAAGTAACATTGCCTAATTTGTGCTATAACTGCTTTAATAACTATAGTTCGCCCATGGACTTACGTATTTTATTGTGCGAGATAAAAAGAAGCCTGTGTCCGGGAATAATTAAGTTCAATTCAGGCGTGAAAAGGTACAGACAGAATTACTTTCGCGTTTTTAATATTAGTATGGATGCAACTGTGCATGGTAAATTGATTGGTACGGGCTCTAAATATTATTATAACTATTCCGAACCTGGCTTGCCATAGCATGTCTCGATTTTCGATGGCAAAATTTATACTTCAATTCAGAAACGACACAGCGTACACACAAGGATCTATTCTTGACTCCCTCTTATTCCTGACATTCATGAATAACAAAACGCCATAGTTATGCAAAATACTGACCTGAATTTGAAAGAGTAGCCCTATCTCCAAAGCTACGTCTCGCATCAGTTCCTTGGTGGCTCCATCGACTTTATAATCAGCAAGAATGAGTCCAAGTTTCGTTGGCAGATCATAAGTGTAGTAGGCAGATTTATACTTGATGATGGTCAGATAAATATCAGTTGTGAAGTGGCTGAAGTCTTTTGACTTATTTTCTGCTGTTTTATAGTCTAAATATTGACCGAAGGTTGAATATAGCATTGTCTGAAATTGGGAAACATTAAATATTTTTTGGTCATGCATCATTATCAATTAGATACCTAAGTAATAAGTGGTCAGCCTACCAAAAAAATTAATATGCCACGTTATTGTGATTAATCTTAGAACTTTGATCCTAGACTTTTTTAAATCACCTAACAAAATACTTTCTGTCAAACCCTTACAGAAAGCTATCTGCTTTGACAACCAATTTGGCGTGGCGAGCGAAGGTCCGCCTGCGACGCAGGAGGTTGCGGGCTCGATTCCCACTTTGGGACAATGTTTGTACGATCTGAAAATATTTGTCTCGTGTGTTCTGGGTATATGTGTTCATAAAAAATATATTTCTATGTAATATATTGTATTATGTGTATTAGTCATCTAGTACCCATAACACAAGCTCTGCTTAGCTTGGGGCTAGATGATGCTGTGTGGATTGTCCAGCATTATTTATTTATTTGCTTTGACGCTTATCTCTCGTTTCAGTACGATCATCATCATCATCATCATCATCATCAGCCCATACACGTCCACTGCTGGACATAGGCCTCCCCCGTACGACGCCACAAATAGCGGTCCTGAGCCGCCTCCATCCATCGACCGCTACGATGTTGTCGGTCCATCGAGTGGATGGTCTCCCAAGTAGGGGGGATTTGCCATAATCACCACGCTTGGCAGGCGGATTGGTGATCGCAGTGTTGGTGTTCAAAAATACTCAGACGGAAGCTGCTTCAGTACGATAGTGCATTGCAATTTCGCTATAGTAGCCTCACCTCATTGATAGCATCTAAAATGTCCTTATAATTCGTCCTCTCCCCAAAGTGCTTCCGCAGCACATAAAACATGCAGTTGTACAGCATCACCCCGTCATTTATCGCACAGCTGTTGCCGACGGCTGGTAGCGTATGCCAGCACGGCTTGCCTCGACGGATGGTCGATCGGTCCATTATGTCGTCCAATATGATGACAAATGACTGAAACTGAAGCAGATTACCATAAAAAAGGTTGTTCCTACGGTTATTTCGCTGTCTGTAGAGCCCACTTTGGCCGCGTACAGAATCTGGGTTTCGTAACTGGTGTCGTACGCGATTTTATTGACAATATGTTTTAAATTATTAACATCGTGTTGTTGCAAATATATTTTGCGAACGAGCGGTGTAGGAAATGTGATCCTGAGTTTAAATTCGATATTAATATTCATAGGATCGCAACAATAGTTACGTTTTATGCCTAAAAGCTGTCTCTCACAGGGAGAATTCCTCTGTTATACTATACAATACATATGTATAACGTAACAATTGAAGATTTTTCCTACTAAATAATGCTTATCACAGGGCAAAGATACCTTGCAAGTTATTAATTAACTAATAAGGCCGTTTGAAAATTTTGACCCAAGTCTGTTGTACATTTTGACGAAGATATTATTTAACCATGGTACAATTAGACTTATACAATTGTATGTACCGGGGCCAACCTAAGATTTAACTAAAAATAAATTGTTATGTTAGTACGTTGTCGTTTCTATAATTATTAAAATAATTATACAAACGACGATTAATCCAACAAATTCCATAAAATCTCACCATTTCCACGCACCAGCCAAGAATATTTGCAAGCTTCATGGATTCCTCGGTTATCTTCTCAGGTGCTTCCATCATTTCGTACGCCATCGCTACGGATTTACCTCTCGCGCATTTGCCTCCTGGCATGTTGTGCGTTAGTATCTGAAGGTATAAGAAGTGTACAGAATTATCCGCATAATGTGGGACAAACCGTAAATATATTTTTTGTTACAAAACGCATAATGCGGGTAAGATTGTCTAAGGCTTGATGTTAACCTGTACATAACATGTTAACGTGCTCAAAGTGATAAGTGAAAGCTCAATCAAAGATTGAGAAGCTTTCACATAAGCTTAGGCTTTGGCGACACCCAAAGCCCAGCTTATTACTAAAAATTAGGTACCTACCTTTTTCATCCATTCCTCCAGGTCAGCTATCTCTGCCACCTTCGGATTATTTACAGCACATTCTATGACAACAGGCAAGACATCGTCAAAGGTTTTTTTATTATTGCTCTGGTTTTCTTGCGTGGACAATGAATTTATTTGAAGTGGTGCCAAAATTCTGAAAAAATCAATATTATGATTAGATTATGATAAAATCCCCTCATTATTCATAATAGGAAGTCAGTTAATTTATAACACTTGCGAAGAAGTGTTATTGCTCACTTTTCACGATTCTCTCGACTTGTTCTATTTCTATTAGCAACAGAAGAAGTTAATAATGTACCTACCTTCATACATTAGCTATTATGTTACATCATGTCTACAAAATAATTAATATAAATAAAATAAAGTAAATAGATATCAACAAAGTTTTTTTTTAAAACTCTTTATTGACAAAGAAAATAAATATCAAATAATATAAAGAAATTAAACTAGTATTTACAATTGAAACAATTGAGCTAACTGCAGACTGTAGCAAACAATCTACCGATAGCTTATCTGGTCCATATCAATACCAGTCGGAAGCGTCCCCAAGACGCTGGCTGCATTGCCTCGCTGTAAGGCAAAGCTAAGGCGCTGCGCCAGATACTTAAAAAAATAAATAAATTGATATACAAAGAAAATTACAATCAAAGAATAGAAACAAATTAGGATTGGCATTGACAACTGACACAGTTGAGCTAACTGAAGACTGTTGGAAACAACCTAGAAGTACGAACCGTTTTCTTCTTGAAAAATGTTTTACAAGGTCACTGCTAAGAAATAAGAAATTCTTTGTCAACATTTCTGTTTTACTTGTCTTCTGTTCAAGAGCATACAAATACAAACTCTCATTTGACACTTCCTTTTATAATGTGACTCGTAAAATATTCTTTACAGAAAAATCTTTCGAGGTCTTTTTCTGTTGGGGTCATCTAAGATTAAACCTCTCGTTTAAATTGAGTACAGTTATGAATGCAAAATATGTGATAGATTTGAAATTCAATTCAATTGTTAGTTCTTTAACAATGTATTGTCAAGTTAAGATGCCCTATAGTTTTAATATCAAAGTTGACGGTGTCGGTAGTAGTTTTAAAATAAAAAAGTATTGACATATAATAATTTTGTTGATTAAATATTGAAAATCAATAATGCATTGTAATATAATGCGTCTATATTATAAAGTTCAACGCTCTTACGGATCCCTGAAAGAATCAAGGTAGACTGAATAGGTAAATTTTTAAATACTGGCGTGATCTTCATTCTTATACTGAAGGCCTGGATTTGTGACGTCGTCAGCGATGATTATTGTATTGTGTAAAAAACAATTTCGCCAGTTTTTAAAAATTTACATATGTATGGTATAATACCAGCTGGTCGATCCTACTAATATTATATATGTCAAAGTTTGTGAGGATGGATGTATGGATGTTTGTTCCTCTCTCACGCAAAAACTACGGAACTGATTGTGTTGAAATTTGATATGGATATAGTATGGGATCTTGAATAACATTATAGGCCATATTTTTTCCCGATAAAAGACGAACGAAGGCGTGGGCAGCTGCTAGTGGTATATACTGGGACTTATCTTATCACAACATATTATAAAACAAAGTCCTCCGCCGCGTCTGTCTGTCTGTCTTTCTGTCTGTTCGCGATAAACTCAAAAACTACTGAACGAATTTTCTTTCGGTTTTCATCAATCGATTCATGAGGAAGATTTAAGTACATAATTTGTAAATTTTTAGTGTAAATTAGTTGAAGTATAACGATAATTGTTGGAAGAGTCGGAAAAAGTCAAGTTTTTTCACTACGTTCCTACAAAAAAGTAGTACCAAAAAGTCCGAGTAAAATTTGTCGGAGGTTTTATTTAACCTTATAAAAACTGATTTATGATACCTATCTAATATAATAGACTACATAGATAGATATTTTTTATTATACATAGAAAAAATCCAGAACGCCCTGAATTAATAATTGCAGATCGTACAAACATTTGTCCCGAGGCGGGAATCGAACCCACAACCGTCCTGCGTTGCAGCCCTGCGCCCGCCGCACCACAGAAATCGTCTTTTGTCGTATTTTACATTTTTTGATTCTAAACATAGTCCACGCGGGCGTATTCGGGAGCTAGCTAGTATACATATAAATATTTGTCTTATTATTTTAGATTTTTCCAGCATCTTACAGCCAGTCATATGTCAACATATACATCTCAAGAAACAAATACAAGGGAATCGTTCGATAAGGCCTGGCCTAGTGTGATGGAGTCTTTAATAAAAAGTCCAAGGATTTCTGAAATTCCTGAAGTTGGCCACTGGCTACAAGAGGTAAGTTCTATCACTACATACATACTATAAATGCATGTGCCCTTGCAGGGTGCATGTTGGTCATTTTATTTTAATTTTAAGACCTACTGTAGAAGTGGAAGCAATAAAACATTGAGTATTGAGTGAAACAAAATCTTCCGCTGTGTCTGTCTGTCTGTTTGCGATAAACTCAAGAACTACTAAACGGATTTTCTTGCGGTTTTCACCAATCGATAGAATGATTCATAAGAAATGTTTATGTGTATAATTTGTCAAGGTTTTGTGTAAATTGGTTGAAATATAACGATAATTGTTGGAGTTGTCGGAAACATTCAAGTCGCCTGGGAGCTTTCATCGAAAACACCGCCTAATCCCTTTGAGATATAATAAAACAATTCAAGGTTTCCTCTTTTAGATTTGTTACCCCGGTTTCGATTCCCTGCGTGGTGACTTTCCTCGGTATCGACTTCCCTGGGTTTCGACCATGAATTTGCTTAAAATACAATTAGTGAAACAAGTGTTTTAGTTTTATAGTCCCACAGTCGTACACAAAAGTCCGCAATGGCATACATATACGAATCTTTAAAGATAGCTTACTATGTACCATTCTATCATAATGCTTTACTACCCATGCGAAGCCGGGCGGGTTACTAGTATTACATAAATTATTAAAGAAACATACTTAAAGTAATACATATAGTAGTAGAAACCGCAATTCAGTACATCATCAAGTTTCAGATATAATACAATACAATACAAAACAATACAAATAATTTTCATTGCATACCAAGATCGAGAAAAACAAAACAGGAAAACACAAACAGTTGAACAATGGGGGGCCTTATCGCTAAGAGCGATTTCTCCAGGCAACCTTTGGATAGGCACGTAACTATTGTAGACGTATAGACGTTGGCGTATTAGATATTGTTGTGCAAAAGCGGTGCGGCGCGTTGAAGTCTTTTTTATGCTACACGAGACCGGCGTAGCACCGTAGAACGCGCTACGAACATCTCCAATAAAAGATATGAATGGCCTGTCTATGTTTATCGGGTCTAGAAAAAATTAATTTAGATCCTAGCTGCTACGCAAAAAACTTCATTTCAGCTTGTACCTCTCTCCGTTAGATCACCAGGTCACCAGCTAGCTTCCTTTCTGAGTCCAAACAAAAATACAAAAACTCGTAGAAGGTATCTCTTTTTATACTATGCAATTGAGCGAGGCTAAGCAGTAAGCAGTAAGATAAATGACCTGTGTAAAAGCACTAGAAGGGGTATATGAAGTCAAATCTACGAGAGAAAAAGGGAAAACTTAGCTACACAATGGTAAAATTACAAGTCGGAACCATCTACGACGGTGCGGCCGGTACGGCGGTACGGCGACCGGTACGGCGGTGGGCGAAAGTCTGCCTGCGACGCAGGATGTTGCGGGTTCGAGTCCCGCCTAGGTACAAATATTTGTACGATCGTGTTATATGTATAATAAAAAATAACTATCTATGTAATATATTCTATTATGTAGTATAATATATCAGTTATCTAGTAACCATAACAGAAGCTCTGCTTAGCTTGGGGCTAGGCAGAGCTTGTGCTGTGTGAATTGTCCAGTATTATTTATTATTATTATTTATCTACGACCACTATTTCCGATAATAGGTATAATGAATAGTGTCACAAAATTTCAGCTCAATCTATTCGTTGTGGCATTTGCTTCGATTTTCACAGCTGCACAAACTTTTGCCTTTATAATATACTAGCTGTTGCCTGTGCCTTCGCCCGCGGTTTATCGGGATAAAAAGTAACCTATATGTTATTTCAAATTCCTAACTATACCCATACCAAATTTCAGCCCAATCAGTTCAGTAGTTTTTGCGTGGAAGAGGAAGAACAACAACCATCCATCTTCACAAACTTTGACATTTATAATATTATATAGTACGAAAAAGATAACTTTATCTCTATTTTGTTGAAGGTGATGGATTATAATGTCACTGGAGGGAAGAAATCCCGAGGTTTGGGCTTAGTATGTGCGTATGAGACAATTGAAAAACCAGAGAATGTCACACCTGATTCCCTGAATAAGGCTCGGACCATGGGATGGATTGTAGAAATGGTGAGTTAATAAAAATAAAATAAATAAATTCGGATATTTCACAGAGCATCAACTAGCTCCAAGCTAAGCAGAGCTTGTGTTATGAGTACTAGATGACTGATATACTTAATACATTATATTAAAATCTTTTTTACTAAGCGTAGAAAACACCCAGAACGCCCAGGACCAATATCTGTAGATTTTACAAATATTTGTTCCAAAGCGGGAATCGAACTCACAACCTCCTGTGTCGCAGGCGGACCCGCGCCCGCTGCATCTCGGAAGTCGTGAAGTGAAGTTGGACAAGTTGGTTTTCACGTAAAATTTATGGAGACTAGTTTAAATAAAAATGAACACAAAAATCGTTTGAACAGGTTTGTGTTTGCATCAAAATAACCTAACAAAAATTTAAATCTCAGAATACTCAGTCCATTTCAGTCTGGCTCGCGGCCTTCGCCGACAGCCCGACTGAGATGGACTGAGTATTTTGTTTAACGTAAAGGCCAATATCCTTGCGCGACCTTGAACCGGTCCGCGGCGGAAGTTTCCGCTCTGCTATGTTCTTGTCTACTCATATGGCTTAGGTAAGTTCTTTCTTATAAAGCTTTTAGCAAATACTTATTTATATTATTTTTATATTAGGTTGGGACTCTTGGGACGTTTTACAACTGATTGCAAAGACGGTTTTTGCAATCCTGTAAATACAATGCTAAATTTTCAATCGAAGTAAAGAAACAAATTGAAACAATTTAGCTAACTGCAGACTGTTGCAAACAATTTACAGGTAGCTTAACTGATATCATATCAATACCAGTCCAAAGCGCCCCAAGACGAAAATACATTAAAAAAACAACTTATATTATTTCAGACGCAATCCTACTTTTTAATAGCAGATGATATGATAGATAGCTCCTCTACGAGACGTGGCAAGCCTTGCTGGTACAAACTGCCACATGTTGAGATAAGAGCAATCAACGATACCCAACTCCTTAAATTCTCGATCTACGAGTGCCTGAGGATGCATTTCAAAGAGACACCTCTTTATAACAATATGATGGATCTTTATAATGAGGTATGGATAACTTTGTGGACGGCTCTCATCATATCAGCCCCCACACGTTCACTGCTGGACCTCTATACGACGCCACAAATAGCGGTCCTAAGCTGCCCTCATCCATCGACTCCCTGCGACCGCTACGATATCGTCGGTCCATCGAGTGGATGGTCTCCCAACACGCGTTGCATCATGGCCGCCACTCAAGAACTTTTACTCCCCAGCAGTTATCGACCTACGAGTTATATGACCTGCCCACTGCCACTTCAGCCTATTAATTCTAAGAGCTATGTCGGTGACTTTGGTTCAAAGTACCGTATTCCGGTTTCTATCATATAGAGAAACACCAAGCACAGCTCTCTCTATAACCCACTGAGCGACTCTGAGCTTATGAACGTGGCCTATAGATAACGACCAGTTCTCGGATCCGACGACTCTCAAATACAAATACAAAATATTTATTTCTTTAACTTAATGTACAGTAATTTAACAGTGTTTGAGATTCCCTTTTAAGTAAAATAAATACCTGTGTTAGGGAATCTCGCTCTTCCATGACAATTGAAATCTCATACGTATATATACAATTTTATTGCGTATAGACGTACATTAACACATAGCCCATTTTACAGGCGTTACTATACACAAGTATGGGTCAGTACCTAGACTACGCGATGACTCACAGAATCAAGACGGACTACAGTCTGTTCACGATAGAACGGTACAACTCTATTGTCAATTACAAGACTGCGTATTATTCATTCAAGCTTCCAATTCTATTGGGATACTTGCTGGCAAATAATTTGGATTACAGTTTGCATAGGAAGGTGGAAGATGTGTGTCTGATGTTGGGCAGGCTAGCACAGATTCAGGTAAATTAAGTATGCGTATTATTAATATACAGTTCATTTATCATCTTGCTATAGAATACATTTCTTACTGTAGAAAATACAATAAAATACTACACCTAAAAAAAATATCAATTCTGTAGATGACCGGCCGCGAAGCTACGCTCAAGCAGCCGGTGATTAGGGCTGCCGAGAGACATCCTGACGATACGCACTGAGTCCAGGAGTACCGCCTTTTGGATTGATCGAAGCTCTTCGCTATTATTATTACTAGTCCCACTGCAAGGCAAAGGCCTCCCTCCCCTCCTACCTTTAAATTAAATTTATTTTATTTAAATAAATATTTATAAATTTTCTAGCATTATAAATAGGATTAAATCATATTACCACACACCATGGCTTAACCCCAAACTGCCCCAAAGTAAGCAGAGCTTGTATTGTAGATAGATATTTTATTGTACGTAGAGAGCACCCAGAACATCTGCAGATCTGCAGATCGTACAAACATTATTTTGTCCTGAGACGGGAATCGATCCAGCAACCTTCTGCGTTGCTGGACTTCGCCCGCTACTCCACTGAATGAGTTCAGTGGAGTAGCGGGCGAAGTCCAGCACGCAACAAGCAGATAGCCAAAATATTCGAGGGACGACTTTTTAAAATTATGATTCAAAATTCAACTCCATGTATTTCATTTTTCACAGAATGACTTCTTTGACCTTTACGGGGATTCACTATTGGGTAAAATTGGGACCGATATACAAGAAGGTAAATGCTCCTGGTTAGCGGTGCAGGCACTGAAACTCAGCAACGATGCACAACGCGCTTTCTTCATAGAAAACTACGCGGACAAGGATCCGGCTAAAGTGCAGAACATCAAGCATTTGTACGAAGAGTTGAAGCTGCAAGAGCTATATAAAGGAAAACAAAGTTTTCTCTTTGAACGTGTTCTAGAGAAGGCAAACGGCCTACCAGCTAGGGACAGAAAATTACTTCTCACGTTTGTGGATATGAATTATAAACAGTTTGAAACAAAGGCATAGGCATTATAACTGTACAGTTGGACTGGAACTATATCTAAAGGGTTATTGGTAATTCACTGGCACTGCGTGAACTGCAAGTCCTGCCCATCATTATGATTTCGATCGCGAAGACACCAGGTTTTATTCCTAAAAGTGGTAAAGTGGGTAAAGTAAGTACCTATATTACTAGTACGTCCCTCCGTTCAATAATCGTCATTAAAGGGGCTTTATTTCAAACTAAACCGAAAAACGGCTCTGCCCTAAATTTTATCAATGGGTGTGTGTGCGGTTGGTTGTTAGGTTAGGTTATTTATATTTAAAAAAAATGAATGCCTGACCTCAGTTTCTTCTCATCATCACACGTCCGTGACATGTTTTTGATGATGAGCAGAATCTACAGTTCACGCAGTGTCAGTGAATCACGAATAAGGGCTCATTCACACAGTATCCGTTCTACAGGATCCGATTATGTTCCCGTGATGGCGTATGTAGTTTAAGGACCGAGTTCACACACCTGACAGTATTCCGGATCCAGTAAACGATTGTTATCGGACAGTTTTTTCGGATTTTAAGCTACTGGATTTGTTTTACTGGATCCGGAATACTGCCAGGTTTGTGAACTCGCCTACAACTACATACGGCACTGTAAAACGGATTGTGTAAAGCGGATCGTGTAAAGCGGATGCTGTGTGAGTGAGCCCTAACGATACTCTATGGCCCTAACCCTAGGGTATCAAATCAATTATTAAATTATCTAGGTACTTTCAAAAGGCAAACTAACTGTAAAAGGTATGACTTAGAATCTTACTAAGATTATAAATGTCAAAGTTTGTGAATATGGATGTTTGTTCCTTTTCATTCAAAAACTGCTGAACTGATTGGGCTGAAATTTGTATGGGTAGTTTGGGACCTGGAATAACATAAATTTATATTTTATATCCCGATAAAATGAGTGAAGGCGCGGGCAGGAGAATCAGAATCAGAATCAATAACTTTATTTCTTTAGGCTTACAAAATAAGCACTTAGACAAGTCAAATTTTATACTATAAACATAGTTATTATTATCAAATAAGAAATAAGGTGTTATTGATATTCTCTTCACTTCAATTTTTTGTCCACTAGTGGAAGAAGTGAAAAAGAAACCACTAGCACATTATAATATCACTTATGTGTCTAATACATGTTTATTTTGCCTATCTAAATATAAATTTTGCTAGTATTTAATAATTTAATCGAGACCCAATAGGTAGTTCCTATATGTATTGTGATTAATATTTTCATCACACATGTACCTACCTAATATTACTTATCAGTGCCTAACAAATACAATAGAATCACAATTTGTAAGTTCTTGATGGAGACATTGTTTGGTTTCATTTTATCTTAATCTAACGAACAAATTATATACAGATAGGTAGTATACACAGTAGGTAGTATACGTATAGAAAGAAGGCATTCAACATTATTGTTTTGTTTGTCCCATAGTACCTATCAAATCAAAAGTTAAAGGTATTTTTCTTCGACTCTTTTCTATCCGTCACTGCGAGGATGTGTTTATATCCGAATTTGGTATTTTACGTTCAGTTGGCATTTTCCGTTTATAGTATTGTCCGTCGAAAGGGTTGTACCGACCTCACCCAGCGTGGGACAGGACCGGAAGGCGATGAAATAAATAATTATGGAGAATTCACACAAAATCATCTAGCTCCAAATAAGCAAAAAAATTTTTATGGCCACTAGATAACTGATATACTTAATACAATACAAAATAATATAAGTACCTACTTTGCCCTGTCTGACTCCTAGACCATATAAAGCTCTGTTCGTAGAAACTTACCTAGAAGGTTTATTGTTATGTTATGTTTAGAAATTTTAATCTTAGAGAACGTAGGTAGGTACCTAAGTGAGTGCTAAGAAAGGACATTTTTAAAATTCGAATCCCAAGGGGTTCAAAGACTTACGATATAGATAAAAGATAAGATAAAATTTACTTATTTATTTACCCACAAATCACAAGAACAATAAATAAAGTCTAAAATTAACATAAGGTGACATATCGAATTACTAAAATCTAACAATTATTAAAAATGGGATAAAAAGGGTCCCTATATCATCAAATTTTCCCAAATTAGAGATTCACAGATGACGAAGAGAAATCTGATGATGGAAAACCTTTTGCTATTTATTAGCTTTACTGTGTTGTCAATTTGTTCTTCCCCTAATGTCTTTTTTTTTTTGTAGGGTAGTTGGGTACCTACTGCTTTATTATTGGAACTTATAATTATATTTTCCGCTTCGTAATTTTGTATTGCATCTTTCATTTATTTATTATTTCTAATTAAATTCTATTTCTGTTCTGTGCTGTATCAGGGTTGTGTTTGTCAATAAATTTTTCTCTATCTCTATCTCTATCTATCTAAAACGGATGTAGTGCATTAAAACGCAAATGATGTCTAGGTGCTTCGAAACGTATTTACACTGGTTTGCATCAGATGGAACCGGTCTTACTTAAATATTTTAAACAATGAGATTCGCACAATTAAATTCTATTCGTAATTCGCACTTACCTCTGTGACGGCAGGCGCTGGCTGTCCCAAAAACAACCAAAAGACCAAAAGAGCCTTCTGTAGGCAATATGAACGTGAGAAAAGTGCTAACATCTTTGTTAATACATATAATATCGTATGTATATAAAATCATATGTAATATTAACTAGCTGACCCGACAAACGTTGTTTTGCCATTCACCACTGAGGGTTGAAGATTATTACAGTACTAATTAAGATTGTTATTAAAAAATGGGGCTTGTTGGTGTTCGAAAGGTGAAAATTGAGAGGTATATGTCATTTTAACGCTAAATCATAAAAAACTTAAAAATAATTTTCCAAAACATATAAATACAATTTTTGGGGTGGGCCATCCTTATCACTTCATCATCATCATCATATCAGCCCATACACGTCAACTGCTGGACATAGGCCTCCTCCATACAACGCCACAAATAGCGGTCCTGAGCCGCTTCCATCCATCGACTCCCTGCGACCGTTACAATGTCGTCGGTCCATCGAGGGGATGGTCTCCCATGTAGGCCATAACACATTTTTTGTGCTTATCTTGGGGCTAAATGATGTTGTGTGAATTCTCCATAATTATTTATTTCATCTTATCACTTATAAAAAATAGTTAACAACCTAATCTCAGACCTTCATTTCGGAGGACTAGAAACTCCTACGAAACGGTTTGACCGATTTTTATGAAACTCATTGTTTTATTTGGTAGGTGTAAGAAAAGGTTGTTAACTATTTTTTATACCCCTAAGTGATAAGGATGGCCCACTCCAAAAATTTTATTTTTATGTTTAGAACAAGCCATTTCGTAGGAGTTTCTAGTCCTCCGAAAAGGCCTGACCGATTTTTATGAAATCTTATAAAAAAAAATCTCATGTCACAATGTTTGTCACCAAACTCCTCCGAAACGGCTTGACTGATTTTTTCGATCTGTTCTGCAGGAAGCTCTGCTACTTGCCCCCCAGTGGATTCCTCTCATGACACCCACGAGAATAGTTGGGTTGGTGCAAATTCTAGGCTGGCTTTATCTAAATTAACTTAACCTTGACCATGTAGTACGGTCAAGGTTAAATTTAGATAAAGAACACTTTCCAGTTTACTTTTTGTTACTGGTTTCTAATTCCACAAATCATATTGAAGAAGAAAGAATGTGTGTGGCATACAATGTGTCGAGGCAACAGCGATACTCACAGGGTGTGATGACGGACGTCAAGTGCCTCGACTGCGTCTGCCGCCGCCAGGTAGACTCGCTCTCACGAAGTTATGAACGCGTGACGAAGGTTACGCGAGCATGTGGCGATGGCAAGTGCGCAAAAACACCTCGTAGTCAAGTTTTAGACGGACACAGTTATTCATTATTGAAAGATATAATAAATTATAAATCAAATAAAAAATCTTTATTTCAGAGATGTCTTTTAATAAAGGCACATTTGTGGCTTAAAATGCCTAGGTTTGTAGATGAACCAGGGATACATTTAAATAAATATTAACCACTTTTACCATGGCAATGTAATAAATTCATCACGCAACGCAAATAAACCAGGACCTATTTACATACCCGTAAAGTACAAAAAGATTTTATAAATATTACAAAATTCTACTCGTTCCTTCTGTAATACATATTCAACAAGTTAAGCATCAGTTTCCTGTCATTTTCGTGTAGAGCATTTGCCTTCTTCTGTATACGTTCATAAATAACTTCTTCCTGTGTATTGTATAGTTCTTGCAGCTTCAACTCTTCGTACAAATGCTTGATGTTCTGCACTTTCGCCGGTTCCTTATCCGCGTAGTTTTCTATGAAGACCGCGCGTTGTGCATCGTTGCTAAGTTTCAGTGCATGCACCGCAAACCAAGTGCATTTACCATCTTGTAGTCAGTTCCTTTTTTACCTGTTACTGATTCATTTCTGTAGCAGTCCAGCATATTGTGCAAAATGGTTGGGTGTAGAGTAGATGCTAATTACTCGTAATTTTTCTTTATCATCATAATTTCAGTAAAAGAACATAAGCCTGCCCAAACATAGCGGTTTACAACAACCTTTACAAAGTCATTTGGTTTTATTCTGCTGTTGTTTATGATGAGCCAATAGCTTGAATTTTGAGCTATAAAAATTTCATTATTCCCTAGGAATATTGCAAAGAAGGTGTGCTACGCAGCACTTCCTGCTCAGCTAGTAGGGCTTTATAGCCCCATGTCAGGCAATTATTCACCTGACATTAATTTAACAATTTCAAACTGGTGGTGAAAACCATGGGACTTACCTGAATCTGAAACAGCCTTGCCTGTTCCAAACAAACATCTTCTACTTTCCTATGCAAATCCTTATCGCAATTGTATGCAAGCAAGTAGCCCAGCAGTATCGGCAGCTTGTATGTATAATAAACAATCTTGTACTCGACGAAAGAGTTGTACCTTTCTATCGTAAACAGACGTATGTACCTAGTCGTTCTTGATTCAGTGACCCATCGTGTAATCTAAGTGTCATCCATACTCGTGTAAAGTAATGCCTGGAAAATATTGATGCCTGCAATGAGTTTTGAAATACTTTTACGCCCGAATACTCCAACGCGACTTAAATTTGGCCACGACTGAAGTCGCGCTTTTTTTGGCGTTTTCAATAAAAATCTGTCAAAAAATTACTAATTTATAAGGAAATCACACTTCTCCGTTGCTTACGACGTCGTCCCAGCGCTAAATTTCGACGCACTTAATGCCACACCGGACGCTGCGTCGACGCAAAGCAACTCCACTTACTCCGACATCGCAGCAGCATCGAGAATTCAGCGTGATGTATAGCATCACCTCGCATTAAATACATGCCATACTTCCCGTATGGCATGTATTTAAATTTATGTGTATAAAAGAAGTAGAAAATGACGCAGCGTCAACACTGCGACGACGACGCAACGCAGCGCAATGGAGCAGTGTGGCTTCACTCATAGAGCGAGGCCCCATTAGTGCGTTGCGCTGCATTGCACGCCATCGCATCGCAGCTGCGTCTCAGTTCAGCCGTCGCAGTGGACAGGTGGCTTACGAATATAATCCGCTCCAATTCAACCCGTGGAGGTCGTAAGAGCCGACTAAGGAAACCTACCAGAGAAAGGGCAACAGCTTCTTTCTGAGTATTTTTCAACACCAACACTGCGATCACCAATCCGCCAGCCAAGCGTGGTGATTATGGCAAATCCCCCTCTACATGGGAGACTATCCACTCGATGGACCGAGGACATTGTAGCGGTCTCAGGGAGTCGATGGATGGAGGCGGCTCAGGACCGCTATTTGTGGCGTCGTATGGGGGAGGCCGATGACCTTCTTATTTTATTAGGAATAGTAAATGTTTAAGTATCTAGGTGTTCATTATGATGAACATTTTATTGAATAACTAACTGCTGTGTGACTTCGTCTGCAGTTGAAAGGTTGTATAGAAGTATCGTCATTTTTATAGCTAAAAGGTTGGAATTTATCTTTTAGGCTGGTGATTAGATATAAATAAAAATTTCATTTCAAGTTTCTACAAATGTTACCCTCAAGGCGGTAAAATTATAATAATTGTGGAATAGTGACAGGGGGTAGAGAAATAATTATAATATCACTTCATTTATTTTAAATCTCGCTAAAAATACATTTTTTACTATAGAAAATACAATACGTAACATATAAAACAAATCTACAGTAAAAAATATATCAAAACGGTGTATCACCGGCCGCGAAGCTAGGCTCAAGCGGCCGGCGACTAGGGCTGCAGAGAGAGAAACTTCCTGACGATACGCGCAGAGTCCAGGAGTACCGCTTTTGAATCTACATTTATATCTAATCACCAGCCTAAAAAATAAATTCCAAGCTCTTAGCTTTAAAAATGACGATAATTCTATACAACCTTACAACCCCTTACAGCCCTTTTTTCGCATTCAAAAGTAGCCTATGTCCTTTCTCAGGGTCTAGAGCATCTGTGCACCAAAATTCATTTAAATCGGTACAGTAGTTTCGGCGTAAAAACGTGACAGACAGACAAACAGAGTTACTTTCGCATTTATAATATAAGTAAGGTTTTATTGGTTTGTTCAATCCTTTGAGCACTCAATTCAGTGAACGTTGTTGTATCACATATCCATACTAATATTAAAAGTGTCTTTCGAAATGTTTTTTTAGGAATCAGTATCAATAACTATATTTCTTTAGGCTTACAAAATAAGCACTTAGACAAGTCAAATTTTATACTATAATCATAGTTATTATTATCAAATAAGAAATAAGGTGTTATTGATATTCTCTTCACTTCAATTTTTTGTCCACTAGTGGAAAAGGAGACAGAAAATTCTAAAAAAAAAAATTGGATACATAGCTGAGAGTTTTTACTCTACGTTCGCATAACCCAAGTACCTAAACTCTGTCTATCATTCTGTCTGTTACCTTTTCACGCATAAACGGCTGAACGGATCTTCATGAAATTTGGCAGGGAGGTAAACAATATTCGGGGGCGGACATACTACCGCGGCAGAAGCTATTGAGAAATAAATTACTTCAACTGAACTCAATCTGTCGTAAAGTTTCACATATTATTTGTTAAATATTTCCAAGTAGGTATATCTAATGTAGTTATAGTTACATACAAGTTATCTATGACGAAATACTTATAAATGTATTATTAAATTTTTGGAACAATACAATAAAATAAAAAATGCTTTACTGTACACCAGAAAAATAACATTACATAAGACTTGTACAATGGGCGGCCTTATCGGTTAGAAGTGATCTCTTATTTATTTTTTTATTTAAAAATTTTATTGCACTAAGCTACAAAGGGTACCGAGGCATTTTCTACTTGCCAACCAGAAACATGATTTAGTTGAGAAGTTTGGCGTGCTAACATTAGTTTTAAATATAAATATGTTATATATACATTATACCTAAATACCTACTAATATATAAATATAAACATCAAACAAGAGACAAAAAAGCAAATATAATATTTAGGAAGGAAACAAGAACTATCGGTATAACCTCTCAAGAAAACGCTTGCGCACCATTTGCTTAATAAAGGCATATAGTATCTATGCCTTTCTTATTATACATATGTTCAGAAGCAAGTCATTGCACAACCGCACTGCTTTACTGTCTTATCTCTTCCAGGCAGCCTTTGGATGGAAAGAATTATTTGAATTTAAGAAAGGCTATCTTACCGCCCTAAAAGAATATTATTACATTCAGTTTTTTTTTTTATTTAAGGTCAATTTGCTGTACATTACTCATCTGTTCTGGCAAATAAAAATCTTTTTACTTTACTTTACTTACCTACTTGCTACATTAGGTAATATCATCAGAGTTTTCGCTTATAAATCATGTTCAACAACTTGAGGAGCAGTTTCCTGTCATTTATCGGTAACATGCTCGCTTTCTCCTTTATACTTTCGTAAAGAAACATTTCCTCTTTTCTGTACAGCTCTTGCAGCTTCAACTCTTCGTACAAATGCTTGATGTTCTGCACTTTAACCGGATCCTTGTCCGCGTAGTTTCCTATGAAGAACGCCCGTTGTGCATTGTTGCTGAGTTTCAGTGCATGCACCGCAAACCAGGTGCATTTACCATTTTGTATGTCGGTACCATTTTTGCCTGTTACTGTTTCGTCACCGAAGCTGTCCAGCATATCATTCTGTAAATACAAAATAAGATGAGAAAATGATAACAATCAGCATGAGTTGGTATCCAACATCTTTTATACAGCAGTATTTAATCACTATAATCAGTCGTCTAGTGCCCGTAAAGGCTCTGCTTAGCTTGGGGCTAGATGATTCTGTGTGGATTGTACTGTATTATTTATATATATACACTATTGCTTCCAAGGTATATACAACTAATAAGGTAATAACTTAATTATAATAAAACCTGGCATCTCCACGAATGTATTCGTGATGATGAGCATTACCTTTAGTTCGCCCATCATCATTAGCAATAACCCTGTATAGGGCGAATCTTATTGCACCTATTGTCGCGTTTCCTTCCGCCGCCAATTCTTGTACCTTTTACCAAACTGTTTTGATTTTGAATATAGCATTATCTATCTATATTCCAAAAATGTAAACTTCACCTGAATCTGATAAAGTAGTCCCAGATCCAAGCAAATCTCTTCCACTATCCTGTGCAAGTTCTGATCCGTGTTGTTGGCGAGGAGGTAACCCAGCAGCACCGGCAGCTTAAACGTGTAGTATGCAGCCTTATGTTTCACCATAGACTTGTATTTCTGTGTCGTGAACATACTATAGTCACTCTTGGTTCTCTTCGACATTATGTAATCTAAATGCTCGCCAATGCTAGTGAATAATATCGCCTGAAAATGTGGAAACGCAATGTTTAAACTTAATTGATTGCTGTACTTTTGATAATCAAAGTGATAATCAAACCTTACCTCATTAAAGAGATCCAACATGTCTGTATAATGCGGGTGTTCTTTGAAATTAACCTTCAGAATCTCGAATAGGGAGCCCTGCATCATCAGAATGTCCTTTAGCATCCACTCACCGACACCTGGTCGTGTATGCCAGCACGGCTTGCCGCGTCTGGTACTTGAGCCATCTATTACGTCGTCTCCTATTAGAAAATAGGCATGTAGCTGAAAGAATATATAATTATCGTATAGCTATCGAATGAACTTCTTTCAAACAAAAACCTTTTAACTGATTTTTGGGCCTTAGTGAAGGGGCCTTAGAGAAGAAGTGATATTGAAGATGAGCAAAAAAACATTGTGTTCGTGGGAGACAAGGGACAATGGGACAGTTGAGGTGTAAGGGCATTGGGCACTTATTTCTTTGGTTTGGTAGTGTAATTAGCTTATTGAGACTTTATTAGACAAGAAGTTTATAATTAACAACTCACCAATTCCACACACCAGCCTAAAGTCCGAGCCATCTTCAAGGCTTCCTGTGTAAGATTCTCTGGCTTTTCAGCAGTTTCATATGCAGCAACCGTCATCAACCCTCGTATTGATTTGCCTCCCAGGAGAGTGTAGTTTAAAAGCTACGAAAATATTTAAACAAATTTCAAAGAAAGTAAAATCAAAGTAACATAAAAAAATAAATTTATAAACCGGTAAAGTTAGTACCGGGCCTCGCGCAGTGTTGGGTTCCGTAGTTGCACGGTTCATTGATACTTATTAATTCACAATACATCATTTCGGAATATAAAGTGGGTTAGCTACAAAACTAGAACCTTGTGTTTGCAGAATACCAAGGTGTTTTACAAACACAAACCTCAAACAACACAGTAAAATAAAAGCTTTCTAACCCTAAACTCCGTTCCTGTGGCCGCCGCGGTCGGACAAACGACCGGTAAGATACAGACATGATCAAACTATAGGGGTTCCTTGTTCACTAAGAACGAAACCCTAAAAACATGCAGCTAGAGAACTTCCTCCATTTTCGAAGTCGGTTGTAAATAACAGAAGAATATTATAGTAGTAAGCAACCTACTAAGCTAACGCACAAAAGGTTAAGAAACTTACCAGCTGCAACCAACTCCTC
The DNA here is from genome assembly GCA_947859395.1 of Eupithecia insigniata. Lineage (NCBI taxonomy): Eukaryota > Metazoa > Arthropoda > Insecta > Lepidoptera > Geometridae > Eupithecia > Eupithecia insigniata. Next base: position 6,151,903 of record OX402009.1, on the reverse strand, counting down.
GCTTCAGGAACAAGAGAAAACGTTGGATTTTTTACTATCGAAGCAGTGAAGCTGGGTAAAAGTTCTAGGAATGCAATCTTCTCTAGTTTTACTTGAGGTGCAAATGTAGATGACATAAAATTTTCTGGGAGTCGCTGAATACTCCTTAAAAATAATAAAACGGTACATGAATTTTGTATAAGGATAATTATAAAGAAATCGCGAAAAATATATGTATAATCATCGTGTATAATTAATTATGTAAGTAGGTACCTTGAATGGTTATCCTGCAATCCATTCAGTTTTCTTGCTCTACCTAGTCTCATTATTATTTTACCAGCATTCAATTCTTGATTTATAAAATACATACTATTTATAATTTTTATATTTTTCACGTAGGTACAAAATATCAGGAAACTAATCTAAAGTTTACACGACTCAACGCAACTCTACTGTTCGTCAATTTGCCTTTTTATCGTAGACTGAGCAAGCAAGAATCCTCCGTCTACGCTTTTTATAGTAAAACTGAGTTTATATTAACATACATAATGCATATGTAAAAAAAAATATACTTTTCTTTAATATAAATGTTCCCGCTGGCTTCATCATGATTAACTGTCATCGGCAGACTCAGGCAGACTCTGGCACTGACAGACCCATAATAATTACTTAGTAATCTGTGGTCAAATGAAGCCTATTATACAGAATTATAGTGTCATGTCGTCGTGGCATTTTATTAGGAGTGAAAATCTGTTGTAAAAGATAATTGTGATATTGTGAATAATGGCGTTTCCTATATTACAGGTAAAGTTGTTTGATAAACTTTTATACTATGTGAACTTGACAATGTGAAACTAACTTAATAAACCTTTTATTACAGAGAAACTCAATCGTATTTGAATTCAGAAATCAATAAAATTACATCATAAACATATTAAGGCTTGGCTATGGGCCAACGGCCTAGAGCAGGGGTCTTCAAAGCTACGGCCCGCGGCCCAAATCCGGCCCGCGACAGCTTATAAGACTGATATAATACTCTGTTCACGGAGAATGGCTCATAGGGAAATCAGGGACTGCAAGCCCTATATTAGATATTTTCCGCGAACAGAGTTATAATGTCATCAATCCGGCCCGCGACAGCTAATGTCTGTTACTATTGCTGTGATAAGTTAAAGAAATAAACACAGAATGACAAACAACTCAGACCATAGACCTAGAGTTTTTTTTATGACAAAAATACTTGATTGTGCGACGAAATCGAACTATACTTTTCTGACGTATTTTGAGCTGCTGAATCGATATTGAAAGTCAAAATTAAGATCCAATAGGTAAGTCAAGTTTTTACAATTTTAATAATAGGTAAGTCAAGCAAATACTATAAACGAGTTAGAGGTAAATTTTTGGCTTTTTGCTTGCCTTCTGTATCTCAGGTGAAACTTTCTCTGGGCAGAGAATAACTATAATATGGTATTCGTGGTACTAAGAGTGAGACATCAAAACAAAGAAGAAATAAAAAATAAACATCAATCAATAAATAACGCAATTGAAAACAAACGTCAAATTGACATTCACCATCGAAAATAAAAACTGTTTTAAGTTGGAAACTACTAGTGTACTAGACTTGCAGTTCCTGGATCAAATAAAAGTTTAGAACAATTTTTTTTTAGTAATTGCCCAGTTTAATACACATATTTATTTATATTGTTTTAACAATATTCAGAAAATCAACAGCTGAGCAGGAGGGGCTCCAGTCCGTGTAGCGCATCCCAGTAATACCAAGGCACCCCCTCTAGTAGATGTGCTATCTAAATGGACCAGGGGCTAATACTAATTCTAATTCGACGTAGGGGAACTGGGATCTGCACTGACATCTCGCATAGGAGTATATTGTGCATTGTACCCCTGCCTAACTAGGCCCTAACTAGCCCAGCTCCTTGAAGTATCGGAGCAGGACTTTTGGTGATTGACAGCTTCGATTCAGCTTTTCTGTATGTGTTGACGGATTTGATGTCTCTATGAGACTCTTTATTCCCGTTTTCCGTCTGCCCTCCTCTGTGGCCGTGCATTGTACTACAACGTGTTCCACAGTCTCTTCTTCCTCGAAGCAGTCACAGGTTGCTGTCTGTTGCTCCAGTCTTGAAAAGGTGATGATTCAGTTCACTTGACTTGTGATGATGCCCACCATTTTTCTTAGGACGGACGGACCAGGGCTATCCGAACGAGCGGCTTTCGTCGCAGTTATCGAATTTCTGAGAATATCTCAGAATCCCGACGCTATAGCAGGGCTGTCCAAACCGCGACCCGCTACATTTGTTCGACCCGCGACATTTTTCTAATCCACTACTATTACGCAAATTTTACATTACATGTAATTCAAAATGTTCATAGTTTATTAAACGTTAGGTACTTTTATTGACGTTGAACATTGTGAAGATGTGGCCTAAGATGGCGCACGCTTTCCCAAAAGGAACCTATTCACTCGAGATTTGAAGATTTAAACATTTAAACTAATCCGTCATTTTGCGAAAAAAACACAGCGGTCACTGATGTAAAGGATTTATTTATTTTAGTTACTTATTTTTACAGAAGGCCTACAGTTTATAGTATTACAAAGTAAATTACAAGAATCTATCAACAAAAAGTTAATAAATGAGTTATATTTCAACTAATTTACACAAAATCTTGACAAATTATATACCTAAACCTTCCACATGAATTACTCAATCGATTGAAGAAAACCGCATCAAAATGAGTCTAGTAGTTTTTTAGTTTATCGCGAGCAGACAGACAGACGCGGCGGAGGACTTTGTTTTCTATTATGTAGTGATAGCTTGAAGGCCGGCTGGTCTATGACTCCGCCACATACCTAGGATAGTGTGAATATTAAGTGCTATGCATTCGTAATATAGTTTAAAAGTTATTAAGAAGAGAACAAGTTAAAATAAAAGTTAAACAATTGTCTAATTTATAATATTCAAATGATGAGAACTAAACAAAACTGTGTTACAAACTAAGAGTAGGTAAGTGTCTTATCCAAATGACCTGGTACCTATAAACAAGGAGACTAGTTCTACCCTACTAATTGTACTTGCAGCATCTTGCAGTAATCAACATGGCCCAACCATGTCGATTACCTAGATACTGTAACTGTAAGTGCAATTAGCAGGGCAGAGCTATTTATTTGGGTCCGGTCTAGAATGACTGAATGTTGAATTAAAGACGAGCCTCTTAGCACGTGCTTTTTCGGATTAAAATATGTATGTTAATCCTATTTTTAACCGACTTCAAAAGGAGGAGGTTCTCAATTCGTCTCTATGTTTTTTTTTATCTACATATGTTACGCGATAACTCCGCCAATTATGGACCGATTTTGAAAATTCTTTCACTATATTGTATAGAAAATGATTCCCATATGTTTAATCTTCTGGAGATTAGTATATATCCTGCAAAACTTAAAATAAGTGTAAAAGTTGAGGAATTTGAAGTCGGTAACACGCCATATTATATATTTTTTACGTTGATCTAGAAAAGCCGCAATGTTATGGTGCCCTATTAATTTTAGAGTAAAGTTTTACTTTATTATTTACATACAAATGAAATGACCCTTATAACCCGGCTACACGTTCAAACATTTGTGCATACATAATTGCACAAACCAGTTTGCGCAAGAAATATGAGCCCGGCCACACGCTCCATTTTGCTAGCGCAAACTGTATTTGTGCATGCGTGTTTGCACAAATGTTTGAACGTGTAGCCGGGCTATAAGATAAGTATCGTAGACTCTCCTCTTCGTGTAGGCATAGTTTATGAACAGACAGGTATAGATGTACACAAAGGCAAAACCATGAAACAAAATTAGCATCAAAAATACTTTATATTTTACATTGTAAGACTGGTTTCTAACTCCACAACTAATCTTGAAAAAGGAAGAGACTGGTTTCAGTCATAAAAAACGTTAAAAGATTGGACGAGGACCAGCGAGCAAAACAACATCCTACGTTCCAACACCAACCCATGGTTCATTACTAACAAGGAAATGGGTGAATCAACTTTTTTATCAACACTTTCTTGTCCCTGTCATGGAAAAAAACGATAAAAACTGTATTACAGTTTAAAATATTATTAGTTTAATGCAAACATAAACTTAGATTCTCTACTACCATGCTAGTGCATACATTTTTATAGTTTATTGCAACGTTTTGATTTTACTATAATAACTTAGCGGACCATCAACTTTTAAAGCACTCCTTTGTGTGCTCCCCTGTCATGGAAAAAACGATAAAAACCTGTATTTCAGTTTAAAATATGATTGTTTTAATGTTAACGTAAACTTAGATTCTCTGCTAAAATGGTAGGTAGTTTCATAGTTTTTGTAGTTTATAGCAAAAATTTTGATTTTCCTATGGTAACTCAGTGGACATAGGCAATCTCCATACAAGCCTGGGAATACAATGATAAAATCTGTATTACAGTTTAAAATATGATTGTGTTAATGTTAATTAAAATTAAAACAAGACTTGCGCGAGGAGCTCGGAGACGAAACATCACTGGCTGGACTGGCCGGCGCGTGAACACAGAACAATAATACTCTCCGAGCGCGAGAAGCTCGGAGTCACTGGCTGGACTCTGTCGGTGTTGCTTGGCAATCTCAATGTCAAGGTCGTATTGTGGTGTCCTGAAGATGTCTCGTGGAGAGACGAAAGTACATAGTTGACAACTTACTTTGATGAATATTATTAGAGTAGATTATACGCGTACCTAATTGTTACCTACTAAATATTTTTTCATTCTTATATTTGCAATGGATTTACGCAAAGTAATCCATTGCAAATATAAATCTATTTTTTTTAATTAGGTAGTTTTAGTATTTACAATTGAAACAATTGAGCTAACTGCAGACTGATATAAACAATCTACAGGTAGCTTAACTGGTCCATATCAATACCAGTCGGAAGCGTCCCCAAGACGCAATAATCCGGGCTGTGTGTGTGTAGTATTTGTTGCTAAGTAAATTATAGTTTATTCTGAATTCAATTAATTCTTTCATAAACGCCATTATGGAATTGAATTCAACATGCATAAACTGTAATAACTGCATGATGAGATTGAATATTGTTCATTGTTAAATGAGTATTGTTATAAATTCCATTACGTTTGGGTATATTGTAAATTAACATTTATATCAATAATTTTGTACAGTTAACTCGTCAATATGATTGTGAATAAATTTAATATCCGGCTACGTAAAATAACAAGGCTTTATGGAATCCAGTACAACCATTCAAGGTAGGTACCGGTACCAACTATTAAGTCTAAGACCCTAAAAAATTGTAGACACCTCGCTCGGTACGAGAAATTATAGGGAAAGTTTTAGGTCAGTTGATGAACGAAAAGATTCTTGTAGAACGGTCGGTAAGAAAGTCGTGAATTTCGGTTGAAAATCGATCTATAAAAGAGGAATACCCCACCTTGAATTGTTTTGTTATATCTCAAAGGGATAAGGCAGCCTTTTCGATGAAAGCTCGCAGGTGGCTTGACTTTATCCGACACTTTTCGTTATACGTATTTCAACCAATTTACACAAAATCTTGACAAATTATATACTATCGATTGGTAAAAACCGCATGATCCGTCAAAATCCGTTTAGAAGTTTTTGAGTTTATCACGAATAGACAGACATACGAGGCGTAGGACTTTGTTTTATAATATGTACTGATATCCCAACTAGCTTCTGCCCGCGACTTCACATGCGCTATTCAAGTAGCCCGTGTCCGTCCTCGGGATACCGTTTACCTCTCTGCCAAATGTCATTAAGATCGGTTCAGCCGTTTAGGCGTGAAAAGCTAAGAGACAGAATTACTTTCACTTTTATAAATATTAGCAAGAGAAGTAGACCTATTAACATTTTTATAGGTAGATCTAAGTATACATAGCGGCACGTAACTTTAGCGCTGACCGTTATTGCACAGAAGTATAAAATAAGGTACCTGGGCGGGGCTAGCGGTACATTGCCCATGCGCAGCTATCCCCTCCGCGTATCGCTCAGCGCTAGACTTACGTGCCACTACTTGTACCTAACCTTCAACGACCGTTTTATCCGCGAAGAATTTGTGAACCTAATAATTATTTTCAATAGCACTGTAAAAGATTAGGATATAGACATTTTTATTATTCCAGGAATTTGCAGGTTCAAGCAAGTTCTATGTCAACAAAGGAAATAACACAAATAGCAAAGGAAAGGCGTCCGTTCATGAATGTCATGCCCAGTCTCATAGAGTCACTTGCGACAAATTCTAAGTTTTCTGAAAACCCAGAAGTAAGCCACTGGGTGCGGCAGGTATGTGAACGTTTTAGCTAAGTAAAATTAGTATAATTTGATTGTTTTGTCTTACAATTAGTTTTTAACTGTATTTTTAAGTTTTTCGGTATTAATACTAATCTTTTCGGGAATAAAATTTTATAGGACCATCTCGGAATCATTCTGTACCTATAACTCTCTATACAACTGCAAAATAATCATTTGAATCGGTCCAAAAAAGACGTAGTAATGGATGGATATACATAAAAAATCTTAAAAAAAAACAGAATCAAGAAACTCTCTTTTTCGAAATCGTTTAATAATATGGGTAAAATTGAGAAACAGGTAAATAAAACGGTTCAAGAAAAGGCGACATCAATTAGATGTCGTTGTAATGACTATAGTTAACAAGTATGTTACCTATGCCTACAGACTACAGAGTGGCTTTTTGAGATGCGAGTGGATGGTCAAATCCGAAACCACAATAGTTAAAGATAAATCGTATAAGGAGACCTTGAATTACAGATATAAATAAAAACTGCACATTTAGATTTTTTAAATCTTTTACTTTTGCAGGATATCGAACCGATAGATTTTTCATATACCTACCTAATATGATACGCTCTATTTTTGCACCAACGGATTCGTTTGCTAATTAATAGGGATATGACATGAGGAACGATCTTTGCAAAAAATGCATTGTTGAAAACAAAATGGCAATTTTTTACTATAAAAGAAATACTTCTCTTTAATAAATAACTAAATATGCAGTATTTATTTTCTCAAAAATTTTGCCCACGTCACATTTCTCTTTCTCTCATGGTTTCGGATTTGGCCATTCACTCCCATCTCAAAAAGTCAACCTGCCACAGATTTAAGAATATCAGAAATTTGTGATCGTAGCATTAGCAGCATGAATAAAGAAAATATTTCCTCGTCTGAATACGAGGGAATATAATTTTGTCTATTTGTATACATTTTGTAGCTATTGAATTATACTCTTGCCGGAGGGAAGTATACTCGCGGCATGACTACAGTATTTGCGTATGAAGCTGCCGAAAAACCAGAGAACATTACACAGGAATCAATGAGGTTGGCTCGAACCTTGGGCTGGTGTGTTAAAATGGTAAGATTTTTTTATTTCTAGCTGCTGCCCGCGCCTTCTCCCACCTTTGTCACTTGCAGAAATTTATAATACACTACAAATTTACGGTTTTCGGATTTTTCCTTTAGTTGTGCTAGGCTGTGTTTCTTGCGGAATTTAATGATTCTAGGTCAACGGGAAGTACCCTATAGTTTTGTGTGCATGTGGTTCCCTTGGAAATCAACAAATGCTTGAATAATTTGTTGAAATCGGACTTGTAGTTTCAGCGCTAAATGGGAACATAAAAATTGGCTACATATAAGCATAGGTATATATGTACCAATCAGCCTGCCAAGCGTGGTGATGGCAAATTTTTTTATAATACAAACTCTTTATTGACTCAGAAAATAACAATCAAATAATATAAACAAAAAATAATACTAATTGCAAACAATCTACAGATAGCTCAACTGGTCCATATAAATACGAGTCGGAAGCGTCCCCAAGACGCTGGCTGCATTGCCTCGCTGTATGGCAATGATAATGCGCTGCGCCAGATACTCACCAGCTCTTGGGTCACTTAATTATTAATTTAGTTTATTAATTATTAATTTAGTTTATTAATTATTAGGTACCTACCACACATGACAAGCAATAATGACATCATAATATTTAAATCAAATTAAATATTTAATAAGTACCTAAGACATTTTACGGCTTGAGAAGAATACTTTGACGCAGATTAGTTATTAGGTAATATGTAGAGTAGAGACGTGCTTTATACTCATTTTTAAATTGGTAAACGCATTATTTTCAATCCTTACAATTTTTCTTTATAAGCCTTACTATTAATATAACAAAGTTTTTGCTCCATTTCCAAATTGTGTATAATTCGTACGCCTAATGGCATATCAAAGTGCTCTTAATTTTATGAGTGAACATCCCAGTATTACCTGTGTAACACAAATAAATAAATGAACTATAATATTCAAATAAATGGTGGTGATTATGGCAAATCCCCCACATGGGAGACCATCCACTCGGATGGACCGACGACATCGTAGCGGTCGCAGGGAGTCGATGGATGGAGGCGGCTCAGGACCGCTATTTCTGGCGTCGTACGGGGAAGGCCTATGTCCAGCAGTGGACGTGTATAGGCTGATGATGATGATGATGATTCAAATAAAAAAAAATCTGGCTATGACGATCGTATTGAATTCGAATAAATGTTGAATTCGACCCATACGGCCATACACAAATATAAGTACCCACAGCAACTGGATGATCCCCTACCTAGGTTAGAGCCTAAGGCCTACCGAGCCCGTAGAAGGCCTAGAGTTATAGGTATTTAACTTATATTACCTGAACCGTCAGCACTCTGCAACTTGTTTGTTACATAATGATCACAACAGTTTTAATACAATTTTAATAAGTTAGTAACTTACAATTTAAGTAAACTTTAGTACAGATACACTAAATAATCTCGCTTTAGTTCAGATACACTAAATAATCTCGCTTTAGTATAGATACACTAAATATTCTCGCTTTAGTTCAGGTACACTAAATAATCTCGCTTTAGTACAGATACACTAAATAATCTCGCTTTAGTTCAGATACACTAAATAATCTCGCTTTAGTTCAGTGTAACTTTATTTATTAATTTTAGCAATTTTGCCTTTTTTTTATTTTTGCCAACTGCAGTTAGGTAAAATAAATATAAAATAAACACTATAAATAAATAAATATAAAAATACTGTTAATCTTACTCTATTCAACAGGCGCAATCCTACATGCAATTATTAGACGATATGATGGATGGCTCAAGAATAAGACGTGGTAAGCCCTGCTGGTATACGCTGCCAAATATTGGCATGGGAGGGCTCAATGACTCGTTAATCATGCACTCCTCCATCCTGGAGACTTTGAAGGTTAATTTCAGCGAGATGCCACTTTATCGGGAAATAGTGGATCTGTATAACGAGGTAAGGGAAGCTTCCAAAAAATATGTTTGTACCTACCCCACTTTAGGCTCTAGAGGCCGACGGGCTGCATTTCAACTGGACGCTGACTGCAAATTTGCAGTTTGAATGCAGTAAGTATGACTGCAATAAAGCTGCAAACCAACTGTGCAGGCCGATTACAGTCGGTGTAGGCACAATTGGCGTGTAGTCCCAACGATTGCACGTTAGAACTGCACGCCAACTATAGGTACCTACAATAGGGCTGCACGGTTGGTTTGCAGTTTTATTGAGATGTAGTCAGTCTGTTTAGTGCCAATCTACCCTATCTAGGAATTAGTCTATAGGCAATAAACTTCATACTCGGCTGTTGGTACGCTGATCATCTATATAAATCAACTAGCTACTGTCCGCGCCTTCGCCCGCCTTGTATCGGGGTAAAAAATAGCCTATTTCAGGTTCCAAACTATACTTATATCCAGCCCAATCAGTTTAGTAACTTTTACATGAAAGAGGAACAAACATTCATACATCCATACTCACAAACTTTGAAATTAATAATATTAGTAGGATGATATGTATACGCTTCTACAACAAAACTCGGAGTGAGTTGCAAAAATTATAAATAAATAAATTCAAACAAACTATCAAACATATCCTTTGTAAAAACACTAATTACAAAATATCAGATTATCTAGAGGATAAAAAAGCATGGGTCGACTTTTGCTCCAACTCGAAAACTAACAACCTAACAAGGTAATGGTTTCTTGTGCGCTTCTTTACCTTAAAAATGGGGGCCGTGGGGCCGTGGCGTACGAATATCGACCCCTCAAACTCAACCCGTGGATGTTGTAAGAGCCGACTAAGGGACGTACCAGAGGAAGGGCAGCAGCTTCCTTCCAAGTATTTTTTAAACACCAACACTGCGATCACCAATCCGCCTGCCAAGCGTGGTGATTATGGCAAATCGCCCCCTACATGGGAGACCATCCACACGATGGACCGACGACATCGTAGCGGTCGCAGGGAGTCGATGGATGGAGGCGGCTCAGGACCGCTATTTGTGGCGTCGTACGGGGGAGGCCTATGTCCAGCTGTGGACGTGTATGGGCTGATGATGATGATGATCAGACCTTGCTAGTTACTGTTTTCTGTGTGATAAATGCTGTAGTTCTTTACTTTCAGGGTTGGCTATGCCTACCCCTCCCCCGTCCATCCCAGTAGATAAATATGTTATTTCGTAGATCTTCGTGCTACGGGCCGCGGTCGTAGCGACATTCAGAGCTGCAGAGTTTTCAGTACTAAATTGGTAAGGGATCGTCCATTAATCGCGTGTGGCTCGAAAGAGGGGCGGAGGGTGTTCGGAAAAATCACGGAATATCACAAATGCGAGGGTGTAGTGAGCAGATATTCATTTTTATCACGGTGCTTATTATTCCAGAAATAAATTAGATTATACCTGTATTTAAAGCCAATATTCTGAAACGTTTATGATAATTTCTATCTACAAAAAATACACGAGATTTTAGTTAGGTGAAGGGAGGGTAGTATGAAAGCTCAAATAGTTACCAATAAACCATCACGTGATTAATGGACGACCCCTGGTGTGCCAGCAACGACATCGATGAACATACTGGCATAATTTTATCAAATAAATACTAGCTAAAACTTCTTTCTACCTTAGAACCACAGATTGCGTTGCATACGAAAAATAAAAGTAATTTCCATATATTTTCTTAAGTTTTGATATTTTTAATTAGTTATTCTGGGTGGGGGCAAATCTAACGTCCAGCTGTTCTTTAGTCATCAAATTATGTAACTAACACGACTTTGTTTTATATAGATACGTAGGATAGTATGTACATCTATATAAAAATTAACCCCTATTTCTCCTGGTTGGGCTATAACTTGACAACGGCTTTACCAATTTAAAAAACTATGAACCGACTTCGAATTTCCTTACTTTTACACTTATTTTAAGTTCAGTATAAATACTAATCCCCTGGGGATAAAAAAATTATGGGACCCCTTCGGGATTATTTCCAGTGATTTTGAAAATTTTCGATTTTGAAAATTCTTTCACACATAATTGGGTACATAATTGGCGGAGATATCGCGTAACATACATACAAAAAAAAACATACAGACGAATTGATTACCTCATTGTTTTGAAGTCGGTTAAAAAGGACCTTTATTCGTAATTGTGTACTCTTTTCCAGACAATACTACTAACATGTTCAGGCCAGCATCTGGATTATCTAACTTCGGAGCACAGAAACAGGAACGATTACAGTATGTTTACCGTAGAACGGTACAACTCTATTGCAAAATATAAGGCTGCCTACTATACTTTCCGGATGCCGATTCTGTTAGGATATCTGCTCGCCAATAACTCTGACAAAGACTTACATAAGAAGATGGACGAAGTGTGTTTTGATCTGGGCAAGCTTTTTCAGATTCAGGTACTTGTAAAAAACAGCTTAGCTATAGTTACCTTCGTAGCGGTCGCAGTGAGTCGATGAATGGAGGCGGCTCAGGACCGCTATTTGTGGCGTCGTATGGGGGAGGACTATGTCCAGCTGTGGACGTGTATGGACTGATATGACTATGATAGTTACCTACGTGAGAACCTATGGCCATATTGGGTACCTATCAGAATACCCATGTAACAAAACGAATTCATACTTTCATACAAATATGTTAAACTCAAAAATAATTATTTCTGTCTAACAGTTACCTTTTCACGCCCATGCAAATGAACGGATCTCAATGAAATTTGGCAGGGATGTAGACGGTATCCCAGGGTATGTCCAAGGTATCCCAAGACAAAGGCTATGTAATATAATTTTTTTACCTCGAAAAAGAGAGTGCGAAATCGCTAGCCTTAGATTGAAACCTAGATTTAGATTTTCACACAGCTTCATTAGGTATCTAATGAAGAACGAGCACAAGAAGATGCTTGCTTGTATTTTTCAGATAGGTACCTAACAAACATATGTAGGTTTTCGCTTGACGATGTGGCGGCTGGCGAAGGTCCGCCTGCGACGCAGGAGGTTGCGTGTTCGATTCCCGCCTTGGGACTAATGTTTGTACGATCTGCAAATAGTAGTCAGGGTATTTCCTATAAAAAAAAAAAACTTTTATTTCGGACAACAACTGGATCCATAATTTTGTTAGTACAATATAAAAAGAAGAGAACTTATAATAAGGGTTAGTTATTTTGCTTAACACTGGGTACTTAATAATAATACTAAAAGTTAGATCACTCTCCGCACAAAACAATACCACGTGGGAGAGGTGATCCTACCAGGTATCGTTTGTAGAATGGTGTTGGGGCTGTCACATAGGTACTCTGCGCATCAGGGATGCGGTCTTTTTACGGAGAATGGCAGCAAACCCATCCGTCTCATATTTTGCGAACATCCCCAGTCCCACCCAACATCGTCCTAAAAATATTATTATACACGTAGGGTCTCTTTATATGTATAATAAAAAATATCTATCTATGTATCATAATATATTGTATTAAGTATTATATCAGTCATCTAGTAGGTAACACAAACTCTACTTAGATTGGGGCCAGGTGACGCTGTGTGGATTGTCCAGCATTAGGTATATTTATTTATCTACATACATAATATACAATTATTTCCTCTACATAATATACCAACTGCCATGTATTTTTTTGTAAACAGGACGACTTCATAGACTGTTACGGGAATGAAATATTAACGGGAAAAAATGGCACCGACATACAAGAGGGTAAATGCTCTTGGTTGGCGGTGCAGGCACTGAAACTCAGCAACGATGCACAACGAGCGTTCTTCATAGAAAACTACGCGGACAAGGATCCGGCTAAAGTGCAGAACATCAAGCATTTGTACGAAGAGTTGAAGCTGCAAGAGCTATACAAGGAAGAGGAGAGTGCCCTCTATGAAAGTATTATAGATAAATCGAACGTTCTACCAACTAATCACAGGCCGCTCTTTATTACGTCGTTGGCTATAACTCATCAACGAAAAAAATGAAAGGAAATAGTTTACCTCATATTTGGCCCACTTTATTTATATATTTATAGAACACAAAAATCATACATTATTGTAACTATGACTTTAGTTTTTCATTCGACCGGCGCGCGACGACGAAGTGCGTTCCTGTTCTTTTAGGTACTGTTTTTGGCGTAGTTATAGATATCATTACATAGTATATAACTAACTTCCCGTTGTCTGTCTGTCTGTCTGTCTGTCCCTTAGATCTTTAAAACTACACAACGGATTTGGATGCGGTTTTTTTAATAGATAGAGTGATTCAAGAGGAAAGTTTAGGTATATGTATAATTTAGTATCTTCATTGCACCCGTGCGAAGCCGGGGCGGTCCGCTAGTGTTTATACATATATACCTAAGACATATATTTGGAAAATTAAATATTTTCAGCAACTAGCGTTAGACAACCTACACGAGGCATAAAAATCATGGGCACACAGTTTAAAAATAAACGATATGTTTGCGTAGATACCTTTTGAAAGCCGTCTAAGTATTATTAGTAAATAAAAGTGATATGTACTTATGTTTTGCACAATTTTTATTTACAATTTTTTAGTTTTTTATTTTTATTTTTACCACTTACGATTTATTACGTTAAAACGTTCTGAATGGTATAAGATAATTTCATCATCATCAGCCCATACACGTCCACACCTGGACATAGGCCTCCCCTGTACGACGCCACAAATAGCGGTCCTGAGCCGTCTCCATCCATCGACTCCTTGCGACCGCTACGATGTCGTCGGTCCATCGAGTGGATGGTGGTTTCCCATGTAGGAGGGGATTTGCCATAATCACCACGCTTGGCAGGCGGATTGGTGATCGCAGTGTTGGTGTTTAAAAATACTCAGAAGGAAGCTGCTGCCCTTCCTCTGGTAGGTTCCCTTAGTTGGCTCTTACGACATCCACGGGTTGAGTTGGAGGGGTCGATATTCGTACGCCGCGGCCCCACGGCCCAAGATAATTTATTACCTACATAATCCTTATTACGATTTTAGCTCATTTAGAGCCAGGAGAGATCGAGAAGAGTTTAAACAATTTTTGCGTTATCCTAACCGATATTATAAATGCGAAAGTGTGTCTGTTTGTCCTTCCTTCACGCCCTAACTAAGCAACCAATCGACTTGATTTTTGGCATAGAGTTAGTAAAGTTAGTAAAGGATAGAGACTAACATAGGCTACTTTTTTCATAATAATACATTAAATTCCCATGGGGTATTAATTTCATTATATTAAAGAAATGTGAAATTCTAATTTAACGCGGGTGAAACCGCGGGAAACGGTGAAACTATAATATTATAAATGTGAGAGTCTGGATATATGGATGTTTGACAAAGCTGCGCGCGGGTAGGTATAACTTAGTAGGTTGGTACTTGTTGCCTATACAATAGTAGGTAGATACCTAGTTTGAGCACTGAGGGCTCAAAGCAGGGTTTTGCGTGACGGGCGTCATTAAATCCCGAGCGCAACTCTTCGCGCTTCCGCAGTTACATACAAACGAATACAGTTTTGTGCACGACGAGAATAGGTACTCTACTTTTCACACTTTTTGCGAGAAAAAAGTAAAAGTTTGTTAACGTATTTCGTGTTTTATTTCATCATCATCATCATCATCAGCCCATACACGTCCACTGCTGGACATAGGCCTCCCCCGTACGACGCCACAAATAGTGGTCCTGAGCCGCCTTTATTTATCCACGTTTATTTTTGTTGCTCGATATGTCGCACGAGAATGCAGTTTTTAGCGATACTCGATATTTATCAAATTAAATATCGATTACCGCCAAAAATGCATTCTCATGCAATTATCAAGATATTTATCGAGTAGATATATTGCCGGAATTGCCCTCCGTCGTGCCAATGCCTGGGGATAGCTCCTGTTTGTTTCATTTGTTATCAAATCATAGACAAGGTGTATATGTGTAAATTCAATTCCGCGCAAAATGTAAGAATGTAAAGATTTCCGGTACTTACGATCTTGGAGTCTTCAAATCTCATCTGAAATAGTCTGAATAAGCTCCTTTTGGGAAAGCGTGCTCCATCTTAGGCCACATCTTCACTTTCTCAGGTGTGATGGTGATCAAACGCTCTACCATTAACAATAAAAAACAACAAAAAACTAAAGGCACATTCTACTGAATGGTTAGTAGCTTTCGCATGTGAGGGCTAGTGTGTTATTGCTTATAAATAGGTACCTACACCTACGATACCTTGTGGTGTTGGAACAACCTTCTTTGCTATGCTGAGGCCGTTTCGCCATCTAAATCTTGAAATGCCAGAATGATTTTAGTCTAACTGAAGTCACGTTACCTATATTTTTAGTGGGTACTTATACTTTACATATACCTATAAGCAGTCACTTACTCAGTTTTAAATTTGAATAAATAGCTACTGTAGGCATGTTTACCAGTAGGTACCTACTACTACGATACACAATATAACAGCAGTAGACCCTACCCTACCAATAGATTTACTAATAGGTAATAACATTTAGATCAACTTAAGTAGGCGAGTTCCATTTACCTTAATGGGTAGGTAGGTAGGTACATAAGTGCTATCTAGGTACTCTTTACGAAAGGTAGTTACCACAGCAAAGTATTCACTTTTAGTTACCTAGTCTGGGTGCAGTTCCGAAAAGCCCATATGCCGGATCGACTTGAAATTACGTACTTTTTTGACCTCCCGAGTACTCAACACAAATTAAAATGGGCGCTGATCTTCGAAAACTAAATAAACTCTGAACCCCCCTCGGAGCTTGGTACCCTGGCCGGATCGCTTGACATTACGTCTTCTTAAAGACTATAATTAAATTTTAAATACTACGGAACATCGGCAGCTTGATCTTCAAAGATGTAAATCGTTAGATAGGCCCTTACCATAGTGAGACCGCGCCGTTTTGAGTGCCACGCGAAATGAGTTCGCTCACTCATTTGGAATCAGTGTACATCTAAATACGCTAACTGGTAACTGGACCTGTTTAACTTTGGCATTTTTTGTTTAAAAGTGTCTCAAAATGCCATCGCGTGCATTTCGCAAATGCAACAATAAATAGTTAAAATACAAATAAATCCAAAGGCGTAACATTTCACTCTTAGGATTGCGATATAATTAAATAACTATTATTTTTCCTTCCGCTGCTGTAGCGTTGCGACCGGACTATAAACAAAGTAAAACTACCAGCTAATCTGTGGTACACAGACTTAGACGTGCGACCCGACCTTAAATTTGCCGGCGGCGGCGCGCCGACCTCCACGGTCAGCGTGGCGGCGCCGCCGCGCCGGCGTGGTTTGATTTTTTGTCTCTTATGTAGGTATTTAAAATTAAATAGTAGTTAGCCCCTAACCGTAACGTCGTGACTGTTTTATTTTGAATCGTCTGTTTCGAGTTTTTTTTATATCTTTATTCATTAAAGAGGGTTTGATCAGAGTGATCATGTCACCCTCAAAGTTTACAAT
The DNA here is from genome assembly GCA_947859395.1 of Eupithecia insigniata. NCBI lineage: Eukaryota > Metazoa > Arthropoda > Insecta > Lepidoptera > Geometridae > Eupithecia > Eupithecia insigniata. The sequence continues at coordinate 6,135,084 of OX402009.1, read as the reverse complement.
AAATTTACTGTTCCGGAGCTACATATTATGACGGTTTGAAATTGCCAGTGCAAGACGTAAGGCGCAAAAATAATAAAAAATCAATAAACCATTTAAAAATGGGTTTCTTATTGTTTTTTGCTTTCTCCTGGATGAACAGTCAAAGAGGTTCGCTAAGTTTGTTGTAGGAAGCGATGTACGAATTCATATTTCAAAACAAATTAAAAAATTACAGCTCGATCTAGGCTACAAGAGTTTTCATTTGATAGGTCGGTATTTAGATTAAGGTACACAGTAATAACTAAGGATAGGAGTTATTGGATATTTTGGCTACCGATTATTAGTTGGGTATTTTGTTTCAATTCCGCTAGTACCAACTGGTACCCAATAACGTTACAATACTCTATACCTGTCCTGATTTGTACCCAATATATTTCTAACCGATTTGGTTAGAAATACCAAATATTCGTTGCAGCTACATAACTTTACGGGTGAACGGTCCGCTAGTATCTATGCGTAGATGATAGGTTAGGTAAGTATAGGTATTGAAGCGTTGGGTAGTTATGGCTCACGGTCGGTTAGGCGCGATGCTCGCTTTGCACAGTTATTCCCTAGCGGTATGCGGATTTTACAATAGCGTTAGATATTTTAGGACCATGCTAACAGGTACTGAGTTAGTTATTGAATACCAGACTCATCTCTAGTAATAACAGCGAAAGGAGCGAGCGTTTTTTCGAGACTATCCACTGCCGCGCCGCCGCTGCCCCATGTGTAGTCGACCGGACAGCGACCAGACTGTATAGATAATCTGTTTTATCAAAACTCTCTAAGAAACATAGCAGTGGTGCGCTGAAGATTTCTACTTCTTCTAGCAACCACAATCACAGAAAATCTTGAAGGAGACTACATTCTTAAGTACTGGAGGGATAAATGATATGTTTATTGGAGAGTTTTGAACAGATTCTCCGGTCTGGTTGCTGGTCGTCGCACCGACGCGACTGATAGAGACGGCGGCGGCGGCGTGAACAAACAGCGGCGTGTGCCGGCGCGGCGCGCACGTCTACATACTTCAAAGACAATGCCACAGTTTTTGGTGTCAGGGCATATCTAACGATTTACATCTTTGTTGATCTTATGTTGACTTGACTTGACTCCTTTGTTATTGGCATTATGTGTCTAGGTTATCAGTGTTATCACTTTGGTGTGCCAGTGTCCCAGTTCATCTTCTTCTTCTTCTTCTTTTAGCTTTGGCTAAAATACGACTTGTTGTTGGCAGCACTTTACCAGTCAGTGTCAAACAAACTTCAAACTTGTGTGAAATTAATGTCAAATCCGTCAGTACAGCATCAATCTCAGAAAGATGGGACTGATCATCGTCAGAGTTTCCTAATTGAATCTCTTCTTTCTCTCATTATTGAGCTGTTCTCTTCTTCTAATTCCCCCTACCGTCCAACGTTGCCCAAAAACTGTCCCAGATCATCTCCTTTTCATCTGTTAATCATGAATTAAGTTTCCATTCTCCAATGGAACGCGAAGAGTATCCGTCCGCGAAAAACTGAACTTCTTCATTTAATAAATAAAATTCACCCGTCTGTCATTGCCATCTCGGAGACTTGGCTTGTTCCTGGCTCCCATTTTAGGGTTCCAGGTTTTGTCTGTCACCGTGATGACAGGGCTGACGGGTATGCTGGAAGTGCCCTTCTTATCAGGCACTCCCTTCCGTTCTCCGTGATCTCCCTTCCCTCCCATTCTCTTGAAATTAATCTTGTAGCTATTAGAGCCTTTGATATTACTTTTATCTCTATATATATTCCCCACCCTAATTCAGCGTTAATCCCCGATATTCTTTGTGTTATCTCTTCTGTCCCTGCCCCTATTATCTTGTTAGGGGACTTCAATGGTCACCACACATCATGGGGCTCTGGCCATTGTGATGTGTTTGGTCGCATTCTCATTGAAATGTTTGATGAAGCCAACCTGTGTGTTGTCAATGATGGTTCCATTACTCGCAGAGTACTTCCTTCCCAGGACCCTAGAAGTGCTGTCGATCTGACTGTTTGTTCTCCTTCTCTTTCTTCCTCCCTCTCCTGGGAATCTCTACCAACTTCTTATGGTAGCGATCACTTCCCAATTGTTATTAAAATTTCTAACCGAGCTACACCTTTTCGCAATTTTAATCCTAATTTAAAATTCAGACTTTCTGCAGCGAAATGGGATTCTTTTACTAATCACATTGAAGTCTCTGTTAGAGATCTTCCAGAGTTACAACCTGGCGCTACGTCAGACCTCTACCTTTCGGCGTACTCTAAATTATGCAATCATCTCTTAATCTCTTATCTCTTAAAAAACAATCATCTACTTGGTCTAAAATTTTCCCTCCCTGGTGGGACTCTGACTTACATCAGCTGTTAAGGATAGAAAAAGGGCAGAACTCTCATATAATGCCTCAATGCCCTTTGAAAATTTTATTGCTTATAAACACTCTGCTGCTAATGTTAGAAGGGTTCTTTCTAAAAAGAAGAAAGAAGGTTGGAAATATTTTTGTGAGAATCTATCTCCTAGGGCCCCTCCGTCATATGTCTGGCGACAAATTAAACGATATAGAGGTTCTTGCAACTCCCCCGCCGTTTCTTCTTATGATCCCTCATCTTGGGTTGACGATTTCATTGACAAATTATCCCCCCCATTTGTTCCTTCTTTAGATTCTCTCCCATCATCTCATTCTTTTATTCCTTGTTGTTGTTTCAGTTTATATGAGCTGAATCAGGTTTTGAATGGGTTAAAAGACTCATCTCCTGGTTTGGATGGGATTCCTTACTCTTTTATTATTAAATCCCCTGATATCATAAAAATATATTTTCTGTCCCTCGTTATTTTTTTTTTTTGAAAATGGTTTTGTTCCCAATTTGTGGAAGACGCAAATCATTATTCCTATTGCTAAGCCTGGGAAAAATCCTTCTGATTTTAATAGCTATAGACCCATTGCCCTATCCTCTGTCCTGGCTAAGATCATGGAGCATTTGTTAAAATTTCGTCTAGAGTGGATTGTGGAAAATCGTAACCTGATTTCTAGTACTCAATTTGGTTTCCGTTAAGGCAAGAGTACCCTTGATAGTTTAAGTATCATTACCACGGATATCCGTTCAGCTTTCATCAATAAAGCAACCGCAAACAGTGATTTTGCAGTTTTTCTTGACATCACTGCTGCTTATGATAATGTTTTGCTACCGGTTCTCAAGAGAAAACTTCAGCAGCTGGGAATTCCAGAGAAAATAGTTCGCTTTATATGTAATATGCTTATGGATAGGAAAATTTTAGTGAAAAACCAGGGCTTCCTTTCATCTCCCCGTAGTATTTATAAGGGGTTGCCTCAGGGTTCTGTATTGAGTCCTTTATTATATAGTATTTATACTTCTGGCTTAGATCTCACTCTTTACCGTGTATATGCCTTCAATACGCTGATGATTTGGCTTTATATATTAAAACGAGTTCCCAAGAGTTCGCTCAGGATGAACTGAGTGCATCTCTTAATATCCTGGATGATTGGCTTAAAGTTCATGGTATGTCCCTTTCACCATCTAAAAGTAATTGTTTTGTCTTCTCCAAAAAAAGATTAATTCCATCCATTGCCCTATATGTTGGTGGTGAATTGATTGATCAAATAAATAATGTAAAATTCTTAGGTTTAAAATTTGATTCAAGAATGACAGCTGTTCCTCATTTTAGGTACATTGCAGAAAAATTTGAAAAGAATATTAACATCCTACGTTCACTGTCTGGTGTCTGGTGGGGTTCCCATCCCTATTGTCAAAAACTTTTATATAATGCCATAGTTCGTAGTCAATAGTAATAGGATTATGGTTCGTTCCTTCTGGATCCTAGTACGCGGATGGCTTTAGATAAGTTAGATAAGGTACAGTCAAAATGTCTTCGAATTATTCTTGGTGCAATGAAATCTTCTCCTATAAACGCAATGCAAGTAGAATGTGGTGATCTTCCTCTTTCTCTTAGAAGGCAATATCTATCAGATCGTTTTCTTTTCAAAATAGTTCAAAATTTGCAACTTCCTCTTCTAAATAAGTTAAACGATTTGTATTCTTTTTTTGAGCCTATTATTAATATTCATCAGGATAAAATACCGTGTTTGATTCGGAGTTTTATGAAATATTCCCACCTTCCAAATCCTGTCATCCAATTTAGTTCTAATCCATTGTTTACTACCTCTTATGAAGCTATTATGTTCGAACCAGATATTATCTTAGATTTTGGGATCGTAAAAGGTTGCTCATATGCTCGTGAAAAATTTAACATGCAACTTGATTCTAATTATAATGGTTGGCTCTCCATCTTTACAGATGCTTCGAAATTAAATGAGTCTAGTCCTGTAGGCGCTGCAGTTTGGATTCCTTCGTCCAAGATAATTTTAATTATAAATGTCCATCGATTTCCTCGGTTTTTACTGCGGAATCTATAGCATTTCTGGAAGCTATTAAATTTGTAGACTCGCACAACCTCAATAATTCCATAATATTCTCTGATTCTAAAAGCTCTCTTCAGTTTATCCTATCTTGCCCCCTTCGCTCTAAATCTAGATTTCCAATCATTCTTAAAATTCGTGAATCTTTGTTCAGGTGTAAAAGTCGTGGCATTAATGTTATCTTGGCTTGGATCCCGGGTCACTCTGGGATTCCAGGAAACGAAACCGCTGACTCTTGTGCGAAACAAGCAACACAGTTTGGTTCAGAGGAACACCTTAAAATTTTTGCTCATGATCTTTGTTCAGCCCCTAGTTTCCATCTAACTACTTCTTGGTCTCAAATGTGGAACTCATCTAGACTTTTAAAAGGCAAGCACTATGGTAATTTGCTACCAGACATTTCTCTCAAACCTTGGTTTTTCAAATTTAAAAAGGCCAGCAAAACCAGCACATCCATCTTATGCCGTCTCCGGTTGGGCCATGTATGTACCCCTGTGTTTCTTACGAAGATAAGGGTCAGGAATCAATCTCTGTGTGAATGTGGTTTGGATGAAGGAGATGTTGAACATCTTCTTTCCTCTGTCCTAGGCTTAAGATTTCTCTTCATGATATTATTCCTCCTGAAATCCCCCGTCCCTTGTCTTCCAAGACCCTTCTTCCATTAGTATTTTCCCCTTTTGTATCTAAACTTTGTAGATTTATTTCTGTAAATAGTATACACTTGTAGCTTTTAGATTACGTAGGTATATTTTATGTTACTTCGCATATTGCTCACTTCTGTTAACGCTTTTTATTTAACTTTTACGATACGAACTTGATTGAGATTATATAAATTATTTATTTTCTGAAAAATCCAAACTCAACCTCCTTAATTTTTTATCTATTGTTCCTGAATGCGCAATTCATACCTAACTGACACTGGCAGAATTGCATCAATCCAGATGCAGAGCCAAAGCTAAAAGAAGAAGAAGAAGTGAAGTGATTTGATTTTGGTTCCACGCCTAGTAATCTGCCTAATAAAAACACTAGCTCTACGAAATTGTATATACTCTGTGGTGCAAGTTTAGAAGATGACGTTAGCGCCTCCCTCACCCCCGTTCTTCACCCCCGTTTGCAATAATCAGTAGGCAGCCATTATAATCAGCGGCCATTACCGTTTATCACCTGTTTATTGTTTTGATGTTCAGTTTTTGTTAAATCAGTAATAACAATAACAAACAAAATGTTTCGCAAGTGTTGTGTTCCTAGATGTGATAGTCAACGACATGACGTTAAATTACATAGATTTCCTTTAAAAAAGGAAGTACGAGATCAATGGCTAAGATATCTCAACTGTGAAAGGTTGTGTTGAAGGATGAATAATTTAGTAAACAAAGTGTTTGTTTGTAATAAACACTGAAAAACGGTTTATTTTAACAAAATGCCTAATCGTTTAAAATTTGGGGCATATCCAACTGTGTTTACTGAAATGGAAATGACGTCTGAAAACCCATCAAGCAGTTCCTGTACTGAATCAGGTATAAAAACATTTCTTCCTTCCTTCCTGAAATATTATTTATCTAAACTTTTCAGTACCATGAATTAAAAAGCAAACCCTTTTAATTTTCAGTACAAAAGTCAAATACGATCATACACCAGTGATCATAGTTTTTCAAGGAAGCCTCGTTACTGTGAACATATTTACTGTTCAGATGGTGTCCGAATATCCAGGAGAATATCGAAGTCCAGGCATGTAAGTATTTCTTCTATAAATAAATAGTAGCAGTTTTTATTTTTATTTTGTGGTAGCAGTGTTAAAGTTAAAATGCTTGAATTTATTATATTGATTTCAATTAAATAAGTTATTCACAATAATAATCATGTTTTGGTGTGTAAAACCAACGTTTTACAAATGCTCAGCTGCCCGTTGCTTTTGAAAGGTGGCAGCCATAATTGCAAAGGTATGAAAAAATTGAAATTTAAGTATCAATAAAAATCATGTTTTATTACAGACTTCGACCAACCATCAACTTCCATGGTTCCATACCCAAAGAGTGAAAACGGGACCCTATTGCTAAGCCTTTGCCGGCTGTTCAGCGATTTGTATCTCAGGTAGTGTTGAAATTTTCACAAAATATGTACTTTTCTGGTGGATATATCAACAAATAAAGTAAATATTCGAATTAAAGGGGTATCCCATACAAAAAATATTATTTTTTCGGGTTTTATAGCCAAGGCTGTATCTCTTGAATAATTAGACAGATTAAATTTTGTCATAGTATGTAACACTATATCATATATGGATGTCATTGTTACCTTGTATGGAAACATAAATAGAGAAAGCTATATGGAAATGTAAATATCTTTTTAATTTCTCTTTATTTTCAGATTGCACACCTCGCGGGTTCAGCAAAAGAGATTGATTAGAGTTGTTAAATCATTGACTCCAAAATGCAAGCTTTTATATAAAGTGTTTGAAAAATCTAGTCATCAAAGGAATTTTCATGAGTCATCTTTACCACAAATTCAAAATAAGGCGTTACGTAAATACAAAAAGAATATAAAAAATAAAAAACTGAATAAGTAATTTGCTTGTTATTGTTTCCTGCTACCTACATTACCTACCTACCTATTTTATAATGTTTTAGGTACAGAAAACCTACCTAGTATAGTTAAATTATTTTTAATATTGACTATTATTTATTCTGTGACTTGACACTGGTAGAATGCGCAAGCCGCGCAATGCTGCACGAAAACGATTTAAAAAAAAAACAGCTGTCATCTTCTAATTTTGCAACGGTACAACGTCAATGTATGACAGATGACCGTCTGATACCTACCTGTGTAGTTGTGTTTGGTTCGTTTTACTTGTTGGTCGTCAGTATTGTATTCTCTTTGCTTGTTTGTTTCTTTTTCGTAATCCTAAAATCTTCTATTTCTGACTTACATCGTTTATTTTGGCACAAATATTCATTTAGAAATATTTCAAATGGTTTTACTAAACTTAAAGTAATTTTCCTTCATGTAAATATCTTACAGATTGGAAAAGAATTCGGCCAGAGAAAGTTTTTTTAGAGAGGACACAGCACAAAAACTGATTATGAATACTAATAAATTACTTATGCGGGTTGCTAATAAAGCACGACACGTCTATAGATTCCAGAATAACCATTCAAGGTATGTTGCATCCAGATTATTATGAAAATGTCAAGCAGTAGCATGTAGTTCAGGCCTTCAGAAGACAATAATAATAAGTATATTATAATCATTTACAAGCTGCAGTTTAGCTAAAAAGTAGCCTATATGTTTTATTCCAGGCTCGACATTCCATTAGGGTGGCCCAAAAATTTTAAATTGATGTACCAAACTAAGATCGTCCATACAAACTTTCGCTTTTATAACATTAGTGTTATTTCAGGCCTGTCCAGAATCCACCAGCTAGTTCTATAGCAGCTGTATCACAACTGGCTAAAGAAAAGGAAACATTCCTAGATGCATTTCCCGCTGTTGTTGACTCTCTGGTACAAAACCCAAAGATTTCTAAGATTCCTGAAGTCAGCAATTGGGTGCGGAAGGTAGGTTCATTTTAAAAGTGTTCTTTATTTCTATTATTTATATGCTTCTTATAGGTAATAATAAATGGATTTCAATAAACAAGAGATATAAGTATTTTTAAGCTTAAAACTTAGTAGGTAGATATGTAAATAGGTTCTGGAAGGCCTTTTAATAATAGCAGTTGCGATGGCGGCAAAAGAATTGAACCCTTCCAATTCAACTCATGGATGTCATTAGAACTGACTAAGGTATACTATCAGAAAAGTAGAGTCTTGTATGAACAAGTCAGTCCCAGAATATGCTATGGTTAATCTTGATTGATGTCGCAAGAGGGATTTGTGATCCACAGCCAAAAAACCCTACATCCCAAAAACACAATCAAGTTTTCAAATGGTATTTTATTTTAGCAATACTTGATTGAAAAGGACAAAACCTTTTGAGTTTTGGATTGTGACAGCGTAATTATTATTTATCGTATAATGTTTGTTATGAATTCCCCTATGTAAATAGGGAAAGAAGGCTACGAAGCTCTCCCAAACGGAAACGGATCGGCCCATGCGGATTTGTTGAATAAAGGTGTCTATCATGCATAAAAAAATGGCTTCTCGATTTGGTGGCCAAAATTAGTTTAGCTCTCATTTAAAGATCATTGTTTTTTCAAAAACTAAACCGCATAGCTATTTTTCATCCGATTACTTATGGAAAGTTTCAATAAGATCGGGGACATAATTTCCAAATGGAGCGTAAAATACGTTTGTATGGGGGCTAAGGCTATCTGTTCCGTTCTTAAAATTTTATTGTGACAGCCTCAATAGAAGTTTGTTCTATTTATATATTTAAACCTACTGTTGTTTCATGTACATATTACATCGAGTTCTTAAATATGTAATACTAAGATCATGACATGAACCCCTTTGGGGCACTACAACATAAGCTTATACTTAAATAATTACCTACTTAGCAAAAAAAAGACTCAAATAAACTAAAATGTTAAACTTGATTCAGTCTAAATAATATTTTATTTATAAAAGCATTTAGACACTATGAATTCTTTAAATTTTTTTATAGAAAGTTACATCCTTTTCAATGTCTATTATATTTTTTATATTTATTTGAAGGAAAACCAGACGCTTATAAATTAACAGACTTACAAATTGATATGTAACAGAAAGCTTATTAAAGGTTTTCACGGATACATAATAGAATAGTATAATAAATTATGAAGGGTAATTTATTATAAATTTTGATGGCCATATGATGTGTCGCTGATATTAAGTAAAAAAACTTGTCATCATATCAGCTCATACACATCCACTGCTGGACATATGCCTCCCCCATACGACGCCACAAATAGCGGTCCTGAGCCACCTCCATCCATCGAATCCCTGCGACCGCTACGATGTCGTCGTTCCATCAAGTGGATGGTCTCCCATGTAGGGGGGGATTTGCCATAATTACCACTCTTGGCAGGCAAAAAAAGGAAAACAGTAGTATTGATAACCTTTTCAATCAATTTTTTATTTTGTAGCTGTTAGAATACACTCTGACCGGAGGCAAGACCTCGCGGGGACTGGCGACGGTGTTTGCTTATGAAACTGTGGAAGCACCTGAAAACCTTACCGAGGAGTCTCTCAGAATGGCCAGGACTATGGGATGGTGTGTGGAATTGGTAATTAATTATACATAATTATATACCTACTACTTACTATCTTACTAATTACGCGCTTTATAGGGATTTTTTTTTTTATAAAACACGGCTGGAGGCTCGGGCAGCAGCTAGTTATAAATATCATGTTATTTATTTTTTGGCCAGTCTCGGAGACTATCCAGGTGCGCAGAATATATTATAGTGCTTAAGTGTGTGCCCAAACACAGGTGCTTTCTCTATTCCCTCACATTCGTAATCCGATGGGACGGAAGAACTACGCGACCGGAAAGTGGTCAGGCGTAGGACCAATGGCTTTACTTGCTTTCCGAGGCACGGAATGTATTATATACTTACTTTGGGACCAGATGATGTTGTTTGAAAAAGTCTTGTATTTATTAATGAATCTTTCCTACAGGTGCAGTCCTATTTCCTAGTACTAGACGATATGATGGACGGGTCAAGCATCAGACGTGGCAAGCCCTGCTGGTACACTCTGCCCAATGTCGGCATTGGAGGAGTTAACGACTCCCTACTCATGCACTGCTCAATCTACGAGATTTTGAAAATGAATTGTGGAAAAATGCCGCTTTACAATGACATCTTGGATCTTTTTAATGAGGTAAAAACGTGTAAAATTATGACATTTACTAGCTGTTCCCCTCGGTTTCACCCGCGTGATATTCGGATTTCACATTTAAATAATAAATAAATAATGTTGGACAATGCACACAACATCATCTAGCCCCAAGCTAAGCAGAGCTACAGGAATAAGAATCTCCCATAGAAATTTGATGTTTTACCAGGACAAAAAGTAGCCTATGTTATCTCCATCCTTTCAGCTAACTCTATGCCAAAAATAGAGTCGATTGGTTGCTTAGTTAGTGCGTGAAGGAAGGACAAATAAACACATTCGCATTTATAATATTAGCAAATTTTTGACACCGGTTGTAGGTAAGTCATTTTGTCCTTTGACATAGGCCTCCTCCATTGTATGCCATTGCCATTGCATGCATTGAAATGTATTATTGAAAAGTTATTGAAATCTGAAATAAATCTAGCGAAATATTCTTAAAAAGGCAAATATTGGCTCATATAGTACATGTTATATTAAATGTGATATTGGCATGTAATGACATTGAGATGAGAATGTCAAATGAAGGTGGTTAACATTGAGTTTTTTGGTTTATCTTTTACCTTTAATGTTAAACAAGGCTGGTCAAGTACGGTTCAAGGTCGCCATTACTTCATCATAACCTAATATATGAATAACTAGCTTCCGCCTGCGACTTCGCACGCACTTTTACACGAGATAAAAATAGTCTCTATACTATATTATTCCAAGTTTTGAACGTAATTTAAGTATGAAAAATTTCAGGCCGATTTGTTTAGCACCTAGTCTTTATTAAAATCTTTATATAAAAGTCAAGTTTAAAAGATTTTAGTAATGTGTTGAACATTTCCAACCATCCCATTGATGGGGAGGTTAATGGGGTGGTTGGGAATATTATCTTTATTTAAAGAGCTTCATCACACTGCGATTATGTAGCTCTAACTAATTGAAGAGGTTACAAACATCGAAACATACCTACTTTTGAATTTTTTTTTATATTAGTATTAGTATTTTCTTTATTTTTATCAAACATAATTTTTCAGACACTAAACCAGCGAAGGTATGATTAGTGTAAAGTGTGATAAAATTCCTTCATTTTCATTCATTTATTTTCCAGGCATTAATATTCACAAGTATGGGCCAGCATCTGGACTACACAATGGCGCACAGAATCAAGAGCGACTATAGTCTGTTCACGATAGAACGGTACAATGCTATCGTGACGTACAAGACAGCATATTATACTTTCAAGTTGCCGATACTGCTTGGTTATCTGCTCGCTAACAATTCCGATAAGGAGTTGCATAAGAGAGTAGAAGAAGTTTGTTTGGCACTGGGAAGGCTTTTTCAGATTCAGGTAAGAAAATTTTTGTCACTGGTAAAGAAGAAAATATGCTGGACAATTCACACTTAATGATTTAAATAAATAAATAAATAATAAATAATGTTGGACAATGCACACAACATAGTCTAGCCCCAAGCTAAGCAGAGCTTGTGTTATGGGTACTAGATGACTGATATACTTAATACAATATATTACATAGATAGATATTTTTTATTATACATTGAAAAGCATTTAGCCTCAAGCTAATAACAAAATAAAATATGTAAGCTTAACGGGACGTAAGCGGAAAGCAAACAAGTCAACTCGCCAATATAAAAGACTTAAAGAAGGACGCCCTCCACCGTTCGCTGCCAATACTTCGAAAATACTAATTTCAGCTTCACCGAGTGCAAAAACAATCTTTTTATATCTATTTACTGATAAAAAGTAAAGCCGCTGGTCCATTGTGGCGCACGCTGTGCACGGTAGTGGGCCAGCAGCTTAAGCTGCTGTGGGACTGTGGCTTTAAGTAATTAATACACATTGTGTCGCATGACAACTCTTGAACTCCGTTTAACTAGGCTAATCGCCGGAAACCGGGCGTATAATTAAACCAAGTTTTAGACTGAATTTTACTGACATAAAGTTGATCAGCTTGAACCGTATCAACTTTGTGTCGGTAAAATGCGCTGAACTAGTTTAAAGCACTAAACTGAGTTTATTTTATATTGATTGATTGCGCCCGGCATACACGGGCTGCTCGAGCTGTCGACTCTCGCGCAGATACCTCCGCCTGCGCTACTTATTTCACCTCCCACGCGCTTCCCGCCCGTACGCTTCTCGAGCCGTTGGTATCAACTGCTTGCTCCAAACAGTTATCAACGGCAGCTTCAAGCTGTCGACTATGAGTGCCCGAGCAGTCCGTGTATAGCGGCCCTTAGCTTACATTATTGTTTAACTACTAATTGATTTATACCTACATGGTAACAACAGGGTAAAGTCAACTCGTCCATTTATAAAACGTACCTACTTACATAAGGAAGCTTCCTTTTTATTGCTTAGTTGTCGATCTATAGGTAATGTCCCGTTCGTCCCACCAATGGGACGAACGGGACATCAACGACTAAAATATTATTGTCCCATTCGTCCCACCATTATACAGGTGGATTACAAATTTGGGCTTAACGTTCAGGGATGATTCAGTTTCGATCATAGAACACAGGAAATATTCGCCGATATTTCGTTTTGAAAATTTGGAATGAGAATACTTAACTAAATAATCTGATCCCTGCCTGATCCTAAAGCTCGTATTATGAAAGCTTGCTAAGTACTAATATCTATGCTTGAGCAGCGCTTTACTGTGGCAAAACTCAAGCATAGATCTATGACTAAGCAAGCCTTCGTAAGGTCTAAGGTCTAAGTTTTCGAGTACGAAGGGAACATCTATGAATTGAAAAATAAATTGTTATACATACCTTTATATATAACAAGAGTCCTGTAAGGTCTAAAGGAAATAAAGCACTTTGATATGTAATTTTTTTATATATGTTAATAAATTGTTAGTATCTATCTTTCTATGCTTTTATCTCTAATGGATTATTGACAAATAATCTTTCTAATCTACAGGATGATATTCTGGACTGCTATGGCAACGAAACAGTGATTAGTAAAAATGGCACCGACATCCAAGAGGGGAAATGCTCATGGCTAGCGGTGCACGCACTGAAACTCAGCAACGATACACAACGCGCGTTCTTCATAGAAAACTACGCGGACAAGGACCCGGCTAAAGTGCAAAACATAAAGAAATTGTTTGAGGAGTTGAATCTCCTAGGATTGTATAGTGAAGAAGAAACGGCTCTCTACAACAGTATTCAGGAGCAAATAAACTCTCTGCCGGCAAGCCACAGAAAACTGTTCTTTAAGTTGTTGAATATGACTTATAAACGGCAGAAGTAATTAATAATATGCTTTGATGGACCGACGACATTGTGATGGTTGCGGGGAGTCGGATGGAGGCGGCTCAGAACCGCTATTCTTGGCGTCATTTGGGAGAGGCCTGTGTTCAGCAGTGGACGTATACGGGCTGATGATGATGATGCTTCTACAAACGTGTCTCTACACAGGGTATGGTGTTTCAATCAGTAACAATGGCTAATGAAAGAAAATGGCTGACCAGTAAAGGCATGTATTACTTAAGAAAAGAAATATACGTAAGACAAGGTAATATGGCTATAATGGATTTCACCTGTTCATTTATGAAATGGAAAATGTAACAGAAAAAAGATTTTTTTCTCTATTTCATATTTTTTTTTTAATGTTAGTATTTTAGGCTTAACGCTACGATATGAGCCTTTCATTAGCACAAATAATGGGGTCAATTCAGATGTCGCCAAAACTAAACTAAATTATACTGATGAGACTAATAAAAAATAAATATATAGTATATAATAGTGCTGGACAATTCGCCCCAAGCTAAGCAGAGCTTGTGCTATGCATACTAGATAACTGATATTACTTAATACAATATATTACATACTTAGATAACTTTTTATACATAGATAATAACTTTAGCATACATAGATAATAACCAGATCACCCGTTACAAATTTTTTTGTAGATCATACAAACATGTACCAAGGCGGGAATCGAACCCGCGACATTCTGCATCGCAGGCGGACCTTCGCCTGCAGCGCCACATCGTTCGTCATAATAAAGATACATTGGCCATAAAGAGCAACATAGGTACAGTTTTAACAAAGGATTTAATAAAAATAGTTGGTACCGTGCGCGTCAGAATTAAGTATGCCCCTTGTCTACAAAACATTTAGATACCCTCTTAAATGTTGAAAATGTTGTAAACAATACCTAGGTTAGAAAATAACTGATGAACTTTTCAACTTTAAAACCCCCTGTTTTAAAGTTGAAAGTTCATCAGTTTTTTTCTCAATTCGGCTGTATGTTTTTGTGTATATTAGGTACAATAGGTACTCTATCCTCCGCCAGTTAAGTAATTATCTATTGATTTGAAAAGTACGTAACACTAAATTGCCTGTATTTTGAAAAATTACTTATCCGATAAAACCACAAAAATCCAAAACACCAATAGAGTCAATCATAAGAATCAAATTTGTTAAATAAACATTGTTTATTATACAAAGACATTCAATATGTTAAAACTACTAATATTATAAAGAGGAAAGATATTATTGTTTGTTTGTATTGAATAGGTTCCGAAACTACTGAACCGATTTGAAATATTATTTCACTATTGAGAAGCTAATATATCCCCGGGTGACTTCAGCTTTCTAGATTATATTTACAAAAAATTAGGGAACTTGAAATATTTGTTAAATACCCGTGCGAAGCCGGGGCGGCCTGTTAGTTGTTTAATAAACCAAGACACCTATATCAATCAGATCAAGGAGAAATCCACTGTAATGTATAAAGAAGTAAAAGAGAAAAGTGGAGGAAATTGCATCATTGCACTGACAATAGCCTAGCTAGGCTAATAATAAATAATGGACAATCCGCACAACGTCATCTAGCCCCGAGTTGCATGCAGAGCTTGTGTTATGGGTACTAGATAATATACTTAAAAACAATATATTACCTACTACTACTTTATATACGCCGAAATTGCCCACAACACCCGGAACTAATATAAACAGTAAACCATGAAATCTGCTAGAAATTGAGACGAGACGAATGACGCAGGCAGAGAATAATATAATAATGCAGATGGATGATTGATGACATAATCTTGATGGTCAACCAGCCCACCTGTTCGACAAAGACCACTGTTTGTTTCCACCGGTTTTCGTTAGTAATAAAAATCTAGGTATAATAAGGCGGTTGTATGCCGCACACTAGCGCCACCATCTATTTTTACTTATAGCACAGACTTTTTTATACTTATATTGAGTACCTACTTATAGTTACTGTAGTTACGTTAAGCTTGAGAATTTTCAAATATCCAATGTACAGTTTGTGATTCCTATCACAAGATTTTTTAATACCTCTGAAATGGTTTAGTTTCGTATATATACTTAGCTAATCTACATAAAGGAAGTAAAATAAAACTATTTTATGGGAATTTAAAAAAAACCACCATCATATCAGCCCATACACGTCCACTGCTGGACATAGGCCTCCCCATACGACGCCACAAATAACGGTCCTGAGCCGCCTCCATCCATCGACTTCCTGCGACCGCTACGATGTCTTATGTTATCATAAATTTTCAGAGCATTTTTAAAATTGCTTTATTTAACGTAATTATAAGAAAGAAAAGGCAGCGGCGCTAGTTTGAGGCATACAAACACCTTAAAATAATCCTTATAGCCACTTCCATGCGTGCGTGCACCTGTTTCACATCAACATTTCTTACAATAAAGCTTTGTATTTAATCTCTTTCACGGAGATAACCCCGTATTGTCGCACAAAATTTCTTGTTGCTCACCTAAATACAGAGTGGACCGCTTAGTAATGTAAGTAGGTAAACTCATGATCCAAGAAAACAGGTCTGCTCTTCCGGGAGTGTCGCCAGGTGACGTCCAGTTGCCACTTTATTTCAACAAAATGCAGAAACAAATGTGATAAGGGTCAATTGAAAAATCAATATAAAATTGTATATCGTCAAGTATGTTTGTTAGATCAATTAAAACAGCGTAGTTAAATACGAGTCAGTGTGATAAATAATTGGTACCGAATTACAAAACCACATAGTTTTATCAGATTTATGCAGGTTATACAAGGAGTTCGGGGAGTTACAATTTGACGCTACTGGTAACACCAGGAATCAGATTCGTCTTCTCATTCGCCGATGGCGATGATGACGCTGAACGATGAAGCTGGAGACACCCACGTGACCATCGTGTCTTGGTAGAGCATACCTTGTTTTCTAATACCATGGGTAACTAAGGTCCATATCTGCCTAAAGTACTACCTAACAAAAATGGAGTCCTCGGATATTTTTTAGTCTTACAAAATATTAACATGCATAAAAAAGATATACGTATTTTTAGTTTCATAAATTATAATTTTAAAAGGTTTTGGGGATGGATGTAAATATTTCGGTGTTAGCCTTTAGGTTTAATTTGATTTGTACACCTAGTCATAATATTGTTTGTTCTTATTAACATGTTATTTTAAAATTAATAATTATTTGCAATAATAATAATAGTTTCCCCCATAGCCCAATTACCCAGTCCATCCATTCACCACAATAACATGGCTTTTTTGTTATTTTCATTTTCCTTTGCAATAGTTTCTACACCTGGTGGATATCATCTTCGGGTGTATCATATTGTGCAACCAAGGATGACATCCGCTATGTGTAGCTCTCGCCTTTAGATTAATTCTCATAAAGGGCCTCTGTGCTGTTGGCTTCGGCTCCACGCATGCCTCCCAAAGGACCGGGTCACTATATGGCCCGTGATCATGGAAATAATACTGGGACAAAAAATAATATTATATAGAGTTTATAATCGAGGCATCTTAGTAAAGACTGGTGAGTTAATCTGTTTTTAAGTAATACATAATTATGTAAAGTATATTTATACTAATAAATTGTATTACTTGCAACCACAATTTTGTATGATTTATATGAAACCTTAAAATAGTATATATTTATTTCGGTTTTGTAAAATAAACAGTTTATGTAAATGGTAAATTTGTTTTATTACAATAAAACAAAATGTGGTTCTATCATAGTATATTCCAAAAATATAATGTCATCCGTACATTTTACAATAAGTTACCTTTACCTACATTACATTGTATGGAAAGTGTCTTTTATTGCCAACAATATAAAAATTAAGCTGTTTTAAAAAATGCATTTAGCAAAACTAACAGGTGCATACCTACGTACCTACCTACCATACATACATAAAAATATCGGTATTCTGAATTTCCCGTTTTGTTATTTCAGTTTTCTATTACTGGTAAAATACGTACGTCACAAGACGTAGGTAATCCTTTGACTTCAAGAGGCTGCTAGCTGTTCACAAGTTGGTCGGGCATGATAATAATTGCATACAAAAATGTGCCCGCGCAGGCCTTAGGGGTCATAGCACACATCAACTCGGAAAGGGATCGTCACCGTCACGGCTATTCTAACTTGATCGGAAAGTTTCCGTGACTCGAAATCCGACACAAATCCGGGCGAAATTCAAATATATGTACATATCAGCGGTTTTTAATATTTTCTGCTTTCTACAAGCAATATCAATAGCAGAAAAGTAGCTTACCGTAAATCGTAAAACATTTTCTATGAACCCATGTTTTAACTAATTTCGATTCGACTCTACTTTTGGAGAAATTAATAATTATTACCAAAAGCCCTATTCATCGTATTTCATCAGAACATGGGTTCATAGAAATGGTCAGCGATTTATAAAAAACTACTTTTTGGGTAGTTTTATTAACAAAAAAAATATAAAACCGCTAAAATTCCGCGTGGATTTGTCATATGCGGAAAATTATCGATCTATTTAGAATAGCCCTGCGTATCAACTCGAGCCGTTGAGTATTCTTTGGATGAAACTCCCTGCAGCAACCCACACCAATCGGAATCGTAACGTAATCACGTAGCCGACAACCTGCGATCGGCGAGCCGTAGCGCGGCTTCGCCTAGCCGAGTCGACTCCCGGAGCTGCTGATCCGCTTTGGTTACGTGCTTACGTTAGGTTGACGGGCAGCGGTTTCGATCCCTTTCGGAGTTGATATGTGTGCTATGACCCTTAATCGAATACGAGTTACAAACTTGTACATTGTTAACTTAGATCACTTGTTGAAAACTATTCTCGTCCCTTTTTTCAACCCATATTGAAGTTTAAAGATTACACAGGAAGGTTTGATCTTGAATCGAACGGTAAAATTAGGAATGCATGGAAATCAGACAGTTTTAGTTTTCGATTGTAAGAGAAAATGCACTTTAACATGCTGAACATAGAGTTTGAGTTACAGATGTGGTTGAATTGTCCCGTTTATACAACGGAACCCTGTTTTTGCATAGGCTTTACACAAAACGTGAACTTTCAAGCAAATCCGTAAGTACTGTTCGAGCCCTAGGGTAGACTGTTCTACAGAAATCTATGTTACAGCTCAAACCATTTGCGTTCAAAACATTATGTGCTAATATAATTTTGACTAGTAAGCACCAATGACTAATATACCTTAAAAAAATATGTATTTACAATATTATTCTGGAACAAAGTTTTGCCAGACACATGCAAATAAATGAAAGTTAAAATAAAATGAAAAATAATTAAAAGTACACAAAATATGAATTATACATTTGAGCGCTTTACTTATTCTGGTTAATTTTAAACCAGTTTTATCTACATAAATTAATTGTGCTGTTTGTATATTTTTCCCGACCCTTGATAAAGCGGCACCGCGCAAAACTAAAAGTTTTTCTTAAATACAAAACCTAATAATCATGTAATTTAACCAAAACGAAGCTCTTGGGTAAATCTGCGGTTACATAAAAGATTAGCTCGGTGGTATGGTAATACATGCTCATTATAACTACTTATTTATAACAAACAAAAGTTATTAATAATATGAAACAGATTGGTACAAGATTAAGTCTAAAAATATATTATATAGTCGCTCAGTCCGCCTCGTCTTTCAACTCTCTGTGATCTCACTGATATATTTTCAATTCAACGGTTTTTAACACGTTAACGTATTCTAGTACAGATTATGAACACTTGAATAAATTAAACCGCTGATTCGGAGAGTCAGACCACGGTATAGAAAAGTCTGAACACTGTATCGAAAAGTCAGACCACTGTATCGCAAAGTCAGACCACTGTTTCGAAAAGTCAGCCCACTTTATCGAAAAGCAGACCACGGCACCGAACTCGTCAGATCACTATTACGAAGTCAGGCCACAACCAATCAAGCTGGATCATTCTGCTCGTTCCATCTATTGTCTAGTAACGGCAACTGCGGCGCGATCATGAGTCGTTGGTGCGCTTCTGTGCCTGTTAGAACAGCGATGGTGATCCCGGCCTGGTAGGCTGCTGGTATCCTTATGTGATGCGTTCGCGGGTTCGAGTCTTGCCGCCACGGCATGCGAGATTCTCGGAGCACGTTGGCTACTTGACCTGTGGGTGAGAAGTAGATAAGTACCTACTTTAATTTTCTACCAAGGGAACTTGAATGAACCCCCCCCCCCCCCCCCGGTCAAATTTTCGTCTCAAAAAATGATCTCGATAAGAGATGTGTTTGTACAATTTAAGACAATGTAATTTTTTTGCAAAAAGCGCCATCTAGTATCTTGGGCAGTTAGGTTTTTTATAGAGGAAAAGTGTAGGTGAAGCCGTTGGCTGAGGCTTGTTTCTCATATACCATACTTTTATACACAGAGCAAGACTATTCTAAACACGTTCAAACACTAACAACGCTAAGGTCAAACGAGCGTAATTTTTTAAAGTGCGAGCTGATTAAACTGCGTACTTGAAACAAAAATAACAACTCATCGTGTGGCACAAACAGGGGCTCGATTCTGTTAAACGAATCCCTTTACTATGACAAGGTTATCGTCACAAAATCGCCAACATAGACAAGTTTTGGTATTTTACTTTGGATGAAAAAAACTAGACGGATGGACGCACGTCAAGTGTCGAGGTTGAAACCAATCTAGGACCATTTTATCAATATCTCCGTGCTAATAGAACGCACTATCTAGTTTCATTTCGGATTCTACGTGACGATACCATTGTCATAGTAAAGCAATTGATTGAGCAGAATGGGCTCCCATTTAACCCACTTGTTACGGATATCCCTTTTTCGATAGATTTTTATATTCTTTTGTATTAAGTTTAGTTATAAGCTTATTATGAAAGAAAAAGACTCACAACTCAAAAAATTACGCTCTTTTGCACTCAGCTTAAAAATAAGCTAACTTACCAAAAACATTGAAAGTATGAAACCTTGCATCCGGCACATACATAAGCGGCGTCAGATCGGTTTCCGATGTAAACCTAGACGCGATATCCCGCGCTTTCACCAGCAACACAGATGGCGACACTAGTCTTGGCCATATAATATTTTCTCTGACACATTCAAGAGGGTTGCTAAGAAACAACCCTTGTGATGATACCCCGAACACCATTTGGTGATGCCATGCGTCTGGGATTTGCGTATCAACGCCGTTTTGAAGGTTTAACGTGAGGATTGGTACGGCACCTAGAAAATAAACAAAATTTTGAGTTTGCTTAACGTTAACAAGTAATAAGCTAGTTTATGTTGCTGCTTAATACTTTGACTGCCACTGGCGCACTTCAGAAGCGACGACGTCTTTGACAGTGAGTGAACGCCGTAAAGAGCTGGATTGATCGAAACTAGCGCCACCAGCTTATTGTTAAAGCTGCTTAGTGGTAGTATTTTTGTATATTTATTGTTCCCGTTTGGTTGTTAGTGACCCCACTGGCCGTGGTCGCGGCGTAAGAATCTCGACCCCTTGAACTGAGCGTGGCGTTTATCGTGGATGTCGTATGAACCTACTAAAGGAACCTATCAGAAAAAGGTTAGAAGCTTCGTTCTGAGTATTTTAACACCTACGCTGCGATCACCAATTCGCCTGTCAAGTGCGAAGATTATGGCAAAACCCCCTCGGTAGGGGGAGGAACATTCAGCAGTAAAGCGAAATTTTTAGTGCTGTCCAATAAGTTTAGAATCGGCACGACGACACCAATCAAAGAACCTAAGATTATTTTACAAACAGTAACTACTAATTAAATATAGTGGGGTACAATCGGCTGACTTATCGCTGAAATCTTAAGCTGAAGATCTCTTCCAGGCAACCTTTGGATGGAGAGGATCGGTTAGTACAAAATGTGACGGTGGCGTAAATGACAATATAAATAAATATTTTGGCTAGAATATCAAAATAAAAACATAAACAATAAAACAAGGGTTATAAAAATAAACTGAGTATAATCAGAAGTATTTATAAGTGTCACAGAGGACAGATAGTGCAGATGAACCAAACCTACAATACAATACAATATATTTATTGATAACACTTGAGTTAAGTCAGGTACTAAGTACAATAGTAGGTTATTTTTAAATAACATTATTTGATATCATAATTAATAAAGAATAAAAAGTAATTAGATGACGATGTGTCGTGCAGAGACTTATTTAAAGAGCTGAATATCATGCCGCTTCCCTGCGAACTCATATATCAAGTAGCCCTGTTCACACATATCAACATCGACGAGTTCCAGAGGAGAGGTGTGAACACCGCCCGCGCTCTGCGCAGCAACAAGCTCGCTCACGTCCTCGTCACGCCCACGCACAAGCTGCGCAAGTCGGAGAGGTCCGTGTATATAATGGGTCCGTCGGTCTACAACAGGCTGCCGGACACGATAAAAAAGGATGCAACTTCCATCATAATGTTTAAAAATAGATTGAAGAAATGGCTCTTAGAGAGCTCTTTTTATTCTGTAGACGAGTTCTGCGCATTGCCTGTTATTTAATTTTATTATAAATGTATTTTACAATGAATTAATTATGTAGATAATGTATATAAGGTCAATATTGGATACCTACTTTATTGTTTACCTTTATATCCTTTCATTTTTGACTTGTAACTTGGCGTTATGAATAAAGTATTTGTATTTGTAATTACTTGTACATTTCAAAATTATTATTAACAAATTGGCAATGCGTAGAACTCGTTAATCGTATAGAACGAGTTTTCCAGGAGCCATTTGCGTAACCTCGATTTAAAGGCCGTCGTGGAGGTTGCATCCCCCCGGACTGTGTTCGGCAGCCTGTTATATACAGAGGGACCCATGACGTACACGGACCTCTCCGATTTGCACAGTTTATGAGTTGGTGCGACTAAAATATGTGCTAGTGTATTGCTGCGGAGAGCTCGGGTGGTGTTCAAACCTTTACGTTTGAAAACATCAATGTTTTTGTGAGTGAACATCGCCACCTGGTGGATTTGTTCGCAAGCGAGCGTCATTATCCCTAATTGTTTAAAATATTCGCGGCACGACACGTCGTCTGGCACGCCAACGATGGCGCGCACAGCGCGCTTCTGCATGACGAAGACTCTGTCTACGTCAGCAGCGCGCGCCCAAAGCTCCACGCCGTACGTGATGGTGCTGTGTACCGTCGCGTGGTAGCACGCCAGCACCACGCTGCGGGTAGCGGTCGCGGCGGCGAGGCGGCGCAGTGCGAAGCACGTGCGGCCTAGTCTAGAGCAGAGGTCTTCTATGTGGTTCTCCCATGTGAGACCACTATCTATTTGGAAACCTAGTAGTTTTGTGGATTCAACCATCTGTAGGGTAGTGTTTCCAGCGGTCACTGCGAGCAGTTGCCTGGGTGTGCCGTTCAGACGGAAAGTCATGTAGCAGGTTTTTTCTCTGTTCAGTACTAGGCCATTCGATCGGAACCATCGCTCTAAGCTCTGCACTATGTTGTTCAGCCTTACCTCCAGTTCGGGCGTGTTCGGCGCAGTCACGATGACGGCTACGTCATCGGCGTACATATATGCTTGCGCTCCGTTGACGGCTTTAGGGAGGTCGTTCAACAGAAGGCTGAACAACGTGTTTGAAAGGCATGAGTCTTGGGGGACCCCTATGGTGTTCAACAACTCCGCTGACTTCAAACGGGCATGATCACCTATGGTCTGCGTGCGGTTGGACATGAAGGAGCCTAGCAAGGATAGAGTCGGGCCCCTTATTTCGTAGAAATTGAGTTTGTCGGAGATGAGGTGGTGGTTGGCGGTATCGAATGCGCGCGACAGGTCACAGCATAGCAGCGCTACACATTGGCCATCTTCGCGCGCGCACAGCACGCGCCATACCACCTCTCTCACTAGGTCTGTGGTGCCGCGCCCGGCTCTATACGCGTACTGTCTGTCCGACATAATGTCTCGTTCTCCGATAAAAGATAGCAATCTTTTATTGAGTCCGACCTCAAAGATCTTGCTGAGGGCAGGAACCAGAGAAATCTTATCATATTCCACATGCATTTGGATTTATTTGGGTGATCGTGGATCATTTTACTGTAGTAATTAATGCGTTTTGTTTTTATTAAATTATTATATTTACTTGAATAATTTTACCCAATGATACTCAACCCAATCCGATAGAACTTACCTAATGATATCCAATCAGACAGAAAGTGAGACAACGACATGGCTCGTTCTGGGTAGGTAGGGAAGAACCTCGCTGTAACCAGACCACCAGACGCTATCTGTATTCCGTTGATCAGATCCGCGGCTGTACACCCGGCCACGGCCCTTGACAGTATGTACCTATAAAGAAATGGTTTCAGTATTTATTGCAGACTCTCTCTCTCTTCCCAGCTGGTCCCATATGGTGGTGACGTCGCGTCGTCGGAAACTTGACACTTTCTCATGTCCTGTAACACTATAATCCTTTCCTCATGTCCTGGGTCTCCCGGTCCCCTCAACCGGGGATGGAAATTTTGTAGTGCTAAATCCTACTAATATTATAAATGTGAAAGTTGTATGGATGGATGTATGGATATTTGTTACTCTTTCACGCAAAAACTACTGAACCGATTAGGCTGAAATTTGGTATGGGTATAGTTTGGGACCTGGAATAACACATAGGCTATATTTTATCCCGATAAAACGCGGGCGAAGGTGCGGGCAGCAGCTTAGCACGCACTCGTTACTTATTGACTTGTCTAAGTGCTTATTTTGTAAACCTAAAGAAATAAAGTTATTGAAATCTGAAATCTATTGCTGTACCACAACACACAACAACATAGATCTTGTTAGGTTTAATTAGTCGTAAGTCATTGCTTGTATGTGTGGTAGATTATGCAAATAAATTTTCTATTCTATTCTTCTTTCTATTCTATAACGAAATCCCAAGTCTAGAGCTTATGCAAACTTCAGCCTGATCTGTTCAGTAGTTTTGGCGTCAAGAGTTAACAAACATCCAAACATATAATATTACTAGCTGCTGCCCGCAGCTTCTGCGATTCCGCAATCTGCGGGGTTATCCCCGGAATACCATTTACCTGCCTGCCTTTCATTAAGATCTGTTAAGCCGTTTAGGCATGACAAAGGTAACAGACAGACAGAGTTAAATAATATATAAATAATGTTGGACAATCCACACAGCATCATCTAGCCCCAAGCTTAGCAGAGCTTGTGTTGTGGGTGCTAGATGACCGATATATATAATATAACACATATGTACATATATAGTTACTTCCGAATTTATAATATAGAAGTGTGATGTTATATATTTAGCCAAATACCTTGGTATTGTGGCTCCACTAGCTCGCTGTCTCGTCCCCACTGCAGTGTTTATTCTGTCTACATCCACTGGGACGCCAAGAGCATACTGAAAACCAAAAATGACCTGTTTTATATGCTAAATAAAACTCTTTTTTTTCCAAAAGGACCAAGTATGCTGTTGACCACAGATGGCTATGGCAGCTTACTTAGGATTTAAGATGCTATAAACAGGAAATTACTACGGCTTTTTAAAAAAAAAAATACAAGAAAATGCTGGACAATTTACTAGCCCCAAGCTAAGTAGAGCTTGTGTTACGGGTACAAGATAACTGATATACCTACTTAATCATCATCATCATATCAGCCCATACACGTCCACTGCTAGACATAGGCCTCCCCCATACGACGCCACAAATAGCGGTAATAGTATATATTACATAGATAATTTTTATTATGCATAAAGCACCTGGAATAATTATCTGCAGACCATACAAACATTTATCCCAAGGTCCCACCTTGGGATCATCGAACTCACACGTCCTGTCGTAGCAGTTGGACCTTCGCCCGTCGCGCATTCTTGACTCCTATTAAAAAACAGTCCTAACTCACAAAAACATTGACTATAGCGGTAGCTCCACACGCCGAGACGCCAATCTGCGTGACTTGCCTATCGCAGGCAGCTTCCTCAGACCAAATCATGCTTCGAGGAGGTTCCACGCATGATGCACTTGCTGTGCTTGTGCTAGGAATTGGTTCTGATGATGCCTGAAAAGAAGAACATAAATTGATTCAGCATAAATGATACCTATTGGAAATACCCCTTATCTTCCACCACATGTGCTTTTTGTAAGAATATAACAAGAAAACCTTTTAGGAAGATCATTTGAATAAATTATATGTACAAAAATTGAGCTTAGAGGTGGTGCCCCAGAGGAATGGTTTGCTACACCTGCTCTGTGTTGGTATGGAGGTGCCGCCTCATGGGCCCTTTGTGTCTGAACACCCTAACGCTGTTGAGAATAGGTCAGGTAGGGTTGTTTTTCTGAATATTAAATATATAATATATATATAAATAATGCTTGGACAATCCACATACAAAATCTAGATGACTGATTAACTTAATACAATACATTATACAGGGTGTTATTTGAATTAGTACGCAATACCGCTGGAGGTCACACTAGACAACCAATGTGGCGGGCGCCCGCCGCGCCACATTGGTTGTCTAGCTCTGCTTAGCTTGGGATGCTGTGTGAATTGTCAAGCATTATTTACTAGACTAACCTCATTAGAGCTCTGTCCTTCTTTGAAAGCCTTTTTCTCTGTAATCAGTGCTTGTGCCTTCATTGAATGATACACAGCTGCTGGTAAAAGTGCATTAAAATCTGTCTGAGTCAACTTTGGGTTCATCATAAATACTGGGTATGAGTGGTCCGTCAGAGGAATACTTGATTCATCTGAAACAACTTCTACAACACTTAATGCTAGCTTGCTCTCTAGTTACAGACATTATAACCAGCATACTTAAAGACTGGGATTGAGAATGTTGTCATCTCGCTGCTGTCTTGCTGTTCAAATCAGATCTGAGGGGGAAAGCACGAGAGATGACATAATTTTCAATTCCATTCATTTAGTATGCAGGTTATAATATAACAGAATACTGGTTTGTTAACTTACCTGGAGGCAACCTTGGGATAAGTTCTCCATTAAAGATATGAACACTAACAGGTGATACAGAGTGCGACATTGTCCGTCTAACTAAGATTGAATCTCCTCGTGCATTTATATGAGTTATGTAAGGACCATAGATAATATGAGGAGCCGGCTCAGGCCTGTTTTGATTTGAACTGGAGGCACCTCTTGATGTACTTGGTCTTGAATAATCAGTTCCTCGGCTTGTCGATGGCCTGCTCTCATAATGTGGTCCACTCACTTGGACCGTGTTAGGCCTATTACAAGTTTTGGCTACTATTGGAGATGGTAGCCTTACAGGTTCATTTTCTTCAGGCATTTCCATAGCTGCCTCTAAATCTGCATCATTAGTTGATTCTTCCCCACTATCAACTTCATTAGAAGGTCCTGGGTCAAAATCCATTTCTAGGAAGTCCATATCAGGACTTGAAGCTCTGGAGCCATTTTCTCTGGGGTTGGGAACTGGCTGAGCTGGTTGTCCCGCATAATTTGGGAGTGCCAATCGATCAGCCGGTAGACCCATATCGAGGCTGAAGAAGGAACTAGGCAAATCAGCTAGATGTTCTCCTCCTCGGTATGTGTAGATACAACCATCTTCAGACCCTAGTGAGTAGTCTGAAATACTTGAACTGTCATCATCCATGTTTGGTCTATTTAGTTTGAGACTTGAAGGTCTTTTCCTGTTTTCTCTGACATTGTCTGCATCACCAGACTGGCTACTACATGGTTGCAATGTGTTCTGTTCTAACCTGTTGTTGGTACCTGAGCTGGAGCAAGGAGTTGCAGAATCACTGAGATCCCCATTGGAATTGGATAAAGCTTTTGCTGAAGAGTGATTCGAGCCACTAGCGCAGTTCAGGCTCTCGTAACCTGGCTCAGTCGGTCGCCCAGGTCTCACTTCAAAATTTAGAGGCCTGTGCTCTCGTTGACGTTGAAGATATGTGGTATTTTGCCATGGGTTTTGAGAGCGTGTAGGAAATAATGCACTCATGTCGCCCTGTCCCAACTGCGCCTCCCTTGGTGATTCTGTTGAATTACTATTAATTTCACTGTCACGTTCGGCCTTCGAAGCATTCGTCATTGTTTCTTTATTAGGATCCATTTCGAAACTTAGCTTTGTACATGAATCGGCATTGAACAAGATCTCTTTTAGGGTTATCTAAAAATCTGTTTACATGACGAGTCGTAGAAACGAACAGCTGGGATCTTCAGGGATATAATCAACAATAAGAAGGAAACAAGTTTTCGAGGAAAAACACAGATAGAAATCTTAATTTTATCATTATAACAATCCAAACCACCAAACGAAACGAAACCAGTTTTGACAAGTCGAATTTGACATTTGATTGAACATTTTTTTTTTGTCACTTTGTCCATTTTATAAAAGAACAGGCAAAAGCCACTAGAGCCATACTATTGCCTTGTCTTACGTTAATTTTATTTTCTTTAGTTTAGTGTAAATGCACGTCTTTACATACAGTCAAATAACACAAAGTATCAAATAAATGTAAAGGCACCAAGGAATTTGTATACTAATACAAATTCCTTAAAAGGCACACCATAGAGTTAGTATAATACTTATATAGAGGTAACATAAGGTACACAGACGTGATACTAGCTGCGTCTACACCTACCTATCTTACATGTTAGTAAGTAAGATCGACAAAAAACTGTCGATAGAGAACAATTGATTGTTTACATTAATTGTGTTGTACATAAAGTACTTTCCGCTCTTATAACTGTACCAACATAGTTGTCATGTATCTTTGTCTATCCCACGGAGCCAAGCTATGAGTAAAAGAGATAGCTGGTGTACGTTTAGCTACGCTGCACTGTCAGTTTACATCGTGACAGTTTATGTCAGACTAGTCTGTCAAAAGTTGTGATAAAGCCACAGACATGGTAGAGCTGATCAACTTTATATAAATTCCAAGAAATTACTCCGTTTTAACTTCAATCCCGCCGCGCCGCCCCCAACAGCAACGGACGGACTTAAAAACGTTTCACGTCAGTTTCCAAAGGTTGTCATACAGCATAGAGTATCGAGCTCCATAATCATCATCATATAAGCCCATCACGTCCACAGCAGGCCTCCCCCATCGCTAAAAATAGCAGTCCTCAGCTGCCTCCATCTATTGACTCCCTGCGACCCATGTCGTCGAGACTCAAGAACCTTTACTCCCCAGCTGTTACCAGTTCTGCGAGCTATATGACCTGTCCACGGCCACTTCAGCTTACTAATTCTGAGAGCTGTAACGGTGACTTTGGTTCTCGGTTCTCCTTCGGATAAAGGATATCAAGCTGCATGGCTCATATACTTGGAAGACAGACTTCACATGCCAGGGCATAATCTATGACGAAAAATTTAATTGTAGGTACGACTTACGGGGCGGCGGCGGCGGCGCGGCCGTACAACAGTTCTTATTATGTCCATGAGAAAAAAGACTGCGTCTACATCCTGTGAATCGTATGAAATGAGTCATTCAGTGAAAGCTAACAAAAATTAAATTGCGCACAATTCATTAACTTGTGTGCCACGGCGGGGCGGCGACGACGGCGGCGCGCCGCCGGGTTGTGAATAAACTGCTTTATTTATTGCCTGTGGGTGCCTTCAGTTTTTGGTTTAGGCTGTCTCTGTCAATACAATAAGTTGTCAAAACTTGACAGTCATATCTCCTTCTCCGACATTTCTCGATGACAAGTTGATTCAGCCAGCTGTGTGTGGATTTTACTTTTTGTAGAAAATTGCGTCTCAACCAAATTACTAAATTCCTCTTGGAACTTCTTTAGTGCTAACTCTTTACTTATCGTAATATTCAGTTATCTCAAGAAAGGCAGTGAACATGGCGTACGCCTACTTATTCAAATACATCATCATCGGTGACACAGGTATCGATTTTATTTCCTGATTCGCTATTTGGTACTTCTTTATCTGCTAAGCCTGATCTATTGCATGTTCTTTGTTTGTGAAGAGTCCCAATTGTTCGTAAAGTTACTTATCACTGGGATAGTATTGATTGTTCTACAATATTATTTTGTTTGTGTTGGGCGTGAACAATAACTTTGTGGCACCCGCCTACGCTGCGCTTATAAAATCTGCGTCAAGGGATTAGATGTGCGCATAACAACACTGTATACACTAGGAATTACTAATTTTATTGAGTCTTTTCTTATTAAAACTAAGAAACAGTAGATTGTTAGGCCAGCTTCATTGTCAAGATTTTTCTTTGTTTATCATCTTTGTTGAGTAAAATATTGTTTGACTTCTGCATTTCATATTTATGTTAATTCTGAAACTGATAGCCTGCTACACATATTATTTAAGTGTTAAAAATCTTAAAAATAAAAGTACAATGGTAAAATATTATCTAACTGCATTATGCTTGTTTACTACACACTTTTACTTTACAGGTGTGGGTAAATCATGCCTCCTACTGCAATTCACTGACAAAAGGTTCCAGCCAGTGCATGATCTCACAATTGGCGTGGAGTTTGGTGCACGGATGATCACCATTGATGGCAAGCAGATCAAACTACAAATATGGGACACTGCAGGGCAGGAAGCATTCAGGTAACTCTTAAAAAGTTGTGTACCTATTTTGTGTAGACATGTCTGGGTCTCAGTTTAAAATGTAGCCTTCACAAAGAAAGAACCAGATATATGATAAGTTATGCACTTTGTACCAGTTTTTGGAAAATTTACAGTAGGATTTATGGAGTCTCAGAAAAAGACATGGTCTGAGGTTTAGGTTTTACTGCCCGCCGTAAAATTTAACAACACATATTTGGCAACATAAACATCAAACCACAAAGTTAAAAAAATTCTAACATACAATATCAGTTAAATATATACATATTTCTTTGGTTGTAATATTTACTACAACCCAAACTGCTTCAACTTAAAACTGGAATTAATAACATTATACATGCTGGAAGAAACTCTGTAGAGTGAGATGTGAACAACTTACTTTATGTTTGAATAACTGTACATGTTCAAAACACATTATTTCTTTTGTCTGGGCTTGGTTCATTGATTTTTGCTGTTATCTAAAAGTTTGTTTGTAGAATATTGAATATAGGTTATATCAGATACCTGTTTACAAATATAAACAATAACATTATCTATGTTTACAAAACTATTTATAGTCTACCACATAACTTAGTAGGTAGGACCTATCTGTATAGTAAATGTGTGTAGTAATCTGGGTAGTAAACAATCAATTACCCTACCTTTTTACTAATTAGACGAAATAAATTAAAGCATTCATCACATCAATTTATTTAAAGACTTACAACTCTATAGAATTTACACATCCATACAATAATTTTAACCCAACTACCAAAAGGACGAGGGTTATGAGTTTGGCACCCTATTTATATGTATGTAGCTGATTTTTATGTCCCCACATGATTTGTCTTAATAGCCTGATTGGTAAAGGCTATGTGAAGTCAGATAAAAATGGGGGTCTAATATAATTTGTTCTGATGATACCAGTGTCAAATAACACTAATCGTCTTTGGTTTTGTATCTCCTTAGTTTACAAAAAA
Organism: Eupithecia insigniata; assembly: GCA_947859395.1. NCBI lineage: Eukaryota > Metazoa > Arthropoda > Insecta > Lepidoptera > Geometridae > Eupithecia > Eupithecia insigniata. The sequence continues at coordinate 6,104,023 of OX402009.1, read as the reverse complement.
TATCTAGGATACTAGAATCGAGAAAAGGGAAGTTACAACAAAAATAAAAACAATCAATTTAGGAACACTGATTAACTTATTAATGACAATAACCTCATTTTGTTATCACAAAGCATTCATATAATTATTTTTCATTATTATATTGGACTACAGAGAGCATTGACTGTTTTAATAGTTCTGTGGACCTAGTAAAAATTATCATACTTAAAAGGAATATGATAGAACAGGCTGATACTAACATCATAAAGCAAGTTAGGGCATAATACTATGGTAAGCCATAAGTGTAATTTTGTCAGCAAATTATAGATTACACGGTAAAGTTACATGGCGGAATAAGTAGAGTTAGTGAGGCCGAACACCGACATACATACACTTTTATTACGACAATTGTAACGCCACATTTGAAACGCGACACATTGATCAGCCCAGTCTCGTGTCCTACGGCGAGCTAGCGGTGTAAAGGTTGTGCGTGAAACAGAGAAACAGGCAGCTTAAGTATAGCAATATGTACGTCGTCGCGTCGCTCGTACATAACTTTATGAGCTACGCAACCTGCCAATTTTTTTTTCACCCACTTACCGTAAAAGTTACTGGGATTTATCTTTTAAAGGGTTAATAATTCTAAATTATAAATACGAAAGTTTTTGAAGATGAAATGTTTGGGCGAAGGCAACGACTAAACTACCGAATCGATCGAGCTGAAGTTATGCGTAGATAAAGTTCAAGCAACTTCTAAATTTACATCCCATTAAAACGCGTGCCGTGGGTAGAAGCTAGTGTAATATGATTAGTATAATGTAATATAATTTATATTCGCTTCTTATTTTCAGATCAATCACTCGATCATACTACAGAGGCGCTGCGGGTGCTCTCCTAGTATACGACATTACCAGACGTGACACATTCAACCACTTGACGACATGGCTTGAGGATGCTCGCCAGCATTCCAACTCTAACATGGTCATCATGCTGATTGGTAACAAAAGGTGACTATGAATTAAATATTATCAAAGAATACAAAAAAGAACTACATAGTATTTACAGTTGAACTGCAGTCTGTTGCATGAAATTTTAAAAACTCATTACTCCAAACATATTAGTCTTGTAGATAAAGATTGTGGTTGAAAATGTCATGCTGTCCTGCTTTGACACTGAGCTCCATTATACAATTCAGCAGCAGCAGGCTTTCTTCAAACGCTTCGTTGTTCTGCTTGCGAAGCGTTTAGTGAAGTGGAAGTATCAGAAGATTTTAGATATTCATCTTGTGTATATTTCCAGTGACCTAGAATCTCGCCGCGAAGTAAAGAAAGAGGAGGGCGAAGCGTTTGCCCGCGAACACGGCTTGGTGTTTATGGAGACGTCAGCGAAGACCGCTGCGAACGTCGAGGAGGCATTCATCAACACGGCCAAAGAGATCTACGAGAAGATACAGGAGGGAGTCTTTGATATCAACAATGAGGTAAGGATTACTTGTACTTTAGGAAATATGAAGAACTTTACCCAGGATCAATCCAACGATGGATAGGTATCCATCCACGGTTGTCTGGTAGAGGCCGCTCGTGACCGAAAAGACCGCCAACTGTCACATTTTATGGTATCAAATTTTCTGTTAATTGTTTTGTAAAGTGCAATAAATCATTTGCTATTTATCTAACTTTTACAGCTCCTTTGCAGCCTCTCGGCTAAGTTGACTGTTGAAAGAACATAGTACACAGCCAAAAGTCAAAAATTCTTTATTTCCGTAAATACAATAAATGTACACTTAGAAAAGGTCAAATTGTTAAAATTAAATACTGACATGGAAATAAAGTTATATTTGGATTTCTGTCGCTTTGGTGTGTAGACTAAAGTAAAGAAGCGACGAAGAAACCTTTAGCCTGTAAGGTGTTACTTTTCGAGTTGGAGCAAAATCCGTCCCAAGCTTTTTTATCTTCTAGATAGTCTGATATTTTGTAATAAGCCTTTTTACAAAGGATTTGTTTGACAATTTGTTTGAATTTATTTATTGAAAGTTTTTGTAACTCGCTAGGAGTTTTGTTGTAGAAGCATATACATACATTGATTGCCCTTTAAAAGATACATTAATCTTGTGTAACCTTAGTTTTGGGCACAGCGAGTTTATTCTTATTTCTAGTGTTTAGCTTCTATGTATACAGTCTTTCAAATACTCATAGATGTTTGCTTTATTTACTTGTGTGTAACTGCCAGGCAATTCACACGCGTATCCAGGAGGTCGGTGGTAGATTCTACATATCGGTACACTTACCAAAAATTACAACAATTATGTAAAGAATAAAACCGACCAAGTGCGAGCTGACTCGCACACGGAGGTCCGTCCAATCTTACAATAAATTTCCTTCGCTTCTGCTTACTAATCAATGATATCTAATTCCAGGCCAACGGCATCAAGATTGGTCCCCAGCACTCGACGGGCGGAGGCGCGGCGGGGGCAGGCGCGGGCGCGGGCGGCGCGGCCGGCGGTGGCTGCTGTTAGGTGATGCCTTGCACACACTGAGATGGACACGCCGATATGGGCTAACAGGTGATATATATTTATAAAATTTCGTGATTCGTTATACCCTCATTAGCATTCATATTATGTCCACTGCTGAAAATACCTGGTGGTACCTGGTAATACCTGGTACAGGGGTGGTAACCCACACCGTTCGATCAATCGATCGTCACCTCTGTCATTGATCTGACGATGATTAGACCCTGTTTTACTTATGTAATTTTAATTTTGTGACGTGTCCAAGAGTCCGGTAAGGTCTAAAGGAAATAAAGCACTTTGATATTTGATCGATTGATTAGTTAGTCGACCGATTAACCAAAGCTACCACACCAATCGACCGTGTGGTAACACCTTAAGTAAAGTAAAGTATTGTTTATTGCATGAAATACATGTAGGTATAGGTGTTTTTATGTCTATATGTGTCAATGTATTCTTACCTTTACGGTGTGCAATATCTTTGTACAAATAACAAAAATCAATTAAACAAGGCTAACAATAAAATAAAACTGTATGTAATTGAGACTAATGCTGAAAGCAACTTAAGAATAACAAATGTCATGAAGCAGAAAAATCTTTGTCAATTAAAAATTCATTTATAGCTTAATAGCATTTAGTTGAAAGAATCGTTTTTAATTTTCTCTGAAACTCTATATTCGGCAGCAGTCTTATAGATTGTGGTAATTTATTTTCTATGGAGGGTGCCATAGCAAAGATACTTTTGCCCATCATTGTGGTTTTTACTTTTATATGACAGACTTTATTGTGGTCGCGCCTATTGTGCACAACGAAATCCGAAGGTTGGCCGAAGAGATTTTGATTATTTCTGACAAACATAGCTCTAAAATATAGTACAACAAAATAACTGACAACAGAGGTTTCGTCATAATTACGTTTGACAGGCGGATTGGTGATTGTAGTGGTGTTAAAATATACTGTAATAATGTAATTGACGACTGATGTGGCGCGGTGGGCGAAGGTCCGCCTGCGACGCAGGAGGTTGCGGGTTCGATTCAAGCCTCGGGACAAATATTTGTACGATCTGCAAATATTTGTTCAGGGTGTTCTGGTCGTTTTTCTATGTATAATAAAAAATATATGTATATCTATGTAATATATTGTATTATGTATATCAGTTATCTAGTGCTCATAACACAAGCTCTGCTTAGCTTGGGGCTAGATGATGCTGTGTGATTTGTCCAGAATTATTTATTGATTTTTATTATTTATTAATTTCGGTTATGAAGATTAGATAATTTTATTAGTTGATAATTAATTGACGATTGATGCGGCACGGCTTCTAAATACGATGGAAGACCGATGTGGCGCGGCAGGCGAAGGTCCGCCAGCGACGGAGAAGGTTGCGGTTCCCGTCTTGGGACCTGTTTGTACGATTTGCAAATATTTGTGCCGTGTGTTTTGGGTGTTTTCTCTTTATGATAAAAAAGACTATGTATTATAATATGTATATCAGTTATCTAGTACCTACCCATAACACAAGCTCTGCTTAGCTTAGGGCTAAATGATGCTGTGTGGATTGTCGAGCATTATTTATATTAAATGTTATCCTAAAAATTACCGATTTCGGCGGGACTTGAACTCCCCTTCCAGGGGAAGGTTGCGGGGCGATATCATTCTTCTTTGAAATTACCCCGAGTGCGAGGGCTTACGCACTATAATAACAAAAACATTATTATTTATACGTATTTATTTATATAAATACGATAATAAATAATAATAGTAAAAAAAATAAGAAAGAGACTGTAGAAGACAGCGGGACAGCATGTTGACCTGGGGGCCTACTCGGAAAAGGAAAATCGAAGTTTCTTTTTCGTTCTGGTGCAAAACCAACTCTTGTCGCTTGCATAAGATTAGCGTTTGCACGAAAAATAATCAGAAACTTCGATTTCGTTTTTACGAGTACGGGCCCTGGTGTCTTCTTCAGTCTCTTTCTTTATCTACATTAATTTTACATTTATTATTAGAAAACGAATTTTTAAAATCAAACAATTATTTTTGGATTTTACCTCAGGAGTTCTAATAACATGTTTGTTTTCAGGAACGATAGCAGCTGTGTGCAACGAAAAATGTTACGAAGCTATGCTGGATTATTGGAATTATTTTTAAATGCTACAGTAGCTTCGCTCTGGACTTGTAATACGTTAATCAGACACTTTTAACTCAGTAGAAAATTAAATTTTTAAAGTATAATACAGTCAATAGACGTGTTGCCTATTACGGGTGATTTACTCCAAACAGTTCTATTTAATATAGATCCTTTTTACAAGAAAACTTTGCTATTGCATTAAGTTTCATTTCATGAATGTAAATAGACATAACGGGAATGTTAGATCAAAAAGCTAAAGTTGTTTTCATCGCGATATATATAAATTCAATATAATAATTTATATTGAGCTTTTTCATTCAGTGTGTAAATTGCGTAGATCTTATTTGGCCGTGGATCATTTATCATTATAACGGCATTTATTTAAAAAGTACATTGATGTTATAGTAATTATACGTATAACACTAAAAATAATGATTGATGTTTGATTCATGTAAGGACTTGGTTTTAAATTGGTCTCCACTGTTGATCACAACACTTTTTGAAATGACCTTGCAGCCTGATTGCAAATAAATACAATCTGTGTTACATTTTAGTTTTATAAATTTTATTGAGAGTTTTAGTAAATTTATATTATTTATATAACAACTTAATTCACGTATGGATTACACTGTACTGTGATTTCAATCTGTGTTATGAATATTGTACACATCTCGTCACGGTTTAATAGCGCTCGGCGAAAGTGGGGGGTTACTGCGCAGTTGTAAAACGGTGTAAAAATCTAAATATCTACTTCTGCGCATCAAGGTCAACGCTATTAAACCGTGACGGGGCGTAGGTACAGGACCTATGTATTATTTTCTAATTTAATGCGAAACATGATTGTTTCTACATTATGATGCCTTGCATAAGTGATCAAAAGACATGTTGTTATTGTGTAAATATAATCTTGAAAATGCTTTGTTCTTCAGATAATGGTCTTTTGAAAATAAGTAAAAAATTTAAAACATTAACAAAGCTATGGGTGAGGGCCTAGATTATAGATTTGCACAAGATGTCTCAAAACAAATCATCAGTTTGAGATGATCAAAGAACGACTGCTTGCAAGGAATGACGGAGGGACATGATAAATAGGTGTATGTACTTTAAGTTTAGCACATTGTAATGATAAAAAATATTTTGTAAGGTTACAATATGCAAACACATTTGTAAGGTGTATGTAATTCATGAGAGTAAATGTTGAAAAACCCATGTTACTTTTAATTGTTAAATTTAATCTGTATATTAAATTAGTTCCCCTAAAAGGTAAGTAATTTTTAAGAGGATCTCCTCTCCCTTGCTTAAGTATGTACGGTTCCCACCCTATCTAGTTCGCCTGTGCCCAGATAGGCATTTATGGTTCAGTTTGTCAAGGCCTGAGGATTTGCCACAGACATGATACTAGCTGCGCCGGATTTTCTTGCTAGTGATTTGTTTATTGACATGGTAGGTAATAATGCGATAGGTCTCTAGCTTTCTAGCTTCAATCGCATTAGTATCTAGGCAGGATGTTGGAGGGTCTTCCACTATTATTGTATTAACATTTCTTGGCTGCGCATAGGGCTCCTGTAAATGTGCCCCAAAAAAAAAATTGTGCCCATTTGAATGTTTCAGAGTAATTCGAGAATAAGATACCACTGGAGTAACGTCTGAAAACGTTCCCCCAGCGCGGATTCTTTTTTACCTACTAGCCTAATCTAAATTAAACGATAGCTTGGTAGGTAGGTATACGTACATATTTGTGCCTTTCCTTGGCCGAGCAGCGGCATTTGTGCCCCCTGTGGTTTATGAGTTAATGCAGATGCTGCTAGAGCACTTTTTCTGATCTGTGCATGTGCTGGTGCTGGAGTAACGTTTAGCAGATAGATTGTGCCAAAAAAACTAAGTAGGTATATGTACTTATTTTTATTTATATCAAAATACGAGCCTTAACCTTATCATATACTAGCATCCCACCCCGGCTTCGCACGGGTAGTAGAGCATTATATGTCTATTATAACTTTTTCCGACACTTCCAAAAATTATCGTATGTATAATATTATAGCAATTTACACGAAACCTAGACAAAATACATACATACTTAAAGCTTCCTTATGAATCACTCTATGGATTGGTGAAAATCGCATGAAAATCGTGCCGGTGCGCCATAGGCAATGACAGTGTTAAGCCGTGTTGACACAATCGAATAATTTAAAAATCATTAACTAACCAAGAAAGCAATGCTATTCATCAAGAGTGTTACTTTCTGTACTACTGATATCAAATGCTCGCGCTCTATTTATTTCATTTAACACTAAAAACATACAGTTTGTCAGTTCTGGTGTCTTTACTTTGACTGCACCATGGCTCTTCACTTCAGCCCTAGCTGTCTTCACCTCGAGGAGTTCCAAACATGTTAAATCTAGTTCTGACTTGTGAAATAACTGATTTACTAAAAGTTGATAAGTCAATTTCTCTCGTTCGAAAGTTTTTTCGGCTTTTAATCTGAAATTATAATAAAAGTTATTAGTACCCAAATATCTACTTTCTTTTAACAATGAGTTATGCAGAAACACCAACAATAATAATTATGCTGGATAATTCACACAGCATCATTTAGCCCCAAAAGTAAGGAAAGCCTGTGCTATGGATACTAAAGTGATTATACCTTACATTAGGTAGGCAGAGAAATTTTATTTTTTTGATTACCCTGAACGAATCCCTGCAGCTCGTACAAACATTTTGTCTCAAGGCTTTAATGAAACCTGCAATCGGATGCTTGCGGGATTTCCGCTTTGAGACAAAATGTTTGGGCATAAGGAGTTTTCAAAAGCGGAACTTCTCCCGCCGCGCCATAGGTACATATAATAAAAAGTTAAGTTCACATAGACAAGTCTAATTTTAAACTAGGTAGGTAAAGATTTTTATCAAATAAAGTGTTAAGTAATTGATTTTCTCTTCTATACTAATTTGGTCTTGATTAAAGATACATGACATGTCACTTAAAGAGCGTTTTATGAGCTTAGAGTCTGTAAAATAAATTCTTACTTATTCCAAACTAGAGATATATCTCCAATATCAAATGTAAAGGTTATTTTATCTTTGTGTTCCACTTGTGGAGTTTTGTAGATCATGATGAATGGATCTATGCTTTTTGATGAATCATTGTCCAGAAAGTTCATCCCAAACTGAAATAGTTGATTCTAAAAAGAAAAAGGCATAGTAAATGAATTATGATAAGAGCTTCTTAAAGTTAAGTAAATTAATAATAATATATCCCTCAGTGGGGCTACGGCCCCATGCATGCCCAAAGGACGACGCCTATATGCTCATATGGCCCTTGATCAAGGAAATAATAATGCCAGACTATCTACTCAGCAACATCTAGCCCCAAGCATTATGGGTACACATAGAGGGTACTTGATGACTGATATACTTAATAGAATACATTACGTGGATAGATATTTTTCATTAAACATAGAAAATTGCCAGAACACCCGGAACAAATATTTGCAGATCGTACAAACATTTGACCAAGGCGGGAATCGAAACCGCAACCTCCTGCGTCGCAGGCGAACTTTCGCCCGCTGTACCACATTGGTTGTCAAAATCATAACATTGTAACCATTCGACTAAAACTAGCTTGAAATTCAGCTATCGGTGATTTTACCTACCACCAAATATAGCTTAACAGTCAAGATAATAATGCGGGTAGCTACACAGGATGATAAATCATTATCTTCTAGCCTAGAAGAAAAACATCATGAAAAGATACATTAAATATTTAAGCATCAAATTAATACCTGTGTAAAATGATACTGTGTGATGTTACAGTCGAAAATTGTCTGCAGGGTTGCCTTCACAGAGATTCCAACTTTCTGTTCCCCTCGCTCTAACATGAAGGGTAGATGGATAGACCCAGGTAAGGTTTTATTCACACCCCATGACATGAGTATTGCCATGTAGGCTACTTTGCTTTTCAAGTTTTTTTCAGCAGATGAAGTTACGGTGATCTGAAAAATATATTTTATGTATGCACTAAGTTTGAACCAGTAAAAAAAGCAGTACCCATAGTTCGCAGTCAAATACTCTACTCTGGTTATAAATTATTTTTTTTATATTTAAAGTTATGTTATGCCTCTTTGTACTGAGTAATCTAATTGCTGATATGTGTTACTACATATTATTGGGTTTTTGTTCGAACCAGTTATGGACATGTTTTTTATGTAACAAATAAATGATGTACATGGTTTTTTTACAACAAAGTAGTAGTAGTGTAGTTGGTTTTGTATAGTTGGTAGATTAAGACTAAATATTCATTGGAATCTTACCATGAGGGCACTTGCATCTTCTTCGCAATATCTCAAACAGGGCTGCTCCTCAAGTGTAACCATATATTTAATGGAAGAGCTTTGCAATACACTGACAAGTCCATGTCTTATTTTTGATGCATAAAATTTTAACTTCACTTGCTGATACTGCAGGTTGTAGAGTGGTGTTACTTGGTTGATACCCCATAATCCTTCATTGTAGATAACTGAAAGCAATAAAGCTTACAGATTACTGGTTAAGTATCTCAAGGTCGGAAACGTCAGAATTTCTGAATCTATCTCTAATCTTAAAGAAATAACCCCCCCCCAGCAATAGGGTAATTTCTTGAAATCAGATTGGTTTCAAGAAATTACCTATTTATTATTTTCCTCTGATTAATTTCATTTCATTTATTTCACCGTAGGTACATGCCGTGGGGCCGCGGCATACGAATATCGACCCCTCCAACTCAACCCGTGGATGTCGTAAAATCCGGCTAAGGGAACCTACCGGAGGAAGGGCAGCAGCTTCCTACTGAGTATTTTTTTTTAAACACCAACACTGCGATCACCCATCCGCCTGCCAAGCGTGGTGATTATGGCAAATCCCCCCCTACATGGGAGACCATCCACTCGATGGACCGACGACATCGTAGCGGTCGCAGGGAGTCGATGGATGGCGGCGGCTCAGGACCGCTATTTGTGGCGTCGTACGGGGGAGGCCTATGTCCAGCAGTGGACGTGTATGGGCTGATGATGATGATGAGGTACATATTAATACACTTGATGTTGTAAAATATTATTGCTTAATTATTAAGCTTATTAAGATTTTTACTACAATACTTATTTTATGAAAATCAAGGATGTACCCTAAGGGATTGTAATCGCATCAATCTCATCTCGATGTAGGTATGATAGGTTTGGAAAGCTGGGAGTAGTGGTACCTTTTAAGTGTTGGCCTTTTTGTGGGCTGTAAGATATATCCATGGCAGTGTGAGACTACACCTGCGGCGCAGGAGTTTGCGGGTTCGATTCCCGGCTTGGGAAAAATGTTTGTACGCTCTGCAAATATTGTTGCTGGGTATTTTCTATGTAAAATAAATAATATCTCTCTCTGTATGTATATATTTTATTATATATAGTAAGTCATCTAGTACCCATAACACAAGCTCTACTTAGCTTGGGGCTAGCTAGCTGATGCTGTGTGGATTATCTAACACAGGGACGAGGGAAAATTCTACCTCATCCCTGGTCTAACATTTATATTTAATTTGTTTATTGGTATGCTGGTTGCGATAAAGAATCTTGACGTAAGCAGCAGTATCTTTATATAAGACGTTTGCATTGCGTTAGAATATACTAAGGCAGTAGACAGAATGGGATTTGTAACTAATTGTAACTTACCTGCGAGAGGATCAATGTTTGGAGCGTTATAGTTTGAACTTTGGTTTGATTCTCGATTCCAAGACACATCCTCGTGCAATAAAGCCATCATGGGACACCAGGTAAATGTGCAGTTAAATGGTCTTTTTTTATCACCGAGAGAAAAGAAAACACAAATTGTCGCAAATGCAATCCAAAACAAAACTGAATTTTAATTCAAGTTTCATCTAACTCAACTTAGGGATGGGTAAAAAATATCGATATATCAAAATATCGATATTTTTTCAGAAATTAATCGGTATAATTAGACGATATTTTTAAAAGCGATTTATCGATTTTCGATATTTAGTTCAGGGAGGGTACATATCAAAATTCATATCAAAATCGATACATATTAATTGTAAACAATTATGTACTTCCGGTTACCGATTATTATTATAGTATGACCACAGACATGGTAGAGCTATGCCTAAAGCAGAACAAACATATTTTCACAATTACTTAGAAAAAAAATGTTTTGTTCACTTTCTCTCTAACCAAAAATGAATAAGCCTATCTCACCTCTTTTTACTGTAACAACGCTAACTCACCATAGACAAAATTGAAGATGAAGCCCATGATTTGTTGCTAAGCAACAAACGGCAAATGTCTGCAAATGTCAGCCAATTGTCATGTTATGAAAGTATTGTGCGTGTTGTTACTTCGTTCTTTATATAAATCTCGTGAAATATGTTCGAAAAAGACTGAAATAAATGGCGAAGTGTAGTGCACCTTTGTACGGCAAGGCATCGTATTGGAAAACACCCGAAATTCCTTTTCATCGGTAAGTTTTGTTGTGCCTTACAATATCTCAAATTGTTTTTGGATTACTGTGTGGATATTTGGCGATAATTCGGCATTATTTATACAGTGACTAACTGTTCTATGTCCAGGATCTCGTAAAACATGTACTAAGGTCGCTTATAAATAGTCCTGTAATAACATTTATCAGTTTTTTAAACTTTGTTTTGACTTTTCATATACTTGTATGATTTTCAAGGGCCGCATCTAGGTCCAGCCTGGGTCTAGCTGTTTTAGAAGTGTGTGTGACGAAGTTTTATTTGCAGTTTTATGGTTTAGTATCCATTCTTGAGAAACCCTTTGATAGGTATCAAATAGACTGAATAATATATTTATTTAACAATATTAACATAATATTAACATTTATATTTATTTATTTATAGTGTGATTATGTATATATAGCTTAATAATCTAATTATTTAATTTTGTGATTGTAAGACCAGTGACGAACACGATTTTGATCATTTACATTTATTGATTTAGGCTATTGTAAAATTTTATGTAGATTTATGAATAAAACTTAATGCTAAGCAAAGCAATTCAACGAAAGAAATCATTAAAACAAGTGTTTTGTTTAAAAATAAAGAACATACAACCTGTGTTTATTTATTTGTAAATGTGGCAGTATATTTATCGGAATAGATTATAATGCCACAGTTGTAATGCCCCCGCCCCCTTATCCCTGAGTTCGGCCCATAGATTGTCCATGTGTACGTGATATTTGTATGTAGGTGTAATTGGCACAAATACTTTTAGAAATGTTGAATCTAGGACAGCTTATTCATTGATATCGATAAATGTGAACAAGGGGCAACACCATAGAAAAATAAGTAGGTAGAGGTAGTAAAAGTAATTTCTGGTCTTATATCTATGTATAGTTGTCATGTATCTTTGTCTATCCCTCGGAGTCAAGCTATGAGTAAAAGAGATGGCTAGTGTACGTATAGCTATACTGCACTGTCAGTGTCAATCGTGTCAGCTTGTAACTGACTAGTTAGTTCAAAGTTGTGGTAAGGCTGATGAACTTTATTGAAATTCTAAGAAATTACTGCGTTTTACGTAAAACTTTGTTGAAAAAGTGAAAATATGTCGTGTTCTGCTGTGTTCTGTCCTTCAAAAAGCACAAAAGGTGGAGTAAAAGTACCGGATTTGTCATTAAATGTTTTTCGCTCATTACAAATACTAAAGTAATTATTTTTATTACTAGAAATCTGTAGTAACAGCATTTTAACAATCTGGTTCATGTGTTCCTATGAGTCTAGGATACAAATAATGTCCAAAACCATGAATAATTAGCCGAGATAAATTTCGCATCTGTGCTAGTGATGCGCTTAACAATCAAATTTAGTTTTCGGGTTATACCGCATTTGACCCACTAGTTTCGGCCAAAACTGGTCCGAATCAGGAAAATAAAAATGATTGCTGATTTCATTCCTGATTCGTCCCATTTCAAGATTTCGTACAGAAAGTACTGTCTTTCACACTCTTTTCAAGCATGTAGATGATGATTTATCATTATTATTTCCGTAGGATTTATTTAACTAGTTTATATAACTCAAAGTACGAGGAAAAAGGAAATAGACAAGATAATAACTTTAATAACCTGTAAATATTATTTTCACTTGTTTTTTTCCGGAAGTTTTCGTTCCAAAGTTAGATAATTTGATTTTAGTCTAAATATAAATTTTTCGTAGGTAATTACTTTGTTTATATTTTTCTTTTATTAAGGCACAAACGATACAATATCCTTAAAATTAACAGAATATAAATATCAATGTATACATCAATCAAAATGCCAGTGAAACACTGGATAGGTACATATATCACTTCGATTTATTCCGGTTTACTACGAGCTTACATGAAAGTTTGTATACAGAAGGAGAAGAGAGACTCATAGAAAGACAGTCAAGCACAAGGAAGATTTTAGATAATTAACCATAGAGGAAACGGAAGTTCAATATATAGATCGCGATACCGGTACAAAGGATTAGCCGGCACGGGCGGCGTGCGCTTCGCGGGTGTGTTGGGATAGCGACTGCCGGGCGACGAAAACCGAACCCCTTGTCTGTGCGTCGGCGCGGCTCCCGAGCGGGAACGAGCTTCGCCGAGCGCAAGACAAAGGAATTCCTCGGAGCTGCACATTTCTAGTACTACTAGTATCGCGCGGCTTGGTTTGTGTCATTTTATTGTTTAGTGTGATGTCTGAATGTATGGTATAAGGTGAGTAATGAGTGTCATAGTGTTATTATATACGTAAATAAATATCGTGTGTATGTGTAGTGTGTAGTGATATTATATACATAAATATAAATACATAAAATGGTAGGGTCACCTACATCACTCCCTTCCCAGAGAGCGACTATGGTCGATAGAAGTCAGGAAAATGCACACGTCGTCCTGAACGTGTCGTCCTAACAGGTGGATCCCCGGGAGGTGGCTGTGGAAGGTCTGGAGTAAAGGGTAAGGTATCTCGTTGCGGTGCGGCTGAATCGGTGGACAGTATATAGGCTGGCTTAAGGCGGTCTATGCTTACCGTCACGTCTTTACTCGCTATGCGTATATTAAAAGTCTTAGCACCTCTCTTGAGCACTTTGTACGGACCTCTGTAGGCGGGCTGTAATGAGCCACGTAGCACTTCTTCCCGGAGGAATACGTGACTAAAGTTGGCAAGCTCCTTAAATACGAAGGCTCTGCGAGTGTTGGAATGGTGCTGTGGTGGAACTGGACGTACTTTCTCAGCAAAAAACTTCATGCGGGCTGAGAAGTCGGTGATGTCGGTGGTGTAGTGAGCTACGTCGTGGCCAAAAAATTCGCCAGGAAGACGGAGCGGCTCTCCGTACATCAGCTCAGCCGAAGTCGTCTGGAGGTCTTCTTTGAAGGCACTCCTAATGCGAAGCAGCACGAGTGGGAGAGACTCGGTCCAGTCTGCGTCAGCGTGACAGGTAATCGCTGCCTTCAACTGACGGTGAAATCGCTCCACCAAGCCGTTGCACTGCGGGTGGTAAGCTGTTGTCCTACGGTGATCGAAACCGATGGACTTGGATAGCTGCTGAAACAATGCCGACTGAAATTGCCTACCTTGATCGGTAAGGATCTCCGTAGGGCAGCCGTATCGGGCCACCCAGCAGGAAACAAACGCTTTAGCCACTGTTTCGGCGGTGATATCGGTAATAGGCACTACTTCCGGCCATCTCGTGAAGCGATCGACGGCGGTGAGGCAATACCGATAGTCACCAGCAGGCGGAAGAGGGCCGATCAGGTCTAAATGGACATATCTGAAACGCGCTGAAGGTAAATCGTGCTTACCTAAAGGTGAGACAACGTGTCTGGTTACCTTCGAGCGCTGGCAAGTCAGACATGCCTTAGCCCATTCACGGCAGTTTTTCCGCATCAGTGGCCAAACGAAGAGTTGAGCAATGAGCTTAACTGTAGCATTGGCGCCAGGGTGACTGAGAGAGTGAAGACAGTCGGAAACCTGCTGACGCAGTTGCTGTGGGACGAATGGTCTGGGGGACGGTGTACTGACGTCGCAGTACAAAACGGCGCGACTCCCAGGAATGGTTGTCTTAGTGAGGCGAAGTGATGTGTCACCATTGAGGTGGTCTGCGAGATCTGGATCAGTGGCTTGGAGTTCAGCCATCACTTCAAGGTCGACTGGCATCTGCAGTTCTTCGACACGCGACAGAGTATCGGCAACCAGGTTGTCTTTGCCGGCGATGTGTACGATGTCGGTGGTGAACTGCGAGATGAAGTCATATTGACGCGGCGAACAGTTACTTTTCCGCTGATGGAAAGCATAACAGATAGGCCTGTGGTCAGTATAGAAAGTAAAGTGAGTGGCCTCAAGCATGTGCCGAAAGTATTTTATGCTCTCGTAGATAGCAAGGAGCTCGCGGTCGTACGGAGAGTACTTAGTCTGCGATGGGCTCAACTTGCGAGAGAAAAATGCTAGCGGCTGCCAGTGTCCATCCTTCAGCTGCTGTAGGACTCCACCTAAAGCTGTGTCGGAAGCATCAGTGACAAGTCCTAACTTAGCCTGCGAGTCAGGATGAGCTAGAAGAGCTGCATCGCAAAGGCTTTTCTTGAACGCTTCGAACGCGCGCAGTGAATTCACTTCTATGGCTACTGGATGAGAAGCTTTAACCGACCCAGTCAGCAAGGCATTGAGCGGCGCTTGAACTTGCGCAGCGTTGGGCAAAAATCTACGGTAAAAATTCACCATCCCCAAAAATCGTCGGAGCACTCTGACGGTTTTTGGAGGTGGGAACTTAGAGATGGCTTCTACCTTGCTTTCCAGTGGTTTGGTGCCCTTCTCAGAGATGTGGTACCCAAGGAATGTTACCTCCGAGACGCCGAAGACACATTTGGCCGAGTTGACCAGCACGCCGTACTTCCGCATGCGTTAGAAGAGCTGGCGCAAGTGGTCTTCGTGCTCGTCTGACGATTTGCTGTACACTAAAAAATCGTCGAGGTACGAGTAACAGAAGTCGAGTCAGCTCGTCCACGAACCTCTGGAAGGTCTGGGCTGCGTTGCGAAGCAGACAGTGTGAAAAATCGTGTATGTGACGAATTGGGTACTGGTCTGGAATAGTTCGCGCGTTGAGTAACCTATAACCGCCACAGGGGCGTCACCCGTTATCTTTTTTACTAACAAGGTGCAATGGTGATTCCCGGGGGCGAGTCGTCGCGGGGAACATGACACAGGTGGACCAGGTGTAGTGCGAATGTGGTGTGTAATTTTGTGCTTTACGATACCAGGAGTACCAGCAGGGCGTGTTATCTCCGGGTATTCTGCTAAAATTTTATGGTACTTACCGTCACCACCAGTCGCTACCTTTACACTAGATACAAGTGAATTACTTAAATCTAAAGAAGCTACAGTGCTAACATTGGTAAGGCTATCGATGAGTTTTTGTTGACCGACATCGACGATGAGGCGATAGTGTGACAAAAAATCTACGCCTATAATCGCTTTCGTGACGTGAGCAACAACAAAGTGCCAAGGAAAATTGCGGCGGAGACCTAAATTCAAATTTAGTTGAATGTAGCCGTAGGTATCGATATCCGACCCATTGGCAGCACTGAGCTGATATGAGGTTTTACACAAGCGTTCACGAATCGCGGAAATCGGGTACACACAAATGTCACTTCCTGTGTCTATTAAAAACTGTGTTCGCGTATCACGGTCCGTGATGAAGAGACGACCTGTGCTGGCGCTGCGGCAGTCCTTGGTCGCCATCACTGATTCCCCGTCGCGTTTCCCGCCTTGAAGTCGCAGGGCTTGATGCATCTGCGCGCCTCGGCCCCGTGCTTAGAGTGGAACCAGCACAAGGGCCACTTCCGGTAGCTGGACTGCGAGCGGCGCGACGACAAACGGTTGCGTTGTCCGTGTCCTCGTCGCTCGGTCGATCGGGAACGGTGCTGCGACTGCGTGGTTAACGCGCTTACCTGCCGTGTCAGCTCGGCTACCTGTCGCGTCAACTCATCGATAGGCGACGATGGTGCCGCTGATGATGATGATGGTGCGGTGGTCGCCGCTATGTGGTGCGTCGGCGCAGCGATGTCGTGGACACGGTCAGCGAGCTCGGCGAGTGAATCCAGGGGCAGCGTACACTGCGACGCGACGATCGGCTGCATCGAGGTAGGTAGTCGGCTAGACCAGATTGTCCTCACGAAGTACTCGGGTATGTTTGGTCCAGCCAGTCGCTGTAAATGTCGCAAGAACTGCGACGGCTTGCGTGTGCCAAGCTGCTCAAGCGAAAGTAGCTGCTTCACCTGATTTTCTCGAGTCGTCGACAGTCGCTTTTGAGCCGTTGGTAGTCGGGAGGACCTATGAGAATGTCCTCAACCTCGGCTGCGTACTGGCGATCAAGATTGGCCGAAATGTGGTAAAATTTGGCCGCATCGTCTGTCACCCGCATAATCGCAAATTGGCCCTCCACTTGTGCGAACCATATCGCCGGTTTCTCAGGCCAAAAAGGTGGTATGCGGATGTTTATAGGCTGCGGCATCGGCGATGTGGCGGGGGTAGCCATTTTGTGCCGTACTCGGCGCTGTTGCGTATTCACACCGGCTTGGGAATCGTCCGTCTCGGATCCACTGGAATTCTTTATTGTTTCACTTGTGGGCTCCGTCATTGCATCATTGATGTCCTGCGCGGGGTCACCAGTTTAGAAGCTCTAGTGGGTCGGTGATAAGTGAAACACTGGATAGGTACATACATTCACTTCGATTTATTCCGGTTTACTACGAGCTTACATAAAAGTTTGTATACAGAAGGAGAAGAGAGACGCATAGAAAGACAGCCAAGCACAAGGAAGATTTTAGATAATTAACAATAGAGGAAACGGAAGTTACAATAAATAGATCGCGATACCGGTACAAAGGATTAGCCGGCGCGGGCGGCGTGCGCTTCGCGGGTGTGTTGGGATAGCGACTGCCGGGCGACGAAATTTACTTCTTGCATTACCAGATAAATACAATAATATTGCTACAGCCTTAGAAGCGATGAATGAAGATCTGACCTTAGAAAAGACAAAAAGGACTCTACTTGACGCAGAAATCAGTCTAGATAACAAGAACTCACCAGATCCGGATAATGCATTTAATATAAACTCCTGGAATTGTAATGAAACAGGCCACAAAGCAAAATATTGTCACAAAAATATTCATAATAGAAAATATTACAATTCCGGAGGTGCTCATATCCGTGGCAGTGAATTATATGAACGAGGTCGTCGCAGAACTCAAGAACGCTTTCGAGGTACAAACCGACCAAGCACATCAAGAGATAGTGAAGCAATAGCCCAAGAAGAAACTACGGAAGGAGTGGGCTGTATGGTTGAGGAATTCAATTTGTCTTGTAAGGCACCAGTAGATCAATCAATTTATTTTATAATAGATTCTGGTGCACCGCAAAATTTCATTTCTAATCATTATAGATTTTTTTTTACAAAAGTCAAAACATTAGATCATCCAATTAAAATTAACACGGCAAATGGTCAACAGTTAATCGCATACGAAAGCGGCCATTTACCGATAAAATGTGGCAATGTCAAGTTTACTGTCGAGGGACTTATAGTGGAGAATTTAGCTTATAATCTACTCTGTTCGAAAATTACTAGAAAAACCGAACGAAATCATATTTAGAAATAAATATGCAAAAGTTATCTTTTATAATGGTTCCATTATATGGGCTTATAACAATGGCAAACTTTATATTTTACAGGGTGAAATGATGAAAACAGAGGATGTAGTTGCAGCTATACATTCAGCAGATGGCATGTTGTGGCACAGACAAACTTTACAAAGGCTACGGCTACCACCTAATAACAACGTTTGTAATGCGTGCATGACAGGTAAGGCAACACGGCTACCATTCAAAACATTAGAGCGACCTAGGTCACGTCAAGTCTTAGAACTGTTACACAGTGATATAGCGGGCCCGTCCAACATTCCGACAATACAGGGTGAAATCTATTTTCAAACCATTAAAGACGATTTTTCACACTTTTGTGTAGTTTTCTTGTTAAAAAGAAAATCGGAAGCTGTTGAAAATATTATCAATTATATTCATCGATACGAGAATGAATTCGAGACAACGGTTAAGAGGATAAGATGTGTTAATGGAGGTGAATAGACTTGCAATAAACTGCGTCAATTTTGTGATCAGAAAGGAATAGCTTTGGTATATAGTTTACCATATTCTCCTGCCAGCAATGGCGTTGCAGAGCGAATGAATCGCATTTTATATAACAAAGCAAGGACTATGCTTATTGAAACTAAGCTACCGAAAAATTTGCGGGGTGAAGCTTTAAAATGTGCAGCCTATCAGTTAAACCGTTGTACCTCTATGGCCATTAATTTCAAAACCCCATGTGAAGTTTTATATGGAACTAGAGACTTAAGCAAACTTCGTGCTTTTGGTGCAAAAGCGTGGGCATACATTTTACCTAAGCCTGATAAATTTTGCAGCATGAATGCAGAATGGTAGGATATTGCAGGACAGGGTTATAGCCTGTGGGATATTAAAAATAACAAAATAATTGTGTCACGAGATGCGAGATTCGATGAAAATAACATTGTTTATAACGAAAGTAATGAAACTGATAACGAATGCGAATGGCCAAGGGTTAGTATTTTAGAAAGGAATCCAGAGGATGAAAATAGGAACACTGAATCGGAACAAGATGATGAAGATAGAGTAGAGGTTATCAATGATAATAGGAATGTTGACGAAGAAATTCTGGAACCAGAAGAATTGTTTGAGGATTGTACTGAAGAGAACACAAATGAGAGAAACGACGTATCAAATGAACCTGTGATAAAAACAAGAAGTGGCAGAATCGTTAAGCCTCCGAAAACATTAGAAGATTATGAAACACATGTAGCCTACTGTCTGTGTACCGGTGATCCAGTTTCATACAAAAAAGCTGTCGAAAGAGGTCGAGAATGGCAAGATGCTATAGAAAAAAAAATTAATTCTCTAAAATGTTTGGGCACTTGGGAAAAATCGGAATTGCCTAAAGATAAAAGAGCTATTGATACAAAATGGGTATTTACTACTAAAAAGGATGGTACAAAAAAGGCCAGATTAGTGGCAAAAGGATTTCAAGCAGAAACATTATTTAATGTTTATTCACCAGTAGCTCGTATGCCCAGAATTCGAATGATGCTGAACCAAGCAATACAAAATGATATGTATATGAAACAATTAGATGTTCCAACTGCTTTTTTAAACGGTTTCTTAAAGGAAGACGTTTATATAAAACCACCTTTAGGAGTAAAAGTTGAAAAAGGCATAGTTTTGAAACTAAAAAGATCGTTGTATGGGTTAAAACAAGCACCTAAATGCTGGAATGAAAGACTTTATGGATTTTTAGTTAAAAAAGGATTTATACAATCAAAACATGATTTTTGTTTATACATTTAGGAGGATATATTTTTGCTAGTTTATGTTGATGACATCATTTTAGTGTCAAAAAGTGAAATAAACCTAAACAAAGCACATCATTTGTTAAAAAATTAATTTAATGTGAAGGATCTTGGAGAGGTAAGTTCTTACTTGGGATTGGATATTGTAAGAACACCAGAATCAATATCTATTTCTCAAGAATCAGCAATTAATAGATTGCTTGATAAATTTAACATGACAGATTGCAAAGGTACGGAGACGCCAATGGAAGTAAACTTCACAACGGATGATGATGAATCTATCACCTTGGATATGCCATATCGTGAACTCATTGGTTGTCTTTTATACTTAGCTACTTCAAGTAGACCTGATATTTGCTTCGCAGTATCTTTCTTGAGTAGATATTTGGATAAGCCCACTATATCACTGTGGAAAGCAGCGAAGCGTGTTTTGCGGTATCTTAAGGAAACGAAGACAAAATCTCTTTTAAATAAACGGCGGAGCTGTTGTTCCTTGGTTGCTATGCTGACTGGGCTGGCGATAAAACAGATAGGAAAAGTGTGAGTGGTTCTGTAGTGTTCTTTGGCAATAATTTGTTGGCCTGGTTTTGTAAAAAACAAAACGTTGTTGCCCTATCAACAGCCGAAGCTGAATATATAGCTGCGGCTCTAGCTTGTACAGAGTTAGTTTATTTAAAGGGATTGTTACAAGATTTTAATTGCTTTACAGACTCAATGTTGTTTGTAGATAATCAAAGTGCGATTAAAATGATGGAGTCTAATGAAAATAGTAAGAGGTCCAAACATATTGATATTAAATACCACTTTATCAAAGATTTAATTATTAAACGAGAAGTAATTGTGAAATATGTAAGCGCTAATGAAAATGTAGCCGATATTTTAACAAAAGCATTGGGAAAACAGAAGCACAACTATTTTGTACAAAAACTAGGTTTGAATTGAACACGGATGCGGTACTATATATAATATGGTGTGGTATATTTATATAGGTAGTTCTATATATAATAAGTTATTTTATTAAGATACTCTATAAGGTTATTAGTAATCTAATACAAATAAGGTTATACCATTGAGGGGGGAAAAATAGTCTAAATGAAGACATTTTATTTTGTACCGATAGGTTTTTTATTTTTTTTTGCTGAAAGACAGAAATTAATTTTAGTTCAATTTATAACTTTCGTATTAAATACATACCTGATTATATTTTAATGTTATTACCATTGATTCCATCTAGGTACCAATTCTGGTAAATTCGAATTGAGAGGGGATTATGAGGTTTTAGTTTATTGTCATTGAGTTTGATAGTTGTCATTTGGACAAGTTACTATGGTTACATAAAAGTTGTTAATTATTATGTCGCAGAGAAAAATAAAGATATGAAGTGCACGGATCGTTTTTCTTATAATATATAGGAATATGGAGACAGCGAGAACTTATTCAAGGTCCTAATAAAATGCGTAGCTTTTCTATAAAATGTGTATAGCTTTTCGAAACTCGTTTTCGTTTGGTAGAATCATCTACATTGAATTAGTGTGGCTTACTCGGTTCGCTATTCCGACACGCACATGGCCAAAATCAGCATCAGCATCAGGTTATGTGTCAAAAAATGGTATCAGCAACAACCCTGGTTGAAAGTACTAAAACGTGCCTGTTAAATATGGGACGAATCAGGAATGAAATCTGCATTCAAGTGTATTTTCCTGATTCGGACCAGTTTGGGCCGAAGCTAGTTCGGCTCGGCAGCAAAGTCACTTCCCTAGTCATGCACACAGGCACACTATTACAAATCTGCAACTGCACACTAATAAAAACGGACATGCGTAAAACTAAAAGGCGGAGTCCATAAAATTATTGGTCCTAATATTATGTGTAGTTGTGAATATTATTTCGTTTGCTGCTACATTTGTATATTCTCGTCATTATTGTATTCTCTTTGACCACTATAACAAAATTGTACTTGAATTGAATCTCGTAACGTAGGTAAGCCGTTCGTTAAATTAACAACAAATTGTAATTCACGAAAACATAGATTACCTTACACGCAAACTTGTTTTGCTTGAGTTTTGCCTATGTTGGACTTTGTATCTTTGATAACCGCCTCACATCGTCGTTATAAATATTATCAAAGTTTACTACTGTACTGTTCATTCTGCTTTTAGTTCGTTTAAAGCCGCCAAAAGGAATGGACAAGTTACGTTTCGACGGTCGTGTAGCGGTGGTGACCGGGGCCGGTGGCGGTTTAGGGAAGGCCTACGCTCTTTTGTTGGGCTCCAGAGGAGCTAAGGTGGTGGTCAATGATTTGGGAGGCGCCAGGGATGGTGCTGGCAAGTCCAACTTCGCTGATGCGGTTGTCAAGGAGATAAAGGAGAAGGGTGAGTTGGACTTTGTTACTTCGACAGGACTTGATAAAGAGTGCAATGATTACCTTTTTGATATTGAATTGCATAATACATAGCAGGTAGATATTTTTATTTTAGCCAGGAAAGGAAATTATCTGAAACTCCTTTGAAAGGGGGCAACTATTTACTTACATAATAGATTATTGTAACAAGTAAAGTTTTGAAGTATGATACATGGCTTACTATTATAATAAGTAATAATACAAAAATTCAAAGTAAAAGATCATGGAAATGCCTATTGTATGCTAATATTTCTAAGTGTCATGTTTGGTTTGGTTAACTTTGATAAAGAAGGGATATTCTCAAAAGTAAGTGGTAAATTTGATGCTCAATTTTCTCGACAGCTGCACACATTCTTTGCTAATCATTGTTTTGTAACATTTGTAATTTCCAAATCTGTTCATTTATTTTAACATCACCTATGAGGTACCACCATTTGAGTGTTAGGAATTTAAGTTTTCTCTCAGTGGGAACATTATTAAGTACCAACTCATTGTCTCCATACATATTTATAAATAGCAATGCCAAAGTCCAAGCTAATATTACAAACAATGTATTGTTCTCAGGTGGTATAGCAGTTGCTGATTATAATTCTGTTGTTGAGGGAGAGAAGATTATTAAGACAGCTCTAGATAACTTTGGCAGAATTGATATTCTTATCAACAATGCTGGTATTCTACGTGATAAGAGCTTCATAAAAATGTCTGATCAGGTTTGTAACTTACTAAAAGGCTGATGCTAGTTATGTTTTTTTGGAGAAGTAGTAATACTTTAAATTATGAATGCTTAGTGTATGCAAGTAATGGTGGTTTCACACATACACGCTACAGGAGCATTATAAGCAAGTAGCTGCTGCCCGCGCCTTCGCCTGCATTTTATTGGGTTAAAAATAGCCTATATGTTATTCCCCCCATATCAAATTTCAGGCCAATCAGTTAAGTAGTTTTTGCATGAAAGAGGAACAAACATCTATACCCTACTACAATCTTTGACATTTATAATATTAGTAGGATATCAATAATTTAAGTTATTTAGTAAGTAATCTACTATGGCCATTCAGAAATAATAATTGAATTGCACAATGCTTAAATTAAAAAGTTTAAGGTCACTGCTGCTGTGAACACATTTGAACAAAAAAGCATAATTATAGGAAAATAATACTTGTTTATTTGCCATAGGAGCACAAGACACTTGGATAGGTCAATTTACAATATAGATAACAATAAATGAGGCAATATATGTAAATCATGATTCAAAGCCATAAAAAAGACAATAGAAAATTATATAGACATAAAGAACTTATGAATTACATTATATAGGTGCTTGCATATCAAGATATCTATACTAATCTTATAAAGAGGTAAAGTTTGTGAGGTTGTAGGGGGTAATCTCTGGATATACTGAACCGATCTTGAAAATTCTTTTACCAATAAAAAGTCACATTATTTGTGTGTATCTTAGGCTGTATATTAACAAGTAAAAATGTTTACCACCCAACCCCAACTAAGTGGGCAAGGGTCTAGCTAGTACAAGATACAAGGTTTACTATACATCCATCCAAACTTTCGTTTTTATTTATATTATTAACATTTAATATTAATAGCTTCTGCCTGCGGCTTTGCACGCGTTTTATAAGTATCCTATTACGTTATTCCAGGTCTCGACATTTGTGTGCAAAATTTCAGCCTGGTTGTATTTTTGGCGTTGTTTTCGGCAAAACATCTTTACAACAGCACAAACTTTCGCCTTTATAAGATTAGTAGGATTGCGATGTGATTTGTTCATAGGACTGGGACCTCATTCAAGCCGTCCACCTTAAGGGCGCGTTCAAAACCACTCAAGCCGCATGGGATATCTTGAAAAAACAGAAATTTGGGCGGATTATAATGACGTCCAGTAATGCTGGGGTCCATGGAAACTTTGGACAGTCCAACTACAGGTTAGTGCGATTTTCAACTATGCAGTTTTATGCACAAGGCTCTAAATGGTTTGCTTATTACTAGAAAGGTAAAATGTGTAAGGTTTTTGTATTGAAATGGTGCATCCGTAAAAAAAAAACCTGCAGTTATAAGAACTGAGCAATGTTTCAACAAGGAACCACGTGAGCAAAGTTATGTTCAGAAGCTATTGTTAGATCATTTGTATGTCATTGTAATGTTGTAGGATTAAAGTATCTCCAGCAGTGGACTTGATGCTGATTATTAAATTTATGAGGAAACAGACGGTGAATAGCTTGATCAATAGGGGAGCCCATGAAATAAACTCACATAGCCTTGAAATTTACCATAACTGTCAGCCAGAAATAAAAATCTCGTTTTGTCGGGGAATACCTTGGACTATTTTTTCCATTAAACTATGTTGTCCCACTGCTGGGCAAAGGTCTCCCTCAAACTCTTCCAGTAATCGCGTTTGTTGGACATGTTCCACCATACTACCTGGAATGCCTTCAAATCTCACCAGCGTCTCACAGACCTGCCTTGACGTCGTCGCCCGTCCTCAGGCACCTAGTGTGTGACGATCCGAACTCACCTTTCTGGATGCATGCGGCTTACGTGCCCCGCCCAGTCCTTTTTGAGTTTAGCAGTCTAACGTCGGCAATTCCAGTTTTGGAACGTAGCATGGTGTTCCACTATCGATTGGTTTACTAGTTGAAAAAGGAGGTGAAACAGCCAGCTCTTAAAAAAAATTACCAGTCATTCTTTGTTTTAGTGCTGCTAAACTCGGCCTTATCGGCCTAGCGAACACACTGGCCCTCGAAGGAGAGAAATACAATATCAAAGTGAACACGATCATTCCTACAGCAGCTTCAAGACTCACTGAGGATATCCTACCTCCGGATATGTTCCAAGCTATGAAGCCTGAACTTATCGCGCCAGTGGTGGTAAGTAGATAGATAACTTTTTATGCAAAGACAAGAAATAAGAAAGAAATGCAGAGAATCGCAGAAGTACAAAAGGGCGGCCTTATTGCACGCTTACAAGGAATAAAACTAGCGGAAAAGTAATTTGCCGCAAACTAAACCATTTTTCCCATGATAAAACAACCCATGTTAAAACTCACTTTGATTTAATATCAGATACTTTTAGGTACCTACCTGCTGTAATTAGGTCAAATCCACAAAAAGTATAATAGAATCATAGAAGGGTCAAAATTCTTAATAGCACATAATTATTAAGAAATGTTAAAATAAGCATCCCACTATAGAGAAAATATTTAAGAATTAGATAAGCAAGATTTAGTAATGTCTCAATTTCGCTCGGGCAATTTCAATAAACTGAAATCAATTTAAAGTCATAAAATACTGGTATATAGGTAAATTATAAACTGTAAAACTTGTATACTTTAATACTGTTTTGAATACAGGCATACATGGTGCACGAATCATTCCAAGACTCAGGAGTCGTCATCGACTCTACTCTCGGTTTCGCCACGAAGACGCACTTTGTACGAGGCAACGGCGCTCCTCTGAAGTAAGTACCTACAATTATTACTTAAAATGCTTTCTATCATTATGACATACCTAATCTACATATATTATCCTACTAATATTATAAATGGCAAAGTTTGTAATGATGGATGTATGGATATTTGTTACTCTTTCACGTAAAAACTACCGAACCGATTAGGCTGAAATTTGGTATAGTTTGGGACATGGAATAACATATAGGCTATTTTTTATCCGATAAAACGCGGGGGAAGGCGCGGGCAGCAGCTAGTAATATTATAAAGAGGAAAGATTTGATTGCTTTTTATTTGCATTGAATAAGCTCTGAATCTACTGAACCGATATGAAAAATTATTTCGCTGTTGGGAAGCTACACCATTCCCGGGTGACGCTATATTATATTTACAAAAAAAATTGGGATCTTGAAATTTTCGTTAAATAGCGGTGCGTCCACACTGGGGACGCACCGCTAGTCCTGAATAAAAAGATGGACGTTGAAGATGAGAGAATCAGAATCAATAACTTTATTTCTTTAGGCTTACAAAATAAGCACTTAGACAAGTAAAATTTTATACTATAAACATAGTTATTATATTATATATCAAGTAAGAAATAAGGTGTTATTGATATTCTTTTCACTTAAATTTTTTGTCCACTAGTGGAAGAAGTGAAAAAGAAACCACTAGCACATTTATAATATCACTTATGTATATATCATATACATGGTTATTTTGCCTATCTAAATCAAAATTTAATGCGATTTAGATACATGTCAATATTTCTATAAAGCTAAACAGAACATTGAATGAACTGGCCAAGCATTAACATCATTGATGTAATCATCTATGCAGTAAAAGACCTTCCTGATAAGATTTTGTTTATTGTACTGTTTAAATTTACGAATAGGGAGTTCAGTTGCTTCAGATGGAAGCTTATTATTGAAGCGCACGCAATTGCCCATAAATGATTTCCCTACTTTTCTACCGAGACCTTGGCCTACAGACAAATACGTAACCCAGGTCCAATTACAAATTAAAAAGTCTGGCTCTAGATTAAAAGGAATGCACGTATGAATTACGTAAATCAGTGAGATCACTGATTTACCTACTTCCACCATACATTTTAGTTAAGCAAAAAGAAAACACTAAACAGCAGTTGTTTGTTGCTTACTTTCGGACGAGATGATGTTTGTTAAAGATACAACATTATTAAATTTTTCAAAAAGCTTTTAGATGCAAAATTTAGATTCAGACAAAATCCAGGAAAGCTGCTTATTCAGATAACACAGCAGCTACATTTCCATGTCGTTATCTTATCTAATATTAATAAATGAAAAAAAGTGTGTTTGTTTGTTTGAGCTTCCTTCACGCCCTAACTTTTTTTTTCCTTTGTTTATGTTACACATTAATAACTTGTTATGTAATATGAAAGTTAACTTAAACCGTAGAAAAATCCGGTTTGTATGTAAGCCTGTCTCAAATTGGTGAAATATGTTTACATTAAGGCTATGTACTTACCTATATACCTAAGTAGTTAGATAGGTACATTCGACCCGTACACTCACTATACTAAGAAATAAAAAAACAATAACCAATAGTGTTAAGTCTCACATTGAAGGTAGAAAGCATTATACGCCAAGCAGGCCACATCCTGCAAGTACAAGTACGGTAAGATCACGTAAAATGATCGGTAATCCGGTATGCTAGCGTAGGTACCTATGTATACTCTGCGCTCGTTCGTCAGTGAATGGAGCGAACTGATAACATTATACAGGCTGTTTTCCAAATGAAGTTACGATGGTTATTATTTCAGCTAGAAACCGCGGGGAACAGCCAGTATGCCATATTTCAGATGTCAATAACTTATTTCTTTAGGCTAAGAAAAAAAACACTCAAACTTTGTCTATAAATTTTTATCAATTAATAAATGAGGTGTTATTGATTTAATTTTTTTTCCACTATTGGAAGAAGAGAAGAAGCAACCATTATTGGTTAGGTTTATTGGTTAGGTACGCCTACCTACCTTAGTCATAAGACTTGAGAAATGTGGTTTGTACTCCCAGTCACGCAATTTTATTTATTTCCCAGGAAGAAACCATCAGACCCTGTTACTATCGAGTCTGTAAAGGAGAATTGGTCCAAAGTAGTCGACATGACGAACGCCAAACATATCGACAGGATCTCTGAAGTTACTCTGGATTTGGTGGAGAAGTTGACGGTATGTTATTTATTTATACTATTTACTTTAACCTTACACACACCTTACGAGTAGACAAGAACATATGTATGTAGAGGGGAAACTTTGAAGGGAAGGTCGCAGCTACACGTCAAACGGGCTACTCAGTCTATCTCAGTCGGGCTGCCGGCGACGCCCGCGAGCCTGACTGAGATAGACTGAGTATTTTGTCGCGACCATGAGCCGGTCCGGGGCCGAAGTTTCCCCTTTTCAACCGACTTCAAAGATGAGCTTCTCAATTCGACTGTATGATTTTTTGTATGTGTGTTACGCGATCATTCCGCCAGTTATGGACCGATTTTAAGAGTGTGCCATAAGCAATTTAGTGTTAGAAATTGTTATTTATCTCAGACTCTGTGAAACCGACTACCTACAAATTTACGGAAATGACACTTTGAACTTTTATCTTGGATTACGTGTTTTAAAAACACGATTGGTGGATATTTTCTAGATAAAATATTATTTTGAAAAATACATGTTTTGCACGCTATTTATCTCAGGAACAGCACATTTTATTTGTTGGCTTTTTGTTTTGTCAAAAAAGCTTGAAGTATTTCTTGAGTTATGTCTTTTAATTTTTCGATTGGTTCTTTAATTAACTTGTAATTAGATCAAAACTCATTTTTTGCGCTTCCGCCTTTCCAAAAACGCATGCTCTGTCCCGCTCCTATGAACGCATCATTCTATTGCTATCCTTTTTAAAAAAGGCGCGCAATGCGCACTCTTAAAAATTATTTCACTATTGTATAGAAAATGATCTCGAGGTGGTCCCATAACACCCGAGACAAATATTTGCAGATCGTACAAAAATTTGTCCCTAGGCGGGAATCGAACCCGCAACCTTCTGCGTCGCAGGCGGACCTTCGCCCGCCGCGCCACATCGGTCGTCATAACATTTTTATCCCCAGGGGATTAGTATTTATCCCGCAAGACTTAGACACATTGTAAAAGTAGGCCCTCCGCACATGGAGCTACTCAAATTGAACTAGTTACAAACTCAAATTACTAAGGAGTTACTTGAGCGTCACCGCACATATATTCTTGAACTAGTTACAAACTCAAATTACTAAGGAGTTACTTGAGCGTCACCGCCCATATATTCTTGAACTAGTTAAAACTCAAATTACTAAGGAGTTACTTGAGCGTCACCGCCCATATATTCTTGAACTAGTTACAAACTCAAATTACTAAGGAGTTACTTGAGCGTCACCGCCCATATATTCTTGAACTAGTTACAAACTCAAATTACTAAGGAGTTACTTGAGCGTCACCGCCCATATAGTCTCGCACAGGTTCGCACACGACGCTACTAGTTACAAACCGGTTAGTAACGCGTTAGCAACTGATCACGTGTGACGCGTCGTGCCGGTCGCCACGCTACTAGTGACCGACTTTTCTGTTTTTTTGTTGTGAAAAATGAACGAGCAAAAATTCAATAGTGACTGAAACCTTGCAACTTGAATAGCGTCGTGTGCGAGGTACAGTTTCTAACTAGTTTGTAATTACAATTACCGATTAGTTCCGTCATTTTTGAGTAGCTCCATGTGCGGACGGCCTAAGGGATTCGAAGTCAATTGCCTATTAGGTTTTCAAAACAATAAAATTACATCAATGACTGTTCCAATGACTAAACTATTTCGCATCAGGAGGAGGCGGTCGAACAGACTAGAGTTTTAATTTATGTGGTCTCTTCGTTCAACATATAACTTGTGTACTTGCACAAACGCATCGCAAATGCATCATTGCACCGAAAAGAAATAGACTCACTAATTTAAAAAAAATATAAATATAAACGCTCTTTGTATTTGAAATAAGAGTCTACACACGAAAGTCACAACGACAGTCCGGTGGGTTGGTGCGACATTTATGTGTTTGTATCAATATTCATACACTGAATTATCGCACACACCCAAGACAAGTTGACAAGTCAGCGTGCTTTGTCAACTTGCGGAGGCCTGCCGACTTTGGTGTGTAGATCCCTTATAGCGAAAAAATCTAAGCGGTAAAATTATATTATAAATCTTTTGAATATTTCTAGCAACGTTTTTAGCTCAGCAAAACTAGCAACGGCAACAGCAACGGTTTAGCGTCTTAATACCGTATTTTTTATAGTCTAGACTAGACCTTCGTTTGACCACAATCTCACCTGAGGGAAAGTGACGATGTGGCCGACGGTGTATCATGAAGCTAGACCTTCATGATACACCGTCGGCCACATCGAGACCTATTCACTCTTGTTAACACCGTAGTTAGTTTACGATGAGTTTTTGACTATGACTGTCAGAACTAAGAATATTGTTTTAAGTCCACAAAGAAATCCGGAGTCAAAGGATCAAGGCATCAAAGACTTTAATAACCTCAAATTATGATTGTAGGACTTTGAAGAGCGCGCAAAGTTGGACGGAAATCGCGAATCTTACTGGACTACTTACAACTACGATTCTAAGGATTTAGTACTCTATGCTCTTGGAGGTAAGTTTTCTTTACATTGCACAAGGTATTTGAGTAGCATAGGCCTTACTGTATCAATTAAATTGATTTTTTTGGACTCAAGGCAAACAAATAATTTAACTACATAATTATTTTACATAATGTAAGTCTTCATTTACATAATGTAAATCATTGTCTTTAGTTGGATTGTTGAAATTCATTTTTATTTATGGGCGTACTGTTACATTTGTAACGTGTAACTGTATATTCAATGTATAAAGTGTACCCGGATCATCCATTATCCGAGATAGATTTTTTCTAGTTCGTTTTTTCGACCCCATCACCATTATTCCGGACGGCCATAGAGATCATAGTTTAATTAAATAGATAGAAAAGTAATGAATAAAAACCTACCACAATGTAGCTTTAAGATAGTATAGTATAGAATGGGACATGAATGGCTAGTAATAATAGATAGTTAAATACCACGCATAGTGCAGTGGAAATAAAGGATAGGCCCTGTAGGTACCTGAATATAGGCTAGAAAATAGATAGATACAGGCTTAAACAGATACCGTACACAGGCATAGTAAATAATAGATAGATACATAACAGATACATACCTATTACATAGGATAAATATCTTTAGTTTACAGGTAGGCACGGCGTTTCACATAGAGTTTAACAAATTACTTAGTAAATAGATCTAAATGGAATTAGGTAGTTATTAATTAGTATATAGTAAATAGATAAATAACACGCTGTAATTCCTTTAGAAGTAAGTTGTTAAATAAATGAACACGCAAAACAGCACGTGGTGTGCCCGGGATGCGGGGGAGAGAGCGTACAGTAATTTTAGGAAATGATATAAATATACGCGCAAAAATGCATAGATTGTCAGTTAGCAACGGTCAGTCAGCCCAGCCAGTCAACACACGTGCGCGCCCGAAGAACAGAAATAATAGGAAGGAACGGACCTCTCTCTCGCACACCGACGCACCACGAACCCGCCTGCGTATACCTGCACCACACCATTGTTTCAATCTCGACCCACACAGAATCCCAGCAAACAACGTACACAGAGGCCGACATAAGGATAATCGGAGTCGGAAAGCACATCAAGGCACGCACACAGCTTATACAGTCCACACTCATAGCATAGGTGCCGTGCCGACTGATTCCGATTCAATCCTGGTCCCGTACATTCTGGTCCTTCGAGCCGGATCTTTTTGGGTTTAGATTGAACAATGGTAGTGACATTGAGGTCAGCGAGCGGTTCCGGTCGGAATATGAAGACAGGTCCGGCACCCACGCCGACTGCATCCGGGGTGACGGCGGCGGAGCCTCCTCCGACCGCGTCACAGCAGTCGACGCCGCGAAACATAGCGCCCGATGCGCCGCGCCCGTCAGAAGTTCACAGTATGGAGCCCACAGCATCAACTGCCGCCGCCAGTGCAACCAGCACCGGCACGAACGTCCTCACCTCTAATACGCCTGCGACCTACATAGAAAGTACACAACCGACGTCGACGGACACGTTGGCCACCGTCACCGAAAACACCGGCGGGAGCCCCGTGAAGAACAGAAAACAGAAAACCGTCACGTCGAAGAGGTCGAAGCGATCAAAGAAGAGGAGGATAGCGGAAGCAGAAATAGAACTGATACGCATCCAGGCTCGCCTAGCCGAGGCGACGCTGAAGAAACTCCGTGAAGAAGAGGAGAGTAGTTCTGACAGTGAGGCGGGAACGGAAATCACTGAACGGGAAGACACCGGGCGGATTGAGAACTGGGTGAGGGACACCACCCTGCTGGCCATAGCTGACCACCCACACGGCGCGAATAACAGTCGCGCCAAACAGGAGCCGGGCGGGAAGTCGAATCCCACCGGACAACCCCAGGTCGAGAATGACAGTCTCGCCACACAGGAGAGGAGGATACCGGCAGATATAGAACAGGTTCCCGCCGTCACACAGCCGCTGCCGCCGGGAACAACATCCGCCGCTACCAACGCGCAGCCGCCGTTGGGAACGGCGAAGGCCGCCCTCTTCTCACACACGCCGGAGGACCGGCATACAGCTGGCGCACAGCCAGCCCCGTTGAACAGTGGACAGTTGTACGTAAATAGTGTAATAGAACAGTTAATTAATAGTGTAAACAAATTAAACAGTGCAAATCAAATGAACAGTGATAATGTAGTTAATAGTGCCCACGTGTTAAATAACGTGAATCAAATGAACAGTATGAACAGTGATAATATAGTTAATAGTGCCCACGTGTTAAATAACGTGAACCAAGTGAACAATGCTGGATGCAGTGTTAGTGCCAACATTGGAGGCGCCCAGTTCCAGGGAGCAGCGGGAGCAAACCGGTATGTACATGAATTAAATGACAGGAATATCGTGTGCTTACAACCGGGTGCTACCGCACCGGTGGGAGTCATAGCAGAGCCGCCCAGTAGCGAAATGGAAAAAATGGCCTCTGCCATGGCGCAAGCTATAAGAGCAGGTCACCACCGGTTCTCGGAACTGCCGACATACAGCGGTGCCTTCCAAGAATGGCTAGCATTCAAAGCATCTTACGAGGAATCCGCTAGCACCTACACAGCAACAGAAAATATAGGTAGACTAAGAAAATGCTTGAGAGGTTGTGCTAGAGAGTCTGTAGAGAGCTTGCTAATTTACAATGTCCAACCGGACACCATAATGAAGACACTAGAATCTAGATTCGGCAGACCGGATTCAATAGCCCTAGCCGAACTAGATAGATTACGCTCTCTAGCACGGCCTACAGATTCGCCCAGAGAGATATGTGTGTTCGCGAGTCGGGTAGCAAACGTCGTGGCTACACTGCAGGCGTTAGATCGGGTCCACTTCCTATCGAATCTGGAACTAACAAGGACTACTATAGACAAGCTATCGACGATACTCAAACACGAGTGGTACAGGTACGCGGCAGAACATAATACAGGCGAACCCGACCTAATAAAGCTAGCGAGATTCCTCGAGCGAGAGGCAGCGAGATGTGGCCCGTACGCGGAGCCCGAGACAGAGGCGTCCTCTTCTTCAAACAAAAGGCAGAGCAAGAGGCAAGCCTACACAGTCAGTAGTCAAGAGGAAAAGAAGCCGAAGTGCCCAGTATGCCTACAGCCCCATAGCATATTGAAGTGCGAAAAACTAACAGAAGCTTCTAGAGACGATAGATGGGACATAGCTAAAAGGCACAAACTTTGCTTCCGGTGCCTTAAAATAAGAACACAGAACCACAGATGTCTCAAAAAAGCCTGCGCTACGGATGGATGTCAAAGGTGGCACCATCCACTCCTTCATTTCCAACGAAAGGAAGAAGACATAGAGAAGGTCGCATCGTCACGAACCTCAACAGACAGCAGGACGTTCCTCAAGATAGTACCGGTCACAGCTTCCGGCCCCAGAGGCCAAGTGAGGACATACGCCCTGCTCGATGATGGATCGACTGTCACGTTGGTGGACGAATACATCGCGGACACAATAGGGGCCCCCGGGCCCAACGATCCGTTGACAATAGAGTCAATAGCCGACGCGACAGTCAAGGAAATGAAGTCGAGGCGAATACAACTTCAGTTGATAGGTGCAAATAATACGCACGACATACAA
Organism: Eupithecia insigniata; assembly: GCA_947859395.1. Taxonomy (NCBI): domain Eukaryota; kingdom Metazoa; phylum Arthropoda; class Insecta; order Lepidoptera; family Geometridae; genus Eupithecia; species Eupithecia insigniata. The sequence goes on along the minus strand of OX402009.1, from coordinate 6,069,823 downwards.
GCTCGAACAGTGAAAAGATTGAAGCTTTCACCTCAGTCCATCTCACACGGTGACATTGAAAACATAGAGCATCTGCGAGACATCAAGGGATATGTACTGCATAGAAACGCCAAGCCGAGGATCCTCATAGGACAAGATAACTGGCATCTTCTTGTCACTAACAGTATGAAGACAGGGGACATCACGCAGCCAGCGGCTTCTCTTACCCCGCTCGGTTGGGTGTTGCACGGTTCCCGGACTCGATCACTCGGCCAGCGAGTGCAGTACATAAACCATCTAACAGATGATATGATGAACGCTGAGCTACGCCGTCACTTCGCAGTAGAGTCGCTCATGATTACACCGAAGTGTCCCGCCAACGATCCCGAACAGCAAGCTCTAAAGAAACTTAGGGAAAATACGACCCAAAGGCCGGACGGACACTACGAGACGACCCTATTGTGGAAGGAGGAAAATGTCATCATGCCCAGCAACAGAGAAAACACCCTGCGGAGAATGTACAGTACCGAGAAAAAGATAGACAAAGATATGGACATGAGGAAAAAGTACGAAACACAGATGAAAAACCTTACAGATAATGGCTACGCGGAACGCGTACCCCAAACTACAGATCCAAAGAAAATATGGTACCTACCTCACTTCGCAGTCATCAACGCTATGAAGCCGGACAAGCTTCGAGTTGTACTGGACGCAGCGGCAAAAACAGCTGGAATATCGTTGAACGATAAACTCCTAACAGGGCCCGACCTGCTACAGTCATTACCCGGAGTACTGATGCGTTTCCGGCAGCACAGAATAGCCGTTTCGGCGGACATTGCTGAGATGTTTATGCAGGTGAAGATAAAGGAAACAGACAGAGACGCTCTTCGATATCTATGGAGGGAAGACAGAAGAGGTAACTCACCACCCGAAGAATATAGAATGAACTCCCTGATATTCGGAGCGACATCTTCACCTGCGACAGCAATATTTGTAAAGGATCTAAACGCGAACAAACACAGCGCAGAGTATCCAGCCGCAGCTAAAGCAATAGTTAAGAATCACTACATGGATGATTACTTACAGAGCTTTCAGTCAACAGAGGAAGCGATAGAAATAGCGAATCAAGTTAAGGAGATACAGTCGAAAGCGAGATTCAACCTCAGACAGTGGACATCGAACAGCATAGAAGTCCTAGAAGCGCTCGAGCCCGGACAGCTACAGACGCCGCGCCAACTGGACGATGGCACAAGAGCCGAGCGCACCCTTGGAATCATGTGGAATCCAGTCACAGATAAAATAGCATTCAACCTCGACATGACGCGTCTGCCACAGGGTATAACAGCGAAGAAGCAGCCAACCAAGAGGGAGATGCTGAAAATCCTTATGTCAGTGTTCGATCCTTTGGGCTTCGCTTCACCAGTCACCACTCGAGCCAAACAGTTCCTACAGGAGATATGGCGCAGGGGAACAGGGTGGGACGAACCCATTCCCGAAGACATAGCGCCGCGATGGGAAGAGTGGCTGACCCAACTGGAAAACCTGAAGAAGGTGAACATACCTAGGAGCTATAGAGGTTACAGCGAAGCCACGAGATTGGAACTTCACACCTTCGTGGACGCATCAGAAGCAGCATACGCGGCTGTACTGTACTGGAGAGCCGTGACTGCAACAGGAGTCGAGATATCACTGATAACAGCAAAGGCAAGAGTTGCACCACTGAAGCTACTATCGATCCCGAGACTAGAGCTACAAGCAGCCGTAACAGGTAGCAGGATGGCAGAAGCGGTAGTAGCAGAACACGACAGAAAGCCCGATCAGAGGTACTTCTGGACAGACAGCAGAACAGTACTAACATGGCTAAGAACAGGAGCGCGGTCATACAAGCCCTTCGTAGCACACAGGATCGCAGCCATTGAAGAACACAGCGAGCAAAAGGAATGGCGTTGGATACCTACAAAACTCAACGTCGCGGACGACGCTACTAGAGATATACCCACAGATTTCAATAAACACCACAGATGGTACGTCGGCCCCGAATTCCTCAAGGCAGATCCCGCTACTTGGCCAACAGAAGAGCCCGCTATAGTCAAAGAAACGGGTGAAGAACGTACACTCTCACTCAACACAGAACAGAAACGGAAATCAAACATAGCTACAGCGCTTCCAGATCCGGACAGGTTCTCTAAATACCAGAGACTTGTCAGAACAACAGCTCGGGTCCTCCAATTTATAGATATTCTCCGGCGAAAAACAGAAAGAGTCGAGTTCAAGAGAACACTGAGAAACAAGGATAGCGATCCGGATTGGAGAACCCAAAGGAAGACAGCACAGAAACAGCGGCGGGAGATCCAACCCACCGCTGACAAGTACCTGCCAATAGAAGGTGCCTTACTGAGACGTGCCGAACAATACATAGTTAAGGCCAGACAAGAACACAGCTTCCCCGATGAGATCAAAGCCTTGAAGGCAGGGAAAGATCTACAGAAAAACAGTCGCTTGAGCAAGCTCGCAATAGAGATCAAGGATGACATACTAGTCATCAAAACTAGAATTGGGTTAGCCACAGATATAGGTGAACACACAAAGTCACCTCCAATTTTAGATGGTAATGATAGGGTCACTAAACTATACATTGAAAGTATCCACAGACAGATGATGCACACAGGCGTCGAGGCGACCATAAACGAGTGCCGCCAGCACTTCTGGATCCTGCGCCTGCGGACGACTGCACGCATGGTCATCCACCGCTGTCTGCCGTGCCACCTGAGGAAGGCGCCAACCCCGCAGCCAGCGACAGGCAATCACCCGCCTGGAAGGCTGGCGCACCACAGCAGGCCGTTCACCCACACAGGCCTCGACTACTTCGGCCCGCTGGCGGTGAGAGTCGGGCGCGCAACGGCGAAGCGCTATGTGGCGCTGTTCACCTGCCTGACTACCCGGGCAGTCCACCTCGAGCTCGCCTCCGACCTGTCGACGGGCGCCGCAGTCATGGCCTTGCGACGCATGATCGCACGCCGAGGCTGCCCCGTCGAGATCTGGTCCGACAATGGGACCAACCTGCGCGGAGCTGACAAGGAACTTCGTGCCTCGCTGGACAGCGCGACAGCTTGCGAGGCCTCATCCAGAGGCATCACCTGGCGCTTCATCCCTCCTGGTGCCCCATTTATGGGCGGGGCCTGGGAGCGCCTAGTCCGGAGCGTCAAAACCGCGCTCGCAGCCACCCTGTGCGAGCGCCAACCGCGTGAGGAGGTGCTCCTCACACTTCTAGCCGAAGTGGAATTCACAGTCAACAGTCGTCCACTGACCCATGTCTCAGTGGACCCCGAGGATCCAGAAGCCCTCACGCCGAACCACTTCCTGCTGCTAGGGCCGGGGCGTACCCCTGCGCTCGGCCCCTTCACCGATGGTGACCTGATAGGCAGGTCGCATTGGCGGGCCTCTCAACGCCTTGCCGATATTTTCTGGGCCCGCTGGCTCAGAGAGTATCTCCCCGAGCTACAACGTCGCCGCCAGCCACACAGTAACGGCCTCAACGCCCAGGTGGGTGACCTGGTACTCATCGCAGACTCCAACCTGCCTCGCAACACATGGCCCAGGGGGGTCATCGTTACAGTCTACCCGGGAGCAGACGGAGTCGTGCGAGCCATCGACGTGCGGACCAAAGGGGGCGTGCTGAGAAGACCGACCAAGAAGGTGATCATCCTGCCGAGGAACGAGCCGTCCTCCACCACAGAAGGCTCCAGCGTCTACGGCGGAGCCACTGGACGGCGGGAGAATATTCCGGACGGCCATAGAGATCATAGTTTAATTAAATAGATAGAAAAGTAATGAATAAAAACCTACCACAATGTAGCTTTAAGATAGTATAGTATAGAATGGGACATGAATGGCTAGTAATAATAGATAGTTAAATACCACGCATAGTGCAGTGGAAATAAAGGATAGGCCCTGTAGGTACCTGAATATAGGCTAGAAAATAGATAGATACAGGCTTAAACAGATACCGTACACAGGCATAGTAAATAATAGATAGATACATAACAGATACATACCTATTACATAGGATAAATATCTTTAGTTTACAGGTAGGCACGGCGTTTCACATAGAGTTTAACAAATTACTTAGTAAATAGATCTAAATGGAATTAGGTAGTTATTAATTAGTATATAGTAAATAGATAAATAACACGCTGTAATTCCTTTAGAAGTAAGTTGTTAAATAAATGAACACGCAAAACAGCACGTGGTGTGCCCGGGATGCGGGGGAGAGAGCGTACAGTAATTTTAGGAAATGATATAAATATACGCGCAAAAATGCATAGATTGTCAGTTAGCAACGGTCAGTCAGCCCAGCCAGTCAACACACGTGCGCGCCCGAAGAACAGAAATAATAGGAAGGAACGGACCTCTCTCTCGCACACCGACGCACCACGAACCCGCCTGCGTATACCTGCACCACACCATTGTTTCAATCTCGACCCACACAGAATCCCAGCAAACAACGTACACAGAGGCCGACATAAGGATAATCGGAGTCGGAAAGCACATCAAGGCACGCACACAGCTTATACAGTCCACACTCATAGCATAGGTGCCGTGCCGACTGATTCCGATTCAATCCTGGTCCCGTACAACCATAATGGGGGTGGGCTCGAAAAAAGGCCACTCGAGACTAGCTAGGAAGAGAGTAATAAGTACCGAGTACCGTCTATACTTTCATAAGCACTTACCATTAGTAAAAATGTTGTTATTTTGACGTTACCAACAGACACTTCAATTTAATTGATACAAATACATATTGGCGCTATAGTCTAGAATAGATTGTTTGTTTATCCTCTTAAATTTATCTTTCTTTTCAGTTGGAGCATCGGTAGTCAACCCAACCGACCTGAAATTCCTTTACGAGAGCCACGAAAACTTCGTAGCTCTGCCTACCTACTTCATCCTGCCAGGAATGTGTATGGAATCTCCTATTGTCGCGCAGTCTATGCCGCCTGGCAAACATGCTGATTTCACTAACGTAAGTATATAAGATAGATTTATTTTTAAATAGCTGCTCCCCGCGGCTTCTAACGCTCTTTTCGAAGATGGAAAGTAACCTATGTATGTCCGTGCCTGGGGTACCGTCTACCTCCCTGCCAAATTTCATTAAGATCTGTTCAGCGTTTAGACGTTGAAAAGGCAACATTGACAGATAATGACTTTCGCCTTTGTAATATTATAGTATGGTATGGACTACATAGCAATAATAGCAGAGAAACATAAACAGATAAGTGGGTACAAACTTAGGAGAATAGTTTTTTATAGTCAATAGACCTTCGTTACAATCTCACTTGATGGAAAGTAACGATGTGGCCGACGGTGTATCACGAAGGTCTAGAGGTCACCTGTTCACTCTCGTCGTGAAGAGACCCAGATTGTAATTAGCCGGAATAAAAGGAGCAGTAGGTAGAGAAATTACACAGGAAAAGATACCTAGGTACAGTAGCATTTAACATTAACTTCCGCCCGAGGCTTCGCAAGCGTTTATCGAAATAAATAGTAGCCTATGAGTTATTCCACGTACAAAACTACAAGCGTGACAAAACAAAAACAATGTTTCTGATTTGTTTTTGTGTAAAAACAACTCTTAAGATTTGCACGAAAATTTCTCTCTTCTTTTTCTTCTTTCTAGCCTTAGTCGACTTTCTGGTGTAGGCCTCCTTCAAACTCTTACATTTCCTTGTATGTTGGGCAGTTAGAACGAAAACTAATCAAAAACATTCATTTACGTTTTTACGAGTTCGGGTCCTGATCCGAGGTTTTGGCGTTATCATGACCTACATCTTCACATGAACCTTCGCATTTAAGGCGCATAGTATTGCGACACACTCTTTATGTTTTCTTGTATTATCATTATGGAAAAGAATTACCAAAAGTCCTCACCGCCAATTGATAATACCCTGTATAAACTATTTTTCGGTACCTCTGTAACAGTTTTGTTTCATTTAGTATTAGCAGAAAATGGTTTATTGTGTTTGGTGACCATCCAAGGGCAATAAACCTTTGAACCATATTGAAATGTTAGGATCGAATAGTAGGTGGGTACAATGAGTATCGTATTGGTGCACTATCACTCTGTATATAAGGTCGATAGTTCATGCATTGTTGAAAGATAAGGACGGAAGCATACTGATTTCTTGATTCCAAACAAAGACAAGTACTTATGTGAAAACATCAATGCTTTCAACAAATATACTAAAACTGCAGAGACTGTATGGCTTGAAGAAGCGAACGAATAATACTACGAGTATAATATAATTTCATACTATAACCTACTGGTTAAACAACGGCGTCTGATTTTAAAAAAGAAAAAACATTTCGAGTGTAGAAAATTGTTTTTACGTAACTGCTTACGAGTCAATTGGTTACCAAAGTGGCTGAAGGGGAAAAAGGAGGATAGATCCACCTTCTTTTAGACTTTCTATATACTAAATATGAAATATGAAAAAAAAAAAATGTATAAATACTAAAATTTTAAGGCCTGTAAAGAATAGGGCTAGAAGTGAACGATAAATACCTACTGGTTAATAACGGCGTCTGATTTTTAACAGACTTCGAAAAAGGAAGAGGTTCTATGATGGGCTGTACATGTATTTTTTACTAGCTGCTGCCCGCGTTTTATCGGAATAAAAAATAGCCTATATGTTATTCCAGGTCCTAAACTATACCAAATTTTAGCCCAATCAGTTCAGTATTTTTTGCGTGAATGAGGAACGAACATTCATACATCCATACTTACAAACTTTGTCATTTATATTATTAGTAGGATAACATATGTATGTTCACCGATTTCTCCGTCAATTGTGAACTCATTTTGATAATTATTTTGATTTTGTATACTGAATGATAGTGGGGTGGTCCCATATAAATTTATTTCTGACTAGCTGCTGCCCGCGGCTTCGCACGCGCTTTTCATGTACCCTCTGTCCATCCCCGGGATACTATCTACCTCCCTGCCTTTCATTATGATCCGTTCAGTAGTTTTGGCGTGAAAACGTGACAGACAGACAGAGTTAATTTCGCATTTATAATAATTAGTAAGGATTGATGACTATTCGTACCGCAAAAAAAGAAAATATACCCATACTTTTTTCATAGATTCTTCACGGAGAACAATTCATAGAATTCGTCGGAGACTTCCCCGGGACAGATGGAACCTTCACCACCCGATGCTACGTTGTTGATATTCTGGATAAGGGATCCAGTGCTGTCGCCATTGTCAACAGTAAGTTATTCTTAGACTTGTGTACTTATTCATAACTAGCTGTGTTAGACTTGGCCCGCGTAAAATTCGAAATTACATATATTTTTTTTGCGCATACCCTAATTCTTTTTCTAAAATCAAATTAACCTATGTTACCGGCTATAACATCATCTATCTGCCAGTGAAAGTTCCCTCAAAATCGATCCAGCCATTTTGGAGACTAGCCAAAATAAACAGACACAAATTAAAAAAAAAATACGATTTGTTAAGTACTGTATACCTACTTTCATATGCATTCAGTACAAAGCTCTTATCTCGACATAATAATTATACAATCTGATAAGATTAGCTAAGATTATTTTAAGTACCTACCTTAATTTTTTATTACAGTGGGGTGTTATTATTATAGATTTTTTAAGAAATACGAAGTGATAAAATGTAATCAGTTTCATTATCTTAGTTCATACACACTCGCCCCCTATCGCCTCGTATCATAAACATATAGTAATAACTCAGATAAGAGTATTTTGTGTTTAATTTTATCAACATAACACATAAATATATATACTGAAGCGTAATGATTGTTTGCATTTTGAATACACACGGTTTTAGGGTTTCGTACACCAATCGTGCCAATAGACCCTGCCATCTTACCTATGCGCGCCGTCATCATGGTGTTTATTTTATTTTATATAAAATAAACACCTTATAATACAAAAGCTGGGCATACTGCCAATGGCATTTTCTACCTGCCTGCTGAAAACAAACATAATAACGTGCTATAAATAATCTAAGCTATGTAGTAATAATTCTAATTACATTAGAGAAAAGAGAATACTACAGCAAAATGGTGATAAATTTACAGAAATACATGCAATATTATATATTACAATAGAGTTTTAGTTGGTCACACAGCACTTTCAATTTTAGCCGTAATTATGTAGCGCGTATTTCTTTGTACGCACTATTCTTGTTACTCCTTTGTAAAAAATATGACACATGCACAGAAGAACCCGGAAAATAATGAAAATGCCGGAGTGTGCTAGTCCAATTCGCACTTCGCCGGTAAATTTTAAAGACAATCAAACCAATGAGTTACTGTTTTTGTTATTATAGTTTCGCAAGCCATCGCAAACGGGGTAATCCCAAAGAAATTTAATGATACCCCAAAAATTTACGAATTCGGTGGGACTTGAACCCGCGAACTTCCCCTCAATATGGGACTGCACTTGATGATTGAATGACTTCTATTTGATTTATCAACTTTACTTACATAAGTGTTTATTTCCCCAGGTGAAATCTTCTCCAACAAACAGCTGATAATCCGCACTCAGCAGCACATCTTCGTCCTCGGACAAGGAGGTTTTGGTGGACAAAGGAACAGCCAACACTCGGTTAATGTTGAACCGGCGCCAAAGAGAGCGCCTGACGCGGTGGTCGAGCAGAAAACTGCTGAGGACCAAGCAGCTCTGTATAGGTAACTCCACGCTAATCATGCTAGCCTGGTACTTCTTCGACAGATGAAGAAATAGCCAACACTCTGTCAATTTGGAATCAGCTCCAAAAAGAGCGCCTGACGCAGTAGTCGAGCAGAAAACTGCTGAGGACCAAGATGCTCTGTATAGGTAACTACATGCTAATCATCCTAGTCTGGTACTTCTTCGGCGGATAAAGTAACAGACAACACTGTCAATGTTGAACCGGCGCGGTGCCTAAGAGATCGCATGACGCGGTTGTCAAGCAGAAAACTTCTGAGAACTCAGCGGCTCCTTGTCATTTATGGTAGCCTGGTACTCATAAATTTTAGAAACCGAAAATTATATATTAATAAACGACTTACGAGAGAAACCAACATAAAAATAAGTGTTGATGAAGATTCATTTCTACTAGATAACCATGAATGTTATTAGATTTTGCACATGTTTGTCATAACATAAACAATGAGGTTTTGTTATACAATGGTTTGATTAATGTGGTAACTGTTCATCATGTTTGCCCTTTTAAATACATGAACGAATTCCTTAGTCTTTGCACTTCCTGTCTTAGGCGTTTTCTACAACCAGAAAAACTAAAATGATAATAATAATGATATAGGAATAATTATAATTATTCCTATATCAGTATTCCATATGATGCACCGAAAAGATAATGTTTGGTTTATTAGACTGCTGCCCGCGCCTTCGCCCGCGTTTTATCTATAAAATAACCTATATATTATTCCAGGTCCCAAACTATACCCATACCAAATTTTAGCCTTATCGCTTCAGTAGTTTTTGAGTGAAAAAAAAATCCATACAAACTTTGACATTTATAATATTAGTAGGATTGTTTATCGGATGTTTTATCGCGTATGGGAATATACATATACATATATAACAAAAGGTACACGATAAATAATCTTTAATATGTTATGATAATTTCAGATTATCCGGCGACCTTAACCCTCTTCACATTGACCCGTCCGTGGCTACTGTCAGCGGACATCCGAAGCCGATCCTGCACGGACTGGCTTCTCTTGGCTTCTCAGCACGACACGTTTTGGCCAAGTAAGTTTATTTGTTATGGCGACGGCGACGTTTTGGCCAAGTAGTTTCAGTTCAAACGACACAAAAACTTAACTAATTTGACAATAAAAGTAATGCCATCCTTTTTATTTCGATCGATAACAAAGGAGCAACATGTTTATTTCTGTTAGATTTGTTTGTATTTTGTAACATCTGAATTCACGATATTCAGTTCTCATTGTTTTTATTTATCCTTTTTTGATCGAAACTTAAAGAAAAATATTGTCTGCTCTTCACTTGAGAATGGTTAAACTGATGTTTCTGTAAATGTTTCGCAATAGTCTGCGTAATGTTCATAATGAATGAAATTTCCAAATTTGCCTGTAAAGCTAAAAACGACAACTTATGTCAAGTGGGTCTATTAATATATATTTATTTTGATAGTTTACCTCAATAAACATAAATAAATAAATATATTACGACAAGAGACTGATGTCTGTGTCTAAAAAATATATAACTTTAATAATTGATAAAGAAATGAAACAAATTAGAGTTAGTATTTACAATTGAAACTGTTTAGCTTACTGCAGACTGTTGTAAAAATCTCTTCGAAAATCTCAAAATAATAAAATAAATAAATAAATAATTTTGGACAATGCACACAACATCGTCTAGCCCAAGCTAAGCAGAGCTTGTGTTATGGGTACTAGATGACTGATATACATAATACAATATATTACATAGATATGTAGATATTTTTTATTATACATAGAAAATATCCAGAACACCGGAGACAAATATTTGCAGATCGTACAAACATTTGTCCCAAGGCGGGAATCGAACCCGCAACCTTCTGCGTCGCAGGCGGACCTTCGCCCGACGCGCCACATCGGTCGTCGAAGTCAAAAGTCTTGGGGACGCATCCGGAATGATATTGATCCATATCAATACCATTCCAGAAGCGTCCCTAAGACGCTGGCTGCAGTGCCCAACTGTATGGTAATGCTGATGCGCTGTGCCAGATACCTACTTCTCACCAGCTCTCAGCTCACCCGTCGATTCGCCCAGATGCAGACGTTTGAAAAAATAATTTAAAAATTAAACATTTCACCTATTTGTGACTGTTGCATACAATTTATTTATTTATTTATTTAATAAGGAACAACAAACAACTACATTAAACAATTAAGTAATAGCTCATTTTGTCAAAATTAATACCAATCGGAAGCGTCCTCAGACACTGGCTGCATAGATTAAGTTTTGCAGGACAAATAGGGATAAAAAATTATATGGGACAACCCCAACTTCGTTCTCTATACAAAAGAATAATCGAAATCGGGCCTTAATTGATGAAGAAAATAGTGCACATGCATAAAAAAAAAACATAAACAGGCAGCCGAACATAGAGCTTCCTCCTTTTTTCTAAGTCGGTTAATCAAGTATCTCAAACGTTTCAGATACGGCGGCAACGACCCAAACAACGTGAAGTCGATAAAGGCGAGATTCGCGAAGCCAGTACTGCCCGGTCAGACGCTGGCGACTGAGATGTGGGTAGCAGGCAAGCGGGTTCATTTCCAGACTAAGGTCAAGGAGACCGGCACGGTTGTTATTGCAGGTAGATTCACATTATTTATCCTGGGTATTTTCTATGTATAATAAAAAAGATCTATCAATGTATTGTATTTAGTAAAAAAGTCATCTTAGTACCCATAACACAACCTCTGCTTAGTTTGAGACCACTTCGTGCTGTGTGGATTGTCCAGATTTATTTATTTTACACAATTTTTAGACTACGGCTTGGCCCTAGGTCGTGGGGTCGCGGCGTAAGAATATCGACCTCTGGAACCTATCAGAGGAAGGGCAATAGCTTTTTTCTAAGTATTTTAACACCTACACTGCAATCACCAAGCCGCAAAAAGTTCAGATCATATTTGTCACCTTTACTTTTTTTTCACCAATGGATTTCATTGTTACCTAAGACTCGATTATTAGTAATAATCGAGTCTTAGCTAACATTTTCTACTTAGTAGATTTCTTTGTAATAATTTATTACATAGAAATCTACTAAGTAGAAAATCAAGTATAAGATTCGCCAAGCCAAGTGGTGCATGATTAGAAGTCGACATCAACTGACTGATATTACAATTAAAACATATTTAGGAACTATAGCGTATAATCTACTCTGATAGTATTCATCAAATATAACTTGACGCGAGAAGCTCGAAGAGGCAACATTACTGGCTGGACTGGCCGGCGCGAGAATCTCGGAGTCGCTGGCTGGACTCTGTCGGTGTTACTTGGCAATCTCAATGTCAAGGTCGAGTATTGTGGTGTCCTAAAGTGGAGAGACGAAACTAGTTGACAGCTTACTTTGATGAATACTATCAGAGTAGATTATATGCAGAATTGTTACTAAATATTTTTAAATTCTAATATTTGGAATCGATTTCCGCAAAGTAACGCCTCAATATCAACTGACTGCTTAAATTATGCATTAATATGTTGAACTAGTTTCTGCCCGCGGCTTGGCACGTGTTGTTTCTATGGAAACGTTCTAAGGTTATTTCTATTCCATGATGGGAACTCATATAGGGGATAAAAAGTAGCCTATGTTTGTTTCAGATCTATACCTACATCTTTGCAAAGTTTCAGCCCGATCCGTTTTGTATTTTTGGCGTGAAGAAGTTACTACCATACCTACCTACATCCATCCACTCATCCAAACTTTCGCATTTATAATATTAGCATGTCGATTTGAACTAGCTACCTATTTGACCCTATTTTTTTTCCTCTAGGAGCCTACATAGACCTGAAGAACGTATCAGCAGGCGAATCACCACCGTCCGCCGCCGCTGCGCCCTCTGCTGGCGCGCTCAAGAGCGATGGCCTCTTTGCGAAGATCATTGAAGAGGTGAAAAAGAATCCTGACAAAGCGAAGAGCGTTGGCGGCGTGTTCTTGTACAATATTACTGAGAATGGCAAGACTGTGAAGCAGTGGAGTGAGTATTTTTTCCCCATCTATAACTACACTAGATTATTGTAGTTAGGACGGTGTTTGTCTGAAAGATAAAACCGGAACTTTAATTAAAAATGCCAGTTTTGACGGAGGTTTTCATTACATTATACATCAATTAATCAACAACGGCTGATTATTTCGTTAGATCTTTTGGATGATCAGACAAGTCTACTAGAAACATACCTTACTGTAATACTATTTGTTTCGAAAACGTAATCAGTTGGCGAGGATGACCCATCAATTCCACACAAAAACAGGCCTGTCTCAAATTCTTATAAATATTTTTGTTTCAGCTCTGGACCTAAAGACCCCAGATGTGTACAACTCCAGCCCAAAGACTGGCAAAGCTGACACAACCATGACTGTATCAGACACGGATCTTATTGAAATTTCATCCGGAACATTGAATCCTCAAGTTGCCTATTTGAAGGGAAAGCTCAAGATTGCTGGCAACATTATGCTTGCCCAAAAACTTGGACCTCTGCTAAAGTCTGAAGCGAAATTGTAAAGTTTGTAATGAGATTGTATATTGGGTATGGTTAAAGTTTATCTTTTTTATTTACGCATTTCTTAATAAATATATTTTTATCATGGCAACACTGCTATCTAGCTGATTGTTAACTAACAAGCTATAATTCTTAGCGAGAAATGATTGATGTTGTTAGTGGGGTTATATTCTGTGATAAAATGCAATACATTCAGTGATGGGAATTCGCTAATTCAGTGCTGCCATATTTATACTTATTCCATTGATTTGGACAATGTTTAATATAAGAAAACTGTTATATTTTTACAATGGTGAAGGAATAAACACCACTTTATAAACACCCGCTGTCTTTATTTTATAATAATGATCTTTCCATTCATAAGTAGGTTTGCTTCTTTGACTTCATTCTCCCAAGTTGTCTTCATTTGTAGTTGAGAAGTCAAGTCTACGAACTTGGTTGCTTGTATTTCAGGAAGGCCTTTGGTTTTGATTGCGACTCCAATGATGCAGCAATAGGTTCCTGATAACGAGAAATACTAATTCAAATGTCCAGGAATATATATTGTTATGAATGAAAGCTATAAATCGAAGCTCCTTGCTACATCATCTAGAAAAAAGGGATAAAGGGTAGATAAGCAAAAGATAGAAAGGTACCTACCAATCGCATTTTAGATTTTCTACATAGTTGACTATCGGCGCAATAGGTATGCGAGTTTAGTGCAGGAAGATCACCCTGTAGGTTTAGTGCAGTAAGAAAACGAAGCAGTTAGAACATCGTGTGGTGTAAGTAAAACAATATAGTACCTACCTAATACCGTCGAGCTCTAAATAACCATAGATTATAGAAATAACTTACCCTTTTTGAGTGAGTTTTTATCGATAACTCCATCAGCGGATTCACATTTAGTTATCTTAGAGCGGCCAGAAGAGTCAGCAATGATCAGAATGTCCGTCCCAACAGTTTGCTCAATAGTCCCTTGGATCCAAACGTCTAGCGGTGGAGTTTTGTTCATCAAATCTTTTATTAGGTGCTTTCTAGGGTTTACGGCCATTTTTTTGGTTATGGACACGTGGTGAGGTACTTTGTAGTTAGACTCAAAATAAACAGCTGAATAACGTTTTAAAAATTACTCAAATATTACACTAACTGTGAAGTGAACGTATTTCTCAAAAACAAAAACTCGACTACTGTCCCCAATTGAATGAGAGAAAAGCACCAGGTAGTTATCGAATAAAAAAACAAAAACGGAATATTTTTTGAATCTGACTTTGACAATGACAGAGAACTTTGAATTCTTACCGGACCTGACGCAAGCGCGAAAAGAAGAAGAAAAACTTGGAAGAGAGAGCCTTTCTAACATAGAAGGAGAATTCTAGGGTCAGTCTAGTCTAGGGTATTGCATCTACACTTTCCAAGCAATTTACTATCATGGAGCTAGAAAATTTTTGGTACTGGGGGCCTATTTTAATTATCTTCGTTTCGGCCAATTGATAGGTAGTAGCCAAAATACACCGAATTAAAGTATCAAATACAACAAAAAAAGGACTAAACACGCAATTAGGTACGTAGGTATTGTGTGGTTTTATTAGGCCTCCAGGTACCTAAGAAACGAAGTAGAGATTTTAAATCTAAAATAGGTAGGTCCGATATTTTTGGCTACCGAAGTAACGTAAGTAAGTTTTTATTTCACTTCAATACATGCATTATTTCACGACGAGAAGTTTAGGCCCTTTTAAAATTCCTGAGATTACGCGCGCTTTTACTATGACGTCACAACCTGCGGCGCGCGGCACTCCGTCTGGTCCGGTGATTACGTGCATCTTGTTTCATTTTGTTTCGATCGTCTTCGTTTTCCTATGAGTGTATTACTTAATTATTATTATTGTATTAAAGTGAATCTGTAGTGTGTAGAATGGAAGAAGGATTTAATAATATTTCATTAGGAATAAGGATTTTACGGCTGCTTAAATTATTGAGTCTATCAGTATGCGAGCACTATATATACGTTCTATTATGTTAGTATTTCGTCAGGAGGGCTAGGTAGTAGGCAAGATAGAGTACCCGCAAGTCTTTATGAGCTCTGTGAAGTTGGCTTCAACGGCTGCGCACTGAATCAAAAATAAGGCGTTGAGGGGAAAAAGCGGGGTGAGAGGGGACCTGACTGTCAAACCAGGGTTGCCAGCAAGAGTTTTGGCGTATTTTTATTGTGTCTAGCACATTTTGTTATGCATTACTATATTTTTCAATTCAATATTTATAGAATATGCAAAAAAATATTATACTCAAAGACAGATTATTTAAAACCTACAATGTTAGAAGAAATTAAACTTTTTATCTAACGTACTTGCGTTACCCAAGTTTGAAAATTAAATAATTACTATGTAGCAAATTTATTTATAATCTAGTTGGCAATACTGTCGAATGAATGCTTTTGAGTACAATGACGCAGCAAAGTCTTTTACGGTTGTTTGGTGTTCGTTTCGTTGACTTGAAAGTTTATTCTTGCGATTTTGTGGAGTATTCCCTGATATTAGCTGTTTCTCTTAAAAGTTAAATATGCCTCGCGGGCGGAATAACGTACTGCGTCGTCAAACATGGAAAATGGTGTTCGATGTCATACGTTTTATGAGAAAAGAAGCCGATGAATTCAACCTCAAAATGGTACTTCATTGGACTGCAGGTGCAACAGGTGTGTCTATTAGCACCATAAAAAGGATTTCTAGCCGAAGTCCGGGTGGGTCGCTAGTTGGTAAATATCACTTTTCTATTTGATTGTACTTGCGCAGTATTGCTTCCGTGCCTATGTTCACAGAGCTCATTAAGTTTTGCGATTAGTCTACCTCTCTATTTAAACAATCAAAAGTATAAATATGTTAATATTAATATGTATTATCTTATATTTATTATCTTATGCTTAACGAAACCAAAACTAAATGTCTTAGATTTATTCTACCAAATGTAAAACAAGCCTTATCTTAGTATCTTTCTCTATTATCTAGAGAAAAATAATAAGATAAGGCTGATGTACCTAAACGTAAAAGGAGAAACGTTAGAAATTGTTTTTTTTTTGTGATCTACCGTATTCTTAGGAATAACCTTAGTTAGACAGTAAACTTCAATGGGGCCCACATAGATAAACTATCGAAGAGACTTAGTTCTGCAGCGTATGCAGTCAAAAAATCCGTCATCTTACAGACGTTGATACTTCTAGACTTGTCTATTTCAGCTACTTCCATATTATTATGTCGTATGGCATATTGCTGTGCGAGAACGCTGCAGATATTAACATCGTATTTGTGCTGCAGAAGAGGGCTGTTCGTGCAATCTATAACATGAGTCCTAGAGAATCCCTACGTGATAAATTCAAAGAAATAAATATAATGACAGTACCATGTCAATGAAAACTTGTTGTACACTCATATAAATATTGATCGGTTCCCTAAAAATTGCGACTTATATAAATGTAAATACTAGAAATAAGAATAAACTCGCTGTGCCCAAAACTACATAGGTTACACAAGATTAATGTATCTTTTAAAGGGCAATGTATACGCTTCTACAACAAAACTAGCGAGTTACAAAAACTTTCAATAGATAAATTCAAACAAATTGTCAAACATAGGCTTATTACAAATTATCAGACTATCTAGAAGATAAAAAAGCTTGGTACAGATTTTGCTCCAACTCAAAAATAACACCTAACAGGCTAAGGCTGCTTCGTCGCTTCTTTAGGTACTTTAGTCTACACACCGAAACGACCGAAATCAAAATATCACTTTATTTCCATGTCAGTGTTTAATTTTAACAATTTGAACTTTTCTAAGTGTACATTTATTGTATTTACGGAAACAAAGAATTTTGACTTTTGTAGGTAGGTATGTACATTATAACCCTGTAAACACACCTCATTTGTGGGTACAAATACGGAGTGTTTCGTTTTCACTAGGTAGGTACCCAATAGATAAATAACATTTCCGACCTTCCTAAAAGAAGATAAGTTTTTAACTGAAGTCGGTACCTACCTAAGTTAGCTAGGCGCGCACGACTTGCGACGCGAGGGAGAATAAATTAAAAAGCATCTTCAGCAGAAGGAAGGGTGGGCGGACGGTAAGCGCTGAGCGGGACGAGGAAGATTATGAAGCTGTCATCTCCGGCTCGAAACGAACTCTATTCACAAAACAACTTACTCAACCCACAGACCGCGGGCTCTCACTCAGCAGCGAAACGAAACGAAACGAGTCAATCGGCCAAGATCGCGCGCGCGGGAAGCACGCTCGTTCATTCTTTACGCGGGAAAACTTTTTCGTCTTCAATAAACACACGAACATTTTTATTGAATCGTCAATAAAACTCTACGTGAATTATGCACTGCAGTGATGTATTTTTGTGACGAAAGCATTCAGTGATAAGTTTTTATGTGAGAGATCGTAAAAAGTTAAGAAAAACAGGAGTTCTAAAGTTTCGGTTGCCGAGCCATGTGACTGGGAGAAGCAAACCAAGATTTGTAAGTGCATTCATGTTATTTTTAACTTTATTGATGTGAATTCTCTTTCTGTTTATCATCTTCACAATAAGAAGATGAAATATTGTGCCTAACTTGAAACTAGAACCTCTGTTCTTCTTTTAATGCATTGTTTTCATTTTAATTATAGGTAGTTACGTACTATAAGCTCCCTTAATGTGTGTAAGTTTCTAAATCATTCTAAAATTCCATCATTCAGCCACATTCAGAAAGGGGTTAGAACATTTTTGTATGGAGGATTTTCAAAATCGCGGCGCACAATGGAAGTTATATACATAGGTATCTATAGGATAGAGGACACATGTAAAAAAAAATACATAGTGTCCAAAAGTTTTCTGAGATATTCACAGATGAAAATAACTAGGTACCTACTATTGCTCTTATGATTTTTTTATACTCAGAAAAATGACGCATTTTTAAATTTTTAGGTAGCGGACACCTAAAAATTTCATCCAAATTATAATTTTCATTTTCATGGAGTCTACATTTTGTAAAAAAAATAACTAAATGAAGGCCGATGTTAGGACCAAACTCTTCAAACCCCTTTACATATACAAAGGAACAAAACATTACGAGATGTTAAAATAATAATGAATAGCTCGTGATGCGCCAGTAACAACTGGAACAACCATCGCAAATGTTAATTCGTAAGTAAACATTTGCATACTCTTGCTAAGCTATGGAAATAGCGGTTATAGTTGGTATAAGTACTTATACCGCAATAATTTTATAGCGGCTAATATTACTTTTAGAAGATCAGGAAATGCAATTACTTACTAAGGTCCCAATTGATACCAAAGTACTGTCTCATTGGGATGTGCTTTCAGTAGGTACATATTTTTTAAAATTAATTTTAGGATTATATAATTGAAGGCTATCCAACCAATTATAAGAAAGATACCGTCTAAAAACCATTGAAGTCCCTTCAGTGATCCAACCTTTAAAAATCTCTAAATAGGTAACTGTAACTGTGGGTTAACGCGTTCCCGTATAGGCATTATAAGTACAAACCTCATTCAAGAAGGCCAAGGCAAAAAAAAATATTAACTAGTCGGGCGGCCAACGGCTATAGTATAGGTATCACTTACTAAAAGAAAGGAACCATTTCATAGGGCTCAATATTGTAAAGACAATCGAAATACCTGTTAGCCTACTCGGAAAACATAAATCGCATTTTCTGATGTGTTTTTAAGCAAAACCTACTCGTTTGTCATAAGAAGCGTTTTCGCAAAATCTAATCGGAAACTTCGATTTTAGTTTTCACGAGTAGGCTCCCTGCTTCTGTTCTGTCCGACTTAGGACTCATTCACACAGCATCCGTTTTACAGGATCCGTTTATTTGCCCGTAATGGCGTATGTAGTTGTAGGACCGATATCACACACCTGACAGTATTCCAGATCTAGTAAACGATTTTATCCAATAGCTAAATCCGTAAAAAAACGGTAAAATTCGTTTACTTACTGGATCCGGAATACTGTCAGGTGTGTGAACACGCTCCTACAACTACATACGCCATCACGGGAAAATAATGTATAAATAACGGATGTAAAATGGATGCTGTGTGAATGATCTCTACAGCATCAAAAATTAACAGCACGGTAGAGCTGTTCGGTTACTCATTATCCTACAATTATTCTATACCGAGCAGCATTGTCGCTTGTAGCCTTTCCCGTGTCCTTAGCTGTAGTCGAGACGTGGATTGAACTAATGAGATGGGCCATTAACGGGATGACGTAAATATAACAAACAACACGAATACAGGATGTGAAGAGACGTTGGTACAGCATTTCAGCCGGTTTGTGGCAGGTTTCTGTAAATCTCTCAGCGGGGAGGTCGTCTTGGCAAGCTTGTACCATCACCTTATTAAAACCAACAGCTTGATGACCAAACAAAAAAGATACTGTTTCTATAAAAAGTAGGGAGATAGATATAGAGAAACAGATGACAGCATCCGACATCCGTGGTGAAGAGGTACCTAAGAAGTTAGATATTCCTGTGTATAGAGAGAGAAACAGATGACAGCATCCGACATCCGTGGTGAAGAGGTACCTAAAGAAGTAAGAAATTCCTGTGTCTGAAGAGTTAATCTCTATCAGTCATCACATCACAGAATAGTTACACACCTTCAAGTTCCCATCAAACTGAGAGTCGCGAAACAATTAGAATGTTTCCCCTGTAGGTGGAGCTAACGGCGCTATAGTCCGTAAGTCCCAAAGATTTTCGACAGGTCGGGTACTTGCCTCCGTGGCGCAGTTGGATAGCGCAGCCCCGTATTCAGGGGAAGGTCGTGGGTTCAAGTCCCGCCGGAGTCGTAAATTTTTGAGATATTATTAAATACCTACTCTACCTTTCAAAAGCACGCACTGCGTTTAACGTTTTTTTTATGATTCAGCGTATGAATGAACACAAATCAGAATAAATAATGCTTAAAAGGCATTGCGCATAGTCTAGTCTACTATTACAATGATGTAAGCCATCCAGAAGGACGCACGTACTGACTATAAAACCCGGCGCAGGGTCCTGATTGATTTATAGCACCATGCTGTCCATATTGATGTTGTTTGCATTGGTACAGTACGAATACTTTTTGTTAAGGAACGCTTAAATAGTCGCCTGGAATGTCGGATACAACAGTACTAAAGGAATACTAATGAGGAACTATGAAATGTGACCTAAGCTATAAAGGACGACAGTGCCATAATTCAATAATTACGTACCTAAGATAGGACGTATGTACCTACTAAAATGTTTCTATGAATACATACGAAAATCGCGTGTGTAGAAGGACATTTTAATTTGAACAATGTCTCAAAAGTCCTTTCAATATCTAAGTTTTAAACAATATCTATTATTTATTCTGTAAAATTACATGGAACCGTTGGTTATGAAAGTAAGCACTTATTGTTTTGTGAACTTCTATACTTTCTGCATATTACTGATCTGATGAATCTGATTAAATCTATAACGGTCTGGGTAATGTTCTAGCTATTATAGCGCGTAAACCTCAAA
Source organism: Eupithecia insigniata (assembly GCA_947859395.1). NCBI lineage: Eukaryota > Metazoa > Arthropoda > Insecta > Lepidoptera > Geometridae > Eupithecia > Eupithecia insigniata. The sequence goes on along the minus strand of OX402009.1, from coordinate 6,049,055 downwards.
CTGGGGGTAATTTAAAAAAAAATATGAGACACCAATAATTTTTTTCTGTTCTGTGAAAGATAGTCTTAGAAACATAGTTAATGTTGTATTCCTCTGTTAATTTGGTTCATTTACCTAGTTAGTAAACAAATTCCACAGCTTTTAAAAACTAAAATGACAATTTTATTCACAGAACCTACCTATTCATGCCGCCGATTGTGCTAAACTAGATTAATTTATTGGTTACTGTTTGTTTAACTACTGAACCGATTAGGCTGGTATGGATATAGTTTGGGACCTGTAATAACATATAGGCTATTTTTCAGCCCGATAAAACGCGGGCAAAGGCGCGGGCAGCAGCTAGTATCTACATAAGATAGATATGCGAATCAAAATGAAAGACTTGACGAACAGACGAGACTTTAAACTGCCATCTTCCACTCATCGTCAGTACGGGAACGCGCTAGCAACATCACCAATTTAAGTTCCTAGAATTTTCCCTAAGTGTGGGTAGGCACTATAAAAACATAAACTTTAGAGTCTAGAAACAAACTGAAGAGCGTGAAGAATTAAAACACTGTCCACATGATGAGGGGCATTACAATATACAATAACCAAAAGCCACACATTCTCAAAAAGTCATTTTATTTAATGGCTTGAACGTTTTGCGATTTCGCAGAACGAAATCTTAAGCGGAACATTATGGTAATAACTTTAGGTGTGGTTTATTGTTGGAGATGAAGATTAAAATGACAGTTGCTGGAATAATTAGAATTTTGACTCAAATCCTGTCGTGCAATCAATAATAATCATCCTTTCTGACAAATATGAACCTTTGAAAGTAAAAGCAATAGTGCATGACAAAAATAATATACCTACAGTCGGATTGAGAACCTCCTCCTTGAAGTCGGTTGAAAAGAACAGTTTTTTTTAATTTAATTTATTTTATTTTAGTAAATAAATAAGGTACATAAACCTAATTTATTTTCTCATTTATATTATAATGTTGTATTTTCTACGAAAATTAGAGCTATAAATTGTTTTTATCAATAAATTGTATTTCTGAAATAATTTTGAATGGCGCTTGCATTGCATATCTATTGCATTGAATTTTTTTAGGCGCATGGGATGGGTCAACGAATTGGTGTAGGACATTGGTTTTTTAATCCTACTAATATATAAATGTCAAAGTTTTTATGGATGGATGTATGGATATTTATTACTCTTTCACGCAATAACTACTGAACCGACTAGACTGAAATTTGGTATGGGTATAGTTTGCGACCTTATAGGCAATTTTTTATCCCGATAAAACGCGGGCGAAGGCGCGCAGCTAGTACAGATATTTTATATTTGTAAGCAATGGTATATACGAGAAGGTGTCTGAATCTAAAAATGTCTCTACAAAAACTATACTTTCACATCAATTAGCTGTGAATGAGCTGCCTTCAAAGATATTATGTTACGCTGTACTATCTACTATACAGTTGCATTCTCTCATTCATGTTTGAATATGAGATTGATAGTCACTATAATAACAACGGTTTCAGATATGAGCTTCACAGCTCTATATTTATCAGAGTTGTTATAAATATCCTGCATTGCTCTACAATGTGATTCATTCAATCGGACTTTGTGTTTGATTATAATAAATCAACAAGATTTAACAAGCAAAATATACTTATGTAAATATTGCAATATCTTCGTACTTCAGCTTACAGTTTTCAAAAAAATCCTAACACTAGTAAAATTACCTAATCTTTGCTGTTAGGTACGAATACTGTCATTTAGAGATTGATGTCACTAACGGCTTCAGATATGAGCTTCACAGCTCTATGTATAATGCAACTCTCATTAATAATGAAAGTTGCAATTTTCATTAAAAAAATTAGCTGATGCGCTACAATTTATGATGACAGTATCATCATAAATTGGAGCGCACTTATATGATCCTCTGTTCAGTTCAGTAGGTAGTTAGATACTAAGCCACCAGCTAAGTGACCAATTAAATAGTTACAATGCTCCAATCATCATAAATGTACCCTTCCACTCCAGTTTTCACTGTCAAGTAATTTAAATCTTGTACCAACTAATGAGCCAGAAATTGTAAAAGTAAAGAGGATAAATAAATTCCGTTTACGAGGTGTCACATAAACGGGCTGGCGTTTATAGCCGTTTATATCGAGCTTGGTCAAAACTCACTCCGTTCCGGTGTTTTGGTTTTAGTCACGGTTCCCGGTACCAGGTTCGATTTCTCATTCTTTTGATTATTTACTGCCGATAAAAAATGCAAGGAAAAAATAATGATTGAGAGATTGCTTGCAGCTGCAAACCACATGTCTTAATTTGTCTCTGGCGACCTTTTCGGTGATTTATTATGTGGGACTAGGCGGACGTTGTCTTGGGTTAAATTATTGCCACCTACGCTCTATGGTGCATGTGTTTCGTTCTGTTTTTATGGTGAACCCACAAGAAATAAGACGTACCTAGGCATCTTTGTACCGAACTCCTTTTTCAAAATGCAAGCTTGAATTCCAATCTGGTGGTGTAGAATACCCAACAATGCGTGAAACCTAAAGCTCTTTTTCAATATAGCTTAATGTTCTTGTTTCTAAAGTAGCAACTAATGTATTTCATTTGAACGCACAACTAAACATTAGACAATAAGTGCAGAGCCTGCTACCTGATGCCCTTTCGAGTGTTATCCGCTTTTTTCACGCTACCGTTTGTTGTTCAGTTTTTTGGGACACTGGATGTCGGCTGTCGTGTGAAGGGTTTTTACCTGACTGAGTTTTGGTGTTTTTTTTATAAGGGAAAAACGGATTGTACAATGTCTATTTCGCTCATTAGTTTTGCTTGAGGTGTATAACATACTCAGATATTAGGTGGGCATCTACCTATGCAGCGAGTTTGTTAAACATCGTCTCTATCTACATAATTAGACATTGCGCTACTTACGGCTTGCTCACATCGACAAGTTTTTGCTGCAGCTTGAACTGACTGTGTTTCCGTTTACAGCAGTGGTTTTTTTTTATCGACCAGTATCAATTACTATCATTATTTTACATATTGATCCAATCTCCAATTTCAATGACTCTTGGACTAACGATTAGTGGTAGCAAAGCAATGTAGGTACCTCGATATTCGTGTGAACCACTCTATGGTACGATCCTTTTTCTATCTATAAGAACGCCCGCATGCCCATAGTCCGCAAAACAATGGAACTTTTCTTTACCATGCCGGGCTCCACCTTTTATTTTTATATGATCTACTAAATCCTCAAAGTTTGAGACTCGATAGTGGTAGGTAATCAAAAATACTATAACTTTAGGGGACTTATGAATATGATAATAGGAAATAATAGAGTACGTTAGAACGATATACATTAGTAAAGAGAGATGCAATTAATATTACCTACATGCTGTAATGTACACCTGCATATAATTTTACAGTACCGAGATTATAATTATGAGGGTACTAAGGCAGGCCAGTTGCAATTAGGTCGAAGATAAGATACTGCTTACTAGTATAAGGAAGTGGTTCTCTGAAATCAGTGTCATTCTTTTCACATCGTAGAAAGGGGTAAGGTAGACCTAAAGTATTCCAGTAAGTACTAATGGTTCCAAGAAAAATGTTGCCATTCCTGTTTAAAGTTTACATATAATTTTTTTTAAACATTGCAATGATATAGGTATGATGAATACGTGGAGACAATTGTATAAAAACTGACAAATATATATACTGGTAGAGCTAAACCAATGGAGCAATTATAAACAAACAAGCAATTAAGATAGCTTTATCTCGGAGATACCTCCAGTTATTTGATTTGAACGTCCAAAGTAACCTGACCTTTCATACTCTAACAATCTTAAAACATTTTTACAACCAACATTATATTCGTGCAAAAGTGTATCCACCAAGTAGATATTCTGTTATATCTCATTTTTAGCTAGTAGGTACATTATGTGTGGTTCAGGTATCAAGTTGTAACGGTACTATTTCATGTTATCTTGAAATTAACGCGAGATTGTTAATGCCTGGGTTCTGTTTTGTAATGAGGTTATCAGTACGCCTTGTTTGATAATGATAGGCTTTGCAACGTCCTTGTTAAGTACATAGTATGTAACACATTGATTCTAGGACTTTTATTGCCAGAACTCTGAAATAAACATACCCACCTACTTACCGCGTTACATTCTTTCTGGTTTCGGGCAAGTAGCTATAGTTAATTACCTACATAGTTAAGTATGTGATTTGTATTTTCTTAAACACTGTTGATTTTTTGGTCAGCCGGTTAAGAAAAAAAGAGGAGGCTTATGTTCGGCTGTATATGTATATGTTTTGTGTACGTCCGATTTGAGTGATTCTTTTGCAGTTGTATAGAATTTGATTCCGAGGTGGTCCAATAAAAAAAATATTCCCGAGGAATTACGATGTATTTATCCCGCAAAACCTAAAAACCCAGCAGTCAACCCGCTGGTGTAAAAAATAATGTATTTATTAGGTACCTTCTTAACTATATTCTTCACGCAGAACTCTACCGTCTCCAGATTCCAGGCCCAGGGTTTTAGAAAGTGGTTCAATAAGATCATTTATATTCGAACAAAACGCGCCCGTAGGTCGCTCTCTATACCCATAAAGAGTGAAGCTGTAAATCAGACAGCGTACATTCGTTTTTATTGTAACTATTGTAATAAAGATAAGAAAGTTGTGGGCAGACTGGAGGATGAGGAAAGCTTGTTTTAATCTAAGAAATAATCGTTAACTGTATATGCTGCTTGTTTGAATGCAAAAAACACAATTTTAGGTTTGTAATGGAAGAATGCACCGGACTACTTAGAGAAATATATGTCAGGATTGCCAAAGAAATTTATTTTGTTCATTCCAAGTTTTAAGAGTTTTTTAGGTGTATTTTGTGTGCAATCAAGAAATAATGAAAACTGGAAACTAGCAATTCTGTTTAAAACCGGACTAAAGCGATCTCCTTATAATGTAGTTAATCTATAGTGGATGATAATTTTTATAAATTCTTACTTGTCTTTTACATTCTGAAACTTTTCTTCATCGAAAAACAACAAAAACTCAAGAAATGTTCTCGTTTCAAATGATTTTGGTTCATTCGTCAGTTTGCTCAACCATTTGGCGCCTAATGACACGTAATAATGAGTTGCCGTGCGCGGGAGTCGTGTTTGCTTCCGTGGTTAGAGCGGCGCAGTTGGACACGCTAAAATGTCAGCTTTGAGGCAAATATTCTTAGAAGCTTTGAAATAATATACTATCCACTTACGAAGTGAACAGGAACTCTGTTTTCTGCATTTTGCCACTAGCGTGATATCTTTGGTTTTCTGCATGAATCTAACGCGTGTTTGTTTCGCTTCTTTTGTTAAATATTCTTGTGTTTTTTTCAATTTCAAGCACACATGCTTTCTCCGTAATAAGATTGTAAACTGTGAATCATAAAATTACGTTGAACATCATCAATAACCTAACGGTACTGACCTTCGCCGTTTAATAGACTCATCTAGTGAACGACGACACTCAGCTTTTGTAGAGCTTTAACAAGTAACGGTTTCTGCTTCAAAATTTAATGTTACTTCTCTGTCGGTCACGTTTGTGGACACAAAGTGAGCAATTACTGGCGCTTTTCACACTTGCTCGCTAACCATTCAGATTACGACTTGAAATGTCACAGGGTTTTGGGCATTTCGAATTACTTTCTCTTTTTCTTTATTGTCTCTTCCTCAGTCAACTAAAGTCATCAACCACATGAAAGCACTAGTGCCTTATTGAAATAATCTTATCCTCTTGCGAGATAATTTTCTTCGAACATCTTGAACATCTGATAAGATGAGATGATTCTATGTAAAATTAAAATCAACATTACCAGAGCTTAGTCCACAAATGAAAACAATTGAATTAACTAAGCCATCAGCTACTCGCCAGTATCCTTATTGTGATGTTAATAAGGTTTACGTTGGCAGTGCTCGTTCAATTGTTATTGTAATGAAACACTTGGCACGGCACGTAGTGGACATCTTCAGTTGTCACTTTATTTTCTTTTTGCGGCGGAGACACGTCGTCGGCCGTTGACCTTACTTTTGTATCTATCTCAGGGCTACCAAGCTTGACCTCTAGTATTTTTGTCTGTAGTTTTTGTTGTAGGCAACTTTTCAAAGATTCGAATAAAATTCTAAGTGAACCTACTCTACATTAATAAGATTTCTTTATTGGTCTGAAGGTTTCAATGCTCTATTGATTTCTGAACAACATGTTATGAATTTACTTTTAAAATAGTGTTCCAATTACAAAGAGGTATGTTCATGTTCATTTTCTCTCTCAATTTTTTGCGTGTTTAGATGTATGTGATAAAGTAGCATCTTCCTCAAGTTACCAAGCAGAACTTCCTTGGTACCTATGAAGAAAAAGAGAAAAGTTCTCTAAAGTCTTTGTTTACAAAGTATCAACCCTATGCTACGGTACCGTAAACGTGTAAGTTAGTAGCCAGTGCCGAGTGGACGTGAGGCGGTTGTGTTTGTTTAGACCGCGGTGTTCCGAGAACGATGTCAGAACCCCCATAATAAGATCATCTCGCTTCCATATAAGCTGTTATTGTTTAAACTAACATTGACATTATCGTGACTGACGAATGACTTATGAAGATAACTTACAACTTGCGTTGTAGAAGGAAAATAAAATACAGAAGCTACTGAGACATAACTATCTTCCTTTTGTCAGTCTTAGATTCACTCGTTGCACATTTAAAAAACGCACCTATATTTCTTTATTATTAACTTTTTCTGATACCTAACTAGTCTCGAAGTCATTTCAAGGGTTCAGTTTTGTTTTTTCACAACTGAATTCGTCCTGAACCATACCTATTCTTTGAGGATTTCGTTGACATCTACTTGTACTATGATGGTTCTTCTTTCGTGTTTCTTTTACCTTATTTCGTAAACCTTGTACTCTTGTAAAAACTTGTGAAACCTATTGTTTCTAAAGTTTCTTCTTTTCTTTCTCAGGTAATGTGGTTGCTGGCCGCAGTGCTGGCTGTATCCGCGGCGTCGGTCACCTCCACATCATGTGCGGAGGCGCGCACCCGTTGCGCGTACCGCACTGGCTGTGGTACCGCCCTCAATAACTATATCATGATGTGCGACACTGTACTGTCTGAGCCAACGAAGCACTGCCCGCAGGAATGCAGTCATGCGCTTATAGCGCTCACGTCGACGGAAGAAGGGAAGGAGCTCATGAATGTAAGTATACTTTGAACTCCTTAGTTTCTTATCAACAACTATATCATGCACGATGTGTGACACGGTTCTGTCTGATCTACTAATGCGTGCCCGAAGGAATGCAGTCATGCGCTTATAGTGCTCACGTCAACCGAAGAAGGGAAGGAGCTCATGAATGTAAGTGTTCTTTGAACTCTTTAGTTTCTTATCAATAACTATATCATGCACGATGTGTGACACGGTTCAGTCTGATCTACTAAGGACTGCCCGAAGGAATGCAGTCATGCGCTTATAGTGCTCACGTTGATGGAAGAAGGGAAGGAGCTCATAAATGTAAGTAGGTAATTCTTTCTTTTGGTCTTGTTACTTTCTTATAAGCTCATTGTACTGCTGACGATGGCAATACAAATTAATTTTTTTCAAATTCAATTCTTTTATTCCGTTTTGATATTTGTTGTTGTACACTAGAAAAAGTCATAGGAGTACACAAAGTTAATTAATTGACAGAATTAATAATAATTATAAACAATTTACATTATAATATGCATCTAGTAGGTAACATACATACAGAATTCATCGGCCAGAGCTTCGTCAATATCATAATAGGATTTTAAAAGTAAAAATAATCTAACTTTTCTGCTAAATTCTTGGAAACACAAGTTTTGGACGTCGACAGGTAGTTTACGTTTTTTCAATAACGACCGATAGAGTAAGTAGAGTTCGCGGTAAAAGTGTAAAGAAGCTAGGGTGAATGTTTCACCAGCTCTTTCGCCGAGATCAACTAGAGATCATGTGAAAAAGACTATGAACAAACTAAATTGTACGGACTAGTAACATATCAAGTAGAATAGGAGATCATTTCAAATGTATATTCCGCATGGATATTATTTAGAACAGGTTGTGGGATCCAACTTAAAAGACTGGTTCAGTACCTCCAAAATAAAATGGTGTAATATACCAGTATGTTTTGCATGGAAAACCAATGAACATAATTTATTTGAGTGGGTAATAAAGATTTTACGATGCGATGGAAATTCAGTTAGCTTCGAGTTTATGTGACAACTGTTCGTCTAGTTTTGTGTAGTTTTAAAGCTGAATTTCATTGGCATTAATAAGAACTTAATTAAAACTGAGGAAAGCAATACAGGGTGGCTTTTTAAGGCGTGGATGGCATATTCCAATACCGTAAGAGAAAGAGAAAAATCGTGAAAGGATGACACCTTTCACGATTTTTCTCTCTACGACCTCGATTTATGAGAACCTGGTAGAGCCAAAATTTTGTATGCTCATTGTTTCACTGTCTGTTTTTCTGTTCTCGTATTATATTATTTGTAATGTATACTTTTAGACTAGCTTAATGTCCTTGATCTACTATTATCATCATTATTTTCATCTTTTCCTCATGCTCCTCATATATATATATGTATATATCAGATATATTGGAACTCTTCGTCCGATTTTGTCTTTAGGTACATTTTTACAAGCTTTGCCCTGTTAGTTTGTGTGGCATCTCTTGAAACTGAATTTTAGACCAGTTATATTCAACCGATTGAGCCGAAATTTGGCATATTTATGTAAGTTCGGTGACTACAATGTCAAGACCCATCGGCCTGGTTTAAAATTAAAAACTAATTATTTTATTGCTTTAACATTCAAATTTAATTCATTCGTGGTCTTTAACTAGGTACGTGTCGTCGTTCGCTTTCCTAAGAAACTGTGGAACCAATTGAAATCACGTCACAAGCACATTGAACTCCACAAATGGCACAAACCCTTCAATATTGTCAGCCATATTAGCAATTGCATAAAACACTTTCATTCATAAAATGGAATGTAATCTCAATTTCAACAACGAGTGTTATCAGGGTCAGAGTTATTGGCACTTACGATCCTTACAGGCTACAGACATTGTAGATGTCTTTTTTGTCACTTGATACGTAAAATATTACGGCTACTTGGAAAATGGTGACTATACAAGTGGCTTTTTGAGATCGGAACGGATGGCCTTTGAAACCATGAGAGTTAGAGAAATGTTCTGAAAGGTTCTTTCACGACTCTTACTCTTATGGTTCGGATTTGACCATCCATTCCCATATCAAAAAGCCAGCCTGTATACAAAAAACGCCCGGAAGCGTTTGGGTAGAAGAGCGTTTATTATCCTTTGGTCTTTAGACTTAAATCAATAAATTAACTTCATTCTTCCCACCTGTATAGTGTATAGGTTTGTTTATGTTATGTACGATTAATTCTATCAAATATGTGAAGGAGTTCGCGACATTTTTGGTCCCAGCGAGTGAACGTACAGACATTCTCAGTCCAGAATGTCACAATTACCCAGCTGTTTACTGCTCACGATGCATCCCGCTCAATTGGGTAATTGAGCGGGATGACCAATAAACAGAGAGCCCTCAATTGGATGCAGTTTATTTGTCGGAGGGTTTCTTATTTATTGGTGTTATAGGTGTGTATGTAGACGCAATAAAATCTAATTTAGACGTCGTCGGGCAGATTTGTCCGACATGCAGTGAAGACAGAGGGTCGCCGGTTGACGACCCCTAACGAGGCACTGCTAAAGAACAGTTTATAGATAAGTCTCGTGAAGCTATTTAATCGGTTGACTTAGGTCGTTTTAGACCAACAGGATGATTTTTATGTTTCTCTTTGGTCAACTTTCGAGCTGATGAGTAGGTATCTGGCGCAGCGCATAAACTTTACATACAGCGTGCGTGGCAATGCAGCCAGTATCTTGGGGATTGGGGATGCTTCCGATTGCTATTGATAATAATATGGATCAGTAGTTACCTCTAGATTGTTAATAACAGACTGCAGTTTGCTTAACTATTTCAATTGTGAATACTAGTTCTAATTTGTTTCTATAAGTTCGTATAATTTCCTTTCTTGATAAAACTATTTACATGTTTAAATCACTTTCGTGTATTGCGTTAGTAAACTTACCTGAATTAGTTAAGATTATGAGTTATGTATTGAAATGGAAACCAAGGCTTCTGGCTTATCGTAACCAATTGTTATTCAGTGCCGTAACTATGATTTGGATATAAAGTGGTCTGGTACCCATTTGATTGTTTCAGCAATATCATACATATACAGGTGTTTGGTATTGGGACCGACATAATTATTTGAGGAGTGGGATCCATTTCTCCGGTAGATTCAATGTCTTGAGTGTCACGGTTGCAGAGATATGTTTATTTAAGTTTTTTGAAAATCCCTTACAATCTCGCCTTTAAATCTTCAATATCTTTATTGCCTGTTGTTTTAATGCCGCAAAGCTTGTGCTATATTTATTATTACCCGACTACCGGAGGGTTATGATTTTAGCACCCTATGTATGTAGCCGATTTCTTTGTTCCCACGTAGCGCTGAAACTACTACTTCGATTTCAACAAGTGAGGTATCGATTGATTCGTCTCATTACCCCGATGGTTATAGGCTATATGGTGTCTGACAAAACTGAGGGTCTTAAGAGATAGCTGGGTCTAAATTACACCTGGAACACTTCGATAGCGCGATAAAATTTTGCAAGAGACGACATCTAGTTACAGTTCGAGTCTAATTTAGTTGTGATGAGATGAGTGAAGGATGACACACCCGTTGCCATGGAGACCTCTTGTTTATTTGTTACCATGGCAACGGGTCATCTAGGGATGGGCAAATGAAAAAATGTATCGATATAGTTAAAAACTAAAACCCGACTACATAAAAGTCTTAAACAAGCGTTCACCTATTGTCCATAGCATTTTCTTTGATACTTAGGTAGTCGGAGGCCTTTGTTAGTAATTGTACCCTAGGTAGGGGTGGGTGCCTCCGACTACCTAAATATCAAAAGAAAATGCTATGGACAATAGGTGAACGCTTGTTTAAGACTTTTATGTAGTCGGGTTTTAGTTTTAAACTATATTTTTTTTAAATGTATACACATTCGAAATAAATTATTATCAGATAAAATTCACTTTAAGAAAAATTGTTCCGAGCTTCCAAAGTCAATAATCTGCGTAGAAGTTATAAATCGTGGTAAGATCTAAATTCCAACAAGTCAAATTGAATTTAGTTTTCATGTAAAAAGTTCTTCGGTTATGTTATTTTGGTTATATTAGATTTTGAAAAAATGTAAAGAAATATTATTTCAGTGACCATTCTATCGGACCAGTCTATCGGAAAAATTTAGTCTATAACCACGTTCATTCACTCCTTCTCATATTCTTCAACTTCTATTCGCGTCATAAAAACTTTCATCGTAGTCTTTATTTATATTTCAAGAATATCATCTCAACGTGCACATGCAAATATTTCATCTTGATGAAAGTTATCTTGAAGACGGTATAATTGTGTCAGCAAAAACTGTTCTTGAGACCTCCCCAGTGCTGCAGGTGTTGTTTCGACGAATATTGTTTATAAAGTTATCAATATTTTTGTGTCGCAGTTGGCTTTATAATCTCCGTTACAGGTACTTCTCCGGTATTCGAATAAAATTTTAAAGACAATTTCGTTGTTTCTTTCTCCTAATTGATTAAGTTGTTTTTGTCCACTAGTGGAAAAACTAGTTGACAAAAAATTGAAGTGAAGAGAATATCAATTACACCATATTTTTTATTTGATATTAATAACTATGATTATAGTATAAAATTTGACTTGTCTAATGTGCTTATTTTGTAAGCCTAAAGAAATAAAGTTATTGATTCTGATTCTGGTATACTGAGCTTCCTTATCATCTTTTGCAGCTCAATAAAACTAATAAAATTGTAATCAATAAGCAAACAAACCAAATTAAAAACATGCATCAAAAGCTGCCAAACAACGAGCGAACAAAAATTTTATACCATGAAACTTTATAATGATCCCTTCAGAGGTACCTAACTATGATGTGATCAGGTATAGGATACAGTGACGACCTCTGTGGCGCGGTGGGCGAAGGTCTGCCTGCGACACAGCAGGTTGCGGGTTCGATTCCCGCCTCGGGACAAATGTTTGTACAATCTGCAAATATTTGTTCAGGGTGTTCTGATCGTTTTCTATGTATAATAAAACATATCTATTTATGTAATATATTATATTATGTATATCAGTTATCTAGTACCCATAACACAAGCTTTGCTTAGCTTGTGGCTAGAGAATGCTGTGTAAATTGTGAAGTATAAAAAAACAGTACGTATTAATGGGGCAGTTTATATCTAGCAATTACATTGCAAACATTGCAAACCAATTTGTACTACGAACTGTATTAATAGCACACATTTATACTTTTACCGCCATAGAATCATTAAATGTACAGGTTACGAGCACTGTTATGTTATGTTTTTTATTTCTCTAAGATTCTCTATACACCTTAGTAGGTTTTGATGGAGTATTTCATATCTGGCCATTACATTGCAAACATTACAATCCAATTTGTACTACGAACATAGCTACGAATTGTATAAGTAGCACATTTTATGCCATTATCGCCATAGAATCATTAAATGTACAGGTTACGAGCACTGTTATGTTATGTTTTTTTTATTTCTCTACGATTCTCTATATACCTAGGTAGGTTTGAAGGGGGCATTTCATATTTGGCCATTACATTGCAAACATTGCAATCCAATTTGTACTACAAACATAGCTGCGAACTGTATAATTAGTACACATTTTATGCTGTTATCGATACAGAATCATTAAATAAACAGGTTACGAGCACTATAATGTTATGTTCTTCATTTCTCTACAATTCTCCTTGCTAAAGCTGTGGGTCTCAGCTGGCATACCTACCCACGACCATATTTGGCATTACAACATAGAATTCAAGTACTTTATAGTTTAGATATAACCGGTCCAGCCCTTAATTACATCGTCAATGTTCTAGTACAGTCAGCGGCAGGCTACACTCTCTCTTACAAATGAAAAAAAAATGTTTATCAGTATAAAAGTTTTTATGTGATGAAGACCTTTGTACATTTTGTTTTTGATTTTTATAAAGTATTTATTACAGCAAAATACATAGATGAAAAATATAGATACATCAGGTGCACATTCTTAATTCTTAACTATTGGGGGGGGGGGGGGGGGGAGAGCTCTTAGCTGAGTGTACATTGGGCAATATCTTGTAGCCGAGTCGGGGCAAAGAAACGGGCGAACAGCCTTGAGGTTTGACGTCTTGATCGGGACCTACCGCAGCGTCCGACTCTTGCGCAGGTGTTGCTTATAAGACACTAGTCTCTGCCTGCTTCTTTAGTCATGTTTTAAAAAAAGTATGCAGGTACATGATGAGAATAAAATAAACCAAGTAAGCGATGTAGGGGGTTGCATGATTTACTCTACTTTTTGACCGACTGCGAATTTTTTTGATTAAGTGTTCGTTATTTTTAATGTATATCCTCCAATTTCTCCGTCAATTGTTTTAATTAAAATACGTAGTTGGGGAATATCTACGTTATTACTAATATAATTCAATTTCTAATCTTCAGACAGACGGAATTATTTATCGCATATACATATGTACCTATCAAATCGACCGTTTAGATTACCCGACTGTTCAAGAAAAAGAAAAAAAGAACTAAAGCGTAAGACGGGCTGCATCCTAATTAATCGATGAACTGTGAAGGCCGGATGAAATGACCTTAGGAGCGCATAAAATCTAATTAAGCCCAGAACAGATTGGTTTGGAGTTTGGATTCAATGGCTTCCAGTTTTTGGAGCAGTGCTTTATAGTAATGCGATTGGATCTAGGTAATTAATATGAAACGAATATATTACTGGTGACGTAAGCGGGTTCCCCACCCCCTCACCGTTTCATTAAAATAAAACAAATGCTGGACAATCCACACAGCATCATCGAGCTCCAAGCTACGAGTAAGCAGAGGTATTATTAGATGACTGAGATATATAATAAATTACATAGATAGATATTTTTTATTGTACATAGAAAATACCCAGAACACCCGATACAAATATTTGTAGATCATACAAACATTTGTTCCAAGGCGAGGAGAGAACCCGCAACCTCTTGTATCGCAAGCGGACCATCGCCCGCCGCGCCGCGCCATATCAGTCGTCAATAATTCCTTCGATACTAATATGAATGGTTTAAAATAACGAACGTTAATATGAAACGATTAAAAGAAGTTAGAATACTTAGGAAAATTTAATATTATGTAAATTCTCGAATGATAAATTCTTCAAAAATCTATTTATTGACTTTCCGCACCATCATTTATGGAGGTGCCTAGTTAATATTTTAATCCGAATTTAAAAACCAGTCTCTATTTATTGAATTTTCATAAATGTTTTGATAGAGGAGGGGAACCGGTATACTTTGTCGTAAAATAATTTTACGAGAGAAAATGTTTATTATTATACGTATGGACCGTGGTTATTTACGACTTTCCCTAAAATTTATAGCCACGGCTTAATATTAGATTTGGTTTTGAAGGTGGTCGTTGCCCAAATCCATTGTCAACCAAATTCAGTCTATTTTGTTCATATAAATAAGATTGTTTTTCTTTTGTTACAGTGCGACTGCGAAGATGAGTTTTGCGAGGAGGCGAAGAAGCGGATCGACGTATGCCGGCCTCAGGTGTTGAAAGAGGCTGGGAACGTCACACTCTCCTGTACGCTATCACAGCTGATCTGCATCGCCAACGCACAGTGTGGCACAGCTCTATCCTATTACCACCAGTTCTGTCGCTCCATGTTCCGCGGCAGAAAGTGTTCAAACAAGTGCCTTAACTCCATTGAAATTCTGCGAAAGCAGGAAAAAGCTGCAGCCTTAACCGTCTGCCAATGCGACGGCAACGAAGACTACAACTGCCCTCAAATGCAAAGCAACCTGCAAAGGCTATGCTTCCATAAGAAGGGCCATGGGAGGAACCATGATAGGAACCATGAGAAGCACAAGAAAGTGCCAAAAGAACAAGTGATTAACTCAGGCAGCAGCGCAATCGTGTCAGGACTGCTTTTAATGTGCGCGGTGCTTTTAACTTTCAACACGTGATGATTAATGAGGCATGAGGCCTTCGATAGCTAATTACCTTAAAGACTATTCTGTAAATGCAATCTGATAAACAGGTCTCGAGCGAAATTAAAAAGATATTCGTTGTGATTGCTAGGTGGGCCTGTTTTTGTGAAGTACAAGTTGTAAATACGTAATTATAGTGTGAGGGTAAAGCAAGGGTTATTATGAGTAATAAGTCTGCGTGTGGTAATTCGCTTCCTCGCTACTAATCATTGTCTTTGGCTGAGATCTATTCGGATGTCTTATAGCCGCCCACGGGGTGCAGGCGTCGCTATAAATATTCCGGCGCCGGTGGTCCGGTGACAAATACCCGCCTGGTCCCGATGTGGCGCCACGATTGATCTAAAGCCGGAGTGCATCGTACTTGATGACGTTCTTTAACGGTTGTCTCCGTACAAATGTATATGTCATTCACAAATTGCAAAAAAATACGATACCTCACGTATATTCTACCTATTAAGGATTTACGACCGTGTTTACATATATAGAGCCTCTCAAAATATTACCGCATGTCCGCTATAACAGCAAAGAAATCCTGTAAGTAGTCCAATTTTCCAAAGTCCAAATTATTTAGTCCTTAAATTTTGCCAATCGCATATTCTTTCGCCTTGTTTTGTGATGTCGGTCTACGTTCGTCAAATAATGTCTACCGTAATTTTCAAACCATAGCAACCCTTCCGGTGAAATGCCATCACCTCATCTCTTTCATCAGTCAGATGAAGTGTCCCGAAAACTAGGAAGTACCACTAATGATATACAAACGACACTAATCGCTGTTGGTGATGTAGAGTTTACGTTATGGGATGCCACTGTCATGTCCTGTGTTTTCGTAAATGTCTTGTGGAATTTCAAAGCATTTGTATGGGTGATAAAATGTTTTTCTTTCCTGGTATAGTCAAGAAGTCATTCTGGCAGCAAGATTTGCAAATTTTGTTAATATTTTGTGAAAAATATGTTATTTCAATTGTTTTTATTATTCAACCCATATCCTCTTGATAACATATTTCTAGATAAATTTCTCTGGTAATTATAGTTTTTTCATGTTGGTTGTAAAGATTTCCTAAAAATGAAGCAAGAGATCGATTCAGATCAAGGTTTCTGTCTAAATTGAGATGATCGACAAATTCACCATCTGTTCAATTGAAACTATTCAGAAGTTTATCTTGCATATACTTCCTGCACGTTTTGTTCATACAGATTTTACGGTCAAATAGTTACAATTTCTCAGTCCTTCTATTTGTGAATCTTTTGAATTTGTTTACGTTTACGTAGAATCGAAGGGGCTATTTCCAACGTCTCACATGAAACATTGTCTAGTCTCAGCGTCTCACAAAAAGTCAGAGAGCTTCTTAATACAATCTTAAACATCTATGGAGATATCAAAATCAAAATCAGACCATAGCTCCTAAAATTGCAGTTCGTCGCATAGTATATTCAATAGATCTACATAGTTAATTTACTTTGTAAGGTTTGTGTTGTATTATCCAGTTTCGTTGCATTTTGTTTCCCAGTAAACCTGAAAAGCTGCAATAAACCGGTCTTGCTAACCCGTTGGTCTCTCAACATAGAAACTAGAGCGTTTTGTTCGAACACCTTTAGTTTTAGCTTGTTTGTTTGATTTGGGTCAAAGCCAGTTGCAATGTTTTAATAACAGTGGAAAGGGAATTTTGTTTGTTATTTTATCGTTTCAGCGTGGCCTTGTACTTTTGACGTCATTTATGGAACCCATATTTTACCAGTTTCAAATCTAACAAAATACCTTATCATTGTTGATAAACACTAAACTTATGCTGCAGTTTTTCTCTCAATGATCTTCTGGAATCCCAAAGATCACCACCATATTGTAAAACGAACGCTCACACTACAATTTTACATTGTTTTATCCATGATAATTATATCTCCTGTCAATGTTCTTATATATAAAAACCAGACTAGAGATTAAATAAACTTCACTCTTGATCAACACTCATTTGATTCTAATGTCTCCATTGCAGTTACTATTTGAGACCCGTTCTTTAAAAATCTCACTTAAAAATTCAAAAGTCTCCTTTGGGCGTCGAATTTGAAATAGGTATCAGTGTTTTTCCGATAGAGTACAATCTTGGAATCTTCAAAGTCCCGAGTGAATAAGTTCTTGGGAAAGCGTGCTTCATCTTAGGCCACATCTTCACTTTCTCAAGTGTGATTGTGGCAAAAGACTTCTGTAAAATAAGAGGAATAAACGTTATATTAAAAAAGAGTTTTGATAGATAACAAGTGTAAATTCTGACAAAAATCAACAATAAAGTGGTTTTTAGGTTAAGTCTGAGGGCCATATTTACCAGCACCTTAAGTATCTGATTTTGACTGAAGTATACTATACTTCGGTCAAAATCAGACCTGCATTCCCCTCTTTGATCTGGAAACACAATCAGCGGCGATGTGTTGGTCACTTTGTATGCTGGCTGAGGCTCGTAGGTGTACTAATGCTTTGTCGCTACAGTCATGCAGTCATACATAATGCATTGATGATATTATGCGAATCAAACGTTGTAAATCAAGAGTGGGCCTGGGAGAATGCGGCTCAAGTGGTTTGTTGGTAATGTTAGTACTTGAGAAACTTACTTAGGTGCATTTAGGACGTGTTCTAGAGCCTGTTTAAGTTTCGCATTAAGAATCGCGTTTTGATCATGATATCAGAAAGTAAATAAATATTTTAGGCTTACAAAAAAGCACCTAGATGAGTCAAATTTTAACTCTCATGGCCCATGTCATAATTTCTGTCTGGTAAGTAATATTCAAGTACAATTTGGAGCTCCCCTCTTTATTCAAAACATGATCATATCCTGAGTCCCACCTATTTTTATTATGTTGCCCCATGGTTGTCCCATTGCTCAAAATATATTTTTTCTAATTCTCACAGCTATTTTGAAGAAGTTAATAGCGGATATGCGATTTTAGTTCCCAGTATTTTCTTTAACTTGATACTTTTCTGTATTTTGATACATACCTGATTATAATGTGTGTGTGTTTGTGTGTAAGTATGAATGTGTGGATTGCATTTGTTTAATGTTAAGTATAGTTAAGTTAGTTTGTAGGTTTATTTACAAAAACCTCATTGTAATTCCCGAAAAATCATCGCACAAAATGTTTGTCTTAGTAAATAAATTATTTTTAAATAGGTTTAGTATAAACTGCCTTAAATTTTAGTAAAACTCATTAACCACAGTTTACCAAAGTGAGATTATTAGAAATACGATGAATTGTAAATAAACTTAACTTCATTTTAGTACCTAGATATTATATTTTTAATCTAAGAAAATTCGTACAAAGTATTTTAGATTATGTTAAAGTAATAATTATTTATTTTATAATTGGTACATTTCGTTTTAGGAATTGTTGCATTTTGTTTCGTTTTTGTGAAATAATTATAAGGATTTTAGTTGTATTTATTTGATGAAATTGCAATAAATTTTCTGTTTTCTACTTGTATCGTTTTCATTACAATTCCTTCAACCAATCTTATAAAAGAGTAAGATTTGTTTAAACATCATAAAATAATCTATAAGAAAATAATAATCATCATCATCATCAGCCCATACACGTCCACTGCTGGACATAGGCCTCCCCCGTACGACGCCACAAATAGCGGTCCTGAACCGCCTCCATCCATCGACTCCCTGCGACCGCTACGATGTCGTTGGTCCATCGAGTGGATGTTCTCCCATGTAGGGGGGATTTGCCGATTTTTTTTTAATTTTTTTTATTTTTAAGAAAATAATATAGATTTATAAATATTGAAGCGAACGAAGAGGTCCTTTACCTACAGAATTAATAACCCTACCTACAGAATTAATGACTACAGAATAATAGAAAAAAAATACTAGACGCGAAGAGAGTTTTGTTTTATGTTGGTAACCTACCCAATATCCAGGTAGTCTGACCATTGTTGGTTTTACCTACAATACTATCATACTAGGTTAATTTAAAAACTAAAGCATATATTCAAAAACCTGGATATTTTTTGTATACCCAGGGAATATTGGTGGATTTTTTTTAACGACATTGGTATCATCGAAGTATACACAGAAGCTTGAAAAAAATTTTGATTTTGAAAGCTTGTATTCATTATTTATTTGTCTTTCGTTCGTTTTCGAATACAAATGTAATTTTTTTTGATAAACATGTGTCGTTGATGTTTGTGTTTAAATTTTTAGTGAAAACTTTGCTGTTACCTTGTTGTTTTCTGTTATTGTTATCATTTTTCGTAATTTATTTATTCATAAATGTCTTTGTTGACACATAATAACTTGGATTCTATTATAAATCGGAGTATAGGTACTTCCATTTCTTAGATGCTCGCACGTGAACGATTAAATCGCCATCAATCATCAATACGCAATAATCAAAACGTTCTATGCTGTCCCAAACATTTATGCCTAGGTAAGTAGAAACTTCCTTTCTCACGAGCTGACTATAGCTAGCTATACCAACATAGGTAAGTCTCGCCAAAACAGTCACGTTCAGCTGACAAAAAACCTGCCTACACGTTAGGGTGCGTTTCTGGTGGAGCGCCGGAGCGGAAGCGGACTTTAAACAGTTCTAGACTTTAGTAACTATCCTATACTAAAATTATAAATGTCAAATTTTGTGAGATTGGATCGATGTATGGATGTTTGATTCTCTTTCACGCAAAAACTACTGAACGGATTGGGCTGGAATTTGGTAAGGTTATAGATTGGGATCTGGAATAACATATAGACTACTAGCTGCTGCCCGCGGCTTCGCACGCTTTTCATGTACCTATCCTATGTCCGTCCTCGGGATACCTCCCTGACAAATGCCGTTTATACGTGAAAAGGTAACAGAAATACAGATAGACAGAGTTACTTGCTAATTTATAATATTAGTAAGATTTTTTATCCCGATAAAATGCGGGTGAAGGCGCGGGAGCAGCTAGTGTATAAAACTTCTTTGGTTCTAGCACTTTCATAGCACACACACACGAACGACGCATGTCCAGCTGCATCTGGCGGCGCGGCGGCGGCGGCGGGGCGCGCCCCTACGGGTATCACACTTGGCAGTGACTGCGTTAAAAGGAGCTTTGTGCACTGAACACGAGATTTCTTCTTGAAAAAATTGGCTTGCACTTTATTGACCGACAATGCATCCTTATTATACATATAATACTCCCGTATTATAAACATTAAAAAAAACACCCAGAGTGGGATAAGGGCCGGAAAAAGAAGTTAAATTAGGTACGCACCTAAAGTATCAAGTATAGCTAACCTACACATTTTGAATTATCTCTCCAGGTGGTAAGCTAACTACAAAAGTCCACTAAAAATGTGCAACGTACAGCATCCTTTCCCACGAATTTCCCTTCATTCGGCAACATCACGTAGGAGCCCTTTGATACTGATCCCCCAGACTCCTTGACTGGATGGTCCTCGTGGATTGGCACTTAATGAATGAGCATCCTGGATTGTTTCCGATAGACTAAAAAGTCTACGAACCGTGAGAAACTGCTTGGTGGCTTTTGCAGCTATAGAGGACATAATATTAGAATGAAGAAATATTTAGTAACAATTCCGCGTATAACCTTCTCTGATAGTATTCATCAAAGTAAGTTGTCTACTAGTTTCGTCTCTCCACGAGACATCTTCAGGACACCACAATACTCGACCTTGACATTGAGATTGGTAAGCACAGCAACACCGACAGAGTGCCGCCAGTGATGTTGCCTCTCCGAGCTCCGCGCGCCAAGTGAAGCATTGCCCGCAAAACTTGGCGCGCGGAGCTCGGAGAGGCAACATCACTGGCGGCACTCTGTCGGTGTTGCTGTGCTTACCAATCTCAATGTCAAGGTCGAGTATTGTGGTGTCCTGAAGATGTCTCGTGGAGAGACGAAACTAGTAGACAACTTACTTTGATGAATACTATCAGAGAAGGTTATACGCGGAATTGTTACTAAATATTTCTTCATTCTAATATTGTGCAATGGATTTCCGCAAAGTAACGCCTGAATCTATTATTTATCTTAGATCAGCAGGTACAGCTGAACAGGCAAAATTATACATCAAACTCACTCAGTCACATCGTATTGCAGCTCAAAATGTATGGTTCAATCAACAGTGTAAACATTTGGGGGTTATTCCATCTTACATTAAAATTAGAAGTAATACAAATAGTAGGGCAGCTAATGTTGCTTTGATAAGGGCTAGGAATACTTGGTTAAATGAGGAAATAAAACATTGGTTTACTATCAGAGACAACTATAAAACTCACTTGGGAGTTTTACACATGGAGTTAGCTTATTCCTTACACAACATAGAATTTGATTTACTAGATAATAAAGCTAGGGAATACGCTGCTGAGTTAGCCCACAGGAAATATATAATTCAGACAGGGAAATTAGATCGATTAGTTAGAGACAAACAGAGGGTAGACCGACTAAGGGGGAATAGTAATACTGTGCAGCAACCATGTCCTCATACGTTCTATCAACGCGTAGAAAATCATAGTGGCGTCCAGTTCACAACTTCAGAATTATCACTGTTAGAAAAGGGTCTTAAATACAACTTACAACCAGTTTTAAATAAGAAAACTTTGGAGATTTTGGCTGTTGATTCAGAGATGGCAATTGTTAGGGGTAAAGCTGACGAAGGGGTTAAACATGAGGTAGCCTCTTTAATAAAGAAACCAATTAGTTCAGCTATAGTTCCAAGTTTACCAAGGGAATTAAATGTTTTTAAATCTTTAAGGAATAAGGTAGATCAAAATAGCTTAGTGATAACAAAAGCAGATAAGGGTAATACTGTAGTTATCTTAGAAAGGGGTACTTATGTGCAGAAGGTTAATGAGGTTATACAGGGCAATGATTTTGAATTATTGAATTCCGACCCAACCAAAGTTTTCACACAGGAATTAAAAGAAATGACAAAAAACTCATGCTTTATTTCTCCAAACTCTCTTAAATATTTAATTCCTATGAATCCAAGAACACCAATGTTGTATGGTTTACCTAAAATACATAAAAATAATATTCCAATCCGGCCCGTTGTCTCTTACATAGGAGCACCAGCATATGGTTTATCAAAATATTTAAATTACGAATTAAAAAGTAGATCTAGATTCAATCCAAAGTATAGCTTAAAGAATAGTATGGATTTGGTCAACAAAGTTAAAGATGTTAGCCTGCCTCACAATGCAAAGTTATTATCGCTGGATGTAGAAAGTTTATTTACAAACGTACCTTATGAGGAGAGTTTGATAATATTGGAAGGACATCTTGAGCGACAACGAGTACTTCCGGCAGAAAAGGAGGAGTTAATATCTTTGACTAGAACTTGTATGCAACAAAATTACTTCCAATTTGGCAATCAATATTACAAACAGAAAGAAGGGTTAGCTATGGGTTCACCACTAAGTCCACTTATGGCAGACATTTTCATGGACTGTTTTGAGAATAAAAACATTATAGGTGAATCAAACATTTTATATTATTATCGTTATGTAGATGACATTATCATATGCTGGACTGGAAGTTTGCGTCAAATAGAACTGTTCGTTAACAAACTTAATGCAATTCATCCAAAAATAAAATTTAAACTTGAATTAGAAATTGGTGGTTCACTGAACTTTTTAGATTTGACAATAACTAGGTTAAACAATAGGCATGATTTTCAAATTTACAGAAAACCTACTTACACAGATATTACAATACCAAATTCATCTTGTCATCCATTCCAACATAAGCTATCAGCTTACCGTAGTTTTGTCCATAGAATGATGTCAGTCCCCTTATCTCAGGAGAACTTTAACAGAGAGCTATCTATTATTTACCACACGGCTGAAAGTAATGGATATAGTAGAAAGATGGTTGATGGTTTAATAAGAAGTAAACAACAAAACATTATCCGTTCCTTATTGTATCCCGTAGCTCCAGAAAGGATAGACAAATTTGTGGGCAGTTTAACTTATTTAGGTCCATTGAGTGACGGAGTTTCAAGAGTTTTGTCTAAACATAAAGTACACGCAGCGTTCAAAACAAACAATTTATTAAAACAGATTTGTAACGGTAAAGATAGGTTAGATAACAATAAAAAATCGGGTGTTTATAAGTTGGTATGTGACGAATGTAATGGTATTTATGTAGGTCAAACGGGTCGTAGTTTTCAGGTTAGGTATAAAGAACATTTAGCTGCTTATAGAAACAATTATCCAGAAAAATCTAACTTTGCAAAACATTTATTGGAATCTGGTCATTCTTTAAGTCAAAATCATTGTTTTTCTATTTTACATACTTGTGATAAGGGATTTAGGATGTCAGTCTTAGAAAATTTAGAAATTACAAAATATAGTAATAATACACTGTTGAATGAACTTAGTACAGGTTTGCCTAGGTCACCGTTATTACGAATCTTTTCAAACAATAGTACTGCCACACACACACTATGAACTTTGTGTGCGCACTGTTTGATCCGTGACTATATAAAGGGGGGTTTTGCGGGCAATGCTTCACTTGGCGCGCGGAGCTCGGAGAGGCAACATCACTGGCGGCACTCTGTCGGTGTTGCTGTGCTTACCAATCTCAATGTCAAGGTCGAGTATTGTGGTGTCCTGAAGATGTCTCGTGGAGAGACGAAACTAGTAGACAACTTACTTTGATGAATACTATCAGAGAAGGTTATACGCGGAATTGTTACTAAATATTTCTTCATTCTAATATTGTGCAATGGATTTCCGCAAAGTAACGCCTGAATCTATTATTTATATAGAGGACATGCTGATAAATACCATAATGGGAGGCAAAGAATAAGTCCAATTTCACGGTTTGTTAAGAAAATAAAATAAATCGTTTTTAATACCAAGCTTTTCTATCATCTACGGCCAAAGTGCTTGGGAAGACAAATCCAACGAACCCAAACTCGACCTAGCTAAGTTGTTTCGTTTAGGAGTTCCTATGACCACCTTCTGTGTCCATCATCGTATCAGTTCGATGGTACCATGACCTTGCATTGTTATGTCACCGAACTTAGTAAAGTATGCCAAATTTCAGCTCAATTGTTTGGACAATGTGAGGATAACTAGTCTAAAATTCAAGATCTTAATTTTAGACTAGTTATCCTCACATTCACTTGAACCGGATAACGTACACTAAATTCGTTCAAAGTGCTGAACCGAGTATATCTTATGTTGATCGTGTTCAATTGCAACGGTGAAATCGTACCGGTGTAATTCGTACATTAGTTTAAGACTAATTACTTTAGAGAATAGTGGCTCTGGCTGATATACATACATATAACAGCCAAGTCAGGCTGCAAATGAAGAAAATATAATATAATATTTTTTTTTACTATAGTTTAGCTTAGATGGTGTATCTGTACGTGTCATGAGCTATGGTCAGGTTTATATCAGTTAGTTTCTTGACACAGTTTTAAGCTTATTTTAAAGTTATGAATGACATACATACCTACCTACATAGTATTCGCGGACCATTCTATCTAACCAACGCGTGCAAATTCTCATACAGAAACGAGCCCGCAGCGCGGCCCCAGGGCTCCACGGGTGGTCTCAATTACGGACATCACCCTAATTACCACTTCAAGTAAATCCATAGACAAAAAGCCAAAAGAATTCGTGAGCGCTCTATGGCCTCTATGAAATATAATGATGAGGAACATACCGACGGGGAATTCCTAAATTGGCTGCTTGTAGCCAACGACCAACGTTTCTTAGTAATGTATGTTGATTGTATGGTTTCTTCAAATAACTGTTCAGATTATTTCCAATACAGATTCATTGCTATTATTAAACACGCCGTTTGTTTCAAAATTGTATGGTATCTTTGCTTTGTCGTGGCAATTTGTTCTTAAATTCCATTTATAGGTACCTAGCTAAAAGCTGATGGCAAAAGCTTCATTAGAATGAAGATCGCTGGAACAACAAAACGTTTATTGCCCTTATAATCTGTCATCTTACGCGAAAATTACGGACGTAGCCCAGTAGCTAGTCATTTGTTTTAGAGCCCCAGGATCTAGAGCTGACTGCAATAAAGTTCACTGGCTCAGACCACCGGGAGGGCCCATGATTCTCCACGCCTCTGCCGTCGAACTAAGGCAGAAAGGATTTTAATTCTTGTGAATGGGACTTGACTGGTGCAATTAGAAACTAACATAAGCTAGCTAATTTTAGCTCATATTGAAAAGTTATGCATGTTTGAATAATGGAAGTAAGAACTTAAAGGACATATTTAAGCTTGCCTTAGAAAAGTGGGACGAATGCGGAATAAAATCACTACTGAATTTTTATTACCATGTTCGGACTACTTTGGGCCGAAGTCAGTGGGACGAACACGGAATGACTCTATGCTTCGAGCTGGAAGTCTGAATCGAGTGTCAGTCGAAGTCGTGACAGAGAATTAATACACTAAAAACTTTATGGTCTCGAAATTATAATCATTCATGGTTTTACTTGAACAATACACTTTACTTACAGGTTTTCCTACATAGTAGTGGAACTGGCAACGTAGCCGGCAAGGACCACCTCACCGAGACATGACGGTCCACGCCTCTCGGCATCACGACATGCCCGTTTAGCTCTCTATTAAATGCAGGAAACCTTTGCGGGTAAATGGAAATGTCTGATCTAAATGGCCATGCTAGGATGTGAATGTACCTTTACCTACCAAATTCTGTTACCAACATAAACGGTTCATAGCCTGGGGAAATAAATAAAAAGTAAACTTACAGAATAAATAAAATAAAAATAAAATAAAATAAAAAGAGCTTTATTCCATATCACACACATAGCGTAAAAACATTTTACAATACATTCTTAATATACGATTAAAATTACAAACAAAAGAATTTTCAAATTGATAAATATAATATGTCAGGTGTCTTGTATCATGTCATTAAATAGAATTATTCGTAGTCAATATTATGTTTTATGGTGTTTTATCAGTGATATGGACCGCCTTCGGCGGTGTATGCCTCCTCCAACTTACAGAATAGTTGTTTTTATTATTTTGGTATGTCGGTGTTCGATACTTCGATCACGTAGGGAAATTAGCAGTATCAGCAGTTTGACCTAAGTAGGTTACTCATGCTACGAGCGCGGACCGGGCGCCTACGGAGGTCAGTGCATCAGCACCAATCATCCAAACCGCACTCATAAATAGCATAATTAGTCGTAGTTTTATACAATACAGCTTTTGTACTATAACTCGACTTTTATATCAGCATCCCGGGAAGAGCTAGCCGCGATTCCTACAGTGGGATAAACAATTGGAGGAATGGCACCAAGCGCGTTGATGTCTTTTGTATGGAAAAAAGTGTTCATTTTAATGCAAATTGATTTTTATAATGCTAAGAGCCACAAGACAGAATCTATGGAATCTTCGATTCAGTAGGTAGATCTTTATCTTGCACACGCAGGAAGAAAATAAAAATATTGGTTTAGACAGATAGATCGATATTATGTATGTACGTAACTCTTTATTGTACCACACAAACACAAAATACATATAGAAGGAAAAGTTTACAGCAATGAAGTACAACGGGCGGCCTTATAGCTTTGAGCGATCTCTTCCAGGCAAAGTTTTAAAAGCATTTTAAGCACATAAGTGTTGTAAAAGCACACTCATTCAAGCATTGTGAGGAAAGGGCCATTATTTTGCAATTTACGTACCCTTTATTTGCAGGTCGGGTTAATGCTTCCATAATGTCTATCCAACATGGGAACATTTGCCTTCGGCATACCCATTGAAGAATATTAAAATATGAAGACGACCGCGGCGGGTTATAGTTCAGTTTTGACCATCACTGTGGTAATTTGAAACTGTCTAGGATCCAAAAATTATAATGTCAAGTACCTTCATCAAGCTGAAATGAGCAGCCATCTAAACCACTCTACTTTCCTCATATTGTCAATCAACATCTAACGGTCATCAAACCGTGTGGGTGGCGACTGCCCGCGGTTGCTGACGTTCTAGAGTAATTATAGGTAGGTATGCCTACCTCAAATCTTACACAATAATTTGATACACCGTGTGTGGTGCAATTGTCTACAATGTAGATCATCAATGACCATAGTCAGTGCTACATAATGTAGATTCTACATAATGTAAATTCTACATAATATAGATTCTACATTATGTAGCACTGGCTTCTTCGGTACACCTTTTTCGATACTTCCGTAGTTTTTGCGTGAGAACCATTGTAGTTTTGGCGTGAGAACATAGTTGACGACTTGACTTACTTGACGACCGATATGGCGCGGCGGGCGAAGGTCCACCTGCGACGCAGGAGGTTGCGGGTTCGATTCCCGCCTTGGGATAAATGTATGTACGATCTGCAAATATTTGTTCCGGGTGTTCTGGATATTTTCTATGTATAATAAAAAATGTATATGTATAGTATTATGTATATCAGTCATGTAGTACTAGTACCCATAACACAAGGTCTGCTTAGCTTGGGGCTAGATGATGCTTTTTGGATTGGTGGCTACTTTTTTCCCGGAAAAACGTGTGCAAAGCTACAAGTGGAAACTATTTTGAAAAATAGTGCATGTTCCGGCCGCAACCACAATTAGGTACTTACATACACTTCTACAGTATCTACAACCTACCCGTAAAACTATGGTATCATTCATCATCAGCCCGTATACGTCCACAGCTGAACATAGCCACCCGAACATGCCAGGCCATCACCCCCGAACGACACGTTACGAACAGCTGTTTTGGAGGCCTACTCCAAAAACGAAAATCGAAGTTTCTGTTATAACCATGTCGGAAAGCTTTGCACGAACACAAATAAAAACTGGGATTTATGTTTCTAGGAGAACGGGCCCTGACCCTTCTCCTCCATCGTGATCCAAATTTTGGTAATAATAATTCAATTATAAGGAATGATTGAATTCTAAAGAAAGATCATGAAGATTGCTTTTAGAGCAATTGAGGCATGTTATCATGGACCCACCAGAATGCTGTCATTAAAGTCTGAGTTCTTTTTGATGGAGCTTTTGACACGCATGGAGTTGATTCCTGTGACCAGTATAAATCGTTTGGACAAACAATTACGCAAGTACAGACCCCTAAATCTCAAATATCAACCCATAAAAAACATAATCTCAAGCTTCTTTAAAATGGTAAACTCTAAAGTTTATGCCGAGAGGCTACCGGGCCTTTCATAATCCGCTTAAAGTAGTTGCGTCCTGCTTATATCTACATCGGGCCCTTTACTTTCAGATTAGAAATAGGTACTTGAAAGTAAATCATGCGCACAATTCATTTCTTATTTTCATCCCTTAAGTACGTATTGTTCGAATTTAAAAAAGGATATTAGCAGAACTGTTTTTGGTCATTACAACTTATCCCTATTGTCTATTTACAAAAGTTCCTAATACTGTATTAGAAAGTTTACAAAAGTTTATATTCACAAACACAGGTAGCAGGCCTAAAACTTTTTATGGCTACAGACGTCCATCAACTCACTGTATTCAACTTTTGATAAAAACCGTGAGTTTTATCACCTAGTTTCTAAGAAAATAAAATTGCTTTTTTTATTCGAAACTGCTCAATAAAAGCGATCTCTGGTTCCCTGCCATTAATTTTGATAGTTCTAGCAATTATTGTTGAGCTGTATTGATTGAGACATCTTGAGCCGAAGGTGGGTATAAATCTTTGGTTTTTATAAAGGTATCACCACCTCTGTCATTGGTTGGAGCTAGGTCGGCGACTTCAAAGGGGAACGTGGCTTTGTAAAGCCGCGTGCGCGCGCGCCGTTGAGGCCTTCATTAAAAAGCTCGGTCTATCTATGATTTGGTTGTAGCGTTTGATGGAAAGATTATTTTGACGTTTATATGTGTAATTGTTTGAATTGAAAAGGTCATGCATTTTCAAGCTATTATAAGGCCATCAAGAATATGGGATCCTGTGGCTAAGACAATAGAATGTAAAAATTATACGGTCTATGTAGCTTGAATGGTGTTCGTCAGCTGGATCAATCGCTATGAGAATGCTATCGTCGCAGAATCGTCCATAGATGAAATAAAATCTAGTGCGTGCCGTGCACAGACGTGATACTAGCTGCGCTGTAGTGTCGTGTTATTTGCTCGGAGAGATTGATAGAATCGTTTCAACTTTGACACTTTCAGCTCACGTCCTCCCATCTGGGGTTTGTGTCCACGGATCCCGGATTAGCTACTGATCCCGCCAAGTTGTATCCACCGATACCGTGATCGGTTTTGTACAAAAAACATGTAAATATTTGTATCCACGGATCCCGGTATCGGTGGATACAAAAAATTCAATAAAGTAATTGTAGAAACGGATCCCGGTTGTAACGTAATATACGCTTGTAGTTTCTTTCATCAAAGGTAAAATGCCAAAATGTGTAATTCTGAAACGACACCATTGTTACGGTGAAACGATCAATGTAGTGGGTCGGATCTATTCAGATGTTTTCGGGAGTGTATACAACTCAGTGTTTTATTTCCTTTAGTCCTAATGATAGTATTAGTATAACAGGGGCCGCAATTGACATCGCATAGCATCGTCGACATCGCAATAGCGATGTCTGTCTATGTGGCCGTTTCTTCGTCAAGTCTGGGTGCTATTATGTGAAAATAAACTAAGTTATTACGATATAAGTAATTCTCAGAACGCTATAAAGGCTCTGGAGGCCGGATGCTGGCTCTAGCCTAACATATTTAGGGTGGCAATATGCTTATAAGAGGAAATAGTCCTGAAACAAAAAGAAAAACATTTTTGCCCATTGTTTTAGTATGTTACCTTCTTGTCTTACCGGTTCCAGTGCACAGTGTAGTAGCATGGACCCCATCCCAGCATAGCAAACAGCCACTATGATATAAGTAATTATCAGAACACTTGTAGCGTCTCTGATCTCTCTCCACTGGCTTTACGTATTTTATTTAGGGTTAAGACGGCAAATAAGAAATGACTGAAAGAAAAAAATACTAATTTTTCGCCATTCTTTTGAGTATGTTGACTTACTGGTTTCAGTGCACAGTGTAGTAGTACACGGACCCCACCACAGCGTAGCAAACAGTTACTACGATATAATTCTCAGAACACTGTAGCGGCTTTGGAGGCAGGCTGTAGCTCGCGGCCGCCTCGCCGCCGCCGATAGAGTCATTATGTTCCATTATTGTACAGTGTCTCTCAACTTTGGTGACAGCACAATTTAATATTAATAGCTTGTAGTGTTCTAGATGTTTTGTGTATTAAAAGCTTGTAGTAATTCAATATTTAAAGCTTGAGTAGCGATGTATTGTCCTAAATATTTTCTGTGTTATAGTAAAAATAAATAATCGATGGATTAAATTCGTAGTCTTAGTAGTTAATATCGTAAGTGTTATAAATAACTAAGATAGTCTCAAAAGTTTCATCTATGAAATGCGTCAGTTATGTAGTAGGTACCCATAGCACAAGCTCTGCTTATGCATCTGCATGTTTAGGAGTAAATGATGCTGTATGAATTGTCCAGGATTATTTATATTTTAGTTGTACTTAAATCAAATCGTAATTAATTTGATTGAGAGAAATTGAATAGCTAAATGACATGTGTGCGCTGCGATAGGAACGGGTGTGACAAAAAATTGAACCTTTGACTGCCACTACCGTAGGACATAAATACCAACTTATAAATGAATCCGTTGCGTCGTTTTAAAGATCTAAGAACACATAGGGACAGAAAGCGGGAAGCGTGTTTGTTTTATACTATGTAGTGATAAGGTACTATTAAATACTAAGTTACCTTATGGTACCTAAGGTACTATTAAATGAACGATGAGGCAGCAAAAGTTAAAAACTGTGGAGCAGCCTCATCGTTCGCCTCCTTGGCACAACATATCTCAATAAACAAATTAACACTTGTCACAACTTATAAAAGAATCCGCTGTCTAAAACGCACCTAACTATTGAAAATCATATGTACCTTTGTTGATACAGTTTGTAATATTTCTACATTTCACATTCAGTTTCGGATTGATCTGCCCCATATAATACTTTACCAATTTCATTTCAGCGCAATTACCTACTAGGTATTTAATTTAGTAAATTCTAAAGTTTGAGATCCACTGACCCCGGGCTGATTAACTTGTGGTCCGACGCGGGCGCAGGCTGCGGGGGTAGCGGGGGGAGGCTGTACTGGTCCATAATATATATCATTTTCTTACTTTTTGTGACTTTTTCCTTTCCTTTTGACTGCAAGACACGCAACCGGGACCTTTGTAGGTAGTAGGTAGCTTTTATTTTATGTTCTTTGGATTCGACAATTGAGCAATCATATCGAGGTTCAGAGGAAGTGGTTATAAAACTGTTGTTTTGTTTTTACTGTACAGTTTTTAGGTAGAAAAAATATAACCCCGAAATAGGGTGTGAAAGGATGTAAAAGTCATTTTATTAAACGTAAAAATATTCTGGTTTTTTTAGTATCCAATAACAAGAGGATGATTCAATTTTAAACATGAATTGAATAAGACTGAAATGGTTGTAATATCGGTAGGTAGGTAATATTATTATGCAAGTTAAGCACACTAAAGTGATGAGTGTTTTAATTTTTTTTTTGAGCTGTGACTCAGACCGTTTTCGTAACTCAATGCAAAAATATATCTGTCTGTACTAACTTTTTCATTTTTATTTTTACTAACTGTATTTTTTTGTATATGAGTTGCAAATAAAGTAACATTCTAGTCATTATATTCTATTCTTTCATGTGATCATAGGAACTATTAAACACAGAGTTCTCCGTAAAAACCGTATTAGAATTACTGAGCTTTATAAGTATTTTAAAGCGGAGCTTTTTCCCCGCTGGCACCTAATTAAGAAGGCAATTTAAAACGGTCTGAACTGAATACAATGGAGTCCTCCACTAACGTTCACCTTAATTAAAATACAATCGGAGCTTTAGTTTTGAATAGGCAACTAGCTGGTTCCTGTGTTTCTTCTCACTTAATTTAAGCAGGTATTGTACCTTTACTGCCTGAGCACTTTGTTTTTTTTTGTTTATTTTATGTCATAGATTAACGCTTTTACTGCCCAGATCTGCGATGAGACCCGAAGGGATGAAGATGGCGACGCGGCATTGAATTGATAAATCGTCACTCCGCTATAAGCGTGAGACGTCCATGTAAGTCATGGCCAATGAAAGTGTTAAATTTTGTTAGACTTATACGTGTTTGTATGTTACGTGTACTAGAAATAATCTGGCGGCCTTTTCAACACAAAAAATACTTCAGCTGAAGTAATTGGAGCTTTTTCAGTTCTTTAGCCATGGAATTCTGTCAACTTTGAGAGAACTGTCACCTACACCTCGGATTAATCTGAGTGTTGCAGATTGTTATAAAACCTATCCTCATCACATCACAGATATGATACTAGCTGCAACTTAGATTTCTGTGATCCTCATACTTATTAAACAAGGATTGATACATTTTTTTTTCGTATCATTTTTCCAGTCAGCTACGAACTTTTTGAATAGAGAACTAACAACTGTCTCTTAATCTTTTTGACTTTTTTATAGTGATGGTGATTTCGTTCGTTTTATCCACAGACATGATACTAGCTGCGCCTAAAGGTTTTATCCATTTTTGGGATAGCAAAGAGGCCACCACATAGTGGTGGAACATGGACGGAGACTCATCAAAGATTTAAAGATCGCGTGGGCCCTATTAAATAAATCTGTGGCGTGGGTGTGCGTCCACCCACTGACACGTGTGGTTGCAACGGATGTGTGACATGGATTTGTCCCGAGAACTGAACGGGAAATCCGCTGGATTAGAACCGCTTATTTGAAATGCTGACAGGGACTTTAGTTGTTAAGAGTTGCGTTTAAGAGGTTAAGGAAAGGGATTACAGGTATCATTCGTTTCTTGAAATTCGTTGTGATAGGCGTCATGTTTTCGTTTTGATAGGAAATGCAATGATTGTGGAACTTTATGCTGGCTATATCAATAGGTTACCTATCTATTGTTAACCTCGAATGTACGCTATTAATATGGAAACACAGAAATATAAACAGCCCTAAGCATTCCAAGCAAAATTTGGTGTAGCGTCGAATCGCCCACGCTACTTAAAAAAATGACTAGCGTCGTTTCGCTTGCGTTTCGCCCATTGAGGAACACTTTCACGATACATTGCTTGCCAAGACAAGATGTCTTGAACATACCATATATTCCTGACATATGTACATAGGTATTTGACGACTACTATACTATAAAACCTCCATCCGCGAGTCTGTTGGTCCGAACGAATTATCCCGCAATTCCCTTCATAATCGTTCTGGTAATTTGTCCCTGAGTCCCGTTCTTTGAGAATCTGCCGCAGATTAAACACGAACGGCGTCGTCGACAGAAAAACAGGCGCGAGCGCCGCTGTAACAACTTCATCGAGATAACGAGCGGGAACCCGTTTATCCGCCTTCCATTGGCTTTCGACACAAGAGCGGGAATTCTCGTGGATGCTTCAAGAGTTCGTTAACAGATCGATGAATTTATCTGTGAACTCTGGGTGCCTATTTAATTTCTCCAACACGAAATTACGTGTTTCGTTTCGGCCGATTGGTATAGTCTAAAACACGAATTAGAGTACCTACTTACCAATATCCATTAAAAAAATAAAACGAAAGAAACTTTTGAGTATTTTTGAGAATTAAAACAGACCTCCTGCTCATTAAGCACATTACCTACCTCTTTAACGCATTCACTGCCTACCCTACAGCACTAGACGTAGACATGTGCTTCTGGGCCATGAAAGGGTTCAAGGTATTTAGGAACTTTTCTCTGAAGGGCCACTTTTTCTTTGTCTCACGTTTATTTATTTTTTAGAACTTATATAACTTTAGAACTTTAAAATACCCAAAAATAAACATATATTTGCAAGATGTGATTTCTATATTATGTAGTTAATTTACATATATTGGAAACAATAAAGCAAATACCTAATTTTTTGGAACGGTTCCTTTAATTGAAATAGACTAAAAAATTCAGTTTGCAAAATAGCTTTTAACTCCTGGGCACAGGTTATCCCCCTGGGGGAAAACTGTCCCCATGAGTCAAAAGCAACATGAGATATAGATGAAAAGAAAATTCCTAAACAACTCAGCCTGGAACGATCTTATTGGGAACTTTATCGAAGCGAAAAATATTTATGTGCATCGTAAATGACAACTCCCAAGCAATTGCATTTTATGACACAACCTTTATAAGAAGCTTCAAGCAAATACGTCCCTTGAAGCAAATATAGAGCTTTCATTTCCTTGAAAGCAGCGTGACACTTTCTGAAATCTCGTTTCACAGGTAGCAGTTATTAAAGCTGCTTTAGGGCTCCGTAAAATACGAGTAAAATAGTATATTTGTGCATTAGGTTTTTCATTTCCATTAAACTAATGAATGGTACGTTTGGGCTCGATACGGGTATAAATAAAGGAATATCCTTCGATAAGCCTTCGTCCGCGTGGAATAGTGACAGTGCGATTTTCATACAAACTTTCATCCCCTATTCCCTTTGATATTTTACCCCCTTGAGGGTAAAAGTAGAAATATTAAATAATATTTTTATTTATATCTATTTAACAGCCTATCAAATAAATTCCAAGATTTTAGCTTTAATAATGACGATACTTCTATACAACCTTTCAACCCCACACATTTTTCGCATTAAAAAGAAGCCTTTGTCCTTTCTCAGGCTCTAACGTATCTGTGTGCCACATTTCATTTAAATCGGTTCAGTAGTTTTGGCGTTAAAACGTAACAGACAGACAGACAGAGTTACTTTCGCATTTATAACATTAGTAAGGAGTAAGGATTTCTGCCTCGACAGTCGAATTGTGTCAATTCAATTTATGTATGTAGATAGATAAATAATCCTTTATTTCAAAACATTCAGTATTACATAAATTATTAAAATTATACCAAGGCATTGAAATCGGCGGCATTATCACTTTAAGCGCTTTCTTCCAGGCAACCAAAGTGTACGGCGAATATCATGGGATGGCGGTGCTTAACATAATATACAATATCAGACAAAAAACTGGACAAAAAGTATCAGTTTTTCGATTTCTTGAATCATCGAACTACCGAGACGAGAGAGTCATCACATCATTCCCATCAGCCCGATCATCGGATTACTGAGACTGGGCTTCGATCCCGAACTAGTATAAAAGTATTATATTACTAGCTGCTGCCCGCGCCTTCGCCCGCGTTTTATCACGATAAAAAATAGCCGATAGGTACGAGTATGTTATTCCAGGTCCCAAACTATACCCATACCAAATTTCAGTTTAATCGGTTCAGTAGTTTTTGCGTGAAAGAGTAACAAATACATCAGCCGTATTATTCTAAGCATACATCCATTCATCCTTACAAACTTTGACATTTATAATATTAGAAGGATTTGTGCCCCAACCTAGCTTAGGCAACCTCAATGGTAGTTGGTAGCCGGAATACCTACATATTTTATATCGCACGCACCTGAAGTTTTAATATCTACTACCCGAAACATACTAATAAGGTAAATATATTCAAATATGTTTTATAATAAGCTCGGTAACTATAGTTAACTAGCTTATTATAAAACATATTTGAATATATTGTATACATGTATACATGTATTGTGTACATGTATACATGTACACAAGCTAAACATGTTAAGGCTATAAATTAACACTTAAAAGCAAAACAAAGTGCAAGTAAAAAAATAAAAACTGAGAAGTGATGGTGCTGGGGTACGCGTTGATGTCTTTACTTCGATATTTGAAAGTGTTTGTTTTTTTACTTGCTTCCATTTCAAAATAATAAAAGCGAATAGTATTTTTAAACATCATTATTAACTCCTAACTTCGGCTCGCTGCTTCGCATACGTTTTTCCGTGATAATAATAAGCGTTAGTTATTGCAGTTTTAGAACTAGTATTAAATGTACGCAAAATTTCAACCGTTCGATAAGGTATGTAAGTACTCGTAGTCATGAAAAGGTAACAAACATCCATCGATCCTTCCAAATTTTGGTATCCTTCCTACTAATATTATATTTTATATACATACGAGTACGTCAAAGTTTGTATGGATGGATGTATGGATATCTGTTACTCTTTCACGCAAAAACTACTCAACCGATTAGGCTGAAATTTGGTATGGGTATAGTTTGGGACCTAAAATGACATATGGGCAATTTTTTATCCCGATAAAACGCGGGCGAAGGCGCGGGCAGCAGCTAGTTTATAATATTATATTAGTGTTTTACCTTTACATTAAATACATAATTATAACTATTTATCAGTAACTCATTCTTTATCTCATTCACTGCCCAGTGTGACCTGCCAAAAACGCCGCGCCACCGCGCGGCGCGTCGGGGCGGCAGCGGCACGGCGCGGCGGGCGGCGTAGCTATAGCTAGGACAGCAGAAATCGTTTTACATTTTAATTTCTTTGATTATGTTTTTTTTTTCATAGATATGGTTATATAATATTGAAATTGTAGGTACAATTTCATTATTTGAGACAAAACCAAAGTTATAATATTCAGCTCTATATTATAAATAAATGATAGGAACTCGTATTGTAACCATCAGAACATGTTTTCATGAATAAAGTCATATCCTGCCTGGAAAGACCTATTGTTAAGATTGTTCGAGTGGAGCGAGGCTGTAGCTCTGTCGTGCTAGCTTCGATGTTGTTTACGAGATAAACAACATTTGGACAATCGCTTTATAAGGATTGCATTGTCGTCGTTCTTTAAATTTATTAAAATTTTAATTAAGACGTAAAATGAACAAAACTCGTAAATGCTAATGATTTTTAGGGCCATTTCTTGGGCCATAAATGCATATTTCTTTAATGTTTTGGTGTAATTAGGCCAGGTTCTCTGGCAGAGATCGCTCTTGAGTGATAAGACCGCCAATTGTCACATAAGTTGATATTATTTAATTTATAAATTGTTTCGTAGTTTTAAGTGTGCAATAACAGTTTTTTCTATCTTTGTATGAGGTTTGAGTAAATAATTTGCAATTATAGGTACCGACAAAGAATCTTGGATCTTTTCAAAACCGATACCAATGAATACTTCCTAATAAAACTTTAATTTCAAATCACTCATTTTACATTAAATAATACGTAACATACCCCAATTACATAAAAGAACATAACATACATATAATGATGATTGATTAATTTGATTATAGCAAAACTACCTTATTTGAGGCACGTTCAGCAGTGTATGTGTGCTGAGGAGGAGGTGCCTGTTGATGATAGCGGATTCCCAATTTTTTACTTGTTTCAAACGCCCAACGACCGACGTAGATTGATTGTCTGACAATATGGTAGGTAAAATTTTAAAATGTGAGTTACTCATTTCTTCAAAATATGTACCTTCGTAAAAGCTCCGAACGGAGAAAAAGGTTGATCACCCCTGCGCTCGCTCCTCGCATCCAGCTGCGATATCTTCATTTGGCGGCCGGCAGGTGTCACGTGGCTTCAAATCTTCTTACTCTCTCGAACACGCGACAAATCCTACCTGGATCTCTTTCGCTTTCACTGCAGGAAAGCTTAGTTTGTAAGGTTTTTTCTTATTTCGTTGAAGGCTTTATTTATTTGTGTCGGTTGTAGCAACTTTATGTGTTTGTGTGCGTGAGCACTTAACCTTGACTAAGAAAACAACTAGGTAGTTTATGGCAGAGAGTTTAGGAATCAAAATTCATTTTAAAAGGTATCTCAAGATTGTTAAAATTTAGTTTAGTTTTTTTTTTAATATATCCTTTATTGACAAAGAAAATAAAATAAAGAAATTAAACTAGTATTTACAATTGAAACAATTGAGCTAACTGCACTGTTGCAAACAATCTACAGATAGCTCAACTGGTCCATATCAATACCAGTCGGAAGCGTCCCCAAGATGCTGGCTGCATTGCCCCGCTGTAGTTTTTACACTAGGTACATATCCGACAAAAAATTCTTTAGAAAACAATTTAGCTACTTAAGAACGGAACGGATAGCCTTAGCCCCCATACAAACGTTCTTTCCGCTTCATTTGGAAACTATGTTTCCGATCTTATTGAAATTTTCATACGTAGTTGGATGAAAAATAGCTATGTTTGTAGCGTTTTAGTTTTTCAAAAAACATAATGATCTTTAAATGAGAGCGAAACTAATTTTGACCACCAAATCGAGTAATTTTTAAGCGATTTTTTATGCATGATAGACACCTTTATTCGAAAATCTGTCACATTACAAACATCCTAAATATATTCAACATTATAAATAATCAAAAATCAATCATTTATTCAAAATGAATCGGAAAGTACGAAAAAATATCAAAAAATGGTGCCGACACCGAGCACACGCGCACAGCCACATGACAGCTTAGTACGAGTATTAGATGGTTAGACGCACTTTCTCAATAATAGTGCGCCCCATTTCATTGGACGTGAAACAACACCAATTATGCATGGGCCGATCCGTTTCCGTTTGGGAGAGGTTCGTAGCCTTCTTAACTTCTCTTTGAAAGTATACCACCTCAAAAAAATACCTACATACATCATCGTTTACGCTGCACACGAAATAAGTATTATGAATTCTTCAGATAGAACTACTGCTTCTATGGAACCCAAACGACATTTAGATGCTTACCGCTTTCTAGGTAGAGCATCAAAATGTCAAGAACCTTATTCTATTTTGCTATAAAAACTATCGCAGTGTCCTTCGTTAACGCATTCACTGCCCAGACTCGGCAGTACGGGGGACTTCCCGTCGCCGTCGCCGCCGCCGTCGCCGCCGCCGCCGCCGCCACCCGCCGTCTGAAGCAGGTGCAATTGGACATGTGCGTCTTACAAGGCCCATAAAATTATTAAGGGATGAAATGTTGGTGTTCTTCTAACACAAATATGTAGGTGCGTAGTTAACCCGCTTACATCCGTATGAGAAACCTATTCTACCTTTAAGCCAGTAGAGTTGACACCAGTTGACATTACTCAACTACCATAAAAATGGAGCCAAAATGACACCTTATAAAATGGAATGAAGGTAGATAAATACAGATTAGCGACTCACTGAGAAAAACAAAGAGACTTGGGAAACGGGAGCTGTCATCGATTTTCTTCATAAATCATTGTGAAAAGGGGAATTACTTCTATTTTAAACCTTATTAACGGCAATTTAAGGACATTCATATAATTTTGGAATGGTAAACATTACTCGGTTTTGAAACAAGCTTAGTTTACACAATGCTGAGTCAATATTTGTAAGGTGCAGTGTACACTGGAGAATCAGTGACGTAATCTGAGATATGTAGAGTAGGATTATCATATTCTAAACCGGAAGATGTTCGAAACAGAGGATTAATTTAAACATAACAAAGTAAATAAGTCTCATTTGCGTTCCACTTTTTAATCGACTTCAAAAAAGAAGGAGCTTCTCAATTCGACTGTATTTTTTTGTATCTATATGTCATCAATTCTAGTCTAGTCCAAAGTGATGCACGTGTTACATTATACCTGTATTGTTATATAAATAATTTGTATTACCTACTTTAAAGGTTAAAGGTGCTAATTTAAAATTTATTTTAAATTACTACTCTATCAACTTGCCAAGCTAAACCTACATAGCACCTCAATCAAAAATTAATTGACAGACAAATACAAATTATTTTAAATTTTGTAACAGCCGGCACTAATCACGAGGTGATAATATCAAACAACGTTCTGAGAAGTCGAAAAAAAGACGAATGGATTCGGCTTGTAGTGGGCAGAGACTGGTAGAGCTACCTCTACCTACAATTTTTTAAACCATGTAGTACAGTTAGCCGCTTTAATATGGACACACTACAAAGTTTTCAATTAGACTAAATCAGGGGTTCTTAATTAACCTTTTGGTGATGACGGAACATTTGGAAAAAAATTGTATTGTCACGGACCACGACGTAGCCAGAAATTTATTGAGGATCGTCATCAAGCCATGGACGACCAAACTTTATCGCACAAAAATAATGAGTTTTGTTAGATTAAGTGTTATTTATCGACGACATCGTAGCGGTTGCAGGGAGTCGATGTATGGAGGCGACTCAGGACCGCTATTTGTGGCGTCGTATGGGAGAGGCCTATGTCCAGCAGTGGACGTGTATGGGCTGATATGATGATGATGAAGAAGTGTTATTTTTTTTGCTCTGGTAGTTAAGGTGACCATGCCTTAAATAAAGGACAGTCTGCTCTTAAAACAATAAAATGAATTATTATCGGCGAGCGGAGCGAGTCAGCGAGAAAAATGTACGAGTTTTGTGTGATTCACGTGTAATTTTGAAAAAAATCAATAAGATCCATTTGTTTTCCGTTTGCTTTTATTTGAATTGTTACGAGTAGGTTTTTATTTGAATTGTTACGAGTAAGTAAAATAAAAAGTGCAAACTTGTTTACTATTTTCACAGCTGACTGTATCTACCTACTCATAAAAGGTAGGTAGGTAAAACATGGTTTTTGACGAACATTTTAAATTGTATAATAATACTAGCTGACCCGCCAAACGTTGTTTTGCCTTCAACCCTTATCTCTTAGGGGTATGGAAAATCGATAGTAGCCGATTCTCAGACCTACTCAATACGCACATAAAATTTGGTAAAAATCGGTAAAGCCGTTTCGGAGGAGTACGGTAACTAACATTGTGACATGGAAATTTTATATATAAGATTGTTAACTTATCTGAATAGTATTATCAAATT
This sequence comes from Eupithecia insigniata, assembly GCA_947859395.1. Lineage (NCBI taxonomy): Eukaryota > Metazoa > Arthropoda > Insecta > Lepidoptera > Geometridae > Eupithecia > Eupithecia insigniata. The sequence goes on along the minus strand of OX402009.1, from coordinate 6,008,133 downwards.
TTGACATATTACTGTATAAAATTTAACATTTCAATTTTGCACGCCTCGGCGAGGCAGAATGTATGTATTGGAATGACTACTATTATATGAAATCATATTATCCAATGAAATGTCTCTAAAATAAGACAGCACGAAAAGTGGTAGAGCTAGGTACCTACTAGGTACGATGAATGGCACAATCATACAGTCAGCTTCAGCCATCAACTGGTTTTAAGTCAGAGTCTGTTGAACCCCAGTTGAACCTAAGTTTAAATTGTACTCGTAACTAGGTAATAACGAAGCTACCTTCCATAATTTCCATATTAGTTTTTTATTTGATTTATGGTAGTTCTAAGATATATGTATGTACATTACTATGGACCGTAGAATAAGTTTAATAATATGTATCTATATATAACATTTCGACAATCTGAAATAAATGAATTAATAATAATAACTAGGTTTGATTACTTGCTAAGTTGAGTTAGGCCACGAAAAAATTTTGAGTTCTCTGAACTAGTGTTCGGAATGCAAAATCGCGAATGGTAGAGTCGATTGGAAAATCATTATAGGTGAATAGGTGTCTTCTAGACGTTCATGATACAGCGTCAGCCACATCGTCACTTTCCATCAGGTGAGATTGAGGTGAAACGAAAGCCTATAGGGCCCATAGGGACCTTCCTATAGGCTATCAAAACATTATAGGTACCTAGTACCTACTTACTATCTATAGGTATATGCCTATCTATGCTTAATTATGTAAGTAGGTACTTAAATGTACCTACTGAAGACCTAGTGAATGTAAGAAAATAAAGAAACCTTTATGCGTAGTATTTTCTAAGATGTATACAGGCACGTACGCTGCCCCACTTATCCCATAAAAATGTATAATCAACACCCTATTTCTTCCAAACCCCGCTCTAGCAAGATAGCAAAGAGGAAATAAAAAACGTGAGAATAATATAAATTAAAACTGGTCGTACGGGCCGATAATTGAGACGTCAACTTTTTCAAAGGCTCTCGCTCGGTTCGGATCTTTTGAATATTTATAACATGAGCGGGCCGTAATTTTGTGTTCACTTCTCGTTATCTTTACGGCTCTATCTCGGTTATTTTTATTTTTACTCGTATTGACGATTGATGTTGTTGTTTTTGATGTAGACATTTTCTAGAGATACCACTATATAGGTAAAATGCACCAACCTATCTTTCAATATCAACATTATGTATTACTTGTTACTACCCGTGACTTTTCACCTGGGATATCAGTTATCTTCCTGCCATATTTCATTAGGATCCTTTCAGCAGTTTAGGCGTAAAAAGGTAACAGACAGAGTTATTTTCGAATTAATAATATCAGTATAGACATGGACACTTACTACATATTACATAGATTCCACAGACAGTAGTTATCTAGTTATTTACCCATTCTAAGAGCTAGAGCCGCGCTTAGGGCAACCAAATAACTACGAGCGTTGGTACCTATATTTTTTTATACCGAAATCCTTCTGACTTCAAACCATAGACCAGGTAAAGCTCAGTCAAATTCAAAAGGCTCTTTTCATCTATCATTCAGCATTTGGCCTGAATAGCTCTGACATTTATTACAAAAAATCCTTTTACAACCTTCGGGACAATTAAGACGTCAATCATGCTCTCTGCAGTATACTTTTGTATTTTATTTTCACGGCTTTGTTCATGGGCACATGTTCTGTAGCCGAGTTGTAAATCCTTGCTTTGTGTCACAAATGGTCCGTTAAATTATGGCTGCTTCTTTAGTGAAAGATCTTTTATTCTGACTCCCTGAAATTAGGTATGTTATTAATGGCATGGTATGGTGGTACGAGGTCATACATACGTATACATACATCCATATACGAACGTACCATACTACGGGTATTACTAGAATAGCGAGGTACCAAGAAAGGCTCACCAAGATTTGGAAGGACCTCCGGATAACCCACCAAGGTTCTTCTGATACTGAGACTAGTCTTTCCAATATTTAATACCTGTACAGATGTGGACTCTGGATAAGGGCGCAGGATAATAACAATAAATGCACTGGAATAGATGCACTAGAGAAGTGATGCCGGAGACGTCTCCTGAGGATTACGTGGTCCGCATCATCCGCGCATTGGATTAATGTCTCCATCCACAAAGAACTTCGTTTATAGAAGAGATTATCGTCGACCGTGAATGAAGACGCGCTATGTGCGCGTTTCGTGGTAAACTATATAACAATTATCTACCTTAGTATTTTCTAAATCTGCATTTCATTTTTTCAGATTTCTTCCTCTGAGTAGCAACTTGGTCGAAAGAGTGAATCATTTAAAAGCTCTACTGGCTCTACCTTGGACAGAGCTTCTCTACTCAGACAATAGAGGTCTGAGAGTTAAAAATCTCCCTGATCGAAGAGATTGACTGCTCTTTTGACTACTCTTGCCGACTTGAATAAGTATTTTGGCAAATACACCATAGTCTGTCTGCGACCTTCGTACTACATATATCTATAATATGTCGTAACTTATCAAAGGATCTTTACAGATAAATCGGTTACTATTGTAAACTTGTCATCGTCTTTCAGAATCATTCCCTCGTAATTAACACTAATACCCTGGGGTTGCCTCTCCCACGCCAAAGTTTAATATTTTTTTGATGTAGGTACTACATATAACTGCAAAGGAATGCGCTCTGAAAACTTTGCTTAGTACAAGCGGAACGCATCTCCAACATTTTGATGTAGCTACTGTCTCATTTTTTTCTATTGCGTGTCCAATTCTTGTATATGCTGGCAACTGCAGTAGAGTTCGTCAATACCGGCGGTTTTACAAGTTCTGTGCGTCGATACTTCTTTAAATAGAGGTTGGCATGAAGGGCAACCTTCCGAACTTTTATTCCAATTATTCGCAGACATATTTGATAATTTCAACAACGTTAAATGCATATCGTACGGTGTGATTAATCTCCTTTGATTGATAAGTAAATTATTAAATTCTTTTGTGTGCTGTTGTATAAACAATTTCGGTGTCCAAATGAATAGCATAGGCAGTCTATAGTCATAATAATTCGACTGCAAGCGATCGGGACCAAACTGGATGCCGTGGTCGCTTAATAACACGATAAAAGTGTTCTCGTTTCTCATTAAAGTTCTCAATAACATTAAAATATCATTTTCGAATAGTTTCGACTTGTTTTCAGGATTGCGGGAGAAATAATTTGTCCAAAAGAATCCAAAGTAGCTGTTTTTCCTATAAGTGTCTGCGAAATCTTGAGCGTATGTAAGGATATGCCTCCTTGAAGATCGTCGTTTGGTGCTTATGAGGGTCCCTGTTTTTTGTTCTCCTGTGAGGAGTAATGGACGCATGTAATGGTCCGTAGGTTTGGAGCTAAAGCCGTTCCATGGATGTAATGTATCCGACAGTGATGGATAGTCCTCTCCGTAAGCAGTAACGTAGCCTGCTTTGCGGAATCTACTCCAATGAAAGTATTTATTACAAGCAAACAAGTCCGGTAGGCATTTTTCCATGGTGGATAACTTCATACCAGTCATCAGTGATATTAAGTTCGGATATGTGTCGCGTCCCACCTGGACAAGAACGTAATTTACTTACAGCTCCATACAACACCACACGAAATGAAATAAGTTTATTAAAAATGTGTTACCTACCGTATTGTATCCTCTATAATCCAACCAATCGGTCATCCGTAAGAATGTACCCAACTTAGGCATCATAGCAAACATTCTAGCTCGGGACATAGATTCTATTCCCATAATTATAACATTCCATTTTCTCTCATTGATCTTTATGTCGTCTTCCTTTTGCGATACTTTCTTTACAAGCACGTACGAGTCTTCGTAAATTATGGTATAAACATCTATGACACAATGCACTTTTATTACTTCGCTTACAAGGTCCCTTATTGACCCGTTCATAAAAGTTTCACAGTAAGTGTAACTGTAAAAAATTATGCCAGTAAAGTAAAAGTTAAGTTAGAGTTGGTATTAAGATATAGGTAAGTATTTATAACATATTTCGATCTTTAATGTTGTTACCCGTGGTCGAGTAACTGTCTTCCGTAGGTACTAACTAGTATATATAAGGAACTGAATTTCGGCAAGAAGTCTTGCTCTCCCTCAAATGGTAGGCGTTACAATTTATTAAAGTTTCACAATATAAATGTAAGTACGATTAAATTGTTAAAGATAAGTAAAAAGCAAACATAAATTGAAAACAAAGTTTGTATAATATTAAATAAATAATGCTGGACAATCCACACAGCATCATCTAGCCTCAAGATATATATAGCAGAGCTTGTGTTATGGGTACTAGATGACAAATGTATTTAATACAATACACACCTACCTAGCCTACAAAGATATATTTTTTATGGAGCATCATCAGTCGTCCAAACGACGAAGCCACGAATAGCGGTCCTAAGCTGCCTCCATAGTCGTCCATCCATCGTATCCCTGCAACCGCTACAATGTCGTCATTGAGCGGTTGCAGGGTGTCATCATCGAGTGGAAACTCATCGTCAAGGTCTTCTTTTTATTATACATAGAAAATACCCAGAACATCCGGTACAAATATTTGCAGATCGGACAAACATTTGTCCTAAAGCGAGAATCGAGCCCGAAAATCATGCGAAACCTCCTGCACGCAGCGCGACATCATCGGCATGACATCGGTCGTTAGTTAGGTTAGGATACAGCAAATTTGCCTACATATTTCTTTCTCTAGAACTAACCGGATAGTGGTTTCCTCGAGTCCTTTTCTACTGGGTCGAGCAAACATGTAACAGCATCTATATTGTTGGGGCGCCAGTACTTTTTTTACTCTTTTCTGTAATTCAATTGTGTTTATAAGAAATACAATTTTTCCATTTGAAATCTTCTGAATAAAAACAGCTCGTTTGCTGAAAGGTTTTGCTTTTCCAGTTGCCGTTGAGTAGTTCATTTTTAAACCATAATTAGGGATCGAACAATCTGGTGTGCTGATAAGAAAATTTTCAAAATCTGAAAAAGTTGAGGATTATGTAAGCCGTGGACAGGGTTGGAAAAAAAACAGTTTTTTTTAAATTTTATAAAACAAACAGTTCAAATTATTTTAAACAAGTGTTTGTTTTGTTTTTTTTTTGTCCTTTTTAGTTTAGGGCATTATTTTAAATTAATTCGACCTATAATGTTTCATTTCCAGACTAGATCTTTTGACTTTTCAAATTTTCTATAGTAAAATAAATATTGACAAAAAACGATCAATGGATAAACATTTATTTTATGTTGCGTATCTCTAATCACTACTAAACGATTTACATTCACCCTGAATGTTTCCTAGCAGGACTATACCGGCGGGGAAATACCTATAAACTATAAATTCTATTCTATGAATAGGGGCACCCCCAATATTTATTAATTAGTGATGGGCCGAATGTGGTTTGAACCGAATACGAATTTCGGCCGAACATTCGGTAAAAATCAAAAATGCCGAAGTTCTTTCTGCACTTATATGGTAACAACTAACAAACAACAATAAAATATACCTATAAGTAATTAATATATTGAATTTTCAAAAAGTTTATTTGATTCAAATCATAAGACTTCCTAATTTAATAAGAACTTATTGAATTTGAGTTTTTTATTCTAAAACTTAAGATTGAAATGTCGAAAAAGGAAACTGATAATGACAGTTAGTTACTTGATTAATAAATAAATTACCATGATTTTAAATTATGTAAAAGGCTTATTTATTTAATCAGGTATGAGTGAGTATGACAGATTTGATTTTTTTTATGTTTTATTAATCTTAAAATCAAAATTGTGCAACTATTTCACTCTTTTCTTATACCGAATGTTCGGCATTTCAACCGAATTTCGGAAGAATGCTGAAGTTAGGCCCATCCCTAATATTTATATTTAAATGAGGGGAATAAAATAACCACTATTCCATTCGACAGCCATCCATTAGGGACTTTCCTAACGGGACTTTACCGGCGGGGAATTACTTAATATGAATTCTATAAATACGAGTGCCTTTCTTTCTCACATTTCATTTCTCTCCGACCCCCGACCCGTCCGAGCCGGAGTCCCCCAGGGATCCGTACTTGCCCCGCTCCTCTTTACGCTGTATACCAGCGACATACCCCGTCACCCGCAAGTCGAACTTGCCCTCTTCGCGGACGACACGGCTCTGTACACATCCAATTTGAATGCAAATCGGGTGAGTTCAAAGCTGCAAGCCGCACTAGACACTTTAGGTGTCTGGTTTAGACAGTGGCGCATAGAAGTGAATCCGACGAAGAGTGCAGCAGTGTACTTTTCGCGGAATTACTCTAAGCCCAAAACCCTCTCCCTCTTTGGCAAACCCATTCCCTGGGTTAAGTCAGCCAAATACTTAGGGGTGATACTAGATCGCCGCCTTAGTTTCAACACCCATATTCGCACTGTAGCCAACCGTGCCAAATTCATACTTAGCCGGTTGAACAGTCTCCTTAGAGCGAAGAGTAAAATGTCCCTTAGAAATAAGGTGACACTTTACAAATCGGTCATACGTCCTGTCATGACGTACTCCTCTGTGGTATTTGGCCACTCGGCCAATGTTCGCCACCTCCAGGTTGTCCAAAACCGATTTCTGCGCAAAGTCACGGGCTGTCCGTTCTACATGCGCAATAAAGATCTCCATCGCGATCTTAATCTCGAGTCCGTTGCCCACTTCATAAAGGCTGCCTCACAGCGTCATTATGAAAAGGCCTCGGAACATTTCAATCCCCTTATATCCACCATGCCCGATTATCCCATTGACGACCCTCCCACGAGTTCTCTCCTCCGTAGACCGAGACACGTTCTCGGTGACCCCGTTGACCCAATCACCGCCGCTAACCCGGAGGTGACGGCAACCAATTCGCTTCCGCACACTACACAACCGACCAAAAACCGACCCCGCCGGATGCGGGGTCGAAGAATTCCCCGCTTCCGCCCTTAGGTGCATTCGTGCACCTAGGCGAAACCTCCATTACCCTCTTGTGTAGCATCTGGCGACAGCCCAAGCCGAGGCTCGCACCTAAGTGGTGGCCCTTGTGCGTGTCGCCCCAACCTAATTTTACCGGCGAGGCGCCCTCTGCGCCCGCCAAAAGCCCGGTAACGCTGTCATGGCCATCTGCGGTCAACAGCATTATAATCCATTCGAAATAAAATAAAAACTCACATTTCATTTCATTATTAATTCTGCGACTAATAACACCTCATAAAAATGTCAACTCCAGGACGCAAAAAGCATGCAATTTGGGAACAATTCACATCGATCCCCCAAGAAAATACCACACTGAAGACCAATAGGGTGCGTTGCAGAAAATGTAAGAAAGAACTAGTTGGACTTGTGAAAAGAATGGAGGCACACTTCCAGCAATGTAGCACCACCACCGGTTCTAACACTGACGCAAATCTTGACGCGAACAGGGACGTGGAGGAGGAGTTGTTGAGTGATGCTGGTTCTTCCCGATCTTCAGATAATTCTTCTGCTACACCCACATCTTCTGTTACTACTCTTCAATCTAAAAATGCCAGTACCAGCAGCAGTGCGAGCGTGAACATTTCAATGAAATGATTTATTATTGCTACAAGTCAAGAAGATAAGAAGAAAATTGATTTACAATTATCTCGTTATATGTTTGCTACTAACACGCCTTTTAACCACGTAGAACACCCAGAGTTACTGAAATTAATGGAAATTTTACGCCCAGGATATAAACCTCCAAACCGCAAACAAATTGCTAGCAAGCTACTCGACGAAGTCTACAACTCGACTCAAGAAGCCGTAAAAAATGAATTGAAAAACAAAGTTGTTAATCTGGCAATTGATGGGTGGAGTAATGTCAGGCAGGACTCGATAGATTGTGTCTGTGTTACCGATGTGTTGACAGACTCATCTCATTTAATTGATACAATAGACACAGGAGCCGAAAGCCATACAGCTGACTACTTGGTTAAAGTTACTACTGCGGCAATAAAACAATGTGAAACTTACAAATGTACGGTGCGAAGTATAGTGACAGACAACGCAGCAAATATGAGCCGTATGAGACGAGATTTAGCCCAACAGGAAGAACTAGCTTCTCACGAGGATATACTTACATACGGCTGTTCATCACACATATTAAACCTTCTAGCAAAGGATTTGAATGCAGAAGATATTACTGATAAAGTTAAGTCGATAATGCGGTACTTCAAATACACTCACTTTGCATCTGCCAAATATAAAGAAGCTGGTGGAAAAGCAATTGTTATACCACAACAGGTACGGTGGAACACAATGGCTGACTGCTTAAAAGTGTTATTAGAAAATTGGCATATAATGTCAGATATATGCTTAAATCATTCAACTGCTATAGATCTGTCAATTTCATTGAAAGTAAATGACATGGCGCTGAAGCAACAAGTCCAGGCTCTCTACAAAAAACTGGAAAACATCGCAGTTACACTTGACATCTCCCAAAAGACATCCTGCTGTATTGGCGAAGTGACTGAAGCATGGATAGAGCTTAAAGATATGTTTGAGGGAGAGAATGTACGACTGCGTGAGACCGAGTATTCATTGGATGATTTAAGGAAGTTCAAAGCTCGTTATGAAATGGCAATGTCTCCAGCTCATTTTGCAGCAAACTTACTACATCCTAAGTACAGGGGTGAAAAACTCACGAGTGAAGATATTTCTGAGGCTTTATTATTTATAGAAGCTTATCACAAAGAGGCGATGCCCTATGTTGTTAAATACAGGGCAATGACAGATCCCTTTCATAACTTTCTATTTAAAGATCATGTAGTAAATCAGGTCGGACCTCTCGAATGGTGGCAGTCATTAAAAAAACAAATTAATGGTCAAACAATGAACTTAGTGGCTCAGCTTCACACTGCTGTAGCTTCAAGTGCTGGAATTGAAAGACTGTTTTCAACATTTGGATTTATTCATTCTGACGTACGAAATAAACTGGGTACAGAGAAAGCTGCAAAACTTGTTACAGTTTTTAAATACCTTAATAAGGAAAAGAAAAAATAATTGTTATCTTGATCTTGTCATATTGTCTTACTCTCCTGACTGACAAACAATTTTGATTTTATAATGTTTATTAAATATAGGTAATTTTGTTTGTTATAATTTTGTTTTTGATTGATTTTAAATTGAAATTTTTAATATTCTATACTATCTAATGCATGTTTCAAAAATACGTGTTATCTTATCCCATTACCCATATAAATCCTGGTACTTGGTAGGTACTTAGATCTTTGTTTGACTGAATAAATAACTTATCAAAAAAATATTACTTTCATTTTATATCATTCATTCGCAATGAAAAGTAGTTTTAAAGCTTGTTTTTTTCTCATCGTTTTATACAATGTTTAAAACTTGTTTTAATCTGTGTTTTTAAACGTGTGATAAAAAACACGGTTTAAAATCAAACTGTTTTAAACATTGTTTTAAACATGTGTTTTAAAACCATTTGTTTTAATCATGCCAACCCTGGCCGTGGACGATGATGCTTAGGATAAAAATAAATAAACCACAACATACCCTTGTCAACATGAATAGGGTCTTTTATTTCTTCAAACTTCTTTTCTGAGTGTGTAGTCATCATGGTATAAAATAGTTTTTTGTGTTTTGTATGATTAAGAAATTGAGTGTTGTTCTTGTAGTAGAATAATAAATAGAGAAAACTTGATATGAACGTCACAACGACCAATCTATGTCTTGGAGATGCCATTGAACTAAAATAATAATGGTTAATTTTTATATGTTTATGTATAAATTTCATTTATATACAGAACATTCTTTCATAGTGAAAAAATAGAATTGAGGTATTCTGAGGTAGAGTCATTCGGGGTAAAAGGTCGCACTTTTGACTATTTTCGTTCATAACACTAAAACTGCCACGATATTAGGAACACATTTATTAGTTTCATATAGCTAGTTTTTGGCAATAACTAAAATAGTTTTTTTATATTTGAAGAAAACTAAAAAAGTAAATTGGTCGGAGTGCGTACCTTTACCCCTTAAAGTGGGGTAAAAATACGCACTCGTTTGGGTAAACATTCGCATGTAGGGTAAAGTGCGCAACCGGGTATAGTTTTAGAAAATTTACAATGTATTATTTGTGGGCTATAATAGCCACATAGTTCGCTGCAAATCTTTTACTTTTTCCTTTTCCTTTTTCAATTAGCTTTTTTGCAGTGAAAATTAGTTCTTCGGAGATTAATGTTCTACCCGGTGTTTTTTTGTGTAATGCCTCGGTATTTTTATGCATTCTGAAACAAAAACACATCAAAGCTTCAAAAAGAATCGAAATTATGTATATTTGAAAAAAGGTAGAAACAAGCGTGCGTACTTTTACCCCCGTTCTTTTACTCCGTTCAGCTAGTTATTGAAATAATCCACACTTAATTCAGAATAATTAAAATTACGTTTAAATATTTCTGACTAAGCGAATGCGCAAAAGCTACATGAAATGAATTGAAATAATTTACCGCATTAAAAACACAATCTTAGGAAATACTCACTTTTCTTTTACTTCACAAAACATAAAACATAAAAAAATTAACGTTTAATATTTTTTTTTTAACTTTACGAAGCACGCCATGCACCGTTCCACTGACATTGACACAAAAGAGCGGCTCAAATTCACTCAGTTTCACCAAACAAGCTTCCTGGTCCAATCCCCCGCAGTTTGAGAAAATGGCACTGCGTACTTTTACCCACTGCGTCCTTATACCCCGAATGACACTTCCTAGGTACTGTGTTGAATGGACCTCCACCTTGAGAGCTCTGCCATCAGATTTATAATTATGTGATGTGTGTAGGTATTAAAATTTTAATCATCTTTTAATATTATTTAATACTAGCTGACCCGGCAAACTTCGTGTCGCCATAGATTCAGTGATGGCGTTGTATACGAAAATTGTATGAATAAACGTATTTTTAAAATGTTTATTCGTGATTTTTCTTATAAGTCACTCGGGATAAAAAGTATTACATGTCCTTCCTCTAAGTATGAACTCAAATTAAGTTTTATTCGAATTCATTCAGTAGGTAGTTTCGGCGCCATGCGCTGCCAAGAAATTTCACTTCCATCCTCTCTCCCAAGGGAACCTTAATGAATCCCAGGATAAAAAGTATTACATGTCCTAGTATGAACTTAAATCATGCTAAGTTTCATTCGAATACCTACATTCATTAGTTTCGGCGCTATGCGCAGTCAAGAAATTTTACTTCCATCCCCTCTCCCAAGGGAACCCTTCTAAAATGTTTCATTTGAATACATTCAGTAGTTTCGGCGCTATGCGCAGCCAAGAAATTTTACCTTCATCCCGTCTCCCAGGGAAACCCTACAGAATTTCGGACTAAAAAGTATCTTATGTCCTTTCTCGTAGTATGAAATCAAATCATGCTAAGTTTCATTTGAATACATTCAGTAGTTTCGGTGCTATGCGTTGCCAAGAAATTTCACTTCCATCCCCTCTCCCAAGGGAGCCCTACGAATACCAGAATAAAATGTCCTTCCTCGTAGTATGAACTCAAATCGTGCCAAGTTTCATTCAATACATTCAGCACGGCTATTCTAACTCAATCGAAATGTTTCAATGTCTCGAAATCGGACACAAATCCGCGCGAAATTCAAATAATCCGCGCGAAAATATTAAAAACCGCTAAAATATTTCAATATCAAATATTTTAGCGGTTTTTAATATTTTCTGCGTTCTACAAGCAATATCAATATCAGAAAAGTAGTGCCAGATTTCGATTTACGGTAACTTTTCGATCGAGTTAGAATAGCTGTGCAGTTCTTTCGGCGTGATGCGCGGCAAAAATTCAGACACACAGACATGAAAGAAAAAAATACAGTTCTGGCTTCAGTATCGACAATAAAGACCCCATCAAAAAAAATCTACAATGTTCTGTACTTCGAATTTTTTTTTATTGGACCCGTGTCATTTTTATAAAGGGTAAATATTATAGAAAGATACATAGATAATACTATATGTATAGTACGCGCAAATCTTTATGACCTCTCGGATGTAAGCGCGAGTACCTGCGCAGTAGGTACATCCATGGTATAAGAAAACAAGGAATGGTCTTCCGAGACACGAGATGGTCACGTGGGTGTCGCCAGGCTACGTCATCGACGCTATCGGCGAATGAGAAGACGACTCTGTTTCTTGTGATACCAGTAGCGTACAATCGTAACTCCCCGAGCTCCTGTATGAATCTGATAAAACTATGTGGTTTTGTATTTACCCATTATTTAACACATTGACTTGTATTTAACTAACGCTGTTTTGACTGATTTAACAAACATAATTAACGATTGTAATTTTTTTATTTTGTTTTGCAACTTCTACATTTTGTTGAAATACAGTGGCAACTGGACAGTGACGTCACCTGGCGACACTCCCGGAAGAGCAGACCTGTTTTCTTGGATGATGTTCTACATCGATTTATGTAAAATTTGCGAGATAATTAAGGTACGCCGTCCTACCGGGGCCGCCGCCGCGCCGGGGCACGGCGGTTAACTCAACAAATGGCATGTGTTGTGTTGTCAAGGGCGGATCCAGCTTTGGTGCCACATAGTCGTGGTCAAGTCACAAGAAGTTATAATAAAAATATGTTTTTTTTTTTATAATCATAGATAGAAGTAAAAAGTAGGTAGATATTATTAATATAATAAGTAAGGATAGGTTGCAGGGAGTCGATGGACGGCAGCGGCTCAGGACCGCTATTTGTGTCCTCGTATGGGGGAGGCCTATGTCCAGCGTGGACGTGTATGGGCTGATAATGATGACATCTGAGGAAATACAACAATTGGAATCGTGGTTCCGTGCGAATGGCCTCGCCTTGAATAGGGACAAAACCTGCGTGATGGGTTTCAGTCTCAAAGGGAGATGCCCCCCTCTTAAGGTCGTCGCAGGAAACGCGAGGCTGGAACAAGTCCAAACTACGAAACTGCTTGGGTTTCACTTGGACAATTCCCTCGTATGGGACGCCACATAGACAAGCTGTGCGCTAGGCTAGGTAGTGCCTGCTTTGCACTACGGAGGTTGGCAGGCACAGCTTCGCGCGACGTGGTTCGGGCGTGTTATTACGCAACAGTGCATAGCAACTTGATCTACGGCGTGGAGCTGTGGTCGCGAGCCGCAGACCGCCAGCAAGCATTTATAATGCAGAAACGAGCTGTACGCGCTATAGTGGGTGTCCCGAGCGACGTATCGTGCAGGGAACTGTTCAAAGAATTGAATATTATGACTCTACTATCTGAGCTCATATACCATGTAGCCCTTTTTACGCACCAGCATTTGGGCTTATTCAAGCGTCGCGGGGTGAACACGACCCGCGAGATGCGGAGTAACAGCTACTCGCACCGCCTGGTAACACCTGTACACAGACTTCAAAAATCCCAGCGATCGGTCTATGTCATGGGACCTTCCGTCTACAACCGATTGCCAGAAAATATACGTGACGCACCTTTCACGCCTGCCTTTAAATTAAGGCTACGAAAATTCCTGACGAAATCTGTTTTTTTATGATATGGATGAATACTTAGAGCTACCGCTCTTATAATGTATATTTTTATAAATAAGTTATTAATAATTAATTAATTTACCATAAACTATACAATTACAATTTTTGTGTAGGTATGACATGTTACTATTTGGTGTAATAAATAAATTTTGTATTCTGTGTTCTACTTAAGTTGTAACATTACCAACAGCGGAGGCTGTGAAGAGGAAATTAGAAGACGTTGCACTATCACACGATCGGCTGCTGAAAGGCTCTACAAGATTTGGAAGGATCGCCATATAAGTTACCAAAACCACCAAGGTTCTTCTGGTGCGAAGTCTAGTCTTTCCAATCCTTCTATACGGAGGTGAGACGTGGACTCGGAAACAAAAAGAGCGGAGGAAAATAGATGCACTAGAGATGTGGTTCTGGAGATGTCTCCTGAGGATTCCGTGGACAGCGCATTGGACTAATGTCTCCATCCTCGAACTTCGCATAAAGGAGAGATTATCGTCGACTGTACAAATACGAATACTAAAGTTCTTTGGGCACATGGCACGGAATGAAGACTTAATGGAGCATCTCGTGGTACAAGGCAAAATGGAGGGTAAAAGGTCCCGTGGTCGGTCTCCAACTAGATGGTTGGACCTCATCACCTCCCTAACAATCCACAATGACCGATTGCTCCCACAACGTAACCAATAGGGAACGATGGAGGGGCATTGCACGGGCAGCCGTTCATCAGGACCCTCCCATCATAACCTCGACCACTCTGCCAAGAGTGCACGATTAAGAAGACGATTACCAATAGGAATCGAGTGTGAATTTTACCTCAATTTTGGAGAGGTACTGTCGTTGTATTCCAATGAGTTTTTGATATTAGATAACTTCATATGCTGTTTCACATGGACCGATGACATCGTAGCGGTCGCAGGGAGTCGATGGATGGAGGCGGCTCAGGAGAGCTATTTGTGGCGTCGTATGGGGTCCAGCAGTGGACGTGTATGGGCTGATATATAGATAGGTGATGAGCTGTTTAAATTACAAACTAAAAAAATTACCCAGTACCTGGGAAGTATGTATGTATGTAGGTTCTTTAGCAAAATAAATCAATTACAATATAATGATTATGCACTCAATTGTACCATGCGCAGTTTTTCTATGTTTTCGAAGGTATGTAGACAGAGCTCATTAAGATTTCTGCGACCTATACCCTCAGCCAATAGGTACCTACTTATTTTTATGAAGTGGTAGGTGGTACTAACCCAGGTTGAAACATAATCTAGCAAACAGAAGGTGTATTTGCTAGCAGGGACGAGTAAAATATTTTTTTATTTTACTCGTTCCTGCTAGCAAATATCACCTGCGGCATTAGAAACATGTAGTATTATGCACTAAACATAGGCAATTGGTATAATAAATACCTACCCAGTGTGTGCGTGTTCGTAACGTAACGAAGCAGTGTAGGGTGACTGCTGCCTCGCTTCGTCCCTCGATTTTATCTTGCGAAAATGGTAAAAATCGCTCCTTAATATATAAAATCCTATAAAACATTAGTCTTGGTTGCTCAAATAGGTATCAAAAATATATAAAAATATCTCTGAGTAGGTATATAAAAATACCAGGTCAGCTGAAAAACCAAAGAGAATACAATGAGTATACCAGAGTATACAACCAACCTCCGTTAGTATACAACTGAAAATACAAAGATAATCAACGAGAATATTATAATATCAAAGAGAATGTAAAGTTACGCCACAGACATGATACTATATAGTTGCGTCCAAGCGTCTCGCTACGCTTCACTCTAGATCTATGAATTTATACATAGATAAAGTATATACATATTCTACACAGACATGGTAGAGCTGCGCCTAAAGCAGACCAAACATATTTTCACAATTACATAGAAAAGAATCAAATAATGTTTTGGTCACTTTTTCTCTGACTAAAAATGAATAAGCCTATTTAACCTCTTTTTACTGTAACAACGCTAATTCAGCATAGACAAAATTGAAGATGAAGCAAATTGCTATGACATGTTGCTAAGCAACAAACGAAAAATGACTGCCAATTGTCATGTTATGAAAGTATTGTGCGTGTTGTTACTTCTTTATTTTATATAAATCTCGTAAAATATGTTCGAAAAAGACTAAAATAATTGGCGAAGTGTAATGATAATTCGGCATTATTTATAAAGTGACTAACTGTTCTATGTCCAGGATCTCGTAAAACATGTACTAAGGTCGCTTATAAATAGTCCTGTAATAACATTTATCAGTTTTTTAAACTTTGTTTTGACTTTTCATATACTTGTATGATTTTCAAGGGCCGCATCAAGGTCCAGCCTGGGTCCAGCTGTTTTAGAAGTGTGTGTGACGAAGTTTTATTTGCAGTTATATGGTTTAGTATCCATTCTTGAGAAACCCTTTGATAGGTATCAAATAGACGGAATAATATATTTATTTAACCATATTAACATTTTTCAGGTTTCCACAGCATGAAAACCAAACGAATACTTGGTTGGTAAACATGAACTGAATAAATTGGAAATAGAAGAACAGATTAAAAGAAATACACTTCATTAGTGTGATTATGTATATAGCTTAATAATCAAATTATTTATTTTTGTGATTTTAAGACCAGTGACGAACACGATTTTGAACATTTGCATTTATAGATTTAGGCTATTGTTAAATTTTATGTAAATTTAAAATATAAAATAAATTTTTTGTGATATTTGTATGGCGGTGTAATTGGCACGCATAGTTTTAGAGATGTTGATTCTGCTTCCCTATTCGATTTCTGTGCTTAAACCTTGCATAGAACATTCCAAGGTTATAAAAAAAAAAAAAGCATATCTACCAGAGACCATGTTATGGGAACCAAAACCTGTAACAGAAAACAACACAACTAAAACAAGATGAATACCGAATATAAAATATAGATTATCTTAAATTAAAATATCCTATCTACTTATATATATTAAATTTAGAGAAAGTAAAGCATGAACAACTAAATCTAACTAAGGTACAATCACAGACATGATAGAGCTGCGGACAATACAAGTACAACTTACTACTAAGTGCTTATCGCATATCCATAAGAATTTAGACCCAATCAAAAAGCTTAAATCTTGTGTTAACAAGATTTAAGCGTAGCCTACAAGGAATGGCGAACCAATGGCACGCGTGCCATGTATCGCACGCGACTCAATATTTTGGGTGATGTGGTTTTAGTTTATTGTCGTTGAGTTTGATAGTTGTCATTTGGACAAGTTACTATGGTTACATAAAAGTTGTTAATTCTAATGTCGCAGTGAAAAATAAAGATATGAAGTGCACGGATCGTTTTTCTTATAATATATAGGAATATGGAGACTTCCTTGTGCAATTGATAACGACAGGAATTTAACATTCGGCACGTCACCGATCACAAAAACTCGTAATGCACTTATAAAAAAGTGTGAAGTAGATATTATGACGAACGAACGCAAGTTATCCTCCGCTAAGGTGTGTGCGGTGACATCGCACAATTTTTTTTGTAGTAAATAAAGAATTTTTGTTTGATTTCTAATCCTACTCCTACTAATATTATAAATGTCAAATTTTGTATGTATGGATATTTGTTACTCTTTCACGCGAAAAGTACTGAACCGATTAGGCAGAAATTTGGTATGGGTATAGTTTGGGACCTTTATAAAACCGTACCGTACGTAACCATAAGACCGATAAAACGCGGGCGAAGGCGCGGGCATCAGCTAGTTATTTTATATTTTTTTATTTATTATTATTATACTCTTGGGCTAGCCATATCTTGCGAAGAACCGACTACCACTGGGATAAACGTGTTCTTGGGTAGAGACCGTGCCTCGGCAAACGTAGTATAGGACGCCCACCGATGGTGGGATGATGATCTGCGGAAGACTGCAGGCAGAAAATTATTTGATGGCACGTCTACGACCTCATTAAACATTGCTTTAGAAAAAATGGCACGTTGATACATAAAGGTTCGCCTACCCTGGCCTACAACATCTTATATAGTAAAAATCTCCTGTTTGTGTCCAAACTCCACCGAAACGGCTTGTCCAATTTTATGAAATTTTGAGTATAAATACCTTTATAATATAAGTATTTACAGTTAGTTTTGTTAGAAAGTTGTTTCTAACACCAACCCTCATTTTTTAATAGCGATATTAGCTAGTATTGTAATGATCTTCAACCCTCAGTGGTAGATGGCAAAACAACGTTTACGGGGTCATCTTGTATTCTATAAGATCTGTGATTTAAGCTTCTTGGACTCCACCGAAGCTTTCTTTTTCTTTTTTTAAATTAAGTCTCTGCAGTAGCCTTACCATGGAATATAATACATAACGTAACGCGTTATCAGCGTATTTGCGCTAATATTACGCGAATACCGCGTTATCTCCGCTATTATCTTTGCAATGAAGTGAGTTATCTGAATGAACCCTTATTTTAAAATAAGGGACATTGGAGTCTAATGTCAATATATTAGTGTCAAATATAGTAGTTACATATAACGATAGAAATTTGCGCATTCTATGTAATGTGTAGCGTTATTTACGTTAAAATTAGCGCAAAATAACGTTGACAATGTCGTTACGTTATGAGTTACTTTATACGTTATATATAATCCATGGTAAGCCTGCTGATTTGATACAATCTACCATTTTTTTAATCGAAGCTTTCTTGCTTTTAGAGTCATCTACGATTTCAACTTCATACCTAGCTAATGTCAGTTGTCAAAACGTCATATTTTCAGGTTGTCAAAACTAGTTTGACATAATGTTTTTATTTAGTCTTTCTCAAAAAATAATTGAATTTTACTCAAAATAAAAATAAAACCTTTTCCTTATTAATAATTTAGTCTTTAGATTAGTTATAAGTACTCCTAAGGCTAAGGAAAAAGGAGTTTAATAAACAAACAATCAGTAAACAAATGGACTCATAGGTACGTACATATCCTTTTACTTTTACTGGATGGCCTAAAATTGGAGACAACTGATGTTTCTGCAAATAACCAAGAAGGTCAAAACACCTTATTTCTCCTACCTACACCTTTGATCGAAATGGATTTTTGGAACATTACCTTTCTTTTACTTGCATCTCCTTGCCTAAGATTTTGACATGACCATAACAAAACAACTGACCACAGCCTCCACAGCATTGGTGCATGCATTGAAAACCCTATGTAGTTCAAAAAGATTTGATGTACCCTTTGTGGAGGACTTTGAAACCTATGTCCTCTAGGTTTGACACTCTAGAGGTTAGGGTTATTCACTGATTATAAACTCTTCAAAACTTTCACTTCCAGGTGACTATTATGTTGTAGAAGCAATATCATCACATAACAAACAAAATAACATCAGGTTTGAGAAATGAGTGCGGCTGGACCTCCAACCATGAACAACTTACCTGCTGGTATCAATCCGGACCATAATCTTTTCCCTGGAGATCCACTGATAAACCCGGCCATACCGAGAACTAGGAACAATAACCCTAACCCCTTATTCAATGTAAGAGAAAGGTTATTCCATGCACTATTTTTCAAGTTTGCAGTGGCCTATGCTCGTACCTTTCCAAGGCCTGTCAGAAGGTTTTTCGAGTTCCTCGTATTGTTGAAGGCACTTGTTGCATTTTTTGTACTTGCTTACATACATATAGCATTTTCAAAAGCCCCTACAACATGTTTGAATCAAGTTAAAGAATCTTGGCCTAGAGATGGCATACTGCGAGTGGAGATAATACGGAATGCTGACCAAGATTATTCATTAGAACAAAGTTATGCAAGGGAGCAAAAGTTGAAAAAGGACAGAGTAGATCAAAATACTCTTATGGGGATGATAGCCACTGAAGGGTAAGTTTTATTTTATTCAATAAATACCTTAAACTTGTTCCCTTTAAGACACAAAATTGGATGCATCATTTGATCATTTACTACTAAGCTGCATACTTAAAGGGATTTTAAGATTTTGGCTCTAACATCTGTCTACACTGGTTTATTGTTCTACTTTGCAGTGCACCATGAATTTTTAATTGGGAATAGCGGACACTTATACAAATAAAAAAATGTCCTCTGTAACATATGTAGTTGCCTAAAGCGAATTTCTGAGATGTTCACAGACAGATAACCTGATGCTTTAGTCGGGACATTATGCTAAAGAATTTTTTTTATTTGTATAAGTGTCCTCTAATCACATACATATATAACTTACAAAGTGAGCCGCGAATTTGACAGAAAATAACATGTTAGGGGCCACCTTCCATATAAATATCTTCAAATCCCTTTCCCAGTGATCCAATACAAATGTGTTCTTGCTTGCCATAGTCTAGTTGTCTGTCTGTTTTGCTGCACAATTATTGTTATTTAAATACTGGCCATTAACCTTGGATAAATTTAAATAGTAATGATAATACAAGCACATTGTTTACAATGATTCAGCAAGGTACAGTTATCTTTTCCATACTCAGATATTTTAAGTTGCTATCCCTAGAACATTGACTAAATTTAAATTTTTAACCAAAGTTGTTTAATAGCAATAGTGTGGTGCACAATTGGAACCTGTTGCAGGAGGACATTGTATGGGTCACATCAATAATTGCTTTCAAGAATAAGCTCAACAACTGGTTAAGAGACAATAATAACTAAAAGATAACACCATGATTGAGTTCATTGCCAAAACTGGATTTTAATCAACTACCTTTAATTAGGTTTTTATAAATCAACCCTCTACTTTCAAATACATAACAATAACTAGAAAAAGTGACGCAATGACAAAATACAAAACTGTGTGATATAAACACTTTAGCCACAGGCTGCTCCTCCATTATCTAATAAATAACTAATAGCTTCTCTTCAATTATGGTACAATAGCTGCTGTCCGTGGCTTCGCACGCGCTTTTCATGTACTCTATGTCCATCCCCGGGATACCATCTACCTCCCTGCCAAATTTGCGATTTTAGATCCCGCCGTCGTAGGACCAAAATTGTCCTAGGGCAACATTAAATGATCTATAGATATTTGTTCTAGGTCTGGTTGTTGTTGTGCCTTAACCAGTGTAGCAACACGAACATGGTATTAGGAGAACATTCATAATTAAAAAAAAAACATGGCCATATACAAATTTTCAAAAATATTACAGTTAGCCAGAGAA
This sequence comes from Eupithecia insigniata, assembly GCA_947859395.1. Lineage (NCBI taxonomy): Eukaryota > Metazoa > Arthropoda > Insecta > Lepidoptera > Geometridae > Eupithecia > Eupithecia insigniata. Next base: position 5,987,438 of record OX402009.1, on the reverse strand, counting down.
TGGGTATTAGACACGAAAACATTTTGATGCCAATCATCCTGTTTCTTATACTGATCAAAAACTTATATCGGACCAACTGATGTCGGAAAAACTCCGACGTCGCAAAAATCTTTTCCCTACCGAGCTCTGCTTACTTTGGAGCTAGCTAGATGATGCTGTGGGGATTATCCAGCATTACTTAGTTATTACTTTACACAATGTATAATAAAAAAATATCTATCTATGTAGTGTATTATATTAAGTATATCAGTTATTTAGTACCCATAACACAAGCTCTGCTTAGCTTGGGGCTAGATAATGCTGTGTGAATTGTCCAGCGTTATTTATTATTTATTTAATCAAGCACCTGGCTACTACAAAAATATAAAATGTTGTTTTGTTTTTTCCAGCTTCGTCAACATAGAATCATCGACAAGCGACGGCACAGACATAGAAGAAGACGAATATATCAGTGACGGTACAGACTATGGCAACGTAACGCGCTTCCACGACGAACTGCAGGAGTTATTGCCGGAGCATTTGATGGAGACTGCTTATGTGGACAAGCCTGATGAAGATGTGGATGTGAATGCGACGATTGTGAGCGGATCTGATGTTAAACCGGCGGCATCTATATGGGAGGGCATTATGGGGCTTGTGGATGAAAGTGAACCTAGCTCGAAAGCTCCTGACGTAAGTAAATTACCTACCTGAGGCCTTAAGTTGTCACAAACCTGGACCCCACCTAGTGGTGAAATCCCCATGGCACAAAATGGCTTTAATGGCTGTATCTCGTCATATTTAGATGCATTTTATTTTGACGTCTTCAGATAACAGATTTTAGATTGCCAAGCAACCTGTTGTTGTTGCTTGGCAATCTCAGTGTCAAATTCAAGTAATGTGGTGTCCTGATGAAGACCAGACGAAACTCGAACTTTAAAAAAAATGAGATTAAATACAGTAAAACTAATATCGTATAAATTGGTAATAAAATTAAAAATAAGCCATTCAGTTCCATTTTACCTTACATTTTTGTTTATATTATTTCAGCAGACACCAAACGAAGATGAATCGGAGGCTAATGAAACTATGAAAGGTAAGGCTAAATTAAAAATACCCATTGGTTAAGATTTTGAAAAATGTAAACATACTGATTTGATTGCTATGATTCTCACAGCAAGTACATATGTCAGTCTTATTGCATGTTATATCGTACTAGCCACGCGGCTGGCGGCTTCATTAGCGTTTATCCAAATAAAAAGTTGCCTATATGATAATGCTGGTCTAGAACTAAATAAATCTAAAATTTCAGCCCGATCCGTTCAGTAGTTTTGGCATAGGTGCAGTTAGTTCTGGCCTGGAATAAAACATAAGACTTTCTATTCCATAGATCAGTTCCCATGGGATAGAAATAACCTTTAAAGGTTTCCATGTAAAAAACGTGTGCGAATGCGCGGGCAGAAACTATGTAATGTTAAAATAGTCCAATGGTATGTGTCAAGTATTGTATTGTATTTATTTATTAATGAAACTTAATCTAATCTTATAATTATTCAGACACTCTAAACCAGAGAAGGTTTGTTTAGTGTCTGCGGTTACAACGAGTTGCCACACATTTGACATGAAGTTATCGCACAATATTATACAGTAAACATACTTAGTCTAGGTACCTATGTGAGCGGTTGAAACAAATGGTAACAATATCTACCGCTAAAGGATACGGCACCAATTACACAGTTTTCTAAACAATGTTATTTTGTCGTTAATTGCCGAGCGGCAAACAGGTTTTAGAGTACAGGGTGACTAGCGGTCGCTGTCTGGAAAAAATATAAATTCCTGAAGTCGTAGTAGTACATAGATATTTAACATTATAATTAGGTTTTACAATGTAACTAGGTAGGTATAAATGTAGGTCATATTCTATTATAAATTATCTAGGAAGTGTTTTTTTGTATTTATGAGCATAGTTTTTTGTATTGACTTCTAATAGTTTGCGTGGTAGTTCATTATATATTGTAGGTACTAAATAATCTGTGGTCCTCCTCCCATAATAATTATTCATTTTAGGGATACTTCGTTTTTTCTGTGTAATTTTCCTAGTTGTAATTGTATGTGATACGGGCACAAGTATAGCTGTATTATGAAATTGCTCTGTTAGAAGGTTTAGTTTAATTCTTTCTTGCACCGGAAGTACGCCAGAAAATTTGAATAAGCCCATGATGTTGTCTCGGAAATCATTTTTTATTTTTTGAGGTGTTATAGTTTTTAAAATCCTGTACTGCACGTTAAATATTTTATTAGTTTCTGTTTTGAACGTACGACCATAGCAGGTTATGCCGTAGGATATGACTGATTCCCCTAGGGCTACTTATAGGTTAAGTAGTACTTTATATGGTATTTTATATTTTACTATTTTGAGCTTAGCTAGAATTACTCTTAGCTTGTCACATACATTGTTGACATGTTGATTCCAGTTAAATCTATTATCAACGATAACTCCTAGATATTTAAAACACGGTTCTACTTCTATCGTATCGCAATCGCAGTTACTTGCCGAACTTAGATTATGCAGGCAGTGATGGGCATGTGCAATTATACTGATCGAATCTTTGGTTTGTACGTGGCTGGAGTGGACGTGAACTATTTTCGTTTTACTTGCATTTATGACCAGGCCGACGTCGTGAGACCACTTACAAACTTCCGTGAATTCGTCTTGAAGGTATTTAGCGGCTGTTTTAAGATTTGTGTTTGCAGCTATCAGACATGTATCATCCGCATATTGGTACACTGAGCATTTGTTAGTAACATTACCCATATCGTTAACATAAGCTAAATAGTGAAGAGGTCCCAACACGGATCCCTGTGCAGTTCTACAACGTATTTTCGATTGTTTAAGTAGTCTTCACACCATTTTCTGAAAGGGCGCCTTACTCCAGTATCGTCTAATTTTTGTATTAACGTATCATGCCTGAGCGTGTCGAAAAGTCAATGAAGCATCAAAGGACCACGAGACAACGTTCCGACGCAGGAGGTTGCGAGTTCAATTCCTGCCTCGGGCCAAATGATTGTGCGATCAGAATCAGAATCAATAACTTTATTTCTTTAGGCTTACAAAATAAGCACTTAGACAATTCAAATTGTATATTATAAACATAGTTATTATTATCAAATAAGAAATAAGGTGTTATTGATATTCTCTTCACTTAAATTTTTTGTCCACTAGTGGAACAAGTGAAAAAGAAACCACTAGCACATTATAATATCACTTATGTGTCTAATACATGGTTATTTTGCCTATCTAAATCTAAATTTAATGCGATCTGCAGATATTTCGACTACTCTTTAGAATAAAGTCCGATCTGCAGAGTATCAACAGATTTTACTTGACTTTATTCTACGAAGGAGTCGATTTGTTCCGGATGTTCTGGGTGTTTTCCATGTAAAATATATATTTCGTGTATGCGACACAGTTTTATTAAAAAGTACTGCGGGCATCATCGTAATCCAATAGTTATTGTAAACATGTAATCCGTTCCTAAATAAATTAAAATTTATAAAAGTTAAAGCGTCGATATCGAGTAACACTACTAATATTTAGGTAAAATATTGTAATGGGTATATCAGTTACATTACGTATTAGGTAACATAACACAAACCATGCTTAGCTTGGGGCTAGATGATGCTGTGTGGATTGTCCAGCATTTTTTTAAAATTGTGTATGCAATGTATTTTATATGAAAAGGCCATCAACTAAATCTTACCAACATCATGGCTTAGCGGCATAAACCCTACTATTCCATAACAGGTGTTAATCTTTCAGATGAAGAGTACATCCTCGAATACTCCCTGGAGTATGGCTTTCTCCGGCTGTCTCCTAGCGCTCGGATCCGTCTCAAGATTCCCGTGAAGATAGTCACCTTAGACCCGACACGGGATGAATGCTTTGGAGATCCCTTCTCCAGATTTGTCCTGGATGAGTTCTTGGGATATGATGACTTGCTGATGGCTTCTATAAAGACTTTGGCGGAAAACGAAGACAACAAAGGTTATTTGAGGTGAGTTTTAGTCAAAAATTAGAAATCAATTAGAATCTTTCATCAAAACTTTTATGCCGGGTTTCCACCGCGAAAGGGTACGAAAGGGGAGCGAGAAATGAGAAATGGGTGGGCGGAGTTAAATTCCACGGGGCAAAAAAATAAAATATAATATATCCGAAAAACTTAAACCATTGCTATTTTCCATTCTATGGTTATTGATTAGAAAATAAACCCTACGGTATGTATTTAGAAAAAATTTGTAAACTTCTTTTTCGAAATAATATTTTTGATATAACACCATTGTTTACATAAAATATCTAGGATTCTGAATTAGGGTATAAGCTTTGTTTAATGCTTCTGTAAATTATACAGGTGTTTAAAAAAGCCTATATTTCACCATTGGGTGTATGGGTGTATGACAACCAACTACCCCACGGTGAAGTTCTGTGATGAATTCATTTGCTAAGGGCCAGAAATATAATTGTAACGAAGTGTATTTGTAGTAATATCCAATATTGTTTATGTTTGTTCTAGAAATGTGATAACTGGCGAACATTACCGCTTCGTGTCGATGCAGACCGCTCGCAGCTCTTATATCGGTGCTTTCTTCATCATGATTGTGTTTGTAAGTTATTTCAATTTAGTTTTATCGTGATGAAACATTATAGCGTATAACCATAACCATAGTGGCCCCAAAAACTTTTAAAACCACTTGTAATTTGGTCCAGTTCTTAGCTGTCAATTTTAACATATTATCATTATTCAAATTTGTCTTAAAATATGGGTTCAGTGCTTTAAACCCTTTAAAGCACTGATTGTATATTTTGCAGGAAATAATTTGGTTGTCTCGAAGGCAAAATTATTCCTTTCAACTTGCTTAGGGCAAAAAACGGGCACTCCCTAATAACCTTACCGCTACCCGTCGCTAGGTGGCATCACTGGGAAACCAAACTGGAGACGAGAACGGAGTATCTTAATAAACTTGGTTGTACCCGCCATCTAGCGGTGGATAGCAATATTATCATTTTACGAAACAATTTCACCTCGCCCCTGTGCGACCTACGTTTAAAGTTCCATCCTTAAAATAAAGATGGCGCGTTGTCTTGCAAAAGCTAAGCTCCTTGATCACGAAATTCTACACTAACATGATAGAGGTCGAACAATAAAAAAATCTATTGAAAATTCAGTTGTACATTCAGATTGCAATTTAAACGCAACATTATTTCACACTAGCTGCTGCCCGCGCCTTCGCACGCATTTTATCGGGATAAAAAATAGCCTATATATTATTCCAAGTCCCAAACTAAACGCATACCTTCAGCGCAATCAGTTCAGTAGTTTTTGCATGAAAGAGGAACAAACATCCATACATCCATCCTACTAATATTATAAATGTCTAAGTTTGTAAGTATTTTTTATCCCGATAAAACGCGGGCGAAGGCGCGGGCAGCTAGTACATCCATATTCACAAACTTTGATATTTATAGTATTAGTAGGATATATCTTACACGTCATATATACTTTTATTTTAAAAGGTAGTATAATTTACTAAGTTCCATCTTATAGCTACAAACTTATGATTAAGCGTACACAATGTGTCGTGACTGGATGCCGAAAACAACCCTCACGCAATAAAAATAAGAATCATATTTCCGCCATTCGATTCAATCTACTATAAAATATAGGAAACATATACCTCGCCATATCAATTAATAGGTATTGCGAGGGTACCCTTCTCGCACTAAAATCTGTGCTCCACCCCAAGTTACAGCTATTGCTCTTTTACAGCCCTTTCAAACTTTATTACGGTACCAAATTCCGTTGGTCGGCGACTTGGGTTTGTTTTACAAAACTCCTGAGGTGAACTGCTACTTTTACTGCGAGAATTTTGCGCTCATTAAGACGTGTTGTATGGTGGAAGAAAACGTCTTTGCGGGTAATCCTGTTATTCAGTCACAACATCTCCTAATTTTATCCTGTGCCGTTAGTCCGATTGACGATTGTATCGAGACATGATCGTGACGTCTCAATTTTGTATGGGATTTGTGTAGTTCCTTGACCGCAAGATAAAGGCGCTGTACAAAATCACAAAGAATAATTTGGCGTGTTTTAAAAAACGATAAACCGACTTCAAATTCCCATACTCTTACGCTCTTACTTTTTCAGTTTTGCGGGATAAATACTAATCCCCTGGAGATACAATTTTTATGGGACCACCTCGGGATTATTTTCTATACAATCGTGAAATAATTTTCAAAATCGGACCATAATTGCCGAAAATATCGCGTAACATACATACAAAAAAAGAAACAAAAAACACAAACCGAATTGAGAACCTCATCCTTTTTTAAGTCGGTTAAAAAGGAGACGTCTCGATCACGACTCGATAGGTACTATTGCCAATCGGACTCAGAGGCGTGAGTCTGGCCTGACGTTAGTAACGAGACGTGATCTAGACGTTTCCTTTTTCCATACAATTAGGTACAGCGCCTCTATCGTGCGGACGTGGAACTACGCTCCTGATCGCTTCACGTTACTAACGTGAGGAGACGTCCAAATCTCTAGGAAAATTACAGAATTGCGAGTCCGAATGATGCTGACGTTACTAACGTAAAGATTAGATTAGTAGAATACCGTTTAGAGGTATAAATAATATCTCAAAATGCTTATCATATTTTTAGTAGCAAGAATTGACGTGAAAATATTTTTTCGCTATGGTCAATCATCATCATCATCATCAGCCCATACACGTCCACTGCTGGACATAGGCCTCCCCCGTACGACGCCACAAATAGCGGTCCTGAGCCGCCTCCATCCATCGACTCCCTGCGATCGCTACAATGTCGTCGGTCCATCGATGAGTTACTGCCACGAGGAATCATTCAGAATCACTGATCAAAGCCTTCAACGATACCAAGAAAAATCAAAGATCAGCAACCAAATCCTAGCGCCAAGCAGAGACAATCTTCGCATTATGACAAAAGCCCTAACTGGACACTGTAGCCTTAACAAGCACATGTTCAATTTGGGGCTATGCGACACAAAATCCTACAGATTCTGTGAGGAGGTGAAGGAAATGCCCCTCCATCTGCTAGAAGAGTGCGGAGCACTGAGGCCAGACAAACTATGAGACCCCCAAAAATCCTTCCGTTCTTAGCAGGTGCTCCGACTTACACCTCATCCCGCAACATACCTACGCCTTATAACTCTTTTAGATTATGAACTCGACATTTTCTTTCAAACACAATAAATCTGTCATTGTCACTTTTATAACGGGTGTCCCAACAAGAACGCAAGATTTAAATTTGGCGCCATTCGAAGTGTCATTGTTTGACATTTGAACAATTGTTATTATTTGCTAGTAGAAGGTACGAGGTTAGTAAAAATGGAGCGCTACACGAATGAACAACGCATTCTCATTGTAAAATTGTTTTACCAAAATGGTGAAAGTTTTGCGGCTACAGTTCGCAAATTGCGATCAATTTGGGGTCACAATAATGCTCCAAAAGAGTCAACTGTAAAGAGATTAATGGATAAATTTGCCGAAACTGGGTCTGTTAGTGATGTAAAGACAACAACGCGCCTTCGACCAGGTCGATCGACCGAAAATGTCGCAGCTGTACGTGATGATGTCGCTCAAACTCCATCCACCTCAATTCGACACCGAGCTCAGCAAATTGGTGTCTCCAAATCCACTATGCAGCGAATTTTGACGAAAGATTTGCATCTTCATGCATACAAAGTTCAATTTACTCAGGAACTGAAGCCAGCTGACCATGGAAAGCGAAGGGAGTTCGTTAATTGGGTATTGGAGAGACAACATGAAAATGCTGATTTTGCCGATAAAATCATCTTCAGTGACGAGGCCCATTTCCATCTTGATGGCTTCGTCAATAGGCAGAATTGTCGCATTTGGGGTGAGGAAAATCCCCGAGTGATTCACGAGAAGCAAATGCATCCTCAACTTGTCACTGTGTGGTGTGGATTTTGGGCTGGAGGCATCATTGGACCTTTTTTTTATGAAAATGAGGCAGGTCAAGTGCAAACAGTCAATAGTGTTCGGTATCGTGAAATGATAACCAGTTTTTTCGTGCCTAGAATTGAAGAAATGAATGTAGAGGGCATGTGGTTTCAACAAGACGGCGCCACATGTCATACAGCCAGAGAAACAATTCAATTGCTGCATCAGTCATTTCCCGGTCGTGTTATCTCGCGTTTTGGCGACCAGAATTGGTCGCCTAGATCGTGCGATTTAACACCATTAGACTTTTTTCTTTGGGGTTTTTTGAAGTCGATGGTTTACGCGAATAAGCCGACGACGACTCAAGCCTTAAAAGAGGAAATTGGACGCTGCATTAATGAAATACCGCAGCATTTATGCAAAACGATGCAGCTCAGGACCACTATTTGTGACGTCGTCGTATGGGGGAGGCCTATGTCCAGCTGTGGACGTGTATGGGCTGATATGAAAAATGAAACCCACAATTCTTAAGTAGCGATAGCAATATGAAAGAAAAATCAAATCGACACAGTGTACTCGCTATGAAGCAGCAATTTAAAAATTTTACCGATCTGTCTTATATACCGGGCAGGAACTTTGAATTTTGGTGAAAATAAATTATTTTTAACTTATATTTAATGGGATGAAAAATAAGAACTACCTACTTACAATAAGTTGTTTCCAAAGTAGGAAATTCCAGAATTTAAAGGCATATCCATATTTAGATTTCGTAGTAGTGTATTTGACGGCAGTAGGTACTTAAAAACTACCTATTCCGATCCCTAGTGATAACTCAATTCGTGGTAGGTACCTTACTTTTGTCGGAGTGTTATAAAGTGATAAATAATACGTAGGCACCTAAAAAAGGCGTCAATAATATTTTTTAAGAATTGCGACTCTAACGCCGCCATCTCTTAGTAATACAACTACAACTACTCCCTAGGTTCATAGACCGTGAAGTTCTTTATTTCACCCAAAAATGGCGCTAAAATCGCTTATTTATTTTGTTATTTTCATCATGTAGGAATACGCCTTGCCAGACTTGCCCCTCTGTTCTCTTATAACGACGACATCTGAATTGAACCAATTCAGATGTCACAACTAAAATAAACCAATGCACTAAAAATGATGCCGTCCTTTTTTATTTCAATCGTTATAAAAGGGACGGCAAAATGTTTAGCTCTATCAAATTAGTGTAGTTCAGTTTTGGAGACATCCGTTAAGACTGCATTTCGGTAGGTAGTCAAATCGACAAATTTTACAATAAGTATTCAAAATACCTACACGAAAATCTCAAAAAATTACACATGCGTTGGCGATTCACTCCACCGCTGTGTGGTTCATTATGTAATCCCTCTTATCTCCCCCTCTTACCTCAAGGAACGTTTCATTTTTCTTCATCAATCTCACACTCTTTCTCTGCGCTCTTCAGAAACTCTTATGCTCCAAGTCCCTGTCCACTCTACTTCCTTCTATGACAACTCATTTACTGCCCGTGCTGTACAGCTCTGGAACACATTGCCAGTGTCAGTAAGGCGTGCAAAGTCACTACCATTATTCAAGGTCATGTTAAAGGAACACTATTTGTCCTGCTGTCATTGACCATACCCTAGTTTCCCTTAGTAAAATGTATGTATGTATATATAGGTTTATGTAATCTTGTTATTTATGTAGGTATTCGTATGTAAGATTTGCAAATGATTAGAGTTTTGTAATTTGTATTAACTATTAAAATAATGCGCACAGATCCCCGTATCCAATACAACGATCCTATCCATCCAAGGTTGGTAGTGTAAGGGTCCAAGGGTAGAGATCGCTGGTGAGCGATAAGACCGCCAATTATCACATTTCTTTTTTGTTTCCAATTGTTTGTAAACTGTTTTGTTAAGTGTGCAATAAAGCATTTTCTATCTATCTATCTATCTATCTACATATTCCCGTTATTTCTTAGAATTTAACGTAGAACACTTCTGAGCTCAACATAAAATAAATTGTTTACTCATCTACCACGCATATTGCTTTAACACTGAAGATTTGTACAATGATTTTCTAAGAAACATGAGAACTTAAAAAAACAATGTGAAACTTCTTTTGTTACCTGGGATAAAAGAAAGGTACATTATCACGTCTCATAAAACCTACTTTCTGACACCTGTTCATGTCTAACATGTCGACGTGAAGAATACCAGATTTTGTCTTAGTATTAGTATTGATTACATGGATAATGTGTTTTGTAATCAGATATGGGCTCAAAAGATGTTACGGGCCATATAACAAAGTACCTTTCATATTTTCCTTTCAGCTGTTGCTGTGTGTATTGTCCAACATTATTTATATATTATTTTATTATTTAGCTATAGTTAATGTTATAGTAATTAGGCGCAAGTAAAGAAAAAAAATGTGGTTATGTTCAAAAAAACCCTTGGAAAGGACTCTTCAGTTTCATATCCTCTCATGTGTTATTTTTTGTGCAAGTCCAAGCAAAGGAACATCGGATTTCTATCTACTACGGCCTTCCGTGTACTATAGCACAAACTCTGCTTGTGTTGTTGCTTTTGCGAAAATCTGAATTGATTTTCATAGAAAGGCACAGACGGATACGTATTGCAGTGCATATACACGAAACAACAAAGAGAAATTGTATCTGGAATAATAATTATTCGAGATACAATTTAGGAAAATTATTATCCAAAACAGGGCACCAAATATCAAATACCGATCACTAAGACTCGTCACGCGCAACTTTCGATATAAATAACATATCACGAGGTAGAGAAATTGCATTAATCTATTGTCAAACAGCACACACGAATTGAAATATACCGCTTTAAAAGTTTTAAAGCGGTATATTTCAATTCGTTATATTTCAATAAGTTATTCCAGGCTTAGAATTACATGCATACAAAATTGCAGCCCGATCCGTTACAACGACCCTTAAGGTCGTTATAACGCAACGGACAAATCAACCACGCTACGCCCTTTATGCTTACATAATAATTTTATAAGTTGAAGGTCTTACAAAGAACAAATTTCATATTTCTACTTAAACCAAAGCAATTTTATAAACTACATACATACCTAATTAAAACTTAAGTACACGAGTCACGTTGCAAAATTTGTTTGGTTTTTCCAACGAAAAGGAAAAGTTTTTTACTTTTATAAATATTTTCGAAATAGCTCTGAAAAGCTCAGGCCATAGAAAGGAGAAGTTGGCTGAAGTTGCAACATTGCTTGCGTTGGTAGTGCTTCGTCGAGGTGAACCGAAACGGTCTACAATTCGAACTTATTGAACAAAGACGAATTTCTCCGGTTTGCATGCTGGAACGAGCGATTTCACACCATCCATTTGATACTTCCATTACCACGGACGCACATGGCCGACTTCCACCAACTATAGCTGCGGCGGCGCACCTCTGCGGGTTGCACCGCAGAAGAATTAGCAGTGAATGCGATATTTATGTGGTTTTTTGTATTGTAAGCCACTTTAATAATGTAAAGGGATGCCAATTATCTAACAAATAACAAATTTGTCCATCATTATTTACTATTTATTCAATTTCAAGGCCAATTGCCTCAAATTTGGCAACGTTTCGATGACTAAGGTTGATGATATTTTCCACATTCTCAGCAAATTCTACAATAAAGATGTTATTTGTATTTGACAAGACTCACATAGCAACCTTTTCATCTTGTCGACCACATTAAATCGCGGTGTGTTATACCAAAAAATTGCCCGTCTGCATGATCCCTTTGAAACAAGCCGAAGTAAGAAGGTACCTACTCAAATTTGATCGATCACTCCAAGGCCTATAATGAAAGCAGCTGACTTGTTAAGTATATTAAACAAGTAATCGACCCTTGATATAATGGAAATAGGGTCTTAGGTATAATTATCTTGGTCGGAAAATGTTGTATAAGCCGCATAGTGATGCGACACTAGCGCTACTTTTTATTTTTTCTTCTATTATCGTTATGGAAAAGAATTTCCAAAAGTTCTCACTGTGAATTGATAATACACAGTATAAAAAATTTTTCGACACCTCTGTAATAGTTTTGTTTCATTTAGCATTGCAGAAAATGGTTTATTGCTTTTGGTGGCCACCAAACGCAATAAACCATTTTCTGCTAAATGTTCTTGCTCGCATTATCTGCTGTGAGGTATCGAAAAATAGTTTATACTGGGAATTATCAATTGGCGGTGATAACATTTGGTATTTTTTTTCCATGACGATGATATAAGAAAATATAAAGAGTGGCGCTAGTGTCGCAACACTATGCACCTTAAGTTGCTCATGAGCAGATGACGTTTACGTACTTTCTAAATCTTTGTAGATCTTCATTGGCTGGAGTTCAGATCATACAAATTCTTGGGCTGGAGTTCATGGAAAAATATAATTTGAATGCTTTTAAATAAACGTAAAACTGCTTTCAAATTACTTAATATTTACGCTGTATTTTAAGTATTGTGAGAAAAAAATCATCGTAAATAAAATTGCCGGACCACCTCGGGATTATTCTGTACGCAATAGCGAAAGACTTGAAAAAATAAAAAATAAAAATTATATTTTATTCTATTGCATATTCTGATTTTAAAAATAAAGTCAGACGCCTGAGCATGATCTGTGAAATAATAGAAAATTTTGAACAAAAATAGTAAATGGCCTTACAATGTGCCCAAAAATTGTTTTCTGCTATCTAAATGACTTGTAGAATTTAGGAAATAGTAAAACCCCGTTTTTTTCACATATGCTAGTGGATAGCTATAAAATTTGACTTATCTTAGTGCTTATTTTGTAAGCCTAAAGAAATAAAGTTATTGAAATCTAAATCTGTGATCAACCACCTTATAGCTCAGAACCAGTAGTTTAACCGTCGCGCCGCAAGTCGCGGCTATAACTCAGAAAGAAAAGCCTTTTAATATTAACGTGTGGCTATACGATCGATGTGCCGGCCGCTCTTTAGTTTACTGCCACCGTAAAAACTAACAGCTAACGGTCGGGTGGATTACTTTCGGTCGATTGCGTGCAACTGCAACGATGGACGCTGGTTACTCGACCCGTCTGCTGGAAAAATTGTCTTTTTTGACCTTTTTAGCTCGTGCGAGCAAACAATAAGGTACATAGGTAATAAAGTACTTAAGTTACAGATTTTCATGGCTCTTGGATTTTTCATTTTGACACAGCGTAAGATTAGGACCTAATCTCACGCTGTCTTGTCCCGAGTAGGTACAAATTACCTAATCATTAGGTAATATGTACCTGCAAAAATATCAGCCAATGCAAATCGCCGAATTTCAAACACTAAAATATAGATAAACCCTTATGCTTATTGAATAAGTAAAATAATAGCCATCAATAATGCATTTTTTTAAATTAAGCCGCGCCGTATGTATTATAACTTTGTCCAGCTGTGGACGTATGTGGTTGATGATGATAAATGATAATTTATGAGATCGGCTTTCAAAACTGATCTTGCGATTCGATGCCTATCCAGTACAATGTTATCGTTTGCCGTTATTTTGCAATACTAAATAGAGAGCTGATCAGTAAATGTCGTAGTCAGCCTCTTGGGGACGCTTCCGATTGGTATAGATATGGATCAGTTGAGATCCAGCTATTAGATTCTTTGGGACATTTTGTTGTAAGCTCAACTGTTTCAATTGTAAATACCGCTTATAATTTGCTACTATTAATTGTAATTTTCTTGGAAAACTTGATTTCCTATTTATTTTATGTATATCTTATTCGCAAATAAGAACTAAACACAGGGAGGTGAAACCACACAAGCATCGGTCCCCGCTCCTCTATCAATCTTTTCGCCACATCATTTGCTACGTCCCGCACCTCTCCGCCGCGATTGAATTTCATTAACGAAACGCTTAGTGCAGATTGAATCCATTTAACTAAATATCGCCCCTTGTGAATGTTGTTATGCACCAGTTTTGTAGGAAATTGAACATACATATGTATTTGTGTACCTAAATCTCAGGATTTCTATGTGGTCTTTATTTAATCACTCATTTACTCAAAAACGCTCGTAATCTAGTCTTTATTCTGACAACCTTCATTGAGGAAAGTCGGACTTGCCGGTGTACTCGAAAAGGTGACAGTAATGTAAAATTATTGTCGTGCTTTTCGGCCGGCAATTTTTATTATTGTCGAGTTGCAAATTTTTACCATAATTTATGAACCAAGCTGGTTTTATTTGGTTTGTAGTTTATAGTGTGTATCTTTATTTAAGTGGTCCCAACGAAAGATACACCATAAACTACAAAAAACAGGCTAGAATTCTCTTAATTATAAGAGATTTGGATACTATATGACAACAATCGTCTTGCTTGAATGAGTAACGCTCTGAGAATTTATGTAAGTATTCCAAAAATTTACGACTCAGGCTCTTAAAATCGCTAAATTTCGCGAATTTACGAAGTCCATTCTAGTGTATTAAAATCGAGTTTCGATCAAAACGTCCAACTAAGTTAAAAATAACGGCAACCTCAGCGGAAAATAGTAAACAAGACGAAAACGCAATAAATTCCACCCAGTGATCGTCAAACTTTATGGAAATGCCCTATGCTATGACCTGACTGCATGATATTGGGCCTGTATTTATATCGGAGGTCATGAATAATTCGACTGATTTTTTTTTTAAATCGCTCGTCTTTATCTAGCCCCACGCTAAGCAAATCTTGTGTTATGGGTACTAGATGAGACTGATATACAACTTTATACAATATATTATAATACATGGATAGATACTTTTTACCGATGCGGGAATCGAACCAGCAACCTCCTGCGTTGCCCTGCGCGCCACTGAGGTCGTCCGTCACTGAGATAGCCTTAGGTTATTATGCGTCATTTTCACAGTGAACTCGGAACTTAACTACATAATGTATGTTATTTGTTTCTTCGAATATGTCTGTATTAATTTGGATTTTAAATATTATAGATTAATGTTCAAAATCTTTAAAATTCGACTAGATTAGTCCAATGAGTGTTTTTTCGTTTCAGACTGTCTCGATCTCAATGCTGCTTCGCTACGCTCATCACCAAATCTTCGTATTCATCGGTGAGTTTTTCATTTGCAATACATAACTCTGTACACAACAAATAAAATACAACAGAAATAAAGGCGGTTCTCTGACCCAAGGGACCAAGGATCAAGGGGTTTTTGAAATTCCTTAGTTAAACGTAATACGATAAAATAGGTGGCGGCGCTAGTTGTGTCAGGGAACCGCCTTAATATCACACAAAAATACAACGGGCGGCTTTACCTTCAATTTGTGATATTTTACTATGACAATTTTTTACAAACTTTTATTCTAATTCCCTGTTTAACTAACAGGTGTGGGACAAATCTTGTAACTTAATTTTAGACCAGTTTTCCTCAACTTGAGCTGGTATACTTATTATATTATTTTATAAGTGTAAGTTCGGTGACAGTGAAATGTCATGGTACCATAAAGCTGGTCTGATGATATGGCCATAGGAACTCCTAAACGAAACGACTTAACCACGTCGAGTTTAAGTTCGTTGGACTTGTCTTTCTAAGCACGTTGGTCCTAGATGATATAAAATCTTGTTATACAAGTGTTTTTTTTATATTTAAAATTCATTGTTTGATTGATATACTTTCGTTTAACCGCATTCTCATCTGATCCTCAATATGAAGGTCTAGAAACTTCTAATTTGTCATCATATTATCTTTACTTTAGAAATTTAATAAAATTTGAACGCTCGTTTTGAACTTATTTATATAACGGCAGGATTATAGCAACATAATTATAGTTGTTATACAATATGGAAATTATATTTTAAAAGAAATAGCTGAGAAGGTTTTACTTAGATAAACCTAACATAGGCTTTAACACTTTACGACGCACATGTGAACCTGGTGGTCTTCGAGGCTGGGCAGTGGATGCCTGTCTAAATTAAGTACGTAACGTGTTGATTTAAATAAATGAATAACTTTTATTGAAAAATATTTTAGATTTTAAACTATTACATCATTGTCCCCCAAACTAGTATAAACCTGTATCTTGGGGACCACCTCCCTTGGGCCCACTCCCCTACATAACACATTATGTCAAGCTAAGGTTATATTATATTTTAGTATAATGTGTATTTTTAATAAAATATATATCTATCTATTTTATACCTTTGACATGAATAACAGAAGCCATCTATTTCCATCGTCTAGTTCATTTATTTTTTTCATTAGGTAGGTACTCAGTGCAATTAGGGAAGCGAATTCAGTGAAAAACTTCGTGAGCCGGCTCAGCTTGGATCTCTTTGTAATAACAATAATTGCGCATAGCGCCCACGGCTACCGGTAAAGAAACAAAAATACGAAAACACGGCACGGATTTACCTAGCTCTCCCCTGGCACTCTGTACCACTCACAATTTAAAATGAAACTTTATTGTACCGGCTTTAGATTTGGTTTCCATTGGGTATATTTTACCTCGGCGGGTTAAGTTTTTAACCGACGAAAAACAATGAGGAGATTCTATGTTCGGTTGATGTATTTTTTGTATACATGTTCGTCAATTTCTCTTTATGGATCGATTCACGATTTTCTTCGTTATTGTATGGAGAATAATTCTGAGGTTGAAGGTAAAAAAATATATATCCGAGAGATAAGTATTTGTTCAAAACTTGGAAAACACTGTAAATACGGAATTTGTCCTAAAACCCTTGAAAAACAGCGTGAAAAGGGATTTTAAGTCGGTTTTTAGTTTTATAAAAACAATCAAAATATATTGTGAAGGTTAAGACAAAACTAGCAGTCCCCGCGGTTTCGCTCACGCAGAATTAGATTTTTTGTGCGGAACCCAAATAGTTTTATTGTATTCTGCTATTCGGGACGGAGACACATTCAACAAATGAAAGATCACTAAAATTGGTCCAGGCGTTCTTGAGTTATAAATGGTGTAACTAACCCGACTTGGTTATATATATGTATATAGATTGACATCTATATACAGTAAATCCAATATATATACGGATATGTTCGAGTAAATCCAAATATATTATACGAAATAATATATTATATGAATGTCGTAGTGTAAATTAACAAATAATTCAAATGAGTTTCCATTGAACACATAAAATATATAGTCAAACAATAATTTATCTATTACTTGCTGCTGCTCGCGCCTTCGCCCGTGTTTAAAAAAATAGTAATATCCCAAACTATACCTATACCAAATTTAAGCCTAATCGGTTCAGTAGTTTTTGCGTGAAAGAGTAACAAAAATCCATACAAACTTTGACATTTGTAATATTAGTAGCATTCATTAAATTGTGTGTATTGTGAATGACGTAGCAAGCAGTAAAAGATTGAAGTGAACAAAAAATCAATGTGATCACTTTATTTCCTAGTTTTACTTATGTAATTTGTATTTTGTGAAGAGTCCAAGAGTCCTGTAAGGTCTAAAGGAAATGAAGCATTTTGGTATTTGATTGATATTTGTATATTTTAAAGTAAAAGTTTCCGTTTTACAAAATAAAATACAATGTTACCGTTTATCTCGGATCATTTTTCCGCTTGTGCTTTTCAAAAGCGAAATGCCATTTGTATCTCAAAATGCTTGATGCCTGAGAATACTATTCAAATGTATCAGATAAGGGTAAATCTTTTCACTGGGTACTAGAGTGGTCTCTATAAAGATCTTAGAGGAGGAAAAATAGTGCTGAAGACAAGTATGAACTGTATGGGTATGAACCGAGCTCTAAGATGATGTCTCATGGTCGCTGTTTTAATTTCTTTTTGGATTTTTTTCAATGATTCCATGGTCGATTTATTTTTACATTGCACTCAGATATTAGGAAACTATTTATCACATCTTACTAATATTATACATGCGAAAGTTTGGATGTTTAGATGGATGGATGGATGTTTGTTATTTGTTCACGCGAAGACTACTGAACGGATTGAGCTGAAAGTTTACATAGATGTAGCTCTAAGCCTGCAATCAAACATAGGCATACGTTTTATCTCATAAATCAATTCCCATGTGATTAACCTTTAACCCTGGAGTGGTCACGCGGATTACATAAAGTAATCTACACTTGTAACCACGGACTTTGCAGACTTCCTGTGACTTAACTTTGAGAAACCCATGCCTAAACAATATCTGAAAGCGTTTTGTAGATATCTAATTGTACGTACCTTGAGCCTACAGAGCTGCTACAAAATTGCAATTTTAGTTTTTGAAAGTGTGGATTATATGTAATCCGCGACCACTCTAGGGTTAAAAATTACCATAGAAACAACGCGTGTGAAGCCGCGGGCAGAAACTAGTCTCGTATAATGGTATATTATTTTTCTTTCTTTCTGATTTTTACATACTTATCTGAAACACAAGTATCTATTAAAACCATTCTTTATGGTACCGTACCTTATCATAATATATTAATATTAAAGAATTTATTTTTGTGTGTGCTCTTTTCTTCGTGGAAGGTAATTTGCAGAACTGCCGGGCCGATTCGAATAATTATTTTACATATGGATAGTTTAGTAACATTAATCCCCGAGCGAAGCCACTTGCAGAGGATATACTCATCCTAGGTCTCTTCAAGACAAGAGGTCTTGTGGACCTTCGATACATCATCGGCCACATCGTCATTTGCCATCAGGTGAGATATTGGCCAACGAAGGTATGTACATATATTCATGATATAATTTGATTGCTTTGAAATAACTAAAAACCGATTTTGAATCCCTTAGTTTTATTCTGATTTTAAATTTTTGTAAGATTAAATTTGTATGTGACTAACTCGAGATCATCTGCTAAGAATCAATTGGTCTTAAACGATCTAACCCTCTGTCAGTGGTCCATAAATGACGGTGAAAACAACGGACTTACATAAAAAAACATACCGTCGAACATAGAAATCCCCTTTTATACAAATTCGGTAAAAAAACTTGAGTCTATTTATTACTATTTCACTTAGAAAATTGAAAGATTATGCTTTGATGCCAGCTGTGGATTATTTTCCCTTCGTGTGAATCGGATGGTCGCTATGGCGACTCAACCCTTGCAGATACCATGACGTTACAAACGAATTTAGGCCATCTGTCAAACGTAGTAAAGTTGCATTTATCCTGCAATATTTTTCCTGACTTCTGCTGGATGTTTATAATTGTGCGCCAAAAGTTTTCCACTCAATATTTCAGCCGAAATTGTGATCACTAAGGTAAAATTGTATTTGTCGGATTTATTTACTGTTTCTAATGAATGCGCTATCTCGAAATACGCTCATTTCTAGAAAATCTGTTCAATCTACCTCTTTTCGCAAGCTTATATTCTTCTTGCCCTGTTAGTTTGTGTTTGACAAATCTTGCAACTGAATTTCAGACCATTTGTCCTGAACCGATTGAACTGAGGCACACAAATGTAAATTCAGTGAAAATGCAATGTCATGGTACTATTGAGCTGGTCTGATGATAGAGACCGAAGGTCATAGGAACACCTAAATGAAACACATAAATGTGTTTTTTTAGTACCTACGGACGGAACTCTTCGTTTGCGAATCCGACTCGAACTTGGCTGGTTTTATTTTTCTTGATCTTCTTTTTGATCTTATTTAATCCGAATGCGGGAAAATATTCTTCTCTTAGATTTTCTATTCGTTATATATACATATATTTTCATAAGTCATCCATCATAGTTATACATTATTTTCATACCATCATAGTTAGTTAAAACATAAATCTTTAAACAGCGATAATTCCATGTCCCACTTTAACGTGTATATCTATTTAGATATCATCATCATCATCAGCCCGTACACGTCCATTGCTAAACATAGGCCTCCCCCAAACGACGCCAAGAATAGCGGTCCTGAGCCGCCTACTTCCAACGACTCCCTGCGCGATGCCACGATGTCGTCGGTCCATATACTCCCATTCTTTTGTAAAAGAAACAAACCTGTTGGAAAACTGTTGAACATTTTCAGGTATATCTAGTTCGTGGTAGTACGTTTATAGGATTACGCGATCTTCGATACCGTTGTCTGGGACACCTTTGTGACAGCCTCCCCGGCTTATGTGTAGGGTCACCATATCTCTATTAGGACTGTTTTATGAAAATAATTGTAAAGATTACAAATTTGAGATTTCAATTACTAAATTTCTTTAGTCTCACAAAATAAGCACTTAGACAAGTAAAATTTTACTATATATTATACTATAAACAGCTTTATATATAGTTATTATTATCAGATCAGAAACATGATGTTATTTATTTTCTATGCACTTAATTTTTTGTCCACTAGTGGAAAAATATATAATTTATTTAAATAAAATTACTTAAAATAAATTGATTTGGACTTCTTAACTTATATTTTGAGGTCAATTATTGAAAGGGACCGGTTGCAGCACCCACCACAAGCTCCGCTTAGCTAGTGGCTAGATGATGATGTGTGGATTGTCCATTATTATTGATTATAGTTTTATATTCTTAGTATTCTCTGTAAGGTTCAAGCAAATCGGGCTACTGGTTAAAGAGTACAAAAAACAACAAAAAAACTTCATACCCCCTTTTCACCACTTATAGGTGGAATTTCCAAGAATCCCTTCTTAGCGGAAACCTACGTAGTAAAAGGTACCCACCAAATTTCAGCTTTCTAGCTTCAGTGGTTTGGGCTGGGCGTTGTCGTTTAGAAAATCGCTTGTTCTTTTATATATTAAGATTATTATTTTACCATCTTTCCTAAATGATAGTCATACTACACTATAAGACTGCCCAACATTCGTTGTCCTAAAGGTTCACATACAACAAACCTATGATACTCTTTGTCGCTTTTACGTGTTCTCTAGCGTAGAACAGTATTCGAAAATATGCGAAATGCTTTTGAAAAATCCTGAGCTGCCAGTATTCTATTGAGATAGAATTATGGTATTGTACCGGGTACATTTTGTACCGGGTATGGTATTGTTCCTGGTGTTATGACGTTGGATGGATGTTCTTAGAGTTTACCATGCAATGCCTTTTGTTTATGGTCTGAGGAATGAGGAATTTTTCTCGTCAATATCGAATATTTAGGTCATCACTGGGGCCTACTCTGATCAGGCAAATCGAAGTATCTGCTTTGTTCTCGTGGAAAACCAACTCTTATGTATCTTGCATAAGATTAGTATTTGCACAAAAACGAATGAGATTCTTCGATTGCGTTTTACGAGTACGGGCTCTTATTTGTTGAATTAATAAATAAACTTCATAACCAATGAAACATATTTGGCAAGGACACTACCAGCCGCACTACCAGCAGTGTCGCTTACAATTACTACTATACCCAGCCCACTTTGAAGAACAAAAACAAGACCTGACAAGGTAATGTAAAACGACTACATATTTCGTTGTATTAATATTTCACCATGGCTCAATAGCTGCATTTTTATGTGCATTTTTTAATTGGCAAACACGTAAAAGCCTAGTCTACCGAACACTGAAGCCAAATATTCGATTAAACCTTATTAGACGCCTTAGAGGTTTTACACATTTACGTAATTAAATATCGGAATAAACAGCCGGGAAGATAAATAACTGACTTTAAAAACATATTTTTCATCAATCTCTTTAAAATAAACCTTTGATTTTAATTTGCGCTCAGGTATTTTCCGTACCTCTGCTAATGGATCGTAGAAAAACAAAACCGTATTTCCAGGATTAGAGACAAACGATTTTAGTCCGATTTTAATGAACGTGTTTTGTTAAAACTCCCCGTATTGATGTAATTAATGCGAAACATTGGTTTTCTCGGTTTTACTGTGGTCACATTTGCTGGATTTAAGGTTCGTTTGCCAATGCGATTTTACTTTTGTCAGTATTTTGAAATCCATTATTATTTTATCATTAACCTGTACAAAATGAGTATATAGAGTACCGAATATTTTTAATTTACCTTGATTTTATTTCTCAAATCCGACATTCTCAGTAAATCCCGCCACCATCTTAATTGTTATAATACTGGTAAAAAAATATCCATTATTATCTTAATGAAAATATAATGTTTATTTTTTTGCAACAAAATTCCGTTAACATTATTGGAATTTTCTCGGATCAGTATTATGTTACTAGCCAATTAGTAAATTAGCTTTCATATTGGAAATAGATAAAGACGATATTATTGAGCTCAGATTTTCTCTGAAATTGTTTATCTGGTTTCATTTTGTTAGTGTTTTGTTTCATTTGTACTGATAAGCCGAATTAACTAAACTTTGTCGAACTTAGCTCAGATGGGGATGGACGATACAGTTTTAGGGCTGATTCACACATATACGTGAAGTGACAGTACAGTATCAGTGAATCTCCAATTCGGTACCGAATATTGACGGTCCGTGAATATTCTGTACCAAATCGGAGATTCACTGATTAAACTGTGACTTCACTTATGTATATGTGTGAATCATCCCTTTTCTTCAAGGAAACAGTGAAGGCATCGTCTATACCTTCGTGGTGGACGTAATGGTGGGATTGACGTCCATCGAAGATCTATTAGTTCCAAGGGAATTTCATTAATATTAAGTATTGACAATCAGAAAATTGCGATATTAACTTCCTTTGAAATTTTTCCACTAATTTATTGAAGCACTTGAAGCAATATTGCAAGTATGAATTGGCAACACGAATTTAAAAATAACTGCGTAGGTTTTAAATCCTCTAAGTATCTTTTTTTGCAATTTTTCCTTCAAGGGGATTTTCCCAGGGATTTCGCCAATGATTGACTTATTAAACTGAGCGTAATTTTACGTAGCATTAAGTATGTATTTACAAAGAAAGCAGGTTCTATTAAATGATAATTATTGAAGTAATATTCAGAACATTAAATACCACTAGTTTAAGTTATACAGCAATTTTACTATGTTAAACTATCCCCTGAATATTATTAATGCTTGTAAAAAAGCTTGTCAAAATTTGACTGTAGGTATCCAAAACGCTGGACAATACACTGGACACCATGAATGGCTCTATATGAAGCACTATTTATATTCTGCCCCCTGTTTCGCACGCGTCGTTCCTATAGAAACGTTTAATGTTTAAAGGCGTAAAAAGTGGCCTATGTTTGATTCCAGGCCTAGAATTACCTATACGCAAATTTTTTCATTTCCAATCCGTTCAGTAGTTTTGGCGTAAAGAGGTGACAATCATCCAATCATCCAAACTTTCGCATTTATAATATTAGTATGATGAAGCGGTTAATACTGGTTATGTCTCATCATTGTCATTTGTAGCCAACGATCAAAGTATCGGCGAATCCGATCTGATGATCGATGGTTGCAGCCGAATTTCACAAGCTGCTGGATATAGGCATCCCTACTGCATATGTCTGTCTATGCCGATACCCGGTGCCTATAACCTGCTTTCTGCGTAATTTAGTCGAAGTATCAGAAAATAAGTAGATAATAATGAAGTGTCGATGCTTATAATTTATGACGAGCGCTCTCTCATTTTGGGTTCAACTGAAGTGGGTACTTCAGTTGTTATAAAGATGTTTATTTCGTCTGGATCGATTTTGTTTTTTTTTTGTAACGTAATTTGGTATATAATTAGGCGTAGCGGCTACGTCTGCTAAAAAATATTAATTTAAGAAATCTTGGCTTTAGATACTAATTATTTTCTACCATTATGATCTTCATCATGACCACCTTACGTTCCAAACGTTTGTGCTACTGAGGTTTTGGGCTTCCAGGTTTGTCCTGCGACTTCTGAGATTTCATTCGCTCATCTCGTAGCTGGAAGTTCCACAATTTTCTATCAAGTCTATAACAACCATGTTAAATCCTGCTCTAAATAAAGATAGAAAAAACAAAGTTTATTAAGTTATTGCATACAAATGTGCATATGAACATGTAAATCTAGGAAAATGTTATTTGTAATGTTTTCCTTTTTTTTTACGTATTTCCTGTTATTGACATCTAATTATTAAATGAAACTAGCTATCTTCCATTGCACTAAGAGTTTTCGTAGCACGAGCTCTACGGCGTTACTGGATATTTGTAACAAATCACAGCAAAAAAACTTATTAAAATTCTTAAAAACGTTCTTCTTAGAATTTAAGATCATATTTGTGTCATACATTATAGGAAACAATTTAAATCGAGAAGTTGTACAAATCAGTCGCTTGAATCTTTAGAAGGAACTAAAGATTTTCGACTAATCTCAGATGAGATTAGTCGAAAACCTAGGAGTCTACTCGGAAAACGTAAACCGAATTTTCTGATTCGTTTTCAAGTAAAATCACTCTTATGTCATTTTCATAAGATAGCGTTTACAAGGAAACGAATCAAAAACTTCGCTTTTCGTTTTTACGAGACCGCCTTGGTAGCGCATAGGTTTGCCGCAATTTGCTGTCGTAAATTTTAGGAATATATAAATTCTTAAAAAGCAATGACCAAAAAATTACAAACTTATAGTATGTAAAGTACTTACTACAAGTATGGACGCTTTATTTTCTAATATTGTATCATTTTGGCTTGAGAATAGGTTTGCTACATAAAACTATTCAAAACTTCAGTTTAACATTTTAAAAGGATTGCTAAAAATAGGTCCGCTTCGTAAACGTACTGGAGAGGGTTTTTGCTCTTGGAAACAAATACCTCTCGACTTGCTACTCTGATACTTGACGCTTTTAACAATACAGAGCAGGTAATTGGCATTAAACCGTGCTTGAA
Source organism: Eupithecia insigniata (assembly GCA_947859395.1). NCBI lineage: Eukaryota > Metazoa > Arthropoda > Insecta > Lepidoptera > Geometridae > Eupithecia > Eupithecia insigniata. The sequence continues at coordinate 5,962,742 of OX402009.1, read as the reverse complement.
ACGGCTGTTTGTGCAATTGAAGGTGAGCCGAGAGGCGTAATTAGTTAGAAATACGAGAATAATGAGCTGCCGGGCTGAAATCTAAATGTGCACGGTAGGGGGCAGATTTAGGAAATACATTAACTGTTACTGTTTAATATTAGGATTTGTAGATTACTTCGCGTATTAAAATAGTAGGTTTATTTTGCGTTTTAAAAGAATGTTCTATGATACATCAATAGGTACCTAAAACACTTAAGCAAATGAAAAATCATGCAATTAATGCAAACTCAATAGATAGATAGGTAATGCTTTATTCAGAAAACTTATTACTTAATAGTTTGGTACAAGGTAATAGAATTGGCGGCCTTATCGCTTGAGTGATTTCTTCCAGGCAACAAAAAAAGTAGGCACTAAAAACACGCTTGAAAAAAGCGGGTCTTTACTATTTTGTAGGTTTACAAGTAAATTATGTAACAGATAAGGCGTTTTACGCACATCGTTAGCCATTTGCTAGAACCTTTGCTGAAAGAACTATAAATAAATTGTAGTTATGGAGTCTATCGATATCATTTTTCTGTTAGTTATAAATCTCTGGATGTCAATAGATTCCAAAACGACAACTGATTCGTAGTAAGTTTAAGGGTGGTTTCATAGCAAATTGCTTACAATGTCCGCAAAACTTTATCTGTTATCTAAATTACTTAGTAAAGAATGTACAAGATTTTAAATACCCGACTTTTCACGAGTCACGAAACATCTTAAAATGTGAATGTGAATATCATTAAAATGTGAATGTCATTAAATTAATTTTGTGCTTGATGCAAATGATCATAATTGTTTCATAAAAAAATATTTCGAATTCATTATGTCCTGAAATAGCCAAGTAGGTAGGTACTTCCAAATGCATACGCCGAAATGAATAAATTTTCTAGTAAAAATATTCGTAAAACTCAATTTAGGTTTAGAGATGAACAATTAAGAAAGATCTGTTTACCTCCTATGCGAAAGATTATCTACTGGGATGTGCTGTTCAAAATTCATAATTTTTTAATAAATCTCCGGTTCTAGAAACGGATGCTAAATATTCTAAAAAAGATGGCGTATTGCATCCGTGTTATTTAATATCGGCGCTCATCTTTCTACCAATACTTAAAAGGCTACTTATGTCGCGCCGAGCTGTAAACGTGTACGGGAAATAAATCCTTATTTTCATACCATTAACTTAATACCTTTTACAAATCTATAAAAAAAATTGATTAATTCAATTCAAATTTTGACAGGAAAGATACATATAATATGGTATTACTATTCAAAGACAGCCTCCAAAAAGCTGCCCACCTCCTGATTATTATTGGTAAATTTATGGTCGGATTTTCGAAAATTTGACGAAGTAGTCGCTTGTACAGTATTAAATTTGTACCTTCTCTTCATATGAGACTAGTGTCAATTCAGATTTCACAAAAACTAAACTAATTTCACAGCACAAAAATGTTACCGTCTCTATCTTATCGATCGACATCAAAATAATGACATCATTTTCAGTGCTGTCGAATTAGATTGTGTGACATCTGAATGGACACCTATACGTATGTCGAATTAAGGTCATAATTGCAATTTGAATCCTCTCGGAACGAGGCCGGACCGAGAAGTGTTGTTACCTCTCGGTCCGGCCTCGTTCCGTTACAGTATAAACGCATGCCTTACGGTAATATGAATCCGGGCAGTAAATCGCAGAATACGCAACAGAACGGGCGAAAACGAAACGAAATTAATTTCCACATGATGAATGATGAACGATGACGTTGCAATTTACAATTTTTCAACTGTCTGTGAAATAATATTGGATATACCAACACTATGCTGTGGTTTCAGGTGATCTGTTATTTTATGACATGTAAGAATGTATTACAGCGATTAAATTCAAGATATCAGAATACCACATTTGTCATGATACATCTATTTATCTATGTATTTACTGAGTTTTGTAAATTCTTTTAGAATTTAGAATGAAATATAATGAGCTTAGCCCGTGAGCATTCTTTGCTTAGTATAGGCGTCATCTCTATTACGCCGAGGAAAGTTTAAATTTTACTGTAGGAAAATATTAAATATACCTATACATACATATTAATAAATAATAAATTATAACCATGAAGTAAAATTGTACGATGTCTTAAATTTATTAAAGATTTTATTTCTGCTAAAGTTCATGTTATTGTAATAAGTTGTGAAGCTAAAAGTATAAATTTAATTTAAAATGAACTAATTAGCCTTCAAATGATTACCTACTGATTGTCTGTTTATGCTTGTAATTAGCTCATTAGTTTGTAATTATTTTAAGTATGTACCTTTTGTCGTAAATAAATATTTAAAAAAGTCTTTAAATTATCCCCAGATTCTGTGGTGCGACAAGAAGGTGCTGTGCGTAGTGGGCACTCAAAGTACTCGTTAATTTACATCATACGCGAGCGAAATTCGAGATGTTACTGTAGCACCGTTACGCTTGCTATTATTATATTAAGGTAGCTATTTCACGCCTTGTCTACAAAGACAGAGGTCAAACCGTCCAGACAGCACTTGACTTCTGGGACTCCCAAAATAATCAACGTTTTTTCGTGAGATTCCCTGACAAACCCATTACACGGCAGGCAACGCTGGCCTCTCACTGAGATGACAAATGTGACAGTAACATGAGCGCTTGTTTTCGATATGGAAACAGTATGGGGATTATCCTAAGGTAGGTAAACAATCGTCGTCCTCTAAGCCTGTAGATTGGGAGCTAGTGCCGGTTTTCTTACGCTGGTCCTTAGGCCTTAGAATCTCATATAAATAGAAATTACTAAGGACCTTTTCTGATATACAACTTTTCACCAGCTTGCACACTAGACAGCTACCACTTGTATTACGACAATTGCAGCGCTCCAGTGAAGATTTGGGTGTTTTCTATGTATAATAAAAATAATCTATGTAGTGTAACTATGCATATCAGTTATCTAGTACCCATAACTCAAAATTTACTCAGCTCGGGGCTAAAAGTGTACCTAAGTATATCAGTTATCTAGTACCCGTAACTCAAAATTTACTCAGCTCGGGGCTAAATTATGCTGTGTGTATTGTCCAGCATTATTTATGTATTGTAGTTAGATCAAAAACTCAGATATGACCCTCGTGCTAGCGCGTCATGAGAACTGAACTATGCTAACGAAAATAGGATAAAACCTTTATATTATTACGGATCTTTTTCTGTTCACCGTCACTTTGAACGGAATCCTATTGAGTTCACCCTTTTACGGTTTTTGTACAGTCTAAAGGTTCGGGTTACGCTGGGTTAAGCTAATTATTTGGCTTTATTTCATTGAGAACTTGTTTGATGATATGTTTGGACAAGGAGTTAGTTACTTTAGGCATTTTAATTATAATTACCAACAAGTTACAAATATTTTGACGGTTTTGGCGAAGTTTAATTACTGTATAAATGGTAGGGTTATGATACCAAAATAATAAGCTATCCAAAAATGGTAACTTAATTGGGTCCGGTCTAGTATGACTAAATGTTGAAATGAACGTATTCCAGAAAGAACAATTCTTAAAAAGTAATTTTCCCATAATTTCTAAAATCCCAAAAGACTAATTTGTACAATGACTGAAAATAAGAAGTGCCCTTCAAGGTACAATGGCACACAAAATAATTCACCTTAAATACAATTAAATACTACTACAAAATGTTGGTAAATTAAGCTATCCCTTCTCATTAACAACGTATTTATCCGCGAGACGTGGTTTATGTTTTTCGTGTTTCTATAGTATTGGCGGACACTACCTCTAAGCATCAAACGACTGAAGCGATTTTGATAAATGAGGTATCCAAATACACGTCTAGTTATACTATATGGTTCTTTGTTTTTTGAGGCATTCGCCTTCTCATTTTGCAGAAAAAAAAGTGGACAAAGAGGTCTACGTCGGGTTTTTTAGTTTTCATTTGATGAGTAGCTATTGCTATAAATTTATTTAATTAAGGAAGGTTACCCATTAACCCGTACTCTCCAAAATCTCTGCACACACTTTACTCCCGCGATGTATTTCAAAATAATAATGCAATTTAGAGCAACGGCAGCCAGAAGTGCAGTCTCGCTCCGAACTGAGACACCGCGGTACATAAACTGTATATTTTTAAAGGTTTCCCGTTGTCGCCTCGTAAAGAATGATCCTACGTCTACGGCGACACCATTACTTCTCTGAGCGCATGAAAAATTCATAAAGACAGTGTTGCCGACTTGTTGGGCTTTCGTCGATGGTTTTTATGATCACGTGAACAAGTCTGCGAAACAAAGGCATTTTTTTCTTATTAAATATTGAAACGCTGGATTTTCGTCACTATAATAATAAAAATAGTTAAATGAGTCTGATTTTAGTCAGTGTTTCTCAAAGACATTACATTTCTGAACCTAGCTACGAGTAAGAGTAGTTATTTGTAAATTTTAGTGATGATTTCAGTAATGATTTCAACATAACTATATAGGTTTTAAAAAGATAAGAATTTGTCATGAAGATGTCATGTGGTAAGCTTATTTGAGACGAAGTTATCCAATTTTACCGTCGGTGTACTAAGATTCTCAATAAACTCAGCATCACAAACCAATGAATTGTAAAGTGACATAAAGCTGTCAAGTATCCTGAAAACTCGTAAATTTACGATGCTGGCGACACTAAAATATCAGCTTTGAGATCTGAACGCGTGCAGACTGCAGTGGCGAGCGCATGCCTTCACCCTTGGGAGCCCTAAGCTGGTCCTTGTGCTTGGTATACTTCACTATAATCATATGCCTGGATACGAGACTCATCTCGGCACAGAAGGCCTACTTTAAAACCGAATTACGATGTTTCGGGTGACGGATCGCAGGAAATGAACAACCATACCACCAAGTTGCTTCGTATATGTCAGTACCTTACAACCATCGTTTCAGATCTCAAGAAATAAATGTAAAATCTTTTTCTTTTATTTTTAATGGTAAAGCGTTATCCATAATTTAGGATAAGTATGAAATTTTCTCTGTGCCGTTTTCTTTGGTCTCATCGTCACTTAACATTAGATGAGGAATGTGGCGAAGCAAAAAATTTTCTCGACAAAAAAATTACACTGTTAGAGGGACTGATCTTTCGGATGTTACCGCGTTTTAATATTCTTGTCACAGGAGTCTTAGATATATCATGAATGCTCACTACAGCTAGCTATAATTTAGTAATGTCAAGGCGTCACATATCAATTCAATGTTCATTCATTCCAGCTAGCTAGAGTATAGTTACTGCTTAAAGTTGCAAAGTTGCAGTTTCATCATCAGAACTGGGGAAAATACCGAAATGCTGCAGCCTGCAGGACAGCGGCAAGCAGTTTAAGTGTCAAAGCATTTAAAACTTTATCCCCACTGTCAAAATACATCGTATCGTTTGAATGGGACAAGGTCACGCAGCTGCGATCTTGGGCCAGGTTAGAGCAGTGATTAGTTTAAAAACTCTACTTACGATGAAGTAAGAACAAAGGAAAATGAATTTATTTGAACACATAAAACGACACATAACTATTAGGTAGGTACAATAAACACATACATACATATTATATCTATACTAAAATTATAAAGAGGAAAGATTTGATTGTTTGTTTCTTATTGAATAGGCTCCGAAACTACTGAACAGATTTGAAAGTCTTTCACTGTTGGGAAGCTACACTATCCCTGGGTGACATAGGCTATATTATATTTAAAATAAATTAGGGATTCTTATTAATGTGTAATTTGGGCCGATTAAATTTTCTGATGTTAAATTATGTAATGTTAAATTAGGTATAACAATTTTAAATGCTCTGTATGAATTTTTATGTGTGTGTATATGGTACTATTGGTGCTGAAATAAACGATTTGAATTGAATTGAATTAAAACTCCAATAATGTAACCCAAGGTGTAAAAACCGAAACTACTGAACCGATGTAAAAAATTCTTTCACTGTTGAGAGGCTACACTATAAACCAGCTGAAACCGCGGGGAACAGCTAGTCTATCTAAATAAAACACAGTCGTGTTAGTTACACCACTTATAACACGAGAACAGCTCAACCCATTTTAATGATTTTTGATTTGTTGGATTTGTCTCCGTCCGGAATAGGATATAGATTATAAAAAGATAGTGTTCCGCGCAAAAATTTAAATTAAACGGGGGTGAAGCCGCGGGCACAGCTAGTGAAGGATAAAGAAGAGGTAAAATAGAAACAATTAGACAATGTGTTACATTATAGGGACAACAGTGCACCGTAAAAACCGTGGGGTAATAGGTATCGTAGACACTGCTACGTCGTAGAAGCTGCTACGACATAGAAGCGGCTACGGCGTAGAAGCTGCTACGACGTAGAAACTGTTACGCCGTAGAAATTGTTACGCCGTAGAAACTGATACGATGCTGTCGGAAGCCGCTGACATTTTAACGTGATTTGACCCCAAGCCACCAATACCGTCAACAATTTTAACATTTCTCGATTTTGAGAAGCTTTTCTAAGCGTTTTCCACTAAACCTGGTCCCAGGGTCACAGATTATGAATGCACAGACTAAATGAATTATTTTTGTTACAGTCGACCTGCTTCAAATGTTGGAGTTCAACGTGACCGTTTCTTTCCCAGCTGCACCACTGCTGACAGTCATTTTGGCGCTAGTTGGTGAGTTGTATTGTCTAAGAAGAAGTGGTCAAAAGGAAAATATGAAATTGGATAAATTGAATTCAGCTAAGATGTAGTTGAGTACACTCTTTTGTCGGCATGTACACTAGCCAAACTCGATGTGAAATAAATAAACCGCGACACAAAAACAAAAACTAACTCGTTTGGCGTCGTGTTTCAGATATAATAGTAAGCAATATTAATCGAAGAAAGGTTCCCAAATCGACAAGTTATGTAAATTTTGTACGAAACGAGAAGGCAGTCGAGTAAATATTAGTTTAAGTATGGGCGGTTTGTTTATAAACATTCCACATCGAGCTTGGCTAGTGTATATGTACTCTTAACTTGATTCATTACGTGTGTCGAAATCTGATATTAGATCCTTTTATTTTAATTTGCGCGATGATGAAAATCTCCAGAAGTTACAACCAAACACATAAGATTTTAGAAGACTGAACCAAATTTCCTTTGAGGCGAGGTGCTTCGTACAACCGAGCAGACAAGTGTGCACTCACCAAAAGAGCTCTTGCGTTAAGAACCAGAGCATACGTAAAAGGTTGCATGTAGGTACATTTTATGCTACCTACAAATTTATATGTAGTGTGTAGCTAAGATTTTCTCAGTTAATGTGATTTAATAATGCTAAATATAAGGATATATGGGAGGGTGTATGCCGGCTACACTAGTTGGTTGCCATAAAATGTAGAATTATTCCCATTGCTCTATTACGTGTATTGATTCAATATTTAACAAATGTAACGAAGCGATTATAAAAATATGCTATAGCATCAACTAACCCCAAAGTACTTAAGCAGAGCTTGTTTGTTTGAATGAAAGTAAGGAATTTTATTGATTTCGCGATTGTACCTATGTATAGTACAATGGCGAAATCAATAAAATTCCTGACTTTCATTCAATAATTTGTAAAACAACAAATATTCGCAAATATTTGTTTCGCGGCAGGGATCGACCCCACGACCTTCTGCGTCCCAGGCGCTCAGTGAACCACAGAAGTCATTATTAGTTTCAATAAAGTTTGTACGTCCGTATTTACGGACTTCTAAGACTAGCCACTGCCGCTGTAAGTTGAGTGCGCGCTAGGCGCCATATTGCCGCCCGGTGCGCTCCGCCGATCTCTGCATTTCGTTTCACCATTTTTCGTGCACAATCTATACTCAGATTTTGGTGTGTCGTGGGTCTTAAACGTTAGTAGGTCGGTCGATTCAACAAGTAAGTCGAGCAGTGGCGCTTGTTGCGTGACTTGCGACGGGGGGTAGGAAGGGGGGCGGAGCATCTGTTGCGCCTCGCAGACGCCACCGCCGCCGCCCACAGCTACGCCCGTGCTTCGGCCACGTTAAGGAAGATACTTTTGACCCACTTCCACACATATTTTGCACGTTTTCTCTGTTACACTTGCACCCGAGCAAGCTTGCAGCCCCTGAGTGCGAGCGGCGTCGTACTAGGTTTCGCTTAGGATGCCTTGCCCTTATTTTAGCTTTTTAATATTCACCCACCTCGCTCTATCATGTAAGATACTTGGGGGGAATGTCGAACGGTTACATTGAGTTCCACCTTAGCCCCTTAACTATTATTAGTTCTTTGTGCAAACCATTTGCGTCATATTCTTCACTAGTGCCAAGAACTTATAATATGAGTTACCGAACAATAAACTTAAAAAATATACATATAATGGGTACATTTCTACTAACGAGTTCGGTTGTGTGTAGCTACTTTTCAAATGATTTGACACACTTGTGATATTATCTTCTGTAAAATGGCTCGTTATCTGAAATTATTCTCAGATCGAGTCAATGAAAATAAATATGCTTCTTTGATGGCAAATATGAGGCTCTAAAATCTTCTGAAAGCTGTTCTTTATTATCATTGCTACGAAGCTTCATAATTGACCTCTTTTTCACGTATAAAGTCTCGCCTCTTGTACCTCTACAATAGAACACGGCTATGTTTTCACGCTCATGATTTGGTGTGATATATGTATATTTTCCTTACAATGTAAGGCTTACATTATACATATTATTATTGACATGTGTCTGATATGGTTCCAAAAGGAAATCAGTGAATAGAATTTCTACCTGAAAATATTTCGAATTGTTTTTCTCGTGATATTTATAAAACATACATTATTAAATTGTTTCAATACGCACCGGAAATGGAAATGAAGCACAGCCAGGAGCAGTTAAGTTATACAGATTCTGAAGTTCTAAGGGCTGAGTTTCATTGAATGTAAACAAAAACAAAGCCACTATTATGTATTCGATAAACAATAACAAAAGCAAGCGGCCATACCTCGAGTCCTGCGGAACAAATGATCGATTGATACAGTTGCTAGTAGGGTTAACTCAAGGGTTATTTTGGGACAGATAAACGAGTTCGTTTAGATCAGTATTAGATTTAACATGTGCTCGAGACTGTTTCGGACTGAGGCGGAAGTTTGATAGCCTACTAATATTATAAATGTCAAAGTGTGTAAGGATGGATATTTGTTCCTCTTTCACGCAAAAACTACTGAACCGATTGGGCTGAAATTTGGTATGGGTATAGTTTGGGACCTGGAAAAACATATAGGCTATTTTCTATCCCAATAAAACGCGGGCGAAGGCGCGGGCAGCAGCTAGTTAATTATATATCTATCACGTCGGAGTACAAGTACATATTTACTAAGACAAACGTAAACTCGTCTGTTTCAGAAAATTCTTGTATTATCAATTTGGTATCTGGTAGTGCTAAAATAAGAGGAGGGTAAGACCGAAGAAAAGATAGATGTAGGTTAACCCTACCTCAATATAATAATTTTTTCACTTCTCTTGCTCAAAAAGTGTTTTATAATAGTGTAGCTTAGCGGGCCTAAAACTCGAGTTTAATGCCTCGGACTAAACAGTATTTTTTCTTTTTAATTTTTGTCTAAAATCATCAGTCCGTACAAAGCATTCGTTCTCTTACATAAAAACTCGACTTCTTGGTGAACCGTCTTGGTGATGTTTTATGAAGGTTGATTCTTCCCTTCACGGTAGAATGCGAACTGTTTCGTTGCGGGTTAAATAGAGATTTAAAAAAAAAGATGGTATTGGCGCTAAATCTCTAGAATTTTCTTCATTCCAAATCACAAACTTTTACGTTTAACTTCCTGACTTTTACTTCCAAATTGTGAACGTGAAAAATGTCATCAAGTGATAGTGAAGATGCTAATATGCAAATGGAAGAAAAGGGCAAAGAAATAATTATGAATCTATTGCCGACAAAATCACGTGGAATATATTTAAAGAGTTACGAAAATTTTATGAAATGGAGAGATGAGAAACGTGTGGATTCTTTTACAGAAGGGGTTTTTCGCACTTATTTTGATGAATTATCGAAAAAATTTGATATTGCCACTTATCCAAATTTACCAAATCCGGAACTCTACACGGGCCATTGTTTCCGCAGAACATCCGCGACTCTGTTGGCGGACTCTGGTGCGAATATAACGACATTAAAACGGCACGGTGGATGGAGGTCCGATCAAGTGGCTGAAGGTTATATAGAGGACTCTATACAAAACAAGTATCACTTCACGCAGCGGATTACGGAAGGAATCAATATTCTACCAAACATTACAGAACCCCAAGCATCTACATCGCGGGATTAGATGAATATGTCAACTCAGCTGATGCCGCACTCAGATCTTAATAATGCAGGAAACTCAAGCATGAGTCGAGTCTCTCCAACTTTTACTCCACAACAATCAACTCAAAATATTATCACATCCCAATCACAGAGAACCGAAATAAAATTGCCCGCTAAACATTGAAAATTGCTCTAACTGCACATTTAATTTTTAATAAAATTTCTGAAAATTGTCTAATTTTGAATTGTTTTATTTTCTCGCAATCGAAGTGAAAAGTAGAGTGTTTTACTCGGGCCAAAACCACCCATTATAACTCGGTCTTGTCATCCTCCCTCGCTACGCTCGGGAGTATAAAAACCTCGTATATAATGGGATGGTTTAGTCCCTTGTAAAACAATCTACTATTTTGCACTACTCTATGTATGACTCATCGAATTTTTACCTGTTGTTTTTATCTCAGTGTACCAATTTATTTGTTTTTCACTGTATTTAATCGTATTTTGTTATCTTATATATAAAATTTCCATGTCACAATGTTAGTTGACGTACTCCTCCGAAAGGGCTTTACCGATTTTTACCAAATTTTATATGCGTATTCAGTAGGTCTGAGAATCGGCTACTATCTATTTCCATACCCCTAAGTGTTAAGGGTTGAAGGCAAAACATCGTTTGGCGGGTCAGCTAGTTATATATATTTTTAAACTTGTACTGTGTACCTTCTCTGTTTCAAATGTTTAACTTGTATATTTTCTTGTACTAATAAATGAATCTGAATCTGATAGATTGTGTGAAAGAGAACATGACTAAGAAAGTACAGAGATGATGGCAGATAGAGGAGAGTGGAAGAAAAATACATGTTGTGCCGACCTAGCGTGGGATAAGGGCAGGAAGAAATAGTGATAAAATAGTGTTCTACTACATCTGTCTGTACCTTTATTATTGAGACCGTTAACGTCAAATTCGCTCAATCTAGCCGCCGCCGTCTGTCATAAAACCAATCTAACCATATTTGTTCAGCTGTGCATCGCATCCATTCCAGGGAAAGTTGTAAACCGAATTGCAGTTCGTCTGACTCAATTATTGTTAGGAGCCAGTACTGAAATTCTAATCTTAAAGTTGAGCGCGTGTACCCGCATTGCATATCCACTGATTAATATCGCTCCCGGAGTCTGCTCCGTACGGCTTCAGACAACTTTCAAATTCAACCACTACATATTGCACCGGTACGTTTCGCGAAATCTGTTTGCCTGTCGCTTCGTACGGGAACTACTTTATCCGCGACTGTCTGACACTTTGATTTGAAATTCTGTGAGTACCGAGGTGTTGCAAGTCGCAGTCTCTAGTCTCAACATTAGGCCAAGTATCCGTGTAACTAAATAAACAACACTGTTTACTGGAAGATGCAACGCGATGCTTTATCCGCTTAGTTGAGTCCTTTCATCTTGTAAGGAAGAACTCGTGTAAAGCACTTGTTATCGTACTTAATATTTGACGCATATTTTTTCAATGCGAAAAGCGAGTCTTGTTTTTGTTGCAGATTTTATATAATGTTAGTAAATTGATAAGCTGGCAAAAGTCAGTGAACTGCGAATAGCGGGCATTCCTTTTCGTCTCGAAAGTATTTATGGATCGCAAAAATATGTCTTCTTAATTTCTTATCTCGAGAAGTTCCTTTTACCCGTCATTTCAGGGTGGCTTACGCTTTTTAAATTTCAATCAACTACGATGGTATCTTCCCACCTCCGTCTGTGCCGCTCAACTCTTAAAATGACAGCCGAAGGGATTATTCTCAATCCGTTCGTGGCGCCTGAGGTTCGGCATATTTAATAAGGTCCGTTATCTACATCGCTTTCTTTCGTTTCATGGACGTTTCAATTATACAGCTTTAGATCGGATTTAGGCTCAGACTCCAAAGCGAAGATGTGCGGAGATGTTCGTAGCGGAGACGAGAAGAGACGTTTTTCAGCTAGTTTGTCTCTATAGAAGCTGTGTGGAGATGCGTAGTGTTAAGACTGGAGCGGAGATGTGTGCTGGCTAGAGCGGCTGAGCTGCGTGCGTGGGTCGGATGTTTGTTGAGATGAACGCACTAATCTCTTCTCGTCTTCGCTGGGTGACGTCACCAGCTTGCGATGCTCAGCTCACATCCCCGTTTCGATCTTTCTTTGTTTCTTCGCATACAAAATATGATAAATCTCCGCTCGGTGGTCTCCACTGAAGCTGAGCGGAGACGACATATGTGAATAACGACTTTCTATTGGTTGTTTGCTGAGCTGAGATTAGCGGAGTAAAGATGCGTTTCTTTACTCCGCTAATCTCAGCTCAGCTTTGGTGGAGTCTGGCCCTTGATTTTGTTTCGTAATTTTGATTAGTTTTTTCAACATTCAATGGGAAATTCTTGGTAGGAAAGGAAACAAGTGCACAATGATAACAGGTAGAAAAACGCGCGTGCTATTTCGGACGTGTTTTTGTTTGCACGCGGCATCACGCTCGAACCGAGCACGTACTGGAACCTCGTCTGAATACTAATGTATAGAATTGTGCCAGTGAGATGTGATTCTGAGCTCTTCTCTACGGTCCTTTTCCGTAGGATTGATCACTTGGTCACTCTTGGATTGATTATAATGTTAATTTAACTAAATCAATAAATAGCAAAGCCTTTATTTCTAGAACAAATTTTTACAATAATAGCCCCATATAACTTTGATCGCAACACTAATTAATAAGGCCCCTTTCTCTCTAGGCCATATAACAGGGAGATAAACCTCCCAAGTTATTCTAGTCCTGTTTGTTCTGGGCTTTTTCTTGCCATATTTTTCCAACAGTGAATTAGTTAAATTAGTTACCGTCCTCGTAAGATTTTCATGGGTTTGGATTTGGGGGCAAACTTTCACGATTCGATATTACCATGTTCCTGTTTAAACTCTTTCAAAAATTAATAAAACTAAAGAAGTGATTTATACAGATTACTTTATATAAATAAATTGGTAATTTCCCTTCATTACGTTCTAATGGAAAGCATTGTTGTATTTATTTAGAAAGTCATCATCCTTATCTGGTGGATACCATCCACTCGTACTGAGCAGTTTTCCTCCACCTTCATCATTCGCACCGCTAAAGAACACTGCTTGCTTCTGTTTTTCCGGCCAATTACAATCTGGGTCTCTTCCAAACAAGACTGAATAGGTATCTTCTAGAACTTCGTGATACACCGTCGGTCACATCGTCACTTTCCATCAGGTGAGATTGTAGTCCAACGAAGGTCTATCGCCTATAAAAAAAGCAATTATCAAGAGTATTAGTTCCCTACTCAAATCTTTCATAAAACGGATTTATCAAATGGTACGTAGTGTATAAGTTACTTATGCCGTAATCATCAACATCTGCTTATATTAGTTCACTGCTGGACATACGCCTCCCCTAATCAGCTCCATAGCGCCCTGTCTTCAGCTTGCAGCATCCAGTATCTGTCTGCAAACTTTAGCAGCCAGGTAGAATGACGACCTCCTGGCTGAAACGTGCCCTACACTACGTCGACTCTCTCGTGGAATAAAGTCCGATCTGTAGAGTATCAACTTTACACGACGTTTGCCTAGTCGCAGTTTCCACTCAAGAACATGTTTACTCCAGCGGTTGTTGGTTCTTAGCGAGATATGGCCGCCCACTGCCACTGCTCTGAACCCCGAATACTCAAACGCAAATAAGATTTAGGCTCGTCTCAGGTCGCGATTGTTTGACAGATTTGCTTTGAAAACTATGCAGGGGATTATTGTAGGTTAGGATTATTGTACTGCTCTTTTTCCAAACCTCTGTCCGAGAATTGAGTTCGCATGGACACACTGGCGTTAACACTCGTCGGAAAACAATCCGCAATCAAATGGAGTGCAGCCGGCCTGCGCTTTGATTCCGCTATTTCCATATTCGTTTGAAAGTATTTGAGAGTGATTGCTTTAAATATATTGGCACATTGAATAAAATATTTATACACAAATTAAGCTGGGTTTTTGTTATGTAAACCAAGGGACTTGTCAACTAATAAACATCATTGATGAATTTTCGTGAGGTTTGATTTTTGAGAAACTAAAAGCTTGTGCTATTTTCATCGAATACCTGCATGGATGGACAGTCATAGTATAGTAATATCTACCAAAAGAAGGGCAGCAGCTTTCTCAATAAAGTATTTTATCACCTAAACCTCTACTCCTAAAAAGACACTGTCGCCTTAACAGGCACATGTTCAATTTGGGGCTCTGCAACACAAAATTCTTCAGATTTTTTTTATAGTCTGTAGACCTTCGCTTGACCACAATTTCACGTGATGGAAAGTGACGATATGGCTGACGGTGTATCACGAAGATCTAGAAAACACATATTCACTCTTGTCTTGAAGAGACCCAGATTGTAATTGACCGGAAAAATAGAAGCAGGCAGTAAGTTCCATTCCTTAGCGGTGCGAATGATTAAGGTGGAGGAAAACAGCTTAGTACGATAAATGGTATATCCACCAGATCAGGATGGTATTGTACCGTCCATCTGCTTGTCCTGGAGGGGAAGGGAGATGGAAAAATACGGAACAGGTCATGAAGTTCCTGGGAGCATTCTATCAGATTATTTGAGGAGGCGCCTCTTAATTTGTTAGGAGAGTGAGCACTGATGAAAAACTTAGCACTCATCCGGGCAAGTACCTGCTCAGCCCAGACGAACTACGATATTACCCCGAAGAAAATCCTACAGTTCCTAGCAGCGGCAAGAGTACTTGGCGAATTTTGAACGCCGCAGTTTCAGGAACGAAATGTGGCGATCACAATATGCCTGCCATGGTCGCAGTGAAAAGAAAGCAACCCCTAGTAAATTAAAATAAAAAAACACCTCCACTGCTATGACCAATCTGCCTGCCAAGCGTGGTGATGATGGCAACCCCCCTCGTTTGGAGGAGGCATGTCTTCAGTAGTGGTCGTATGTAGAGCTATTTGTTCTGATGTGGTAGTTAAACCAGCTGCTGACCTAGTTATGGGGATTAGAAGTTGATAATCATGATTTGATTTATCATTGCCTTGTTTGCGGTCGTCATAACTCCATAATGAGATTGGTTGGTTTGCGTGACGAATTATAATTTCACCTATGGTAATTCCTAGGCATTGTTCTGATAACTGTATTAACTGGTTTAACCTTGTTATATTATATATATATACTAATTATATATACTGAACGTCTATTGCAACTTCCATTTATGGTATGTTGATTCACTAACATCTGACTTACAAAGAGATTTTTAGTTTTGTGACATGTAACATAAGGTTATGCAAAGCAATGTCATGAAAAAATTGGGTTCCATGTGGATGCACCATAAGAATTAATAGCCACGCAATTCTCTTAAAAGAAAAACCAAATGTAGTTAGACCTTCTTTGTTTCTGCATACTCAGAGGAGCACAGCCTTGAAATCGCGTGATCACAATCATTAATCTTTTATCCCGCATTCGTAGCGAAAATTCGATGCAAAAAAAATGCAATCACCTAAACTACTCTTCAGAAGAATTGGGAAATCCTTCATAAAAGCAGGAATCAATTGAGAATATTTCAACAATATGGGTTATTAATTTGCAAAACTCTCGTAGATTCTCCGTTCTGTGAAGCCCGTAATCTCCGTTAGTAGCGCAGGCCGGACTACAATGGATCCGGACACGATCGAGGATTACCTCCCCCTTTAAAGGTTGAGAGACACTGGACTTGTAGGTGGTTTAGATTTTGGGTGTAGATTTGCGTATAAACTCAACTCTTAATTTGTAATAGAGTGGATTCTGAAATATAATAAATAACAATAATAAATAATGTTGGACTATTCACTAGGCATCATCTAGCCCCAAGCTAAGCAGAGCTTGTGTTATAGATAACTGATAAAAGTAATACTTTAATTTTAAATTTATGGATTGAAGTTTACTTTTTTTCGAAATTAAAGTTAATCGACGACAGTTACTTATATTATCGAAATTCTGAAGATGAAAACTATGTTATGCAAAATCCAAAAAATAAAGTTCCAGAGAGCTGTACCTATATTAACAAATCGGTCAATCACATAAGGTTATCAAAGAATACATAAAGCTCATCAGATTAGAGAGGTATTTCATAGATAAATACACTGAGTGCCCGTGAAGCTCATTTAAAAATACAGTGTTCTACGACGAATACTGGGACGAACCAAGTGTATCACCACCTGTAGTTTCATCCCCCTTAGGTGTACAAATGGGGATTTAATTTGCCGTTCCCGTAAATACAATGGTACGGGTATTTTGTTTGTACCCGCTGTCCGATGCAGTAGTACTGTTAAACTCTGCAAACTTTTGTTAGAACGTTTATGTTCACCTATGGCCAAAAGTGGAACTTGGCTTCCGACATAAGAATTGTCTTGGTCTCTTGTTAGTTTTTAGCATCGAGTTCGCGAAGATCAGCTTTCATTTCGTTAATTTACTTTTAAAATCTATGTAGAGGCGAAAAATTCGTCAAATATTGTAAGAGAATAAAAGTCAATACGTATAAGAGATCTCTAAGAACTATACGCCTGAGGTGGCCTGGGGGCCTACTCGGAAAAGGAAAATCGAAGTTTCTTTTTCGTGTTCGTGCAAAACCAACTCTTATGTCCATTACATAAGATTAGCGTTTGCACGAAAAATAATCACAAACTTCGATTTCGTTTTTAAGAGTACGGGCCCTTTACAATTTGACGAAACTTTTTTGATTGGTAACGGTAAACCGTTTAATCATCATCACACTTGAGGAAGTGTAGATGTGACCTAAGATGGACATATTTGTCAATTTGTATTGGCCGCCATCGAACACTGCGTCGTTCTGGGAGATACCTTAATTCAAACAAAAGTACCTTTTCATGGCAAGTTTTTAGAATAACACTTACAAGGTAAATACTAGAGGAATAAGTAGAGTTTAAGTGATTTCACTATTTTGCAGGGAATTAATAAATCATTCCCATCATCTATAATATTTCGACAGTTACAAGTTAGAATCTGGGGTCAAAGCTGTCCATCATAAGTGAATGTCTTCTAATCTTCTTGTGATCATATATTGAAAAGGTTTATAAAAATCTAAAGGTTTATAAAAATACAACAGGATTTGCCGTAAGATGTGGCGATAGAGTCGCTCCAATAGCATAATCCGTTTGAGTTGCCAAAGCGATCTCTACCATATTCTACTTGGGACTTCAATCGTCTTAGAGCAAAGCTCACCGTTTGAAACACACTACCTACACACGGAATAAATCAAAATGTTAATAATATAGTATAGTATTACACTCTCAAAACTCGGAGAGCCCTAGTTGGCTAACTAAGTAATTTAAGAACTCCTATATTCAAAACAGGTTTTCCAAGATATTTGATTACATATTGCTAACTAGAGAGATTAGGTGCGTGGAAGAAGGAACAATTTATATACCCTACCATCCTTGTTGTTGTTTGCGAAATCGTTTTAAATAAAACCCTTGTATTGAGATTTCTGTCTAACCTAAAATCTCAATACATTATGTCTAAAAATTCAATACATTCTTGTGAACCGATGTAGTGCCGGCGAACAAACACTACACTACCATCTTTCCCGGATCTTATAACTGAATAATAAATAAAATGTGTCCTATAAATGAATAATAAATAAATGTTGGTATCGAACGTCCAGCATTATTGTATAAATAATGCTGGACGACAGCATCATCTAGTCCTCAACTAATATAAATATAATGCATTATATTACATAGTTTTTTTTTATTATAAGTACCTACATAGAAAAAGTCCAGAACACCCGGAACAAATATCTGCAGTTCGTACAATTATTTGTCCCGAGACGGCCATCGAACCTTCAGGCGTCGTAGGCGGGTCTTCGCTACGTGGGCTACGGAGGTCGTCCAGGTGCTTATGGGTCACAGACATAATGCTAACCTACAGTTTTGTTGACCGCGGTTAAAATATCCCATGGAAACTATAATACGCTATAAGCCATGGCATGTATGGTGACAGTGAATTGAACCAAACGAAAACTACATAAACCATTCTTCACTTATGAACCGTTACAGCCATTTGTAATAGGACACAAAAACAGAATGCCCTCTTAAACTGAATTCTTTATTGCCATGGCTAAAATATACAGTTAAAATAGTTGGGTAATTTATTAAAGAAATTTTCAGTTCTGTAGGTCACAGATAAGGAAGCTAACCGCTAATTAATTAAATTATGATATCCTTTTTATTTTGATTGATAAGGAAGAGAGGGCATAAATTTTAGTCCTGTCAAATAAACTATGTTTATTTTTGGTGCCATCTGAAATAACCAATGAAGACAACAGACAGTTTCCGCGACCGCGGTCAAAACATTCCACGAAACCGCCGAAATCCGGTATATCTCGTATATGAAAGTGCAGAGCTACAGTTCGCCATAAGCCACGCGGTGACAGTAAATTGAACGAGCCAGGCGCGCCGCTGTTTGCCGCTGTCATCAATCACCCCCGTATGGATTTCATTTTAATGCGCCGTCATCGGCGTCTCCCGTGTCCACGACGTATCGTCATCGTCTATTGTTTCAGTAGACGCACATTCGACTAGATGATTAGGAGGCCGGACTGTGCGTCCGCAATAAATAAATAGATACTGCTGGGTAATTCACAGCATCATTTAAGCAGAGCTTTTGTTATGGGTACAAGATAACTTGGAAAAGGGATATTAAATGTAGCTCATGTATTGTCAGGGTTTTTTTTTAATTTTTATTGTCGATAGACCTCAGACCTACGTTTGACCACAATCTCACCTGATGGAAAGTGACGGGGTCTGCAGAATATTAAGCTTGTGCATAGGCTTGTGACGTTATTGGAACCTTTATTCTAATTTGACTTATTGGTCCAAAAAAGGCTGCAATACCTTACAAAGGTTTTATACATATTTTAAAACAACTTGCCATATTTTAGTATTTATTGTTTCCACTTATCTACAGTCGATAAAAATAGAAAATTCAAATATTACATGCTGCTCAGTCTACGAATTGAGATTAAGGTACTGACTTATGTTATGGGTCGTAATGTAACGTGTTACGCAGCGAGCGTTCGTGCAGTATACGGGAAAAGAAGGCGCTCGCAACAAGCAACGAAACGGGTTTTAGACGTTTCATGCTGGCTGCGACGGGAACATTACGCCCCTTGGCTTCAGTTTTAACAGATTCAAACAAAGATGTCCTTTAAATAAATTGCATTTCTCAACAACCCTGTCAACTGCCATATTAACGTGTATTACTCTTTACAATGCTTTAAACAATTTCAGATTATCATTATGCAACCAGCTCCCAGATCCCACTGACCTAACCTCTGTCCAAAGCCGCTTGCGAAAATAATGAGCGCATCAGTCCATGTCACGTGCATGTAATGTGAAGCTAGTACATTTGTCCGCTCAACCTCGACAGTTATGCATATTCCGGAGTATTCCGGACTCCCGAGTGTGGTGACAGCGCTTTGTCATGATACACTGCGCCGAATAATTTACTAGTAACCTGTGTCGCCTGTTACGGGTTTTATATTGCCGCTTGGTAACAGATTGGAGTTTATAGTATGGAGCTTTATTTTGCTTTGATTAGTTTAACTGTACTTTAAATATGATATTGCGCATGTATGGGTTAGTTTCAAAAATCTTTGGCTCTTCCTCTGTATTATATTTCAGTTACCTCATATTCTCAAAATCCTGTCATTGTCGTTAACCAGGGGCTGGATTCTGGTAACCAATCGCTTTACTGTGACTGTGGTATCGTCGCAGAATCGTTCATAGTTGAAAGAAACTATACAGTGCGTGCGGTGCTATTTGCATGGAGAGATTGATAGAACGATTTCAACCCTAACTCTAATTTTGTTACCCGACTACCGAAGGACGAGGGTTATGAGTTTGACACCCTATGTATGTATGTATGTAGCCGATTTTTACGTTCCTACGTAGTGCTGAAACGACTGCTCCGATTTCAACAAATGAGGTGTCGTACGATTCGTCTTAATAGCCCGATGGTTATAGGCTATGTGGCGTCAGGTAAAAATAGCGGGGGTCTAAGTAAGGGTCGAAAATCTCAATGTTAGTAAATATGCTTGTGTGTGGTATCGTTGCAAAAGTCTTTGTTTGTACTTCTCTTAGCAAAAAGGTGTAAAACAATATAGTTAAAAACGAAAATCGAGTACATATGTAAAAGTCTTAAACAAGCGTTCACCTATTGTGCTTATCATTTTCTTTTGATATCAGGTAGTCGGAGGCCACCTGACCCACCCCATATACCTAGGGTACAAAAGCTACCTAGACTACCTAAGTGTCAAAAGAAAATGATAAGGAAAATAGGTGAACGCTTGTTTAAGACTTTTATGTAGTCGGGTTTTAGTTTTTACCTATATTTTTTTTAGTTTAGTTTCATTCATCAAAGGTATGACATAATATGTAATTTTAAGACGAGACTATTGTTATGTTGAAGCAGCCAATTTAGAGAAAATTGGGCCCAGTAATGAGAGAGAGGGAGAGAGAGAGATTTGTAACTCATGTTCACCCCGCTGCCATACAACCTGCTAATTGATGCATTTTTCCGCAGCGCTATCCATTTTATAAAGTTTACCATAAAAGCTTATTGCTACAAACCTTTTTCAATTGTTTTCTTTGACAGTTAATAAAGAATAGCGCCGGCTTATTGTCCCTCGTTTTCCTTTGTAGTGATTTTTTACCGCAACTGCGATGCGATTATCTTAATAATTTGTCTCGGTACAGCTTTGCCGGTTTCGCCTTGAGCGCTCACGTATATAAAGAACTACAGTGCAGTTGAAAAAGTTTGCACTGTTTTCATCATTCCTTGCCAATAAAAGCTGGCATTCTGTGTGAAGTGTTAAAACGAGCTCTAAAGTACGTCAACTGTGCACAAAACTCGTAATCGCGCGTACAAAATGGGACCTGGAACTAAAGCGATCTAGGCTCTTCTTCCGATCCATATTACACTTAACTACCGTCCAATAAAGGCTATTTTGCTTAAAAGGCCGGTTTAAAGTAACACAAAGCAGTGTCCTTATAGCAACCAGCACGATGCAGGTTAAAGGCAGCCCGGTCCGACACAGCTGGAAAATTAACCAGAGTGCTTTCTTATTGCATTTAAGCTCGCTGCGGTGCGCTGAAATGTAATTCGGTTTGATGTTCATTTTGCCTTTCATCTCTGCAATTGACTGAAGTTGATTATTTTTTACAGGTTTCTTTAAATCCTCACCTGTTTTATTCAATTTACAAGACGAAAGTAATTTTCTTTGTTGAGAATTCTAGGGCAGTGAAAAGTTCCCATGATAATTATCTGCGTTATTTTCTTTACCTTCTATCCAGCGATTGATCGTTTATTACATCAAACAAGTTATCCGATTGAAATATTCTAGTAAATTACAGTAGACTAGCTCTGCCCGCGTCTTCGCCCGCGTTTTATCGGGATAAAAAATAAAGGCTAACCCAAAGTAATACCATACCATATTTCAGCCCAATCAGTTCATAGTAGTTTTTGCATGAAAGAGGAACAAACATCCATCCATTCTTATAGACTTTGACATTTATAATATTATAGTAGGATAACATTTTCGAGTTATGAGATGTGAGATACTTCTATCGGAAGGGCCGAACAAGTTTGTAATAAGAGTTAGTGTCTGGTGGAGGCAACAACTCACCGTGGAGAGTTTTAAGAACTTTCTACGTTTATTTGGTTTTTCCTCGGTTGATACTTGGACCTCTCCACCTAATACTTTTATTATTTCCTCTTACTGCAATCAAGTTTTCATATCGGAACTTATGGCGTTATTGGAATCGAGTTCATGTTATTGGATACGACAATATTCGATTTTACTTAACGTATCATGCAAATATTTATCGTGGATATTGCATTTTCGATTTTGAATGTCATTCGGTACGCGTTTTCGAGGAAGCAATAAACCAATTTATGACAAGATGTAATATCTGCGTTGAAATATAAAGGGCGATGTTTTAAATTATATTCCAATTGCTTATCGATTCGCCGCTTGAGTATTGAATTTTGGATTATATATAATTATTATTGTGGATTGTATTGTAATACTCACTGACATGTAAATCTAATTATCTTTTCCGTTTTCTTGATCCATTGATTTACTTACACTTGGTTAAGTTAGTAGCTGTGTTCTTTAAACGAAATTTAAACGTTCATCGACAACTACCTTCAAAGTTATCAATTTCTAGATAGTTTTCGTTATCGATCCTCCAGTCTTCGATTACTTCTTCAACTAGCAAATCCAAATTAACTATTAATCCGCTGTCGGGGAACAGAGTTCAGTTTTCAGTTTTATCTTGGCTGAAAGCTGAAACTTCGCCCGTACGTTCTTTCGCTGCATCTAATTGAGAAAACTTTATTTTTATTCAGGGTGCAGTTTAAGAGATTAGTTGTGAGATATTCGTGCTTTGTTCCTTGTGAAATGAGATTTTGCGACTTATTTTTTGTATTGTTTTGCGTCGCTCTACGAGTTTCCGCTTTGTTCAAAGGACATTAAGTACGAGTAAATAACACCTTATTTTATTTTGTTCTTAGGTACTATTATAACGTTTTAATAAACGTCAAAATACTTCATCTTTCATGAGAACGTTATATTCTTTTGTAACATGTTTTCTTCTCATGTACGGCGTTGCACGTCTACTATCTCAAGTTTGATATTAATAAGTTATTGCCCACAGATCGAAATTACTGACATATGGTGATACTAGCTGCTGCCCGCGTCTTCGCCCGCGTTTTATCGGGATAAAAAATTTGCCTATATGTTATTCCAAACTATACCCATACCAAATTTCAGCCCAATTAGTTCAGTAGTTTCTACGTCAAAGAAGAACAAACATCCATACATCCATCCATCCATTCTCACAAACTTTGACATTTATAATCTTAGGAGAATTTATTTTCCACAGAATGATATAACTACTTATGGTGATATATTTCTCTACCACAGAGTTGCCAGCTTACAAGGCATGGCGTATCGAATTAGTTTTATTATTTTATACTGGAATGTCCCAAGAATTTCCTCACACCAATCACTTTATTTGTCGCGTCCCTGCGAATATTTAAAGTAAACACACGGAGTGGCAATCAGGTATCCATTACGGTCAATGTTAGGGTATTGCCACACCGCTGGGAGTCCGACAGAGGAGTAATTCACTTAGTAAGATTAAGGCGGACTACTCGGGGTGTTCAGTGTACACCTCGGGTGTTGTTATGTGTTTTATGCTTTCGCACTTTCGAAATCGAAACAAAGAACACTTAATCCGGGGTGTTATATGGTGATAAAACAGTGTATGCTAGAAATGTTTGAAAGAAATCAAAATCTGTAACTTCAATTTGTTCTGTAAGACTGGCGTCATAAAACAGTGTTTTTCTTATTTCTGTTGTTCAATAGTAGAACTATTTGAAACGAAACTTGGCCCATTTGTTCTATAGAAATAACTATACCTGGTAAATTGGTTTAGTACAAAATATTTTGATTGTCATGTTGTGTCTTCTGGCTGTAAGTGAGCTTTAGTTGAAAATGGGAATAAGTGTTTACAACTTCACGAAAATAATTAAAAATGGTAGATGAATAACCACTTTGTCTATAATGTTGCTTTACATTCTTCTACAATCTTTTCAACGTAAAACCTCCACCAACCTGCCCCATTCGTAGAGGTATTCTAAAACCGATAATCAAACTATTTCCTTCGCAACAAAACCACACAACGTACTCGTAGCTGCGACTGTTGGTATAATTTATACTCAGTTCTAGAATCTTAGATATTTTTTGTAAACAAAGGCATTAGAAAATCAAATAAATTATTCCTTGAAAATACTTACCACCACTTTCTTGAGATTTCCTCTCAAATCTCAAAAATTCTAAATAATTATTGGATTTGACAGCTTTCATTCATTTCATTTGTCTCTCATCCCATTTCTGGACTAAGAGGTTGCACCCGCTAATCAGAGCCAAAGCTAAAAAAAGAAGAAGAAGACCTTCGTTATTTTATAAAAGCTAAGACTGTCTGCGTATGCCCCCTAGGTAGGTAGAGGATCACCGTTATAGAAAATCCATTTATAAAATTCAGCTTGTATGCTATGACGAAAGTTACCTTCATTTTATGAAATATGTCTGGCAGGCCAAGGTCACTATGCAGAGGGTATGGCAATGGAGTAATTGAGTTGTAATACCCAACCAAATAAAAAAAAAGATCTTTATACTATAACAAATTTTTGCAAATACAGCAAATTCGCATGCATATATTATCTGCCAAAGACACGATGACCCAAACTTCATAATCGGTGATTGTTCTTAACTGTGTGGCAGATAAACTCTCAGCGTTTAAACATAACAAAGGTCTGGCGGTCACAGTCACTAAGTCTTTTGGAACTCTACATACATATGTTTTTGCTGCGCTTGCAATTATACGGTATTAAAGATTTTAATCTTTTTTTATTTCTTTTCTTGATGTGACCTTGATGTTGTCTGTACGATAATTTTTTGCAAGTTTCCAAACAAAAACGTTTGTGTCTACAAAAAAAATCTTGGATTCTTGAACAGAGTATTATCTTCACACTCGATTCTCCCGCCGAGCAATAACGTCTGAGACTGTAGCCTGTTGCTATTTCCTTCTTATTTTCTTGGCCTTTTTCAGGGGGTCTCATCTGTATACACGCTCGAGGGAACGAATGTTCTACCTAATTAACTTTATCATAAAGCTCGGGCTATTGCCTTGTCGGCCGTAGGACAGCTTAATCGGAAACTCGCTTCGATGTTATAACGTGGATTTTTCGCTTGGATAAAGGTAAGTAAGCTCATAGTGAACCGCATTCTCGTAGAGAGCGATTTGCTCTACAGGTGCGCTCAAATACCAAAATCAGAGTATCTTGGTCAGAACAGAAAATCAGATTGAAAGTGCGACTTCCTTCTATAATAATTTGGCGTGTTTTAAAAAACGATAAACCGACTTTAAATTTTTGAACCTACCTCTTGTTTACGCCCGTTGCCATGGAAACTGTTTGTTACCAGTCATTCTGATATGAGTTTGCAAAAACCTAATAATCGACTTCGAATCCCTTTCTTTTACGCTGTTTTTAAGTTTTGCGGGCTAAATACTAATCCCCTGGGGATAACATTAATGAGGGACAACCTCGGGTTAATTTTCTACGACCTCTGTGGCGCGGCGGGACAGGGTCCGTCTGCGACGCAGACGAGGTTGCGGTTTCGATTCCTGCCTGAAAACAAATGTTTGTACGATCTGCAAATATTTGACCCGGGGGTTCTGAGTTTTTTCTATGTATAGTAAAAATATTTATCTATGTAATATACTGTATTATGTGGAGGGAAATAAGGGGAGAGGAAGACCGAAGACAAGATGGATGGATTGTGACAAAGGGGATATGGCTAAGAAAGGTGTATGTACAGAGATGACGGCTGATGGAGGAGAGTGGAAGAAAAATACATATTGTGCCGAACCCACCTACTGTAGGATAAGGGCAGAAAGAAAGAGATATTGTATTATGTACATCAGTCATCTAGTAACCATAACACAAGCTCTGCTTAGCTTGGGGCTAGATGATACTTTGTGTATCGTCTAGCATTATTCATCACTACATAGTATAAAAAATATATAGTTAATAACTAAAACCCGATACCATACACGAGCATATTTACTAACATTGAAATTTTCGACCCTTTCTCCGACCCCCGCTATCTCGTTTGACCCCCATTTTTATCTGACGTCACATAGCCTATAACCATCGGGCTATTAAGAAGAATCCTATGACACCTCATTTGTTGAAATCGGACTAGTAGTTTCAGCGCTACGTGGGAACATAAAAATCGGCTACATACATACATACATAGGGTGTCAAAATCATAACCCTCTCGTAGTCGGGTAAAAACAAAGTCGCTTCCCGCTGTCTGTCCCTATGTATGCTTAGATCTTTAAAACTACGCAATGGATTTTAATGCGGTTTTTTTAAATAAATAGAGTGATTTAACAGGGAGGGATCATTTAGCATCAGCATTGCCGGGGCGGGTCGCTAGTTAATTTTATTTTTATTTCCTGTTATAGCTCATCCTCCAAAGTAATCTTGAAATTACTTGCTGCTTACTAAAAATGCATCTGAAGTTACCGGTAACCTTCTTGAACCTGCTTTTGATGCAAAATCAGCGTGAAGTGCACTTTGCAGACGACGTAATAGCAATTTGAGATCGGTTCTTTGATAATAGAGGCTATTATTTGAATATTCTCGATCGGAAGGTATTAACATTGCCCCATCTTGAATGACATTTTAATCTTATTCATAATCCTTAAGGTGGGGTACTTTATACCCCTTTGCTTTATCCTTCCTGCGTTTGCAGTCATTGTAAGGTCTTATACATTATTTTATAAAACTCTCTTGGATATTAATGATAATGAAGTCTCCTAGCCGAATTTCCCAGCCTCTACTAGTTGAGGCCAGCCTCAACTAGTCATATACGCACTACATATAATAGTGCACAAGTGCCGACCCCACCTAGTGTGGGATAAGGGCAGGAAGAAGAAGAGTGTGCGCAAACACAGCTACACTCTCTCATAATCTGATGGAACGGCAGGCGGACGCAGCCGTGAAGCGGTCAGGCGTAGAACCAACTGTTCTTGGGTTTGATGATGATATTGGCTCTCTTTTTCGCACCAATGATTTTACCTGTGTAAGGTACTCGCAATCAATAGTCATCTATCGAATTTTGTTCATGCTCAAAAGCTAATTTCATACACAAGCTCCAAATGATATTCTAAGTTAGTTAGTTACTTGAGTTATGTCTCTATCAACAGAGAAAATGACTATTACATAATATAAACAAATTAGAAGTATTTACAATTGAGCTGACTGCAGACTGTAAAAAAATCTACAGGTAGCTTAACTGATCCCCATCAATATCAGTCGGAAGCGTACCTAAGACGCTGGCTGAATTGTCTCGCTGTATGGCAATGCTGATGCGCTGCGCCAGACACTCAATTGCTCTCGGGTCATGCATCGCTTCGACCAGACGGTCAGATATTTTTTTATATACTTAATAGGATTTTTATAATTAATATGTTTTTTATATACTATAATATACTTAATAGGTTTTAATATACTTAATAGGTTTTTTATATACTGCTATAATTTAATAGGACGCCACTCTAAGGATTTAGACTATATGGCTGAGGAAATAGTTACCTTAGAAAGGGCACTTCATGATGTAACATGTAAATATAAACAGTCCCAAAAAGAAGCCAATGACCGCAATCAGGAAATGCAGGATATTGTTAATAGCAATAGTATGTATGTTGAAGTACGGCATAACTGTACTCAAACAGATCTTGAGATGGCACCTACAAACTGTAATAATTTAATTAGAGACGGTGCTGTGGAGGTGGTGCCTCCATCATCGCTGTTGTCACCATTAGCATTGCTGGCGGTATCGCCTTCGCTCGAGTCCCACTCTAATAGCTCTAGCAACAATTCGGCACTTATTGCACCAATGGGTGGGCGTTCAGTTCAAGCTGCGCCGTCTCCGGTTAAGGATTTAGATCTAGACCACATTCAACATACACCGGAGACTGTGATATACTCAGATAAGTTAGGTGCCGGGATGGGTCTGATAATTAGTGACTTACTAGTACAAAATGTTGTAAACAATTGCTATCCAGATGCTAATATTAATGTAATTACGGACTGTATTCAGCGAAATAACTTTCTGAATAAAAGCACCACTCTAATTGTTCAGCTTGGTGAAAGTTGTGTAAAACGATCACAGTTGATTAGGCTAGTTGAAATACTTCTTGAAAAGGTACAGAATGGACTAGGGAAACTGATTATTTGCTCCTTCCCTTACTCAAATTCATTGACATCAAAGCAAAATGAAAATGTATTTAACAATAACATGCTGGTGTACAACATGACATGTCGTCATAATGATGTATTATATTTTGATACTAATAAGTTTATTAGTAAAACTTTTTTGACTAGGGATACAATGTACCTAACCAAAAAGAACAAAATGATAATTGCTAAATTGTTAGCATATAATATTTTTGATCCCGTTATAAATAGTATAACGCAGTTGCCTGACGAGCCTGTATATGTAGTTAGTAGTAGTACTAATGAGGGCATTAAAGCGATTGTGTCAGTAAATACAAATTTAAACAGACCACAACGACAACGGGAAAGCAAAAGGTACTTCATATAGTCCATCAGAATATACAAGGCTTACCCAGCAAAATCCTAGAATTGAAACAATTTTTGAATTATTTAAATGTAGATGTTATGTGCTTAACAGAACACTGGATTGTAAAGAATCAGTTACTTCCCTTTTATCATAACTATTGTTTTGAAAGTTCCTATAAAAGAAAGGCTGCTATACGTGGTGGCTCTCTAATTATAGTTGAAAATAGTCTTAAATGTAAAGAACGGAAAGATATTGTAAACCTCACTATTGAGAGGACTATTGAACTTTCATGTGTGGAACTGGAGCGGCATATCATAGTGTGTGTGTACCGCCCCCCCGATGCAAATCAGGTAGCTTTTGAAAGTACTATGGAAGAAGTTTTATTGAAAGTATTTACATATAGGAAGAATCTCATTGTTTGTGGCGACTTTAATATAGATATTTTAGCGAATCCCCTTGCCAATAGATTGCTTAATTTATTCAAATGCTTTCGTTTACAACATCTTTTTAATGACCCAACTAGGGTTACCCTAACATCTGCCACTTGTTTAGATAAACAGTAATCAAGCATTTCAAATCAGACCATTATGGTCAGAGTGTTAATTTTAGTTATAATTTGAATGATACAAACAATGTTGAGGAATATACCTACAGGCATATTACAGAGAGCCGTATTAAGAATTTTCAAAGTAAAGTGGAACTAGCAGTTTCTAATATATCTCTTTCTGATGACCCTAATGTTCTATTTGCCAATCTTTTTAATGTTATTAATAGAGAACACAGTGAAGTATTCAAATTTAAAACATGCACAGTTAGAGACAGGGTCGGGTTTACTGATTGGGCAACTCCCGGCATTTATAGAAGTAGGGATAGACTATACGATCTTTATGGTGCTAGAGAAGCTATGTTACATGATCCTGTGTTTCTCTTATATGTAACCAACTACTCGAAAACATTTAAGAAAGTCTACAACACAGCAAAATGCCTTTTCTTGAGGAAAAAAATTATAAACTCATCTAATAAAATAAAAACAACATGGAGACTAATAAATAACGAAACGGGTAAATCAAAGCCACGTTCCAGAGAAATAAGGTTAAAAATTAATAACTCAATTCTTATACATGAAAAGGATATTGCCGATGCTTTCGATACTTTCTTCTCCGATATTCCTAAAGTTGTTACCCGGACTCTAAACTCCTCACCTTCGATGGCGGTTGAATTATTAGAATTATCTGTTGAAAAATGTAAAGAGATCTTTATATTTACTCATGTAAATGCCAATTATATAGTCAAAACGTTTAAGTCCATTAACATCAAAATACTGAGGATCTCTGGGGTATCTCAACCAAAGTACTAAGCTCAATTATAAAGGAAGTGGCTCCTTGTTTGGCCTATATTTTCAATAGTTGTATCGACGCAGGAGTTTTTCCTGATCTCATGAAATATAGTAAACTGGTTCATCTTTTTAAATCTGGAAGTCACACTGATCCGGCCAATTACAGACCAATTTCAATACTTCTAGCTATAAGTAAAATTTTTGAAAAAATTATTCTCACACAGCTGTCCTCCCATTTCGTCCTTAATAGGCTACTCCATAAAAATCAATTTGGCTTCACCAAAGGTAGATCAACAACCGATGC
This sequence comes from Eupithecia insigniata, assembly GCA_947859395.1. NCBI lineage: Eukaryota > Metazoa > Arthropoda > Insecta > Lepidoptera > Geometridae > Eupithecia > Eupithecia insigniata. The sequence goes on along the minus strand of OX402009.1, from coordinate 5,932,559 downwards.
TGGTACAGTTTTACTAAAGCATATATTGGATGCCTGGGATAAAGCGAAAAACGCTATTGGTATATTCTGTGACCTTTGTAAGGCTTTTGATTGTGTAGATCATGGTACATTACTTAGAAAATTGAGTCACTATGGAATTCAAAACAAGGCACTGGACCTTATGCAATCATATTTATCTGATAGAGTTTAAAAAGTAGCTATTGGCAAAGAAAGATCTAGGGGCTTAAAAATTGAATTAGGCGTCCCGCAAGGATCAATATTAGGTCCTTTTTTATTTTTAGTATACGTAAATGATCTCCCCTTTTTAGCAAAAGATCTGTGTGATATAGTCTTATTTGCTGATGATACTTCACTGATTTTTAAAGTTGACAGAAATAAATGTAATTATGACGATGTAAATGATTCGCTTTCACACGTACTAGATTGGTTCACCGCCAATAACCTCTTACTTAATGCTAAAAAAAAAATGCATTAAATTCATGTTACCAAATGTAAAAGAATTTCCAACTAAGATAATGCTAAAGGATGAGATTGTTCACTTTGTAGACTCTACTGTTTTCTTAGGGTTACATATTGATTCCACTCTTCAATGGAAACCGCAAATTGATGCTCTCGCAGGCAGACTTAGTTCAGCAGCCTATGCAGTTCGTACAATTAGATATATTACCGATGAAGATACAGCTAGGTTAGTTTATTTCAGTTACTTTCATAGTATTATGTCCTATGGTATTTTGCTTTGGGGAAAGGCAGCTGACATCCAGGCTATCTTTGTTCTTCAAAAAAGGGCTGTACGCGCAATTTATAAATTAAAGCCACGCGACTCTTTGAAGGAATTATTTAAAGAAATAAATATTTTGACAGTAATATCGCAATACATCTATGAAAATCTAATGTATACGCACGAAAATAGAGATAGCTTTTTGAAAAAGTGTGATGTTCACAATAGAAATACAAGAAACAAGAACAAATTACACATATAGATTACGAAAAGTAGGGAAATCATTTATGGGCAATTGCGTGCGCTTTTATAATAAGCTTCCATCTGAAGCAACTGAACTCCCTATTCGTAAATTTAAACAGTACATTAAACAAAATCTCATCAGGAGGCCTTTTACTCCATAGATGATTACATCAATGATGTTAATGCTTGGCCAGATGTCGCTCCGTTCCGCACTGTCAATAGTATGTAAGAAATTCAATGTTCTGTTTAGCTTTATAGAAATATTGACATGTATCTAAATCGCATTAAATTTAGATTTAGATACAAAATAACAATGTATTAGAAACTTAACAATGTATTAGAAACTTAAAATGTGCTAGTGGTTTCTGTTTCACTTCTTCGACTAGTGGACAAAAAATTGAAGTAAATAGAATATCAATAACACCTTATTTCTTATTTGATATTAATAACTATGTTTATAGTATAAAATTTGACTTGTCTAAGTGCTTATTTTGTAAGCCTAAAGAAATAAAGTTATTGATTCTGATTCTGATTCTAACCGGAGAGCCTCGTTGGCCTACGGACCTAGGGTATCAACTCTAGGCGTTAAGTTATCGTAACTATTCTATAGTTTAACTTTGAATACATCATTATTAATATCTAAGCTAAGTTCACTAATAAATAAAAAACTGGATTTTTCAAATATACCTACTTACTATATTTGAACAATCCAGTGTTTTTCTCAATCTTTCAGACGAAATATTTTTGCGACAATACCTCTTGCCCATCGTTTTTTTTCTAGGGAAATATCCTGCTACCATTTACCATACTGCATGTGGGGTACAAAAAATTACAGGTTTTCAGGAAGTCATTGAAATATGTACATACATAGGTTATGTAGTAGACGAATTAGGTCTCAGGACAGACCCAGAAAAGGTCATGAGACTGAAATATGCCAAAAATTCAGTTCGCAATTAACAGCACTATGAATAAATCCACACGATTCTAGTACATAGTAGAGAACCAGTGGTCGCTAATGTCCCTTTATAGGGCAGAAGAAGGGGACTACGAGCCAAGTATGCCCAGGGAGAAATTTATTTTTATTGGTAATACAAAATGCACAGCCCTTAAATTAGCTAGTATTCTAATATTGTATAACTTACGGCCAAAAAAAGGAGTTAAATTTTATAAAATTATGATTTTTAAACAAACAGTCGAAAGATAGTATATATGTACATACATATGTATATACATAAAAAATTAACTGAATACTTTAACGCAATACTCTTCAAATAAATTGCTTTTAACACTTTATACAAAATAAAACTTTTAATACTCACAGAAGGGTATAGGTATATGAAGTTGATCTAATAAAAATAATATTAATTAGTTAGTCAAATTAGGAATACACAGTAAGAACTCCAACATCCTACAGTAAACTAGAAATCATCTAAAATTCTAAAAGTTGGGCGAAACACGACTTGTCACAGAAGAACCAGCAGTTCCCTTTCCGCCTCGAGGTATAATTAGTTTCGTGATCGCCGACAGAAGGAAAGTCAAACAACAACACGGATATCGGTGACTCGTAAACGGACGAGGACAATATATTTTGTAGACGAAATTAAAACTCGAAGGAGATTCATTATAATAAATAAACATAATCTCGCATCTCTATATTCCTGCAAGAAAACTGAGAAAGCTATACTTAGACAATAAGTCGTTCTTAGGGTTCCGTACCCAGAGGGTGAAAACGGGGTCTATCCGTTCGCCCGTCAGCGGGCTGTATCTCATGAACCGTAAAAAGTAGACTTTTGAAATTTTCACGGAATGTGTACTTTTCTTACCGCTACAACAACAAATTATTAAAATTAAAGGCTGCTCCCATACTTAAACGCCCCGTACATACAGAAAAATATTGTTTGGCTATTTATTTTTGTTCTACTTTTGTCAAGGATCTCTTTACTTTTACTTTTGCTACTCTCTTGAACCGTTATAGGTAGACAGTTGAAATTTTGTCAGGAAATGTATAAATATTGCTGCTATATGAAATATAGTGGAAAAAAAAGTCCAACCAGGTTGAGTACCGATCACCGACGTTAAGCAACGTTCGGCGCGGTCAGTACTTAGATGAGTGCGAGTCTTGCTGGGCTTTTCCTATTATACGATTTAAAAAAAAAAGATTTTTAGGGTTTCGTTTGCAAAAAAGTTATGTAAATAGTATGTTCGTTCTGTACGGAACCCTCTGTTTACGATTCGACTTGCACTTAGCCAGTTTTCTTTTTAATATACATAGAAACACCCCGACTCAGAACAAAATTTCTACAGATCGTACAAAAAAAAATCCTGCAGCGGGAATCGAACTCGCAACCTCCTGCGCCAATCCCGCTTAATTCTCTGATTCTAATTCATTCGATGGGAGATGTGATCTGCATGAACCTTGGGCACGGAAATATACGTAATAGGCATAGATTCCTGTTGCGTTGGCATAAAGGCTGGTTAGGGCCTGGATATGCAGCCCCTAACCAGCCTAATTCCTTGCAATAGGGGAGAAGGAGAAGCTAATGAGAGTCAATTTGTTAGGCTAGTAAAAAATTAACTCAAAACAGTTTGATATTATCGCGTTCTCGATCTTCTTCAAATAATCGCTCCTTCAATACTTAAATTGTCCATGCATGTGCTGGTAAAAATCCATTACCTAGAACTCCTAGTACAAGTTTAAAGAAAATGCATCACTTAACACATTAACTAAATTTCACGAAATTTTAAAAAACCTAATGTCTTTTAATACTTTAACCTTAGATGCAAAAATTCTAACATATTGGCACATATTTCGTAATATCGCGCTGTAACTTAATATTGGCGTCTCCTTAATGCGTTTCCGCGACCTGAAACGGGCAAAGCCCACTTCAAAGCTTGTAAGTGGTAAAGAATTAAGACAGTTTGTGTAAATTGGCAACATCCGGCGTGCACCGGAAGCGGCGGGGCCGCACAAGTTTTGATTATACGACGCCCTCTGCTTGACTGCCGATAGATTGAGTACTTTATCGAACGCGATGAAGGATTAAAAAGGGGTTCCGTCGTCAAATAATAAAATTGTGTTTTGTCTGTATGTCTCAGATATCGCTCTTTTTATGTACTTTTTTGTTAAATTTTGGTATAAAGTGGGACTCAATTTATATAAGCTTTTATTTAACTTGCTCTGTTAGTATGTATGGGACAAATCTTGCAACAGAATTTTAGACCAGTTATCCTCAGCCGATTGAGCTGAAATTTGGCATACTTCTTTAAGTTCGGTGACGATGAGATGCGGTACCATCGAAGTTGTATGATGATGAAGACAGAAGGTGGCCATAGGAACTCATATTACGAAACGACGTAACGCCGTCGTGTTTAGGTTCGTAGGGTTTGTCTTTCCCAGCGACAATATACATAGACGATATAAAAGCTTGTTGTAAAACAAGTTATGTTACTTCATGACCCAAAACTAAAAATTACTCGTTTAAATATTAAATCCAATAGAAGTTCTAAAAATACATTCTATTTGTTCTTGAGTGCTCCGTTAGCCACCACCAGTCTAAATATTAGTACTCAAAGCTGCTTATAAATCAATAAGTAAAAAAGTTCCTTTGAAAGCAATAGCCACTCCATTTCTTGATTGGTTTATTTCGTTATTAACGTAGAGCTGGACTGGAAGTCATCGCAGTTTTAAATCGAATCGTGCAATATCGCGCCTTCCCCAGGGGAATCCTACTTGTTTTTCATTTCGCTATGCATACAGTGTACTCTATTCTTTCATCAAACTAATATGAACTTTATTATCACAATTGTTGTGAACAACCTTTTGCTGATTTGCTACTTTAGATGCTATATCGTTTTAATAAATAAAATTAGTATTCCGGTCACCCGTAAACTAAGAAGTTAAAAGCTATAGCAAGGCTTAGTTAGATTCGCGCTATGAAAGGTGCTATTTTAATTTTTCCAGGCGATAAAAATTATCGTAGTGAGTAGTGTAACGAATTTATTACGGATAAGGTTCATTGATCCCACTTACATCTGTAATGTGTTGCAGACAAAGTAAAACATTTATTTAGGGCCCATAGTATTTTAGTTATTATTTTTTTGTTTTGTCATATCCTTCGTTAGTTACTTGATCATTTTAAAATTATAAAGTATAAATAAATTTGTGTAGAAGATTCTTAATGCCGCTCTATGACTGTATTGTGTTGTGGTCTATATTGTTAGAAACTCTCACAAAATATTAGAATGAAAAATATTTAATTACACGGAATTGTTACTAAATGTTATTCATTCTAATATATTTTGCAATATACTTCCGCAAAGTAACTCCAAAATCTATTATTGATCATAGAAACTGTTACATTTAATAGTCAAGTTTTGATAAATCTTTGGTTTGAAATCAACTTATAATGTAATACAAGTAGACACAACATTGTTCCTGAAAAAATTGAATTAAAATCTTACTGCTACGGCTCAATGACCCGAAGTGTGTATTGTCCCCCACACACTTCGGGTAATTTGGGAATTCGCTATGTTTTCCAGTCCTGTGCAGTTTCCCGCCAGTCATGCTCTTGAATGCCAAGATGCTCAACTATTAATTCCAAGATCATCTTCGCTCACACGTCAAATTACTCCCTCAATCTCTCCACGCACACAACGATTTGCGTGTCCCGTTACCGGATGATTCAATCGATCATTGGCAACGGAGACATCCCATCACGACGGACAAATAACTTACAAGTATGATGTATCGCTGCTTCTTATCTATACTTTCTCTGCGAGTGCATATCACGTGCGATTGGATACCTCACGACTTGGAAACGGATATAGGTGTGCAGGTGCTCAACTCGGAGCATTGAGATTGTAAGCGAAGTTTCTGTTATCTTTCATCTTTGAAATACATCATCATATAAAGAACAATTTCAACACCAGCTATACCTAATAACTCTTTGAATTAATGTATTTATTTTTTATGAAATTCATGTCTATTACAAAGGTATTAAAAATTACGTAAATTTCAATGAAAAATAAATTCTAAATGTCAGAAGGGTAAATCGTTATAAGCGAGGTCATACCTAGTGGTATCTCGACCAGGGTGGTATTATTCTGTGCGTCTGCTGGTCCTATGGTGGAAGGGAGAAGAAAGAATATGGTCGTGCAGTTTCTGCGCACAATCACCAAAGTGGTACTTCTAGGAGAGTTACAGTCTGGCAACGCGCCGTCTGTGATCGAGGCAATATTAAATATCCAGGTTCTTAGTAAATAATTATTGTCATAAAATAATAATAGTCCTACTAGGTACAGGTTTTGCGACTATTAATTCATTCATTTGCGTATAAGAATTGATGTAAACCACGTCTTTTAACATTTTTTTTTAGATTCCATCTTACTTATTTAAGGAAGAAAAGAGTTTTTTGATTGGTCTGATTCTTGAATCGCACAAAATTCAACTATCCTTTCAATATCGGCCCCTGGCTTTGAAATATGAAAATATGGAAATTTGAGAGCTTTCTTGACCAAGAAATATGTCGATAGTGTACCGTCAAAGTGGAATATTTATCACGTATCGTAGTTCCTTTATGGAATTGTAGCACCTTGCTGCGACGTTGCATTCCATGAGCTACGCAATTTAAGTACTCGTACTCGACGTATTTGCACTAGCATGCTACATTGAAATGAAGATCAAGCAATATTTTTAAGTGAAATATCTGAAATTGTTAGAAAAGTTGGGTATTAGATTCCGGGTAGATTTTTGTGCGGAAAATCTGAATTATGATTTTCATAACTCAAATCGTTCGCGTTCTTAGAACGATACATAACAATTATTTCAATAGTTCGTATCTGGGCTATAATGACAGGCTATATAACACTGAATTTTTGTACTAGATTATCGATAAATAATAGACTCAGGCGTTACTTTGTGGAAATCCATTGCATTTTTTTTTTCATTCTAATATTCACGATTATCGAATAAAAACATATTTGAAAAATCATTTATTTATTTACTTTTCATGTTCTCCTCTCAAATCGGAACTCTCAACTCTTTTAATATATTGATAAACCGTTTCATTAGAAAGCGGATCGGATCCCGATGATCCGTTGAAGAGGTTAATTTCTATAATCCTCTTAGCTCCGAAAATCTGCCGGTCCGTTGGCTCGGCTACAGATTATATGTTATGTAACACTAATTATTTTCGACAGTGAGCCCTATTGTTTTGGTGCAGCATAGACAGTTTCGATAGTTTCAGGAATGTGGATACAGGATGGATTTTTGAGACGGGACAGTAAGGGCCGGTACTCCCGTTTCAAAAATCCACCCTGTATTTGTGTGTCTGTGAATTTATAGTCCGCTCTAAATTAATTTCTTACGCCAAGACTTTCGTTGTGACATTTTTATCAGCTAAAAATCAATGACCTCGAGCCACCGTGCATGACCCTTAGAACAAGTAACTACATTACACACTAGCTGTTTTGACGCGTGTACTTTGGTAACGCGCTTTGACCCTCTGTTCTACAACCTGTAAACACCCAAACGCGCGTTTACATACCTAGAAGCTTGCGTTTGAGTGTATATTAGAAAGCAGATAGTAACACAAAATATGTACACGCTTACTCTTAGTAACAAACCTTCCTTCATCAACCTCACAGTGTCAGTTTACGTGTCATCGTTGTTTTACAAAATTTACCTTCCAGTGGGAATTCACGGAGGGTGCCAGGTAGGTCACCGGACATGCCCGCGGCACAGAATAACCATATAGTAGGTACCCTACGGTCGAATCAACATTTACCGACAGATCGAATTACCGGCCGCGTCAACGTAATTGATTCACCGTCGGACGTCGGCACGCCTTTTTTCTCTCTCGTCCGACGAAAAATGCAAAAATCCACCGCTAATTCAATATCCTGGCGCTTTTCGAGTTTTTAGCCAAGGCGAATATTGTGGAATCTCGCAGATTTTACTGAATAATAGAATAGAATAGAAAATATTTATTTGTGTCACAAAATTTAACATAGCATAAATTGCTTATTATATTGCTTAATATAAAATAACACAAAAAAGTTACCGGCTTAGCTTACTGCAGGGCCGGTTTTACTGGTGCTGGTGTTACTGCGTACTCATATTTTAAAAATTAATCACATATTAGGTATCTCTATAGTTCACAAGTTTTATAGTGCGGTTTTACGCGTTGTTAGTATCGAAACGGCAGGTTTTCTACTGATGTGATGCTGCCATCAAATCTCTTTATATCTCGTCTCTTGCTCGCGGCGGCAGTCAGATGGCACTTGTTACACAGTAAACATACCTATTTTCAATATATTATTCAATACAATTAATTTAATTGTATAAAAAAATCCTATTAATAAAGGTAAAGAAGCATATAAAGTATAAAATAATAAATATATACCTGCCTGAATACAAATGTAATCGAGTTATCGACGAGCTTAGTTTGAGTTTGAAGAACATCAACGATTCATTCATCATTGTGCAAGGTGCTTAATGGTATGATCGACGTTCCTGATTTGCCCAATCTTCTCTTTCGTCTCTACCTTCCTGACCTTCTACATCAATATGGATACACTTTGTACCTTGTCACTTTACAGCTTTTACTCCACGAAGGCGCACCTTTCTTTAGTAAGCGCACCTTATTATGACAAGGTATTCAATTTTACATAGGTACATATCGATACACGTTACTGTACAAATTGTACTTCAGAGAATTATACTGTGCTGCATTGCCTGTATCGGTTCATCGCATCCCCCTAATCTCCATGCAGCCGATCACAATAGGCTTTATTAACATGCACGTCTCATGTGATACAAATTGGCGATGAGTCGCGTATGCAGCCGTCGTGTGATAGAGCCTTTGGGGTAAGCCTCTTGGGCGCAGGCTACCCAGTCTAGGTTTTGGGAATTAATCCTGTTTGAATATTGAAAATAGGTACTTGGGTTGACTCGAAGGCACTACAATAGTGGCTCATCAGCACACTACGTCCACTGCTGAACATGCCTCCCTCTAAATTAATAATGTTGGACAATCCACACAGCATCGTCTATCCCCAAGCTAAGCAGAGCTTGTGTTATGGGTACTAGATGACTGATAAAGATAAAACAATACATACTCGTACTTACTCGTATATCGATATTTTTTGTTATACACAGAAAATTCCCAGAACACCCGGAGCAAATCGTACAAACATTTGTCCCAAGGCGGGAATCGAACCCAAAACCTCCTGCATCGCAGGCGGACCTTCGCCTGCCGCGCCACATATGCACGACAGCGTTAAGTCACTCATGGTTTCCACGTTTATCTTGTTATCGTATCATGAAAATTACCACGTGAAAAGCTTTCAAACGCAGTTTATTGCCAATTAAAAACCTTTGTCACTGACCTACTTTATTGAAAATGCATTTACCGTGGACGACATGTGGGTAGGGTGGACATGATGTAGGAATTCGAAGTCCTGATAAATCTGTAGAAAAACTTCAAACTTATGTATTTTTAGGAATATGCAGTGTACACTACATTAAATGTCTATCTTATCAAGCTATAAGCGTTGGAAATTCTTAAAATAAAACCGGCGAAGAGCGTGTCGACTCGCACACGTAGGGTACCAGTATAAGTTATAATACTTTTTATTCTTTATCAATTATGATATCAAATAATGTTATTTAAAAATAACCTACTATTGTACTTAAGTACCCGACTTATAACTCGTGTGTTATCAATAAATATATTGTATTGTATAAAACTCATCATCATCAGCCCATGTACATACATCCACTGCTGAGCATAGGCCTCCCCCAAACGACTCCACGAATAGCGGTCCTGAGCCGCCTCCATCAAACGACTGCGATACGACTGTGATAAAACTCACCATCGTATACAACAATTTCCCAAAAGAAACCCAAAAATAAGATTTTTTTTGATGTATGGAATTAAGCAAAAAGCTAATATGACGCGGTCACCCATCCAAGTACTGACTGCGCCCGACGATGTTGCTTAACTTCGGTGATCGGTACTCAACATGGCACGGATGTTGGCCCCCTTAATTATTAAATTTATTTTTTGTTTTTACTATACATATCTTGTTATGGCGGCAACAATAATACACTCTGTGAAAATTTCAACTGTCTACCTTTTACGGTTCATGAAATACAGCCCGCTGACAGACGGATAGACGGACGGACGGACTGACAGCGGAGGCTTAGTAATAGGGTCCCGTTTTCACCCTCCGAGTACGGAACCCTAAGAATGCCAGAAACGAGCGTTGCTCAACTTATTATGGAGCAACATTAAGCTGAGGCAGGACCTATTGTTTCTATAACAGAACTTACTTTTCTAGGTTATAATATTTTGTTGTCTCTTTTTGTGATGTAAACCAATGAATTGATTTTATTTCTTATGGGAAGATTTTTTTTTACACCAATTTCTTTACATCTTTTAAATTAATATTTGTTAAGTATTGAATGAAGGTATTGTTGAAAAGCTTAGAACCAATCCCGTAATATTTTACAATTAATCTAAGCCTCTAAAATATCAAAAAATTGCCAGCATGGTGACACTAGTCCGTCGTGCATTAATAAATTGACTGAAACGCCTGCCATTGTTTACTTCATTAATTAATGAAATTTTTACCTCCAGCTGATGTATAGGTATTGTGGTATTATTGATCATTATATTTTAGAGTGTGCGGTTGATTATATTGAAATACTGCCGATTTATCATCAGCGTAAATTAATTTTCTGAAAAGTTCATTTTGGTATTAAAATGAGGAAATTTTTTAGTTTGTTTGCAATGGGTAACCAGTGGAACAACTCGTCAGAGTTTAAAAATTATTTTATGTATAAGTTCAGTTTAGTTAGAAAACTTTAAGTTTAAGGTTGAGTTTAAGTTACCAGGTAGATTAGGTACCATATAAACGTAGTCGCTGTCAGAAGCGACTGAGAAGAGGCTGATTGACTCCCTAAACTTGACAAGAGACTTCTAAACTTGAAAGGAACAAAATTTACCAACGCTGACGTACCGTTGTATCTATGCTACTCACCTTTGAAAGTATAACATTTTCGTCTCAGGCCATTATTATCGAAATAAAATTTGATTTATTTACAAACATATTTGCTTCTATCCGTCTTTATTATTCCCCGCCATCTCCTTCCTAATCTGCTCAACAAAGAAAAAACACCAAATTGTTCGTGTCTGTTCAGAGTCAAGAGTTCATTAAAGGCAAATTCTTGTAGCAGCCATCAATTACAGTGTACAGGTCACGCTAAGGTTTAATTTTATGGGTTCAAGTCATTGAATCGCTCCCTCAGGGTCTGGATCATTAAGTGGGTAAATGGTTAATGAAAATAGAATGAGTACTAAACATCGAGGCGGAATTTCGCCAGTCACCTAGCCGTCGTTAAATGTTGTTATCGTCGCGATTAAGTAACAAAACAACTACGTTCAATTCACAGTCTTTGTGTGGCTGGCTGGGTGACGATTGTCACTGTAACGAACAGGGACCTTAAAGCCGGGTACTGACCGGTGTTACGGGACGTAATGTACCATTCGCAGCAAGCATGATACTTGACGCCCTGAGAGCCGTCTCGTTGTTAGTTGCGAGCGGCTTGTTTCCCTGTACTGACAGCACGAACGCTCGCTGTGTAACACGTTACATTACGCCACGGAACGCTTCGCCAGTCAGTACCTTCAGAATGCATAACAACAAGATTACTTCATCGGAAAAATTATAGTATAATATATATTAAATTAATTAGAAAAATTATACACAGGTTTAATGGAACATTTTCAGTTTCAGCTATGTGGGAAATTATTTTCTTCGTTTTTCGCAACCTCACAAAAAGGGCAATATCGAATTTTATGATATTAGAAAATAAAGCAATTTCCCTGATCAAGAATTGTACTCCTCTACTTATAATGTTCGCTTGACTAAAAGAGCTGTTCCTATTTAGACTGCATCTCGAAGGCGTCGAGCGGGGCGCGAGGGGGCAACGTCGCGAATAATAATCTCAGTTTACGACAGCAGCCGAGTGAATCAATAAAAACACTAATAATGCAGACGTAATCCCCGTGCAATGTGATTACCGGCTAACGAGCTCGTAAACGCGGAGATCTCCGATGCATGGCTTAGCCGAAACATAAGCGCCGCAGGTTGTCTCGATACTGTAATCAACGCGTTATTGAGATAGTCAGTTACGACCTACGCACGCTACAATGTTGGGTTCTAACATTGAGGCCGAAATTAGGATACTTTCGACGTCACGTTCAAATGACTTCTAGGTGTAGTCAGTCTGCGACATTATGCATATACTCGGGTACGCTATGTTTGAAAACTTGGGACTGTTAGATGTGATTATTAATACTTTTAGGTCAAAATTTTTTATACGATCTCATTTTTAATTGTGCCGAACGTTTTTAAGATGTGGTCACCACCTTTACCTTACCACTACTTAAGCACCTAAACGCGCTCAAAATCATCAAAGGTTGTTGTTAGGTCAGTGAAATCCTAAGAGAACAAATAAAATAGAAGGCACACTGAGTACCTTCGTTACACGCATCACGAAATAATTCAGCTGCACTAAGAAAAAAGGAAACAAAATTAGTCGGCCGCTATACTATCCAATTTTTGTCTGGAACCCCACGCGGTGGTCCATTATTCTCAATTTGCGCCGAGCCCGGCGCAGGCCGCGGCGCGACGGGTGTCCCCCTTGATTAAACTAGGGATGTGAGGAGTCACTATTTGTGTGCACTTCTAAGACTTACATGCACTTCTTTGGACTGAGAACTAGAAGGAATTGTGTCTACCATGTACATTTTATAATGACGAATCTGCCCAAAATTGAGCATACATATACAGGGTAATTAGTACATTGTTAATTTATAGATTCTGCGTATATAGCAGGTTCTGCCCATCATCAAGAACACGTTCGTGAAGACACAGGTCGTGAAGACAGGTCTTCATTTTTAATTTTGGTCTTGGTAGTGGGTACCACCCTCCATTCAATAAATCGTTCATTAGAGGGGATTTATTTGAAACTAAACTTAGAAACGGCTCTACCCTGAATTAACAGTATAAATGAGAGATCGGTTTTTAGTAATTCATTGGGTTCTGGACTAACTGTTTTTATATTTTGATTATTTTGAGAGGAGTATTACATTAAATTTAAAGAAAACTGGCGTCTTCACGAACGTTTACGTGATGATGTGCATTATTACGCAGTGTCAGTGAATTACGAGTGACCCTGTATATATGATAGAATTATAACTAAAGAAAAAACTCACATGCAAATAGTAATGTCAGGAGTCAGCTATTTGCATGCATTTCTTAAATAGACTTCTTTAAACCAAGAAAATTTGTTTACTCTGGCAATTTCCTACATTATAATCTGCTCCAAAACTGAGTCTTATTGATGTGCAACGTAAATCACAATTTAGTTTGAACTGGCATAAAATGCTACCTTTCTCTGGTTCTCTTTATTCTAATAAGTATCGCAATAACATACCACCGTATTCACTGCCTACTTAATTTTAAAACAGAAAGCTGAGCATTTTATTCCCGGTAAAAATACCGTTTCTTGTCCCATTGAACATCTACTACGCTTATCAAACATGCCATAACTGTCTAACGAAATACTCGTAGCTGTATGCAAAATATTAAAATTACGTAATATACAAGGGTCATGTCGATACGTGCGTCGGACACAGATCCGTTGTGCGAGTTGGATGCGGACCGCCTGCAGTCCACTGCTGCTGACAAGCGACAGGCGCTGAGTACCTGTGAAAACATTATTCCACTATTTATTGTTGGATATTTGTGAGCTTCTTGTGGATGAATGGAGCAAAACCGTTATTATATGGTATCTCGAAAACGCGGGAGACAATATTAAAGATGCAAGGAGGAAATAAGAGCTGCAATACGACAGAACTTGCTCTGAAACTGCACGAGCGAGAGAGGAAGCGGTTTGAAGAGGCCTTTGCCGAATCTGATTAATGTATCACGCTGCGGTTGCCAGAGGTGGACTTCATCAATTTGCGTCGGTGGAAATGAAGATATTGTGAAGTGTAGACATTTTTTGAGTTAAGACCTCTAGCATCTGCATTAGAGGTTTATAAATGTCTAATCTTAAACTTTTTGTAAACATAGTTGTAAGGGTATTAATATTATTATTATAAATTGACGCAATCGCTTGTAAATGTAAATCTCCGGTTTTTTGTCTTTACACATAACGTCTTTGAACAGGCCGTTATGTAATATGGAACTTGGCACTTATCTATATTTCTACAGGATCTCAGCTCTGTTAAGCCTCCTTAACAAATCAACTTGGCCTAGTTATCAAACATGGTTTGGTGGTACTTAAACAGCCTTTGAAATGCTGTCCTATATTTGCTGCTGGGTGTTTGTGCTGTTCCTTTCAGTTCGGAGGAAGTTCGTATTGTCGGCAATTTTTTTAGTGAGCAGGCTCTCATAGTTTATTTTTAAGATTTTGTACCTGTTTCTTTACTGAGCCAACTTTGCATACCATTCAAAAACTATTTTTTGTAACAAGGCCTTTTTTACAGTATCCGTTTTTTAAGATTTTTGGAGGAGAAAAATGTTGAGGACGAGTTAGGCTTCAATTCGAAAAATACCAAATACCTAACATAGATTAAAGTGAAACATAAAAATTATCAATGATTCGTTGAGCCCTGGACTCGTGTATCCTACAAACAAGTCTTTCTTTGAAGCTATTGAACAGTTGTGCAAAGCTTTGATAACTATTTGAATAGTTTGCTTGAACAATCTAGAAGCCTAATCTCCGGCATCTTCTGAAGCCCTTGTCTTTCTATAGCATCGATTGCGTCGCGCGTGCCTGCCGGCGTTGTTCGGGTATCTCCGGCTGTTCCCGGAATTAAAATTAATAGCGGACGGTCCGACCCGCTGTTGGTAATTTGTTTACTCGTCTCGCGCCGGATTACGTCGCATGCTCCGCTGAATAGGTAACTAACGGTGACTTTTCATAAGCACCCCCCTCGCTTTTATGGACGATGATTGTTTTAAGAGCTGTTTGAAAGCCGTTTTGTTAGAGGCTTTGGTGGGATTCTTAGTCAAGCATCTTGCTGGTTTTTTGTGAAGTGCACAAGTTGATTGCTTTAAAAGATAATTAAGTTGGCTGTTGATTTTTTATTTTGATCGATATAATTAATCTATTTTTAGTACATTGATAAAATAAAACTACAAAATACAAATCCGCCATGACACATTGAACACCAATTAGAGATTAGACAACTGTGACGTCATGCCGTCACAACATGTAGTGTTAAGTCAGAATAACTATGGTAAAGTTCTGACTTTCTTCTCTTGACAATATTATGGTCATTCTGTATCATTAGATGTTTGTGCAACGGTGACTTCGTAAACAGACGCCACTATTATTCAATTTTTCAGCGCGAAATTTATATTGTATTAAAAAAAATCTTTCAAGAATCCCTTTTTTTGCATAAATTTATTTTATTTTTTATTTAGTAGATGTCCATAATCATTTCGCAGTAGATTCTCAAAATCAGTCATCATGCCTATTGCAATTCTCATAATGTTGGCAAAATCGCCACCTCCAAGTTTAATCACAAGTAGATTTACCAGAACTCTCTTAAACGGTCCAGGGATGAAAATGAGCACATTTGTATGTTGATATAAACAGTAGGCAGTCGGTTTCACGTAGCTTGGATTATAACTCAATACAGCGGGCGACAACTGTCCGGCGCCCGGGCCGGCCGTGCTGTATTTGCATTTTGATGAGCCCGGACACTGATACAATAAACACGTTCATATCGCAAGTCCGGCTAGGAACTTGGGGTATGAGCACAGACAAATTGCAAAATAGAGTATGAATATTGCCCAATTGGTGATGAGTTTATTCGATAGAGATCTAGGTTGTGTCAGATGGGGTTCTATTTGAATTACTAAAAATGTAAGATAAGTGATGAGTTTCTGCGATGGATTATAAATAAATAAAAATAAATAATGATAGACAATCCACACAGCATCATCTAGCCTCAAGCTAAGCAGAGCTTGTGTTATGGGTACTAGATGACTGATACACATGATTCCTTGGTTAATTTATTTCACCAGGAACTAGAACCATTTCCCATGTCAATGATCTTGGTAAACGGACGCCGTCTAACGGATATATGCGTTGACTAGCTGCTGCCCTCGCCTTCGCCCGCGTTTTATCGGGATAAAAATAGCCTATATGTTATTCCAGGTTCCAAACTATACCCATACTAAATTTCAGTTCAGTAGTTTTTGCGTAAAAGAGGAACAAATATCCATTCATACATCCATACTTACAAATTTTGACATTATATTATAAATGTGTAGATTTATAATTATTAAAGGGATTTTGTGGTATTGAACCAAGCACATTCCTGTAAATTTTTAAATTTAGTTTTAGTCTGCAAGACATGCACTATATGGGCTGCTTTACATTCCCAATTCATTTGACTCGTCCGTCCCCTCAATTCCTCTCAATAAAATAGTGACCTTTCACTCTCTTACATAAAATTTTAAGTGAATCGGATCTAGTTACGTAAATCATTTAAATCGAATTATTCGGCCATCGAGTTTTACTGGTTTCTGCTCCTTCGCCTTGTCGTGTTTTAATTCAGTTCCCGAAATCTGCATAAAACAGAAGCGCACACGCTCCACCCGACTCAGACTTTTAGGGATGGATCGGATCTAACCGCTTGCTACCGTATTTATATGTAAACGTAACCGTACGGTATCGTACCGTATTCCTACATAGATTTCAGTTACTAAAGGGATGTTGTGGTAAAACAAACAGATTTATTGTACATATCTATTAATTAATCAGAATTAACCGCAGCTTCTTTAGGACTAAAAGAGCTGTGACTTATTTATTTAACTTGTACGAGCACACATTCTTAGCTTGATAAAGGAAAATATTTAATAGGCTAGGTAAAAATAGTTCTTACTAAGACCTAGGGAATGATGGTCGTTTAACTTAATTTAAATTTTAATAATATATCATACCCATACGCGTTAAACAAACTACTTGGAGGGAAGCCGCAGAGCTGCGTTGCGTTGCGTTGCGACGTCGTCGTCGCAGCGCTAGATTTTGACCCACTGCATGCCACACCGGACGCTGCGTGCTAACGCAAAGCGACGACGACTTACTCCGATGTCGCGTCGCATCGTCGAGAATTCAGCGTAAGAGTGATGCCACACGGGCGCTGCCGATGCGCTGCGTCGTCGCAGTGTTGCCGCTCCGTAGTTCTATATAAAAACCTGCCCGGCACGCCACACGGTGCGCTGAAACCACTTGCATCGAAACAAAGCACGCGCAGCGCACAAGGAGTGAGGGAGACAAGGCGGGAAGGGGTGCTGTGGTGCGACGACGCTGTGTAAGCTGCTTTGCGTTGCGTCCTCGCAGTGCTCGTGTTGCACTCATTGCATCGAAGTCACTGCGTTGCGACGTCGCAGCGCAGCGGTATCGCCCGTGTGGCATCTCTCTAACGCACCGCATCAACTCCCTTCGCTTCGTCTTTGCGTCGACGCAATGCGCCCGCGTCAAAAAGTGTGGCATGTATTGAAATTTATATGTAAAACTAACTGCTGCCCGCGCCTTTGCCCGCGTTTTATCGGGATAAACAATAACTTATAGGTATGTATGTTATTCCAGGTCCCAAACGAAACCTATACCGAATTTCGTAGTTTTTGCGTGAAAGAGGAACAAACTTCCTTACATCCATACTCACAAACTTTGACATTTATAATATTAGTAGGATGACGCAGCGTCAACACTGCGACGACGCAACGCAGCGCAGCGCTGCGGGCTTCGCTCTTAGTTTTGGGCTAGAATGCTGTGTGTACTGTCTAGTTATTAATTATTTAATATTATATGATACTTATCCTGTTTTAGGGTTGTGATAAGCAACTCGCTTCGGTATAGATAAACCTTGAACGCTCTTTTCGATGGACATGGTATCTGTGAACGTTGCCACAAATGTAAATGTAACAAACGTTTTTTCCAAACGTTTTCGATTTACTAAACTATATAAAAGGCCTATTTTAACCCGTAAAGCTGTTGGGACTCCACTGAGTTGAGATCAATCCTACCCGTCTTTGGGACGCTCCATTAATTTTTCGGAACTTTTAAAACTAGGTATTACAAAACTCAATGGGTTCATGGGTATTAACACTATAGTCATAATGGAATATTTATAATGTTTCCTGTTAGTTTCTGCCAAAAAAACTCACTCGCAGGTAGTTATTTTTCGTGGTTAAGGAATCATGCAACTGAGCCGATATATTGGAAAACTTAAAATAACACAAAATCAAGGCCTATAATAATATATGTATATCGCTGTTCATGACTTTAGTGTATTATAATGGTAGGATAATGCGTGATATTGGGGAGCTATGTCTTGTGCAACCCTAACTGTATGCGGTCCGCTCAATTAACTCTGCTATGAATAATAGCTATACTTCATCGCGTGGATATGGAGATTTTATGTAGTTTCTATGACATAATTGTCCAATGGTCTCAAAGACGAAGCAAGGGGTTCATGACCGTTTGTCACATAGTAACGAGGGGTCAAATTAAACCAGTACCAGTTTCAACTGAGAAATCTGTTAACGAATTTTTGCTCTACACCCGCGCTCTGTTTGGTTTCTTGATCGTATTGATGTTATCGACACATTCCATTTTCTATAGGATTGCGTACAGCGCTGCAGCGCCTCTAGCGTACGGAACTACGCAAATACTATACAAATATGGAATGCCTCGATGCCTTCGACAAAGCAAAGTAACTCAAAGCTCTGTACAGTAGCTAGACAATGTTAAATATATTTATTTATTTATTGCAATCTGCTTTAGGGTTACACTCTGCAAAAGTCATACATAAAGTGATGTAGCGAAGACATGTTTTGCCGTGCTTTATGAGCAAATAACCTGCAATTGCTGGTAGCAATCGAGACTACGTTTCATCAAGCAAAGCAGCTTAAGGAATCGAAATGCAACGTTTCGCGAGATATGAATATGCTTGGAGATTTAAGTCATAGGACATAAGTCTGAATATCAGAATAGCAAAAATATACTGGTCTGAATTAAATATGCTTGTTAACTACGAACAAAATCGTTGTTCTGTAACTTGAATCGCCTAAATTACCTGAAGTTCATGAGCCTCAGGTAATTCAGGCCAACCTATCTGTACCCATGTGGACTGATTTACCTTTAACTAGCTTTTTACTTTTAACTAGCTTTTTACTCTACCGCAACTTATGCAGTATACACTGGAATCAATGTTATACCATACATACGTTCATTACTGAACCCTAAACAAGGGGAGTTTGGCCAAAAACACCACGCTTGGCAGTCAAATTGGTGATCTCAGGATTTTAAAAATACAGAAAATGCCTGAAAACATTCCTAACAAGCTGCAAAAGACGCACATTGTAATACCAGCCAAAATTAGACATGACAATTCCAAAGCAGCATTCAAACATTGGAGTTCAGCATCTTACTACCAAATCGCAGTTCTTTCGCGTTCTACGCCTCAGAATCTGTATATTCCGGTGGCTGCATGTCCCCGTTTAATAAGCTTCTAGCTCCTCTCGGATTTCGGTCGTTAGCTGGTAATTGTCGCCACCTAATTAGTCCGACACCCGACGCGCGACGACGCGACTCCTGTGACGCTCTCACACATGCCCCGTATTTGATGCTTGACGTCACGATTGCGATGCGATGCGGTGCGGTGCGGTAGAAATGTAGACGTGCATCGTCTTTGTCTGGCTTGATTAGTCTTGTACACGTTGCCTTTGCACCTCCTTGCAGGTGATATTAATGGTTATGCAACTATTTTCGAGTTTAGATGGGCTAAATTCTCAGTAAGTGCAAGGGTGTCTTTATGTTGGATTGGACATGGCGGGGCAGATTTTGACAGCTTTTAATAGTTAGAGAACTGTGACTCCGACCCTAAAGTGCGACGGGCAAGTTTCATTAAAAAAGTACAAAATTCGCCTCCTACTTCCGCTGTTGCTGTCGGTCACAAATGCTCTATTGTGAACATTTATAATGTTTGCTAAAATCATTTTTTTTTTAAATATTTCAAATATAATCCTTTCGGATTATATTCTACATATAACATCGTATAACATCGTGTGTAAACTCTTATTTTTATTTTACTTATCGTCATTTATCAGCCCATTGCCTTGTCGCCCACTGGTGGGTATAGTACAGCCCTACTCTTTTCCATTATTTTACTTTAATTACTAATGCAATATTTGTTGTCTTCAGGAATGGAAGCTATAATGTCGGAGTTCTTCAACGATACAACCACAGCGTTCTACATAATCCTGATCGTGTGGATCGCTGACCAGTACGACGCTATTTGTTGCCACACCGCCATCGCCAAGCGGCATTGGCTTAGGTGAGTGCTATCTTAAATTTGTAAATCAATCATTATTTGGCCTATTTAATGATGGTGATGGGTGCTTCAAGTAATGATGTCCAAACCTCGGCGATTTTCTACCGAATTGTTATAGGTACAATGTGAGGTTCTGACAGACAACTGTACATTCTTGCATCTCTACAACGAAAACAGTCAGAACTTACCTATGATCAGTTTTTTGTCCAACAAAACGACGATCAGGCACAGTATGTAAAATAGAGCCTCACCTTACAGCAGTTACTAGGCGACAATATTTATATGCAAGCCCGTCACTCTATAATAGATCAATAAAATACAACATCTACCCACTACCTCGGTACAAATTGAAGCCAAAGTGCCTTCAATGGCTATCGACCCTCTTTTAGAATATTTTCGGTATCTTCACCGAAAATATTCTAAAATGTCCAAGCTAAATACTATGTCAGTCATACCTTAAAACCAATGCTGGGGACCTGTTGTTGCCCAGACTCTTTAGAGACTGGTGTCCTCAAGGGGCCCTACACTCGTAGCTCTCTCTCACATTCACTCACTTACACAAACAATCACACCCTGGTAGCCCCTGTTGCCTGGACTCTCAAGAAAGCAGTGTCCTCAGAAGCACCCAACCGCACACACACACACACTCATACACATACCCACTCAAATATACCACATTCTCTTGGAAATACTGTATGCAAAATTTGTCTTGTATAAAAAAATACCTAATACTTACAGAATAATACCTAGATTTAATTTAGTAGTAGTTAAAATTACCTACATATATGTTAGTATCTAACCTAATAATGAAAACTTTTTACCATAAGCTCTACTTTAATGTCGTGTCAGGAGGCGGGTGAAGAGACTACGCCGCAGTTTTTATATTTTGTCGTGTCTTCGTTCAACATGTAACCTGTTATACTTGTTCTTGTTCAAATAAACGATTTTGTATTGTATTTACATCTACTAAAGATGATTTAAGTGGAATCATTCTGGCTGGGAGTCAGTCGAACACTTTCGTGCATAACTGAAAAGTCCTATTCGGGGGTAACAGTATTGGCAGCATTTATATTGTACTGGCTGGCAATGGGTTAGCGGCACGTAACCTTTGTGTTAACGTTGCTAGCCAGGCCTTGTCGTGCACAAACAATTACGTATATTTACCAAATTTGTAAATATACATAAGGTTCATCTTTTCAGCTTAACCCTAAAAAGTTTTACACGAAGATGTTCAAATCCGACGACCGATCCGATATTTCAATGACCCTGCATGCGAAAATTTGTTAGATTTTTTTTGCTAGTTGGATGTATGTATGTACGGTTATTGTGGTCTTCTTTTGAATTATTTAATATAAAATCTTCTTATAATGCAGATACTTGTTTATTTTTTGAAAGACCGGAATGAATTTATATTTTATTAGATCAGTGATAACACGAGGCTGAGGTTTTCCCAATGGACTATAGTATGAGGTCTTTCAAACAGGGCATTCTAAAGTATTTACGGGGTCGGCAGCGCGCGTGTAACGTCCCTGACGTCCATAGGCTGCGGTAACCACTTCCCATCAGGTGGACCGCACGCTTGACTGCTACCTTTGTGGTATAAAAAAAAACGAGGTAATTACCTAGCCTACCTTAACAGTTTTGATAATTCGTCTCGTAATAGTTATCATCATCATCATATCAGCCCATTCACGTCCACTGCTCGACATAGGCCTCCCCATACCACTCATAATAGTTATAAATACGCAAAAAATACATTTGCGAGTTATAATGGCTGAATCGGACAGTTCTTCTCCCATTCTACATTCCTCATATTTCACGTATCTTTTATAAAAACTATCATAGTTTTTTTGAATTCATTATGGATGTGAGACTTTGTACCTAAGATGTTCACCCACGTTTAATCCCTGAACGAGGGACTACATCAAACTAAGATAGTTTTTATAGTAATGATACGTGATATGTGAGGAATCATCTGTTTATTTATCCGTAGCTTTATAATATTAAAAACAATAGCAAACACATGATGGTGGCAGATTCATAATTGCCCTGCCAATTAGCGTGGGCGTTGGTGCATAGGTACTATTTTCATGTATTGATTTCAATGCGGTAATACTACCAAATTAATTTGCTTATTGAAAGCCTGACGGGTTAAAATAAGTGAATATGAAAAGTTATATTTTACGCTGAAATACCTGTATTTTTTATCTACTTACGTTGTTATTATCTGGTGTAATAATTTGATTGTTTTGAAAAAACTAAACCTGTACATATAAATATAAATATTTGCACTGTTTTTTAAGTGTAGACCTAACCTTTGTATCAAATTTCAGCTTGATCCGTTCAGTAGTTTTGACGTGAACTAATAACAAACATTCATCCATCCATCCAAACTTTCGCATTTATATTAACCGTGTGCTTACCTTCGTTTGACCACTATCCCACTGGACAATGACGACTTGGGCGACGATGTATCGCTAAAGTCTTGAAGATACTTATTTACTCTTGATTTGGAGATACCCATGTTGAAATAGGCAAAATAAAGTATAAAGTGACAAAAAAAAAAACTTCAATATCCTGCGTTCTTTTCCTGAAAACATTTCATAATAATTTTCCATTCAAGTCGGTTTTATTTGTAAATTCACCTGTAATCCGCACCAATGAGGGCTCATTGACGCGGACAGTATTGACTCGAGCTGTGACCTCTACTGCCATGTTAATGATGTTACTTTTAAAGCTGATGATCTGTGACTGATCCCCACTGAGCTGCCCGTACAGACGGTTTGAATAGTTGTGATGAAACAACAAGGTACCGTTGCTATAATTTTAGTGTAAACCAACAATAAAATAAATAAATTATCTCCGTATCGGTCGCTCGTTGTTTTGCGCGATCCGTCAACCGTCAACTTCATAATTCGCTATTCAAAGTAGACCTCCTGAAACTCCGGTATTCGTTTTCCAAATAAGTCCATCGGTCCGCTCGCGACGTAAGCGATATCAACACATATATCGTCTACCCATCTCGCCTTTGGACGTCTGACGCTTGTAAAACTGTTCTTAGACGCCATTCATTAATTCAATTCATTCAATTAAAACATTACATGTGAGTAAATCTGTAGCAATATCCAACAAATCCAGCAGCAACATTTTCCACGTTTACATTGTGTCTCCAAGTGTACATTCAGCTGATATTTGCCCGTGGCTCATTATTTCACGAACATTCCCATGTTTACAGAAATATCGTATAGCCTCTATTCCGAAGCCAATATTTACCTATTATTTGATTGATGCAGTAACAAGGTTCGGGTTTCTTTTACTGCTTCCCTTACTTTGTATTTTCTAGTGTAGTGGTTTGTTGGAGGTATTTGAAACAATGTTCGCTAGTGCAGTTTTATAGCGAGGCTTTTATTAAATTGTGTGTTGGTGTGGACAGACAGATTAGGCGTTGGGGGTATTGGGATACCTACACAGTTGCTCAGACATTTATATTAATGCTAGCTTTGCACGCGTTTTTTTGGAATTTTTGTATTTAAATTTAAAACATTACGTCTATTCTTACTGGTATAACCTATACAATAGAGTATTGAACATAATAATTAATTTAGTTGGGATGAAAGTAGCACATAGCTATCTCAAGCGTAGAAAACATTACTATTTATAAAATTTATCACAGACATTATTAACATCGAAAAAGTACAATGGGCAGCTTTATCAATGCTTTACAATACAAAACTCTTTATTATACACCACAAAGTTAAATAAAAAACTTAGACATTAACATGAACAAGTACAATGGGCAGCCTTATCGCTTAGAATGATTTTCGATTCCAGGAAACCTTTGGATGGATAACAAATCACTTAGAAGCGATATCTTCCAGGCTACAGAAAACATAGAACTAAATCTTGTTCAATTTCAAACCGATATATTCAGTTATTATGGCGTGAAAGTGTCAAACAGACAACCATCTATCCAAATTTTCTCTTTTATCTTTTTTGTGCGAACACTATTGGTAGGATCCAGTGATTTAGGTCGGTCTACTCTAGCCAGTCGAATGTAATTAAGACTGTGATTCGACCGGGTCCTTTTTAATTTATGTCCACCTTCATTACCTAGCCCAGTACGATAACTCTTGCGGTGTTTACATCCACTATTTGTAAGGGGTGGTCTGTTTTTACGCGTATTTCGTGAGCGCGTTTGCGAACCCACACTGTTAATAGAGAAGTAGCGCCGCTTCTTAGGTCTGTTTCATAAAATCGTCCGTTTCTTTAATTCTCGTTGCAACAAAAATGCCATTAATCTAAGCGGCCCATTAGTAGTAATGCCATTATATCCAAAGGCTTCCGTTTACCCGTTCATTCGGTGTTCTGTGTATTTCCTATGTATAATAAAAAATATATCTATGTAATATTGTATTATGTATATCAGTCATCTAGTACCCATAACACAAGCTTTGCTTAGCTTGGGGCTAGATGATGTGTGGACTGTCCAGAATTTTTTTTTATTTATTCTTTTCTAGTTTCAGTGGTTCAGTAGTTTCAGTGGACCACCAAAAAAAGTCATGTACATATATTACAAGTTTAATAATTGACATATTCAAACTCAATAATAATCATTTAATTTATTTTGCTTTCATTAATAATAATATATTTATTTCAGACAAACATTAGATCAGTTATAGGTCTTATTCAACTTATTCTACTATCCATAATAACTTAAAACTGACATACCAAATGGTATGGCTTGGTGTATGTTACCGTATTAATTCAAGTAATTAAATAACTACATAAAAATAAATTAACTAAATTATAGCTTTTGAAAGTGCCATAACTCTACCATCAGTTGTACCCCAATCGAAAGGCGTCCGGGCACGAACCAATTCGGTCTCGCAATAAGGACTGCCCGCTATTAAAACAAGCGCAAATAAAGCAAATTGAAAGCGGCACCCCCTTCTTAAGATGGCCAGTTCACCCCCCGACGGGCCTTGAAAAAACAAAGGTTCGTCTTACTTTGTATACCTACTTGACTAGAGGCCGGCGGTATCGTTCGCTTTTGTGATTATAATAGGCATGATGACTGACTTTGAGAAACTAATGTTTTTATATATCTACTGAATATATAATATCTGAATATAATAAATAATATTTCAGCAAAACAAGCAGTACAAGTAAGCTTAAACGCTTACTTAGTGATAAATTTTTTCAAGTGTAAGAATTCTCCTGTTCATAATTCATAATTTTTTCTATTTTATTATTTTTATGTTATCATCGATAAGTCGTCTACTTACTTTGTACCATGATATTTATAGTATACCTGTCTGTGGAAACTTTTAATTGCCCATCAGCAAATATGCACTGGTCTATCTAGGCATGTTTTTAAATTTTCACCTGTATTTTCTAAATCTAGCTGTAAGTTTTCCCAAAATTTTATAAATAAATAAAAAAAATAATGAATGAGAAGGCATTAAAATTGTTAATTTCCCCTCTATAACGCTAGAATAGCGTCTGTCTATGATGTCATCGATGCACGAACATTTGATGACACATAATGACATAATATTGTCAAGAGAAGAAAATCAGACCTTTACCACAGTTATTCTGTGCCTTAAATGTTTAAACTGAAATTTATAAACCCTTTTTGTATGCCTGTCGACAGCTGTAAAAAACGCAAAATTCGAAAATGCAACCATCAATGGCCGAAACAAGACTGCGTGTATAGAATTTGATGATTTCTGTATCTATCTGACGAGCAAACCCTGAAATGAATAAAAGGTACTTATACATTTTGCGTAAAGATAGGAGAGATTTTTGAGTAAGAGATTTTGTGTTCTACACAGAAATAGGGTAAGTACATAAAGGTCTATCCACAGAATAACAAAAGTATTAGGTACTCTTGTATGAAATAAGTCGAAATTAGAACGATCTGCGTTCGAATTTCGATTTATTTCATACAAAAAACATCAATATTCAACTACCAATGGTAAAATCAGAGCACCTAATACCAACCAAAATGAATTGATTGAATATCCTAAAGTGGGAATATCCCAAATTTTTTGGATATTATTAAATTCTTTAAGATTACCCTAAGTGCGGACATAAGCACTATAATAACAAAAACCTTAGAGATTAGCAACAGCGATACCTCTCGTCAAACGATCTAAATGTAACTTTAGACTTTGAGCAGGTTTGGATAACTTCAATGTTTCCCCTGTAGGTGGAGCTAACGGCGCTATATTCCGTAAGTCCCAAAGATTTTCCACGCTATCCAACTACGCCACGGAGGCAAGTACGCCTCCGTGGCGTAGTTGGATAGCGCATCCCCGTATTCAGGGGAAGGTCGCGGGTTCAAGTCCCGCCGGTATCGTAAATCTTGGGGATATTATTAAATGCTTTATCCTAAAGTGGTCTGAAATGAAGACCATTTGTATTGTAATTTAATTGATTTGGATCAGAAGTGCTACCTCTTGTGCAACAGTTTGCAGATAGATCAACTGTAAAAAAGAATTACCAAAAGTTATCGACTCCTATGAATAATACCCAGTATAAACTATTTCTCGATACCTCTGTAATAGTTTTGTTGCATATATGAAAATGGTTTATTGCGTTTGGTGGCCACCAAAGCTAAAACCCATTTTCTGTTTAATCGAAATAAATCAAAACTATTACAGTTGTATTAAAAAATTGCTTATACTTGCTATTATCCATTAGCGTCGAGAACTTTTGGTAATTCTTTTTCGTAAAGATAATACAAGAAAAAATAAAGAGTGGCGCTAGTTTCACATCACTATGCGCCTTAAGTCAACGAACCTACAGCGGTGCAGTTCTCACATAACGTTGTGATCGCTATAACAGAATCTAAATAGAATGTATGAGTGTTGCGTGGCATGTGGGCGAATGAGAATATTTTAATTTACCCCGCTACGTTTTATTTTACTTTGCAACGTAGCTGTTATCGTCCTCTTAACTTCTCATGAACATTATAAAATTCCCTGTTGCATGCTGTTGTAAATATTCCAATGTTTTCTAATAAGATAAGTCCCATAAGAAAATTATTATGTGGTTCCCAAGATCTCTTATACTTATATTATAAATGTTAACGTTTGAGTATGGATGTATGGATGTTTGTCTCTCTTTCACGCAAAAACTACTGAACTGATTGGGCTAAAATCTGGTATGGATATAGTTTGGGACCTGAAATAATATATAGGTTACTTTTCGGGCAACAACAGTTGGTTGACAGAAACAGCTAGTGTTGTAAAGTATAGCAACGCAGATAATCTCATTTAAATCTCACTTTGACTCAGTATGTATTTGCTGCACTTACTTTTTTAAGGTTTTCAAAATGAATTTTGAACACAAAAACAAGTAGTATAAGTTATAATAAAAAAAACAAGGTTGCTTTTCTTCTAAAAAAATGTGCACAGTGACACTCGGGATGATGTAAAAATTCTAATGATTCCCAAATCCCAAACGTCCAAATCAGTCCAGACATTTAAAAGTTATGTTGGAAAAAAACTCATATACATGAATAAATCTTAAAACATTACACTCCTTTTTTGGGAAGTCGTGTAAAAAACAATTGCTTCTACCTCAAAGAATAAATTAAATTGTTTTTAGTAATAGGAACTATAGGCAACTATAGTTCCTTACTATTAATACTTATTGAAGAAGCTCTTTTCTGTTTGAAAAATAAAATCAAACTTTACAAAGCACTTGCACGAGCTCAGAGCTTACGGTCTTTGTCAATTTAATTTCTAATGCGCTTGCTTGTAAAAGAACCTGGGTCTTGTATACCCCACAGTGTATAGTTTTCAGTTGGTTTAAAAAATATTTTTACTTAGTAAGTAAGTAAATCATTTATTTGTCACATAAAACACACATATATTCATACTAAGGTTACTAATTACAGCGGTAAAACTTAAATTATTATTATTTGTAGCGTAGAACGATAAGTGCTTAAGTACTTAACGGCGGTATACCGTTATATTAAGTAAATTGTGTCCCTATTTATTTTGTGTTTAGATAATAATGCCAAAATAATCGAGAGGCAAAGTATCTTCAAAATTTCTAAGTATTTTCAGAACCAAGCAGGTTATTTTTTTATGTTCGATGGACCTTCGTTTGACCTCAATCTCACCTGATGGAAGTGATGGAAGAAAATCATGGATTAACTATTTTAGTACACTTAAAGTATAGCAACAACGCGTGCAAATTTGCGGCCAGAAACCAGTACGTAATGTTAGTTAAATCAACATCTTTGCTGGTCCTTTATATCAAAAGAGTACATTTTTGTGATATGATATAATATAAAAAAGCATGCAATATGTCTGGCTGCTCCTGGCAATATTTATAAAGTAAATAAGCGCAGAAAGCATCGCATCGCAAAGTAACGTTCAAAGATTTTGCTTTGAGACTTCCAAAGGAGACGTTTTATTTTCCATGTTTGGATTTCTTAGTTTTTATTTTAAATACTCATCTCTCAGATTTATAAGTATTTTCTCCTAAATGTATATGTAATCATTCGAATCCTTGCTCTTTTACATTTTTTTCGGAACTAGCCGTTTTCCATTGAGCAATTTTCAGATTAGAAATAAAAGTTTTGCTAAATCTCTTAAGTAATAAAACAAATGCTGAAGCCAAATTCATTCGTTTATCGACACATCGTGAAGGCACTGATGTGATAATAGGTGTTAATCGCAAGTTTCCGGAGGTCACCCTTCGACGGGCGCGCACGAATTATGTGGTTTTGCGGCGTCCTGATTACACCCCTGTCCTCGCATTAAAACCACTGATTTCGGTCACTCCGCATTTACGGCCTATTTCGAGAAACTAGACCGAAAAGGTCGTGTTAACTTATTCGCACTCTCTCGTATTAGTGTCCTGAATTAAGGACATGGAGTGCCAATTAAAGTACGTAAGTTGATTGCGACGTGAGCTGTAGACCCAGTGGCTCTCTACAGAAAGTATTATGAAAGTACTAAATGCCTACGAAGTAGACGACTGCTACGGTGGCGTAGACGTTTGCTACGACGCGATGTAGGTGTTTGCTACGGGTGCGTAGGCCTTTGCTACGTTGTAGGCGTATGCTACGACGTAGGTGTTTGCTACGGGTGCGTAGGCCTTTGCTACGTTGTAGGCGTATGCTACGACGTAGGTGTTTGCTACGGGTGCGTAGGCGTATGCTACGACGTAGGTGTTTGCTACGGGTGCGTAGGCCTTTGCTATGTTGTAGGCGTATGCTACGACGTAGGTGTTTGCTACGGGTGCGTAGGCATTTCCTACGTTGTAGGCGTATTCTAAGACGTAGAGGATTGCTATACGTATTTGTAGATGTTCATAGGCGTTTTTTACTATACATTTGTTAAGTTGTCGTAAGCGTTTGCTTCGTCGTGCTTTTATTCCGTTGTAGACTCTTGCTACGTCCTATCCTAGACGACTACTACGGCATAAAAGCTTGTTACGTCGTAGGCGTTTGATACGTTGTAAAAGTCTTCTACGTCGTCGTAGCAAGCTTATTGGTAATTTATTATCTTCGCATTTTTCTTCAAGCTCAGTATAAAAATTATGAAAAGAGCAATAATCGTAGAATTTAATTAAACATAACGTAAAAAAACCCGCGCGGTTTCGTTCGACTAGAAAGTACGCGTATCCCAGCACATTATACGCATGAGCATTTTATTGACGCTCAGATCGCGGCGTTATTGCTCGTTAGTGTACAAAACTGCAGGTATCAGAAGTCATCACCTACAATAAGTGGCTACAAAGTACTCCTGCAGCGGTAGTTAACACTTTGACTGCTGCTTGTTTCTTCCGCCGAAAAATGGCTCTCGTCACATATCACGAGTGAAATTTCGTTGTTTTTATTGGTTTTATATGAGACGCACCTACGATGCAACGGTAGTTAAAAGCATGTAAAAGGAAGGATGTCGAAGAAATCAATATTTGTGTATTACCTACATACTTGCGCTATTTGGGTATTTTAAGCTATTAAGGTAGTTTATGCTTGCGCGATAAGTTGATTTTGGATTATGCTGTGTTTGATTCTTCTTAAATTTGAACAAAATAACACCTAAATAATAAAAGTCATAGAGTAAGCTTCCGCTGTCTTATGATAGCAAATCATGTCTGTAGTTTTGCAGTCATCCACTTCAAAGGAAACTAATATTATAGCACTATCGTGTCCCTTATAATAAGAGTCGTTTCTATATTAACGCGAATGGCGTAAGAAAACTGACCTCGGTCGAGTGAATAAACCTCTAATCGAAGAAGCGGGGGCGCGCCGGGTGCCAAGGCATAAATCAGGCCCTGGCATTCTGTTACACCGTCAGCAGAGTGGCCGTGCGATCCGCAACCCGCATGCCCAGTGCAGGCACCGAATTTATATTTTCTTTGCCCATAACGCACATGTCTGTTATCACTCGTTCGCTGCGGATAGTAGCCTATCCGCTGCGAGCCCCTTCAAGTGTGAATGCGTTAACCCCTAATGGGAAAAGTCAATCAGACGCTTATTGGAGAGGCTTATGTCTAGTGGACTAGGCTGATGATGATTAATTCGAATGGCGCGGCGAGGATCTCAGTTTTTTGACGTTTTTCTTTAAAAAAAAAAACTCGTGACAATCAAGCAGTTCTTGCGTTCACTTTTCTAAGTCAGAAGCGAAGGTGGCCTTTGCCGGCAGTGAGTGATACCACACTGGCGATGATAACATAAAAATTACTAGATCCACACGAGTAGTCTTGAAAGTGTTATACAACCAGATATGGAACCATTGAGTTGTAGATGTAACTATTATTTGAAAATTAATTTCAAAGTCATTTATACGAGCTAGGGAAAATCTTCGCACGAAAATGTAATCTTTTCTTTATTTTCACAAGGGCGGTTCAAACAGTTGTTACAGTACAACTATAAAAGTAATAAACTTAAAGATTTAATAAAGAACACATGTTTCCTGTGTAAATTCATCCGGGCGCCCCTCCGTATGCCTCAGCCTTCAATTTGGCACATCCTTAAAATGACACACGAGAAGAGAGCACCCCTAACGACACCCGCGTCAACTCTCACGCCGGGCTTATAAATAAATACGTACGCATTATTGCCTTTTTATATATATTTTATATATTGTAATGAGGGAATTGGGAATTACAAGGAGTTTTGAGAGCGATCGCGGTGTCGGGTTTGGAAATAATATGCGAGGGCTGATTTGCTTAGACTCCAACTGGTATTGCAGATCGTGTCATGGTGCCCTTTTTGTCTGCTGCAGACGTTTTGGATACTCTTTGTCGTTGTTTGTAGTCTTTGACTTGTTTTTTTTGTATTGCTCAACGTCCCGTTTTCAATTTCAAGAAGTCTTTTTGCAAAGGTTTTTAGCTGGTTTCTACTAGGTTCTGCCTGCGGCTTTGTACGCGCTTGTCTGGGGTAAAAGTAGCCTGTGTCTGAATTCTGGATACAGTTTAGCTTTCCGCCGAACTTCATTTCAGATTCGCTCAGCCATTTAGGTGTTAGGTAAACAGACAGAGACACATAATTACTTTGGCTTTTATAATATTAGCGTGAATGTGTATTTTGTATCATACTTAATCTCGTAGCGCGTTTGGCAACACTACTATACAACTAATATATTACTATAAATACAATATTATTATAAATACTATATAACTATAAATACAACTACTGAGTATACAACAATAAATGCTTTTTCTGCTAACGGTTTTCTTAGCATAGGGACCTATAACCAATCCGTCTGCTACAAAAATGCTTCTACATTGTCTCTTGTTCCAGTCATTTTATATTCGTTTTAGTAATAACATACTGCAATGTGATTCCAATGCCTAACATCAAAGTTCTGATTGAAAAATAGGCGAATATAAATGCTTGGGCACGTTTCTGGTTTTAAACAAAATCCAAAGCTTTTTGCGTGATTTGCTTTTGGAGTGCCTAACAGTTTAAGGTATGATTTTTTAGATGGAAATAATAAAATGTTGTATTGAGACTACTAGTCCTAAAATGCCTGCAAATCAAAGTTTGAACTGTTGATTGATATCGTTAAATCCCGCTCGAACCAAAACAATCTCAAGTTTGGGAATATAAACTAAAGCGGGCTTTGCATCTACGACTGTGACTGTGAGATATTCCTAAATTAACTCTGCCTGGATTTGAAATACACACACTGAAAACTTCTTGAGGTTGATTAGATGTTGCTGTTGATATGCGTGGCATTGTGTGTTTATGTGTCCATGGTGACTTCATGCATGTCATCTACCAATGATGTACCTAAAGTTAAAAAGTATTTATTACAGCGAAAGAATAATTACATATGTACATTAGGTTCACATTCTTAACTATGGATAAAGAGTCACATTTAACACACAAAAAATTAGGAGACGAGCAACTAATTATGTCATTTGCAGACAGCTATTAAAATCGAGTCGAGCTTCGGATTATTCTTTTTTTTTTATAGTAGGTACCTATACTGTTTTGTAGCAATTGAGTTCCTTGTGAGTTTATGGATAAATAAACGATTTGAATTGAATTTAAGTGTTCTACTTGTCTGTTGATTTATTCACTAGGCTAAGCCTGTATTGAAGAAATCATTCTATTGATGATCGAATATTATCTTGAAACTTGCTCCTGTAGTTTTATCTAATATTTTTTTATAGTTCATTCAACCACAATCTCATCTGATGGAAAGTGACGATGTGGCCGACGTTGTATCACGAAGGTCTAGTAGACACCTATTCACTCTTGTCTTGAAGAGACCCAGATTGTAATTGACCGAGAAAACAGAAGCAGGCAGCGAGTTCTATTCCGATCCAAAGAGAGGCATTAACCCTTCGTTCAACCCCAATCTCATCTGATGGAATGTGACGATGTGGCCGACGTTGTATCACGAAGGTCTAGTAGACACCTATTCACTCTTGTCTTGAAGAGACCCAGATTGTAATTGACCGGAAAAACAGAAGCAGGCAGCGAGTTCTATTCCAATCCAAAGAGAGGCATATTAAATGAGCGTCGAAGTGTTTTGCGAATGTAGGGCACTAGAGACAATAAAAGGCCTACGATCAGTGTTGATCATTCGATCTTGTATGTAATACCGTGGGCCGCTCAACCCGTGGAAAGCAATCAGGGCGTCGCCGTAGACAAACTGTCGGGGCGGGCCTTAATTGGCGGTCGCGGAGATTTATGCGGGGACCTGATCGTCACTCGGCCGGTGATTCCGAGCGACCGCGCCGACCCCCAAGACCGCAACACGGGTTAGCGCCTTTACAATGCTTTAACACCCGTTTTCTAGCAAGTTGCTTCTTCTGAATCAATTCTGACCTAAATCTGTGTAGATCTAGTTTTTTAAGGACTTGAACAAGCATGTTTATTTTGTTTAGGAATAGACATAATGATTGATTTTGAGAAACTACTCAAATACAAAATAAATAAAATTTATGCAAAACAAAAATTTGTTTTTAATGAAAAGTTTAGCTTTTAAAAATGCAATTTCAATTTCGGTCTCAAAGCTCCTCCTCATCAGATCACACACGTCCACTGCTGAACGAACTGAACCTTACAAGGTAGAGGGGGGCTTAGCCATAATCACCACGCTTGGCAGGCGGATTGGTAATCGCAGTGTAGGTGTTAAAAGTACTCAGAAGGAAGCTGCTGCGCTTCCTCTGGTAGCTCCCTTAATCGGTTCTCACGACATCATTCGGTCGGCATTCACGGGCTGTGCTGGAGGGGTCAATATTCTTATGCCGCGACCACACAGCCTCACCAAATATCAATAACTTTTCCGAATGGCTGAAATCATCTACAAGAACGGGCCGAATTCCACTGAATTAATCGCTTAACCATAACAATGGTATCGTCTGAGAATTACAAATTTTTGGTATATTTCCCTTGATGAAAGAAACTACAAATGGAGTGGAGAGACGCGTCGCTTGTGAAAAGTGTCAAGGTTGAAGCCAGACTACAAATATCTCCTTGCAAATACTAGCACCGCACGCACTATCCAGAGTTTCTTTCATCTATGGAAGATTCTGCGACGATACCACAGTCATAGTAAAGCTATTGGTGGCAGAATTCGGCCTCTGACCTCGTGTCACTATTTTATCAAAAGTGGTCACAGCCTCGTGAATGTCAACAAGATCTTTTTATAAATGACATGTGACACAAAGCTGACTTTAGTCCGCCTGATGTGTTGGTATGCCGCCGCCATAATGCCCTTATTTCGTTCAATACGCGTGAACGCACTGGTTGCTGCGAATTATCTTATAAACAAGTTTGGTTTAGACACTGAACAGAAGGCCAAGAGCTATATTTTATTACTCTGATAGTGTCATACTAATAAGTTGTTAGGTAAAGAATTTAGTAGCCTTATAGCAGAGTGGATTTTATACTATTTTCATCGATAATTTCGACCTTGGTATGACTATAAGCTCGCCTGATCGCAAATGACGAAGTGGCCAACGATGTATCGTGAAGAAACTTATCCACTCTTGTCTTGAAGTTACATGCATTTACATGCTCACCAAAATTTACATTGGAATATAAATTAATGTTAATTTCATTATTCTAGGAAATATGAGATATATCGTGTGTGTGCTCTTATGACTTGTCACGCGCCCGAAGCTTTTATTTCAGTGCCAACAATTATCAACCGTAACATTTTTAACAACCATTGATGCTGCAGACCGATCTTTCAGAGAACACCATCTCAGTATTCTTTGCTAGTATAGAAACCACAATGTCACGCTACGACCTCACCATAATTGTTACGCGCGGTTCGAGTATGGGTCGCGTTCAGCCGAGCGAGGGAATGCGCGATGACATCCCGCTTCAGTACATTAATTACGCTACACCGAACCTAACGCGAGACGTCGAATGGAACCTGCTTTTATTTCTACGTTCGAGAATCATTTGTACATATTTTCTAAGAAAAATAATTACACAATAAATAAAGAGTAATAAATGAAGTCATGGATTTTGCAGCGCTCTCTAGCCACACGCTATGACTACATCGTGAAGTTTATTTATATTGCGTTGAAGGCATTTAACATCCGTAATGCTAAAGGACCAAGGTTCAATATTCTAAAACAGTTTTTCCTATCATCCTTTACCGGATTAAAGACATTTTCATCCAATAATATCCCTAAAGGACCCAAATCCCTAAAATATTCTTAAACAATTTCTTCAGATCCTATTCCGCCCGATGATGATAGGATACATTTCCATCCAATAACATCCCTAATGATGGCTAAAGGAGCGATTAGTCGCGATCGCCTCTCCGGCGCCAGGGCACTGTCACATAATCTGCGCCTGGCGCCTGACCCGACAGCTCATTTGCATCTCGACATCGCGTCAACTGTACAGACGAATTTACCATGATGCGCGACTAAACGAGTTGGACTACTAATGTCATTCATAGCTCTGGTTTATTGGAGCAGAGAATACAGCTACGGCTACGGAAATGTTTTAAATGCCTTTTCAGTTCTCTTGCTTCACCAAACGTGTGTCATTTTCGCTCAGTCAGCTTAGCGGGCGTAAAATTTGAGTTAACGCCCTAGGGCTAAAAAGTATTTTTTCTTTTTAATTTTTGGCTGAAATCATCAGCCACTACAAGAAATTCGTCCTTGGTGGAGAAGTGAAAAACGTGTGCAATATTTGGTTAGGTAAGTTTTGATTGTTTGTATTTTCTCGCAATCGAAGTAAAAGTAGTATTTTCTCTCGGCACAAAACCAACCATTATAACTCGACCTTGTTCGCCCGGGAGTATAATCTTGTATATAATGGGGTGGCTTAGTCACTTGTAAAAAAAATACTATTGCGGAAGATGTAGTAAAAGTTTTTCTTGTGTACTCTAGAGTCCCTAGTCTTTACCCGGTTAGGCGGTCTATAATTTTCGATTGTTTCTATGTGCTTATCTGATATGATACTTTTTATGACCTAGAAGCATTCAAGTGATTGAAGTTTGATAAATGAGATATCAAAATACTGGTCTGGAGTTATGGATTAGCTAAATTTCGCAAGTCTTCGCCCACAAACTTAAATAAATATTCATAGATCATACAAACATACTAAACACGGAGATCATAATCTAGTCTTTATTCTTTGTGATTTTTCTTTATGAAAGCTCTAAACTTACAACTTAATCTCAAATTTAATTATCAGTTCAATCAAGAGTTTCCTAAATTTCGCTTATAAATAATGTAATTAATTAATCGATAATCTCAAGATAATCTATCCAAATTTTCATAGGAAACAACATCTAATAAGATGATGAAGGAAACCTATAAGTGACGTGTAATCTCTAATTAATATTATGACAAGTAACTTGATCGGTTACATCGATTAAGATCAAATTTGTTCTAAAACTTGCCAGTCTTGATTCAGGGTCTTTTAATACTCGGTAAAAAAAAACAGTCTTGATGGAGCATTCAAAGTTGAAAGGATTTGTTTTTTTTTTAACCGCTTTTGTTTTTGCTAGCTGAAGCGGCAAACGTTGTTCTGCCATATAAATAAAAATAATACAAAAAATATATCTGGATAAGGACATCCTAATCACCTAACGGTATGAAATATACTTAACGACATATTCTCATTTATTTATTAATCTTAGGAAAACTTACGGCTAAACATGAATCAAAAATATTACATATAAATATAAGGAAGGCCAATTAAAAGTTTTCACAAGTAGTGTAAAACTTTCATACCTACCAAATACACATAAAAAAATCATAAAAACTGGTCGAGCCCTTTCGGAGGAGTGCGACCACAAACACCTTGACATGAGATTTTTATAAGATTGTAACCACGCCTCCATTCCATGGCTATGAAATTTCTATGAGACGGACACTGGCAGCAAAGTGGCAAACCAGACACATGTTGCCAATAACAAAGAAGTCAAGTCAAGTAAATTTTGACGTATAATGTATGAAAACTCCTGTCAATTAAAATGTCATCGCCATCTTCAAACCACTCTCAGAAGACATTATCCCAATTACAATTCAAACAGTGGTTCTTACATTTGTTTACGCTGATGTCCCGAAGCCGTAACGAGAGTTTAATTGAGGGCGCGCCGATCCGTTAGATAACGTGATTAGGAGCGGACTTCAATTAACTTACATAATGTAATTGCTCTGTTGGACGGGCGGTACCGTTTTGGATGATTATGGTCATTGCTTGTCATTGTCACACCTTGTAAGCCGGATACAGACTGGTGATACGGAGCATAATGTACCATTCGCAGCGAGCATGAAACTTTACGTTGTCAGGTGCTAAAATCCGTCTCATTGCTCATTGCGAGCGCTTTCTTTCCCTGTACTGACTGTTCGAACGTTCGCTGTGTCCCACCCACCCGGTCTGTTCCCGGCTGTATATGATTGGGTGAAAATTACAGTGTAAATTAAGCATGATGAGCTGGGTTTATTTGAAATGTTGAGTTAAATGTCCTTTGTCCTCGTCTCAGATTAATTTTAGGGTACTCTAGTCGCAAGGAACCAGTATTTTCTCGCTATGTCCTATTTATTATTGTGTAAAATATTAGAATATGAGAATCGATTAAGCTATTTGGCGTGTAAAATAACTATGAATAATACTCGTATTTTATTGGAATTTATTTTATATTAAGTTAATTTTATATTAAAATTCAATTGGCCCAATGTAAGAAACAGCATTGATACGAACTCTTTGTGACCGTTAAAATAACAATTGCGAAAATAGTAAAATTATGCTTTCATCAGATTATTGCGCACAAAACAAAATACACAAGATAACATCTTGTATTCAATGTAGCGTACCGTCTGCTTGTCCATTTGTATGTCATTAACAACGTAGACTGACAGGCTTGTGTCCCTGCTTGCCAGCAGCTACGCGCATTGACACAACATTTTCATAATCGTGAGCATCGACCAGCGGAGAACCACACAAACATGAACCCTACCTCTTACAACTCAAGCTACATATTCACGCAACGTGTTCGTGCACCACATCAAATATATTTTAATGATACAACAAATTGACAATTTCGATAGGTCTTCTCTGAGGGTGCGGTGAAGGAGTATGCCTTGGTTATTCATAGAGTGTGATTGTAAATAATTTTATAAAGCTGCCTTTTCTACTGTCAGTCACTTGTTATATAATTTTTTGATGAGGTTAGTAAAGAGTCAATGGGTAATATGGGTGTTCGTTTACCGTCTAGGTGGGTATCTAAGACGGTACCATACACCCCGTACGACCGTGAAGTCTTCCAATTTCATTGATCAAATGTACATTGGACAAAGATATTTGACTGGAATGGTATTCAGAGAAATTTTATCAAATCTTAGTCTAAAAAATTGACAAAGATATTTGACGAGTGGCATACTAACGCAACTATAAAAAATCTTAAACTTAACCAATAGTTAGGGGTCGTTTGATTTCTTCTTTTGGTAAACATCGACACTGTGTAGCCGTTGGTACATATACAGTTGACAGATATTTACAAATAATGGGGTTAATTAGTGGACGAATTACAATGGATGGTACCTTATATTAAGCAGGTGCAACTAACAAAGCGCTAAAATGCAACACTCAAGAAAGAATACGTTCTTGATAGTAGCTCGACCTAAAACACTTGCGTTTTAAAAGGACGAGAACACAACTCTCGACCGGTTCCGATAAGTAATTTATTAGAGCAATTTGCAAGAACTTCGAGTTCCCTTTAGTGGCAGCGACGGCGATGGCCCGCAGTAAAGAAACCGCTCAAACACTGGCGGCAAACAGAGGCGCGGCGCCGCGCCCTCGTGTACATACCACTCGACCGATCATCCTTACGATGTCGTATTTAATCAAAATTACGATATTTTGCTTGCATTTCTTCAGTTGGGTATTGAAAAGATTCTTATTCACCCGTATTTAGAACGATTAAACTTAACCAGTTACACTAGTTACTGAAGATTTAAAAATATACAAAAGAATAATAATAAAATATGTATTTCAAATAACACTTTTTGACAACAAGATTTATTCAAAAATTTCAAAGTGCTCAGAAAGACAATCCCTACAAACTCGAACTCAACAGGTTTACGTCGTTTCGTTTAGGACTTCCTATGACCACCTTCTGTCTCCATCACCAAACCAGCTCGATGGTACCATTGAATTGTCACTGAGCTAACATGAGTATGTCAAATTTCAGCTCAATCGGTTTACTGGTCTAAAAGATATGTTCCACACATAGGTACATTGTACAACTAACTAATTCACAGGGCAAGTTAAATAAAAGCTAGTAAAATGATACTGTTAAGTATTTACACGATTTAACTAACTTTAATATAAACATAATTAAAATATAGAAAAAAAGGTTTCTAATTGTACCGTTTATCAATCTCGTTTTTCAATGAATTTTAAACGTGACGAGCAAAAACAATTATAAGCCAATATACGCAGTGGCACATATCTGAAAGTCGGGATGAATGTGAACGAGTTATTTATACTTCAATTAAATGATTTTCTCGAAAAGCCTGACATCAGTCGAAGTTCCAACGTTTTAAACAATATGAGAACTCCCACATGAATGCGTAATATTAGTGAAAATATGCTTTGATTGAAATTATGAAATGCTCTATTATTACTATTCAATTTGAACAAAGTATTTATGCACGGCAGAGACTTCACTTTAGCTCACTTTTCACATTAGCTGTGGAACAATATACTTATGAGTTTAAGTTAAGCTTATTATACGTACCTACCTACGAGTATCACCTCCTTAACAATTTGACGGACAAAATATTGAAGTGAAGAGAAAATCTATGATTCTTTTTTTTTATATAAATGACTATATTTATAACTGTCTAAGTATAAAAATTTGACTTGTCTAAGTGCTTATTTTGTAAGCCTAAATAAATAAAGTTGTTGATTCTGATTATTTCCCTTTGTGTTGCTTGCGAATAGAATTTTGTTCTACGAGCACAACATTGTGAGTTTGATCTAATTATGTCAGCACGAATGCCGTTCAAAATTTACACTAGAAAAGGTTTACACTGGTATTTTTGTTTTCAAAACATTTTAAGCCGGTTTTTAGAGAAATCGAACAATTTAATTTAGCAAGGTATTACGGTATTTTTTAAAACGAACTTCGATATTTTCTGGATTAATCCAATCAAATTCAAGAAATTAACTAGATTTTTCGGAAAAGCTATATCCATATCATTCGTGAATGGTATGTTTAAAATTCAGCGTTGAATTCGGCGGTATTTCATTTATGACCTACGTATTGAATGTATATACGAGGCGTTCTTTGTAGGCTTTCGTATTGTTTCCTGTGCATTTACCGTCGAAAGCTCGGGTGCAATTTTTTACAGTATTTGCGGCTCGAAGCGCGCTCCCGCTCCATTCCCTATGATTTCATTATTTGCTTTCAATCAGCATTGTGAGCCGTCCCCGTCCGCTCCCCGCGACTCTGTCCGAAGCGATTTTTGTTTGGTTTCGTTTTCGGATGCTGTTTGTTGTCGAGTTTCGAAGATTTTTCCTTTCCCGGTTATTTCACTTTGGTAAACTTTTGCTATGCCCTGAATTTAAGATGAAAATCAAACAGCCACTCGAGCGCTTTCAGCGGTGCTTCAAGAATATTTCTACACTAATAAAATTTAGCTTTTACTGGATAAAGAAACTAAAATATTTTGATAAACCTAAGTAAAACAGATATTAACTTTCTCTATCTTTAAGAATAACAGAACCTTATTAAATAGTCGCAGGGAGTCGATGGATGGAGGCGGCTCAGGACCGCTTTTGTGGCGTCGTACGGGGGAGGCCTATGTCCAGCAGTGGACGTGTATGGGCTGATGATGATTATTAAATACTTATTAGTATTTAATAAGCTTCTGTTATTCTTAAAGATAAAGAAACTTACTAGCTCTTTTACTTATTAAGATGAATTCTTGATATCGGTAGCTCAAATTAGGTAATGTAACTTCGTTCGGTAGTACGATTCACTAGCGCGGCGTACTTCCTCTAGCTTCCAATTAGATACTATCTTCGACTCAATGAGCGCACTTCCAGGATCTCACATTAACTTGTATGTTACGAAAAATATGATGATAAATATTTTTATACTTACGCGATCGGAACACATAGTTATAAGTGGTAATTAACGGGTATTAATAAATATGCTAATTTTATTAAGATGATATAATTTATTTATTGGGGGTTGACGTCAAGCAGGCGGCGGCCGGTCGTTAAAACAACATGCCAAACCCTTTACAACATGAACACCCCACCTAGCGTTGGATAAGGGTATGAAGAAGAAGAAGAAGGTTATATAATTTTATTTATTGGAGCTGATAATTTTATTTACTGTATCAGATAAGTCTGGATGACACTACAGCGAAGCGAGGACAACCAAAAGCATATTATCAAATCACTAGCTGACCCGCCCGCGGCCACGCCTGCGTGGACTAGGTGTTATGTTTAGTAAGGGCCGGTTCACACCGGAATGGCCTAGGCTGGCAGCAGCGGCGCTTCGAGCACTTTCGGGGTGAACCGGCCCCAATATTCGACTTACGGGAACATATCAGAGGAAGGACAACAGTTTTCTTCTGTGTATCACCCCATTGCGATCACCAGTCCGAGGGCCATGAGTGGTAATCATGGCTAAAACCCGTTGTTTGAGGCAGGCACGTTCAGCTGTGAACGTCATCATCATCAGCCCGTATACGTCCAAACATAGGCCTCCCCCATACGACTCCACAAATAGCAGCATCGACTCCCTGCGACCGCTACAATATAGCTTTGAACGTATGTGTGCTGATGGACAAGCAGACGTCATACCAAATCATGTTTTGGATATTATTCTCTGATAGTATAGCAAACACATCTCTGTTGATCTTTGGTGGATACCAGCCCTGAGGTAAGGGTGATCCAGGATATGAGATGACTGACATCCTGAGCTAATTCGGTGCTTATTTTTATGTTTCCGGTTATCATGAAAACAATGTCTATGTATTTATTTCAGCTATTTTCGTTCTCATCAGATCCTTAGCCAATACGAAAAACTATTATATACACTGTCTTTTTTCCACTAATTTCTTACGTAAATCATCATTATCATCATCAGCCCATACACGTCCACTGCTGGACATAGGTCTCCCCCGTACGACGCCACAAATAGCGGTCCTGAGCCGCCTCCATCCATCGACTCCCTGCGACCGCTACGATGTCGTCGGTCCATCGAGTGGATGGTCTCCCATGTAGAGGGGGATTTGCCATAATCACCACGCTTGGCAGGCGGATAGGTGATCGCAGTGTTGGTGTTTAAAAATACTCAGAAGGAAGCTGCTGCCCTTCCTCTGGTAGGTTCCCTTAGTCGGCTCTTACGACATCCACGGGTTGAGTTGGAGGGGTCGATATTCGTACGCCGCGGCCCCACGGCTAATCTTACATAAATAAGCTCTTCTTAATTATTTATTGCACAGTAAATATACATTCAAAACATTTAACACGAAAATTATTGGCAAAGGCGAGCTTAAACCTAAAAAGAGTTCTCTTCCAGCAAACCTTATTGGGGAGAGAGACAAATTTATAAAAGTGGGTACAGGTCGCGCCATGATTTAATAGCGCTGACATTGATACGCAGAAGTCGATTTTTACACCGTTTTACACGTGCGCAGAACCCCCCTCCACTTTTGCTGAGCGCTATTAAACCGTGACGAGACGTGTACCCACTTTTATAAATTTGTACATGTGTATGAATAGAGGACGACAAATAATTTATTTATAGCTTCAATTATATTATGTGTGCATGAACAACAACTAATTTATTTATAGCCTGGATAATATAACACGAACTACACGAGCTCCATTCCTAAGTTTATTTACCTTTCCTAAAAATATAGGCAATTTTACTCGCATTGTATTCGCGGCGATGTTAATCGATGATCCCTACTAGGAAGCAATCGCAAAGAATCCCACCAAACGTGAACGAAAATTTTAAATATCAAATATTTACGCAAGCGAATCAATTGTATTTTGAATAAAAAAGAAACTGTATTTGTATGGTTCGTTTTCTGAGTGGCGGAGTTACTTCTGTATTTGACAAGTTTGTTTTAAACTTTCGAGAAGTAAACAATAGCGATTTTTGTTTGAAATTGTTGCCAAAGAGTGTTTTGATGAGAGAATTTGAAGTGTTTTATAAGGTTCCCCAAACTTACCAAGTTCTTCTTTGCAAATCTATGTATCATAAACATGATTTTATGTAACGGATATTTAGAGTCCGAATGAAGTCGAAGAGGCTTTTTGTAGTTAAGGGTGAAAACGGGACCCTATTACTTAACCTTCGCTGTCCGTCTGCCCGTCCGTCCACCGCGCCCGCCCGTCCTTCAGCAGGTTGTATCTCATGAACTGTAAAAGGTAGCCAGTTGAAATTTTCACAGAATGTATATTTCTCTTGCGTATGTATATAACAGGTAATAATATAAAACATGGTATTTTCTGTTATTTTCATTTTCCTTTGCAATAGTCTCTACACCTGGCGGATATAATCTTCGGGTGTATCATATTGTGCAACCAAGGATGATACCCGCTATGTGTAGCTCTCGCCTTTACATTAATTCTCATAAAGGGCCTCTGTGCTGTTGGCTTCGGCCCCACTCATGCCTCCCAGGATCGGGTCACTATATGGCCCGTTATTATTTATGTATTTTAGTCTTAATACGCTAACTAATTAGTAGGAACAAACCTACTTATAATTCTTAGAATAACCTTATCACCATTGTTATAAATTAATTTTGATCATGATCTAGGATTAAGTTTAGCGTTAAAAGAATGTATTAGCTATTAGCAACTTTCTTGAACCAAAAAGTTTTTATTTATTTAATCATCCCATCCCAAAACCCATAACGCTAACACACACTTCATTCATGTCATGAATTGCAATAATGCCCCGTTTCTCTAACGAATTCGGGGGTGAAAAGTTATCA
Source organism: Eupithecia insigniata (assembly GCA_947859395.1). Classification (NCBI taxonomy): domain Eukaryota; kingdom Metazoa; phylum Arthropoda; class Insecta; order Lepidoptera; family Geometridae; genus Eupithecia; species Eupithecia insigniata. Next base: position 5,888,240 of record OX402009.1, on the reverse strand, counting down.
GCATTATACCCTCTATCGTGTATGCATAAAATCTCCGGCGTTGGTTCCATTAACCTCCGGCATACGACAATTGTTGCCGTTTAAGGATCGCAAGTCGATCGCAATAACGATATTATCGTTTAGTGTTATGACTGGTGACAAGGAAATGCTCTCTAGCCGGCGGAATACCCCTAGACGCCTGCGGTGCTAGAAACACCCCTACCTATTCCACTCAAAGCTACACCTCGTGGCTAACAATAGAGTTTTATTTTTCTTTGCTTGTAAATAAATATTTTCGTACTTCATTTCATTTATTTAGTTCATCATATTATGGTACGTGAAAGTTGACAGAACTTTTTGACTACATTAGAAAATACACACAATATGTACCCATTTAGGGTGTCCTTCACTTTTTAGGTGTCTTCTGTCCGTGTCATTATTGTTATAGCCCAAATACAATATTTTCGTACTTCTGTCCGTGTCATTATTATTATGGCACAAATACCAAACCCTTGAGTCCACAGAATATTTAAAAATATAATTCGTAGAATTCGTCTTCTGCATATGGTCTAACTAACGGAATGGCTTTGACTGTGTGCTCGAATCACATACGAGATTGTTTTGAAAAAACTAAAAACCGTCTTCCAAATTATTATTTTACAATTAAATTTTTTACAAAGTATTTTTTTAATTTTTACGTGACAGGTAGTAGTCCTTATGAAATACATTATTTGTAGGACTACCCGTAGGTAATCCCATAAAAAAATTTATTTACTAATTTTCTTTACAAAACCAATATCGGTCCAAGATTGATGGAGAAATCGACGAACATACATACAGTCGAACATCGAACCTCCAAATTTTTTCGAAATTGGTTAAAATTACGCATTATCGACTGCAGCTAGGAAGTGGTTTTTCTCTCAACTGTTGAAAAGCACAAGCCCTCGGTTCCTAGATTCTGTTAAGTAACCACAAGCATGATACCAGCAGTTTCTTTAGAACTTGCTACGGAAGCTGCCTGAGTTCCGGGTCTAGTTTCGGTGTACAAACAATAACAGTGCGGCGCCCGTGGCCTTCCTCAGCCTCTGTTTGTGTTTCACATTTAGGAACATCTTGGCTTCATTTCTATACTTAGAACCCGCGCTAAACCCTATTTAAGTTGCAGCGGTTGAGCGATCGCGGTAAAACTATTCCAGTTAGGTAATAAACGCATAACATTTTAAGAGGCGATGGAATTTTAAACTTCTGTAACACAAGTTTATCTTACAATTAGCCCCGTTATTTTAAACTCTAGAGCTAACTGATTATTTGAGTGAAGTTTATTCAAGCTTCTAAAATATTACAACAATAATATTCGTCTAAAATATTCCATTATTCCCAAGTCTAGCCCGTCAAGGCCGTGGGAAAATCTTCACCGAAACTTCATCAAAAACAACTCGGTTCTCGGAACCGAACAACGACCTTTCTTGATTACCCTGTGACATAAAAGCAATTCTATCAATAACCTTCTTGAGGCTGATACGTGTATGACACGTGTCTCGGGTGCGTCACTGGACGTCCAACCGCGCGACAACGCGGCGCCACCCCCTCCTGCGATCATTGCTCGCCATTATCCCTCCAGTATTAAGCCACTTAGCTCAATCATGATTAATGTTTTACCAAACGAGACCCAGCGCAAATAGAAAAGTTGTTTACTCTAGGCCAGGGTGGTGTTGAATCCACTCCGAAACGGTGCTGAGAGTACTTTCTTAAATTCTTTATTGAGCTTAAGCTAAACGAGTTTTCTTACAGCAAACCTACGGATATAAAGAAAATTTATGAAAGGAGTGTGGATAGATAATGTGTAGGTACAACAAGACAGAGAAAAATAAAACGCTCCTGTCTGACCAATGCACAATGTACATTTATGAAACCGTCGCGTTTCAGAAAAAATTAACCCACCAAGCCTAAAGTGCAGTTTGTTATCTGATCGTTAAAGATAAAAATTAACATCGAAAAACTCTTAAATTTCGACATTTTCCCGTTTATATCTTGTTATACGTAATAGCAATAACTTAATATAAACACCAAGCCAGTATCTATCGATTTTTTATCGTATTGATCTTCGTTATACTAAAACCTACTTCTTAATTGGTAACGGTAAAGCGTGTGCAGCATGTGACCACCATCACATTTGTTGACGTTGATTGTTATGTGACGTCATGGCCGAAGATGTCGGTGTTGCGAAAGTCTAAAAGACATTATACTCTTTTTTATAGAGATCCATTATTTAATTGGCAGGAAATACGGCACTCAATCCAAAACCATAGCTGTACGAATCACAAACGTAGAGGACATTTCGGATCTCTCGAATCGTCAGCACATCACTACTGTAGTCGTAATTAGGCATTCACGACGAGTCGGTGTCGCGCTGCGGGCTGTCTCGGCTTTGTCGAAGACCAGACCGGCTGTCTGCGTCTCTGAATGTACCCTTAATCTCATTCACATGTATTTTTCCTCTCGTCTTCAGTTTGCTAATGAAATTCACATGAACATCTTGTCTTTTTGTGCTTTGCCTGATGAAAGGGCTTCGTCTGGTATGCATGATCAAGTCTTATTGATTGTGTTGTAATTTTCTGTGTGCACTAACGAATGCCTTTCATGTAACTTTTTGATAAACAAACTACTAGCGTCTACTAACTTTACCTAGCATCTACGAATTGTAATGCAATAATCAACCCCTTGTAAAATAATTAGTTTGTATTATTTCTGTAATTTAATCTAAAACGTTCAACTCAACCTCATCAGTCTGCACGTAAATAACAAATATTGAAATCGAATAAAGCGACATTAGGATGTTGCCCCCGAGACTGGGTGTCATTGCTTACGCTAATTAAAGGGATTAAGCGAGTCTCTCGCTTCAGATAACAGGCGTCTAGATTCCGATGCGGCAGAACTTTCTAATTGTGCCCGGAATAAACTTGCCCATTTAGTTGGAAGTAAACTATGTCGCAGTCGGTATCGCTTTACGCCGATTATGCTAACTGGTGAGCATGCTCTCGTGTTGAGCATCGCTGTTTATTCGACCTGAAGTTACTAGAAGTTTCTTGCCGTTATTGGCTTCTTCACTGAATATCATTTTATAACAATAAGTAAGTTCCATTTTCAAGCAACCTGATATTATGAAACATGTAAATGGCAAAAATCTTCAAAGTATTTGGATTTAGGTATATGTATGAAACAAATTCCGACGCGTTTTTTTTTAATTCTAATGGTATCCAATTTATTTATTTCAATAGTAAAAAAATATTACTGGTTGTTGTTGCCAAACAATCTACGATATCTAAAACGTGCCCAAACGATATTTCAACCGGGTCTAACTCATAATTAGACAAATATTTGCGTGATATACGAATGTTTACCCGACCTGAAGTGTGACCCAAATGAGGCACATTGCATTGCCTAAAACGTGACCAGCGCTATTTAATTGAGTTCGCCATGATGACGTCAACCCAGCTCTCATTTAGAAATATTGCCAACATTAATCTAGCCTCTGGTGAGTGCTAAAATTTACCACAAATTCGATAAATTAATTACCAATTAGTTTTCTACATTTGTAACGTAAAATATCATTGTGTTTTAGTTTAGATATTTAGGGGTTTGCCCTTGAACACGTAAGTAGTTTGCTTGTTGTAGTACTAAGATCTACTTAGTAAAATTAAAGTTATGCAATAAGGATAGTTACAACTATGTCAAATAATGTGACATAGTTTCAATATTCAAGATATTTGCTATCACTATAGGACTGTAGGATTTAAAAACTAGTTTTGTTTCTGTTCGTTAATTCAGTTTTCTTCTCGAAATATTTCAATAAGATAGATTACTTGACTAAATACCAGACTAAAATGATTAAAACCGATTCAATTACTCTACTCCAAACAGCGAAACTGTTACAATACACCCGCAAATAGGCAATTCACAGTCACGTGTTCAAGTCTGATTTAACCTGGCTTCGAAGTGATTTAATTAGCCGTGTGCAGAGACGTGCTTCTTGTGATGCGCGCGACACGGCAGCGATTTTTTTCCCCACACGATCGTTGCTTTTGGACTTACGCACTTACGGATTTGAAACAAATCGTTATTATGCTTGAATATATGTTTTCAAAGGAAGGCACGTTTTGAGATAACCGAGAAAATTATTCGTAGATTACGAGGAAATTTAAAATTCGTCGTCGAAAATTAAAACACTATGAACATATTGTGTTGCGGTGGGTGTAAAAATCCTACACTGTGTTTTAGCCCCAAAGATTGTTAAATATACAGTATCATTATTCGTACCTATAAAAGTTATACCAACAGTCAACATGCATGCAGCCTACATGTATATCGACCATAGTAAAAAAAAATCATACAAGCCTTCTGAAAACCTTGCTGTCGCTACAAGCCATTCGCCAAAACTGGTGTACATTCAGTTGTAAATCTGCTGTCTCTCCGCACGTCTCAACCCAGCAGCGTCCGCACCTGGCTGCAGCACGTACGCGCTGTATTCACGTCACGAGCACGGCCGTTTTGTTTGCGCTTCCACTCGCTTTAATACGTAATTTGTCGTGAATGCCGCTAAATTGCCAGTATTGCAATGACAAGCCCATTCGCAATTGAGACTCGGGGCTTATAAACAATCGCTGTGCTCTAGTCGGCTTTGTCGAGAAGGCGTATTGGCATTTTGGGCACAGAGCATTGGTTCTGCTTATTACACTGTCGTATTTGTCATGTCTTCTGTGGGACTTTATTGTTGCCGATTGAATGGCTGAAAATTAAAGTATTTCGTATTTTTGCTGTTTTTGAGTGAGGACTTCTCAATTGTATTGTATTTCATCATCATCATCATCAGCCCATACACGTCCACTGCTGGACATAGGCCTCCCCTGTACGACGCCACAAATAGCGGTCCTGAGCCGCCTCCATCCATCGACTCCCTGCGACCGCTACGATGTCGTCGGTCCATCGAGTGGATGGTCTCCCATGTAGGGGGGGATTTGCCATAATCACCACGCTTGGCAGGCGGATTGGTGATCGCAGTGTTGGTGTTTAAAAATACTCAGAAGGAAGCTGCTGCCCTTCCTCTGGTAGGTTCCCTTAGTCGGCTCTTACGACATCCACGGGTTGAGTTGTATTGTATTTATTTTCATATAATAAAATCTAAATGGTTCTTTGCAACATTTAGTGAGCCTCCTCATTTTAAAGTAGAAATGTATGGGACGGGCGATGCACGTTCATGGCACGGTCTCCGTGCCATCCGAAAGCTGTTACACCGTCAACCCTGACCTTGCTGTGATGGAAACGTAAAAAGAGCCTTACTCTACTCAACCTAACCTAAATCTACTTTTGTTTTCGTAACTTTAAATCTGTAGGGAATAAATCGCGTGACCTGGGCACTGAAAGCTAGAAAAACCTATTCATACGTGATAAAAAATATTACTTAATTTTAAATTAAGTAATATTATAGTAATATAGTAAAATTGTGTTTAAAAAAACCTGATTTTAATAAACACAACAGTGAGTGTTTAAAAAAAATCTGGTTCAGGTCCTTCGGGAGTAATTCAGAATTTCTGTACAGAAACCCGGACGTTGACGTCTAACAAAACAATCAGCCGAGAACTCTCCTTATAATAAGCTATTTTAGAGAATGTTATCAAAGAAAGCTATAATTATTATGTACCAGTACGCAGCCTCCTACAAGATAGCTTGTCTAGAACACAAGGGATGATCAAAACCTGATATCCACTGCAAGCTGAGCTCTGCTTCAGGGGTTTATATATAGATATGTATATTATATGTAAGAAAATCATCTTGTCACTAACCATACTAGTTCGGAACATTTTGACTGTTTTTGACGCTATCAAAATTCGAAAATCTAGTTCTTAAATGCTAGATGTAGGTAATTTTCTGATTGTGACTTGGAAAAGTTAATGAAGAAAAATTATTAAATCGGTAATAATGGGGCACTTATTTGTAAGTTTAACTCTTCTTATACTACGGTCATATATTTTGTGCTCATCTCGCATAGTGAACGATAAGTTTTATAAAGGTACGGTGCAAGTATCCGATACTAAAAGAGCTGTCATATAGTTTGATAGAATGCTTGTAACAGGACTCCGGAGGTCAGGATACTTATAATAAAATCGTGCCGGAATATGTCTTTGTCGCTACTATCGTATCACTATAGGATCGTTGAAAAGAGTGTTTTCAGGAAACTACGTTTTTAAGGCTGTATAACTTCTACATATTAACAGTAATAGATATTGCTCTCTTCTCTAAGAATATGGATAGCGGTATTTTTTAGAGTTCCGTAACCAAAGTGTGCTAACGGAGCGGGCTGTATGTCATGCATGAACCATGATAGGTAAACAGTTTAAAAAAATAAATGACATTATTTCATTCAAAACAACTTAAGACTAAATGGATTACAACACAACATCAATTATATTATGTTCTAAAGGTCTTATATAATACATTTGCCTGAACTAGGTTAAGTAGAGCTGTTTCTCAGGCGGAAAGTGCTTAAGGTTAAAAAAAAAAAATCAGTATCAGTAGTCATAATAAAACAAAGCAACGGTGCAGATTTTTAAAATAACTTAACTCTGCATTAGTTTGAATTTCTTTTGCCGCTATAATAACAACAAATAATATATGTATACAAAAAAAATACCAATTATAGGTGGTCCATACAAAAAATGAAAATATTTCCATTTTATAGAGGTATATAAGATCGCTTTTTCTCTGGAAACGTAATATGCCGGACACATGAAATTTTCATAAAGTGAGTAATATTATAGCTGCTATAACAAATAATATAAAATAAAGTTTAAAATTGAACCGGACGCGTTACAAATATGTACTTTGTTTCTGACCTACTGAACTTAGTGTGACAATAAAAAATGTGATAATGCTGTTACCAGATTGTAAAACTAGATGTGGTTTATAGTACGGATCTCTTCCCTTCTGTGCGAGTTGACTCACACTTGGCCGGTATTTATAGATATAATTATTGCTCTCTAAATAACACTAGCAGTCTGATATAGTACAGCTATTTAATACTTACTATCACTTTATTAAAATGAACAAGAGAGTACAGATGACTAGGATAACAAAGTAATTCATTTCGTGCCTAGCACAAAACCATATCTAGATTATTAAATTCCGATCATGCAAGATTTCTCGCCAGGTTTTGCTTCTCACCTTATTTTTCTCTCACCTTGATTCGCCCCTTAACGCCGTTTATTAGTGAGAATGCCTTACACCGCTACTACATATATTATTCCATCAATGGAGTGCCCTTTTGTGCGGCTCGGCGCCGGAAGTAGCAATTTTTCCATGACATCCGGCACCCCGCTGAGCGGCCGCGTCCCCGTCACTCGGGCTCTTGCTGAATTATAATGGGATAGTGACGACAGAAGGGAAATATCACTATGCCTGGCCTTGTATGGGGTTTTATAGTTACTTATCTATTTTCTGCCCGCGGCTTTGCAAACGTAGTTTCTATGAAAACGTTTGTAGGGTATTTTTGGAAACTGAATTACAGGATAAAAAAATATAAATATTGTAAAAAGTTCAGCCCGGTCCGTTCAGTAGTTTTGAAGTGAAGAGTTAACAAACATCCAGCCATACATCCAAACTTTCGCATTTGTAATATTAGTGTGATTGAATCAGTGCTGTGCATTTGTGCTATGTACGCGCATCCATTTTTATTCGGTTCTAAATGCCTAGACATTTTTTCAAGACAAGGCGTTTAAAAATAAATAAAAAATATTGTAGAAAATATGTTACGATACTGGTATCATTGGAGCGAATGATAAAGGTTGGATACAATTTTATTCTTAGTTTAGACAGTTTTCAATCATAATTTCATTCGCAGTTCATAATTTCATTCGTTTTCAAATTCTTTTTTGCAACGTTTTCGCTGCGCGTGTCAATTGTGCCTTGTTGAAGATATTTATTATGTTTTAGTGATTAAATTACTATATAAAAATTAAAAGCTAGGCACAAAAATAAATTGTGTACGTAAACTACCTTGGGACTCACTAGTTAAAATAATTTTTAAAATTGAGTTTTCCGTGCTCTATAAAAAACAGTTTTTGTTTCTAAAATTGTAATTAATGCCTCTCGCTGAACTATAATGTGATTGTAATGACAGAATAGAAATATTACTATGCTTACCATTGGGTAGGGCATTGGCTTTTGCTTGGTTTTTCTTCGTGTGTGGATTAAATTGAGATAAGATTAAAAGTACGATTAGCATTTTGTAAACAACTTTTCGGCGCGTTATCTTTGTGCCTAAAAAAACGCGTCACCTAAAAATTATAGCATAGCCAGAGTTCAATATTCACTATTATTTTCAATTGAAATGTAAAAGAAAAGGGCTAAACCGAACAAGTTTTCTGCCTACCATAAAAATACTGTCAAACAAAAAAGTTGTAATAAACATTTATTGCATTTTTTTTTTATAAATATATTATTTACACTATTTAACTAACAAAAGAATATTTAAATAATATGCAACGAATAAAAACCATCGACACGAAAGTTATTACTTAAGTTTTACAATTCAAGGGTTGTCCCGCTGTCAGTCACTGTAGACTGCATAAAATATTACTCCACTAATATTATTCAACAGTTAGCTCTTACGCCTGCGCTTGCTTAATGACTTGTCGACTCGTTTTCATGAACCATTAACGTTTTTAAAACGTTCTCAGATGGGTTCGAGAGGGGTCCAACTTGTTAACTCTTAAGCAGGGTACTTGACCGATGTTATGGGGCGTGATATAATGTGTAATGTGTACGGAACTTTAGCGCTGACCGTTATTGCGCAGAATTAAAAAATAAGGTACCTGGGCGGGGCCAGCGGTACATTACCCATGCGCAGCTATCCCCTCTGCGTATCGCTCAGCGCTAGACTTACGTGCCGCTACTTTTACACAGCGAGCGTTCGTGCAATCAGTACGGAGTAAAGGTTCGTTTATATCTACAGACAATCAGCGTGCCACACTCTGGCAGACACTGACAGACACCGTTCATTTACATCTAACGTGACAGAAGTGTACCGTGTCAGGCAAAAAGTAAACAAATGTCGTCTGTCACTGTTCCGTTGCAGGTAGCCAGAGACACAGAGATATGAACCGCGCAGACAAAATATTCTCTCCGCGAATACTGGCCAGGCACGATCCGTGTCTGTCGGCGTCTGTGCGGCCGTGTTTAACGTTTCTATCGTATATGTTGTTATTCACACAATGTGTGTGTAATCAACATCCTCCACGCTCATTTTCACACGAATTATTTTAAATGTGCACGACTGTCAGCTTCGATATTCTAAACAATACTGCGCTGTCCTGCGTCGTCACAGCGTCGTCGCACCGCAGCACCCCTTCTCGCCTCGTCTCCCTCACTTATTGTGCGCTGCGCGTACGTTGTTTCGTTGCACGTTATTTCAACGCACCGTGTCATACCACATGGTGTGCTGAAACAACGGGCAGATTTGTATGTAGAACTACGTCAACGCTGCGACGTCGTAGCGACGACACAGCGCAGCGGCAGCGCAGCGGCAGCGCCCGCGTGGCATCTCTCTTACTGCATGCCACACTTCTCCGTTGCGTTGTCAAGAAAGCGAAGCAACGGAGCAGTGTAGATTCCCTCTACATTACGCCCCGGAACACGTCAGGTCCCGGTTTTATAGTTTTAATATTGGAGCAGTAGCCAAATTATAATACACAATAGTAACATATCATCAACAAGTTCCTATTATTATAATTTATATTCATTATTGCAGCTAGAGCTAGCATACACCTTAAATTAACCTCAAATTAACCTGTCTATGTCTATGTCTATATTGTTTTAAACTACATAGTTTTATAAAATACATTTTTCTGAGAACGTGTCCATCGGCACTTTTCTTATTGTCTTTACTTAAGAAGGCTACGAACCTCTCCCAAACGAAAACGGATCGGCCCATGCGGATTTGTTGTTGTTTCACGTCGAATGAAATGGCGCGCTATGAGTGGGAAAGCGTGTCTAACCATCAAATACGAAGCTGTCATGTGGCTGGGTGCGTGTGCTCGGTGTCGGCACCATTTTTTGATATTTTTTAGTACTTTCCGATTAATTTTGAATAAACGATTGATTTCAGAAATATTTTTGAATATTTATAATGTTGAAAATATTTAGGATGTTTGCAACGCGACAGATTTTCGAAAAAAGGTGTCTATCATATATAAAAAATCGCTTGAAAATCGATTTGGTGGTCAAAATTAGTTTCACTCTCATTTAAAGATAATTATGTTTTTTGAAAAACTAAACCGCTACAAAAATAGCTAATTTTCATCCGATTACGTATGCAAAATTTCAATAAGATCGGGGACTTAGTTTACAAATGAAGCGGAAAGTACGTTTGTATGGGGGCTAAGGCTATCCGTTCCGTTCTTAAGGGGAAGAAATTTGGTTCATGTGTTATTTAAAGATGCACTTACACTATAGTTATCACAACACGTTACCTCAAAAGGTTTTTTCTTTTGAGCCTTCTCACTTTGTCCGTCTTGTCGAGGAGCTGGATAGCCTCGACGTTCACATGATGATGACTCACTGTTCCTGAACAATATATTTATGAGGGAGAAAGTTTGTGTAAATGAAAATAATGGAGACTATTTAACCAGTAATCTCCTTTATTTTCGGCGATTTAATAATATTTTATCTACCCTACATAAAATTATCATGATATTGTACTTATTGTGTTTTATCTTAACTTCTAAAGGTATTAAACTAATCTCCAATTATAACTTATTGGAAACAGAATTTTTCTCGCAATACCGCCTACGGTTTATTTTGTTATGTCTATGACTGATGCTGCTGATAAAAACAAATGGAAAATAAATAAAAGCACTAATTCCTCCTCTCGTCGTTTTTAGATACTCAAGTTGCGATTCCCCCACTAATTAGTAACCTGGCAACTAAGTGGGGATTATTTTGTTATTCCAACAGGTATTTTTTGAGAATTTTCATAGCTGTCTGTTGTTTTTGTGATCAGATGTATATACTTGGTATTTTATTACAGTTTTGTATTTTACTATTTAGTATATAATGTCATACAATATTTGCGTTGCCTAGAACTTACGAAGTTTCACTTTCAAGTTTCCTTTAATAATAGTCTAAAATCAACTTCTAAATAGAAACTGCCGCTCCATAAAGGTTTCTTCCACCGACATCTAATAATATAACATCTAGAGCCCTGAATTTTGTTTCTCGATAGTATCGAAACGTTCCATTTTCGGGTATTATGTAGTTTCGTAGTAGTATGCCCGCTCGGTATAGGCGCTTTGTCAGGGCTACGTATAATAAATTCCTAAGAAATTTAAGGGTTCTAAAAAAACGACTTCGTCGGGCCTTGAACCCGCAACCCTCCCTCAGTATGGGATGCTTACGCACTATAAATACAAAGACTTTATAATAAATTTATTCGTAAATTCATCCAGTAGAAACTGATATTACCTCCAACTCCCCTACAACAACTTAAAAAACGTTATTAACCTCAAGCGATCACACTAAACCTATTCATGATGGGTACTCATTGTGAGTCCTCCGTAAAATTAAGTTCGATCTCTAGAGTATCAACTCCTACGTAGAATAAAGTCCGATCTGTAGAGTATCAACTCCTACGTTGAACAAAGTCCGATCTGTAGAGTATCAACTCCTACGTAGAATAAAGTCCGATCTGTAGAGTATCAACTCCTACGTTGAACAAAGTCCGATCTGTAGAGTATCAACTCCTACGTAGAATAAAGTCCGATCTGTAGAGTATCAACTCCTACGTTGAACAAAGTCCGATCTGTAGAGTATCAACTCCTACGTAGAATAAAGTCCGATCTGTAGAGTATCAACTCCTACGTTGAACAAAGTCCGATCTGTAGAGTATCAACTCCTACGTAGAATAAAGTCCGATCTGTAGAGTATCAACTCCTACGTTGAACAAAGTCCGATCTGTAGAGTATCAACTCCTACGTAGAATAAAGTCCGATCTGGAGGAGTCAATTATATTCATTTATTGAGTTGTTTCATGTGTCATCGAGCTCTTAAGGTTAACTATAAGATCATGATAATGAACCCCGTTGAGATACTACTACATAAAATCATCCCTACTAATTCATAACTACTTCCGTTCTATATAATAGTTAATATATAATAGCTCCTAATTTAAGCCACCTTTATCCAAACTGTGTGTGAAAAGGGCCTTACGAGGCGCAACAAGATTCAACCGTAGTCATGACGATGCCCCGACCTCTCGCCTGTTATTAAGCCTCTCTCAAACAATATGCCGCAAATTGAGTTAACTTACTAATAATGGTATCGTGAGGGCGATCCATTGAGGACCGAGCCAATCTTTCCTTTTCCCCCGCCGGGGTAGCTACAGGTGAGGTAAGAAAAGCTGGCGCACGCCTCTTGGTGAATATAGGAATCTTCGATATTCGTTTTCATTTAAAAAAAAAACAATATGGCTCCGCTCGGGAAACCCTCTAGAGGAAAAAGGGGGCAAATCTCAAAAAGTCAGAATTTTCCCTAGGTCCTACACACGATTCCGCGAAAAAAAACATACCGCACCTCGACCATCAAGGAGTGCAATTATGTCAGTCAGTGAGTGATTCTGTAGAAAACTCCTGACTGTCTATACTCGCAGCGTCAAGGCATATCATGGTTGAAAGAAAAAAAGAGTCGGTGCGATTATAAGTTAGTTTATTCATCATTATAATGTAATTTACATAACAATTCAATGTTACGTTCCGCGATGCTTGGTTCTACGATTAGCGTGCGTTAGAAACGGTAGCTTCATACCTAGACGATCCAGCCCAATGTCGAAGCTTCATACGAAGAATAGTGAAAAGCTCGAACTGAGGCCATCCCAGATCATCACCCCTATATTCTAAATTGATCCGTTCGGGAGTTGATACCTAGCATGTGTACCTATAACCTTAAAAGTTTTAAGGTTGTCGTATTCTTAAATATTGCCGTTAAATGTTCCGGCTATCTCATTATAAGCTGCGTATGTAACCTCTCATTCGATTTGCCGAGATTAATACCCACAGACTTCATACAAAACTGACGATTTTTCGGAGCTCTGATTGATAGTCTGGTGCGTGTCAAAGGGATGAAAATTCAATGAAAAGTACATTATTGTTATTATGCAGTCTGTATACGAAATATTTGAATGCAATCGCACAGTTACTTCACATGGGTACCTTCTTTGTGATTACTCAGTCCCACTAGTTCTGTGGAGAATTACGGTACAGAACTAGTGGAAATAAGCAAATGAATAAGTACATGGTGATACTGATTGTGTAGTGAAATTATGATGTTGCTCGAATAACGAGTTTTGCTATCTATCAGGACATAGGACACAAACTCGTTATAACACAATACCTCTCTGCAGTTCTAGGAAATCGCCGATTCGCATCACATTAGCTCTATTCTCAAGATTTAGCACTGTAGTCTGCGCTGTTATGATGAAGCATTGCTTGCCACTTCACTAGCATAGTGCTTTCGTCGCTCGAACGCTGCATTGTTATTTCTTAGCAAAGTGCTGAAATATTGCGCCGGCGGGTTTTCAAAACTGCCACGGTGCGGTGACGCAGAGAATATAATCCTTATTGTGTGCACTTAAGGAAGACGAAATCGCTCGTTTTGGATTTCATTTTTCGACTGTTCACCGCAGAATAGCAAAATGCACTGTATCTTTCGAGAGATACAGCGTTGTTTCGCTTGTGTTCGTGGTAGGGTGCAGGTGCAAGCAATCTCGAGGCAGTCGCGTGAATCACGCCTGTTGCGCAGCGCTCATACATCTTGGCTCGCTCAGTGTCATATCCTGTAGCTCTTTTTGCGAAACCAAACTCTTTCGAGTGAAAATTATTCTAGACTGTTGTTTGAAGATTTAAAAGAACACCTTTTATGATGCTCAACTGCATAAATGAGCACGATTTACTCGCGTGAAGGCTAATTCTATTTTTGTTGGACAAGTCTGCCTAAGATAGTGAAAGAAAATACATCTTTTTGTCTACTGAGACTATAGACATGGTTCGACAAATCGGCGGGTATGTGTGGGTGACGGAAAGTCCATTAAGTTCTAAGTGTCGCACACAATAGGACAATGGACGTCGAACAGAGCCGTTCACCTCCACGTAATGTGACACTGAGCTTTAGTCTACCACAGGTATTGACGTAAGAAAAAACACACAAATAGTCTGTCAACCTCAAAGTAGACGAGACGCCAACGGTTGTCAAAAATCTATACATACTCAATTTTTAAATTAATAAAGATAAGACAGAGTCGTAACGAAAAGCAAGCGGCGCCATAAAAGAAGTTGAAGTTGAATATAAACAATCCGTCAGTATTTAACCAAAAATTTACTATATTGTTTTTTTATTTTTAAACGCCTATTTAACGTTGCTATTTGTCGATTTGTGATCCTTGTCATCCTTTGTACAATAAATATTATTAACTATTATATTATATCTAGTATGTTGACTCCAAGCATGTGAATTTAAGTTTGTTTGTTCGGATTTGTTGTTATAATTTGCAGCGTAGCTAAAGTCGACTATAAGACATAATACTCAAAAACGCCTGAAAACGCTTCACTCGCTCGAAAACGCATTACAACTTGGAGACGTCAAACACTATCAGCGCTGAAAGTCTATCACACGCCATTTTGAACCTCTCAAACAGGGAAACGGTAAAGCTTCTCAAAGTAACTGAGTAACTGCACTCGATTCGATTCGGCTGCGACTTCTGCAAACATCTCACTGCCATACATATCAGTTACCGAGACGGCGCCGCGCACCTCTTATTTGTACGAGCAACGAGTACGAGCAAACACCCTCAAGGAAGGGGTACAGAAAAAATGGAGACGCGTCCCGAATAAACACAAGAGAAATAACGACATCAAACAATAATTGAAATCATAGCTTGGCGCCGCGTCGGTGGAGGGACGCTAATGCCACTAAGCATACGTGCCTTTGGAGGACTCAATGTACTTGTAATGATAGGCATGTACAGAGGGTAGCATCAATTGGTAACCCTCGAGCGGTAGAAATGTAAACGTTAAAGGGGTTACCAATTGATGCTGCTCTCCGTACATATGCAATGTTCAACCACTGATAATGAGGTCCTGGGTTCAAATCCTGGGTCGAGCTATAATTTCGGATTCGGATTCTGGTTCCGTATCATCGTACAAAATTTTCGCAAAAGAAACCCTAAAAGTGTTTTTTTTTTCGAAACAAAAGCAATTAGCCAACTCGATGCCGTCACCCATCCAAGTACTGACCGTGCCCGTTTCTTTTTAGAGCACTACTGTTAAAATTTTAACTGTCTTCCTAATACGGTTCAAAAGACAACTTGCCCTAACAAACGCAGAGCAAAACTTGCTAAACTGTCTATATTTTACGGTTCATAAGATACAGTCCGCTGACAGACGGACGGATGAACAGACAGCGGAGGCTTAGTAATAGAGTCCCGTATTCACCCTCCGTGTATGGAACCCTAAAAAAGCAAATGATAGGAAGGAAACATTTCTCTCGGCATAATACTTCAAACTCTACTTAAAAATTCAAAATACCTTCACAATGAGCTAAAACTTGTGTGAAGACGGTACAATAGGACGGTACGGACAAGCGTTTTTATTTATAAGCTCTTGCAGGTGTGTTTGAGTTTCAATAATACGGAAACTCTCTGCTCGATAAAATGTGGGCATCGGGAAATGTATTGTTCGTTACTTCGGACATAAGTCTCCGGTTAACTTTTTTGAGTTCGCACGTTTAAAATATTGCGTACGAAATACACGATCACTTCGATCCATGATACTCAATGTTGTCTGGTCTAGTTTCTAAGAACTTAACTATGTATTATTAAAATATCTATGTATGTATTAAGTCTGTAGGTTATCCCTCACAAGCTCTGCTTACTTTGAATCTAGATGTGTGGGTTGGTCAGCATTAATTATGTACAACTTTTGCAGGCTCTTATTTAATTTGCAAATGCATGCTTGTATGTTTGCTTAGGTCAAATTGCTAGATTTTAAGCTTTATCTCGGAAACATTGGGTCTACCGAGACAATTCTCAGTGTCATAGTATATGTATATTATATCGAATAATATATTGTATCAAATTTATTCTACTTTAAAAACGCCCTGAGAAGGTACTATCACAAACTAGTCCTTTACCATAAAGGACTAGTTTTAGATATTATCGTTAAATCCAAATTTTCTCGGTTTTTTAGATTTTTGACTAAGTTGCGTTCGGCGCTCGAGGTAACAAACTTGGATTGTTCATTGGGCTTTAAATTTGACGCAAACTACCCCGTACTTTCTCGTTGTTCGTTTCACTTTTAAGGTTACTGGACTATAACCTGATGCTGCAGCCAGGTTTGTCTTATCACGATCCCTGGAGATGAGGCTGCAGCATAATAATTTGAGGTTACTTAAAATTATGAATATACTTTTGGTTGCTAATAAGAGCTTGTTATAAGTATAATTTTTCAATAAAACTTTCATAATATAATATCGACAGTGTCTATTAAGCCTAATTACTTTTGTTTATATAAATGGTCAATACCCACCATTACATGTCATGGCAACAAAAGCAAGAAAAACATAGGTTATCTGATATGCCATCGGACACATGACCATTAGGGAAACAATAATAAATACCCATAATAAAGATTTATCTTCTAATTAGACACTTGATCTGACCATCTATGTTTACTCTTGAAACAAAATATCGATATGAAATGATACAGCAATTATCTAGAAAGAAGAACTTATATTTTGATTGTGTTTTTGTATTGTTTACCAACTATGCAGTATAACATACTAATTTGTTTATTTAGATACACTACATTTTTTATTGATAACGCCAAATTACACAAAATCACCGAAAATAAGGTTAGTAATATCGTTCAATCTTTTTCATTATCGGTCAATATTGACCTTAGAAATCGCTTCTAAGCGATAAGGCCGCCCATTGGACTTGTATGTCTATGTGCTTTATTTGTCTTTGTAGTGTACAATAAAGAGTTTTGTAATTGTAAAATAACAAACAAGATGCAAATCTAAACATCCAAGGTATTTGTTACGCTGTTTCTTGGGCTAGTAATTCTGTGCTCTAATGGATAAGAAATTCGTGTTCTAATTTTGCCTTTAGTCCACTTTCAAAGCCATTTTTCACGACTAGTTAAGTAAAACCACTTTTTTTCCCTTATCGATAACTGGTTATTAAAATGGAATAAAAAGTGGCCTGTCTTAACTGACATCCGAAAATAGTTAAGAAAGGAGAAATATGATTCTGCTTTTACAACTAGTTCTGAAATAAGAATCTGTACTCAAATCGTTTAACTAAAAACCTCATTGTTCAAATTACCTACATATGAGCCACTAAACGCAGAAATTAAATATTAAATACGTACAAAAATAAAGACATATTGTTAAATTGGACCTAAAACTTTGTAGCCTGTTTTAAATTATGTTACAAGTTACACAAGCTAGAAGTTGATGCTATATACATATTCATTAAATTTAGCTATTTCTAAGAACCATATTATTCGCGTCACAGTATCTAAGAATTTCCTCCTCATTGTTTTTATTTGACTGATAATATCGAATACTTACTGAAATAGGAACTGAAAGAAAATGTTATGATAACCAACATCAGCCCAACAATTACTCGGTTGAGTTCCTTAAGTAACCAGGGCCCGTATTCTCTATTATTCAATAACAAAACGCGCGAGCTCTGCGACTTAAAAAACCTGGTATTGACTGAACATAGCTCTATAGATGGCGGTGAAATGCTGGAATGGCTTTGATCGAGCACGGCATATAATTTGTGGGGTAAAATAAGTACCTATATTATTAATATCATTATGTCATCAATATCTTTATAATTTCTGATGGGTCATTTGCTAGGTAAAGTTGAAGAGGCTTAGTATGATACTACCCTAAAACACGAGTCGGTACCATCCATCTAGCTAGTTCGTTTAACCCCTCTTACAAAATTCCTTCATCAGTTTGACGTGTGTATTCTGTGTGTCGGTCTGCTGCATGTAACTCCTAAACTGATCTAGTTTTTTGTTGTTTGCAAAGGTGATATAATCATATACGTGAATATTCTTAACTAAACTGAACTGCAAAACTAAGTATCACACTTTTAAATTTGCAATAATTTTTTTTAGTACACAAGATATACTTTTTAAATAAAAGGACTCGAAAAAGAGTTTAATTTTATATATAAAAACTTCATAGTCGATAACCTTCTTTTAAAGAATATAAATCTTCTATAGTAAAGAAGAAGAAAAAATTTAAAAGTGTAGTACTTAGTTTTTCAGGATATATGGAAATTCGTCCAGTGGTTCAGTTGTTACGATAGTTCAATTTAAATCAATATCGGTTGTATTTTTTTGTAATTAGCATATAACCCTCGTAAAGGTAGAAAACACATTGTCATACTGCGTCATGCTATTAACCATATTACGTACATGAAACCAATATGCTACTGACGCGTCCCGACACAACACAAAACTGTGCTTCTCCCGTAAGACACCGCGTTAATTATATGGTTATAGCGAATAAGGATTTACGAGTGGGTTACGTTTCATTAGCGAGATCGACTAAAGAAAGGTACTTTCCAGGCAATCTCTAACAAGATTAAATTGTTTCTCTAAATTTCGTTCCTGATTTTTATCGGATTTATAGCTTTTCTATTCCAGATAATTTGTTATCATATCATACATTAACAGACTTAACCAGTCCACTTTTGGACGTAGGCCACCACTGAAAGTGCCTTATTATCAATATAATTTTGCTCTTGGTAGTTATAGGATAAACCTCAAAACCAGCTTTGCTGATTAAGTTAAACAAAATCCAACACCTGTCTTTTCTACACCGTTCAAATTCATTACAAAGACAATGCGGATGCGATGACAAAGTAAACGAATTTTGGCGTCCGGCCGTATCCGATGTCCTTCCCAGGCCGGCTCCGGACCGTAATGCCATTTCCGACCGGCAGCCCCCGGCCCGACAACGGGATTAGGGAAAAACGGGAATTTAATAACACTGATACACGTCTTGGGGCGAGCAAACAGTATGCCGTCCCTACATTTCCGATTTTCGATAGGTACTGTGTATATCAAATCTTTACCGAGGCGAAGATCGGTTCGGTTTTTTTTCCGACTTCGAAAAACGTCGGGGATCTATATTTTTTTGGCTGTATGTCTGTTCATAGATTTCTTCGTCAATTGTGGAGTGATTTTACTGATTCTTTTGATTTTGCATAGATAATGGAGTGGTTCTATAAAATTTTTATCCCCGATGGATTACATTTGCAGCGCAAAACTTTTGTTCGGAATAAACAAGAATTCGAACTTGGTTTATTGTCAAAACAATCACTGATATTGCATGTTCATCTTTTTCAGCCCACATACTTCTTCCGCTGAAAATACATATGTCCCTCAAATAAGAGATTAATAGAACTTATATGATCGTTTAAGACATTCATAATCATAATAATCTTTAAATGCAAAAGTGTCGCCCGTTTCCCGGAATGAATACCCTCTAAGATTTTTGAATAGAGTTTAAAATTTGAGACACGCCGTATTATTGGCACGTGAGCGTTTGAAAAACGGAAATGCAGTAAAGAACGTTTCGTCGTAGCTTAGCACGTGACCAGCTGAAGCTACGAACTTGCTACGAAGCTCTACGTACTGCTACGATATAAAGCGAATTTTATAATTCGTCGGGTATTTTCTTCTGCTGTATCCATCACATGGCAACATAGTATAATATAATATGTACTGCACACATATCTAATCTCCGTTGATACTGGTTGAATATTCGGCTGTGAGGACATCATCATAGTATAAACAATATCTTAGCCTGAAAGAGATCGCTTCTAAGAGATATGGCCGCCCATTGTACTTGTAATGTCTTATGTATTGCGTTGTAAGACCTAACCGCTCGATGCCGCAAACTTACTGCCGTTTAATTTATGAAAAAAAACTAATGTCACGTTAACGTTTGAATTAGACCTTACTAATTTAAGAAAAATCTCGCAAGCACTCAAATCCTCAAACTTCAACCAAATAAAAGCAACGTGCAGGTTATGAAAAAATAACTAACGTCACGTTTACGGTCGAATAAGAGACCTTAATAATTAAATAAATATTTCGCAAACACCTTTATAGCTCAAACTTTAACCATTTAGTTAAAGTTTCGATGAATGTTGAGAAAAAAACGACCTCGATTTTATTTAAAAGCAACGTGATTTTTTCTCAACATTCATTGAAAACTCCGACAGTTAAAAAACATTTTTGAAGAAATCCCTACAAAAACCCTACAAACGTTTTCAACTTTAGCGTTTGTAAAGTGGTCTTGCCATACAAAAACGTAGTTTGCTCGCTCCCTGCGTTCCAACGGTTTCCGTTCCTCCGAGTTGAGAAGACCCAGCGATGCTTTCCATCTTTAGACTTATTGGCAAGTTGGGAAATTCACCCAAACATAATAAGCATAAACGCGTGTGCTTTGAAGTTGAATTTGTGATTAGCTGACTCTACGTACAAACAAGATTATTGTTATTTTCTTTGGTAACTGCTTAACATTTAATATGAGCTGTTAAGCTTGACGATAGAGGTTCATTACTACTTCTAAATTTAAAATCTATCATAATGTGAAAGACGAATCGACAGCAAAAAGACTTTCTGTTAATCTATGTATATAAAATGAACGCCTATTTCTCCTGGTCCGGCTATAACTTGAGAACGGCTTTACCGATTTCATTCATAGATAGATAGATAGATAGAATACTTTTTATTGTACCACACAAACACAAAATACATAGAGAAGGAAATGTTGACAGCAATGAAGTACAAAGGGCGGCCTTATCGCTTTGAGCGATCTCTTCCAGGCAACCTTGGGATGAACTGGACATAAAAGAACAATAAAGACGGTGGCGTTAAGAGTTACTTATAAGAAATAAAACAATAATAATTACACCTTCACTATGTACTATAATACCTACTTATCATAAACTATTCATCTATTTTTTTTATGTTTTCTAATATTTCGAAGAAGGTTTTATATGAAAAAAAAAATTTGAAAATGCGCAGACACTTAGCTGACCTTTATTATAAACTTTTTTGATGTAACCTTAGCCCCAGCGTTATATACTCTTAGCTCTTGCTAAGCACGTTTGAAATAACTGTCAGTTGTTTGACTTGAATGACAGTATAACGTCTGTCGGGTCAGCTAGTTTTTAATAAAAAAGACACGAGGCTGCTCCCTACCTAAAATATTCAAATATCAAAATGCTTTATTTCCAGACCTTACAGGACTCTTGGACACGTCACAAAGTTCAAATTTATATAATTTGAGTAAAACTAGGAAATAAAGTTATCATTTTGTATCCATCATTTATTTTTACCCGACTACCGGAGGGTTATGATTTTAGCACCCTATGTATGTATGTAGCCGATTTCTTTGTTCCCACGTAGCGCTGAAACTACTACTTCGATTTCAACAAGTGAGGTATCGATTGATTCGTCTCATTACCCCGATGGTTATAGGCTATAGTCTCATTACCCCGATGGTTATAGGCTATATGGTGTCCGACAAAACTGAGGGTCTTAAGAGATAGCTGGGTCTAAATTACACCTGGAACACTTCGATAGCGCGATAAAATTTTGTAAGAGACGACATCTAGTTACAATTCGATTCTAATTTAGTTTGATGTCATGAGTGAAGGATGACACACCCGTTGCCATGGAGACCTCTTGTTTATTTGTTACCCTGGCAACGGGTCATCTAGGGATGGGCAAATGAAAATATGTATCGATATACATATATTGTATCGATATACATATATTGTATCGATATACATATGTATGGTAAAAAAAAATATAGTTAAAAACTAAAACCCGACTACATAAAAGTCTTAAACAAGCGTTCACCTATTGTCCATAGCATTTTCTTTTGATACTTAGGTAGTCGGAGGCCTTTGTTACTAATTGTACCCTAGGTATATGGGGTGGGTGCCTCCGACCTACCTAAGTATCAAAAGAAAATGCTATGGACAATAGGTGAACGCTTGTTTAAGACTTTTATGGAGTCGGGTTTTAGTTTTTAACTATATTTTTTTTTGTCACTACAATCTTTTTAAGGTAAGTACAATCTTTTTAAAGTAAGGTAAAAGAAGCGAAAAAGAAACCTTTACCTGTTTAGGTTGTTAGTTTTCGAATTGGAGCAAAACTCGTTGCAAGCTTTTTATCCTCTAGATAATCTGATATTTTGTAATAAGCCTTTGCAACTCACTTAGAGTTTTGTTGTAGAAGCCAACATTGCCCTTTAAAATATACACCCGGTTCCAAAAATAACGGGTTGGTCACAAAAAATGAAATATCTCCAGAACTGTAAAAGTTAGATCAATGAAATACAAAACAGAATAAAGACATTTTAGTTGCGCTTCTTTTAACATATAATTTAAACTGGTTGTATAAAAACTTCTTTAGAAAACCAAAATTTAAATTTTTAATAACAACATTTTTGCTGCATTTCATTATGGATGCTTTCCATTTCTATTCTGTCACAAAAAAAAATATCGTGAACCACCACGTCCACGTGTATAATTATTATTGTGTGAGGTGAATCATGGCAGTCGCGCTAGAGGAATGTACCAGGATCCTGACTTTTTTGAAACTTGGGCGGAGCCAGCGTGAAACAGCCAGAAACATTGGTGTATCTTTGTCAACTGTTCAGCGGGTAGTCCAGGGGTACCAAGAGACCAGATCACACCTTAGAAGACCAGGAAATGGCAGGCCAAGATGCACAACGGCCAGGGAAGACAGACAACTGGTGGCTACAATGCTCCGAAATCGTTTTCAAACTGCTGTTGGTCTAAAAAATCACTTTATTCGCTTTAGAGGTGGCACTCAAATAGTGAGGAGACGTCTTGCCTAAGCAAACTTGAAACCATTGAGGCCCGCAAATGGCCCTAAACTGGAAGGGGGACATCGAATTGCAAGACAGAGATACGTGCGCGAGCACATAAACTAGACACTAGACGATTGGTCTAGGGTAATGTTCACGGACGACTCTAAATTCATGCTTTATAAGCAATGTATTATTTATTATTTATTTATAATCTAATGGTAGGCAGTTGGTCGCTTGTACAGAAAACCAGGGGAGCGCTTCCATCAAGCGTGTGTGGGGGAAAAAGTGGCGTACGGTAGAGGTTCCGTACGAGTTTGGGTTGGGATTTCTGGCGAGGCCCGCACCGAGCTGGTACTCATTCAAAATGGAACTCTAAATGCAGAAATGTACGTGGAAGAGATCCTCAATGAACATGTGGGACCTTTCATGGCCAGGATGGACCGGCATGGCATATTAATCCATGATAATGCACGTCCCCATACCGCCAGAATTGTACATGACTACCTTGAAGAGGTCGGTATCGAACTCATGCAGTGGCCAGCGCGAAGCCCTGACTTAAACCCCATCAAGCACGTCTGGGACGAGCTTCAACGATGCGTGAAAGATCGAAATACCCCGCTAATCACGCTTCCCGACCTCAAACATGCATAGGTGGAGGAATGGGAAGTTATTCCTCAGAACCGGCTCCGAAATTTGGTGTACAGCATGCCTAATCACTTTGAAGCTGTCAGAAGAGCTCGTGGAGGCAGTACAAGTACTAAAATGAAAAAAGTTATGAAAAACAGCAAAAAAAAAAAACAATCATAAACAATAATTAATTTTCAGAAAAATATGACTTACTTTAGTTTTTTTTAATTTCGAGATTAATATTGTAGGTGCACTTAAGTTTTATTTTATCTTTTTATATCTTTATAATTAAATTCTCAATTGAACAGTTTTCCTTTCATTAGGATAGCATTCGTAGTTCGGGAGATATTCGGGTTTATGTGACCGACCCGTTATTTTTGGAACCGAGTGTACAATAATCTTGTGTAGCCTATTTGTGGGCACAGCGATTTTGTATTCAGTCATAAAGTTCAACACCTTGTTCTAAGAAAATCAAAGTCAAGTAAAACGAGATGAACCTTAAACTTATTTAAAGCAATAGAACTTGAGTCCAACAAGTGTCCCGATCAAATATTCATACTTGAATCGGAAATATATTAAGATTGGAGAGGCTGGAACGCCGGCCAAGTTTCTATACCACATTCGATGGAACTTCTCCGTCGATTAGCATCGACACGAACTTGCTCCTTGCTGTTTTGATGTTTATACTCTATTCGATATACTTATTTTGGGGTAGTTGTGTTTTGAAGCGTATTTAAGAAACACTTTCTTATTATATTATATTTATTGTACACACAAGACAAAACTCAAAATTGTACGATAGTCCGTTTTTTGCTACAGATTGTTAGTTTTTTATATTATGTGCTTTGGAATGTGTGTATAAAACTATCCTTATGCAAAACAATCCATTTGGAAGCTACTTTTAATCAAATGTTCAAATTTAAAAACTATATTCGCAGACAACAAATGGTCGATAAACAAAATAAACGGCAAACAAGTAGAAATTATTAGGATAGTAAATGTAAATTACTAGTAATTATTCCCTAACAATAACGTCGTGATCTTTTTAGTTTCTTATGACGGTTTGAAATTCCGATACGTAATAACGCAAAAAATTATAAATATGTACGTATAAATAAATAATGCTGGACAATTCACACTGCATCATCTAGCCCCAAGCTAAGCAGAGCTTGTGTTTATGGGTACTAGATAACTGATATATATAATACAATGTATTACATATATATATATATATATATTTATTATACATAGAAAACGACGAGAACACCCTGAACAAATATCTGCATATATACATATATATAAATAAATAGACAGTTTAAAAATGGTTTTCTTATTGTATTTTGGCTTTCTCCATAATCCTAACATTTTCCCCCTTTGGATTTGCTTTGGACATCTTTGTCTCATAGACCTCTCAACGGATTTGGCCTCACTAAGTTACCAGCATATTTTAAATGTCATCTGTCCACCTATCACACGCAAATCGAATGAACGGTCGGATAGTATTGCTCGTTTTACCATACAGCCAAAACACCCAAGTTCTCAGTGACAGACTGAGAACTTCGTTCGCTTTGCTCACTCCGTTCAATAACTAGTTTCTAACAGTTGTGAAAAATGTGACTATCGTATTTTTCTGATATTATTTCTAGAATGTCGTTGCGTCTCACTTTGCTTATGATTAATGTTACTAGCTCTCGCATAATCGCCCTAAAACCATCATAATTCGCAAAGGTATTCGCGAACGACCCGAACATATCCGAGGTTTAAAGAGTATAAACCGAAGTTCAGTTCAAGCATATGTTAGAGTTCAGAAAACTTGTTTCGTAATTTATCCTATTTCTAGTGATACAGACCATTCTTCGGCATCCGCAACCCCAGAGCGGGTAGCGAAATGAAATTCCGACGACATTCCAAAAAACAAATGCGCCCGCGATTATGACCATCGACAATACAGAACTAACTAAAAACTACAATGAAACGGGCACGTCTATTTCTATTGCAGGTCTGAATCTGTTCTCAATAAAACTTAGTTATCAATGTACAAAAAAAATTGTACATTGTAAGACAAGGTTAGGTTACCAAGTTTTGGATTTGTGTAAAGCATTGCTAGCATTCGGTCTTCTTTAAGTTTACTGACCTAGGAAATTATTTTGAAAACTAGTTCTCACAAATAAAGAAGCTTAATCTATCTGATGTACATATGTATATACTTGCCATTGTGGTCTTCCAGCTTATATGTATTTTTCATTTATCCATGACGCGAAATGTGACATTTTCTTCTTGAAATATACAAAAACACGACTAGATTATTTTTACCGGCATTTTATCGTCAGAGATTTGAAAAGGAGATAAGGCAATTTGCCCTAAAAGGATCAGTAAGTATAATCTAATCGCGTCCAGCCTTTCATATTTTTCAGTACCATTAGTCAGAAGTTATGTTATATAATGTATAAACACGATAAATCTATTTTGCATGTTGTCGTAAGATCTTTCATCAGTTTGATCATCGCTGAAGAGCTTTTAGATACATTTATTATTTAACATAATATGTTTTTTCGATAAAACTAAGCTGCCGTCGGCCTACATATCCGCTTTAAAATAGGTATCTACCTACGCAGTTGCCTTAACTTCTCTAACTCCATGCTTTAATTAATATATTAATAATTAATTATACCATTAACAAAAATTCATTGTTCTTGGACGATCGGGTATAAAAAAACTTAAACTATTTTTATGCAGGGAAGTACCTATACATAAATCCCGTTAAAACATTTACATGTTAGAATTTATTCTGTTCGGAATCTGTGTAAATCAATTCTGAGCACTTAAATCTTGTATTTATAGGAAGAGTCTTTCGGTGAGCTTAAATTCTTTATTGTACAGACAAATTAAATAAAAGTTAACAAATAATGGAATTGTACAAAGGCGAGCTTAACCCTAAGAGAGTTTTCTTACAGCAAACCTACGGATATATGTACCTCTATAGAAAATTTGTGAAACGATGTAATTGTATATACAATTTCTTTCTGGCTGTTTCATGAACATAATCTGAAGGAAGGGTTGAGAACTCCTTTATTCGTCAATACTATATCCTGTCTCCATAATCAGGTAGAATCTAGATCAGATTCCACTTTTATGACAACTGGTACCTGGTGGAACATACTTACTGTATTTATTTGAACTCTATGCTTTACCTAGTCCCCATAATATTGTGTTATACCTTATCGAATTTGCATGTTTTTACTGAATATCTTTCCTTTGGCGCAGCCGAGATCAAAGGCCAGCGCGAAAGTGATTTCGCACCGAGTAACTTCAACAACATTCAGTTTCGCCACCCTGTCTGCTCCGCTATCTGGCTTCTGAATAAATTTTATCTAATCAGGAAAATTGTAAATTGCCATTTGATGCTCTACGGTTTCGATTGCCTACATTATATGTATTTATAAACTATAAATTAAAAAGCTTGCGTTAAAATTCATTTGGAAGGTATGTATGTTTTTCTTTCCACACCTACTTGTGTTCGAAATCATTAATCTGTTTGCAATACCTGTAAACGAAAAAAACAAATTGAAATCATGCCTGACGTATAATTCGAGACGTCATTTACATTTTCCATTACCGGCGAGCGCCCGATAAAATATTTATGGACGAAATAACATTAAGAAAACGCCGCTTGTTTCCTTCGACATGTATGTTTAATGCGTTGATAATCTGGAGGCTTTTGATGTCAAAGGCGACGCCGACGCCTCCCAAGCCGCTTAACGCTGGACATAGCGTTCTCACTCCACTTTCCCCCACTTTAAATTATTCTGAACGCGATCTACCAACGAAATTGTTACTTAAGAACTTAATCGACGCATCGCTCTTTGTCTTTGTTACGAATTGTTTACACAAAACACCCATTTAATTTCGTAGAATTCCCAATTCCCTTGTCCTTTCTACGTGTATTTGTAACCACCGTAGTGTTATAAATTTATTTTAACGAAAACCTATTTTGCTGCTCGCCATTCCATTATTGGCTTTTTCAAATGGACATTTGTCAATTTTATTTTGCATCTGTGATATTCGATATTTGGTGGCTAACGAATCCTTTGGCATGAAACAGAAAATTTGGACATTCAAATGAGTTTTGTGGTTGCATGAATGGAATGGTATTGACGTACTTCTTTGTGGTTTTTTTTGCTGGTAAAATTAAAGTTTCAACTTTATTTTCGCAAAGAGTTTATTTCATTAAATCATGCACTGCCCAGACTCAGGGACACGCTGCGCTGGTCTACCTTGACATGAACTTCGATGTTTTTGAAAATCGATTCGAACGGCCATTTTTCTGCTACCACCAGTGAGAGGGTTCAAATATTATTATCAATGACGATGATTTATATAATGTAGTTTACTATGAGCTTGTGTATAGTTAAATTTATCATCTAATTTTTCGTTTCATTTATTTTCCAGTTTAAGATAATTACAACTGAATCTTACTTCCTCCAAACTAAGTACACTCTAACTACATAATTATGTATATAAGTGCGGTTTTGATTTCTACCTTCACGCCAAGCACTGGTATTTGCTTTAGGATTGAATAATCGCACGCTTGGGCGTATTCTATATGTTTTCATGGCAATTTCGTGAAATCTATACTTATAATAAAACTGTAACAGGTCCAATTCTGTACATTGAAGATATTTTCAATTTTTTTTTGTAGGGCATTCTTTTGCCGATACTGATGCCAAAAATGGATTTTTTTTTTTATCATGTCTGTCTGTCTTTCTGTCTGTCTGTCTGTCTGTCTGTCTGTATCTTGGCCGCGCATAGCTCCGAAACTACCGAACGTATTGAAATGAAACTTGGCAGGATTTGAGTTCATAGTACGAGGAAGGACATAGGATACTTTTTATCCCAGATTTCAATAGGGTTCCCTTGGGAGAGGGGATGAAAGTAAAATTGGTTGGCTGCACATAGCGCCGGAACTACTGAATGTATTCAAATGAAACTTAGCAGGATTTGAGATCATACTATGATGAAGGATATAGGATACTTTTTATCCCAGATTTCAATAGGGTTCCCTTGGGAGAGGGGATGAAAGTAAAATTTTTTGGCTGCGCGTAGCGCCGAAAGTACTAAATGTATTCAAATGAAACTGGGCAAGATTTGAGTTCATAGTATGAGAAAGGTTATAGGATACTTTTTATCCCAGATTTTAATAGGGTTCCCTTGGGAGAGGGGATGAAAGTAAAATTTTTTGGCTGCGCGTAGCGCCGAAATTACTAAATGTATTCAAATGAAACTTGGCAGGCTTTGAGTTCATGCTAGGAGGAAAGACATAGGATACTTTTTATCCGAGATTTTAATAGGGTTCCTTTGGGAGAGGGGATGAAAGTAAAATTTGTTGGCTGCGCATAGCACCGAAACTACTGAATGTATTCAAATGAAACCTGGCAGGATTTGAGTTCATACTATGATGAAAAACATGGATTCTGATACTTCTTATCCCAAATTTCAATAGGGTTCCCTTGGGAGAGGGGATGAAAGTAAAATTTCTTAGCTACGCATAGCCCCGAAACTACTAAAGGTATTCAAATAAAATTTTGCATGATTTAAGTGCATATTACAAGAAAAGGGCATAAAATCCTTTTTATCCCGGCATTCAGAAGGGTTCCCTTATGAGAGAGGATGGAAGTGAAATTTTGCGCGTTGCAGGATGGCGCGCGGGCCAAGGGCGGTAGAGAGCGATAGCCCCCCTCTGTGGGGGGCACTGGCAGTGGGGCCCCAGGCAGCGGGGGCCCCAGAAGTGGAAACTCTAGCAGTGGAGCTCCTCACACAACCGGACCCTCCCAGTAGCCCCCCGCAGGGGGGCCCCCACATTGCCCCGCAGTGGGACCTCAGTAGCACCGGCAGTGGGGCCCCAGAAGTAGGGGCCGCCGGCAGATGGCCTCCCGAAGTGGGCACCCCACATTGCCCCGCAGTAGTACCCCCTCATTAGCCCCCCACAGTGGGGGCACCAGCAGTGGGGCTGTCAGCCGGGGGCCCCCCACATTTCCTCGCAGTGGGACCCCCGGTAACCCCCTCAGTGGGACCCACTCAGTAAGCCCCCACAGTGGAGGGCACCGGCAGTGGGGGCCCCCCACATTGCCCCGCAGTGGGACCCCAGTAGCCCCCCGTAGTGGCCCCTCGCAGTAGGGTAAAATTTCTTGGCTGCCCTAGCGCTGAAACTACTGAATGTATTCAAATGAAACTTGGCATGATTTAAGTTCATACTACGAGGAAGGTCATGTAATACTTTAATCCTGGAATTCGTTAAGGTTCCCTTGGGAGTGGGGATGGAAGTGACATTTCTCGGCCGGAGTGTTTGGTATACATCAGAACAGAACAAATGAGAGAAGACTGCGCGCTGAGAATTATGTAGATCTGCGAGACGCCATGAATCAAGATAGAAATTGTGAAGATTTAGGACGACTGGTGATTCTTCCTTCCAGTTTTAGAACTGGACAATAGATATGTAGTGCCCTATTCTCGTAGGTACTATCAGAAGTTTTTGAAACGCATATTATACCTAGGTAAATGTGGAGCTGTGTGACGTCCAGTCAATAAAATCTAGGTATATGTAATTCTATACTATACTACATTAATAAAAATAAGTAAGGTTTGTGAGGTTGTAGGGAGTAATCTCTGAATCTACTGAGCCAATTTTGAAAATTCTTTCACCTATTGAAAACTACGTTATTTGCGAGAGTTATAGGCTATATATATTAACAACTAAAAATGTTTACCGCTCAACGAAGTGGGCACGGGTCAGCTAGTATAATATATTATTATAAATGTCAAAGTTTGTATGGATGGATGTATGGATATTTGTTACTCTTTCACGCAAAAACTACTGAACCTATTAAGCTGAAATTTTGTATGGGTATAGTTTGGGACCTGGAATAACATATAGGCTAGTTTTTATCCCGGTAAAAAGCGGGCGAAGGCGCGGGTCTCAGCAGCTAGTACATTATATAATTTGATAAAAACTGAAGAAGAACAAAAACCTCAATTTTACACTTTTTAAGCTTTGTGGGATAAATACGATTATAAAAATAATGAGAATACCGATATGGCACGGTGGCAGGTCAGCCTGCGACGCAGGAGGTTGCGGGTTCGACTCCCGCCTTAGGAAAATGTTTGTTCGATCTGCAAATATTTGTTCCGGGTATTCTGGGTATTTTCTATGTATAATAAAAAACATCTGCCTATGCAAAGATCTGCTTAGCATGGGGCTAGATACTGTGTGAATTGTATATATATATACTAGCGACCCGCCCCGGCTTCGCACGGGTGCAAATTATACATTATAACCTTCCTCTTGAATCACTCTATCTATAAAAAAATCGCATCAAAATCCGTTGCGTAGTTTTAAAAATCTAAGCATTTATAGGGACAGACAGACAGACAGCGGGAAGCGACTTTGTTTTATACTATGTAGTGATTATATTTAATAGATACAATGTGTTCTATAGTTTTCGTTCTTGAAGTATATGACATTGACTGTTCGACACCCGCCGCGCCGCCGCGCCGCGTTACGAGCCCGTATGTATGTATATTGATAGCGAATAAGGGCTCAGGTCGGGATTCATCCTCGACAACTAATTAGCGTACTCGTATTAATATGTTAATCGTATCCTTGGCGTTTATACAACAAGGTTGCCTGTTTTTGGGCATTGAAGGAGAAATACGCTAAGTTCAGATGCTTTTAAACATCCTTTTTTCTCTAATGCTGTTGTTAAAGTATAACAATCAAGTAAATTTTCTTAAAGCGAATTATATTTATGGTAGAGGGAAGTCGAAGATTCGGCTTGCCGACATTTGGGACACAAAATATTCGGACACTCTGTCTGAAATCAGAATTATCTTGCTAAACTTAAAACGTCAAATATTTTAACACTTAAATTATTATTATTAGGCCTCGTCATCTCACTGTTGAGTTCTTAAGCTTCCCCCCGCTCCCTCTAAACACTTATACATACATACGTACATTCTTTGTAAAATTGTAAACATGGATAAGTATCTTTCTAAAAATATGGATAGTCTCCTAGGACTATTTTCCTTTAGCTACACCGGCTAAAGTAGGCCTTCCCTTACTGCCCCGTCAAAAAATCCACCCTGTATAGTGCCGTCATACAAAAGTCTCACTTACACGCCACGACTCCAATCTCAGCGCCAACAAAGAGCAACACGTTCGACATATCCTCGAACGTTTTATACAATAAGTGCCGTATATCTCAGTGAATATCGATTTCAAATAAAATTGCAACCTTTTCAGATAACGAGGTGACATTTCCCCTTTTTCCGGCGGGCCGTTTGTCGCCCTCAGTCGCACATTGGAATTTATACACCGAAATAAGCAGATAACGAATCTTATGGTATACGTGTGCGGCGGGTTTATTGATGAATGGGATTATATTCTCTTTGGGCGTTTCTTAAAATTGTAAGACTTTCTTGTCTGCTGCGAAAATCCTATCCTATTCTACTATCCTATCCTACTAATATTATAAATGCCAAAGTTTGTATGGATAATTGTGACTCTTTAACGCAAAAACTACTGAACCGATTAGGCCGAAATTCCGTATGGGTATAGTTTGGGACCCGGAATAACATACAGGTAATTTTTTATCCCGATAAAACGCGGGTGAAGGCGCGGGCAGCAGCTAGTACATAAATAATGTTGGACAATTCATGCAGCGTCATCTAGCCCCAAGCTAAGCAAAGATTGAGGCAAAATCTTAGTCTAACCTACTTGTCGGAGGGGAAAATCGAATAGTTTCGCGATTTAGAATATCCTGTATCTTAGAAGATAGCCAATATGACCGCTGCATTATATCGCTGTTTATTGAGGTTGAATCATTGTTTTCTCAAAGTTAGAGTTTGCAAAGCTAAAGTTTATTTTGATTTTAATATTACTTTTCATTGTCAGCAATCTGTAAATTTGTAAAGAAATATTGTTGATTAATATTCTGCAGAACGTGTCTGATCATTTTCATTTAGAATGTATTTAACCTTTTTCCGGAACTGTTTGTTGAGTTGTTTGTTTTGAAATAAAAATTGTTTGTGTATCTCATCTTCACTTCGATAAAATCAAATAAGTAATTGATATTCTATAATGTTTTATTTTCCTAAAAAAAGCACTTCTTTTAAAACACAGTTCTGTCTCAAGCAAATCACAATGCTCGAAATCAAAATCATGCTCGTAAAGTATATGCTTTCTTTTTAATTAATGTATTTCATGTACACTTTTCATCAGTTAACATTTATTAAAGACCAGCTTTACACGCCTTTTCCAGGATAAAATGTATGATGAATGATATTCCAGGTCTAGAACGTTATGTATTCATATCTTCAGCCCGCTCTGTTCAGTATAGTTTTTGCATTTTCTCCAATCGCGACTTCGCTAAAAGGGTACTATTTCAGCGTGAAGCGTGAAAAAATTCGGGCGCTCATTTTCTCGCGTGATTACCCACTTCTGCATACATGGCTTCTAATTCATGTCTAAATAGCTCGTAATAAAACTTCACTATATACCTAATCTGTCGTATGGGGGAGGCCTATGTCCATCAGTGGACGTGTATGGGCTTATATGATATTATGAAATACCTAATCAGCCGAATGAATTTTCGGCTAACTTGCACACGAATACGGATCAAAGAATGGCTGTGCACAGGAAATACGTTACAAACATGAGTTCCGCAACTTGTGCCATTCAATAAGCTCCTAATGACATCCGCTCGACGCTCGACGTTCGACACTACGACTAGTTATAGTTTTTCAGAACCGCTGGGTCATTACAAAAATGTTGTAGCTTCTAGCCAATGTTTCTGAAGGATTTAGAAAAAAAAAAGTAGCCTGTTTGCTGTTCCAGATCGAGAACTATGCAAAAGTTGAGTGACCGGTGATTTGGCGTTGTACAAATATCTTTATACAAAAATCTTTATTAGGAACATAACAATGTATAGGTTACAATTGTGGGCTGACTACCGCAAAAGTTATAAACTGTGTAGCGGAGTCAGCGCCCTCCTCCGTAAACAAAATAATTAGTTGTTCCATCGTAACTATAAAAAAGAAATAATCTAATATATATATACATGACAAGGTTTTATTACAATTAATTAATGATTATATTTTATACTGTGAACATTTGAGTGATAGTGTTGCTCCTGAGGACACCGCTCTCGTAACAACAGGAGCACCGGGCAACAGGAGTTACCGTGTGTGTGTGTAGTGTGTGTGGGTGCGCGGTGTGAGGGGGGGTTGTGTGTTGTGTGTGTGAGTGTAGGTATGTGAGTGTGTTGCTCCTGAGGACACCCGTTGTAAATTGTGTACACAATTGTACACATTGTAACAACTCAAATCTTCACAAAGTTTCGCATTCATAATGTAAGAAAGATCTATTTAATTCAAAAACCTGATGCATCCCATAGGTAAAAAATAAATAAAGATTCCGTTCTTATTTTCTATTCCTATGTTCTGGGGGCCTACTCGGAAAAGGCAAATCGAAGTTTCTTTTTCGTGTTCGTGCAAAACCAACTCTTATGTCCATTGCATAAGATTAGCGTTTGCACGAAAAAGTATCAGAAACTTCGATTTCGTTTTTAAGAGTACGGGCCCTGGTCTATGGCGATAGTCGATCAGTCTGCGCTACGACGCACTTTATTAGGTCCTACTCTAAACGCATTTCTAACGTGCGTGCATTTTCGAAACGCGGCGTCCTTCAATGCGTTATCTTATTGATTCTAACAAAAACAGAAGTTGTCTTGTTTTTTGTCAGTATATTCTTATTCTATGACGGAAAATGTATCAGCTGTTCTAAAAGCCATATTTGTACCTACTTGTTGCACTGCCTAACGAGATAGTACTTGACAATGTTTTATAGTCTTGTATTGAGCTTACAATGTAGCCATTTTGTTGAAGGTCCCTTACAAGCTACTTTATGTCGCAAATCCCAGCAGTACGAAGTGTTGCAATTTACCTACAAACATAAACCTGTAGATCTGTAGACCTTTATGCAAGATAGACGTGATGATCGAAGCTTTGAAGATGTTGGGGGTTTGTTTTGGTGAAGATTACACCAATTTTTAAGTTCTTCTTAGTCGGTTACTCTTCGAGTGGTCGTCGTTATTATAAGGTCCTGATAAACGGCTGCTCCTGCAATGCGTCGCAATCTTTCCCTGTTGGTTGCTTTGTGGGAGCAGTAGGTCATGGTGGACTGTGTCAGAGAGGTGATGAGGTCCGACCATCTAATTGGAGAGCGTCCACGGGACCTCTTGCTCTACATTAAGCCGTGGACTATGAAACGTTCCATCGTCTTCATTCTGTGCCACGTGCCCAAAGATCTTCAATATTAGTATTTGCACAGTGAAGAATTTTTGATTAATCGAATAAAAAATATTGAAAATTTGGTCTCATAGAGCCAAGACCAAATTTTAAGTAAACAACGAAAAATCCCTCAACATTATTTTGTTTTTAGTCCCAGACATTTAGTCTGGGACTCCATCCATCTGGGGGATCCATCAGTACCTACCTTATGTTATACATTGTTTCCTTTTGTCCACAGATTCTTCTACCTGTACCATTTCTCGTTCTACGCGTACCATTACCGTTTCAACGGACAATACAGCAGCTTGGCACTCGTCACCTCGTGGTTATTCATCCAGGTATGTCAGTCTTACAGACGGTTTTTTTTGTATTCTTTATTAATCAAACATAATCTAATCTTATAATTATTCAGACACTCTAAACCAGAGGTTTGTACATTTATATATTCATTTATAATCAATTCTCTAATCAAATAGTTATATCTTTTGCAGAGTTAACGCTTACAAGAGATTTGATTAATTGATTATGATTAGGTTATTATAGATATGATCAGCATACGAGCAATCGGCTGTTCACATGTCAAACTCATTCAGTTTAAATGTACGAGTTTTATTGAGTAGTTCCCGAAATTTGCCATAGTTGTAAGCACAGATTCACAATTACTGAACTGATTTAGAACCTGATGACAGAACTGATCTTTTTAACATGTGCTAGAGAAAAGAAAGAATTAGATAATTAATGTAGATATCTACTAAAACTTTATATTCTACTGTTTTGGTTAATTTGCTTATCATATAAAGTGAGAGCAAATGCAAATCGAAATAAATGTAATTAAAATTCACCTGTTTCATGCCTCAAAAAACTACAGCTCGATGATATAAGTAAAATGACGATTTGAAACTCTGTTTCAATACAAAACTATACATTGAATTGAAACACAATGTAAAAACGCTACCTTACCACAACCCTTTATTGGTAAAAAAATACCAATACAATTGCCATGATTTTCACGATAGCCCCTATCCGCCCGGGTAGCACAACCTAAAAACCAGCTACATTAAATTGAAAGTAAACAAAACCCACTATCCGTATTATCCAAAAAGTTAGGTTAATTCAGGTTATTTCACGTTGAAACGCCGACAATATGGCCTACTGTATGTTTGCCTACACTTTGATGTTGGTCAACCGCCGCCGCGGGCGTTGCCGTTCCCGCAACGTGCTTTGCTAACTGCCTGTTTATATCGGGATAGTGGCTTTGCTAGTGAGTAGTGACTGAGCGACTAAAATTAAACTAGTTCATTTGCTAGAATATAAAGTGTTTTAATCATTAAAAGAATGCATGTAAGACAATTGCATTTTTTCCATATGTAATTGCAATAAATATACTTTTACTATAATAATGTTACAATGTAGATAGGTATTTTAAATCCTACCTAAAACAGGCATACAAGTATAAAATTGTATAATTAATTGCACATTAATCGAATATAATGTAGAGTAGTAAATACAATTACAAAACATAGTAAATACAATTACAAAACATAGTAAATACAATTACAAACAAAAACTATTCAAAAGACATTAAGTAAAAAACCTTAAATGCATCGCGATCTGATCGCGATAGTTACTTTAACCTAAATTCTGGTTCTAACAATTTTTTTCTATAATTCCGTCCCCATTTGTTCATTCACATCAGAGTTATCCTTTACGCCACATCTCAAACTGGCCTATTAAATTATGTAAGACGTCGTTTGGCACTACACATTTCAAACTAAAAACACAAAATCACAATACATTATAGGACTATTGATCATATCTAGTATATGGTATATCAATTGAGAATTTCAATATATTTTTAGTGGAAACTTTCTTTCTTTATTATCTAACTAAACACAACGTTTAGCGTTTAATGTTAGTAGTTTATTCGCCGTAAGAGTGCAGGGCACACTTGGATACGGCAATTTACAAAAATATAGTTTACAATAATATAGTTTACAATAAATGGTGCTTAAATTATAATTCAAAGCCATAAAACAGAAATGACACGAAAACAATCAAAACTTAGGTTTTTCAAAAATGGAAAATTATTAAATATATCAGCTGTAAGTAGGCATCGTTATAGTCATGTAAGTAAAAATAACTATTAGTACGTTCCTACAATTATTTTTTAAAAGCTAGTTTGAATAAACGGAATGACTTACTAAAAAAACACGGTCTTATTTGTAGTTCATCTACTATGTCCATCTAAACAAGCTCTAATAGATAAACTGTTTGCTTAAAGCGATATTAGCTTTCCGCTGACACGGTCACCGTTTAATAACCACGGGCAAATGAAAAACTTTGTTGTGTCCTCATATGCCAAAGGACTTGCATCTCATAACGAACAGCAAAATCGTCTTGCAACCTTTTAAAATAAAGACAGACTTTTGAAGACTGTATTTAGTTTGTCAAATCAGTTTTTTCCATAATCCTTAGGCTTAGAAATAGTGCTTAAACTGGGTGTTTTGTAACCATAAAATACTATAGTCCATTTCACATTAGAGGCGTTGGAAATTGGTTAATTATATTGGAAGCTATCATATACACAGATTGGCACGTTAAAACTACATCATGCAATAATTTGGCGTGTTTTAAAAAAACGATAAACCGACTTCAAATACTGAACCCTACCTCTTGTTTACGCCCGTTGCCATGACGTCGACTTCGAATCCCTTACTTTTACACTGTTTTTAAGATTTTGCGGGATAAATACTTATCCCTGGGGATACAATTTTATGGGATCACCTCGGGATCATTTTCTATACTATAGTGAAAGAATTTTCAAAATCGGTCCGTAATTGGCGGAAATATCGCGTAACATACATAAAAAAACATACAGTCGAAATGAGAACCTCCTCGTTTTTTGAAGTCTGTTAAATTTTTTTTGCTCTGTTGCAACAACGCACGATATTCACACGATATAATTATGTTTAGGAAGGTTCGGTTTCGGCCGAAACTGATACCGCCGGTCGGACATTAATTTCAACATAAAAACAGAAATAAATATTAATTAGTAGTAAGATGTGATGTGATCTTGGTTAATTTATATCTATTGCATGAAATAAAATAATTACGATTTGAATAATATTTTTTTCTCGTTAATGATGAAGCGGTTTGATTTGATTATTTAATGTAAAGTTTTTTAAACTAACGCGATCTGAACACATTATTATAAATATTCACGAGTATTTTTTATTTAATGTTTTTTTAGTGGGTCCCTTCACATTATTGACCTTGCACTGTAATATGTAATATTTTTTTGGCCTTATAAATGTAACGAGAATATTCTACTGTACCTTTTCCCCACATTTCCGATCCGATAGTTGCCCGGACAAGCGGAACAAAAGGCAAAATCTGACGTTTCACGGAACTCTTCACAACTACAAAATTCGCACTTCTTATCGACGCGCCGCAGACTCGCAGTTTCATTTTAAAACTAAACTAGGAACAGTCAGTCAAAATACTTTTGTTGACGGGTTGTTCTAGTTTTAGAGGCGATTCTGGTTTCAGTCGCATGCTATGAAAGAAAGAAAACAATAAATTGTATTTAGGTACTAGGAAATTTTATACACTTTTTTTATCACTGAGTAAAAAACTAATAAAATAAAGAGCAAATAATTTATGTTTATCATATGCACTCATTTTGTTATTACTGAAAAAATGAGCTATATTTGAAGGCTTGAAACACTATCAAACTCTATAGGTATTTCAACAAAAAATCTATAGGTAATCAGTAAAAATCGAAAATAATAAAATCGTAGAACAAACGTTGACCCCCTGGGGTTCAGAATTATATAGTATTTCGAATATTTTCGACATAGTACATCGATTACGTGAAACCCTGTGCTGACTCGATCTGA
Source organism: Eupithecia insigniata (assembly GCA_947859395.1). Lineage (NCBI taxonomy): Eukaryota > Metazoa > Arthropoda > Insecta > Lepidoptera > Geometridae > Eupithecia > Eupithecia insigniata. Next base: position 5,849,412 of record OX402009.1, on the reverse strand, counting down.
AACAATTCATGAATGAAAGTCCAACACGACCGTCTATTTTGAAAGTTCATACCTCGCCTTAAACTTTTCCAGTAAATAGGATTGTAACCTCTATTAATAAATCTGCAATCCCTCAACATTACCACTAATAGTTTTTACATTTAGACATTCCAAGTTGTTTCGCAATGTCGGTGTGACCGCGTCAAAGTTTTGTCAAATGTTACCCGGGACAATCCAAATAACATTCGTGCGTGTAATATTTTCTCTCGTGCCCGGGGGGAGCACGCCGTAGTATAAGAAATTGCAGAAATGCAACTTAGCAGCGTAAAATAACAGTGGTATGTCTTTTCTAAGATCACATTAATTAAATCACAAAAGTTAAATTATTATGGCACACTTCGACTGCCAAAAAGTTGTCTTAACCGCTCTTGCATAAGGATTGCTACATATTTGTATGGTTTATTAATCCTTACACAAACAGGGATTAATGTTTAGCTGTAAAGTTTTATCTGAAAATAACATCCTGAAACGAAATAGTGGTTTAATACTTTAGCGAGGCAGATGTACTTCAGGGACTGAAAAAAAAATTGCGCAACGATAATGTTCATTTCTTGCACAGCGCTAGCGATTTCGACAAGTCTTAGCTCATCTCGCTCAGACTCGAAATCTTGCACTCAATCTGAAATAAACTTTTTGCGTAACAGCTAGAACCTTAAATGTTTTTACGGGCTCAGAAAGACATCTGCCGCAGAGGAATAAGTTGAAATCAACTTTTTTGCGTTGCTTCTAGAATTTTACAGGTATGTATTTTTTCCAGGCCCGAAATATATAGATAGATAGAAACATAGATAACTCTTTGGTATACCACACAAACACAAAATACAATACAAAAGGAAATGTTGACAATCAATGAAGTACAAAGGGTGGCCTTATCGCTTTGAGCTATCTCTTCCAGGATATCTGCCACAGATCATTGTAAACAGAGCAAAAATCTAATCACAAACTAGACGAAACATACTGCAGTAAAAATAATCTTAAGCCGGATACTGACTGGTGTTACGGGGCGTAATGTACCATTCGCAGCGAGAATGAAACCTTACACCATTTGCTAAAATCCGTCTCGTTGCGAGCCCCTTTCTTTCCCTGTACTGACTACACGAACGCTCGTTGAGTGGCACGTTACATTACGCCCCGTAACAGCAGTCATTAGTCCCGTAATTTGGAGTCCCTGCTTTAGGCAATTCATTAACACATATCTGAAAAACTTATTTTTTTTGTGGCCTAAAATATTGTTAAGAATTTGCGCTACTGCTCGCTGTCAGAAACTGTGTCCCGCGGGAACGGCTGAGTCCCGCGATGACGTACTTAAATTACGTTGATTTCTGAGCAGCCAGGATTTGAAGCTACTTTCAAGGGATAATAACCGGATAATTTAAATTGCTTTTCTTTATTATGAAACCAGAAAAGGTGAAAATACTTCAGACAAGTTGTTGATGATGACCAGAACTTTTATGAATGTTGTTTCCTTTAGATTAAATAACGTTGTGTTAATCTTTCTTTTTACGAAATAATGCTTTCTTTCAATTGTTTACTTGTAAATTTCGTGATTGTCTTGACAGAATTGAATTGCCATCAAGTAATTAACCAGACTGGTTGCGAATAAATGGTTTTCCGTTTAGGTTACGGAAAACAGAATACCGAGTACCAGAGTACCTGTATACCTTTTAAAGTGTTTTATAAGACGAAAAAAAATATTAAATTAACGAAATCTTAAGTAACTAATAAATTAGTAATTTAATATTGATTAATTCGCTGTGATCAGGGTTGGTAGTACACTATCATTTTAATTTCTCCCAAAAGTGGACGATGCACATATTTTTTCTTGTTATCTTACACAAAGCTACACTATAGAATAAAACTCCTCAAATTTCGAATTCCAAATGTAAATGCGCTCCACTCACAGCTACATCCTCAATTCCATGTATCTGCATGTTCCGTGTCTTGGCGGATCCACTTCGGCGTCGATTTCCGGCCGGTGCGGGGCACTCGGAAGTTAATAACACTCCGGCGGACTTCGGTACACGCCGCGTGGGCGTAGTCAGGGGAATCCGGGCTTTTAAGGAACCTCAGTCACTATTTCCTTTTATTTAATAGGGCAACCAACTTAATATCGTACAAGATAATTTAAAATTAATACTGAAAACGATAAGGCACTTACTTGCTCACACAACAGTGCTCTCTAGACTTAAGTTAACAGCTCTCTAAAGTTTTGTTTAACATTAGTTTTCCTAATTTTAGTTATAAAACTTTTAACATTTAATAGACTGCAAAACGACCATTTAGTAGAAATTTGTTTCTGCATAAGTTCATAGTATATGGCTTACAATATTCTCTACTAGTACCTTTATTACTTGTAGAATTCAGAAAATACAAAAAATCTGAAAAATATATACAGCACGACGGGTGACGATCTGCTTTAACGTGAGATTGTAGCTTTGGTTTCGACGTTTGGATGTACACAGACATAGTGTAATCTAGATTTCAAGTAAGCCACCAAGTAGAAAAAATTGTCATATCAAAATAGATTCGCCTATTTTGATATGACAATTTTTTCTACCAAACCAATATCAAGAAATTTGTCCAGATTTAAAGAATTCGCATTGGTATTTTGGTTGAATTCTAAAATCCTTAGTACGTCCGAATCGAAGTACGAATACAAATATCGCCAAATGTAGCGTATGGGAATGTCACGTTTTATTTGCATTTCGTGGTGATTCACTGGAAACCCTGTTTATTCCTATTCAATACACTGAATGTTGCAATTAGCAGTCTGAGCTTCCTAGAAATAGGCATAAGCTGTCTTAGGAAGTCAATATTACAATATTTTTACAACTTTAGAAATCAAACGCGAAATACCATTTTTGCTTTCATAAATGTTGAATCTACATTTCTTTTCACCAGACCGCAAACATTTTCCTTTTAAAAAATACAATAGATATTTTACCAGTGTTAAAAATAAAACTGTATTGTGTGCTAATCGTGATTTCTAAGGACAGATATAGATACCTAAGAGGCTTTGCAGTTACAAAGAGCCCTAGCAACCTTTGCCGCTCTTTAGCGATTATTTTGCTATTTATAACATACAATAGCAACGAGGACGTTCTCTCGTTAGCAGAAAATATTGTTACAGTAGGAAATACTGAGTGAAACGTGTTACCACATTATTATTTTACCACATCCTACCTTAGACCCAAAATGTTATATATATAAGACATGATTCAAAGAAAGTCATAAAAACGTTGGAAATTCTAAGGAAGCTAGGATTATTTCCCGTTTCTCAAACGTGCTTAGGGGAGTGTAGTAGGCTTTGTCAGATTACAGGCGGGAGGGCGCTGTCGAAAACAAGGAACCTGCGGAATGCAAAGTGGGGGCTTATCGTATAATCATCGAGCGTGTCAACTTATTAATAAAAATCATATTTCGTGAGGTGGCCCGTTTTTGGCCGCGCGCCGATGCTACGCATCTTGAATAGTATTGGCGTCCCAACGTGGGGCAGCTTTCAATTTATATTTTACAGTTTTATCAATCCGCTTGGGACATCTGAATCATCAGCAACATCTTTACTAACAATATGTATCTAAAACTGTTATTCCTTGGGAAAATCTTTCTCCAAGATTTGGTATGTCTATTTCATTCTGCTCCTCGTTGTTATTGCGTAGGTATAATAGCTACTTCAGTTTACATCCGTCGAGTCCTAAATCAACAAAAGAGGTCCGTTTCGTGGTAACGCAGCAAAGTGTTGTAATCTTGCAAATTATAGTTAAACTTAATCCAAACAAGCCGCCCTTTGAAACATCAAGCCTATGAAGTTTAAGATTTATTTTAACAAGCGGTTCGCTTTTCAGTTGAAATATAAAATGAGTAAAAAAACAATCGTCTCTCGGTAAACACGCAAAACAAACTTCACTGTGTTCCTACTCGAACGTGTGTAGGTAAGCATCATTATAACCAAACTCAGTATAAATGAGGATCATTTTATAAGAGGGTGATTCTAATTGCTCAAAAGTATGTTTTCCTTAATTGCAGCCTTTTTTACTCAAGGAAAAATATAAATAGGACCTTTCTACTTTAAATGCGAAGCTCGTTTTTAGCAACTAATTGTTTTCCACTATCCTGCGCAAAATGCTGAGTTTAAACAATAAAATCTACTGTATCTTCGTCGTGGTATGTTTGTCTCAAGATTAGTTAGATGAAAAGGGATTATTTTTTATAAAAAAAAATGTCTCTTGGCTCGACTCGCTCCGTCCTCAGCGTCCGCTATTTTTTCTTTGCATTTTAAATCAAAATAACTTTATTTTCGTCCAAGTTCTCTACCGTCTTCGCATAATCAACGCGGTGCTTCGTGCCGTTAAAGTGTTTAAGACAATTTTGCGGCAAAAAAAGTACATAATCACAAAGAAGTCTTGTGTTCCTTTGAAGTGTTAAGTACTCTGCTGTTGGCGGTGTTTTGCAAGTCTTTGTACATTTCTAAAGTACAGCAAAGGGTAGCATATGGTGCTCGTAAGAAATGTTTTGAACATAACGTTGATTGTTGAATTGACGACACCTGTGGCGCAGCAGAAGAAGGTCCGCCTTCGACGCAATAGGTAGCGGGTCCGATTCTCGCCTCGGGAAATGTTTGTACGTTCTGCAGATATTTGTTCCGGGTATTTTGGGTGTTTCCCATGCTTTTCATAAATCAGATATCATGTGCCCATAACACATAATTACTTTGGGGCTGTGTGATTCTGTGGGGATTGTCCACAACTATTTATTTATTGCGCTCTCATCACAATTCGGTCCAGAGAAAAAAAAATGATAAATATGTAAACACTGGACTCTCTAAGATGTTTGAGGTTGTGGATGGTACACCGTATAACTAGATCTATGTAGCTATTTGTATCTTTTATTCTCTCTTCAAAAAGGTGTATATTTTAAGATCCTTCATAAATCACCTGAAAGCCACTAAAAGTTCGCATCTCGCTAATCTGTTACAAACGATCTGATGAAAAAACCACGTTTTTTATTCGCGTTAGATATCGTGAATAAAAAGCGTGGTCTTTTTGCCAAACTGGCAGAACGGTAAATCTCAAAGCGGCCAATTTTAATGGACGCATAAAAGGGCATCATCTCTGTCCATTAAATACCTTTTAAACGTTTGATCCTTTTTTGTATTTACCGTGGTGATGATCCGCACAGATTGTGAGCTCCGGCCGTTTTAATCAAGCCTTTATAATGCATTCATGTAACTACGTTCTCTGTCTGTCCGACCCAATTTTAATTATAGGCTTCGGACAGGCCGTGAATTTTTAGGAGTAGACATTTCAGCTAGCTTCCTTCATCCTGCTACCGCCGAGTATTCGTAGTTAACAAATTACGTAGGTAAACGATTGGAGTTTTGTTTCGAAATTATATTTTTACGAAAACAATTTAGAAGCCCAAACAAAATTCACGAGGATGTCAAGCAATGAATGCAAAAAATGATGCAAAATTTTCAATTATCTTCGGAGATGGGGCGCACGCCTCGAATAATAAATCATGAAGGTGTCGCAACTCGTCCGCGCCAACCCGTTGTACCGCCGCCGCGCCGTCGCGAAAAAATCAAACCGAGGGGATCACGAAATATAATTTGAAATAAAAGTTCACTCCGGGGCGGTCACAAGTTTCTTAATTAAAACTTACGTAGGACGTCGCGGGGAACTTTGACCCAGAAATAAATAAATACAGACAGAGTCACTCCGCGTCACGACTCCCTCATTTATTTGTCTAGAGTTTTGCTCAGTTCGACGGACGTGTCTCATAACCGAGGACAGATTAATCTCTTACCTCTAATTGGTACTTGAACTTAGTCTATCACATTCTCTATCAGTTCAGTTAGGACTTTGTTTTATTCTTGAGATCTTACGAGTATTATATCTACATATATTTAAAGGTCGACGACAAAAATGCCTGAACAGAGTCAATATTCCAAAGTGTTATAAAATATGTATGACTCAGGTACGTTATTTAAAAATTACCATGTTTCAACAATATTTGGCGTTGACCTTTATACGAGAAGATTCTTCTATATTGTTCAGCCCTGTACAAACCATAAAACAGATATTTGGCTATAGATAAATATATTTGTTTGTTGCAGCATTCCATGCTGTACTTCTTCCACCACTACGAGCTGCCGGTGATACTACAGCACATGCAGCTGCAACAACTGCTGATGCGCACGCACCGCGGCAGGGCCGGCATGATGGGACTCGCCAACATTGCCAACATCGCGGCCATGGCCAGTGGGGCTCCCTACGACCCCCCAGGCACCGGCACCCAGGCCACCCCTCCCACGGCCCAGTCCACCACGCAAACCGTACAGAACACCGTCCAATCCCAGACACAGACCACACCATCCGTGTCCACCGTACAAACCAACACCACCCACACAGGAGATGTCACCCCCAGAACACCTGAAACTAACACAGCGGGGACCAACACCCCCGATGAGAACGAAGACAGGGCTATCGTCCCTATTGAGACAAGAAACGATAAAGATATCACCATAGAAGGAGAGATCAAGATCGAGGAGATTGCGAGGAGAGACTCCACTCTGGCAGAGGCTAACGTTGACAGCGTAGCCGCCGTGCAAGGCGCGCCCGACGGCGACGCCACTAGCAATGTCAAAGTGGAGCCTTCCACTCTCGACCGCAGAAGGAACAGCAGTAGTAGCCCTAACCCACTTTTGTCCTTCGAAGACGCGGAGGCACTAGCCCCTAGAGCGTCTCCCGAAACCGACACAGATATAGACTAACAAATAATTTATTCAAACAACTCAATGATAAACTTGTATTGAATAAGGCATTGCTGCTTTTGTGAGTGAAATCGCCAGATTAGATAGATAATACAATTTTGTCATTATAGGGTGGTAAGTCGCAATATGGACATAAGTTTAACGAACACGAAAATGATGTAAGTTCAAATTTTTATTTTCTAGGATGTCGTAATATTTGGTGTCTGTAACGTTAAGGTTCTGCCATTGCCTACAATTGTAAATACTTATTATAGATGGAACTATCTTGAATCTTATCGTTCGTTCCGGAGTGATAATCTACTATTACTTTGCATAGAGAGCTAGGAGTCGGCATACTCTTTTTTCAGTGATTTAGTTTTATGTACTTTCAAATAAATATTTCCGTTCGTATCTGTTTCTATAATTTCATTATTCCTCTCTTGATTCTTTAGGTAAGGATTTTCAAAACATAGGATTTAAAAACATATCATAGCATAAAGTACCTATTAGAACCACGGTTATTCATATTTGAAAAGTATGCGAACGGCTAGTAGCGAGAGGAGTAAAATATTAGAAATTTACGAAAAATTAAGGAATATTTGAGGGCGTGACAAAATATATTTCATAAGAATATTTCTCGGCATATGACACATTATGTTATGAAGCTGATAGTAATGCTTCGAGATATGCTTCGAGACAATGCTTCGAGAGAGAAACATTTATCCACTTAGGTACCAGTTTTTACTAAGGTTTTCCACCCAGCCTTGATGGTTCAATAGGTACTTTCTTCGCGTTGCGCTATTGGTCTCCCTCTAGCCAGTATGATTTTGGTTCTCCAGATATCGTTGCCAAGTAGCCTCGTACCTCCTTACAAAAGGCACACCTTAAGGATCAAGTTTGCTATCTCGAGATATATCCTAGTTAGTAAAAAATAATCTCATGTATGTTTTCGGGCAACTCGTATTGCCTGTTTTGTTGTTTTTATGCCCATAGCCAGTATTTATTCACAATCTACCCTAGCCGCTCGATGCCACAGCATTAGCCTTGCGCGTGGATAATGCAAAAACTATGAACATCAATTCAGCTTGCAGTTATCTTATATGACCTTACTTTTCCTCTTGCTTGTACGTCAATTGCTCGTAGTTATTTTGCCTTTCTATTTACCTATATTTCATATTATGTAGGTATTCCATGAATCATTTCGTTTCTTTAATTAGGATTTGATGCCGTGGCTATCGCGGCGTGAGCATCGACGCCTCCAACTCAGCCTGTGGATGTAGTCGCCTGGAAGTCGCTTTCAACGATAAGTCCGCCGATTGTGCAACACTAGATTTAATAGTTACCTACTGTTTGTTAATTTATTTTATAAGGTACAATAAAGAATTATCTACATATCTAAGATATGGATCTTAGACTAAGGGATGGCCCTTAGTCGGCACTAAGGGAACCTACCAGAGGAAGGGCAGCAGTTTCCTTCTGTGTATTTTTCAAAAATCGTCTATGAAACGTCACGATCATGTCTCGTTACTCATGTCAAATAGACACAGCCCCCAGGATTTGAACCTGGTAGGTACCTAATTTGATACTAGTCGACTATTAGATCATTATTATTTATCATGTGCTTGTGCTTAGAATTCACCTGAATTCATTAAAGGTTCATATAAATCATACAAAATTGTGGTTGCAACTAATTCAATTTATTAGTATAAACATACTTTACATAGGTACAAAAAAAACAATAAAAATCACAAAATGTATGCTTTTTATTGGATTACTACTGATATGACACAAAAGTTAGGAGGTAACTAGATACATAATTACTAAGGTACCTTAGTAATTATGTATCTAGTTACCTCCAAATTATATAATTTAATTAAACTTTTACACAATATTGTAATGGCTCATAGACTACGCTCTGGGCACATCCCCCTTAATAAATTTAAATATTTAATGAAAATCACAAACTCGCCCAATTGTGACACATGTGGCGTCCTAGAAGATGTGCAGCATCTTCTAGTGGAGTGTGAGCGGAGCGAGTTTATAAGATCAGAGCTTAATGATTTGTACGATGTTAACCTGAGGGATACTGGTGTTATCCAAATTATTTTAGCCGCACCACTGAGTGTTGCGGCAGTAAAATTATTTAGATTAGCTTTTGATATAATTTAGTTTTAACTAGTTGTTTGTTATAATACGGGGCTGACTTAGTCATTCCAATGACTCAAAGTCCCTTAAAAATTAAGAATAAAAAAAAAACAAGTTTTGGAGGATAAATAATAATTAGTCAAGAATAAAAAAATTATTGGACCATCTCGGGATTTACATACCTATAGGGATATACAATAGCGAAAGAATTATAATTCATTACTCGACCGATTTTGATAATTATCAAAATCGGTCCACAATTGATGGAGAATTGACAAACATAAATACAGCCGAACATAGAACCTCCTCCTTTTTTGAAGTCAGTTAGCAAAACAGGAAAGACAAAAGTATTAACATTTGGGTTCTTAATTTCTAACGTTACAACACAAAAGTCAAGTATTCAAGTATTTATTTTGCAATCCTCATACATACAATGTGAGAGGTCTTAAATATTTCACTTAGAGGCTAGGTATTAGGAGCCCTGGTAGGGCGCCATGCAACTTGAGAGGTAGCTAATTTTAAGTATCACAATAAAGCTTAGTTTTATAAATATTGCACATTATTAAGTACTACAGTCTGTATGTACATTATTTTGATTTAGATACACAGCTATTATATAACCGGTGTAGATTAATATTGGGATTTAAAATTAGAGCCTCTCACAATTCCCTTTTAAAACAAATCTTTATCTACTCGCCTTATACAAAAAAATAATTACACAGGTACCTACACGGAACAAAGATTACAGAGCAGGTATCTGAGAAAAGTTCTTCTGGTTTACAATTAAAAATAAATAAATTAATAATGTTAGACAGTGCACACAACATCATCTAGCCCCAAGCTAAGCAGAGCTTGTGTTATATGTACTAGTTACTATATGACTGATATACATAATATAATATATAGCATAGATAGATATTTTTTATTATACATAGAAAATGTCCAGAACACCCGAGACAAATATTTGCAGATCGTACAAACATTTGTCCCAAGGCGGGAATCGAACCCGCAACCTTCTGCGTCGCAGGCGGACCTTCGCCCACCGCGCCACATCGTCACAATCGTCACAATTAATTATATTATAATACAAAAGTGTATTTTCAAGTATCATATAGGATAGAAAACAAAGATTACAGTGTGAATAGTTATTTTGTTTTATTGTTAGTTTTTTCAGCTTGTTTGCTCATTATATATGGAACGTAACTATAATGATAATTTTAAGGGAGATCTGAAGTGAGGCCACCAGTGTCCCCCACGTGAATATAAAGGTTTGCTGGAAGAAAACTCTTTTTCAGGGTTAAGCTCGCCTATGTACCTACATAATCTTATTAAAGAAGTTGATACAATGTATTACTGTGAACAATAAAGAATTACAAAGTCAAGAACAAGTTCTAAAGATAAAAAAAAACAAAAACAAAAAAGTTTCAATTTCACGATTCTGATACGAATCTTGAAATCAAAATCTTAAATTTAAATCCTGATTTCACTAACGTGTTAATTACAAAATTAGCACATAAAGTACAAGATGTACAAGTTATTTAGGTTCATAATACAACAATACTGAATACCTACAATGATATATATTCATATTTTACATAATATTCATAAATTCCTACCTCAGAGTACCTACCTAATCAAATTAACAAGTTACGCACAAGTTTTACAAGTACCTAAATATCATTTATTTTATAGTGATGCAGAAATTTGCATTTCGGAATACGACGGCGACGGTAGATCGCGAAACAGACATAATTTTAAAATAATTAGTAGGTATTTACTTATGTTACATAATTTAGGTTTAATTTCGTAAAATTTTCAACCTTTCACGATAAACAAACTAATTGTTTCTACAACTATCGTAGGTATACTATAGATTACCTACATAGTATGACAACTTTTAAAGTTTTTGAATCTACTCGATTGAGGGTAGTTGGGAAATCTGCTACCAACGGCGCCAACGATCGATCAGCTACCGGCGGTGGTATCTACGAATGCATAATAGTCGCACCGTGTGACCACGATCGCAGTAACACGATCGGAACTTTCACCAATGAAGGGCGTCACGCGTCGCCATTTGTTAACCAGGCGTAGCATGTGCAACTATGATTGAGAAGCGTAAACGAATGATGCAACGAAGACATCCATATGATATCTGGAAAGAAAATTGTATATTAGTACTTTAAAATGTAACGCTACAATTAATTACTAGTAAGGAGGTATAACTTGTGTAGATTGCGATTGAAAATACTCGTACAGCTATTTTGTGTCTTTCCATAGCGTGCCTCAAATAGCTTGCCTCAAAAAGATCGTAATTATAGTTATAACTTTGTTGTTTTTTTTTATTTTTGTAGCTGTGCAGCAAGGAATATTTGAATTGCAATTATTTTGGTACCAGAAACACATGTACCTACCCCAATAAATTAAAAAAAAAAATATTTTTTTACGTTACTAACCTCTGGGAAATTTGCAGTTAAACTTCGGAACAGTAGTGATGAATCCTGCGCAGTCTTTTGCTGATGATGCTTCCAAGACTTTGAAGATAAGAATCGCCGTCATAGTGTCATTGTAACCTAGAAAATAAACTAAGTTATTACTCAAATAAATGCACGTGACGGTGCCCGCGTAGGAATAGACCCCTCCAACAGAGCCCATCATGAATGTCGTAAGGGCCGACTAAGCGAACCTACCAGAGAAAGGCAGCAGGCTCATTTTATGATTTTTATCGACTTTAAAAAAGGAGGAGGTTCTATATGCGGCTTTATGAATGTTTTTTATGTATGTTCGTCGATTGGTCCGTGAATTATGGAACGATTTCGAAAATTATTTCGCTATTGTTTAGAGAATGATCCCATAAATTTATTTCAAAGGGAATTAGTATTTAACCCGCAAAATTAAAAACAGTGTTAAATTAAGGGTTTGAAGTCGGTTTTTAGTTTTTTCAAAACAATTTATTAACATCTCAAATATACCAATACGCATGCCAAGCCAAGACAACCTCCTTGTTTGGGAGAGCCACTTTCAGCAGTGAACGTATGAGTGCTGATAACTGAAATACTTGTATCTTTCGTATCCAAGATGAGTGAAATTCATACCATTGTCTCCGGTGGCGGCGGCGCATTAAAGATCTCTTGGTGAAAACATGAAACTTTTTAGAACGGTTAAATGTGTCGTTTATTAGGTATATATGTATAGCATGTAGATATTCTATAGGCACAGATGCCTCATCTCATAGTACCTAACAGATGTAAAAAATGACATTTTGAACCGTTAAGTAAGTTAAACATATCGTAAAGATTACAATTCGAGAAAGCCCTAAACAACGTTTTAAGGCGCATAGTGATGTGACACTAGCGCCACCTTTTTTTTATTATCTTTATGGAAAATAATTACCAAAAGTTCTCGCCGTTAACACAAATACTAAGTGTAAGGTACCTAAATAGAAAAACCCAATTCTGGTACCTGGACTGATTATTCTGAACCTATCATTACATAGATTTTGATTAATGGCTTCTCGTTATCTACAACACAGCCTTCCCTCGATGGAGTGACGTGAATAGGTAGGTACGTACCGGGACTTACAGTCGATCTTCGTTGATCACCAAAGAGGATATATAGCCTCGGCCTCGGGCGAAGGCGGCCCTCTGCTCAAGTACCTCAATAAGTCGCTGCCTCGCAGTTATGCTTCATCTGATGATGTGTGCATGAACTTTCCTTACCCTTCAAGAGAGCTTCCTCGTCTCGAGGCTAACCTAATAATCTAAGGTTCAAGGCACACTGACACAGAGTGAAAGGGTCAATCTTATTTAACTTACGTGACTCTACCTAGAGTGGCAGAAAGAAGTAGAGGGTAGCATACGGTTGTGCGATTAATCACAAATGCAAATACAAAATATTTATTTCTTTAACTTAATGTGCAGTACTTTAACAGTAATCCTTTGACTTGACTCTGCGTCGGTATGCCCTGAGGTCGTTCATATCACATCTAGGTTGTTTTATTCTTACCACCAGAATGAGAACCTCATAACTATTTCGAGAAGACCAGAGAGATCATACAAATCCCTTTCCATTTATGGCGGTAAACTTTAAGTGAACAGTCTCACCTTTCTTTCAAACATACCAGTAATTGACTTGGCGGTCGTACGAAGTCGCCTCCGGCTGCCACGTCACTCCATCGGAGGGTTGGCCATGTTAGTCCTATCTTAGTCTAAAACTAGTTATCAATCCGGATTTCGGTCCCAGAAGTACCTATTCTTCTTTTAGCGTAAACCCGCCATAACATTAAGACATCCGTACCAATATCTATCCATATGAGTAAACAATACACTCATTGTCCTTACCAACTTCCCTTGAAAGTACTCTTCTCTATGAAGTTATAGCAAATAAAAATAACACAGGAATCAACTTTTATCACAAAAATCCAAAACGGCTCGAAGAAATCTTCGGAGACAAGATAATCCTTGATCTCAAAGATATAATTTTCTTGTCCACGAATAGAAAGGATTGTAGTCCACTGCGGTACGTCCTCATGTTGGCCGAGCCTTCGCAAATCATTTTATTGACGTTCGCTGACGATTTTTTTTGATGTAACTACCTTTAACTATGCGCCTCTAACTATGCGCAAAAGTAAGTCTTGACTCGCCGAGCCTCCGTCAACATGGGGACGGGCCATCAAAGGTCGAGTTGTAGCTCCTGACGTGTTCATTCGCGATCCCTCATGATGCTTATAATCTTGTCAGCTACGTGTATTCTCAAGCAATAACATCTCACAATGTGTGTTAATTCCCCAAGAATACACGTGGACGAATCAAGTTACGGAAAAGGGTTCGCTGGTTGTCTTCTTGGCTTCTTTCGACGGGTAAACCGAGGCAGTGTGTGAACCTATACAATGTAGTTCAGACTCTACCTCGAACTTACTGACAGAAATTGTGTAATTATTTTCAATATTTTGTATTGAAATTTACACACTTTCTATCTAGCTGAAAAAAGTATTAGTACCTACTTGTAAGCCTGAAAATAACTTTATAATAAAAGAGGTTAAATTTTGTAAGAGTTTGTCAAGAGTATGTGAGTAGGGGATAATCCCTAGAAATACTCTGCTGCAAAATCCTGAGTTCGATAAACTCGATGGTATCGTCTCGATGACGAGATGTTTCATTTTGGTATGGGATTTGACACAGCGCGCCTCTACCGTGCGGTCTTAGAAATAGGGTACGCAAATCTCATACACAACCAAAATAGAAAGTCTCATAATCGAGATGATACGATCGATTAACTAAAATCGGGGCGCTGCCATAAGTTAGTTTGTTATAATTAAGTAGTAGCCAAATCGAAATACTTTTACAATAATTGTGAATAAAGCTTTAGTAACAGTCATTACAAAGTTTCTGTCATAGTCATTAAAACGCAATCCACAATTAACCTTCAAAATCTTAATTTTGGATCACATCCTAACAACTTTATGTAAAAACTAAGTATTGCCCGTTCCTATAACTTTACTATTGTAAAACATCGTTCAATTTAGGCGTAGTTTATACTTATCGGGGACTGGGAGTTGGCAACCAAGCGGGGCAGTGGGCTTCGGGTATAATCGGTGAGGCATGTGCGTAGTCACGACTCGCCCCGGGCAGGGCTAATCCTGGGCAGGCCCGGTTCATCTGCGAAACGAAGCTCAGATTAAAACTGCACATGGATTGTTGTTCGATCGATTGTCCATACTAGTCCAAACTTGTTTTGTTGTTGATTGGTGTGGCTGAACGTGATGAAATGATGGATGGTTCGAGTGATTGGAGGGGTAGTGTACACTGCGGGATATTCGTGCCTATTCAATTTCAATACAGTGCTATCCCGATTGTGCAATATGCGAGAGTAGCAAGCAAGAACCTTGAATTGAATTATAGATTTTTTGTCCGAAGCGTTGAATTACCTACTTGTCTGACTTAGGTTAGTATATTATTATAAAAGAGACTGTACACACGTTTGGATGGAAGGACCGACGATATTGTAGTTATTCGTGGCGTCGTTTGGGGGACGGGCTGATGATGATGATAATGATACCCAAATTTCATTTCCTTATTATAATAAAAAGAGATTTGCAAATCTCTACCCAGTAACACTAAAACCCTTTCCGGAAAACAAGCCCCTGATCGTATTACAAATGCCATAAAGAATCTCAAATTTTGAAGAGACTAACACCTTTTCAGTGTTTGTGATACCGACAATCGGATACCAAACGTTAGTCCGATAGTTTCATCCGAGGGTTTTATCAGAGGGTTGGCCTCTTTGATCCCGGCGGCGCCGCTTTGATGTCGCGCCCTTTGTCGCCGCCCGCCCTCGAGCTGCGGATGAAGATACTCTAACGACACTATTCCGGAAATGCAGATTGTATAGGTTTTTGAATTCAGATATAATTTTATTACTGAGTTCGGTGTATAGGATTAGGAAAATTTAAAAAAAATATAGTTTATAATTTTACGTAAGTCGGACAGAAGGTTTCTAATAGTCTGTCCCTCTCGCCACGCCATGTTGAGCACGAAACAAAAAATCAAACATCCTTTGCCATTGCTCTGTAAAAACGAGAACGGACAATGGATTTTACAATATTTTTTATGGTATCAACATTTCTATAAAACTTGCTTTTAATTACGCGGCTATCATAAGTTTTAAAACTAATCTTCACGGAAAAGAAAGCGTTATACAGCCGTAAAAGAGGACAATTTAAGTTCAACTGGCTGTAAAAATTAAAAATTAAATAAAACAGTGCTGTACCGAGGCAAAACGAGACTCATAAATATGAAAGACAATTATTGCCGCTGCCAGTGCAACCGGCACCTGTTGAGGTTAGTGCACTTATGTTTGCGATTTATTTGTCATGAAAGTTTTATTCCTTTCCACTTGGAGAAGCGTAGAATTCTGAAGTTAGATAGATAGATGTATAATTCTTGATTTTACAGTCTTATAGATAGATAGAAAATACTTTTGTAAACACTACATAAATGAGACAATTACAACATAAGTGACAATTGACGGTCTTATCGCTCAAGAGCGATCTCTGCCAGAAAATCTGGACTTTTATAAAATATTCAGTAGGTCGGAAGTTACATGCAATCTATAAGGTCAACAAGTAAGCAGTAAAGTAACATTAAGATATTTTTCAGGGTTTTCTGATTATTTTCTATATTTATGTATGTATTACTTATAATAAAAAATATCTATTTATATGTATATATATCAGTTATCCCGTATCACAAGCTCTGCTTAGTTTAGGGCTAGATGATGCTGTGTGGATTGTCCAGCATTATTTATCAATATTATTGTTTATAACGTGGTCAGATAATAAAGATAGTCAAATATGACAGTAACGTGTTCAGCGAAAACAGAAATAATTATTGCCGGGTAATGATAAATTTGTGAAATAGGTAGGTCCATTCTGATCCACAAAACTAATTCATCGATTATGTTCCACATTTTGTTCCACTTTTACCCTTAAAAAAATATGAAATACTAGATGCATACCGAATCTGAAAATCATAATATTAGATGAAACATGACGGATATTTATTTTACCTACGGTTCTTTTCATACAAAAAAAATGAAAATATCTGATAGAAAAATGACAACGCGTTGGTAAAGTAAGTACTTTTATTTTTTATATTAATTAGGTATCTGTTACAATATGTAATTATAGCACTAAATTTTCTAAGAATGTCATTTGAAATGGACTTTTCACTGTGTAACACGATGAACTCTATTAATTTCAATGCAAAACTTATTAAGATCAGGTACTTTCTACTTAAACTTATAAATCACCATAAATTCTATGAAGCCAACATTAATCAAACAAACTTGTAGTAAATTGGCCGTTGACACGTCTCACTGCCGCCACACATCAAAGTGTTCAACTTTAAATGAATCTGTTAATTACACGAGTGTTGATTCTCAAGAAACACCCCCCGGGGATGCCCCGAAATTACCTATCAACCAGACGGGGCCTCTATCGGCTTATGAGCTTTCATTAATGACGTGTAAATATATTTATCTATTTAGTCCGTTTAGGTTATTATTGAAATCTATTTTTTTTATTCGGCGTTCTGTTACCTGATGTAGGTTACAAATTTACAATCGCTTACAAATTCTTACAAAAAAAATACAAAAAAGGTTATTACCAAAAAAAAATTAGCACATGTTTACATAGGTTTTAGACTTGTGTGGTGACAATTTAGGATATAATGATTAACAATGACCCCCAGAGTAGGTTAGGCCTGTTTTGCAGGCCAACGAATATTTTGTTTGTTTGCCATGATAATCGGAAAAAGGTCTAGACTCTTCTGATCTCACTAGAACACTAACAAAAAAAAGGCAGAAAATAAAACTAATATTGAATATAAATAAGGTGTCTAAAGTACGAAGTAAAACAATTCCAGGTAGGTGTTAAAGCCAGGTTTGTATAAAACAATTCAGTTAATTGTTTTCCCTAAAATTACTCTTTTCGTTTTCTTTCGCAGAATCAGATAAAGTTAAGCAACAAAACCGTCTTTTTGTCATTTTTACAAAGCCACCAAAATTACCACACCATTAACCAGCAGCCAAAGAGTAATTTCCCAAACAACGACGGTTAAATTAGGTCCTACAAAACATTCTTGACAAAGCTACTATAAACATGGGATTGTCCCGGACCACAAGGCTTTATTATTTTTAAGTCCTTTCGAGTGTTCCCTCGTTCGAAACTTTACCGTCCCCAGACGAAAAGTTAATTTCTTTTGGTGTATTTTAAAATTAATTTCGCTTTGTGGTTCCCCAGCACGAATTGTAACAAAACGGTAAAAGCTTTCCCTTATAATAGACTAGAAAAATGGTTGTTCTTTGAACATTTTAATGCTTCACAACAATTGCACAAATGCTTTGAATTTTACGGGAGAATTCGTAGCTGACAAACAGATTTGTTATAAAAACGTTCAGGCGCTATTATAAAACATGTGTGTGTTATTTTACACTGGATTTTTAAATCGCTGTTATTTTTCTCGTGCATTTAGTAAACTGATATACTAATACAATTCGAAACATGCGGCGCAACTATAAATAATGCATAACCAAACCAAATGTATCAGTATTTTAATATTCCAGCATATGGCTTGCTCTCCAAAGCCATTGTGTGTCATTTTCATTTGCAAAAATATAAACCGATGTACATGAATCTGTTTAAATCAGACTCTATTCACATATTCAGCCTACAAATGCCAAAAGCACACGGCCGAAGCGCTTAACCCCTACAATAAGCAATGCAACAATGGCATGCCGGCTTGCCACAGCCACAACTGGCACAAACCTTACACGATTTTCATCCCTACACACAGGCCTTAAAGTGCGTTTTACGATAATATCTCGTGGATAAAGGGTAGGATACTGGAACAGCTTAGTAGAATTGTGGGTAAATGTAACAGAGGTGCAACATTATGTTCAATCAGAAGTGGGACATGAATGTGAATGAGATGTGAGCCACGTTTTCAGCTATAGTGGGTTAAGTTACGTAGTGTTCGTGTTTTTACTCAAACTTTATTACGGAAAAACAATTTTGTTTAAGATTATGATGTCTGTAGTTTAGTATTTTCTTATTTTAAACGTCTTTATTAAAACTAGTGTTAAATTGAAAACTAACGGGTTTTTTAAAGTTTTGTATGAAGCACTAGACATAAGTTTTGTTTAATTTCTTTTTTGTGAAATGAGAGGTTGGCTTCCAACTGTAACAAAGAACCATATAGAAGACTAGCCGAGTATTTTGATAACTATCAAAACCGGTTTAGCCGAGCTGCTTGTATGTATTAAAGAGTGTCTGCCAAGCACATTGAAACTCACAAAAATATAATCCACGCCTCTCCAATTATGTATAACTATGTCCAAGATCGCGTTAGCACAAAAAAGTTGACTTTCAAAAGCATTTCTTACTGCTACATGGTTCCAAACTAATACAATGTTTCAAACGAATTCCTAATCCATTCTAACGAAAAGTCACTGAATTTTTACAAGATGTTAATGCCACCTTGCATAATTGAATCTGTCTAAATAAAAATATGCATTGTCAGTCGCGCGCAGGTGGCGTTCGCGGCAGGTGATTAAAATGCTAATGGAGCCCCTTGGCTTTCGAATGCTTATTGAGGGCCTTTTGAGTGTCTTGCTTCTGCTTCGGTTACAACCTTTTTGAGGATTCATCTTGGGGTTTGGAATGAACTAATTATGGTCTTGGTAAATTAAGGGATTTTAATAGACACAAAACAAGTTTATTTAATTTCGTTTTTAGGACGTTTCAGGAAATTTACGGCTGGTCTTGCCTAGGTCATGATATAACTGCACCATAGTTCAATAGTTCTTTATTAAATAACAAGATGTTTTACTCATATCGCATGTAAATAATGCATATTATCGAATACTAGTTAAATTGAGACCGTTTCGGATACCGAAAGTAAGTAAAATGTCGAGTCAAAAACTCATTAGAAGCCACTTCATATTACAAAGGCAGTCTGCAACAGATCCTGTTCAAAAGTTTCCTTATTCTCGAGATTGGCAGTTCGATTATCCCCGGTCTTGTAAAAGTACAATAAAAATTAGCCTTCGATGCGCTCTTTTGTAATCGCGGGACGGAATATGCAAAAGAGATTAAAGTCTGGTAAAGTAGATAACATCCCTACATGGGAGACCATCCACTCGGATGGACCGACGACATCGTAGCGGTCGCAGGGAGTCGATGGATGGAGGCGGCTCAGGACCGCTATTTCTGGCGTCGTACGGGGGAGGCCTATGTCCAGCAGTGGACGTGTATAGGCTGATGATGATGATGATGAAAGTAGATAAAATACATCCCACGTGATATTAGTTATCAAAAACCTTATTTATCTTGTTATGTTAATATTGTATTGTTATGTAAATGTTATGTACTATGATATTATATAGGTCATGCTTTCATCTCATGGTCGAGGGATTTTCAATGACTAACTGAAGCAAAACATATTTACCTAACAATTAAACACATAAGTAAGTATACAAATAAGAATAGGTTGAGAGAATGTGTTCATGTCTTACTTATTATAAAAAAATAGTAAATACGTTGTGGACGTTAGTTTATATTTAAGTCGCTCTAAAGCCCCTTATTTACTATTTCCCCCTCCGGATTCTCTCCGTGTCGTTGTCCCGTAAAAAGAGTTCCATAATGTCTCAGACTGCATAAGCGCTCTACGGGGAGAAGCGGCTAAATTAAACCGCCTGAAACCGGTTTCACTGTTAAGAAAAAATGATCGCCTACTGCATTTGAGCGGAACATTTGAGACGACGGTATTAATTAACTTGAGAAGGAAAATTCTGAGGTGTTTTTATTTTTAGTTGTGAATCGTACGTTTTGTAGATTAGACAGTCTCATCTTGAGATATAAACCTCCTCAGGGAACTATAACGAGATGTTTTAGTTCTTGTCGATTTTGGAATTTTTAAGCATCTTTTATTGTGTTAGAAGTTATTTTCCAACTTAAGTCACATGATTTTTGAGACTAGTGCAAGGAACAGATTGAATAAAGATAAATCAGTTGAGGTTGTAATACTTCGTTCCTCTCACGGACACCGTGTTGACTCTACTCAATAACTAACTTCAAACATAATTATCTACCCTCGATTTCCCCCGAAATTGGCGATCTCCCGAGGGTCCCAGATATTGCCGACAATTTCTTGTGCCAACATCGCGACGAATATCGAAGATCATTGTTTGATTATCTCATTATTGGGCGATTGATTTCATGAGCCGTTCATTAGGATATTTAGGGAGTTTCCGGATATTTTCCTTTGTGCTTTCCGGGATATTTGGTCTGATCTTATTAATTGGTTAGGATAATATTGTTTGGTATCAATATAGGATTTCATTTTCTTTTTTCTAATGAATGTTTCATTTCTAAATCCATTTTCATCGAGTCTTTTAATTTTTTATTCTCACAATTTGACAGATTAACTGAAGCAAACAATATTATAATAATAATGTTGATAATTCACAGAAAAATTGTTTTTACTGCTGAGTAGCACATTTTGCTACAAAAAGTTGAAAGTCGAACTAAGAACAAAAAGGCAGTGTACCAAATTTTCCAGGAAGTCCATAAATTTTCCACCATTCAACTCAAACCGAATAAAACAGTAGAAAACGATCTACAAACTAAATAATACCATCCAATCTCCATATCCATTATCACGTAATTTGTCTTCCCATATCCCACTAGCTCGTATTAAGTAAAACGGCATATTGAGGCTGCAATTTCACGAGAGGGCGCCTCCGTAATAAATATAAAATATGCGACCCCAGACCAGCCCTTGAATACCAAGTGGAACTACAAATGATTTTAAAACCTGATGGGTTGGGCTACACGTGGAAATGGCTATCAGCATCTACTTTCTAATAACGTGTAAAAGTTCGTGAACAACAGAGTTGTGCACTAATGCACTGACAATGAGACTTCAAGCAATTTTTAGGCACAGATAAATAAATCAATATATTATAGTATGTATAATTTTATTTTATGTATTAATGTTGTATACACCCTTGCCTTGCTTAAATTGAAAATTTTCTATCCATCCAAAGGTTGCCTGGAAGAAATCGCTTCTGAGCGATAAGGCCGCCAATTGTACTTGTTTATTTAATATCTATGTGTTTTATTTATCTTTGTGGTGTACAATAAGAGTTTTGTAATTGTAATAAGGTCTGCTCCTCCGGGAGTGACTCTTGTGACGTCACTGTCCAGTTGCCACTTTATTTCAACAAAATGTGGAAGTTGGGACACAAATGTAATAAGGGTCAATTGAAAAATCAATAAAAAAATAACAATCGTCAATAATTGTTGTTAAATCAGTCAAAACTGCGTTAGTTAAAAACGAGTCAATGTGATAAATAATTGGTAAATACAAAACTACATAGTTTTATCAGATTCATCAAGGAGCTCGGGGAGTTATAATTTTACGCTACTTGTATCACCAGGAAACAGATTCATCTTCTCATTTGCCGATGGCGATGATGACTTCACAAGAGCCACCCACGTGACCATCGTGTCTCGGAAGAGTATACCGTGTTTTCATATACTGTGTTACAGATATAATAATATACTACTTAAGATATCTGACATCAAGTTTATAGGTGTCAGAATGCCGATGTGAGAATAAAATACCAGCAATCACCATATGTGATTGTGGTCGTAAATTAGAGGATCTTAAGGTTCAACTTTAGGAACAATGAAAATCAATTGCTGTCGTAATTTAATGTAGCAATTGTATCGTATAAAAAATATAACTCTATCGTATAAAAAAATAAGTGCATGTCTTCTTTGGACGACTTAGATACGTTAGAAATATTTCTAAAGTACAGAAATCAGCATTGTATTTTGAATATACCAACGGAACAAATTCACTTATCGGTGTGGTTTGAAATTGTGTAAACTTTGTTATATACTTTGAGTAAGAAAACAACGCGCATCGTATTTAGGCTGTAGATGTGGTTCAACCTGTACTGCTTCCGCTATAGCCCCTTGCAGACGGGGAACGCTACTGCATTTTATTTTTAATTTTCTAACCGAATCTTACGACATGGCGGCTTCGTAGCTATTTAATTCTAACAAGAACCTTTCACATTATTTTAAAACGAAATATTGAAGTAACTTCATTCTCATCCGAACTCGGTCTACGACTATGTACCTCGTAGCCAAGATCGTAGAGGTGCTACGCGGCGTAGATCGTACGCCGCGTACGTTCTAAAGCGTCGACGAAAGTTTATGACACGCTCGTCAGATGGCGTGAAAAGTTTATAAGATGACTTATGTCACCAAATTCAAAAGTTAAGTATTTACAAACCTAATCGAATAAATATTACGTGTTTAGCAATTTCTGAGACAGGTATTAAACCTGTCTCAGAAATCGCTACATCAAAAACTCCCAAAGTTGTTACCGTAGGCTTTGTCATCAAAAGTGACATTATTTGAAACATCTTGACAAAATTAAACAAGAGTAGCCAACTCCAGTAATCCATCAGAGTCGAGATCAGGCGGCAAATTTTAATTCAAATGATGCTTTTAGGGCGAGGTTTATCGCAGCCGAAGTTAATGTTTAGCGTGACTTGAATAAGGAGATATCATTTTAATTTTGCCCCTTCATGTTCTCGAAAAGATTTATTGAGCTACACATTGAGAAAAAATGAACAACTGTAGTACAGACTACTAAAGATATTTTTAACTTTTATTGATACAATTGAAGGAAGTTGTAATTAGGTATTATTGTTTTTTTATAGAATTGACAAGCATATTTTTGCATATTGAGAAAAAGATTCTTCAAGTTTAAATCAAAACCTATCATATCTTCTTTTCAATCAATCAGAGTAAAATAAATATCCCTCTTGCGCAGACTTCAACAAGAAAGTCCCTTGTAAAAATCAAACTAGGTTTTTTCGTCCCTCTAGCCGAATTTCGGCCACTGCAGTGAGACTTAACCAGTGAACACTAGTGTGCGGCAAACACAACTGCACTTTGTACTCCCTGACTCTCTAACTGGGCTTACTCGTTCTATGGCGGCGGGTCAACTGTACACAAACCAGTTGATGGAATCTATATAAATAAAATTAGTTTTAGTGCGAGTTAGCCCTACGTTGTGAAATTTTATTGTATTTCCTCATGTAAGTGAATTTATTCTTAATGAGAAATAAAATATTCTTAAACCTGGGAATCTATTTGACGCACTAGTCAGTTGGCGAGTTTTATTAACCTAAATAAATTACGTAAGTGACTGCTTTGTTATATCTCGCCCTGCTATTTCTAGCCAGCTAAAACTCTTTTAGAAATTCTAAGAATTTGAAATAAAACTCATTATGAAAAATTTTTAATGCGGCTTTTAAATCGCCATGTGAATAATCGCAACACAAAAAAGGGTATTTCAACTACTACAATTCCTACCAAACGCTATTCTGCGATGATGTCATAGGCACTGTCCAACAAAAATGCGATATCTTTCGTCACTTGAGTACATTTTCGAAACCGTCTCGTGGTCTTACCTAGCTAAGTGGATTGGAGTGGGACCTCATCTGTTCTCCGTCAGAGCCTTAGGGGGAAGTGGGGGGTGGGGGGGTCGGATTGCGTTAAATAAAGTCAAATTGAGCAATAAAGGGTCCCCCTCACGCTAGTAATGCAATAGGTTTGCGGCCGGCGAGACAGACTTAAAACATATTGGTCTTTGGACTGCACTTCTTGGCGTAGGAGAGGTAAGGTTTTACTTTTATCTCCCTGACTTTTTCAAACTTCTGTCTTCGATCATGATACAAAATCTGTTAAAAGACGCGGAACGCACTATTTTAGAGATGTTCACAATGTGCGAGCAATGGTAACTACTGTTCTATTTTTTTAAAGTTATAATTCAGTTTATTGTATGTCGTTCTGATGACACGAACACCTTTATCGATTATCCTGCTATATTTTAAAAATTTTAAAGAAATTACTCACTACATTGAATAATAATATCGTTCATATGAACTTATGTAAACCGTTAAAACAAAGTAAACTTTTACAAGGCCAAAAAGGTTCTTGGAAAACTCGATAAAAGTACACCAAAATCTAATAAAATCCC
Organism: Eupithecia insigniata; assembly: GCA_947859395.1. Classification (NCBI taxonomy): domain Eukaryota; kingdom Metazoa; phylum Arthropoda; class Insecta; order Lepidoptera; family Geometridae; genus Eupithecia; species Eupithecia insigniata. Next base: position 5,824,857 of record OX402009.1, on the reverse strand, counting down.
TTAAAATTGAACACCCGAAGGGCTCCAAGTTAGCGTATTACATGAAAAATAAAGGCAATAGAATGAAATAAAGCTTATAAGTGAAAACAAAGTTAACTGTGATGAGGGTAGCAACTTTGTTGTTATGAAATGGACGCTTTGAGACGAAAAATCATCGCCCCTATTACAGTGCGTTAAATGTTTCAGGGTTATCACAAAATATATTTAAAAATAATTGTCCCACTAGATTTTGCCAGCGTCAGAAGTCTGTATTCCAGGTCTAGAACTACTTCTATAGAAAATTTCAGCATGATATGTTCAGTTGGTGAGTGTGAAGAAGTAACAAACATTAAAATCTAAAAATCCAAACTTTCTAATTTCTAATCGATGTATTTAATATTTTATTGTAATACTTTTACCATGAAAACCTTATTCATATCTGGTTTTGACTAAAGGTTTTCTTTTCAATAAGGTTGTAAGTGTTTTATTTTATAGTTTTTGTACATTTTTTTTTATTATTCTAATTAAGTGGTACGGCCTTTTGATCTCAAACATATAAGTAAATCCTGATAAAATAATACTTTATTACGTATTATTTTCTATTTACCTAATTTATTTCTTTTGGCAACCCTAGTCGTTACAAATAACCCTTCTGCCTTGCATCTTGTATTTTCGCCCCACAGCTGAGCCTGTCTCACTTCTATCGTTCTTCAAAGGAAAATGAACTTTAATTACACCGATGATTATCATTTAAATTTGATAAAAGTACGCTGATTCACGAACGTTCTCTGCTTTAATCTAATAACTTCTGAATTAAGTGGTATTTTGGTTAGTTTTTTAATGCTGTCTTAGATTACGATGATGTTAATAAACCATAGCATCGCTTCTTTTTATATTTTTGTAAACCATTCTATTTACTTATGAAAACTTATTCTGGTTTTGTTTATACAATGTTAAAAATGTTAAAAATAGTACCAATTTTTAACATGGTATAAACAAAATCAGAATAAGTTTTCAGGTACCTAAGTGATTCAAATTCTCGGTACAGTATTGCCACCAAAGTGAATCTTCCCCGCGTTTTAGTAAGTATTTATTTGCGCTCGCGGCTTTAAAATTCAATTTATATCAATTTGTGTGTAATCAACGGCGTAACACAAAAATACGTTTCGCTATTGCGGCCGCAATATAATCGCTCGCTGCTGAGAATATTGTGTCTTGGATACGGTGGCTTTTTAATTTTGTTTCATGATTTATTTCTTACGAGAAAAGCCTCTTTACAGTCTTCTGGAAGGCAGTTTTTTAACGGGTTGATTTATAAACTTAAAGGAATATCACCGCCGAAAAGTTGCTTATCTCTGGATCTTTTAAGATGCTGTTTGTCCGGCCAATTACAACTTGGGTCTCTTCTAAACAACAGTGATTATCTAAGAGGGAAAGAGTGGGTTTTCTAGACCTTCGTGATACACCGTCGGCCACAACGCCATTTTCCATCAGGTGAGATTTTGGTCAAACGAAAGCCGAGAAAATATATTTGTGTCGTATTTAAATGTTCAAATGGAGTTCTAGCCAGACCAGAAAATACATATGTATAAACTATTAGCTGACCAGCCCGCGACTATGCCAGCGTGGACTAAGAATATCCCACCATGCATTGTTTTGTTATACACAAAGGGATTTTGTCCAAAATATAACGATAACTATATGTGTTATTCTGATATATAAACTATATTATTGTAAATTTTCATTTTAGTACAAGTTTTTCCGTGAAAGAGTAACAAAACATCCATACATACCAACTTTCGCGTTTATAGTAATTATCCAAATGGATAGTATATAGGTACGAAACACGGATCTTTGATGCCGTTGATGCATTCCTACCTATGAATATGAACTAAACTCTCGAATGCGGTATTTCTGGTACCTATTGAAATGGTTGCTATCAGTATTAAGGAGCTTTTAACTTGCCCGTTGCAAAGCAAAGCTCTGAGTGAGATATCGAAATTCGAATAGGTGTCTTCTAGACTTACCATCAGTTGAGATTGTTGTCAAAGAAGGTCTATACTGGATAAAAAATATGAAGCTATATTGTAATTTAGGCACAGACATGATACTAGCTGCGCCTATTTTAGGTATGTCCGCGATTGGCTGCAAGATGTTAAGTTGTTAGATTTACAAGATAGATTATTTCCCTACCTATGACTACACATGGCAACAAGTTCTTTCAATTTGCATGGCATTGATAACCTAAACGTCAATGTTGATGTTATCATCCGATACCCATCGATTTTCTTATCGTGCCCCAACATCGACCTTCCCCCAAATGGACTGTTCCCTCACTTGTCGCAATAAAAAACGCTAATATCGAATAAGCACGCTCCGTTGTCTTTTAAAAGCGTTTTTAATATTCTCGGGTCGTCTTTGCCGTCTCTACTGTCTTTGCCGGTGTATGGCAATTTCGTTTTAAAAACGCATTTTTTTTGTTTATACAAGTTGAGCGCAGTTGGAGCGTAGGTAATCTCTTTTGCGTTTGTTGGATTTGAGACAGACCAGGGACCTGACTAGGAGTGATTATCTAAGGCCGTTATTAATACACACATATTCAAAAATAGGCTATCACTTGCAAAAATAACTAGTCACTCAAAAGCATAGATCTAGATTTTTTTTTGTTAAGTGTGTGTTCGATTGTCTATTTTAGAAAGTGCTCTCACGTGATTCTTTCAACCAACAGTCGCTGAAATCGATGTAAATAAAATGCTGTTAATGGTCGATTCCAGACGGTCTCTGTAAATGCATATATGTTAAACGAATTAAAATTCAAATAAACCGCCGATACCTTTTTTTACAGGAACTGCTCATTTCGCTTATTTATTTCGTACGCAGACGTTATGATGATAGACACCATCTCCCAAAAACAGATCTAGCCCCTGGTATTATTCCCCTGAATCCAGCCGGCCAGTTTTCTTTCATTCGTATAGTCAACGCTTCCTAGTTTTTTCGTTATTTCGACTGAGCATTCCTTACGGGAGGGCGCGCGCTTGCAATGCGTGTAAATTTAAGCTGAGCAATGTTCCTTTCACTGTAGATTTTATTCAAATATTTGTTTGCGATTGTCAGTGCAGCGGGCATTATTTGAACTGAGTTTTTGAAGACTTGTTTTTAATCGGTCTCGACTTCTTATGATAATTTTCAAGATATTTACACGTTAGACTAGATATCCTTCCATATAAATTACTCCTACCTTGGTATACTAATTTATATTGTCTGAGATTGAAACGACTCCTTTACCTGTAAAAAAATCTATCTATTATGTATGTAGGTATATATATGTATAGTTATCTAATTCTCATAAGATAATACAAGCCCTGGCTACTTTGGGGCCAAATAATTTTGTGTGCATGGTCCAGAATTATTAATTTCCATTATCAATCGTGTTTACCTATTAGTAACATGCATATCAACCTAACAAATAAGTTATCTATAAGCGATAGATATGTTATGTGGTTGGTAAACGTTTATTACTAAATAAATAAAAATGAAATAAATAAATCAATGAGGTACCCACCTTCATTTATTCATTATACCTTTATTTCTGTCCCAAAGATTGTTTGTGTGTTGTGTCTAATAAACTTTAAGAACACTATAACTCTAATACATATGTATAATGTCATACTGATAATTATATCAGTTAGTAGGTATTGGCTTACCACGAATTAGCTGCGGTGTTGGTGCCAATTTGATACGGCTCACATTACAAATTACAGGCCGCGGAGCGTTTGCAATTAGTACCTCCCTATCAATTTGACGCCATTCATTACGGGCTATCTGGTATCGTGATGTCTATGGTATTCAAAGTCTCCCCCCCCCCACCCCCCCCTTGAATACCATAGACAGACATCAAGATATTTGCAAACTTGAAATGTACGTAAATTCACATGAAAAATGTACAGGATTTATTTGGAAATCGATATCTATATTGTTTTAGACTTTTAACTTTTGTACATTGGAATGGAATAAATAAATAATGCTCGACAATTGTCCATTTATGTGTAGCAAAATAAAAAGTGGCCAATATCAACAATATCACTTTATTTCCTTTTCTATTTTCAATTAAAAGATTTGACTATTTCCAATTCTACATCTTCTGTAATTATGAAATTAAGAAATTTCAGATTTCAATTCACACAGCATCATCTAGCCCCTAACTAAACAGTACTTGTGTTATGGGTACTAGATAACTGATATACATACCAACTTAGGTAATACATTACATAGATAGATGGTATTTTATAATACATATGTAGAAATGAAACCGAGAGGATTTTTTAACTCCGCACCATTCTCAAGCTCGAACAATATGATGAAATATTGTTTTAAGTATATCCTTTATTTCAAAAAAACATTTATATTATTCATTGAAATATACAGGATCCTGATAGGATACTTTTGAGTAGGCATCCCAGGACCCGATTATACCATAAAAACTGTTATATACATACATATACTATCTAAACAACATTTCCGAATAAAATTGTTTAAAACAACTTTGCATCCCTGAAACAAAAACAATATCACGAACAGAAACCCCACCGTAAACAACGAGCCAACAAGCATGAACACTTCGATTTAATCCTTTATCTGAAGATGTGTGAAATAAAAATAATAGAGAGCATTCGGGCTCAATGGCCGTAGCGCGGAGTGTTTGCATTTGATAAGGAAACCCCGGCAGGGGTGCGGGGGACCGAGGGTTGAGACTCCTTGAGATTGTGTTTTATTTTAAGGTGCTGTGCAATGTTGCAAGGTTTTCAAACGGGCAACGGCTTCAAAAAAGGAGTTTGTAAAATGGCTGTGTTTTTAATGAATGTTTGATAAGTTAATCGATATCTTTAGTAATCCTTATTGAATTTTAATAATTACACATATACATGTATAATATTTTTTATGTACCTATTCATATAATTATATGTACCTACATATAGTAAGTGATCTAGATAGAAGTGATGTGGTGTGGTTCCCAAAAGATTATATTTTTGTCACGAAATGATTTCAGAAAATTGAATAAGTCTTTTAGTTTTTCTCAAAAACATACTCAGACGCGACTCAGATTTCAGCACGATTCTAGTCGTGATATTTGGTAAGTAAAAAAATTCGTCACGTGTTGACAATCTTTCGTCAAGTAACTTTCTCATAGATTACGTCAAATTCCGATGATTATGGCGCAATATTGTCGCTCAGAGTAGTCTAGTCCAGACTAGTTTGCGTTCTCCAATTCTTATTAAAATCAGTGACTTGACCAGTCAAAGGACAGCTACAAAGCGACCAAAACCTGAACACAATTTAAATGCGAATTCGCGAAGCAGTGTTCTTAGAACGGGGATGAAAAGGCATTGTACCGTGGTCTATATCTTTCAGTGATTTAAATTTGATAGAGTACAACTTTATTTAGTTTAGATATTTTTTTCTTCAAGTCAGGCTATCTGAAAGCCGACCAAAGTAAAATATAATACTACTACGTAATCTACTGAGGGGATTGGCCTGTCATTTTGCATACCGCATGTTATTCTAGCTAAACCCATACGAATAGTTACTTACCGGCTATTTTTTCATTCACTGTTGAACAAGTCCATCGTAAAGTTCGTGTCCACGGTACAAGACTGTGTAGTCTCTAGAAGACGTACAAAAAGATAATTTGGTACCACCTCCCGCCTCGGGCTTCAGTTTGTCTTTGCTTTTGTGAACTTTTTCGCTCATTTTATGAATTATTTTTATTATGTTCAGCTGTTTTTATCACAGCTAAACTCGACTGTCTAAGTTTGCGGAGCAGATTGCAAATAAATAGGTAGGTACCTAATTTTGGGGAAATTTCGTTTTCGAGATGTAAAACTCTTGAAGTATTTTATTTAGTACATAATGTTATAGTTTTGCGCTACAAATAAAGTATATCTTATCTTACCTACCTTCTTAAAAAAGGTTTTTTTTTTAACTTACTCTACGACCTCGGATAGGGCCCAAAAAGTTTAAAAAAAAACACAAAAGGTCGCATGACCTTTTCGACGCGAGATTTATTTTATAGGCAAATGTATAATCGTTCGAATATCAAAACAATTCGCATTCGAATCCTAAAAAAGCAATTTGAAATGTGTTCTATAAATCCGATGTTTCAAAACACGTGACGAGCGATCACGTTTGCCCCAAATGTGAGTGAATTCTGTTTGAATTAGTACCTCTTGTTTACCGCGAGAGGGCTTGTTAGTCACCTTGTCATGCTAAATTGGGATTTAACTAAAGCATTTGAGGAATTTATAGTGAGCGGAGCTCAGATCAACATAGCGACTAATTTCTCTATTGAGCCGAAAATGATCTCTATTATTTTGTATACTAGCTGACCCGATAGACATTATCCTGTCGTACTATTCAAACTTCAAATTTATTTCGAACGTGCTTAGTAAAGAGTATATAACGCTAAGGTTACATTAAAAAAATTTATAACAAAGGTAGTCGTAAAATTTTCTAAGTTTCTGCGCAATTATCTTATTTTTTTAAAATGTTTGTTAAACCTTTTACGAAGTATTAGAAAGCATTTAAAAAAAGATGAATGAAATCGGTTTGATTTTTATTATGATTATATATAGATTTGCAAAATTACTTACTGTTTCAGTACCTACAAAATACAAATATAACCGAGGAAAGCAATACCTGCAAGTATGTAGGTACAACCTAGCGGTTGAGAGACAGAGACGAAACCTTTTCCAAAGATTTAATTTTGTAAAGACAAGACTATATAAATTACAAGATTAGATGATCTAGGTCTTAATCAAGTTCCGGTTCACTCATTTACCGGATTTTATTTTTACATTTAACTTCCGGGTAACATTCTCACTAAATGCGCGAACGACAGCCGACCCTAAGAACCTATTCATTTTATAAGAGATACTAATAAAGGTACTATATAATATTGGTCGTAACGCGCTCTGCTAGTCGTCCCATACGTCTATTCGCGAAGGGCTCCGTAAAAATGTAATAAAAACGGAATAAATCCGGAACCCTCGCACCCTCGTGTTGCTTCTATTATTATGAACATCAAAATATTACTACGTTTCAGGGCTAAGAAGACATTTCGGGGAAATAATGAACTGCGGTGGAAATATTATTTATTGGCTATTTCTTGTTGTAACTGTTGGAGAAATGTCGAAGAGAATGATAAGTTTGGTGAATTTGATAAACAAGATGCCTGTCTATATAATAATTGAACAAATTATACTTTTTGACACTAAGGATTTTAGGTCTGCTACAAATGATTTTTCGACGAGGTTTTCTAAGTGAAGGAAGGTAAAAAAATAATTTTTATGTCATCTAGTTTATAAAAAAATACAATTCAAGTACAGAGAGCGAATAAGAAATATTGCTATCAATAAATAAATAATGCTGGACAATTCATATAGCATTTTCTAGCCCCAAGCTAAATAGAGCTCATGTTATGGGTGACTAATATACAAACGTAGTGAAAAAAATCCTAAGTCTATGCATGTAGATAATACATATTTTTACATACATAGATATTTCATATTATACATAGAAAACACCCAGGACACCCGGAACAAATATCAGCAGATCGTACGGATATTCGTCCCGAAGCGAGAAATGAACCCGCAACTATAACTATACCCTCACCCGCTGCGCCACATATGTTGTCAAAAGAAACTCTGGAACTAACTCCAGACTATGGGGAACAATCTAGAGATAGCTCATAATCCATAACAATACCAGTTTCTCACTGGTATCTACCGAACGCGTCTCCTAGATGCTAGTTGCATTTCCCCGCTGTATGGCAATGCTGAAGCGCTGCGTCATATACTCACCAGCTCTCAGCTCACGTCGCTTCGACCAGATGCTCTAATAAAGTTCATCATCAACCTATATTAGTCCACTGCTGGACATAGGCCTCCCCTAATGGGCGCCATAGCGCCCTGTCTTCAGCTTGACGCATCCAGCATCTGCCTGCAGTCTTTCGCAGATCGTCATCCCACGTGGCCGGAGGGCGTCCTACAAAATAAAGTTATCAGAGGTTTATTCTAAAGACCTAATACCTATGTCTATTTCCGTCTTTGAAAAGTGCTTCCGTGCTTCATTATTTTAGTCGGTACTGACAAAAGGACATAACTTTATATCAAGACATTATCACGATAATAAAAAGCACACATCATTCGTTCATCGCCCTACTTCCGTTTGCAAGCAATTTTCTGAAGATCTAACCAGTCTATTTGAATTTGTTCATAAATTGTTAATAGGTTGGTTGGGTTAGGGTGTGGTTTAGTTAACTGCTTCATTTGATAAAGATTATGGCTGAGACGGCGGCACGGAGGCAAAGTTTGGGTTACATTACAATGAATTCTGGAATAGGACCACGAGATAAATAATAGATTCAAGCGTTAATTTGCTGAAATTCATTGTATTTGTAGAATACCACTGCTCACTGGCTCTGTCGTTGTTGCAATTTCCTATTCGAGATGTAAATACTTACTGAAAGTATTTTGGTAAGTGCATAATGTTATAGTTTTTAGCTACAAATAAAGTACATATTATCTTACCTACCTTCCTAAATTAACAGATTGTTTTGATTAACCTACCTACTCTATTACGTAGTATAAGGGCCCAAAATCATTTAAAAAATACAATTTGCATAACCTTTCGCATAATTTGCATGACCTTTTCGAATCGCGATTTATTTTATTGGCGAAATAAAATAAAATTAAAATCCTTCGAATATCAAAAAAATTCGCGTTCGAATCCTAAAAAAGCAATTTCAATTGTGTTCTTTCGATGTTTCAAAACACGTGACGAGCTATCACGTTTGCCCCAAATGTGAGTGAATTCTATTTGAATTAGTATATCTTGCTTACCGCGAGAGGGCTTGTTAGTCAGTTTGGGTTACATTATAAATAACTAATCCTGGAATAGGACCACGAGGGAAATAATAGATTCAGGCGTTAATTTGCTGAAATTCATTGTATTTGCGAAATGCCACTGCTCACTGGTACGACTCTGTCATTATTGCTTGGAACTCATAGTGTTAAAAGTCGAGTATTATATTGTCGATGCCACTTGGATAGACGAAATTTACTGACAACTTTTATAGATTTGCTTATCAGAGAAGGTTATGCACGGAGTTGTTACTAAATATTTACATCATAATATAGACGACAAGCTTCAGCCCGTGTCTTTGCATGAGGTTTTTCTGGATTTCTAGGATACAATTTATCATTGCAAATTTCATTTAGATTTGCCCAGCCGTATAGTCGTGAAAAGTTAATAGCTAACAAAGTTCCCACAATTTTACAAATTTAGAATACAATACAAAAATTCTTTATTGTACACCAGATAAACAACATTACAGAGAGATGTAACATAGGACAAGTACAATGGGCGGCCTTATCGCTTAGAAGCGATCTCTTCCAGGCAACCTTTGGATGGCAAGAATTGTGAATTTAAGAAAGGAAAGATTAATACATATTTTAAGACTAAATTAATTAAAATTAAAGGACTATTTTGAACCGACTATACCTACAAGGTTTGTAGGTGAGGTGAGGCTATGTAAATTCCGTCGGACCACCGAGGTATTGTATTTCAACGCAGGCCCTCGGTCGCCGATTTTATTTTCCGCTTTTTGGGTAATCAATAGGGGAATCCCGACGCCCGTAAACAAGTAGTCTGGCTTTTGGAAATCTATAGAGTCGATTCGGTAAAAATATTTTGTTACGGGTACGATCGTGACGTGACACGATCCCTCTGGTCTTCACTCAAAATCAGCGCTGGGTGGATACTTCAGTGTGCACCCAGCACAATGCTGAGTGAAGGCGATATTTGCCATAAACACTGCCACGTTCAATTATTTTTAGTTATAGAGTATTTAAAAATTTAATTAATAACCTTTTAAGGTTTTTGTGTACCGTAGTTTTAATGTTAATAAAAATATCTTCTTTCTTTTTTCCAGATAAGCCGGGCTGTGTCGGGGCACTATAACGAGACAAATTGTGAACGCACCATTTAGACGACAACGTAGAACTTCCTAGTGGTGCATTCACAACTAGTTAGATCCAGCTCCGCCACCGCACAACATCAAAGTAAGCATTCAAATAAAGACCCTCGATCAGTATTACAGTAACAAAATGACTTATTCAACTTTTGTCCCCTAAAATACCCCTAAGGGGAAATGTAGAATTCAAAAAAATTCATTCCACTTTTCCCCCTTAAGGGGAAAAACTCGTGGTCCCACTATCCCTGAAATGACCCCACTGCATCAAGTTTATACGTAGAGTAAATACTTGAATTAAAGTGAGTTCTTCAGGTACTGGCCACTTGAGATACTGGCCTTTTTAGTCACAATTCAAAATATATTATAATTGTACGTTGTACCTGTCAGTGTTGCGCGTCCTTCAAGTTAGCAGCAATTATTTACACAGTTTTCTGTGTTTTTCATTAATTATGTTTCAAATAATAAATAGAAAACGAGGCAAAATCTTACTTAGCAACGGATACCAATACTATCGGCACAAACGTTATATTTCTGTATCAAGGACAATTAGGCATTGCATCCAAAAACTAAAATTGAAATGTCCCGGTTCTATTACAGTGTGTGATGTAAGTTGAATAATTCACTTATTCGTAAACATAAACATAGCTTTTGCCCGCGATTTCGTTCATCGCCTCTTATTGATGTCTTTTTATAATTCAAGTAAACAAAACGTTACGTCTCTGCCGTTAAACTTAACTAGAATTTACTTCGGGTTCGCATTATATTGACCAAATTTTATTATTTTAGGATGACACAGTGTTTAAGAGCAAGGTTCACAAATCCGAGTGTTTACCAGATATGGCAAAAAACAGGGTGGCACTAAAACTTATAGAAGCGAAAAAAGAAGCTGCGAGTTCGGACGAGCCAATGCCTAAAATTTACAAAAAACACTTCGACCCCCTATTAGACGAAGGCATTAACCTTGTTACAAACGTGTCGTCATTCGACAACATGAAATGTGCTTTGTACAGCGAAAGAAAAAAACAGCTAAAATTAAAGAAATTGGTTTACAAGACATTACATGAGGTTGAAATTCCCGCAAATTTCAAATCATTTCTTATAGCAGATTATACTTGTATTGGCGGCGATGCTAGAATCATTGTATTTGCATCAGAAAGAACTGAGCAATTATTACCAATTACCGATGATTTTTTATGATGCAACCTTTAAAAGCACTCCCAAGCCTTTTTATCAGCTAATGGTGACAAGGGGACACGGGGAGTACTACTGACAAAACAAAAGTTGCTCCATTATTTTTTGCTCTCATGAGTGACAAAAAAGAAAACTCATACTTCGCATTATTTGACATCATTAAGACACGATTTCCAGAATGGAATCCTATAAAAATTCACGCCGATTTCGAAATTGCTCCTACCAATGCTTTGGATTTAATATTTTCTGAATGTCCTACCGTAATCATTAAAAAATGTTACGCCCATTTCGTGCGGAGCCTTTACAAGAAAGCTAAAACGCAAAAATCTATAAAAGAATAGTTGGATTATGTTCTTCCCCTTTTGCCGCAAGAGTTCATTCAAGAAGGTTTGGAATATATTAAAACTGAATGTACTCGTATGAACATGGAGAAAATGAACGTGTTTATGGCATACTTTGATAAATATTACGTCAAATCTGAAAAATTTGTAAGGGAATGGTGTGTATCTAGCGAAAGACATCGCACTAATAACATATGCGAAAGTTGGAATTCAAAACTCAATAAAAGTATAAATAAAAATTATGTTACTGTTTTGAAACTACTGCATACACTTAAAGAAGATTTTACTGCAAAAAATACTTTCGAAAAGAAAAGAGATCGGTTACAACTGTTAAAAGACTTAATAATACAGTCACAAATGCAGCTGATAAACCAGGAGATCACAGTTGGTTATTTTTTAGAAAAGTTAAGATAAATATAAAAATTAGTTTAAAGAGAACAAACTCTAAGTTTTGTTCATTAAGTTCATTGTTAGAAATAAAAAAAAATATTTTGCTTCACGTTTTTATGCTGGCCTTTTGTATTTTCGGCTTATTCCTGTTTTGAATCTTTAATAATAAAATAAAATAATTTAATAATAAATTCCACTTTTCTGTTAATTTCACAAAAAAAATGGTTGTCTCTAAATTCGGTTCAGGAACGATAATTTTACGTGATAATGTCATTTACTTGATCTATTGAAAATCTTACCTCGTAGTTTATATACTGTTTGTGATACCGATTAACAGCTGTCATCCGAAATGTAGATCTCAGCGACCTCTATACAAACCGGTGGTCTAGGATGAGAAGTTTCCGAGATGTGACCGTTTTTAGTTTGACAGCTGTCATCCGAAATGAAGATCTCGTCGAGAGCTGTCATATCTCCATACAAACCAGTGATCTAGGATCAGTAGTTTTGAGATATGACAGTTTCCAGTTTGACAGCTGTCATCTGAAATGAAGATCTTGTCGAGAGCTGTCATATCTCCATTCTAACCAGTGGTCGAGGATCAGTAGTTTCCGAGATATGACAGTTTCCAGTTTGACAGCTGTTATCCGAAATGAAGATCTCACCGAGAGCTGTCACATCTCTAAAAACCGGTGGTCTAACTTAAGTACATATGTATATAGTGATCTGGGGTCTAAGGTGAGTACCTAGTTTCCGTGACATGATCATTTTTATATAGTAGCTAACAACGCTATCTATTAGACAAAATTAGCACTTTAATCTTGAAAGAAAGAAAGAAAGAAAATACATTTATTGGTTCACCAAAACATAAAACATAAATCACATCCATTAAAAATTTGCAATTAAGAACATAACAAATACAAAAACTATATTTCATTACTCATACTCTGAAAGTAGGTCTGAAGTTGCCTGAAGAGCGGGTTGAAAGTAGTACTTTTCATCCCATTTCATTTCATAATAGGGAGAATCGCTTTCAACTGACAGCTGTCATGTCACATTTCTATTGCACTATGTTCCAACTTCCTATACAGCCACTCAACTTCAACTTCTTGTTAGTGGCTTCTGCGAAAATAAAAAATAATGGCAAAATAGCTCTCGTTTTTCCTGTAGCTAATTCATGTTTTTATTTTTACTTTTCTTATATTCGTAATGAAAATCACAGTGTTTACCTCGGGTGAAAGTAACTTATTTAGTCCCTCGAACTATTAGCGCCCTCGTCGCTACGCTCGGGCGCCAAACCTCGTCTCGGGACTAAATAAGTAACTTTCATCCCTAGGGTAACAATGTACTATTACGCAGCGAACCAGCGAACCAATAGGTCCTGTCTCAGCATAATGTTGATCTACAAGAAGTATAGCAATTTTCAGTGCATCGGTCGTCATGACAACGCAGTCAATAACGTCCCCGTTTATTAGTATTCATCTATGAATAACGTGACACTTTTTTGAACATGCTACCCATGTTCATCGATTTAATAGACGTTATCACGTCAAAAATATTTGTGTTATAGCCCTTATGACCAAATCAGTGGGACCACGAGCGACTGCATTACGTCGACTGATGGTCCCACCAAACAGTGGGACCACGAGCCCATTAAATCGACACACTGTCCCACCAGTGGGTCAAATTAGTGGGACCACGAGTCGCGACCCGAAGATTTCAATGGCTTACAGCAAGCTTAAAGCGAGTGTCTGTTATTTGATGCTGTCAATATAAAATGCATCTAAATACTAAGCGTTAAAGCTCATAACTGAATGCACTTTTTTGTGCGTGTGATAATAGTGAGGTCCAGATCTGCGACAACCTTAAAGCCTCAAACGACTTAAAATGTCTTCTCAGTTGCTGATAACTGGCTAGAGATATTTGTTAGAATTGCTGACAATTCTTCCAAATATCTCTAGCAATACCCACATGTACTATATCTAAATCGCATTAAATTTAGATTTAGATAGGCAAAATAAACATGTATTAGACACATAAGTAATATATAAATGTGCTAGTAGTTTCTTTTTCACTTCTTCCACTAGTGGACAAAAATATTGAAGTGAAGAGAATATCAATAACACCTTATTTCTTATTTGATAATAATAATTATGTTTAAAGTATAAAATTTGACTTCTCCAAGTGCTTATTTTGTAAGCCTAGAGAAATAAAGTTATTGATTCTGATTCATTTTACCATTACATCTCCATTGAAATTCAATCGAGCGTAAAAATAGGAAGTGATACAGTATTCCGATGGCAATCCCCAGATTGCGGTCGTCGTAGAACGGAAACGAATGTCTCAAGAGCATGATTGGGGCTCTTTAACTGGCTTGTTTGCCCTGACTTCGACTGGGGTAGTAAGGTATTTTCGATGCTTTTAAGCTGAAGAGACATTTACAAACATAGCTATCTGTGTCTATTTAAAGATGAGGCACATTCTAAATAAACTATTTTTCATCACTCAGGACACAGAAAAAGAAGTTCTGCGTAGTGATTGGTAATAATTTTTAGAGTTTTTCTATGTATTGCTTTATAAGCTACTAGCGGCCCGCCCCGGCTTCGCACGGGTATATAACAAAAATTTCAAAATTAAAAATTATAATAGTGCCTTTGTCACCCGGGGATAACGTAGCTTCCCAACAGTGACAGGATTTTTCAAATCGGTTCAATAGGTTCGAAGTCTATTCAATGCAAACAAACAAACAATTAATTTTTTTATCTATATAGTACATAATATTATACAGATGAAAGATACATAACATTATATAGACAAGCATCAAACCCGCTTTGATAAATGAGATATCAAAATAATCGTCCAGTGTCCTTTATGGTTCTTAGCAATATTTTTTATAAGAATTTCTTATTAATACTGTAAAGACATAAGTTTATAAATGAAGATATATGAACATGTTACCCATGACCTCTGTGGCGCGGTGGGCGAAGGTTCGCCTACGACGCAGGAGGTTGCGGGTTCGATTCCCGCATCGGGATATATGGTTGTACGATCTGCAGATTTGTTCAGGGTGTTCTGGATGTTTTTTATGTATAATATAAAATATATATCTATGTAGTGTATTATAATAAGTATATCAGTTATCTAGTACCCATAACACAAGCTCTGCGCTTAGCTTGGGGCTAGATGATGCTGTGTGAATTGTCCAACATTAATTATAACATACTAAAAGACTGATTGTGTGTGAGTTGGTTATATTATTTTAAGAGAATTATTTTTAATTGCTTTTTTGACTCTATTATAAAAGTAACAAGGTACAAATAACGAAACGTAAAGCTGTTAGTTATTTGCAAAGTGCTACGTCAAAATTAATGCTTGTAAAAACATACACCGGTATTAAAACTGTCCATTATATTAGCACAATATGTGTTACCTAATTATGCTGTTGTTACAGCAATATAGTGTTTATTTCGACGTGACAAGGTGTAAATTATCGTAATTTAATGAATGAAACGGTCGATGGCGGCATGATGAATGGAGGGGTGCGGTCGGAGTGGATTAACCTCTGTGTTTCATATCTTTTCAGTCGGAAATATCTGAAATTTTATTCAATAGTGGAAACATTTTGGAAATATTTATAAAATTAAATATTATCATTTTACTGTTAAATTTATTTTCATATCATGATCCCGAAGATCCCATAAAATTTTTATCCCTAGGGGATTAGTATTTACCCCGCAAATTTAAAATAAGTTTAAAAGTAGTGGAATTTGAAGTCGGTTTATCGTTTTTTAAAACACGCCATATTATTAGTGTCACTTTTATTCCGAGTGAACATAGCATACATATCTTCATAGTTTAAACTGACCAAGAATTTCAACGAACTAAAGAATTTATCGCTTCGAAGGCCCTTGCCCAAAACGAATGGTTTTAATAAAGGTCGCGTGGCGCCGCGCCCGCAAGAACATTTAACTGCTAATTTAATTAATTGTTCCATTTCCCTACATACGGAACACGCAGTGCATAGTGCCTATATTTCTCACTTACGTTTTAAAGGCTTTATTTACGAAGGAAATAGTTTGAAAACACTACTTGAATGAATGTCAATTATGAGTCCCAATGTCTCTAGTGAGACGTGGTCAGTCGCAACGTCTCACGAAAAGTAATCCCAGCGTCTCACGAAAACGCACCCATGGCCAACGTATCACGAGAAAAATATACCCAACGTCTCACGAAAGTCAGTGCGTCCTGATTTACAATCTACATGATCAATAGATGTGGTAGACAGTAATAAGAAGCTCTCTGACTTTTCGTGAGACAATGAGACAAGCAACGACTCACGAGAGACGTTGGGAATACTTTTCGTGAGACTTGCGACTGAGCACGTCTCACCAGAGACGTTGGGTATAACCACAATTAACAACCTTCCTACTAATATAATTGAAACGAAAATTGTGCCTTTATTGTGAAGATGCTCTGCTGGAGACAATACCAAAAGTACTGAATGAATCGGGCAGAAATTTTACACACATAAAGAGCTGGATCTGGAATAACATATAGGCTACTTTTTATTCTAAATACGCGAGCGAAACCTCGGGCAGCAGCTAGTAACTAGTAACTAAGACGCGTGACCTGAGAGCTGGTGAGTATCTGGCGCAGCGCATTAGCATTGCCATACAGCGGGGCAATGCAGCCAGCGTCTTGGGGACGCTTCCGACTGGTATTGATATGGACCAGTTGAGCTATCTGTAGATTGTTTCCAACAGTCTGCAATAGTTTATATTATTTGATTGTTATTTTCTTTGTCAGAAATAGAGTAACTAATACATTAAAGAAATTAATAACTTTCGAAAGAAATATTTTTAAAGCTTTGAAAGCTCTCAATATCCAAAATAAAAGAATAATGCTGGACAATCCACTCAGCATCATCTAGCCCCAAGCTAAGCAGAGCTAGTGTTATGGGTAGAATAACATAACAAAAAGGAATTAATATGTAAAGAAAATTAATTTAAAAACTCTGACGGTAAATCACAGGTCCTATTATCAGTTACTGTTGGTAACTCTTTTCTCTCTCTTAAACTTCTGGATTCAGAGGCATCATAATTGATATTTTTTGCAAATTCTATAAAAATGTCAATTGGTAAAAACACAGATAACGATCACAATCTTAAATTTGCAAAAAATAAAAATGTTTCGAGGTTTTTCACCTGTATCCCTCTCTCTTAACTTTGCCAATTTAACTTTATTTGTATCGGACTAATATTGCGACTTAAACAACTTTTTATGATGTATTTTATCGCAAGAAAATATATCAGGCCAAACTTCGTAAAAAGGGCATATGCTTGCAGCACGAAATTACATTGAAAATATTTTTTTATACAGTAAGGGATGCTGAATAGTACCTTGAACAATCTAAAATATAATGTCTTTTCCACTTCTTCCACTAGTGGACAAAAAATTTAGGTGAACAGAAAATCACCACCTATTTACTAATTTGATAATAATTATTTATTTATTTTCACAAAATCTACAGCTCTAGACAATTCAAACCTTAATGATATATGTAACTTACGACCAATAAAAAAATTATTAATTTGGAATTTTAATTCACCGACTATGCGTTAATTACCAATAAAGCTTATAAACAGCTTTATTGGTATAAAATTTGACTTTTCAGGGCTTATTTTGTAGCCTAAAGAAATAAAGTTATTGAAATCTGAAATCTAACAAATAAAGTTGCAATAATCTGACACATGTTGACTAAATGTGGTCCTAACAACACGTTCCACTCCAATAAATCGTATTTATTATCACATGCTAATATCCCTTTTCACACAATCGCGGTACCAAATGATATGCCCAATATTTCATAGGCACGGTCGTCATGTTCAATCAACAAAGAGTTTAACCCACACGCTGCCCACGGCCCGTCCGGATCATTTGTGTTTTTCCGTGCAGACAAATCGGCAACAATAAACCGTGCTCCACAATGCCGCCACGCATCGCCTGCTTTTAATTTGCCAGTATGGGATCCCGGATCGGTTAAAAACACTCCCGGAAAATACCGTCTGAGCTCTCTATTCGGACCCTTGTCTGTTTTTAATACTTGCTGTTTGTGTTGAAGTGCTTAGTGTTTACGAATTCGGGTAAATTACGAGTATAAGTTTTGAGGACCTCGGAGGGGTTTCCAAGAATAATCCTATAAAATATTTCTTGCGCGCTAATGCGTCCCGTATTCGTATTAAACGGAATTTCACGTTCGCTGAAATAAAAGGCTCGTTTTACTCGTTTAAATCATACCAAATTCTTTTTTACTCAACTCCCTGACAATGACGTCACTTAGCCCGTAAATAAACTAAGCAAGGAGGTACGCTTAGCTCATTTACCTACATTATACGGTAAATAAATAATACCAAAACTGATAGCTCAGGAAGAATTCCGTAAATTTCACCCAATAAAGCATCTCGGTAATCAGGTAACATGACTTCACTTTTCACTCGTTGAAATATTTAAACGGAGTTATTGTGGGAGTCTACAGGGGGGTCCAGGGTGTTTTGAGAGGTTACTCGTGTGAGAAATAGCTCCAAATATCTTGCGACTACCGGAGGATTTCGGCCCCTATTTCCACGGGATCGCGTCAAAATGACAACAGATTTAGGGAAAGCGTGAAGCGAGGTGTAAAATGTATCCAAGCGAGGACATGCTTTATATGACATTCTTCACAACTGCCATAAATGTAAGCGACGAGCCGATTTCCTAATCTTCTTTTTATTAAAATGTCGTCGACAAGTCTTGCCCGGTTAACAGATTTTCAGGTGGGTTAGTAAACGGTAGAAGGAAAGTAGTTGCCAATAATAAAATTCTTACTTATGTAGGTACTTTTATCCGAATTCTTGTACCTTGTAGCTCTATACCATATTTCTTAGAATTTTCCTACTACAACAATAGGTAGGTATCCAAATAACATATACATATGTGATTTGGATACCTACCTATTGGCTGAAGATATGTCTGAGCAGCTACACCTAAAACTATAAAAATGTGAATGTCCCTAAAACTAAAAAAAATGTATCTGAAATCATATTTCGACGGCTTACAAGTCTGGTTCTTCAAACCGCTGCTAAAGCTGACGTTTGTTTGAATATCTGATTTCCTTCCGCAAATACTTCGTTCGAACTGGAATTTATTTCCTCGCAGAGAGGGAAATTCTTTATTTTTTTCTAAAGTCTTGCAATGATATAAATTCAAATTTAAAAACGAAAGTCCTCTTTGGAATTTGGGTGATTTTTATCAAAAGAAGCGATTTTAAATAGATTTATATCAGAATGCTTTCATTATTTAAAAATTTTTATTACCCGCCGAATAATTCTCAATAATTATATGTATTTTTTTGCTATTTTTCCATCACGGAATTCCATCAAAAATTATAATTTCTAATATTTTACGCCACGACAGACATTCTCTAAGCCATAGCATTGAAAAAGTCAGAGAGGGTTCCCAAACCAATCGCAAAAAGTAAAGGGTTGGTCAGGCTGGGCACTTTTAATATTTATACATAAATCTTGTAATCTTGTGATTTTAAATTAATTTGCAAGTTTAAAAATGACATACAGCTGGGCTTTCATAGCAATGTCGGCACATAGGCAATCCATTCAAGTTCGTAAACATGACTTATGAACGCATGTTAATGTATTATGATATTGCCTAATTTTAATTACAGACGATTTTTGGCCCCTATGAGTTTTTCCCTGATAAGTAGGAACATCTTGACAGCCCTTTTTTTCGACAAAGTAGGTACAGTAAATAATTATACCTGTAGTATAAAACCGCAGACATTTCGAAATGGATGTTGAAATGACGACCGATGCGGCACGGTGGGCGAAGGTCCGCCTGCGATGCAGGAGTTTGCGGGTTCGATTCCCGCCCTGGGACAAATATTTGTACGATCTGCAAATATTTGTTCAGGGTGTTCTGGTCGTTTTTCTATGAATAATTAAAAATAAAATATATCTATCTATGTAATATACATATTGTATTATGTATATCTTTTATCTAGTACCCATAACACAAGCTCTGCTTAGCTTGGGGCTAGATAATGCTGTGTGAATTGTCCAGCATTATTTATTTATTTATTTAATGATCGTTATAAAAATCTGTTTGGAAGAAGAGAACTTCTCGTGCAAATCCCGCATTTGTAGGAAAAGGGCAAGGCATGATCTTTTGCTAGGTATAATGACAAAAAAAAAATTGAGTCAATCAATTAACACTTTATCTTTGGATAGTATTTTTACTATAAAAACTTTCGTAGTTTGACGAATTCATTATGAATGTAAGCGGGTTAACTACGAACCTAGTTTGTACTAGGTTCGTAGTTAACCCGCTTACATTCATAATAGATATTAGCTTTGTTAAAAATTTGATTTATGTAATAATCATTTAATTTGACTTTTCTATGAGCTTATTTTTTAAACCTAAAGAAATGATAACTATGTTAGAAGGATTGGTGGATTAGCTTATGCTTAGCATTCTATTATAATTTTACTATCTTATATATAAAATTTCCATGTCACAATGTTATAGTTACCGTACTCCTCCGAAACGGCTTTACCGATTTTTACCAAATTTTATATGTGTATTCAGTAGGTCTGAGAATCGGCTACTATCTATTTTCTATACCCCTAAGTGATAAGGGTTGAAGGCAAAACAACGTTTGGCGGGTCAGCTAGTAGCATATATGTTATACCTATAATACTACTATACCGCCTACGGGCCCGGAGGTGCAGCGTAATACTAGCTTAAACATTACTTTTTAAGAACTTTCCGGATTTTTTTTTTTTTATGATTAGTAAACATCTTTTATCCGAAATAACCGTTATTGATTTTGATTTCGAAGGCAACATGACCTGACCCTTACTTGTCGCGCTCCCCTCTTCGGGATCGCAGGATCGCGTCTCGCGACACTTGTAATTAGCTCCGTAATCCGATCCGCGGATCGGGATCCGATGGACGGAACACTAATTAAAATTAGCGGTTTTGCTGGCACATCTTTTGGAAATATAATCAATTCATTTGATTTGAGCTATAGTTAGGTGGTTTCTGATTTTCCTATTGTTTTAGGTAATTTTTTTTTTCAAGTAATGTGTTTGTAATCATATCGGAAAATCGATTCTATTGCAATTTGTTATGACAGTAGGTACCTCATAAGTACGAGTATATGGCGCTATCAGGGAAAACATACACCCAGCAGTGGGCTGTTATTATGCTGTAGATGATGATAATGATCATGAATTATGTTTATATACATAACATTAAATGCAGCCAGCGTCTTGGGGACGCTTCCAACTGGTATTGATATGGACCAGTTGAGCTATCTGTAGATTGTTTGCAACAGTCTGCATTTAGCTCAATTGTTTCAATTGTAAATACTAGTTTCATTTGTTTATATTATTAGATTGTTATTTTCTTTGTCTATAACATTAAATTACTAATCTTTAGATCACAAGAGCCACTAACACGCTCATAGGCTTGTGCAATCTATTGTTAATATCTTAGCAAAAAAATATCTTTATTTCTTTAGGCGTACAACAAATTAAGCATTTAGACATGCAAGTCAAATTTTAACATAAACATAAGACAACATAAAAATATATTTATTGACAGCAAATATATCAGTTACAGTTAAATTAGACACTTCGTAGATAGGTATAGTTAACATTTTAGATACAATATATGTATGTATTGTGCCTATGAATAACAAAAAAATAAGATCATTGCTGAAGGCTTAAATACTAAGATATTATTTATGGATCGCACACTAGGCCGAGGCTGTGTCGTGAGGTCCAGACAACAGCTTTATACGTATAGTAATTATTATTAAACAAGAAATAATAAATTATACAATATTCATGAGATACGTACTCTTATAAATAATTTGTGAAAAGTTCAAAGTATCAACTCCGTGTCAGTAATTAAAAGGATCATCGGACATCCCACACCGGCCTTAACCTGACCGCAACCCTCATTTAAATATCAAAACAGTACTCGCTAACCCAAGTATCGCTCAACATAACACAAACAAATTAATTCCAATAATAAACCCTAATAAATACAGATCTGTTTACCCCATAAAGAATGAATGTTGTAATAATTGGGGCAAGAGGCTACAGTTTGAATTTGAAAGGGTGAATTAATGAATTATTTAAGCGTTGTTGTGTTAATGGAAACTTTACGTGTAGCGGGAAGTTGGGACTTCGATGGGATTCGTTGAAGTGTAAGCTGTTCGGGGTCTGCCGAAATTAGCAGTCTTGCAGCTTCTTCTGAAGTTTTAGAATTTACATAGCTTTGGGAAAAGGTAGAATAACAGCGTGTTGAATATTCAAAATGAGCGTAATAGCTAAAACTTGCTCCTTTACTATAATGCGACAAATAAAATTTTTGCTTTATCATTTTTGTACCAGCAGTTTTGATAACCAAAATTCCTCCATCACGAGCTACAACGTTTGTTACCATCTCAGAAAAATATCTAGTAAAATCATCGCACAGAAAAACCTAGACTCAACGCCGTCTGAAATCGTTGCACTCTATAAAAATCACAAAAGATTTTCAATTAAAACTTTCAATGGCAAACTAATTACGGCCGGTAACATCTATTAGTATAAACTGTAGAGTAACAGCGGCGCGACGCATCCCCTAGCTAAGTGAATTCCGTTAATTAAACCATAAAAACTTCGATAAATTAAGATGCTAGCCAATTTCCCCTCGTAATACAGTCCGCAGGCGCCGGAAAAAAACGAGGACGGACAGCTCAACTGCATTGGGACTATAAGGGTCGCGATCGACTCGATATCTATGGTTAACTCTGTTTGTCGTCTGATGTTCTGAAAATGCCAAATAATAAAAAGTTGTTCATTCAGACCTAATAATTTTGCATCCATGGAACATGAATTAAATAAGTACACACAAATAAATTAAAAATAAAGACCTTCCCTTAAGTCATGTCCTAAAGCAGAAGTTACTCCAGACTTAACAAACAAATAAAACTTATCCGAGAAATATTTTACGAATAGATTTGCACAGGTTCAGCTAAAAAAGTATTGTCATGTTGAAAACTGTGGTCAAACTAGAGCGTAAAAGTAAGGTTACATCTCATTTAGTCTTCGATGAACAACTATCAAATAATATATATATATAATATACATAATTTATTTAGAATTTGGTAAGTAAGAACTATGAAATCGATCAAAAATCATTGGAATAACTTTTAAAAGCCGGATAAGTGCCATTTCTAGGGAAACATTGCAACTCTATCACTAAAAGATTTCAATGCAAACGACATCGATAGACACAGCCGGATGGTGACATAAAGTGCGCCCCCTGCATTTGTTTGTGGGCTCATTTAATTTTACTTATTGCCTGTTTCTGTTTACCCTAAAGAGATTACTTCGTTACTTGTTTTTTTTGTTTTGATTTGGCAATGATATAACCAGGATTTAATTTTATTATAGCAATAAGCATAGTTATGTTTTAACTGCATTATGAACTGCATCAAAATTATTGACGACCAATGTGGCGCGGTGGGCGAATGTCCGCCTGCGATGCAGAAGGTTGCGGGTTCGATTCCCGCCTCGGGACAAATATTTGTACGATCTGCAAAAATGTGTTCAGGGTGTTCTGGTCGTTTTTCTATGTATAATAAAAAAAAACTGTCTATGTAATATATTGTATTATGTATATCAGTTATCTAGTACCCATAACACAAGCTCTGCTTAGCTTGGGGCTAGATAATGCTGTGTGAATTGTCCAACATTATTTATTTATTTATTTATTGGTGGTGTAATGATCTCTGCATCTCTGTATGATAAGTATGTTTTTAAGAAAACATGCCTCTGGTGTGTCATAAATCAAATTGTTCGATACTACCTACTTCATATGTTTTTTCGTACTGGTGGAGTTTTTGTAGGACCAGATATAATGATGACAGGATGCTGATTGCTGAAAAAACGAATGGAGGTCTTACAAAACCCAACAATCCTAGGCTGAATCGATTATCCTGAAATTAAAAAAAAAACAATAGAAGTAAAAGTTCAAAGTCCTACGCCAAAACAAAATGATAATTACCAACTACTAACTAACCATCGTAGATAAGGCGCGCCCTGCCGCGAGCATGCATGCTTTGAACTAGTGATGTACCTACATAATTAATATATGAAGAAAAGGACGGAAGTTATTAGCGAATGCCTTAAATTAATCTGTGCCATCAATTCGTCGTTCCAACATTAATTTTGCTATGTCATGTTACTTTGATTATACTTCTTTGCTAATATGTTTTTGTACAAAAGTGAATCAGAAACTTCAATTATAGTTTTAACAAGTGCGGACCCAGATTTAGTCTTTGAAGTCGGAAAGGTTTCTCAAATGTATCCAAGCATGCTGTAACACTAAAGGCTCACGAGCACATCCCTAGTTTTCATTACAATTCCGAGGTTAAGTGTCTGTGTGTTTTAGGTAATTGCCGCGTGGATCGTGTGTGCGGCCACTGCGCCCGGCTTATAAAAGCCACTTTTTGTGTATATTCCAGTATCAATTTACAAAATTTAACGCTTTATTTCCTACTGATTGTTTTTACCCAACTTTGTAAATTTATTTTTGCAGTTAGCTTTGTTCGTTTCGAGGCTTTTGCCTTTTCATTAGTTCGCTTTCAGCTTAATGAATGTTGTAGATTATGGTTTTAATGTTTGGAGATTTTGTTTATGAAAATGCAACTCTGATGGCGAAGTCAACTCTATTAAGTACTCCTGAAAATGTAATTTGTTTCAATATTTATTTTATCGTATTGTAGAATAGTCATGCCTCTTTGCTAGGAACTATAGGAATAAATTAGAACAGATTGTTTTAGGGAGATACGATGCTTTTTTAAGATGATTCTATTTCCTATATTTGATGATGATAGTTAGATAATACTTTATTTATAAATATTATCTAAGAAACAGTTTACGAATGCATGTAGAAATTATTTTCAATAAGCGACAATTGGCGGCCTTATCCTTTAAGCGTGATCTCTCGATGTATGTTTCTCAAATTATTGCTTGAGTGTACACGTTAATTATTTCTACTACTGCATTTTTTCTTCTTTCACACAATCTTCAATCTACCAACTCACAAAACTTTTTTACTACACAATTTTCACAAAACTCATATTCATCACGTCCAACCACCAGATTCTTCTAAAATCTTAAAAATACTTATTGCTTGAGGTATACACGCAGAATAAAATGCTTATAAAGCACAAGATACAAAGCTGAACGATACACGACAAGTTAAACAGTTCCAAAAAGAGTAAAAGAGCATTCAATGAGAACTTGCCGGAGAAATCGCACAGTGAAATCTTTCCGAACATTTGCAAGCAAATCGCTTGGCCCCAGACTCTTTTCGAGAACATTGGAGTCAACAGGTGGCCCGTTTCGGCTTTTATCAATTTGACTGTAATTGCCTTTATGTGATCTCGACCAGTCTATTCAGAGTATCGCAGCTGGTCCCTGAATAGAGCCTTTGGGTCGAGGGTATCTGATTCGGGAGCTACTTACTCTACAAGTGGTCGTTGAATATTCACAGATTGCCAGCTTGAATACTCTTGTAAAGAATTATTTTGTAATTACCCCTATCAATAGTTTTCTGCACTAAAAACTTTTTACTACACTTGCGAAAAGTACTATTGTAGTATTGCTAACAGCCAGTCAAGCTGTATACCTATTAGAAGATGCATGGTAGGATTATTTTACCAAGATCCACCACAGGAGTGCAACTGTCAGTCAAAGCGAAATCCACTTGGACTTTGCACCATCTCTCCTAAGTAATCTCCACATGTAAAGGATTTTGGATGCTATCACACAGACCCAACGATGATATTACAACGACAGACTTAGAAGGTAATCCAGAGAACATGTACAGGATTTAAAGTTCTAGCACTCGGCGGTAAAGATGATAGTTGTGTGGAAGCTAAGTTCGACGGGACGGCCAAAGCGTCAGGATTTAAGTAGTTTACTCCAGGAAGGCGTCTTGTTTGGTCTGTGAAGTCGCTAACTCGATATTGCACGCTCACTTTATGCCCAACTTGCCAGTCTTGGCCAAGTTTAATGTCACGCTCTGCCACCGCGACTTTCTGTATTTATAAAGAAACCAGATTTTACAGAAAAGCTATATTCTTTACGAACTTTTATAAATATCGTTCCTATAAAATGAATGTATGTACATAGGGTATTTGTTAGGGTAGAATTATAAGATACTAGTTTCTGCATGCGGATTTCCACGTGTTGTTTCTATAGAAATGTTTAAAGGTTATTTCTATATCGTGGGAACTTGTATTATATGGGTAGCCTGCGTGTTATTCCAGGCCTCAAACTATATATATGCAAAATTTCAGTCTGATCCAATCAGTAGTTTTGACGTGAAGACTTAACAGCTCCAAACAAAACTAAACATCAAAATTTTCGCATTTATAATATAAGTGTTATTCTCTGGCTGGACTGTAGCTCTAATATCTGAGTGAGAGTAATGTGCTAGTGGTTTCTTATTCACTTCTTCCACTAGTGGAAGAAGTGAATAAGAAAGATAAGAAATAAGAAAGAGAAAGAGTGGACAAAAAATTGAAGTGAAGAGAATATCAATAACACCTTATTTCTTATTTTGACTTCTTAATTTGACTTGTCTAAGTGCTTATTTTGTTAGCCTAAAGAAATAAAGTTATTGATTCTGATTCTGATTCTGAGTTAGAAGAAAACGGTGGAACTTCGCGTGTTCGTATTTGGGGATCCCAAGTGTTGAACTTATAGTTCATTTGTATGGCCGAGTCACGGCGAACTTATGCTTGTACCGACGACTGTCAGATCTGTTATCGCAGAGCAGAGCACGTTTGTCATAAAATAACTCGGTAAATTTTTGTGAGCGATCTTCATTGCCCATGACGCACTTGTTCAGGGGGGTGAGTCTATTTGACGTTAGTAACGAGACGTGATCGTGACGTCTCCTTTTTCCGTACAGTTTGATACAGCGCTGCAGCGCCTTTATGGTGCAGACGTGGCAACTACGCAAATCCCATATAAAAATGAAACGTCACGATTACGTCTCGTTACTCTTGTCAAATTGACTCATCCCCACCTTCGAGCTATTAATGTCCTCCTTATCGAATTTCGACCATGGCGCCCAGTCTCAGCGACTAGCCAGATGCGCAGGACATATTATAGTGCACAAGTCTCTGCGCATTTATACTTATATACATATTATACTTATACAATACAAGTATACTTATATATATATATATAGTGAGGGAATGATGTATATTATATTATACATACCTAATTCCCTAACTCTCATAATCCAATAGGACGGCAGACAGGTCAGGTGCAGGACTAACGACTTAGCGTGCTTTCCGAGGCACAGGGGTGACACCGCCAACTGACTCCGAGCTGCTACTGTGAATTTTTCTAGCTAGAAAAACCCGAATAACAACTGTTGGACCGACCCAGGATTTGAACCCGGGGCCTCGTTATCAGCGGATGAACAAGCTGACTGCTAGACCAACGAGGCAGTCAAACTAGTAGAGCTATACCAGCATAGAGCGCAGAGACTGGGTATTGAACGACTTCAACAAGTCAAAGCTTGCCATGGTTTGCCCGACCGAATTTTTCAATGCTGGCTGTTTAGCATTCTAGATACTGCGATGTTGTGTGCATTTTGGGCATTTATAGCCTGTTTTCTGTGTAAATTCTCACACACTCGCCTCGGGAAACATTTATTAGTTCTCCCAGTGCGGTGCAACAAGTCAAACTTTCCCGTTTTCGGTCCCTTTTGTTTTTGAATAACTTGGCACTCTCAATAGATTTATTTTTGAACTTTCCCGTAAAGTTTTGCCGTTTCAATGAAGAAGTTTCAATGTGTTAAGCTTTTATGGTGGTTTCATTTACGAATTGTAACAAGTAATTTATATAAGCTAAATTTATATAAGACTAAAGAGATAAGAGCATATCGAATTACTAAGATAAGGATAATAATAAAATTAGAGGTAATTTATTGGTATTAAAACCCCTGTATTTATGAAATAAATATTTAGTATTGATTCAGTATTCAACCAACATCAGTCGTATCAATTACCTCTACGAACCACATTACAAAATGTTTACTGCACGCAAAAAAAAGTTAAAATTATAAAACTTCGTTGGACATCACAATTAGCACCAATCTGTATACTCAAGCATAGGATTCATTAAATCTGACCACAGCATGAGTCTCAACCCTTTTAGAATTCTATATAAAACTCCCATAAATTATTCCATCACTGCCTTCGCTATTTTTACGCGCTATAAATGGAATGGCTCTATTAAGAGTCAAATGGACGAGTGTAAACGTTTAAGAGGCGGACCCAATCTGGTACAAGGCATAAAGAGGTGGCACGGTAGACTGAGAGCGTCTGTTGCGCCGGCGGTATAAGAGAGAGAACCAGCGGATTGCAAATGTTATTATTAATTTATAATAAAGCTACTAACGTAAAAAACACAATTTATCGTAAGTAGTTAAAAGGTTCGGTCCATAGTAGCATGAATTTGTTTCCTCACAGTTCCAGGCGGCTACATCATTTTCATGGCATACCTATCGTCTATTGGATGCTCCCAATCAAAAACTTAGAAAGTTTGCACCAAAAATTTGTGTAGTTAGATTAGGTACGGTAAAGGGTTTTATTTTTGGTTGGTACATTGAATTGAATAAGAAGTAATGGAACCTAGTCAAAGATTGTTATCTTTCAAGGAGCTGAAATAGGTCCGCATATCAGAAAACACTAGTTTTAGTAATCATACTAAAATATCAAGATCATCATACTAGAAGAATTTGTTTAAAATCCTTTCAAAATGCAAAATTCCGTTCACGCTTGCACCGCATGGCGTCTGTTACAGAAAGCTGCTGTGATACTCAATAATACGACCCGTGCACTTTGCATAACGCCATCTACTGGTATTTGAAAAGTTGCAAACTGCGATGAAACTGCTCCGTACGCTGGTTATGAACTTCTTTTTGGAATGCTGCCGCTGTGAAAAGACTGGTCTAACTTAGTGAGCTTGGTTTTGTTTAAATAACTAATAATAATAATTACTACATACTATAAGAGATGTTGGTGAGGGTCATTGTTTCTGTACCATAGGTGAACACAGGCATCACACACTGCTCAAATACTTTGGCTTTAAGGTGCAGTGGTAGTTTGCCTCGAAGCGTCTGCTTATTAGCGCCAAATGCTGCCCAGGCTTGTGCGATTCTGCGTCTACTTTCGCGGTCTGGTATTCGAAGAAGTTTAAGAAATCTGTGGAGAAG
Source organism: Eupithecia insigniata (assembly GCA_947859395.1). Classification (NCBI taxonomy): domain Eukaryota; kingdom Metazoa; phylum Arthropoda; class Insecta; order Lepidoptera; family Geometridae; genus Eupithecia; species Eupithecia insigniata. Next base: position 5,795,577 of record OX402009.1, on the reverse strand, counting down.
TTCTTGGACACGTCACAAAATTAAAACAACATAAGTAAAACTTAAGCTTAAACCACCACCAGGCTTTCTTTAAGCTAATTCAAGTTTAATTTATAAAATTTCGGACAGCCCAATACTCACAAATCTTCGTGTTACATACCTAGTTTGAAATCATTATTAGGGTGCCGCGCCGCCCGCCCTCGATTTAACTTTCCCTACAAAATTGTGAAAGTAAAAAACTTGGAATCCCAAATCCGCAAACAAGTCCAACAGTTTAAAGAGCACCTGAACAAGAAACACGCTCGAACGTTCGAGAACAAATCGAGAAAAACGATTCACGCTCACTCGTTGTCTTAACCAGGTGTAAAATAAAATCGTACGTGCAATTCACTGTTACAACCACCACGTTTGCGACCCTATTTTCATAGCAACAAGGCTGTAGATAATTGTATCTGGTGTCCCAGACAAATATTTTTCCATTTGAGGCGGTCCCCAATTCGAGGATTTAGGCATTGTTTCACGGGTGCTTTTGTTTTGACGGTTTTTCTACTGTTGTCTTTTAAAGAACGGTTTAGTGGCAAATTAGGGGTGTTTATTTATGAACTACTTGTAACTTGGGGTGGAAATATATTGTCATTCAGTTACCAGAGTTGATTAAGAGAATTGAACTTCAAAGGAGGAGCAAATAGATTCAGTTGAAAACCGCTAAGTATTTAGTACCTTTAAACCAATTGCCCAATATTATTAAATGTGTGTTTTAGATCTCTGAATTGAGTTTTGGGCAGATGCCGAATATTTTACAGTTTGTGAGAGTTTCGGGTTTTCTACCCTATTTGGGATTCTAACAAATAAGTGAATAACTTGATTCATATAGTGGCTGAAGTGCTCTACTCAAAATGTAGCAATATACCTCCGTCCTGTCCTAGTAAAATATTGACACAAATCCCTTAACTTATAAAACCGTGCTTCCGCCCTGAGATGTAGGCAATATGGGATTTCCGGCATTTTGATGTACACTAAGGGTTGCCGTTTACTCCTTATTTTTGTATCCGGCCAGTTTTTTGAAGTCAACATTTTCGGAGCATGTGTTTTCTTGATAAGTATGGATTTATCTAAGGGTTTTTACTTTATCTGTGTTTTATAATTGTTTCTGTTACGTTATGCATGGTTTATTTATCTTTAACAGCTTTTATAATAGAAAACTGATAATTTTCAAACTAAGGAACTCTCTACTAGTGTAAATACATTTAACTATTCACCTGCCTGAAGTATTCCGTCTTTTTCAACCGGATTTTTTCACTGGCAACCCCTACTTGGCCCGAGGCGAAGTGGGTTCTGTTTGCGAGGGGACACCTGGATATCTATATCTAATACTGAGGGTAGTTTCTATACAATGTTTGCTGATCGATATCACCCGCCTACTTATGCACTTGAAATAACCTAGAAGATCCTTTATGGAGTGAAATTGGAAAAATCGAATACCTACTTACAGTTTCGTTAGGCTTGGGTTCGCCTATCTAAACTAACTAGTCCATTTCGACCTATAAGAACTAGGACTCTCTTGGAACTGATTCCTAAAGAGTAGTTTTATCGTTGTTTTTCTTAATGTGTTGATTTAGGACTAAATATATTTTGAAACATTAAAATATAAATGAACATGCATATGTGTATGTTCATCTAAGTACATTTGTATCGCGTGAATTGAAGCAAAGGCATATTTTCCTTGAATGGTTCCTGTATGAAATGGACATAATATGGATATAACAGGTAATTGGGGCTCAAAAGTGGGGAAATAGGCGCCCACCATGGCATAGAAAGAGTTAAGATTAAGGTAACAAGGATGGAACCAACTATTTATCCAACAGCCGGTTGGTCGTACGCTGACCATGTCTCTAACTCATCAATTATCATCACTCGTCAAAAAGTTTTTTCTCATGCCCCTTTAGCGTTGCCAATAGATTTAATCATTTATAATAGTTTAGATCTGATCAGCGTACGAACGACCGGCTGTTGGTTAAATAGTTTGGTTCCATAATTATTTTCTTAATAATCTCCTTTTGCCCCATGGTGGGCGCCAATCATCGTCTATTGCCCCACGTTTGGACGCCAAATAAATTCGAATACATATACGGTAAAATATAAATATTCGAATTTAATTCTGTCAAAAACGCCTCGATAAGGTTACTAGTGTACAAAAACAAGTTCAGTAGCGTGTCAGTAAAGAAAAATAAAGGGAATACATACTTTAGGTGAATAATAAAGTTATGAGTTGCGGTAACACTTGTTTGAACAACTCGATATGAATGAGTGGTTTTAACAAATGTAATATGTTTATTTAACATGTGATTTGAACGAGCTACATGATTCTTTGTTGGAATACACTTGTAAGGGAAGTGAGAGTTTCTAGGAAAATATTTATACATTTTGCTGGTGGATTCCGGAATTAGATTAAAAAGGGATAGAAGAGCGTCATCATCATCATTATCATCTAAACCGATCGAAGTCCAGAGTTGGACATAGGCCGTCAAAAATCTACACAAAGACCAGTCCTGCGCTGCCCGCAGGTATGGTTCGATTTTGATCAGATTCTGGTAACCTAAGATTCTTTTTACGACAGAATCTGTCTTATCCCGAATCTGACTTAACTAAACAAAGGCATGAAACAAATATCTCTTAAAGAAAACCTACCTAAAAACTATTTATTAATCAATGATATACAATACAACTAAGTCTATTTACGTATATATTAGTAATAACACCATAAATCTTCCTATGTTTGGAATATTTATGTTCCTATAGGTTTAAAAGTTAGTTAATTTCGTATGTAACGGATATCCCACTCTCACCCGTTCAAAGCGAAATCGGATACAGCTCCATAATCTTCATTAAAATCTTTGTAGACTTTAATTTAAAACTGAGAACACCTGGGGCGAAATCTTCTCAGCAACAGTGCTGGGAAGATTTCACCATGTATTATTTCTCTACGTTATGGGTGAGGAGGCTTCTAAATAATTAAATTGTTATTGCTGTTTTTTTATTTTTTTTTATATTTTGAGTACGTAATGCGCAGAGCTCAGAGCGGTAACATCACTAGCAGGACGCTGTCGGTGTTGCCTGTCAATCTTAGTGTCAAAGTCGAGTAATGTGGTGTCCTGATGATGTCTCTTAGAGAAACGAAACTAGTTGACGACTTATTTTGATGGGTTTTTTTCATTGTGTAGTAGGTGTGGTCTTTTCTTCTACTAATTAAGTTGTGTGTGTTCTTAAAGTTGGAGGGTGAGTGACTTGGCAATTTTAAATTGCGTATGTGTTTTACCTTCTCTGATTGCACGGCATGTTAATTTGTGGGAGGGAGGGCGGTACAGGCGAATGCATTATGTATTATCTTATCAGAGAAGGTTGTACGCGAAATTATTACTAAACCTTTTTTTTTAACTAGTTCTTGAATCAAAGTTAGTTTTATCATGGGTTCATAACGAATAATTTACGATTTGCGTCAAATTACTTTTCTACCAGTTTTTTCCTCGCTGAACGCAGAAAATATTCGAGTGAGCAACGTGAATCGAACCACCTCAAGTAGGTATTGCATGCAAGCGTGTTCTAATTAAGTATGTCGGATGTATAAGACAAAGAATGGTTTAAGTTGCCCGCGGGAGAAAGTTCGGCTTCTGCCCTTTGAATATGCGAAAATGCTGCGAAAGTTGAAGTACGAACAGGAAGTGCGGAAGATAAACACGTGGTGCATAAGACGTTTTTCTGTTGAAAGTTAAATTGCTTACCGGAAATAACCGGTTTTGTTCTTCTATAGCGCAGGCAGAGTTGGCGCGATCTTCTCCTGTTTTTCACATACATATCTAATCGACAGATTTGTGACGTCACCGTAGTCAGTCTTAAGAAAAAACAATAGACGATCGACGCGATTATCCATTGTATTTTTTTAGCGTGTCATAATCTGATAAAAACTTAAATTAAGGTCGTCGCAGATCTTTCTCCATTTCTATACAACACAAAAATGTGCAGTTGAATATAGGCTTTTTCTCTTGTCTATTGTTATGTTTATTTAAGTGTAGTGCTGCATGTATGTGCTATGTCCTTAAGGCATCAATACCATGCAGTTTCAGCAATCGCCGGTTTTGAGAAGTTCGATGCATCCCTTAAATTATTAAGCAAGGATTTTCTAATTTCTTCGTCTGACTATTAAACGCGGCAACTGTCAGCATGCGTTGTCTAATTTTCAAACCCGGTTTGAAATTTGAGTCATTAAATAATTCATTCAGTTTCAAAAACGTTCTCGTACGTCATCGTAAATTTTATTTCAAACTTCCGCTGTAATAATTTTGCAGTAATAACGAAAAAATACCTCAGGGAAAACCACTGCTGCGCCCTAAACAAAAAAAAATCTCATTCAGAGCTTCGTGACTTGCATCGGTGTTTGTAAAAAGGCCTCCCTTCACGCGTTCCCATTATAGGCCTAACGCCTTCCCTCGAGAGTACCAGAGTACTACGAAACTTGCTTCTTACCACCACAGTGTCTAAAATAACCCTTATCGCCTATTAATATGATTCAAAATTATATAACATGTGCGAAATGTATTCTAGACGCGTATGTCCTTTGGGTAATGTTACGTAATAGGAAGGAGCGCCGTGATTTTGTCAAAGGTAAAGAAAATTGGTTAGGTGCGTTAGTGGGTAATTTCTACTGCCGGGATCAGGATGGACGCACTTACACCGAACTGCTCCTAATACTTAGAAACGACTCTAAGCCACAGGACTAGGCGACGCTTACCCAAGGGGTATTAAATGTTTAAAAGTGTGTTATTTAAATTTAGCTTATTACTTGTATGGGTTGTACAATTATATTACTTATTAAATTTAAGCCAGCAGCGGGGCCTCGAGAAGTTGGTTTTGTTCTCTTGACGTTAAGAGTGAGAAAAAATATTGCTTGGCATCTGTTTTACTTTGATTGTTAAAGGATGTCAGCGCTTGTTTAAAACATATTACCTATCTACATATAATAATGAAACCTCACGAACTCTATTCCGCCTATACAAACTAGAGATATGTAGAGTCAAGAAAATGATGGATTAAACAAAACCGCAGTAGTATTCACATCAGTTTAGTACTGCAATTGAGGCTTTTAGGAACCAATTTCCCACTAAATTATATAATTTTTTGAGACGTTTCCGATGTTACATTTATTTATTTATTGCACACATATACATTTACATAGTTTTAGCTTAGGTGGTAGTTAGCTTAAAGGTAAGGGCGCAGCAATTCATCTTAACATTATTACTATAGGTATTTAATCTCTTTATTGCTACAAACAAAGAAGTCGGAAAAATATAGCCAATTCTAAAGTTTTTGTATTTACAGTGTATAGCCCTCGCACTCGGGGTAATCTGAATTATTTAGTATAGACATGTCTGTTACAAGAATCAAAACAATTGTGTAGATAGGTACTATGTCAATTTTTAACTCAGGCAGTCAAACAGTTACAGATTAGATTTATCATTTAGAAATTCGTCAACGGAGTAGTAACATTTGGAGATAAGGTATTATTTAAAGTAAAAAACAAGCTTTTGGCAATGTGAATCGAACCGACTTAAATCACCTTAGTAACTGTAAGGCATGCAAGTAAGTTATACTTATAAACTTTAAAAAATGTTCATTGTGTTGGGTGTTTATTGAAGACTAAGAATGGTTTGCGTTGCCTGGTTAGCAGCGCCAACCTGATTTCTATGTAAAATAGCCACGTCTTAACATCAGGATGAGTGAGAATTATGTGTCTGAGGAATTTTCTATTTTGATGTTTGGGATTTCGCAAGATCCGGTTATTAAGAAAGTTTGGATGTTTCGACGTGAAAAGGTTTGGTAGATAATTTCCTTTGGAGAATACTTGTTTTGGATTTGTTGAATGTTAATCAACAAAATTAACAAAGAAAATTACAATCAAATAATAGAACAAGTTAGAACTAGTATTTATAATTGAAACAATTGAGCTAACTTCAGACTGGTACAAACAACCTACAGGTAGATAAACTGGTCCATATCAATACCAGTCGGGACAACTCAATAAAATTAACTTACTTTCACGGGTTCTCATATACATCGACGGCTGACATGCTTCCCCCAAACAAAGGAGTTTTTTTATATAAGTTTTTAATGTCATGCTTCGTATACGGATTGGTGATCGCAGTGGAGATGTTAAAAATACAGAGAAGAGAGAAGAAACTGCATCAGGTCATGACGTCAGTGGGAGCATTCTCTAAAATGTATCCTATACAATATCGAGAGACTAGCAACCTTGCGGCTGTGTTCGAGACTTTGGATCTTAGGTTCCCTTAGTCGGCTATTACGATATTCACGGGCATGCACGGGTTTATTCTTACGTCAAGTCCGTCCGAACGGTCATGTACATTTGTATGATAACAATATAAGCTACCGTCAAATTAAAACTTCCGTGGATAAATATTAAATCAGCCAACGTGCCCTTAAAATAAAACCTCAAAAGTCAAAGTAAAGAAAAACACCGCGACATTTTCTGGGTCTTTAGTCGTTTCGCACCGCGAGCGGTTCGAACCGCGGTGTGAAAACCCCAAGCACTGTTTCTGAATAGGGCCATTCGCACCGCAGTGGTTACGGCGGTGCGAATCGCCCAAGATTCTTTTGAAATGGGTCGTATCGAACCACGGGAAAAAACGACTCGATGCTCATTTTGTAAGTCCAATTCAGACACACATAATTTTTTATTTGTAGGTACAGACAAGAGGAAAATGGATAGTGATAAAAAACATTGCAATATATATATATATATGTAATAATTATATTTGCTCAAAAGGTGTTTTTAAAGTAATAAGGTAGGTTTTAAATCCCAGCTTCATCAACATTATACATTTTACTAAAAATTTACTATTGTTAATCAAGGGTAAGACGTACACTATTATTTACATAAGACTAGGTAATCATTAAGAATCACAGGCGTAACATTTTTAAAATCTGGTGTCTTAGGAATTTTTATCAATAAAAAGATGCCTATCTAAAATAATTTATTTATCATCATTATCAACCAATCTTAGTCCACAGCTGGACATACCTCCCCTAATGAGCGCCATAGCGCCCTGTCTTCAGCTCACCGCATCCAGCGTCTGCCTGAAGTCTTTCGCAGATCGTCATCCCACCTGGCCGAAGGGCGTCCTACACTACGTTTGCGAAGTCGCGATCTTCACTCGAGAACATTTTTACCCCAGCGGTTGATGGTTTTCTTCGCGAGATATGGCCGGCCCACAGCCACTTCAGTTTGCTGATTCTTTGAACTATGTCGATAACTTTGGTTCTCTGTCGTATGTATTCGTTACGAATCCTATCCTTCCGAAAAACTCCGGACATAGCTCTTTCTATAACTCTCTAGGACTTCAAATAAATATCATAAGTTGTACTTACCATATAAACTTCACAAAACATCTGACTTGTCTAAGTGCTTATTTTGTAAGCCTAGATAAATAAAGTTATTGATTCTGATTCTGATTCATCACACATTTGAATAACAATTTATCCTGTCACGTCACCACTCTCAAAGTAGATAAGAAACTGTGACCTTATCAGTATCCCCAGTGCAAGCAAAAGCAACTACCAACCAAGCAAGCATGTGCCCCTTGCACGGGCTTGCTGATTGGTAGATGTTTTTGTTACTTTCAGGTTATTCTGTTGTTTATATGACCGGTAAGTCTACTTTTGTACAAAGGGTTAATTTTTGTCAGAATTCACCCATTCAAAAAGAAAACTGATTTGTTACTCTGCGATATGAATTGACTAATTCAGAAAAAGGTTTGGTCTATTCACACCGCGGTGCGAAAGAACCCATTCAAAAGGAATACTTGGCCGATTTGCACCGCGGTTCGAATCGCTTGTGGTGCGAAACGACTAAAGACCCCATTTTCTTTAACCAAATTACACAAAAGAAGTCTGAAGTATGAAAGTCAACCGTGAAAATTAAAAATATTCAAAACTTAATTACATCGACCTCTTGTTACAAAGTGCAAGGGTCCTCAAACTCACACTTTGCGACCTCATTTTGAGAAACCTTATTTTACTCACTTAATTTGCCTCATTCGTGTTTGCTCTGCGGATGAAGGACCGCGGTATTTTATTTTTTACCCTGGCAAGTTAATTGGAGATTTGAGCTGGAACGGAGAGTGGTTTTATTTTATATTTTTCTTGCCGGCCATGTCTGCTACACGGGCGTCGTAAGAAAAGGGCCACCTCTGCTTACCTACATAGGTTTCTCAGTGTTGCAGGAAGTTAGATCAATGAACAATTTCGTAAAGTTAATATAAACCGATGATTATCCATATGCGTCCACCTAATTCTACCCTATAATTTTTGATCAGGTAGTTTGAAACGGATTTCAGCCTGTTCCATTGCAAGACGTTTTCTACCTTTCTCTAATTCTTATGGCTTAGTGCTGCAGCATGTCAGCTGGGTCTAAAATAATCTAGTTCATTTTGTAGTAAAATTTAATACATCCTGATATTTTCCTTGGATTATCCGGAACCAAATAAAAAACGAGAACTTCCGACTTTTTTTAAGAAGTCCCTCTCTAAAATAAGGAAGACTCTGTAACGGCCAACCTCAGCGATGCTATATAAACATTTATTGCTCTGCTACATCTCACTAACTTTACTTTTATACAGTTTTATGTCCGAAAAATTTACGCGAAGAACGTTCCCTTTATTGCGAAGCAGGAATGCCGTGGGACGTAATTGAATGTAATTTCGTTAGCTTTCGTTTACGGTTGTAAAATAAAGTTTACGCCTTATTTATTGGCGATGCTGTCTGTCGTGTGTTGTGGAGGCCAATAAAGTGCTAAATACTTGTCGATTTCTCAGTAGCCTCTGAAATTTTAAGTTCTCTGGTACCTTTATCAATCGTACTGCTAAAGTTTTGAACTCGCTGCCTGATTGTTTTTCCGGCCAATTACAACAGGGATTCAAGACAAGAGTGAATAAGAAGAGTCTCCCAAACTTTCATGATACATTGTCGGCCACATCTTCGCTTACCACCAGGTGAGATTGACGGTCAAGCAAAGCTAGCACGATAAAAAAAAGTTTTATAAAAAGGAACTTGTTATTCTATAACCTTTCAAGTGTTGCCAAAATCATGTCGATTAATGTCCCGAAATTAAATGCAAAGCCTGTAATGGGTAAAACAAAATTATGTTTGACAACTCACCCAGCATCTTCTAGAATAGTTTAAACTAATTTTTAATTATCTATCTTAATTATCTAATTTTTATTAAAATTCGCATTAGCATTGCTATACAGCGGGGCAATGCAGCCAGCGTCTTGGGGACGCTTCCGACTGGTATTGATATGGACCAGTTGAGCTATCTGTAGATTATTTGCAACAGTCTGCAGTTAGCTCAATTGTTTCAATTGTAAATACTAGTTTAATTTATTTATATTATTTGATTTTTATTTTCTTTGTCAATAAAGATTTTTTAGGTATTAAAATATTATTAATAGTTTTGTCTAAAGTTTTTTATATGAAATGGTACTCTAGCTAGATAACCATACTGTTTTGTGAGGTGGGCGTTCAATATCAGTAGATACATTGTCCAGATCCATAATGGATTTAGTGAGATATTTATTTCTCTGTAGATCAAATTTTTGGGCGTTGTCATTGTGTGACACAGATTTAAACATCTGTAGATGCAATCCCTTTTCAAAACTATTTTTATCTACCAATAAACGATTTTTCCTTTGGTTTACTTAAAAAGTACTTTTAAAAAAATAAAAGTCCCAAACTGAGGGGAAGAAAACCATACTAACTGTAGGAATATTGTCATACGTCTGACTGAATATTGTTATTGGTAAGACAGTGCTTAAACACAAGTCTAACTGATTTCGGCATGACCATCTTTGTGACCACCATAATAAAAATTAAATGTAATTTTTTAGTCTATTTCATGTGCCAACCTACATCCCTTATCTTTTCATCTGAAATCATCGATTCTTTCACAATTTTACACACAAAATGAACATATCTCAAGAAGAATCGTCAACAGTAACACCGTTTAGACTAATATTTTAGATCGCTGTAAACAGAAGGGCTCCACTCTGTGGCAGTTTAATTAATTTGAACGAGGCAATACGAGCGAATTCAATTAGTAGTTAAAAAGTCTTATTGGTTGTGCAAAGATGGCCGTATTTAAAATGTATGTTATTGGGGAAATATTATATGACAGAAATTGTTTAATATTCAGGTATCGTAGAATTTTATAGGCTTGACAAAATCTTGCTGTTTTGAAGTGATCAAATTGCCTCAAATGTCATATCTGTAATGTTACCGAGATCTGTGGCAATTTTATTTTATTTAGGTATATTCCTGTCATCTCAGCAACGGCTGAGATAATGTTGAATATTCGTATTAAACAGATTTGCAACTGACTGACCTTACTGAGCCAAATCTAGTCGTTACCTTTTATCCTCATTTCCCTAAATTTAACCTAGCGCTGGTGAATTTGCTTACGGCTAGCGTAGTACCGTCAGAATTGGCACAAAAGTTTCGAGTTAATTATACCAGCCTTTAAATGAATTTTGTCTGATTCTCAGCGTGTGTAAAATCAGGTTACAGATGATGATGATAACGTAACCTAGTTACATTCTCATAGGATGTGGGGACAGAGCTATCAACGTACAACCACTTCATTTCCTACTGTTAATTGCAAGATTACAGGAATGTTGCATGACCGCATTGTTGTCATGCCATTTGACATACCGTTATGCTTAGATCTAGGCACGACCTACATCTACATATAGATAAATATATAGCCTACATACAGATAATCTATTCTTTATATCTATGTATATGTAGGCTATTGGACGTTGTTGTCTGCCTATTCTCTAGGTATTGCTGGTGAGACTGAATATGCCAAACGGAATAATGCAAGAAATATGTGACAACCGGGAATATCTCGTTAGAACCCCAATTTCGTCTAACGTCATAATTATACCTATGGGGTATCGAGACGAATCAATCGATACCTCATTTATAGAAAAAGAACATGTAGTTTCAGCGCTTCATGAGAACATAAAATCGGCTACATACAAACATAAATGCATAGGGTGCAAACTTCATAACCGTCCTCCGTTGGTAGTCGGGTAAAAAACTTATTTCTAAGAAATGGCAAACTCAAAGCTTTGTGTAGTGAGGTCCATGGAGTACCAAAGTTATTTCAGACACAAAAGACAGTCACAGCAAAAGTAACAATAAGATAAAAATAAGATCAAGTCTCGGGAGAAGCCCCATGTGAGTGATAGTACACAAACAGTGCACGTACAGTCGACGCCATATTTCCTCGTCATTATGTCGTCTTACTTCCAAGGGTTTCAAGGGCTGTTGCTTGGCAACGCGGGATTTTGCGAAAATCGCGCCGCACAGATTATCCTGTATTTTAATGTACAAAGACTTGGGCTTAAGGTGTGGACAGTATTAAGGCGAATTTATAAAAAATATATAAAATGTGACAGTAAGACCTAAACTAAAAAATAAAATGAAATAGTTTATTAGACAATACGAAATAGACACATATAAAATTAGTAAAATAACTATAACTTTTACAATGAAACAAAATTTACCAGGTACGTACGTGTTTTACTACTTAAAGGAATAATCTGGCTAAAGATAATATGGCGTGTTTTAAAAAACGATAAACCGACTTCAAATTACCTTACTTTTTTTACACTTATCTTAAGTTTTGCGGGACAAATACTAATCCTCTGGGATAAACATTTTATGGGATCCCTTCGGGATCGTTTCCTATACAATTGTGAAAGAATTTTCAAAATCGGTCCATAATTGGCGGAGATATCGCGTAACATACATAAAAAAAGATACAGACGAATTGAGAACCTCCTCTTTTGAAGTCGGTTAAAATTTATAAAACTGCCTTACGCTGAGGCGAAACAGGCGTAATTTATTGAGATGTGTATGACTGTTGTGAGTCGCGACCGTTGTCGCGTCATACAAAAGTCTTGCCGATCTTTTCATATTATAAATGAAAATAAAATAATGCTGGACAATTCACACATCATCATCTAGCCCCAAGCTAAGCAGAGCTTGTGTTATGGGTATGATAACTGATAATATTTATAACCAACTTCGAATCCCTTAAAGATTTGCGGGATAAATACTAATTAATAATTTGGGAATAAAAATTTTATGAGACCATCTCAGAATCATTATCTATACAATATCAAAAGAATTTTCAAAATCGTTCCATAATTGATGGAGAAATCGACGAACATTTACATAAAAAACACACACAGCTGAACGTAGAACCTTTTTCTCTGTCTGTCAAATCAAGTCTGTTAAAATCAACTTGCAATTGATTTTAACAGACTTCGAAAAAGGTTCTATGGTCGGCTATATGTATGTTTTTTTATTAGTGGAAAGAAGAAATATAACTTTTACAAGTTTTTGATTTAAATATTCGTGGCGGGTTTCCTCAAACTTTCCCCATTGTTGGCTAGAGCACCAAACAATATTGTGTTAGATAACTCTCATTATGTGGCAAAGTCGGTAATGTCGAGCAAGTTTCGTATAAACTCGATTACCGTGTCGTACACCTGATGCAGTGTTTTAGATAACTAGGTACCTAAACTGGGAGCTAAGTTATCAAATAATCCTAAATTTGTAGAGTCTTATGTGTAGCATAATATATCTGTATAAATTTTGATGATGTAATGCATCAAAATTTATATAAATTTATACAGGTATATTAAGAAACTTTGTTAATTTATATAATGATAAAGGTACCTAATAACTTAGGTTAAACTTAATAACAAACGAAATCTCATTGCTTTTTCTATAAACTACCCTCAATTCGTAAAATTATAGATTTGGTATCAATGTTTGTTCCACAAAATAAACGATTTATTATTTATTTATATACAGGGTTATTAATAACGTTCGCAAAGACGCCATCTTAATGGTTAAAAAAAATCTTAAAACAAAAAATTACAAAAGACTTTTGTTTGGAACCCAATAAATTACTAAAGACCGATTATCCATTCCCACATCCAATGTTAATTCAAGGTAGAGCCGTTTATAAATTTAGTTTTAAAAGCCTTTATAAAGAACCATTTTTTTAATGGTACTCAATACCAAATTTGAGAACAAGGACCATCTTCATAAATGTGTTCGTGATGATGGGCAGAACCTGCAATTGGTTCAGTGTCAGTGATTTACGAATAACCCTGTATGTATACTGCTGTATGTACATTTATGTATAGGTTACTTACGTTAAAATTCCTTATTTCCGGGCAGCTACGAAATCTGCTACGTTATGACGTAAAGCCTAGCAAATAACCAAATCTGCTACATCGTAGCAAAGCGTAGCAAATAACCTAATCTGCTACGTCGTAGCAAAGCGTAGCAAATAACCTAATCTGCTACGTCGTAGCAAAGTGTAGCAACCTACCAAAAACAGTGAATAATTAAAACAAAAGAGCAATTACTTGAAAACCGCTAAATAAACAATTACCTATCGCTTGCTTTAATAAAACATCTAACTGGCAGGAAAAGAAGGAAAAAACCTGAGTGAACAAGGGCGTGTCGGGCCACAATTCAATATTGGGTTCTGTAACCGTGTGATCAATTTGATACAATTTGTTGTAGAGACCTGTTCTTTCTTATGTCCTGTAGAGGTCAGAAAGAAAGAACAACATATAAAGATTACTTGTACAGAAAACATTATTTTATAAGTGAGCTAGCTTCTGCCTGCAACATCGGACGCTTTTTTCAGGGACTAAAAGTTGCCTATATTTTAATCCAGGTATAGAAATTTCAATCCGATCCTTTCGGTAAGCAAATTTTCTGTGAAGATGTAACAATCATCCAAACATTAAAATATCTGAAAATTTTCTTTTTGAATGGGTGAGATCAAAATGTTGACTTAATTCTCGTTAAAAATGTAGATTGTACCTAGATTTTATTGTAAAGGGTCATACTATCCGCTTTTTAAATCGTGATGGAAATAAGTGTTTTCCACACTGACCCACGGAACCCTAAAAACAGCAATTAATTCAGGTTCCACCTTAGCCACCAGCAATATGTGCGGTCATTAATTTAATTCCGCAAACGTGCGGCCCCAAGACATGGTTTCAACCCTAATTGAGATTTAAGAAGAGGGGATGTTTTTGTGCCTCAGGCCGTTCTCCTTGTTTCTGCTGTGTTGGGGAAGATCGTGCTTCGCTTTGTTCTTTTATATTATTAGTGTTTATATTTTTGTTTTACCTCCGACATTGGATTGTTATTAAACATGGTAATACTGCCAGCATTCTGGGCACTCTGCCTTTTGGTGACGGCTTCCATTTTTAGGAAATTTATTTTTTGGAAAATAAAAATAATAAAATATCTATACATATCTATATCTATATATTTCTTAAAACTCAAAACTACTGAATGGATCGAGCTGTATTTATTTGGGTAGTTCTAGACCTAGATTAACATAAAGGCTATTTTTTATCCCTGATGAATTTTTAGAAAATTCTAACGCCATGAAATTTGCAAATTCTGAATTTAGACAGCCAACAATTTTCTGTTTTTCTCTAACGCCATGAACTCCCGGTTTAAGAATTTACAAATTCTGAATTTAGACAGCCAACAATTTTCTGTTTTTCTCTAACGCCATGAACTCCCGGTTTAAGAATTTACAAATTCTGAATTTAGACAGCCAACAATTTTTGTTATAAATTTAAATTGTAATAGAACAAAAAAAAAATCGTTACCAAGCACAATAATTATTCTAACCTAAAACATAATTCGTATTTGACCCCTTTTTGTTTTCGGACGATATGAGAAACCTTTGATGGTATCCCCGTGCATCTGACCTAATCTGAAATTATAACAAAACATTTCCTCCGGGACTATGCCTCTGGCGTTTTCCTCCAAAAAATTCACCATGCTAAAAATATTCACTTAAAAATGCTTCCTATAATGTGTTTCCAGCTTTCCGAAAATGAAAACATCCGTTTAAATTAAACCGGAAAATATCGATCGCACTCTATTATTCACAAAGAGCGAAGATAATATCTTTACAAGTTCATACAAAATTCCTTGTCTAATTCGGAGCTTATCTTGCCATCTGTAATCTTGCCTTGCTTACGGGTACCTCAAATACCTCCCCCCTCCTCCCTTCTTCCCTGAGGGCTTGTGCACCCTCTGCCCTGTTCTTAGACGAAGTTCATAATACCCTATTAGTGGTACACACGACCTACAAACATGGTGGTTCTTGACTTACAAACTTAGTTTCATTGTGGTCTAGTATAGTTTAACTAAAGAATACTGGATGATATACATACTCAAGAATACTATATAAGTATGTACTTAAGATAAATTGTACTAAATGTGGATGGTACATAGTGTGCGAAGGCGATTTTTCAAGGAAGTTTTACAAAAAAACTTATAGACCTTTCATATTATTATTATTTCCATGATCACGGGCCATACTGTGACACGATCTTTTGGGAGGCATGCGTGGAGCCGAAGCCAACAGCACAGAGGGCCTTTATGATAATTAATCTAAAGGCGAGAGCTACACAAAGCTATTACTATTATTAATTATTAGCGAACCATCACCATTCAATAGTGTCTTTTTTATCAACTGATCGAATTGAAGAGAAAACAATTCATATCGAATTGAATAGAAAAGACTCTCCAAAAGTCATTATCGAGGTCAGAACTGACATCTCTATTTTGCCTTAATTACAACCAGCTCAAGTATTCCCAGGGCCTACAATATAAATATTGAACAAATATATAGGTATATGTATAAGCAGATATAGATACCCCTAGGGGAAGACGGCTCGAGTTCACTGGAGCGAATAATAAATCTGTTGACAATCTTTAATTCGCTCGCTCTGTCAGATTGGACGTTGCAGGGTTGCCAGCTCATAAAATTACCCCTGACCCCACCGTTATTTGTCATGTCTTCGGGTCCGGGTATCTGTTGTTAAGGGGTCGAAATACGATTTAGTTTTTTTGACAAAACAATTACCTCTAGTCTTTATCGTTTTATTTTCGTTGAACTTTGTTGATAATAGTTTATGTTGAATATTTAGGATGATCTCAACTATAAAACATGCAATGTCTTCTTTCAATATATGAAGTTTTACTATGATATTACGAATACGGCAACCCTAACGCAAACTTCTAAATAAAAATCAAATTTCTCTTGAAAACACCCCTTGCTTAACCGAAGATTGTTTAACAATGCCTCTTAGAAGTTTGTGAATATCGTTCAGTTACAGTAAGTTTTTGAATCAAACTTTCTGCGATCTACGGATAAATTTATATTTATCTCGAAAACTGTATGAGTGTGTATTATATAAAATTCGATCCTCTTTTCAAGTAGGTACCTCATATTATGTATGTATCTTTTTATTCTTAGGAAGCACATTGTTTTCACACCAGTAAAGCTGAACACATAGGTAGGTACTGACAGCACAGAGACATTTAACGAGCACTAGAACCCTAACGTTTAGCTAAAGGCCAACTATCACAAGCTAAACTAATAGTCGCATAAAACGCAGGGTGCAGTTAAAGACACGTGTTACCTCGTCGAGCGTGCGCCGCCGACTGGGCGCGTCCGGTGTAAATTGTAGGGCATCGTGCGGGTAGTCGGACAAAACCCGAATTACGGGTAAATGGGTCGCTGTAATTTGCACATAGCTGGGGAAAGTGCTTTGAGAGGAATTGCTCTTTACGGCCGCTTGGAATGTGGGGCAGTGACAGTAACGACTTATCTGGTAACATTTGTTGCATTGTGAGATTGATTGCTTTAGTGTTTCTGGTAACATTTTGTTTTGTAAAAACTTTTTTTGTTAGGATTTTGTTCTGGATTTAACTTGGACAACATTACTGACACAGTTCTCTCTTTATTAATAACGCCGAAGGTTTATTGTGTTAAGCTAAATTAACTCTAGCTTGTACAAGAAAGGAGGAACTGTCTCTGACTGGGTTATCTAATATAGAAATAAATCTTTAATAAGGACTTGACATTTAACAATCCTTGTGCAAACGGGGCTTTGACCATGAAGAATTGAATTCTATATCAAATCTGCACAGTGTATCTTTTGAAAAATAGACTATTGCGACCGCTTTTGTTTTTGGTAGAAGTATAGCCACTAGAATAAGCAAATAGATACTGAACCTGTCGTAACTACCGTTAACAATCATAGTTTGTGATACAACCTCCGACCCCAAAGCCAAAGCCAGAATACACAACAGGAGGATGAGGAGACGTCTCACAAAGGCTGACCATTAGTTGGGATCTACGGGATTTGGGTGAATGGAGTTGCGATACAATGATGTTCACGCGTCTACGCCTAGGAAAATTATCTACCTATACTATTTATATGAACGGCATGTAGGTAATGAATGTCATTCTGACGACCGACGTGGTGCGGCGGGCGAAGGTTCGCCTGTGATGCAGGAGATTTGCGGTTTCGATTCTTGCCTTAGGACAATTTTTTACGATCTGCAAATATTTGTACCGGATGTTCTGGGTATTTTCAATGTATGATATAAATATCTATATGTAAGGTATTCTGTTCATGTGTATATCAGTTATCTAGTACCCATAACACAAGCTCTGCTTAGCTTGGGGCTAGCATTTCCTTGGCGAATGCCAATAAAAATATAGTTTTTTTGTCGGTTATAAATATTGTTCGTCAACATTTTTTTTTTTATTGTTTTGCTAAATGTTTGAAATGTTACTAAAATTTAAAAAATGTATTATTGCTATTCCTTTTTATTGCACCATGCCTATAAGACAAAGGTTTTTTTGTGGTCTAATATCGTCAAAATCTGGTAGAAATTCATGACGTGTAAATTTACACACAAACTCTTTTATGAAACGCTTAACAGGAACGCTCCGCTACCGAAATTTAATAATACGCTGTCGCCCCCCAGTGGCGGTGAAACCGCTAACTTCTTAAACCTAGTTAGAAATAAACAAGATGATTTAAATTGACGCTGCGGCGTTCATAGGGGTTAAATCTTCGTAATCGTCTACTCCGCAAAACGTTATCGATGTATCGAAATATAACAGAGAATTAATGAAAACGACAAATCAAAAACGGTTATAACATCGTTAGAGAAACCTATGCTATCCATGTGGTAATGTATTTTTTTTCGTAATGGTTTTGTAGCTTAGACACCTTGTTTTTACTAACCTACTTCGATAAAAGGAGGAGGTTCTGTGTTCAGCTGTATGTATGTTTTTTATACATTTTCGTCGATTTCTCCGTCAATATGGACCAGAGAGTGATCCCGAGATGGTCTCATAAACATTTTATAGCCGAGGAATTATTAGTTAAATTAAAGTAAAAGTTTAGTTATTTCCTCTTCACAAAAGGTTTTTAGCTTAAACTAAACATTATGTATATTATCTAGTGTAATAATCTATGTAAAAAACTATATTGTTAGAGGCTGGAGCCTGCTATAGGTTTTGTAAAAACCTGTAACTGCCAGTCTCCAGTGATTAGTTGTCATACTACTCGATTTTTATTGGTCTCACAAAACGTAAAAAGTGTCAAATAATTCAAAGTCTTAAGTTTTTAAAAACGATCAAATTATAACAATCTTATTATGATACGACAGTAAACAAACAATGTTCAAAATACTTAGATAAATTCGAATAAAAAAATCTTTCATTTGCCTAAATAACCTCGATATCAACGCCTCTTTCTCCCCTACTGACTTCCTACCATATTATTTGTATAACTCTTTCATAAAAAATTACTACAGCTCATGCAAATGATCTCCTAAAATATATTTTGCCACCTTTCTACGCAGGTAGCACTTCCTACATACCCTTAGTAATAACATAAGCCCAAACAAACACAAAAATGTATCCGTTGCAATTTTATTCCCAAAGAGATGTTTCCATCCAAAGTCAATATGTCTGAAAGATGAGTTATTCGTCCTAAGGCTGTCTTTCCACTAGGGATATACAATACAAATTCATTTATTCCATTCAGATACAAAAGAACGCTTGGAAAAGTCAGGCGGATTGTTCATTGATAAACAGAATTAAAATAAAATTAAAGAGCAGGTACATTCACAATGTATGGATTAAAATCATCAGGAAGAGCTTCGTCAAGATTATATTATGATAATTCTCATAATAAATTTCTAATTTTAATTGTAAAAGAAGCATTATCCAATTCTCTCATAACCATAGGCAACCTTTACTATATCTATCAATATAACTATCAATGTTGCGGTTTGCCAACTTTTTTATTTTGCTTTACTTTTTCATCACGATCGAAATAAAAAAGTTGGCATCATTTTAAAATTAAATGCTTTCGAATTAGTTTAGTTTTGACGACATCTAATATCAAGGACTTTTTAAAATGTAGTTTAGCAAATTTTCTGGAAGACATCTGAGTAATTTTCTTCGTTTATTCTTGTACAGAAGGTGAATTCCGGTAGCGGATAATGATTCTTTTTAATCAGATGCCATGTTGTCGTATATAAAAGTTTTTTAGGTATTTAGTGAAAAATACTTGTACGGCTACTGCCCGCGCCTTCGCCAGCGTTTTATCGGGATATAAATAGCCTATATGTTATTCCAGGTCCCAAACTATAACCATACGTTTTTGCGTGAAAGAGGAGCAAACATCCATACTCACAAACTTTGAAATTTTTAATAGGTATTAGAAGGATCTATTTTACGAAGTGCAGTAGCAATTCTCTATCTCTTAAAGCATATGTGTAATAATATGCACACTTGTCCTTTAACATCACTTAATAACTTGACTCGCGTACGGTTCGCAATGCTCTCCCGTAAATATCTGATATAATGGTTATTGGCCTACTTTGCGCATCGCTAGTGTAAAGGCAGCCTTATGTCGCCGCACCTCAGGAATTCCCAAATAAATAATAAATACGTCAGCTTTCCTCACGTGCACGATCTTTCTCTGTGTGAATTTCATATGAATGTGTAGTTTCGAGTCTGTTTTGGACAGGCTTATTTGTCGTTTTATTTATTCAGAGTAGGGTCAGTTTTTAGAAGTTTTAAGAATTAAAATAGTAGTAGAGAGTAGTTATGAAGACTAGGGTGGCTTGAAATGATATGCACAAGACTTAAATCCATGAAATTATCCTGAATTCAGACTGATTCCGTTTCAAATATTTGTTTACGAAAAACAAAAAGAATCTAAAATCTGCTCATTGAAATTTTTGGGATATCATTTAATTTCTTTGAGATTACACATAGCCAACAAGGTGTGTTCAATTATGGCACTTAGCTTAGATATCTATCTAAGCTAAGTGCAAGATAAAATTATTTTGTATCTATCTAGTTACAAAATAATTTTATTGCACACTTAAAACAACGAAACAATTTACAAATGAGACAATTACAACATAAGTGACAATTGGTCTTATCGCTGAAGAGCGATCTCTGCCAGACAACCTGGTTACAATAGGTATAATTACTATCTAACTTTAATCTCCTACAGAGGATATCCAAACACAATGCAGTATCGATCTGAAGTTCTAAAATCTCAATACCTTAATATAAAGCACCAGCATTAGAGACGTTCCCCTCGCCAAAGCACGCCACTTAAACCGAAACGTCGATTTCAATAACAACGACTTCATTGAATAGAGTTACCTCATAACATTTTTATTGTACAATAAGAGTTTTTCCGCAGACGGGAACGTAAACCATCAGATATTGGTTATTTTTACGAGATTCCGAAATCATGGATGTGGTATAAAATTCTTTAAACATATATTTACATCTTTTTGAAATCGATAAAGACATAATATGACGGCGCTATATGAAGTTCACTGTTCATATTTTCTCTATTGAGTAAATGTTAGTTAGAAATATTTGAGAATTGTATGAGTTCTGAGGGGCTCCCCCGGAAAAATCGCCCAATTCTGTCCTTTTTAAAGATTTCTCTAAAACTAATCTAAAAAAGTAATGAAACTTATCACAAAATATGAACAATATCTGATCTACACGATTAAATATATAATTTTACAATATTTTGTGTAGTTTTATAAGAAATCACCGTAGAAAATACAAAAAGAGCGCGGGGAGCCAAATAAATAAATAAAATTAAAGTATTAATTCAATATCATATGTTTCTTTAATATTATAAATATTTTTGTAATTATTATAATTTCGTATTTATGGAAAATAATAAAACTCTTTTTTTTGTAAAATGCCTTCCGAATAATTGGAGCAAATTTATATTTTTCCAAAACAACTTCTTGGTCATATTTTGATAATCATATTGGTAATATTTTGGAATTTGTTTCATTACTTTGATTAGGTACATACGTTGTAGATAAATATTTTAAACGGTCCGCACAGAATTGGGAAATTTTTCACTGACCTATTACATTAAAAATACCAAGTATTAACCCTAAAATGACACCTTTCGCCTAAAAATTCCCATAGCCCAAAATTGCCACGAACAGAAGCTAAAAAATAGCAATGCGTATTTTCGCAAACTTGTGGCACATACTTTAAACCTTGATGTCTAAATCGACTTCGATTCTCAAGACTGTCTAATGTTCTTCGCTACAATCGTTCAAGTTTAGTGACGTAGAAACTACGATTATTGAAGTTGACTACACACGTATCGGATACTTGGTACTTATCTACAATTGCTTGTGGGGCAGATAAATTGGTAATAAGAAAGGGTAGGACCAAGTATTGGTAATAAGTTTTGTTCCATGGTTATATTACGGGAGGTATTTTTCCAGTTATTGAAATGTTTTTACTGAAAACGTAGTTGCCTAGGCATACTTTTAGTTATTTGGTGTATGCGCACACACTTGGACACTTTCTTATGCCCTGTGCTCTTGGCTAGTCTCCTTGAGACTGACCGCCGTAGTCGAAGGTTCGGCTAGGAGGATATCAAAGATATTTTTGCAAAAATTTAGCATTTTTGTTTGGTGTGCCTATTTATAACAAAATTTTTTACTTTCGAACTATCAAGTGAGTTCTTATCTATCTTTATGGAAATAAAAATCGTAATTAATTTCATATAAATGAAATATATGAAATTACATTTATTTAATCATATGACTTAAAATTATATTAATTTCCTGAAACAAACAGGCTTTACTGGCTCTACGGCTACTTATTAATCTTGCTATGCGACACTTGCTTTTGCTCACTTTTATCATAAAAAATGAGCAGTCCTTCACTGAAAGCGTCAACAGCATTAAGATTCATTGAAAGCGTGTAAGTCATAAAGGCGCAATCCGCACCGCAGACTGCTTAAAAGCCGTGAAATAATTCAAAAAGCTGTAAAATGCAGCTCGAACTAACCTGGCGCTTGGTTTATCGCTACAAGCAGCTAGCTTTATGGGAGTTTGGGGGCAGGTACAGGTACTGGGAAAAGTTAGTGGTGATATATTATCCCTTATTTTATTTTTTTGCCGATACTCTTTGGCAAAGGTTTCTCTTCCTTCTTCTTCCATATCTTGTAATTATCAGCATTTTTTTAATATTTTCACTATTTTTTGCTGTGAATTTTTATTTTGTTTGTGTTCGGGTAAACCGTACCCATACTTCTTAAAATTATACCCAACCACCATATTTGATGTGACATGCATTTTCATACAATTTTTAATTAAAGTTAGTTATTGCGATAATAGATTTGGCAAGTTATAGTGTTGTGTAACACTTGTGTTTATAGTTACTCAGTTTGATAAGAGCTACGTGAACCTTACGCTTTCATATTCGTGCTGTTAGTTTTATAATTTTCTACATCGAAGTTAATATTTAACAGAGAAATTTTCGTGGACCCTTAAAATCCGCTTTTTTCAGCGACTGTACCCATAAACGCGCACTTCGCTGACATGGAAAATAGTTTACAGGGTGTCTATAGCCCGTCTGTTTATAGTGTTTATCTCCTTTAATGCTCGATAGCGTCTAATCTCCCGAATAAAACTTTATTCCCTATTTTTAGGGAATTTTTACGATTGCCATTTGAGGGTTAAGTCTGAAATGAGTTGTTTGTGCACGGTTTGATTAGGAATTGTTGAATTTTAAGGGACTTAAAAATAATTTAGAGTTTAGATTTAGTAGAGATGATAAGACTTTTGCACAATTTTTGTCCCAAATCTTAGGGAATTTGGGGAATTATGGATCCAATAACATGGATTATGTATACATAATTTATAAATAAATTATTTATGGATTAGCACCATGTTTAAAGAACTAAACTTTTTACCGAATGTTCTTTATTTTTGAAAGCTTGCTTTCATACGGGAAAGCTATAATTTTTTTATGCTTCTTTTTTGAGCAGCTTCAGCAGCATTTCCCTAAAGAAAACTTAATTTTCATTAAACTATCATTAATTGCTGAAGAAAAATAACAGAACAGAAGCTTGTGTTATATCGCTGTATGGAATTAGACAAAGGCCCGGAGTATCCGTTCCCGGTCAATTTCCGGTATATCGGATGTATACAAATTGCAGCCTCTCCATCGGGCTTCAAATTTCAATAGATGCTTAACGCTCAATGCTCAATTGCCAATGGAAATATGACTTTGGAGTCCAATCCTATTATTTAGACCTTACAGTTTCGTTAAGGAGAGTATTTAGTGGGAATTACGCTGCAGTTACTTTGTATGAGGGATTCGGTACCAACAATAGGAAATTTATTTCTGCATTTTTGCTAATTGTACTTTATCAAATCATAATTGATTTTTTATTTTAAAATCATGCTTATTTATGATAATGGTATCTAGCTGCCCGTAAAGAAGGGCTTTAAAAAAGTTGCATTAGTGTTTTAACCGACTTCGAAAAAGGAGGAGTTTCTTTGTTCGGCTGTAGGTATGTGTGTTTTTTATATACCTTTGTATGTATGTTGTTTCGTAGATTTTTCTGTCAGTTTTGGACCGATTTAAATTATTATATTGCAGTTGTTTATAGAATGATTTAGAAGTGATCCCATATTTTTTTTATCTCCAAGGGTTGAATATTTATCCCGCTAAACTTAAAAAAATTAAAACTCCTCCTTTCCAAAAGGGATTCGAAGGCGGTTTTTAATTTTTTCAAAATAATCAATAGATAGTAAGTATTAATCCTAACTAATATTATAAATGCGAAATTGTGTTTGTTTGTTTGTCCTTCCTTCACGCCCTAACTAAGCAACCAATCGACTTTTGGCATATGTAGAGTTAAAAGGATGGAAAGTAACATAGGCTACTTTTTGTATTTTTTTTGTTTCTCAACGTCTTTCTTTACGTTAAATTCGAATTTAACGCGGGTGAAACTGCGGGGAACAGCTAGTATATACGATTTTGAAGTAAAAAGGCTTAAGAAGGTATACTGTTTTTAGTTTACGGAAAAAAATTCAAGTATGTACTTACTCTAACCTCAGATTGCAATAACAGACACTCGAGTTTCCAAAATACGTCAAATGTTCACTATATTTTCAAGTTCGTATTATCCGAGCCCTCTTATGACCCTCTCGAGGTCACGATAACTATCCCATCTTGGGACATATAGACACTTGAAACTACACCGCAAAAGAAGCTTTATCTCGTAGAAGTTTGATTCAATACCCCGCTGCCTCTGTATCTCATTTAAAGTCATAATTTCTTTTTTCTCGTAGAAAACTGTGCTCTAATACGGAGTAGTTAAGTTTCAAAATTGTGGGGTCGACTGAGAGACTAAAACATTTGTGCTATGACTGATATATATTGCCTATGCTTTCGGAATATCCGGGACAAAAAATGGATTGTTCCATTATTAGGGAATCCTCGGACATTCTTGACATTTCATTATAAGGTTTAGATCAGGGAGCGTTGACAATTCGTAAGTAATTGGGTTTGAGTACACTTCGTACCGACGTACAGTCATAATAGGATATTTTGGTCTACAATTGCACAAATGCGAATATGTCATAATATGAAATGTCATAGATGAACATATAGACAAAATCTTTATATATAAAAATTACGTGACACGTTGTTTGTCCGCGATGGACTCCAAAACTACTGAACCGATTTGAAAAATTCTTTCTCTGTTGTTAATGCTTTATTCAGCAAAACTTCTAACTAAACAGTTTAGTAAAAGGTAAAAGAACGAATTGGCGACCTTATCAATAAAGCGATTTCTTCAAGGCAAGCAAAAAAATTGTTGTGTTTGAAATTAATACCGTATGTACAATTAGCGGCACGAAACTTTAGCGCTGACCGTTATTGCGCAGAAGTAAAAAGTAAAGTACCTGGGCGGGGCTAGCGGTACATTACCCATGCGTAGCTATCCCCCCCGCGTATTGTTCAGCGCTAGACTTACGTGCCGCTACTTGTAACTTGTCTGTCTGTTACCCATTTCCACCTAAACTCCTAAACAAACCTTAGTAAAATGTATAAGCTAAGTTTAGGAATATCCCAAAAATTACACTTCCAATTGACTTCGTGGCGCAATTGATTAGCGCATCCCGTACTGATAGAGGGTTGCGGGTTCAAGTCCCCTTGACGTCGATTTTTTTTAGAATCTTAATAAATTTCTTAGAAATGACCCTGAGTGTGATGGTTTACCCACTATAATAACAAAAACCTTATTTATTTACCTATTTGAAATTTGGCATGGAGCTAAATTTATAAAAGAAAGTAATTTGCTAAATCAAAATCAATTTTTACGGTAGAGTACAATCTAGGAGTCTTCACATCCTGAGTGAATAAGTTCGTTCTGGGAAAGCGTGCTCCATCTTAGAGAGTGAAGATGTGGCATCTTCACTTTCTCAAGTGTGATGATGGTAAAACGCTTTACCATTACCAATAAATAATAAAAAAATTGTTTCCAGCGGACGGGCATAGACTATGTATTTTTTTATCTAGAAAAACCAACTGCCTTACCATATTCATTGGCTTGCCGACATTTAGGACACAAAATCTTCGGACACTTTGCCCCAAATGTCACATTTTAATTTCCTGTACGGTACTGAATACAACATTAATAAAACATAGCCAACATTTTCTATTGCTATGAAACATTCACTTGACGATCGTAATTTTCCTATCACGAATTGTTTACGTTTTTCGTAGACACGCATCAAAAACATTTTTTTGTTATTTTACGAAAAAAACGTATTATTCCTGTTAAACATTGTTGATGCCGACTGTACTGCACCGCTTCCTAAGCGTAAACAATCGCTAGGAAAACGTGAATATGAAATTAAGTTTTCAGACTCGCTGTTATTTCAGAGGGTCTATACGAAAATATACCTCGCCGAGGTTTATAAATAAGTTATATGTGCCCTAGAACCTAGTACGGGTTTGGTTGATCATCGTTATCAGTAGGGCAAGCACGGGGATTGTTGCCTAGTGTAGAATAGAGTAAAACTAGCTGCTGCCCGCGTCTTTGCCCGCGTTTTTTCGGAATAAAGAATTGCCTATATATTATTCCAGGTCCCAAACTATACCCGTACCCTTCAGCCTAATCGGTTCGGTAGTTTTTGCGTGAAAGAGTAACAAATATCCATACATACATACATCCATCCATACAAACTCCACTACTAATATTGTAAATGTCATTTACAAATATTAGTAGGATGTCCATCTGTGGAAAAGTGTGAACTAGTCCTGCCGTAAATCCTTCGTATAAAATCCAGTAGACTGCTGACTCCTAATCTTTATTCCTAGAACTCTGATTGATTCACCAGAAAAATATCGTTTAACCATAGAATAATAAAATAAGCCAACAAGAACACTGATCTAAAAACAGCCAAAAAGCCTCCTCGCAAAAAGCCTTAGCATATCTCCAATTCTCCATCTAATTCATCCCTCAAGATATCGGCTCTCAACACACACTCGACGTAAGTGAATAAATGGGTAATTCAACACTTGTGCGAGAATTGGTCCTTCGAGCCGGATCGGTAGGTAGCTCGTGCTAGATCCGTTGCGCGAAGTCGATCAATCATAACATTGAGAACTCTTTCATATATCTAATGAGTTTTGTAAGGGGTGGGTGCCGACTAGTTGTATATATAAATAGGTAGTTAGGTTTTCGTTACCTCTTTTCTACCTGAGAGCACAAGTCTTTCTGATGATTTTGCAATTGAATTATAGGTTAATGACAATTATAATTAGAAACAAAGTACCTAGAAAGGCCACCAGCGTTTTCACCGCTAAATAATGGTATTCCACTGCCACATTTTCGAAACTACTTACCGAACTATAATTTCCCAGAAATGTGTTTTTGCAGATTAGCGTACGGAACTTTAATACGTATGTATAAGGTACCTAATAATGAGTTAATAAACCTATATGCATACTAAGTACTGCATAAAAAGACGGCACTGAAACCATTAAAATATAGATATCGTAAATTGATATTCAATATTTATTAAGGTAAACCAATACCGTTCTAATAAAGTGACACAGCTGTACTCAAAGCACACTCATAGATCATAATCAACTTATTGTTTATAGGGGGTGCGGTCGGTTATCGAAACGGCTACGCTATATACTTCTTGATGAATTAATCGGCTTGAGTCGTCTAGTTTCTTTAGTAGATTGTATTAATACCGTATTTCAGTACGAACTGAACCTATTTGCTTGGCTGATATTTAAGTCGAAGGTGCGACTTAAGGTCCTTTTAAATTTGAACTCAAATGCATCGAATCTTAATTAATTGTCACTTGCATTTAAACTACTGGTAGTAAATACTGGACGTATATACTAGTAGTTAGAATGTTATTGTAATTATATATTATATGTCTATTGTCTATATGCCTATAACATACATATTATATAGACATCGCAACGTTTGTGCCATCAACCAAAATCCTGCACTAGCCCATTAATTTACTGCAAGTTTATGACGAACTTACAAAATAAATTGTTAGTTTTGTCTGAGATTTCATTGAGTTGATGCTACATGACATAAAAGTATTATAAACATTATACTAAAAAGTGAGACAGAACAGTTCAAACATGCAATAATTAAAAAAGATACACATATAGGTAGCTTCCTACAAAGCCCTCGCATTTTACTAATTGAATTGGTTCCCCAAAACGAGTGTGATTGGGAGAAAACGCAACCTTAAGCCAACCAGACTTAATGCTTTTCGGGCTTAGCTGGTCTGGAATGCTAGCCGTAATCCACTTAGAATAACTGCGGCAACCCGTAGATCGTTTCTTATAGTCTACTGGGGTAAGATCGTTTTCTACGGTGTTGGGGCATAAAAGGGATTTTGTTCCGATTTATATGCAGTATATTGGTAATTCTGCGGTACCTTAGGTTTAAATTACAGTTAGTTTAAAGGTTTGTTGTGCATGTTGTCGTAAATTTGTATTTAAGTTTAAGATTTTGTGTAAGACGTTATCTCGATTTTCATATATCTGTACGGTTCGATCTTTGGGTTCGATACAATTCACTTTGAAAACGGAAGTCATTTGAACGTTCAGCAAACAAATATTCAATTATTTTATAAACGGACACATATCGTCTCCTCACGATATGTGTCCTTTTGCAAAAGGGGACAACTAGGCGAGTATCGAAACAGCCACTTCACCTACTTATTGCACGGAAATCGAGTTTCACAGGCTTTTGTCTTTTTTTGTCAAAATATTTTTTTTTTGTTTTTATTTATTGTTTAAGCCTTCCATCACTTCGCCACTTATTTTTCCAACCGGCGCTTGTTTTTATAAATAACTTGACGACCGATGTGACGCGGTGGGCGGAGGTCCGCCTGCAAAGCAGGAGGGTTGATTCCAGCCTTGGGAAAAATATTTGTAGGTTCTGAAAATATTTGTTCCTGGTTTTCAGGATATTTTCTATGTATAATTGAAAATATATATATATCTATGTAATATGTTGTATTACGTATATCAGTCATCTAGTACCCATAATACATCTCTAGTTCGTTTGGGGCTAGATGATGCTGTGTGGATTGTCCAGCATTTTTTTTATTAAATAGTCTTTATAAACTAAGAAAATTATAATAATAGGAACAAATTAGAACGAGTATTTACAATTGAAATAATTGAACTAACTGCAGACAGTTACAAAAAATCTACAGGTAGCTCAACGGGTCCAGCATAAATAAATTATTTAAAAAGTATGTAAAATAAAACTTCTGGCCATGGCTGCTCGCTCTCATGGTACTTACCTGTATAAAAATTAGCCTCCTACACTCGGAGATATTATATCTGTATGCATATCTTCTTTGAAATAAGTTGAATTATTAAAAAAAGTTTAATTGAACCGGTTATTAGCTCCTACATTTACATATACTAAGGTATTAACTGCAGAAAACCTTTATCCTGTCTTGTGTATAACTGCACTGTTTTACTATGTTTTCCTTCAAAGGCTTTGAATAAATTCCCGCAAACACACGCAAGCCAAGTGAATGTCATCAGATTCAGGAAATTAAGTTTAAAGTGCCTCCAAGTTGGCAGTTCGCGGTCCCGTGAGAGAGTCGTTTTGGTAGAACGTAACCTGTGCCACTTAAAAGTTTCAAACTGTTTTGCCACCATCATTTACAGTCAGATTCATTTCTTCATCAGGACGGGAGACTCTCTAGGGGGACTCTACTGTCAGCGCTAGCTTTACCGTCAGCGGTAGCTTTACCGTCAGCGGTAGCTCTACCGTCAACGGTAGCTCTACCGTCAGCGGTGGCTAACTTATTTTGAGAGAACTAGCATATATTATCATGAGAAAATAAAATATGTTACTATTTTGATTAAATAGTAGTCTATTTTTGCCTCATAGATTGTAACTTAATATTATAAATGCGAACGTGTTTGTTTGTCCTTCCTTCACGCCCTATCTAAGCAACCAATTGACTTGATTTTTGGCGTAGAGTTAGTTGAAAGGATAGAGACATAGACTATTTATACATAGACTATTTGCTCTGGTAAAACATCAAATTCCCACGGGAATAACGCGGGTGAAAGGGCGGGGAACAGCCAGTCCTTTATAATTATTATTTTTAGCCATGGTCGGTCATCCTACAAATAGGCATAGACCATCCCTAATCTCTCCAGACATAGCAATCCTGAGCCCCCTCTGTCACTTGAAATCCATTTGGAACCTCATTCATCTCCGTTCATCTTTAAAGTTCATAAAATCCAGATAAGTGAAGTTTTTTAATGTGAAGACTGGTATTTAATCTGCGGCAGAACAACACACGTCCTAAAGCTCACTGAAAACTTCTCTTCTCAATTAAAGTTTGAGTAGACATTCTGATTCAACTTAAAAACTTTATGCTTTGTGGACTTCATTTGGTTAATGCTTTGAGCTTCTGTTGGTTTAAGCCTGGCGCTTGTTAACAGCTTTCGTTATTAACTTAGCAGTTTTTTTGTGTAATTTGAGGGTGTTTAAGTATTTTAGTTTAACTTAGTTGGTTTAGTGTCTGAAATTGTCTTTTATTTCGGATTTGGTTAATGAATTTGATTTGGAAATAGAAGATAATTTATGTTTTGGACTCGATAAAAATTCCATAACTCTATGTACATCTTATGCCAAGCCAAATAGCCATTTCACTTAGCCCAAAGAGGCTAAGTTAAGCTATCGAAAATACAATATGCCTGCCTACGTTGAAGCAGATATTAAAAGTGAACGAGAATAAAATAAATAATGCTGGATAATCCACACAGCATCATCTAGCCCCCAGCTAAGCAGAGCTTGTGTTAAGTGTACTGGATGTCTGATAAATATAATACACTATCATCCTTTATAAATGGCTTACTACAAAATATCAGACTATCTAAAAGATAAAAAAACTTTAGACGAATTGTGCTCGAAAAATTACTTTTAGCTTAGCTGACACCTAACAGGCTAAAGGTTTCTTCGTGGCATCTTTACTTTAGGTTATTACCGAAGAAAATTTAAATAAAAAATAATGACTTTATTTCCATGTCAGTGTTTAATTTTAACAATTTTACCTTTTCTGAGTGTATATTTAATATATTTACGACAATAAATAATTTCTAATTTGATTTGGTTATTAAGATAGATATTTTTTAGAGTTGTTGCATAAAGACTCCAAACTGTTAATAAACTGTTACCTAATAGCTTTACTAAAACCAAAAGCATAGTTGTGCTTTCAATTTGTTTAATTTTGTAACAAAGCGTCCATATTTTGCGGCCTTCTTTCAAAAGTGTATGCATGCCGATGTAACAAGTATGAGCGATCGGAAGGCAAACTTTACGGTGTTCATTAGAATTTAACTTCATGAATTTTCACCAACTTTCCTACTGTAATGAACACTAAAAGGAGGGAAGTTTCAACAGCTTCAAATTTTAATACCCGGCAACGGACACGCTGTGGGGAATTTGTATGGAATTCATAGGTAGAGTTAGAAATCCAATATCCTCTCTAACTTCGTGCGAAATTAACTGAGGACTGTTTGTCTGGCTTTTGAACTGTCTTCATTTTATAATGTCTACGATGGTGAGTTTAAGAACAGTTTGAACAATTTAGTAGGTTTGCACAATTTTTTGCTGATTCGTTGGTTTTATTTAAGCTGCTTTTGGTTAGCAGTTTTTATTTAAGGTTATATTTTCATTAGGTACATTTTTAATCATAGTGATTTTTAAATTATACCTTCTCCCGGAAATATAATACACATTTTAAATGAATAATTAAAGCGAGAAAGAGAGACCTCGACTTAAATAAATTAAATTTAAAGCCCATAGAAAAACGAAACATAGGCCGTATGGCACTGCTAACTAAGTTATATAACGAATTTTCCTATTTATTATATTCCTATTTTCCTTTTTTTATTATACTTTTCTATTACATACATATATTAATTTACATTACTTTACTGAATATAAAGTCGTTTCTTGTTTAAAAATTTGTGAAATATAAATTTTATTTTGTTAACCTTAAAACTATTGATCAGATTAAGTTAAAATATATAGAACATAGCCTAACTTAGACAATAGGTTACTTATTATACGAAAAATACGAGAGCGAAGCTGCGGTCAGAAGCTAGTAATGAGTAAATGACCTGTCATCATTAATTTGATTTCAATAAAATGTTGAAAGAACTACAGATTACAACTCAGTTCATTTTGGTTCGGGACTCAATAAATATTAAATATAAGGTCAAAGGATCCCTTTGAAGTGTCTCTGGCGAAAGGGCTGGCAACTAACCTATTGTAACTTCTCGAATTAAATTCCTTTACCGACCGACTCATTTGAAATATTAATTGTAATACAGTTATTTTCTTTGAAATTCGCCATTATCTCTCCTTAATCATGATTTAATGGTTTATAATTTTCCTTTAAGGTAATGATAGGCCTTGTTGGAAAATACTTTTTAGATTATTCGGTTTCAAAATTAAGTGAGGTAAATAACTCGAAACAATTGCGAATACTTAAGATTGTTCATGTATAAATCCACAAAATTACTATTTTGTTGTTTATAATCGAACACAAAAAATTGCTGATTTTAGGGATTCGGACAAAAATGGTAAAAACGCAACTCGATAACTCGCCGAGGGATCATAAACCTGTAAAGTAAAATTTTAGCCCTTCGCCCGTTGTCGGTCTGTTTGTCCGTCCAACCCAGCTGATTATCTTAGCAAGAACTGAAGCTTTCCGGCTATCACAAATTTAATCAATTTACTTTATTTAATTTGAATGAAGTATCCATAAGGCCGACCGCTATATTATGCAATTTAATTTTATTACAAATAAATAAATAAATACTTATAGGTATGGAAGTGTTGGTTTGTATATTTTGAAATACTATATGTAGAGTTTTAAGGATTTCTAAGATTGTCGAAAAAATTCTCCAACGACTGCAAATGTAAATTCATTTAATTTTTCTCCTATATTTTATATGTAAAATAAATAGGTTGTAAAGTCTTAGTGATAGCCATTATTGTATTTATTACTTTTATACGTCTCAATAATACTTTTTTTAACTTTTGAAACCATTAGAACCCTTTTTGCAGGCTAATCTTCGCACTTGGCCAACACTAAACATTTTACTTAAAATCTGGCGCCCAACACGGGATAAAATAATATATTCTTGTTAGTTACTAGCGTTTCTTACTATTTTTTACATCAATTATTTGATATTTTCGTTTTAATATTTATAACACAAACAAATTTGTTCTTTAAGGTTTTTTGGCGTCCAATATGGGACGATAAAAGTATGCAGATTGATATTTTTTTCGATCAAAAATACTTAAATACCCCAATAAATAATAATATAATTAAACCTTTAATTATTCACGCCTAAAAATTTGAGTAAATACTCGCGTGGGCTGCTTTACCCACCCCGGTATTAGAATTAGAAAAAAGTACCAAATACTTGCAAAATCAGTCTATTATTTATGATAATCTTTTGATTTAACTATTAATTAACGGACAAATACATTCAGAAACAGATAGAGCCGCTAAAGGTAAATGAACTTAGTACGGAATAATAATAAACGAGATAATTTATTCCAAGTTCTTGTATTATTTTAACTCTAAAACGCCAATTTTATAACTAGCTTCAAAGTTAGTTCCGTTATCAACGTTAAACGCAAAAACCCACTTTTAAAACAGAAGGTAAATGGGTAAGTACTGTTTCGTTAAGCACCCGCATTGCCTTATCTCAGATACGTCGGGTGACTAGCTAATGAGAACGATCGATACACTCTTATCGACACTTCAAACTTTGCTTATGAAGGCAACTATGTCCCCCTGTTTGCATTGCGTCCGATGCCTACTCGACCAGAGCTTTATGAAATATATTTGGGGATATGGGGCGGCTGAACTATCAGCTGTTCGATATCCCCCAATAATTTATAGCAGGAATTTTGAAAGTAATTTCTCGTGTAATGTAAACTTTTCTTGCAAAATTCCGGAACAGAGTTAGGGCAACGAATAAACCCGTAATTTAAAGCACAATTCATTAAACCCGTTTTATATTGCAGAAAATTAATATTTCAGCGAAAATTCCGCTGAACGAGGCGAGAAATTTAATATCATAGTCCCTTGATGGTAATTAGCAGGAAAGGCTGCTATCAGGGTGTTTATTAGTTGTTAATAGATTTGCGAGCTTCTGGAGCTCTATCTCGCTTCTGTGGAAACTCCAACCTGTTGCCGACGGGAACGCCTTCCGCCCATCGCCGACCAAGGTTCCCAATACTATAAGACTTGTAAAATTTTCTGAAAATTGGTAAGAATGACATACCTTGACTGCTGGAACTGCGATTTTTCTCAGGAACACGGCAACGTTTGATTATAAAAACACAAATTAATAAACTAACTACGAAACAAGTATAAGAATGTTTTACTTTAAACTTTTTTCTTCAGTTTTTTTCCAAGAGTTTGAAATTTTTTTTCAAAAACATATCATAAAATATAGAACCACTACATAATTAAATTATCAACTTGAAAGAAAATTTTAAATTCGAAAAATAAGGAACTTAGGAAATTTTTCGGTTTTCGTATGCGGCGACGGCAAAGTTCGTTAGAAAATTCATTGGAAACTCTGTACCAAGTGTTGGTAGTGAAGAGAGAAGAAGGAAGGCGCGTTGCCGGAGCCGCGGCGGACTGACGACTGAGAGCGGGCTGGCGGCCGGTGGGCCCCACCCCTGGCGCCTGCGTGCCGCACCGCCGCCACCGCGCATGACCGACATCCTACCCAAAAGTGGAAAAGCGACTCCTCCAACGAACGATACACCATTATGTACTAAATAAATATTATACCGTAATAAATGTCGATACGGGTACATCATTTTGACCTAGTTGACGATCATCACTGCATTAAATCGCGATCGGCGCCCAATCGGACTGAGCTATCTATTCCTTATACCTATCCGGATTCCCCGACGGCACATAACCACTGAAACTCTTAAGTATTTTCAGATTTATTTAAATTTTTTTGTATTTTTTAGGTGATCTAGCTTTTGTCTTAGGTTCTTTTTCAGTAATGACCATGTTGTAAAGTTCCTTGATACCGCCAAAGTATCCGTTACGGAGCGCGGTCTCGTAGCCCCGAGGCAAATTTTGAAACATGGACATAATGCTGTTGTCGGATTCAAGGAAGACTCTCATCTCGAAACTGTTGGTGATGCCTTGTTCGTACGCGTAGTCTACGCTGTGTCCGCAATGAGGGCTGCCCTCGAAATTATAAATACTGTCGTTGGTGAACAAGTGGACACCACTCGTTCTTTGGTTCACTCTTGCAGCAACATCGCCTGCTACTTTTCGCAGCCATTCTATATTTATTGCATCATTCTTAGTGAAAGCGTGAGGGTATGCGATGGAGTGTCCATTCCTCTTGATACTGAGGTATAGTTTCGTGTACTCGTTATGCTTAGCTATAACGCTTTTGATGAATATGGTTTCGTTTTCCGATGCGGCTGACGGGCCTGGGAACATAGGTGAGAAGCCACTATCAATTTTTGCGCAAGAGCTCCACTGCGTGTCAAAGTTTCGGCTGATATCAACCCCAATACTCATTTTGTCGCCTGAAAGTCTACAGTTCTTTCTCCATCGGGTGGATAATGGGCTCTAAAAAAGGGATTAATAAGTGTTAATTACATTTATAAATTATTTTAGTATACGAAGTCCATAGTCCATGTTGAACATTATAGAGCTACGTACAATGTGACGTACACTGGGCTCGCTCAGGCATTCCGGATGTGCTGGGTGTTTTATACGTATGATAAAAAATATATATCTATGTAGTATGTGATTAATTTATGTATTAGTCAACATTATTTATTTATTTATTATCAGGTATATATTGTTTGGTCTGTATGGTTTGTTAATTGTTTTATCTATCTATATTTATAAAAGAGAAAACTGGGTGAATTATCAAGAGATTTCTGAAACTACACGAGCGACGAAGCTGATATTTTGTATTCCTTTAAGGACGTGAGCAAGCACCCGCTAAGAAGATGTCTCAATATAAAAAGACACGACACCCTAAAGGCTAATGGTGTAGAGTCAAAGTTAGCAACTCGCTGATTTATCAACAAATGTCAGGAAATTGAAAAGCTACGAAGCTGAAATTTGGTATTTAGTTTACATGGAAATCAACATTACTTGGAGTATAACTAAAGTCCACGCGAATGATATCGCGGGGGATCAGCTAGTCCATCTATATTAGATATCTAGTACCCATAACACAAGCTCTGCTTATTTTATGACTATTATTAATTAATTAATTGTTTAGCATAATTTACACAATAATTTAAATTTGATTAGGTATTAATTAACCTGAATATAACTCACATATCTTGAATACTCCTGTCCATCTGGGTTGACTGACGGCAATATCACCCAGCGCACTTTCTTATTCATCTCCTGGTATTCTTGACACGCTGTCAGTTGCTCTATAATGTACAAAGCCAAGCTGACTGGTTGTGTGCCAGCTTCTTGACCAGCGTCGATGATGATTGTGGTTCGATTAGGAACGTTGTTTTCAGGAATTCTGGGTTCTATGATCACCTTTGAGGAATAATGTACAGACTTAGAACTCCAATACAATACAATTTTTTATTCATAACGCCAAGTTACAATTCAAAAATTATTCTGGGTATTTTTATGTACTAATAATAAAAAAAACTATCTACGTAAAGTATTGTATAATGTATATCAGTCATCTACTTCCCATAACACAAACTCTGCTTAGCTTGGGACTAGATGATGCTGTGTGGATTTTCCAACTTATTTATTATATATTCGATTTTTCACTCAAGTGAGAATTTGTAGGTACTTACATACATATTTTAATCTAATAGTCCGTCTTGTTGCTCATAATGGTAAATCAAGAAATAGTAGGTGGCGCCTTCTTTCCCCTTACTAGACAGTACGGGTAAAGAAGACGCTTACACCCCAGCACCATAACGCGGGTCATTTGATTTTTCTAGATTCTTTAGATTAAGATTTTTCCAGCTTTAGATTTATCTAGATTCTTTTACCAATCTTTTTGTGCATAAAAAATGTTTTTACCTCATACAGATTTCGGCCGTCGAATGTTACGTGTTCCGAGGTGACTGAGACAACATCTGCACAATATTTTCCCAATGCTTTTAAATACGTAGTGGTCTGCAAAATAATAAGGGCGCTATAATTTTTGTCATGATAGTCATCATCATCATCATACACTAGCTGCGACCTGCGGTGTTACCCACGTTGATAAACATATTTAAATTATTTGTTCATTCCTCGACAATTGCTCTTTTCCGAAAACAAGTAACCTATGTTGTAATCGAAGGTATAAGTTATCCTGGCACCAAATTTCATACAAATCGGTTCAGGCGTATAGAAACTTTGGAGTTTATAGCCCGCTGGACCTCATTGGTGAGTAATGGTTTCCCTTCCCCTAATCCATACATTACGGTCCAGGGCGTCAGAAAACCAATTGTATCACCTTAAAATATTTCATTATCAAATCAGCACGTTTGCACCGACTGAGGGGAATATAGGCATCATAACAGCAGTTTCTTCTTTCTAGTCCTCTGCAAGTCGCTATCAGTGGTTTTTAATAAAACTTTGGATGTTGTTTGACCATCAGACTGGTGGTCTGCCTCTTGGTCTTCTTGCAACTAACGGCCTCCATTCGTTATGGTTATTTCATATTTTATCAAGCCTGAACAAAACCGACATTACTATTATGTAACTTTCGTTTTCAATCATTTGTAAGTTGATATTTTCAAATCGTAGTACAGTTCAGACTTTGTACGTACACAAAAGACTGAATAGTAAATTAAACCATAAATTTAACAGAAACCGCAGAGCATGAGTCTTCTAGTATTGCCAGTGATGACCTACGGATTCGAGACGTGGTCGCTAACTGTAGGCCACGTTCATAAGTTCAGAGTAGCGACTCTTCCATAGCTCTCTACGTGATAGAACCTAGAATACGGAAATCCGTAGAAGAACCAAAGTCACCGACATACATAGCTCTCAGAATTAGTAGGCTGTAGTAGCAATGGGCAGGTCATATAGCTCGCAGAACTGATAACCGCTGGGGAGTATAGGTTATCGAGTGCTGGCCACGATGGAGTGTTGGGAGACCATCCACTCGATGGACCGACGACATCGTAGCGGTCGCAGGGAGTCGATGGATGGAGGCGGCTCAGGACCGCTATTTGTTACATCGTATGTGGGACGCCTATGTATGTCCAGCAGTAGACGTATATGAGCTGATATGACGATGGTGATAATGATGAATAAATTAAAGGAGTACTAACAGAACTTGAGCCTATAGAAGCGTCTTCAACACAAGCCGCTTCTTCTTCCTCTTTTAGTTCGGCGAGCATCTGCTTGTAACATTGCTGGAGCTGGTTGCATCTGAAAGTATCAAGTTCCTTTTGGCTGTTAGTTTTAATATCATAATCATCGTTATATAATGATTATTATTATCATTATTTAATTTTGCTTTTCATGGGGCTTTATGATGCTGTGTGAATTGTCCAGCATTATTTATTTACTGGTTAAGAATGATTATGATACCATTTAGGTAAATTGTTTCGACTGTTGAACTATGGAGGCGAAAAGTATCAACTCTACAGGTACATATGTATGTAGGTTAGTGTTATAAGATATTCTCTGGTATGTGCCATTCTTTTAGGTTCCTTGCAGACAGTGTCCAGTGTTTACCAACTTTTGCAGTGGTCATATGATTGTGGTCATCGTATTATTAGCATCGGGCAGGTGATGTGCCATTGCATTTGAGATTTTTTGGTTTGAAAAACAAGTGGGTCATTTACTTTTTCAGTTAGTAAACACTCACCCACATTGTGATGCTTGAACACGAACCATCGCTTAAATATAAAAAATATCATTACGACACCGTTTCAAAAACAAATATCGCGATAACAAACATTAATGTACGAGTAGGTACAGTAGCGTTAAATATTAATAATAATTATGATAGGGTGATGTAATTAAATGAAATAAAAGCGATATACGTACCCATTGACAGTGAAAAAACCCATAGCAATTCACATTTCATCTTTCTTTTTGTTCCTCCTAATCTTGAAATAATTTATAGGTAGGTACGTAGGTAGCGTTTGTAAAGTCATAAAATCGACATCAATTTACACAACATAAATAAAACAATAGCATTTCGAGAGTTTAATATTCGATTTAATGCTCAGTCTCAAACTGATTTATCCAACACATCATCTGAAGTTTTAGCAACCCTTAAAATATTAGGGATTGCGGTGGTAATTTTTATTAGGAAATTCATTTCTGATGTTTAGTCCGAATGTCTTAAAACCTTGATATATCTGTGGTAAAACTTTTTTAAGCAAATTCTCAGGGAATATGAACTCGTAGCCATTAGTAATCTCCATAGTATATGAGTACGGAATACCAAGAGAAAAAGCAAAGTCATCGCTCCCTCCGGCTGCTGCATACCACTGTCCAGCACTTAAAACTTTGAAGGGTTCTCCACCAGCTTTTTGCACGGAATCTGACACGGCCCTTGCTAAAGAATCCATTTTTTTCCACGTGGGAGGTAAAAGATCAGCTGTGTAGCCCCACGGGTACACTAAGTACTGTCCATAGGAGTGGAGCGAGACATAGAGTTTAATTCTGTGTTTGTTGGCCGCCATGACGGCACTGACGCTCCTTGCTTCAGGTTCGGAGAAGGCGCGCGGCCCTGCGTAAGTCTCTTTGTCGCAGGGGTTTTTCGAGACTCCACTGACTGCCCATTTGAAGCCGTAGTTTCTGTTGGGATCTACCCCAAAGCAGTCGCCGTTCTTTGACCTTGTTTTTCTCCACATGCGATGCTGAAAACACACCATTAAATCAAACGCGACGAGATGATTAGTAACAGTTGCTTGACTACCTACCTATTTGTTTCACAAAAGTAATTTGTTCAGGTTTAGTTCTGGATAATTGGAGTCGTCACCTAATAAGCAACACGGTGACGGTTTCTACCTTTCTACTAAACTATCCCCTCGGGGCTTACCAAGTAGGGTAGTTACAAACTATGTTGGTAGGTACTCACTTGAGCGTGGGACCTGGAATACTCGTACCCGTCAGGATTCACCACGGGTAGGATGTACCAGTCTACTCCATTCAGCTCGTTTTGACTTGCTGCTGGGTCGTTGGCGAGTCTGCTGATCAAGTATAGAGCCATGGCGGGGGCCGCCCATTCGCGAGCATGGGCACCTGATAAAAATAAACAAGATATACCTGAAGACGTTCCCAAGGATATGGATGTAGAGTTTTTTGGAGGATGTATGAAGTATCGGGTACAAAATCAAATTTCAAAAGTACAGGTTATGACCAAACCAGGGATCAAGAAATAATGCATTAGGTATAATGTTTAGGGTACTCTATTCCATTGATTTTTTACATTTATTTAGTTATTTATAAACATGTACATTTATCCTAACGGGCACACCGTTAGGATAAATGCACAATAAAAAGAATGTGTCGTGCATAACTAGTGTAAATTTTTATATCCTTAACAATATTTATTGTATATTTACTGTTTAGTTTACAGATTAGCCAAGTCATGGCTTGGCGAGCCTGCGCAGTCTGACAAGCCTTCCCACTGAAAGTGTGACTCGGGCAAGATGTAGACGGACTAAAACAATGTTTTTGAGTGACGCGTGACCCGAGAGCTAGTGAGTATCTTGTGCAGGGTTTGGTGCAGCGTTCCGGTTGGGAGGGTTTGTGTCCACGGATCCTGGGATCAGATTAAATTAGCCACCGATCCCGCCAAGTTGTATCCACCGATAACGTGATTGGTTTCCAACAAAAAACAGTATGTGTGTCAGTGAATATGGATCCCGGTGTCGGTGGATACAAATGGGAAGCGTCCCCAGGACGCTGGCTGATGCCAAGCGTCTTGGGGACGCTTCTGAAAGGTATGGATTAGGACCTCCTCCTACCTCTTGATTGTTTGCAACATTCTGCAGTTACATACATATATCAACTATTTCAACTGTAAATAGTACTTCCAATTTGTTTCTATTCTTTCATTATAATTTTCTTTTTTAATAAAAAGGTAAAATGTTTTAGTTACCTGCATCAACGAATATAATAGGGTTCCCTGCGTTGTGATTGTTAGATATAGTGACCAGCTTCATCGGTCTTTGTTGGTAGCTGCGACCTAAGGTCTGCAGTTTCACTTTATCTGGGAGACGTCTTGCTAATGCCTCCAGCATATCCTGGATCTGAAAATACATTACTTATTTCTGCCTGTGGTTTTGTACGCGGCATTTCTATAGAAAGTGGAAAATACACGGTCAAACATTTTGTGCATGCATGATTGCAAAAACGAACGCGTGGCCGGGCTCATCTTGCTTGCACAAACTGGTTAGAGCCCGGTCAGACACTCCATCTAGCTTACGCAAACTGTGTTTGTGCATGCATGATTGCACAAATGTTTGAGCGTATAGCCGGGCTATAAAGGTTATTTCCATTCATGTGTCAGGAACTACCTCTAGGATAAATTTGAGCCAGATCTCTTTTTTAGTTATGGCGTGAAGAAGTAACAAACATAAATCCGTTCATCTATACAAACTTTCGTATTACTTTCGTATTTATAATATTAGTGTAATGAAATCTGAGGGGTGTTAAATCTTAACACCAGTCTAGATATAATTCCTCCTTCCTCCGTCCCAGGTACATTTTGTAAATACTTAGTAGTTTTTTATTTCTATAAGTACCAAAGTTTGATTGTGTGTTAAATATAATTTTCTTTCTTTCATTTAGATATCAGTAAAAAATAAAAGGTTAGTGACTTACTTCTTGGTATGAGTGATATTCGTAAAGGTTTTCGTTTCGCATTCGTCTACCATTGCGGAATTCAAAGTTCGTTTCTTCAAATTTTCTGGGAAAATAAACAGACATAGGTACATAACGAACGAGCTTTTATGTGTACATATACCTACTCCTGCAGATTTGACAAAAAATAAGGGTCAGTCAGAATCGGAAGGTTGTGTTGAACGTTGATTGTTTGTTTATGTTTATTTTTTTATGAGAATTTTTGGGTATGTCCCTGTTGATCACACCTCATTATGATCACGCCAAACAGTGTCGTTTGATAAAGTGATCAACTGGGGTAAAAAAAACGCTAGTGGATCTGCTACGTTTGATCATGCCATGCCATACCCATCTTGCCTTACATTTTTACCTTTATAAAAATAAATCGATTTTTATTATTATGTACTTAACTACTTACGAATGTTATTCATATCAATCTAAATTTAAATGGATATTTCGAATATAATTTACATGATTCCGTAGTTTGTAAATAACAACAGCAAATAACACTCTGTTGGGCGTAGGGTTTGAAAAATAATTGCCAGCTTTATACATTGTAGACGAGTATACTTTATAAATTTTGGAATAGGCTCAAATCGACAAGCAGTGCAAATTCTCTCAAAAAAACAACAACAAGTTATTTGCAGGGTCGATGATGACCGGGTGACGGGCGCCATATTTACATTCTAACCTGCCATAGTTCTCCATCATATCCAAGTCCAGACTGGTCCTCCGCACGAAGTCTGTCATGAAGTCCATCCTAGTGGGAGGCACCAATACATCCATACTGTCGTTGAACCCTCGAGAACCCTTTAGTACTTCCACCTCCCCTTTGGGGTCTTGGAATTCCACGAGGGCCCCCATCTGGTCGTTGGTTTTGGGGTACAGTCGTAGGAGGGTGTGGCTGGGAAATTAAATTATTGTGTTAACGCATTCACTGCCCAGACGGTGCCACCCTAATGGGCGCCACGTCGTCGCTGCACCACCGCTTGCAGGGCGCGCGCCCACGGCTA
Organism: Eupithecia insigniata; assembly: GCA_947859395.1. Taxonomy (NCBI): domain Eukaryota; kingdom Metazoa; phylum Arthropoda; class Insecta; order Lepidoptera; family Geometridae; genus Eupithecia; species Eupithecia insigniata. Next base: position 5,752,843 of record OX402009.1, on the reverse strand, counting down.
CTTTTTGTAGCGATGCAAATACGCGACGGCGGCATGGCATCGCGACTGTATCGATGCAAGTACGCGACCCTCTCCCCTCGATGTCGTCTGAGACGGTTGATGCAGTCGCGATACAGGAGGGCAATTCTGGCAATATATATATGTATGTAACCTACTCGATAAATGTGGCAAGAAAGGTCAAAATATCGAGCGATGAACAAGCGTATTCTCAAAATCTACAATTCGATCGATACGCTCTTAGTCAACATTTAACGTACCAGAACAACATCCAATGTACGATTAGGTAATTCAACTTACTTTTCATATTTATTACTCTCACTGCTACCGACTTGCCAGGAAATACTGAAAATACCTGAAAATTACAAAACTTTAGAGTAGATACTTTACAATTAGTGGTATCTAAGATAAGAAAGGTACCTACAGTACAAACACGTGAAAAAATAATTAAACCCATACAATTTGTACATAAAGCATTTTACATCATTCATACTGATGATAAAACGTGGTACCTATTCATCTGAGTAAGCATCGCTAAGAGACATCACACCGAAGAAAATCCTACCATGCAATTTAGGTAGGCATAACATAATTAGATGGTTTTGAAAAAACTAGAACGGACTTTAAATTCTTTAGTATTTTCAGTTTCAAATTTTTAAAAGAACAAAACCTAGCCCTCGGGAATAAAATTATTCTACATAAAAAAACAGACAGCCGAACATAATATAACCTCCTCCTCTTTATTTTTTCGTCGATTAATGACGCAGCATCAAAGCTACGACGACGATGCAAGGCAGCGCAACAGATCGCTTGGCTCTTCGTGGCGAAGTTTGAATATAGGTTTTTAAAACCTGCATAAGCTGAGTTGTGAGACTATTTTGTAGCTAAATTAAGATTAAGACCAGTACCTTATACATTTACACCTTCTTCTGTATTTTATTGAATTAAATAACGTTTAATTTAATTGTACTTATATTGAGTTACAAATAAATGTTTTTGATTGGATTTGATTTTGATTTGAATGCCACGGCTTCAAGGATGAACACATCAAATGGCCATCACAATAAAATGTAGCCTATAGCAGAATACCAGCGCTACAGCAGCATGGCGATATGCTGTAGCATTAAGCTGAGCTATGGGCCATTTCTCCATTAGTTATAGTATTTATCTTCCATAGTATTAAGTTATAATATGGCGTGTTTTAAAAAACGATAAACCGAGTTCAAATTCCCTTACTTTTACACTTATTTTAATTTTTGCGGGATAAATACTGATTCCCTAGTGATAAACATTTTATGGGACCCCTTCGGGATCGTTTTCTATACAATAGTGAAAGAATTTTCTAAATCAATCCATAACTGGCGGAGATATAGCGTAACATACTTACAAAAAAGACATACTGATTAATTGATAACCTCCTCTTTTGAAGTCAGTTAAAAACAAGTATGTACTTATTATTTGATTATATTGAATTGTTATTGTAATAGGGTGGTTTAGAAATAAAGTAATTTCATTCACAACAGGCCAACAATAGGCCTTTCATAGCCGCAGTGACATAAAAGCCACCTAAACAATAAAAAAATTACTCCACTCTGCTTAAACACCTTATCAGCACATATAAATAAACCATAATTCAAATTTAGTATTATCATTTACTGCTGAACGTGTTTCCTTGAATAAGGGGGATTTGACACACTTCCATTATTGTATTCTTGAACAGCACTAAAATCAATCTTATTGATCATTTGGTGGGCAGATTGGTGCTCCCAATGCATGTGTTAAAATACTCAGAAAGAATAGCTACTGCCCTTCCTGTGGTAAGTTCCCATAGTCGGCTCGTACGACATCCATGGGCTGAGATGAAGGGGTCGATTCTTAAGCTTGTCGCACACCAGAAAAGCACTGCCACCGCACATGACTAAAATGTGCATTCAAATATGGGCTAACTCGTAACATTTATGCATCTAATATTTAGCATCAGATGACAGACAGCATGCGGCCACTCGTTTGAAGCTTGCAGTAAGCCATTTTGTCACTGTAAAATGTATCTAAATATAACGAGTTTAAGCCCATATTTTAATGCATATTTTTGTGCTGTGCAGTAGACGTGTTGAATAAATGTGCCCAGAGCTTTACGCCGCGACCACAACGGTGCCAAAGCTAAAACATGCGCCTAAAACTTAACATAGATCCCCTAAAAGTGCCATTAAACGAAGTACATTTTATTTGTGTCACGACTCCGAGGGTAGAGTATTTGCGTCGCCCGATTCTTTAATTTGTGGAGACATTCGTGTTTCGTCGGCTTCACATAATTGAGCCTTTACATTCAGTAACTCCAAGGCTTCGGTACCAATTTTGTACCAATTGATATCATTAGAGTCGCCCTTTGATCGACTGAAACCCCGTCGATTTAATTTAATAAAATCTGAATATTTACAGAATTATGCAGATATTAAAGCTGACTTGAAAAGGCCAAGTAATCATCTTGGTTTTTGATGTTGATTCTAATAAGAGAGCAATTTAGTAGATATAATTTTAGTAGATATAATTTTCCTGGCACTTCTACAGCGTCCGTCGGGAAATATTAGCTTGCTCTGGGAAATTTAATATTGCTTTTAAATCTACTAAGGTTTTTTCACAAATCTAATAAACGTTACATTATAGAGATACAGGATGATTGGTAGCTAGGTGCATCTTGAATAGACCATTGTGAACTATTTGAGCCATGGTTGTCTCAGACGAAGTCTCTCTATTATTTTTTTAAGATATATTTTGGGTTTTGGGGAGAAAACCCAATAAGGTATGTGGAAGGAATGGAACGAGAATGTCTTAGCGTCACAACAACAAACTTTTTACAGTCATTTAAAGTTCACGATTTTTTTTTAAAGATTTAATAAAACCAGAATGTACAGAGAGGTAGTCTAAAAGCTCACCACGTATCACTATAGGGGGGAGAGGGGTTAAAACGATGCTAAAAGAACATCATGTGATTAATGGATGATCCATAAAACTATTTATGTAGGTATGAGTTTTCATTATACTCTAGATAAGGTACTCTAGTAAACTCAACTCTCTTTATTCATTCTACCTTTTTACCATGTACCCCACTAATAAATAAGCTGTCTGTTTTACATTTTAATTTAGGTTAAGATTAGGTTGCTACTCCTCTATCCGCATTTAGACTCGATTCGTATCTTTAATTTATGAACAACTGAATTAACAAAACTTTTATTTTGAATTAAACTAAACTTTCTGTATCAAAAAGTGATTTATATGTTGATTATAGATTAATTTTATCATATAACTTGTGAAGTTAAATAAATTTGCGTTCTTTCTTTCTTTTCAGCCCGTATACGTCCACAGCTGAACATAGGCCTCCCACAAACGACGCCAAAACTCCCCCTTCCTTACTTTATTGTCCTTTTTTAAATTTTATTTTAGTATTGTTATAGTCCTACGAGCTATGTGCCCTGCCCACTGCCAGTTGAGTTTCGCAACTCTGAGAGCTATGTCGGTTACCTTGGTTCTTCTGCGGATCTCCTCATTTCTGATTCGATCTCGCAGATAGCTCGTAGGACCGACGGCCGCTGGGGCCGCAAGGCTCTAGAGTGGCGACCACGTACCGGAAAGCGCGGTGTAGGTAGACCCCCCACGCGATGGACCGACGACCTAGTGAAGGTCGCGGGAAATCGCTGGATGCGGGCAGCGCAAAATCGGTCATTGTGGAGATCCTTAGGGGAGGCCTATGTCTAGCAGTGGACGTCGATCGGCTGATATGATGATGATGATGATTGTTTTAGTAAAAGGCAAAAGGTAGATAGTTTATATTTTACTTAGAACCGATTTCACCACAAGTTTTCATTAAGTATATTAAACATCAAAATTAACCGAGACGAAGCTACATATCTAATTAGCCGATTATCTTTTGGTGGGCACAGACCTCACAATGTAAGTGACTTCGGTTTTGAACACCTTGTATTCAGCACGTGTACCTGATAAAAATTTATCAGAATCAATCACAATACTTCAATTTGCCTTTTAAGTACTTTTTCCATAAAATCCATGCTCACTTCTTTTTAATCGTTTTCTTAGATAATCTTAGCGTAAACTTAAGTCCGGCATTAGACTGTTTTTTCATATGTGTTACGCGATTATTCCACCAATTATTCACCAATTTTGAAATTTCTTTCACTTTTTTATAGAATATGATCCAGAGATGGTCCCATACAAATGTTATCCCCAGGAGATCAGTGTTTATCCCGCAAAACTTAAAAACTGGTTTGTTACTAGTCATTGTGAAAATTTGTTTCCATGGCAACGGGCAGTTCAGGGTTCAGGAAATTGAAGTCGGTTTATCGTTTTAGGGAGTCGATGGATGGAGGCGGCTCAGGACCGCTATTTGTGACGTCGTATGCGGGAGGCCTATGTCCAGCTGTGGACGTGTATGAGCTGATAAGATGATAGGTATCGATTTTTAAAACAAGCCAAATTATTCTTATTTAATTTGAAGTTTGTGACGTGTCCAAGAGTCGTGTAAGGTCTAAACGAAATAAAACACTTGGTATTTGATATTTGAAAATCTAGCTAAGAACCATATAGAAGACCATACAATTATTTAAATACGTAATTTATCAAAATCACTTTAGCCGTTTTGATGCTTGCTACGGAATAAAGAGTGTGTGTCAACCCCATAGAACACTCAAAAAACACCCGCACCTTGGGGGGACCTTGAGGCGCGCATTGGATGTGGACGAATCTTGCTCTACCACATTTATAATTTACGAGACATAAAATATGTATAATAATAAATACACAGTTGCTCCCCTTGGAGTCGAGACCTAGGTCCGTGGGGTACCGAGGCTTTCCAGGTTTTAAAAAAATTATCTGAGCGCCTGGTCGAAGCGACGCGTGACCCGAGCTGGTAAGTATCTGGCGCAGCGTATTAGCATTGCCATACAGCGGGGCAATGCAGCCAGTCTTGGGGACGCTTCCGACTCCATATGGACCAGTTGAGCTACCTGTAGATTGTTTGCAACAGTCTGCAGTTAGCTCAATTGTTTCAATTGTCAATACTGGTTTGATTTGTTTATATTATTTGTTTATGTTATTTGATTGTTATTTTCTTGTCAATAAAGTATCTAATAAGTTATCAATTTAAAGAAGCCTATAAAAGCCCATCTAGATGATATACAAGCTTGTTTTGAATGTTTTATTAATACATAAAAAAAAATATCTTCAGAGTACAAAAACCTCATGGAGTGTGGACACTTCAAGGCTTTTTTTACACAAAGTCTAATACAAAGGTTATAGAAAAACCTTGCATGGCAATTATAATTTTAACCAGTAATAATCAATTTATAACGCTTTTTTGTTGTTATTTTTCTTTGTGAAGCGCGCTAAATACCTAGCCAAAAAGAAAATAATCATAATATTACCTACCCAGTTAAATTAAAACACACCATATAGCAACGAATCAAAAACCTTTTTACGACATAAAACTCTTAAAAATTAACTTACCGTAAACAAATACAAACAAACGTGCCATTATAATTAAAAATCACAATCACAAAATTGAACACGTGCGTGCGATGTTTGTTTGTGTACGCGTGTGGACGACGCACGACACTCTTGCGCACTGGGTCGGCCGATTTACTTGCGCGCGCGCAGTCTAGGGAATTGATTCACAACGAAAACGGGTGCCAGATAACCAACTTCCGTAATTATAGAGACTATTCTTAGAATTTTTATGGATCATCATCATCATCATCATCATCAGCCCATACACGTCCACTGCTGGACATAGGCCTCCCCCGTACGACGCCACAAATAGCGGTCCTGAGCCGCCTCCATCCATCGACTCCCTGCGACCGCTACGATGTCGTCGGTCCATCGAGTGGATGGTCTCCCATGTAGGGGGGGATTTGCCATAATCACCACGCTTGGCAGCTTTTATGGATATTCCAATAATTTATAACAAACGCGGGAATTCGAGATCCCGCAACCCTTTACTTTTTCACGACCTCCGCGGCTCAGCAAGCAAAGGCCTGCGTCGCAGGGGATAGCGGATTCAATTCCCGCCTCAGGGAAAATGTTTTTACTATCTGCAAATATTTGTTGTGTGTCTTCTATGTAATAAATATAATATGTATGTATATCTACATATGTAATGTATTTAGTATATCAGAGATCCACAATATGAGCTCTCATACTTTGGGGGTAGATGTTGATGGATGGGTGGTCCAGTAGATATTACAAGAAAATACTGTGTAGGGTCTATGTTGTAAACGAAAACCACCTAAGCAGTCAATGAGTCAGTGCAACACTATAAAAACAATTAACAGTAGAGACTATTGACCTTATTGGTAAGAGCTGTCAAAATTCTGATCCCACTGTCTATAGAAATGAAGTCTTATCAATCTAGGTTTAGTATATTCTTAACCTGTTTCCTATGTAAATGCGGTCCCAGAGCCTGTTAGTAACGGTATATGGACATCTTAAATGCAAGGAAGTGATGGAGCCACACCGATGGCGTTTTAGAAATGTTCATAACTTGTTTATTGTTTGGGTATAAACAATGGAATTTCCGTTATATTGTTATAATGTACCTCTTAGATGCGTGGAAAGCTCCGCATTCCCATTTCCCAATAAACCATTGGGAAATGCATACATTTTAACGTATTTACTGCCCAATCTCAGGGATGCAACTGAAAAGGGGTGCGCCCTGCACCGCTCTGCTAGAGATACTCTCAATCTAAGTCGGGGTTTTTTACACACAGCATCATCCAAGCTAAGCGAGCTTGTGTTATGGTCCCCGGATTATGATCACGCTGATGATATTGCCATGGCAACTCCACGGAGTTATCAGCTAGAAAGAAGATTACAATAACATAATAGAAGCAAATTAGAACTAGTATTTACAATGTATTTTACTTCGAAATATATTGTATCAGTCATCACATCACCCAAGCTCTGCTTATCTTGGGGTGAGATGATGCTGTGTGGATTGTCCAGCATTATTTATCTATTTTAGTGGATGCAAATGATCATATCGATGTTGCTAGTAACGGGGGCGTGATGCAATCTCATGATTGTCACAGGGTCCGTTATTGAAGCGCGATGAACAATATGGGACCGGTTGAATGGCTGACTGATGGTGTACCGGTTCACTCGTGGGAGTTGCCAATTGACATGGCTCATGTGAAACAGCTAGATATTAAAATTACTGGACCATAAAGGAATATGGTCCAATTATAATAATACAGTATCAAAACAACTAGCTAGACGATAATGAAATATGGTTCAGTTATTTTAATACCTAAAACTACCTAACTTAACCATTACCTTGGAGGTCATAAACTGCTGGACCATACCTAAACTAAACCGGAACATAGTCTCGGTTTCTATATTCCCTGCAGTATAATGTATTTTTGCTACAAGCTGAGAATATCAGAGAAAAAGCGAAGCAAATCACGGGAGCCCTTTATCAAGCTTTGGGGCTAAATATCTTATAAACATTATCCCCATAACTTAACCCATTTATTAACTAGGCTACAGTCGAGCCAAACCCTTGAGAATTGCAGAAATGCACGGTGTAATTGATAGAATAGCTATCGTTTCAGAATATCTGTAGATATTGACATCACTCACCTACCAGAGGAAGGGCAGCAGCTTCCTTCTGAGTATTTTTCAACACCAACACAGCGATTACCAATCCGCCTGCCAAGCGTGGTGATTATGGCAAATCCCCCCTAAATGGGAGACCATCCAATCGATGGATCGACGACATCGTAGCGGTCGCAGGGAGTTGATGGATGGAGGCGGCTCAGGACCGCTATTTGTGGCGTCGTATGGGGGAGGAGGCCTATGTCCAGCAGTGGACGTGTATGGGCTGATATGATGATGACATCACTCAGCGTGGAGTCGGGACTACCACGCGTTTCATAAAGCACAAGTAACTCGGTTTTTTTACCGACTTCAAAAAAGGAGATGGTCCTATGTTCTATTGTATGTATGTTTTATGTACATTCGCCGAACTTCCCGTTAATTATGGGTCGATTTTGATTATTCTGTTGGTTTTGTATAAATAATGTCATATTACAAGTTTTATTTCCGGGTTATTACTGTTGATACTCGAATCCTGGTTATCCCACATTTTTTTAAATTAAATGAACTCGTAGCAAGTTGCTACTTAGTTTTTGTAAAAAAAAAAGAAATTTAATGATTGAGACTGATCTAGCTGTCTCCTCCTTACGCTTTGCCGATACGGCTCCATTGTCATTGTCATCGAAATGAGTGCTTGGGAACACCTATCAATCATTGACTTAACTGCAAGTAACAAAGCTTAAGAATCAGGTTAAATACGCATGATATATTCATGGTGATGCGTTATCGTTGTGTAAAGGTGCATGTCGATATGCATACTATACACGCTTATTCCCAGTTGTCTTGTGCGGTTGTTCTGGACACCAAAATCACTACATAGTATAAAACAAAGTCACTTCCCGCTGTATGTCTATCCCTATGTATACTTATATCTTTAAAACTACGCCACGGATTTTGTTGCGTTTTTTTTATACTTAAGAGATAGGTTTATATGTATAATTTAGTATCAGCTTGCACCTGTGCGAAGCCGGGGCGGGTTGTTAGTATATTATAATTGCAATAATGTCAGCCAATAAAATTCGGCGAATGTCAGATAATTTAAAATATACAATATACAGGTAAGTTTATGTTGTGGCGCCTCAACGGTGTTCATTCAGGATGGGAGTTATTGGATATTTTAGCTACCGGTTATTAGTTGGGTATTTTGTATAAATACCGCTGGTACCAACTGGTACCCAATAACGTTACTAATACTTCTTCACCCCAAAAACAGTGCATCTTTTTCTTTCATAACCAATTTTATATTTGCTTTCCTTTTTTCTTTGATAAGCCGCGTAGAAGTAGTGATGTGCCGTTCTGGGCTGGGTAGAAGTGATCACAAGATCGATTTATTTCGGCATTTTACGTGTAGGTAAATAGTAAATTCTATTGTTGTTTGTGCTGTAATAAAGATGAATAGACCAGTATTTTATGTTTTTACATTCATTTGTTTCGGTTTTGATAAAATTTTCATTGAAAATCTTGATATAAGCTAGTTATTTATTTCCATATTATGCCATAATTAATGGAAGCATAGTCGATGCAAGAGAATAAATACCTAATACATAAAGTTACAAGTGTAACGTGACTATGACTACCTACTTAGTACTTACATCTCATTTCACTAAGATTAGACATGTAAGTAGACAAAAACGTATTTTCTTGTCTGCTCATATGGCTTATACCATTATTGTGTGTATATGTACATCATATTATTCGTGTTAAAACATAATACTAGTGCTATAGCGCTGTCGGGCAAAAGTTCCGTTAAATAATTTTTGTATATAGATATACCTTGTTACTACATACAAGTATTGATAATTGTTTTCATAGAAACTAAGTACCCCATCACTAATAATTTTTATGATTTGTCGTAACCTTGAACGAACCAATCAGCACTCACTTCCCCGCGCCCGCATACCTCAGTTGGTTGTCTGATTTGTTTGCTTAGCGAAAAATCATTATAAGGCGTCTAGGGTATAAAGTCTATGCATCAGTCACTTAAATTTTATTGATTTTTTATATAGTACCTATCCATAAGTAAAATGTATTTTTTTATATTATGACTTTATACTACGCTACTAAAAAGCGATTCGGGTAAATTAAAAACTAATATTTTTCTACATTTATCTAGAACTATATATATAATTATATAAACTAGTCTGTGATATTATGAAGTAAAATTCAGCACCGGGCTTTGAAAGACCCACGCGACTGACGGGGGTTAATTGCTGTCAAACAATTCTTTTATATTTTCAATAACTACATATATTTAGTATTAGTAGGTAGGTATAGGTGGTACCTATGTCGTTTGATGATTTCAAATAATTAGATAGGTTTCTAGGTCTCCATAGAACAACATTTTACCAAAACATGCTATTTACCTACAGTTCTTCTCGCAAGAAGAGCGAACGTACCTATTAGCCCTCCCACAGATACCCACACCCACACATAAAGTGGAAACAGAAATAATTATAGGTAAATTAAAGGGTATTATACCTTATAGGGCTAGGCACATCGATCTTATTAGGTAGGTATCTACCTACCTACTAACTAAGGTCATGGATGGATTGTGTGAATTGTTACCTAAGTAGGTACCTACACCTAATGTATATACATAGGTACGTAGACATAAAAAAAGAAAGGAGTTAATGCTGAGATGACAAGTGATGGCCCTGGGACGGTGATACCTATCTCTATCTATGTAGTAGCATGTAGTAGGTAGGTTTTGTAGAGGAAAATGGCAAAGAAAAACATCATCATCATCCCGTATAGCGTATACGTCCACTGCTGAACATAGGCCTCCCCCAAACGACGCCACGAATAGCGGTCCTGAGCCGCCTCCATCCAACGACTCCCTGCGGCCGCTACGATATCGTTGGTCCATCGAGTGGGAGGTCTTCCCACACTCCGATTCTCATTGCATCGCGGTTGCCACTCGAGAATCTTTACTCCCCAACGGTGATCGGTTCTACGAGCTATATCGCCTGCTCATCGCCACTTCAGCCTGCTAATTCTGAGAGCTATGTTGGTAACTTTCGTTCTTCTACGGATTTCCGTATTCCGGACCCTATCGCGTAGAGAAACTCCGAGAATAGCTCTCTCCATAGCTCGCTGGGTTTGAGCTTATGCACAAGGCCTAAGTGATTATAAGAAAAACATACCTATAAATAAGGTAGGTATACTTTCCCCTCCTAGGTACATGAGAAACCATCCACTCGATGGACCGACGACATCTTAGCGGTCGCAGGGAGTCGATGGATGGAGGCGGCTCAGGACCGCTATTTGTGGCTTCGTATAGGGGAGACCTATGTCCAGCAGTAGACGTGTATGGGCTGATATGATGATGATGATGAAGGTATAGTTAGGTAGGTATGTATGTACCACCGCCGCCGAGCGACCCCATAGCGCGAGGTAAGGACACTATTGCTTTGGTACCTACCTACGTACGTACCTAGGTACTTAATTATGATGGATGTGGATAAGTACCTAGATGATTAGGTTATGACTACCTACTATAATAAAATTAAGTTTTGTTACCTGCTGCGGTAGTGAGTGGTTATTTTCCTCGGCACTTGTTCTTTGAGCCAAGTAAATTGACCCGTGATTTGTTTTTATATGGGAAGTCAAGTTCCCAGTGGATGACTTATAGGATAATTTCTTTTTACAATATTTACAAATAGCATATATGCTATCCTTTTTATCAAAATGAGTCCACACCTCTCCTTTTCGTGACATCGTAAAAAAATCACACATTTGGTTCTTTATACTTAGTTTCTAGTGAAATCAAATTGAAATGAAACTACCTTATCAAAAAATGCAACTAAGAAAACAAAATATTAGCAGATTTAACAGCAATTTCTAATTAGTTCGCTAGGAAACAAATCACCAATACAATTACCTAGCGCCACTCGGCACTCATTGGCAACCGATGTCCAAAATAATATTTTATAAAAATGTAGGTATTATCCTTCCAATTTAAATTCAATTTTAATGACCTGAAATAAGGTCGAATTGAACTTATTTACATAGGTCAACTAACTACAATGAACGTGATCGGCCGTTTTACCGAAAGTCAATCTTAACTCCATATAAATAAGGCCCGAGGCTAATTTCGCGCCACCTTTAACAAACTCTCGTACTAACTCTCGCACAAGTATTGGGTATTTTTAGCTACCTATCTCGCGCCACAGAGGTCGTCACTTATGCTTCTGTCTGTATCTAAGGCTAGTCAATCCATACAGCATCTTTTCGCCCCATAGGTACTTAACTAGATAACTGATGTATCTATGTTCTTAATATAATAGATATATATTTTTTACTATACTTAGAAAACATCCAGATTCTGAACAAAAGCCATTTTATAATATTTAAAGCGCTATCTATCGATATGCTCGTGAACTAAGTTGTATGTAGGTAACAATATCCAAAGACATTTCTGAAAATGTATTTAATAAATAAGTGGTCTTATTTATTAGTGATCTGATTGCGCACTAGGTGGCGCATGACAGAAATAGTCATGAAATAGTTATCAATGTTATAATGCTAAGATATTTTCTAAGGTATTTTAACACGTAGGTAGACCTTTTGTAAATTTTTACCCTACGTTAGCATCGCGAAACTTTAAAAAGTTTATCACGCTATAATAAATAATAATGTGTATGTGTCCCTTCAAGGGAAATAAAATATCTACCTACCTATACATTCATTATTTTCTTGTCACATATTGTTGATTTCCGATAGATGGCAGCACTTGGTGCGCGAAAAAGAAATTCCAGAATTAGAAGAGCAATTCAAATTGCAAGATAATTTTTGATAATATTGTAAGACGTATTAAAAATAATAAGAAAAATAAGAGCCTGCGCTAGCTTCACCTGTACCTGGTTGGAAGGTATTCACTGCAAATTTAAATAAAAAGGTGGTAGGAAACTTGATTATTCCGCGCCACCAGTAAAAAAATGTCATACATACTAAAATGGTTGAACAGTTAAACGCAGTGTTTGATGGAAAATAGCCTAACTATCTCTTTTACTCGGATCACAACCCTGGTGTTAGACAGGGATGCCCTCAAGTATTGGATATTTAAATTAGCTACCTATCTCGTTTACTCGCAATAAAATCCTTGTGTTAAACAGGGATGCCAACAAGTATTTGGTATTTCTAACCGATTTGGTTAGAAATACCAAATACTTGTTGCAGCTACATAACTTTACGGGTGAACGGTCCGCTAGGTAGATGATAGTTAGGTAAGTATAGATATTGAAGCGTTGGGTAGTTATGGCTCACGGTCGGTTAGGCGCGATGCTCGCTTTGCATAGTTATTCCCTAGCGGTGTGCGGATTTTAGAATAGCGTTAGATATTTTAGGACCATGCTAACAGATACTGAGTTAGTTATTGAATACCGGACTCATCTCTAGTGTTCATGCCATGATCTCTCTAACCATAAGATCTCGATGTAACACATAAAACAATAGTGTAAATAAATACAATAAATAAAATACTGCAGAGTTTGTCCATGACGAGGATTTGAACTACATAATAAAGGTATTGTAGATACTATGGAAGAAGAAGAATGCCCCCATTTAGGGGGGTTTTGCCATAATCACCACGCTTGGCAGGCGGATTGGTGACCGCAGTGTTGATGTTGAAAAATACTCAGAAGGAAGCTGCTGCCCTTCCTCTGGTAGGTTCCCTTAGTCGGCTCTTACGACATCTACGGGTGGTTAGTTGCAGGGGTCGATATTCGTACGCCGCGGCCCCATCTTTTTTTCAATGGGTGATTTACAATAAAATTAAGAATTAAGACCTATCATCTTCACGATTGGTTCGTGATGATGGCTGCAGTTCCCGCAGTGTCAGTTAATGACCAATAACCCTGTACTGTATTTTAAACTGTTTTAATTTAGTTATTTTCTTATTATTATAATTCTCTTTGTATTAATCACTGCGTAGGCTTGTTCGTGACGTCATCTGTACTGGTTCTAATGGAAGACCAGTGCTGGCTTGGCCTCCGGGAGGTTAGCCAGCATTAAGCTGCACATCTATCTATATAAAACAAAGTCGTGTTAGTTACACCACTTATAACTCAAGAACGGCTGGACCGATATTAAGGATATTTGATTTGTTCCATCCTGAATAGGAAAATTACTTAAAAAAGATACCTACGCAGTAACCGCGTAAAAAAATATAACCCGCGGGCACAGCTTGTTTCAAATCAAGTGCTAGAAAAATCCCCTAAAATAAATTAGTAAAAAAAAAACGTAACAATTGCATTCATAACTGTTGACACCTTCACTTTCTTATATAACTGTTTGTATGCACAACCAGTACAAAACCTGACTTACATCCTTGCGGTCGAAACTATTATACATATGTACATATTTACATGTGAAAGTTCAGATGTTTGGATGTTCAGATGTGTAGATGTTCAGATGTTTGAATGTTCAGATGTTTGAACGTTCAGACGTTTGGATGTTCAGATGTTTGGACGTTCAGAAGTTTGGATGTTTAAAGCTACTGAGATATAATCAACAAAAGGCAAGGGGGAATAGGCTATTTTGTATCTGGGGAAAAAATCGTGTAAAGCTACTGACAGACGCTAGTATTAGAATACAATGACAGCTCCATTCAAAATGTTAATTTCCAATACAAACCAAACCGGAATTGTAAATTTAACTCGTGTGTCGAATGTGTGACTAAATCAACAAATGACGTGTAAAGAGAAAGTGGCTATAATACATATTTGTTGAATAAAGTGCCTTTGTTTACGAGGTTTGGTTTCATTTGAGAGCCTACTTTGCTTTTATAACCATCTTCAAAAAAGGAGGAGGTTGTAGGATCGGTTGTATGTTTTATTTGTGAATGTTCACCGATTTCTCCGTGATTTATGGATCGATTCTCGATGACCGATTTTAATATTTTTTAGGGAATTAGAGAATGATCTCGAATCCCATAAAAAATCCCAAGGGATACTACAAGGGTACTTGTCCCCGAAACTTAAAAAAACGAGTTAACGTAAATATTAATAAAAGTAAATACTAGGACTGAAGGACGGAATTTGAACTCGGGTCTTAGTTTATTCAAAACTATTTTTTTTTTATTCATTTATAGCTATAACCGTGTGCTTGTCATGAGGGAAGAGTGTCATGTTACATTGTAGGATGGTGTAAAAATGTTGTGTGTCATTGTACCTTGATGGGCACTTCTTATCTTCAATCATTGTACCTAAAATTTAGTCTTTTGGGATTTCAAACATTATGGGAAAAGTACTTTTTAAGAATTGTTCTTTCTGGAATAGGTACGTACATTTCAACATTCAGTCATACTAGACCGGACCCTTGAAGATGACATCAGTAAGAAAGGAGTAAGTACTGAGATGACGACTGATACAAGGGAATGGAAGAAGAAACCCTGTTTTGACGACCCCACCTAAATGGGGAAAGAGAATGATTAGCTTACTTTGTGGTATACTAGTTGCTACCAGCGGATTTGCACGCATACCACTGGTGTCAAGATAAAAATGACATGTGTCCTTAAAATCAATAGCGTAACATAACGAAGTTTAATAGGATCCGTTGTGAAGTTCGAAAAAAATACTGCTCTGACAGATCAAACTGTGTTTTTTAACTGTATAGGTGCTTTAACCTACTATACTTTCGTATGTATTTTGTAATGGCAGTATGTAATTGTTTTTAAAGTAGAACCATATTAGATGCACACATACCTCATATACATTGGTCTATACCAGCCCCCTTAGCACTCGTGAATTGTTAGTTCTCTAAGGTAGAATAGACAATAATGATATCGCATCGCCATACATTGCGTACATTATTGAAGTAGAATGAATGAATTAAAAAAAAACTCATTCGATAACAAAGTGACGTAATTTTTCTCTATTCTACCCTAGACAACAATCCCCGTGCTAGAGGGGCAGGTTGTCTGGCAAAGATCGCTCTTGAGCGATAAGATCGCCAATTGTCACTTAAGTTGTTATTGTTTTATTTGTAAATTGTTTCTTACTTTTAAGTACAATAAACGTATTTTCTTTCTATCTTTCTATAATAGTTGTACTTAATTGGAAGTAGATTAGCAAAGCACACCTATATAACTACATCCATGCTCTTATGAGCAATGGCAATGAGGTTAGACCGTTATTTATGATTGACTAGCTGCTGCCCGCACCTTCGCCCGCGTTTTATCGAAATAAAACATAGCCTATATTATGTTATTCCAGGTCCCAAGCTATCCCCATACCAAATTTCAGCCTATTCGGTTCAGTAGTTTTTGCGTGAAAGAGTAGTAAATATACATACAAACTTTGACATTACAATATTACATATAGTAAGATTTTTAGGACCAGCATAGGACAAAGTTATTTAGTTTCTAGCATTAAATCAATGGTATTGCCATAATTTTATGTCTAAAGTTTCTAATTCCCGGTATCCATAATGTGAGCGCAAAACATTACAGAAAAAGAAAATACCCCATACACGCCGTTTTAATTCCGTACTAATTATGTGGTTATAATCATTCATGTAAAATAAGTATGAGTATATAGGTTATAAAAAATCCCCTCAAACGATTCACTTTATTATAACAGCAGGGAACATTACAGTCATATATATGTCATAAAGTCATATACATATATGTCATATAGTCATCTATGTATATGTCATATACCTTTATAATCAAGCTTGCGATTCAATCTGCGCCACCAAAGTACTATATTGTGTCTATAGAATAAATACAAGAAATATATGACTGTAATTGTAATTTAATAGTGATAAACCTAGCTATATGTACTCCGATTCAAAAACCTAGATATTTTTTGTATACATATATGTAGGTTACAAAACCTAAGGAATATTGGAGGAAAATATTTAACGACTTTGTTACCATATAAGCTAAGCACAGAAGCTCGAAACAATTTTTGCATTTGAAAGTTTTCATTCATCATTTTATTGACCTCTCTTTCGTTTTCGAATTCAAATTTAAACATTTTTCGTTGCACATGTGAGATTATCCGTTGTTGAAGCTAGTATTTTAGTTTTTAGTGATAACCTTGCTATTAGCATTAGGTACCTTTTTGTTATAGTTATGAGATTTTGTTAAGTTTTCAATAATATAGTCTTTTTTGACATAAAATATCTTGGATTCTGAATCGGAGTATAGAATTTAACAGTTTGTCACGATTATTCACTATAAACTTAACATCTTCGGGGTCTTGATCAACTTATTTCTGTACCTCGTTTGCGTGAATGTTTTTATAAATCGACTTGAAAATAACGTCGATGACTCTGCTCCAGACTTCTTCTAGTGCTATGTTCTGTAGGTCATCATCTGTAGGATCTTCTTTCATGGGGTACACTTGCATCGCCAGCTCCAATGCGAATGGAATGCCGTAGACCTAAAAATAATTTTCCCATCTTTAAATTCATGTGGTCTCTCTCTGCCATAGGTAATTATCATGCAGCGGTCATGTTATTAAGGGGGACAACTGGAATAGACTTTTTCGATTCCAATTTTCCCCCTTATGGGGATCTTTAAGGGGGAAAACTGGTTCTTTTTATAATACCGATTTGCCTTCTTTGGGGTTTTTTTTGGGGAGAAAAGTGGAACCATAGCCAAAACGTATTGGTATATAGGTTTACCTACTAAAATCATATTATAAAGAGAAAGAAAAAGAATTTGAAGTCGGTTTATCGTTTTTTAAAACACGCCATATTACTAGTATTATTTCGCACGATTTCCTCCTAGCCGAATCTTCGGGGGTGGCGGCGGCCATCTGAACATGACTAGCCCGGATATATTTCGCATGTAATCCAATTTGTTGAGTACTTAAAACTTAACTTAAAAGTCAAATCGTTAACCATATCGACAATTTTTCTACTCACCGTAGAAGTGTAATCCACGCTAGTACCTAATATTTGTCCATACCAGTTGTGGAGCGTTTCGACACTTACAGTCGTATGTCTGAAACTAGCGTTCTTCATACATTCATCGATTTCCCCCTTTAGGAAAGAAAAGCAAATATATTTATTTAAGTACCTTAAAACCACTTTACATAAAAGCCTTAAAACTACATAATATATCTATGTTAATTAATACTCCTTTAAAATTTGTTTATGTTTGTGCGTAGCAATGTATTTGGTAAACATGGCCACCACTCAGCATTGTGCTGGGTGCACACTGATCTGTCCACCCAGCGCTGATTTTCAGTGAAAACCACAGAGATCGTGTTACGTCACGATTGTCAGGCATGTGTTGTAAATCTATAGTATATATCCTATCCTACTAATATTATGAATGTGAAAATTTGTATGGAAAAAAACTACTGAACCGATTAGGCTTAAATTTATTTAGGTATGGGTATAGTTTGGGACCTGGAATAACATATTTTTATCCCGATAAAACGCGGGCGTAGGCGCAGGCAGCATCTAGTACCTACATATGTATATAAAAATGAACCCCTATTTCTCCTGCCTCGCGCTATAACTTGAGAACGGCTTTACCGATTTCATTCATTTTTTTTTATGTTTCTAATAGGAAATTCGTAGAAGGTTCTTACGTAAAAAAATTAAGAAAATTCCGCAGATACCTTAAAATTTAAGAAAACTTAACGACTACCTTTATTATAACTTTTTTAATGTAACCCCAGCGTTATAAAATTCTTTGCTAAGCACGTTTGAAATAACTGTCCTCCTTATTTGACAGTTTGAATTGAATGACAGGACAACGTCTGTCGGGTTAGCTATTATCAAAATAACTGAATATGTGACAATATTATAGTCATAAACAATACCTTTAGATCAATGTATTTATCATCGTCTGATTGAGAATCAGAATAGCCTTTTGGATATAGAACTGCATCACCCTGGAATAATAATGTGATTAATTGTGACACTTGCAAGTACAAAAGGTTAGGTTAGCTATCTACTTCTCAAGTTACATGGCAGTTGGCACCCTAAAAGGGTTCCTAATCCCTAGTCAATAAGTGAAATTTTAAAGATCTCTCACATTGTATTAGGATTGCAAAATAATAATACTTTATACTTTTTATTGCAAATTAATTACATAATACGTACAATTTTTTAGACAGGATCTTAATTTTTACTTCGAATATCAATTCAGCAGCTCAAAATACGTTGGCAAAATATAGGCCGATTCGTCGCACCAACTTTTTTTTTGTGTGGCTGTGAAATTATTCAACTACATTCGCAATATCCGCATGTTGGCAGAGTAAGACTCGCCTAGGCTTTTACACCACATCCGAGACGAACAGACGACCATAAATAATAATACGTAGATCAAGTAAATAATACCTACCTATATATAAGTATTTTTTGTAAACTGATTTATGTTCTTTTTATTTAATTCTTGTTCTATATATCTTTTTGTATTTTCCTTAGGTCCGTTCGTGACGTGTGTCCGTTCTATATGGGTTCTAACGAAAGACCAGCGCTGGTTTGGTCTCTTACGGGAGCTTAGCCAGCATTAGCTGAGTTCGGGATTTTTTATAACAATTTCATGCATATAATTGTATCTTGTTTTTAACTGTTTGTATTTTTGTTATAAATAAATTTATTTCTTTTCTATTCTAATATCAGGGTATAGGAATAGCAAAGAAAGATGTTGGGCGACGAGAAGTTGGACGTTGCACTTGGTATAATTATGCGTTGCACTTGGTATAATTATGCGTTGCACTTGGTATAATTATGCGTTGCACTTGGTATAATTATGCGTTGCACTTGGTATAATTATGCGTTGCACTTGGTATAATTATGCGTTGCACTTGGTATAATTATGCGTTGCACTTGGTATAATTATGTTGGTAAGTAAAGGACCAACACTAAGACACCAAAAACTACATATATAAATAGGGTACAATATTAGAATGAAGAAATATTTAGTAACAATTCCGCGTATAACCTTCTCTGATAGTATTCATCAAAGTAAGTTGTCTACTAGGACTCTGTCGGTGTTGCTGTGCTTACCAATCTCAATGTCAAGGTCGAGTATTGTGGTGTCCTGAAGATGTCTCGTGGAGAGACGAAACTAGTAGACAACTTACTTTGATGAATACTATCAGAGAAGGTTATACGCGGAATTGTTACTAAATATTTCTTCATTCTAATATTGTGCAATGGATTTCCGCAAAGTAACGCCTGAATCTATTATTTATATAAATAGGGTGTCAACAAACATAACCCTCGTCCTTCGGTAGTCGCGTAAAAATAAATCTCACACAAAGAAAAGAACTGGGATGGTATAAGAAAAAAATTTCGAAGCTTAAAACAGATTCATAGGCAAAGTAGGTACCTTAAACGTCGTTGAGCTATAAGTGCCTGGATGTACATGCATATAGGCAACTATCTTATGACTGTAACGGTGCAAGACGTCACGGACAGCCCTGGACTCAGGCTCGGAAAAGGGCGAGGATCCAGGATAGTGCTGGCTGCAAGAACTCATGCTTTTAGAGGAGTTCCAAGCCACATCGAAGTTCCTGTCTAGGGCTACTCCGGCGCAGTCGGATTGAGGTGAAAGATTCTTGTTCCAGTGCGATTGTCCCATGCGATTCTGAAAAAGTGGAAAACTTATACTTCTTTCTTTTTATAGGAAGGTTATAAGTAAGTCTATAAGCGGGCTAACTTGGAACCTAGTTTGTATTGAAACCATTTATTTCTTTGTGATTGTGGTATTCCCCTGGTAGGTTCCATTAGTCGGCTCTTACTACATCCACGGGTTGAGTTGGAGGGGTCGATATTCGTACGCCGCGGCCCCACGGCAGCCTACCAGAGGAAGGGCAGCAGCTTCCTTCTGAGTATTTTTAAACACCAACACTGCGATCACCAATCCGCCTGCCAAGCGTGGTGATTATGGCAAATCCCCCCCTACATGGGAGACCATCCACTCGATGGACCGACGACATCGTAGCGGTCGCAGGGAGTCGATGGATGGAGGCGGCTCAGGACCGCTTTTGTGGCGTCGTACGGGGGACGCCTATGTCCAGCAGTGGGCGTGTATGGGCTGATGATGATGATGATGATTGTGGTATTAGGTAGATAATTGATCTTAAATATAATTTTAGTTCAGCATAATCTACTCTTTCGAACTGTTGGATGAAGACTACCGTAAAACGGGGTGAATAGAAATGGACGAAATACTGGAGCAAAACATCCTTTTGCACAGGTCAGATCCACTGACGCAGGAGGCAATCGACTAAGGATACTTCCACTGCTACCAGCCAGGTAATGTCTTGCTCCAGTATTTCATCCATTTCTATTCACCCCGTTTTACCCAGTAACGTTTCACCCCTTAACGAGTCTTAAGGTTCGTAGTACTAGTAATCTGTTTACATTCATAATGAATTCGTCTACGAAAATTTTTACAGTAAAGTTGGTACTATTATTTCATGTATAATAAATATAGAATAATACTCCGCAATCTGTCCGCAATTTGTAATTTCTATTATAATTACAAATTGCGGATAATAATAATACACATTATTCGATTCCCGCCTCGGGACAAATATATGTACGATCTCCAGATATTTTTCAGGGTGTTCTGGTCTTTTTCTATGTATAATAAAAAAAAACTATTTATGTTATATATTGTATTATGTATATCAGTTATCTAGTACCCATAAGACAAGCTCTTCTTAGCATGGGGCTAGATAATGATGTGTGAATTGTCCAGTATTATTTTATTTTTATTTATTTATTTATTATTGATATAAATTTAGCCCTGTCCTCGAAAATCGAAGGTTCACCGGATATCAGCTGCAGCGAAACTCGTCACTCACCATGATATATGCATAGCCATCCGGATTCGCCAACGGTATCAAAAATATATCAAACATATCTAGATGAGAAAAATAGTATGACAGCAACTTTCGTAGTTTATCCTGAGAGTTAAATGTATCCATTGCGTCTATCCCCAATACGCTAAGTCCATGGACAATGAATACTATTTTCTTTTCTGGAACATCATCTATGTACTTATCGTCATCAGCTCTGAAAAACTTTTTTATGTCACTTTTAGTCTCTGTGACTTTAAGTAGGACTAGGTCATTGTATTCCGCTGTCCGACCGATAATCTCTGTGGTGACATTTGCTTCGGGCATGTCTTTTGTCATTTGGATCAGCTGATTATGTATCTGAAAAAAACATTGTAAATATTTTATGAGAATAAAACAGCATTTTAGCAAGAATCACACTCCTTTGAGAATGTTCCCGCGGCTTCGCAGGATTTATTTCTATGGAAACGTTTAAAATTTCTAGAAATTTTATAAAAGAAAATAGTATCTAGCGTATGTTTGGTTTACAGCTATATATATGCAAAGTTTCAACTCAAGTAGTTACCAACGGCGGCCTGAAGAAGTAACAAACATCCATCCACCCATTCATAATAATAGTATAATAAAATATTTATTTCAGGCAACATCCCGGCTACATGCTCAAACATATGTGAATGCATGATTGCACAAACACAGTTTTCGCAAGCAAGATGGAGCATGTGGCCGGGTTCATCTTGCTTCCGCAAACTGATTTGTGCAATCATGCATGCACAAATGTTTGAGCATGTAGCCGGGCTATTAAGGTACTCACCGAATAAGGACTCAGCTTAACCATTACTTCGGATTTGCTCCTGAAACATAAAATATACATATAAGGGTTATAGAATTTGCAAATACCTACAAAACTATCTTTGTAGGACAGTATTTTATAGTATCATGGACGAATAAACCATCTATGATAGTAGGTACATATACACTACTAACAAACAGAGGTTTCGAATGATTTTGAGCTGCATACACAATAACTGACTGGGACTAATTGACTGGGATTCTAATTATATATTGCTTTGTTAGCTATATGGGCCAGATGATGCAACATGAAATCGTGACTCAGTATTAACAGAACATTTAACTGTTGGGACTTGGGACCACCCACTTGATGGACCGACGACATCGTAGCAGTAGCAGGGAGTCGATAGATGAAGGATGATGATTCATGGTAGAGACATGAACCGCGCAGACAAAAACTTATTTCCGCGAATACTGGCCGGGCACGACCCATGTCTGTCGTGGTCTGCGCGGCCGTGTTACGATAGATATCACTGTCCACGGCACGTGTCTGGCACGCTCAATATCTGTAGATATAAACGGACCTTAAAGGATTAGTGATCGCAGTGGAGATGTTAACACATATACTATACAAAAAGAATCAGCTTTTTCTCTGATAGGTTTCACAGTCAGATCTGACGACCATAATAAGGGCTCAGTTAGAAGCGGAGATTCTTACGCCTGTGCCCAACCTTATTATATTAACCGTGGCACAGCAACAGCAGTCGCTGATTCAAGTCCTGGCAGATTCATAGAGCAAAACTGTTTTCTACCATACTCTTACAACCCCCCCACCCCTTTTTCCATTAAAGGTCTGCTAACTTAAAGCATTCCTAATTCTCGCTCTGTCTTCTTCTATTGACATAAGAGTGAAATATAACACTGCTGAGCAGATGTTTTAGGCGCGGGCCAGACAGAAACGGCGTGGTATCGGCCGTGCCATCAGCGCATCTGTTCTATTTGTTATTCACCACGTCCTCTCCTACACTTTGTATGAACGAACATTGGAAAGGCGTCGAGTCGGTAAGCCACGATTTGACGAAGGCGCACCGGAAGGCGCACCGCCGCCGGCGGAGATCAAAATCAAACACTTGAATACCACCTATACACATCGTCCCATCGCCGTCGTAAGCGTGCCACATGGGCGGATCTTATGCGTGCCGGTAGCGCGCCGGTAGCGCGCCAGTGGCGCACGCGCACCCGATGCGCGCTGCGCCGATTCTGTTTGGCTTGCGCCTTAAGTTGACCATTGTGTTTAATTTATGAATGAGGGGGTAAGATTTTATTGTATCTAGTTACCCACCCCTACCTAGAACGCGTGGGTACAAGCTGGGCGTTGGAATTGTGCTATACCGATTCATCCATACACATCCAAATGCGAACTTGATTAGAATCGCGTGATTTAGTGTGTTACCAAAAATCACAAGCTTCAAAACGACTAATGTGTAACCTAAGGCCTTAGGCCCATATTATCCTGAAATTAATTTGAGTGTAGGCGATACCTACATAGTCTTAGAAGGTGCATATTATGAAAGCTTGCTCAGTCATCGATCTATCTTAGAAAACTTTTGTTTGTTTATTTGGTTCTATTATCTTTCCTTTAAAAACACTTACTCTTCATTCGCGAGGCGCCACCACTGATTATTATTTTTGTTTTCTGGTTCTGCCAGGTCTACGAAGTTAGGTTTTTCTTCGTCCGGGCCCAATGTAGACCTGAACGCCATACAATAAATTGGTTATGTAGTTGTTAAATGCGAATGTATGGTAGGAACGAGTACCTACGTAAGATATCATCATCAGCAATGTCATTGTCATCAGCCCATAAGTATATTACTTTAAACAAGAGTAATATACTATACATATATATAGTATATTACTCTTACTCTTTTATACTAGTTGTGAAAACTTATAATTGGCCTTCCTTATATTTATATGTAATATTCTTTATTCATGATTAGCCGTAAGTTTTCTTAACTGATGAATAAATAAATAAATAAATTCTTTGGATCAATGCAGGATCAATGTCTATAATTACACTGCTAAGGTAGGAGGAATAAGATCAAAGGTTTTAATATTTTGACGTGTTTGCTACTTCACGCAGCTTCTATAGTGTTTAAAATTCAAAAGAGGATCATCTTTCGTTGGAGTTTTATTATTGAAGCACTATGGAAAAAGCCTGACCTACAGTTGCAAACCAAAATGCTGGCAACTTTATCAACTTTTCTTTCATGAGCAACTTTCGGTAGAAGAAATATTAAACATTTTAACATACCCTCTTGGTACTATATGTTGATTGTATGGTTTTTTCCCAGGAAAGCCTCGATACATTGCCGGTCTAGAAGGAAACATTAATTTTCAATAACAAAGAATATTACAATCAACGAATGGAAACAAAATTAGAAAATTGCAATTGCAAAATAAATGTCATAGGTAAGTTAAATAGTAGAGTCGAGATCCAACTCGTGGTTGTGGGGCAAAGAGGCTCTTTAAACAGGGAGTTTAAAAAAAACACGTGACCCAAGAACTGGTGAGTATCTCGCGCAGCACATCAGCACTGCCATGCAACGTGGAAATGCAGCCAGCGTCTTGGGGATGCTTCCCATAGATTGTTTGCAACAGTCTGCATTTAGCTCAATTGTTTCAATTGTAAATACTAGTTTCAATTTGTTTGTATTCGTTAAATAACAACATAGTAAAGTCATGGGTAACAGTGCCAACTTCCTGAGTCCGGGCTGCTACTGTGATCATCATTATATACTTTTAAGTTAGGTACTCACTCTTGCCGTAGCTTTGATGCAAAGGATGTCACCTGAAATAGCTTTTTGGTTGTTACTCCTGGCTTTGTAATGGCGGTTTTCACCGTTTTTGCCGAACTAAATTGCTTGCCCCCTTTGTTGTTACTAGCTTGAAGGTGCACCCTGAAGACTGGTGAAGTTGCATTGACGGGCGTTGGTGTAGGCCTTGGTTTCTTGGCATTTCGTCTAAGGTTGAATTTTGGATCGCGCACCCTTGAAAGGAAAGGAAGGTTTATTCACAGTCTCAGTCAGTGCTCAGTCCAAATATTTGACCTACTAGGTATAAAAACACTTACAGACATATATTTAAAAAAGCATTTTAAAACATGTTTAGTACACTTGTAGAGTCGAAAAAATTGTAAGAGTTCCTGCGTTTATTTGGTGAGATTGGTAATTAATTGTTAATAATAATGTTGATAAAACAATTGTGGGTTAATAAAAAAGTTCTAAAAAGCCCATATGCTGGTTGACTTGAATTTTGGTACATCATATCCGTTTTTTGACTTCCTGAGCACAAATATGTATGAGAACGAAAATTGGCGGGGTTTTTTTTATGTTTATAAGTAAAGAAAATTACGATAAGTAATATAATTTATTACTCAAATTTGATCTTCGAGGTCAAAACTAAAAAAAGTATGTTTTGAGCGATTTTTCTAGGTTATTTCAAAAACTACAGACTTGTTTCAAAAATATTTTAATGAAAAGTTGTAGATTTATACAAAAATGCATACTTTATGTATTCTATAAAAAAAATCTTAAATCAGTTGTATTGGGGATTTTTTCCCGTAAAACCGTCATAGTAAACACTATTTCTAATTTGTTTCTATTATTTGATTGTAATTTTCTCTCTAAATACACAAAAAAAACTCTATATATACAATTTTTGTTGTCATATTTGTACTCAGGAGGTCAAAAAACGTACGTGTACCAAATTTCAAGTCGATCCGGCAATGGGCTTTTCGGAACTTTATCCCAATTGTGTAAGGAATTCTTTCTGCTGGTTCTAATTCTCAATCAGACAAAGGGAAGACTAAATAACTCACCAAAACTCCAAGTCATCGGAGGGGGCAACCACTAAAAGCAAAAATATCTTGATTAAAAAATATTTAATATTATGTGACTTACAATACAACACAGGTAACAATTTTTATGAAGCAGCTATTTGCTGGCGATATAAAAGTGAAAGTACGTATGTTTTGATATTTGTATCTTTGTTAACTCTTCTCACCAAAACTACTGAACAGATTGGACTGAAATTTAGTACGGATTTAGTTCTAGACCTGGCATAAGTTGTAGGCTATTTTTCATTCTGAAAAAACGCGTGCGCTGCCTCGGGCAGGAACAAGTTATATATGAAGGTCGTATTGCGTTCATGACATAATGTTACCTACAAGAGGTAAGAAATACCTAGCTAGATCAAAGATCTAACCGTGGTCTTGAACCGAACAGAACCGTTATAGGTTACGTGTAGGTATTACACTGATACCCTGATACCTATTCGGATAATGTCACAAGAGGTAATATGGAAGATCGTGCAGATTAAAATCTAGTATGAATCGAGGTAGGGCACATCCTATCAACTTATTCCTATCTTACCATTACGAAGTTAAATAAAAAACTAAACAAAATTTACAAAACCAAACAGGGCTTGTCCCATCGAGGCATACAATGTCTCTGCTCTCGAAGAATTTACTGAAAAATCAAGACTAGACACTGAATAAAACTTATCTAAGTGCCCGGCGATAAATAATGCACATCGGTCTTTGGAAAGAGACGCGGCTTATTTCGGCGACGTAGAGCGTTGTCACATCCTACCTGTGTGACGTTTATCAGTTATATTCTGTTTGTCAGTCTTTGTACAGGTGTAATAGAGTACGGTCGCATTTAGCTGAAAATATAGAGTTTTTTAAACGCCCCAAGATTAAATCTATTCTTTACAAAATTATATTTAATGGTTTTACTATCCTTTTTCTCATAGTTGCAACAACTCTGTTTGTCATGTTCTCGTTTTTACCTATTAGTAACATGCATATCAACCTAACAAATAAGTTATCTTTATGTGATTGATATGTTATGTGGTTGGTAAACGTTTATTTTTAAATAAACTCTTTATAGAGATTTAAAGTTTAAATGTCATCGATTTGACGTAAAGTAAAATTTTATATAAGTCCATAAAGTGCAGTTATTATTTGATATGAAGAGTTTTTATTTGATATTATGATTAATTTTATTTGATATGAATGATATGACACCTAATAAATACGGTGATTAATGGACGGTAGCCAGTGTTCGGAAATCGTCGTTAATAGCCAATTGTCTCTTTCAAAAAACCGTGCATTATTTGTCGCCAGGTACTGTACCTCATTACCAACCTTGAAGAAGAAAAGGGAAACACAAAATAACAGAAGCTATGGAAAATTTAAAATACATTTTCACGGCATATCGAATTGCTCTACAAAAGTATTATATTTATTGTTTTCAATCATATATTCGAATATGAATATAATATAAATATTTTTTTCAACGAACCGTACCGTTAATAATTTCCATTTTTATTACATGTTGGTTTACTGATACAATATTTTGATATCGGCAGCAATAAGGTTGGTTTAATAAAACAGTATTACAGTACGATACCTATCCCTTACACTTTGTCTAGTGTGGCTTTTTAGCGACAAAACCGTAGAAAAACAAATCTAGGTCTATGGACAAAACCAACGCCAATTGACTTTTAATACAAGCTTTTATTCTACTAACCCTGTTTGTATGTGTGGGATAAATCTTTGTGCAACAGAATTTTAGACCAGTTAGTTATCCTCAACCGATTGAGCTGTAATTTGGCGTAAGTTCGGTGACAATGCTATGTTAAAGTAAACTCGTATGATGAGAGACAGAAGGTGGCCTCCTAAATGAAACAACGTTGCCCCATTGAGCTTGAGTTCCCTGGATTTGTCTTCCCGATGTAAAAGCTTGATAACGAAAACGTTATTTTGAGGTATAAAAAAAATATATTTAACATTTTGTATTTCTAAATGGTTTCTTAATAAAGGGATGAAATACAATACATAATACATTCTATCTATCTAATAGCTTGCTTATCATCACCAACATCATCCAAATTAAGATCATTTATATTCAACCTCTGATGGGTTTCTCGCAGGTTGGTAAGCACGCCTCCATTATCTTTTTTAATTTAGATAGGTAGGTACTTATAAAATACCAAGGGCAGTATAACTTATTACGATCCTTAAGAGTCAATTTTCTACAAGACAGTGCTCTTAAAAAGTTGACCGTCGTCGTGTGGACATAAAAAATTTCACGACCCTGTATAAATGCTGTTTTACTGGTCAGGGCTGTTAAAGAAAAGGCCTTCCGGTGTTTCACACAAAAGGTGCGAACTGCGAAGAAAATTATAGATGGGTGAGACCTATTAGGTACTTATGCAGCACAGATAACTAAATGAATAACAAATTGCCAAATGAAGTAAAACAACTGAAGGCCCTTATTAAAGAAAGTTATACAATTTATTTATTGAGCATTGTTTTTATTCTGTTGAAGATTACCTTAATTTCAAGTTTTGACTTAATGAGTTTTGATCAATAGACAATTTATTAATATTTATGTTCTTTATTTCAATTCGTAGTTACCTAAACCGTTACTCGCTACATTAATACTACTCCATTCTTAATGAATGTGTTGATTATTGGGCAATCTTTCTATAAACGATTTCCTACGATGAACCATCTAAGGAGTAATGATTCACATATTTATTGTTTTATATCATTTTCTAATGAAACTTCCTCTTCCACGCTTACTTCTACCATGACCCTGTGGTACTTAACTATAGCTCGTAAACGCACCCTAAGATTTACACCTACACAAAAAAACTGTTAGAACCCTGAATCCTGGTCAATCTTCATTTGAACCACCTTGGTTTAAACTGGGACATTAACTTGTACAATTCTACAGGAAATCCTGACTAAGTACATAATCTTTGGTAGAATAATTGTGTCCAGGATATTCTGCGTCTAGCACAAATTTAAGAATTTGAGTTGCAAAATCAGACGTGATGAAGCCGGCCGGCTTTCCTTTATAGGTATCAGAGTCTTAGAAATTATGAAGCTCATAACAATTTTCGTAAATATGGAGGCATATATAAGGGCAAAAATTTTGAATTACACGACATAAACTATACAATTTGTATTTTCTGTTTTATGGTGCCATTTACAAGGTGGTGGTAACCCCCGCGAGCAGGAGTTGGTCACGACACGAAACGACAAAACCGGGTTTTCATTTTACTGTCCATTTTGCTTGTTTAGCGTAAGAGTGTCTGTCCACATGACAAAATAATTGAGTAGTGGTGTAGTGTAGTTTATTATTAGCTCGCATTATGAAAACTTGCTTAATCCTCGATCTTCGCATGAGCACAGATTGATAACGTACAGGTTAATACTATACTAGGCATGAGTAACGTTTGTCTATGGCATCAAAGTCACTTTAAGATCTGCATATGACTAAGCAAAGCAAGCAATTCTTAATATGAAGTAAAGCTCCCTATAAGAATTCATCCTATCCAACTAATATTATAAATGTCAAAGTTTGTAAGGATGGATGGATGTATGGATATTTGGTTACTCTTTCACGCAAAAACTACTGAACCGATTAGGCTGAAATTTAGGTATGGGTATGGTTTGGGACCTGGAATAACATATAGACAATTTTTTATCCAGATAAAACGTGGCTAGTACTTTATAAAAATAAGTAAAGTTTGGAGTAGGTACTGAGGAGGTAATTTCCGGCTGATATTTTTTTTTTTACACAAATATTTAACTATTTTAATCGTGAGCATTCGTTTTAACCGAAGTTACTTCCACTTTTACCTCCTTAGCATACATACGTTCACTGTTGAACGTACCCCCAAATAAGGAGGGTTTTGACTTTATCACCATGCTTGACAGGCAGATTGGTGAACACAATTGAGGTGTTAAAATACACTTCAAGGCCGTCGGGCCGCGGCGTACGAATATCGACCCTCCAACTCAACCCGTGGATGTCGTAAGAGCCGACTAAGGGAACCTACCAGAGGAAGGGCAGCAGCTTCCTTCTGAGTATTTTTCAACACCAACACTGCGATCACCAATCCGCCTTCCAATCGTGGTGATTATGGCAAAACCCGGACCTTCAACTTCGGAACCTTCATCGAGTCAAAGGCTAAAACAGCAGCCATGAAGCTTACGGTACAAGCAGACCATCCTTATCTGGTGGGTATACCCACCAGATAAGGTTGGTACTAAGTAGTATAGTATTATATAACTCGTACTAAGTGGTTGTCCTCCACCTTCATCATTCGCACCGCTAAGGAATGGAACTCGCTGCCTGCTTCTGTTTTTCCTTCCAATTACAATCTGTCTCTTCAAGAAAAGAGTGAATAGGTGTCTTCTAAACCTTGATACACCGTCGGGCACATCGTCACAATCTATCAGGTGAGGTTGTGGTCAAATGAAGGACCTTTTATTATGATATTATAGAAGTCTATCGACTATAGTAAAAAGAAGGAAATTAAACAGAAGGAAGCTGCCGCCCTTCCTCTGGTAGGTTCCCTTAGTCGACTCTCACGACATCCACAGGTTGATATTAAAGTTTCTTACAACACCGCTTTTACTGTCACTGAATACTTATAAAGATTTCAGCGACAAAATAATGGAAACTGACATGTTCGGTAGGTAAGGTACATTACGTTTGAATTTGAAGCGAAGTCGTAAAAATAGGGCAAAGTAAAGCTCTCCTCTTAAATTCAAGGAGACTTCGTACAGTCCTCACCCTCAGAAAACTGTGTGATAACTGTAAACTTCGGACCCATTAACATCAAGTTATACTGACAATAAAACGAATCGTTAGGCCAAGCATATCAATCTGTAGGTTAAGTGTAAAGTGACGTACATTCGGGTAGAGTTAGCAGATTTGTTTTGGATACCGTAAAAGAAAGACCTAGAAGAACACCAAATAAATATTTAGGTGTATAGACTGCAGACACCGATCTGAAGAGAAGGGCATTTAGAACGAAGGAAACGGGTATAATAGTGAAGTGGAAGTACCTACCAAACAAACAATTCTTATAGAACCTGTTTTGTTCCACTTTTAATGCAATTTATTAACAAAGAAAATTACATCAACAGAATAAAGCAATTACAAATCTGATTAAATAAAAATATTAAAGGGATAACCTACAAAATAATCGAGAAGACGTAAATTTTTTTAAGCTTTGGATTTGAGCTTTGATTGGATTATAAAGATATAAGCTTTTTTTTTGCATATATGGAAAACCAGATAGCGCTTATTCATACCGCTGTCAGATCAATTATAATCTAATCTCTATTTCAATTGAAGAAACAAACTTATATCTTTTGGCAGTTCTATGGTGGATTCTTTTCTGTTTTAGCATAAAACTTACAAACGAGGACTTTCACGCAAATTATTATAATAAAAATGAAACAAACTACCGAGTCCTACTGAAAATATATTACGCAATTAAGCTTTAATAACCAGAGGGATAATTTAGCAAGCTGTAGATCGTTTATATGCTTCTATTTCTGGTCTACCATGAAACCCAGGTATCGCTGGATCGACAAAATGAAAGCTATAAGCTCTGTGAACTAAAATGGTGTAAAAAATATGTTACTATAGACCGTTCACTATAAGATGTCCCCTGACGTGATGTTGGACCTATGGCAGACAGGGGACTTCTTATACTGAACGTTTTTTGTTATTATAGTGCTTATGCCCGCACTTTGGGTAATCTTAAAGAATTTAATAATATCCCAAAAATTTACGACTCCGGCGGGACTTGAACCCGCGACCCTCCTCAGAATATTCTTTATACTGAACGGTCTGTAGATGGCGAAAGAAAGATCAAAAGTCAAAATGTCTTTAATTATGTAGATATAAAAGAAGTACCTACACTCAAACACGAGATGTACAAAAAAAAGTTAAATTCTATGAAAAAAAGTGATGAAGTGTATGACGAAACACACAAATCAACGACAAAAATCATAAACGGATGACCTGGAGAAGCTTTATGTCGGTCACCAAGCAAGATTTTTGGGTAACTCAGCCACAGGAGTAGACCTATTTGGGTAAAAATCCAACCATTAGACATTGACTTAAGGTTGGAGTTTTGTAGCTCGTTCTATGAAGTTAAGTTGCTGCATGCCAATTCAGCCTTCTAGCCTTGCTCCTGATGGTCAGTTCAAAGATCTTTTCATTCCTCATTTAAAACAAACATGTTACTTACCTACTTATACTTAACTAATATCAAACGTTTGTTTTGTTTGAACATGGCAGGATTGTGGTCCTGCCATAGTCTGCTCTACCATAACTCTAGCTATAAGCTATTCTTCGCGGTCGACTGAGCTTCATTCATTTTTGCCCTTTTCTTTCACGACGAATTTATTTTAATAACTGATATAATAAATGTCAAGTCATAGCTATCATAAAGTAAGAGTAGTTTTCACCCTTCCGTATTATGGTGTAATGTAATATGATTCCGTTTATCCATCGCATGGCTTGCAAGTAAAATAAGGATCTCTAAGATGTCGCTTTTTTCTAAAGGTTCGTAAAACTATGTTTTTTAACTTTCGCGATTATCATCATGTCGCCCCGTGACCACGATGGCTGTATGCAATAGAAAAGTAGGGGAAAAGGTTTACAAAACTGTGTCGCATATAATGAAGAGTTCTATCCACTTTAATTTCGGAGGAGGGCCCTCCGAAATTAAACTGGATCTCTTAAAAATTACTAAAGACAGCTAGTTTTAGATATTCAAACATATGAAAAAAATTTGCGCAATATTAAGGCGAATTATAAGGGGAAAAGACGAAAACGACGTCTTTTTCGAACATGTATTTGACGAAAATATAGATCGTGGACCTTTGAAATTTATATATCCGATAACACATATCTTAAAGTATTATGTGCCGGTTTCAAATGTTTGCCGGTAGTTATAGTAAACACTCAGAAAAAGTTTAGAGAAATAATATCTTCAGGTGAATGAGCACACTTTTTGGCGGTGTGTCTTATTCGTTTACTACCAAACTCAGTATAGTTATTTATGTAGCTCGTATGCTTCAATTGCCGGTCCATTTGTTTTGAAATAAACTCAAAATAAGAAGTTTTAACGAAAAAACTATTTACGCCTACTAAAACGTCTCTCTCCCACGAACGATTGCTCGCAAAATTTGATTAGGCAATGTTAGTAGTGACCGAGCGAGGGCGCGCGCTAGGCGAAGACGCGACGTTGCGAGCTCTAACTAGCGGCCGGCTCGAGTGCGAGGTTGCCAGACCAAACAAAACAATCGTGCCGTCGTCTTCGTCGTTGTCGACGCCGTCACGCGTTTTTCTTTTTGCATTATCATGCCTACATAACATCATCTGAAGCAGTTTCAAAAATAATGAAGTACCTACCTAATTGATTTTCTAAAATTCTGTGTTGTGTTTTGTCTTTAGTATTTATTCTGGAGTTGTGTTTTAGTGAAACAATAAGAATATGGGAAATAAACAAGGGCTAAAACACCTGTACCTACCCAAATACCTACCATGCTACCTATATCTGAGGGCCAACAAACACGGACTACTCGGGCAGTTAGCCATTGATCAACATACACGGACTGGCGACTGCTTGACCGCACGATCTTCCGAAGCAGTTCAACTGCTCGAGTGGTTCCGTGTATGAGTGTATGAATGACTGCTCCAAGCAGTCCGTGTAGTACCCGTGTAGTATGGTTGGTATGGTGGCCCTTATAAATAATAATTGCTTAGTCCCCTAGTCAAGTTCTCAGGCATAGTCTAATATCGATGCATCGATGGATAGAGTAGTGCCGTTACAGAGACTTATTAGCATCGTGTTTCAATACCAACTTTTTACACACGCTACCGAAGTAACATTACCTAATCTGTGGCGCAACTTTTACCTAAGTACCTAATAATTATGTATCTGTACCTACTAATTATTGACGTAATTGTTATAATTATTATAATATATATATATGGCTGAAGTGGCGATGGGCAGGCCATATAGCTCGTAGAACCGATAACCGTTGGGAAGTAAAGGTTCTCGAGTGGCGACCGCGATGCAATGCGAAACAGAGCGTGGGAAAACCTCACACTCGATGGACCGACGATATCGTAGCGGTCGCAGGGAGTCGTTGGATGGTGGCGGCTCAGGACCGCTAGTCGTGACGTCGTTTGGTGGAGTTCTCCACATATATTTCATTCGACTCCGGGTTCGTTCGCTGTCGCACCCAACACTTCACAGGTAAAACTTTACGAGGAAGGAGGAGATGCGAAAACCGAGTTTGGTGGCAAAAAAGTACAACTTCGCATTTCTTCCTAAACTATACAAAATAAAACTATGTATTACAGAGGCATTAAAAAAGCTTAAGATGGGTATCACAAACTAGCAAAGGTATTTTTGAAAATTCCTTTAACGTATTAATACGATATATTATTATTAAACTCACAGTGGTAGGATACCTGGTGATGTGTAATAGGTACATTACCGGATTCAACCTAATAGACTCACCAGCTTTCCACCACACTATAAAATTTACACTAAAACCATATTTACACTACAAGCTAAAATATTGTACCTACTCGAAAAACTACACAAGTTAGTTACTAATCTGTTCCGTTCAATCCCCGCAGGACCGACGAATAATTCATTCATTACAATCATTCAAAACCATCGGTCGACTAACAAAGTCGAATCGGAGCCATGAATGATCAATTCGTAGAGACATTAGTAATTACTAATTAGTAGTTTCATTCGACTTTGAAGATTAGTATATTACTAATATTCAAGTCGAATGAGGAAATTAGTAGTTGTAGATCATTCGAATAGTCAGATAATTCGCAGTCGCGCATCTTTACTTTAAGCACTGGTGATACACCCGCTTTCAGAAGCTCTGTCATTATTCCGTCATCCCCCGGTGCCTTGTTGTTCCGTATCTCGTAAAGGCTGACGTCCGGTATATCTTCGGTAAGTATAGTGTCGGTATATCATATGGTATTTACCATTTAGTGATTACGTCTCAATACTCTCGATCCTATAGTCAAACCAATCAGATTTTTGTAAAATACATTTAAATACTACCTATCCTACTGTGTGTACACAGCGCATGGAGCGTTAATTAATAAAAAAAAATATTACTGCGTAGGGTAGGTAGACTTAATTTTTACGACTGTCACATTAACAAAGGGTCCTATTAATAAAAACAAAACGTGCCGATTCTCCGATAAGCATGTAACTATATGACACGTCATTTGTTTTTATTATTGTCGAACTGTCCCCTCTAATGTAAACGTGAATAAATGAGTCTTTATCTTGATTCCACAGCTGTGGGGAAAGTATTTAGGAATATAATAGTAGTGGGTCGTTGACTATTTTTGCGTTAACGAAACGAAACCGTCGGTCAACTAGTTGAAAAACCAGGTGACGTTTAACTGGTTTGTGAACCAGTTGGCGTCTAAATAACTGATTTGTTAACCAGTTGAATTTTAACTATTTTGTAAACTAGTTGACGTTTAACTGGTTTTTAACCCATTTAGAATGCGTTAAACGTAGTAAAAAGTTTAACGAATTTCGTTAAATGAATTAACCAGTTGATAGAGTTTTGCGGTAAAAAGAAAACTGTTAAATCGTTAACTATAGAAAAACTGAAAAAAAAAAAAAACGATTCATTGATTCAATTCGCTCACAACTAGAATTTATTAAAGATAGATTGAAAAATGATTGTTGAATATTTTCTAATAAGTGCAAAAGGGCTGAAATGATGATGATGAATATATAAATGTGGTTACATAATATACTTACTTTTTACCTGAGTATAGGTACCGATCTAGCCTCTTTTTCTTGAATCCTACCTTATAAAAACATAAACCTATCATGATCATCAGCCCGTATACGTCCACTGCTGAACATAGACCTACCCCAAACGACGCCACTATTGATATTACCTATACACCAGTGAAACTCGGTTTGGAATATTTGTAAACAAACCACGACACAAAAACTAGAACTCGCTTGCTTATTGTGAGCAATCTTCTAGTGTATAGGTTTTATTCGTCCTAATGGCCTCCTTGCTGACCTATTTACTTACTTACTTCTATGGCTCGGCGAGCCGATGTGTGTCGTTGCCTCCTTTATGAGAAGTCGCCATTCTTTCTGTCCTGGGCAGTTTCTCACCAGATTTCCTCGTGTAGCTCACGCACAGGTCCGCTACCACCACATTTTTCGGTACTGCGAGCGGTATACCTGGCCAACCGAATTAAACTAAAGTTAAATCGTGCCTCAAATGCATACCTAGTTCGTTTTAACTTATACCGAGGAAGGTAGGTGTGGAAGTTTTACCGAGTTTTGAAAGGGAAATGATGGTGATGATGAACTTAGCCGTTTCAAGGGCGTTGAGGGTGACTTGTTATGAATTTCAACAAAAATAACGAGGTGATTTCCACAGAGATACTATGTACAGATATTTGGAACGAACACTACCTACTTAGTTACGTCATCGTTGCAAGATAACGTCAATTCGATGAAAGTTAGGTCAACTTGTCAGATTTACCATGTGGCATGGTCACATGGATGTCCATGTTAATAAGTAGGTACCTACCTTCTTACGTACAAGTTATTTACCATGTGGACTGATGTGGACAATGTGTGACTGCTTCATGTGTGTGACAAATTGATATTTCTCTTTTCTGAGGATAAAATAAAGACAATCATCAAAACTATAAACAGTTCCTTCCAGCGCGTGGTGATATATTCATCCCAAAAATATTCGATGCCAATATGATTTTTTTATACCAGACGCCACTGCAACAGTGACTACTAGTGACATCTATATTTTTATTCTTTAAATTTCTTCCCGACTGCGCAAGAAGGAGGGTTATTTTCCGTTTATATTCCTGTGGATAGTGCCATCTATAAATAAATTTTCTCAACTATAGCAAACCAATGGCGAAAGCTGGCACGAGATGTCGCTATTCTATTTTAGTTCTGCTACTCAACACTAGACAATGCGAGTGATGATTTTTAAGTTTTCAATAGAAACCCTAAAAATAAGATGGCGCTTTCGGCGCTTTACAACCACAGACATCGTAGAGCTGTGTTTACAACCTTTTTCTGCGGGGGCCAGGCTCAAAATACTTTTAGTATTAACCGCTAGATGGCTCACCAACTTTACAAACACCAAAATCTCAAACAAATTATACCAAAATACTCACTTTTTGACCATGTAGTGTCATGGTATGATTTGATTTAACATTCGACGTCACTGTTATATTATAGCCGGGCAAAGCGCTCCATCTTGCTTGCGGAAACTGGTTTGTGCATGCCTGTTTGCACAAATATTTGAGCATGTAGCCGGGCTTATTATATTGAGGTCCCGCCAAAAAAACAGCAGCGGTAGCGGTGGCATTTCTTTGCTTGCGTTGCGGGGTGTCGACATCGTCCCATCGCGTCGTCTTCTTCAACTCGAAATTCGTACGAGTTTACGAAAGAAAGACCTAAATTTCGTTCGATCTCAAATATTTTTTAAATTTTATTATTATGGTTACTTTTTACGCTACGGTTTCTTTTTGTTCCGGGTTTGGTTACTTTTGACTCAACTCGACTGGCAGCACTGGAGTGCTTGGAAAAAGGCAGCGTGCGTTACCGGTGCGGTGCGGATCTTTGTGGTGGAATTTGTACTTTTTTGTAACTCTGAGGATCTTTCCGCCCTAAACGCCTATTATCGCAACGCGATTATCACGAGGTATATTTATGCATAGTGAGCACTATAGTAGCAGAGGATTTTATAATAATACTGAGTTATTATATTACCGCCAGTTAAATGCCGTTGTAGTATCATACATAGTTTATTTCTCAATTTAATATAGTTTAACAATAACATACAGATATATATATATATGTAAATGATGCATTTTATGGTTTAAATACTTTTATTATGGAATCCATTCATGGCATAATCCTTCGTTTCCGCGACACGAAGTTATTTTTTTTTAAATAAATTACGGGATATTAACAATAACTTTACCAATTTATTGTCATGGTTTTCTTGCCATTTCGACAATACGACACTAAAGTCTAAAAAAAGTTAATGCTCGCTCCGCTTGCCGCTATCACTGCTATTTTGTTTTTTTTTTTACAATTTTACCAAGTTGCTAACCCACAACAAATTTGCGGATTGCTTCGTTCGCCGCTGTCGCTTAGCATTTTTTTCTACTACGACTATTGGCCAGTTTGCACCTATTTTTGCCTAGACTGTCCTCTGAAAAGTGCATTAGTATTGAGCATTAGTTAGTTATTTCTCTTTCATAAGGAGGACAGTATAGGCCTCCGCTTTACTCATTTTAGGTCGTGAGGACCCCTGAGCTGAAAATAGAGTAAATACATACTTTTCACCGTCAGCTTTAATATGACCAATCCTATCGATCCATAGGTTGCCTGTAAGAGATCCCTGTTAGTGATAAGGCCGCTGATTTTACCACATAGTTAGTAGGTACCTACTGTATTGATGGTGCAATAAAGAAATAGTCTATTCCAGGTCTTTTCTATTCTTTTTATATTTTCAGCTTTTGCTATGGCATTATATTTGATATTTTACTTAATGGATCTTTTTGTCATTATTTTGGTTCCGAGGTTCAGTTCGGAGCTTTATTTTGTATGCGGGCAACACTGCTGGAAGAGCCTGCCTGTCAGTCATCTATTTTGTGTGCCTGTGCAGCTGCCTGCCCTGCCCCTCATCCCGTTCGCCCGTGTGTTTTGTTTGTCCCCGGAACCTCGTCAGTATTGTATTCTCTTTGCCCGGAACTTATGCCCGAAACATAGTCGTCGCGTCGCGTCGTTCGATGGACGGACGGGACACCCGAATCGTGCGGGCTTGAGTGATTTTGTTGTGTTTTGTTTACCAATATCCACTAGAATTAGTTATCTGACCCCGTACTGCCGCTATTCACCGCATGCTCAAACGAAATGAGAGGTAAGTGACCATCTGATTGAAGAAGCAAAGAAAATACAATACTACCGAACGAAGAAGCTCAATATTGCTTCTTATCATGTCATAGTGTTCCTGAGCCGAAAATTATGAATGAGAAATGCTTGTTTTGAGTGTCGTTTATGGATAAAACACACGAGAATGTCCTAAAGAAGAAAAAATACCTAAGATTTTTGATTCTGAACTTTGTACAGGCTATGTAAACAAATGTCTATCTCACCTGTGAAGTAGGTAAGCAAAGCACACCTACTTATCTTCACCTCTATTGTGCAATGAGATAGTAGGTTATTTATGGTAGATTTTTGGGTCAGCATAGGACAAAGTTATTTAGTTTCTAAGATTAAATCTATGGCATTGCCCTAATTTTGTCTTAAGTTTCTAATTCACTGTACCTATGTGCACGCAAAACATTACAGAAAAAGACAATACCCTATATACACCTATTTCTGTATTAATTATGTGGTTTTAATCAATCTAATCCGGTCTTCAAGCTGGGATAGGGAGTATAACTCCTCGATCCATATCACTAGTATGAGTGCCTACACCAATTTGTATTTTCTAGATCTGTGTGGAATTTATAAGGAATAGGTAGGTATCTTTTTCCATACTTAGGTACCATGACTAGGTTGCTTGGGAGAAATAGCTCTCAGCGATAAGGCTACCTTTTGTACTGTCTCTATTTGTATTTTAGATATGAGTTTTTATGTAATTTTTAGTAGGTACAATAAAGTGTTCATTCATTCATGAGTTTCCTTCGAAATCATAAATTATAAAGTGAGCCAGCTTTTGAGCGGCCCCTGCAACCTTCACATAGCAGAAAAGGCACTCACCTAGTGTACAAAAATGTATTGTCTGTAAAACTGCAACTATTCTACTTCATCATCATCATCATCATATCAGCCGATCGACTTCCATTGGACATAGGCCTCCCCTAAGGATCTCCGCCATGACCGATTTCATTGTTCTACTTAATGCTAAGAAAATAGCCAGATGCTAAGAGACAGCTCCAAACTGAGATGCCAGAAGAAATCTTGTGTTGTAATCCATGATGTAGTTAGACATCGCTCTAGTAATCTTAAGAATATTTTTAATATTCATCTTAGAGACCTTTGTTTGACCATAATCTCACCTGAAGACAATGAGTTCCAAACCTTGGTGGTAAACATGATAAAGGTAGATGAGAACTGGTTTGTACAACAGTAAAGAATATCCACAAGATACGGGTAACACCGTAGAGAGTATGACTTAGACTGGAGAATCAGATCTTGAAATAGATTTGGTTTAAGAACCCAGCAAAGCCGCTCACAACTACAATTAGAGATGATGCATATGGCCCAACAGTGGGGCTCGGAAAACAGACTGAAAAAATAATGATTCCATTATCATTCATTTAATTTATTCCATTAAAAACAAAACAGATTATGTTTGGAAACCTTAAATCTAAAACTTAACTAATCAACAAACAAGTAAATTTTAAAGACAAAAAATTCAAATAGAAAACACTAAGTAATTGTATATTAAAAAGCTGTTATGACAAATCAATGAAA
The DNA here is from genome assembly GCA_947859395.1 of Eupithecia insigniata. Lineage (NCBI taxonomy): Eukaryota > Metazoa > Arthropoda > Insecta > Lepidoptera > Geometridae > Eupithecia > Eupithecia insigniata. Next base: position 5,712,191 of record OX402009.1, on the reverse strand, counting down.
ATATCACTGGCACTATGCAGATAGCCTGATGTACACTTGTGGCTCGTGCAATCTAACCTACTTAGGTACCTAGCTCAAATTGCTGATGGTGTTGTTGGAACGTGTTCAATGCATGGCATAGATGAATAGAATAATATTAATTTAAAAGAAATAGTACATAAACACTTAAGTTCTTTCCTCTGACCACTTGACTTGAAAGCCGCTTGACCCAAATCTCACCATATCTACCTATTTAGAGCTTGCTTAAAATTGAAAGAGACGATTCATTCACTACATCTTGATCCTACTGACCATTTCTCAACTTTAACACAGGGAGATAAAAGCAAATTTTGTTAAACACGCAGAATATGCGCGAGGGAAACCATTTTAGTGAATGGCCAGTTTTCTGGTTGATGGGTATGCAACTTGACCAGGTGCAAGTACAATACTATTTAAAGTACGTACCTAGTTTATTATGTTACTTATTTTGTTGAGCTGTTCATATGTGTACTTAATTAAACGAACAATTAATTAAATATAGAGACTAATAGTTCTTGCTAAACGGAAGGGCTGTAAAATCCATACGAGTCTTCGATTCATGGAAAGACGATTCAGAAAACTGTTACAGTTAATACAAGCCCCATTATTAATCTCTCGATAGATAAATACGGATAACATTTAGGGTCTCTTTCTACCAGCCAATAAGTTATTTAGTCATGCAATGCCCTTTTCTCTTCATAATCTTGACCTACAATGCTGATTTCAGAAACGCGATCGAAAGGTAATATACATATATATATATATATATATCGCTAGATAAATACGGATAACATTTAGGGTCTCTTTCTACCAGCCAATAAGTTATTTAGTCATGCAATGCCCTTTTCTCTTCATAATCTTGACCTACAATGCTGATTTCAGAAACGCGATCGAAAGGTAATATACATATATATATATATATCGCTAGATAAATACGGATAACATTTAGGGTCTCTTTCTACCAGCCAATAAGTTATTTAGTCATGCAATGCCCTTTTCTCTTCATAATCTTGACCTACAATTTCAGAAACGCGATCGAAAGGTAATATACATATATATATATATATCGCTAGATAAATACGGATAACATTTAGGGTCTCTTTCTACCAGCCAATAAGTTATTTAGTCATACAATGCCCTTTTCTCTTCATAATCTTGACCTACAATGCTGATTTCAGAAACGCGATCGAAAGGTAATATACATATATATATATATATATATATATATATCCTTTTAGGATTGCTACACAGCTTGATAACCTTCATAATGCCTTCATATATGTATGTGTTGCGTACACTTTGATTTTTTTCCATAACCATCGTCATCATTCGCAATCCGATTTCTACTCAGTAGCGCTGGCTTCAACTCAGCTTCAACTACAGCGTCCACATTTGTCTGTAAAGGTGGTTACCACGCCCCGTAATACCGGTCAGTACCCGGCTTCATACCTATACCTATACATATATAAGGGCCAAACAAAACACGAAATAAATAAAAAGGTCAACTGCGAGTTGACTCGCGCACCGATGGTTCCGTAATAAAAGAACTTTTTTCTTGCCTCATGATTCTACGTCAACGGGAGGTCAGATCACTTTAAGGTTTAGGTCGGTTGCAAAAACAAAAAAAAAAAAATCTTTTGTGAATAAACTACAAATTTTATAGTAATTTGTGTAGTACACAAAGAATTAATTAACGAATTCCATTGTCCTCAATATTTAAATAGACGAAAAAATCAAAAACGTCTTCTCTCATAAGCAATGTAACAACCTACTAGGTACCTTGAATTGATTTGATATATCGATCGAACAATGACTTACTTCGATGAATGACTAGGTCATTGGTACAGCTTTTTGCACTCCTCCGTTACTTAGCGTCATGAGTAGCGGTTTTTGCTGATTGTGTTAGTCTTGTGTAGACAAAAGAATAACATGTAAGGTCATGATTCCTTTAGCCTACTGCATCAGACTAGGTATATTTTTTCGGTCGTGTTGGTCATCTGTCATCTGATTATCAATCAGATGGGACGTGTGAGTGAATTGTGGAGGAAAAAGAGCGTGCACCTATGTTTTTTTGCACTATACTATGGCCTGCACTGCACAGATGGCTGGTCTCCGTTGAAACTGGCTGCTTGGCCAAAGTTTGGCTAGGAGGACATCATGTCCGCAATAACACTCTGTAGTGCAGGTATATAGTTATTCTGTGGTGCAGGGGCAAATGCCTCCCTTCTTTGGTCTCTCTGTTCCTTGATATTTATCGTTCATGCAAAAGGTTACCGTTCTAATATCTTCAACACAGGATCCTGTGAAAAGGAAATAAGAAAGCAATCAATCAATTAATATATTTCATGAAATGATTTTTTCTTCTCCATAATCAGTACATTCCGCATGTATGCCTTCGAGATGTGGTGCTTATGTGCAGCATCCCGCACTAACGGGTGCATTCTACGAGAACTCAGATCAAAACCAGACTCTCTACCTTGCGCTTGCGTCGAATCTTGGATTTTTTCGGGCACATAGCCAGACAGGACGGACACAATCTCGAACAACTGATGGTGACTGGTAAAATCAAAGACAAGCGTCCGTGAGATCGTAGTCCTCTTGACAGATGGTCGGACCAAATCCGCTCTACGCTGAACACTAAGCTTCACTATGCGCTCCACGTTGCCTAAGATAAGAACAGGTGGCGCAACATTATCAAGAAAAAGATCACTCCATGTTCAAGGGATCACGACCCTCAGCAATGATTACAAAGATTCGAGGAGGTCCTTTCATATTATGGGCTAGTCTATAAAAAGTACCTACGCTTTACCCGTCCCGCTATCTATGTCGTCGTGGTCGTAGCTTTAAATTTTCATAAAATTCTTGTTTTCAAATGCTTTCTAGGACTCTAGAACCAAGACTTTTTTGTAAGATTTTAATTTAAAATTCTACTTTTACCTTTTTACCTCTTACATAAAATACGAGGTCTTCAAGACGTTTTTAGATAAGATAGATGGAAAGAGCCTTTTGAAAGCTAAATGGACGGATAGAATCCGGAGGATTTCGTAACCGACATTTTATCGAATAATGTCTTGAGAGAACCGTAAGTGATCTTTGGTAGACCTTTTGGAATAAAGTTATTGCTCACTTTGCTGCAAGCACATATATATAATCCTCGACCGTTTTCCCATTTATTTGGGGTCGGCCTTCCTTGTCCTCTTTCTCCATTGCGCACGGTTTTGTGCGGTTTCTTTGTCGAGCTGAGTTTCTTATAGGTCTTTTTCGACCGTCGTCAACCAAGTGGAGGGTGGTCTTCCGCGTCCTCGTCTTGTTGTTGGCAAATTTAAGGCAAGCTTTACCATGTGATCCTCCGGGCGTCTCTGTATGTGCCCGTACCATCGAAGACGTCTCTCTTTGACTTTGTCGGCTATCGGTGCGACCTTGAAGCTTCCTCTTATGTAGTTATTTCGGATTTTGTCCAGAAGTGTGACACCCCCTGACCAGCGTAACATGCGCATCTCTGTAGTGTGCAGTTTATTTAGGTATTGTTTATTGGTTGCCCAACATTCGGACCCATAGAGAAGACCTGGTCTAACTGCAGTTTTATACATCTTGCCTTTTACCTTTACTGGCATCCTTCTGTCGCACATTACGCCTGTGAGTTGTCTCTATTTCATCCAACCCGTAGTTGTTCTGTGAGTTACATCGCCGTCGATCTTACTATTGAACCTAAGTACTTGAAATGATTTACAGTTGGAACTTGTGTGTCTCCAATATAGAGTTTGAGGTCATTGATATTTGTGGACCGTCGAACACACAGGACATATGCTCTGTCTTCTTCCTACTTATTCTTAGACCGCTCTTCAATAGCTTTTATCCACGAGTTGAAATTCTGTTGTAGGTCTTGTAGGTCATCAGAGATGAGCGCTACATCGTCTGCGTAAAGGATGTTCCAAGGTAATGGTCTCTGACAGTCTTTTGTGAGGTAGTCCATTGTTGTGTTTCTGCAAGCACATATGTACATAGATAATTAATTAGGTATTCAGTGTGACGCAGCCTCATGTGAAATTTTAATGATTTATTTTAAGAAAGTTTCATTAAAATAATAATCAGATGTTTTCACGACTCATAAATTCGGATCACCAAGCGAGCTGCTTGAATTTATAATTTTAAACGTTAATTTGCCTAGCGATCTCTCCAGACCCAAACTAGCTCCGCCACCTATTTTATCGTATTAATTACGTTAAACAAACCTTATGATAGGTATCACAAACTGGCCAAGGGATTTTTTAAAATGCCTTTGTATATCGTAATAATACGATAAAATAGGTTGCGGCTCTGATTGGGTGGGGGTAGCCCCTTAATTTAATCAAACTTTCAATTGCAGTAGGAAACAAATTATTCGTATAAATAAATCACTATATTAATATTTATTAGCTTTCCAAGGAGCACCTTGCCCTTTATTAGGTACTTACCTATCTCTACTATATATTTTTTGTAACTATCCACAAAGTTATCTGCTCTTTGAGTAGAAAGTTCCACAAAAAACTGCGCCTTTTTGTGATTTTTTTGCCGTATGCAATATTGCTGTGTGTGTACTAATTGTTTGAAAAGGGCAGGCCATTTTGGATGGGAAAGGTGACGTCATTCAACAGTCGTCCAGTCCATTTATTGTCAAAAGGGTGTTTGCACAATCCAAAGATTTATTTTACCATTTTCGCCCCACTATTATTCACTAACTTTGGACAAGCGAATACAACAGTTACGAAACCGAGCTGGCAACAACATACAAAACAAACTTTTATTTAGCTGTTTATTTGACTGTCCTCACGTGTTTGTTTAAAAAATGTACCTACTCGTAATTTTCTTCTAAATTTCAAATTCGAACTGGAATTTCCAGAGAGAGAATTTTTACCTCTCTTTGATATTAGGGTAGATAAACATTCTATAATTGACTATTTGCTGTTGCTCTAGTTTATCTATTCTTCAGCAACATTTCAACCTCCCCCTTATTTCAATAACAATTGCTGTACAATTGTTTACATTTTTATTTGAACTAGTGGGGTTCAAATAAAAATGTAAACAACGCCATTACGCCAATGTTTCTAGCTCCATCAGCTAGCATGCAATCCTATTAATAAGCCTATTGAGTCAATTTCAAATTGTTTGAACAAAGAAACAATGAGGGTCAACACACGCTCTACATTCGCCTAATCGAATGGTGGCCAATCCTGTGCCGAACCCAGTCGCATTGTCATCCAGCTCGTCAATTGTGACCAATAAAGTGATTAGTTCAGACCACAGGTTCAGACCGTAAATGTATTCTGCCGATCTATTTCGAATTACGGTCAGGATAGGGTTGGCTACCTGATGTCTTGGTATTTGACTCGCCTTTGGATTCTGGAGGGGGGCATAAAAAACACTTCTTTTTATTTGATTTAGTAATGATTGCCGTTTTTCTACGTATTAATGTTCGCTGTAGATTAATATGGATTGGCTACCTGATCAGAATTTTACTCCTAAACCTACCGATATTTTACATATCGAACACCTATTATTATATTACACCTATCCGAAACGGTAACGATAATTTTCTAAATCGAATTTGAAACTCTAGTAGTTTCAATTTTGTAGTTTCTGCGCCTAGCAAACCTCACGGTCCATACCTTATTATAAATGGACAGAATTCCATTTTACCTCCGCGTCTGTCACTATAAATACTCTGAAATCGGATATTGGGTAACCCTGCCACCCTACTGCTGCAATGATCAATTGACCAGTTATTGAATGCCTTATGCATATGATCGCTCTAATATAAGCAATGATTGGTCCAGCTGTTAAGAACACGTGTTGTGATTCTTGATTTATGTATCTTCTGTCGATTTCTACTAACCAATCGCTTTACAATGATATCTTTGCGGAATCATCGATAGATGAAATAGACGCCAGATACCTAGTGCGTGCGGTGCTATTTGCACGGAGAGATCGATGGTTTGGTTTCAAACTTGACACTTTTGACTTGCATTCCTCTATCTGTAGTGTCTTTCCTTAAAGGTACAATGCCAAAATATGCAATTCTGAGACGATACCATTGTTATGGTGCAGCGATTAAGTTAGTGGAATTAGGCCTGATCCATGCATATCTAATAACACGAGTATTCCTATATTCTGAAGTTCTCATCCATTTATTGTATTCAAAGTATAGGTAGCTCGTCAACTTGAAGAATATCATCATTCATCTAGATTCAATTCACTCAACGAAATTTCTTCGTATTATATTCTGAAGGAGAAGTATCACGCCATCCAAATATTATCATAACTGTCATGTACCAAACAGGGAATGTGTATTCACATTTAAGATAATCTCGGTGCGAGTGCAATGAACTCAAGGGCTGGATAAACAGAGCGCGTGCGATAGACTATAGACCAGTTGCAGTAGAAATAGATGATATGACACCTCTGACACAGATTTGCTGGGTCTAAAAATTGTCTATGAGTAATACTCTGTGAAGCCAAGACGAGAATAAGAACTATTAATCTACTCTAGTCTGGGTTGTGAAATTGGGTTTGCTCACCTTTGAGACATTGGGGTGGTGAACGGCCTCTAAGAGTATGAGTTTTTGGATATTTTCTGTGTTTATATTGGTAACTAAGACGCTCTCGTTTAAACCATAACTCCTCCAAACATTTTCTTCTCGTCGTTTGATTCGTCAAAAATGAATTTCAGGTATAATCCAAGAAACACGGAAGAATATTTCAAAAAAGACCGAGAGATTAATATTCAAACTAAAACAAAAAAGCCTTCTGAATAATCTACAAAGAAAACACAGGCCTGAGCGAGATCAGTTGCTCGACATTCGTAATCCCTTGTAGTTATTTACGGTGGTTATAATCCTTTTAAGATGTTCTTACGAAAATGCGTAGAAAGCGGGCTGTCGGAAACTGGTAGGCCGATAGCGTCTGGTAGAAGTTCAGACTTGGACACAGTTTACATTTTTATTCCAATTCTGGCAATATTATATGTTGCTTGCACGTGACCAGCTTAAAACGAAAGCTTAAAACGTTATTTCCGAGGCACAGGAGAGTAACAGTGCCAAATTCCTGATTTCGGACTGTGCATTTTTTTTTTTGCGTTCAGTTATTCTTCCTATGCCTAACTTCTCCCTGGTCGTGTCGGTCTGCCGCCGCGCTGCCGCCCCTTTGGATTATGATGAGACTGATGAGAGTTAAGGAATAGAGAGTGCGTTTGCGCACACACTGTTTATTTATTAAATACAGGCACAGCAAACAACTATATTCTAAACTTAGGTATAAGGCTCTAGCTAGACAGACGGATTGCATTTAAACTGTACCTACTCCGACTGCATATTTGCAGTTAGAGTGCAGTTAGTGCGACTGCAATAGAACTGCAAACCAGTCGTGCAGTCGGTGCGCAGTTGGCGTGCAGTTCCAACGACTGCACGTTGGAACTGCACGTTGCAGTGCGTCTGTCTAGACTCTAAGAGTTACATTTGTAAATTTAGTAAAAATATAGCCAGCTTCGTTGTACTCGTATATCATAACAAGCTTAACTTATCGCTACAAGTTGCTGACTCAACAATACAATAAATTTATATAAAACTAAACTTAACTTTATTACACTTGTTGCCTGCGCACACGCATGTCTCGTCTCCTTTGAGTTAAGTAAGATTGTCCATCCACCGTAGCCGAAATTCGGATAGGATGTCATCATCATAATCAATAATATGGACGTAGTAGTATTTGTTTGTTTTATGTGATAATAAAATCAGGTCTTTTAAGCGGCCTACAGTTTAATTGTTTCCTCGTCATCACATATCAAGGACCATTTCCAAAATAACAGAGATCAAAAATCTATAAAGTAACAAAAAACAAACGGTATTTAGAAAAAAAGTCCTGGACAAATAAGTGTAGTATAGTAGGCATTTAAAGCCCATAACAAGAATTTGGGGTGTGCTTTAGGTACAAGGTGTTACTCAACTGGCATCCTGTTATCCACGTAAAAGTTGCCCTTTGCTAAGTAGCCAGTCCATGGTGGGTGTACAGACAAGCTTCACCCACGCTCGCCTTTCATAACAGGTTGGCTAATAACTAATAGTTTCCTGTGATACACTGTGTAGAGAAATTGATAGGCTTGTTTTGCCTGTGGTTTGATATCTAGTTGTTGTTTCCTTGTTCAAGACAATGTTTTATGGCCGTCTAGGTAGCTAGCCTAAAGATAAACATCAAAGACGAATCTGAAAATACAACTACTAATCTTGGAAAATTAATCATACCTGTGTCATCCTCAATAGTGTTTATTGAAAAAATATTTTCCTTAGAACTCGCAGGAGGCGGTAATTTTTCGCGGACAGTATTTCATCTCAAACTATGCACGGTCTGTGCAGGGTCACTCAAATTTTCTAATCAAAGATTTCAGATTTCAATAACTTTATTTCTTTAGGCTTACAAAGCACTTAGACAATTCAAATTTTATACTATAAACAGCTTTAAGAAAAAAGTGCGTTCTTTACAGGCTTTACGAGCTATTCTCAAATATTTTTCTAAGAAAACTCTTCGTTAGAAAATTTATTTTATGATATCATAAAAATTGTGATGGTATGATAAATTTGGGTGAAGACAACGCCAACACTACTGAAGTGAACGGATCATGCTGAAATTTTACATAGGTAGGTAAGTACATATTTTGTTCTTTAGGATTTAGTTTATGTTAAAACGCATGCGAAGTCGCTAGCAGAACCTAGTTTCAATACGTATAGGGATTCTCTCGTCCTTCATTAAACTTCAACAAATACGTACTTATTTGGTCCACCTACCCCAGTTTTGTTTTAACTTTGTGTTGTGTTTTCTTAAATCTGTTTATGCATTTAAGTGAGTTATTTATCTGCCTAAAAATCACTCGTTAGGCCACTACTAAACGTCAACTCTTTCACTCCTTACTTCGTTATAATATAACATTCAACCAGGTTGAAGTTTTATGTAATTAAATCTGTGAAAGAAACACCTTTCTTCACCTCACCCACTATATTATCTTGTTTCTTTATTACGAATACAATACGAAAACAAAATGAACCAATAAATAATAATAAATAAATAGTGCTGGACAATTCACACAGCATCATCCAGACCCAAGCTAGGGAGAGTTTGTGTTATGGGTACTAGATGACTGATATACATAATATAATACATATATAGATATATATTTTTTATTTTACATAGAAAATACCCAGAACATCCGAAACAAATATTTGCACATGGTACAAACATTTATCCAAAGGCGGGAATCGAACCCTTGCTTCGCAACTTTCGCTTTTGCGTCGCAGGCGGACCTTCGCCCGTCACGCCACATCTCGGTCGTCTCGATGTATCTTCTTAAAGGAGAGGAGCAATGGGTGGCGAAAACAGGACGAGTTATACATTCACGAATACAATTGACCAGCAGTGGATGAAACTGGAACTAGGCCATTAGAATGGTATTTATATCCTAAGTGTACAAAATAGAAAATGTACAAGAAGGGGGTTAAATTAAAATAGAATTTGCCCCCATGACCCTGTGTGCCGCAATAGGGTTTTGGCTTAGCAATTGCTAAAAAACGCGAGTTTTCCTCAGTTCTAAAAAAACCCACCAGCGCCCCTGTCATCTAAACAGAGAAGTTGTCGGCTCTGCCGGCATGTGCTCAAGGAGACAAAACTCATACAATTTGTCAAATATTATGTCGGCATCTGTTTCTTGACTTGTCACGTAATTAATCCTCAAAATATGGTTGTTCTTGTGAGAAAAGTGTTCCATTTGTTTTTTTACTCTCAAGAATAACATAAAGCTTTTGATATTTCGGCAACGCCTACGCAGTGCTTAGTTTATTACATATTATAAATTTAATTAACGGTTTTCTTATACAGGTGATAGAAAACCTATTTAAGTTTAGGACCGGTATAAATATGCGATGGTATTCAAAGTTTGGTTTCACAATATAAGTAGGTTTATTTAAAACGTAAACTGTTAGAGAAATGTTTATTTTCTAAAGATAAAATAAACCTGAGCCCAAGTAGATACTCATAGAACGTAAAAACTTGAGGAGATAGGGTACGTAGGAACTTACAATTCATTGTGTTCTTAACTTTAACAGCAGAAGATAAAATTGCCAGAAGTGCGTGGAAACATTAATATTTTACTATGCATTAAGCGGTTGCATGGGATAGCTTCAAAATGAGGCCAAATGAGGTATAAAATTAAATATATCTCAACAAACGCTACTGCAGCTATAAATGCGGTTTTGAAAGAAGTTATAGCATAAATATTGCTCCCATACAGAACCGCTGCAATCGTGCCATATTCCTCAGTACGAGTTAAAAGTAACGGAATAGAAATTAAAAGTTTACGTATCGTAAGTTTCTCACGGACTCTATTTGAGATTGTTGCTAAATTTGTAGCTATTAGAGCCGTTTGTCACATAACTTTCAATGGCAAATGCAAAGGGAATATGCTGAACACATGTTCAAAATATTTTAAAAAGCAACTTCATAGTAGAGAATTCGCAACGAAGGGAGTCTGAAGACTTTAAAAAATGTGTTTTTCCCTAGCTGGGCAAAGGCCTCCCCATACATTTCCAATAACCTTAATCTTTTGCGCTCTCTCATCACTGATATTTCATTTCATTTATCCGCAAACAATTGTTACCTTGTGTCGGAATTTTACACACTGTTGCTGTAGCCGCAATTTTTTTTGTAATTTGCTTAACAAAAGAATGTACGAAATGGACTCAACCCATTTAGAAGAGTAAACAAAATCATAAAATTTTATACGTTATTTCTTATTTGAATCCATTCAGTCAATGACCGGATATAATTCAATCAGGTTCCTGTCTTGAAGTTGTGTTGTGACGTCATCAGGTGCTTAAGACATCCTTTCAAACACAAGCTTAATTCGTTACGGAAGCCCTAACTTGGTATTGTTGCTAGCTGATTAGACTTAAGGGCGGCCAACCCGTCTTACTTTTCATACAAACGCTCGTACGTGATTATGGCGCTATAACAAATCTTTCTTTGAAACTTTTAACTAATAGGTAATCTTGTGCACTATATCTAGGTTTCTATCGTAACAAAAAATCGAAATTTGGAGAAACAAATTCAGTATAAGCCACCAAAATCTGCGTTTTAGCACAAATTTTACGTGAACTTTGAGCGTCTATAATGTACTCATAAATTGTAAAAGTAAAGAAAATATTAAGATAGAAACCTTGCAAATATAATGGAGATTCTAAACGACAAAGTTTTATTTGACAAACTTGTAATGTTTACTGAAAAACACGTATTTCCTGGAACAAGTTTTATGAAATTTTCGCACACTATTCGGTTACTTTCGCACTATTCGCGAAAGTAACCGAATGCCAACCGAGCGCTCAGGCGCTTTCTCTCTCTTTTCGCTTTGCCTCTTTTTCTAACATTGCGCTGGATGAAACAACAAGCTTTTCAATCACGCTCGCATTGACGATGGTAGGACCGGGAAGGGCCCCCTTAACTCCAAGTTTGAATGCGACATAAATTCTCCTTACAGCCTTTCGTTTCTCACGTTTTTAAATAAACATTTGAATTCAGAATAGCTAATGGCACTGAAAAGGTTTGTATTATTTAATAACGCTACGGAATCCCCATAACGTTGAAAATATTAAAACAATAAAAAAGCGAAACAAAACGTAGCGAGCAAAAGCTTTTAAAATAATTTGTTTTCTGTTGTTGCCGAAGTTTTTTCGTTTTGTACCTACTTCAGTTTTATGAACACCAATGCAAGCTATGAAACTTATTTGTTAAAAGGCAAACAATCCGTCTTCCATCCTTTATGTTGCTATCCATTGCTGTTAATTGCGAGTCCAGATCAATAGCTCCAATTAACAATGTTTCACCCTCCTGCTCGCATTTATTAGTATAGGATAAATTGCTTGGTTCAATTCATAGTTTCACTGCAAGTTTTGTATGATAATTTGATCATACAGCCATGTGTCTAGGGTGAATCAATAACGTTAATACATAAAGATTATATATTGTCGAATAGCTGACCCACTCGCGATTTCATTTGCGTGGACTTTAAGGTAAAAAAGCTTCTCGAAATCACAATATTAGAATGAAGAAATATTTAGTAACAATTCCGCGTATATTTCATTCTAATATTGGGCAATGGATTTCCGCAAAGTAACGCCTGAATCTATTATTTATCTTCTCGAAATCAGCTAAAACCCTATAGGCTTTGGTTTGTTAATTCCTGAAACATGTAATTTAATTTATATTTTTTTTGATATACATACTCATAAAATAATAGGTCAATAACACTATACACTAAAAAGTTACAGCCGTTTATATTCGAAGCTATACTATGAATCTCAAACTTCAATAACCCGTTTTACCCCATTTTGTGTAATATTTTGAAAAATCCTGAAACACGTGTTCAATATTATTATATTTTTAGTATTCTCTGTAAGTTTCAAGCAAATCGGGCCTCTGACCGGTAAAAGACCTACAAAAAACACCAAAAAATTCGAACCCCCCTTTTCACCCCTAGGATTTAGGCTATTCATGAATGGTATACCAGTCAAAGCATCCTTTCTGAAATGCGAATTTCTGAAGAGCTGGATGCATTAATTTTAGTTACCGAAGTTTAGGCATGAGTCATTCGTTTCATAAAAGGCGTCGATATAATGTTTTCAACCTGTTTCGAATTCTAAATCGGTTTTATAAATATGAAATTGTATTTGGGGTAATCTGGAGGATAATCTATGGGATGAAGGCAATATGCATAGAAAAATGATCAGGAATGCGGTACAAAATTCGCAACAAATACCAATTGCATTGACAAATCAGTCCCTAAAGTCGAAGCAAGAGACGCAAGGTTAACAAAAGAGATTTTTTTTTAATATTAAAAAAAACTGAAACATAACCTTTCATATCATCTAGGACCAAAGTGCTTGGGAAGACAAATCCAACGAATCCAAATTCGAGGTGGTTGTCTTTTCGTTTAGGAGTTCATATACCTTCATAGCCACCTTTCGGTTTCGAGCATCAGATCAGTTCGATGGTACCATGACATTTCATTGTTGCCGAACTTACCTTTAGCCAAATTTAAGCTCAATCGGTTGAGGATAACTGGACTAAAATTGAATTGCAAGATTCCACCCAAACAAACATAGTTAAATAAAAGTTATGGAAAATTTCGATCCACTATTTTTGTAACACTGTAGTGGAAGCGCAGCTGCCTATATTACCTACAGACTTTTCAGTCTAGTTTAGGCAGCTGAGGCTACATAATAAATAGAACTAGAAATTCTCCAAGTACCGACTTATCTATTGTCAGTAAAATTTGTTATGTTAATTATTTTGAAATGATTCTTTTCGCCATCCTTTTTTTTTTTCATCTTTTAAAGCTTGTTTAAAGATTTGAGATTGAAACCATCAGAATCGTTATTTTTGTCGACCATCCTTTCGCAACATGTCTTAAGGTTTTTCTGACAACAGATTTAAATAACAATAACAAAGCTAACGAATGTTTATAAATTATCACGGGTTTTATGGTATTCCGTAAGAGGTTCTAAACAAACACTTCTGTCGGACCACACGCACGGCGTGATTCACTGATCGCCATCGCGGAGGTGTCCATCAAAAGATGAGGAAAAATTTGGGACAATCTTTTGTCATTTTTGGGAAGTAGATTGTCAGGAAAGGGATACGCGATACAGTATCTTAGAAATGTATTAACTAAAAGCTGCTGCCTATCGGGATAAGAAGTAACCTATATGTTATTTCAGGCCCCAAACTATACCCATACCAATTTTTAGCCCAATTAGTTCAGTAGGTAGTTTTTGCGTGAAAGAGGAACAAACAGCGATTTCCGCATCCTACAATATTGTAGGATGCGGAAATCGCAGTAAAGACACAGTAAAGACAGAGTAGAGACAGTATATTATGTTGCCGTCGGATCGTACAATTAGGCCGTTTGTAGTATGGCTAAATGGTTTACAAAATGGTGCCATTCAGTTGATTGCCTATGCCGATTGTTGAGCGATCAACTTTCAATATGGCTTAACGTCACCGCGAATGTAATTAATAAGGTATTCCACACAAATCAGCCTTCGTTTTGTAAGCGGTCTAGCTAGGCTGATTCAACGATCTGACGGCGGCTGCGACAGATATACTAATTATTGACTAATAGCAGTATATTAATGCTAAAACCTGGCTGACTTTTTACCCTGAATATCATTTGCCACACAATTTTCTTTACAACCAAGAATAACAAAAAACGATCTTAGAAAAATATTCAATTACTTCAGTACCTTATTGTATCACGAGTTGCCTACGTATTATCAAAACGTAAATTATTTTTCGTCACGATCATGAACTCTAATTATCCTTGAACCCAAGTTCTTACAAAGAACAGTAGCGTGTTACCGCGTCGTTGTAATAACATTTTATAATTTACCGTTTATATATTTCATGAATCGTAATCCAACTTGAAAAACTGAGAAATTAAGCTACATACAACAAGCAAACAGAAGAACCAGTCTACCTTAAATGGGGTAAAGTCCTCCTGAAGTTTTTGCCATCCACCACGGTCCTGAACTTAGCTCTTTGCAGAAGGAGCAACTATTGCGGCAACAGGCAATTCGTAACTAGCTTTTTATATTTAAAAGTTAAAAAATCAGTTGAAGTTGAAAAGTTTACAGTTTCTTCAACTAAAGTTGCTTTTTCTGCAGGTCGCCTTTAACTTCGAGCTCATTAGACATGCGCTTTATTTTGACCATCAAAAGACCATGGTAGGTTAATTCAATATCAAGCCATATCAAAATACAGTGTACCTATGTCATGCTCTATTTGATGACCACTTTATTTGATGACTATTATAGAAAACTAGCTGTTACCCGCGGTTTTACTCGCTTTAAATTCGAATTTCACATTTCTAAGGGGATAAAAAAGTTTTTTTTCCCGTAAATCTCCCATGGGAATTTAATGTTTTACCAGGACAAAAAGTCGCCGATGTTACTCTTTATCCTTACAACTAACAGCTAAAAATCAAGTTAATATTTTGCTTAGTTGGGACGTGAAGGACGGACAAACAAACAATCACACTTTCGATAATATTAGTTGGGATTATCAAGACAATATCAACTTCATTTCAACATCAAATATATTAGTTAATGCGGAATAAGTTAGTTAATGCTATTAGTTTGTTTTATATCTAATTGTTCATTCCTCTAGGCAGCTCATTGTTATACTAGCACGAACAACCATGCGATACCTACCTAATAATCAATATTCGAGATAATGCACTTTTCCGATGTTAACTTAAAATTAATGTATAATAAGTACATACACCCACACACACACACACACCAATTAATAGCTGTTCTTAATGTTAAATTTAAGTTTATACGTTATTTTAATTTAAAACTAAATAAACTTTAAAATGCTTAAAAACTAAGTAAAAACTTGAACAATGAATGACGAGGAGCGAGGAGGAGAACACTACCTGCTGAGATACAGTGCTCAACTAGTTCGGCAGGTAGAGCAACCCAATCCAAACCACTGTCAGTCCATAGTACCTACCTATTTCCTTTTATATCAATAGCTATTCAAACACGCTCAACAATATTCCAAGCTCGCATGCAACTTGAATTTGCAAATAACTTCACCAATATTTGAACTTATAAATCAGACCTGATTATGTGCATATTCTAAGCTTATTTGGACCACGCGAACATGCCAAGCCTTATCGGGGTATTAAAAAGATATAATGTAATTTCAGTCATAGCGTGCCTACATAGTCACAAGCCCCAACTTTGATGCGCTCGAAAACGAAACTTTAGGACAGGTTATACCACCAGAGCTTGGCGCATGATAAAAAGAAACAATGAGGAAATGATCGCTGGACCAATTCCTTAAAACAACCCTCACCCATACCAATTTTGCTCATAGTCAGAAGACTGATCGCAGATGAGAATGAAACTAAAAAAACACCATGTGGTACTTACGACGGTGAACATCTTTCTAGGTTCAAGCGTGACCACAATAGGCCTCATCATCAATCACTTCTCACTAGGCCAGATAAATCCTAACGCTAAGCCTATGTTTAACAGACTTCGAAAAAACTAGTAGGTTCTATGTTCTGCGGCATGTATGTTTTTTATATGTATTTGTATTTACTTATGTACGAGTTCTTATGTTCGTTGATTTCTCCGTAAATAATGAACTGATTTTGATAATTCTTTACTTTTTTTACTGTATAGAGAACGATCCCGGGGTCGTCCCATAAAAATATAAAAATTATATTCCCGTGAGTTTAGTATAATATGTGTCCCGCAAAAAATAAAAACTGTAAAATGTAGGGATGTAAAAATCAGTTTTTTTTTGTTTTATCAAAACAATCAAATTATTATATAAAAAAAGCTTTTTATACAATTTAAAGCTAGGCACGACGACGGTTCCGCTTAGATCAACAAAGATATTCCACTTTCTCTGGTTAATCACTTGATATATCTATCATAGCACATGCCTCGGTGACATGCTCACAAAAAACTTTTATCTTTGTAAAATTACACTCAATCATCGTATTCTAATCTTGTACATCTTAATATGGCTCTTATCTAATATCTTTATCGAGACCAATTTCATCAAATTTTTTCGGTCGTTAAATATGACAGACCCCTCATCGGTCTGTCATATTTAACGACCGAAAAAATGTCGTTATCTTATATCATTCCGCTTTTAGGTAACTTATAGGTATTATTAAAACTAAATATTCAGTTCAGGTTAACTGTTTTTCTGTTCAACAGAACCATAGCTAACAAAGACAGCACATAATTTTTTTATAGATTTAAAGCTGGTAATGACAACTTTGAAAATACCAAAAAACGCTAAGTTATCTCAGAAATAAGTTTAAAGTCGTGTCACCGCCCTACTCGAATTTGTAAAGATATTCAAAAGATATTTGCAACGCAAGGACAGCCGTCTCCAGAATTAAATTCAGCAAGAAAATTCGTTGAAATTTCGTAAATAAAATTTAATTTTGCAGAGCAAAGTCTGTCTAATGAGGGGCGCAATTATGAACCTCTACCCTCTCATCCTTAATGGCATCAAAGTTATCTCATAATTACGACGATCAGATTTCACTTTCGATATAAAATAAGTGCTCGTCAAGCTTTGGTAAACAAATTTGACAAGGGATCAGAAATCTGGAAGAATATGATCGTCGATTCTTGAATCATAATTTTGCAGTATCCAGTATTTGGCTATAATAGCGGCGCTCGCACTCCCATTTTAATCCGGCGGAGAGTACTTGTACTTCCTTTAGCAGACTTCGCGTCGACCCTCTGCATCATTTATAATCATAACTTCTCGAGTGAACACTTTAACTTCGCACCTTGCCTTGCCTAGCACTCGACTCGATGCGGAGAAAGAATTTTTGCGAGGATTTTGTCCTCGCGTCTGAATTCCAACTTTGTTGAACTTAGGCCCAATTTCGTTTGTTCCAACTTCCCCGCTACAAAAGTTCCATTTAATATCATATTATTATCTGAATTTCTCTGACGTTTCTTGTAAATCTCAGCTTCGTGGAAATGTTCACTGCGTAGTAAAAGTTTCAAGGCTTCTATGTGGCTTTTTGTTGAGTGTTAATTAGCTGCCATTAGCTTTTACGATGTTTTGATAGAATCTAATTCATTAGTCTTTTCATAATCATAATAAAACTACTTAGCTGCGCAGCTTTCCCATTACTATCTTTATCTTTTCATTCGCTGAATACACAAAGCTTTATTGAAAAGCCAGCTTTGTTAGAGGTAAATGTAGAAAAGCCTCTGGTTCTTTCATTTACGTAATGACTATTTCAGTTAATTTCCTGAGATGATTTAATTCAATATGAAATTTGCTAATAATGCCAATTGCCCACCACCTAATCCAAACCTCACGACGACGGGCACATATTATAGCCCTTAGCTTATGTCAGACTTTTTGTGGATTGGGTAAAATACCGTTAACGAACAGGTATATCCATATCTATTCGTATTTTTAGGAAAATATTTAGATTTACATATCACAAACTCCAATATTAACCAAATAGCCATTAAAACTGGTAAAACTGCCTGAAATCGTGGAAATACAATACAATACGTGGCAATTACTCGGTGCTCGCATTGTAGGACGACGGACCGACATCTCGGGTCGTTTTAATCAAACCGCCTGGGAATTTCATTACGAGACGCCGTTTATTTTAGTGGTATCTGTTCTTCTCACGAGCAAGAACAAAATGACAACAGCTGGTCTTTTCGTATTCATTACATTTCTATCTATAAAAAACATTAATTGTATTATATTTTTCGGAGTGTGGGTGGGATATCTGGACTGTAGTCATCGATCACGTTCCGTCCCCGATCGACGACTGTAGCCCTATAAGACTGCTTATTATTACAAACTTTTGTTTGTCATAATCATAACTTTGTGCCAGTTTGTCTTTATATTGAGAGAACATTTCCTTTTAACCAGGAGGCTTGCCAACTCATTCAATTCTGATGTCTAATCACAATGATACATCTTTTGACAGGCATTGTATTGTTCAAGGAGGTTCAAGGGCAAAAACCTCCTTTTCTTCCACTCCTCTGTATTTTACGTTACGTCTGTTCATTTCATTGATATTTTGACAAGTATATATAGAGTCCTTCTACAATATGAAACCTTTGTCATGTCCTTCCATTGGTTATTTAATCAGGGTCTGATTCATGCGCTCGCTCGGTGCTGTAGGCCGCCCTGCTTAAATATTTAAATGTTGTTTACATAACTGTACTCTTGATTCGTGATTGACCCATCCTTGACGTCAAATAAAGGCTTTTTAGGGCTAGCGTGATCAAAATTCGAAATTCACATTGAATGGTTTTCAGTCACAGTTGGCTCGGATTTTAGTCCACCACAGCGAGTCGAAGATAGAAGACACTGTCGTGCAAGCAATTGGGCTTCAATCCTCATCAATTATTTATACGATTACTTGTTACGCTGGGTTTTACTGGCAGCGTAAACATTTATACAAATCGATGTATTCATACAGCTATATCTCTTTTTCAGATCAATTACACAACGGCATCGATTTAGTCTGACAATAGCTTCCAAGCCCATTATAAGGTAAGTCCTACTATAAGCTCTGAACATTGCCATCACATGCTAACCGATAATGCGCGTGCTGGTTTAATGGGTGGCCTACATTCTTAATAGCTGGGTTTAGCTCTTAACGAGAGCTGTAAGCTGTCTTATATTTAACGAAACACGCAGATATTGAACCAGAAAACGTTGCTTTAGTGAGCAAGTTTGGAGGTGATTTGAGTGCTTAAAATAAAGATTGAAACTATTGACTTACGTTACGACTTACTAAGAACGACGCGACCAACTGGACATATTACATTCGACGAAGTGTTGGTCCGATTGACTCAGGATTATAACGCATGGAGGGATCAGGGCATTTGCCCAACAGTGGAACGTTTGGACTACTTAGTACAAGTCTTGTAAAATTGAGTAATAAGTGGTCACAGTTCTGATAGAATTCGTGCAATCAAACAGTATACCTTCTTATTAAGATCATTCGATTGTTATGTTTAGTCTAGACCGTTTTAAGTTACGATTACCTACAAGCTGTGAAAACAATAAGCTCGCGCAAAAGTTTCAAGATTTCTTTGAGCCTGAACAATTTCTAAACGAAACTAATTTTGTTTGTAAGTTAAATTCTCCCCGGAATCTCTATTACGAGACGGCAAATTCAGTCCTTGTGTGATATTCCATCTAAGTTTGCAACGGTTCTGATTGATTATTTTTGCAGGACTTTTCCGTAGATATATTTTTCTTTTATCTGAATTGTCTCCATCTCACCTTCGTCACTGAAAATATGTACAACTCGCGTATGATATTGCAGAGGCTAAAATTAGTTATGTTCATTGTTTTGGAAAATCGCCGGTTCTGTGTCTCCTTTTCTAGGACTTTACTACATTGGCTACGTTGTATATCTATGTATCATCACCATCATCATCATCATCATCATTATCATCAACATCATCATCATCATCATCATTATTATCATCAGCCCATACACGTCCATTGCTGAACATAGGCCGCCCCCAAACGACGCCACGAATCTAATTGTTGCCATCATATTGAGGGGGAGGTTGTGTTTTGTTTGTTTCATATCTATGTATACTTGAGACAAATTCTATCTGAAAGGTTTTTTTAATACACCAAAGCAAATAATAACTAAAAGGCATATGCTTGGCGTTGAGTTTCAGATATAATTAGAAATCTAAAATAATTCTAGTTTAAAATCAACAAGAGATATAAGTTGCGTATAAAAAATACACGCCATCAAAGTATAATTTTAAGTTAAGTATGGGATGGGCGGTTTGTGTATAAACATTTAACATCGAATTGGGCTGGAGTAAAGGTATCACGTGAGGAGAGCTGCTTACTGAAGCTAGTTAAATATATTTCTCGAGAAACCTCGTGTCGAAAGGTTAACCTTAATCGATTGACGACTTCCCAGCTGACATAAAAACTAAAAACAATGCTTCAATTGTGAAAAGCGTTATTGTCAAGTTACAAAACAATTGACAACCATTCATTCCAATAGTTTTATGTAATTGCACAAAATAACACCCAATTATGTAACTTTAGTAATTTATTGGTTATGGTTACGCTTCGTAATACTGTATTTAAATTGGTAATTAAGTACAGCTACGTACATTTTGTCGGTTGGGTGGATTTTATAAAATATTTTCAGGCTCTTTCTAAAAATCTGAGTTAACGGCCACCCATTTTTTATTTTAACTTTTTTCTAGTTAAAATAAAAAATGGTGCTTCAATCACTATACATGAAACCAATATTTTATAATGCTAAAATTATAGAACAACGATAAAATAGATAGGGCAGGCCATATAGCTCGTAGAACCGATAACCGCTGGGGAGTAAAGGTTCTCGAGTGGCGACCGCGATGCAATGCGAAACGGAGTGTGGGAAGACCTCCCACTCGATGGACCGACGACATCGTAGCGGTCGCAGGGAGTCGTTGGATGGAGGCGGCTCAGGACCGCTATTCGTGGCGTCGTTTGGGGGAGGCCTATGTTCAGCAGTGGACGTGTACGGGCTGATGATGATGATAAAATAGAACCTTTCAAACTCAGCAAGCATATTTTATCGGTCGCTGCACCCGACTGTCGTTGCATTTGCGTTGCTTAAATTAATAAAGTGCTAATAAAACACTACATATTCAAATACATATTTACTCAGTCTGATCTAGACCACAGGTACTAATCGGATGAATAACTTAATTTACCTTATTAGTGTTTGCAAAAAAAATTGTCTACAATAGTACATTTCACGCAGGAGCCGTTCCAGAAAAGTTTACGTTCTTAGATTTTTATCCGTCAGAAAAGTAAATACGGTACCTATCTATCTTGCTCTTGGTATATTTATTTATTACTAATACATAATATATTTTCTACTTTATGTATATCGTAGTATAATTTTATTTTATGTATTAAGGTTGTATATACCCTTGCCTTTCTTAAATTGCTAATTTTCTATCCATCCAAAGGTTGCCTGGAAGAAATCGCTTCTGAGCGATAGGCCGCCCATTGTACTTGTTTATATTGAATAGTTAATATCTATGTGTTTTATTTATCTTTGTGGTGTACAATAAAGAGTTTTGTAATTGTTTGCATTTGCTTCGTTATCTAGCATTATAAACTTTCAGAGTTGGAAATGACCACAGACGTGGCGGCTAGTATCATGCCTGTGAAAATTACTTAGATCGAATTAATATTTATTTGGGTTAGGATAATATTTTTCCAAAAAACAAAAATCTGTTCAAAGTCATTTCATTGTGTATGATACAAAGAAACAGTGACTCTTCAGGGAACCTGTTCCTAAGTGTACTATTGTTTGTCATCAACATCTTCCTGCCGGCGCAACATGTTTTTCTCTTCCACTCTTCCCTATCAGTCCTCATCTCTGTACTTTTCATCTTTCTTAGCCGTGCCATCTTTGACTGAATCCATCTTTTCCTTGTCTTCCTCTCACATTATATCATTAATCTCTGCGTTCTTAGACTTCAAGTAAGTACATAAATAAATATACCAAAACACATGATAAATAATGAAAAGTATTTTGACAATACTCTGTAGAAAGCGTCATTATTTTTGTTTGATTAACATTTTCGATTGTTTCATTACCAAAATAATTACAATTCGTAATGAGGCATAATAATTGCCAAAAGAACAAACAACTTGTGTAGGTATTTCGTATATAGAGATTATATAAAGAAGGAAGTAATGCCTAAAATGTTTTTATATATTAGTCGACCAAAAATATTAAAATTAACTTTTCTTAATTAACAGACCATAACCGTATTCATGATACGCTGTTAATTTTAATTTTTAATATAAAAGAGTTTCTCATTATGCAGGTTGGGTAACAAACGTAACAATCCTAAACATAGGTCTCGAAAGTTATTTAGAACAATTAGTCCGTATGTTACGTACGTTAGTAAAATATACTAATTTACACATTATGCGCTCGGCGGCGGCGTGCGGCGCGGTGGAGCTCCCTAGAAATTGTTTTAATAAATTCGAATAGTTTCACCCAATTTTCAGAGAGATATGGTTTTACTTGCGGAAATTCTATTATCAGATATTATGATAAAATTCTGGCAAAATAAGTGGTTATTATGTTTATGTTATTTGAAGAGAAGAAAATAATATTTTATGTATACATATGTAACTCAATCAACAAAAACAATAAACAATGATTTAACAATAAAAGACAAAACAGACTAATTTTTGCCTCGTGTCACAAATCGGTCTTTGATGCTGGATTTGACTAACGACTGCAAGCTTTCTTGTTTTTGATAAAAGTTAGACACCAAATGCCGGTGATAGGCTCATCGCATAATTATAATATGAATGTATTGAAAAACGCAAAAATTCCTTATTATTTACACGGTTTTTAAGTTTCTCGGGGTAAATACTTATCTCTCGGTATGAAATTTTTGTAGGACCTTCCCGGATCATTCTCCATACAATATATAAAATATAATGAATCAGTATCAATAACTTTATTTCTTTAGGCTTACAAAATAAGCACTTAGACAAGTCAAATTTTATACTATAAACATAGTTATTGTTTGTATAAAATGGTTTACAAAACCCAAGGCTTAAATGATGAATGACAGCTTTCAAAACCAAGAATTGTTTTGAGCTTCTGTGTCAATGTCGTTAAATATTTTCTAATGCCGTTGGTATCATCGAAGCAAAGCACAGAAGCTCAAAACAATTCTTGATTTTGAAAGCTTTCATTCATCATTTAATTGATCTTTCGTTCGGTTTCGAATTCAAATTTAAACATTTCTTACTACACATTTGAAATTTTGTGAGAAGATTGTGTTCTAGTTTTTAGTGATAACTTTGCTATTACCATGTTGTTTTCTGTAATTGTTATCAGTTTTTGTCAAGTATTCATTCATAAATGTCTTTGTTAACTTACAATATCTTGGATTCTAAATCGAAGTACCTAATGAACGAACCATTCTCAAATTTTGCAATACGGAGTTCTGGGATGACAAACATACTGACAGAATATCTATCAAAGATATTATGTAAAACGAAAACGCGGACAGTAGCTAGTAATCCATAAAATAACGTGTATTTTAACCGACGAAAAACAAAAGAGGAGTTTCTATGTTCGGTTGTATGTATTTTATTTGGAATTTTTATTTGGAAAAATTTTCGTGAAGAGAATATCAATAACACCTTATTTCATATTTGATAATAATATCCAGGTTTTTGAATCGGAGTATAGTTTTGGCGTTGTTCACGTAAAAACACAATCAATATTCACAAACTTTCGCATTGACATTTTACATGAGGCATTCGACACAAGATACCCGTAGGTAGTTGTTCCCTCTGTATGGGTGGTCTCGACACAGTATTTTTCCACAAGATTAAGCAATTTTAATCCCGCGAAGTCCGAAAAATCTCTTTTGTGTACACTCTTAATCAAGTTCCCTCAAAACTTGGCAAAGCCCAAGCGATAACAGCAACTTAAGATTACGTTCTTGGTCTGAGCTTCTGGCCACGTTATTAATAAGTAGGTGTGGTCTGGTGAATCGATATTACCCTTTCGAAGTTGGGTAAAGCTCATGGACATTAACGATGCGGTTTTCCGTTAAATAAACCATTCTCAAGCTGCGAGGACCGAGAACAACAATAGAGAATGTAAATGGAACAGTTAAGTACAACAAAGCGATAAAATTTACGCATTTAGAAAACGTTGAGTTAGACAACTCTACCTCCGGCCAAAAAGGTCCGAAATAGTATAGTTCACGTCTTGATGTTGGTATACATCTTATCTCTTGAAATATTGTATACTCATAAGCCGATTCGCAACATTCAATGCATTGGTATCTGGTTTTGCTTATAGGATGTTGAATTTTGTGAAAAAATATGTCTAATTATCGGCCTTTAGCATATTTACCAAGTAAAGATACGTTTTGCGGCATCCGGTCTCAGCGCCGCGCCGCCGCCGCCGGATGTAAGAATATCGGCGCACGCGCACGCGGCTTGTCGTTTTGATCCAAAAATGTCAATCCATCACTGTCCAATGTTTACAAGGAAAGTGAACGCAAAGATTCTTATGGTGATTTATTTTAGAAATCCGAAAATAAAATTTATCGTCCGTGTAGCTCGTGCTTTACCAGTTATTGTCACTTGGATGATCGAAAGTGCGTTATGAAATTTAAGACGTATTCTTTTTCATAACGAACTTTCGATACCTATTTAATTTGATTTATTGATAAACTAACTCAAAATAGACAAAATAATGTTCAAGTTAAAATGTTATTTTTTCCCTGAAAAACTTTTCTTGGACACTTTCGATTCCTAAACAGTTACTAGGTAAGTAAAGTCAGTAATTTACGCGCAAAATTGCAATCCATTTAGTCATTTCGACTGTCAAATAAATCTTTCAGTCACAGAGGGCAATCCTTAGATCAGGAAAAAGGCCATCGTCTCTACACTGAAACGAGACGCCCCCTGCTAAATAAGGGCAATGGCACGAACAGGTTTACTTTATATAAGTCGTCTTAAATAATTAAATTACCATGTAAAAATGGCCACTTCATACGCTGGAGACTGCGTACCAGACCAGCAAAAACAATTTCTACTTCCACACCATTAGGTCATAACTCGTTTGATTCATAAAACACCTAATGGGACTTCGAGTCTCGATAAAAACATCATTTATCTATTAAATTATTTGTAATGCCCTTCCCTTTTCCTCATGCATCGCACATCAGAGAGGACTTTGAGTTTTTGTTCGTCTAGTGCTAGTGTCTTGTTCGTTAAGAGTTCTTGTATGTCTATGTAAGGCATAGTCGGCATTCGCTGACTATCAGCAAAATAGGGAATGTAGTTCTATTACAAGGAGCGCTTCTAATGATCACTGTGACAAAACATAGCACGCTTTTAGATTTATATTTAGGAATGTGTAAATGTAGATCGGGTGAACTTTGATACTCGTAAATTTCTGTATGTCTAGGTTGGATAGCTATTATATGGACGGAGAGTTCCTTAAACTTTAAAGGTACTAAAATATAAGACAAGCTTCATTTTGCTGAAACTCTATTCAAATTTGCAGTGGAATATCATTTCAATACAACAGAAATTTTGTTGAGAATTCCAAATAATGCAAGTCGGTTTATTTTCCGCCTATTATGAAAACTAAAAAACTGCGCACTTGCACAATAAATGGGTTATTCCAATTTGCACGTTTTTTGTTCGTTAAACAAAGTAACAGCGCTGCAGCAAAATTTTTCATGACTCAGAAATTCTCATCGTTTTTAAAGGTTTCGTTGACACTTTCATATCCTGTGATTCTGGCATTATGCATGCATGCATGCATGACTAAGTTCCTCCTACTTGTGACTAATCGTCTATTTTGATCTACAATGCATTGATTTGCACACGTTTATTTTCAACGACGAACCCGTTGTGTAATGGAGGCCTACCACAAAGTTTTTACAAAACAGTTGTGCTTCGGGAGAGTTTGGTTTTAGGTGTGTACCAATCTCGATCTCAACGTCTACTTCCATTCGTACCCTAACCGTATCATGGGTAGAAAGTAAATTAATAAATAGAAAATTCTTAAGACACCAAAAAATTTACACAGTTGAAGACAATGCTTGATGAATTATGCGTAGTCAATGTAAAATAACGAATGAACAAAACTTAAGTTATTCCGTTATCATGGCGTATGCAACTGTGGCGAAAAATTGGATAAATCTAAATAACACTATGGCAAATATCTCGCTATTAGTGACTTGAACGAATGATTATCAAATTTTTCACAAGAATAGAAGAGAGAGCGAAATGATCGCCATAATTGCGTATTTGACGCTAGAAGAACTTAAGTGCAATTCCTACCTGCATTTAGTATAAATTATTAGTCAAAATGAGGACATATTCGCACTTGTACTATTATTACATTGCTTGAGATTGTAGTAGGGCCCCCTGGAGACGTATCTTGAATGTACCTAATGCTTTATTCTGTGGTGTAAACCGTACCTACGCTGAGTCAGAAGCTATTTTCGAAGTTTCGATGCGCTAACGTGGTTACAAGCGAACATCCGATGCGCTTATCTGAAGCTTACGTTTCTGAAGCAATTATTGGGTTTAGATTTTTTCTTAGAGTAGTTTCTCTTCTATAATTTAGACGAGTTAAAGTCATCAGTCTTATTTACTAACCGGACAAATGTGGAATGAAATCATACGGTTCTCTATTCAATTAAATAAGGTCTTGATCTATTTAGGGGTCGAAAGCTCGGCTTTCTATATCCGTTTCAGTTCGTATCTAGCTTATCTTAAATAGATTCAACTTCACTGTGTTGTTATTCTGTCGGATGATAACGTACAGTTTTCTCTATCAAAGGTTTATCTGATCGACACAGGCTTGATATTTTTATCGTTAAGAAAGGTGTTGTTTTTGTTAGATTGACTCTAAAAGTACTTAATTAGCATACTTATTCTACTTAGGTATTTGTGTTCTAGTTAGCTTTTACTTGCGGCTTTTTCCGCGTCTTTTACTCCTTATCGATGGGGACCATGTCATGACCTATCACAAAAACAGCTTGTTCCATACGATGCCGATGGCTTTTCTCGCGTGGTTATGGTTACAGTGCAGCTACATTCCACATTACAGCTTTCATTACATTCTGCGGGTAGTTTCAGCGTTTAATGGTAACATCGTTACATCTTACCTCCTAACTTTCGCTCGGATAACTCGTACGTATGATATAATATAACTCAATTTATCTTAATTTCGTCGTATAAATGCAAGATTTCATTATGCTCAGAATTAGGATTGATGAAATTACTAATTTGGAAGCCAGTTCATCATTGCCACAGTTCTTGGAGTAGTCGATCATTCATTGTTAGGATTCCGTACCCAAAGGGTGAAAACGGGACCCTATTACCAAGCCTCCGCTGTCTGTCCGTCCGTACATCAGCAGCGGGCTGTATCTCGTGAACTGTAAAGGTAGATAGAATTTTTCACAGAACGTGTATTTCTCTTGCGGATATAACATTAAATAATAGAAATATAATGCATATTAAAATGTAGTTCAAAGGAGCTGCCATACAAAAAAAATGTTTTTTTATCGATTTTTGCACTAGACACACACACATAGACTCGAGAAGATCTTTTGATCCGTAATTGGTAGACAGTTACATTTTGACGGAGTCGTACCACTGTTGAATAGCTATAACAACAAATAATAAAAATAAAAGAAATTTAATAATTAAGGGGTGCATACCAATTTGGGGTACCGATCACAGAAGTGAGCAAGAAACGACGGGCGCGGTCAGTACTAAGATGGGTGACTGCGATTTTTGGATTGGCTTTTTTTTTTAATTCGGTTTTAGGTTTCCTTTAGCGAAATAGTTATTTACGGTGGTACGGAACCCTCCGTGTAAGAGTCAAATCGCACTTGACCGGTTTTATTTAGATCACGCAACCTCACGCACCAACCATCTCTACTGCACTTAATCACTAGAATTATAAATAATTTAAAAAAAATTGAAACTTTATATTACCTGATTTTATATCATCTAGGACCAAAGTGCGTGGGAAAACAAACTCAACGAACCCAAACTCGACGTGGTTAAGTCGTTTCGCTTAGAAGTTCCTATGGCCACCTTCGGTTTCCATCATCAGACCAGCTCGATGGTACCATGACATTGCATTGTCACCGAACTTACATAAAGTATGCCAAATTTCACCTCAATCGGTTGAGGATAACTGGTCTAAAATTGAGTTGCAAGATTTCACCCGAACAAACATACATACATCATCATCATCATCATCCCGTACACGTCCACTGCTGAACATAGGCCTCCCCCAAACGACGACGCCACGAATAGCGGTCCTGAGCCGCCTCAGTCCAACGACTCATACATACACAGCAAGTTAAAAATATATATAAAAATACTATCGCTACTACGCGTTTGTCTGAACGCGATAAACTTAAAAACTACTGAACGGATTTTCATACAGTTTAGTAAATAATTTATGAAGATTTAGGCGTTGAACTCATTGGGGTTATGTCTGAATTGGTTGAAAATATGAAATATGACGACAGGAGCTTTGCTGACGTGCGCCTCGTAAACCAAAAGAATTATTATAAAATCAATGTCGGTATTGTGGAATTATTTATCTTTAAAGGCTCTATTACCCTCGAAAAGCCAGGCGGGTTGCTATTGTAGTTAAATCGTCATCATCATCATCAGCCACTGCTGGACATAGGCCTCCCCCGTACGACGCCACAAATAGCGGTCCTGAGCCGCCTCTATCCTCCATTTTGTCCCGTAAAAGAGCGTGCGAAGCTGCGGGTAGGAGCTTGTAAGCCATGAATGTACACTTTTACTTGTATATGACATAATGTAAAGAAAATATAACTATTATTTTACCAACAACTGGAAAAGTCAGAATGCCGGTTTTGAAACTATAAAATCATTCACAGGATTGATGAATGCCAGTGGTTTAAAAAACTTTATTGCGTTTAATGCACTATTACTTGTATATGCCATAGATGGTATAACAGTTTATAAGCACAGAAGCCGCCAATTAAACCAATTAAAGAGCATCAGTCGACACGCGTGCGCCGTATCATAATATCTCTTAATCAATTAGATCGGGCTTCTGAGCTGAGGTCATTGGCATTTATTTGTACGCGGTATGCGTAGGTTAGTTGATGCGGAAAATCATTATGTGACATGACTTGATAGAATGCCATTGCGTTCTGTATAAATTGATTGTTAAAAAAACGACGCAAGTCTTTAATATATACACTGTTTTTATTGTATTTCCTCGGGATTTTTTGGGACCACCTCGGGACTGTTCTTTATATAATAGCGAAATAATTTTCATAACCCCGACTTACCAACGTAGGAGTTGGTGACCAGGTAAAATCGGTCCATGACGGAGAGATCGATGATCATACATAAAAAAACGTACATATACAGCCGAAGACAGAACCTACTCCTTTTGAAGTCGGAAAAAATGGGCAATCTGTAAAATTTAATCTGAATCTGTGACTGTCTTACAGATTGAATATAATAGGTCTTTAACATATTTTGTAATCGGAAGGGTAGTGAAAAGAAATTAGAACTACTTTATTTTTTATTTACAAACATTTTTGGAAAAGTCCGATTGCCGGTTTTGAAACTACAAATCATATACAGGATTTAGGAATGCCAATTTGTGGTTTAAATTTTTTTATTGCGTTTATTTCGTACTACACGTTACTTATTTATTTTATGCCCAAAAACTACTTTTAAAAGGCAGCATGCAGTTTCGTTACTACCTACAATTTGAACTTGACAACCATTACTTTTGTCTCTTCAAGAAGTTCCTTCAAATAACATACCAAGTACCATTTTTGCCACACGTTCAATTCTCGGCAAACTCTAAATCTTCATATCTCCGTCCCCTACTCCCTAACGAAACTGTTGACCAATATGAGTGAAGTTTGGAGCGTAAAATGCCTGGTATTCAGGCCGCGATGATTGCCCCCCACTCCCCGCCCAGATTCCTAGAACAATGCACCTCTCATCTCTGCCTTTGTCTGCCCGCTGATGGTTATATCAAAGTTTGAGATGCTTTTGAGGCGCGAAGGAAAACCGAGCGAGAAGATAGTGCTAGTAGAATCTTTAGCTTATCAAAGCAAGAAATTGTCTTATAAAATCCGTGATATTTTGCTATACCTGTCTATAGGACAATATTGGGATACATAGGTACTCGGAATTGTGTCTCAAAGTTTCGAATGGATTATGATTATATCAGTTATTTGCTTATCTTCATCATGTTCTAAAGATCAGTGCAAGAAAACACTTTTTCATGAACCCAGTACTGATTATTTTCACCACTTTTTTTAAACCTTATTAATCAAATCCGCTTATTTAAAGTAGTTCTGTGCTTATATATAGAACTACTGGAACAAATTGCTCCAGTATTTAACTGCATAAAACTTCTGGGACACAAAATCACCGCAAAAAGTATTACGTACAGAATAATACTTCTTACGTTTTCAGATATTCCCAAATGCAAACCTCTTCTATTGTCACGACAAAAAGGTAAAACGTAGAAATGGTCCGAGCTTGTTTAAATAAATAATCATTAGCGTGGTTATATCAAAGTTTGAGATGCTTTTGAGGCGCGAAGGAAAACCGAGCGAGAAGATAGTGCTAGTAGAATCTTTAGCTTATCAAAGCAAGAAATTGTCTTATAAAATCCGTGATATTTTGCTATACCTGTCTATAGGACAATATTGGGATACATAGGTACTCGGAATTGTGTCTCAAAGTTTCGAATGGATTATGATTATATCAGTTATTTGCTTATCTTCATCATGTTCTAAAGATCAGTGCAAGAAAACACTTTTTCATGAACCCAGTACTGATTATTTTCACCACTTTTTTTAAACCTTATTAATCAAATCCGCTTATTTAAAGTAGTTCTGTGCTTATATATAGAACTACTGGAACAAATTGCTCCAGTATTTAACTGCATAAAACTTCTGGGACACAAAATCACCGCAAAAAGTATTACGTACAGAATAATACTTCTTACGTTTTCAGATATTCCCAAATGCAAACCTCTTCTATTGTCACGACAAAAAGGTAAAACGTAGAAATGGTCCGAGCTTGTTTAAATAAATAATCATTGTATTCCCAGTTGGAATTATCCCTGTTTCAAGTCATATTAAGCCTTGTGACTAAAATACCTGGCAACGGACGTTTCAGGTCAGGGCTTTCATTTCCCCTCAATTGTTTGTAAACTGAACTTAATACGAGGGCCTGTTATTATGCCTATTTTGCAGTTTCATAAATTGCTTCTGTCTACATTGAAATTTGAATATACTACTAGCAATATTATGTACTACTAGAAATTTGAATAGTGCTATTTTCTACCAGCAGGTCTGTTTAGATTATATTATCTCTACTATTTCTACTCATACTATTATCGCCGCTAATGAGGTATCTTTTTATTCTACTCCTACGAATAGGTATTATAAATGTTAAAGTTTGTATGGATGGATGGATGGATTTATGAATGTATGGATATTTGTTATTCTTTCACGCAAAAACTACTGAACCGATTTGGTATGAGTATAGTTTGGGACCTGGAATAATATATAGGCTATTTTTTATCCCGATAAAACGCGGGCGAAGGTGCGGGCAGCAGCTAGTAGTAACATCTGAAAAGACCGGCAGACTACTAAATCCACTACCATTAAATCAATTCATCGAACGATCGGAATGAACCTGGATGGCGTTGTGTAGCAGATTGGAAACCGCAGAAATTCTCAGCCTCTTGCTAATATTTCGGTATTCGAGAAGATTTCGCTTCGTGACATGATATTGAAGTGAAACGTAATTTAAGCTTCGTTAGAAATAGAAAAGAACCCTATCCTACGCTATATAGCTATAATACAACAAACAACCACAACAAGGCGAACCGATGTGGCGCGTCGGGCAAAGGTCCGCCTGCGGCGCTGGAGGTTGCGGGTTCGATACCCGCCTTGGGAAAAATGTTTGTACGATCTGCAAATATTTGTCTCGGGTGTTCTGGGTATATTCTATGTATAATAAAAAATATCTATCTATTTATGTATTGTATTATGTATATCATTCGTAGTCTAGTACCCATAACACAAGCTCTGCTTAGCTTGGGGCTAGATGATGTTGTGTGGATTGTCCAACATTATATATTTATTTAATATAGCAACACTTTTGAAATAAGCTCTTTATGTTTTTTGTGTGAGTTATCCAGCATCCTTAATTTCATTTACGCGTAGGATAGGGTTACGTTCTTTTCTATTAAACATACATATGTATATGTATACACTCATGGACAAATTTAGCGGAACGCAAAAAATGGAGGCATATCTCTCCACTTTAAGGCTGTCTTCCTACAATGTTACACTGAGCGTATTTTTCTCCAGATCGTCTCCATACTTTGGCCCTTTCATCAACAGCCTTCTGACAGAATCTGGAGTCATTAGTAAAGAGCAGGTACCTCTCGCCAATCATCATCATCCCAATTTAGATGCGAATGAGCAAAGCTGGACCGAGCTACTCGATGACCTGTGGTGAGCAATGAGCCTCTGGCCGGCAAGTATGCCCCTAGACCAGCTGCCTTAACTCTTCTTATCGTTATGATGCTAACTCTTACACTTGTCGCACTTCCTGTAGCTTTTTTCGTACCTTGGAACATGTCGAAGCGAAAACTGCGTACAATAAAACTGCCGTCCCTCTATGTTTTTACTCTTTTGCGAGCTTGTCCTGTACGTCTGATATAGAGGTATTCTCTAGTCTTTCGGTATTGTTTAACATTGCGAAAATTTAGACTTTGGAACAAGAATATATTTTACGTCGTTCTACCTTATTTTTGTGTTCCTCTAAATTTGTCCATGAGTCTACATGATACTAAAGTGTAATCGTAGTAAAAGAACGTATACTTTGACAAAGAACTCATAAATAAAGGCTAAAGTCAAAAGATTTGCTTTAAACCTACCGCAGTGCGAAGTCGATACCGCTAGTTCATACGGATTATCGGTAACTTTATGACGCAATTACGGTTCAAGAGAACAGAAATTGCTGAACTAGCCGTTGGTTGTGAAAAATGTTCCAGTCTCATTAGCATACAATAACCGGTCGTGGATGGCTCTCAAGACGTGCCCGACGGTTTATATGTCTGATGCCGTAGAAGTACAACTTAAGGTTGATTGTTACGTGATGGTGCGAGACAGTTTATGTGGTTTTTAATTTATCTGCTTTCTACAACGAATAAAAATAATGGAAAAGTTATTAGCCGCAAATTTAAACCATTATCTGCGAACTCATATATATATCAACTTCGATTCAATTGGATTTTGGGAGCATTTGGGAATATGATGATTTTTAACTCACGATCTTAACTATTTTCCAAAATGCTTCAAAAATAAATTGTATCGAAGTTGGTTTTATCATAAGTAAATAGAAAACGGATTTACAATTTGGACATTATTCTTTATCTTGTAAAACGTAAAAAAAAAACACTTTAAAAATGTAATCTCGCGCCAACACGAAACGATCCACCTTAACTGCTAAGTCTGATGCATTCAGAAACAAGCATAGAGTCAATATTTTCAAGTCTATAAGCTGATCCAACACCAGCAATCAGTATATATATTTATTTATCGAACCTAATATGCAACTGACTCCAATTACCAACACGTTGCGTTAGTGCGATTCGATTATGTGAATCTAAACAACTCAAATTAATTTTCTACTTGATTTTCCTTTCTTCATTGTTACTCCAAAGTCACACGACGATTTCTCACACATGGATCTTGAATGCAGGGCAAGAAAGGAAGGAAGGAATTTAATTTACGGACGAAAAGGTATAAATTATTACCTTTGTTGGAAATTAACTCAGTGGAAAAAGGCTCATGGGCAATTTTTGGGCTTTTGTCTTCAATTTTATATACTTACCATTATCAAAATCTGAACATTAATTTTTTTAATTAAATAAAACAATTTTAAAAATGTATTCAGACTTTAAAACGGAATGAAACTTGACTTTAACTCGAGATTGCAATAACAGGGAAAAAGAGAAGTTTTATATTAGAGAAGGTTCATAGTTTTTTAAAACTCTCCATATTATAGAATACGTAGTCTACGGTAGATCTAGATGTATTTTACCACCTGAACTTCAAATAATTTGTTATTTGAGTATGGTTTCCTAATTAATCTTACTTAGCATAGCAAACATAAACCTTTTGATGTAATTTTCTATGGTATAGGAGAGTGGTATGGTACGTCATATGTTTGCTTGACCTAATTTTGCTTTTCGATATAATTTTCTGGGGGTTCAAATATCAAAGGAGCGTATAGAGGTTCTACGCATTTCAGCTTTGACTTTGTGTTTATCTCCAATTTCTATGTGCTGTGGTAGTAAAACAGCACAAATTAGTATAAGTATAAGATGAATTCAAGTAATTGAATCACTTCCGGCATTCACGTTGACTTCAACTGCGGTAAAATGCGATTATTAATGTAACGCGTCCGCTAATAAAGCTAATTTTCAAATTATCTTTGAATGAATGTTTATCAAAGTAATAAAAGCCCGTATTTTATCCACATAAATTCTACAGACCGTTTTTAGCATAGTCATGCCAACGACAGATCGATTTGGGTTAAAATGAAAGCTTGGCCGAAGTTCTGATTGACGCAAGCAAATCATCCTTCGTAAATTCAGCTTGAACTCCATGCCAGTGTTATATAACTCCACGACTTCCGGTAAAATGCGCCCAAGTTCTACCCCACTGTGAAAATGTTTAGTCCTAACATGTCTACTGGATCCTGTTAGGAAACTTTGATCACAT
Source organism: Eupithecia insigniata (assembly GCA_947859395.1). Classification (NCBI taxonomy): domain Eukaryota; kingdom Metazoa; phylum Arthropoda; class Insecta; order Lepidoptera; family Geometridae; genus Eupithecia; species Eupithecia insigniata. The sequence goes on along the minus strand of OX402009.1, from coordinate 5,677,191 downwards.
CATGCCAGTTGATGTCTTGCTTGAATGTTCTTATTTTGTTTTTGTTTGAAAAGGTTCTCACGGTGCGGCGGCGTCTTCCTGCACTCTTTCTTCTTTATTTTTGGCAATTCTTGTGGCTTCCGGTACTACTATTGTATGCGTATTTTAATATTAACCACGATAATAGTACTACAACAGGCTTCTTTCGCTGTGTTCAATTAAACTTTACTTTTTCGTGTTGATCATCCGTTCATGTTCATGGGTAGGATATAACTAAAACTAAAAACAATTTATATAAGAAATTTCTGTTAAAGTCGTTATTGACAAAGAAAATAACAATCAAATAATATAAAGAAATACCCTACATAAACTAGTATTTACAATTGTAACAATTGAGCTAACTGCAGACTGTTGCAAACAATCTACAGATAGCTCAACTGGTCCATATCAATACCAGTCGGAAGCGTCCCCAAGACGCTGGCTGCATTGCCCCGCTGTATGGCAATGCTAATGCGCTGCGCCAGATACTCACCAGCTCTCGGGTCACGCGTCGCTTCGACGAGGCGCTCAGATAATTTTTTGAAAACCCGGAGAGCCTCGGTACCCACGAACCTAGGGTCTCGACTCCAAGGGGAGCAAATGCGTAGGCTCTGTCGAGACCTGCATATTTGCGCCTCTTGAGATCCTCGGCCAAATCTGCCGCCGAACCAGCCCTCACGGATGTCCTTGAAAGATGGGAAGGCGCAAGTGTGTCGACACATGTAGCGTCCCACACAATAGGCCTCCCCAGCTCCCAAGGGACTAAAGTCATGCCGACGGGTCTCTTACCATCGTCACGCAACAGACCATTCGGTTCGAGAATAGCTGGTACGTTAGCGGTGACAAAGGCCCGTCGGATGATGTCGTTAAGGCTGGCATGGCGAGAAATCCGACCGGCAGCCTTAGTACACGATAATCCGTGATGACCAAGCTGTTCGACAACAGTACCGCACTGGCATTGATGAGGCGCGCAACACCTTGCACCCAACCGAAGACATATGGCTATACGGAAAGTTACGGGAGTAAAATGTACAATTTCTGTTTGTATACATTTATTTTAGCAAAAATATTTGTTTTTTTTTGTGTCATTCACTCCACCGTTTCTTTTTAAGCTAATCGATCATATCCATCCATAGGTTGCCTGGAAGAGATCGCTTTCAACGATAAAGCCGCCGATTGTGCCAAACCAGATTTAATTAGTAGTTACTGATTGTTAGTTTATTTTATAAGGTGCACTTAATTTACTATCTTTCTAACAGTCGTTTGAATAACTGCATAACCATATTAGATCTTCCGTCTACCTCAAAGAATTCACTTAAATCGGAAGCCAGGCGATTTGTGGCAAGTATTGCGTTCCCAATCCACGCCATTGACTTCGAAGTCCCAACTTCGATTCAGCTTTCGAACGGTTCGTGTTCCGGAACATTGTTCAATGAGCTTTGAACATTCAACTATCACGGCGATCATAACGACACAAATACCAAGGATAATAGCGTATTAACCTCACAATGCAGCCGTTATATGTATATAGAAATGTTGAAATACGTGAACGGTTCTCGAGTTCAAACTTACAATAAAACGCAAGCGTTAGTCCATGTTTATTTCATAATTTTAACAGTATTAAGACTAATAGAGTTTCTCACTGAAAAAGGATATGTATGGGACATAATTTTGATGAAAATGTCTGTCTCTGTCTAGCCTAAGTAACTATGCAGAGCAGTATAAGCATATACACTAGATAGACTTAATATTAAATGACCTACGAAACTCAAGATGTGAACTCTACATATCGGAAATAGCATTGCCATGCCATCCAATGTAGAAGTAGCAGCATTTTAGGTAAACTGCCTTTTGGAGGAATGTAAAATGTACATATTTAATTTTTCTTCGAAAGTTATGCTCTCATTTCAGAAATAGCAAATAATAATTTAAGTAATTTTGATCATTATTATAATGACTTTAGGAGTTCATAAAGTAAGTACCAGAAATATTCTCTATAAACGAAAAATGACCTGATAAATATCTAAAAGTGACGGTTGTGGTTGATATACTATTTTTTATTACCAGCCGTTAAATTATTATTAGCAGTGATAAAGTGAATTGAATTCGAGACGCTCTCGTGAACATCACCCATTTTTATTTGTGCGATTGCACGCTCAGTTATTAAATGTTTTCGATTTCCATTTCCTCGTGAACGCCGAGATGCTTGCTGATGTTTGTTGCTGGTAGAGTTGCATGGCTTGTTTGTTTGTTTCTCCTAACTTTTACTCGTGGCCTCGCCCTTTGTGATGTTTGGATTCAACATAGCCTTCAGCACTAAGTAATAACGTTCTTCTTCTTATCTTATCTACCCATCAGTAAAATAACTTTTGAAATAGAATGAGCAATTTCCGAGACAACCTATTGCCGTAGTACCTACTATATAGTTTTGTATTCTGTGCCATTACATTACAGACCAACTTAAAAATACATACATATGTGCTAATTAATTAGTCAAGATAAACAAATTCATCAAATTATTTATTCAATGATATAATAAAATAACACAACATCGTATCAGTCAATCAGTATGCATAGCATACAGAGAGTCATTCATAATCATACGTTTTCTCGACGGTAACAATAACAAAATAACGAGTTTTTTATGTCCACTTGCACCTTTGGAACAAAATGATACCACATGACGTTGTTACGGATACTCTAGAATTTATGGTTCTGGTTAGTTTCCATGCAATTATGTTGATCAAAATCCATCGTTAGTTCTCGCTTCCAATTCAACATGACGAAAATACTAGTTGAAAACCCTTTCCAAATATATTTTCCATCCAAACTTTTATTTTTATCCTACCCTTTAGGTTTGTGGATGTGATCCCACTAGCTAAATGAGACCCTCGTTACTCTGCCCTTTGCACATGCCTGAGGGTATCTCGAATCCACTTTTTCATAGAATCAATTCGCTAATGTTCCCCATCTAGCGACAGTGATGTATTGTGCTCATATAGACACTGTCTTGATAAGCTTAATTTATGAGTGTTTGCATCATCGTAATAAGATCGCCGGCGAAGGACAGATTTGATTAACCTCATCTGCGAATTGTGTCATGGCCTACACTTCCTTGGTACACATTCTTTTTGGGTCATCTTGTAGAACAAAAGGCATTTCAGCCAATCAATTTATTTATGACCGAAGATTGACCATAAATTTGTTTAAGCGATCAATTTAAGAGTTCAAAACAATTCTTCCTTTTGTATGTTAGGGACATTTGAAACAAATTATTTAAAATTGTTTTCTTTAGTAAGCAATTTGTGCAAAATGCCATTGCCAGATCATTTTCTTGTGAAACTCTCTTGCTCTTGCCACGCCCGCGCCCTTCAGGGCTACATATTGGGGCATTGTCTAGATTCAAAAGCTCCCATCCCATCTGTCTGGCATGCTCCACTCTGGGGAAATCGAAACAGCTAGGTTTAATACTAACAATCAAGTGCGGTCTGATGTTTCATTTAAGAAAGACAACCCTAACTTGAATGACGTCGCTTAATAAGGCTTAAAAGTTAGAAGGCAACGTATCAATTACATTTTAATTAATTGAAACACTTTAAAAACTGGTAATGATACTGAGCGCGTTTTAATGCCAGGGCAAATAAAACGTTTTAAGAAATTACGAGACAACCTGATGTATTTTGTAGAGTGAACCACTTCCACTATTAATAAAACTGTCAATAAAAGAGATTCTTTAGATTCATTAAACTCTATTCAAATCTACAGCAGAAATGTAACTGTCCTACATTTGAAAATAATTAATTCTCGTGGCACGATCCATCTCAAATGAGTATTCCTTATGAATGGAATGCGAGAGACATTGTTGGAGGCAAACACGAGGCAAATGAGTTGACGAGTTGATTGTTACTGTGTATTTATTGTAAAAATAGGTCGGCTGCGGTCGCCGACCTGCCATGCGCCTCGTAAAAGGACAATAATCATCTAGATCTATTGAGACCACATGTTGGTTTTGTGTTAATCATTGACCCTTGCACTTATATCAAGCAGTTACGATCAAGTGATAACTATATTGATGTTTAGGTACACTTCCTTGGTTGGTGGTACACAAGCCTGAGAGTTAAAAAAAGAAGTTTGACTTTGACAACCATGCCAGAAATTACCATTATGTATTGCTTGCAACTTACGCTACGTACGTAACAGTTGAGAAACTAATAAATGCCCACATATCATAAATCTTATAACTGATGCCTCCGCCTGATTGGACACAAAGCGTTAAACCCACAGACAATGCATCGAAATCCGAGGTCGTCTCCCACTTGGCTACAAAATTCCTCGTTATAGTAAAATCACACCCACTGACGTGAAATAACATCAGGGCACAAATGTTTATTGATAACCGTTGACATGTTAACGAGATGGGAGGAGGAATCACTAACCAAGGCGATGAGAGACACAGGCCAGAGACGGCTGCACCGGTCTATTTCTGGGGAGCCGTTGACCTATGCAGCGGCTAAGCAGCATTGTGTTTTAGATGTTTACTTAACCTTCGACGTAGAACTTTGGAAGCTTTAAAAGAAACAAACAGACAAAAATTCCGCGCGTTGGTTTTGAAAGTAAAAAAGTGGATTCAATCATGAAAGATATCCGCGAAATGGCCAGTACAAAAAATTACGTCAACTTGTGCCAGAAAATACTGACAACGCTGAATTAAATGAAAACAGTTCAGCAATGTTGAATAAACCAACCAATTAAAAACTACCGCATCGAATGAAAAAAAGACTGAGATAACCTAAGCTGAGTCAGATGACGAAGTAAAAATAAATATTATCTCGAAGGATTCAACGCGTGGAGATAAAATAATAAACTAGCGTGAGAGATCTGATGAAATTACAAGTGTAGCACGCAGAGCTTTCGATACGAATTATATAAGTAAATTAACATTGGGTCAGCGGGTGAGCTCAGTGTTTATCTTTTGTCTTAATACAATATGTTTAGCCGGCTGTTGGCGATTTATGGTCGCTTATATTCATATTTATTCATTTTAAAGAAAACACCTTTTGAAACAATACTAACATCTGTGCTAGTTCACAGTTTAGATATTTCAAAACCGCAAGCCATTTCTCAAACTCAGGAATCCCGGATTCGTATTGTTCAAACGAGCAAATAATATTTTGGTAGGCCACGGTTATTCTTTGTATAATGTTAGCTGGCGTCCGCTTTTGGTTGCCGCACGAGTATTGATTTACCTCGAGGCGAAGAACTTCTATGTAAATACGATCCTCCTTAGCTTTAAATTGAAGGCACATTTTCCCTTGCTTTTGTTTTTTCATTCGTTACTGGTAAATAATTCAGAATTCAATATCATTATGCTACACAACTTGGCAGACTAGGAAGTACGGTTGTTGAACTAATGAAGCGCTATCTCTAGCTACCAGCACACGCAAGAAAACTGCCAAACTTTCGATGCTAAAGTTCCTTGCCTTGATTGAAAAACTTCCCTTCGACAATTTGCCTTATTTGCCCACCGCGGCGTTTTACACTTATTCTTTGATGCTGACTATCATCATAATCATCATCAGCCCATACACGTCCACTGCTGGACATAGGCCTCCCCCGTACGACGCCACAAATAGCGGTCCTGAGCCGCCTCCATCCATTGACTCCCTGCGACCGCTACGATGTCGTCGGTCCATCGAGTGGATGGTCTCCCATGTAGGGGGGGATTTGCCATAATCACCACGCTTGGCAGGCGGATTGGTGATCGCAATGTTGGTGTTGAAAAAAACTCCGAAGGAACCTGCTGCCGTTCCTCTGGTAGGGAACCTACCAGAGGAACGGCAGCAGGCTCAGTCGGCTCTTACGACATCCACGGGTTGAGTTGGAGGGGTCGATGTTCTATGCCGCGGCCCCACAGCCTACCTACCCTATAGACCTATAGACTCAAATATTATATTATTCTTCTTGCGTTTGTGAATTATTTCTCGTAAACTCTCCAGAATCATTACAAATCAAAAAAGTTAATTACATGCAGCCTTTGAAGTTGTGTGAGTGTGAACGACCTAATCTGAAAATTTTATTCATAGTTTAAGCTCGGCGTAAATGCCAAAATTGGTAATCTCTTTATTCCCTCTCGTTGATTGCGGACGTTCTGGGAGCGTGTCAACTTAATATTACTCAGTTAATCGAATCTGCTCGTTGCAGATCGTGAGAATTTCATCCAGATTCTGAATTTCGACTGAGGTCGGCCGTCTGCCAAACAGACGCTAATAATTCAATTTATACAGTGAACTCTGAGACCCGATTCTGAACGTTAGCGAGTCCGTGAAATTATCTGTTTGCCGCGTAGCCAACACCTGAACCGACAGGATCGGTACCAGGCTTGTTTAAAGCTTTGAATATTCAATAAATGCTATTATCACTAACTAGTGTCCCTTTCATCCTGATTGAATTTGTAGACACTTTTGTTTCGGATCTCATCAGGAACGAATTAATGTATGCTGCCAATTAATTGGAAATGTAATGGTTCTTCGGTTAATGAATGAATACCTTGGTCTGCAAATTATTCAGATTGTTTCCGATTTATTCACATCCAAACAGCGTATTTATTCACACAAAGTAAATTACCTGTAGAGAACATTTTCATTAATGCGCACTCGTAGGTTTTCCTTTTCAACTATCCGTTATCTCTGCTTTTGTATAACGTAAAAGCTTTTAAAGTTGGCTGGTGTTTAAAAAATGCTAACTGATCCATCGTACCCACATAATCGATTGTTGTTTTAACCTAAAAAATATCACAAGCTCTCTGTTTAATGTGATTTGTGTAACGGAACACATATTATCATAGCTTGCCTCCTATTCCCGTCAACAGAATACCTCCAGGCAATGTCATCAGACCAGCCTGTCTTGTTTGCCTCGCCTTGTCTGGCCTAAATTTTCGGAGTTGATAATGAAAAAGCTCCGTCGTGTAATTTCACTTCAAAGCTGCCTCTGGGGCCTGTTTGTTATTTCGTGTAATCACTGAGCAAGGAATATATTTCGCTACCGTCTTTCGAATAAACGTCACAGGGATTAATAGCATTTTGGTGTTTACCGCTTCTAATATTACTCACTAATATATCGTAAGGTAGAAAATAACTGGTGGTTATTGGATAGTGAGTTACTAATATGCCTTTCGCTGTTTTTACACCTAAGAGAATGTCACACACAAATCACAAGTTTTTACTGAAACTTAATTGCCCCTGCTCGCTCTTACTTGCAGTGAAGCGTTAATTATTTAAATGGTCGTGCATTCTTGCGTGACTTATCATTTCCTACATCCAATAGTAGGGGTTCCGATATCATAGCGAAAAATACGGCGTTTTCAAGCTTCAAGTGTTTGCAAATTAATTTACGCTTTTATGACTTCTTAACTTTTATAGATCGTAATTCCTTCGCTTTATCCTCCGAGAGCAATTCCAAGTTTTCTGTAGATATCTTGTCTCTGTCAGACGGATTTGGAACGACTGTTACTATTCATTTCCGAGAGGACATTCCAACTCTCCTATGGTAAAGACTTGTAATGTCGCAGAACCAGAATATAAAATGGAGCTCAAGATCCGTCCGATACACGCAAGCTCCATTTCTGTAATCAGCCGGATTCTTGATGAGACTAATCGGAACTTATCTACAGTTAATTGCACAGCTCCGGGCAGCAAAATAATTCAAATACACATTAGTTACGGCGATAAAGTAAAAGTACGTATAAATCTAAATAAGTATATCAACTTTCATTAATTTTGTTGGAGTAAACGAAAATCCTAATGACATCGAATAGGCTTTTTATACTTGAGGCAGAGTCCGCGTCCAGTGATTGATGATTGTTGAAAGGACCGTCCCATTCCCATTCGACCTAAAATAGCCTGCGGAAACGTGGTCTGCTTAAAAAACTGACAATATGTCTACATGACATGTTGTGCAAAGGAGCCCTCATTGAAATGGTCCTTTTGTAAGATTCTGTGTAAACTCATTGACAAAAGAACTGACGAAACCTCGAACAAGTTGTCTTGTATTAACTGAGAATATTGCAGCAAGTAAAATTTTTTACGTTATGTACGTACGTACATATTATTATATACATTTCATCCTGAGCTTTATAGAATTTCAACTCAAATATTTTAGTAGATACCTGTTGAAGTTTCTAACTAGATTATATAATATTCTGACCGTGCCTTACCTCACACGGCTCCAAATTAAATACTCTCAGTTTAACACAAGTATCGTTCAGCTTTATGAGTCGCTCCTTAATTACCGCAGTCCTAACTACGTCGAATTCGGTCTTTAATTACAGCCATTTACAAAATGTTCATGAAAAGAATATGAGGCTAATATCTAGTGAGTACTTGGGGACAGCATCGCGTAATGAGGTAATAATATTACCAAAGCTGTTGGTGAGTGCGCGGTGTAAAACGGGCAGTCGACCGAAACCGAGCGGTTTGAGTAAGTGCATCTATCCAGCCAGTCATTTGCTCCGCTCCGTGGTGAACGGACGTCTTGCGCTCCGCTTGTGAATAATCAACTTTATTTCTAAGCATTTGTGACTCAAAACTGTCCTCCCGTGAAGTTTAGTGTCAGTAGCAGTGATAGCGAGAGGAATTCAGTGTTTAGTGAGATAAGTGCGAGATAATCCGTGCGCACTGAGGTGCGTTCCACACCGGTTCAAGGTACCTGTAGTGATATTAAGTTACTTATCTGTGTCAAAACTGCGAGAAGTGTCTCCAGTGCGTGATAATCTGAGAAAATTTATTAAGATTTCGTGTTATTTTGCCTCTTTTCTGATTTCTTTGATTCATTGTACAGTTAAGCTGTTTGTGTCACGCACGGCACGGACTTAGTGCCAGATGCTTTCCTTCGTATTTCATTTCAGCTGTCAAGTTATTGAAAGCTGGCTTTATAGTTTTATTTTTGCCATCGCATAAATTCCCAATAGTAAAGAGTTAATGAATGATTTCAATCACACGGTATGCTATTAATTTTTTTAATTTATTACGGTCATAAATGTTACAAATGGGGATGAAAATGTAAAGAAAGTTATTGATTCGCAACCCTAATAAAATCGGCGTATTGAGGTGCCCTATTTCATATATTGAGAGGGTGACGGACGCCAGCCTCGGGGTGGATTTTGAGCGAGGATATTGCTTAGAGCGATTCATCAAAAGTCATCCCGCAGAATATAAACCCCGGAATGTTAGTCGCCATTTCTCTGTGTTCAGTTTAAAATTATTTTCCTCATTCTAAAAGTAGCAGAACTCGAAATTGGTCTTAATTCCCTAAAGGACCTGAAAGGTTAGCTCAAAAACTAATTAAATAAAAAGGTAACATTCAACAAAACTTAAGTTAATATAAAAGGAAAAAACTCGTGCTCATAAATCATACTTGATACTATTATGTTCGTGGAACAAAAGCGGACCCATAACCGCACCCTGCGGTAGTTCATCATAGTTCAAAGACATCCGACAACTGGACACAATGTGCAACGGAATACCTAGCTAGATGGTAGAAACTGTCAGTTGTCATAACAACGGGCTTCACGCAATCCCGTCATGCACAGTTAGCATAACTATGTTAGAATATTACTATCAAATTGACACTGAAATGTTTTCTATATTTGAAAACATGATAAGATATAAACAAGCTCACAAACCAAGACAACTGTGTCTTAAGAAAGAAGCAACAAACATAATGTTAACTAGATCTGAAATTTCCGATCCAAGACAAGACATTTGTGTTGTGTCAAAAACTGGACACAATGAGCAACGGAATACCTAGATGGTAGAAACTGTTGTCATACATAGTACATAAGAGCCTTCACGCGACCATGCTGCGCAGCCATGCACTGCTAGCATAATCTACAGATGACTTAGGTTAGGTGGAAGTACTCCTTTGTTCGGTTTTAGCATAGCCAGCCTAACTCCGTCCAGAAGCGAAGAATCTTCCTTCGAGATTCTACAGATGACTTATGTTATAATCACATTGACACTGATAAATTTTCTATACTAGCTGCTGCCCGTGCCTTCGCCCGCGTTTTATCTTGATAAAAAATAGCCTATATGTTATTATTAGACGTCCCAAACTATACCCGTACCAAATTTCAGCCTAATCGGTACAGTAGTTTTTGCGTGAAAAAGTAACAAATATCCATACAACATTTGACATTTATTATATTAGTAGGATAAAAGGATTAAATCATCATATGAGAGAAACAAGTTCACAAACCAAGACATCACTGCCTAAAGAAAGAAACAACTTATAAATGTTAACTCTAGAGATGAAGTTTCCAATCAAAGATTCATTTGTGTTGTGTCAAAATAAATTTTTAATACGGTGTAATTTCAGCAGTCAACGTGTTAAAAAACCTTTTGAGTACAGTCTTTTATATCAGCTAGGACCAAAGTGCTTGGGAAGACAAATCCAACGAACCCAAATTCGACGTGGTTAAGTCGTTTCGTTTAGGAGTTCCTATGGCCACCTTCGGTTTCCATCATCAGACCAGCTCGATGGTGCCATGTCATTGCATTGTCACCGAACATATCAAATTTAGGCCAAATTTTAGTCAACGTCCGTTCAATCAGTAATTGCAAGTTAAATAAAAGCTTAAGTTATATTGTAAGGAAATAAAAAGAAGTTTTTATTCTGACTTTGACTGACAAACCATACCATCTATTTGTGTCACATACCACCATGATTGTTTAAGTTTTCCGTTTGTTTGTTTTATACTTTTTTTATTACTTGTACCATAATAAATGTTTATTCTATTCTATATTTCTGGGTAATCGTTTCTTTGGCAACCAGAAAAAAAAACAAAGTAAGATAACCTTTATAAATATAAACATAGATAGCTTATGCATCAAAATGTGTCACGTTGTAACACTGAGTTCATTATTTATCTGAGTCAGGTTTTTGTCAGCAATTTGATTACCTAGTAATGATACGAATTGCCCGCAAACAACATGACGCGACGTTACAGTGTAATTTTCAGTAAAAACTAAAACCAGGCTGCGTAGAATTTAATGTATATTGAAAATGGCTTCTAATAACTGCTATATTTTTTTTTAAATTGTAACTCTAGCTAGAACAATCCTGCGATCTTCATGGGCCATAAATAAGGGCTTCAGTTAACGGAATTTGAAGCTAATACCTACATATCCACACACAAAACGAAGGACCTTCTCTGGAAATCGCACAAAAACACCTACGTAATGCCGTACTCCTATAAATATAGCACGCGCATAGATTGAACATTACTCTCATAGTGGTGCTCTACATTAATGTCATGTGAACTTATAGTCCAGTTCGTTGATCCCTATAGAAATCTCTCAGTTTTACTATATCGTGAAATTTTTGGCAACGTCCCTAATTTCCGGCAACACTTGCCGATTCGTTCGACTTCTTACCATTTACTTGTCCACTTTAATGAACCGTATGTCACTGACACTCTGTCATATAATTTCAAGTGGTTTATCCGTGACTGCTGTTATGGTCGATTAATCGATGTCTTATAAAAAGATCGATTGGTAGTTTTTGCTGATATTTCGATTACGGTTTCTCCTAGAAGTTCGTAGAGTATTGGTGCTAAGTACGGTTTGATATCACCTCTGAAACGCTACAAATAAAGCGGCTTGGAAGATTGAATGGCCTTTTATAATAAATGTGAGTATCGGCCTAAGCAATAAAAATAGAACTTAACACAAAAAATCACATCGGATAAGTACATACTCTCTTCTATATGAACATACCTTTCTAAGAGGGTTCGTACAAGACCGACCATCTCCCTTATTTAATCTTACTACATATGTAGGTGTGTACTAAGTACTCTCAAAACCTCGTCAGAAACGAAATACTCATTTGAACAGGCAAATAAAAGTTGATTTGTCCTCAACCCATCCCCTTTGTGATAAAGCAACAAAGCGTGCTATTGAATTTCAACAAATCCTCTGAAAGGCAAGAGGGTTGCGGGTACTGCGAGCAATGTTGAAGAGAAAACCTGATCAAATAACAACGACTATTATTTTATGCCGAGCGAAACAAAATATCTCTATTTTTCATGGATTTTCTCTTCAACATAGAAAAGGTATCTAAAATGTAATTTTTAGGAAGATGTCAAGCAAGTAAAGCATGAAGTAGGCTAAGATATACAAGAATACAGGTACACCTAGCACCTACCTACGCATTTCGTTTAGAAATCGAGTAAACCTTTGGCTAATGTTGCCAAATGTGCCGCAGGAATTTGTAATCTGACACCGTGCAAAAACAAAGAGAGCAAATTATTATGCTGAACTAACATCAAAGCGGTAGCACAAAATACACATTTAGTACCTATGTCTTGGATCTTGTTTAGATAGTGAATCCACCGTAGGCATATATTACGATGGAGGTCAACATAATTACCGACAAGATTTAGCAGTACCTATTATGTGATCATTTTTGTCCGTCATACATAACGAGCAAAATGTTTTTGTGATTCATAATATCAACCATAATGACTTTATTGAAACATAACCATTGTTTCTACGAAACATCTGGGTTAAAATCACTTCGAATTTTTGGGCGAAAGTCTTTGATTCAGGAGCCAGCTGGCAATAGCAACACCGCTGGTAATATTTTATTTCGGCGCAGGTGGCCTTGTTTGTTTATTCACGGGCTTACACGCTACAAAGGATTCTGCGATTCCCCCACAGTACTATCGTCAGTTTCTAAACCTCAGCTGCCTAATTCACAATACGGATTTTGGGAAAGAATTTTTGCTTGCTGACTGCAAAGTAATTGTTTTATACGTGGTAGCATATTATGAAGAAAAGTAGTATTAAATTTAAAAGACATGAGTAACGCGTGAATGTATACTTGAAGTAACTTCCTTTCGCCCGATATTAACCTAAAATAAAACGCACAATATAAATAATAGATATACACATGCATGGAAAAGAGTAAAATCTGTGATGCAAAAAGAATCAGCTGATTAATTCACATGTGCACAGTGGGTATCTGGAGATACTCAATGAACATTGAGTTTGATAATCCTGGAAAATTACTACTTACCTAGTTTAATTCTGAAAAGAACTGGAGCGTGCAAATTAAAAAAGTCTTGAACAAAGGAATTCCAATGATGACGGAGTTGAAGATTTCGTTAGTTTTCAGGTCAGTATACTGAACACGTTCTAGCTTGAACGTGCTAGAAATGTGCAGCTCAAGAACTGAGTACAAGTTCCTCTAATTCGATGGCGTTTCGAATTAAGGATTTAAGTGCGCGAGCATGATTCTCGACAAGCTAGTTTCAGGCTGAAACAAAAGCCCATCTCAAAAGTGTCGACTAAAGTTTACAAGCCATGTCAATATTACCGTTATGCTTACTAAGCCAACCAAAAACTTAATTTTATCAGTTCTCTGCGGAATTGAGAAATAATCATCGCTTTCACCTCTTCCTCATCATTTTCTACTAAACAAATGCCTACTTTTCAAATAAATTACTAAACTTTACCCAAACAAAGCGACAATTCATCCAACTCGTGCTTAGGGTACAGCGCTACCTTTAATTTCATGAAATAATTTTTACCAAAAGCACAGACAATAGCAAACTCTAAGTAGTCTTGCTTGTATTTAATTCAGTTTAAATTCTCCAAAGAGATTACACAGATAAATTGCGTACTGTGCCCTGGTGGTTAATTGAGGTAGTTACAAAGTTAACTAACCTTTATATGGATCGACCTGTGATCGTACAAAGCATGTTCTAATCCTATTAACCTCATTGAGCTCTCACTATCTTATAAAGTTTACCATTCGCCATGCAGTTTAGTAATGACTGTTAATCGGGCAATGGCGTTCCGCTGAGCGTTGCGACTTGTGTGATGGAAGATATATACCTAATATAATTTACTCACCCCCTGTACCCTAACCACATGTTCTAATGATATAATAAAAAATACATATGCAAAGTCCTATACTTATCTTAAGGAAGCTAGCTCCTTTAGGCCTAAAAATAGTTACATGCGTAATACTGACCTAGGAGAGCCAAAGGCATTGGACTTCTCCCGCCTACGTCATTCCCCGAGTAGAAAGATCACTGTCAACTAAGCTAGCATTGCTGTAGTGATATAATTGTTCTAACATATCAATCATCATGTCAAAGATAGCATCCATTCATAAATAAATACATGAATTGAAACAAGAACAGTCAAAGATAAGAAGCAGATGGAATGTCCGGAAATACTTGCCAAGAAAAATTAAATACTTCGCATTGAATAATTGGATTCCTATGGCATTGTGTCGTTTTCGTTGATAATATATGATAACTTGATAACGTATGAATAATAAAATCCGATCGACACAATCATGTTAAGTAAGTAATTAATAATCAAGAAAAATTTAATTAACCACACCGAAAAATCTTTATTGAATAGCAAAACAAATAAATCAAAAATTTACCTTAAAAACCAGTGAATGAGCTATTCTGATGAATTATGGAGCTCAATGAAGTTAATTAGGTAAACTGTTTTTGTTTTGTTACAATATAGCTTATTCTATTATCCACATAATATAACATCGTTATTGGGCCAAGTGGTCAATTTGCAACAGCTTGGCAAGATTTCGTATAAAATAATCCTTATTCTTTGTAGTTAAGAGCTGGCGGCATTGTTTATTCTGAAGTATATTGTAACCTTGTTCTAATTTCCGTCAATTTACTGTCTAATTAATAGTGTCGTTTATTCGTTTCAAGGCAAAAAATCTATTACTGTCTTTATCAATATTGTTTTTCAATTTATTGTCATTTTAAAGTTTTCTGTCCCTGGTGGCGATCTGTGAATGTTATCAAATATGACGATATTTGATAGCATTCGTTTAATGGGGTATAGGATTTCTAACAGTAATGTCTGTTTTACTTCAACATTATCATGTATCACCATCTGTTTTCGCAGCAGCATTTCAATTTGTGGTTTTGGAAAGTCATCTCTGCTTTTTATCTATGCTTTCCACATTTTACTCGTATCAGATATCCCCAACTAATTCCCTGGGGCAACGGCATTGATAAACATCTCGTGTATCAAAGATATTTCAGAGATATGTGATACATCTGGTAAATTTCTAGGCTGATACATTTTTGTATTGCTGTGGTATTTTGTTATATAAAAACTGTCAAATAATATATTTTCACTCATGAAACCTTGATAAATTCAATTCCAACTGATTAATGCGGCATAGCTATCAAATTAACAACAACGCTTATATCTTGCTTGACATCAATATCTGTTAATTCAACTAAGTGTGTTGATTATTAATTTCCATAACTGCCATTCTCATAATCCGACTCATGGTATTCTGTATTAATATTGCCTTCTGTATAATGTACATAACATATGTACGTATTTGTTGGGAACATGTTCGGTATTACCATATTTTTAAAGACCTGTAAGGGCTCTATACACATAAAAAAATATTTGTAAACATTTAACCAGCACACAGAGGCAACCTACACATACACCACCACACACAACACACATTCTCTCTTATACTCACCCTCACCACTCACATACACACACAAACACAATTATTTTTATACTAGGTACTCTTAAAGAAGCCGTGGGGCCGCGGTGTTCGAATATCGACCCCTCCAACTCAACCCGTGGATGTCGTAAAAGCCGGCTAAGGGAACCTACCAGAGGAAGGGCAGCAGCTTCCTTCTGAGTATTTTTATACACCAACACTGCGATCACCAATCCGCCTGCCAAGCGTGGTGATTATGGCAAATCCCCCCCTACATGGGAGACCATCCACTCGATGGACCGACGACATCGTAGCGGTCGCAGGGAGTCGATGGATGGAGGCGGCTCAGGACCGCTATTTGTGACGGGGGAGGCCTATGTCCAGCAGTGGACGTGTATGGGCTGATGATGATGATGACTCTTAAAGAACCAAATTTCAATGTACCTACCAAACCTAATGTTATAGAAAAGTGGGGTTCTCTAACACAATCATAATCATGCTTAAAAGAGGACCGCCCACCCATATTATTGTAACGAATATACTAAGTAACAGAAATAAATATATTTTAATGTTTTTTTTTTAATTTAATACCACAACTGTTGGTCTTAAATAAATAATATGAATCTTAAATAAATAGAATATAAAATTAAGTACATACTCGTACTTCAAGTCTTAGCGTTCTTTTGGTCAATTTTACGATGTAACCCTAGAAAATTATTATCATAATTTGTTATTGTTTGATCAAATTCTAGTATTAAATTGCGTATCCCACTCTTAATTACATACGTTTAATGTGATTGATGTTAGGGCGAAAATGCTGTGCAACAGCGCGTTAAATTACTAGCTGTCTAGTCAACGTAGCCGTGACGTATACGCAAGCACTATCGGAGATAATCATAATATTATCTTATTAGTTAATAGGGCTTAAAGAATGAGATAAGATGTGATGTGACATAACCACGGAGCTCTGGACATAACATACAAAACAGTTGTCATAAGAAACTAAGATGACTGAATACACAAATCACCTAAGTAAATAACAGTAAGACAACAAATAGACAATTGCGTAAGGCACATAGAGTCACCAATCGACAATTGGCCGGCGACACAGATTACTACATACAAGCTGGAGCTGACATAGATAATAGAGCAGTCACCAACAGCCCAGATGACATCACTATGCTATGCCCTGCCCCCATGCGTGGAATCGATGGTGAATGGCGTCGTACCGTAACCCAACATGATAATATGATGGGCTTAATTGATTATTGTTTGAAGCGTTGTTAGTGCATGTGTGAACAGAGCTTCTACCTAGGAGATTGACTTCGATAATGACTTCTACTCCTATTCATATAAACGTGTGTGGGCAATGCTTGTATCAATAGAAGTAATCAATGATCTTTATCGATGAAAATAGAAGATGCTTCTATATACGAGGATTTCTGTGTAAATAGGTCTTGTGATTTAGTCGTGTCGTGATTGACTAGCTCGGGTGGTGTGTGTTTTGTTTCAAAATAGACGTACATACGTATGTGTTTATATTATAATTTCTCACTTTGGTACGGTTTTATGTGTCATGGTTTGCCTATCTATAGGTACAAGTTTTGACATTCTCTACTTTATATACAAATACTGTTTCGTATCCGTACTTTAATTTCTGTCTTTCCGACTCTCCTCAGTCACTGAGTCGTCATACCCTCATGTAAGGATGAGCATTTTTTTTTGTTAAAAAGAAATTTAGTTAACGAGCAATAAATAACACTAAACTACCAGTTAACTAATTTAATTACAGAACATTTAACTTATTTAACTGCTCTAACATCCATCATGTTTACAACATTATACCAATAGTCTTTCCCTTGATTATTATTGTCGTGGCTTTAGTAAAATTGAGCTAGATTAAAATCGATTGCGCCAACATGTTCCGAAACACCCCTATTTTCATTTTCCGTTTTAAATTGGCCCTTATTTTTATTTCCACAGCTGCTATGGATTTACGAGCCAATTAAATGGTTTCGACTACGAAAATAATCAAAGTAAAATCTACATGTTACACGTGATAGAGAAAACCGACTGCGAGGAGGATATCTCTTATCTGATGCATAATATCTGTGTTTTGTTATCTTTGAACGTGTCAGATGTACGTATAAGCTGCGACCGTTTGCTAGTTTCTGGATATAACGTTCTCAATATTAGCAATATATTTCTGAAAAATGTAAGACGAACTAATAATGATGATTCATCAAATACTAAATACTGATTTGGAGTTGAATCATCGAATTTGTTTATTTTCTTGCACATTGTTTGTTAAAAAAATATATTATTTTGGACACGGCTTCGCGCTACTTTGACTCTTGAAATTTCTGTTACTTAATAGTAGATTGTTTTACAAGGGACTAAACCATCCCATTATATACGAGGTTGTTATACTCCCGAGCGTAGCGAGGGAGGATGACCAGACCGAGTTATAATGGGTGGTTTTGGCCCGAGTAAAACACTCTACTTTTCACTTCGATTGCGAGAAAATAAAACAATTCAAAATTAGACAATTTTCAGAAATTTTATTAAAAATTAAATGTGCAGTTAGAGCAATTTTGAATGTTTAGCGGGCAATTTTATTTCGGTTCTCTGTGATTGGGATGTGATAATATTTTGAGTTGATTGTTGTGGAGTAAAAGTTGGAGAGACTCGACTCATGCTTGAGTTTCCTGCATTATTAAGATCTGAGTGCGGCTTCAGCTGAGTTGACATATTCATCCAATCCCGCGATGTAGATGCTTGGGGTTCTCTAATGTTTGGTAGAATATTGATTCCTTCCGTAATCCGCTGCGTGACGTGATACTTGTTTTGTATAGAGTCCTCTATATAACCTTCAGCCACTTGATCGGACCTCCATCCACCGTGCCGTTTTAATGTCGTTATATTCGCACCAGAGTCCGCCAACAGAGTCGCGGATGTTCTGCGGAAACAATGGCCCGTGTAGAGTTCCGGATTTGGTAAATTTAGATAAGTGGCAATATCTTTAGGCATGTTACCAAATTTATTTTTGCCTATGACTTGCCTTATGCATTTACCATTTTGATAATTTAGAAAAAATCTTCTCGTTGAAACATTAGTGGGACGTAACTCCTGATAGGCTTTAACTATATTAAGGTATTCTCCACTGATGACAAATTTACGCTCTTTGTTTGTTTTCGTGTTCGACAGACTCACAGCTTGTAGGTTTGTATCCGTTTCTACGTCTTCTAGCGTTATATTGGCAAGCTCTATTCCTCTGCATGCACCGCTGATTCCATAAATTAAAGCAACCTGTTGAACAAAAAAATAAGTGTGTTAATAATCGTAATAACCTAGGTACATAATTTAGGTATGTAGGTAGGTATCTATTTATTTAGTTTGAGTAGAGTACATAAGTAGGTTACCTTTGTTGTTAAGTATTGTTTATTTGGAGCGTTATTTAAAAATGTTTCGAATTCTTGTGTCGTCAAGACTTTTTGCCTTGTATCCAGTGGACAATTTCTTCAGTAAAGCCGTTAAATTTACATATTTTTTTAATATCGTCGTCGTGTTTCGTTTGTAAGGTCATTCTTAACATTGAATATGTGCTCCAAAGAATCGACAATTTGATTTTTTTCGATAATTCATCAAAATAAGTGAGAAAAACCCCTTCTGTAAAAGAATCCACACGTTTCTCAACTCTTTAAATATATTCCACGTGATTTTGTCGGCAACAGATTCATAATTATTTCTTTGCCCTTTTCTTCCATTTGCATATTAGCATCTTCACTATCACTTGATGACATTTTTCACGTTCACAATTTGGAAGTAAAAGTCAGGAAGTTAAACGTAAAAGTTTGTGATTTGGAATGAAGAAAATTCTAGAGATTTAGCGCCAATACCATCTTTTTTTTAAATCTCTATTTTACCCGCAACGAAACAGTTCGCATTCTACCGTGAAGGGAAGAATCAACCTTCATAAAACATAACCAAGACGGTTCTAATTAAAAAAAAAAAAAGATTGACGGAGCACCAAGAAGTCGAGTTTTTATGTAAGAGAACGAATGCTTTGTACGGGCTGATGATTTTAGACAAAAATTAAAAAGAAAAAATACTTTTTAGTCCGAGGTATTAAACTCGAGTTTTAGGCCCGCTAAGCTACACTATTATGATACACTTTTTGAGCAAGAGAAGTGAAAATGTATTTTCTGATATGCAGTATTTCACTTTCGCATTTCTCTTTCATAAAAATATTTCTCGAACGGAACATTTAATGAGCATTAGAGTACTTAGAAATACACTGAACAATTAGTTCGAGCTCTCCTATAATTTGAAGAGCTAGCATTTTTCCTGCAAACTAATTGAAAATAATAGATATTTTGAAAACAAAAAGTAACACCCAACACAATTTGTGTTTATTAAATTCATGCAGTTTTGGTAGAGAAAAACCTTTTACATAAAATTGGGTAACGGCTCACATAAATTTAACAGGCGCTGGAAACCAAAGGGAATTGCTAAAGTTTCGGAATGAATATGCGAAAAGCTTTTAAATGTTAGTTTGCCTTCACCATTTGCGATAAGCGAGGCTGTTAGAGGTTGCATGTGGTTATGCTTCATATTCCTATGCATGAAGCAAGGTGAGGATAAAGAAGGTTGTATTTTCTTTAACAGCTTATCTATAAAGGCTTATATTGGTATAACCCATGGCAATGCAGTCTTGGAGTCTCTGGAGTCTCTTGGACTCTTGTCCTCTTTATATGCTGAAATTATAATTGAAAATAGTTGAGATGGAGAGTAGTTTTGTCAGCCAAGCTATAGTGCTCGTTTGAATAAATCAGATATCATGACTATTTAAGGCATCAGATTTATTTACTTAACGCATTCACTGCCCTGGCGAGTCGTCCGTGTCGCGTCGCCCCGCGCTTCTTCTATTATTTGCAGATAGATATGTATGTAGTTACGAAAATGTAAAAGCTAGTATAGTGTATTAGTATTGTAGATAGGTAAGCTAATAACATCATCATCCCCCCCCTACATGGGAGACCGTCCTCTCGATGGACCGACGACATCGTAGCGGTCGCAGGGAGTCGATGGATGGAGGCGGCTCAGGACCGCTATTTGTGGCGTCGTATGGGGGAGGCCTATGTCCAGTAGTGAACGTGTATGGGCTGATATGACGAAGTTAATAACTTTCACTCGATGGGAGGATGAGCTTGTCAAAGGAGCAGGCAGGACGTGGACAAGGAGAACACAAAACAGGAAGGAGTGGAGCAGGATGGGGGAGGTCTATGCCAAGCGGCAAACAAAATATTAGAAGTACTTATTCAATTTTTTTTGTGAATAGTATGTATAACTTGTAAAAACTTTGAAATAAAAGGCTTATATAATAAATAATATGTATGTTTATATAATACTAGCTGACCCGGCAAACGTTGTTTTGCCTTCAACCCTTATCACTTAGGGGTATGGAAAATAGATAGTAGCCGATTCTCAGACCTACTGAATACGCATATAAAATTTGGTAAATATCGGTAAAGCCGTTTCGGAGGAGTACGGTAACTAACATTGTGACATGGAAATTTTATATATGTATAAGATAAGCTAATAACTGGATTATTTATTTCTCATTGACGTTGTATCTCACTGTCATATTGTTTGTTTTACTTCGCCCGATTGCATATTTGTATGGTAATTTCGGTGACGAAGCCCCCGACATGTGACATCCAGTCCCAACCCACAAGGGATTACGTGATGGATGGCGAATAATCACGATCGATCGTCAATCGGAACTTCTCCCATATTGCAAAACTAATATGACACTTTCAAAAGTTCATTTATGTTCATTACCACAGGAATCTAAATAATATTTAGATTTCTGTGTTCATTACAGTTGCTTGTTTACCTAAGCTTGTATCATTATCTACCAACACATATGCCATCGTTTGGGGGAGACATATGTTCAGCAGTGGGCGTATACGGGCGTATCATCATCATCAGCCCATACACGTCCACTGCTGGACATAGGCCTCCCCCGTACGACGCCACAAATAGCGGTCCTGAGCCGCCTCCATCCATCGACTCTGCGACCGCTGCGATGTCGTTGGTCCATCGAGTGGATGGTATCCCATGTAGGGGGGGATTTGCCATAATCACCACGCTTGGCAGGCGGATTGGTGATCGCAGTGTTGGTGTTTAAAAATACTCAGAAGGAAGCTGCTGCCCTTCCTCTGGTAGGTTCCCTTAGTCGGCTCTTACAACATCCACGGGTTGAGTTGGAGGGGTCGATATTCGTACGCCGCGGCCCCACGGCCCCACGGCGGTGAAAAAAAAGTATAAGTAGTATAACCTAAGTCTAAGGATCACTGATCGATCACCATCATATCAGCATGCTAGGTTGAACACTCGTTCACTTCGGCCATCCTTGTCTGTACTGCGCCTCTAGTACCTAAGTGCACGCTGCGACTTCGAAGATCTCACTCCCTAAAGTTGGTAGGTAATGGAGAAAATAAACGTTTTTTTCTATGAATGCCAAAGCTATGGAAAATAAATGCGAGAACAACTGTGCTTTTAATATTTGCTATTTTTTTAAATGGCTGAGAAAATTTAGATAACATTTAAATATCAACATAAATCTAGCTTTAGCAAACTGCGCGGTTTGAACTTCTACACTTCAATAGGCTTTTCCAAGTTCAAATTAAAGGTGTTGTAATAAGTGTCGAAAGTTAACCGTCGCGTGATCAACCATAATTTAGTACAAGTGGTCTGAATCAAATACTTTGTCAATCTTTTTATCGGGACTCGAATCAGCTTTTTGTGCTTTGGAAGGCCTTGAATACAATCTTACCCAAATGAGAATTTCGAGTGTTTTCTTTGATGATTTTTCAATGTAATGGGGGCAAAAAATTGACATAGTAATAGAGATTTATGTAGAATTGTAGAAGTAGTCGTAGCCATTTTATTTGAAAAACCCCAATTCTTGGCAACTAAGCGGGGCGGACGATAGTAGCGCCCCCTGCATAACTAAACCAACACTGAACTGCAATACAATATAAATGTTTATTCAGTAATAATAATACAATAATTTTAACCACAGTTGAAAACAACTTTTAAAATGAAATACTTGTGATAGGTATTTAATTATGCTCTTCCACGTCTTCAATTAAAAATGAATGACGCGTTACATTAAAAAACCAAGCTGCGATCTCTAAAACATCTATATGTAATGTATCCATTTTCAGTAAAATATTGGCATAAAATATTTCTCTTAGCAATACGAATAAAGTCTCCAATTCTCTGAGCCGTTACATTAAAAAAAACTACGATCTCAAACAACCACGTACCCATTTACAGTAAAATGTTGACATAAAATATTTCTCTTAGCAATACGAATAAAGACTCTAGTCTTAATCATATTGGCAGATTCGCTCGACCCAAAGATTAGCTATCATCATAAGCATGAATAATAATAGCAATAATAACGTTCGAAACAACAATTCTATTCATAACAATATCGGCCGAGATCGATTCAGAGAATTGGGTTAACGATCACACCAAATGCCTCAAGACTCTTATCGTGTGGTGTGGTGCGAATTGGTACAAATCCGAAATACTACTTCGGATTATTCCCAGAGACACTTATATACCTATATCTTTCACTGCCAAATTGTCTGTTTATTACTGTACGAAAGAAACAAAGACTTCGTAAGACTTGTATTTTTGCTATCAGCATCAAAAATAGATGTGACCCGCAGAATGACAGCTTATGAGTAATTTTATTACCACAAAACCGTTTATACTGGATACTTATACATTTACTCACTGATTATAAAAAGTTCTTATTTATAGGTATTATAAACTGACCATAAACTTTACTTGCTCAAAATAACCACAATATAATAAACGCGTATAGACAGAAAATAATAAATACATCTACGTGCTTGAAAGTTATTAAAATTTGGAGCAAAGAATATTTGCACAAAACAATATTCCCTGATATTTCCAATGGCCCACAGTGATATTCATTAGAGTGCAATCGGACAACTTGGTTGGAATTTAATCCAGCCTGGGAGTTGAGATTGGCTCTCGAAAGTCGGGAGTCGGACAAAGTTGGCACATGACAGGAAGAGGATGTGCAAAGCTAGTCCAAATTAGTTGTAAAGTCTTCGCTAGGAAGAGATCGTGTAAATTGTTATTCCCATAGAGCTGAACTTTGTAACAAAGCCTCAAACGGCGCATTACAATTTACAAGTCCTTAATACGCGAGATTAGAGAAAACTAGTTTGTTAAGGTGCATCCACGCTTATGTTAATCTGTTGTGCAACATTTTGAAACATGAAAACAAATCATTTGCCTCGACCGCATAGGTTTGAAATATCATTAATGCCTTTGACCTTAGCCCACCGTATAGGTATATGTACTTTTAGGTGCTACTAAAGTTAAAAGAAAAACGTAAATTATACATCCAGCTAAATCATAATCACAATAACAACGCTGTTCTTCGCCCCACAAAATGTTACTAAAATATAAATAAGAGAGATTTTTGCTTAGACAGTAAGGGTACAGTGATTGATTAGACCCCAGAGCCGAGAATAACAAATTTGCAATTAATAGGAACAAGCAAACGTTTAAATAATTGACCGACTAAAATAAAGTGGAAAGGTCTTAGTATAATTTGAGAAGCTTTAACCATTCTTCATTGTGCAAATAAGAATAGTCAATACAAAGAGAATTTAACATTATGCAAATTTAACTCTATCGGATACTTTGCAGAATTATTTGTATTATGAATTAATAATTTCAAAGGTACAGGGGTCACGAGTTCCCTTATTCATTGTATTTAAACGTACCCAGTGTTATCAGTCAAATAGGTCAGGCTTGACTCAGGAGTTGCAATGCAACAAAGTTGGAAGGAAACGGATGTAACGCGGTGGATACCCGACAAAGTTGCCCTGGTTATTCTCATTCAACAAAGCGAACCTTTGTAACATTTGTAAACTGCGGGAACAAAGAATAATAAATCAGTGACGTAGGTAGGGTCTAAGTTCATCAATAATGTATCGACAACTTTCTGGACATAGCGTAGGTAGTGGGAACAGAGAGAGAGAGGGACACAAAAATTAATTTGTAAACGTGGATTGAAGAAGCTTGTCTTGACATTGAAGATAACCTCGTACAATTTTACTTAATATTGCGATTACGTCATTATTTGCAAATTACTCATGGTTTTTAGAGACCAAGTCTAAGTAGCAAGCTTCTGCTGCTGTATCGGTAGTAAGGATGGGAGTTATTGGATATTTTGGCTACCGGTTATTAGTTGGGTATTTTGTTTCAATACCGCTCGTCCCAACTGGTACCCAATAACGTTACAATACTCTATACTTATCCTGATTTCTACCAAGTATTTGGTATTTCTAACCGATTTGGTAGAAATACCAAATACTTGTTGCAGCTACATAACTTTACGGGTGAACGGTCCGCTAGTACCTATGCGTAGATGATAGTTAGGTAAGTATAGGTATTGAAACGTTGGGTTGTTATGGCTCACGGTCGGTTAGGCGCGATACTCGCTTTGCAGTTATTTCCTAGCGGTA
The DNA here is from genome assembly GCA_947859395.1 of Eupithecia insigniata. Taxonomy (NCBI): domain Eukaryota; kingdom Metazoa; phylum Arthropoda; class Insecta; order Lepidoptera; family Geometridae; genus Eupithecia; species Eupithecia insigniata. The sequence continues at coordinate 5,652,076 of OX402009.1, read as the reverse complement.
TGCGGATTTTACAATAACGTTAGATATTTTAGGACCATGCTAACAGGAACTGAGTTAGTTATTGAATACCGGACTCATCTCTAATCGGTAGGACGATCACATAACTCTTGGACTCTCAGAGGTAACTTAGCTAACTGTATTAATGTTATTGGATCAGTTTCCGGAGATTACCCTTTTACAAACTCACAATTAAACCCTTTTTTTTTTAATATAAGCGTAGGCAACGAATGAGGCAACAACGCCAGGAATTTTGTTTTAACTCAGACAAACGACAAACATTAGCTCGGTACAACAAAGTCAGTCACCTGTTTAGTCATTTCTGCCACAAAAGGAAGACAATTTATCCACATAATTTAATTTGGCGTAGGTACTCCATAAATTTTCATGCTCATGGGTCTAATTTGCATTTCTTATCTTTCCAGGTTAAAAAGTTCCTGTCACGCCGTCCTTCACGGCTTTAAATTTAACAAGTAAGTGGCCCTCGTTTTGCTTATTGTCAGGATACTGAGTTCTTTGTTGTTAGTTATACAAATGAATCTTTAGCGCCTAGCATAAGCTTTCTGGACAAAGTTTGGTATGCTCCAAACCAATCCTTTTCCAGAAAGCATATGCTGTCTAGACAGGAAAGTAATGGAGGTTATTGTTTCAAACAGCCCGTAAGTTAAGGGAGTTGAAGGAATTCAATTTCAAATAAACACCTTGGCAAAATGACGAAAACCCACCCTGTAGCAAGCACCATTAATCAAAATAATTTGTTTCTATTCTTGCTCGACGAAATCGTTATCTACGGAGTATAATGTTAGCTCTACTGAAATTCATTTACTAGAACGAAATCAATTAATCGACGAAACTTTGAAGGTCACTTACTGGACGTCTCCGTCTACTTATGGAAGATTAGGTCAGAGAAATAAGCTCAATAATCCGTTCTAGATAGTTTAAGTCCATGAATACAGATGCCTTCGTTTAAACTAGATAAGCTCGGGGGATCAGGCTCTTTGCATATTTGAGGGTAAACTCTGCTCGGAAGCTTGACAAGAAAGTTCAGATTTTCTTCTTTATCCTAAAAGACCTGGTTGTAAGCCATCATTTTCAGAAACACTGATTTTAAGATACCCGTTTTCTTTTCATGAGACCGCCGCTGATAATATTGTCTCGCTACTTAATTCTACAATAACTACTTAATTATAACAACCAAATAAGCGTGTCTCTACAATATGGCAGCAGAATCCAGCACTATTTATTTATTTATTATTAGTCGCCTATGTAGGAAGTCCCATTAGAATATGCGCTGTTGATTGTTTATTTTCTACTTCATCACGCGTTGACTCTACAAATCGATTGCCGTTACAGTGAATCATCTCTTTGTCCATGCATGGATAAGCATTGTTTGTATCGTCGTCCATTGATATTCCTGTATAGGTAAACAATAATTATGCTCTTAAATACAGCAAAGTGTTGCCTTTTTCCATTGAGTCATTTTCACCCGTAAGATAAGAATACGCAGTGATCGTATATAGAATTCATCGAAAAAACATCTACCTACTAACTCAAAATATTGAATTAATAAATAAATAATGCTGGACAATTCACAAAGCATTATCTAGCCCCAAGCTAAGCAGATCTTGTGTTATGGGTACTAGATTACTGATATATATAATACAATATATTACATATATACATATATTTTTATACATAGAAAACGACCAGAACACCGTCAAGAAAGTGTCAGCTAATGCAGTAACACAAATAAGGTAATTTAAGACAAGGAATATACAAAGAGCAATCTATGGAATACGAATATACAAAGATTATGACCAGGCAAGGTAGCATTGGAAGGCGCTTATGTGGAAAACAGTGTCACACCTCTCAGTGTCAAAAAACAAGAAGAACCGACTTAACCAAGCACATTTGTACATAGTTCGGCTAGAAATAAAGGTATAGAAGTGAAGGCTGGAAATAGGGATGAAATTGGAATTCCAAGCTGACGTGACTCCTTGTAATGCGAAGATGTGAGCCATGTCTCCGACATTACCACCGCACGTGTGCCTCTCACTTTACATAATCAATCTACATACATGGCATTCTATGGTGTCAGATCGGAGGTATTAAACCCATTTAAAATCAACTTGAAACAAGTGAATCATATGTTGAAAAATTAGGTGTTGCATTCGTTGCTTGCCCTCTTTCATACTGACGCCTAATGTAACAAGTGAAACAAATTGTAGCGTTTCCATGTGCCTATAAAAGATGAAAGGTTTATCATATTACCCTCTATCATGACCATACGCCGAAAATTTGTTCGCAGAACTGATGTTTCAGAATCATCATGTCTAGCATAAAACCCCGAATTACAAACTCCTTACGTTCAGTATAAATTTCTCGGCAAATAAGACAATAAATCAACGACGAGTCAGGTCGTTACTTCTGATATCAGTGTAATATCCTCTTCATAATGCGTCTGTGCATTTTAAATACCTTTTATGTGTTGAATGCTTGCCAATGTTCGCCTCATTCATGGAACTGTTGTATCTGAGCCAAAAGTTGCTAACAGCGTGGCTGTGATGCAACTGTACTAACTAATTGGTATTCTGAATTCTTCTTGGTAGCTCGGTCCAGAAATGTATACTGATTAGAAAATAATAAATCGAGTTGGAGAGGAAATAGGAATCGGGAAATCGTTTAATGATTTACATGATTTTCAAGGAGGATATTCTCAGTTTTTTAACAAAGTAAAATATGAAGAGTTTTGCAATCTTTCACTATATTCCATTTCCAGCCAAATTAGCTATACCTACTTAACCTGAAATTCACTCTGTTTCCGCGTCTTTTTATAGGCAATTTACATTACATGTCGATTAGAGATCTTTCCTTCAATAAATATTGCCCTAAACTATAACTGGAACTCGACGCCAAGCAAGTGAATTATTAGCTTTTTGTGTCGTGGTTTGTTCACAAACATTTAGATTAGCTAGTGTTATAGATAATGATATGTATGAAACCTGATACCAATTTACTGTAAATTGCTAATCTAAGACCCCGGTGGACGGAGCGTGAGGCACTAAACCTAAGACGTGTTTACACAGCTTATTGGTAGATTAGATCTGGTCTCAGATGGCCCAGGAAATCTAAATGTAAATCAGAGCCAGCGTAACCACCACTTCGGGGGTTACTGCGTCTAGACAGCCATTGTACTGTTACACAAGACCCCTTACCGAAACTGTCCCTAACAGGAACGTGTAAAATAGATATAGAGCCTTTTATTTCGTACTCGTAGTCTCGTTGAACTTTAGCCTCGTCTATCTGGAAGCTGCGAATTCGAAATAAATGCGCGACTTGTAAAAGATTGCTTTAAAATCGACAGACACAGGTGTTCGCTGTTCTCGAGTACAAAGTTTTATTATTGAATCCCAGTTATCCCAGTCGGCAACGTTATCGTATTAACATAGAGTAAGTACAGATGCTGACACAATGAAGTCTCTGTGCTGATGAAATCAGAATGTAATAAACTCGATAACCATAAGTGACGCCAGATAACATGCTATCTACGACAACCAGACAAATAAATTTGAGATTCCCCGAAATGTCTGCCCATAAAGGGAGAGGTGTTTTGGGACCAGTGTAGTGTAAATCACGGGTCGGCTGCCATTTTGTACGTGTAATATATCGCCCCATTGCATTATCAAACTAAACGACAGCTGGAAATGTTTGAATGTATCAAGTAAGATGATTTACCTTTATTTTGAACTTTATGTTCTGTTTGTTCAGTTTATATTCATATGTTTGACGGTAGTTGACGTTAGAAGACCGCAGTCTGTGCTTCTGCAACTGATAGCTTATGTTTTCAACTGCTGCAAACTTTTACTACGCTGGTTGATGTTTATTAGCTGACTTCATTATAATTATAACTTACAACCAGTTCTATAAACTTTCCTCCTGAAAACTTATTCCCAACCTTATCTTAAGACGACGCAAACTCTTGTATTTTTATTAGATTGTACAGTTTCTCTGGGTAATGTCTAAATAATCGGAGGAGGCAGTACGGCTTCTAGTGAAAACTATTCCATATCTTAGAAATATTTGACTAGCTCCGAATAAACAAAAAAAATTAGCAACGAATAAATTTAAAGAAGAAAAGGAACAGATGAAACTGGAATAAATGGCATTTGCACTGCGGTGGGGCACTACGGACTAGAAATAAATAAGATTAGAATATTTTTGTTGCTTATCAAAAGCAAACTGTTGTTTGAGGATAGATGATTACATCAATGATGTTAATGCTTGGCCAGATGTCGCTCCGTTCCGCACTGTCAATAGTATGTAAGAAATTCAATGTTCTGTTTAGCTTTATAGAAATATTGACATGTATCTAAATCGCATTAAATTTAGATAGGCAAAATAACAATGTATTAGACACTTAAGTGATATTATAAATGTGCTAGTGGTTTCTTTTTCACTTCTTCCACGGACAAAAAATTGAAGTTAAGAGAATATCAATAACACCTTATTTCTTATTTAATATTAATAACTATGTTTATAGTATAAAATTTGACTTGTCTAAGTGCTTATTTTGTAAGCCTAAAGAAATAAAGTTATTGATTCTAATTCTGATCATCGCTCGCATCCCAAAACAATAGTAATAACACTTTGGCTTCTTGTCAGAAAACCATTTCATACAGCTCTTGAAACTCAACGAGACCGTTGTCTGATTAGAGAAATGTTACCAATAAGTTGAAATTTCAAAAAAATGCACTTGTAGAAATTATAGTTCATTCGTTTACATGAAAGTAACATATGTATTATAGGATTTGCATTTAATTGATGCTTGAGAAAATAGATCGTGTTTTTAAATTACTGGCTATGCCGAATTTGAACTTCTCGATGACCCTGATGAGTAGTTGGAAATCCAAATACGTAATGAAATCATTAATGAAGTATATTTTCTTTTAGTTTCAGGACGTTTTTCCTCGAATTTCTTTCTTACAACAACGCCTTTGGATAAAGCATAAGTTTTTATTTAATCCTCTTCCAGTTTACTAGTATAACAGTTTGTTAACATTCCGTCTTACATTAGTGCAAACAGCACCTATAACAATATTGCTCTTACCTTAACTATCTACATGTAGGTACTTGGTAGCTAGCTAAAAATTGAATTGGATTTAGACTGCTATGTATTTTCTGTTCGTCTGCATCGGAGTAATCTATTTTATTTTATTACTTGAGTTGAGTGGTTCTACTTGAACTTACGCTCAGTTACACAGCATATACATATGTAGGTATTATAATCATTAATCACGTTTTTTTTTTTGACGACCTCTGTGGCGCAGCGGGCGAAGATCCGCCTGCGACGCAGGAGGTTGTGGGTTCGATTCCCGCCTCGGTACAAATGTTTGTACGATCTGCAAATATTTGTTCAGGGTGTTCTGGATGTTTTCAATGTATAATAATAAATATCTATCTATGTATCGTATTATATCAAGTATATCAGTTATCTAGTACCCATAACACAAGCTCTGCTTAGCTTGGGGCTAGATAATGTTGTGTGAATTGTCCAGCATTATTCTTATTATATTATAATTTACGACTTAAAAATAAATTGAAATACCGATAAAAAGTTCAGTGTACAAATTAATTCGAGAAGTTCTTTTGCGTTACTTTCTAGCTTTTTTTAATTTTTCTTATCTTGCGTCGTAAATCTTGCCCTTGCAACTGCGTTATACAAATTAATTGTCTCGTATCGGCAAATCTTGTAAATAACCTATCAAAAGTGACACTAGATCTCCGACTACGTAGCTGTATACACAAACACAACATCTGTATACAGCTATGTCTATTCGTTGATGTTTATTGCATGTCGCGGTGCCAGGCGCCCTTTTTTTTTGTCGGTCTGGTGGACAAAAATTTCGGGGGTTAAAAGCTTTCTCTGTGTACGTTGGACGCTGCACGCTAGTGAATATCGTTTATTGTTATACCGATTCATTCGGCAGTGGTTTACTTTGTAGTCTCCGAGAGTAAAGAAGGAATTGGTAGGGGGAGTAAGAGAGCAAGCCTTGATTTTCCTATATCACGTTTCTGACTACTGTGGTCCTCGTGTCGTCAATCAGCGTTTTTTGAAACGCTGTTAGGTAACTCTAATCTGTTTAAGATTTTTATACGTAGAAAAGTCGACAAGAACAGTAGTCAATCATCTACGTTCTGGCTATTACTGTGGCAGATATTACTTACCTATTTCTACTATAATTTTCATTTCATTTAGGTATTTATTTCTCAAACAATTTACATTGTGTTGAAAAGTTCGCACGTTATACATACATGAAGTTATAATATAACTATAACAGGTTGTTGAGTTATATTATAACTTCGAATGAAAATTACATACGTATGTATGATAAAATACATTAATTAATGATATTATCGTTTTCTCTGTTTGTATTGCTGTTATAAATACATATCTTTATTCTTCTATTATCTTATTTTTTAAGTTTAGCGAAAACAACAACCTGCCTATCAAAATAATAACCTCAAATACTAAAGTTATTATCTATACATATCTAGTAAAAAAGTAAAAATTTGTTTATTTTGTTGCACAATTTAAACAATATTCAGGTAGAAAAACTGAGATTATACTAAAAGTTTAGTTTATTAATTCGTAACATGATTTCTCCCATTCCAATATACCTGCTACATATGAAATTACAAACTTGTAGCCTATTCTATATAACCCATCAGTTTCGAGTTCTATTTTATTACCGTTTAGCAGAATGTTCTATACGGAATATCGTATGTGAAAGTATGAGTGGATAGCCTTCCGTGAAATATTGCTAGTTTCACGGACTTTAGCGGCTACAGAAGTTTTATATTTATGTTTCAAAGTGTTCGGCTTTTCCGTTTTGGTTTGTTTTTCATAAGCGATTGGTTATATCATACATACTTATATTATAAATCCTAAAGTAACTCTTGTCTACTTTTTCACGCCTAAACGGCTGAACGGATCTTTATGCAATTTCGCAGGGAGGTAAATGGTATCCCGGGGACGGATATAGGTAACTTGAAAGCGTTCGAAGCCGCAAACATCAGTTAGTCTATCCATAAAGCTTTACTTGGTATAAAACACCTCTTTTCCATTAGTTATGAATCCGCTGGGCGTTTGCGATTTCTTAAGCGCAAAAATTTACTAAAAATCGACTAAATTATATAAGCTTGTTGTTAGGTACGAACATTTTAGGTGGTAGAGTGATGATAAAAGGAACATAATACGACGGGAAAAGTTTAACACTAGAAAGCTTATTATCTTGCTGACTCGACAATATAACACTAAACGTCTAAAATGTTTATACATTCAGACAATAATATTGGACTCCAAGCCATAAAGCAACATAAAAGAACATAATTTACGAGCAGACATAAAGGTAGAACGCGTGCCAAAACACTGTCATAAAAATTCTAACAAAACACCTCACAACAGCAAAACGCACCTAGTAAGTGTAAAATATTCCATGGCTAGGCTTTATCATATAAGACCCTGGCTTTGAAAATGTCGAAAAAATCCAGTGAATTTCAATTTTCATTGTGGTACAAAATCCCTGTGCCAAAGGGGTATTAGAGGATGAAAACTGACTTCACTGATTTTCATAATAATTTTGAACACAGTGTAATTAAAATTTCCTTTTATTTTAATATTTGGTGGGGACGGTACGGGTAAAGCCACTTCTCTGTCTTCTCTTTCTCGTACCTTTCTTTAGACATGTTCAAATACTCCAGTCATTAGCCGAACATGTAACCTCTATACCAGGTATTGGAAACAAGGCCCAAGCGTATGGAGCATACGGTAATCTAACCAACAACAACCGCAAGCTCTCTATGTGTAAACAATGATCCGGGCGAGTGGCTTGCTTACTCGAAAACTCAATTAAGGCATCCCGTAACTCGTCCCTAAAGAGTTCATTGTAGTTACCATTTACTTAGTCCCACCCCGCAGTTACTCCAGCCGCCAATTTATTAGACGAACCGCTGACTGAACCGAGGTAACATCAACATGATAACCATTATTGGAAACATTCTTAGAACTTCCCCTTTCGTTATCGCTGAAGGTTCCTAAATTTTTTCGTCGACGATATCATAGTAACGAATAGCTATAATTTATCCACCTTCACCTGCTGTCGTTTTTGCACCAATCTTTTTTTAGGTACTTTTGACGGGTTGGGTGGCCTTTTGAAGCCCGTTTACATTATCACAGTTTGCTCGAACCATTACTGTGGAATGTGGACCAATGCTCACATGTAGCTAATAGAGTTTTGAATACTATGTACCTACAAGACTGGGATGAATATACTCGTCGCTATCTTTCTTTCACTGTCTTGAAATGTTGCGAGAATCCACTTACTTCTTTACATCTTCATTCCCGCACGCAATCTCCGAATCGTCTAGCTCTTGTAAAAAGTTTGACACAAGACACATTCCAATCACAGTTCCAGTAAATTTTGTTCATATCTCGTGTGAACGCGGCACCATCTACCACCAATGTTCGACAGACGAACAGCCCAAACATATAGCATGAATATTTATAGCAGCTCAGTACTGAGAACTATGACATTATGATGCACACTGGCGCAGCGAGGTACGTGACTTCCGCCGCCAAAATAGACTCCTGAGTTACACTTGCTTAGAGTTTTGAATATTTGAATTTATGGAAACGGATTCTTCATTTCCAATCGGAAGCTAAAAGGAAGTGAAAATGAAGATTTATTTCCTTTTTGCCGTCCGTCAATCAGTCTTCATGTATCTTTTTAGTTGTTGTGTATGCGTATCGCGAAATAAATTTCTGTTGAAAGCTGTGTCAATCAGATTGACTATTTTCTCTACTTCTCAGGTAACTAAAACAACTTTGTCGCTACTCCAATTTACTCGACAGGCTTATAGATCAATCCCTCTCAGATCCATTTCGGGAATGTAAAAAATATATCTTGAAACCTCAGCTAAAGGATTTTGTGAAGCGCCCGTCTTTTAGCAGCTTTCGGAAATAGGTATCTCTCGAACGGAATTCCCAGTACTCTATTTAAAACAAAATATATAAAGTTTGAATAGGAAACTGTCGATTGAGGATTCGTTTTATAGAATTCGAGTGTGCTCGCTTTTATTGAAGACTCAACTCGACACATTATTGAAAAAATTAAATGGCTTAAGATATTTTTGTCATCATCAGCCTATACACGTCCACTGCTGCTACCCCGTACGACGCCAGAAATAGCGGTCCTGAGCCGCCTCCATCCATCGACTCCCTGCGACCGCTACGATGTCGTCGGTCCATCCGAGTGGATGGTCTCCCATGTAGGGGGGGATTTGCCATAATCACCACGCTTGGCAGGCGGATTGGTGATCTATATTTTTGTATCTGATTGAAAGGAGGACAAGAAGATGCTGAAAATAGATTATCTTACACAAATTGGTATTATTTGCTATTGGAGTTGGCAATAACGTTTCAGCATTAAATTTTCGTGAACTCAATGACATTCGTCACTATGTAAGACCAAGCTTTTCAAATCGCAATCAGTATATCGACTAAACAGCTTGCTTTGCATCGTGATTCGGCTTATTACGGACTGATTACCAGCTGACCTACATACACGTTGCGGAATAAAGTGCCATCCCCTTCGTTGCATGTTCGCTGACATTTCAGGAAATTCACAAATACTGTCGTTTCTTTAAATGACAGGTAACATTTTCGCTGGCGTTGGCGCTTCGAAAAATACACAATAGTATCGGCTGGCGCAAAAGTAATGACACGATGTGAATGTGCATGTGTGAGTGTATAACTTTTGCAAATGACGTCGGGAGTAACTGTGCTTTGACATATGTCTTGTGGGCAGATGGGGAATTGGTTGTCAACAAGCCATGGAGCAGCGACTAGAGATGAGTCCGGTATTCAATAACTAACTCAGTACCTGTTAGCATGGTCCTAAAATATCTAACGCTATTGTAAAATCCGCATACCGCTAGGGAATAACTTTGTAAAGCGAGCATCGCGCCTAACCGACCGTGAGCCATAACTACCCAACGCTTCAATACCTATACTTACCTATCATCTACGCATAGGTACTAGCGGGCCGTTCACCCGTAAAGTTATGTAGCTGCAACAAGTATTTGGTATTTCTAACTAAATCGGTTAGAAATAAAGTGGGTAAATCAGGACAGGTATAAAGTATTGTAACGTTATTAGGTACCAGTTGGTACTAGCGGTATTGAAACAAAATACCCAACTAATATCCGGTAGCCAAAATATCCAATAACTCCCATCCTTAGCAGCGACACACCTAGAAGACCACCAATTTTCGAAGAGAGCTATCGAAACCGAGTGATTTACCGTTTTGGAGATTTGAACTGGCCGTCCAGATTGTCTTATCTAAGGGTGCCAGACTTTTTCCTTGCTAGCTAAGCTAATATTGAAGCAGAAATCGCCATTTTGGAGCCATGCAAAAATCATGGTTTGTTGTTAAAAGCGAGGGATTTCAAAAAGCCCCATAGATGTTTTTTTTAGATGTGTATCGCTCCATGGCTTATTGTCAACCAATTCTGTGTCTGTCTACAACATAAATGTTAAAGCACTGTAACATTTGACGCCATTTGCAAAAAATTAAGCACATTTACATTAGGGACATTAATTACACGCCACCCTGTACCTACATGTTAGGAATACATACATATACATACATACCTTGCAGAAAGGGTTTTCCTTGTCATAATTTTGTTTTTTATATTGGGTGGTTTCTTTGCGCCCCAGAATAATGTAATCAACAATCTGGATTAGATAAATGGCAATGCGTCAAATTCAGACGTTTCCCGAATCTATTTTAATAGATTGTTTGCACCCCAACCGGAGGGTCCTAAGTTTTCTTTGAGCGCTTTCCGATTACGACTCCCCACGCCGCCGGGTGATTATGTTATGATAAGTAATGTTATTTCCCTCTCTTTGTCAAACTTATGCAATTGTTTGTCTCTGCAAAAGCAAAGCTTCAATGTTGTGTCTAAAATTGCAATTGATTTCATTGGTTGTCGCATGCGTTAGCATCCCTAGTACATCTGTGGTTGTCGCGTTTATGGTATTAGCTGCTGCCTAAGCCAAGCCCAAGTAACCTATATGTTATTTCAGGTCCCAAACTATACCCACACCAAATTTCAGCCCAATCAGTTCAGTAGTTTTTGCGTGAAACAGGAACAAACATCCATACTCACACACTTTGACATTTATAATATTAGTAGAATTTCTAGTCTAGTATTAAAGCTTCCAATTTAGCAGCTGCCTTTATGTGAGCCAGGGTCATAAGGGGCCTTAAGGCGAGTCAAAATGATGTTTCAAGCTTCGTCAAGGAAACGTCGTCGTGTAAATTTCTTCGGAATCCGAAAAATAATAAATATAATTTCTCGTAGCTAACTGAAAAAATATACCAAGCTTCTTTACATATTGAAACATTCTTTTCTTACAAGCTACTGCAGAAAATGAATAATTAAAAGCAAATATTTACGCAACCAATAAGATTGTTCTTGCGATCGTTTTCTGAAAACTTCGGAGAATTAATACTGAACACAGAGCGCTTCCGTTCACATAATTTATCAGTAAACATAGCTAAAAGAGTCATAGTCATGTAGGTAGGTGGCTACATCAGTCTATAGTCGAGATTTTACCGAGGGAGATATCTATTATGGCAACTGGCAACGGCGGCAACCCTCTTACTCGGTCCCCTTGCGAAACCAAGGGTAACTCGGAGTGTCCGTAAAGCGCTACAAAACTTACGTATAGCTCTATATTTTATGAACCTCTCAGCCATAGGTACTTGGGGTTAGACTAGGTACTCTATCCTTCCACTGGGAAGTATATTTTCCACTATATTTGTCAATGAAGTCGTATAGTTACTGTTGTCTATATAATATACAGAACTCTATATTATATTGATTGAAAAGGAACGACAACAGCGTATACATAAAGATAAACCATTCTTAAAGTATACTTATTTATTTCAGTTCTAATATATGAAAGCTACGTTCGAGGATAAACCATCACCAAGCTTTTCTTCTCTTTTTCTACTTTATTTAGGTACCTACTCATTATGTACTGCTAAAATTTAATTTATATTTATTTTTTGACGATGATGCAGTTGTAACTATGGTGAAAATATAAAGAACAGTCTATACATATAACTTTATTTATGTCACAAATTGCGAAGGCTATAAGAAGATTCTTGGCTTCCGATTTATCTGCGTCACAGAGACATAAGGTAGAATAGGGAGTAAAATGAGTAAAGTTTCCGGACTCAAGCCCATGTCCAACCCTAAGCTCCTGCGAAGTATTCCCCTCAAATTCGCAAACTATTCATATTGTGTTCACAGTGTTGTATCTGGGAACAGTTTCATAGTCAACTATACGGTCAGTTTTTCAGAGAATTTTACTGCATCACGCCCTAGTTATAAGTTTTACGAAGCTTACTTTACGATGCCGCTTTATGTTGGCTGATCTTTTATTTCGTGTCATAAGCAGCGAAGCATCCGGAGTTTAGGAGATATCTAGGAGACTTATAAGATGGTCCTATCTAATTCCATCACCCACTAAATACCTCCCAACCGTCTCGAGTGTCTTGTAAATAAGAATAATATAGGTTTTAGGATAATAAATAAATACAAAATACAATACACCGACGGGTATAAGCTCCAAACTCTTGTGGCACTCAACATGGTTCCTGGGAAGTTCGCCAAATCGTCTGCAAATCTCTGTGCTGGACGTTCGTTGTCGTGTCTTGAATCTAAGTTGGGTTATACAATTATGTATCCACTTCTCTTGTGTGGAAAATGACCCTAAAACTGGACTAACTCTAGTCAGAGACTTGCAAAATGTTTTGTCTATTCTATCCAACCGGAAATATGTCGTTCGCATGAAATGTGATGATCAAATTATATAAACATGTGCCTTGTAAAACATTACAGAGTCGTCAGTGTCAAGTTTCTCATAGTCAGCCCTCTCAGATTCAACAACGGTCGATTTTTATTGTTTAGTTGATAAATTAATTAATATTTATTTATCAAATTAATAATAATGTTTACTGCCTGCCTGATTCTGCCATTGCGGATGTGGGTAATCAAACTAATCTCGGGAAACTTATTTACGTATAATAATTATTAATGTTGTTTGTGTATTTGACAGCGCACTCATGGGATTTGAAATCAATATTCTAAGTATTGATTGTTTATTCATTGTGATTGTCCCAAGAATTTGAGCTTGAATAAAAAAATGGAAATATTTGGACTTTTTAAAAGTCCATACATTGTAACAACTGTCTACCTCATCACCTCATACATTGGCAACATCAACAACATCAAAGGATGGATTGTGACATAATGAAGTGTTCGTGTATTGGCAGATGATCTTCTTCTTCCTGCCCTTATCCGACTCTTAGTGGGGTCGGCACAATGTAAATTTTACTAGCTTTTATTTAACTTGCCCTGTTAGTACTCGTATGTGTGGTTGCCCAACACATCTTACAACTGAATTTTAGACCAGTAGTTATCCTAAACCGGTTGAACTGAATGAAAGGCATACTTATGTACGTTCATAACATTGCATTCTCAACGTTATGGTACCATCGAGCTTGTATGATGATGGAGACAGAAGGTGGCCATAGGAACTCCTAAATGAAACGACGTAACCCCGTCGAGTTTGGGTGCGTTAGATTTTTCTTCGCGTGCACTTTGGTCCTAGACGATATAAAAGCGTGTGTTTATAAAGAAAAAATATTATAAAGTAAGTAATATCAAAAATAAAGTCGATGGATGAAGGCGGCTCAGGACCGCTATTTGTGGTGTCGTATGGGGGAGGCCTATGTCCAGCAGTGGATGTGTATGGGCTGATATGATGATGATGATGATGAAGTAATATCAATTTCTATTTTCGTCTCTCAGCAGACGTCATATCCGTATCAATCAAACCTTTATTACTCACGTCATCTTTTACACAATCCGTATATACTTTCTTTGGTCTCCCTATCCCCTTGGGTATAGATAGCGGCACCTGTGTAATGAACAACATGTACTTACCATGATAAATATGCAAAATTAATGAAACTCAGCCATTAAAAAGTTCCGTTTAAGGCACGTTCCGTTCCGAAATGTTTCCACGTCTTCAGAATAATTGGAGTGGCCGAAAGTCCGGAATCCGAGGAATTACGTAAATCATTCCTAACGAGCCTATCTTTCATTATAAATACGTGCTTTTTCTTCAAAACATAAGCTTTGGTGTCAATAAAAAATAGTAATCTGGTTTACAGCTTCACATAATATATTGTCGAAGTTCCCATCATGTGGAGAGCGCAGCAAAGAAGCTGTCTGAGGCTGAGTGATGAATTTTAAAATATTTGATTTCTAAGGGGCATCAATTAACAAGGATCCAAATTCATGGTACAGTTATGTATGATAGAAGTAGTATGTATAAAAGTAAATAAAGAACTTTGAATTTGAATGCCTCCTCGTTCAACAAGTAAATTTTTGACCAATCTCAACGCAAACTAAAACCAATCGATTACTCTTCTTGTCTATCCATTCATCTTTACTTGTTTATAAAACATGCTTCTAGATCTAGCTTGCTTGGGCTTCTTGTGTTATACTTCCGAATTCCTCTTTATTATTTGCATAAATATTGTGAGTAATAGGCTTAGCTTTGTTTTCACTGATCTTCACCGTTTCCTATCCGAACTTCCGGCTCCACTATGTGTTCACTATCAAATCTGAGCAATACCTTGTCAAGACTTATTTAAAAGTATCAGTTCAAGTTGTTCAGATATTGAATAGCTCTAAAACTAGGTAGCTGGCTTTGGGATTATAGAAAAGCATAGGTATAATATGCTCTACTAAATTCCCTCAACGAGCGACGCTGTCATAAAATGTATAATAATTTATCGACCATCATTTTATTGTCTTTCGGAGAAGCTAAAGCCTGCGCTTAGATCGTAAAAGTGTCTATATTTGGAACGAAATTGAATTCCTTTCCAACAGCAACACCGTTCAAGTGGTCTGGCAGACATGCCGCATTACTGAAAGGAATATAAAAGTATTCCCTGAAGTGGTTTCGCGACAGCATGCTAAAAATATTAAATGAGTACACGGTGCAAGAAGTCTGTCCGAACATCACTCAAATTTTTTAAGTTGTAGTTATAATATGTTGGCTGAGGCATCACAAAAGACGAATGTTTAAAATGACAGCTTTCACAGCCTGTACTGGCCTAAGCGACTCAAGGTTCGATAGGACTCAGCCAACCTCGGCCAACGTGTAATTGAACTATGAAATTCTGCATCGAGCTATACGGTTTAATCCCCAGTTTGTCGTAGTTGACGTCTCCTGCTCGAACGTCTGTTATTAAAAGATTCCTTCCAAGATCCATGAAACACTCTCAATGAGACCGTCGTCGACGTTTCGTACATGACTTACATGAGTAATTGACCTTGCCCCATGGTTAAACATTAAAAGTGGGGTGGGAATCCACTGATTATCACAGAAAATTTCTGACCGTGTATCGTGCTAAGGATGGCGGGAGTTCGCTCAAAGCTCAATTCTATTTGCGTCCAATCATTATGCACCAACACGCGCCTTCAACTGTGTAACAGTACCCGAGTCGTTTCCGTTCGCCCTTTTTTATGACCTACTCATTTGTACAAGAACCACCTTGAGTCTGTCTATATTTTAAACGAATCCGGGCGACTAATCAAAACGTCCGCTTAAGAGATTGCTATCGAGAGGTTCCCTTAATAATTTGATAGGCTCTCCCGAAATTGCTTTCCATTTTGTCCTAAGAGCTTGAATATTTCAAATTGGTTGTGTAAACGCTTTTAGTCGTTAAAAGCTTTGGTGATATTTTCTAGTTAACACACAAAGCAAAGTATCTACTACAAAGACTGTAACAATCTCAAATTATTATCCTTTTAACTCCATGCATATACTTTTCCTCGCCATCTTATAAAAGCGTTAATAAATCTATCGAAGCTCAGCTGATTCTTTTCAATTCTGTTGAGAGTAACTTTTACTTTTGTTAATATTTAACCTTTCTTCGACCACTCTAAACATGACAGTACCTCGCGTTCAACTCGTTAACACCATGCTTTATGCACTCCGAAAAGAATAGTAACATTGTTGTTGATATTTGATCCCCCTACTCGATCAATCTTCATAAAAATTTCACTTATGAAGGTTTTAGAGCCGGGTTACTAATTTTCTCTATTCACGAAAAACACCAAAGAGAAGATTGTCTTGCAGAAACACCAACGAGCAATCACATGTTGTTCACCAGTTTGGATACGGAAACCTGAAATTGCTCCGACGAGGTAGAGGAAAACCAGCTTGCTACAAATTATCAAACTACATACATATCAAATCAATAAATAATTCTAATATACTACGTTCGATGTTTGTTACTTCTTCACGCAAAAAGTACTGAAGTCTTGCATAGGTTCTCTAGACCGGGAACACAGGCTACTTTTTATCAGTTTCCATGGGATAGAACCGAGTTACACGTTTCCATAGAAACAACGGTGGTCAGAAACTAGTATTACTACTTAAATTAATAAACAGTTCATGTTTTCGGAAAATCCTCTCCGGTCCTAACATAGGCATCTCATTCCAGGGCACTTATTATTTCCATTTGATGGCTAGCTCTGTCTGCTATTCTTAATTATTAATATCTCAGCTTATTAACATGTAAATTGAGAATAAGTTGTGTTCCCAACAAGTATTCCAAACAATATTTTAATATTTGCCTATTGTCCGCAGATGCCCATTATGAGTTTATGAAGAAAGGCCAGCCCAAGATGGCGCGTGCGCGGTACATAGCGTGTGCGGTGCTCCTAATCTGCCCGCTCGCGCTTAGCCGGCACGATGACGATTTCGCTTTTGATAACAACGATGAGTTCCAGGTCAGTGGCTCTATCAACTTCAACTTCTTAGTGAATGGCGCTGCGTCGGGTTCGACACCATTCTACCAATGTCCGTGATTCAACTATCACTAACCGATCTGTCATTATAAATAGGAGAAAATAAAAAGAAATAGTAGGTAGCTTTACTTTGTTAATTTTTGTTTGCTGCCTGAGTATAATTATAATATTTTTTCGCTAAACTATAGTAATATCTGCTTTAAAATAGTAGCAGTAGCACGAGGCCTCAACGTCCGATATCGGTTTGGTAAATAACCTTGCTGTCGGTACTTACCTCGGCAAAAAACTTCACATGTATGGGCAAATTTTTGCCGAGATGCCTCACCGAGCAATGGCTATGTAGTACATGTATGAATGCTCCCAACAGAATTGTGATAATGGACAAAGACAAAGTATCTAGATCCAGGTCAATGATCTTATAACGAAATCATTTGCGCTATGACGTACAAATCGCGGAGCGCCCCTGAATATTTATGTGGCGCAGAGTCATCCGCGTGTCGTGTACAAAACGTTCCCAAGAACATTTGCTTTATTGCATCCTTAATTGAATTCTGTGTGAATGTGTGATGCGAAAAGATTTGTCATGCTCAAGGCACGCCCGGTATAACAATGTGAAGAGGAGACAAGATGTAAAACAACCAAATTGGTTACTGGAATAAATGTAGTCATATCATGCAATTTTGCTATGCAATTCGCACATTGAAGATGTTTTGGAGAAATTGTTCTTCAGCAGATTACCAATTTAATTAGGTTATTAGAGTGACAGGCCCCACGATATTCATGTTGCCATGGCATCGCCACCAACGTTCATTGGATCAAATTATGTTACTTGGAATCCTAATCAAATCTTAGTCTCACAAATGGTTTTTCGACTTTAGGAAACTCTGAGCATATACAAAAGTCACGTCATAAAGTAATCTTAAAGTAGGTACGTACGCCAAGTTAGGATGCTTCAAACGGAACTTAACATTCTGATGAGAAACATTTCTCATTTCAGGTGGATTTGACTGAAGAAGAAATAGAAAAGAGCGTCCTAAGAAGATTGTGGGGAGTACCTGACACATCGGCCTATGTCGGACATTTGTTCCGTATGGAAATACCAAAAGAAGCATTCTCTGGAAACGTGGTAGCTTATAAGGTAAGCTACATACGAGTAACATTGCTATTGGAACATAGCCAGCCGGTGAAAGACCGCATATTGAACCAAGCAACAAGCACAGCGATTGTTGTCTGGTTTAGAATAGAAAAAAATACATGACACCGTCATCGATTGTGTCAAATAGTTGATAATTTAGGCATAAGTATGCATGACGACGCGATGTTATTTCTGTATCTTCTACCGTAGACAACAATCGCTGTGCTTGGCCTACTGGAGACGTCTTGGGTTGGAGGCCAAGATCCTGTTTTGGTCGCCGTGGCACAGGAGTAAGTGTTTTGTTCTGTACCTGTTAAAAGGAAAAATTGGAAGAAGAAACCATTCAATAGTATCTTCCATTAGGCCGTTTAAGTACCCTTAGTAGATAAAAGCAATGAAGTACAATACTGACTAAAGGTATACTCGTTGGACGAAAGCAAAAGAGGCTTTTAATGTGTATGGATAATCGGGAACATTGATGACAATAGAACAACCTTGTCTCCACTTGTCCAATTGTATCCTAACCAAACACTTGAAGCGAGTTCTCCTTATCCATATTTGCTTTAACGCGCCAGGGATTCGATGTCCACCTACGCTTTTTGTATTTAAACATATTCGAATTATGTGAGAGGACACAAAGATTTTAACTGTAGTAAGGTCAACCTTTAAAGGTTGACTAGAGCTGGATCAGAGATGTGCAGATGAGACAAGAGACAGAGAGAGACAATAGAGGCGTAATAATCTTACTAGCTTCCGCCCGCGGCTTCGTACGCGTATTTCCTGGCTAAAAAGAAATTTAATAAGATCCCAAAAATGTCGACTTCGACGGGAGTTGAACCTGCAACCCTCCCTCAGTACGGGATGCGCTAACCAATTGCGTCACGAGGTCAAATGACGTGGAAGTCGAAAAACTCTTTCTTAGAAATGACCCCCAGTGTGTGGCTTATTATATTACACACTATAATAGCAAAAACTTTAAAAATTTGCTTGATTGTTCATCAACAACATCTTTGCAAATTTCCTGTCTTATTCATTCAATAGTTTGGACGTGAAGTCTCTAGCTTCCTTACATTCCCTCTGAATGTACAGCAACGGCAAATATTTACCATATGATCTTTCAACCGCTCTTAGGTTCTAAAATTATTTAAATGGTCACGATTACAATACATGCAATCGATGTTCAATAAAGTCTCATGTCCGTTTGTCAGTTCAATTCGTTTAATTGTACACTTTCTCTACCTGTTCCACCGCCGCTCCTATAACTCTTAAGGTTTACTGGAAGAAAAGTCTTTTTCAGGATAAAGATCGCCTATGTACATATTAGTTTAGTTTAGTTCATTTATTGATAAGAGAAATTTCTTACATGTCAAACACTTCTAAAAATAACATAGTTAGGTAAGCACAAAATAATGTAAAAACTAAGTAGGTACATGTAGATAATAATTATACTTGGTAATCTTACCAAGAGTATAATTCAATATTATAAGTGTGGATCTACGATATCGGCGTCAACAAATTTGTCCATGAGGAACTCTTCTAAACTGTAATATTCTATTGTATAAGTTCATTCAATGTTTTATTGTGTACATTAAAGAAATACAGAAAGAATTCAATGTTCTAGGTCCGACGTGAAGACGGCCGCAAAACGCCGAGCTGGCTAGCCGTAGACTCCAAACACGGACTGATCAGCGGATTGCCTGAGAAGCACGACGTCGGATCCTATACCCTCCAAGTGACCGCCCACGGCAATGGTACAGGACAGACTGCCATTGACTCCTTTACTATTGAGGTACATAATGAACTTAGCCTTATAAGAGCTTGCCTTTTCGTCGGGCGGGACTCAGGAATGTTCACCCTCATCGTTTGTTGTGAGGAAACAAAAGTGTTTAGACTACCGCTATCATGCCTAGATATTTAAATTGTTGAAGTTTTTATTATTTATACGTTCTTTCATAGGTAAAGAAAGCCCACGAAAAACCCCACTCCAAGTATGGAACCTGCCTCGGTGGTAACAAGCGACTGGTCCTCGCGATCCTAATCGACGGCGCCTACCATAGCATCCCATTGAGGAAGAGAATCAGCGCTCTTATGTCACTGGCTAATTTCATGGCTCTTGACGGGGTAAGCAAGCATAACATGGACTTTAGACCTTATTAGCCTGAATGATAGCTGGATTCTTCTTGAAACTGTTTCCTAAGCTGATTCGCCTATATAATAGCTGGATTCTTCTTGAAACTGTTTCCTAAGCTGGCTGCAGCATCGCATTGAGGAAGAGAATCAGCGCTCTAATGTCACTAGCTAACTTTATGGCTCTTGACGGGGTAAGCATACAATGTACTTTAGACCTTATTAGCCTATATGACAGTTGGCTTCTTCTTGAAGCTGTTTCCTAAGCGGGCTGTATCATCGCATTGAGAAAGAGAATCAGCGCTCTAATGTCACTGGCTAACTTTATGGCTGTTCACGGGGTAATCAAATAATGGACTTAAAATCTTTTTAATCTTAGGTAGTTAGATTATTCTTGATTCTGTTTCCTAATTGCATGAACCTGTATGGACGGCTTGAGATGATTTTAAAACGATCGAAATAAAATTGAGATCAGTTGTTTATTTCGTGACAGGGGCTCATGATATTTCATGCTTAACGTTATAGTGAGTTAGGATTTTATGAGTTATTTCCATGAAAGAGTTTTGTCACACCTCAAATGCTATATTACAGCACAGAGTCTTCTTTTTAGCATGGGAACAATGTCCATCTTCGCTGTAACTGTTCGACATATTAAACCCTTTGTTACGTTTACTGTGAGAATATTTACATTTATGAGAAGAACAACACAGGGCCGTTACACATTTATTTTAAATGCTTTTTAACTTTCTAAAACTGAAATTTCTCTTTCAGGACGAGTTTTGGATTGAACCGTACAAGCACACTGACAAATCCCACGGAGAGCCTCTTCTCAGTGGGCCTGGCTCTTCTCGACGTTATTCCGTGAATACCAGCGCTACTACTGCCATTTATTTGAACGTAAGTGTATATTTCAAGGTTGTCTGGCAGAGAGCGCTCTTTAGCGATAAGACTGCCAATGGTCACTTATGTTGTTATTGTTTCATTTGTAATCCTAGTTTTAAGTGTGCAATAAAAGTATTTGCTATCTATCTATCTACATATTGTACTGCCGCATGCCGTTGCGATTGCGGCGAAAGATCGTTCCCTCCATGCCTGTGGATGTCGTAAGTGACGACTGCACCTACCAGAGGAAGGGCAGAAGCTTCCTTCTGTGTGTTCTTCAACATCTGCATTGCGATCACCAATCCGCCTGCCAAGCGTGATAAAACCCCATGTTCATTTAGGGTCAGACTTCCTAAAAATTTTCGCTACTCTTGACTATTTTGTTCTGTTTCTGACTTTAAGCCCGGTGGTGATGCAGATTAGGAGTATGTTAAACGATACTCCGTCTACGAATTTATTTTATTTGACTTAATTAAATAATAAAAAAAATCATACACACGCAATTAATCAGTTTGATAAATATAGAAATTTTCGTTAGTTTTTAGTTATTTTTGGAGGCAATATATTCGCATCACTATTCTTCGAAAGAAGCAGAGTCTCTAAAGTATTTTTTCGAGGCAATATATTCGCATCACTATTCTTCGAAAGAAGGAGGAAGTCTCTAAAGTATAGGTATCTTTCATTGAGTCAAAGAAAAAATTATGGATGGAGCATAAAAAAAACTCTTGTATTTTTCAGGTCGGTTGCGGAAAAAAGCTATGGAGCCAACACAAGATCCTAGTTTGGGGACTGAGAGAGCAGTCTCGAGATGGAACCCTGGTGAACATCCTCGGACTGCCGGTTATAGGCTGGCGGGTGTTTACCTACAACGATCCGCAGCCTAGGATTAAACGTCAGGTTAGTTAAAGTAAAAAGTAGTTATTATAAGAACATAATTATAGTGCAAATAATACAAAAAGGAAGCGATGTGACCTGCAGATGTAAAATACAGTGTCTTAGGTCGCAACGCCCACTTCCGGGACTAGAGTTAAATAAGTTCCAACAGTTTTAAAATCGTAACTTCTTTTGAGTGATATTTACCTTCACGCTCGGACGTAGAAGAGATATCTGCGCATAAGCGAATTACTTTATTGGCATAAGCTCAAAAGTCGTGGCGCTCGAGGACAAAAAAAGCGTTTCAACGTAACCGTCCCTAGCGTGACGGTTCAGTTTCGTTCACTGTGCAGAAATGCACGTACAGAAAAGTTCAATACAAAAAGTTCCAGTATTACAAAGTGATACATTATTTCATTCGTCGGCAATACACGTCCCATATTTGTTACTTTACTTTAACACAGCACAATGACGAGACTATAGAACAAAAGTAAGAAAATATCGACTCGGACTTTCGTGAAAGATACCTTTCCATCGAGTTTTGTTCCTTGTTCCAGTATTATGGTCGAAACATGTTCGATAGGACTGCGGAGAAAATTTTCAAAGAGAGGGGAACTCTTTGTGATACTCCAAATTGTATATTAAACGACATAGCACGTATTCTAAAGGTAAATCATCGAATGGTCTATAGACCAATTAGAATCGATTGTGCTAAAGTCGAGTCGAGTCACAAAAGTAAGATACAAAGTCTTGACTCGATTTTTCTTCTGTGTTTACTTCTTGCAATAACGTATGTGTAACTACGCCTCTAGTTAAGTTAGTGCTTTTACTGCCCAGCGCGCCATGGGAACTCATTGTGTTAACTCTTTCGTTAGGGCGCGTTCTTCTAAAATTTAATTGTTTTCTAAAATAAAAACATGTAATCTAAAACTGTTTAATTTCGACGATAAGTCGACCTAAAGTTGTAAACTAACGTTCAACGATGACCTCGATTTTTATACTTATTTGGTCGAATCGATGTTCCTACTTGTACACTACGTAATAAGAATCGTGGATCTTCCAACTATTTATAATAAATTATTAAGGGTTGATCGTCTCATGTTAGTGCAAGATAAAAAAAAATGTGGTTTTAAATTTTTCTGGGTTCTACAAAGAATAAAACTAACGGAAAAGTGATTTATCGTACTCGTAAATCGTTAATTATTTTCTATGAGCCCATCATAAAACTAACTTCGATTCAAATTTTATTTGGGCGCATTTGGGAAACTGATCTTTTTTAGACCCTGCTTCAAAAATACCAATGAACCGAAGTTTAGTTTCATTTCTTTCTTTTTCTTCAACATAGAATAAATTAAAAACCACAATAAAAATTAAGCTCACGCTAATTCGAAACGAGCGACCTTAATGTGATAGTGTTAGATGAATGTACTTTTCAAACATAGAGATCAAACATGACTGTCTACCGAATACTGATTTCATGTACAATCCAATGATTCTCTCCATTCTCGGTAAACCGGTAGAGATCGCTCTTTAGCGATAAGTACGCCAATTGTCTTACTTTATACGTGTTATTAGTACGTGTGGGTAGGGTTATTATAAGGATTATCATGAGAAATAAAAAAAAATATCGCTAAATGTGTTGCTAATCGTAAAACTCAAGAACGGCTGGATATATTTAGTTAATTTATTTTGAAATATTCCTTTAAATCCGAGGAAGATAAATTTTATAAAATGTTCTCTTCATAAGAACCTTCCTCGCATTTAATGGAATAGTTCAAAATAAATGAACTAAATATATCCAGCCTTTCTCGAGTTTTACGATTAGCAACACATTTAGCAATATTTTTTTTTATTTCTCATGATAATCCTTATAATAACCCTACCCAACCCTTCTTCATTAGGATAGACCTAATGAATTTGCGTACTTACCATTCACAATAAAGATATTGGGATTTGCCACACAGGCCGTCAAATTATTTTAATTTACAAATGTTACCGATTCGACACCTCTAACTATCAATCAACACAAAAGATTCGCTTATTTGGTCACAATTCAGATACCACCATAACTAAACTAAATTACTAACTTTCCTTATGAGAAATAAATGTATTTAACCAGAAATTTTATCTTTATTGACAAAGAAAATAACAATCAAATAATAAAAAAAAATTAAACTAATATTTACAATTGAAACAATTGAGCTAACAGCAGACTGTTGCAAACAATCTACAGATAGCTCAACTGGTCCATATTAATACCAGTCGGAAGCGTCCCCAAGACGCTGGCTGCATTGCCCCGCTGTATGGCAATGCTAATGCGTTGCGCCAGATACTCACCAGCTCTCGGGTCACGCGTCATCAGAAATTAATTTGACAGGACTATAAATGATGCCATCGTTGAAAGGGACGGCAACATTTTTAGTGCTATCAAATTAGTTTAGTTCAGGTGACATCTTAATTGACACCATTATGTAACAATCAACACCTCGCATATATCAATCAACATGAAAGACATGGTTAATTCCCATTCCAGTCGCCAATCGAAGGGTCAGGCGGCGCAATGTACGACGCGGAATATGGCGACGAAGATGACGAAGATTACAGCGGCGGGTACGAAGACGAGGAAAACGACGATTATACGAACAATGATGTTGGCAGTGGACCGGATGCGGTAAGTTTACATATCATACAACAAAAGGGTCCAAAGTTAGAAGAATATTACACCATAAAACAAATAAGATTTAATTTAGTTCGGAAATTTGAGATATGTCCGATAAAATTTCAATTTATTTAGGGAAATTTCCGACAATACTTGATAATAAACAAATGAGACGAACACGATAAAATTTCTCACTCTTGGCTATGGTTAAGAATACCTAGCAGAGGCAAGTAGTATGATCTTTTTCCTATAAAAATAGAATGTAAAATATTACAGGGCACTGACAATAAAAAATATTTATTTATTGTTTATTTGATAATAAGATAAATCAGGGGAAAGCGTATACCAGCAAGGGGTCGAGTTATCTAATTGCTTATTTTGTATGCCTACACAAATAAACTTATTGAAATCTGAAATATACCATATAGTAATTTCGGACGGGTGGCCAGAGCCGGATATATTTGCATTACTGAAGAAAATTTTGGCAAATAAATTTTAGGCTGACGATTTTCTTGGTGCATTAACTTACTAAAGACAGCGCTATAAATGTTGTTATCGGTATACATAAAAGGAGAAAAGCCAACTTCGTTGGGATGAAAATACATATAACACAATGTTGTTTTGATGTTGAACCCGAGTACGTTTTAGAAATAACATTATGAATACAGTTAGCAAAGCTATTTATTACTAAGAATATGCTTACGTTTATAAAATATTTGTGTGATAATGTGCGTGTCTGTGTGGTCATCAAAACCATGACATCATGATGTTTCATTGTGTGTATGTGTGTGTTTATGTTTGAGAATGTATGAGTCCTAATTTGTCTATTTTGTTTAAGTGTTTCATTCACTCGCAGATCATTCGCCATCTTCTAATTATATACCTTACCAACGTTACTCGTTTTGCTACTATAATGTGTTAACATTGTTTATTTATACCGTCAATATTGTATGGGACTGTCATTAATTAAATTCATAATTTTCATAATCGTATCTAGATTGCATCATTGTTAGTCATTGGAAGATTTGAATTGACCAATCAATAAACAAAACCAAATTAATTAATCTGACTCATAGAGTTATTAATACACGATACTGGCTATTTATCATACTGATATCAACAGCTGGTCTTAACAAAATATAGTATACATTATAATTCATTTCTTCCAAATACGTTTCATACGCGATGGTTATACCTGATCTGTAAATTTCCGGTCTAATTATATCGGTTCGAACTTCCAAAGACTATCATACCTCCCTTAGTCATCCCACAATATCGGAATGTTTACCTTGCACTTTTCTGTCACCACATAATCATAGCAGTATCGATGGGAAAGCATGGAATGCCGAATGAGTATATCCTATACAATAAGGTACAAAGTCGCCTGACATTCCATATACTTATGTATGTATGATTATAACATTTTGAGCTTTGTGTGTGGTTAATACGTCATAATGTTGCTTGCGTGGTTTTGCGTGTCTTGTAATTATTGTGGAATAACACAGGACGCAACGCAGAGCATAGTTATGAGTACCTACGCGAAAAGGATGCGCCTTTAGGATACGAGCAATTGGTGCTAATTTAGATGTCGCCAAAACTTAACTACCTAATTTGACTGCACTAAAATGTTGTCATCTCTTGCATAACGAAATATAACGGATGACAAAATGTTTGTTGCTGTAAATTAGTTAAGGCGTCATCAGATTTGACACCATTGTTTATTTTAAAATAAATAATAATTTTAACAGATTCTTGGATCACTCATTTGAGTAAAAAGGATTTTCTACTCATTGAAATAGTCAGTCTAGGTACAAATTAAAGATTGAAAAAATTCTAAAAATTGGCCTAAAAATGCCTTTCAAAACATACTAACACTCACTGTATACTTGGGGTTTGGAAATGTTCTGTAACATTTTATATACTTATTAGGAATAAAATAACCTTTCTACGACTAACCTGCAGATTGGAGCCGTAACCTGGAGTAACAGAAGAGAGCACAATATTATATTCGTTGCGGATAGTCTCAAACTAGACTTGATGGCAGTCTCAATCTCCTCTATTTTTATCCATCATAGACATGCCTTTTTACTTGCTGCCTACACAGTTTAGTAACAATAAAATCAAACATAATGGTATCAGTTCAGATGTCGCTAAAACAAAAATAATTTGAGTGGTCTGAAATTCTTGCCGTCCCTTTCTTAACAAGCGAAATAAGAAAGCTAGCATCATTTTTATTAATGTCAAATTAGTTTAGTTTTAGCGACATCTTAATTGACACCAATCCTACTAATATTATAAACTAGCGACCCGACCCGGCTTCGCACGAGTGCAATGCTGATACTAAATTATACATATAAACCTTCCTCTTCAATCAGTCTATTAAAAAAAAACCGTATCAATATCCGTAGCGTCGTTTTAAAGATCTAAGAATACATAGGGACAGACAGACAGCGGGAAGCGACTTTGTTTTATACTAGGTATGTAGTGATGTTAAAGTTTGTTAATATGGATGTATGGATGTTTGTTCCTCTTTCAAAAACTACTCTACTGATTTGGCTGAAATTTGGGATGGGTATAGTTTGGGACCTGGAAGAACATTATAGGCTATTTTTATCCCTATAAGAAACGGGTGAAGGGGCGGGCAGCAGCTACTACCTAATACATTTTGCAAAACGAAACAAAATAAACACTGTTAGAAAACACAACAAACTAAAGGCGCATCCACACACGCTAACCACACACACCGCTCCGGTGACCGGCGTACTAACCTCCTTGAACGCGGGCGTCAGGTGGACCCTATCACTCAAACCCCGCATCCCCACCGCCATCACCACGGGGAAAGCGCCACGCCCACCACAACCGACAACTTTCAGACCGAGGCTGCTGCCACTCCGACCCTACCCAGCCCTACTTATAACCCCTTACCTTCCTCAACCTCTGAATTACCAACGATACCTACCACTGAAGAAACTACGGAGGCTGAGAGCACTACTAGTTTAACTACGGAGGTTTGTTGTGGCTTTCGCATGCTTTTGTGTGGCATGTAGTTCAATAATTTTGTAGATTGTATATGGCGAAAAACAGCTAGCGTATTATGACAATACAATTTAAAATATCCATTTTGTTTATTATTTACTCCTTACGAGGCAGAGTTATCAGCAGTAGGTGTTACTGGCTGGTTATGCTCAATTCAGATCGCGGTGGCAGCTGCCGGCGACGCGGTGCACTTTCACCGTCTTATTCATAATGGTCTGCTAACTTAAAACAGTTGCTAAGCAGTGTTATTTCTCACTCTGATTTATGAGTCAAAGTCAAAGTTTCTTTATTTCCGTAAATACAATAAATGTACACTTAGAACAGGTCAAATTCTTAAAATTAAACACTGATTTGGAAATAAAGTGATATTTTGATTTCGGTCGCTTCGGTATGTAGACTAAAGTAAAGAAGCGACGAAGAAACCTTTAGCCTGTTAGGTGTTATTTTTAGAGTTATTTTTCGAGTTGGAGCAAAATCCGTCCCAAGCTTTTTTATCTTCTAGATAGTCTGAAATTTTGTAATAAGCCTTTTTACAAAGGATATGTTTGACAACTTGTTTGAATTTATTTATAGAAAGTTTTTGCAACTCGCTAGGGGTTTTGTTGTAGAAGCGTATACATTGCCCTCTAAAAGATACATTAACCTTGTGTAACCTAGTTTTGGGCACAGCGAGTTTATTCTTATTTCTAGTATTTACATTATGTATGTCGCAATTTTTAGGGAACCGATCGATATTTTTATGAGTGTACAATAAGTTTTCATAAATATATTGACATGGTACTGTCATTATATTTATTTCTTTGAATTTATCACGTAGGGATTCTCTAGGACCCATGTTATAGATTGCACGAACAGCCCTCTTCTGCAGCACAAATACGGTGTTAATATCTGCAGCGTTCCCCCACAGCAATATACCATACGACATAATACTATGTCTATGTCAATAGAAGAAGACAGAGTGAGAATTAGCAATGATTTAAGTTAGCAGACTATTATAAATAAGGGGGTTAGTGTCAAAGAATTGTAAACTTTTTTGCAATACATATAAGATCAGTATCTCTTAAAAACCTCGAAAAAAGGTCCGTGGCCGGCGTTGTGCTGGAGCTTTC
Source organism: Eupithecia insigniata (assembly GCA_947859395.1). Lineage (NCBI taxonomy): Eukaryota > Metazoa > Arthropoda > Insecta > Lepidoptera > Geometridae > Eupithecia > Eupithecia insigniata. The sequence goes on along the minus strand of OX402009.1, from coordinate 5,623,296 downwards.
AATCTTTCTTTGAAATCTGACACCCACTGTTGAGTATCAGCCTCTTCATCACGCCACCCCTATCGATCCAGCTGGTAGTAACAGCCGGATCCTGACTCAAAGTCAAAGTCAAAGTTTCTTTATTTCCGTAAATACAATAAATGTACACTTAGAACAGGTCAAATCTCTCCTTACTGACTTCTCGATGTCTTCTGATCATGACAGGTCTGCCTCTAGGTCAGACTTTTCTTAGAAACTATTTACTAAGAAAACTTACGAACAGTATTGTATGGCATACACTAGCAAGCATGTAATGTATAGAACTATAGTGGTCAACGAGATAAGTTATGCTTGGAAAAATTACGAGAAGGCTTTTTCATGCAAAGCAATATTTGACATGTAATATTTTACAATAGAGTTATTTTTACATTGATTGAGTGAATGTGATATTGTCAGTTATTATTATTAGCTAGAAAGTATGATAGATTATTATATATAGATGTATTTTTATTTAAACATGCTAATTTGTAGGACTACTTTTCATGTCTTGTGTATTTTGGTATTTAGTTTTTTTTTAGGAATCGTTTGAAATAGTGAATGATCTAAAAAAATCTGATTTTGATTGATACTGAAACTTTATTACAACTGTGAATAAAAGTGTATTTTGCTATCTTTCAAACCCAGCATGTAAATATTCAGACAAATCCGGCATGTATTAAAACTGAAAAACCTCAAAGCGGTTTCGCACTGTGTCTTTAGACTCAGTGTTCCAATCTATGCATGAGCACACGATTCTACACCCTATATATACTACACACAGTCTATATTACCTCTTTTCCCTGCAGGATAAGGTCAAGATCACACCGTATTCCGAATCGGCGTCTGAATCTACGAACTATAATATATCTATAGTGCCTGCGTCGGTGAAACCGAGGGTGTTGGAAGACTTTGATTTCTCTGCTGTTTTGGAAACTTCAACCACTACTGAGCCAGACACGGTATGTATATATATGGGTGAGGATTGTTTGTGGTGAATTTTTCATTTGACGTTGATGAATATGAGTCATCTACAAACTAACTTAAAGTCAGGGTATATACAGATATTTAATCTTAAAATCTTTAGTATACCTACACAAATAGTTTAGCTTGACATGAGACCTATGAATGTATGTATGTACACTGTACAGGTACTTATGTAATTTACGATTTGTTATCTCATGAAAAAAAAATGGCTGGCAGTAAGTAGGTAATGTTTTGGGTTAAACTTTGGTTCAGCTTTGACTGTAAAAACTGGCATAAATATGGTTATCTAGTCAATAGACATTCGTTTGACCACAATCTCACCTTATGGAAAGTGACGATGTGGCCGACGGTGTATGACGAAGGTCTAGAAGACACCTATTCACTCTTGTCTTTAACATCAAAATTTTATTTATACATCAAAAGCAGTAAGTCAAGTAAATTTCCTAGTTACTAAAATGTATAAAAAAAAAATTAAATAAATGATTTTTGAAGAAGACTCATATTCATATATTTTTATTTCCCATTCTACCACAAAGTGTGAAACTGTACAGTCACTTCACTAACTTACATTGGTAGACTAATATCGAGTGGACTTTAATAACATGGGATTAGGACTTGGTTTAGAATAGACCTATGCATTCTAATTATCATTACCATTGAGGTGTTTTTTTTTCTGTATATATCACACTAATCTTTGGACGTTTGGACAAGGAAGTTTGTAAAAAAAATAATTTGATCTAGCGAAAAAACAAAACAATTCTAAATTGGTTTCTAAATGAATTATGCGAATTTCGAATAAGAATCCAACTAAATATTCTATGAAAGTTTCGATGTTTTACCCTTATTTTACAATTGGCTGTAGTTGTATAAATTAAAATCACAGATGAAAGTAGCGAGTATAACCTGCGTACTTAAAGATGACGTCGTCAGTTCCAATTCGATCTGAGGGGGACAGCATGACATATGAGGTCATTTTTGATCCCATTATTTAAGTACGCGGGTTCTCATTATTAATTTAAGCGGGTTAACTACGAACCTAGTTTGAGTTGGAAGAACACCAACGTTACGCGGGTTCTATTTATCTTAATTTCTACCTAAACAAATTGTAAAAACTTGTAACATATGTATAACTATCCCATTCTATCCCCCACAAATCTCTATCGTTGTCACAACGTCCAATCACATCGTGTGAACGCATGCCCTTTCAGCAAACCGTTGTAATTCGTGCGTCGAACGAACTGCCTGTGATGACGTCAGAACGGCCTGTCACGTCACCACCACCACCGCCACCTACGGAAGTCTCCACCACTGAAAGTACCACGAGTTCAACGACCTCAACGACTGTGAGATCAACTACCACTACGACTAGCACGGTCCCGCCGACGCTGCCGACAATTCCGCCGACATTGCCACCGACGTTGCCGCCAACTTTGCCTACGACGACACCGGTGCCGGAAACTACGTTGCAGGAAGTTACTAAGCAGGTCCGTTAGATGGCTCTGATGATAATTTATTTTGTCAATAGAAAAGATGTAAAAACGTAGTTTATGTCTACAATTTTCAAAGTTAATAAGTTTGTAAGCTATGTGAAATTCTCTAAGTAAAAGAGTTTTGCTAGTTAAGCAGAGTTAGTCCGTAAACGCAAATAAAAATGAAAGATAGTGTAACAATTCACTATCGAGGTTGAGAGAACAAAAAGTCTAGCTATGATAGCATTTTTCAATTCCCAACTTTAAAAGGACACAACGAAGATAGTTTTTAAAACACAAAGAATTAGAATAAGTATAGTTTATTGTTTTAACTGTGTGGTCTGATGAATTACTTATAAATATAAGAACTGTAAGTATAAACAATATTCATAAAGTGGGAGAGGTTGCATAGATATAGTATTACAAGCACTTTAAATAAATGCACATTGGGTGTTATCTGGTCACAATTGTAAGTATTTCACTGGTTTGAGTTTGAATACTAATTGTAACAATATACAGTTTATTTTGGCACAAATTTGGTTTTCTAACAATAACTTTTTCAAAACCCATCTGGAATGGTTTGTTTCAATCAGAATCTTTGAGAAAAGGTTCGCCTAAATTCCTAAATTCCTCTATTCTCATATTTGCATATACGCAGTGAAAAAGGTCCAAATCCGAGTTCGAAATCGAACAAGACGAATTAAATGATAATTATTGAAATTAAATACTTATAAAACTGCAAAATTACAGGAGACAAGCCAAACCGAAAGTAGAAGCACTATAATCGGTCAGACGACTGAAACCGTGACGTTCGCAATGCCGGTCAACCAGCCGCCCCATCTGAAGCATCATATGAAGAAACTGGCCATCATTGCTGGCAAGGCTTTCAGGTAATATTCATCATCATATCAGTCCATACATGTCTACCGTTGGACATAGGCCTCCCCCATAGGACGCCACAAATAGCGGTCCTAAGCCGCCTCCAACCATGGACTCCCTGCGACCGCTACGATGTCGTCGGTTTGAGTGGATGGTCTCCCAACACTCCGTTTCGCGTTGCATCGTGGCGGTCACAGCTAATGTTATAGAATAACATTTATTTTGACATGAGATAGAAGTCACAAAAAAAAACATAGCTGACTACATGAACATAACTGCTGTAGCGACTCAAAAGGCGAATATCCACCTAGAGCCCTATTGCATTGGCCAAATTTATCGCATACATTTTGGCATTAGAAACTACAGATGATTTCCAGTCTGATCAAAATTATTTTTACGTCATTAGATTTTTTTTTTAAATAATTGGAACAAATTAGAACTAGTATTTACAATTGACCTAACTGCAGACTTTTGCCAACAATCTAGAAGAGACCCTAGGATGTCGTTGGGGTACCGAGGCTCTCCGGATTTCTAAAGAAATATCCGAGTGCCTGGTCGAAGCGACACGCGTGACCCAAGAGCTGGTTAGTATCCGGCGCAGCGCATTAACATTGCCATACAGCGGGGCAATACAGGCAGCGTCCTGCCCCCGTTGAAGAAATTAATTTCACATAATTTACGCATTCGATGACAAAGTGGCGTAATTTTCCTCTATTCTATCCTAGACAACAATTCCCGTGCTAGAGGGGCTGAGGACACTTTCGACTGTTATTGATATGGACTGTAAAATGAATGTTATTTATATCTTACAGATACATAATCCCAGCGGATCTGTTCACCGACCCCGAGGAAGGCAGCAATCTTACATTTACGATGTACGAAGCTGAAAGTGTGCCGCTCAGCAAAAACTCCTGGATTCAGTTCATACCCACGGGACGAGAAGTCTATGGATTGTAAGTATACTATGGGAAATCTGCGGGCTAGTCATAGTCGCTTGCTGTCTTGGTGCACTGATGTAGTGCCACTGTCTCATCGAATATAACTAGTCGGTTCTTCAAGTCTGACAAAAATACAAAACTATCATAAACGCTAGGACAACAGGCTAGTGTTTGTTCTAGTAACACAAAGGAGTCAAAGTGCTGCTATTGTTTTATGTTCTGAACAAATGGTTTTATGTTCCTGACAAACAATATCATCTTAATAATAATATTGACGAATATAATACCTAGGCATAGACATAGACACTCATTTATTTGCCGCTGCAGTACAAAACAGACATAAAAATACATTTTAAAAATATATATATGTACATAGTACCTTATAGTGAGAGTAGCGCCATTTGGTATAAAATTAATTATAAAGAATGAACGAAGCATCGACAAATAAAGACTTTGCGCTTAATCGATGTGTAAAATGATATTTTATTGAATTCTCATGAATTTCTATTTTCAGGCCGCTAGAAGCGCACGTGTCTCGTTGGAACTTCTTCGTAGAAGCTCAAGACAGCGACGGCGAAGTAGCTCGCGGTCCCCTCGACATAACAGTTCAACAGCACAAGTCTGGTCGCACCATCAACCACCAGTTCGTGCTGCAGTTCAAACTGCTGCGGCATTACAACAGTGCTATAGACTGGCAGATTCGCGCGTTGGAAGGAATCGTCAATTTGTTCAGGTAATTTACAACAAACCTATATACACAATGATATTATAGTATAACAGCACAATTCTGGTCGCACCATCAACCACCAGTTCATACTGCAGGTAAAACTGCTGCGGCATTATAATAGAGCTATAGACTGGCAGATTCGCGCGTTGGAAGGAATCAAGGATCAATTTATTTGCAACTAGCTTTTAAATCAAATAATAAAAAAAAACGATCGTCGCAGCGTAAGAATCGAAACCTTCTTGGCCATGGATGTCGTAAAAAGCGAGAGAGTGGACCTACCAGAGGGCAGCAGCCTTCTGTTTGTTATTATTCAACACCTCTATCGCCAATCCGCCTGCCAAGTATGAGACACTTAAAAGTCCTCGTCGCGTCGGCCGCTGCTGACGGCCGCTGCTGTTCCAGTGTAAATTGAAAGCTCAAGAGCTCTTATCAATAATAGGGATGACGTCACTAACTAAAAATCACAAGTACTATATTTTTACTAAATTATACCCGAGTCATAGATTACAAAACACATATTATACCGAATGTTTTGATCGAGATTCATTATTATTTTGATAAAATAAAACTACTAAATAGCAATCCGCCATGACACGTCGAACACCAATTAGAGAATACACAAATGTGACGTCATCTACAATATATAATGTACACACAGAATAGCTTAAAATATTATGATCATTCTGTATCATCAGAGGATCGTGCATCTATGACGTCATAGACAGCCGCCACGAGTATTGTAGCGTTTTTGAGCGAAATTGAAAACGCATTTTTAAAAGCTGTATTTTTCCTTCGAATACCATTTTTTTTTTGCAGAAATATGATTTATTTTGCATTCAGTAGATGTCTAAAATATCACGGTGTAGTTTCTCAAAATCAGTCGTCACGAGTTAATTATACTATACTACTAGTAGGCAAAAGTTATATTATACTTACTTTGTATGTGTGTAATAATTATCCTGAGTCATATTTTCCTTCATAAGACTGCTTACTGAAGAATTACCATGTAGGTATTTAATGTTTCCCTGCTTGGTACAAATATATTATTGTATTTTGTTATCTGTTGCAGGGATACAGACATGGACCATTTAACGGTGCTGAACGCAACACAGAAGGGAGATCTCTGCGAGTTTGTGTGGACTAACGATACGCTGCCTAAGGACCCTGCTTGCCCCATGGATGACATCAACAGATTGATGAAGGTAACGTAAACTACTTGGAACTCTAAAAAACTTTCGTAGTTTGACGAATTACTGCATAGTATAAAACAAAGTCGCTTCCCGCTGTCTATCCCTATGTATGCTTAGATCTTTAAAACTACGCAACGGATTTTGATGCGATTTTTTTAATAGATAAAGTGATTTAAGAGGAAGGTTTATATGTATGATTTAGTATCAGCATTGCACCCGTGCGAAGCTGGGGCGGGTCGCTAGTTCATTATAAATGTAAGCGGGTTAACGGGTAAACGTTACGTGTTCTTCGAACACAAACTAGGTTCGTAGTTAACCCGCTTACATTCATAATGTTTGGCATTCTTTCATAAGGTAAAGGCGTAAAGGTATGAGCGAAACTAACGTCGTCACTTAATTTTTCTTACTATTATCAGTATTTCTCATTATACATACCAAAGTGTATATTATGTAATAAAGCGAAAAAATAAACGGCGGCGCTCCTTTCGCTTTATTTCGCCTTTGAAGGAAGCATTTTTGATCGATACACTGAGGCGTCGTATACACCACACATTTGACACTTCAGAATAACATTCCATTCTTCCGAACACGTTGAAGGTTTTAGGTTCGATGTCCGCTACGGGACATAAGTTTACATAATCGGCACACAACTTTTTAAGTAATAGGTACATATTATCAGTCATCTGTTTCCCATGCACAAGTTCTGCTTACTTTGAGATATATTATATGATGCAGTGTGTAATATCCGACCTTATCTAGTTATTTCCATTATTCGTGATAGTTATTAAATCTTAAATTTTCTCCCTTTCTAGATAATGGAATCCGACACAGAACCAGGCAGCCCCTCCGCCAGCCTAATCCGAGCAATGTCTCCAGATCTCAAAGTAGGAGGAGTATCCTGGCGAGGCGTTGGTCGCTGTGCCCAAGACGTGCCAGCGACTAAGGCTCCGGACACATATCCACCCGTCACTAGGAACCAAGTGGATCATCTCACCGCTACTGTTGGACATCTATTCGTCTATAAAGTGCCTGAGGTTAGTCCCAAACTAGCCGTTACCCGCGACTTATACTCCGGACACATATCCACCGGTCACTAAGACCCAAGTGGACCATCTACCGCTACTGTTAGACATCTGTTTGTTTATAAAATGCCTGAGGTAAGTCAATAAACTGAATTTTCTAACTGTAACATAACCCTATCAAACCCAGATTCGGAGGAAGTAAAAAATCTGATGAAATTGTACAACATCAAGTTTTAGTTTAGTAAGTAGATGTAAGTTACGAGTAGTTTCTCTCATTGTTATAATGCGTTGTAGCGACATAATGGCTGTGTGATAACGCTCTTTAAATAAAGATTTTAAAATAGTCAATATACTATCTGGCACTATGTGTAACACACGAATTATTAATTATATATACATATATATATATATATATATATATATTTGTATGTTTCTTGTAATTCTCGATATCTAGCACTACACATTGTTGTCCACACAACCCAAAGGTTAGCAGGTAGAGAATGCTATCCAGCATTATGTTCGCCTATGTACAACTTTTGTGCAATAAAGTATATTCTATCTATCTATCTATGTCTTAGGTACTTTGTGTAAGTTCCAGACACTATAAAGCTCCTGAGACAGCCTCCGGTCACTAGCAGGTATGATGGCGGGTTCAAATCTCGTCGAAGTCGAAAAATGTTTGGGACATTATTCGATTATTATAAGTATATTATAAGTACAGTATTTATGGTGACGTCATCAGAACAAGGATTTGAAATTACTAGCAATGTTAAATATCCTGCCCCTTATCCAGGACACATTCTTCGATCCAGAAGACGGTGGTACTCGCAACTTAGCGCTGTCTCTACGCTACAGCGATCGCACGGAGATTCCTGAAGGCAACTGGCTGAAGTTCGACGCTAAGAACCAGGAGTTCTATGGCTTACCGCTGTCTACTGACGAGGGCAGTGTTAATTACCAGCTGGTGAGTAGAAATAAAAGATTTTAAAATATATAAATAGAGTTTGCCGTGTTGCTAAGAATTTTCACTACCCCAACATTTCCTGCGGGTATCGCTTAAGTCGATTTAGAGCGCGCGCCCACGGCTACTTTTTGTAGCGATGCAAACCAACGGTTCGAGGAGCATCGCGCGTTTGCATCACTACAAAAACTAGCCCTGGGCGCGCACTCTATGGGATATCAACTAGGGTACCGGACACCGGCGCCCCCTGCAGAATAGACCCGCCATTGAACTGTGATCGCCAACCTGCCTGCCAATCGTGGCGATTATGGCAGCCCCCCCAAACATATACTTTAGGAGTGTTCTGCTCAGCTGTGGACGTATTTCTGCTGAGGTCTATGATAGTAGTTGACGAGAGACTAACAATTTGATACAAAAAATGTGACAATTGGCGGTCTTATCGCTCACGAGCGATGTCTACCAATCAACGTTGGATGGATAGGATCGATTGATTTATGAACAATTAAATTACTCGGCGTGTTAAATCTTAAACTATGAAACTATTCAATTAGAAAACTACGTTTCTTTTCGCTGTTACTCATTCCTTATGTGCTTCACGACTTTATTCTTTATTGATTTTTATTTTCTTCCAAATATTTGCAGATCGCGGAAGATTCAAGCAAAAAGAGCGCATACGACAGCCTTATCGTAGAAGTAGTGAAAGCGCCAACCATCCGACCGACTGTAGAGTTCCAAATGACTATGGAGTATCCGTACACAAAACTAGCGCACGACGCAAACAATAAACGGAAAATTGTGGAGAAGCTGGCAACACTGTTCGAGCAGAAGGAGCCTTATAATATCAGGATTCAGAGTATTTCTAATGACCCTACTACTATTATATGGTACGTATTTTTTACCTTATTTTCTGTGGTGTTATTTTTTATTTTCTTATTTTAATGTCGTAAAAAGCGACAGAGCTTAAACAGAGGATTTTTCACCGATCCGCTAGTCAAGCATGTTGATTATGCCACAGCCCTTTTTAGAAATTCGACATATTGTAGGCTGGCGTAATAAGCCAGACATGTTCATGAGTGGAGACCGTAACTCGGCAAACGTAATGTAGGATGCCAGGTATCATGACGACGACCTAGGAAAGACTGCAGTCAGATGTTGGAAGCGGCAAGCTGAAGACTTGGCGTAGGAGGGAAGGGAGTTGTTTGCCCTGCAGTGGGACACGTTGATTGGAGGGAGTGGAAGCTTTTGCCCTGCAGTGGGACACGTTGATTGGAGGGAGGGGAGGTTTTTGCCCTACAGTGAGACACGTTGATTGGTGGGAGGGGAGGCTTTTACCCTGCAGTGGGACACGTTGATTGGAGGTAGGGGCGGCTTTTGCCCTGCAGTGGGACACGTTGATTGGAGGGAGAGGAGGCTTTTGCCCTGCAGTGGGACACGTTGATTGGAGGGAGGGGAAGCCTGCCATAATTCTTACTAATTTTCAACCATCATTTCAGGTACAACACAAGCCTCCCAATGGACCGCTGTCCCAAAAAAGAGATCGAAGAACTCCGCCGAATGATAATATCCGACGAGCGCGGCTCCAACACCGGCGCTCTCCGAGAAAATGTCGACAACATCTTCGACTTGAAAGAGCTCAAAGTCATGTCGATAAGACTGATCCCTCTAGGCCTGTGCGCCGAACAAGCTACCAAACAATCGAAGAACGTTCTTATCTTCTCAGCACCTAACCCTTCCAACAGCAAAGCTGGTAGCGCTACCGATAACAGTTATCTGATAACGTTTATCATACCGGCTGTTGTTATTGTATGTATGATTCTGCTGGCCGGAATCATTGCTTCTGTGCTGTATAGAAGGCGGATGACGGGTAAGATCTCACAGTTGGATAGACGGAGGTACTTTTTGTGCATCGGGAGGAGACGTGGGCGAGTTAGAATAGGTGTAAAATAGAAGCAGAGAAAATAGTGATTGTGTGTTATAAGTTGCGTAGATAAAGATTGTAATTGATGAGATTGTAAGATGGCCGCTGTGGCGCTGCGGGCGATGATCCGCGTGCAACGCAGGAGGTTGCGGGTTGGATTCCCGCCCTGGGACAAATGTTTGTACGATCTGCTGTTTGTTCCGGGTGTTGTAGGTATTTTCTATGAATAATAAAATATATATATGTGTAAAGTATTCAATTAAGTATATGAGTCATCTAGTACCCATAACACAAGCTCTGCTAAGCTTTGGTATAGACGATGCTGTGTGGATTGTCCAACATTATTTTTTGGTAAAAATATAGATTTCAAATGACAGCCGCTCTCTTGCTCTTGCCCGCTTACCGTCCACCCCCTCCATTCGCAGCTTCCCGAACCCCGCCAAGGCCTAAAGCCACCCCTACTTACAGGAAACCACCCCCGTATGTACCCCCGTAAGCACTGCCGTAGGTTAGGGGAGCGGTTCGGTGACGCTTCGGTTTTTGCTGATCGATTCCTAATTCTAAATCTGTCTTAAATTATTATGAATTCTCATGATCATGACTATTTACTTATGGCAACCGTAACTGGATGCAAAATCCATCAATAAAATTACAATAACACCTCGAAATAAGTGACTTTACCTACAGTAGAATTCGAGTTGTCGATGAGCAGAAATTGATTCGTTAATTTTGTGACTTACGTTTATCGCACATTTAACGATGTTTATTCTTATTTATTACGTAAGATCTTATGTTAGATAGACTTCATTATGTTTTAAGTGCCTAGTCGACTGACGACGATGACAGCTAATTCTATAACAGGCGTGCATTTTACAAAGAACTGTATAATTTAGCAGCTTGCCGCTGCAGCATTTATAATTGTAAAATAAGTGAAAACCTCATTTTTACAAGGAATTGTGTACATAATGGGACTACGAATTAAATTATAAATCATGAATTATTGGTAAAAGTGATGAATTTGCCGTTTCAATTATGTGGGTAAAAACTGGAGACTTCACAATGTACTAGTTGTATTGTTGAAGTAGTGTTTTAGGAACTAGATGCTAGGTTTAAAACGTTGAAATTATAAACGTATTTTAACACGTTTATACACAATTTACATATATCGTGAGCTGATGACACACTTATATATTTATTTGCTAATAGACCAAAACGACAGTAATGTAAGAAGGGTTGGCTGCGTCGTGCCATTGTTTAAATAAACGTTGTTAAATAATGTAATTTAAATTTAAACATATCGAAATTGTAACGTTTTAGCCTTTAGCGTAGATCTTCCATACACGATATTATACATTTTTAAGTAGTGCGTGAGAGTAGATATTGGCGAGTCATGTTTGCGATTGCGTAGTGTGAAGTTACTTCTTCAAATATTTTGAGTTGTGTAAAGTATTCAATTAAGTATATGAGTCATCTAGTACCCATAACACAAGCTCTGCTAAGCTTTGGTATAGACGATGCTGTGTGGATTGTCCAACATTATTTTTTGGTAAAAATATAGATTTCAAATGACAGCCGCTCTCTTGCTCTTGCCCGCTTAGATCATCTTTGTTTCAGTATGTTCTGAGCGAGAGCATGAAAGTGGCTGTCATTTTAGTCCCAATCTTTATTCACGTGACTTATACGTACAGAACTTTTATAGACTAATCTGATGGAATATTTCCTCTTTTGCAGCTGGTAAAAGGTTATTTTTTTAATGCTTTATTTTTTTTCTTTACCTAAAGAAGTGACGCCATTTTTTTACTGGTGTAATAATCAAGTTTTATGGCCAAATGTTGTATGAATAAATTGGTAAAGCTTACTAACCTGATTTGATTGTGTAGATGGAAGGAATCCCAATGAATAAACAAAAGGTGATTTCAGACAAAATTTGTACACAACGCTATTCACCAAAATTTTAGATTATGGCTATAACACTTTCTAACACCATAGAATTTATTGAGTCACGGATTTTCGCTTGTATTGTAAATACACTACGGTGTTGTAACACGAAATATGTATTATCAGAGCTTTTTGTAAAAGATTATGAGTTTGTAAAAGTTTGATAAAGTAAAATGTACGCAAATTTACTGCATATAAAAATTTTTAATAGCATTCCGCTTTACCATCGCAGTTGGCCGAGTAGAAGCAAATAATCATGCAAAACAAATGCCTCTACTAATCTCGAAATAACTTTAAACCACTCTTAATCTTACTTAGAATTCGCAACAAATCAATCTCGTTCTGTCTCCCTCTTTCATTGCTTGTAATCTCGGCCTGTTTCAGCCTGATATTTCAGGCATGTGCGAGCGAGACAGCGAGAGAATTGACATGCTACTGAGTAAGCATACTGGAGTATACCTATTCATTGCTCATACAATCAGCAAAAATAAAACAAATTCACCCTAAGATTAACATGCACCGTTAGCATGGAACACTCGAGACAAAGTTTTGCCTAGGCAATAATAGAGAAAAATTTATTCAATACATAAATTTTATTAAAGTTAAACGAATCAAATTATATTTGACACATTCGATGTAATTTGGTCTAACCTACCCTAAACAAATCGATAACTAGAGTGCTAATGCCACTGAAGAAAACAAGCAATCAATCCAATCTATTTGCAGGTAAAATGAGCGTCGGAGACGAGGAAGAGCGACAAGCATTCCGCTCCAAAGGGATCCCGGTCATCTTCCAAGACGAGTTGGAAGAGAGGGGGGACACAGAACCTGTTCACAAAAGCCCTGTCATCATGCGGGAGGAGAAACCCCCTCTGCTACCCCCGGCACCGGACTACCGAGGGGAGGACGCCCCCTACCGTCCACCCCCTCCATTCGCAGCTTCCCGAACCCCGCCAAGGCCTAAAGCCACCCCTACTTACAGGAAACCACCCCCGTATGTACCCCCGTAAGCACTGCCGTAGGTTAGGGGAGCGGTTCGGTGACGCTTCGGTTTTTGCTGATCGATTCCTAATTCTAAATCTGTCTTAAATTATTATGAATTCTCATGATCATGACTATTTACTTATGGCAACCGTAACTGGATGCAAAATCCATCAATAAAATTACAATAACACCTCGAAATAAGTGACTTTACCTACAGTAGAATTCGAGTTGTCGATGAGCAGAAATTGATTCGTTAATTTTGTGACTTACGTTTATCGCACATTTAACGATGTTTATTCTTATTTATTACGTAAGATCTTATGTTAGATAGACTTCATTATGTTTTAAGTGCCTAGTCGACTGACGACGATGACAGCTAATTCTATAACAGGCGTGCATTTTACAAAGAACTGTATAATTTAGCAGCTTGCCGCTGCAGCATTTATAATTGTAAAATAAGTGAAAACCTCATTTTTACAAGGAATTGTGTACATAATGGGACTACGAATTAAATTATAAATCATGAATTATTGGTAAAAGTGATGAATTTGCCGTTTCAATTATGTGGGTAAAAACTGGAGACTTCACAATGTACTAGTTGTATTGTTGAAGTAGTGTTTTAGGAACTAGATGCTAGGTTTAAAACGTTGAAATTATAAACGTATTTTAACACGTTTATACACAATTTACATATATCGTGAGCTGATGACACACTTATATATTTATTTGCTAATAGACCAAAACGACAGTAATGTAAGAAGGGTTGGCTGCGTCGTGCCATTGTTTAAATAAACGTTGTTAAATAATGTAATTTAAATTTAAACATATCGAAATTGTAACGTTTTAGCCTTTAGCGTAGATCTTCCATACACGATATTATACATTTTTAAGTAGTGCGTGAGAGTAGATATTGGCGAGTCATGTTTGCGATTGCGTAGTGTGAAGTTACTTCTTCAAATATTTTGAACGAAACGCTGTTATAAATGTACGGATTGTTCGGAACTAGCTAGTACACTATTAATACTATCTAATAAATTATACAACTGACTCTAGTTATAGGATACGATTACATATAAGAATTTAAGATATCATTTTGTACTTGTCTAATTACCATAGGGAGTAAGATTAACAAATTGTGCAAACTATAAGGACTATCGAAGAATGAGCTAAACAATTTTTATTTGGATGTATTTTTTTCTAATGTATACTCATTTAGAGTTTTGCATTTATAGATCTTCTTAGCGTTAACTATTATACAATTTTATAGGACAGCTAATAGCAAGTATTTTGTTTACTTAATTCATTGTTGTGTTATCTTTAAGTACTTAAATTGTCCACTTAACCGTACCTACCATTTCATTATCTGTAGGAGATATTTGGTAGCATTTATTTTATCACTCATAAAAACGCACATAATTTATGTAATTTAAATGTATGAGCTTTTTATTTTAAAATAAAAGTTCTAGTGACAAGAGAAGTGTTTTATTTAAACCTTATCAATATAGTAATAGTATGTAATCCTAACTTATATTATAAATAAAAAAGTGTGTTTGTTTGTCCTTCCTTCACACCCTAAATAAGCAACCAATAGACTTGATTTTTGGCATAGAGTTAGTTGAAATGATGGAGAGTAACATTTTGTCCTGGTAAAACATCAAATTCCCATGGGAGATTTACGCGAAAATCTAAAATCGAAAATTATCCCCCTAGTAGAAAATGAAATTCGGATTTAACGCGGGTGAAACCGCGGGGAACAGCTAGTAAGGGATATAAAGAAGTTATGTGTCATTTGATGTTAGAAAAAGTTAGGATTTGACATAGTGGGGCATTTCTCAGTGCAATGCCTAGGCCCCAATATAAAATTATACTGCATGAGTTGCATTGCAAACAATTAAAACATAACTACCCAAGAATTTAATGTTTATATGTACCTTGACCCGTGAAATTATATTATATTTGCTGAATTTTTTCGGACTCGCTATTATTTCTGCTGGTTTATTTCCTTCCAGCTTCTTAGATCATGCTTCCAGCGCCTCTACTAGCAGAAACTATAAAGGGATACTACGTATTCTACTAGTCTAGTAATATGCGTTAGAATCCCTAATACTTTAGTAATAATTTACTTATTTTTTTTTTTTTTTTAGTTAGTAATGAATGACGTGGCATAAGAACTTAAGTATGCATTTTACCGCCATCTAGTGGCGAGTAGTAGAAGCTTGCGGTTCCCCATAGGCGAACAAAATCACCCCGGCTTTGTGAAGTTCTAGGATTTTTGTTTTACATCTATCTCAAAATATTTATATTGTCAACGTCTTAAACCTATTTAATCAAAGAATTTATATACTCACGTGCCGCTTGCGCCTTGGTCATACTTGTTGTCCTGTTTTTCTGGCCAAACTCAGGATAAGAGATTCCTCGGTCTGTGAATGTGGGTTAGATGAAGGTAACGTGGATCACATATTTTTTAACTGTCCCTTGCTTCAATATTCTCTGTATGATTTACTCCCTCTTGATATTCCGCGTCCTGTCTCTATGAATTGTTTACTTTCCCTTACGTTTTCACCTCTAATTATATATATTATTTGTAAATTTATTGATGTAAATAAGATAAAATTGTAAATATCTGCTTTATCTATTTTATAAAGTCTTAGATGACTTTTATGTTCGTAAGCAATGATTTAATTTATTTTAATTAATTATTCCTCTTTAGCGTTTTAGTTAATTTTGTTCGATGTAAAAATTTCATTGGTGTTTTTTGTTATAATTTACCGCTCATATTATTTATTACTCGCCTCCATTCCACGATTATGAAATTTCCATGAACTGGACACTGGCAGAAAAGTGGCAACCCAGACACATATTGCCAATACAAAGAAGTCAAGTCAAGTATATACTAACGTAACGTTAGTATATAAATTCCTTGATTTTAGTGTACGGGGGAAGTTCTAAACACTGGCAGAATCGTAGCGTAAAGCAAGCGGCCGCCATAAAAGAAGTTGAAGTCGATATTTTGTTTCCTCGTCAGTATTGTATTCTCTTTGATTTTGTTTTGAATTGCAACTTTCACGGCAAATAAATTGAGAAAACTAGATCAATCAATTTATTTTATGTTTGTATTCTCTTTGTATTGCAGTTGCGTTCCTACAACTGCCAGTACTGGACTGTCAACTCTGAAACATTATCCATTTATGTGTATGAAAAATAATCGAAAGTTTTGGTGATTGAAATCATCACCATGGCTGAGATGTCTTGTGCTGCTGCTGCAGCACAGGCTGAGGCTGTAGCCGTCGCTAGAAACGCGGCCAGGAGAAAGAAATGGAAACACCTGCGTTTGTCATTGAAATATAGACCTAAACTATTGCAGAAGATACTCAATATGCGCCAGAACATACGCCGAAAAACAGCAGAGATAAAAACGTTGCAACTTCTAAAAGAAGATGTAAGTAACTTTTACAAACTGTTTACTAAATTAGCTACAAGTATATAATGGTATTGTTTCATTCCTCATTTATTATCTAATTTTCAGCTTGTCTATAAACTCAACATACCTGTAATTCCAAAAGAATTCAAACATTCATCGACACAAACAATTGATATATTAGAAACCAAGAAGTCTAGAGACATTTCTAAAAATGAAGAAAAACTCACTGCTGCACAAACAGAAAAGGGTAGTCTTCAAGACAATGAGCAATCAACAAAAGCTTGGGACTCAGGTGATAATGCAAAGAGCATTGCTGATCAAGTCAAAGAAGCAGCATTGAATGCTCTAACAGAGTTTGAGAACAAAGCAGGCTGGAATGTCAATGATCCAGGAGATAATGAGAAGAGCATTGCTGATCAGGTGAAAGAGGCTGCTCAAAGTGCAATGCAGCAATCAGGCATGGTTTATGTGGAGTCTGCCGGCATGTACTATGATTATAAGACTGGATATTATTATAATTCTGTGAGTATGTGGCCTCATTTTTACAACAAGAATAATTATTTTGGATTAGCCAAATATTAAATGAGGACTTAGGAAAAATCTGGGAGCCTTGTCTCAACATGTGTTGAGACAAGGTGTGTGTGTACCTAAAATGAAATGTAAACCAATCGCATTTTGCATATTTTTATGTCAAAATTTTGATCGTATTTGTTTCATATTAAAAACAAAGATTTCTCACGTTTTATATGTATGATAAGGGACACAGTTTATATTAGTTACAGAATAACAACACTATAAGTAAAATACAAAAAGTTTTTTAGTAATAATTTTTGGTATTAAGGAAAACAATTTCACCACGAATTGAATTGCGGGATGCTGGCACTGGGCCCTTAAACCCATTTTCTTTCCAGGAACTTGGTCTATACTACCACACAGATACAAACTGCTACTACTACTACTCCGATGAGAAACAACAGTTTATGTTCCACTCCTACCCTGATACTAGTGCTGTGAATGCTAACCTCCTTGCCCACCAGAAGAAGAAGGCTCGGAAAGAACTTAAAAGGAAGCAACAGGTTGAATATTTTTTTATTAGCCTTTATTGTCCCTATGCTTAGAAAAACACTTTCTCACTTTCCTCCTTCCAGACTTCACTATTCTGCACCACTGAGGTCCAGATTTTTAATAAAGGCCTCCCCAGCGCCATAGCGCCCTGTCTTCAGCTAGACTGATCTGGTATACATATGTCTGCAGACTTTTGCAGGCCATCATCCCACTTGCCTTGTAATTATACCCAAAAACCACTCAACTATTTGACATAAGAATGAATGAATGATGCGATGCGCGAAGGGCGCCTGGCATTCATGCTTCCTATCCATACATAAGTTTACTTACGAAGGCCATGAAATGGCTATTATAAGATGGATGATATGACACACCCTAATATACTTAAAATTAAAACAAATATATCAATTTCTTTTTCAGGAGCAAGCTAAGGAAGAAGACATTGAAAATCTGACGAAAACTCTATCGCAGGTCTCCCTCCGAGGCCAAAATGCCTTAGGTAATTACTATGGTCCCCAGTTACTCCCCAATATCAAACTGCAATATCGTTTTACAGGATAAAGAAGACAAGAAGGCAAAACGAAAGAAGTTGCAGTCGAAGAAGACTGACCCTACCGTTCAAGAGAATAGAAATGAAAATAAGAACAATGATGCTAAAGACAAACTAGAATTAGAAAAAGAAAAGACAGAATTAGGAAAAGACATACCAAAATCGACTGATATTTTTGAAAACAAAGAGGGTAGTCAAACTGAACCTCCAAAAGAGGTTGGGAAAACTGAAGAAGTGAGCAAGAAAAACGAAGAAAATGGAGAACAAATAGAGGTTGAATTGGAAGATGGGGAATGCAGTGACTCTGCTAGTGATGATGATGATGCGGTCGATGATGATAGTTCATCTAGCGCTAGCACAGCTACTGTCGACGATGAGGGTAAAGAATAAAACAACAGTTTTTTTTAACACAAATTATATATAATTCAGATGTTCTGATAAATCTTGATTTTTATACAGATTTTGTATGAATATCTTATGTATATTTTATACAACAAATTGTAAGACCTCTATTTGTATGATACTATTGAGTACTATTGAGTTTATTCAGATGTCGCCAAAACTTAACTAATTTGACAACACTAAAAATTGCCGACCCTTTCCTATCGATCGTATTAAAAAGGATGGCATAATTTTGAACCGACTTCGAAAAAAGAGGAGGTTCTATTTTCGGCTGTGTGTAGTTTTTTTTATGTTTGTTCGTCGATCCGTCATTTATGGACGTATTTGGATGATTCTTTTGCAGTTGCATAGAGAAAGATCCCATAATGGTTCCGTTATAAAAATTATATTCCCATGGGATTTTTATTATATTAGATATTGATTAGTATTTATACTGCAAACTTAAAAAAAAAACTGTTTAAAACAAAGAAATTCGACGTAGTTTTTTTAGTTTTTCAAATCTATCAAATTATTGTGCAGTCAAATTAGTTTATTTTAGTTTTGGCGACACTTTAATTGACACTATTATCTTCTAGTTTTTGCATCGTCTTAAGGTAATTAAGTGTGCGACCTATTTCTTATTTAAATCTGGCTTCTACTTTATTCCTTACTAGTTTCATCTCGCGGCATCATTGACGCGGTACCTGAAAAATAATGTAAGGGATAATATAGCATAAAATCAGACAAATAATTAAAAAAATCGGGCTTTTATTTTTAGAGTTTATTGAGTACAGACTCACAAACAACAAAATTTTTCCCTTTTCTATACTTAGTAAAGTTCTCAAGTGGCGATCGCGATGCAACGCAAAACGGCGTGCTAGGAAACCATCCACTTGAAAGACCGACGACATTGTCGTAGTGGCTGCGAGTCGATGGTTTAACGCTGCTCAGGACCGCTATTTAAGGTGTCTATTGAGGATGCCTATGTTCACTGTTTTAGATATAAGTTTTCTAAATAAATAATTAATTATCTACCTATATATCCATCAATAGACGTTTGTATCCTGATATGATGGTAAAATTAGTGTAGATGTAACTAAGATTTGTTACCTTATTTCTAGTACAATAAGTTTCTTATTCACAGATTCAATTGCAAAGCACCTACCACCGTGCATGCGCGTGATTGTGCGTGAAACAGAGCTGCCAAAGTTGAAAGTGGGCAGTTTGTACCTCATCACGAAAGATGGTGGCACTATCGGCAGAGAGGGAGAGCAGCATGCAATATTGTTGAAGGACCAAAATGTTTCTAGGGTAAGATTTCATTTTGTATTGTACTAACTACTATGGTTTAGGAAAACCATGGTATAAGAAAACAAGGTATGCTGTTCCGAGACACGATGGTCACCTGAGTGGCTCAAGGCTACGTCATCGACGCCATCGGCGAATGAGAAGACGAATCTGTTTTCTGGTATTACCAGTAGCGTAAAATTGTAAATCCCCAAGCTCCTTGTATTACCTGTATGAATCTGATAAAACGATTTAGAGCACGTCAGTCAGATTCCACTTTCGTCAGACCGCTTCTTTTTTCCTTATAGGTCAGAATTTTAAAACTGGTGACGAAACAGCAATTCTAGTGATTATTCGTCCGTCAGATTCCGCTTTCGTCAGACAGATCACTTCTTTTTTCCGTATAGGTCGCAATTTACATCTCGTATTTGAGCATCTCAAACAGGGTAAGATAAATGGGTTCTCGGACGTGCTCTAAATCGATAAAACTATGTGGTTTTGTACCTATTTACCAATTATTTAGCACATTAACTCGTGTTTAACTAACGCTGTTTTGACTGGTCTTACAAACATAATGGACGAACGTCATTTTTTTTCAATTGACCCTTATCACATTTGTTTCCCGGCTTCTACATTTTGTTGAAATAAAGTGGCAACTGGACAGTGACGTCATCTTAAGTCACCCCCCGAAGAGCAGACCTTGTTTTCTTGGATCATCAGGAAAACATAGTTAATCAGGTAATAGGGAGGAGGCCTAACTTCATTTATCAAAATCTTTAGCCGTTTTGATGCTTTTCGTTTGATGAACCATACCTAAAGAAAACTTAAATGGAGATGGGTGGGTTACATAATCCGCTCAAAACATGAGAGGGCACACAAGACCTCTATCTGGTAAGACCCTTATGGAAAAGGAAAAAAGAAAGACTACAAAAAAATACAAAAACGTTTATTTCAAAAATATGTTTGACAATGGTGCCAACACCATTGTTGAGATCCGAAACAAGAAAGATTGCAAGACGAGATAGTAGAAAAATAGAGGGGGCAAGGAAAGTAAAAGATGCCTACAACTGGAGGAGGCTTATACCCGGGTCCTTAGAATTATGTAAATTTGTAAGCAATTTTTTTTTGTTCAAAAATGTTTGTTATTTTTGCACAAGCTAGTTATATTAAAAACAATTTTGTTACAGAACCACTTAGACGTACGATACGACATGCAGAAAAGAAGTTACGTGGCGACAGACCTCGGGTCTAAAAACGGGACTATTCTCAACGGGAATCGCATGTCGGAGAGCAGTGAAGTCAGCCTTCCTATGGATGTAAGATAATGACTATAAAATTATCGTAGTTTAAATCTTTGAAAGTAAACTGGTTAACTACGAAGAAGGGACTGGGGACTTATTCAGGGTAATATAGTGAATGAATACTTTATTTTACTAAAATTAACATAATAAATAATCTTACATATATCTAAATAAAAAATAAACAGTACAAAAGGCGGCTTATCGCTGAGAGCGATTTCTCCCAGGCAATTAATTCGTTTCAAATTAAGTTTAGTTTTGACCACATATTCACTTTCTCAAGTGTGATGGTGGTCAAGCGCATTACCAACATTACCAAAAAAAAAATTGAATTGACACCAAACACTTCTAAATAAAACCTTATAATAATACTCGTAGATCCTCCATGGCAGTACGATTCAACTGGGCGAGACAAAACTGCTGTGTCACATACATCCCGGGAACGACACCTGTGGGCATTGCGAGCCGGGCCTTATTATGGAATGTAAGTTTATATTTAAATAATATCGCAAAATATGCGACCTCGACGGGAGTTGAACCCACAATCTTCCACTCAATACGTTTCATCCGTTACAGAGGGACTTCTTCAGGGTGAGCGCGGTTCAAGTCCCTGCATGCATCCGCTTACATTGATAATGAGTTCATCAAACTATAACTACCATAGATTTTTTAGTAAACCCACTGTTTATTCCAACAGCGGAAGAAAAAGAAAAGAAAGCCGCGTACACACGAACATGCAGCGTGAAGAAACAACACGAGCTCGAATTAGCCAGACTGAAGAACATCTACGCGCCGAAACTGCTAGAAATTGAGGAAAAGCCTTACAATGACCGGGCGCAGGCGAGACGAGAGACTGTTGGCTCTTCGCATCACTCTGTTAAGACTGAGAGCGCTAGTTTAGAGACGTAAGTTGAGTCTTATTTTGATCACACTAAGGTACATTTTATCATAAAGCTACTATTCTCACTGAATGGTAAAAGTAGAAAAGTAGAGTGAAATGAAAGAAACTTCTAGAAATAGAAGAAAAGCCTTACAATGACCGGGCGCAGGCGAGACGAGAGACTGTTGGCTCTTCGTATCACTCTGACTTAAGACTACAAACAGTACTACAGCGCTAGTTTTGAGACGTAAGTTGGGTCTTATTCTGATTATAATAAGGTACATTTTATCATACACCTCTACTTATGACGAGTTTTGCATATTGCCAAAACGGGAAAGTTATCGAGAACGCAATACCTTTCGCTTATTTGTCAAAGTCGTATATAATAAAGAGAAGTAAAATTGAATACATAAAAATTATAAAATTACTCGATAATCAAATTCGTATGAAACTATTAGATCGCCATCATACTATGAAAAGAAGTTCCTCTCAGTGTCCGGTAGGGGCGCTGCAACGAGCTAAATGGAAACGAATACCTAGTGCACACCACACTCTAGGAATTCGCTGTACGATGCACCACCTCGCTCTTCAATTGAGATATGAGGTCTAAAGCCTATTCCTTTATTTCCCGTTATTGGCTACTAGTTTCTGCGCGCGGCTCCGCACTCGTTATTTTTTTCAAATTAAAGGAAAAAGTTTATTTGCTCTCACAAAGATAGCTTACATGGTAGGTGCGTAAACAAGGTCAATGGAATCTTTAAAAGGTTATTTACATCCCATGGGACCTGCCTGACTTATGTGGTAAAAAGTAAGCCTATGCTTGATTCCAGCTCAATCTGTTGAGTAGTTTGCCGTGAAAAAGTAACAAACATCCATCTTATTCAGTCATCCAAATTATCGCATTTATTGTGAGTGATTACTGAGTGTTTAGCTTGTCTAAAACAAAATATTTTGAAACAGGTCGATACCCACCGAGAACAAAGGCTTCAAGCTGCTTCAGAAGATGGGCTGGTCGAAAGGCGAAGGACTGGGCAAGGAGAGTCAGGGTGACACAGAACCGGTAAGCAAAGTTTCCTATCCAAAATGTTTTTCAATTCTATTCTGTCCTAGCTATTAACCGTGACTTCGCTCACGTGGTATGTGTAAACGTAGCCTTTAGTGCTACGAAATAGCTCACAAATCGCCAGTGTGATAAGGCCCTAATGAAATCGCAAATCAACATCGTTTTTCTTTCGGCTTACAAAATAAGGTCATAGAAAAATCAAATTCTAAACTATAAATTATTATCAAATAAAAATTTAACTGTTACTTAATTGATTTTCTCTACACTTGTGAAGGTGAAAGAATTTTTTAAATCGGAGGAGAAATTCAGAAGTTACAAACTATAACGAATTTCCCGCTTTAGGGCTTTGTACAACTACCTACATTATCCTCTCTCGCTACACTATCGTGCTTGGAAATACATTTTATACTACACTTGACTGGAAAGTGACATATTCGTTTTAGAAATATTGGGCAGAAATATCAAATATCAAAGTGCCTTATTTTCTTTGGTCTAAAGGACTCAGGACTCTTGGACACGTCACAAAATTAAAATTACATAAGTAAAACAGGGAAATAAAGTGATCACTTTGATTTTTTGTTCAGTTCAATCTTTTTAAGGTAAAGTAAAGAAGCGAACAAGAAACCTTTACCTTGTTAGGTTGTTAGTTTTCGAGTTGGAGCAAAAGTCGTCCCATGCTTTTTTATCCTCTAGATAATCTGATATTTTGTAATAAGCCTTTTTACAAAGGATATGTTTGATAGTTTGTTTGAATTTATTTATGAATAATTTTCAACTCACTCGGAGTTTTTGAAAGTACTATACAGTCATTAATATCGTATTAAAATCTGTGAGGTAAAAGTAGGTATGTATATGAAAATCCATTTATAACACACTGCGCAGGAGTAAAAAGTCTATGGAAATCCATTTCTATAATCAGTCTATGCTGTTGTGTAACACGAGTAGGGTGGAAACATTATCCATGTTTCATTCAGTAGGGAGGTGGCTAATGTATTGCGATATCTTTTATTATAAGTATACTTTACGATGTCTGTCAGTTGATTGTTCTTTGAATTATTGTTACCTATGGAGTGTGTTTACAGCCCAAAATGCAACCTACCTTTGCCCTACAAAAACAACTCTTAACAAACGACTTCGTATTTCACAGTAATTTATTATTTATTCACAATAATAAAATTAAAGCTGTCCTACCTCAACGCTTACAAATGCGTTTTAAATAAAACGTTCCTAATGCAACGAATAATCTCATGCAATTTGAAACAGTCACTTCTTAAAGGAGCATCGTCGATCACGCTTTTTACAAAAAGCTAATATGAATTACATCTCCATTTGCTTTTGACGTGACTAATTAGTTTAGACGGGCTAATATGTCTGACCTTGCGGTCGTAATGCCAAAAATATTTGGGCAAGTGTGAGTCTGAAGGTGTGAAAGGACTCTTATGTATTTCGTTCAACACCATAAGTTTTTTTTTTAATCCTTTAACCTTTACAAAAGCATAAGCTATCAATATGTCGTATAAGCTATCAAACAAACTATATATCGCTATCAAACGCTCTTAACGTTAAGGACCCAACCCTAGCTGCAGTATCAGTTATTACTAAAATGTTAGTGTTTATTAGAATCATCAACAGAACAAGCAATCAAATGTTCAAAGATTGGTTTTATTTAATTATAGCTCGCAAGATTCGACCAAAACATTCATGAGAGGTTAAGTAAAAGCTTGTATAAACGATTGTAATCGACACTGGCCATTTTTGTTGTATAGATACAGATATTTGATTTTTTCGCACTGATGTTGGTTGAATTGCAAGAAAATATATTTTTTTTTTACTTTATACCATATTTGTTTTTTTTTTTACTGATATTGTTTGAATTGCAACAAAATAATTTAATTTTTTTTTACTTTATACTTTCTGGTTTACATAAAGCGCAGTAAAAGGTGAGTATTAAAGCTACATTGTAGCCGGAAATGTGAAAAGAGGCATCGCGTGATATCCACCAATAGAAT
Organism: Eupithecia insigniata; assembly: GCA_947859395.1. Lineage (NCBI taxonomy): Eukaryota > Metazoa > Arthropoda > Insecta > Lepidoptera > Geometridae > Eupithecia > Eupithecia insigniata. The sequence goes on along the minus strand of OX402009.1, from coordinate 5,598,314 downwards.
GTTTGATTTTCTTATCTTGACCTGAATTATCTGTTCTGGTGAGACTGTTTTATTTATTCCGGAATCGAGAAAGGGCTTTTAATTGCGCGTACCATAAAGAAAAGCGACAGAAGTATTTTTTTATACCAATCCACCGTCGTTGACCATCGTTTGACCAGAAGCTCACCCAAAAGTGACGATGTTATTGGAGAAAAGATGCAAATTGTACAGACCGTCTCCGGAGGCCGAAACGTTTTAAGAGGCTTAATGCGTTTTATGTCGTATTTTAATGGCTATATTATAATTGGTGGAAAATCTTGTCAGTTATCTAATTCCGCCCACAACGGAAATACATAGATAGACACGATTTTCCACCAGGTGTTTTCGGGGGAAAGCCCCCGCAGTGACAGTGTAGCCTCTCAAAAACGGTAAAATTTTAACCGACTTCAAAAGAAGGAAGTTTTCAATTCATCTGTATGTTTTTTTATGTATGTTACGCGATATCTCCTCCAATTATGGACCGATTTCGAAAATTCTATCACTATTGTATAGAAAATGATCCCGATGGGGTCCCATAATTTTTTTATCCCCAGGGGATAAGCATTTATCCTGCAAAACTTAAAATAAGTGTAAAAATAAGGGAATTTGAAGTCTGTTTATCGGTTTTAAAACACGCCATATACTTTTTATTGTTCGTAAATCATTCTAAGATTATTTGTTCTCGTAATTTTGGAGACATACATATATCTAATAAAAAATATTTATCTATGTAGTATATTATATTAATATTATATTAGTTATGTAGTACCCACAACACAAGCTCTGCTTAGCTTGGGGCTAGATAATGCTGTGTGAATTGTCCAGCATTATTTATTTATATCTAAACTTTTTAACTTATTACCTACTCCATATTCACACCATTTTCTTTACACATCCATAAACCTTCATTAAATTGAAACCCTCGCGTGTTGCGGAACACTAAAAGCCGTATGCACTTGTTCGTTTTTTCGCCAGGCAGTCTGTAGGTCAGACGCGCGCCTACCTGCGCATTTAAAACAATTTGCGCTTTTTTCCGCGGTGCAACGCGCATTATTATTGCATTAGTTGAAACTTGAGTAAAATTCTGGACGCGTATCGCGATTATGGCTATACCAGTGGTTCTGTATTATTTAACGTTTGCTCGAATTGCAATTTTATACTTTACAAATTCTACCGAAATCTTTACAATTTTCAAAACGAATTTGTGTTGCTTTTTTTGGCAAGTTTCGACTTTTTCCACAGTAACATTTATTTATTTTTATATTTTCCAATATTGTTTATAAATATATATATGTATTGGACGAACAAGTGGATAAGAGCGACCAGATTTTTTTTATTTTGCTTGAAAGCTGGGGGCCTACTCGGGAAAGGAAAATCGAAGTTTCTTATTTGTTTTCGCACAAAACCAACTGTTATGTCCTTTGCATCCTTTGCATAAGATAAGCGTTTGTATGAAAACGAACCAGAAACTTAAATTTTGTTTTCGACCTTCAGGCTCTCTATCTGACTAGCAAAAATGCGTCAACTAACAATCAGATATTCAAATAAAAAGACCTCATGATGAAGATCAAGATCATAAAGAGACGTACCTCCTACATACGACGACGTACAAAAATTTAAACCTGAATATTTATCAGGATTGACGAGTACACTGTCGACCCTAATATATCGCAAATCGCTATCTTTTTGTATCCAGGTAAGTCGGGCGATCAGCCAGTTGTATAAAAAACGAGTGTCTGTCTGGTGCAACATTGTTGCAACGTCTGGCAACTTGGGTGAGGAATCGACCCATCTCTCCAGGCGATTATAGCACTCGACATTTTTGATATTCTAACAAATCTGACCCTAAAGAATCGGAAATAAGAGCCCTAGCATCTTCATACAAGTATATCTTAGTAAGAGCTAGGTATCATTATCCTCTGACCTCAAAGGTTAATCCGAAGCACGTACACACTGGTACACTGTAAGTACCTTACCATAAAATTGTGCGTTAAAACTTATTAATTTAAAGAAATTATGATAACCATGTACCTAATTTGTAACCTTTTTTTTTATAAAACTTTTTGTTTTTTATTCTGGTAAACTCTGGATGAACTCTTGCACAGGATCCTATATTTTATTTTCTATGATGTAGACACGCCCATCAACACAACCTGATACAATGATAATGATAAAGGGTACACGTCTTGTAGGAAAATGTCCTGATCATAATTCCATTCTGTCTATTTTTTATGCCCCTACGAACGTTGCAAGTTTTTAGTAAAAGTTAAAAGCCCTAAACTTACCGATCATTTTCTAACACGAGCACCTAAACTAACAAGATGTATATACATGTTATGCCAATCCCACCAAGCGTTAAAGACCGAAGAAGAGAAGAGTTAGAATATGATCGGTAAGTTTAGGTTCTCTCGCTCTTGTCATAATTTTATCAGTTAGTAATTTTTAACCATATAATTATGGTTTAATTTCCTCCAGCTGAACTACGAATAAGCTCTGCGCCATGTTGGTAGAGCATGGCTACTGGCTTGCTCTACCAACATAAAGATCACACGATAAAAATACTCACATACAGTTGATACAGTCATCTTATACTTTTGTGACCAAATTTTTTGCATTAAGCACTAAGCTGAACTATGTGTAATTTCTTTACCACATGTATTAATTTAATGCTTAAATAAGCTACTGATAGGAAGTAGTAGTTTGTATTTGAATCATGAATTTGTGTTATTATTTAGAAAATTAGAGCTTCAGCAAAATTTTAGTTGAATCTCTAATTTTAAATAAATCTTATTTTAGCTTTTATGTTTTGGGAAAGAAAAAAAACCATTTCAATCATACAATTTTCACCCAAAAGGAAATTAGAAAGCGTTTAACTTTCTTGTATGTTCCTGTTGAAAAAATCAAAACTGGTGGTCAAAGTGGTATTTCCTACCACATGAAGCCTCTAGCTACGCATATCTTGTCAGCAATGTAACTCGAGCGTTCCTTGTATGAAATACGAGGTGTCTGCTGCAACATTGTTGCAGCGTCTGCCAGCGCCGACAAATGACTACATCGCCCGTGGTAATAACGGTTGTCGTTTTATTGTAGGCACCACCTTAGGTTTGTCCGCGGCTTTCACTAGAGCTTTGAATTCGAATCCGAGAATTCCCGATTTTTTTGGTTTGCTCCATTACACGTGAAATTGTATTCTTCGTTCCAGGTTTCTCAAACTCAAACAAAAACAACAACTCAAAGTAGCACTGCATACTGTTAGTAAACTTCTGTACTACTACGTTCCTAGGTGGGTTCGACACTTACGCGCTCTATTCAATGGTTTATCCCAGATTATCACACAGAAACTGATCGTATTTTGTAAATTTATATCCTAAACTAACAGTACTTAAAAAGCTCCTTTTTATTTCGTGCGATAACGGTTAGAATGCTTTTCTTTAAACGAGCTATGTATTTATATACATACCTCGCTTCAAATCGGCAGCTTAGATTATTCTAAGCTGCCGATTTGAAGGTTACCAACCAGTAAAATCACATTTCTTTTATCAAGCGATCTTAATATAATGATTTTCTTATGCCTAGAAAAAACATCATGAGTGTTGTGTGGTATGCCACTCTGAATAGAAATTTATAAAAGATGTAAGAAACTGAGTGATTTATTACTTCCATTTACCGGTCGAGGGCTTTTCCAGTGCCCATGGCAAGTCCAGTCCAGAATTAAAACTAATTAATTATTATATTAAACCTAGGTAATTTAGTCCTGTCTTCATAACGACAGCACTCTGATGCCACAGTAGATATGGTACTTACCTAATGCGCCAGTCATTCATTTTCTTACATCTTTCATATTCCTGTTCATTATTATCGTCGCTTGCTGCCAATATGATTTAATGTTGTGGTTGGATAATAACACGAGAAGACTGTGGTCTGGTGAAATCGGTAAAATTTGGACTGGGCTTGCCATGGGCACTGGATAAGACCTCGAGTGGTAAATAGAAGTAACAAATCTTTGTCTATTTGTGCCGTTTTGATCACATTGTTTCCACACAAAGATTGGACCTAGAATAAAAGTAATATCAAATTTTTAATTAAAAAAAAAAACTGGTGAGAAGCCTTTGTATATAGTTTATAGTATTCCATAAAGGCAGATCAATATCAGAGACCAATGCGGAGTGTCAAGACGAGAAAGCCCTTTGAAAAGGATAAGGTTTTCCTTTTCACACAGATGGCTTAGAAAATCTTCTTATCTAAAGTAGTCCATCGCACCGCATGTTAAAACGATAGGCCCTTGCGTATTCCCTGTCAACTGTCCGTATGTCAACTCACGCGCTCGTGAGAGCTTTGTCAATATCTCTTGACAGTAGAGTAGTGTTCTCTATGTCAATTTGACATAGAAAACACTACTTGGTGAATGTTGATGCAGTAGGCAGCGCATAAGTCTCATAATATTTTTAAAGCTGTATTAGAAAAAATGATCTTGGCAATGGAAAGGACCATCGTACGTATATTTCTGAGGTAGCGTCATCAGGATCTGTCTGAAAATCAGCGCCGCTACGGCTTGTAGCGAAATAAGGCTCAGACAGGGACTTTTTGGCCCCTTATGTAATACATTATTTGTTACTGTTTTTATCTATTTTCTTAAGGTATATATATTTCTGTACTTACCTATTATTGTAATGTGTCGTGTTATGTATGTTTTAAAATACATAAATTTAATTTCTTTATTCCTTTCTTCTTTTGATCCTACCATTTTACGTATTCTTAGTACTAGAATGCTTAGGACTTAACCAGTATGGCGGTAACTTTTACTATTTATATTTGCTTAGCACCTTTCCTAGGTTCCTCAACATTTGCCTTGTATGTTTCTTTGTCACAGTGCATTCTAAAGTAAGTCGTTTTCTTCACTTTGCGAGAGCTGTGTCAATAGTTTCTATTTTCTGAAATTCTGGCAACACGGTAATACATTTTCTTCCGATTTTAGTTTTGTTTATGGATTAATAAGGTGCTTGTGTAGAATCGATAAGGTAGTCAAACATCCGAAAAGAAATAATAAATTCATTATCTTTAAACACAAATAGCAAAAACGTAAGCTGAACATCGATACTTTTCGGAGAATGCTCCCAGGAACTTCATGACCTGATCCCACATTCTCCCTTCCACTCTAGGACAATAAGACGGACGGCACAATACCATCTTTATCTGGTGGATATACCATCCACTCATACTTAGCGGTTTTCCTCCACCTTCATCATTCGCACCGCTAAGGAATGGAACTCGCTGCCTGCTTCTGTTATTCCGGCCAATTAGGATCTGGTTCTCTTCAAGACAAGAAGACCTATCTTCTAGACCTACGTGATACACCGTCGGCCACATCGTCACTTTCCATCAGGTGAGATTGTGATCAAACGAAGGTCTATTGACTATAAAAAAAACTCGAAAGTTATTCTATTTGTTACCATGTCACGCCTAAACGGATCTCAATTAAATTTGGCAGTGAGGTATCCCAAGGACGGACATAGGTTAATTTTTATCCCGGAAAAACGTCTGCGAAGACGCGGGCAGAAGCTAGTAATATATAAACAAATCAAATAACCGCAAACATTATGCAATTCAAAGAATAAAACAGCTATCAATTTGTATATTAAGTTCACCATAAAATCACTTTGTGTCTGATATAAACTCTTTGCCACGTTTTGCAATTTCTTCCAATCTTTGCAACATTGTTGCGTTCGCTGTCGGACCTTTAGCTTGGAAAGTATTATGAAAAGTGGTCGAGGCGAATGAAGTGATCGTTTGTTTTGTTAAAAAAAGGCCCGGTGCGCCCACGCAGCCAGACAGTAAATTTTATTTTAGGGAGCGGTTTATGCGGTGTCTTAAAATTATTTACATTTTAAGAGGAAATCTGATTTTTTTTAAATTTCTGGCGAGCTCATCTTGTTTAATTTTTGTATAATAACGATGTAGGTAATATGAACAATCTAAATCAGTGACTCTATTGATATATTGTTTTTGAATGATTGCACAATATTGTGAAATTCTAAAATGTATTTTAAATCTAGCCCATAAAATAAATACGTTAGGGTATGCTTAATTCTGGAGGCTTGTGTTGGCTTGTGCTTTGTATTTCCTCCTTAACTGTCTACCACAGAAATATATCTTATACATACATATGTATGAATATAAAATCTCGTGTCAGTGTTTCTAACAAATAGGCTATAAATAATTTTTTTTGGGTATCATTGGTAGGTATGAGAAAAGTTTGTTATCTATTTTTATACCCCACCCTATTTTTTCTTTTATAATTTTTTTTACTGATTTGGCATTTAAAATTCATGTCACCTTTAATTTTCACCTTTCTAACACCAACCCCCATTTTTTATACTCAGTGGTCGATGGCAAAACAACGTTTGCCGGGCCAGCTAGTAGAGATAGCTATATAGGGTGTTAGTCAAATTAGTGCACAATATCGCGGGGGGATCTTCTGATGGTGACACAGTATAATAAAAAATAACAAACGGGGTCCAAGGTCAATATTATACCTACCCAAAATTATACAAACCCTAATTTTGCAAGATGTGTATTACGTTTTACTACAGTCCCTCCAAACAGATGATTGGCATACATTATGGAGGGCATTGACCACACGCGGAATGAACTCATTGTCAATCTGTTTCGTGATCATGGATAGCTCTGTCACTTTCGCATGGAGGCGGGGCCAGTGAGGCGACAATGACCGCAGCGCATGAAAGAGGGGTCGCCCTATTTTGGGACGACTAAGTGCGTAATATAAGGTATTATTTTGACAAATTAAAAATTCAGCAAAAATAAAAAATCTTTGCGGCTTACTTTGTTTAGTTAAAGTTAATCTGTAGCAGCAGGTGAGTAACCTCCAGCGGTATTGTGCACTAATTTGACTAACATCCTATATTTTTCTGCTGCCGATGACTGGTCGCAAATGTTAAAATATATATAAAACCCATAACAGGTAATCTAAAGGATAAAGTCTTGTAGGCATGACTTCTAAGTGTAAATTACTGGCCTGTACACAATTACACATAATTTTCTTTAGTTGTCGGCCACTTGTCTGCCATTATTGTACCCTGCTATTATGCGTTTCCTAGATCTTTAGTTACCGCAGCACGTAAATATAATTTTCACTGGCATTTAACAATATAAAGTCCTAGTGAATCTGTGACTCTGTGGAAATAAACCGGAGCTAGTAGATTGAAGATTGGCTGTCTAAAATAGTCCTTGTTCATTTCCTAATAATGCTTTTCGAAGGCGGAGATGGCGGAACCAATTTGGCATCTATTGCCTTGACTAGAAGGCAAACGCCTTAAATTCGATCGAGGCTGTTGGAAGAAAGTGGAAGAGTGATCTGAAAAACTGGGTGCTGCTAGGCGATACAGATAAGCAAAGCTACTTTCGGAACCTAAAATTAATCCATTACGGATGTAAGCGGGTAAACTACGAACCTTATTTGTGATTATAAGTATAGATAGAAGAACGCCAACGATTCATTAAATCCTTAAGAACACTGAAGAAGTCCCTCCCAACGAGGGACTTCTCAAACTACGATAGTTTTTAGAGTAAAACAAGAATACATTTCCCAGATCTATCTATTAAAGTAGATTCCGTCTATTTTCACATTTATTTACAGTCCTACAAAGCCCGTTTTCCTATAAAACCTAAGTAAACTGACAAGGGCCCACGACATCCGATATCAAGAACAACAATGTTGCAAAGCGATCTCTGGAAGGCTAGATAATGTACCTTCGCACAATCAAGTTAAATGTAATAATAACACAATAATAAGTACCTACACTCGTCTTCTCGACCAATTATTTACATATTTTATATGTAACGAGAAAATGGAAATAGTAATTGCAGTATAACATAAGTGTTTTCTTTGAATATATCTATCAATGAATATATGTATGTATTAACTATCTGTTTATGAGATTTTTACTCAACCAACTACTTATTTTATTTGAACGTAGGCGAACTCGATTTAAGTTGGTCGAAAATCAAGCCATCTCGTTTATATAAAGGATTTTGACGTTTACGATCTCATACTAATGGCCGCCTGCGCCAAAACGTAGAATAACAGAGGTTTTTTAACCAATAGTCTGACCAAGTATTAAAGACCGATGTGGCGCGGCGGGCGAAGGTCCACCTGCGACGCAGGAGGCGCGTGTTCGATTCCTGGCTTGGGACAGATGTTTGTACGATCTGCAAATATTTGTTTCGTGTATTCTGGATATTTTTATGTAAAATTAAAAAATATCTATGTAAGTATGTATTGTATTTACTAATATACATATTTATGTGTATTACGGGCTATGAAGACAAAGCAACTGTTGTGGTAACTGGCAACTGTTTAACTTTTTCTTAAGCTGTGCTTTTAAGGTACATGTTTGTTATATGTATGTAAACAGTTGCCAGCTGCCGCTACAGTTGCTCTGTCTACGCGCCTTATAGCGCCTTAACGTCATCTAGTACCCATAACATAGGCTCTGCTTACCTTGGGGCTAGATGATGCTGTGTGAATTGTCCAACAATATTAATTATATTATTTATTTAGTATAATTGGCGATAACGCTATTTTGTTATAACGTTATTGCCATTTATAATCTGGGTCTCTTCAAGACAAGAGTGAATAGGTGTCTTCTAGACCTTCGTAATACACCGTCGACCACATCGTCACTTTCCATCAGGTGAGATTGTGGTCACGCAGATCTATCAACTATAAAAAAGCCGTTGTAGAATTTGTTAGTAGAATACATGTACATCATCCATGAGTATACAATATATATGTATAAGGGTTCTCAGCAAATGTAATGTAGAGTAGCGTCCTTCACTATGTTGCACTTCCATATCTCTGTCAGCAGAATTCGGCCAATATTTAAATTCCTCCTTCCATCCGTGCACGGGTGTCCTCGCCCTCGACAAATCAATGAACAAACGTTTGCCTTTACCATATTATTTATTTAGTGGGAAAACAAACGGCGTATTAAACTTAAATGAGTATAAATAGTAGCTTAACTTAAGCCTAATCGTTTTTACTTGTAGAATTTTAATACGAATTTTATCTGAGCCAAATACCATCATGCTAATAATCCACAGAAGAATTTGATACTCAAAGCTGGTCTAAAGGCAATCAATTTTATTCCTTTCTAAGCTGCTCCATTATGTTATTTGTGGAGGCTGGCTTATGTTTACTCACGCCTTTAAGTTAGTATTAACAATGACAGTTGTACCAGGAGAAAATAAGGGTAAACTTGTTTTCATTAGCATTTTGTTTCGATTCCGCCTTCGCGATTTCATACTCAGCCGTAAAAAAGCGAACATTATCAGATTCGAGACCATTATCGTTTTAGTGCGAGTGTATTTTAAGATTTTTGGGTTCTTTGCTGATACAGTAAAACCGGATTCCTTTTAAAATAAAGTTTTGAGTTTCCGTGTTACTGTCAAAGGTTTTAAAATTTTAAGTTGATTTTGTTGCTCTCTTGAGCAAACCTCTGACACCGTACATCTTTGTAGATTGAGAATCAACACCATCTTTAAGCAGATTCATTTATCTCTGAGCAAACCTCTGACACTCTCGTACTTCTGTGTAGATAATGATCCATCATGAGAAATTAGCTCTGACTGCCGCGCATTTTCTGGTGATGACGCCGTTAAAATCTCTTCCTTCTGAGGATTTCTTAAATAAAACGGGAAATCTTTTCCAACGCAAGCGCATTGTAGATCAAATGGTACAGTCGTTTTGAAAGCGTTAGTAGAAGGAATATCTGAATACTGAGAATCAACACCGTCTTTAATCAGATTCGTTTATTTCTAAGCAAACCTCTGATACCTTCGTACTTCTTAGCAGATATTCATAATGATAATCAACCCAGTTTTTAAGCAGATTAGTTTATCTAGCCACCTGCACCCTAAAAAATCTCATATTTATTGCACAGAACAAACTCGAATAGTTTTTCTCCTTCGTGAGCATGACTCACCCTTGCCCGTGTTATAAACGAACATCTACTAGGTGGCACCCATTTAGTGGACCTTTTACTGTGAATGGCGTCCGATACGGTACGAATGCAGGCCTGTTAACACTTAAGTCCAAAATTTACTGCGTCTCTCGCTGTTGCTTTTGCTGTTAAATGTAAAACAACGATATGGCCTACACTCGTTCTGCAATCTGCGTCTAGCATTTTATTGCTCGGTTTTTTATTCACATGTGTAAGTATTTGTCTTTGCTTTCACTGTTTCTACAACTATGCTTGAATGTTTTCTGGGGTTTTATTAGGTACACAATTCATAATTCATAATCCTTATTCATTCACTAAGATAAAAACGATTTCTAAATTTTTGTATTTATGTACATGCAATGATCAAATTGCAATAGATACCAATTATTACTTCTATTTATATATTTAGTTATTGTGGAATTTTAGGAAAACTTACGGCTAGAAAATTACATTGTAGGGAATATTATATAAATACATGAATGTTACATGTACTTATGCTGAGGGCTATTTATAAATTTTTCACTGGTAGCATATAATACCAATTTCCTAAAAATCTAAATCGTATAACCTGAAGGCAGAGTGCCCAATGTGTTCTTATAATTTTTCTTAGAAATCTTTCTGGGGATAATTTACAATAGTTAAAATCAGTTCTCTTTTAATTTCTGGTTAGAATTTTAATGACTGGACAGACTGGAAATATACGCAAAACAGCCTATAGAATCTCAAACTCATGTCGTGATCGCCACATGACGTTGCGCGTTGTTTTGCTGTTGTATATTTTTCGTATATATTTAACGTCTTTCATTCTCTTCGTTTGGATAAAAACATCTCCATCGTGAATCTTCAGATTTTTGCATCTTTTAAATGCATAATTTAAAAAGATTTTATACACAGTGAACCAACTCCCTACCACAAACTTTTTCCTTCTTTTTCATAATCTTCAATTTAATGACTTGGTTTACGTTTGTGCAATCTCCGATATTTATTAAATTAAATATTCATTTTATTAGAAGACTTGATGTTGATTCGATCGAATAAAAGATCATAAAAACTTTCCCATTAATTTAAATATAAACTTATAATAATACATACGGTTTTAAAAGTACAGAAATATCACAAATATCTTGTAACGTGGCTGTAACATATAACGCAGATATTTCGTTAAGCAATTTAGTATCCCTAAAGGTAATAAAGTAGCCATCGGACACTACAGTTCGTAATAATGATACAAAGTAGAGCTTGTATTTAAACGGGTTCTTCTTTGGGTAATTTATGTCCAAGTCAACTTCAATAAACTGCATAAAAACTTCTTGGCACAAGAAATGTTTTCTACGACAATCTATGAAATTGAAATTCTGTGAAGTAGCTTAAACCTAGATATATGTACATATTCACCTTATTTTAAAGTTATCTTAGAGCCGTAAAGTTTTGGTTTTTATCTCTACACAAGCAAACTGGTTACCACTACAACTGTTATTAATTTTTTTATTATTATTATTATTCAAAATTATTATAAGTAGTAACATTTTAACAAGTTATTATGGAGTATTTATCAATCCTGATCCTTTCAAATTGCAAATTCTAGAAGGATATTTTGAAACAGCTCTGCGTTTAAATTTTCCTAGGTATTACCGAATGCAACTAACTGCCTTTACTGTACAAATGTTTATCCCAATTAGTATTAGATTACCTCAAAATCTAAAGGAAAACCAAGCAAATTGATGTATTTAAATGGCTTTCCATTTTTCATTACGAGGACGTGCTAATTCTCGAGTGATGAAATAAGTGTCGAACATAGAATGTTCTTTGCATTTCCATATGCATACGAATTGTGGCTGCAATGAGTGTTTATGACTCCGTCGCACATAACCCAGCGATGACAGACATGCAAAGAGCATAGTGCATGTTTGGACAGTCGTACGTTTTGGAAACCAAAGACGTCATCATGATTTTTTGTATATTATAAGCTTCTGCACGTTGCTTCGCACCGCATTTCGAGTAGCCTAAGATACAGTTTACTTACTTCCTTGCCAAATTTTATTGAGATCCGTTCAGTTGTTTGGACGTTAAAAGGTCACAGACAGAGTTAATTGCGAATTTATAACATTAGTATGGATCGTTGTTTGTCAGTTTTCAATATTTTGACGTAGAAACCACAATAGAGCAAGTTATGCCTAAAAACGGAAATAAAGATGAAGCGCCCTGGGGCGCTGCTAGGTATAAACTTCCCCTCTTATACCTGTTGTTTTTGGCAGAAGCCAAAGGCTTTGGACTCGCTTATCAAGTAGCCAACTCTAGCCTCGGGATACCGTTGTCCTTCCTGCCAAATTTCATTGAGGTACGTTCAGACGTTTAGGCGTGAAAAGGTAACAGACAGACACGGAGTTTTATTATTAGTATGGATCGTTATTTGACAAGTTTTAATATTTTGACGTAGAAACCACAATAGAGTAAGTTATGCTTAAAAGCGAAAAGCGAGGTAGAAAAACAAATGAAGGTAGAGCTTTATATTGAGTAGAGTAAATTCTATTTACCATGTGCTAAATATAATTTACGCACCCACTGCAAAAACTTAGGGATAAACTATTACGCTATTCGTGCTTACATATACAAGCAAAATTTACTAAAACTGTAATAGTCCATACCCCCGACGATTTTGCTACAAAATTCCCAGAGTACCTATACACTCTCTACTTGCGTCGAAGAAGTAATCAGATTCATGAGAATAAAAAATATCCGGATCACGAAATCAAAAAGAACCAACTATATTTAATTTTCAATAAGTAACATTTTTAATTGACTTGTAAAAAGGAGGAGGTTCTATGTATGTATTTTTTAGGTAGCAGGTATGAACGCCGATTTCTCCGTCAAATGGGTTCTGATTTTCCGACTTGGTTATAACCAAGTCGGAAAATCGGAACAGATTAGGTAGGTATGTATAGAATAGAGAATAATCCAGAAGTGGTCCCATTAAAATTTTAATCCTGAGCGATTACTATTTTTCCCACAAAACTTAAAAAACTAGGTAATATTTGAATTTTAAGGTTTTTTTTCACTTTAATGAATATTTGATACCCAAACATGACTGTGTTGACCGTTTTTGCAATTATAATATGTATATTTTTGGTGCACAAAACAACTAGCACTACTTTTGTCCCAGTATTCTTGTGCACGGGACAAGTGAGACAAAAGTTGTCGCATTTGTCCTGCATATAACTACTGAACAAGACAACTGGGAATAAGCGCATTTTATTAGTTGCTACGCTGCTCTGCTATACTATGCAAAAACTTGCACCCAGTGATTGCAACGAGACGGTACCAGTAATGCTTTTTACCAGACGTCTACCTGTATGAACAGAATTACATTGCATAAAGAGGTACAGGTACATACATACATAATGTATGCGACAGCAACCACAGCTCAAGTTTGAACAGACAAAATGTGATTAAGATTAAACTGAAGTCGACTGTCTGTGACGAACAATGAACATATTCTTGTCAAGTAAATTATAGGATTTATGTATTTTTGCTGAACATTTTCGTACTCCTAAGTATTATTTGGCTTTGAAACCTGTACTTTAAAGAAGCCAAATATTCCGAGGAAGGACGGTTTTGGTTTACAAATTATGGGGGTAAGATCACAGGTCCATACTTTTGGCTTTTCAGTATTTTTAACGACCCATATTTTTGGCTCATCAACTCGACTTCAACAAATCGTGTTTCTCATCATTGTTATTTCATTATGCATTATGGTATTTTGTATGATTTTGAAGATTTTGAAGAATTTTAGTAAAAAGTACCTTTACTAAAATTCTTGACGTTCGGTAATTTAGCTCAAGTTGTCATCTCATCGCCAGCTTCTTCTAATTCACTGTTGCATGTTACCAAAATTTGCTTTGAGATATTTTTGTGTTCTTCCGATTGTTCGTGACGTTAGCCCCACGGCGCGGCGCTCAAAAATATTCCGGTCTTTTGTAATTTCTTATTTATTTGTTGATCCCCAAAAGTTGCATAAAGCCTCAAATAATGTTCAAGTGTCAATATAATTAGAGATGAAGACAATATGTGAATAATAATCACGAGCGAGTAACATAGAATATTATAAATTCAACCATCAACATTTTAACCAAGCCAACTTATGTAACTATGGAAATTGTGTATCTACAATTCATTTTTGAATTTTAGAGTTGTCAAGTGATTTGGCTAGAAAATAGATACATATATGTATATAAAATATATATTTCAACCAATGTAAACAATTTGCTATGAATCCATGCGAAAACAAACTTATAATCAAATTAATAAAGTTATTTTCTTGGACTCTATTGACATGAAGAGATTTATTAATAAAATCAACATACATAATGTTAACCGACTCCAAAACGACGATTGATCCGAAGTCTGTTTAGCATGGGTTCTGAACACTTGCTTACGATCGATGTCGCAAAACTCCCCTAATGCTAGCTAACTTGCTTGTATCTAGGAAAACCAAAAAACCCCATCTATAATATTCGCGCGTGAAGTACCACCTTAAGTTCCTTATGCACCAAGGTTTAGTTACTAAGCTTTAGACTGTACCTGTACTAGTAAGTACTTAAGTAGGCGCAAATTCATGGACCTTGACGCACCAAGTATGTTAAGCAGAAAATAAGTTATACACGTAGAACTTGCAGATGGCCTGAGTCTTGATAAGTAAAGATACGATCAACTGGAGTGTACATACAATTTAATGCAACTGACTGTCTGACTTTAATAGGAAGTGAGAGATATTTTTTCGCTCGGTCCACTAAAATCCATTGATGGATATTTTTGGACCTTCATGTCCACTTTATTCCTTTATCCATAATCTATTGCTAAGTGGATTTTTTAGAACCCTGGGTCCACTAAAATCCATTGCAAAGAACCTTTAATGGATCTTTTTGGACCTTCATGTCCACTTTATTCCTTTATCCATAATCTTTTGCAAAGTAAATTTTTTTAGAACCCTCGGTCCACTAAAATCCTTTGCAAAGAACCTTTGATGGATCTTTTTGGACTTTCATGTCCACTTTATTCCTTTATCCATAATCTTTTGCAAAATGGATTTTTGAGGACCCTCGGTCCACTAAAATCCATTGCAAAGATCCATTGATGGATCTTTTTGGACCCTTATGTCCACTTTATTACCGTACCTATCCTAAGTTAGGATAGTTACGTGTTGGTTAGCGGATATTGTGGCAATAACAGGGATTGGATTTTCTAGCATTACCTATACACGAAAAATCTCAGAAAATTCTTCCTTTAGTCACTTTGTTGATTTGATAGGTTATTAATGTTATTATATAGTATTCATACATCTCAATATAAAAAAAACATGGGAACTGAAGCACGATTCCTACATTTAAAATTTATTTACTTTCATTTATTAACAAAAAAAAAATACAACACAAAATCAAACACTAGATACAAATTATATATTATAATAGTATTTACAATTGAAACAGTTGACCTAACTGCAGATTAATATTAGTCGGAAGCGTCCCCAAGAGGCTGCAGCGTCTTGGGCGCTGGCTGCATTGTCCCGCTGTATCGCAATAATGATACGCTGCGCCAGATTTACAATTTAGTTTACTTTATTATTTATATTTTTGGTTTTTAGACAAATTTTCTTAACAGCCAAGTGAAGTTGCTGGCAAAAGATAGTCGACAATAAGTATTCCTTAAGTGGCTAATTTAAAATGCGGCATATACATACATCAAACCGTATCTCGGGCGTGTATCAAATCCTATTGTAGAGTTTTCAGGCTAACTGATGCCTTCATGCAGTTTATGCTCTTCATCAAGATCAGCCTACTATAAACTGAGAGAGTATTTTAATTGCGATGATACTGGACTTATTTTGACTCTACAAATATTTCTTAGTTCGGGGCTAGATAATTCTGTTTAAAAATGTCGACTTATTTGTTTATCAAGTCTTCGGTACAAAGAAATCGCTATTTTATTTGAAAAACTTTGAGATATTAGAGGTCTGTCAATATGTTTCCGTGCCCTTGCAGATTGGAGTTCACAAAATTTAAGCCCCTTCATTACAAATGTGTCAATAAAATGGAGCGCCGCGAATTTGGCTTCATATTGATTTCTTTACTGTGCAAAAAGTATTGAAAACCACGATATAATCATCATCCATTGAAAATCAATCGATCGCAAAAACACAATACATTCAATAAGAGTGTCAGTTTATTGTTCTGCATCTGACGTCCCGTGTCCTGACAGTGAGTGGAATGACGCGTTCGATTCTTCAGACTGCATTTACAAGTCAATTACCTTTTGTCCGATTTCACAACCGCACAGCGACAGACGGGTCGCACGAGGTATTAACTCTTCTAGACACAAGATTTTGATACAGGATGGATTTTCGGAAATATGAACAAAAGCTCGCCAATTGAAGCTAAAGAAATCCTTTAAATATTAATTATCTCTTCCTAATTGGAAACATGATCCGTCTCGATGATTTATTGAAGTATCCTTTTCCTACCAATTAATTTGTTTTCACGCCATGTAAAAATAAACAAATTAACGATGAAATATAGTTAGTTATGATATAAAAGTTATTTTTTCTTTCGCTAGATTCAGATCCTTTACGCTTTAGCTTTGGAAATTATTTTCCTCAATATAAAGTGAAATCAAGCCAATTAACAATTTATTAATTGAAAACTATAATTAAAACCAAGTTAACTATTCATATTCCTCGCTTTTTCACCTTTTTCGCCAAATGCCAACAAAATGTAGGTAAGAACCAAATAGAAGACCAGACGAGCATTTTGATAGCTCTTATCAAAATCGATTTAGCCGTTTTGATGTTTGGAGGCTCGTCCCTGTTTGGAGGTATAATAAATAGTGTCCTCCAACCGGGAAACACTCGAAAAATAAAACTCGCGCTTCGCCTTTAAAACCCAAGCGGATCGAGATCGATGTCTTACAATTTTAGAGTCCAGTGCCTCCTCTCTCCTCGTTGAACCACATTTTCAGAGCACCGCCGCATCAGCCGTCTGTTCTGCGTATCTTAACTGCATCTCTCAAACCGCTGCGTCTCACTGCATTACCATTCGCAAAAATTATCTTTAATGCCCATATTAACCGTTCTGTGGGCTTTAAATGCGTATTTGACTTCCTTATCCTGATCTGGGCTTGTCATAAAGATGTGATTCTCTTTGTCTTTGTGTTGTTGTCTCGTTGCTGCAGTTTATGTTCCGTGAGTCGTGACGAGTGGGATTTATGAATTATGCCGTATATTTTTAAGAAGCCTGTTTAATAAAATAAATACTATATCAACTTCCATGTGCAAATTCTCGCACAGCCTTGCACATACACTTATTTTACATAACACAAGCTCTGCTTACATTGGGACATTTGTTTATAGTCTATAGCCCTTCGTTTGATCACAATTTCACCTAATGGGAGTGACGATGAGTCTGACGGTGTATCACGAATGTCATGAAGACCTTCACTATGATGCTGTGTGAATTACTTGAAAAAAATAAAAAAAGATAAAAAATCATTTATTGCCTTTAACTTAACCTAAACTAGAAAAATACAGAAATAAATTACTAACTAACAGGCAAAGGGAGTAGATTCAGCATTTGCTGCATGCAAGAAACATGCGGCGCTGATTTTAAATCTACTCCCCTCGGATAGGTGGTCACCGAGGGATAGGGAAAGCGGGCACTTATTTATTTTATACATATAATTGTGCCAAGTTTCCGCTAAAGTGGAGAGGATTGATATGTAACAAGTTAATTTCACGTTACATATCAATTCATTTATAAGTTTAAATTTTTTTTAAAGTGTTCTAGATCGTGGCCAAACGCTTAACCATCTTCAACAAGAAAATAATAGATTCGCGAATACGTCGTGCTGGGTATGTGATGCTAATTTAACCCCATGGCTTTAGTTACATGTCTCCGTTTTGCTTTCTTGGAAACCCTTTAGGTCTTTTTAAAATATCCAGAAGCAAAGTAATTTATATTTACAGACCCGGAGTAATACTCTAAGCTCAATTACCATTAATTGCCTTGGAATTGGCCGAAATCATTTTATCACGTCAAATAGCAGATATTTAGATAATTAGTGCCGCCCGTCACTCTATGGAGGTCAGTGTTGAAATCTGACGAGATGCTTGCAATTCAAACCTTTTTCCATTAAATGCATTTAATGGGACTACTACTAATTACGAGTATGTATCAAATAATAATAATAAATAAATCATGCTGGACAAGCCACACAGCATCATCTAGCCCCAATGCAGAGCTTTTATGGTTATGGTAAAGATGCGCGACTGCGAATTATCTGTCTAGTCGAATGATGAACAACTACTAATTTCCTTATTCGACTTGAATATTAGTAATATACTAATCTTCAAACTCGAATGAAACTACTAATTAGTAATTACTAATGTCTGTACGAATGGATCATTCATGGCTCCGATTCGACTTTGTTAGTCGACCGATGGTTTTGAGTGATGAATGAATTATTCGTCTCTCCTGCGGGGATGGAATCGAAACCGACTTAGGCAGTCGAACGAACGACTCGCGATTACTAACCAAATTAGTTACTAATTTGCTCTAGTCATTCGAATCGTTCGAATAACTTGTCAAGTCGAATAATTCGAATGAAATCATTCACAGTCGCGCATCTTTAGGTTATGGGTACCTAGTAGGTACCTACTAAATAACTGATATAGTTAATATATTACAAATAGATAGATATTTTTACGACACAAAAATGCACCCGGAACAAATATCTGCAGAACGAACAAACACCTTTCCCGAGGCGGGAATCGAAACCGCAACCTCCTCGCGTCACAGGCGGTTCTTACCCCGCCACGGAGGTCGTACAGTGGTCGATAAATTGAATAGTTTTTGCGATATCCAACATGACGGTCCATTAAATAAAGAAAGTAATACCAATCGGCTGATAATACGAAAAGAAAGATCGAAAGGTGGTTGAAATCACCTGACTCAGAACAGAACTTATCCATTGATCCATATAAAGTGAATTTCTAAAAGGGCACGGCGAGTTTTTATATAGAAAAACTTGATGTTATTCGGTTCATAAGTGATAACTGCTGGTTTCTTTGACCGAGGCATTCGGTTGCTGGGCACGTGGCTGATGTTCAGTTGTTTTTTGTTGGCATGCTACTTTATTAATTGTTCACGTAGATTAGATATCCTTGACTAAGGGCCGCCATACACGGACAGTCATTATCGACTGCTTCAAGCTGCACTGCATAGTAATCTACTGTCTTGTACGTACAAACATACACGGAACCGCTCGAGCAGTTGAGCTGCTTCGGGCGGTCATGCGGTCAAGCAGTCGCCAGGCATGCACGGACTGCTCGAGCTGACGACTGATCTCGCGCAGGTACCTCCGCCCGCGTTCTTCATTCCATCTCACGCACTCTTCATTCCACCTCCCGCACGCTTCCCGCCCACACGCTTCTCGAGCAGTTGGTATCGACTGCTCCAAGCAGTTATCAATGGCAGCTTCAAGCTGTCGACTACGACTGCCCGAGCAGTCCGCGTATGTTGATCAATGGCTTACTGCCCGAGCAGTCCGTGTATGGCATGGCGTCCCTAAATGTAGCTCGCTAGAAGGTACAGTCAACAACGAATGTCCATGAACACATCCAAAATTACGAAAAATCTTAGCACTGAACTGTTCCATTATTGACAAGAGTAAAAAACGAATTGTGATGAACACCAATTTTTCAGATGTTATTTGCTTAACATTTTAGCAACTCAGTTAATATACTTTTGGCACTGGTGGTGTACATTAATTTATGATGAGACAATAAACTTTTTTCTAAAAGTCACACCGTTTTATAAAACTAACGATTTACTCCGTTACTCGTAATATATTTTAGTACTATATAAATAGACCTCACACGTTATAAAAACATAATTACAGTAGGCAGCCTCATCGATTAGAAGCGATCTGTTCCAGGCAACCTCTTCCAAGCAGCTGTGGGCGGTTGTTCCAAAGAATAAAATAGAGCATCAAGTCTATTTCATATAGTTTCCTAAAATTCCACCCAATCCAATCCAAATATTCTAAGAAACAGAGTTTAGCATTTAAACAATTTAAAAGCCTGAGAAGATGACTATCTTTTCCAGGTTTTTTTTTGCTTTTAAGAAACGGCGCTTGATTCCATGGAATGTCCGAAGGATTTTCGACTAGTCGGGACCATAATTGTGGTCGCCATTCATTGGTAGCACTTTCGCGTACTGAATGGACGGTTGCGAGTTCAAGTCCCGTCAAGGTCTTAAATTTTTGGGATATCATTTAAATTCTTAAGGTTATTGCTGCTTTGTATAGTCTGTTAGTATAGTCTATTGTACTACACAAGCTATGCTTAGCTTGAGGCTAGATGATGTGTGCTGTTCTTTGTCTAGTATTTTTCTTATGATCTGTGGGCAAATTTTTTCCGCCTAAACATATGTATACCATTCTAGATAGGTACCTATGTAAAAAAATTACCACCTAGAAATACGATTTGGTATATTATAGGGTCTACCGAAAAATGTATATGTAACTTTTTTACACAACAGACCAATGCAAGACTTGGGAAATAAATTTATGAATGGAAAGAAAAAAGGACCACGGCGCGGTTACAAGAGCAAACGTACTTATGTACTTTGTAATAGTCTAGCCATACTGCGTTGCGTGTGGTGGCATTGAAGTAGCTATATATGGAGTTGTTTTGATCCATGCCGTTGCCCGACGTTGATCTCTATAGAACTAGGGACATAGTTAATGAAATCGCTGACAGTAGGACATGTTCAACCTATTGAGGATCTATTTACCAAAACAACCTCGGACTGCCGCCCACATGTTGTTACGACCAAGGCGCACATTGTGATACTTTAATTATCGACCTAGTAAGCCTGCTAATTTGTTTACAACAATAAATATTATTGAGTATTAACAATCTACAAAGAGGATAAAGCTGTTGTTACACCATACCTCGTTACTTTTTGGAAGGAGTTCCATAAAAGAACAATTCAACAAAATTGGACGAACCAAAGAAAACGGCGGGGTTTATATGATAATGTTCGAATTATGGAATCCAAATTAGTACAATTCAGTTTAATCACAGCACAAAATAAAATGGATAGGAGAATAAAACTTTAAACAGCACTTTCAGTGCTCATGATGTACATGCTGATCTACGTCTGCATCTCTGCACGCACATACATACACGGGTGCGCGTTCGGGACGCACTGCAGAGACTGGGCAGCATGCAGCAAATTATCAAACTTAGGCAATGCAACCCACCGAAGTTTTCATACCATAACGCACATTACGTATTTACATTTCGCATATGTACCTACCTCATAGAACTTTATTAATTTTAATTTTACTTGTCATTAAAACATATTTGATGTGGCTTCTTTGCAACGATTGTTCAGAAGTACCTACATCTGTCATCCATACAAATTACGTTACGCGAGTTGTTTGATTAATCGATTTTGATACTTGACTCGTGTACAAGTTTTTTTGTGCCTGAAGAAAAAAGTTTTTTGAAATTGTTCGACTTCATTCTACCACACTGTGTCCACAGCACAGGCCACGGTCGCGACTGTGGCACAGGAAATCTGGACTTCCGGCCGTCTAGGATATTCACCCGGCTAGACGATGAATCGCTAATAACGCATTGTCTCTTCTGTCTGTCGTTAAATGTAATTGATGTCTACTGCCTGTCAGTTATGGTCTACTGGGCCTATGGTTTATTAGGGTTCTATGCAGAAACGGAGTAGAGAAGTTAAAGAAAACACATTTGTAAAACCGTTATAGAATCCATTATAATACGATTGACTCATTATAGCGGGTTAACCACGAACCGAGTTTGTGTTGGAGGAACACCAACGTTTCGTTAAGGGGTGAAACGTTGGTGTTCCTCCAACACAAACTAGGTTCGTGGTTAACCCGCTTACATTCATAATGCGTGCTACATACTACGATAGTTTTTATAGTAAAACGATTAACTACTGAAGGTTTAAAAATGAGAATTGAAAGTGTAAAATGCTTGTTAAATATAAAAAAGGCCCTTTAAAAATTCAGTCACTATTGGGGAATATAACGCATAAAGTTTGCAGCAAAAATACAGGGCTTTAAATAACAAACTTAATTTGCAGAAAGATTCTGGGTTTTAGCATTTTCGAATGATGATAATGCAACTTGGAATAAGGAAAATTGTCTTTCCGAATCCTCTAATAAATAAAACGACGATTTTATTTAAACCATCATAACTATAGAACGGCGGCATCGATTTTCATCAAACGTAGCTAAGACTGACAGAAATATTAGCTTTCTTACGAGAAAATTTAATCAAAATGTGTTCATCCGATTCAGAGATACAAATAACCTCTCCCCGACGAAAGAACTTTTTCTTTCCGTCAGTTAAATGTCCTAATAAAATCAGATCGATCGATCGATCTTCAAATGTTTAAAGTTCAATTTCCTATCGCAAATACTTTCCTATGTACTGAACCGTCAGGGAAGGAGTATATCTTGCAATCGCCTATCTGTAATTATGGATCGCTTTGCTACACTGTACTTACTTATAGGGTGATGTGGATCAGGTGCGTGGCACGTGGTCTTTCCGGCTGCTAGGATGGGCTGAACAAAATATGTTTTTAATATCCTTTATATCATTCCCTCTCTAAAAGCTTATTTTATCCACTGAAACGGTGAATAAAAAGAAAAAAGCTTTTTAATCACTATTTTGGAGTTTGAATTTAGAACACATCAATTATAATATAACTTAAGCTTCCTTTTTTCTTCATTTACTGTCTCATCATCATCATCATATCAGCCCATACAAGTCCACTGATGGATATAGGCCTCTCCCATACGACGCCACAAATAGCGTCCCTGAGGGCCTACTCGTAAAACGGAAATCGAAGTTTCTGATTCGTTTTCAAGCAAACGTTAATCTTATGCAAACGAGATAAGAGTTAGTTTTGCAAGAGAAATCTTTTATTTTTCTCGTATTCATGATATAAAGTATAGTATGCAACTCTTGAATAAAGGACGGATTTATATCGAGGGCCATGAATCACTCGCCTCGCTTAGGCTTCTAACACTTGCATTATCATGAACCACTCCCTACAGTCATGATTCAATCGTTAGAATCCTTCACTTCCTCGTGATGCATCTATTTTTTTTTTTATTCTATGGCCCTCGCTTTAAATCTGTCCTTTATTCACGAATTGCATAATATTCTTTTATCTTTGCATAGTAGAAAATAAAGTCGCTTTCCACGTCTGTCATTCAGCGTAACTGGTCCGTTTCAATTTAAATTGTTCTCTTCACTGATAGGATAGATTATCTTTGAGCTTGGTGCAACGTTAAATCGAAATAATAAGTACGCTAAGCTGCGTGCAGAAACTAGTGTATAATATATCCAACATTATATAAATACGCACGAAAGTATTTAAATACCAGTTTTTTTAAATACCCATCCTCTTTTTCTTAGCTTTATTTTTCTCATTAGTGTTAAATCTCTTGTTCCAGGTACCACTCGTTAGTAACGAAGGTAAGGCCGGTCTCGGCACCACTGGAGCTGTGTCTGCGCCACCGCTGGTATCTAAACCCCGACCTAAGAACACCCTTGCATCCGCCACTATGCGACTAGCGGCACGGACCAAGATGCTGCAACCGCCAGCTAAGGCTTTCCAGGCAGAAGATGATGGGGATGATTTAGACGAATAGGTTAGCCATGTGTCATGTAAAGAATTTACATGCAATGACACATGTTATATAACTTGGTAACTTTATCGGGAAGATTGTTTCGGTTAAATAAGGTATGCACGGAATGTGCGTCCGTCGTGGATACTGAAGTTTACAGAGCTAACCTACTCGGAAAACGAAACTCGAAGTTTTCTGATTCATTTATGCGCAAAACCTAATCTGCCCCCCTAGCACGGGGATTGTTCTCTAGGGTAGAATAGACAATAATGACATCGCATCGCCATACATTGCGTACATTATTGAAGTAGAAGGAAGATCACTACGTGCATTTGCAACCGAAAACGAATCCGAAACTTTGATTCTCGTTTTTACGAGTAGGTACGAGTCGCTAGGTTAGGCTTACCGTGAGTCTTAAGTTCTAGATTTGTTAATTCTTGAATGAATAATGATTGTGAGGGCTTTATTGACAAAGAAAATAAGAATCAAATAATATAAACAAATTAAACTAGTATTTACAATTGAAACAATTGAGCTAACTGCAGACTGTTGCAAACAATCTACAGATAGCTCAACTGGTCCATATCAATACCAGTCTGGTGCTGGCTGCATTGCCCCGCTGTATGGCAATGCTAATGCGCTGCGCCAGATAGGTACTCACCAGCTCTCGGGGCACGCGTCGCTTCGACCAGGCACTCAGATAATTATATATATTGATTGTTGATTATGTTAGTCATTATATAAAACTGTTGGTTATTATTGAAAACTATTGGTACTATGCACCTTGTGCTTTGGATATTACTCGTCAAACAGTTCCACTAATATGTACTTACTTAGGTATTATGACATTCAATATTGTGGTAAAAATGTAATAAGATCCCAAAAATTTTTAGACTTGGACCGGACTTGAACCCGCAACCACCCTAACAAACATTATTTTAGCAACGCAACATAAAGATTGAAAATCGTCGTCAAGATATAAATAACATTGTACACCTAGGCGAGAAAGTGCCCAATTCCTATCGAGTGTGTCATTTGAGTTTTATGACACCGCTAGAAATAAAATATTTATTCTGCTTTTTATTTTCCTCGAAGGTGTAGTATAAAGCACTATGTATCACTCGGCAAAAAGTGCGATTCCTACCTCGTGTATTTTAAGGCCCTCGGCTGCGCCTCGGGCCTCAAATGACACACTCGATAGGAATTGGGCACTTTCTCGCCTAAGTGTACAATGTACTATTCTTATACAGTATGTCCCTGGATTAAGTGCAACCCCGGCAGGGCTGAAACTACATCTACAATAATTGTAAGATTAAGACCAATACCTAATACATTTACTCTTTTTTCAGAATTTTTTATTTAATTGACGGTTAATTTAATTGTTTAGTTACAAATAAATGATTTCATTTAACAATTATCAACAAAAAATAGAAAACCTGAGTAGTGACGTAATCAGTAGTCAATTTTAAAAGATCCTAGCTAGCGTAAATTTTGCGTTAGAAAGTAGTTTTTTTTTGTATTATGATAGAATAATAAAAAGTCATAAAATATCTTATATTTTCACATAATATAAACAAATTAAACTAGTATTTACAATTGAAACAATTGAGCTAACTGCAGACTCTACAGATAGCTCAACTGGTCCACATCTATACCAGTCGGAAGCGTACCCAAGACGCTGGCTGCATTGCCTCGCTGTATGGCAAATGCTAATATTTTCACTATCACATATTGGACATGATTATGGTTTTTATTTTAATAAAATAGACTAATCCCCCCCCCCCCCCCTAAATAGACCCACTACTTTGGAAGATTTTTTTTGTCAGTAATAAATATTTTATTCCTTAATAAAGTACAAAGCAATTTGATTTTTTGTCGATAATTTTTATGTACAACTTTCGTCCACACGTTGCACTTTAGACAGGGACACACTGTACTATATTTATGTCCATAAAGTGTCAGCTAGATGTCAACTTGACTAACATTTTCCTGCGGTTTCGTTCACGTCGTACCGTGGTAAAGTCAAACTCGAGATATCCTGGCTAACCTTATATTGAAATATCTCTGAGATAATAATTTACATACTTTGATAGTGATGATTACAGTTTTAAATTGATGGTTGTTTTAAGTAGGATCCTACGTATTATATCCCTACAATTTATTGGGGTAGTAAGTAACTATATTAGTTGACTAAATTGAACTGCATCTGGCTTAAATTAGTTAACTAATATGTAGTTCACACCTAAGAAAAGTTTAGTGAGACATTGGAGTGAATTAAGAAGTCGCTAAAACTAAAAAAAAATAACAATCTAAAATTATCTTCTATTTTGTATACAATTAAATCTATACTAATATTATAAAGAGGAAATATTTGTATGTATGTTTGTAACGAATTGGCTCACAATGTAATGGACCGATTTTAAAAATTCTTTCACCATTTGAATGCTACATTATCACTGATTAATATAGGCTATGTCCTGCATTTACTGTGCGTTTATGCCGAAATGTTTAAAAAATAAATTGTCACCGGTGCGAAATGGGACGGGCCGCTAGTAAGTAAATAAAAATTATGTGGTCCTTTTATTTCGATCGTTATGAAAGGGACGGCAATATTTTTAGTCCTGTTAAAGTATTTTTGGCGACATCTGAATTGACACCATTGTATTATTCTTTCTTACATGTAAATAAACAGATGAATTAATACGTTTTTAACCCTTGTTTTTCATTTCCATGATGACGGGCCATGTAGAGACCCGGTCCGTTGGGAGGCATGCGTGGTGCCGAAGCCAACAGCACAGAGGCGCTTTATGAGAATTAATCTAAAGGCGAGAGATACACATAGCGGGCTCAATATGATACACCCGAAGATGATATCCGCCAGGTGTAGAGACTATTGCAAAGGAAAATGAAAGTAATAAAAAACCATGTTATTGTGATGAATGGATGAACTGTACCTTGTTTTAATTATTACTCTTTCAGGATGGCTCGGAACCGCTATTTGTGGCGTCATATGGGGGCCTATTTCCAGCAGTGGACGTGTATGGGCTGATATGATGATGATGATCTATCTCTAGCTTATTAATCAAATAAAAGACCTCCAGTATTTATTCACATCCACGGGAAAAAAACTTTAATGTTCACTATTATCCAGTAAAACCACAAACGTTAAAAAAACCTGTACAAAACGCCCAGAAGTTGATTGAGGAAGTAAAAGATTACAGAGGACTAATGGTCGAAAGGCAACAATTAATCTATGGCTCGAGGAATCGCAAATGACACTGCTGCGTTTTCCTAGAACCAGCAAATGTTGGGGTTGGCTGACCGGCTGTCCGCACCTTAGTAATTTACCTGGGGAAAGGTTGAGAAACTTTTTAGTTGATGGTTCTGTATAAAGTTGTGAAGCTGAGCTTGCAGTATTAAAAATCGTAAACTTGAGTAGATACAAATACTTTTTACGAAACTTTTCTAGTAGGTTACGGCATCTGTTCTTCAAAAAGATAATCCGGCTATTAAATTTTAGATATTTGACGTTTTTGACAAAAAAAAAACAAACATTAAACGTCAAAGATAAACGGATCGAATGGTCCTAAATACACTAAAGCTAGACTAGGCCTTCCTCAAATGTATGCAATGTATGACGATGGGATGTCATTATTGTCTATTCTACCCTAGAGAACAATCCCCGTGCTTGGCTTACTGGTCCGCTATGAGGTCGTCTTTTTTTACCAACTTTTAACCCCCCCTCTCCCACAGCAACATGATAACGTTGTATCTCACTAATACATTCTCCCCTTTGTGATATTTCGTGATTTTTCCGACCACCCGCTCCCCCTTTCGAGCTTCAAGTGATTGTAGCATCTGGACAATCCCTATCCAGATACAACATTTTTATTATTTTACCACCGTACCCTAAACGTTATTCAATCACCAAGCAATCAGTAGCATGTAACATTCAAACTAATTGTAGGAGGCCAGAGGAAATACAAAAAACGGGATTGTGTAAAACAATAATTGTACTGCCTACCTACCATTTTATGTCCATATCAGCTACTGCATTCGCCTTAGGGGCAGTAACTTGTCCACCAGAACCAGATTTTTTTTATGTTTGTGGAAGTTTTTCAATTGAAGAGCATTGTTTTTATGCATTTCTACAGAAAAGGGTTAAGTTAGTTATAAAGCGATTTTTTAAGGTGGCTGTGGCTAAGAATAAGATGAATAAGAAGGTAGTCTTAGTTTTATTGGGTCCGTGAATGGATGTAAGAGCCAAGTAAGAGCGCATTCCCGCCGGGTCATAACGACAGAAAGACGTGCGGTTTCCCTGTCGTCCGCGACATTTTTTCTGTAGTGACAACGGATTTTTTAAGGCTACCTATCTCATCAGTGGAAACAGCTACAGACGATAGTCGTCCAACGATAAATTTACAATGACGACACTGGTGGGAACGCGCCCTAAGGGCACCTAACAGAGGAAAGGCAGCACCTTCCTTCTGTATATCTACTTTGATCACCGCTACGCCTTTTTCCCCCAGGCGTGGTAGTATGACAAAATCGCCCTTGTTTGGGAGACGCACGTTACGTTCAGCTGTGTGCTGATGAAGAGGGAAAGATGTTTCCACCACCTTGTTGCATTGTTTCAGGCTCCTGGCCTAAACCAGGTATGTAATACATTTGTTACTACAAAGTAACAAATGCTTTTTTAGAATACCATTACTTACCAACTGTACCTACCTTTTATAGCATTTAATCACGACACACGCAAAGCTGCCCATGTAAATCTCAGCCCCAGATTTCCCCATACTGATTACAGCGATACTTCTCGATACAAGGTAAAAAGTAGATGCCCTCTATGGTAAAAAGCCTAGAACGAATGCTGATTGGTCCTCATTTTTCCTAATCAACTCTCTAAATACCTACTTAACTACCTACCCAGAGTGGCCGACAATTCTTTGCTGTTCTGGAATAGGCAAGACTTGCGATTAGGGAAATCAGACGGGATGTAGTGCAGACTTGCGTGTACACGTCGCTTTATGTGCACCTTGTAGGGTTGTAGGTATGAGCGAAGTTGCTCGGCTTTTATGGCATGGCGTTAGTTGTGATAGTTTTGTCGCAAGATAATTGAAAATAAATTAATTGTTTTAACAAATAAACAAAAAAGAATATTTCTTCTTTCACTTCAAGACAATGAATAGCTGACTTTCGTGTTACATCTTCGGCCACCTGTCTTCCTTCTTCCACTTACCATCAGGTGAGATTGTGGTAAAACCAAGATCTAGTCTCGATAAAAAATCGTGCTTTGAGACGTAGTAGGACTAGTGCCATCCCTGGTCGGTAGAGGCGTGCACAGCACAATCATAGAGCATGCAAGTGATTATGGGCTCGGAGCTGGCAGCTTTCGACAGCGGCATGCGACCACGCAAATGGCCAGCACATGCTAAAATAACATAATGCTATAAAATTATATGTCTACGTACTTAGTACTTAGCTGCTACAATAACACTATTAAGTTTTGAGACAAGTACCTTCCTACTTAGAAAAAAGACTGGGTAAGTACCTAAGTACTTAGTTTTTTTCTATGTTGTGGGATCTGGTGATTCAAGTTTTACGGTTTGTCAAAGACATAATTTTGCATTGGTCACAATGACAAGATACATATGTTTGTACATTTGTAGATGTGTCGGTTCGAAAATTTCGTAGCTTCTTTATCAGTACAACGATATTATATTATTAGATAGATAGATAGAAAATACTTTATTGCACACTTAACAATAACAGTTTACAAACAATTTGAAACAAAAAAGAAATGTGACAATTGGCGGTCTTATCGCTCACGAGCGATCTCTACCAGACAACCTTGGAGACTTTAGATACATATGTATGTCTAGAAAATAGACGGTTATTTTGATTATTCATTATCAGATTATTTTGGTCTTGTTAGATTTGTTTCTAATATTACCTATTTTTTATTTATTTAAAATAATTGTACCTAAGTCGTAGACCGAGGATTTATGCTTAAACTAGGTGTAAGTCCTTAGAGATTTTAAGAGTTTAATCTCTACTTCCTAGTGTAGTACCTACTAGTGTGCAAACATGGACGAAATAAATGAGACGACTCATTTATTCGAATATTTCAAAAATATTCGATATATTTTTAGAGAAAATAACCATTAATTACTCTAGAAATGGATCAAATATTTTTTAAGAAATATATCTAACAGCCGCCGGTATCAAAAGGTATCCTTTCGATAAAAATCTCATTAATTTCATCATAATTCTAGCCCATGATCACCTAGTGCTGTTGGGTAGTTATGTATTTGGGCCACGTCAAATCCTGTGTGTCATCAGAGCTACGGCAGGATCTTCCTTGCATAGCATCAGCTGAGTGTTGGCAAGTTTTGTTGTAAGTGTAATTCATTGGTTCTTATTTCCATTGGTTAAATTATGTATGCAACAAATTAAACGAATAATACCAATCTTAGGTGATACCATGTAGGTAAGTATGTAACAGAACGAATCCACGAATAAACCAGGTAATACTCTTTATCAAGCTGTGCCCGAACAACCGCATATATCACGGTCGTAAACAAACCAACTTTATACCCCACCGGTGTGAATTCGACATGGCAGTTATTTAATTAGTCTCCAAACGTACGACAAATCGCTTTGAAGAATTTCTTACCGGTCTTCCACGGTCTTTGAATCTTCAATTTAGAGACAGTGAATCCTTTTCGCTACCAAGTCTGCGTTTTAGGAAAATAGAATTAAGTCTAAGATTAAATAAATAATGCTAGACAATTCACACATCATCTAGCCCCACGCTAAGCAGAGGATTAGGGTGAGGTCCATCCCAATGGAACAATCGAGGGTAGATCAATAATGTAACTTAAAACTAGCCTAATTAGGGTGCACCCTACATTATTTTATAGGTGTTCACTCATTCCCTATCCCACTCGATCTCTCATCGGCGGGCAGTCAAAGATTTAAATCGGGCAGTTCGGATTTTGTTCTCAAAGCGTGAAATTGTGCTTGAAATGTGAAATTCGACACTAGAGAAAGAGCTCTACTATAATACATATATAATATATATTATATATGTACGTAAATCGAGTCGAAAAACCCGCTTGCTCTAAAAATATAAGCGAACCACTGATGCTTTTACTGGTTTTAGTTAGTCTTCGCCTGTTGTATGTTGATACCTACCTAACCTCCGGAAGTTCCTTTAAAAAGTCAAAGTAAAAGCTTAATTTAGGTAGAGCTTTAAATTTCGCAGGCCATCCCAGGCATCCTGCTTATATTATAAAGGTAAAAGGTTTTCCGCTGTGAAATGTTTGTGCTAAATCAACGCGAAAACTATACTGAAATGGTCGTGCTGAAATTTTGCACTGATGAAATTGTGTGCCTAGTACATGTTATTCTGTGCGGAGAGGCAAGGCTGAACAAAAATATAATTTAAAACCCTTGACCCGTTTGGAATTTGTTTATTTATTTTTATTTGGAGAATGACGTAAATACCTTTGTTCATTTTTTTTTTTCAATTTGGTTTTGCCTCCCATGCACAAGCACCTTTCGTTATGGGACATTCCGTATATAGGGTGCGTTTTACAAGGAATAAACGCGCGCGAAGCTACAGGCAGAAGCTAGTGCTTTATAATAATAGTCAAAGTCATCCCCTAAAAGTTAATGAGCAAAGCCTGGGGGTGGCGGAAGCGGCGCAGACACCGCCCGGCGCCGGCGCATAAATAATGAGCGGCGAACATACGGAATGTTTAAATGTGGAAGGTCGAATGTAGTTACATAATTATGTATTTTTCGGTAATGTTAATAATAGCGCAGATTGTTGGATTTGTTTCCATAAACATAATTAGGTAGGTATGTGTACACTATTATGGTAGATATGCTTAGAACGAAACGAACGTACGACGTCTTCAGTCCAATTTAAATCAGAAAATACATTCGGTGTGAACCGAAGTTTTACAACGAAAGTACCTAGTATTTATTAGGTGAATACATATTCTTTTAAGCGACCTCCAAAAATGTTTTATTAAGTGCATTTATTTTAGAGAAGTAATTTTATTAATAGTCTCTACTTTGTCTTAGTGATATGGCAAAGAAGAGAGACCTACGTCACAGATTAAGTAATGCTACTTTTAAAATTATCATTACCTAATCTGTGACTTTTAAAAGTAGCATTGCCTAATCTGTGACGTCTCTCTCCTTTGCCATATCACTAAGACAAAGTAGAGACTATTATAAAATTACTTCTCTAACATTTAAAGAAAACTTAAAAAAAACTAAATATTTTGTCTGACTCAGACACAAAGTATCATTGAATAATATTACGTATAGGTAGATGCAATAGTTGCATAGTTAGAGTAGAATTGAATTTACTTAATTCTGTTTTATATAAGTTAATTATTTTTCCATTTGACATATTTTAACTATATTCATTTCAAATTCATCTAATTTTATATTATTACCACCACTACATTTAAGTATTATTACCACTACATTTAAGTACCTACATTTAAGTTGATTTTAGTGCCTTAATCTTAAGAACTAAGCTTTATTATAAGAGATCTGTAGCATAACTACTAACAAATTATGGATCTTTGGTAGTCCGAAATAAAAGAATTTTATTTATTTTATTTTTTATAGTACCCACATGGTAACAGTCTGAAGGGCTGCGTCCGCCCTTCACCAGTTGCACAGACAGGCATAGAGTTAACGAGTCATTGGTACAGAAGAGACACTGTATTTGCTATGTATTTCTATTTTATTAAAGACCTCAGTAGCGCTTTTGACGTCATCAATCAAATCAATTAAAAAATAAAGACAATTCAATTAAAATGTAGCATTGTAGATCTATCTTCATATTTTCCTATTTTTTTTTCCAGAAAATGGCCTGTCTCTGTGGGACTGCCCCGCCCGCCAATGATATTTAAAATTGCAAGATTTTGTATTAAAAGCTTACTAAGTTACATCTTACCATTTCAAAACGTTATAGATATACAAAAGTTTTGTAGCTATTCGCACACTTGCATTGCAACAAAGTTGTCAAAGGTTGAGGCACACTGAGGTCTTTTTTCTTGAAATATCACGATACACCATGCAAAACACATATGTAACCTACAAAAAAAACTGATTATTTTCTATGTCTGTGCGAGATTTTTTTCTTTATCGTTCAATATTATGCTGAGCCAACCTTTATTCCGGGAAAGGTAAGAGGAAAAAGCTCGACTTTACCAGTTTTTCTATTGATTAGTTTATTCTACCTCCATGGCAAAGATTCTCGTATGAACAGAATCTTTGCTCCATGATTTTGATTTTCTTTTGTTTTGATCAATGTCCGTTATATCAAAACTATTATCTGTCTGCAGCGTTACCCGCGTTTTTTGGAACAAAAAGTAGGCTATATTTTATTCCAGGTAAAATTTTATGTCTGCAAAATTTCAGCCCAATCTATTCGTAGTTTAGGACGTAGTAACATTACCTAATCTGTGGTTTAGGCCTTGTCGTCGGCCAAAACATCTTCACAACGGCACAAACTTTCGCCTTTATAATAAGGTAGTACTAGTAAGGTAACTATTTTTAACCGACCTCGTTGCAAAAAGCAGGAGATTCTATGTTCGGCTGTACATATGTAGGTATGTATGTTTTTTATGTTATGAACCGATTTGGTTGATTCTTTTACAGTTTTATAGAGAATGATGCCGAGATGGTCCTATAGGTAAATATTTCTTATTCTTGCCCGAGTGATTATTATTTATAGTATATTAGTATGTATTTATCCCGCAAAACTCAAAAAAACAGTTTAAAACTAGGGGATTCGAAGTCGGTTTTTAGTTCTTTCAAATCAGTCAAATTATTCTATCATTTTCCACAAAGAACGTAGCAAGCTACGTTCCTTATGATACTGGAATCTTTGATGTCCCTAAGTCCGTCCTTTCCATACATAAGTAATCCGTGTGGCGGATCCTCTGTGCCCCTAACTTAAAACAGCAGACAACAGGTGCATGTCAAGGTCGCCAGACAGGCTGGTTCGCGACTAACATGTATTCTGTACAGCTACCGTCTGACCTTCGGTCTGTTACCCTGTCTGCTGTCTGCAATGTAAGGGTGCATGAGACTTTTTAATTAGGCACTAACGGCCGCCGCACGCAAAAAATAAAAAGAGGTTTTATTGTGTGAAACTTTAGGACAATTGAATCAAGGTGCCTAAAGTAATGTAACAATACAGGATGGAGGAAGCCTACGTTTGTAAAATATATCTCAGACGGAAAAACGGTATTTTAATTTTATTTAAATAATTTAACATTTTTATGTCCCATGACGCACATTGGCGTCTTCCTGCAAGAGCTGCGGCACGCCCGGCCTAGAGTGGGAAATAAATGGCTTTAAAATATTATTTACTAAACATAAAATGTAATATAGGTATAGATTTGGTCATAGATTGGCTGATCAGCCACCACTCAAATTCGGTATGGTAGAAGCATTTTTTGCCCATGGGTCAGTCAAAATACCACATTACAGAAATGCTCGTGTGGGGTACAGCGGATCACGCTATAGCGATGGTATTCTATGAAATTTGGTTAGGTTGGAACCTACTAAATTATTGTTCTTTTTTGACAAAATCAACACCCCGGACTGGCAACCAATGGTAAATGAACAACGGAACTGGCTGGCATGTGTCAAGATGGCCTAACCTACCTAAACTCTTCTATTTACTTTACATACAAGTAAATAGAAGAGTTTAGGTAGCCATACGGCAGCGGGGCAATGCTGCAAGGGTTTTGGGGCTTCGCTTCCGACTGGTATTGATATGGATAAGTTGAGCTACCTGTAGATTGTAACAATCTTCAGCTGGCTCAATTGGTTCAATTGTAAATACTATTTCTAATTTGTTTCTATTGATTGATTGTAATTTTGATTGATAAACAAATCTCATATAAAGTTTTATAATTTTAAAAGTTTTATCACAAAAATTATTGCAATCACGATACTTAGCACTCGTCTGGAGTCGTAAGTACAGCGGCTAGCACCTCAAGAAACTTTGTTAAGGAAAAAGTAATTTGTTTTTTTTATAATGGTAAAGCGTTTAATTCAGCGCTGGGTGCATACACCAGTGTGTATCCAGCATAATGCTTAGCGGAGCCACGTTTGTCTTGCACTCAGTTACGCACAAAATCAAAATCGCGAAACCTAGTATTAAAATATTATAGATTTATTTTGTAGTAGTTCGTAAGGTAAATAAAAATGTTCATTCCATTTGACCACCATAACACTTTTGAAAGTGAAGATGTGGCCTGAGATGGAGCACGCTTTCCCAGAAGGAACTTATTCACTCAGGATTTGAAGACTCCTAGATTGTACTCTACCGGAAAACGGTAGTAAAATCAGGGTAGCACTTTTGTGACCCATGAGGCCATGACGCACATGGCGAAGTTCACGTCCCTGGAGCTGCGGGATATGAATTTCACGCCCCTTCGGTTTGCACCGCAGAGGCTGGGCAGTGAATTCGTTAATTTTGTCCAGATCTACATCTACTTAGTTGTTGATGTCATAATTGATAAGTACTTATGATCTTGGAAAAGCTCGTGAGAAGCAACTGGCTGAAATATTTTTCTGATAGGTCCTCGTACGTACCTATGCTAAAGCTCATCATAGCTATTTAAAAGCTATGCAGCGCGTCAGTGAATGCAAGTATTTTTTGTACGGCTCACATCCGCTTCTGAGTTAGTTTTTATAACGACGCCTTTTTCTATCTGATGCCCGTCTACCGACTGTCTGTGTTTACCGATACAATCAGAGACTGACTCACGTGTGGACCTCAAAATGGTCTGCAATACTAAATCCGAGAGAACAAGATGTGTGTAGTGTAAAAGATTTATCTCACTATGCGTTTGATGCGCTTTGAAAATTCGTGGTAACTTTACGCCATCAGTATCTTTCAGCTTTCCTAATTACAGTATGAACGGGAAGTCCCGTAATTTGGATCAGTCAACGACGAAACGCATTGAATATTCACAATTTTTAAAACTGCTGCAAGACGCGTCATTTCACTTTGCTTTGAAAATATGTATGATTCGTTTCGGCACTTATATAGAGCATCTAATGTGAGCATCTAATGTAGAGTCTCGTCAAAAAGGTTGTAGGAAAACTGTCTAATTTGTAAGTTCTATATAACTGCATTATACGGAATATGATGATTTATATACCTACATAATTTTAAATAAATAAATGATTCCTTTGGGTAAAACTTCTTCACTAGCTTTAATATTTATGGTTCGTGCCCTCAATGTCTCAAGGCCGTTGGACATCCTGTTTAAATAACTATAGTGTTACTTACCATGATACATTTTAAAAGTTTCATTATCACTTGAGTCAATGATCAGTAAAAAGTATAGTCCAGTA
The DNA here is from genome assembly GCA_947859395.1 of Eupithecia insigniata. NCBI lineage: Eukaryota > Metazoa > Arthropoda > Insecta > Lepidoptera > Geometridae > Eupithecia > Eupithecia insigniata. Next base: position 5,562,141 of record OX402009.1, on the reverse strand, counting down.
GTAATATCTCCACGGGTGCAATCTACCGTGTTGCGTATCTCGGTAGCCGGAAAAAATTATGTATAATTTTATTTTTGGCTTCATGTAGGTGAGTTTGTGATGTGAATTTAAATTCCATGACTTGCTGTAACGAATTATATTGAGCTGGTCAGAATAAGGAGGTACTTGGCAGAATACTCGCTGCTCCCCGCAGTTTCACCCGCTTTTAATTCTAATTCCACATTTCGAGGGGGATAAAAAGGTCTTTAACTTCCGTAAATCTCCCATGGGAATTTGATGCTTTACCAGGACAAAAAGTAGTTACTCTTCATCCTTTCAACTGAAGAGTTAGAGTTCAGTTTGCTTTTAGTTGGAGTTAGTTAACTCCATGCCAAAAATCAAGTCGATTGGTTGCTTAGTTAGGACGTGAAGGAAGGGCAATCAAACAAACAAAGAAACACACTTTCGCATTATAATATTAGTTAGGATTGATGCCGCGTTTCCTTCACCTCGGTAGTTAGTTTAAAATATCCATTTCATTGGCCATATAAATTGTTAAGAGAGAGTAAAGTTAATTAAGAATGAGATTTCTTTATCGTAAGCCAATCATCAACGCAGCCTTAAACGATCCCTCTGCTTTAATTTTTGCCAGCCTCTTCTGTCCTGTGCTTTCCGTATCCTGGTATGCCCCAGGGACTTTGAAATTTCTGACATGGCGAAGAATCCTTTAAAGACTAAAGGAGTTTGAGCAGTTTGAGTTTTTAGTAGAGATGAGTCCGGTATTCAATAACTAACTCAGTACCCGTTAGCATGGTCCTAAAATATCTAACGCTATTGTAAAATCCGCATACCGCTAGGGAATAACTGTGCAAAGCGAGCATCGCGCCTAACCGACCGTGAGCCATAACTACCCAACGCTTCAATACCTATACTTACCTAACTATCATCTACGCATAGGTACTAGCGGACCGTTCACCCGTAAAGTTATGTAGCTGCAACAAGTATTTGGTATTTCTAACCAAATCGGTTAGAAATATATTGGGTAGAAATCAGGACAGGTATAGAGTATTGTAACGTTATTGGGTACCAGTTGGTACTAGCGGTATTGAAACAAAATACCCAACTAATAACCGGTAACCAAAATATCCAATAACTCCCATCCTTAGTTTTTAGGATTTTTGTTGACCCAACGCATTTTCGGACATCCACGAATCAAAGTCAACATTGTTTATTGCTGGCAATGATGTGTAGTAACTAAATTACTAGCATGTTTTGTAAATTATCATGTTTGTACATACATAGATAACAATATAGTAGGTAGATACCATTAAAACAAAAAAAAAAAACAAAATATATGCTTGACAATTCACACATTTGTCCCGAAGTGGGACTCGAAACGGCAACCTCCTGCGTCGCAGGCGAACCGTCGTCGTCGCCCGCTTCATCACAGAAACGTCAAAGCTTAGCTAGCAAGTTTTATTCTAAAAAGAACATTCATTAGGTATGTAAAGAATCACACAGTGCCTCGTGCGTGTTCATTTAATATTATACCCTAAAATCAAATTCAAAACCTCGACATACGTTTACAATAAAATTAAATTTTCAAACTCTTGCATTGCCTTGTGCATCTGCAGATGACAAAAGAAAGTTGATTCTATCTGTTTTGGTTATCATCATCAGCCCGTACACGTCCACTGCTGATCATAGGCCCCCAAATGACGCCAGGAATACCTAGCAGTCCTGCCTGAGCCGCCTCCATCCAACGACTTCCTGCGACCGCTACAATGTCGTTGGTCCATCGAGTGGGAGGTCTACCCACACTCCGTTTCGCATTGCATGTTTTGTTTTTGTTAACTGTACGTAAAAGTAAATAAAATAAAGTATATATTCAAGACTTGCTCTAGTGTACTTAATCCTGAATTCAAGCTGCACCCGCCTCCAGTCATAAACAAGTCGGTTCCTCTAATCAATTATACGTTATCCACAACAACGTCATGCGTTTCAGACAACAATCAAAATTGCATGCTCATGCATTGCCTTGTGCAGCTGCAGATGTCAAAAGAAAGTTGACCCTATCTATTTTTGTTAACTGCACATAACAAATAAATAAAATTAAGTATATATTTATGATTTGCTCTAATGTACTAAATTTTCCATTCAAGCTGCACCACGCACCACATCACGTCATAAAACAAGTCGGTTCCTCTAATCAATTATGAGTTATATTTATATATCATACATAGATATATAACAATGTTATTCAGACGGATTTTAAAACTTCATAAGGAAGTTGAAAAATAAAATATTACATAACTCGTGCATTGCCTTGTGCAGATGTCAAAAGAAAGTTGACTCCGTCTATTTTTGTTAACTGTTCGTAAGAAACAAATAAAATAAAGTAATTTATGACTTGCTCTAGTGTACTAAATTCTCCATTCAAGCTGCACCACATCAAGTCATAAAACAAGTCGGTTCCTCTAATCAATTATGCGTTATCCACAACAACGTCATGCATTTCAGACATCGCTGCAAAAACAAGCTATTACTGAAGGCACCTGCCTGACGAGTATCCTTAGGCTTTTCGAAGTGGGCTTATACAGACAGTCAGCTGCACTAAGCTGTCTGACCTACTACATAAGCTAAGCTAAGATATGCTAAACTTGTCGCTTTTTAAGGTTTTCGTTATTATAGTGCGTAAGCCAAACCTATAATTTTTTAAGCCCTCGCACTCTGGGCTTCCTCATAGAAATTAAACGATGACGGCACTAGAGTCTCTGACAAAGTCCCAAAGATTTTCGACTCATCGGGATTTCGTGGCGCAGTTGGTTAGCGCAGTCCCGTATTGAGGGAAAGGTCGCTAGTTCAAGTCCCGCCGAAATCGTAAACTTTTGGGATATAATTTTTATTTCTTTAAATATTTTGTCGCTTTTTGACATAAAGTCAAGAAACAAACGCTTTTATATTCACGATAACCAGTTTTCGTTTGTCAATAAGTGCTCTTTACGCGGTATGAATTAAAGATTTTAATTCAAATGTTCAACAGAACAAAAAAGCTAAAAGTTAGTAAGACAAGGTCCAATTCAATCGCGCGCGGCGCGATCTTTAAATAAAAACGAAATCTAAGTTCATTCATTTTTGTGCAAACGCTTTTTTTATGCAAACGACATAAGAGTTGGTTTTTCACGAAAACGAATAAGTATTTTCGATTTTCCTTTTCCGAGTAGGTTCCGAGTGGTCAAAGTATATATTTAACGACACATTTCCGGTACAATCCGCGCGGTTTCAAAATGAAATGGAACTTTGTCAACGTAATTTTCCAATCGCTTTTGTTTCACTTCGAAATGGTTCCATCTATCCCATTCTATCGCTCACTATTATAGGTACCAACATTTACTCAAGTAAAATATAAACCCCAAGATGACGTTTTAAAGCAGTCCTCTCACATTATTGTACATCCATCATTGAACCGAGTGAATACTATATTACGTTCTTGTTTCCAAGATATTTTATGTCAACAAAGGCATGAAAACTTCAAAATGTATGTAATAACAGAAAAATACAACGTTACGCAAGGTAATCACTAAAACAAAAACTTCAAAGCATAATTGCCCAAGCGTAACGAAAAGAGATATAACTCGAGTTTGAAAACGGGCGAAAGACGATTTAAAATTATTACGTACTTATCTAAGTTTTCAAAATCCAAAATTGTTTAAGTACTTCTTGTATTTGCTCCGATAATAACAGTTCTCTAAAATATTTTCCACCAATATTTATTTACAAATTATTTCATATTTTGCTTATTGCGTACATTTTAGATAGGTATATGAAACACTCTTAGTTGGTGCTATCATGCGTTTACAGTTATTTTACCTCTTACTTTGTACAGAGTTTCATACAAGCTAATAAGCTAGAGGTATAATAATTGTGAATGGACTATAGGTAGGTATCATTTACTGTTGGTATTTATTTAACGACATAGACATAACATTGATGTAGATCTTTTCAATCAATCGTTATACCTAATCTAGAAAATAGAACAACATTTAGTGATGCCTTTGTTAACAAAAAAATTCTTAGATTCTCGAACCAAGTATAGGCATAATTGGTGGCTTTGTATGGTCATCGGTCTGCACTAGACAGTAAGCCTCCGGCCGTCTAGACAGGCATTGCAACGTGCGAGATCACGTTTCCACCGACCGAGCATGCTAAGTGCACGTCTGGCTATGACTGATGGAGTTAAATACGCTGGATCGGGCATCTGATGATGATTTATCGAATTAGCGACAGTTATTACAGTTATAGCCTTTTTCAATAAATCGGGCATGTGATGGAGATTTGTTGAGGTAGAGATGAATGCACTCACAAGCTTTAAGCTTCACAAGTCTGTATCTCCTTCACAAGTCGGTATCTCCGTAAACGTTAGTATATTATTATGATTATGAACGATTAAAATTATGACGAGCAGTCAGCCAGACATCCTTTGGGGATGAAATTCTTAAAAACACGCGGTGAAGACGGCTGGTAAATAAAATACGTAGAGTAGATCAGAAACTATTATCCAAAATTTTGTTTTATTCTGATGATAAAACGTGATTCGATCGAGCCAGATCGAACGTCTAGCCAAGTAAGCCGAATTTATGTTGTGTTTTTTTAATTAACCGTCCGTAGCTGTTCATTCACCGCGCCGCGACGCTGTGGTCTAGCTAGACTAGACTTATATTACTAGATAGGTATAAAAAAAATTCTAGTATACCTGAGAAGCCTTATCAGTTACCACACTGGCGATTTGCGAGCGATTTCAAAGCGAGGCGATAAGGCTTCTCAGGCTGCTAGACGAAATATTTTAGTAATCATCCAGCTTTCGTTTTCGAGTCAGCATTCAAATTCACTTTAATCTACTCAATAGTTTAAACATTGCAGTTTAATCTATTGCGCCGTGAATGAGCCGTAGGGCCGCGGCGTACGAATATCGACCCCTCCAATTCAACCCGTGGATGTCGTAAGAGCCGACTAAGGGAACCTACCAGAGGAAGGGCAGCGGCTTCCTTCTGAGTATTTTTAAACACCAACACTGCGATCACCAATCCGTCTGCCAAGCGTGGTGATTATGGCAAATCCCCCCCGACATGGTCGGAGTCGTCGGTCCATCGAGTGGAGACCATCCACTCGATGGACCGACGACTTCATAGCGGTCGCAGGGAGTCGATGGATGGAGGCGGCTCAGGACCGCTATTTGTGGCGTCGTACGGGGGAGGCCTATGTCCAGCAGTGGACGTGTATGGGCTGATGATGATGAATGCGTTATTTATGGTATATTTAGGAAGATACCTACAAATTAAAACAAATTAATGAAGTAATACATTCTGGTAAAATATAGCTAGAGATGTGCGTGTGAAAGTCTCTCTGAGCAACTTTACTCTTAAAATATAAGAAGACTGGTTCTCTGTAATACAGTTTATATTAAACCAAATCAGAAACTAGGGATACCTGAGATTTGTTTTGTATATTTAGTTTTGAAATAAATAATTTTGTATTTTGTATAACAATAGCTCAATCAAGCCACATCTAGTTCGAACCGTGTGAATCACCTCAACTCCGTGTACAGTTGGACTATCAAATGACTGGCACATAGGCCGCCGTAGGCCTCGCTAGACGGATGATTGCGGTCCGCTCAGATAACATTGTGTGTAATAGCCAGACCATTGTTCCCTTGTTAATATCAATTTGCTAGAAAATAGCGGCTTTGTACTGTTTTAACGAGGCTTCGAAATGTTTGATTTATTGTGTATTGTTATAGAATGCGTAAAAGATACTCTGCTAAAAAGACGTAGAACAGATTTCTCGCATCATAGAATACTTACAGCCCCGCGGGCTCTTTTCAAGTAGCCTATGTGTTGTATATTTGGTAGGGAGGTAATCGGTATTCCGGAGACGGCCCCGGGATACTGTCTACATCCCTGCCAAATTTCACTAAGATCCATTCAGCCGTTTTGGTGGGAAAAGGTAACAGGCAGATAGACACAGTTACTTTCGAATATTTTATTAGCATGGATAAATTTCTGCCGCCGTGGTGGTCGCGGTAAGTATACGATACGACTCCTCCAAATCAGCCCGATGTCATAAAAGCCGACTATCATCCGAGAGGAAGATAGCTTCCTTTTGTGTATTTTTAATAACTCTACTGTGTTCACAGTATTTTTATAGTACTATACTCCTTCGTTTGACCACAATCTCACCTAATGGAAAGTGACGATGTGACCGAAGACGGTATCACAATGGTCTAGAAGACACCATTCACTCTAGTCTTAAAGAGAATGGTACGCAGTATTCCGGGACTTACAGACCACGTCAGAAACATATAGAGGTGCTGAGCTCCAAAACACAAATAGCCGAGGACGTCACCCAAAAAGCCGCTAAACTGAACCCGGAATGGGTTGGACATGTGGGCCATATGTCAGACCAGCAGTGGGCGAAGATCACAACTGACTGGGTCCCGGATAGACAACGGCCACGTGGTAGGCCTAAATGGAGATGGCGGGATGATGGTCACTTTTGACAAGACGTGGGCCCTTATTTTAGGAAACCGAGAGGAGTTGAAGGAGGGGAGGAAGGCCTTTGCCCTACAGTGGCACACTCCAGGCTTATAATAATAAATAATAAGGCAGTACTCCTCGACTCGGCGCGTATCGTCAGGAAGTTCCTCTCTCTGCAGCCCTAGTCACCAGTCGCTTGAGCCTAGCTTCGCGACCGTTGATCAACCGTTTCGATATGTTTTTTACCGTAGAATTGTTTTAGAATATTCTTTTTTATATGGTAAAAAAATATATTTTTATAGTGATATCTAAAAATAATCTAAGTTAAATCGCTATTCGTTGCTCGTTGCGCGTTTAGACGTTGGGCTCTCGCCATATCGCTTTACTGCATTTATGGTGAGAGGTTTCCAACTCAAAATCTCTCGACTTTCTTGTCCAAAGAGTTTTGGCTGATGAGTGTCAATTTCCGAAGTTCACTGGACGCTTGCAAGGGGACAGGACAACGCCTTGCATCGTCATTATTATGTTTCTCATTTCCATGATCACGGGCCATATAGTGACCCGGTCCTTTGAGAGGCATGTGTGGGACCGAAGCCAACAGCACAGAGGCCCTTTATGAGAATTAATGTAAAGGCGAGAGCTACACATAGCGGGTATCAATCATCTTTGGTTGCACAATATGTTACACCCGAAGATGATATCCACCAGGTGTAGATACTACTGCAAAGAAAAAGAAAATAAAAAAAAAACATGTTATTGTGGTGAATGGATGGACTGGATAATTGGGCTATGAGGGAGACTATGGCCGCCTGCCATAAACATACTCTGAATACTGTTACAAGCGGTGACGGTGGCTTGCCGAATGCTGGATGGGTTGCTCAAAATGTTGGCGTAAATGCCGGTAAAGGAACAACATCGGTGCAAACGACTAAGGGGTTTCGAGAGGTGCGGCCCCGATTTCACCATCACGAAGACATGTGACCGGGTTTCCTCGTTATTACGCCATTAGACACTTCCACCCCCGAGTCTACATCCTAAGATGCATCTCTCGCGACTCCACTATCACAGGTATCATCCTGGGGTGCACAATATAATACACCCGAAGATGATATCCGCCAGGTGTACAGACTATTTCAAAGGAAAATGAAAGGAATGAAAACCAGTTTATTGTGATGGGTGGATGGACTGGGTAATCGGGCTATGGGGGAGACTGCGGACGCCTTCCTTATACAAAGTATCAATGCGTGATGCGAACGTGTAAAAAAACTTTTCTAATATACCTGTGCTTTCAGTGTGCATTGGACGTTTGTGGTCAGCATTTCAGTGCTGATGATGATGGTTGTCAATGTACTTTGTAAGATCATTTACTAAATCAACTTTTCATATTTCAACAAAGTCGCTCTGCATGAGGCTTAGTGGACCTTATTCAAAGAGATTAAACGTCCAGTTAATTAATTTAGTTTTTCACTAAATAACATTAAGTAGTACATAATAAGTTTATGTCATCGAGATTAAAGCTGGATTAGCTAATCTTAAGTTTAAGTGCCTGATTATATCTACATGCAGGCTGCAAGTAAAGTACATTATGTTACAGGCTTCGATGAAGTATTTGTACGTTGATACTTTACCTAATAAGTTTTAAATTTTTCATACGTTTCATTAAATCGCACTTGAGGTGCCTGCGGGCATTAAGGGCCGCCTAAATTCAAACATAAATTTTGAATACTTAAAGAATGGTAAACAAAATTTTTAGTTTATTTACTTTATTGGTATTCTGAAAAAGTAATGTTTTTGGGTTTCAATAGATTTGCGAAAGTTTGGATGAGATGTTTGTTACCTCTTCAAATCTTGAGACACTTTAATTTTTAAGGTATGTTATTATGTGATGGGAACCATTAAATTGATTTCTTTCTTTCTTTCATCACGCTCAAACTACTGAACGGAGCTTGATCAAATTTTGCATATGTAGGTATATGGTATATGAAATAAGACTTTTAATCCCATTAATCAGTTCCCATGGGATATAAAGCACCTTTTAACGTTTCATAAAAATAACGAGTGAAGCCGCGGGCAGAAACTAGTCAATAGTAAAATGCAGTAGCTGCTTTTTTATAAAAAAGACAATGAATAATTTTCGCAATTGATTAAGGTTTTTTTAAGGTAACGTACCCCAAAATGAACAAACTTATTTAAGTACCTACTTTAATTCACTAATTTGGAAATTTAATAATTAATTATTTATTTAATCAGAGATAAAAATACATTCATTAGGTATGTTCTCATCTCTAATGGATTTCCATAGAATCAACATTCGTCATTCTTCTACATAATTATGCAATTCAGAGTGCAGTTCAAAATTAGTGTAGGCAACCTTTGTCGATCTAGAGGACGTTCTGCGGAAAAGAACAAATAGCACATGATGTGTCATAGACCGTCTGGAAGGTGTCTCATCTGCAAGGTCATGTTGTTTTACAAAAGAGGTTGTATGCATTTGAGACTGGTCAGAGTGGTCAGCGTTATTTTGTTGCGTGTAGGTTGCATCGCGTTTATAGAAAAAGTTGAAAACCGCGGTTATAACTACTTGAACATGTAATGCATTTTTCGAAGTTTAAATTAATCTTATCGTCTTTTGTCTTCATAATATTTTTGCGACTATACCACAGATTAGGTAAATGTTACTTGACTATACCCACTACATATATCTCTACCTCAATTATTAACTACATAATGTCTTTGCTCTACCTCTACCTTATTGAGATGCTGAACAAAAAAGACAGACTTTTTTTATTCGGACTTAGGTATGTACAGATTGTTAATTGTTTCAATTGTAAATACTAGTTAATTTTTTTTATATAATTTTATTGTTATTTTCTTTGTCAATAAAGGTATGTACATAATATGTACTACATTTATACTTGTTTCTGGAATCCCAGATATTTTTGAAAACAAATAGGTTACAAAACAAAAAAATATCGTGTCGGAGCAAATCGCAGAAATTCGAAACAATTATTGTTTTGAAAGCTTTCATTCAACGTTTAATTCGTCTCGTCTCTTGTTCGGTTTTCAAAAACTAGTTTGAAAACTTTTTGCAGTTTATCAAAAAGGAACTCGCGTAATTTTCGCTAAGCGTGTCAAACCTTAGCTTACTGTTATTGAAGTTAGATAGTATTTAAATTTTTATTGATTAGGTACCTTACTGCAGCCTTATTGTTAACAGTTTTTGATAAAATTTTATTCATAAATGTCGTTAACAAAATAGCATAAAATGTCTTGGATTTCAAAAGATAGAAGGTATATAGAGAACGCAAATCTTTAAAAGCCCTGTGAACATAGCCTCGAATGCGAAACCTCGTATGGTGCAGTTGAGTGTATAATAATTCATCATCATCGGCCTATATTAGTCATTATAAAAATATTTCTGTATTAATCGTTTATTCAAAATTAATAGGAAAGTATGAAAAAATATCACAAAATGGTGCCGACACCGAGCACACACACACACAGCCACATGACAGCTTCGTATTTGATCGTTACTCACTCATAGCGTGCCCCATTTCATTTGACGTGAAACAACAACAAATCCGCATAGGCCGGCCGCTGAGATTTGAGGGGTTCAGGTACTGCGCAGTCAATCGCGTGCACATCCGACAGCTCATAAAAATTTGCTCTCTATAAGATAGGTAGGTATTATTTGACCGAAAGATGTAATTGAGATTGACATGTATGATTTACTTGACCTTGAAATTACTACTTGATACTTGTTTACAATGTATCTATTTGTATGTATGTTATCTATTTTAATTTGAACTGAATTTTGTCATCGTACAATTAATTTCATTTTTTTTACATTTGAACTCTTACAGTGCCCTACAGGGTGTATGTATTATTGACCTAATCTAACATTAAGAACTAGGCTGTAGACATGTACATGTGAGCAAAATAAATAAATAAATGTTGCCTTCAAGGGTTGAGTAGGTAGAAGTCGTACCTACTGATCCGGCTACCTCAAAATTCATCCGAGATTTATCAAGAACTTTTTACTTCCACTTTTTGCTCGACATTCCAATAAAAACTCAACTCATACCTACTAAGCATCGTATTGACGTAGGTATTTGTACTTCTTAGTTGCTATGTGATTTTTTATCATTTCTTATTTGGCATTGACTTGTCATCATTGAAGTCAGACGTTGAAGAGGTATTATGGTCTTGTAGCCCCATATTGCCAAATGAGCTGGCACATAAGTGTGGTTTTGATCGCCTTTAAATAGTTAAGAGTAAGAAATTAAATATCCCAAAAATTTCACTACACGGCACCTCTTGTCAAACAAAAAACAAGATATATATTATACAACATTTAACAAGAAAATTAATGACAAGGGCGGGCTTAACCCTAAAAAGAGTTCCCTTCCAGCAAACTTTATTGGGAGAGGGAGACAAAGTTATAAAAGTGCATGAAAAGATTTAATTTTAACAAGAAAATTAATGGCAAGGGCGGGCTTAACCCTAAAAAGAGTTCCCTTCCAGCAAACTTTATTGGGAGAGGGAGACAAAGTTATAAAAGTGCATGAAAAGATTTAATTTTAACCTACTTATTTAATATTGTAATATCATCGTCATCATCTCTGAACATAGGCCTCCCCCAATCGACGCCATGAATAGCGGTCCTGAGCCGCCTCCATCCAACGACTCCCTGCGACCGCTACAATGTCGTCGGTCTATCGAGTGGAAGGTCACACTCCATTTCGCATTGCACCGCATTATAATATCATACTATACATAAAATACGATACAAACCTATATTGCTACGAACTAAATTTAAGTTTAATTTTTAAATAGGATTGAATAATGTTGATGTCTTCAATGTTTCCCCTGCAGGTGGTGGTAACCAGCAGAAGTCCCAAAGATTTTTGACTTGGTGGTGGTTACTTGACCTCGTAGCGCAATTGGTAGCGCATTCCCGTACTGAAGGAAGGTTGCGGGTTCAAGTCTTGTCATTATAATAGTTGTCATTATAATAGGTACAATAAAGTGTTCATTCATTCACTCAGTAGTTTTTGCGTGAAATGGGAACAAATATCCATACATCCATACATTCTCACAAACTTAGACAATTATAATATTAGTAGGATTTCTTTAGAAATGACTTTGAGTGTAAGTGCTTGCGCACACTAATCACAAAAACATTGGGTAGTCTTTTTCTTAGTCTTAAAAATGTTTGTAGGATGGATGTCACCTGTTTTATCTCAGGATGTTGTAACCATTATTTGAAAAGTTGTGTCCTACCTCAACACTTCATCCGTGACCCCATAGAAGTCTACGTTATTATGGCAACAACCACACCCAGCGACAACAATATTCTCACAATGAAGAACAATGGTATTCGATAACCTACCCATAACAAACGTTGTCCCAGAACAGCAGACAGTTTAATAGTCCCAGACAAGGTGGTTTCCTGGATTTGTCGGTAGATTACAAATACAAAGGTATCGCTTAGCCGTCTCGAACGGACACGTGTAGTAAGAAAGTCTAAACATACAGTAATTTGCTCTTTCGATTGTATTCTCGTGACAAAATTATCTCGTCGGTAGGATAGATTATCTCGTAGTAGACAAAGAATCTAAAGTGGAACTCAGCCTCTTTTGTTTAAAAGAGAACAGCTAAGTACAGTTTTTTTTTTTCTTTTGGACTTGCTGGTTACATTTGCCATAGTTCAGTTCAATTAATTACTTTTTCTTTTAAACAATTTTGGAAACATATACAACTTATATAAAAACCTACTACGTGACACTCTAGATCAGGGTTCCTCAAAGTGGCGTTCGATTAGATTTAAGGAATGGCGGCGGCGGCGGCGGCGGCGGCGGCGGCTGGGTGACTGGAAGGCGCTGTGTAGGAAAACGCTATAAAAAAGTTTTGGAAAACTTGCATGTGATCAAGTATCTTTGAATGTTTTCCTGTGTTGCATAAATTTATCACAACGAATGCCTCAACTATGGATACCGAAATAACAGGAGTTTCATTAACAGAAATGTCAATGTCGCTGTCATGTGGAGACTAAAGGGGGTACGTGGAGCCCTTATCGAGATAAAGGGGGGTTTCTTTTATCAAGCTTAATTTTTTTTATTTCTGGCCCACTAGTTTGTGTGGGACAAATCTTGCCACTGGATCTTAGACCAGTTATCCTTAACCGATTGAGCTGAAATTTGACATACTGATATAAGTTCGGTAACAATGCAATATCATGGTACCATCGAGCTAGTCTGATGATGGAGACTGAAGGTGGTCATAGGAACTCCTGAACAAAACAATTTAACCACGTCGAGTTTGGGTTCGTTGCATATGTCTTCCCAAGCACTTTGGTCCTAAATTAAATAAAAGGTTGTATTTTAAAAGTTTTTTGGAACATCAACAATTTATTTAATTGATCTGGTCTAGATAGACTGGCCGAAAATTAAAGCCTTGGCGTATAGGAAGGGAAATCGGCCTTTACAGTTTTTAAAATATCCACCTACCGAGGTTTGTTGAGAATAAAACGACGTGCTCTTTCCCTTATTTTGATTAACTCAAGTGATCCAGAAACTGTTTTATTGGCTCACAAAGATTTTTTTCTTTTTTCACTAATTTCAGCTGCATTAAAACATTTTTTAATTTTTCTTGCGCCGAATTAAAGATCTTCAACGCGTTCTAAAGTATATTTTTCAAAATCTTTCGGCGAGAAATCAAATTTTTATGAGATTGAAAATTTTTAAATAAAAAAAATATTGACCAAAATATTAACGATGAAAAAAATATATGTGATGTGTCTTTATTAGGTCTATCTTAATACATTTTTTCAGAATTTTTGAAGGAGTGATAGTCAAAAAAATTAACAACTATTATTTCGCTATTAATCGATATTTCTTTTTACAAAAAAATAATAATTTAATTTTTATATTGGAAAGTATTAAGATGCAACGGTAAAAACTGATTTTCTTTTAATTTATCTCTATTATTAGTAATATTTGAGTTATTCTTTCCTTCAATTGAAATAAATTCTCAAGTATTTTTTACATGGTTCACTTTTGAAATGTACATTACAAGACGTTTTTGAGAACTCAGCTTTTCTTGATTTTTCCGAAAAATCCTGATGCGCATCAGGATTTTCCGTTTTTGACTTGACTTATTTCATTAAACTGACGTACATAGTTATTACTAGCTGACCCGTGCCGAATTCGTTGGGCGGTAATTTTTTTTAGTTGTTATTATATATATAGCCTATAATACTCACAAATAACGTGGTTATTATATTAATAATAGGTAAAAGAATTTTCAAAAGCGGCTAAGTAGATTCATAGATTACCCCGTACAACCTCACAAACCTTACTTATTTTTATTAATGTAGTATAGTATAGATTTACATATACCTAGATTTTATTGACTGGACATCACACAGCTCCACATTAACCTAGGTAAGTATATGATGCGCTTCAAAATCTTTTGATAGTACCTACTGGAGAATAGGGCACTACACATCTATTGTCCAGTTCTAAAACTGGAAGGAAGAATCACCAGTCGTCGTAAATCTTCACAATTTCTATCTTGATTCATGGCGTCTCGCACGTCTACATAATTCTCAGCGCGCAGTCTTCTCTCATGTGTTCTATTCTGATGTATACCAAACGCTCCGTTTTTATTTTGGCGTAAGCGTACACCAGAAAACGGTTGAACAAACCTCGAAACCTTTGCAGGTGAGCAAGCGAACTTCTCTCATTGGTAAAATGTATCTAGGCGTAGAATTGCATTTGCGGAAACTTTTTTAGTGTCGACAGTCTCGTCAGTTGTCGGATTCCCATGTCGAAGATCAAAGTTGTATCAGTCTTCGCCAGGACAGTAGGTATATAAGCGAGTACTGAAGAGCATCAAATGCCTGGTGCGTTTCGCTAATGCGTTGCAAGCGGTCATCCCGGGCACGCAGCACAATGTCCCGCCTGTCACAGTGCTGATTTACCAGGACGACGGCAGCATCATTGGCAGCGAGAGCTTTGTACTGACCGGATGCTGTCCAGCGTCCAGTCAGTACAAAGCTCTCTCACTGCCGGGGCTCCACTGTCGGTGCCCCCACTGTGGGGGCTACTGAGGTCCCACTGCGGGGCAATGTGGGGGCCCCACTGCGGGGGGGGGGGACACTGCGGGTCCCACTGAGTTCATTTCATTCAGTAGTTTCGGCGCTATGCGAGGCCGAGAAATTTCACTTCCATCCCCTCTCCCAAAGGAACCCTGATGAATTTCGTGATACAAAGTATTTTATGCTCTTTCTTGTAATATGAACTTAAATCATGCTAAGTTTCATTAGAATACATTCAGTAGTTTCGGCGCTACACGCAGCCAAGGAATTTTACTTTCATCCCCTCTCCCATGGGAACCCTATTGAAATACGGGATGAAAGTATCCTATGTCCTTTCTCAAAGTATAAACTCAAATCCTGCCAAGTTTCATTTGAATACATTCAGTAGTTTCGGCGCTATGCGCAGCCAAGAAATTTTACTTTCATCCCCTCTCCCAAGGGAACCCTACTGAAATCCGGGATAAAAAGTACACTATGTCCTTCCTCGTAGTATGAACTGAAATCCTGCCAAGTTTCATTTCAATACGTTCAGTAGTTTCGGAGTTATGCGCGGCCAAGATACAGACAGACAGAAAGACATGATGGAAAAAAAAATCATTTTTGGCATCAGTATCGATAATAGAGTGCCATCCAAAAAAAAAAATTTCTAAATATCTTCATAGTACAGAATTGGACCTATTACAGTTTTATTATAAGTATAGATAAACGCAACTGGGCACAAATGAGTCACTACATTATAGCAATGTTTATGAAGTAGGTACGCACTGATGACCCAAGTTTGATTTTGATTTTCATAATTATCCGAGAAAATCTCGGTGATCAAATGATTCATGAAAACTTTGCGTAAACTGACGACCGATGTGGCACGGCGGACGAAGGTCCGCCTGCGACGCTAAAGGTTACGGGTTCAATTCCCACCTTGGCACAAATATTTCCAAATATTTGTTCCGGTTGTTCTGGATACTTTCTACGTATAATAAAAAAAAACGATCTATGTATTTATGTATTATATTATGTATAATTATCATTCATCTTGTAGTGTAGACCATAACACAAGCTCTGCTTAGCTTAGGGCTAGATGATGCTGGATTGTCCAACATTATTTATTATTATTTATACCTAAACCCTTTGTTCCCACATTCCGGTCGGTGTAAGTGAACCTTATAGCCCGGCTACACGCTCAAACATTTGTGCAAACACGCATGCACAAACACAGTTTGCGCAATCAAGCGTTGTGGCCGGGCTCATCTTGCTTGCGCAAAATGGGTTGTGCAATCATGCATGCACAAATGTTTGAGCGTGTAGCCGGGCTATTAACTACCTACTGAGTATAAAAACTTTATTGATCTTTAATTTAATCTGATCCTAAGTGAACATTTTCATCCGAGATAAAAAGTATGTATCTTATTATACAGATTATATATATTATACCCTGTCATTACAGACTCCATAAATTATAATAACAATACCCACCTCGCCCTATGCTAATCTATTACTTAATTAACTTTATTTATGAGCTTTAAAACGATACATCGACAGCAATTTCGCAACATTACTGAGTTATGTCGGTAAAATTGATGTATGTAAGTTTATTGATAGAGTAGGTATGTTTGTGGAGCTGCTCTTTGCTCTTTCGCTACTTGGCGGATAATGTAGTTTTTAAATTTTTGCCTTTTTCGTAGGTTTTTCATTTATTTATTTGTGATAGGCATACAGGTATTACAGGGATGTTCACACATAAAATTAAGAGCATTGTGATCTCCATGAGGCGTACTAATTGAGCAAAAAAATAATAATAATAGTGAAGCTTATAAAGAAAACGTTCTATGGGTTGAAAACAATGCGTTTACCAATTTAAAAATGAGTATAAACCTCGTCTCAACTCTACATAATAACCAACGCCAGTACTTCGCCAGTGATGCCTACTGTAAGTTGAAAAGCTCGAACTTCCCTTTTTTGCATACCTATTATTATATCCACATTATGAGGTTGAACATAATCTCGAATCGGTTGGAAAACTCGCACAGCGCGAGTTCTTCAACCGCGCGACTAAACGAAGTCACAGGGTAAACTAACTTATTTTATAAGTGGTTAGCCACATGTTTGCTTAATAAGTGCATAATGGATTTATAATATCGTACTTATCTCGTATTCTGTGAAGTGGTCGTTACTTATTCCATGTAAAACGGAAACAAGTTTGCCACCTTTAGCATGAACCCCAGTTTTTAAAGTAATATTTTTCGCATTTTATTGGTTTTACACTTTTATTTGACCATCATCGGTCTATAACATAATATATAAAACAGTTTTTTGGAAAAGTTTGTTATATGGTTCAGTTCAAAAAAGAAATAGTATATATGTATGTATGTATTTGAAGTCATTTAAAAATATACAAATTATTAGAGTAGGTACCTACTTAATTGCTTAACGGACAAATTTTGTGTCAAATAAGTATAAGCAAGAATAATTACCTAAGCTCTACTTGATTTTACACTTTCAAAAAGTTCGATTCTTAATATATGTATATTATCTATACGTAGAACTTAATTTATAAGTAGAGCCATATTCCTTACATAATAGTATGTAGAGACATAAAATTTCCAGAAAATGCATCACTGAATTCCAAAGCGATGATTATGTTATTATGACCTGTTGATCTGGTCCGAAGCCGACCTTCCCACTCGTCTACCTTTTGCGCATAGTTACTCAGCAAAATGATCAGACCAGACACAATGGGTAGGTTAATGTAGGTAGGTAGGTCCTGTAGTAGGTAGTGTCTGATCTGTTCATTTTGCTGAGTAACTATCCTCCTTGTCCTTGACAGTAGGTACTGTCAATCACTGTCTGTCACTACAATTTACACTGGGTCAAAAGCGTTTTTAAATGGATTCAAACTTCTTTAGACACGAAAAATAGTGTAAGAACACCGAGAAACAGAAACCTGCTAACCAATCGCTTCAGTAAGCGATTGGTTAGCAGGAATTGAACCCCAGGGCGGGTTACTAGTACATTATATACTGATATAATGTACTAGCAACCCGCCCTGGCTTCGCACGGATAATAGAGCATATCTCAAAGGGATAAGGCAGCATTTTCGATGAAAGCTCCCAGGTGGCTCATATTTCAACCAATTTACACAAAACCTTAATAAATTATATACTTAAACCTTTCTCATGAATCACTCTATCCATTGGTGAAAACCGCATGAAAATCCGTTTAGTAGTTTTTGAGTTTATCGCGAACAGACAGACAGACGCGGCGGAGGACTTTGTTTTAGATTTGTTTTATTTTATATGTAGTGAAGTACAATATTATCGTCGCAGAGTCTTCATAAAGGAAACTCTAGATATTGCGTACTTGGTGCTGTTCTTTTACGGAGAGATTGATAGAATGATTTTAACTTTGTCATTTTTGAAGGAATGCCCGTAAAAAATGTCAAAGTTAAAATCCATCTCATCGTCCA
This sequence comes from Eupithecia insigniata, assembly GCA_947859395.1. Classification (NCBI taxonomy): domain Eukaryota; kingdom Metazoa; phylum Arthropoda; class Insecta; order Lepidoptera; family Geometridae; genus Eupithecia; species Eupithecia insigniata. The sequence continues at coordinate 5,544,065 of OX402009.1, read as the reverse complement.
TCTCTAGTTTCTTTCATCTAAGGTAGACTGCCAAAAAAAATTATCGTGTGACGATATCATTGTCATAGTGAAGCGATTCGTTTAGCAGAATGCCCCTGGTGCATTCTAAAGGATCGAGGTGAGAAAACAGGGTCCCAATTGCCTAAATCTGATACAAATGAAACAAAACTTTTATTAAATGCTTATTTTTATGGCATCTCCGTCGCTGCAATGTGCAAATTTCGTCAAAACATAAAAACCTGACATAATAAATCTTTTGAGTGCATAATAAAAATTCTTAAAGAGTCATGTAAAGAGTTCATCTTATTGCTTTATGTCCCCACTAAATCGGGGAATGATGAGTTTTGAATCTAATTCGTACCTGGACAAAAAATACAAGAGTACTTTGGGGGCAAAAAGAGCAAGTTTCTGAAATGATCGTCGAAATTACGGACAAATTGTGTGTAAACATCGGACCATGTTTGTTTGTGTGGTCGTATTCAAGGAACATAAAATGGGGGTAGCCAAAAGTCTGAACAATCAGATAATAGAGAAATAAAAATTAAGGTCTTTCCAACTCTACCGCCCAAAAAAACGATTTATTCCTTTCTAATACCAAAAACGAATACCAACGGTATTTGTTTATTGACATTAAATATTCACGGGTATTTATCGCGAAAAATAGGTAAATAAACGCGACAAATACACGTGAATATTTAATAATAATGTGTTTAGATCGCGTAAGTTTTAAAAACTTTATTGTTTATTGTCGTTCTAAAATTTTCACCATAGAGATAAGACACCACCGAGATTTTTTTTGCCGTGCATGTATTTCACTACGCATAATAAATACCGTGAAAAAACAATAGACTTTCTTCGCGCTGCATACATTTTAAAAAGATACATAATCTAATATAATCAAATTTTTTAAGTGCCCATCGCCTCACTTAACTCAATAGATTCAACAACTTAGTTACCTTCCCAACTAGTTTGCATTTATGTTGTGATTAAGAAAGACGGATAACTAAGGGTGAAAAAAATTTCCTCAATAGGTAAAGTTTTCTTTTGTTTATAAGTCAGATTGAGAAGAAAAAAAAAATGTTGGACAATTTACACAGCGTCACCTAGCCCTAAGCTAAGCAGAGCTGTGTTATGTGTTAAGAGTATTAGATGATACAATACATAATTACAATACATTACATAGATAGACGTGTTTTATTATACATAGAAAATACTCAGAACACCCAGAACAAATATTTGTAGATCGTGCAAGTATTTATCCCAAAGTGAGAATCAAACCCGTAATCTCCTGTATCGCAGGCGGACCTTCGCTCGTCGCGCCACATCGGTTGTCATAGAATAGAAGCTACTGTTAAAACTTGTCAGATTTTTAAAGAAGGTGGCTTATTTCCTACATTCTCCTATTCTGTGTATCTGTGTCCTAGGTCCTCCCCTGCGCCGTCATATGCATATCTAGACGAATGACATAATGGGTCTCAATGACGCCTGCAGCGCCCGCCTGCCCCGCGCTGCTGCTGTGCTTGCCCGACGGCGCGACCGAGCCGATTGTGTCCTAGGTCCTCCCCTGCGCCGTCATGTGCCTGTCTAGACGAATGACATAATGGGTCTCAATGACGCCTGCAGCGCCCGCCGCTGCTGCGGTGCTTGCCCGACAAAGTCAATATTATTGTTTAATCCTTTTGCGAGATCAGACAACATTTAGTTTAAAATTAATGAGTTTAATTGGAGTTTTTTTTTGCGGTGTTTGAACTTTGCCTTTTGGCTGGATTTTTCATTGTTTTTGGTTCTTTTTATTTTCCCAATAAAAACCGCTCTTCCATTGTTTACACTAAATTAGTCTAAAATAGTCTAAATAACTCAACATTCAGTAAAGAGAAGTCAAGCTGGGGATTACAGCAACAATTAAATATCAACAACAAACCCTATAAATAGGTGCGGCGATAGTAATTTTGTTCAATACGCAAACATTTTATACTACTTCGTTTAGTAGTGCCTTATTTTTAACTGACTTTAAAAAGGGAGGAGGTTCTATGTTAGGCTGTATGTTGTAGGTATTTGGTGTGGGTATGTTTTTAATGTAGGTTTGTTCGTCGATATTTCCATAAATGTGAACCTAAATATAAAATTATCCTCGGGTGGTCGAAGGTAGTAGAAGCATTTAGTTATGATTTCTTTTTTATTTACTCAGGTTTGCTTTCGTATCTCTACGGCCATGTTATCGCCACTTTATAATGTTCACCCCTGAAAATGCGACGTTCATAATTTGCCACTTATGCTTGTAGCTGCTAGGAACTGTAGGATTTTCTTCGGGGTGATGTCTCGTCCCTCGTCTGGGCTAAGCAGGCTCTTACCCAGATGAGTAAAATAACTGTTCTTATATTATACAAGCTGCTGCTCGCGCCTTCGCCCGCGGTTTTATCGGGATAAAAAATAGCCTTTATTTCATTCCAGGTCCCAAATACCCATACCAAATGTTCGATGCTCTTTCAGCCTCATCGGTTCAGTAGTTTTTGCGTGAAAGAGTATCAAATATACATACATCCATCATTACAAACTTTGACGTTTATAATATTACTAGACGCTGCCCGCGCCTTTGCCCGCGTTTTACAAAAAATAGCCTATATGTTATTCCAGGACATCTCACAGTGTTCAAAATGACCAAAAAATTTCCCTATGCGGTTTATAGCATAAATCGATCAACGAATGCATTTTAAATGCAAGAGTAGAACACCCAATCTATGTCAAATACTTTTTCTTATAAAAATTTATAAACTTTGGATGACTTTGACTGAGAATTTTTTTAAATAAATTCTGTAAACGGAACTGTCCATGATATTTCTTTTAATTCAATATGCTCTGATAAAGGGTCTTTAGTCACATCATTCACAGTTTTTAATTTTGAAAAATCACCTCTGGACACCAAGTAATTTTTTTTTTTTCATATTTTAGTTTTTATTTTATTTCTCCCGAAAAACTCAAAAGTGCGACTTATGACTAGCACAGAAATATGGCTCCTAGCAAGGCCTAGTACTGGTAAAAATATCACGTTGCACTATTGCGGCTTTTAGGAGGAATTGAATTTCAAAATATTTATTAGAGTTGTCACTCAACTTGACCTTTTATTTCATTCAGTTTTGAACTTTTTAACACATTAAGTAAGATCATCACGACATCGACAAAATTGAAGTGAAGAGATTAGCAATAACATCTTATTTCTTATTTGATAATAATAACTACCTATGTTTATAGTATAAAATTTGACTTGTCTAAGTGCTTATTTTGTAAACCTAAAGAAATAAAGTTATTGATTCTGATTCTGGTTCCAAACTATACCCATACCAAATTTCAGCCTAATCGGTTCAGTAGTTTTTGCGTGACGGAGTAACAAATATCCATACATCCATCCATACAAACTTTGACATTTATAATATTAGTAGGATAATACATATACATACATATAGTAGGATAGGATGGACGGCGATATCGCTGGATATTAAGCGTCCATAGATTTAACTGAGAGTTAGGTATCAATTAAACTGGAATAATATTCGTTATGATTCATGGTTCTTGAAACACGATAGATAAATCAATCCGCGTTCTGTCGACCGCTAATTCTTGCAAATTAGCGTAGGCGAGGTATCTATGTGGAACTAGATCTAACTGATAGGGTGATGTAGATTAGGAAACCAGAACCTCGTTTGTAGCATAGTGGATAAAATAAATGACCAATACTGGACAATCCACACAACATTGTGCACAGCTTGTGTTATAGTGCTACATGAGTGATATATATTTTACATGCATAGTTTTTTCATATACTTACATGGTGAGTGAATAAGTTCCTTCTGGGAAAGCGTGCTCCATCTTAGGCCACATCTTCATTTTCTCAAGTGAGACGGTGGTTAAACAAAACAAAACAAAAAAAAAGTTGTTGGTTATGTTTTTCCCAAGGCTGGAATTGAGCCCGCAACTCAACCTCTTGCGTCGCAGGCGGACCTTCTTGGTAATTCTGTCAACCTAGTTAAGTTTGTCTGATTGGAGACTATTTCAAATCCCATGTTTATAAGCTCCACATAATTATTGCGTACAACAGAACTTCATAGAAGTGGAGTCGTTTGTCATAAACTCAAGAATCGCTAATCTGGCAATCCATCATCAAAGAAATAAAAGGACAGGTTGTTAGTGTGAGTTTACACTTGACTGTTTGAACTTGAATTAAGGCCTGGAATAACCCGTATAAATCAGAAAAAATAGGCCTGAGGAAGTCTTGTGTACCCTATTTCTTCGCTATTTATTTCTAGTTTACAGGAATTAAAAATATTTCCTTATAAAATCAGGGTCACTGTACTGAGTTTATGGCATAGATGTCTATAACACAAATAAATAAATAAGCGTACCTACTAGCGTAGATATGTAAAGCCAGCTAATTCAATCGACGCATACATACATTTCAAATACCTAACTTACCGTTTTTAGAAAAATTATTTGTTTTTATAATCGTTTTGGCTGTGTTTCTATGCAATAAAAAAACATTGTTCATTTAATTTCTTAGTTACTCCTGCGATCATTTACTTACTCCTGTAATTCAGCGACACTAATTGGATCTTGGACACAAACCGTTATCAAGAACCTCAGTTCTTATTTTTAGATTATATTTTTTTTAGGTTTTTATAATTATTTTGCGTATTTTCTGTAGAGTGGGTTTCGGGAAGATCTGCTGCCACCTTACTTAGTAGTTTTTTTTAAAGATTTTCGGTTACTTATCTCTATTTCACATTGTCTCTTGCACAGACATTCAAGTTTCTTTGTGGCCGTACAAAATAACATAATATTTAACTGATTTGATCACAGTTATATGAAAGAGAAAAGCCAATTGTGCGGCCTGTAAGAAATCGCTTCTACGATATGGAGGCCCATTTTAGTTTTGTCTATTATATGAATGTCTTTGCTGTATATTATTTGCGGTATACAATAAATTATGTGTATTGTATTTTATCCCGTGACATCCATAGGCTAGTGTGAAAGCGGCTCAACCCCAGCCATATTTCAGGCACCCTAATGGAGACATTCTAATTGGTCACTTACTTGCGACTCCCCTTGGCACCTGTTGCATTAACGTGGAATTAGCGTCAATGTCGCGCGCACTGCAGTTTCCCCTCGATTACTATTCGGCAGACGCGACTTTAGTCTCATAGATATCGAGACAGTCACACCCAGTGGTCACGTACTCCAGACGGTCACGCATTAACGTGTAATTAGCAACAATGTCGCGCGCACCGCCGTGTCCCCTCGATCACTATTCGGCAGACGCAACTTTAGTCTCATAGATATGGAGACAGTCCAACCGAGTGGTCACTTACTTGAGACGGTCACGCAATTAGCAACAATGTCGCTCGCAGCGCAGGATCCCCTCGATCACTATTCGGCAGACGTGACTTTAGTCTCAAGAGATATGGAGACCGTCCAAATGGTCATTTCATTTACTTGAGACTGTCACGCATTAACGCGTAGTTAGCATTGTGTAGCGCACCGCAATATCCCCCAATCACTATGCGGCAGACGCGATTTTTGGTGTCAAGAGATGGAAATAGCCTTACTTTCTACTACCTATTGTAGCATTAACGAGAAATTAGCAACATTACCCCTCGATCACATACAAACTACTTGTCAGACGCAACTGAAAGACAGTGAATTCTCTCATTCTTCGGCCAAGACGCGGTCTCGGTTACTACCGGTGATCTACTGACTAAATGTTCTTATTCTTTTACAACTCAGCGGCGTGACTACAACCATTTCTGTCTATGAAGGTAGCACTGCTGTCAGTTAACGCATTCAATGTCGAGTTTCAGCGATGCGCGCCACCGTAGGTAGAGGCGCATAGCTGCGGAATCCGCTGTCTAAAATAAAAAAAATCACTGCAACTTATGCCATCCTTGCATACGCCAATGCGGATAACGTTCAAGAAGTTAATCCGATCAAGAAGTTGAAATCTTGTCTCTCAATACGACGTAAATCTTAGTACCTAACCTATAAAATAATGTTTGGGTATCGTGGAATTGAGCAGTTATTTACTGCGACTTTTGGTCGCGTCCAGTATTTTATTTCTAGGTTTATCCAACCATAGATCGCGCGTCGTCAGTTCGCCACAAGAACCACCGGAGCGAATCCGTAACGGACCTATAGATCTAGACTTAACTGCACAGGATGTGTGATATATCTAACGAACGGGGCCCTATTCTGATAAACTAGTTACTTCAAATCTGCCTGGAAGAAGCGGCGATGAGGCCGCCTTTTGTACTGTTCTTTTTTGTTTAGATATGGACATATAAGCTCTTATATTAATGTTTTTATTTTTCTAGTACAATAAAGTGTTCATTCATTCATCACTATGACAATGGTGATTAAACATATTTTGGTATTCTACCTTAGATGAAAGAAAATACAGATGGACGCCCGCCAAGAGTGTCAAGTTTGGAACCATTCTATCAATATCTCCGTGCAAATGGCACCGCACGCACTAATTGGAGCTTCTTTAATCTATAGTATTCTACCATTATTCAACGTGACGATTCTGGGACGATATTATGGCATAGCGCAATTCTGCTAACCACACGCTTCATTTGGTTAGGTTAGGAACTAACTAGCTAACATATTGTATTTGTTAGCGCATGGATCAGCGAATACCTTGAAGAATTTTAGTACATTAATTTACAAGAATTTTATACCTATTACCTATTAGGTTTTAGATTTCTAGATATTTTTTTTGTAAAAATGTTACAAAACCAAACATATATTTTATTGTTGGCAACAAAAAATTTATTAAAACGCTGCGATAATCGACACAAATCTAAAAAAAAAACGTTTTTACAGCTTCGATTTATGATTTCATTAGTTTCTCGTCCGTTTTCAAAGACTTTTACGAAGTCTTAAAAAAGGGTTTAATATAAAGAAATTTGGTCATTGACTAGTTAATTAATTAATCAGCGTACGAACAACCGGCTACATTTCAACAAAATAGTCAAGCTGCTTTATCCCAGTAGGTAAGTCGCGAATAAACGGTACTATTCCAGCATCGTCGTAAACACTCGATTCAGGAATAGCTGTCGCCGCGAGGTAAACCAGCGGACAGAACCATGCAAAGTTGCCGAATCGGCCGAATTCTTAGCGCTTGGCAGCGCGTATATTTGCTAAGCCTAGTCAGGGCCGGACAAAGGCTAAATCTAGAAAGCTGCTATAGAATAAAACGACCGATGTGGCGCGGCGGAGGTCCGCCTGCTACGCAGGTTGCGGGTCCAATTCCCGCCGTAGGACAATTTTTTGTAAGATCTGCAAATATTTGTCTCGGTTGTTCTGGGATTCTCTGATTATCTATGTATAATAAAAATAATGTATCAATGTAATACTTAATAAGTATATACATATATCAGTCATCTTGTAGGACCCATAACACAAGTTCTGCTTAGCTTGGAGTTGGAACTAGATGATGCTCTGTGAATAAAATTAACCAGTATTATTTATTTACTTATTTATAATTTACATATTCCATAGAATAGGCTATAGGAATGGGAATTCCATAGAATAAACCAAGTATAGGTGGGATCACCACAGATCAGGTAATGTTACTTCGTCCATACGTTACAAAACGGATGTAGCAGCAGATTGTGTGACAATATTTCACACAATATGTGTGTTTTGTTTTAAATATTATCAACTGGTTTTTTCTTTTTAATGGTACCTAACCGTAACACCAGAAACCATAACTGTATCACTTGAAAGTTCTCGGGAAGATCTGGCGCCCGAAAATATGCTGGCTACAGCCCTGTTAAGGTGGTAAGTGGTCTTGTCGATGGAATTTGTTAATGGTCGGTCGGCAGTGAGTTAGTGGTGAACGGTGGAACCGGCTAGGGCAGTGGTTCCCAAACTATGGGCGACCCAACCGTGGGTCACGACCCATAGTTTGGTAAATAACATTCGCAAGGGAATCTTATGTAGGTCCTGAAATGTAGGACGATACACTGACCAACCATTGTGACCAACCGGGACCAATAGCCGGTGGCCATGGCCACTGACTGACGGACGGCGTGTGCGGGTGGTGAGAAGAGTTCTCGAACAAAGCCCATGTATTGTGCTTTGAATTTTTATGGGCACACTGTAGCATTCATAGAGAAACATGGGTTTCAAAATCATTACGCGATTCTATAAAATAATATGAAATGTAGCTCGAAAAACTGCTAAAACAAAACCCTTACAAGCACGCTTATTTCTATATTTATAGAAAACCGCAAACTTTTCGCATCTTGCTCTGCTGACCTATAATATTTACATTTTATAGCAACTGGTTATAGTCCGGGAGTTATGACCCCCACATTGCCAAGTTCGTACAAAATATCAATATTTCGCTCGCCTATTACTTTTAGCAGTTTTAGGTAGGGACTTATAGAGCATCACCAATATTTATGGCCCCTAGCCAGGCCCTAGGTAGACTAAGAGGTGGGTCTCAATTTTGAAACAGTTTGTTAAGTGGGTCGGAACCCAGTCATCTTTGGGAAGCACTTGGCTGGGGGTACTGTGGATTTACTTGAACGACGACACTTTACAGTATGCTGAGTAGGGCTTTTGACACTTTGATCATATCGTGAACTTTGGAAATAGATGAAATAAACAAATGAGGTTCGAACACTGAACAAATGACAGACGAAAAATGTTAAATCTTTTTCAACGTGGAACTTCTGAAACGAAATTAGATAGATAGATAGAAGATAGAAAATACTTTATTGCACACTTAACAAAACAGTTTACGAAAAATTTTAAACAATAAAGAAATGTGACGATTGGCGGTCTTATCGCTCACGGACGATCTCTACTAGACAACCTTGGATTAGGATCATACATATCACAACCTCTGTTTAGCTTCGGTCTAGGTAATGATGCGTGAATGGTCCAGCGCTATTTATTTATTTATCTTTATCTCCCACGTGTTTTCTGATTTTCCAAAAATAGATCGAACAAACTTAAATGTGCGTTTTTTTCTTGTTTGGGCACGACATTCAATTGACAAATCAGCTCCTCTACGTTAAAAATACACGCCTTAAAGTAGGTAGTTTAGTTATTTTTTAGTACCTATTTTGTAGAAGCCTCATTGCAGAATATTCTCTGACCTAAATAGTACCCACCCAGTAAGAGGGTAGGTAAGAGGTATATTCGTGTAAATCAATGATTGAGGGTAGATAGATTCATCACCATCAGCATATGAGTAGACAAGACCATACGTAGAGGGGAAACTTCGGCCCCGGATCGGCTCAAGGTCACAACAAAACACTCATTCTAACTCAGTCGGGCTTGCGGGCGTCGCCGGCAGCCCGACTGAGATAGACTCAGTCTATCTCAGCCCGTTTAACGTGTAGCCGCGACCTTTCCTTCGAAATTTCCCCTCTACGTATGTTCTTGTCTACTCGTATGCCATCAGCGACATTATTTTCCATATTAGAAACTAGCGACCCGTCCCGGCTTCGCACGGGTATTAGAGTTGATAAGAATTAATACTGTATCCGTCTACATAAATACCTTTTCATTACAGCGCATTGTGCGTGACCATTTTTTCTGAAGATAGAATGGGTAAGTAAGTTTACCTAGTATGCTATCCATTTAAAGGTAGATATATTCCAGGACTTTGTTTTATAATGGTGAAACTTTACAAATTGAAACCTATTCCCGGGAAATTCTCCTAAGCCGCTTGCAAAAACTAGTTTAATAATAGGTAAAATGCTCGATGGTATGACGCCATATTGCTGTATGCACTGCCAAGTATGATGGCTGCTTCCGTTGCACACGGTCACCTGACGTTGTTACGTTTTGTTCTAAATTTATTGGGTTTTATTATGAAATCTTATGTGAGGAAATCTTGTGGAAATATGAAATGCTTTAGATTTATGTTTCCCTTTCGAAACAAAGACTTGCGTTACCTCTAACGCTAAGGACGATTTTGTGATTTTCACAGCCTCACAGGCTTCGTGAGTGATATTTAGGGCAGAATTGCGTGAATCCAGACGCAGAACCATTAACTAAGAAGTTGACATGTATTTACAGAGTAACTCGGTGGTAGGTCCCTACTTAGAATCAGTGGTTTTTCATAGAGCACATAACTTTAATATTAACCATTCTGGTTTTTAATAATCCTGCAGAAAGACCTCTTTCTATTCCAAGAAACAGAAGTTAAAAGTACTGAAAACAGTGTAGGATTCTGCGCTTGAAGTCAGAGTTAGAACGTTAGAGTTGTAAAAAAATTATAAAACTGTGAAAATTTGCTATTTCCTTTAATTTTCAGCAACCGAATCCATTGGTTCAATAATACAGGGTGTCTTTTTTATTGAAAAATCTTTCGCGTCGATTTCTGTCAAAAGTAAAAGATAAAAAAACGAAATATGCAGTTATTCTTATAAATCGACGGCATGACTCCTTTCACGACTTTTCTCTAACTGTCGTGGTTATTATTGAATCAATAGATTCAATTGCTGATAAGGATCAATCTTTGCAAAGAAATGTACATACATTGTATGTATGTAGATATTACTAAAAATTTAAGGAAATAGCAAATTTTCAGGCTTGGCCATCACAGCCCTTCTCAAAAAACCACTGTATATATGAGCTCTTATATATTATAATGCCGAGGATGGGTTTAGGTTTAGGTATACCCATACCTAAACATAAACCTAAACCACTCCTTGTCCGCATTTGAACTCTATTTGGTCCATTATGCGTTGTTTTTGCTAGCAAATCCAGCCTAACTCCGCCCAGAAGCGTAGAATCTACCTGGGATCTTCACAGGCTTCGCGGAGTGACCTCGGCAAGTTGAGGATTTCAGTTCGTTGTGTTGTTACTCGCTCGCATTCCAGGAATACGTGGGTGGCTGTTTCTTCGTCACTGAGACATCCTCTGCAGAGAGGGCTGTCTGTCGCTCCGAGGATGCCGAGGATGGGGTCCCTATACCAGATCTTCCGGGATAAGAACGAACCAGCTAACCTATTCCTTTAACGAAACTACGCTAGTTTAAATGAAGAAACCGCTACCACAGATACGGTAATGTTACTTCGCCGCTAGCTAAAGCTTCCCACCCACATCAAGGTGTGGTCAATTGTCAATTCAGCTCATCAGCGGGGACTTGACCGGTGGTCCTGCATTTAACAGCCTATGAATTCACAATCGGCACGCCCACCATCAGCCTACGAATCAGCCCACTGATTTAATTGGAAATGATTATCAGATTTGTTGATAATTGTAACTATTACTGGTAATCTTATGTAATATTTAGTTCGATAAACAGCAAGAAGGTATGTACGTAAAATTTTGGTGATATAAATATCCTTCCTATCCAATCCTACTCTACATATAATATTAAAAATGTCAGTTTGTATGGATGGATGTATGGATATTTGTTATTCTTTCACAGAAAAACTATTGAACCGATTATCCTGAAATTTGGTATGGGTATAGTTTGGGACCTGGAATAACATATAGGCAATTTTTTATCCCGATAAAACGCGGGCGAAAGCGCGGGCAGCAGCTAGTTATGCATAAAGTACACTAAAGTTTAGTGTTGAATTGAAGAATCAGAATCAATACCATTATTTCTTTAGGCTTACAAAATAAGCACTTACAATAAGCTTTAATAATAATAATAAGCTAAAGATAAAAATACAAATATTACAAAGTAACATGTCACAATTTAGAGTCAATCATTTCGAGTCCCATCCCAACCCAAGCAACAGTCACAGACTTATTTTTCGTAAGTAGATATTTTCTAACGTTGATTCTCTGAACACTGAACAGTAGCCTTACCATGGATTATATTATAAGTTATAACCAGTTATAACATATATCGTTATACATAACGTAACACGTTATCAGCATTATTCGCGCTAATTTTAACGTAAATAACGCGTCACATTATTTATAACGCGAAGAACAAAGAAATTTAGCGCTTATTACGCGTTATCCGCTAGTACGCGTTAACGCTGATAACGTGTTATGTTATATAATATTATAATCCATGGTTAGGCTACTGCTTGACGGTGTCAAGCATAAAATGATTCAGTAAAAAGCTGTGGGATTTATGCCGAAAGCAAATCTATTTTCCTCACCAATTTCGTCGAAACTGTTAAGTTTATCAACATTCAAGGAAATGCTTGGGTCGTGACGTGACTGAGATTATGACTAAAAATAGAAAGTATGTGGGTGGACAGGAGTCGGAGATAGCATCAGGCCAGGATAATAAAATTATCTTCAGGCCATCAACTGGTCTTTTCTCACGTGAAGTGTAACGGAAAGTTTACTGTGGCAATATCCTATTCCGTTACTACAAAGTAGAGTGTTGGTTGGAGGAAATAATTAGATGTTTTACACAAAAACTGGTATCTGACTTCAAATTCCTTTATATTTGAACACTGTGTTTTTAGTTTTGCGGGAAATATAACCCTTCGGGAATAAAATTTATATGGATTATCCCGGTATTATCGTCTGCACGAAACCAAAAGAATTATGAAAATCAGTCTACAATCCACGGAGAAATCGGCCAACATGCAAAAAATCGAGACATATAGGTACATACATAAGTACACTCATCAAATAGCCGAACATAGAACCTCCTTTTTTGTCGAAATCGGGTACAAATAATTTCTATAAGATTTTAAATAATGAAAGATTTAGTTCAGTACCTAGGTACTCATTACCTATCCAAATTATTTTCTAAAACTTTTTTATGACTTCTTATAAATAAATAATGCTGGACAATCCATATAACATTATCTAGCCCCAAGCTTGTGTTATGGGTAACTAGATGACTTATTTAACATACATACATATGTAGATCGATATTTTTAATTATATATAGAAAACTCCTCAAAGACACCCCCAGCTTAGCACGGGTGCAAAGCTTATACTAAATTAAACATATAAACTTTTCTCTTGAATCACTCTAATCCGTTGCGTAGTTTTAAAGATCTAAGCATATCTACTCGTACATAGGGAAGGGACAGACAGCGGGAAGCGACTTTGTTTTATACTATGTATGTAAGTGATACCCAGAATTCATCTCTAGGTTGTACTTGGCAGCTATCTTTGGCAGTAGCATGGCAATGGACAGTCAACATAAAATACCTAGCACAGTAGTAAGTAGCCCACAGAAATAGGTATACATATATATAATTTCCTCAAGGATTTGTATTTTAATTTGTAATTTATTTATTTGAAATGAACAAAAACATATACTTATAGCTAAGATACAATGGAACACTGGAAAAGCGCATAAGTTTAAAACTGTGTCGCACCTCCCAGCGCCCAAACTTGGGATACGGGCCAATTTCACCTAACGGAAAGCATAGTTTAATATTAATTTAATACAATGGGTAAATGAATAAAAAAAATTGTTTGGTGAAATCGGGCTCTAGGAGATCTGACGTTCATTTAAAACAATATTACCTAACCTATTATTAAATATACTTCTGTAAGGTAGCCCTCTAGATAAGCTTTGAAAGTTATTTTCTAAACACCCGTTAGTCGAAGCCTATCTCACTAAATCTAATCTTTCGCATTATCATAAAGCGGATTGTTTCATAAATAACAATATCGATATCTAGTCCTCGGATTATTGTCTAAACGTCAGTTTTGATCTATTTATGTTAAATTTTATTCCAACAAAACGATTATTATCACTACCTAGCTAGGGCATTAGATTGTCCTACTAATATTATAAAGCCTATAGTTTGTGAAATTTGAATTTCATTTTGTTACTTATTATCTCCAAAACTAATCATTAGATCAAGATAAAATTTGGCATACATTTAGAATATAGCTTAACTTAGATAATAGGCTACGTATACTGAAAATACGTGTGCGAAGCCGCGGGCAGAAACTACGTTCTAATAATTTACTAAATCCATAAAGAGTTCTGGAGTTCGTCTCTTGCAATTTAATTGATATTTTTTTTCAATTACCTACTAGAACACAATAATAAGTTATAATAATTCCCTTACCGACGACCATGAGGACCAGGTAGATATAGAACGAGAACGTAGGTAGCTGGCGGTCCGAAGTAATATGCTGGCGCGAAGGTTTGCTCGTTGCAGTAGGCAAGTGAAAATCACGCTATTCAAAGCCTAGTGCCAATCGTTCTATACGGGCAGCCTTTGGGCTAGGTTTACTAAAAAGTCGCTCAGCGCTCTACGTGTACAATATAATAACGCCTTCAGGATGTTGTTGGGGCTGCCTCGCTTCTGCAGCGCATCCCTCATGTTTGCGGAGGCCCAGGTTGATGGATTTCACGCTCTCATCATCTGCAAAAAAACCACCTCGCTGCTGCGCAGAACATGGGGTAGTACCAACACCATCCTACAGGTTGTAAACAGCAAGTTTGCTTCGCCAATCGTGCAGTCTTTCAACAGGGTCTGCAATCGTGCACTCTTTAGGCTCCCTGGGTCGGGATTTTCTTGAATGGCTGCATACCTCTATATAGTGTGACATGAAGAAATTAATTTTATCCTAATTTTTATTTTATTTCAATCCTATTTTATTGTAGTGTTTGGTGTATGTGCTTCTCATAATGGACAATGTCTGAATAAACAAACTTTTTATTTATTTTTATAAGGTACTAGTTGAAATTTAAATATGTTTTTTTTTTGTATAAAATATTATAGTGCGTGCTAAACAGTTTTAACATCCTTTTAAGTACCAAAATATAGGTACCTAACTACCTACTTGTGCCAGGATGTCATGCTCTTCTACAAATACACCCACGGATATACAGGATATACAAGTAATACTGCAAAGCTCATATTTCCAAATCTTTGCTAAACTTAAAGTTTCAAAATCATGCAGTTGTGCGGTCATTATTTGAGCTTAACTCAAGCCCGACCATTAACTGCAATCAGAGTCGGCTACCGACCATTTTGAAACTCATTAGCCCAAGAAATTACTACCAAAATCCTTTATGACTCTACCCTATAATAACCCCCTTTCTGTATCAATCAATGTCCTTTGTGTAATCATTATCTTAGTTTCAGTAGTTTTTGCGTGAAAGAGTAACAAATATCCATCCATACATCCATCCATGTAAGTATGGATGTTTGTTTCTGTTTCACGCAAAAAGTACTGAACTTATTTGGCTGAAATTTTGTATGATAGGACCTGGAATAACATATAGGCTATCCCGATAAAATGCGGGCGTAGGCGCGGGCAGCAGCCAGTTTACCCATATTTTGAACGAATTCGTACCGGTACGAGTACGAATTTTATAAAATCGGGTACCTACGAATTTTATAAATTCCTTTATTAGTAAAACTCTACACCCTGAGAGAAACACACCATACCAATTTCAAGCTTTCAAAACCAGCCGTTAAGATAGGACTATGCAATGTATTCAGAGCGACTATTAAGACGAAGAATCGTTATAAATCAAAAATGGTGATTCTAAAGAAAAAAGTGTGAACATTATTTTTGTAGAAAATCGTGATCTACAATTTTGTCTCGGGTATTTTTATGATATAACTTACCGTTTGGCTAAAAAATCGAATAAACCTGTTTGCTAACTTTGACCTAGTTGTTTTTTTTTTTGCGGACGTGAGACCGATGGCCCTTTTCACATTTTATTTATAATGGTAGGAGATATCCATAAGCCGACATTGCTTCACTTTAAAACGAAAAGACTTGATTTCACTAACCTTAATGGTTGGTAAGAAAGTAGGGTCGTTCCTCAACTCATACCACGAATCTTGTCCCAACTGGTGTCAGTTGATGAATCGTAAAATTATTTTATATTCTTTCTGGAACTCGGACCACTCTTTTTTACCATTAAATTTATGGAATGGAGCTGGACAATCCACACAGCATCATCAAGCCCCAAGCTAAGCAGAGCTTGTGTTATGGGTACTAGATGACTGATAGCTAACCAAAATTTACAGATCGTACAAACGTTTGTCCCAAGGCAGGAATCGAATCCCCAACCTTCTGCGTCGCAGGCGAACCTTCGCTCACCGTGCCACACCGCAATAATATTATTTCCAAACTGGAACTCACAACACTCTTTTTTCATTGAATTTATACTTAAAGATAGGGGACAAATCAAAACATTTCGTAGGTAGGAACAAACCAACAGAAACATCACAACTCTTACCTACATAAGCGACTTCAAAGTAGGCTTTGAATAACTATGCCAATAATTAGATAACCCATCTCCAAACTAGTTTTTGAAAGCGCGTGCCCTTGAAAACTCTTCACCGGTTCAATGATCTATGTATCTATTAACATGTTATTTTTTCTTCTATGTTGTTGAACTTGTATGTAATCAGATTAGATACAATGTGACGATGCTTATGTAACGTGTTTTATGAATTTGTCTTATGTGGAGTTTGCGTTACGAAAATTGCATCTCGCCAAATAATAAAAGCGATCTGATAAATAAAATAAATAATTAAAGGATGCTGTATAATCCACACAGCATCATCTGTGCCGAAGCTTAGTAGAGCTTGTTTTATGGATACTAGATATCTGATATACTTAATACAAAACATTTTTTTTTAGTTTATTTATGGTATAATTTCGTCACAGCATACATATGTATTAAAAATACAATATAAAAATAAGTCATAAAATAACCCACCCCTTTCCGTTCCCGGTGCAAAGGTACCCATAATGCTTGCAGCATTACCTCGCTGAACAGCGATGGCAATCCTTTGCACCAGGAAAGACCCGGAGCGGGAGTTACCTGTCACTTCATTAAGTTTACGGCCTAATTCTCCCGCTAAGAAACTTCGTATCCACACTCCAACTGCCCAAGGTCTCCACAGCTATAGGTGTAAAATGGTAAAGCTGCTCCAAGGCAGCGTACATAAGCCTTTTTCTTGAGTAGGCGTCTTAGGCAGCATGAAAAAAATAAACATAGAAACACCCAGAACACCCGGAAACAATATCTGTAGGTGATAGGTATAAACATTTGTCCCGAGGCCGGAATGGAACCAGCAACCGAACCTCTTGCCTCGTAGGTGGACCTTCGCGCGCTGCGCCACAAAGGTCATTGATTCTGATAATAACGGCCACATATGGCTTGATATGGATTATTCCTATTAGCTCAATAAGATTCATATATATTGTTTTTTAACCAACATACTTCGAAAAAAGGAGGAGTTTCTATGTTCCGCTGTATAAAAAAATTCTATGTATCTTCGTCGATTTCTACGTCAGTTAAAGTCAGAATTCTTACGTTATGAAAATTATCACGAAGGTGCTCCCTTAAAGATATTAATCCCGAGGGATTTCCAACAGTATTTATCTTTAAAACCGTGTAAAATTAAGGGGTTCGAAATAGGTTTTTAGTTTTTTCAAAACAATCAATTGGTATCATTCCCGTTTGTGAGAAAGAAGTTAGGTAACCGTAAAAGAAAAGTGTGTATTGGCGCGCGCAACACGTGTTCAGGCGCTTTTGATGTTAGCTCTACTATTATTTCAGTTTTGTTGAGACTCAAATATACTCTTTTTCAATAATCAATCTTATTTACGCTACGTGATGATTAATTTAAACTTTATTGTTTAATTTTATTCCTTCGTGTCGTTTTTTACTCACTTCTTTCTTTTTACTCACTTCTATCTTTATGTAACAATTTTTTACATTCAAAGATGACATAGGTACCCGTTAAAAAATCAAAAACAGTGTAACCTTAGGTAACCAATACAATCGTCGTGACGGTAACCTCAGAAACCATGGTTTAAAGATGCTGGGAAACTTAAGGTGTCCGCTTAGCTACAGTAAAGTCAGACACACATGCTTGGCGCGCGCCTGCAAGGCGGAAGGCAAGTCACCGACCGGTGCACTTGCATGTCCCGAGCGCGCGTCAGTCCGCGTCGACTCTCCGCTTGGGCAGCACGGTCGCTCGCGTCCGACTCGTGCGTAGTTTACGTCAGGGTTACCAACCACCCCCCACGAAAACTATACGAAACTAAAATTCGAGGTTGATTAGAATTTTTTAAAACATTATGTTGAGATTTTAATTCTTTATTTTTTTATTTTTAACGAAAAGTTTCTAAGAAAATATTTTTTCAATTTAGGTAGGTCAGAAGTTTTTGTTCTATAAAAAAGTTTGGAAAAGTTCACGCAGTTGATAAAGATTGTGAAAAGTTATGAGAAAATTTGGGCAAAAAGTTTACTTATCTGTTCCTGAAAACTGTAAGGCCAAATTAATTGACGATATTATTTTGATTTGATTTAATATGATCGATTAAAAATTCAACAACGTTATTGAAAATATAAGTAATAATTTGATAATAAGTATTTAATTTTTTGGTTATAATTAATATTTTACTTAACGTTTTCTTTGAAAACCCAGAATGAAATGCTTTAATAAGTTCAAAAGGTCTAATTTTCCGATAGATAGATAGATACTCCTGCTTACTCGGTAAGCAAAAAATAGCACACCCAAGTTAAAGTTTGAACCACTTCGAAACTTTTTGATACTCGGCTAGTGACAACTGGGTAACAGAGAATGCAAAAAGCTAAGCCCTGAAAGTTTGAATCTCTTTCGAAACTCTTTATTACGGAAAACCGTGGCTGTGTTAATCCGGCCAAAGCAAACAGAGTGGTACTAAGTTGAGAACCCCGGTGCATTGCAGTGATACCAGCGACAACTGGGTGACAGAACAGGGTGGCACTAAGTTAAGAACCCCGGTGCAGGTGGCAGTTATACCAGCGAGAATCGAGTGACACAACAGGGTTGTACCAAGTTGGCAACCCCGGTGCAGGTTGCGCTGGATGCGCGCGCGTGCTGAGGGCGGCGCACGCGCCGGCATGCGAGGCTAGCGGGAGCATGCGGCTGCCGCTCCTGCCGCTGCTGATTCTGCCGCTCGTGCTCGCGCGCCCCGTGGCAGGTGAGGCACTTACCTCTACTTACCTTTTGATTTACCTCTGCATGATAACTGATTACCCCAACTTACCGTTTCATTTCATCATGACCAACATCGGGTTGATTTATGAATGACTAGCTTCTGCTCAAAGTTTCACTCACGCGGTACCTGGATAAAAAATTGCGGACATATTTTGAAAATTGATAATAGTTCCAGAGAGACTAGTCATGTTACGAGAAGAGTGTTAGATATAGAACGTGGATGGATATAGGAGTAGAGGTAGGCTAAGAAAAGATTAATGGACTGTGTGAAACATGACGTGAGCAAAAAAGTAGTGATTGCGGAGTACCTACTATACTATATTTTAAAACTTTTGGAACTGATTGTACAGAAAAATTCAATATATTGATGTTGTCCGAAATGTCCATGAAGAAAATATTTAAATTAATATGTGGCATTTGGGACAAAGTGTCCGAAGATTTTGTGTCCCAAATGTCGGAATGCCACTGATAGAAGCGAGTTGAAGAAGAAGACCTGTTGTGCCGGCCGACCCCAGCTAAGTGTTAAAAGGGCAAGAAAATGATGAATTCCAAAGAGATTCGATTTTACTAGATATGGTAAAGTTTCTAGTAAAAAAATCATTTAATGACAGTATTGATGTTGAATTGACCCTCGGTACGAGGTTAATCGTCCACTAAGTAGCTCCGAAAGGATTGCCGCTTTTGCCCCATAATCAACCTTTTGAAAAATTATAATATCCAAAATTGATGTGGTTTGGTAGGTCCTTGGTAAAGTTGTTATTATTTTTCTTGCGACTTCTTATTTGGTAAACCTGCTCAAATGTCTTTACCTACCGAATCAAGAACTTATAGCAAAAGCAGAATTTAAAAAAAGTAAGCATCAAAAATTTATTTTATTTACCTATTAATTTCAATAGTTTTGAATTCTCTGAAAAGTATACAATTTACGTTTTTGCGAGTCCACAAAACAGCACTGTCCTATTTTGCAAGTCCAAAACTCGTTTGTTTTCAAGCGGCGTCAGTATAAATTCTTCAACAAGTTTGGAAATTCCATTCAATACCGAATTCCTTCCTAAAAATAACAATATTTTATTTCTTTGCATCTCGTTATCCTTGACGATTTCACATTGGCCACAAGAAAAAAAACTCAACAATTTTCGTCCTTACAAACTTTAACTTTAAAAATGTAAAACGCCAACTTGAGGGTTCTGAACATACAATTTAGAAGCTTATTTTTTATTTCTCGTTAAAATAATAATATGACGAGTTTAAAAAAAAGAAAAACCGACTTCAAATTACTTTACTTTTACAATTACTTTAAGATTTGCGGGATAAATAGTAAGCCCCTGAGGACCATTTTCTATACAATAGTGAAAGAATTTTCAAAATTGGTCCTTATTTGGCGGATTGGAGATATCGTGTAACATACAAAAAGAAAACATACAACGAATTGAGAACCTCCTCCTTTTGAAGCCGGTTAGAAATATACATAACTCTGATAAAATTTTCCATCATAATAGTACTTAGTCGAATGTCGAGATCTTTTGAGTTTCCATCCTGTAGGGTACTTAGGGGTACGTAATGTGGCCCCTACAATCCTATAAGTTGTTGGTAGATTTTGCGAGTTAAAGAGTTTTTTAAGTTTCACGATTTAATCGTACGAACATATCGCACGTTTAAAAATAAAAAGATATACTCAAAAAACACAACTTTTGGGAAATCGCGTTTAAAGTTTTGTGATATTTATTCAATTGCAAATAATTACTTTGTCCATGAGTACATTGAAAAAAAATATTATGACATTCTCAATAGATTTTCCTTTAATATTAAGAAAGAAAATCATAACTATTATAAATAGATTTTTACTCACAAGGCTTTAAAATATACGTACAAATTGCCGACTTGCTTCTTTTTAAGTTATGTTGATGGTCGCGAGTGCAAACCGTACGCATCGGATATCATATCACTTCTAAATAACTAAGGTAATAACATATGCCTACATAAATAAGTTTTTGTGTTATCCAAATAAAAAACAAACAAAATCTAAAGTAGGTATATTATGCGTTGTATTAATGTAAAATCTACAAAGATCAGCCAGTATACGAAACATTTTATGTACCTTAAAGATCGGATACCAAAAAATCGGTTTGTGTAATTGGTAGCGCACGAGAGCCAAGTTGTGCGGTTGTTATCGTGATTCGGTCACAGGTAATCAATTTAAAATAAATTGACGAGAACACGTGATCTCGCCCCGTGGCTCCCGTTTGGAGATGTCCACATTTCTCAGAACTTTCTGCCCTTTCTCGGTGAGTCGCGTTTATTTTTGCATGCCTGCACTCGCACTGACACGCGTAGTACAAACAGAAGCACAGTGAAATTACGAAAAATTCGAAAGCTCGATAGACTTTAACTTCTATCTCGATTCTATTAATTTTTTTGTACATGAAACAAAAAAGAATGAGGCAAACACAATATTCCGATAAAATTGCGTGACATATGATTAACTAGCGACCAACACCGGCTTTCCACGGGTGCAATGCTGATACTAAATCCTACTAATATACGTATTATAAATGTCAAAGTTTTATGGATGGATGTATGGATAGTTGTTACTCTTTCACGCAAAAACTACTGAACTGATTAGGCTGAAATTTGGTATGGGTATAGTTTGGGACCTGGAATAACATATAGGCTATTTTTTATCCCGATAAAATGCGGGCGAAGGCGTGGGCAGCTGCTAGTTATACATATAAACCTTCCCCTTGAATCGCTGTATCTATTAAAAAAACCACATCAAAATCCGTCGTGTAGTTTTAAAGATCTAAGCATACATAGGGACAGACAGACAGCTAGAAGCGACTTTGTTTTATACTATGTAGTGATGAACCATTCGAAAACTAAAATCGAGTTGGTTTGACAAAGATTCTATGAAACTATTCAACCGCTATCAAAATACGAAAATGAGTTCCGGTAGAGATGCCAAATGTATGGAAAGAGAAGAACACTTTTTTCGCAATCGTAAACTAATGCACAACTGGTAAGGACTCGGGACTCGAATTCGGAAGAACCAATTGTTCTGTGTTGAGACTTGGCTCGTGCTTTTGGTGTTTGCGTCTCCGACATTCTACAGCCTTCATTCCGATTTGCTATACAATTAAAACTCTGAAGCTTGGAATATTTTGGTATGCCTGCATTTGTAAGGGGAATCTTTTGCGAAAACAACACCACAGGAACAATCAATTACGTGTCCAAATATTTCAAGACAGGAAATTTGAATTCTCTGTTCATCTGTTAGGTAAAACATTTGAAAAATCTCAAACAAAAAAGTTCTAAAAACGAGCTGACAAATTACAGAAACAGAAACTAATAAATCTCTTGGCAACCGAAAAGTCGCAGGTAAAGTTGGAAACATGAAAACGTTTGTAATTATTATATTCAATAATCCTACTCGGGTTTTATTCGTTTCTGTCCGATTCTTTTGGATGTGATATCTGCCAACAGAAAATGTCGAATTCGATATTTTCTTCATTAACGTCAATTCCTGATTCCGTGAAGTTTTTAGAATTGGAGTTCTGGCTCTCCTCCAAATGGACTTTTAATAATGACAACGACAACACAAGTGTAAGAAAACAAGATAATCATAAAACTATTTTGGGTTTATTGCACACAATCACTTACATTTGTTACGTTTTACGTCTCTACATTAAAATTTATTAAATGGGGATTTGAATGTCGGCGTTTTCTACTCAATGTTGGATCATCATATCATCGACGACCGATGTGGCGCGACGGGCGAAGGTTCGCCTGCGACGCAGTAAGTTGCGGGTTAGATAGCCTTGTGATAAATGTTTGTACGATCTGCAAATATTTGTCTCGGGTCTTCTGGGTATTTTCTATATTCAAATAATAAAAAATATATATCTATGTTATATATTGTATTGAGTATATTAGTCATCTAGTACCCATAACACAATCTCTGCTTGGCTTGGGACTAGCTAGATGATGCTGTGTGGATTATCCAGGTTTTTTTTATATGTAGTTCTAAGATATTAAATCCACCTCAATGATAGCCTGATGACTGTCTGCGTTATATAGCACAGATTAGGTAATATTACTTAGGTATCTAAGACCGGATAGTTATGTAGTTATAATTGAAAATAAACCTGGACGTATTTAGTGCAGCTTAAGTGCATAACAAAATAGTGTAATGTCTGGTATATCAGGCAAGACGGCTTGTAATACGAGTTAGGATCTCCACCAAAGCGGAGATGTCCGAAGCGGACACGAGAAGATACGTTCTTCAGCTAGGGGGTCTCGACCGAAGCACAGCATCGGTGGCACCCTAGCTGCAGAGGTGCGAAATGGCTAGACAGGAGTGAAGATGTGTGTTGGCTAAAGCAGATATGTGTGCTGGCTAGAACTGAACTGAGCTGCGTGTGGCGAGCGTTGAATTTTTGTTGTTAGTATGTATGTGTTTGTATTTCTCGTCTCCGCTGCGTGTCGTCGCCAGCTTGCGAGACTCTGTTCCCGTCTCCGCTTCGATCGCGTCATACAAAGTATGAAATTATTTATTTTGCAATACTAATACATACAGTGTGAGAGGGCTTAAATATTTCACTTTGGGGCTAGGTATTAGGAGCCCTGTTAGGGCGCCATGTAACTTGAGAGGTAGCTAATTTTAAGTATCACAAATAAAGCTTAATTCTATAAATATTGCACATAATTCAGTACTACAGCTAATCACTTAAGTATCACAGCCAAAGCTAACTTAATTTCTATCGGTTATACATCCTCGCTTGGTGGTATCCAATGAAGCTGAGTGGAAACGAGATGTGAGAATAACGACATTCTATTGGTTTTATAAAACGTATCTCTACTTTTATCTCGCCTCCGCTTTGATGAAGTCCGAGCCTTAATGGAATGTTATTAATAATAAAATCAATAATAGCAATACAAAAAATGACATTGTAGAGATTATAGATAATGGAATTAAAGTAACTAACGGAACAGATATTGCTAACTCATTCAATAATTATTTCATTAAAGTTACAAATGTTGAAAACAAGTCCATTAATTTAAATGCAGCGGCAAATGTTAAAGGACATTTGAAAAGTATGTTTTTGGAACCCACAGACGGTGAAGAGGTTTTTAAAGTAATAATGGCACTAAGAAATACCTGGTCTGTTGGGTACGACAATCTAACTACCAAAATGATTAAAGGTGTAGCTAACTTTATTGTAAAACCTTTAGCTCATGTCATTAATTTATCACTGGAACAAGGTATATTTCCTGAGAGACTGAAATTTTCTATTATAAAACCTATACATAAAAAGGGGAAACAAACTGAGCAAAGTAATTACCGTCCTATTACTTTAGTACCTATCCTTTCAAAGATAATGGAACGAATTTACTACAAGAGATTACTGAGCTTCCTAGACAAACATGATATCTTAGTGACTCAGCAACATGGTTATAGGAAAAACAACTCTACAACGTTAGCTATGTATAAGCTCATCAAAACAGTTTCTAATAACCTAAATAGTAAAGTTCCGACGGCAGTCCTCTTCTTGGACATGAGTAAAGCGTTTGACTTTGTGCATCACACCACTCTACTACAGAAGTTAGAAAAATATGGGATTAGGGGACCTGCTCATGAATGGATTGAGAGTTATCTTAAAGACCGCAAACAAGTAACCAGAATCAGAAAGCTGTCTAAATATAATAATACAATGGAAGATCATGACTCAGATATAAAAATAAATAGCTTCGGTGTCCCGCAAGGAAGTATCCTGGGTCCATTATTGTTTTTTATATATATTAATGACTTGCCTAGCTCTATTAAACATGAATGTTTATTATTTGCTGATGACACAACGATAATTGTGAATGGAAATATAATTGACAAATTTGAACACGATATCAATACTTCGCTTAGGGACATAAATTCATGGTTAGAAATTAATAATTTAAAATTAAATGTTAACAAGACTAAGTATATACAATTTCGGACGGTTCAGGGACGGGAACATAATTTAAACATTGGACATAATGATGAGATTGTTGAAAAAACGCAGAGAATAGAATAGAATAGAATAGAATAGAAAATAAATTCGTGTATGCACTCAGGACCATCCGCAAAGTTGCGGCAGTGATGGTTTATCATAGTCATATAGTATCTGTTCTCCGTTATGGACTTCTACTATGGGGTAATTCCTGTGACCTCCAGAGGGCTTTTATTGCACAAAAAAAGTGCATTAGAGCAATATGGAACTTAGAAAGCATAGAATCATGTAAACTCTATTTTATAAAAAATAAATTACTCACCCTTCCATCTTTATACATTTTAGAAATTGCCCTGTTTGTGAGGAAAAACCCAAACCTGTTTGAACACCAAGATAATACGAATAGGAGATTAGTAACACATAAGCCTCTAGTGATGCCAGGACCAAAATTGGACCTGTTTATGCGAAACTGCGCCTACATGTCATACAAAATATATAATCATTTACCGAAATCTATTTTAGAAAACAAAGGGATGTTATTTAATAAAATGTTAAAATAATGGCTCGTAACACGTAGCTTTTATACAGTCCAAGAG
The DNA here is from genome assembly GCA_947859395.1 of Eupithecia insigniata. Classification (NCBI taxonomy): domain Eukaryota; kingdom Metazoa; phylum Arthropoda; class Insecta; order Lepidoptera; family Geometridae; genus Eupithecia; species Eupithecia insigniata. The sequence goes on along the minus strand of OX402009.1, from coordinate 5,518,565 downwards.
TTTTTGCAATGTAAATTTTAAATTATGTATTTTTCATATTTTATAGACATTTAATTTTATTCATATTTAATTTAACTAAGTACCTACTGTTTATTTTTTTTTATTTAGCATGACATTTATCGTTTATTTTAATTGAATTTTATAATTTTGTCCATGAGTGTATTTAGCAGATTTTATGTACCTACGAATATTCACATGCCAGTAATGCGGCGAGATATGAGGACAAATTTATTTATAATACTACCTATGTAATTTACCATATCTCATATGAATAAACAAATAAATAAAATAAAATAAATCAATTAAGACTTAAGACGTTTGTATGCCGCACACTAGCGCCACTTTTTACTTATAATTACATTTATCACAAGAATTTTTAAATATCCACTTTACAGTTTGAGATAGGTACCTGCGAGTATCATAAGCTTTTTTTAATATCTTTGTTTAGTTTAGTATAGTTTAGTTTCGTATAATTTAGACAGAGAAGCGAAAACAGAGTTCGTTGGCCACCAAGAACAACTTCGCTATTTTCCATAAAGGAAATAAAACAAACTAAATGTGCGTTGCCACTTGGAGTATGCATCCCAAATCTGGAACCCCAACTACTCTACCTATATCGATAGAATTGAAAGAATACAACGCAAATTTCTGCGATACATAAACTTTAAACTGCGACTGGATGAATCCGATTACCTTATTAAATGTGCCAAACAACATCTTCTTCCACTGTACCTAAGGCGTGATTTTGCAGATATAGTCTATTTGGCTCAAATTTCAACCTCTCACATAGATAGTCCAGAGTTGCTGAGCAAAATCCAATTCTATATTCCAAACAGGTCTTTTAGACAAACTAATCTTTTCTATTTACCTCCAGTATCGACAAATTACCGCCAAAATTCCTTTTTGTACCGAGCGAGAAAAAAATTTAATCTTCTGAATACTGAGCTTGACCTTGACATCTTCAATAGCAGCATCTCTAGTTTAAAAACCAAACTTAATAAGTCTTTCTTTGATACATATAAATTTGATAAAAAATAAGTGAATGAATACAGTAGAAAAAGTGAACATAACTAAAAAAAAATAAAAAAAATAAAAAATATTAATTGTACTAAATCTATGGTAAATGCGAATGTTAGCTTGTTATTATTATTTGTGCTTCTTGTAATTGTATTTTGTATCTATAAGTGGGAACTTATTAATAGCCACCTGTTATCTTTACACATCTCTAATATGTATTATTGTGCTGAAAGATCCCCTAAAATAAATAAATAAATAAATAAAAATAAACTATTTTATGGGCATTAAAAATATGATAGGTATCATTAGCTATACTACTATACTATTTGATTAACTTAATTAGAAGAAAGAAAAGGCAGTGGCGCTATGTGGCACACAACCGCCTTAAGGTTTTACCTACCCCCCCTTTCATCAGAACAGAACACTACATCCACTGCTGGACATGCCTTCCCCGATGTTTTATCAGGTTTAGCTATAATCACCACGCTTGGCAGGCGGATTGGTGAATACTGGAGGTGTTGAAATATACAAACAGTATACAAATATACACATAATATACACAAACATATACAGAAAGAAGCTGCTGCCCTTCCTCTGGTAGATTCATCCAGTCGGGTCTCATGACAATACAAGCTTTTATATCATCTAGGACCAAAGTGCTTGGGAAGACAAATCCAACGAACCGAAACTCGACGTGGTCAAGTCGTTTCGTTTCGGAGTTCCTATGGCCACCTTCGGTTTCCATCATCAGACCAGCTCGATGATAACATGACATTGCATTGTCACCGAATTTACATAAGTATGCCAAACAACTCAATAGGTTGAGGATAACTGGTCTAAAATTGCGTTGCAAGATTCCACCCGAACAAACATACATCGCAACATAAATCGCAGTAAAACCTAGTAACCAAGTGATACCTAACCTAACTAGCTTTATCAGTTTCTATCAGACTGGCACATTTCCGGTGCCTCATTAGATATTCACTTCTTTCACCACCTCCAGTCCTTTTCATTAGAAACGACCACAACATCCTGTCTTAGAGCCTAGCCTAACAACTAAGCCCTGAGTTCGATTTCACGATAACGTTTCGACACTATCGAGAAACCGGACAAACTCAGGGCGATAACGAGACGAGTCAACGATTCAGTAGGCCCCTACTCGTATTTTAATATGTATTTTATATGATTTTTTATTGTACTTAATTATAACCAATGTACGTCTGAATAAATAAACTTTTTATGGGTTAGAAGTTTTATGATGACATCTCGATAAGATTAGGTATTGAATGGACTAGGTCTCGATTGGACTAAGTCGTAGTTGGCCTAAATCTTGATTCAACTAAATAGCAAAGTGACTATATGGATATTTGACTAAGTCTCAGTTGGTCTACATAGCGATATGTCATGCAGTCAAGTATTTTATTTATTTATTTATTCCCCAACTTATGCAATCGTTTCTTTCGTTTAGTTTTTTTTGTGCAAATTAGTACTCTACTTCAGGGTAGAGTACACCAATTGGCCGATCCGAAACACGTAATTTCTTGTTGGTGGATTAAAATAGGCTGCCAGAGAACTGAGTTCGGTTGGACGATAGTAACGAGACGTCATCGTGACGTCTCGTTTTTTGCGTATTTCCATGTCTGGACGTTAGAGGCGCTGCTGTACCGAAACTGAACTCAGGGCTCAAATGTGCCCGTAAATAATACTTAAATTGCATGTTAAATGCAAATAGTAAAATATTAAAGTCAGCAGGTATGAAGTTTAAATAGGTATTAAAATTGCATGTTAAATGCAGATATTATTGCTAGTAGGTTTAAACTGAATATTAATTATTTAAAATATGAGCCATGAGTCTATTAAAACTTGATGACTCCATTAAAACTGTGCTTATGAGGTGTCCTATACATTATTTAAATAAAATTAATCTCGTAGCATGGCTAGTAAAACGACTATGTAATTTATAGAGAATATAATACGGCGTGTTTTAAAAAACGATAAACCGACTTCAAATTCCCTTACTTTCACACTTATTTTAAGTTTTGCGAGATAAATAAAATACGAATCCCCTGAGGATAACATTTTTAAGGGAGCCCTTCGGGATCATTTTCTATACAATAGTGAAAGAAGTTTCAAAATCAAGATAACGCTTACATACATACAAAATAAAAACGAACTGAGAACCTTCTCCTTTTGAAGTCGGTTGAAAATAAGGAGCCATGTGTGTGTGTGTGTGTGTGTGTGTGTGTATTTGGATAGGTGAGACTAATAGAAACACATATTAAAAAAATTTAAAATTCAACGCGCGCTTTTCATTTGAGAAATGTTTTTAAAATTAGGTTTTTTATTCTTACAACGTATCAAATAACTTTAAACGAACATCCTTCATCGTGTATAAGTAAAAAATATATGAATCATATGAGCATATTTTTTTAGTTTCTATATAGGTACACTGGCTGCTGCCCGCGCCTTCGCCTGCGTTTTATCGGGATAAAAAATATCCTATATGTTATTCCAGGTCCCAAACTATACACATACCAAATTTCAGCCTAATCGGTTTAGTAGTATTTGCGTGAAAGAGTAACAAATATGCATACATCCATACAAACTTTGACGTTTGTAATATTAAGATTTTTTTATTATAGTGCTTAAGCCCGCACTTGGGGTAATCTTAAAGAAATTAAATGATATCCACAAAATTGCCTCCGTGGCGCAGTTGGTTAGCGCAGTTCCGTATTCAGGGGAAGGTCGCGGGTTCAAGTCCCGCCGGTGACATATTTTTGGGATATTATTTAATTTCTTTGTGATTTATAGTATTAGTAGGATATATATATTATACATATATGTATATAAAAAAATACCTAGAACTACTTGGGGACGCTTTCGATTGGTATTGATATGGATCAGTTGAGCTGCCTCTAGATTGTTTCCAAGAGTTTGCAATTAGCTCAACAGTGTCATTATGAATACTAGTTCGAATTAATTTTAATCTTCTGATTTCTATGTAACTAAGTGTACAAAAAAAACTATGTGAAAATTTATACTAAATTGCAAGTTTTTTTTTAAGTATAATTTTATCTACTACCTATACAAGCTCTGCTTAGCTTGGAGTCTATATATGCTGTGTGAATTGTGTAGCATTATATATTTATTTAGTATCTGCCCATTTGAGTAAGATTAAGACAAATGCCTTCTCTTAAACGCTTTTATATCAAGAAAACTATAACAGTAAAAACTTTAGTTATAACCTAACAATTTTAAATAACTTGTGCGGGCCATTGAACTCTTTTACTAATGTAATGGGACAATATTTTTGTATGAAAACTTTTAGCTCCATTAATCCTAATAATTTCTGAATAAAACTTCGTCGTTCGTTTCATATCGAAGGAAGTCCTTTTTTTAAAATCCAGACGTTGGTTGCCATAAAAATGCAAATTTCTGATAAAAATCTAAATGCAACTGAGTAGGTTTCGCATAAGTGTACACCAACATCAATGCGAACGCGACTCATATAACTGTAAAAGTTTTTTGGCCGCAGGTATTTGCATATGTAAATAAATATTGGCCGGTCGTCTGGTTGCCGGTATCCTTACCACGAGTTTCCATCTTTCCACAAATAACTCGCTAGCGAGTTTATACTTCAACTCGAATCGATCTTTATAAGATTAAACGAAGTCGTGCGTTCAAATCTGCATCGAATGAACCGGCCATCATTATATTACGTGTACCAAATTATATTTGTTTAGGAAATATAACTGATATTGTTTATAATTATGAAAAAGAACGTTTTTCTCGGGGAAACTAGTTTTTTTTAAACGTTTCATGTATACGGTCACGGCACGGTAGCCGCCCCATGTGAAAGCTGTCTATTTAGCTCATACAACAAAAAGACGACCGTGCGCTTACCGAATGCATGTGAAAAGGGCCTTACTCGATCGTTTGAATAAGTCTTAAGCGTAGTATAATGTCTTGATATTACACTACAGGCACTGCACTACATAAGATAAATACATATTGAATATAAAAAATCTCTCATAAAATGTCTCACGTAAGTATAAGATATAAGAACCTAACCGCCGAATACCTACTCAATCAAACGTAGTTCAGATTTAAGCACGTCTCAAGTTACGGATTTTGGACAGATATTCATTAAACACTCTCAAGAAATCGCGACTTAGACGTGCTTAAATCTGAGCTGCGTTTGTGTATTCGGGTGTACCTAAAACTCGTGGTAGAGTCGCAGAGGAAGGAGAGTGCACAATCACCTGCTGCTTGTGATGTAACCTGTCGATTATTTTAATATCGATAAAACCAACGTTATCAGTTAATTATCGACTTTTTCCTTTAGCATGATGGATAGAAAGGAAAATATATATTTTCCGTTTAAATTTATTTTCTTTTAGGGGTAGGTAAATCACTGAATTAATAATTATCTATATTTGACTACTGCACAAATACCTACACAATGCAACGTAATCTGAAAATGTAGTAATAATATGTCAATTCTGAATACTTAGCTATGTATGTCTGCTTCGAAGAAAGACAATGCTCTACTAGACGACCGGCCCAGGCACACGTGAGAATTTTAACTCAAGCGTAGCATTACCAAGATTGTCTGCAGATTGCCTTCTCAGGTATTTAAAATTTAGTCTCGTTATTGTTCTCGCATATGCACATTACGTCGCCACTAACGGGTTTATTGGTTTGGAATGAACGCGACCGTCTGCATGCTAAACGGCAATTCCTGGTGATCGCCCCTTTGAATTATGCGCACGGGCACGCTTACGCGTCTGCATTCAATCGACTCTCGAGATTTATGTGTGTCCCGCCTGCTGGACACATAAATATTTCCATGAAATAAGACGTGAGAAGTTCACACTTGTCTCCGATTATTTTCATTTGGTTTCAATTTGTCTACCCCTTGTTATCTTTTTGTATGTATGTATATTTGCATAAGTAGGTACCTTGGTAGATCGATTGCATATGGTTTCAGTATCAGTTAAAATTATAAAAATGTAATAGGTAGGATATTTAAGAAATATTTCATGTTCTCGAAGTATTTTTACGTCTTTCCAGGACAAAATACTCCGATTATTGTATGCTCTCGTTTTTGATGATAAAATTATATCGATATTTTCGAGTGGACCATATCCCATCACTATGCGAATGCAACGGACGAGTGCATGTGCATTCAGTGTTCCAATGCACTATTGTTTTGACGATCTTCTTGGTTTACGGTTTTAAGAGGGAACTGAACGAACTAGTTACTACGAATTAAATTTAAAAAAAAACTATATTACATTTTTATAACTATATAAAGCTACGGCTTTATCTTAATAATAAATAAATAAATATAATGTTGGACAATCCGCTCAGTATTCATCGAGCTAGACCCCAACTAAGAAGAGCTTTTGTCATGGGTACTAGATGAGATGACTAATACAAATAATACAATACAAACATACATAGATAGATATTTTTATTATACATTAAAGATATTTAGAACACCCGGAACAAATATTTGCAGATTGTACAAACGCTTGTACCAAGGCGTGAATCGAACCCGCAACCTCCTGCGTCGCAGGCGGACCTTCGCCCGCCACGCCATATTCATAATAGGACGTCTCGATTTCTGTAAACGCACTAATTATAAGCTTATAATTAAAAATATGCACATTACGCCTTACTGGCCAAAACTATTTCCTAATTGTTGGGAAAATTGTTCAAATAAAATTTTATAGTTCTCATATTTTAATTAAAAAAATACATAAACAGTAAGATATTTGGTAATTGGGTAGGTATAGAAAAATATAGAGGCAGCGTATTTTTATTTTCTAAATATTTTTAGCAAAAATACATTTTCAACATTCAACTTGACAGACAATTAAAAAAAATATGATGTAGGTAATTTAAGAACTAATTTTTAATTATATTAGTTTGTATATTACCTGGTAAAAGTTTCAGCACTTTTGGTAGGGTTTGTATTTCATTCGGACCGGAAAATATACTTATAAATAATAGGTAATTACACCCACCTAAATTTCCCTCAAAATTTCCACAATTCCCAAAAATTACCATTACAGATTCTACCAGCTAAGCCGCCTGAAAATTCATATAATTTAACCCTTATTGTTTCAACAAAAGGTTTTGATTTACGCCCTAATATAATGTCCTGGCTAGACAGAGGCTTATGCAAAAACACCTAACCAGCTCAGACAGTTGCATAAATTTGTCCTTCATATACAGTAACTAGGTCACCGGAGGGACAGACAATCAAAATTTCAAATGAGGCCCTAAAAGCCAGACAGAATTAACAATATTATAAATGCATATAATTATCTCTCTCAGGGTCTATTAATTTAATATTTTGAGGCCCATCTCGCATGCGACTTTGATTATAATATTTTACGGATTATCTCACTTTTTTATTGATGCATGGCATGTTTCTACAGGCTATAGCTACCTACAGCCTTTCTAGGTCTATCTACATAGATCATTATTGGAATAGAAACTGGTCTTCATGTCAGAAAGACTAAACTCTAGCAACTCTACATTACTTTACCAACATGTTTTTCCTCGATGAAAACACGCGACTTATTTACTCGTATGACATTAGCTTTGTTGAATGAATACCATTCAAGAAAGCTAATGTTATGAATCACTGCCGCATCAAAATAAGCGATAGATAAAATTAGATTGACCGTTTTAGAAAAGACTATTTCTTTGTCATTCATGTGCCCACAAATATTTGTGTTGGCCGTCTATTTATGTCGTGGCCGACAGTGTTGTTTACTTTTCGCCTCAGTTTTGAAACAGTTCGATAATTGCATTGTCAATATCGAATGTGTAGATATAAAATGAGTGACATGGCAGTGGTATGACGAAAGGTTAAGTAAGGTTAAATATTTGTTGAAAGTGCAGATCTTTTTAAGATTTTTCATGCTAGCGTTATGAAAATGCTGCCACTCATTTCATATAATGTAACTGTCTATGGGTAACCGACCACACAGTAGATTAAATAATAAATAACATTTCTAATATCAACGAAGTTAGAATTATCAAAATATATATAGTAAATGAACACGTGTTTTGTTTGTCACTTCCGAGAATCAGAGACACGGCATTTATTACCTACTAACAAATTGATATTTCAAATGAATGTTGTAGGCGCAGATAATTTTAGACTAACTTTTTTCTGAATGATCATAATGTGTTGGCATCTAGCCGGATCTGGTTCCGACCTCTAAATCGTGGCGCCACTGACGAATCATTTGGTATTTTTTATGAAGTTTTATGAAACCAGAAATACAGTGTTCATTATCATTTGATGTCAATGGCCGCGCGTTGTCCGACAGTAAAATCATTTACCTTTTCGTCTTTATTTGCATGTTGGTGTAATGCCACTGGATTTACCGAAAACCACAGAACTAAATAAGTGTCTCGTATAAGGCTTTACTGATTCAAAAACAGGACGCGGTGACTTTGCCAAACGATATCGAATTTATTCGTCGCAGGAAAGTGATAAAGTCCCGGGAAATTATATCGAATGATAGCTTCCGTAGGTAATTCTTTTCCATGAAAAATAAGTGTTTCAGCAATTGAATTAAGAGTACCTACGGTAGTAATATTAACTCAGTGGCTTTAACTCTAAGCACACACAATGGACTGCAAAATTGTACGAGTAAATAAATTTAATTATTAAGTACCTAACTATATAAGCTATATATAGTATTTTTATGAAATAATAAAAAAACTGAAGAATTTCGAGAGGTTCGACAGCTCTGCCGTTTTGTTCCAAATATATTGCAATCGTTATCGACGATTAGAGTTTTCTTTTTTCACCTTTCGAACGTTATGTATAAATTCCTTGTTATAAAGAGTAAATGCCGATTCGAAATCTGAACACAACAACACGTTGAACTGTTTTAATTTGTGTACGCGCATCTATGACGTCAGCGTCTGAAAATTTAGCTCGTCTGATAATAATCATTCTGTATGGTAAACGTAATTTTGGCTTTTCAACCGACTACAAAAAAGGAAATGGTTGGTTATTTATTCGTACAACACAAGGCAGTAAAACTGGCTTCAAAACACTTGCCATAAGCGTTTGTTTGCAATCTTCTAAAAAAGCTACCTGCTGCAGTGTCAGGCCTTTTATGGCAGCTTGTCTTTGCCGTGATATAGTCTGGTGCACGTCTAGGGCTTATGACTCATTCTCATAATACTCATGACTTTTGAAGAGTTATGTCATCATCATGATTAATATACCTCTACATAGGCATGAATTCTACACTTATAGCCTGGCCACACGCTCCAACTTTTGTGCATGCATGATTGCACAAACACAGTTTGCGCAAGTAAGATGGCGCGTGTGGCTGGGCTCATCTTGCTTGAAACACGCTCCAACGCTCGACTGCGATGCAAAATCCTGCGTTTCGAAAGAATACAAAAGTAAGTATTTAGTACAGTACATAAAATTAATTCTTAGGATATAAACCTATAGGTAATTTTAAATATATTTTATAAATACACTTGTCACAGGTTTATCCAGAAAGTAACAAAGGCTGGTAATTTTTTTTGATAAGGTCATCTTCTTCGATATCCACAGGTCGAGTTATTTGACTAACAATAAGATACCTTTGAGAAGACCTCAATCAACAATTTAGTTTCACGGCGCTTTATACTCAAACTCTCTAGGAACCTTGCTGTCTGGTCTAGGGCCTATGACAAAATGTCCATCCCATAGCAACCCATGTTCTGCACCTTGAATCGTGCGCTGCGGAAAGGACATGATCTAAGGATGTTAGTAATTAGGTGGACAAAATCATTTACACTATCTTCTGATTTAGAAAATTAGCACCTGGCAAAGTGGTTAGATCTTATTATTGATATGGATAGAGAAAGCCTAAACACTATTATTTACCTAATCATTAAGATTTTTGGTGCCTAGAATAAGACGTTAGATAAAATATTAGCCACCTAGCTAAATGTTGCTGTACCCTAGCAGGGTGCATGTTAGAAACACTATCTCTCAGAACCCGTGTACCTACAACATGTTTGTATATTGAGATTTTTGTATGGAGGGTGGCCCTAACACATACCCTTACATAAGTTTTTTTGTTAAGTTATATGTCATCATCATCATCATCATCAGCCCATACACGTCCACTGCTGGACATAGGCCTCCCCCGTACGACGCCACAAATAGCGGTCCCGAGCCGCCTCCATCCATCGACTCTCTGCGACCGCTACGATGTCGTCGGTCCATCGAGTGGATGGTCTCCCATGTAGGGGGGGATTTGCCATAATCACCACGCTTGGCAGGCGGATTGGTGATCTCAGTGTTGGTGTATGTTATATGTATGTACATATATTTAGATTTAGGATACTTATACACATAAATTATTTTTTATTAATTATAAGTTGGTTCCGATTGTCCACTCCAAATCAATCGATTACCTATCGATTTTAGATTCGATCCTGTATAGATTTAGATTGGACTCGATGTATAATGTCTGGCGTTTGTCTGCCTTGCGCGTGAGTCACGATGGAATCCGCCACAGAGCATGCAGGAGGTTGTAGGCTGAGCTTTCTCTGGGCTTGAGTGTAGGGCTGTCCAACGATATCAATTCTTTCAGTCAGTTTAAAGTCTTGGAGACTCTCACCGCTCGTTACCCCGATGTCGTCTGAGACGGTCGCGCGCTTGCATCGCTACAAAAAGTCGCGTGGGCGCGTGCTTTTAGCAGAAAATAACCATTTTATGGTGATTTCCCCTTAGCCGAGTTGTGGCCACGGGGCGGCGGCGGCGCGGGCGGCTCGTCTCTGCGGAGACCATGTGTGCAGGACAATATAGTGTAACATAGGGGAAAATATAACAAGAGTTACGATATGCAATAAGCCTATTCCCATACCCATGACAGGGTAGGAATATTAATACTATATAAAACACAATAAAATATTTAATACCTGCCTGCTGAAGTATTCCTGTCTGTCAGTCTGTTTCACGACTTTGAAATAATTACTTATATTACTATAATGCACATTTATTGTGAACTGAGTATTGCAAATTGACAAAGACAATAACAATAAAATTATATGAACAAATTAAACTAGTATTTACAATTGAGTTGAGCAAGTAATCCAAAGGTAGCTCAATTGGCTCATATCAATACCAGTCGGAAGCGTCCCCAAGACGCGCTGGCTGCATTGCCCCGCTGTATGCCAATACAGCTGCGCCAAATAGGTACTCACCAGCTCTCGGGTCACGCGTCGCGTCGTCATTGTAAATTGAAATAGGTAACCAAGTATGTCCAGTGCTCCTACGGCGAATAAATGAGTATGAAGCTTGTCACACACCTGGAAAGCACCGCTGTAGCACAGCACAAAAATATGCATTCAATCAAATATGCATTAGATAATTTTATAGTGACAGCGTCAGATGAGCGTCAGACAGCTTGCGGGCCACTCTTTTGAAGCTTGTATAGGAAGCCAGTTTATCACTTTAAAATTTATCTAAAGTTAAAGAGTTTAAGCACTTATTTGAATGCACTTTTTTGTGCTGTGTGGTGGCGATATTAAAGCTTTAGTGTTACCAGTATATACCAGTAAACATAAAAATATATTTTATTCATAAAGTAAATGCAAGGCAGTATGCCTGAACAAGCCAAACTAAAAATAGATTCTATATACATATGTATATATATATATATATAGATATTTCTTATATTAATGTCACGATGACGAATGTGAGTACCAAGACAAACCTCTTTGGGTTTTATGGTACAAAACTTTATTGAATGTGTATTAAGTTTGTAATAAATAAATAAAGTGCTAGTTAGTAGCTTTGGCTAGTAGCCCTAACCAAGTCAGAGTCCGGTTCACGAACTTCGCACATCTGTGTTTGTGTTTAGTCTGGGAAACGGGAACGGCCAGGTTATGGGTGTATAGTATAGAAATTAAATAAATAGTAAACACCGTACTTTGTAGGTACCAGCCACTTGCGAGCAAATATGCTCAAGGTCTGTTGGACTTTGGATTTGTAGCAAAGGACATGAGAGAGGTCAGTACCTAAGTATGGGTGTAGTTTTACCGACCTTAATGTATTTTGTCAAAAAATCTATAATTTAACAAGAATAGCGTAAAAAACAGATTTTAATGTAATGTAAAATAAATTAAAACTACAACATTATTTATTTAGTTGGATAAGTAAATCTAAATTGGGTTCGGAAATTGTGCTTGTTTGTGTTATGTTTAGGTACGTAACATGTTAAATAAAGAACAGTGAAAAAAATAATTACCTATTTCAAGAAAATCATTCATTCATAAACAGAGTCAAACACGATAACCTACGAATTAACAACAGGCACGAGTGATCCATAAATAACATGATATCATAATGAGGTTAAGTATTTCCCAGTCTCAATTAAACTGTAGGGGAACCGTGTCTGGCCTAGTGCCATCAAATGGACTTCAATAAATAAGTATAGGTACGATACCACATGTGCTGCTATGTGGATGATACGATACGATACAATACGAATATTCTTTATTGCACACCAGATAAAAACAGAAACAGGCAAGGAAAGACAAATACAGATTTATGTACAATGGGCGGCCTTATCGCTATGAGCGATCTCTGCCAGGCAACCTTTGGATGGACAGGAAGTGATAGAACAAGTGTAGCCGGTGGCGTGTTTAACAGAATAATATTTAGTTTGAACATAATTTAACAGATACTGATAGATATAAATACATGTATGGTATATATATATATATAAATATATATATATATATGTGTGTGTGTGTGTGTAAATAATATAAATATGGTGTATATAAACATATTAATTAACAGTTTGATGTTGAGATAAGGAAGTGTTCATAGACCATACGTTTGAAAATAGGGAGAGACTTAGCTTGTCGAATAGAAGTGGATAGAGCATTCCACAGCTTTATGGCATGTACGGTAAAGGATGAGCTGGAATGGAAGGGGCGGAGAGTTTTTAGTTGAAGAGTATGTGTTGAGCGGAGGGAGCGGCTATGGGTTTGGTGAAGGTATTCAAATCGTTCCTTGAGGTAATGGGGTGTGTTTGGGACGAAAAGGATAGAATATAGGAGTGAAAGGAAGTGTGATGATCTATGTAGTATAATTTATTCTAGTTATTTTTAATTAATATTGCTTCCTAATCGTCAAATCTTAGTGTGATCTGAGCCATAAAACCGAAAATGGTCCATCAGACTAACGCTTGCCCCGCGTTCATCATCCTCTGACCTACTATTGTAGGTACATGTATTGCAATTTCACCAGCAACCCTTCAAGCCAGACTACAGCAATGCTGCTTGTGGCAGGTTAAAAACTTGATAGATCTCAGGCTTCCCCTGGCTTGGTCAGTCCTTTCACAAACAGTTCCTACTAGCAACTTTAGAGTGGTTAGAGCTTTTGGTTTCCCAAGCTCCCCAAAGCCAACCCTTTGACAATGAGATTAACATCTGTTTTGACACGTCTGTCGTTTTCCAGGCGGGATCTGCTGGACGGGTATGGACCGCGGCGGGCGCTGCAGCTCGGTGGCGGCCCTGCGCGTGGGCCGCGCAGAGTGCTGCGCCGGCGGCGCGCGCGCCCCCGCGGCCTGGTCACCGCGCGACCTGGACAGCGGGGAGATATTCTTTTACAAGGCGCTGTCGGGAGGCGTCCCTTGTACGGCTTGCGCAGGTAATTTTGAAACTCCTATAGTTAGGGGGAATACGCAAAGAAACAGACGAGTTATGAAACTGTCATAATATGGCAACTTGTAAGAAACAAATCACCATAACCAAATGGTGATTTCTTTATTCCGAGAATTATGCCATGTCATGCTGATTCTCGGAAGAAAGAAATCACCATTTGGATATGGTGATTTCTTTCTTACGAGTTGGCAGCACTACTAAGTGATAGACATGCGACATTGCACGACCAAGGGGGTCCTACTCGTAAAAACCAAAATCAAAGTTTCTGATTCGTTTTTACGCAAACGAAATAATAATGTAGGTGACAATAGTAGTAGGTTTTGCTTGAAAACTAGTCAAAAAGTTTAGTGATTTATGAAAATAAATCACTCTTGCCGTTCCTTGTAGTGCTTGCGCAGATGAGTTTGCACGCACTGCCTGGAGAGAATCGTTGGAGGTGACTAAGCCAAAATGCTAAGGCGACAGCTGGCAGCCTGTTCACCGCGTGACCTGGATATCGGTGGGATATTCTTTCGGCTATCGGGAGGTGTTTATTGAATCGTTTGCGTAGGAAATTTTCACTATTTAGGTAGAGATGCGCTAGATAATTAGGAGAGATTGAACAATATAGGTAATACCTTAATCACATTACCTATGTAGCTTCGTTCGTCGACTGCAATGAGAGGACACCAACCTCATTTCTGACCAAGGTGGTAGAAGTATATTAATCAGTGTCTTTTTCAGAAAAGATACATCCACCTTTAATTCTGTAAAATATTCATATATTTTTTTAACGCTTTGATCTCTACTCAATGTCTTACCTAACTCTAAATCTCTGTCACACATTTACGCGAAAATTATGTGTTAACAACAGAAGTTATCAGATTATTTGTCTTTGTGCCAACAATGAGTATTTCTGAATTATTGTTTCATTCCAGAAGTAGACGCTATCGGGCAATGCACCTGCCCTAATTATTACTGCAAACGGCTTAGAATCTCATATCGACACTTGCGATTTGTTTGTTTGCTCAACTAATCCTGTTCCCCGTGTATTGTGTCCTTTATTTTTACAGTTAGTCAACTTATCTATGAAGGCTTACTTCTATCGGTATCTTGCATCTATCTGGTTTCCGCCTGCACAATGAGTTTAAAAATGTACCTACCTACCACTAGAATCACACTAGAATCTCGAATACCTACATGCAGGTAGTTATCCAGCTAATGGTTATGTGATGGTATTTTGAAAGCCCTTCTAACGCAGCATGAAGATCGGAAACAATCTTTGCCTTTAAACTTAACCTTAACTAGAATACACTGAAATAAATTATACTTATAATAACAGGCAAAAGGAGCAGATTCAGCATTGTGCTGCCAAACGCATGCCTAGAGCATGCGGCGCTGATTTTAAATCTATACTCCCCTCGGGTAGGTTGACTTGACACCGATAGTAGGTTCCTAAAGTTGTACATCTATTTCAATTATACAATCCAAACCTCGTCTGCAGGGTGCATACAGTTTCTTACATGTGGGTTCATAAATTATTAATTATTATCTTTATAGTGAATGCACATGATTAAATCATCGATAAACTTTCCTGGTTTCTTGAGAGACTAAACTCCGGACCTGAATTGTTACGAATCTACCGCCTTAAGGCAATAAAAAAATCCCTCTTAGAAAGTCAATCAAATTCCCTCTTACGTTACTTTTCTTCCAGAGTCCTGCGCGGGCGTTTCTTGCGGACCCGGTCGCCGCTGCGTAGTCCGCGGCGGTCGAGCGCGCTGCGTTTGCGCAGCGGCTTGTCGACGGGTCGGTACCGTTTGCGGTAGCGACGGCAAGACGTATACATCGCTCTGTCGACTGCGACGGAAGGCCTGTCGGCGGCCGGCGAAGCATTTAGTGCTGGACTACCCGGGACCTTGTCAAGGTAAGGCACTTGTTATCAGCCCACACACATTTACTGCTGGATCCGGCTTCCTCCCCCACGACGCTACGCTTAGCGGTCCTGAGCCGCCTCGATCCATCGACTCACTGCGAGCGCTATAATGTCGGTCCATCGGTGTAGATGGAAACCTAACTAGCAAAATCCCTCTTACGATACCTCTCTTCCAGGCTCCACTGTTTACACATTTAGGCAATAAATACCTACAGCAGGCACCATTATATCAGACCAGCGGCACAGTTAATATATACCAGCAGCTCGGACGTACATACAGGACCAAATTGTGGAAGCAAGTTCTTGCAAGACAATGCGATTGGTGATCTGTCTACTTCTTGGTTGAAATTTTAATATTCTTCGAAAAACATTGACTTTACTACCTGATGAACTACCAGAAACTACATTTCAGTCATATGTATGGTATTTTTATGGTATACAAAGTTTGTGGTAAAAAACCATTTCAGATTTGTAAAGCGCTAATTTTGCAAGAGCCGTGCATAAAGGCCACCTTTCAAGCGTTTCAAAAACTGCCAGCTTGAGGCTTGACCTGATTTTGAGCAAGTCACAATAAAATGCCGATGCAGGTTTAAACTTAGCTTACCTTCGAGATAAGCTTCTTTTTCTTCAATAAGCTAGGTCATTTCATAGGTGTATTTATTAAGTAAGTAAATAATTTATTTGTCACATAAAACACACACATACAATTTTTTACATCAAAAATGGGAAAATTAACACAACGTATATAAGAATTAAATGTTAAAACAAAGAATAGAGGCAACTGTTATACGAGTACCTATGCTAATGTTCCTTGTGCTATTTAAATCTAAATTAATATAATATTTATATTAGGATCCTTTTAAGACTTTTTAATAATATTACCTATACCTAATATCTATGTAATCAGAAGTTCTACGCGCAATTTTTGTGGTAGGTAAAAATTTGACTTACTGATGAAAATTTGACGCTTACGATAGCGGCAGGTGGAAAATTTGACCTTATCCCGTTAATTTTTTAGAAAAAATTGCTGCTACAAAATTGCTGTGTCAGTACCTCTACTTTGGAACTAGGTACCAATAACAGTTTGGTCAATATGTACGTAGCTAACTGCAGTATTGAATAAGAGAACAGAACTTTTACGTGTCATGATTAGGCTTGTTCTTGCTCGTTCAGCAAAGAGATCGCTCTGTCCTAGTACAATCATATTAATGTACTAGTTCGGACTTCTAGTACTATTAGTACCCCACTCGGCAAAATTTTTGGGTCGTTGTAATCATAGGCTTTTTAATGCTCCAAAATATGCAATAGGTTGTTTTGTGTCAGAAACTAGATTGGATACTATTTAAATTTACTGAATATTAATTTAAATATTAATTCACCAAAACATACACGAAAACGGACGAAATATCCGATTAACGACGAAATATCGAAATGCAATGATCCTTCGCTTACTCGTAACAAAAATAATACTAGTAGGTAGATACATACATATTAAACTTACAAAAGTTCCAAACATAAAATACTAACAGCGCAATTTGATCTCTATGTTCAAACAAATAAAGTTTCTCATACATTACCCTTATAACTCCGTCTCTTTTACTACCGGGGATTATGCGCTGTCTATCTCTGTTCTACCTTATTCGTTCCTTTGAGACAAGTTAAGTTACTACTGAACTAGAGAACTAAATGCATATCTCCGTCTCTCTTACTACCGGGGAATATGCACTGTCTCTATCTCTGTTCTCCCTTAATTATTCGTTGATCTTCTAGTTCCGTCTGACACGGAATCACGGAATGTAACAGTGAACTAAAAGAAACATTGTACTAGGGAACGAGTAATCGAAATGCGTTCTCAGTTCTTAGTTCTAGTTAACAGTTCTTTTTATTCTTGTTATTAGATTTTAAACTTTATGGCTTAGAAAATAGTGATTCAGAAGCCAACTTTTTTAGTGGTTTCGAGATTTCGTGACTGAAGAGCAAGTGAACTACTGAACTACTAGGAACTAGTTGAGCTGAATCGTTCTTACTAGTTCACTGGTCGGAACTAATTCATTTTAGTTCATTATTCCTGAACTACATAAGACTAGTCATGATATACTTCCGGTCAAAAACTCTAGTCGCAAGCATTTTCCCTATTAGGGGTTAATAAAAGTAGGCAAGAAGATAAAGGCATAGAATAGAAGAAGACGGAAGATGTTCTGGTCGACAGTTTTTGTCTAGAGTCCTATTCGAATAGGCTTCACAGGCGGAGTTTTCATAATTCTCCGTTTTCCTTTGAAAACTAACTGTAATGTACTGATACATACTGATACTTCCGTTATGACTGTTATGAGAGCCTAATAACTCATATTTATGCATTTTCACGTTAATGTTAATGCTGGTCACACTATGAAGCGTCGATAATGAGTCTGTACTTTGAAGGGGTCATAAACAGCTTGTACTTAGGTACACACTTAACTATATTTTAGTAGACTTCGCTGTTGCTAGGCGCTTTCACGGCATAAGTTCAGATTCTTTCAGTATCGCAACTCCGAAGCTTCTCCGTAAAACTAGGTAGGTAAAATATTCGGTGAAAACTTAGTGAGGTTGAACTCAAAGTTAAAAAAATTAATTAATTACTCTCTGTTAAATACGAAATAACTTCAGGTCATTGTGACCAGTTGTGTGAAGTTATTTCGTCGTGTGAACAAATATTTTAAATTTCTTCTAAAAATTCTAAATTCGACATTGTTCGTACTTCATTTCTTTAAGAGTTTAGATCTTGCAGACTCTTGGACACGTCAAATATTTAAAATTACAGTAGTAAAACTAGGAAATAATATATAGTGGTCACTTAGAATTATTTGTTCACTTCAATCTTTTTAAAGTACCTAAATAAGTCAACAAGGAACCTATACCTTTTTTGGTAGTCAGTTTTCGAGTTGGAGCTTAACCCGTCCCAAGCTTTTTTATCCTCTAGCTAGTTAATCTGATATTTTATAAGGCTGATTATAATACTAGAATCCCAAGAGCTTATAAGTCTATCAATAAAACACTTGATCTTTCCCTGAAATCTGCTTAAACATCTTTCTTTGTGTTCAAAGAGTAGAAACACCTGAGTTACTGTTTCCTTACATCTTGCCGTTAGTTTAGTGCCTATGATGTATGTAATGAAGGTTCCTATACTACCTAGACCGCCTAGAATGATGGATTACTGTTGCTATGCGGTCGATGAATCATAGTCATGACTAGCGTTTTTCCGCGGATCTGGTTGACTTTGTATTATTTTACACCTATGTATGTGCTTGTTTAAAACAAAACTAAAAACCAACCCCCGGGACATATACATACATATGTATGTATGTACATAGTAATGTATTTGGCTCGGGATCAGACTTCTTCCGATTTCAAAGAAATTAAATGATATCCCAAAAATTTATGATTTCGACGGGACTTGAACCCGCGACTTTCCCCTCAATACGGGACTGCGCTAACCAACTGCGCCACGAAATCAAGTACCCGACGTGTAGAGTTCTTCCAATTTTTTTGATTCCGACACTGTTGCTATGCGGTCGATAAATCATAGCCATGACTAGCGTTATTCCGCGGATCTGGTTGACGGTCTATTATTTTACTTGAATGTTATAAAAATTACTTAAATCAGACTTCGAACTCTAAGTTTCGCAGGACAAATATGGACTTAGTAATGTCTCGAGTACAATAATAATGAGAATGATTCCAAATACCATTCTCTTATCTTTATTGACAAAGAAAATAACAATCAAATAATATAAACAAATCAATTGTAAATACTAGTTATTTACAATTAAAACAATTGATCTAACTGCAGACTCAATATCATTATTTTTTAACCAACTTCAAAACGAGGAATTTCTTAATTCGTCTGTATGTTTTTTTTGTATGTATGTTACGCGATATCTCCGCCAATTATGAACCGATTTTGAAAATTCTCTCACTATTGTATAGAAGATGATCCGGAAGGGGTCCCATAAAAATTGTATCCCCTTAAAATTAGTGTAAAAGTAAGGGAATTACGCCAAATTATTCATTTTTTCGACTACGACAGGAGATTCAATGTTCAGGTGTTAGTATGCTTTTTTCTTTATCAAAATCTACCTACCTTTAAGAAGATATGATATTTATTTTCGTTTTGTATAAATAATGTTCCCGGAGTGATCCAATAAATTTATTTCCCAGTAAAAAATACAATACTATTAGATATGTTTGTCCCGCAACTGTTTAAATCTACCTAAAGGAATTCGAATCAGCTTTTAGTTTTTGAAAACGATCAAATTATTTCAAAGCCGATTGAAAAGTCAGTAAACGATAATATTTTCTTATTAAAACGTTGCTCAAACAGCCAGACATAAAATTCTTATTTATATCTGTAGAGATAATAATACCGTGCTGCAATGATAAATTAATATGCAGCCAGTTGATTGTACTTACCTCGATATTAATTGAACGGTTATTAGCATGGTACGTACTTATATATTTTGTGTTGGTATTTGTACTGTTAATTGCAGTGGATTCTAGGTGTGTATTTAGTGTTGTGCACCTTGATTTATTTCATGACTAGCTGCTGCCCGCGGCTTCGTACGCGCTTTTCATGTACCCTTTGTCCGTTTCCCGGGATACTATCTACCTCCCTGCCAAATTTCATTAAGATCCGCTCAGCCGTTTAGGCGTGAAAAGGTAACAGACAGATAGAGTTACTTTAAAATTTATGATATATTATATATGATATGATGAATTTATGATTTTTATCATATTAGTAGGATTTAACTATTGCTAGAAAGAGAGAGAGAGAAAAAGAGAGAGAGAGAGTTAATTTACTGTGTACTTGGTCTTTAGTTTTATTGACCGATAGATACCTACTTAAAAAAACATAGTTGTTTTCTGTTATCGGGGGGATGAGTCTATTTGACGTTAGTAACGGGACGTGATCGTCACGTCTCCTTTTTAACCGACTTCAAAAGGAGGAGGTTCTCAATTCGTCTGTATGTTTTTTGTTGTATGTAATGTTACGTACGCGATTTCTCCGCCAATTATATACCGATTTTGAATATTCTTTCACTATTGTATAGAAAATGATCCTGAGGGGGTCCCATAAAATTTTTAATTATCCCCAGGGGATTATTATTTATCCCGCAAAACTTAAAATAAGTGTAAAATTAAGGGAATTTGCAGTCAGTTTATCGTTTTTTAAAACATGCCATATTTTTTCCTACAATTTGGTAGAGCGTCTCTATCGTGCGGACAGGGAACTACGCAAATCCTACTAATATTATAAATGTCAAAGTTGGTATGGATGGATGTATGGATATTTGTTACTCTTTCACGCAAAAACTACTGAACCGAAAAGGATGAAATTTAGTACGGGTTTAGTTTGAGACCTGGAATAACAGAAAGGCAATTTTTTATCCCGATAAAACGGGGGCGATGGCGCGGGCAGCAGCCATATAAAAATATACCGATCACGTCTCGTTACGTTACTAACGTCAAATAATCACTCACCCCCTGCTAATAGCAAGGTATTCAAGAACACATAATTTGATTGTTTAAAAAAAAACTGACACCGAATCCCTTAGTTTGAAATTGTTTTTTATTTGTTGTGGGATAAATACTAATCCCTGGGGCGGAAATAAAATCCCCACCTCTGAATCATCTTCTACGGAACTGCAAAAGAATTATCCAAATCGATCGATAAATGACGAAGAAATCGATGGACATATTGTGTAGGTTTAAAGGTATGACTGTACATACTATGTTATAAAAAAACGACAAATAAAAAGAAGTCTAACTTTTTTCTTTCGGTTTTTCATTCATTGACTAGTCTAACAACTTCAAATACCTACTTAGTAGTAATAAATAAAACACGATCATTAAAAGTTTATTACGAGTACCTTAACCTGATAAATGACATCCTCTCAATTAACTAGCGAACGAGCCCTTAAATCAAGCTTTTAATCTGCAGTATATTTAACAGAAATATTGCAACAGGTGGAACGGGCCCTTAAGTGCTTACGTTCCACTCCGTTTTCATACAATCGTATAATTCGTTCTAATATTATCAACCTATTTAGGTAAAAACCGAAGCTGAAAACTTACCTACTTATACCATGAAGGAGTTTGACTAACGCCGCAAAGGGGTTCATGTTGGCAGGTACTAAAAAATAATCTTTGTTTATAACTAGCTGCTGCCCGCGCCTTCACCCGCTTTTTATCGGGATAAAAAATACTCTAAATGTTATTCCAGGTTCCAAACTATACCCATAGCAAATTTCAGCCTAATCAGTTCAGTAGTTTTTGCGTGAAAGAGTAACAAATATCCATACATCCATCCACACAAACTTTGTCATTTTTAATATTAGAGGATGTAGTAGGATAGGATGAACCTTATCATGTGTGTTTTTATTATACGTAGGAAAACTTCTAATACTTTAAAAGTTTAAATAATATCCTAATTTACGACCACGACGGGACCTTTTCCCCAACCCGCCATTTTTTGAAAATTATTAAAATTCTTAGAAACTCTGTCACAACATGAAACAACTGAATAATTAATAAATAAAAAAAAAATTATAGGGTTCCGTACCCTCCGCTGTCTGTCCGTCCATCTGTCCGCCTGTCAATGGGATGTATCATAAGAACCGTAATAGGCGGATAAATGAAATTTTCAGAGAGTTTACGAGTATATTTCTCTTGCGCTATAACAACAAATAGTGAAATTACGAGTAAAATAAATATAAAATTTAAGGGGCTCACATACAAACAACGTGATTTTTTGGAGGCATTTGCTCTACGTTTGTCAAGGCTGTTCTCTTGAACCATAATAGATAGATAGTTGAAATTTTGTCAGTATATGTATGACTATTACGGTTTTAAATAAAAATACAATAAATCTAATAATTAAGAGGGCCAACGTCCATGCCACGTTGAGTACCGATCACCGAAGTAAAGGAACGTTGGGTGCGATCAGTACTACCGCGTCATATCGGCTTTTTGCTTTTTTCGTAATCCATCAAAACATCTGTTTTTACATTCCTTTTGCGACATAGTTTTGTTCGATGGTACAAAACCCTTGGTGTGCGAATTGACCCGCACATGGCCGGTTTTATTTTGTATCGAATTTTTATTTAAACCGTATTTTATCATTCAAATTATTATTCTATGAATCTGATACACATGCCGATACATCTTTTCTCTCTAAAATAGCGAAAGTAGAATCGACTCTAACAAATCAAGCAGTTTACGGAGTTTTATAATAAATTCTTCGTTGCTAAAACGTTTGTATGGAAACAGCCTCAGTTGCTAAGTACACTAACACCTTAATGTATCTGGACATGGACGTCTGGTCTGATATCATCTCAGTCAGTGCAGTCTGGTCTGGTCTAGATTATAAATAGATCAGCCCGCGATACCGTATTGAATAATAAACTTAATAGTCATGGAGACTTTGGTAAGAAATGATAGATCCTGAAGAAAATGCTTTAGTTTTTCTGTTTCTGGAGAAAAATGTGCTAGATCTATTATATAATTAATAATGCTGGACAATTCACACAGCATCATCTAGCCCCAAGCTAAGCAGAGCTTGTGTTTTGTATACGAGATAACTGTTACTTAATAATAGGTACTTAATTCATTATACTAGATAAGATAGATATTTTTATAATAAAACACCCAGAGCACCCTGAACAAATATCTGAAGATAGTACTAATATTTGTCCCAAGGCAGGAATCGAAACCACAACCTCCTGCTTTGTAGGCGGACCTCCGCCCGTTGCACGGTCCGCGCGGGCCGTACGTAGAATAAGTCATAACCGATTTAAGGGAGTCTAATGTAAAACTCTTTGAAAATCAGCTTTCCACACGTCTTTCACTTTTCCATCGTTTTCATATCATACAGGATGTTCGGCAGACCGTGTGCCATACGGTAACTGGGTGTCAAACTTATAGAACAGGCAAACATGCCAAAATATTTAATAAAAAACATTATAAGCCATGTTATTACGTGAAGAACCATGAAGTATAAAAATGTTAGAGCACTAAATAGTTCAAATGCTGGGAAAAAATACCCGAGAGGCTTTTCAGGGTTAAAAAAATCCGCCAAGCTATTACAATTGGTTCCACCAACACGTAAGCCATGTTATTTCGTCCAAAAAAGTTACAGCACTAAATAGTTCAAAAGCTGGAAAATTAAAAGAAAAGTTATTAAAAATAGGCGAAAGCCTTTTCAGGGTTGCTAAGCTATTGCAATTGGTTCCTTCTACCCCCAGTTACCATAGTATCAGAGAGACAGAGATAATTATAATACGATTCTGAAGCAATATTTTTGTCATCCCAAGTTTCAATCCAGATTAATCCAGTAGGTAATGACGACCACTCTCCTACTACCGCTAGTAAATTGATCGTTTATTCTGGAACCTCTCGTTGCATACATCTCCATTGCATATGTACAGTCAGCTGCTCAGATATCGTACACTCCGAAGTTTTCTCTATTAACTTACTCCGAACTTTTCAAATTAATATCTACGTACACATTTGTCGTAAATACAAAGTATGTACCTAGTCATCGTACTTGTCAGAATGCGGCATATCAAATATCAGTATTACTAAAAATACACTTACCATTTAGTCAACTTGAAAATTTGGCAGTGTATACATATCTGTGCAGCTGACTGTATGCCCGATACAGCTCAATGGCTCCTTGCGATACGAGATACGTCTTGTATCGCATAAGTTTCAAGTTTCAGTGCAGTGCCGATTAATCCAGTAATGACGACCACTCCCCTACTATCGCTAGTAAATTGATCGTTTGTTCTAGAACCTCTCGTTGCATATGTCTCCATTGCAAACGCTTGGTGCAGCTCACAGCTCAATGGCTCCTTGCGATGCGCGATACGTCTTGCCCGGGGTGCATTTGGATGAGGTGCTACTGTTGTAACTCGATACAGACTCGATTGGTTGGAATTTGTAAATGGCAAGTGTTTTAAAACGTTTGTCTTTTCTGAGTTTGGAATAAATAAGGAAAGTATAGCATAAATTATCAACTAGGTATGCGTTTAGTTAGAATTCACGATATGTCCATTGTCCATGACTATTAAAATTTAAGAATTATAATTATTCCAGGTTTCCTGAGTAATTATAATTCTTAATCCTATTCCATAATGACACTGATGGCTTTCACGCCATAATGCGCAAGAAGACCGCGTCCCTGATGAGCAGAGTAAGGGGCAGCCAAAACAGCATCCTCAAGACCGTGGCGGAATGCGTCATATCTCCGCTCTGGAGGTGCCTTGTGCATAGGATGATCAATGAGGCAAACTACTTCCCTGGTTGATTATTCTCGGCACAACGCACCTTCACCTACTCTTTAATTTTAATTTTGGTCTTTATTTTTAGTATAATTCCATTTTTCTTGTTTGTAATTTGGTATTAAGTTAATATAGGTTATGGATCGTCTGTTATCTGAAATAAAATATTTTTGTTTTTATTTTTTATTTATTTATAAAGGTGTTTCCAGAAAAAAAAAAATGATAGCGAAAAGGTTTACCAATTCGATGTTTTTAAATTAGGATCTCACCAGCACTTCTGCCTTACGATGTTCCAACATATCTTACTAAAAAGCAGCTTTCTTTGGTTTCATTTGACGATAACGCAAAATTTCATGGACTATGAAAGCATTTTAAGAAATTCTCGTGAAGTTGTGCCGATCACGATAAATAGGTACCAAAGTAAGTAGGTACCACTATAAGTAGGTAGGTATAGGGTTCAAACTTGTTTTGCGACTTAAAGATGCGCGACTGCGGATGATCTGACTATTCGAATGATCTACAACTACTAATTTCCTCATTCGACTTGAATATTAGTTATACACTAATCTTCAAAGTCGAATGACAACTACTAATTAATTACTAATTGCCCTCTACGAATTGATCACTCATGGCTCCAATTTGACTTTGTTATTCGACCGATTATTTTGTGTGATTGGAATGAATGAATTATTCCTCGCTTCCTGCGGGGATTGAACGGATTAGTAACACTTTTTTATCGAATCGAAACCGACTCAGGCAGTCGAACGAGCGACTCGCGATTACTAACCAAATTAGTTACTAATTTGCTCTAGTCATTCGAATCGTTCGAATGATTTGTCAAGTCGAATAATTCAATAATGAAATCATTCACAGTCGCGCATCTTTATTGCGACTACATATCAACAAAAATCATAAACCAACGTTATTTACGAGAACCATCAGTTACGCTTCGATTGTAACTCGTAGAAAATAGTGATATATATATATACTCAATTTACTAATCTGCAGGCTGCAGATTAGTAAATTGAGTAGAACTGAAATTCCCGCATTTGATTTTGTTCAAAGTTACCAAGCTTTTAATACATATACTTAACGGTCTCTTTTTTATGATAAACAATGCAGGAAACTAGCTCATCGTGGTAAAAGTCGCGTAGGGCCCGCGCAGGCTCGCTGTCGTATGCAATTGATGAGTATCCTGGCCGATAGGTTTTCAATAAGTAGGCACTTGATTAAAAAACTAAAATTAAAACGCAATAGGACTAAATAGGATGAATAACTTGATAGGTCCCAAAGGTTGGTGTTCTTTGAAAGATAATCGAATAAGTAGCAGCTTCATCCGTCAATTTTGACATTAAATACTTTCATTACCTACGACCCTACGACGCACATAATCACCAAGGTGTTCCATGTAGCGGCGGGTAGCGCGCCCTTTGAGGTCTTCGCTCCGTGCCGAGGCTGGGCAGTAAATGCATTAACATATGAAAACTTCTGTCAAAACCGACAATGAAAATGTAATCGTCAAATTACCTTTTACAAAAACGAACAAATGATTAAATTGGGCCACTGAGTTACGCATCTAAGCTGATCAGTATTAACTATGTCGCGTCGGTAGATAAGCTACAAGTTGGCTTTTTTGCTAGAGGGTACTCGGCCAGTAGTAACTAGCTAGACCAGGGCAATCGAAGTATGAAGTAGATATTCATACGTAAATTACACACCACTAATAAGTAGGTACTAGCTGCATATTTAATAACTATAATTTTCAAAACACATCTCAACTCACACGGATGCATGTAAGGTAAGATAGAGGAAACTCGAGCAAAAACTTACTGAAAATTTAAGCCCTCCTCGGATTGGTTTTCGATTTAAAGTAGAAATTGAGATAACGTATACATGCCCACTTAGCAAAGAATACGTCGGGTCGGGTTTAAAAAATAATGTAACAAACTCCCTTCATATCGACGCAGGGGAAACCATTCTTCATAAGGATACCAAATATTTGACTGAATTAAAAAACTTTATTGACAAAGAAAATTATAATTAAAGAAAATAAACAAATTAGAACCAGTGTTTACTGCAATTAAAAACAATTGAGCACACTGCGTGATTCAATTCAATCTGTGTAAAAAATTGGGCACGTTTAGTTTAGACCAAGTATAAGTCGATGTTTTAGTTTCTTAGAAACTTATTCTAATTGATTTTACGACGTTCATACACATTCAACCAGATGTAGGTACTATCCCTACTATAGCTTCCTCACCATACCTCACTCCTTTTACTTCCTACCATTGCTCGCAAGGCCATATTTCAACAAGCCATAACTCAATACACTGCAATTCGGATTGTACTGCAAATTGCAATTTATTGAAACTAAATAAAACATGTCGGAGACAATTACCATAAATGCTACCTACTTAGTTTAAATAAAATTTGAATATTATGTCAGTGCCGCCAGACAATTTTCTTAAGCGATTGGAAAACCAGAACTTTGAGAACACTGTGATTACAGATTAAGCTGAAAAGGGGATTCTGGACCCTAAGCACAGTTATTTGTGCTTAGAGTCTCTTCTTTTTCAGTTTCCTCCTCGCATGCGCATGCACATTTTCAATTATCTACATTAAAATGAAATAAATAGAAACAGGCTGTTGTGCAAAATGCAGGTTCATTATAACTGAACTTATATGAAGTGCAAATGAAGAGCCGATTATGCTGCTACATTATGGGTAAATCCCAGCTTTAAATACGCGTCTACCTTTATGATAAGTAAGACTACGACTTATAAAATATACATTCAAATTATTTTCGAACGGTTAACCAGGCGTTATATTATAAGTGTATATAATAGGTGGCATAATGAGACCTTGCTGATACACGTTTT
This sequence comes from Eupithecia insigniata, assembly GCA_947859395.1. Lineage (NCBI taxonomy): Eukaryota > Metazoa > Arthropoda > Insecta > Lepidoptera > Geometridae > Eupithecia > Eupithecia insigniata. The sequence goes on along the minus strand of OX402009.1, from coordinate 5,490,723 downwards.
TCTCGCCGTGAAAATCTACCGTGGAAAAGCACGGTTGTCACTGTTGTATGCATCACTATGGAAATTTGTTTTCTTCACGTCACGGCGGCGACGGCGTGTGTCGGTGGAGTGTGCCGTGTCTGCACTTCGTCGCGCCGCCGGCCGCCGTGCTTTCCATGGCGGCAATTAGGCATATTCACAAATAGAAGTCTTGCTGAATCGTTGCTCTTGAATAATAATACTCTTTTGCAATAAAATAAAACCAAAAAACAAAAATAATTCTCTAAAGTATTTATTAGGGAACACGTAGACGAAATTTCATTGAAATATGTAAAATAATAACTAAATGACACTGGTTTTTCCGTAGAAGTATCACTGTAAAAATGAAGATTTAGTGGCAACTTCGCGATTTTTTTCTATCGAGTCAAGTTTAGTCAATCGTGTTTCGGCTCCCATAAGTTACTAACTAGAATCCCAAACTTTAAATGCTCATCAAAAAATTATAAAAAATTCAATGATTTCTTGCCTTAAAATTGATTTTTCGTACAGTCAATATGTGCGTTTTGGGACTCACTTCACCTAAACCGTACAGCGTGCTAGCCGGGGCCACTGGTTCACGCGACACGTTTTCACGTTAAACGGTACGGCGTAGGTAGCGCGGCGTTCTGCTGTAGCGTTATAAAACCGTGTCATGGACAAGAGCTCTAAAGCTGTGTAAGGAAGCTAATATCGTTCTGAGATTCAATAGGAAATAGTTACAAACAAATTTATTCACGCTCTAATGTAGCTTTTATAAATATCTCAGGTTTAGTAAAGTAAGAATAAAATATCACGCAGACAGTTACCTACATCATTTATTATCCATCGTTTGTTTTCTAATAACTACCTGTTCACATGGAGCCAATTAAGAAAGCGAATGGTAAGTATCTAATAAAAAAATAATTATAACTTTTATGTTAAAATGATTAGAATAACGTTTAACTCTTATAAAACTATATTACCTAATAGTTAATAGTTTAATAGGTGCATCCTGTGCATTCCAGATGGCAGCGCGACCGCGCAGGGGCGCGCCCCTGCGCGGTCGCGCTGCAGTCTGGACAGTGAATGCGTTGAACTAAATGAATAGCAGTAATATTAGATGATAATTTGATGATCCCACAAGTCTCAATTATGGGATGTAAAGGATGAATGCACAGGATGCACCTATTAAACTATTAACTGCGGTGGCGCGGCTGCGGAGCGGACACCAGCTAGTAGGACTCTCAGAACTAAGTACATAATGTGCGTCGTTGGCAATGAAAGTGTTTAATATTTTGTGACGTGTCCAAGCGTCCTGGGCAATGAATGCGTTAAACCAAATGAATAGCAGTCATGTTACGAGTAGATGATAATTTGATGATCCCACCAATCTCAGTTATGGGCTGTAGAAGGCATCATATCAGCCCATACACGTCCACGGCTGGACATACGCCTCTCCCATACGACACCACAAAGGAAGGCACAGGGTGCGCGTATTAAACTATAAAGTATACTTTTATAAGAGTTAAACGATATTCTAATAACTTTCTGGTTTGATAAAGTAGGTAAGGTACTAAAGTGCAGATCTTATGTTTTCTGTTTTTCGGTCCCAAATTTGAGGCGATAATTCGGATCGAGCTTGAAATATTGCAACGATTTATTTTTAGTTCATATAAAATGTGTAATGCAAAATTACTTTTACAATAAAAGTTGTAATTATCTTTGTTAATTAATCATGTACGGCATGATTAATTAACAAAGATAATCAGACATCGTACGGCCGATTGAGCCGTTAGCAACACCGAGTCACCTTCATGGCTTTCAAAGGTGTCATAACCGCAATAGGCCCTACGACGGCTACGACCCAGACGTCCTCGTTTCATGTTATGAATAATTTGCGATAACATTGCCGTAAAGTCCGCTTAGGGTTACCATACCTGTGGAGTAATCCGTCTTTTAGACAAAATACAAGTTTCATAATTTGAAGTAGCGAGTTCGATTCCGGTTTCTGTACAACTGTTTGTACAATTTGCAGTATTCTTTTTTGAGTTTTTTCTAAGTGTAATAAAAATATACCTAGGTATATGTACCTATTTGAATCAATTAATTATCTATGTATATTAGTTATCTAGTAGGTACAATACATAATCTTATTAGATAAGTTGATACAATGTATTACTGTGTACAATAAAGAATTACAAAGAACACAAGCTCTACTTAGTTTGGGGCTAGATGATGCTGTGTGAATTGTCCAGCATTAGTATTATATTAGTATTTCAGTAAGGCATTTAGAATATTTTTTACATCTTTAATTTGAATTTGTTTTCGCTCGTTCAAATACAAATACAAAAAAAACATTTACTTAATGTTTTATTATTATCCTAACTTGTGAAATATCGAAAGTAACCTAATCTTTTATCACACCCCGCCGTTTAAGTCGTAAACTATTTTACGAGTGTGGCGTAGGCAAAACCACGGGCCGACCGCAACTTTATGTAGGTACGTAAGTACATATTATTCTAATTGTGTATGAAGGAACTTCAAATAAATAAATAATACTGAGCAGTTCGTGTAGTCCAATATGTTTAACTATCTGTGTCACACAACATCATCTAGCCTCAAACTTATCATAGCTTGTATTAATACAATATTTTACATAAATAGATCAACATTATCTAGCCCCAAACTTATCACAGCTTTTGTTAATACAATACATTACATAAATAGATCAACATCATCTAGCCCCAAACTAATCACAGCTTTTGTTAATACAATACATTACATAAATAGATCAACATCATCTAGCCCCAAACTAATCACAGCTTTTGTTAATACAATACATTACATAAATAGATCAACATCATCTAGCCCCAAACTAATCACAGCTTTTGTTAATACAATACATTACATAAATAGATCAACATCATCTAGCCCCAAACTTATCACAGCTTTTGTTAATACAATACATTACATAAATAGATCAACATCATCTAGCCCCAAACTAATCACAGCTTTTGTTAATACAATACATTACATAAATAGATCAACATCATCTAGCCCCAAACTAATCACAGCTTTTGTTAATACAATACATTACATAAATAGATCAACATCATCTAGCCCCAAACTAATCACAGCTTTTGTTAATACAATACATTACATAAATAGATCAACATCATCTAGCCCCAAATAATCACAGCTTTTGTTAATACAATACATTACATAAATAGATCAACATCATCTAGCCCCAAACTTATCACAGCTTTTGTTAATACAATACATTACATAAATAGATCAACATTTAGAACCGAATTAATCACAGCTTGTGCTAATACAATACATTACATAAATATATATTTTTATACAAAGAAAACACCCGGAACATCCGAAAAAAATATCTGTAGATCGTAGAAACATTTGTTCCGAGGCAGGAATCGAGACCGCAACCTTCTGCGTCGCAGGCGGACCTTCGCTTGCTGTGCTAATGAGATCGTAAATTGTTTATTTGTAAATGATAACTGAAATGTTATCTCATCATCAGCTCTTTTCGACCCACAGGCGTGCATTGAAGAGGTTAATTTTTACGGTATTCGTGGCGGTCTTGTGTTTGAGCTATACCCTACATGGGTCTCTTCGAGTCAATAGGTGTCTTCTAGACCTTCGTGATAGACCGTCGGCCACATCATCACTTTCCATGAGGTGAGATTGTGGTCAAACGAAGGTCTATCGACTAGAAAATAGCTAAATCTCTAGTTTCCGTTGTTCTAAGATTGTCTAACGAAAGCAGTCGGTTGAAAACAATGTTTCAAAGAACGATAGATAAATACCTATACATTTATTTGTTTACATGTTCATGTTCATTTATTGGTAAAATAATTATTACACGTCAATCCTTATTATACATATGTACGTATAAGTTGTTTGTATACATATAATAGTTAATTATAACATCTATAATAACAATAATTCTATAAGAATATTAATTAAATTAAAATACATTTACCTATTCCATGAATCAAATTTAAAATTAATCAATAATTGAAATCACATGAATAATAATAAAGTACAGTCTTATCTCAGAAATTCATCAATCCTGTAAAAGGATTGCTCAATGAGCCAGTTCTTTAATTTGTATTTGAACGATTGTATTGATTCCGCACTCGTGACTGACTGTGGGAGGCGGGTTTACTTAGTACATAGGCAGTATGAGTATGAACAAAACATATATGTATATCAATACAATAATAAAAAAATGTAACCCTCCTTGCGCGTCTGTAAGTTTCATAAAATTCCCTCAAACGAAACCCGATACCAATGCGCTAGCATTGATGAGTGAAGAATTCTGGAACCTCTAATCAGCCCGCTGGATCCCAGTGCAGCGCACAGTCCCTATGTAAAAAATACAGATATTTTCGGAAACTAATACGTCGAGTTACGTACGAAAGCTAGTGTCGTCTACCGTTTCTACGGCCGGCCGTAGAAACGGACCAAGATACTAGTTAAAAGCGACGTAAGCGACCAATATTTTTTTATTCCAAATCTACGAAATATTTTGAAAGTCCTATGTATAATTTGTTAAGATATTATAATTGCCCATCTTATTAACCATAATAACCATAATTTTACCGTATTAAGTAGTTAAACTTAGAAATAAATAAAAAAGGGTTCTTTGAAAAATAATTCTATAGAGAAAAATTTCACCTATCATGTTTCTTCTGCTCTATAATTTCATAAAAATCTTCAAATTTTAAATTCCAGTTTTGGGTAAGCTGAACTCCCACTGTTTTGGAGAAAAAAATACCGAAACATTTTTTAAATAGCAACTTAACGCCTTTTGTCCCTATTGTGCCCTAGTCTCAGCAGTCTCTAGTTTCCCATCTATCCCTGCTAGCAAATTTTGTAGCTAATACACTAACGAAAGCAGACAGGTCTCGCCGGCGACATACGTACTCCGATTTTCACGCAGTTATAGGCTCTAAGCGAGGGCTCTTGATAGTTGTCTCTACTAAAATAACGCCTATAAACCGCAGTACGATACAATCGGTAACTGTCGCGAACGTATTGGTGCGGCGCACGCTACGCGACAATGTAGAAATAAGATCTTCTAGGGATAAAAGTAAATACTAGCTTATCGGTTTTGCACACTTATGACAACATCATCATCTCATACCAGCTTATTCATGAAAATCATTTTATCATCTATCAATTCTATTTCATGTCCGTCTTAACAAATACTTGATAAAAGATATAAAATTTGAACGAAATCAAGCAAAATTACAGAGGTTTCTCTATGTTTACGCCCTCCGTCCCAATCCTGTGCTAGCAATCTCCAGTTTCACTTTTAGCTCTAGCATTGTTCATCCCTGCCGATACCTACACTAACGAAAGCAGTCATATCTCGCCGGCGGCGGCGACGCGGCATACTCCGATTATCACGCAGCAAGTATAGGCTCTAAAAGAAGGCACTTTAGCCGTCTCAACTAGAATAACGACTATAATGCGGATTGCAGACCGAAAGCTGAGGTAACTTAGTTTTACTTATATCGCATAGCTGACGCAGTTTTTCATACTACATTTGTAGGACCAACAGGTCTTCCGAGTCCCACTAAAACGCACACAATAAATGTGAATAAAGCTTCAGATTCAGCCGTAAAAGGAGGAGTTCAGTGCAAGACGTAGGTACATAAGATTATAGTATGCCAGGTCCCTTTAATAAAACGTACATATCAAAATAATATCATAGCAAACCAAATTTTATAAAATTCAGTCACGATTTGCTGCTTCTGTGCTAATAATATTGCTGCAGAAATATTTAATAGGCTGCTCAATGTCGCATTACTTGCTGACCAATTAAATCATTTTTGCCGACCACTATATGCAGCTCAATTCACTTTTTCTGCTGGCAAAATCAGAATCGGCTGACCAAAACCTCATTAATCTGCTGATCGTTTAAATGCCAAAGTAAAGTAAACCCAAAGTAAAGTAAAGCTAGGCAAAGCTGTTAAGGTACAGCACATTTCCGCAATGCGTTCAATTTGTAATTGGCAGTATAATGGCGAATGCAAGGTTTTACTTAATTTTTATTGCACAGAACCGTTCACTAACAGTTAACAGTAAGTATCTAAATGCTTGCGTCTAGGCACACTTTACCGACACTATGATTTCCTGTTACGAATCTATACTGACGAGAAAAAGTTGTCAAAATCAAAACGTAGCTCGTCACTGCATAATCAAACTTTTACCTGTTTAAAACTATTAAAACGATTTTATGTTATGTTGAAATTAATCATAAATATCGAATCATTATCGATAGGTAAGAAATACTGCCCAGAGATTTCTAGACAAAAGAATTCAACGCGCTAGACTATTAAAAACATAGTGTTTACACGTAGCAATTGGAGAGCCCGGTGAATACTGGCAAAAAAACGTGTTAAATCCTAGCCTAGACCATAAATTAAGTGTAAATCCAGTTTTTTTTTTAATTTGATTTATTTTTATGGAATAATATAGGCTTTGGGCTTTTAGCAGTAGGCCTGCTAAAAGCCCAAAGCCTATATTATTACAAAGTAAATTACAAGAACCTAGCAACAAAAAGTTAATAAATGGTCTTCACTGCTCAGTGACAGTGTGAATATTAAGGGCGCTATCCCAAGTTTTTAAGGGAAAATTAATAATAATAAATTATAGAGCTAGATAAGTAGTCAATGGATTGAATCAGTCAGTCTTACAAACCATTAGGCAAAAAAAAAACTAAATTTTATTATACTTATGCAAACAATGGATAAAAATGTTATAGGTTTCTAACAAAATTTCAAATAGAAATAAACTATATCTATCATCTTACTGTGACAATAATTCAAATATTTTGTACGTGTTTAATTTGTATGAGTAAATCTGAAATAAATGAGTTCATAATAATAATTCTATTCGACCCTTACGTACGAACGAATTTATACAATCTTACCATAAAATTTTCTTATCCTTTACAGAAGGTTCGTGCGAAGGCGTCCGGTGCGGCGGCGATAAGCGTTGCGTCTTAGACGCGGAGCTGGGCCCGCATTGTGTGCGGTGTGGTCACTGCGTCGTAGCCGGATCGCCCGTTTGTGCGGTGGACGGGAAAACGTATGCGGGAGCGTGCGCGTTGCGACGAGCAGCTTGCGAACGGGGGCGGGCTTTACCGCTGGCATATAAAGGACCTTGTAAAGGTACGTTTTTTATCATTAACTTGTTTTATGGCCCTGTATTGCGTGCGGTGCTGTCACTGCGTCGCGTCGTGGCTAGACCGCCCGTTTGTGCGGTTGGCGGTTAACGTATGCGTGAGCGTGCCCAACCCTATCTACGCTTGGCAAAAGTATTCATAGTTTTTAATCACAAAGGCTCGTCAAGTTATTCAATTTATATTTGTAACTGTAAGATGCTCCTGCCACACCAATAAGTAGCATATCTAAGCATACCCAGTTAGTTGGTATGTTTATCATTTTCACTGTGAACATTTTTGTTTGACACTAAAATACTGCAATCGCTAAATCTTTGTCCGACCAATATGTACCTACGTGTGATTATCCGACCAATATGTTCTGACGTTGAAATTTAAGTATGTGGATGTAATTTTGTTCACAGCAAATGCAACATGCGCGTCAATATCGTGCGGTGCGACGCAGCGGTGCGTCCACGGCGGAGCGAGCGGCGCGCGGTGCGTTTCGTGCGGCCCGTGCGGTGCGGGAGCGAGACGACAACTGTGCGGTTCCGACGCTAAAACTTACGGGTCTTGGTGTCGACTGCATAAGGCTACGTGTCGTGAAGGCAGAGTGATCGATCCGGTGCATACTGGCTCTTGCAAAGGTACAATTTTCAAGGGTTTTTTCCTGGAGATGGAACAAAAAGTAGCCTATATGGACATGGGCGCGAAGCGACACCGACAAATGTGTGGTTCCGACGCTAAGACTTACGGGTCGTGGTGTCGACTGTTTATGGCTACGTGTCGTGAACGCAGGCTGGTAGATACCTACTGGCTCTTATAAAGTTGGTATTTGAATATAACTTCAAGACATGTCATTAGAAATTTCCTGCCTGGGCCTACCTAAGCCCTAAATTTGAGGATATAACCTCATGGGCCTGTAATTTAACGGGCATAGAAATAGCATTGGGATAGACGGGTGCATATAACTTTTCATAAATATACAACAAATGACCTACGCAGATCCACTAATAAAATTTCTTATCATTTCAGGTGCCAAAAATGTAACGGACAATAGTGTAACTCAGAAAAGAGTGAGCGGTGTGGGCAAGCACGTCCTATAGTCATAGACTTATAGAATAACAACTTAAACTATTAGAAAGGAAAGTTTGGAGGGCTTGGTTAGTGAGTTAGGCTTCTGGGTGATAAAAGAAGCTAGATTGTTCTTAAATGAGGCGTTTTAAAAAAAAGAATTTCATCTTTTTACTCAATAGAGAGCGCTGTAGCGTACCAATGTCGTTGCAAAGTCAACTGTCAACCCTCGAGCAGGATGGGCCAATGAAAAAATAAAACCGCTTTGGTAAACGAAACAGACCTATCGTACAGGTAGTATGATTTTTTTTATTCCATTTAGAGATCTAACCATATTTTATGGTAAATGTTCTATGGCTTTATACTGTTTTGTTCAGGTACGTAGGCTGCTTGATCTCAGGTTCTGGTAAAGCCGCCATGTTGTGTTGCAAACCTGTTTACGGTATACACGCTATAGTTAGGACGTATCCATAGACTAGGTACTAGAGCTATGGGTTCAGTACAAGCTACAGCAGCGCCCTCTTTTCAGTCTGATCGAGCAATTTGCTACCTAATTTTGCTAATTTGTTTTAAGAAAACGCGTCATTGTGAGTTTTAAATGTAAGTAAACTAAATTTTGTCTTTTAAAGTCGATTAATCGTAGATTTTTAATCGCAAGATTATTTAAATAGTATTGTTAAATATTTGAACGCACTTCTTTGTAGATAAATAATTATACTAGTGATAATACACTTACATTATTTGAGCACCAAATTGTACTTAATATTTAGTCAAATGTATAACATAGGAACTGTAGTTAGCGCAATATTGCGACTTTGGGTAATTCTTGTTGAAATTCGCAATTTTTCTCATATTTAAATTTCATCAGACTGATGTTCTTGAATATTACATAAATATAAGACTCTGTTTCAATTTATTTTAACGCTTACGCTAATATTTATTAAGTTATGTTATGAATGTATGAAGTTTAGTGCAATAATTATTGAAAATTGTATGAAATTTGTTATTTTTCTTTGTTTTGTTTATAAGAGTGAATCGAAAAATGTAAATTTGACAATTTAGCGTTGATAAGTTTGCAGTATTAAACATTTTAAATTGAACAAGTGATTTTTATAGACTGTAGAATAAAAAGTAATTTATTGTTACGAGTACTTTAAATTATTTCTAATACGATTCCAAGTATAAGTGACTTTCTAATAAATACTAATTAAATGCTAATATAATCAAATGGAATATTAAATCTTTCTTGGCGTCCTTTTAAATAAGCTTTAAATAATTAAAAGATCTTCGTATTTAACTTCTAAAGTCCAGAAATAATCTCTAGATAGAAAAGTTTTTATAATCTTCATTTATGATAATATAAAATATAATAATATTTCGAGTCTCTAACGTAAATGCACATTTTTTATTGTTAATACAGTTATATTTATTAACTTTTTATCGCGCAAAATCACATTTGATAATAACTTATACTTAGTTTATTGTTATTTGAGTAGGCCCAGTAATTTGAATTTAGGTAGAGGACTGGCCTATGAAATTTTAGGAAAAATTATATCCTGTCTGAAGTATCCAAAGATTTCTTTAAAATTTGAGTAGGTACAATGTGTATTATCAAGTAGTTAACGGGATTTAGAAAAATATTACAATTTTTAAAAAGTCTTAATCATCTTGATATTGAATTGTAAATTTTTCATCAGTCAGTAGGTAAATTAATAAAAAGTCTGTTTCATTATAAGAATAAACTTAATATGATCGATATTCTAGTTACATCAATGTCTTATATAGTTATAAATAATAGTACTCAAAGGTTGTTTTAAGAGAACAATTATTCTTGTTATATATTTTTTCGCATTTCACAGGCTAACAAAATAGAAAATGGGTCTCTAGATGCTATTTGTAAAAAGCATATAGAGAAATTCGTACAGTGATTTTACCCAACAATCTGTTAGTACGGCATAAGGCTCAAATTAGCCTGATTTTCTTAAAATTATAAACTTTATACTGTCAATTCCTAGTTTTAATATTGTTAACTATATCTAACTTAATTGTTGTACTTAGTTAAACTCATTGTGAACTAGATGGTGTATAATTAATTATATTGTCCTTGTTTCTTCATAAATATTTTACAGTGACGTTTGATTTTTATTCAAGAAACCTTACTAAACTCTTTTTATTTTCATTAAGTACAATCTAATAAATACATAATGCTGGACAATCCACACAGCATCATCTCGAACCCGCAACCTCCTGCGCCGCACGCGGATCTTAGCCTGCCGCACCACATCGGTCGTCTAAAGACACTTATCTCACTAATATAAGAAATGTCAAAGTTTGTGTGTTCAGATGTTTGTTGCATCTTCACGCCAAAACTACTGAACAGATCATGCTGAATTTTTGCATACCTACTTAGGTGTAGTTTTAGACGTAGATTAACATTAGATACTTTTTTCACCCGGGAAAAACGCGTGCGAAGCCAGGAGATTACGAATACTTGGGTTTATTTATTTAGGGACTTTCACCCATAAAAAAGAACAAAATAAAAATATTTAAAGTTTTATTAATATTTAATTTACTTAGAATACTGAATAAACTATTACAAAATTTCTTATATCGAGAAAAAATTCACATACATACAAAATGTCATACACTCTATTCATAGAGTGTGAAGGAATGTCAATTCACAATATTTTTTTCTAATAAGAACTTAACATTTATTTACAAGGCGGCGGCGTCCCAGTTGGCGTCGGATGTACGAGCGAACGATGTGATTTCGTTGCACGACAAGATTAAACATACACATTTATTTGGTGTTCTAATTAAAACTTGCAATTCATCGCGCGAGTGCTGGAAATGCTTAATAACGATCGTATACGAGAGGTTTGATCGTGCGATCGCGCAATCCAAGCTACAAAACTCTTTAGTGTCCTGGTCACGCGTCACCACGCGATGATTTAGACACTGACTGAGATCTGACATCTGGCATCGCGTGATGCCCATCTTGCTATTGGGCACCGCATGACCTGTTAGGACACCTGTTGTAGACCATCGCACGATCATTTTTATCGCGCGACAAAACGCATCGTTCAGTCGCACGATCGATAGCCAAATAGGACAACGCCTAACGATAACATTCAGTGCAAGGGAGCATCACCGAGTATGGTTTACTTTGATAATTATCGCAAATTTCGTTTTTGAGAACACTGTCTCAAAAACTACCGGACCTGCGATAATCTGTTGGTCGATCGTTTGGTAACAAAAACATTATCTAAACTTATATGAAAGCACAAAAAAAAATTCACCGATATTTTTAATTTCGCACATAAAGAAAAGGACAGAAACATTTTAGTTTAGTCGAAATCTAAGCAATTTAGAAATGTAGAATCGACGCCATTGTAATGCTAAAACTTTCAGCAGTTTAAAATACTAAGTGTTATTTAGGTCGGTACTTAGTTTCAATTATGGAAGTTGATTTGGAAGTTTTTTATAGTTTATGGTGTATAATGCTATGAAGTTCTTTGATATATCAGTAACTTAAACTAGATATACTTTTACTAATGTGCGTACAATAGGAACATAACAATATACAAACTCAATCAGCGCCTCTTAAAATCAAACCACAATCAGACTGAAGTTGATCGGTTCAAAGAAATTTGAACGGTATTATATTTATAAATAAGACATACATACATATATTACCCAGCTTGTTTTGCCTATGTTCTAGAAAATTGGCCAATTGCCTAGCATGGACAGTCTAGAGGCTTTTTGATAAAGCCTCTAGACTGTCCAACCATATTGGACTGACTCAAACCATAATCACGCTGAATTTGATCAGTTCAAAGAAATTTGAACGGTATCCTATTATAAATAAGACTTATTATATTACCCAGCTCTTTTTCGCATTTATTCTAGAAAATTTCCAACTGCCCTAGCATCAAAAATCAAACCACAATCAGGCTGAAATTGATCAGTTTAAAGAAATTTTAACGGTATCATATTATAAATAAGACTTGCATTACCCAGCTCTTTTTAACCTATGTATGTTCTAGAAAAATTTCCAACTGCATAGCATGGACAGCCTAGAGAGGCTTTATCTAGGCCCGAATAGAGAACACTGCTAATTAAAGAATGAGATTTAGAATAAATAAATTATACTGAACAACCCACACAGCATCATCTAGCTCCAAGCTTAGTAGAGCTTGTGTTATGGGTACTAGATGAGTGATATACATAATACAATATATTACAGATTTTTATTTATGTGTAATAAAAATCGACACGATCTGCAAATATTTGTTCTGGGTATTTCTTATGTGTAGAAAGAAATACCCAGAACAAATATTTGCAGATCGTACAAACATTTGTCCCAAGGCGGGAATCGACCCCGCAACCTCCTACGTCGCAGGCGGACCTTCGCTGTCTCGTTCAGATCGGCTTCGAAATGAGCAGGACAGCATGAGAGATTACGTCATTCACAATCCCACTCTTTAAGTTCGCCGGTTATAAGAACAATAAAGTCAACGAATACTAGCCATTTGCGCGTGACATATTTTTATTATAGTGCACAAGTGTGCAAGATGCACTCATATGTTACAAACTCGAAAGCAATTTGATATATTTTGTCTATTCTACTCTCAAAAAGTTAAAGTCTAGTTTGTCCATGCTAAAGATAGAAACACACTATTGCGTCGTGATCGTGACGCGTCCGAAGCAGATCGGTTCATTTTTAAAGCTACACAACCAACACACATTAATGTTGTTTGTGGTACAATTAACTTTCCGCACATTTCAATATTATTCTACTATACAAAAGAGTTCAAACTTACATGGCTAATCATCATCTTCATCATCCTGCTGCATATTTTGTCCAGTAAACAGTTCCATAGTCAATGCACTTAGGAATAACGGTATGGACCGGTTTTGGTGTAAATGCAGCTCGACCAACTCGCCCAGTGTTGTTGAATAGTCCGTGTGGACCATTTCCACTCCGTCGTTGTTTAACGTGAAGGTTAGGTAGTCGTCGTTTGATTCTGCATACATATTTGTTAATCTGAAAGAGGAAATTTAAAATTTGATAATAAAAAATGTTATTAAAGAAAAGGTTAAGGGGATAAAGAGATAATCATGATCCAAGAAAACAAGGTCTGTTCCTCCGGGAGTGACACAAGGTTACGTCACTGTTCAGTTGCCACTTGATTTCAACAGAACTTAGATGTTGGGAAACAAATGTGATAAGGGTCAATTGAAAAATCAATAAAAATATACAATCGTCGATTAGTTTTGTAAGATTAGTCAAAACAGCGTTAGTGCTCATATACACGAGCGGCAAAGTGCCAACGGCAGAGGTAACTGTAGCCGTCGTCGTGCACTTAGTTAAACACGAGTCAATGTGATAAATAATTGGTAAATATAAAACCACATAGTTTATCCAATTTATACAGGTAATACAAGGAGCACGGGAAGTTACGATTTTACGCTACTTGTACCAGAAAACCAGATTAGTTTTCTCATTCGCCGGTAGCGTCGATGGCATAGACTTGTGTCACCCACCGTCCGTGACCGTGACCGTCGTGTCTCGGAAGACCATACCTTATATTATTATACCATGGACATAATTAAACGTCGTAGCAGATTTGGACCGAACCACTGCCGAAAAGCACAAAAATGAGCATTCAAATATGGGTTTTAACCCTTAAAATTTAGATGCATGTTATATTCGATCGAAATTTAGATGCATGTCATTTAGCAATCCATTAACTGTGCTAACACAAAACATTCGCAGTATCTATAAAAACTATGATAATTTTACAATTTTTCAACAAAGACTGAATATTCATTGCGACATTATTATTTTAACAGAATGCTGGCTTACTAAACAGTACAATGTGCCACTTATGCCTGGATATTCTATGTACCATACTAATATAAATTATAATCAAAATGATGGGGTCATAGTCTATGCAAGGAATCATCTTAATGTGTCTGTCGAGGAACCTAATATGCAAGACTGCAACAGATTGTTAGTTAAAATTGGAACTGAAACTGCGATTCTTGCATTGTATAGACCACCTTCTTTTAGAAACCTCAGCAATTTTACTGATTCTTTAAGCAATACGCTACAGGGCTTATCGTCTTTTAAGAGTATTATTGTAGCTGGAGATATTAATATAAATATTAATCCTGAATATAGCGACGAAAGTAACCAGAATTACTTAAATCTATGTTCTTTCTATGGTTTTCTTCCTGCGCACACGCTCCCAACGCACCAAGGTGGTTCCTGCTTAGATCATATCATGCTTAAATCGGAATTTCCTTCTCTTGCACTTGTCATTAACTCATCAATTACCGATCATAAGGCTATTCTACTTTCTTTAAATTGTAAATTATTTAAACCAAGCAATAATCGCACTAGGTCAAAGCTAAACATAAATAAACTTGAAGAAGATTTATGCAACGTAGATTTTGCTTACGTTTACAATTCCGATGATCCGCAGCTGAGCATGTCTTTTATTATAGATACATTGCAACGCGCAATTTTAAAGAATTCATATCATATTTATTTGAGTAAAAAATACCATAACGTTAAACCCTGGATCACACCAGGTCTCATTCGATGTATGAGACAGCGTGACAAAATGCATTTCAAAGCGAAGTCTAACCCGAATAACATGATTTTGCAAATTTCGTATAAACGTTACCGTAACTTTTGTAATGATCTATTACGTAAAGTTAAACTGAACTATGACAAAACTGCACTTGAAAACGCGGGAAAAAATAGTAAAAAAATCTGGAAACATATTAAAAATGTAACTTATTCGACAAAATCGCATGAGTCATCTTCGTGTTTATTGCAAACAAACGCATCGCATTTGCAATCTGCTAACTCTGCAAATTCTTTCTTCGTCAATGTAGGTAAGTGTCTGGCAGAACGAGCTCAAGGTCACTTACAATTTCAATCATGTACAGCTGTCTCGGAACACAATAGTACAACATCGTTTGTGTTACTAGAGACAGATGAAGCCGAGGTAGAAAGGATAATCATGAACTTTAAAGATGACTGTGCAGTTGGATGGGACAATATCACTACTAAAATACTAAAACAATTAAGGCACATTCTAATTCCCCCATTGACACACATTTTCAACAAATGCTTATCTTTTGGTGTTTTCCCTGCATGCTTGAAAAAAGCCATAGTTGTCCCTGTATACAAATCGGGCAGTAAAGACCAGGTTACAAACTATAGACCAATTTCTTTACTATCCTCTCTATCTAAAATATTAGAAAAAATTATTAATAAAAGCTTGGTGAATTATTTGGAGGACAAATTGTTTTTATCGAAGACTCAATTTGGTTTTAGACCAAAAATTTCCACTGCCGATGCTGTACATCACTTGACCAACTATATAGTTCAAGAACTCGACAGAGGAAAACACACAATAGGAATATTCCTCGACCTTGCTAAAGCTTTTGACACAGTTTCTATAACTATTCTTTTGCACAAGCTGGAACTTCTAGGAATCAGAGGCACTCAGTTAAAACTCTTTAAAAGCTATCTAGAACAACGCACTCAATGTGTGAGAATTGGCAGTGTCCTGAGTGATGAACAGGAAAATACATCCTTTGGCGTTCCCCAGGGAAGTATATTGGGTCCAACCCTTTTCCTAATCTACATTAACGATCTGTGTAACCTAAAACTAGACCACGGCATAATTATATCATACGCTGATGACACTGCCCTCCTTTTTTCAGCTGATTCTGAAAAACAAGTCTTTGAGTTTGCGCAAAATGGATTCAATGTGGTTAACAAATGGCTACAGCACAACTTACTAACATTAAATGCTGAGAAGACTAATTACACTAAATTCTCAATGCGCAAACGGACGACAACTATTTCCAACTCTAAATTATACGCACATCATTGCTATAACCCAAACAACACTCAATGCTTATGTCCCATAATTAAAAGTGCAAATGAAATAAAATACTTAGGTATCATACTAGATGATAATTTGTCGTTTAAATCCCATATAAAAACCTTATGTGGTAGAGTGCGAAAGTTAATATTTATCTTTAAAAAGTTACGCCATATTGCAGATCATAATATAATTAGACAAGTTTATTTTGCCCTGTGTCAATCAATTTTAACTTATTGCATTACCACATGGGGTGGAGCGGGGAAAACATTGTTACTAACAGTAGAAAGAGCACAAAGAGCAATACTTAAAGTGGCATCTTTTCGGCCTTTCATCTTTCCCACTAATATTTTATATGAGTCCTGGGATGTGTTAACAGTCCGGCAACTATTTATAATGAACACAGTGCTACGACAGCACGCAGAGCTTCCATACAGCACTGAATTTACAAATAAGAGACGGAATGATAAAGTTTGCCCTAAACCTTCAACCCTAAAATTTGCCTATACGGATAAATTTTATCTATTTCTTGGTCCCTTCCTATATAACAGACTAAATTCAATGTCTAATTTTTACGCGCTTAACTATAATAATTGTAAAACATGCATTAAACTTAAACTTCAAAGTCTATCCTACGATGAAACAGAGAAGCTATTAGATATTGTCAAATAAATTATATTTTTTATACATTAAGTTAATCTAGTTAAGATAGTGATTAATTTAGCTATACTCAATATAAGTTAAGTTCCTTATTAATACCATGAACCGTTTGTAAAATAAACAACATTGTTATACTAAATATGCCTTTATCGTAATATTAAAAGATTATTTTATTTAATAATTAGCACTCTTGTCGCCTGAAACACAGGATTACCTAGTTCAGGCAAAATTGTTACATATAGCTATATTTATTTATTAAGTGCACTCATGTTTTTTTATATGTACCTACGAGTTTCTTTGAATAAATTTTATTTATTTATTTATTTATTTATTTATATTGACGGAATCAGATAACATATAGCTCGCGGGCCACTCGCTTGAAGCTTACGGTAAGCGATTTTGTCACATGTAATGAAATCGTCCATTGGTTAAGTAGGCATATGCGCCATCTACAAATAGCTACACATATAAAGTAAATGAACAATTTATGTGGTTGGGCACGCGTGAAAAAAAGAATCGAATTTTTAATATGTCCTTTGAAATTCTAAAAATAATTTAGATAGTAGATGAGAAGTTTAGAGCAGATTGTTAGCCATTTAGTTTGAATTGCTACAACAAACTTTGAATCAATTGTAGTTTAGGAGTCTATCAACATAATGTTGTTAAAGCTTACAGCGGGGTAAGTATTTTAATATGAACTACTAGACCGTCACTGGAAGCTTTTATAATGAGATCTGTTTGTTTTCGCCTGGTGTATCGACTTCAAAAAAAGGATAAGGTTCTCAATTCGTCCGTATGTTTTTTTTTTTAATAAATCTACTAAAGGTTTCTTGTTATTATTGTGCTTATGCCCGCACTTGGCGCTATAGTCCGTAAGTCCCAAAGATTTTCTTACTACGGGTACTTGCCTCCGTGGCGCAGTTGGATAGCGCAGCCCCGTATTCAGGGGATGGTCGCGGGTTCAAGTCCCGCCGGAGTCGTAAATTTTTGGAATATTATTAAATTCTTTAAATCTACTAAAGTCAAGCGACTCTAAAACAAAATAGTATTTCGCACGTGACACACCGCCTCAATAAGTACTATTCTTTAGTGTTAAACTTACTTGTAAATCTTGAATCCAGTTCTGTCTATTTTATATCCTAATAGCGTATAGCAAGCCTCTCTGAACTCTTGCGCAGATGATGTGAATTCCTCCTTCATTCTGTAATATAAAATAATTTCTTATTATCTTTTTTACGATCGCAAAGCAATAACTAGGAGTTATATTAGAATCCTAATACTAGAAGTTATACTAGAATACCAATACTGTTCATATACTACTGCGAAAGTTCGAGATATACATATGAAAAGATGTTAGTAACATACAAACAAACTACTGATAATATTGAGCTCCTTTTATTCCGGAAAAACGTGTGCGAAGTAGAAAATAGTATGTATATAAATATAATTTAGTAAGTTCGTAACGTAACTCACTCGTTTCATATAACACTGTGGACTTCAGTGAAGCTATAAAGAGGAAAAGAAACAATTTTGTATTTGATTTAAAAAGTTATTAAGTAGGTTCCTGCCTACTTAGTAGACAGGTAAGAGTATTTACACGGCAGGTGTGCGGGTTCGAGTCACGTCGGAAGCGAACATTTTGACGAGCATTTTCAAGTCAAAGATTTTAAGCTGTTGGTCTGCGTGCCTCTGCACGTCCGTGTCGGTCTCATCGGATTATGAGAGTAAGGGAATATTCCGTAGGAGCACAGGGCTCACTTGGATACGTCAATTTACAGGAAAATATAGGGTACTTCTATAAATGGTGCTTAAATTAATGTAATTATAAATTTACTGGCTGCTACCCGCGCCTTCGCCCGCGTTTTATCAGGATAAAAAATAGCCTATATGTTATTCCAGGTCCCAGACTATATTCATACCAAATTTCAGCCTAATCGGTTCTGTAGTTTTTGCGTGAAAGAGTAACAAATATCCATACATCCATCCATAAAAACTTTGACATTTATAATATTAGTAGGATTCATTAATAGAGAGCACCTGTGTTTTTGCGCACACCTGGGCACTATAAATGCCCTGCGCATCTGGCTAGTCTTCGCTGAGACTGGATGCGGTGGACTATTGGCTAGGAGCGCGTCAAATATAATAAATTCAACTGCAATTCAATATAATCACACCAAATACAGTAAACTAGTCGGCTCATTCGCAAAATTTAAATATTACAGGAAAGGTGATCCTTCTGATTAAGACAATACGGCTTATTATGGTACCTTTTCAGCTTCTTGACGCTGTTTTCAAGCTGCTGCTTCAATTGCTCTGTCTCTTCTGACGAACCGCTGGAACCGCCGCCTTCGCGGAGTAGTGCGTTCAGTCTTTTTATCTAAAAATTCAAAGTAATTTAAAGTCTGCGAAGAGTATGTAAGGTTGAGAATCGTCTATATGCCATGACGGGAAGGCTCATTTTATAATAATTGAATACAAATAGTATAACTGGGTACCTATTTTAAATCATTTAAAGTTTGTGTAAAAATTCATTACGGATGTAATTGGTTAACTACGAACCTCAATATTGTTGAAAGAACACCAACGTTCTCCTCCAACGTTCCTCTTTGTGAAAAAGGTTTAAAGTTGAGAATCATTTGGCAAAGCGTGGGCGAATAGGTTCATTTTTACGACTATGGCAGAATCAAAATGAAGGGTTAGGTTATTAGATATATAGATATAGACTTTTTAAGTATGTGCTTGTAGTTAAGTATGTTTCATCGTAACGTATTAACTACACACGCTTTTCGTAACGGAATGGATTATTAAAATTATTTTATTTATATTATTAATTATATTATTAATTATAATATATATATATTTCGACGCCAAGATTTGGTGAAAATGATACTCGTATTACAATTACAATTACAAAATTCTTTATTATACACCACGAAGAAAAATTAAAAATAGACATTACATAAAACATGTACAATGGGCGGCCTTATCGCTTAGAAGCGATCTCTTCCAGGCAACCTTTGGATGGAAAGAATTATACGAATTTAAGAAAGGCAGGGGTGTATCTAAAGTTGTCAGAAATAAATAACATTATAAATATCTAACAACAGAGGATATATATTGTCTATAGCAACTTAACTAAATATATAAATGTAGGTGCAATATTAGCCCGAGTATAAAGAGTTAAGGCAACATTCTTGTATTAATCTTTGGAATGAATCATAAAATATTAAGCCAGATACTGACCGGGGGCGTAATGTAACATTCGCAGCGAGCATGATACATTAAGTTGTGTGCTAAAATCCATCTCGATAATCGTTGCGAGCCCATTCTTTCCCCGTACTGACTGCACGAACGCTCGCTGTGTGATACGTTACATGACGCTCCGTAACACCGATCAGTACCCACCTTAACATATTGCATGTTACCTCTTCTTGAGCAGCCACCAAATCTGCCTGAATTTGTTGCTGAGCTGCTGCATTCGGGTTATCAACCAGATGTAGAACCTTAAACAAAAATACAATAAGTTGTTTGACTTCTTTTTTGTAACCGACCTTCGACTTCCTTAATATATATTTACACTGGTTTTTTTTACATCCCAACTCACCCCCACACACATACTCAATCGCACACACACTTGCCATCATTCACCCTACATGCATTTTAGTCTGTCTGTATTCTTTTTGTATATTATTTGTGCTAGTTGTCTGCTTGTTACGATGTTTCCTAAAAATACCAACCTTTTATTTTATTAATTAGCAACCTAGTATGTCCTAGAGTAATACAAATTACCACAAGCTACCTACCTACGAAGGTATCTAGTAACTACCTGCATGTTATTGTTGTTTTATTGTATGTATGTAATCCGTGTGGAGCACTGGAGACTTGCAGTTACAGGTTTTTTTCACCTATAGCAGGCTCCAGCCTCTCACAATACAGGTTTTACATAGATTATTACACTAGATAATATACATACATATGTTTAGTTTAAGCTAAAAACCTTTTGTGAAAAGGAAATAAATATTTATTTAAATGAACTTTTAGTTTTACTTATTAACTGTTTTAATACCTTATAGTTTGTAACACAATCATTTTATTTGTAGTTTAGTCTATTGTCCATTACCTTAGTCGATTGCGAAGAACCTAGTTTCTCAAAGTGTGCTTGTAACGTATCCCGCTGCGCGCGCGCTTTGAGCGCGTCGCGTCGCGCATTCTCCGCTTCGTCGCGCCACTTGTTTACCTCCGCACGTAGATTGTCTAGGACTGAAACAATATTATAACTGTTTTTTAACCAACTTAAAAAAAGGACAGATGTATAGGACTGACAAGTGTTTGTTCGAATATAATGTTTCTTTCTGTATGTTCATAGATATCTCTGAAACTATACAAAGCTTGCGCACACGCTGAACTTTACTTCTATTATATCCTACTAATATTATAAATGTCAAAGTTTGTAAGGATGGATGTATGGTTATTTGTTCCTCTTTCACGCAAAAACTACTGAACCTGGAATAACATACAGGCTATTTGTTATCTCGATAAAATTCGGGCGAAGGTGCGGGCAGCAGCTAGTTATTTTATATATTTGCCTAACTTCAGTAAGTGTCCTACTCTAGAGCAAGAAACACTATCAAAGGATGGAAATTCTGCCACTTTATACATCAATTTCGAGAATAAACTTAACCGTACCTGCGAATATTGTAGTAATGTTTATTTTAACTGGCATATCTTCACATTAACCTGGAAGAGATCGTTCAAAGCGATAAGGCCGCCCTTTGTACTTCATTGCTTTCAACTATTCCTTCTGTATGTATTTTGTGTTTGTGTGGTACAATACGGAGTTTTTTTCTATCTAAAGAGATAGTTTCTATTAACCACATCATCAGTGAACTCAATGATATGATGACCACGTGATCTCCGTTCATATATGAAAGTTAAAAACAGCATGTTGAAGATAGGGCGCTTTGGCGCTCATTAGGGAAAGCATATATCGAGCAATGGACTAGTAAATGTAAAGCGCTCCTTACAGAACAGACTCACCAACGAACAGCGATCGCCGATCCGCCTGCCAAGCGTAGCGATTATGGCAAACATGAAAGAACCTTTGGGGAAGGCCTATGTCCAACAGTCGGCCAATACGTTACCTTTAGTATCAGCCTGCGTGTCCTGCGCAGCCAGTAGGTCCCTGTACTGCTGGAGAGATTTCTCCAACTGCTGCACTCTGGCCGCGAGCAAGGCGCCGCCGGCCGCGCCCTCTGCCGTCAAACCGGTCACTGTTAGCTCTTTCTCGTAGCAATCTAGTTGTTGCCTGTGGAAAACCAAGATTCTGTTTTAGTTTTATACAGGCCCAGGAGGTTCTGCTGTTCTGGACGGAGTTAGGATGGTTACACTAGCTGCTAGTGTAACCATCCTAACTCCGTCCAGTGCCATGCTAGTGACTAGCATAACAAAACCACGCGGCAATAGTCCAAATCGAGTCTCAATGTGATTTGTAATTTTATTTTATATATTTGTAATTTATTTATTTGGAATGAACAAAAATATAATATAGCTAAGATACAATGGAACAATGGAAAGCGCATAAGTTTAAAACTGTGTCGCAGGATACGTTTGAGCCAATTTCACCTAACGGAGAACAAATTTTAATATTGTTTTAGTACATGAATAAATGATTATAATAATTTTTGTCCGGCGAAATCGGGCTCTAGGAGATCAGACGTTCATATAAAACAATACTACTTAATCGATTTTAAATAATACTATGAAAAAAGGGTATAGCAGGTTAAGTATTGAGAATGTGCCCGCAGAGCCAAATGTAATGAATATCATATTGTTATGTACGTTGCTCATCTGCATTACTATTTATGTAGTTTTTGACTGTCTATCTCTTAGTGTCATTGAGTAACCTTGAAAAATTACCTGATAACCGCAATTGTTTTAAACGTCTCGTTAT
The DNA here is from genome assembly GCA_947859395.1 of Eupithecia insigniata. NCBI lineage: Eukaryota > Metazoa > Arthropoda > Insecta > Lepidoptera > Geometridae > Eupithecia > Eupithecia insigniata. The sequence goes on along the minus strand of OX402009.1, from coordinate 5,467,937 downwards.
AACGCATAATAATTACTATCTATATACGTAATATTTGTCATAATATTGTCTACAGTTTGGTTTTGGAATCACATTCCTAGCACGTTCAGTTTTCGAGAACGAGACGTTTCAAAAATTTGCTGTTATTATAATCATTACATTTGGCTCTGCGGGCACATTCTCAATACTAAACCTGCTATACCCTTTAAACAGTTTATATCAGAGTTTATAATTATCTTCTAGTGTGGATCAAAGAGGAAAAGACCATAACGATAGAAAGAACGAGAATTTATGAAATTTTGTACAGATGTTATAATATGCATCAGGGATTTTAGGTTTCTAGTGAAATAAACTCCAATTGCCATTCACAGAAGTGTTTACTAACCTATAGCTATCCCTTTCCCTCGTGACGAGCAACAATCTCTTCTGCAGCCTGTGTACAAGGTTATCTTGATTCTTTCGTACTACCAGGATGTCCATTAATTTCCTTGTTGCTCTGTCTCGCTCGTATTTTAGTGTCGCTAGCTCCTGAAAAGTATAGTACGTTTTATTTAGAGCAATGGATTGATTACTAAATTGTATAAGATTAATGGTGTCGCCTTACAAAATATGTATTAAAATTATACTTGTTTCGTTAAAATTTATTACTATTAACATCGATAAATATAGTAAAACGCTCAGTATGGTGAAAAGTAGCGATGACGCTACTTTTCGCTGGTTTTCATACTTTAGTTAGACTATATAAATACATCTCTTGCTAATCAGAGTATGTATGGACTTAATACATAATCACACAGTCAATTGGTTGTTGTCAAATACAGAAATAAAGTTATTAAAATCAGAAATCTGAGCGATGATCCCCAAAGATTATATTTTCGAGTGTAGACTCTTATCTGGTTCTTAGCTTCGTAGGCCTTTGCCCCTCATCTGCCAGCAGTCTTTCGGCATCCAAGACCGAGCAGCCGAGTCGCGGTCTCCGCTCAAGAATACGTTTACCTAACGTTGACGTCTCCTAGGATACATAGGATGATACGATTATAAAAAATATGTATTTAAAACATAAAAGCAAACAACCGTAGAGCTGAGTTGAGCGCGGCGTCCAAAGCGTTTGGCAGAGCGAGTGCATTTTCTACTTGTTGCAATGTTTCTAAAGTTTTAGCAGAAATTTGAAAGCTTTTGTTGACCCTTGGAAAGCTGAGTTTTATCTTATATTATAGTGATATTCTAGTAGCGAACATTACATACCTCAGTAACCTCGCTAAGCTGAGACTGTGCCTGTGAGTTCTCAGCAGTAGCACTGAGTTGAGAGTTGAGTGCTGCGTCTAACGCGTTTGACAGAGCGCGAGCGTTTTCTACGCCGTGCGAGCGAGCCGCTTGCTGCCATTCTTGGAGGGCTGATTCTAAGGTCGCTACTTTCACCTGGGAAATAAATAGTAAAAGCGACATTAAATTCCTGAAATTATGTTAACGGTTTTTTTAAAATGTAAGGATTTTTTACTATGAATAGAAATCCCTGGGCTATCATCATCAGCCCATACACGTCCACTGCTGGACATAGGCCTCCCCCGTACGACGCCACAAATAGCGGTCCTGAGCCGCCTCCATCCATCGACTCTGCGACCGCTACGATGTCGTCGGTCCATAGAGTGGATGGTCTCCCATGAAGGGGGGGATTTGCCATAATCACCACGCTTGGCAGGCGGATTGGTGATCGCAGTGTTGGTGTTTAAAAATACTCAGAAGGAAGCTGCTACCCTTCCTCTGGTAGGTTCCCTTAGTCGGCTCTTACGACATCCACGGGTTGAGTTGGAGGGGTCGATATTCGTACGCCGCGGCCCCACGGCCCTGGGCTATAAATGGCAATAAAACTTCACTTTTTTGCAAATTCGAGGCGAGACCGTTCACAGGTCGTCAACCCTCTCGGCCGGAGGGAGACCTACATTATATTTGCCAAGTCACAGTGTGGGACAGTGTGTGTCTAGAAGACGTGTACCCCAAACCAAACATAACTTAGTCTTATGTTAGTCCTGCAGCACGATCTTTAACGCATCCACTCTGGATATCAGCAAGTGGAATTGCTCTAACAGTAGCTTGCTGTTGATACTGTCTCGATAGGAACGCTCCTTCTTTGTTACGCCCATTTATCAGGCGCCATGTTTGTTAGTCGCCATTTTTATCAAGCGCCATCTTCATCTATTCCAAACTTGAGACCAAACATACCTTAGCCTCATGTAACTCCTGCTGCACCGGTTGTAAGGCATCCACTCTGGAGGTTAACAAGTGGACCTGCTCCTCCAAAAGTAGCTTGCTGCTGATACCGTCTCGAAGGGAACGCTCAGTGGCTCGTAGGCGTGTTACCTCCTTTTCTAGTTCCGCCATGTTTGTTAGACGTTTTTGTGCTGTCTGAAATTAAAAAACTTATGATTTTGGGGTCTAAATTTAAAATGTAATTCTAAATTATCACGTTATTTCTATTGTAAGCTTTGTGCCAATTTCGAAAACAATTGTTAATTGTTTCTGAATAAATTATTAAGATGTTTATGGTCAATGCAGACAAGTAAAATGTATGGAATTTTAGGGACATAGATGGTTTTAAACAAATTTGTTTTTATCAGGAATATACCTTTGCTTGATCTAGTCTCTCCTGACGGTGACATCCATAGGAAAATATTAACTATTATTTTAGTTTATTTAGTGTTTTTAATAAAAATATTTCAAAGTAGGGATGTAAAAAACTGTACCTTAGCTTGTGTCTGCCAGTCTTTATAAGAGTCCTTTTCATACTCCAACTCTTTCATCTTATTGGTCAGTTGTTGGAACTCAAATGTTTGTTTCTCATACTGGTTCCTCAGTGAGATGTACTGTTCAGCCTTTGTAGTTTGTTTGGTTAGCTCCTTTTTGAGGATTTCAACCTCTGATTGGGCTGCCTCTAGTGCCTGGAAGAAAAGTTTACAGTTTGTAGGTTTAATGTAATTTTAGAGTGTTATTGTGTGTGGTAATTTAATCATAAGAGAATAAATCTGATTGTAACAAAGTTTTTTTCTACTTTCAAATGATATTTAAACAGAGAAATGCTGCAAAAAAAAAGTTTCATCTTTTCTTTAAGACAAAATTTTGATTTACTATCATGCAAGCAAAGCTCTTGATATTTAAATAATCTATTTATTCCATACTAAATAGCATGCCTTCATCATATCAGCCCACATTTGTCCAGTACCGGACACAGGCCTCTCCATACGACACCACAAACAGAGATTCTGAGCCACCTCCATCCTTCAACTCCTTGCTACCTAACAGTTGCAGGAAAATTGAAGCCAATTTCATTGGTCCAAGTGGATGGATTCCCAACACTCCGGTTTTAGTAGCATCTCAGTGGAAAACTCCTTACCTGTAGCAATTCATCCATATCCTTCTTCATCTCAGAAAGCTGGTCCTTTGCGCTGACAGTTGCTTCAAGCAGCTTGTCCTTAAGATCTGCTAACTGCTTGTGCAGATCTGTCTTCTCCCTGTCCCACACCATTTTACCTTCTTTTAGATTTTTTGTTGCCTAGAACAGAATGTTAAAGATATAACACTGGAAGGTTTATTATAGGTATGTATGTTGTGGGATTTCTTCCCGAGTTTTATCTATAGCAGTCTAGTATATTTTAACCCAGGCTCAGAAAAATTTAATAAGAGGTTTATAACCTTTGAAATTGATATATCAATTTCAAAGTTCTTTGAAATTGATATATCAATTTCAAAGTTTTTAGACCGTTACTTGTATACAAGTAACCACATCAGCCGGTAGTAGACAAGTGTGAGATGTAACACCATTACATAGAAAGCCGAAAAAACGCATGGTGGCACTTTGAGGGTTCGTTTTCTCGGCTTGGAGTAACTAGTTGCCCCGGTGTGGCCACTATGTGTCCTGGCTGAGTTGTGGCCCCTAAGGTTTAAATAGTGGCAGTGGCACATTAGTTTTTCTCTTGATAATGATGGGATCATCTCACAAAATATATTGATATTTGATACTATACTCGTAGAAGAATGACAACAAACATTTACACACACACGCACATACAGACACATTTAAAACACAAACATTTAATTTTAAAGTGCACTGCCAAGGAATGCGATATGCACGCATTAGTTTCAGAGCTGCTTTATGTTACAAATAATAATAAATTGGTGAGTAGCAGCTAAAGATAATGTAAACAGAATGAGTTCTTGTTATTTTTTATTCAATTTTGAAACTATGTTGTTGAAGAAAATCTAAACTTGAAATCTAGAAATTGCTTACCCAACTTGTAAATTTTATTCTTAAATCAACAAAAATAGATATGTGTGTAATCATCAATTATTGCCTTTACATCCAAAATAAATAGTTTATAGTATAAGTTTTTGACATTAACATAGATGACTTGTAAGGCCTATACAGATTAAATAAACTCACCTCATTATATTCATCTCGGAGCTCCTGCTCCCTCCTCCTGAATACTGCTATTCGGTCCTCCATATCAGCCAGAGCCCGCTCATCTCTCTTCCGTTGTTCCAACAAACATGCCTTCTCTTCTTCAAACAGTATCTGCATTTCTTTGCGGATTGTATGCTGGTGGTTCACACGGGCTTCAAGCTTTGTGATCTGTTGAAGATGATTTAGAAAAAGCCTGATGCATGATTAATTTTACAGCCAGGTCTTTTATTTTATAGCCAAACATGGCTTGTATAGCATCAGTGATTTGATATATCCACAAAAGTCAGAGGATAAAATAGGCATGCCACATCCGCATTTCGGCTTTCAGCGAAGACCACCGTCTGTCTCAATATATTATGTTTATGACATACCTGAGCTTTAGCACCAATCAAATCAATTTTCATTCTTTTTGCTTCCCATGGGGAAGGCGGAGGCATTGTTGACTTGGTTGAGCTGTCCGAGTCGTGCCGCATTCGTTTGTCTGGAGTAGCATCGCTCGCCATGCTAGACCTCCTTTTGAAGCCAGCGGTGAACTCAATTATACCTACAAAATTACCAAAAAAACTTTAGGTAAAAAAGCTTTGAAAGTATTAATATTCCATGAAGTAAAATCATATAATATAATTGAATTAAATACCTTCTTTCAGAGATAGGTTACTATCCGAAAAATTCAGCTTAGAAGACGCCGACAACTTGTCCTTTGGCGGGTCGGAATTGATGACCCTGCGGAACGGCTCCAATACATCGTTGAATAGGGACATGTCCCCGTCTTTGGCCATTTCTAAGTTTATTACAGCAATATTGTTATTTCTATCCAAAGTTTCAGCCAATGAACAGAAAGAAATGTGGAAAATTCACGAACACAAACAAAAGCAAGCACGAACGACTTGACTTGCTTGACTTCTTTATTCAACTTCAACTTCTTCTTATATGGCGCGCCGCCGGCCGCCGCCGCCGCAGACCATAATGGTACCAGACTACTCTGCCGACTCGCCGACTTTGCCTATGTGTCTGTATCAGATGTATAATGTAGGGGTCTGGGTTTGCTAAAGTTAGCGAGCTGCCAACTAGCCGCAAACGTTAAAAAACTATTATGAATAATGTTTTTTGTTAACAAAGCACTAGTGAGCCTTTAGTGGTTCGCTATGTAAGTAATCATTGGCTTATCTTAGCGAACAGTTTAAGTAAGTCAATACTAAACCTACGATAGCGATTTATTATGCATAAGGCCGAGTCACATATTACACGATAAACATAAATCACAAAAGGAGAGATCTAAGAAGTAATAGAATCACGCTGGAATTGTTACAGCACAATAAACTTGAATTTGTTGGGGCTATCACTGAATATATCTGTTTCCGGAATTTGTTTAGCTAAAAGTTATATTGTTTACAAAGCTTAACTACTGGTGCCTGTAGGCCTTTATTAGAGTTTCAGTTCAGAATGGAGTGTTATAAATGCTAGTGATAGGATGTAAGGTACATGGATAAATGGAGTTATAGGGTTAATTCATGGGCTTAGCCACGGTGGGGCTGGGTGGGGTGCTTGCCCCCACCCTGGCTCTGACATGTAAGTAAGGTACCTAACCAAACCTAAAAAAAACTAGTTACTGACTACAATACTTAATATCCGTAAGAGAGTTCACACTCGACAGAGTGGGTAAGAGACACATTTTTGGATGGAAGATTTCGTAGTGTAGGTAGATGAGCAATAAGAAAGTGTTTTGGATAATTCGAATTATAAACGGAAAAAAGAAAATAGGTGAGGCTTCTATGTTACATAGAACTTTGGTGACAGAAAAAGTAGTGTAGTACTGTCTACCATTTAAAATGGTTGAATTTTCCATTTACACAGACTTGGTTACTATATTTCATGGTAAAAAGAAATTAATACATCAAATTTATTGTATTTATAGAAAGCTAAACTATAGGTATACCCTACCATATTTTTTTGGTTGTGTCTACTATATTATAATAGAACGGGATACTATTTTTTGATAATTTTTGATTAATTTAATTTTTGAGATTTTTGGTCATCGAAATGTGTCCCTACAGAAGACTCAACCGTTTACTTTTTGTACATACAGAGTGCTGTAGGGTGTAATCTTTTACCGGGATAAAACCGCCGGTATAGTTTGCTATTAGTTACATATTATTTTAGACTGCTGCCCCACCCTGAGCCCATGGCTGCATACGCCCATGAGGGTTATGGCTTTTGTTTTGGAACATTGATATATATATACATACATATAGCAGATTGACTTTGAATACTTTGATGATTAATTTTTAGTATCGGGTATAAGGGATTATGGGGTGAGTGGTAATGGGATGAAGGGTTAAAGGTTATTTGAATGAATTGATTAGTTTTTTGGTTTGAAGTTTGAGTAAAAACGTAACAGGGCTAAAAATCGTTGTTAAATGAAATGAAAAGCGTTGGGTTTTTGTTTTGAGCCAAGATTTTTTTGTGTCCGTGGGTGTAGTTTTTATTTCGCTAGACTTTAACTTCTTCTTTTATGGCGCCGCTTGCTTTTCGCTACGACTCTGCCCACCGAACATTTCGAAGTGTGTTCTAGAGTGTGAAAAAATGGCCGAAATCAATCAGCTGTTTGTTATTATTTCCATTCCAATTTACCACCAAGTTATTCTACTCCAAACAATTATTTAATTCAACTTCTTTTTTAAGGATGCCGCTTGCTTTTCTTTCGCTAGGACTCTGCCAGTGTCAGTATGAAGTGTCATAAACTTTAAAATAATATCATCCGGTTCTGCCAAAGAGGTAGTATACACACACATGGTTCGCCGCCGCCGCCAAAGAGAATACAATACTGACGAGCCGCCGCGCCGCACGCGCCTTATAGTAATTTTTTACGCGCCGCCAAAGAAAACTCAAAATCCCTCAATGTTTTCAATATAAATTTTCATCTGCTTTATGTGTTACGTGATATCAGAGCAACAGCTAGCCGGCTGATATTGAATTTACATTGGAAACCGCGCATCCACAACAGAAAGACCTCAAAATGAGCGCGCAAAATCGGGCAGTGCAAGAAGCGCCCGCACCTTATTGTAACACAAAAGAACAAGCTGAAAATGCAATCCATTCAGAAGCTAAATTGACTACCTACTGTGCTGATTATTACACGGAAGAAGAAAAAGCTGAAAATGCTATAAATTCAGAAGCTAAATTGAGTTCCTACTTTGCTGATTATACCAATCTTGATGTATGTACATACCTATACTCCAGCCAAATTCGATGTAAAATGTTTGTAAGAAAACGCCCATATTTAACTTAAAATTCCCTGTTTCTAAATTGCCATATTGAATACCCATAACTTTTGTCTCCTTCAGACTAAGTGGGGGTAGGTCAAACCAAGTGCAATAGGTACCCCCTCCATTCAATAATCATTTAAATATTTTTTTTACAATTTTCTAGTTTAATTTCAAATAAAGCTTATTTGAAATTAAACTAGCAAATGGCTCTGCCTTGAATGAACAGGGAGTGTAAAAGTAGGTACAACATCTGTTGGTTAGGAATACATTGTGTTCTGGACAAAAGTGTTTTTCCATTTTGTAACAGTAAATATTTACAAAACATATATGAATTAAGACTTGGCATCTTCTCGAACATGTTCAGAGCCTACATTTCAGGCAGTGTCAGTGAACTACCTATAACCCAAACTTGGTAGGAATTTCTCACCTTTCTGTAATCCAATTTCTAGTTAAGTAGTAATAATTTATCCATCAGTAGTCATCCTGTAACTTTGTAGTTTATTATTATTATCAGTTGCTTTTTGTGGAAATTTTTAATTAGCCTTCTGTATTTAGTCACGAACCTACTCTATAAGTCAGCTGTTAATTTCCCAAACATTGTTAAAATAAATAAAATAACCCTGTATAAATGGCCATAATTGAATCTTGACCATACATTTTTACAGGTGCATAAAATAATGCTCAACGATCAAGTGAGAACTGGTGCATATTACAATGCTATTGTAGGCCAGGAACAATTCTTCAAAGATAAGATTGTCTTGGATGTAGGCTGTGGTACAGGCATCCTCTCGCTATTCTGTGCAAAAGCTGGAGCTAAAAAAGTCTATGCTGTGGATGGAAGCTATATTACTGACCTTGCTAAGGATATTGTAAAGGCAAACAATTTTGAACATGTTATAGAGGTGAGAACAATCCATTTTGATTATACTAAAATCTTTATTAACCAAGAAAATTACAATCAAATAATAAAGACGATTTGAACTAGTATTTACAATTGAAACAATTGAGCTAACTGCAGACTGTTGCAAACAATCTACAGGTAGCTCAACTGGTCCATATCAATATAAATTTTTCTTTATATATATACTTATGTATATAATATACCTACTATATATATATATAATATACTTATGTTATTTTAGGGAGGTAACAACCCACCATGGACAACCCCATTAATCACATTAAGTTTTTTAACAACTTTTAACCTATTATATAATGTATCACCTGGGCGAGGGGAAGGGGGATTCCCCCTGGTGATACATGGGGAAGTTTTGGACTAACTCCCCAAAATCATGCGTATTTTTTTTTATATTGTAATAAAGTTTTTAAAACTTACGCGATCTGAACACATTATTATTAAATATTCACGGTTGTTTATCGGCGAGGCGATAGCTCCAGTCATCTCGTGACCACGACAGAGTGTAAACCTGTTGAAATGTCTGGAAAAATATGTAAATAAACGCTATAAATACCCGTGAATATTTAATAATAATAAATTGTAATGAAAAATATATGATCATGTCAAAGTTAACTAAGGAAGCTGCTAATTGTACAATTATCTTTTGGTGAACATCAGCCTTCGTAGTTTATCAAGTAGAATTATTATACCCATTTTTAATCTAAATTTGTAATTCCATTGGCAGGTAATACACAGTGCAGTAGAGAACCTGACTTTGCCAGACAACATTAAAGTGGATGTCATTGTATCAGAATGGATGGGCTTTTACCTTCTCCATGAGGGAATGCTAGATTCTGTGATTAGAGCTAGAGATATGTTTCTTAAGGAGGATGGAAGGATGTTTCCTGAACTTGCTACTATCTATGTAGCACCCTGCAGGTTAGTTTTAGTATATTTTTGATTCACCAAAATTCACTCTAAAGTTAATTATTTAAAATATTAGTGGAGATGTATATATGTAGGTATATAGCCAATAAGACAAGCTAAATCTCTCCCTATATTTAAACATATGGTCTATGAACATTTTTTTACTTCTATTTCAAATAGTTAATATAAATTTATACATGCATGTATACTGTCTATACTTAGTGTTTATTTACATGATTTAATTACATAAATATGTCAGTATTTGTTTATTTACATGATTTAATTACATAAATATGTCAGTATTTGTTTATGTACTTCCTGTATAGTACCTATACATTAGTCTAATACGCCACCGTCTATACCTAACTTACACAATAATTACGTGTACATTCAAACGTTGCCTGGAAGAAATCTCTATTAGCAATAAGGCCGCCCATTGTGCAACTGTTTCTGTGTTTGTGTTTTACTTTTTTGTTTTTCTCTATCTTGGTGTGCAATAAAGAGTATTTCTATTCTATATATCCTTTACTAGAGTAATGCTAACAATGATGGAGATGGTGAATTTGTTACAAATGCCAGCCCCACAATGTCAGTAAACTGAGTTGGACATTATTAAAAGCATTCTAATAGGTTCATAGTATATGCTAGTACATGCCAGGAGCTCAGGGGGCCTACTCGGAAAAGGAAAATCGAAGTTTCGTTTTCATGCAAAACCAACTCTTATGTCGCTTGCATAAGATTAGCGTTTGCACGAAAAATTATCAGAAACTTCGATTTCGTTTTTACGAGTACGGGCCCTGGCTAGTTCCAGCATTGTAATATGGAGTTTGGATCAGAAATTAATTTAACTAAGAAATGTCACAACAAAAATATCAAATCTCAAGTTGGCTCAAAACATAATCCTGATTTTCTCAATAAAAAAAATGTGCTTTTTATTTCTCTGCTCATTTCAGTGTCCCATCATCACATGATCAATGGGATGAATTCTATGGTCTCATAATGACCCCTCTTGCTAGAAAATTGGTCCTCAATAACAACAAGAAACCAGGCATTGATATTGTTCCCGAAAAGGAACTGATTGGTGCAGAATTAGAAATTGCCTCCTTCAACCTGAAAACTATAAAATGTGATGATCTGAACAGGATTAATTTCAAGACAGTTACACGTAAGTTACATTATTTAGGCTCTAGCCACATTAAAGGCGAATCGAAGGATTTTTATTAAGATATTGAACCATAGACCCTTTAATAGGCCATTTTATTAGCCATTACAGTCGCTAGCGCGGCGTAAGCATTGAATCCTCTAAAGCTCTGGTCGCTTGATCGGAGCGCTTAATGACACAAAATTGTAATAAAAACGTCTTGTCTATATGGTCCTTTGATCCATCGCAGTATGCGTCAGTCAGCGGGTGAGGGGTAAGCGCGGTGAAGTGGAGAGCGGGTACTCCGCACAGTGCGGTGACGTGCTCGTTAATATGCTGTGGTGCGCGTCATTGTTTTTATTTGAAGACAATTTAATAGAATTAATCCGCAATTACCCTTCTTTTTAGAAACAAAGACAAAAGATATAAAAGTTTTTCACTATCTAATTAAATGCTTTTTTCTTTTTTAAAAGAAAAAAGCATTTAATCTTTTTCATTGTAAAATCATGTTTCTGGTATTTCTTCCAAGTCTTTTCTGAAGCACGATACCTCTTCTTCTTCACGCAAACCACAGATTTCTAAAATATCGTGCATCTTGAGACACGTCTAGATACTTTGTTAGATAGATAATGCTTTATTCAGAAAAACTTTAAACTTTTTGTTTTGTTAACTGCTCCAAGTCAATGGACTGCTTCTCCGCACAGACAGTTAACGCTGCATCGTGACGCTACGTTGGAGCCGCCCAAGGCAGCGATGTCCATCACTTGCGTCATCCTAATATACGCAGAAAAGTCTGTGGTTTATAAAAAACCTATTTAACTAAAAATCACGGCGCAGCGCGACGTATGTGCTTAGTTGAAGTTTGCGCCCGCTTATATCATTAATATCTCATCAAATATTATTTATGAAGCGGGGCATGAAAGAGGCTGACATTTTCAATCTCTATCTACGCGACTTATACCTAGTTTTTTTCTGTACCTACTACTTTCTTTTATAAATTTCTAGCTGCTACCCGCGACGGCAACTACCAAGGTCTCTGCATATGGTGGAAATGCACATTCCCCTCCTCGAATAACGTCTCCTCAGTTGTCTTGAGCACAAGCCCCAGAGAACCTGAGACTCATTGGAAGCAGTGTGTACTTGTGCTTCCTTACAGTGTGGAGGTGGAGCAAGATGAGCCAATCGCTTTCCAACTGAATATGTTTAGACAGGATGAGGATAAGAGAAGGTATGTAGTTGTCAGAGATTAGTACTTACTCGTAAGCTTGTTAGCCACTCGTAAAAAAAAAAAAACAATTTTCTAGGTTTTTCAAGTAATTATGAAATCAGATAGGAAGTTTTGCGCATTAGCCATTTGCTATGAATGAACTCACAACAAAATATGAATCCATTGTCGTTTTGGAGTTAGTTCCCTGACACAAACTAGCACAGCCACCTATTTTATCGTATTATTACATTGGACAAAGGAATTTTCAAAAATCCCTTGTTCCGTTTGTGATACCTATCATAAGCTGTTTTTAATGCCTCTGTAATAGTTTTATTTTGTATAGCTTAGGAAGAGATGATAAGTTGCTCTTTTTGGCCACCAAATTCGGTTTGAAAATTCCTTTGTTTAACGTAATACGATATACTATGGTGTGTTTTAAAAAACGATAAACTGACTTCAAATTCCCTTACTTTTACACTTATTTTAAGTTTTGCGGGATAAATACTAATCCCCTGGGGATAAAATTCGGAATCATTTTCTATACAATAGTGAAAGAATTTTCAAAATCGGTCCATAATTGACGGAGATATCGCGAAACATACATACAAAAAAAAACATACAGACGAATTGAGAACCTCCTCCTTTTGAAGTCGATTAAAAATAGCTGGCAGCGCTGATTTGGGTTAGGGACGTCCCTTAAGAGAATTATTTAAAATTAACATATTGTCGATACAAATACTACAAAACTACAAAGATTCATAACAAATAGCTTAAAATGTGGGCAAAACTTCGTATCTGCTATTTAAATAACTTAAAGAACTTAGAAAATAGTAAAAACCCGTTTTTTTCACGCGTGACGCGACCAACCACCTTAAGCGTCAAGGCACAGTGAAAGTATACCTATTGAAGGGTATTTTTGAAGATTACGTAGAGTTAGGTCTAATTTAAATTAAAAAATCATCAAATAAATAAAAAAATACTACTACTGCGGACCCGCCCTACCACCAAGCCTACCCCTGGTGGTATGCCGGGACGAAACCCTACCACCAAATGAGTTCTGTCCTAGTACTATTTTGCCGTGGGGCCGCGGCGTACGAATATCGACCCTTCCAACTCAACCGGCGGATGTCGTAAGAGCCGACTAAGGGAACCTACCAGAGGGAGGGCAGAAGCTTCCTTCTGAGTATTTTTAAACACCAACACTGCGATCACCAATCCGCCTGCCAAGCGTGATGATTATGGCAAATCCCCCCCTACATGGGAGACCATCCACTCGATGGACCGACGACATCGTAGCGGTCGCAGGGAGTCGATGGATGGAGGCGGCTCAGGACCGCTATTTGTGGCGTCGTCGTACGGGGGAGGCCTATGTCCAGCAGTGGACGTGTATGGGCTGATGATGATGATGAGTATTTTGCAGCACAAGATTTACTTAACTACTAGGGTATCATAAACATGAAGGAATTATGTATATTTGATTTTCCAGTAAAAATAAAAATTAATACTTTTTTTTCGTCTCCAGTCAATTTCTGCTCTCCTGGTGTATATATAGGGCACGAATAAATAGAATATTATAGGTACTTCGCTACCATTTAACTTCCTTACATTTGCATAACTTCATAATTCTCACTAAAAATGTGTCACATATTTCTTTCAGCTACAAAATCGAATACTACATGGAAGACCCAGACAAGATTACGCATCCAATACCGTGCAACTGTTATAAAACCACCTGCCTCCTCGCCAAGGCATTCCTCACTGAGATGCAGAACAATGTTGGGGAAAATGAATTAGAAGAGGACGATATAATTGATATTACAGAAGACACTGAGACTGGTAATGGTAATTCGTAAATTACTTCGATCACCGATATTAACTAGATTTTGGATCAGGGCAACAAATAAGTCTCCGTAAATAAGAGCGCACTTGAGACCCGAGCTCTTATTTTTGCCGCAATGTGTATTCAAAAGTTATAAAAATAATGCCCGAAAAAGCAATTTAACGACCGTAGTGTAATACTTTCGGTAAGTATATGTAGAATAAGTTATATTTTAAATTAACAAAATATAATATCAAATTTTTTGTAGAATTACCGATTTTAAAACACCGCTACACTTCATTGTAAAATTCTAAGAAGCAAACATAGGTAAACGAAACAAAACGATGTTACTCGCAAGACAATAACGGGAAAAAGTATTTTATTTCTTACCTCTTTAGGTTGATTTCACACTAAATGCTATTAAAACCTATGTCTGTTCATCTCTTAAGTGACAGGAGTAATTTATTGCTTTGCATGTTTTTTGGGCCAATTATCGTTAGTAGGCACTTTGTGATTGTATTACTAAGTGCCATGGTTGGAATTAAGTTGACCTTAAAACTGTTTTAAAACTTTTGTCTTTCTTCGTTAGTAAACAAATGTATGTTTAAGTATATATTCACGCGGATAGCTTTTAGCTTTGATTTTATGTGTGACCCGAAATCTAGTTGGTACCTACCTATATTATCGCAGGTAAATTAAGACAACGACGACAGCCACCAAGAGCAATTTATTGCCTCTTATTTGTCAAAGTTGAAACTCGTACTGCCAAAATTTGTGGGGGTTTATCTTGCCAGTCCTAACTTGTGGCGAACATGTCGCGTGGCCTAAGAACCTCGTTTCTTGTAGATCACAGTAAAAGTCGCATAGACCAGTTAGTATATTTCGTATAGACAAAGCACTCCCATAGATAAGATCTCGACGTTACAAAGCCTCATCTAACATGTATGACAGCTTTTTCTTTATTTACTGTCCGAACATAAGCACTGAAATGACGTCACAATGTATAAAAGACCACACCACGGCAAAATAGTACTAGGACAGAACTCATTTGGTGGTAGGGTTTCGTCCCGGCATACCACCAGGGGTTTATACCTACCCGCAGAATTGCAATTTTTTCATATTCCCACACTCAGATACACACTATGCAGTATACATGGAGACGAAGCGTTCTGTCCTAACGCGATATTGACCCATATTATCTCCCTACGTCACGCAATAGGTATCATTCAACCACGTATGCCTTAAGTACAAGTAGCGGCACATAAGTCTAGCGCTGAGCGATACGCGGAGGGGATAGCTGCGCATGGGTAATGTACCGCTAGCCCCCCCCCCGCCCAGGTACCTTATTTTTTACTTCTGCGCAATAACGGTCAGCGCTAAAGTTAGGTGCTGCTACTTGTTCTAGTACATCTATGTTCCTTGCTAGCTACTACTAATAAAATTTATTCAAATTTCAAACGATAGTGAAACGTGAATTTGAAAAATCTCACATTTCACCATTCCATTCATTCACCGTAACCTGGCCTTTTTCATAAGTACTAGGTGAAGTTTTTTTAAATCTTATGGTAAGCTCTGGGATGTACAGAGGCCCTTTGGATAGGCGTTTTGGTCGGAAAGGTCCGCAAATACTCATGGTCCGCAAAAGATCCGCAGAGGCAGAAAAAAGTCCGAAACGGACCAAAAAGGTCCGCACCGGCAACGCTGATTTCATTCGCTCCAAACGAATCATTGTTCAATGAAACGTTGCTTGTTTTATGCATGAATTTGCTAGCCTTGTCTACCATCTTCAATATTTCATACGGAAAAACGAGATAGCAACAGCTTACAGAGAAAATGAACAATAAATACAGCAGGTTACGACCGTGCTGCCCGGCGGCAGGTAGCGCTCAACGGACTTTTAGTACCTGCCGCCCGGCGGCAGATGGCACTTGAGTAGTTATAAGACCGGAAATGACTCGTGCTTCCTCTACCTACTTATTTCTCTATGGGTTTATTTATTTATAATAAAATAAAAAAAATATTTCTGAATGGTGACAGATACCTATGTCGTTGCGATCCGTAGCTGAATAGATGGCGCTGAACGTGACTTCTGAACTCCTACTAACATATTATAATTTTATTTAATATAGCGTGATATACTTTTTAACCTTTCGCGATCCGAACGTAGGGGACAATTTAACAAAAGGTACGTTATAAATAATCTTTAGTGTGATACCTAACTATTTCTGTCAAGCGCCACCTAGTGCGTAATCAATGCAATCATACAATCACAAATAGCACTTGTTTTACATTTTCAGCACTGTCTATCGACATTAAATAACGCTGATACAACTTAGTTCACGAGCATATTGATAGATAGCGCTTTTAATAATATGAATTTTTAAAATAGTTCAGAATCGGGTTGTTTTGTAAGTATAGTAAAAAATATATATTGATTGTACCTAGATATATCAGTTATCTGGTATATCTAGCTATGTTACCTATTAACAGAAGCTCTGCTTACTTTGGGGCGAAAAGATGCTTAGATTGACTAGCCTTCGGTACAGACAGAAGTAATGAGAAGTATACATAAGTTAAAGATGTCTTCGTCGATTTGATGTAGGTATCTAATCTATTCATGCACAAACATTCGTCAGTCCTTCGCTGGAAGATTTGGTTAGTTATCTAGAAACGGGTTTTATTTAGGCACTAGCGGTGTGGAGGGGGCGCCAGATCATCATATCGCTCGCCGTTGTCGTCTTAGCTTGAATGTCATTTTTGCTAACCGCACCTCACCAAACTCCGCTCGTTCCGATTGCCATGTCTTACGTATTTGGTACTTTTAAGAGTTGATGGTCGTTATTGTAAACCAACCCCGGTTCAGCATTTTTGTTGCCGTTCCATAAGGGGCGGGGGGTAGAAATCCGCCTCGGTTACCAATTCACATTACGCCGCTACTGTATAAAGGTATTAAGTATTGTAACGTTATTGGGTACCAGATTGTGCCAGCGTTATTGGAAGAAAATACCCAACTAATAACCGCTGGCCAAAATACCCAATAACTTCCATCCGTAAGCCAACACAATACAGAATGACAGCAGCGCAGCGGTGGGGTTTGAGCGTTTTGTTTACTCACTTCACGCCTTGTCCGCCATAGTAGGTACTTTTTGTATTAAGTTCAGACTAGTTGAAATTCCTTTTATTAAACAAATAGGTAGTTAAAAAGCAAATAAAAATTTTGAATTTAATAATATTGAATTATCTTCCACATATATTAACTTCAATAAATAATAGAAAAACAATTTGTGTCATCTTCAGTTGTTGGAAAAACATAGTAATCGCCTAGGTCGCTCGTTTCTGACCTGAGACGTATTTTTATAGATTTTTTAAGTAATATAAAATAAGATGCTTTATTTGTAGCTCAATACTATAACATTATTCATCTAGTCTACTTGTGGATTTAATCGATAAATCGACCCGAGAGCTTGTGTATTAACTGCGAATTAAATTATGGAGCCGTAAATTGTACATTTTGTCTTCAGTTAAATGTTAAAAACATGCAATGTAGGGAAGTGTTCTTAGAATAAGAGTTGAATTTTTGAATTTTTTTAGAATATGTACCTACTTACTACGTAATAAATAGGTAACTTCATAATCAATGTGATATTTTAAGAATATGTACCTAAGTACATAATTTATTTATGAATTATGGATACATAAGGTTCAACAATTTCGTTCGAGTACCTACCTAACTTTCCTTTTTCTTATATAATATTTGAGTTAAAAACTGTTACTGCTAAAGTATGGGTTGTTTGTTTGTTATTTTTTTATACGTATTGCATTATTGTTTTACTCTTCGGTAGTAGTAGGTACAAGTTTATTTTTATATAATCTTTATCAATACATAACATGGAAAGTTTTACTGTAGTTATATCAGCATATGTAGGTCTTTCCTAATAATTAGTGATGTATAAAACTTTTTGCCAATTTTAGACTGCCTATCCAATGACGCGGAGCCGTCTATTCCCACTAGTTCAGTTGTCCAGTTCAGTTGACTGGACTAGTGAGATTTCTTTTCTAGTTTGTTCAGTCGACTGAACTGGTGAGATTTCTTTGAACGAAGCAGTAGCAATGACGCGGAGCGAGGCAGTAGCGGAGCGGAGATTTATGCAATAATGTTGTTTCTATGAAGACGTTTATATGTTTCTAACCCACGGGAACTGATTTATGAGATTAAACGTAGCATATGTTTTATTCCAGGCCTAGAACCACATCTATGCAAAATTTCAGCCCGTACTGTTCAGTTGTTTTGATATGAAGTAACAAACATCCAAACTTTAGCACTTAAAATATATAAAAGTGCTTAATCAACTAAATTGCATATTTTCGTTCAGTGATTATTATTGATTATTTTAACTGATTATTATTAGTAGTAAGAGAGGAGAGGACCTCCACTGCCTCGGTCCGCGTCAATGGACAGGCAGTCTTAAATTATAGTAAGCTAGATTACAACCGAGAAAACTCTATTCTTAGATTATTTGATGAAAATGTTTTTTCTGATACCAAATAAAACTATGACTTATTCCAAAGTGAGTTTTATTTACAAAATATATAACAAGATGATAATTTAGGGTTCTTTGCTAAGTGTGAAAAACCATTATTTTTTACTAAACCAGTGTTGCCAGATACGAAAAATCACATGACTATCGCAGAGAACTTGACTACCATGACTCTCGATGCAATGCAACTCAAGCGAGTTCCGTTGAATACCGCAGTTACAGATTAAGTAAGCGAAATTATGAGAAGGATTTTCGGAGTCCGAAAACATTCAGTACCGCAACATATCATTGACGGATTGTGTAAGCTGCGCTACGCCACTGAGCCATGTAATCCAGTCTCATGAAGAATCGCGGGAGACACAAGCCATACTGACGGTATCAGTGTGATACCAGCAACGGCGTCATTTGTTTTAGTACGGAAACATACACGTATTAGAGACAGATAACATGTCAGCTGTACTTCGCCACTGAGCCATCTATTGTAGTCCAGCCTCATGATGAGTTACGCTAGAAACAAGCCACAAGGACCTTCTCTCAGTGATACCAGCAACGGCGTCATGTTTCAGGTAACGCAACATATTAGTGACAGATTGTGTGAGCTGCGCTTCGCCACTGAGCCATCTATTGTAATCCAGTCTCATCAGGAGTCTCGCTAGAAACAGGCCACATGGACGGTATCAGTGATACCAGCAACTGCATCAGTTGTTTTAATACCGCAACATATTAGTGACAGATTGTGTGAGCTGCGCTTCGCCACTGAGCCATCTATTGTAGTCCAGTCTCATGAGAAGTCGCGCTAGAAACAAGCCACATGGACGGTCTCTCAGTGATACTAGCAACTGCATCATTTGCTTAACAAGCTTATTGAATCTGCAACAAAATAAAGTTTATTATTATAAGCGACACGTTATTTTCATAATCCATACTTACTTATACGTATCATAAATTCGAAAGTACCTAATTCTGTCTCCTTTGTCTGTTACCTAGGACAAAGGCTACTTTTTATCCGAGAAATACGCGTGCAAAGCCGCGGGCTGAAGCTAAGTAAATATTTATTGGATTAAAATTTTCGGAGTGAATTGGAAAACATTTGATTGTAGATGTAGTAATGCTTGCTAAGGGTTGTAAGCGTCAAGGTACATTGAAATTGAAAAAAAGGCGCGAGGTTTTTGTCTAAAGCGCTTCTTTTTTCTTAACAGAAATGTATGGTATAAATCCTTTACATAAATAATGGGATTGAAAATGACAGCAGGACAACATTCTGTCCCGCTACAATCTTCAATCCCATGCTTTATCTACACAGCTTACAATGGACATTTTAGATTCCCTTTCAGTTTGCCTCGACTCGACAGTTTAAGTGAACGTACCGGTCAGAATATCCCCTAATGTAGTAATCCTCGGCTTCCTTATCGGAAGCCACTTCGCTCATACTGCAGAACGAATGGCACAATTTTAGGAGCTCCATAATGTTGCAAAACATTGGGTTGTTCAGGGAATCGGTTGTATCGCTGGATGTATTGGTTTCTGATGACTGAAAATGAAAGAAAATATAATTAGCTACTGTAGGTACATGAACTCAGATAGCAATTACTATTTATGATTCTCTTAGCAAATCTATCTTCCCTTAAATTAACGTGTGATACATATTTAGAACTAACAGTCTGGTTTAAAGGTTTCGTTCAGTCTTAAAAAGCGGCATTGTCAATTTAGACGGTACAAAAACTAAGCTTATTTAACAACACTAAAAAAATGAGGCAGGGACGGCCTTCTTATCGATGTAAATAGTGGGGCACCATTTTTAGGGCCTGACACTGACGATTTGTGAGCGACTTCAAAACGAGGCGATTGCGCAGCGAGCACGCCGCGACGGCGGCGACACCTTGCAGCAAGATCTCTGCGTGCGACCTGAAGGCCAATTCTGCTTATCATGTTATATTTTATCGAGTGCAGTATAACGGGATAAAATATTATTTGATAAATAAAACTGCATTTTCGAGCGACGTATCGAGGAATTCATCTAAGAAAAGCCCTCGATAAATATCAAGGGCTTTTCTTGCCATATTTATCGAGTAGATATATTGCCAGAATTGCCCTCCTGCATTTTGAAGCGACAGGCTAAAATAACAGGTAAATTATTCCAATGTAGAAGTCTACTCGGTTTTAGAATCGCAGGTATTTTTTTAAGCACGTGTGCTACAAGATCGAGCTACAAAACGGGCTTTTTTTGGAGCGCCAGTCGGATGACACGGCGACGACCAGTCGGGCGACCCAGATACAGGTGGAAGGATGAATCTTCGTTCATTTCAAGTCTTCGCACCAGACTGGATGTAGGCGGCGCAGGACAGAAGCCGGTGGCGATCTGTGTCGGAGCCCAAGATGCACTTCGGGGTCGATGCGCCAGGATAGTGAGTGTGTGCGAGATATATTTTGTAAACAACGGAGATAAAAAACTATACAATAATTGGTGTGTGTGTGGAAAGTATTTTGATACGTCACTGGTATCATCACGCATCGGCAGAATGATCTAATAAGCACATCACAGAAGCTCAAATTTTTTTTTGGTTTTGATCGCTTTCATTCTACTTATTTGTCCCTGGCTTATCCGTTTTTTAAATCGAATTAGTTTCTTTATAGCTGCGCTTGTGCAATAAGGCGTTATTAAATCTTTTGTGTTTAGTGGTTGCTGTTACCACTTACTTTTCTGTTATTCTTATCAGTGTTAAGTTATCATACTTAAATGTCTGTTTACATAAAATATCTTCGTTTCTAGACCAGAGTTATATACATACCGTAGTGACCGTCAAAAAGGATTGCGTCAGAATATCAGCTAGGAAATTAGCGTGTGCAGTCTTCAGTTTGTCAAAGTCGTTGGTTTTGTTTATAGCATCCATGAGGCGTGAAAAATTGGTTTCCAGTACATCACATTGGAGATAATGCTGAAGGTTATCCATCAAGAACATGAGTTTGTTGTGGAGCTGGCACATGGGAAAACTGAAAGAAAATAGCACTAATATAGCCGAAAGTGTGAAATGTGGAGTTTATTTTGTTACCTAAATGTCCCAAAACACTGAACAGATCAAGATAAAATTTGGCGTAAATTTAGATCATAATCTAACTAAGATAATAGTCTAATTATGGTACCGAAAGTACGCGAGCGAAGCCACGGGCAGAAGCTAGCAATAAAATTATTATTGCTGGACAATCCACACAGCATCATCTAGCCCCAACCTAAGCAGAGATTGTGTTATGGGTACTAGATGACTCATATACATAATAAAATACGTACATAAATAGATATTTTTTATTATACATAGAAAATATCCAGAACACCCTGAACAAATATTTTCAGTTCGTAGAAACATTTGTCCCAAGGCAAGAATCGAAACCGCAACCTCCTGCGTCGCAGGCGGACCTTCGCCCGCCGCGCAACATCGGTCGTTGACATACCTAGCAGATTGCTTGTAAGTCTTCCATAGGGCATGCAAATCATGTTGAGTCTTTTTTATCCGCAGCAGAAGACGAAACATGTCATTGTACCGCGCCAAGACTTCTGGAGTAAACAGCAGGTGCAATGGCCACTTGAAGTCGTATTTCAGGATTATGCTGGACCAGCCGTCAGCCACTGAAAACAGAAATTCATACATATGGGTGCGTCCAAAATAAGTAATAATGATATGTATCATCATCATCATCAGCCCGTATACGTCAAAGGTCCCGAGCGCCCTCCATCCAACGACTACCTATGACCGCTACAATGACGTCGGTCCATTATGGATGTATGAGATCAAAGGGTCATAATAATACTTAATTATTACAGCGTTACGTCAAAACGCATTCCGGGGTTCTCTACGCTAAAGCACAAAGGGAACAAAAGATATTCTAAACGTCTTTGGTGCTGAGGGGTCCTCAGGTGATTTGTCATGTAGACCTCCAGAGTTTTTGACTACAAAGTCAAAAACTCTGTAGGTCTGGAGAAACTGGGAATGCGTTTTTGACGTGGCGCTGTAATAAGTATTATTATGTAGGAGAGTAGAGAGGAGACTCTGAGGGAACTATGGCGGTCAAAAGGTTAAGAGTTAGATGATGGAATGTGAGGGCGTTCTACACTATGTTGGCCGCGTCACGGTCTCATCGCGAGACTAAAGCGAGCATCTGTTTCCGCTGCTCTAGCGACTCCGTGAGAAATACTCATCACTATACAGGCTTTTCGGAAGAACGTTGAACATACGAAAATGGGGGGCAGGTGGGGTGGTCTGTTACCTAACTAGCCCAAAAGATTTTACACAGGTCTCAAGAATTTTTAAATTTCTAAAATTTTTCGATTTTGTAACTTTAAACAAAGAAGATGATGGTGTGTGGATTATCCAGCAATATTTATTTATATTTACGATACCTACTAGCCCACTGTTGGACATTGGCCTCCAGAGTTATACTAATTCGTATAACTAATATATGTATATAGATAATACCTATACTTTAGCACTTAAAAATAATTAACGAATAAGTTACAATGGGCGGTGTTATCGCTCAAGAGCGATCTCTCCTAGACAACCTTGAATGGATAGGACCATTGACATATGAGTAGACAAGAACATACTAGAGCGGAAACTTCCGCGCCGGACCGGCTCAAGGTCGCGATATTAGCTTTCACGTTAAACAAATACTCAGTCTATTTCAGTCGGGCTGTCGGCGACGCCCGCGAGCCCGACTGAGTGGGTAGAGTGGGTATTTTGTATAACGTGAAGACTCATATGCCGTTGGATTGTTTAATATATGTACCTGTACTATCATCATCGTCCGCAGAAGAGGTGGTACTATTCACAGAAATGTTTGGCTTCACATACGGCAATTCGAAGCTGAATTTGTCCACATCGGAGTTGTTGCTTAAGAATATCGCTCTGGCTGCTAACTGAAATGCGTGATTCATATCTGAAATTAATAAGTATTATTTTTAATGAATAACTATTTTATAATTATATTTAGATTCTGTCCAGGGTTTGGCACACGTTGTTTCCGGGATAAAAAAGATAGGTTTTTTTGTTCTATGGAAATGTTTTAAAGTTAATTCTACACAATTTATTTTCATAACTAAAATACATATGCATATTACTAGTGTTGCACTACATTCATTCAAACTTTCGCATCACTAATAGTATAAACGAAGTGAAATTAAACAATATCATAAACATTTTCGACGTCGAAGGGACTTTGAATCCGCATTCCATTTCTTAGATGTTTCCCTAAGTAAAGTGAGTCAGCACTATAATGTCCCACGGTGGGAATCGAACTCGCACTTTCCTAGTCACCTAGTTAAGCTGCGTGCCTAGTATAGATACATACCTTACATGGTTCTTTAAGAATAGTAAGTAAGTTTTGAGTAACAAAAATCCGTCCATACCTACTTTAGATATTTGCGATCCAAGGTTTTTGTTCATATAGTGCGTAAGCCTCTTACTCTACTCTACTCGGGATAATCTCCCAAGAAATTAAATGATATCCCAAAAAAGGCTTCAAGTCCCGTCGAGATCGAAATGTCCGGGATATCATTTAATTTCTAAGCTATTAGTGATGTAAAATGAATTTTTTTATTGTAATAGTTTACCTCTAGTGGAAGTCCTAGTAGTAGGTTTGTCCAGCATATACGCAGTGAGTCGAAGCAACTCCAGAAATAGTTCTCCTCTGCCAATAAGATAAAAGTCCTTCATAAGCTTTAACTCGTTAATTAGCTCAGCTTCTTCTACAGCTACTGTCCATAAATGCTGAAAACAAATATTGAGATAAAGATTTTTAAACTTACGCGATTTGAACACATTATTATTATAAAAAATCACGTGACCACGACAGAGTGTAAACCTGTTGAAATATGTATCGGGAAAAATAATAATAAACGATAAATATGTACCCGCGAATATTTGTAATAAATACTAGCTGCTGCCCGCGCCTTCGTCCGCGTTTTCTCGGGATAAAAAATAGCCTATATGTTATTCCAGGCCCCAAACTATACCCAGACCAAATTTCAGCCTAATCGCTTCAGTAGTTTTTGCGTGAAAGAGACAAATAATACAAACTTTGACCTTTATAATATTAGTAGGAAAGGATAGGATTGAGATGTCAAGAGTCTATTTCTGAGAAGAGATTTCAGATCAAGATCTTGACGTTGTAACGGTGACTATGAGAGACCTTTTTTTCTGCGTTCAACAAGGAACAAAAGTATCGAAAAAATAATTTGTCACAAAACGTAATCGAAGTTGGCACAATAGAGGCGCTGTACCAAATCCTATAGAAAAAGTAGACGTCACGACGTCACGCCTCGTTACTAGCGTCAAACAGCAGTGGAGCTATGAGTACCCCTAGTACTCATAACTCCACTGCTAGCAGTACCCCTAGTACTCATAGCTCCACTGCTGAACGCAGAATAAATAGACAGTAAACTCTACTATATTTTAAAAAACTTTTTAATGACTTGCTTTTATTTTTTTTTACTTTCAACGTGCTTGGGAAGAAAAATCCAACGAACCCAAACTCGACGTGGTTAATTCGCTTCATTTGGTTCCTATGGCCACCTTCGGTCTCCATCATCAGACCAACTCGATGGTACCAACCATGTTTCTTTGTCACCGCACTTACATAAGTATGCCTTTCAGCTCAATCGGTTGAGGAAAACTGGTCTAAACTTCATTTGGAAGATTTGTCCCAGACAAGCTAAGTAGAATAAAAGCTTGTAATAAAAAACGTCAAGTGCGAGTTGACTCGCGCGCAGAGGGTTCCGTAATTATATATAATAAGACCTTGTCTCATGCCAAATTTCATGATTCTAGTTCAACGGGATGTATGTAGGTACCCTATATAGGTAATCTATGCTTCAGTAACGCTTATGCCATCAATGATGACACACCTTTCATACATAACAAGAACAAGCATTCATAAGGTGAGTTCATTTTTGTCTAACAATAGTTTACCTTAGTGACGCACTCCTTTATTTCCCTGACAACAGTCCTCAGACTGCAGACTTCCGTCATCTCTGGACTCTTCAGTTGTTGTAGCTTCTCATGGAAAACTGCTTCTTTTTCTTCCCAAATAGTAAATCTGCAAATTTAAAATAAATTTACCGATACTGCAAGCTCTGCTGAGGCAACAATATATAGGGTGTCCCCCAAATAACGGCAAGTAATTTTTACACTCCGAAAGTAATTTTTATTCGATTTAGTTATTTCGACAAGTACTATGACGAGTAAAGGGTTCGTACCTTCTAGAATCTAAACCACACTTCCATAGAGGCACCATTGTCCTGTTCACCGTAAAACTGCTATTCCTTTTCACCTGGAAGAAAATATAATAAACTTAGGGCCTACTCGCAAAACGGAAATCGAAGTTTCTGATTCGTTTTCAAGCAAACGGTAATCTTATACAAGCGACATAAGAGTTCGTTTTGCACGAAAACGAATCAGAAACTTCGTTTTTCCGTTTCCGAGTAGGCCTACTGACTGCAGTCCGTAACTTCGCACGTGCTTTTCATGTAGCCTATGTCCCTAAGACGCACATTTACCAATGGGTGAAACAACCTTTAAGGCACTCTTTTTATGTTTGTAGCCTATGTCCTTAAGACCCAAATTGAGCAATGGTTGAAACAACTTTTAAGGAACTTCTTTTATGTTCTTAAGAAGCCAATCGACCAATGGGTGAAACAACTTTAAAGGAACTCCTTTTATGTTTGTAGCCTAAGATGCACAATGGGTGAAACAACTTTTAAGGCACTCCTATTTGTGTTTGTTCCTTAATGGAATCCTGTCATGGAAAAAACTATAAAGTCTGTATTTCAGTTTAAAATATGATTGTTTTTTAATGTTCACGTAAACGCGGACATAGGCAAATCTCAAATACAAAGTTGGAGAAGTCTCTCGGATGCATGTTTTTTGGCTGTGTTCCGCTGAGTTACTATAGAAATTTCTAAAATTTGGATATACACTATAAAAAATCTATGAAACTACCATGTTAGGACAGAATCTAAGTTTACGTTAACATTAAAACAATCATATGTGAAACTGAAATACCTATAGATTTTGTCGTTTTTTCCATGACAGGAATACAGAAGGAGTACCTTAAAAGTTGATTCACCCCAATACGCATAATGAATAAATTTGAGAATATGCGTACCTAATAAGAAAATTGGTCAATATGCGAATTAGAGATTCAATTCCGGGCCAAATTCTACTAATCCCAATCGCTATGTGTACTATGATAATGGTATCGTTGCAGAATCGTCTGAACTCTAGATAATGCGTGCGGTTCTATTTGCACGGAGTGATTAATATAATAGAATGGTTTCAACTTTGACTCTTTTCACACGCGTCCCTCCATTTGTAGTTTCTTTCATCAAAGGTAAAATGCCACAATTTATGTCATTCTGTCACCATTTTTATGGCGAAGTGATCAACACTTCGCATTAAATTAGTGTCATCATCATCATCATCAGCCCGTACACGTCCACTGCTGAACATAGGCCTCCCCCAAACGACGCCACGAATAGCGGTCCTGAGCCGCCTCCATCCAACGACTACCTGCGACCGCTACGATGTCGTCGGTCCATCGAGTGGGAGGTCTTCCCACACTCCGTTTCGCATTGCATCGCGGTCGCCACTCGAGAACCTTTACACCCCAGCGGTTATCGGTTCTACGAGCTATATGGCCTGCCCATCGCCATTTCAGCCTGTTGATTCTGAGAGCTATGTCGGTAACTTTGGTTCTTCTACGAATTTCCGTATTCCGGACCCTATCGCGTAGAGAAACTCCGAGCATAGCTCTCCCCATAGCTCGCTGGGTGACTTTGAGCCTATGCACAAGGCCTATAGTGAGCGACCACGTCTCGGATCCGTAAGTCATCATAAATTAGTGTAATAGGGATGTTTCCTAGGTAAAATAATTATAATTCTAATTTGTCAGTCAGATTATAAAAAAATATTATTTTACACATATTTTTTGCTTTATCAAATCAATCAAAATTGATAAAGATAACGCACATCAAACTTCGGTAGAAAGGGGCTCATGACGTAATTTCGTGGTAAACAGTGTACTAAGGCGTCACGCGGAACTTCAACGCACCATAACTTCGTCATTATTTGTATAATTGACAAAAGAAAAAATACGTATTCAATATTTTTAGGTAATGTAAATGACGGACTAAATAGATTTTTTCAGGAAACTAGCTTATTAGGGCCCCGGTCCCTTTTAATTCTTACCTTCTTAGGATCGAAGCCGAATAGAATAACCGTCTTGCCAATAAAAAGAATCTCCTGCGCTAGAGAAAGTGGCACGAAGTAAGGAATCATGTATGGGTTTAGATTGAAGCCGCAGTCTATTGATGTATCTTGGAGCTGGAATAGAAGAGTACCTACTTTTTATATAGATAGTAATATGTATGTACCTTTATTTCATCGCCTGTAACACAGGTTTTTCTTAGGCTCAATTCACACCAGAATGGCAGCGGCCGGCAGCGATGCGGCGAAGCACTTTCAGTGTTAAATAATTTTAAACTTTATCTGCATAACATTAAAAGACCATTATTACTTAAAAAGCACGAATAGGCCACGCGCGTTTGCCCGCGGCGGCGTCTTGTCACATGGTCCAGCCCGCGGCCACGTCGAGTCTCTGCAGGAAGCTGCCATCTCGGTGTGAATTGATTGAACATAAATTTAACAGAGAACAGCAGTGGAATTTACCAGCGATAATGTTTGCGATTATCTGTCATATAACAGTTTTTTTTTCAAGGGAATAGAAAACTTATATCTCTATTAAATAAATGTATTTGTATGGGAGACTATATTGAAAAACCGAAAAAATTTGAGGCTTTATCTTTTTTCTTACATACCCATACCGAGAATACATTGAAAGCCCCTCGCATATTATATTCTGACAATCCCCAGTAAATTTTCGATATTTTCGAGAATACAGCTAGTGCTAGTTATAGGTAGACTAAATTCTATAAAGGCAACAAGTGAAAGTAGCTTGTTTTAATAATTTCATTTAAAATTAATCAATGGCTTTTGCACTTACAGTAGAAACCAAGGACTTATCACAAGTGGTTGTTGAGGGTGAAGACAATAAAGTTTCTGATGATATCTCCTTCAGATTCCTAAATATGAAGAATTCCTGGTAAGGATCCCTCAATTCACCATACAGCAGCCAGGTGCATAGCTGGTTTATGAAAACTTTGTTGATGTACGAAAATATTCTGTAAATAACATGCACTAATGCTCAGATTTATCTTAGATTATCCATACTTATATCAGAAATTCAAAAGTAAGTAGGTAACTCTGTCTTTTTAACCCTTAAATGGCTGAACGGATTTTGGGACCTGGAATAACATATAGGCTATTTTTTATCCCGATAAAATGCAGGCGCAGGCAGCAACTATTGTGCTATTGTGTCTTAAATTATGATATTATAATAGATGTCAAAACTTACTGAACAATAGCTTTATGCACCTGTTCATTTCCGTTCAATATGTACTGATGAACAAGGCTCAAAACCTGGCATCCATTCAGCTTCCTCTCTTTAACCGTTGATATAACCCGATTCAATGTATTAAAGATCCCGCGATATTTCTCTACATAACTGTACACAAATGAGAGTGTGTAGTTTGGATTGCCTATGACTAGACCTTCAACTTCAACTAGGGTTTTTTTATATGCTTGGAGAACTTCAGATATGCCTTCACTGAAAGCTTGCGTGTAGAGGCCGCACATTTTGTGGTTTGTTCCTGTAAAAGAACATGTTACCAGATTTTATTTTTATCTTATGTAGGATAAAATATTTATTTATCTCAGAACATGGTAAGATACAATTAATGAAAGATATAATGAAAATTACCAGCTGACTGCAAGTTTCGGGCTCTAAAACCAGCGGATTCCACATAATAGTTGATTCTATGGTGACTTTTGGCTATATCGTAAATCCTCCCCAAAATCTCTTTGTCCCCTTCATTGGCATATGTAACGACAATTTCCTGAAACATAAATGTTCATTTCGTTGCAAATAACAATCGAAATCCTCGTGGCTGGTCAATGCTGAAGATATTTCTCAATTACTTTGTCTTCTTTAGCGGTCGCTTGAGAGCAATCCCATAATATCAATAGAGCATCGTGCAACATATTTGCCACACTTATGCAAAAAACTTTAATATCACTAGATCCGAAGCAGATAAATATGATTGTACTTTTTAAACAAAATTCTCCGTCAACATGAAAAGAAAATAAAGAATTATATCAACTGTCGTCAGTATTGTATTCTCTTTGAACTGTTTTGCAAGTTTTGCAACTGTTTTTGTTTTGAAGTTTTACAATTTGCTTTCATTCATTGTTTTTTAATTCAAAGAGATCGTACGAGGTTATTTTTTTAAATGTTTTGTGCACTTCATTCAAATAATGAATTGAACGATGAACGACTGTATTTAAATTGTGTTAGAGTTATGTACATCACTCGTACGTGCATTATCCAAGAAACCGGCCAAGTGCGAATCAACTCGCATACAGAGGGCATCGTACCATCGTACATGACTATTTTGCAAAAGGAACCATGAAAAACGGTTTTTTTAAATAAAAAAATAGCAAAAACCATCATGGCGCGGTCTCCCATCTAAGCACTGACCGCGCCCGACTTTTCGTGATCGGCACTCAACTCGGTATGGATAATGGAGGTTAGACCCCTTAATTATTCACTTCCGTTTTAATTTTTATTATTGGTTGTTATAGCAGCAGTAGTTATGCACTCCCTGTCAATATTTCATCTATCTACCTAGAACCGTAATATTAAGGTTCAATAGATACCACTTTCACAAATATAGAGCAAAAGAGCCCAAATAATCAAGTTTTTTGTATGGTTAGTATGGACCCATACCACCTTACACCACCCTTAAATTTTGGTAGGTAAATATTTAATTTTTATAGGTAATATTATATTGTTGTAGCGGCAAGAGAAACATACTTTCTGGGAAAATTTCAACTGTCTACTTTTACAGTTCATGAGATACAGCCAGCTGAAGGGGGCGGAGACACGGACAGATAAGCGGAGGCTTAGTAATGGGGTCCCATTTTCACCTTTTGGGTACGGAACCCTAAAAAGCAATAATAGGAAATGGATACTATACGAAGAAACCATAGGAAAAAACATTACCTAATCTGACTATACTAACTCTATGGGGATGAAGAAACATTACCTATTACCTAATCTATGACTATACTAACTCTATGGGGATATTAGATGGGGATGGACATATTTTTACAATTTAGTCAATTTTACAACTTTGTCATGCACACACAATAATCGATTTCAGTCTCGATCGATCATCTATCGATTATCCCACATAAAACAGCAAGACAGCCCTCACTACAATAAAAAATGAATGAACCTGAACCTGTTTGACGGGTCAAATAATTGCTTAAACTTTACTGTATTCTATGACACTGCCTGCGCCCACGCCGCCGCGCCGCCTATCTAACGAACGACAACCAAGCTTTTGTATTGTTTAGTAGTGGAAACTTGTATCATAATAAATAACATGCACTGACTGGTCACAAACTTTCCTAGAATGTACATAAATTAAATAAAACAGATATATTAAACTAATCTCTAAAATGTAATGATGCGTAGAAGCTAAATTTTATTTAGATAAAACTTTAACATAAGAATGGCGGAAGCTTGTAGGCTGGGAAATCATGATTTAAAGATCAAAACATCAAGCAATCAAAATGAAAACTTTTGTGTTTTCAATGTTCTGTGTGTATTCATTTCACTTATTTCGATTTTGGCTGATGTAACGACAGGTATGTACTTTAACAAATATTTTATGTAGACATTGAAATCGTAGTAGGTAGGTACCTGGTTATTGGTACCTATCAATCAATATTTTATATATATGATGTATTATACCTAAGTACAATTGAAATTTTATTACAGATATGATTGTTTTTGCTGAATATTGTAAAAATGGACAACTACACTGGGCATTAGCAAGCTGTATCTTCATACTTACGCCAAATGTATTGGTCAATGTTTTTTCTTTACGGTGGCATGTAACGGACCAAAAATCAAGTATCAGATACTGGATAAGCCATGGATGTCTTGTCGGCCTACTGGAGAGGTAAATATAAATCATACCGAGCATGTGATCTTAGCTTTAAGTACTTATTTGTTTTATGTGCTACCTATATTATGTTCAATATTTTCCCCTTTTTAGATACATACACTTTTTACATAAGGTATTTGTTTGCAAGAATTTGGAACCTTCGGAAACACAAAAAATTATGTCACAAAGGAACGATGTGTGCTTGTTGCATTTTTTGTATATATTTACGGGAACTGTTCCTCAAATAATACTGCAGTTTTTTGCAGTCATTACTCTCGAAGAAAATTATCAAACAAAAGGTATAAAAACAATTTCTAATTACTTACCCTCTAGGTGTAACATGCCTAAAACAATTATTCACATCTGCTTGGTCCATAGATAAACCAATGTAACTTTTTTTCAGTATTCGCTCTAAGTGCTTCTATAGCCTCAGTGGTTTGGGGTTGCTCAACGTATATTTACAACATAACGGTTTTTTCAAACGAAAGTTTTAACTGGAACTCTCTGCTCTTGAAACTTTTATGGAATTTCTGTATGTTGATTAGTAGAATACAAGGTCTATTATTATTCACTTTATTGTTCGACATTTGGACCTTACTTCCTCTGGGTACGTAAAATACAGTGTTAAACTGGTTAATTCAAACAGTGAAATGTTTTCTAACTCAAACTTTAATTATTTCAGGTTTGCATTGGTCTGCGATGACGGTGTGGATTATATTACAGAATACTGCATTTTGCCCCAACAAGTTCGAGGAGGCTATGTACAATGTTGTCATGGGATTTGTTTATTGTTTCTTTTACATAAATTTGAAGGAAGGTCACACTCGATATCGCTTACTCTTGTTTTATACGTTAACAGTGACACAAAACTTTGGGAGCCTCTTTTTATACGTTTTGCTAACTGATTCAGAATTACAAAGAAAACCCTGGTCCATTGCTTTGACTATTTGTATACTTTTGGGAACAGTTATCGGTAAGGTATTATTTCGATGTAATTTATGTAGGTACGCGTCTAGACTATTATTGGTCTAGTATTGATATGTTAATTCAATATACGTACATATTACAAAACCAGTTAATTATCTTTGTTTTTAATTACAGGCATGGGAGCTATGGTTCTGTACTACAGATTTTTTCATGCTGCGGGTCCAATTTCTTGGAAGATGTCTCAAGAAGATATCGAATTGAATAACAAATCTATAACACAGGCAAAAAAAACGACTCTTAAACAAGTCCGATCATTTAAAAACTCACAAAGACCACAGACTGCTAATAACAATCAGAAGTAAATGAACGCCATACTCACTTTATCGTTTATAAAAATCAAACAAAACTATACCCGTCGTCTAATAATAATGTTTTTACTGTTTTAGCAACACATTGGAAGAACCTAAGAAGATGGATAATGAAACAACTGACAAAAAACTTTTATTAGATCACTGGATTGCCAGATCCGGAACACCTATGTTTACTTCTGCTCCCGTCGGTAATGTTAGTGTAGATGCATCCAGTATTGAAGTGTACACTGTTGAAAATACACCACAGGTAATTGAAGATTTTAAGTCTAATACTTCAGGCAAGTCTAAAATATTCAAAAAGAAAATATGTGCACCAACAGAGTTAACCTTGAAATTATCTTGCTTAGACAATATGGAGAGTTCTATTGATGAAATTACGTCTAGTAACTTAAATTTACATAGAAGAAGAGGCATTTGCTCGCCGGATGAGTTACGAGATGAACTCAATAACTTGAATCTTGATGTGCGTAACATTATTAACGAAGATTTTATTAAACTTTTAAGAATTAATGATCGAAGCTCGATCATAAGCCAAGAAACTGAAGGATCTAATAAAAAAACTTCCTCTGACTCAATCGACATGGACTTAGATTTAAGTTTGAGTGATATTAACAGCTCCGATATAAATACATTCAATGAAAATATTGTCCAAAAATTATGTCTGAGTGCTCTTAAGAATATAAAAGTAGGGAATCAAGATGCTGATATTGAAAACATACAGAGAATAGCTTTAGATATTCTGAAAGAAATGTATACCAAAAAGGATAAGAGTAAAAATAAGTCATTATCATCAAAACAACGTGATACAGATACTCCAACGGAAATTTTATCAGTTCATGACTATGAGAACATGTGCGCAGTAAATATTGCAAGAGAAGCTTGGGGCTTAAGGTCTTGGAAAGGGTACACTGATATTGAAAATTGGGTACATGATGGAAGCGTCGTAAGAGACAGGCGTCGAGACACTCTTACTTCAGGAAGCTCAGAAGTTAGTAGCTGCATTTCTCAGGATTTGAAAAATGCAATATTGACTGCATCATCATTTCCAAAAAAATCACATACGTATTCAAATGTGTTTGTGAAATTTGATCGATCTGAACAAGATGAATACGCTAACACTGTTATATGTCAAGAAGATACATTTTTAGCAAAACCATGTATAACAGATTTAGGTAAAGATCCAAATCATTTAGAACCCATCATGGAAGAATTGGATGATCTAGGTGATGTGGATCAATCGATAAAAAAGAGGCTTAACTCTGAAAGTTCACTAGTTGCTACAATCGATGAAATTCGTAAGTCAACAATAAATAATTCTCCACGAGTTTTGTATCATCATCGTAGAGAACATTGCTGGGGTTCGCCGCAATTTCACACGTACGATAAAATTGATGATAACTTGAGACACGCACTGTGGAAAGAACCTTCGAAATTTGATTCAAGTAATATAATGCATTCTTTGCATGAAAAAGAAAACTTCGATATCGATATTAATGACTCAAAAATTAATAAAAAAGAAATGAAATTAAATATTCACGATTTTCGGCCAATAATAAACAAAGTAAATGATGAAAATCATACCCGTAATATCTGCAAAAACACAAAGCGACGTCAAAAATCAATCAGCAGTAGCACCACTAAGTCACAAGTGAAAAGAAATAACAGCAAATCCGATCGTAAGTTACAAGATAACGTAGATCCGAATAATGATATGAATCTTTTATGGCAATTGGTATCAAGCGAAAGTGATATCGATGGTAACCCACCTCTTGATGTTTGTTTGAGAAAAGATATTCCTACACATACAAATTCAGCAACGGCAAAAGTTTCTAATACCAGAAAAGGCACAAGAAATCGGCCAAGGAGGAAGTTTTCAATTCTTAGAGAACGTTTTGAACCCAGGCTTAATTCTGACGAAGAAGTACTATTTCAATCTGCTGAAAGTATACTTAATTTAAATTCAAGTGACTTAAATATTATAAATGTTAAAAATAAGCTTTCGACTGAAGTGCATTCCATACTACCCCCCGAAAAAGAAATAAACGTCCTTCAACAGCAACATAGATGTGAAAGTGTATCATCGCTCACTAACCCGATCTCAAAGGATATGAAAGAGAAAAGATCTCTGTTCCTAAAACAAGTATTAAGCCCACCTAAGTTTAATACCAAGCTTAAGCACAAATCATGACGCACTAAGGCGAACGAAACTTGACATATCAAAAACGAGAAAATGTTTTTGTTTTATAATTTTAGGTACTTAGTATAAAGTTTATTAAAATAAAATTAAATCAACTGTGATGTCTTGATAGAAAAGAATAAAGTCAATATTATCTAAATTATTGATCTCCAACCATGTTTTAGTCAGTAATACAAGAATAACCAGTAAGCAACTTCAATAAAATCCTTCGTAGGTATAAGCTTAAGAGATTGAGCTAAGCACTTATTGTGTTAGGGTTTACCTATCTAAAATATTATGAAATTCCAGTTCTTAAATGTTAATAAATCCTAAGTAAACTTTTTTGACTCTGTGATGTCTGTGCTTATAGTAAATTTTAGCCAGTATTTAGGATTAAGTAAATTGTCTTATAATTATGAATTCTTATAAAATGCTTCATTATAAAAGCTTACAGTGATGTTTTATTTATAAAAAATCACACAAAACACAATTTGTTACACATAGGTATTTTATTCTTGAAAGCATTGTTACTTATACAAAAAAAAGATAATTATGTGGCACTCTTTCACTTAAATTTAGTTGCATTCTTAATGCTAATTTCAATAAATAAGTAGGTTTCTAAAAACATTTTTATCACATTTTGTATAAATTAGATAAAGAGCTGCTCTTTAATAGTCTTATAAATAAGGCACCTTATTTCCATTGTTAGTTTTTGTCCCAAATTGACGAAATAAGCAAGTCTTACCTAGTTAACAGGTTTTTGTTTTTATTCAATCCGTTACTGTTATAAATTCCTTTACACATTTTTCAGAATTAATATAAAATAGATGAACCTGTTATGAAAATTCAGACGTATCGATCGCCAATATTTACATCATGATAATTAGTAAGCTTATTTAATTGGCATAACACACCACATTACATAACTTAATCATTATTTTAAAATATATAGTTAAAGATCTGTCGTCATGACATTTGTTATGAGACGTATGCGATGGGCATTGCATTCTTGGCAAAGTATATGTCCATCAAGTGGGTAGCAACCGCGACCCTCTGCTTCGGAAGTTAGCAAAAGCCCACAATCTTCACATCGGTAACATCGCACATGGAAACTGCGATCTAAGGCAACCACGCGAACAGTTTCTTCCTCACCTTCTTCTGGCATTATTGGAAGCTCGCATACACAGCATCGTGGAGCGAATTTTTTATGAAAATCTTCGATGCAGTGAATCTGATTCATAGCATCTACAGTAAATGGGATGCCATCCAAACTTTTACCGCACACAACACATGTAAAACAATTAGGGTGGTAAGGCTTTCCAGTGGCACGAATGATTCTATCCAGGATGTGTTTTTCGCAAACAGAGCATTTTTCAAGTGTCTCGTAGTAATCAATCTCGCAGTATGGTTGACCTTCTACCGCATAAAATGGTTTACCTTGTAAATTCAGGTTGCATCGATAGCAACAGAAGCAACTGACATGATACATGTGTCCCATTGCAGTGCATCCTGAGTTTTCACCAACTACTTTCCCATCGCATTTTATGCATTTCCCGAAAATATCTAAATCTTGGCTATCAGAAATTGACTGGACAAGCAAGTTGGTCAGTGCATCGACTTCCTCTTCTTTTTGTACATGTGATTTCTTTTGGATTGGGGATTTATTGGGATAATTTTGAAGCGAGTTTGGATTTGGTGAATAATTTTTGCCCGATTGAGGACTGATGGGCTCATACAGCGGCTCGAAAGTTGATGAGTGTGGTGTTCCGTAATCCTGAAACTCGTTTTGATATATTGGAGGATATGTCGATCTATCCTGACCATAATTCAAGTTTGCTGTTGCCCTTACCAACTCACTGTAGTTGGAGCTCACGGGTGAAGGCGGTGGGAGATATTCCTCATGGTCATGGTTATATTCAAATGTACTTGTGACTGGCAATGGTGGTGGAGGAGGTGGTGGTGGCAGTGGTAAGTCATCGTTATTATTGTATGGTGCCACATTACCATAGGTTGCCGTATAACTTTTCGGTAACATTGGCATGTTTTGTTTAGTTTGGTTACTGTATGAAGGTGCATTTATGTGACTTATATTTGCGTATTCCATATGAGTTGGATGAATTGCAGCACGTGGTAGATTACTGTATGTCGTATTATTCGTATTAATAGCTGGAGAAATCTTTATTGAATACGAAGGTTCTCGTAAATTGTTCACGGAGAAGCTATGTGGCACCTGCGGTTGCGCTTTCTTTTTAGGAGGAACAACAGGTGGTACCTTTTTCACTTTACTTGGCATATTCATTTCCATACTATCCATGGTCATTTGGAGCTCAGCTAGTTGTTTTTCTAATGCCTCAATGTTATCTAAACGTGCCATCTTATGACAATAACAGATATGAGTGAGTGAACTTACAGTCGTTTTATTGTTAGAATAATGTAATCTTGGGTACTTCACATTTATCGCCAGATGTAGGGAACATAGGTGTTGTCATGACAATATATCACCATATATACAAATCACCTGAAAATCACCAAAACTCCTAGTTTTAATTTGCAAACATTATTGGAACTGTGTGTTGGTGACACAATTATTTTATCGTATGACATGACACATCGATAAGTCATCTGTCATGACGTCACGAGGAACTGAATAGTCGATTTTATTATAAAATAGAATCGATTGAAAGTTTTAGAACTTTTGGTTGTTGATTAATGAAATCACTAGCTAAGACCTGTTTTCCAATATTATCGTTCATTCTTTAAACAAAGAAATAGTGTTTCCAACCTCAACTAAATTGCTGTCAGAGCCAGCTTATGATATTTAATTATAAATATATAAACTTAATCGTGTATTACTCTTAGTGAATTACGTTTAATCATAAATTTCAAACGTATTGGAAAGTGAGACAGCTAAATTAACTTTTAAGTTTTGATTGCAGACAAATTTCGGACAGGTGAAACTAAATAAAAGCTTGTATTGTAATAAATTACCTATAATTAAATTTTTTATCGATTTATATTTATAAGACATGAGATATATTTTAAATTTTTATTGTTATAAGCCCTGCTTATTTCACTGCTGGGCAATGGCATCCCTTATTCCCTCCAAATTTTATTATGGATTAGGAATCTTTGAAAATATTAGAAATACATACGTAATAAAAAATATTTGTTGGCAGCCCTGGTATGGTACGACCAACAAGGAATTTATCAAAGAATTTATATACTAACGTAACCAAAACGTAACTAAGTTTCAACTTCAACTTTTTGGCTAACGTAACTAATGTAACTAAGTTTAGTATATAAATTCCTTGACGACCATGACTTACAAGTACGACTGACGGATTCAATTCAATTCATTCATTCATCTTTCATTTATTCCTAGTACATCTGTGATTTTGTCTCACGTCTCTGCAGCGTTGCCAAACGTACGATTTAAATCGTATTTATACGACCTTTTTGGCCCTGATTACGATGTACGATCATGTAGTCGAAATCGTACGCAAAATATACGATCTTTTAAAATCCAAAATAAAACTTTGTCCATATTCAAAAAACATACAACAAACTTGAACGCACCATAAACTTCTTAGTCTCTGTCGCCGAAGCTGAGACCTCTCCGTCCGTCTTTACCCGTCTTTATCGGTGTATTTTTTGTATTTCTTACGTTTTTATTAATCAACGAAGAAATCAGAATAATGCAGCTATTTCCGTTTATTGTCTTAGTTTATTACAATTACAAAACTCAATTGTACACCGCAAAGATAAATAAAACACATAGATATTAACATAAACAAGTACAATGGGCGGCCTTATCGCTTCGAAACGATTTCTTCTACATAGAAATCCGCTACTGGCTGAAATATCAATGGTTTTTGTTATTATAGTGCTTATGCCCACACTTGGGGTAATCTTAAAGAATTTAATAATATCCTAAAAATGTATGACTCCGGCGGGACTTGAACCCGCGACCTTCCCCTGAATACGGGGATGCACTATCCAACTGCGCCTCGGAGGCAACTACCCGATCAGTCGAAATTCTTTGAGACTTACAGACTATAGCGCCTTTAGTTCCACCTACAGGGGAAACATTAAAGTTATCCAAACATGCTAAAAAAAAATTTTTTTTTGGGATATTATTATATTATTTGTGATTACCCCAAGTGCAGGCATAAGCACTATAATAACAAAAACCTCAATGTGTACTATTTTTTTTCTAGAATTCGTAGCAAAATACGATTTTTTCAATTCCGTCATCCCCTCAAAAATAAATCTGGCAACCCTGCGTCTCTGACTAGTTTATAGAGATCTGTCGTCTCGTAGTATTATATTCTCTTTGTGTCGTCTCACGCAACGCACGGTACTCGTACTCATTGGTGTCAATTGGTGTTTTGATGGGATTTGATTTGTTTGTTTTGTTGTTTGTAAAGTAAATTTAGAAGGTATCTTCTGAAGTCAAATCTTCTAATAGTCTGGTGTGAGTTTCGGAATAAATTAAAGTACCATGCAGTGCCAATTATGGATGGGCAGTGTAAGTAGAAAATCAATTATTATTATAGTTTTCGATAGTACCTATCAACTATCGCAAAAATTTTCGGTCTTATTTATTTTAAATTTTTGTGTTTGTGCCAAAAGTATTGATTTTGAGGCCCTGCTGTTTATAGTTTCCCTTCCTACTGCATATCTTCCGCTGTCAAATTAGGATGTTGTGCATAATAATAAGCTTCCAGCAGACAGCAGCGAGTGTTTACTCTATGCTACCAGTTATTCCATCCCAATGAGTATACATTAACTATCGTAATTCCATCCAACTTAGAAAACCATGCTTTGACTTTTTTGAATTTCAAATAGGTACAATTTTACATAAAAAAACAAATGACAGATTACACCCACCTTTTAGGCTTTTGATTAGGGTTTGTGGCTTAGGCCCCCAGCGGTCGACGCACCTTTGAA
This sequence comes from Eupithecia insigniata, assembly GCA_947859395.1. Lineage (NCBI taxonomy): Eukaryota > Metazoa > Arthropoda > Insecta > Lepidoptera > Geometridae > Eupithecia > Eupithecia insigniata. Next base: position 5,428,162 of record OX402009.1, on the reverse strand, counting down.
TATAGAATTATTTATGGAAAGGTATCAGTTTAACTGTAATGAAGCCAAGCAATATATGTATAATAAAGAAACATTTTATATTACAGATATATTATTTTATCATCCGTTGACTGGAAACAGTTTTGTCCAACTTTTAAACCTTTATAAGCTATTACTATTGCTTGATGGCCAACATCAACTGCCTCTGTAGTAGATAAAATATTGAACATTCAAGTGTAGTTATGGTATCGTCTTGCATTCAAGTTGAAGAACCTGTTTTAGTTGTAGGTACTAACTGTTGTATGGTAAATTTTTTACCATTGTAGAATGCTCTCAGCATGTCTATTAACAGTAAAATAAATGATAAATCTTGTTAAATGAAAAAGAGGAATGTTGCCTCCCAATACAGGTATCTATTTTACTTAAAAGGAGGTTCCGAACATGGATTAAAGCAAATGTATCATTTTGTTAAAATAACAGATATTTATACAATACAATACTCTTTATTGTACACCACAAATATAAATAAAACACAGACATTAACCTAAACAAGTACAATGGGCGGCCTTATCGCTTAGAAGCGATTTCTTCAAGGCAATCATGTGATGGATAGAAAATTTACTATTTAAGAAAGGCAAGGGTGTATACAACATTAATACATTTGTTAATTTATGTATATTTGTTATGTTAATAAGAGCCATGTATGCCTATTTTAGTTGGAGCCAAACATGACGGAGAGTTTCATCATGGCAGCCTTTAATAGATTGGGACAGAGACCCCTCGCTGTCAAAGTTATGAGGAACAAGTTCACAGGAGAACCAGCTGGATATGCTTTCGTTCATTTTCAGGTATTTCATTTATTTTTTATTATAGAGAGAGCAGTGCCTATTGCGACTTTTAATCATTTTAAAACAGATAGCAAGACTGGACTTTTTCTATTCAGATTATGAGTAACACTATAAATGCTTCTGTAATCTAATCAGTTTGACATTAAATACAATGTCTTTAGACACTAATTTAATCCTTGGTGCATTTAGCTGCTTATTTTTGTGCAGCAGACACAAGGGCAAATATGGCCTCCACACAGCATTGTATATTGAATGAACACTGTTATGTACACTCAAGGCTGGTTTTCCCACAGCTGGGTATGATAGTGTCCTGCAATCTGCGCCCTGCATGCCCAGCGTTCATTATCCCCATATATTTATTATTCCCAGTTGTCTTTACAGTAGTTTTGTACAGACTAACCTATACAACTTTTGTCTCAGTAGTCTTGTGCACATAACAACTGGGACATTCTCCCAGTTTTTCTGTAAAGCATTATTCTAGCCTAAGTCCAGCAGTAGACTGCTAAAGGCTGCTGTTGTTGGGGATAATAAGCCTCCTTTTGCTTATACTTTCCTCTGTCCTGTATAAACTGTATATTTGTTCATGTAACATTTACAGACTGACGAAGAAGCAATAGACACAATGCATAAACTCAACGGCAAACCTATCCCTGGAACATTCCCGGTAGTCAGATTCAGGCTGAATACTGCATCGAGAGAGGCACGAGCCAATATGCAAAGTGAAAGAGAATTCTCAGTATGGGTTGGAGACTTGAGCCCTGAAGTGGATGATTACTCCCTCTACAGGGTATTTGCATCAAAATATTCTTCTATAAAGACTGCTAAAGGTAAGGTTGACGAAGCTGTATAGAATTTTTTAAATTGCACATGCATGCATAGCTGCTGCGCCCAGGGAGCCAATTCTCCGTATCATGCGATACTTTATCGTGTGATACTCATTAACACGGGATAAAAATATCATGTGATAAATATCGAGTACGGCCGAAAACTGCATTCTCGTGCGACTTATCGAGCAACTCATCATAGAAAAACCCTCGATAATTTAACGAATTGCAGATTTTGAGAATACGCTTGTTTATCACTCGATATTTTGACAGTCCTAGCCATATTTATCGAGTAGATACATACATATATTGCTAAAATTGCCCTCCAGATCTGTCCCCACGCGAGTGGAGAAATAAAATACTCCGTGGATGAAAAACGTGAATGGACCTTGGGCCAAACAAGGCCCAAGGTAGAGTACCAACTACAAAGATAGAGTAGTTTTGGAATTAATTATCTATATTATAGATAATTCCAAAGAGGATACGACCTTTTGAATATTCGATTTAAAATCGAGTATTCGTAAAATCCTGTTTAAGGCATTCCTGGGGTCGCCGCAGTTTCAATCGACTTGTGGATGGACACCTACATATGTACACTACATAATAAATTGTATCCTGTACTTTATTAAACACTCGCTGCTGCCCGCGCCTTTGCCTGCCTTTTATCGGGATAAAAAATAGCCTGTATGTTATTCTAGGACCCAATCTGTTCTGTAGTTTTTACGTGAAAGAGGAACCAACATCCATAGGTACTTATAAACTTTGACATTTATAATATTAGTAGGATTTTGCTAGAGGCTATAACAGTTTTTCTCTTATTGCAGTAATACTAGACAGCTCGGGCTACACAAAAGGCTACGGATTTGTGAGATTCGGTTCTGAGGATGAACAACGTAACGCTCTATACGCAATGAATGGTTACACTGGCCTTGGGTCCAAACCTCTGAAGATTTGCACTGCAGTGCCCAAACCTAAGAGTGCGCTTACGCAGAACGCGGGTGGAAATTCTAATGGTTATAATGGACAGGTATGGTTGCTTGGGAAAGGTTGACAGAAATAATTAAAGTTTAAAACTCCGGCCAAATTCAAGATACAATGTTTGTAAACGTTCGATACTTCTCGATACTTAACCTAAAAATCACTTTCTTATTGTTGATTTTTCAACAAAATTTGCACTACTTGTCTATTTCAGCTCGTCTGTAATGGTTAGCGCTGATAATTATATTTCAAACACACGCCAAAACGAGCATATTGGATTTTAATGTAGCGAGTTGTTTACAAACATTATTTCTTGAGAATGGCGTGAGTATAGTTTCAAGTTTTCGTATTACATGGACGTCTGTAGATAAACTGCTACTCCGAGCAACAATTTCTTGTCTAATGTCTTGGGAACCAAAATTACAATAATTTGACCCTTGACCCTAAAGGTCAAGGCACACTGAGAGCGCATCAATGCGTTTTTTTTTTCGAGATTTTTAAAGTATTGGGTCCTATCTTCACGATTATGTTAGAACTCGGGACAAGTTACATTTCAATGAAGATAAAAAACGCGTGTATTCGAAGCAATGCGCTGGGGTCGGATTCCCAATTTTTTTTAAATATAATTGAAATCTTTGTTCGGATTTGGGTCTTTGGACCGTGGTAATTTGTGTTCCTTCCCTCTTGGGCAATGGTCATGTCATATACAGTGAAAACTTGTATTCACTGTTATATTACATGTTAAAATACTGCTTAATCATAAATTCTTATTGTAGTAGTCAGTAAAACAGGCTACAAAACGTTTTTCTAAAATATTGCATGCAAGAACATGGTGTCAGAAGTTCATAAATTTAGTAAATATTAATTTAGTGTAGTATTTATTAAACATGTGCGCTTAACAATACGCTTAGCAAAGCTCATTATTGCTCGCTTCAGAATAAGTATCTACCTTCCCGAGCCGCATTACCATCTACCGCTCACACAAAAAGAAACTGCTGTGCACCTATACCTACTGTAAAGACCGGTCCTTTCGAAAACTTTTTTATGAGCCCGAACACGAATGTTTGTGTAATCAGCAACCCTTTTAAAATGTGTATGTAAGATTAAGTAACCGAAGCAAAACCTAAGCTGCAAACTAAAACATACCCTATGTTCTTCTAACATGAACAATAAAAAGACTGCAATTTGTTATGGCGAGAGTTATAGGCTTTGGCGAAGCTTCTATTGTGTAGGTACACAAGTATTAGCGTAATCGCCATCTGCTGCATTATAAAAGAAAAGCTTGTGAACGCTTAGAGCAGCTTTATAGCATGAAAACAATATAAAATGAGTGTTACTGACGACCGGTTATAATTGTAGGAGTACAACCAATATTATGATCCGTCAGCCTATTGGCAAAATTACTCAGCGTGGTCTGGCTACTATGGGCAGGGTGAGAGTGCGCCGCCGACGCCGGCGGTGGACCCCGCGCAGGCGGCGGCGCAGAAGGCGCAAGTCGATGAGTTGGCGCTAGTCGGTGAGTACATTTAGCGCCTATCCACAGCAATTTTTGTTGAAGAAACTCAACTTTTTAATTTATTTCGTATACGTCAACAGCTGGTTGTGAGTTACCGCAATAGATAGATAAAGTTATGGCTAACATCACTATCCCATGGGAAGTATTTCGCAACGAATTTGCATCTTTAATTGCGTTGCAGTACCTTAACTTCGAAGCAGTTATCTCGAAGGTTGTCGCTCACACGTCCAACACTGCCATTTTAGTGTTGTGCTGCAGAGGTGTTGGACATGTCAGCGACAACCTTTAGTCGCGACAACACACAAATAAAAACCTCCATGTAAACTTTATTATAGAATTTCTTCATCGTGTTCTCAGATCACAAGAAATCCTACGACGTGGACCAGATGAACGAAGAGTTTTTAGACCCTGAGCTCTCTCTATGGGACAGTTTGGAGGCCTCGCAATGGTTCCCGCACGAAATTGTGGAGTGCCACTAAATGGTTTATTAAGTACTTAAAGTTTTACTTCAGACAAGCGTAAATCCATACCTCTCAACCAAAAAATTTGGCAAACAATTTGAATTGTATCAATATTGTACCTATAATTTTCGGTCATGCAGAAGGTTTTGTGATAAACTGGAACATTTAGGTACTGCATGAAAATATAAAACCTCAAAAAGATTTGTTCTATAAAAATTGTAAATAAAACAATGTCATACATAAAAAGTTAAATTGGTGTTTTATTCGTTTTTCGGAAATAAAAAAGGCCATGAATTAAAATTAAAAGGACCAGAACATATTGTAGCTACTTAAGCTAAGTACAGCACAATCTTGTGTATTTGTACTGTGGTATTTTTTAAATATCAGTAAATATCACAGTATACATAGAATGAAAAATTACTTCCGCAAAGTAACGCCAGAATCTATTTATTTAACACTACACAATAATTATGGCTACAATATACACAATAATTATTGCTCAACTTGTAATACTATTTTGGAAATACATATGTAGGTAGTTAGGGACCTAAAGTTAACAATACCTGTATCATAAACAAATTATACTTATTGTTTCGTTTCTGTTGTCAAATATTTTATACAACATTAATCAGATTCAACAACTTTATTTCTTTAGGCTTACAAAATAAGCACTTAGAGAAGTCAATAATGTACTCTGTAGGTGAAAAGCCACGCTGCTCCGTTGCGTTACGACGACGATGTCGCAACGCTAGATTTCGACGCACTGCCGGCCACACCGGACGCTGCGTCGACGCCGCCGCTTACTCCGACGTCGTCGCAGAATCTTGAATTCGGCGTGACGCACCGCATCACTCACCTCCCCGCTTCGTCTGCGTCGAAGCAATGCGTCCGACAACGCAATGGAGAAGCGTGGCGTGTATTGAAATTTATATGTAAAATGACGCAGCATCAACGCTGCGACGACGCGACAGAGCAGCTTTGCTCCAATTCGTTACAAAGAAAAAAAAAAGAGAGATTATTAAAAGTAACACTAATGTATGACCAAGGAAATGTTTCTTCTAATAAGCGATAAAATGCGTGACCTAATAAAGCTATACTTAAATATAATAAAACAAGTAAAATTAAATAGTATTATTACATTACATATTATTTATTTAAATCACTTAATTTATGGAATTGACAATCAATATCATCTATTGTTCTCAATTCCTTAAAAATATACCTAAATTACAAAACGATAAGCTAAATTAAACATAATAAATAATGACCGACGACATCGTAGCGGTCGCAGGGAGTCGTTGGATGGAGGCGGCTCAGGACCGCTATTCGTGGCGTCGTTTGGGGGAGGCCTATGTTCAGCAGTGGACGTGTACGGGCTGATGATGATGAAATAATGATTTTAAGCGTCCGTTTATCCAGTCAACGACAATATCAATTTGACCTTTATTTTCTGTAATGATTTGATTTTTTTTATTAACTCGGAAAAGTTTGACACTTAACAAACACATATTGGCAGAATTGTGTCGATCAGACGCAGAGCCATTAACCAAGAAATTGAATTAGTACTAAAAATTTTGCCATCCCTTTCACAACGATCGAAATAAAAAGGATGGCATAATTTTTAGTGCTTTTTAATTCGTTATAACGACATTTGAATAGACACCAACGTCACTCTACTCTACCAAAAACTATTTATTTGGGTTTAAGGTGGTTCCCTGACCAAACTAGCTCCGCCACCTTTTTTATCGTATTATTACGTTATACAAATTTTCAAAAACACCTTGGCCCGTTTATGTTACCTATTACAAGCTTTTTTTAATGCCTTTGTAATAGTTTTATTTTGTATAGCTTAGGAAGAGATGCGAGTTTTGGCCACCAAACTCACTTTATCACGTTAAAAAGACGAAAATTCCTTTGTTCAACGTAATAATACGATAAAATAGGTGGTGGCGCAGATTTGGTTCAGGGAAGCCCATTAAGGAGTACCTTAAGTTTTAGAAAATTTATATTTTCCAGCATGGTTGTCGCAGACTGTAAATCTACTGCTAAAGCTGCGTGATAGTATACGAACTCTTTCTTTTCCTAGGCGAATTAACATTAGGAGTTTTAATCCTCTCTAGGGTCACTGTAGGAGACATTGCCAAAGGTTTAGGAGAGCCGGTCTTCTTCATAAAACCCACGACAGAGTTCAAGAAATTAGACGGTAGCGATACCGGCGTCAAATTACCAGGGCCTTGTGCTATATACGTTTGTAACATTTTCCTAGTAGGTGATGTAGGGTCATTGACCGTCAAAACAACTAGAGATCCTTTTTCTATGTTACGAGGTACTGCTGTTGGTAATAGGGTTTCCTTAGGCGTGATTTTAGGCAGTGGTTTTGGAACGATAGGTTTTTGGTTTTTGTCTAGCAATGTTAGGGTGGCAAAAGCTGGGCTAGGAGATCTGACGGGCGGTGGGATAGACCCGCGTCGTATCGGAGTTAACGTCGCGGGTGATAAGTCGATTTTCCTCTTTCTGGTTCGCTTCTGAATTTTAAGTTTTGCGCTTCTCGCTCTGTCTTCCTGGCACTTGACGTATTCGTCGAGAGTTGTCGGGCCATTGATGCCGCCTAACCTCTTCGGCATCGCTGAGTCTCCCAAAAGTTGGTTACATTTGCCTGTAATAGGAATAAATTTGTTTAGTTTCAGAGTCAAATTGATAACATGAAATTGTGGGGCACTGTTTCGAATAATTACGTATAATTTTATGGTCATCAGTACCTGGATGACCGAGCTTAGCTCGGTATTTTATTTTTGGTATATTGTGTTTTTTAGAAATTATAATTAACACGTGAGTTAAAAAGACACAAATAATATAAATTAACAATTGTTTTTCTTGGTCTAACCTGAAACCAAACACTCAGTGACTTAGTGTTGCTTAACAACGCCACCTGCTGGAGTAGCTTTAGTGTTGTTGTGTCTTTAGACTTTTAGGTTAGTTGCTCCCAATTAAAAACATAAATGGTAGTTTTATTCGCCTATAGATATCAGAAAGAGTCATATTTTTCAGTTAATGCTGATTATCAAAGAACAAAAATAATGGACTATAAGTCTATGGCCTTGTCTATGGGTTCATCTATCTTAGTTGACAACTTTCCTCCCCCGTTGTGACGGAATTTACTGCATAAACTCGGATATGACCGAGTTTATGCAGTCAATTAAAAAAAGCTATCATACATGATAGATGAAGGCTTTGTAGTGTCGAAATCTTGTCTATGAGAGTGCCCTATCGATAAAGTTGATTTGAAAACACGAATAAAACGACATTTTCTAAAAAGGAATCCTAGCTAGATCGATTTATCGCCCCCGAAACCCCCTGTTTACTTAATTTCATGAAAATCGTTGGAGCCGTGTCCGAGATTCAGATTATATATAATATATACATATATATATACAAGAATCGCTCTTTTAAAGATATAAGATTATACAAATCAACTTTCCACATTCATCGTTTTACCCGATTTACGCCACATCATCAGTTTTTGCATCCACGAAGGGATTCAAAAATTTGTCCAACATAAAATTGTGGGATAGACTGTCTAGGATAATGCAGTTGATTTCTCAAACAAAGAAATCTACTCACTCCTTCGCACTCCAAAGAGCTTCATATCCCTCGTCCTCTCTTTCTTTTCTTCCTTTTCTCTAAGCCGTTGCTCTTTCGCTTTCTCTTCGGCTTCTTCTGCCCTTTTCCGTTCCTCAGCGAACTCTGTCTCTAGTCGTTGTGGGTTCCATTCCGAGCCGGAGCGTAGGGCCAAGTCGATTTGCGATAAGTTGCAACGCTCTTCCTTTTTAAACTGGAAATAAAATAATATGAATATTTATGATTTTTTAAGCCGCTGATAAATCAGCAGGCGAAAGAGATAGAAACAGCTTTGTATAGGTCTCTCACTCTCTTGCATTGTTTGGAATAAAAACTCATGGAATAATCGACGCGACTGTCCAGAAGGTAACCAATTGGGCCTAAGAATTGCGTTCTGCGTATCTTTTTCACGTGGTTCGCCAGAGGTCAAGAAGTCCGACTATTAGTATAATAGAAATACGGTATTTATATCTTATTGCTTTATCGATTTTGTTCATAAAGAAGACGTAGATTAAGAACGCGCGCCCAAGGCGAATTTTTGTAGCGCTGCAAACGCGCGACTGATTACGGGCGAGGGCATCGCGACTGTGCGATGATCGGTGCGAGGGGTGCGCGAGCACCCCTCTTCACTCTTTTCTTTTTCCCCGATGTCGTCTGAGACGGTCGCGCTTTTTCAGCGCTACAAAAAGTCGCCGTGGGCGTGCGCCTAAAAGGATTTTTAAAATAGAACCGTCTTGGTGATGTTTTATGAAGGTTGATTCTTCCCTTCACGGTAGAATGTGAACTGTTTCGTTGCGGGTTAAATAGAGACTTAAAAAAAAAGATGGTATTGGCGCTAAATCTCTAGAATTTTCTTCATTACAAATCACAAACTTTTACGTTTAACTTCCTGACTTTTACTTCCAAATTGTGAACGTGAAAAATGTCATCAAGTGATAGTGAAGATGCTAATATGCAAATGGAAGAAAAGGGCAAAGAAATAATTATGAATCTGTTGCCGACAAAATCACATGGAATATATTTAAAGAGTTACGAAAAGTGTATGAAATGGAGAGATGAGAAACGTGTGGATTCTTTTACAGAAGGGGTTTTTCTCACTTATTTTGATGAATTATCGAAAAAATTCAAATCGTCGACTCTTTGGAGCACATATTCAATGTTAAGAACATGTTAAGAATGACCTTACAAACGAAACACGACGTCGATATTAAAAAATATGTAAATTTAACGGCTTTACTGAAGAAATTGTCCACTGGACACAAGGCAAAAAAATCTAGTCTTGACGACACAAGAAATCGAAACATTTTTAAATAACGCTCCAAATAAACAATACTAGGCAACAAAGGTAACCTACTTATGTACTCTACTCAAACTAAATAAATAGATACCAACCTACATACCTAAATTATGTACCTAGGTTATTACGATTATTAACACACTTATTTTTTTGTTCAACAGGTTGCTTTAATTTATGAAATCAGCGGTGCATGCAGAGGAATAGAGCTTGCCAATATAACGCTAGAAGACGTAGAAACGGATACAAACCTACAAGCTGTGAGTCTGCCGAACACGAAAACAAACAAAGAGCGTAAATTTGTCATCAGTGGAGAATACCTTAATATAGTTAAAACCTATCAGGAGTTACGTCCCACTAATGTTTCAACGAGAACATTTTTTCTAAATTATCAAAATGGTAAATGCACAAGGCAAGTCATAGGCAAAAATAAATTTGGTAACATGCCTAAAGATATTGCCACTTATCTAAATTTACCAAATCCGGAACTCTACACGGGCCATTGTTTCCGCAGAACATCCGCGACTCTGTTGGCGGACTCTGGTGCGAATATAACGACATTAAAACGGCACGGTGGATGGAGGTCCGATCAAGTGGCTGAAGGTTATATAGAGGACTCCATACAAAACAAGTATCACGTCACGCAGCGGATTACGGAAGGAATCAATATTCTACCCAACATTACAGAACCCCAAGCATTTACATCGCGGGATTGGATGAATATGTCAACTCAGCTGAAGCCGCACTCAGATCTTAATAATGCAGGAAACTCAAGCACGAGTCGAGTCTCTCCAACTTTTACTCCACAACAATCAACTCAAAATATTATCACATCCCAATCACAGAGAACCGAAATAAAATTGCCCGGGAAAAACATATCACTAACATGCAAAATTGCTCTAACAGCACATTTAATTTATAAGAAAATTTCTGAAAATTGTCTAATTTTGAATTGTTTTATTTTCTCGCAATCGAAGTGAAAAGTAGAGTGTTTTACTCGGGCCAAAACCACCCAATATAACTCGGTCTTGTCATCCTCCCTCGCTACGCTCGGGAGTATAACAACCTCGTATATAATGGGATGGTTTAGTCCCTTGTAAAACAATCTACTATTTTTCTCGTAGATCTCGCATAGGCATTTGAAGTTTTAACAGGAAAAAAAAAGCCGTAAGTAGCCTATGTTACTCTTCATCCTTTCAAATAACTATGCCAAAAATTAGGTCGATTGGTTGCTTAGTTAGGGCGTGAAGGATCGAAAAACAAACACACTTTGGCATTTATAGTATTAGGATACAGGCATAGACTAACAAAATACTAGAGGTACCTAATTAGTCTATGATACAGGCGAGATTTTACCTTCAGTTTCAGATCCCGCCTTGACCGCGTTGGAAACAATGGCTGCATCAACGTAAAGTCAGTTCCCATACCGGCAAGTGCTCTGTAGAACCTGTAAACATACAAAAATAAAATTATTATCTCTCTTTCGAATTAAAATCTATACACAGAGCATTTTATATTATACAAGCTGCCGCCCACACCTTCGTCCGCGTTTTATCGAGATAAAAAATAACCTATATGTTATTCCAGGTCCCATACTATACCTACCCATACCAAATTTCAGACCAATCAGTTCAGTAGTTGCGTGAAAGAGGAACTAACATCGCTCACTAACTTTGACATTTATAATATTAGTAGGATTAATGCCCTGTGTCGTTGTAAGCATACTTAATAAAATAGGTTTCAGAAGAACTAACCGGGCCGTGGGGCCGCTGCATAGAATATCGACCAACTCAACCCGTGTATGTCGTAAGAGCCGACTGAGGGAACCTACCAGAGGAAGGGCAGCAGCTTCCTTCTGAGTATTTTTCAACACCAACACTGCGATCACCAATACTTGCTGCAAGCATCATCATCATCATCAGCCCATACACGTCCACTGCTGGACATAGGCCTCCCCCGTACGACGCCACAAATAGCGGTCCTGAGCCGCCTCCATCCAGCGACTCCCTGCGACCGCTACGATGTCGTCGGTCCATCGAGTGGATGGTCTCCCATGTAGGGGGGGATTTGCCATAATCACCACGCTTGGCAGGCGGATTGGTGATCTGAGTGTTGGTGTTTAAAAATACTCAGAAGGAAGCTGCTGCCCTTCCTCTGGTAGGTTCCCTTAGTCGGCTTTTACGACATCCACGGGTTGTGTTGGAGGGGTCGATATTCGTACGCCGCGACCCCACGGCTACTGCAAGCATACTAAATCATTATACCCTTCCAAAGATCGGAAAACCACTAACACGATGCTCAAAATGAGCCGCGAGGACTTGAGAATGATGGTCGATATCATCACAGGTCACTGCGAACTGAACCATCATCTTTTTAAGACTGGAGCCACTGTGTCGTGGCTGCTTCCAAGAAGAAGAAACAGTGGAACACGTTGTTGTACACTGTACGGCCACAGAGGAGGCCAGACACAAGACTGGACTGAAAAGTCTCATTGAGACACAAACCGCATCCACACCCACAGAGAAGCTGAAACGAAGCTGTCAAACACCAAAAGTCCTGCTCCGGTTCTTCAAGGAGTTGGGCTGGTTAGGGCCTGTCTAGGCAGTGGGATAATGCACAATACGCTCCTATGCGAGATGTCGGTGCAGATCTCAGTTCTCCCACTAAGAATAAGAATAAGTAAGATATTTCTTTATCGACAAAGAAAATAACAATCAAATAATATAAACAAATTAAACTAGTATTTACAAATTGAAACGATTGAGCTAACTGCAGACTGTTGCAAACAATCTACAGATAGCTCAACTGGTCCATATCAATACCAGTCGGAAGCGTAAAGTAAGATAATGTAATACTTAGATAAATAAATAATGCTGGACAATTAACACAGCATCATGCGATTATTGTATTAATTGAATAATAAATTATATGATATTAAATCATAAAATTCTATTCTTGTAGTCTTGGGGAAACAACATAAGAGAATACACACAATGAGATGATTATCATAAACAAAAGTGACCTTTATTGCATCTTCGAATACAGGTATTTCTCGCGCAAATATGATAATACCGCAATTCAATAGGTTATCATTAGGCGGTACCTACATCGTCTCATTATTTTTACCGATTATCAACTTCATCTCAATTCTGTTAGCTGACTGCTAGTAGATTATTGGCATCATTGCTGATATGTCGTGCCTGTTTCTTCTTGTTCTTCTTAGTGGTGCTGTTCAGAATGACTGTGCTACAATTCTAGCATACTTCCCAACACTCAGTATATCCCATCAAGTAACATTCAGGCCGATCACACAAGAACTGGTCAGAAGAGGACACAATGTGACCGTGATAACGACAGATCCCGCCTTCCCTAAAGGTCAGACACCGCCAAATCTGACGGAAATCGACACTCACGATATTTCGTACGCATTCAAAAAGCAGGTATTATCTATATCATCGGGGCCAGGCGATTTAACTCGTCAAAATGAGGGATTTTACTACTTATTTCATCATGTAACTGATGCTCAGTTGAAGGATGAGAACGTGAAAAGAGCCCTTGATCCGGAGAGTAACAAATATGACTTGCTAATATTAGAGTCGTGTGTGAGGCACACATTGGCTTTATCTCACGTGTTCAAAGTTCCAGTGATTCAAATCAGTTCATTTGGAGTTCTGGCGGAGAGTAGCGTCTTTGTGGGGTCAGCTGTAAACCCCATCTTGTACCCTAATCCTCTATACCAAAAGAAGGTTCACAACCATGACATATGGGACAAAATCAGCGCTTTATACAGTGAGTATGTCGCTTCAAGCATATCAAGGCGATACGAAGAACTGGACTTGGATATGTTGAGGGGACATTTTGGTGTAGATCTGCCGGAATGGAAGGAACTAGGGGATAATGTGGACATGCTGTTAGTGAACGTTCATCCGATTTGGGATAACAATCGACCGGTGCCTCCGAACGTCGTGTATTTGGGAGGACTGCAGCTGAAACCTAATAAGGAATTACCAAAGGTAGGTAATTCTCTGCATTTCACCAGCCATTTGGAATAATGTCAATGCAAAAATAAGAACCTATTGTGAGAGATAAATAAATGCTTTATTATCATTAAAAATTAATTATTAGATGGAGGCGGCTCATGACCCCTATTCATGGCGTGTCGTTTGGGGGAGGCCTATGTTCAGCAGTGGAACAAAGCGTTATTCATAGTCTGTGAAAATTTAAACTTTAATTCTTTATTGTATACACAATAATACATTTTATCAACTTATCTAATAAGATTATGTACATAGGTAGCTGGAAGAAAACTCTTTTTCAGGGTTAAGCTCGCTAACCCTGAAAAAGAGTTTTCTTCCAGCAAACCTTAGAGTTATAGGAGAGGCGATCGAACAGGTAGTGTACAAAAATAAAATAAATCGAACAATAGATAAACTAATAGTAGCTTAGCTACAAACAATACATATGATTACTTAACTTTCTACCAGCTCATGAAATACAGCCCGCTGTACGGACAGCGAAGGCTTCGATTACGAAGCCATATTAATGCCACCATATTAATGGTCCCGTTTTCACACTTTGGGTACGGAACCCTAAAGACTATTTTTGCTTAACCATAAATACCAATTATCATGCCTAGATATAATTGCTTGTAACTATGATTATTTAAAATTTATGCCTAATCGAATCTGACATGATTCATTATGCAATTAAAATAGCATGCATAATTTAATTCAGGAAGATAATAAATAAGAATATTATATTTTAATTGGATTTAAATTTTAATCGATAAATTATTAGTTAGAGTTAGGACTATCCTTAGGACCTCTTTCGGGTACAGGCCTTCTCTAGTTCTTAGGTGCAGTCCAGGGCACGTTTTTCACTTGTTTTTTCACTGGATAGATGAGAATTTCTATTGTGTTTCTCGAGGTGCTAATTTTAATTATTCGAACACAGCGGCCTTAATGCTTCAGTAGTGGATCAAAAATGACTGAAGCCAGAAATCTCGTTTCAGGATCTGAAATCGTATCTTGACTCATCTAAGAACGGCGTGATCTACATAAGCTTCGGCACCAATGTGGATCCTTCACTGCTGCCAATAGAGAAGGTTCAGATCTTCCAGAAAGTTCTGTCAAAGCTTCCGTACGATGTGCTGTGGAAGTGGAACCCTGGAGTGATGGAGGGCAAACCGGACAATTTCAGGGTTGGGAAGTGGTTTCCGCAGTCTGATTTGCTAAGTAAGTTTTACAATTATTTCAGTCAATTGCCTTTTAATTATATCATATGACCTCCCCGGTCTAAGTCCAGCAGTGGACGTGTATGGGTTGATATGATGATGATATTTTTGATTTGATCACGTGGTGGGCTTCCTGATAATAGCTTATCAATTGCGTTTCCCAGAATTTTTTATCCCAATGACCATCAATTGAGTTCGACGAAGCGCAGCGCGCTCTCGGTCCTCTATCTCAAAAACAGTTGAACGCGTGAAACATTTTAGGAACAAAATTTATCGCAAATTTTAAGCTCTACAATTTTATAATAGACTAATAGACCCGTGCGAAAACCCGCACGGGTATTTAACAAACATTTCAAGATCCCTAATTTTTTTGAAAATATTATATGTATAGCCTATGTTCAA
Organism: Eupithecia insigniata; assembly: GCA_947859395.1. Lineage (NCBI taxonomy): Eukaryota > Metazoa > Arthropoda > Insecta > Lepidoptera > Geometridae > Eupithecia > Eupithecia insigniata. The sequence goes on along the minus strand of OX402009.1, from coordinate 5,413,009 downwards.
TGCAAACAAACAAACAAACAAACAAACAATCAAATCTTTCCTCTTTACAATATTAGTATAAATGTCAAAATTATTGGAGTTATGGAAACCTAAATAATTGCGATAAACCGTGAATTTTTGTGACATTTGACCTTGATTATAACTTACGATTCCAATACTATATTTTATATGGATTTTGAGAGAACGTTTATGGCGTCAAAATTAAGGCGTATAAGACTTTCTAGTTGTCTTGGAATTTTTTGTTTGACCATATTTATTGGCTAAAATACTTTACTATTAAAAACAATTTATTTGTCTGTTGTTCGATTTCGTAAGTACCCGTATCAAAGAGAATACAATACACCCGTATTTTAACTAATGCATTGTTGAAGTTTGTGTTTTCTGTTATTATGCAGTTTTCATTCATAAATACCCTAGTTGACATAAAATCATAAAATATAGGAATCAATCAACGCCTTGGAAAAAAAACGTCATCGTGTCATTAAGACGTCATGTCAAATTATGCAGGGTCTACCATCACCACCAAGCACCATCTTTGCAGGCTGGTCGACATATTTTCGACATAAAAAAACGCCTCAGTTTTTAATTTAAACGTATCCTTCATCTTCGGCTTCTCAAACGCAATATATTTTCATTCAGAACACCCAAAGATAAAACTCTTCATAAATCAAGGAGGTTTGCAATCAACTGACGAGGCAATACTTGGTGGTGTGCCAATGATCGGCATCCCTATGTTGGCAGACCAATGGTTCAATACAGATCACTACGTCAAGCATGGGATTGGCAAACAGATCGAAATGTTGGATATAGGAGAGGAGAATCTCATGGAAGCTATCATGACAATTGCTGAAGATCCCACGTAAGTTTATGAGTAACTTGAAGTAGAAGTGTATCAATAAAAACGCTTAAAATTTATGAAACTATCGAATCGTTTACTTGTTTACTAGCAACCTGCCCCGGATTCGCACGGGTGGTAGAGCATATACATATCTCAAAGGGATTAGACAGCGTTTGCGATGAAAGCTCTTAAACGCTTTTCCGACACTTACTACAATTATCATATTTCAACAAATTTACACAAAACCTTGACAAATCCATTCAGTAGTTTTTGAGTTTATCGCAAACAGACAGACGACAGACACATTTTGCGGGGGACTTTGTTTTACGAGTATAATATGTTAGTAATAAAATTCTTTCAACTTGTGCAATTGGTAAGATTAATTATTGGCATATATAACTTGATCAGCTATGATGACCCCTGTGTGTCAGCGGGCAATGGCCCACTTGAGACGCAGGAGGTCGTGGATTTGATTCCCGCCTCGGGAAGAATGTTTTTACGATCCGCAGAATATGTGTTCCGGGTGTTCTCTAAGTATAATAAAAAAAATACTATCTATGTAATGTATTAGTAATATCAGCTATTTAGTTCCATAATACAAGCGAGCTTCTTCTGTTTGAATTTTCCAGCTTTATTTATTTAGCCAATGTTTATTTATTTAAATCACGATGTTAGGGTAAGAGACGGAAATGGTCAAAAATGTATTCTTAGATTCAAATCCAGTCTCGACACACACAAAATAGTAATAGATCAATAACCGAGTAGCAGCTAAGCAAAAGCGCATTAGGTTATAAATAGCATGTTTTTATTTTGCAGCTACCGAAAGAACATAAAACAGCTTCGATCCATAATGTACAACCAGCCGACAACAGCGTTGGAGCGCGCCATCTATTGGATAGAACATGTTTTAGAGCACGGCGGGGCGCGCCATCTACGGGCCGAGGGTGCAAACATGAGTTTTAGAGAGTATTATGAATTGGATTTAGTAGGCTCTTTAGTAGCTGTAGTGGTTCTTACAATAATAATAGTCGTTTATGTCATTTTTAAATGCTCAAAGTTCTTAGTGTATTCGAAATCTAAAAAGGAATGATTTATGTATCCATAAACTTTACGGCCCAGGCGGAATTAGAACCCAAACATTCCACTCTGTGCGGGAATGCTTTTACACCGCCAAGCCATTTTTGCTGTATCTTACGCCACTAACCACCTAACGTTTTACGGGTCTTGTACCGCTATAAGTATACTGACATATCCTTATAGTGCATAAGGATATGTAAGTATACTTATCAACTCTTAGAATTATAGATTGTGGGAAGCAAGTTCTTAAAATAAATATGTTCTAAGCTCCAAAAGGAGACTCCAAAATGAGATTGTTTTATTTGTGTTTCCAACTGTTTCTGTTCTTGTCGAATTTTATCGACACCAAAGATACACGACCGGAGCGGGCGCGCGCCGAACCTCGTGAGAGGCACGGATTTAAGACGTTCGAAACTTTTATATGACACTATCCCATACCGTGAGACGTCCGCCTCATCCGGGACGCGGAAGAATCCGTGCGCGCATTTGTCCTCCAGCAAGGCTATTCGTAAACTCCCGTTTCAGGGTCTTCGATAGGGGATCTGGCACAGACTCGCACGAAATTCAAATATTTTTGCAATATTTAATATTTTATTCATCCGTCTTTAGTCGTGTAGATAAAGACTGCTAATGAAAATGTCCTGTGAAAAGTACTATTAAACCATATTCGATAAATATTAATTTGGTAGGTACAGCATGACGTTTTCAACCCCAATCTTTATCTACAAACTTTTGAGTTTCTTAGTTCTTCGGAATATTTATATTTACAGCCGGAGCTCCTCACGAGCCCCCGCGGACTATCGACTTAAACGACTACGGTCTGATTGGTTCTAGAGTTTTTGCGATAGGTTCTATAGTTTAGTGCGGTAGATTTATCATCATATTAGCCCATACACGTCCACTGCTGGGCATAGGCGTCCTCCAAACGATGCAACAAATAGCGGTTCTGAGCCGCCTCCATCCATCAACTCCCTGCGACCGCTACGAGGTAGGTTGTATTGTTTGGTGTAATCGGTTCTAGTTTGATGCGATTGGTTCTAGTTTTGAGTGTTCTCTGTACCTGACAGTTTCCGCGTCGCTCCAGTCGGCAGTCTTCGGGGTGCGTCGGTAGGCGCGGCTGCCGGCGCCACCCCACGCGCCCTCGCGGACTATCGACGTATCTAACTTTCGCTGGTCTGATTGGTTCACCACCTGGAAAGTTCGTCCTTGTTAATAAAGATCACAATTTTAACATACCGGTGCTTTTCTGCCAGAGCTTAGCTGCTTTGCTAAGCTGCAAAATGATTCAAAGAGGACATTGAATTTTTGTCTGAGTAAGATTCTGCTTTCAAGATTAGAGCAAAACTCCCAGCTTCCCTTCCTAACTACCTACCCTATCTTTAGAACTAGGGACTCCTTCCAAGGAGTTGCTTAAGTAGCAATACGAAAAAATAATCTTGTCATAAATTTGGAATCATAGTCCTAAATTTTTTGGGTTTTATCACGTGTCGATGATCTATTTATTTATTTATTGGAAAATCAACAGCTTTTACATAGATTGAAGTAATAATAACAGAAGCTAGTTATACATTTTAACGTATAACAATGTGAACATACGTAAACAAGAACTCATTTGACAATGACATGGAATAATATAGAGCAATAAAATATGTATGCAAAATGAATATAGGCAAACCTAAGTACCTGCTAGCTAGGTCACTATTAAAGAAATCTATGCTGATTTATTCAATAATATTATATTATTAATATAGTATTTATACCATTATTATTATAGTAACTAAACTTTTATTCGTGGTCGCTTTATATGGCATTTTTACCCAATATTTGGGGGTTAACTTACCAAGCTTTGTTCATCGATCACAAGCTCCCCGTTCGGTCCGAGCTTGATTTGCGGGACAGCTGTAAGCGTCTCCGGCTCTTGCTTAGATTCCGGCTTGGATTCTTGTTTGTTGGCTTCGGATTTACGTTCTTCATCTTCTTTTTTATTGGCCTCTTTCGCTTTAATCTCGTCTTGGTCTGGACTGAAATTAGAAACACCTAAGTATATAATGTTCAACTTCATGGTAGGCTATGCGTCGTATATATAATTTTTTTGATTATTTATTGCCTAAGAAGGAGTATTATTTATTGCTGAGTAATGTCTAACCCAACAAATTCCCACATAGGCACCCAGTGACAACGGACGTCCACACCACACAGGCGCGGCGCGGCAGAATCGGATGGTGAACAAATGCTAGCAACCCCGAAAACGTTCTTGACCACATCGTTGTTCACATCGGATGCCATTTTGAAAACAACGATGCACATCAATGTGGAATATCAACGAGTATTTGTAGCTCGCATTCAAAAGGGAGAAAACTTGAGATCGACTTGACTTGACTGCAATTTAATTTAACTTCTTGATTATGGCGTCGTCGTACGGGGTAGGCCTATGTCCAGCAGTGGACGTGTATGGGCTGATGATGATGATGATTATGGCTCTGTGCCCTAATTGACACAAGTGTTTCCGCTTCGAAATAGCATCGTAAGCGTTTTATGGACAGTGAAATGGCGCGGCGAAAAAATGTAAAAACAACCATATCACCGACGATCATCAAGTTAGTCATCATTACCCACACATGTCCACTGTTGGACATAGGTTTTGACGGTCTAGAGCCACCTCCATCTATGGACTCAGACAAGTTAGCACAACTAGAAATTAGAAACAAGTTGACAAGCATTAAGACCGAGTCTTGAGTTCGGAATTTTTCATCGATACGTGATCTACATCCATTATATGTTTCGAGATCGAGAAAATAGTAGATCTATTTGCCTAATCGTAAGTATCTGCAGGATAAACAGAACGGAGAATCGTATTTTATTCATACCTTCATATAAGTAGATGAGGCGCCCAGATTTGTCCTTTAAGGACCAGCCACAAAGTTTTTATCCATATTATCCATTATTGTAATGGATAATATGGATTATATTATTGTTGTTAACCCGCTTACATTAATTAATTAATGTAAGCGGGTTAACAACAAACCTTGTTTGTGTTGGAAGAACAATGTTTCATGCCTTAACGTGGAACTTCCTCAGGGTGAGTGCGGTTCTAGTCGCGCGCGTTCCACGTCCCTGCGAGCACTGCGCTGGAGAGCTCACATTGCAGATAATCTGCTTTCATCCATACCAATGTAGTATAAGCGATAGTAACTCTGTTTTTTCTTTGTTATCTTACATTTTCACGCCTAAAAGGCTGAACGGATCTTAATGAAATTTGGCAGGGATTAGATGGTATTACAGGGACGGGCATATGCTACTTCATCCCGGAAAAGCACGTGCGAATCGGCGGGCAGACGCTAATTCATAATAAATAAGCTAAATAAATATACAAGCTATGCAATTTTTTATACTTCATCAGCCCATACACGTCCACTGCTGGACATAGGCCTCCCCCGTACGACACCACAAATAGCGGTCCTGAGCCGCCTCCATCCATCGACTCCCTGCGACTGCTACGATGTCGACGGTCCATCGAGTGGATGGTCTCCCATGTAGGGGGGGATTTGCCATAATGACCACGCTTGGCAGGCGGATTGGTGATCGCAGTGTTGGTGTTTTTATACCTTTTATACTTAGTAAAGTTTAATTGATTTATACTCCGATTTAGAATTCAAGATATTTTATGTCAACAAAGATTTATATGAACGAAAACTTAGCAAAAACTGAAAAGAATAACAGACAACAACAAGTTAATAGCAAAATTATCACTAAAAACTAAAATAAATTTCAACAACGCGTAATCTCACTTGTGTAGCAAAAAATGCTTTGATTTGAATTCGAAAACGAACGAGATATCAGTTAAATGATGAATGAAAGTTTTCAAAACCGAAAAATGTGTCAAGTTTCTGTTCGATGATACCAATGTCGTTATCGCGGTCGCCACTCGAAAACATTTACTCCCCAACGGTTATCGGTTCCACGAGCTATATGGCCTGCCCATCGCCACTTCAGCCTGCTGATTCTGAGAGCTATGTCGGTAGCTTTGGTTCTTCTACGAATTTCCGTATTCCGGACCCTATCGCGCAGAGAAACTCCGAGCATAGCTCTCTCCATAGCTCGCTGGGTGACTTTGAGGTTATGCACAAGGCCTATAGAGAGCGACCACGTCTCGGATCCGTAAGTCATCACTGGTAACACACATTGGTTAAAGACTTTCGTCTTGAGGCTCTGGTACTTACATGATAGGATTCGTCTTGGGGTTGTAGAATATCAAGTCGTACATGGTGAGTTTGTCTCGCTCCACTTCCGTCTGCCGTCTCCGCATCGCCGCGTTGCGACGCGCCGTCATTTCTTCGCGCCGAGCTCTGTTGCTGAAAATATACAAATAATTTAAGAAAATAACATGATATTTCAATGACAAATGGTAATATTAATTAGGACGCCTGAAAACTATAGCATGGCATTCGGAATATTTTTTCCCCATAAGGACAGCCAACTGGTACTGGTAGTCAGTACCGTAAATAGGCTTTCTTGCGCCCTGAGCGAGCTGCTAAAACGCGCCCTCTGAAAAAAACCTTTTCGTCGCTGATTTTCGCGCCACTGCTGGGCAAAGGCCACTTGAAAAAAGTTTTTTAAATTTTTTAGATACAAATCAATAATTTTTGAAATCGGTCCTTTACTTTTTGAATTTATTTGTTTCAAACATACAACAATACAAATACAAATCTTTCCTTTGTTGGTGGTAGAGACTGGACGCCGTTGCCGCCTGGGCCGAAATTCGGCTAGAAGGAATTCATCATCAATCCAGCGGTTTTTTTGACAGCGCCATGTAAAAAGCGCCCTCTTTTCAGTATGCTCGAACAATTTTACTAAAAATATACCCCCCATCCTATCCTACTGATATTATAAATGTCAAAGTTTGTAAGGATGGATGTATGGATGGATATTTGTTACTCGTTCACGCAAAAACTACTGGACCGGCTGAAATTTGGTATGGGTATAGTCTGGGACCTGGAATAATATGTAGGCTATTTTTTATCCCGATAAAACGCGGGCAAAGGAGCGGGCAGCAGCTAGTTATAAAAATAAAGTTTGACAATATTCACTTGTGAGTTTTCTCTCGTTCCCGCAGTGGCGATCCTACGATTGCCTGCGAGGGTGCCTGACTGACAGTTGAGCAGACTGAGTCGTTGCGAACGCGAGCCACCTCTCTGAAATATATAATACAAGGTAAGTTTTGTCTGTACCCTGTGCCTGTCAGTTAGCATAAGGCATACCGATCAGCAAAAATAGGTTCACAGCTGAATCATGCGGACAAGCGCCCAAAACAAAAGGGGTCTCTTGTTTTGGGAGGAATGTTCAAGGTCCTCGTTTTTGGAGAAATGTTCAAGGTCCTTATTTTGGGAGGCATGTTCAAGGTCCTTGTTTTGGCAGGCATGTTCAAGGTTCTTGTTTTCGGGGGTCCCTTGTTTTGTTTTTGCCAGAATCACTTCACTCGGCAGGCGGACTGCAGCTTCCTCTGGTAGGTCCCCTTAGTCGCGTCTTACGACATCCACGGGCTGAAAGGAAGAGGTCGATTCTATCGCCACACCCGCAACAACTACGCATCATTAGGCATAATGACTAATTTCATGGCAACCTTTCAATCTTTTTCATAACGTAATAGACAGAAACGTTGTTCTGTTTCAGTCCAAAATGACTGGTTGGTAATTTTGGACCTTTGAATGATCAGAGATAGATAGATTATGCTACACGGCTGCACTAGCTTGGCCAGGTGCTACGATGTTGCCATTTCCAACGTAGAAGAAGGGAGTGTGGGACAGAAGCAAGCTATGGTGGCACTCAATGTGTTAAGTTTGGTTAGGTTACCCAGGGATCATGGACGCAGCAGTACAATGTGAGTCGTACCATATACCTATCAGTTATCTAGCTTAGCTTGGTGCTAAATGATGCTGTGTAAATTATCCAGCATTATTAATATATACCTAAGGAGCAGAGACGGAGTATGCCCGTCGTAATGTTGCCGCACCGGCCCTGGCCCACGCCGGCCGAGTGGCGACGACGGTGGCACTCAATGTGTTAAGCTGGGTTAGGTTACCTAGGGATCATAGAGGCAGTAGTAGAATGCGAGTCGTGACGCTGTCGCGCCGGCCCAGGCGTAGCAGGCGTCCCGGGACGGCCGAGCAATCGACGGTTCTCATCCTCGGATTCGCTGGCACTGCCCTATAACATAAATCCTTCCCTTAAATACGTTTAGTTTATAAATCCAATTGTAGCAAATACCAAGTAGAGGCAGAATATTAAAACTATTAAAAGCATATATGAAAATCTTAATAGCATTTACATTATTGACAACCACATAAGAACTACCTACAGCTAGCTAGTAGCTAAGCTATGTAATTAGAAAACTTAAATGCTATAAAATGGCGTCGGACTCAGCATTATGTTGTGATAGCCATTGCGCATAGCTATCACAACGCTGATCTTCCGTTGGAACTAAAACCAGTGCGTCATGTATACAAAAACATATAGTATATCAACAGAATACTCAGGAAACAGGAAAAGGTAGGCCAGTAAAGTCTCTATCTGTTAGCCCCCTAAGAATACTGACCATTTATTGATATTCTAAGTGTCTGTGGTACATTACATAGTTACATAGTACACGTAGACCGAGTTTTTTTTATCTATGTTAGGTAGTACATGTTACTATTTTCAGCTACCAGCTGTAGATGATAGTGTTGGCTGTAGACTATACTAATCTATTGATAGAGGAAGGCCTCCCCTGATAAGAGCCTTATTGGCTTTCTTCATATGGGGGGTAATTCCAATAATCCCCATACTGGGCATCCCAATAATCCCCATACACATGCGGACATATAGCCAGCAGTTGTACCTATACATGGTGTCTTCTTGAGATGGGAGGATGGCCAAATCCGAAACCATGAGTTAGACAAAAGTCGTCAAAGGACCTCGATTTATGAGAAAACAAAACTAATTCTTTCGGATTTGGCCATCCACTTCCATATCAAAAAGCCACCCTGTCATATATCTAGAAATTTATATATACAGCAGCTCAATATTTATCAGAAAACATTATAAATAAATAGCCCATATATACTAAAAAAAGAAGCATTGTGTAATGAAAGTCCATTAAGGGCCTACAATACCTCACCATTGTGTGAAAAGGATAGGCTTGGGATTTCGCGTTCATATGAGCAGGACAGAGTAGAACGTCATAACCGCAAAAATAATGTTTTTGTTTTTTTACGGTAAAAATAATAGTAATTTTGAAAATCTAAAACACACACCGTCTGCTTTATACTCTGATTGTTTACTGTACAAAGTATCAAGGCTTATTTTAACGTATCTATTGAACAGCGACGGCTTAAGGTACAGTTTAGAGTGAACTTTGGATTTTTTTCTATCGAGAAAATTTCATGTAATCTTGTTTTCGAAACACTAGTGGTCTAGCATCAATCCTGAACTACATATAACATATTAAAATCTCAAAGTTAATGCTTCAGAATTGTGGAAGATATGATCGTTGAAAATAACTGATTTCAGATAGTATCAACTCTTAAGCTTTTGTATGTAACAATCTGTTTTGATAACAATGAACAATTGTGTAACTAAAAGATAATGTTTGAACTCAATATTCAAGTGTATGGGCCTTTTGTGCAATGAATACATTTCCTGTACTTTAACTAAATGATAGTAACAAAGTTTTTAGTTATTATTAGTAATTACTTTGTTGGACACGATGTCATGAATTTTACAGAAAGTAAAGGTCGCGTCACGTTTTAATTAAGCTGACCTAGAAGCGCGGAAGTCGATTTTTAGATTTTTTTCACCGTTTTACACCTGCTCAGAACCGTTACGCTCTATTAAACCATGACGAGATCTGTACCATTATAGCTTCTATTATAAAGCATTAGTAATCAATTTGATAATGCTTAGAACTAATAAACAGGGTGGATTATTTAGACGGGGCAATAGGAGAGATACCTCAACCACCGTAGCTACACGCTACAGGAAAATGGTCATGAAGACTATCCATTAGATCATTAGCAGTTTCCATCCAAAAAAGTCCGGTAATTTTTTTTTAAATAGATAATTGGCATTTTACCCAAAAACATATTCATGTCAATCGATTGTGTTTCATAAACTAGTAGTCCAGAAGTACATTTGCTAAGACAAACATCTATCTGAATCCTATTGTATTTAAGAGAAAAGACTTTAAATGACTTTGATTACAGAAATGAAGAATTCTAGACTTCAATGAAGAGGTTGCCATCCTCACCTGCTGAAAACTATTCCTCCTAGGTCCCAGCCTGGGCACTGGACGCAGCTTTGGCCTCACTTTACTGGGCGAAGGTAGAGGCACAATTGGGTCGAAGAACACTTCAGCATTCTCAGATATTATCTCATTCTTCAACAAGTCTATTGGTTTGGGCGCTTTACTGGCTTGCTGGAGTGGAATTATTCCGTCCATGATACCTCCTTCTGATGTAGAGGCAAATTCTGAAATAAAATCAATTTTACTAGCTAAAATGAATGAGGCATTCGGACAGTTTTTTTTATTGCATGGGCCATTCTCATTATTATTTAAAGCCTTACCTTTCAATTTTTCAAATTCATTTTTATCAATGATTCTCTCAACAATAACTTCAACATCCTGATTTGCAAAGGCTCTCTTAATATCAGCATGCTTATCAATATAACTTGTCTTGACGGAGTTAGGGCCTTTATGAGGGGCTATGAACTTCTCAGCTGTCAGGTCTACTTCAATAACCGGAGTCCTGACGATCGGCGAAGGCCTACGCGGGCTAGCACGTGCTAAAGGAGATGCAAAAACTGGAACATTTGGCCTCTTATCCCAGCTGTCTTCTTTGCTTGTTGATGGCCTATTTTCAATAAATTTGCTATCAACAGTTGGTTTATTAAAAAATGGGGTTCTAGGCGCAGCTAGAAGTCCTTTCAATATATTTGAGCTAGGAACATTATTTTCATTGTTTTTAGATGAGTTTTCAGTCTTATTCTGAGAGTTTCCAGGGGTATCTGTATCTGTTGTTATTTTGGCAGTTTCAGTAGGTATCTGGATTGGTGTTTTATCAAGAGATGTGCGGTGTATTTTAGGAGAGTTTTGATCAGTTCTCCGGGCATATTCTGTAGAAGCAAGATTTGATGTTTTATCAAGAGACAAGCGGCGTATTTTAGGGCTTATATCTACAGATAACCTGTTTCTGGGTGGTTTTTGGACAGACAATCGACGAACAATCGGTGTTTTCTTTATCCTTTCCTCGTATCCTTCTTTAGCTGTTTTATCCTCGGATAAACGGCGCTTGGAAGGCGATGCTTTCGCTTCATATCCATCTTTGACTTGTTCTTGAGTAGTGGCCTCACTGTGTTTCTTACTTACGTCCTCTGATGTTGGTTTCGCTACCTCATCTTTAGCATCGGGTTCAAATTCTTCTTTCTTCTCGTTCTGATTTTTCTTGTTTTCAACATGATCGACGTTTCGTCTTCTCGGTGGTAAAGCCGTAACAGCCTTGATTCGTGCTCGTCTAGTCGACATAGCGTGTGATTTTTGCAACGTGGATTTTATGCGTAAAGAAATCTGAAACTAAGGCAGATCCATTTTATATGTAATGAAAATACTTTTTGCTGCGCTTGTTTGATATGTGGAGCCGTATTGTCAGTAATCGTAATGCAAATAACGGAGAATGAAAATTGTAGACTTTTCTTTCTGGCTGTGAGTAAGAAATATAAAATACAGATTTTAAGAATCGCTAAAATAATAAATACCACACTTCACTGCACTTCCAAAGTTCCAAAACCATTCCGTCCAACGACCTTCATAAAAAAATATAGCTATTTCCACTCATATGTCAAAAGCAGTGTCAAATGTCATTTAGATTATTGGAAAAGCAATTTTCAAGGCAATTTTACCTTGCCAATAACGAAGATGTCAAGTCAAGCTATTTTACCCTAGGACCAATAATTTTATGGCCTCCGCCTTTCAGTTTTACGAATGTCCGTTTTTATTAGTGTGCAGTTGCAGATTTGTAATAGTGTGCATGACTAGGGAAGTGACTTTGCTGCCGAGCCGAATTGGCTTCGGCCCAAACTGGTCCGAAAGGAAAATACACTTGAATGCCGATTTCATTCCTGATTCGTCCCATTTAACAGGCAAGTTTTAGTACTTTCAACCAGGGTTTTTGCTGATACCGTTTTTTGACACATAACCTGATGCTGATTTAGGCCATGTGCGTGTCGGAATTGCGAACCGAGTATGCCACACTAATTCAATGTAGATGATTCTACCAATCGAAAACGAGTTTCGAAAAACTAAACACATTTTATAGAAAAGCTACGCACTTTTTTAGGGTTCAGTAAACAAAAGGTACCAACGGCACCCTAGTACTAGCCCTCCGCTGTCTGTCTGTCTGTCCATCTATCGGGCTTTATTGTATTTATTTATTTATTTATTAATTCACAAATCTGATAAAAATCGAATTATATATAAACTTAAAGTACTTTTACAATTTTGATCTAGATTTAAATCAATTATGTGAACATAGAAAAATAGTGTTGCATGCAGTAGATTTAAATTACCCTAAGACGTAAAAAAAAAAGAGAAAGACATGATTGAATTGATAACATAACAAGATTCTTTTTATGCACCGCTTAAATCTAAAATGGTTGTTATCAAAAATATCTATGTCATTTGATTTAGCTAATTCGTTATACAAACGACACATTCTTTGTAGGGGAATATTGTAAGAAACATTGTTTGAGTACACTTTGATTGAAAATATTTCGGGCGAACGGAACCTGTATTTTGTGTTTATGCTGACGGACGCTAATAATTCGGGACAATCTATATGGGAATGAAGTATTTTGTGCAGGTACATAAGATTAATATAATCTCTTCTAATAGATAAGGAGTCAATTTTGAAGTGTTTACATCTGTTTTCATAACCTGAGAGTGAACGACCCAATTTATGACGGTAAGCAATAATCTTGAGGCATCTATTATGAATGGCATCGATCCTTTCTTTACGGATGGTGTAGAATGGTGACCAAACAGGCCTACCGTACTCAAGAATTGGACGTACAAGACTGTTGAAAAGATGTAATAAGCTGTCTGGTTTTTTAAAACCTTTAGTAATTCTGGCAATGAAACCTAGAGTCCGTGAGCTCTTTTCTACAATGTGGTCATAATGACCTCTAAAAGAAAGTTCTTCATCAAAGTATATGCCTAGATCTCTGATGACAGATTTACGGGCCAGCTTGGAACCATCAATTGAGTAGTCAAAGGTTATCGTACTACGTTTTTTGGTAAATGTGGTGAAAGAGCACTTGGTAACGTTTAGAAACATGCGATTATTTCTGCACCATTTAGAAATAGTGTCGAGATCTCGTTGAAGTTTTTCACAGTCATCAATACAACTTACTTTAGTAAATACTTTCATGTCGTCGGCATAACAGAGACACTGGGATTCAAGGCTGTTGGCTAGGTCATTAATAAACAATACAAAGAATAAAGGACCCAGATGCGAACCCTGTGGGACGCCGGACGAGATTTGTATAGGAGAAGATCCCTTGATTGCAACAAGTTGACTTCTATTGCTTAAATATGAGTGAGTCCATCTCAAAAGACTGCCATTAATGCCGTGTTGTGCAAGTTTTGTGCATAGAACAGAGTGGTTAACCTTATCGAAGGCTTTGCAAAAGTCTGTATAGATAGAGTCTACCTGCCCAGACGTATGAAATGCATTGCTAATGAAGTTTGTGTATACTAGGAGATTGCTGACAGTTGATCTCTGTTTGACAAACCCATGTTGATTGGGTGATATGAGGAGTTTGGTGTGATTGTAAATGTGGTCATGAACTACAGATTCGAACAGCTTAGCGAAGCACGAAAGGATGCTAATGGGACGGTAGTTATCACATTGTGTCTTATCACCACCTTTGTGAATTGGGACTATAAAGGCTGTCTTCCATTTTGTGGGGAAGATCCCAGACGTTAGTGACCTATTAAATAGCAACGCCAACGGAATAGACAGCTGAGGACCACAGTCGACAGCAAATGCAGGCGGGAGACCATCTGGTCCAGCACCCTTCTGACGATCCAACTGTTTCAATTTAGCATCTACATTTGATACGGACACATGTATGGATGATAGCACATCTGCGTTCATGGCAGTAGGTACGTGTGAGCCAGCTGAAACATCTTCGTCATCTACATAAACAGAGCTGAAATATTTATTGAAGAGTTCGCATATCCCTGCGTTGTCTGTAGACTGAAGACCTTCGTAATGCATAACTTGAGGTATGATCGATGTTCCCTTCTGGTTTTTGACAAAACTCCAGAATCCCTTCACATCATGAACTAGTCCCTCCTCCACCCGAGATCTATAGTCATTGTAGCATTTATCCAGCAATTTTCTATTTCTTGCACGGAGAAGGGAGTAAGTGTCGTAGTCTCGAGGGTTATGATATTTTTTAAAGCGTTTATGGTATTTAGATTGTTCCTTGAGGGATTTAACTAATCCTTTGCAATACCAGGGGGGGTATTTAGTACCACTTTTTATCAGTGGGGCGTTGTCAAGAATTGCTTCATCAATTGTTGAGTAAAATATGTCAATACAGGAATCTATGTCGAGATGTGCGGGTAGAAGTTCTGACCAGTCTGCTTTACTTAAGTTTAGCTTAATTTTTTCCAGGTTACATTTCTTAAAATTAATCTTATCTGTGTTTTTAGGTTTGAACGGCTTTATCGTTTGAAAGGTTAGGCTTATTGCGAGTGATGGATGATGAGTCTTATCCAAACGACTAAGGGGTTCAGCTCCATAAACACCAATTTCGTCGACTGAGGTAAAGACTAAATCAAGGTACCTATTGTTTACATTAGGGATGTTGTTAAATTGGGACAAGTTACAGGTAGATATAGTGTCCAGCAGGAGTTTAGATTTTTTGTCTACGGGATTATCAGGAATCATGATTTTGAGATCTTGAGAGGGTGACCATGTTATCAAAGGGGTATTGAAATCTCCAAGTATTAGGAATTGGTCTTGATTGTTAGCTTTTAGTATTACGTTTTGCAAATTGTTGTAAAAACCTTCTAGTAGATGTGAAGGTAGATCGGGGGGTAGGTAGCATAAGCAGACATTTAGGTTAGGTCTATTATTATCGCAAGACAATAAGGTTAACCAGATTTCTTCCACATCGCTTTCCCATTCTGCCTGGCGAATGACTTTTAGTTTCTTAGATGAGGCAATCAGCACTCCGCCACCTTCAGTTTTAGGCACGCTAGTACTAAGGCGGTCTCTTCGAAAAATGTCATATCGTGTGTCGATGAGCTCTCCGTCCAAAATACTTTCATTTAGATTGGTTTCCGTCAGGCAAATTAAGTCGTAGTTGGAGACAGAAGCGTTTAAATAAACATCTCTTAGCTTAGATCTTATTCTATTAACATTTTGGTAATATGTACTAATCATGAAAATGTTAATTGAAAATATAATAGGTAGGTTAAGTTCTTAACAAAAGGTTAGTGCTGTTGAAGTGACAATAGAACGTCGCAAGATTTAACGCGTACTGCATTACTGTTCTCATTCTTTCTGATGAACACGTCTCCATACTTGACCCAGACGAACTTGTAGTCGTTCTCACGGGCAAACTTCCGAGCTGCAGCATGAATTTGTTTGGTCTCCGGTGACAGGTGTTCGACGACATATACCCTTCTAGACTCTACGGTAAGACCCAGGTGTCTGGAGCTAAGCATATCCTTTGCATTCGACTTGTTGTAGCGATGTACAGCCGAAAGAAGTAGGTCTCGTTGACGAGAAGACGATAAGGTCACGACTATGTTGCGCGGCCTGTTAGACGAAGGATCCATTTTGGCTACACGGCGAAAACCATGAATGTCGCTATCTGGTATGGGGGCGGTTACAGCATGACAGAGAGTCTTGAATATTCCCAAGATATTTTCGCTTCGACTTTCCGGAACTCCTTGGATTTCTATGTTATGGTCTCTCGATATCTTTTCGACAGCGGATAGTCGTCGCTTAAGATTAGTCATCTCCATTTGCATTCGGACGCGTTCGCCCTCAAGCTCCACAATACGATCATCACGTTCAGCTATCTTAGTTTTTATCTCCGATTGTTCAGCCGTGAGGAAGTCCGTTGTAGCTGAGAAATCGGACATCAGAACCGCAACCACTGACTTAACTTCTGTCGCCACAAGGTCCTTGATGTCTTTTGTAAGTGACTCACGCATATTAGTTACAAAACTTGATGTAGGAGCCAGCTTTTCGTCAAGCAGTTTACTGATGCTTTCAAGCGTTAAAGGGGCATTGCTCGTGTATGTAGAGTTACTCTTTGATGTAGATGCTAGGTTCGTCAATGAAGAATTTCCAGAGTAATTGTCTACGATGTCCTGATTCTCGGCTTTAGACCTCACAGGTGTGTTGTCATTATTTTTGCGGCGATTGCTCTTTGAGCATGAAGGGCATATCAGTGAAGCCAGTTGCTGTCTATTAAGACTTATTGCTTTTCTGGCGTCAACATTAAAACATTCATAGCAGAATGTAGATTTGCAAGTATTACAAGATAGACACTTACCATCTATCTTGGTGTTTGAGCAGCCGTTGCAATTCATGCCTTAATTTGTCTTCTTTGACTCAAAGAGTTCTCCCCACAATGAGGTAAATTTATCTGATGTTGGTAACCCTCGAGAGTCTTGACACGGCGCCACGAGATTTACTTTCTTCGTTAACGGATAAGTCAATGTCAGAAATGTCACGTGTCAGCTGGCCAGTTTGACAGTAGGTACACCCCGTTCGCAACAAAAATTCTGCTGGTGATGTTTATTTACTTCGGCAATTTTGATGGTAGTTAGAAAATATTTTTTGAGAATAATACTTGTTCAGGACCCAAATATTCAAAATATTACGTTAGTGTGTGTGTGTTTCACAAAATGGTCCGTTACTTGTAAGATATTTCCAAGTTAATTTTTGGAGTAAATCAATGACTTGCCGGTATGTTGGATGTTATCCTATGATTTCAGGTTGGCAATTTGTCCAGTTCTTCGTCTTTTCCGTCGGTTCACGTAAGATTTACTATTATTTGGCTTTAATATTGCTAGGAGCAACGAGATAGGATGTTTACCCACACTTTTTGTACTCTCACTTTTTGTACCCACACGTTTGTATCTCATGATTCGTAAAAGGTAGACACTTGCATTTTTCAGTATGTATTTCATTTGCCGCTATAATAACATACTATCAAAATAAATATTAAAATTAATGAGGGCTCCACAAAAAAATATGTTTTTTGGCCATTTTTTTGCTCCACTTACGCGATGCAAAAATCTAAAAAAAGGGTTAGCGTTCGCTCCGCTTTCCGTTGCCTTAGTTCTTGGTGATTTTGGGCAAATGCCGCTATAAAACCTGAATATTTTTGCTCATCCTTCCAATTCTTGCGTGTATAGTCTAGAGCGCTAATTGACACTTGGAACTTATAGTCACGGTGAAACATCCTTCATTCAGGGAGTCTAATGGATTAGCTGTAAGAACTTATTTTGCGTAAATTTGTAATTGTTTATATGTTGATTTTGGTCAAAATTTTACATCGGTGTCGATGTTTGGTTAGACTAAGAATATAATTTATAAAAAATAGGGGCAATAAATAAGATAACACATTACAATATTATCATATAGCTAAATGCGCGCGGCTTTGCCCGCATGGTTGATTTAACGTTGTTGTTTTTTGTTAATAATGTTTATATTAGTGGCATGGGCATTTTGATTGATGTATACATAGATATTTATATACTGTTAATTTTAAGGATATTGTATCGTTTGTGCCTTAATAAAAGAAAAATATAAACAAAGAAACCTACGAAAATTAAATCTTATAACTTAAATCAAATGACGTAACTTTTGGAACGAAAACTTCCGGAAAAAACCGCATGAAAATAATTCCAGGTTATTAAAGTTAATATCTTGTGTATTTCTGCTTTCCTCTTACTTTGAGTTATATAAACTTATTATAAAAATCCTACAGAAAAAATAATGATAAATCAATACTACATTTACGAGAAGAGTGTGAAAGACAGTACTTTTCTGTACGAAATCTTGAAATGGGACGAATCAGGAATGAAATCAGCAATCAATTTTATTTTCCTGATTCGGACCAGTTTTGGCCGAAACTAGTGGGTCGAATGCGGTATAACCCGAAAACTAAATTTGATTCTTAAGCGCATCACTAGCACAGATGCTAAGTTTATCTCGGCTAATTATTCATGGTTTTGGACATTATTTGTATTCTAGACTCATAGGAACACATGAACTAGATTATTAAAATGTTGTTACTACAGATTTCTAGTAATAAAAATAATTACTTTAGTATTTATACTGAGCGAAAAACTTACGCATTCAATGACAAATCCGGGACGTTTACTCCACCTTTTGTGCTTTTTGAAGGACAGAACACAGCAGAATACGACACATTTTCACTTTTTCAACAAAGTTTTAGGTAAAACGCGGTAATTTCTTAGAATTTCAATAAAGTTCATCAGTCTTACCACAACTTTGAACTAACTAGTCAGTTACAAGCTGACACCATTGACACTGACAGTGCAGTACTATACGTACACCAGCTATCTCTTTTACTCATAGCTTGACTCCGAGGGATAGACAAAGATTAGAATAAGAATATTTGTTTGTACAAACTTATAAAGATACATGACAACTATGGTGATACATAGATATAAGACCGGAAATGACATACTACCTCAACCTACTTATTTCTCTATGATTTTACTGCTGTAGTAGCAGCCTACATTACAGGCCACACACGTTCATGTCGTCGTAGACTTAGGCTTTCTGTTATAATCGTAGTTATGCCGTTTTCTCACCATATAGTTTCTCCCCAATAGGTGTATTTTTATCGCGCGTTATTATCTTTTTTTTAGTGGAAAATAGACCTTAGTTTGGGAAACCACTGGATGCGGGCCTTAGGGGAGGCCTATGTCCAGGAGTGGACGTCGATCGGCTGATATGATGATGATGATGGGACCTTCGTTTGGCCAAAATCTCATCTTTTTTATGGTTAATAGAAATTCGTTTGGCCGCAATCTCACCTGATGGAAAATGACGATGTGGCCGACGGCGTATCACGAAGGTCTAGAAGATACCTACCTATTCACTTTTATCTTGAAGAGCCCCTGATTGTAATTGGCAGGAAAAACAGAAGCAGGCAGCGAGTTCCAATCCTTAGCGGTCCGAATGATGAAGGTGGAGGAAAACACCTTAGTACGAGTGAAGGTATATCCACTAGTTTAGGATGGTATTGTTTCTCAATGTGATCTTGCGATATTCGTCATATCTACCTACCTACTTCTATCGCTTCGATAATTTCGAATCATTGTGAAAGACCGTCACAATAAAGCATGCGATATTATCGCGCGATAAAAACGCGCCTGTGAGGATTATGAATCGTATGATCGATCTACAGCGGCGGCGGCGGCGGCGGCCACATGGCGCCCGCAGACACAGGCAGTAGTGGCGCTAGAGTGTAAAATCTTGGAGGAAGTCGGAACGTTCCTATGTATGCTACTCTAGAATCTTTGTGGAAAATAATCATCATTATCAATAATACTAGTCTGTCAGATAGTACTGGTTAGGTATCTACACTGATAACTCAGTGAAAAATTCAAAGACGTGGGACGCGAACCGGGAGCGTCAACAACGCGACACTTTTATATACCCGTATAAAGTCCCCGCGTCTCGGTCGCGTAGGTGTTCAAGGCAGCATTATCGCCATTGCAGCGTCTGCCGCGCGGCTGACGCTCCTGCAGGGATGTTGCGAATATTCGCATCTGCATCTGCACCCGCATGAACATCATTATTGCGTAGCACATACCGCGACAAGAAAGAAAATGCGACTGGCACGTGCCGTACGCACGTTTTCATAGACCAATAGCAGCGAAGATTTCGGTACAAAAAAAGGGTCAGTGTTGACGAAAACCTTTCTAAATGGTGGAATGTTCATCAAGAAGAATTTAAACTATTATCAACAATAGCACGCAGGTTTTTATCGACACCACCAGCCAGTTTTCCTAACGAACAATTGTTCAGTCGCGCGGTTTTAATTTATGAACCTCTGCGTAACAGAGTTGACACCAAAAAGCGCCAATTTTACTATTTATTGAATATAATGCTCCAATTTTTAACTTAACGTACTAAATAATTTAATAAAAGTATTAAAAATTACTATCTATATATATATATTTATATATATTATTAAGCTTTAATGGTTATTTAAAACCTAGTTAAATGAGAGATGCGAGTCTGATTTCCTGTTGCAAGTCGGTAAGATACTTAATTCTCCTGTCATACCTCGTTTCGTGTGACGTCACGTCGTCCGCCAGGTGGCGCTGTAGCGGCAGCGCGCCGGTGGCGTTCTGCGTTCTGGCTTCATTGGCGTTTTGAATTTCGTTGCGATCGGTCGTGCTCACCACTATTGCGGTGAGTACTAATGGAATACTCCAGCTGCTAAAGCTATTGTATTTTTAAAGCTGCTTCAGCTTTATTATAAGATTACATTTTATTTAAAAAATTTAAACAAAGAAAACGGTGTAACCGTTCGTTTACTTTAAATTATTTTAACAGTGTTGTGTTATTTCAGTAATGAATAGGAGTGAAGTAAGTTCTGTAGAATCGTCTGATTCTTCAGATTCTTCCTCGTCATCGGACTCTCCTGACAAGGCACCCCGCCCGGCACCAGCCCCAGTCTCCGGTCCATCGGTCTCCAGAAGTAGAAAGAGGAAACGATCGGGCTCTTCGAAAAGGAAAGCGAAAAGGCGCCGTCGTCGGACAGATGACGCGATTACCAAGCTGGCTGAACAAGTAAGCAATATTAAATATTTTATTGGTAGCATTGCATTCCAACCTACCTACAATAATGTTCAGGAATATAACCATGATTGTCAATCCGATGTTAGTGCTGACGTAAGCGGGGAACTTTATGTCGATGAGGTTGAAAGGGGGGAGTCCTCCGCTGAGGCCCTACCCGAGGTAGCTGTATCTGAGAGGCTTTCGGGCACCTCTGGGAATTTCGAGCTTTCGCTCAATACTGTGCTAAAAGAGCCCTCTATCAAAATCATTGCCGGCACATGTAGAATTTTTAAAAACAATTCATTATTTTGAAACCGAGGACTGGGATAACGTCCGTTACGCTGAAGTTCAGAAACAGTATTGTTCATCCCCAGGCTTCAATTATTTGGAAACAAATGACTAGTTGAAACCATACGACAAGTCAAATGCGCTGGCGCTGATTGAACGCGGTTTCACCTCAATCACGCAAGCAATAATAAAACATAATGAGGCAGCTTTTAAAACTTTAATTGATTGGGCAGGTGTGACTGGTGATTTGTCTCCAAATACACTAAAAGATAAAATCAGTGACGTTTTTGTAAAGGGTGCTTTTCAAAAAACATCTAGTGATATTCTACAATTAGCATGCGGCCATAGGGCAGAAATTATTCAGCAAAGACGTGATACTTTGTTACGAGCAATAAAAGACAGTTACATAAAATCTAGCCTGCGGAAAATTCCGCCTAGTTGTGAAACTTTATGTCAAAAAGAAGCTTTCTCTTCGGGTATCGAAAAATCAGGGGGTATCGCAAAAGTTTTTTGGCCCCCACGTGCACCAAACTCAAATAAGACCGCTGCGCAAGCTCGGTCAAATCAGCAAGTTCAGGCCTCGCCTAGCTATGCTAACTATAGGCAAAAAGATTATGCGCAAGCATTTTCTACCTACCCTCAGTTGCCAATTAATTCAATGAGAATGCCTCACTACGCAGGGAACAATTATGCAATGCAAGGGCGTGACAATCCTCGTCCCTCTCAAAGATTTACACAAGGCACAAGATTCTTACGTCCAAGGTCCCATCAAGGCTATGACGCTCAACCCGGTTCCAGCCGGGGGCACGGCAGAGGGCAGTCCTTTCCGCGCATGCAATCAAAGCGGAGATTATGACTCACAAACGTTTCAGGCAGGCCAGCTAAAGCTGTTTGCGGAACAGTGGGAGAACTTGCGTGCCCCAGCACCTCTTCTTCAAATCATTCAGAATTTCCGCATTCCTTTTCTAAAGATACCCCCGTTACAAGTACCACAATTGCAAAATCATCCCTATCAGACTCCCGTTTCAAAGGATATGGACAAGGTAATAAAAGAAATGTTGGAAATGAAAGTTTTGGAGCATGCGAGCCACAGACCCAGCTTTGTGACGCCGATGTTTTTAATTCCGAAAGAAGACGGTTCTACCCGCCCCATATTCAATTTGAAAAATCTCAACAATTATGTGTGTCTCAGCAAGTTTCGTCTCATAAATGTGCACAAGATACCAAGTTTCTTACAGGCGGCGGACTGGCTTATCAAAATAGATTTAAAAAATGCTTATTTTCATCTACCTGTGTCCAGGGCACACAGATGTTTTCTAAGGGTTATATATCGCCAAAAACTTTTACAAATGACTTGCTTACCATTCGGCCTAGCATGTTCACCAAAGATCTTCACTTGCCTGTCAAATTGGGTAGCACAAGTTCTCAGGGACAAGGGTTTCAGGGCAGTAGTCTACCTCGACGACTTTTTACTAGCGCACCAAGACCCTCATGTTCTGTACCAGCAAGTTCAGGAATCGATCCAAATCTTAGAGTACCTAGGCTGGCAGATAAATTATGCCAAATCAACTTTAGTTCCCCAAACAAAATTACAGTACCTAGGCGTAAAATGGGACCCTCTAAAAACATAAAGTACCTACCGCCTCAGAAAAGCGAAAATATTCGTCAAAAATTAACAAAGTCACTCGTGAAAAAGCGGGCCAATTTAAAAGAAATTCAGAGTCTGGTCGGGTCGATAAACTTTGCAAGTTTTATAGTACCCAGGGGACGGTTAAACCACCGATCACTTCTCGATCATTGCCGATCCCTCTTACTTCAGAATCCGCGCTATCGGTTTCTAATCCCACAAGATGCGGTCATAGAGATGCAATGGTGGGTTGCTAACCTTACAAACTCTTCACCAATACACCATACTCCCATATCCAACTATCTAGTGACAGACGCGTCGGGGATAGCTTGGGGTGCCCAATTGAACAAGATGAACCTCTCCGGTCTCTGGTCACCCAGAGAAATGACGCTCCATTCCAACCAGAGAGAAATGTTAGCGGTGTTGTATGTACTGAGGGATTATATCGGTCGTGTCGTACTTGAAAAACGAAGGAGACCTCTCATGAACCTGACTTGCCAAATTATTTCGATTCTGGACCAGTTCAATGTCCACATGGAGATACATTATATTCCAGGCCTTTACAACGCCGAAGCAGATCGCCTGTCACGCTTGTCTCGCCCGCCGGAATGGCATCTTCTTCCCAGTATAACAGAGATAGTATTTGCCAAGTGGGGAATTCCCCAGACAGATCTGTTCGCGTCAGCAATGGCGCATGTTGTTCCGAAGTACGGGACCCTAGATGTGACGGATCAGCAGGTTTGCCTGTACGATGCATTCAGCCAGACATGGAACTTTCGCCTGGCCTGGGTGTTCCCGCCACCTTACCTGATGCCTCGAGTGTTGCAACATCTCAACTCGGCGATAGGAGTGTTCCTGGTAGTAGCACCGCGTTGGGAGAAAGTATTTTGGAGGCCCAAGCCTCAAGAACCGTGCTCTCGCATCACCCATTTACGATCAGCAATCTGAGCCAGGTAATGATAGACAGCACAACAGGCCATCCACCGAAAATAACACAGGACATGGTACTAGAGGTATGGAGATGTGGGGGTGGTCGGAGAGTCTAGTAGGTTGATCACTAGAACAAAAGCAACTTTTGCAAAAAAGTTGGCGAGATTCGTCGTTGAAAACTTACCGTGTAGCAACGGCTAAATGGCGTAGCTGGGCTAGTGAAAACTCTGTTAGTATATCTTATCCTACTGGCGCTGACTTGGCTAGGTTTCTATTCGATTTACATTTGAAACAAGGTTTAGCATATAATACCATACTAGTGTAGTGTATAAATCAGCTGTCTCGACACTTTGTAATCCGGATTTTAGCGAACGGCTTAGCTTCCATATTTTCAAGCAAGCCTTAAAATCGATTAGTATTAAAAATATAAAACCTCGAAAAGCCCCAATATGGGACACAGATGTACTTATTAAATGGTTAAAAGATAATTCTGCAAACACAAGTAGTTTGTATGAATGTTCGGCTCGGGCTGCTATATTACTCTTGTTATGCTCTGGACGTCGTGTCCACGATTTAACGTTACTGTCAATAGATAAAGAAGACTGTGTGTACATAGATAATTCTATAGTTTTATGGCCTAAATACGGATCAAAAACTGATTCGGTGAGTAACAGACAATCTGGGTGGCGTGTTTATCAAAACACAGAATATCAATCAAACCCTTGACCCTATATTTTGGGTCAAAAATGTTATAGAGTTATCTGAAGGAAGAAGAGCTACTTGTAAAGAATCTAATTTGTTTTTAACTACGTGTGGCGCGCCTAAAGCGGCCTCTCGGTCTATCATAGCACGATGGGTTAAAAAGACTTTACAGAAAGCAGGAATTACAGCTAGCGTTCGGCCTGCTGTAGCCTCTAAAAACTGGGTACAGAACTGTACTCTAGATGATATCCTAGCACGTGGTAATTGGCGCTCAGAAAATACATTTACAAAATATTACTGTCGTGAGATTGCTACCGCACCCATACTGTCCTGTCAGTCTATCAGTGATCTTTTTAAACCGATGCCTTCCTAACTTGATTATAAGTATTTATAGATAATTATCATGGAGCAGATTTGATTATCTAATATACCCAACTATAGAATAAGAGATTTTGAGTTTATTGGATAAGTTTCTAAAAATAGGGTGCCACATTAATGAAAATAATGTAAATAGAAGATAGATATTATATCAATTTGTTATTAAATTTAAGTATGTGTATATATATGCATTTTCTAAAAAACTGAATTGTAATGTAGCTTTTATTTTTGTGAATAAATAACTTGTTTGGTTCAAATTTACTTTGTTTTTAGACATACCTCTCGCTGTCACTACAGTGCCACCTGGCGGACGACGTGACGTCATACGAAACGAGGTATGACAGGAGAATTAAGTATCTTACCGACTTGCAACAGGAAATCAGACTCTCATCTCTCATTTAACTAGGTTTTAAATAACGTTTATCGCATAATAAGCATTTTATTGGTGGGTAAAATGCTGCTATTTATTATAATATACGTATATTATCTATATATATATTATTTTGTTTCTCCACCCGTATAATTTCTTTTCTTTAGATCCGCATCCGCGTATGTGAAAAAATCTACATCCGCAACATCCCTGCCTGCTTCGCGTTACGACTGTTAAGAGTCCCGCGCCGCCGCGCCGTGCCTGTTGGACGTGCAGATTTGGCCGGAGCTTTAGTGATTTCTGATGCGGATATTTTGAGACTTTGTTTCAATAAGGGTATGAGAAGGTACCTATATTTACTTGTAGGCACTTAACTTTTTACCTCCCACTCGATGGACCGACGACATCGTAGCGGTCGCAGGGAGTCGTTGGATGGAGGCGGCTCAGGACCGCTATTCGTGGCGTCGTTTGGGGGAGGCCTATGTTCAGCAGCGGACATATAGGTAGGTACGGGCTGATGACTAAACTTTTTGTAGGTCAACCTACAGAAATCGTAAGGTCTCATGGTCGGAGGTTCATAACGGAGTAGCCCACGATATTTAGGGGCCTAATACCTTATTATATGTATATTTAGCACACAGACATGATACTAGCTGCGCCTATTTAACATTATATATGAACTTTTCATATACATACCTATTTTATTGATAAATTGATTGATGGAATGAATGATGTGATTTAGAATTAATTATGATAGACAATGCCTTCTTACAGCAGCACTCTTACATTCTTAATTTTGATCATGACTTAAACGATGCCCTTTTACAGCTGATTCAATTTAATTTATTTTCCATATTTATCTAAATTCCTAAGTTATTTGATTGTATTTCTGTTTGTCTGTTTTATGGCTTTGAAGTAAGCATAATTTTAAGCACATTTATTGTGAACTATTGTAAATTGACTTATCCAAGTGTGCCCAGTGCTCCTACGGCGAATAAATGAGTATGAGTATAAAATAGGAGATGGAAAAAAATAAGAATATATTATTTTATTCCATCCATTTTATTTCTTCATATTTATACTACAATTATTCTTAATATTTTCGTGTTAAATAAAAACAAATTAATGATTTTCTTCATTCTTTTAATGCATTTTCTCTAATTTTCTTGACAGCGATGAGCACTTTTGGTGAAAATAGATAGTTACCAGAAATTAGTAAAATATATAATATACCTAGTTCTGATCGAAACAAACAATTCGTAAATATATTCACTCACGACTTTACAATAAAAATAGATCTCTTCTATAAAATTTATATATATTATAAAATATTATTAATTAATACGTTGTTAGGAAGTTAAAACAACAACAAAATCTAAATGCCTCTGGGAATGAAACGCAACAATAAATAATATTTATATTTGTAGATAAATTGACAGATAGTCACTCTGCTAAGATCAATTTTATTGTATAAATATCTTAAGAGTCTAAAGTACTATTGGTGTTAGTCGCTGAACTGAGAACTAGGCTGCGTTCATCTACACATAAGCTACTGCGAATTGGTTCGTCTTTCATTACCTATATTTTGGCTAAAAAGTCAACATTTGCAAAACCACCTTTACAAATTGTCCTGACCCTAAGAATAGTCAACGACGTTCGTGGCGTAGCGGTGGCGCGACGGCCGGCTCGGCGGCGCTAATCTCTCGAGCCTCGCTAAGATATGTCGCTCTTGTTACCTACGATTTACTGCTATTCTCGACAAGCGCTTGCAAAGCCATCCTTCAATAATACATTCAAGTAACCAGATGAAACATTTCAAATGAACGGACTAAGTTATCGAACGAAAGACATGGGAGAAGCATCTGGAGTCATGCATACATAAAGTAGACTACTTAGGTTCCTACTCGTTCTACAACGAAGCCGCCGAGCCGGCGGCCGGGCGTACGCTGTCACCGCTGCTATCACATAACGTAATTCGTCCAAATTTGTTAACGCTCTGACCTACTTACTCCTACGAAATGATCACTATAATAAATTATTTAGTCCTACAATTAAAACAAGGTATGAAGTGCAGTGTGTCGAGAAGAAGACGCCCGCCAGCGCGGGTAATTGACTGGATCGCTCAACGAGCGCCCGCTACCACTCTGAGGCCCGAGCCGCGCTAATGCAAATCCTCGAGTTATTACAATATTTACAGAAACTCTTCCAAGCGCTACTGATCCATCTCTAAATAGGAAACCGAGAGAATTGTTTTGCGCTAATAATACCGATTTATCGGATATGACTACTTATAATTAAAACGAAAGCAACTGTGTGCTATTGGAGTCGCATGTGAGGCTCGTCGGTTGTGCGTCGCTTGTGCAGTCGTGAGCGGGCGCGGCGCCTCCGCTCGACCGTGGCACCTCGCCTCCGACTCTCTGCGGCGCCGTGGTGGCTGGCGCAGGCGCCGGGAGCCACGCTCTAAACTCTCTCACGATCCAACATTTATAAACATTTTATATAAAGAACTTCGAATATATAATATCTCGGAATTGTGATTATCAGGAACGTTTATATATTTCGAATAATTATACCGCGATAGAATTTTCCGCTTCAACAATAGAGGTCTATTTCATACGCCAACAAAGCATAAAATAGTGATATCTTTACAATTCAGTCTAGTCTATATAATTATTTTTTCATTAATGGCAAGGTATCTCTATAAAGATTCAATAGTATTCTTCAATATATAACAGGTATATCTATACAATCGGAATACGTCACGTATCCGATTCCTCACAGCGTCAATGATATAAAATTTAACCTAAATTATAACACAGGAGAATTAAGTATAAGATCACAAAATGAGATTCATCGGGCGGCGCGAGGCGCGCCCGGCGAAGTCGCAGCTATAATACTCGTGTCTACGCTACCACTAGCGAGCGGCCGGGGCGGGTGGCCCCTCGCACTAAGCCTAGTATTGCTATGTGTCGCGGCTAGCGGGCCGAGTGCCGTCAGGGTGCGATGCCCGCGTCCGACTTGTGGAACGTGGCGCCGGTGCTTGAGAGCGGCGCCGCCTGCGCGCCCGCCGAACTGAAGTCGTGTTCGGATTTAGGACGAGGCAGCGCAGCCGCTGCCACGCCGAGCCCCGGCAGTGCCACGCCCGCCATACGGCACGATGCGGCCTGCAGCGGCTGCAGCGCCAGCCCCAGCGAGCGCTCCGATAGCCGCGCCACGCTATCGTCCGACAGGCTAACGTGCTCCGCCTCAGCCGCCAGCGCGTTCACCACCGCGTTGATCGTATTCCCTTCGGATGTCGTGTCATCCTCGCGATGTGCTACTAGGTTCGGATTCTTCCCGATCTTGTTGAGTCTCTCGGCGGCCACGCTTTCCATGGTGCGCCGCATGAGTGGGTACTGGTCGAGGACGGCGTTGAAGTGGTCCACGGAGAGAGAGAACAGGTTGCAGTAAGTTTCGGCTCGGACCGACGCCACGCGGCGAGCATTGGTCAGGAGGCAGATCTCGCCGAAGTAGGAGCCGTCCGAGAGACTGGTCGCAACCTCGCCGTTAGCCATGACGATGTCGACGATACCCTCTTGGATGAAATACATTTTACTGCCGATGGTACCTTCCTTTATGATGATATCACCTGGAATAGATATATAAGAATAATATTAATAACATTGAAAACATTGTGAAAGAAAACCATAGAATGCAAGACGATAATTAACATACCAGGTTGGAAGACTTCATATCGTAACTTAGTAACAACGTCTGAGACAAAATTGGAGTCTGCGTTCGCAAAGAAGGGCACTGACGCGACGAGTGATCTGCAGTTGTAGTTGATAACATCTTCCCTCAGCTTCTCGCTGAGCTCTCCCAAGATCAGCTCCTCGTCGAAGAACTTGCCCTGGTATCGGTGTTCGAAGTATTCCGTGATGCGTTGTCGCATCTCTCGAGGCAGCTTGCGGTATGCCATGTATTCTTCTACTTGTTTTACCTGGAAGTTGATATCAATACATTAAAATCGATTCGGAAGAATCTTTCTCCCATAATAATTACGACACTTGTTAACAATTTCTTATACTGGTCTCTTAACATGGTCTATGCAATTTTTTTGAAATATAACTACAAGTACAACACTGATATCCACAATTTCACGTGTGCAGCGACTCCCGGCAAACACACTTGTGCGAATATAGAGCATGCACATGATAAAGTACATCGTATAGAGAAGAAAGAGGTTACTATCTACACCTAAAACGGCACACTTCCTAACCCCATCAAAGTTAGTGCTAAAATGGATAGTAAACTGTTATGAACACCCACTATTTTATGGAATTTGTTGTTATGTGAACACATGAAAATTGGTGCGGATGAAGTTCTGTACAGTCTATAAAACAGTGAAAAACACTAATGACAAACATTCGCTCTGTACTCACGTCTAATCTCTGAAACAGGCAATGGTGTTTTAGTGAAAATAAAGTCTGTAAGTGCAGGTTTCAAATGCAACTTGAGGTGTAGACTGCTGTGATTTATGTACCTACCGAGTATCCTTATCTAATGTGTCAAGTTGGTTCTGCTCTACAATACAGCCTATATACTATAGTAAGGTGTTCATAACTTTTTACAAACCCAAATAGATCGATGATTTAAATGGCCTACGTGAAAAGTTAATTCTCCAAGTCATAAAACTCGAATATAGTATATTTCATGAACACACCCAACACTGTAGGTAATTTTAGGGGAAACCAAAGCATCTATTGGCGCCGATAGAGGTATTGGTATGAAATTTTATTTCAGACTAGCCCAAATACCTACGCTACGAATGAACTTTCTTGTAAATTAGAGATAAGTATTATGTTTTGTTATATCTAATAGTTGAGGAAAGTAACTGAAACCCTATTGATAAAGTTTCGACTCTACAAAAGCCAGCTAGATAATATGATGGTATATTTTACCTTTTCTCGGTACTGTCTTCGTGAAGAGTCGAGCGATTGGATGAGATTGGTTGCGTGACCGAGGAACAGCGCGTAACAAGTTGCTCCCGATATCATAGACAGCATCGTTAGCCACATGTCAGTGAGGGATTGTGGTGGAAACCTGCCGTATCCGATGCACAGCATATGGGACATGGCCTTGAATAACGCCCATGAATACTGCTCCAGCCAGAATGCTTCCTGAAACGTAACATTTCCGAATGATGGTTCAATGTTGCTGACGCGTTTTAAAACTAAAATATCATTCTAAAAATGTAATCCTATTCCATGATCAAGGGTCTATTGCTTTGTATTTCTTTTTGTTTTCAGAGCTTTTACGGGCTTTTACCAAAAATTTATTTAATTAATTAAGTTAATTAGGTACTTTAAAATGCATTGAAAATATTTTAACAGAATTCAAACTAGCGTACCTGTAATTCATTTATCGCTACCCAGGAGTTGGGTGGAAAACCTTGCAGCATAGGAACGAGGAACTGCAGGCAGCCGGACCAGTGGCCGATGAGCAGCATCATGCAGATCAGGTTGAATATCCGCATGAACACGGATGCCATGTTCAGGAACTGCAAAGACAGGCACGCAATCAGGCCCCATCAGGATATGTTTGAGCGTCGCCTCTAAAGGAGCCGTGCGGACTGCGCGACAAGGACGCTCGAGTCGATGAAGCATCGCGATGATTATCTACCGATGATCAATCGTAAAGAAGTGAGAAAAAAATGTTTACGCGTGAATCGAGTCATCAAACGAGCATGCGTGGTGGGTGCGTAACGAGAGTCGCGCGGTCGAGGCCGCCGCACGGCCACGCGACCCGCGTCCGCACCGCGCAGGGCGCGCGCCCGCCGGCGGGACAAGGGTCGAAAACAGAAAGGCCAAACGAGAAGAAGCGAAGCGAACGCAGCGGTCTAAAGGAGCCGGGTGGCGCCGCCGGCAACATGCGAAGCGGGCGAACGAGGACATGCGCGCCGGCTCGTGCCGACCCTGGTTACCTTGAAGATCAGATTGCTTTTGGTGGCACCCTTCTTTTTTTGAATGTCCGAGCCCAGACGTCCCCTGCGTTCCGTGCGCTTTTTTTGAAGATTCTGCAAGATCTAGAAAACAAGCGAGAAACACGAGATAGTAGGAAGAGAGCAGAGGCGCGCCCGTGTCTAGGGCGGGGTCGGCGGGCGAAGACGCGCGTGGGTGCGGGCGCGGGGGACGGGGGCGGGCGTGCGGGTGCAGGCTGCGGACACACACGGGATGCACTAACACCGAGCGGAGCGGGCTAGGCCCCTACGCCTACAGCGCTGGGCGCGGCATGCTGCACCTGCGAGGCGAGGTCGCGCGATCCGCCGCCGTCGGCGTCGCCCGGCTCGCCGCGCGGCTTCGGAGCGGGGCTCATCTGCACACAATACCGTCACTGCGTTGTCGCCACCACCACCCTTGTGCTCCACTTCTCACTGACTCTCTCGCGCGAAGAAAAACGACCGCCTCGAGACGCTACCGTCTCCACTAATTCGTATTTTACTTTCTACAATGATGCAATGCTTTACTTTGTTTGTGTTTCTTCATTGAATCATTAGTTAAGACTTTGTTTCTTTGTCTGTGTTATTAAGTTTAACGACTTAGCTTTTTTGATATTTACTTTTTTATTGTGAAAGGTTGCTAGGTAGGTATGTAATGTGCTAGGTGCTCCTGCTCACTTTCTAATAGATAATGGCTGTTGGTATGTCGTAATATCCGAGTGTGGCTTCTGAATTCGGATCTAGTTATTATATAACAATATCTATAGCGTTTATATCCGATAATTCGGCGTCAGCGCATGTTCACTAGAGGCTTTTAAAAGCGGCAACAAAATATTGGTAATTTGCAAATAATATTTTGTGTTTAACGAAATCGGCACGGGTCGGACGCGGTAGAGCGGTAGGTAAGTCGCGACGCGGGCGCACAGAAGAGAAGACAACACGAGTGAGCGTGCTCAGGCAGAAAGAAGCTTGCAGAGTAGCAGTAGAGAAGTGCAGAGCGGGACGTGGGGCTCACATACAGTAGGGGCGGGAATGGTTTAATACAGGATTAATTACAACAAAATTCCACGTAGTAAGAACCACTACTAGCTAAAACAGTAAATTCATTATTATACATTTCATTTTAACATTCACTTGCCAATCATTCTACTTCTTCATTCTCCATCTAATCGTTCTTTTAAACCAATAATTATTCCAATATTGTTTAGTGTTAGTTTGTCATGTTAGTGATGTGAGCGTAATGTAGTTAGGGCAATGTTAGTGAAGGAGTTAGGTAACGTATGTAGATAATGTAATGTATCCCAGAGTATAGAGTGGGGTTTGAACATGAGATGGCTTACATATAC
Source organism: Eupithecia insigniata (assembly GCA_947859395.1). Lineage (NCBI taxonomy): Eukaryota > Metazoa > Arthropoda > Insecta > Lepidoptera > Geometridae > Eupithecia > Eupithecia insigniata. The sequence goes on along the minus strand of OX402009.1, from coordinate 5,380,592 downwards.
TTCCTCCCATTGTGAGACGTATCGCACGAGCCTGGACAGTCGCAGCAGACGTACTAACGATAGCAGCTTCGCTAACCGAAGTATCCTCAGCGCGCGGCCCGCGTGAAGAATTTGAAAGCTTTCACTAAAATCCTGTCAACACAAAATAAAACATATTAGTTGAACCTAAGTACAAATTTGATGCACTCAAATCACCAGGGCTAGCTGTCCTAGCGTACGAGCCATCATGGTCAAGGATGTCGATAAAGAAGGTGTTAAAGGCATGCAAACTGCATCCGATAGTTTCAGCCAAAGAAAAGTGCTGAAGCGTTACGAACATGTTATAATTATGTTTTGGCCATTTACATCTTAGCAATATCCAGTGGGAATCACCTTTGTGAAAGCTCTGTAGAATTTGCCATTTAATAATAGTTAGCTTTAATATTGATCATAAAAGCTTGTGATTTTTTTGTTATTGCATAATTTAAGTCATAATAAAATGTAACTGCACTTTATTTTGCTTTGTATGTTAGTGTACTTTATACTGAAAGTATTAGCAGCATTGATTTATTTACAATTTGGTCGTGTTGCGTCTGGTTAAAATTCAAAATAATATAAAAATAATAAAACCAAACAAAATTCTGTATGTGCAGTACTGAGATGGGTAGATAAATATAAATTAAATTATATTGTATTGGTAAGTAATATGCGGAAAGCATAGGAAAGACCATGCTATGCCCGACCAAAAGATATACAGGAAGTGTGAATATATAATAAAGAACAGTATCATCGACGTGCATCTCATTTTTAGAAGCTTAACCACCAGCGAATGTGAAATACGAGTAGAACTGTGCATTTTGTGTTAATTAGTACTGATTTTAGTACAGCCGGTGCTTTTAGTTGAAAAGTGCTTATTAAAATTTTTAAGTTTTCCCAAAAATAGACAAGATTATCCGAAAAGATCGAGCGGCCATTTGTAGAAAGAATGCAGGAGTGAGAAAGAAATAACCAAAGAAGATATCAAGAGACAATGGTCTACTGTAGGTACTGAAACGTGCAAAAAGAGATAAAATGTGCATAAATTATAACTAAACCATACATAATCATGAAGAACGTAGGAATACTAGTGCTATCAAACCTTCACACGTTTCTGACCCTAAATAAATCGTAGATAACGTAGAGGCTCTCGCAGAATTCAACAAGAGTTCACAATGACAAACAAAAAATCAAAATCTAACAATAACGAAAGTCTAAAACAAATGAACACCCAAGCTGAAACAGAATATCAACAACATAAAGATAGATTAAACTAGTAATAGAACAACACGGCCAAATTGCAACGTACGTTTACCTGATTGAAGATCAAAAATATATAATCTAGTGGTATGCTAGAGATGAGGTCTAGGAAGAACCATGTCCTCAAATAGTGCTTCGCTATTAACTTGGGATCTAATATCACTTGTTCTGCATTATCTTGCTGCATTATTCCTGTAAGAGAAACGTAAATTATATAGTTATCTGGCACATTTCCCATGTGTTACGTTAACAAATTGATCATAATATATATATATATATAGTCTTACTTCTGGTTGTAGCTAGGTACCTACATTGTTACAGTAAATGTGAATAGTTATTTTAATATAAAGAACGTTATTCAAAGCAAAATCTTTATAGAGAAAACGGTACCTACTAAGCATTTTTTTAAATCCAAAATAACAGCGGGTGAAAAGATATATTACCTGTTCTAAAATTAACAACGATATCTATAAGAAATATAGTGTCTGATAGACAATTGAAGGCAATCCAACGTGTGCTGAGGTCATCATTGAAGAAGGATATGGCAACTGGCAGGATGATGAGATTAGCCACTAGCAGTAATAACATGCACAAGTCCCAGTAGAATCTGTAACAAAGGAAAACAATGATTCAAAACATGTTTCAAAATATGAAAAACAAAAGAGCAAGTTACAATACAGTTATATCTACTATATCACAAGTGTTTGAAATAAGATAAAAAAAAATTACTTTCATGGCAAATAATAAGTTCAAATTTTTGGCCTCTAAGTAATTTTTGACAAAGGGACATTTAAGTTTTTTTACGTTACATAGGCTTTGTATTTTTTGTACAGATAGACTGCAATATTTAAGGTACAGAAAACTTTATGATAAGAACATAATTATTTGTGCCCGCTTCAGCCCCGAAAGACCACAAAATCTATTATGCCTTATAGTTTGTTTGATGTGCCGAATTTTCTATACAAAGCCGTGATAAACAGCAAAAACCGCATAACCAACATTTGAAATACTCGACTTACTAATCCGCCTGAGCTCAAAATAGATTACCCATAACAATGAAATCAATAGCAAATAGGTGAAGGTCGACTTGGTACTGGGAAATTCTATTAAAATGTATTCGAAACTGCAACATTAGAAATTGATAGTGAACCTATCAGATATGTCAGTAATTGCTACCATTCCACTGTAATAGGATATATAACTAACGCATATGTGATCAATTTTAAAATTTACATAGAAAGGAAGACTGATATGGATTCTATTTAATTTTCCACTGATTGGATAAAATTTTCCAGTAAACATGTACAATGTAGACTACATTTCAAGCAGTATTTGCCATAAAGCTGGGCTCAAGCAGTTGAAGAATTTGCAATAAAAATATGTTACAAACTGTCAGAAAGTCTGGCGACACGGTAACGAAGTAGTTTACAAGGTCCTATTATTCATACACTTGGCTCAAAGTACTTCGACGAACTATGCAAAAACATGAGTTATGAAGAGCTTTTGCAGTTTGTTGGTTCAATTTTTTGATAAATTAAGAGAGTTGAGTTATCAATAAAGTTTTTCTTTGAATATTTTTTAAATTCCTTGACTACCTAGCTCTGAATCGTTGAACAGTACATAATCAGGTTCAAATTACATGAGATCACTTTTTGCAATTGCAGACTCAATCTCACTTTATTAGGTAATTGTGCCTACGACACGATATGTCCTGTACCCAGAATTACATTCCACATTACCTACTCGACTCATGAGAATTCAAGCAAATCTTCTAACACCCACTGAGAACTAGAACAAGTTTTGTTATGAGAACACAGGCACCTATTAGCTAGGTAATTATTTGAGGCCTATGCTAAACCTATCTCAGAATTTGGTTGCTTGCCGTCAGCTTTAATGCGTACGAATCCTATCCATCCAAAGGTTGCCTGGAAGAGATCGCTGTTAGCGATAAGGCCACCGATTGTACCACACTAAGTATAATTAGTATTAAGTTCTTGTATAAGTACTACATGTATTGATGGTGCAATAAAGATATATTCTATTCTATTCTATTCTATTCTTGTATCTCGATCTATTAAAGGATACATTTCGGAGAGTGCTCCCAGGAACTTTATGACCTGATTCCACCACACTCCAGGACAAGCAGACGGACGGTACAATATCATCCTTATATGGTGGATATACCATCACAATCAGAATCAGAATCAACAACTTTATTTCTTTAGGCTTACAAAATGAGCACTTAGACAAGTCAAATTTTATACTTTCTATACATAAACATAGTTTTTTTTTCTTTTTTTATCTTTATTTATTAAACGTAGTTTTGTCACACAGTGACTATGTCACTCCTATCTTAGGCTTCGTCATCACAATCGATGCGGAGGATTATAAAATACTTATTTAAATAACTTGTAGATACAGCTTGACTAGCATTTTGGCTTCCTCGGAGTACGGGGAAGACAAAATGCCCTTACAAGTACGTACGCTGTAACCATATGAACACCTAAAATCTTGTCTTTGTGCCTCGTTACGGACACATTCCGTCAAAACATGATGTACATCTTCTATCATGTTGCACTCTGGGCAATTTGGAGAATCAGAAATTTTCATTAGGTACTTGAACATAGTTATTATTATCAAATAAGAAATAATGTGTTATTGATATTCTCTTCACTTAAATTTTTTGTCCACTAATGGAAGATCATCCACACGTACAAAGCGCTTTTCCTCCACCTTCATCATTCGCACCGATAAGGAATGGAACTCGCTGCCTGCTTCAGTTTTTCCGGTGAATTAAAATCTGGGTCTCTTCCAGACAAGAGTGAAAAAGTGTCTTCTAGACCTTCCTGATACAACGTCGGCCACATCATCACTTTCCATCAGGTGAGATTGTGGCCAAACGAAGGTATACTATAGGTATATGACCTGTGTCGATCGATCATTTTTCAAGACCTGTTCGATCACGATCGATCTTGCAGAAAGATCGAATCAAAAAGACTCGATCGTTTCGCGGGTCGCGGGTCGCGAAGACCCATGACTTGCCACTGCCATGCAGCGCCGGTGCGTGCAGTCTATCGTTCGTTCGATCGATCGATCGGTCGTACGTATTTGTCGGGAAAAACTATCTTATCAGTCACGCCATAAGATTCACTTTGTTTTGCATTGCATGAATGAATTGATTGACTCACTCAAAGAATCGATCGTTCGTATTTGTCGGGAAACAACTACCTTACCGTTACGTCATAAGGTTCATATTTCTTTTACAAGCAAATTAAGCATGATTCATAATTCAATCAATCGAACGAAAGACCCGATTGTTTTGAAAGTCGCGGTTTACGGTTTTTTTTACCGTCATGCAGTCTGTCACTCATTCAATCAATAGGTCGATCATTCGTATTTGTCGGGGAAAAAGTTACCTTAACTTTCACATCATAAGGTTCACTTTTGTTTTACAAGCATCAACGCCAGAATGATCGACTGAACGATCGAATCCTTTTAAAACTAGGGATTCGATCGATCACTCACGGGTCGCGATCGAGTCTTTGTGATACGATCGATCACGATCGACACAGGTTTAGTATATATATACGACAGATATATACGATAGGTATACTAATAAAAAATAAAGTACCATAATTTTTCTACTTGTCAAAATGTTGAAGAATAAATTAATTATTGGTGGTAGCGCAAAAAATTGGTCAATATTTATAGAATTATGTTAAGATTGCTATCACGCGACAGTTCCTACACGAAAGTTTCAATAAGGTGTATAGGTATAACCTAAGTAAGCATATTATACTAGCAGCTGCCCGCACCTTCGCCCGCGTTTTATCGGGATAAAAAATAGCGCATATGTTATTCCTGGTCCCAAACTATACCCATACTAAATTTCAGCCCAATCGGCTCAGTAGTTTTTGCGTGAAAGAGTAACAAATATCCATACATCCATCCATACAAACTTTGACATTTATAATATTAGTAGGACTAGTAGGATAGGTTAGGCCAGAAACTTGATGACTCTCCCAACCCAAACTCTTAGTTTAAAATATCTTTTCAAAGCCTGATGTTCACGCCAGTACCTAAAGCGCCTGTACTGAACCTATCTTTTGAAACTCTTTTCCTAATATCAGAAGCTCTACAAAAATGACATATGGCACACAAGTGACCTATAAGCTGAACGAGCTGGTTCTTCTAGTACCATCACCGAGGGCTCTACGCTCAAGAGCCGACATTATTAACTCAAAGTCCCACTTCCCACAAGTCCTTTACCCGATGTGGAAACATAAAGAGGTAAATGACAGTAATTCCACACAGTAAGCCAGAAAAATCTACACAATAAGTCGTCACGATTGCGCCAGCCGAATGTGAAACATTTGCGAAACTGTTTATATATATGCCATGCTTTTGTACTGCAGTTTTGGGGCTTGGATTGATACTTTAATAAGAATGGTATGCAGATGGACAATCTCAGTAGCCGCCATAGCTTCTGTGTCAGCAGCACAATAAAATAGCGAGGCCTCTTGCTCTTTGAGATCATTATCATCTTATACTTTAAGTACCTTCTATCTCCCAGAACTAGTCTTGTGTAGTTCAGGAAATGAACTAAAATGAATTAGTTCCGACCAGTGAATTAGTAAGAACGATTCAGCTCAACTAGTTCCTTGTAGTTCACTTGCTCTTTAGTCACAAAATCTCGAAACCACTAAAAAGTTGGCGTCTGAATCACTATTTTCTATGGCATAAAGTTTAAAATCCAATAACAAGAATATAAAGAACTGTTTGAGAATGCATTTCGATTACTCGTTCCCTAGTACAATGTTTCTTTTAGTTCACTGTTACATTCCGTGATTCCGTGTCAGACGGAACTAGAAGATAAGGGAATAATTAAAGGGAGAACAGATATAGAGAGAGAGTGCATATTCCGCGGTAGTAAGAGAGACGGAGATATGCATCTACTTCAGGACTCTAGTTCAGGAGTAACTTGTCTCAAAGGAACGAATAAGGTAGAACAGAGATAGACAGCGCATAATCCCCGGTAATAAAAGAGACGGAGGGGTAATGAATGAGAAACTTTATTTGTTTGGAGATAGAGATCAAACTGCCCTGTTAGTATTTTATGTTTGCAACTTTTGTAAGTGTAATATGTATGTACCTACTTGTATTATTTTTGTTACGAGCAAGGAAGGAGCATTGCATTTCGATATTTCGTCGGTAAATGGATATTTCGACGTTTTCGTGTATGTTTTGGTGAAATAATATTATAATTAATATTCAGTAAATTTAAATAGTATCCAATCTAGTTTCTGACACAAAACAATCGATTGCGTATTTTGAAGAATTAAAATAGGAGCCCTTTTGTGATTAAAACGACCCGAAAGTTTTGCCGAGTGGGGTACTAAAAGAACTAGAAGTCCGAACTAGTACATTAGTGAGATTGTACCTACTAGGACAGAGCGATCTCTTTAGTGACCGAGCAAGAACAAGCCTACCCAGAACTTCCCCACGCTTTATGAGATTTGGCACTTCATGTTTTACCCCCTTCGTTTTATTCCATTTACCTGTTATAATGTATTTAGTAATCTGATATTATGTAGATGTTTATCTTCATTTGAGTGAATAAAAAACCAGGCAGTGAATAAAGAAGATTTTATGTTTATTTGTTGTTTGTTTTATTAAAATCATTATTCTGATATTTAAATAGGAATAGAACAGCTAAAACCAACAAAAATGCGTGGAAATGTTGAACATAAAAGTGGAGAATACCATAAAAACTTTTATTATTATGTGATAAGTTCCGAATTCCTACACAACGCTTAGTGGCATTTTTACTGATAAACAGACTTTTTGACAGTGTTATGAATTTTATTTTCATACATCGTAGGCACGTAAAGAAAAGTTTAGTAGAACGGAAAGGACTTTAGTATACCATAGCTACAGGGTTTTTGTTGGCTATGGTTTAGGTCTTTCCTAAGACAATCATGCATACAGTTATGCAAGGTATCCACCTGCATGTATTTATATTGTGGCACATTATGTTTTCAATTAGTACCTAGGCAAACCATTATTGTTTCACAAGCATTATCCTCAACCTATTGTTTAGCTGACAAAACATTTGAAACAAAACGTTTTAGTCCTAAATTAACTAAACGGTTATACGGTTCTGCTTTTGTTATTTATGCATTCATTTTGTTTTATGTTGGCATCTTACTTGTTAAAATATTTAATACTAGCTGCTGCCCGTGCCTTCGCCCGCGTTTTATCGGGATACAAAATTGCCTATATGTTATTCCAAGTCCCAAACTATACCCGTACCAAATTTTAGCCTAAACGGATAGTAGTTTTTGCGTGAAAGAGTAACAAATATCCATCCATACAAACTTTGACATTTATAATATTAGTAGGATAGGATATGTATCTAAAATGCATAGTTTTTACTTCAGACTTCATGCCATTATTGATAAATATATCATCTGGGCTTTTTCGTGGAGGATTATAGGTACCTAAGTAACCGCCTATTCTAAGCCCGATTTCTCCTACAAAACCATTGCGATGTTTTTGGAAACAGCAGAGCTGTAAAGTCATCAAAGACGTATCGTTCGTTATTTCCTTTATCGAACTATCCTTTGATATCGAAAGCCAATTCGTTTCAGTTGTACGAGTCTTTTTTTGGAGTAGACGTCCAATATTTATCATATACTTATTTAACTACTATTAATAGTACGCTACGTATTCGAAAAAAAACATGAAATATGAAAGCGATATATCACGATTAAACGTAGTGATATATCGACAGAAAAACCAGAAAATAACAACACAACACTGGATTTTACGGAAAGCCATTATGCTGCTATCAATTTATGTGATTGTGATGGCTCTGCTTCCACAGGTGTAATCTGCGTAGTCGTTATTACTATAACGGTAAAGCTGAAATTGGTTTGCACAATAGTAATGTGCATTCAACATAAATACTCATTGCTTTAATTAACCTTAATTCGATGCATTCACCTATTGTAGTGCAGAGCAATCACATGTCAGGACTAAATGGCTGTTACAGATTTCATGGCTTTATTGTGCTCTTGAACATTTTCACCACCTTGTTGGTAAGATGATAGATTAGATAAAATGATAACGGTGCTGACGGCGCTATAGTCCGTAAGTCCCAAAGATTTTCGACGTGTCGGGTACTTGCCTCCGTGGCGCAGTTGGATAGCGCAGCCCCGTATTCAGGGGAAGGTCGCGGGTTCAAGTGCCGCCGGAGTCGTAAATTTTTGGGATATTATTAAATTCTTTAAATAAAATATTTCATAAATTCGTTATCATTACCTTAGTATAAAAACCTGATCGTGCCGATGACTGAAAATCTGCTAATTGTAGCGTTTTCATCAGTACAAATAGACAAAGCTATATAAAACCAGAAGTTCCAACAAAAAAGTAAAGAACACTCCGTTAAGCAAACTATTTATTGAATTAAGCTTTCTCACAACATAAGATATCGATAACGCAGATTAAAGCCTTAAAAGAAGACTTTACAGCTGGAAGTAAAAAAGCAATTTGGGATTGAATTAGATATTTCAAATTTACAGAGACCGAGGCTGTTTAGGAGTCATTAAGTGAAACGACCCATCCCGTAATGATACATAAAGCGAATAGCTTATTTGTGTGGTACTTCCGTATAAGTACCGAACTGACATTCAGGTTTATGCTATAAAGCTAAGAACGCGGCACATGGATTTGGAGTGTTTATGACCTATGAACTGTGAGCATTACCATACATAATGAAAATGATCTTTCTCTCTAGATTAGGTGCAAATGGTGAATATGGTGATACATTCGTAAGTTATTGACATCTGTGGTTTTCAATTTGTCAGATATAGCGAAGGAGAAAATACTAATAGAGACCAGAGCAAGAACCGCTGGAGTAAATGTGTTTCTATCTCAAAGTCAGAAAGAACAAAACCAATTTCAAACCTCTCAAAGCTGAACGTGAAGTTATTGTAGACGTAACTAATTCTACAACTAAGTAGTTATATAACACAAGCTTTGATTAGCTTGGGGCTAGAAGATGATGTGTGAATTTTCCAGCATTATTTATTTATTTCAACAGTTTGTGCGAATGAATACAGATAGAAGGGAATCAGAGAATCATCGAGAATATCGAGATTATCGAACACCGTTCGATTCACCATAGCATGCGGAATTAGAACAACATACATTCGAATAACTGAATATCAATTAGTGCAATCCGCTTAGACCCACATACACCGCATATGAAAGTCTCGGATTATCAATTAATTTAGGCAGGTTTATAGAAAATATCTGAATATTACGAGTATTTAAGCAGGCGTGATAGATACTGGTATAATAATCAAATTGCATATATCTATACCCCGATTCAAAAACCTGGATATTTTTTGTATACAAATGTTTTACAAAACCCAAGGAATATTGGTGGAAAATATTTAACGACATTGGTATTTCTCGTTCGTTTTCGAAGACAAATTTAAGCATTTTTTGCTACACAAGCGGGATTATGCGTTGTTGAAGTTTGTGTTTTAGTTTTTATTGATAACTTTGCTGTTACTTTGTTGTTTTCTGTTATTGTTATCAGTTTTTGTTAAGTTTTCATTCATAAATGTCTTTGTTGACATAAAATATCTGGGATTCTGAATTGGAGTATAGTGAGTACTTCGGTATCAGTGAAGTGAGAAGTGGAATTTGTATACCTATATTACAAGGAATATAGAGCTTATGTTTTAGTAAAATTTTGTCTCACAATGCTTACTATCTTAATACCTAAGTGGATATTACTTCAGAGTGCTGTACATATTAAACTGTTGAAAATGTAATAAGATGAGGTACTTTGATTTAACGGAAGCTTTTAATTCTCTCGTTATTAACATCATCTATAGCGTGTGTTCATCGTTAGCTGACCCTCTGGCAGGTTCCAAGTCTTGTAATTACATCAGTTTTTGTTATATATTATTCAATTTGTTGTTTTTTTATAAAACGGTTGTCTTAATTTTACCGAAAGATCCTAGGTTTAAAATAGTTCTGTGTTCATAAGGGTCAGCTAACAATGAACGCATTTGAATAGAAAAAAATTACGTCTAGATGTTTTTGTATTAAAGTTAGAAGTTATTATAAATTCTATGAAAGTTTTCAGAGAGCCTACCTAATGTATTACTTTTTAGGCCTTACACTAACGTAAACAGACTCATTTTTGCTTGATATCATCTCTCAGGGAGCCATATTAACTCTCACATCTATCAACATTTCCATCTCAGATAGGAGATTTGGATTTTAGAATTAGCTAATTGGTCATGTATGCAATGCATCCGTCGAATTGGATTCAGGCAGGTGTGTAGAGATACCGTCTCCGGTGACCCGTGCAAATTAGAATATTGCTAATTACGTCATGCGGCGTTATCTAGCGTCATTGTAACGATTAGATTAGATTTCGCTGTATGTTCGATACCGTTTTTTAGAGCCATAGATTATAAAAACTAGTAAAGCATAGAACCTATCCAATTTGGAAGACCATACGAAATCAATGGGAATTAATAAAGAAAAGTACGCTATAAATATCCCATAAATAATCATAAGTTAATGTTCATCGTGAAAGTTAAAAAAGATTATATTTGTAAGAGGCAGCATCGGCAGCATTTAGAACTTACCTATAAAGGTAGGTAGGGAAAGGCCTATATTGTCTTTTGTAGGTATGCCCAACCAAACGAATGCTATCTAAATAATCTTTTGTACTTATATATAAATTATAAAAAAGCATATGATGGCAAAAATTAAATAAGTTCATAGATAAAGATCGGTTTAAGGTAGTTCCGAAATATTGTAGGCGCTGCCATGCCCTGGGAAATCGCAGCGATTTACTGCAAGTTTTACGACTAAGAGAAAATGTATTGGAAGATTTGGAGGTGAGTTTTATTGAAAAAGTGTCCTGTGCCAAAAATAAACCTATTCTCCTGGATATTTTTTGTATACAAAGGGGTGACAAAACTCAAGGAATATTGGGGGAAAATATTTAACGGAATTGGTCAATCATCGAAAGAAAGCACAGAAGCTTGGAACAATTTTTGGTTTTGAATGCTTTCATCGTATAATTGATCTCTCGTTCGTTTTCAAATTCAAATTAAACATTCATTACTACACATGTGAGATTTATGTGTTGTTGCAGTTTGTGTTTTAGTTTTTAGTGATAACCTTGTTGTTTTCTGTTATTGTTATCAGTTTTTGTTAAGTTTTCATTCATAAATGTATTTGTTGACATAAAATATCTTGAATTCTAAATCGGAGTATAGTAATAGTAATACAGATTGCCTTAAACATTTAAGGCGTGTTGCTTAAACATGCCTCGTAGGTAACAGCATAAAGCACCTAAGCGCTCTAAAGCCTGACTTTAACATTGTTCCACCCTTGGGAACAAACGCATGATTTACATAAATTGTATTTAATAATCATATTAAGACTTAAACTTGTTATTTTGAACGGCATGATAAGAAAATAACCCTTTTAGGTAAGCAAAACAGTCAGATATTAAACGTTTCTGAGTAGGTTAATTAGATGTTTTCATAATGAGATGAGGTACCTCTGTACCCTCGCAAACTTAACATTATCTGGTTACCGACCGACGTGTTTGCATAACAAGTTCAGAAGTCAAACTCTACTTCATTACAAGAAAGATGATAAAATAGGTAATTATGAAAAGCGACAGTCGGAAATCTAGTAAAAATCACAGGCTATTTATTCATTTCGAGCATGTGATATCGGCCCTGCTTAAATATTAAAACGACCTTTATGGACTCAGTAGCCATTTAGCATCGTAGATATTTGACGAAGGTCTCATAATATTTGTTGTGAAACCGAAAATAATATTCAATATTCGTCCCTCACATTTAGGGCTCGACAGGCACAGAATAAATCACAGGTACACCAGAAAGTCAAGGAAGTACTGACCTTTAATACTGTCACCAATATTGGCTTTGAAAATATGCAAATGAAGACAAATTGTATTCTATAAAAAGCGCGTTACTCTTTCAACTATACATATAGTCTACTACCATGGGCAGATTGGAGTGAATCCTGTTTTTACTCCATGAGTGGAGCCTTTGATACTTGATATTCAAGGTATTTTTTCTTCTTTTTGGACTTGCTGGTAAGCATTTGTCATAATTCAGTTTATTATAATATTTTGGGAAACATTTACTAGCTACTTATATAAAAACCTACTACGAGACGATACAGGATAAATCCTATTACAGACGTAGCTATAATATATATATATATATATATATTCTATAATATATATATATATATATAGTATTATGAATCATAGCAAGGCATAGCGCGATATATTTTCTATACAAATTTTTGAGTGACTGCACGCACACGCAGCTTTAATTTATATTTCTATGACGTCGCCAAGCTATACGTAATTGCTTGTATTGCTTGCTATAGCACAGTATATTACTACAGTGTATAATATAATATATTATACACTGTATATATTATAGCTACGTCTATGATGGGCTTAGGGATCAGGGGAGTTAGGATAGGAAAAATATTCAAGGTTGGAAGTCCCCTTGAGGATGAAAAATCAACCAGATGTCCGACAGATTATAAAAACAAATCACTTAGGTTAAATTCCATTGTTTGTTAAACTAAGTTCAGCTTGAACCGGATCAACGTGCGCTATGCGCTGAGCTCGGTTCAAAATGCTAAACTGATTTTATCTTATGTTGATCGCGTCAAACTAATGCTGTATAACTGCTGTTTAACCAAGCAACGGTAATATCGAACTTAAGTTTGCATCGAGCTTTTGAAAAGAAAACAAAAGCATACAAAAGGTACAGAATAAAATGTTAAATTCCATTTTTCAAAATAAGAATTTGTTCCAGAAATTGCTTAGGCCAAAGTTAGGAAGGTAAAGAGCATGTAAAGTTTCAGAATAAAACCTCAACCAAACCCATCTCGTTTGCATTTGCAACCGCATTAAAAAGTAAAAGAAATGGAACAAGTACCAAGATAATAAATCCTTTGTATTCGCTTTCCGAATTTGCATCACGTCGAGGCTTTTGAGCGAACTCTATCCTTTTCAGTTCTTACAAAACCACGTTCGAGTAAGAGGGATGGAAAGTAGTTCAGCGGAATTGAGTTACTTTATTTGGCCGCTTCTATATAATAGGCTAATCTCTCACTGACATTTCCTATACAAGGGATTGCAGTTGGCAAAGTGTATTTGAATTTCTCGTTGCATTTTTCATTTTTATTTATTGTTGGTTAGGGAAAATTTCAAAGAAATTTCTAGAAAAATGACGCGATCTCGAATAAGGATCGCGTAAGCAACTTCAACTCAACCCCATTAAAATAAGAGCTCGGTTGGCAAAACAGAAATGCATTCAAATGTAGGTAGGTATCTAATCTATGTTATTGTTTCGACCAAGGTCCGACTTATGGGCCAAGAAAATAGGTCTGATGTCTCCTGGTGACGTCACTGTCCAGTTGCCACTTTATTTCAACAAAATGTAGAAGTAGGGACAAACGTGATCAGGTTCAATTGAAAAAGCAATAAAAAAATTACAATCATCAATTATGTTTGTTAAATCAGTCAAAACAGGGTTACTTAAACACGAGTCAATGTGATAAATAATTGGTAAATACAAAATTTTATCAGATTCATCAAGGAGCTCGGGGAGTTACGATTTTACGCTACTGGTAACACCAGGAAACAAATTCGTCTTCTCATTCACCGATGGCGATGATGACGTAAACTGGAGACACCCACGTGACCATCGTGTCTCGGAAGAGCATACCTGTTTTCCTATACCATGGTCCGACTGGGTACCTAATATCAAGTTACAAAGCTCAGTACACTCAAACTAGAGTTGGCTTCGGGTCCCTCCATTATTTAGGTAAGTAGGTAACTCATTACTAATTCAGCGTTATGCCAGCAGTCCTTGAATCAGAGAAGAAAGCGAACTGAAGCCCGGGAAATGGGCAGATGGACAAAGTGAAATCTTGTAGCTTCGTATAGGTACAGTTAGAAAAAGACAATTTTCTACAAAGGAATGAGAAAAAAAATATTGTAATGGGAACGCAAAACTATCCAACTACCTAAAAACTTATTTAAAAAGCAACCGACACTAATGAGAAAAAGTTCGGGGTCTGGACTGGAAAGATATACAAAGATTCGGCCCCGCATAAATGGACTTGGAACCGATATCTAGAGCAACTTCAAAAGTGAATAAGTATAAAAACTAATAAATTTTAAAGTATTTTTCTAACACAAAACGTTGATGTAAAAGCACGCCGTAGGGGCTGCTAAAGCGTCTGTATAAGATACAGGTGCTTAAATCTATGCTTTACTCGTATATGTACATACAAATATGCTTTATACATCCTCTCCCCGACTCTACACGAGGCGGTGATAAAGTTACTGCCTAACAATTTACATGAACAATTCACTTTCTCGGATGAAACTTTGCTTTTCGATCCCAATACCGCAGTTCGATTCTTAAGTCTGAGTGCTAAGATCTAGAGCTTCCTGGTTTAGCAGCTAAGTAGGTTTTTGAGGGTACTTTTGTAAAGATTTGAGAGGTGCTACGAGCCTACTCAAGGAAAAAGAAAGTGCTGCCTCGACAAGATCAAAGACATACTCAGTGCTAAAGTTTCTTCTGTTGTTGAATTTTCAATAAGTGGTAGGTCTCATTTATTAGAAACTTTTTCGCTGAAGTTTTTGGAGTGAAACTTACTTACCTATTTATTTCTTTCTGGAGCCCTGTAAAGTTCTAAAGTCACCTGACGAAAAAAGAAAAAAAAACCTAAAACTGCTTAAACACTTTCAGTATTTGTTTATGTTTTGTTTGCTCTAATACAAGGGTAGTTTTACAGAACAAAAGGGGAAAAAATCAATTGATCCGAAGTTCACGGAGTCATTTAGTTATAAATAAAAATAAATAATTGTATAATGATATCTCTAAAACATGTTTATTGATTCCGACATATTCTACAGTCCGAAAAAATTACAACGTGTTGTTTTCTCATTTAGCGTGACGACACCAAATTTTATTTCACTACACAATCTTTGAAATTATTTCGCAAAAATTTTCTTTCAAACTAAGATTAAGTTTTGAAATCATAATAATAAAATATATAAATGAATTCAAGTTTTTAAGAATTTATTCTGCTTACTATTTCTATCAGTTTTTAAAAATAAAACAAAAAACCTACAAGGTAACCTACATACGTCTAAATAAATATCCCTACATTATCCTGAAAATATGGACACCAAACCAAGCGAAACTTCAAAAAACTAACCCTTTTACTTAGAGTATTAGCATCCCTTCAATCGTCACCACGAAACTTTTAGACAAGTTTCCGAAACATAATTTCATCTCGCAAACTACGAATATAAAAGGTCTGGAAAGTTCCAATGGAATTCTTGAGGGGTTCAGACCTTCATGTCAGTTGAAAGGTTTGTAATTGAATGCCTAAAGACAATCTGGAATCACTGAGCTGGCCTCTTGAGATAGGAGCAACCCTAATTTTGTAGTTTTAGAGCTTCGCAACTTCCCGTTTCCCGTGAAGTTACGTCATGTCCATTCAGACGAATAAATTAATCAGTCCTTACTCAAGACAACATTGATTATGTTTTGCCCTATATACTAATAAATAAATAATAAATAATGCTGGAAAATCCACACAGAATCTAGCCCCAAGTAAAGCTTGTGTTATGGGTACTAGATATCTGATATATTGTACATAATACAATATATTACATAGATAGATAATGTAATGATCCTCCATTAGGTCTGCTATAACTAATCACCGATCAAAATTTAGTGTCCTGAAAATCTTTTATTAAAGTTCTATACATCGACTGAAACTAGGGGTAAAAATATTACATAGGTATCAAAACCCCGTTCGCAATACAATATTGCCTGACTGTCGTCCCAAGATGACACTACCAATAATCTCACCTTGGGTATTGAGTATAGATAGGAAGTTTAGACGTCGACGTCGGCAGGGGTTCAAGGGGGCTTCAGTCCCCGTAGCCCCCTGAAGCCCCCTTATGTCAGGTGGAACGTGCCCACCCGGCTTTTTAAAGATTTTAGAACCATTGTCGGGCACTGGGTGCTACGCTTGTGATTTTACGTTTATGCTTCGGGAAAGGTCAATTTGTTTCAATACGTATTGGATAAGGATTTGGTGTTTGCAGAAGGTTTCCGCTTCGTAAAGTCGACATTTGTGTGAAAATGAGGATCTGGGTCTTTTGCGATTTTGGTCTCATAACCCTCAAATCTATTTTTAATTAGATAATGTTGTCTGATTTTTTTTAGTCCTCACGTTTCATCTCGAATTTTCTAATAGCTTAAATCTGGTACCTATTCTAAAAGTATTAGCATGCTTCTGGCATAAATACGTTATTTTTCTACCATTCAATATACGTATCTACCTACAGTCAGCCACAAAAGTAATTGCAATTAACGGACACAAAACACAAAGACGCACTTAGTTCGGAAACACGACTTCGCACCCGTTAAGTCTTTATTGTTAAAGCATTACGATGTTTTTGTAGCTGACCGTACCATTAGCACGAAAAGTGCCCTAGTCAATCGAATTGACACAGATTTCCTGTTATCTTCAAATTTTTGTGCCAACAATCGTTCTAGATTTTGCATAATATCTGCGCTAAACGTTTTCAAAGCGTTTTACACATATATGTAGTTTGCAAGTAATTCATAAGAGTTTTTGGAATGACGGAATATTTCTTGTAAGTACTTATTTCATACGAGATCAGAACTTGTTGACACCTTAAGTATTTTGAAGAATTACAGAGTTATCCGGTTTTAATAAGTACCCGATAATTGAGAAAGTACAATGACATTTGTCGTTGCGACAAATGTCAATATTGTATTTTGTCGCGTGTGTCGTGATTTTGTCGTTAGCAAGAGCTTGTAAAACGGCTTATTATTGGTCTGAAAATAATTGAAATGTGCCAGGGCCTAAACTTTGTGAATATAGGATACGTGCACCAGATAATACACGTGCAATGACTTGGGTAGGTAGGAATATTCATTGTTTTTGCTGTAGGTATTTATCTATTTAGGATTTTTATCGCCACTTTCATTAGTAGATAGAGTCAAGCCGTTTTCACAAGCCCACCTAGTTTTATTATTTGTGTACCGGCTTAGTTGAGCTTCATTCTAAAATATCGAATAGATTAGAATGATAGAGATTAGAGTAGTACCTATTATTATTAAGTAGAAAAACTTAAAAAATTTAAGCGGTCTTAAAGATAAAAGGTTATATCTTGTAGATAATGATTATGATTGAAAATTACCTCCTCTCTCATGCTGTCCAGCTTAGATCATGTTTGATCAAATAAGATCATAGAGATTGGCCGCCGTTTTCAATCACAATCTTTATCTACGCAACATATACTTCGCTTTTAAGAATTTATTGTCATTGAAAACTTTACAGTTTTTTTTATATACTCTACAGACCTTCGTTCGATCACAATCACACATGGTAAGTGACGACGGTGTATCACGAGGATCTTGAAGAGACCCAGGTTCTAACTGGTCGTAAAAATATTAGAACTTCACTTATTATGCAATGCGTAACGGAGTGTGGAAAGACCTCCCAATCGATGGACGGACGACATCGTAACAGTCGCAGGGAGGTTAGGCAGGTTTGGGGGAGGACTATGTTCAGCAGTGGACGTATGAGATCTACATATACAACTATACAAATACAAAACATTTATTCAAGTAAAATTAAATTAATATACATACATTCAATGGGTTTGGGACCCTCTTTTAAGTATCTCTATACTCAAAAGAGGGTCCCAAACCCATAGGTACCCGGGTTAGAGGGTTCTGCTCTTCCGTAATATATACGTATGTACCTACAGCTAATCTATGTTTAAAATGTCTTAATAATAACAAAAATAAATATCTCGAAGAGGTAATCAACTTTATAATTAAAATAAAAATATCTATCTATGTATGACGTATGTACCTATGTATACCAGACATCTAGTACCAATAACATAAGCTCTGCTTAGCTTGGGGCTAGATGGTGTAGTGTGGATTGTCCAACATTAATTTATTTATTTATTATGTTACGAACATTGAAATAAAATGGAAGAACGTGTACAAAATAAAACAGTAGACTGAACATTTTCATACGGTCCGGATAAATCGGTATTTACTATAAAATCTGTAGAACGAGCAAGCAAACGCTACACGAATCATTCCACTCGATTAGACGGAAACGCATTAGGAATTCTTTCAGCGTTCGATTTTGATCTTGGAATAGCCATAAATATACCAGTAGGTATCGTTTATGTTGATCGTAAAATCTAAAACAATTATCGAGTTCATAGATGATTTTTAGCCGACTTAGAAAAGGAGGAGGTTCTATGTTCGCTGTATGTATAATTTAAATGTATATTCGTCGATAACTCTATCAATTGTAGACCGATTTTGATGAATATTTTGCTATTGTTCCTATTTATGCAGCAAAACTTAAAAAATATTGTACATTTTAAGGTATTTGGCGTAAGTTTTTTTAGATTTTCAGAATAATCTAACTGTTACCGGCGGCTTCAAACGCATTAGCACAGAATAACTAGTACCTATACCTAGGTACTACGCAGCATTGAGATAATTTTACTCTCCTTTGCTTTCGACCTGTCTAATGCATTCGTGATTATTTTATTCCTTAGGTCTACTAAATACGTTATAAAGATCCATTGTTGGATCTTTTAGCACCTTTTGTTCACTTCATCCCTTTATAATCTCATCCTTTATCATTTTACAATTAGTTGAAAATTCTCTTACATTTGGTAACATAAATTTGATTTTTTGAAGTAGATATCTTATATTCCGTTCTCTTCTTCTTCTTTCTAGCGTTTGTCGACCAGTAGACTGGTGTAGGCCTCCTTGAAGCTCTTCCATTTCCTTCTACTTTTTTTTAATATCGTTCTTCCATCTCTTTTAAGTTCTGTTATTTACAAAAACTAAGTATTTAAATGGTTCTGCGTTGAAGCCAAGTTTTTCATAATAACTGTTTGTTGTAACCAAAACAAAACAATATAAACTCTTCTTTCATCTGTTATTTATTGTATACTAGCAACGTGCCCCGGCTTCGTATGGATAGTAGAGCACATATTTTACCCGTAACCTAAGATAGAATGGGTATAATAAGCTATTTAATTTATATTTTTATTTTTGCTATCCTTAAACATAGATATATGTATGTAATCGCGGACTTTTTTGCAGAACTATAGAGAGGAATATTCCACCTTCAATTATTTTATTATATCTCAAAGCGATTATTTTCAATGAAAGCTTTTTCGGACCCTTTCAACAATTTAGACAAAAATTTGTAACTTAAATCTTCCTCCTGAATCACTCTATCGATTGGTGAAAACTGCACGAAAATCCGGTCAGTAGTTTTAGAGTTTATCGTGAACATACAGACAGAAAGACGCGGCGGAGGACTTTGTTTTCTAAATGTAGTAATAGTGTATTTATGTAGTATGTATGTACAAAGTTCATAGCATCACGTAGAACAGTGTCGCAGCATCACGTAGTACTCCCGTAGAATACAAAAACTGATTGGAATCTGTCTGATGTGATCGTGATTTGAAACCGAAACATAGGGAGCCAAACTCATAACCCTTCTCCGTTGATAGTCGGCAAAAAATATCCGTAATCGTGCTTGAAATTCAAAATCAATCATGTTGTATGACGAGCTTGCACAATTTGAAGAGTAAAAAAAGTTGTTTAAATTCCAAGCATCCTAGCTCACGTTACGTTTCGTTCCATTGCAATTTTTTTACGTGTTTGAATGTAAGTCATTTTAATAATTCATGTTTTAGATACAGTGCACGTCTGAATTGGATTCAAAGCGAGTACCGGGTGGTACCACATGTTATAATGCTGTCAATAAAACTTTATTGGTTTGTCAAACTGAGCGAAATGTGGTATCTACTGGTTGACAGAATGCAAATCGTGCTTTCTTCAAAGGTACTATAATTAGCACAGCACATTTACACTCAATAAATAAATTATTGAGTGTTTATGTGTTGTGATTATTGTATATATAGTATATGTTAATTATTTTGATTGAGTTACTAAAATCTAGTTTAAATAATGCGGTCATAAGTAAATTCTCTGTAAAAATATTTTGATACTGTTAAGCTAGCTGTTGCAAACAATCTAGGTATAGTTAGCTAAACTGACCGCATGTTGTGTCGGCCTATAAAAGGTTGAGGAACTTAACATCTATTTTCAAGTTTTTCTTAAGTCTACATTGTAAGTTTTAGTGCATTCGCCATTGGCTAACTAAACTGTATAAATAAATAGATCCATATCAGATTGCGATACTATTCGGAAGGTTAACCAAGACGCTGCTGGCTGCATTGTATTGTACGTATATAATCACAGAAATCAGAATGAAAATCAACGAGAACTTATATGTATATATAGTAAAATTTATTTACGACTAAGCGTTCCAAAATCAAACTATAGCCAATCCATTATGTATGTATTTTGAAACGCAAAATCAACCATTTGATTAAAGTTTTATTTTAAATAATATAAACCAGAAATTAAGAAGGTGTTTCTTTTTGTTCCAAATTCCAAAAAGTTTGCTTACATTAACCATGGAGTTCTTTCTCTGCAGTCGCTAGGTAGAAACCTCCTTTGCGCTCATTCGCTGGATTCATCGAGCTTAGAATCGTTTATCATCGACGTCTAGCCGTCGTCGTTTTACGGACGATTTATTTTCGATCAGTTTACAATTCTCACAACAAAGACGGTGGTAGCATTCGAATGAAAATATGTTACGTGAACGCTTCTTTTCAAAGTTTAGTAGGTACCTAAATGTATTTGATAGGTTTAATGAACTGAATTGCATGGGGTAAATAATTGTCATTACTTTTATGCGTTCCTTTCTGTTTGTGTTAAGTATTCAGATTCAGCTTGGTATACTTGTCTTTAAAAATTGGTTAGAAAATTTACTCACCTATTCTATCCATATTACAAACGCAGCAAACTGCTAGGTTTCACAAACAAACAACTTTAGACAACAACGCTCGGAAAACAATGGGTAGGTTACCTTTTGCTTTACTTACAAATTAACCAGTGATTTTGTTTGTTTTACCCTGTCTCTGCACTTTGTTAATGCAATTGCGTTCATTTTGCAGACATTCTCCTGGTCACAAAGCACGGTAGGAATATAAGGAAAAACTCAGGGAAAGTAACCTACTTACTATAAATTTAGGTCAAAATATTCCTGCTTTTACATTGGGAGTACGAAACAAAAATAGAAGTAGTCATAGATAGATATAATTCAACAAACATCTAAATGCGGTTTCGTTTTCAAATACCTGAAACATACGTAAGCTAAAGGACCAAAATGAAAAAGAGCCTATTAACTTAAACGCTATTGCAAAACAAAATACACTATCTGCTAATGTGAATTGGATATGCATAAACACGACAAATCATTCTAATTACAAAAATTAGCTTCAAAATACCTGAAAACAAGACGCCAAAAGCTCGGCTTACACAGCTAAAATGGAAAGAGCATACATTCTGGACGCTAATGCGTTATAGAAAGAGGCTTTCAAAGGCGGATTGCAGTGTCAATATTTAAGCCCGTCGGCATCCCGCTCCCTGACCTTTGCCACGATAAACTTGAAACAGTAAATTAACTCCGTCGTTTCTTTTTGTGGGACCGTAACTAGTTTGTAAAGGAGTATTACCTACATTTTAGTTAGAGTGGGTTGCCTATATTTTTAGTATAGTAGCGAGCGGTGTTTCCTGAAATATTGATAAAGGAAAATGTAAACAAATTCTAGACAAATGACGAATATACCCCTGACCTAATAAAGAGCGCACCATATTTCCACTGTTAAGCATCCACCAAACACGGGGGCTTTTATCATGGTAGGTTCCCTTAGTGGGTCTTACGACATCCACGGGTTAAATTGGAGGGGACGATTTTACGTCACGACCGCTACGGCAGCCTTTTCGTTTGGTACCAATACCAATAGCCCAAACCAAACTCTTATCATCACAATTAACCATAACACTTTGATCTCAGTCCTCATACATTAGTATGGGACCAACTGTTGTGTTTTTTTTATTTAGCCTATTTCGTCATACTGGTGGGCAAAGACTCCTCCGCACATTCCGAAACCTCCCGGTCTTTTGCAGACTCCCACCACTCTGGCACAGAAGACATTTGATCGTCCCGCCATCTTTTTCTTGGCCGACCCTGACGTCGCCTCCCATCTTCTGGATGTCAGGGAGTTATAGCATAGGCCCTATGCGACATCCACCCGGAGAGATGGCCTATGCTATAACTCCCTGACATCCACCCGGAGAGATGGCCTATGCCATAAGCCATCTCTCCGGGTGCAAGCTACTGTTGTGGTTATTATTTCAAAAAAGGATGAGCTGACTAACACAAACTTTCAAAAAGGCTCAATGACAGACGCAATGACACACGAAAAAATACATCATCAGAGCTGTTTTACTGTATCAATAACGTACTGTGTTGTTACAGACTGTTCTTCATGTATCATTCATGTTGCGAGATGAATTACGGTTCCCTTTGAATAAGTAGCGAGTGATGCGATTAATGACCAGGCGAGGAGTGGATCAGACGTTAGGAAGTTAGGTTGGCTGATACCTTCACGTTAGAGCCTTATCACGCATGCTCGCCGCGTGTTTGCAGCGAACGCCGAAACACATAACTGCGTTACACATTGTGACGTGTCCAAGAGTCCTGTAAGGTCTAAAGGAAATAAAGCAATTTGATATTTGTTAGCACTGGTGAACTGTCTTCTTAACAACAAAAGAGCAGTACGTTTATATACATGCCAGTGATAAGCTGACCCCACCTAGTGTGGGATAAGGCATCGCAGCGAGTTTGCTGCGAAATTGCCTCGCTTTGAAATCGCTCACAAATCGCCAGTGTAATAGGGCTCTTAAGCTTTTGGAAATATCTATAATTTGGTAGTATAATTTTTTTAACTACTTTCTGCGTACTAAAATTGATATCGAATCCGTGAATTTTACGCTACTTTTAAGTTTTGCGGGTCTATTATTAATCCCCTATACGTACACAGGTACAGGTACAGGTACACTATCTTAGGATTGTTCTCTATACAATGGCGAAATAATTTTAAAATTCAGTCCATAATTGACGGAGAAGTCGATGAATATACATCAAAAACATAACTCCTTTTTCGAAGTCGGTTAAAAAGGAAGATAAGTTTCAATATTAAAACAACCTTCTCCTTTTTTCGAAGTCGGTTAAAAAGGAAGACTAGTTTCAATAGTAAATTAGGAAACCATGAAAAACCAAAACCGCTGTCGTCAAGAACCAAGACTCTCATTATCAGTCCGTAGATTTAATAAAGACCTAAATTTCTTTTCACCTGTAATTTTTGAAGTGGAAAGTTCAGCCTCCCGGAAAAACACGTAAAATCTGCCCTTGGCTGATATATCAAACGGAAGTTACTTTGCTGATAAAATTTAGCGCCCTCGACTTTCTTACGATATTATCTTTTGGAGGTGGAACAGATCTTTAATCTGTATTTTCTTTGAACAGAGCTCTTTGTGTACGCATCTATCACTGTGAGTATCTGAAAAGAATTTTTCTGTGTAGCTTCCTTCAGATTTCATAAACTGAAGGTGATAATATTATGGCTGTTTTTATGTGTAAGCCTCCAAACATATAGCACATAGTATAAAACAGTTCTTAATATGATCAATTTGAAATAATTTCCATGGATTCAATATATTAGCCCATACACGTCCACTGCTGGACATAGGCCTCCCCCATACGACGCCACAAATAGCGGGCCTGAGCCGCCTCCATCCATCCACTCCCTGCGACCGCTACGATGTCGTCGGTCCATGGTCTCCTATGTAGGGGGGGGGGGGGGGGGGGTTGCCATAATCACCACGCTTGGCAGGCGGATTGGTGATCGCAGTGTTTGTGTTGAAAAATACTCAGAAGGAAGCTGCTGCCCTTCCTCTGGTAGGTTCCCTTAGTTGGCTCTTACGACATCCATGGGTTGAGTTGGAGGGGTCGATATTCGTACGCCGCGGCCTAACGGCCTTCCATAGATTGTATTCCTTCAAATTTTATATTTTGTACAAATTAATATCTCAAGCTTGGAATTTCTCCCCTCATTAAATTAAATTCATACTTTTAATTAAGTACAAGTATGTACTTATAGTTGTGAACATACATAGGTTAAAATTCCAAATTTAAACCGATAGACGACGACGATACCTAACTTTTTCTGAATTTAAATTTAAACATTTCGTTATGTTTATGTTCGTTATGTGTTAGCTACATAATAAAAAAATAAGTCTCCAAAATCATTCAAAATTCCGACAAAGTTATATTCATACAAATCCTCAGCGGTATTCTAATTAAGATCGATCAGCATGCCAGGTATATTAGCAACACGACGGCACGGCAGCACCCGACAGCGCCCCTCTAGGGTCAAAGGCAAAGGTCAAAGATGACACACTGGACAAGGTAGATTATTGTGAGATTTATTGGCCTAGGAAGGAGGAAGACTGGTCTAGATGAAGTAAGTAGGTATGAAAATATATCGGGACATGGGTAAGTCAGTTTTATTGACAAGGAAAATAACAATCATAAATGAATTGAACTAGTATTTACAATTGAAACAACTGCAGACTGTTGCAAACAATCTACAGCTAGCTCAACTGGTCCATATCAATACCAGTCGGAAGCGTCCCCAAGATGCTGGCTGCATTGCCCCGCTGTATGGCAATGCTAATGCGCTGCGCCAGATACTAAGTTAGTAGTTTTGAAAAAATTGGATAAGTTAGGTACTTATTTATACGATGAATGATTTCGCGTTTAGCCTGTGGCGTGTGGATGTCGTAAGAGTCGAATAAGGGAGCCTATCAGAGGAAGGGCAGCAGTTTCCTTCTGTGTATTTTAACACCTGCCAAGCGTGGTTATATTGGCAAAGACCCAACAAGGTTGTTTGGGGGAGGCACGTTTAGGAGAAGACGTATCATTGCTGATTAGGGGGTCAATTCAGATGGCAAAAAAATTATAACATCCGCATCCTTTTTATTTAGATTGATAACAAAGGGACGGCTACGTTTTTACCGCTGTCAAATTAATTTAGTCGTAGTTAGGTAAACGATATTTATAGGCGATGTAATATATTGGCTTGCTGGTCATGTGAATGTGAGTGAAGTACCTACCTATCTATACTATATCATCATCATCATCAGCTCATACACGTCCACTGCTGGACATAGGCCTCCCCCGTACGAATCCACAAATAGCGGTCCTGAGCCGCCTCCATCCATCGACTCCCTGCGACCGCTACGATGTCGTTATACTACATAACAAAATTAGTAGGTTTTATAAGAATCGCAAATAAATACAAATGTCAGTTTCTTATACCTACATAGACATACATACATATGTATAATGAATGCGAATTTCAACATAAACCTACATATTTTATATAATAGGTATATCAAGTCATAAAACATTCCACTAGTATGCACATACATATAAAGGTAATAAATAATTACTCTAGGTACGTTCTCAATGATAAAATACCAGGCAGTGCAATAAACCCATTCTTTGCAACAATAAGAGAACTGTCGTAAAACAAAATGTAGCGGACATTGTATCACACAATAAGAACGGGAAAAGTTTTAATTAAATACGTCCAGCGGATTAATGTTAAGGTGGGTACTGACCGGCATTACAGCAGGCCAAGCACGGGGATTGTTCTCTAGGATAGAATCTTACTAATATTATAAACGTCAAAGTTTGTGAGGATGGATGTATGGATGTTTATTCCTCTTTCACGCAAAAACTACTGATGTGAAATTTGGTATAAGTATAGTTTGGATCTGGAATAACATATAGGCAATTTTTTATCCCGTACGCGGGAGAATGCTCGGGCAGCAGTTACTAGATAATAATGGCATAGCATCATAATAGATTGCGTACATTATTGAAGTTCAAGGAAATAATTAAAAATAATTTACGCATTCGATGATAAAGTGACGAAATTTTTCTTAACTCTACCCTAGACATCAAACCTCTAGAACATTTCCTAATCTGTGGCCCTATAGGGCGTGTAATGTGTTGTATAGCGAGCATTTGTGCAGTCAATACAGAGAAAGAAGAAGCTCGCAACGAGCAACGAGACTTATTTAAATACACGGCGTAAGTAAGTAAATAATGTATTTGTCACATAAAACACACATACAATTAGTTAACTTATTACAAAGTGGCAAAATTTTAAGATAACTTAAATTATTATTTGTACCATAAAACTTTAAGTGCAATTTTGTGTTTGTTATTAAGTATGTGGTAGCGATCGAGAGAGTCCAGCGGAAGTATCTGCGTGCCATGAACTTCAGGATGTAATCGTCCCCGTAGCTCATATGCCGAGTCACTCGCTGATTTTAAACTTATAACAGTTATAACTCTAGAGTCCAGACGTAAATATTTAGAAGCTGTTACCCTATATAATATTATGCATAACAAATTTGATAGTATCTATCTTACCAATAAGCCATGCTACACAGTCCCTAGAACGTGTACCCCGAGAGCATGCCAATTTATCATGGTAGAACATAATGAACCAATTTATATCTAAATTAAGACCTTAATTTGTACGCACATATGTTTCATGCAAATAAATATATGACTATGAAAAACCTACATAGTTTTAGAACTAGGTACTATTTAGAAGCACCTACCTAGGTGTTTCATAACTAGCTATATAATAACTCGTTGGCTACGTCGCCAGTCCGTCGTAGCATCGTAGCTAGCACGCGCTACGAAGGTCTACGAAGATGATACTAAGTATATAATGGAAAGGAAGGAAGGAGAAGGGTAGCGATAATCCAGTACATTGAAAATAAAACCAAGAGCTTTCTTTTACCACACCAACACACCGCAACTCGTCAGGTCTACTAGTTTAGAATATAATGGAATAATTTATTTATTGCCTGGACTTATACATGTAGGTTACATAACATACCAAAACATAACTTATATATAAAGGAAATTACGTAATGAATAAGTATTACTTATAAGAAATTATAAATATAAATTAATAGATGACTAAGTACATTCTCAGGCAAGGTAGTTTCGGAGCCAAGAGAAATTTAGTATCTAGGAGAAAAGTGGGTGCGCGTTGAGGTCTTTTATATGCTATGCCGGTCCGTCGTAGCAACTCGTAGCACTTGCTACGAAAATCTACGTTATGGGTTCATCATTATGGGTAAGAAATGGGGAGGGGTATCGGAAGGTGAGATATATCAGAGGAAGGAAAGCTAAATCCTCTAGGTACACAATGGTGGAATTTGCAACTCTCTCTGCAACGTTTATTTCGAGAGATATTTGGAGTTTCGTTTCGTTACCCATCATATTCTGTTCACGAAGTTTATGAACTCTGACACTGGCAGAATCGTAGCCAAAAGCAAGCGGCGCGGGCGCCATTAAAGAAGAAGTTATGCATGTGTCACTCGCATAAATGTCGCGCAAATGTTTTCTCGCACAATTGTACGATCTACTTTGAAAATCGCACGAAGTTGATGGACGACGACGTCGATCGCTCGAAGCGAACAACCTTACCACCGCTTTGGACGTGTCACTTACTGACACCTTTCGTTTCGGATCTCTAGGAAAAATTACAAAAATTAATAATTTTCATAGTTGCAATGTCATTGAATGACAGATAAACGTCTGTCGGGTCAGCTAGTAAATAAATTTATAAAACAACACTCAAACTTAGCCCGTTGATGTCGTCAGAGCATCAGACAGCATCAGGGATCCTACCAGAGGAAGGTCAGCAGCTGCCTCACGTATTATACTTATTTATATTTTAAACACCCCATTGAGATCACCAATCTAAGTAGATTGACATTTGAAAAGATTTGTTGGAATAACACAAAAACTATCAGCTCGGCGATTTATTCAATGCAGTGGCATGAGAATCGAAAGAACGGGTCGGCCGTCCTTCGTTTTGTGGGATCCGACGTCACCCTTCAACTTCAATGATTTTTCATTGCGAATCAGAAGATATAAAAAATTTACTTGTGTGCTGCTAATAGCCAAAACATTATATTTACTACTTGTTAGGGTTTTCTTCTCGTTGAGACTTGGCACTCCAGTTATAGTTAAGTTTGTAGGTAATATAGCAACACCAAACCACTGTTTATAGTCTTCATAATTATTAACAATTTAAACGTTAATTAGGTAATCTGAGCCGCACGTAATGTTTAGGTACATAAAGAGACACACACCGGCGCGTGGCAAAAGTTTCGTTACGACTGTTTATTGTTTACTTGTTAATAAAGTAAATCTGCTGTATGAGCAATATTGGCTCATACAGCAGATTTACTTCTTGTATATGTTTACTTCTTTTTCTTCCATGCCCTTATCGCACACTAGGTGGGGTCGGCCCAACATGTATTTTTCTTCCACTCTCCTCTTTCAGCCGTCAACTCCGTATGTTTACTTCAAGAAACATTATAAACTATTTTATTTAACACGTCGTTTTTCGCAGCCTTTTTTCGAAGTCGTTTGAAAAGGCCTTTTGGAGCAGATTCTATATTTGACTGTATGCACATATGTTTTTTTAATGTATTTTCGTTGATTTCTCCGTCAATTGTGTATTGATTTGGATGATTCTTTTGCAATAGTATAGAAGGTGATCCCAGATTGTCCCATAAAAATGTTATTGCCGATTAGTACTTGTCCCGGAAAACTTAAAAACTGTGTAAAATTAAAGGATCGAAGACTTCGTTCTTATTTTTTTCATAACAATCAAATTATTATACCAAACAGATTCTTATAATATGTTACATGAGTTTGCCTACCATCACTCTTTTAAAGTTATGAACTCCGAATGTCATATTAATCGTCCTCTGCGGATTCACAATACGTAATTATGTTTCATAATGTAAATCACAAGGTGCTATTTACCAATAGCACACAAATAGCTATAGAGTGTTTACTGTATCGGCACAAATACTGCAATATGGGTGATTGTTTGTGCAGATAATGTATTTAGTATTGGCAGGGATATTGACGGTTGAGAGTGAGGAGAATGTAGTGAATTTGATTATTTAAAAAAAAAAAACAAAGAACCGACATTAAATTCCTTAATATTAACACTAGTTATATCCTACTAATATTATAAATGTCAAAGTTTATATGTATGGATGTACGGATAGGTATTTGTTACTCTTTCACGCAAAAACTACTGAACCGATTGGGTTGAAATTTGGTATGGGTATAGTTTGGGACCTGGAATAACATATAGGCTATTTTTATCCCGATAAAACGCGGGCGAAGGCGCGGGCAGCAGCTAGTTCTTAATATTTACATATACTCCAATTAAAAAACCTGGATATTTTGGAGTCATAAAACCCAAGAAATATTGGTAGAAAATATTGAACGACGTTGGTATCACCGAAGTAAAGCACAGAAACTCGAATAAATTTTTACCTTTCATTCATTATTGAATTGATCTCTCGTTCGTTCTCGAATTCAAATCAAGTAATTTTTTGCTACACGTTTAAGATTATGCGTTGTTGAAGTTTGTGTTTTAGTTTTTACCGATAACTTTGCTGTTACCTTGTTTTTTTCTGTTATTGTTTTCAGTTTTTGTTAAGTTTTCATTCATAAATGTCTTTGTTGATATAAAATATCTTCCATCTAATCCTAGATAGGTACCTATAGGTAGTTACAACTTTGTTACTAAATAACATAATCAAGTATCTACATAAGTATGTATGTAGTTATACAGGGCATATTTGCGTCACAGTTGCCAGTAATCATAAATTACAAATAAATGAAGCTAATTAGTGAACCGCCAGTGTTTATAAACATAACCATAGTGAATATCGATAAGACATTTCTATAGACTTCCTAGAACTGATAGAATTCGCATATGCTGTGCATAAGCGTAATGCATGATTGATAAACTTGAATTACTATTAATTATATGTAATATTATTTATATGAGCCCGTAAATATTATTTTTTTACCAATATTAATGACGACCGATGTGGCGCGGTGGGCGAAGGTCCGCCTGCGACGCAGGAGGTTGCGGGTTCGATTCCCGCCTCGGGACAAATATTTGTACGATCTGCAAATATTTGTTTAGGGTGTTCTGGTCGTTTTTCTATATATAATAGAAAATATCTATCTATGTAATATATTGTATTATGTATATCATTTATCTAGTACCCATAACACAAGCTCTGCTTAGCTTGGGGCTAGATAATGTTGTGTGGATTGTCCACCATTATTTATTTATTGTTCATACCGTAATATTATTTAATATGAGCCCGTAAATATTTTTTTTTTACAAAGTTGTACGAAATTATTTGTTAACTAGCTGTTCCCCGCGGTTTCCCCGCGTTAAATTCGTAAGCCGTAAATATCTAATGGGAATTAGATGTTTTACCAGGACAAAAAGTAGCCTATGTTACCCTCCATCCTTTCCACTTATTTTATGTGAAAAATAAAGCTGATTAGTTGCTTATTTAGGGGGTGAAGGAAGGACAAACACACTTTCGAATTTATAATATTAGTTAGGAGAGCTGTTTCTCGCGGCTTTGCATGGTTTTTCCGGGACAAAAAGTACCAATATTTTATATAGACTAGTCTAGAGAACAGCACATATGAAATTTTTTAACTCTTTTCATTCAGTGGTTAAAAAAGAAGGTATGCTTTAGTTTTATTTCTTTAAGTATACATAGGAAAATAATAACGTTTGGTTTAGAATATAATTGTTTTTTTCTAAATGTATATACTACATATGTAGTTCCTTCATAATTTTGATAGAGAGACTTCTTTGCTTTAGCAAATATACATTAGCCAAACTTTTGACGATGTGGAATGTTTGTAAACAAACTACGACACAAAAAAACAAAACTCACTTACTTGGCGTCGAGTTTCATCGACAAGGAATGTAAATTGCGTACAATAAGACGCGACAACAGAGTGAATTTTAGGTTAAGTATGGGCGGTATGTTTACAAATATTCTACACCGAGTTTGGCCAGTGTATAGGTAGATTGTATTCTATTAACATGGGATCGATTAGCTATGATAATGAATGGTTATTAATACAGGCGTTGTAAATAATTTATTCCTGCCTTAGTGTAAATTAGTTCACAATTTGTTTGCAATAAACCTTGGAATATTATGGATACGGTAATGGCATGGTTGGCACGTGACGGGTTAACATAGTGTTCCAGGTTTCTATAGATATTGAAACATAGCGGTATAACTCGAAATCCTACTAATATTATAAATTAGAAAGTAACTCTGTCTATCTGTCTGTCTTTTTATTACCTTTTCACGACTAAACGGCTGAACGGATTTTAATGAATTTGGCTAGGAGGTAGATGGTATCCCGGGGACGGACATAGGATACATGAAAAGCGCTTGCGAAGACGCGGGCAGCAGCTAGTTCTAAATAAAATTAGAATGATTTGTTTATGTTATAATGTCTCGTGGGGAGATGAAAGTAGTTGACAACTTCGGTAAATACTTTGATAGATTTTTTGTCAAATCTTATCAGAGAAGGTTTTGCACGGAATTATTACTAAATAATTTCTTCTTCCACTAGTGGACAAAAAATTTAAGTGAAGAGAATATCAATAACACCTTATTTCTTGTTTGATAATAATAACTATGTTAATAGTATAAAATTTGACTTGTCTAAGTGCTTATTTTGTAAACACTTAGAACAAGTCAAATTTTTCAAAGTTATTCATTCTGATTCTTTGATGCTTGGTTATGTTATTAAAACTTGGTGCGTACCCTCGCACTCGGGGGAATCTCGAAGAAATTAAAATGATATCCCAAAATTTACGATTTTGGCGGGACTTGAATTTAAGTCAAGTTCAAGTCCCGCCAAAGTCATACATTTTTAGTTAGTGCAATCCCGTATTGAGGGTAACGTCGCGGGTTCAAGGACGCCGAAATGATATCCCAAAAACTAACGACATTGGCGGGACTTGAACTTGACTTGTTAGTGGAGTCCCGTATTGAGTGGAAGGTCGCTGGTTAAAGTACTCCGAAATCGTAAATTTTCGGTTCATTTATTTATTCCATTTAAAACAAAATACATTGTGGAAAACTTCTGAGCACACAAATTCTTCTCAATTCTTCAATCTATTTCGTATCAACGTTATTCTAAATGTTTCTATTCTATTCTAAATAGAAAACAGTTAGTACCTAATTGCATATTAAAATGAAGTTATGTTAACTTATGACAAATCAATGAAAATGGAATTAATATTTATACAATACAATACAATACAAATTTCTTTATTGTACACCACAAAGACCAATAAAACACATAGACATTAACATAAACAAGTACAATGAGCGGCCTTATCGCTTAGAAGCGATTTCTTCCAGGCAACCTTAGGATGAATAGAAAATTTTCAATTCAAGAAAGGCAAGGGTGTATACAACATTAATACATAAAATAAGATTAATAACAATATACTTAATATAAATAAATATATTATTTATATGTAATAAATAAATAAATACCAAGATATAGAATAGATAGGTACCAATAATTACTTTTTATTTATTTATTTATTAAGGAACAACAAACGACTACATTAAACTTATTATACATTTATGTTAGTTTTTTACTGTGTAAAGATGAGATATATTAACAATGTAGCCCACAGCGCTATCCACGTATACGTTATATACATAGAGAATAAAAAAAGAAAACATGCAACTAGAATGCCCAACTATTAGACTAACTATTTAGATACAATGTCAACTTAGATATTAAAAATGTCAGACTGAATATTAATGTCAATTAGAAAATGAAATAAGAAACAAAACAAATACCTAGGTCAATTTTAAAGTTACAATTCGTCAATGTCATAGTGACACTTCTCCAGAAGAAAACTTTTTAATAATTTTTTTATGAATGTGGGCGGAATGTGGGTTATGAATGTTCATTATTTTGAACAACTTAAAAACTTTACTCAGTTATTAGGCATACTGAAATGTATGGAATCATAAAAGAATGTGTCTCATAATGAGGAATCTAGATACTACTTATAATTGATCCAACGAATATTATAAATGTGAAAGTTTGTATGGATGGATGTATGGATATTTGTTACTCTTTCACGCAAAAACTACTGAACCGATTAGGCTAAAAATTGGTACGGGTATACTTTGGGACTGGAATAACATATAAGCTATTTTTATCCCGATAAAACGAGGGCGCAGGCGCGGGCAGCAGCTACTATTGTATAAAAAATATAACGAGGCATGAGATTCTATTTTAGATATAAGTTAAACTAATATATCCTATAGTGGAACCCACATGTAGCACCTATCTGCGGGTCGGCCGCATGACCTGAGTCACGCCGCCCATATGGGCGCAAATGGGCGGGACGAATAATGTTTTTTTTTAGCATTGTTCGGCCTAGTCTACTAACAGTTACAATAGATTACTAGTTTGACGACGCCCAGTATAGCAGCACTTTGACATACCTTTTAATTAAATTTAAGGAATTTGCATAATCACCACGCTTGGCAGGCTTCCTTATCAGCTTTACAGTTATCAATAGTTAATGAGCTCATAAAAAGGTCCCGTTACTCTTTTACAGGTAAATGCTATCGAAAGCTTCTTTAGATAAATGTGAGACAGTGAGTCCCTATACAAAATAGAACCCTTCTTCGATCCTAATAAGTGAAGTAGGGAATCCACTATGAGGATTAAAGTTTTGAAGATTAAAATTGCTCCTAAATACAATTATTATGTGGGGTATCTATGTATGTCATTATATGGATACTTACAAAATTATGTACCTAATACATAAGTGAAATTCTTTTTCTAATTCACGTAAGGAACACGATGATAATTATCACGTTCCTTATAGCGCTTCCATATGTTAATTTTTATTATTTATTTTTATGTATTTAGTAACATATTTACATTGCCATAACAGTGCCGCACCAAAGCGACAAATAAATATTAAAAGATGTTGCCTAAGTCATGGCGAATCTGGACGCGCTTGGGCTTGTAGATGTTGTCAAATCAAACGAAACCCTCGACAATAGTGTTGACTAGGATATGACTTTACGACCATAAAACATTCCACAGTGTAGTGAACCAGTGGTCACACAAATAGAACCCTACTCCAGATAGTTACACTGTGTATTGTACGATGATTACGGCCCGTCGGACGCCCATTGTTCGTCAATGGCCGCGACGGCTTTTGATGAACATAGTTACTTTGTTGACTTTATTAATGGAGGTGTGCTGGATGCTATTTTTAGATGTGTCGTGTCGAGACGCATGTTTTAGAGATCATCTTTATTGCACGTCTCATCATCATATCACCCCATACACGTCCACTGCTGGACATAGGCCTCTCCCATACGATGCCACAAATAGCGGTCCCGAGCCGCCTCCATCCATCGACTCCCTGCGACTGCTATAATGTCGTCGATCGTCCATCGAGTGGATGGTATCCCATGTAGGGGGGTTTAGGCCATAATCACCACGCTTGGTAGGCGGATTGGTGTTGAAAAATACTCAGAATGAAGCTGCTGCCCTTCCTCTGGTAGGTTCCCTTAGTCGGCTCTTACGACATCCATGGGTTGAGTTGGAGGGGTCGATATTCGTACGCCGCGGCCCCGCAGCCAATTATTGCATGTCTGCGTTCCCCTAAAAGAAAAGGTACGAAACCTTTTCTTTTTCCATTACTTTCGCTGATGATCAGCGGAAAAAAAGGTTTCGTACCTTTTCTTTTTCCAAACTATCAATTAAATTTCCCGCCCGGACGCATGGACTAAGAAGAATATCCCACCATGCATTATTTTGTTATAACTATCTCAAAGGGAGGCAGCGTTTTCGATGAAAGCTCCCAGGCGACTTGACTTTTTCCGACACTTCGAACAATTATCGTTTAGGTACCATCTTTACCTATGTTACCATCTTGTACCTATGTTAGTGTATTCTGTAACTTTGTGCCACACTAGGACCTGTCTGAAAACCAGCGCCGCTACTAGCTTAGGCTTGTAGCGGCACAATGCTGAGACAGGGACCTTTTTGGCCCCTATGTAACACTATTCCTATCTATTTTCTTCATGTATAAATATGTAAGTTTCTTGTACTTTCCCACTGTCTGTAATGTGTCGTGTTGTATGTGTGTTATGTAGGCATGGCCAAATAAATATATTTTCTTTCTTTACCATAAATCTCATAAAACCGCATGAGAATGCATTCAGTAGTATTTGAGGTTATCGCGAACAGACAGAAAGACAGACGCGGCGGAGAACTTATGTAGTGAATCATGGGGTTGTTTCTATGAAAACATTTTAAAGCTTCATATTTCTATCCCGTGGGAACTGGGTGTGAGTATTTGACGTTAGAAACGAGACGTTATCGTGACGTTTCATTTTTAAATGGGATTTGCGTAGCTCCACGTTCGCATGAGACACTACCAAACTGTATAGAAAAAGGAGACGTCACTATCACGTCTCGTCACTAACGTCAAATAGACTCACCCCCTTACCATGCGATAGAAATAACTTTTAAATGTTTTCATTGAAACAAAGCGTGTGAAGCCGCGAGAAAAACTAGTACTTAATACTATTCTTAAGAGAAAAATTAAGGGACTCTTAAGGGAAGGTAGAAGGGGAGGCTTTTTCCCTTCAGTGGAAGCATACATGCTCTTAAAATAATAATACTTTTCTTATTTGCTTCTTCTCCTGTATTTCTTGATCTATAAATACCGTAGTAAAAATGAGAATAAAGCTATTAAACCAGTGTTGCACCAGTAAATCCAGCGCTGTCCGCAGCATCTCCGCTGGTTTATCGATTGTGTCCGCTAGACAGCTTCCTCTCGACTTTCAACTCGATTAGATAGCGGACTGTCTCGGGTGTACCTAATTTGTGTTTTATTTTAATTTATTTTCTGACAAACAATCTGCAGTTAGCTCAATTGTTTCAATTGCAAATATTGGTTCTAATTTGTTTCTATTATTTGATTGTAATTTTCTTTGGTAATAAAAAATTATCTGTGTAAGTGTATTTATTTTAAAGTGATAGGTACGTTGATTTAGTGTTAAATAAATAAATAATGCTGGACAATTCACACGGCATTTACTCACACATGACATGATATTCACATAGCAAGCTAAGCAGAGCTTGTGAGATGTTACCTGATTGTTTTTATTTGTAAAAATTCTCACACTTTATTTGTTTGAGAATAAATAAAATAAATAATGCTGGACAATCCACACAGCATTATCTAGCCCCAAGCTAAGCAGAGCTTGTGTTATGGGTACTAGATAACTGATATACATAATACAATATATTACATAGATATATATTTTTTATTATATATAGAAAAACGACCAGAACACTGAACAAATGTTTGCAGATCGTACAAATATTTGTCCCGAGGCGGGAATCGAACCCGCAACCTCCTGCCTCGCAGGCGGACCTTCGCCCACCGCGCCAGATCGGTCGTCTAAATATCAAACTGAAATTATCAAGTGAATAACGACACTGCAAAACTTTGATCTCGAAGACGGTTATTGTTAATCCTGTTCGCCTTATAAGTATACCAAACAAGAGGTAGGTACCACGTCGAAAACAGCTGTACAATGACCTTGTTCAGCTGTTTTCGACGTGGTACTCATCTTACGAGCATTTTTAGGTATATTTGTGAGGTGTTTGAAAAAGGAGGCGCTTCTGTTTTAATATCGTTATTTGTCCCGCAAAGCTAAAAACTCAGTGGAAATATTAACGAATTTCAATTCTGTTTAAAGTTTTTTCAAAACAATTAAATTATGGAAGTTGCTAGTGTTCAGTTATTTTTAGCGTTGATAAAACTTTGTACAACAGGATAAAAACCAATAATATATAAGCAAAGTTTAATAAGTAATTATTGTAATAATGGGTTGGTTTTAAACAATATTCAGCCTTTTGTTTCCTCGTTCAATGATTATCAAATTAATATTTAATGGGAAGGTAAGACGATCTAAATAATACATCAAGCAACAAAGGGCTTTACGATCCTCTGTGCTGGGGCTTAACAAGACAGATTTGGACAGAAAACTCGTTAACAGATTTAATAGCGCCTTTCGTCGGTTGAGAATAGACTAGCAGCTATAAACGTTTCTTTGGTATCAACAATGTAGGTATAGTCGTAATTGAAATTTATTTTCAGAACCTTTAAATATTCAATACCTTTCCAGAGAGTTTTTAAAAGTTAATGTATTGATCTACTTATAACGGTTAATGTTACTTTTTGTTAACTTTTTCCTATCTTTTTCTATGTAATGTATGAAATTACTACTTATTGTATGCGTGTACTTTGTGGTATCTAATAAAATATTTCATTTCAAATTATAGTATCTGCCTGCGACTTCGCACGCGTTGTTTCTATTGAAATGTTTAATGTTAGTTAATATCCCATTGGAACTGATTTATGGGATATAAATATCCTATGCCTATGTTTTCTCCCCGATTTAGAGCTACACCTTCGCAAAATTTCAGTTAATTATGTTCAGTCGTCCAGTTCCATTCATCCATGCAAACTTTCGCGTTTATTTTAGTGTGGTGATACCACTTATCAAATGCCACAAACAACCTCTGCTTATTTTGAGGCTGTTTGAATTGTCCAGGTTTTTTCCTATGTTGATTATTTTAAAGAAAACTTAAGCAGCACATGAAACTCATTTTGTGACTCAAATAAATAGCTGATATCAAACTAATCAATCAAAACGAACCATCAGCATATAAATTCTTATTAAAGTAATTATTTAATCTTCATTAGCAAAGAAAATTGCAATTAAAGAATAGAAACAAATTGTAACTAGTATTTACAATAGAAAAAATTTTGCTAATTGCTGACTGTTGCAAACAATCTTTAGGTAGATCAACTTTAATTGTTGATACGCATCTCATAAAGCCCTAAAATAAATTACTAAACAATGAAGCTTTGAGTGCGCCTGTGGTCTAATTAGGTGTTTCCAGCCAAAATTAGCTTAACACTATTAGGCCGTTGCTATGTGAAGCTGGGCTGCTAGTTTAATTTATATGCTGTACATGTCATAATGCTGCCCCGGAAGTGCTGTTATTTATGTAGCTTAAAGTTGCGAGCTGTGACCGTGTTTTCACATTACCTACGCAAATAATTTGCGACTGAAAACATAATATTCTGGTTATTTCGGCTAAGGTTTTTCCTATAATAGTGCGTAAGCCTCACATTGGAGGTTGTAAGAAATTTAATAAGACCCGTACTTTTTTTTCGAGTAGTTTCATTACCTTAGTTTTTATCCTCTCGGAATAATATTATTGACTTCTTGTACCAAGACAGCTGAAGTGGGGATAGGTAGGTCATATAGCTCGCAGAACCGAAAGGTAATCATTGTGGATTAAGGTTCTCCAGTGGCGACTACGATGTAATACGAAACGGATTGTGGAACCTCCCACTCGATGGACCGACGACATTGTAGCGGTCGCAGGGAGTCGATGGATGGTGGCAGACTTAGGACTGCTATTCGTGGCGTCGTTAGAGGGAGGCCTATGTTCAGGAGTAGATGTATACGGGCTGATAATGATGATGATTGTACAGAGATCCATATCTATGAGAAGAGGTAGATTTAGTGAGTTTTTAATGGAGTGACTGGTCCAATTTGGAAAACTCTCACTGATAGGCAACCAGATTATACTTGTGTAATACCTACATAAACGTAAGCTGCATAAGCTGCAAGGCCCCAAACTATACCCATACCAAATATCAGCCTAATCGGTTCAGTAGTTTTTGCGTGAAAGAGGAACAAATATCCATACAAACTTTAACATTTATAACATTAAGTATCGTAGGATTACGTATATCATTCATCTAGTACCCATAACACAAGCGCTGCTTAGCTTGGGCACAGATTAGGTAATGTTACTTCGGTTTGGGGCTAGATGATGCTGTGTGGATTGTCTAACATTATTTATTTATTTTTTATAAAGGAAGAACGTCATTGAAGGCGTGCTAAAATGCGGGACGAAAAACTATGGAATTTCATATATCACGCGTTTAGCGGGAGAGATAAGTGCTTGGAAATCTATTTCTAAACTGTTATTTTTTCTTAATTTTCCGAAATAGCTTAGGGTTTTTTTCAATATAGGTCAAACGATAAAAAGTTTTTACTCCGATTCCACCTTGATATCGGCCTCTTCCGTTTTCCGAACAATAAATCCAAAAAAGAACAAAGTCTAAATCGCGCGAGCTAGAGTATTTATTGCCATTGGAGTTTACAATATGAATTTACTCGAGTTATTTTGAAGATTTTAAAACTATGATTCTCTTCCGAGGTAAAGCATTATGTACTCGGGAGAAAGTGATATTCTTACCTCGTGTGGTTTAAGGCTCTCAGTTACAACTCGGGCCTCAAATGACACACATGGTAGAAATCGGTCACTTTCTCGCTTCAGTGAACAATGTACTTGGTATTAATATTATTATTCAACTCTTAATTATAAATTTCAGCTTCTGAATTCAACTCTCCAAATAAATATTTAACAGCACCTTGGGCGTTACTAAAACTAAAGTAAAAAAAAACTATTCACAGAAACATCTGCTTACATTTTCATTTTCAGTGTTGCATAAACAATTTGTAATCTGGTCAAAGAACGATTGAAGCAGCCGGATAAAGGTCAGAGCGGGGCGGCTCTATGTTAATTTAGGAATTCATAAATAAATTTCAGTTTTACGTAAATTACTAAGTAATGTATTTTGGTTTTGCGGTCGACGGATGGTCAAAGGGACTGAGTGATTAGGTGATCAAAATGTTCGGTATTTGGATGATATTTGGACGCATTTTCGTTAATTGATAATTTGAGACCAAAAACTTTCATCCACTGTTGGCGTTAGAAAGTGTTTTGTTAGCCCTAGGATTAGGATTTGTCTGTGTTTAGGTAATATCATCTCTTCTCATTCTCTCTCTCATTCTCGACGTATTCGGGGAAAAAATCGCATAATTTACTTACATAACAAAATGCTATTTTTTTACGCTCTGTGATAGACGATAGCTTGGATAGTATGCCTTCGGGTACGGAACCCTAAAATACATTGTTGTCCACTTTGGCTGTCACCATTCGCACCACCCAGTGATTAGTGCAAAACGGTGACATGCAATGACATGCGGTGACAATGAGCTGCAAGCCCATAATTACATGTTCAACATACACAGATACATACATGCTCCGTTGGATATTGTGATCGACAAATGAGTAATAGACAAGGGATTTAGTGCACAATCGTTTGTTGTTGCTATTGTACAGCCACCCCTCTAAAATATGTATTCCCATTTAGAGCACCCGCAAAGAAGTGGTTTCTAGTGATGGGGTTTTGATATCACTAGCCGTAACTTTTGCAATTAGATCTAGATAAAAGAACAACCTCCAAAGTTTTATCTCTAAACGTATTTTAAAAAGTTTTTAACAAAAGGCAAGCTTGTGTATATTACCTAGTTGTAAGGTTCTGCCTTTAGATAAATTATAAGACATTTATCGAAGGGTTCTGCATCTCCAATAGTCATTTATGGTACCCTTGTATTTGGAGGAGGGCGTTAATGCTCACGACACAGTAGTTCTAACCAAAGCAAAGTTGCCAACTGTAATTTATTTAGTGCATAAACCACACTGTTCACGTTTACCCACACAATTTATGGTTCTGGAATACCGTTCCAAACAGGTTTGTTCTGAAACTGTGTGTCTGAAGAATGTATTAAAGCATCTTTCACTCACCTTTACAGCAGTTTTTGATGGATTTTTGATGATTTCTTAATTAAGAGGGACCCATATGGGTCCCTTTTAATTGAGATGCCATTTTTTGAATATAGGATATATTTGTCATAGGATTCAGCGTTCATAGGACAGAGCAGAGCGTCGTATGCGTAAAAATCTGAGGACATTTATCAGAAATCCATCAAAAACTGCTGTAAAGGTGAGTGAAAGATGCTTTAATACATTCTTCAGACACACAGTTTCAGAACAAATCTACAGAAAGGAACTTTCGAAACTTTTTCAATGCCTTCACATTTACGGAAACAAATTAGGTACTCAAGAGTGGAGTAAACTACGGAGGAATATTTATTAGCTAACGAATGAACAAAATTTATCATAGTCAATAAACTTTTCACTTTCACTCGTCATTTTAAACGAACGAGGAGAGTTTCTAGCAAATATGATGGATGTTGTACTAAGTGCCTAATTTATTTTGGAATTGTTTCTTGTAGAACCCTAAAAGATTACTAGAGTAGAATATTGTTTTCCCAAATTTAGCTTGGGAGCATAGAATTGACGATCGGAATAATTATCGCACTTTGTCTCGACTCCACATTATTGCTGAATGGTAATATAAATTATTCGATTGATAATATTAAATGTATACCTATTTAACGTAACTTAGTTTTTTATCTTCTCCTTCCGTCTTTCCTTTTCGACTGGTAATAATAATTCCATTTAGTTATTATTTGTGGAAACTTATAATTAGCCTTTAGCCACACATAATTTTTATTATAGCTAGCTGTTATATACCTTTCTTATATATAATATTTTTCTAATATATTTCTAACAGCTAGGTATACCTAGCTGTTCGTTTCCCTAAAATTGTACAAAAACTAAATAAAATAATATTCATACTTAGAGCAGTGAATGGGTAATTATCTTTATGATGGCACTTCAGGGATGGGTCCTGGGATTACTTGTATTATTTGTATTTTGTATATTAATCAAACATAATCTAGTCCTATAATTATTCAGACACTCTAAACCAGAGAAGGTTAAGGATGATAATACCTACTACTTAGCAACTGTAAAAGTTAAGGCCCTATCTATGGAACTGAAAACTTGATCAAAGAATGTTAATCTGCAGTTAGAACCGTTTCTCACGCGAAAGAGTAATCTAAATATAACTCCACATTGTAAATGTACGCTGATCACGAATGCATGGAAACTTCAAAAATAAACGAAACTGTAGTAAAGTTATTTCTGTTAAAAACACAAACACAGTGACGTTGACTCAAACCCAGTCAGCGATGGCCTACAATTTATATTCTTTTTTTGGGGTATCTCTCACTCATTCATATTCAAATAACTGAATGAGACTTTATAATTCGACTGTGTAATAACTTGGATCAAGGTTGCAGGTTTATTTGTCAGCTGATTTTTGTTTTGATATTTTGTTTTTGAGTGGTTTATGCAACTAAGATCATAGATTTCGTTTATTTTTGATTAACTGAGAAATGACGTTTGGAAAAAGTAATTTGATGGTGAACAATGTTTGTAATTTGGGTCAAGTTTTTTTAATTTCTTGTGTAATAGGCAGACTACAGCGTGATTCAATGTTAGTATAGAGACTCTACAGTGATTATATTCTAAAAAATATTCATTACAATTTAAAGACCTACTCCGAGTTAGAATTCAAGATATTTTATGCCATCATATCAGCCCATACACGTCCACAGCTGGACACTTCCCTTCCCTTAGTCGGTTCTTACGACATCCACGGGTTGAGTTGGAGTTATTTTATCCCAACAAAGACATTTATGAATGAAAACTTAGCAAAAACTGATTTCAATAATAGAACAAAAACAAAAAACAAAAACACAAACTTCAACAACGCATAATCTAACTTGTGCAGCAAAAAATGTATTAATTTGAATAAGTAAACAAACAAGAGATCTTAAAAATTATGAGTGAAAGCTTTTAAACCCAAAAATTGTTTCAAGCTTCTGTGCTTTGCTTCGATGATATCAATGTCGTTAAATGTTTTCCACCAATATTCCTTAGGTTTTGTAACCCCTTTATATGCAAAAATATCCAGGTTTTTGAGTCGGAGTATATGTATGGTGTAAGTACTATGTAGCTTTCGTTGATTAGACAGAAACAGGACTATTAGTAAGTTGTAGAATCCACTAATTCAGCTTCCTCATCACTCATTGCGATAATATAATCCTTGTGACCAAGATCCTTAGCTAAATTGTCATTAGACACGACCACACGGCTATGTATGGCTGTTACATCAATGAGTAAACCATCTGATGAGAACGTAGTTGTGAGAATCGTCGTAATAATATTTATTTTGCATAAATAGTTGTCTTTTATGAGAATAGTCTTATGAGTGACGTGTCTCGGGTTTGAGGCTTCTCTTCTATTTTAGAAAGGTAAGTTCCGTGAAAGATATATTTTAAGTATACGCTAGGTAACGGTTTATGACGTCATTATATGCATCTTCGTTACAAGCCGTTTAATTAAAACTTTTATGGGCCAAAGCGCAGATGTCTTTCTGCTGCCCCGTGCGGCCGTGTAGCGGTGGCGGCGTACGTTGGCGGGTCGCACCGCCGCAGCTGGGCAGTTAATGAGATATACTAAAATAATTAATTTAATTTAGCTCTAAACTCACCTGAAACTACTGCACGGATGAATAACCCAGTGGCCCGCTGCTTTCTGCCGGATTCTCTCCTTCATCAGCGCTTTCTTCGAGCCGAAGAGTTTCATGGCTAGCTTGTTGTCCGTCGGTTGGAACAGGGCTTGTAGCTGGTTTCGGAGGAAGCCGGACTTGGCGTCCGGCGCGGGTGGGGCTGGCTCCACGGGCGTGCCGTATAAGGACACATCGTCTAAGCCGCCGAAGTGGACCTTGCCGGTGCCACTGCCCTGCTTTAGCGACATGTCGGCGTCGCCTGCAACAAAATGGTTTAATTAAGCTATTGATGGTCGGACAGTACTTTGGCTACATTTCTGTTAGAAATCTTAAATTGGGACGAGTGCGGAATAAAAACACCTCTGAATTTGATTTTCCGTCTACGTCCCACTTTGGTCCGAAGCGTGAGGAACGAACACGGAATAATTAGATATTTTAAACCATTTGAAACTGAACGTAGACGAGTCGGAGCGAGCCTTTCTCTTGAATCGCCTAGACTCGTATAGGCTATCTACGAGTATATAATAAAACTAAACAAACGATATTTGGAGATGATCCGGCTAACATGTGGATAGACCATCAAGTTACATAAATGCTTGTAAAAAATAATGGGCGGTTGGATATAATAGATTAGGATGTTGGTAAAAACATCGTTCTCCTAATGAGAATGACAGATTGTTTGGATGACAAGGGTCATTATTATTGGGCATTAGAAACAACAAGAGAAAGGAATTAAAACTATTGTAGTAGATCTTTATAACAGCTTATTGAAAAATACAGAAGGGACGATAAATAAGACGACAATACTATCGTCCTTATCAAAAGTGCAATAACTCGGTTTTGCGCCAAAAAAAGAGTTACATATATAATATGTACATAT
This sequence comes from Eupithecia insigniata, assembly GCA_947859395.1. Lineage (NCBI taxonomy): Eukaryota > Metazoa > Arthropoda > Insecta > Lepidoptera > Geometridae > Eupithecia > Eupithecia insigniata. Next base: position 5,335,872 of record OX402009.1, on the reverse strand, counting down.
TCGTGATCAGTAAAACCAGTTCTATATTTTCTTCTAAGACAGATTTTCCGTATCTATAGCCAATCCAGTTTTTTTAGAAGCATAACCGCATTATTCCTATGAGGGATTTGGTAAAATAAAATCTTTAACTGCGTTTTTCTCGAAAGTAGCCGACCGGACCGAGTTATTGCACTTTTGATATGGACGGCAGAATAAATAACACAAACCAACTTACACTGAAAGACAACACATTTTTCATGCAAGGTTTTTAGCAAACTGATTAGACTAGCAATTTGTATTTACACATCAGAATACAGGCCAGTGAAGACCTCAATATACAGATCGATGTAGGTAAATAGATAAAATAACACCTAACATTCTGGGTATTGCAAATGCCAGATGCTTGCATGCTTTAGCCACTTAGAGATCATTTCTGAAACAGGCCGACTAAAACCCAAAACGTTCACAACGCAATCTTTCAATGATACATTAGGCTCTAATGGGATAAACGATGATGTTTTAAATGCGATAATTGATTGCATGCAAGCAAAACTTCCTGGTTCATGATTATGTCCTAATGCTGTTTAGTTTCATAATTTGCATACCCTGGTTTGATTGTATTGCCAAAGGCTTTTACACTTAAGGTGCATAGTAATACGACACTAGCGCCACTCTTTATTTTTTCTTGTATTATGATTATGGATATATCTATTATCGAATACTAAATGAAACAAAATTGTTGCAGAGGTATCGAAAAATAGTTTATACTGGGTAGTATATTAGCTAGGTATAGTATCAATCGGCGGTGAGAACTTTTGGTTATTCTTTTCCATAACGATAATACAAGAAAAATAAATAGTAGTCCTAGTGTTACTATGCGCCTTAAAAGATAAAGTCTAAAAAGTAAACTAAGCATGTATCGTCAATCAAAGTAGAGTGTAGTGTAGACTAAATTCTTGGCACGTGGAACTATGTTCCAAAAAATATGATATCGCTGTCTGCTATCCAATCGCATCTATCCAACCACAGGACCACTATTTACTCGTTACCTATTTTCAAATATAGATTAAGTTTTTGAGTCTGTACCTGCTGGTACTTAAATACAATATGATGAAGAGGTCCTCTGTTGAACTGAACAGAGGACCTCCATTCAGTCATTTTATATACTAAACCGAGTATAGATATCTATGTATATACTCCGTTTAATATATATTGACTGAATGGTCGGTCATACTTCACGAAGCACAGTTCACTAGGGTCGGGCTGCTAGACCAACTCAATTGTTCCAAAATCGTAGTAACTAAAGAATTTAACGTAATCTGTGGCACCAGTGAAACTCACAATGCCGGTCGCAGTACCGACAATGTTATTGTTCCTTAACGAACACAGTTGAGCTGATGTTAAACATTTTGTTGGGTTTGTAAACTTAGTGCATTTCTCGGGCATGAGATGTGCTTCGTTGAAAGTGATTTTTGTTCTTTTTGTCTTTGTTCTTAGCTATATAGGTACGCATTTATTTAATTAGCGGTCTGATGATTCCAGATATTCTTTTTAGTGTGATTTTCCAACGTTTTTTATGTGGCTCATGTAAAATATCTGCTGACCCACTATTATTAGCAAAGTCATCGCCAACGTCCTCAGTGAATTCCCATGAATCGGCTAACATGAAGACAGACGGTAAGGTATTTAGGCTTGAATGGCAGAATACGAGCTCCATGAAACAATTATGCAGAAGAAAACAGACACCCAAACACGATACTCGTATGGGACATTGTCTAATGAGTCGTCTTCATTACAGCTGATAAAACACGATTAAACAATGTACCAATGGCACCTCATTGATTCAAATGGCGTCGTGTAACTGGAGAACGCCAATCAGACGCACTACGTAGCAGCAATTCTGTACTGATCTTCAAGACATGGAGTCTTGATTGACTCGTGTGTAGGAAATATAATTCAGCAAACAAAATATTCTACAAAATTATTTGTCTGTTTCCACGGGTCACTATTGAATATTTTAGTTTGGAGTTATTTGAAAACAGAATGAGAGAAACAAACATTCTGCTAAATGTATAAAACAAGCTCCAGAATTTGTCTGTATGTAAATAGATATTCCTCGCGCACGCGCAACAGTGTGAAGTTTCCAGAATATGCAACACCTATGTAGATGGAACTTTCATTACACGACTAGATACTCTTGAGATTATTTTAGTACCAGGTGCTGCTGCGAATGCAATTGTAAGATCCAATACAATTTTAGTTTAGTCAATAAGCATATGAAACGGATATAATAAAGAGAAGAATTAGTTTGTAGTAGAATATCAGTATCTATCAGATTGTTTCTTTTGCACAGCAAACAATTTGATATCAGTAACAAATTGTTTCTTTGTTAGTATTTTTGAATACCATTGCCAGATTTACCAGAGCTATCCTTCCTTAAATGCACTGATAAATGTCTGAAGCCAAGCTTTCGCCAGTTTTTTAATATCATTGTCTATATTTTTTCTTTTATTATATTATAGTAATTTGCTTCTTTACATTTTTTGCACTATCATGTGTAAACACCATCGTTGGCCAAGTGATTCGACCGCGAATTTCGATTAATGGAAAGAAGACTACAGTACAGTTGGTCAGTTGATCAGGAACTGCAGTTTTGCGACCCAAGCATAATCGCTGGTAACCGTTAGCGCAATCCGTAGCGAATGCGGCATGTGATTGATTATTATTTTATGGTGATTCGATGTGCGTTCGCTGATTACGTCGACCTTGAAATTGACCATACCGATGTCACATATGTTGACACGTGAGCTGTAATTGGATTACCAAATGTGAGCGATTTCAAAGGAGCGGGCCGACCGAATGGTCATATGCAACGTCGAGGCGGTTCCCTGACCCATACTAGCACCGCCACCTATTTTGTCATATTATTACGTTTAACAAAAAAAATTTCAAAAATCCCTTGGCCAGTTTGTGATACCTATCATGAGACTTTTTAATGCCTCTTTAATAGTTTTATTTAGTATAGTTTACGAAGAGATTCGATGTTGCACTTTTTGGCCATCAAACTCGGTTTTCGCATCTCCTCCTAACCAATACAATATAAAACTATTACAGAGGCATAAAAATAACCTTATGATCGGTATCACAAACGGGCCAAGGGATTTTGAAAATTCCTTGTTTAACGTAAAAATACGATAAAATAGGTGGCGGTGCTGATTTAGGTCGGAGTAGCCCCTTAATAACTAATTTTTCACTTCTCTTGCTCAAAAAGTGTATCATAATAGTGTAGCTTTGCGGGCCTAAAACTCGAGTTTAATACCTCGGGCTAAAAAGTATTTTTTCTATCATCAGCCCGTACAAAGCATTCGTTCTCTTACATAAAAACTCGACTTCTTGGTGCTCCGTCAATTTTTGAAAATAGAACCGTCTTGGTGATGTTTTATGAAGGTTGATTCATCCCTTCACGGTAGAATGGGTGTGTTAACTGTTTCGTTGCGGGTTAAATAGAGATTTAAAAAAAAGATGATATTGGCGCTAAATCTCTAGAATTTTCTTCATTCCAAATCACAAACTTTTACGTTTAACTTCCTGACTTTTACTTCCAAATTGTGAACGTCAAAAATGTCATCAAGTTATAGTGAAGATGCTAATATGCAAATGGAAGAAAAGGGCAAAGAAATAATTATGAATCTGTTGCCGACAAAATCACGTGGAATATATTTAAAGAGTTACATAATTTTATGAAATGGAGAGATGAGAAACGTGTGGATTCTTTTACAGAAGGGGTTTTTCTCACTTATTTTGATGAATTATCGAAAAAATTCAAATCGTCGACTCTTTGGAGCACATATTCAATGTTAAGAATGACCTTACAAACGAAACACGACGTCGATATAAAAAAATATGTAAATTTAACGGGTTTACTGAAGAAATTGTCCACTGGATACAAGGCAAAAAAATCTAAAGTCTTGACGACACAAGAAATCGAAACATTTTTAAATAACGCTCCAAATAAACAATACTTGGCAACAAAGGTAACCTACTTACGTACTCTACTCAAACTAAATAAATAGATACCTACCTACATACCTAAATTATGTACCTAGGTTATTACGATTATTAACACACTTATTTTTTTGTTCAACAGGTTGCTTTAATTTATGGAATCAGCGGTGCATGCAGAGGAATAGAGCTTGCCAATATAACGCTAGAAGATGTAGAAACGGATACAAACCTACAAGCTGTGAGTCTGCCGAACAAGAAAACAAACAAAGGGCGTAAATTTGTCATCAGTGGGGGGAATACCTTAATATAGTTAAAGCCTATCAGGAGTTACGTCCCACTAATGTTTCAACGAGAAGATTTTTTCTAAATTATCAAAATGGTAAATGCACAAGGCAAGTCATAGGCAAAAATAAATTTGGTAACATGCCTAAAGATATTGCCACTTATCTAAATTTACCAAATCCGGAACTCTACACGGGCCATTGTTTCGGCAGAACATCCGCGACTCTGTTGGCGGACTCTGGTGCGAATATAACGACATTAAAACGGCACGGTGGATGGAGGTCCGATCAAGTGGCTGAAGGTTATATAGAGGACTCTATACAAAACAAGTATCACGTCACGCAGCGGATTACGGAAGGAATCAATATTCTACCAAACATTACAGAACCCCAAGCATCTACATCGCGGGATTGGATGAATATGTCAACTCAGCTGAAGCCGCACTCAGATCTTAATAATGCAGGAAACTCAAGCATGAGTCGAGTCTATCCAACTTTTACTCCACAACAATCAACTCAAAATATTATCACATCCCAATCACAGAGAACCGAAATAAAATTGCCCGGGAAAAACATATCACCAAACATTCAAAATTGCTCTAACAGCACATTTAATTTTTAATAAAATTTCTGAAAATTGTCTAATTTTGAATTGTTTTATTTTCTCGCAATCGAAGTGAAAAGTAGAGTGTATGACTCGGGCCAAACCCACCCATTATAACTCGGTCTTGTCATCCTCCCTCACTACGCTCGGGAGTATAACAACCTCGTATATAATGGGATGGTTTAGTCCCTTGTAAAACAATCTACTATTTGTTATTTCACTTTTTTTAATATTACATAGACGTTTGACCACAATCTCACCTGATGGAAAGTGATGATGTGGCCGACGTTGTAACACGAAGGTCTAGAAGACACCTGTTCACATTCACACACATAATTATTAAACAAATTCTCATTTCATAGTGTCATTATTTGGAAAGAATGTCGGAAAGTGCTGTTGAACATTGTTCCTGGTGTAAACAATGTTGAACGGAACCTGCTTTCCGATCAATTTACTTCTCGTCTTTATCTATTCGTTAAGTTTTATATTCATTTATTCTCAAAAAGACAAATAATATAATGTCACTTACACGAGAACAGGGTTCTTAGTTATAGATAGATTGCGGTCGTTCAATAGCTGACTCATTTAATGTGTTCATTTAATAAGAAGTGAATTATCATTTATGATACGGTAAGCTAGTTTGAGTTTGAACGCATTAAATGAGCTTACACTTTTAATTTGGGAGGGTAAATTATTGTAAAGCTGTACGCTTTCACATAGTATAGTTTTTTTCAGTCAGTTTAGTTCAATTTAAGTCCGAGTTTTCGGTAGAATGATAAAGCTGGCACGACGTGAACTACGTTTTCATATTTCTTCTACTTTAATGTAAGTTAAATTAGTGTGATTTTTTAATTTAGTATTTGTATATTTTCATTTGTTAAACATATATTTAAAGTGTATTTTGTTGTCTAAACAATAGAGCTGACATGTTCGTAAAACAAAAGTCCTTAATAATAAAAAAATAAAAAATAACCAGGACCTACCGCAAGTAGAAGAAGTATTTTTGGGCAAAGTAAAAATATTTTGAACAATTTATAAAACATTCATAGTACGCTACGCGTATGAGTCGTGCATAATTTAGTTGAATGTCATTTATAATTTGTCGCATATTGTGTTCTTGAAAAATCGTCAGGTGTGACTCAAATGGAAACTGGAACTACATTTTGGCATGTTTTAAAACCCCAGATGGCCTTTGCGGTTAGTTAAAAATAATATACTAGCCACGTGGATTGATGCAGACTTTGTATAACACAGATATCTTTAGACAACACATGTTACACATTCACGTAAACCTACCAGTATAGTATCCTACTATTATAATATATTCCTACTATATGTATATATGTTTGTAAGGATGGATGTATGGATATTTTTTACTATTTCACACAAAAACTACTGAACCGATTAGGCTGAAATTTAGTATGGGTATAGTTTGGGACCTGGAATAACATATAGGCTATTTTTTATCCCAATAAAATGCGGGCGAAGGCGCGGGCAGCAGCTAGTATAGTATAATGCTTTAAGCTGCGTCTACGCACAGATTCCTTACTGGCGTGATTACTGGCGATAACAGAAGGCAAGGTTGCCTGGGACAAGTCGCTCTCAGCGATAAGGCCGCCTTTTGTATTGTCTTTATTTTTACTAGCTGCTGCCCGCACCTTCGCCCGCGTTTTATCGTGATCAAAGCCATCAAGCCTATATGTTATTCCAGGTCTCAAACTATACCCATACCAAATTTCAGCCTTATCAGTTCAGTAGATTTTGCGTGAAAGAGTAATAAATATCCATACATCCATCCATACAAACTTTGACATTCATAATATTAGTAGGATAAACAATGAGTAGTATTTAATCTAGATTCCTCATTATGAGGCACATTCTTTCATGGTTCCATACATTTAAATGCATTATTATAAGAGTTTTTATTTATGTTATGTTTTAGAACAATAAAGTTTGATTCATTCATATGTGATAATAATTTAATAGAAAATTAAATTCCGTTTTCATCCTACGTTAACATCATCACGATTACACCGCAACCTATTAAACAAAGTCGGTTAGCTTGCTATCAAACTGTCTTCGCGCTAGAATGCAGCCTGCTTTTTTTCTCCCTTTTTATACAGGGTCTTGTTAAATCGTTTGGTAATTTTTCGAAATGTTTTTTGCAGACTCATAGATCTTTACCGTTGGCGTTCGCTTTCTTATCAAATGCAATTAATAAATCAAGTGCGACAATTTTATTTCCAATTGAGGATTATACTGTTAGGCTGAGTCAAGCTGACCTTGACTCGGGCAAACATTATCCTCTTGTCTCAATTGGTCGGTAATTGCCGGAACCTCTTCTGTTCTATTCTAAGACAATTCACACTTGCTTTAAGAATTGCACCTCTGACAATAACGGTTGTATAGAGCTCAAGTAGAGACTTAGCAAACTTTAGATAGATATATAGATAGAAAATTATTTCAATTCCCGCCTCGGGACAAATTTTTGTACGATCTGCAGATATTTGTTCAGGGTGTTCTGGATGTTTTGTATGTATAACAAAAAAATATGTAGCGTATTATATTAAGTATATCAGTTATCTAGTACCCATAACACAAGCTCTGCTTGCTTGGAGCTAGATAATGCTGTGTGAATTGTCCAGCACTATATATTTATTTATTTATTTGTTGCACACTTATCGGTATAAATAAAAATAAAAAAACTTAAAACTAAGTTACAATTTACATTCTCATCGCTTTATGTAATATCTCCGTCCACGAATATATTTTCTTTGACTGGATGAAAGAATGCAATATTTCATAGGCTTTGTTTCTTTTTAAGAATAGTGATGCGAATCTAAACATCGACTCGAAAAAATCGGGACTAACAAGAGATTCGATATTTAATGAGCTGACAGATTACGTGTAAAAAATTTTTATTCTTTCATTAAGTCAAAGAAAATAAGTGCATGGAAGGACATACGTATGTAGCTTTTTCCCATTTGCAAGTTCAGTGATTCAGCCCCATTCGCCATCTTATTCACTATAGTTTACTTGTTGTGGTTGAAATTGTGATTTCTTTCACTAGATACGAGTACTAACGTCTATTTCGACATTTCTAATCGTATAGAACTAATTATTAATTAATGTTCGTTAGCCTTTCTCGGCAAAAAATAACCTTATATAAGAATTGTTGTTGGCTATACCAACCGGGTTGAAATTATATGAAGTTAGTTTATTGTTTAACAATATGCAATTTGCATGACTTTGGAAAAAGTAATATCATTTTGGCCTATCCTCTCTCAGAGCCTAAACTGATAGGTACATAAATTCCTTAAATTATTTAAAAAGCGTAGAATGTAAGTCAAAATTTTCAAACTATGAGGGTGACATGATCATTCTGATTAAACGCTCCTTAATAAATAAAGATAAAAAACACAATAGGTAAAACACAACAACAACAAATGGTCAAATCAAGAGGTACCTAACCTCTTTGACCAGCACTCATTATTGGGTGAATCAACTTTTAAACTTTTGTGTCTCTGTCATGAAAAACGATAAAATCTGTATTTCAGTTTCAAAATATGATTGTTTTAATGTTAATGTAAACTTAAAATCTCTGCTAAACTAGTTTTTTCTTAGTTTTTTATAGTTTGTCATAAAAACATTGATTTTCATATGGCAAACAATAAAAAACTATGAAACTATCACGTGAGTAGATAATCTAAGTTTACGTTAAGATTAAAACAAAAATGTTTTAACTGAAATACAGATTTTATCGGTTTTATCGTTTTTTCAATGACACAAGGAGTGCTTTAAAAGTTGATTCACCCAATTAGCTCTGTTCGACATTAAACGCATTCATTATCTGTATGAACTTGACCTCGAGACTTATTTATATGATTTATTGGGTAGAAAAATTGTGGGTTGAACGGGGAAGCACTAATTTTTGGTTGTGAAATAATTGTTAATTAATTTTATGATAAGGTAGACTGTAGAAAGTACTTACTACCTATTTTAAAAGAACATTTTGAAATCTACTGCTTAATTATGCTCTCTTCTGATCGCCTGGTCGAAGCGACGCGTGACTTGAGAGCTGGTGAGTATTTGGCGCAGCGCATTGCCATACAGCGGGGAAATGCAGCCAGCGTCCTGGGGACGCTTCCGACTGGTATTGATATGGACCAGTTGAGCTACCTGTAGATTGTTTGCAACAGTCTGCAGTTAGCTCAATTGTTTCAATTGTAAATACTAGTTCTAATTTGTTTCTATCATTTGATTGTAATTTTCTTTGTCAATAAAGATTGAAATGATGGCTCTTTGAAACCATACGCTAACCAAACTAGATGTAGAATATTTGAAAACAAACCGCCCATAGTTACTTAACCTAAATTCACTCTTTATTTTAATTTAGTTTAATTAGTTAGTTTAATTTTAACTTACATTATTTGTCTATTTGAGACCCTTCCTTCAATAATGAATATTGCTAACAATCATATCTGAAACTCGACGCAAAGCGCAAAGTGAGTTTTAGTTTTTTTGTGTAGTGGTTTGTTTACAAATATTCTATACCGAGTTTGACTAGTGTATGTGTGAACTATAGAGTAGTGTAGTGAGTGAGAGCGCAAGTAGTGAGTATATCTGTTTATTAAATTTTCAAAAATGAGTACTCTAATTATTGTCAGTTATTATAATAAATAAAATATAATACGCGTCTTCTTTTAGAAGTTTTGAGAATATTTGTCTCATAATTTAGAATAGTTTATAATTTTACGAACGTAAGATCAGAAACTTATAGTATATTCTATTATAGATACATAAGATATAGCTATGTGTTTTCATCAAAAAAGTATTTAGCTTCTCCTGACTATCAAAAAATATAGCTAAGAGCTTGTGACAAATATCCGTAGATATATCGATAAAAGAGACAACTTTATCATAAGCTGATAACACCCGCAACGGAATTTCGATAATTTAGTTATCCAACTCATAAAACATGAAACAACGAGAGCTTTATTTAATGAACTTGATCCAAATGTCAATGTCCACAATTTAAAACTTACAAATAAGGTCAAACCGTAGTGTAGGGAACATAAGGCTGGGTTGTAAATCAACAACGGCCAATCGCCTCACTAGTAACCCAATAACAGTTGACATTTTTAAAATTAAATCTTAAATATCCTCATGACATCTTAATTGAGATTATTATTGTTATTTATTAATTGATTATTTGTTCTGTAATTGCACTAACCATTCTCAATCTTAATTATATGCGTTACTAACAAAATGGATTTTTATGTCTGAATAAGTGAATTTTCAATTTAAATTTCTATAAGAGTTTTGAATCTGCACAGTATTCGTCAATCTCCACTTTGAAGTTCAGGTGATTCACATCAGTTTGCCAGAACAGACGCGTTTCTAATAGAGAATCTCGCCACGCATTTTTCCCTAATCAGTTGCGCCTACCGTATCATATTTGCAAAACAAATGACTGCTAACGATTATTCTGAGCTTAGGTATCACTTACATTTGAGCGAACACAAGCAATAGGGCACGTAAAAGATCTCAGAATCTTTCTAGAAAGTTATATCCATGATATGCAACGTTAACAACGATTTTACCAATAAAACTGGTTGTATGTCGGTGCTAATTGTTTATAAAACATTATTTCCCTTGATAAGGCAAGCGGTAGTCATAATAATAATGTAACAGTTGTCGTTAAATTTAGAACCGGGATCAGAGGGTACGGAACTAATAAATCACTTACTTTCTCGACTGGCGAGTCCACATGTGTATTTGACGACACTCCGAAACAGGTAGTTGGTGAACCTTGCACAGCACATGGTGGTAAAATATGTGAACTTCAGAGAACTATCATTTTTGTGGAGGGAACGCGCGAGCGCCGAGACGAGCGCAACGAGTCAACGCACATACTACACTAGTCAACCATTGCGCCTGCAGGGCTGATGCGAGCTCTTCGCCCCCAAAATACAACAAAGCTTCACTTGACAGGCGGCTGGCCAACGCCGCACACAGACATGCACTGACTATGCTGTTTTTTTTTCATTACCAGAGACCAATTAATGTCAATGACTGACGAAACCAGAAGAGCTGGTGTTCCTCAATCAATACATAGGTTGTTTATGCTATGGACTGATAGTTTTACGAGCTCACTGTTGACTTTGAGTTTTTGTGTCGAGTACGTACTGCGCGAATATGATTTGTTTGATTTATGACTCAACTATTTGATTATTTATGAGTAGGTCAATAGGTATCGTATTCATTATACGCGGTATACGGATACCCAATCAAAGTAGTTCTACAGTAGGATCTTTAGCTTTGGTATCTACATTCTTTTATAACTTGTAATTGTCTGCGGCATTGAACTCGAGTAGATGCATCAATCATTTGTTCTCAATGCAATAACAATCGTTTGAGTCACCAGCTTCTAGTCACAGAGGCATGATTCGCTCCATTTAGGTTTTGCGATAAATTCAATCTCATATTACTTACCTATCTATCTACCTATACCCAGGGTTGGCATGATTAAAATAAATGGTTTTAAAACACATGTTTAAAACAATGTTTAAAACAGTTTGATTTTAAACCGTGTTTTTTATCACACGTTTAAAAACACAGATTAAAACAAGTTTTAAACATTGTATAAAACGATGAGAAAAAAACAAGCTTTAAAACTACTTTTCATTGCGAATGAATGATATAAAATGAAAGTAATATTTTTTTGATAAGTTATTTATTCAGTCAAACAAAGATCTAAGTACCTACCAAGTACCAGGATTTATATGGGTAATGGGATAAGATAACACGTATTTTTGAAACATGCATTAGATAGTATAGAATATTAAAAATTTCAATTTAAAATCAATCAAAAACAAAATTATAACAAACAAAATTACCTATATTTAATAAACATTATAAAATCAAAATTGTTTGTCAGTCAGGAGAGTAAGACAATATGACAAGATCAAGATAACAATTATTTTTTCTTTTCCTTATTAAGGTATTTAAAAACTGTAACAAGTTTTGCAGCTTTCTCTGTACCCAGTTTATTTCGTACGTCAGAATGAATAAATCCAAATGTTGAAAACAGTCTTTCAATTCCAGCACTTGAAGCTACAGCAGTGTGAAGCTGAGCCACTAAGTTCATTGTTTGACCATTAATTTGTTTTTTTAATGACTGCCACCATTCGAGAGGTCCGACCTGATTTACTACATGATCTTCAAATAGAAAGTTATGAAAGGGATCTGTCATTGCCCTGTATTTAACAACATAGGGCATCGCCTCTTTGTGATAAGCTTCTATAAATAATAAAGCCTCAGAAATATCTTCACTCGTGAGTTTTTCACCCCTGTACTTAGGAAGTAGTAAGTTTGCTGCAAAATGAGCTGGAGACATTGCCATTTCATAACGAGCTTTGAACTTCCTTAAATCATCCAATGAATACTCGGTCTCACGCAGTCGTACATTCTCTCCCTCAAACATATTTTTAAGCTCTATCCATGCTTCAGTCACTTCGCCAATACAGCAGGATGTCTTTTGGGAGATGTCAAGTGTAACTGCGATGATTTCCAGTTTTTTGTAGAGAGCCTGGACTTGTTGCTTCAGCGCCATGTCATTTACTTTCAATGAAATTGACAGATCTATAGCAGTTGAATGATTTAAGCATATATCTGACATTATATGCCAATTTTCTAATAACACTTTTAAGCAGTCAGCCATTGTGTTCCACCGTACCTGTTGTGGTATAACAATTGCTTTTCCACCAGCTTCTTTATATTTGGCAGATGCAAAGTGAGTGTATTTGAAGTACCGCATTATCGACTTAACTTTATCAGTAATATCTTCTGCATTCAAATCCTTTGCTAGAAGGTTTAATATGTGTGATGAACAGCCGTATGTAAGTATATCCTCGTGAGAAGCTAGTTCTTCCTGTTGGGCTAAATCTCGTCTCATACGGCTCATATTTGCTGCGTTGTCTGTCACTACACTTCGCACCGTACATTTGTAAGTTTCACATAGTTTTATTGTCGCAGTAGTAACTTTAACCAAGTAGTCAGCTGTATGGCTTTCGGCTCCTGTGTCTATTGTATCAATTAAATGAGATGAGTCTGTCAACACATCGGTAACACAGACACAAACTATCGAGTCCTGCCTGACATTACTCCACCCATCAATTGCCAGATTAACAACTTTGTTTTTCAATTCATTTTTTACGGCTTCTTGAGTCGAGTTGTAGACTTCGTCGAGTAGCTTGCTAGCAATTTGTTTGCGGTTTGGAGGTTTATATCCTGGGCGTAAAATTTCCATTAATTTCAGTAACTCTGGGTGTTCTACGTGGTTAAAAGGCGTGTTAGTAGCAAAGATATAACGAGATAATTGTAAATCAATTTTCTTCTTATCTTCTTGACTTGTAGCAATAATAAATCTTTTCATTGAAATGTTCACGCTCGCGCTGCTGCTGGTACTGGCATTTTTAGATTGAAGAGTAGTAACAGAAGATGTGGGTGTAGCAGAAGAATTATCTGAAGATCGGGAAGAACCAGCATCACTCAACAACTCCTCCTCCACGTCCCTGTCCGCGTCAAGATTTGCGTCAGTGTTAGAACCGGTGGTGGTGCTACATTGCTGGAAGTGTGCCTCCATTCTTTTCACAAGTCCAACTAGTTCTTTCTTACATTTTCTGCAACGCACCCTATTGGTCTTCAGTGTGGTATTTTCTTGGGGGATCGATGTGAATTGTTCCCAAATTGCATGCTTTTTGCGTCCTGGAGTTGACATTATTATGAGGTGTTATCAGTCGCAGAATTAATAATGAAATGAAATGTGAGAAAGAAAGGCACTCGTATTTATAGAATTCATATTAAGTAATTCCCCGCCGGTAAAGTCCCGTTAGGAAAGTCCCTAATGGATGGCTGTCGAATGGAATAGTGGTTATTTTATTCCCCTCATTTAAATATAAATATTAGGGATGGGCCTAACTTCGGCATTCTTCCGAAATTCGGTTGAAATGCCGAACATTCGGTATAAGAAAAGAGTGAAATAGTTGCACAATTTTGATTTTAAGATTAATAAAACATAAAAAAAATCAAATCTGTCATACTCACTCATACCTGATTAAATAAATAAGCCTTTAACATAATTTAAAATCATGGTAATTTATTTATTAATCAAGTAACTAACTGTCATTATCAGTTTCCTTTTTCGACATTTCAATCTTAAGTTTTAGAATTAAAAAATCAAATTCAATAAGTTCTTATTAAATTAGGAAGTCTTATGATTTGAATCAAATAAACTTTTTGAAAATTCAATATATTAATTACTTATTTTATTGTTGTTTGTTAGTTGTTACCATATAAGTGCAGAATAAAAACCGAACTTCGGCATTTTTGATTTTTACCGAATGTTCGGCCGAAATTCGTATTCGGTTCAAACCACATTCGGCCCATCACTAATTAATAAATATTGGGGGTGCCCCTATTCATAGAATAGAATTTATAGTATATAGGTATTTCCCCGCCGGTATAGTCCTGCTAGGAAACATTCAGGGTGAATGTAAATCGTTTAGTAGTGATTAGAGATACGCAACATAAAATAAATGTTAATCCATTGATCGTTTTTTGTCAATATTTATTTTACTATAGAAAATTTGAAAAGTCAAAAGATCTAGTCTGGAAATGAAACATTATAGGTCGAATTAATTTAAAATAATGCCCTAAACTAAAAAGGACAAAAAAAAAACAAAAAAAAACAAAACAAACACTTGTTTAAAACAATTTGAACTGTTTGTTTTATAAAATTTAAAAAAAACTGTTTTTTTTCCAACCCTGCCTATACCTATGATTTAAATTGTAGGCTCCATCACAATTCATAGGAAATCATACTCATTTTAGCATAAGAACATATTATCCTAAGTAATATTAAAGCCGAATGTGTGTTTCTTGGTCCTTCCTTCACGCCCTAACTAAAGCAGCCAATCGCCTTGATTTCTGGCGTAGAGTTAGTTGATAGGATGGGAGTAACATACTTTTTGTCCTGGTAAAACATCAAATTCCCATGAGATATTTACGGGAATATTCGTGTTTTATACGAATATATGAAGTTCAAATTTAACGAGGTTGAAAACGCGGGCGGGGAACGTCCCGAACGGCTAGTTTATAATATATATTTTTTGTAACAAATTGTTTATTAAATGGAATATACCGTAATAAATATAGGTAGGTAGGTACTGGTACCTGGGTATTAGAACAATAGACGGTGCGATAATCATGAGAAGAAACAACCAGCGGATTTTTGGTTATGTTCTATGTATCTTTAGCTGCGCCGCTGCTAAATCTAAGTCTGAGAATCTGTGATGGGAGTGAATAATCAAAATTTTAGGTAACATATTTGAGATTATTTTATAAATAGTTCCTATTAATGACATATTTTTAAATTTCAAGTTTTACATCTTTTTTTTAAATTGACATTTTGGATTATTAATTGTTTTAACATTCGTGTGATATTTTGAATATTCATTTCCATGATCACGGGCCATATAGTGACCCGGTCCTTTGGGAGGCATGCGTGGAGCCGAAGCCAACAGCACAGAGGCCCTTTATGAGAATTAATCTAAAGGCGAGAGCTACGCATAGCGGGCATCATCCTTGGTTGCACAATATGATACACCCGAAGATGGAATATTCATTATTATTATTGTTTTTTTGTTTTGGGTTTTTGTATAAAGTTGATTTATTTGTACTATAATTCTGATTAATCTCTAATTCTGCTTCGTATTTATCTTTTGTATCAAATCAATGTACCTATAAATATAATTACCTGAATAACGTGTGAACTTTCCGACACAATGTAAATTGTTTGAGAAATAAATAAATGAAATGAGTTAAAAATATCTATCTATGTTATGTTTTTTATAAAGTATATTAGTCGTCTAGTACCTATAACACAAGCTCTGCTTAGCTTGGGGCTAGCTAAGTGTATGATGCCGGATTGACCAACATTATTTATTTATTTAGGTACCTAAATAAATAAATGTTGTTGGTCAATCAGCACTTGATCAATCATGTCATCAACTAGATGTTACTCTGCGACTCCAATTTCAGTAACATGTTCGAAAACCATTCATATTTCTTTGTTCACAAAATGTTTACCTACTTTTATCACAGTTTTTATGTAGAATTATTGTATTGTATAAAAAGAACTAAGTTAACTTATATTTATTAATTTTTAAACAGTTTTTTAAGTTTTGCGGCTCAAATACTTATCCCTCCAGTCCAGACCATTTATAGGACCATATCGAGATCATTTTCTATACAGCGAAAGAATCATCAGAATCATTCCATACATACATAAAATAAAAAAAGATAGGTACACATAGAACCTAGTTCTTTTTTGAAGTCGGTTAAAATACGTAAGAGAAACACTTGTATGTTATGTATTGCATGAGGTGGACCGAGGTATGTCTTCATGGAAACCATATTGTCTTGATTCTCCTCATATTTCTCCGAAATCTTATTGATTAGAATTTTAGTTTTTTCTTTTCTCTAGCCTTGGAGGGCCGAGAATGTTCTTTTATGAAATCTGATGTTATTGGCAAGGAATGAGATCGTATTCGCATTATACAAATACAAAACAATAGACATCTATGAGCGCGGGAATTTAAATATTTTGAGAAGAGATTCTCATAACAAACTCTGATGAATAACATCCCGAGAGTTTGACGTCGCACGTAATGAATAAGAAGTTGAATGGATATCACAAAAATTCATATGTTGCACCCATATGAATTTTTGTGATCCGAAAAGTAGAGACCGAATTTTGTCATGAATTTTGACACGGACATTCCATTAGACTATCTAAGAATTATAAGGATTTTTACCCTTATAACCTTATCTTTATAAGGATTTTTCGCGACTCGCAATATTTTTTTAAATATTGAATACTAGCTGCTGCCCGCGCCTTCGCCCGCGTGTTAATGCGGGCGGAGGCGTGGGCAGCAGCCCACCTAGCCTATAAGTACCTACTTATAATCCGATTCAAAAACCTGGATATTTTTTATATACTAAGGTATTACAAAACCCAAGGAATATTGGTGGAAAATATTTAACGACGTTGGTGATATCGAAGCAAAGCACAGAAGCGTGAAACAATTTTTGGTTTTGAAAACAATTCTCGGTTTTGATATCTCGTTCGTTTCCTAATCTAATACATTTTTTGCTACAAATGTGAGATTATGCGTTGTTGAAGTTTGTGTTTTAGTTTTGTTTGATAACTTTGCTGTTACCATGTTGTTTTATAAGTTTTTGTTCATAAATGTCGTTGTTGACATAAAATATCTTGGATCGGAGTAGGTATACTCTGCTGCTCATAGGCTTCCTGTAATGAGCGACATAGCGTCTTCAGCTTCCCGCATCTACCATCTGTCTGCAGTCTTTCGCAAGCCATCATCTCATCTGGTCGGAGGGCGTCCTACACTACGTTTGCCGAGTCGCGGCCTCCACTCAAGAACAGGTTTATCCCAACGGTTTTCGGTTCTTTGCGAGATATTGCCGGCCCACTGCCACTTTAGCTCGCTAATTCTTTGAACTATAAAAAAATAACCAACTCTGGACAATTCACACAGCATCATCTAGCCCCAAGCTAAGCAGAGCTTACGTTATGGGTACAAGATGATATACATAATACAATATATTACATAGATTTTAGATATGTCTATGTTGTTTAATAAATCAAACAACATAGACATATCTAAAATCTATGTAACATGGTAACAGATTCTAGATATGTCTATGTTGTTTGATTTATTAAACAACATAGACATATATAAAATCTATGTAATATATTGTATTACGTATATCATCTAGTACCCATAGCATAATCTCTGCTTAGCTTGGGGCTAGATGATGCTGTGTGAATTGCCCAGAGTTGGTTATTTTTTTATAGTTCAAAGAATTAGCGAGCTAAAGTGGCAGTGTCCCGCTTTCATCTAAACCTCTCAGTGATCAGCTGACCGAGAGGAGTAAATTGAAAAAGAGCTCTACATGCATATTAATTTATTGCTGAATTTACTCCTTTTGCCTTATTTTTTTATTTTATTTTACGTCTTTAAAGTAAGTCGGACTGTAATTAGTATTTATAAGGCAATAAATGATTTTCTATTCTATTTCGATAACTTAAACTTTATATCATATATACAAATGAATATGGTACTTTGGTACTTTACTATGGTATCCCCCCCTACATGGGAGACCATACACTCGGATGGACGGACGACATCGTAGCGGTCGCAGGGAGTCGATGGATGGAGGCGGCTCAGGACCGCTATTTCTGGCGTCGTACGGGGGAGGCCTATGTCTAGCTGTGGACGTGTATAGGCTTATGATGATGATGATGGTACTTTGTCTGTACCGGCCTTGACCTAGTAGGATAGGAAATAGCAATCACCTAAGCACATCAATAAAGTTAACAAACATAAGTTCTTTAACTGCCTAATCATAATTAGGTACACTTCATACTAATAATAATAACACTATAGCACTTTACGGATTGAAACGGGTTAACTTCGAATTCAGTAGAACACCAACGTCCAACACTAATATCCTTCACTAGCTGCTGCCCGAGCCTTCGCCCGCGTTTTATAGGGATAAAAAATAGCCTATATGGTATTCCAGGTCCCAAACTATACCCAAGCCAAATTTGGCCTAATCGGTTCAATAGTTTGTGCGTGAAAGAGTAACAAATATCCATACTCGTACATCTATCCATATAAACTTTGACATTTATACAATAATATTAGTAGGATTTGTACGTTCATGTTCATGTGTCAAACCTTTACGGTTTGACATGATGATTTTACGACCGGGTGCTTCCTGACGTCAACACTCCTTGGGAATGCCCAGCTTAGAGTTGCCAGGGCTCCTTTTGTTGTTCAGCAGGGTGCACCACGTGCAGGCGAGGTTGGCTTGGGGCCCGAGAGATGTTCTTTAGCCCAGTCAAGGCGTAAGGGTTTACGCCTTGACGAGAAAGAACATAAGAACACGAACATTCATAGGTACTAATATAATTGCGAAAGTTTGGATGTTTAGATGTTTGTTACCTCTTCACTCCAAAACTATTGAACGGATCACTTTGAATTTTGAACGAATTTTGAATATATATATAGTTCTGTTGGGGAAGGCCTATGTTCAGCAGTGGACGTGTACGGGCTGATGATGATGATATAGTTCTGTACCTGGATTAAAATATTGCCTACATTTTATCATATTAGTTAATTTCGATGGGATAGAAGTAACCATAAAAGTATTATCTTTATTACTTATTCGTGAATAACGTATCTATATAGCCTACCTTTAATCCAGGAAAAAACGCGTTCAAAACCGCCGGCAGAAACTAGTCTATTATAATTTATAAAGGCAGGATTAGTGAAAGTCGGAGTCAACGGTGATGATGGTCATCAAGCGATAGGGGACAATTCACCTCAATACCTAATGCCTAAGATAAAGATAAAGATAAATTGATGTTGAGATAATACCAATCCGGCGCTAATTGCGTCTTGGTATCCAGATTAGCTCATCATTTTGTTTTCTTTTGTTTTCCGCAATTAGTAATGGTAAGATATATTTCTCGCTATAATAAAGGAAGATCTAAAAACTACAGAGGTAATTATCCATCATGTTAATTTGTTTTTAGGGTTCAGTACATCAAAAGGAAAAATTAAACCGGCCAAGTGCGAGTTAACTCGCACACGGAGGGTTCCGTACCATCGTACATACCAAACTAGCAAAACTAAAGGGCAAAACTAAGCAGCTAGCAAACTAAGTGCAGTTAAAGTTGAGAGCACGTTCCTATTTTTGCTTTTTAGTGCTATCTATGTAATTGCTAATTACACTCAAGTAAAAGTTATATTATAGCACGAACTAGTGAAAATTGCTTAATAGTAGATAACCGCAATTATACGATTTTTCCGTGTTTTGGCAACGGTAACTCAGCTGTTATACGATTACAGGCTGGATAAATCAATTCTTATTCTACTGTTTTGCTAGTTGAGTAACCTTTTCGCAAAAGGAATCCTAAAAACGGATTTATTTTTATTCGAAAAAAGCAAGTAACCTCCATGACGCGTTCACCTATCCAAGTAGGTGTAGGTACTGAACGCACCCGACATTGCTTAACTTCGGTCATCATTGGACCACTTATTTATTTTTCTTATAGCGGCCAGAGAAATATACCATCTGTGAATTGGCCTGCATTGGGATGAAAGCAGGGAGTGCATGAACGCAGAGGAGAGGGGCGCACATCTCGTCAGTCACAGGTCTTGTAATACTGAGACTAGACTACACCGCTTCGGACACGGAAGACGCTTATGGAAGCATGCACCGCCGCTACGTCAGCGAGCTATTAGATTTCACGGAGGGCATTGGGTAGTTATGGTTAGACTAGCAGCCCCCCACCTGACACGCAGTTGTGGAAACCAGTCTCTCAATCTACATAACATTCTTTCTTGTTTTATTTCAGCCAGAATTGTTACAACAATAGCGAAAACACCCACAACCCACAACAGAATACCTAAAATGTCTCACTCACTAATCAGGGGAACTATTATCAATCTCAAGGGCCGTGGGGCCGCGGCGTACGAATATCGACCCCTCCAACTCAACCCGTGGATGTCGTAAGAGCCGACTAAGGGAACCTATACCAGAGGAAAGGCAGCAGCTTCCTTCTGAGTATTTTTAAACACCAACACTGTGATCACCAATCCGCCAAGCGTGGTGATTATGGCAAATCACCCCCTACATGGGAGACCATCCACTCGATGGACCGACGACATCGTAGCGGTCGCAGGGAGTCGATGGATGGAGGCGGCTCAGGACCGCTATTTGTGGCGTCGTACGGGGGCGGCCTATGTCCAGCAGTGGACGTGTATGGGCTGATGATGATGATGATTATCAATCTTGGAATGTAGTTCATATTCCAAGATTATGTATGTTTAGAGATAAAATGAGATGGGAATCAGAATCAGAATCATTTATTCATATACATAGATATCAGGTACAATTTTTGTTCTTAATAAAAAATGTTCACTATATCTTATCCTAGGGGCGTATCAGTGGAGTTTTTAGATAGTAGGAAGAGGCCGGAGTGGGTTTCTGGGAACCCCAGAAACCCACTCCGGGATTTATAATAGCAATTTATCTCCAGCAGAACTGTTCTGATTCGATCAAAACCAGGTTTCCGAGTTGAAAATTCATAATCTGACACGGATACGCGACGAATTTTTTTATTTCTCGAATACTTGGCAGTCCTAATTTCTATTGAATTTGAATAGCCCTGCAGTTTATGATGGTTATGTGTCGGTATACAATTTCATACCATACTCAATTTGACATTGATACATTGCACTCCGGTTTGGTAGACACTGGCCTTAAAGCCCGTAATACCGATCAGATTGCTGAAGCTTCGAATTTCAATGACCACATGAGCTATTAAAACATGACAAGCACGAGAATAAGATACCATTGACCAAGACAAAGGACAAAGGTCTGTGACGGAATTGGAAATACTTACCTACCTGAATTGTGTCAAGTAAAAGTAAACGTACTCAAAGTGTCAAGAAATAATGATAGAAATTGGTATCAAATATATATATATAAGTAAGAGCTAGATAAACTATAAGTAAGAGATAGATAAACTATAAGTAAGAGCTTAAAAAAAAACACTAAGTTATAAATAATAGGTAAATAAAATAAAATAATGCTAGACAATTGACACAGCATTATCTAGCCCCAAGTTAAGCAGAGCTTGTGTACTAGATAGCTGATAGGTAACCTGAGGACAGGGTAAACATTGACATTTGTTATTTTATTATACATAGAAAGCATTCAGAACACGTAACAAATATCTACAGATCGTAGAAAAATTTGTTCCGAGGTGGGAATAGAACCCGCGGAGTACCCCTGCGTCGCAAGTGACCCTTAATGTGAGACGTTGGGAATGAGCACGTCTCTCGTGAGACATCGGGAATCTCTCCTTTTGCCCGCCACGACACACAGAGGTCATGTACATATAATGAAACATTTGAAACATTCCACATATTATTTGAACGAAAAGAGGAGTAAGGAGAGCATAATAGTTAGGAGAAGAGAAATCTAAAAGAGAAACTAATATCTTAATAGGAATACAACATAACAGCCTATACAAATCGTGACGGGCTTAGAGAGTGTTAAAGTGTAAAAACTAGAATTAGATTTATAAAATAAATAAACACAATACAAGTACACAAATAAGCAAATTAGTATCAAAGATCAGTGACACGATGATACATATATTAGATGTAACAACATAGATAAACGAAGTGCATTAGATCGGCCCTCTCAGGTAGCACAGTAGACCAATTAGCCTTTATTTAACAATCTTACTAAACATATGGAAATTTGAACTAATTGTAAGTATAATTATTAATAAATACTACACAAATAAGCAAATTAGTATCAAAGATCAGTGACACGATGATACCTATATTAGATGTAACGACATAGGTAAACGAAGTGCATTGGATCGGCCCTCTCAGTTAGCACAGTAGTAGACAGTCCAGTAGACAGATTATGACAAATCACAGTTTGATTGATGTCTTCCTGGACAAGGCCCTGTATCGGGTTATATTCAGTCCGATTCTGATATAGCTGAAGCATAACTATGTATCAAATCGTTTACAGCGTATAGGCTAGTATAGTATTATCAATCAATCACAGTATAAAAACATATTATTGTATTAACTGTGGTATAGGTACATCTTTAAAAGCTGGCGCAATCCCCTTTTGCTTTTTTATATGGCCTTGAGGCTAATTCTGCGTCGATATTTTATCGAGTGATATGCGGTATCACAGGATAAAAAATCATGTGATAAATATCGTGTCCCGACGAAAACTGCATACTGCATTGTCTTGTGGCTTATCGAGCATCTTTTCCAGAAGAAAACCCCTCGATAAAATATCGCGTTGCAGATTTTGAGAATACGCTTATAAGCAATCACTCATATGTTGACATTTCTTGCCATATTTATCGAGTATAAATATTGCAAGAATTCCCCTCATGGTTTGTGACGTGTTTGAAATAAAAACAAAAATTGTATGAAAAACAAAAGACGCGCTAGCTTTTGAAATTTATCTAGAGTTGACATATAGAAATTAACTGGATTTATGCAGTTTTGTTTGGATTAGTCATACAAACATTATGTCAATTAGCGAGTTGAATGTTTCAACATATTCTGCGCAATGTTGCAATTATGTGTTGTGGTTGCCATGGTTGGTCTGCTGTAACTTTTCATATGGTTGTCTTTGACCGTAGCGTGTGTGAGTGAAGCTGGTTAAAATTTCTTTGGTGTATAGCTTATATTTATATAATCGGATAGGTCATTTTCAAAACTGGTGCCTGAACTGATTATGACTTGATAGGTAGAATAGACAGATTGTCTTAGTGCTTATTTTGTAAGCCTAAAGAAATAAAATTATTGATTCTGATTCCAAGGCTAGCTCATCTCATCTCCTTTTTGTAGGCCCAAACCAAACATACTTTAGAAGTAGAAGCTAAAGCTACCTATATTAATTTTTAACAGAGTTACATAGTTTAAAAGAAAACTGGTAAAAATCATTATCATAAATACTTACCTACTTAAAATACTTATAATAAGGACCGCAATGCATATATCAATTAGCTTGAAATCGTTATGTGACATGATTATGGATATTGAAGATTGTTTACTATTTAATGATTTTAAAAGGTTTATGAGGTCCGTGTTTTAAAAAAATATCTGAGCGCCTGGTCGAAGCGACGCGTGACCCGAGCCCGAGAGCTGGTATCTGGCGCAGCGCATTAGCATTGCTATACGGCGGGGCAATGCAGCCAGCGTCTTGGGAACGCTTCCGACTGGTATTGATATGGACCAGTTGAGCTACCTGTAGATTGTTTGCACACAACAGCTTAGCTCAATTGTTTCAATTGTAAATACTAGTTTAATTTGTTTATATTATTTGATTGTTATTTTGTTTGTCAATAAAGATTTTTTGATTTTAATGGTAACTTTTCATATAGCTTTGATATACATAGTAGTGGTAATGTAACTAGTGGTAATTAGTGAGCTATCAGGAATCCCAGACTTACATAAAGATAATGAATCTGGATTCAACGGACTATACTAGCAGATTCTAGTATGTAGTGGATATATCCAGATGTAAATCCAACTAAGGCACGTGGAAATCAAATGCATTGATAACGTGCAAACTGATAATGGATCAATAAATACTGGTATTTCAGTTTCCTTATTCAATAGATTAGAAGAAAACCTATGATATTATGGTCTTGGTAGGTATAACAATTGAATAGCAAACAGCAATAGAATACAACAATTGTTAATAGGCTACATAACGTGGTAGACTATAGACTAGGCAGGTAATAATCAAAAACTAGGGACAAAAGCAAAGCAAGTCAATTATAGTATAATTTTTAGAAACTACAGCGTGACGTTCTTATTATTATGTAGTAGCTTCACAAACAAGGTCTTGCAAAAATAATAAAGTTTTAAAATCCCATGGACAAACTATAAAATGAAATAAAAGCAAATTATAATACGAATAACATTTCAATTGACTTGGAATTCGTTCCGGGCGTCATTGGTTAGTTTTAAGTAGAGAATATTTTGCACGCTACAATGTTACTACCGACCGGCGGCGGTTGAGATGTCTGGTTTGAAATACATATTTGTTTGTTTTGAGATCGGTCAGTGAAGTATCTTATTTTGTGACTATGATCATCATCATCATCAGCTCATATACGTCCACTGCTGAACATAGGCCTCCCCCAAACGACGCCACGAATAGCGGTCCTGGGCCGCCTCCATCCAACGACTCCCTGCGACCGCTACGTTTCGTCGTTCCATCGAGTTGGAAGTCTTCCCAGACTTCGTTTCGCATTGCATCGACGCACGCATAATATACATATAATAAACGATTGGCATGGCGTCGCACGATTTGGGATGTTATCAAGAAATCTCAAATTGTTTTTCAGTATCGTAGTTTAATAGTTGTTGTACAATAGCAACCACGCTAAGTCGAGCACTCTATTCCAAATAGCTTTACGGATCCAATTTGGCAGTGATCCTATGCCTAAAACATTGACGCAAGAACTATCAGGTGCTCCATAGATTAGAGTAGCGGAGAACACTGTATCTCCAGCTGTTGGGACCGAGCCAGTCTTTTAGTTTCCACGTGGCTTTTGTAATTCAAAAGCTTTTAAAGCATACCAAGTCACTTGGCTTCTATTATTTTTCCCGTGAGCGAGTCAGACAAACCAACACATCATTCTAAAGAGCTATGCCAGACTATCTTCTTAGCTGTGATACAAGCATGATGTTGATGACTGATTTTGAGACTACTCCGAGATGTTTTTAGACATCTACTGAATATAAAATAAAACATTTCATCATTCATCATCATCAGCCCATACACGTCCACTGCTGGACATAGGCCTCCCCCGTACGACGCCACAAATAGCGGTCCTGAGCCGCCTCCATCCATCGACTCCCTGCGACTGCTACGATGTCGTCGGTCCATCGATTGGATGGTCTCCCATGTAGGGAGGGATTTGCCATAATCACCACGCTTGGCAGGCGGATTGGTGATCGCAGTGTTGGTGTTTAAAAAATACTCAGAAGGAAGCTGCTGCCCTTCCTCTGGTAGGTTCGTTTATCGGCTTTTACGACACCCGCGGGTTGAGTTGGAGGGGTCGTTATTCGTACGCCGCGGCCCCACGGCTTTCGAGCAATTAATTGCTCTCTAAAACGCTCCGCTACTATTAGCGTCGGTCTATGATGTCACCGATGCACGAACATCTGATGATACAGAATGACGATAATGTTGTCGAGAGAAGAAAGTCGACATACGAGTCCAGAACACGCTCCAATGCAGTGCAGCACTACACAAATTCCTGGTGTCTAAGCTTCTTTCCCGAAAAACCAAGATCCGCATATATAAGACGATTATTCGCCCGATCTTGATGTACGGATGTGAAGCCTGGACACTCACCCAAAAGTTTCTGGTAACGGAAAGGAAAGGGCTCAGGAAGATATTGGGGCCAGTCCAGCGCGAAGACGGATCCTGAAGGGTGCGGAAGAACCAGGAGATTGCTGAGCTAGTGGCCGAGCCCAACATCATTGGCGAAACAAAATCACATAGGCTGCGCTGGCTCGGCCACGTGCTACGAATGGGGGAGGATCGAGCAGCAAAACGGGCTTTCCTTGGAGCGCCGGTCTGCCGACGACCAGTCGGGCGACCCAGATACAGGTGGAAGGACGAAGTGGAGAAGGACCTTCGCTCGCTTCAAGTCTTCGCACCGGACTGGATGGAGGCGGCACAGGACAGAAGCCGGTGGCGAACTATTGTGTCGGAGGCCAAGACCCATTTCGGGGTCGATGCGCCAGGATAGAGAGAGAGAGGGATCTATTGACCATCTAGTGCAATTTTTCTCCACTCTTCTATAAAATATCATTTCAATAAAGCTTGAAAAGGAACCATTACCTACTTTGTTATAAATTTTATAGCTTTGCAATAAAGAGCAGAGTTGCGATGATAAATCGTTTTAAAAATATCTCAGCGGGTAAAACACATGAAATCAAAGCTTATGATTAAAACCATAGGGGGAGACGTGGACACAGTTTTTGATGATCTAAAAACCATCACAGATGAATTTCGGCAAATAGGTTTATAGCCTAGCAACAAACAAAATGGCGTGTTTTAAAAAACGATAAACCGACTTCAAATTCCCTTACTTTTACACTCATTTTAAGTTTTGCGGGATAAATACTAATCCCCTGGGGCTAAATATAAATGTTATGGGACCCCTCGGGATCATTTTCCATACAATAGTGAAAGAATTTTCAAAATCGGCTCATAATTGGCGGAGATATCGCTTAACATACAATCGTGTTACATATATTTGATAACCTATCAACTAGAATAGATAAATATAGGAAAAATATTATGGAATGTTTGTCGGATTCTGTAGCCAATCCAGAAATCTCCTACTCTAGAAATCTAAAGTCTTTGTCATGGGGTTAGCGTCATCAACTTCCACCTCATAAATATTTTACGTTTAGTGAAATGTATACAAAAACAGCAGGAGAATAAACCTTGCGCACGAGTCGATTGACCGTGGCCTTTAGTCGATTATTATTGTTGCCTTGTCAGTGACCGCCCTATGAACCTTTGAGAGAAAATTGTTTTGTTTTGTCTCACGTTCTGATATTAAGACCAAAGATATAATAAATAGTTAATAAATAGTTCTGGACAATTCACACAAGTTCAGCCCCAAGCTAAGCAGAGCTTGTGTTGTGGGAATTTACTAGATATTTACAATGCAATACATAGATAAATATATTTTTTATACATAGAAAATACCCAGTACACCCAGAACAGTCTGTAGATCGTACAAACATGTGTCCCGAGGCAAGAATGAAACCTGCAACATTTTTGGTTCTATTCAAGGTTGATCTTGGCCCGCTGCATCACAGGGTCGTCAATTATGATCTCTTGAATAAAAGGTATCAGTTTTGAATAAAGTTTAACATAAAAGCCCTACCAGTCATAACTTTTGTTTTCTAGTAGCACTCGTAGCAGGATATCATCCCTGCTTTGTGAATTATTTAATTTCATCATGAATTGTTTAATTTCATCTATCTGTAGATTGTTTCCAACAGTCTGCAGTTAGCTCAATTGTTTAAATTGTAAATACTAGTTTAATTTTGTTATTTTCTTTGTCAATAAAGTACCAACTTTAATTTCATAAAGTATCTCAGATGATTTGCCACTTTCTCTACAAATAATGCCAGTTTAATAATCACGCACTGTGTCTTATATTTAGAACTAGCTGACCCGACAGACGTTGTCCTCAACTGACAGGTATTTGAAACGTGCTTAACAAAGAGTAACGCTGGGGCTTACATTAAGGTACATAGTGATGAGACACCATTATCAATTGGCGGTGAGAACTTTTAGTAATTCTTTTCCATAACAGGTTAATAAAAAGTTCCATAAAAAGTTTATAATAAAGGTAGTTGTTAAGTTTTGTTAAATTTTCTAAGTTTCTGCGCAATTGTCTTGATGTTTCTTAAATGTTAGAACTTTCTACAAAGTATTAGAAAATATTAAATTGACATTGAACTAAATCGGTAAAGCCGTTCTCAAGTAATAGCCGGACCGGGAGAAATAGGGGTTTTTTCGAAGTCGTTTAAAAGATACTTTGGTCAATAAATAGCGGTAGGAAATGTAGGAATGGTAGTTTTCTCAGAATACGGAGCACAGTGTGAAGCCAGCCACATGGTTCCTATAGCTATTACGCCTTAGGCATACCTAATAAATGCTTTTGTATTAATCAATTAACATAATCGTTTTAAATAAAATCGATTCTCATAACTATTCTGAAAGGTTTTCTTACAATCTACTTCCATTATAAATATTCACGCGTATTTATCGAGTCATCCCGTGACGACAGAGTGTAAACATGTTGAAACGCTTCAAAGCTTTATTAATTTACCAACAGGGAACCCACGTTGTTGATAATATTAGTATGGAGATGTATAATATTTGTAGGTAGTTTGTATAATAATAGTAGTAGAGAAGCAATCTAAAGTAAAAGAGGGGGTTTACTCAACCCCTCAAAACTGTACTATGTATATTTCACTATAAGTGTCCCTCAGATGGACTATATTTCTTAGGGAATCTCGATTTCCGGTCATAGATCTTGCAACCCACATTCTATATTGGAACGACCTTCGGATCCTCCATTACATCTGATCGAAGGGAATCGCAATAACGATTTGTGGCTACATTGTAATTGGTTTAATCACTGAACAATAGATGACTTTTGGAGGTATAAATGTGGCTATGGGTGTTTAATGTATGAACGAATGTAAAATTTTGGACTATTTTCCTTTGTAACATACACACACACATAGGCACACTTAGCTAAAATTTTTAAATTTTTCGCTAACATCACGAATAAATCTGTCGTCAGTCAATGTGTAGACCAATAATTACATTTCTAAGTGATATGAAATAGAATACGCACGCAAATAGTCGCAATGATTTTTTTGGGGCATAGAAAATATCAGCTATCTCAACTATCTGATGTTAAGTTATCCATATTATTTGATTGTTATTTTCTTTGTCAAACAAGACTTTATGTCACTTAAAAAAAAAGTTATCCATAAAACCATGCTCTAGATACATATATGTATGTAATTGTGAAGTGCAGTCTATAAATAAGATATATCATTATTTTATATTCCTATCAAATTCAGTATCGATAAAGTTTATACATATTTCTTTAGGTTTCCATAATAACACAAGCAGCATAATCAACAATAAGCAACAACCAACACACTTATGCAACACTATCTAAGTAAGTTTTTATTCCTTTCATTCTAGTTTAGGCAATTGAGACTACATAGGGAATGGTTTGAACAAGGATTTAAC
Source organism: Eupithecia insigniata (assembly GCA_947859395.1). Classification (NCBI taxonomy): domain Eukaryota; kingdom Metazoa; phylum Arthropoda; class Insecta; order Lepidoptera; family Geometridae; genus Eupithecia; species Eupithecia insigniata. The sequence goes on along the minus strand of OX402009.1, from coordinate 5,306,481 downwards.
TAACTTATTATCTCATAATTTGATAAATTAGTGATGCTTTGTATTCTAAATGATTATTTTTGCATAAAATTTATTTTATTATTTTTACCGCGAGCGTACGTACGTACGTATACGTAGGTAGAGCGGAGAACGATGGTTCGTACTCCGCTCTACATTCAGCTGTACATTACTCTGCGCTCAGTTCTATGTGCATGAAAGCAATGCAGTTTATGCTCGGTGTCACGTACAATATTATGACGTTTATCAAAAACGGTTGAGCATGAAACTGATTTATGACTGAAATGTTTCTTTTTAATCTGATTTCAGTGGCATTTTGACGATAAAACTTGATATTTTGTGGCATGTTCTAGGAATAAGTGAAGAACATTGTCTTCTACTGAAATAACTACGGAATGCGATATTGAACTGTAAAATTTATTAATCTAAGTCAATAAAATCTAAACTAATAATAAAAATGCGAAAGTAATACTGTAATACAGTATTACTTTCGCATTTTCTGTTATATTTTCCCGACTAAAAGGCTAAACGGATATTACGAAATTTGGAAGAATATATATAATAGCGGCACATACATACTAAGGCTAACTTTTATCTTGAAAAAATATTTTCTAGGGGTTAAACAGGGAATGAAGGTTTATGCTATGTGAATAGCACGTGCGAAGCTGTCGGCTTAAGCTAGTAAATACATAAGTTTTGGTCCAAACGAGATATTTCAAAAGTCTCCAGAATTTATAAAATTGTTTATAAATTCTGCAGTCTTCTAGACTGCAAATAAATAAACTTTACGAAGCTTTAAATGTCCAGACAGAGTCCCCAAAGTATTATTTCTACTATTTATTTATTAAGTACAGTATAGGTTTGAACAGCATTTGAACTTTTGCAATGCAAGAATACTTTTTAAAACTGAATATAGCTGAATCTGTGAAACTTGCTGGATAAAATTAAAGGCTGGAACCTATGCTATAAAATCAGTCCACCACCATTATTTCTTTTATTTCTTTATAGGCTTATAAAACAAGCTTATAGAAAATTAATTTTTAAATAAATTACTATCAAATTATCATATTTTAGCGTAAATTTTATCAAGTTTTAGGTATTAACTGATTCTCTTGACTTAAATTTTTTGTCCATTTCAATTCAGTTCAATTCTAGTGGGTACGCAACAACTTCTATGTACATATTCTTTTATCAGCACAGGAAAAAGTAAAGATGCGCGACTGCGAATGTTCTGTCTAGTCGAATGATGAATAACTACTAATTTCTTTATTCGACTTGAATATTAGTAATATAATAATCTTCAAAGTCGAATGAAACTACTAATTAGTAATTACTAATGTCTCTACGAATGGATCATTCATGGCTCCGATTCGACTTTGTTAGTCGACCACCATCGGATTTTGAGTGATTAATGAATTATTCGTCGCTCCTGCGGGGATTGAATCGAAACCGACTTAGGCAGTCGAACGAATGACTCGCGATTACTAACCAAATTAGTTACTAATTTGCTCTAGTCATTCGAATCGTTCGAATGACTTGTCAAGTCGAATAATTCGAATGAAATCATTCACAGTCGCTCATCTTTAGGAAAAAGTTTTATAGAAAATTGCGAATGACGTAGTATTTCATGCCAAGTATCTATAGGCAATCTAGTGGTATTAAAGATAGAGAAATATCATGTACCATAGTTTTCATAGTTTTTGTTATTTTAATTCACATGTTGTTTGTTCTTTGTTTGTGTGCGCACCACAGTCTCCACGGAAGACCAGCGCTAGGGTATGATCTGCTCTACCATATATCGTATGCTGAGTGGAGACCAATATTGTAATTTTTTTTGTTTATTTACTGTTAGTATATTACTCGTCTGTTCTCGCAAAATAAAAATCAGTTTAATTTTACTTACTTTTAGAAGGCCAGTTAGAGAGGAAAATACCACCAACTCGCTGGTCTGATCAAATTAAGACAATAACGGGACTCACTTTGCTTGCAGCTCTGAGATAGGCCAAAGACGGAGTAGTGTGGAAGCGGTTCATCAGCGTTTCAATGAAAACTTTCCAGGACGGGCACGTTCAGCAATGAAGAGCAGGCAAACGACAAAGAAGGAGTAGATATTAAACCCACCAAAAGTTAAAGTGGTAAAAGTATTGCCCTAGTGCGACTGTAAGGTCAATATTTTCGTAGTTATGGGCTTCGACCTTCTGCCTTTGCGGTTGTTGGCGAATAGTGCCGTGCCTGTTTAAGTTACAGTTTAAGATGTTTTGGGTCCAAATGTTGATGTTGACTTTTAAGACGGTACCGAATCGAAAATGAATATTCTAACACGGAGGATGTCGGAATCGGAATGTATATTCTAACACGGAGGATGTCGGAATCGGAATGTATACTAAAATTAATACCCTACTGTGGTGTATATGTACATGCTAACTCTTAACAAAAACTGATAACAATATCAGAAAACAAGAAGGCAACAGCAAAGCTATTATTAAAAACGAAAACACAAACTTTTACGATGCATGTGTATCAAAATGTATTTAAATTTGAATTTGAAAACGGACGAGAGATCAATTAAATAATTAAGAAAGCTTTCAAAACCAAAATTGTTTCAAGCTTCTATGCTTTGTTTCGATATCATCAATGTCAAGGTTGTCTGGTAGAGATCGCTCGTGAGCGATAAAACCGCCAATTGTCACATTTATTTTTTGTATCAAATTGTTTGTATACTGTTTTGTTAAGTGTGCAATAAAGCATTTTCTATCTACTATATATCTATGTCTTTAAATATCTTCTACCAATATTCCTTGGGTTTTGTAACCCCTTTGTATACAAAATGGTCCAAGTTTTTGAATCGGAGTATAGACGATGCATATTATTTGTGATTAATGTGACACATTGGTATTATTTTTAATCGACAAAAAACAAAAGACGAACAAAAACAAAAGAACCTCCGTTCTGTGTTCGGCTGTAGGTATGTATTTTTTATGTACATAGACCGATTTAGAAACTCCGTTTGATATTGTATGGATAATGATTCCGAAGTGGTCCCATAAAATTTTTATTCCCGAAGGATATGTAAGTGTTTGTTCCGAAAAACCTAGTAAACAGTGTAAATACTAAGGACGGATTTTAAAGTCCATTTTGAGTTTTTTTCAAAACAACCAAATTATTAAACAGGTACCTATACATTTTAGTAATAAATAATTCGTTAAATTATACATCACATTGAGTCTGAATTTAAGAGATAAAAAAATAACATACTAATAATCATTCCACATTATTCAAAAATTATTCTGATTTGATCTGATTATTATGTTTATAATTGTATTTTTGTATTAACTGCAACTAGTCTCGGTTAAAAAAATAGACGTTAATAAAAAATAAGCAGTTTTTCCGATGAGCCGCATAATCACCGAACATTCATCATCATCATCATATCAGCCCATACACGTCCACTGCTGGACATAGGCCTCCCCCATACGACGCCACAAATAGCGGTCCTGAGCCGCCACCGTTAATCGACTCCCTGCGACCGCTACGATGTCGTATGTCCATCCGGTGGATGGTCTCCCATGTAGGGGGGGATTTGCCATAATGACCACGCTTGGCAGGCGAACATTAGTGTTATCAAAACTAAAACAATTAAATAAGTAGATATCAGCACGTTATCATCTGCCCCCAGTGTGGTAAAGAAAAAGATTAATTAGGTACCTACTAAATAAGTTCTTATCGGCTCGGTAATCAAGGCTACGAAAGGTCACTGCTGCTCGATATATTCGAAGTAGGTATGGCTAAGTTACTACGGGTTTTATTTTACCACGAGTACCTACCATTTATCTGACTAATATTTATTATTTATATTATTCGTATATAATTATAATTTATTACTAGTATATATTAAATAAAATTGTGACTAATCATGGATCCTATCAGCATTTTTTGATCTTACATGGGATCTACAGGGATCAATTTTTCAAAAATAAAACCAGACCTAAAGAATTCTCCCAAAAAATACGGAGTAGATGATCAAAAATTTTGCTAAATTCCGATTCCTCCATTTTGAATTCAGTTAAAAATATTATTTTCAACAAAAGATTATGCATCGAATTCATAAGCCATTCAAACATGTTCACAAAAAATATTTTGTAATGTAGGGTGATTCTTAGTTATTTAAACAGGTAAGAATTAAATAGAATATGCTGCCTAAGCATCCTTTGAAACCTAGCCTAGATAAAATATTTGGCCAGCAGAAAATAAAACAAAAGAGAAATAATGACCAAATTTTTCATAGCTACTCTGAACTGCAACCATAGGAAAAAAAACATTTAGAAAAAAATCTAGGTCTATGACTGCAACGATATGTCCGAAAAAATATAATAACAAAATGCGTGCGGCAAATTACGTAAAACGGAACGAAAGAATCTGTCAAATTTGTCACGACTGCCAAGTGGCTCGTAACATAATGACAGCTGTTACGCCATCCGGAAAGCCTTGTGCTATCAAATACTAGCTATAGGCCAAGTTTAGTTTGCTGATAAATTTGATATGGACGTAGGTTTATAATATAAACTTGTCGACAAACTTTTGTTGGCATTAATTTGGCATAGATTTATAGTTTGATATAATTCGAACATCTTGTAGAGGTATATTATATACCCAGCAATATAAATATGTATATGTATATATATTGCTGGATATTTTAAACCGACAGAACTATCTAGACCTGTCTACTAGGTTATTGGAAACTATAAATATACATATGAAAAAAGGTGTGTACATTAGATATGCTAAAGTACCTAATATAATAATATATCGGCCTCTGAAATAATAAGTCATACTTACTATACATAAATCATTCTAATACCTATTTAGCTTACAGTAGAAATATAGAATCGTATAAAATGGTTATAGTTTATTTTAGCTAGCGTGGCATATTGCAATTTTTTAAACGCAAACCTTAAAAACAATGTAAATTCATAGGAATCCGAAGTTGGTTTTACGTTTTTCAAAAAACATCAAGTACCTAATAAAAGATAGGTGCAAGAGCTACTAATGAGGCGAGCGACGCTTTGTTTGCGCGACGGTAATCTGCAGCAGATCCAATGATCAGCTGATTCGGCAGAGCTCACAGACTGGAACACTTCTCTTGTGGAAGAGATTAATTAACCCTTCGTTATTGCCAGGTTTCAACTGTATAAATATTGAATTTTTAATAACTTTTAATATTTTCACATTGCCAGGGCTTTAATAAATGCAGAATATCTTTAGGTTTATCAGTCTTATTCGTTCACATTTGGGCTTTTGAATTGTTTATCGATAATTTCGAGGAACAATTAGATGCCCAAGTTTGAAAACGATTGCTATAGGCAGTAAGTACCTTACTAAGCTTAGAATGTACTCTGCGACGTACTGATCCGTGTCCGTTAACTTGATACGGTGGTGTTAAAGGTGATAATAATGTTAATATTTATGTCACTGTGTATAACATGCTTCAGTGCTTTAGCCCGCGGCTTTGCACGTGTTTTATCAGGACAAAAGTCTTGCTTCGCGAGGCCAGCTATCGCATAGCCAATGATCGTTACACCCGTTCATGCAGCCAGGAAAAATCAAGGTAGATATATGTATATAGCTCCTGAAATACAGTTTTTAAACTAGTTCAGGAGCCTATGGACTCATTTTACATGTATCAGTACCTATTATGTCAATAAATAATATTTTTACTTTTACTTTACTTTTTACTATATTTCCGTAAACATTAAGTACCTGCTTAATAAGGTTTTAATCTGAATGAAAGTTATTTTTTTTTAGGTTGGCATGTAAAATTTTAAATAAAATACGCAATATTATTAAAATAACAATACCAGTTAATAATGCTGGGAACCACACAGAACTATTTAGCCCCCAAGCTAAGCAGAGCTATGGGTACTAGATGACTGATATACATACATAGATATAATATTAAATAATAGTTTAGAAAACTTACTTTTTAAATATATACGTACATATGTCACTTTCACAGCACATTGTTTAATTCCGTTTGTTTAGAGTAGTCAAAATATTCACGAATAAAGGAACCATTTGCATAGGCTTAGTTTCGGTCTATTAATGGGTAAATCTCTATAAATACATCGAGTAGAGTCAATTAATTATTATAATTACATACTAAAATTGGGTAGCGTAGTAAACAAGCTTATGGCAGACGAAATTCCCGACCTACAGACACTCATATTAACACAACTACTTTTTTATTTCATTAAGGCACTACCCCGACCCAGTCAGAGCAGCCACCTATTTTATTTATTATATTAACGATTCTCAGACCTACTGACGCATATAAAATTTGGTAAAAATCGGTAAAGCCGTTTCGGAGGAGTACGGTCACTAACATTGTGAAATGGAAATTTTATATATAAGATTACGATATAGGTACTAAGGAATTTTCAAAAATCCTTTGGCCAGCTTGTTATACCTATCATAAGCTTTTTTTTAATACCTCTGTAATAGTTTTATTTTGTATAGTTTGGGAAGAGATGCGAAAACCAAGTGTGGTGGTCAAAAAGTGCAACTTCATCTCTTTCTATACTATACAAAATAAAACGATAAAACGACGATACAGAGGCATTAAAAAAAGCTTATAATAGGTATCACAAACTGGCCAAGGGATTTTGAAAATTCCTTTGTTTAACGTAATAATACAATAACATAAGTTGCGGCGCTTATTTGAGTCTGGGAATCGCCTTAATATATTTGCCCACCCATGACGACGACGACGCGCAGAACCCATATGCTGTACCTACGGGTGTCGTTTTCCCACTCGGACTTCAAGATAGAGACAAAAATACATTTATAGACACAACAGAGAAACAGCACAGAACAAATAGAAGCAAAATATAAAATAGTATCTACCTACCTAACTTACATACTGAATACCAAATTGAGAAATAAGCTAGCTAAGCAAGTAGGCAAGCTAAGTAGTGGAGAAGTCAGCTGTCTCTACGCTGTAGAAAAAGAAAAGATAGAAGGAAAGAAAATATATTTATTTTGATACATATAAAAAAATATATTTAAGTATAGCTAGCTAGAGCAAAGAACACTACGACTGCGGACTTAAAAAATATCCAATGTACAGTTTATTTATGATACCTATCCTAAGCTCTTTTAATCCATCTAAAATAGTTAAGTTTCGTGTAATTTAGACAAAGAAGCGAAAACAAGAGTTCGGTGGCCACCAAGAGCAACCTCGCTATCCTGCTTAAAGGAAATAAAGAGAACTATTTTATGGGCATTAAAAAAAAGCTTATAATAGATATCATAAACTATACATTGTATATTTAAAAACATCCTTTGATTAACGTAATTATAAGAAAGAAAAGGCAGCGGCGCTAGTTTGAGGCATACAATACACTTTTGGTTCGCTTCGCACTCTCATTGGGTGGTTCTGTAATTTAAGCTTCACACGCGTTCTTGGCAGACATTATAGATCCTATAACGTCTTTATCTTGACCTAAATCCTCATGACTTGAATTGACTGTAACTAATGCCGTAAACTCATCAATCATGATGCAGCAGGCACAGTTTCATTAGCGCATTGTATTTGAATTCGCATAACAGAAAATAAATGTGTGGGAAGCTGATGTCAATTCATAATAACAAAATATTATTGAGAAAATAACTGGTCCTATAAAATTAAAATGAATTATTACTCATAAAAGATAAAAAGATAAAGATAAAATTTATTTATTTACCTACAAAATTAAATAACAAGAACAACAAATAGACAGCCTAAAATTAACATAGGAGACATATATACATAGAATTCTATTAACTAACAATTATTTAAAAAAAAAGGGGTAAAAAGGGTCCCTATCTCAGCATTATGCAGTATTGGGCAAATAATTGTCCAATACTTCGCTGGTTTTCAGTAGGGCCCTTGTGGAGTGACGACGGCAGAGTGCCTAACAAGTATATAATTATTATTATTAGGAAATACATTCATTATTTAAACACGATACATAATTAAGACTAGGATGGTACTCTATATATTTACACATTGAACACACATAAGAAATCCAAGCATATCCAAGAACATTGTTCACTCAACCAACTGACTTGACTTCTTGTATTCGTTGCTTTGCTTTGCTACTGCTCATGACCCCAGAGCTGGTATCTGGCGTAGTCCATCAGTACTGTCATACAGCGGGGCAATGCAGCAAGCTTCTTGGTGACGCTTCCGATTGGTAGGTATATATTGATATGGATTAGTTGAGCTAGCTCTAGATTGCTGGCAACAGTCTGCGGTTACCGAAACTGTTTCAATTGTATACTAGTTTTTTTTTGTTTGCTTTTTGAAATCTACGAGTACTTTGTTTATAAATTATCTACACCGACCATATTTTTTTTATATTGGAATCGCTAAAGAGTGTTTGATAGTGGCAGGTTTTACGACATCATTATTTTTAGAAACTAATAATAACTTGGAAATACAGAAGCTAAGGGTAAGTATCATCGACATCGACATCGACGTTACAATCCTAAACTCGATGACGTTGTACGGTAGGTATTTAGAGGTACAAAAACTAGAGCGTATGTGGTTATACAAATATATCGGGAGCTACAAACTAATTCATTTTTAAATATTTAAGCGCTAGTTACGATTTTTTTTTACAAAATGTTCTCTAAAATTCTAAAGCACCTATCCAACATGTGGCTAAACAGCAAATACTTTCAACACCCGCACTTCTTTTAAACAAACTATAATGTAAGGAAATACTCCTGTTTTTACGGGTCCAACACATGTGTGCCATGCTTTTTTTGTTTAAACTAGATATACGAGACTTTATTTTAGTTTTGTTGGGATTTCTGGCAGAGCTAAAGCAGTTCATATGGTACTTTTAGAACGAAAGTTGAGAAAGCTTGTGGATTATTTAGATGTTATATCTATAAAATAATTTTGTAAGTATACAAATGAAAATTTACTTACAAAAATCCTGAGACTCCTTTACCAAGCTCGTAATAGTTAAAGTCCTTTTCATCCCAAAAGTAGCTGCCGCGGCACGTCTTAATATATCCATGTTTCAGTCGGGGACGATTTTCCAGCAATAAATATAAAATCTATACACAACACCGTTCATATGGAATTTTTTCGTAGAAAATTGAGAACGCGTCATATGCAATCAAAATCGTATAACATACTGAGGTTAATTAAATACTAGTTGAGGCAATTTATCTAGGTTTAATTAATGAATAAATTTAAATAAGATTAGGAAACATTAGGCACGTGGGGTTGGTCGAGGTGTTTAGTATGACCACAATTACAAATGTTGCTAAACTTGTTCTAGGTAATAAGAAATTCATATTCTATCAAAACATTATGTGTACATGAGCATTAAATACGTAGATGAGGTACTCAAACGCATAATGTTCCAGAAGTCAGAGTAAAGCTGAGTCTAACAATAGCTATTTATAAAAAAAAACAACTGGATCAAGCTGAACTTAGTTTGATTGAACTTATTTTTCGTTTTGGGATCGGTTAAATTGTAGAGAGTAGTCTCTGATCGAGTTCAAATTCATAATAGCTATTGTGTAACATGGCAGCTCTTGAACTTGGTTTAGCGCTTGAACCAGATCAACTTTATCTTGGTAAAATGCGCTGAACTCGTTTAGCGTTTGAAGCGCTAAACTAAGTTTATCGCGTTCTTTGCAACGGTGTAATTGGACCTTAGAATACCTAAGTTATAGCAACTATAATAAATAAACCATTACTTTACACCGGTTAGCCTTACATACATATCAATATTTCTAAACAAAACAACATTATGCTTGTCACTAAAACTCGATAAAAGGAATGAGACAAATTGCGACAGTCTCCAATCACCATATTGACCATGTAAACATAAGTGATAGAAGTCATTATTGTCATCCACATAGAAATAACTACCTGTATATTATATAGGTATAGGTAGGTACACTCACACTATAATACTTACCTCTATATTATAAATGTGAAAGTTTGGATGGATGTATGCGTCGATGGATGGATCGATGGATGTTTGTTACGTCTTCAATCCAAAACTGAATGGATCGGGTTAAAATGTTAAATAGATGTAGAAAGAACTGGAATAAAATATAGGCTCTTTATCCCATAAATCAATTCCCATGGGATAGAAATATCTTTTAACCGTTTCCATAGAAATAATGTGTGCGAAGCCTAGTATTTCATTGACAAGTGTAGAAAAATTAACTTGTAAGTATGCTTTTAAGTGATCAAAATTACAATTCATAAGGCATTGGAGAATCAGAAACAGAATCAATAACTTTATTTCTTTAGGCTTACAAAATAAGCACTTAGTCAGTCAAATTTTATACTATAAACAGTTATAAATATAGTTATTATTCTCAAAAAAGAAACTAGGTGTTATTGATTTTCTCTTCTTTTTTGTCCTAGCATTGTCAATCACCTCATAACATAATTATTCTCTAATGTGCGGCGTTGGATGTCTGTCATTTCACGAATTAGTGCCACCACGAAGCCTCATTGAATTAGGTACCACGTCACGGTGTTTGTAAATGTCAAATAAGTACCACAGAACAAGAAACAGTTCCGTGCTATAGAAGATCCATAGGTACATAAATAGATGAAAATAAAGATTGAACTGAAAGCTGAATCAATTTAACCGTGTCACGCGATTTTTATTGTTGATTGTCAAGCCTTTGGCCACCATCTCATATAAGGAAGTGAAGATGAGGCTTAAGATGGACGCACGATTTCTCAGAAGGAACTCATTCACCCTGGATTTGAAGACTCCAAGGGTGCACCTGCAGCTGTCACAGAAATAGAAATAAATATCTGTTTTTTAGAAGTTCCATTATGAAATGAAGAAACTGAAAAAAAAAACATTCGACTGATATGTTTAAGCTGAACCAAAATTAACTAACGACAAATAAGCAGATTCTTCACTTTTCAACTTCAAGCTTCCTGATGAACAAGTTTACAGCGAAACTGCTATAAAGGTAATCTGAAAATGATTGAAGATCAGACTACGGCGCATATTATGTTCAGCAAAGAGAATAGGTCTTACAAGCCATATAAGTAAATGTTACCAAACTAACACTTCCTAATTAGAAAAGTAAAGTATATTTATTGCAATTACACGTGGAAAAGTTGCTACACACAAAATGGGTAACAATGTAATTTGCCCTTTAAGGGCATGCATTTATTTATTTTATATCTTATATATTTGATGTAACGTTTCTAAATAAATATATGTATAATTATAATGTAGGTAGACATGGACAATTTGTCACATCCCCCCTACATAGGAGACCATCCACTCGATGGACCGAAGACATCGTAGCGGTCGCAGGGACTGGATGGATGGAGGTGGCTCAGGACCGCTATTTGTGGCATCGTATGAGAGAGGCCTATGTCCAGCAGTGGACCTGTAGGGGCTGAATGATGATGAATGTAGGTAAGTACACATAAGCAGCTTCTTCTCAGCTATCTTACGTGAATGTAAAGACGGCATCTAACAGAAAACTTAAATATGCTAGTAATTATAGCAAAACTTTAGCAAGCAAAACAAATCTCGTACTTAAAATACTAGCTAAAGATACATGAAGTTTATGACTAGAAAATAAAGAACAGTGACACAGGCAACTTGTTCCGCGTTAACTGATATTGGCATGCTAAATAGTCTGACGGCTAGTCAAGTTAAATGACATTTGTATAATACGACTAGGTACTTCAAGTTTCTATTAGCAGTAAGTAGATTTCAAACTGTATTTTTGTAATTAGAGGTTTTCGATTTACAATAAAAAAATAAAAATAAGTTCTAAATATCTCGATAGATGGAAGTGCGTCAACTGGAAATTAGGGTAATGCCAATGCCAAGTGAAAGGAAACCAAACATTTTCAAATTTTTATTTGACATTCTCATACCCTAATTTCCAGTTGACGCCCCCTGCCACCTATTGAGATATTTGGAACTAATTTTTTTCTTTATAAAAATGCAAATCGAAATCCGCTCATTCGATTTTGACAATCGTCTTGCCTGACTACGAAACACTTTTGTTAAATTTTTTTAACTATAGATCAATTAATACAATTTTATTATATAATAAAGTATTTTATCCTTATATTGCCCAGCCCTGGGACGATATAGGTACCCATTTAAAAATATAATTTTAAACTTCATAACGGAGCTCTGTAGAAGGAACATAAAGGGAGCTCTCACACAATTTTACATAAAAAAAAAATATTCTAAAAATAACGAATGAGTGAAAAACTTTAGCCGCAGAAAAATAAATAAGTGAGCCAACAGGTGATCGGCATTCTGGCTTCTATTTCAGCGAATAAGCATTATCATTCAACGTGGCTATACTGCCAGCATTCTGGAACGGAGCGTGTCTTCTGGTGACGGCTTTGGTTTTTAGGAAACTGATCTAAGTCAAGACAATAGTTGTAATTTATCTCTATTAGTTGAAATACTTGAGGTTCATCATCATCAGCCCATACACGTCCACTGCTGGATATAACCCTCCCCCGTACGACGCCACAAATAGCGGTCCTGAGCCGACTCCATCCATCGACTCTGCGACTGCTACGATGTCGTCGGTCCATCGAGTGGATGGTCTCCCATGTAGGGGGGGGATTTGCCATAATCACCACGCTTGGCAGGCGGATTGGTGATCGCAGTGTTGGTGTTTAAAAATACTCAGAATGAAGCTACTGCCCTTCCTCTGGTAGGTTCCTTTAGTCGGCTCTTACGACATCCACGGGTTGAGTTGGAGGGGTCGATATTCGTACGCCGCGGTCCCACGGCGGATACTTGAGGTTAAAGAAGCTTTCTTTCTCATAAAAACTAAAGAAGTTCATTTACAATGAGAATAATTAATTCGTAAATAATGTTTAAACTACCTCTATGACTTATGTACTTATACATAGTTGTAGGTAATCTGAGTTCTTATATAATAGTGCTATTTAACATTATTTAGGATACTTTGCTTTGGAAATATTATATATATATAATATTAATACGAATCCTTATCAAATTAATAGTCAGTGAGCCTAAATATCATAGAAGCTTCTTTGAAAACGGAAGGAAGCATATATAAGCTAGATAGAACATACGTAATTAGAATAAAGAAACTATTAGTTGACATCTCGCGTAGTAATGATAGTAAACAAGGTTACTAATTCGAAAGGTGTTTTTATGAGTCATAAAACTGTCAATGTATTAGTTAGAGATACCTTCCGACTAGGCAAGTAGAGCGAGGCTCGAGTGAAGGTAAATATAATTAAGTATACTGTATTATCTCGAAAATTTGCGGTTTGATCGGTTAGACTTCACAGAATAAGGAAGCAAATAATAAAGTTGAAACTTCAGAACACCAAGAATACTCAGCGTTGTCAAATAATTTCGAATCGTATATTTTTATGATCGGTGTGAAACGGAAGCGTTGAGATGCAATAAAAACTTAATTAATAGATCCATTCCATTACGGACTAGATTTCCTACAGTCGTTATCGTAATCGATTTTCACGCCTTTCTTACTGAACTTGCAGCTTATCTTTATCATACCACATGCACTGAGAGCACCTGGGTATGATTTCATTGATATTAAAAAGTCGCATTTATATCTGAGAAATGTAATCAGTAAATTGTAGTTTTAAGAATGCGCATTGCGCACCATTTTGTAAAAAGGGTAGCAATGGGATATTGCGTTCATAGGAACAGAACATACCCATTTGGAAAGGCGTAAGCGCAAAAAGTGTGTTTTTAATTAATTACAACTTAATTAAACAACCAATCGAAGAATTAAATGACATAACTAAAGAAATACTTCTAGGTTTCTTGACAAAATAAAAGGCCAACAAAAAGTGTGGTAAGTGTGCTGTTCCCGAGATAAATAGCAAAATATCTGCAAAACATGTATTTTTCATCGTGTTTTTAAAACACGTAATTCAAGATAAAAGTTCAAAGTATCATCTCCCTAAATATGAAAGTGGCAGCTTTTACAAAGATAAATAATGATTTCGAACACGACATTGCTTATGGCGGCCCATAAACAAAACACAACTTGATGTTGTGCTGCATAAAACGGCTCGAACTCCGCTTTCGTATTCCCACCTACAAAACATGCATGAGGTTAGAGTAGGTATGGTTTGAAATGGTAAAACTACAGAACTTTGGCCTTTATTGTATTCACTTGTTAAACCAGATCATACCCCAGAACATGACCTACTTGGCATTGCACGCTCACCCTGAGATGTTATGGTAACAGTGAAACCAGACCCGATCGATCTTGTCCTTCAAACAGAAATTTCAAGCAAACTGCGATGCGACTATGGTGATACCAATTTTACCAATTTTATTTCGTCACAACGCTTTTGTAGATTTGGTACTTTTGGAGTTGTTGACTTGTGTTTTTTATTTCTTTATATGTTTTGCGAGTAGATGCAAACTTTTTACGGTTTTTTCTCATTCTATATTCTCCAAACGAGAAACACAAAATCTTGCGCTTGCGCTTGTTTTTTGATTGTTCAATTTTCTTTAAATAAAATAATATAATCTTATATATAAAATTTCCATGTCACAATGTTAGTTACCGTACTCCTCCGAAACGGCTTTACCGATTTTTACCAAATTTTATATGCGTATTCAGTAGGTCTGAGAATCGGCTACAATATATTTTCCATACCCCTAAGTGATAAGGGTTGAACGCAAAACAACGTTTGGCGGGTCAGCTAGTAAATATATATAGAAAAAAATTACATTATTTCAATATTTCGCAATAATTACAAAATATTAACATAATGTAATTCTATTCTTTTGAATGCTAATATACTTTTTGACCAAAGTTTAGTTATTTATTGTAATTGAAACACCTACAAAGGATACATTACAAGTTTAAAGCAGGTATGTGTACAAAATTATTGCACGCATTTGTGTTCCCGCAATTACAGGCGGCCACATCTAACTTCGATAATAGTGAAGATTTAGTTGGCAAACAATATGAGATTCTATAAATTACTAAATTTTGTATAACAGTTAATTTAATACAGTTTAATTTCTGAGGATATACTACAGCGGCATGTTTGCATTGCAACATTAAAATTTACAACTTATCATGTCAAGTAAAACCGCAAGAAAATTGTTGTTTTTATTGGTTCATAAGATATAATAAACATGATTTAATCGCCACTGTCCACGTGATAATACAATGGTGAATAATAATTGTAGAGTTAAGACTCAAGTGGACGTAAACAATAAATAAGTAAATATTGTCGGACAATCCGCACAACATCATCTAGCCCCAAGCTAAGCAGAGCTTGTGTTATGGGTACTAGATGACTGATATACATAATACAATATATTACATAGATAGTTTATAATATACAAAGAAAATACCTAGAACACCGGAGACAAATATTTGCAGATCGTACAAACATTTGTCCTATGTATGTATTATATTGTGTTAAGTATATCAGTCATCTAGTACCCATAACACAAGCTAGATGGGGGGCTAGATGATGCTGTGTCGATTTTCCAGCATTATTTATTTATTTATATTATTTTAACTGTACCATGTCAATGTATTTATGAAAATTTATTGTACACTCATAGAAATATCGATAGATTCCCTAAAAATTGCTACATACATAATGTAAATACTAGAAATAAGAACAAATTCGCTTTGCCCAAAACAAGGCTGCACAAGACTAGTGTATCTTTTAAAGGGCAATGTATACGCTTCTACAAACTCCGAGTAAGTTGCAAAAATTATCAATAAATAAATTCAAGCAAACTATCAAACATATCCTTTGTACAAAGGCTTATTACAAAATATCAGATTATCTAGAGGATAAAAAAGCATGGGACGACTTTTGCTCCAACTCGAAAACTAACAATCTAACAAGGTAAAGGTTTCTTGTTCGCTTCTTTACTTTACCTAAAAAGATTGAAGTGAACAAAAAATCAAAGTGATCACTTTATTTCCCTGTTTTACTTATGTAATTTTAATTTTGTGATGTGTCCAAGAGTCCTGTAAGGTCTAAAGGAAAAAAAGCACTTTGATATTTGATATTTAATTATAATGCCAATTTAATTCTAGAACATTCAGATAAATCTAAAAAATTGTAGAGATCTCATTTCAATAATATTTAATGTAATAAAATCGAGTAAGTATCCACACTGAAGCAATATGCGAATATGGGCGGTAAAATCGAAGATTATTTGAAGCGGCAAAGCGAGGCACACCTGGCTGTGCACAATATGAATAGAACCATTTTATTGTTCGGTTTTAGCGATTATATTAAGTTTTATATAGATTTTGCTTTTTCTTACCTTTTTAACTGCACAGGCGTAAGCAGGTCAGCATAACTGGGCCCATCTTATTAAAACGAAACCGATACATACAACATTTATATGCTGAAAAACAACGGCCCGTAAGCAAATTGTGCTCATTTTGCCGAGCTGAAATGGTTTATTCAATAATGGAATTATTCGAGTTAATATCAAATGTTGCAGTAACATAATTGCGTTTCAAAAATAATACCCATTTCGAATTGGAAAATTCTGATAAAGTTGAAATTAACACCGTAGTTTTCTTCATTTTATTGTAGGAAGAACAAGTGAAGTATCAAATATGAAAAATCCGAGTTTTTTTTCGTTGCGTTTCAAAAATAATACCCATTTCGAATTGGAAAATTCTGATAAAGTTGAATTTAACACCGTAGTTTTCTTAATTTTATTGTAGGAAGAACAAGTGAAGTATCAAATATGAAAAATCAGAGTTTTTTTTTCGTTGCGTTTCAAAAATAATATCCATTTCGAATTGGAAAATTCTGATAAACATGAAATTAACACTGTAGTTTCCTTAATTTTATTGTAGGCATAACGTAATAATAACTAAAACATATGTATATGAAATATCGAGAGTTTTTTTCCTTGAGAACTTGTAGCACTCCTGGACACGTTACAAAATTTAAATTATACAAACAAATACAAATACAAAAATCCTTTACTGTAATCCTTTACTGTACCAGAAAAAAAAACATTACAGAGAGATATTACATGGACGGACAAGTACAATGGGCGGCCTTATCGCTTAGAAGCGATCTCTTCCAGGCAACCTTTATTATATAAGTTAAAAGTGCAAATTATATAAGTAATACTAGTAAAAAACTGCTCTCTTTGATTTTTTGTTCACTTCAACCCATTTATAGTAAAGAAGCGAACAAGATACCTTTACTTTGTTAGGTTGTTAGTTTTCGAGTATATAAGACGCAACATAACATGCTTATATTCAGTAGGTACGAGTACACAGGTACCATGTTGACTGAACATATGGCATATAAAACGTACCTATGGATAACGAAGTATTGATAACCTTTCAGGAAACCTTTCTCTGCGGTGCAGAAATACTTTTTAGTCTGTGGTCGAGCTTAGAGTTAGTTGCAAATGTTGCAATTATTATAAATCCGAACACATTAATTTGCTTGTTTGAAAAAATTAAAAACTACCTATATTAATATGTACCTAATACCCTGAGAGTAAAATTTTATGGGACCACCTCGGGATCATTTTTTTTAAATTAGTGAAATAATTCCATAACTGACGGAGAAATCGACAAACATCCATAGAAAAAACACACATAAAGACGAACATGAAACCTCCTTTTTCGAAGTCAGTGAAAAGACTTCAAATCGACAATTAGATATACTATTTTGTATGAAAATCAACAACAAGAAAGTTAATTTTAGTTTAAGTACTGCGGGATTTTTTTTTGCAGTTAAAAAAATGGAGTATAGGCTTATGGTTAGCAGGCATATATTTAAGGTACGAAACATTCATAGCAAAAGCTAAGTACGACACATAAATTGTGTTAGTAACTTAGTAGGTAGGATAGGTACTTATAAAATCATCATCATCATTATCTCTTGTCGACCCAATGCTGGGAACCTCTCTATTTAAGCAATTCGCCTCGGTCCTTTGCTAACTTATTGTGAGGTGAAGTTAATTGTGAAGGATTATTGCAATACTTAGGTATGTATATTTTGTATAGAGCAATAGGTAGAAATGTATGTAATCCAAAGTACCTATTTTTATATCGTTTTAAAATTGAACATGAAAGAGCCGTCAGAGTAGATTGTCTCTTTAATATTCTGCATAAAATAGTTATATACTATAATATACTATAACTATATATGCATAAATTTTATGCCTTTCGGTCCGAATAAACGGTGTAGGTATTGAGGCATTTTCTTATATGAAGATAGTAAAATATAAATTACCTAATGTACTTCCTTGAATTTTCAAAAACAATGCATTGTTAGTCCCGAAGACGTTGCAACCCAAACATTTACAACATTTATAAGCTTTGACACATTTTACGAACGTGGCAGAATCCTTTTCGTTTCATTTTGCTGCTGTCAAATCACGTTGGAATAAAAAACAAAAAAAAATTAAATAAAGAATCAAACAATTTCACAGCACTCGCGATTCTCTTTCTGAAATTAAAATTTTTTTCGTGAGCTTCGTTCGAGCTTTGTGCGGGACGACCACCGCGCGGGCGCGCGTTTTGTTACTGCATGGAGGCGAGGCGGCGGCGGAGGCGACCCGTAAGGCGGCGGCGGAGGCGACCATGCGCGAAACGTCAATTCTTCACCTTATTTATCTATCACCTACGTTCTACCACCAAAGCAAAATGCACGTGGAGAGCTGATTAATTTGATCTAAGAAATACTAATTTAATCCAGGATTTATTTATTTAATTTCGACTTTAAACCATCCGGCCACTTTTTCGAGTTTAATTGCGTATTTTCAGGCGAGTGATATCTGAACGATTAAGTGCTTGTAGTAGAAATATGCCAGGTACGTATGCACCTACATATAATCTAAGAATAGGAATAAAACAGAAATGCTTTTATCTTATACCTCTAAACGAGCAATTCTTGTATATATTATATTGTATATATAATCGGAATCTCGGCAACGGCTCCAACGATTTTTATGAAATTTAGTATATAGGGGTTTTCGGGGGCGATAAACCGATCCAGCTAGGATTCATTTTTAGAAAATGTAGTTTTATTCGTTTTCCAATAATCAACTTTATCGATAGGGCACTCCCATAGACAAGATTTCAACGCTACAAAGTGTTCATCTACCATATATGACAGTGTTTTTTTTTTATTTACTGCACATTCTCGGATACGACGTCACAATGGGGTAGGACAGTTAAGATAGATGAACCCATAGACATAAATCCCATTATTTTTGTTCGTTGATACCAGCCGTGACATGAATTGGAAAACAGCTCTACCATGTCTGTTGGAAAATATGACTCTTCCTGACATCAATTGGCGAATAATAATACTATTTATACAATTTCCAAAAAAACACAATATACACAAAAACCGAGCATAGCTCGGTCATCCAGGTACTGTAAATAATGTGTTCAAAAACAAGCAAGTTTTGTTAGGATCGAGAAGACACCTAAATAACGTGGGAAGCATTTCCGCAAATTCGATTTGAAACAGTTGGTTTATGTAGTTAGGTAATTTAGATACTAGTGGCTTAACCTACTACTCAAATTAAAATAGAATTTACTACTTCGATAAGTAGTTACCGAGCAAGGTCACCCATTTATTTAACGTTCGTCCTAAAATTCGAGTTACATTGGCAATTTTCTCAATGAATAGTTTTAAATTGGAAAATGGTGGATGACGCGGTGGATTCACAAAATTAGTGTATTGAGGAAGTCATCGTCTCGTTATACTTACCAATTGTTTTTATTCCAATTAAGTAGGTACATAGGTAGTTGTTGTTTTGTTTTACCAAATTTAGTTTGAGAAACTGTCTCATTTCAAAATGCAACGTTTTTGTGTACGTGAGAGACCAAGACGGTGGAAAATAGTAATTTATGCCGTTGCTGAATTTCAATTGGGTTTTTGAACGAAAAGATAAACAACTATAAACATTTTATACATTAACCGCAAGAGGCAAAACAACACGGAAAATATCAGAAAAATACGTAAATTGCGTATTGCACCCACCTACAAATGTTAATTTATGTTAGTTCTGTGCCAGACATTTTTTTATCTTATACACGTTATACACCGCTAGACGAAATTAGATAAACATTTATAGAGACGATACCAAAAGTTTTTTTGGCGATTTCGAATTCAGAACATTCTTTTTTAGCGGCATCTGGCATTTTACCTCCTCTATCCATCTATGTAGGTACTTACCTACCTATTCTCAACAGATAGGTAAATGGGTCAGGTACCATTTGTTACGCTATAGGTAACCAAACCATGACTTATTCTTTTGTGAATCCATATTTTAATAATACGACTCGCATGACCAGTCATCCGAGCAACAGCAAAAGTATTTCGTAATCATAAAGTAGTAGAGAAGTAAGCAGTTGCTATCGGCGACAGAATTGACCCCTTCAACTCAGCCCGTGGATGTCGTAAGATTCGGACCCCTATCTAGAGAAAGGGCAGCAGCTTCCTTCTTTGTATTTAAACAACTTCATTGCGATCCTCGTAAAAAGGCTTACTAACAAAATATCAGACTATCTACTAGAAGATAAAAAAGCTTTGGGCGGATTTTGCTCCAACTCGAAGAATAAGACCTAACAGGCTAAAGGTTTCTTCTTTACTTTAATCTATATACCGAAGCGACAGAAATAAAAAATATCACTTTATTTCCATGTCAGTATTTTAAGAAATTGACCATGACAATGCCTTATTTACGGAAATAAATAATTTTTGGCTTTGATTTGATTTGGATCGCCAATCCACCTTTCAAGGGTGGTGATTATGGTTTCGTTGATTATTATTACCTAAGGGAGTCAAAACCCCACCTTGTTTCAACGAGGCACGATCCTCAGTGAACGTGTATGTCAATGAGGGGAAAGAAATAAAATCTCATGTTCAACTAAAGATGCGCGACTGCGGATGATCTGACTATTCGAATGATCTACAACGACTAATTTCCTCATTCGACTTGAATATTAGTAATATACTAATCTTCAAAGTCGAATGACAACTACTAATTAGTAATTACTAATGCCCTCTACGAATTGATCACTCATGGCTCCAATTCGACTTTGTTATTCGACCGATTGTTTTGTGTGATTGGAATGAATTAATTATTCATCGCTCCTGCGGGGATTGAACGGATTAGTAACACTTTTTTTATCGAATCGAAACCGAGTCAGTCAGTCGAACGAACGACTCGCGATTACTAACCAAATTAGTTACTAATTTGCTCTAGTCATCGAATGATTTGTCAAGTCGAATAATTCGAATGAAATCATTCACAGTCGCGTATCTTTATTTTCAACTAAAAACGATGATGTCTATAGCTAAAGAAATAGGTAAGTTTCTTTTACGGACAGGAAAAGTCAGGAACTAAACGTTTCAATTAAACAGCCTATCTACTACTACCTAGCTGAGTATCTATATAATGTATACGAATGTATGTATGAATCTAATGTAGGTAGGCTATATTCACGCTACGGAAGTTATCAAGGAGATAGATTAGTTAAGAGATTAACAGCTAAGGGAATATTAAATTGGAAGCAATTTCTCGTGTGTACGCCTCGTATCTTGAAGGCCGATCCACAGGAAATATTAATGCTAATTATTACTTGAGCTTTACTTTAAGGTTCTACAAAGCTTTCTTGGTGCTGAATTTTGCATCTTTTTTTATCTCCTTGAGATAGAAGGAGGCAGCTACTGCTGTAAATATTTTAGTGGTTGAACGGAGTGGCGTCAACTCTGCAAGTTTAATGTGTGGAGCTTAATTGTTTTCGGAACAGCCACGTACAGTGAAGAAAGTTTCCAGACGTTGGGACCGTGTCAAACAGAGTTGGGGACGTTTGGGTGACCTGAGGCTTAAATCTTCTAGAGGCGCTTGTTCAAAAGCTTAAATACCTACGTACTAACTGAGGTTAGAATTTGTAGGTTAAGTGCCAAGTACTAAGTCAAATCAATAGGGTTTTAAGTAAGCTAGAAAGTAAAAAAAATACAAGCTAGTATTTCTGTGGCTAATACATACATACAGCTTTAAATAATTCGATATAGGAATTTTATTGCAAATGACAAATTATGTTGACATATTTAAGATCTGGCTCAAAAATCGTAATATTTTATGCTTGTGACCCATTTAACGCTCCATGACGTTATGGTATTCATATTTCGTAATAAAAATGAATCCCTTTAGATATACGTGTATACATTCGTAAAAAGATTTACACAAAGACAATTTCAATATTCATACGCAATCGAGATTCGATCTACATACATATATGTATTTTACAAATAGATTAAGGTTGTAGGTTCTTCATTTTTAACTTCTTGATCAAGGCTAATATCAAGCAGTGTCTATTCATCATCATCAGCCCGTATACGCTCACTAGTGAACATAGGCCTCCCCCAAACGACGCCACGAATAGCGGTCCTGAGCCACCTCGATCCAACGACTCCCTGCGACCGCTACGATATCGTCGGTCCATTGAATGGGAGGTGTTCCCACAGTTCGTTTCGCATTGCATCGCGGTCGTCACTCGAGAACCTTTACTTCCCAACGGTTATCAGTTCTACGAGCTACATGGCCTGTCCATCGCCACTTCAGCCTGCTAATTCTGTTAAATATGTCAGTAACTTTGGTTCTACTACGGATTTCCGTATTCCGGACTCTATCGCATAGAGAAACTCCGAGCATAGCTCTCTCCATAGCTCGCTGGGTGACTTTGAGCTTATGCACAAGGACTATAGTGAGTGCCTATTACAAGATTATAAAACCATAGCAACATTACACAGATTACAGAATATCTGTGAAACGCTTTACCATCCTACTATAATAATATAAATGTGAAAGTTTGTATGGATGTACGGATGTACGTGTATGGCAATAGATTAACTTCGTCTGCAAATAATAAAACACCAGCGAAAGAAACCTCAAACCACAACACGTTTAAGAAATAGGTACTTTCGTCAGAAACGGTATTTCACAAAACGGTTTCTGAGAAAATCAGATGACGAAAAAAAATCCCCGGCGCCCACCGGTAAAATATTTTTTACCTGTCCTTGAAAAACAAGACTAACGTAATGTCTTCATTTCTAAAATATCTATTGATCTCTTTTCTGTATCTACTTTTTCTAGAGTGCATCGAGTTATAACCTATAACTCACTCTAGAAAAATTAGATAATGTCCACTAGTAGCTGTAGCTAGTATACATAGCGGCACGTAACTTTAGCGCTGACCTTTATTGCGCAGAAGT
Source organism: Eupithecia insigniata (assembly GCA_947859395.1). NCBI lineage: Eukaryota > Metazoa > Arthropoda > Insecta > Lepidoptera > Geometridae > Eupithecia > Eupithecia insigniata. Next base: position 5,283,194 of record OX402009.1, on the reverse strand, counting down.
AAAAAATAAGGTCAGGTACCTTATTTTTTACTTCTGCGGTACATTACTCATGCGCAGCTATCGCCTCCGCGTATCGCTTAGCGCTAGACTTACGTGCCGCTACTTGTAGCTATGGAATTTATGACTCAGCACCATCTTTCATCAGTTGGTTGAGTGAACAATGTTTTGAAATGCTTGGATTTCTTATGTATTATATGTTCAATGTGTAAAATATATAAGTACCATCCTAGTTTTAGCTGATAATTAAATAATAATAATGTACTTACTAAAATAATTATGTAGTTGTCAGGTACTCTGCCGTCGTCACTCCACAAGGGCCCTATTGAAAACCAGCACAGTATTGGACAATTTGCCCAATACTGCATAACGCTGAGATAGGTACCCTCTTTACCCCAGTTTTAATAATTTGTTAGTATATTAGAATTCGATATGTCTCCTTATGTTAATTTTAGACTATTTATTTATTGTACATGTGATTTGTGTGTAAATAAATAAGTAAATTTTATCTATTAAACTGACGTCACGATTCGCTACAGTCTTTTGATTAAAATAAAATGTTCTATTTCAGTCTACTCAGTAAAATAACTTGAGTAGATAATTTGTTTAGATACTAGACGAGAGAGTTATTTATCTATAGTGCTTATTCTTAAAAAGCTTGGTTTTACAAAGTTTTAGTAGTAAGTAGATTTGTAGGTAAATATTATAACAGCAGTTTTTTTCTGTAGTGACACCACACCATTCTACATTTCGTTTAGGCATTTATTTTTTAAAAGTTCATTGATTTGTGGTTGACAATTAAGTAGCCGCCGTGGGGCCGCGGCGTACGAATATCGACCCCTCCAACTCAACCCGTGGATGTCATAAGAGCCGACTAAGGGAACCTACCTGAGGAAGGGTAGCAGCTTCCTTCTGAGTATTTTTCAACACCAACACTGCGATCACCAATCCGCCTGCCAAGCGTGGTGATTATGGCAAATCCCCCCCTACATGGGATACTATCCACTCGATGGACCATTCTGCGCTGGGTCGCTACTGCAGCCACACGCACTCGTTAAACCCCCGTATTTCTCCGACCGGTTATCTCACTAGTGATGTACTATTAGTCTATCGATAAAAATGGACAAGTTTGTAATACGTTCGTCGTCGACCCCGGATTTGGCTGAAAAGCCAACTAAAAGGTCTCGGGAAGAACCTGAACTGTGGCAACATCCCAAAAGGTTCGCAATTCCCAAACCAGTCTCGAGGGAAAGTGACATCAACACCAGCAACCGCTTCAGCAATCTTCCTGTGGATAACGAAGTACCAGTATCAGACGCGTTCAAACATGCCACCGCGAAGAGAATACCCAGACGTATCCCACCTATAGTCTTGGAGTTACGCGATGATTGGGTTCACCATAACATCAAAGACATCATCGATAAATATGATAAGGACTATCATCTTGAGTACAAGGGCAGTAACAGAGTCAAGATCCAATGCTACTCAGCCCAAAGTCATCAAGCTGTTAAAGGAGGACTCTTGATCGAAAATGCAATTTTCCATACCTTTACACGCAAAGATGAAAAATCTCCGAAGGCGGTAATTAAGGGCCTACCCGCCTATCTTAAGGAAACATTGGCGTCTGATCTTGAGCTTCTTGGCTTTCCGGGAGCTACAGTGACACCTATCAAGACCAACAGGCCACTTCAATGCCTACCCATGCTTGTAAATTTACCAAGCGGAACCAATATGGCTAAGTTCAAGCAAATTAGATACATTGCAAACTGTGCTGTCACAGTGCATCGTTACAAGAGCAGCAATACTTTGGGCACTCAATGCTACCGATGCCAAGGCTTCGGCCATGCGTCCCGGAATTGCAATAGACCTGCAAGATGTGTTAAATGCTCTCTAGCGCACCCAACTGCGCAATGTCCCTCAACGGGCTTTATAGAAAACGTTCGCTGTTGTAACTGCCAGCAAAACCATCCTGCCAACTACTCTAAATGCAAGGAGCGAATAAAATATCTTGAGCGCATAAAATCAAAGCGCGAGACTCTCCGAGGCATCATCATCCCTCCTAAGAATAGACCGTCGACCAAGGCCCACGAGGGAGTATCCGAGAAGGAAAGCGCTACTATGCGCATTAGTCATCGCACAATGGCTGAAGTAAGCTGCCGTCCGGTTAAAGCTTCACATCACCCTGAAGATCGAGTAAGGCCTGAACCTGTTATGGAGGACACGCAAACGTCAGCTCCAGTGAAGGACGACCTACCATCAACTCGCGATTCCACCACTACCGAAATGCTTAATATTCTTGCTGCTATCAAGAACCTCAAGCAAGAGTTTATTAAGTGTGAAAGCTTTATGGACAAAGTAATATTAATTCTGTCCCATGTTGGTTATTATTTTTAATGTAAAAGGCCTTCGTATATTGTACTGGAACGCTGATGGCGTCCACAATAAGCAGTCGGAACTGAGGAACATGGTGAGTGACCTAAATATTGACATCATTGCACTCAATGAGACAAGACTGACGGGGCGTCTTGTACTCAAAATACCAGGCTTCTTCTGCTACCGAGTCGACAGACGTTCTGATGGTGCTGGCCAGGGTGTAGCCATATTGGTTAGAGCTGACATAGACCACAATCCAATAGATATTCCCATTATTCGTAACCTTGAAGCTGTAGGTATAAGTCTTCAACTGGCTAATGGTAACATCTCTTTGTACTCTGTTTATCAGTCCCCCAACCTGCCCTTGCTCACATTGTCAGATGACATTAAAGCTCTCATGAATACGAGTTCCAAAGTGGTTGCAATGGGTGACTTGAACGCAAAACATCCATATTGGTCCCCTGGTCCTCCCAACTTCCGAGGTAACCTTGTCTATGAACTTATGCTGCATGATGAGGTTATAGTTCATGCTCCTTCTGACCCCACCCTGGTTCACTATCGTAGCGAGCATGATCCCTCAACGCCTGACCTCCTCCTTACTAAGAATGTTCACACTGTCGAGGAGATCAAAACCGTTCATGCTCTTTCTTCCAACCATCTACCGGTTTTAGTCCGCCTTACAACCCAACTACGACGTAAACCAATCACTAAACTTAATTACGCGAAAGCGAACTGGGATAGTTTTCGTATTATTTTAAATAATTCGATTATCCTCAATAATTGCACCTTCAAGTCTGCGTATGAAGTCGATTCTGCTATTTCCCACCTCCAGGGTTCAATCATTGCTGCTAGAGACTCTACTATTCCAGTCACAACGTTGAAGCCATGGGAATCGTCTCTACCTAGAAATATCAAAAGAAAAATTAAACACAAAAACCAACTTAGGCGTTATTCGGCAAAAGAAACTGATTGTACGGTCCGACAAACACTTAAGCATGAAATAAATAGATATCAGAATGAAATTAATGCAGCCCTGAAAGTACATAGAGACGAGTTATGGAACCGCAAGCTAAGAAAAGTAGATAATCCTGGTACAGATCTTTGGCGAATAGCCAAAGGACTGAAATCAAACACTTCTTTTACCATACCTCCCCTCAAAGCGAACGATGGCACAAAAGCTTCCACTGCTAAAGAGCAATGCGAATTGCTAGCGAACTCCTTCTTGGAAAATATGCTCCTAACTTCTAATTGGGATAGTGACGTAAAGCAAACTGTAGATTCATCCATTAATCAGCTTGACATCTCTCCATTAGATACACCTCTACTAGTTCGACCGATGGAAATTAAAAAATGCATTGACAAACTTAAGCCACGTAAAGCTCCTGGGCTGGATAAAGTATCAAATCACCTTATTAAAAACCTACCCCAAAAAGCTGTTGTTTTGCTGACTAAAGTATTCAATGCCTGCCTTATGCTACATTATTTTCCCTCAGCCTGGAAAGCAGCTAAAGTCATAGCCATACACAAACCGGGTAAGGACCCTACAGAGCCTTCCGGCTATCGTCCGATCAGTCTTTTGCCTTGCCTAGGTAAATTGTTTGAAAAGATCATTTACCATCGCTTACACCGTGCTACTGACACTGTGATCATAGACGAGCAGTTCGGTTTCCGCGAAGCTCATTCAACATCGCAACAACTAGCTAGAGTAGCAGAGGCGATATCTCACAGTCTTAACATCCACGAATCTACAGGTATGTTTTTGTTAGACATTGAAAAAGCTTTTGATACCGTCTGGCACAAAGCTCTTTTACATAAATTGATTAAGCTAGGAGTTCCAATATCTCTTATCAATCTGCTACGATCCTATCTATCTTGTCGCTCATTCTCTGTACACATAGATAACTCATCATCGAGACCTAAACTAGTTCTAGCGGGTGTGCCGCAAGGCTCAATCCTCGGTCCCCAATTATTCATTCTGTATATCAATGATATCCCGATCCAAACACGCACGACACTTGCCTGCTTTGCTGATGATACAGCTTCACTTACCTCTTCTAAAGACACCGACTTAGTCATTTCTCGTCTACAGCTGTCCCTCGATCTTCTCTTTTCTTACTTCCAAAAGTGGAAACTAAAAATCAATGCCTCGAAAACTGAAGCCATTATGTTTACGCGTCATCGCTCCTTACCACCTCGAACCCTAAAAATCGACGGATACGCCATCCCGTGGAGTCGTACTGTGAAGTACTTAGGTATCGTTCTTGATAGCAAGCTAAACTGGAGTGAAAATACACAAAAACTAAGACTAAAAGGAATAAAAGCAATGAACGCATTAAGCCCTATTCTTAACAGAAACTCATGTCTTAGTAGCAGTACGAAACTCAGTATCTATCGAACCTTAGTCCGTCCCTGCATTACGTATGCTTGCCCAGTTTGGAGTAGTACCTGCGCAACAAACATAAATAAACTACAAGTCATTCAAAATAAAGCACTAAAATATTCTTATAACACCCCTTTTCGTACAAATCTTTACAAATTACACGTTAACTTAAAATTTCCAGTCTTAAAAGATTTCATTTATAAGCTTTCTAAAAAGTTCTATTTACACAGTAATCGCAAAAGTAAAAATAAGCTCATCAATAATATTTGCAAAACAAGAAAGAAAAATTTGCAATTTATCGATAGTTACAACCGGTACAAGTTACCCCATCACTTGTTTCTTGAGTGCAATGAATAGGCAAGTACAATGGCTCACGCAGCAGCGCGCATGCTCTGCGGTGCGCGTACGCTGATCTCGATCTTAAAACCATTGCGCTTAGTTCGATAGCAGCGTGCGCGGTTCGTCCGCACGGTCTGCGCGGGTGCGTGGGTGACTGTATGGCAGTGACTAACTAGTATTCTTTTGTTCTCAGCTGGCTGCTTTTGTTCCAAACTTTCGGCTGCTAATTGTGTGATTTAAATGTTGAACTGCTTGTTAGAGATACCCTCTATTTTAATCTTGTATCCGATGTTTTAGTCAAACAAAGCAACTTGATATAAAAATGGTTATGTTATTAAATGCAAAAGCTCCTCTAAAGCTTGCATATTTTGTAGGAATGTATCTACAACGTTATTTATTTATTTTAAAACTAAACCTACTTATGATTAAGTAATTATGTTTTGTAACGCGAAATGTAAAAATACCTACGTAAGTTTTGATAAGCGCACGCCCAGCTTCTAAAACGTTTATTATTTAAATATATGTTTGTGCATTCTAGGATTAAATTTACACTAGTAATTGTACCTAACTAATGTTATTTAAGGCTTTAATAAAGAATTTTTGAAATTGAAATTGAAATTGAAAACTCGATGGACCGATGACATCGTAGCGGTCGCGGGGAGTCGATGGATGCGCGGCTCAGGACCGCTATTTGTGGCGTCGTATGGGGGAGGCCTATGTCCAGCAGTGGACGTGTATGGGCTGATGTGAATTAATGAATGAAATCAAGTAGCTAGAAAACTTGGTATCATCAAGTACTAATAGGCATATATTGGTTTTCCGCACGAAGATAAAACATAGAATATACTATACATATAAACATTGGTAATATAGCTGCTACAAATAGCGATAAAGTAGGACTTTTGCCACTCACCGAACAGCATTCACCATTGAGCATAGTGACGACACCGTCAAAGTAGAGGTGTTAAAGTATCAACGGTTTGTTTCCAGCGGATAACCATCGACAGGTTGCAGTTGCATGGCGCCCTAACAGGGGTCCTAATACCTGGCCCCTAAGTAAAATTTTTAAGGCCTCTCACACTGTATGTATTAGGATTGCTAATTAAATACTTTATTGTGAGCAACGTCTCGTCGTCCAGCGCGGTGTCCAGCGAATCCATGCAGCAATGTTGTTGTTGTCGATGTAAATCCAAACAGAGACAGGCCATCCAACCAAACTGTTTAATTTACCCTAGTGCTACTAATAGTGATAAAGCGGTACTTACGCCACTCGCCGAGCAGCAACGTCTCATCGTCCAGCGCAGTGACCAGCGAATCCGTGCAGCATGTGTTGGTGTTGTCGATGGAGATCCGCACAGAAGCGCAGTCCGCCGGCGAATGAGGCAGCTGCTCCGCCGACTGCGTCGCAACTCGCCCGTTCGCGAGTCGTAGCGACGCCGTCCGCCCTCCGGTACCTGTCGCCGCGCCACCTCCACCATCCTCGCATCTGGAAAGAGGAGCTAACGTTAGTATGTATCAGTCTAAATCAGTAATGATGGTCTTCAACAATGGGAAAGTTACCAATATAATTATTAAATTAAATAATGATTAAGTTAATAAGAACTAAAAAGAAATATGGTTGTTACAGGTTGACCGAGTCACTGTACGGCGAGTCGTGACACATAGTCCTGTATATAATATAAATTGCCAAATCTGTGTTAAATGTACTTTTAGTATTTCGAAAATCCATTTTAAGAAGGCAAGGCAACCTCTCCCAAACAAAAGCGCATTTTCCCATGCGGATTTGTTGCTGTTTTACGTAGAATGAAATGGGGCGCGCTATGATATGAGTGACAAAGCGCGTCTAACTATCTAATACGAAGCTGTCATGTGGCTGTGTGCGTGTGCTTGGTGTTGGCACCATTTTTTGATATTTTGTTGTAATATCTGATTAATTTTGAGTAAACGATTGAATACAAAAATATTTTTGATTATTTATAATGTTGGATATATTTAGGATGTTTGCAGCGCGACAGATTTTCGAACAAAGGCGTCTATTATGCATAAAAAAATGCTTGAAGATCACTCGATTTGGTGGTCAAAATTAGTTTCGCTCTCATTGAATATGATTATGTTTTCAAAAAATAAACCACTGCGAACATTTCTCATCCGATTACGAATGTATGGAAAATTTCAATAAGATCGGGGATATAGTTTCCAAATGAAGCGGAAAGTACGTTTAAATGGGGAATAAGGCTATCCGTTCCGTTCTTAAGGTTACGTTCACACAGAAGTCCGTTTTACGGGACTGTTTTATATAGTCTGTATCCGTGTTTTGCTCATACGGCTACATCCGCCATAGACGAACAAAAACGGATACGATCAAACGGTCTGCTGTGTGAACATACAATCAACTTGCAATTGAAATAACAGTTTAATGTGGTCTCTATCGAGAGATGAGGAATAAAAAACTTGGGCTCTAAAACCCATTTGATATGGCCCGATGAGACTAAGAAATTAGAAACGCCAATTAAAAATGACCCACCACGCCTAGGTCGACAAAATGGACAAAACCTACATACAGGAAGAAAGGTTATTCTATCAACCGTTCGACATTGGTCCTTGGATTGTAAGAGTGAAGTAGAGTCATTATTTTTGATTGATTTTACCTCTAGCAGTTTTATGGCCGAAGATATAAAATATCTTCCTGCTGCGCCAGCTCAAACAAACTTTATCTATCTCTAAGCATACGATTATTGCAAGAACCTAGCAATAAAACTGGAGTTCTAACAATTTATGACACAAACGACCTAAAAACTAGAGATTGCTTTATGTGGAGTCCCTGCGATGGACTTACTGTATTCCTACTGTGCTAAGCTGATGATATATTGTTGGTGCTTTGCAGCTGAATTTACTTAGGTGGCGTTGGCTATTACTTAAGTCCTAAGTAACTTAAGTTCGTTCTTTTTGGAAAAAAGTTGTAGTCGTCCCCTTAGTCGTTTGTTTGCACCGATGTTGTTCCTTTACCGGTATTTACGCCAACATTTAGAGGAATCCAGCATTCGGCAAGCCACCGTCTGCCGCTTGTAACAGTATTGAAAGTATGTTTATGGCAGGCGTCCATAGTTTCCCCCATAGCCCAATTACCCAGTCCATCCATTCTCCACAATAACATGGCGTTTTTTTGTTATTTTCATTTTCCTTTTCAATAGTCTCTACACCTGGCGGATATCATCTTCGGGTGTATCATATTGTGCAACCAAGGATGATACCCGCTATGTGTAGCTCTCGCCTTTACATTAATTCTCATAAAGGGCCTCTGTGCTGTTGGCTTCGGCTCCACGCATGCCTCCCAAAGGACCGGGTCACTATATGGCCCGTGATCATGGAAATAATAATACTGGACAACCCACACAGCATCATCTAGCCCCAAGCTAAGCAGAGCTTGTGTTATGGGTACTAGATGACTGATATACATAATACAATACATACAATGGGACTTAAAGTCTTTATTGACAAAGAAAATAACAATCAAATAATATAAAGAAATTAAACTAGTATAAAATATACAAACATAGATAGATATTTTTATTATACATATAAACTGACCAGAACACCCTGAACAAATATCTGCAGATCGTACAAATATTTGTCCCGAGGCGGGAAGCGAACCCGCAGCCTCCTGCGTCGCACGGACCTTTTTTTATAATATTAGTTAGGATTATCAAGATACTTACTTGACAAACATAAGCATTATCAATGTATAGCTTTGCTACGTGAAAATATACGGAGAAATATATACAAAATTTATGACCGAAATGAGTACCAATATTTGTTTCTACAAACAAAAACGTGAATTTCTACGAATATACGATCACTTTACATCTAAAAGCTCCTTCAAATATTCATAATTTTTTATAAACGTACCCAAAATAACATGAGATGATTTGTTGAACAAATAAAATTTTTAGGAATTACGATTGTGTATTCTCTACTAGTTATTACAGAGCTTTAATTAAAATAAACTTGGTACCAACTGTGTGTTTTTACTAGTTCTGAGAAAAGAAGTAGAACAATTAAAAATGTTATAAACCTTGCACTAAAATAGAGTTGAAACGTCTGCATTTTGCTCAAAGTTATTAAAATAACGCTTGAATCTAGAAATGTCTTACGAATACAAATAGACATCCTGCTGGGAGTCGTAAAACACTTCATTCGTATTTCGAAATGTAGGAACTGAAATATGATTGTTTACTTACAATTAGTAAACTTTGCATGGGCTCTGTATGTTTACTTATTGTTTTTGTTATTAATATAATTTGATGTTTACTCAAAAACGAAAAGCCGATAAATTCAAGTTCCTTTATATTTTCACTGTTTATGGGACAAGTAATCCATCGGGAAAAAATAAGTTCTTCTGGGAAAGTGTGGTCCATCTTAGGCGACATCTTCACTTACTCAAATGTGATGGTGGTGGTCAAACGCTTTACTATCCTACTATAATAATATAAATGTGAAAGTTTGTATGGATGTACGGATGTATGGATATTTTTTACTCTTTCACGCAAAAATAACTGAACCGATTAGACTGAAATTTGGTATGGGTATAATTTGGGACCTGGAATAACATATAAGCAATTTTTTAACTCGATGAAACGCGGGCGAAGGCGCGGGCAGCAGCTAGTTATCAATAAAAAAGTTATATGAGACCATTCTGGATTCGTTTTCTATACAAATCCTACTAATATTATATATCTCAGTTTGTGAGAATGGCTGTATGGATATTTGTCCTCTTTCACGCAAAGGCTACTGAACTGATTGGGCTGAAATTTGGTATGGGTATATTTTTGGACCTGAAATAACATACAGGCTATTTTTCATCCCGATAAAAGGCGTGCGAAGGCGCGAGCAACAGCTAGTCTAAAATGATCATCAAAATCGACCCACAATTGAGGCTCTTTAGTCAACTGATCCCGCTCTAAACTCATCCCACGGATGAAAATCAACGAACATACATACATAAGAAAATACATACATACAGTCGAACAGACGAACATAAATCCTCGGCCTTTTTTGAAGTCCGTTAAAAACAGGCATGATTATAACAATTTGCCTAAAATTCTAAAGCTTACCCCTACCAGTACACATCGAAGAATCTGGAACAGATCGCTAAAAGCGATAAGGCCGCACTTTGTACTTTATGATTGTCGACTTTTCCTTCTGTATTGTATTTTGTAGTACAATAAAGAGTTATTTATCTATCGGCAGTAGGTACCTACGGTAGAGTCTAGTTAAGTTATTGTTTTTTAAATGAAAAGTGAAATGAGTAACCATGGAGGTCACCCGAAAGGTATTTTGGTAGATCAGATGATATCATCAGGAAATACAATCACTAAATGACGCTCACACAGGATCGATGAAGCTTGCATGTATTTGACGACCGATGTGGCGCGGTGGGCGAAGGTCCGCCTGCGACGCAGGATGTTGCGGGTTCGATTCCCGCCTCGGGACAAATATTTTTACGATCTGCAAATATTTGTTCAGGTCGTTTTTCTATCTAAAAATATATCTATCTATGTAATATATTGTATTATGTATATCAGTTTTCTAGTACCCATAACACAAGCTCTGCTTAGCTTGGGGCTGTGTGAATTGTCCAGCATTATTTATTTATTTATTTATGTTGAAGAAGAATCTTGTACACAGTGTCTCCGGCTGAGATAGTCGAGAATCAAATCAAAAATTCTCTATTTCCGTAAATACAATAAATGTACACTTGGAAAAGGTCAAATTCTTAAAATTAAACACTGACATGGTAATAAAGCGATATTTTTGATATCGGTCGCTTCGGTATGTAGACGTAAAGAAGCGACGAAGAAACCTTTAGCCTGTAAGGTGTTATTTTTCGAGTTGGGGCAAAATCTATCTTAAGCTTTTTTACCTTTTAATCTAAATAGTCTGATATTTTGAAGTTAACCTTTTTACCAAGGATATGTTTGACAATTTGTTTTTTAAATACTTACATATATTATATAATACAATAAACAAATTAAACTACTATTTAAAATTGAGCTAACTGCAGATTGTTGCAAACAATCTACAGATAAGCTCAACTGGTCCTTATCAATACCAGTCGGAAGCGTCCCCAAGACGCTGGCTGCATTGCCTCGCTGTATGGCAATGCTAATGCGCTACGCCAGATACTCACCAGGGCCCGTACTCGTAAAAACGAAATCGAAGTTTATGATGATTTTTCGTGCAAACGCTAATCTTATGCAAGCGACATAAGAGTTGTTTTTGCGCGAAAACGAAAAAGAAACTTCGATTTTCGTTTTCCGAGTAGGCCCCCAGCTCTCGGGTCACGCGTCGCTTCGACCAGGCGCTCAGATAATTTTTTGAAAAACCGGAGAGCCTCGGTACCCCACGGACCTAGAGTCTCGACTCCAAGGGGAGCAAATGTGTAGGCTCTGTCGAGACCTGCTTATTTGTATATATACAATTTGTTTGCACTTATTTGATTTGAGGAAGAAAAGATGAGAAAAATAGGTATCTAATAGATACTTGCTATTATTAAAAGGACATATAGCCTGACTTTTCTCGACTCTTCGTGACTGAGTTTTCTTTTTTCTCGACCCTATTTTCTCGCTCGGCAGCAATAAGCAAGCTGAGTCGATATTTGAAAATTCTCTGACATCAAAAATACAAGACCTACATTGTCTTTATATTCAAGGAAATATTTTCTCGCCATATAACGGGCTGCTGAACCATAAAGCACACATTTGCTTGCACGGACCCGTAGCGAACATTACTCATGCTAAGACGTAGCTTACGAGCGGCACACTAAAAACTCACTTGGGAGAACTCGAACTTTGATGTAGCTAAAAATAATGGTAGCTGAAATTTCTAAATGGACCATTATCTCCCGAAAGACTAGTTTTCATTTATATACATATTTATTTATGTGTGTAGTGTTACGGTCGCGTATTTTGGGAGTGAAAATCACAATTTATTCTACAGATCACATGTACAGATTTCTCTAGAAGCTAATCGGAAGTCTCTCCATTCTTATATTAAGCGGAAACGGATACAAAACATAATATTTTCATAGAGTAACTACAGTGTTGCATAGACAACAAAAGGTCGACATAATAGACAATATTTGTTGGTATTCAAACATGTAGTGTTAAAAAATAAATAAAGAGAAGATAGATAGAGAATTCTATGTATCTAATAATAATAAGTAATAACCAATACTAACCAATAATATGTATTTTAATGCAAAAAAATATTTTTTAAAAACAAGCTTTTGATTACCGAATGGCTTAGGAACACAAATCCAACGAGCCCAAACTCAATGAGATTAGGTCGTTTTATTTATTTGTTCCTTATGTTCCTATGACCTCCATCCAGATCCTTCATCAGGATCCTGGTCTAGGACCATAGTACTTGGGAATACAAACCCAATTAACCTAAATTCGACCTTCGTTTCGTTTAGGAGTTCCTACGGCCACCTTCGGTCTCCACTGATTATTCATCTCGATGATACCATGATATTGATTGCATTGTCATTGAACTTTCAAAATTGATCGCACAAAACAAAAGCTGGTAAAAATTAATTACCCATCTTCCTAAAATTAAATCTATTAAAAGAAATAGGTCTTACTTATGTTAAAAACTGCCCTTCGTGCGAACTAAAATTCGTTCAGCCCTTAGTAGGTTTTTATTCAATATAATTTATTATACATAGAATACAACATAATCTATTTATTATTACCCCAAAAACTTACAGACTAGTAACATTCAAATGAGGAATGTTTTTTAATTAATTATATATTACATTTTATTTGTTTTTTTATTAATTGTTTCAAAACAATCAACATTACGACAGTATTATGCAATCATTTTCATTATCTAATAAATACGTGAACTTTTCACAAGGTATAATTTAGTTTATTGCTATTCAGAACTATAACTTTCCGACCCAAGGAAATAACAGTTTAGGAGTTATGATTTTCTACAAAGTTATGTAAGAAGTCAGTAGGTAAAACTCCAATTTGTAACGCACGTTCCGAACAAATGGTAAAAGCATGGAAATTGCAATTAGGTAACACTTTAGTTACTGTTAAGATGTTCTACATTCAGTCTCCAAATAAGAAAGAGAAGAGTTGCAAACTTCCCACCTTATAAAACTTTTGAAACTATCATGGTTATTTACAACACTAAAGTTAACGGGATATTTACCATGATATTGGAGAACTCAAAACTCAAATCATGGTAAATATCCCGTTAACTTTAGTGTTCCCACCTTATGTTAAATATTACTAATTTGAAAAAAGGTGATGATGAACGGCTAACAGGCTAAAGATAATCTTCCTCAAAACTTATTCCAATAACTTAACAACTTTAAATTCTTTTTTCGAAATTCTTTTACGGACTACTTACTATTGTATTTACGGATACATTGAATATCTGATTTACTGTTTAAAGCTAAACGAAAAAAAAATGAAAATGAAAAAAAAAAAAAATTCTAGAAATTTTAATTCAGGTACAGGATTCCACACTAGGCAAAGCCTGTATCGCAGAGATCCAAAAAAAATAATTGTATAAATACAATAATAATAACAAAATAATTGGGCTTTCCTCAGAATTTTCAAAGAGCCAAGCCTTTTTTCAAAGAGCCATGCCGTTTTCCCTTCAAAATTATAAGTACAGAAATACAATTTTACATGTCAAATTTTCGTAGATAAATACAACATTGAATTTAAATTGCAAAAGGACAAAATAAATTACAAATAAAATCATAAATGCGAATACTTATAAGGTTTACAGTTGTAATAGTTCGTTCACAGAATATAAATTCTGCTCCCAAATTACTCAGCACGTCCATTGGAAAATAGGCTAATTACCAACCAGCAATGAAACAGCAGAAACTAACCACATTAGTTCAGAACTAAGACATTTCTCAATTCATTATCCCAAAGGAGTATGAAGGCCTTGAGCTTTCAAGGTTAGCAATATTGGCTGGTGTTTCCACCTTACCTCGGGGAGCAGGGGAGTCAGAACATGACATATCGTACCCGGTTGCCGTTCTATCAATTTGGAACGGGAAAACTGGCCGGAAAAATGAATTTGAATTTCAGAATTGTATTTTTTAAATTGATGTGTTTTTGTTTTTAGTGTTTCTAATTTCAAAAATGCACTTAGCTTAGAAATAAAATTTTGAATATTTTTTTAATTAAGTTTTAGTCATTGTCAATTTTTGTTTCACATTGCATTTGTTCACCCCACGATAAGCAGAGCTTGTGTTATGGTCACTAATACATTTAATACAATATTAATACATAGATTATACATACAAAATACGCAGAACACCAGCGACAAATATTTGCAGATCGTACAAACATTTGTCCCAAGGCCGGATCGAACCCGTAACCTCCTACGTCGCAGGTGGACCTTCACCCGCTAAGCCACAGAGGTATTCAAATACAAATACCAGTCAAGAACTAATTCTACTACTTTAAGAGAAAAGTCAGGTCACAATATTCGATAGGTACCCTATGTATTTTGGAGTAGTTATACTGCTCCATAGTATTTATTACATAGTATTTGGTAGGGTAGATAGATAGATATATAGAAAATACTTTTAGTGTACACGTAAAACTTGAAAACAGTTTACAAAAATAAAAGCAACATAAGTGACAATGGGCGTTCTTATCGCTCAAGAGCGATATCTACCGAGCGAGGGTACTAATAAACCATTAATTTCGTTTTTGAATTTAAGTTTAATTTTTTTATTGTTTTCATCCCTAATTATTATTTTTATTAGATATTATATTGTTGTATTATATAAATTGACTATGTAATTGTATCCATTTTATTTTAATTAATGTATGACTAGTGTCATTGGAAAACTATTTCTGTACTCGCTCAATAAATAATAAATAAAACCTACGAATTTCACCAAGGACCGACAATATCAAGAGCAGAAACTCGTGATTTTGTTTACCTCCTGTGTTTTCTCGTCTTATATTGATATTGACCTTTCTGTTACGTGTCGAACTGTACCATGTATTATGAACCCGACGAGGGAGCTCAGGCACATCTCCAGCATACTCTGACCCCGAAACCGAGTCATTTCCTGAACAATAACACGGATCTAATCGACTACCGGGGGCCGTGTTCTACTGGTTACCGAAATGGACGCTTACATAAATTGTATAATATGTTTGCAGAGTGAAACTGCGGTTCCAACATTGTTTTTATTGTTGGTTTTGTGTTGTTTCGTTTTAATTGAAAAGTGTACAAATACAGGATAAGTGTACTATACAGGATGACCTTGTATTTTTTCGGTTTTTTAATGAGACTGCTACAAAAGTTGACCTAAACACGCTTTTTTATATATCGATTGATTTGTGGTAAAATAATACCTACTAAAATATTTTTATTTTATTGGTAAAGTAGAGTAGACAAGTATACAGAATGAATTTTTGAGACGGGACACATACCTACGGGATAGTAAGGGCAGGTACCTCAGCAATTGGAGTTACAGGAAAACGATCCTAGGAGACCATCCATAACTTTTTGAAATAATTTTCTAAACTTCATTCATAGATTTTGGAACAATTTACAGTCGGCAAGAAATTGACAATTTTACTTAAAAAAAAATATTTCAATCGGTCCTGTTTCTTATAAGTGTCTATTGGACCGACTGAGGTTTAAGTACTAGAAATGGCAGAATTCGCCCTGCCCTTACTGTCCCGTCTCAAAAATCCATCCTGTAAAGATCTTAGTCCATTTAAGAAAGTTTTGTCGGTGTAAGATAAAATTGTATTACATTTTAAGCTATAAGAGCCCTTATCTATCACACTGGCGAACACTGGCCTCGATGTTGATAATCGCGGCTAGCTCACTGGGTGCCCGCGGCGTCATCGCGGCGTGCTCGCGGCGTCGTCGTGGCGTGCTCGCTGAGTCGACGCGGCGTACCTACGTACTCGCTGCGCAATTGCCTCGCTTTGAAATCGCTCACAAATCGCCAGTGTAAAAAGGTTGTAAGACCCCCGCATCTTCTTTGTTTTTTAGGTTCCCTATTTTTGTATTGTATTGTTTGGTTATTCCTACTATAATATTATAAATTTCAAAGTTTGTGAGTATGGATGTTTGTTCCTCTTTCACGTAAAAACTACAGAACTGATTGGGCTGAATTGGTATGGGTATAGTTTGGGACCTGAAGTAATGTATAGGTTACTTATTATCCCGATAAAACGCGAAGGCACGGGCAGCAGCTAGTATATTTAAATACCTACGTCGTATTATGTGTCTGGTTTTTATTTAGGTATTTATTAATGAATTATACAATACTAGCTGCTGCCCGCGCCTTCGCCCGCGTTTTATCGGGATATAAAATAGCCTATATGTTATTCCAGGTCCCAAACTATACCCCATACCAAATTTCAGCCTAATTGGTTCAGTAGTTTTTGCATGAAAGAGTTACAAATATCCATACATCCATCCATACAAACTTTCACATTTATAATATTAGTAGGATATTCACCAAGGCTACAAGTTGGTGCTTACGTAGGTAAATTAATTTGAAATGAACTAAGAGAACTTTACACGTTTAAGCTTTGATTGCAAGACTAAGTAGACATGGAAATTTGCTCCCTATTCCCAGTTGGTCAATATTTATTGATGGGAAATAGTGTTTTGATATGGATAAAAAATGCCTTAGTATGCATGTCACATGCAACTCAGAATTAAGCCCCTGTGGTGCAGTGCCCGTCGTGACCAATATTCCTGGTTCGATGCCTGCCTCAGGATAAATCATGCGATGTATTATTTTTATGGAAGTAATTGTGTGAGTATTTTATCCCAAAAAATAAGGTTACCTGGCAGCTATATAACTCAAGCTCTGCTACTTTGAGGTAAAAAGTATGTCTAATAGAAAATAATCAGATCCGATCAAAATATTTGCTGTTATTAATTAAATATTAGAAAACCTGATTTTCTATTCGTTAGATTTTGTTTGACATTCAAGTCCCTTCTTAAATATCAAACGGATGGACACTTATCGTTACTTTTTCAAAAAGCCGAGTAAATTTGTTTTAAATGAATTATGAAAGTAAATTTCTTTCAACCCTGAAAACTCCGCCCGAAATCTACCTCGTTCATCTACATTGTACCTAAATCTTGTTTGCTGACCTAAATGGATTAAATTTTAAACTGAATAGCGCTTTGAGAAGATAAACATGAAAGAGATCGAATTAGCTCCCAAAACAGAGGCGTTGGAATCCTACCTAGTCCATTAGGTATATTAGTTTGATGGAGGAACTGCAATGCAGTGGCCCATAAAAGTAGCCAACTGACTATATTTATTTAAAAAATAGTTTTTTATTAGTGAGATATTAAAAAAAGGTTTCTGTACAAAGGTTGATTTGCTCCTTCTACGATAAACGAAAAAGATTAGCTTGAACCTTTTTATTTATTTATTTCTTATTGCATAAATGTACCTTTAAACCTGGATTGACCAAAAGAATCAGAATCAATAACTTTATTTCTTTAGGCTTACAAAATAAGCACTTAGACGCTTGTAAAAATATCAGCGTGTCGCTTTAGAAATAGTGACAGAACATAGTAAATAGCCAATAAATAATATATTATAAAAAATAAGTCCTCCGCCGCGTTTATCTGTCTGTCTGTTTGCGATAAACTCAAAAAAGAACTGACCGGATTTTCATGCAATTTTCACCAATCGATAGGTTGATTCATGAGGAAGGTTTAAGAATATAAGTTATGTGTAAATTCCGAAGTCTAATGTCGGGAGGGTCGGAAAAAGTCAAGCCGCTTGGGAGCTTTCATCGAAAACGACGCCTAATCCCTTTGAGATATAGGTATGCTCTTACTTCCCGTGCGAAACCGGGGCGGGTTGCTAGTGAGAAATAAAATAAACTCCTAATATTACATTGCTTAGTCGGTATAAATAGATGAGGTACCATTATATTCAAGGTCTTCTGAACCTTCTACCATGCGATACAATCTAGTAGGTAGACGCCACAACCAACCTCATTTCAACCCTCTATCCATAGACACCTTTAGCTTATCTATCTTAGTTAATAGTATACAGAGGGATATTCAATCTTAGTCGAAATAAATACCACCTTAAATGTAAGATTGCCTGAGAAAATGCTATGAGAGAATGCGATTTACGATACTGACGGCTTGACGATACTATCATGTCAACTCAACGATATTATCAACTCGACGATACTATCAACTCGATGACTACTATCGACTCTGAATCGACGGTACTGTCTGTCGACTCTACAAAACTGTCAATTCAAACACGTGAACCAAACGACTTTACGACTACTGTCGACTCGACGACTACAAAAGGCTCGACCAAACTCTCAATTTGACGAAACTGGCGACACAACGAAACATTCGTTTGACGTTACTATTAATTTTAAAAAACCCCTAAAAGCGTTTGAAACATCCTGTATACAGTAGTATCTATTGAGTTAACCCTTGATGTTCAGGTGGGCACGCGACCTCGCGTGCGGGGTCAAGGTGGCGCCTATCTTGCATCGATGAGCTTTGCGAACACCCTGTTTTACGTCAGCGGTTTTTCAGGTGAGAGAATTCGTTTGCTGATTTTGAATGCCCTTAAGACAAATCATAATTTTTGAATAGGGATCTAATCTCGATTTTTGTGTGAAACATGTTAAAATGATCACATCGCACTATTAGGTACACTTTTTGACCTTCGGGCAGTTTGGGCTGAGCTTTCACATAGGACCTGGAATAAAAGTATATTTTTATTACTTAAATAATACTAATAATAATAAGTACCTGGATGACCGTTTTTTTTTGGTATATTGTATTTTTAGAAATTATATTAATAACGAATTAAATACAACACTAAGCCAATGAGTATATGGTTGTAACCATAAATATTCATTGGCTTAGTGTTGCTTAACAACGACACCTGCTGGAGTAGCTTTAGTATTGTGTCGTTAGACCAGTTGGTTGCTCTCGATAAAAAATATGGTATTAATTTTCGCCAATAGATGTCAGAAAGAGCCATATTTTTCAGTTTATGTCACGGCCAAGGAATTTATATACTAACGTCACGGCTAGTTATCTACGAACAAAATGGACTTTATTTTATAAAAATCCTATCTAGATCGATTTATCGCCCCCGGAACCCCCTGTATACTAAATTTTATGAAAATCGTTGGAGCCGTTTTCGATATTCAGATTAAATGTATATATCCAAGAATTGCTCGTTTAAAGATATAAGATTTAAACGTTGTCCATAGAAACAATTTGTGAAGCCGCGGGCAGTAACGAATTGTAAAATATATCATGAAGGAAGCTTAATTTTAACTTAGTTAGGTACTTCTAATCGTTATTATTAGTAAATATATGTAAGTTTTTCTTAACTCACTTTGAGAGTCCCGACTACGAGTAATCAGTGAGACCAAAAATAATGCCTCCGCCATCTATCAGCGAGTAGCGAAAGTAAAATGTGCGCCATCTGTATGTTTCAGCAAATACTACTAGTTCTGAATTTCACTCACAATTCACTAAGGAAAACCTACTGAGCATTGTGTAGAAAAGTTATCTTTGTTCGTTGAAATGGAGAATAGAAAGAGTTTTATATTATAAACCGATTTAGTGGTTACAACGAATTTATATACTAACAGTGGTTACTACGATAGTGTCAATACTTTCGTTTAGAGTGTATTCTTTTCTTATAAGCCTTTACCCGAAAGAAGATAATCACGAATTTCTTTCAATATCCTCGTATTAAAGGAAAATAGTCGGGATTCACATAAATCCTATCATAAACTAGCTAAGAATAAAATAGAATATAATTTATTTCGACACACACATTAAAAACAAACAAAAACATGATGAAAGTTACAAAAATAATGGGCGTGAGATCGAAGCGGTAACAAGGCTGCCCAATTACGGCCCTTACCTACACAGTGGGCTAAGATTGGGCCCTGAAGGGCTTAAACTTTCAGTAAATATGTATGAGAGGCTTTCTTGTTAATGAAATATAATAATATCCCAAAAATTCTGAATTTGGCTTTTTTTCGAATCTTTTAGCTTTTTTTTTAAAATATGTTTCTCGTTTACCTGTTTCACACTTTTTATTTTAAGCGTGTATGCTGTACGAAGCTCCACCTTAGCCAACTTAGCGGATTTATTATTATCACCTTATTTACTTATCACCTTAGCGGATTCACGAAGTTTTCAAAAGGTACCGTTTTGACTGAAAGCTCGAAGATTTATCTAGGTGCAGCGTGGATGGTGAATGCATAGAGTTGAAGAGAATCTTTACTTGTTTTAAGTATATTTTATTAGGTTAACAATTTGAAATTCTGTACAATCTACCTACACTCAAGTACAAAATTTGCGATCAAGCAAACCAGCAATACAAATACTATTGGCAGATGCTGAAGACAGCACGGCGGCACGCTGAAGACAGGGCGCTATGCATAGAGATGAAGAGAATCTTTACTAGTTCTAAGTATATTTTATTAGGTTAACAATTTGAAATTCTGTACAATCTACCTACACTCAAGTACAAAATTTGCGTTCAAGCAATACAAATACTATTGGCAGATGCTGAAGACAGCACGGCAGTACGCTGAAGATAGGGCGCTATGTTGGTCAACACGGCTCTCGAACCTACCAATTTTTCGGTAGAGTCAAATTCGAGAGCTAATTCCTGAAGTATTTTTTTCATTTTAACGATTTTTGGTTCAAAATAGGCCAAATATACAGATTTTAGTTAGCAACCGATTATATAATAACCGTTTTCCCATTTTGTCTTCCAAGACCACTGTTACGAGAGGCTTTTGTCCACCAAAGGACATGTACATATGTGCTGATGATGGTGATGATGAATAAACACAAAAGATGGCTTGCCAGCATACAATTGAATGTATACCTTCTTACAACACTCTAGGGTTTGTTATTACTTGCTCTTTTAGCGTCCCTACTAACGTAAAAGGTTCACTTTGGAGCCGTTTCGCAGAATATCTACGGCATTAAGGCTAAATATAGACGGGTCAATAATGTGGGCGACCCGCCGCGCAGTCTGCCCGTTCCTTTACGTGTCGATTTGCGATTTTTGGTGTTCATGGCCTTGAAAATATGATTGAATGTTGATTGATGACGCTGCCATGAAATTAAACAGCTAATAAAAAAAATGTGCCTTCGTCAGAAAAGTAAAGACCGATTGGAATCGGTCTATACATTGAATCGATATTCGAAATCAAAATTAGGATCCTGTGTACCATTCTTTAGATAACTTCAAAAAATTTTGTAAATTCATACGCGTCTACTAGATCGGTTTCGGAGGGTCCGCTGGCTTTATTATACTTAGATATTTACATAAGGTTAGAAGCATTAACACTCCGTAGGAACAAAAAAAAAAACGCAACCGGGGCCGGTGGAACTCGTATACCTATTTAGCGAAATTTGCGCAAATAACCTATTTTCCCTTAGTTTTTATAGCGCCAACACGTTTAAAATGCTCTGTATATCGATTCAGGAGCTCAAATTACGTCAGAATAGTTCAATCCGTCGCACAACCAACTTTTTTTTGTGTGGCTGTGTTATTATTATATATAGCCCTGGTCATGTCACTTTTAGGCAGGCCTCCCCTATTACCTAAGGACAACACGATCTGAAGATTAAAATCTTAAGAATGCACTCTACGCTAAGGTGCCACGGAAGACCAGCGCTGCAGTTGCTCCCCGAGCTCCTCTCTCCCTCTTTTTTGTATTGTCTTGTGTCTTGTGAACCCATAAAAATTATTTTATCTAATCTAAGACATAAAATTTAATCATTGAATTAGTATCTACCTAATGACTGAATAATTAGTTTTTCCTACGGCAGAAAAACAAAAATAAAATTAATTAAATACATTCAAAAGCTTATTAATCCGGATTATAAGGAGTTATTAATATTATAATAGATACATAAAAAATCCGAGACGGGAATCGAAACTGCAAACATCGCCGTGCCATATATAGTTAATAGACGTATTTAGGTGGGTAATTACTTACATAGACGAATTCCCTGGTTTATATTGATTTACTGACTATGACTACTTACGAACCCCTCAGGCATAAAGTCATATGAGGTCAAATCGACACGCTATGGAACTGATATCCTATTTGATTTGGAGATAAGCATCAATAATACTGATTTATGTATTAGGAAACATGATGATTACCTAATATACTATAGTTACGTAGGTATACTTCGCGTTATTAAAGGATGGGATTAAAAATGACAGCCTTTCTAAAGAATGAATGAACACTTTATTGTACTTAAATTAAGATTAATAAAAATCTTCTCTTATATCTAAATAAAAAATAAATCGTTCGAAAGGAGGCGCTGAGAGCGATTTCTTCAGACAACCTAGAACCCTCATGATGTCCCACTAAGATCGTATTGGATGAACCATGATCTAAGCGGGACAGCATGAGAGAGACCGCCATTTTCAATCCCAATCTTTATCTATGCGACTTATAACTACTGTATGTCACGTAAAAGAGGCGTTCTTGGTAGTTCAAATGATAGTGTCTTGGGGACGCTTCCGATTGCTATTTATATGGATCAGTTGAACTACCTCTAGATTGTTTACAACAGTCTGCTGATAGCTTAACTGTTCCAATTGTAAATAATAGTTCTATTTTGTTTCTCTTCTTTGATTGTAATTTTCTTGCTATAAAGGTAAATACTTGTTACAAATTTTCTTCACACCGTAGTCTAACAAACTATATGTACATTCAGCTTTATTCAAATTCGCAAACATATTTGCGAGAGCGAGAAAATCTTAATAAAAGTACTTCCTGCAATAGAAATTGAAATGCTGCAAGCGAGCTAAGAGAGAATGAGTTGTCAGGCACTGGACTTGCGTGCGACCAATCAATTGATTGGTTCAATGTCTTTTGTGCTTTACTCATCCATCATCAACATCAGAAAAGCACACACGCTGCCAACCCCGCTGCTCTGTTTTTATTTTTAATTTTTTTATAGTCACTAGACTTTCGTTTGACCACAATCTCACCTGATGGAATGTGACGATGTGGCCGACGGTGTATTACAAAGGTCTAGACTAGAAGATACCTATTCACTCTTGTTTTGAAGAGACCCAGAATGTAATTGGCCAGAAAACAGAACCAGGTGGCGAGTTTCATGAATGCTTTAGAATGCCGTGTTTTAAAGACCCCATAAGTCCGTGTATACTCGTATAATGAAAATTGCTAAGGAATTCTCGGCTGCCATAATCCCTTCCCACACAAAGATGCAAAGCGTGGGAGCGATAATAACATCGATCTCATAAATTGTGGTCCAGTGGAAAATATTCTCAGGCTGTTCGTACTACGTGACGTAGGCGGATCACGTAGTCTATGAAGTGCCGACACACTATTCAGTAATTATTATAATTTTCTTCCATTTCTGTCAAAAACGTGACGTTTTATAAATATTTTTGTGATACAATTTGCTTGAATTATTTAACATATCTTAACTTTTTCGAAGTTGGTGTATCTTTTTTAAAGGTTTTTTCTGTCTCGATATCTTCCTTAATCTTTATTATAAACTAGCTGCTACCCGTGCCTTCGCCCGCGTTTTATCGGGATAAAAAATAGCCTATATGTACATACATATGTTATTCCAGGTCCCAAACTATACCCATACCAATGTTCAGCCTAATCGGTTCAGTAGTTTTTGCGTGAAAGAGTAACAAATATCCATCCATACATCCATCCTTACAAACTTTGACATTTATAATATTAGTAAGAGTAGGACATATTTTTGAATTTGGTGTATGTTTTTTAAATGTTTTTTTGTTACACGATATCTTCCCTAATCTTCATTACATGTTTACGATTGATTTCTTTTTGTACAGAAAATTATTCCTTAGTGCTCCCATTACACTAAATTCTCAAGGAATACGACTTGTCCGGTTAAAAAAAAAACAGAGTAAATATTCAGATATTTGAGGTCGTTTTATTTAGTTTTGTAATGAAAAACAAATCAGTTTAGAGGTCTCGTTTTGATTTAAAAGTAATTGGATTGATAAGGAAAGACAGGCTTTACTTTTGAATTTAGAACGGAAATAAGACGAACCATATGATGTAGGCGCTACGGTGCTACGAACACGTAGCGCGTAGGCGTCTACGAAGCGGCTTAGCGCGTAGGTGTCTACGAAACGGCGTAGCGCGTAGGTGTCTACGAAGCGGCGTAGCACTCTTATTAGTTTTATAATTTTATTTCTGGCACTCTCTTAGAAAACATGTTTTCTAATAATACTTCCATACTAAGTGCATGGTGCACGCATGTTTGCGCACACGCTTGTGCACTAAGATAGTAAGTCCTCCGAAATTCTAGTTTATTCGAAAGGCTATATTAGGAATTATAAAATCATAATGTACATGGTCACATTTTTGCGGCGAAACGGTTGAACAGGTTTTAGTACTTATGTTACCTTGTGTTAATTTTAGATTTATTTAATAATGTACATGGGTTTTTTTTTTATTTTTTGTTATTTTGGGTAGAATAAAATAATTTTATCTTCATCTTTTATCTTTAATTTAATCTGACATTTGATTATTGTACTGACCGTCATCAAATCACAGGCCACGCCTGTCTATGAACGCGTTAAATTCGAATTTCATATTTCTGGGTGGATAAAAAGGTTTTCCTTTCCCTTTTCATGGTAATTTGATGTTTTACCAGGACAAAAGCCTATGTAGCCTATGTTACTCTCCATCCTTTCAACTAACTCTATGCCAAAAATCCAGTCGATTGGTTGCTTAATTAGGGCGTGAAGGAGGGAAAAACAAACAAACACACTTTCACAGTAATATTATTAGTTAGGATTGCTGACGTAACGTATTAGCTCCAATATGTTTCAGTTATACACACAACACATCAACTAATTTGTAAACAAAGTAAAAACAATACAACTCTCATATAACGTTACAGAAGCATACCAAAACTTGTATATTGCGGAACTTCACAGAGAAAAATAAAAGTTCTCACGGACTCAGTACCTAGAAGCCTAGAAAGCCAGAGCCTTGCTGACGACGTGAGTTGGTTGCGAATTAACCCCACAGTCCCCCCAGGGGGAAACAGACTCCCCATCTTAAGAGGCGTTTGACAAGATAACCAAGGGGGTCTTAGACGCAAACCTAACAGGCTTGGTTTGTAAAATTAGTCCTAGATCTCACAATCAGTACCGAGACACGGGCTCCCTGTGTTAAAAGACTAATTACATAAAATCCTTCTTATATTATTAGTCTGCTAACTTAAAGCACTGCTATCTCTGTCTTCTTCGATTGACATACGTCAGAGTGAGAAAAAACACTGCTTAGCAGCTGTTTTAAGTTAGCAGACCATTATGAATAAGGGGGTTAATGTCAAAGTTTGTGAGTATGGATGTTTGTTCCTATTTCACGCAAAAATTGCTAAACTGATTGAGTTAAAATTTGATATGGGTATAGTTTTGGGACCCGGAATAACATATAGACTATTTTTTATCCCGATAAAATGCGGGCGAAGGCGCAGGCAGCAGCGGCGTTGTACATAATTTCTTTGGTTCTCCTAATGTGAAAACAGGGTTAATGAATAAAATACGAGAATAAAATGCAAGTCTAATTTTTCGCCCATAATTTGACCGAGAAGTCTGGAACCCTGGACCCAATTGAAATGCATTATGTTTTGATTCATACCAATCGTTTGGTTCCTCTAAGATAATTGTGTTGTTTTTTCGCAATGAACAATAATAAAGATTTTTGCGCATTTACACATTTTCAAAAAGGTAGGGTATGTTCTGTCCCGCTCCCATGAACGCGAAATCCTATTCCTACCCTACTCGCACAAATGGCTATAACGTGCCCTCTTTAATAATTTTAGGGTTCTGCACGTTATACTAAAGACGGTAATAAATTCATAAGAGTCTAAGAAATGGATTGTTCCCTCGGCAGTAAGTACCTACGTATCCCTGAAATTATGGATATTGTTTCTTGCGCGGACTTGTAAGTTTATGTTAAATACTTTCCTGTTAAATTGTGATGAAGTTATTCTGTTAGGAGTAATCTATAAACAAAAGGACCATAATTTCGTTTAAAAATTGCATCCCTTATCACAGTTATCACTTATTTCACTAATATTATAAAGACGTAAGTTTGTATGTAGCTAGATATGTGTGTATGTTTACTACTCCTTCGCGCTCAAATAGCTAAACAGATTTGGATAATATTTGGTACCAAGATAGCTTATATGCTGCATTAAAACATAGGGTAGTTTCGTTCCGAATTATGTACAGTATTTCCGTGGAATTATCAAATAATTCTAAGATGTTTATCAACGCGGTAATACCGCGAGTCGTAGGTAGTCGCTTGATGAAGAAGAAAAACCTTCCGTTTCACTTTGCTCCTAACAGTAAGTTAGCATATAAAAATAAACATAAAATAAGTAACCATCTTGGTCTTATAACCAATTGTAGATTTCAAAAATTTTAATTCGACTTTAAAATGAGCATAAAATCAATTGGTCTACTAAAATACTGGGCACGAAATATCTTCAAACGTTTAGAAGACCACTGTTTAGGATTAATATGGAGAGCATTAAATCTCTTATTAAGAAAAAAATACTATCAAATAATAGAAACAAATTAGAACTAGTATTTACAATTGGGCTAACTGCAGACTGTTTACTCTTGACTTTGGAACCCCCGCAATGAATCTTCTCACGCTTGTCCATTTTATTTATACAGCCTTATTACACTACGCTATGAGTAATATCACACAATAAATATCTCGACTTCCAACGAAGCTTACGACATTATAATAATGATGGAGTGAATGACTCATCAGGACTGCTGTATTGTTAACTAGAGGTCGAGGGATTGGTGTGACCTTGAATAACGAATTGATTGTGCTGATTGGACTAAGGCTGTCGACGCAGTGAGCTGCAGGAGCGGAAGCGGTTCTAAGGTGGAACGTTCGTGAGTAACTTGTTTTTTTTTACTCTGTTCTTTTTATTCTGCTTTCTATAAGTAACATATCTCTCATGTATATAATATAAAAATCGCTTGCTGTTCGTTTGTCTCGCTGCAACACAAGAACGGCTGGGCCGATTTTTAAGACTTGATTGGCCAAATTCGTGAGACGTTGGGAATACTTTTCGTGAGACGTTGCGACTGACCACGTCTCATGCGAGACGTTGGGAATGACTCAAATTTAGCCATTTTATTCAACAAGAGTGGGAAGGTAGATTTTATGTACATACATGATCTTTACAGAAGTTAACCTACCTACAAACGTCATAATTTTAAAATTAATAAATAAATAATGCTTGACAGTATCACCCTGCATCATCTAAGCTTTAGGGCTTAGCTTAGGCACAAATTCTGCTTAGCTTAGGCACAAACTCTGCTTAGCTTAGGCACAAACTCTGCTTAGCTTAGGCACAAACCCTGCTTAGCTTAGGCACGGGCCTAAGCCTGTGTTATGGGTGGTAGGTGACGAACTAGGTGTACTAGATGACGGATATTTTATTCATTATACATAGATAACACCCAAAATATCCGGAGAAAATATCTGTAGATCGTAAATAAAAATTGCCCTGAACCCGCAACCTCCTGCGTCGCAGGCGGACCTTCGCCCGTTTCTCCATGTATGTGCCTGAGGATTAATTGTCACGCTTCATTTTGGAATAAGTTATTTCAAAATATTTTTTCTACCCCTACATCGTAAAATCGATAGCTTTGTATTGAGGCAATCTAGATTGAATACATAAATAAATTTATTCAACCGCCATCGGCGAGGTTTTCTATGAACTATAGAAATTGCATGTCCTTGCCGTACATTGTGTGATTATGTGAGTATAAAGTGTGATATAAAGGTCACGGTTTGCTTCGTAGAAAGTGCTGGTAAGCTTTACTTATGGGAATCGCCCTAACTACCTAGGTACTATCAACTTATATTATCACGAGTAAAGGTGGAATAAATTTTTGACAATATTGTTTTTTAAAAAACAAGGTCTTATATCGCTTGCCCCGGGGAATAAAGTCGTAATAGCAGCATATTTTTTCGTCAGGACAAATAAAAGAATGTAATTCTACTATTTCTAACCTATGAAAGCTATTTTAATCATGTTTCAAATACAATGAACCGAAACTCAACGTAGGTAAGTCGTTTCGTTTAGGAGTTCCTTGGCCACTTTCGGTCTCCATCATCAGACCAGCTCGATGGTACCATAACATTGCATTATCACCGAACTTACATAAGTCCTATGCCAAATTTCAGCTCAATCGGTTGATGATAAATAGTCTTGCAAGATTTTCCCCACACAAACTACCAGGACACATAGAATATAAGCTTAAAATAACGTCCTGCTTTTGAAGTCGGTTAAAAATACAGACGGATTGCAGATAAATACTCGTATTTATATAATTTTTAACCAACTTCGGTTGTAGGTATGTGTGTTTTTTCTTTTGTATATGTTCACCGATTTCTATATGAATTGGGCAACGGTTTTGGTTTTTTTTTTGTTCTTTATAAGAAAATAAGTTCGGAATGGTCCCATATTATTTTATTCTCTACTGTTTATCCTGCAAAACCTATAAAATAATGAAAATATTAAGGAATTCGAATTTGATAGAAATGGATGTCTGTTATACTAGGTTAGATAATTATCATTGTCATCATCATTCATAGTCATTTTTTTTCAGAGAAAGAAAGACCAGACTCCGCATTTCCCTGTGGGGTCTGGTCTTTCTCTCTCTACTACATTATTTTACTCGATCTGGAGTGACCGATTGAATGCTTATCAAAGCGTATTGACAACTTAATGAGAGGTACTTTGTTTATCTATAAACCTGTCAACCGAGATGACTCTTGATTGCTCAGTTGCAAAGAGAGCCCGCGCAGGTCGTAATCATAATTTAAAAATGTTCTCCTGTTGTTTTTCATATACTGGAAGGCCTTGATCTATGACGTCTGCGTGGATTTGTATGAAATAACACCGACTCCGAATTCGGCCAAGGATAGGTCGGGGTGTTGGATGCATATTGCATGTCAGATTGCGCTTTGAGAACCAACCTAAAGATTAGATATGTATGTCATAAAGACATTAAAGTGCAATAAAAACTTATATTTGGAAACCGTTTCTGGTTTTTGGAAAAGTAAGATAAAAACAGGATAAAAATATTTTATTTCAAAATTTACTAGATGTAGCCTTATGAATATAAAGTTATTTATACTCATACTCATTTATTCACTGTAGGAGCATAGGGCACAGTTGGATACGTCAATTAAAAAAAAAATATAGTTATTTATGCCAACAAATAAATTTTATTTAAAGTTCAAAAACCATTTATAAACTCATGCATACGAGTACGTATGGGCTACAAGACGTAAAACCTAAAGGATTTCATTGTTGCATGATTTGTCCCTTCCGTGCTTGTAACAATATTGTATTATGGCAAGGTAGAGTTCAAAAAAGTGACTTTATCATTAGGGAAGGGATACCCACTAACATACCATACCCATTATTATACAGGATATGAGACTGATAAAATCTAAATGAATTTTCAAACCATTATGGGCTATTTGTATAAGCTTTTAATATTCATTAATTATTCTCCCTTCCTTTCCAATATAAAGTTGCCCCATGTTGGGTGTCATATTAATGAAGTAGTCCAAAAGTCAATAAACGCGCGATTTTTAATAGCATTCAGATACTACTCCACTAACATGAACACAGGTACCTACCTCAAATGTGGAAATCATGATTTGGGTACCTATTCCCTAAAAGTACCCAAATCATGATTTCCACATTTTGTATGGAGTGTCCCCACGTTGGGTGCCAAACATAGAAGTATTAGGTACCTACTCAAAGTGAAAACCACTTACCAAAACGTTTGGTAAATTCAAAGAAATAAATATAATGACAGTATCATGTCAATATATTTATGAAAACTTATTGTACACTCATAGAAATATCGATCGGTTCCCTAAAAATTGCGACATACATAATGTAAATACTAGAAATAAGAATAAACTCGCTGTGCCCAAAACTAGGTTACACAAGATTAATGTATCTTTTAGAGGGCAATGTATACGCTTCTACAACAAAACCCCTAGCGAGTTGCAAAAACTTTCTATAAATAAATTCAAACAAATTGTCAAACATATCCTTTGTAAACAGGCTTATTACAAAATTTCAGACTATCTAGAACATAAAAAAGCTTGGGACGGATTTTGCTCCAACTCGAAAAATAACTCTAAAAATAACACCTAACAGGCTAAAGGTTTCTTCGTCGCTTCTTTACTTTAGTCTACATACCGAAGCGACCGAAATCAAAATATCACTTTATTTCCAAATCAGTGTTTAATTTTAAGAATTTGACCTGTTCCAAGTGTACATTTATTGTATTTACGGAAATAAAGAAACTTTGACTTTGTTTTACTATTAATACAATGATTTGGTATAACTTGATGTCAGATAAATATACCTCTACCAAAACGACAATTAAAACAGCAAAATCAACACACTTCAAAATAGCCCCGTGTTGGGCGACAGTCTACCTAATAAATCTCACCAAATAACAAAAAAAAATTACTTATTCCGAAATAAATAGATTAAGTATTAAATTAAGTACCTCATCAACATAAAAGTTTTACCCATCACTGACCTCGACTCGAGCAATTTTGAAACTTAATTTCAAAAGTAGCTGCCCCATGTTATACGCCATTATGTAACCATAATGGCTTCAAGGTTTTACCTTATTGGCTCAGGTGATTTGTACCTTACAATCATACTTAATATTCAACCATAATCGTAAACAGCTCGTGCACCGTAACTATCTCTAACATCGATCAAAACTAAAAGCATAACAGGGTGGCGTACAGCGTACAACATTTATTGATCGAGGAATTCTTGGATAGGTTTGGGTTAGGACAGGTTTGGGAA
Source organism: Eupithecia insigniata (assembly GCA_947859395.1). Classification (NCBI taxonomy): domain Eukaryota; kingdom Metazoa; phylum Arthropoda; class Insecta; order Lepidoptera; family Geometridae; genus Eupithecia; species Eupithecia insigniata. Next base: position 5,252,119 of record OX402009.1, on the reverse strand, counting down.
TTGTTTTGGTTCAATCATTACCAAAGTTGTATTATAACTATACACTGTAAGCACGAGTATACATACATTCACTTAAATACGGGTTGTGTAAGCGTAACATCGATACGAGGTGTATAAGTAATAAAACAACGGTTAGTGGGTAACATTTATTGCAAGCATAATGGTCGATGCAAACATTGCAAACAGCTGGCTCCATCAAACGGGGAAATGAAAACTGGAAATGAAAAGCGGTAAGCAGCTGGCAAGCGTTGGGAAAACAAGATAAAGCCCACTTTCCACTGAATCGATACGCATGCGCCTACAGTGCTTATTAAACTCTGTTTTGCCGTTGTTATTACTGAAACTAGAACAGGAGATTGCTTATAATGAATAGGTTGAACATGCCATTCCAAAGAACGGAGTGGCTGGACACAGTATCGAAGCCAATAAACGCTAACTGGCCATGTTTCCGTCGCTTCAGTGGAATATAGACCTTAACACAAAAAGGCCAACGCTGAAAATAGATTGGACTGAACTCTGCGCAGCTCAACCTATTCTCGCTACTTAGTTTAGCCTGCTTGTTTCATAACCAGACTTTCTGTTTCTTTGTGAAAATTGGCTGCTATTTTGGGTCAGTGAAAGCGAATGGACTTGGCGTTGGGAACGTTGGCAGACAGAAAGCTATGAGAAGTTTTAGACGAGGAAATTAAGCTAGGTTTGAAACTCCAATGATTGTTTGAAGGCATACAATAGATAGAAGCAATACAACAGTTGTTTTAAACGCAGACAGAAGCAAGACAACAGATAGAATAGAAGAAGACGTACAGATGATTGGTGTGTTCATGGTCATTGGAGTCTTGGGCAGGCTGGGAGCCAGAGCGCCGCAGCCGCCAGATGGCGTGGCGAGCCGCCACCAGCCGCGCGAAGCCGTGTCGAGCCACACTCGGGAGCGCTAGGCGCGCATCCCCACTGCTCAACAAGTCTCGCGACACTCACCAGCCGGGAGATAGGTGTAGGATAAATTAAACAGGAAACAGTAGACAGGCGTACAATAGCCAGAGGGACAAAGACGAGGGGAAAAATGTCAGTGGGACAGGATACAGGGATAAGGAGACAGGAACACCTGATCAACAAGTGAGGGGAAAGGACCAGGGACCAGGATCACACACGTCAATGGCGGCCTTGACGACGCTACTCCGTTACGTTACAGTACAATACGTTTATTGCTTTGTTTTCAATTTAACACTCTTCAAATCTTCTACTTTTGATTTACTAACCTACGTTCACTACTCGCAAAAGCTCAGCCTAAACGAATATCACAACCGAATATCACAAGCGGTGGCAAGCAAGCTTTGTGGACGGCGACGCTCACGTAATAACCTAACTAATGATTGTAAACGTGCAAAAATTCGAATCACAGAAATAAGCCTTATTCTATCACTGTAAGATTAATTTTTCAGTTGTTATGTAACGGAGCCGCGTTTGTGTGAGGCAGGACGTAAGGACATGCGCGCGGAAGGGGGGCCGGTTGAGTACTGTCGCGCCGGGAGCCGCGCCGCTCGCCGCACCCCTCACCCCTCGCTCGCCTGTGACCCCGCCACTTAGGGTAAACTTGCACTGATGAAGAAAGTATCCTATTTTGGTTATTTTAAAGCCAGGTGAGAACGGGAGAAGAGAGTTCTATCTACGTTAAATAACTACACTCTGCTACTGAGCTTTACCAAGCCAGCACACACAAGCACAGCTTGGCCGCTGTTTAAAGAAAGTGCAAATAGTTATAGTTATAGCTATTATTCGATTTCGGAAGCTCCGTGGCGCATTTGGTGATGCTTCGTCTGTAATATAGAGGTCGTGGAGCTCGATAAGTGCCACGAGAAAAATGTTTGTGTGAGTTACAAGTATTTGTTTTGTGAGCTTTATCAGCACGTTTGACTTTGTATTAAAAAAGACAGTGATCCCCTTAAAATAAGCAATGGTTAAAGCTCTCTGACTTTTTGTAAGACGTTGAGAATAGGCAACGTCATATGTGAGACGTTGGGAACACTTTTCTTGAGATGATGGGAATAGGAACGTTTCACGTGAGATGTTGGGAATAACCTGTTATTTTGAGAAGATGGCGTTACTATTAGTTTTCGTACGTGTTTTATTTTAGTGTTTTTTTTATGCAACGTAATTTAAAATTCTTCTGTTGAAGTCCCACATTAATATGTATTTGTGCAATAGAGCCGGTTTAGCTCAAAAGTTATACTAACTAATCTCCAGAAGTCTTAATCTTAATCTCAGGGACAATGGTAGCGACAGGAGCCTTAGGGTGCATTATGACCGTGGCCCACAATGTGGATGTTACAGACGTACTAGTTGCGGCCGGCCCCAGCTGATCGCGCAACATAGGCTGGGCAGTGCAACGTTAAGGTGCATTGGACTGCCGAAGTAAGTTTTTCAGCATTACGGTCTCGTTTGTCTTCTTTCTTAACTGATTTTGGATGTCAGTTAAGACAGGTTACTTTTTATTCAATTTTAATAACCAGTTCTCGAATAAGGTATAAAAAGTGTTTTTTCTTAACTGTGTTGAAAAATGATTTTGAAAGTGAACTAAAGGGAAATTTCATTGCAGGCAGTAAAAATAAACTCGGGCCTCCAAAAACACAGGCATACAAAAAGCTGTACCTCTCTATTTTATTTGCATTAGCAGTTTTAATTCCCACTAAATGGTAAAGTTCACATTTTGGTCCTCCCTTTCCAACTAAAAACGCACATAATATGGGGGTTGAGATAACTCAACCGCGCTTTTAATAAATGCCAAGAGTTTGACAAAATTCTAGAGAAAACTTCTAAGTAAGATCTCGCTTATAATTTTCATTATCACCAAGGTTGCCTTCATTAGGTAGGGGTCCAATCTACATTTTCCTGGTTTTTATAAATATTATTCCGAATCCGTTTTTAAGCAACTAAGTTATTTACATATTGAAACATCGGGAATTTAATATTAATAAAAACCAGTAAATGACGAAATCATCAATGAGGCTTTCTTTTTCCGTTATTACTCGCAACAAATTATTTGACATTTTACGAATATTATTGACAACTTAGCATACCGATTTTTACTTATTTACTTACTACTTTAACTTATCTAATTAAGCATACTTTTACTTATTTCAATTTAAAATAATTGTTGCGCCCTGACAGGGTTTTTATGCTTTTTGTACCCACTAAGACTACATACACGTAAGAACAATACCTGTTTGCATGAAATCAAAATAAATTATATGAATATGAATAAATCTATATTATACCAATCTACTCATTGCCGTAGCGAGCGACGCAGCAAGCGTAGCTCGCTACGGCGTAGCACTTTCTACGCCGTAGCAGGATATGTATGTACATATGTGATATGCCATCATCAGCCAGTATACGTCCACGGCTGAACATAGGCCTCCCCCAAACATGACCCCAGACGGTAAAAAATTAATGTGTCTTCCAAAAACGCAGGCATACAAAAACCTCTACCTATCTTTTCTCTCTCTTTCATTTAAACAGTTTTACTACTCAGCAAATGGTAAAGTTTGCTATTTCGTTCTCTACTTTCGAACAAAAACTTATAAAATCCGTGGGTTGAGTACGGCTCAACTTACGGATTTTGCGCTTTTAATAAATCCTAAAAGGCTACAAAATTCTATAGGACCGCTATTCGTGGCGTAGCGTCGTTTGGGTAAGGCCTATGTTCAGCAGTATGTGATATATACATTAATAATTATATAATTTGATGATCGATGTGCGATCGGTGGGGGAAGGTTCGTCTGCGACGCAGGAGGTTTCGATTTTCGCCTTGGGACAAATGTTTGTACGATCTGTAAATATTTGTCTCGGGTGTTCTGGGTATTTTCTATGTATAGTAAAAAGAACTATCTATGATATATATTGTATATTAAGATGCTGTGTGGTTTGTCCAGCATTATTTATTTATTATTTATCAATTTAAGTTTTGGGGATCTCGGCAAACCTAGAACTAGTGTTTGAGTAGCATCATAGGAGAAACAAAATCATCAAGATCGCGCATACAGCCCAGATCAGAGAGGATCAACCTGAAGAGCGTATGCTGGTCGTACAAGCGGCCGGAGACCTATCGGACTTTGAGATACTGTTGAAATGACAAAATCGAGAAAGACCCACGAGAACTTCTGGATGACTGGCGATCTCTAGTATCGGAGACAAAGAACCACTCTAGGCTATTGCTTTACGCAAGTAAGCAAATAAACGAATTATGGCAAATAACACAAAGGCGAGTTTTCAAAAAATTCTTGAGTGCCTGGTCGAAGCAACGCGTGATCCGAGAACTGGTGAGTATCTAGCGCAGCGCATTAGCATTGCCATACAGCGAGGCAATGCAGCCAGCGTCTTGGGGACGCTTCCGACCAGTTGAGCTATCTGTAGATTGTTTGCAACAGTCTACAGTTAGCTCAATTGTAAATACAAGTTTAATTTGTTTATATTATTTGATACTTATATGCTAAATTGAATTGCTAACGCAGGCAATGTCATCTCTACATATTGGGAGTGCGTTTATAAAGGGAATTTTTACTTCAGATAACATGATGTCAACCAATTGTATTCATATATGCAGAAAACATTTTCACATAATACGACGACTCTATGAATGACGTAAGATACAGTAGGTACCTCAACGCAACCGGCGAAACGAAGCTAATGCTTTATATGATGAACACGTCTTGGAAATATATACCGACTGCTGGGTGTAGTGCTATACTGAAGCGTTTCATAATGACCTTATGAAAGACTTAAAACTGGGTTAAATATCAGATATCAAATATCAAAGTGCTTTATTTCCTTTAGACCTTACAGGAATCTTGGACACTTCACAAAATTTCAATTACATAAGTAAAACAGGGAAATAAAGTGATCACTTTGATTTTTTGTTCACTTCAATCTTTTTAAGGTAAAGTAAAGAAGCGAACAAGAAACCTTTACCTTGTTAGGTTGTTAATTTTCATGCTTAAATTAACTTCTGTCCAATTAACCATAAAGGATTGGACAGTGTTTCTTCTTTAGATAGGCAAAATGTCCACATATTCACCTATGTATTTTTTATCAAATAAATTTGAAACCAGTTTGTCTGTTTGTCGTCGGAAAAATGAGAATCAGTCATAATTTTAAAATATTATACCAACATTAGTACAGTATATATCTGAACTAGCATTAAATTAATTGTTGAAGTCTTATCATTTGTACAAGTAGGTATGTCTGTTTTCGCAGTCATTAGCCAGCATATCAGTAAGACCGATCCAAAACTTCCGGGTCACCGAGAGTACCTACATACAATGTTTGTGACATCTCATCGTACGTAGACTTGTATGGGAAAGCGTGGAAAGTCTTTTTAAAAAACAATTAAAATAATTAAATTGAATTTAATATTCCAATGATTATACAATGACGCCTTAATTACGACTGGGGCTTTGAGTCCAGAGTTCTAGCATCACAGGACGTTATCAAGACTGTCTAGACGCTTAGCTCAGCGATACTGAATCGTGAGAAATGCGTGGGTGTCTGTGTTTAATAACAGGTTATGTTAGATCTTAAGTGACATTGAATACAGGCCCTGATGCCATAACTCCTCCCTCCTGTAGTTCGAGATTACCCTCGGGATTATCTCGAATTTCCCCCGTTTTACAAAATAATTGTTTAACTCTATGTTTAAACGCTAACAATAAAAGACAGAAAGTTAATATAACGCAGAACGTTAAGTTTCCTACACTAACACTCTTATAATCTAGAGCACTACGATTAATATCACTATCACTATAAATTTCACTCCCACTTTTCTGCAATAAGTAATTCAAGAACTGAATGTCGGCAAGATCGATTCCATTGAGATTGACGGGTTTCTTCTGGGTATCTGATGAACTAGACAATATTCTCGGTAAGTTGATTACGGGAATCTTTGTAAAGATTATGTCTTTTCCATGAGTCAGATGTCTTTTTAGATTCAAATTCTTTATCTTAACTTGACATTCATCGTCTAATGTTATGAGATACGTTCCACAGATGTTTTCCTGGGTTATCTCGTTCTCGCAATATTTGGTGAGTGGCGTATCAGTTTTGGTGTAAATTATCCATCGATTAGGCTGTATGAGAAAAGCCTTGATTTCGTTAATGGTAACAGGAACCGGGTGACAGCTCGAGATGTTGGTAGAGAATGTCATGAGCTCCGTGATACATTCGTCTTCCGCTAGTGGCGGGTCATCGCTTTCAAAGCACAGGAAACGAGCTTCGTCGATTTCTCGGCATGACTGGGAGAGCGGCTTCGCTTTCAACCCTTTCATAAGGATGTAAGGATATTTAGGTAATATAAGGACTGTCTGATTGGTTACTCTATCGTCAACGGGCAAAGGAGTCAATTTAAAATAGTTAAAAACTTCAGTTCTTATCAAAGGGATTTGCATAATTAACTTTATCTGATTTTGTTTGATATACGCTTTCATTTCTATGCACTGCTCTAATTTTACAATATTTTCATAATTTACAGGATATACCAATTTATTAGTTTTTTCAATTTCCTTTAACAATGTAATTAGTTCCTTACTATCTAAAATAGATGGATGTAATGATTTATTTCTAGCAAAAGTTATAGCCGTTTCAATCTCATTCAAACGCATGTAGAGAGCTTGGAAATTATGCAAGAAGACGTTATAAATGTGTATAATTTTGTTACCAATTTGGGCTAGTTTCGAATTATTTAAACCAAGATTGAGGTATTGAATACTGCTTTCAATTTGAATGAAATTGCTTTTGGTAGCGTTGGCTACTTTTGAAAGTTTACCCACCATTTCGGCAACAATTGTCATTTTCTTATCAATCGCGTCTTGCTTAGATCTTACTTCATGAATTAACTTTTCATACAATACAGCGTCGTCATTATCCAGATTACCTGTAATCGTCTTGATAAAAGTACCAAGAGGATTTATGAGACCGCGCTTAGATCTTACCGATGGAATCAATTGCTCATACTTATCCATAGTTATATTCATGTTAAAATCAGTTTCTAATTCTACTTCAGTAAAATCATAGTCAAAAGTTTTTGTATCATAACAGCTTTGAACTTGTGTCTTAAGCCTTACGAAACTATCGATGTTTATTTCTAATTGTTCATGAATGACCTTTAAATCTAAGATTTTTATAACAGTCCACGTATCGTGGCTAACAACAGCTTGACCTTCCTTTACAGGTAACAGCCCCGGGTTCTTGTCAATCGGCTGCAGATGAAGGGCCTGGCTGCGGATCACTAGGACCACCAGAAGGACCAACCTGTGGAGGACGTCTTATATCTTTAATGGGAACTTTAGTATTCCGATTATGAGTTATTACTGGTACAATATTCCTTTGAATGGCTCCGATGACTTGGGCTTTCTGATAACGAGGTTTATCTTTACTACGCCTAGTATTCACTCCTTTGATGAATACCGTATCACCTACATCAATGTCAAAATCCTTTTCTCCCCCACGTTTCTTTATTGCTGCTGATTTTTTATCTATAATTTTATCCGTAAGATATTTGTACAAAAATTTTGTCCTTTTAGCGTGTTCTTTAACCAAATGTTGCGTAAACTGTTTATTAAAATCCACATAAAATGCGCTGTTAGATTCGGTGTGACCAAAAACTACTTCAAACGGTGTAAGACCGGTGGTAGAGTGGATAGAGTGATTATATGACATTATAGCATAAGCCATAACAGATGCAGCATCAGTAATCTTTTGTTCGTACTTTGCTATACGATAGATTTCTATAAGGGTTGAATGGAATCTCTCAACTATCCCCATAGAGTTGGGATTATGGGGAGTACCAATGTGCAGGTCGATCTTATAAAATGACATCATTTCTTTCATGAGTATATTGTTAAACTCAGTTCCTGGATCCGAGCTTATTCTACAAGGTGTTCCGTATAAAGAGAAGTATTTTATGAGTGCCCTTATTGCTTCAGGGGTGGATTTAGTGCTGATTTCAAACGCTTGACCAAGTTTGCTGAAGGCATCTACTATTGTCAGGTAATGTTTTCCTTCGATTGAAAATGTATCAATAAATAACTCCTGAAAGGGTTTAACTTGAGTCTGTGATAGTTGTAATTCTGGTTTTAAGGGTTTTCGATCGTATTTCATTTTTTTGCAAAGTTCGCATGCATTGATGATGCTGGCTACTGTTTGGTCCATGTTGTTCCAGTAAAAGGTACGTCTAAGATGTACTAACGTTTCTTTTATTCCCCTATGACTGTTTTTTCCCTTGTGATATTTAAGTACAATGTTTCGCTGTTCCTCTTCACTATCTACATAAACTACTCTCTTAGTACACTCATAAAATTTAACCGTGCCCTTTTGAAAGAGCGACAGGGTAACTTCTGTAAACTGTTTGCGGTGTAATGCATCTTCAAAATAAAAGAAATATTTTATTTTGGGTCGAATATAATTTTTTAGAAATCTTTTAATCAATTCCGAGTTATTTGTTGGCAAGTGAACTTCCAACACCTTTTGTTTTGGCCTAGATATGTCTTTAACCGACAACTCATCTCTGTTCCAGGTATGAACCAGGATCTGGTTCGGTTTCGTGTCAATGGCCTCTTGGAGGATAAGAATACCATCAGTATCTAAGTCACGCGCCGAATGTATCGTGCCTATGCTTTCCGCACGACCTTCAGAAGCAGTGGCAGTGCTACTACCTGAAGATGGAATCGAATAAGGAGACCGCCTACCGCCAGCTTTTGCTGACATATTGCTTTTCCTCGATCCAGATGATATTGTTATCGGGGATGGTGTTCTTTGACGAGGGGTAGAGGCTCGAGAATCGTCCCTTTGATCTTTACTTAACCGAGCAATTTCTTGGGTTAAATCATTTATGTGTCGCTGGAGTTTTTGCTCCTTACCGTCAAGATTTACCTTCATCGAAACATCATCATCTTCTCCTAGCACGTTAAGCCTAATTCGAGACAAAGCGTCTGCGTTTAAATTTAGTCTGCCTTCTTTATGCTGAATATCATAATCAAATTCCGATAATCTTAATTTCCATCTTGTTAATTTACAATTGGGTTCTTTTAGAGATTTAAGCCAGGTTAATGGTCTATGATCGGTGAAAATCATGAATTTTCGTCCATATAAATAGGGACGAAAATGCTTTACAGCCCATACTATTGCAAGAAGTTCCTTTTCGATGGCACTATATCTTGTTTCAGCGTCATTCAACGTCCTACTCGCGTAAGCTATCGGCTTATCATTTCCTTTAGGTCCTTGCGATAGGACAGCTCCTATTGCAAAGTTTGATGCATCCGTCGTAAGGACGAATGGCTTAGAAAAGTCGGGAAATTGTAAGAGAGGCGCGTTTGTTAAAAGCTCTTTACACTTTTCGAATGCGTCGATGTATTCCCTTTTTGTGTAATCAATTTTATTCCTTTTTTTTAAACAAGACGTAAGCGGCTGTGTTAGTTTAGCAAAATCTTTTATGAATTTACGATAATATCCTACTAGACCGAGAAAACTTTTTATTTCTGTTGTTGTTTTTGGTAAGGGAAATTTCCTGACCGCTTTAATTTCATCGTCATTAGGTAAAAGGCCGTCCTTGGTGATGGTGTGACCTAAATAAAGGACCTCCTTCCTAAGAAATTCACATTTGTCAAGGGTTACTTTTAAATTAGTTTCCCTGAGCCGTTCGAATATTTTTCGAAGCTTGTCTACATGTTCTTGCAGGCTGGATGAATATACTATGATATCATCAAGATATACTAAGCAGTGGATACCTTGAAGACCTCGCAATATATTATCCATAGCACGTTGAAACGTCGCTGGAGCTGTTTTTAAACCAAACGGAAGCCTTTTAAATTCAAAATGACCTGTCTGGGTCGAAAAAGCCGTTTTTAATCTATCCGCCTCATTAACTTCTATTTGATGATACCCACTAGCAAGGTCTAAGGTGCTAAAGTATTGAGCTTTACCTATCTTATCCAGAAGATCGGTGATATTGGGTAGCGGATACTTATCATCGACTGTGATCTCATTTAGACGGCGGTAATCGATCACCATTCTATATTTTCTTTCTCCAGATGCGTCTAATTTTTTTGGAACCAAATGAACTGGGGCACTCCATGGAGAGTGTGAATCTATAATTACGTTATCTGCCAATAGTTTTTCTACCTGTTTATGAATTTCCTGATTAAGGATAGGTGGGTGTCGATAGGGTCGAATGTAAATCGGGTCTTCATTGGTTGTCCTGATGTTATGTTTCACTTGATTTGTGAAGGACAAGGGTATTTTGTCGCTATAAAATATGTCGCGGTATTCATTGCACAATTTATAAATGCTTTCGCGTTCTTCCTTATTCATGTGATCTAACCGTAACTTACATAAATTCTCTTTCAAAATTTCATCAATCACGCATTCATCTTTCGTAAAATTTATCTCGCACTCCTGATTTTCGAATACCGTGACCTCGATAGGTTCCTTGAAACGAAGCTTATAGGGGCTCTCTGTTATATTTTGAATGACCGTTTCAGCAAAATAGTTCTCACACCTAACTATAGCGCTAGGCATGCGAATGCCTTCTTGAAGTTGGAGGAACTCCATGATCGCATCACCGCTTTTCAGGGTCGTGGGAATTTTTACCCTAGTTTCAGTTCGTGGCGGTACATCAATCTCATAAGGTGGATTATAAACGATTGGAATTGCCGCATTGTACGTTACTAACATTTGGTTGCACATATCGATGTTAGCTCCTAACTTTTTCAGGAGGTCAGATCCTATCAAGCCGTCATATCGTCCGTCAACATCATAAACGTAGAATTTATGAGGAAGCGTACTCCTAAAAGTCTTCAGTAGTGGTATGTATATGATCTCATTGTGCATGCTTTGAGCATGAGTGCTTACCACTGTGAATGGTTCGTAGTATCTGAAGTCGTTGAAAAATTCGTGAGCTTTGGCTGGGCTAATAAAAGATCTACTACTTCCGGTGTCAATTAAAAACTTTGCGCCTATTTCCGGGATATCAATGTGAGGTAATTTAAATATACTGTTACAATAGTTCAGATTTATCATTTCACCGTATCCTTCGAGGCAGTTTCCTGAAAATTTTCAGTTTTCTGCGTGTCCGAACCGATGGTGCCCATATCAACTTTATCCGTGTTGGTGTTTTCCGGGTCAAAGGAATTATTTCCTTGGAGCTCAATGTAATTGCAGTCACCTACAGGATACTCTACATAGCCATACATCTCATTCATACTCATATCATAACCATAATCACTATCAACTCCATTACCGTCCATAAAATACAGATCGTTGGCAATCATGTTTTGTCTAATCGGGGCTGTGCGCATTGATACATCTGTATCTTGAAGCCTAGGAGCTTGGGCTTGTTGTTGGGGTGCAACAAACTTATTTTGGTTTTGTGGAGGGATTCCGAATTTATAAGCACCATATTGGAACGGCGCACGTTGCGGAACAGCTTGAAAGCCTGAGCCAAAATTACGTTGCGGTAAGTTCTGAGGTATCCCAAAACGAAAGCCTTGAGGAGGCGGTGCAAATCGCATTTGTGGAACAAAGTTTGGTCTGAACCCACCTTGATTTTGAGGAATGCCGAATCTAAAGTTGTTTTGGGGAATCCCAAATCTGAAATTATTTTGTGGAATGCCAAATTTAAAACCTTGGCCTTGAACCGCTGTAGTTGGTTGAGCAGTTATGGGTTTTGGTGCGTTTTGTGAATTTTGTGTGCTTGGTAACTGAGCTGCTGTTTGTTTTAGTAATTTAGTTTTTGCATCATACTGAAATTTGAAATTTACCTCTTCCGTTACAATACTCAAAGCGTTTTCCAAATTAGAGCAACCTTTTAATCTCACAATACGAATCATGTCCTCCGGCAGGTTAAACAAAAACGTGTTAAGAGCCATATTGTTATACACAATCATTTTCGCAGATTTGATTCCTTCATCGGTAAGTCTATTCACTTTCGCAAACAATGAACTACGCACATTCTGAATTCTATGACAAAACTGTATGTACGTTTCCCCTTGCTTGATTTTTAACTGTTCAAGTTCGATAGCTATGCACTCTTCTGATCGAGGGTCACCGAAATGTTGCGTAAGTAGCTCCTTAAGTACATCATATGACTTGATATTCGGATGGTCGCTAAGTAGAGTCGCAGCTCTACCAGTAAGTCTACTCGATACGGCATGAAACAAGTACAAGTCTTGTTCCAAATTTCCAGCGATAGAGGCGCCCTTAACCACGTAATCACTTTTCGAAAGGAAAAGATTCAAGTGATTTTCCTCTCCGTCGTATCTAGGAATAAGCGACAAAGTGTCTTTCGGAATGGCTTTGACAGTCGACATTTTTGTTTATACTAATTAACTTTATTAAGTACTATACTATTCAGTAACCTATTTCTAAATTTTGATTCACTGATTTTTAGTTTTCCTGAGTTAAATATCAAATAAATTTTATTTCTTAATATATACTGATTCACCAAGTTTTGTGCAAACCAGGAAGCCTATTTTAGGGCTAAATAAAGTACTTAAAATTACACAAATTAATCGCGAGAATGATGGAATGCCGATTTCTAGTGCAAACCAGTTTGCCAATTTTAGTGCAAACAAAATCAGATAAACGCAATTAATAAGCCCGACGATTTGAGTTCGGGGAAATGGTGGAAAAGACACAGGAATATAACACAGGAAGTGAAAAGGTTTACTCACAAGCTGCTCGATCCCATGTCCTCCAGGAGCCGAATCAGGGTCACAATCACACGCGATCACCGGGAGTCGAATTTATTTGGTTCTTGGTTTCCACGTCCGCGTAGAGACGGTTCCGGAATTTCGCGTTTTCGCTAGACCGATTTTGGGGTTTTCGCGATTGCGGATTCACGGGAAATGCGTGGAAAATCCAATAGGCTGCGCCAGACTTGTATGGGAAAGCGTGGAAAGTCTTTTTAAAAAACAATTAAAATAATTAAATTGAATTTAATATTCCAATGATTATACAATGACGCCTTAATTACGACTGGGGCTTTGAGTCCAGAGTTCTAGCATCACAGGACGTTATCAAGACTGTCTAGACGCTTAGCTCAGCGATACTGAATCGTGAGAAATGCGTGGGTGTCTGTGTTTAATAACAGGTTATGTTAGATCTTAAGTGACATTGAATACAGGCCCTGATGCCATAACTACGTCGTAATCAACATGAGAGTTATATAAATGAGAATGTAGTTACTATTTTAGAATATTACAGTGAAATAGTTGGTAATTGTTTTAACAATAGTCTCAGAACGAAAAATGGTTGTAATATTTTTTTTATATATAAAAAACTTTTAAATACAAGCTTTTATATCATCTAGGACGAAAGTGCTTGGAAATACTAATCAAACGAACCTAAACTCGACGTGGCTTAGTCGTTTTGTTTAAGAGTTCCTATTGCCACCTTCAGCTTCCATCATCAGACCAGCTCGATGGTACTAAGACATTGCATTGTTACCGAACTTACATAAGTATGCCTTTCAGCTCAATTTGCGTTGCGGTCTAAAATTGAGTAGCAAGATTTCACCCGAACAAACATACATTGCAAGTTAAAAAAATAAAGCTTTTCCTTGTAGCTTCTAGTTTTCACTACAGACAGCGCCATCTCCCGGCGACTAGCTGAACTACAACAAAAGGTAACTTGAGCTTTCCACGTACTTTCATTGTATTTTCGTCGAGGACACAGGTAGGGTAGGTGGTATCACGTTGTATCAAAGCGGCTAATCTGCAATATCGGACAAAGCCAGGCTTTGACCTGACCTTGGGCCACTGCCCTTTGTGGCGGATACAAAAGAATGTGTTCTTTGAAGCAGGAATATACCTTACTATGTTGTGAGTAGCGGTGTAGGATTATAAAATGTTGTTTCTTTAGCATATAGGCGTGTCAATGGGGTTGGAGGTAAGCACGCACTTAAATCATGTCGTTAACAAAACGAAATGGGTTTTTGATGAAAATTAGGAAAATAACTACATATTTTATGCTGTTAAAATGAGATTGGTGGTAGGTGCCTTAAATCTCATTTTAGTGCCCAGGAATAAAGTTAAGTTTTTTTTATACTTCGTCTTCTATAATTTTATTTTGCGAAAATAACTTTATGCTACTCAATACTAGATGGCGCTGTTGCTCTATTTTCACAATATTTTGCAAGGATAAAACGACAATATTCCTTGTAATGGTATTGTTTATGAAGCAGAAATGCTTAGGCATATTGGATTAGTAAAGTTTTACACAAAATATATTTTTGAAACTTGACTTTTGCTCTGGAGCTTTTTCATACTAGTACCTGCTAGTACCTAGTTTTATTTCACAAACAGAATAGACAATTAAATCCATGGAGGCTTATTTAAAACCTTTCCACTATACGGTACTATTTATTTTTAATTTATTAAAGTCTTAAAGATAAATAATTCGATGATAATATATTTTCTGACTTAACTTTAGTATAAAATACCTAGGAAGCTAAGTTCTTAAAGCGTACCTAAGTAGTTTTCTAACATTCTAATTCTACAGTACAATGTTTATACGAGTTAGAGTGAGCTATCTATGAATGGTACCTAATGGGGTTAGACAAAGCGTGTATTTACGATACACATGAGCGTTCACTTCACAAAGGATAATCCTTTGTCGACTTGTAACATTTGATCAAGGAACTAATCCAAAGTCTCAGCTGGATTCCACCAACTTCGGATTGCTTGGAACCTTTGGAACCCTGTAATTGTGGATTTGTTTACTAGCAATTTATGTTCTGATTATCTTTTCGTTGGAACGGTAAAAAATGCTGTTAAAATTTGGTATGCACAATTTATTATGGAGTAATCTTCTTTACTTTTAATCTTCAGTTATTGTTTGGTAGGTATGTTGTTTTCGCAGGTCCTTTTTTACTTATATTATAAAAAGTTTGTGAAGCTGTCATTACACCAACCTTTCTGAAAAATCGCGTTGTAATTTATGCATAGTTCTTTTAGCGGAAACAACAACAAAAAACCTTGGTCTGATTCGTTCTACTGCTGTGCAAATGCTTCCCCCAAATCTTACCACTCTTCATGCTATTTACTTTTATTTCAAAGAAAAAGACTGCCTACGTTATTTTAAAGCTTAATAGTTAAATAATTCCACAAAGTTATTAAAGAAGTTTTAAATAGAAGCTGACTCTTATGGTTGTCTCAAAATTTCATATCTGGACAAAGTTCGAAATTCTTGACATAATGCTTGCCTCAAAACTGTTCCCTTAAACTTCTTTAGTCTACAACCAATCCCTATTAAGTCTAAGCATTTCTCTCTTGAGCTATTTACTTAGTAGTCAATTATATAAGAGCTGAATGGGTATATCAAATAACAAGCATAGTCATATATTTATTTGCTAAGGTCTTAATTTACATACATGTCCATTATGTTCTATCATGTTAAGTTGGCATGCAAAAATTTTAATTAAACACAAGTAATCATCATCATCATCATCATCAGCCTATACACAAGTTATATATTACTTTAATTGTAAATACTCGCGACACAGTTGCATAACTATTGCGCGTATTTTCGTTTTCACCCAATTTCATGTACCTTTGTTTATAGTTCCAATATTTTTTTTTTCAACAAAGAAAGGAAAAACGAGCTAGACAATTTTTATTATTAATAGGTTAATTACATGTAATTTCCCAGGAGGTTCATAATTCAGGTCAGCTTTTTTTTTACAGTAGTCAAAATATTCACTAACCGAGTAAAAGCAGCAGTCAAGTAACCATTTATGCAGCTTTAGTTTCAGGCTATTGTAGGGTAGCTCCTTGAATCCATCAGGAAGAGCGTTATATATGTTAATAGTCATAGAGAATGCATTCCTTCTAGTGAGTGCTAGATTAATCCGGGGTAAAAAAGCTTATTATAGGACATATATGCGTAGAATACGATAGATACCTACATAATTGACTTTCATAAATGATGATTACATAAATGACGACCTCTGTGGCGCGGTGGGCGAAGGTCCGCCTGCGACGCAGGGGGTTGGGGGTTCGATACCCGCCCTGGGACAAATTTTTGTACGATCTGCAAATATTTGTTCAGGGTGTTCTGGACGTTTTCTATGTATAATACAAAATATCTATCTATGTAGTGTATTATATACGTATTAAATATATCAGTTATCTAGTACCCATAACACAAGCTCTGCTTAGCTAGATAATGCTGTGTGAATTGTCCAGCATTATTTATTTATTTATAATGACTGCATAGATTTAAGCAGTGCTTGTCTGACCCATTGTTGCAAAGTGGCGCTCTTTGCTAATGACACCGCGGGGGCTATTCACTCGGGTTCTTTGTTAAACTTGCACTGTTTTCTTTGCTACGTTTATTGACCTACCGATACTTGTATATTCATCCTTATTGAAGAGCGATTCTTATAAGAATAATGCTGTTGTTTTACAGTGGTTCATTTATATTTATTTATTTGATTATTAATTTATAATTTAATTATAACGATTCATCATCATCATCATCAGCCCATACACGACACTGCTGGACATAGGCGTCCCCCGTACGACGCCACAAATAGCGGTCCTGAGCCGCCTCCATCCATCAACTCCCTGCGACCGCTACGATGTCGTCGGTCCATCGAGTGAGAGGATGTACTGTATGTGGATCCCATGTAGGGGGGGATTTGCCATAATCACCACGCTTGGCAGGCGGATTGGTGATCGCAGTGTTGGTGTTTAAAAAATACTCAGAAGGAAGCTGCTGCCGTCCCTCTGGTAGGTTCCCTTAGTCGGCTTTTACGACATCCACGGGTTGAGTTGGAGGGGTCGTTATTCGTACGCCGCGGCCCCACGGCCATTGTAATGACACGTTAACTTACAACGATTATTAAAACTAATTACCTAGGATTACCTAGTTCAGGCAAAATTGTTACACTTAGCTATATTTATTTATTAAGAGCACTCATGTTTTTTTATATGTACGAGTTTCTATGAATAAATTTGATTTATTAATTTAATATGAAATATGTCTAATGAAAAGAAAACAAAATAACGTCTTATGTTAGATACAATGGTCATATAGAATGTCATTTAAACCCGGTCATATGCACATAGGTATTAGTATATATAATTGAATATATATTACCTATAGAGCCTTCTCAAAATCTTGCCCTTTTTTACAATATAAAGAAAAGGGATTTTGATACAAATTATATAGTTCTCGTAAGAGATAAGATTGAATTAATTTGTGCACTTATAAACGTATGCTCGTATGCACTGTTTTCTGATATTTATATAAGGCATTATTGTTTTTACAACCAGTTCTATTTATTCTAGATTTTAAATCAGAAAAAAATTATGAAAATAGACCTAGTTATTCTTGAGATATAAGCATTTTAGTGCTTTAAGGTCATAAATATCGTCTGCCCACTACACCACCGTGATTCTTGAGGGATGTTCTACGTCTCGAAAAGAACCCTTGACAGGTTATATACTTACATATATTTTTACTTATGTATGTATGTATATAATGAATCGTTGGTCAAAACACAAACCTTAGCACATTTTTAAACGTTTTTGGCGTTATAATACTACTATGATAAAAATCGATAAGCGATAATCTATCGATCATGATACCGCAATAAAATATCGCCCGCACAGAACAGTGCCGACCTATACGCACGAGTGGTAAATTAGAATGCATGGTCAGTAGTCTTGACTTGACCGATGTGGCGGGCGATGGTCCGCCTACGACGCAGGAGGTTGCGGGTTCGATCCCGCTTTGCGACCAATAATGTTTGTATGATCTGCAAATATTTGTTCAGGGTATAAAAAATATCTATGTAATGTAGTGTATAAAATATATCAGTGATCTAGTATACACATAACACAATCTCTGCTTAGCTTGGGGCTAGATAATGCTGTGTGGATCGCCCAGCATTATTTATTTATTTATTTTATTTTGACTGATCTGCCAGAAAATAGTAAAATCAGCATCATCGAGAGGCTTATCATTTGCATGCTGATGACATGACTCATCGTCTTGATGGGTGATGATCATCGACCATCCCACACAGGTTTCGTTTCAAACCAGCTCACATCCACAAGGAATTCGTCAAACTACGACAGTTTTTGTTGTAAAAAATAAACACATATTTATTTATTTATAAACAAGTACAGTAGTCTGGCAGAGATCGCTCTTGAGCGATAAGATCGCCCATTGTCACTTGTATTGTTTTGTCTCATTTGTAAACTGTTTTCTAGTTTTAAGTGTGCAATAAAGTATTTTCTATCTATCTATCTATCTACAACTATTATTTTGATGGGCACACCCAATACAATAGAGTACCTTATAGTTATAGTTAATATTAAAATAGAAAATATTTAACATTTTAGAATGAATTTTAGAATAAGAACTTCATTACCTAAATTACCCCAATTTAGGTAATGAAGTTCTTATTCTAAAATTCATTCTAAAATGTTAAATATCAATGCTGAAGTATGCTTATCGTATATAACAAAGAGAAAGGCTGAAATTATCGCTATATTTTTATAAATGAATCGAATTATAGCTAAAATATTAAACCATTTCTAGCATCCCCGGCTAGAGTACGAAATTAATATTTCTTTCCAATAACAACTAGGTATATATATATATATATATATATATTTATAGTATATAGACCTTCGTTTGACCACAATCTCACCTGATGGAAAGTGATGATGTGGCCGATGTTGTATCACGAAGGTCTAGAAGACACCTGTTCACTCTTGTCTTGAAGAGACCAAGATTATCAGGTATACCAATAATTAAAAGGAACAAAAGTTCCTCCAAGTTGATTGGATTCGGTTGTTGTTGGCCAAAACAAAAGCTCTTAAATAGCTCCAATAAAAATATTCAAAACAGATTAGTCACTCAAAATGATGAATCCCTTTTAAATTTCATAAAAGGCGTTTTACATTATTTATTCAGGATCCGTTAGGTGGCGTTCAAGGCCCACCACTACCCTTTAATGTTCCAAATTGTATTAGGAAGGTTCCTTATCCGGTGATGAGAATTTTTTATTTGGGTTATGGGGGACAATACAATGTTGGCAGCAGCTGTATTGGTGCTTTTTTAAGTTAGAATAAAATAGAATATTTATTTACTTAGAAAGTATATACATGAGTTTATAAATGTTGCACCAATAAGAATCAGAATCAATAACTTTATTTCTTTAGGCTTACAAAATAAGCACTTAGACAAGTCAAATTTTATACCATCAACATAGTTATTATTATCAGATAAGAATTAAGGTGTTATTGATATTTTCCTCACTTCAATTGTTTGTCCACTAGTGGAAGAAGTGAAAAAGAAACCACTAGCACATTTATATATCACTTATGAGTCTAATACATGTCAATTGTTTCAATTGTAAATACTAGTTTAATTTGTTTATATTATTTGATTGTTATTTTCTTTGTCATGAAATATATTTATACATGTTTATTTTGCCTATCTAAATCTAAATTTCTTATTTTAATAAACCACATTAAAAGTTTGGTTCATGCTCACATTTTTCTCATACATAAATGTAAATATAAATAGTACAATGCATTTGGATCGCTTCATATAATCTACGAGACAAAAGATAGAAACCCGATATTCCACAAACCAATATTATGCTAATAACATGTTGAACACCACCTTGTAGGTACTTGCCAGAATCAACGTGTTATCATGGTCTAGCGTAATATACGACGACCTCTGTAGCGCGGCGGGCGAAGGTCCGCCTGCGACGCAGGAGATTGCGGGTTCGAATCCCGCCTCGGAACAAATGTTTGTACGATCTGCAAATATTTATTCAGGGTGTTCTGGATATTTTCTATGTTAAATTAAAAATATCTATATATGTATTGTATTATATTAAGTATATCAGTTATCTAGTACCCATAACTCAAGCTCTGCTTAGCTTGGGGCTAGATAATGATGTGTGAATTGTCCAGCATTATTTATTTATTTATTATATATTTAGTTAGTTATTTTTTAGGAGTCGAACCCACACCTTTCAAAGTGGTCCATTAAAGTTTAGTGAATTTTCAAAAGGATAATGGTTTACAAGGTTCCCACTGAGGCCTGTTGAATATTGCACGTAGGCATAAGTACTTACTATCAAATTAGTTTAGTTTTGACGACATCTGAATTGACCCCTATATTAGAATTTCATAAATGTACCTAACGTATGCAGAGACTAGCTGCTACCCGCGCCTTCGCCCGCGTTTTATAGGGATAAAAAAGGGCCTATATGTTATTCAAGGTCCCTGAGTATACCCATACAAAATTTCAGCCTAATTAGTTCAGTAGTTTTTGCGTGAAAGAGTTACAAATATCCATACATCCATCCTGACAAACTTTGATATTTATAATATTAGCAGAATTATTCTGAATCAGTGAAATCTTTTAATGGAAAAGTAATAAATCAAGATTAACCTATCTTACAGGTCAAAGTAAGATAAGCAGTTTTGTAGGATTTATAGAGAAAATAAGCAAGTTCTTACTGATGTAATCCGATTAGGATAAAAGGAAAAAAGTTCGGAACTACGAACACCAACACTGTGTTGGCCCAGTCTAAAGTTAACGTGGTATAAGTAGAGTTGGCCCGTATCAAAAAAACTTGCTCAGTTATTGATCTATGCTTGAGTAATGTCAATTTTACTCAAAAGAGGTTGGGTCCCTGGGGTTACTTTTAAGTAAAATTTACGTTACCCATGCAATGTATGTATATATTTAAGTTTTTGTATTATTTGTATCGCAATTTCTATGGCATAAACTTCACTCAATCAAATCTATGACTTAGCTTCCATAACGCTATACGGACCTAAGTAAAAATAAAATTAATCTCCAACGAGTAGCTGCACCAATTTTGAGAAATACATGGGTATTACATTGCTTTTTACAAAAACAAAAGCCTTTTCGTCCTCTTCGTCTCAAAGAACTTCTTACTCTAAACGGTTATCTCTTGCTAATATACATACATTTACATGTGGTCACGAGATGACTGGAGTACCAATACTCCAGTCATCACGTGACCACGACAGAGTGTAAACCTGTTGAAACGTCGGGAAAAATAAGTAAATAAACGCGATAAATACCCGTGAATATTTAATAATAATTTGTTCAAATCGCGTAAGTTTGAAAAACTTTAATATACATACATTGTAGAGACATACGTAAGAATGCTGAATGTGTATGGTATTGTCAGTGTCGCGGCCTTTTTGGGACGCATATTTCCAGTAGTTGCGTCTTTCAACTGAAATGATGTTAATACTGCGACCAATGAATTGGATTTCATTTTACTAAAAAATTTAACCGTAGATGTAATAATTTCTCATCCTACGTTACCGTCGCTTCTTACTCTCAAAACTGGTACAAAATTAGTACTAAAATGTTTTCCACAAATACAACGATAATACACATGAGATTAGCTTTTCTAGAAGATAACAATAGATTACCCTTTCTTTATTCAGAGTAACCGTCATCCATTTACTGTTCGTGGAAACAATGACGGAAAAACGTTCAGATGAAACGCTCTGATGAAATGACGATGATTGACGAGTTCGGGAGGGGTGGCTAGATCCTCTATCTGATTATGATACTTGATATACATAAATAGACTATTTGAATAAATACGTTTTAAAAAGACCATTTGAATAACTAGGTATTCAAATAGTCTTCCTACGTTTTGATAGCTGTAGTTCAGACAATGATGGAAAAATATTCAGTTCTCAGATGAAATTAAATGATTGACGAGTTCGGGAGGGATGGCTAGATCCTCTATCTGATTATGATACTTGATATACATAAATAGACTATTTGAATAAATACGTTTTAAAAAGACCATTTGAATAACTAGGTATTCAAATAGTCTTCCTACGTTTTGATAGCTGTAGTTCAGACAATGATGAAAAAATATTCAGTTCTCAGATGAAATTAAATGATTGACGAGTTCGGGAGGGATGGCTAGATCCTCTATCTGATTATGATACTAGTTATACATACGAAGACTATTTGAATAACTAGGTATTCAAATAGTCGAGACGTGATTGTGAATAACTAGGTATAAAATAGTCATCTTACGTTTAGATACGAGTAGCTATAGTTCAGATAGTTACATAGAGATGAGTTTCTCTTGGGTACTTCTATTTTTGTTAATATTTATTTAAATGTATTAATTTTCGTAGAAAAAATATCTAGGTCTATGGTTTTCATGGTGAAGTTTATTATAGTTGATAGTTGATTGTCACAAACAAAACGGTGAGTGGTTAGTACTTGCTAATTAGTTGCCAAGGGTATAAACAAACGGGACGAGAAAAAAACGTACAAAAGACAATTTCCAGTCAATTTTCGTGTAATTCTTATTTATGAAATATAAATTCAATTTTTATTTAAAAATATTTAAATTTCATTACCGTAAAGCTTTTTAACTATAATATAATTTCATTTAATCAGCGCCGCCACTAGCTTCGGCTTGTAGCGGCATAATGCTGAGACAGGGACCTTTTTGACCCCTGAACTAACACATTATTTGTAACTGTTTCTGTCTATTTTCTTCATGTATATGTGTATTTTTCTTGTACTTTCCCACTATTGTAATGTGTCGTGTTATGTATGATATCAAATAAATTTATTTTCTTTTTCTTATAAAATTTGAAGATTTTTTTTTACGTTTTATACCAAAAACATTTTATAACTGCAGTTGCTATCATTGAATACCTGAACCTAAACTATAAAATACGTGCACACATGAACCTAAACTATAAAATCCAAAGGAGATCGCTTGGAAATTAAACATGCTGGTGTTTATTCGCGCATTTTTATTATCCCCTGGTTTATAGCTAAACCCATCCCTTTTCCTCCTGCACAGAGTAAAGTAAAAGCCCGATAAGAGACGCAACTTGGAGTTTGAAATTAAGTTATAATATAAGACGTAACACCAAATAGTCTTTGTTTAGGTAGAAAGAGCTACCGGGAGCGGTTTTGGAAATATCACGCATTTCTTCATTGAGAACTGTTAAAACTTCAGATAAACACAGAGCCTAAGAGAGAACAGCCTAAGAAACCTGAATCTGAAGAAGTCCATCGTTGGTCATTTATAAACTCATGGTAAATATCCCATTATAAAGAAATTCAATGTTGTGAATAACCACGATAGTTTAAAAAGTGTTATCCTTCGTTGTTGTTATTTCTACCAACACAAACTAGGTTCGTCGATAACCCGCTTACATTCGTGATGAAATCTACGAAAAAGATAATCACTCTTCATCATCAGCCCGTATACATACGTACACTGCTGAACATAGGACTCCCCCAAACGACGTCACGAATAGCGGTTCTGAACCGACTCCATCTATCGACTCCCTGCGACCGCTAGAATACGAAAATAATCACTCTAAAGATGTCCGAGGTACTGGGAGATAGTGCACACTATTTTGTACACTTGTTAGGCATAGCCATAGCATGAAAAAGTGTGGTCACAGTGTTATGCTTGTAGATATTCATGTATGTAGTTATACCAAGTAGATGCCAAGACTATCGTAAAGGCAGAGCCGATAATGGCTCGCTCAGAGTGTTATCTATCGCATTATCAATACCCCTGGGATGAAGGGGTTAAAGTACCTACCTAACTCATGACTTGCGAAAGAAATAAGACTCTGATGGGCCGGCCACACACTCGACGAGTGGTATGGGAAGTAGCGAGGAAAGGAGCCAGAGACGTCGTGTCGCCACGTTACTCGTCATGCCGCATGTCCTGTTCCTCGTCCTGCCCATCACTCCCGATTTTGTCGGTTTTTTGAGCGCGAGTCAAACGGCTGGCAATAGAAGCGCAGTGGCAGCGCGAGTGGCTGGCCACATACTCGCGCAGCGCATACATTTTATAGCACAGGCAAGAGCGTCGCGATTAATTGCGCGATTAATCGCGCGATTAGAGCAGTGTGTGGACAGACTGGGCAACATCGCGGCAGCACGAGGAGTATAGTATGGCAGGCCGACTGATTTTCTAATCAATAATACAGGTTGCTGTCTGATTCTATCTGTTCTGTAGCATTTAGAGAGAGTTTAGCCCAGTGAGTCAGCTCTCGATCTTTGTCTGAATATCTAGTCGCCAGGTCAGGGATGCTATGTACATATGTATATCTTTTCAGCCTGGAGAATTTGATGGTGCCAGATCCTTGGGGGGTGGCGGCGAGTTGGTTTCTATATCCATCGAGTCTAGTTGGTATTTTTTGCTGAAGTTCACATCTCTTGTTTGACTGTAGGCATTTTTAACCGACTTCAAAAGGAGGAGGTTCTCAATTCGTCTGTGTGCTATTTTTTTTTTTATGTATGTTACGCGATATCTCCGCCAATTAAGGACCGATTTTGAAAATTATGTCACTATTGTATAGAGAATTATCCCGAGGTGGTCCCATAAAATTTTTATTCCCAGGGGATTGGTATTTATTCCGCAAAACTTAAAAACAGTGTAAAAGTAAGGGAATTTGAAGTCGGTTTATAATTTTTTTTAAACATGCCAAATTATTATGTCCTATGCTTCTTGCTTGTATGAGATTTTATATTCTAGGATTTTATTCTGAAAAAGAGCTATTGGTTTTTATTCCAAAGAAAACTGGTAGTTATTGTAATAGTTTCCGTAGGATTGACGACTTCTATGGCGCGATGAGCTAAGGTCCGCCTGCGAAGCAGGAGGTTGCGGAATGTGGTTTCGATTCCCGCCTGGGACAAATGTTTGTACGATCTGCAGGTATTTGTTCCGGGTATTCGAGATGTTTTGTATGTATAATATAATAAAAAATTGTTCTTTTTAAATAGAACACAACACAGGTCCATAATGGACTTCCTTTTCACTTCATCTCGCAATCGATGAGAATTTTTGATTTCTCACTTGCCTAGAAAGATACAAATTGAAAATTATCTTGAAAAAAGACATAGACACACATTTGCGCTCGGTTTCACATTGCACCGTGAAAGATACACTGACAAAACCTCTCTAGGCTTGCTAAATGTTATTTTTGCCGGCCCTCTAATTAGACGGCCCTCGAGCGAAGAGCCCTGCA
Organism: Eupithecia insigniata; assembly: GCA_947859395.1. NCBI lineage: Eukaryota > Metazoa > Arthropoda > Insecta > Lepidoptera > Geometridae > Eupithecia > Eupithecia insigniata. The sequence continues at coordinate 5,227,025 of OX402009.1, read as the reverse complement.
CAGAAGTGAGTGAGTCTTTGAAGTCCCTTTCTACATAATTTACATCGCGCTATCTAGTGCAAGTCTACATGCAATTCGAGCTTTATAGTTTTCAGTGCAGGCAATTTTAAAACTGATTCCCTATTTTACGAGCTGGAAATAACGATTTGTGTCATAAAGTGACCTGTTAAAATTTAAGTTCGGTTAAATCTATCAAAGCTATTAAACTACGATTATTAAAAGTGAATATATAAGTAAAATACAGTTTATCCAGAAGATTTTAGAAAAATACTTGTTTAGAAATGCAGGAAAATATACTTTTACTACTGTAAAAGTGCAGGAAAATATACTTTTACTACTGTAAAAGTATATTTTCCTGCATTTCTAATCACCTAATTTATCACCGGGTACTCCCGGTGATAAATAATGCACATCAGTCTTTGGAAAAGGACAATTGGCTGTTTACGACGATTTTCTGAACACTGACGACCGTCCATTATGACAGAATTTCCTAGGTTTCATATCAAATAAATACGGCACTTTATGGACTTTATTAAACTTTTACTTTACGTCAAATCGAAGATATGTAACTTTAAATATCTATAGAGAGTTGTTGCAACTACTAGGAAAAGGAATTATTATTATTTTGTAAGTGAATAGATTTAATGTTGGCGCGTTTAAGCAGCTATATATTATATAATTTCAGTAAAATGCGACCGTAATCTATTGCACATGGTGTATAGCGACCATGTGTTAGCATCCCTAGTATACATATGTATCTGTGATAACGACTGTTAAACAAAGAATATAACTGACAAATATTACACCGGTTTGATGTGACTAGACTACGCTCTACGACGACGCCGAAAGTAGCCGAGTCCCTTTCCAAAGACAGATGTATAATACCTAGATAATACCTGAATAATACCTAGATTTAATTTAGTAGTAGTTAAAATTACCAACAAATATGTTAGTAACTAACCTAATAATAATAACATTTTACCATAAGCTCTACTTTAATGTCGTGTCAGGAAGCGGGCGAAGAGACTACGCCGCAGTTTTAACCTTTCGTTAAACCTGTAACCTGTTATACTTGTACTTGTTCAAATAAACGATTTTTGTATTTTTGCATTTTGTAGATGTGCATTACTTATCGCCGGGTTGTTCTCCCTTGATCTGACCGGAACATTGCAACTGTGCCAAAAGTTGGAAAACGCAAAATAACACAAACCATGGTAAATATCCTGTTACTAATGACTTTAGTGTTAATAACCATGACAATTTTAAAAGTTCTAGAAAGCAATTCTTCGATCCACTTTAACAAAAGATAGATATATAGATATTTCTTTATTTCGCACCGTATAAAACATTCAGTAGTACATAATTAACTTTATGCTATAGAAAGGCAATGAAATTGGCGGCCTTATCACTTGAAGCGAGTTCTTCCAGGCAACTAAGGTGAAAGGAGAAGATCATATGATGGCGGTGTTTATGTTATACTAATACTAATATACCTAAATTAATTTAACTAATACACAAATATCAAAAATAATAATATACAAATACATAACAACTAAATATATTAATGTAACATGCTAATAACCTTATCTGATGTTAGACCTATGCTCCAATTCAGAATCCCATGTCAACAAAGACATTTATGAATGAAAACTTACCAAAAACTGATAACAATAACATAAAACAACAAGGTAACAGCAAAGTTATCAATAAAAACTAAAACTCATAATTTCACTTGTGTGGCAAAAAAAACTTTTTGTCTTCGAAAACACACGAGAGATCAATTAAATGATCTTCAAAAAAAAGTCTTCTAAACCAAAAATTGTTCCCAGCTTCTGTGCTTTGCTTAGATGATACCAATGTCGTTAAATATTTTCCACGAATACTCCTTAAAAATATCCAGGTTTTTGAATCGGGGTATAAGTAGTGATTGACAAAACACTCTCAAAAGAGGACAATGACATCCCAGAATGTGTTTCCGGGACTGAGGACTTTACTACGAGGGTGTTTGACGTTTCTGCTTCATTGACGCTGCCCTGTGCTTATTTCCCCGTTAAGTCCAATAAGTGACATTTACAATTTTATCTATAATCTGTAGATGGTATTCTGCGTATGATCGTATAGTGATAGTTGGTATTCTTCGTAAATGGTATTATGCGTTTAGTTAGAAATAGTTGGTATTTTCATAATAAATATCTCGGCCAACATGTAGATAAATACAAATAAAAAAATGAAGCTCCATTTGCATGAAGTGTACGGATTAATCAACCATAATTTACATTTCGTATAATATAATTCACTTTAAAGCAATATTAACTGTATAATATATAATATATTGACTGGTGTTTTAGGAGGTGGGCGTTTTACGGAAGTGGTAATATCAGAATTCGGTATTTTACGTTCAGTTTGCATATTCAGTTTATGGTATTATCCGTCGAAAGGGTTTCGAAGATTGACTAGAATGGCATTTTTGGATAAACTAACAGGCATTACCTGTTATATTTAGCGCGTTATTGAATTTTTAATGATTGTTATTTATACAATAATTATCATTAAACCTTAATTAGGCAAGGCTTGTTTAACGGTTAAAATACTGACACGATTCCAGAATAGAGAAATACAGGTAAGTTACTACACGAAGTTTATGAATGCAGAAATTACACAGACCCAAAGTAAATATAGGCTAATCATATAAACTTTTTAATAACTATACTCTACCCAAATTCGGTGTGAAATGTTTGTAAAAAACCGCTCATACTTAACCACTTCACTTTGTTGCTGTGATTTATTATACCGTTGAATTCGGCTGAAATATCTATTCATATGTATTTATACTCAGATGCAATATGACCACAGGACTTCCAAATCTACCCTACTGTGTAACGTAAAAATTTGCTAAAAATTTTTACGTTTAAAATCTTTAGAATAGTACTTTTTCCGTTTTTTAAGCTGAGTGCCAGCTCCGGAACGTGACCTGGTAAAGCAAAAATCATAAATGATGTTTACTTCAAATAAAAAATGGGTTTTATATAGGTTACCTTATCGGTATACTTTATGGTATCGTACCCAATAAAATATCTATAAACTGATACAAATGTCCTGAAACCCCTAACGACAATCAGTATATCAATAAAGCCACGCTGTTATTCTTTTAAGTAGAACATTCAAAATAGTAGCAGTTGGAACAACCCCAATCGACGATCCGATCTGACCCTCAAATAAATCAATGGTAAACAAATACAGTATAGAAACAGGAACCCATTCATCCAACCTTTCTAAAGAAACCTTTTGGCAACAGGGACAGTGGCCGGGAAAAGTGTTATACAAAATTTTATTGTTTTGAAAACAACTAAAAACTAACTACGAATCCCTTCATTTTACACTGTTTGTAAAATTAAGGATAAGGGGTTTGTTAAATAAATTACATAAATAATTTGAATTTAAATGGGATCAACTTGCGATCATTCTCTACATAATAGCGTAAGAATTTTCAAAATCTGTCTTATAATTGACGAAGAAATCGACGAACACACATTCATAAATAACATACAACAACCAAGCATAGAAAATTTTGTCGAAGTCGGTTTAAATTTGAATTTCACTTGGGACCTCTTTTTTAGATCAATAAATATTTTTAATTCTGGACAATTTACACAGCATCATCTATCTCCAAACTAAAATAGTGAGGGTAATTTCAATAGTTGAAATTTTCATCTTTGGTATATTCAAAGATTTTCTACTTTTGAAGTTATATAATTACGAATCAGTACTACCTACTGCTTCAATTATCTTCAAATCGAACAGGAAATGAAGTTATCTAATAGAAATCATATTATCATGTTTTATTACCTACTCTTGATAATATCCACAGGTGATCAATACAGGCTGGTTTTTACCCTAAAGCATATCCAGCGTTCTGGACACACTGCCTTTTAATAACGATAGTATCAATTTATTGAAATTTCTATAATCGTTACCGTATAATAACATGTCCTTTCAAATATTTAACAAGGCGTACACCTAACTAAACCTAATCTCAAGTTTCTTTACAGAAGGTGAACAACATCTACCTCGTAACGAACACCCTTTAATCCCTCTGACGAGGAGCTATTGTAGTGAAAACTCCCTCACATAAACATCAGTTTAAACAAGACACCAAAACCCTTCAAGAATAACTCTCAAGTTTTCAAAAGCACGTTTGCCTGCGATAGTACTGGCCCACAGGTGACATTACCCTCGTTTTATTCCAGCCAATCCGCGTTGATTTCGATAACCTTGCCCTAAATGTTGGCAGATTTACGTGTTTCCTTCATGATAAGTAGAGTTTGTCTACTCGCCTCATTATGTAAAACTGGAAAGGTGTTCTGGATTCTCGTAAAGGTTTGATCGTGGATGACATAAGATCTGCCTAAGAGAACCAGAGGAAGGGCAGCATATTTTTTTCTGTGTATTTTTGACATTTCCTCTGCGATCACCAATCCATGTGCCTAGCTCGCTGGTTATGGCAAAAACATGGTTGCCATAATCGGTAGTTTGGGGGAGGCATGCTCAATGTGTAAATGCTGATGAAAGCTAGTATTTCTAAAACATAGCTGTTAAAATGTAAATGAATTCAGTTTAAACTACCGCACCACTTCTGCTACCTACTTCACTTGAGAGTAACTGTGGAGTACGTTTCATAAAACGTGAATATTTGAAACGTATATTGTATGAAATGAATTTTCAACGAGTACGTGATGAAAATAAAAAGCCGAAACATGCCTTTCTGTGTTTGAACTTTCATTGCAGCCATTTTGTGACTGAATTAAATGGTAGGCTGAGCATTGGATACTCGCGGAGGCGACTTGAACTTTGAGCGATTTAGAAATCTCTAGTGGTTTAGGGAAACCGGGGAAGCAATACGTAATTCTTTAAAAAGCAATTACCTACAATGGCTTTTAACGTCTCTCCATTTTTAACTGACTTCAAATAACGACGTTGGTATGTTTTTTGTATGTTCACTGATTTTTTCGTCAATTGTGGAGCGGTTTTGATGATTCTTTTGCTTCTAGTAGAAAATGATCATCAGGTTGTGTTGCCGCGACCGCCGCCTCACCACGTGTGGGTTTTGTATTTCGAGTGTTTCTATGTTGAGACTTATGTTGTACTGTGACAGTATTTATGGCACTCTTTATTACCTCCAAGCTTCAATGGATAGCGTTATTTTGATAAATGAGTCTGGTCTCGTATGATTCGTAGCTACAATTTGTGGGTCCTCTCCCTCTCTCATTTGGCGAAATAGCGATGACCAAGTGGCGTTTTTTTATAGTTTTAAATTCATAACTTATTTTTACTCCCAGACCTTTCAATTTTCAACCAGAACTTAGAAAATAAACGCTTCCCTCATACCCAAATAAGCTTCCTGTTACCAAAAGGGGAGTTCTCACGTGACGTCGCGTGAGCGGTACTTTGTTAGCGCGGTCGCGTTGCGTTTTCGTTCAGTTTGCACAGCACTTTCGCCCAGGGAGTGAAAAATCAACAGTTTTCACAGCTTTGGACTTGGGGGAGTCATGCTTTACGTTTATGTTGAGTATGCACGAGATATGTTTTGTGCACGTGGACTATTTAAAACACGTTTTTGAGACGTTTTTGAGCGACGTAGTTCTGCGAAATGTGAAGCTGAACAATAGCAATGTCTAGTGGAAATGTTTAGATAATGGGCACTAGCCCTTGTCGAAACCCACCGCTGGGCAAAAGCCTCTCTTTTTTCTTTTTGTTCTGTGTTTCTCGAGCCATTCGAATCGGTTATTCCTTTTCTTTAAAAAAGAACCCATAGGTTCGGTAAAGCCAAACCGTTTCTCAGTTTCATTCATTTATTTCTCATAGGCATGTTACATTGCACTTAAGAAAGTCTTATAAATAAATTAAAAAAAATAAGTAGGTGTACATAATGTTAGGCAAAAAAAGAAGTATTGTTATCTCATGCGATGTTGCAATTATCCTTTATGTCTTAGTAAGCTCTCTCGGTGAGGTGTGTTTTGATGGTGGTCCTAAAGGGTTTTTTGCAAAGATTGGTTATATTGGCTGACAATCTATATACATATCTATACTAATATTATAAAGAGGTAATGTTTGTGAGGTTGTAGGGGGTAAAGGCTGATATAAACGTAAAAGGAGAAACTTTAGACATTGTAGATAGTACCGTATTCTTAGGAATAACTTTAGACAGTAAACTTCAATTGTGCCCACATATAGATAAACTACCGAGGATACTTAGTTCTGCAGCATATGCAGTCAAAAAAATCCGTCATCTTACAGACGTTGATACTTCTAGACCTGTCTATTTCAGCTACTTCCATAGTATTATGTCTTATGGCATATTACTGTGGGGGAACGCTGCAGATATTAATACCGTATTTGTGCTGCAGAAGAGGGCTGTTCGTGCTATCTATAACATGGGTCCTAGAGAATCCCTGCGTGATAAATTCAAAGAAATAAATATAATGACTGTACCATCTCAATATATTTATGAAAACTTATTGTACACTCATAGAAATATCGATCGATTCCCTAAAAATTGCGACATACATAATGTAAATACTAGAAATAAGAACAAACTCTCTTTGCCCAAAACTCGGCTGCACAAGACTAGTGTATCTTTTAAAGGGCAATGTATAAGCTTCTACAACAAAACTCCGAGTGAGGTGCAAAAATTCTCGATAAATAAATTCAAACAAACTATCAAACATATCCTTTGTAAAAAGGCTTATTACAAAATATCAGATTATCTAGAGGATAAAAAAGCATGGGACGACTTTTGCTTCAACTCGAAAACTAATAACCTAACAAGGTAAAGGTTTCTTGTTCGCTTCTTTACTTTAACTTAAAAAGATTGAAGTGAACAAAAAATCAAAGTGATCACTTTATTTCCCTGTTTTACTTATGTAATTTTAATTTTGTGACGTGTCCAAGAGTCCTGTAAGGTCTAAAGGAAATAAAGCACTTTGATATTTGATATTTGAATCTCTGGATCTACTGAACAGATTTTGAAAATAGTGTTACTAATAGAAAGCCACGTTTTTTGTGAGTGTTATATTAGCAAGTAAAAATGAAGTAAGCACGGGTCAGCGAGTACATTATAAAATCTATTAATTACAAAAGATTTGCTCACTTTCGCTAGTTTCGTCTTAGGTAACACCAACTTAGGCTGTCCTCGCATCTCATAATTATATTAAAGAAAGTAGAGAGCGGAGGCTTATTACCTAACCTACATACCTAATAATATTGTGATTCAGTTTACAACATTTCGATGCAGGACCATTGAAAACTAAATACGATCTACTCGTGGGCGAGTTGTCCTCACTTTGGGGTTCAACAACTGGCCATTTCTTGATTTTTGATCAGGGCGAGTTGTCTATTCGGCGTTTCAGAAGAGGGACAATCGCCCGCAAGCCTGAGTGGCGCAAGGACGAGTGACGTCACGATAAAGCGTTCTATGTACTTCAACATGTGTCTTCAGCACCCACAGTGTTAGGACTAATAGGTTAATTCACGAGAAAACAACAGAGCAGTGTAATACTATCGTCAACTGAACTCGGGGTTCAGATCGGCTTGTAAATAATAAAGAAAATATTATATTAGCTTTGAACTTGGAATAACAAAACCCTATTTTTACCCATAAGTAAAGAGGACGACGACGCCCCGGGTAGTAGTTATATTCACTTAATAGAGAGTGGTTTTCTAAGAAATGAAGTAGACTTACTCTACCATACAATAGCCGTTTATATTCACTTCATTCAGCAGTAACATATGTATAATGGCTCATATGGGACCATTTCTTTAGTACTCGTAGTGTTTCATTATAGTCCGCATGAGTCGTTAAAGCGTTATGAACAATGATACATATTTGAGGAAAACTGCCGCATTTTGACATTCGTTGAATTTCATTGGCTGACATTCTTGCAATCTATATTATATAAAAATGAACTCCTATTTCTCCTGGAACGGCTATAACTTGAGAACGGCTTTACCGATTTCTGTCATCTTTTTTTTTATGTTTTCTAATTCGTCAAAGAAGGTTCTTACATTTAAAAAAAATTACAAAGATGCACAGAAACTTAGAAAACTTAAGGACTACCTTTATTATAAACTTTTTTAATGTTACCTTAGCGTTATATACTCTTCGCACGTTTGAAATATCGTCAGTTGTTTGACTTTAATGACAGGGCAACGTCTGTTGAGTAAGCTAGTAATAATATATTTTTGGTACACAAGACAACTGGGAATAAGCGGCCTATATCATATTGAACAGAAGAATAGTAGACAGATTGGCATAAAATATCGACCTTGATACAGAAAAACATCTTTAGCAACTTCAAAATCAAATAAAAAATCAAAATGGGACAGAAGAAATTTTTTGAAAATGATACTTGAACTAACAAAATCATGAGCGCAATCGTACTTTTGGTGACCTCTAATTTACTCATAACGTCATAACCACCCAACCAATAAATTATCTTTATCTGCATAAGTTAGTAGTGCCCATTTACAGCAGCACTATGAACGTATAATAATTAGAATTTTTACTTACATGACTATAACAATGCCTATTTACAGCTGATCTATATATTATTGAGAGGAAGGGCAGCAGCTTCCTTCTGAGTATTTTTAAACACCAACACTGCGATCACCAATCCGCCTGCCAAGCGTGTTGATTATGGCAAATCCCCCCCTACATGGGAGACCATCCACTCGATGGACCGACGACATCGTAGCGGTCGCAGGGAGTCGATGGATGGAGGCGGCTCAGGACCGCTATTTGTGGCGTCGTACGGGGGAGGCCTATGTCCAGCAGTGGACGTGTATGGCCTGATGATGATGATGATATATTATTAATTTATTGTTAAAAAAAACTGTTTTTGATTGTTTTCCCGTCATGTCTGTTTTATGGCATTGAATTATAATTTAGGCACCATTTATTGTAAACTATATTTTTGTAAATTGACGCATCCCAAGTGTGCCCTGTGCTCCTACGGCGAATAAATGAGTATGAGTATAGAAAACTTGAAGATGAAAGCTGAAATGAGTAGGCAGTATCTACACAGACGTGATACTATTTATATCCTAAGCATTCTCTCGGATTTTTTTTAACAAGGGGTCTATAATTACAAAGAGGGGAACATAAGTGCTCTCATCTCAGAGCAGATACTTGAAAAAAGCTCGAAAAACGCTACAAAAGTTGAACTGTTGCAAAGTGAGCTTTAAGAACATAACTACCTGTTTTACGTCGTGATTACACGGATGATATTGCCTTTAAGGTCGATTATACAACGTTTGTAATGTGATTGTAAAGACATTGGTTGATATATGTTAGGTATTCTGGTTATTTTCTATGCATAATAAAATATATATCTGTATAATGTGCACATAATACAAGTTCTGCTTAGCTTGGGCCTAGGTAATGTTTGATTTGTCCAGCATTATTATATGACAATAATATAATAAATGTGAAAGTTTGGATGTATAGACGGATATTATTATAATGTGCTAGTGGTTTCTTTTTCACTTCTTCCACTAGCGGACAAAAAATTGAAGTGAAGAGAATATCAATAACACCTTATTTCTTATTTGATAATAATAACTATGTTTATAGTATACAATTTGACTTGTCTAAGTGCTTATTTTGTATGCCTAAAGAAATAAAGTTATTGATTCTGATTCTGATTTGTTACCTCTTCACGCTAAAAGTACGAAGCGGATTGGGCTAACATTTTACATACAGGTAATTCTAGGTCTGGAATCAAACATAGGCTACTTTTTATCCCATAAATCAGTTCCCATGGGATCTAAATTCACCTTTAAACGTTTCAATATCGATATTAAATCAACGCATGCGAAGCCGCTGGCAGAAACTACTACATGGATATTAAGCTGCGTTTATGGCAGCTTGAATTGGTTCCGTCCCATTTTGGTCCCGCGCAAATTATACCAAATAATCAAAGTTGGAGAAACGACAACCTACTAGATTTGGGGTAAAGATGAAAAACAACAAAACAAGATGTTGTAAATGAGGAGTGAGATCGTTACGTAGGCTCCCTGATGAGGCAGATAAGCGTCTTGTGGAGTGCGGTCGACAGAAAGAAATATGTCAGAATCTATTCTACCTATTACTCGGGACTTTTGGGGTAAATTGTACAGTCAGCTGCGAGAATTATGTACGTTTTTTTACTTTTTATTGTGTACTAGCTGTTTTCGCGATTTCACCTGCGTTAAATTCGAATTTCACATTTCTAGAGGGATAAAAAGGTCTTTTTTCCCGTAAATCCCCCATGGGAATTTGATGTTTTACCAGAATCAGAATCAATAACTTTATTTCTTTACGCTTACAAAATAAGCACTTAGACAAGTCAAATTTTATACTATAAACATAGTTATTATTATCAAGTAAGAAATAAGGTGTTATTGATATTCTCTTCACTTAATTTTTTTGTCCCGGCACAAAAAGTATGTAAAGCCGATGTTACTCTCCATCCTTTCAACTAACTCTGTGCCAAAAATCAAGTCTATTAGTTGCTTATTTGCGGCGTGAAGGAAGTACAAACAAATAAACACACTTTCGCATTTATAATGTTAGTTAGGATTAAATAGACCTTTGTTTGACCATAATCTCACCTGACGGTAAGTGACAATGTAACCGAAGATGTATCACAAACATCTAAAAGACACCTCCTTCACCTATTCACACCTATTCGTCTTGAAGAGACTCGGTTATAGGTGAACATTGATGAAATCCCCTAAGGATTTGGTGATGCACTTATTTTACCATTTCCATGCAACAAAAACAACCATATTATGACAGACGGAGTTGAGTTTATTTGATAGATAAAAAAAATATTGACCATTATTCCATAGAACCTATTAACAAAGCTAAAATGACAGCTCAAGTAATTAGACTACCGAAACAGCGTGCAAAATTGTGAAAGCTTCGAAATATCAGAACGAAATTGAGACTTCAAAACCAATACTATTGCGGATGCAGAATGCTTATAAACGCATCAAAATTTTATTTGGTCCATTTTTTCCGGCAGAAATATTGGATTGGGCGGAAAAGCGCCACGAATCGAGTTTATATTCATCGAAATCGGTTGATAATAACAACAGCGAATCCTTTTATATTTATGCGATTGCTACACAATTGGGTAGAATCGGTTTGCCAGAATCGTAGAATCACGCGATCATATTTTTAATGATAAAAGATTTAAGTTTTTGTATTGACCCAGTCTGATCCTCCTAAAGAGGTATGCTCGTAGTTTGGGCCACCTATAGAAAATACTTACGTTAATTTGTGACAGTAAGGTCTAGTCTCTAATTAGTAGGATTATAATATTTTCAAAATGGTAGGGTAACCTCTGAATGAGAATTCGTTTATGTCCATAATTGCTCAATGTTATCCATACTTTATAATATTATTATGAATGTGAAAGTTAATCTGTCGCTCTACCTATTTGTATGCTAACTTTTCAAGACGAGACCGCTTAGCGGATTTCTTTGAACTTTGGCAGGGCGATAGATAAATTTTCGGTGGATATACGGAGGATATAGGCTACTTTTTATCCCGGAAAAAAGTGTGCAATGCGCGGGCAGAAGATAGTAGATATACACTTTTAAAATTTTCAAAAAGTTTTCCTATGATGAGGAACGGAATCATACGAATTGTCAGCAAAGACCAAAATAATGGCTGCATTAGTGTCTCCAACACGCTGCCGCATTTCGATTTATTGTCTGTTTTCAAGAAATATCCTCTTCTGCTCTTCAACCCAAGATAAAAATAATATACTTGCTGATATAATGCTGCTAGGATAACCATAAACCTACAAATCAATGGCCAAGTAGGTATACAGAGTTTCTTTTTGAGATGGAAGTGGATGGTCAAATACGAAACCATAGGAGAGAAAATCGTGAAATTGAAAATTAACCTAAGAGGCTCCCAGAATATAGACTAGTGAATGATATCTCAATCAGTTCAGCCGTGTTGATGCGTCGTCTCCAAGATAATACTGTATTATGTTATGGTATGTATGTTCTACGAATACACACACAGGCACAGGGTTCAAAATTCAGGCGACCCGTGAGTTTCGACCCAGTTAAAATAAAACTAGGTACATACTTGGACCGTCTATGAAAGTAAACACTGTTGCCGAGCTAGGCCCAGTGCAAGCGCCATCTTGATCAGCACTCATATTTTGTAGACAATTACACAACAAATACTTTACCTTAAACCTGCCCGCTGCAAGGGAGCAGGGTCAACTGTTAAGAAATAATATCTCTTACGCATCCCTGCATGCTGTCTATCTCGCTCATACCTGTAGTCTATTTCGCTCTAATGACAGGAAGATTCACTAACTATTCTACTTATAGTGAAGCCAGCACGTGTTTGGTTATTAATAGATAGAGTGATTCAAGAGGAAGGTTTATATGTACAATTTGCACCCGTGCAAAGCCGGGGCGGGTCGGTAGTAAATAATAAGTGGATTTTTTTTTTATAGAAACTCTTTTACCATATGCGAGAAAAGCCGCATGCAAAAACTACTATATTTAAACTACAGATGTTTGTAAAATGCTGTAACAATAAAACTACCTATCAATGGACATAAACATTACATTCATCAGCTGACCCCAGCTAACAAAACAGTGGCAACTTTATACCGTGAAATTATAGCTAGTGTAAGTTACCCCTTAAGCCTATAGCTCTACAGTAGGTGTACTGCATCAGAGTGTGGCGACAGCTTTTATATACCTAGGTACATATTATTGTATTTTAGATATGTCTTAAGGCGAGCCTTCACACAGGGCAGCATTCGTCTGTAATGTAACATGTCAGATTCGAGCATCGGGGAAGGAGGTGGACTGAGCATTACAGTGCGCGACCCGTAATTATACAATTTGTAATAATCTGGATACAATTCTTAATATCCTTTATACTGGCTACCATAGGGATAGAGGAGAGTGGAAGAAAATTAAATGTTGTACCGAACGTCTCACGTGACGTTCTCAGTCGCAACGTCTCACGAAAAGTATTCCCAACGTCTCACGTGAGACACTGCCAAGTCGCAACGTCTCACGAAAAGTCAGAGAGTATCTTATTACAATCTACAATATCTAAACGTAACGTGCTTAGCTTACGTGTAACATTGTACAAAAAGCAACTGATTTATTATAGTCTCATGCTCGGAAGAAATCGCTCTCAGCGATAAAGCCGCCTTTTGTACTGTTTATTTTTGAAATTTAGATTTTGTATTAATGTTAATTTAAGTACAATAAAGTGTTCATTCATTTATAAAGTGCTTTATTTCCTTTGGACCTTACATGTTCCTTGGACACTTGAAAGAATCTTATAGGGTTGTTACATTACAGGCAATTGCTCCTGGCTAGGGACCACCTTATATATCAATATATAGATATAAATTATATACGATAGTAATAACCGTAAACCACGAGCGCTGGGACAGATCACGCGGAGTGACGACCGCTTATCCACCTCGAGTGGTCCATTATTTTGCATCAATTGTATTCGGGTCAGCCGCAGAGGTGAAATACTGAGCTCTGTGCTTACGTAGAGGTGAAAATATACAGTACTTTTTGAATGATTGCGATGGTAGTAATGATGTCCTGATAAGCCAATCTTAGCGGAGACTAGCCATGTGCGCAGGTCATATTATAGTGCTCAAGTGTGTGCGCAAATACAGATGCCATCTCTATTCCGATGATAGTGCTAAGAAGCTTCAAAATGGTTGTTTTACTGATATACATAAACTGTCTGCTTATGTAGAGGGGAAAATTTATATTGTTTTGGCCTACATTATTTGCATAACAGTGCTACGACAGACCCTACGAAGTTTCGTAGCTTCGTAGCATTTGTGTACCTATGAAAATTTTGTCATGAGCGTTTACACATTAGGTCAGCAACATAATTTTCTCACATTTTTTGATGTTTGTGTAATGAATGAGTCACACAAACATTATAAAATGTCAGGAACATTGCAATAAAATGTATAACCATTTACAATTTACCGCGTACAACTTTTTGATTATTTTTATAATAAATTGAATATTGAACAGCTTTAGCCAAACAAAGCCGTTGACAAAAAACTTAGTAGAATTTCACCGTGCTAGTGCAAAAGTTTATCTCTCCTATAAAGTCAATTGGTTCATCTCCTTGCCCCGTGGCTTCTCATTCCTTCATTTATTTCCAAAAACACTGAAACGAATTTCGTGTGCTTTTCAACTCGGTGGCTTTTATTATGCAGCCGCAATCCGCAGTGGCGCGCCATTCGACTTATTTATTCACAGACAGTGTGCCATTGCCATTATTCTAAAAAAATTGTATTGTGGGGAACCATTGGCTATTCCGGTTAAGGGCAGCTTTTCTGGGCCGCTCTATGGTTTTTAATAGACACAGGATTAGTAAAAATTCGTTTTTTTTTAATTTGTCTGTTTGGTTTTTGTTTTGTATTGGTAAAATATAGTTTGTAAAATGTATGATTCAATAATATCTATTCGGCTTATTTTTATCGTGGTAAGCTTTTGTTACCGTATGTATTTTATAGGTATTTACTTATACAAAATACAGACCTTACGTTAAAAACGTGAGAGGCAAAACAAATTGAGAACGTTGCTACCATGAACTTTAAAACTGCAAAAGTTTAGCAACAAAGACATTTTGCTATTAAAAACAACACCTTACAAACTGTGAACGTTTTCCTCCCATGATACTTTGAATTTAGAACCACACACTCTGTATCTCTACGTTTTATTATTGTAGACATATGTGTTGCAGGTAACTACGACAAAGTTCGTCCTTTGTCCGTGGTCCACCTGTAAAGGTCACCTTGGTAGACTACGAGAAAAAATAATTGCCGTGGTCCACCAGCATCTCCAATCGTTACCGAACTACGAGTATTTCACAAGCTTGTCTGGTAGAGATCGCTCGTGAGCGATGAGACCGCCAATTTTAATTTTTTTTGTTACAAATTGTTTGTATATTATTATGTTATGTGTGCAATAAAGCATTTTCTATCTATCTATATCTAACTATGATAACCTGTAATGTGAGTTATTTTTTGCTATGTTGAGAGCTGACTGAAGGCACTACGGCAAATGTAAAAATAGGTTACTAGGCTAGTAGGATACCTACTAGGCTACTAATAAACGTTCCTAACACATCACAAACAGAACGTTGTAAAATGAACTAGTAAAATTCAAAATTAAGGTGATTTTATGCATAAATCAAACTGAATCTCAACAACCCAATTACCTTCCATTGCTGACCGTTTAGCTCTTTAAACAAACTTTCTCAGAAGCAGTTCAAGTTATACTGTTATTTTTAGTATATTTACTCAGCATTATACAGCTTCCTGTATTATTTAGAATGCTTTATTATGTAGAAAAGAAGGTTCATTATCCAGCACTTGCATTATTTTGTGCTCTGCAGCGTCCATTGTCTGCAAAGTGTTTGTTGATTGCGTAATTTAGAGCATAATGCTTTTTAATGTTTCTCGCTTAAAATGTAGTCCATTTTGTTTCGGGTAATGTGTGCTGTTGTTTTTGGGACAATGTTCATTAAATATGAGAGGAAGAAGTATACAAATGAGAGTGTATGCTTAGAACTGCTAAGAATTTGGCTACAATGCTTTCTTTATAACCGACTTGAAAAAAGTGGGAGTATCTATGTTCGGCTGTGTGTATATTTTATATGTATATTGTCGATTTCTCCGTTAATTAAGGAATGATTATGAAAATTGTTTCACTATTATAATTATAGTTTATTTTTGTATGTTTGACAATTTCTTCGTTATTTAAGGACCGATTTTGAAATTTCTTTCGCTATATATAGTAAATGATATTGAGGAGGTTCCATAAAAACTTTATTCCCGAGGGACTATTATTTGTCCCGCAAAACTTAAAAACAGTGCAAAATTAAAGGATTGAACGTCGGCTTTTAGTTTTTTCAAAATTAATTCACAACCTACCTACTAGGACTAAAAATGACTATATTGGATTGTTAATTTATAACAAGATACACATTATGATATTGATTCTTAATACACATGACCAAATTATTATTGTACTCGTACACATGACTCATGATTCTTAGATAGATAGATAGATAACTCTATTGTGGTAAAATAAAGAGCAACAACAAACACAAAATACACATGACTCATGATTCTTAGATAGAAAGATAAATTCATTATGAATGTAAGCGGGTTAACTACGAACCTAGTTTGTGTTGGAAGAACACCAACGTTTCATCCCTTAACGAGGGAAATGGTTATGGCTGGAGACAGAGCTGCCGTATTGCCAATAATACCGAAAGAAAGCGGCCTCATTCCGTCGAGAGAGCTGTCACATATCTAACTTTTGTGAAGGGGCTTACGGATAAGATTGGTCAGCTACTACAACGAAAATAAAGCATTAAGACGATCTTCCGGCCTCATACACAACTAAGGCACTTTCTCCGCTCTCCCAAAGATAGAGCGCCACTGGACGTCCCGGGCGTATACATGATCCCGTGTGACTGCGGCAAATGCTATGCTAGTGAAACGAAGAGGAACATATCCACCAGGCTTTCTGAACACATACGCGCCGTAAAGAATGTTGACACCAACAGCTCGGCGGTGGTAGAACACTGTATAGAGAAAGGACCGTCGCATTACGTCCGTTTCGACAAAGCCCGTGTCTTGACTAGGGAAAATTTTTTTGTTCCTCGCAAGATACGCGAGGCGATAGAGTACGGACGGCGGCCCAACTTCAATAGAGATAGAGGTTGGAACCTACCACCCGCCTGGAAGCCATGTCTCCAGGGCAAAACGCATAGCGGTATAGAGCCGGGTGTAGATACTATTCACACGAAGGATACCTACACTGCCCGTCACGCTGGGATCTCCACCAGAAGATGACTCTCTTACTCGACATCATCACCGAGCAGCATGCCCCCCGCCACCCCCGCAACCAGCGCTTACGGCACGCGCGCAGCGGGCTCTCGACCGCAGTGTGCGCCGCGACGCTGAACGAGCGCGACGCGAACCGCACTCACCCTGAAGAAGTCCCTCGTTAAGGGATGAAACGTTGGTGTTCTTCCAACACAAACTAGATTCGTAGTTAACCCGCTTACATTCATAATGTATTTATCAAACTACGAAAGTTTTTATAGTAAAAGATAGATAAATCTTTATTGTGGTACAATAAAGAGCAACAACAAATACAAAATACAATACATAAGGAACTGCTAACAAACAAAGAAGTACAAAGAGCGGCCTTATTGCTTTAAGCGATCTCTTCCAGGCAACTTTGGGATGGATTGGACATAAATGAACAATATAGACGGTGGGTGCGTATGAGTTTAACGAAATAAAATATAATATAATGATACCTACACTACGTAATATATATTTGTACCTACTTAATACATATATCTACATAAACTTACATACACATAAAAATAAAGTTGTTTGAATAGTTACAAGGATAAATAATGTTGATGAAGCATTATTTTGAAGATAGAAAGTGATTTCGCACGTCTGATATCTAGGGGAAGAGCATTCCATAGACGGATGGCTTGTACAGTAAAAGATTCTTAATTTGTAACAAGTTTAAGGCTTCACGGAAAAAACAAACTTAATATTATACCTACACGTGTTTGAGAGATTAAGAGCAATTAACACGTTCGAGGTTCACAGGGATATTTTAATAATTTTTCTAACTTAGTTATGCTACTAGTTACGTAGGTAAGTCTGTAAAGTTAACATCAATTGAATATTTCAATTCAATTAATACGTAAAAATTTGCGTGGTATGATCCTATGGTGATAATATAGTGGACGAAAAAAATATTCTGTGCAGAAATACTTCGGTACCTACCTATCTTCTCTTGAAATATATTCTAGAAAAAGGACTATCTTGACGAGATACCTACATTAAAGTGAACGAGGTTCACTAAATATTCTACCTACCATGGTTGTACCCAATAATTGGTGTAAATGTAGACTTTATAAGTTTTAATAAAATAAATATATTTTATTTCAGATAGTTTCATAAATTCAATTAAAACAATATTACAATTTTAATATACTTAGTATCTAGGGAGACGTTCATTTGTTGTTAAAACCCACCTAGGATAGCTCAGTTAAGCCTGGATATTCCGTACGAAGGTAGCCGAGGGTGCGGTTGAGGTAGGCGGTGTGTATTATGTCGTCAAATATGTCGTATAGAAATCCGTAAAAATCCAACGCACCGGTTGTTGGATTCTATACGAGCTTTAAGTCGACTCTCGCGATATTTTCTTCAAAGAAAATCTCTTCCATCGTACGTATTGCTTGATTTAAACTTAAACAACTAACCATAAAATTGTTAATAAACTTAATTATCTTTAAGATAGCCGCGCTGCAGAGCGAGACCCTCTAGCACAGGTATTATATTACTTAAAAAAGGGTCCCATACCACTGAAATGTATTAGATTAATAAGTAAAAGAAATAAACTATTTTGATTTTGATTTGATGTATGACGACTTGTCTTATCTAAGGACAAGACTAAGCAATATTAAAAAAAAACTGTGTTCATATGTTTCTCTTCACAGGTTAATTAAGTTAAAGGATAGAAAAAAACTGTGTTGTTAAGACAACCTAAAATAAAGTACTGAATAATTATCTAAATTGTATATTAATAGAATGAAGTATAATTGTTAAGCCACTGCCCATTGCGGCGCACGCTGTGCACGGCAGTTGGCCAGCGGCTGAAGACACAGCGTATGCAGCAGCGTGCACAGCGTGCACAGCGTGCACAGCTTGCGCCACTAAGGGGCTGCTATGGCTTTACAATCTTATGACTGAAGCAGGTAGGTAATTATATCTCTCACCGTTTATTTTGATCTAAAAATAAAACACCTCTATCCAAATTCCTTTTTGTTCAACTGACGCTCAAATTCAAAACTCACGGTTCAAAATTTTCATCCGTAACACAAGCCAATTCTAATCAGAGGAACATGCAGGTGTCAACCGCAAGCCAATTTGAACACTATTCACTGAAAATACGATTCAAATGAAGTTTACAAACAAGTAGAAAATAGGGTAAAGTCGGGATAGCCGCCGCAAGTATTCTGATTCAGATTCAACGTTTATATTCATAAATTTACAAAGAGCACTAATAATGTACACTTTTATGTTACTAAAATAATATTAAATACAATTTAAGAGCTGCCTATGTCATTGTCTCAGAACATGGAAATGTACATACTAAGTAAGATTCTCTTCACTTCAATCTTTTTTAGTTATAATGTGAAAAAGGAGCTTTTAGCTTGATAAGTTAGTCAGCCGCAAGGAGAATGCGAGCTTCACGTCTCAAATCTAACAAATAATCGTAGTAAATTATTGATAAGTTGAAGACCTCATGGGGCAGGCGGCACGGGGCGGCCGTAGCGCGCTCCTTGCCGCCGTCTCGCTTGGCGGCTTCTTTCTGGACCATGACGGTCTCACAGAAAGAGACCACCTCCTTCCACGCCGTCTCATCTGCCAGCATAGCCGCCACTACACTGGGCAGAGAGAGATCCTGCCCGATCCGGTTAACTAGGATCCGCCTTTCAGCACTCCACGCCGAGCATGCCTCGAGTGTGTGCTGGGCGGAGTCCCGATCGCACCCGCAATGGTGACATTGCGGTGTCGGTTTGCGTCCAATCCTACTCAAGAACTCACCAAAGCAGTCATGCCCGGTGAGAACCTGAGCAAGACGATAGGTGACGTTTCCCCCCTCCCTCCCCAGCCAGGCTTCGAAGCTTGGCAGAATCGCGCCGACAGCACGTTGGCGTGAGTTTTTCGGCTCTTCGAGCTGCTCGCGCCACTTGAACTCGAGCGCTCGTTTGCGCTCTTCTCGCCGCACTTTAGCAGGCGTAGCTCCGCTATCGTCATCCTGACGGAAACGGACGTAAATAGATGCGTCCATCTCCGCCAGGATGTCGAACGGCGGGAAACGTGCCAATAATGCCGCCGCCTCAAAGGATATGGTACGGTACCCTCGTATGGTCCTGATGGCAATAGGACGCTGCAGGCTATTATACATAGCTCTGTAGCGACCAATATCCGCCAGTCGATGTGACCAGACGGGCGCTCCGTACAGTGCCATCGACCGGCGAACGCCCTGGGTCCCCCGAGGTTAGGCAGGAGTCTGTGCAGAGCACCCACTACCCTAAGAATCCGGGGGACGGAGCGTCTGAAATGCTCCCCGAAGTACCAGCGACTGTCCAGGGTAAGGCCAAGGTACTTGAGGTACTGGCAGACCTGGACGTCAACATCCCCCACGCGAACCGACATTCTGGGTGGTTCTCGAGTCCTAGGCATCTTATGGAACCATAGCGCCTCGGTCTTATGAGGCGCTATCCGTAGACCTAGCTCATGAATTTTATTCACGACGCATGTCACCCCGAGCTCGGCAAGCCTCTTGGTACCTTCGAAGGAGTCCCCGCCCGCGAAAACGAGTGTGTCGTCTGCATAACAGACCACATGCACACTAGCGGGGAGATCGACGCGCAGGACCGCATCATATGCGAGATTCCACAAGAGGGGTCCAAGAACGGAACCCTGCGGAATGCCGCACACTACTTCCATCCTGTGCGCATCATTCCTGCCTACATATTGCACACACCTGTCACGCAGGTAGGCCCCAACTATGCGCTGCAAGTAGGGAGGCACTGCGTGAAACATAAGCGCCTCCCTAATCGCTCTCCAGGGCAAGGAGTTAAAGGCGTTTACAATGTCTAATGACACCGCCAAAGCCCTCCCGCCCCGAGATATAACCTGTTCCGACAGAGAACGGAGGCGGAGAATCGCGTCCACGGTCGACCGCGCCCGTCGGAAGCCAAACTGGTCATCGGACAGGTTGGGACCCACGTGCTACAGGTGCTTGTGCAATTATCCTTTCGAACAATTTGCCGGCCTCGTCCAGCAGGCAAATGGGGCGGAACGCAGAGGGAGAATCCGCGGACCTGCCGTCCAACTTAGCCTCCTTCCAGTCCTTAGGGAAGACGCTGGACCGGAGACAGTTATCAAATAACTGCCTTAGCTTGTCCCCCAGACCTGCGGATATAACCAGCGCCAAGGCTCGAGCGGGAATCCCGTTCAGCCCGGGCGCCGTGTTTCGAGCTCTCATGCGTTTTACGGCTCGGTCTAGCTCCTGCCTCTCTACAACCATGCTGTCAGTCCATTCCGCAGCTTCTGCGTTTGGGTCCGACGGCGTAGGGAATAAGGAACTGTCCTGAATCCCGACCCCCGGAAAGAGGGTGTCAACCACTCTTCCTACGAACTCCGGGTCCAGAGTTTCAGTTAATTGCGGGACCCAAGGTCGCAGCTTACCCAGTACCATCCTGTACGGACGGCCCCATGGGTCCCTATTCAGTTCCTCCAGAAGTTCACTCCAAGATCGCGACTTGGCATCGGCTATCGCGCGTTGGAGTGCTTTGGTACGGCTCTAACCTATCAGTACTTGATTACAATTAACGTTATAAGCTTTATTCAGAGAAGCTAGGTCCGAGCTTGGAGCACGTGGGTAGTCAGGTAGGTATCTCTCTTATGGCGACTATTCCTACTTTACCCTATAGCTACTGTAGTTGTAGGGGCAAAAGTTAAATGCATTTGTGTTTCCGTTCTAACTTTGACTGCGAAATAAGATCAGAGAAATATACCTATTGTGGTTTGAATATTTGATGATTTGTAGGTAAACTAGTTTGCAGCCGGGTTGCGTGGCGGTGGATGCAACGAATGTGACCACAGTTTTGATGTTGCTTGGTTTGCTGAGCAAAATAGGGCGAGAAACAAAATTTTACTCTAGTTAAAAATTATTTGAATAGAAATAGAAAATGTTATTTGAGAGCACAAATTTGTACCTAAGTACGAATTTAATTTTAATACATAACTTTAATAACAAAGAAAATTTCAATCAAATAATAGAAACAAATCAGAACTGGTATTTACAATTGAAACAATTTAGCTTACCGCGGACTGTAGATATTTTTCCTAAGTGTAATTTTAATGGAAGAGAACAGAACAGGAGACAAATTACTTACGTCACAAATAGGACGAAATGCTTGATCACCGTGAATTTGGATAAATTAGGCCCTTTCATACGGATGGAAGCGGGTTAAATACGAACCTTATTGAAAGAAAACCAACTTTGGTGTTCTTCCAACACAATTAAAGTTTGTAGTTAATGTAAAGAAAGAAGTTAAGGTAGTGAATTAGTCAAACTACGACAGCTTGTTATAAGTTATAGTTACTATAAAATAACTAGGCCCTGTTTTGTATTATAATTTTTCAGTATTATAGTTTCCCATTTTTACTTAAGTAGTTACCTAAGATTTTCCATTTAATTCTAGAATAATCTTTATCTCAGAGGAGCAGCGGCGAAAGTCCACTGATCTGGACACTTACTCGTAAAAACAAAAATCGAAGTTTCTGTTTCGTTTGCGTGCAAATGCATGTAACATAATCGTTTGTGTGAATGTAACATAAGAGTAAGTAAGGAAGTAACATTGAGAGATGGTTTTGCTTGCAAACGAGTCAGAAACTTGGATTTTCCTTTTCAGAGTAGTCCCCCCTGGTATTTTTATCTACTATAGATACTTATTCGCACAAGGTTTGCTTAGGTACTTCGGGGCTAGTAGATCATCATCTAGCCCCAACGTATAAGATGTTGGGTAAAATGTCCATTTCCAGCATTATTTTCTTTTATTATGTGCACCAAATGTTTCCTCTAATCACATCTGCCAGGATATAAGCAAGAACAGTACAAACAAATGCTGGAGAAAGTCTAGAAAGTCCAGCGTCAAACCGATTATTTGAAAAACTTTGGTTTTCACCGCACAGCCCTACTGTCCACTTGCATATTCAGTTATCGAGAGCGTGTTCCCATTGGCTAGGCGCCAAATTGCCATACACTGCATGAGTGAGACGGGTGTTACTGCACTCCTGTTTATGTTTTTTGCATTAGGTTTGTTTCGTTAAAGCAAGTTATCATTTTTATGCTGGGTTAGTTTCTCGAAAAATATAGTACCTATTCCTCGCACGATGTCTATCTATTATAAGCCATGTCCATTTAAAAGAGAGATTGACAAAGTGATTTTAACTAAGTCAAACGTTTGTTGTCAAGCTTTTACCGTTTTAACGCATTTACTGTCTACACCCTGCGGTGCGACTCGCAGTTGCAGGGATGGAAGTCGTCCGTGTCTGTTAGTGGCAATGTAAGTGTAATTTTAGGAGATCTTCTTGAAAGTGTTTTTCTCTCATGATAATGTAAAAATGGAATTAAAGAGAATGAAAAAGCGTTAGCTAACTCCTGCGTAGTCTCTGGATTTAAGTGACGATCAATTATTTCTCTTCAGGTTCAAAGATTGCTCATAAAAAAAATATGAGAAATCTTTGAACCAACTTTCGTTCTCTTTTTGGTCAATTTTAGTATGTACTAAAATTTAATTGTAATATACATAGGTGCCTATCTTTAGAAAACGGCTTCATCAACATTACATTATCGGGACCGCTATTTGCGTCGTATGGGGGAGGCCTATGCCCAGCAGTGGACGTGTATGGTCTGATATGATGATGATGATGATAGGTGCCTATTTAGGCAGCAACTTATATAACAAAGCTAAAAAAGAATTATTGAAAACGGTGGAGTGGATCTTCTGGATAAACTAAACCCTACACTATGCGTCACAAGCACTTCAAAAACACATAATTGCATCGTGTTTTCGCACAGTTTCAGTACGGTAAACATGTTTTCACTCTCCGATTATTAAATCAAAGTGGCCATTAAAACGTGTGAGGGCCAAAGTGGACAGGCTTCTAGGATGCTCGATCAAAGTGATTTGAATTTATAATCACTGTACAAGCTATCCGTCTATGGAATGATCTTCCCCTGGATATCAGATGTACAAAATCTCTATCTTTAAAAAACTGCTTCATCAAAACATTATTTATTATCCATCTAACAATTTGAACAACCTTATGTTTATCTAAGTTTATGATAAGTAGGTATAAGTAGGTAGGTACGTAGTGTATGTATAATTATTATTGTTTTTATTTCTCTTCTCTCTTATCGCCACACATATATATATATCTATATTGTTCTTTTATGTCAGTCCATGCTAAGGTTGCCTGGAAGAGATCGCTCAAAGCGATAAGGCCGCCCTTTGTACTTTATTGATGTCAACTTTTATTTTTGTGTTTGTGTGGTACACTAAAGAGTATCATCGGTGAGAAACCTCAATCACGGTGATATGATCTGAATTTTGAACGGATGTTGTTCGATTTTTAAGTTTCTAACTAAAATTGCCATATCATCATGGTACCACATTTAAAAAAAAGCTTTCAATTTACTTTTTAAGAGAAGTTTAATTGTAACAGCGCATAGGCTGCGCTCCGGGCACATGCCTCTTGCTAAATTCAAAAATCTTATGAAAATATTAGATTCTCCTAACTGTGAGCTTTGTGGAGTTATAGAAGATGTACACCATCTTCTGACTGAGTGTGTTCGGAGCCAGTCTTTAAGATCACATATGCAAACACACTTTGATTAAAATTTCGTAAATATTGGCATTTTTCAAAGTATCTTAGCCGCCGCTTTCCATTGCGGCCAGGATTTTGTACAAAATGGTGTATGATATTTTATATACAAGATAGTAACAGATTGAATATACTAACAGGGCTGACGTAGTCAGTGTTAGTATATTAGTATATATGTAGAGGCCTTTAAAACATAAGATTTAAATAAATAAAGAAATTTGCTTTTGTCGAATGCTCCAAGATCTTTACGACCATAACATTTATGAAATTCATTTGTTTCTTCTTAGGTTTCCTAAAACCTTATAACTATCTAACTACACAACGATTTTCTTATTTCAACGTCTTTTATTCTAATAAAATAAGTACCTACCTAATACTGAACAGTCATATATCACCGCCTAAAAGTGTTGAATGAAGACTCCGAAAACGCTAAAACACACCACTTCTAAAAATGGTAAACCCGCCAGAAAACAGAAAACGCTGAAGGAAATTGACGATTGAAATAAAAAAACCCAGGAACGTCTGAATGAAATCGAGCGCAGTTTAGACTCATCCATTCCTCTTGATTTCTTGAAATCAGCGTTCCTACTCATAGAAAGTTCAGCGCTTTCTGTAGTTTTTCGGATTTAGGAGTTTTAGGTTACTTTACCAGTACCTGTAGCTAAGTACCTACTATCTTTTTAATATTAAATGAACTTACTCAAAAACCGGCAAACTTACCTGAAACAAAAACAAATACATTAAAATCATTGGATAAAAACGAGCAAAACAAGTACACAGATAAATATTGGAAGTTCTGTAGCAGATTCTCCGATGCTATTTCCTCTGAGAGATCTCGACAAAGAATAATGAACGTTGAGACGAGGAACTAAGGGTGATATCGGTACTTACTTTATACAAATATCTATAAAAGAGGTCGTTTTTATAAGCTACGATTTGTTTACGACTAAAGTAGCGCAGAATACTATAATGCCTACTTAGTAGTATGTTCTTTTATGATGATAAATAATCTTTTTTATAGTTTGTGTTTTATTTAGCATGGCTTTTCGGTATAAGTTTTCACACCAATATTATGTATGCAAAATTTTCCTGTTTCGATGTTTGTTACCTTTTTCTCTTCTAATACTAATGGTAATTAATCGTATCTGTCGCAGTTTTAGGCTACACCAGTATCTATAATCATTCTAAGCTTTTTACTATAAATACTATCGTAGTTTTGTTTCTTGTATATTTCCTAAGCGTTTTGTTTTCGTAGATGAAACGTTGGTGTTCTTCCAATACAAATAAGGTTCGAAGTTAACCCGCTTACATCCGTAAATTCTAAGCTTTCTTCTAAGCAAAACATATCTACTTTCAAAAATGTTAGAAATCTGACTCAACTCACTAGTCTGTATCATAATAATTATCGTATCGTGAAATACGACGAACCATTTTCTGTTGCCTAATAATGCCCTTCGACCTCATTAAAATGCAGGTGCACTGAAGGAAGTTATATCGAGGTGAAAAAAAGAGGTTCTTTCAAAAAGGGCAATAATCCTACTTATTGTTATAGTGTTGACAGTCTTCACTGTCAACACTATAACAAACCCACTATAATAAACCACCCAGCGCGGATTTTGCAAATATCTAACATATTTGCAAAATTTAAGCACGAACCGAGTTTCCAGACCTGAAATAACATATGTATGTATATAAGCTACTTGGTATCTCGTAAATCGATCCAATCAAAAAGAAATAGCCTACTTATTGTACACTCATAGAAATATCGATCAATTCCCTAAAAATTGCGAAATACATAATGTAAATAATAGAAATAAAAATAAACCCGCTTTGCCCAAAACTAGGCTGCACAAGATTAGTGTATCTTTTAAAGGGCACAAAACAAAACTCCGAGTGAGTTGCAAAAAATATCAATAAATAAATTCAAACAAACTATCAAACATATCCTTTGTAAAAAGGCTTATTACAAAATATCAGATTATTTAGAGGATAAAAAAGCATGGGACGACTTTTGCTTCAACTCGAAAACTAACAACCTAACAAGGTAAAGGTTTCTTGTTCGCTTCTTTACCTTAAAAAGATTGAAGTGAACAAAAAATCAAAGTGATCACTTTATTTCCCTGTTTTACTTATGTCCAAGAGTCCTTGTAAGGTCTAAAGGAAATAAAGCACTTTGATATTTGATTTGATATTTAAACGTTCTCATAGAAACAACGCGAAATCGAGGGCAGAAACAAGTTTCTTAATAAAAGCTTTGTATTTACTGAATAAAACCCTCCGGGACTCTAGGCAGGCACTATTCATTTCCTGGGCCCGTACTCGTAAAAAGGAAATCGAAGTTTCTGATAATTTTTCGTGCAAACGCTAATCTTATGCAAGGGACATAAGAGTTGGTTTTGCATGATGACGAAAAAGAAACTTCGATTTTCCTTTTCCGAGTAGGCCCCCTGTATTTCAAGTTTGGTTCGCATCTTGGCGCAGTAAAATGGATTTTATTCAAACTTCCAGTATCAATTTATGCAATAACTTTTGCTTTAAGAAATATGAAACTGCAGCCGATAAATATTGCGATCGTGTTTCAAGTTTTCTCTTTTTCTTCTATTCTATTATTGTATACGTCTTCGTTCAATTTATTTTTGATACATGGATTTTAGATTAGTATGTTGTCGGGTTGATTTACAATCTACATTGTGTAAAGATTTATTGCACAAAAACGTTTGTCGTAACAAACGTTGTAATAATAGAACATAAAATATTTTGTGTAAGCGTAATAAAAATTATAAGAAAACTTAAAAAACTGAGAACGATGACAGACACTGTTAGGTATTATTTACGCGTTTTATTAGGCGCGCGGTTAGCAGAGACTGTTTATTACCTTCACGCATCAAAAGCGTTTAACGATTTTTTAAATGATTTATTTCCTTCTGCGTCGCGGGCGAAGGTCCGCCTGCGACGCAGAAGGTTGCGGGTTCGATTCCCGCCTTGGGACAAATGTTTGTACTATCTGCAAATATTTGTCTCGAGTGTTCTGGGTATTTTCCAAAAATATCTATCTACGTAATATATTATATTAATACTTAATATAATAATCAGTCATCTAGTACCCATAAGACAAGCTCTGTTTAGCATGGGGCTAGATGATGTTGTGTGCACTTTCCAACATTATTTATTTATTTATTACGAATCTAGATACAGCCTTGACTCACATACATACATAATACTAAAACTCCGAAACATAAATGTTTTGTTTATGCTATGGTAGCCTCCCAAAATTTTGATATGTATGTTATATGAATTTTTTGTGTTAGCGGCACAAGGAATATGCAGTTTTCAACCTTTTACTGTTCATGAAATACAGCCCGATAGACGGACAGACAGACAACGGAGACTTAGTAATAGGGTCTTGTTTTTAACCTTCAGGTACGGAACCCTAAAAGGCGAGAAGCGAGGAACGAAACGGGTTGTTTATAGTTTTCAATTAAGCACTTGTTTTAACCAAAAAATCTTTCAGAAAGTCATGTTAGACGTTACTTAATCCCTTGTTAAAAGTTGAAAGCCCTGCGATAGGTACCTATCGCAACTAGACACCAACTTTGAATAATAGAGAAAAACAAGCTTCTTGACCGCTTAAATATGTAAATCATATTTTAAAACAAAGCACTTTACGAGGGTGGTTTCTTGTTAAAATTTAATTAGAAGCAAAGCCGTCGTACGCGTTTTAAATAATAAGGATTTAGTTTTATTTTTGTAAGTGGTAGTTTTTCTAAAATTAGCTTTCTGGAAAAATGATAAATTATGCTGGACAATCCACACACACACACAAATCATCACCCAAGCTAAGCACAACTAACTAACAACTAGCAGAGCTTGTGTTATGGATAATATAATACTTCACATAGATATATATTTTTTATTATACAGAGAAAATTCCCAGAACACCAGGAATAAACATTTTCATATAGTACAAGCATTTGTTTCGAGGCGGGAATCAATTTCGCAACTTCCTGCGTCGCAGGCGGATCTTCGCCCACCGCGCCACATCGGTCGTCTAAGTACAATAGTAATTTTACGCACCTCACTTATTTATTATACCTGTAATATATATAGTATGTAATATAATTAATAAATTAATGAGAAAAACAAAACACATTACAATGCCACCCAAAATGATAATACAAGGAAATTGTTATAATCTGCATTGTAACATAAACATATGTGTGTACAGTTAAGTTTAATATACGTATATTCATAGTAAATGAAATAACAAAAACAGAAAAATCTAGTTATAAAATGAAACAAACGCTGGTGATAAAATTAAACAACACAGCTAATTCTACGGTAAGACAACATCTACCTAGTACACAGACTTGCATGGAGTAAATCATTAACATACATTCATATATCAAAATTACCAAGTCAACGCATTTTATAACAAACGATTTTGTGACTTCCTTCTCATAAAAATAGAATTTACATATAATAAGTTTTAAAACAAATTGTATGGAGCAGGTGTCCACGCAAACCGCCGCCCCTTCAGCTCAAACAAACACGGCTAATTGCCTACGGCGTAGCACCGTAGCTCCGTAATCGCGGCCGCGTAGCACCGCTACAGTGCTACGAACTCCGTGATATTCGCATTCACATTTGCAACTTTTTTAGTGCAGGAGGCCAATTCTGCGTGTCACGTGATATTTAATCGACATGATATTCATGATCAGATAAAAATATCATGTGATAAATATCGAGTACCGCCAAAAACTGCATTCTTGTGCGACTTATCGAGCAACACATTAAAGAAAATCCCTCGGTAAATATAGAATTGCATATTTTGAGAATACGCTTGTTTATCACTCGATATTTTGATAGTTCTGGACATATTTATCGAGTGGATATATTGCCAGAATTGCCTTCCAGTTCTATTTCCGACAAAATCTTAAAAGTAATAAATAAAAGCCACCAACCATAACGCGGTTACCCACCCAAGTACTGACGCGGCCAATGTTGCTAGTCTTCGGTGATCGGTACTCATGGTATGGATGTTGTACCTCTTAATAAAATTATTATTTATATGTTATTACTAGCTGCTGCCCGTGCCTTTGCCCACGTTTTATGGGGATAAAAATAGCCTATATGTTATTCCAGGTCCCAAACTATACCCATACCAAATTTCAGCCATGTTTTTGCGTGAAAGAGTAACAAATATCCATACATCCGTACATCCATCCTTACAAACTTTGACGTTTATAATATTAGTAGGATAGTAGGATTGGATAGTAGGAAGTAGGATATGAAACCCTCCGTGTGCGACTCGCACTTGGCCGGTTGTATTTTAATTCGGTGAGAATAACTTCAAAAATGTGTCAAAATTCTACAGTCAACTTTACATAAAATCGTTTTTTTTTAATCAAAATGAAGTTTTCTTTCTTTCAGTAAAAATTACTATCTGATACCTATTTAAGATACTTTCCCTCCATGTGGCATGGCCCTATAGCCCTATAGTTGGTAACAGTGTATACGCGTACGCGGTAAAACTGAACGATTCCGATGAAACGATGTTTCACTAAATTAAACATAAAGATCGATTTGCTATCGAAAGTTTTGTTAGAAATGTCAGACTATTGGCTGTGCGGCGTGAAATAAGTATCAACAAAAAAAACTATTAAACAGTAGAGCACATTTGCAGTTGGGTGGATCCAATTTGTAATTATTGCAAAATTACTTCAGCGGGCGAACGCCTACCTGCAACACAGAGGGTTGTGGGTTCGATTTTGGCCTAGAGACAAATGTTCGTACAATCTGCTATAGCTCGAGTTCAAATCACAAGAACTTTAACGTAACCCCTCAAAGATCACACTTCAATTCCGGGACAAACTTGCGCCCTCCGTAATAAGTTTTAAAGCTCCCCAGATGTGCCGCGAAATTGTATTATCAAGTTTACAACCTGTTTTGTTCACAAGAGTATAATAACGATCACGACAGTTTTAAAGATTTTTACGTTTCAGAGTACCGGAAGGAACTAAATAATTATTTAGGCAAACAAAGGAAATTTTCATTTATCGTTATATAATCCTACTAATGTCAAAGTTTGTATGCATGGATGTATGGATATTTGTTTACGCAAAAACTACTGAACCGATTAGGCTGAAATTTGGTATGGGTATAGTTTGGGACCTAGAATAACATATAGGTTATTTTTAATCCTGATAAAACGCGGGTGAAGGCGCGGGCAGCAGCTAGTAAATTATAATGGGAAAATCCGTCCTCCTATTAGCCGAATTCGACTGCAGCGGCCAGTCTCAGCGAAGATTAGTCCTATGTGCAGGACATTATTTCAGTGCAAGAGTGTAGTGTGCAAACACAGGTGCACTCACTATGCCCTTACTCTTATAATCTGATGGAATGGCAGACCGATACCGGGGAGATATCAGGTGCAGGACTAACGGCTTACCGAGCTTTCCGAGGCACGAGGGTGTAGCACCCCCAAATTTCTAACTCGTTGATACTGTAATTTTTTTAATACCTTTTAAAATTATTAGTACTGTTTAAAAATATTCATCATACACGTCCACTGCTGGACATAGGCCTCCCCCATACGACGCCACATAGCGGTCCTGAGCCGCCTCCATCCATCGATAGCTACGATGTCGTCGGTCCATTGAATAGAAAAATTAATTTTAAAATATTATTTATTGATATTTATACAAAGAAAATTACTACAAATTGGTACAAATATTTACAAAATCCACTGGAAACAGCGGAGTTACCTGCCAACTGTTGCGAACCAAGGTCCTTAATACAGAGGGCCTACTCGGAAAACGGAAATCAGAATCAGAAACTTTGATTAACTTTGATTAATTATTCGCTTGCATAAGATTACCATTGTAATCTTATGCAAGCGACATAAGAGTTGGTTTTGTATGAAAACGAATCAGAAACTTCGATTTTCCTTTTCCGAGTAGGCCTGCAGATTCGGAGCATAAATACGGGTCATAAATACGGAGCCCATAAATGAACTAAATTTTAAAATAGGAACAAAGATCTCTGATACTCGCTAAAAAGTCTCGTCGCGTCGAATACGGTCATGAGATTACCTGTATGAAAAATGTTTAGTCAAAGTAGAAGCTCGAAACTACACTACACAAGCGTGGTCAAACACCCACTAAGCCGTTTTAACGCTTTTTGCGGTTATAAAAGAGAGGCGACAGTTTTCGGGTTAAAAACGGTGGTCTATTCAGGTGGAAATCCAATCTCATCTGCGTTTATTTTTTGTGGGCGAAATGTGAGAAATTGGCTTGAGAGAACAATTTTTGTGCTTTATATGTAGATGTTGTATAACAATTTTTGTTAAACCATTACAACAAAACCATTTAATTACGAAAATAGTAACTAAAATAATGTTGGAAAATAAATGTTGATAACACCCTACTACACTACTATATTATAAACGTGAAAGTTTGTATGGATGGATATTTGTTATTCTTTCACGCAAAAACTACTGAACCGATTAGGCTGAAATTTGGTATGGGTATAGTTTGGGACTTGTAACATTTTTATCCCGATAAAACGCGGCCGAAGGTGCGAGCAGCAGCTAGTTTAAAAAATAAAATAATTATAAATTCTGAAAACCGGTCGCCTTCTTTATTTGCCTTCTCAGCCAAAGAAAGAAGAAAGAAATAAATTTATTTTAATTCATATATAACACATTACAATAATAGGAACTACAAGAATCATACACTTATACATATACGAAGAAAATAGATACACATAATGTGTTACATAAGGGCCCAAAAAGGTCCCTATCTCAGAATCATTATGCATTATTATATTACGTTAAAGACCTGGGATATTTGTACATTATAGGTATATTTATAATAGTGATTCTAAATAAGTGCAGTTTTGTAGCTGAGGCTCAAATAGGCAATACAGCGCCCAACATAGCAATTACGCTAAAAAAGGTCCCGGTCCCGCAGGCCCTGGCCTTTTGCTGGTATTTAGAGAGCATTGTGCAAGTCAATATCTATAATTAGATTGTCACGTCATTTAACGTAATGCTTATTTATTTGGTTATCTTTTTATTCTGAAGCTATTTGAATTCAATTCAGTTTATCAGTGACCCGCTTGCACAATGAATTTTTAATGTCTAATATTAGTTACATTTGAAAACGTTCAAACTCGGTCTAGTCTTTCCAAATCTTTTAGAATGAAGCCATTTATAAGTCTTATTGTAAAAGATTGGTAAGGATAGACATTTATAATTTTATGTGGTGAGTGGGTCACAAATAAAATTATAGATACGTTTTGGAAAAAAATCTTAAATGCTAAGTAATTTTTATGGTCAGATAATGAAAGAGGTAGCCGACTTCATGAGAACGTTATAATCAAGTTTTGTTAAAATGACGTATTTCCGAGTATAATAAGGTTGGAAAAAAAGCTTTTGAAGTTCAACCCCAAGTACCTAATATAATTTGAGCTTTTTAAAATTAGCTTCGTGGTTAGGTTATGCGGAATATCTGCATAATACCTATGCCTAATTTAGGCAAAGAATATTCTTACTAAAAATGGAAACCGTTTCACAAAAAACCGTTAACAAACCATAAAAAAAGACCAAAACACAATCTTTCAGAGGGCACTGGCTCGACGTATAAATTGCAATATCCTGTTTTAAAACGCATATTACGGAACTTCATGAGGACCATCAGTCAATGTCGACACGCTCTGAATACCTGATGCCGGGATATTCTGGAATACAGAATCTGGAAGGAGGTAGCGGTCGAGAAAAATGAGAACCGTGACGGTTTATGCTGGCCTCGTTTTCGTAATGTTTTAGATTTTGTTGGTAGAAGTGATAGTGCAGTTTATTTGAAGTTAATAAAGTTGGAATCCATCGGAGCTTTTTAAAGACTCCCATTTTTTGGAATATAGTTGATAGTGCAGGCGGCTGCGGACTTTTATAAATTTTCCACCAAAAATGTGTCATACCGTGACTGAAATTACTCTGAATTGTTGCTCTGATTCTGTTTAATTTAAAACTTTTTGACAGTATATTGCTGCAGTTGTTTATTTTTGTCTTCCGTCCTTTTTCTGTTGTGTCCTTTTCGTCGATTCCCGCCTTGGGACAAATATTTGTATGATCTACAGATATTTGTCCCGGGTATCCTGGATATGTTTTAAATTTAATAAGAAAAATATCTATCTATGTAATATAATGTACTAAGTATATCAGTCATCTAGTACCCATAACATATGCTCTGCTTAGCTTGGCTGTGTGATAATCAGCATATTTTATTTAGTTTTAGTAACTAAATTAAATAATACACAAAAATTTACGACTCCAGTGGGACTTGAACCCGCGACCTTCCCCTGAACACGGGATTGCGCTAAGCAACTACGCCACGGAGGCAAGTAGCCGACCTGTCGAAAATCTTTGGCACTTACTTACGGACTATAGCGCCGTTACCTCCATCTACAAGGGAAACATAGAAGATATCCAAATCTGCTCAAAGTCTAAAGTTACATTTGATCGTTGGTTTTTATTTGTATAGCTTTATATTCATTTAAATGAATAGTGTCACATTTGAAGAGTCTTTTGATAAAGATCAAAAGGCACTTAGCTTTAAAGGTGCATCTCATAAGTAACTTTAGTATTCAATTATAAGACTCTATTGCTCCTAAGCCTATTACGAAGCTTTATTAAAGCAGTTACAAACAATTACTCGCATCAAAAGTCGTTATTTTTCTCCGTCTTCGTATTTTCAGTTTATTTTAAACACTTTCACTCTACCAGTAAACATACATATGTAGCTCAATTATTCTATCTCGCTCTACAGGATAGGGGGATAGTGAAGAAAATAACACTTCTTTCAAATTAAGGCTCAGCCATACTTACTGAGATTAAAATGGAGACATTTCTACAGTATAGCGTTATACCTTTTCTCGTTATGTACAATGGAAACCCGAACAAATACTGATTTTATAAAATTTAATCTTACTAGCTTTGTCCTTTTATACCTTAATGCCTTGACATTGTAAAGAAGATGGTCTCTTAAATTCCTTGTATTTACTCGGTCAAAATTAGTAAAAATTATTTATATTAAAACAAAATAAAAAATAATTTATAAGTGTACCTTTAATTTGAATCAATATTATTTCTTTGACTTTAATTTAATTCAAACTACCTTCGTACATTGTGTAACGCTAGTGAAACAAACGTGTGAAATTCATGAAATAAATGATTATTTATTGTGATTGCAGTCAAAGTTGCTTTTATTTAATCTTTTCACCTTAGCTAAATATAATGGTCCATTTAGTTCGACATTCTGTGATCATTCTGTATGTATATTTCCTTCTTTTAGATATAACCATTTTTTGATTTTACTACGTCTTTTTAGGCCCACCCTTTGTGAGTAAGAGAGAAATATAAGTAGCAGGTATAATTAATTCAAAGGTGATATCCCATCGAGCCATCCAACTTTACTAGACTTTGATGGGAATTTACAAATTCTTGGAATGCTTTGCATGCCGCGAGGAGGCTCGCGTCCGCAAGTTTTGCCATAAATCTGCGAGTTAACATGCCTAGAGAGAGTATTTGTACAGTATCTATTCTAAGAGATTCGATACAGGTTGCAATTTCATTCTTATAAATAGCGATAGATAAGCGTTTTTTGGTCCCAAATCTATTAGCAGTGGTTTTAGGAAAATTATTTGCATTGGATATTTCGGAATGCTTTGCATGCCGCGAGGAGGCTCGTGTCCGCAAGTTTTGCCATAAATCTGCGAGTTAACATGCCTAGAGAGAGTATTTGTACAGTATCTATTCTAAGAGATTCGATACAGGTTGCAATTTCATTCTTATAAATAGCGATACATAAGCGTTTTTTGGACCCAAATCTATTAGCAGTGGTTTTAGGAAAATTCTTTGCATTGGATATTTTCTCACCGCTTTAACTTCAGGTAATCACTTGCCCCAAAAGTAAGCAGAGCTTTGACCGTAGTGCATGTACCTATGTACATGCACTACTACATTAAGTGCATATTTTATAAACTGTAACAATATTCCAGGAGCCTCAAATAAAAAAAACTTCCCAACGTACCGAAACGTAAAAATTAAATACAAACTTTTAGAAACAAAAACCAACCACATTTATTACAAAATATGTTTAGCCAAGACAAGAGTTTTCGTTTTCCTCATTAACATAAGACGCCGTTTGTTATTAAAACTAAATAAAAGAAGATAATAAACGTCTATAGCTATTCGACCAATTAACTAATTATGCATTTATTTCCCGCCGGTGCGACATCATTTATGTATACCTCGATTAGACCTCTTGGCCTAGTAGAAAATCTTAGGGAAATATACTTTACCTTCGTTATGTCACTAAAATGTTTGTGAAAAGTTTCATCTTCTCGCTTTTATAAAAAAAAAAAAAAAAATGTCGGAGATGCGAGAATTCTCATGTCGGGTACTTTCATAGGAAGACCATGAGAAATGACGACTCTGCCCTGCAAACCACTATTGGTTTATATTTCAAACACTTCAACTTAACATATTGCTATGAGATAATTATTTAGATAAGATGAGATAATGTAATGAAGGTTTAACGTTTATAGGGGTGTAGGATACATATAATGTATCTTATTTGTCTCTGTTATAACAATATAAAAATCTTTTTACTTTACTTTAGATAGGTAATATTATTTTTTCTCACAGTTTTCTCTTATTAGTATGTCTGCTGATTGTGCCAACAAACATCTAATTTTTAGGTTTTTTTTCACTTTAGTAAATATCTGCAATATGAGAAATGAATGTAGAGTAAGATATCATGCAAATGATAAAATACTATAAGGCACTTATCAGGGAAAGTCCAGCTGTGGACAAGTATAGGCGTAGATGGATGTGTGAGTCAGCGCCATCTTTCAACCCAGATGATTCATACAAGCCCCATCTAGTAAGCCGTTACATTATTGATCAACAAGTTCAACCATAAAAATTGGCCCAACAATTTCAATTTTAGGAAAACGCAAAAATTTCTGCGCCATTAGCTAAGCCTGCTGACAGATCGAGACACTCCATGGCATATTATTGCTCCCCTTGTCAGCAATTTGTCAGCGACATCAATGCTAGCGATTAAACCATCGGCAGTCGTGTCACTTTAATTTAGCTGACAAAGCAAAATGGCCTTTGATCGCTGGGCTTTGAATTCAGTTTGGGGTGGAGACTGGAGATGGAATAATGGCGTGTTGACTGATCCTGCCTTATTTTAGGAACCAATGTTACCTACTAACTAAACACTGGATTAATTATTTACCCAGTATAACTAGACACTTGTAAGGTCTTAAATCTAGGATTTCCTTCAACGCCTAATCCGGCAACACAGAATCCTAAATCGTCACCGCGGATCATACTGAATCTTTATATCAACGAGAAAAGATTGAAATTCCAATGAAGCAATATTGACGGCCTCCCTTATTCTATAGCCACTACCAGCTTTTCAACGTTCAAGGCATTAATCTCAGAAAACGATCGGACATTTTACTTAGTGGGACATCGGAATAATAATAAAGTTAGTATAGAAATATAATTACACCGGCAATGAACGTTTTCTCCCAGAGATTAGATAAATAGCCTGTGATTATGAGTAAGAGAGCGTTTTCTCTAACTGCGGGGTACGGTAGTAATAAATTATGAACTTTGTGGTAACATTATTCTATAAGTATCTATTTATACCTAGTCTAAGAGTATTTATACTACATATTACGGAGGAAGATGAGTTGAAAATAATACTATGCTAATATTATAAACCATCGAAAAAGAATAAATATTGAAATTGAAATTAAAGAATAACCAAAACTTGAAAAAGTAGAAGAACGAAAGTCGTAATTTTATGTACTTTTTATTACGCGACTACGAGAGGGTTATGATTTTGACACCCTATGTATGTATGTAGCCGATTTTTATGTTCCCTCGTACCGCTGAAACTATTTCAGGTCCGATTTCAACAAATCAGGTGTCATATGATTCGCCTTAATAGCCCAATGGCTATAGGCTATGTGACGTCAGATAAAAATAGGGGTCTAACGAGATAGCGGGGGTCGAAGAAAGGTTCGAAAATTTCAACGTTAGTAAATATGCTCGTGTGTGGTATCGTTCCAAACATCTTTGTTTTGACTTTCCAAAACCGTTTTTCAAACTTTTGTGAGATTAACGATTCTCAAGCTATTAGCAAAAAGGTATAAAAAAATAGTTAAAAACTAAAACCCGACTACATAAAAGTCTTAAACAAGCGTTCACCTATTGTCCTTATCATTTTTGATACTTAGGTAGTCGGAGGCACCCACCTCATATACCTACGGTACAATTAGTAACAAAGGCCTCCGACTACCTAAGTATCAAAAGAAAATGATAAGGACAATAGGTGAACGCTTGTTTAAGACTTTTATGTAGTCGGGTTTTAGTTTTTAACTATTTTTTTTTAAATATTTTTTTTTAAAGCAGTATGAGTTGACCATTCAAAATTATTAAAATTAATTCTTTACAACAACTTTTCAACGTCATGAGTTTCGAGCGGGATCTGTTGACTAAAGAGCCAAAATAATTGTACGATATATTAGAACACATCAAATTTAAAATTCATATGCCGATTACTAGTATAGTATTATTATATCTGTGTCCAAAATCAACGCCTATTGGCTTACTAACACCGTCACCGTGGCAGCTTGTAGATAGCCGTGCATATAATAAAGTTCATATAATAGTAAATATGTTTATTTTATTTTATGTATGTTAGACTAAGGTATATATTTTTATATGGGCCGTTGTTTTTAAGTATTTTACATCTTGTACTTGACTACATGTGTTGCCTGAAATAAATAATTTATTATTATTATAATACATACAATATACTTACCTGAACTGATACTTAGGTACATTTAGGTATTTCGGTAATGTACGATTTTTGTAATTCGTATTAGCTTGTACTAATAGTGCACACAGATCCCAGGTTCAATCCAACGATCGT
This sequence comes from Eupithecia insigniata, assembly GCA_947859395.1. Lineage (NCBI taxonomy): Eukaryota > Metazoa > Arthropoda > Insecta > Lepidoptera > Geometridae > Eupithecia > Eupithecia insigniata. Next base: position 5,188,432 of record OX402009.1, on the reverse strand, counting down.
ATCCGTCGACGGTTGTCTACGGTAGAGATCGCTCGTGAGCGATAAGACCACCAATTGTCACATTTTGTACCAAATTGTTTGTATTGTTAAAGTGTGCATTTTCTATCTATCTATTTTTTCAGTAGACAGAAGGAGTCGATTTTGACTCTTTCAAGATTTTTCTTTAACAAATTTCAACTTACACAAGAATTGTAAAAAAAATCCATCGTGTTTACTGCCGCTCATACTGCATAATCATTTTTAGCATAATAACATATATACTACATAACATAATCAAAATTCCAAGTTACTATGGAATTATTTACATACACGCTAATAACCTGCCTTCGTTAACTGAACGAACAAGGGCCTCTAACATGTCAGAAACAATACAACATTACCAAATTAGACACTAATTTGTAACTCACATAATGGAAGTTACGTATGGTTGAACATAGACGAAGGCAACTAGTTGCAAATAGATAAATCTTTATTAACAAAGAAAAAGAAAAGATTAGAACTAGTTTACACTTGAAACGTTAAAGCTAACTGCAGACTGTTGTGCAAACAATCAAGAGAGGCTCAACCATATAAGCCCATATAAATACCAATCGGACTGTTCCCAAGAAGCGGGCTGCATTGCCTGCTGTATGGAAATGCTGATGTTTTTGCAGGTTTTATAATATTAAATATTATTCGAAATAACTTGACTTCAACGGGACTTAAACCCGCAACCTTCCCTCAGGACAGGTGCGCTGCCAATTGCGCTACTAGGTCACACCTACTGAAAACCAGTGCATAGCGCTAAGATAGGGACCCTTTTTTACCCCATTTTTAATAATTGTTAGTTTAATAAAATCGATACCTATGTCTCCTATGTTAATTTTAGTCTATTTATTTATGGTTCTTGTGATTGGTGGGTAAATAAATAAATTTTATCTGTAACAAAAAAACTTATATAAATTATGGGATATTATTAAATTTCTTATAGATAACTCCAATACTGTTGGCGTTGTTGCGATTGAAATTAAGAAATATCCTAATTTAAATCGTCAAGACGGTTTCAGACTATCTGCCTCGTGGAATACAGTACAGTAGTAGCTAAGTGTACTCGTTTTGAACCGGTTTCTTAGTGCATTGCGGACACTGTAAGTATTGTGTGTTGTCCGATTGTACAGATGTGTCCTATTTCTGAAGGCCAAATTAGGGTAATTACAAAAAATACTGCCCCCGCTTCGCAGAGGCGGTAGCTCCAGTACTCCTGTCATCACGTTACCAAGACAAAATGAAAAAATAGGTTAATAAACGCGATAAATATTCTCGAATATTTATAATAATGTGTTCAGATCGCGTAAGTTTAAAAAACTTTATACCCTGAGTGTGATGTACCTACGCACTATAATAACAAAAACCTTTTATGATGTTACATGACACAAAATTCTCCGTCTAATGTAACAAAACTTGAAGTCCGCTAGTAGTCATTCATTTCTTTGAGCCAGCTGCAATTAGTGCTTCTTGTTGAAGAGGCATGCCTGAGTGGAACGCAGTGCTTCGTTAGTGGACAAAAGTGTATGTTATTTGTAGATTTGCAGCTAGATTTTTTTATTAAAACACCATATAATATGCAAATGATAGTCAGCACTCGACTATGATGTTCATATGACTTACTATCGGCGAAATTAAATTAAACAAAACACGGCTGGATTTATTGGAGGTGCAACTTGACAGTCGGTCTTTGCTTATATACACAATCACTTATAATTAATTGAAAAAAATTACAGCTTTTTATTGTAAATACTAGTTTAATTTGTTTATATTATTTGATTGTTATTTTCTTTGTCAAAATCGTTGTTTAAATGTTGTTACTCTCGGGTTTCCAGAATTACCTTTAAGTTTAGTACTCATGTTTCGTGGTACCCTGTACCTATACATACATACAGGGATTATTACCAACCGTCGTCGCCAAATTATGTTTCCCAATGGGTACCGACCTATGCACTATGCGGTTAGAAGTAACGCGCGTTATATACACGTATGGACAGTGTCCATAGCCAGCGGTTGCGATTACGGATAAGCAACCATAAAAAAACGCGCTTCTCTGCCGCACGTCAGTGTTTTAGTACTTACTGAAGGCAGTTCCCAGACCCAAACTAGCGCCGCCACCTATTTTATCGTATTATTACGTTAAACAAGGATTTCAAAAAAATTGCTTGGTCAGTTTGTTATACCTATCATAAGCTTTTTATGAACCATTCTATCAATATCTCCGTTCAAATAGCACCTAAGGATTTTACGTGACAATTCTCTGACAATACCATTTTGATAGTGAAGCAATTTGTTAGGAGAATTGGGCCCCAGGTTGTAAGTTGCCTTCCACGATCAAATAGTGGAGTCAATAGTTCCCCAATAACTCGGATCACTCGAGGGCATTTCCTTCTAAACTCCTGAACCGCAGGCTGTGACGTCATAACTTGTGGGAATCTAATCCCAAAACGCAATTACTTGATGGTCTGAGTAGCCAGAAGTTTTAATTCCTTGACTATTATCATTATCTGTTTTAGCCTCCACTTTACTAGTAATGGAAAGAGTAGAATTCTACTTTTTACTAAAAACGAGTCTTATAAAATTTGCGGATCTATGGTGTTTTCTTTATGTCCATTGTCCAGAAGTCTTATACGTATAACAAAGGACTTAGGACTGAATAAAATAAAATATCAATTTAGTAGGTATCCGTAGACCACTAAAAACTTCAAGCCAGGCTGATGTTCTAACCAAATAGGTACCTACTCGTACCTATGCTACAGGTTTGTCATAAACCTAAAACAGTAAAATAGTAACCTAAAGTAACCTAAAACACAATAAAGTCTTTATTGACAAAGAAAATAACAATCAAATAATATAAAGAAATTAAACTAGTATTTACAATTGAAACAATTGAGCTAACTGCAGACTGTTGCAAACAATCTACAGATAGCTCAAACACAATTATCACAGTATATAATAATTTTTCTAAGTATCTAGTATTTACTCTCCCACCAGTAAACCCTACCCTACCCAATTTAAGTAACTACCTAACATGTAAGCATTTTTAATACCTTTATTAGTTTATCATTGTGAAATAAAATTGTGGTTGGTCGGCAGGTACTTCTAGTACGAGTACTTACCTACTTCTTACCTTGATTTGGTGTACAGGCACGATTTTAATTTTTAATGTTAATTCATTCATCATTCATATCACCCCATACACGTCCACTGCTGGCATACATGACATAGGCCTTCCCCATACGACGACGACACAAATAGCGGTCCCGAGCCGCCTCCATCCATCTACTCCCTGCGACCGCTACGATTTCGTCGGCCCATCGAGTGGATGGTCTCCCATGTAGGGAGGGTTTTGCAATAATCACCACGCTTGGCAGGCGGATTGGTGATCGCAGTATTGGTGTTGAAAAATACTCGGAAGCTGCTGCCCTTCCTCTGGTAGGTTTTTAATGTACTTTTGCATAACTATATATATTTATTCCTAGTCAAATCTTTAAATCCTGATTATTTTTATGAATATTTTTATTATTTATTGGTATATTCATTATATCTATGAATAAGTCATCAGAGTATCAGTTAATGGAATAACAACCAGCTCAGCATAAACAAGCAAAGGTGTGTAAATAGATTCGTTTCTAGCGCAAACAAACTAATGGTAAGAGGGCAAAGTTGTGTGACATCTTGCATAACTTTGTTAGAGTATAAGTTTATACTTAGCTACTAACAGTTATATAAGTCAATATTGAGGGGCGTGAGAGTTTAGGGAGTGTTTACTGGGTTTAGCCAAAGTCACATTAACCTATATTTGTTTTGTCGGTAATTTGGATTGGTGCTGATATGGATCAGTGGAGTTACTCGTATCTCCAGATTGTTCGCGAAAATCTGCGGTTAGCTCAGCTATTTCAAATGGAAGTACTAGTTCTAATTTGTTTCTAATTCTATTTTATATTCTTTATAAATTAATCTGTGTTATACGAGTATTATCATCATCATATCAGCCCATATACGTCCACAGGTGGATATAGGCCTCCTCCATACGACGCCACAAATAGCGGTCCGAGCCGCCTCTATCCATCGACTCCCTGCGACCGCTACGATGTCGTCGCGGCGTCGGTCCATCGAGTGGATGGTCTTCAATGAGAGAATGTCGAATACGAGTATTATAATCTAAGTAAAACCTATGAAGTAGTAGAACGAACTGAATGTGCCATAAATAACGCATTAGATGAGTTAGTCTGTAATGTTATTTTGTTTTCAATGAAGTGAATTTTATTTTATTTGTAAGTAATTTTCTTTGTTTATAAAGGAATAAAAACTATGTATGTCAAGTCGAAACAACACTTGAGGTAAAAAAGATTTTTCTTTATAGTTTAACTTCGTTTAACAATTATCAGTTAAAAATAAGTGAAAACTGTTTCAAATATTTCATGAAAACCTTCAATATTGCAGCAACGTGAGCAGTGTTCGTAACCTTGCTGAGGCATGATATTACTATGCTATGTATGAGCTTATAACTCTTCTGGAATTTCAGGATTCCTTTACAAGAACTTTGTCCTTGACAGTCGTAGCAAGCTTTATCGCTATAATACTTACATAAACGCCAAAAATACCTTCATCAATCACTAGAGGTATAATAAATAAAAATTTCCTTTCAAATCCGATTCAGATAAGTCAGATATCCGAAAAGCTCAGTTTCATAATCTGCAAACCTAAAATAACGTTGAGATTCCTTAAAAATACACGGCGAAAGCAAAGCTGGGGCTTAAAACTCGTTTATAGCCACGATACGGTGCCGGGTCGACTAATTAAGTGAAATAATTGATTAATTGCTTGCTTGTGGAGGCCCTGACTAATAATGACTTGCGTTGGTGTGACGCGTCGTGAATGGAGCCCTCATCTCCGTAATACAGTGTAGGACAGTGAAGTGATATGAGATGCTAGATATGGATGGAGATATTTTGATCACTGTTTGAGTTTCGCAACGGGTTATTTGTGTTTGTTGACTAAATCTTCATAATGAGAATTCGATTAAATAATTAAAGACCGATTTTCTGAAGCGGTTTGGGCTGGCTGCGTTGTCGCCCAAATCGCTGAACATAGAAACATGAAATTTGGTAGGTCTAGGCTACACGACCCTCCCACTAAGAAGGGATTTTAGGAATTTCCGTCTCTAAGGGGATGAAAAGGGGGTTGAAGTTTTTTTGTTTTTTTTTTACACTATTTAACCAGTTCACTGGTTAAAAAGTTACTGGATTTACAAAAAAAACACCAAAAATCTTCTACCCCCTTTTCATCCCAATCAGTCAAGCAAATCGGGCCACTGTTGTGTACTGTTGAAATTTTTTCTCAAAATTATATGTAGTTAGTCTCCAAAACCATTTTCCTATAGCCATATCGGTTATGGTAACTCTCTTTATGCCCCGTCGAAAAAATCCACGCTGTATTTGACTCATTTATGTCCATTATTTTACAATTTGGCGCCAATTACTTAATCCAAACATACAGCAAATTAGGAAAACCACCAATGACTCGGCATGAGAAAGGCCTTCGCGTAAAACAAAGCCTCGTTTCAGCTGGTATGGCATTGGTTAGCCACCATGCTATTTGAGCTGTCAAATGAATTAGGCTGATGAGGTTCGGGCAAGGCTGCATCAAGCACAAAATACACTCATGGACAAATTTAAACTGGATGCAAATCTCCCGAGTTTAAGGCTCTCTTCCAACAATGTTACACTGAGCGTATCTTTCTCCAAATCGTCTCAATTTATTCATTCATTTAATTATACTGTTGATTCATGTGTTACTATTTATATATGTTATACTTTGGTCCTTCCATCAACTGCCTTCTGACATAATCTGGAGTCATTAGTAAATAGTACTTCTCCCCAATCTTCATCATCCCGATTAAGATGCGAATGAGCAAAGCTAGACCGAGCTACTCGATGACCTGTGGTGAGCAATGAGCCTCTGGCCGGCAAGTATGCCCCTAGATGAACTGCTTTAACTCTTCTTCTTATCGTTTTGGTGCTAACTGTTACACTTGTCGAACTTCCTGTAGCTATTTTCGTACCTCGGGACAAGTCGAAACGGAAACTCCTTACAATAAATCTGCCGTTCCACTCTGTTTTTACTCTTTTGCGAGCTTGTCCTGTACGTCTGATATATATACAATATTCTCATATATTCTCTAGTCTGTCGGTATCATTTAACATTGCGAAAAATCACAGACTTGGGAACAAAAAATTATTTTATGCCGTTCCACCTTATTTTTGCATTCCTCTAAATTTGTCCATGAGTCTAGTAAAGAAGAGAGGGAAAATAACAACTACATATTTTGTCACCTATTATACGGATTATTTGATGACCGATGTGGCGCGGTGGGTGAACCTGCGACGCAGGAGGTTGCTGGTTCTATTAAGCCTTGTGACAATTTTTTTACGATCTGCAAATATTTGTTCCGGGTGTTCTGGGTATTGTCTATGTATAATAAAAATATCTATCTAAAAATCTGTTCTCTCAAATGCCCTGAAATGCAAGTGACAAGCGACACTAATTCATCAGTAATAATGAAAAGTTCCACTGAAATAATTTCAAATCCCATCATTAAAATAAGCCCCAGTTAGCGAGTTTACGAAAAACTCGCTGAATCTCGAAAATATTCCCTAACTTGCCTAATTAGATTGTTCCGGGCCCGTCTTATAAGTTTATTGCCTTTTACATTATTTCAGAAAACCTACAGCAATTTACTTGTTCACTTGCTGTTTTTGGTTTTACTCTGGTTTATTGAATTGTTAAAGTTATAACTTTTAAGCTCTAAAGCCCTACTTGCTCCCTAATTTCTCTTTAAATTTTCATCCGCTACAAGCTATGCCGCTAAATATTTTCTACAACTAAATATTTAATAATATCTAACTCATTCGCAAAAGTTTTGAGTTAAAGATATAGTTTTACTAGCTGCTGCCCGTCCCTTCGCCCGCGATTTATCGGGATAAAAAATAGCCTATATGTTATTCCAGGTCCAAACTATACCCATAGCAAATTTCAGCCTAAACGGTTCAGTAGTTTTTGCGCGAAAGAGTAACAAATATCCATACATCCATCCATACAAACTTTCACATTTATAATATTAGTAAGATTTGCAAACGAACAAAAGCTTCTAGTTTTGCGGAATCACATCTCTTGTATTTGATTCCTTAGATCACTAGTTTTTACTGAGAGAGAATGAGAAAGAGATAATATAGTTACCCAAACATATAAATATTTTATGAATATGCCTGTTATAATTAAATATACCTACAAAAACTCATCGTCACGGGAAAAGTAGAGGGAAAGAGACCAAGAGGAAGGAGCCCAATGCGCTGGTCTTACCAGATCCGCACCACACTCGACATCAACATGTCTGAAACAGTGCATGTCGCTGAGAGCCGGAGCAGATGGCACAACACGTATGGGAGAAGATGCTTCCGTGATGAAGTCACAACCTCCAGCATTGGGTAACGATGCAAGGAGGAGGATAATTAAATATATGAATAAATAAATAATGCTGGACAATTCACACAACATTATTTCTAGCCCCAAGCTAAGCAGAGCTTGTGTTATGGATACTAGATAACTGATATACATAATACAATATATTGCATATATAGATATTTTTTATTATACATAGAATACGACCAGAACACCCTGAACAAATATCTGCAGATCGTACAAATATTTGTCGCGAGGCGGGAAATGAACCCGCAACCTCCTGCTGACCTTCGCCCACCACGCCACATCGGTCGTCTATTGTCAATATAGCAGGTAGATAAAAAAAATTAATATTGGTCCCTGCATGTTGCAGTATTAGAGCATTTGCCCATTACTGCGCTGGTTTAAGTTTTTTGCTATTATAGTGCGTAAGGCCTCGCACTTGGGGCGCTAGAGTCTGTGAGGAAGTGCCAAAGATTTTCGACTAGTACGGTACCTGTCTGCGTTGCCTAGTTGGTTAGCGCAGTCCCGTATTCAGGGGGGTCGTGGGTTCAAGTCCCGCCGGAGTCGTAAATTTTTGGGATATTATTTAATTTCAATGTGCTGGTTTTCAGGCGGTTACTGTTATAACATGTATTAAATATATCTAGAGGTGTTTTTCGCAGCAGTGGTAGGCATGCGCTACACGTGGCCGCGACTGGATCGAATCTGATCCGACTCGATGGGTTCGGATACGTATCCAGGATACGATTCCGCGGATCTGTTTGGATCCGCCTGCAGTTTCGGTTCCTACATGTCCATTAGATCCGTTTGATTCAGTGGATCTGGCGGATCTGTTAGAATCGCTTGCAGTAACGGTTCCAACCTATCCATGGGATCTGTTTGTATAGGACACGTTTGTTTCGGTGGATCTAACGAATCTATGACAAACACTTTCCTGATTTTTTACAATCATTGTTCTAGATTAGTGAGTAGGTACGTATAAAATTTTCGTACTTCTAGGTTCATAAGACTATACTATAGTATTGTAGTACCTACTTATTTAATATGAATAAGTGGGTATATTATAGATTTATTTAGCAAATTTTAATATGGTATAATTTGTCTTTATTAGTTCTTTGTGTACTCGTAAATGGATTAGGATCCGATCGAACACGTCCGAACCCATGCTCAGATCAACATAGCTCCAATCCCACGCTACATTCATTCGACTTGATAAACCGAGAACCCACGCGGCGCGGCTAACGTGTCCGCGGACAAGCCAAGAACGCCAGGCCGGAGCGGAACCACACGGATCCAGGAGCGGACACGACTCGAGGATCTGTTTGACTCCGGATCTACACACTCTAAGCAGTAGTATAATATAATAATCCAATATAAATAAATAACGTTTATCCAAGCTCTAACTAACAAATTTAAAGTCATTTATTCACTAAGTCACAGCACATTATGTATAAAAAATACAATATAAAAAATAGTCATTAAATAACCCACCCCATTAAATAACGTTTATTACAAAAGATTTAAGATGGTTTATGTTATCTTTAGTGTTGTAGATATTATACGTTGAAAATTATTAAGGATTTTCACAATAAACTATAAGTTGTACGTATACACGCCAGAGAGTTCTGTTCAACAACCCACAAGGACTTTCTAGAAATACCTACGTAAGTTTAATCGAAGTAGTAAGGGAAACACAAGTTCTCCATTCACAGTGTTCGCTACAGAGAGAATTCCTAGAATCTGACAGAATATTCTGTATTGCTTAATGATATATTTTATGTATAGGAAACGTGTGCTTCAGCCTGGATAAATGTAGCTTACGGTTTTACTCCAATATAATTAAATTTTCCACATTAGCACATACACGTCCATTGCTGAACATGGGTCCCATATACAAGGGGACCCATGGATGATTATAGCCCCATCAACATGGGGCTATAATCATCACGCTTGGCAGGCGTATTGGTTGTCAAAGAGGTGTTAAAATACGCATAAAGATGCCGATGCCCTTCCCCTTGTCGGGTCTTACGACATCCACGGGCTCAATGAGACTAAGTACTACTTACTAATAGTGATCTATGGTAAAAACGTGTCTTCTACCACATACATGATACTAGCTGAGATTTCTGTGTCTTCTACCCCTGACTTGTCACTATGACAGTAACATATCATGACATCAAAAAATATCCAGGTTTTTTCAATCATAGTAGATAAAGGTAGATTATCTTTTATTTCCTTTCCAAAGTTATTGCTTGGCCCATAAATACATAACGAAACATTTTATCTATAAAGTACTTGATTGACTTCTTGATTATCCAGAGAATATAGTTGAATAATCAAGGATTCAACAATGATTAGCTTCAATATTTTGTCCCCATCTAGACAAGGATTTCTCAGCAATCATAGATTGATTGGTAGATTGAATGATTGACGATCAGTATCAATCCCTCATATAATAAGACTCAGCACACAGTAAAAAACTTCGTAGAACTAGAAACTAGCTACTTTATCTGAGATCTAGCCATCGGACGTTAGGACGTGACCTTAAAATACATTTCTCCAATCCAATTTTCAGTACAAAGAATCGAGTTCTGCTTTTAAGACTATAAACTAAGTCGCTCACTGGGAATATATTTCTTTCTAGCAGTATAGAAACGTACAGAAATTAAAATAGTTACCTATTTTATCAACTTAGGGTGAGTTCAAGAACAAATGCGGTCCGAAGTAAGATTCACTTCGGGCGGCATTTTTTCTTGAATTTTTATAGAATTTCGAATGAACTTTTCGTACTGTATCCTATATATAATTAACACTGTAGTTGTTACTCTAAAAGGAAATCATCAATCACACTTCAAACAAATCCCACTATGAAATCACATACCGTCCAAATGTAACGATATGTATGAAATGTAAAACTATTATACAGTTGTTTTAAAATATTAACGAGATGGAAAGGTTGCCGAATGGGAAGGGCTCCTTACCATAATAATTAGGTATAAATTTTATAGTTTGGATGTTGAAGAGACAAACAACAAGATCCAAAGATCTTTGTTACCTCTTCACACTAAAACTACAAAACCGATCGGAATTAAATTGTGCATTGATGTAGTTCAAGACTTAGAATAGCGTATAGCATCCCCGCCGCGGCGGGGATGCTGGGACGGCAGAGCGACACGGCGCGCCGTGTCGCTCTGCCGTCCCATCGGATTTTGTGAGTGAGGGAATATAGAGTGCACTTGTGTTTTCAGGCACACTTGCACTATAATATTGTCCTGCGCACCTGGCTAGTTTTTGTTGAGACTGGGGCAATTTTTTATGTTGGAAAAAGGCACGCCAAGCCCTTTGTTTCACTTAAAGAATAATGGAGGATCAAACGTTATTTCAATAAGTTTACGTTGTGTTTTGTGTCAAATTAAGACCCATTTAGAATGTCATCCTTACCTATTACATACATTAATTTTTTTTCGCTACATAGTACAAAGATCCCCTTAAAGTATTTTCTAAAAGAATTCGATTATTCAGATTCGCTTTGTAAAAGAATCCAATTGTTCCAATTTCACCACAAATTTAACGATTGAGGCAATACCTATCAAAATGCGATAACGCTGACAATACAGATTCAGTCGTAATGATAACACTGTTATATTTTCTTACTAGTTGTGCCCGCGGCTTCGCCCGTCTAGTATTCACATTCTTTTTATATTTCATAATTATTGTGATACATTAGCTTCAGTCAGTGAAATTTGCGTCAAAATCGGTCAAGCCTTTTCAGAAATTAACAAAAAAAATTGTTAATACAAACAGACGGACATTAATTTGGTTGTTTTGAAAAAACTAAAAGCTGACTTTGAATCCAGTTTTAAATTGTTTTTTAAGTTTTGCGGGATAAATACTAATCCCGCAAAATTTAAAATGGGACCACCTCTGAATAAAATCTACACAACTGCAAACAATCCTCGAAATCGTTCCATAAATGACACAGACATCGACGAACAAAAAAAATCATACATACAGCTGAAGATAGAACCTCCCACTTTTTTCGAAGTCGGTAAAAAATATTAAATTTGTTGTTATAGGTACCTAACGTGTATACTTTCATACGCATTTAGTAGAAAGCTGTTGTTTTCACATTGCAGCATTGCAAACAGACATTATATTTTTTGTATTATTTTTTTAGTAACATTAACGTAACTAATTCATTGGTACAAAGTAACAAGGTCATGTTCCAATATTTGAACAAAGTTTGTCCTACAAAGCGTCACAAATAGCCAGTTAACAACTAAATGGGTACAATAAAACAGATAACGGTTTTTATGTTGGAATTGTAGAGTTGGTTTTCGTTACTGGCTTTGCAACTTTTAAGTACCCTACTTAGGTAAACAAGAGTATTTGCGGGTAAGCTAAAGATAATATGACTGCTTCATTTATTTAACTATGTAAATATAACACATGTAAGTACCGTAGAGCGTTCATTATCCGAACTAATTGGGGGTAACCGATTTATTTGGATAATTGACCTGTATTATTTTTTTAACAATTTATGTATGTAGTACCACATTATGTATATGAGCTATGAATCTATTTTATTACAATGACAAATATTTATCACAAAGAAATCACTTTGAACAAAATACATACTTAATATATACATGTATGTAGATACTATGTGGTTTCTTTTTCACTTCTTCCACGAGTGGACAAAAAATTGAAGTGAAGAGAATATCAATAACACCTTATTTCTTATTTGATAATAATGACTATGTTTATAGTATACAATTTGACTTGTCTAAGTGCTTATTTTGTAAGCCTAAAGAAATAAAGTTATTGATTCTGATGTATTAAAGTAAAAAAATCCTTAAATTTGGTCTGTCGAAGAAAGCCTATCCGCTTACGGGCAGCTAGGTCACGAACATTTTACGATATCTGACACTGGTCGCTTTCATTTTGAGGTTCTAACCATCGTAAGGCCGTGTCTGGATGTAAACGCTTCAGAAGCAGTAGGTATTTATTTTTCATCTTCATTTTCTGAACCATCAGTCGATGAGGTGTTGTCGGCGTTCGGTTAAGCGGTCGTTCGGTTGACCAACTTTCGGATAATCGACGCTCTACGGTATTAAAACTTACCATTATCCGTTACTTACCCATTTTTTTTCTAAAAAAAATTTATAAATTAAATGGTACCTAAAAAAATTGTAAAAAACCTTGACGGGATATGAACATTCAACCTACCACTCGGTACGGGAACGCAGTAACTTGGTTATCTTCTGGCGGTACTTTACCGGCAAAAAAATGAACCTGTGTTACTTGGAGGAATTTAAACCTTACCTTATGACAAGCAATATCTGCTAGGCAACCTTGAGATGGACAGAACATATGAGAACAAGTATTGTTAAATTTGTTCTTGACTGACCTTTGCATAGCACGTCACCCTGAATCAGATGTCGGGTTCTGCCTATATTGATATTAAAATAAACATAACGCTTTGGTAGCTTGGTATATATTGTGCATAGGTGAGTCAAGAACTAAACCTTGAGTTTGCTTTGACGACAGTATCGAGATGTCATCGTAACGTCTAAATTTTGTATGGGATTTGGGGTAGGACTCAATTCTTCGCTCACCAATGCACAACACAGACCAAGCTACCAAAGCGTAATGTTTATTTTAATTTCAACTAGCTACTTGCACCGGCTTGGCACGGCTGCAATGCTGTATAGTATCAGCATTGCAGCCGAAGAGGAAGGGTTTTTACCCTTCCTCTTGAATAGAAAAGAAGAAATAAAATCGATTTATTTGGCCATACATAACACATTATACAACACGACACATTACAGATAAAGGAAAGTAGTGGAAACATAAACATACATAAAGAAAATAGATAGGGGCCAAAAAAGTCCCTGTCCCAGCATTATGCCGCTACAAACCGAAGATAGTAGCGGCGCTGGTTTTCAGACAGGTCCTAGTGTGGTGGCTCAAAGCTGAATACATTTTCTTAAGGTACCTACAAGTATTTTAAATACAAAGAATACAGGATACAAGAGAGAAAAAGAAGAAATTATAGGTATTAGGAAATTAAGTGTAGTACTGACATATAAAGAAAAACTCTATCTATTAAAAAAACAGCATCAAAATCCGTTGCGTAGTTTTAAAGATTTAAGCATACATATGGACAGGCAGCGGGAAGTGACTTTGTTTTATACTATGTAGTGATGACATGGCCAGGATCTGACATCTGCCCATTGCAGAAGTCCAGATCGATATTCTAGAGCCAGCATTGTTGTTGTCGGTCACACGAACTAGTTGCAACTTAGAACTGCTTTCAAACTTGGAGTAGAAAACAATTAAGTAGACCGGACAATCTTAGCCTGAATTGTGCGGAGTTTGTATGTCAATCATTAAATAAATAATGCTGGACAATCCACACAGCATCATCTAGCCCCAAGCTAAGCAGAGCTTGTGTTATGGGTACTAGATAACAGATATACATAAAATACATTGATGGTTTACTGTTATTAGCACTAAAAGTAAAATAACTGGCTTCGGGTCACTAGGTAAATCTAGGGAATATAGCAGTTGAAGGTTGTTTTTTGGTGTGGATTTGTATTTTTTTATACAGTTTTGGAAGAAAATACGAGCACAATGGTTACAACCATCGCTCACACTAGTGTATATCAAAAACGATCTGTCTTGACCTACAAGAGTGTACCCTACCTACACAACCATCATATTTTTATGCGTAGTAATAAATGAAATTTTATATACTAATAATTGCACACTAGGAAACAATTTACAAATTATACAAAAACAACAAAAGTGACAATTGGCGGTCTTATCGATCAAGAGCGATCTCTGCCAGACAACCTGGAATGGTTAGGATAATTTTATTACAACAACCTGGTGTAATAACAATAACAGTGCCAAAGATGAGAAATGCATATTCTTCAGCATTCTAAGGGGTTGGCTACGGCGGGGCTATAGCTAACAATGGAATTTACCGACTTGGCTTGTAAGAATTACGGCGTATGCAATATACTAATTAGTAACGAAAAAAAAATCGATAGCTCTATGAGTGTACGAATTCGTGAGACGTTAAGAATTAGCACGTCTCAAGCAAGACGTTGGGAATTCATAACTCCAAAAAACGAATAGTCTTCTAGATCTCCATAGACATATAATCAAATATTTTTGGTTTTTCCCGCCATAAATCATGTCATATTATGTCTCAAAACCATTCGAAAACAACAATCGAGTTTGTATGAAACTATTCAACCTTTATCATACTACGAAAAGTGTACTCCATTTATTTATTTATTTATTTATTGACAGTATTTTATTGACGTACAGAAATAGCTTTTCAATAACACTAGTCATACATGAATTACAATAAAATGGATACAATTCAAGGTGATAATAATAATAAGCAAAATTTCATGTCAAAAGAATAAAAACCTACCCTACATAGTCAATTTATATAATAGTAATAATATACTATCTAATAAAAATAATAATTAAGGATATAGAATAAAAAATTAAAACTTAAATTCAAAATAGAAATTAAATAAAATAGGGTTCACCATCCGGATCATCCATCCGGTAGATGCGCTGCAAGGCGCCAATGAAAATAGACGACATCTTTTTTCGTCATCGTAAACTCATACTAAGGACTCAGTTGCCTTTGTGGTTCGTCCACATTATTGGCCGAATCCTCAAAAAATTTATTTGTTCTGTTTTGTTTGATTTGACATAACGGTCGGCCAATAACAATTAATATATTTGGTAGGTTCAAATATTAATAAAATACATGTGAAACAGGTTGAGCAATCTGTTATTGCAAGCAATTTAAAGCCCAGCTGATTGATCTATACAATACCAACCGGATATGTACATATATGTATTATTTTAGGCATCAGCTATTTATAGTCAGAGAATATATGTATAATAAACTAACGATAGTGACAGGTGCAGTTGGCAGTTCATATAACTCGCAGAACTGATAATCACTGGGTAGTAAAGGTTCTCGATGCAACGCGAAACGGAATGTGTGGAGACCATCCACTCGATGGACAGGCGACATCGTAGCGGTCGCAGAAGTCGGTGGATGGAGGCGGCTCAGGACCGCTATTTGTGGCGTCGTATGGGAGAGGCCTATGTCCAGCAGTGCACGTGTATGGGCTGATATGATGAATAAATGACAATGACTTGTAACAGTATTGAGAGTATGTTTATGGCAGGCGTCCATAGTCTCCCCATACCCCAATTACCCAGTCCATCCATTCACCACAATAACATGACGTTTTTGTTATTTTCATTTTCCTTTGCAATAGTCTCTACATCTGGCGGATATCATCTTCGGGTGTATCATATTGTGCAACCAAGGATGATACCCGCTATGTGTAGCTCTCGCCTTTACATTAATTCTCATAAAGGGCTTCTGTGCTATTGGCTTCGGCCCCACACATGCCTCCCAAAGGACGGGGTCATTATATGGCCCGTGATCATGAAAATGAGAAACAGAATAATAAATGATAAGTCTTATATGCATTTGCGAGCAAAGTATAAGTCAGAAAAGGAAAAATTGTAGGTAAACTACCAAGTTATCTACTTGACGTAGGCAGGTGGGTAAAGTTCAACTTAGAGTGGGTGGAAAACTTTGCAGTAGAAAGTAGAAAACGAACCGAAATAAAGACTCTTGACTTTAGTTGTTCCTGTTCGCTTGAGAATTTAGACACTTTGCTTTTAATTTTAAATGAATAGAAGAAAGACCAGGTGTCAATCTGTGGGTCTTTAAAAACCTAAGGTTTTATGAACTTTATGTTTGTAAGGTAAATTATTTAACTAAACTCGAATTTTGGCCTGAGTGATACTAATTTCCACAAAATTGTTCTGTTATTTTGCTATCGAAAGGCTGTATTTTAGAGTTATCTTTTATAATAATACTAGTTTCCACCATCGGCTTCGCAAGCGTTGTTTTTAAGGAAACGTTAATATATTATTTCAACCCCATGGGTGCTACGGTATTTGGGAGTGATATTGACGAGAGTGGTTTATCGATCAAGAGGGATCTCTTCCAGACAATCTGGTATGGATAGGATAACTGTTATTACTACAACCAAATAAGAAATGTATATTCTTCAGTATTCTAACCTCTACTGCTACGCCGTTGCATTCTACGGGTTAACTACGGTGGCGCTACAGCGAACAATGGAATTACCTCTTGGTTTGTGAGAATTACAGCTATTTTGCTCCAGTATGCAAAATACGAATAAGTACATACGTATTTTTTTACGATAGCTCTATGAGTGTGCGAATCGGTGAGATGTTAGGAACGAATCGTATATTTAACGTTAAATAAGAAAACGCCTATAGGACGTGTACAGTTTATAAGAAGCAAATCGGAAGACCTTTATATCTAGTAGGAACGGAACTATTACATATTTTTATGGAGCAACAACACAGAGCATAGACGTTTATAACTCACAGATAAGAAAATGACGATGTTCTAGATAAAAACTTTGGTGGTACTCCAACGATGGGTAGATACCGATTTATGGGGTTAATACAAGCCTATGTGTTATTTCAGGTATAGAACTGACCTGACGCCAAAACGATTGAAAGGATCGGCTGTAGATATAGATCTACAGCCGATCCTTTCAATCGTTTTGGCGTGAAGAAGTAGAAAACATTCATACATACATCCACAACGATACATACATCACAAACATTTGCATTTACAATATTAGTATGCCGTATAAATTGCTTAATAAAATGTGAACATGATACTGAAAAACTTTTACAACAAAGCCCAACCACGATTGAAAAAGTTGATCACGCAAGTAGGTCAAGTGGGCAGCGTGGTTACAGATAAAAATTTTAATAAAACGATGCAGCATTGTCAAACATCAAACTGAAGAGCTCGATAATTAAAAAGTGAAAATTGGGGACGGGTATTTCACTTCAGAGTTGGTAGATAACATGTTTGGCGAGACGCCAGCCTTAAATTTAGGTCATTCCGTAGGTCGGCTGCATTTTATAAGGTTTCTTGAAACAATGCTTAATTTGCTTAGTTTCTGTCGCATACTGTCAGCAGAATGGCGGTGTTTCGACATCGCTTTGAAGTTTAAGGGCTCTTGAATCGTTGGTGTTAGAATGTATTTCTTTTTTGTGTGTTGGTATTGGTAGGTAGTCTAGTTACTTGGATAATGGGTAGCAGAGTAGGTACTCATCACTACCAAACACCAAACTTGTTTATAGCGCTAAGCAAATTTAATGTCTAGTTTTTCTTTTTGTTTTCGATAATTTTTCCCTTGCATTTTAGATAGTGAAATTGCTGAAACTAAATATTTTCTTCTTCATCTCATCCTACACTAGGTGGGGTCGGCACAACATGTATTTTTCTTCCACTCTCCTCTATCAGCCGTAATCTCTGCTCCTACTTCTTCCTTAACATTGTCCTCTTTCACACAATCCATACATATTTTCTTCGGTCTTCCTCTCCCCTTATTTCCCTCCATATCAAGCTTAAAGTTAATACATATATTGGTGAGTAATACCTAACTTTTGCACGTTGTTTTGTTTGTAGGTATATGTCGTGTATAATAACTATAGTAGATACTCAAATACAAATACAAAACACATACAAAAAATTTATTTCTTAATATAAATGTGTTTTGAGATTACCTTTTAAGTAAAATACATAAATAACTGTGTTTGGGAATCTCGCTCTTCCATGACAATTGAAATATGAATGGTAGATAAAGTTAAGTAATTTTGTTTTAAGGTAGATAGTAGGTAATATATTTTAGTATTTTCAGAACTACCTACTTATCAATGTATTGTTTATTAATAAAAAAGTTTAACTGAATATAACCTACCTATCCAAGAACTTAAACTGAGAAAAAGGAGACAATGGACATAACCATCAAGTTCTTTCTCTCTTAGTAAGGTACACATAGTTTAAATCTTGTGCCATTTGATGTCTGCTTCGTTCCTTGCCCTCGTGTTTGAGTTTGTCTTGCTAACGAGTTGTTGCATTTTCCGTGCTTATTCAGAAGATTTGCTGTCTTTAGATGAAGATTTTATCGCCCTGTTTTATTCAAAATGCCTCAAAATATGTTTTTATTACGCCCAAGGGTTAACTCTCGCCTAGGCGTTCATAATAACCTAAATAAATCCTTAAACCTTTTGATACTTACTTATACCACAGATCATATGTATAATATAATACCTAAATGTACCGAATTAGTAAGATAGTTTGTGACACCTTGTAATAAAACAACGTATGTAAAATTATTATACATTATATTTAGTTTGACAACGCCCCTGTGCAGCAGCACTTGGCACATGTTTGTCTGTTTTTCTTTGTACAATCCCTTATGGTGTTTCCTATGTAAAAAGTTTGTGTGAATATTATAATATAAATAGAATAAACGACATCAAGTGTAACATGTGTACCTCCGGTGGAAATAAATAAATACAAATACAAAAACTAAATAAAATCTTGATATTAAATTGATATTGACCGTTGAACCATTTTGATTCTTTCATTCAAATCCGTGAAATTTTTAATAATTTTTAAAAGTGTAGCTAATGCTGTGCGTTATTTATTCGGATCGGAATCAGAGCATACGCAGCGTACGCGTCGATATGTACAACATACCTAGAATCGGTATCAGCTGATATGCCGATATAGCGTGCACTGGCACGCTGTAGTATAGAAATCAATACAAAGCAAAAAAAATCGTTCATTAAGGCGATTGTATGCCGCACACTAGTTTTAGTATAGTTTAGTTTATTTATTGATAAGAAAAATTTCTTACATTTCAAACACCTCTAAAAACAACTTAGCTAGGTAAGTACAAAATAGTGTAAAAACTAAGTACGTATGTCCTTGGTAATGTTACCAAGAGTATAATAATATTATAAGTGTGGATCTACGACATCGGCGACAATAAATGTGTCCACGAAAAATTCTTCTAAACTGTAATATGCCCTGTCTACTAGGATTCTCTTCAGTTTGTTAGTGCCGCCACCTATTTTTATTTATAATAACGTTAATCAAAGGAATTTTCATAAATAGGCTTTTTTAATGGCCATAAAATAGTTAATTATATGAAAAAAATAACGCAGCGGAGCTAGTTTAAGTCATTCAACCGTCTTGATCACGTGATGTTTTCAGTATTTTTTTAACCACAACCGATATGCGGCGGCGTGTGAACTTGAGGCTCGCACGCCGCTTTTCGATTGTTTAGAAACCGCGCTTTCAACGACAAAATAAATACCTACCCTCCTTGTGATATTTCGTGATTTTTGTCGAACCCCTTCTCCCCTTTCGAGTCTAACGATTAATGGACGACCCCTTACGCTGCGTACGATGCAATTCCGATACGGTGGATGCACAGCTTAAATTCCACCCAATCATGGTATAAACAGGGTTACCAGTAGGAAACATTCAAATGGCCGTGCATAAGGGCTGCTCTTTAAGCGCCTTTGCGATTTCCACTGAGCCCCGTTTGAAAAACACAATTAACGTACATAAAAGAGACAGTTAACTTTTGCGAGCAGCGGTCATCGCACATTACGGGAATTTATTGTTTCATTCAAGGGGTTTTTGATCCCGGCTTTAGGTACTGGTACTAATAAATAGGCTTTAATTAACACATAAAAGGGGAAAAATTACAGCATTTTTCTTGCACCCGTTGTCGTTGTATACCTATATCTAGATAATGTTCCGTATCATATAAGGATGTTCAAAGGCACCTTGTTTGCCATTTTTAAGTTCTATATGTGATTTTTTTACAATGAATTTAAAGTTGGTAAATGTAAAGTTTTGTACAGGACAACTGGAACAACTTTTGTCCCAGTTGTTCTGTGCACAAGACTTCTCTGATAAAGTTGTCCAATTTGTTCTGTGCACCAATAATATATTATTATAGCAAAACACGTCAGCCATTAAAATTCGACGAATGTCAAAATGACAACAAATTCGAGAAAGTGTTGAACAAAAAAATTGTTTTAGTTGATTAAATTAATTTGTTACCTGCATAAAATATATATGTTTGTTGTTGTTGATTGTGAAATAAATGACAAAAAAAATTACCCCCT
Organism: Eupithecia insigniata; assembly: GCA_947859395.1. NCBI lineage: Eukaryota > Metazoa > Arthropoda > Insecta > Lepidoptera > Geometridae > Eupithecia > Eupithecia insigniata. The sequence continues at coordinate 5,167,843 of OX402009.1, read as the reverse complement.
TAATCTGCAATTCCTACTCTACGTAAAACAATAAGGATTTCGTTTTGGACGGTTAAGTTAAACATGTTGAGAAATTAAGTTAATACCTATCTTATGCTTGCCTAATTCCACGACCAAAATATATAATTCTACACACGCGTTATTAAACAACCCAAGGGTAAGTGAAACCAACACCGTTCACCTCAAGATATCCGTTTACCCCAGCAATAACACGCCCCACCTCTGTCTAACACAGACAGTCTCGTGTTTTCCATCCCCCTCTATATTTGCTTCTTTCTGAAACTCATCATGGATAATCTTGTTGGCACAGGAGATGGTACATGTGGTGGCTTGCGTTACAGAGAACATTTCTTGTGTTGTGTTAATTAATTATTTGGTTAGCAGGTAATCTGAACAAATAATTATGCTATCCTCTCCTGTTTCGTCGCCTTTCCTATAACTGTAAGGTTTGCTGGAAGAAATCTCTTTTTCACGGTTAAGCTCACCTATATACATATCCTATTAGATAAGTTCATATTATGTATTATTGTATACATTAAAGATTTATGGTAGTATTGTATGAAAGAACATACTATGCAACACCTTACCGATCTACAATTTTTTATAACTATTATAAAAATTATAGAATTTTTTATGGTTAGTTTTCACATAGCACCGTCAAGCCTTATGTTTTAATTTTAATTTTCTCCCATACGGGAGAACTTTAAGGGGGGAAACTAAACGGAGCTTTATCGGTATAATGGGTACAAGATTTACCGATTTTTGTGTAAATAACTTAACCAAAATGGGTAGCAGATTCCGAACCCATATTAGTTTTTTATAATTTGGCTTTATGGCTACACATATTTTGAGTCCATCAAAAATCTGTATAGCAACCAAAAATCATCAAATGCAAAAAATGTCTCTTCTTCTTCAAATCTCCTTTCGAAAGTCTTTCTACATATCTATCTCAAATATTAATCTGCTTTAACAATATTGAATTCTACTGCATGAATATTTTAGGCTCCCATTCACCGGGCAGATGCACTGGAGCGCATATTAAATAGTAGTTCCTAAAGTCAAGGGCGTGTGACGTCAGTCTGGATGACGTCAGAAATATCCCTCCGGCGTAAAGGTGACTGTGCACTGATGTGCACGATCGATAATGCGGCGGCGGCAAGCGAAACTGGCATTAGCATTTACGTACTAGAGCTGTTGTTTTTCGACCACGAATGGTACATTTCGATAGCAGTTAAGAATTTTCATTATCATTATCATAAAACTAGAATGATTATCATGCTAGGTTTATGGCATAGATAAGGTACCAAATAATTCTCCTATTCATTCTGACTGTACTTTATAGATTTATCTGATAGACTATATCAACCGAAAAAACCAACGTCCCTTAGCTAGTGTTCATAATAATTTGGCGTGTGTTATAAAACGATAAACCGACTTCAAATTCCCTTACTTTTACACTGCTTTTAAGTTTTGCGGGATAAATACTAATCTAATCCGCTGGGCACATTTTTTTTTGGGACCGACTCGGCATCATTTTCTATACAATAGTGAAATAATTTTCAAAACGGTCCATAATTGGCGGAAATATCTCGTAACATACATACAAAAAGAAAAAAACAGTCGAATTGAGAACCTCCTCCTTTTTTGAAGCCGGGTATAATTGACAGGTTGATTAATGTGAATAATCACATTTAATATCTCAGATTCAGATAGCAGCCAGTGTACAAGCAGTCTTACTTTGCCTTCCAGTGCAGACTATTTTGAAGAGTCGCCTTAGTATGACGTCACAAGGCTAGGGCTTGTTTTGCTAAGTTTTGACTCGATTTACAAAACACTGAAATTCATTAAAAAGCTCTCTTCTCGTACAGGTACAAAGCTAGCCTAGAGCATCGCGAGGTTTTTAATTTATCACGACTGTTGTTTAAATTTAGAATCTTTATGATTATAATTTTTTTTTTATCTTTACCGTTGGGGCAAATCATAGACTAAGGATTTGTTCACTGGACAAATGGTCTACAGACAAGAGAACAACGTGTATAACAATATGTAGGTACGCGATAAATACCTACCCGATAAATAATAATCATTAACAATTCGCAAAAGTTTAAAAAGCTTTAGGATAAAAGATATTAGAATGTTTTAAAACCTTTTCTTTTCTCTTTAATAATTACTAGCTGTTGCCCAGGTGGGCATAACCTTAATACTGAATGTCGATAAGTGTGAGTAAAACACTTGAAACTCGAGCCAAATCCCGCGAAGATGTTTGGCTTTTAGTTAGAGCAATGAAAGAAAAATATTCTATCAAATGAGATCATATGTATTCTTGGCTAAGATAAATCTAACGATTTTGGTAAGAAAATATAGAGTTGAATTTTCGGCTATCACTAGGCTTTATAGGTTGTTGAGCATCTTTGAAGAAAAAGCAACTAAAAGGATATTCCTTTCAGTTTCAGTTGATTTATTGTAACATAGAATCACACAGAACACTTGGAACTATCAAATTTAAGTGCATAAGTAATTATAATAAACAGGCTATTATAATAAAATTATAAAATAAAATATAAATAATAAACATATCAAAATTATAGGCTGTAAAGAGGCCTTGTCCTTCTGGGGGCTTACTACTATCTCATCCATACCAATATTATAAAACATAATATATAAATCAATAATAAATAATACTGGACAATTCACACAGCAGTAACTAGCCATTTCTATAATACTTCTTTCCCTATATTATGTACCTTAATACAAGTAGGTACCCACAGAATATTGTAATAATCTCTTGCTATTCCCTCGGGCTGTGTGCCAGATTCTTTTCGTTCTGATGTTATATTGGTATCGTCATATTTCTATGGATTCCATTTCAGTATAAATTAATCATGATTTTTGTGAACTTGTTTTTCGACGAGTACCTACAGTATATATCATACAAAGAGACAATCATCATTTAATTTTTTTCGGCTTATACCTAGGAGGAAAAATGATCTCTAAATATTTTTTTTTGCGATTTTTGACGTTATAGACGTATGTACTCCAAGTTCAGTTGGTTCGATCATAGTGTTACTTTTATATTAGAGTCTGATAGAAGTTTTTGATCAATATAGGAAGCAGGATTGACCATCCACTCGATGGACCGACAACATCATAGCGGTCGCAGGGAGTCGATGGATGGAGGCGGATCAGGACCGCTATTTGTGGCGTCGTACGGGGAAGGCCTATGTCCAGCAGTGGACGTGTATGGGCTGATGATGATGATGATTATGCCGGTATATACCAGCGCATGAGTTCTGAGGGCCAATTAAAAAGTTTCCGCAGATATATACTTAAGTAGAATAACAAATGACGCACGGTGAGAGTAGACAACTTAAAGTAAAATAAAAGGAAATACATTACACAAACAGAAGGATTATATTAAAAGGACTACTCGTAAACAAAGAAAAACTCATGAAATCGGTCCGTGTAGTACCTACACCTTAACTAGGCTAAACACATTTATTTTCATTCCCGCTTAAGAAGGCAAAGTATGGCAGCCATACATTCTACGCGGTTTCAAATGGTTCGAAATCCACTTTCCCGGCCACAGCTAGCCAAAGCCTCTAGCTTTTATGCACGCCATTCTATAATGACCCTTTTATTCATAGCAGTAAGGATGGAAATTGAATATTGTAACGAGGTACGTGAAATGTCTACGAGACTAGGCTAGCTTTGGTATGCTACGGGTTAGAACTCACCGCAGGATTGCCTTTGGCTGTTGCAAAGGTTAAATCTGTCATGCATTAGGTACTACTGTTGGGCAAAACACAGGTCACTTGGCCGTTTTGTAGTAACGGACTTACATTTCCGGCGAGGATAGAAAAAAGTCTAGCTCAGACTTAGTACTTAGTCTGCTCGGGACGAATAAAGTCCAACAAGCTGTGAATAATTTACCACAAAGACGAGACAAAGAGCCGAGGCAGTTCAAAACGTAGACGAGTTATGTGGGGAGCGTATAGCTATAATAAATAAATAAATACAGCATCAGATAATTCATACATCCTACATATTTACAAACATTATAAAAGTGAAGTTAATTCAGTCTGTCTTTTACCTTAACAGTCTTATCACTTGAACGGGTTAGCTGAACGGATCTGAATGACATTTGGCAGGGTGGTAACGGTAACCCGGGGAGGGACATAGGTTGCTCGAAAAGTACGTGTGAAGCCGCAGGCAAAAGGTAGTATTTTATAAAACCGTGGTTGACGGTCTTTCCTAACATTTATCCCTCGTTTGCGTATCGACCGAGCAAAATTTGGCCAAAAATCGAATGCGATATCAACGGATTAAAACGATTTATCAATTTAATTACATCCCAAAAAAATATCGACTTCGACTTGACTTGAACCAGCAATTTTTTCTTGAATCCCCAGGAAACAGAGAAAAATTTCCTTAAGGCTATGCACTGATAACAAAAACCGATTTAGAGCGCGCGCCCACGGCGACATTTTGTAGCGATATGAACGCGCGACTAGGAACGCGCAAGGACATCGCGACTGTATCGATGCAAGCGCGCGAGCGTCTCAGACGACATCGCTACAAAAAGTCTCCGTGGGCGTGCGCTCTTATCAAGCAGCTCTCTTTATGTTAACCCTATTCATATGCTAAGAATCAAACATCCAACTTAAGAAAAAAAATCGCATAGATATATAAACAGGATATTTCCTGAAGTAAACATATTTTCCATAATAGTTTCCTAAACTTTTCTATTGTCCGTAAAAAGTTCTTTACTCTTTATGCAAATGTAGAGGACCGCTGTGAACCGCTATAAAAACGAAGGCGCATAGTAAATGCTCTCAGATTGTCCCATAAAAAAGGAATGGGTAGATTATTTATGGGTTAATATTAAATTACCCGAGCTTACCCTTTACTCACATCACAGCATATTCATGCAAGAGGCTTATTAATTAATAAATTTCAACATTTATTTATTTATTTATTATACAAAGTCCAAAGCCCTTAAAAACTAAGATTCACAAACTTATTTATAGAACCTATGACGAATACAGGATTTACTTTTTGAAAAGTTTAACAAATTGACTATCAATAAAGAGATTAAACTATTTATCAAATTAACGAATGCTAAAACAATTTTGTTAAATAATTATAAGATAAAATTATTTTACAGTAGGAAAATGCAAGCATGAAACATATAACACACTATTTCATTCTTGTTAGCTTTTAAACGTCCAGAAAACTAGCAATTGATTTTTTTGTATTCAACGTCATTTAATATATCTACAGACATACATATATCTGTCTATGTATTTATATACAGTATTAGTATACCTAACTTATCACTGCTGGGAAGAAGGTCCAACATGCATTGTTGGAATACTTTATCTTTATCTAATACAGAATACCTTCAGACACAGACTATAGCTTCTAGAAATGTAAAATATATCTATGCTCTTTTCATTTACACCTTGATTCTTAAATAATTTATAAAAGTTTTATCACGATCTAAGCCTCAAATAATTCTATTTAGTTTCTTCCTCAAAAAATGATCATGATTTTTGGAAACTCCAGGATCGGCTATACTTCACACGTGAACATGACAAATTCTATATTGAAAATACAGCTTTTGTAGGTTATACAATACTAGCTGCTGCCCGCGTCTTCGCACGCGCTTTTAATGTACGCTATGTCCGTCACGGGATACTACCTCCCTGCCACAGTCATTGAGATCTGTTCAGCTATTTAGGCATGAAAAGGTAACAGACAGAATTTATAACATTTCTAGCTGCTGCCCGCGTTTTATCGGGATAAAAAATTGCCCATATATTATTCCAGATTCCAAACTATACCCATACCTCAGCCTAATCGGTTCAGTAATTTTTGCGTGAAAGAGTAACAAATGTCCATACATCCATCCTTATAAACTTTGACGTTTATAATATTAGTAGGAATAGGAAGTAGGATAGGATAGGATAATAGGAAATAGGATATGGTACCGGCGGTGGCACCAAATGCATATTGATGCGCTTTCAGCCCGTTGGACATGATCAATGCGTTACGTCACTCGTACGACCCTATTGTATCCGTGTTCAGGAAACTGTGTTTGTATCCATTGGCTTCCTGTCAATGAATAATTACGTAGGGGTTGTCTCTATGTAACGTACATTTGTGATTTCTAAATCACATATTATGGAGATTGAATCCAACCCTACGACACGAGTTATTCCGTGTTCGTCCCACTCGCTTTGGACCACAGTAGGATGTAGACGGAAAATCATATTTAATTTAATTTTAGAAAAGTTGCCAAAGTACTGTCAACCACATACTTCTAGTAGACTTGATTTACCAAACCCAAAGCAGTGACTTATCAGTTACATATGTTTATAACAAAATGATGCAATTTTTTAAAAATCTATTATCTTTTTTGAACCGATATTACCTTATAAAGATTGAAGTTAAACAAAAAATCAAAGTGATCACTTTATTTCTTATTAATTTAATAGTTTTACTTATGTTATTTGAATTTTGTGACGTATCCAAGAGGCCTGTAAGGTCCAAAGGAAATAAAGGACTTTGATATATTTGATATGCCGTCGCGATCGTACTGTTCTCTGTACTGATTCAATACTCGATTAGTTTATTACAGAGATGATCTTATCTAGCTGCTAGACTATTTTATCTAGCTGCTAGACTATTTTATCTAGCTGCTAGACTATTTTATCTAGCTGCTAGACTATTTTATCACTTTTAGTTCATTGGTTTATCAGTACAAAACCATATTCTTGTGTTTACTCAGTCAAATTGAATTGATTCACAGTGCAGAGGCTATGCAAATGTTATGAACACAATGCATGGCATATCGCAGAACAGAACGCATGTAACTATGGATCAGAGAATATTAGTTTGCATTCGTGATTGGCAATAGATGGCGTGATCAATCACACATATATATGTATGTAGGTATCAACGTAATTGACGAACCTCGTTATTCTGTTATTCGAAGTTGTAAGGACGAAATGGTTTAATTAAGGAATATAAGATCTATACTTTTAGTGGCTTTTCCTTTCTATTTGTCACTTTTGAATATCTAAAGAGGACATCACTACCGAAGTCACGGGTAGCTGCTATTAATAATTAATCGTAGAACCAGTAGTATTTTATTGCCTATGAAAAAATAAAAACGAATAACAAATTACGATTCGGAATAAATATAGGTTCGATATGTGAATTAGCGTAACTTTGGGCATGTTAGTTATTAGCAGGTTTTGGATTAAAATCTAGAATTATTTGAAAGTCCTAGATTTCCTGGAAGGATTTTAAGTTACTAGAGAGGTTAACTATATACTGTACTATATCACTGAATAGTAAAGTTAGATAATGCTTCACAAAAAAAATTACAATCTTTCATAATTTGATAGAGGTAGAGTTATGTATTGGCAATACAGGGTTATTAGTATTCAGACGCAGGAATTTAACTTTTATCTGGACGAAGATGGTTCTAATGCAACAAAACCACAGGTTAGGTAATGTTACTACGACAAAGCTCCCTTTGACATTACTTTGACATGTTTTGAAGTCAGAAACGCTTAGACAATCTAACCTTAAATTGTCGAAGCAGCAACATGGTAGCACTATACAGGGTCACGAGGATCAAGCTGAGTCGCGACATCTGTCATCGTTTAAGGCAACTGTCCCAACATCACCCCCCGAACTGTCACTCAACAAGATTAATACACCGCGAAAATGGCGAAAGGTCACTATAGTTACTGTTGAGGCTGGGACGTCTGACGCTGGGAAGTCAACGCTACAAATTGCGAAAAGGGGACAGTATTGGAACCAAACATTTTAATCAAACACACGCAGCTTCCAATATAAGAATGTTGGTGGAGGTTTGAGAAAATATTTTTTCTTTTCAGGGATTTTTAGCACCGACTGTACTTATATGTATGTATACGTTCGGATCTTTGCTTCCGATTGTCTGTTCCAGCAGATTGTATCGGAATCATGGGGGATTTTGATCGGGGGAGCTTTGGACATATCATGATAATGCACCCTCTGCTCTCTTTGTTGTGTTTTACAGACGATGAAAACAACTGTCCTTGCATCATTTATCGAGTTTTGTTAAGAAGATATGCATAAAAATGCCGTTCTTTAAATCAATTGGTACCTATTAATTGATATTTATTAGAAGGAAAACGAGATGTTTATAATTAATTATACTTGGACCATAGATTTAGGGTAGAAAAAAAATTCAAGGTGGGGACTTTCCAAATTCAAAAAACACCAGAAAGCTTATTGAAGGTTTCCACGGTTAGATTATGAGGGCACGGTTAAATCAAACATTTTAATTAGATTTGGACTATGCCCCTAGCCAAAACGTATCGTTCGTTTACATTTGCCAAACGGCTATGCTGATACCAATTTACATAGATTAAAGATCGATTAGCCAGCCCTAATTGTGCCCTACAGCGTAAACTGGGATAGTTTGAAATGCACCGAGCGCCTTTGCCGTAAAGTCTATTTTTGGCTGGCGAGAATAGCACTGAGGATTTAGGTTCGATAGTTGAATATTCACATCCCGCCGGTTGCCATCTGACGTTTTGATGGCTGCTGAAGTGGGACCGTTCGTCTTTCGAATTCCAATGGAGCAGAATTTGTGATTGTTTGGATTTGAACTGGATTTCCTTTATAGGTTTGGCTGCCTGGAAGCTTAGGCAATCTAACCCGCAAGCTTGGAAGAAATCTCACTAAACGATAAGGCCGTAAATTCCATAACTGGAATAAAGTTATATTAAGTATCTACAACCTGCAAGGCGAAGAAATAAAAGTGTTATGTATCTTTTAGATTGTCAAACAAGGAATAATAAAATATTTACAGTGTAAAAAACCCACTTAAACTTAGTAAAAGGGCAAAAAATTTTCTATCTTTGGTTTCCCTTCCTTCGTTAATATGAAGCTCTGTGTAATACCCATAAATCATTATCGGTTTCCAGTAAACCTACTACAATATACAGGGGAGCGGTAGTTTATTACAACATACACTATAATGTCGTAGCTTGCTACGGCGTAGCAGTGACGTAGCAGTGGTTGGGGATTAAAATATGAATAAAGTGATTCATCCGTGGTTTCTGTTTAGTCGATGAGTTCTCATATTTCGTAAAGTTGCCAGGAAACTTGGAAAGTAACTGCTTTAGCCGAATTGTAGAAAGGTAACATTGTAGTTGCCATACAAATAATGTGCGAAATCATTGTTTACTTCACATAACACGATTCCGCTATGCTAGCATGTACTCGTGGGCAACACAGTGACACGTTTATGAAAGGGATAAGCCGTTGGTTCTGCGCCTGACCTTTCCCCGGTCGTATGGATCCGTCCCATCGGATTACGAGGGTGAGGGAATAGATATTTCACCTGTGTTCCCCACCACCTCGATTGGGCACTATAATATGTCCTGTACACCTGGCTAGTCTCCGTTGAGACTGGCCGCCCAGGCCAATGATTCGGCTAGGAAGACATTACCATCATCATGGAAGAGCTTAATATAATAATAGTAACTTACGTGTGATTGGCGGAGGAGAGCCGCCGGTGCAGGCTGCGCAGCGACATGGCGTACCCCTAGCAGGGCGGACTGCCGCTGCCCTTGCCACGTGGCCGGCGCAGCGCGCGCGCGCCGAAAAAGGCGCCCTCCTCGTTGCAGGACTGCGAGCGCTGCGAGGCCAACATACCGGCCGCGCGGCCCAGCGCCTGCAGCGGACGCACGCGCGCGCGCCTTCCCCACCCGCACCCCCCCACCACCTCAATCTTGCTGACCCCTACGTAACTGTCCCGTACTACGCCGCACCCCCCACAATACTACGCATCCCAAGCAGCCAGTGAAAAATCACTCTGTATAAGGCTGCGTCACTATACAAAATTATTCTAACTATCGTAATTGTATCGATTCAAGGCGCTTCGTTTGTTTTATTTCTAGTTGTGTATTCTGCTCGTGTCTCCGGTTGATCTGAAACAAATTAAAATTCGTAATGAGTTCGACGGTTCAATGAATTGAAAGGAAATTGGGTTTGATCGAGCCCCGGTAATCGAATCGGCGCGTCTAAAATTAATTTGTAACGTAAACGGTTCGAGTGTCATACGAGTTGAATGGCTGCGCGGTTAACATCAGCTGGGTCGTGAAAATCGTGTAATCTTGAGGACTTTTGGGTTAACGGTGCCTTTTAATCAGAGGTTGGATTCAGCCTGGATTCGATTCGTAAAAATTATGCATTCGGAACATAAACGAAGTCGGAATTATTTTCGTTTGGAACGTAATTAGAGCAGTTAAAACGCGGAGGAAGTTTTAATGAAACGGTCATGCGGAGGTCTGCCCCAGTTAATCCTTTGAAAGCTTCTAATCCGCACACTTTGAGGCGCACAAAACGGGCGCATATAATGCTCCTACATTGTATCTCGGGAGGTCGTTCCACCGGGTCACGTTGTTGTCGTGATTTGAAAAAAAACCAGCCTATTGAAAGTCGGATTTGCACACGGAGGGTTTTACATTATAACAGCTAACAAAGACCCCAAAGTTTTTTTATTACCTATCTTATTTTATACGGTAGGTATTTGTTGTTAAAATGGCAATTAAAAACACTCTGTAAAAATTGTTACTGCCTAGGCACGTATTACGGTACCTACATAAGATAGAGCCAGCTGACAGACAGACAAGCAGGATAGAGGAGAGGGTCAGTTCAGTATAGTCTATAGTCCCATTAGCACCCTCTGGGTACGGAACCCTAAAGAGGTAAGTGTCACGTGCTATCTGTTAACCTTCCCATGCCAACTTCAGGTCGACTGTCATTATCAAAGGTTCGGGTTATGATGGCCGGTAAAGGTCATGCTCTAATTTCCCTTTTTTATCAGCGTGCGAGCCTGTCATAGCTTTCAAAATAAAATGAACTCTATTGCACGAAGATTAGATTTTTGATTGGAAATATCAGGATGTGATTTGAGTCTTTTTGACATATTAGATAGGTAATTATGTCATACGAAATTGAGCCATCACATGTTATAAATAAATTTCGATATCTCATGCTATTGTACATGTATAATGTTTTTCTGGAGTAAAACTCTTCGTGTGGTACAAAATTGTGATCGAGTCTGTGCCCAGTGAAGCAAGCAGGAAATCCCATTATATACCCCTGCCTTTCCGAGTTCAAGACTAACTTCACAGTAGAAATAGAACGTTATTGGATAAAAAATAAGGATGAATTTTGTGAAATTGGTTTATGGTGAAATTTAATGATTGCTTTCTGATATGAAGATGCTACCTTATAGTCAAATGATATGAATTGGTTATTATTGTATTTCTTAGTGGATAGGTACTAAACTTAATGATATGGGGTGTTTTAAAAAACGATATATCACAAAATATCACAAGCGGGGAGGGGTGCTGAGACATCACATGTAGTAAACTGGGCCGATGGACATTTTTAACACATTAATTAATAGCCACCTGTTATCTTTACACATCTCTAATATGTATCTTTGTGCTGAAAGATCCCCTACAATAAATAAATAAAATAAAAATAAATCACGGCGCTTATGCAAAATTAAATCGGATTAATACCTTAAAACCTCACCAACGGCGTTTCACTAGGGGTTCAACGGTTGCTAAAAAGCCTCATGGACGACCCGTAGTTAGAATGACCACAAAAACATTCATGCCTTTTCGGCGGCAGTATGGTACAAAACGATAATGAAAACTGATTCGACGCCGCGCCGATGTTTTTGGAAGCTTGAAGTTTCGTACTTGTACGAAGATGACAGTAGCTATCAGAGAAGACGCACTTATCGATCCAGCGACCCAGTTCCATCGCCGTGATGACAAAAAATCTCTGATTCAGATCATCCAGCCACCAAAGCAGAAAGTTTCGAATCAAAGGAAATATTCTCAAAAAATTCTTACAAGTGTTCAAGACAGATGGCCAGATTAGCGAGTAATAATAGATTGAAGAAGCTTTTTCATTAAAAGTCGACCCGGGTGAACTGAACCCAAGTTTCTTTTCTTACGCCGTGCCATTCTTCTGAATTTTGTAGTCTTCATTTAATCGTGCGCTATAAAAAGAAATATAAGAGAGCATCGTTATATTTTATAAAGTTTTTAAAGGGAAGTAAATAAAACGAGGGCTTATTGAAAAACTTGGGTACTAAGTGAGTCTTCTTTTATACACCGTTTTCCTAGGTACATATGTAAAATAATGCGAATCTTCTGTACTAAATAAGGCCAGATCAGACTAAAAGATAGTACTTTTAGTTTGAAAAGAAATGGCATAGACTATCCACAGATTGACATGACACTCTACTAATACAACTTTTATTCTACCACGAAAGATAACTGCTATTTATTGAGGTCTTAGATAAATAGGGTTTTTTTCTTTCCTGGAAAATGCCTCATTCACTATTTAACAATGCAAACAATTATACACCCACTAGCTATTCCCCGCGGTTTCACCAACGAATTTCACATTTCTAGGGTTATAAAATGTCTGTTTTTCTCGCGCCTGGACAAGAAGTAGCCCATAATACTCTCCATCCTTTCAACTAACTTTATACCAAAATCAAGTTGATTGGTTGCTTAGTTAGGGCGTGAAGGAAGGACAAACCAAACAAACACACACGCATTTATAATATCAGTTAGGATTGTGGTTTACTGTGGTTTACTTATTGTGGTAGAGCCAATAAACCAATAAAAACTAACAAACAATATCAATAAGGATATTAAAAGAAATTTTCTAATTATAGTTATCTAGCACACTGCTTTGCTCTAGGTTAGCCTGAATCTTTCAGTTTCAGCTCACATACCCGGCGGGAATGCTGTTTTTGAAAGCTGTCCGTCCGTCTGTCTGTCAAGGCTTTAGTGGGTACACTAATGCTGGTTGAATTGTTTACTTTTGTACTCCATAGTAGTGTTTTTATTTTGTTATCAGAAGAACTTTAGTATTTATGGGCGGTATGCCTGTTTAGATAGAATGTTTTTTTTACTTATTCATCATCATCATCATCATCAGCACGTACACGTCCACTGCTGAACATAGGCCTCCCCCAAACGACGCCACGAATAGCGGTCCTGAGCCGCCTCCATCCAACGACTCCCTGCGACCGCTACGATGTCGTCGGTCCATCGAGTCCAGTCTTCCCACACTCCGTTTCGCATTGCACCGCGGTCGCCACTCGAGAACCTTTACTCCCCAACGGTTATCGGTTTTATGAGCTATATGGCCTGCTACTTTTACTAATTGCTGGTCAAAATTTCTTTAAAAAGTCTGTGGCAAGCTCTAAAACGGCGGAAAGGTTATTTTTCTGATAAATGACATCAGCGAAATTTGACCGATTTATGGAAAAATTACCTCAAAAGCTCGTCTGTTGTGGGTTGGATAATTTTTGCATAAATCGGTCCAATTGTTCATGAAGTCTGATGATGATGGAAATCTGTAAAGCCGATTTTTATGAGACGAGCTTCTTACACATCTCCCTCTACTTTATCGTTAAACAGGCGTGAAGTAGTGTCCGCGTGGTTGAGGCTGTACCAAATCCTATACAAAAATAGAACGTTTCAATGAGATCTCTGATAGGCTTTACCTTCTCCGTCCATGCATTTATGAGATTTATGAGAGATACATCTAATCTGTCCACACATACAGAAAAGCTGAAACGAAGCTGTTAATGACCAAAAGTCCTGCTCCGATACTTCAAGGAGCTGGGCTGGTTAGGGCCTAGTTAGACAGGGGGACAATGCACAATACACTCCTTCCTAAGCGAGATGTCAGTGCAGAGTTCCACTTACAATTAGAATGAGACGCAATTATTTTTCTTAACTTAATGAAAGAATGCAATATTTCATTGATGTTTCTTTTTAAAAATCTTCGGATCAGCTCGTAAAATATCGGGACTATCGATATCGATAGCTTCGATTTTTATCGAGCTGACTCATTACGTGTCTATGAAATATAGCATTCTTAATATGAAAAATAAACGAGTAGACGGCATTTAAACCTGACCGTACGAAACACAGCTTAATCAACAGTTGACTTCAAAATCCTTCACGATGCCACGATTTGGTCCAACAGCGAAAATAGACGGAAAGGAAAATCAATACTGAGGTGCTGACAAAGGTTCTTGTTCTTACGCGCTCTTCAAAATTGTGTCAAGTTTTATTATTTTATCAACGTATTTTGTTTTACGAGTTGAGTTATTTGTGGAAAACGAGCTTTGAGATAGCAAGTTTGGAAAGTTCTTGCGGATTTTGAGGTTAGAATTTTATTTTTCACTTCTTTCACTAGTGGACAAAACATTGAAGTGAAGAGAATATCAATAACACCTTATTTCTTATTTGATAATGATTATGTTTATAGTATACAATTTTATTTGTCTAAGTGCTTATTTTGTAAACCTAAAGAAATAAAGTTATTGATTCTGATTTCGAGTTCGATGTATTCTCATGTGTTTCGGGGACGAAATGTCAGAGGCTATTTATTAATTATTATTCTGATTACCAATATGTATACGTGTCAGTATTATTTTTATTATTTAAACTTTAATTAATTGTCAAAACCATTTTAAAGTGGGTATAGCTTAGGGGTATGTGCTGATGATGATGATGATAGCTTAGGTGGGTCTCAGGTACAGGTGACTTTTGAGATGAGAGTGGATGGCCAAATCCGAAACCTTAAAAGTTAGAGAAAAGGTGTGAAAGGAATTATTTTTAATCTTTTTAATTTTTATTTATTCACGACAGCAAATTAAACTACTGCAGTCTTACTCTAACAAATAGTTTTATACAGCCCCGTTGTCCACAAATTATAACAATTACATAGTAGGGCAAAAACGATAACAGATCGCAGTTGATAATACTAGTCTGATAATATCATGACTAGGGCTCGGATAAATATGTAAATACATAATTTTAATTGTAATGATTTTTGTTCTGTTTTATGTTTTCTATCCAAGTTATGATATTTAGAGCGAGGAAATACAATTTTTATTTTCCTTATTTTTCCATATTTCAGACATAAATCCATATTTTACTTTAAAAAAATCATTAGGCCTTTTTATCATTCCACGATTACATTGGTAAACTTAACTTACGTAAAAATTACGTTTTGTAAGATACGTTTGCGAAAGAACTTTTCGAAGATTAGACTCTGCGAGGTAATGGTGATTTGGTGTATGTACGTACACAAATAGCAATTATTGTTTTATATGACATCATATAAATTTGCTAGAAAATTCATCCACTTCACTAGATATCATCTAGCTTGAAAAATAAATAAAGAAAGGAAAGGAACTGGCTAAGCAAAAATTAAGCTATGTACTGAAAAAAACAAGGGATCTCATACGCTGAAAAAAAATTGCAGCATGCTAACCGGGACATTCTTCGGCAACCTAGATGTGCCCTACTCACTTGCAGAATTATGCTAATTTAAGTATGCTCCAATCACATCATGTGTTGAAAGATCGTTTAGTTAGCCAATACAAAGCACTATTTCTTCCAAACAGATTTTTTTTAATTTAGATAAACATGGGATTATTTACTGCAATTCAAATGCCAATGAAAGCGAAAATGAGTAAAATTGTATCTACTTTTAGATTTTTCGCAATAAATAGTGATTTTTATATACAATATTGTTATTTTTTATTACATACATATTTTCCCCATATTTTTGAAATTTTCGTCCATATTATATGTACATATTTTGAAATTTTTAATAAATATGAATCCGAGCCACGACAATACCTCGACTGATGAGAAAAAAATGCATACTTGTTCTTTTAATTTTTCTCCTGTAACCACTCTATACTTTCGATGACTTTGCTAGATAGAAAATCAATAATCACCTTATTTCTTATTTAATAAATATTTAAATTTAAAATGTAGATATAAAATTTGACTTGTCTCAGTGCTTATTTTGTATGCCTCAAGAAATAAACTTATTGAAATCTGAAATCTAAATCAGCATGCATCAGCATGCATCACATGCATGGCAAGTTCTATCAACAGTAGGCATGTGTTACCAACATTTCAAATTCTCATTAGACCTGCAAATCCCTATTGACCTAAAATGCAAATACATGTTTCATTGAGGAATAGGTAGGAACCTACTTCGTATTGTAGACACAGTAGTATCTACAGTCTACACAATGTTAGTACACACTATTACCTGAGTGGTACATAGAAATTAATACGTAAACTGAATCTGAGGGTAGTTAGGATTATTGATACCAGTTTGCCCGGTTGGGCTGACCGATTATAGCAATACTGCTGAATTCAACACAAGCTCTGCTTAGTTCGGGGCTAAATAATGCTGTGTGGATTTTCCAGCATTATGAGTAAGACACACAAATATTTATTTATTGCTCACAAATTACAAAACCGGCATAAAATGTCTGAGTAAAATGTGTGAGTTATATGGATGGATCGTATGAAAGTGGACATAGCTTCACGCCCACGTTTATTAGTACCTTCGGAGATGACGACTGAAAGGGGAGAGTGACAGAGACATAGATGATCGGCCGATGACTGTATGAAAGAGGACATGGTTTCACGCGCATCTTCCTCAGTATCTACGGAGATGACGACTGAAAAGGGAAAGTGTAAGCGACATAGATGTTCGGCCGATGACTGTATGAAAAAGGCCATAGTTTCACATGCACTTTTCTTAGTGTTACGGAGATGACGACTGAAAGTGGAGAGTGAAAGAGACATAGATGTTCGGTCGACGATTGTATGAAAGAGGACATGGTTTCACGTGCACCTTTCTTAGTACCTAGTACCTACGGTAATGGCGATTAAAGGGGGAGAGTGGAAGAGATATATTTACATGTTCAGCCAATGACTGTGGGAAAACGGACATGGTTTCACGCGCACCTTTCTTAGTACCTACATATATACGAAAATGACGACTGAAAGGGTAAAGTGAAAGAGATAATACATGTTCGCCCAACGCCAACTATAGTTGGGAAAGAGCAAGAAGATTATTAACATCAAATAAGTACAGGTACTGTACTGCAGTAGTTAAACCCATTGTTTTTATTGCCAATTGCGGCATCACATTCGACTCCTAAACTCTGCCTATGGAGGTTGTAAGAAATGACTAAGGGAACCAACCAGAGGAAGGGCAGCAGTTTCCTTCTATGTTTTTAACACGTATACTGCGACCACCGGTCCGCTTACCAAGAGTGTTGTGATGATAATGATTAAGGTTTTATTTTGGGGAAGCATGTTTAGCAATGGACGTATGACATGATGTGGATTGTTTATATCAAATTGTCAATCACAGTTGAGTGTCTGAGTGTTTAAGTGATAGTGCACACAACAGGATTAACTTATCTATTGTGATTATAATACGCGTCGACATGGTAGAAACAATGCTTGTAGGGCAAACGCTACTCTATTGTTCTAGTACTACTCCATTCAAACTATGATTGTTAGATAGATAATATTTTATTTCAAAACATTCAGTAGGTACATTATCAAACAATACTAAGGCATTAAAATCGGCGGCCTTATCGCTTAAAGCGATTTCTTCCAGGCAACCAAAGTGTACGCAGATTATCACTTGATGGCGGTGCTTCATCATATCAGCCCATACACGTCCACTGCTGAACATAGGCCTCCCCCATACGACGGCACAAATAGCGGTCCTGAGCCGTCTTCAATCCATCAACTCCCTGCGACCGCTACTATGTCGTCGGTCCATCGAGGCGGTCTCCCATACTTACGGTAGAAAAAAATAATAACTATTGTAATTTGAAATTTACTCAAGTATACCTTTCAGATGAGATTGGTTTTACCCCCTTCGGACCCCCTTGTCTCAAAAACCCCTCGACGGATTTGGTCTTACTAAGTTACCAGCATATAACACATGCCTCATCTGTACACCTAACAAATTTCACGCAAAACAGTTCAACAACGGTTGGACAGTTAGGTATGCTCGAAGTTACTATGTATTTCACACAGCCAAATCACCCAAGCTGCCACTGAGATCTTCGTTCGCTTCGCTCCCTCAATTATGGTTCAGCACCTTTCACGTAGGTACGTGCAGATATTTGTAGTTTTAATGATTAAGTCCATTATTATAACAAAAAAAGGCCGCCTCGTCTGTCTGAATCTGAACGCGATAAACTTAAAAGTTCCAAACGCCTTTTACATATACCTACGGTTTTCATCAATAAATAGATCATTAAGTGCATGAGACTATTATATTATCTGTGGACTTTTCTGTGGACAGGGTTAATAAATCCTGATGAGGTGTTTTCTTCATGTCTTAAAATAGTTCGACCGGACCAAAGAACTTGAACACCGTAAGTGCCAAGTCAAGTTATGACCATGGACCGGACTAAAAAGATCGCGCTTTTATTTTATATCTTATATAGCCTATACCCTACATAGATTGAAATGACACTCTCATAACCTTTATTCTTCCCAAAAAGATCGCATGCATATCTATCTACATATATAAATGAACCCCTATTCCTCCTGGTCCAGCTATAACTTAAGACCGGCTTTACCGATTTCATTCACGTTTTTTTAAATGTTTTCTAATATATTTAAAAAACTTACAAAATTTAACAACTTACTTTTAAAAAACTTAACGACTACCTTAATTATAAACTTTTTTAATGTAACCTTATATACTCAGCATTATATACTCTTTGCTAAGCACATTTGAAATAACTGTCAGTTGTTTGACTTGAATGACAGGACAACGTCTGTTGCGTCAGCTAGTTAAAAATAAAATAAAAAATCTAATTTAACAATTATATGTTTAGACTTGAAATAACAAAGAAGTCAAGTCAAGTCTAAACATATAATTGTTAAATTCGATTTTTTGGCTATTTTTGCTAAATTGTTGTGAAGACTTTTGAACCGTGATATACATATATACACATAGGCAGTTGAAATTTTGACATGGTATGTATAGTTATTGCCCCTATAACAAATAAAATATAAAAATTTCATAATTAAAGGGAGTACAGATCACCGAAGTTAAACAATGTCGGGCGCGGTCAGAACTTGGATGAGTGACCGCGTCATATTGGCTTTCCACGTTTGTTTTTTTTTAAACATCCTTTTGCGAAATAGTTATGAACGATTTTTTTTTTGTTGCATTGTTCATTTTATAAATGAACAGGCGATAGCGTTATTAGCCATATTGCCTTGTCTTACGTTAGTTTTATTTTCTTTAGTTTTGTGTAAAATACACGTTTTTACTGGTCAGCCATTTTCTTTTCCTAGCTATGTACGATGCAACGGAACCCTCCATGGGGGGTTCGACACGAAATTGGACGGTTTTATTTTTAAACAAATTACGCTATCTACTTACTCTACAACATTTTTGTTATGTAACAACTACCGTGTTGTACCAAACGGTCTACAAACTTTGCAACCTAGATAGTACAGATTATATCTGAGTATAGATAACTTTTCAGTAGCGAACTAATTGCTTTTAATACTAAACAGAGTGGGAGGCATCATTATAGCTTACCTATTAATATAATAAGATTAAAATTTAGAAGGTTTTAACTCAATAAGTGGTTTTCAGACGGCAATGTCAACGTTGAAGAGGGGCTTCGCATTGAAATGAAATGAGATTTTCGCATTTCGTTATTAAAAACTTCTGTTTTAAATTATTTTAATTGTGCTCAACAATTAATTATATAATTTAGGTCTGCGTCATACTTCTCCTTTTATTTTACCCGTATCTATAATGGTCGGTTGGTACTTACCTAACGTTTAGCCGTTGTCCTGCGCCTGACCTCACCCCGGTCGTGTCGTTCTGCCAGCCTATCGGATTATGAGAGTGAAGAAATAGAGAGTGCGCACCTGTGTTTGCGCACACACATAACCTATTAATATAATAAGATTAAAATTTAGAAGGTTTTAACTCAATAAGTGGTTTTCAGACGGCAATGTCAACGTTGGAGAGGGGCTTCGCATTGAAATGAAATGAGATTTTCGCATTTCGTTATTAAAAACTTCTGTTTTAAATTATTTTAATTGTGCTCAACAATTAATTATATAATTTAGGTCTGCGTCATACTTCTCCTTTTATTTTAACCATATCTATAATGGTCGGTTGGTACTTACCTAACGTTTAGCCGTTGTCCTGCGCCTGACCTCACCCCGGTCGTGTCGTTCTGCCAGCCTATCGGATTATGAGAGTGAAGAAATAGAGAGTGCGCACCTGTGTTTGCGCACACACATAAGCACTATAAATGTCCCGGGCTCCTGACTAGTCTCTGTTGAAACTGGCCATCGTGGCCGAAGATTAGGCTAGGAGGACATCACCTGTCTACCTATAATATTTTTAATAAATCCTCTGCATACATATGTATATTTACCTAAAGTTGTTATTTTTAAACATTGTGAAGATTGTGTAAGTACGATTAATAAATCCTCTGATTATATACATATTGTTTATTCAAACATTGTGAAAATTCTGTACTCACCTAGTAAGTAATTAAAAAAGTCAAATGAGTAAGTCATTTTGACTTTTATAATTGATTGCTTGCAAATTGCCGCATTTATACTAGATGTTGTATTTATAAACGTACTAAAATTGAAAGCTTGATGTTCAAAAGGGCCTGGGTTTCATTAAATTCTAAAAAAAACACACAACTTCCATCTTCTACATAATCTCTCTTAAGAAAACCTCCGACGTCGGCGCCCTAACCTAATTATATCCGAGACAAGCTAAGCTCTACATTTCACTCGATTTAACGGCACCGCATCGAGAACTCGATACTAATTATTTAATCGATTCCGTCAGATTCCTCGATATCAGATTTTAAAGCCCCTGCTTTAGGGGAAGAGGGGCTAGATGGGTCATAGGAAAGACGAAATAGCGGCTTGTTCTCGTAAAGTAATAAACCTGATCTCAATAATTTACGTCTTTGATTGTCCATAAGGCATGTGCCTCATGGACGACCATATGGAAGACGTCCATGTAGACGTCTCCCGCACGGTGCATCTGCAACGGACGCGCCCCTTCTGGTCTCACTGGACACCGACGGACTGCTGCATATTTTATCGGACCGGTATTTTTTACTGGATCCGATATACTGTATTATGTATGTCTGAACTTGCTCATACAACGACATACATACGCCACCACGGGAAAATAAACGGATCCAGTAAAACGGATCCTGTGCCAATGGTCAAAGATGCTATGAGTCCCTTAAATGCTATAAATAGTGCTTTCATGATATCCATCAGTTGACACAATGACCGAGAAACTTGTGCCAATATTTTTTTCCTCGAAAAACCTGTTTTGTCCACATTACTTGTTGTTTTTGTAATCAGGTTGGTCCGGTATTCCGTGGAACTTAAAGGATCATCGATTTATTCAAAGTAAATGTTATTGTAGCTATCATTTAATAGAAGAATATACAATTTGATTCAGACTATTAATATCCAATTAGTCCCATAGATTAAGTCCCATTCGTCCTACTGGTGGGACGAACACGACATCACGAAAATCGAACCACTTTTTCCCGATATTACCTACTTTATACTTTACCTCTCTATGTTTGTGGTAAGGTAAAAAGTATAGTAGGTACTCTACTTAAAACTTGTGCCAATATCTTTTATCCTCAAAAAACCTGTTTATTCCACTTTGCTTGTTGTTTTTTAATCAGGTTGGACCGGGATTCTGTGGAACTTAAGGATCATCGATTTAATTCAAATTAAAATGGACCTAAAGGATAGCTAACTAGTGAAAACAAAAATACAAAATCGGAGTCTTTCCGGACATTATTTACTTTATGCAAACATAAACTTTACCTCTCTATGTATGTTTGTGGTAAGGTTAAAAGTATACTGCTAGGTAAAAAGTAATATATAAATAATACAAAAACAAAATCATTTATTTTATAATAAATAAGTACAAATAGTAGTAGTAGTGTACCTATTACCTTTATATCAGATAGCGTGTTGGCTATAAGTTTTTTGCCAGGGCGATAATAACGCATGTTTATCAACCATGAATGTCATTGCCAGGCTTCTTGGCTTTTCAAGGCCGATATCTATAGAGTGCACTAAAGCATAAACTTTTTTCAGTTTTTTACCTGACTATATCCATGGCAATATTTATGATATAAATTAGATGTAAGGATTGTTTAATAAAGGCTATTTGAATTTTAATATTTAATATCGCTTGTGTGCAGCTGATAACTTCGATTTAATATTATTTTTATGAAAAGTGTTGAAAATTGTATTTATTTTAAAATAGGACGATTTAAATTTTTACCCTACTACCAACGGAGGAGGGTTATTGTAGTTGGAGCTAACGGCGGTTGAGTCCGAAGGAAAGTCCAGAGTTTTTCGACTCCTATGTCACTTGACCTCGTGGCGCAATTGGTTAGAGCATCCCGTACTGAGTGAGGGTTGCGGGTTCAAGTCCCGTCGGAATCGTTTTTTTGGGATATCATTAAATTTCTTCGAGTTCGTTATTTGATGTTAAATGATGATGATTTGATGATGAATAAGACAGTCGGAAATAGAAAACTAACTGAACTGAGACAGATGCATCTATTTTACCCCAATCCTAACAAATATTATAAATGCGAAAGTGTGTTTGTTTGTCCTTCCTTCATGCCCTAACAAAGTAACCAATCGACTTGATTATTTTATATTTTGCATAGATTTAGTTGAAAGGATGGAGAGTAATATAGGCTACTTTTTGCCCTGGTAAAACATCAAATTCCCATGGGAGATTTACAAGAATATTCGTATTTTAAACAAAAATTAGTTCGTATTTAACGCAGGTGAAACCGGGGTGAACAGCTAGTACTGAATAAATGACCTAAACTTTAGCTAAGCAAAATCAAAGTATGTTCTTAAGATTTAGGTCAAGATATATCGTACACAAACTGTACACTACCTACGTAAATTCCAAACAAAAACATATTTCTACGAAACGTCGTTCTTTTGTTTTCGATATAAAAAAAACGCGTATAAATACCAGCGATGCCCTTTTCTTTGATAATCAGGACTTCTTAATCACGACGCTATCAAACAATGTTTTATGAAGGCGGAGAAATTCTCCCAAACATACTTACGCCACAAATAGAAAGAAAAATCCAAGGGTCATTTAAGCAATCATTACCGAGGCTCGAGCCTCCGAGAACAAAGCCTAAATTCATCTTTGGCCGCGATTTCATAAGGGTCTGTAAAAAGAGTACCGAAATCGTATGCCTACTTCTAAATTGGATGGACGTCGGTTGGGACAAGGTTTAATTCTAATTCTAAGTGCGGGAACTGAGATCTGAACTGAAACCTCGCATGGGAGTGGATTGTGCGTTATCCCCCTGCCTAAACAGGGCTGGTGCCTGTTTAGGCACCAGCCCTGTTTACCCAGCTAGCCAGCCAGCTCCTTGAAATACCGGAGCAGAACTTTTCCACGGTTTCTTCTTGGAAGCAGCCCCGACACAGGCTGCTGTCTGTGGCGTCAAATACAAGGGACAAGCTCTCATTTCGATATTGGAATTTGGGGATGCACTCTGGCTACTATTACGTTTTCAGATGATAGCCATTATCACGGATCATTTCATTAAGATATCCTAATTCTTATGAATGTGAAAGTGTATTTGTTTGTCCTTCCTTCACGCCCTAACTAAGCAACCAATCGACTTGGCATAGAGTTAGTTGAAAGGATGGAGAGTAACATAGGCTACTTTTTGTCCTGGAAAAACATCGAATTCCCATGGGAGATTAAAGAGAAAAATACCTTTTTATCCTCCTAAAATGTGAAATTCGAATTTAACGCGGGTGAAACCGCGGGGAACAACTAGTAAATAATGCTGGGCAATACACACAGCATCGACTAGCCTCAAGCACCGAGTTCGGTTGCTCGATACTATCGTCTCGACGACGAGACCTTCCATTTTTAACCGATTTTAAAGAATAAGGAGGTTCTATGCTTGGCTGTTTCTTTTTATTTATTTGTACTCGTACCTATGTTGATTTTCGCTTCAATTATGAACCGATTTTGATGGTAATTTCGGTTTCGTAGTGGACTACGAAGATGTTCCATTTTGTATGGGATTTGCTATGTGGACATAGCAAATCCCATACAAAATGGAACATCTCCAAGGTATAAAGGTATACTAGCTGTTCCCCGCGGTTTCACCCGCGTTAAATTCGAAATTAACATTTCTAGGATTGGAATTTGATGTTTTACCAGGACAAAAAGTAACCTATGTTACTCTTCGTCGTTTCAACTGACTCCTTGCCAAAAACCACGTCGATTGATTGCTTAGTTAGGGCGTGAAGAAAACAAACACACTTTCGCATTTATAATATAAGTTAGGATTATAATATTCTTGTTCTATGATATTAATGTGGATAAAAACAGAAACGTGAAAAACAAGTAAAACTCTTTTAGTTACCACTTAAATAAATCGCCTTAGGTATGTATGTATATCTACTGATGATCTTTTAATGCTTATACCTTCCGGCCACGCCTCACACCGGGCACTTAGCGCTGCCATAAGCATAATTTATTGCAACATTATCAGATACAAGCTGATTGTCGCCCAGTGTAAATGCGTTCCCATTGTTAATGTGATTGCTGTCCTTAGTACCAGTTGTTCATTAGCTTAAGATGACGAAAAAAGTTTTCATTTAAGTTGGTAGCGACGCTACGAGGCACCAAATTTATGGAAGGATACATTAAGCTCATTGCAGAGCCTCTACCTGATAGAGAGGAATTACTTTTCGTAGTTTGATTGCGATTTATTGCATTCTCGACGGCGCTGGAAATGGACATGTCCGTTGTGGGCTATGATCTCAATTATAGTTTTTTTAATGGTTTTGAGATATTTGAGAGAAATTTATTGATGTCTCATTCTTTTTTAAAGCGAGATACGAAATAGAAGTTATGGTTTATTATTAAGTCTCGATTTTTTTCGCACTCTGCACACTCATACTAAGCATCCTGTTTCTCCGGCTTACCAGAAAAGCCTCTGAAACGCAGCTTAGATACGTATCTTTCTAGATGGCAGCACATACGTCTTTATTTTTAGAATGCGAGACGTTTTAACTCGAAGGTCGAATTCTCGAGCTTGTGACTTGGTTGTGTGTGTGTGAAGCCGTGGGAGGATTCCGAGTCCGACTAAAGTATCAATAAATTTTTCAGCCATCATCATCATATCAGCCCATGCACGTCCACCGCTGGACATAGGCCTCTCCCATACGAAGCCACAAATTAGCGGTCCCGAGCCGCCTCCATCCATCGACTCCCTGCAACCGCTACGTTGTCGTCGTTTTTTAGTACTCAAGACAAATTCGGCATAAGTTTAGTATTTGTAACCAAACCGCACTTAGATAAGTTACATTCGCTGTCTTAGTGTCACGTGTAAAAAACTGCCTTGGTCGTGGGGTAGGACGTTATTTAAATACCTAATACAAACTCGTTGGTTATTTTAAAATTATTAAAAATTATTGCGTTCTAAAGGTAGTATTTATTATAACAGTTATATCAGTCATATGTGACAACAAGCTATTCTTACTTTATCTATACTTATAATAAAACTGTAACAGGTCCAATTCTGTACATTGAAGATATTTTGAAATTTTTTTTTGAGGTCACTCTATTATCTATACGGATGCCGAAAATGTATTTTTTTTCCATCATGTCTGTCTGTCTGTCTGTCTGTCTGTCTGTATCTTGGCCGCGCATAGCTCCGAAACTACTGAACGTATTGAAATGAAACTTGGCAGGATTTGAGTTCATACTACGAGGAAGGATATAGGATACCTTTTATCCCGGATTTCAATAGGGTTCCCTTGGGAGAGGGGATGAAAGTAAAATTTTTTGGCTGCGCGTAGCGCCGAAACTACTGAACGTATTGAAATGAAACTTATCAGATTTTGAGTTCATACTACAAGGAAGGACATAGGATACCTTTTATTCCGGATTTTAAAAGGGTTCCCTTGCGAAAGGGGATGAAAGTAAAATTTCTTGGCAGCTCATAGCGCCGGATCTACTAAATGTTTTCATATGAAACTTGGCAGGATTTGAGTTCATACTATGAGGAAGGATATAGAATACTATTTATCCCAGATTTCCATAGGGTTCCCTTGGGAGAGGGTATGAAAGTAAAATTTGTTGGCTGCGCATAATGCTGAAACTACTGAATGTATTCAAATGAAACTAGGCAGGATTTGAGTTCATACTATGATGAAGGACATAGATACTTTTTATCCCGGATTTCAATGGGGTTCCTTTGGGAGAGGGGATGAAAGTAAAATTTGTTGGCTGCGCATAACGCTGAAACTACTGAATGTATTCAAATGAAACTTGGCAGGATTTGAGTTCATACTATGATGAAGGACATGGATACTTTTTATCCCGGATTTCAATGGGGTTCCCTTGGGAGAGGGGATGAAAGTAAAATTTCTTGGCTGCGCATAGCGCCGAAACTACTGAAGGTATTCAAGGATTCCCTTATGAGAGAGGAAGTGAAATTTTGCGCGTTGCATGATGGCGCGCGGGGCTAGGGCGGTAGAGAGCGATAGCCCCCATTGTGGGGCGCACTGGCACTGGGGCCCCAGGCAGTGGGGGCCCCAGAAGTGAGGACCCCAGCAGTAGGGCCCTTCACGCAACCGGACCTTCACAGTAGCCCCCCACAGTGGGGACACTGGCAGATGGCCCCCCGAAGCGGGCCCCCCACATTGCCCCGCAGTGGTAACCCCTCATTAGTCCCCCACGGTGGGGGCACCGGCAGTGGGGCGCCGGCAGTGGAGCTCTCGGCAGTGGGCCTCCACATTTCCTCGCAGTGGGAACCTCAGTAGCCCCCCGCAGAACCCCCCGCAGTGGGACCCACTCAGTAGGCCCCCACAGTGGAGGGCACCAGCAGTGGGGGCCCCCGACAGTTTGCCCCCGCAGTGGGCCCCCACATTGCCTAGCAGTGGGACCCCCAGTAGCCCCCCGTAGTGACCCCCCCGCAGCAGCGCAAAATTTCTTGGCTGCGCATAGCGCAAAAACTACGGAATGGATTCGAATGATACTTAGCATGATTTGAGTTCGTACTACGAGGAAGGACATAAAATACGAGTCCATACCCCAAAAGCCAAGAAAATAATTACAAAATGGTTATTAGTGACAATAAACGACCTACTGGACAGCATCCGGTTGGTACAAAGCTCTCGCTACCAATGATGTTGCCGTCGTCCTGGTAGATCAGCACTGTGACAGGCCGGACATTGTGCTGCGTACCCGGGATGAACGCTTGCAATGCATTGGCGAAACGCACCAGGCATTTGATGCTCTTCAGTCTCTACTCGCTTATATACCTACTGTCGTGGCGAAGACGGATACAACTTTGATCTTCGACATGTGAATCCGAAAACTGACGAGACTGGACACTAAAAAGTTTCTGCAATGCAATTCTACGCCTAGATACGTTTTACCAATAAGAGAAGGTTGCATTGCTCACCTGCAAAGGTTTCGAGGTTTGTTTAACCGTTTTCTGGTGGACACTTACGCCAAAATTAAAATGGCTGAACTGGACAATAGATGTGTAGTGCCCTATTCTCCAGTAGGTACTATCAAAAGATTTTGAAGCGCATAATAAATATATTGAGGTAAATGTGGAGCTGTGTGACGTCCAGTCAATAAAATCTAGGTATATTTAAATCTATACTATACTACACTTATAAAAATAAGTAAGGTTTGTGTGGTTGTAGGGGGTAATCTCTGAATCTACTGAGCCAATTTTGAAAATTCTTTTACTTATTGAATTTGTTTAAACACGCATCGTTTAAACCACGTTATTTGCGGGTTTTATAGACTACTAAAAATGTTTACCGCTCAACGAAGTGGGCACGGGTCAGCTAGTTAATAATAAAATTAGTCATGTTTATTATACTTGGGGATTATTGAATTTAAAAATAATGCAACACTGTGTGAAATGAGGATGTTGAAGGATATATCCACGTTATTTAAAATCCGTGTAGAACCGCTAAAAACTAAATCTTGGCCAAAACAACCTTAATTTCGTTATAAACATCAAACAATATACTTCAAAATACTTCAGCCAATATTTTAGAATATGTTATACTTGGCTCTACCTCGCCTCTACTACAAACAACAATCATATATTTTTTTCTTTTAAAATAAAAGAAAAACTATTTACAAACCTTACCTAGTTATTAACATATCTCCCTCATTAATTTGTTATAATGAGGATCAGTAAAGTTAAAGCAAATTCGTTAGAACTATCCACGTTATTCTTTATGACATAAGAATTATATATCTTTATGAATTATCGGACCATTACGTATGAAAATATTAAGTAATAAATATGACGTCGTTCCTGCCGGTAAAATCAATGTACGTGGGTGCGTGTGAAGTCTCTTTGCCCGAACCGAGCGCAGCCGGCACGGAGCGGCGACGCGGTTGGTCATTATTTTGGCAAATTATTTACTTAGAGTGTTATTTAGATTGGTTAGAATGTAATTTTGTAATATTTCAGTTAAAACGTACTTAAATCTGAGTAGGTACTAATAAAGTAGAAGCTGGTTTTGTGCAAGCTCAATCAGATAACCTTCCAAAAGTTGATTCGTTCATGGTTTTTGATTACCTGGGTAATCATTCCAAGTTAACCAGCGCTGAAATCCGTGATTGGAAACTACAAAAATTACAGTGATCGATCCGCCATTATATCTTTTCACCTTGCTCTATATAAGTAAGTACAATTTTATAGAGTAACTAGTTTTTTAGGAGTGCGCAAGCTGCTCGCGGCGGTTGTGTTTATTTTTTTATTTAGTTCCCCTTTTCGTAACCTACGTTTTGGATTTTGTCAAAATCAATATCCAAGAGTGATAACTGCGATAAAAAAATGTCAGTTATCTTGGATTTAGAAATTGACATCTTTTTTGTTATCTACGAGTTTGACTTATTCGAAAACGATACCCATATCAGTTTTATGGTGGGAGAGGGGGTTCGAGGGGACTGGGGGCGTTTGGGGGTCACAGCATTACAGCTCGCTTCGCTCGCCGCAATGTTCCCCTGGGTTCTCGGAGAGGGGGTTGCGGGGGGGCGTTAGGGGGCCACGCTCGCCAGACGCACGCGGAGCACGGCTGGCTTCGCTCGCCGTGCAGTGCCTCGTAGTCGCTCCCCTGAGTTCAGGAAAAAGGGTTCTGGGGAACCGTTTGGGGGTCGCATTGCGGCTTGCTTCGCTCGCCGCAATACTCTGTTTTTTGGAGGGAAAGGGGGGGTGATTTTTATTGCATTCGAAATCACTTGACATCCTCTATACACCACTACAAAAAATGTTAATCAATATGACTTTGCTCGGGAGCCCCATTAGAGGGGGGAAGAAGGGGGGTCGTAGGGGTCACAGCACGGCTTGCTTCGCTCGCGACCGTGCTGTTCCCCGTCGTAGTATTGCGACCCACCACTTGAAAAAAGTTTAAAATTAGGCCAATTTAGATTTTTTTATAAAAAGGGGGTCTAGAGGGGGAGGGGGATATATTTTTTTCTCATTCAAAATTCTTTTTTATCCCCGACATGACAGAAAAGTAAATTCTTAAAAGTTTCTCCGCTTGGGAGATACTAAAAGGGGGGAGTTTTTTTTTGGGGAGAAGGGGGTTACTATTATTATGTAGGTACGTACATCGAAATGATCTTCACAGCAATGTCTTGTAATCTGGACAGAAAGTGGAGTTTTATCATCTCATTTTACAACGAAATTCAAGTTTTGGGTCCCTCGGTACGCAAAATAATAGTTTTCCTGGCGTTTTAATAGAAGTGTTTGTACATTTTGGCACTATACAATACTTATATATAGTAATAAAGGTGATTTGTACACAAATTGGACACTGAATTTGTTTTAAAACCACAACTAATCAAGAAAAACACTGCGCGCCTTATCATAGCAAAGGGCTAACTGGCGGCGACGGACTAAGTGACGTCACAGCTATCGCGGCGGACCACTCGGTGACTTCGCTAATAATTTGGTCGTAACTTCGTTAATTTTTGTCGTAGAACAAATTTTTTTGCATTGTTCGTTAAGGATTTCTTAGCTCTATAAATCTGCATTCTCAACTAAAAACGTTACGGATCCTCATTATTCTCTGTGAGCTTGGTCTCCTCGGAGTAATTGGCCTTAATGTTCCTCTGCCTCGTAAACCTAACAAATCGAGTTCCCCGTATGACAGAACTCAACTATTTGTACAGAAAACACGAGCAAACGTTACACGTTAATAGGACGAAAAGAGGAAAAGCTGAATTATTATCAAATATTTTTCATTCTATAAATTCTTCAATGGATGATTGACACTGAGATCTTTGTTCACTTCGCTCATAATTAATGATCTAAGAATATAAGTTATTATTATTCTTTTATTAACCTTTTTTGTCTTAAGATATTTTGAATAAACTTTTTTTATTTTTATAACACGCTTCCAAGTGATTAGGCCGCTACCGTTCATGTTAATATCTATGTTGTTAATTTAATTTTATGATATACAATGAGTTATGCATTGTATTATGACGGGTAGAATTTATTGTATTAATCAAAATTATAATTATGTAAATCCTTCTATTGGCTGTTAGTGACATATATAAGATAAGTTTATGTATATTTTAACAGGTGTGGATTTCGTTACTTAATAAATAAAATTTAAAAAAAAGTATGTCATTTTTCCCAGCAGTTTAGATTCTCTAAGCATTTTTCCTGACTTTTCAGCAGGCTGGTAGCTGATCATCAGATTATTATAAACCACATGATGGTATATGTGTTTTTTATAAACACATATGCCCTCGGTAACGATGGATCGACGAAGTTGAAGCAGATCTTCGCGAACTCGACACCCATAGTCGGCGAGAGACTGCACAGAACCGAGATGTCTGGAGAAGCCTTGTGTCGGAGGCCAAGATCCATTTTAGGTCGCTGAGCCACAGGAGTAGTAAGTATATTATAATTCAAAGCCATAAAACAGACGTGACAGGAAAACAATCAAGAACTGATTTTTTTTTTAAATGGTGATTTAATAATTAATAGATCAGCTGTAAATAGGCATCGTTAAAGTCATGTAAGTAAAAATTATAATTATATTAAGTTCACTGTGCGATAGTAATTTTACGTTATCTGTGCGGAACTCTACCATACGCAGTATTTTCCTCTTCGCGATTATCCTTGCCACTTATGTGCCTTATTACGTTTCCCACGAGTAAAGTAACTACACGTAAATACAAAACATTATTGTAAACTAAATATCGAAAAGGGACGAGAGAATCTAGAAGGTTAAAGACAAGAGAGTCTTGAAACTTAAAGAATGGCGAATGGTAATAAAATTCAATATTTTAAACTAAAAAATTGCAACGAGTGTCATTAAATATTTTCCACCAATACCTATTTTGTCGGTGTATAAAAAAGGGTGTCTTACCCTTTGTTTAGAAAAAAAAAACGGATTCTATATATTTTTTATTGTTAATGGTCAAGCGGTTACCCACCATCTCCCCTAAGATCAGAGTATATCTATGTAACGGGTAAGTTATAATTATGTATGTATGTATATACATATAAGAAGCAAAAACGTACTTGGTTTCTGATTAATATTCAATCATTTCGGACAAAACCATCCTTGAAATAGATTAATGACCTATGAGAATTAATTTGCAATTATAATTAAAACCGATGAACCGGTTTGGTGCACGAGTTTTAACGGATATAGAAATAAAAATTTATTTCCGTCTACATATAATTAATAAATAGTGCTGGACAATTCACACAGCATCGTCTAGTCCCAAATCAAGTAGAGCTTGGGTATAACTGATATAGTAAAAAAATTGTCTAAAGAGGAAAAGTAAGGGCACACGTGAAATAAAAAAATCGGCTATTTATCAAGGTATATTTTAAAGAGCAGAAAAAAAGTTTAGCACACACTGTATGTAGGTAACCAATTTTCTGTAAGCCAAACAAACTCATAATCAATTATTGTCGTTTCAAAGTCTATGACAATATCTTGACTTCAGTAATAAATCTAATAAAATACTTACATATCAATACTCCAAAACGACAATTCATTCGCAGTATATTTTGCATGGTTTTTTTTATATAAAGGCTTACCTGCTAGCTAAATAACTTGTAGAAAGCAGAAACAACTAAAAATCTCAATATTTTTGAACTAGCGTCCAGTTCCACTATGACCTTGAAACAACAAAACAAAATTATTAGGAATTTCTAATAATTTTGTTTTGAATTTCGAAAAGCAACTGGTAAGTGACTTTTACAAGTTCTAGTAACTCTTCGTATGCTTGATTCACACAAGAATGCATTAATTAGAACAAAAGTGAACCACAAAAGCAGTTCATCAAGGAGCTCTAACTGGCAATAACAGAACATTACGAGCAAATTGGTAGAGAAGGCGCATACTGCGTCAAGGGTGTGATTTCACGGGAGCGGCCGTGTTACGCACGTTTTACTACTTTGTCGTTATAGCTATATGAATTTTACAGGAGGTATTTTTGAATGGGGGATTGAAGGTTGTTAGGTACTTATATCGGTTTTAGTACATTCTCGTGGAAAATTTGTTTTGTTTTAATATATTTAATATGTTTGTCTCGAAATTTTATTGAAACCGTGTCCAACTGAGGTTTTTATCATCATCATCAGATCAGCCCATACACGTCCACTGCTGGACATAGGCCTCCCCCATACGACGCCACTAATAGCGGTCCTGAACCGACTCCATCCATAGACTCCCTGCGACCGCTACGATGTCGTCGGTCCGTCGAGTGGACGGTCTCCCATGAGGTTTTTATGGAGGGTTATAATTATCAGGATTCGCCCGTTACCCGAAAATACCGTGATAATCAAGGTATTTTGGTACCTATAATAAAATAGTCGGGGAACACTGAGAGAAATCTTTTAACAGCATTGAATTGGACTTTGTTAAAGTTTGTTCATAGAAAATGGTGTCAATTTTCGGAAAAGTTCTTGTCAGTAACTTTTTACCTTGTAGAAAGATGAAAATATGGAACCCAAAAAGACCTCAAACCTAAAAAGATCCGTTTATCACCCTGCCAAAATTCATTACGATCCGTTCAGCCGTTTAGGCGTGAGAAGGTTACAGACAGACAAACAGAATTACATTCGCTTTTATAATATTAAAGTATGTATCTAGTAGATTAATAATGGGTAAGAAAAATCCATATTTCCTTCTATAACTCTACATAATTATTGTTAGTGTCAAGAAACTTGAAGTGTAGAGGTTTTTTCTGCCGTGAAGGGAAGGGGCCGTGAATAATGTATGAAGAAACTTTGGAGTAAAGTTGCTCGAGAAATCATTCTTCATTGACTAGGTATATAAAGGTTTCCTGGAAGAAATCGCTTCTAAGCGATAAGGCCGCCCATTGTACTTGTTTATGTTAATGTCTATGTGTTTTATTTGTCTTTATGGTGTACAATAAAGAGTTTTATACAATACAATAGTATTGTATTGTATATACTAGTGCTAACCTATGTAACTACCTCTTAAAAAGTTGCGGCCGGTAAAGTATTTCTACTTGTAACCAAAGTGGATGAAAACCAATTAAAGACATGGCAAAGATCACTGAATGATAGATCAGTGGCGACTGGCGGATCATTAAATTGAGTTTTGAGAAAATTAAATATTGATTCTAGAAACAAATTTATTGAGAGAGACCCTAGGTGAAGTACCTAAGCTCTACGTGTTTTTAATTAAAAACATATCTGAGCGTCTGGTCGATGCGACGGGTGCGTGACCTCAGTTCTGGTGAGTATCTGGCGCAGCGCATCAGCATTACCATACAGCGGGGAATACAGCCAGCGTCTTGGGGACGTTTCCGATTACGTACGACGTATTGATATGTATCAATTGAGCTACTTGTAGATTGTTTGTAAAAGTTTGCAGCTAGCTTAATTGTTTCAATTGTAAATACTAGTTCTAATTTGTTTTTATTATTTTATATTAATTTTATTTATCAAGTCGAGGATAAATAGGCTTTGACAAAGTATAATAGCAAGAAATATATGTAGATAGAAACGACAAACATTTTCGAACGAAATAATTCTAGAAAAATTACGTAAGTAGAACAAACGACCAGAATAAATCAATGTTCTTCATATACATAGATAGGTACGAGTATACCGAGTGATTGAAAGAAAATGTTTTTATTGATTCACTATGAAGTACAAACTTGCAACTATTATAATATAACTGACAAAATTACAAAATTGAAATTATCTAGTTCTAAAATAGCGCTGGAAAAATATTGGTGGAATTGGTAACTAAACGTCCTTATAGCAGCATAGTCTACACTTCCCACGAACAGGTTCAAGTAGAGTATAATCGCCAGAATCATCCATGTCGGGAGAGGGCCGGCCTATAGTGCCTTAATTAAAAAAAAACATACCTACCTAGGAGACATTTGAACGGAACATCGAACATTATAACTACCTGAATTCTAGGAAAATTACTTACGAATAACAAAGATCAGAATAAAACCATGTTTTCAACCAAGTGATTAGTGGAATTGGCAACTAAATGCCCATATAGCAGCATAGGTTACACATCCCACGAACAGGTCCAAGTAGGGTATAATAGCCAGAATCAATACATATCGGGAGAGGGCCGGCCACTAAGTGCCTTACTAAAAAAACATACCTACCTAGAACGGAACATCTCACTTGAACGGAACATCAAACACTATAGGTACACCTAAATTCTAGGGAAATTACTTACGAATAATAAACGACCACAATAAATGCATGTTCTTCAACCAGGTATAACTAATGATTGGTGGAAATGGCAACTAAACATCCATATAGCAGGCTACACATCCTACAAACAGGGTAAAATTGCCAGAATCAATCCATGTCGGGAACGGGCCGGCCACTAAGTGCCTTAATTCTCTGAACCTGCCAAACAACCTTTTTTGCCGGAGGATGTAAATTAGGAACATGGCGTCCGCGAAATGATGACGGCAAGGACATTTCGAGATTTGAAATATTGCGGAGGATTTTGAGATTAGAGATTTGGTAGTGTCGGTTATAATACTAAACTAGTTTTTAAGCGCGGCTTCCCACGCGTTGTTTCTATGAAAACGTTTAAAGGTGATTTATATCCCATAAGAACAGATTTTATTGGGGATATGTATATAAAAAGTGTTAACACAGGTCTAACCCTATATTTTTGCAAAATGTCAACCTGACTTACAAATCCACAAGTTTCGCCTTTATAAGGGTAGAAAAGAATTATACATAATAATAATTGCTTAGATTTATATAAATATAATAATTAGCTCTATTATTTTTTATGCATCGCATTATTTTTAGGTTTAGATAGGCAAAATAAACACAGATTAGACACATAAGTGATATATACATAAATTGCTAGTAGTTTCTTTAACACTTCTTCCACAAGTGGACAAAAAAATTAAGTGAAGAAAAAATTCTTATTTCTTATTGATTTGATTGTTAATTACTATGCTTAAAGCTGTAAAAAAAAATACTTTTCTTTATGCTTATTTTGTGAGCCTAAAGAAATAATAAAGTTATTGAAATCTGAAATCTTTAGAGGTAGTACTAGTTTTAATTTGTTTCTCCTAACTGATTATAATTTTCAAAATTATTCGAATTAAAATCAAAAAGGTCTAGCTATACTTTTGTATCTAATAGAAACTGAGTTTTTATACGTGAACGGAAGATTATAATGGGCTACTGTTATCCATCAGAGCGTGAAATTCAGCAATATCCATTCAAATCGCGAAGATTCTCATTCTCAACAACTACACATCAACAATAGAACCGAGGAAACAGGAAGGATGGTGTTATAGGTACCTTACTATACCCAGCTAGTCATACTAGCTATAGTATAATACTAGCTGCTGCCCGCGCCTTCGCCTGCGTTTTATCAGGATAAAAATATATCGCCTATATACATATTATTCCAGGTCCCAAACTATACCCATACCAAATTTCAGCCCAATCAGTTCAGTAGTTTTTGTGTGAAAGAGGAATAAACGTACATACATCCATCCATTCTCACAAACTTTGTCATTTATAATATTATTAGGATTGGTCGAAAGGGTAAATGTTTGTATCTATCTACCTATGCTTAAGGGCAGATTTTTTTGAACTTTTTTAAAGTACAGTTATTGTCGACCGCGATGGATTTCTATTCAAAACACAATAATACCCAAGTCTGTCATCCAAAAATGTAACCTTTAGTTGAGTTTCTTAGTATTATTTTCATCTCTTCTTTATTGTTGCTGCTTCTACCCTTTAACCATATATACCATTTTCATTTTCAAAAGTCCATTCATTGAAAAACATTTCAATTTGAACCATGGCATACATGAATACACTCATCACTCAATCAGTTACGATATTGTTTGATTATTTGCCGCAGGCTGTCAGCATTGAATGGCTGTAATATCGCGAACGAGTGAGTTTTGTAAAGGCTTTTGTGTCAAACGTTCCTTGGGTTACGCTTAAGACGTCTCGCATGATTTATTACTTACATGAAAATGTCAACGTCCGACAGGTAACTTTGCCATAACACTAACTTTGCCCGGTTAAGTCAAAACGTGGGTTTTCGCTGATTAACAAAAATGTTCCGAATCTGCGGTCGTTGTTTTTAATTAAAAATGTTGTGCAAGCTAAAAATAAATTGGCTGTGGAATTTTTGCGCAAGATATTTTCACGTGTTCATTGAGACTAATGCAAAAAACTTTGATCAGCTTAATAGGTGCATAAAATTAAATAATAAAGATCAAGTAATTAATTTATTCTCAGTAGAAACCATAAACGTAAATTAATTGGCCATTGTAAAAAAAAAACTTCGCTCATCGTTTTTTAATGATTGGTAGCTGACTTTGGCCAGAGGCAAAGTTACATTATTGAAAGGAATAATAAAATATTAATATCAATTACTTTTGTAAACGGAAAACCTCAGCTTCTAGTTATAATAAATAAAAATCTAGGTACTTAATTACAACTTAAGTACTTAGGAAAGAGGTTTCAAACTTGTCTGAGGATGGAAGAAGATAATCTCAGAAGCATTATTACGGCATAATTATTAACTGTAAACCCACTTAATGTTGCTAAGATAAGAACATGTACAGAGAAGATACTAAATAAATAATGAGACTTACGCCACCTATCTTTTTCTTAAAGCTAAAAAACATTGTGATATTCGTTTTAAATCCCGACACAAGTTAAAAGCTTGCAAGTTATTAAGAGTCTATAGCTCTCATTTAAGAAATATGTAAGCTATAACTAATATATTTGTGGCGTCCTACGGGGGAGGCCTATGTCCAGCAGTGGACGTGTATAGGCTGATGATGATGATGATATCTAATAGATACCTAACTGTTTTGTAAAAATTCAAAAAGAGGTTTTATTCTATTGATAAAAATAACCTGTTCTGATAAAATAATAAGAAACAGCAGTACTTAAGCCATGGTTTTAGTAACTTCGGTGAATACATACGTACAAAATACGTAATATGTTCTGTAGATAATTGTACAAATTTTTTATGAACCATTTTGGTAACCTGAACAGTAACCACCAAAATATATCTCTACCCAAAGAAGCTCTACCAAAGAGAATCTATAAACTATACATTTTATAATGCTTTCCATTTAGACACATCGACCTACATGAACAAGGAACGGGCTATGAAAAAGTAATCCAATATGCCATTCCCCAATATCGATAGGCATATAATGTACACAATTATAAAGTTTCGTTATGTAAAACCTCGCGTGGGCTCGAAAGGTTCATCCCCATTTCCCTAACCGCGATTTTCTGCTTTCCTCAACTGAAAAGGTTTTTGTGCGAATCCGACCTTCCAATTAGGCAGAAGACCTGTATTGAATTCTTTTCTTCACGCGTCATCACTTTATAAGCGTAATTATTACGGATAGCTATGTATCCTTTCACGGCACATGCTTCTATAAATCCGAGTTTAATATTAAGAAATAGGTAGCGGTAGATTGTATAGCCGTCGATTATTTTTTTATGTAAGCTTATCACGCGAAGTTCTTCTTGGAAGCCAGGACAACGACATCCTGCCACGAACAGAGGTCCGAGCGCAGTTAGCCGGCTCCGGGTCCCGTTACATAACGCACCTGCATTCCGAGAATTTTCGCACTCAACACCGGTACTTACTGCATCAATTATGTCACCTCTCAGCTGACAGGTCGGCGCGAGAGAGGATAGAGTCGATAGGCGCGCGGTGGGCGATCGCCTCGCGCGGGGTCGATGGGATGGGGTCGGAGGCTGCAGACTCACCGTGCGGATGGTTACATAAGTCGCGAGGTGGAGCGAGGACACGTGTGGCCCCGCTGGGGCTCTCGGCGCGACTGACTGAGGCCGGGCGCCGCCCCGCGCCCATTCAGCCCGCCGCTGCCCCACGAAGCCTTCTTCCCCCTAGACGCGATTAAACAGCCTTCACGTGTGCGACTTGCTTTTAAAAGCGCGGGGCTAATAAACCGTCTGTACCTACTCGATTTTGGAGATTACGTGATGTTCAGATTATGTATGAAGTGTTACTCATTCGCATACATTATATCTAATTATTTTATTTTCACCCTCTAAAATTGCTAGTTCTGCTCTATCTCGTAACTATAGTTTACACTAGAATTATGTGTTAGGAAAACAATAACATGCTTTCTATGAATAACAAAAGGACTCATGTTTCTGTAGTAAGTAAGATTCTATTTTAATCAAGATAATACCATATAAAGCAATAAATAGGTCGTCTCAAGGACAGACTTTCCATCCATAACGTAAAAAATATTGTTGGGAATCGAAAAAAGTCGGTAGTGAAACTCGGTGTTCTTTTTATTTAAAACTGAAATGGAGAGTCTGGTTATCATTTCAGACCTTATTATTTTTATTTTATTATAAATTATGTATTATTATAATCTGTTTCTGATTTCCATGATCACGGGTCATATAGTGACCCGGTCCTTTAGGAGGCATGCGTGGGTTCAAAGCCATCAGCACAGAGGCCCTTCATGAGATCTTATCTTAAGGTGAGGGTATGATCCTTTGTTGCACAATATGTTACACAGGGTTGGCATGATTAAAACAAATGGTTTTAAAACACATGTTTAAAACAATGTTTAAAACAGTTTGATTTTAAACCGTGTTTTTTATCACACGTTTAAAAACACAGATTAAAACAAGTTTTAAACATTGTATAAAACGATGAGAAAAAAACAAGCTTTAAAACTACTTTTCATTGCGAATGAATGATATAAAATGAAAGTAATATTTTTTTGATAAGTTATTTATTCAGTCAAACAAAGATCTAAGTACCTACCAAGTACCAGGATTTATATGGGTAATGGGATAAGATAACACGTATTTTTGAAACATGCATTAGAT
Organism: Eupithecia insigniata; assembly: GCA_947859395.1. Classification (NCBI taxonomy): domain Eukaryota; kingdom Metazoa; phylum Arthropoda; class Insecta; order Lepidoptera; family Geometridae; genus Eupithecia; species Eupithecia insigniata. The sequence continues at coordinate 5,128,440 of OX402009.1, read as the reverse complement.
AGTATAGAATATTAAAAATTTCAATTTAAAATCAATCAAAAACAAAATTATAACAAACAAAATTACCTATATTTAATAAACATTATAAAATCAAAATTGTTTGTCAGTCAGGAGAGTAAGACAATATGACAAGATCAAGATAACAATTATTTTTTCTTTTCCTTATTAAGGTATTTAAAAACTGTAACAAGTTTTGCAGCTTTCTCTGTACCCAGTTTATTTCGTACGTCAGAATGAATAAATCCAAATGTTTAAAACAGTCTTTCAATTCCAGCACTTGAAGCTACAGCAGTGTGAAGCTGAGCCACTAAGTTCATTGTTTGACCATTAATTTGTTTTTTTAATGACTGCCACCATTCGAGAGGTCCGACCTGATTTACTACATGATCTTCAAATAGAAAGTTATGAAAGGGATCTGTCATTGCCCTGTATTTAACAACATAGGGCATCGCCTCTTTGTGATAAGCTTCTATAAATAATAAAGCCTCAGAAATATCTTCACTCGTGAGTTTTTCACCCCTGTACTTAGGATGTAGTAAGTTTGCTGCAAAATGAGCTGGAGACATTGCCATTTCATAACGAGCTTTGAACTTCCTTAAATCATCCAATGAATACTCGGTCTCACGCAGTCGTACATTCTCTCCCTCAAACATATTTTTAAGCTCTATCCATGCTTCAGTCACTTCGCCAATACAGCAGGATGTCTTTTGGGAGATGTCAAGTGTAACTGCGATGTTTACCAGTTTTTTGTAGAGAGCCTGGACTTGTTGCTTCAGCGCCATGTCATTTACTTTCAATGAAATTGACAGATCTATAGCAGTTGAATGATTTAAGCATATATCTGACATTATATGCCAATTTTCTAATAACACTTTTAAGCAGTCAGCCATTGTGTTCCACCGTACCTGTTGTGGTATAACAATTGCTTTTCCACCAGCTTCTTTATATTTGGCAGATGCAAAGTGAGTGTATTTGAAGTACCGCATTATCGACTTAACTTTATCAGTAATATCTTCTGCATTCAAATCCTTTGCTAGAAGGTTTAATATGTGTGATGAACAGCCGTATGTAAGTATATCCTCGTGAGAAGCTAGTTCTTCCTGTTGGGCTAAATCTCGTCTCATACGGCTCATATTTGCTGCGTTGTCTGTCACTACACTTCGCACCGTACATTTGTAAGTTTCACATTGTTTTATTGCCGCAGTAGTAACTTTAACCAAGTAGTCAGCTGTATGGCTTTCGGCTCCTGTGTCTATTGTATCAATTAAATGAGATGAGTCTGTCAACACATCGGTAACACAGACACAAACTATCGAGTCCTGCCTGACATTACTCCACCCATCAATTGCCAGATTAACAACTTTGTTTTTCAATTCATTTTCACGGCTTCTTGAGTCGAGTTGTAGACTTCGTCGAGTAGCTTGCTAGCAATTTGTTTGCGGTTTGGAGGTTTATATCCTGGGCGTAAAATTTCCATTAATTTCAGTAACTCTGGGTGTTCTACGTGGTTAAAAGGCGTGTTAGTAGCAAACATATAACGAGATAATTGTAAATCAATTTTCTTCTTATCTTCTTGACTTGTAGCAATAATAAATCTTTTCATTGAAATGTTCACGCTCGCGCTGCTGCTGGTACTGGCATTTTTAGATTGAAGAGTAGTAACAGAAGATGTGGGTGTAGCAGAAGAATTATCTGAAGATCGGGAAGAACCAGCATCACTCAACAACTCCTCCTCCACGTCCCTGTCCGCGTCAAGATTTGCGTCAGTGTTAGAACCGGTGGTGGTGCTACATTGCTGGAAGTGTGCCTCCATTCTTTTCACAAGTCCAACTAGTTCTTTCTTACATTTTCTGCAACGCACCCTATTGGTCTTCAGTGTGGTATTTTCTTGGGGGATCGATGTGAATTGTTCCCAAATTGCATGCTTTTTGCGTCCTGGAGTTGACATTTTTATGAGGTGTTATCAGTCGCAGAATTAATAATGAAATGAAATGTGAGAAAGAAAGGCACTGGTATTTATAGAATTCATATTAAGTAATTCCCCGCCGGTAAAGTCCCGTTAGGAAAGTCAAGTCAAAGGTTATTTTATTCCCCTCATTTAAATATAAATATTAGGGATGAGCCTAACTTCGGCATTCTTCCGAAATAGTTGCACAATTTTGATTTTAAGATTAATAAAACATAAAAAAAATCATATCTGTCATACTCACTCATACCTGATTAAATAAATAAGCCTTTTACATAATTTAAAATCATGGTAATTTATTTATTAATCAAGTAACTAACTGTCATTATCAGTTTCCTTTTTCGACATTTCAATCTTAAGTTTTAGAATTAAAAGATCAAATTCAATAAGTTCTTATTAAATTAGGAAGTCTTATGATTTGAATCAAATAAACTTTTTGAAAATTCAATATATTAATTACTTATAGGTATATTTTATTGTTGTTTGTTAGTTGTTACCATATAAGTGCAGAATAAAAACCGAACTTCGGCATTTTTGATTTTTACCGAATGTTCGGCCGAAATTCGTATTCGGTTCAAACCACATTCGGCCCATCAATAATTAATAAATATTGGGGGTGCCCCTATTCATAGAATAGAATTTATAGTTTATAGGTATTTCCCCGCCGGTATAGTCCTGCTAGGAAACATTCAGGGTGAATGTAAATCGTTTAGTAGTGATTAGAGACACGCAACATAAAATAAATGTTTATCCATTGATCGTTTTTTGTCAATATTTATTTTACTATAGAAAATTTGAAAAGTCAAAAGATCTAGTCTGGAAATGAAACATTATAGGTCGAATTAATTTAAAATAATGCCCTAAACTAAAAAGGACAAAAAAAAACCAAAAAAACAAAACAAACACTTGTTTAAAACAATTTGAACTGTTTGTTTTATAAAATTTTAAAAAAACTGTTTTTTTTCCAACCCTGATGTTACACCCGAGGATGACATCCGCCAAGTGTAGAGACTATTGCAAAGGAAAATGAAAGTAATAAAAAACCAGGTTATTGTGATGGGTGTGTGGTCTGGGTAATCGGGCTATGGGAGAGAATTGGGAAGCCTGCCATAAACATACTCTCAAAACTGTTAAAAGTGGCAGACGGGGGCTTGCCGAATGCTGCACGTGTTCCTCAAAATTTCGGCGTATATGCCGGAAGGGAACAACATCAGCACAAACGACTGATTGCTGTCGAGAGGTGCGACCCCGATTTAACCATCACTAAGACTGCCCGTGCCGGACCGTGGGGCCGCGGCGTACGAATATCGACCCCTCCAACTCAACCCGTGGATGTCGTAAGAGCCGACTAAGGGAACTTACCAGAGGATGGGCAGCAGCTTCCTTCTGAGTATTTTTAAACACCAACACTGCGATCACCAGTCCGCCTGCCAAGCGTGGTGATTATGGCAAATCCCCCCTACATGGGAGACCATCCACTCGGATGGCCCGACGACATCGTAGCAGTCGCAGGGAGTCGATGGATGGAGGCGGCTCAGGACCGCTATTTCTGGCGTCGTACGGGGGAGGCCTATGTCCAGCAGTGGACGTGTATGGGCTGATGATGATGATGATGAAGACTGCCCGTGAGCGGGCTTCCTCGTTATTACGCCATTAAACACTTCCACCCCCGAGTCTACATCCTATTATGCATCTCTCGCGACTCCACTCAGACCGACCAAAGTACGCAAGCAAGAGGTGGGTATCTGGTTCTCTTGGGGTACCACTCCGCAAGCGGAGACGAGAACCAGGAACTTACCAGAGAGCACTCGGTAACCGTGGTGTCGCTACTCACCAACAGGTCTATTATTATTTTAGGATAAAAGATTCAGAAATTTATTTATAAGTACCTACTTAGTTGACTTTCATAGATACCTTGATACTAAAAGTACTTAATATCAAATACTAGCTGACCCGACAGACGTTGTCCTGTCATTCAAGTCCAGTTGACAGTTATTTCAAACGTGCCTAGCAAAAAGGATATAACGCTGGGTTAAGGTTACATTAAAAAAGTTTATAATAAAGGTACTCGTTAAGTTTTCTTAAATTTTATAAAGTTCTGCGTAATTTTCTGATGTTTTTTTTATGTAAGACCCTTCTACGAAACCTTAGAAAACATTTAAAAAAAGATGAACGAAATCGTAAAGCCGTTCTCAAGATATAGTCGGACCAGGAGAAATAGGGGTTCATTTAAATATATATAGATATACATAGACTAAGTAAACTACCAACAGGCATCGTCTAGGCTAGGAGCCATGTCATTGAGAGCAAGAGTGTTGCCAAATCTAGCTGCCAAGATGCTAGGCTTGCTGCTAACAGCTTGCAGTAAATATTGTACCAAAACCAGCTGTTATCACTTTACTGCACAATAAACTACTGAATTATAAATAAGAAGAAATAAGAGGTTTTTGAAACTTAGAGATCAACAGAAAATGATAATCAAATCTTTGATTGTGAATATCAGCTTCGGTATCTACCCAAATCGTTAGTTTTTCGATAAAGATCTAAAAATAACTAAAGGCTCGAGGCATGTACCCTGCTAGGGCACAGCATTAGCACAGGCATTACTGACTTTTTTACTGTAATATTATAATTAGTTATTTTCTTAAATAAAAACGCTCACACCTTCCTTTTTACTCTTAATAGCTCAACTTTATTAATGTTGCTTGGCTCTCACTTTCTCTAAGCTTTCTACTTACAATATACGAATATTATTCACTTCAATACACCGTTTACTTAAAAAGAAACTAAGAACAAACGAAATGATGTTGTTTTTCATTCAATTTTTTTTAATCGCCTTGGTTTTTTACATAGGCTTTTTTTCAGATTTGTATGTCACTTATTTGCACATTTCGTTTGATCAAGATTGGAAAATATACATTGTATTATCTGTGACGAACCTAACCTCAAGGAATTTTTATACTCCTAAACTGAAATAAATTACACAAATTTTGTTGCAGCACCATCTAGCGTCGAGTAGCGAAACTAACAATTGCGTTAGTTGTTCCGAGGTTGCTATACTCGTGCCAGAAAACCGGTGCTCGACCTATAGTAACGAAACAAAAAATAAAATGAATTTCTTACAACTATTTTTTTTTCTTTGTAAAAGAACAAAAAATAAACCTGCTTATTTCTTGGACTCTTTTACAATCTAACCCGTTGAGTCAAAGCTCGGACTATACATCTCCTTCATCCAAGTAAAGCCCTTTTTGCCTCTAATTATTATAATATTTTGTCTAAGTTTAGAATACATACATACATACATTGAGAGTTCAATAAAAGACTTGGACAGAATTTGATGCTGAAGAATATACCTTTATTTAAAATAGACATCGATTGATTATTATGTATCAGTATGCTGAGTGTGAACTGCCATACTGTTTACTACAAAGTTTGCGTAACTTTATTTTCTATGGAATTCCTATTTAAAAACTTCCCACAATTTTATAGTAACTTTCAATAATTTATAAAATTATTCTTAAAGATAGGTATCTAACGGAATTGAAGACAATATTCCTAGATGGTTAAAACACTTTGAAATAAATAGGTACTTATAACTTATCTAACAAAGAATTAGTTATTTTCACATGGTTCCAAAATACTCTTTACCTAACAACCATAGTAATATACCTAGATATTTACCTAGGCTTATGCATGTTTAGTAAATAATTGAACACAAAATTGACACATTTCATTTTCGTTTCGCAATGTTCCCACTCCTTATAGATTAGGTAAGCCTTTAATCGGCAAATAGGCCATAAGTAGTTACCCTCAATACAAAAATGTCTTTTTTGACACTGTTGAAATTGACTTTTTGGTAGGTAACCGACCAGGACCAGACGTTGATGGTCAACGTTTTGATCCTCTCCAAAACCAATTAAACAATTATATCTCAATGGCCAAGACATCAAAGTATAATTCCTGTAGCCGTATGTTAACTTCTATCGCTAGTTTCTCAGTTGTAGAACCGACCTGCGACATATAGGTACAGATGAGAAACTGCACAGAACAGAGCAAATTTGCGTCTTCTCGTATTCTTCGTCACGTCTCTTCAATTTTTTTTTTAATTCCTCTTGTTAAGATTTTCTGCTTGCTGAGAAAATGCTAATAATTGTTGTAATACGACATCCTAATGGATATCATGACATTCACAGCATTGGATCGCCGTAACCGGGCGCAACAACTACTAAAGTATGCGTAATTTTGAATCTCTACTTTTTAAACGAAAGTCAGAAACGTCTTAAATAATAGATATACGTATCAAGGAATTTATATCGTTAGTATATAAATTCCTTGATTCGTATAGATTGAAGCTACAACGTAATTTTAGACAAGGCAGAAAATTACACGTTTCCACGTGTAATTTTCAAGCTAATTACCGAATTACAAGCTAGAAATTAGCTTTAGGCTACGACGTCATAATTTCTAGAAAACTTGATACAGTACGGAACGTTAACACCCCTGCATGACTTCTTTCCACATCAGATCTTTGTCCAAACAGATCGTTTTGTCCCCTTCTTATCACTTTGACTGCCACCGACGATGTAGGACTGTTAAATGTATAGTGAGGCACTCCTCCGGGTCGCATCGTTAAAAAAATAATGAATAATGATGAGCAATCCACACAACATGATCTAGCTCCAAGCTAATCAGAGCTTCCGTTACTAGATGACTGATATACTTATTACAGACAGCAGCAAGTTTTTACTCTATGCTTAATACAATACATTACGTAGATCATAGATATATTTTTTACTTATGCATACTAAATACCCAGAACACCCGGAACAAATATGATGCCTTCTAGAACGTGAGTGGTACGGAATGTCAACGTTTCAACTTGACACTCTATTACTGTTTTAGATAAGGCTCTATTTGCGAAAATAGAAGATGTTTTCTATGCGGATCGCCGTATCCCTTCTAATGTGATGACATCGGTACCCGCTGATAAAAAGACTGAAACGGGTTCACCAGTTTCACAGACGTATCGTCATCTTAGTTAAGTGCTGTTCGTATAGATTCGATAACAGGTTTGGCTTTGAGATGATTCGTTTACTTGGCAACGTCATGCCTTTTAACGTGTTTGTAAACAATATTTTAAACTGTTTTAATTTAGTAATTTTCTACTATTATAATTTTCTTGTTTGTTATTATAATTTTCTTGTTTGTGACGTCACCTTCTAACGGAAGACCAGCGCTGGCTTGGTCTCTTACGGGAGCTTATCCAGCCTATGCTGAGGACCCTTTTATAACCACTTTATATAATGTACCTACTTTATAAGTGTGTCTTGTTTTAAACGGTTTGTATTATTGTTATAAATAAATGACTTTCTTGTTCTTTTAAAATATCTGGATTTGGAAGTAGGAATGCCTGAGTTCAAGGTCCTACTTCCGACAGCAGAAGATCTTTGTCCAAACAGATCGCCTTGCACTTTTCTTAGGCGATGACGTCGGTACCCGCTGGTACCGTGACTGCATGGGGATCACCAGCTCTAACACAGAGGTATCGTCATCCTCATCAGAAGCCGTGAGCTCCACTTCGTAGAGAGGGGGAGAGGATCGGTCGGGGGTGTCCGGCCGGTGGCCCGGCAGCCATTGGATGAAGATGTCGAGGGCATCGCGTTGAGCGGGGGTATCGTCTTGCTGAAATAATTGAGAAAACAAAGTTAAAGTGTGTCGAAATAATCGAATTGTTTTGAAAAAACTAAAAGACTACCGACTGCAAATCCCTTAACTTTACACTGTTTTTAAGTTTTTCGGGACAAATACTAATCCCTCGGGAATAATAACTTCTATAAGTGAAAACTATTAAGCTTAAATTATACCACTGTTTCTACTAATTTAAGTTTAATAAACTGTTTTTTTCCAACTAAATAAATATATAAATTACTATTCCAGGGGGATCATTTTCTATATAAAATAACGAAAGAATTTTCAAAATCGGTTCATTGAATTGACAGAAAATCTACGAACTGTACATACAGCCGATTATAGAATTTCCTCCTATTTTGTTTGTAAAAGGAAGGACCAAACTACAAATAAACAACGGGGCGTGCCTGAGTCTTGGGCCCCGAAAGTGTTTATATGTCAGAGCTTTAAAAAGTCCAGTCGTCAAAAAACCGTTGTGTTTCGAAGTGTGTAGCTATTCTGTAGAATAAAACGAACTACAGATTAAAGTAGTAAACAATAAACGGCGCATAAGAAGCTGCACATGGACCCTGTGAGTGTTGGGCCATGAAATTAAAGGTTATTTCTAACCCACGGGAACTGATTTATGGGATAAAAAGTAGACTGTTTTATCCTAGGTAGACCTATGTATTTATATGCCCTCAGATGCAGACTCAAGGTTGTATGACTCCAGGATAAGGCCGCCTTTTGTACTGTCCTTATTTTTATTTTAGATATGAGAGTTTTTTCGTAATAATTTTTAGTAGGTACAGTAAAGTGTTCATTCATACATTCAGATGGATACGATCAATATCCCACTCATTGATCGTATCGATGCGAATGAATGAACGAAAGAACACTTTATTGTTCAAAAAATTACTACGTGCAGAAGTAATAGAAGTACATCAAAAATGTAAACGTTCAAACTTTTGTAGTATGAAACGTGATGTAGGTGATTTATATAATTTGCTTTTCTTTTGGTTTAAATACTATGGCGTTCACCGATAGGTTACCCCTCTTTTAAATTTGAAATCAATTTAAATTGATACAGTAATACTTTAAAACTAGTATTCATTCTTAATTAAAGATTATTTATCATCTTTAATTATGTCAACAAATCGCGAAAGTTTAAAAAGTTTTAGTATTCATTCGCTGAAATGAAATTAGCATACTATTTTATACAAAACAAGCCATTTAAAACCAAAACAAATGAATTTACTAGTATTGGAAATCATCAGGAGCGTCACCGATCTATGAACGCCACTGATAAATAAATAGCAATAGATTTATGCACAAACATTTACAAAACAATACAATTAACAAACAATACATATGGTACTAAAAATATGTCAATTTGCGGTCTTATCGCTCACGAGCGATCTCTACCAGATAACTGTCGATGGATAGTTCCGTGGATTGAACATGCGGATCTGTGTGCATTATTATTAACTAATACAAATTACAAAATTCTAATCATTTATCAAATGTATCATAAAAATACCTACGTAAATAATACCCAGGACACTGGTACCTGGGGCGCATATATTTATTTATTTTATTTTACAACTTTTAAGAAAACCTCGATTAGGTTATGGAATTCTCTCCCTGATAATATTCGTGCTAGCCCGTCACTCATCATTTTCAAGCGTAAAGTCATGACTTTCATAACTTTGTTGTATTTTATGTATTTATATGTAATTATAGAATTTGATATAAGCAATATAGGTTTGTATAGTATTGTATTTATTGTATTATAATATGTAGTATATTAGGTAAGTAGGTTAAAATTAAATCTTTTGTCCTGTACTCATGCACATAAACCCACCTTTATAACTTTATTTCTCTCTCCCAATAAAGTTTGCTGGAAGAGAACTCTTTTTAGGGTTAAGGTCGCCTTTGCCATGTATTTTCTTTTTAAATGTTTTTTATGATATACATTTTTTATTGTGCAATAAAGAATACAGCTTACAGCTAGGCTTTTACAATAAGGTGTTTTTTTATATAGTAACATGCATGACGTATGCATGTGACGGCGCTGCTGAAGGCTAGTTACAAGTTTCCAGTTTTAGGAATATAATAATACTATACTATGAGTATTTATATATATTAACCTACATTAGCACACAGATCCCCTAGTACTAACGAACGATCCTATCCATCCACGGTAGTCTGGTAGAGATCGCTCTTGAGTGACAAGACCGTCATTTGTAATTTAGTTATAAAGTGTTTTTGTATTTTGGTTTTTTACCATTAAGTGTGCAATAAAACAAATTATATCTATCTAATATCTACTATCCTGGGCGCTAGTTTTAATTCGCCAAATACGCAATTTCGTACTCACACGATCCTTTGCAGCAGTATTCATATCGTGGAGCGGGCACGGTGTGTCTGAAAACTCCTCATCACTACAAGAGCTGCAGTCTGCATTAGCCTGTAAAAGATAGAAATAGTCCTACTAATATTAAATGTAAATGTCAAAGTTTGTGAGGATGGATGTATGGATGTTTGGTCCTATTTCACGCAAAATTTTGGTATGGTTATAGTTTGGAATAACATATAAGCTATTTTTATCTCGATAAAACGCGTTCGAAGGCGCGGGCGGCAGCTAGTCGTTTATAAAACGTACCCGGGTGCTTTTTCTGGGTAAAATAACCTATGCCTTGCTGTACAAGCATCATCAGGATGTATATTCTGGGTTGGTACACACGTTACCAAATCGAAGGTGACATTCTTTGATCATAGGTAGAGCTTTAGTTTAGACTTTCTGACTGTTCTATAATTACCACCTGCGTCTCTGAAGTATGAAGAGGTTAGGGAAGCTTGGAATTTCATGAATGACGGAGGTCAAAGCTTTTTTGAACTGATGCGAAGTTTCCTGATCCCTTTATTCTATTTTATATTTTTTTATTTATGAATTTTAGGGGAAATATCTGTACAATATTGTCTAATTAAACACAGTGTTTAGCATTAAAGTAAATATTAATAGGTTCCCACATATAGCTCACATTAAGAATAAGAGGTCCCTTTAAATAACGTCCTTAGGAAATCACTCTAATATCTATAAATGAAAGATTTGATGGATGTTTGTTAGCCCTTCATGCCACGACAACTGAACAAATCCGCCCTATTAAAAGATTGGTAGTTCTTTGTGATCACAGGTAGAGCTTAAGAGTTTTGTTATTATAGTGCGTAAGCCCTCGCACTCGAGGTAATCTCAAAGAAATTAAATGATATCCCAAGAACTAACGATTTCCCTTAGAATTGAACAACGGCGATAACTCTAGTCAAACAATCTAAATGTAACTTTAGACTTTGAGCAGGATTCCCCTATAGGTGGAGCTAACGGCGCTAGAGTCTGCAAGAAAGTCCCAAAGATTTTCGACACGCCGATTCGTGGCGCAGTTGGTTAGTGCAGTCCCGTATTGAGGGGAAAGTCGCGGGTTCAAGTCCCGCCGAAATCGTATTTTTTTTGGGATATCATTCATTTTCTTAGGTAGAGTATTAATTTCTAAGAAGTCACCCGAGACGTGTCTATCACCTCTGTGTTCCTAATAATTTCCATTTTCTGTCATCTCTGACGCGTAAAGTGGTTACACATGCTTGAGATTTCAATTTTGGTCACCGTCATGAACTTTAGGCGCAGCTCTATCATGTCTGTGGTCATAAACGATTTTTTTTTACATTTTGATGTTTTGCGAGGATCTCGAACCGGTCCATTTACATGACGTCATTGATAGAAACTACGAGAAAGGGACTTGCCTGCAAGGCCAGCGGACTTGGTTCATCGCTGTCAATGCCACTATCATCTGGCTCCTGGAAGTCCAGCAGCGGGTCATCTGCGTCCGCCACCACCGCCGCCAGCTTTACAAACTTCTGTATGCCGCTCAAATTTGAATCACCCTGGAATAGAACAGATTTCATGATTGCAATATATCCCTGGTTTTGTAACTCTAAACACTTGCATTGTCAACTACGCAAATGTGAATCCATTGTAGGTACTGTTTGTAGCCGCGGCGGCGCGGCACGCCCCTGCTGCAGGTCTGCAGTGGCTGGGCACTGTAAGAGTTAATCTGTAAACCTATACCTAGATCCATACAAATAATTCAAGAGCACACTTTCACTGGAAAATATTACCAAGAATTATAGATTCTAATTGGGGTATTTATAAATATAGATACAATTTAAATGAGAAACAGAACCGATTTTATAATCACAGCAGTACCTGGGTACAGTGCACAGGTCTATATGCCTATAGTGGCTTACGGTCTCTACTGAATTAATAGGCCCCATAGAATACTTTAAAAACAGCTGAATGACGCTGGTCAACAGAACAATTATTTAGCTGAAGCATAGATTTTATAATACTATACGCTAAAGTATTCAATTAAGTAGGGTCGAACTGGAACGAAAGTAAATAGGTATAGGATACTTAAAAAATATGGCAACTATAAAAGAAAAATAATTATAAAGTTTAAGTAAATATTGACACATTTTTTCCTACTCTAGGCACCTACATACTCTTTGAATATGTATTTAAACTAAACTCAAACCTACATCTCAATCATTTTGTTAGGCTAGTGCTTGTTGTTTAACAAAATTGGTTACACGACCACATTTGATATTCTCGCAGCAAACCAAAAAGCAACACCATAATCGATTTTTGGATGATAACATAGAACGATATTCTTACCTTTTCCGGGCTTTGCTCCTGAATATTATCAGCTAGATCTTTGGGTCAAAGACTGCAAACATAAAGCAGTTTGGTGTCTTGGATGTAGTTAAAAGCTATTACACGTATGCACTTTGTTATACAACCTCTATGTTCGACTATTCGAACCTCTTTACTGGGTTGGCCTGTCACATTCCCAGCGTGTTTCCATGACAACGGGCAGAATGCGCGCGCAGTTCTTTCCAATACATGTTATCCGTCGATTGACGTCATTATTTACGAAAGTTGTTTTCCCAATTTTTCATTTTGTAAAATATAATTTTTGTTGAATATTTTGCGCAGACGTTATGGCTCCTAAAAAGGCAAGTAATTTGCTTATAACTATTTCTTAATACAAGATTCATATGCATTAGAAAAACAGCACAATATTTAAAAGATGTTTTTGGACTGCATCTTAGATTTAATTAGGTAAGTTCCTAGTCGATTACTTTTACAACTCCTAGACCGACACAACACAAACACGTAGGTGAACATTTACGTTTAATATTATCATGAATATTTATAAGCTAACAAAATGTAAATATGTAGTTATGTAACAAAACAGAAGAGGTGCATTGATCAAACACCACATAGCAACAAAAAACATACTTTTTTAGTAAACAAATTCTTCTGAGCCGATGGGTGTCAACAGAAATCTTTATTGAATATCTAGTAAATTCAAAACAATTTGTAAGTTCATCTCAGGCTTTTGTGGTGATATCAATACGATAAAAAAGTAGTGTTCAGTTTGCACCTGAAACCTATTAACAGTAAGTTTTTTTTTCATTTTACCGAAAGTTACTACAAATTAAAATAATTCTGTGTCTATACAAATTGACTTCAAACTTCGGTTATTAATGAATTAGGCCTATTAATGAACCTCATGATCATCATCATCATATCAGTCCATACACGTTCACTGCTGGACATAGGCCTCCCCCATACGACGCCAAAAAAAGCGATCCAGGCGGATTGGTGATTGCAGTGTTGGTGTTGAAAAATACTCAGAAGGAAGCTGCTGCCCTTTCTCTGGAAGGTCCCTTAGTCGGCTTTTACGACATCCAGGGGTTGAGTTGGAGGGGTCGGTATTCGTACACCGCGGCCGCACGGCCAATGAACTTCACTGTACCATTTTTGAAAGTGCACAGTATTTTTTAAATAACCTATAACCCTGTCATAAGGTTAACTAAAACTTAGAGTTACCTAACTATAATCTCTAAAAAGGCTATTAAGTTCATGTCCAAAGTTGATTCCTAACGCTGGATCACAGTTGCTGCTTTATGTTAGGAGGTAAGGTATTCAAATATAAACATCAAACCAATCTATAAATGAAAAGCGACACAGCACCCAAACCAGCCCCATTCAACAGTATTTCTAATATGTTACTATCTGATTTAGATACTGGCAAATCTCCCTGGCATGAGTAAGCCGGTTAGATTACCAGATATCTGGAGAAAAAAGTCCTCAGAGAAGTCCATAGGGGTTCTCCTCAAGCGGCTTCGAGTGAGTAAAGGTCCCTAGGGCCGTCATGACGTGCCATTGTAAATAACTCTGTTTGTGTCTGTCTGCCATGTTTGTCTGTGCTATTTGGCGTATTTGTCTGTCCCAGCAGATATTTTGCTATTGGTTCCAACATTAGATTTTTTTAATCTAATAGACACTGTGTCATTTGTCAATGTTCAATATTAACAGCGCTATTAGGAAAAGCTTTAGTAACAAATACTCAGTTAATTCTACAACTGATGGTGGTGTTCTTCTAAAAAATAATCGGAAAAAAGAAAAATCTTGACAAAAGTTTTCATGCGTCAAAGTTAACAGACGAACCTGTTAATCATTCAATTATCCAGGGTGGTGGTAAAATACACCTAATGGAACGATTGACCCCCAAACGCTAAACTAAAACGCAACTCAGATTTAAGCTCGTCTCCAGTCGCGGTTTTCAATGAAAAACTGTCAAAATTCGTAGCTTGACACGGCCACGCTTCGTGCCTCAATCTGAGATCCGTTTGAGTACTCGGGGGTTCGGGAGTAAAATTTGACTTTGTTTAACTTGACGTATACTTTATGGAAACACTTTCTAAAGAACAATTCAAAGTATACATAACCACATGAATACAAATAATGGCAACTAGAGAAAACGTGTTGGAACTGATAGTGAAAGATGAGCAGATCTGTGCATATTGTGTGTCGAATCATTTGTACAATATCCCATTAACACCTACCATAGTTTGTGTTCGTCAATAACTCCCAGTGTACGTCAATGCATGCCCTGTGACCCTGTTATTGGTCCTTTGGCTTTACCACGGTGTTGTTACTCTATGTGTTTGTATAATACAATGTTTATGTGTCTTCTCTTACACCTTATATATTTAATAATATTTCCTGGGTTCTGACTTTTCACAATTTACTAGTTTTCACTTTTTGGCTATATGACAATGTCTTTAAGAATTAAGGATCTACGTGGTAATGGATCGTTATCCAACAAGGAAGCAAAGAAAAAGTTTTAAACTGCAACCATTAAAACACCAAACGAACAATAACTTTCAGATTTACAACAATTATCAAATAACGTGGATAGATAGAATAACTCCTTACCGAGTCTTTGAAACGCGATGTCTGCCGCAAAGTTGAAACACATAATGAAAGCCACAAAGAGAATTAGGAATCGGATATGACTATTAAATTGTTTAATGTCACGATGATTCCTGTATCAGCGAACGATAAAGCTGGTATTCGATCGGGAATCCATTTAACAAAGCACGCAACTAAGACGCAATACCCCACAAATCGTAAAATGTTTATGATTTTAGTACATACCTAAATTTTGATGGGTTTCTAGAACCTTCGCATGGACTGCATACCTCTAAAACCCTATATATTCAGCTTGAGCGTACCCAATGATGAGTAAAGACCTCTCTATAACGCCAATCTGTCTGGTCCTGTGTCACTCTACTAACAACTAGGTCTAGATCATTCTTGAGCAAATAAAAGCAGAACTTCTCAGAGAGCTGCAGATTTATCGTCTTTTATTCAAGTTTAATAGTCTATATTAAAGTCATAACAACATTCCATGCAAACTCAATTTGTAACACAAATGCTATAATAGCGAACAAATAAATAACAAGATGCAAATAAATACTATTATAGTCAACTATGTATATTATACTATATATATTATTATACCTATGCATACTATATAAGTATATTAGTATAACTATGCATACTAGGTATATTCGAAAATAGCTACGAGAACTCTACAAAAACAAACCGTTGGTAAATTTTGTTTGGTTAATTTATCAACTCTTGAAGGAGAGTGAAATAATAAATTGTGTAAACTACTCCAAGGCTAGATAAATTATAATTTTCAATAACAAAACTATTATCTTCAATAAATCATATGATCAAAATGTCCTAGCTAAAGAAAATAACAAAGAAAAAATTCTCACCGATATAATCTCCATTTGAATGAAACAAATCGAAACTCAACATTTTAAAACCATACGTTTGCACTGTAAGAATAAACCGCACGAAGTATTATTTTTAGATGAGTATGATGCAAATCGGTGATCAGAAGACGCGGGCGTAGCGAGCGCGGGTCAAAAGGCAAATAGTAGTATGCTAACAAAGACGAACTAACTAAATTGAAACACCAGGGAGGGCTTAAGGATAGGTTAAATTTCACTACGAAATATTTCGGTAAGTACGTTTACCTAGTTACGTGATACTATAGACAAGGAAGCTAAGTACTTAGGTAGTTACTAGCCTACCAAAAATTGCACAAAATAAGAATTCACCTGCATTCAACAGGGTATTGCCTAAGTCGCAATTGATAGAGAGATACATCATAATATATAACTAAAGTACTTACATCATATCATATCACAGAAAAACTTAATAAATATTTGGGGAACAAAGCTTGGGAAAAATAAGTCGATGTATATTAAACAATCAAAAATGTACGGATTCGTAAAACTTATTTGTTTGCTGCAGCCTGTCAAAAAGGCAATAACACCGCGCAAATCTTTGCTCGAAGTACAAACACTAATTTTCAGTATTACCCTTTGAGGCGACCAGAAAAACTAATCACTAACAAAACAAATCATGTTTTTTTGCATGTTGTTATGGAACTGATTGAGTTATAAGTTATTTATTAGAGCTATTAACAAACAAAAGAAGAAAAATATATATGTAGATGGTGCTACTACTAACGGTATTTTCGAAATAATTATAGGTCAAGTCTAGTGTAGATACACCAAAATCAATCATAAGCTCTACATTTGGAACCAGCCCTCAAAAACAAAAGCCCCAGACCTGGATTTCAGTGGGTATTAGGTACCTTGTACTACCATATTGTCACCGCCCAGTTCGTGATTACACAGCTCTGTGCTACCTTATGCCAGACACGGAGACTAATTAGAATTTGGTGACACGCCTTAGTTACGGTAAGTAAATTTATTTGTACAGTCAGCACCAAGAAACCATATTAATAGAAATAGAAACAGTTATTTGTAACTCAAAGATAAAACAATACATGAATGTTAGGGGCGCGGGATGCAGAGAAAGGTCCTAAAAGTGGATTCAATGGGTGGGATATGTATGAGACTTTATCATGTAACAGAACAAGTAAATGGGACCATTGCATAATAACATAGCATAACTTGTACGCCACACCAACTTGTGTGCCATCATAATGAATAAAGTTTAGACAGTACTAATAAAAGAATCAAGATAAAAGCAGTCATACTTAACTATCTTTACATTTTTAAAAGCAAAGCGGATAAAATGTCCGAGTACATTGGACCATCAAAATTAAATAAAGTTATCACTAACTATATCGGCTAAGTAGTTGTTATTTAATTTTAGGGGCTTGTTGAAACCTGATAACGGTTTCGCACAATTTCGCGTAAAATATTGTACCTGGATAAAGTACCACAGTTAGGCTTTTCAGGTGTAGAAAATAGAATTGATTGAATGCCTGCAAAATCTGCATTTACGTACAGCTGCTGTTATTAAAGCAATTTTGCCGTCTGACCTTTCAACCACCAGCGATTTGTGTTTAGTCGTTAGTGCAGACAATGCCGAGGTAAATACTGCGCCTAATGCAGTACAATTCACACTTCGATCTCATTTATTCAGTTTACCTGGAACAGTCCAACGAGGCTGTTTTAGTTCCATAAATAACTGTTGTTAATTAATCAATCTTATACAGATAGATCTTAGGTATCTATGAAACATGTCGATTGCTGAAATTGTTATCGAAAAATTATCAGATGGAGATTTATCAGATGAAAGTGATGATTCTAACGTAAGTACAAAGTAACAGACGAATAAGTGCATTATGGGCTGGCATAAATGATCAATAATGATTTAGTACCTAACAATCAAGGGTGCGTATGTACCGTACGTGTTAAATATTTATTGGAAAAATGCGTGTAAATATATATTGTGCGTATACCACTTATACACTTTTCACTCAAAGGAAGACACACTAACACAATATGTATATGTGTATAGACAACACCCACAGGTAAATCACACGCGCTTTTGTGAATAGCAGGAAGTTTTACATTTTCAAACTATTTAATGGATGGAGCAAGCTTACACGCTATCGTCTAATCGTTTGTTTACGCTTGCTTGTAAAGTACCTCGAATTATTTATAGTCAAGTTTCATGATCATATTCAATAAAGAGCCATCAAACAATATGCAAATGTCTGAATAAACCGTAAATCCTTTCGGGGTTTCGAAGCATTGGAAACTAAGCAGTGTTTCATTTGCTGCCTGCCAAGGCTTTCGTGCTTGCGCATTTCTTTTAATTTTTGAGGAAAATTAGTTCTTTTTAGCTATGTTGAAGGCTATGGTTAAACGTGCTCTAAACATAACTGAAGATACATCGCTTTTAACGAAGACTTTACAGTGCTTGGATGTACGTAAAAGAGTGACTTAGAAAATATCAATTATCTTAAAATAAATATGATATATAATTTATTTTATGTATATATGAACATATAATGGTCTTTTATAAAATAATACGATGTAGAAACAGGGGTTTTTACAACACAAATTAACCTCATCTTCTGAAGCCCTGAATGTGCTGTTTATGCACATAATGTTATAATTTTTTTTTTCAATTTTCTCGTTTAGCAAATAAGTTCAGGAAAATCTCAAGGAAACTTTGCAGACGATCCCGCTTTGGACTGGCTAAAACCACGGACTTTGCTCAAGCCGGACGATCAGGAAGAAGTTCCAGACGCTGTAAGTTGGTTTGATGACTGTCCCAGATTTCTATAATGTTTATAGACTCTAGAATCTAGAGTCTATAAACATTTTAGAAATTAGAAATCTAGGGATCTATAGAGTCTAATTAATTAACATGTACTTTTATAAGGGAATTTAAATATTCCAGGATAAACTTACTGCTGGTAGTAAGCCTATGTGATAAAACGGTCTGTATGTTATTGTTTGAGAGAAATTCCTACTCATGCTTATGAAGTGGAAATTTGTGTCATAGTGTGAAATGTTTAGGTGAAGACAACGCCAAATCTAATCAACGGATCGAGGTGAAATTTAGACTTCTAGATCGTAGATAGTTGATTGGGATGTGTAGAGTAAAGATATGTTTAGATACTTAAATTAAACACATTTTAAACTTACAGGACCTTGAAGAAGAAGTGGGAAGGATTCTCACCACTATCAATACTCAATGGGTAGCCGAAGAAGTGGCCTATCACTATGGACAGCATGCTTTCGTACTTAAGCCGCGGCCAACGTTCGGGAAGGCGTACCCCCTTATTGCACAACAGGGCACTGCCATTCGAAAGGATTCTGATGAAGCTAAAGCTCAGATTGCAGCTGGTTATGGTGAATTTTGTTTCTATTTACATAAATAGAATAGAAGAATCATTAACTTATTGCGTTATAAATACTAAATATAGTCCGACTTACTTTAATTAAAGACATAAAATAAAATTAAAAATAAGGCAAAAGGAGTAAATGCATGTAGCGCTGTATTTCAATTTACTCCACTCGGGTATAACCATGACATATATATACCTAGACATAACGACACAACACCCGAACATAACGTTGTCACTTATATGTAACTTTATGATCTTCGTTTCTTCGTTTTTAGGGTTTCGTAGCCAAACAACGTCAATGACAGCGGAGGCTTAGTAATAGAGTCCCTACTACTAAGCCTCCGCTGTCCATCCGTCGTGAGTCTATCAACGAGCTTTATACGACACAGTTTTAAAGTTCTGCAGATGACATCGTTTTTCAAAACTATTTCTGTTCCCTAACTTGTACCAATAAACGATTTTTACTTTTTATTTGTTTATGGTATCAAATGACTATTGGCCACTTTAATGTCGTGATAATGAAGTCTGGTTAATTCAATAAGGTATGGTCGGGTTCGACGACGCCGGACCGAAAAAAGTCAAAATAAAGTCTTCGGCTGCCGCTGAAGAAGAAGAAGAAGAGGCGGAACCGGAAGCGCCTAAAGAAGAGGCTAAAGTGGAAGGCAAGTGTATATTTATATTATTATATTATTGGCCTATAGGTACACTGCTTGGCTGATTTCATGGGATAACAATAAGCCCGCGACTCCACACACGTTTTTCTGGTATAAAAAGTAGCTTGTAACTACACTGCCTATATTCCAGGCTTAGAACTACAATGTTCCTATGGAAAATTATTACCTAAATACTAGCTGCTGTCCGCGCTTTCGTCGCGTTTTATCAGGATAAAAAATAGCCTATATGTTATTCCAGGTCCCAAACTATACCCATACCAAATTTCAGCCAGATCGGTTCAGTAGTTTTTACGTCTTTCACGTAAAAACTTCAAGTAACTAATATCCATACATCCATCCATACAAACATATTCATAATATTAGTAGGACTAGCTGTTCCCCGCAGTTTCACCCGCGTTAAATTCGAATTTTACATTTCTAGGGGCATAAAAAGGTCTTTCTTTCCATAAATTTTCCATGGTGATGTTACCCGGATAAAAAGTAGCCAATGTTACTTACTTACAACTAACTCTATGAGAAAAATCAAGTCGATTGGTTGCTTAGTTACGGCGTGAAGGAAGGACAAACAAACAAACCCACTTTCACATTTATAATATTAATTGTACGAGCACGTACATTGTGCATTGACCTAATTAATGTAAACCTCGCATTTACGCCAGTCATCAATTTTAGCAATACTTTTTATTGTATTCAGATCGCGAACACCTGTCAATCGACTCACGCGTCTCATTATCATTTATTAGTTACTACAGTCTATCGTTAAATATATCAGTTAAAATTTATCCCTTGGTTTTTCTGATATATCCGGCTTAGTTACTATACGTGGTGTACGGACCGTACATCATTTTTTTAAATTTTAAAACTGGTATTTCACCCTCACGAGTGCGGCAGTGCCGTGAATCAGTGCCACCAGTGAGGATTTCCGCTAACAAGTGGAAATATCAGAGTGAGCAAGCAGCTCACAGGATCACAGGAGCGGGTATTATCCGATACCTAAGGACGTAAGCCAGGCCGGCTTGCGACCACCTCCGCAGCAACTGCAGGCGTCAACAGACACCGCAGGAAGGACGTAGGAGTATCAGCACCGCGTCACCGTTCATCCAGTCCAGAAGATATCAAGTAAGATCTTTCCATTTTATCTTCATTTGCTCTCATCACTTACGAGCATTAAGATGTCGACCATGGAAGAATTACTATCGGCTCAAGAGCAAATCGTTTCTGCAATTGAGAAAATTTATACAAATTTTAAGAAAGATGGTTCGGATAGGAAAACTCCAGACTATATCAAGCAAAGGCTCGAAACTATAGGTAGCTACTGGAACGAATATCAATCGAACCATAATAAGCTGTGCGGATTAGGTAATAAGTCTTATCCATACTTTACTACTAATCAATTGGAAAGCACTGGAGAAAGATACACCTATATCAGGACAGCTATTCAAAGCACAGGAGCGAGGGAAGGGACTCCCTCCTCTCTTATCAAGCCAGCTACAGGGCCAGGGACTCCATCGCAGGACTCCTCGTATCAGGCTCGGGGTAACAATAGCAAGACCGATGAGATGCTGCGGAAACAAAGCAGTAATTTCAAGGCATTCGAGCATACTATTTCGAACATCGACTTAGATTCAATATCGGAGAAATGGGAATTTGATCACTTGTTGCGTACCATTCACTCACGTTGGTCTACCATCGACACCCTTCATTGGGAGCTAGATAGCGAATCGGCTAGTAAGATAAGCCCGGAGTACGAATCGCATTTTTTTCAAGCTGAGAGAAAATTTAATGAGATCATAAAAGCTCTCAATAGGAAATTCTCCTCTGTCTCTCACCGTGAAAATACTACTCCAAAAATGGAAATTCCAACCTTTTCTGGCAACTATTATCAATGGTCCAGTTTTAAAGATCTTTTTACTGAAACGATTCATGCCAATCCAACTCTATCCCCCGCACAAAAAATGCAATTTCTAAAAACTAAAGTAAAGGGTGAAGCGGAAAGACTAATCCAGCATCTTTCCATCTCAGCTGATAATTATCAAATCAGCTGGGAACTTCTGAATAATCGCTACAATAATAAGCGTCTTATTCTAAGTTCTCTCTTCGATTTAATGCTCAATATCCCAGCGGCGCAGCAATCATCGCTTAATCATATTAAAAAAATCCATGACGTAATTTGCGAAAGTCTCAACGCGATCAAGAACTTAGGAATTAACGTAGAGTCATGGGATCCTCTTATCATTCATATCATGTGTCAAAAACTCGATACAGGGACCCTGAGCGAATATCTCTCTTCTGTGAAAGAACCTAAACAGGTACCTAATCTCGAAGAATTTTTATCATTTTTGGAGAAGACATTCACGACAATGGAAACCTCACGAAGGAAGTCTGATCCAAAATCTGCTCAACAAAATCATAAAAATCAAAAATCCTTTCATAACGGTGGTAATACGAAGCCGTCATCGACCGGACGTATTGAGCAACCCGCAAACAGCAAAAATGTTTATACCGCAAAATATTATAGGTGTGCAATTTGCAAAAAGAATAATCATTCGGTTTTTATTTGTAATAAATTCCGTGAAATGTCGCCGTCGTCAAAAATTAGAACCACCGAATATCTAAAATTATGCAAAAATTGTCTTTATTGCCACAATGGAAACGAATGTGTTTCAGAAAAACGCTGTCGCGAGTGCAAACTTGCACATAACACGCTTCTACATGACGCGTTTACGCTAAACTCTAATGAGGCCGGGGCATCGAATAGCAGTGCGAATGTCAGCGAATCCAAACTGGGTCAAAAGCCAAGTTCTAGGAGCGCTAATGTGTCTCAAACTGAAATACCTGAAATCCTTTTAGCAACAGCAGTGGTAAGAGTTGAGGCATCCAATGGTTCCTTTATTAAAATGCGCGCTCTTTTAGATCAGGGTTCTCAGACTTCACTTATATCTGAGAATGCTGCCCAACAGTTAGGGCTGCCTCGTCAAAAATGTCAGGGTGTGATTACAGGAATAGGCGCGAAGCAGTCGAACTGCAAAGGAGCTATCAATATAAAATGCGTTTCGGCCAATAACAACTTTGAGTTTCACACGGATATACTTATCATGAAAAATCTTATAAAAAATCTACCTAACTTTTCTTTTGCCAAACCTAAATGGTCATACTTGGATCATATCAGTCTAGCCGATCCCGAATTCAACCAAAGCCGTCCCGTGGACATCTTGTTCGGAGCAGATATTTATTCATTGATCTTATTAGAAGGTATCTGTCGAGGCGAGCAAATTCATTCTCCTATTGCGCAAAACACGCGTTTAGGGTGGATTTTGAGTGGTAGCGCAAGGACTCTTCAATGCAATGTCCTTATTAACGATTTAGAGGAAATCCAGAGATTCTGGGAAATCGAAGACATTGCCGAAGAGTCCGATCTATCATTAGAAGATCAGGAGTGCGTACAGTACTACAAAAGCACCACCAATCGACGAGAAGACGGTCGGTATGAAGTACGGCTACCCATGAAAACAGATTTTGAAAATAACTTAGGATTTTCAAAAAATAAAGCAGTTGCTCAGTTCAAATCACTAGAAAAGAAGTTTATCAAAAATCGTGAAATGGAAAATCATTATAAATCATTTATGAAAGAATATCTATCAATGGGCCACATGGCACCCGCTGTTAGTAGCACCAAACCCGATTTTTATTTCACTCATCACGGAGTGGAACGAGCGGAATCTACAACTACTAAGTTTAGAGTAGTGTTTAACGGCTCAGCCAAAACGTCGTCAGGTAATAGCCTTAATGACGTCATGAAGCGTGGACCCAATCTTCAGCAAGACCTTCAATCGCTTATTATCAAATGGCGGCAATTCAAATTTGCCTTTACTGCAGACATTGAGATGATGTTTAGACAAATTTGGATAAACAAAGAAGATCAAAAGCTGCAAAAGCTCATCTATCGAAATTCCGAGCAGGAAAATATAAAAGAATGGGAGCTTTTAACGGTCACCTATGGTACCAAAGCTGCGCCCTTCTTAGCAATGATGACCCTTCGACAGTTGGCATCAGATGCAAAATGTCACCAACAATACAGCGCAGCAGCTGCAGTCCTCGAAAGCTCCTTCTACATGGACGATCTCGTTCATGGGGCTCATCAGTTAGAAAACGCAAAACAATTGCGCGAGGACCTCATCAATCTACTTAAAACCGCCGGATTCAATTTAAGAAAATGGAAGTCGAACGTTGCCGAACTGTCAGATGCAAACATACACAATAATCAAGACAGCTTCGACTTCAAGCAACCAGAATCTTCCAAAATTTTGGGACTTAGCTGGAATCACCAGCAAGACATTTTCATGTTTAAGTCTAAAATTGAACCGACGGCCGGGAAGGAAACGAAAAGATCACTGCTCTCGGACATATCAAAGCTATTTGATCCCCTAGGCTGGCTAGCGCCAATATCGACCAAATTTAAAATAATTTTTCAGAAGGTATGGTTGTCCGCAATCAAATGGGATGACCCCCTGCCTGAAGAAATTTTATCTGAATGGATAACAATTAAAAACGATATCAGCAACATCAATAAAATACAAGTACCTAGGTGGTTATCAACTAACGAAAATGACGCAATCGAATTGCACGGCTTTTGTGACGCATCGACTAAAGCCTACGCATGCGTTATTTATTGCAAAATAAAACGAGGTAATCAGCCTATTATCACCCTATTGGTTGCCAAGACAAGGATAGTACCATGTGGAAAAAATATCTCCCTCCCCAGGTTGGAACTGATGGCGGGTCATCTTCTCTCGAAGTTAGTACTTAAAGTGCAACAGTGCTTAAGTACCTACCAACTTGAGATCTATGGATGGTCTGATTCCATGATTGTCCTAGGATGGCTTAGCGGTGACCCAACCAGATGGAAGACCTTTGTGGCCAACAGGGTCACAGATATAAAAAAGACGATGCCATCAGCATGTTGGCGTTACGTCAAATCGGAAGAGAACCCGGCGGACTGTGCCAGCCGTGGATTAACAGCATCACAGCTGATAAAACATGACTTGTGGTGGCAGGGACCATCATGGTTATCAGACTTCGATGGCCATGCCAAGCAACCAGCATTTACCACTGACCTGGAGATGAAAAAAGTTCGACAAGTCAACGCTGTGACTGAACAAGATTTAGAAAGCAATATCATCTATCAATTACTTTCTAAACATAGTTCAATCAGTAAAGTTATAAGAATTTTATCATGGGTGTTCAGATTAAAAGAAAGAAAAAACAACAAGCAAATATATCTTTCACTATCTGAACTTCATAGAGCTGAAATTCTTATCATCAAACAAGTACAGCAGATTGAGTTTTCATGTGAAATTAAAAACATCACTGAAAACAGCAGAGTACATACAAAAAGCAAAATATTACAGCTTAATCCATTTTTGGATGAAAACGGAATCCTACGAGTTGGAGGACGGCTAAGAAATTCCAATCTTCCGACGGACATGAAGCATCCGATCATAATACCTGGCAACAGCCGCTTAGCCGAGCTTCTAATTGACCAAGCTCACAAAGCTTCTTATCATGGCGGAGCCCGCCTGACATCAGCTTTCTTAAGAAAGAAGTATTGGCTCGTTGGGGGCAATAAAATAATCAAAAAGCAGTTACGTGGATGCGTCAAATGCCGCCACCACGATCCTATCAAACATGAACAAATAATGGGAGACTATCCGGCAGCTCGTACTAGGCCAGCCCGACCTTTTCAAAACACAGGTGTTGATTATACTGGATTTGTCGATGTTAAATCAAGTAAAGGTCGCGGTATCAAATCAACCAAAGGCTATATCGCAGTTTTTGTGTGTATGGCGACCAAGGCCGTACACTTGGAACTAGTCTCCGACCTAAGCTCATCAGCTTTTCTATCAGCCTTACGAAGAATGGCAGCCCGAAGGGGCGCACCCAGTCACATATACAGTGACAATGGCACCAATTTCGTAGGCGCTAACAAAGTTCTCAACAGAGAATATTTGGATCTTCAAGCCACTTTGGATCCAAGCTTCTATTCGGCTATCACCGATATGAAGATCCAATGGCACTTCAATGCTCCAGGCTGGCCCAGTGCGGGAGGTCTATGGGAGGCAGCGGTGAAAAGCCTCAAATATCATCTAAAAAGAGTCATCGGCGAGCAGAAGCTGACTTTCGAGGAATATTCAACGTTGCTTTCTCAATTAGAAGCATGTTTAAATGCGAGGCCTCTCTGCCCTCTAACCGAGGACCCTGAAGACATGGAGTATTTAACACCAGCGCACTTCTTAGCTAGCGGTCCCACACTTACTATCATTGAGACCGAGAGAGACTTGCGCACTAGATGGCAACTCGCTCAAAAAATCTTCGAAGATGTCTGGAAAAAGTGGCAATCGGAATATCTAAGCCAACTATCGACGCGAAGCAAGTGGCGTCAACCACAAGAGAACCTAAAAATCAATGACGTCGTTATCATTCACGACGCCAACCTTCCCTCTGGGAAGTGGGCCTTAGGCAGAATAACAGCTCTACATCCAGGGAAAGATGATTACGTACGCGTAGTCACCCTGAAAACAAAAAATGGTGAGCTAAAGCGACCTATCTCCAAGATTTCTAGGTTGCCTATACAGGGTACCGATACAGTTCAACAGGACTGCAAGTTTCAACTGAAACAAGATAGAGTTTGCTCAGCTACAGTCACCAATCGAACAAAGAAATCGTACTTATCACACTATTTATTTATGTTGTTTATGCTATTTTTTACAATGATGGCAACTCCCGTCCACGGTAAATATCAAGTTACCAACTTAAATTCAAGTCAAGGACTTTACTTCGATCATGTAGGTAATATTCGACTTGAACGAGATCAATGGAATCTAGTCATCTATTACGATATGGAGCCCTATTGGCTAAGCCATGACCTACTAATCAAATACGTAAATCACTTAGACGGAATTTGCAACGATCAAACAAAGATAAAGATAGCACAATGCGACATAGTCCTTCTACAATTACGTCATGGGCTCAATGAACTCGCACACTACAACAACATATTGCTCGGTAAGCAGTTCCCACGGAGTGCGCGCACGCGACTACCGCGCGGCCTTATCAACGGGGTCGGGTTTCTAGCTAACAAACTATTCGGCGTACTTGATCAGGATTTCGCAGAGCAATACGAGCATGACATTGAAACTATTAGAGAGAATGAAAAACATTTAGCAATACTTTGGAAAAATCAGACTTCTATCGTCGAGGGGGAATTTAATCTTTTAAAGCGAGTAGAATCTTCTATTGATAAGCAAAGTAAAATCTTTAACCAGCATTTAAATAATCTTGAAAAAGCGTTTAACAAGCAGAGAGACGATTTACAAGTAGTATCAAGTACCTGTGACTTTACACTATCATCAGCTATCGCACAAGGTATCCTAGTCAGTCTACAGAATATACAAGAAACCGTAATCGATGCCTTAACGAATGTCTACACTGGAAGATTCAACTTTCACCTTGTTACCCCTGAGCAGCTACGCGACGAGATGAACACCATCACTGGACTTTTAACCAAAGACGTATCATTGCCTTGGAATCTTCAATCAGATATAGCGAAAATGTATCATCTTCTCTCCGTCCGAGCTAGAGCTTCGAATAAGTTTATAATATTTGAAATCAAAATTCCGTTAGTCGCCAGAGACATCTTTGAACTTTATAAGCTTATACCTATCCCACAGCAATTTGGAAGAAAAATGACGAGCCTAGTTCCGATATCAGAATATGTAGCGGTAAATATGCAAAAGGACTCTTATGTACTACTCGCAGAATCAGACGTACATAGTTGTATAGAGTTGGATAAGGATTCGCATCTATGTCCTTTACACCAACCTATTTATCATATGAAATTAGACGAAAATCTATGTGTCAAAAGCCTATCCGACCAGTGTCAATCATCATCATCACCATGCAAGAGTACCTGGACTGGATTGAACAACATAAACACCTACTTATATTCCTGCTGCGGTCAATGCTCTGTACGAATCATATGCGAGCATCAGATTACCGCTGACCAACTACATAGGTCAGGGATAATAAGCATCGATGAAGGGTGTATCATTAAGAGCGAAGCTATCACGATCTTTGCTCATAAAACTCTAGCAAATACTCTTCGAGAAGAAGCGGACGTGCTGAAGATTGAGATCCCTCCAATTAACAGCATATTCAACATATCAACTCCTCTGTCTACCGTCCTAAATCAATCTGATCACTCGAATCATCAAGAGTATTTCGAGGAGATAGACCGGCAGCTCAAACAGCTGAAAGCTAGCGCAGCAGAAGGAGTACTGACTGACAGAGTCAGTTATCATGACGTTCATCACTACGTCGCTATCTATCTGGGGTTATTCGCGGTCGTCGTCGGAGTTGCAGTCCTGCTGTGGCGCCGCTGGCGGGCGCGAGCGCAGCCCGGAGCGCCCGCCGCGGCGCCGCCCGGAGCGCCCGCCGCGGCGCCGCCCGCGCCGGTGTCACCGCCTGCGCCTCAGCGCGCGGAGGAAACGCCGATTGAACTACGAGCTACAAGCTTCGAGCTACCTACGAAATGCGTCAGTGAAAGTGCAGTGCATCAGTGCTGTGTTCGTAGTGAGCCTGAATTAGAAAAGTCGTTTAGTGCGCGTGTGATCTCAGATAAATCTAGTTCGCCCGTATTTTTCGATCAAAAGTTCAATCGTACCGCATGAACTATAAATCAATGAAGCGATACAAGACTACAAGACTGGACAATTAGTTAATTAAAGCAGATATTATTTCATCATTTTGTAAACTAAATTGTATCATCAGTATCACCTTGTATCACGTCATCCACCTACCATTTTCTTCAGCATCTTATCCTCAATTTCTGGCCCGGGAATATGTACGAGCACGTACATTGTGCATTGACCTAATTAATGTAAACCTCGCATTTACGCCAGTCATCAATTTTAGCAATACTTTTTATTGTATTCAGATCGCGAACACCTGTCAATCGACTCACGCGTCTCATTATCATTTATTAGTTACTACAGTCTATCGTTAAATATATCAGTTAAAATTTATCCCTTGGTTTTTCTGATATATCCGGCTTAGTTACTATACGTGGTGTACGGACCGTACATCAATAAAGATAATATATACGTATATAATCTGAACTTTGAGTTAGAGTATGTTATTTAGTTTTGAGCACTTCGCAATTTTTTTACAGTTTTTAATGAAAATTTTCGGACATGAACTGCGTAGTGAGAAATGCTCATATCTTGTTCATGTATTATATATTCATCATCATCATCATCATCAGCCCGTACACGTCCACTGCTGAACATAGGCCTCCCCCAAGCGACGCCACAAATAGCGGTCCTGAGCCGCCTCCATCCAACGACTCCCTGAGACCGCTATATATTACTCACGGGTTAATCACACTTATTGGCGTTGAGGTACCCTAAGACTCGTATTTTTTTTACATCGTATTTACCCCTGCGTTTAGGAAAATTTCTAAGAAATTAAATGCAAATTAAATTGAATGGCACAATTGGTAGCGCGTTACATACTAACTGGAAGGTTGCGGGTTCAAGTCCCGTCTAGGTCATCAATTTTTGTATTAATATTTAGTTTTCAAGTGACTGTAATTCTTATTTTCTGTAGAAGAAGAAGAGAAGGCAGAACCAGAGAAGCCAGACGAAGAGAAACCACCAGAAGAAGCAGAGCTGGACGCAGAGGGCGAACAAGTGGAGGGAGAAACCGGTGCTGAAGCGGAAGAGAGTAAGTTCTACAGTATCAAATGTTCGACGACATAATTTAGGTACGAAGGGGAGTGGACTGTATAAGTTATGTGTGTAGTTATAGAATGGGTTTGAATATGTCAGCGGGACAGTATATCGTTATAGGGATTTATATTTACTTTTGTGAATGTTTATAAATTATAGAATAGAATAGAAAATATTTATTTGTGTCACTAAAAACATAGTAGATAACATAAATTGCTTATTAACTAATATAAAATTTAAAATAACACAAATAGCTCACAATTACTAGGTGACCCGCACGCGATTTCATATACGTGGACTTTAGCGTAAAAAAAGCTTCTTGAGGTCAGCTGAATCCCTATTTAAAGAGTGTGAAATACCTGCAACCCGTTTTGAACCTAATTAACATCTTTAGTACTTGTCCATATATTTTACTCGTCCCTCTTGTCCATGCTGAGTTGCAAGGCAATCTCGTTAGGTAAACGTTTTAAAAATATCACTCAATGCATCAAGAACAATCACAATACAATTTTCCAATTTCATTTTCATTAAAAATTTTTCAAACACGAAAACAAACACTCTTATCACTCACACCAAGTATCAAACAAATCAATACAACTCAAAATAAATACAGCTCAAAACTGAGCTTAAGCTCAGATAAAAGTTGAGTTTCATAATTAATTATGAAACTCAACTTTTATCATACCAAATGAAAATGAAATATTTAGAAAAATTTTGAAATACGTGACAATACCTTTTGTGTCCTAAGGGCCAAAGATACATTGGAAGCGCATCGAAAGGAAGTTTTGAAAATGTTGGTAGGTATATGGGAATTCCTGCGACTTTTTGACTTTGTTCAATACCCGTTTTGAAGTTGGGAAAAACCAAATTCACCTCAACTCTCTTTTTTTCCCCTTATAATGTAATTTTAAACGTATTTTAGGACGCGATTCACTAAAAAGCTAGTTTTCCGCGTAAATTTTAGGGTAGGAATGTTTATGAAGATCTGCTCAAATATTTAGTGCTAGGTTATTACATTATTATAAAAGGTTGTTATGAAAAATCGCGAAATCCATTTCCCATAATTTTATTTGTTTAATATCGACATTGACTTACAAGCAAATCGTATCTCGTTATAAATTTACCGTCTGAAGTCACTCTTAGTATTTGAAACTTTAACGAGCTACTTAATTTTAAGCTACCCTTAAAGCTTTAGTTTTAAAATTCCTGAAATACATAATTAATAACATATTAAGTATAGTTTTCATTTTGCATAATACAAAGTTGCAAACCTATCAAAGTCATAAACAATCGGGAACATTGACCCCCCTTCAAACCTCTTTATGAAAAACCTGAAACAGGTGTTTTGATTTATTTTATTTCCAGTAGGTACATATTAAACTCTGGTCAAAAGTATTTAACATTAAATAGATACAACCATTTCAATACTGAGTCAAACTACGAACTAAATTCTTTCATAACCTGATTAATCCAATTTTCCGGATTATTTATTAAGTTTCTTCAATTGTTTTGTATTTTTAGTATTATCAGTAAGTTTCAAGCAGATTGGACCACTGGTTAAAAAGTAACAAAACCGGATCAAAACTATCCTAATGTCCTTCCTCGTAGTATGAACTCAAATCGAGCCAAGTTTCATTTCAACACATTCAGTAGTTTTGGCATGATGCGCGGCCAAGATACAACCAGACAGACAGACCGACAGACAGACAGAAATGAAAGAAAAATACAGTTTTGGCTACAGATTGGATAACAGTGCCCCCCAAAAAAAAATCATAATATTTTCAATATACAGAATTAGATCTGTTACAGTTTTATTATAAGTACGTAGGTATGTATAGATATAGATAAGTATAATTAGTAAGTTTCAAGTAAATTGGGCCACTGTCTAAAGAGTTACAAAAAACATCGACTCCCTGCAACCGCTACAATGTCGTTGGTCCATCGAGTAGGTCTTCCCACACTCAGCTTCAGATTGAAACTCCGCAACGATTATTATCTACTAGCTGCTATATATATATGCTGCCCGCGCCGTCGCCCGTGTTTTATCGGGATAAAAAAAAGTCCCTATATGTTATTCCAGGTCCCAAACTATAACCATACAAAATTTCAGTCCAATCAGTTCATTCGTTTTTGCATGAAAGAGGAACAAACACCCATCTATCCAATCTTACAAACTTTGACATTTATAATATTAGTAAGATCCAACTAGTCTTGAATAACGCTTATGACATAAAAAACGTTATACTCAAGCATAGATCGAAAACTGAGCGCGCTTTAATAATACGGACCTAAGTATCCTATAATGTTTAAACTAGTTTAAAGGATTTCTTCTTCCTGCTCTTATTCCACACTAGGTGGGGTGGGGTCGGCACAACATGTATTTTTGATCCACTCTCCTCTATCAGCCGTAAGCTCTGTACTTACATCTTTCTTAACCATGTCCTCTCTCACACAATCAATCTATCCGTCTCTTCTTCGGGCTGACTCTCCTTCGCTTCGCTATGGATAAAAAAAATCGCTCTCGCCCTAAATACACTATTTTGTTCCCTTGTGACACAATCTACTCTTTCACAGTTTTTATAATAAACTTTTATTTTTATAGAAGAGGAAGAACCAGTGGCGGACACTGCCGATGAAGAAGTCCTGAATATAAAGCCGCGAGTCAAGAAGCTGGCCAATCAGTTTAACTTCTGCGAGCGCGCTGCTCTCACGTATAACAATCCGAGACGGGTAAGAGCCACGACGACTTTTTGTAGCGATGCTGAATCGCGACAGAATCTGTATCGATGTCAACGCACGGTGGGTTCCCAAGGAGTCACACCACATCCAGTCACAGTGTGATACGTTGCACAAATACCTAAGGCTTTACAATCTATTAATTTACAATCTTAAATTTATCTTCTCAATATTAGATGATTATTTATTGAAGGCATTATTTGGCGGCTCGGGACCGCTATTTGTGGCGTCATATGGGGAGGCCTATGCCCAGCAGTGGACGTATATGGGTTGATATGACGATGATATTAGATGATCTTTGTGGCGCGGCGGGCGAAGGTCCGCCTGTGACGCAAGAGGTCGCGGGTTCTATTCCCGCCTCGGGACAAATGTTTGTATCTGCAGATATTTTTTCCGGGTGTTCTGGGTTTTATGCATAATAAAATAATATCTATCTATTATATTTCGTGTATTGTATTGAGTATATCAGTTATCTAGTCCCAAGCTAAGCAGAGCTTGTGTTATGTGTACTAGATAACTGATACACATAATACAATATATTACATAGATAGATATTTTTTATTATATTGGGTTGGCACGAAAGTAATGAGACAGTTTGTTCTCATATTTAAAATTTTAACATTTTTATTTTACAATACATTTAATCACTCAAATACTCGCCGTGAGCATCTATGACTTCTTGCCAACGTATAGGCAAGGACTGTTACCCAGAACTCAGCGGGCCGTGAGTTGAAGAAAGTGGCTACGTAGGTTTCAACTTCATTAAAAGTGTTGAAGCGTTTACCGCGCAAATCATTTTTCATGGCTCTGAATAAATGATAGTCTGAAGGGGCAATGTCTGGAGAATATGGTGGATGAGGTACCGTCTCCCAGCCTAAGTCCTGCAGTTGTTGGCGGGTGGTTGATGCAGTGTGCGGGCGAGCGTTGTCATGAAGTAAAATGACAATGGCTCTTCTTCGTCTTTTTTCTTTGATAGCTGTGGCTAGTTTATCGAGCTGCACCGCATATGAGTTAGCATTAACTGTTTCATGATGTAATAATTCATGAAACAGCATGCCCTGAGAATCCCAAAAGCAACACAATAGAACTTTTTCGCTGCGGTTTTGATATTGCTTTGGTTGAGTTGGTGGGTCTTCCCCTCGTGGCAACCAGAAGGCACGGCGCATATTGTTTTCGTAGAGAATCCACGACTCGTCCCCTGTGACCAAATCCTCTAAAAACTCCTTGCGGTGCGGTCGAAGTAGGAGCGATTGGCAGATAGCGACCCGAGCAGCACGAGTTGCGTCTGTGAGGGCATGTGGTGTCCATCGGGATAAAACTCTCCTATATCCGAGCTCGTGCAGGTGATGTTTTATTGCGTGATGGCTGCAGTGGAGTTGTGTCGCTAATTCACGAGTGCTTGCATCCGGCTTCTGTCGCAATTTATGGCGCAAATCATCATTGTCGAACGCTGGTGGTCGTCCCGAGCGAGGTTGACTTTCGAGGCTATGGTCTCCTGTACTGAAGCGTTTGAACCAACGAGACACTGTTGCGTGGCTTGTAGTATCTGAGCCAAATGCAGTGTTAATGTTGTCTGCCGCAGCTCGCGCACTATGCCCTAACAAATATTCGTAAAAGTATAGAGTTCGAATTTGTCGCTCGTCCATTTTTCTTTAAACTAAGTTAAATAATCGTGCGTGTGCTTTTATATACCCCTAGAACAGAAGCACCTAGAATGTTC
Organism: Eupithecia insigniata; assembly: GCA_947859395.1. Taxonomy (NCBI): domain Eukaryota; kingdom Metazoa; phylum Arthropoda; class Insecta; order Lepidoptera; family Geometridae; genus Eupithecia; species Eupithecia insigniata. The sequence goes on along the minus strand of OX402009.1, from coordinate 5,094,289 downwards.
TATAACATACTAGAATATGGTCGAAAATAATAATTAGAAAAACAACATGAGTAGAGTTTTCTAGAGTGTCTCATTACTTTCGTGCCAACCCAATACATAGAAAAACGACCAGAACACCCTGAACAAATATCTGCAGATCGTACAAATATTTGTCCCGAGGCGGGAATCGAACCCGCAACCTCCTGCGTCGCAGACGGACCTTCGCCCACCGCGCCACATCGGTCGTCAATTTGTCCAGCATTATTAGAAGATTAACAAACTGTACGAAGTTATATCTACGTCTCTGTGTATTAGCCTCTGCTCGCAACTTCGCTCACTTAGTGAACGTAGCCGGCAAATACAGAGATACAGCATTCGATTGCAGTGGGAAAATGTTAAATTTATTTATTTATTGGCATCCAAAATAGAAAACGATCGAAGCATGATAATCTAGTAAAAATTTTAACTAAGAGACTAGATTGAATTCCTAAGCATGTATGCACAACATGATTGAAACATAGAGCAGTGATTAAATAAATGTACATATGCTATTATAATACTCAATAAATTAGTAACGACCGTTTGAAAAGGAAATACAATAAAAATTAACAATTAAGAAAAAAAAAATACACAACATAATAATTACTTACCTAAAATTAACTAACTGAAATTATTCTAAATCTAACTCTATCACACTCTGCTACCAGGATAAAGATAGTTTTTTTAAATTTGGGGAGACTACTAACAAAAATATCCAAGGTTTCATGGTTAATATTGGTTGAAAATAAATTTTATAGTCGAAGTAAAACTTCCAGAGATTACCCATTACCATTCCGGATATTACCCATTTGCTTTACATATCATCATTAACAGTTTGAGTCGTGTAACCTAGAAGTAACCTTGCTGAGCTACAAATCACCTAAAAGTTTCTAAAAGGAACCTTCTTGCAACGATGAAACATCCTAATACTTCTACTAAATTATTAGCCAAGGCAAAGACAGCCATTTTTGTATATTTGAAGTTTTCAGTTTTTTCACCGCCAACACAAACACCATCAATCTGAATTCCATATTTACTTACAGGTAAGTAAATAATTCAGATTGATCGTGTTTATGTTTGGCTGCTTGCCAGATACCACGAATTTTAGATTGTGTTTTGTTAGGTGAGTACTTTCAAACCCGCATATAGTTCAGCCTCTTATATTTTGAGATATATTATATTAGAATATTATATTTTATTCTTTTTTTTCGCCCTGTGGCAACACTGAAAGTCAGACGTGTCTATCAGCTGATACAAATTATTTTACGTAAAAAATACATTTATTGTTGAATTATTCATAAGTTTAGTGTATAAAACAGTTAATTTTAGCACAGTGCATATGTAAAAGTGAAATATTCCGATAAATACTGACAAGAAACTTTGTACAGTGTTATAAAAAATTTCAACTGTTAACGGACAACGCTAAGTTTTCGCCGCCGGCCCCAAAGAAGCCAATATAAAACAAATCAAGATCAAACAATACTAAAACCTAAAACAAAAACTCCAACAAAGCATAATCTCACATGTGTTGCAAAAAAAAAAATTGTATTCGAAAACGAACGAGAGATCGATTAAATGATGAATGAAAACCGATAATTGTTTCAAGCTTCTGTACTTTGTTTCGATGATACCAATGTCGTTAAATATTTTCCACCTTGAGTTTCCTTTCCTTGAGTTTTACAACCTACAAAAAATATCCAGATTTTTTACTAACGGGGTATAGCTATGACGGCAAAATCTCGCAGTATTCGTGACGTGAAGAAATAATAAGAAAAATCTACATCAACAGAAACTGATAAATAAATTATAACTGATTATTTGAATAAACTGATTATATTAATAATTTAAAGTGATAAGTAAATAATTAATGATTATAATCTTTCATTAGCGTGAGGGTAAATAAATATAAATATTTGATTCCAGCAAAGCACTTTTTTCTTTCTTATTTACCTACCTACTTGTAATAGTTCAAGTACCTGTTATAAAAACAAACCTAGTTATGTAAATATTATTTTTATGAGAAAAAATCTGTAAAGAGTAATTTTCACCTAGGAAAAGAAATTGGTATGACTCGTAGGGAGTTTTTTCCCATCGAGTTACAATGTAACACGTTGCAACTTTGTTTTACGAAAAAACTCCCAACGTGTCACACTGTGACTGAATCTGATGCGACTCGTTGGGAGCCCACTATCAATACCTGTTAATGTTATGTTCAGTCTTTCTCATTAAATAATCACAACCAACACAATATGCTGACTTCAGCTGACACTACCTACTGAAGAAAATAGTACACAGTTAACTACAGTTTTCTTGCACATACATAAAAGAAAATTATAGTAGTAGGTACCTATCCTACCTATCTTTCGTTGAGTTCCATCAACATTTTCGCATTCATAACATTTGTGTGAAGAATGGATTCTTTCTTTCTACAACACAGTATTTTTTACTTCTGCAGGTCACACTGCTTCCTATTTATGCGTTGCTATTATATGTTTTCTTAAATAAAAACTTTTTACTTTCTATTTTGTTCCTTAGTCAGTGGAGACCCAGACGATTCCACCTCCTCGCGCCAACTTCGGGGCCACCGCGCTCCAGTGCATCATCTTCGACTACTACCAGGAAGACTACGCCAAGAAGATGAAGGCGAAGGAAGACGAGAAACCGAAGAGGGTATGTAGCCTACGACAAATGATTGTACCTGATTGTGCATATGCAGATATTTGTCTCCGTTTTTTCCATGTGTAATAATAATAATCTACCAAGGCTCTCCGGGTTTTCAAAAAAAATTCTGAGCGCCTGGTCGAAGCGACGCGTGACCCGAGAGCTGGTGAGTATCTGGCGCAGCGCATTAGCATTGCCATACAGCGGGGCAACGCAGCCAGCGTTTTTGGGACGCTTCCGACTGGTATTAATATGTACCAGTTGAGCTATCTGTATATTCTTTGCAACAGTTTGCAGTTAACTCAATTGTTTCAATTGTAAATACTAGTTTAATTTGTTTATATTATTTGATTGTTATTTTCTTAGTCAATAAAGCATTAGGTAACCATATTGTATAATAATAATATCTAAAGGCGAAAGTTTATTCCGAGCTTCCTCTTCTTCCACCGAACAAGCAGACGCACTGAAAAAGCATGGAAAAGAAATAGAAAAAACATTTATTTGGACACAGGTACAGAAGAGTATAAAAAACAAAAGCTAAACAAAAACATTTTAATGTGGAGGTAAGTGACACAAAGGGTGGTAGTAAAACCTACGAATAAATAATAAGTCAGTAAAACTGGTAAATACCATCCATACCTGATTGACATACTTCTCGTACAGTGCCGAACCAAACGTTTCCGCTATACTTTCATTATACTCGTAAGTACCACCGGTAAAGAGTGCAACAAACTTCCTTTCCTGCATCTGTTTTTCCGGTAGAGTACAATCTAGGAGTCTTGAAATCCCGAGTGAATAAGTTCCTTCTGAGAAAGCGTGCTCCATCTTAGGCCACATCTTCACTTTCTGAAGTGTGATGGTGGTCAAGCGCTTTACCATTACCAATAATTTATTTATAAACAAAGTTTATACCGTTGCTTTGAAGATGTTTGTGAAAAGACAACGCTATAAAATGAAACTATAAATGGGTCGAAAATATACACACATGAAGTTCTAGGTCTGGAATAACACATACGCTACTTTTTATTACGAAAAAGCGGTTGCGTAACCGCTTGTTTCCACACGCGGTTACGTATTCGCTTTTTCGTTGGGTACTTATGGTACTGGCGTGGCGCTGTGACCCGAAGAGGATCTTGGCCTCCGATACCAGAGATCAGCAGTTATCCTGGTTCCTTGCCGTTTCATTCCTGTCAACGGCACGAACTTCATGTAGGTCTTTCTCAGATATATCATAGATTCAGGATGCAATGGACCATCCATCTTTGTGGTAGTCCATTGCAAAATATTAGAATGGAAAAATATTTAGTAACGATTCCGCGTATAAGCTTCTCTGATAGTATCCATCATAGGTCGTCTCAACTTAGAGTCTAAGTAGGATAGAATAAGCTGGACCGTCTAAGTCTTAGACGGACCAGCGTTACTTCGGACGATCAAATAGGTAGAAGTATATTATATATCATAAAGCTTTAGCATTAGCTTTCTGTGTCTATTTTAAATACTATTGTAATGGAGTTAAGCTGATGGCAATCCGAATTAAATAAATAAATACATGTAGTATACCCGTAAATGTAGTTCAGCAAAGTTTGTGGCGAGGTAAAATGTGTGGATAAATGTGTGGATTGGATTGTCCAACTATTATTGTTATTATAAATATAAGGTAAGTATACATAATTGCAACATGTCTTCTGCCGCAGTTACGGAAGAAAGTAGCGAAACACATGAAATCAGCGCAACAGATCCATGATGAGAAGCTGGCACAGAGGATTCGGGAGGCATGGTCCATACTCGAGCGACTCGTCAACCAGAACATCTATGATGATATTGGTAAGTGATCTTGAAGTACCTTAAAATAACTAATAGAATTTTAGAAAAAGAGTTAACTTAGTGTCAATCTGGCATCAGAGGTTAGACAGAATTATGACGACCCTGAAAATTTAAAAAAACTCGGCCCTAGGTCTTATTTTATAAAAACGAAATAATCTTATTTGCGATGAAAATAAAACTATTATATGTATGTAAGTAGTGTGTTCTTTTAATTATAAATAGCTTTAGGTTCCTATTTTAACGTGACCCAAATAAAAATCATCATCATTATTTCCTTGTGCTTTTCCCACATATGCCGACCTGGCACAACATTTTACAAGCTTTTATTTAGCTTGCAATGTAAGTTTGTTCGGATGGAATCTTGCAGCTCAATTTTAGACCAGTTATCCTCAACTGATTGAGCTGAAATTTGGCATAGTACTTATGTAAGTTTGGTGACAATTCAATGTCATGGTAGGTACCATCGAGCTGGTCTGATCATGGAAACCGAAGGGCGCCATAGGAACTCCTAAACGAAACGACTTATCAGCGTCGAGTTTAGATTTATTGGAGTAGTCTTCCCAAGCACTTTGGTCCTAGAAGATATGAAAGCTTGTATTTTAAGTTTTTTTTTTTTCTAAATTGCTGTCAGCCTTCATCTCAGCACTCATTCCGATCTCATTCATGTCAAATGTGTTTAGAGTTATTTATAACATAATACTTTACTTAATTTTACTCGTGATCCAAAAAACAGGTCTGCTCTTCCTGGAGTGTCGCCAGGTGACGTCACTGCCCAGTTGCCACTTCATTTCAACAAAATGTAGAAGTTGGGAAATAAATGTCACATGACAAAAGTCAATAGAAAAATCCATTAAAAAAATATGAATGATCAATTATGTTTGTTAGATAAGTCAAAACAGCGTTAGTTAAATACAATTCAATGTAATAAATAATTGGTATATACAAAACCACATAGTTTTATCAGATTCATGCAGGAGCTCGGGGAATTAGGATTTAACGCTACTGGTATCAACAGGAAACAGATTTCTCATTGGCCGATGGCGTCTATGACGTAGCCTGGAGACACCCACGTGACTATCGTGTCTTGGAAGAGCATACCTTGTTTCCTTATACCATGATTTTACTAATTACCTTTATCCCCATTAGCCCAAGACTACCGCTATTGGGATGACCCCTCGGACGACTTTCGTGAAGGGATGGGTTCCCTACTACCCCTGTGGAAGTTCCAGTTTGAACCAATGAAGGCACACGCGTGCTGCGACATCCAGTGGAGTCCGCATTACCAGGATCTCTTCGCTGTGGCCTATGGATCTTGTGAGTTTACATTTGGGGTCAACAGACGCCAAAATTGCAGCGGCGGCGGCCGGTGGCGGCAAACATTTTGAGTTTCACTCCAAAAAAGGTGGAGGTTCTTAATTCGACTGTATGTTTTTTTTTGTAGGTATGTATGTTTCGCGATATTTCCGCCAATTATAGACCGTTTTTGAAAATTCTTTCACTATTGTAGAACATGATCCGGAGGTGGTAAAAATGTTATCCCAGGGGTATGTATTTTGTGGGTATGTATCCCACAAAATTTTAAAACAGCGTAAAAGTGGTTCGAAGTCGATTATTAGGTTTTTGAAAACTATCAAATTATAAAACGACTGATAACAAACTGTTTCCACGGCAACGGGCGTACCTAAATAAGAGGTAGGTTCAGCAATTTGAAGTCGGTCTAACGGGTCTGTATATGTATGTCAAGGTTGAGTATTGTGGTGTCCTGAAGATATCTCGTGGAGAGACGAAACAACTTACTTTGATGGATACTATCAGAGTTGGTTATACGCGGAATTGTTAGTAAACAAAATTCATTATAATATCATTCTTACCACGTAAATCATTCACCTGCTACTTATTTGCTATTCGATAACGGTTGAATAAGACGCGCAATCATAGTCATATCACATGACAATAGGTTGGATCGTAACATAATTTATTGGTACCTACAGCGTTTTGTATTGACGCAAGTGGTAGGTACAGACCGTGGCCGTGGGGCCGCGGCGTACGAATAACGACCCCTCCAACTCAACACGTGGATGTCGTAAGGGAACCCACCAGACGAAGGGCAGCAGCTTCCTTCTGAGTATTTTTCAACACCAACACTGCGATCACCCATCCGCCTGCTAATTGTCCAAGTGCTTATTTTGTAAGCCTAAAGAAATAAAGTTATTGATTCTGATTCCTGCTAAGCGTGGTGATTATGGCAAAACCCCCCCTACATGGGAGACCATCCACTCGATGGAGCGACGATATCGTAGCGGTCGCAGGGAGTCTATGGATGGAGGCGGCTCAGGACCGCTGTTTGTGGCGTCGTATGGGGGTGGCCTATTTCCAGCCCTGGACGTGTATGGGCTGATATGATTAGGTACAGAGTATAAAACGGTAGTGTTTTTTAGATAGGAATCTTATCTTCAGGCATAAATAAGAAGTGTTGCCTTGACTGAAATAAACACTACTGCTTTATGTATTCTATGAGAAACGTATAATATACATATCTACCTATTAATTAACATATGTATATATCTACCGATTAAGGATGCAAAATAACCATAAATAGGAAAACGATACTATCAGCTGCGTAAATAAAGAATGGGATTGAAGATGACAGCAAGACAGCATGCTGTCTCGTTTTGATCAAAAGTGATTTATCTATTTCATTCTTTATTTACACGACTCATAATAGATATTTTTCAAATATTAAGGTTCTAATATATAAAAGATAAAAATAGTTCTAATAGATAAAAGTAAAACCTGGGTACAGAAAGATTTATCTGACAGTGGTGATAAGTACGTCGATGATGACGATGAACTTTTAGATTGATTTTCAATTTATTTTTATATAAATATTTATTGTTCAAGTCTTGGTCCTTGATGAGTACACTGCTGGCCACGCTATGATGGCCTCGAGCTTAGCTACGTTCTTGACCTTCAAGCTTGATCATCATTGTAGCCCTTGCTGTCCGTGCTATAAAGGCCTTCATCTTCGGTCACGGCCTTTTTTTTAGCTTGTCCATCAAGGGCTGCAATGCTGGCCGCGCCGTGGTGGCCTGGGCCTGCGCTACACTGAACTTTCGCCTATCAATATCGCTGCCAGCACGCCAATCATTAACTCGACAGTAATATATAACTAGCTGCTGCCCGCGATTTATCGGGATAAAAAGTAACTTATATGTTATTTCAGGTCCCAAACTACCTATACCATACCAATACCATACTATACCCATACCAAATTTCAGCCCAATTAGTTTAGTCGTTTTTGCATGAAAGAGGAACAAACATCCGTACATCCATTCTCACAGACTCTCACTACTACTAATATTATAAATGTCAATAAAATAAATAAATAATACTGGACAATTCACACATCATTATCTAGCCCCAAGCTAAGCAGAGCTTGTGTTATGGGTACTAGATGACTGATATACATAATACAATGTATTACATATATAGATATTTTTTATTACACATATAAAACGACCAGAACACCCTGAACAAATATCTGCAGATCGTACAAATATTTGTCCCGAGGCGGGAATTGAACCCGCAACCTCCTGGCGCGGGCAGCAGCTAGTTTATAATATTAGTAGGATTATATTTAAAGAACTCCCAGCAAAAATAGGCAACCGCATAGCAAAATTAGCTATATACTCTATCTCTCTCTTAGGAAGAGAGAGACTGCAATTGGTAGTCATTCTGGCTGACAGGTTAAGCCTTTTGTTGTGTAACTTTTGCACATTTTACAGTGGACTTCACAAACCAGCAGCCCAACGGCGGCCTGTGTCTGTACAGCATTAAGAATCCTGCCTATCCTGAGTACGCAGTATTCACGGATTCCCCCATCATCTGCTTGGATGTTTACAAGGAAGTGCCTTATTTGATCTGTGTTGGTAAGCAATCAAATCTATTTTTTAAAAGCTATACGTAGTGCTTGCTAAATAATATAAAAGTATTTTAATTTATTTATAAATAACATACTAGGTTCCTTTTTTATGACCTGAAATAAATTATTTTTATTATTTATTTATATTATACATATATTATACCATGGCCTACATACGTCATCTCGTTCGAAGTATTGCTAAACCAAGCTGTCACTGTCATCTGACATACTGACAGAGCCGAGATGGCGAGAATCGAGTGTGGACAGTTGAACGGATGCCTAACTGGTGGGTGAGGTGATGCTTGGAGAATGCCTTGGCACTGGCGAGCTGATGTGTCCCTAATGGTGTGTGTTATCGATTATAATCGATAATTATCAGAACCCCTTCACCGTACCTTTTTTATTTTAGGGTTTTATAATATAACAATAACACACCACCCAAACCTGAGTGCTTATAGAATAGGATTGAGAATTACGTTATCTCTCATGCTGTCCTGCTCAGTTCGAATCCGATCTGTGCAACAACATCACAACACGAGAGATGTTCATTTTCAACCCCGTTCTTTAAGTACGCAGGTTATAGCTAGTTATAGCTTAAAATCATAAAGCAATTATACTATAAAATCTGGTTTAAAATATACCACCTCACCGAACCAGTTTTTACGACAAATCCTTCACTATCCAGGCTATAAGCTTGTGGAATGCACTGCCTGATTCCATTCGAAAATCAGCATCATTACCGGTTATAAAAGATCGTGTCAAGGAAATTTTCCTCTTAGAAAAATTAATACTATTTATGTATATTGCACCTACATTTATATATTTAGTTAAATTGCTATTGAAAATATACATTAACTTCTGTTGTTAGATATTTATAATGTTATTTATTTCTGACAACTTTAGATACACCCCTGCCTTTCTTAAATTCGTATAATTATTTCCATCCAAAGGTTGCCTGGAAGAGGAGATTACATGATTTATGTAATGTCTATTTTAAATGTTTTCTTTGTGGTGTACATACAATAAAGAATTTTGTAATTGTATACTATTCTTTTTGAATTAGGTACACACGCTACGTAGGCGTAGAGTCTCTGCGAAATCTCGTAAACTTAAGTACTGCGTGTTTACTACAAAATGTCTACGAACCATAATTAATATTACTTCATTGCTAAAAACGCACGTAGCCGCGTAAGCGTAGAGCCTCTACGAAAGCTCGTGGACCTAGGTACTACGTGTTTACTTAATGCCAGTAATAATTTAAGTACATTATGCGGTCTATTACGAGTATACTGGCTTATAATTTACTTCGCTTTTGACAGCTATTAGACTTTTTATGACAATGAAGAATTTGTAACCGGTTTTGTTATTTTTGGTCTTCTCTAAATTGTAATTTTATACAATACGAAAGTTTAAAGATCATTATTGTTTTATTTGCTACTAGCTTCCGCCCGCGACATTACACACGTTTTTCCGGGATAAAAATTAAGACGGAGTTACTGCGGTAAACACTTCTTTTTAGACTTGATCTTTGATTTTAGACTCGGTCGAGTATTGTGGTGTCCTGAAGATGTCTCATGGAGAGACGAAACTAGTTGACAACTTACTTTGATGAATACTATCAGAGTGGGTTATACGCGGAATTGTTACTAAATATTTTTTCATTCTAATATATATTTGCAATGTTAGTGTTCTGGTGTACACTAAATAATTTTTGTATTGTACTTGTTTTATTTACGCAGGTCTTTACGACGGCAATGTGTGCGTTTACAACGCCCAGCTCTCGTTGGAAACTTCGCACCAATACAAGTCGGATTCCGTGCGGGACAAACATAGCAATATTGTTTGGGAGGTAATACTTGTTTTGCTGATCTCTATCTACACTTCCTTATATTTAGCGCTAGTTTGCGTGGTACGAATGAGAACTCATTTTAAGAGCTTTCTGTGTCTATAAATGCTTCATATAAACAGGGCAAAGTATGTACATATAGCACAAATGTTATTCTTGATGCATATCATCATACTAAAATTCTATTTTTGTGTGCAGGAGTTCGTAAACATTTATGGTTACATGGCTTACAAAGTTTTACCATTTTCTCAGGAATTTTTTTCACTTAGAAACCAATTTTCTCTCAACACGGTAACCCGACACAAGGAAAACTTGAATCAATAAAATTCACTGAAGTACCTACACTACGGTACTTTCAAAGGCCTTCCCTCATTATCATTTTAGCACGTCGGAGTTGACACATAACACGCTATAGATACACTTTATCATTAGTACATATTTACCAACGTACGTTGATATGCCACTGAAGACGCACAGCGGACTGAAACATGTAAGGTAAGGTTTTATAGTGCTTATGCCCGCACTTTGGGTAATCTTAAAGATTACCGAATCTTAAATTTTCGACAGGTCGGGTACTTGCCTCCGTGGCGCAGTTGGTTAGCGCATCCTCGTATTCAGAGGAGGGTCGCGGGTTCAAGTCCCGCCGGAGCCGTAAATTTTTGGGATATCATTAAATTCTTTATGTAAGGTAAGATCTATCAATCAGGGACCAACGAGAGTGTATATTTTAACTAATCTGATTGGGTGATTTTCCCATATCCCAACTCAACTTTAAAACGACATATCTCCTCCAATTTGAATTGAAACACCGTTTATAACTAGTTCGGGAATGAATCCATAGGGATTCATTTTATATATTTGTTACTCTATTCGTGTCAAGGTAATGTTTAAGTTTTTAATTCTGTGTGACCATCATTCGTCACGCTTGACAAGCGTAGCTAGATATAAAAAAAAAAATTTTAATAGGCAATTACTACATCGCAGCCCGTTGACAAGAAAATTGATAAGAGCGAGCCATAACCAACTGTCGGTACAGTTAGTTTTAGGCCGGTCTTTTACCACCAGTTTAAGTGTGAGTCCACTCCGGTCCGTTCTGCGTCAGAGTCAGTGGTAGCCACTGACGCAGAACGGACCGGAGTTGTGTATCAGTAAAACTTTTTCAACTATCATGGTTTACCATGATTCGAGTTTTGAGTTCTCCAAATATTTTGGCACAATTACATACGCCAAAATCATGGTAACCATCCCGTTATTAACTTTTTTTTAGTGTTGTGTAATAGTGTCTATGTGCTTGTTTTGTAAGCCTAAAGAAATAACCGTTATTCGTATTCTAATGGATTCTTCAGTGCCAGTGGCAAGGTGCATAGTGATGCGACACTAGCGCCACTCTTTATTTTTATCTCTGTAATAGTTTTTTTTCATTTAGTATTGGCAGAAAATGGTTTATTGCTTTTGGTGGCCACCAAAAGCACGCATTGTCTGCTGCAGGTATCGAAAAATAGTTTATACTAGGTATTATCAATTGGCGGTGAGAACTTTTGGTAATTCTTTTCCATAACGATAATAGAAGAAAAAATAAAGAGTGGCGCTAGTGTCGCATCACTATGCGCCTTAAGCGGATGACAAGGCATCTTTTCAGTCCCGACTCTCGCCTATAAAATATGGTGCGATTAAAATCGCACCATATTCTGTTCTATGCAAGCTTCGTGAAGGTAAATACTATAAATGTCGTGATTACCTACTAGTAACAGAAAGAAAGAAAGAAAGAAATTTATTTATTTGCCTTAAAACTACCACACAATACATACAATGACTTACGACTATTTAAACCTAAGTAGACACTTTAATTGCGCAGCAGAGTTAGGGCAAACATGCATATCAGAACAGAACCTAACAATGTTTATCGTGATTGATATGTAATGTGGTTGGTAAACCTTTAACCTTCCTACGTATAATCCTAGTATAATATTATAAATGTAAAAATTTTTAAGAATAGATGGATGTATGGATATTTGTTACTTTTTCACGCAAAAACTATTGAACCGATTGGGCTGAAATTTGGAATCGGTATAGTTTGGGACCTGGAATAACGTATTGGCTTTTTTTTATCCCGATAAAACGCCGGCGAAGGCGCGGGCAGCAGCTAGTTATAAATAAATAAGCTTCTAATTTAAGCGATTCTGTGTCTAGGTCCGTTGGGGTCCCCGTCTCATAGATGGCGAGGCGTCATTCTATTCCATCTCTGGAGACGGCAAGGTGATACAATGGGCGGTGATGCCAGGCGAGCTGCAAGCTACCACCATTATCACCTTGACTTCCAACGCGCCCCCTATACCTGGACCTGATGGCACATTGATTACAGTTAACAGTAAGTACTTATACCTAAAGGAATGTTTTGTATGCCTTAGTGCTCATTACATGAAGACGATTCGTTTTTTTGACGATTCGTTCTTTTTCACGATTCGTTATTTTTTTTTTGATGACAGCAATGCTTTTTATATGCCCTTGTTCACACGTATCGTGAAAAATTATGGATAAGTCTTAAATCAATATTCGTGATTTTTAAAAGACGATACGTGCGTCTTTTATAAATCACGAATATTTATTTTTTGTTATTTTTTGTGACTGATTCGCTGGTGCGTGTTTTGCCGAATCGGATAAAACACGATTCCGTATGCAATGCCGACATCGGTCATGCATGACGTATCGTGTTTTTTCACGAATCGTGAATAACGGATGCCGTGTGAATAAGCTCTTACTGATAATCATCAACTGCTTATAACAGTCCTAGGTTGGACATAGGCCGCTTATAAACCCCATAGCACCCTGTCTTCGGAGTGTCGAGGGGAATAATTGTAGCGCACATACCGCATTAAACAATAATTCTACATCTATTGCTGAAAAGCAAAAAGTTGTTTCAATTTCCGTCGCGTATGGACGTGCGAGTATGTTTCTATTATCCTACTAATATTATAAATTTCAAAGTTTGTATGGATGGATGTATGGATATTTGTTACTCTTTCACGCAAAAACTACTGAACCGATTGGGCTGAAATTTGGTATGGGTATAGTTTGGGAAGTGTGGGAAGACCTCCCACACGATGGACCGACGACATTGTAGCGGTCGCTGGGAGTCGTTGTATGGAGGCGGCTTGGGACCGCTATTCGTGGCGTCGTTTGGGGGAGGCCTATGTTCAGCAGTGGACGTGTACGGGCTGATGATGATGATGATAGTTTGGGACCTGGAATAACATATAGGCTAATGTTTGCGCGGACGAAGGCGCTGGCAGCAGCTAGTCTGTAATATAATGGAGATTATTTTATTTAGTAATTAGCACTTTTGTCGACTGAAACACAGGTTTACCTAGTTCAGGTAAAATTGTTATACTTACTCGTGGCTATATTTATCTATTTATTAAGATAAACAAATTAAACTAGTATTTACAATTGAAACAATTGAGCTAACTGCAGACTGTTGCAAACAATCTACAGATAGCTCAACTAGTCCATATCAATACCAGTCGGAAGCGTCCCCAAGCCGCTGGCTGCATTGCCCCGCTGTATGGCAATGCTAATGCGCTGCGCCAATTTATTGTGCACTTATGTTTTTTTTTCTATCTCTGAGTTTCTTTGAATAAATTTTATTTATTGGTGAACAATCTGGGTTACTTCTTTAAAAGTATTTTTCACAATATAATATAATTTTTTTAAATAATATCAGTCATCTTGTTCCATTATTAAAAGCTTTTCTAATTTTCAGGCACGACAATGCTTTGATTGCATTGTCGAACCTGATTTTTTTTATTGAACTTATTATGTATTGTGTTGATTATAATTTAAAATTATTAATTAATGTATAAACCTGTGGTGTGTTTATCTTATGCTAGCGACGTAACTCGTAAGACTGTACGTTGTAGCTTGTGAGGACATAGTTCATTCACGTCCCCACATTGTATTGTCAAGTGAAACGGACCAAGTGCCTGGAGTGGCCATTACCCACTATGCAAATATGTGAAGGGCGTTGCGAATACCGTCACATCCGGTGTTTGCTATCGGTGACACAATGACACTACTGCTGTTAGTGCTTGTTTGGTTAGTTACCGCACTAGGATTAGGTAAGGTCGAGCCTTGCGATAAAAATATGTTTTATTTCTCTCAAAACAACTATTTAGTTCTAAGCATTGAATAATATGCTAAAAATTTACGAATTCGACGTGACTTGGACACGCAACATTCCACTCAGTACGGTAATACGGTACAAGCCAATTAACTATTGCCTACTAGGTATTTAAGGTAGCATTTGGATCTCGGCGTCCAAGTCTTGGTCGCTTGCGTTTGAAAGTATTGTATACAAGTCCCTACAAAGCGGTGCTGCGCAACCACGGTCCTAAACCATTAATCATATCAAAACTCTTGTTGATTCTTGTTGTCGTGGATGATCGACCATTTCGCGAAGAACCGACAACCGTTGTAATAAACGTGTTCTAGAGTAAAGCCCGCGACTCATCAAACATAGAGTAGGACGCCCTCCGGCGAGACGAGTTGACAATCTGTGAAAAACTGCTAGCAAATGCTGAATTCTCCTTATTCTCCTAGCTGAAGAAATGGCGCTAAGGCAAACACTGGGGAGGCCTCTGCCAAAGCCGGATACTGACCGGTGTCACGGGGCGTAATTTACCATTCGCAACGAGCATGTAACGTTACACTATGTGCTTATCCGTCTCGTTGCTCGTTGCGAGCGCCTACTTTCCTAGTACTGACTGCATGAGCACTCGCTGTGTGATACATATGTACATTACGCCCCATAACACGGGTCAGTACCCGGCTTAAGAATTTAGACGGCGGCGGCGGCGGTCTAACATGGGCTGATAATTTAATTTATTTATTAGCTGACCCGGCAAACGTTGTTTTGCTATCAACCACTGAGGGTTGAAGATTATTACAGTACTAACTAATATCGCTATAAAAAAGGGGTTGGTGTTAGAAAGATGAAAATTGAGGCTTATATGTATTTTTAAAGCCAAATCATTAAAAATAAAATATATTTTTTTTACACAGAAACTAAATTTTTTTTTTGGATTGTGCCTTTATCTTTTAGTTGTATGAAAAATTGTTAACAACCTATTCTCAGACCTACCAATAAAAACACACAAAAAAATATGTATATAAAAATTGGTCAAGCCGTTTCGGAGGAGTTTGTTTACAAACACTGTGACGAGATTTTTATATAGATAAAATATATATTTATTGAGTTATTGATAATTTTTTCATATTCTTAAACACATTTGTTCGTAGGTTGCGGTAGTGCCTTCTGCTTCCACCCAGAGAAAGAGGAAATCTTCATGGTTGGCACAGAAGAAGGCATGGTCCACACCTGCTCGCTCAAGTACAACCGGAACTACGTCAGCTCAGTGCAGGGCCATCACATGCCGGTTTACAGGATCAGCTATAACTTCTACAATAATAGCATCTATGCAACCTGCGCAGGGGATTGGCGGGTCAAGATTTGGGAGGATGGGAGGGAGTAAGTACCTCACGATCATAGATAAATATTTAATATTGGTGTCACTTTAGACGACACAAAAAACTAAACTCGACGAATTTGACAGCATTTTAAATAATGCCGTCCGTTTTAATTCGATCGATAAAAAAGAGAGCATTAGTTTTAGTGCTTTCAAATTAGTTTAGTGATTTCATCCAAGATCTTTATGGTGGACATGGCAGAAGGCATGGTCCACACCTGCTCGCTCAAGTACAACCGGAACTACGTCAGCTCACTGCAGGGCCACCACATGCCGATTTACAGGATCAGCTATAACTTCTATAATAAATACTAGCATCTATGCGAACTCCGCGGGGGATTGGCGTGTCAAGATTTGGGAGTAAGCATACCTTGCCATCATAGATATTAATATACGATATTGATGTCATTTTAGACGGCACAAAAACTAAACTCTTTGACATGCCTTCCTTTTTTGTTCGAGATAAATAATTTGGGGCGTTTTAAAAAAAGATAAACTCACTTCAAATTCCCTTATACATTGTTTTTAAATTTTGCGGGATAAATACTAATCCACTGTGGATAAAATTATTAAAATTATTTATGAGACCACCTCGGGATCATTTTCTATAACAAAAGTGAAAGAGTTTTCAAAATCGGTCCATAATTGACGGAAATATCGAGGACGGAGTTTAAATCAGGGAAGTTCTTAAATTTATTATTTGAAATGAGCTGTAACAATAGTTTTATACGGTTGTTTTGTTCCCAGTGAGCCGCTATTCATGTTCGAGCTGGGTTCTCCAGTGGGCGACGTCAAATGGGCTCCGTACTCCAGTACAGTGTTTGCAGCTTGCACTGCTGACGGAAGGGTAATAACCAATCAATATTTTTTCAACAGAATTTAAAAGGAGATTCGAAGTGTATATTTTTTTATTTTTGTATGTTTGTTACGCAATATTTCCGCCAATTATGGATCGATTTTGAAAATTCTTTCACTATTGTAAAGAAGAAGGTTTTGACGTAATCCCCTAAAAAAAATTACCTAACCCCGGCGATTAGGATTTACCCCGCAAATCTTTAAAAAAAAGTTGAAAGTAGCCATATGTACATACAAAAAAACTCAGGCAAGACAATTAAATCCATTAAATCATAATTGCCACAGTTTGTGGTCAGAGCTCTGTTTGAAATATATCTACATAACTAGCTGTTCCCCGCGGTTTCACTCGCGTAAAATTCTAATTTCACATTTCTAGAGGGATAAAAAGGTATTTTTTCCCGTAAATCTCTCATGGGAATTCAATGTTTTACCACAAAAAGTATGTCACTCTCCATCCTTTCAAGTAACTCTATGCTAAAAATAAGTCGATTAGTTGCTTAGGTAGAGCGTGAAGAAAGGACAAACAAACACACTTTCGCATTTATAATATTAGTTAGGAATGTTAGGATTGTAAGATCAGATGTGTTTTTCATTCATTCACCAACACTGCGATCACCAATCCGCCTGCCAAGCGTGGTGATTATGGCAAATCCCCCTCTACATGGGAGACCATCCACTCGATGGACCGACGACATTGTAGCGGTTGCAGGGAGTCGATGGATGGAGGCGGCTCAGGACCGCTATTTGTGGCGTCGTATGGGGGAGGTCTATGTCCAGCAGTGGACGTGTATGGGTTGATATGATGATGATGATGTGTTTTTCATTACAGGTTTTCGTATACGATCTGAATGTCAATAAATACCGACCGATATGCGTGCAAGCAGTCGTCTCCAAGAAAACGAAGAAGCTTACCCGAATTGACTTCAACAAGATACTGCCTGTTATAGTATGCGGTGACACCAAGTAAGTAATGACTTCCCATTGAAATAAGAGGCGTGGAATCTTTGGGTTCTTTGAGTTTTGCTTGTTGGCGCAAGGCTATGTTTTGGGATTTTTCATTATATTATTTTGTTTTCTACATTTTAACCGACTTCAAAAAAGGAGGAGGTTCTCAATTCAACTATATGTATTTTTTTCTTTTGTATTTAAATGTATGTTACGCGGTATTTCCGTCAATTGTGGACCGATTTTGAAAATTCTTTCACTATTGTATAGAAAATGATCCCGAGGTAGTCCGGTAGATTTATTCCAGAAGGACAAGTAGTTGTCCCGAAAAACTAAAAAAACAGTATAAACACTAAGGAAGAAGACTTCGGTTTTTATTTTTTGCAAAACAATTGAATTATTTAAATACTAGCTGCTGCCCGCACCTTCGTCCGCGTTTTATCGGGATAAAAAAATAGCCTATATGTTATTCAAGGTCCCAAACTATAGGTACCCATACCAAATTTCAGCTTAATCAGTTCAGAAGTTTTTGCGTGAAAGGGTAACAACTATCCGTACATCCATCCTTACAAACTTTGAGATTTATAATATGTATTAGTAGTATAATATAGTAGGAACGATTATCTTGCTTCGGTAATATACATACATTGAACTATAAAACATGTCTAGGAAGGTACAGTCATTAAATTGTACAGGTGCATTAAACGTGGTAATAAAAGTCACATTATGGATAGTAAACCATAGATCATACAAAAACTTGACTACTATTTCGTGCACATACTCGTCGCCTCCATAGCTCAGGGGTTAGAGCACTGGTCTTGTAAACCAGGGGTCGAGAGTTCAAATCTCTCTGGAGGCAAATATCATATTTTGGATTTTCAAACCCACCTGCAAACGGAGGGGTGTTATGTTTATAGTGCCTATCATCAATCTCTGTATATCCTGTCGACGCTCCCAAACGGATGAACTGATATTGATTTAACCCTAGATTCATCGCGGGGATTACATAATGTAATTCACACTTGCAAAAAAAAACAAAAACTATAATTGCTTATTTTTGCCGCTTCGTGTACTTTCAATTAGATATCTACAACACGCTCTCAGATCTTGTTTAGGCATGAGTCTCTCATGGTTAAGTCACAAGAATGCTGCAAATTCCGTGGTTGCAAGTGTGGATTACATAATATGTAATCCGCGACCACTCTAGGGTTAATTTGAAAATAACTGAATAGTGTGCTTAGCTGTATTTGATGAAAATTGGTACAGCCTTTCTAATTTTATGATGGGATTCATCCATGTTTGAATTCAGAAGTCAAATCGTTGGAGCTTTGGTTTTTGTTCAAATTATTATAAACTAGCTTCTGTCCGCGGGTTCGCACGCGTATTTTCGGCTCAATAAGTAGCCTATTATTTTAATTAGGCTATGTTCTAAATGGACGCCTAATTTTATATTGATCTGTTCAGTAGTTTTGGAGCCTCTAGGTAACAAATTAAAATTCATAATTCACTTTTAGCGTTATAAAATTAGTATAATAACGCGATAAATATCCATGAATATTTATGTATTCTGAACGCAAAGTTTAGAAAACCTTGTCACCCTTTAACGGTCAAGCTCCGAGCATCGTAAGCTTGAATCAATTTAATTGAGTGAAATAAATATAGAGAAAACAAAATAGACAAGAAAATCCTTTCACTCGTTTTCAACGCAGGTACCTACGTTGGTTTGTGATTCAATGCAAAAGTTTTTGTCAATCGATCATCGACCTCGACAATCGACCTTCGTTTGGCCACAAACTCACCTGATGGAAAGTGACGATGAGGCCGGCGGTGTATCACGAAGGTCGAGAAGATACCTTCACTCACTTCATTCACCTTCACCTTCATTCACTCTTGCCTTGAAGAGACCCAGATTGTAATTGTCAGGAAAAACAGAAGCAGGCAACAAGTTCCAATCCTTAGCGGTGCAAATGATGAAGGTGGAGGAAATTTACCCTTTCAATTAACCATTAAATTGTTTTCATTTCAGGGGTACATGCCACGTTTTGAAGCTATCCCCTAACTTAAGGGTGATGGTCAAACCACCAAAGAAAGCCGCCGCCGGTATTGACCAACGAAGCCTACAGGTATGTCATATTTTTTTATCATTAAAATGTTACGCGTAGGTATTGGTTACCTATTGTAATGGTTTCGATTAGTTGCTTGACCTAAAGCTTTGCGCACATTATTCAAACGCCAATACCGCGCATAGAAATGTACATTGAAATATAGGCTTAAACTTGTTAGTTTTAAATACATTTTACACTGACAAAATTACTTTCCACAAGCTTCATAAATGATTTACTACTACTACAAACGAGTGGCTCGCGAGCTGTCTGTCTTATTGATGGAATCAGATATTCCATCAATATGGCATCAAGTTATATTCCTTATAAATATTACGGTGTCTGTGCTGTTTAGAATACACTGTGACTTCGATTTTTGGATTGGGCTGAACGGGGATATGTAGATAGATAGATGGATAGAAAATGCTTTATTGCACACTTATTCGTAAGAAACAGAAAAAAGACAATTTTAAAACTAAGTTACAAGTGGCGGTCTTATCGCTCGAGAGCGATCACTACCAGACAACCGTGGTATGTTTTGGGTTGAAACCGGAAAATTAATATTGGCTAGAATTTTTGTGGGTTGAACGGGGAAATACTCTGAAATGCATCTAAATGTCACTAGTT
Organism: Eupithecia insigniata; assembly: GCA_947859395.1. Classification (NCBI taxonomy): domain Eukaryota; kingdom Metazoa; phylum Arthropoda; class Insecta; order Lepidoptera; family Geometridae; genus Eupithecia; species Eupithecia insigniata. Next base: position 5,073,967 of record OX402009.1, on the reverse strand, counting down.
AAAGCCCTCATTTAAATGTGATTTTATTAAATGCACACTTTTGCGCATTACATTTCAGTCGTCGGCAGTCAGAGTGTTGAAAACAGTCACCTGTAGTTCGACCAGTAGTCTAACTATCGATCATAACATTACACATAACGTATAATGCATTATGTGCGTTATAGCCCAGCTACACGCTCAAACATTTGTGCATGCATGATTGCACAAATCAGTTTGTTTAAGCACGATGAGCCGGCTATACGCTCCATCTGGCTTGCCCAAACTGTGTTTGTGCATGTTTGTGATTGCACAAATGTTTGAGCGTGTAGCCGGGCTATTACGCCCAAATACTCAAACGCAACTCGGATTCAAGCATGTTTCAAATGAATAATTTTTGACTGATATTCATTGAAAATTTAAAAATCGGGATTGATAACGCGTTACTCGCGCTTAAATTAGCGTAACGCTTTAGTCGCGTAAATAATTAGTGCACGTAACGCTGATAACGTTATGTGTTATGTTATGATCAATAGTTAGCCTACTGGTCGAACTACAGCTGACTGTTTTCAACACTTTGACTGCCACCGACTGAAATTTCGCATGGATAAATTCGAAAGTAATTTTGTCTCTTTCTGTTAACTTTTCACAACGAAACGGTTCAACGGATCGCATTGACATTTGGCAGGGAGATAGATAATATCCGGGAGATGCATAAAGGCTACTTTTTATACCGGAAAAGAGCGTGCCGCGGACAAAAGCTCATATGTACGTTACTTTTTTATCTCAGAACAATGCATGCGAAGCCGGGGACAGAAAGTAGTACTAATTAATAGTTTTAGTTAATACAGCTTTCTTTTCTATTTTATACAGGGAAGGGACCATTTTGTGACTCGACCAAATAGGTTATTTCTGACTATTTAATTTTATTTTTTTTTTAATTTTTGTACTTTATACTTGTGACAAATAAAATTTTCTGTTTCAATTTTTTATAAGAGCAATGTTTTTGCTTAGTTCGCATCAAAATGGTTCCATCGATATTTCTTTCAGATATTGAAGCTGGACAAGCTATTGACTTTGGTCCGCGACCCCCCCTTCCAAACGGGCGTGGTTGACGAAGTGTTTGAAGATTAATTGGTTACGCATACTTTATCTCATTCGATACTTTCGGCTATGGCCGCACTGCAAGATGGTAGCTTGGGTGATAGATGAGAAAGCAAACGTACGCTTCAACATATAATGTATCTTCAAAATTCACCCAATCTCTTTTATACGATAAAGCTAAACGCAATTTTTTTCTTATTAGTACTAAAAAAAAAAAATATCTGTTATCCCTTAAGGTAATTTTTTCTTTTAATCAATAAATATTGGATCTTTAAATCACTTATTCATGTTTAAATTTTTAAAAAGATTTTTTTTATTTTTTTGTCACGCTAACCGACGACGTTCCAAGCTTCCATCTTGCAGCACGGTATAAGGGGATGCATGAAAGCGAATCAAATTACAAAAGAAATGTTTGTGATTTAAGGGCAATATGCATATCTTCAAAAGTTCACTTCAATTCGCTTACATTGCGCCTCGACCCTATGTTCTCTTAATATGTACTCGTAATTTTCTGTAGAAACGAAAGCCTAAAAATTTACAAGTAATTTTGCCTGTCTTTGGTATTATTGTTTTTGTAGTCAAAACTCAAAGTGCTTTATTTCCTTCAGACCTTACAGGACTCATGGATACGTCACAAAATTAAAATTACATAAATAAAACTGGGAAATTGACTTTTTGTTCACTTCAATCTTTTTAAGGATAAGAAGCGGAGACGAAACCTACTACTAATTTACCATGTTAGGTTATTATTTTTCGAGTTGGAGCAAAACTCGTCCCAACTCCCAAGCTAGGTCTTTTGTTATATATTATTTTTCGAGTTGGAGCAAAACTCGTCCCAAGCTAGGTCTTTTGTTATAATAGTTTTAAGTAAAACCGCCTAGGTTTTAGAATTTTTGCTATAATATTTACTTTTAAGATACGTTTGTATGACAAGATTGTTATATGTTTCAGATTATGAAGCTGGAAAAACTTCTAAGTTTAGTCCGCGAGCCGCCCTTCAAAACTTTTGTCGAGGAAAAAGTGGAGGAAGATTAGAACTAGAGGTTAATTCATTACCTATTTAATGCCGTTTCGTAAGTATTTTTAGACGATCTAAAATAATTATGTTGATTTTATTAGTATTTATGAACTTCTGTTGGGAAAGTGGTGTCGTTACCTATCATGAATATAAAGATAATTCGATTGTTGTATTGCCGTAAAAATATAAAATAAAACGAATTTCAATTGATTTGGTGATTTATTTGCTTGAATGACTAGTTTCAAATTTAAGCCGATATGGCAATAAACTCTAATTTAACAACTATGTAACAAGAGAAAATAAATAGACTGTCATTTGTTCTTAGTTTAAATCTCAAATCACAAGATGCTTACTCTTATTCAGTTCCAATCTAAAAAAATACTCAAATCATTATTAATATATATATATATATATATAGATAGAAGATGTTTTTTTTTCACAAACATACAGTACACAACAAAATCGAACATATACAATCGATAAGAATCCAATAACTTATTGTTACGTTAAAAAATAAAAAAGAACACTTATAAAATTTCTTAAAATTACACTTATCAATAAAACTAAAATTTAAGTACAAATAAATAGGTATTTAATGTTTAGTACGAATTTAAAGTTAAGTACCTAAATAGTAAGTACCTACCTACTTGTGACACGTATGACAGTGCCGCCGCGAGATGAGCCAAAACGAATCAGTCATCTTTTTGCTGTTTTTAATACAACAATGTAAAAGTTCCGTCTACATACAATAAAGTGTTTATAAATAATCAATCATTTGGTGAGATTGAATTGATTGAGAATCCGCCTGCCAAGCGTGGTGATTATGGCAAATCCCCCCCTACATGGGAGACCATCCACTCGATAGACCGACGACATCGTAGCGGTCGCAGGGAGTCGATGGATGGAGGCGGCTCAGGACCGCTATTTGTGGCGTCGTACGGGGGAGGCCTATGTCCAGCAGTGGACGTGTATGGGCTGATGATGATGATGGTGAGATTGAAATTGAACTCGAGATTGAAACTGATTTCAAGAGTGAGCATCCGATTTATGATCGATATTTTAATACATCTATAAAAATGCATATTTTAATTGCTACAGTGGGTTGACTAGAATATAATTATCAAATCCTAAATAAAAAGTAGTTTTAATACAAAAGTCGTGCAGTTCTCTAGAGTTATCTAACATTGTGATGATTATAAAATAGAAAGAATTGAGTATAGTTTAGGATGACACTTAAATTATTGCTTAGTATTCTATTCGTGACTAGAAGTTGACTTAATTTTAATACAGTTCTATCATAGATAAACGATGTCATTTAATAGCTTAAGTAAATAAAAATACTACGCAGTTTGCTTCGATGGAGGTGACAATGCGTTTTGCACATTGGTCACTTTACACTCTAATTTGTTTGTGGCGTGTCGATTTTATAAATTCAATACTACTTGGTTTTTAAGTTTTTTTTTATGTTCACCAGTTTTGAGACTTAGCTATGCGAAGCTATACCTATTTCTTTTGTACCTATGTATATTTCTAGTCTAGTATAAAATTACAATTTCCGACACACTGTCTAATAAATTAAAAAATTTAATGGAAATTTCGCATGCTACGTTGTCGGTGGCATATGAATTATATGCGTGAGTATACCTGCGAAAACTTCCCATTCTCGCTGCCCGTCACCGGATAAGATTTTTGACGGCAACTGAACCTACCATATTACCTACCTATTTAATTAGTAATATTTAATTAGTTGAGGTAATGTTGAGTGTAACAAGATGCAACACAAACAAGGTTCGTAGTTAACCCGCTCTCATTCTAAAGAATAATGATAGTGTGCATATATGTATCTTACTTCAAAGCGTGTCATGGATACAGTAGCTTTGGTCCAAGTTTCTCGTTTCTCTCCACTGCGAAGGCTCCTAGCTTTAGGTCGAGGAATGCGCGAGCGTCGTTTGGAGCGGGCGCCTCGCGACCCACGAAAGGAATCTAAGACACAAAAATTTTACTGAAATACACACACATACACACACATATTACATGCACATTATTAATTCATTGACTTCCCAGCCTCGGCGGTGCGACCCGGAGAAGCTCACCACCCCGCATCAATGAACGATGAAGTTGGACAATGTCCGTCTTGCCGTGAAAGTGTTAGTTTTCAGCAAAGGCGAAATTAGCGCCAAACAATCAAGTGATCGCAGAACATGTGCTAAAAATACAGGACGCTGCTGCCCCCTTCCTCTGATAGGTTCTAATAGGCTGCGTTCACTTTGGACACGTTTTGCGCTAACACCCAAATCGGCCGGCCATATACCACGCGAGGACAAGTTAGAGTAACCTGTCCTCGCGTGGTATATGGGCGATATAGATATAGTGTAAAACGCTATATCTATGAAAATAAGGTTCAATTCACCTGAGCCAATGGATGCAGATGTCTCTCTGGGAACTCCCGCTGATGTGCTAACACCCAATCCGCTGGCCACATTGTACCGTTGCGGGGAGTGAACGGTAAAATCAGAGTGTACACGTTGTTTGTTGCTGAGAAGGCTACGCGGTAGTAGTGCCCTGAAAGAGAGAAAGAAGTAATTTGAAATTCTTAAGAGGGCGATAAGCCGTGGGGTTGCGGCGTACGAATATCGACCCCTCCAACTCAACCCGTGGATGTCGTAAAAGCCGACAACACCAACACTGCGATCACCAATCCGCCTGCCAAGCGTGGTGATTATGGCAAATCCCCCCCTACATGGGAGACCATCCACTCGATGGACCGACGACATCGTAGCGGTCGCAGGGAGTCGATGGATGGAGGCGGCTCAGGACCGCTATTTGTGGCGTCGTACGGGGGAGGCCTATGTCCAGCAATGGACGTGTATGGGCTGATGATGATGATGATGATGAAGAGGGCGATATATGACGCCATTTTGTGAAAAGGATAGGTATAGGATTTCGCGTTCATAAGAGCGGGACAGATCAGAGCGTCGTAAGCACAAAAATCATGTTTTTGCTTAATGTCTAATAAGGACTATATGCAAAAATAAGCCGAAGGTTGACTCGGTATTCTATCATTTAATTCGGTGATGACCATAAAAAATCTTGTGATTGATAGTTTAGGAGAAATACAGTAAGAAAAGTAAAATAGAGAAGTACAGTACCTAAGAAAATAGACGGTATCTACTTAACTCAATTATTTCAGAATTTTCTGATATTTTAAAATAGTTTTTTTCTCACGACTCGTGAGTGGCACTTTATAATGAGGTCTTAACCGAACAGATATCACTGCAGCTCAGCGTAGCAAGTCTTTACTGACGTAATTGCGTGTTCGACACGTAGGTAATAAGTAAGGTAATATAATAAGGTGAATAAGTATTCGCTGCGGGCAGACGGTCGTGAGGTGGACCGAAGACATGGATTGGATACACCAGATGCCTACCTAGCTTTCAATAATTTTATTAGACTTGTCTATGTTTTTCTAATTTAAATAAATAAAGTGCGTAAAATATTTGGAATTCATGCCTTCAACTATGCTTCAACTTCAATAATTTACACAATGTCTGAAAATTTCTCGATTGAAACTATTTATTCATAGTGATATAATTTTTGGTCTATGTAGGTACTCTTTCGAGCGTACAAAGATGTTATACTTCGATTTTAAATAGCATGCGAGTCATAAATTGTAGATAAAAATTGTTAGGGTAAGCCCAGGATACATGCCGCACTGAGATACGTGCCTGGTTTTCAAAAAAACCTAACTTACCAAAGTCGCAAAATAAAACTAATAGGTTAAATAAGAAGCGTATGCACCACACACCTTTTCCCTTGCAGGTCATTCTGTGGATCAGACGCGTCTTGCTCCTACGGGCGGTCAAAGATGTAAATCGTTAGATATGCCCTGATACCAAAAACTGTGGCATTGTCTTTGAAGTGTGTAGACGTGCGCGCCGCGCCGGCACCGCGCCGCTGTTTTCTCACGCCGCCGCTGGCGCCGTCTCTATCAGTCGCGTCGGTGCGACGACCAGCAACCAGACCGGAGAATCTGTTCAAAACTCTCCAATAAACATATCATTTATCTCTCCAGTACTTAAGAATGTAGTCTCCTTCAAGGTTTTCTGTGATTGCGGTTGCTAGAAGAAGTAGAAATCTTCAGCAAACCACTGCTATGTTTCTTAGAGAGTTTTGATAAAACAGATTATCTATACAGTCTGGTCGCTGGTCGGCGCGCTGACTGATCGACTACACATTGGGTAGCGACGGAGTGGCAGTGGATAGTCTCGAAAAAACGCTCGCTCCTCTCGCTGTTATTACTAGAGATGAGTCCGGTATTCAATAACTAACTCAGTACCTGTTAGCATGGTCCTAAAATATCTAACGCTATTGTAAAATCCGCATACCGCTAGGGAATAACTGTGCAAAGCGAGCATCGCGCCTAACCGACCGTGAGCCATAACTACCCAACGCTTCAATACCTATACTTACCTAACCTATCATCTACTCATAGATACTAGCGGACCGTTCACCCGTAAAGTTATGTAGCTGCAACAAGTATTTGGTATTTCTAACCAAATCGGTTAGAAATATATTGGGTAGAAATCAGGACAGGTATAGAGTATTGTAACGTTATTGGGTACCAGTTGGTACTAGCGGAATTGACGGAATTGAAACAAAATACCCAACTAATAACCGGTAGCCAAAATAACTAATAACTCCCATCCTTAGTTATTACTGTGTACCTTAAACTAAGTACCGACCTATCAAATGAAAGCTCTTGTAGCCTAGATCGAGCTGTATTTTTTTTTTGTTTTGAAATATGAATTCGTACATCGCTTTCTACTAAAAACTTAGCGAACCTCTTTGACCATTTATCCAGGAGAAAGCAAAAAACAATAAGAATCCCATTTTTAAATGGTTTATTGATTTTTTATTATTTTTGCGCCTTACGTCTTGCAATAGCAATTTCAAACCGTCATAATATGTAGCTCCGGAACAGTAAATTTATTGTAAACTATGAGGATGACATGATCACTCTGATCAAACCCTGTTTAATGAATAAAGATATAAAAAAAACTCGAAACAGACGATTCAAACTAAAACAGTCACGACGTTACGGTTAGGGGCTAACTACTATTTAATTTTAAATACCTACATAAGAGACAAAAAATCCAACCATGCCGGCGCGGCGGCGCCGCCACGCTGACCGTGGAGTTCGGCAAGGTCGGGTCGCACGTCTAAATCTGTGTACCACAGATTAGCTGGTAGTTTTACTTTGTTCATAGTCCAGTTGCAACGCTACAGCAGCGGAAGGAAAAATAATAGTTATTTAATTATATCGCAATCCTAAGAGTGAAATGTTACGCCTTTGGATTTATTTGTATTTTAACAATTTATTGTTGCATTTGCGAAATGCACGCGATGGCATTTTGAGACACTTTTCAACAAAAAATTACAAACTTAAATAGGTCCAGCTAGCTGCGTGTTTAGATGTACACTGATTCCAAATGAGTGAGCTATCTCATTTCGCGTGGCACACAAAACGGCGCGGTCTCACTACGGTAAGGGCCTATCTAACGAATTACATCTTTGCGGGCGGTCATCTTCGTGGTGAACGCGAAAAACGCGTCTCATTTTATTACATGACTCGTGCATGACTATTTACTGTTTCATAACTTTCATGTTGTAATAAATTCCTTTCTTTTTTATTATATATTACACAGGTTCATTATATACACATATAGGTCTCAATAATTACTCTATCGAATTCCGTTTACTATTCATATCGAAAAGGATAGACGCCTCAATTTTCAGCGGAAAATATGCTATTAGGAGCCTTTAAGGGCATCTATCCCCCCATACAGGATATCATTATTTTAATATTTTGATTAATATTAATAAAGTAAATAATGACGTATTTTTTATCATGATGGTGAATGTTAAAACTCAGATGTACAATTTTTTGTTACAATTACTTAAAACATTTTTAATGTTTATTTTACTTATTTTATTCTATAGGGCATCTACCCACACAGGCATGTATCCCCAAAATAAGGTCTGCAAAATTTTTATTCCTGAACAATCAGTAATTTTTAGGTCAATAAAACCAGTTGATAATGTGAGATAAAACATTAATTATCTTTATTCATTGAAATTATTCACAACAAATTACTAATTTTAAAACTACAAGGCACTTTCAAAAAGTCCTAATTGTTTTTATAATTAAATCAAAATTAAAACAGCCAATAATCATAACTAGAGATTGCAATCCGGTTTATTCGAAATCCGAATTAACCGAATTAACCGGATAATTTATCAGAAAAAAATAACCGGTTATAAGCATCGAAATCCGGTTAATTCAAATAATTATTTGTAGTAATTGATAATATTTTTAAGCAAAAATTAATTAGCTTGTGATCGTTAATACAATACCTACAATACAATATGATAATTTCAGACTTTAATTTTAACATAAAAATTACAAAGTTCATATTTACACATAAAATAAAAAATAAAATACAAAATAAGTATATGACACTGGTCAAGAGTGCACATCATGCACTCTTGTCCAGTTCTCCATGAAGAGGCAGTCGGTGTTCAGCCTCTTTGCGATAAGCTGCAGATAGCTGTTATCGCGCAGCTGGTGCATCAGGGACGACATTCTGTTGCGGATGATCGCGTAGAAGTCGTTTACGCGTGCATCCGCAAATATCCGCGACGAGCTACAGAAGCGCGGCAGCCCCATCAACAACCTGAACCCATTGTTATATTGGACACGCAGGGGAATTCCAGCATCGCTGTGTGTAACTGACCCATAGGCTGCACGTACTCGTTTAAAATGACTGGCAGTACACTCTAAACAGACTCGTTTTTACGGCCGTACTACATCACACAAATCTACGGGCCAGCATATTGGCTCCGACTGATAATGCTCTGCGTTCCCTTTCCACATCTACATCATCCATGAGGGTCTCGGAGACCAAGAGGCTGAACTTCGACACTCTTTTGAGTTACTACTACACTACTACGCGTTTACTTGCGTTTTACCCATGAGGCCCATGAGCCTCCGCATACGGCTCACAAATGCTCAACAGCTTCCTTCGAGCTCTGATCGATGGGCTCAGCAGTACCATGTCATCGGCGTAGCTTATTTTATTTACTTCCACACCATCAATAGAACAGCCAATCCCGGTACTGCTAAGCCCCTTGATCAGACGGTCCATGTAAAGGTTGAAAAGCCGAGGTGAAGTCAAAACTGAGCTGAGCTTCGTGCAAAGTAACATGTTGACTGAGATGTTCATTAAGCACCCCGTCCAGCACCTTCGCTATCACCGATGCTAACGACAAATACGCTTTAACCATAATTTTTAAGGTATCTAAAACCTTGAGCTTTTTTGTTTTTGTAATTCTAAAATAATTTTTTGGACTTACTAGGTTTCTTTTTAGGTTCGGTTGGTGGTGACGATACATTCTGTAGTCTTTTGTCTCTTTCATACTAAATCTCTTCTTTGACGTTCCAAAATATCTTTATGTCCTTCTCATTAATGCTCAGAGTATCCCTCAATACTAACCTGACTTACTTGCTTCTTTTGATCATAAAAACATTAATGCCTAGCTTGTTACCGAATCGTGACTAAAGCCCTGTCTTATTATGCTAGGTTTCAAACTTATCAGAAACAATCGTGTTGGATTAGGTGTTGAAATGAAATGAAATGAAATGAAATGAAACGACAATCTTATATCATCAGCATAGGGGAGTATAACTAATCGCCTATGCAAAATGACCATCCGATCTGCTCTGTAGTTTTATCTTCTTTTTTTAGAAGTAATATCCAAACTTTTACTTTTATGATACGAGTGTGATGAGAAAGTTTGTAAATGGATAGATAAATGGATGTTCGATACCTTATATATATAAAAATTATATAAATACTTAGTTTACTAAAAAACTAGTTAAAATTACACTAATTGAATGATATTTTTAAAAATTCTTCAATTATTCAAATTAACCGAATTATCCGGATTAACCGGATTCAAAAATGATTAAAGCTTAATTAACCGGTTAAGAAAATTATCCGGATTTTGCAATCCCTAATCATAACATAATACTCGGAAGTCACAGTAATCAAAATAATAATGACAATCATAATCATTCTAAAATACATTCAATATAAGTATGTCACTAAAAAAAATATTTCATGTCATATTTTTCTTTCCAAAAGCCAAGTTTGTTGTTCAATAGTTTTGTTTTAAACTTTGCAGCCATTATAGCCTATTGGCCAAGCAAGGGCCTATGAAAGTCACGGGTAACAGCTGCGGGCAGCCTACAGCTGTTTCCCCCGACCTTTATTGCAGGACCGTCATTGTGGGGGTCTTTTGAAATTACCCAATTAGTAATTTTTACCTTTAGTAGCTCTCTCCCACACGAACCCGTCGGCGTCAGCGCCCCCTCTCGTCAGCCAGGAGACTCGCGCCACGTCGGCTGCGTGGATCCCGATCTCCGCGTACTCAGCCCAGGGCAGCAGGTCCTTACTGGCAACAAACATTAACTCATAACTAAGGCATTATAGGGTTGCCTTGACCTTGATAGGGTGACCTCAACAACGAACGAGAAGCAAAAATAAAACATTCTTAAGGCTGATAAAAAAACACTATCAACCGATTGTTCGTACGCAGAATGATCAAATCTCTTCATCAAATGCTTGGTGGGTTGTTTTTCCGTAAAGGTTAGTTGATCAGACTCTTAGCAATCATTGATAATCAACAACCCAATCGCTAAATTACGAATTTTTCTAACGTTAAATGTGAATTGTTTTCATTCAACTAAATCAGCATTCAAGCAACCGGCTGTAAGCCAAAGAGAATTAAATACTTGAAACTGCGTTATTGCTGGGCGCTGTTTATAGGTAAAATAGATAAAATAGACTTTACGCTTTTGTAACAGGGTTCAGTTATCATTAATCAGTATAAATAATAGATTCAGGCGTTACTTTGCGGAAATCCATTGCACAATATTAGAATGAAGAAATATTTAGTAACAATTCCGCGTATAACCTTCTCTGATAGTATTCATCAAAGTAAGTTGTCTACTAGTTTCGTCTCTCCACGAGACATCTTCAGGACACCACAATACTCGACCTTGACATTGAGATTGGTAAGCACAGCAACACCGACAGAGTCCCGCCAGTGATGTTGCCTCTCCGAGCTCCGCGCGCCAAGTACACTTGGCGCTCCTCCAGATAACGGACGTTTGAGGGATAAGATACCGCTCTTACGCCAGACAATGGTAGTGATTCAGATGAAATAGAGTATCAGTTGTCAGTCTTATTCAGTCTTTATAAAACTGAAACTGTTGTTAGTGTCAGTGTGTGATTTTTACCTGACAACAGCTCCCAGTAATGACGTTGTTTCGAGCCAGCACCTAGCCCCAGCTTGCAGCAAGGCACGCAGCACGTGAGCTGCCGTGCGTCGCATATTGCGGCGGCAACACGGCGGCGTGTTCCGACCGGATAGAATGTAGGACGGTGTGCCTTGTACGGAGGGGAAGCACCTCTGAAATTAATAAATAATAATTTAATAAATACTTAGACCTATCCACACAGCATCATCTGGCCCCAAAGTAAGCAGAGCTCGTTTTATGGGTAGGTACCACCAGATGACTGATATGCGACATAATACACCCAGATCAAAACCAATATCATCATCATCATCAGCCTATACACGTCCACTGCTGGACATAGGCCTCCCCCGTACGACGCCAGAAATAGCGGTCCTGAGCCGCCTCCATCCATCGACTCCCTGCGACCGCTACGATGTCGTCGGTCAATCCGAGTGGATGGTCTCCCATGTAGGGGGGGATTTGCCATAATCACCACGCTTGGCAGGCGGATTGGTGATCGCAGTATTAAACCAATATATGCAGATCATATAAATAGATTATTTGTCCCGGGGCAGGAGACGAACTCTACCCTCCTGAATTTTTAGCAACAGATTTTCGTCCACTACGCCACTGAAGTCGCCAAGAAGGAACTTAATGTTAGCTTAAAATGTTTTATTTACGCTAAATATTGTTCATAGTAACTCCCGCGCGGATTTACGACATTTACGAACGAAACTTAACTAGTAGTTAACCCCTAACAATATCGTCACCGTTTTAGTTTCATTCTTCTGATTTCTTAAGAGACCCAATAACGCAATAATTTATTTTAAAAATCAATAAAAGACATAAAAAGTAAAGATGTGCGACTGTGAATGATTTCATTCGAATTATTCGACTTGACAAGTCATTCGAACGATTCGAATGATTAGAGCAAATTAGTAACTAATTTGGTTAGTAATCGCGAGTCATTCGTTCGACTGCCTGAGTGGGTTTCGATTCAATTCCCGCAGGAGCGACGAATAATTCATTCATCACTCAAAACCATCGGTTGACTAACAAAGTCGAATCGGAGCCATGAATGATCCATTCGTAGATACATTAGTAATTACTAATTAGTAGTTTCATTCGACTTTGAAGATTAGTATATTACTAATATTCAAGTCGAATAAGGAAATTAGTAGTTGTTCATCATTCGACTAGACAGATAATTCGCAGTCGCGCATCTTTAATGAAAAGGGATTCTTATTGTTTTTTTGCTTTCTTCTTGTTCTGGAACGACGATTAGGCCTCACTAAGTTAACACCAATCTTTCACGCAAATCAGATCAACAACAGTTGGATAGTTAGGTATGCTCGAAGTTAGATACTATTTCACCATACAGTCAAATCACCCAAGCTGCCATTGAAATCTTTGTTCACTTCATTAATAACAAACAGGATGTTTTCATGGAATACATAAATAGGGTCCAAAATTATAAGGGTATATAAAAATTTTAAATCAGCTAAATTGCAAATAGAAGCATTTAAAATACCTACTTTTTTGTTTTAGATTGTAAATAAAATACTCAAAAACTAAACTGCTTTCTCAATATTAGAGCAGAACTACCGTTGAGCCATATTTAAAAAAAAAAAATAACCAGGATAAATGTAATAAGCTTCCTCACATACCTGAGATTCCTTCTTACACCCAAACCACTGCATTCGTCCATCCTCTCTAATCACAACCTTGACTCCCAGCATTTTGTACAGAGCCATTCTGTATTCTCTCATTCGCCTCGAGGCTTTTTGTCTTGATACTGGACTCTTTAGTACTGCTCGTCCTGCTTCAAATTTGTTTGATCGTTTTTGGATCTGAAATATATGTATCAGCCATCTTTACAACCTGGATCAGTATGTCAGACTGAGTTATGATAATTTTTATGCTCTAAGAATTTTATCCCCAATGACACATGTATCCCATTACACTAGCGCAGCTCAACACACCGGGCCACATTAAGCATATTACATGTGTTTAGCTTTACAAATAGTTTTCCTAAAATGTTATAGCAGCAAGTTTAACTTTTTTATTTTCAATACCCCTTTTTTGGCCACAACCTGGTGGAGTGTAATGATAATTAAATTTTTAGGAAATCATGATTACTGGAATGAGTTAGAACTTTATACTCACTTTTATATTCCTAATTGAAGTTTGTAAGTACAAAGACTCAGGTAATGGAAGAGTAAATGGCAAAGGCAGTTCACGAAGCAGGGAGGTCCGTATCAGTAATGCATGCTGCCCATGCACTGCATCACACAACTTTCCGGAGGCATCTTTGGTGTATTGTAATGTCCAATCTGCGTAGTTCCACTTCACATGCTGGCAAACTATGTGAGCATTTCCCACAGGGATAGCAATAGCTTGTGTTGGATTAGCTGTGGCCGCTATAGCAGCCTGCTGTAGTGCCTTTCGAGACACTCGCGTTGAATCAGGTACGAATAAAACAAACTCGGTAAGAATATAAGTAAAAGGATTTAGATCATAGGGCAACGAGTTCAGTCTAAACTCTAATGATAGCACCTTCACGTGGCGAAGAGTCTCGTTGGTAGCAGAAAATGGAAACGGAGGATACGGCGGCCTCTCGCTGATAACGACAATTGGCATGTTCGGGTACCAGGAAACGAAAGATTGGACACTATCGGCAACATCATTTTCGAAATCCTCAAACTGCCGGAATACAACAGTCACCAATTTGGATAAATGTCGCGTAGCTCTCGGCTGCGGTGGACTTGGAGAACTTACAACGGTGATGGGATAGAAATCCCGAAACTGAGGATATAAATAGCCGGTTATGGAAATTGCAACAACGATCAATAGAGATAGAAACACTTTGAACTTGAGACGACCACGGCAGAGACGATACAGCATTATTTTCATAAAGTCAGTCCCTATTCCCTAAAATAAATACATAAGTGAAATCATTTCATTTTTGATTGCCAAATTTTCGATTACCATTTCCATTTTCCAAATCCATTACTTTTTTTTTCGAAGAGCATACAAAACTGACGTTTTTTTGGTTTGAACTTTAACTTCTTGGTTAATGGCTCTGCATCTGGATTGCATTGACGCAATGAGGTAAAAACTAAAACCCGACTACATAAAAGTCTTAAACAAGCGTTCACCTATTGTCCTTATCATTTTCTTTCGATACTTAGGTAGTCGAAGGCCTTTGTTACTAATTGTACCGTAGGTGTATGGGGTGGGTGCCTCCGACTACCTAAGTATCAAAAGAAAATGATAAAGACAATAGGTGAACGCTTGTTTAAGACTTTTATGTAGTCGGGTTTTAGTTTTTAACTATATTTTTTTATACCTTTTTGCTAATAGCTTGAGAATCGAAAGTTAGAAAAATGGTTTTGGAAATTACAAACAAAGACCTTTGCAACGATACTACACACGAGCATATTTTATTTACTAACATTGAAATTTTCAACCCTTTCTTCGACCCCCGCTATCTCGTTAGACCCCCATTTTATCTGACGTCACATGCGACGAATCATATGACACCTCATTTGTTGAATAGTTTCAGCGCTACGAGGGAACATAAAAACAGGCTACATACATACATACATGGGGTGTCAAAATCATAACCCTCTCGTAGTCGGGTAAAAATGGCACCCGTTTTGATATATATCTAGTGTCAAAATCAATGAATTTATATACTAACTAGAATATAAATTCCTTGGTCAAAATAAAAAGCGTGATTATTTTTCATAAAAGATTGCATTGAAAAACCCTCATTTTACCAATGTCCGTCTCATGATAGCATCGCAAACTTTTTATATGGATTGCAGATTATTTTATTAAACTTTTATAGCAGTATTTAAATAGACCTAGAATTTTTTAGTATTTACAATAAAGAAAAAATATTGATTATGATTGTGAACACATAGAGAGAAAGGATTTACAACTAATTGCAACTTTAAATAATTATTATACAGAGTGTAACAAAAATAACGGACCAAACTTTCATGCGGGGTTCAGCTGAACAAAGAACACGGAAAAAAGCTTTAAAAAAATCCCGACTTGTTTTTCGAAAATATAAAAACAAATCATCAGACTAGACTAGGCAATAACTGATGCATGTGATTATTATCATAGAACCAAGGAAAATGCATTTGAGGTATCACCTACCGCATCTAAGGCATCAAAAGCGTCGTCACCCGCTCCGATGATTTGAATTTGACCGCCACGGTCAACGACCCGCCATCATCAATAAAGGTGTTTTGTGTTTTAAAGGGAGTGTAAGCTGGTACGTAGGCTTTTTTGATGAAAATAAGCACATACAACCCTGTCTAGTAGTATTTTTGTTTTTAAATAATTCGGATTTTAAACAAAATATTTTTCCCGTGTTCTGTTTTCGAACCTGAACCCCCCCTGAAAGTTTGGTCCGTTATTTTTGTTACACCCTATATAGGTGCGGCATTTATTTTATTACTTATGGCATAGTTAATTTTCGGGGAGAAGCAGAGAGATAAAATAGGTATATTAATTCATAGAAGTTGGAAGAGGAACATCAGGGGGCGCGAATCATTATAAGGACAGAAAAACAATAGGGCCACTGAAAAAAATGTGGTCTACGTGACCTTCATCTATGCCAGACTCACATAAAGAATGATCCCAGCACGGCTATTCTAACTCGATCGAAAAGTTGCCGTGACTCGAAATCAGACACAAATACGCGCGAAGTTCAAATAATCCGCGCGAAATTCAAATATTTTAGCGGTTTTTAATATTTTCTGCATTCTACAAGCAATATCAATAGCAGAAAAGGAGCTTAACGAAAATTGTAAAACATTTTCTATGAACCCATATTTTAACTAATTTCGATTTGCCTCTACTTTGCGAGAAATTAATAATTTAGTAGATTTATTATTAAAATCAAGATATTACTAAAAGCTCCATTAATCGTACTTTATTGGAACAAGGGTTGATAGAAAAGGTCAGCGATTTATGAAAAACTACTTTTTAGGTAGTTTTATTCCTTGTAGAACTCAGAAAATATTAAAAACCGCAAAAATATTTGAATTTCGCGCGGATATGTGTCAGATCCCAAGTCGACAAAACTTTTCGATCGAGTTTGAATAGCCCTACTGATCCAAAGTCTGGCAAGGAAGACAGACAGGAGTGCAATCGCGATATGTTCGGTTGAACATCGGCATAATGCTTACCTTTAACAAGTTTTGAGTGATTCCAAAGATCCGTCCAAGACTTCTGGAGATAATTATTAGGAAATAGAAGAAATGGAAATGTTCAAGTGAACCTAACTGAGCCGCCGCCCCGCGCCGCCGCCGGCCGCTTCCCTAATTTCTATTTCCAAATTTTCTATAGTTTTGTTCGTTTGTGTTAGCATAAATCCTCCGTCTGTCTGTATTGAAAAAGGATTTATTTTGACATTTGAGACAAAATTTACTAAACTTTCCTTGTTACGGTCATATGCGGTGTGACGCCATAAAAGAAGAAGTTGAAGTTGAGTCGTCAGCAAGGAATTTTTATACTATTGGTCGTCAGTCATCCTTCATACCAACATACCAACCAATCAAATCAGCGTTGCCTTATAAACGGATTAGTTCGTATTTGTACGGATTTCGTCCAATATATATATATATGTATATCATATGTAGATAAGTCGAATACGGATGACTTGAGACAAAGTTTTGGGTTGAGCTGTTTACGAAACCTTCTGTAAAAGTGTGTTGTACCAAATAAAAACTAAATAATAAATGTCATTATTTATTATTACACCATTTTCACCGTAAATAAGAAGTCTTAGGTCATGTCATAGTAATTAGTTGTCCCTATCAAATAAGTAAAACCCCTAAAAAAAACTACGAATGAATTTTCTCCACCATAAATGTTTAAAGACGAAACAAAGGAATAAATTATGGACAGTTAAGATAGCAGGTTTTCAAAAAAATCAACACTACTTCGAACTAAATCACCTGTTTTGATTAAAATAATATCCTGTTTTGATTTAAATATCGATATAAACACGTTAAAGACGATGAATAAATATAATAATATGTATAAATAAAATTATCTTAGTTGTTTCATTTCTGTACGGAATTTTGCTCAGAATTGTTATACGGATTTTGTACGTATTTTTGGACGAAAATACGGAACTCATGTTCCCTTATCCATATGGCAACACTGAATCAAATCACAAATCTCTTCAAAAACTGATCGTCAACAATTTACTTACACCACAAAATTCACATTCCCGTTTCATGAGTAATTTGGTATAACAACCGTAGTTATTGTATCCTCTTTGCTTTGCTTTAACGTAGCCACAACGTAGCTGTTTTCTTGGTGCATCAAAATCCACTTCATATATACAGAGTACAGTAAAATGGAAGACAACAAAGCTCTTGAATTTGAACCTTTGGAAGCCACACTGCGAAATGTTGTCGAGCAAACATCTTTGCGATGGATTTTTGTTGGAGGCAAAGGTGGTGTTGGAAAAACAACCTGCAGGTAATAACTTCTAAAATATACTGCAATTATTCTGTAAAGGAAACACCTTTGTTACAAAAACGCTGTGTACATTATGTACTGTAACCCTGTAACCAACATGTAAAATCTATAGCATGTCACATTTTATTTTCAGTTGTAGTTTAGCAGTCCAACTCTCGAAGGTTCGAGAGTCGGTTCTGATCATCTCAACAGATCCAGCTCACAACATCTCTGATGCTTTTGATCAAAAGTTCTCCAAGGTAAGGTCTAAACTTAAAACACCAACTTTGTTGAGATGTCTTACCAATAAAAGTCAAATTTTTTTTTTTTATAGGTTCCAACTAAAGTTAAAAGTTTTGAGAATCTCTTTGCGATGGAAATTGATCCCAATGTTGGTTTGAATGAGTTGCCAGAGGAGTACTTTGAAGGAGAGACAGAAGCTATGAGGCTCGGCAAAGGTGTGATGCAGGAGATAGTCGGAGCATTCCCTGGTATTGATGAGGCCATGAGTTATGCAGAGGTAAGTCTGACATTTCAGTGATGTTATTAACAGGTTTTGGTGCTAATAGAATGGCAAGATTTCTAGGTTAGGTAGTAATTTTACTTACTACCTAGCTTAGAAATCTAACCATACAGCAAATTTTAGACTTTGCTACCAATAGAATCAGCACTGAATAATTTCTTACCTTTCTAATGTCTGTGTAGGAGCACTGACCCCGCACATGAAAGTGTAGGTATTGTGCATTTGGGTCTCAGTTAATGCTTGTTTTCAATATCAATACTGTGCTTCTGACTGGAGTAGGCTAGCACAATTACAGTTTTAAAATTTCTAACTGTAGATCTAATCCTAGTGCTTGTAAACATTACTTGTGACCTGTTTTTTTAAAACCATACTTTACTTAAAATACTTTATTTAAAAACATGAAGATTGCAGTAATATTTAAATTGCATTATTTAAAGCACAATTATAATTTATAACTTAATGGCCCAAAAATTAGTCCAAATGCGGAAAGCAGAGTACCTAAACCAAATCAAAATCAATGTCTGTTTTTATGGACTAAGTTGTCTGAAGTAAAATAATGTTTCAAAGTGTGCAGTTATTTATATTTACACGAGTTTTGATTCATGATTCATTCATTGCAGGTGATGAAACTAGTAAAAGGCATGAACTTCAGCACAGTTGTGTTTGACACAGCACCGACAGGGCACACTCTGCGGCTGCTGTCGTTCCCTCAGGTTGTGGAGAAGGGACTTGGCAAGCTGATGAGGTTGAAATCTAAGGTAAAAAACACTAAATATTTAACTAATTATATAATTAAAAAAACATATATAATCCAGCCAAATAGAGTAGAGTAGAGTAGAAATAAAATAGAGTTCTGCCGGTATACCTCAGCTCCATGCATGTCTGTGTAGATATTGTCTTGCTGTGGAATTAGCTGTGTAGTTTTATTTCATCACCAGTGTTTGTTACAAACTTGATTTTATTGTTAGTCCATTTAGTGTGATTATTATTCAGCTTAGCTGTTATATATATGTTTATGTTGCAATGTAGATTATAATAATTTCTTTGTGTTATCTATCATTTTAGCTGGCAAATGTCTTTTGTGTGTTAAATAAATATAATAAAATAAAATAAAACTTGTTGTGGAATGTTTGTAAACAAACCACTATACACAAAGCGTGCTTGGCCGCGATTTTCATATAAGCAATATTAATTATTGAAGGAAAGATCTCAAATGGACAAAGAATGTAAATTGCGTAGAAAATACACACCAACATTGGTTTGGTTATAAAAATATCTTTAGGAATTTTCCTTCATTATGGTCGCAAGTACCAGTCAGGCATAACAGCCTTATGATATGCATAACATAACAAATGCATTCAATAATTTGAGCAACCTGTTACTGTCTGTGCAAATTATTCATGCAGTTTTAAAAGTTTGTACTTAATAATGACTTTTCATAAATACATATTGATAATTCTGTTTCAGGTGGCACCCTTCATAAACCAAATGGCGTCACTTTTCGGTATCACAGATTTCAACTCCGACATGCTCAGCAGCAAAATGGATGAAATGCTCTCAGTTATCAGACAAGTCAACACCCAGTTCAAGGATCCTAACCAGACCACATTTGTGTGTGTTTGTATTGCCGAGTTCCTATCTCTGTATGAAACTGAGCGTTTAGTCCAAGAGCTCACGCGCTGCGGCATCGACACACACAATATAATCGTCAATCAGCTGCTTTTAAACACATCGGCTCCTTGCGAACTTTGCGCGGCGAGGCATAAAGTGCAGGACAAGTATCTTGAACAAATTGCGGACTTGTATGAAGACTTCCATGTGACGAAACTACCGCTCCTTGACAAGGAAGTGAGAGGAGCAAAGGCAGTCACGTCTTTCTCTGAATTATTGCTGAATCCATACAAACCACCCAGCCAAGCTCCCAGTTCTAGTTAGATTGAAATAAACCCTGTTACTGTGTCTGGATATACTTAAATACCTACACATTAACTTTTTTAGGGCTATGGGTTTTGGTATCACTGATAGAAAACTCTGAATTATAAGTAAATATGTATGTACGTCGTAATTTTAAAGCAATATGTTTAGATTTGGTGTAAAGTGAATTTTCCTTAATTTCAAATCAGTGCTGAAATTTCGTATTACTTCCCTATTACTAAATATTTATGTTGTTGATTTTCAAAAAGTTGATGTACTTCAAAGTAATAAAATATTGTTATACAATACAGCTTTTTAATGAAAAATTCAAATGCACAATAAATCTTTATTATAAATTATAAAAAATAAAACAATTCTAGTCTAAACTTAATTATTTGTCTCAATAAAAAACTTAACTGGGGCGATTCCATTGTAAAACTTAGAAAGCTAAAGCTAGATGCGTACTAGGTTATATTGTGGGTTGCAGAACGAAAGCTAAGTTTTGACTAGGTCTTATGTTAGCTAAACTAAGTTATGTCAAAGAATATATACCTAATAATACTAACGCTATTTGCTAATAAAGAAAACTGCAAAAGCTATCCGAGCTAAGTTATAAGCTTTATTTCGTTCTGCAACCTGCAAAACTTAGGATCGCTTCGCTATAAAAAACAAAGAGATCCTCAGACCCATACCCACCAGTAATGTTTGACGTAAAGTTCTAGCCATTCTTACGAAATGTTAGCTGTATCGATCTTTGGTCGAGTAGGTGAGTTACGAACGGGGGTGCAGGATTTCTCACAACTGTACACTGTTCAGTTGAGAATCCGTCCAGCTGAGAATCTGTCCAATTGCTACGGAGGCATCGGTTTGACGAATCAGCAACTGTAGCAAGTACATGGGTCTAACTATGCAAAAGCTTCGTGCAATCTAAGCAACAATTTTATTTGAACAGTTTAAAATATAATTTATAATACTTTTTCTCACCATAACTATGTACATTGAACAATATTTTGTACAATAACCATCAAATTACTCGAGGTATTTAAATTCACTTAACAATTGTGTCGTTTCATTTATTTACAAAATAGTTCCTCATATAGATCTGTTACTATTCAAAAATTAAATACCTATACTTAAGCTGTTCTAAGCAAAATAAGATTCTAGGATGTTTAGGAGAACGGGGGATTCATCTAAGTAGATAGAACCAAAATATAGATAGATAATAATTGTAATATATACTATTAAGCCTAAACCCCGCTGTCCCCGTCCAATGTTTTCGAAAGTAACCTTAAGCAACATCTCTAGAATTTAAGACAAATATGGCAGTGGTTATTGAAAAATCATAAAATACCCTTCAGTGTACACGCAACGCAACTTATATCATAACCCTCCTCCGTTGGTAGTCGGGTAAACAACTTATACATTTAAGTTAAATATATACTTATAAACCTTGAACAACCTTATTTGTCACAACTGCATTAACATAATAAAATGCTTTTGGTAAAATCTCACGTTTAAAATCAACAAACTTAAAAGGTACTTCATTCAAATATCTTACTTACTAAAGATTTGGTCTCTTGATTGGGACACACAACACTGCGGTAATATGCGGTGTCGGACAAGTGTCTCTCACAGTTGACGCACACTGCGACGGAACAAATACCATTCTAGACGTTTTTCATATTATTATGTATCCGGCACGGCGTATCGCAGCGTTGTGCGTTCGGTTCAAGAGATCAAAGCTTTAAGCTAGAAACAGACTGAGCCCAAACCATGCAACGTCCGCGACGCAATGTAGGAAACGTCGGATGGTGTAAGTATCTACGATAAGTGTATCTCTAGGCCACGTTTTTTATATAACTTCAAGCGTCCAGATCTCAATCCGTCGCATACGTGGAACAAATCTGTTTGTAGCTTTATTATAGTAACACAAAGCTGAACATAACAAAATATAAGGCACGTTAGCAAAAAAAACTTACCTACTGAATAAACGCAATGCTTCAAAAATTTCAAGACTACTTACCTACCTATTTCCAAGTGTATAGAAAAACTAAATGGCAGCAAGTTTGAATTTTATTAACTTTGCTACAAATAAGGTTAGCTTGCTTATAGCTAATTTAATATTAACTAAATACTATTTGGTTTTGACTCCAACATTCCATTTTAAAAACAATAAATACAACATCTTAATCCTACAACTACATAAGCAGTAAAATTACTTTTATATTAATATAGAAGACGAATTATTCGAAGAATTACCTATCTTTTTTGTAGCATAAAATATTTGTATAAATCTCGGAAAGATTTAAATATCTTACAGTCGGCGCCAATTTTTTCGTGAAAGCGAATAAAGAAGTGAAACCAGCGTCACCAAACTCAAAATCAGATTTTCTGCTTGAACCATGGACATAGTAAGTACTTTGTTGTACTACAAGTTCTTTGGATTAAACTAAGCAAAAGAAAACTACTGCTCGCCGCGCTTCTGCCGGTTGCTGACATATCGTTGTGAATTGGGCCTTACAGAAGCCATTTCTAAAACATAATAAATAGCGTGAGTTCTTACATGTTGAGTTTTGTGCCCGTACTTTACAACTGCCGATGACAAGCACCAGAGAGTAGGCTTCCAGTATCGACAGATTTGTGACGTCAGCGTGTATGAAAAACAAAAGACAATCGCGCCATCTCTTAAAAATTTACCTACACGTGTGTGTAGATACCACTCATACTTATTTCGCCACTCATTCGTCTCAATTCAGATGTCGCCAAAACTAAACTTATTTGATAGCGGTAAAAGTGATCTATCCCTTTTATTTCGATCGTAATACACGTACCTACATACGTAAAATACGTATTCGTAATATACGTATAGTAACTTAGAGCAAAAAGACCAAGAAGTTGAAGTTTTTGAATTGACTTCTTTGCTATTGGCAACGAGTCTGCCAGTTCACGGAAATTTCATAGTCATGGAATGGAGGCGTAGTAACAATAATATGAGCAGTAAATTAAAAAAAAAACTCTATGAGCTTGTAACATTTTTAGTGCTGACAAATTAGTTTAGTTTTAGGAGATAGCTGAAGATTGCCTGGAAGAGATCGCTCAAAGCGATAAAGCCGCCCTTATCATTATACATTACCATATCATTATTGATGTGCAACATTTCCTTCTGTACCTATTGTATTTTATGTTTGTGTGGTACAATAAAGAGTTATCTATCTATAGCTGATCTGACAGCAATGGCTGCATTATCATTACATATTAATAAAAAACAAATGAAAATTAAATGAAGATATTATGCGAAAACAGAATGGTTATACACTGAAACACCTGCCCCCGTTTTTTGCAGCGTGTGGATACGGGAACTGACGCGAAACTTTCTATGAGCATCATGTAACTATCTAGTTACATAATTTGAGTTTTGAGTTCTCCAATATTTCGGCACAGTGTCTATCTAGTTACATGATTATCTAGTTACATGATAGGTACTCATAAAAAGAATGAGGGTAGATAGGTATGTCTGCCAATAAAAACTAACTCGCATTGACTTCAGTTGTTCCGTAATCATGGCGCTTGACACTGCCGAAATATTGGAGAACTCAAAACTCAAATTAGGGTAAATATTCAGTTATTAACTTTAGTGTTGTAAATAACCATCATGTAACTAGTCATAAGTATCTATTTTATCATCTATCTTCGTCAACTAGATCTATGTGTGCTAGGTAAATGCCAGGCGGTTATGGCGGCGCCTAGGATCGTGCCAGCGAGAGCGGCTGCGCAGGCACCGGCCTCGAAGATCAGCTTAGGAGTGAATACCCCCCAGATCATGAGGTGCCGGCAGTGAATGGTGGCTGAGAAGGCGCTGGCGAATATCTGCAGAATTGAGATTGAAATGAAGAAGAAATTTAATTGTTTGGATTTTCTTCAGGTAATTACGAAATAGGCATTGATAGTGAACTTATTTGACAATTCCAAGTGTTCTGTATGTTCCTATAGTACAATGAGTAAACTCTGAAACTTATTTTCAAAATAGTCCTATTTGAAATATTCTTCAAATAATTAGAATTTAACCATTTCTTACATTAAGACTATGAAGATTTCGATTTGTGGCCAGAACCCTTTTAAATCATTAATTCGCTCTCTGATCTTCCATTTCAAAGATGGTTCCTTGTTGCTCCTTAATGATTTTAAGAGTTCTACATAAGGTCAAAGCACTCTGAAAGGTGCTCATTAAAATGTATGCCTTACTTTGTGGTTATAGTGCTCAATATTGTATCAAAATCTTCAAAAACTCTCTTAGATTCGCTGGCATTATGTCTTGACCTTGTAGAATTTAATATCCAAAGACTTACCCTAATAGCGAAGCAGAGTGCAAACTTGAGGCTTAGAGAGAAAACTGCTACCATCTGCGTGCGAGGACTCGAGGTGCCGTTGTCGTTCCACAAAGCCAGTAGGGGAACTGAAGCGCCGAATAGTAAGGGCATGCCTGTTGATAGAAAAACACGTTTTACACGATAAAAACATACTTCATGCTTCTTAGTAACATGAAAATAGCACGAAATGACGAAAATGCAATGTTGGCAAAGCTGTGCACAGAACGCCGCCTCCTCTCTGTATTTGATCCATGTAAAAAACTAAACTTTGAGAACTTTCGATGGATACCACATAGCAAAAGAACAACGTTCTCCGATTTTCCTCTGACATAGCTTAGGACACTCTTGATCAAGTCAATTTGTAAACGAAAAATACTATAATCATTATCGTTTTATATGGTTGGGTCCGATAGACACGTTGAATTTATAACAACCTGATGCAGTCTGCTTTGCTAATTCAAAACAGTTTCAATATAAATTTTTCCGCTAGTCCATCGTTGAATCTGTTAAAGATTTGTTAAGGTAGTATGGTCAATTTTATAAGATTGTCAGTTTCTAAAAAGTGTAGTTTAACTAATTTGTAATGTAATGTGTATATATGTACTTGTTATCTTTTTTGTACATATGTACCTATTTTTTAATTTACGAAAAACGGTGATAACCATAGACTTAGCTTTTTTTCTACGAAAGTAATAACTGCCTACAAACCGAACAACTTCTCTTTACTTTTATTAACCGTTTACTTTACACTAAACTAAATCACTGTTCTCATGTAAGTGACTGTCATCTGTTTTGAGAACCTTTAAAACTAAACCTAATATGGCACTCTGCATTGCATGTATACTAATGTTGCACGTACCAAACTGGTTCATCAAAATAAGCGCCCCAGTAACTACAGGCGCCACCGCCGGGCCCAGATAGTTAGGATCGCCCGCGTGGAAGGCAGGGCCCCAGGTCACGTGGCCCAAAGTAGCGTGATGTCCTGTGCCGTAGTACTGATAGGACGCCAGTAGAGCCCATAGGCAGGCTACGCTCGAGTTGCAACGGGCTGACAAAGCTGGAAATTGCAGACAAATATGCGCTCTTAGTAACTTCAAATCATATTTTTGAAAATGCGTTCATTGTTATAAAAGACGCACAGAAGTGAAGTAAATAATAATAAATAGAAAATAATATAAATAATAGAGACCAGAAAATTACTAGACTAGACGTGACTAGACTCTCGACCACTCTACGATAAAATTATTTCTTATTCGTTAATGGAGTCTTCCTATGAAAACCAAATTATATTATTTACCTGTTTAGACTACTAGAGAGAATACTTGCAAACTTAAAAATAATTTACAAAATAATAATTATCAAATAAGCAACAATTGGTGGACCCCCATCTCTCCCAGACAACCTTGAATGGATAGGACCGTTGGATTTTATATACTTCACTTCTCTTCTATGCAACTTGTATAATAATGAACCCACTTTAAAAAATATTATGATTCGAAGTTAGTAAAAGAGTGCATATTTTGAAATGAATAGGAGTTTGAAGCTTCTAAACTGTTAACAGGTGTCCACTTCACCCCAATGGAATTAATGACTCGTAAAATGAGAGACATATGGAAGCTACTCTGTTTACGCTATGACTAACACGCAAAAGGGGGGCTCTTTTTGCGTGTTAGTCATAGCGTAAACAGAGTTAACTTATGGCCTTGTTGCAAAAACCAGTCTTGAAACAATGCAAAAACCAGTCCAGAAACAAGTAACGCTATGTCTACATTAATCCAAGACCACGCAAGCGGAGCCACGGGCAAAAACTACAGCAGTAAAAAAAAATACTCACAAAACTTTGAACTCGCATCATTCTTCAGCATCGCAACCACATTCAGCGCCAAGAATGCCGCTACAATCGCCAGCACAGCCGACGGTGCAAACGCAGCGCCCAGCACCAGCGTATTAGCCACAAATAGAAGTAGACTGGTCACCGCCAACAGTAGAGTTATAGTACTATCCCTTCTCCAGAGCAGCAAGAACATTGTGCCGAGAATGAGCCAGGATAGCCTAGCTAGGAGGCGCGATCTGCTGAGCGAACCTAGCGTCCCCCATCCAGTAGCCCAGTGCGCGCAAGCTAACAACCCAGCGACTACCACCCCGTGCCCTCTCCAACCCAAATACTTCCTAGCGACCGCCACAACCGCCGCTACAGACCCTAAAGCCAGCACCAAAGCCGCTCGAGAAGCTTGCCTTGCAGGAACCCCCATTCCATTCGTCCAACACTCCCCTTGCTCCTCCCTACAACCTCGGTAATTCCTGCTCAGAGCTAGCACTACCCCGCAGCTAACCCATAACACGGCCGCTTTTATCGTAGCTATGTTCCACGCCATCATACCTAAAACGGTCAACGCTAGGAAAGAAAGACTCGCGCCTTCTTCGATGATAAAGCTGTTCGAAGCTAAAGCTGCCGCGGACGCCATTAAACATGATCTGGAAAACCGCTCGTAAGACCGCGATCTACCGTTATACCACCTATCCGATATTCCATCCCAGTGTAGGATAACTAAAACTGAAGTCATAGCCCCCGATACTAAGCCTATGCTTAGAAAAACGGCATGTTTAAAGCTTTCTATAATTTCGAAGTGGTATGCAACCGAACAGAGCACTACACATGACCCCATGCACACTATGCCGGTTGATACGAATGTGCTAGCGAATATAGCGGGTAGGCTCTCCATTGGTATGCCTTCTGTGATTAGCCAGTTGAAGAATATGGCTATGAACATTAGTAGCAATGCTCTGAGCATGGATAGCGAGTCGAATTCCACCCACACTTCGCGGAAAATCCCGCGGATATCGTCTATTAATGCCCTGGAACAAAAATCAAGATATTAATATGAGTCATGCCCTAATTTGTGGCCTTTATTCGTGTGTGGATCGTTCTTTATGTTTGTGCATACATGCGCGTGTTTTTTAAAAGCAGCAGTCTTCCAAACAGTCTCCATAACAGACGGTAGATATTTACAATGCGTATTCAGGTCATAAAATGCAAAATAAATGAAATATGAAAATTGTGGTCAACTTTATAAGGTAAGTGCCTAGAAAGCAGACAAGAATACAATTCTAATCGTTGTAGTTTAACTTTGCGAACGTTTGTCTGGATGTATTATATTTAAAAAAATCTGTCATTTGGTAACTGTAACCGATGTCACGCGGCTAGCGAAGGTCCGCGGTGACGCAGGAGGTTGCGGGTTCGATTCCCGCACGGGGCAATATTTCGTACGATCTGCAGTTGTTTCGGGTGTTATCTATGTATAATAAAAATATCTCCTCACATCACCTCTGTAGTTATTTATTAACATCACCTTTGTAGTTATGTAGTAAGTATATCAATCATCTTATAGGCCATAACATAAGAGGTGCTTAATTTGGGTCTAGCTAGATGATGGTGTGTGGATTGTCCAGCATTACCTATTTATTATTTAATAGCAGGCCGACCCGGCTTCGCACTGGTATT
Source organism: Eupithecia insigniata (assembly GCA_947859395.1). Lineage (NCBI taxonomy): Eukaryota > Metazoa > Arthropoda > Insecta > Lepidoptera > Geometridae > Eupithecia > Eupithecia insigniata. Next base: position 5,045,713 of record OX402009.1, on the reverse strand, counting down.
TAACAAAAATTTCAAGATCCCTAATTTTTTTGAAAATATAATATTATAGCCTATGTCACCCGGGGATAGTGTAGCTTCCCAACAGTGAAATAATTTTTCTAATCGGTTCAGTAATTTTGGATTATTCTATATTGGATTATTCCTATTCAATGCAAACAAACAATGAAATCTTTCCTCTTTATAATATTTGTATAGAAACAGGGAAATACATTTCCCTTCATTCATTACTACAATAATAAATTCTATTATTAATATACTAGCTGTTCCCCGCGATTTCACCCACGTTAAATTCGAATATCACATTTGTATGTTTTACCGGGACAAAAAGACTATGTTACTCTCCACCCTTTCAACGAACTCTATGCAAAAAATGAAATCAATAGTTTGCCTAGTTAGGGCGGAAAGGAAGGACAAACAAACAAACACTTTCCCATTTACAATATTAGTCTGGATACTAACCTAACATCAGCAGCATAGGCATCAAACTCAGCATTCGTTTGAACGCCAGCAGCCTTATCAAGCTGCTCCCGCGTGGCATTTATCAACTGTGCGAGCCTATCAAGAGATATTTGCTGAGATTCCTCGCCGTACCGTACTAGATACTGTGTTATCTGAAATGATAAAGATCTGTTGTAATTACCTGTTATTTGGATAAAGAGTAAAATAAGTGATAGTAAGGCTGTGTTTAATGTTTACGAAAGAGATATTTTTTAATAACACCAAGGCTCCGTCACTCGCTCTCGGTTTTGCGTTATGTACCTACAGTTTTCTTACCCCCCCGGGTTGGTGCTTTCTAGGGAAGCCAAGGGGCAGGCAAAGGGACTACAAAGGTAGGTGGGCGCGGGTGGCTTTGAGAGAGAGGCTTACAGAGCGTTACATTATTTCAAAATTGAATGGTGAAAACGAGTAAGGTATCTATTAAGAAGTAACATTACCTAATCTGTAACCAAGGTGGCAAACTAGCGTGTGGCCCGCCTGATGGTATGCGGTCACCCAGCCTATGGAGTCTATAGGCGTCCATAGTATGGACGCCTGCAAAATCAGGGACATTATACGCGCGTTGCCGAGCTTTAAAGGTAGTACTGATAAGTGTTACGGGGTTAAGATAGATAACTCTTTATTGTACCAGAAAAACCGAAGCATGTACTGGCTGATTGTGCGCAAATCCCAACTTTCTGACACCAGTAAATTAACAGTATACAAAATCATAATAAAGCCCATCTGGACCTATGGGATTCAACTTTGGTGTTCAGCTAGCAAAAGCAACGTCGAGATTCTTGAGACATTTCAAAGCAAGACCATCCGAAATATGCTCAACATTGAGCAACAAGCTATATGTATATGGACATCAAAATGCCTACAGTCAAACTAGAGAGAACTTCAGCAAAAAAATACTAACTAAGACTCGATGGACATAGAAACCAACTCGCCGCCACCCTCCAAGGATCTGGCAGTATCAAATTCTCCAGGCTGAAAAGATAAAGCATCCCTACCTGGCGACTAGATATTCAGACAAAGATCGAGAGCTGACTCACTGGACTACACTCTCTCTAAATGCCACAGAACAGACGGAATCACAAAACCCACAAAAAAAATACCCTTATTACAATACAGAAGGAAATGCTGACAATCAATGAAATGCAAAGGGCGGCCTTATCGCATTGAACGATCTCTTCCAGGCAACCTTGGACTGGACATAAATAGAACAATATACTAAGACGGGGTATAGCGGTTGCGTTTGAGTAACGGAAATAAAAGCAATGGGTATTATGTAGGAAACATTCGCAGCGAGCATGATAAATTACACCGTGTGCTACGAGTAGTACTCGTCTCGTTGCGTTGCGAGCGCCTTTTTTCCCCGTACTGACTGCACGAACGCTCGCTGTGTAACACGTTACATTATGCCCCGTAACACCACCGGTCAGTACCCACCTTTAAAGGTCTTAGAAAAAATGCGAACGATAATGAATGCGTTCAGACACTTTTTAGCACTATGACGTCAATTAAAGTATTTAACAGCTTAACTAGGTTAGGTTAAGCAACCTACATTAAGTATGTGCATAGCAGAAACTAATAATCAAAAGAAAAAATATATTCTTTAATAATTTGCACAGTCAGTTTATTTTAAATAAGATAGGCAAATGATAATCAAGAAATCAATTTATTGATATAATTGAGTTGCCTATGGCCTAAGAGAAAGTATCTTACTAATATTATAAATGTCAAAGTTTGTAATGATGGATGTATGGATATTTGTTTCTCTTTCACGCAAAAACTACTAAACCGATTAGGCTGGGTATGGGTATAGTTTGGGACATGGAATAACATATAGGCTATTTTTCATCCCGATAAAACGCGGGCGAAGGCGCGGGCAGCAGCTAGTAGCTAAATATTGATGGCTATAGAACTATATAAATATGGCCTTAGAAAAAGTATAGCAAAATTTAAGTCAATAGCTATGATATATATAGCATAAAGTCAATGGCTATATGTGAGGGGACGACGACTACACCCGAAAGACTGCCTAGAACTAAGGCAAATGGCATAAACATAGGGAAATAGACGTTTTCTATCTAAGGATAGAAAATATCCGGCGTGGAGAACGCTACGTAATCGATACCTCCAACCTGTTACATGGACATAGACGTTTTCTAAGGATAGAAAATATCCAGCGTGGTGATCGCTACGTAATCGATACCTCCAACCTGTCATATGGACATAGACGTTTTCTATCTAAGGATAGAAAATATCCGGCGTGGTGAAAGCTACATAATCGATACCACCTGTCACATGTTGTAGGTGTCAGGAACGAAGGGTAGCAGCTTCCTTCTGTATATTTTTAACACCTCTACTGCGATCACTAATTCGCCTATCAAACGTGGTGACAATGGCAAAGCCCCCTCATTTGGGCAGGCATGTTCTGCAGTGGACGTAATAAGGACGCTGATAAGGGGTGGAAAATACCAGATGATGATACTGCTGGCTTCTAACCGCGGCCGCGCACGCTTTGAATTATGAAATAAAAAGCCTGTTTTATTATAGACCTAGAATTATCTGTATGAAAAATTTCAGTCCGATCCATTCAGTACTTTTGGCGAAAAGAGATAACAAATTTCTAAACTTTCGTATTTATAATTATTGTTTCTGTTTGTAGTTTCGCACGCGTTGTTTCAGTGGAAACGTATAAGTGGTTTCTATATATCCCATGGGAACGGACATAAGGGATAAAATGTAGAATAATGGTACATATTTGATTCTAGGCCTAGAATTAACTGTATGCAAAATTTCAGCCCATCCGTTCAGTACTTTTTGCGTGAAGAGGTAACAAACATCTTTTCATGCATCAAAACTATCGCATTTATAATTTAGTGTAATGTGATGATAAAAGAGAATCAACTGACCTGTTTCAAATTATTAGTAATATGTATCAGCTTATTTGTAGTAGATGTCTTAGGCAGCACGGAAAACAGTACGTTTCCTAGAGATGGTGCGGGCGGGGGACGTCCGAAAGCTGCGCTTAATGTGGGCGCTAGGTCTGTCTGACCGACTTCCGTACCGACCGGGGCGTTTGAGTCTCCTAGACCTTTAGCGCTGTAGGCGAAGAGAGCTGCTGTGCGTTCAGCCTTGCTTTCCCCGCCGTGGTCACCTAGACAAAATTTAAGAGTGATGCTGATCAATGAGAATTATAAAAAATTATTGATGACAATCGTTTCGTGTAGGCGCGAAATTATTATAACGAAATTATTACATATATTTTCTGTGGATAATTTTTTTTTCTTCTTTCTACTAGGAGTAAAACTAAAGGAAAAGTAATTTGCAACAAATCCTAAGCCAATTTCCATGTTCCCATGATAAAACCAATTTCGATTAAATTGTATTTTGGGAAAATTCAGGCATATTAAAGAATTTATTAGGATGCTTAAAAAGTTTTATTTAGGAATATATGCTGATTTCTAGCCCAAAATCGCTTATTTTTTCAAATGCTCCAAAAATATCAATGAATCCAAGTTAATTGTATCATAAGTTAATAGAAAATGGTTAACGATTTGCAACAAATGACCTTTCTGCTAGTTTTATATTTAAAAAATAATCTCGCGCCAACACTAAACCTTAATTGATAAGCTTATCAGCTTCATAACATGCTTGATTCTTTATAAATAATTAAAATACATAATGAATAATGGTGGACAATGCACACGGCATCATCTAGCCCCAAGCTAAGCAGAGCTTGTGTTATGGGTACTAGATAACTGATATATTTAATATAATATACTACATAGATAGTTATTTTTTATTATACATAGAAAACGTCCAGAACACCCTGACAAATATTTACAGATCATACAAACATTTGTCCCGAGGCGGGTATCGAACTCGCCACTTCCTGCGTCGCAGGCGGACATTCGCGCCACAGAGGCGAGGTCGTCAACAGGTTAATCAACAGTAACAAGATCCTATGAATGAAACGAGTACCTAACTCCATAGCATGCTTGTTAGAACTAATATAGGTTTTTTTTTTAGGTAAAATAAACTAATATAGGTTTTTTTTTGGGCAAGATGTTTGGCTTGGATAAGAGCCCTATTACACTGGCGATTTGCGATCGATTACATACTTTACACAGCGAGCAGGCCGCGACGAGCTACTACAACGCCGCCGCGCGGGTGCTAGGGAGCAAGTTTGCGGCGTGCGATCCGTGTTTTGAACCCTCGCTGAGCTCGTTTGAGCTCACTGAGTGCCCGCGGCGGCGTCGTCGCCACATGCTCGATTTGCTTTGAAATCGCGATTTTGTGTACAGTGTGTTAAGGCTCTAAACAACCTATTACAGCCCTTATGGTAGAAAAACATACTAAATATGGAACCAATATGCCTTTGACGCGTCACGACAAAATACCACATAATAGTGTTTAAAAGCTATTTATTATAGTATTTATTAAATAATGTTAGTGGTACCATTCACCACAATATTACAATTGACAACAGTTAAATGTATTCTGATTCTATAAAGGGCCCTTTCTGTCATGCGGATTTCTGGCCGTGTGCAGATCTTTTCCGCGTGCGGGGCAATCGCAACCTATGGTAGGTTGCGTGTTCATTAATATTTTCATATCACGCAGGTCGCACGAACGTGGAACGCGGTTTGGCTGGAGAGTGCTATCACACGCCTGCGACCAGATCCTCACGCGGGCGAAAATCCACATGGCAAGAAAAGGGCCCTAATAATAAACTATAATTCAACTGTATAACATTTTAAGCTTATTTCCATAGGAAAGTGCAAAACACATGATAAATAACATTAACCAAGCACTATGCTTTAGAATCACACACATTAGCAGATTTTCAAACACTGTTTAAAGCTACAAAACAAAAGCTCTACATCCACCTACCAGATTGAATCCCTTGTGAGTCTAAAACAATGTGAACAATGGATTACTATTGCTAATAAATTGTGGAATAAAATTATGGTGAACCAAGTTATGGTGTTAATTGTAAAATTTAAAAAGTAAGTCAACCAAATAGTAATAAGTATTGTGTCAGATTATTTTGTTATATTTTGAGCCACATTGGTGGTACTTATAAAAATGTTATTTTTGTATAGGCATGTGGGAAGCCTTTGGCAGTGGGACAGTAATTGCTCACTAATAGTAATATGTAATTGTGAGAAACTTAACAATGCCCTTGCTTTATGCTATTACTTATGAGACCTGACCAGTTCAAAAACAGAAAATGTAAATATCATTCAATTGTTTGTAATAATAAATCTTACCATTCTCAGTCATGCCATGATCACCGACAACATAAAGCAATACATCAGGTGGTAGTATTTGTAAAATCTTCTCCAATCTGAAGTTAGTTTCATTGAGTTTCCGAGTCATCTCTGGATGGATTGGTCCATATCGGTGGCCTGCGTGATCTACACCCAAATAGTGGGCCACAAGGATGTTCCAGTCATCATTTGTGAGTTCATCATATATTTTAGAATCCACCTCTGTGAAAATATAAGGTTTCTTCAAAATTTGAATATTTAGTAAGTTTTGGAGTATAAAGGTCATTCAAATTAAATACTTTAAATTATTCAACTTTGCTCAGAAGGACATTATGGGTCACTTGGTGGTAATAACGTAGTAAGTACATTAAATATATGATGGCTAGTCTCCATTGAGAATGGTTGCTGTGCTGTGGTAGAAAAGTTGGCTAGGAGGACATCATTTAGTAACAAACTAAGAAAATAAGGAAGACCTTTATCATTTGTACTGTTAAGCATTGGAACATGCTGCCTGCCTCTTATTTCTCCCAACTACAACCGGAGTCTCTTCAAGATGAAAGTGATTACGTGCATTCTAGGCCTTCGTGTTACATATTCAGCCACATCATCGCTTTATATTAAAGAGAGAAGTTTTCTAAGCTAACTGTAGTATTTATTTAATTAGTATCTAGCCTCATACCTTTATCAACAGTATCAAGATCCCATGTATGAAAGGAGTACATAGCATGTGAGCGCAGCCATTTTCCTGGTATCAATTTGCCCCATGTGTCATCTCCAAGTAACACTGCCTTGCCTCCTCCTTTCACCAGCTGTAAAATCACAATTGTATGACAAGAATAGAAGTTACTAACATAATAAATAAAGGTCAGGTTTTTATAAAGCAGGATAACAAATAATTTTAACCTGGTGAATGACATTGTCCTCTTGCAATTCCATTGCAGCAAAGTTGGAGCTGGCATCAATAAAGGTTGGTAGCGATCCAGTCACTAAACCTTTAACGCGCTGTAACGTGGTTGTTGGAGGGTCTGCCATGAACCGAAATAAACGCGTACGTTCAGGCCATTTGTCCAAAGTCTGCCGCATAATAGGCAGACGATTCTGGTAAGGCAGCGGCTCTTTGATATCTTCATTGTATTCGACGAAGTCGTATCGAAGGGCGTCAACGAGTAAAAACACCACCCGGTTCCTGACAGGCGTGCAAGCCAAGGGCCCGCCCGGCACGGCTAAAATGCGTCGGATTTTTTCATCTTGACTACACTTATCCAGCCCTGGTTTCTCCCTCTCATGCCCGTTGCAGTCAAACTTCTCCAGAGGCACACAATCAGTCACATCGCTGAGAGTTTTGCGGGATAGAAGAAATCCATCACCGAACATTGACACCGCCGATATAATCAAGAATGTAAACCACACTAGATAAAAAACAAAGCTCCATTTTTCTTTCGTTAGGGAGGTAATTCTAAACATACTTTTAAAACTAAAATTAGCAGAACAAAATTAAAATTTGCTACATGACCAATCCTTGGCAGTGAAGAAATTCAAACTGTCATATGGAATCGAGTCTAGCATGGAATGGATGGAATGGAATGGAACTGTCTTGACTTCTTTTGTGTGTGTTTGCTGTCAGTGTCCAGTTCTGGAACTGCCTCTTGTCTGTCTTTGTCTGTTCTGTATGACAGTCAATGTTCAACTTCTTTTTTAATGGCGCCGTCTAGTCCATGGGTCGAGCAAGATGCCCGATTTTTTAATTTATGAATTTGCTTTTTTCAAGCTGCAAATCTCCGTGGACCAAACCAACATTGTAGTCCACAAGTTTTCATGGTCGCGGGACTAAAATTTTCTAGCTCTACATAATGGTCGCGGGAAAAGTAAGCTTGGAGAAAAATAATGCCAACCCCTCGATTGCGATTTGTTGGGTTAGCTATTTTGCTCGTCCAAAAGTGCTCAATGCTTTTTTGAAAGTGATAATTTGGTTAAAGCCACTAAGGCCAACTGCCTCGTCTTTCGCTTATTTGAAATTGTTAAAACGGTAATTAATCATAGTCCCTCGTAGACTGATAATCTCCATCTACTTACGTGGTCCCCTAATTCAAAAACCTCAAACAAAACGGTAAATAAAATGACTTTGAATGATTGAATTCCATGTCATGTCAGTCAAGTAAGGTCAATTCATCATTCAGCAGGGCCAACAAAACCAAAAGAAACCAAGAAGTTGAAAAAGAAAAATAAAAGTATTGCTTGTTGTTGTTTTTTATATTTGTGTTATTCGTTTCAGTTTTATCACCATATACTCTCTGTAAACCTTTTCATGCTACTGTTTCGAATATTACATAGAGATATTTGTTGAGCATAAATTATTTTATTTCAAGTTTTAAAAATATTTACTTAACCTCAATTTCATAATAAGTTACTTTAGAGTCTGAGGGCTCCACTGACTTGAAGTGCTTTATGAATGCACAAAGTTATATAGCTTAGTGAAACCATATGTTTATGAACCCAAAAAGATGTCTGCACCATCTAGAGTCAATAAGGAAAACTTTAGACTTCTGGACTTGTCCAGCGATGAAGAATCTGAAGACTTACAATTAGATATTATTCCTAGTCGCAAAAAGAAAATAACCAGGTAGGTACCAAATTTTTTTATCCAACCTATTTTGTCCAATTGCTGGGCTAATCATTTATTCGATGTTTTGTTAGACCTATAAATAAATAATAGAACTATTTTGCAGAAGGGAGCGTAGTAGAGGCCCTGTACCGCATCCCCAAGAGCCAAATGTAGCGACTGAAGTGAAATGTGCAATACACTGGGCTCTCCGCGGCACGCTAATACTTTGGCTCATCATGCTCACTTGGATTTGTGCAGCATTGTACGACCAAGTGTCAACTATGAGACTGGAATTTGATAAAGGTTAGTTGTTATTTTTATAAAATAACAGACATCTTTTACTTTGTTTTTTCAGATACAATTGAGACTATTTCTAGTAGGTTACTTAGTCGGTGCAAAATTATTGTAAAAAACAAAAAAAAGAAACAAAATTTTTGTTAGACAGATATACATAGATTGATAGATTTATTTCTTTGAACAATTTTTTACACTTTTAGTTAATTACAGAATGGTTTTCATTCATGCTCTTAATATCCTAAACAACGAAGAATAAACACACCCCATAGCAGAAATCAAATCAATCAACACATTTTTATCAATCCGAATATAGATAAAGTTAATTAGTGGCTGCAGTATTATGTAGGTAAAACCAAAACATTATGAATTGCGAAATTTCCAGATAAGGAAATAAACTTGATAACTTTCTGCCCTACGGCCAGGAGATTAACACCAAAATTATACTAAATGATTCACGCTAAGCTAATGTATTGCTCGCAATCTTTTATCATATTTAGAGAACATTTTCACATGGAATAGAAGATTGGTAGCTAATCTTCAACTACCTAACTACCTATGGATGTGTCTTGCCTCTAGTCAATAAAAAATTAGCATACAAAAAATATATCTTTACCTTTTGCATAAAAAGTACGTAACACTTATTTAGGGCTCTCATTACCAAAATAAGCTATTCTGAAAATAACTTGTGGAATAGGAGAAAATAAGTTATTGACGCGATGATAGTAGAGATGCGCTCATAGAAATGTTATAGAGTATTATGTTATTATTCATCGTTTTTTTTTTATTTATTTATCTATGCCACAGAACTATTTTCGTCGAAACACTTGCATGTAAATTGTACCTTAAAAGAAAATGTATGCGTCCAAAACGCGCACTAGTTTATAATTCGGAGCTGTTATCAAAAAGCGTATTAGGTCGCATTAGTTGCACGTTACGTAAGAAACCTAATACCAAGAACGAAACCTCCATGACCTAAATGTCGGTTAAGACCTAAATGGTAAGATTAGTCTCAGTGGGCTCAGTCTCACTTTCTGAGTGTTTCACTGAATAACGTCTTTCAGTAGATAAATATTAAGTAAGAAGTATCATTTCGCAGCTTCGCACAAGCGTAAGATTTTTCTCTTAGCAAAATTTTGTTTAGATAGATAGGTATGACTGTTCAACAGTTTGGGCTGTGGTTTGGGACGTTAAAAGGTAACAAACAGTCAAGCAACTTGCTCTATTGTCTATTTCTATATTCTATTTTTTAGGATTTTTTACTAATGTAAATTGAAAAAATCTACCAGTGTATAGTATTAAAAACTTCGTGAGAAATCTAAGGCGGTAGAATAAGGACGAAAAACTTGATTGCCTACGTGAGGCACGTAAGGTCACATTTTGAAGTATAAAAAACAGATCAAACCTATCAAAAACACATTGTTTACTAGCTTCGACCTTGCTTATTCCTGTAAATATATAAGGAAATTAAAATTAATGTTACGATGTAACGCTCTTAGTAACATTTGTGGTGTTGGCTTGTTAGGAGACTTTAGTCGTGCATCTTGCCCAATCGAATAATTAATGTGTTTCTGGTACGTTAACATTTGTACTGTGTTTGATATTTGTATTTACTTACAGGAACAAGCGGGTCGAAGCTAACAAACAAACACAGTATAAATGTTAATGTAACACATAAATTATTCGATTGAGCACGACGACGTACGACTAACTCTACTAACAAGCCAACGCCAAAATTTATGTTACTAGAGCGTTACATCGTAACATTAATTCTCATTTCCTTGTTTTTACCTAAAACGTTCGCTAATTAAATAATGCTCGTAATTCCACGGGGCGCACAATTAAGGTATAACAAATTAGGACGAACGATTGCTGCGTTCTACAAGAACGCAGATGTAGAGTTTAACTGAAAACGACTACGCTATAAAAAAATAAAATAAAAATAAAAAAACCTTTATTCCGTAGCTTTAACAATATTCATGCTTACAAATAATTCTTGCGCTTATAATAATAAAATATTAAATTCAACTGAATTGAAATTGAGTGACATTAGATAATAATAAATTAAATTGAATAATTATCAAATATTTAGATTGTGTTAAAGATATTTAAAATTGCATGCATAATAGGTACCTACATCGATATTAAATGACAAAGAAAATAACAATCAAATAATATAAAGAAATTAAACTAGTATTTACAATTGAAACAATTGAGCTAACTGCAGACTGTTGCAAACAATCTACAGATAGCTCAACTGATCCATATCAATACCAGTCGGAAGCGTCCCCAAGACGCTGGCTGCATTGCCCCGCTGTATGGCAATGCTAATGCGCTGCGCCAGATACTCACCAGCTCTCGGGTCACGCGTCGCTTCGACCAGGCGCTCAGATAATTTTTTGAAAACCCGGAGAGCCTCGGTACCCCACGGACCTAGGGTCTCGACTCCAAGGGGAGCAAATGCGTAGGCTCTGTCGAGACCTGCATATTTGCGCCTCTTGAGATCCTCGGCCAAATCTGCCGCCGAACCAGCCCTCACGGATGTCCTTGAAAGATGGGAAGGCGCAATTGTGTCGACACATGTAGCATCCCACACAATAGGCCTCCCCAGCTCCCAAGGGACTAAAGTCATGCCGTCGGGCCTCTTACCATCGTCACGCAACAGGCCATTCGGTTCGAGAATAGCTGGTACGTTAGCGGTGACAAAGGCCCGCCGGATGATGTCGTTAAGGCTGGCATGGCGAGATATCCGACCGGCAGCCCTAGTACACGATAATCCGTGATGACCAAGCTGTTCGACAACAGTACCGCACTGGCATTGATGAGGCGCGCAACACCTTGCACCCAACCGAAGACATTTTGCTATACGGAAAGTTACGGGATCCAATAGAGTGCCAGTATTATATGAAGGAAGTGCTTGCAACCAATGTCCTGACTCCCATTTAGAAACGGCCAGGAGACGGGCACGATCTGCAGAGCTGGAGCACGTTTGTAACAAACAATTCCGTGTCAACTCACACAGAGGCCCGTCCCATTGCCGTTGGGACAAAAGAGATTTTGGGGCAGCAGCATCAGGGCAAGCACTATGCCAAGCCATTCGAGCCTCGTCTAAGAACGAAATTTTGAATGAATTTCCAGGTGAGACCAAAGACGGATTTAAAAATTTTTCCACCAAAGAACTAGTGCTGTAGACGGAAGACAAGAACGCTGGCAGGGCTACACTTGAAATTTTGCGGATACCTAAGCCTCCCAATTTGACAGGCAGGGAGGCCTGCGACCATGCCTTGTCATCGAAACAGATATTCAAAACCGATGATAAAGTATTCTTTATTATGTTGTCTAAGCCTTCCAAGAGCTCGCTGTGTTTCCACAGTTGACAACATCTCAAAGAATACGTAAATTTAGGTACAAACAAGCAAAACCGAATAATTGTAAAAGCCATATGGCTATTAATTTTGAGAAGTCTGTTCGAGGTTTTGTTGAAATTTTGAATTTTCTCATCTACAAATGACTGAAAAGACTCATCAAAAATTGGTGAACCAAGGAGGCGAAGTGAACATTTATCTACAACTGTAATGTTGGGAGCCAAACTATTGAATTTTATTATGATATTGTTTTTGTCTACACAAGAGTCCGAAATAAAAAGCTCGCACTTTGAAAAATTTAGTTCTAAACCTATTTGCCGAAATTCATCTGTGATGATTTTTAGGTCATTAAAAACTGTGTCCACGTCTCCCCCTATCGTTCCGTCCGATATTAAATTAAATTTGAATATATTACAATTTTATTTTATATAGTTAATAATAAATAGGTATTTTTTTTAAGTAGCTAGGACCCCTTTCGGGTACAGGCCTCCTTCAGTTCATAATAAAATACTCTTCTTAATTCTCATTTCATAATGTAATATTCTACTGCCTCTCCGCGACTACGCTATACAGATATAAAAAGATATACCTAAAATACAAGTTTCATATAAATTTGACCACCCCTGTGCCGTAGGTGGCGAAAGCTCACCTGCGACGCGGGAGGTTGCGGGCTCGATTCTCGCCTCGGGACAATATTTGTACGATTTGCAGATGTTTTCTATGTAAGTAAGTGGGGCTAGATGAGACTGTGTGATTTGTCCAGAGTAAAAAAAAAACGTTTTAATAACAGAAGCTGCTCAAAAAGCTCAGAATCATTTTAGTTAGGCGGAACTAAAATGATTCTGAGCTACACGTGAGCGGTATGCCAGGCCAACAGTGGGCGAAGATCGCCATTGACTGGATTCCCGGCCTCGTAGAAGCCCAGGCGGATATGGTGGAAAGAACTCGATCTTAAGGCGGTTCCTATTTTAACCTATTATTACGTTAAACAAAAGAATTTTGAAAAGTCCCTTTGCCCGCTTGTGATACTTATTATAAGCTTTTTTTTTAATGCCTCTGTAATAGTTTTATTTTGTATAGTTTAGGAACAGATGCGACGTTACACTTTTTTGGCCACCAAACTCGGTTTTCGCATCTCCTAAGCTATACAATATAAAACTATTACAGAGGCATTAAAAATAAGCATATGATAGGTACCACAAACTGGCCATTTGGAAACTTCCTTTATTTAACGTAATAATACGATAAAATAGGTGGCGCCGCTGATTTGGGTCGGGGTAGCCCCTTAATAGGAACTGGGTGGGCCCTACAATAGCAGACAGGCTTTTGCCCAGCAATCGCTTCACATGCATTACCCGAAACGTCTAGACTAGAATTAGTAAATAAAATATGTAGGTACTTTTTTGACTAAAACAAAAGAAAAGGCCGACACGACAGTCACTGGAATTTGTTATGAGACACCTACAGAAAATTTGATGTTTGAATACTGAGACGTAATTTTCATACGCAATAGGGCTTCAGACTCTCAAATCTTCCATGAATAATTCTCCCCCTCGAAAGTCGCGAAGTCATTACGCACTGTACATAAATTTTAATGCATTTGACTCCAGGGAGTGCCTTCACATTAATTATTGTGATTATGCGAGCCCTTTTCGCAAGCATTCAGATGAAAGAGAGAGTACTCTTTATTTAGTACTGAACGTTTTGCTAAAGTGTATGCAAAAACTAATGAAAGCTTTTAGATTTAATAGATTTATTTATTCAAAAAAAGGTAGCTTACAGTCTAAACCAAAGCACTAACTACACAAAAATATATTAGGACTCTATTTGATTAAAATTACAATTAAAATAATAAAATCACCTAATTCAAGTTTGTATAGATAAAACAGAAAAAACATTAAAATAATAAATAATTAAATTAAAAAACATATTTCATTTAAAAGTAAGATATGATCTAAGGCATAAATAGATATGACTTAGACTATCGTTGAATATGTCGACATGTTGGAACTCCTGTAAAAAACTATTGAGAAGTGCGAGAGCTCTGCGTGTGGGTGCGTTATTGGCGTGTCTCGTAAGTGCTGGTGGCAGCGCAAATAGCCGGTGAAACCTACGTCCGGTTCTGCAGTAGTTGTTTGGGACATATAAAGTAATAATACTTAGTATCTCCGAGTTGTCCACTCTGTTGCGAAGAATTAAACAGTAGTGCATGGCTAATTGTAGTTTTCGTCTCAACTCTAAGGTGTCTAGGCCCACCATACCGGTCACAAACAGGGAGGGAAAGAGATACGGGTAGTATCCATAAGTCCGCTTATACAGATACCTTGTGAACTTCCGTTGTAATCTTTCGATCATAACCGTATATTTGGCCTCGCGTGGATCCCAGCCGATTGCACTGAACTCAAGTTTGCTTCTGACGAACGCGTTGTACAACATGATCGCTATGCCTATGTTGTTGAAATGCGAGGCTGTCCTCATGATAAAACCTAGAGTTCTATTGGCAGCCTTACACATAGTGACAATATGTTGACGGAAGTTAAGTTGCGCATCCTCAACCAACCCCAGATCGCGAATGGATTCCACTCTCTTTGCTAGTTATTATGTGACTTAGGTCCCTTTTTAATAAAACTTCAAGAAAGGAAATCAGATTGCTTCATATCTCGTAGCTAATATAAAAACAATCTGATTTCCTCACTAAATAAGTGAATATCAATTTTGAAAACCCCGAGGACTTATTTAAATTAATTCAAACGGCATTATTCCTAAAGTTTATTTCTATCTCATGGGAACTGGATTATGGGATAAAAAGTAGCCGATATATTTTAGGATCCAGCTATTTATTCTAGGCCTAGAACTACCTCTATTGTATGCTAAATTTCAGCCTGATCAGTGCAGTAGTTTTGACGTGAAGAGGTATCAAACATCCATCCATCCAAACATCTAAACTTACGAATTTATAATATTACAAGTAGTGCGATAATAATGGTATTTTTTTCAGTGTCCTACATAGCAGTCCTTATTTTGGACACTGAAAAAATTATCAGAACTATTTTTTACCATCCTTTTATGTTCCCCTGCCCGTTCTAGTATCTCTAGAAATCGCCTCCCCAAATCGCATGCGCACTGCGCCCCATCGTGCATCGCCGCGCCTGCATGACGTCACGCCCAGTTCTTGTCCGAACGTCCTCTGGGACTCTCGTGTCCCACGGTAACAGTTATTAAACTCCATGTGATTATACATCTGTGAGTTTTCGCGAACGGTAAAGCTTTGGAGGAAAAGGAACCTAGTAATGACCGTATTTAGAGTTTATTACTTGAAAATTCAGTCTTTGTTTCTCTTGTTTTTGTATGTGTGACTTTTCTTCTGTTTTGTACACGAAGAGCAGCGACATTCATCTTCGCAATCAGGCCTATCGCGGCTCTATGAATCTTACTTACGCGTATTGAACTTTGTGTGAAAAATTGGTAAAAGATGAGCAAAATCTCGTTTTAATATTCTATTTTTCTCGGGATCCGTAGTCGCAGCAGGTGGTACGCATGCGCCAATGTTCATTCACCGCGTTTCCACGCTCGGTGGTCGATAATACTCTCTCGTGGAGATAAATTGGGTATCCATACAAATTTTGTTGACGTTCTTTTTCTTATCTCAGAAAACCTGCAAACGCCCCCTGTGTTTGAAGCTCTAACAGAGTTATTTACTGTACCTACTAGTACAGTAACTGAACACTACCTATTAGAAACGGAAATACCGACCTATAATAGGTATTTCTGGTTTTCACTGACTTCGAAAAAAGGAGGAGGTTCTATGTTCGGTTGTATTTATATTTTTTACGCATGTTCGTTGATTGATTCTTTTGCAGTTGTATAAAGGATGATCCCGAGGTCCCCCTAACAATGTTATTCCGAGGAATTCGTATTTATCCCACAAAACTAAACAAAAACAGTTAAAACTGACAATTTATCGAGTCAGATAAATATCACACTAAATTTTCATAAAATGCTATTGTTAAAAATTATCACACAAATGTTACAAATGCGAAAGCTTGAATGTTAGGATATTTTTTTACCTTTTCTTTTTACCATTCACTGCCTTGGAGGACATGTGCGTCTTGCTTAGGGCATGAAAGTTTTCACCTAGGTCTAGCTGATATGATAGGAAAATACCTACACATCAGGGGAATAACCGGAGATATTTACAACGAAGGTCTTTTAAGTGGCCAGGATGACTACTTTGTAAATATTCCCCAAAATACGTACACATCAGGGGAATAACAGGAGATATTTAATCAATCTCTTCTTCTTCCAGTACTTGATTACGCTGCTTCTTCCTTTCTTGATCTTACTTAGCAACAACTTGTCAAACTTGAGCGCCTGCAGAATGTCGGGATAAGGTTTATATTTGGCTTGCGCAAATATCACCATGTCTCGGAATTTCGTAGGAAGCTCAAGCGGTTACCCATACGGCTTCGCCGTAATAGTCACATTTTATCTTATCTCTATAAAATCTTATTTCTCACTTCTGCACCCTCTTAACTCAAGGAATGTTTCACTTTTCTTCATCAATCTCACACTCTTTCTCTGCGCTCTTCAAGAACTCTTATGCTCCAAGTACCTGTACACTCTACTTCCTTCTCTGACAACTCATTTACTGCCCGTGCTGTACAGCTCTGGAACACATTGCCAGTCTCAGTAAGGCGTGCAAAGTCACTACCATTATTCAAGGGCATGATAAAGAAACACTATTCTCCTGCTGTCACTGACCATACCCTAGTTTCCCTTAGTAAAATGTATGTATGTATGTACGTATGTATATATATATATAAGTATGTATAAATAGGTTTATGTATTTAGGTATTTATGGTTATTTATGTCGGTATTCGTATGTAGGATTTGTAAATGATTAGATTTCTGTAATTTGTATTAGCTTCTTAAAATAATGCACACAGATCCCGTATTCAATCCAACGATCCTATCCATCCAAGGTTGTCTGGTAGAGATCGCTCGTGGGCGATAAGACCGCCAATTGTCACATTTTTTTTTGTATCAAATTGTTTGTAAACTGTTTTGTTATGTGTGCAATAAAGCATTTTCTATCGATCTATCTATTTACAACGAAGGTCTTTTAAGTGGCCAGGATAACTACTTTGTAAATATTCCCCTTTTGATTTGATAAGGGAACTTTCCGTACTTTATCATCAACACGTCATACAAACACCAACAGTGAAGCAATGTGCGTCGTAGAGATTTGAAGATTTTTGTATGATGTTACTAAAACTTAATCTTTTTATCTGAGGTCATCCCTGACAGCGTAATGTCATGGTACCATCGAGCTGGTCTGATGATAGAGACCCAAGGTGGCCATAGGAACACCTAAACGAAACGATTTAACCACGTCGAGGTTGGGTTCGTTGGATTTGTCTTCCCAAGCACTTTGATCCTAACTAAGTAATATAAAAGCTTGTTTGTAAAAAAGTTATTTATTATATAAAAAGAATTGATCTCCTATTTGTTGTTTTCAAATATCGTAGATAGGTACTTAGGCTGTGTGTTCATATCAGAATCAGAATCAATAACTTTATTTCTTTAGGCTTACAAAATAAGCACTGAGACAAGTCATATTTTATACTATAAACATACTTATTATTATCAAATAAGAAATAAGGTTTTATTGATATTCTCTTCACTTCAATTTTTTGTCCACTAGTGGAAGAAGATATATTTTTCAACTGATTCGTCTATATCTTTAGTATGGAAAGAAGTACTACACATTGAACTTAGACAAAACTTGTCAGACTTGTTCAGAACATTATAATAATTGAATAATAATGACTCGGAATAATGTACAACATTGTTGTACAAGATCTCTTAATGGCTGCTAATGTTTAGAAACTCAAGGTTTTCAATTGAAAACCTATAATTTCCAAGAGTTTACTTCCTTTTACCCTTCGGTCATAAATACAGCAAGTAAAAAAAAAATAATAATTTTGATATATTTTTTACTGTAGATTAGTTTTATATGTTACCTATTGTATTTTCTATAGTAAAAAATGTATTTTAATGAGATTTAAAATAAATGAAGTGTATAATAATAATAATGTTGGACAATTCACACAGCATTATCTAGCCTATGACGACTGATGTAGCGTGGCGGATAAAGCTCCACCACGCAGAAGTTTGCGGGTTCGATGCCCACCTTGGGACAAATGTTTGTCTGTTTTTGGGTATTTTATAAGTATAAAAAAAAATATCTATCTATGTAATAGGTACTTATATTGTATTATGTATGTATATCAGCCATCTAGTACCATTCTAGTACCCTTAACAGAAACTCTGCTTAGCTTGGGGCTAGATGATGCTGTCTGGATTGTCCAATATTATGTATTTATTTGTGATTTTACCACGTAAATTTGGCTTAGTTCTATAGAAAATGATGGATTGTGGGTTTTCTTAAAGCAGGTGCAAAATACCGAATGGATTATGTTTCTACTTCTGTTAGATTAAGTTGTCTTGTTTTTTTACAAATGTTGTTTTTTCCTCATGTACTAAGTAAGTAGGTACATAATATTAATAGATGAGTACACTCGTGTTAAAATAGAAATATAAGTATTAGTTTTTTTTTTCTCATTTATTGAAGTGTATATTTTATGTTCTTTGAGGAAATAAACAAATCTTTAAACCAAAACCCAGGATCGCCACGGCAGAAAATAGAACAATATGAAAAATAAAATACAATTGCACAATTGTTACTAAATAATTATATTTATAAAAATAAATACATAAACTTAAATGGTAAATAAACTAACCAAGTGTCAAAGAGCCCTGTAAGGTCTAATCGAAAGGAAATAAAGCACTCCCAGTTTGTTAACCCTGGTGTTTGAAGTTTTCAAACAGATACATAATTCATAGTAATTAATTAAAATTGTATTTTTAAAGTAGGTTCATACCTAGACGTTAAATTCGCCTCATTGATAAAATATAAATAAATAATGTTGGACAATCCACATAGCATCATCTAGCCCCAAGCTAAGCAGAGCTTGTGTTATGAGTACTAGATATTTTTTATTATACGTAGTAAATACCCAGAACACCCGAAACAAATATTTTTCCCAAGGCGGGAAACGAATCCGCAACCACCTGCGTCACAGGCGGAGCTCCGCCCGCCGTGCCACATCGGTCATCATAAAATACTAATCTATTTCGCATTGTGTACAAACAACAAACTTTAAATCAATCAGGAAACACTACAACATGGTATTGAATAGTTATATGAATTTATATTATGTCAACAATAACAATGTTAATTGAGGTAGGTGTGGCACGTGACTTTGTTTAGAACGACTGGAAGGTTACGCGCTAAAAGGAACGTGACAGAAAACATTATCGAGACAAGTCAATATCTACACTCCGCGACAAAACTTTAGCAGTTTTGCCGTATGAACAGTTACTATACCAGTATTCTGACCGCCAATTTGTTTTGCATATTGGGCTAACTGGGCTGGGGGGCAAAGGGTTTTAAAACAAAAGCCCTAATTGGCCTAATTTAAAATAAATTGTTACTAAAGTTTGAATTTATTTCAGCAAAAGTCATTATATTTAGGTGCTTATTTTTACCTATTTATAAAACAAGGTAGTTATTTTAGGTAGTCAATTAACACACAAATAAACGACTTATGTAAAACTTATAGAACTTAAAATTGCGAGCCCTTTGGTATTTAATCAATTTAGCAAAACAGAAGAATTTCCTTTGTTGTTCCATTGGAAAAAAATACAAAGAAAACTTTGCTGATTGTTTCACCACGAATTGAGCTATTCAAAGTGAAGAAGCAAACCAACGTAAATAAGTTTTAGGGACCATTGTTATGAGCTTAGCTCCTTTATATTCAGGCTGATGTGATGGTAATACCATGCTGATACCGATTTCATCACATCAACTACACGACAAAAGAATTGATTCATAGCGGTTAAATTTACAATCGTGTGGAATAGCGATATGACTGATTTTCGATCGGTGGTACGATCAATTTAAAAATATATATATATATTTTTTTGCTCGGTTTCCTTTTCCAGGAAACCGAAATGGGAGACAAGTAATATAATCTTGAAGAAGGAAGGAAGCTGCTACCTACCCTTCCTCTGGTAGGTTCCCTTAGTCTGCTCTTAGCCCAGTCGTATTAGCTCAAAAAAGGGGCTGATACCAAAGGCTAAAAAGCGGTTTTTTTGTATAAATTTTCCTTCGGAATTTGTTGTGGGGTGTCAATTTTATTCCGTGTAAATCCTAATTCGAATGGGCTATCGTGCGATATCCACGGCCTTAGTTGGAGGGGTCCATTCTTACGCCGCGATCCCATTCATGGACTCAACAACTTTATGTTTGTCTTTTGTATCTAAAATTTAGTTTTTTAGGACCACAAGGTATTCGAAGCTGCGATGATTTCATACAAAATGGTAGGGGAAATATTTTTAGTACTCCAACTTCAGTTACGAGATAACTTTTTCATCAGAGTAAAAAGCAGGACCGATTGGCATCAAAAAAGTTTCAATGTAAAATGTAAATTTTTTTCTGTTTTTTTTTTGAGAATATGAGGAAGGTGTTGAAAATTTCTCAAAAAAATTTTGATAGTCTCCCATTACCATTTCCTGTAGCTACATCGGTTAAGGCCCTAACTACCCCGTCCAAAAAGTCTTTCCTGTATAGTAGGCATTGGAAATTCAACGTTGGATGGTTCAAAATGAATTACAGTTGGCTAATATCAGTCATAACAGTTAAGAACAAAAATCCAATTGTGATAACGATAGGAAACCAATTGATAAGCTTCTGATATTATTTGCAGTAGTGATTACATGCCTTACCAATGGAAAAATATATAATATTTTAAATTACATGGCAAAATAAGCGTGGGTACAGTGAAAGCTCCATATTACGAAAGTCGCAAAAAGAGCACTAAAATCCATAACTTTTATTTTAATAGTAGCTAATAAGTGATATGGTTTCGCGAAGTTATTGTTTTTTAATTTATTATTAATGTTCAACCCACTCAGAAATAGTTACCTACAAGATACTTGTTAATATGGACACGTCATTGTTGTATCATAAATAACTTACTACACTTGCTTCATGACAATCCATACCAATTCCGTGATAAGACATGAACTGTCTTAAATTAGCTCATAAGGTCCGTAACATTGTGCCGAACAAGAGAAACAGACAGCAGTTCCTATAATTAATTTGGTCACAGGTCTACCTCTAGTTTGCTCTAGGGCATTCGGATATCGCTTCCGCTCAATCAATCGTCACCGCGCCTTCGTGCCGCGCGGACGTGATTACTCTATGACAAGACAAGTGCGGATGTGTTCTCGGTAGCGTTTTAAAGTTATGGAAAGTGCAGTGCACGCGGCAGTGCCGCTTAGAGTGGGCAAAAAGATGAGGAAACGGCGGGAGCTGGACGCTTTAGTCGGCGCTGGGTCTAGAGGTGGAAGACTCCTCTCTGCGTCGAGTGATGAGGGGGAACCCTGGGGAAGGCGGACGACCAGACGTCGCAGGACCAGACCGTATGTGCGTCTGGCAGCAGCCCTGGCCTTGTGCGTCTGTGTGGTGTCAGCTGCAACGGTGTTGTGGCTCTTCGTGGATGTTAGAAGACAAATTGTTTCGCTCAGGATCGATATGGATAGAGGTGAACAACGCTTTACTACAAGTTCTGTTTCTAATTACTATGTTGACCTACGGTTTTCACTGTGTTAATTAGAGTAGTTTTGTGTGAAGATTGCTCTACGATTCTCACAATAACGTGTTCTTTACGGAGAATTAGTGCTCATAGTATACATAAAAGGAGATAACATCTTAATTTGACCACTCAATTATATTTTACTGACAAAATATTTGTGTCTACAAACGATTTGCGTTTTTCCGTCGCTCCTCTCTGATGAATTTCACTCATTAAGCGACTTTGCCTGTGTACAAAAGGGACTCAGCAGCATTCATCCAACCTTTACAAGATGCAAAGTAAATTCCATAGACTTCAATACAAAACCTTGTCGAGAACTCGAGTAAAATTCTAAAGCCTTTATGAAAGACGGGTCAAGATGTTTTTAAAAGCTGCGCGAAAGCCTTGGAAGCGTGTAAAGTCCTTGATGGCTTTCTCGTAAAATCGAAACCTCTTCAAAAACTTGCTTTAATAAATATGAACCTTTTTTAGTTATTCTTACTGAAGGGATTATTAAGTTATTTCTTATAAGTAGTTTATTTTTAGAATTTGTTAGAAGGTCTATCTTGATACATCTCAAATCTATTTCCATAAGTTTTGTACATTTTTGAAACCTTTTGGTCTTATGGAAATTAAGTTAAATAAACCGTTTTTTGTGAGACTGGGGAAATTTTGACCACTTAGCTCGCATAGCACATTTCAACTAAACAAACTGACAAACAAACAAGTTAAATAAAAAGCTTGTATGTAAACTGTTTCGTGCTAAAAATAGAATACCTAGTAACAATATTACTTCAAGGATCTATTGATCGCGCAGTATCTATCTAGTCTGTATGGAATAGTGTTTTAATTGTATTATACTGTGCATGACATACTTTAACTCAAAAACGTTATCAATAAATTAACTGAGTTTAACATTTTATTACAAGCTTTTATTCTACTTGCCCTGTTAGTTTGTGAGGAAAAATCTTGCTACTGAATTTTAGAATAGTTATCCTCAATCGATTGAGCTGAAATTTCGCATATATATATAAGTTTGGTGACAATGCATTGTCATGTTACCATCGAGCTGGTCTAATGATGGAAAACGAAGGTGGCCATAGCTCCTAAATGAAACGAGCACGTCGAGTTTGGGTTCGTTGGATTTGTCTTCCCAAGCACTTTGGTACTAGATGATAAAAAAACTAGTTTTTAAATATTAAACATTTAATAAGTTACCATAAGAGACTGAGGAGATTTGCTAGCTAATTTAAACTAAATTACGGTTTAAATTAGCTATAGATTAAAAAAGTACTTACGGTACTTACGGAACACAAATACGTAAATGAAAAAAATAACTGGTCTAAAACGTCCATTTTGTGTGCTATAAAATGCCAAATTACATGAAAAATTATTTAACTAGGTAAACATACTTAATTCAGTTTCTATCTTCTTAAGACTAGCATCATCCCATTGCTTCGCACACTTTGTGCTGCCTATCGATTTCCTTTCTACCTAATTCTGTTCTAACAAGATTTATTCATACATCCATTATATTTACTTTAACGTTTTAACGTAACGTACTTTTGTATTTAAGAATATTCGTACCACCCATGCGCTACCCTTGCTCTACATTTAAGATACCGGACTTTTGTATCATGATATCCATCATCATCATCATATCAGCTGATTGACGTCTACAGCTGCACATAGGCCTCCCCTAAGGATCTTTATGTTTAGGGGGGTTTGCCATAATCGCCACTCTTGGCGGATTAGCGATCGCAGTTTGTGGTTGGTCTGTTATACGACTTTTGTATAAAGCTACTTATTTTACGATTCACAACTTAATTTTTCTGTCGATTCTATCCCTGGTTAGGTCCCTTTCTATACACAAAAATAAATAAAGCACTTATTTTCTAAAACAAGAAGAGGTTGCAAAAAGATTCTTCATTCATGGCTCCTAGATAAAGACTATGATGAGACGAAGTCTGTCTTCTCATACTGTAGGAAAATAAGTAGGTATATAATATGAATACATATGTAGGAAGTTATTTATTGCACTCAGAGCTGAACAGTACTAAAGAAACAAGCAAGATCTCAAAGTCACTTATCTATGTTCCGAACAGTACTTTAGTATCATATATCACTGTAAACTAGAACATTAATACTTTTTGGTCTCTACAGCTCAGGGTATCCTAGTGTAGAGATCAAAGTGAGATCACATTATTAGTTAATGTGATTTTATATTATCTATGCATGTATTTGTGATAAATAAATTAATTACTTAAACAATTACGCTCGTTTAGCCTCAGCCTAGAAGTTGTACAAGCAAGCACCCAGGCTGTACGTAGGTGTGGAAAGCCATTGTTGATAATTGCACATAGGAGCCGACATTATTCAGATGGTAGATAAACTCGCGAAAGGAGATAAACTGCCCACGCGATAGTGAGATAAGATATGATACCGTCAAGAATAATGAACCTCTTAGAGAAACATCAAGAGCTTGAATACGTGATATTACTTGTGGTACACAAACCATGGTATAAGAAAACAAGGTATGGCCTTACGAGACACGATGGTCACGTGGGTGACACTTGCTATTAGCGAATGAAAAGACGATTCTGTTTTCTGGTGCTACCAGTAGCGTAAAATCGGAACTCCCCAAGCTCCTTGGGGAGTTCCGATTTTACCTGTAATGTGTGCCCGACTGTATTACCTGCAGTGTGAATCTGATAAAACTACCTTATCACATTGACTCGTGTTTAACAAACGCTGTTTTGACTGATGTAACAAACATAATCGTCAATGGTAATTTTTATTATAGATTTTTCAATTGACCTTTATCACATTTGTTTCCCAACTTCTACGTTTTACTGAAATAAAGTGGCAATTGGACAGTGACGTCACTTAGTGTCACTCCCGGAGGAGCAGACCTTGTTTTCTTGGATCATGGTAAAAACTATCGATTGACGTCGACTAATCCATTCCACTATCGATTGATGCTAACGATCGACGATCGATTGATGTGTGGTAACACCTTTAACCGCGATATTAACTTCTTTCGGATCATCCCACGGGAACGGCAGGATAGAAACTGTCTTGGTACCAAATTTCATTCAAATCCCTTCAGCCGTTTGGGCGTGAAGAAGTAAAAAACATACATATACATACATACTTTCGCCTTTTAAATATTACTGTGATTATACAAAAGTTTATGTTTGCGATGAAACGCTGAAAAGATCTCGATGACGTTATATGCCCTTCTTCATGAACTTGTTGACTGCGAGGCCGCGACGTAAAGCTAGTCTATTTTATAATCCTGTTTAAGACTGCAAGGCAAACTCCTCTCAAAAAGGAAGAAAAAGTATTAACATGTCGCTTAACGTTGACTTCTTTGGGTAAAACTATAAAACTATTATGTTATTTGTTTATATTTTATGCTTCGATCAGATACTAACCTATTTGGAAAACATCTGTATTCTTTCGTTCGAGTTTATTTGTTTCCTTTTTTTACAATAATAAATTGTTACATTCTTGAGTACCGTCAAACCGTCAAAAATATACATTCTTGATGGTGTAAGTCATTAATATCCAGGTTTCTACGGTTCTTGCTTGAAAGTGACCTTAAATCTTGATAATTATAACAATTTAAATTTAATAAAAATCAAAGAATTATGAAAACGTTTTAATATTTAGGGATTTATAATATCTTCATGTATCATGAAGCTCTAACTAAATTCTGTAAAATAATAAGTTAGGCCACACCTTTGCTTAGTTTGCAATGAATAACCCAACCTTAGTACACCCTGTTATCTATCTATTATATAAAATCATATCACCATCGTCTTATGGTCCTTATCCCACGCTAGTAGGGTCGACAAAATATGTATTTTTCTTCCACTCTCCTCTATGAGCCTTGGTCTAGATAAAATCACACCCACATAACCATATGATACTACCTACATACAGTATGGTATCTGGTTACTGAATTTCCTCTCGAAAACAAAAAAAAAATCACATTACACTAATATTATAAAGGCGAAAGTTTGATTGGATAAATGAATGGATTTTACTTCTTAAAGTATAAAAAAAAAACGAACTACTCAACGGATCGGACTGAAATTTTGCTTGGATGTAGGTCTACATCTGGAATAAAACATCGATTTTTATCATATAAATCAGTTTCCATTTGATAGAAATAAACCTTATAAATAAGTTACGTTTCTATAAACAACGCGTGCAAACCCGCGGTCAGAAACTATTTTCCCATAAAAAAAAAGGTTACCTAAAGTTAGGTTGTAACAAATGTGCTTACAACGGGAACTGGATATTACTGACTATTAAAAGGACACGCGTAGGATTTATCGCCGATAATATTGCCCGTTCGCTTTTATCTAACTACTTTGGTGGTTCCGCCGGATGTATAGAATCCCTAAATGGATTTTATGAATAAGCTAAGCGCTATTTTAAACCGCGACCTTCTAATAATCGAGCTTCCCACCTTCTGCTAAGCCAACATGGACTGGTTTTAGATTGCAGTTCAAAGGTGTCCTTATGATTAACTTTTGGGCACTAAGGTCTACGAATCATTCCGACGCGTGTCTTTTTAGATAAAATCACACTCACTTCTCTTTTACTCATGTTTTCCACGCACGGGAAACATGAGTAAAAGAGAAGTGAGTGGAGGATGGCTCTCCCGATGTTCCCATCATTTTATGGTCTGAGTTGAGATGTTTAAGGAACCTGTTCTAAAGATTCCTTACACAAGATTGAAGAACATACAAAAAGTTCTCGAACTCAGTGAGGAAACCAGAGTTGTGTGTACAATTACAACCTGTAGAGACAAAATTTCCTTTTGTTCCAGTTTCTACAAGCAGCGACAGTGTAGGCGATGCATTACAAATCTGCCACACAGCCGCGAAAGAGCTTCGGGCGAACGCGAGCAGCCTCAACTCTAGACTGGCTAAGCTAGAGTTGGACCACGCAGAGCTAGTGAAGAAAGTCCAGCAAGCAGTCAGTGGTTTAGCACTAATATCGGGACAGTTGGCTGAGGCGCCAAAACTGGCTGATACGCCGAAGAGGATAGCGGAGCTGCAGATGACTGTAGCTACTTTTGGTTCACAGGTGAGTTGTTTCTCATCAAAAACTATAACTGGAGTTGTGCTTGATTATTGGTACAATTGATTCAATGATTAAGTGAGACTTTATTGAGCACAAAAATACAAAATCCATACACAGTGACGTATTGAGGTGTTTTTAAACATCTATCACTTATAGATTTTGAAAATTTCCTTACTGTTAGTTCGGCAATTTTATGTGGTGTCCATCCTATGACCAACAATCAACAAGCCAAGTTTGTGGTAGTTTAAAATCAAGAATCTGATCGATATGACGCGTTTGATATCTGATCTACCCGAATGTTTCTTACCTAAGATCTACATTCTACAGTCTTCGTTGTACAATAATTATCAAATGGATATTGAAAACATTAAAAATAATTGCTTCAATACTCCAGAAAGTGATTTATAGAATCGTAGTCGTTATTTAAAATCTGGATTAACGAAATGGAAACAGCACTGCATTGCAGATGAACAATGCATTCCAATTTATCAGAATCTGCAATCGAGTGTAAGTAATTTATGCAGGTGTACAACTGTATTTGTGTACCCTATCTTGTGACCCAGAAGCGAGAACCCTGCAGGGGCCTTGCCATAGTGTTTGCGCGCTAAAATACTATTTTTAACACCCCTTATGTGATTGAATTTTTATTTTAACTTCGGTCTGGAAATTCTTGTTACTGGTAAAGAATTGGTGCTGGCTGATAAATAGCTTATTTAACATATTTGATGAATTTTTTACACTGACGTCTGAGAACGTTAAAATAAGGGGTAATTTGTTCAAATGTACGGCAATTTGCCTTATTTTATACAGACATTTGTGTAATGGTATTTTTAGCACGTCAACCTATAAAATAGGGACCATATAGAGCGATTCTGTAGTCTGTATTACGAGCTCATAGTAAAACTTTACTCAAGCATAGATCGATGACTGAGGAAGCTTTATAATACGGGCCTGAGACTCCAGTCTCCCAATGCACAGGTTCATCAAGCAATACCATTGATCTAGCTTTATTTTTTCATTGTGAAAACCATACAAACATTGACCGCCATTGTATAATTAAACACTGATACTCTTTTGTTTGTCGACGGTTCTCCATTTGTAAGGCGCGTTTTTTACCATTTTTGTTCTGACGTGTCAGCCCTAATATGGTACGCTTCCGAGTTTCTCAACCTTTTCCTATAAGGAGGTCAACAATAAGCGCAGATGGCAAAACTTGGGAAAGAGGATTTGTAACGAATCTTACCGAAGTTTTATTGGGGCAATCAGAGATAAGCTAGGACAAAAACATTGTTTTATTACTATGTTCCTAAAACTAATATCAGTTAGGAGTAGGAGATTACTAGGCAGTATAGTCTTATGCTCGGCATAAAAACAATATAAAATTGGGTACGCGACGTTAGCTTCTGCTCTGGATAAACATAGTAACCGTGAAGATTACTATTTCTTTTAGATAAATAAGTATAAAAAATTAATTAAAAAACTTGGTAACTTTAGTAACTTCGAAGTTTCTAAAGTTACTGTAAGGGACGTCAAATGTACTTTGACGTGAAAAGTATGAAAACTATGTCAATTATTATGAAATTTCCCTATTTTATTTTCCAAGAGCAACACGTTTAGTTCTGGAGATTATACCTATAACAAAAAAACGTACGTCAACTTCAATATTAATGTGATTGATACGGCTGAGGTCCATCGAAATAAGAAGGCACGCTGTGATACCTACAAATACATACCTACCAAATGTCATCTACACAGAAATAACCACTAATTTGTTAACTGTCGTGACGTGACCACGTATAAAGTGTCGTAGCACAAAGTCCATCAATAGGAAGTGATTTGTAACTCCTCCATGACAACTATCAATTTAATATTCACTTGTAGACAACTGCTAATTTTCCAGGCACGTTTTGTCATTGCACTTTATAATAGTCCTTAGCGAGAACATTGAATCTCCATTACGTCGGTCATGAAATTATTGTGCGTCACACTTTAGTATAGTTAGTGGTGTTGTTCCTCCATTCATTTGTTTAGGTAAATTTTAATGTCATCTCTGGAGAAATAGAAATGAGGTGTTCAGCATTTTTTCAATCACCACCAACAGCCTTTGGCGACCCACGAACAAAGGTCGGGATTAATGTTTGTACGATCTGTAAATATTTGTTCCCGGTGTTCTCTATGTAAATAAAAATATATTTTCTATGTATGTTATACCATTATTTAGATTTCTGTGGTTATACCCATTACCCATTTCTATGGTTATATACCCATAACACTAGCTCTGCTTTAGGGCTAGATGATGCCGTGTGGACTATTTATTTATTAGACGACCGATGTGGCGTAGAAAATATTAAATACCGCTTAAATATTTGAATTTCGCGCGGATTGTGTCAGATTCTATGTCACGGGAACTTCTCGAACAAGTTAGAATAGCCCTACTGGGTATTTTCTAAGTAACATAAAAAATATATCTATGTAATGTATTGTATTATATATATCAGTCATCTAGTACCTACCCACAACACAAGCTCTGCTTATCTTGGGCTGGATAGTGAGGTGTGGCTTATCCAGCGTTACCTAGTATATATATTGAATGTTAATCTGTAGCAGCAGGTGAGTAACCTCCAGCGGTATTGCGCACCAATTGAAATAATATCCTATATATTATATTGATTTATTTATTATATCTAGTCCAAGATTTAAATGTCGCTAGGTCTGTATGAAATTTCCTGCATTATTTATTTGTTAGAGCAGAATACAGAATTTATTTATTTATTCATTTATTTCAGATAATTATTACACATGTACGCAATTGTCGACGATAGAAATTTTAGTGTTCAAATAAATAAATTTAAATTGTATAGATAAATAAATTAATTATTAATAACTTATTTAAAAATATACATTATAAGAGCGGTAGCTCTTAGTATTCATCGATATCATAAAAAATAGATTCCGTTACTTGTTAATTCTATGCGTCATGGAAATACGATAATGAATTCAACAGATAGATTAGTTCTTATCAGGTGCCATTTTGATTATTATTATATGTATGAGCTTAAGGGTGTTGATGACCGTGACAGATAATAGGAATGTTATTAAAAATCGATTGGCTTAGTTAAAAGCGGGCTTGTGTTCTGACCCTATAACAGTTTTAACATTGTTTTTTAAATGTTACTGTAGTTATGAATCATTATTACAACTAAATTATTTTATTTATTTTATTTTTTTATCAAAACTTAAGTATTATATCTTTGAACGGACAGTTGTAACAGCAAAGCTGTCATAGCAATAGTTGTTCCGGTTGAATAGACCTATCCAACGACCATTCTTTAGGCAACTGGGCCCACAGAAAAATCGTCCCACGGGCTCATTCGGCCCTCACGGTTTTTTTTGTGGGTGTGTCGACCCAACTCAGCCCGCGGGCTCAGACGATCACTCTCTACTGATTGAGGGTCTACTCGACCCGCGGGGCTCAGACAACCACTCTCTACTGATTGAGAGTCTACTCGGCCCAAGTGCTGAAGTTGATCAATAATGTTTAGGATATTATACCTACCTATTTAATGCTGGTTAGTTATAGAACTAGTGAACAAATATAATTTTATCAGCGGTAATGCAATATTAGGCTTAAAATAATTTACTGCGATTGTGCAATTAGCGAGTCATCAAAGGTGCGTCAAAATTGAAATAATTTGGTCAAGAGCATGTCGGGCCATGCTTAATGTTGGGTTCCGCAGCTATTGTTAGCAATACTTTGGGACGTCACGGTCATGCGGAACAGGCTGCAGGCGGACTTTAACGACACATTCAGGTGGTCCCATGATAAGGGTATACTTTATACTCAACTCTAACAAAACTAAGTGTCATGATGATTAAATCTCCGTACCAAAATTTTTTGTTCACAGTCAATTCTAGATGCTACGGCCGGCGTGGAAAAGGGAAGAAAACATTCACAGTTAATGATATTGTTCAAACAATTAAATCAATGTCCGTTCCGTGGGCTGAGTAAACCCTTAAGCAGTAGGGTGGTCGTCTGAACCCGTGGACTGAGTAGACCCTGTAGCGATAGCGAGTGGTCAACTGAACCCGTGGGCTGAGTATACCCTATAGCGATAGCGAGCGGTCAACTGAACCCGTAAGCTGAGTAGACCCTGTAGCGATAGCGAGTGGTCAACTGAACCCGTGGGCTGAGTTGACCAGACAGGTGGGATGAGTCACCCACAAAAAAACCGTAAGGGGCGAATGAGCCCGCGGGACGATTTTTCTGTGGGCCCAGTTGCCCACAGAATGCCCACGACATATTGTACATTTTATTACTATTGGAGAGTGGTCCCAATTTGCCCATTGTCCTTTGTATTAATTAGAACCTGGTAAACCATAATACAGGGTGTCCGCCGGTTCCCTTCAATTTCCGAAATAACTGAAACTAAATCAAAAATGATCGAAGGATATGTGTACGTTACAAGCTATCGCATAAGTACATGCAGTAGGTACATTCTAACTTTTTATGTCAATTAGCTTAGCTTTCATCGACCGCAATTACCATCAAATGTGGAAACAATAAACGCAGTGTTCTACCATCACGTCCATCACTCAACGGGTTCGGTTATTTTAATGTATTCGGAGTTTTTACCACACTCAGCTAGCTAGCATCCCTTAGCGTTTTACCCCAGCTAAGCATATTGATAGCAACCCTATTGCTACGGACACACTATCGCGATAACGCGAAGATTTACGCTGTCGCGACAAGTCTGGCCAAGCAATTCGTCGTATCGCGAATCATCATCGCGACAACAAATGCACATCGCGACGCTGTAGGTAAATTGCCGGACATCAAAGGGTTTTGTCGCGACAAAAGTTCGTGCAGTTTGCTACACTTCGCACGCGCTTTGTTGACAGCGAGACGCCGAGCGATGTACACATATTATGAATATTGTGATGATTTTCCAATGTGGCCAAACACTTCGTCGTACATCGAACACGAAGTTTTATCACGACAACGCGAAGACGAATCTTCACTTTGTAATCTGGGGGCCTACTCGGAAAAGGAAAATCGAAGTTTCTTTTTTGTGTTCGTGAAAAACCAACTCTTATGTCCATTGCATAAGATTAGCGTTTGCACGAAAAAGAATCAGAAACTTCGATTTCGTTTTTAAGAGTACGGGCCCTGGCCGTAGCATATCAATATTCCTTTTCCTCACTAAATGCCAGCCATTTGAAATTTTGCTTTCCACGAGTGACTATGCTCGTACTTGTCTCGTCATATCTCATAAAGCATTATCAAATGTCTGGCTTGAAAATATCCTTACAAATATTATAAACGCAAAAGTTTGTATGTATGGATGTTTGTTACTCTTTCACGCAAAAACTACAGAATGGATTTAAATGAAACTTTACAATAATATAGCTAATATATACATACATCAGAATAACACATAGGCTACAATTTATAAAGATAGGTGATAGCTGCTGGCTGATGCCCGCGACTTCTCTCAGTCTGCGCAGGGTTAGTACATCGAGTAGCTTATTTTCTAGAGCGGGCGTAGCCGCGGGCGCGTCAGCTAGTTATACATATATGTATATATAGGTAGATTGTTAACAAGAAAATGTGAAGTAGTATCCATGCCTATGTACTTCAGGTTTTTTAATCAGCCTCGTCCAGTTTTTCGACCATCCCGACGTCATCATCTGACCATCTGGCAGACGATCTACCTTAAAGCCTCTTCGCTTCTAACGGTAACCACTTAAATGCCATCTCAATAATTCTTTCTCTTTCTAGATAAACGGCTTCGACGGTGCACTAAACTCAGCAAAGAAGCAGGCCCAGTCAGCTGCCGCGGGCGTTGAAAAACTGCGTACATTGCTGCATCAGCTAGACGCGAAGGCCAATGAAACCATCGCTAATGTGACAGCTACAGCGAAGCTGGACGAGGATCTCAAGAGCAGTCTTACGTCGCTGAATACAACTCTAGTCTCGAAGGTGGAGGAGTTGAATAATAGGATACAGGAGTTAAACGTGAGTTGATTTGTATGAATATTTTGTTTACAATAGTCGGTTAACGCATTTACTGCCCACTCTCGGCAATCGAAAGACCTTTTGTTAGTTTATAGGTCAAAGCATAGAAAGCGATTCGAAGGGATTTATGAAGATACTAGCTGCAAGCTAGTAACTAGCTGAAAGTTTTTTATAGTAAAATAATATAGGGTGTATGGCGCATACCTGCAATTCCCGAAAAAGCTTAAACTAGACCATAAATGACTAGCTGCTGCCCGCGCCTTCGCCCGCGTTTTATGGGGATAAAGAATAGCCTATACATATGTTATTCCAGGTCCCAAACTATACCCATAACAAATTTCTGCCTATTCGTTTCAGTAGTTCTTGCGTGAAAGAGTAACAAATATCCATACATCCATCCATACAAACTTTGACATTAGGATTCAACTCTATTACCGAAACGTATGACACATTTTCTATTATAATAAAAAGTCGTGTGAATTCAAGAACATTCCTTAGTAAGGGCGCAACTTTTTTATGATAGAATAATTTTTCAGGCCGAAACTGCGTGCCAGCCTTTAATACTCTAATAAATACCCTGAGACATTCACATTAATTTTATGCCGTGACAAAAAAAATCCTAAGTCAATGGTTGCGATATCAACACGTTGACTGTCACGTCTATTTTGGAAAATTTCGTGTTACGTCCAATGGTTTATTACAAAAATTATGTTCTTCTGATATAAGACATCAATAAAAAAATTATGAACAACAAAATCGATGGGACATTTGAGATTTATTTTCGCCAAATCATGGTTCATACGCCGCCCCTAGAAAATCTCTAGCTCACACGTCCAGCCTAGGAAACGCTGTTCAATTGCCTTTGGCTAATGCATTACAATAGCCCAGCTACACGCTTAAACATTTGTGCAATCATGCATGCACAAACACAGTTTGCGCAAGCAAAATGGAGCGTGTGGCCGGGCTCAAACCAATTTGCGCAAGCAAGGTGGAGCGTGTGGCCGGGCTCAAACCAGTTTGCGCAAACAAGACGGAGCGTGTGGCCGGGCTCATCTTGCTTGCGCAAACTGGCTTGTGCAATCATGCACGGATAGTTAACTTGTTAAAGTTGTCTCAAAACACCAAAACAAGTTCACGGTTGCAGCACACGTTGTCTCGCTAATAATATGCTAAGTCACTTACATCGCGCACCTATATCTTTCTTTATTGCTTGGTCAAGGTTAAGGTTAATGCTGAATTTAAATGGTTCGCTTTGCATTGTAAATTATCTTATTAGTGTATCGAAACGACCATTAAACTTATTTGTGTTAAATTCAAGTTTTTCAACCGACGACGTTAAAATAGGTTACTAGCTGCTGCCCGCGCCTTCGCCCGCGTTTTATCGGGATAAAAAATAGCCTATATGTTATTCCAGGTCTCAAACTATAGCCATACCAAATTTCAGCCTAATCACTATGTTTTGCGTGAAAGAGTAACAAATATCCATCCATACATCCATCCATACATCCATCCTTACAAACTTTGACATTTATAATATAAGTAGGATTAAATTGACTGGATTTTTAATAAATAGCCGTGAGAAATACAGGAAAATAGTCGAACTAATTAAATAAATAATGTTGGACAATCCACACAGCATTATCTAGCCCCAAGCTAAGCAGAGCTTGTGTTATGGGTACTAGATGACTGATATACATAATACAATATATTACATAGATAGATATTTTATTCATATCATAAATAAAGTAATTTGCAAACAATGTAGCAAATCTTCGCCTCGGAACTTCTCGAAAAGAGGATGTAAAGGAAACAGGAAATGAGTCTGCAAATTAAAAGGACTGTAGGAAACTTCCTTGAAATGTCAATCAATGACATTTGTGATGGAAATTGATGAGGATATTGAGGCAGATTGTTTTGTTGTAAAGGTTAAAGATTGACTGTTTACAATTTTTGTCATGCTAGGGTTATTCCGTTTTCCTGTTGCCTTTTAGCATTCTAGGATTTGTTAATCCTACTCATTATGTAATACTATAATAATAAATGTCAAAGTTTGTAAGGATGGATGTTTGTACCTCTTTCACGCAAAAACTACTGAACTGATTGTGCTGAAATTTGGTATGGGTATAGTTTGGGACCTGGAATAACATATAGGCTATTTTTTATCCTGATAAAACGCGGGCGAAGGCGCTGGCAGCAGCTAGTATTTGATAAAAAAATAACATAAATAGGTATCGGGTTTGTACAGACTATGCGAGAGTGTAAAAAAATATATAATAATGCTGGACAATCCACACAGCATCATCGAGCCCCAAGCTAAGCAGAGCTTGTGTGACGACCTCCTTGGCGCAGAGGGCATCTAGTACCTATAACACAAGCTCTGTTTAGCTTGGGGCTTTGATGCAGTGTGAATGGTCCAGCGTTCTTTTTTATTTATGGGTGATATACTTATTGGAATTTATTTAATTGGTAAACTATTTATTATATTTCGACATTCTCGCGTAGCCTATACTGCCGGTATTGACCCATGAAAAAACTTGTAATACCTGGAAAACACAAACTCACTAATGTAAGTTTGTTCGGGTATTACACTTTTTTAATCTGCTTTTTTTGTCTCACATTGAGAAATCTACAATTACGTTAATATTTTACCAACAGAAACCAAAAAGTACGCCGGCACCGCCGCCGACTACAGCGCCCGCGCAGACGGCAGCTATAGCCTTACTCAATGCAAACGCCACCTCCACGTTACCTCCAGGTAAGACTTACTTTTTTTTACGATGGGTAAATGCTGTTTGCTCATTACCTGAGAAGAGCTACAGGGGTATGTTGGTCTCTCCACTGAGCGACTAACAGAGTGTTAGCAGCTAGTAACATACCTACTAAAAACCTATCGATATTTCCGTTCTCACCTTAGTACCACAGCGACGTTAAATCACTCGTCACCAGACGATTCGTTTGACGGCTCACAGGTACTTGACAAGATTGCGGGTTCCCGGTCGGATTCAACCGCTACCCTGTCGGTCATTATCCTTCATGCTGTCCCTATAAAGGGCGAGGCATGTCCCGGAGCATTTCGGGCGTCCCTACCCGTTTGAGACCTGTGCAATGCTGGGGTGTTTCTCCTTGTACCATCACTCAGCTGGTCTCCAGACTTACTACCCTAAATAAACAATAGAGTCAGAGATTCGTTTGCGGAAATCCATTGCAAAATATAAGGATGATAAATATTTAGTAAAAATTCCGCGTAAAATAAAATAAATTCTTCTATAAGATAGATTCTATAGAAGCCAAAATCCAACAAATTGCGAGTCACGTGCATCGCCGTTTCACAAATTGTTAC
Source organism: Eupithecia insigniata (assembly GCA_947859395.1). NCBI lineage: Eukaryota > Metazoa > Arthropoda > Insecta > Lepidoptera > Geometridae > Eupithecia > Eupithecia insigniata. The sequence continues at coordinate 5,009,530 of OX402009.1, read as the reverse complement.
GCCATGCAATCGGAGAATATAATGAATTTATAATATTTATAATCAAAAACTTTTTTTAAAAGCATGGTTTTATATAGGACCAAAGAGAAGGCTTGGACAGACAAATCCAACGTGCCTATGCCATAGGCCCTATGGCTACTTTCGTTCTCCATCATCAGATCAGCTCTATGGTACCATGACATTGCATTGAAAGCGAACATAACATAAGTATCCCAGCTCAAATCGGTTGAGGATAACTGGTCTAAAATTCAGTTGCAAGATTTGTCCCAAACAAACTAACAGGGCAAGTAGAATAAAATATTGTAAAAAAACAGACTTTTCTTATATTTTTGCATAGATCTAGACCTGGAATGAAACATATGCTACTTGTTTATTCCATAAATCAGTTCCCGTTTGATAGAAACATGAAACAACAAAGAAACAATGCGTGCGACGCCGCTGGCATAAACTAGTCACCTGTAAACAACATTAGTGTCTTAGAAATATTATGTACCTACTATTAAATATAATAAGCAGAGTGTTTATGGTACACTAGCTGCTGCCCGCGCCTCCGGCCCCGTTTTATCGGGATAAAAAAATAGCTTTCATGTTATCCCAGGTCCCAAACTATACCCATTCCAAATTTCAGCCTAATCGGTTCAGTTTTTTTTTGCGTGAAAGAGTAACAAATATCCATCCTTACAGACTTTGACATTTATAGTATTAGTAGGATTGATATTATTATATATCTCTTTTAATTCCAGCTCCAGCCAAGCCGAGCGTTCTACAATGAAACAGCAGCCCGACAGTCCCGACAGTCCCTAGGGTTAGTGTATGAAACAACCTCACCGAGGTACAATGAATCCGGTCCCTGTAACGTCATGACAAGACGTTAAGGACTTGTTCAGACCGATGATTCTTGCTGTAACGTTGTTGGTGTGTCGTATGTGTTAAATTTAACTATCACATCACACAATTATTTATAAATAATGCTGGATCACAATCCATAGTATCGTCTAGTCCCAAGCTAAGCAGAGCTTGTCTAAACTAGATGACTGATATACATAATACATACATTACATAGATATTATTGAATATGTGGACGGGCCATCAATACTGTACTCTAAGGCTACAGAAACTCAGTTTGTATAGTGTAGACCATTATATTATATTTAAATCTAATCCAATTTTTATTCGAGACATCGAGCTGTTGCGATCCTACGACAGACAAAAAATGTACCCGTGCTAAGCCGGGGCGGGTTGCTAGTATTTGATAAAAACGTAGGGGAAAAAATAAAAAAATGTACGCGATAAATATCCGATAAATAATCTTTAATAATATTCGATAAAATGTATAATTATTAATGTACATACGTACGACACACACCACAATGTTTTAAGCTACAGGATTGTATGAGCTCATAGCCCCGTGATCTCAAAAACCGTTGCGTCCAACGACAAAATATACATACGTTTGAATCCCTTTTTACCTGTACTCGTACCTATTAGATGTATTTGATACTTTCTTTAAGGGTTCGTCACGGGTTGGCGCGAGATTCAAATTATTTTGTGATTTTTATTTTTTTCTGCTTTTACAAAGAAAATTTACTGAAAGTAATTTGGCGCAAATCGTGAACTATTTTCTATGAAAAATAATAATAAAACCAACCTCAATATAATTTTATTTTGGGAGCATTTGGGAAAATGTTCATTTTTAACCCAAAATCTCTTATTTTCTCAAATGCTCCAAAACTACCAATGAGCCGAAGTTCGTTTTTTTATAAGTAAATAGAAAATGGTTTAAAATTTACGCAAACTTTAAGCGTTTCACAAAGGTCGTTCAACATCATTAATTTTTAAATGTTTTTTAAAATTAATTTATTTTTATAAATTGCGTTTCAAATAAAACGCCTAGGAAGAAAAATCACGTAATTTTTCACCAATCAGAGGCAATCAAATAGTTGCATTTGTCAAGCAAGCATTTGTCTTGATGCTTTTCTCTGATTGGTGAAAAAATCAAACCATGCGTACATCCGCAAAGCACATGCAAATTTCGCAAATGTTAAAATGAAAATAAAAAGCACAGAACGACCTTTATAATCGTAACAAGAAAGTTTTCTAACACTTCTAGGACAGGTAAAGGAAAATTGGAAACCCTCCAAGTAGGTAAATGATTTGTGAAAAGATTGTTCCGTGTTGTCTGGGTTTATATTAAATTTTTTGTTCCCTTTCATTTCCTTATTTTTGAACAAGACACGAACAATTTATTAGGTGCCAAAGTGAAAATTCCGTTCTATTTGAATTTGCATATTTGGCTAAAATATTTTCATCGCTTTATTCCTGTAATTTATCTAACTGTCCATTGTATTTAGCTACACAATACGCGTACGACTAAGAATAAGCACGTTTGTAGAGATAATGCTCAATCACTTGCAGCCATTTGTTAGAAATCATTTAAGTATTTTTATTGTATAAAAAAACCGTCCCTTAGATTCTCCTTTCATAATTCATCCCATTAATATTATTATATGTATAATATTATTATTTTTCAAGCAGTGCTTAAAGTTTAAAAGTTGCCTTTACCACAGATTATAATATAATACTATACAGTGATAATGTGTAAAATACAATATCCACCAATCAAAGCGTCTGATTTTTAACACTCGCACGTTTTTTCGTGGAAAGGCAGCTCGTTTTTTTTTCTCGTTCAATGTGTAAATATTAATTTAATTATTTTTGTGTAGGGTGTGTAGCTTAAAGAAGCAAAGAGACCATTGTGATTTAACAGATTTTGGAACTTATAATGTTGATCCTTAAGTATATTTTGGCGCAACAAAAGGAGGTTTGGTATTAATGTAAATATGATAGTTTTAAAGTTTATAAACTCGGAATGGCATATTGCACTGCGTGTTAATATTGTGCGAGTCGAGTATTATCGTAATAAATTATTGTTGATAGATCAATTATTACACATTTGTGCATTTTTATCTTATTTTAATCCTAATCCCCTTACTTAAGTAATTTGTATCGTTATAAATCAGTTTAAAAATTGTACCTGCTTATACTCATGGCTTCGCACGCGCTATTGCGGTATAAAATGAAGCCTATGTCTTTCGCTGGAATACCATCTACCACCATTCTAAATTTCATTAAGACAGACATAATTATACCATATACCTTTATAATATGTAGGTTTCAGGTTCAGGGTAAAAAAAAAAACAAATATAAAAATATAATAGTTCATATAATTTCAGTCATAATAAACAACAAACAGTTTTAACAAAATAACGTTGATGGCTGCAGTCACACCGAAAACGGTATATTTTGAGATACTAGAAATAAGTGTTCCGGCTGCGGTGTGACTCAGCCTAAAAGCTATCGGTGCAGCCATTCTGAAGATTTCATCATCTCTGTTCCCGAGATTCATTGTGTCACAAAAAATCACACTAAATCACTTCTTAACAAGTCCAATCTCTCTGGCGACCTCGGCGAATGCGTTGACAGCGCGTGTGACGTCATCGTGCGTGTGCGCCGCGCTCAATTGGACCCGGACACGAGCTTGGCCTTTCGGCACTACCGGATAGCTGAATGCTACTACGTAGATGCCGCGTCCTGAAAAACGTATACAAAGTGATAAATGAAGATAATGTGTAAATTTACGAAAAAAAGTGAGAAGTAAAAAAGTGGCAAGTGAAATAATGGCACGACAATGACAAAAAATTACTTAGGCTGGTTTTAGTGTCACGATGACCATCGGTGCTGATAGGTCAATATGTTTGGTTGATATAGAAGCTTATTTAGAATAACTCCGACCACTCAACACTGACGAGCTTCAGCGCTGAGCGATTCGCGGCCATATGCACCGCGCGTCGGTCTTGCGCTTCAGTCTTCAGTGAGTGTTCTCGCACTGACGACTATACGCGTCGAAGTCTCAGTACCGATGATCAGCACGAAACGAAAACCAGCCAATAGTTGTATTGTAATCATCGATCAAGGTAATCGCGGAGGCGGCTAATACCTTTATTTTACTTACCTGACAGGTCGTCTCCTCTCAGGTCCCTAAACAGGAAGATCACACAGAATTTTAATGCCTAAATTCGTCTCAAAATGTATATAGTGCCTACTTAGTGTCATCAAACGTCTACTACAGAAATCTTAGTAGTCTGTAGTAGACGTTTAATTGTTGGTGATGCTATCTAGCATCTTGACACAATAGTGTCAAAAAGCAAGCAGGCAAATCAGGCTGAAAATAATAATGATTTTAAACTTACTCAACGTTCCTGAAGCCAGTTCTACTGCCATGCGCACCGACCATGACAGGGCAAATGAGATGGTCGTCTCCTGCCACTGTGAGCCCGGCTGCCTTTACCCCCTCGCTGAAGTGTTCAGTTACAGCAAACTTAACTTACTCGACTTTCCTGAAGCCAGTCCCACTGCCAACGGCGCGTTGCCTGCCTTGGCAGGTGCCCTATCATGTCATGACATAACAGGGTAAATAGATTGGTCGTCTCCTGCCACTGTGAGCCGAGCTGCCTTTACCGCGGAAGAGTCTAATGCTTTAGAGCTAGCTTCTATACTTACTCAACATTCCTGAAGCTAGTTCCACTGCCATGGGCGCGTCGCCGACCATGACAGGGCAGATTGGATGGTCGTCTCCTGCCACAGTTAGTCCAGCAGCCTTTACGCCCTCACGGAAGAGTGTAGTGTTCTCTCGCAATCGCTGACGTAGTTCTTCTCTTGTTTCTACTATGTCTAGTGACTGAAAAAGAGAGATTTTGATTTTCAGTTTCACTGCTTTAAACGTTTTCACTGCCAGGCTACAGCACATGCAATCTGTAAGGAAGGATCTGCCAAGTTCGCCACTGTAACAGAACAAGAAGGATGATATTTAGCCATATTCGGAAACCTAAGGCCTTGGAGGTTCATCTCAAAAACAGGGCTAAAAGGTGCAGCTCAAAATATACAGTAGATACCCACTCACTTTCAAAGCAGTAGCAATAACAGCGGGCGGCGGCGAGTTCGAGAACAGGTAAGGTCTGGAGACGTTCCTCAGCAGTGTGACCAGCTCGCTCGGTCCGGTGACGTAGCCTCCTGCCGCGCCGCCGAGCGCCTTGCCCAGCGTGGAGCAGATGATGTCTGCTGCGCCTAGCACGCCGCAGTATTCTTCTGTGCCACTGGAATTTAAGAAAAACACACGTATCAATAAGTATTGATTTTATTTATTATTATTTTTAGCTGTTACTGTTCTTCGTGCAAAGGCCTCCCTTCTTCTTCTCCTGATTTAGCGCAGCCACAGTCCACGAAGGAAGATGTGGGTGTGCGACTAAATTTATATATAAAAAATCTTTAGCTTTTTGTCTCACGTAATTTATGCAAAACGCCATTGTTTAAAAAAAATAATTTCGCGTCCCACCACCAACCGCTATGGACATGATGCCTAGCTAGAAAGCAAATTTTGTAAATTAAATTCATTCAGGAGAACAAATCATACAAGTGTTTAAACCACTAACAAAAATATATGACTTTTTTAAGGCAACATATTGAGTAATTTTAAAAAAATCTATATTAAAATATCATAGTATCTCAGCAATCGGGAAATTGAGTCTAACCGGGACAAGTAGCCCATGACCCCCCAACCCCTCAAAAACAAAAACCCTCTATAGTACCTATATTTTTAAAAGAATTTAAATTACCTAATACTTACCTACCCGTTTCGGTAGGTAAGTATTGGCTTGCATATAAATTGCTGCAGTCCTTGAAACTGTCTCGGATGACCTTACTGTTGCAAGTTTGTGCATATCGCTTACCCACTTGTTCAATGTTTACTCTCGTCGATTGCGCGTCTGGTTTTACTTGTTTTGTTAAAAGTTTACGATGGTGAAATTATTTTTTTTATAAGTTAAAGTAAACTTCCGGGAAAGTAGTTCGCCAGTTTTCCAGCCGTTTTTTCTATAAACCTATGTGCTAAATGCATACCAGTATGTATTTTTGGAGAATTAATTTAGTGGTATGTCCTATGTGAATTTTTTGAATTAATCTCCAATACTAAAATGCTCCAAAAATAACCATAGAATCCATCCAGAATTCCAAAGCTGACCAAGATATGGAAGGACTGGGAGACCACTCGATGGACCGACGAAATTATAGCGGTTGCAGGGTTTCGATTTGATCTGGTTTCGATGGACTAAGGAGGCTCATTGTGGCGTCGTATGGTCCAGCAGTGGACCTTTGTGGGCTGATATGATGATGATGGAAATGAAGGTCTTACTCACCGCCCAGTCTCCCCAAAGAACCCCGTAGCATGGCTATCGTCAACCGCCAGCAACGCTCGGTACTTATCCGCCAGATCTCGAAGACCAACGATGGGGGAGACAGTACCATCCATGGAGAATACCCCATCTGTCACTATCAGCTTGAGGCGGGCTTCGCTGTGTGCTAGAAGGTACTCCAATTCTGAACAGAAAAGGTTCACATTAGATTGCAGTTTTATGCGAATTTCACTCTTGAAAGAATATGGCTGTGTGACGTACCAACTTACCTACACGATAGTTTACAAAATATTGCTTGACAAACAAAGCAAACACCCGGTGAATTGTGCCGTGAGCCCGTGATCGTATTACTTATGTGAAAACTAAGAAGTGCTAATTATATTTATCTTACTTCGGTTTTTGCATCGTAGGTCGGTTACATATTGAATTGTTATATATTGAAGGCCATCAATTTGCAAAAATAATATGGAATACCGAGAGATTTTTTAAACATAAATCTAATGTACAGACCTATCACAAATATACTTAATTATAAATTGATGAGAGGTTTTATTGAACTACCGGCATTCTCTTATTTTTGTTAAGTTTTACTTTGTTTATTGTACGACCAGTCCACAGATCTGTGGACTAGCCCAACGTAGAGCCCAACAAATTTATTTACATTTTAAATTAGGATTTCTCTATAGGTGAATGCTAATAATGTTCTTCAACATAAAACCTGATATAAGTATGATTCCTCTAAGATAGGATCGCTCAACCATTCGTTTATACCCACTCGTATCTACCTGAATGGGTCGTTATAGTCTTGCAGGGCATTGCTCTACCTACACAATTATGAACCTGGGAGAGAACACGATCTGTATTCATATCATGTGATAATGAATGCAACTCGTATTTATTACCTACCTACCTAACACTACAGTACCAGCATTGTTTATACGAATGTAACTACATAGGTTAGTGAACTTATTGATTTTGAAGGTCAGGTTTGCACTGCACATACCTACTTTCGTATATAAATAAATAAATAATGCTGGATAATCCACACAGCATCATCTAGCCCCAAGCTAAGCAGAACTTGTGTTATGGGTACTAGATGACTCTGGTATAAATACATACTTAATACTTTACAAACATAGATATTTTTTATTATACATTCAAAATACTCAGAACACCCAGAACGAATATTTGCAGATCGTAGGTACAACCATTTGTCCCAAGACGGGAATCGAAAGCGCAATCTCCTGCGCCGAAAGCAGACCTCCGCCCACCGCGCCATATCGGTCGTATATGGAGCCTCCCCGCCCTTGGTTTTAATTCTACTGAATTTTCTGCTGACTGTTGTCCTTCTGGTAATACCTACTGTTGTTTATTCTTGTTGTCAGTTCATAAGACTCCAAACAATGACCTGAACCCTGAGTTAGTTAGTTACTCAATGGGATCAGCGTAGTTCCATATCCGTGCTAGTTCCATGTCCGTACAGTAAAGATGCCATATCAAATCCTGAAGTAAAATGGAACGACTCGATAATGGCTCGATACCCTCGAGTAACCGAACTCAGGGTTTAGATTTTGAAAAACGTGCTTCACAGTACATAGGTTGCTATGAACTTACCAGAAAGATCTCTATGAGGATACCGGAACTTCTGCGCCTTACACAGCCTTATCCCATCAATAATAGACGCATGGTTCAGACTATCAGAGAAAACTGCGTCTTCTGGCGTCAGCATAGACTCAAATATCCCAGCATTCGCGTCGAAGCATGACCCGTAGAGTATCGTGTCCTCACGGCCGTGGAATTGCGACAATCGCTGCTCTAGTTCCTGTGATAAGGATTCCAGATAAGAGCTGCACTTGAGTTACATTACCTAATCTGTGACTTGCTATTTGCAGATGGATCATTAGTAATTGCATTGATAACATTGTACTTGAGAATATTACAGTTTAAACTCATATCTAGGAACACGATAGAGTAATGACTACTGATCAAGTTTGTAAAGAAATGGGCGATGCAATAACTGTGTGTGAGCGCGTTCCCACCCCGGGTCGTGACGGCAGAAAGTCGCGCAGTTTCCTGGTCGTCAACGACACTTTTTTTGTCGTGACGATAGATTTTCAAGGCAATGTCATCAATCGGAACAGCTAGAGACGATAGTCGTCCTACGATAATTTACGGTCGCAGCACGGCATCGCACCCTATGTACCTATTACGCGGAACTACGTAAATAAAGATTGGGATTGAAAATGATAGCCTCTCTAACGCTAAGATAATATTTGATCAATAAATATCAGCTATGCTGGACAGTATGAGAGAGGCTTGACATTTTCTATTCCAATTTTTATCTACGTGACTTATTACTTACTCGTACATGAACCATTGGGTATAACGTCTCTGTTGAGTGAAATTATATATTTTTCTCAATCACAACCTTTCTACAAAAACAGAGCTTTTGTATGTAAAAAGTAATAAATTACCTTGTGAATGGATTGAGTTCCACAGATAAATCTAACTGAGCTGAGACCGGCACCATATTTACTAAGTGCTTCTCTCGCTGCCTCTACCACCTCGGGGTGATTCTGGAACAAAATACGAAACATAACCACAATGAACAAATTGTAAAGCTAAGAGTCGTCACTTTCTACGATTTTTGTACTGATGGGTCATACATAAAAAGACAAAAGTCACGTCAACCTCCAAATTCAACATTATTGCATCAATGCTTCATTCGAAAATCAAAGAAGCTGGCGGCGTGGTAGCTCTGAGCTCGTTTGGCCCTAAGCACATCACATTTGGCTATAGTAATAAGACGTGATCGTGACGTCTCATTTTTCCATAGATTTTGATACAGCGCCTCTATAGTATGCACAGGAAACTACGCAAATCACATGCAAATATGTACGAGATTTCACGATCAAGTCTCGTTACTATCGTCAAATTGACTCGGGGCTCAGAGAAGCTCTTGGATTTAGCTCTATAGACTGTCCAGCTCTAAGGTTTTTTTTATTATAGTTTGCAAAACTCACACTCCGAGGGTGATTTCTAAGAAATTAAATACTATCCCAAAATTGTTCCGAATTCGACGGGACTTGAACTCGCAACCTTCCGTCAATACGGGAATGCGCTACCAATTGCGCTACGAGGTCAAGTAAACGACGAGTCGAAAATCTTTGGGACATCTAGAAGTAGCGGCACATAAGTCTAACCCTGAGCGATACACGGAGGGGATAGCTGCGCATGGGTAATGTACCGCTAGCCCCGCACAGGTACCTCTGCGCAATAACGTTACTTCTGCGCAATAACGGTCAGCGCTAAAGTTACGTGCCGCTATGTATACGTATTTATAGGATTATTTAAATATTATTTAATGTCTAGCTCTACTCACTCATTATAACACGGTTTATTATTATAATTAACTACAATTTTTTTTTGCTTTTTTCTACTCATTCATTTTTTTTATTCTACTTACAGAGAGACCCAAGTAGTTGTTTGCGCAGAAGTTCAGGAATTCTCCTTTAGCGCCTTGCACTTTAACCTGAAATAATGGAGAAGGATTTATCTATCATCAATAAACCAGTAAACAGGGTTGTAATCATGTACAATTAAGTAACCTACATAAAGTGAACCAAAAATGTACATACCCTCATATCTTTTCTAACCGCGTATACCCTGTACTAGTAGATATAGTACCTACCTGCTGGCTATTTTTTGCGAATTCCCATGTACACTGTTGAACACGGGGATTGTTCTCTAGGATAGAATAGACAATAATAGCATCGCATCATCATACATATTCTTGAAGTTGAAGGAATGAATTTCAAATAATTTTAACGCATTCGATGACAAAGTGACTTAATTTTTCTCTATTTAACCCTAGAAAGTAGAAATCAATCCCCGTGCTAGGCCATCTAGTAGAACATACCTTTGTACCCTGAGGCGAAGTCAACACCCGCTCGTGCTTCCAAGTCCTAGCTCGTTTGATCTCCTGCAACCTATCATCCAGAATTTCTCGCAGTTTGGTCACTCCAGCGCGCTCGGGGATGTTCAGCTCGTGCAGTTTGCGGATTTTCTGACCATTTTGACCGTGGAAAGCTGGAAACATTTAATAAATACTTAAAAAGTATTCATCAAAGATTGTGTATTGTCTCTGCACAGACTCTACCAGAACTGTTTGTGTTTTTATTCTTTTGTATGTTAGCAAAATCTGCGTAAATTATAGACCTTATTTTCGTCTAATTTTAAGTACCGATTCATACCAGTTGCATTAGGTAGATAGTAGATACCTAGTAGTTGTATTGTATTTTATGTAGACAGATTGTCCGTGTCGTCAGCAACATGGCTCTGACGGAAGACCAGCGTTGATTACTAGCTTGCTAGCAATCAGCCCATGCTGAGGCAGAGGCCATTTTGTGAATTCGGGCTTACAATTATAAGTACACACATCAACATCGTCTAGGGATATTTTGTATAAAGTTCTTCAACTCTAAAAATACTGGCCGGTTTCAAAATCTTTTGAAGAAACCTTATTTTTTAGGCCTTCTTGAATGATTCCAAATTTGAATTTGAACAAATGAATAAAAAACAAAAGATTTGCGCGGCATTGCTATAGCGAAGGTCGAAAGTTACAATTTATCTTCCATAGTTTATGGTAATTTTTTGTGTCAAATTGAAGTTTTAAAACACGTTATTAATTAATTTCGATTTTATACAACTAAATGCATCATGCGGCGGCGCCATTTAACTAGAGATAAAATGTTAAGGGCAGTAGGTATGCTCCAAGCTGGGGCTACTCAGCTGAGTGTTGCTGAGGAGATTGGAACAAAACAAAACGTGATCTCAAGGTTATGGTCACGTTATCGTGCTACCGGTGAAGTGGCTGAAAGACACCCAGGCGGGGAGCGCATAACCACCCAGCGACAAGACCGATTCTTGCAAGTTTCCGCTAGAAGACAACCAAATGTTACGGCAATGCAGTTGGTTCAAAGGCTCCAGTCAGAGCACCAGTTGCTGGTGAGTGACCAAACTGTGAGGAGAAGACTGCATGAAGCCAACCTTCATGCTCGCAGACCGCTTCATACTCCAGCACTACGCCGAGGAAATCGTGGACGAACATTAGAGTGGGCTCGTGAACATTTGCTCTGGGAAGATGGGAAGAGAACCAGTGGTCTGCGGTGCTGTTTACCGATGAGTCCCGATTCGGTTTCCATCCCGATTCAAGAAGAGTACGTGTATGGCGAGTTCCTGGTCGTGAGAGCCGTCTGCAACACCCTCAGGAAGTCCATCCATACCGCGGTGGGACAGTTATGGTTTGGGCGGGAATACGTATTGGTGGAAGAACAGATCTCGTTTGGATCAGAAACACCATTACCGCTGAAAAATACCGTAACCAGGTGCTAGTACCAATAGTCTACCCCCATCGAGTCATCAACAAAGAAGGGCTATGAACCATTTTCCTGCAAACATCGCGACTGAAGAGCAACTTTTTTTGCATCTTAGCAGGACCTGGGACAATATCCCGCAGCAAGACTTTGATAACTTGATTCAAAGCATGAAAACCCGTTGCAGGACCGTTTGTAACGTCATGGGTGGTTTTACTGACTACTGATTTTTCGTATAATTGCAAAAAACAGGAAATTTCGCAATAGTTTGCATTTTTTTTAAAAAAAACACAACATCCTAAATGTATTTTTTTTTTTCATATTTTGTTTTTTATTGAATAAAATTTTATTTACACAATAAAAATATTTCTATTGTATTCGAAGGTCTATTCTACTAAACGGGCTTTTCAAAAATATATACATGTTGCATGTTATTTATAACAAATTTTGAGTAAATTGAGAAAATATGAAATATCCCTAGACGATGTTGATGTGTGTATTTTTATTTTATTTAAATTGTTGTAAGTCTCAATGCACAAATAATAGTAGATTGTTACACAAGGGTTGTAAGGGAGCTATTACAGAACAAGATCCAATTTGGCGCCAGTGCGAGCTCAGCTCGCAAAGGGCCCTAAATTGGATTGAGTGCACCCGAGATATTTAGACGCCCGAGCGAAGCGAGGGCGAATATAGTTCGAGGGTGCACTCAATACAATTTCGCGCCCTTGCGAGCGCTCGCAAAGGGCGCTAATGGATCGAGTGCACCCGAGAACATAGTTCGAGGGTGTAATAGCTACTTGCAACCGAGGTAAGCATTCTACTTTACATCATAATGGCGAGGCAAATAAAATATTTATATACTTCATCATCATCATCATCATCAGCTTATACACGTCCACTGCTGGACATAGGCCTCCCCCGTACGACGCCACAAATAGCGGTCCTGAGCCGCCTCCATCCATATATATACTTAGGTATAACAAAATGTAATTTTAATTAGAAAAATTAATTATTTAATAAAAGCTTTTGTACAACATCTTCTGCTTCGAGATGACAGAAATCAGGCGTGCAGACCAGTTCTTCATCTGATGAAGTACTTGACATACTTAACTACCCCTTTAAACGTGTTTATTACAGTTTTTACTTTTAATTTTAGTTTATTACAGTCGCACAAATCAAATCAAATGAAAGGCCGCCATTTCCACAGTTTTTTTTTCAGTAAAAAGTTTTCTTATCATTTTATAAGAAAAGAGAATGTTTCACCAAAGGAGTTTTGCATAGCTTGAACTGTAAAGTCTTTACAATTCAAACAAAGTGTGACGTAAAGAGATTTGAAAACGGAATTCCTATAAAAAATGTACTGTGTTGCGAATACCGTCTTACACAGTCTCTTTGCTTAGTTTGTAAAACCTTGCCGAGCATTATGATGTAAATTATTTTTCATTTTTCATTTCATAGTTTAAGTGCAATTACCTAATACAAGGTTATCTAGATAACAGGTAAAAACAAAATGCTGTATTCAACAAGAGAATACAGAAGAACCTTGTTGTTAGTGACATTGCAAGTTGCATCAAACCAGCTGTTAATAGGTAGGTACTTTTAATAGGGATTTACACATGTAGGGACATGTAGAGATGAGTCCGGTGTTCAATAACTAACTCAGTACCTGTTAGCATGGTCCTAAAATATCTAACGCTATTGTAAAATCCGCATATCGCTAGGGAATAACTGTGCAAAGCGAGCATCGCGCCTTACCGATCGTGAGCCATAACTACCCAACGCTTCAATACCTATACTTACCTAACTATCATCTACGCATAGATACTAGCGGACCGTTCACCCGTAAAGTTATGTAGCTGCAACAAGTATTTGGTATTTCTAACCAAATCCAAAATGAATAGTCCAAAAAACCGTCTGACTATGGTTCTTGTAGTCTTTTTTGTCTGTCAACAGTGACATCAGTCAAACTAGTTCCACGCCACCCTTCTATCAAGAAGTTGATTTTGTTCGTCCAAGTCCACAGTCAAATAGCTTTAAGTTTCGTTCGGAAGTGTAGGTACATAATGTAGAAGAACTTCTATGATCTTTTTGTCATTCTGATGCAAATTGTGTCAATAAATCGGATAAGCTTATATCCTCGGTCTAAACAACAAATCTAATGGGATTACTGTCTATTGTCTTGTTACTGATCTGGCCCGGTCTCTTCGCTTGGCGGTCTGAATTGATCCCGTGTTGAACAAGTAGTTTAAATATACCTATCTCTATTGTATGGTTTCTAACTTAGTTTTAATTTGTTTTTTTAGACTAAAAGTAGTAGTAGTATGTATGACTAATTATATACATAATATAAGTTAGGTTAGGTATAATCCTCGTTTTGTCGTTTGTTGTCCGTGTACACACACACCGAGGGTCCTTCCTGAAAATCAGCGTTGCTCAACCTTTTGTGGAGCAACATTAAGCTGAGGTGGGGCCTATTGGTTCACTGGGCAGGCACTTGTTATTTTTAAGCTAGATTTTAAATTATATCTGATAGTCTTTGTGTATTGGAGTGTTTGCCTTTGTGTATCAATAAATTAATTTTCTTTCTTTCTTTCTTTCAAATCGGTTAGCAATATATTGGGTAGAAATCAGGACAGGTATAAAGTATTGTAACGTTATTGGGTACCAGTTGGTACTAGCGGTATTGAAATAAAATACCCAACTAATAACCGGTAGCCAAAATATCCAATAACTGCCATCCTTACTTAACAGTCGCTGAGTTTACTACCATGCATAGCATTTTAGGCAGATAGGTACCAAACTACCTACCTAATGGATTATGTTTTCTCGATTCTATAAATGTTTGGTAAGTATGTATAAGTGAATTTACTCACCTATAGGAATTTGAAATCAGAACCATCGTTTTCTCTCATTTCATAACTACCACTACTACATACCTACCAGTAGTAGGTAGTTCCTATATTTACATAGGAACCTGCATTTGGCATTAATTATTATTAAAGCGTAATAGATAACGATGTTTGATGAAAAATCAGGAAACCCAGCGATAATAGCCATGTTAGTAAACAAATATGGAACAACAACTCGGAGATGTAGTTATTGGATCGATATAAAAAATCTTTCCAAAAATCTTTCCAAAACCCAAGAGCAACTTATTGGTTGGTCCATAGATGAACATGACCTTAGTCCTTTTGTACGAAAAGCGAAAACCTGCCAAAATAATATGGTAAAGTTGTTTTGCTAGTCCAAACACGGACAAATGGATCTCGCAAGGTCATCAAGAACACCAATTACCTACCAAAACAAAATACCTCGCTCACACACAATTTTATAAAACACTTAAACATGGAAACTGTTCTACTATCAAATTCTTTTCAAGAACATGAACATTCACTGAAAATACTTTCCTTTACTCTTTTCCACTCTAATAAAAATTTCATCGCTAACCACAAAAATGTTGCCAATCACTGTATTTTCCACAAAATCATATTACAAAAACAGGAGACTGCACTAAAATCACTTTCTTCATAATAATAAGCAATGAAACAACTTTCCTTTTAATTTGACTCACCGCTGCACAGGAGCTTCGTTCGTAGAGCCATGTCAGCGAATGGATGGATGGAGGCGCGGCGCGAGCGCAACCGGCTTACTTCGGTGACCGGTCACGCAAGCTATCCGAACATTTGTTTTGAATGTGCTAACCTACCATACTTAGGTATGTTGCTATGTGGTTTGGTGATGTAGGTAGGTAAGTGTTGTGTTTGTATGAGCTCTAGATTGTAGTTCTGTACATATTGGCGTTTTGTTACATTGTCAATATAGTGTAGGTAATTAGTAATTATATTATTACCTACAGAATGAAAAAGGTTAGCGATTAACTCTAACCAATGAAATTGCCGCTCTGCAGTACTGGCTATTTCAAACGAAAATATCATTTCCCTTTACCTTTGTTTATTGATTAGTGTTATGTTTTCATCGCATTTCATATTTTTTGTCATCATGGATATATTAAAAATTCGTAGGATTATGGAATATGAGAACCATCGCGGCACGCAATATCTACAGGGCGTTCACGGAGCGCCACCTGTTATTGGTTTGCCCGCTTCCGTTCTGGAAATTTCGACCTGAAAAATGAACGCCGTGGTCGCTTTTTGGTCGACAAGGTCGACAATGAGGAATTAAAGGCGATTGTGGAAGCTGATGATACTCACTCCACGGGTGAATTAGCAGCAGCTTTCGACGTTTGCATCAAAACAATATTGGTCCATTTGCGTCAAATTGGCAAGGTAAGTAATAAAGCTCGACAAATCAACCGATCGTCCCCACTGCTCCTGAACGACTTCGCACGACCTCATACTGCATAACAGATGGCCTCCATGCTACAAGAGCTGTGGTCGGAAGCTCTCCACGTCTTTCATCGACCTTGTGCCTACAGAGTTCTACTTTTTCCAGAATTTGGATAACATTACTAAAAAAAAACAATATCCGCGAAGAAAATGCCTTTGAAGAATTTTGGTCCCTTACATCCAGCTGATTTCTCCAAAAAGGGAATTAATAAACGGCCACTGCGTGGGCAAACATGTATCAATTGCATGGTTGATTGATTACTTTGATTTTTTTATTTATTTGTTGAGATAAATTTACATTTGTTACATACTTAAATTCTATTGCTATACTATTGTTACGAAATCGATATTCATCTGTTTGCCTTTTGGCAAAGGCCTCCTTTAAAACCTTCCACTCAGCTCTATCTCTCGCCAACCATATTCAAGTTTTATTATTACATATTCATGTATCCATGTTTTCTCTGCAACATCCTTTAGCTCCTTTTAAATTGTCTATGATGAACTTGATGAACTTTGGTTACATAAAAGTAATTAAAAATTAAATTAAATTATTTAATAAACTAATTTGGCGTGTTTTAAAAAACGATTAATGATAATAATCGACTTCGAATGCCTTACTTTTACACTGTTTTGTCAGTGTGTAAGTCTCACAATGGTAGTAATTTATGACGAATTGTGATATCGTTTTTCTTGGTAATATTAATAAATAAATAATGTTGGACAATCCACACAGCATTATCTAGCCCCAAGCTAAGCAGAGCTTGTGTTATGTGTACTAGTCTAGTACACATAACACAAGCTCTGCTTAGCTAGTACTACTAGATGACTGTTAAATATAATACAATATATTACATATACAGATATTTTTTTATTATTACATAGAAAACGACCAGAACACCCTGAACAAATATCTGCATATCGTACAAATATTTGTCCCGAGGCGGGAATCGAACCCGCAACCTTCAATTAATGTTGATAGATACATAGAATATTTACTAGTGCTATATCCAACACGAAGCCGTGGGGTCGCGGCGTACGAATATCGACCCCTCCAACTCAACCCGTGGATGTCGTAAAAACCGACTAAGGGAACCTACCAGAGGAAGGGCAGTAGCTTCCTTCTGAGTATTTTTAAACACCAACACTGCGATCACCAATCCGCCTGCCAAGCGTGGTGATTATGGCAAATCCCCCCCTACATGGGAGACCATCCACTCGATGGACCGACGACATCGTAGCGGTCGCAGGGAGTCGATGGATGGAGGCGGCTCAGGACCGCTATTTGTGGCGTCGTACGGGGGAGGCCTATGTCCAGCAGTGGACGTGTATGGGCTGATGATGATGATGATGATGATCCAACATTTAATTTAATTGTATTAATTAGAATTTATTTTTGTGTATATGTGACACAGAAGAAAACGCATCTATCTTTAAGGCAAGCTGAATACAGGTCGCTATGCGGTACTCAATAGGGAAAGCCTATGACCAGTAGTGGACTTGTATAGGCTAATCGATCAATAATGATGATGTATGGTTGTTACCTTACATCATCATTATTGACCGATAAAACTAAAAGTAAAAAAAATACCAATTCAAAAAAGAATAAAGTTTAATACTAAAATTGAATATCACGACGTGAGTAAAGCTCTTTTGTGTTTGCGTTCATTCAGCAGCAATCGTTGATGACCGACGAATTTGACACCAAAGCCTGAAACGAAGAAACAAAATCACAAAATTATGAGTGCGAATGTTTGGATGGATGGACGCATGCATCCATCCATCCATCCATCCAAACATATAAAAACAAAATAACTTATTCGGAATAAGGTACTATTATACTGAATACTATAATATTATAATAACTATATAGAATAAATACATAAGTTACAAATAAAATGAACGAAGAGGAAGCAAAAGTTAATAAATGTTTAATACTTATTATAAAAAACTTCCAAATACAGGTTTTGTTTATCATCGAGCTCGAAAGTGCTTGGGAATACCAATCCAACGAACCCAAACTGGACGTGGTTAAGTCGTTTTGTTTAGGAGTTCCTATGGCCACCTTCGGTTTCCATCATCAGACCAGCTCGATGGTACCATGACATTGCATTGTCACCGAACTTACATAAGTATGCCAAATTTCAGCTCAGGTTGAAGATAACTGGTCTAAAATTAAGTTGCAAGATTTCACCCGAACGAACATTGAACCTACAGAAATACAGATTTAATCATAAAGCCGATTTAAATATCAATAACTAATTATATATTAGTATACAAGGCGTATAAAAGTTTTTAAATAATTCGAATCATACATAGAGACAATACGGAATTTGTAATTAGGTTAAATAAAAATGGATAAATTATTAAAAAGTCAAACAATTTACATAGAAAATTAGTTATCATTAGCCTTATTTTTTCGATTAGTTCACCACGAGTAGATACATTGCAAGTTAAATAAAAATTTGTAAAAACTGTAGAGCAGCCTCATCCCCCGCCTCCTTGACACAATATAAAATAAATTAAATTATAAGATGATATGATATTTCCTTCTGAGTATTTTTAAACACCAACACTGCGATCACCAATCCGCCTGCCAAGCGTGTTGATTATGGCAAATCCCCCCCTACATGGGAGACCATCCACTCGATGGACCGACGACATCGTAGCGGTCGCAGGGAGTCGATGGATGGAGGCGGCTCAGGACCGCTATTTGTGGCGTCGTACGGGGGAGGCCTATGTCCAGCAGTGGACGTGTATGGGCTGATGATGATGATGATGATGATAAGATGATATGATATGTAGATACATATATGTGTCTGTGTAAGTTTTTCACGCCATAACTAGGTACTTAAAGTCCAGGCTAAAATAGCATAGATGTAAGTTTAGATCGCACTACCGAGGCTGGGCAGTCAATACGATATACCTACTAAAGTTATTCGCGCGAGTGACACACGCAATGAGCACTGTATAGCAGGCATCTCATTTATCTTTTTCGAAAAACAAAGAAAATATTTAAAATCTTTTTTATAGGAAAGGCGGCGCGCGGCGTTGCGTTGTAGTACGTTCTACGCAGCTGCAACTACGGTGAAGGTATGGGGCTTCAAAAGAAGGAGGTTCTCAATTCGTCTATATGTTTTTGTATGTGTTTAACGCGATATCTCCGCCAATTATGGACCGATTTTGAAAATTCTTTGACTATTGTATAGAAAATGATCCCGAAGGGGTCCCATAAAATTGTTATCCCCAGGGGATTAGTATTTATCCCGCAAAACTTAAAATAAGTGTTAAAGTAAGGGAATTTGAAGTCGGTTTATCGTTTTTTTAAACACGCCATATTATTCGTTCCGCTTCTCGCGAAGATATGGTGAACTCGATATTGTATGCAATTGGTGAGCTACCACGGCAGCAGTGAAAATAAGCAGGTGCGCGTTTAAATCTGTTTCTTGCAACGTAGGTCCAGCGTAGCATCGAAGCACATTCTACGAAATGCTACGACAAACTTTATTAATTGGGAAGGTAGGGGAATGAATAATGATAGATTTCTGAAAGTAATTAGAAAAACATCTCTATTTTTGTGAAATCCACAACTCGGTACGTACAACTCGCTTCAGAGATATAAGGCATTTACATAGTTCCTTCCTACCTACGAAGACGAGTACGCCTTGAAATTTTCTGTTTGCTACGCGAGTTCTGGAACTGAATTGCTGGCACAGTTCCCATATTTGTGAGGGTTATTCAAAGCAGACGTTGTCGATACTAAATTTAATCATCATCATCAGCCCCATCGCTGGGCATAGACCTTTCTATGTTTATGCCATTCGCCTCAGGTCTGTGCTAATCTGGGTGTAGCCTACGGTTTTGCTAATACATTTAATAAAATAAGTAAATAAATAAATCCTTTTATTTCGGACAACATGAATCCATAGAGGGTTATTAACACAATAAAATACAGTAAATGGTTAGTTAGCATATCAACACCAGATCAAGATATAAAAATAAACGCAGGTCTCATTCCCAGAGTGATCTCACCAGAGTAAATTAATGGGTCAGATAAATTATTTTAGAAATTAATAATTTTAATAAGAGGATGGCAAAGCTCATGCATAGGCCCATGATACCGCCACAGTTGGCCAGGAAGTCCATACCGCCGTACAACTTGGACCTATGGAGAGAGACTTAGATGTTGATGGACGCAACATCCGTTTATAAGATTTGGAAAATGGCCACTAAAGCCGATACGAGAACGAGATCGACTGCACAGTTGTTAGACGAAAGTGACGTTGAAGGAAAGACCGGTCATTGGTCGCAGCACAAGGCGCAAACAAGGCGTTGTTGTTTGTAAACTTAATGAGGCTAGAAAACTATTCTTTGTACCTGTTAAAACAGTAAGGCTTACAAACTCACCTCATGGTGAAGTAATAAATAATCTCAATAAGGCTGAGGAAGGAGAACCCCATGAACAGGCCCATGATACCACCGCAGTTGGCGAGGAAGTCCGTGCCGCCGTACAGCTCGGATCTACGGAGAGAGGTGAACAGCTCATCTGCGAAGTAGACGACGAGGCCGGAGGGGAGGCGTCTAGAAAAAATAAGGAGTAGAAATTAAATTAACTAAATCTTTATTTCAGACTGTAATAATGGTCCATAGCAAATTTTAAAACAAACACAATAATTTAGTTTGTGATGCAGTGATTTAGTTTTGTTATATTACGATAAAAAAATCTAGGTATGTCCACTATGTACCTACTAAGAGTAAGTATTTAGAGTGGAAAATTAGGTAGATAAAGAATTTAGGGCCTTTATCCTTTTATGAGGATCGAGGGAGCTTATTTTGTTTCTCAACATGAAATTAAGTATTTCGTTTCGGCCTGTGTGTAATGGTGTACTCTAATAAACCGAATTTGCAGACAAAAACGATAAGAAACAATCGATTTCCCTTTTTGCAGAATTAAAATAGGCTTTAGATCTATACGCGGGCAAAAATCCTCATGACAGAAAAATGGCCCTTAAAATAGAGAACATCGAATTCTACCTACTCGTACTCTAACTTTTGCGCAGCTTGGTCGGTTCTATAACATCAGGTACCAGTCTTCAGAAGAAAGAAAGAAATAAATTTAAAGAAGTAGCATTGCATTATGTTTGTTCTATCTACCTAGGTTAGATATTGGGTTCCATCATCGAAAATACAGTACATTACGTAGAGCGCTTTTTTGGCCGACCATGAAGTGTCTTGGGTTATTCCCAACATGTCATATGAGACGTGCATCTTCCCAATGTCTCACGAAGTTTCCAGTCAGTCAGAGACCATAGTCATTACAACGTTTTTTTTATAATCGATAGACCTTCGTTTGATCACAATCTCACCTGATGGAAAGTGACGATGTGGCCGACGATGTATCACAAAGGTCTAGAAGACACCTACTATTGTCTTGAAGGGACCTACATTGTAATTGGCCGGAAAAACAGAAGCAGGCAGCGAGTTCCATTCCTTAGCGGTGCGAATGATGAAGGTGGAGGAAAACCGCTTAGTACCTATGTGTGGCTACGTACAACATTCTAATATATTTTTAATAATGGCCTTTTTTATCCCACTATTATTGCTGTTTGATGTTTGCTTAGAATTTGCAGCACCCCAACTCTTACCACGGGTATCGTAAGAGGCGACTAAGGAATATTCACATTTCACACAGGTGGTTTAAACAGGTATCGCTATAGTCATGTAAGTAATAAATATTTATTATCTATTATTTATAGTGCTGCTGTTAAAGGGCATCATAAAAGGCAATAAGGCAATCCCTTTAGGGAAGTAAATTGTAAATCATCTTACAATCCTTTCGCAATATCAGGATTAGGGTTCCGCCTGTAAGTGGTGAGATCGTAAACGGCCTGTGAAACCTCAGCGTCGTACTTGAGTTCAGTACAGGCTTGCAGGCAGTCACAGTCGTGGACTTTGTCTTTGGAGTCCTTTGTGAGGGATGACTTGGAGAGAGAGAGCTCCTCTGGAAATATAAAAAATTGTGAATTAGGTAAATATTATTTGTTACATTAATATTGTAAATGCGAAAGTTTGGATGTAGGTTGTTTGGATATTTGTCACCTGTTCACGTCAAAAGTACTGAACGGTTCAGGTTGAAATTTTGCATACAGGTAATTCTAAGTCTGGAATCAAACATAGGCTAATTTTTATCCCATAAAACAGTTCCCATGGGATATAAGTCACTTGTAAATGTTTACATGGAACAACGCGTGCGTAAACGTGAGCAGAAACTAGTTTCTCCTAAACCACATTACAAATTAAGCCAAGCATTAAAAAATCACAAGAAACAGCTCTCGCATCAGGATTATCTTGGTGTGTGCCATTGAAATAAGACATTTTCATTCATGAAATTATGGTTGCGAGCCACTGCCGCACAGGATAAACATGTGGATTCAAATATGGGCTTTAAGATGTAATATTTAGATGCGTTTTATTTTGACGGCATCTGATAACAGTCAGCTCGCGGGTCACTCATTTGCAGCTTCCGGTAGTAAAGCCATTGTGTCACTGTGAAATGTATCTAAAGACTTGCTTATTAGATGCACACAGATTTTAGCCCATGTATATCCAATGATTGTCTGGCAGAGATCACTCTTGAGCGATAAGATCGCCCATTGTCATTATGTTGTATTTGTCTCATTTCTAAACTGTTTTATAGTTTTAAGTGTGCAATAAAAGTATTTTATATCTATCTATTTTTGTACATCCAGCCCCGCGTGGCTTTAGACCAAATCTTACCTAGAGCTTCAACAACACATTTTTTCTTGCCACCTCCGCAAACCTTGGTTTCAGGACCATCTGAAATTATTTTTGTTGTTTTGAAGGACCTGTTAGTTCCAAAAGAGCAATAGTTAGCTTCAACAAAGCTGTTTGCTAACACGCAAAAATTTGTTAGCAAACTACTAGACTCAAAAAGGTGTTATATAGGCACAAATCACTGTTGAGTTGCTATGCTATGACCTAAATATAAGGAAAATCATCTGAAATCTCCTCCTCACTACTAGGTTACATAAGGTTTTTGTTATTATAGTGCTTATGCCCGCACTTTGGGTAATCTTAAAGAATTTTAATGATATCCCAAAAATTTACGACTCCGGCGGGACTTGAACCCGCGAGCCTACTCTGAATACGAGGATGCGCTAACCAACTGCGCCACGGAGGCAAGTACCCGACCTGTCGAAAATCTTTGGGACTTACGGACTATAGCGCCATTAGCTCCACCTACAGGGGAAACATTGAAGTTATCCAAACCTGCTCAAAGTCTAAAGTTACATTTAGATCGTTTGACGAGAGGTATCGCTGTTGCTAATCTCTAAGGTTTTTGTTATTATAGTGCTTATGCCCGCACTTTGGGTAATCTTAAAGAATTTTAATAATATCCCAAAAATTTACGACTCCGGCGGGACGTGAACCCGCGACCCTCCTCTGAATACGAGGATGCGCTTACCAACTGCGCCACGGAGGCAAGTACCCGACCCGTCGAAAATCTTTGGGACTTACGGACTATAGCGCCGTTAGCTCCATACATAAATCTGTGCCCTTACAAATAAAAATCTGTCCACATCTTATGCAGTCTTATAAGCAGAAGAAAGCAAACGACTCCTAGAGCATTAGAGGGTTAATCGCTGTCACAACAATACCTTGTTACTATTTAAATGTTGTTATCATTGATAAACTCGATTTTCAAAATTATATATACATATCTCTATCACAACAAAATAATATGTATATTATGACAAATAAAGATCTAAAGACAAAAGACATTAAACAAATGATGATAATGTTTTAAAATGCAATTGTTAGAAGATAATATCCAACTTACGCGGCATGTACAGTGGCACACAGTCACAGCGCGAGGCGGTGTGGTTTGAGGAGCACTCCAGCTGGCAATTCCTCTGGGTGTAGGTCCGGAAGAAACGGAGGTACCGCTCTTCGGGGAAATAGCATTGCCGTCTGTGGGTTTAAATACCTAATAATGAAAAATATTAGAACAAAAAAAATATTTAGTAACAATTCCGCGTACAACCTTCTCTGATTAGATCCAACAAAATGCATCCGCATACATCGCCCCAGAAATTGACATGCCGTGCAATCAGAGAAGTTAAAATACTGACTTATGAAAATTGCCAAGTCACTTACGCTTCAACTTTAAGCACACACAATTAATTTATTGAAGAAAACTGTGCATGTTGTCGGATCTTTTCAGACAAGGTTTTACGCGGAATTGTTTCAAAATATTTTTTATGTATATTTTGCAATGACTTCCGCTAACTAACGCCAGAATCTATTATTTAACATGTATAATGCATAAAAAAAATATAGAGCTAGTAATGGATCGAGATGAGTGAAGGACTTAGCCGAGCTGTGTAATTGTAAACAATACTGGACTATTCACATAGGATCGTTTAGCCCCAAATTCGAGCTTATTACTCTTAACGCGGAAAAAATAAAAAACTGTGCAAGCATGAAAATGCTTTTCATTTCATCAATGCTATGTTATTTGATAATACGATGTTTCATTTTGCGGAGTTTTGTGCTAATTTAAATGTTACGTCATAATACTACAATTATAAACTTGAGACTTGAGTCATTAACGTTAGCACAGAATAACGAAACGATGTTAGCACAGAATAACAAAAAATAAAAATTATGGAGAGAAACTTGATGACTTCTAAATAACCTTTATAAACTTGGTCCGTTTCAAAAACCGTTACATTCACAATTAATTCTTATAAGGAAAGTCCATACATGTTCAAAAGCTTTCTTCATATCGAACTTTCACATTGTAGAGCTATTTTCATTAACACCGTAAAAGTGATCTAAGGAAATAAGAGGTCTTATCACACATCTTTAAATAAATTATAGATTCAAGCGTTACTTTGCGGAAACACATACATTGCAAAATATAAGGATGTAAAATAAATTGCAATTTGCAATTTATTAGATCTTATCAGAATTTTGCGTGATATTTAACAAACATATAAAAAAAATGCTGGACAATTCACACACATATATTTGAGGTAAACACGCCAAGGGTCAGATCATATTTAATAAATAAATCTTACGAATTTTGCAATGACAACTTCGTTAGAAATCGGTCACTTTCTACCCTAGTATGTACTGCGACAATGGGGAAAAATACGCAATTCTGTGAAAAAACTATTGTAAAGTAAACATATGTTTGTGTCCTCATAAATGGCCAACACTCTGCTGATGATATGGCAGAATAAATCCTGCCATAGTGCTGGTCTTCCGTGGAGGCCAGAAGCCTGTACCCCTTACTTACTTATTAGGAGGATAATGCCTCAGTCCCTCAGAGGTATCCATGACACGAGGGGTGATCGCAGCCGCCGACTGGTACTGGATCGGCAGCCGGAAGAAGTTCTGGCCCATGTTCGGCAGTTCTGCTGGATTGTGAAGCCATATCTATAGACATAAAAATATCCATAGCTGAAGACAGGGCGCTATGGCGCTCATCAGGAGGAGCAGTGGAAAAAATTGCCTTTAGATCATCTTCATCATAAGCCGATGATTATGATCTAAAGACATTAAGCTTCTTGACCAGAGATGACTCACAATTTGATTACAAAACGTGCTTGCGCGGGCGCTGTGCAAAACTTACAGTAAACTTTCTTAACCTTCTGCTTATGGTTACGTTCACGTAGTAAGGACCTAGTAAGGACTGGTATAACGAACAGTACTCAGGTACATTTTAAAAGACATCAGTAGAACAATTTTCAGAATACGGCCAGTAGTTTCGTTCAGTTCGGTTCCACTCATAACAAAAAGTTATAAACAGGTAAACTTGACCATTATTTCAATCACCATCAGAGGTATAAGTCGACTGCTGAACCGGGCACTCCCAAACAATTTAGGGTTGCCATAATCAATGCTTGGCAGACGGATTGATGAGCGCAGTAGAGGTGTTAAAATATACAGAAGGAATCTGCTGATTCCTACGACATCCACGGACTAACAATATGTCGGAGTGTTCAATTCTTACCCCACGACTACACGGCAAGTCAAGGTAATTATATGGTCCCTTGATTTTCCATGTTCGGTTCGGACTAGTTTGGGCCAAAACCCGTGGGACGAACATGAAATGACTCCAATTACAAATATTAGAATGATAAATATTTAGGAACGATTCCGCGTAAAACCTTCTCTGATAAGATCCAGCAAAATGCATTCGCATGCACCGGAATTGCTACTAAATATTTTTCATTCTAATATTTTGCAATGGATTTCCGCAAATTAACTTATGGTAACAATATGTATAATCGCTATTATTAAAAATAAAAACCTTAGACTCTTTTGCTCTACCTAAAGACATTTTTATAAATCAGCATCCCAGCTTATTAGTGTAAAATAAAAATGCTAGGTAACTCTATAAAGGTTTTACATAATAGACCGGTTACTTATCATAATAATTCTTGAAAGTAGTTATAAGATACACGTGGGAGGTATATTACCTTGAATCCTTGAACTGGTCCTCGACAGACTTGATCCAGATCCCTTGTATCAGTAAGAAGGATGACCTCGAATTCGACTCCACCGTAACTCTGGGAAAGAAAGAAAAAAGTTTTGTGAAGTGGGCTTTTGCTTTGCAATGGGTGTTATAATAAATAAATAAATAAATAACGCTGGACAATTCACACAACATTATCTAGCCCCAAGCTAAGCAGAGCTTGTGTTATGGGTACTAGATAACTGATATACTTAATATAATACGATACATAGATAGATATTTTTTATTATACATAGAAAACATCCAGAACACCCTGAACAAATATTTGCAGATCGTACAAACATTTGTCCCGAGGCGGGAATCGAACCCACAACCTCCTGCGTCGCAGGCGGACCTTCGCCCGCTGCGCCACAGAGGTCGTCGAATAATAATAATAAGTTTCTATATCGTAATAACGAGGAAGCCCGCTCAGGTGTCTTCGTGATGGTGAAATCGGAACCGCACCTTTCGTCACCCCGTAGTCGTTTGCAGCGATGATGTTCCTTTCCCGGCATTTACGCCAGCATTTTGAGGAACCCATCCAGCATTCGGTAAGCCACCGTCTGCCGCTTGTAACTTGTGAAAGTATGATTATGGCAGGCGTCCATAGTCTCCCCCATAGCCCAATTACCCAGTCCATCCATTCACCACAATAACATTGCTTTTTTCGTTATTTTCATTTTCCTATGCAATAGGTGTAGAGACACCTGGCGGATATCATCTTCGGGTGTATCATATTGTGCAACCAAGGATGATACCCGCTATGTGTAGCTCTCGCCTTTAGATTAATTCTCAAAAAGGGCCTCTGTGCTGTCTTTGGGCTTCGGCCCCATGCATGCCTCCCAAAGGACCGGGTCACTATGGCCCGTGATCATGGAAATGAGAATAATAAGTTTTGATATACATATATTTTTTCTTTGAACAGTTTTATATTTTATTGTATTTTCTATAGTAAAATGTATTTAAGCGAGATTTTAAATAAATGAAGTGGAATAATAATAAGAGCCTCGATCAACATCTCAAGAGACTCTCGCTAGGAAGTTGGATCAAAGGTCATATCCAAAAGGCGGTACTCCTGGACTCGGCGCGTATCGTCAGGAAGTTCTTCTCTCTGCAGCCCTGGACATCGGCCGTTTGAACATAGCTTCGCGGCCAGTGATCCACCATTTTTATATATTTTTTACTGTAGAATAGTTTTATAATACCTTATTGTCTTTTCCATCGTAAAAAAATCAGTTAATAGCGAGATTTAAAATAAATAGTGTCATAATAATAACTTACCGGTCCTCTTAATGGGTAGGTATTTATGGTAGCATCAGATGGGTATCCTTTACCCAAAGTCCAGGCACTGCGATTCCTCCCGGCCACATGATAGTAGTCCTTATGTAGGCTGTAATTAAAGTTGATAAAAAACTACATAATATGTTAAGATATGCAGGAAATAAAGCAAGACATATCAAGGGCGAGTTAGACTCGAGATCTGGGTTCCGGGTCTCGATTTGTATAAAAAACTTTGTGATAGGTACTTAAGTCTCCTTTTATTTTATCACACAGGTAAAACAATTTAATTTTTACATTCCTACGATAAATTTTGACCTCTACCAGTGTATGCTTTGGCAGTTGTCCAAAGTTAAATTGAGGATATAATTTTGGCCATGACTAACGGCAATAGGTACCAATAGACGTCTGACTTGAAACTTTTGAAGATAAGAAATCAGTTTGGATTTCTTAAAATCTCGAAATGATATATATCGAACACGCTCATGAAGACGCCAGGTTTGACGCGTTGGTCATGATGGGCAGAATCTGCAGTTCACGCAGTATCGGTAAATTACTACGAACCCGTATATAATTTTTTTTCTCCGCATAAAACAATACCTGCCAACGTTAAACATGAGATATTCGTGCTTATAGAGCGGTACCTAGAGCATTTTAAGAATACACTGATCACTATTAGGTATAAAATTGTTTAATAAGTTGCCTATGGTTATACGAGAAATGGTTAATGCTGCTTTTAAAATTAAAATTAGAAATTTATTATCGGAAAAATCATATTGACACAACATATTGAAAACTCACATTGACGAAGCTCTTGTTGATGACTTTAATCCATACATTGTGAATGTGCCTCCTATTTAATTTTATTTTTAATTCTTTTTATCTATATTGTATCCGTCTGACTTTTCCAAGTGTACTTTTGTATCTAAATGAATTTGTATTATATTGTATTGTGTAATATATTATGTACCTACAGCTGAGCACATGGCTTCTCTCCGTTAAGATTCGCCGCCGCGCCGTGGCCAGAATTCGGCTAGGACATAATCATCCTAAGAAACTGTTAGAAAGTCACTCACTTCTCCATCCTGAACATCTCTTCGTCAGAAAGCATGTTGAAGGTGAAGCAGTAGCCATCCTTAGTCAGAGTGTGGTAGAACATCTGAGAGCATGAGAGATTGTCCCAGAGACAGTCGTAGAAAAGTTCGTCTCTTGTTGGTGCTAGCTGAAAATTAAGGTATAGGTAATGTACGAATTGTAAGTGTATGGGCTGAGATGATGATGATTAGAATATATTTACGAAGACCATGCATTGCCGTCGCTTGCAAATGTATGAATTAATTGCGTGTTAGAAAAGGTCTGGACTGAAATGTTGATGAAGACAATATGAAGACTAACCCATGGACATAATAAGTATTTGTACGGCCGGAGGCAGATCTACAAGTTCTTTGGACTAATCAAAGTCATAGACAAGTCAAGTCAAATGAAAATATTCGAATCTTCCCAACGATAATTGATTGTTTTGAAATAACAAAAAACTGACTTCAATTTCTTTAAATTACAAGGTTTTTTTAAGTTTTGTGGGACAAATAATTGTCCTTGAGAAACAATTTTTATGGGGTCATTTCGGGAACATGCTCTATCTGTACAAAAGAACCAATAAAATCGGTTCACAATTATTGACGAAAAAATCGGAGTACATACATAAAAAGACATACAGCCGAGCATAGAACCTTTTTCTTTTTTTAAAGTTGGTTAAAAAAAGGTCATATTCGCAGGTCATTTAAAAGAGCACAACCGAACGCACACGCAACTTCGATTGAATTGCATATATCTAAATCTCTCGACTCCAAATACATATTATCTAGAAGGAATAGTTTAGTTCATAAGACTTACCCTTTGTAATGTTTCTATTGCACTTAAATCAGCGAAATCAGGTCCGTCGCTTTTATCATTGTTGCAGAGAAGTAGCATGTCTTGATAAGTTTTTAAGCTGTAAAAATAGTACATTAACTTACTATTTCACAAACTGGACTCTAACCAGGAAGTAGAAATATTCTTACTCTTCTGCGCTGATGGAAGACGGTTCGCTCCACCTTTCCATAGAAGCTTTTGTGAAATTGAAGACCCTCTGTCTGGGTTTCGTCTCACTACAAAGTGTAACAGCTGGGAATGGAATCTGGAAGATAAAAGGAAGTTCAATTTTTCACACAAATACCAATGCATATTTTTGTTGGGTTGTCTCCATTTCGTACATTCTTTTTTTATGCAAATTACAACATTTTTGCTGTAGGCACTGGCTACCTAGACAGTCAAAGTCAGTAGTTATTGTATACTCATTGGTTAAAGTAAAAAGTGTTTTCTATACGAAATAAACTAGACTATATGTTACAATTTAAATTATATGTAGACAGTGACAAATTGTAACATGCTGGTATATATAAAAAGTTATTCTAATCAAAATAAAATAATAAAACTCATTAGGTGGTTGGTGTGGAGTTTACGGGACGCAGGACTTAGAAATATGTATTTCGACGATTTTAGATTTTTCTGTTCCGCATTTTAGTACGCCTACAATGACGTACTTACATTCTAGCTAATGTTTAGAAAAGGAATATGTCACTTTCCGAGCAGGTGTAGTATAAAAAATTACCATCACCAAACCGCCTGCTAAGCGTGGTAATTATGGCCAAACTTCGTTTCGAGAAGACTGGAGAAGACATGTTTAGCAGCGTAGAATAAAAATTCTAGGTCTATGGTCAGCAGTGAATGAATGTGTGCTGATAAGATGACCTAACTGAATCGAGAGTTATTGTAAGGAGGGTTTACTAACATGCCACACTGAGTTGGAGGTTTCGGCGAAGCTGACAATCACGGGCGTTTCGTCCCACTTGACGTACACTTGCCGGATGAAGAACGCGCACACCGTTATACTGCAGAGCACCATGATCACCCACCATAACCTGTTGAGTTATTATATTGAAATTATAATACGAATACATACTTAGTTTGTATGTTTATGAATACTTAGTATAGTACCTTACTTACCTAGGTAGAGCAATTAGAGATTAAGTAGATTTTAATTTTCTTTGTTTATTTATGATACTTAAATCTACTTGAAACCTACAGCTGATAAAAAATAGGGTTACAGATGTTTACCTTTCAATCCATGAGAGTTCCTCATCCAAAATATACCGGAAACCATGCAAAGTAGTGTTGGCCATAAAATCTTTAATGTTATCAGCAAATGGGCGAGGTTTGCGTCTTCTCTTCGGTATTTCAGTCTCTTGCAGATGTAGTTTGGTCTGGTTATTAAACTCATAGCCTCTTGGAGAGAAGTTACTAAAAAAGTAAAAAATATATTTAAACGGTTTTTTTAAGTTAGCCTTAAAATGATGAATCAAACTAATCACAGTAATATTATAAATCCAAAAGTTTGGATGTTTAGATGTATGGATGTTTGGATAGGTAACGGTCGCAGGGAGTCGATGGATGGAGGCGGCTCAGGACTGCTTTTTGTGGCGTCGTATGGGTGAGGCCTATGTCCAGCAGTGGAAGTGTATGGGCTGATATGATGATGATGATGTTTGGATATTGTTTCTATAGAGATGTTTAAAAGTTATTTCTATCCCATGGGAACATTATGGGATAAAACGTAGCCTATTCCAGACCTAAAACTTCGTCATAGCAACATTTAAGCCTGATCCGTTCTGTAGTTTTGGCGTAAAGAGGTAGGTCTCTTCACGCCAAAACTAAAGAGGTAGGTCTCTTCACGCCAAAACTACAGAACGGATCAGGCAGAAACTTTTGTACACAAGTAGTTCTAGGCCGGGAATAAAACATAGGCCACTTTTTATCCCATAAATCTGTTCCCACGGGATAAAAAATTTTTTAAGCCTATCCATAGAAGCCGCGGGCAGATACTATAATTATGCGAATTGCGAAAGTTTGAATGTTTAATTATTTGTTACTTCTTTACGCCAAAACTGCTAAACGGGTTCTGCTGAAATTTTGCATAGGCATAGTTTTAGACCTGGAATAAAATATAAGCTGTTTTTTATCCTGGAAAAGAACTCCCGACAACCCACACAGCATCACCTTTAACTAAGGTTAAGTACAGAAATGCATTATCTTTGCCTGAGTTTTTATGTAGGTACCTGAAATCTTCAGCCATTGCGATAAACAACACAATTCACGAAACAACACAAAAAGTTACTCTAAAATCTAATAAATTGTTGACATACTCTAAATAAATATTGTTCAAAAACGGATGCGTGAGCGATCGCCGAAAACAAACTGGATATTAAGGTCCGATTTGGATACCTACATAACCGGTTCCTAAAATATCTTTGTTGTTAATAAACTTATATGTATTAAAGGATGACCTAACCTAACCGACAGGTTGGTAAAATGTATATTAGTCACGTATGGAACCAGTTAATTAATATTGGTATTCATAGGCTTCCCGAGGGAGCTTTTTAACTTTTAAGCTCTGCGCACATTAATGTAAAACCCGCACAGTAAAAAAAATCCATTCAAATGTGCTTAGACTCGTTATCTTTAGATACATTTTATGTTTTAATAAGTTGCACTAAGATAAGGGTAGGCTTAATGCCGAGGCATTTTCTACCTGCCAACCAAAACCACATGTTTTTACAGACATTTGGCGTGCTTACATTAGTTTAAAGATTAGATTTTACAGTTACAAAAGGCCTTCCCTCAAGCTTAAAATGAGTGGCCTGCGAGCTGTCTGTCATCTGATGCGGTCAAAATAAAATGCATGTTACGTAAATGTTACGAGCCCATATTTGAATGAAATTTTTGTGTTGTGCGGCAGCGGTGGTTTCCAGGTGTGTGACAAGCTTTACTTTTTAATAAAGTAATGTAGTTTTACAGTGAATCGTGTTTCACATACCAGATCATAGAATTAAGTAAATTATGAACCTGTTGGTTCAGAATCTAATTTATAGAAATGAGTCACCTCTTATTCCTTAAGGTCTCGTTAAGGTGTGTTTTTGGCCTTCCACTTCCTATTCGTTGGAGAGGCGCGGCGGGCGACCGGGTGGGTCTCGGAAAATATCACGTAATTTTTTCGATGCATTTTAGCATTTTCTACTTAACGTTGTCAGTTTCGTGTTGGCGCGAGATTCATATTTGTAACAGAAAATCGTTTACAATTTGCAGCAAATTACTTTTCCATTAGTTTTATTCCTTGTGAAACGCCACATAAAAACCACAAACAAACTTGAATCTTGCGCCAACACGTGAACAATCAACAGTCTCTGAATACAGATTACTGTGAGATTAGGTCAAGCAGTGAGGGGGTCAAGCAAAATCTCACGACATCTCCCCAAGGAAGGGGGGGTCGAAAAATCGCTAATATCATGTCACGTAATTCTGTACCTCAGAGGTATAGAGTAGTAAAGTAGTAGGAAAGTTAAGGTATTATTTGTATTTATTTGTATTTTGTATTTATTTATTTCCACCGTAGGTACACATGTTACACTTGATGTCGTTTATTCTATCTATATTATAACATTCACACAAACTTTTCACATAGGAAACACCGTAAGGGATTGTACAAAGAAAAACAGACAAACATGTGCCAAGTGCTGCTGTACAGGGGCGTTGTCAAACTAAATATAATGTATAATAATTTTACATAATCAAAGAAAATAAGTGTCATAATATAAAGTGTCAGTAAAAATCAAATCTAAAATTAATTTAGATTCATAATTACATATGTCAATACTAAAATAAAGCTGCTGTATATGGGCATATGGATGCCCCCTTACCGTCATGCAGCATTTATCTATACATAACTGCAAGATAAGCTGCAGAAAGGGCGCTATATGCTCATAAGGGGGGTCTTATATCCAGCTGTGGACTAGTATAGGCTGATGATGATTTAAGGCTACCGATTGATTGTGATTTTATATAAAATATTTTTTTCACTTCTCTTGCTCAAAAAGTGTCGCCTAAAACTCGAGTTTAATATCTCGCGGGCCTAAAACTCGAGTTTAATATCTCGGGCTAAAAAGTATTTTTTCTTTTTAATTTTTGTCTTAAATCATCAGCCCGTACAAAGCATTCGTTCTCTTACATAAAAACTCGACTTCTTGGTGCTCCGTCAAACTTTTTTTTTTTTAAATAGATGCGTCTTGGTGATGTTTTATGAAGGTTGATTCTTCCCTTCACGGTAGAATGCGAACTGTTTCGTTGCGGGTTAACTAGAGATTTAAAAAAAAGATGGTATTGGCGCTAAATCTCTAGAATTTTCTTCATTCCAAATCACAAACTTTTACGTTTAACTTTTACTTCCAAAATGTGAACGTGAAAAATGTCATCAAGTGATAGTGAAGATGCTAATATGCAAATGGAAGAAAAGGGCAAACAAATAATTATGAATCTGTTGCCGACCAAATCACGTGGAATATATTTAAAGAGTTACGAAAATTTTATGAAATGGAGAGATGAGAAACGTGTGGATTCTTTTACAGAAGGGGTTTTTCTCACTCATTTTGATGAATTATCGAAAAAATTCAAATCGTCGACTCTTTGGAGCACATATTCAATGTTAAGAATGACCTTACAAACGAAACACGACGTCGATATTAAAAAATATGTAAATTTAACGGCTTTACTGAAGAAATTGTCCACTGGATACAAGGCAAAAAAATCTAGTCTTGACGACACAAGAAATCGAAACTTTTAAATAACGCTCCAAATAAACAATACTTGGCAACAAAGGTAACCTACTTATGTACTCTACTCAAACTAAATAAATAGATACCTACCTACATACCTAAATTATGTACCTAGGTTATTACGATTATTAACACACTTATTTTTTGTTCAACAGATTGCTTTAATTTATGGAATCAACGGTGCATGCAGAGGAATAGAGCTTGCCAATATAACGCTAGAAGACGTAGAAACGGATACAAACCTACAAGCTGTGAGTCTGCCGAACACGAAAACAAACAAAGAGCGTAAATTTGTCATCAGTGGAGAATACCTTAATATAGTTAAAGCCTATCAGGAGTTACGTCCCACTAATGTTTCAACGAGAATATTTTTTCTAAATTATCAAAATGGTAAATGCACAAGGCAAGTCATAGGCAAAAATAAATTTGGTAACATGCCTAAAGATATTGCCACTTATCTAAATTTACCAAATCCGGAACTCTACACGGGCCATTGTTTCCGCAGAACATCCGCGACTCTGTTGGCGGACTCTGGTGTGAATATAACGACATTAAAACGGCACGGTGGATGGAGGTCCGATCAAGTGGCTGAAGGTTATATAGAGGACTCTATACAAAACAAGTACCACGTCACGCAGCGGATTACGGAAGGAATCAATATTCTACCAAACATTACAGAACCCCAAGCATCTACATCGCGGGATTGGATGAATATGTCAACTCAGCTGAAGCCGCACTCAGATCTTAATAATGCAGGAAACTCAAGCATGAGTCGAGTCTCTCCAACTTTTACTCCACAACAATCAACTCAAAATATTATCACATCCCAATCACAGAGAACCGAAATAAAATTTCCCGGGAAAAACATATCACTAAACATTCAAAATTGCTCTAACTGCACATTTAATTTTTAATAAAATTTCGGAAAATTGTCTAATTTTGAATTGTTTTATTTTCTCGCAATCGAAGTGAAAATTGGGTGTTTTACTCGGGCCAAAACCACCCATTATAACTCGGTCTTGTCATCCTCCCTCGCTACGCTCGGGAGTATCATCATCATCATCATCAGCCCATACACGTCCACTGCTGGACATAGGCCTCCCCCGTACGACGCCACAAATAGCGGTCCTGAGCCGCCTCCATCCATCGACTCCCTGCGACCGCTACAATGTCGTCGGTCCATCGAGTGGATGGTCTCCCATGTAGAGGGGGATTTGCCATAATCACCACGCTTGGCAGGCGGATTGGTGATCGCAGTGTTGGTGTTTAAAAATACTCAGAAGGAAGCTGCTGCCCTTCCTCTAGGTAGGTTCCCTTAGTCGGCTTTTACGACATCCACGGGTTGAGTTGGAGGGGTCGATATTCGTACGCCGCGACCCCACGGCTCGCGAGTATAACAAACTCGTATATAATGGGATGGTTTAGTCCCTTGTAAAACAATCTACTATTTTTGTTGACCTCTCACCTGACCTATAAACGAATATTTACAAATAAAATTGTTTATTCTGTTTATTTTACAATTAAAGGTCAATGAAAAAAAGAAATACAAAAAAAGGAAATAAAGTTTAATAATAATATCTAGAGGTTAGTAGAGCTCTTTTGTATTTGCGTTCATTCAGTTGTAATCGTTGATGATTTGCGAATTTGACACCACAGCCTGAAACAATGAAACAAACCATCATAAGTGAAATTGTGTATTCTTATACAGAGAAGTAAACTGCTGCCCTTGTGAGGTTAAGAAACCTCACTGTCAATCCGCCTGCCAGGAGGCAGAGTTTGGGGGAGGAATCAGCATAGAAACACGGTATGCACGTGTACTGTACTGATGTGGTAATGTTATATCATGCCTACAACTATTTCCAGATTACTGTACACGAAGGACGTAGTAGGTAAGTCTTAGGTAGGCACTAGGCTGATACAGGCTCATGTAAATTAATGGTAGAGAATAATAATTTGCAAAAGTATTCCATAAAATGTAAGCACTAAGCACATAAAAGTAAGCGTGAAATAAATAAAATCATTATCAGACCATACACGTCCACTGCTGGACATAGGCCTCTCCCGTACGACGCCACAAATAGCGGTCCTGAGCCTCCTCCACCCATCGACTCCCTGTGGTCGCTACGATGTCGTCGGTCCATCGAGTGGATGATCTCCCATGTAGGGGGGATTTGGCATAATCACCACGCTTGGCAGGCGGATTGGTGATCGCAGTGTTGGTGTTTAAAAATACTCAGAAGGAAGCTGCTGCCCTTCCTCTGGTAGGTTCCCTTAGTCGGCTCTTACGACATCCACGGGTTGAGTTGGAGGGGTCGATATTCGTACGCCGCGGCCCCACGGCCGATAAATAAAATAATGAAAGCTAAACCAAAGAATCGTCTGCCCCCGGTTTCGCTCACAATCCTAACTAATATTATAAATGCGAAAGTGTTTTTGTTTATTTGTCCTTCCTTCACGCCCTAACTAAACAACCAATCGTCTTGATTTTTGGCATAGATTTAGTTGAAAGGATGGAGGCTACTACTATAACATAGGCTACTTTTTGTACTGGTAAAACATCACATTCCTATCGGAGATTTACGGGAAAAAATAATTTCCTTGTTTTTGGTCATTTTCCGTTGTTAAATTTTGGTATCTTGGTACGTCTACTAGCTTCAGTCGGAGATATTATGAGGTATTTACATTGTTCCTTCCTACCTACAAAAACGAGTGCGCATTGAAATATTCTGTATGCTACGCATGTTCTGGAACCGGATTGCTGGCACAGCTCCCATTTTTGGGACAGCTGTTCGAAGCAGACGCTGTCGATAATACATTTAATCATCATCATCAGCTATCATTGTCGACCCATCGCTGGGCATAGCCCTCTCCATGTATATGCCATTAACCTCGGTCCTGTCCTAATCTGAGCCAGGGCGCCTACTCGGAAAAATAAAAACAAAGTTTCTTTTTCGTGTTCGTGCAAAACCATCTCTTATAAATAATAAATAAAATAAAAATATTTTATTTCAGATAACAGACGATCCATATCTTATGTCCATTGCATAAGATTAGCGTTTGCACGAAAAATAATCAGAAACTTCGATTCCGTTTTTAAGAGTACGGGCCCAGGTGTAGACTACGGTTTTGCAAAAAATTTAAAAAATCAGGTTCTTTTAAATTGTTTTTTTTTCACCTCATAGTGAAGTAATAAATAATCTCTGTAGGGCTGAGGAAGGAAAAGCCCACGAACAGGCCCATTATGCCGCCGCAGTTGGTGAGGAAGTCCGTGCCGCCGTACAGTTCCGACAGACTGAGTGAGGTGAATAACTCTCCTTCCAACCCCCAAATCTATTGGTATTTAATTAAATGTTGATGTAAGCAGCATTCATTGGGCACTTACAAAAATGGCTTTAAGTAGAGTTAGGTATGTATATTATATGAAGGCTGATGCGGGAGTGATAGTAACAGTCAAATTTGTTAGACGAAACTAGTGCCGGTGACTTTAACGAAAGACGACTCGTTGGTGACAGCTCCAGTTTTCGTCGTTCATTTATTTTCAGTACCCAATAAATTATTTACCAATGCGAATTCACCTCATTATAAAGAAAAAGATAATCTCAATAAGGCTGAGGAAGGAGAACCCCATGAACAGTCCCATGATACCGCCACAGTTGGCGAGGAAGTCCGTGCTGCCGTACAGCTCCGAACGACGCAGAGAGGTAAATAACTCTTCCGCGAAGTACACGACGAGGCCGGAGGGGAGGCGTCTGGAAAAGATAAGTTAAAAATTAAATTAATTTAATCTTTATTTCATTCAGACTAAAATAATGGTCCATAGATACATTTTTACATAGGTAAAATATTAAAATAGTAAGTTTATTCTTAATTAATAATCTTGAAACAAACACAATAATGAAGAC
Organism: Eupithecia insigniata; assembly: GCA_947859395.1. Classification (NCBI taxonomy): domain Eukaryota; kingdom Metazoa; phylum Arthropoda; class Insecta; order Lepidoptera; family Geometridae; genus Eupithecia; species Eupithecia insigniata. The sequence continues at coordinate 4,971,134 of OX402009.1, read as the reverse complement.
ACAAAAAATTTTGGTAATTTAGGTTTTTGAGGTATATTTAGGGTGGAAAACTAGAACCCAGATACAGTTATTCCTGTTATGCGGAACTGGGTGCCTATTTTAATTTTCCCAACATCTTACGATAAGTTTCCCATGAGTCAGATACCATCGCCAATACATATATTTTTTTTATAATCGACAGACCTTCGTTTGACCACAATCTCACGTGATGGAAAGTGACGATGTGGCCGACGGTGTATCACAAAGCACTAGAAGACAACTATTCACTCTTGTCTTGAAAAGACCTAAGTACATGGTAATTGGCCGGAAAACAGAAGTGGGCAACGAGTTCCATTCCTTAGCGGTGCGTATGATGAAGGTGGAGGAAAACCGCATATAATTAGTACGAGAGGATACCTACGTACAGTTGTACAACATCTATTAATAACTAGCTGCTTCCCGCGCCTTCGCCCGCGTTTTATCGGGATAAAAATAGCCTATATGTTATTCCAAGTCCCAAACTATACCCATACCAAATTTCAGCCTAATCGGTTCAGGAGTTTTTGCGTGAAAAAGTAACAAATATCTATACATCCATTCATACAAACTTTCACATTTATAATATTAGTAGGCAGGATCTATTTTCATCAATGGCCTTTGTTATCCAGTAATTATTGCCGTTTGATGCCGGCTTATAATTTGCGAGTTATTCCTTGTTAGTCCCACTTGCTTCGTCCCAAAGTAGCCCGAACACGGAAAATCTAATTCAGTAGTGATTTCAAAGCAACTCTTACCGCGGGTGTCGTAAAAGGGAACTAAGGGATATGTAGAAAAAATCTACCACCGAACCGTGATCCCACGCATGCCCAGCGTGAGGATTATGGGCATTACGCACCACTAGATAAAAGCTAATAAGGCGCTTACCAGGGGAGGCACATTCAGCAGTGAACAAATATAGGCTGTTGAGATGAAGTGAGGATTATCCAATTTGTAAATCAACTTACAATCCTTTCGCAATATCAGGATTAGGGTTCTGCCTGTAAGTGGTGAGATCGTAAACGGCCTGTGAAATCTCAGCGTCGTACTTGAGTTCAGTACAAGCTTGTAGGCAGTCGCAGTCGTGGACTTTGTCTTTGGAGTCCTTCGTAAGGGATGACTTGGAGAGAGACAACTCCTCTGGAAATGTTTAAAATTGTGAATTAAGTTAATATTATTTATTTCTCATAAACCATCATACAAATTAACCAAGCATTCAAAATTCACAAGAACAGCTCTCACACGAGGATTATCTTGGTAAGGTAAATGCCATTGAAATGTTTATTAATGAATGAATGGGTGTCGCACATTTGGATCACAGCCGCACAGCACCAACATTCAAATGTGGGCTTTAATAGCGTAATATTTAGATGAGCGATGGGAAGGCCATATAGCACGTAGAGCTGATAACCGTAGGGGTAAATGTTCTCGAGTGCCGACCGCGATGTAACGCGAAAAGGAGTGTGCGTAGAGCTCCCACTCGATGGAACGACATTGTAGCAGTCGAAGGAAGTCAATGGAAGGGGGCGTCTCAGGACCGCTATTGGTGGCGTCGTTTGGGAGAGGCCTATGGACCACAATCACAATGAATAAATGGTTTCAATGGAATTACAATTCAGCAGTGGAGGTACGGGCTGGTGATGATGATGATGATTTGGATGCGTTTTATTTTGACAGCATCTGATAACAGACGGCTCGCGGGCCACTGCAGCTTCCGGTAGTTAAGCCATTGTGTGTAAGCAATGTATCTAAATATTTGCTTATTTTTGTGCTGTGCAGTAGCGGTACTTGATGTTTGGGCTATATCTAAAACCAAATCTTACCAAGGTACATATGAGTTACTTGTTAAACAACATGAAACCTTGGATATTTTTGTTAGTAGTCTCCCCAAATTAAAAAAAAAACTAGCTTTATCAGCTCTGGTAGCAGAGTGTGATAGAGTTAGATTTAGAATAATTTCAGTTAGTTAATTTTAGGTAAGTAATTATTGTGTTGTGTATTTATTTTTCTTAATCGTAAATTTTTATTGTATTTCCTTTTCAAACGGTCGTTAAATAATTATTGCGTATTATAATAGCATACATTTATTTAATTACTGCTCTGTGTTTAAATTTGTGCATACATGCTTAGGAATTCAATCTAGTCTCTTAGTTATCATTTTTACTAGATTATCATGCTTTGATTGCTTTCTGTTTTAGATGCAAATAAATAAAATTAAAAACCATAATAAAACCATATTAAAATCTTACCTATATATCTAAACCATACTAAAAGCATACTAAATAAATAATACTGGACAATCCACACAGCATCATCTAGACCCAAGCTAAGCAGAGCTTGTTTTTTTTATGGGTACTAGATGACTGATATACATAATACACTACATACTAAAATCTTGCATATATGACTAAAATCACACTAAAAACTTACTGAAATGTTACCTATATGACTAGAACCAAATCTTACCTAGAGCTTCAACAACACATTTTTTCTTGCCACCTCCGCAAACCTTGGTTTCAGGACCATCTGAAATTATTTTTGTTGTTTTGAACGACCTGTTAGTTCCAAAAGAGCAGTAGTTAGCTTCAACATAGATAGATAGACAGATGATTTATTCATGAACAATGTTTACAATTGTATTTGAATGTTATGATTTGTTATCTTAAAATTAACTTACAACAAACCAACTAACACAACTTTCTTTTATATATATATCATAGACTAATAATTAGTCTATGATATATAGATATAACACATTTTTGAGAACTATCATAAATGATTACGTAGGCACTTATGATAGATGGTCCTCAAAAATGTGTTATATCTATATATCATAGACTAATTATTAGTCTATGATATATATATAAAAGAAAGTTGTGTTAGTTACACTATTTATAACTCGAGAACGGCTGAACCGATTTGGCTGAAATTTGGTGTGCAGGTAGCTTGGAACCAGGAAAAGGACATAAAATACAAAAAAATTAGGGTTCCGCGCAAAAAAATTAGGGTTCCGCGCGAAAAAAAAAATTCAACGGGGGCGAAGCCGCGGACAGCAGCTAGTTATTATATAAAGGCATATATCATTGTTGAGTTGATATGATGTTAATATATATTCCTTATATTAACATCATATCTCGTCGTCATATCGTGTTAAATTTAAACCTTACTAATAAAAATCTGTCAACATCATTTTAGCTCACTCTGACTTATGCCAACTGAAGAAAACAAACGACCAGATGTTACTTTGTCTTAGATATGACATCTACAGGCTTAAGTTGAGAGCGGTTTTTAAGATGGTTAATCGTTAGTACCTATATAAATTCCTTGGGTTAATTGCTATCTCAACAATATTTTGTTACTTTGTATTTAAATGTTGTTATACTCGATATTCCAAATTATATCGATCTCTGCCTATCTCACGACAAAATACTTTAAACAAATGACGTTTATATTTTAATGGTTATAATATCCAACTTACGCGGCATGTACAGTGGCACACAGTCACAGCGCGAGGCGGTGTGGTTTGAGGAGCACTCCAGCTGGCAATTCCTCTGGGTGTAGGTCCGGAAGAAACGGAGGTACCGCTCTTCGGGGAAAAAGCATTGCCGTCTGTGGTTTAAAAATAAATAAATATATGTATCATGTAAAATATTTAAAAAAAAAAATAGTATATAAACCTTCGTTTAACCACAATCTCACCTGATGGAAAGTGATCATGTGGCCGACGTTGTATCACGAAGGATATTAAGTAACAATTCCGCGTACAACCTTCTGTGACAAGATCCAACAAAAACAAAATACATTTGCATGGACGGCCCGTCCTCCCACAAATTGACATGCCGTGTATTCAGAGAAAGTTCAAAGGAAAATTAAAAAAATTGATAAACCCGCGTCAGATACTTTGTAATCGAAAAATAATTTAATAAAACCTACTATGAGTAATTGATAAAAGAACAATCATAATTATATCATCAAATGTAGTTTACTAATATTTTCTCACCTTCTCATTACTACAAAACCAAAAAAAAACCGTCGCTGAAATAAATAATCAAGTGTTACTTTGCGGAAATCCATTGCAAAATATAAAGACGTAAATTAAATTGTGAATTACATTTTATTGGATCTTATCAGAACAGGTTCATATTTAATATATATTACATAATATATATGTATACTTATTAAGAAACAATTCCGATAAAAGATGTTTATCATACATAAAAAATATAAATATTAAACTAACATTTTCTTGAGGCAAACCCGCTAATCAAATTGATTTCGCAATGACATCCTCGTTAGAAATCGGTAATTTTCTCCCCTCGTAGTATATATAATATGTACTATTCATTCTTTCTGCATTTCATAAAGCGACTTATGGGAAAAAATCTTCGACGAAAAAATGCGCAATTCTGTGAAAAAACCATTCGTTAAAGTAATATGTATGTATCGGATAATAAAGTTTGTTTTGTTATCCGATGCATACGTACTCGTAGCATAGACAAAGATACAGTTCAAATAGATAGGTAACAATTACGGTAACAAAATGGCCAACACTCATTTGATGATATGGTCGGATGAAGCCTGCCATAGCGCTGGTCTTCTGTAGAGGCCAGAATGAAGCCTATAGCCCTTACTTATTAGGAGGATAATTCCTCAGTCCTTCAGAGGTATCCATGATGCGCGGAGTGATCGCAGCCGCCGTCTGGTACTGGATCGGCAGCCGAAAGAAGTTCTGGCCCATGTTCGGAAGCTCTGCTGGATTGTGGAGCCATATCTATAGACATAAAAATAGCCATAGCTGAAGACAGGGCGCTATGTCGCTCATCAGGAGGAGCAGTGGAAAAATATAGCTTTTAGATCATCTTCATCATAAGCCTGATGATTATTGACCTGTGTAAATGTCTAATTAGGTACTGTATATGTACTTGGGGTGGAGCAGCGAAAACGCATCATATCACAGTCGAGCGTGCACAACGTGCAATTCTAAAAGTTCTTCTCTACCTACCCTTTAGACCACCGCTAGTACCCTACCGCTGAGGTATACAAGGTTTCCGGTGTCCAGAGTGTTAGCAAAATGTTTACTTAAAAAGATAAAGAATATTTACCGTTGATAAATATAAAAAAAAAAACAGTTTGTCCGTTAATTGCGAACGTACAATAATTAACTTAAATAACTAAGAAATTTACTGAACATTAAAATAATTCTTTGTTTTCATAAAAACATTTCTCTATGAGCCACATACGGAATTTTAATCTTAAATTTATTAAACACGCAACACTCTTATATCTCTAGGTATTTTATTATACACTTTTACAGTCATAACTAGCTGACCCGCCAAATGTTGTTTTGCCTTCAACCCTTATCACTTAGGGGTATGGAAAATAGATAGTAGCCGATTCTCAGACCTACTGAATACGCATATAAAATTTGGTAAAAATCGGTAAAGCCGTTTCGGAGGAGTACGGTAACTAACATTGTGACATGGAAATTTTATATATAAGATAAGGCAATTTTCCCCACAGAGTGCAGTCTTGTGTGGAGGTAATAAAAGCCTACTAAGATATCTATATTTAATCATAGAGTTATGTTTGTCTTTATACTGGTCAAAAAATGATGCATTACAAAACAGCCGATTTGAAAGAGTTTATGAGTCTATCGTCGATACCATAGAAACACTACTCCCCATCTACCTCCTTCCAAAAAAAAGAATTGATCGTTGTCCAATTCCAGCCGTCAAAAGTTTTGTACAGAAACACTACAGCGTTGTAGTTCCATATCTCTACAATAAACTACAAAAAGTAAAGAAAACTAGTAATAGAGACATAAAAAATACAATAATAAAGTGGTTAAATGACCTTAACTATGATGAAGTGGAACTAATTAAAGTACATCAGTCAGTATAAATCTGTATAATAATAAAATTCACATATAATTATATTAGTACAATGACAAATATCAAAATATGTAGGGTTTAGATTTCTAAACCGTACATATTTTGATATTTGTGTTGGGTTTCGGTTTAGATTTCTAAACGCTACATATTTTGATATTTGTCATTGTACTAATATAATTATATGTGAATTTACCTGGAAGATATATTTAAACCTAACGAAAGCCAAAGTACACCAACGCCAATAGAAATTTGTGATGAAACATTAATGCTAAAGTTCGTATCGCCCAGAGAAGTCTGGAGTGAAATAAAATACCACATTAACCCACGAAAATCTCCCGGATTCGATCTTATCGGGAAAAATACTACATAATCTCCCTAGAAAAGCACTTGTGAAACTGACGAACCTTATCAACGCCTCATTCAGACTGAAGTATGTACCAGATTTATGGAAAGTTGCTGAAGTTATCATGATATCAAAACCAGGGAAACCGCCTCAAGAGACTTCATCTTACAGACCAATTTCTCTACTACCTATTATGTCAAAATTATTTGAAAAACTATTACTAAAAAGACTTAAGCCTTACATAAAAAATAAAAATCTAATACCAGAACATCAGTTTCGGCACTCCACAATAGAACAAGTTCACAGTACAATTGAGAGAACCCTCGAAGATAAAAAAGTGTGCTCAACTATATTTCTAGATGTAGCACAGGCCTTTGATAAAGTATGGCATGAAGGTCTTCTACTAAAACTAAAGAAATTGCTTCCATCAGACTTTACAGATATAATAGAATCTTATTTAACAGATCGCGCTTTTAGAATAAGGCAAGAAGACGCCTACTCAGACATTAAGAAAATAAGAGCTGGTGTCCCACAAGGAAGCGTATTAGGCCCGGTCTTGTATCTTCTATACACAAGTGACATCCCCGCACTAGAAAATAACACTATTGCTACCTTTTCAGACGACACTGCTATAATGGCTGTCGGAAGCACACACGCAGAAGCAGCCGAAAAGGTACAAGTAGCAGTAAATGAAATCTATGACTAGACTACAAAATGGCGAATAAAGCTGAATGAATCTAAGTCTGTCCACATCAACTTCACTAACAAGAAAGATGAGTACTATCCTGTTTTCATCAATAATAATAAAATCCCATATGAAAACACAGCCAAATACCTGGGTATGACGCTTGATGTCAAGTTACGCTGGAAAGCACACGTCAAGATGAAAAAAGAAGAGCTAGAGTTACGCTACAAAAGGATGTACTGGTTGATCGGAAGGCAATCCGCCCTGTCAGTGCCCAACAAACTTACATTATACAAAGAAGTCCTGATGCCTGTATGGACTTATGGAATACAGCTGTGGGGCTGTACCTGCAAGAGTAACATCGAAATTATACAACGATTCCAAAGTTCTACGGGGCATTGTAAATGCACCTTGGTACATAAGAAACGAAGATCTACACGGGGACCTCCAGATCGAATTCGTCAATAAAGTAGTCCAGAGATACGCAGAAGCTCACGAACAAAGACTTCATCACCACGTGAACGTCGAGGCCATCCAGCTCCTCGACAACACAAACATAGTGAGAAGGCTCAAGAGAACTAAACCTTTTGAGTTAGTGTAGTGTTAACATAAATAGTGAATAATAAGTGCTAATTTTAATGAACACATAAACAAAGTGTCCTCCCCTTACCTAGAGACTCTAAGAAAAGTGCCAATGGACACATTCTTATTTTAATGATTACTATAAAACTAAGACAAAGCAAAATTACTCATTAGCCTACTTGGCTAGATTGTAATATAATTAGGGTACCGCACATACGCTGTACACTAAACAATATAAAAAAAATATATGTGAATTTTATTATCATACAGATTTATTTATGTATTTTTTGATAGTAATCTAATGGAAAGGTTTTATACACCATAAAACACATAATTTTTCATAAATTTTATAAAATTGAACATAGGCAATATTATGCATTAATATTCGAAGCAAAAATATAACTTCTATATATGGTTACGCATTGTATTGAATTTATACATTAAATTGTAATTTTGAAAGCACACACACATGCTTGATATACATATGTAATTAGCTCTACATGTTTTCATTTTTATTTAAATTATTTTCTGTGTGCTTACAGTTAAGATTAGTTATTAGTTATGTTGCTTTGACATAATTATCTGTTAAATTAGTTGGAGAGGCCACTGGCTCCTTAAATACAGTTTTTAACTAGTTCAGGATCATTTAGCTTATTACACTACACTAGCTGTTATGTCAATAAATAACATTTTCACTTCTCTTGCTCAAAAAGTGTGTGCTCAATAATAGTGTAGCTTAGCGGGCCTAAAACTCGAGTTTAATACCTCGGGCTAAAAAGTATTTTTTCTTTTTAATTTTTGTCTAAAATCATCAGCCCGTACAAAGCATTCGTTCTCTTACATAAAAACTCGACTTCTTGGTGCTCCGTCAATCTTTTTTTTTGAAAATAGAACCGTCTTGGTGATGTTTTATGAAGGTTGATTCTTCCCTTCACGGTAGAATGCGAACTGTTTCCTTGCGGGTTAAATAGAGATTTAAAAAAAAAGATGGTATTGGTGCTCAATCTCTAGAATTTTCTTCATTCCAAATCACAAACTTTTACATTTAACTTCCTGACTTTTACTTCCAAATTGTGAACGTGAAAAATGTCATCAAGTGATAGTGAAGATGCTAATCTGCAAATGGAAGAAAAGGGCAAAGAAATAATTATGAATCTGTTGCCGACAAAATCACGTGGAATATATTTAAAGAGTTACGAAAATTTTATGAAATGGAGAGATGAGAAACGTGTGGATTCTTTTACAGAAGGGGATTTTCTCACTTATTTTGATAAATTATCGAAAAAATTCAAATCGTCGACTCTTTGGAGCACATATTCAATGTTAAGAATGACCTTACAAACGAAACACGACGTCGATATTAAAACATATGTAAATTTAACACTACACACTTTAACCTACAATTGCTCTAACTGCACATTTATTTTTTAATAAAATTTCTGAAAATTGTCTAATTTTGAATTGTTTTATTTTCTCACAATCGAAGTGAAAAGTAGAGTGTTTTACTCGGGCCAAAACCACCTATTATAACTCGGTCTTGTAATCCTCGTATATAATGGGTATAACAACCTCGTATATAATGGGATGGTTTAGTCCCTTGTAAAACACTCTACTATTTTACTTATTACTTTTATGATCTAAAGAAATTAAGCCACTTGACCTGAGCCGGTGCTGTGCGAAACTTCCGGTAAACTTTCTTAACCTACTGCTTATGGTGTTAGTAGGAGATCCGGGTGCAGTTACATGGTATTTCCGACATTAGTACATCAAGTATATCATCTAGGATAACACAAGCTCTGCTTAGCTTGGGGCTAGATAATGCTGTGTGGATTGTCCAACATTATGTATTTATTTGATCAATTGGCGATCGACGTATGGTAGAATAAATAAACTGAATGTACCCCCGTAGGTTGAGCTAACGGCGCTAGGGTCCGTAAGGAAGTCCAAAAGATTTTCGACTAGTCGGGTACTTGTCTCCGTGGCTCAGTTGGTTAGCGCAGTCCCGTATTCAGGGGAAGGTCGCGGTTTCAAGTTCAACCGGAGCCGGAAGCTTAAAGGGAACTTCATGACTTGATCCCACCATCTCCTTTACGCTCCAGAACAAGGAGACGGACGACACAATACCATCCTTATCTGGTGCATATACCTCCACTCGTACTAAGCGGTTTTCCTCCACCTTCATCATTCGCACCGCTAAGGAATGGAACTCGTTGCCTGCTTCTGTGCCACATCGGTCGTCAATATAACCGCTATTATCAAAAAAGCCACTTATACGCTCATGTACTCTAACGGAAGACATTTTTATAAATCGGAATTCTTACACACTACCTTGTATGAAATGCTAGGTAGTGTGAGTGTTACATAATAGACCGATTACTTATGATAATAATACTTGGAAGTAGGTAGATACACGTGGGAGGTCTATTACCTTGAACCCCTGTACTGGTCCTCGACAGACTTGATCTAGATCCCGTGTATCAGTCAGAAGGATGACCTCAAACTCCACTCCACCGTAACTCTGAAAAATAATGAACAAATTATTTCCTTCGGGTAGGGGCTTAATAATCTCGTATAAGTTGTATGGTCATGTGTCGTGGTTATGACACGACACTATATGACCTTATTACTAAATTTTATGATTCTAGGTCGGGAGAGAACAGGGAAGAGAGACCGGTACTAATTGTACGTAGGTTACAAAAAAATTACAAAAATTCTTTTCTTTTTAATGTTTTCTTCACCACGAAGAAAACATTAAAAATAGACATTACAGAAAACATGTACAATGGGCGGCCTTATCGCTTAGAAGCGATCTCTTCCAGGCAGGTAGGATTATACAGGCATACTTTATTATTATTAGGTAGCGTCGTCACACTAAAATAATAAAGGCAATAGTTTTATGTGTGTGTGGGTGTGTGTACATATGTATGTGTGGTGTGTTTATTAGGCCTTCTCGCTTAAATGGCTGAACGAATACATTTGTCTCAAGGCCTGTAAGGCGATGTAAGATCTGCAAATACTTGTTCCGGGTGTTTTGAGTATTTCTTATGTAACTAGTACCTTATCTACCTTTAATAAAAAATATTGATTTATGAAATGTGTTTTAAGATAAATAATAGATTCAGGCGTTACTTTGCGGAAATCCATTTCAGAATATTAGAATGAAAAAATATTTAGTAACAATTCCGCGTATAACCTTCTCTGATAGTATTCATCAAAGTAAGTTGTCTACTAGTTTCGTCTCTCCACGAGACATCTTCAGGACACCACAATACTCGACCTTGACATTGAGATTGGTCGAGTATTGTGGTGTGGCGCGCGGAGCTCGGAGAGGCAACAGCACTGGCGGGACTCTGTCGGTGTTGCTGTGCTGACCAATCTCAATGTCAAGGTCGAGTATTGTGGTGTCCTGAAGATGTCTCGTGGAGAGACGAAACTAGTAGACAACTTTGATGAATACTATCAGAGAAGGTTATACGCGGAATTGTTACTAAATATTTTTTCATTCTAATATTGTGCAATGTATATTATTAAGTACAAATAATGCAGCCAGCGTCTTGGGGACGCTTCCGACTGGTATTGTTATGGACCAGTTGAGCTACCTGTAGATTGTTTGCAACTGTCTGCAGTTAGCTCAATTGTAAATACCTACTAGTTTAATTTGTTTGTATTATTTGATTGTTATTTTCTTTGTCATTAAGGTATTATCCTAACTTAAGTAGGTACCTAATATCGACATCTAGTACCCCATAACATTAGCTCTGCTTAGCTTGGAGCTAGATGATAATGTGTGGTTTCTCCAGTATTATTTATCTATTTAACTATCGAGGTAGGCCCAGGTAAAGATGGCTGGTTTAACTTGACTTTTTAATACGGGATGGGCTCCTTCTGCAGAGGACCGAGATTAATAACAGGACGTGAAGGGGGCTTCCGCGCTATTGTGGGTGTTATAATAACTTACCGGTCCTCTCAATGGGTAGGTATTTATAGTAGCATCAGATGGGTATCCTTTACCCAAAGTCCAGGCACTGCGGTTCCTCCCGGCCACATGATAGTAGTCCTTATGTAAGCTGCAATTAAAGTTGATTAAAAACGACATACATGACAAGGCAGGAAATAATGCAAGGGCGAGTTAAAACCAGGGATGAGGTAAAAATCATAAAAAAATCTAAGTAAAAACTGCTTAATTTTCACAACCCTACGTTAAATGTTGACCTTTGCCAGTGTATGCTTTGGCTTGGCAGTGGTTCAAAGTTGAAGTAAGGATATTATTTTGGCCATGAATGACGAACAGCAATTGTATATTTTTGGTATAGACGTCTGTCTAACTCTACATTCTACAGAGTATCCGAAAGCCCTAAAATATTTCCAAGAGTAAAATTTTAATAAGGTAACTTGTGTACCATTGCATTGGGACTAATACTTGAAGAGATTCGATGAGTCAAGTATATAATTATGAATGGTTTCCGCTGCGTCGAACTGGCTCTGCGTCGAAAATCATAGCGCGAAAATGTTCCCAGCTCAGATCCATTTTTCAATGAGACAGGATAATTTAAATTAGCTCGCAAAATATGTGGAGGTAAGTCTTGAAATTGGAAGATACCTAATTTTAACTTATAATTAAACAAAATATATTACCTATAACTGGCCAGTCTCTCACACATAAAAACTAGGTCGGGTCGCACGTCTAAGTCTGTGTACCACAGATTAGCTGGTAGTTTTACTTTGTTTATAGTCCGGTCGCAACGCTACAGCAGCGGAAGGAAAAATAATAGTTATTTAATTATATCGCAATCCTAAGAGTGAAATGTTACGCCTTTGGATTTATTTGTATTTTAACAATTTATTGTTGCATTTGCGAAATGCACGCGATGGCATTTTGAGACACTTTTCAAAAGGTCTCACTACGGTAAGGGCCTATCTAACGATTTACACCTTTGGCGCACATGGCTTGTCTCCATTGACACTGGCTGCCATGTCCAAAATTCGACTAGAAGGACATCATCTTAAGAAGAAGACCGGCTATTAGAAAGTGACTTACTTCTCCATCCTGAACATCTCTTCGTCAGAAAGCATGTTGAAGGTGAAGCAGTAGCCATCCTTAGTCAGAGTGTGGTAGAACATCTGAGAGCATGAGAGATTGTCCCAGAGACAGTCGTAGAAAAGTTCGTCTCTTGTTGGTGCTAGCTGAAAATTAAGGTATAGGTAATGTACGAAGATCATGCATTTCAGTCACTTCCGAACGAATGAATTGCGTATCAGAGAAAGTCTAGACTAAAATGTTGATGAAGATTTACCAAAGTCATGACGACATTGGAATGTTTCCAACGATACAAACGAAAAAACTAAAAACGACATCTAATTTCGTATAAATTAAATAAAGTATTATTTTACGCCCTCAGAAATTTTAAATGACATTTTTATTTATATCTAATCAATAGCCAAAAAAATTAATTACACGCTTTTAGCTTTAACAATACTTCTGTACAACCTTTCAACACTTTTTTAACATTAAAAAGTAGCCTATGTCCTTTCTCAAGCTCTAAAGTATCTGTGTACCAAATTTCATTTAAATCGGTTCAGTAGTTTTGGCGTGAAAACGTGACAGACAGACAGACTTACTTTCCCATTTATAATATACCAAGTAAGGATATAGTAAGGATAATGATTTGAACGTGACTCTGTCTTTGTTTCTTTTCTGTGTTTCTGTCTGTTTATTACCTTTCCACGCTGAACGGAACTTTGGCAGGGTGATAGACGATATCCCAGGGACGGATATCGGGCTTTTTATACCGGTAAAATGCGTGCAAAGCCGCCGGCAGAAACTAGTTCTCTATACAATATCTAGTACCATTAATATCGGTTCACTATTGACGGAGAAATCGGCGAACATACAGCTGAACATAGAAGCTCTTCCTTTTTTTTTGAAGTCGGTTAAAAAAGGACAGATTCGCCGGACGTTCAAAAAGCACAACCGCTCAATATATGCATGCATATATCCAAATCCCCCGTCTCCAATTATAATCTACGAAGAAATAGAATAATAAATAAATAATGCTGGACAATTCGCACAGCATAATCGAGCCAACCCAAGCTAAGTAGGGCTTGTGTTATGGGTACTAGATAACTGATATACTTAATATAATACGATACATAGATAGATATTTTTTATTATACTTAGAAAACATCCAGAATTGTTCAGGGTGGAACAAATATTTGCAGAGCATACAAACATTTGTCCCAGACGGGAATCGAACCCGCAACCTCCTGCGTCGCAGGCGGACCTTCGCCCGCCGCACCACAGAGGTCGTCAATATATAGTATATAATACAAAGAATAGAAGAGTAGAATCTACGTAGGTTCATAGCTACGAGTATATATTATTCTAAAGTTCACACCGATACTATACTAAAATTCATACTCGAACCTACATACATACTATACTATGTCTAGAGATAGATATCCCATCGTAGATTGGACTTGGAAACGATTTAAAGTTTTATATGAACTTTAATGTGAAGTTTTGTACCCGTTTTAAGGTTTCTATTGCACTTAAATCAGCAAAATCAGGTCCATCGTTTTTATCGTTGTTGCAGAGAAGAAGCATGTTGTGATAAGTTTTTAAGCTGAAAAAATTGTACAGATTAAGTAATTATTTTGCAAACTGGACTAAAATCCGGAGGTGTTAGAAATATTCTTACTCTTCTGCGCTGATGGAAGACGGTTCGCTCCACCTTTCGATAGAAGCTTTTGTGAAATTGAACACCCTCTGTCTGGGTTTCGTCTCGCTACAAAGTGTAACAGCTGGGAATGGAATCTGGAAGAATCAAATAAGTTCCATTTTTCACACAAAATAACATAATTTTATTGTCTCGCTCTATGTTAGATACATTTTAAATTTTATGTAGACACCGACAAATTGTAACATGCTAGTACATTACTTCTTCAGTCTTATATAATTTGTCGTGTTTTAAAAAACGATAAACCGACTTCAAATTCCGTTGCCATGGTGACCTCTTGTTTACGCGCGTTGCCATGGAAATTATTTCTTACCAATAATAAAGTTTGCCTGGAATAGATCGTTTCTAAAGCGATAAGGCCGCCCATTGTACTTGTCCTATGTAATATATCTCTGTAATGTTGTTTTTCTGGTGTACAGTAAAAAAAAATTGTATTGTATTGTATAATTGTTTGTAATAATTTGATTGTTTTCAAAAACCTAATAATCGATTTCGAATCCCTTACTTTTATTACGCACCCAGTTATTTATTACTCACCCAGGTTGGAATAGTCCTAATCTTTAAAAAATCTCATTAGTCAAATCGCTCCACTTTTAACTCCTCTAATGCGAGTTCCTGAATAATTTATCTTCAATCACCGAACCGCCTGTCAAGCGTGGAGATTATGGCAAATACTCGTTTGGAGAAGATACCTACACAGTAGACGAATATGTGCTGTGCTGATGAGATGAAGATACTGAATCCAGATGATGATGTCTAGCCAGATGCGCAGGACATATTATAGTGCTAAAGTGTGTGCGCACACAAGTGCACTCTCTATTCTCTCACCCTTATAATCCGATGGGATGGCTGACCGACATGACCAGAAAGAGGTCAGCGCTCGCCAACTTCCTTACTGCGGGCTGCTAACACTTGTTATAGTTGTATCGAGAGTTATTGTAAGGAGGGTTTACCAACATGCCACACTGAGTTGGAGGTTTCGGCAAAGCTGACGATGACTGGCGTTTCGTCCCACTTTACGTACACTTGCCGGATAAAGAACGCGCACACCGTTATACTGCAGAGCACCATTATCACCCACCATAGCCTGTTGAGTTATTATAATGAAATTATTACTAACATACATATGAACCCCTACTTCTCCTGGCCCAGCTATAACTTGAGAACAGCTTTACCGATGTTTTTGTTATTATAGTGCTTATGCCCGCACTTGGGGTAATCTTAAAGATTTTATATTATCCCAAAAATGTACGACTACGGCGGGACTTGAACCCGCTTTACCGATTTCATTCATCTTTTTTTAAATGCCTTATAATATTACGTAGAAGGTTTTTACATAAGAGAACTTAATGACTACCTTTATTATATACTTTTTAATGTAACCTTAGCCCCACTTTGCTAAGCACGTTTGGAATAAATTTGAAGTTTGAATTGAATGACAGGACAACGTCAGTCGGGTCAACTATTAACGGATAAAAAGGTCATAAAAATTGTCTATTATTGTCTTTGCCAAAGTCTAATTAATGTACTGCCTTGACACTTGGGTTACATATAAGTCGATTATGTTAACATTGTATACCAACGAGAACGAAACGCAAAAGCCAAACTATCCGTACTGAAAGTAAGGTACTTTTTACCGTATAGATTCTTCCTAAAAATAGTCATGAAACTGCTAAGTTAATATGACTAGAGTTTAATTTGGTCCATTTCCTATCCTAATTAGCAATAGGAATGACAAAATAGCCAATAATTAGTTGCTTGGATCCTAAAATTCCTCAAAAAAAAATTATAAATCAGTTTTAGCCTTTCTACCCGACAATTCTCAATAAAACTTTAAAAAATCTTAACTTGAAAACAGATTTGGCCGAGGATCTCAAGAGGCGCAAATATGCAGGTCTCGACAGAGCCTACGCATTTGCTCCCCTTGGAGTCGAGACCCTAGGTCCGTGGGGTACCGAGGCTCTCCGGGTTTTCAAAAAATTATCTGAGCGCCTGGTCGAAGCGACGCGTGACCCGAGAGCTGGTGAGTATCTGGCGCAGCGCATTAGCATTGCCATACAGTGAGGCAATGCAACCAGCTTCTTGGGGACGCTTCCGACTGGTATTGATATGGACCAGTTGAGCTATCTGTAGATTGTTTGCAACAGTCTGCAGTTAGCTCAATTGTTTCAATTGTAAATACTAGTTTAATTTCTTTATATTATTTGATTGTTATTTTCTTTGTCAATAAAGGATTTACCAGTAAAAAAAAACTTGAAAACTACGCAAAATCGTTGACATACATGGGGTATTTTCAAGTACCCCCCGGGGGGTGACGCATTATTTTTTCTTTTTGACGTCACTATTTGGTGCACCCTGTTTAGGTTCCTTATAAAGTGGCATTGAAAATATATTTAAATAGCTATTAATTTTCATTTTATGGGGCTTGAAAAATACTGTATGAATGCTACCTGCTCTCCCCTATATATTAGATCCTTAAATTTATTCATCCAAAATATGTTTACCTTTCAATCCATGACAGTTCCTCATCCAAAAGATACTGGAAGCCATGCATAGAAGTCTTGGACAAAAATTCTTTAATGTTTTCTGCAAATGGGCGAGGTTTGCGTCTTCTCCTCGGAATTTCATTCTCTTCCAGGTGTAGTTTGGTCTGGTTATGGAACTCATAGACTCTCGGAGATAAATTACTGTTAACAGTAAAAAATATATTAAAACGATTTTTTAAGTTATTGTTGGTAAAATAAATAAATATATATATATATATAAAATATCAATCTAATCACGCTAATATTATAAATGAAAATGTTGGATGTATGGATGGATGTTTATTACCTCTTCACGCCAATACTACTGAACGGATCGAGCGAAATATTATCATCATCATCATCATCATCATATCACCCCATACACGTCCACAGCTGGACATAGGCCTCCATACGACGCCACAAATAGCGGTAACCTTACTTTAGTTAGAGCTAGATGATGCTGTGTAGGTTGTCCAGAGTTATAATAAAGCTTATTGTTAAGTGATTAATTGCATACAGGTATTTCTAGGCCTGGAATCAAACACCGGCTACTTTTTATCCCATAAATCAGTTCCCATGATATAGAAATAACCTTGAAACATTACCATATAAACAACGCGATGCGAAGCCGCGGGTAGAAACTAGTATTATATATGCGAATTGCGAAAGTTTATTTCACGCCAAAGCTGCGAAACGGATTATGCTGAAATTTTGCATAGACATAGTTTTAGACCTGTAATAAAATATAAGCTGTTTTTTTATCATGGAGAAGCTGTGGCCGGAAGTTTTAATTAGTTAATACTAAATAAATAATTCTGGACAATCCACACACCAACATCTATACAGGCTATCTGGTCCGAGTGTGGGGAACAGAGTCTAACTCAAGGAACTCTAGGTCCTCATTTCACTAGAACACAGAAATAGCATGTTCTTTTGAAAATAAAAGTTATCTTATCTAGCTCTAAAAATCCATTATTTTTGCCTGAGTTTTATATAGGTACCTGAATTCTTCAGCCATTGCAATAAACAACACAATTCACAAAACACTATAAGTTACTCTAAAATCTAATAAATTATTGACATAACCTAAATATATACATATTGTTCAAAAACAGATGCGTGAGCGATCTCCAAAATCATACTAGATAATAAGAAACGGTTCGAATACCTAGACAACCGGTTCCTGAAATAACTTTGTTATAAACAAAGACATACATTATGTATTTATCAAAGGATGACGTAACCTAACCGGCAGGTTAGTTAAATGTATTTTAGTCACATATGGCATACTACTGTGGGTTACCGCGGCTGATGAAGAAGCCATTCTTCAGAAAGGAGCTATTAGCGTTATCTATAAACAAGGTTGTCTGGAAGAGATCGCTCTAAGCGATAAGGCCGCCCATTGTGCAACTGTGTTATCTATATTTTTCTGTATATGTATATTTTCTTGGTGTGCAATAAAGTGTAATGTTATGTTATAAATTTGACTCTCGAGTTTCCAGGTACCAAGTTACCAGAATTTTCAATAAATTGCCGCATCCAATAAAAGAAGTTATAAATACCAGAACACTTCTAAAAAGTAAATTAAATTGTTATCTGCTGGAATAGTGTATGTACGACGTCGAAGTATGTAACATATAAAAAAATTGTATCTATTTGTTGACATTATTATAAATTCTGTTTCTCATTTCCATGATCACGCCATAAGTGACCCGGTTCTTTGGGAGGCATGTGTGGGGCCCAAGCACGTAAGGAATAAATAAATATCAATATTCTTGGAAGATCTGTTTAAAACCATTGATATGAGAATGCCTTCTTTGAATATCTGGTGCTAGTTATCTTCTAACACATAATACAATACATTACATACCTAGATAGTTTTTTTTATTATATATGGAAAATACCCAGAACACCCGGTACCAATATTTGCAGATCGTCCAAACATTTGTCCCAAGGGTGTATTCGAACCCTCAACCTCCTGCTTCGCAGGCAGGCTTTCGCCCACCGCACCACAGAGGTCGTCAATTAGGTAAACGAAGAAATCGACGAACATACATAAAAAAGTATAGTTAAGAGTAAAATAATACTTTATTGACAAAGAAAATAACAATCAAATAATATAAAGAAATTAAACTAGTATTTACAATTGAAACAATTGAGCTAACTGCAGACTGTTGCAAACAATCTACAGAAATATAGTTAAGTATATTTATTATTGAAATTTCTTCTAGAATTACCTAGATATAAGAAAGTTCTTAGCTTACAAAGCGAATTTTTAAGCAATTCCTAAGTATCATAGTCACCTAGATTAAAACTTTAGTACTTATCCTACTGTGCCCTAGCCGGGTCCATATTTGAGACTGTAAAAATATAAATATAAAATAATTTTTTTGAACAATATGTCTGCAATAAATGACTTGAAGCTCCTTTTTTGAGGTTAGTTAAAAATACCTACTTAGTACTTTAGTACCTAAAGATGTATCTATTTTATTATCTAACGCTGTGTACTTTACCGTAAATGCAAATGCTCATAGTTAACTTGATTATTGGTCGGATTGTTTCTTTTTACATTTAATTTAATGTTTTACTGTGTCCCGTTTTCACCTAAACCTGTGACCTAAACCGGTGACGAGCTTAGCTAGCTGGTCACCGAGAGGTTTAGAGAGGCTGGTCCCGAGAGGAGTAAATTGAAAAACAGCGCTACATGCATATTAATTTATTGCATGTAGCAAAAGCTGAATTTACTCCTTTTGCCTTATTTTTTATTTTATTTTATCTCTTTAATTAAAGTAAGTCGGACTGTAATTAGTAGAGATGGTCCGGTATTCAATAACTAACTCAGTACCTGTTAGCATGGACCTAAAATATCTAACGCTATTGTAAAATCTGCATACCGCTAGGGAATAACTGTGCAAAGAGAGGATCGCGCCTAACCGACCGTGAGCCATAACTACCCAACGCTTCAATACCTATACTTACCTAACTATCATCTACGCATAGATACTAGCGGACCGTTCACCCGTAAAGTTATGTAGTATTTGGTATTTTTAACCAAATCGGTTAGAAATATATTGGGTAGAAATCAGGATAGGTATAGAGTATTGTAACGTAATTGGGTACCAGTTGGTACTAGCGGTATTGAAACAAAATAACCAACTAGTAACCGGTAGCCAAAATATCCAATAACTCCCATCCTTAGTAATTAGTATTTATAAGGCAATAAATGATTTTTCTATTCTATTCTTCTATTCTAGTACAAAACAGTGTAAGGCCATGGGTCAAAACAATTCTTTACAAAGCTAAAGAAACCGGGCATAAGTCAAGAAGTCACAAGCTCACAAGTATAGTGTAGAACAATTATGGATAACAGGTGTAGGTAATAGTGCGTAACAATGCGTCACAAAGCCAAGACCTTAGATGTAGGCCATAGAAGGATACTATCAGCAATACAAACAGATCCACATTACGACCTACATAACCGTCCGATACACTACACTCGACATCGGACGTAGAAGGAAAAATATAGGACAAACAAATCTTTCTACCCGCATCAGTGAAGGTTGGATGTACGAGTGTTTTTAGCAAACAAAATCCATTGCCAAAATAAAAACGAAATGTTAAAATTCTTACTGAAAATAAACGATTATGAACCTGGTGAAAATTTTTAGAAACTTAAACTTTTTTAAACAGTTCTTAGCTTAGTATCGATATAATTTTTATCGTATAGTTATAAAGCATAGAATGCAAAAGTAATGAAAACTTTTTGAAATTTATTGTTAAAAACAAGTGAATAACGAAAATAGCTAAAATGTTCCGATACGCGGTTGTTTTGTTTTTGCTTGTTAAATGCAGTTTGGGGATCCTCTACAAAATGAACGGTAAGTTTTCCATCCTTTATTATAAGCATCAATAAAATGGACCAAGGTACTTCCTAATCCCTGTGTTTTTGGATACCCAAAATTTTGAGGGTACATACTCAAATCCATAACCTAACGAGGTTTTATTAGGTTAGGTAAGCCTACATAGGTGTATTTACACAGCTGCTTTTTCTTTATACTAGCAGTAATATAATACTATTTCTTCATGCTTAATACCAATAAGAGACCGATGTGGCGCGGTGGGCGAAGGTCCGCCTGCGACGCAGGAGGCAGCGGGTTCGATTCCCGCCTTAGTACAAATGTATGTACGATCTGCAAATATTAGTTTCGGGTGTTCTGGATATTTTCTATGTATGGTAAAATATCTATGTATATGTATTGTATAATCAGATTAATCAGTCATCATAACACAAGCTCTACTTACTTGGGGCTTGATGCTGTGTGGATTGTCCAGCATTTCACATTTTCCGTGTTCTTGTTTCACGCAAAAACTACTGAACCGATTGGGCTGAAATTTGGCATGGGTATAGTTTGGGACCTTTTGGGATCGCACAAGATTTAACACAAAGTTAACACTTTTTGCATCTGGGCCTTTTAAAAACATAAATGGCTCAAAATTGAACCTAAAAATGTATTAAGCCTACTTAGGATTAATTATTTTACCAGTTAGGGGCGATTTTCATTGCCTATTGTTAAAAAAAACACTATTTATAACAAAATCATTGATACGTAGGTACGTAATAAGTAGGAAATCCCAGGTTAGTCATATCCTTTCAGTGTTAATTTACAATAATTATCCGTTTACTCGACACAATTAAAGAAAAAAACCAACTTTCCATGTTTATTCAATAAAATCTTGAATCACGCAACCTCTCAAGTTTTTATGATATTTTTCAACATAATCCTCGTCTTGTGCGATGTAATTTTTAATTAAAGGGAATTCTTAACCAACCCAAAAGAGATAAAGATAAAAAGTATTTATTATAGGAACATAGGTACTTGTGGTGCAAATAACAAAACTAGGAAGCGATGCGACCTGCAGAAGTAAAATACTGTGTCGCAGGTCAAAGAGGGACTATTTTTAATGAAAAACCCTAAGACAGTGCATGCAAAGGCCCGAATTGGATCGCGATATCAAGGTATGGAGGCGGCTCAGGACCACTTTTCGTGGCGTCGTTTGGGGGAGGCCTATGTTCAGCAGTGGACGTATACGGGCTGATGATCAAGGTATCATAATTTCACATTCTAAAGAGTGAAGCAGCCATTCGTATTTTGTAACAATTGTGGACCTTTCATTGGTGGTGGCTTTGATAAATAAATAAATAAATAATAAAAAGTCAATAAGGAAGGTACACCTTTATATGTCCTGTAGATACTAAAAAATATATGAACTTGTAATCACGGCCGAAAATGTACTATCATCATCATCATCAGCCCGTATACGTCCAATGCTGAACACATATATCCAAAATGTACTATACTTTGATGTATTTGGAAAACCATATCTGAAGCAGACTTACGAGTCTGCTTCAGATTATATGTATAAAGCGCGTTGAAGTCTTTTGCTCATTTATTTATTATAGAATTTAGCAGTTTTGAAGTTTGTGTCAAAAAGTTTGACCCGATTTATGTCGTTTTTTTTATAGAATGAAACATTAAACTATTCTAGATAATAATGAAATGGAACAAATCTGCTGATTGTTTCATATACGAAATAATTAAGGTGGATTAAAATAATAATAATAATCGAAATAATTGATTTTGAAATTAATACATAGTTTCCCCCATAGCCCAATTACCCAGTCCATCCATTCACCACAATAACATGGCTTTTTTGTTATTTTCATTTTCCTTTGCAATAGTCTCTACACCTGGCGGATATCATCTTCGGGTGTATCATATTGTGCAACCAAGGATGATATCCGCTATGTGTAGCTCTCGCCTTTAGATTAATTCTCATAAAGGGCCTCTGTGCTGTTGGCTTCGGCTCCACGCATGCCTCCCAAAGGACCGGGTCACTATATGTAATATTTCGAGCCTCTAAGTGTTTAAACTCGTATTTTCGACTATGTCTGACGGCCAGTCACAACTCCCAACAAACACAAGCCACGTGCTCGGAATATATTAGAGAGCACCTATAAACCGGTGAAGGAAATAGGTATAATAATATTTTATAAGCCAAATAAATCCTATCGGATTATGAGAGTAGGGGAATGGAGAGTGCAGCTGTGTTTGCGCGCACTCTTGTGCTGTGCAATCCTACTAATATTATAATTGTCAAAGTTTGTATGGATGGATGTATGAATGTATGTATATTTGTTACTCTTTCACACAAAAACTACTGAACCGATTAGGCTGAAATTTGGTATGGGTAGTTTGGCCGATAAAACGCGAGCGAAGGCGCGGGCAATAGCTAGTATAATATATAATAATGTCCTGTGAACTTGGCTAATCAGTTCATTTATTCCTCTTTAAAACCTTGCATGTTTTATTTTAGTTAGTCTGGCATTAGGCACCGCAATATTGAACTTGTGTCTTGTATGTATTTTTTTCATGAATTTCGTTATTAGTAGCAACAATATTAAGATTTTCTCTAAGGTAAACAATAGCTTAGAGAAAATCTTAATATTGTTGTTATCGTATAGTTATTATATTGTATGATATATCTTATGTATGAGGAACCATAATATTGGACTTATATCTTCTGTTGTGTTCATGAATTTCCTTATTAGTAGATACATTATTAAGATTTTCTCTAAGGTAAACAATAGCTTAGGAGAAAATCTTAATATTGTTGTTCTCGTATAGTTATTATATTGTATTATATATCTTATGTATGAGGAACCATAATATTGGACTTATATCGTGTGTTGTGTTCATGAATTTCCTTATTAGTAGATACATTAAGATTTTGTCTAAGGTAAACAATAGCTTGATAGATTTGCTCGCAGTACATTGTCATTATATTAAGCTCTCTAAACATATCTCTACAGGTATCTCTGTATTTTAAGCCGCTATCTGACTGATGCATCTCTTATAGAAAACAAATATCCTTCGCGATACTGCTGCGGGTAGCGCAGTAGAATAACGCAGGATATTAAACATTACAAAACACATATACAAATACTTTATTGACAAAGAAAATAACAATCAAATAATATAAACAAATTAAACTAGTATTTACAATTGAAACAATTGAGCTAACTGCAGACTGTTGCAAACAATCTACAGATAGCTCAACTGGTCCATATCAATACCAGTCGGAAGCGTCCCCAAGAAGCTGGTTGCATTGCCTCACTGTATGGCAATGCTAATGCGCTGCGCCAGATACTCACCAGCTCTCGGGTCACGCGTATACAAAACATTATACTCTTGAGACTGGCCGCCATCAGCAAGATTTTGGCTAGGTTCCGGCTAGGTACCATCATCATCAAACTATTGCTGCAAGTTTTATAGGATATAGGAAGGAAAATAGGTACAGTAGCTAGGCCCCGCGGTCTTACCCGCTGTGAATAAATTTGATCATCCCACGGGAACCCTGCACTTTTCTAGGATCATAAGTAGCATGTGTTTTCAATACAGAATATAATATTCTATGCTGGTACCAAATTTCGTCCAAATCCGTTCAGCGGTTTGAGCGTGAAGGAGTAAACTTACACTAACATACGAAATTTCGACTCTATAAATAATGCTAGACAATCCGTACAGCATCCCCAAGCTAAGCAGAGCTTGAATGTGTTATGGGTGGGTACCTACTAGATGACTTAATCCTACTTATATTATAAATGTGAAAGTTTGTATGGATGAATGGATGGATATTTGTTACTCTTTCAGGCAAAAACTACTGACCCGATTAGGCTGAAATTTGGTATGGGTATAGTTTGAGACCTGGAATAACACATAGGCTATTTTTTATCCCCATAAAACGCGGGCGAAGGCGCGGGTAGCAGCTAGTACTTACAATATATTACTTAGATATATATTTTTTATTACATATAGAAAATAGTCGGAACACCCAGATAAATATTTGCAGATCGTACAAACATTTGTCCCAAGGCGGGTATCGAACCCGCAACCTCCTGCGTCGCAGGCGGACGTTCGCCCGCAGTGCCACATCGGTCGTCCGCAGGGTTGGCATGATTAAAACAAATGGTTTTAAAACACATGTTTAAAACAATGTTTAAAACAGTTTGATTTTAAACCGTGTTTTTTATCACACGTTTAAAAACACAGATTAAAACAAGTTTTAAACATTGTATAAAACGATGAGAAAAAAACAAGCTTTAAAACTACTTTTCATTGCGAATGAATGATATAAAATGAAAGTAATATTTTTTTGATAAGTTATTTATTCAGTCAAACAAAGATCTAAGTACCTACCAAGTACCAGGATTTATATGGGTAATGGGATAAGATAACACGTATTTTTGAAACATGCATTAGATAGTATAGAATATTAAAAATTTCAATTTAAAATCAATCAAAAACAAAATTATAACAAACAAAATTACCTATATTTAATAAACATTATAAAATCAAAATTGTTTGTCAGTCAGGAGAGTAAGACAATATGACAAGATCAAGATAACAATTATTTTTTCTTTTCCTTATTAAGGTATTTAAAAACTATAACAAGTTTTGCAGCTTTCTCTGTACCCAGTTTATTTCGTACGTCAGAATGAATAAATCCAAATGTTGAAAACAGTCTTTCAATTCCAGCACTTGAAGCTACAGCAGTGTGAAGCTGAGCCACTAAGTTCATTGTTTGACCATTAATTTGTTTTTTTAATGACTGCCACCATTCGAGAGGTCCGACCTGATTTACTACATGATCTTCAAATAGAAAGTTATGAAAGGGATCTGTCATTGCCCTGTATTTAACAACATAGGGCATCGCCTCTTTGTGATAAGCTTCTATAAATAATAAAGCCTCAGAAATATCTTCACTCGTGAGTTTTTCACCCCTGTACTTAGGATGTAGTAAGTTTGCTGCAAAATGAGCTGGAGACATTGCCATTTCATAACGAGCTTTGAACTTCCTTAAATCATCCAATGAATACTCGGTCTCACGCAGTCGTACATTCTCTCCCTCAAACATATTTTTAAGCTCTATCCATGCTTCAGTCACTTCGCCAATACAGCAGGATGTCTTTTGGGAGATGTCAAGTGGAACTGCGATGTTTTCCAGTTTTTTGTAGAGAGCCTGGACTTGTTGCTTCAGCGCCATGTCATTTACTTTCAATGAAATTGACAGATCTATAGCAGTTGAATGATTTAAGCATATATCTGACATTATATGCCAATTTTCTAATAACACTTTTAAGCAGTCAGCCATTGTGTTCCACCGTACCTGTTGTGGTATAACAATTGCTTTTCCACCAGCTTCTTTATATTTGGCAGATGCAAAGTGAGTGTATTTGAAGTACCGCATTATCGACTTAACTTTATCAGTAATATCTTCTGCATTCAAATCCTTTGCTAGAAGGTTTAATATGTGTGATGAACAGCCGTATGTAAGTATATCCTCGTGAGAAGCTAGTTCTTCCTGTTGGGCTAAATCTCGTCTCATACGGCTCATATTTGCTGCGTTGTCTGTCACTACACTTCGCACCGTACATTTGTAAGTTTCACATTGTTTTATTGCCGCAGTAGTAACTTTAACCAAGTAGTCAGCTGTATGGCTTTCGGCTCCTGTGTCTATTGTATCAATTAAATGAGATGAGTCTGTCAACACATCGGTAACACAGACACAAACTATCGAGTCCTGCCTGACATTACTCCACCCATAAATTGCCAGATTAACAACTTTGTTTTTCAATTCATTTTTTACGGCTTCTTGAGTCGAGTTGTAGACTTCGTCGAGTAGCTTGCTAGCAATTTGTTTGCGGTTTGGAGGTTTATATCCTGGGCGTAAAATTTCCATTAATTTCAGTAACTCTGGGTGTTCTACGTGGTTAAAAGGCGTGTTAGTAGCAAACATATAACGAGATAATTGTAAATCAATTTTCTTCTTATCTTCTTGACTTGTAGCAATAATAAATCTTTTCATTGAAATGTTCACGCTCGCGCTGCTGCTGGTACTGGCATTTTTAGATTGAAGAGTAGTAACAGAAGATGTGGGTGTAGCAGAAGAATTATCTGAAGATCGGGAAGAACCAGCATCACTCAACAACTCCTCCTCCACGACCCTGTCCGCGTCAAGATTTGCGTCAGTGTTAGAACCGGTGGTGGTGCTACATTGCTGGAAGTGTGCCTCCATTCTTTTCAGAAGTCCAACTAGTTCTTTCTTACATTTTCTGCAACGCACCCTATTGGTCTTCAGTGTGGTATTTTCTTGGGGGATCGATGTGAATTGTTCCCAAATTGCATGCTTTTTGCGTCCTGGAGTTGACATTTTTATGAGGTGTTATCAGTCGCAGAATTAATAATGAAATGAAATGTGAGTTTTTTTTTTTTTTCGAATGGATTATAATGCTGTTGACCGCAGATGGCCATGACAGCGTTACCGGGCTTTTGGCGGGCGCAGAGGGCGCCTCGCCGGTAAAATTAGGTTGGGGCGACACGCACAAGGGCCACCACTTAGGTGCGAGCCTCGGCTTGGGCTGTCGCCAGATGCTACACAAGAGGGTAATGGAGGTTTCGCCTAGGTGCACGAATGCACCTAAGGGCGGAAGCGGGGAATTCTTCGACCCCGCATCCGGCGGGGTCGGTTTTTGGTCGGTTGTGTAGTGTGCGGAAGCGAATTGGTTGCCGTCACCTCCGGGTTAGCGGCGGTGATTGGGTCAACGGGGTCACCGAGAACGTGTCTCGGTCTACGGAGGAGAGATGAAATGTGAGAAAGAAAGGCACTCGTATTTATAGAATTCATATTAAGTAATTCCCCGCCGGTAAAGTCCCGTTAGGAAAGTCCCTAATGGATGGCTGTCGAATGGAATAGTGGTTATTTTATTCCCCTCATTTAAATATAAATATTAGGGATGGGCCTAACTTCGGCATTCTTCCGAAATTCGGTTGAAATGCCGAACATTCGGTATAAGAAAAGAGTGAAATAGTTGCACAATTTTGATTTTAAGATTAATAAAACATAAAAAAAATCAAATCTGTCATACTCACTCATACCTGATTAAATAAATAAGCCTTTTACATAATTTAAAATCATGGTAATTTATTTATTAATCAAGTAACTAACTGTCATTATCAGTTTCCTTTTTCGACATTTCAATCTTAAGTTTTAGAATTAAAAAATCAAATTCAATAAGTTCTTATTAAATGAGGAAGTCTTATGATTTGAATCAAATAAACTTTTTGAAAATTCAATATATTAATTACTTATAGGTATATTTTATTGTTGTTTGTTAGTTGTTACCATATAAGTGCAGAATAAAAACCGAACTTCGGCATTTTTTATTTTTACCGAATGTTCGGCCGAAATTCGTATTCGGTTCAAACCACATTCGGCCCATCACTAATTAATAAATATAGGGGGTGCCCCTATTCATAGAATAGAATTTATAGTTTATAGGTATTTCCCCGCCGGTATAGTCCTGCTAGGAAACATTCAGGGTGAATGTAAATCGTTTAGTAGTGATTAGAGATACGCAACATAAAATAAATGTTTATCCATTGATCGTTTATTGTCAATATTTATTTTACTATAGAAAATTTGAAAAGTCAAAAGATCTAGTCTGGAAATGAAACATTATAGGTCGAATTAATTTAAAATAATGCCCTAAACTAAAAAGGACAAAAAAAAAAAACAAAACAAACACTTGTTTAAAACAATTTGAACTGTTTGTTTTATAAAATTTAAAAAAAACTGTTTTTTTTCCAACCCTGGTCGTCCGATAATATTAGTATAATTAGTGCAGCGACTGTACCAAGCGAGGCACACGATGGTAATTTGCAAAGTACCAGGAAAACGCCATTGTCACACCCGACATTGACCTCAAGTTCAAGTTCAACTCTTATTATGGACACGACGCTATTTGCGACATTTTATCTAGATCTTAGTTGGCACCTGTTTACCTAGGGGTCAGCAGGCCTAAGTACTTTGGTCTGTCGAGAAATATAATATTTTTGCCTATAAGTCTAATACTAGTTATAATTTTCTTTATTAACTATAATCCGATTTAGAATCCAAGATATTTTTGTCAACAAAGACATTTATGAATGAAACTTCACAAAAACTGATAACAATAACAGAAAAGAACAAGGTAATTTATCAGTAAAAACTAAAACATAAACTACAAAAACAGCGCATGATCCAAAAAAAATTTTGTTGGAACGATCTCTTCGTTTTAGAATATATCTTTTGAATTGATGAAAGTTTTAAAGATGAATGAAAGCTTTCCAAACCAAAAATTGTTTCTAGTTTCTTTGCTTTGCTTCGAAGATACCAATGTCGTTAAATATTTTTCACCAATATTGTTTTTTGGGGATTTTGTAACCCCTTTGTGTACAAAAAATATCCAGGTTTTTCAATCAGAGTATAGTTGTAATTATTGCGTACTCTATATAAAAATACATAATATGGCGTGTTTTAAAAAACGATAAACTGACTTCAAATTCCCTTACTTTTACACTTATTTTAAGATTTGTGGGATAAATACTAGTCCCCTGGGGATAAAAATTTTATGGGTATTTTCTATACAATAGTGAAAGAATTTTCAAAATCGGTCCATAATTGGCTGAGCAATCGCGTAACATATGTACAAAAAAATAAAAATAAAACAAAATACAGACGAATTAAGAACCTCCTCTTTTTAAAGTCGGTTAAAAATTATAATCGGGGCTGTTGTAAATTATATTATCTAAATGAAAAGTTACTAAAACTTGGTCAACTGAACTTGAACAAACTTTTTGTTCCAGCGAGCGAATACAACAGAATGCCACCACTGTATCACCTGGACGACTTTGACTCGTGCCTCCTAGAACCTGGAGGAACCTACTGCGTGATGGATGTAGACTTGTATGGAGACAACAATCTTATGAAAACCATTCGGGTAAGTTAAAACTGTCATGCCATGTGTGGCTCTAAATGTATGTAGGTAATATAATCCCTAGTGACATCAAAGATTTACCACAGATTAGGAAATGTCGTATATTTACCTTTAAAACCATCCATACAAAAGTTAAAATTATGGCTTACTAGCTGCTGCCCGCGTTTTATCGGGATAAAAAATAGTTAATTCAGTAGTTTTTGCGTGAAAGAGTAACAAAAATCCATACATGCATCCTTACAAACTTTGAAATTTATTAAGTATTTTACATCCTAGTAAAACTGAGTTTAAAACTAATGATATCGATATATTGATATCACCACTCCGGCAGTATTTATCTAACTTAAAAAAAAAAAACTAAAACTCCATACAGCGGGGCAATGCAGCCAGCGTCTTGGGGACGCTTCCGACTGGTATTGATATGGACCAGTTGAGCTATCTGTAGATTGTTTGCAACAGTCTGCAGTTAGCTCAATTGTTTCAATTGTAAATACTAGTTTAATTTCTTTATATTATTTGATTGTTATTTTCTTTGTCAATAAATGTACTTCTAACTTAAATATAGCTCAACAAACTTGCAATATCGACAATGAGGAACTAAGGCTCAACTATCTTAATTATAATGTCCCATTGCAATCCCTTTATGGTCAAGCTATTTGCATTTAATAACCATGGAGGCGGGTTACGAGAATGCTCCACAGTTATTAACTTTAGCTGGCTCCTCGTTCGTTTTGTAACCTATTTATTAACTTAAGTACTTTATTGAACATATATATTACTAGCAACCCGCCCCGGATTCACACGGGTAGTAGAGCATATCTCAAAGGGATTAGGCAGCGTTTGCGATGAAAGCTCCCAGGCGGCTTGACTTTTCTGACACTTCCAACAATTATCGTTATATTTCAACCAATTTATACAAAACCTTGACAAATTAAACATTTAAACCTTCCTCATGAATCACTCTATCGATTGGTAAAAACTGCATGAAAATCCGTTCAGTAGTTTTTGAGTTTATCGCGAACAGTAGATAGACAGACGCAATGGAGGACTTTGTTTTATAATAATGTAGTGAAAGCCAAAGTTTGAGCCGTTGTTGTGCCGTTGTCAAAAAAATAATAATTCTAATTAATCCTTCAGTTAGATTATCAAAAAATATGAATACAATTTATTTGCTATATAATACACGCACATGACGTCACTTCTTGGTAAAAAGTGTACCAAGGCGTGACGTCACGCGGAATTTCAACGCCTTATACCTTCGTATTTTTTTGTATAATTGACAAAAGAAAAAATATTATTCAATATTTTTTGGTCATGTAAATGACGGACTAAATAGATTTCTTCAGGAACCTAGCCATAACCTATGTTTAAAAAATTCGGTTACGGTGGAAAATTTAAGTTCGGTCGGACACGAGTTTCAAACCAAGCAAATCTGTAAACACGATAGGAAAAACCAGTATGATCTATCATGACTAGATTTGCACTTAATTATGATGGAAATGACCATTTAAACCAGTTGCCTTATAATTACGAAGATCACATAGTCGTTCCAAGATATGTACTTACAGCAACATCATGTTCTAATAATAGACAAATGATAGACAAAGGCCGTCGCCAGAAAAGCCGGGGTAAAATGCCCCCAAAGCAATCTTAGCAACTTACCCGATTATCGAGCGAATTTTTCTAGGAATACTAGTTAGTGATATCTTAAAACCCATAAACACTTTTTTTAATATTGTCAAGTAGATTCGGAGAAAAACGGATTTGAAAAAAAAAAACTTTTTTTTTTACTCAAAAACGCGTGATATTTCAGAGTTGAAACTGGGCTGAGATGTTGTCCATAGTATAAGGTATTTCAGAAAAAAAAACTAGCCCGATTGCTTTGGGGGCATTTAACCCCGGCTTATCTGGCGACGGCCTTTAATTAAAAATGCTACACCGGTCCCTATAAACTTGTATCAGTGTTCTAGTAAAACTCGTTCGTGTAAAAAATTTAATGCCAAACCAAAAAGTACAAATTTTTGACACGTTAGGTAAATTTTGTTTTTCATAGGCTACCAGTATTATTTTCACACTTTGGAGGGAGTGTCATAATTTTTTTCGCCACTTACATTACCTACTAGTTCTCATACTCAATCTAGATGGTCTTCTACAATGAATACATCTCTTAATGTTGTATAGATGGATCATTGACCTTCGTGACTGTAACACGTGGTTTTAACCTATCAAGAGGCAATTATATGGTAGGTACATACATAGTGTAGATTTTACAGATGTTCTAGATCGAGACCAAGGCCAAAATAGGGTATGTACTATATTGCTTTGGACAGATATTACTTTGACCTTACCTATATTGTTTTAACTGCCTAGTGTAATTGCCCTGGCCATACCGATTTTATACTCTAGAATCGGATAGAATAGGAATTAAGCTTGATGAAAAATTAAACTCTGATTTCAGAGAGTACGTCTGCACTAGCAAAAGTCGGAGTCAATGATCTTTGCCCTTGGCGAAAAGTTTTAAAAAAATTAATTCAAGTCCCAAGTACATATTTGTAGCAAGTAGATATTATTTTCTTTAGTATGCAATAGCAACTCAATTGATGTATCAGTGTCAACTGATGTATAAGACTCCTTTAAATTTCAGGGGTACTCAGCGCACACAATCAAGCATTACAACCACACACAGATCCACAGAGGAGTATGCGTCACCACTACATGCAAACACTTCCTGCATGAAGAATATACGGAGTCGGACCTAGCAATCACCCTTGAGGCATGCCAGAACGAATCTCTATGGAATGAGTACAAAATTGAGGGAAAGCTTGCACAGCTCAAATATTGTAAAAGGCAAAGCGACAGAATTACTGTAGACTGGAGTGACATATTTGTGGCTGTTGTTTACTTGATCTTGATTGTGCTCAACATCATCGGAAGCTTTTATGATATCATATTTTTCAGTAACGATAAAAGAGGAGGTGAGTGGTTGTTAACAAACGACACTAAACTTAATTACGGGATAAATCATGGTATATATCCCGTAATTAACTTTAGTGCTGTAAATAACCATGATAGTTTCAAAAGTTAACAAACGAGATTGCGAAACATTACAAAAAAAAAACATAAAACTGTCGTTATTTGCAGGAAATCCATTCTTAATGTCTTTTTCCATTCGTCGCAATTGGGCAAGATTGGTGGCCTCCGTAGATACAGCAGAGCCAAGGCTGGAAAGGCTAAAACTGTTTCATGGGTTAAGGTAATAAAATATTAACCTTGCAAATAATTTATGAACACTGAGAATCGTTGGATCTATTTCTCTATCAATAAGAAATAGATCAAACGAAAATCTGATACAGTCGAATTTAAGCATCTGTATTTTCTTGCGTACACTCTTGAGTTTAATGGTGATGCATGAAATGTAACAACATTTTTATTTTTCAGAACGCTTACCATGATGGGCGTGTTTTTCTCCCACACAGTCCTCGTAATGGCTCATGCTTATGTGGCCAACCCTTACTACATAGAATCAGTAAGTTTCAGTGGATCAGTATTTATATCACTAAAGTTAACGGGATATTTACCATGATTTGAGTTTTGAGTTCTCCAATATTTCGGCACAGTTACAGTATTTATATCTTCTTAAACTTTTTATATCTTCTTAAATTTTTTGTATTTCCTTGTTTCCGAATAATATATCTACACCTGAATAGCAATATGCAAATTTATTTTACTTTATATAGATATGTAACACGGACAAGTTCAATTACATTATCTAATGAAAGTCATACCTATCAAATAAGTATGTACTAGGTAAATTAAATCAGGCTACATACATACATAGGATGCCAACATAATAACCCTCTTTCCTTCGGTAGTCGGGTAAAAAGTACTTGTTTACACCTATTCATACATCACGCTCACAGAACCTCAAACATACCGACAGCACCTCAAACACTGCAAATAAATCTGATGAGATTATAAAAATCTTTGAAACGTTTCAGTCCTATGAAGATCCACTGAAACAGCTTCTGTTCAACGGTAGTCTTATTACCCACACTTTCTTCGTGATGTCCGCCTTCCTACTGGCATACAATTTCCAACTGCACGCAGAGACATATAGCGTCCACTGGTGGCAGTGGCCTAAGGGAATGCTGCAGAGATGGTTAAGGTAAATAAAAGTCCTGATAATTATTTTAGTAATATAAAAAGACAGCATTGCAACAGTAGCATCATTCCTTCGAAATTTTTGAAGCGCCTATCATAGCAGTGCACGCACATGGGTAGTATTAAAGAGGAGAGATCAATGATAGCGCAGCAATATTTTAAAGATACCATTACACTTTACTCATAAGATTCTCACTTACCTCACCAGACACCACCCACCACACTATTAGTTCAAGTAAATTTTTATTTCACTTAATTTACTTTTACATACAATAATGTATCTTCTTACATTAGAAACAAGACGCCTTGTGTTTAGTTTGGGTCTCACTAAATATCCTTATGTAAGTATTTATATTTGATAAATAAATGAAGAATAAATTAAAAACCTGCTTAGTCTCGTTCGTAGTTCTCGTAAACCTCGTCGTAACCAGGGACGAGGGAAAATTCTGTCGTAACATTATTTGTGCCCAACGTAGCAATAACAACTCTCTGACAGACGTAGCAATACCTACCTACCTCGTAGCAGTACTCGTAGTAACGTAGCACGTAGCAATTTCCAAAAACTCTACAACACTCAATTCTACAAGAAGGTTCGTTTTCGTCGTTTTTCTTTCTTCTTACTTTCATTAAAAAAAAATTTCGCCATTGCATAAAGTGCCTTCATCGGTCTCAAAGAAATAAGGTATGTATAACGCCAAGCGCAACCAGAGTTAAAGGTCTTTTGTTTTTCGTATATACATACATACTGTGCTGACAGGTTTTTGACGTAAGCGCGGTCAATTGACGAAAAAACCAGCATCACATCAGCATTGAATTACCGAGCCTATAATTTGAGAATTTTAATCATGGCTATTAACACTATTCATCCTTAACGGGATATTTCACAAGATAATGTATTATTTTGAGTTTTTGAATATTTCGGCACAGTTGCATGCGCCATGATCACGGAATAACTGAAGTCACTGCGAGTGAGCTTTCAAGTGAGCTTTTTAAGAAACTATATCAATCTACCCTCTACTTTTGTCTATTGCTACAAAAATTACCACTACTACCGTTTTCAATATCGAACGCAAATCGATCACGACACACACACTGACGGTATCTGAACGCTTCTTTTTTAAGATTTATCATCAAATCGAGTTCTATTTTGTATTTTTCCTCAGGCTCACCCCAACATACGCGTTAATCATAGCCACAATCTGCACATTAATGCGGTACTTCGGCAACGGACCCATGTGGGATCTAGTGGTGATCAGCGAAGCGGACGCTTGCCGCAAGTACTGGTGGGCCCATGTCTTCTACTTCAACAACTATGTGTACGACGACGCACTGTGCGCTCCGCAAAGTTGGTAAGTTTATGGATTAATTGAACTACGTTATATTGTTGCTATTGTTTGCGAACCAATCAAATTATAATTATATATTTTTTAATTTAGATATACATATGAGTAATTATAAATCTTAATTTAAAATTTCACTAAAATATCTTTTAATTTAAAAATATCATTAAAATTAATTAAAACTTCGAAAATAATCATAATAAATTCTATCAGAATAATCCAGGCACTTTAATTTCGTTAAAAAAAGGAAGTTTACAATTTATTCGCTCAACAGTATAAATTGTAAATAAAAATACAGTTCGAATTTGTTGCTATTTTGTATTATAAGTACATAAAAAAACACCTAGAACGCTCGGATCTGGATCTGTAGATCGTATGTATATAAATTTGTCGTGAGGCGGGAATCGAACCAGCAACCTCCTGCGTGGACCTTCGCACGTTGCGCCACAAGGGTCGACATTGGATGTATGTAGGTATTGGTTGTATTATCACATCTCTCCTCTCTACTTTCAAACCAGGCGTTGCAGCGCTTTCGTACGCGTTCTTTCTATGGAAATGTTCTAAGATTATTTACCTCTATCCCATAGGAACCGATTTATGGGATAAAAAGTAGCGTAATGTCTTATTCCAAGTGTGGCCAATCGGCTTAAAACGTAACCTACGCTACAATACGCCCAAAAAAAAAGATGTCGCGGATTTTAGAGGGCATACGCCATGTTGTGTTAAATTAGATAATGCGAGATTAAGAAGAAAAATGTACGAAGACGCTTTGTATCTAATATAACCTGATGAAAACAAAGAAGCAAGGCGTTTCAATTAAAGATGCGCGACTGTGAATGATTTCATTCGAATTATTCGACTTGACAAATCATTCGAACGATTCGAATGACTAGAGCAAATTAGTAACTAATTTGGTTAGTAATCGCGAGTCGTTCGTTCGACTGCCTGAGTCGGTTTCGATTCGTTATTCGAAGTGGATAGTTGAGCCCGCTCGACTGAGCGGGAGCGGGCTTAGTTAGAGAGAGCTAGTATATACCTATATTTCATTCGACTCCGGGTTCGTTCGCTGCCACCACCCAACGCTTCACATGTAAAAGTTTACGAGGAAGGAGGAGATGCGAAAACCGAGTTTGTAGACCAAAAAGTGCAACTTCGCATCGCATCTCTTCCTAAACTATACAAAATAAAACTATTACAGAGGCATTAAAAAAAGCTTATGATAGGTATCACAAACTGGCAAAGGGATTTTTGAAGATTCGTTAATTATCGTAATAATACCATAAAATAGGTGGCGGCGCTAGTTTGGGTCAGGGAACCACCTTAACATAAAATATTTGAACAAAATTAACATAAATAAAAGGTATTATTGAACTCACAGCTGGCTATCTGTAATAGTTACATTACCGGATTCAACATTAGACTCACCAGCTGTCCACCACACTATAACATTTACACTAAAACCATATTTACACTAAAAGCTAAAAACTAAAATATTATACTGGAAAAACTACACATATGTATCTTATCAACCGCACAAGAATGATAAAATTAGTTACTAATCTGTTCCTTTCAATCCCCGCAGGGGCGACGAATAACTCATCACTCAAAACCTACGGTCGACTAACAAAGTCGAATCGGAGCCATGAATGATCCATTCGTAGAGACATTAGTAATTACTAATTAGTAGTTTCAATCGACTTTGAAGATTAGTATATTACTAATATGCAAGTCGAATGGCGAAATTAGTAGTTGTAGATTATTCGAATAGACAGATAATTCGCAGTCGCGCATCCATAGTTTCAATCAACTAGGGAATTTTACACCAAGTCTGGTTCTACATCAATGCAAAATTTCAGCATAATACATTCAGTTGTTTTGGCGTGAGGAACTAACAAACATCCATCCATCCGTAAACTTAGACATCTATACTTCAAAAAGGAGTGTGGAGTAGTAGTGTGATCAGGGTGATAGTGCGATGTGTGATAGTGTGAAGTGTGATATGTGATAGTGTGAAGTGTGAAAGCGTGAAGTGTGAAATGTGATGTGTGTCTGACAGTGTGAATTGTGATGTGTGATAGTGTGACTTCTTTTTTTTCCAGGTACTTAGCAGCAGACACGCAACTCTTCGGCCTAGGCCTGCTAGTCTGCCTGATAGCTCGACGGCCGCGGACCCAGGTCATTTGCCTCGTGGGACTCTTCATCGCCTCGCTGCTGATATCGGCTGGTCACACTTACTTTGAGGACCTGAACGCTGTGGTTATACAGACGCCGGAGTAAGTATTGTAACAGGTTTTTTTTAAAGTGACCTCCATTTGACCAGAACAACAGCGGATAGAAAGTGATGATGTGGCCAACGATGTATTACGAAGGTATAGATGACACATATCTTGTTCAGAAATAATATTTAGGTACCTACTGTATTTTTACTTCGGACATAGTTTCTGCCCGCGGCTTCGCACGCGTTGTTACCGAGATACAGAGTAGCATAAGATACGATTGTTATATGGAACATTTTAGGTTATTTATTTAGTTGGAAAACAAACAGCTGATTAAACTTAAATAAGTAGAAATAGTAGCTTAACTTAAGCTTAATATTTTCACTTGTAGAACGTAAATATCTTAAACTTAAATTTACATATAGGTCCATAATCTAATAAAGTAGATACAAATAATGAAATCAATCAGATATTAATAAGTAAGTTATATAAAAGATAATATTAAGTTTAAGATATTTAGTATGGGATTATATCCCATGGGAACTGACTAAAAACGCAGCTTGATCCGTTCAGTAGTTCTGGTGTGAAGAAGTAACAAACATTCACACGTTCACGAGTAACAAACAAGCTAGTGTGACTAACTTCTCAGAACAGCTTCACTGCAGCGTATTTTCGTAATAAAAGTATGCAGTTCAGTAGTTTTGCTATGTCTTAGGCTAAATACATATACATGTATGTCTCAACTGAAGCTGGGAGCTTCACAAACTTTTGCTTTTATAACAATTATTAAAAGAGCTTGGCTCGCGTAGAATAAGACCATCTTCTGCTTTGCTCGCATTTTTTTAATTAAAAAGCCTACGTAGGTTTATTTCATTCCAGGTCTTCGAAGGCTCTTTATATCTGAAAACTGTCAGCCCGATCCATCCAGATGTCTTCGGCCAGAAATTTACACGACAATGCGACAATCTTTCGCCTTTAAATAATACGCTTACAACAATAATAGGAAACATTGAAAAATCCTTGACCGGTGGAGACATTTCACAACGAAAACGTTATTAATCAATCTATTTCTTATTTCAGGTTATATCGTAACTTTTACGCGACAGACGATACTTTCAGACTGGTGTATGCGAGAGGGCACACTAATATATCTACATACTCTCTCGGCTTAGCTGGGGGCTTCCTCACATACTACTGGCAGAACCAGAGGAAGGATTTCCAGAAGTTTAAGGTAGGCTTCAATTAAAGAAAGATACCTCACATTCCCATGTCTATAAACAAAAAAAAACATAAATAAACTATCTGCTGCCCGCACCTTTGCCTGCGTTTTATCGGGATAAAAAAATCCAGTATAAGCCAATACCCTAAATGTTATTCCAGCTCCCAAACTATACCCATACCAAATTTCAGTCCAATAAGTTCAGTAGTTTTTATTATGTTATTCCATGTCCCAAACTATACCCATACCAAATTTATGACCAATAAGTTCAGTAAGTTTTTGAGTGAAAGAGGAACAAACATCCATGCTCACAAACTTTGACATTGACATAATAATATTAGTAGGATACATAAATAAACTTTACTGCAAGAAAGTTAGAAAATATTATTATGCAGTATTATTTATAATAGACGTAGGATATCTTCGTAGCAAAGCATTAGTTTTCGTAGCAATCGTAGCAATCATCGTAGCCGGCGGCCGACGGCGCGTAACAATTCTCGTAGCTGGCGTAGCAAACTCGTAGCAAGCGTAGTACTATTCGTAGCAAAGCATTCGTTTTCGTAGCAGCCGTAGCAATAATCGTAGTAGCGGCGTAACAATTCTCGTAGCAGGAGTATCAATACTTGTAACGTAACATATATGGCAATGTACAAATTACTAGCCGCTGCCGGCGCCTTCGCCCGCGTTTTATCGGGATACAAAATAGCCTATTCCAAGTCCCAAATCATACCAAACAGCCCAATCAGTTCAGTAGTTTTTGCATGAAAGAGGAACAAACATCCATATATCCATCCATTCATACAAACTACATAGTATAAAAGAAAGTTGCTTCCCGCTGTCTGTACGTCTGTCCCTATGTATGCTTAGATCTTTAAAACTACGCAACGGATTTTGATGCGTTATTTTAATAGATAGAGTGATTCAAGAGGAAGTTTTATATGTATCATTGCACCCGTGCGAAGCCGAGGCGGGTCGCTAGTTTATAATATCAGTAGGATGAATTAATTCAAAACAATGGTTGCAGCAGAAGTAGTCATCACCACGATCGTTGGCCTTTGACGGATGTCAAAGGCCATAAACCATCCTTCATATTAATGAATGATGTAGAGTTATTTTACTACCTAGGCCAGCTTGTTCATAAGATTATTTTATTGTAACTACTTACGTATAAGGTGTAATTTTATTTATTTTTGGTAACACAAATTATCTCTCTCTGTCTCTCTCTCTGCCAGTAAATAAGTATTTATTTATTTTGTAACATTGGTTCCAGAACCACCGTTGGGCGTACTGGCTGGTGTTTCCCATTGGCGTGCTGGTCGTCCTATCGGGAGGGCTGTTCTACACGGATGGAGGGCACACCCCTCTCGTCTTCAAGATCTTGTACGCAAGTGTCTATAAACCCGTATTTCAGACCGTGGTGGTCGTGTTAATTATTGGCGTCGTGTTCAAGTTTGAAAGTGAGTTTAAAATAAGTGTTTCGTTTTTCATTTGATGTCTGCAGTACACACTCCTCGAGACGTCCAGACGACTCGTGACGAGTCGGACGCTCGTTCGCTCAACGACGAGAGCCTACGATCGATCCCGAGGCAAGATATGCCTAGCACGATTCTGTCTGTAAGTACCTGATGCTATCAGGTACTTATACAATTGTGCTCGGCATGTCACAGGGTGCCTCGACGAGTGTATACCGGCAGTATGAAAGTGTTCTTACAGCTTGTCAAAAATGTTTTAGATTTTTTTGTATTTTACATGGCTATTTATTTATTTTTCTAAACTATTTTACTATGCTGTGTTCATATTATTATACGTATTTGATGAAAATTGATAAGTAGAGATGTTTAGAACATCTCTACTTATCAATTTTCATGTGTGTCATCAATGATAGGAAAATTCTGAAAAAGTTGAGTATTTTTGAATATATGTAAAACTAGATTGTTAATCAACATTTTCCAGCATAATGTGGTGATCGTTTGCTTCCAGCGGTATACCGAGCTATAGTGGAATGGCGTGGCTTCACCTGGATGGGCCGCACGTCGTATAGTGCATTCTTGCTGCACACGCTCTTCCAAAGAGGATTCGTGGGCATGTTGAGGGCGCCTGTTTATATCAGCGACTATTACGTGGTAATTTTCGACCGAATTTGGACTACCAAATACTATAAATTTGGTAGAAATCGCCCTCGAGCGATAAGACCTCCAAGAGTTCAGTATACTATAAAGAACTTTCCATCTATTATTTAGCAATCTGCCGTCCTAATGCTACAGAAGCTTACATTACAGCATAGAGAATCAACAAAAACAATATGAAACCATCATTTATTTACCAACAATTTTTTGAGCGAATAGAAAGCGTTAGCTAGCTATTTATTCGCTCAAAAACTAAACTATCTTTTTAATTTATTTCTAAATATAATCTAAATAAAGCCGTCTTCAGCTTACCGCATCCAGCTTCTGCCTACATACAATCTGGCTGTAAATCCTACACTACGTTTACCGAGTACAGTGATTATACACAGTGATTATATTTAGAAATAAACTAAACTGGATGCTGGATGCGGTAAGCTGAAGACGGCTCTATGGCGCGGCGCTCATTTATTCTATATATCATTATATATGTCCAGCAGGCAGCGTATGCTGACCTGACGATGATAATTTCCCATTGCAGGACAAAGATAGAGTTATGTGATTAGAAGCCTTGTTACTAGGTGTTTTAGTTCTATGCAAAGATGCTAGTAGCCAACATTCTTGGTTCTGTGGGTAGTTATTCTAGATGCCTTCATCGTGATCGCTATGGCGCGGCGGGCGAAGATCCTGCGATGCAGGAGGTTGCGGGTTCGATTCCTGCCTTAGGATAAAAGTGTTTGTACGATCTGCAAATTGTCTCGGGTGGTCTGGGTATTTTCTATGTATAATAAAAAAATATCTATGAATGTATGTGTTGTATTATTTAAATCAGTCATCTAGTACCCATAGCACAAGCTCTCCTATCATGGGGCTAGATGA
Organism: Eupithecia insigniata; assembly: GCA_947859395.1. Lineage (NCBI taxonomy): Eukaryota > Metazoa > Arthropoda > Insecta > Lepidoptera > Geometridae > Eupithecia > Eupithecia insigniata. The sequence continues at coordinate 4,929,541 of OX402009.1, read as the reverse complement.
TGGTGTGTGGATTGTCCAGTATTATTTCTTTATTTGTTTTCAGGTCATGATCCTATCCGGTACAGTCTTCCTTACATTCATGGCCGCTGCAGCCCTGTGGCTGCTGGTCGAAAGTCCCCTCACTGGGCTCATCAAGTTAGCGATGGGAGGACAAAAGCCAAGAGAAAGGGAGAAAGGAGAGATAATGGAGAAGCCAGAGATAAAGGAGTTAGAAAATGAAGAGAATGGTCTAGAAGAAAGAAGTAAAGTTTGATATAATTATTTGACACCATGCTCTATGCTTTTGTGCTGGGATTACACACTCGTCGCGCAACCACGTGACAGGCCGAAGATGAGTGTGTAACTAGTGCGTTGGTCGTAGTCTCTCGTTGTCATTGAGCAAAAGAGCGCCCCCGGGACTTCACGAGACGTATCATCGAGTGTGGAATGCCGACGTTAAGATGATAATATTGTTAAGGTACCTATATTAGGTAGGTAGACAAATTGCTCAATATTTTAGTAATGTATAAATGATGAAGGGACCTGATTTGATGAAAGTAGAAAAAACATGCAATAAGCAAGTATTACCTACTCAGGTAAATACGTACTAAATAAACCCATTAGGTTTGTACAAGAAAATACCTACTGTGTATGAGCAGGTAGTAGGAGCTTAGCTTTTTTTATGGAAGAGGTAGGTTTTGGATGATAAATGAAGAATAAAGAAAATGTGCTGAATAGTTCTACAATGTTTTATTTTTCACTAAGACAATTTAAAACACACTAACTCTATTAGTATTTAGTACTGTAATAAATTAATAATCTTCGACCCTCAGTGGTCGAGGGCAAAACAACGTTTGCCGGGTGAGCTAGTTTTTATAAAAAGAAAGGGATCTCAAATCGACCTGTAGGTAACATAGGGTTGATAAAGCAGCCAGAATGCAGCGATATATAAAAATAGAGCAATAAAAACCTAAACCTAGGTTTTTATTAGTTACCTAGATAATATTGTATGTGTGGTTTGTCTATTTTAGTTTAGGTAAAGATCACAAAGGTTCTACCAGTTCTACGATTTGCATAATTTTCATCGAGGAGCCGAACTTTGTTACCTAAAATAATATGGTAAGACATGGGTACCCAGACCAGAGAAAAAATTCTTGGGTTCAAAGGTTAGATTTTACTGAAGTGATAAAAGGAGGCGAACATTTTCTTTCCCGCAACCAAAAAAAGCAATGCCGATTAACCTTGCACAAAAGTCATATAGAGAGGTCCTGTCCTACTCTACGTCCCGTTAAAACGTGGCTAACGCGGTAAAACGGTTTTCAGTCATCGGTGACCTCAGTCAACGAAAACCGTTTAAACGTCGTCCTCCTATGTATGCTCAGTGTACACCGAAAACAAGCAATTAAAAAAGATATGTATTGAATTTGGTAAAATTATGTTAGTTACTAAAGAATTGTTGTTTTTTTATTCTAAACGTAACCTGTCCCGTTTTCTCGTGCAGCATGTTCTTTAGGTTACCTATCTATATTCAGAGATTCAGAGATCCGCTAAATAATTGTCCTGAGATAACATTTTATTCCCGAGGGATTAGTAGTAGGCAGGCATAAATGACCACGGTAGTGAAACACTTCCTGGTAGGTAGGTTCATCCACGCGCGCTGGGTATTTCCTAAGTATTTCTCGTTCACCTTTCATATTTGTCCTACATAGCTTAAAAAACAGTGTAAATATAATTGAATTTGAAGACTGTTTTTAGATTTCTTGGCTGTAAAAATTATGATTTCTTCCGTCCACGCCACACGACAAGATGGTTCTTACGGTGAAATAGACTTAGTAATGTCAAAGGCAATTTACATTAATTAATAACAGTTAAATAGTTCTTTTTCAGATGAGAGGGAGGATGGATGGATGCATCCATCTCATTCTATCATCCCAAAAGCCTGCAAAAGCCAACAAAATCCTAAATATCAAGAAAATTAGCAAGGAATTTATCTTTTGGGAAGTGAAATCGTTTGTGTTTCCTAATAATTCAGGTCCCCAACACGTGACCTCGTTATAATGTCGGCGCCTCCTAGGGAAACCATCCAAAAACAAATCCAACAGGATTGGGCAAACAGAGAATACATTGAAGTAATTACGGGGAGCATCAAGAAGATAACAGACTTCCTCAATTCATTTGGTGAGTTTTTACAAACATGACAATTCTTTCAACTATTCTACCTTTCACTACCCATTACATGTAATTAAAAGGTAGATACCAAAAGATTCAATAAATTCCTAATCTTTTCAAAAGGGTTTGAAGAGGAAGGCTAGATGTGTTCCAGTTTTCTAAAGTCATTTTCTTGTGAAGTTGTGTCTATTTGATCACTTCAAGTTAGAAGACAAGTAGGTTTACATACCTACCTATTCTGTTTTATGAGTAAATACTTTAGTATACATTTTGTGTGAACAATAAAGAATGATGAAACAAGTCCTACTAAGCTATTAAGAATTTAGATTAAATTGAAATAAAATCGTTTAATAGACAATACAAAGTCCACACATATAAAGTTAGTATAAAAATGATAGCTAAACTATACACTGAAGAATAGTATAAATAGAGAGAAGCCTATGTACAGTGCACTAGATAAAACACAGAAACACAGGTGAACAGACCCAATATAACTACACTAGGTAACCTAAGCAGCTCGTCTGTGGGCAGGTAGATAGAGCATGTGTACATAGGTATGTACTGGGAGTCGGCTCAACTAATGTTTGATTAAAAAAAATGTTTCAGATATGTCATGCAGATCCCGACTTGCCACATTGAATGAAAAGCTCACTTCACTTGAGAGAAAGATTGACTATTTAGAAGCATGTGTAAGTTTTAATTTAATCTGATAAAGTTATCACTTTTATGGCCCACTATGCATGCACATGTCAATCTCTAAGTCCTGGAAATGTAGGTGCAACATGGAGTGGTGCCCTGTCTGTGAGGCTGGACCGGAATTTAGAGTTGGGCAATAAAAATTTGATCTGGAATAAGAATAGGCTACTTACCTTTTATCCTTAAAATATGCCTGGTTGTCGCGTTGAGATCGCTCTTGGCGATAAGACCGCCAATTGTCCCTTATGTTGTTATTGTCTCATTTGTAAATTGTTTCCAAGTTTTAAGTGTGCAATAAAAGTATTTTCGGTCTTTCTATCAAATGTGTGCAAAGTCGTACTGTTGCCCTACTCACCACAGCATTGTTGTTTTTTCAGGTCACCAAAGGAGAAACATTGACATAACACAAAATACTGCTGAACTGGAATCAATGTTAGTACTGCATACTTCTACTTGTATATTGATAGTTATTATTAGTGTAATAATATGGCTTGAATAGACACAACCAACCATAAGATGAATAAAAAGTCCTTTGTAGGACCTTTGATTTAAGATCCAAGATAATGGCAAAATCAGCATTTTGCAGTAAAATTAATACAAGTCTTGTCTTATGTGCAGATAATTAATGCAAAAACAAGGCCAATAGATCCATTTATTAAGATTATTTAAATTTTGTTTAGGTATTTATAATAACTGGTGATTAGACAAGATGGTATGAATTTTTACTAAATATCCAGAGTAAAGTAGTGTAACAACAAACAAATTGACTCCTCCATAGAATAAAGTCCGATCTGTAGAGTACCAACTCTACAGATTGGACTTTCATGAACAGAAGAGTCAAAATATGAATCTGTTTGGGAAAAAGAAAAATTAATATGACATAGGTACCATCTTGTCAGAGCACATCTCAATTTATAATTTGTTTTATATTTTACCTTTTAAATAAGTAATACACAATTTACAAAAAATATACTCTAGATCTTTTGTAATAATATCTTTTATTTGATAAATAAGGTAAGAACTTATACTTAAATGATGTAACCAGATATTAATACCTAATTGATTGAAACAGCTTTTACCTGTAGGGTATGTGCCTATAAGCAGATAAGGGGTTTCTTAAAAATTTATAGAATTGTGATGATCTACATATACCTTTCACTGCTGTGATACCCTACTCTATTTTAAGCGTCAATTCCCTCAATATTACCACTACTACCATTAAAGGAATTAGCGTTTTCCAAAAAAAATTGGGCTAAACGCATATCACACGGACTCAATGACACAATCTAGAAAAATTGATGCTATTTTTCAATATTTGATGTTTTGAACACTTTAAAATAGGCTCGTCGTCATAAATTATGATGATATCACAGTGTTTTCCAACATTAAGGCCACCCCTTGGCCCGCCCCACAGCTGGATGCGGCCACTGCACGACGTGCATTGCGTTTTCTGAAAACAAACAAATGAATATAAGCGAGGCTGGGCTGCAGCATCCATAATTAACACACTATAATGTGTCTTGTCAAGAACCTGAGGTACCTTAACACTACTGTCTCTTTTGTGCCAAAGGCCTACCATCTACTTCCTGCAGATCAATTTATGATATTCAGTCAGTGACCCACTCTAGGCTATATTGACCGGTTCTTTTTCTGCGGGTATACAGAATGCAGCCATTTGCTGCGTCCAGTCTGACGCGAGGCAGCCGGACCAGGCAATGCAGAGCTATAAACATTTTCAGCATGCAAGGCTGCTAGCCCAGCTGTACCTGTAACAGCACCACAGTTCCCATACATAGAATAAGAATCAGACTAGTTTTCTAGGCTTCATTCAGTTAGTTAAAGTGGAAGGTGAAAAAAAAAGAGTTTTTACAGCTGTCTATTCTCAAAAAAAATGGTTTTTGCAAGCGACTAAACTACTATAGGGTACCACATCCCGTTGACCTAGAATCATGTAATTTGGCAAGAAACAATTACATCTTATACTTACGGAACCCTCGTGCGCGAGTCCAACTAGCACTTGACGTTTTTATTTTTTAAATGCCACTTTCCACTTTACGTAGCGTACCTTAGCTCATATACCAGATTCGTGGTCATTCTAGCGCCAGTAGCTGAGACGGGGTTCCCAATCGCCAATGCACCTCCGTTTACGTTCACACGAGATAGTTCTATGTTCAGCTCCTTGGCCGTTGAAAGAACTTGTGTTGCGAATGTTTCGTTTATCTGTAACATTAAACAAATATTTCTTAGTTAAAACTTAGTATTTACAGATACTCAAGTTTTGCATAGTGTTCTTGTCTCTTATATGATCATAGACGTCTATGTTAGACGGTCCTCATTTCAAACCTCTGTCCTCTTGACGACCACTTCGATTGCATCGTTATTTCTTCTCAGGGGTATAAATTGATTGGGCCAGAATATATCCGGGAGCGAGTCCTTCATAGAAACCAGTACCAAGACCAGACATAGGTAGGGAACAATGTCGATCGATGTTCAAATACCTATAAATGGCTTTCTCACCTCAAATAGGTCTACATCTTCCACCTTCAACCTGCTTTCGTTCAGCAGTTTCCGAATCACCACTGCCGCTGCTATTCCAGTATCTGCCGGGTCCACCCCTACACAAGACCAGGCTGTAAGCTTAACCAGTGGCGTGAGGTTATGTTTCTTGATGGCTTCTTCACTGGCTAAGAGTAAAGCCGCTGCGCCATCAGCTACTGTCTGAAATTGCAGATTTAGTCACTATAATTCCTACTTTGAAACCAGATAACCATAATTTCCTATTGCAAAATGCTTTTCTAGGAAAAACTGCAATGTTATTGAGATTGCCAATTTAGTTTAGATTTATCTTTCGCCCACAATTCATCATTCGCCTCACAGAGCAGATTTGTCTCATGTCCTTTTAAGTTTTAGATCCTATAGTTTTTAGTAATTTTTGGCTTTATATTCTGGTTTTAAAAGCTTCGGTATTTACTAACCGCTGAATTACCGCTTGTTATAACTCCACCATCTTCAAACGCCGTTAACTGTTGAAGCTCTTTCAATGCTAGAGTTGCCTGAGGCAGCTGATCTTTGTCTATTACTATCTCTTTTTTCTTGATGTTCACAGTCAGTTTTGTCATTTCATCGGCAATGATTGTAGACTCTTGAGCTAGAATTAATAGAGCAACATTATTGCACCTCACAGTTTTTAACATGACAGAAATATGTAAGTTCACCCATAGCAACAACTTGAACTGATGCCCACCTTCTTTCCATTTTATGTGACTGTCCATAGCAAATTGATCGACATCGCGTCTTTCTATTTGATATTTCTTAGCTAAGTCCTCAGCTAACTTCGTCAAAGTCAGTCTACTGTAACTTTCCACCATTTCTCTTTGGATATGATCTTCGAATGTGTATGATTTGCCGAGAGCAGTGCCGAATCTGACATCGCGGACCAACATAGGGAGTGAGGACATTATATCGGTTCCGCCTGTGAGGGTGATGTTCGAAGTGCCGAATAAAATGTCCTGCACAAAAACAGAAAAGTAGTAGGTACTTAGTTGTGTTCATAGATTCGTTTCCTAGTCTTACTATGATTGTCGTCCTCCTCATAGCTCTTCACATTTCTAGGCCCACACAACACATCGGCCTATGGATCTAATTGAAATTACCCTTGTTTTTGTTATGCACCGGCGTCAGCGACCTGCTGGTTTTCCTGGAGGACATCGGGTAGTTAGACTAGCAGCCCCCACCCGACACGCAAAAAGGGCCCACCTGTGGCCTAGTTGCGGAAAATAGTCCAGAAACAAGTAACAAGTAACCCTTGTTTTTTTCAAACCAATAATTGAATAGGTATATAATAAATAACACAACGGCCTTTTACATTAACAACAGTTTGTCAATTATTAATTAAGCCTTACCACAGCGCTTGTGATGATGGCCTGTAGTCCAGTGCCACATGCTTTACTGACACCCAGTGCTGGTTTCTGAATTGGCACTCCTGAGTATAACCCACAATATCTTGGAGTCTTTCCACCATCGCATTGGCTGAGCTGCAACAGAAAATTATTTTTAATGATGTCTGCAGGCAATGTTTTTTTATATGATCCCGATTATGTCTAAAGAATCAATTCCCTAGACCTACCTACATTAGAATATCTGGTTGTTTGTAGATTTCCTAAAAAAAGTAAGTATACCTAATACTTACATAGTTAACATTGCCAATAATAGTTTTATCAATAAGAGCTGGATCTATTTGGGCAGAATGTATTGCATCCTTCGCCGCCGCTGCAAATGCTTGGGAAGCTGGCAACTCTCGCAGCGGTCCACCATATTGACAAAATGGCGTCCGCTTCGCGCCGATTATAAAAATGCCTGAAAATATCTCTTGGTTGTAAAATACAAAAATAAGTACCTAGGTAGGTTAATACAAACGTAGATTTCATACGACGGTATATTTTTATAAGCATTTGTTAGCAAATAGCAGATGAGATAGCATAACAACATTTAGGTTTGCAGTCACCTATATCGCAATAATCAGACAACTAAAATATGAAATACCTATAAAAAGCTTTGTAATTGTTTACGAAATATTGTCAGGTGGCTAAGATTGGGGCTATTTACAGTATACGTAAGTATTCGGTATGTTTATGAATATGATTGAGAGTGAGAGGCAAAGTCCTTGATAAGCGCACTGACCTTTGCTCGACACAGGCATCACACAAACAGTGTTGTAAATTCAAAGCGTGTGGTTTGGCGAGCAAGTAATCTTGCACTAAATAATGATATCAAATTTTATCAGGGCAAATAAAATGTTTTGTTTAAATAGAGGCTTTTCGTTAATATTTTTCTTGAGCATTTAATGTACGTATGTAAGGTCGTTATGTAGCTGTTGGTAGGTACGTAAACCTAAAAAAACGGTTTTAAATGAAACTATTATGCTTCTTAACTGTATAAAGCATCAGGTATCTACTTAGTAAAAGGTTCCGGTTCCATTACTAAAAAAAAATACCTACAGCCTTTTTAGGACATGAACGGACTAGGTATTCTAGGTTTCTATCTATCCTATTTAGTTTTCCTGGCACTATGTTTTTAATAAGGAACGATATTAATAAGTTCACTTTAAAGAAAAAGAATAGGTGTAAAGATAAAATTTACTGGGCAATCGTAGGTACATATATACAAAAATAATTCATTTAAATACTTTTGGATTTGTTAAATTAATATTAAACAGTCTCAAGTAAGAGGGCGATGCCTTGTCCTCCTCCAATGCAAGCCGAACCGATTCCTCTCTTCAATCCTCGCCGTCTGCAAAAAAAAACATTCAGGGTTATTCCCAACATCTCACGAGAGACGTTGCCTATTCCCAGCGTCTCACGAAAAGTATTCCCAACATCTCACGAGAGAAGTTGCCTATTCCCAGCGTCTCACTAAAAGTTTCACGTGAGTCAGAGAGCATCGTTATTACAACCTCATTTATTTACCTATTCATATATATTACAATAATGGCCATATACATATAAGTTGTTGAACTACATACCTCAACTCATCTCACTATATTCAATTTTTCAAAGTCGCAGCTAACATTAGATACCTTCGTACATATGCATATACTGACTCAACATTGTCTTAATAAATGTCACGTGTTGAGAACTGGCAATAATGCGCGGCGAACTAAGAGAAAGTATGGAACGTTAGACTGCTTGATCTTAGCGGCGAAGTATATTATTATACGATGTTCCACCGATAGCGATCCCAGAACTCCATCTCTCCTCTATGTGTGTTCTTTATTCAAATTCTAAAAATCAAAGCCTTCCATGTACCTTTTTATACCTGTTCATTGTCTGATGCGAGCACTTGTAGCTACATTTTTTTAATCTCTGGGTCGTTTAGGTACTAACCTGAGCTCATGAGCCAAGTGCGCGGTGATTCTGGCTCCGGACGCTCCGACAGGGTGTCCCATGGCGATGGCACCTCCATTCACGTTCAATTTGCTTTGGTCCAACTTCAACTCCTTGGCGCAAGCTAGGGTCTGTGCCGCAAAGGCTTCGTTGATCTGCAAGAAAGAGTTGTTTTAGACTACATTTTCATCTGGAACAAGTGCTGGGATTATGCACCTCCGCGCTTTGTGACTAGGAATATTTTGGCTTAAAAGTTAAAATACCATGGGTCAAGAATCCAAAAGACTTAAGTACAGACAATGTCGAAATAGAAAGATCAGTAGAGCTTATAAATTCAAAACTAGTCGAACATTTACCTCAACTAGATCAATATCATCCAGCTTCAAGCCAGTGACCTTGAGAAGGTTCTGGATAGCCGGTACCGGCCCGATACCCATGATGCTGGGGTCTACTCCGACGAAAGACCAGCCGAGCAGTCGGGCAAGAGGAGTGAGCTTGTGCTGTTTGACTGCCTCTTCACTTGCTAGGACTATAGCTCCGGCGCCGTCGTTTATACCCTGAAAAATAAGTGCATTTAGAGACAGATCGCCTACCAAGAAAGTTCAATACATGGTGTCACAGTTCAATTCTTACAAGGTAGAATTAACTCTACGCTCATCTCTATAAGTTTTAGTTCTCTTAAATCTAAGTTTCAATGACCTGTCGGCCTCTTTAGCTAATCTTTCATTCAATACTTACAGATGAGTTACCAGCGGTAACTACTCCTCCTTTCCTAAACAAAGCCGGCAGCTTGCTCAAAGCTTCAGTGCTAGTATCTGGTCTTGGATGTTCGTCAGTGTCGACAACCACTTCTTGCTTCTTAACTTTGACGGTGATTGGGGTCATCTCTGCTTTGAACACTCCGCTTTCCTGAGCTGTAAATGTTCCATCAAGGTTTAATACAAAAAGACTCGAAAATCTCGGAAATCGAAAATCAATTTAGCAGCTTTGGTTGTGAGTCTTACCGACTTTCCATTTTTGTTGCGACTGTATAGCGAACTGATCCACCTCACTCCTTTTCAAGTCGTATTTCTCAGCCAAGTTCTCAGCTGTCTGAGGCATGGTGAAGTTGCAGGATGTGTCCAAAGAGGATGCAGTCAGCGCGTCTTCGAATGGGATATTAGCGCCAAGTGATACTCCAAACCTGGTGTTTCTGACTAGGAAGGGAACACCAGACATATTTTCGGTACCTCCGGCAAGGGAGACCTGAGCTGTTCCTGTTAGGATGTCCTGCAAAAGACTAAAATGTTAGTACTCTATCTTGTTTAAAGTAGATTAGTTACTAATCCTGTATTATTTCTTCGTTTATCTTTTCGCTATAGTCTCTTAATTACAACAAAAATATAAAGTTATAAGTAGGTAGGTACCTGTGCACTGTTCACGACAGCTTGGAAACCAGAACCGCAAAGTCTGTTTATACCAAGAACTGGTTTTTCCTGAGGCACTCCTGCTTTCAGTGCAGCGTGGCGCGGTGATAGCCCACCGTCTGATGTTACACTCAGCTGAAAAGTGAACGGAGTAATCAAAAACTTGGGCAGAAGTACCTATCATCAATATTATACCTACCGGAAACAAAAAAACTAAAATACAAGCTACTACCTATGTCTTAATCTGGTCAATAGTACACATGGTCATAATGAAGGCCAATGCTAAAGGCGCAATATGATGAGACACTAGCGCCACTCTTTATTTTTTCTTGTATTATCGTTAAGGAAAAGAATTATGATATTTGTGTCCACCAAACCTAATAAAAAAATTTCTGCTAATTCTAAATGAAACAAAACTATTACAGAGGAATCGTTTAAAGGTACTACTTGAGGGCCTACAATACCTCACCATTGTGTGAAAAGGATAGGCTTGGGATTTCGCGTTCATATGAGCGGGACAGTAGAACGTCATAACCGCAAAAATAATGTTTTTGTTTTTTTTACGGTAAAAATAATAGTAATTTTGAAAATCTAAAACACACACCGTCTGCTTTATACTCTGATTGTTTACTGTACAAAGTATCAAGGCTTATTTTAACGTATCTATTGAATAGCGACGGTTTAAAGTACAGATAGAGTGAACTTTGGATTTTTTTTCTATCGAGAAAATTTCATGTAATCGTGTTTTCGAAACACTAGTGGTCTAGCATCAATCCTGAACTATAACATATTAAAATCTCAAAGTAAATGCTTCAGAATTGTGGAAGATATGATCGTTGAAAATAACTGATTTCAGATAGTATCAACTCTTAATGGTTTAAGGGTATTATCAATTGGCAGCGGGTACTTTTGGTAATATATTTTTCATAATGATAATACAAGAAAAAATAAAGAGTGGCGCTAGTGTCACTTCATATATCTTGAGATCTTCACACTAACTTTAATGGATCAGATCAGATATTTATAGATTTTGTAATTCGTCAAAGTATTTCGTACTCACTGTGTACACCTGTCCAATGTTAGCAGTATCAATAATAGCAGGTGAAATATTGCCAGCCTTGAAGGCATCCTTCGCAGTTGCTGCCAGAAGGTCCGAGGGATGAATATCTCGGAGTCTGCCACCCATCTTGCCGAAGGGCGTGCGCTTCGCTGCCACTATAAAAATACCTGGAACGACCGAGTTAACCAGTTAGACTTATTTCAAAACTACTTCTTGAGAAGGCAAGGAAATTCAACTACCGGAATATTTTCTGAAACTTTGTTTAGCTTCTTACTTCGCCATTGGCCTTAAAAAAAATTACCTCGGTAATTCCAGTGGTAATTCTGATTAAACTAACGTAAGTAACGAATTTGTCCCTTTGAATGTTGGGAAATCCCTTTAAAAGTATGAATTAGGAATCCCTTTGCATGTATGAATGTTATTTGAATGTTGAATGTTTGATTGTTTGAATGTTGGGCAACGAAAGAAAAGGATGAACGAACTGTGCATGCAGCGGAGATGCGAATGTCGAGATGGATGTGTGGAGTGACAAGGATGGATAGAATAAGGAACGAGTACATTAGAGGAAGTCTGAAAGTGGCGCCAGTAACGGAAAAAATGAGGAGTAACAGGTTAGGGTGGTATGGGCATGTTATGCGGAGGGAAGAAGGTCATGTGACGAGAAGATTGTTAAATTTATATGTGGACGGAAATAAGGGGAGAGGAAGACTGAAGAAAAGATGGATGGATTGTGTGAAAGAGGATATGTTTACGAAAGGTGTAAGTACAGAGATGACGGCTCATAGAGAAGAGTGGAGGAAAAATACATGTTGTGCCGACCCCACCTAGTGTGGGATAAGGGCAGGAAGAAGAAGAAGTAACGAATTTGTCCCATTTGAAATGAAATACAATGTCATGGCCTCGCTGGACGTTGAACTTCCATTTTTAACCTTCGGACTTCTTATCAGACTAAGTAGGTAGGTTGGTTAGTTAATAGTGTTGGTTCCGTAGTAGGTAGGTACTCAACTCACCTTCTGTTTGTTCCTTTAAAGTAGGTATTCTCAGTTTATAAAAAAAATCCTTAGGTACCTATTCTGACGACGGTTCCTTCGCCTGAAGTAGTACCTACGTGAAGTTCTCAGGCCATTTTTATGAATAAGAATAAAATAATTTATTTCTGCAAACACCCTTACAGCATTTTAAATAACATAAAATACTTGTGTCTCATTTTATTTACTTACATTAGGTTAATTTTTATAGTTTCGTGTTGGCGATTCATTTGAATTAATGTTGGTTTTATCATGGGTTCATTGAAAATGGTTTACGGTTTGTCGCAAATAACTTTTCCGTTAGTTTATTTCTTGTAAAACCACATTACCTACCTAATCTGTGGTAAAACGCAGAGAAAATGTTAAACCACAACAAAATTTGAAACTCGCGCCAACATGAAACGAAATACTTTTTAATGTTTTTGCTAAGTTAACATTCTTATTTTCTGCTAAATTACCTATATTTTACTTGAATATAACAGCGTTTACTTAGGTACCGTATATTTTAACATTCAGTCGTGAAAGTTAATTAATTCAACAAAAACAAGATTCACAACCAAGAATGCCAGTCATCTATATTTTCTCCAGCCATAGGACCATCTACATCTCTCAAATTGCAAGCTTCATCAAGTTAAATGCTTAGGCCTTAGGCAATCTAACGCGTTAAATGTCAGCTCAAACAATTCATTAGAGAACTATAAGGAACCTACCTTTGTTTATCGCCACAGACATGTTTTTAGCTCAAAAAACACAGTTTTACACACACGTCAGCTCCTAACCGGCTGGACAACGCTCTGTGTTTATCAAGGCTATAGAGTCCAAAATGCACTGAATGATAAAAATAAATTTCTTGACTTCGACAACAGATAGGTAGGTAAGTTAGGTATTTTGTAATCTTGTGGTTATTATCTGCTTTGATAAAGATTATTTGTACGCTTGTGATGCCGTTTGGGGATTATTTTTCCGATATGGTAGAGCTAGGTTTATTATCCTACTAAGTTTTTTATAACTTAGAGAATGAATTCATGGGGGCCCCTTGTCCTAATTTTTTTTGTAGAGGTACCTATTTAATATTTAAGAATTTAGCTGCTGCCCGCGCTTTCGCCATCGTTTTATCGGGAAAAAATTGCCTATAATATTATTCCGGTCCGGAACTATAGGTACCCATACCAAATTTCAGCTCAATCAGTTCTGTAGTTTTTGCGTGAAATAGGAACCAACACCCATAATTACAAACTTTGACATTTACAATATTATGATGAGGTAATAAAATAATATCTTCGAACCGTTTGCTACTCTGCCCACCTAACCCTACCTCTTCCTTTTCATTGACACGGTCAATGCCCAAGGCCCGAGTCAATGGCCATGTTTTCACTTTCATACAGCACACAATCATCTCTTGATTTCTGTCTATGCACCTCTGAATCGGCCTTCAATAGGTGATCATTAGGGATAGACAGGATAAGGCCTAACAGGTATTGGTTTTTAGCAGACTTTAAAAAAAGAGGAGGTTCTATGTTGGGCTGTAGGTATATATGTTATTTATGTACTTAGGAACATAAGTTCTCTGTATTTCTCCGTCATTTATGGAGCGGTTTTTTGCAGATAATCCTTAGGTTGTCCTATATAAGTTTTATGCCCGAGGAATGAGCATTTCTCCCGCAAAACTTAAAAAACAGTTTAAAAAACACCTAAATACCGACTTCAAACCCCTAGTTATTAGAAGTCTGTAGGTATTTAGTTTTTTCAAAATAATTATGTCCGTCGTTAATTCTAGACTAAGTTTTCTGGGCATTAATACCTCCTCCGAAGCAAGAGTCTAATAGAATAGAATATCGTTTATTGTCCAGTGTAAAACCTAGTGCGCGGCGCAATGCAATGAACTCGTCAGTCTAATCTTTTCTTTCTCTCGCGTGCTCTCGCCTTCTTTTTTTTCCACTCTCTTCTGTATTTAGGCACAGGTTATATAATAGGTCAGGGACGGCGAAACAATGGCACCAGTTAATCTAAGTAAAAATACCAGTAAAAAAAATTGAGAATATGAAATTCGATTCCATATTACTCCTGTTTGAAGAAACTTACTCATGCAATTTAACCAAATTTTCATCTATCTATGCCTGCCAGTCATTATTTTCAGATATTTTTAGGTTTTTTTCTAGAAAAACATGGCACGTTGATTCAAAAAGGTTCGCCAACCCTGTAATACGTACTATACTAGATTTTGTCAAGGAAGCGAAGTGATCGACTCATATCATCATATTGTCGGGGAAAATAGGGTAAGGAATTGTAAATCTAGATATTTGGGAGTAAAAATTAAAGATTAGTAAATATATTAAAACAAGTATTTTATATTGTCGTTATACTTATAAATATAATTTATTAACAAAAATAATGTAAATACGTAGATTTCTTGAAACTGGATAATATTTTAATTCTTAATAATAATTTATTTACAATCACGTCAACGACTTACATTTTAAAAAACGATCCAAAAATTAAATACTTAATACAAAAGTTGCTGTTACTGTTACTTATGCACCATCAAATATGATATTATCAATATTGACTTAAAAAAGTGAAATATTGGCAATTTATAACACTGATTGCAATTGTAAAAGATCTCTTAGAAAATTTCGATGTAGGTAAAACTATTTTGCCCTTCATTAGTAATAAATTCCTGCAATCTTTCGTATCTTCTGATAAAAGCTACAGTTTTACAACGACTCGATCATAAGGGCGATTCCTTGGCCTCCCCCGATGCATGCTGAACCGATACCGCGCTTCAGTCCGCGACGTCTGAGGAAAAAAACAGGTATTTTTAGCATCGAAAAGAAATAAGGAAACGTTTAAAAAAATCCGGTACCTAAATAGTTGATACAGAAACATGGCTATTTTGTGTAGTTTTTTTATTGGTAATGGTAAAGCTTTTGACCACCATCACACTTGCGAAAGTCAAGATGTGGCCTAAGATGGAGCACGCTTTCCCAAAAGCACGGTATTTGACTAGGAGGACGACAAATAAAATGCAACAAAAAAAATGCGCAGGGTGACAGGTAGCTGCAGGCAGCGCCAACAGCTACCTACAGTTACCTGCAGGAAGGCTGGACGCAGCCTCTCTCTTCAAGCAGCACTGGACGAAAGTTCATGTTGGTTGCTAAATGTGTTAAGTGTCTTTTAATGTGGCGTCGTATGGGGGAGACCTATGTCCAGCAGTTGACGTGTATGGGCTGATATGATGATGTAACTTTGTACCTAGTATGTCTGAAATAAACTTGAATTGATTTGAGTAAAAGTTTCTCGCAGTAATTGAGGCTGGCATTATCCCAAGAGCAATTAACAAGTGCGTAATCCTATAGGCCGGAATAAAGACGTGAAATTGGTTTGTTCACGAGTGTGAGACCTACATTATCTCTGAGTGACATATGTTATGTTCCATACAGATACCTACCTACCTCTCAACTCAAGTTGCATTGCGCCCTATGGCTCCTAATACCTAGACCCTAAGTGTCATTTTTAAGACCGCTCGCATTGTCTGAAGCTTGTGTATAAATAAATAATGTTTGTTTACTTCAGTTCATGGACAAGGTGTGCAGTGATGCGGCTGCCGGATGCCCCGAGAGGGTGCCCCAAAGCGGTAGCGCCTCCGTTCACGTTCAGCTTTTCTACATCCAATTTTAGGGCTTTGGCGCAAGACAGGGTCTGGGCTGCGAAAGCTTCGTTGATCTGTTGATTAAGTTTTATTAAATTCAACAAAACATAAACACTCATATTTGTGTCCTTGTTTCACTAGGTAGGGTTGGCACAACAGTCTTTTTCATCTACCCTCTTCCATCACCACTAAAGTTAATAACTGAATATAACCATGATAGTTTAAAAGTTTTACCTCTTCATCAGCCATCAACAACCTATATCAGTCTATTGCTGGACAGGACTGCTGGATGGTCCATGGCATCTTTCACACAATCCATGATAACTATAATAATTTATTGAATCCATTGGTATGGTCTTCCTCTCCTTTATATCCTTTCAAATTTATACCTTACTCTTTTCGTAAAGTGTCATTCTTACCGGCACACATAAAACAACCAATTAGTATATTATGCAATTAGTGAATAAAAGATGGATTTAAAGAGAGGGCCATAGATGAATCACGAGCAAGTGAAGGATTCTAACCACTGAATTACGACCGTAGGGAGTAATTCATTGATTCAAGTGTTAGAATCCTGAGCGACGTGAGTGATTCATGGCCCTCGATATAAATCCTTCCTTTATTGTTGAGCAAAAATAACAAAATCGATTGCCATAAAAATCGAATTGGTAAAGCATTAGGACATGACTACTCATAATTTGATTGACCCACGAGCTGCCAAAAAGAAAATAAACGCGTGGAGGGAGTATAGTGAGTGTTCATATATGTCCACCCGTTTATTTTCTAATTGATTTCCTATTTGGTTATTTGCTATTTACCTCAATCAAGTCTACATCCTTGAGTGAGACTCCGGTAGCTTTAAGCAGGGCCTCAATAGCGGGCACCGGTCCGATGCCCATGATGCTAGGGTCCACTCCCACGTATGACCAGCCCACCAATCTGGCTAGGGGCTTCAGGTTCTTGGCAGCTTCCTCGCTGGCTAGGACTATAGCGCCGGCGCCGTCGCTGATGCCCTGATAGAGAGATTTTAGTTGATATAGGTGTTGCTGATGCACTGAGATAGATATTAGTTGACATAGGTGTTATTAATGCTCTAATAGAAATATATTAGTCAATATAGGTGTTGCTGATGCCATGAGAGAGATATATTAGTTGATATAGGTGTTACTGATGCCATGAGAGAGATATATTATTTGATATAGGTGTTACTGATGCCATGAGAGAGATAATAGTTGATATAGGTGTTGCTGATGCCCTGAGAGAGATATATTAGTTGATATAGGAGTTACCGATGCCCTGAGAGATATATATTAGTAGATATAGGTGTTGCTGATGCCCTGAGAGAGATATATTAGTTGATGTAGGTGTAACCGATGCCCTGAGAGAGATATATTAGTTGGTATAAGTAGGTGTTCCTGATGCCCTGAGAGAGAGATAATAATTGATAGGTGCTACCAATGCCCTGAGAGAGATATTAGTTGATATAGGTATTGCTGATGCCCTGAGATAGATGTTAGCTGATAGATATAGGTGTTACTGATGTCCGGACAAAGAGATATTACTATTAGTTATAAAGATCGACTTCCTGATCATACAGAAAAAGATAAAATTAAAGGTTTCTCGCATAGTTCATCCCGCGACGGCAAAGAGCTACTCACAGAAGCACTGCCAGCAGTGACAAGTCCGTCCTTCTTGAAGACAGGCTTCAGCTTCTGCAGGCCTTCGAGCGTGGTCTGTGGACGTGGGTGCTCATCTGTGTCTATCTTTACTTCCTTGCGTCTGACGGTCAGGGTTGTTGGCTCGATTTCAGCCTTGAAGACCCCAGCGTCATTGGCTAGAAACAAGCGAGTGGTAAAAATACCTACGAGTGAGATTACCATTATCAATAACATAACGTACCTACCTAGGTATGTACCACGTTATCAAAATATCTAAGTACCTAGCGCTCGGAGGGAGCAATAAAGAGATACGAACCACACCTAACTTCTCTATCTATTTAAGTACATGTACTTTGTACTTGGCTAGCTGGTTCGGTAAATAGTAGGTATTTTTATTACTTAAATGGGTATTATGTATTTTTTTATCTTATCAAACGCAAGTGCGATTTTATCTTGTGAAACAAACAAGTTCAAAGTTTAATAACACAAATTCAAATCAAATATTTACCTAGCAACTTTTCAGAATATAATAATGCCCTGGAATGGAGTCTATTTTTTCTTTTCCTACCTTTATCCCGCTATAGGGTGAGGTGCAGCCGTTTAATAAACGGCCTGACTATTTTACAAACGGGCTGATTCTATGATTCCACGGCGACTTAATACCTAATACCTACACAGCATGTCATTTTTTTCTTCCACCCGTCAGCCGTCATCTTCTCATATCAAGGTTTTTGCTATTGCAGTACACACTGGGAGTAAAATAAGATCGAAGAGAGAAGTTCCGACTTGAACAGGTTTGGATAACCTTCAATGTTTCTCCTGTAGGTGGAGCTAACGTCGTTTGAGTCCAAAGAAAGTCCCCGAGTTTTCCGACTCCTACGTCACTTGACCTCGCGATTTGTTAGCGCATCCCGTACAGAGGGAGGGTTGAGGATTCAAGTCCAGTCGAAGTCGGAAAATTTTTGGGATCCTATAAAATTTTTCATATCAAGATTAATATCCAAGTATGTACTATGTAGGTATTTATTCAAAAAGTGATACTAATTCCTCATTGCTAACTTACCCTTCTTCCACTTCTGCTGAGACTGAAGCGCGAAATTGTCAACCTGATCTCTAGTTATCCCAAACTGTGCTCCGAGCTTCTCAGCTGTCATGCCCATCGGTAGCCCGCAGTACGAGTCGGAGAGCCCACTCCACAACGTGTCTTCGAACGCGTAACTGGATCCAAGGGCTGTGCCAAACCTGACGTTGCGGACGGCGAAGGGAGCCTGGGACATGTTTTCTACACCGCCGGCGAGGGAGATCTTAGCCACTCCGGTTAAGATATCCTGGGAGAAAGATTTTTATCGTGAATTTAGACGTTCTTCGTTTAACTACAATCTCACCGGTAAGGGACGATCTGGCCAACGATGTATCACGAAGGTCTAGATTCTAGGAAGGTCGAGACCCCTATTCAATCTCTTGCTTTGAAGAGACCCAGGTTGTCCGAAAAACAAAAGATGATGATAAACTTACCTCACCTATATTAAAGGGATATTGTTGAAAGGTCCAGATTCTTGTCTTTTTGCCTTTTTTCGAAAATATGTACATGGACACTTCGGTCTTCATAATTAAGGGTAGCAAACAGGGCGTTTTGGCGGACTTTGGGCGGGCACAGAGGGCGCCTCGCCGGTAAGGTTAGGTTGGGGCGACACGCACAAGGCCCACCACTTAGGTGCGAGCCTCGGCTTGGGCTGTCGCCAGATGCTACAAGAGGGTAATGGAGGTTTCGCCTAGGTGCACGAATGCACTTAAGGGCGGAAGCGGGGAATTCTTCGACCCCGCATCCGGCGGGGTCGGTTTTTGGTAGGTTGTGTAGTGTGCGGAAGCGAATCGGTTGCCATCACCTCCGGGTTAGGGGCGGTTATTGGGCCAGCGGGGTCACCGAGAACTTGTCTCGGTCTACGGAGGAGAGAAACAGGGCCATAACTAAGGTAGTACCAATTTATGTTATGCCAAAATTTTTGGTCAAAAACTTCAACAACTGTTATTAAGAAAAGACCACAACAACGGTTTTGTTGTTGTCTGTTTTTCTTATTTTGGCCTTTAAGTTTTCTTACCTAAAGTTTATTTCTTTGTTTACATTACTTTCTTGGTTTCTTTCTACATATGTACATATATCAGAGTTACATAAATACCTGGGCACTGTTGACGACGGACTGAAATCCCGAGCCACAGAGGCGGTTGACGCCGAGCACAGGAACCTCCTTGGGGATGCCGGCTTTGAGCGCCGCGTGGCGCGGGGTGTAGATGCCATCGGTTTGAGAAGCCTGCCAACGACATATTACAATTATGAGACTACACATAATGTTCATATGACCTCCAACTTAACCCGTGGATGTCATGAGAGCGGACAAAGGGGACCTACTAGAGGAATGGCAGCTTCCTTCTGTATCCCCCGTTTGGGCGAAGCATGTTAGCAATGAAATGCTGAATACATGAAAGGTACCAACACACTCGAAGTTTGCACGGTGGAGGTCCCCCCTCAATAGAACCAAACAGTAGAAGATGTAGGTAATTCATGATCGAAAATAGCCACTATTTCCAATACCTCAGCAACTAAATGCCTACAGCATTTGGTAATCAAGTTTACAACAAAATGGAGGGTTGGGGGGGGGGGGGGGGGTCGTCGTAGCCCTGCCATTAGTAAAAAACTTATTTACAAAGCCTGGGGCGGGTTCACATGATTCCGATTTTTTTTTTAAATCTCCTATAGCTTACACATATTTATTTGTAAGTAAATGTATCTGACTAGCTTTTAATGTTATGTGGCAAAAAAAAAACTGTATGAAAGCTAACTTTTTTTTTTTATTAGTCTGAGGGAAATGCTCTCACATATCGTACTGCCACGGGGAGACAGTACGATTATGTGGGACTTAAACCCACTAAAACCCACTTCTGCCGCTTGTGGTGGGAACACGGGAACGTTAAACTCTTCCGCGAACCCACCGCGGCTGCCCGATACCGGGCCCCTCCCTGGGGGGTGTAAACCCTTCGCGACGCACCAGAAACACATGATGCGCCGCGACCACCTCGGGGACCTTACCCTGCCAAATGGGCGTCAGACGACCCCGTGTTCAAACGCCCCTAGGTCCCCTTACGACGGGTCAGTCAAGTGGCCCCGCCGCCTGCCACACGGTCACAGAGGATAGGGAGAGCGGCCCACGCAATACCGACACTCCTCCTCCCCTGTGACCCTACCGCGTCCGCCATCAAACGGTGGCGGCTTCGCCAAGGCCGCGGAAGGCAGGGAGAGCGGCGCACCTCTATACCGGCACTCCTCTCCCGCCGCGGTCTCCACCTCTCTGCGGCCATGCCACCCATACGGTACAGCCGCCCACCTCAGTTGGGGTGCCTCCCAGTATGAATGCTACCTGCTCTCCCCTACATATTTTCCAGTTCAGTAACGGTCTACAAGTACTCCACGAGTTTCTCAATACTGTATCTACGACTTACCGATATGACCTGCCCAACAACGACAGAGTCCACCTGTTCAGGCTTTACTCCAGCTTCCTTCAGTGCACCCGTAGCAGCAATGGTCTGCAGTTCAGTTGCGGTGGTGTTCTTGAAGACGCCTCCAAATGTGCCGAAAGCTGTACGCTTGGCACCGACAATGTAGATTCCTGAGAAACAATGAAAATAATTTAATAATATCCCAAAAATTTACGACTCTGGCGGGACTTGAAGCCGCGATCCAACTGCGCCACGGAGGCAAGTACCCGAGTTCTTTGGGACTTACGGACTATAGCGCCGTTAGCTCCACCTACAGGGGAAACATTGAAGTTATCCAAACCTGCTCAAAGTCTAAAGTTACATTTAGATCGTTTGACGAGAGGTATCGCTAATCTCTAAGGTTTTTGTTATTACAGTGCTTATGCCCGCACTTGGGGTAATCTTAAAGAATTTAATAATATCCCAATAAAATTCAGGGGAGGGTCGCGGGTTCATGTCCCGCCGGAGCGGAGTCGTAAATTTTTGGGATATTATTAAATTCTTTAAGATTACCCCAAGTGCGGGCATAAGCACTATAAACAAAAACCTTAACAATAAAAAGATAAAGGAGATAAAATAAGTTTTTAAATCAGACTTCATATTTTCTTCTTTACTAAAGATACAAGATATATTTATTTATTGATAGGTATAAATATAAATCAGTCTTTTTCCGCTTCTGTTGGTCTCTGAAAGAAGTCGTATTTAATAGGTATAACCTTTATGTATAGTAATAAACCTTTACATCATAATGCTCGGCTAGAAGGTTTTACAAATTAAGCAAAGAGGCTGTGTAAGATGGTAATCGCAACACAGTACATTTTTATAGGAATTCCATTTTCAAATCTCATTACGTCACACTTTGTTTGAATAATTGTAAAGACTTTACAGTTCCTTGGTGAAACAATCTCTTTTCTTATAAAATGGTAAGAAAACTTTTTACTGAAAAAAAAAAACTGTGGAAATGGCGGCATTTCATTTCATTTGATTTGTGCTACTGTATTAAACTAAAGTTAAAACTGTAATAAACAAGTTTAAAGTGGTAGTTCAGTATGTCAAGTACTTCATCAGATGAAGAACTGGTCCGCACGCCTGATTTCTGTCATCTCGAAGCAGAAGATGTTGTACAAAATCTTTTAATAAACAATTAATTTTTCTAATAAAAATTACATTTTGTCATAGGTACCTAAGTATATAAATGTTTTATTTGCCTCGCCATCATGATGTAAAGTAGAATGCTTACCTCGGTTGCAAGTAGCTATTACACCCTCGAACTTTGTTCTCGGGTGCACTCGATCCATTAGCGCCCTTTGCGAGCGCTCGCAAGGGCGCGAAATTGGATCTTGTTCTGTAATAGCTCCCTTACTACCCTTGTGTAACAATCTACTATTATAATTAAGTAAGTAGTTACCTACCCATCTATGTAAAAATCATATTAGATTGCTTAGATTTAAGTCTCTTCTTATCTAAGGTTAAAACCATATTTATTACTTATTTATAATGTTTCTCATTTCCATGATCACGGGCCATATAGTGACCCGGTCCTTTGGAAGGCATGCGTGGAGCCGAAGCCAACAGCACAGAGGCCCTTTATGAGAATTAATGTAAAGGCGAGAGCTACACATAGCGGGTATCATCCTTGGTTGCACAATATGATACACCCGAAGATGATATCAGCTAGGTGTAGAGACTATTGAAAAGGAAAATGAAAATAACAAAAAAACGCCATGTTATTGTGGAGAATGGATGGACTGGGTAATTGGGCTATGGGGGAAACTATGGACGCCTGCCATAAACATACTCTCAATACTAGCGGCACTACTACAAGCGGCTGACGGTGGCTTGCCGAATGCTGGATGGGTTCCTCTAAATGTTGGCGTAAATACCGGTAAAGGAACAACATCGGTGCAAACGACTAAGGGGTGTCGAGAGGTGCGGCCCCGATTTCACCTTCACGAAGACACGTGAGCGGGCTTCCTCGTTATTACGCCATTAGACACTTCCACCCCCGAGTCTACATCCTAATATGCATCTCTCGCGACTCCACTCAGACCGGCCAATGAAAGCAAGCAAGAGGTGGGGATCTGGTTCTCTTGGGATACCACTCCGCAAGCGGAGACGAGAACCAGGAACTTCCCCGGGAGCACTCGGTATACCCGTGGTGTCGCTACTCACCAACAGCTCGTCACAAGCTGCCCTGCAGGTTTATTATTTTATTTATTTATTTTATTATTATTATTACACTTCATTTATTTTACATCTCGTTAAAATACATTTTTACTATAGAAAATACAATAACATATAAAACTAATGTACAGTAAAAAAATATATCAAAACGGTGGATCACCGGCCGCGAAGCTAGGCTCAAGCGGCCGGTGAATAGGGCTGCAGAGAGAGGAACTTCCTGACAATACGCGCAGAGTCCAGGAGTACCGCCTTTTGAATCTGACCCTTGATCCAACTTCCTAGCGAGAGTCTCTTAAGATGTTGATCGAGGCTCTTCGCTATTACGCCATTAACTGAAACGACTATCGGAACGATGGTCGCTGAATCCCACATGCTGACAATCTCGTTAGCCAAGTCAAGATATTTATTGAGTTTATCTTTCTCAGCTTTAACGAGGTTAGCATCATGTGGTATGGTGACATCAGCGAGCACCGCCCTCCGTTCTAACCGATCTATCAGTACAATATCAGGCTTATTCGCGAGAATAGTCCTGTCTGTAATGATAGATCGGTCTCAATAGAGCGTGGCACGGCCGTTTTCGAGAACTGGCGCCGGTGTGTACTTATAATACGGAACTTCAGGACCGGTAAGGCCGTATCAGAGAGCAAGTTGCTGGTGTATAATTTTGGCTACTTGTGTCTGTGCAAGTACTGAGAGTTAGCAAGGTGCGAACAACCCGAAAGTATATGACGAAGGGTCTCCCCAGGAAGATGACACGCTCGACAGATATCGATCGTGCCATCTTTCATAATATACTTCCGGTAGTTGTTCGTCTTTACCACCTCATCGATAGTTGCACAGACAAAACCTTCGGTTTCCCCAAAGAGGTCACCGAAGCGTAGCCAATTTACTGAACTCAGGAGATCTACATCAGGTCCTATGAGAACCTTGTAGAATCTCCCGTGTAGCTCTTTGCCCTCCCATATAGCCTTCCTGTCCTGAATGCTCATCACCGTAGGTTTGCGCCAGTTCTCGTTAGCTAAGGAGAGAGGGGTAAGGTTCTTATCAACTGCAACCACATCGCGATGCATCTGGTATTCGGCTTGAAGGAAATGATTTCTGAGATTGCATACCTCACGGTTGTGTACGGTCTTGGCGTTTAAAAAGCCTCGACCACCACATTTCCGCGGGATATACAATCTCATAACCGAAGATCGGGGATGTCGCATGCGATGAGTGGTTAAAAGTTGACGAACCTTACAGTCCAAGGCGTCTAGTTCAGTCTGAGTCCATTTTAGTATGCCAAAAGTATAAGTGAGCAATGGCATAACCCAGCCGTTGAAAGCGCGCACCTTGTTGCCACCTGACAAAAGGCTATATAGCACTTTTGTAAGGCGACAAAAGAAACGCTCCTTCACCGACTGCTTCATGTCCCTGTCCACGTTTAAGAAGTGGTTGGAGCGAATATGAACAACTTTTGTCTTGTCAGAATTTAATTCAAGTCCCGCGTCGTGTGACCATTTACAGAGGTTTGTGAAGTCACGCTGTAATAGTATTTCCGCTTTTGTAATGTCCTTGCTGGCGACTACGAGACATGTGTCGTCAGCGTATTGTTACACTGAGCAGTTTTCTACTACGTTACTCATGTCGTTGACAAATGCCAGATAATTAGAAAACATGAAAAAAGTTCTGAGTATGAAGTAAGTACCTATCTCTAGGTACACAGATATTTTTTTGAAGTGTAGCAAGATGTTTACATACATATGTATGTACATCTGTATAACTATGGTAGGGAAAACTGGGTATTTTTTTTTAAACCTCCATGCAAATTTTTAAATGCCCCAGAAGTTCTTTAAAAATTTTGTTAGAACCCCATTTCTAGATATTACCATATATTTTTTTAAGTTTTATAATTTTATTTATGATAACAAAAGAGTTATTAAGACTATTTTAATACAAGAAAAATCTAATAAGATTAAACTAGCTTTCGACACCCCTTTTAAATGGTTGTCCTACAGTGGTGGACCGACTTTTGACCCTAGATTATTTTTTTACTTGGTTTGGATGAAAGCTAAAACTGGTTTATTTATGTTTAAATATGTGAAGGCCATCATATTTAAACGTTAAATGCAGGACTTTTAATACAAAAATAATAACTTTTTATCAATTAAATTGTGTCCCATGATTTTGGACATGAGTGGAATTCTATTTTGTAACTGCAATATCGCCATATTATTTTGAAAAAACTACTGTGTGTGTGTGTTTTTGTACACAGAAAATATGCTTAATTGAGGATTACTGTGGTATTATTTTATTTGATTTTAAAAGTTAAGTACCTAAACCTTGACAACATCCTGAACTCATAAAAGTTAAAAATCCTTTGAAAATGCTATTTGTTAGTTTACCGCTATCGTATACCTACATCTCTAAGGAATAGCGAATCATTTTAAATAAGTTCGTTAATCTTAAATGATATTTATTTATTCCAATCTATTTTGTAAGCGGGACAAATTGTTACTAAAATGACTAGGTACAATAATTAGATTTCTGTAGGTCCTGGATCAACGAATTTATATTGGCTCAAATATTATCAACCTCTACGACCACAAGGTAGACATAGGTAAGATACAGGGTTCAAAGAATTTCTCATTTCATTAGGTACCTACTGTTCTCATCAGAGTGGAGTTTGACCCCAAACGAAAAAATAAAGTTGTTCATGTCCGGATTAAACTGTTCACTTACCTTTTACTGCTGCAGACATGTCTGTGGATTTCAGAACTTGGAAACGTCAACTTGTTCGATACAAAGTAAACTGACGATGAATATACGTTAGTGGTTAACAAGTATTGAACTCGATAAAATTCAATACACCGACAAAGAAACCCGACAAGCGACCGACCACCTCCTACAGTAACTAACTACAGTGTTGCCGCAACCGAGCTCCCAAAATACCAAAATGTACATAAATCCAACGTTTCAAAATTAGTATTTTTTTTGTACTGGGCTCCGTCGTCGTCGCCGCCCGCGCCGCCGCCGCCGCACAGTGGATCGAAAATGCCCTCCCCATAGACATAGGATTTTTTTTTGTAATTATGCTTTTTCTGGGTGGAAACCAACACAGAACCTTAGTAGGAGCCCAAAATATATCATATTTATGCACCTCTGGTGATTAGGACGCAGTAAAGATTTTTCGATCTAAAATTTGTATGGAGAAAAACCTGATAATCGATATTTTTCGGCTCTCGTGCGAGTGCCCGTTATTTCCTCTGGTACGAATTATGTCCTTATTTTTTGCTATTTTTTGACATATAGCACACACCGGGGACTCGATGGACTTCAGGTGAAAAAAATTAAATATATTTTAAACTATTATTTTGCATTTTACTCACTATCCAAAGT
Organism: Eupithecia insigniata; assembly: GCA_947859395.1. Classification (NCBI taxonomy): domain Eukaryota; kingdom Metazoa; phylum Arthropoda; class Insecta; order Lepidoptera; family Geometridae; genus Eupithecia; species Eupithecia insigniata. The sequence continues at coordinate 4,902,921 of OX402009.1, read as the reverse complement.
ACATTAGGACCTATAAATAATATTTTGACTCGATTAATCATTGTTACAGTCTTATTGCAGTATTTTACATAACGAACTTTAAAAAAAAGATTTTTCTAACAAAAATTTGTATCGAGAAAAACATGAAAATCGATATTTTTCGGCTCTCGTGCGAGTGCCCGTTATTTCCTCTGGTACGAATAATGGCCTTATTTTGTACTATCTTTTGACATATAGCACACATCGGGCACTCGATGGACTTCGGGTGAAAAAAAATAAAACATATTTTCAAACTATTATTTTGCATTTTACTCATTACCCAAACTCTATTAGGACAATAAATAATATTATGACTTGACTTGCAACGCAAAATTACCAATTAAGTTAGAAATTACCAAACACAATCATTTTTTTAAAATAAAACGAATAATAAGTACAAACAAAGTCGATAAAACAATTTATACAATAAATATTATTTAATTTTTAGACTAGATATTACAAGTTATCAAAAGCAATAATTTAAAAAAAACCACATTATTATGTTCAATAAATAATATTATGCCTTCACTTGAAACGCATGATTACCAATTAAGTTGGAAATTAACAAACATTCATTTTTTTTAATAAAACGCATAATAAGTACAAACTAAAAAGTCGATAAAACAATTTATACAATAAATATTATTTAATTCTTAGACTAGATATTAAAAATTATCAAAAGCAATGATTAAAAAAACACATTATTAATGTTCGTACAAGTTACAAAGTTATAAAACAATCACACTAATATAATTTATTTATTTATTACAAATGTGAAAATTTGGATGGATGTTTGTTACCACTTTACGCCAAAACTACTGGACGGATCGGACTGATATTTTGCATACAGGTAGTAGGGTCTGGAATAAAACATATGTTTTTTTTTCACTTTTTAAACTCAGATTAGCTGGGATAGAAATAACCTTTAATTGTTCCATAGAATCGACACTTGCAAAGCCGCGGGCAGAAACTAGTGATACCATATTAAATAGACACATCCATATCAGAATCTGTGTCTTCTGCAATGATGTTACCGACATCTACACATTCTATTTCAAGATGTTCTCTATTAATGAGATCCAAAGCTTCCGGACTTAACTCTTTCCTCCGCGCTGCATTCAGTACCGGTCTGGGTCTGATGATAGAAGCAGCATATTTAAAATATCTTGATTATTGTCAACTCTGCTAGTCTTCCGAGCATGAGACTCCCTGTACTTGCGAAAGTCTTTGTTTACTACTACTTGATAAAACTCAACAATGACAACTGTTACGTAACTACATATATGTTATTTCTTATTGAGAAAATGACAACAATAATTCACAAAAGTAAAGCACTTGTGCTTAAAGCATTTTCAAAGGATTCTAAGCAAACAATTAATTATTATCATTAGTAACGGGTTAGCAGGTAGTTAAAAATAAGTAGGTAAACCTACGCAGTAAATTTTATATCAATGATAAAGTCGAGTAACTTAGTGACCCCCTTGTAAATTTATTAAAATAATACACAACAGGTATCGGCTTAAATGGCGATCATGAAACCACCATAAAATAAGATAATAACAGGTAAATTATAACGTATTAGATTCTGCCCGCGGTTGCGCACGCGTTGTTTCTATGGAAACGTTTTCTATCCCATGGGAACTGATTTATGGGTAAGGGATATTCCAGGGTTAGAATTACCTGTATGCAAAATTTTCAGCCCGATCTTTTCAGAAATTTTGACGGGAAGAGCTAACAAACAAACATCCATCCATCAATCCATCCATACATCCAAGCTTTCGCATATTTTAAAATATTAGTGTGATGGTAGTTAAAATATTGCATTAAGACTGTAATTTTGATTAGTCGAGTTAGAATATTATTTATAAATCCTAATGTACTTTGAGTGATGAGTTAAATGTTTAAATGGTTAAAAAATATGTCAATTTTTAAAAAAAAATAAGGACATTATTCATTTCAGACGAAATAACGGGCACTTGCACGATGGCCGATTAATGTCGATTTTCATGTTTTTCTCCATACAAATAATAATTTTAGTCCGAATAATCTTAATTATAAAGTATCTTAGGTGAAATATTAGAATAAGACTGTAACAATGATTATTCACGACAAAATATTATTTATAGGTCCTAATGTATACTTTGTATAATGAGTAAAATGCAAAACAATAGTTTGAAAATATGTTTTATTTTTTTTCACCCGAAGCCCATCGAGTGCCCGATGTGTGCTATAATGTCAAAAGATAGTACAAAATAAGGCCATTATTCGTACCAGAGTAAATAACGGGCACTCGCACGAGAGCCGAAAAATATCGATTTTCATGTTTTTCTCGATACAAATTTTTGTTAGAAAAATCTTTTTTTTAAAGTTCGTGAGGTAAAATACTGCAATAAGACTGTAACAATGATTAATCGAGTCAAAATATTATTTATAGGTCCTAATGTACTTTGGATAGTGAGTAAAATGCAAGATAATAGTTTAAAAATATATTTCAATTTTTTTCACCTGAAGTCCATCGAGTCCCCTGTGTGTGCTATATGTCAAAAGATAGCAAAAAATAAGGCCATTATTCGTACCAGGGGAAATAATGGGCACTCGCACGAGAGCCGAAAAATATCGATTTTCATGTTTTTCTCGATACAAATTTTTGTTAGAAAAATCTTTGTTTTAAAGTTCGTTAGGTAAAATACTGCAATAAGACTGTAACAATGATTAATCGAGTCAAAATATTATTTATAGGTCCTAATGTACTTTGGATAGTGAGTAAAATGCAAAATAATAGTTTAAAAATATATTTAATTTTTTTCACCTGAAGTCCATCGAGTCCCCGGTGTGTGCTATATGTCAAAAGATAGCAAAAAATAAGGACATAATTCGTACCAGAGGAAATAACGGGCACTCGCACGAGAGCCGAAAAATATCGATTATCAGGTTTTTCTCCATACAAATTTTAGATCGAAAAATCTTTACTGCGTCCTAATCACCAGAGTTGCATTAATTTAATATATTTTGGGCTCCTAATAAGGTTCTGTGTTGGTTTCCACCTAGAAAAAGCATAATTACAAAAAAAAATCCTATGTCTATGGAGAGGGCATTTTCATCCACTGTGCGCCGCTGCCGCGCCGCATCCGCAGGGGCGGGCGCGGCGCGGCCGGCTGCTTGGCGGCTTGATAGATTTTAAGGACTTGTTAACGGCAGCACTTAAAACTTTGCAGCCCGACGCTCTCTGCGTTGTTCAACCCATAAAACCGACGCGTTTTTTGGGCGCGCACGTGGTGTCGCTCCTTAACACGCTCCGCGCCAAGCCCTGTGGGCCGTTTCGTTCATTTTTTGACATAATCTTTTTTGTGTTCTATTATGTTCTAAATGTCATACAAACCTAATTTTTCTCTGACCCCCCCCTTTTCAGGTTTTTACGGGATTTTCAGCTGTGTGACATTTGGATACACGTGGCCTGGGAAATAGTTTACCCGAAAAGCATTCCTCCCATGCCATGTGTATTCAAAAATATACACGGGTAAAAATAATAAACACGGAAGGGCGGGAAAATGACTGACGGTAAACTGAAAAAGCTTGTCAAGTTATAACAAAATGTTCCGTTTGTAAGGTTCCAATTTGCAAAAATTGTTTTAACGAAGTCCACTAAAGGTTCTGATGTTTTTCAAAAAGAGATAAGATTATTAGTTATTCCCAATGCCATATGTTGATTATAGTATAATAAAAACAGTAAAATACATATTGTTTTTTATTGATAAATTTTCCATGTACCTGTAAAATAAGACAATGAAATTCGAAAGGCGATATTTTTTTTTTTTTAAATAACCGTTCCCGAACCCAAAAAAATGCGCCAGGGCAGAGCTTTAATTTTTGCCTATAAAATGTATAGAAAGTGTGCGCCTAAAGGAAGCACAGTGTTCTAACCAAGTAGATGGATGTGTATACTTTTGAATACACAGTGTATCAGACACTGTGTGACTAAAGGATACACATGGCACTGAGCGTGTTAAGGGGTTTTTTACATCTAGCGATAGAATGCTTTCGAGTAGGATAGGATCATACAGCTTACTTTATCTGAAAGCTATTGAAAGAAGCTATATGAATAGGTAGAAAAGTTCTATATTGTTTTTTTATTTTATTTTACACAGACCATTCATATGACAGAAAGTTGTATATTTGAAAATACTTTGTTTTATTAGTATATATCTATATAAGTTTCTATACATATATTTGCGACCGCGATGCAATGCGAAACGGAGTGTGTGAAGACCTCCCACTCGATGGACCGACGACATCGTAGCGGTCGCAGGGAGTCGATGGATAGAGGCAGCTCAGGACCGCTATTCGTGGCGTGTCGTTTGGGGGAGGCCTATGTTCAGCGTGTACGAGCTGATGATGATGATGAGTTTTCTATAGTAAACTAGATATGATCTTTATAAAATTAAATTAAAATCCTTTTATTTTGATAATAAATATATATTTTTTATTTATATATATATATTTCACAGAAACGTACCCAGGAACGCGTGCTGTAAGCGCGGTTTTTTCAAAACCCTTGTGTGACTTGACTAGGTTTTTAGTAATAGGCTTTATATTTATATACTGTCCGATAGAAAATATATTCAGGATTAGGTTTTAATTTAAATCAGATCAGATAATTAAGACCGGAATGGTAGGAAAATCAAAATCATCTGACAGCGACATGCCTACCAAGCTGACTAATGGTGCATTCCGAATTACGATTACAGCGCTGATAGCGATCACAAAAATATTTTGCGTTCCAAATTAGATATCACGATATTGACAGTTGAGTGCTAACATTAATTCGGAACACTTAGTAGTGCGCTCACGGTCACGTGTCGTGTCGTGGTGTCAATGTCAATATCTCATTGTAATACAAAAAGAGAGCATCAAAGTTATGCTCCGACCGTTGATTTGGTCTTCTATATTTATTTCCATTTCTTTGTAAAAATTTGCAAACGAACGTTTTGTTGAAAAAACCCAAAGAAAAAACCGTTAGTAAACAAACCCAATTGTCAGATTTGACAGCAGGCTCACAGACATTTCAGTTTGTAGCATGGTCGTTGATATCGCAAAATGGCGCATGTAATGATGTCATCTATGACGTCACACGGGACAACGTTGTTGCGCTCACGATAATACGGACCGCGTGTGAGCGCGATGATATTGATTTTAGCGTAATTCGGAATGCACCGTAACCTGCCTGTCCTTGTCAGTTGGCAACTCTATGGTCTCTGTTCTGTCATAAAGTGTCATTTTCATTTCATTCATGTCATCTGTCAATAATTCTAAAATCAAGCACAGAAAATCTATAAATTTTCGTGTAAAATTCTTATGCAATGAGCGATGGTAGGCCTGTGAGTGGACAGTTGAAGAAGTTTGTATTCCGTGGAAAAGCTACTGCCAACGGTGATACTCGAGGTGACTATCTTGAGGTTGTAATACCGGAGCTGTTGACAGCGGGCTACTCGTTCTACACGTGGCCCTCTGCTCCTCTGCTGGCCTGGTACCTGTGGACGCAGCGGCGGCATTTGCGGGGGCTTAGAGTCTTAGAGCTGGGCTGTGGAACTGGCCTCCCTGGAATCCTAGCTGCGAAGTGCGGCGCGCGAGTCACGCTTACCGATAGTGTAGCGTTGCCGCGCTCGCTAAGACACTTAGCGGCCTGTTGCGAAGCTAACGGTCTAGTTCCCGACCGTGACGTGCAAATCCTAGGCCTTGCTTGGGGTCTCTTCCTGAGTGACGTTCATAACCTCCGCCCGGTAGACTTGCTTCTGGCGTCGGACTGTTTTTACGAACCATCTCAATTCGAAGAGGTACTTGCTACAGTAGCTTATCTCTTAGACGGCACTGATGCGAGATTTTTGTGTTCTTACCAGGAACGCAGTGCTGACTGGTCCATTGAAGCCCTGCTGAAGAAGTGGGGACTGAAGGGTGCGCTACTGGACTTGGATTCTCTCAGTGAGAGCTCCGGGGTGGACTACAGAGCTCTAATTGGCGACAGGTCATTGCATTTGATAGAAATAGTTGCAGTATAAGGTTATGGCCAGTGCAGCAAGAGCGGCTCGCCTATATGTGGGCAACCTGCCATGGACGGTAGGTCATCGCCAACTAAGGGAATACTTTGCGCAGTTTGGGCCAGTTCAAAGTGCTCGAGTGGTGTTTGACCGCTCCACTGGTCTTAGCAAAGGCTACGGCTTTATTGAGTTTGTGAGTGCCTCTTCATCGGCAGAAGTAAATAATAAACCCCAACATACTTTAGAAGGTCTGAATCTAACTGTTCAGGTTCAGAATAATTAGTAAGCTCCCTATTCATAATGGCCGAAGGACTTCCAGATTACCCTGATTCAGATTTCTCAGAAGATGACTTGTCACCCCTTGATATATCTTTCAATCTAGCAACTAACCATGTAAGAAAGATTACAGGGTCACTTGACACCAATAAGCTACTAGACCTTTATGCACTTTTCAAACAAAGTACAGAGGGCAAATGTGAAACCCCCAAACCTAACTGGTATGATGGGAAAGGAAGAAAAAAATGGGAAGCTTGGAATAAACTTGAAAACATGCCCAGTGAGAAAGCAAAAGAAAAATATATCTCACTTGTGCAGGAATATGACTCGGAATGGACTGCGCAAACATCCCCAAACAATTTTGCTACAAAAGACTTGTGGGTTGCCGTGTCGTCATTACAATATACTCCGGAACCTGAGCTAGCTGTCAATGAGCTATCTCTAATTGATGCTGCAAGAGAAAACTGTGGTGAACGTGTTAAACAGCTCCTTCAAGCAAACCCTGAGCTTCGTAATAATAGAGATGAAGATGGCTTAACAGCTCTACACTGGGCTACGGATCGAAATTCTACAGAGGCTTTGATAGCTGCTCTAGAGGGAGGATGTCCAGTGAATGCTGTTGATAGCTCAGGCCAAACTGCCTTGCACTATGCTGCATCTTGCGGTCACATTGAATCCTCTAAAATTCTTATTTTTGCTGGAGCTGCTTTGACAAAGGATGAAGATGGCCAGACACCTCTGGATCTAGCTGAAAATGATGAAATAAGGAAGATACTGGAAGTCTTGTTAGAAGTAGATTAGTTTTATTTGGCACATATACCTAGTTATTGGAATAAATTATAATCCACTAAGTACACGTATTTTATATTTATGTTGTAACTAGCAAACCCGGCCCTCCTGGCCCGGCTTCACCAGACCCCGATAGCAGAGCATAAATAATAGAAATTTATAAAAAAAAAATAGGCGCAGGTAATAAACAAAAGAAAAGACACGCAATAAGAAACGCGTGAATTATTCACGCGTTTCTTATTGTTGCCTGCGACTCGAGGTTGCGGTTTCAATTCCCCCCTCGGGACAAATGTTTGTAATAAGGCTATATACCTATCTATAAAATAGTACCCATAACACAATCTCTGCTTAGCTTGTGGCTAGATGATGCTATGTGGATTGTCCAGCATTATTATAATGCTGGACAATCCACATAGCATCATCTAGCCCCAAGCTAAGCACAGTTTGTGTTATGGGTACTTTTTTATAGAAAGGTATATAGCTATAGTACAAACATTTGTCCCGAGGCGGGAATTGAACCCGCAACCTCCAGTCGCAGGCGAACGTCCGCTGCTGAGGTAGACAGCCAAAGAGGATCTCCATAGTACTAAAAATCGATATGTAAACTTTGTAACAAACCACGACACAAAAAACTAACTCGCCTAAAGAAATTAAGTGATACCTATCTCAGCCAAATCAAAAATTTATGATTTTGGCGGGAGTTAATTCCGCGGTCTCGTATAGGTACGAGTAGAGCACAATCCCGTATTTAGGGGAAGGTCGCGGGTTCAAGTCCCACCGAAATCTGAAATTTTTGGCATATCATTTAATTTCTTTGAGACTCACTTGCAACAAAAAATACATTGAAGGAAGTATCTGAAATCGACTAGTAGGTACTTTAAATTAAATTGCGTATAAAAAGACGCGGCAACGGAGTTACGGTGAAATGAGTCCCAAAACCCACTTTTTGACTGTACGAAAAATGATTTTATAGCAAAAAAACATGTATTTTTTTTTATGAGCATCAAAAGTTTGATTCTAGTTACTATTAGTAAGTTATGGGAGTCGAAACACAAGCGCCTAACTTGACTCGATACAAAAAAGCAAAAGCAAATTTTTCTTAAATCTTAATTTTACGCTACAATGTAGTGTTAGCTAGTAAATAAAACTGCTTCTGTAAAATGAAGAAAACTTTGCTTTTTAGTTTATAGATCAGAATCTGTTTAGTAATTTAAGACTTAATTCATAGGGGTGTCATATCATCAAAACCCTGTATAAAAATAATAAAAAATTAAAAAAAAAACCTATGACATAGTTTATAACAAAGTCGCTTCCCGCTGTCTGTCTGTCTGTCCCTCTATAAACGTATGCTTTGATCTTTAAAACTACGCAACGGATTTTAAAGCAGTGATTTAGTTTGATAGATAATTTGCATGTTTTAGAGGAAGGTATAATTTGCACCCGTGCGAAGCCAGGTAGGCCAAACATAGGGTAACAGGGATTTTGTTATGGGTACTATTTTATAGATAGGTATATAGCTTTTATTCCCAACACTGCATTTATTCCCTGCAAGAGTTTTTAGATTTTGATTTATAGCCAGCATAGTTAATAATAATAAGTTTTTCTTAAAATTCAATTTTAGAATAAAATAGTCTTTATATTAGTGTAATTATAATTATGTTATTCTAAGTTTAAATAAATTATGATCTCGTATCAAAACATAAGACAGGTTTAGGTATTGTTACTTAGTACATATAAAAAATATTCTGATATTTGATTGTTAAACTTGTAAATTATATAAATGTATATATTTAATTTCATGGATATGTAAGTAGGTACCTAATTTAAGTGCATTATGTTTCTAATAATATGTGTTGCCACCTAGCACAAATGTTGCAATGCCCTGACAGTGTGCGTTACCCCAGCAGAAAAGTTTCTTCTAGAATGAAGTGAGTTACACAAATAATTAGTGCGTTCTACGCTGTAAATGTGCGTCAAGTTAAAAAAATTGTGCATGTTCACGTTTTGGAATAAAACGCAAAATTCATTTCCTGCTGGGGTAACGTTTTTCCAGCAGGAAGATTCTAAACGAATGACCCTAGACAAATTTGACTTATATGGGCAGATAGCTTATATTTGTGTATAAACGAGGGTCTAAAAATAAAATTTGTGCGTCTTAAGGTTTTCGAGATATTCAATTTCCTGCTGGGGTAACGTTTTGCAAAAGCTTGTTTCTCGGAAACCATTGAATGTGCATCTACAAAACATACATACACTAGTAGCTTATAATTAGTGCTTATTTATGAAATAGTAAAATTTTCAAAAATATGTACAGTTTTTATGTAACCTTGTTTTTCTTTGAAACCTTAAAAAAATTCTAGCTCTTTAATGGACAGACATAGAGGTTCATTGTAAACGGTGTTCGGTTCTTGCTGTTATTCTTTGTAACCATAAAAAGTTTCAAGAAGATTCATACACGCGTTTTTGAATAATATCGATTAAGACGTAACTGATAAGGTCATAACTTTGACGTCAAAATACAAGAAACCTTTCAACCCAAGATTGTAGGTAATAAAAAAACCATTAGTGCGTTCCATGATAATTATATCCTGAAAATTTCAGCTCTCTACGTCTCGTATTGAGCTAGTTGTAAAGGAATGACTGAAATAAGAGTTACACTTCTTAATCACCCTTATTCTACCAGGTGATACGACCAAATTCGAATGACCACTAAAAAGCGACTGTTTCGACTTGACATATTGATGACCTTTTTAATTTTGCTACCGAGACGCATTGGCCCTTGTACCCTCGAGTACAAAAGATATGGATAATTTTTGCCAACTATTTTATAAGGAATGAAACATTAAAAATAACATAATGTACCTATGACTATAATATCTAAAGACAGTAGAAAAACAGCTGAAAAGTAACTTGTCTGTTTGTTATACTCTCCATCCTTTCAGTTAACTCTATGCCAAAAATCAAGTCGATTGGTTGCTTAGTTAGGGCGTAAGGAAGGACGAACAAACAAATAAATACCTAAACAAATACATTTTCGCTTTTATAATATTAGTTAGGGTTAATGATTCGAATCAACATCCTAACTAATATTATAAATGCGAGTGTTCTTTTGTTTGTCCTTCCTTCACGCCCTAACTAAGCAACCAATCGACTTGATTTTTGGCATAGAGTTAGTTGAATGGACAACAATTACAATAAGTAACATATTGTAATTGTTGTTGACGACGATCTGGCGCGGCGGGTGAAGGTCCGCCTGCGACGCAGGAGGTTGCGGGTTCAATTCCCGCCTTGGGACTAATGTTTTTACGAACTGCAAATATTTATCTCGGTTGTTCTGGGTATTTTCTTTGTATGTAAAAAGTGTCTATCTATGTTATATATGGTATTATGTATATCAGTCATCTAGTACCCCATAACAAAAGCTCTGCTTAGTTTGGGGCTAGATGATGTTGTGTAGATTGTTAAACATTATTTATTTTTATTTTATTTATTTATATTTATATAGGCTACTTTTGTTTACCCCCTAGATATATAAATTTGAATTTAACGCGGGTGAAACCGCGGGGAACAGCTTATTATCAATAAACAAATTCTTTATATTATTTGATTGTTATTTTCTTTGTCAATAAAGAATTTATATATAAACAAAAAATCATAAAGGAAACAAATTAATTAAAGACATATTATTTATATTTTTAATTAGCTTTAAATCACAGATCAATTAGTCAACAGGTATGGTTTACAAATCACAGATCTCATTTTACCTGTAAGGTATTAAATTATGTTTTAAAATAGCATATTATGCTTATAGGTATATTAGGAACATATATTAGGCACTCATAACATTAGAAGTAGGTACTTAAAATTATTAGGCCTTGGTAATCGTGGCTTAAGAATTGACCCCTACAACTCAGCCCGCTGATGTCTTAAAAGTCTTCTACTAAATAATACTACCAGTATAATATATACAAACTATACATATATGTATATATACAAACTATTAAAATCACTTATGTAGGAATACAATCCTCGAAAAACTTTACCCTACTTCGTACGTTAAAAAGATAGGTAGGTACTTACCTACTGTCTTGGACCTAAAATATGTAGTTGGCAAAAATTATCCATCTTTTGTACTCGAGTGTACCAAGGCCCAATGCGTCTCGGTAGCAAAATTAAAAAGGTCATCAATATGTATGAAACAGTCGCTTTTTAGTGGTCATTCGAATTTGGTCGTATCACCTGGTAGAATAAGGGTGATTAAGAAGTGTAACTCTTATTTCAGTCATTCCTTTACAACTAGCTCAATACGAGACGTAGAGAGCTGAAATTTTCAGGATATAATTATCATGGAACGCACTAATGGTTTTTTTATTACCTACAATCTTGGGTTGAAAGGTTTCTTGTATTTTGACGTCAAAGTTATGACCTTATCAGTTACGTCTTAATCGATATTATTCAAAAACGCGTGTATGAATCTTCTTGAAACTTTTTATGGTTACAAAGAATAACAGCAAGAACCGAACACCGTTTACAATGAACCTCTATGTCTGTCCATTAAAGAGCTAGAATTTTTTTAAGGTTTCAAAGAAAAACAAGATTACATAAAAACTGTACATATTTTTGAAAATTTTACTATTTCATAAATAAGCACTAATCATAAGCTACTGGTGTATGTATGTTTTGTAGATGCACATTCAATGGTTTCCGAGAAACAAGCTTTTGCAAAACGTTACCCCAGCAGGAAATTGAATATCTCAAAAACCTTAAGACGCACAAATTTTATTTTTAGACCATCCTTTATACACAAATATAAGCTATCTGCCCATATAAGTCAAATTTGTCTAGGGTCATTCGTTTAAAATCTTCCTGCTGGAAAAACGTTACCCCAGCAGGAAACGAATTTTGCGTTTTATTCCAAAACGTGAACATGCACAATTTTTTTAACTTGACGCACATTTACAGCGTAGAACGCACTAATTATTTGTGGAACTCACTTCATTCTAGAAGAAACTTTTCTGCTGGGGTAACGCACACGCCCTGACAGGGTGCATGCTTGATAACTATATTAGTTCTACTTTACTATAGGATCTATGGATCTACAGCATGTCTCGCAATAAAGAATCTTGATTCTTGAACCTAGCTAGGTAATTCAATGAATCGTCTACGTGTTCCTTAATACTCATTCGAAATATAATAATACCATAATCGTCTAAAGTATTTATTACTAGCTGATGCCCGCGTTTTATCGGGATAAAAAATAGCCTTTATGTTATTCCAGGTCCTAATCTATACCCATACATAGGTACCAAATTTCAGCCTAATCGGTTCAGTAGTTTTTGCGTGAAAGAGTAACAAATATCCATATATCCATCCATACAAACTTTGACATTTATAACATTAGTAGGATTTTAGAAGCAAAACACAGGTTTAAAAAAACTAGTGAATTTTCGCGCGGGCCGATCATTCTTCGGCTCTTGCTTTCCTCTCTCGCCTTCCCCGCGCGGCGTGCGCTCGTCTTTGTCTCGCAAACCGATCCCACTTCGACTCAAGTTTGGGTGATTTGCATAAAAACATTACTTAGCGAGTTTGGCTAGTGTAATGTATGTATAGGTTATTTTTTCTCGAAAGTAGTAGGTAGTAACTCTGTCAGTTACCATTTCAAGCCTAATGGCTAAACAGATCATAATAAAATTTTGTCAGGATGGTAAATGGTATCCCGGGGATGGGCATACATAAGCTATCTACTTGAAAGGGAGTGCGAAGCCACGGGCAGCAGTTAGTATTGTTATTTAGCTCTTTGTGGTTTAGTTTACTCGACGCATGCCAGGAAAACTCCCAGTCGCCATGATTTTTTTCGGGGATTTGCCATGGACGAAGAAAAAAGGTATACCTAACCTAACCTTCTACATATTTCCGATCGAAACCAACAAACAAGGTATGCTCTTTCCTTTTGAGACACGATGGTCACGTTGGGTGGCTCTTGTGACGTCATCATCGCCGCCATCGGCGAATGAGAAGACAAGACGAATTTGTTTCCTGGTGATACCAGTAGCGTAAAATCGTAACTCCCTGATCTAAGTTCTCTGATGAATCTGATAAAACCCGAGGATAAAACTATGTGGTTTTGTATTTATCAATTACTTATCAGGGAGTTACGATTTTACGCTACTGCGTAAAATCGTAACTCCCTGATCTAAGTTCTCTGATGAATCTGATAAAACCCGAGGATAAAACTATGTGGTTTTGTATTTATCAATTACTTATCACATCGACTCGTGTTTAACTAATGCTGTTTTGACTGATTTAACAAACATAATTGACGATAGTAATTTTTTATTGATTTTTCAATTGACCCATATTACATTTGTTTCCCAACTTCCACATTTTTGTTGAAATAAAGTGGCAAATGGACATTGGATAGTTATCTCACAAGAGCCACTCCCGGAGGGGCAGACCTTATTTTCTTGGATCATGCCTAAACAAGCTTAATTATTTTTATCGTCCCGCGCCTGGCAACACATGGGAGGGACTTTTTAGACCATAGACAACAAGGCATGGCATCCCGTTTTCTTAGAGTTCCATCAAAAAGGAGGAAACGGAACTTTTCCAATTCTTTTTGTACTAGATACCTACTTATTTTCAGTGGATGTCTAGATTGTCTACCTTCCATCGAAGATATCCACACATCAGCCAGTCTTAATCTACAGCAGGACATAGGCCCTGGTGTATTTACCCATAAGCTATGTGGGCCATGGCCCAGGGCGCCAGGCTACGAGTACGAGGGGCGGCGTTGCAAGCCGCCCCCTGACACGGTTACAAGCTATTTTGATACTGCTTAACTTATATACAAAATTTCAGAACCCTTCGGGAAAGTATTACACGCACTTGACCTATGTTTTTTTTTATTTAATATGTTTTTCATTCATTCATTCAGTGTTCCTTCATGCGGCCGCCGCCGGCAGCCAAGCCATTTTAGTCCGTACGTGGTCCTGCGGTCCGTAGTTATTGTTTCACTTCTTTCTTTTCTTTGATTTTCTATTAGTTTATTATAAAGCAGGGTTATATAGTTTATTCTTTTAGTTATCTCCCCGCAAAGTTATAGGTACTTTGTTTGTGTAAGAAACGGACAGTCATGAGTGATAATAACAAAGCACTAACCCATGCCGTCGCTTTGGATTGTGAAATGGTTGGAGCAGGACCTCGGGGTTGCATTTCAATGGTCGCGAGAGTGTCCGTTGTCAACGAGTATTATTATTGCTTATACGATACCTACGTTTTCCCTACTAAGCCGGTAAGTGAGTGACCGCGCTGTTCAAATTTCAATTGACAGATTTTAAGTGACATTCAATAAATCCTATGCTATGTCTGAGCCAAGGAATTTATATAGGTACTAACCTTAGTATATAAATTCCTTAGCCTGACCTCAACAACCATAATTATACCATTTTTATACCTATTATAATTTATAACACAAACAATACAACATAATATGCCGTGTTTTAAAAAACGGTAAACCGACTTCATATTCCCTTACACAAATGTTTTGCGGGATAAATAGTAATCCCCTGGGGATAAAAATTTTATGGGACCCCCTCGGGATTATTTTTTAAACAATAGAGAATAGTGAATTTTCAAAATCTATAATTCGCGAAGTCGGTTAAAAAGAGATTACTGTGCGATGCTAATACAATGTAATGTACGTATACCTACCTAACTAGGATTAGGTACCTATAGGCCAAAGATTTAAATCGTAAACCATTTAAATAGGCATTACATCGTCATCCATCTTAAAGAACGCGACTACGCGATTCTCGGTTGCGCGAATTTCAGTCGTACGAATCCACAGTCAAACATATTATCTACCTATTTATTTATTTATGAACTCCCAACAATAATTTGGCGTGTTTTATAAAACGATAAACCGGCTTCAAATTCCCCTACTTTTACACTGTTCTTACGTTTTACGGGATAAATACTAATCCCCTTGGGATAAAACTTATGAGACCACCTCGAGATCATAGCAGCGAGTTTTTACTCTAGGTACCTCAACCAGTCAGTCAATTGTGTGCAGTTACGGTAGTCGAGATCGAGAATTTAATTACCCCTAGTACTATGAGTTCCTTTCGCAATTTAGCGCAACATGAACACTCCCAAATGTGTACCCAGTGTGTGCTATACGAGTACAATAGTGTAGTCATCAAACGAACATAAAATAAAACAAAATAATTATTCAAATTTTCATGATTTCATTAAACATTTAATCCGAATCATAAATAATTTGTAGCAAAATTATATATATATAATATTTACAACAGTACTGACTAAAGTACCTGACCAGACCCACGAAACAAGACAGTCCTATTGGTATTTAAAAACAAAAGAAATCGATCAAGCCGGGGGTGGCAACCAGTCACTTCACAAAAAATCACCCTTGTGGTGGTAAGGCAGATCTTGTGCGCTGATAGTACCTATGTATGTCGAGATCATTTTCTATACAAAAGTGAAAGAATTTTCAAAATCGGTTCATTAATAATTATTACAATACAATACAAAACTCTTTATTGTACACCACAAAGACACATAAAACACATAGATATTAACATAAACAAGTACAATGGGCGGCCTTATCGCTTAGAAGCAATTTCTTCCAGGCAACCTTAGGATGGATAGAAAATTTTCAATTTAAGAAAGCAAGGGTGTATACAACATTAATACATAAAATAAGATTAACAACAATATACTTATAGTAGAAAATATATTATTTATTTGTAATAAATAAATAAATACCAAGATATAGAATAGATAGGTACCAATAATTACTTTTCTGACAGATAAAATAGTTTGACGCGAGCTTTAAAAACAGGTAGAGATCCAGCTTTCATAATAGACTCAGGTAGTGCGTTCCACAACTTTACGGCCTGGATAGAAAAGGAAAATTATTCATTATGGTAGAATCGCTGGAAGACCTTAGCAGGATGCTCAGACACCTCAACACCGTTTCCCGACCAATGGGTCTAAAACATGTAAGACAAATATCATTTGAGGTATAAATAATGCAAAAATTTAAATCTTTGGTATAATGCCCATGTCGCACCCTTACCGGTCTATGTTGGGAACGATGTTATCGAAGTTGTTGTTCAGTATGTCTACCTAGGCCAAACGGTCCAACTAGGTAAATCCAACTTCGATAAGGAGGTCAATCGGTACGAATCCAACTCGGATGGGCAGCGTTCGGGAAACTTCGCAATATCTTCTCGTCACAGATACCGCAGAGCCGCAAAACGAAAGTCTTTAAGGGCCTACAATACCTCACCATTGTGTGAAAAGGATAGGCTTGGGATTTCGCGTTCATATGAGCGGGACAGAGTAGAACGTCATAACCGCAAAAATAATGTTTTTGTTTTTTTACGGTAAAATTAATAGTAATTTTGAAAATCTAAAACACACACCGTCTGCTTTATACTCTGATTGTTTACTGTACAAAGTATCAAGGCTTATTTTAAAGTATCTATTGAATAGCGACGGTTTAAAGTACAGTTTAGAGTGAACTTTGTTTTTTTTTTCTATCGAGAAAATTTCATGTAATCCTGTTTTCGGAACACTAGTAATCTAGCATCAATCCTGAACTATAACATATTAAAATCTCAAAGTAAATGCTTCAGAATTGTGGAAGATATGATCGTTGACAATAACTGATTTCAGATAGTATCAACTCTTAACCAATGTGTGTTATCTACCAGTGATGACTTACGGATCCGGGACGTGATCGCTCACTACAAGCCTTGTGCATTGCATAAGCTCAAAGTCACCCAGCGAGCTATGGAGAGACCTATGCTCGGAGTTTCTCTACGCGATAGAGTCCAGAATACGGAAATTCGTAGAAGAACCAAAGTTACCTACATAGTTCTCAGAATTAGCAGGCTGAATTGGTAAACATAGCTAGTAGAACCGATAACCGTTTGGGAGTAAAGGTTCTCGAGTGGCGACCGCGATGCAATGCGAAACGAAGTGTGGGAAGACTCGATGGAGCGACGACATCGTAGTGGTCCCAGAGAGTCGTTGGATGCTCAGGACCGCTATTCGTGGCGTCGTTTGGGTGAGGCCTATGTTCAGCTGTGGACGTATACGGGATGATGATGTTGAATTTTTATAAATAGCCGCAGCCGTAAATACTTCCACGTCCATCGCAAGTATTTCGCCAGGCAGCAATGAGCCATGCGCCATTGTGTGAACACCAAGTGCTCGTGTCCTACAGTTGTGCATTGCAAAGCATGGCCCATCACAGGCCTTTGTGTACCAACTGGGGACTTAAAACATGTAGATGTTCAATTTCAAAACCGGTTGCGGGCATGACTTGACGCTGTGTTTTTAGAAAGTGTTTTAATTTATCTTTAATTGATTTGTTACCAGTTCTCCACAGCTGGTTTAATCCATAGGAATATAAGAAATACAGTTTTTTTAATTAATTAATTTAAGTTTTTTTACTTTTTAAGAACTTACAAGAAAAGAAATCCAACTAATCCTAATATTATACGTATAAATGTCAATGTGAGTATGAATGTTTGTTCCTCTTTCACGCATAAACTACTGAACTGATTGGGCTGAAATTTAATATGGTTACAGTTTGTGGCCTGGAATAACAAAGGCTATTTTTTATCCCGATTAAACGCTGGTAGCAGCTACTTGATTATAACTATGACATTTGGTGTCACAAGGTGGTAAATTTATCAATAAAATTTAAATACAATGTTGATTTTAGGCATACGTTAAACGTGCCCGCGACTGGATCGGATCTGATCCGACTCCAGATGGGTTCGGATACGTATCCAGGATACGACTTTGCGGATCTGTTTGGATCCGCCTGCAGTTTCGGTTCCTACATTTCCATTGGATCTGTTTGTATAGGACACGTTTGTTTCGGTGGATCTAACGAATCTATGACAAATACTTTCCTGTTTTTTTACAATCATTGTTCTAGATTAGTGAGTAGGTAGTTACAAAACTTCTGGGTTCATAAGACTATACTATAGTATTGTAGTACCTACTAGACATGTGCGCGCCGATGCCCATTTGATCGGCGGCGGCGGCTGGTGTCAAATTTGTCGGCGGCGGCGGCGTCATCGGCGTGGGTGTGAAAATTAGTAAAAGAGACCTAAATCCTTATTAATTACACTTTTTATTTATTCACTTATCAAAATTATATGGCATGCTTACTCTAGTAAGCGTGATCAGATAAATCATTATGTTAAATTATGAGCAAGTGAAGCGAGCTGTGAAATAATTAACGTTTTTTTCGGATGTTTGGGAAAAGTAAGCATGAAATTCCATGACAAAAGAAAATAACAGTGAGTGAAGCAAGTCCTGAAAATCTTAATTTCTTTGCGGTGGTAGATTTAAACCTTTGAATATAAATAAAGGCAAGCAGAGCAATCCGTGGCGTAAGAATGTCGATCCCTCCAACTCAGCCCGTGGATGTCGCAAGAATCGACTCAGGGCACCTACCAGAGGACGGGCAGCAGCTTCCTTCTGAGAATTTTCAAAATCTACCTACACCGGTGATCCGCCGCAGAAATAAAACACAGACTCTCGGGGGTCACACTTTGCAGTTAATCGCAGAGATAATCGAAATGAAGCTCTAGTCTTCGGCAGATATGTCAAGATACGGCGTGATCAATAGACAGATCTCGAAGTCCATACGACCCGATTTGCGCTCATACAATACTAACAGTATTGTTAGTGCAAAATAATGGAACAAGGGCTCCAAGGTGTTAGCAAGAGATTTGTCTTTTGGACAAAGCCAGTTGACGAAGCTGAAGACCGATAACGGCAGCATCATTTCTTCCAAGCTTGCGATCTAGAGGTTGAAAAGTTTTATGACAGCTCTACATCTAATCACAATGCCCTGTAAACAACAGGACAGGTTATGCAAGAACCCGTTTAACCCTACACTATACCAAAGATATCCCGGACGTCAGCCTTTACGAGATAAGGACGGTTCTCGAACAGCTTAAAAACAACAAGGTACCGGGGGTTGACGGAATCACGCCAGAACTTCTGCAAGCGGGTATGTACTTAAAGTCCTTCACAAGGTGTTTAACCACTCATTCTCGAGGGACAAACGTTGAACACGAGCGTGGTGGTACTGTTCCTTAACAAGGGTGATAAAAGCCCTTCTTAGGAACTATAGGACTTATAATATAGGCTCATCTCGCCACGAGCTACATACATACGTCTATAAGCTGTTTTTGAGAGTTATCTCCAACCGTCTCTCTTGAAGGTTTGACGACTTCCAGCCTCCGGAAGCTGGGTGTCGAAAATAATTTAGTACCGTAGACCACATTCCTACGCTCCGGCAGATTATACAGAAGACAGAGGAGTATAATCTACCGTTATGTCTAGCATTTGTGAACTACGAAAGATTATTTCAGTTTTACTTAAGTAATATTAATTTTGTGACGTGTCCAAGAGTCCTGTAAGGTCTAAAAGAAATAAAGCACTTAAAAGTTTTGAGAAAGCCTTTGATTCCTGGCCGGTGCTACAGTCTCTCCAACGGTGCCAAATAGACCAGTATATCCAAGTGTTGAAGTGTTTGTAAAGCAAGGCCATTATGTCTATCCGGCTCAATACCTTCGGTTGCTGACGATATAGTCAGTGTCGCTGGAAGACCTTAGCAAGATGCTCAGATACCTCAACACCGTTTCCGGACAGGTGGGTCTTAAAATGAACATGGGTAAAGGGGGTTGACAGACGGACAGACGAACAACAAAGTGATCCTATAAGGTATCCGTTTATCCTTTTGAGATACCGAACCCTAAAATACTAATTTTGCATATAAAATATACAAAATTTGATAAGAAAAGTGATTTATTTAGCTGAATATGCAGTTTTGACGCCGATGACGCCGATGAAAACATCGGCGGCGGCGGCGTGGCCAAAATGATCGGCGGCGTGCGCCACGCCGATCGGCGCACACGTCTAGTACCTACTTATTTAAATAAGTAGGTATATTATAGATTTATTTAGCAAATTATAATATGGTATAATTTGTCTGTAGTACTTGTTTACTCGTAAATGGATCCGGATCCGTCGATCGAACACATCCGAACCCAAACCGAAGCTCAGATCCACACAGCTCCAATCGCTCGCTTCATTCATTCGACTCGATAAACCGAGACCGATGCGGCGCGGCTAACGTGTCCGCGGACACGTCCAGTCCGGAGCGGAACCACACGGATCCAGGAGCGGACACGACTCCAGGATCCGTTTGACTCCGGATCTACACACCTCTAGTTGATTTTACTCAATTGACTTTTTTATTTAATGTAAATAGAATAATCTTAATGCATTCGTTTATCGTTTTCGCTATTACGATGCATTCATCATTCGTATCGGTATCGTAATAGAAATATCATTGCACCCCTAATTTATACTGACTTCAACATTAATAGTCTTTATTTGATATGAAAATATCAAATAAACACCATTAATGTATAATGTTTTTTTTATTTATTTTTTATTGACAATGGTAAAGCGTTTGACCACCAGCTCACTCGGGAAAGTGAAGATGTGGCCTAAGATGGAGCACGCTTTCCCAGAAGGAACTTATTCACTCGGGATTTGGAGACTCCTAGATTGTACTCTACTGGAAAAACAGAAGCAGGAAGTTCGTTCCACTCTTTACCGGTACTTATAAATGAAAGTAGAGCGAAAACGTTTGGTTCGACACGGTGGTATGTCGACTAGGTATGGGGGGCGGTATTTACC
Organism: Eupithecia insigniata; assembly: GCA_947859395.1. NCBI lineage: Eukaryota > Metazoa > Arthropoda > Insecta > Lepidoptera > Geometridae > Eupithecia > Eupithecia insigniata. The sequence continues at coordinate 4,882,042 of OX402009.1, read as the reverse complement.
AGTGCGTCTGCTTGTCCGGTGGTGGAAGACGGGGGAGGTCGGGATAAGGTCATGTAAATCCTGGGCACAGTCACCAAAGTGGTCTTAAAGTGGTACTTGTAGAACAATGACAGTCTGGCAACGCGCCGTCTGTGTTCAAGGCTGTGCAAGTTATTCTCCATAAGCGAATTATCGCCTAGGTATGAGCCTAACAGCGCGTCGTTCAATCGAGTCAATAAGCATTTTGAGATATTATTTATACCTCTAAACGGTTTTATACTATTTTAAATATAAATATGTAAATCTTTACGTTAGTAAAGTTAGCATCATTCGGACTCGCAATTCTATCATTTTCCTAGAGATTTGGACGTCTCCTCACGTTAGTAACGTGAAGCGATCGAAAGCGTAGTTCCACGTCCGCACGATAGAGGCGCTGTACCAAATTGTATGGAAAAAGGAGACGTCTAGATCACGTCTCGTTACTAAAGTCAGGCCAGACTCACCCTACTGATCATACTATATATTTTTGCGTGTAATATTACTGCTTAATAATATTACACGCAAAAATATAAATACCTACATATAACAACCTTTTTTTATACGACTTCTTTGTACCTTACCTACAAACTAATTCTTGCCATCAGGGTTGAGAAAAATAAAAACATAATTATTTTCATAAAAAAACAGTCTTCTATCGGGAATAGCCCGGTCGAGTTAAAAATACTTTAAAATTCGATTTTGTCAGGTCACCGACTACAGAACGCCAATAAGCGGTATCGAGCCGCACCACCTGAAGTCTGGACGTCCTTTAACTGAGGTAAAGAAGGTAAGTAATGTTTGGGGCTGAGAACGAAAATCTATGTTTTTAATACTTAGGTACGTACCGTACATGATAAGTATACGCTTATATTTTACACATGCCAATAAGTGGCCCAAAAACACAACCCGGTGAAGGTCGTGTAAAAACTCAGTATGGGTCGTTGTTGGGGCCTTATTGTGTCGATCTACACTAGCAGCGTGCGTACGTTTTATAATCAGAGTTTAAATAGTAGGTACATTTTGGTCTAGTCAAAATCTAAGGCTCCAAGTAGGTACGTATTTTTCATAATTAATATGAAAAATACGTACCTACTTGGAGCCTATCGACTTTTTGCATAGCTGAAAGTACTGCTTGCCAACAAGATACGATATCTTAATAATAATAATAATGTGTAGCTCTCGCCTTTAGATTAATTCTCATAAAGGGCCTCTGTGCTGTTGGCTTCGGCTCCACGCATGCCTCCCAAAGGACCGAGTCACTATATGGCCCGTGATCATGGAAATGAGAAACAGAATAATAATAAATAGTATAAATACCAGATGCATCGCGATGTGGTTGCAGTTGATAAGAACCTTACCCCTCTCTCCTTAGCTAACGAGAACTGGCGCAAACCTACGGTGATGAGCATTCAGGATAGGAAGGCTATATGGGAGAGCAAAGAGCTACACGGGAGATTCTACAAGGTTCTCACAGGACCTGATGTAGATCTCCCGAGTTCAGTAAATTGGCTACGCTTCGGTGACCTCTTTGGGGAAACCGAAGGTTTTGTCTGTGCAATTATGGATGAGGTGGTAAAGACGAACAACTACCGGGAGTATATTATGAAAGATGGCACGATCGATATCTGTCGAGCGTGTCATCTTCCTGGGGAGACCCTCCGTCATATACTTTCGGGTTGTTCGCACCTTGCTAACTCTCAGTACTTGCACAGACACAATCAAGTAGCCAAAATTATACACCAGCAACTTGCTCTCCGATACGGCCTTACCGGTCCTGAAGTTCCGTATTATAAGTACACACCGGCGCCAGTTCTCGAAAACGGCCGTGCCACGCTCTATTGGGACCGATCTATCATTACAGACAGGACTATTCTCGCGAATAAGCCTGATATTGTACTGATAGATCGGTTAGAACGGAGGGCGGTGCTCGCTGATGTCACCATACCACATGATGCTAACCTCGTTAAAGCTGAGAAAGATAAACTCAGTAAATATCTTGACTTGGCTAACGAGGTTGTCAGCATGTGGGATGTTGATTCAGCGACCATCGTTCCGATAGTCGTTTCAGTTAATGGCGTAATAGCGAAGAGCCTCGATCAACATCTTATGAGACTCGCTAGGAAGTTGGATCAAGGGTCAGATTCAAAAGGCAGTACTCCTGGACTCGGCGCGTATCGTCAGGAAGTTCCTCTCTCTGCAGCCCTAGTCACCGGCCGCTTGAGCCTAGCTTCGCGGCCGGTGATCCACCGTTTGGATATATTTTTTACTGTAGATTAGTTTTATATGTTACCTATTGTATTTTCTATAGTAAAAAATGTATTTTAATGAGATTTAAAATAAATGAAGTGAAAAAATAATAATGTCATAATCAGGGACGAGCGAAAATTATTTTTTACCTCGTCCCTGGCCATAATAATATGATGCCATGCTCTGTTAACAATATGTATCTAGGCTTTATACCGTGGCAGCCGCAATGTGTCAATTTGAAAGGGTATCTTAGTATAGGGGAAGTAGGACATCCTACTATATTATTAATTATTAACTGTAATTATAAATTTGAAAGTAACTATCTATTACCTTTTCACGCCTAAACTGCAGAACGGATCTCAATGAAATTTGGCAGGGAGGTAGATAGTTTCCCAGGGACGGACATAGGGTACATGAAAAGAGCGTGCGAAACCGCGGGTAGTAGCTATAGTCTAACAATAAAATCATAACATACTGACTGAGATACCCCCGACGACCTCAACCGCAACTTACGTTGAGCTTACCTATCTCAAGTCATTTTTGACAGTTTTTAATGAATATATGTCAAAAAGTCGAGGCTTGGAAATGTTTTTTTAAATATTTAAATTAATAGTCTTTGTTCCTTCCAAAAATTAGAATTCTCGATATTATCATCAAACCAAACTCATGGCTCAGATTGTACCTCAACATAGGTTTAGATCCAGAATAATTGTAATTTGTCTTGTGATATCATATCGCCCTATCTACGCGAATAAGTTAGTATAAATAACTACAAAGATATATTTCATTATTAGGTGGTAGCTGATCAAATAAGGGGCGGCATCTTGGTTGGGCATGATGTCGAAAAAGATTTAAAGGTCTTGGGGCTATGCCACCCGGATTGGATGATACGCGACACTGCTTATTACCCTGCGATACGACCGGTAAGTTCATTGCACAGGACGACTATTTCTCGTGTCGTTTGACGAAGGACTAACTGTTAGGCCCTTCTCCCATTACGATACGCCCGCGCGACTCTAGTCTCGGAGACTAGTCGCCACGAAGGATCTCACATACAGTTATATGGAGACTCTCACACTACGATACTGGTATTCTACGCGTTCGCGACTAGTCTCGCGATACCCGCCGTGTTGGTCGCTTGTGCGTCGCGTCTCGCGCGTTTCTCTAAATTTAGTATTTCGTTGATGTATAGCTGGTTTTAATAATTTAACAAGATGCAAGTAGGTCTCTTTAGACATTCGGTAGAAAGATAAAAAAATCTTATCATCATGTTGTAGTTCTTGTGCGGCTACAAAAACTCTACAATTTACGTTTCTTTCAATATATGGATGGATCCAGTATTTTCTACTCTTGCGTTGACGTCTTCTATTTCTATAAAACAGAAAAACTGCATGAGCTTCTTCCTCACTGGAGTCGCTCGACATAACGTCCGTCTACAAAAAACGAGTTTGCACAAATGATGAATTTAGTAATTTTTCAGTAGCATAATATGCGAGCGTCGCGTAGCGAACATGTATCCAACTAGTATTATACTCGAGTATCGTACCCTACAAGTATCGTAATGGGAGAAGGGCCTTAATCTTTCTGGTCCGTGAAATATACATTTTAGATTCTAGTTTCGACCATCAACACAAAAAAGTTCTTTTCAGTTTGAAGCTCACCGACAGAAGCTAAATGGCTAACTGCTGTCTTTCTGCTCCGAAATAGAGAGCATCTCTCAGACATGATAGCTGCAGCCAATAGCCCGGCTACACGCTCAAACATTTGTGCATGCATGATTGCACATTTAGCACTAACACAGTTTGAGCAAGCAAGATGGAACGTGTGGCCGGGCTCAAACCAGTTTGCGCAAGCAAGATGGAGCATGTGGCCAGGCTCATCTTGCTTGAGCAAACTGGTTTGTGCAATCATGCATACACAAATGTTTGAGCGTGTAGCCGGGCTAAAAAAGAGCATCTGTTTACTATGCTAACTAAGCGAGACTTTCGTCCTAGTAAGTACACTAACGCGCTAAACGTAAAACCACAAACCAAAACCAACCTCAAAGCAAAAGAGAATTGCTTTATAAACCCCAGGACCGAGGGTTCGTCACCCCCGAGTTGAAGCCGGAGCAAAGAGGCAAAGCCTCAAGGCCCCCCTCCGTGCCCCCAACAAGTGCCGGAATGTAGTACGTAAAACCCAGGGACTGATTTGGTTACCCGTTCAAGGGTTTTCTATAGGGTTTTTTTGAAGAAGTTGTTTTAAAACCCTTTGCTTATGGGTTACACTTTCAATGAATAACCGACTTTTAGGGGTAACCCTTTCAAAACCCTTTCGACTGTGTTATCTATTGAAAGAGTTTTGGGTTTTAGATAGATTTGATAACCCCTACGTTTGGGGTTACCCTTTCCATCATTGTAACACGGTTACCCTGTGCATTACTAGGTACCTAATCCTAGGATTAGATAGTAAATCATCATCATCATGAAGGTTGCGGGTTCGATTCCCTGCCTGCAGTCTTTCGCAGGTTGTCATACCACCTGGCCTGAAGCCGTCCTACACTACGTTTAACGAGTGGTGGTCTCCACTCAAGAACACGTTTACCCCAGTGGCTGTCGGTTCTTCGCAAGATACCTATGGCCGGCCCACTGCCACTTCAGCTTGCTAATTCTTAGAATGTCGATGACTATGGTTCTCTGTCCGATGAACTTACCTATTCGTTACGTTCATCATTTAGGTACATTCCTATTCCTATCCTTCCGAAAAACTCAGGGCATAGCTCGCTGCGCGACTTTGATTGAAGTTCTAAGTCGCGCAGCGAGCTACGCCCTGAGTTTCTTGAGTGCTTTGAACTGCCGGACCAACCCTACTGTTTTATTTTAAAGTAAGTATACTACAAACTAATCTCTATTTGATTAGCGTAAGGGTGAAAATAATATTTTTTTATGTGTAAAGAGCGCCGCCGCGCCCCGACCGGCGCGTGTCGGCGCGAGCGGCGCGAACTCAAAGCGGGTTGCGGCACCTTTGACCTTATAGCGGCAAATTGTTTGATGTGCCGGTGGCAATTGTCTTAATTTTATTGTCATTCGCCACTTGGACTCGGAAGTAGGAACTAGGAACATCGTAGTGAGTTAAGTTTAAGTGAGTGAATGATGTCTTTGCCGAGAAGAGATGCCGTGCATAGATAGTTTGAATACGACGCAGAAAACAGCAATAGCAAATGCAAATTATGCCGAAATTATATTAAAGTAACTGAACTATAAATCTTACCTACATGTATGTATATATATTTATATATATTTCCAGAGTAGGCAGAAGCAGAACTTACAGCCAACCCGATAGGTACCTTACCTACCTAAATGTAAGTAGGTTCCTACTTAGGTTTGAAGACCTCTGTGCCGCGGTGGGCGAAGGTCCGCCTGCGACGCAGGAGGTTGCGGGTTTGATTCCGGCCTCGGGACAAATATTTGTACCATCTGCAGATATTTGTTCAGGGTGTTCTAGTCGTTTTCTATGTAGGTATAATAAAAAATATCTATCTATGTAGGTACTCGTATTGTATTACCTGTATACCTATCAGTTATCTACTACCCATAATACAAACTCTGCTTAGCTTGGGGCTAAATAATGCTGTGTGATTTGTCCGGCATTATTTATTTACTTATCTTGGGGCTAGATAATGCTAATGTGGATTGTCCATTTTTAATTTTTATTTTAGGTAGGTAAGGTGTCTAAGTAGGTATTATTAAGGAAATTTCGTAGTAGTCGGTACCTAGGTGCCTAACTGCCTACCTACTCACTAACTTTTAGTGAGTACCTAGGTAGTCACATAAAGTAGGCAGGTACCTAATCTGTGACCGAAATAGGTAGGTACGTACTTATAATGTAGATAGATATACAAAATATCTAGATAGGTTAGTTGGTACTTTATCTACCTATAATGTATCTACTAACCTACCTAGGTTAGGTACCTAGACCACAGATTAGGTAATCTTACTTCGCCTAGACTACCTAGGTAGTGTAGACTACCTAGGTAGTGTAGATTGCTGATAGATTGATGCCTACAACAAACTTAGTAGGTACCTAAGAAAATAGGTAGGTACCTACTTACCTAAATTTAAGCTCAAGTTGCGTTTCAAGAAGTCTCGCGGCTATAGGTACATATGTACATATATATTAATCTTTTCGCGGATCCATTCGGGAATCTGTATCCTTGGTAACGCACTGCCCGCGCCGTCGCCTCCTGGCCAGATTGACTGCAGTTGTTCGGCGACCCGAATTAAGGCTATAATTCAGCGAAATTTGACGTGGAATATTTGTAAACAAACCGCTCATACTTAAAATTACAATTTACTCTGTTATGTTATGATGTATTTTAATACACAATTTAAATTCCTTGTCAATTTGAGATCGTTCCTTCAATAAATATTGCTAACAAATATAAATATCTAAAACTCGACGCCTAGCATGCGTCATGTACTTTTTTTGTTATTGTTTGTTTACAAATATTTCATGTGGAGTTTGGCTTGAACAGATCTCAGTATTTTATACGTCTGCATACGTTTTGTCTTCGGTTTACGAAAATACGACCATATTTCAGAGTTCCGAACAAAACTAAAATGGCTTCCTATCCGTCTCCGCAGAAATTCCCACATCCTTCTCTTCTTCATAATATTCTCTATAATCCTGTCACTCCCTTCTATTTAAAGGAGCGTTTTGAATTTCTCCATGATTCACATGCTCATCCCTCCCGTCCTCCGGTCGTTAGAAAATCTTGTGTTAAATATGCCACCTCACCGAACAACTTTCTACGACAAATCCTTTTCGATCCAGGCCATAAGGTTGTGGAATGCACTACCAGAGTCGACGAGAAAAGTACTATCGTTGCCAGTTTTTAAAAATCGAGTCAAGGAGTTTTTCCTTTCGGACAATTGAATATTGTTACTTTACATAGACTATTTATGTAGGTATTTTATTTTATTTTAGTATATTGAAGTTAGTATATTGAATATATTTTAGTAGGTTTATATTTCAATTGATTATATTTATTTATCTATTATTATTAGGTATTTATAATGTTATGTAAATATTTATCTTAAATCATCTTTGGTACACCCCCTGCCTTTCTTAAATTCACAATTCTCTCCATCCAAAGGTTGCCTGGAAGAGATCGCTTCTAAGCGATAAGGCCGCCCATTGTACTTGTCCGTCCATGTAATATCTCCCTGTAATGTTGTTTTTCTGGTGTACAATAAAGAATTTTTGTATTGTATTGTATTGTATTTTCGGGATCCTCACCCGCGCCGCCGCTGCCGCGGTTTTAAAAATATTTTTTCAAATCATTTGTAATTGTAAGTAGGTATGTATGCATTAGGCGCTCATTAGGGGAGGCCTATGTCCAGCAGTGAACTGATAAACGCTGATGATGATGATGATGATGATGATGATAATGTATGCATACCTATCGAACAACGTTAGTCAGTGTTCAGATATTTAACTGAGTAGTCATTTCAACTGCAATAGAAATGATAATCACAGTGTAACACTAAAAACCGTTAAAAACCACATACAATGAGGTAACTTCTTTAATCGGAAAGGGTAACCCTTTCATTGGGTTATAGCAACAATAGGGTAAAGGGTAACCCTATCGTTGCTATAACCCAATGAAAGGGTAACCCTTTCATTGGGTTATAGCAACAATAGTGTAAAGGGTAACCCTATCGTTGATATAACCCAATGAAAGGGTTACCCTTTCACATGTGTTTTATACGGGTTACCCGAATAAAGGGTAACCCAATCGAAATGCGCAGATCGATGAAAGTGTTACCCATTGCAAGGGGTTAACCCAAACTCGGGGTTGTACAGTCCCTGGTAAAACCACTGACGTGAAGCTAACCTAACTTCTTTTTGCAGAATCCCAATCAAAAACCATCACTTAGGTATTTGGCGGCAGAGTATGCGGGAATGAATATCCAAAATGGCTACCACAGTTCCGTGAGGGATGCACGCGCAGCGATGATGGTTTACAAGCAGTTTGAGGACGATTGGGAGGAGTGGCTTGATGAATCAAGTATGTACCAGCCTGTAGGTACATGAGGCTCTTTAATAATTGGTCAAAAATAATTTCATCAGACTGAAAAGAGTTATATCTTTAGGTCTGACACATAAAAATGGCATGACTTCCTTTTATGGTGGCGTGGTAAGCATAAATTCTTGTTCTACTTATGGTGTTTTTTGCAAGTATCATAGACCTTGCATTGTTGGACTTGACAGCTATCCCAATGAACACTTCTATTCTACCGCAAAAGATAAGACATATTGAATTTTTTATTTATTACTTACATCATGACTTGGGCAGGTCTATTTATTTATTTACTAGCTGCTGCCCGCGCCTTCGCCCACGGTTTAACGGAATAATAAATAGCCTATATGTTATTCCAGTTCCCAAACTATACCAAATTTCAGCCTAATTGGTTCAGTAGTTTTTGCGTGAACTTTGACATTTATAATATTAGTAGGATTAGTTCACAAAACAGAGTAAGATCCTTATAAAGATACAGTAGATACATTAATATTACGAACTAGATTTTACCCAAATATACAAACACAAGCGACGAAAAATGTTGCTAGCTTAAATTTTAAATTTACCAATAGAAAACTAGAAATTTTACGCAACTTATTAGTTAAAACAAAATTAATAACTAAGAAAAAAACACAAGTTATTATTAACAACTAATAATACAAATGAAACAAATAGGATAAAAATTATTTAACATTGTTGTTGAACACCATAATATAGCAACCTGATTACGCATTGCTTAAATTTATAAATACTGGAATCAAAAATGTCCATAGCAGTGTTTTTGGAAGCCAATTCGTTGTACAGAAGACACTCTCTAAATAATGGGGCATTGTACGAGGTGTTATTTTTTATGTTCTAAGTGAAAATGTAGTGCGGGCGGACAGAAGAGTGACATTAAACGTTTTTAATCTATTTTCATAGCCAGAGAACTAAGTTTATGTCTTTAAGCTACAATTATAAAGTTAGTATCTAGGCTGGCTGGGTGTCTGAAAAATTGCTAACTTACCTAATTACCTACTTAGTAAAATCTTTAGTCTAGTACATTGTAGGTAAGTAAGTAGGTACAACAAATTATAACGATATGGGATTGGATTCCTAATTTCCAGTCATGTGCCAACCTCATCCACACTTTCATATGTAGGTAGAAGTACCTAGTAGCCCGGCTACACGTTCAAACATTTGTGCATGTATGATTGCACAAACCAGTTTGCGCCAGCAAGATGGAGCGTGTGGCCGGGCTCAAACCAGTTTGCGCAAGCAAGATGCGGCGTACATTCCGTATTCACAAGTATTTTGTTTCGTTTTATAGGCGACGACGACTAGAGCGAGCCAGAACAAAATAGAAATGGATACCTACTACTACTAGTAGGTATAAAGGTATAACTCTAGTTCCGACGAGTAAAATACAAAAGTACCTACATGCCAAACTAATTATGGAAAGATTTTTTGTATGATTATTTACAAATTTAAGCATAAACCCTATTATGTTATTGTTTAAAAATACTTTAGTAGGTACCTCCTAATCAGTCCTAATGTATTAGTTTTAAGACGAATCTGAGGAAATTCCTTGACATAATATAAACGTTATCTTGGAATTCATATTAGTAAAACTACCCTACATACATATTATGACATGTTGAATTGAGAAATATTTTACCTACCTACTATAATTATTACTTATGCTATTGACCTAATTGTATTGTTAATTTCTTCTTAAAGGTAGGATGACAAATGTTATCCAATAAACGTTATATTTTTATATTATCTTTCTTTTATTCAATTTATCCCAGCTTATCACATTACATGGTATAGGCATATGAGTAGACAAGAACATAGTAGAGCGGTCCGGGGCGGAAGTTTCCGCTCTACTATGTTCTTTTCTACTCATGGTATAGATAAGTTACATAATAGGTAGGTATATCACATTCACTGCCATGAAATAGTAGCAGTTACCTAGGTACTAATAAATTGAAGTTTGTCGTAATAGCCCGGCTACACGCTGAAACATTTGTGCAAACATGCATGAACAAACCAGTTTGCATCTCATGTTGCCTGCGCAAACTGGTTTGAGCCCGGCCACACGCTCCATCCTTGCGCAAATAGTGTTTGTGCATGCATGTTTGCACAAATGTTTCCGCGTGTAGCCTGGCTATAACACCGGTTCATAGAAAATGTTTTACGATTTGCAGAAAATTACTTTTCCGCTAGTTTATTCTTTGCAATCCGCAGAAAATATTGAAAACCACAAAAAGATCATCAAAAACATTTGTAATTGTCGCGACTCTGTGACAGATTCAGTCTTCGACACGGAAACTTGATTTATGATTAGAAAAGCCTTGCTGGTGGGGTGATCTGTGAAAGACTGCAGTGCAGGCAGATGCTGGCAGGCAAGCTGACTGGACGCACTGGAAGAATACGTAGGGTAGGGTGGTAGCCAGTGAACCACCAAAAGTTTAGAGAGCTGTAACTTTTTTCCTGTAAGACATTATAAGTTCCTTTTTGCTCTTGGCCAAGAAAATTTCAATCACTTTCAAAATGTAGTTGTGTTTTCAGCTTTTACCTGAAAGATACTTGACAATGAGACTTTTAAAAAAATATGGGAAATGGCTCATTGTATACCCCTAGGGGTACACAGTGAACTGGGGGGCTGGTATTCAGTGAACCGTGAGGTACACAATGAACCTTTGTCTTACCATATCATGATTTAAGCCTAGAAGGATAACAAAACGGCAATTGGGTTCTTTAATAATTATTTATTAATCAAATGTTTAAAATTATCTTAAATGAGGACTTTGGTAATCAGTCTTAATAAATGAGGAAAAAAATTACAATAAAGTCAGCATGCATTGCACTTAAATTCTATTAGATACACATTACAACAATAAGAACACAATCATAATAATTAAGTAGGCAAAGTTAGGTAATTATTACCTGTACTAGGAACTATTCATCCTGTATAATATTTTCGCTCACGAAGAGTTATTTTTAAGACTTCGGTCTTAATTAATTAGCTTAAAAACAAAATCACGTTAAATAAAATTCGACATAAAAGTTAATAACATAACATTTTCAAATTATGATATTGCAATTTCCAAATCAACTTAAACCTAAACTTTTGTTTGATAGAGATCTATTGTCCCATAATTAATAGCGCAAATTCAGCTGTGACATATCAACGAAAAATTTATAGATAGTTTGTTGGCGAGCTGTGCTACCACTAATTTTAGGACGTGGTAGAATATATTTTATATCAGCTTTGTGAACGCCTGCTGTGTCTGGTTCCTTTGGAACCGAAAATAACTGCTTGGCTTTGCTTTTCAGTTTGAGATAAGACACGTAATAGTCACAGTCTTGGCTCTCCAGTTCTTCCAGAACTTCGCCAACGTAAAAGACGGTAGTTTTTTTTGATGCAAAAGCTACAATAACAAAATCTTTGGGGCGAGGATTGCGAGTCAAGGGCGGAAAATCATTGTTCAAAATGATCTCTTCATCTTCAGACTCATTTACGAACTCTTCTCCTCCAGAAGATGAGCCACTGCAGTTGAAAAATCCTTCTTCGTCCGATGTTATTGACGTTTCCTGCTTTCGTTTCTTCTTGAATAAATCCTTTTTTACCACCTGCACAATTTTTTGGCTTGTCTTCTTTTTCTTCTTTTCAACTAATGCTTCTTTTTCTGGAGTGTCTGTGGCCACCATACTTTTTCCAGCTTTTCTTTTAAAATTGGTTTTTCGAGGTATTGCTTTCAATGGTGGTCGAAAAAGCTTCGGTGAAATAAAATTTTCTGTAGTTTTAGAAGTTCGGCCCACGCCGGAAGTGGATGGCATATTGAAATTCTCTAAATTTATTTCGCTGTCTGCGTCTCTACCAGGTGTTAAGTGGTATTCTTCAGTCATCGATACTATTGCAGCTGTCTGTGGTTGTGTGTTCTCTTCATTCCCGTCACTGATGCATAAAATTGATGGTGATTGACGATTCGTCTGAAGCAAAGATTCGTCTGTGGGTTCTTTAGCGTTATCTTCAGCATCTGCTTCATCAATATCTGGTGCACCTCTAGGCAGAAGTTCACCTTCGAGATCATGCATGTTGTCTTCAGCATCTGTGTCATCATCAACATCCGGTGCGGCTCTGTCTGTAACTTCGCTGGGCATAAAATCACTATCTGTGAAGATTTGATCATCAAACGGGAATATACCACACTTTTTGAAAGCATTAGTAATGTTGATTGGAGTCATGGCTCTCATATATGCTACACCAACGCATTCTGCGATATTATAGATAGTCAGGGGTGTTCCTGGATGGCGTGTTAACCACGAGTCTACAGCGGAATTATAGAAAGCCTTGAATGGACCATTTAGGCCAACATCCAAGGGCTGCATCCTAGCTGTGGTGTGAGGGTGAAGTGTGAGTACTGTCACTCCAGCAGCTTTTGCCAGATCGAGTGCTTCAATGGAAAGATGGCTTTCGTGATTATCTAATATCAGTAATGCAGGATTCTCCTTCGACGCAGAAGAATACTGGATGAAATGCTTCATCACTTCAATAAATAGATTAGCATTCATCCATCCACTCGGAGTAGCTAATCCTAATGTTCCTGAAGGTGCCCCATACAGCATATGTGGCTTAAAGTTTTTCCTTGGAAAAACCATCGCTGGTGGTAACGCCTGGCCTAATGCGTTTACGATGCAGCATGTGGTAACCAGTACTCCACGCTCGCCACTTGTAACCTGGCAGACGTTGCGTCCTTTGGCTGCAAGCACTTTACTTGGTCGCTGCACTGTAGTTGTAGCAGTTTCATCCAAATTAAATACTCTGCTCCCATTGGAAAATGATGGATGACGGCTTAGAACCTCTTTAAGGTTATTGAAGAACTTGGCAACGTTAACTCTATTGAACGCTGTTGCTCTAGCCAAGCTGCAAGCCTCTGGTTTCTTGACTGATAGTTCTGGGTGTCTTACACGGAAACCTCTTAACCAATCCTTGCCGGCCATATTTTCCCTCTTCCAGTTTTCGGGCATTGATATATTATTAATTGTTGCCATTTGGTAAGCGATACGTCTGCAGTCTTTAGATGTTACCCCATAAAACTTACTAGCACACTCAATTATATAATCATAGAGACTGTTTTCCTGCTCTTCGGTGAAGATTTTTTTTACATCGTAATGTGGCTCCAATCGTGCAGAAGGGTTTGAGATATACTTTAGGACGTATCTACGTAGCGTCGGATATGGAACCTCTGATTCTTTGGCAGCCTTTCTAAGGCTTAGTTTTCCTTGGATATGCAAGTCAATTCCTTTCTTTATTTCAGCTGTCGTGAGAGTGCCCTTCTTACGGTTAACTCTGCCCTTAGTATTTCGACCCATGCTGCAACATTTTATAAAATTTATATTATCACAAGTAAAGTGGTACCTTATGAATCAATGGTAGTACACAGTGAACCGTGGTTCATTGAGTGCACCAAAAAAATGATTCACCGTGTACCATACCCCTTTTGAAATATTTAAAACTTTTCCACAGCTAACAGGAACACGATTTGGTTACAAAAATGAATCTAAACCGTGCCTGTTAAACTACTTTATAGATCAAAACAACGCAACAGATACTGGGATTATAAAAATTTGAGTAAAGAGAAAAATAAACTCACATTTTATTCTAACTTTTTGCGCGCGAAAACAGAAATCTCCTCTTAGCTCGCGCGTTCCGGGCGCTAGTCCGCCGACGACTGGAGGAGACAGGTTGGTGCGGGAGGGCGGTTCAAACATGTAATAGGCACGAGCTGGCAACGTCGCATTTAGGCTGTTGGCCCTGTGGTTCACTGAGTGCACTTGGTTCACTGGCTACCACCCTACCCTACCTACTGTAGTTCTGAAGATCGATAAGACACACCATTAGGGACACATCAGCTCACCAGTGCCAAGGCATTCGGCATAGGCATTATTAAACTATACTCCGTCCACGCGTTTGTTTTCTGTCTGATAACTCGAAATTCACTCAATTATAGGTAAACAATAAGGGCGCTTGTAGTGCGTTGTGATCCATACAACACTGGCGAACGTGCCTACGCACAGCGAAATAACATTACATTTTCACGGCGAAAAAAGTTGTGAACAGAGGCCCTTAAGGAAAACTACGTCGGGTGCTTTTTAAGGCAGCGTTGCGTTTTGTTCGCTCAGACATAATTATCAGAAATTATTTACGCGCAGTCTGTTTTTTTTGTAGACATTCAAATGACAGAAAGAAGTTTAGAACTATACCTACCATAGAGAATATTCTACCGACATGACTTTTCTTTTGAGACACAATAATTCAAATTTTTCAGATTTTATTCTAATATTAGATTGCATGAGAGAATTATGTAGGCATAGGTATGTATAATATCCGAAGTTTGTCAAAACTCTGTAGGGTGAACCCTATCGATCGACTCCGTGGCGTGAGCCAAGGGGCAAAGATAATTGGTGAAAACGACTGAGTGAGGTATCTGTTACGTAGTAACATTACCTAATATGTGCCTATGTGTCGAAAAGAAAATAAAACGTGTGGACGGAGTATAGTCGCTTTTATATCTCATTAATAACCTTCCGGGCTGTTTGGAACTAATCTCAAAATACCCATTACTTCATACGACCTAAGATCTAAAAGACCTTTTCTCATAAGGGATGAAACCCGAATGGACTTACTACCAATAAGAGCGATTCTCAATATATGCTTTTGTCAATAAGAATCAATTCCAAATGAACCGAGTCTCATTTAAACTTATTCCTTAAACGTCTCATTCCCAAAATTAACGTCTCAGAGTGACAAATTTTGGTAGGTGTAGTGTACGGCTACGGGCTACGTAATAAAAGTACATCATACTACATATGTAGGTACATACCAAGGAATTTATATATTAGAATTCTGTGATTTATATCACAGACATCGTAGAGCTACGATTTATATACATATAAATTCCTTGATCATACCATAGATAGCATCCATAGCCTACATACGTCATCACGTGTGTAAGGTGTTGCTTAGTGTTGTGTACGAGAGATGAATGATTGGCTTGGTAGCTTGAGTCACACTGGCATTTATTCAAATCAGAGCGGGATGGGCGCAACCACACAACATTTCTCCCCCATTTGACAAAGACACCCTTACATAAAAATAATAGACAAGAAGTTTATCTACAAAAATGGCTTTTTATTCTATCCTAGGTATATTTCGCAACATTCGAGATGAACATCTAGAAGGCATTGCCGGCGACGGCGGCATCAGTGCGTTGATAGGCAGTGACGCCACTGAAGATCTCCTCCCCCCAGTACGCTGAGGTGAGCTTGGAGCGCTATCCTCCAGCTTCAAGTCTAGGTCCAGATGAGGACTTTGTACAATATCTTTATTGCCTTTATACAAGATCACTTGATTTTTGTGCTTCTTTATAACTTGAGAAATCAAACAGTCATATAATAGGTATAAAACTTTGCCTAATTTCCTAATAATCCCCGACACCAGTTGAAATTGTCCTTATTTCTATATTTTTTATAAAGTACTTTATCTTCAGCGATAAAAGTTTGTGTATTACTACCCCCCGTAGGTTTTACTCTGTAAGCACTGAATAAGTTTGACATTAGTTAACACGGACGTGGGTGCGGCCGATGATGATAATTCATTTGGTTGTAACAAATCGAGACGTGATCGCAGCTTGTGCCCGAAGGCAAGTTGTGCCGGCGAGAACCCAGTCACAGAGTGAATCGAATTTCTATAGTCGAAAAGGTATTTTAGCAGTTTGAGCTTAGCGCCTTTACGCGTTTGTGATGATGACAAAATGCTTGTTTTTATGCCTCTATGGTGGGTGAGGTGATCAAAAATATTTTCTTTTTGCCCGGGTCATCAACTAAGTTGGTTTCATCGTAATTGTATATATTATCAGGGTTTACGTCAGTCATTTCCGTGGACAAATTGGCAAAATATTTCTTCAGCTCTTCTTCACCGACAGCAGCTCTGGCCCTCTTTATATTGCTGCAAAACCTCTGGGAAAGGTCCTTCTTGTACCGTTTTAAAAAATTCTACATCAAGTGTCTTCCCGGGTAGTTATTGGAGAATTGCTTAATCTCACGATCACTGCCATTCACATAAGTTTTAACTATACATTGTAGGTCATGATCAGTGACTGGGAACCCGAAGTCGCATAGTTGTATGACATGATCAACGAACGCTCTTTCCTCCTCATCAGTAAATACGCATTTACAGCCTGGTTTTGTGTTAGGATTACCAGCAGTTAGCATCTTTCGTCTGAGTATAATGGAGCTCCGTGGGATGTTAAACTTCTTCGCAGCTTCTCTTTGGGTGAGGACCTTATCATCAATGGCTCGGAGGCAGCTCTTCATTTTATCTTCAGAGTACCATTTGTAGGGTCGCCCCTACCTTTTTTCGCGGTTGACTCATTATTTGTCGATCTGGAAGAAAAAAAACACATCATTAAACTTCATGTAAATTATGAACCTAACTATGGTCCAAAAAAACCGTTGGACTATAGTTAGGCACGAAGTATCATTTTGTCATATTTTTCACTTCATAAATAAAACAATTGAAAAGTTTGATTGATTCTAAATTATTTTATTAGAGAGATAACTTACTTTCAAAACTAAATCACTTGACAGTACATAACTAGATTGCAATGTGAGGGTAAGTACGAAAGTTTGCAGCTCTTCTGCGTGTGTCAAAACTTTGTCGCAACTCCTAATAAGTTAATAACCTGTTTCGTCAAATGGTGACGCCACAATGGCGGCTGTCATACGAAGATGGCGAATGTATTTCTGCCAGCAACGCGGTTACGCGATTTGCCGCTAGATGTCACCGTTTAGCCGATAATATTGATTTAGTCATGCAATGTCGTTGGACCATAGTTGCCCCTTTGGATTATAGTTGGGTGCTTTTACGGTATCTTATTTTTGAACATTATTAAAATACATAACTCTCTGGGAGTCGTTCATAAAGATAAAGGGACGAAGACATTTTAAAAAGGTATGTACGTTTTTAACCGACTTCGAAATAAGGAAAAGGTTCTACGTTCGGCTAACTGCATTTTTACCGATTTCTCCATCATTTTGTGGACCGATTCTGATGATTCTTTTGGTTTTGAAAAGAAAACGAAACGAGAGAACGTCAAATAAAAAATTTGTTCCCAATTGTACCTCGAAGCTTAAAAACAGTGGAATATTTATTTATTTATTTATAAACATGTACCACTATTCTTACGGGCACACCCAATGCAATAGAGTATCTTATATTCGTATATTATATTACCTTATATCAGAAGGTTACGGGTTCGATTCCCGCCTCGGGACAAATATTTGTACGATCTGCAAATATTTGTTCAGGGTGTTCTGGTCGTTTTTCTATGTATAATAAAAAATATCTATCTATGTAATATATTGTATTATGTATATCAGTTATCTAGTACCCATAACACAAGCTCTGCTTAGCTTCGGGCTAGATGATGCTGTGTGAATTGTCCAACATTATTTATTTTATTTTTTTATTTTATTTTTATTCTATTCTTAGTGTTAATATTAAAAAATTATTAAACATTATACAAATATTAAAACAAAGATAATTTAGAAAAATAAGTCCGCTAACGGATGTCATAATAAATATAAATACTTAGTCATAAATGCAATAACAACATAAAAAAAATTATATCCTAAAATCAATATTAATTAGTTATACATCGTAAAAACGTCAATAGTCAATAGTAAAAGTAATATTAATTAATTATACATAGAAATATTGCATTAAACATAATTCGGATTAAAAGCACTTTGATCCACAATAAAATAATAGTAATAATTTAAAAACTAATCGTGATAACATAAAATACTTATAAAACAAAGCCTTTTGGAATTCGCTCAGGGAACAGTAAAAAAGATCAATTCTCTCGGCAATTAGATTAAGCGTGCGGATGCCGCGCGTCAGAGGTGCTTTATGTAGCAGGTTGGTTCGCGCTTTTGGTACTGCGAATAGGGCGGGACGCCTTCTCTGTGCACAAAGTTCGCGGGCACATTCAGGCGCATTTCCTCCAAAATACCTGGATGGGCGATCATCCCTCTCAACACCTTAAACAAATGTAAAGCGAGCGCTGCATTCCTCCTTACTTCTAGCTAATTGTATCCAACCATGCCTAAAACAAACAAAACTGGATACATCAACGGGTAGAAGAGGTATATACCGAAGCCCTTCAGATATAAAAATCTTGTTAACTTATTTTGGATGCGCTCTATCATTTGGTTATACTTCCAAATGGCTTCTTACTAACGCATTATAGAGCGAATTTACCGCTTGCTTGTTGAATATGAAAGAATCCCAATCGGATTATTTTAAACAGTCACTGCGGACCCACCATACCCCTGGGGGTATGGTGGGAGGAAACCTTATCACTATAGTAGTGAAGGAATTTAATTTTTTAAATGTATTTTATAATTTTTAAGTTTATACAGATGAAGTTGTTATTCGTCCGATGGTCTTGACACTACGATAAAAATGTTTTGTTTATGGCTAATTATGAATGAATCGTATAATCGTTGCGGGAGGGACTATGTTCAACAGTGGACGTATACCTATGGGCTGATGATGATGAAACATCGTATAAGTGCGAATTTAGTTACCTTTCAATGGATGTATTATTACAATTACAATTACAGACGTAGCGAGAGTCCAAACTAGTCAATATAAACTAAAAACAATGTAGAAACAGTTGAACTATGTATTTTGACCTCTGTGGCGCGGCGGGCGAAGGTCCGCCTGCAACGCAGAAAGTTGCGGGTTCGATTCCTGCCTCGGGACAAATGTTTGAACGATCTGCAAATATTTGTTCTGGGCATTCTGGATGTTTTTTATGTATAATAAAAAATATCTATCTATGTGACTACTTAGATAGATATTTTTTATCTAAAATATCTATCTAAGTAGTCACATAGATAGATATTTTTTATTATACAATAGACTTATTATAATTTTTAGTATATCAGTTATCTAATTACCCATAACACAAGCTCTGCTAAGCTTGGGGCTAGATAATGCTTTGTGCATTGTCCAGCATTATTTATAAAAAAAAATACATTCGAAATGATAGGCATTGTAATTTATCATTCATCATTTATTTTTATAATGTAGTCTTATTCAACATGAATATCAAACTCAATGTAATGAACATGAACATTTTAAACTAAAATAAATAAGTCCTACTTAGCATAATAACTGCCTACCAGTCTGTATTATACCCAAAAAGGATCTCTAGTACCACAGCTAGTACCTTCTAACCGCAAGTGCAGCTGATTGTCAGATTTCTCAAAAATCTGTGTAATTTTCATAAAAATCATCCATATCCACAGCTTGATAAAGACCCCCTTAATAATTTATTTATTTTATTTTATTCGGAGAACAAACAGTTTTACACACTTTATAAATAATAACTTATAACCATTTATGTCCTCGCATATAAAAGCTAAAAGACTGCTTGCTTGTGGAGGAGAAATGGATAACAGTTCTCTCTCAGTTGATAAGAGCTATAGCAGCGTCTTATCATTTGCCACAACCACAGTCACCCTCCCTACTAGAGATTGGTTTATGCCGGGCATTTACAGGGCGTATTGAGTAAATGCCCAATTCATGCCCGAGAAATCAAACAACATATTTGGCATTTACTCAATTCTCCCTGTAAATGCCCGGAATAAACCCAACTATACTTCCTACAGGCTTTTGCAGACTGGTCGGAAGGCGTCCCAAACTATGTTTGCAGAGTCGCGGACTCTTCTTTTGAGACTCTCTTGAGTAGACCGCGACTCTGCAGGACGTGGGGCCGCGGCGTAAGAATATCGACCCCTCTAACTCAGCCCCCGAGGAAGGGCAGCAGCTTCCTACTGTGTATTAACTAACACTTTTGCTGCGATCAGGAATCCGGCGGCGGAACGTGTTAACGTTTACCCCAGCGGTCGTCGGTTCTTCACGAGATATAGTTTACAAGTAAAGCTAGTTATCTTTATTTTCCTTGTGCGCGTCGCCAGAATCCAGCTGTTTTAAAAGCCGGAACAGTGCTGCAGCTTCCCTTATACGACTGAACTCTACGCAGAATGCCTCCACTTCTATGAACAGCTCCTGGAATTTATGATTATACTTTACACTACAAGCTTTTGCCCGCGGCTTGACACGCGTTTTTCCAAGATTCAAATAAAATAATTTATTCGCACGAATGTAGATACAAAAGATCTTAATAATAGTGGTATTATCCTCTTCGGGTGTATCATATTGTGCAACCAAGGATGATGCCCGCTATGTGTATGTAGCTCTTGCCTTTAGATTAGCTCTCATAAAGGGCCTCTGTGCTGTTGGCTTCGGCTCCACGCATGCCTCCCAAAGGACGGGGTGATTATATTGCCCGTGATCATGGAAGTGATAATACCAATACATTCTGCCAACGAGGCATCGTTGGTGCGTGCAAAATTATAATGTTAGATTTTATAAAGTAATATGTCAAAGATTTGTTCAGACAACTAAAAAAAATATTTTACAATTCAAAATGTGCGTCATTTTATTTTTAACCGACTTCAAAAGGAGGAGGTTCTCAATTCATCTGTATGGTTATTTTTGTATGTATGTTACGCGATATCTCCGCCAATTATTGACCGATTTTGAAAATTCTTTCACTATTGTATAGAAAATGATCCCGAAGGGTTACTATAGAATGTGTATCCCCAGGGGATTAGTATTTATCCCGCAAAACTTAAAATAATTGTGAAAGTAAGGTAATTTGAAGTCGGTTTATCGTTTTTTAAAACACGCCATATTATTCTATATTAACTGCAGACTGTTGCAAACAATCTACGGGTAGCTCAACTGGTCCATATTTTATCCATGATTTTGTTCTATACCAACCTTGACATTAATGATTTTGTTCCTTATCAGCGACTGTAGGAACACACACACAAGGCGCACGAGTCTGTTCTGCATGTAGCGGTCCCGTATCGTTTCGCAAGTCGAGATACAGTTGCTTATGTATAGGTGTACGAATTCCACTGGTAGATCTACGGAGATTGTTAATCTAGAACAAAAAGGTTAGATAGATAGATATATTTATTTAATTTAAAAAAAAACGTAGGATTTAAGACGCTATTAACAGCGTCTTAAATCCTAAGTTAGGTTTATCAAGACACTAGGGTTCTCTAAATACTACTTAAACAATAGTTTGCAAGTAAGCATCGGAATGTATTGCGGTAGGTTAATTTATATTTAGAAGCCAGTAAATTAACCGACCGATGTGGCGCGGCGGGAGAAGGTCCGTAGGTGACGCAAGAGATTGTGGGTTCGATCAATAACGATGCTGGACAATTCACACAACATTATCTAGCCCATAGCTAAGCAGAGTTTGTGTTATGGGTTCAAGATATACTTAATACAATATATTACATAGGTTCAAAGCCGGGTTTGAAAGCTAATTAAATAATATAGCGTGTTTTAAAAATCGATAAACCGAGTTCGTTACTTTTACACTTGATTTAAGTTTTTTGCGGGAAAATACTAATCCCCAGGGGATAATATGGGACCCCTTCAGGATCATTTTCTATACAATAGTGAACGAATTTTCAATATCGGTCCTGAATTGGCGGTGATATCGCGTAACATACATAAAAAAAAACATACAGACGATTTGAGAACCTCCTCCTTTTGAAGTCGGTTAAAAATTTGATTAGAAATTCCCATACCTGTTAACAACTTCCATAGAGTGTAGAGATATTTCCATATTGACTAGTACACTGAAGTACTCAGTGATATTCTGTGAATGTATTAGCTTGAGTAGTACACTGATCGCCACAAGTGGATTATTTTCTACTAAGTCTGGTAGCTGAAACAAAGAATAGTACATTGTACACCTAGGCGAGAAAGTGATCTTTTATTTCTGGCGGTGTCATAAAACTTTCACTATCACATTCTGACATCTGACATTCTGTAGAATCAATTAAATTGCCTACACCAAATTCAAACTTGACATCTTGTTCATTTCAGAGGAGCATACGCTTCTCAATCATAAACCTCTCTTAGTTTTAGGCGCTATCTAAAAGTCATTGGTTTTCTTTTATTGACTTGAGAACGGAACGGATAGCTTTATTCCCCATACAAACGTACTTTCCGCTTCATTTGGAAACTATGTCCCCGATCTTATTGAAATTTTCCATACGTAATCGGATGAAAAATAGCTATGATTGCAGCGGTTTAGTTTTTGAAAAAACATAATAATATTTAAATGAGAACGAAACTAATTTTGACCACTAAATCGAGTCATCTTCAAGCCATTTTTTATGCATGATAGACACCTTTATTCGAAAATCTGTCGCACTGCAAACATTCTAAATATATTCAACTAATAAATAATCAAAAATATTTTTTAAATCAATCGATTACTCAAAATCAATCGGAAAGTACGAAAAAATATCCAAAAATGGTTTCAACACCAAGCACACAGCCACAAGACAGCTTCGTATTAGATGGTTAGAGGCGCTTTCTCACTCATAGCGCGCCCCATTTCATTCTACGTTAAACAACAACAAATCCGCAAGGGAAAATCCGTTTCCGTTTGGGAGAGGTTCGTAGCCTTCTTAAGTAAGAGTGAGAAAAAACACTACTAAGCAACTATTTTAAGTTGACAGTTTTTTATGAATAAGGGATATGATTTTAGAAGCCATTATCACCATGTTTGGCAGGCGGCGGGTTGGTGATCGCAGTAGAGGTTATTTTTTATGATAATGGTATTGTGTTTGCCCACCATCACCATTGACAAAGTGAAGATGTGGCCTAAGATGGAGCACGCTTTCCCAGAAGGAACTTATTCACTCGGGGTTTGAAGACTCCTAGATTGTACTCTACCGAAAAATCAGACGCAGGAAGTTCGTTTCACTCTTTACCGGTACTTATAGTGAAAGTAGAGCGGAAACGTTTGGAAATGTTGTTAAAAAGACACATGCAATCTGCTGCCCTTCCTCTGGTAGGTTCCCTCAGTCGCAACCACGGGCTAAGTTGGAAGGGTGGATACTTACAAGTCACCCCCAACCCATTTGCAGTTTGATTATAACTTGATCGGTAATACAGCTTGTTATTAAAGAGTTCTTTGAACCAACCTGTTGGGGCGTGACCCCCACTTCGTAAACCACGCTTTGGTCCATATCTAGGAGCGTTCGTAGCCGCAGCACATTGTGTCCGCTGAGCACGCCTTTCAACGCCATGGCCGTCAGTTCTTTGGCCTCGACGATCGCCGTCGCCAAATCTTTCTCTTCGGACTTCTTGTCTTCAGCTTTATCTTTTTTTTCTTCCTGTAATTATGAGAATGCTAGGTACCTATAATGATAGGTCTATAGTCGGTTCTTGAATTAAAGACATTTTTATTTAGTGAAGGAAATTATGAATGAAACGATTTTTTCATTCATAATTTCCTTTACTTCTTTTTAGCCAGTTTTCTAACTCGAATTTGCACCTTTTTCGCTGCGCGTGTGCGATTTGCGTTTTTTTAGATGATACCAGTAGGGCAAGCACGGGGATCGTTGTCTAGGGTGGAATAGAAGAAAATAATGTCACTTGTTGTCATCGAATGCGTAAACTATTTGAAATGAATTCCTTCAAATTCAATAATGTATGCAATGTATGACGCTGCAGTCATTATTGTATTTCTGCCTTAGTGAACAAC
Source organism: Eupithecia insigniata (assembly GCA_947859395.1). Classification (NCBI taxonomy): domain Eukaryota; kingdom Metazoa; phylum Arthropoda; class Insecta; order Lepidoptera; family Geometridae; genus Eupithecia; species Eupithecia insigniata. The sequence continues at coordinate 4,858,009 of OX402009.1, read as the reverse complement.
ACCGTGACAAGTTACAGTATCGTAAAATATTTTCCAACAATATTTCTTTGGTTATTGTAAACAAGGGTTTATAAACAAAGGTTATAAACCTTTGTTTACAATAAATATTCTAGAACAGGGTTTTAGAGCTACTGCAATTTGCCTAACATGGTCCTAGATGAACGACAACGAAAGAAAGAAGAAACAACAACCATCAGTCTATACCACTCCCCTGCTGGAATTAGTCCTGCCCCAATAAGCACCTTATTGGTTCTTATTAGGTCCCTGAATCACGATCCAAACAGTGAGATGATCCTAGCATAGCATTACGATCATCATCATATCAGCCCATATACGTCCACTGCTGGATATAGGCCTCCCCCATACGACTCCACAAATAGCGGCCCTGAGCCGCCTCCATCCATCGACTCCCTGCGACCGCTACGATCATATAAGTGCCTTATTGGGTAATGCCATAATTCCCACGCTGGGCATTACCCTATTGACCCGATCCCGATGGATGAAAAGAAACCCGTATGGGTTGGGGTAACTGGCTTATTAAAATGTATTTACAACTGAAATTCTTATCCTCAGTAAGACAAAAACCTTGTCTAAACTTTGGAGGGTGTTTCGTGGGGATACATTTTTGAAGGTTGTGTCATGATCATCGCGCTCACTTAGCATGAAGATAGGTTTTCGCAGAGGAGGTATTAATTTATATTAGGTATACTAAAATACTTTTCCTATAATACGCATGCTGTTGCAGATCTGGCGAGTATTTTTTAAAGGTTTGGCTTTGGCGAGATGCCTGAAACCTCTTTTACCTATGATAGCTTTTACTTTAGATCGACGCTGTTAAGAAAAGGCAGATTTAGTATAATTGCAAGAATTACCTTATTGGGTTTGTGGTGCTGTTGCTTGCCAGTCGCCTTCTCAGGTTTCATTCCGATCAGGCCTTCTAGATCAGAATCGTACATTGGCACATATGACCCACGGTTCACTAGGTTCTTCCATACAGCCTGGAAAGATATTGATTATTTATCGAGAATAATGTTGTAAATGAAATAAATAAGCTAGACTATCCATCCCCACAGCATAATTTAGCCCCAAACTAAGCAGAGCTTTTGTTATGTGTACTAGTCTCGGTTCGTAATACTCCCGACGTAAAAAGTGTTAACATCCCGAGAAGAGCCAAGTCAGCTATTACCTTCGACGATGAAGTTGGCAAATTACCGTGAAGTTTAGTAGTTTAGATAACCTACCGAATAATTTCGTGGCTCCTGACTTTATACCTCCCTGACTTATTTCTTGAACGAGTTCCAGCATGTTGACAAATTCCATGACAAGCTAAGTTTTATAGTTAATACTCTTATAATATACTAGCTGCTGCCCGCGCCTTCGCCCGCGTTTAATCGGGATAAAAAATAGCCTATATGTTATTCCAGGTCCCAAACTATACCCATACCAAATTTCAGCCCAATCAGTTCAGTGGTTTTTGCGTGAAAGAGTACCTTTGACATTTATAATATTAGTAGGATTTAAGTTATAACATAGATTTATAGTTAATAGCGTAAGATAGTGAGTACTTTGGTTTTAACACTGTAAACTTCTATCTTCTTTAATAAATAAATACATTATACATATTTTTTGTTAAACATAGAATCTAGAAGACCTGGAACAAATACATATCTGCAGATTGTACTAACTTGGCAGGGATCGAACCAGTTTGACAGAGCTTTGAAAAACAATTAATGACTCGTGGTTGCGCAAGGCGACCTTGATCTACCGCGAAGCCTTACGCTGTTTGGAATATACTGACTGTGACACATTTGTATTTGTTCTAACTTCCTCATAAACATCAGCCAAGCACAGGGATTGTTGTCTAAGGTAGAATAGAGAAAATTGACATCACATAGTCATGTATTGCGTAAATAATTGAAGTTGGAGGAACGAATTTCGAATATTTTACGCATTTGATGATGGTGTGATGTAATTTTTTTCTATTCTACCCCAGGCCAAAATCGCTGCGCTAAGCCTGGTTGTTTAATGATCTCACTGCCGAGGTATTTCCCCGGACTATAGTAAGAAAAGCGCGCGTGTAACGTCAGGCGTCACAAAGCTATGGTACACGCCTCCCTTCCCATAAGGTGGGTCGCAAGCTTGTTTACCACCTTTAAGGAATAAAACAAAATTATAAATACCTCCTGTGACAGCGCATCTGGCGTATGGAGTAAGAATGTGGGGGGTGAGACCGGCCCCGCTGCGGACAGTGTCTGATGTAGCGCCATGTATTCGTGAGACATCAGCGACTCTATGAGCTCCTTCATGGCGATCCGGTTTGGGGCGCTTCTGGAAATACATTGGCAAAGGTTGCAATTGAAAAAAATATGAACATTGCAAAATATTAGAATGAAAAAATATTTAGAAACAATTCCGCGCACAATCCACTCTGATAGTATTCATCAAAGTAAGTTGTCAACTAGTTTCATCTCTCCACGAGACAACTTCAGGACACCACAATACTCGACCTTGACATTGAGATTGCCAAGCAACACCGACAGAGTCCAGCCAGTGTCTCCGAGAGGAGAGAAGATTTAAAATAAAAATTATTGCATTTCATAAGCCGCCTCAGATTTTGCTATGTTCTGCACATGAAACAATGCGTTTTTGATTGTTTGAATTGCAAACTTTGAATCAGTAAGTATGTTAGCTTTTGAATCAGTAAGACATCAAATTAATTATAAAATATGTGTTTTTTACATAAAATGTCTTATGATTTTTCAGGTTCAAGTTCATTTATTCAGTAGTTTTATTTTATATTTATTTTATTCAATTCATGAAATAATTTGTGTTATGAATAAACATCCTATTTAATGTTTGACAATTATCAATGCACTGAGGAATGCATTGAATTAATTAATCAATAAAAAAATGGTTTGATCAAAATGTACAGCCTTTAAATTTAATTCAAACCTTAATAAGGCAACACTTGTAAATCTTTTATTGGTTGTAAGTTAGATTTTACAGCCAATTAAAGATTAACAAGTGTTGCCTTTGCCCAAACATCAAAATTTTTGCTTTTATAATATTAAGTAGTAATAGCCTGTAGTATCCTACTCCTATCTATATCCTATCTCTTAATGTTCAATATTGTTCTTTACATCAAAACCTTGCCTGCTTGCTAGGCTTAAGAACTTACCCGTCAGGTAAAGCCACAAGAGCTGGAGCAGTGGCTTTAGTTAAAGAGGTGACATCTGCTAAGCTTTCTCCAACTGCAGCCTGCAGTGGAGTGTAATCATACTCTAAGTCTTTCGCCTGCACCTCGGTAAGGATCACCTGCTTAGCTGTCTTCTTCATCACCTGAAAATTATGTTTTTTTTTTGTACAATTTATTTTCTAACTAGCTACTGCCTGCGGCTTCACATGGGCTTTTCATGTACCCTTTGCCTGTCACCAGGATAATATCTACCTCCCTGCCAAATTTCATTAACATCTGTTCAGGTAAAAAGGTAACAGACATACAGATAGACAGACTTATTTTCAAATTTATAATATTAGCAGGGTGAGCGCTTCAGCTTGCTACATTCAACATCTGCCTGCAGTCTATTGCAGGTGGTAATCCCACCTGTCCGGAAGATGTCCTAAACTATGTTATCAACTCGCAGTCTCTACTCAAGAGCATGTTTACCCCAGAGGTTGTTGGTTCATGCTGAGATGTAACTATCTATCTCACTGTCTGTTACCTTTAAGCACTAATATGGCAGATCTGATTCTTAAATATATTGGCAGGCTTGAGGAAAGACATAGGCAACTGTTTAACATTAAAGAATTTAATGATATCCCTCCGGCGGGACTTGAACCCGCGACCCTCCTCTGAATACGAGGATGCGCTAACCAACTGCGCCACGGAGGCACGTACCCGACCTGTCGAAAATCTTTGGGACTTACGGACTATAGCGCCGTTAGCTCCACCTACAGGGGAAACATTGAAGTTATCCAAACCTGCTCAAAGTCTAAAGTTACATTTAGATTTAATTCTTTAAGATTACCCAAAGTGCGGGCATAAGCACTATAAAACCTGTTTAACATTAGTTAGTAAACAATAAATGCATGGATTAAAAACTTACATCTCTAGTTGAATTATTCAGGAAACCATGCAATTGTCCTAGAAATAATCTTTCTTGTGGCGTCAGCGGCTGCAAACCCTGCTTTCCTTCAATTAAATGCAGAAATAGAGGACTGAATGGGTTGTCCACTCTGTACACATCGAAGAGCAGGCCTATTGCTACCACTCGCTGACCAGGTAGGGACAGGTCCCCGCCTGTGATCAATGATGAAAGCAAGAGACATACTGAAAGATATTGAATTTATAATAAGTCTGTTTAAAATAAAACCTGATTCATTTCTAACAAAAATGATACATACAGTTAAAATGTTCCGACCTTTGAAACTTCTTCTGAACCTGAACGCTTATAGATTCCAGAGTCTGTGTTTCTATTGTTTGTTCCGAAAATAAACTGAAAAACGATGAGTTGAATATTTTTGTTAGGATGCAAGGTTATGTTTACAACAAGATTTTACTCACTCCAAAATGTATTTGCTGTTTTCACTTATTAGTTGCTGCGACATTTTTACGTTTAAATTCGGTGATTCTGGCATTTGAATTTCTGAATTCTGAAAATTCCAATGTTATTCTCAAACTCTATTTTTTTTTTACCAATTAAAAAAACAACACTACAATAAAACCACAAACTACTTAACAAAACAAAACGTCCAACCCATGTCCAATCCAATCCAATCCAAGCCCATGGTCAAAGCTATTTACCCGCTAGCGGTGGATTGCACACATGTTTGGCGAGGATTGTGCGAGGCGAAGCGCGGCTGTGCTGCTGTGCCACTAGCCTGGCGAGACGCCGTGCGGCAGCAGTGCAGCACATACGACCCAAGAGAATATAATACACATACGACAACAAACTGTACCATGCATAGACCTAGAATTTTTAGAAATTTATTATACCATACCTTTAAACCGGGATTAGGTACCTTTATAGATTAGGTTTAGGCACCTATTGTATTTAGATTAGGTACGGGATTAGGGGTTAGATTACGTCTTCACTTCACGCAACCACGAGACAGGCCGAGCAGAACTGTGTAATTGATGCGCTTGTCAGGCCACTGACTGGGTCGCGCATAGGCTCTTGTCGTCGTTGAGCAAGCGAGCGCCACCGCCCGAGGCATAATGAGATGTCTCGAGTGTGTAATCTAATCCCGGTGGCATTTTCACCATTTTCTCTTTTCCTCCACACAGATTTTCCCACAGACATGATACTAGCTGCACCTAAAGGTTTTTCCCCCTAGACCATGGATTCAGAAAATCTCCCTTTTTACTCCATGTTCGAAGCTTAGGACATTTTGAAAAGTTCCGTTTGCCGGGTACCCGGTGGGCGGCGGCGTAGTGTATAGGCATGTATATACGTAAGGGCTTTCCTACAACTACATCGCCATCACAGGAAAATAAACGGATCCAGTAAAATACAATAGATGATGTGCTGTGTTTACAACAATGATATTCCATATAAACTGAGGTAGATACGTTTTACTGAGGTCTGCGTGGCAATATAAACTCAAGCTAATTAGCTTGAGTTAACTCAGTCGGCCCTGCGTCCGGCTGCGACGCGAACATGCCTTGCGGGCTTTTGGAGTGCGAACAAAATAACAAAATGCCATGTTGTGAGTTCAGAAAGTGTATAACTTATACTGGGACGGCTGTAAAAAGCAGGTAAGATTTTTCTTTTCATTTTTTTCATGTATAAATAGCGTTTAGTCTATTTAAAATTAAAAATCATACATTTTATTTTATTGAAAAATCACTCCCGCGCTGTTGCCGCTCTACCACCTACACGAACGAGACAAGTTAGTGCGTTGCATTTGTGAGTGACAGAGAGAAGGCGATAATGGGCGCGCGATGTTGTCAGTTCGAACGACGCAGAGGAGGTTGGGTGATATGGCACATCGGCCTTCCTAGCTTGCTACAATAATATTTTTCACCACTGGTATCCAATACGTATTTTTTATCTATAGTAGAAAATATAAGATTTTTCAACATTAACTTCATTTTATTTTAGATTTCCTAAAGACCAACTTATTAATTAAAAATGGGTACAAGTAGCATATGAGCAAACAAGAACATAAGTAGAGCGGAAACTTCCGCCCGGGAACGGTTCAAGGTCGCAGCTAGACGTTAAAGTCCGGCTACACGCTCAAACATTTGTGCAACCATGCATGCATAAACACAGTTTGCGTAAGCAAGATTTGCTAAGCAAGATGATTGCGTGTGGCCGGACTCAAACCACAGGTTTGGCAATTTGTGTTTGTTTGGGCCAAATGTCTCGTAGTGTTTTCGTTACATGAGTGAGCTTAATAATAGTAACTATGCATAACCTATAACATGTCATATGAGTATGTACAGATTAGGATGTAGGAAGTATCGCTACATTGGTTTGTGCAATCAAGCATGCACAAATATTTGAGCGTGTAGCCGGGCTATTAAAACAGAATACTCAGGCTATCCCAGTCGGGCTGAGTATTTTGTTCGCGACCTTGAGCCGGTCCGGGGCGTAAGTCGCTCTACCTATGGTCTTGTGTGTGAGACAAGAAAAAAGGTAGACGAGAAGATGAATGAATCCCAACAACATACTCAAAAATTTCTTCTCAACACTTTGTGGAAAGTGAAAAGTACTGACATGTTTATTTTGTTCATGCTTTTTACCCCAGTTCACTCTAGCTGCTAGCCTATGCGATGTCATAGGCTGTCATTGGCCGTCAGCCGCTCATGTAACTATGAACGTATGTTTATCTCTTTCTGACAACGGGGTCCTATATATCTCTGTGATCTTTTATCCTGCTAAGTGATAGAAATAAAGTTCCATAGGTCCTATGTAGGTAGCTGTAGTAAAATATTGCCACGTTTTTATTTCTTTATAATGAGTATAACGTCTCTATTTGTAAAAACTCATTAGTTTACAATATGATCCTTTATCTTTCACACGTGGCGCTCAGAGCGAGCTCATACTCATAATTCTATGTACCAGGGCGGCCCGGGGCAGCGGCGGCGGCGGCATTATTTGTATACACCTGCATACTTCACCGCTGCCGGCCGGATATAGGATACCACCATAGATGAATACTAATAAACGGGGATACCACCACTGGCTACCCGGCAACCGAGACCTATAAAAAGTTAGGAAGGAATAAAGATAACAAATGGCGAATTCTCGTTCCACGGTGGGTAAATAACCCTTGTTTCCCTTATTTTATGATCTGTCAAATCAATGTCAACAACAGCAACATCAGCTGTTTTTTATTTATTTTGCTGGTGGCGAGGCGGGTTGTGTTCGTTGTAGTATTTCCCAGATTTTTTGATAAAGTCTAATAAAGATGGACGAAATAGAATACAAATTAAATACCAACAATAGCGTGCTTATTGTGAACGCCATCGACAAGTTGATATCTGCAATAAAAGAAAAGTTCAAGCCTGCAGATCGCCAGCGGTTTGTGCTAGAGAACGAAGAACTGAAGCTTATACGAGAGAAATGCTCATCCAAGGAGGCTGTTGTGAGCCTCACGGCGTGTCAGGGTCTTTTAGCGCTCGTGGAGCTCGGAGTGCTGGAGATAGCCCATACAATGTCCACGATTGTTACTTTGCTACCAAGTGCACAGTAAGTATTTTTAATTTGCCACGCAGTGCCACAACACTCTACCTGTGAGGCACTGTTAGGTAAAATACCTACCGAATAATCAAAAACGTTTAAAAATTATTTATAACATCGAGGCCAGGGATGTGGTGAATTATCCCTCATCCATAATCGAGGCCATCTTTCCATTGGGATGTATAATTTTTTTTACTATACAAATCTAGAAGTCAGGCTGATAATCAGATTAAATACTCATGTTTATATGTCTTTTATTTATTTGATTACAATTGATGATAATTTTCAAATGATATGCCATACAAATACCCCAACATACACATAAGTAAATTATTAGTTTTTGTATTAATGTCAAGACTTCTCAGGAGTAATTAAGATTACTCCTGAGAAGTCTACTACTACTTTGATACCTGGTACTCTGATTTGAGTTAAAGTGTTTTAATGCAAGGAAACAGGATTTTACACCTGCACAGAAATATGTTGATTTTTTTAAAATGCTTTCGTGCTGTACCAGGTCATGATGGTATGATGCGAAGTATTTGTTGTTATCATGATGTGTTTTAAATGAAGTGGTCTGATAATAATTATTCAAAATAGATATCAAGGGCATCTTTCCCTAAGGAATGATATAGCTCCTCCTTAATAAAACTATTAAAACTTTATTTCCCTCACAGCAACTACTCTGCCATAATCTCGACCATGGCAGGCCTTCTTATATTGGATCTAAAGTCTCGCCTGGTCCCCGGCACTCCCTATAAATGCCAGTTCTCCCTGAAATCCCCACAGCATCCATTCATTACTGTGCTTGAGAGAAACAAAGATGCTGAAGACAATGTTTTAGCACAGATGGAAGCTTTGTGCAACAATGCTGATTATATGTGAGTACAATGATGAATAAAAATTCTGTATTCAACACCACTAATCTATTTATATTTTGTATAACTGGACCCGTAAACAAGTCATGATGGTGCAATGTTCATGTGGCAGTCAAGTGTTTTTAGGGTTCTGTACCCAAGGGGTGTAAACGGGACACCATTACTAACCTCCACTATCTGTTTTCTGTATGTCTGTCCTTCAGCGTATCTCACATAAACCATAAAAGGTAGACAGTTGAAATTTTCACAGAATGTGTATTTCTCCCAAACAATAGGTTCGGAATTTATATGGGAGTTTCACCTTAGTACCTCCTGTACTCGTTTTAGCTTATCGAAGCGATGGAGGTTAGACAGTGTTCAATATTCATAGAAATTAATAATTTCGTTAGCTTATGATTTGAAAGAGGTTTATAAGATTCTTACTCTCCCAAGCATTTGAAAACTTTTTTACTGACATTCCAATCTCTACTACAAAGTGTCTGAACTCTTCTCAATTAATCGCTGAGTCATTACTGAAAGAAAATGTACCTGCATGCGAAAATAAATTTAACTCCCATCATGTTGATGAAAAAGATATTAAAAAAGCATTTAAACTTTTAAATATAAAAAAAACTGCAGATCTCTGGGGCATTTCCGTTAGAGTTATTAAACCATTGAGTGATACTATTGCGCCAGATCTAGCTTTTATTTTCAATGTATCTATTGATTGTGGCGTTTTTCCTGATCTGATGAAACATAGTAAGATAATCCCACTATTTAAATCGGGTAGTAGGTCTAACCCCACTAACTTTAGACCGATATCAGTACTGCCTACATTCAGCAAAGTTTTTGAAAAACTTATTTTACATCAATTGCTTAGGCATTTCAATGGCAATGACCTGCTACATCGTAAGCAATTCGGGTTTACTCGCGGCAGGTCAACTACTGATGCCGGTGTAGAGTTGGTATCGCATATTTTTGATGCTTGGGAGAAGTCGCAAGATGCTTTAGGTGTTTTTTGCGACTTGTCAAAAGCATTCGATTGTGTACACCATGGAACATTAATCAGGAAACTACATTACTGGAATAAATGATGGAATAAATGACACCTCTTTGGATCTCCTTACTTCTTACTTGAGTGACAGGATACAAAGAGTTGACATTAAAAGGGAAACGGTCTCCGGGATCTGTAGTTACAATGAGTGTACCGCAGGGATCTATCCTCGGTCCTTTTCTATTTATGGTTTAGGTATATTAACGACCTGCCTCATCTCGTTAAAAATAATTACGAGATTGTATTATTTGCTGATGATACTTCTTTAATTTTCAAGATGATTAGACAAAACACAAATTATGACTATGTAAACAATGCAATATCAAAAGTAGTCCATTGGTTTAGTGTCAATAATCTTTTACTTAACGAAACCAAAACTAAATGTATTAGATTTATTCTACCAAATGTAAAACAAGTAAAGGCTGATATAAACGTAAAAGGAGAAACTTTAGACATTGTAGACAGTACCGTATTCTTAGGAATAACTTTAGACAGTAAACTTCAATGGGGCCCACACATAGATAAACTATCGAAGAGACTTAGTTCTGCAGCATATGCAGTCAAAAAAATCCGTCATCTTACAGACGTTGATACTTCTAGACTTGTCTATTTCAGCTACTTCCATAGTATTATGTCTTAAAGCATATTACTGTGGGGGAACGCTGTAGATATTAACACCGTATTTGTGCTACAGAAGAGGGCTGTTCGTGCTATCTATAACATGGGTCCTAGAGAATCCCTGCGTGATAAATTCAAAGAAATAAATATGATGACAGTACCATGTCAATATATTTATGAAAACTTATTGTACACTCATAGAAATATCGATCGATTCCCTAAAAATTGCGACATACATAATGTAAATACTGAAACCGGCTCCCTGAAGCTCATCTATAATTAAATATAAATAAAATAAGAAAAAACTCGCTTTGCGCAAAACTAGGCTGCACAAGATTAGTGTATCTTTTAAAGGGCAATGTATACGCTTCTACAACAAAACTCCGAGTGAGTTGCAAAAATTATCACTAAATAAATTCAAACAAACTATCAAACATATCCTTTGTAAAAAGGCTTATTACAAAATATCAGATTATCTAGAGGATAAAAAAGCATGGGACGACTTTTGCTCCAACTCGAAAACTAACAACCTAACAAGGTAAAGGTTTCTTGTTCGCTTCTTTACTTTACCTTAAAAAGATTGAAGTGAGCAAAAAATCAAAGTGATCACTTTATTTCCCTGTTTTACTTATGTAATTTTCATTTTGTGACGTGTCCAAGAGTCCTGTTAGGTCTAAAGGAAATAAAGCACTTTGGTATTTGATATCCATGGTTGTTGATCAAAATGAGTTTCTGTTATTCAACCTCTTAATAATTATTTTCTCGCTAGTCGTCGCCGTCGTGGTGAAATTTGTATGTTTAACTCGAGAGCAAATATATTTTGTTTCGTGCCTTTTAACTCCCTCGCGAGTGTAGTGAGTGGCTCCAAAGTAGACTGCCGATCCCTCAGCAGTCCATTTTGGAGCCACTCACTACACTCTAGACTGATTCGCATACTCGAGCTTGGAACAAAAATAATTTTGCCCACTTGTTGAACAATAGTTATTTGTTCAACAAGTGAACAAAAAGATTTTTTGTTGAACGTGCTGATATTAAATCCCGAGTTAGCGGAGCATCTAGAGTCACGAGCGTAGCGAGTGGCTCTAAAATAGACTGCCGAGGCACGTTGTCGCCTAGGTGTACAATGTACTATTCTATGAACGTTGAACGTTGTCTTACCTCATTCCCTTCGATAATGCTAAAATAAGTTTAGCTCACAGAGGTGACTCTCACATAAATTCATGGGCCTGTTGCTTGGGAAGTTATTTATAGATGACGTTGTTTGCCTAGAAAAATAGTCTTTACAAGCTAAATTTGTCGAGGTAAGAAAGTTGACCTCGCCTGGTGCAGACCGCGTAGTTTTTTCTTTTTTGCAGCGCCGACCACGGAGTATCAATAACTATTATAACACCATCGAAATTGTGTAGGAACAGCATTCTGAATTCAAATTACTTTGTTCAACAAGTTAAATAATATCCTTTATTCCAAAGAGCAAAAACCGATTTTGCTCACTGTTTTTGATCAGCAAAGTAACTGTTTTCGAGCCAGAGTGGTGAAAATAACTATGGTTTCAGTTTCCTTTAATTGCTTAGAATGATATAAAAAAACCGATTTTAAGTTTTTAAAATTAGAACCCTTTATCTGTCGTACCTTCATAGTTTTATCATAAACAACTGTAATAAAAAAAATCTTTTTGTTTATTTATACATAGTCTTTATTGCACACCAAAACAAAACAAACAAAGGACAGGAAAAGACAAATATAGACAAGATTAAACAAACAAAACAATTTAATAATCCTCACATAGATTTAATCAGAGATTGCACTATCTTCCAGTGTGTCATCAAACAGCCTAGAGCTACTACGCTCGGTGTTCCTATACCTGACCTGCAACCCGCAGAGAGAAGGCTCAGCCAGGCCTTGGCGACTGCTGCTGAGCCTGCCAGCCACTCCACAGCAACGATCGTTGCTTATCGCTTGTTTGAGCTGTCAGCGGGTATGTAGCCAGCAGAATACGTTTTTTTTTTGTGGAAACACGTTTAGCCGCGTGCAGAAATTTGTTTATGACATTACGTAGTATGGATATTTATAGACATTTATTTACACTCATTTATTTACTGCTGCAGTACAAAAACAGACATAAAATACATTTTAAAGATAACATAGTAACTTATAGTACAGTTTATATAACCTTTCCATATATTGTATTGAGTATTTCAGATAACTAGAACCCATAACACGACTCTGCTTAGCTTGAGGCTAGATGATGCTGGTGCATGATCCAGCATTATTTATTTATTCATTTACTTTCGTAGATTCTCAACCCATCAGCCATAGAACGTTCATTCAGCGCGTACTCCGCCGTAGCTGATGCCGCCATCTTCCGGCGTGATGAGGAATACGTATCGGCTCTCCTGCCAGTGTTAGCTAGGATATCTAATGAGCTGGTGAAGCATGGGTAAGCGTGGTTTTGCACTGCACCGATCCGATTCCCGCTACAGTCCCAGCATAGTTCAATAATATAATTTTTTGTCATGCATGCGAAAGTTATTGCTTTACTTCTACTGTGATGGTTTCCGGCCACCCAGTTCTTCATACGAAAGTAGCTGAATAATTTGGTGTTGCCTCGAGATTGACAGTTGAAGTAAACCAATAACTTTCGCATTCCAGTAGGACACACTGGTGACCCAGCTGATGCTTGATACCCATGGTGAGTCTGATGGCCCTGCTGTGCCGAAATCACGCCGGGGTCACCAGTGCGGGATTTATACAGGTCTCTTCACGGTTTAATAGCGGTGACCTTGATGCGCAGAAGTCGATTTTTACACCGTTTTCCACCTGCGCAGAACCCCGTCCACTTATGCCCAGCATTATTAAACCGTGACGAGACCTGTACCTGCAATGCCTCGACTATGTGAGCGGGAGTCTTTGGATTGACAACACTCTTGAATGTTCTACGTCCATTTTCCCGGCAATATTACAAAGACTTTCTCGTGTGCTACATTATGTACGTTCGTTGTCAAAAATAAGTTGAATAAACTGGCCTAGAACAGAACATTCATTGATTACAATATAATAATAGCAGCGAGTACATATCCTTAGTACATATCTCAGTATGTACTCGCTGAATAATAGCAAAATAATTTTCAAAATTAGTATATCGAGAGATTTCTGAGTATGTATTGGGATTTTAAGTAAATTACTATAGTAAAAATATAGAAATTTGCTTAAAATTTCATCAACATCAACTCTTAGTTACTTATGATAACCCTATCACAATTGTTTTTAGTTTAATTTTATATCATAATAGTCTAGGTTTTTATTTAAGTTTTTATTAATATTATTATTTTATTAAAAAAAATATTTTATGTTTCAGCCGCGACCCCCGTCCGTGCTATACACTCATAGAGCGCGGATTCGGCGCCGGCGGCGCTGCAGTTAGACCAGCCGCTGGTTTAACACTTCAACTGCTCGCCGAGAATTTGCCAAGAGCGCCTGCCTTGTATCTGCATGATACATTCAATTTATGTGAGTACATTTTAAGGCTGGCGTCGACAGGCCGGCATAAAATCAATTTTTAAATTTTAAAGGTCTTTATATAAGTAATAAAAATCCAGTGTACATCAATAGACAATATTGACCTTATGATAACAGCATACAGTATAAACGTACTCAAATATAAATAAGTTAAGTACTTTTATATGCGCTGTACGCTTTTACAAACTTATATATAGGGAAGAAAAGGTATACTTATAATACATGTATCGGTTATTGAACCTTTTAAAGACTTTATCGTATATGGACTTCATGCAAGTTTAGTTTTACTTTAGTTGAGCATTACATTTTATGTAAATATAGAATAATGTTATAAATAATAAATATAGTAGAATATATAGTTAGCTGGCCCGGTACACATTGTTGTGCCATCGACAACCAGGGTTGAAGATTTAGAGTACTAACTAATATTCGCTATTAAAATGGAGGTTGGTGTTAAAAACGTGAAAATAAAGGGTTATAATTATAAAATTAATTTTGAGGATATAACATTAATTTTGATGGAGGCGGTTCAGGACCATTATTCGTGGCGCCGTTTTGGGGAGGCCTATGTCCAGCAGTGAACGTATACGGGCTGATGACGGTGATGATGATGTCTAGACTTGGTCCTGATTGTAAATCTAGAAATAAATTTTAACACTTTTTCTTTACTGTTCTTTATTTTATTACAGGCTTGAACATCCTAAACAAACACCAAGTTCCCTCAATAGCACTGAACTCATTCGTTGCTCAATCACTTCAATGGCTTCACCTTCCTTCTTACCTCACGACAGCTGCTTTAAAATCCGCCTCGAAGATTCTAGATTTATATCAAGACGGTGCCAAAACAGAAAACACACTAAATATACCCAATTTACTGACAAACAAGATTTTCAACTCGCTTCTCTACACTGATAGCCATTTATCAGTGACTGTTAAGATCATTTCTGTATGGGAAAAGTTAAGAGATAATCCTGATCAACTGTTAAAATGGCTTGAAGGTATAGAAAGCATAGACAATGCAGTCAAACTAGAGCTTCTTACCTTTTTGTATGGTTTACTATTGGAGAAGAAAAAAGATTTTGAGTCGGTGGTGTTGAAAGTTCTTAAAATGGTGGTAGATTTAGTCGAGTTTAAGGAGGTGGCTGTATCCTTATTACCAATTCTGGTATATAAGATAGCGAATGATAATTCACCGGTCGTTAAGTTGGAGTGTTTGAAAGCGCTGCCGCTGATGGCTAAAACAAAGGTACGTACGTTTAATTTATTTGACAATAAGAAAATACTTATGTAAATAATTCCTGACTTCTTGTGAAAGTAAAACCGATTAATTGCGAGTTGGTTCGTGCACTGAGGGTTCGGTAAAAACTAGGTTTTTTCAAGAATTTATTCAAAACCTATTACCTATTACTGAAAAACTTAACAGTTCACTTATGTAGGACTACGAGCATTTAAGGTTTTTTATGTAACTAACTACATTACGGTTTTCAGATCCCTTTTGGGTCTTGCCCTAAAATCATAAAATATAGCAAGAAGCCCTACAGATTTTAATTCCCAGTGGCAAAATATTCGGCATAAACATCCGTATCATTTGATTATTTATGCTTTTACCCAGGAGTGGGATGACCAAGGCCAATGATAATATAGGGTGTTAGTTAAATTAGTGCACAATACCGCAGGGGACGTTTTGTTGGTGCCACAGAATAATATAAAATGAATAATAATATAAAATATTAAACCTACCCAAAAATGTTGCAACTAACTTATTTTGCAAGCTCTCTATATATTATACCGTCGTCCCTCCAAACAGATCATTGCTACAATATGGAGGGCATTGACCGTGCAGCGACAGACAGTTGACCGCACCGCACGTGCGATGAAACGTAAACTATGTGTCTGTCTCGTGATCTCGTATAGCTCTGTCACTTTCGCGTGCGCTGGGGCGTGGCGGGCCGTCATCGAGTGATGCGACAAGGGCTGGAACGAATCAAAGACTGGTCGCGATATTTTGGAATGGCAGAGTACGATAATAGGGAATAATAAGAACTAAAATTAAAAATTCAGCAAAAAATTAAAAATGGTTGTCGGCTTACTGTGTTTCATGAATGTTAATCTGTAGCAGCAGATGAGTAACCTCCAGTGGTATTGCGCACTAAATCAAATAACACCCTGTTTAAGAAGAATAAATTTTACTCATAGAAAGTTTGACCTTTTCAGGAGAATGTGCCAACTATAGTATCAATACTGAACAAATTGAAGTCCGGCAAAGGTGTTCCAACGTCGTTCCTCATCGCACTGTACTGCACTCTGGCTGAAACTCAGGTACATTTCGTTCCATATATCTAGACCGCTGCTAAGTAAAGGATTTAGAACACACATCCAACACCGCACGGCAAAATATGGGCGTTAAGTCGTAATCTTCAAATAATACATTCAGGCGGTACTTTGTGGAAAACAATTGTTATATATAAGTATGAAATTATTAAGTTACATTGCCGTGGAAAACCTCATATGATATCCAAAAAAATAAAACTATCAAATTAAGTCGTCAACTAATTTAGTCTCTCCACGAGACATCATCAGGACTCCACAATACTCAAATGTTACGAGTTAAAGCCCATATCTGAATGCACATGTTTGTACTGTGCGGCAGTGGTGCCGTCCAAATCTGAGACAACCTTTAGCCGCAAATGAAAACAAAAGCCATATTATTATGACAGAACAAGAGACCCTCTTCCCCATTCCAACACCGCAATTTTTTTAAGCTAATTTTACAAATAAATATAACTGGATGTTTACAGGTGCGATGTTTCCCATATTTACAAGAGCTCTTAGTGGACACCGGTGCCGGCAGACACGATGATTTGAAGTGGGAAATAGACATCGCCAAGATTGTCGCTGTGAAGAGGATTTGTGAGCTTAGGTAATTAAACTAAATATCTACAATTATGCTATTTATTCAGACAACTTAGTCTATTCAGTGGCCTTAAAGCTTTGTACCTAATATTAAGCAGGCATTTGGTCCTCTAATGAGCTGATACCTTAGAGATTAAATTAAATTTTAGGTATTAAACAAAAGGCATCTTAAAATGTGGGTGGCCTGTGTTCAACGTGTTGTGGCATTATGTTCTATATAAGTAGCTTCCGCGACTTTGGTCTCTCTCTGTTATGCATTACTAAGATCCATTCAGCTATTTAGGCGTGAATTCTATGTATTACTATGCAAGTAATGGTGGTGTCGTATGAGGGAGGCCTATGTCCAGTGGACGACGTGTGGGTGGGCTAATATGATGACTATGGAAGTAGGTATTTAGAAAAGCGAAATATCACTCACTGAAGAATCAAACTCAGGTAAAAAAAGCTCAGATGATATATCGTATAATAAAGGGGCTCACTAAGCAACGATTTTATGAAATTTGATATCCTGGAAAACCAAACAGGTATTTGTTGGAATGTAACTGTCTATTTTTATATTTGACTATTTGGGAGCGAAATAAAACATGCCCTCACATTGCTGAGCTGAGTAGACTTGTGATTTCAACGTCTTTTTTATTGCACTAAATTTTGACAGATCGATTTGAATGACACTGACGTGAAGTCTATATTTCACTATGAATTAGTACAGGTAAGAAATGAAGTCAAACCTATAAAATAGCTTTAACTGTATATATTTATTATTCCGCAGAGCATCATCTCACGGCCTTCAACTAGTCCCAATAGTATCCTCCACTCTGAACCGCATGGGTGGCGCTGCGGGCGCAGCCGCGTCTCGTATCGCTCTCCAGTGCATAGCGCTGCTGTGGCGCAGTGGCGCCCTCTCCGCGCACTCCGCCTGGCGCGCGCTCCGGCCCAAGTTACAGCGGGATGAAAGATGCACTGTCAATATATCGTGGGTAACATAACATAACATACACAATAATTCCTGTTAGTATCGTCCAGTCTGAACCGCATGGCTGGCACGTCGGACGCGGTCGCGGCTCTCGTCGCTATGCATTAAAAGGCCAGTGCATAGCGCTGCTGTGTCGCGCCCTTACGCGCACTCCGCTTAGCGCGTGGAT
Source organism: Eupithecia insigniata (assembly GCA_947859395.1). Classification (NCBI taxonomy): domain Eukaryota; kingdom Metazoa; phylum Arthropoda; class Insecta; order Lepidoptera; family Geometridae; genus Eupithecia; species Eupithecia insigniata. The sequence continues at coordinate 4,840,224 of OX402009.1, read as the reverse complement.
CAGTCGAAGCTACAGTCGGACGAGAGATCCACTGCCAATATATGTATTGTGGTAGCGTATCACTGTATCACCCATTTTATGTGTTGTATCCTGATATTTTGTAGCGACTTATGAATTTGTCTTAGCGCCATCTAACGGAACTGTTTCGAAGTACTTAGGCAGTAGCTTAGCTTCAGACCTTTTTACGATGCTTACTCATTGGGTACCTCTATCGATGTTGGTTAAGAGGTCGCTACAATTTGTACATGGTAAATTTAACGTGACGACTGTATAACAGGTTTCATTGTACCTGATGTTTCTTCCAGAGTATGCCACCTGCTCAGCGAGCTCCCAGCATTAGCGACCTCATCACCAGAATACAGTCAACTGACGCGCACCGCTTGTGAAGTACTATGGAAACACGTCAGCGAGGGAGCTCCACCATTGGTGCTGGCCGCCTGCGAAGCCCTAGCCCAGTTCCCGATGACAAGTTACACTTTGAAAGACGTTCCTGAGGTATAAAAGGTTTTTTGACGTTATTGCCAGGATACAGTCGTTTAGACGCAGTTGCGCCGTCGTCGCCGCCGTGGAGATCGTGGTGTAAAATTTGACCCTTCCAGCTCAGCCCGTGAATGTCGTAAGAAACTAAGGGACTCTACTACAGGAAGGGCAGCAGCTTCTGATTATGTAAAAACGGTAAACATGGGCGATTTTTTTCTGGATAATAAGTCATTATCGTATCAGCCGTTCGATGTCCACTGTTGGACATAGGCTTCCTCTAAGGATCTCTACAATGACCGATACGCTGACCCCATCTAGAGATTTCCCGCGACCTTCACTAGGTCGTCGAACCATCGACGCCTTTTGCCTCTAATTCAGAAATTATATTAGTATATCGCATTCACTGCCCGTCTCGTGGTGCTGACGATATGTGCGTCTTGGGTTATGCAAGTGTTAAAAAAATATAAATAATTATTATTTAATCATTAATTTACAGATTTACAGAAAGACAGTGAAACTTCCATCGTCATATTGCAAAACCCCCGCCGATGCAGCTCGGAAACCCGAAGAAGTGCTGGATTATATACCATGTAAGCAGAATAAACCTTTATGTCTATGAATAGAAGGTACAAATTCGCATGAGCACGATATGTCTTCGTCCTAGATACTTGTAAGCTATTAACAAATATTTGTAGGATCTCCAAATTCAGGGGGTTCTGTTCGTTTTATATGTATAGTAAAAAATATCTATCTATGTAATATATTCTATTATATATATCAGTTATCTATTACCCATAATACAAACTCTGCTTAGCTTGGGGCTGTGTGAATTGTCCAGTATTATGTATTTATTAACGCCTATCAGTCTACGAGTATTTTTTTTTGAGTAGAAAGTAGCAGCATAGAGGGATCGAAATCTTTTGCTTACTTGGAAATAATTTACAAAAGACAACTGGCGGGCTCATCGCTCGAGAGCATGTATAGATTGTATCCCATTAGGCCAAGCACGGGGATTGTTCTCTAGGGTAGAATTAACAATATTGACCCCGCATCTTCATACATTGCGTTCATCATTGAAGTTGAAGGAATTAACTTCATTTAATTTACGCATTCGATGACAAAGTGACGTTATTTTTCTCTATTCTTCCCTAGACAACAATCCCCATGCTTGCACTACTGGGAAAGACAAATGCCTGCAAAGCCGCGAGCGAAAGCTAGTTATTTATAATTCTAATTTCCAGGTGAAGTCTGGCCGGAAGTGTTCAAATACACCAATCAGGCGGGGTTGCCGGGCGTCGTGCTGTTGGCGCGCGCGCTGTTAGAGCGAGAGGTCCGAGAGTACCGCAGCGGAGTATATTTACTCCAAGGGCTCGAACCCGCGACGCTGGGACATCTGCCGCCGCATAGCGCTGTTAGGGGGCTGACGGAGTTTTTTAGGAAACAGGTAATTTTCACCTTATCAAGCCATCCAGGGCAGGCCATATAGCTCGTAGAACCGATAACCGTTGGGAAGTAAAGGTTCTCGAGTAGCGACCGCGATGCAATGCGAAACGGAGTGTGGGAAGAGCTCCCACTCAATGGACCGACGACATCGTGGCGGCCGCAGGGAGTCGTTGGATGGAGGCGGCTCAGGACCGCTATTCGTGGCGTCGTTTGGGGGAGGCCTATGTTCAGCAGTGGACGTGTACGGGCTGATGATGATGATGAGCCAAGCCATCCTACTAATTCGGCAAGGATAAAGTTTTATTTATTTTGGCCCACACCAATTATGTTCTGAAAAAAACTTCTCATTACCGCGTGAATGAAGCTTCGCGCAACAGTCATTTATAAAGGACAATTTTTTTTTCAAAGACAGTTTAAATATCCCATCCCGGCAATGTTACTTTGAAAGTCGTGGATAGGCACGAATACCATAGAGCGCTGCCCCACTGCTGCGCACGCTGTGCACGGTCACGCAGTGCATTTTAGCTGTGTTTTGGTTTGGTTGACAACGTGGGTCTACGTTTCCACTGCTGCACAAACTATACGCGTACGCTGTGGCCGGCCACGCGGCGGCGCATTTTAGATGCTTGGATTCGTTTGACTACGTGGGTCGCATGCGTGTACAGCGTGCATACCGTTGACAGCATTGAGTAGCGTGTGCGCCATATTAGAGCAAGCCACACGTGTCGCAATGACGTTATTAATCTCATATTCGTGCGTAGCGTGTTTGTGGGTTGCAGTGGATGTTATCACATACATTTTCTTGCAAAGCGAAGCTAGGCACACCTGAGTAGCCTGTCCGTGCGCAGCGGTGAGACAGCGGCTTTATTTGAATGGCTGCAAATGTCACACAACACAGAACACTCGCAAATCAAATGTGTTTGGGAGCTACAAAATAAATAAAAAACATTTATTTCAGACCCAATTAATTGATCCATAGGTACACCAATCACATTTAAAACTTAGGTATATTAAAATCAAAATCAAATTATAATAATAGCCCTTATCTAGCACTAGATCATTGAGCCACCAGCGATGATACCGGTTTCAGCATCATCATCCAGTGTCCCATGATACTGGAGCGGAGGTCCTCGCCACGGCGGCCAGCAGGCTGTTGGCATGCGGCTCACCAGGGATGCGACCCGCTTGCGCATGATTGCGTGGAATCTATCCACGTGCGCGTCCGCAAACATCCCTGATGCTACGACGACACTTTAAATATTTAACACCCTAATGTTTGAGTTATAATAATTAAAGAAAACGTATTAGTCTGGGATTTACGTTAGAGTTAAAAATATCATACTTATTTTCTATTACTATAGAATAAAATTATAATTTCAGGTCACATCACCAAATTACGACTGCCCTGACGTAGTAACACTAGCCATTCTGGAAACTCTATCGTCAGAGCTATCCAAACCGCTGCCACCTATGGACATGCATTTCTTACCAGAGGTCATCGCTAAAGAGGGGCAATGGAAACGGGGGGCAATTGCGCTCGCTGCTCGATGTGCCAAGGTAACTTAATACGGTTACAAAATATCAGATTATCTAGAGGATAAAAAAGCATGGGACGACTTTTGCTCCAACTCGAAAACTAACAACCTAACAAGGTAAAGGTTTCTCGTTCGCTTTACTTTACCTTAAAAAGATTGAAGTGAACAAAAAATCAAAGTATTACTTTATTTCCCAGTTTTACTTATGTAATTTTAATTTTATGACGTGTCCAAGAGTCCTGTAAGGTCTAAAGGAAATAAAGCACTTTGATATTTGAACTTTACAGTTCAAATCCAATTAAAAACGTTTATTTGTAACAAAAACATAAGTATAATTAAATTAACCGTTACTTAATTAAATAAAAAATACGGAAGAATATGATAAGGTATAAAGTAATTGTCTTAATTTTAGTTTAGCTACAAAATGGTCCCAACTCCGTTGGACCAATAGGGATGATGACAAGCTAATACGTAGTCATCGGATTTATGTATTTACCTAATTATACCTGAGCCATAGATTACAAAACACGTATTATATATTTTTTCATTTTGATCGAGATTATAGAATACTAGCGACCCGCCCCGGCTTCGCACGGTTGCAAATTTTACACACAAACTTCCTTCCTCTTCTATTAAAAAAACCGCATCAAAATCCGTTGCGTAGTTTTAAAGATCTAAGCATACATAGGGACAGACAGACTGACAGCGGGAAGCTACTTTGTTTTATACTATGTAGTGTTTTGAGAAAGTAAAACTACAAAATACCGCTAGACACTCTTATCAGGCTATCGTCAAACATTTCCAAAGCAATTTCCTCTATTCAATTCAATTTGTTTATTATGGGCATGCATTTCTTATCAGAAGTCATGAAATATAATACTAACTGCTGCCCGCGCCTTTGCCCGCGTTTTATCGGCATAAAAAAGCCTTTGTTATTCCAGGGCCCGTACTCGTAAAAACGAAATCGAAGTTTCTTACAAAGTTTCGTGCAAACGCTAATCTTATGCAAGCGACATAAGAGTTGGTTTTGCATGAAAACGAAACTTCGATTTTCCTTTTCCGAGTACGGGCCCTGCACGGCTATTCTAACTCGATCGAAAAGTTTCCGTGACTCGAAATTTGACACAAATTCGCGCGAAATTCAAATAATCCGCGCGATATTCAAATATTTTAGCGGTTTTTAATATTTTCTGCGTTCTACAAGGAATAAAACTACCTAAAAAGTAGTTTTTCATAAATCGCTGACAATTTTCTACGAATCCATGTTCCAATGAAGTACAATTAATGGGGCTTTTGGTAATGATGTTGATTTTTAGTAATACATTTCATAAATTATTAATTTCACCAAAAGTCGAGTCGAATCGAAATTAGTTAAAACATGGGTTCATAGAAAATGTTTTACGATTTACGGTAAACTACTTTTCTGCTATTGATATTGCTTGTAGAACGCAGAAAATATTAAAAACCGCTAAAATATTTGAATATCGCGCGGATTATTTGAATTTCGCGCGGATTTGTGCAAGATTTCGAGACACGGAAACTTTTCGATCGAGTTAGAATAGCTATGCAGGTAAAAACTATGTATACCCATACCAAATTTCAGCCTAATCGGTTCAGTAGTTTTTGCGTGAAAGAGTAACAAATATCGAAACATCCATCCATACAAACTTTGACATTTATAATATTAGTAGGATTTTGAAAACGTAAAAGTTTATTTTATTAGTGTCCCTCCGAAATTAAACTAATGAATCGGTAAAAAAAACTATTATTTTTAAAGGTATCGCCATCTGCGAGAGCCGTTGCAGAAAATTGGGTACACGGTCTTAAAAATGGAGATGCAGAGGTAACTATCGCATTTATACTACAAGCAATAATACTCGCAATAAATAAGATTGTATCATTGACTTTTAAAATTTTATCTCTAACCCTTAGAGAAATACTTTTCATATACATATAATATTCTTCGAGATTATGAAATTCGGGATTCTTCGAGATTTCGATTATGAAATCAGAAATCAATGCTTGCAAAAAACTCATGATTAATTAAATTTTAAACTATAAATTATTATCAATAAGTTTCTTATTTGATAATAATTTATAGTTTAAAATTAGTACCTATGTCAATAGATATTTTCTCCATTTCAATATCCTTTATAAGTCTCTTTAATATAATGTTCAGAATTATGTATTTATTTTAATTATGAGTATACAGTGGCCACTCCAATAAACACAGAAAGCTTGTCTTGTAATGCATCGACAAATATGTAGTCTTTAAACAAACTTTTTGTTTCAGGAATCCGACATAATTCTCTTCTACACCCTTCTCCCCACCCTGTGCCGTAGCATCCCGCCCAATTCACTCCGAGGTCCTTTAGAACGTACATTAGCAGACGCTTTCACCCCCATTACGCGAATCAAGGCTAAAATACCTTACGAAAAAACCCTGCTTACTCCAAAACCCAAAAATAACAGTAACTCCAAAATTTACAAAGATACCTCAGAAATTGGCAAAGAATCCTCAGAAGTTGGCAAAGAGACCTCAAAAATTGGCAAAGAGTACTCAGAAGTTGGCAAAGTATCTTCAGAAATTGGCAAAGAGGACGAATACCTGTTTATAAAACAGTTGAAGCTGATAAAGGATTGCTTGGACTGCGAGAGTATACATGACGCGAATAGAACGTTAATATCTCAGTTGATGGAGCATTACTTTACTGTTATTGGTGATGATAATGTGGTAAGGTTTTTTTTTATATTTTACCTTCGCGTTAACACTTTCGAAATGAGCGGAGATGTGTAAAATCTTCCAATGTTATCTCGAATACTGTAAACAATATAAATATGCTGTTCCCCGCGGTTTTACCCGCGTTAAATTCAAATATATCCCTAAATATCCCATGAGATTGTCCATATTTGATGTTTTACCAGTAAAAAAACCCTATGTTATTCTCCATCTTTTCAAATAGCTATATGCCTAAAATAAAAATAAAAAGTCGATTGCTTGCTTAGTTAGGGCGTGAAGAACAAAAATTTACTCGTATAATATTAGTTAGGATAGTATCTCGAACACGCTACTGGCCAGCTTGATCGCTGATTAACAGCCCAATGATTTGACAGGCGCTTGGCCAAAGAAATTGTAGAAAAATCTATAATTTTCTTAACTTTCCTGGAAACCAAAATTGTGAATCGGTTGATCCATATACCTAATTATTTATTAGGTATATTGATCAATGATTCGTAAACAATAGTCGTTCAAAATTAACCCAATAAGCACGAATTATGATCTACGGCGTTCAAAAAACCGACTATTAGTGATATTAATTTAAGAATCAATAATAAAACCGATTACTCTGATGACTTAAAAAAATCGTTTCGATTAGCTTTCAGTATGCCTTCACCTAAGGGATCTCTAAATGTTTGCCAAGACAAGGAGACGTAATATTCATGCGGATGACTCAACATCGGTTTGTAGTACCTACGTTTCAGGCGCTAATCGAATAATCCCCCTTTCCAGGCTTGGCCAACCTTCATAGAAACCTGCTTATCTCTCTCCTCCACACACCTAGACCGTATGTCTTCCCCTTCCGGCTGGTGGGAGGTAGAGGCGAAGGGGGTGAGACGCGCAGGGGCAGTGCGAGGCCGGCTCGCGCGGGGTGAGGGGCGCGCGCCGCTATGCTGGCTCGCGGAGATCGTTGACGCGCAAGCTGAGAATATTTCGTGAGTAGAGAATCTATACTTTAAGTGGTATCTAGTTACAAGTGTCTCAAACACCTAGACCGCATGTCTTCACCCTCCGGCTGGTGGGAGGGGGTGCGGCGCGTGGGGCGGTGCGGGCCGCCTCGCGAGGGGCGTGCGCCGCTGTGCTGGCTCGCGGAGATCGTGGACGCGAAAGCTGAGAATATTTCGTGAGTAGAGAATCTATACTATATGTGGTATCTAGTTACAAGTGTCTCAAACACCTAGACCGCATGTCTTCACCCTCCGGCTGGTGGGAGGGGGTGCGGCGCGTGGGGCGATGCGGGCCGCATCGCGAGGGGCGTGTGCCGCTATGCTGGCTCGCGGAGATCGTAGACGCGCAAGCTGAGAATATTTCGTGAGTAGAGAATCTATACTTTTAGTGGTATCTAGTTACAAGTGTCTCAAATACCTAGACCGTATGTCTTCACCCTCCGACTGGTGGGAGGGGGTGCCGCGCGTGGGGGCGGTGCGGGCCGCCACGCGCAGGGCGAGGGGCGTGCGCCGCTGTGCCGGCTCGCGGAGATCGTGGACGCGCAAGCTGAGAATATTTCGTGAGAAGAGAATCTATACTATAAGCACAGCCTACATATCTATAAGTGGCGTCTGTAGTTTCAAGTATTTTAAGCACCTAGACCGCAGCTTTCCCCCTCCGGCTGGTGGGAGGTGTGCGAGCTGCTGTGCTGGCTCGCGGAGATCATGGACGCGCAAGCTGAGAATGCTTCGTGAGTTCGCCACTATGTATACTATAATAATTTTTATACTGTAATTTTGTTAGTTAATTTATAATAGTTGCAAGCTGTACTTAATAGTGAATCAATAAACACATTTTCTTTCTTTTTTTCTTATGTATCTGGGTCGGGTCTGCGCCTAAATTTGTGCCTTGCTACACCTTGCCGTAGATTTTATCTCCAAAAAGTTTGTGGTCCGTGACAAGCCAGAAATTAGTCAAATGGTTCCCCACAAAAACGTTAAGAACCATTTCAGTATATATGTAGGTACACTAGCTGCTGCCCGCGCCTTCGCCTGCGTTTTATCGGGATAAAAAATAGCCTATATGTTATTCCAGGTCCCAGACTATACCCATACCAATTATATTTCATCATATTTCAGCCTAATCGGTTCAGTAGTTTTTGCGTGAAAGAGTAACAAATATCCATACATACATCCATACAAACTTTGACATTTATAATATTAGTAGGATACAATAGCGAAAGAATGTTCAAATTAACAGAGAAAACGACGTATAAATGTAAGTTCATCGATTACAAAGAATCTGGTCCTTTTTATGAAGTCGGTTAATAAAATAACTTATATCAACGTAATTTTTATCCATAGAGAGCAAGAATTCTCCCTTCACTACATATTCGCCGCGCTGCGGGACGCACCGACGGAATCTGAAGCGACCAAGCAATGGTTCTTGCAGTTACTGGCAAGGACGCAAGTTGCGTTCAATGAGTGAGTTTTTCTCTTTACTAACATTTAGGCATACTGCTTCATTGGCATCTTTCGTTTAGGGTACCTAAACAGCATATTTTCACTTCAACTTCATTCAACTTACTGCTTCTTGGTCAAATTGTATTTCAGGCAAACTGCTTCACAGGTAATTTACATGAAAGCAAACTGGTTCTGTGGCAATTCTAAAATTTAGGCATACTGCTTCATTGGCATCTTTCGTTTAGGGTAAACAGCTTTTTAGGCAAATCTCATGTTTAGGTACTAGGTTGGGAAACTCATTGGATCTCGCGTTTAAAGTAATTCGATCAAAAGGGATTCATTATACCACAAAGACAAGAAACAAACAATACAGACAAAAATAGAAAGTATAAAGGGCGGCCTGGGGCGGCCTTATCGCTGTACTGCTATATCTATTTAGTACAATGGCGACTACAATATTTATGTATGCATGAAATTATGTTATATGATGGGATACGTACGCAATTTTGGACTTGAAAATCAATGCTAGTGAAGTCAGTATTTTCTAGGTTTGCCTAGTTAATAAATACGGTGAAGCCTCATTCATTACGATGAGGTGGCGCGCAAGACTGGAGACTTTGCCATCATAACCTTTGGTTTTTTATTTGATTGGTAGAAATAGGAACCTACCTCAAAGCTTTACTGAAATGAGATATAAAACGTGTGAAAGCTGGGTTACGGGACTCGTAAAAACTAAAATAGAAGTTCTGATTCGTTTGTGCGCAAACGCTATCTTATGTAGTTGCCATTTGCTTGATTATGAATCAGAAACATCGTTTTTTGTTTTCCGAGCAGGCCCTCTGGCTACAGTTATTGTAGATCTTTGTCTAATCCCAACTATAAAGCATAGAGTTCGCTGAAAGAATGGAGAGTAACATAGACTACTTTTTGTCATGGTAAAACATCAAACTCCCATGGGAGATTTACAGGGAAAAAATACCTTTTTATTCCCCTAGAAATGTTCAATTCGAATTTAAAGGCCTATCCGCACACAACAGTGCCGACACGTGCCGATCAGTAACGTATCCATCAGTGTCAGTGAAAAATAATATTGTAGCATACATTTTGTATGACGCTATCCGTACTCGTCAGTGACAGTGACGTTCAGTGATGTCAGTGCTGCGCCGACGCTCGCCGTGATCCGACATGAATTTCTAGCGGACAATATTTTGCCTGACACGGTCGCAGTATTTCAAGATGGACGACGAAAAGACGAAAAGTTAATTGAATTGGTCCGTGTACATCCTGCTATTTATGACCTTTCACATCGGAAATACATGGACAATAATATTAATGCAAACATATGGAATAATATCGGGCTACAATTGGGCGCACGCATTATGAACCCATTGCCTTCTTCTCACATAAATTTCTTCGTCTTCATCTAATATTAAAGCAATCGCTGCTAATTGTGATCTTGAATATCGAGGCATTTATACGTGAAACTGCTGCAAACTCACTGTACGGGTACTGACATGTATGAATAGCACTTCACGGAACTGTACGGTACGGAACTGTCGGTCAAGTGCCGACACTGTTATGTGCGGATCGGCCTTAATGCGGGTGAAACGGCGGGGAATAGCTAGTTACTTCATAAATATACATACTTGAGCCATTCTCACGATCATAAGTTTGTAAACAACTCACAACACAAAAAAAATACTTATCTTACAGAATGGAAAACAAATCATCAAAGCTGTACCTCTACACAGTATTCACGTTAGCCGTCACAGCGCTAAGCGGCCACTGGGCGCTCGAGGCGGACTTAACGCCGCTACTGAGAGTGCCTTCTAGCGGCACATACGCGCTGCTGCCAGCGGCTACACCCGCGCTTTTGGCGAAGGAGTCTTGGAAGGAATGTACTTTACAGGTAATTTTACTATGATTATTCACAAATCGCCGTCTGATGTGATGCCGGCATAGAAATTACGCCACTCGAACTCTTCCTGCGGATGTCTAAGCGACGACTAAGAGCGCGTTCTTCTTAAAGCGATGCAATCAGTTCAGTTCTCGCCAAGGCGTCGTAGAGTAAGCACGCGTCGACCTCTAACAAAAAGTTTTACAAGTACCCTCATCATGGTTAAGTGTCACTGTTGCAATAAAATAATAACCAAGAAAATGGCAATTCTGGAGTGTAGCCGGTGCCAAAAAGTGGTCCATGCTACTACTGTTTGCTCTGGTCTCAGTGGAAAGCAGCTAGCTGCCCTCAAAGCCACTGAAAACCTTGAATGGAATTGTAGCGACTGCAACATGAATTGCTCTCGAAGAAAATCAGTGGTAACAATTGAAGACCTCGACGAAGAAGAAGAAGACGAGGCCGTAACATCAGGCCCCTTCGACATGAAACTGATTATACAGGAGCTTAGGAAAGAAGTGAGAAGCATTGTTACCCAGGAGATACGTGCATTGACTACATCATTACAATACTGCAGCGAAAAGTTGGACGAATTTGCGGAATCCATGGATGCCCTTACAAACAAGATTAAGGACATGGAAAGAAAAATTAGCCATATGGATAACCAAAACAGGTCCTGCCTCCTAAAAATAGAATATATGGAACAACGAAATGTGGAACTGGAACAACAACTACTGAGTGACCAGGTTGAAATTTCAGGGATCCCAGATGCAAGTGATTTAGATCTGCCTGCCCTTGTAGGAACTGTAGTGGTGAAGCTTGGAGTCGAAAAACAAGATATTTTCTCAGTCAAACGGCCCCCGTCCCGCACCGGGTCTGGACCGGTTCTAGTAAAAATTCACCAGGAGTCGATCCGCCAGAAATTAATTACCGCAGCCCGCGACGCTATAATCTGTGCCAAGGACCTCATGCCGAACTTGTCAGGACCCCCAGCAGAAGAGAAGATTCGTGTAAGAGAAGCAATAACCCCATATCTCAAAAGCCTACTGTGGCAGGCAAAACAGGAAATGAAAGGTGTATTCAAATTCATTTGGATCAAAGAAGGAAAAGTGCTCGTGAGAAAAAATGAGAATGCTAAGATCTACAAATTAAGGTCTAAGAATGACATACAAAACCTTCTGTCTAACTCTAATTAAGATACCTAATCATCTCATTTTCTCTAACTCGCATAAATACTTCAACAGTAACAAGCATGGATGTGATAGAAGATAATAATATTGTAGAACTCAGTAACTGTTTAGACTATCCTAATTATAAATATTTGATACCTAGTAATCCCCTTAACCTTACATTTCTGCATGTAAATGTCAGGTCATTGATAAAAAAAAATTCAAAGATCGAGTATTTGGTTACTACCTCAAACTCATCAATTGATTGCTTAGTAATCACTGAAGCTAACATCTCAGAAAATATAAAATCACTGTACACCCTCGAAGGTTATACAATGTACTCAGAGCTGCGGAGAGGGCGTAGAGGTGGCGGTATTATTGTCTACATCAAAAATAAATACAATTTTACACAAAATAAACCCAATGCAAGTCATTGCGAATGTCTTGTGGGCACAATCACCTCTGCTACTTACTCGGTTGCACTGTGTGCTGTGTATAGGCCACCTAAAACCGACAAATATCACTTTATTCTAGAACTGGACAAAATGCTTGACCGCCTCTCGAAAAAAACTGACTTAGTATTTTTAGGAGACATTAACATTAACTTGAAGCTTGAAAATCCTGTAAAAAAAGCATACATGGATGTCATGAGTGGCCACGGTCTCTCATGCGGTATCACTGACTACACAAGAATAGAAACTGTAAATGATTTAATCACTAAAAGCTGTATTGACCACATATTTGTCCGATCTCGCATGAGAGACGTTTACACCGCCGCACTCTGCACCGTACTGGCGGACCATAGGCTCACTGCAGCCACGCTCATTTGTAACTTACAAGTACAGGATGATCCTACCTATGTAACTAAGTTGGACAACAAAAAAATCTATAGACATTTGCAAAATATTGACTGGAATTCTACAGTAAACATGAATTGCCCTGACACGATTTACCAGTTTATTAACAGTAATTTTAACAATATTTACAACAATTCAAAATATACACAAAAAGTTAGTAGTTCTAAACGTAATATGAATAAGTGGGCGGATAAAACGATTATGAAGTTGACTAAACAAAGAGACAAACTATATTTAAAATGGTTAAAGGATACAAGTGATAAGGAACTAAGACTTCAATACAATAAAATAAGAAATAAAACAAATAAAGTTATTCACAACAGTAAAAATAATCACTATAAAAAAGAAATTGTAAAAATGATACAAAAAAACTGTGGCAAATAATTAATCGTATTACCGGTAAAATAGTTAATTCTATTGATACAATAATTCTAAAGGCATTTAGTAAAAATTGCTCGGTGAAAGACATTACCAATAACTTTGCGAACCAGTTCAAGCATAAAGAAAGAAAGAAAGAAAGAAAATATATTTATTTGGCATAACGTCAAATCAATTGTAACTAACTGCTCACTTAATCTTTTGAGTAAATCTGATTACGAACAACCTATGGACAGATCACTATTTCTTCCAAAAGCTACAGGTTCAGACGTTCTAAAAATCATAAAAAAAAATCACCCTCATAAAGCTCCAGGAGTCGACAACATTAGGGCTATCGATATTGTGAGGCTGTCCGATAAAATCGTTGATGTTATAGTACGGCTGATAAATACAAGTATTTCCACAGGACGGTACCCCAAAGAGCTTAAAACTGGAATTGTGCGACCTATACATAAAGGTGGTAGCTTACAGGACTACGGAAAATATCGCCCGATTACTATACTGCCAGTCTTGGACAAAATTATAGAAAAGTACATTTGCTATAATGTTCAGAACTTTTACGCTAGTAATAATATCCTAGCGTCACAGCAATACAAGAAAGAAAGAAAGAAAGAAAGAAAGAAATTTATTTATTTGCCTTAAAACTACCACACAATACATACAATGACTTACGACTATTTAAACCTAAGTAGACACTTTAATTGCGCAGCAGAGTTAGGGCAAACATGGCCTTCCCTCAGCATTGTGCTGGACGAACACTTGTGTGTCCACCCAGCGCTGGTTTTCAGTGAAGGCCATGGGCTTGGAACGTCACAACCGTCTAGAGTGGTGCGTCTGTAAAACTTAATAAACGATATTACAACTAATAACAATAAGTACCTATAGCAGAAGAAACATAAAAGAAAAGTAAAACAACATTAAAGAAACCTATGGCAGTGATATATATTGCAATATCTGACCTCATGCTGCCCCCGTCGTAGTCCGGTCCGACCCGGTTCGCGGTTCTGTTCATTAGCAACGCAAATAAGGTAAAAAATGAAAATACGGATTTCAGCCAAGGAAAAGTACCACCTTGCTTTTGTCTCGCTTCACTGATGATGTCAATAACTACCTAAACAATAAAAAACATGTTGTCATGCTATTTATCGACTATGGTAAGGCGTTTGATACGTTGCGTCACGACTTGCTGTTGGAAAGGCTAGAGAGTAGTGGAATCCGAGGTAATTTGTTGAAGTGGTGTGACGATTATCTCAAAAACCGTAGCTACCAAGTAAGGGTTGGAGGCGAGTACAGTGATAGTGTTAAAATTACTGAAGGTACAGCCCAAGGTTCCGTTCTCGGTCCACTGCATTACCTCACCTATGTAAATGATTTAAATAATATAATTAAAAAATGTACTGTATACCAATTTGCGGACGATACATGCTTGATGGCAGCTGACAAAGATGTGTTAGTAGCACAAGCACGCATCCAAGATGACTTTGCCGCAATATGCAAATGGTCACATGACTCTGGACTAGTGTTGAATGCTGATAAAACCAAGGTGATGCATGTGCACTCCAGTCACAATTTTAGCGCACTTGCAGAAAATGTTAAAGTAGTCGCGCATACTCATACTTGCTGGCATAATAAGGTACAATGTAATAGCATGTACTATTACATTGTAGGATTGAGCAGGTGAACGAGCACACCTATCTTGGCTTGGTGATAGATAACAGATTTAACTGGTCAAAACACATAGAGAAAACTTGTAGTAAATTAAGAGCAGTCATGGCGAAATTCTATTTAATAAAATGTAAAGTTCCCCTTCATATACTATTACTGATGTACAAAGCCCTAGTAGAAAGCATATTGTCGTACGGTCTAACCAGCTATGGGCGTACCTATAAGACGTACCTAGATCAGATTTACAATATACAATACAGAATTTTAAAATTGATAGTCCCCGCCAAGATTAAAAGTAAATATAATGAGAACCCCGCCGATGTCTTTGATACCTATACATAAAAAAGTTCAACTAAACCTATTAATCGAGCAATACTTTCGTTCTGACATTCAAACCCCAATTAATCATGCAATTACTACGAGAAGCATTTCAAAAAAATTGTTAACAAAACCCAAATTTAATAACCTTTACGGCAAAAGAACATCACAGTATCTAATTCCCGATCTCATAAATCAATTACCAACCGAAATTAAAAATAAAATTAATAAGAAAAATACAAAATACATTCTCATAAAATATTTCCTGCGAATGAAACACCCTATGGATGGTAGACGCACGCACATACCGGCACTGCAGACTACGTTTAACTTACCGATGCGAGACGCCTTGTACTTGAGTTGCGATAAGCGGCTAACTTCGTGATGAATGAATGCTTTACATTTTGCAACATTCGGACCGTAGCGAAATGTTTGTGTCGTTAGCATTGTCAGTTTGTCATGCGTACCTACTATGTTTTGATATATATGAACTTTAGCATATAGATATGTATGTTTAATGTAAAGCATTGCTGGCTCATGAAAAGCCTGTCAAAATGTTATTTTATATTATTAATATAGGTACCTACTTACCGGTGAGAACTCTGTGTCTAGTTAAACCTAACATAGGCTTTAAGGCACTTTTAACAAAAATGTATTGTTTTCTTTATCTGAATAAATTATTCTATTCTATTCTATAATCGCGCGACAGCATCTCGGCTGTATCGATGCAAACGTGCGATTGTATCGGAGGACAATGGGGGGAACGAAGAGTGGAGAGGGGTGCTCGCACGTTATGGCTGCACAAGATTAGTGTATCTTTTAAAGGGCAATGTATACGCTTCTACAACATAAATCCGAGTGATTAGCAAAATTTATCAATAAATAAATTCAAACAAACTATCAAACATATCCTTTGTAAAAAGGCTTATTACAAAATATCAGATTATCTAGAGGATAAAAAAGCATGGGACGACTTTTGCTCAAACTCGAAAACTAACAGCCTAACAAGGTAAAGGTTTCTTGTTCGCTTCTTTACTTTACCTTAAAAAGATTGAAGTGAACAAAAAATCAAAGTGATCACTTTATTTCCCAGTTTTACTTATGTAATTTTAATTTTGTGACGTGTCCAAGAGTCCTGTACGGTTTAAAGGAAATAAAGCACTTTGATATTTGGTATTTGATATATGCCTGTGAACCCGCGAGCACCCCTCGCGCGTTCCAACGAAGCAACCTGGAGGAGTACGAGGAGCGTGGTGATGGTCATAATTATGCTCTGAGATACTCGAAGCGGCTGAAGGCCATTCCCAGGCGGCTCGCGAAAACTGATAAACTCGTGCACGTCATGGGGCCAAGGGTGTACAATCGTCTACCGTCCGCTGTTACTGACGCTTTGTCGACGCAATCCTTTAAGTTTCTACTAAAGAAATGGTTCGTAAAACAATGTTTTTACACATAGGAGTTTTTTTACACATTGAATTCTTCGCACGTAAATGTACGTAGGTTATTTTATTTGTAATTATTTGTTGATATAATTTGTTATCAATTTACTATAATTTTCATCTATGACATTTTAATTTGAATTTGTGCAATTTCATTTTATATTGATTTAAGCAAATGTGTTAGGGGAGGCCTATGTCCAGCTGTGGACATAGCAACGTCGATCGGCTGATATGATGATGATGATGATGAATCATATTTACAAATATTTATTTTACATTGTATTTTACTTGTAAAAGATTGATTGTTTATCTGACATGAAACATATTCGTTACCAATAAAGAACTTGAACTTTGCATCGCTACAAAAAGTCGCCGTGGGCGCGCGCTCTAAATGATATCTACCGGGGAGGAGTGTCGCCTGCAGAACAGACCAAATACGAGCCCGAACCCGCATGTCCAGCGTGGGGATTATGGCATCAACCCAAGGCGGTTGGCAGTGGAGGCCTACTCCCGGCATTCGTAATGTGAACACTTGTAGGTACTCATCTGTACTCTAAATTAATGTATGTAGATGTTTAGAGTCTATTTATGAGACTTGCAGAAGAACTAGATACCATAGGGAACAGTTTATTGGCATAGTTCATGATTCATATTTCGCTACGGTTTCGTCGGAATCAGCGGGGCTGCCAACTAGATGTCATGATAGCAGCCACAGTGAAACACCTAAATATCTCCTAAAGTAATGCTAAAGTATGAGATTGTTCACTTTGTAGACTCTACTGTTTTCTTAGGGTTACATATTGATTCCACTCTTCCATGGAAACCGCAAATTGATGCTCTCGCAGGCAGACTTAGTTGAGCAGCCTATGCAGTTCGTACAATTAGATATACTACCGATGAAGATACAGCCAGGTTAGTTTATTTCAGTTACTTTCATAGTATTATGTCTTATGGTATTTTGCTTTGGGGAAAGACTATCTTTGTTCTTCAAAAAAGGGCTGTACGCGCAATTTATAAATTAAAGCCATGCGACTCTTTGAGGGAATTATTTAAAGAAATAAATATTTTGACAGTAATATCACAATACATCTATGAAAATCTAATGTATACGCACAAAAACAGAGATAGCTTTTTGAAAAAGTGTGATGTTCACAATAGAAATACAAGAAACAAGAACAAATTACACATCCCAGCATATAGATTACGAAAAGTAGGGAAATCATTTATGGGCAATTGCGTGCGCTTCTATAATAAGCTTCCATCTGAAGCAACTGAACACCCTATTCGTAAATTTAAACAGTACATTAAACAAAATCTTATCGGGATGGCCTTTTACTCCATAGATAATTACATCAATGATGTTAATGCTTGGCCAAATGTCGCTCCGTTACGCACTGTCAATAGTATGTAAGAAATTCAATGTTCTGTTTAGCTTTATATAAATATTGACATGTATCTAAATCGCATTAAATTTAGATTTAGATAGGCAAAATAACAATGTATTAGACACTTAAGTGATATTATAAATGTGCTAGTGGTTTCTTTTTCACTTCTTCCACTAGTGGACAAAAAATTGAAATGAAGAGAATATCAATAACACCTTGTAGCGATTCCATTGTCTCGCTCAACACAACTCTATTTTCATGGCGACATCCCTAGTCGGGTGACATATAAGATTCAGCTCTCTGGTTTTGGCGCTTTACAACGACACGAGATGATTATCTTGTATTTATGTTCATATTTATGTAACTGAAGATCAATATACAATACCTAGTGACTGAAGCCGCCTTTTATTTACGTAGGACGAGTTTTCCCTACATTGGTGACCACCGAATGTGAAATCACGCCGCCGCCGCCTCAATGATTTTGCCGCAGAAAGGTTCTGCTGGCGGCTTTTATCCACATGTGTGTGCCGTCTATAGTTCTCAGGAAACAAACAGTATATTTCCTCAGTGAGTTCCAGCAGACGTACAGCGGATAAACTGGCATTATCTTCATATTGGCTTCAGAGTGTATTGCATGTGGTGATGGTGTTGTGTTGTGATTCTTCCAAGTGTGCTTCCTTGCATACCTACTGCCAAATATAAGACAGTTGTTGGACTTCACATGGACTTCGCCGGACTAATTCAAGCAAGTTTTCTTTAATTTTTGTTATTCTTATTTACATAACCCTAACCCAACAAAGTGAAAGTCGGTTTAGTTTGTTTTTATGTACTTTGTCCCATTTTATTGTGTTGTTATTACTAACACATGCTTATAAAACATTTTGACTAAGTTTTGTGGACATTTTTTTTAATAGCCAGTGTATTGTAAATCAACCTATTTTGTGTTATGGACTTTGTGTTAAATATTTTGTCGGAGTAATATTAACATAAATTATAGTAAATCACAGGTTTATTTTATTTGATGTACTAATATATAATTATAAAGTGTTAAAATTTATCTCTTAGAAACATTTTCATTTTGAAAATTTGCTCCGCTTTGCACTAAACAAAACTTAATTTTAATTTTATTGGTGGCATGTCTTTAATTATTTATTATCTGACTTTTGATTAACAATACTTGAATGCCTGCCTGACATTAACAATTACAATACTGGGTGTTTTGTTTAATCTTGGATTTATTTGTGATTTTATCATATTTTTTCTCCTTTTTCTCCGTTCTGCCTGGGTGTGTGGTATTGCATTTTAATTATTTTTTTTTCCATCATGGCAGAGCAAGACCTTCAGGCACAATTGCAGAAACTTCAAGCCGAAAATACAGAACTGCATAAACGTCTTGGTGAGAACTTGGAGGAGGCTAAAATTAGTGCGGTGTCTCTAAAATTACCTGTTTTCTGGGCTGACAAACCAAGTATTTGGTTTGCCCAGGTAGAGGCACAGTTCCAAATCGCGAATATTGTTGGGGACACTACCAAATACAACTATGTCGTAGGACACCTTGACCAAAGGCTGGCAGGAGAAGTCGAGGACATAATAATAAATCCTCCGGAAAAAAATAAGTATGAGAAACTCAAAGAGTTACTTATTCAACGCCTCTCAACTTCTCAGGAAAAGCGGGTTAGGCAATTACTTAGTGATGAAGAACTTGGGGACAGAAAACCCTCCCAATTTCTCCGGCACCTTCGGTCTCTTGCTGGATCAACGCTTTCTGATGACAACATCATCCGTCAACTGTGGTTACGCCGTTTGCCTCAACAAGCTCAAGCAATATTAGCAGCACAAGCAGATTTGGGTCTTGATAAAATTGCTGAGTTGGCTGACAAAATTACAGAGGTATCTCCAACATTGACTGTTTGTGCTACGACTGTACCTCCAGAGCTTTCTTTAGCTACATTGGCTAAGCAATTAGAGGAGGTAAATAATCAAGTAGCTGCTCTTTCCCGGCAACAGCGTCGACCCTCACGGGACCGCTCGACCTCTTCGAATAGTTCTTCGAGTAACTCCAAACGGTGCTGGTACCACAGGAGGTGGGGAATCAAGGCTGCTAAATGCATCAGCCCTTGCGATTGGAAGGAAAACGAGAACAACAATCAGTAGCGGCGGCAGCTGATTGTTCTAATGATAGCCGCCGTCTTTTCGTTACTGACCAAGTAACTAAGCGTCGGTTCCTTATTGACACAGGTTCAGACTTATGTTGTTTTCCTCATCGTTGGCTACCTTCACGTAGAGAGGCTACTAATTACGATCTCAGCGCCGCCAACGGAAGCTGCATTAAAACTTTCGGCACCATCAATCTCAGACTAAATTTAGGTCTGCGTCGAGATTTTTGTTGGCAGTTTGTGATAGCTGATGTCAGTACCGCCATTATTGGCTCTGATTTCTTGGCTTTTTACCACATTCTACCTGATTGCCGCAATAATAAATTGGTCGATGGCACTACTGGAATTTCTTCTTCCGCATCAACCGCTAGCATTGATCAACCTAGCGTACGAGCAATAGTGTCCGGAAAGTCTATTTATACCAATGTTTTAGCCGAGTTCCCTGATATTGTGCGTCCACCTGGCCTTCCCAAAATGATCAAGCACGACACAGTGCACCATATCAAGACCACAGACGGTCCTCCCGTCAGTTGCCGTCCTCGACGCTTAGCGCCTCAGAAACTTGTTTCGGCCGAAAAAGAATTTCGGGATATGATAAGATGCGGTATAGCCCGGCCATCTAAAAGCGCTTGGTCATCACCTCTGCATTTGACTGTCAAGAAAGATAATACCTGGCGTCCTTGCGGTGATTATCGCGCTCTTAATGCTCGGACTGTTCCCGATCGATATCCGGTTCGACACGTTAACGATTTTTCGCATAATCTTGCAGGTTGCAAAGTTTTCAGCACGTTAAAGCGTACCATCAAATTCCTGTTTTCGAAGAGGATATTCCCAAAACTGCTATAGCTACCCCATTTGGCCTCTTCGAATTTCCATTTATGACCTTCGGTTTGAGAAACGCTGGACAAACCTTCCAGCGTTTCATCGATGAGGTCACACGGGGTCTCGATTTCTGTTTCCCTTACGTGGACGATATCCTCGTTTTTTCTAAGGATGAGTCACTACACTTGCAACATCTGCGCATCCTTTTCAAGCGCCTGCAAGATTATGGAGTAGTAGTGAACCCTTCTAAATGCGTTCTGGGTGCAGATGAAGTGGTATTCTTGGGTTACCACATTAGCAGTGATGGTACTCGTCCTCCGCAAGCTCGTGTTCAGACATTGCTCGATTTCCCGCCACCTGAAACGGTACAAGGCATGCGTCGATTTTTTGGCATGCTTAATTACTATCGCCGGTTTGTTCCTCATGCTGCCAAGTATCAGGCCCCGTTGATTGAGGCTTTAGTTTCAACAAATAGTAAAGGAGCGAAACCTTTTCCTTGGTCTCCTGAGCTACTGCAGCAGTTCACAGCATGTAAAGAAAGTTTGTCAAAGGCAACTTTACTACAACACCCAGTTAACAATACAAAGTTGGGTTTGTTTACCGATGCTTCAGGTGTTCACATTGGTTCTTGTCTTCAACAGCACATCAATGGGAAATGGTTTCCCCTATCTTTTTTTAGTAAAAAGCTGACTCCACAACAATCGCAGTGGCCAGCTTACTATAGAGAATTGCTGGCAATATACGAAAGCATCCAGCATTATCGTTATATTTTAGAGGTCCAGCATGCAACGATTTTTACAGATCACAAACCACTTTTGTATGCATTCTTGCAGCGTCGTGAAAAACTTCCTCCGCCACAGCTAAATCAGCTATCGTTCATAAGTCAATTTACCACCGACATTCAATATATAAAAGGGGAGGATAACGTCGTGGCTGACGCCATGTCTCGCATTGACATCGATGCCATTTCTTTCGAACTTGACTATGAAGCTCTCGCTAAATCACAAGCTTCAGATCAAGAATTGAGTAATTTAAGTTCCAGTCTTAACCTGACAAAAATATGCACACCCCCGCACACTCATGTTTCAGTGTATTGTGATATCTCTACAGGTAAACCTAGACCTTACTTGACCCCTCCTCTACGTCGTACTGTTTTCAACAAACTACATAATTTGAGTCATCCTGGTGCTAAGGCTACTACGCGTCTTGTGGTAGAGCGTTTCGTTTGGCCTTCTGTGAACAAGGATTGTCGATCCTGGGCTCGTTCCTGTGAAGCGTGTCAACGTAGCAAGATTTATCGACATAATTCTGCACCCACTGGTATGTTTGATTCACCGTCCGGCCGATTTTTACACGTCCATATAGATATCGTGGGTCCCTTGCCAGTGTGCAATGAATATCGCTATTGTTTGACAGCTATTGATAGGGTTACCAGGTGGCCAGAAGCTTGGCCAATGCGCTCAATTACCGCAGAAGAAGTTGCAGAGACATTCACAAGAGAATGGATTCCACGATTTGGCATACCTTCTGTTATTACCACAGATCAAGGCTCACAGTTTGAATCTGATTTGTTTCAGCAGAGAATATCAATACCACCTTATTTCTTATTTGATAATAATAACTATGTTTATAGTATAAAATTTGACTTGCCTAAGTGCTTATTTTGTAAGCCTAAAGAAATAAAGTTATTGGTTCTGATTCAATAATGGGTAACTACAAAACAGATTTATACAGGTAATACAAGGAGTTCGGGAGTTTCGATTTTACGCTACTGGTAACACCCGAAAACCAGATTCATCTTCTCATTCGCCGATGGCGTTGATGACGTAGCCTTGTGTCACCCACGTGACCGTCGTGTCTTGGAAGAGCATACCTTGTTTTGTAATACCATGCAATAAACAATTTAAAAAAAATACCCAAGAAGTTAACCGTTTTTTCCAGGTGCTAGAATGGCTCTGGCACACCAGAGACAGTCTGGCTGAAGAGGTGGCTGGTTACTGTCAGAAGACATTGCTATCTCTGCGGCATACGGAACCCTTCGCCAACAATAAGATCTGGACTAGACTGTGAGTAATACATTAACTTATTCACTGCCCAGCCTCTGGTGCGACCCGGAGGCGCGGGCGCGCCGCAGCTGCACGAGTAGGGATACGTTCACGTACATTCGACAACCTCTGTGGTGCGCGGCTGGCGAAGGTCCGCCTGCGACGCAGGAGGTTGCAGGTTCGATACCCGCCTCGGAACATTTGTACGATCTGCAGATATTTGTTCCTGGTGTTCTGTATAATAAAAAATATCTATCGATGTAGGGGGAGTGGGGGTGGATTGATACGATTTTCGAAACATGCCATTTTTACGTGTTATACCATCAATGAATCTGAATGAAATGTAAAGATTGGTTCGTTAGCTAAAACATACTCATATGAAGCGAATTCGGTTGAAATTGTAACGTAGTAGTGTATAAAGTGAACTGAAAAAATAAATGGTAAGTGTATCAATGCTCCCCCGTCAAGGGGTGGATTGATACAGAGGTTAGGTGGGAAATAAACAGGGATACATCAATCAGAAATGTTCAAACCCAACTCCATCACGACATACACATACCTTCAGTGTTGTATGTCGTGATCGAGTTGCATTTGATTATTTAATACTGCTGAAACAATTCAGATTTCAGGGACATCTAACAATATTATTATGTTTTGTTCCAGTGAAAGCCATTTCGGCAAGGATATCATAGCAGAATAAAGCAAACAAGATCTGAATACTACATGATATAATTATGAATTATTGAATATGTACAATATTTATCTACTTTTATAAGATTGAATAAATAGTTATTTTTATATTGGCTACATAATTTATAATCTCATAACAATAACTTACATTAATTAGGTACCTACTACACTTCTACTATAGGTATAAGACATTAAAATAAATAAATGTATTTTTTCTTTACATATGTACATTAATAAATAATGGTGGACATAAACATACATTTAACGTATACTTTTCATAGTATGTTTATTCCATTCCACTCTGTCTTTTGACCAAATCTGTAATGTGTTTGGAAAATAATTCACTACACACATTCCCATATAACACACTTGATTTGAATTGAGTTTTTACAAATTGTCCATTAACAGCAGACACAATACCATCAATCTTCTACAGCGCGCGTCCCTAATCTCGCACAAGTCTTTCAAAACTAGAGTTCACATTTACAAGTTGGTCTCATTCACTGTATTAGGACTTCAATCTAACATCTACAGCATGCATCTCTTTTCTTTTACTATTCTTTTCTTTTTCTGATACAAGTATCAATGTCTTGATACTAATTTACTTTTTACAAAATGGTTTCGAACAGTAAATCCACTTTAGAAGATAAATCTAAACTTCTACAGCGCGCGTCTATTTATCTCGCACAAGTCTTTCGAACACTAGCACATTTACAAGTTGGTCTCATTCACTGCATAAACACGCCGCTTCAACAGAAAAGGCTGCAGCACCAATCCTGTCCTTATGTGCAGTTCTACAGCGCTCGCCTCTTGATCTCGCACACACTAAAGAGTGTGCGAGAGTCTGGCTCAGACGGCCGTTTCATCGGCCGGGGGCTTCGCCTCAGTGGGGCTCTTGATCGGGACGCGGATTATCTCGTCTTCAAGCTTGTTGTCTGCTGGCATGTTCTGGGAAAGAAAACTTGGTATTATATCTACAAATTTGTGGGATGCGTTTCGAGATAAACAGTGGTCTTGCTAAAAATTAAAATGGTTAAAAAACAGTTTTATACACTACTGTTAGTATTTTAGGAGTTTCCTTCAGTAAAAATAAGAACAAAAGTATCAAAATCTTGGGCTTAGCAATCGATTTCGCAGTTTGTGACAGGCTAGGGTGATTTTTAACCAACTTAAAAAAGTTGGAGGTTCTATGTTCAACTGTATGTACGTTCTTTGACAACTCCGTCAATTGTGGACCGATTTTGATGATGCTATTTTATAGAGAATGGTTCATATTAAAAAATTCTAACTCCGTTTTTAGTTTTTTTCGAAACAAGAATTATAAATTGAAACTAACTTCTAAAGCTGTGTATCGTTTATGCAGCGTAGCGGGTTTATTCCCAGGGCGTAGTCTCGCGGCGTCAAGCAGCCTCGCGGCCGGCCGCCGCGTGGCTTGCGGGCGGGGAGAGGAGCCGCGACAGGTGCCAACACGAGATAAGAGACGTGCGCTAAAAAGTTATTGAAGATTATGTGCCATAAGATACATTTACTGTACTGGTTGTTACAGTGATTCACCCTTGTCACAGTCACAAAACAATACTCTTGACAATCCTTCTTCTTGCACAGTCAGGTTAAAAAGGAAGGTAACAGGGAAACTTATGACGCAAGAAGAGGGATGCAGCTGTGGCCTCAATTAGAGGAAATTAGTCTTTCTGATCAGAACAAAAGGCTTAGAATTCTGTAACTTACGCATCAAGCAGCTTCAGCAGCAGCCGACTATACGCCTGGTACTCATCATCCCCAAACTCTCCAGGATGATGTCTGGCATACTCATAGGTATCGCAAAACTGGTGGACCAGTTTCTGACCGCGCCCGTCCAGAGGCGCCGCGAGGGATGACAGGAGGAATGCTCGGAGAGATTCCCGCGGGTGGCGACGAAGGCCTGGGTCTTGGCGGGATATTTCGTCTTCTGGAAATTGAACATAATTGTTCTTATTTCTATTAATGTTTTTATTCCGCATATTGAGTTTTGGCGCCGTACTTCGGAAACTGCAGATTAAAAGAACTAGAGTAGGCTTCCAGTGCCAACAGATTTGTCACATCACACAGAGTGGTAAATAGTATGAAATAACGAAAGATCATTGCACACCTGATACTCACATAGCAAGAGCTTTTTGAGAGCTCTGCTTGCTTTGGGGCTTTGATGCTGAGTGAAAATCATTGAATCTCTTTTTGAGAATTAATCTTTATCTTTAATAAATAGGATCACAGGTATTTTTAATCACTTTATGTGTGTGTGTGATCTGCATGCCAAGCATGGAAAAGCGGCAAAAGCTTCTTCGCTATAGGTATGTTTAGTCATTGACTTAATGAGAAAATGTGTGTCCTTGCCAGTGTAACTTAAATATATGAGTCTTTTTATAAAGACTTCTCTGAGGGAGGCCCCCTACCTGACCAAGACCATAGCAGCCAGATACAAAAAAAAAAACTAGATATACCATTCAAATGCCCTGTCAACTGAAGAAATTCATAGTCGCTCACATATTGAGTAAAGAATATCTACATGTTTAATTTAAGCAATATGTTATACATATTTTATTGTTAAAAACAAAATCCAAGCAATTACCTAGAGTCTTCACATCATCGACTGCCCGAAACCTGTAGTGGTACGGCTGCTGTGGAGCCAGTATGTAGTGTGAGGGCTCCGTGCTCAGCAGCCGCGGCTCGTGCATGATATGAGGCACTGCCTCTATCCTGCGCTCGATCTCTCGCTTCAAACACTAGATAAGAAGTTTCACTCAAGTAGGTAATTTAGTAAATTAATAAAGTAAATTTTTACATATCCTTCCTAAATTTACCCACCGCTGAGTATGTGCCGCCTCTTTATTGCACCATTCTTTCGGTCCTGCCCCAGATGGAGTAATTCAAAGAAAAAATTTCAACTGTTACTAAATCTAGGGAATAGGTAAATTACTAATAAATAAGTTTAGATCACGTACTTTTTTGGCGTCTGTGCCGATAGAAACATGAGGTCCTCTCCGAGATCGCAGGGCGAACCTTGTGATCTGCCTTTTGGCGAATATGAATAGAATCACAAACGTTAACACACCAGCTGCAATAATGAAAATTATGTTTTGACTCGTGATTTCGTTCATGGTGGAAGAAAAGCTGAAAAAGATCTATGAGTGAGGCTTAAAGATCAGAAAATATTTGAACAGAATAACACGCACGTCAACAAAAACAAAACTTCAAATTCAACTTCTTTTATTGCGACGCTATTTTTCGGATTGACTTTGACCTCGGATGTTGACACTATAGCAATAATTTATTGGTTGACACGGACTATTTTTTGTGATGGAAAAATGGGTTGGGGACGGATCCATGTGAAAAAGGAGAGTTGTCGTCAGCGGGCGGTGCGTATTTTTTGCGGTGGTGGGCAAAAAAGACAAGTTATTAGCCGGACTTACGCGAACCAACTAAATGTAAATTGCAAATTGTAAATCACTTGTAAATATCGAATTTGGAGAACGTGCGATCGAGCGTGTTTTTCCAACGAAAAAGCAAATCTTCTTCTTCTTTTAGCTTTGGCTCTGCATCTGGATTGATGCAATTCTGCCAGTGTCAGTTAGGTATGAATTGCGCATTTAGGAACAATAGATTAAAATTTAAGGAGGGAAAAAGCAAATCATAACTTGACTTCTTTGTTATTGGCAATAAATAGGTGTCTGGTTTCCCACTTTTCTATCAGTGTCCGTTTTCTTGCAGTCGGTTCTGAAGTTGACAGTTTTGCGGAATGACAATTGTAACTCTGGACAAACAAAATCAATATTTTTAGGAGTAGGTGCATCACAGACATAAAATAAAATCTTATCTAGCTAGGAACCCATAGATCAAAGGGGCCGCCGCCGCTGCTTCTGAGTTTTATCACGTTCTGAATATAATATTGTCCAAGTGTATGTACCATACATATTTTCATTATTATTTTATATAAATATTTTTATTTTATTTTATTTTGTTCTACCTAAATTACCTTCATACTTATATATATGTGTATTTTATTATGTTTATTGGCAGGCTTAGTTCCTATGTTTTCATGTTACTTACAAGTACATACAATTTTTTATTTTTTTCGTATCTTTGTTCTACTCTAATATCCAGTGCTGCCACCGTGTTTCATTTCTATTTACATAATATCTACTCTGTCTTGCGCTGGATCTGAGATCGTGTCTGTCCACTCTACATGGTTCTGACTGAAAACCAGCGCTTTTTCACGAATTCCCTAGGTTTTTGTGTTAGAGCACCAAGCTGAGTCAGGACCTGTTAGACCTTCACACTACTACTAGCTGAGTGGGCTACTTAGTACCAACCCAATGCTTACTAGTCTTAGTACCTACCTACTTATTGTTCATCTGTGTATTGTCTATGTGTTATCTAGTAGGTTCTAAGTAGTCTTTTATTTCTTTGTATAACTGTGTGTTGTGTCTAATAAATTATTTTCTTTCTTTCTTCTTTCTACATATATTATCGGCAAGCAGAGCAAGCCGCCAAAGTTTTGTGGCTTCGTTAGATGTTTTACTATCTTTTGCATATTGAATGCCCTTAAACCACAGTTCAGCCACGGAATACATGCATATAGAAGGCAAAAATAAGTTGTATTTTTTTTTTGTTTTCGTACTTTGTGTAATTTTTATTTGAATTGCCGCAAATCTTTTATAGCGTTCATAGACGTCTTTCAGTGTAAGGAAACGTCTTACCAAAAATTTAAATTGTCGATGAGCATAGCAAGCCGAACGGTTTTGTTAGATTGTTGTGTTATTTATAAGCAAATTTGGTACGAACGAATGTATGGGTCGAACTCTGGGGGCCTACTCGGAACAGGAAAATCGAAGTTTCTTTTTCGTGTTCATGCAAAACCAACTCTTATGTCGATTGCATAAGATTAGCGTTTGCACGACAAAGAAATAGAAACTTCGATTTCGTTTCTAAGAGTACGGGCCCTGGACCATAGTCGGGAGGAACGTAGGTATTATCAGCGAGCGGATCTGACAGTGAAAATTTCCGAAATGCCATGTTACTTTTTGCGCTGGCTGACAAAGTGACCTCGCGAATTAGGCATGTCTTCCAACACAAACTAGGTTCGTAGTTAACCCGCTTACATTCATAGGTATGTGTTATTTGTTGTGGTGGTTAGACTGATAGACACTGACCAGACCACACCAAATACCCAAAACGTTTGTAGTTTTTTGTCGCAGTGGGTAAGTATATTGTTTAGTAAAATATTCGACAGGAAGGTCCGAAAGTACCTATCTATATAAATTTATTTAAATAATTTATTTTCTACAATAAGATTTTTTGTAACTAAGCATTGGTGGCATCCGCGTTCCCAGGTTTTCATCACGGGAATGACCCCGTGATCTGCATTTATGTAACATAAATGCAGACAGACTGGCAAAGGAAGGAGCGAGACAGACTCCAACACAACATGACATTAGTCTGTCTAACCCGCCCACAGCGGAAGTCAAAAATAGACTAAAACTAAACTCAGAAAAAGAACACCAAAAACTATGGGAGCGTCGAACAGACTGCAAGCATACTAAATCATTATACCCTTCCAAAGATCGGAAAACCACTAACACGATGCTCAAGATGAGCCGCGAGGACTTAAGAATGATGGTCGGTATCATCACAGGTCACTGCGAACTGAACCATCATCTTTTTAAGACTGGAGCCACAGACAGCAATTTGTGTCGTGGCTGCTTCCAAGAAGAAGAAACTGTGGAACACGTTGTTGTACACTGTACGGCCACAGAGGAGGCCAGACACAAGACTGGACTGAAGAGTCTCATTGAGACCCAAACCACATCCACACCCACAGAGAAGCTGAAACGAAGTTGTCAAACACCAAAAGTCCTGCTTCGGTACTTCAAGGAGTTGGGCTGGTTAAGGCCTGTCTAGGCAGAGGGATAATGCACAATACGCTCCTATGCGAGATGTCAGTGCAGATCTCAGTTCCCCGAATAAGAATAAGAAGACCACGTGATCCTGGAGATGCCAAGAAACCTGGAACCCCAGGATCTGCCATAGACCAGGGTCTGCCTCATCGCTTGTAACTCTATGCTTGGTTACCATGGAGAAACCAGAATCTGGTTCCGTTTAGCAGGGTTATTCGAAACTCCGTTTCCAAGTCTTTTAGATTTTGAAACACTAAGGGAGCGGCGTCAGTATGGCCGACGGTGTAGTGCAGCGGTAACCCGTAGGATGGAACTCCGATATGGGGTTCACAGTAGAATAGTTTTAGGTAAGTTATTTAAAGTTTTAACTAAGAAATAAAGTTTTCGGTTAGTGAGTTTGTTGTCCGCGAGAAAGATTCCGAGAAGGATAAGCAGAGGGCGCATTGGCACAATGCTGCCAACTTATGCGCTGCGTTCTGTTCAGTTGTCGACGAGGCGAGTGGCGCGAAAGTTTAATTCTGAGAGACGCGAACGGAATCGTTACAATTTATTACATAAAATTCAACTTAATGCCATGAGGCATGCATGTAGTGGCGACGTAGCGTGAGCTGGTACCCGGGCGGATTTCTCCCCTGGATATAATTTTAATTCAGACTATTGTTGTCTCATTCCGGTGAGACGTACGGGTTAGCACGATCGGAGCAATGATGAGCCACAGTAATTTTGGAATTTGGTGAGGTGTGGTTAGCAACAAAGACAGAAGCTAAGACGACAAAGAGCGGAGATAGCCGGCGAGCGAAATTTTTATGGTCTGGCTGCGCGTGTGATATTCCATTGTGTTCCCTTCGGGCTTGGGTTTGGATGCCAGGGCACCCCGAGAGGTGCCAAGATGGTACCCCTCGGATCTTGGTACCCGGGGCGGAGCCTCGCCCCCACGCCGCTAGTGTAAGCATGCCACTTGCCAGTCACCGCGAAATCTGAAGCTTACAAATTGACTAAAATAATGATTTTGCACGAAACGGAATACAACCCTTCCATGGATGAATCCATGGAACGGTTTTGTGTGATCAAGCCGCTGGAATAACATATACCTACAGTTCACTTTGTCGCGGCATAAGGCGCACGAAGCCACGGCAACAAATAGTGGCGTTTTTTAGTTTAGGTACCTAAGCAAGCACAACCACTAGATAGGTGGGTACATAACTTACCGGTAGTTATGTAGGTATGTACTTGAGATTGATGAATAATGTAGGAATCATACACAAGCTGAACATAAATTCCATTATCATGATTCTTTCTATCGAAGAGTTGGGCGCGGCATGAATGTCTTTGGCGGGAAAATGCTGTTTGCATACTAATATTTTAATAATGGCGGCACTGCCGACGTGCGATGACCAATGACGTTCAATTATGGAAACCAATGGGCCCAAACCAATCTGTTGTCACAATGGGTGCTTGAACATACCTATTTGGTTTGCTATTTTCCATTATGTTTGTAGTTATAATTCATTGCGGCCACCAAGCGTTACTGTAATCACGTATGAATCACACTATAATACCACTAATATCTCTATCTACATAATTACAAATGCGTAAGTTTGGATGTTCGTAACCTCTAACGCAAAACCTGCTGAAAAGATTGGGCAGAAATTTAACATAAATGTAGTTCTAGAACTGGATTAACGTATAAGCTTCTCTGTATCCCGCAACGGGTGCAAAGGCGCGGGTTTAACCTAGTTGAATAAAAAACCTACCTAAGTAAATAAATTAACATCACGAAAACGTTGACGGTTGAACGCTATCTGCGTGACCTCCAGTTTAGCGATAGGACATCATTTAGTGACGTTTCACTGGCTATTTGTCATGCACCCGCTAAAATCATTGACCTTCATTCTATTGTACATTACGGAATAACTAGGTTTACGGAATAACGTATCTTAACTGCTTCTAGGTAAATTAGGTACCTAGGTAGGTACTTGTAGGTATACTAGAATAAAATTATATGATCAAGTGCATAACGATAACTTCTTGTCTTTTCAATTCAATCCATTACCGACGTAGATAATCGTCAGTAATAGTAGATTGTTACACAAGGGTAGTAAGGGAGCTATTATAGAACAAGATCCAATTTGGCGCCAGTGCGAGCTCAGTTCGCAAAGGGCCCTAAATTGGATTGAGTGCACCCGAGATATTTAGACGCCCGAGCGAAGCGAGGGCGAATATAGTTCGAGGGTGCACTCAATCTAATTTCGCGCCCTTGCGAGCGCTCGCAAAGGGCGCTAATGGATCGAGTGCACCCGAGAACATGTAGCAGTTCGAGGGTGTAATAGCTACTTGCAACCGAGGTAAGCATTCTACTTTACATCATAATGGCGAGGCAAATAAAATATTTATATACTTAGGTTTGACAAAATGTAATTTTTATTAGAAAAATTAATTATTTATTAAAAGATTTTGTACAACATCTTCTGCTTCGAGATGACAGAAATCAGGCGTGCGGACCAGTTCTTCATCTGATGAAGTACTTGACATACTGAACTACCACTTTAAACTTGTTTATTACAGTTTTAACTTTAGTTTATTACAGTCGCACAAATCAAATGAAATGAAATGCCGCCATTTCCACAGTTTTTTTTTTCAATAAAAAGTTTTCTTATCATTATATAAGAAAAGAGATTGTTTCACCAAGGAGTTTTGCATAGCTTGAACTGTAAAGTCTTTACAATTCAAACAAAGTGTGACGTAATGAGATTTGAAAATGGAATTCCTATAAAAATGTACTGTGTTGCGATTACCATCTTACACAGCCTCTTTGCTTAATATGTAAAACCTTCTTGCCGAGCATTTAAATGGTAAAGAAATTATTATAATCTTTGGTAAATAAGGTACCTACATACCTTTTACTGCCGTCTGTTAACTATAAGGCTGTTAACCCTCAAACAGTATAGGGTAACCAAAAATTCAAAATCCTCGATACGCCCTCAAATAACCGTTTTTAACTTTTTCGTCGAAACGGATACATTTCTAAAATGTCTATCTTTACATGCTGTTATATGCAACCTTTCCAAAATTCTAAATAGTTCCAGAGATACTAAGTAAATCTTTGTATGCGGTGTGACAGAATTTTGACATAACCTTAACTTGAAAGCAACTAATCCACAATACATGGCTAATACGTGGAATAGAAACCTTAAACTGCTCAGTGCTATAAGGGTTTTTCATTAAATAGGATATAAAATAAGTGACACAAATTACGGATGTGCGTACTTAATAGTGCCGAAAACAAGCGTTAGCAAAACGAGCGCCTCAAAACGCCTAATACGTGCATTCTGTGCATAGGTATTATTTGCACAAAATTACAGTTAAACTTAAAAGATTTTTTGCTGCAACGCACTACAACGCCACTGCTCCGCCGCCAGCGGTCCTTATAACGTTCCGTGAATTTCCCACCTAGCGCGCATTCAAATCGCGTTCGATAGCTTCACAATGGTGGCACGCGAAGATATG
This sequence comes from Eupithecia insigniata, assembly GCA_947859395.1. Taxonomy (NCBI): domain Eukaryota; kingdom Metazoa; phylum Arthropoda; class Insecta; order Lepidoptera; family Geometridae; genus Eupithecia; species Eupithecia insigniata. The sequence goes on along the minus strand of OX402009.1, from coordinate 4,807,342 downwards.
CGCACGCGTCTTTTGCAACGACCGAATGTCCGACGAAACTAACTTTAGAAACATTGATCTACCTACTATGTTTAGAAAGCTAAGTTTTATTTCCGTAGATAGGTTCGATTTGGGATTTAAAAAAAATAATAACTTGGAAATGGATCACTCTGCGTTCTCATCATAAAATGTTTTGAACTAAACATACTTTTACGAAAGTAAAGTTTATGTTGAGAGCGTGTTGAGAGTATGTAGAGTAGGTATACCTATGTTGTGGGTACCAACTGAAAACGAATCTATGAAAGGGACCGGAAAAATCGTATCTCCTAGCAATATCTACTGATAAAAATGCAAACGCGCTGAAATGGTGATTTTGAGAAGGTTTTTCCTTGCATGGCAAGAGATCTCTCGAAATCCGAGGTCTCCAGAAGAATAAGTAGCCTGTTTTTATTAGTCTATGTCAGACAAATAAAAACAAGCTACCGCTTCCTTTTACACAGACTAAAAGCATTTGGCCTTACCTACTAGGAAAGCATAGGTAGGTACTATTCCTGCGCTGAATATGCAGACGACAAAAACGCATGGGATACTGTCCTCAAGAAGCACAATACATCAGCTTCAATTGTAACATAATTAGGGAATTAATTTCATTATTGACATGGCATATCTATCCGCTAATTTTGTGCTTAATCTTTCAATAGGTATATTAATTTAACTTATTTTTTATTTTTTCATCTGTACCTGTGACTGAAAACGTAGTAATTTAAAAAAAAAATATAATTTGAATGCAATAGCTTGGTTATTATAATTCCTTATGTACTTAAGTTTGACAATTCCAAGTTTTCTATGTTCCTATAGTACAATAAATAAATTGAAATTGAAACTAAATCCAATACTCGCAGAAACTCGGTGTTTTACTCAGTGTGGTCTCCGTTCGTGGGCGAGCACGAAGTTCGTTCGTCGTTGATCTTTCTTCCGTTTATATCGAACTCCGGCAGACAATGGCCGACATCTGCGTGCCCGTGGGCGTCACAAATGAATGAGCTAATGATGTAACTTACATGACTAATCATGTAATTACTATGGGTAATTACTAATGAGGAACAGTAAACGTTCAAGAAATGTCTCCATTAGAGAAATCAGAGTAGGTAGGCATTTCAATGTATGGCTCCTGGTGACAGGATCCGTCTAGGCCAGAGAAGTACCGCACACCAACTTCAGGAGCATTACTGCTTTCCAATTAGAACTCGGAAGAAAATGAGGAGATGAATGGTAGTAGGTACACTTATCATTACATACTGGCTAATACTTATCACAACATATAAGTATGCCCCCCCACATCGACAGATACAGAGCAGCAGTGCGATTACGCAAAAACCACCCATCCTATATGTCTGAGGCAGTATATCGCCGCCGCCACCGCCATCGTGAGTGCACTGCTTTGAAAACAGCCGATGGCTAGAGGTAGGTAGAATATCACTTCATTATAGCCCAACCAAACGCAACGAGGATGATTCTGTATTTTTCTCAAACGACACCACATAAAAACAGGAGCAAGGCATAATCTCGCACAATGTCATAATATTTCTGTGAGATGACATACTAACACGAAGGCACACAAACAGTTTTTACGAAGTTTTTAATCCAAGCTTATTAATATTCTACCGGAACAAGATAAGGCAGTTATATCTACAAAGGAAGCACCTTTCGCCTTTTTGATTAGGGAAGCGAAAAGTTTAAAATATTATTTGAATCACGTATCGTGAACATCATAGCGGAAACCAGCCAGGATATCCTTTCTACTTATGGAGAGCCGTCTCCATTGCATCCAGACGGCACTATAACTCCATTCCTGTAAAACAAAATGGCTGCCAGGACCATTTTATAAAAGATGCGCGTACGCCGTTTCCTGCTACGAAAAGAGCTACCTATTGTTTCGAAGGAGGGGATGTATGTGATATGCATACAGACAAGCTGATAAGTAGGTATCAATAGATAGGTAAAAAATACCTGGCCCTAGAAGTTCAAAGTAGGTATGCTAATGTTACTATATTATAATAATAGCGAACAAAATACAAAAGCGTCGTCGCAGTTGAAAAAGTCAATTTATTAATAAAAAATGTATCATGTAATTTACAATCTACAGCAGGTACCTACATTGGTTGGTCGAAGAAACCTTATGTATTATGTAAGTACCCTATGTGGGAGGTGCAATGCAAAAGTAAAGTAGTAATCTATCGCGTCGCGACGCGATGGGAATAATAGGGTCACAATATCGCAGCCTTTCCCAGTCTACACCACATAAAGCCCGATTTTATGGACTCGACTTTTCCAATTCATAAAATCGGTCTATAAGTGGTTAAGATTATAATAAGTAATAAGGTACATAGAGATAAGATTGTTTATTAACTGCGGATTAGGATCACTTGTAGCCGCTTATTCGAGGACACACTTCTGCTAGTCGCTGAAATCAACAAACAATGTTTAACGGGCAGATTTTTCTCAAAGAGCTTATCAACACTAGCTAGGTTAATCATTACGTTACTTACCCAACTACCGGACGGATATTGGAGAAGCAGATTAACAGAACCTGTAGGTAGAAAAAACAGTACGGTTATTATCATGAATCACCCGTTTCATCATCGTTATCATCATGTTGCTCAAATTAAATTGTGTCAGTAGCCCTATGGACTCCGTTAGAAATGTTTCAGCTCTTGCATGACCTCCCTTTGGCTCAGGAACTGTTTTAGCTAAATGCTAGGTATCTATACCATAATGCTAGCAGGACAGGTAGGTGTGTACATAGGACCTATCTAGTCACTACCACAGTACTACACAATGTTTGTAATTAGTATTCACAGGGCGCGTGTAGTGTCTTCGCGGTGGGGACGGGTTATTAGCCGGTGCCGCCTCCGCGCCCAGGCATATTGTTCCGAGGTCTGCCCACCGAGGCACCGAGCGCCGCCGCTCGCTCGCTAACCGCTAATTCACTCTGTCAATATTTGAACTACGGTACGGTACCGTTCGGACGATTTCACTGCCAGAAGAGGCCGAGCCGGTGGCTGGGAAGGCAAGAAGTCGGCATAGCTGTTTGATGTTATACACGGCTGTGTCACTTCGAGCCAGCTCAATCCACTGGCTTTCATCAGAACCTGGAGATTTTTTTTGAAGAAAGAAGTTTTCTTGGACGCTCCCGTAAGAAGAATTAGCTGGTTCCGATCGTTCCCGTCAAACTTGCGCGCCGCGCGCCGGGAGAGCGCCCGCTGTCTATTTGACAGCTGTCATTTGTTTTCATTTTCACGGGCACAAACGTTCCGTGGGAGGAAAAGCAATTTCTTTATTTTTATCACACACGACGATGATCTCGTAAAGTGCGACCGGCTGTGAACGTGCGTGACGAAAACGATACGAAAACACGAAAGCAGAATGGCGAACGACGATGTTATAGGGCCGCGAAAGACGATGTTTATATTAGTGATTGTTGTGGGATGTTTCGCTGTGCTGTGGCCCAGGATCCTGTCTCCGCTGGTCCTGGGGCCCAGCAAGCAGCAGCTCCTGCCAAACCAGTTCGACCGGGATGCAGGTACATAACGTCGGTATTTATAACACAAGCTCAATGTCAATATCGCTAAACGCGCAAGTCGCGGGACTTGAATCGCGGCCGCACTTTCTTTGAAATTAATTTATTCATTACAACTATAAAATAGCTGCAATATTTCGCACATAATGGGTACCTAAAACATGAGTTGGTCCTTACCTAATTCAATATCGCAGTAAAAATTATTTAGTCAATTGGAATGATTTGTTTCATTCATTTACACCTAGATATTAAAAGTGCTACATCATACATAGAGTAATTGCTAAAATATTGCCTACTTGCGTAATGTTTGCTATTCTCAAGTATAAGAATACTGTTCAAATAGGTATGGCTTGGTCCAGTTGTTGACAGAGTGTGTTTGCTGAACATCTGATTGGAATGTGTGCGATGGAATTTAAAGTGATATAAATTTCAAATGAATAAGTATTTTGTTTTATTTATAGGCATAATAAGCTCAAGAGTTGACTTATAGGTACTTGATAAAAAATTTAAGGAGAACTATAAAATTAGGTTTTAGGTTAAGGTAATTATTTAACTCTAGAGCTCTAGAAAAATAACAGCATATTTTCATTTTGATCTCTGAAAAAAACCCTGCAGAAACTAAATCTTTATAAAAATTCTAAATAGAGTACAATACAAACATGCAATCAAGATAAATTCATTAAAATTTATTAATGAATTTATCTTGATTGCATGTTTGTATTGTACAACTTAATGATTATGACAATATTATTTGAATATCAATTTCTTTATAAAATAAACAAAACTGTATTTAATTACAGCTAACTAGTGTTAATTACTACTACATGTGTAGTAGTAGTAGTAATTAACTACTACTACACATGCTAATTACACAGGGAAAATAACAGAAAAATGAAATGAAATAGGTACAAAAAATCCATGATTTCCTTGAGTACATCTACAATAACACACAACCTACCAAACCTAATGTTATAGAAGAGCGGGGTTCTCTAACACAAGCATAATCATGCTTAAAAGAGGATCCCCCCATATTATTGTTAATTATATTTATTTCTGTTACTTAGTATTACTAAGTAAACAGAAATAAATATATTTAATAATTAATTTAATTTAATAATAACAGAGAATCGTTGAATTTGTATGAAACACCTGCTAAGACATTCACAATAATTACTGGAGTTCACTCCACTTTACCACCAGGATGCTGCGAAGTTATGTTTGGCTCTGAGCTAGCCGTGCTTGAGTTGATCAATGAGGTCTGCAGCTCGGTCGTCCACATAGATGGCAAGATCAGCCCATATGCTGCCTCTGAATGTCGGAAGGCAGTGAATGAAACCTGTGGAGTCGACATAGCAGCCTTTCTGAAAAGGACGGATAATGTTGGCAAAACCTCCAAGTTATTGGTCCAGACAATGCAGAGCAGCAATAGTTCATGCCTGAAGGAGCATTTTGGAGTTCCAGTACTGAGTTTGGGACCCCATTTGGCGTACAACTCCTTGACGCTACCAGACAGTTAGTTTGAACAGTGTTTTATCATTTAGATTGTGATCTAACAGCATGGAAATCTTAAAGAGTTTAAAATCTAATTTTTCCTTCATCAAAGATCCACTTTATATTTAAACTAACAAAACCTAACCCTCCGTTTTCGCGTGACCGATTTTGCTTAAACTATAAATAATACGTCTATTTTAACAGAATGCGCGATAAAGCTGTCAATCTCAAAACGTATTTAAATTCAGATCAAGGGTTCAGATTTTTTACATTTAATGGATGCCTTGAAGATTTATGGCTGGATCATGACTAGATAGATATTACTTGTAATGTAACAACAATTTTATAAGAATGTATTACACTTAGTATTTACATAGCTATACTCTGTCCAACCACTTATTTATCTATATATGAAAGAATGCAATATTTCACGGACTCTGCTTTTTAAGAATAGTGATGCGAATCTATCGCCTCGAAAAATATCGGAACTAACGAGAGCTTCGATATTTTACCGAGCTGACAGATAACGAGTGTTTGAAAAATAGTATTCTTTAAAAAAATAATGGACGGAACATATGTACGTATGTATATTCTTGTAATATTACTGTGTATTATGTGACTTTACAATAGTTACTTATGTTGTGTGTGCTTGGCTCTAAAGTGTGATTTTTAATGGATAAAAATTTGTGGTTTAAATGACGATAGCGCTTTGAATTGTAATTTATCGAATTCCTTTAGTACATAATTAATGTGCTTCTGTCCATAACAATTTATACTCGTCTCGTACCTTAAGTAGGTCCGAGACGCTTTTGTATCTAATTATTTGATCAATACGTAAGTACCTGATGTAGTACTCAATTGTCATTTAAATTATTTAACTTTAGTGTTTTAGGAAAATTAAGAGTATTTTTATTTTTTATTTCTATCTCAGAAAAAATTTATAAACAATTTATATAAATCGCTAGTCCTTATAAGTAAGGTATTGGGATAAATTCCTCCTTAAAAACCTAATAAAACTGTTTCTCTTCCGTAAATTCTTTAAGTATTATGTCTGTGTCTTAAGTATTCTATAAATATCAGTTGGTATTCAGTTTATCACCATCATTTGCAGTCAATCGAGACTTCGTCTGATCTCGAAACACTGTCAATCGCGCGTCTGAAACTCTAATTTTTGAGTTATGAATATAAGCATCAGTCTGTTTTCATACATTATGCAACTCTTCGAGTAGGCATATCCAAATTTTCAATATTTGCTTTACCGCGCGAAAACCAATAGAATCATAAATTATCAATATTTGATCTGAGCCAACTCACAATTTGATTAAATATTGGTGACCTTAATTATAATTACAGAAGCTTATTTTTCGTACGGTTTTCCTTAAATTCATCATCATTACACTAAGTTATTTTCAAAAAACTTTTTAAAAAAGGGGAATTGGTCGAGCGAGAGATTGTTGCCGTTTTTATAGCTATAATGATTGCACAAACACAGTTTGCGCAAGGAAGATGGAGCGTGTGGCCGGGATCATCTTGCTTGCGCAAACTGGTTTGTGCAATCGTGCGTGTAGCCGGGCTATTAGCTAATAATAAATAAATAAATTTATTCAAAGCAACTCGTACATAGAAAAATACATAGAGCTGTTTCATTAAAATATGTGCAGCTGTTTTGAAGATTATATTCATCACTGTAGGTCTTTGGAGTAAAATCGTTGAAATTTTCGAACATTTTAACTTTTTTCATATTATGTAGTTCACCTACGTATTCTTTAAGTTTAAGGGATGACAGCGATAGTTACCCATGTCTTTGCCTCGTTTTTTATGTAAAACAGTTTTCGCTTCGCCTGTCCTCCAGTATTCAATAGGCTTACTACTCAAACCAGTCTCCTTGAGTAGGACCAGTACATTTCACTGTGTAGGAAGAAGATCTGTTAACGTTGCGTGGGATGGGTAGTTGTTTTGCAACGCGCAAGCGCATTCATCCTAATTTGCAAGGTCAACTGGTACCACGATACTTCTCTTCATTGAAAAGTTCTATAAGGTTTTTAATCTGACGCTTCATCAAATCGCCTTTGAAAAACCCTTTTATATTTTACTAGTAGCCCGCGATTTCGCATTGTTTTTCGGAATAATTAATTTTTTATTGGTATCTAATGGTAAGGCGTTTGACAACCATCAAATTTATGAAAGCGAAGATCTGGCCTAGCGATGATCACGCTTTCCCAGAAGGAACTTATTCATTCGAGACTCCGAGATTGTACTTACTCTACCGGAAAAACAGACGCAGGAAGTTTTTTCAACTCTTTACCGGTACTTATAAAGTAGCCTAGATTATGTTATTCCAGGTCTAGATCTTTATGTACGCTTTTCCGCTCGATCCATTCGTCATTTCAGTAGTTTTAGCATTGTCAATACGTTCGTCCAAACATCATAAAAACGCCGAAAACTTTCGCCTTCCTTTTTTATATTAGTAGAATAAAGGCTTCTTTGATGAAGTTTAGTTAGTTGCCGATTCGTTTATCGAGGAGACCACTTGATTTGTCTTCTTTATTGGGATATGATGCTACAATAAATAAATAAATAATGCTGGACAATTCACACAGCGTTATCTGGCCCCAAGCTAAGCGGATGGTATGGGTACTAGATAACCGAACAAAAATGACCAGTTGGTATTAGTAACCTCTTATTTACTTAGAAACCTGCTTGAATGTCTGTATTTTTTCTTTTTTTACTGCCTGACTTTCTTGCAGTTAAAAACACATTTAAATGCATCGCGTAAATATGCAGTAAAAGTTTTTTTCCGTTCTTATCATTGTTTCATAAATCCAAGTGTTTTTTTCTGCTAAACACTTCGCAGTCAAATAACGTCTCACCTTTCTGGAAACACTCCATCACACTCTCAAGAGCTCAAAAACTCATTTGTCCGTCAAATACAAACGAACGCTTTCACAATAGAACACGGTATTTCAAGTAATTCTCGTTTCAAAGAGGCCTCGGCACAAGAACAAAAGTTTTAGCGCTCATTGTCACCTCACGGTAAGGTCACTAGGCCGGTATATGTCCTAAGTGTTGGAGATAAGGTATTTTTAAAATTATACTTACATCGCCTATCCTATAGGATTTTAACTTTGAATAATTCAGCTTAGCTTAGTACCTTTCACCAACTAAGTAGTTTGGACTTCCTCGAACAATATCGTCGTGAAATAACTTGATTTTAGTTGGTAGGTGAAATTTTGCCTTGTAGAATAACTTGCTATCAGGCAATTAGGGATTGTAATCCAGCAGTATTTTCAATTATTAAAATAAGCAATTGGGCAAATTGTCATAAAATTTGCAACGTAACCACTTAACTGTAGTAAAAAAACTTTTATGGCCAACGAAAAACAAAAGGGAAGCCAAAAATGTTCTTGATCCAGCTGGATTGCTAGAACGCTGGAGCCAGCATTGCAATCCGTACAGGCGATGCTAAATAAGGGTTTCGACGGTGCTTCGTTCCAAGTTATTTTTATTCAAAAGGGTCAACCTTAAAATCCTTTTTAGTGTACTGCATTTCTGAGTGCATTGCAGAGATATTACACAGCTTTTAACGGCTTTACTGACTCATTCTGATAAGACAAGTTCCTGTTACTACAAGACTTTTAAACATATGCCCTTGTGGTGGCGTCTATCTAAACAGCCACATCTGCCTAACGCATGTCTATGGGAAATGTTTGCACGACACATTACTTACGCTTAACCAGTTTTAGGTATGAGCGGAATAGGCCTTGGTGTCCCATATGGGTTTTTTAAACAAATTAGGTAATGTGCCAATTGGTGAACTCGGTCAAATTGTTCTGGCGGGCGGTAGAAGTTACAAGCGGTAGCGTTTTGGATTTTCGAAACTTTTTTAGAGCTAAGACTTCCTGTTGCATGATTCTTGTTGTTCTATATACAACTCATCACTCTCCTAATGTCATTCCATCTCTTCTTGACTTAATTTTTACTTCATCTCTACAGCATGTTGCTAAGCACGGCCAATGCTCAGCAGATGCCTTCTCCTATCATGACCTTATTTTCTTGTCCTATAAACTACGTCCTCCCAAACATAAACATAATTCTTCTTCAGCGCAATTTTAGTGGTATGAATCTAGAAAATCTCAGAGCGGATGCATCCAAAGTCGACTGGTTTCCAGTGATGTCGGTAGACACAATTGACGATAAGCTCTCAGCCTTTAACTGTAGTTTAATTAATCTGTTTGACGTCCATGCACCAATCCGCTTGGTCAAAATAAAGCATCTGCCTGCTCCGTGGATCTCGGACGAAATCAAGTCCCTCATGCACAAAAAGGCAGTTGCCAGAGCGAGATTCAAACGATGTGCTAGTGATATCAATAAGGAAAAGTTTAATCTCGCCAGGAATCGCTGTAATAGGATGTGTAGGGATGCTCAACGTCGCTATATTAATTCTTCAATCTCAAATGCTGATCCAGCCAAAGCCTGGAACTTTTTAAGAACCCTTGGAATCGGCAAGGCACGCCAAGCTGCGTGTACTTCAAATTTTAATATTGATTCTCTTAATGTTCACTTTTCGTCGATGTCCAACATAGATGTGGATGTCAAAACTAGCACCCTCAACTATCTTAATTCCTTGCCTATTCCTGACTATCCTTCGTTCAACTTACAATCATTCGCTGCACGTGATGTTAAAAAGAGCATTATGTCCATTTCCTCTAACGCCATGGGAGGTGACAATATCGGTCGTAATATGATCATGCCAATTGTGGAGGAGATATTACCTTTGATATGTCATATCCTCAACTTTTCTGTTACCTCTGAGACCGTTCCGGCTGTATGGAAGGAAGCCTATATCATTCCTCTACCCAAAAAAACTAAACCTTCCTCATTTGCTGATTTTCGGCCTATCTCCATTCTTCCTTTTCTGTCAAAGGTTCTTGAACGTCTTGTTCATGGCCAACTTAGTTCCTTCCTTTGTTCTCATAACCTTCTAAATCCTCTTCAGTCCGGTTTTCGCCCCGGTCACAGTACTGCTACCGCACTCGTCAAAATCACCGATGATATTCGATCGGGCATGGAAAACGGACATCTCACTATTCTGACTCTACTCAATTTCAGCAATGCTTTTAATTAGAGATGAGTCCGGTATTCAATAACTAACTCAGTACCTGTTAGCGTGGTCCTAAAATATCTAACGCTATTGTAAAATCCGCATACCGCTAGGGAATAACTGTGCAAAGCGAGCATCGCGCCTAACCGACCGTGAGCCATAACTACCCAACGCTTCAATACCAATACTTACCTAACTATCATCTACGCATAGGTACTAGCGGACCGTTCACCCGTAAAGTTATGTAGCTGCAACAAGTATTTGGTATTTCTAACCAAATCCGTTAGATGGTATTTCTAACCAAATCGGTTAGATGGTATTTTTACCAAATCGGTTAGATGGTATTTCTAACCAAATCGGTTAGAAATATTTTGGGTACAAATCAGAACAGGTATAAAGTATTGTAACGTTATTGGGTACCAGTTGGTACTAGCGGTATTGATACAAAATACCCAACTAATAACCGGTAGCCAAAATATCCAATAACTCCCATCCTTACTTTTAATACTGTTGACTTCGAAATCCTTCTTGGACTTATGCGCTCTATTAACATATCTCCATCGGCAAATGGCTGGTTTCGCAGTTATCTGCAGGGGCGCCGGCAGCGGATTCGTACTGATAACTCTTTGTCATCTTGGTGCTCCCCAAAGCGGCGTATTGTGCCTCTATTGTTTGCATTATTTATAAATTCTATCTCTCTTCAATTGACTTCTTCCTACCATCTCTATGCAGACGATCTCCAGATTTACACTCAAACTTCGTTGCAAGACCTGGCTAGTGCGATTCACCGCACGAATAGCGACCTTACCAGCATTCGTGATTGGAGCGAACCCTATGGTCTCCAGATTAACCCAAATAAAACACAGGCTATTATAATAGGTAGTTCTCGCACTTCCGTTAAAATCGACTGGTCCACTCTGCCCAATATTGAATTTAATAGAGTCACAGTTCCTTTTAGTAATAGCGTTAAAAATTTGGGAATTTTAATGGATTGCGACATGACTTGGGCCCCACAAATGGATCCTGTGAGCCGTAAGATTTTTGCCTCCGCCACCTCGTTGAGAAGACTCCGAAATTTTCTACCTACTGCTACTAAAATTGTGCTCGCTCAAACTTTGATACTTCCTATCCTTGACTATGCAGACGTCTGCTACCTTGACCTCACTGAAGAGCAGCTCAATAAGCTTGAACGACTCCAAAACGTCTGTATACGGTTTATTTTTGGGCTTCGCAAATATGAGCATATTTCGGAGTTCCGCACAAAACTCAAGTGGCTTCCTATCCGTCTTCGCCGGGATTCTCACATAATTTCTCTTCTTTATAACATACTCTTCAACCCTCTCACTCCACTATATTTAAAGTTTTGAGTTTCTCCACTGTTCCCATCCCCATCCTTCTCGTATCCTTCGCTCTTCAGAAAACTTGGTATTAAACATGCCTCTCCACCGAACCAGTTTCTATGGCAAATCCTTTTCTATCCAGGCCGTAAAGTTGTGGAACGCACTATCTGAGTCTATTAGGAAAGCTGGATCTCTACCTGTTTTTAAAGCTCGCGTCAAAGATTTTTATCTGTCGGAAAAGTAATTATTGGTACCTATCTATTTTATATCTTGGTATTTATTTATTTATTACATATAAATAATATATTTATTTATATTAAGTATATTGTTGTTAATCTTATTTTATGTATTAAGTTTTGTATACACCCTTGCCTTTCTTAAATTGAAAATTTTCTATCCATCATGAGGTTGCCTGGAAGAAATCGCTTCTAAGCGATAAGGCCGCCAATTGTACTTGTTTATGTTAATGTCTATGTGTTTTATTTGTCTTTGTGGTGTACAATAAAGAGTTTTGTATTGTATTGTATATATAGCTCATCCCCCAATAAAGCCCCAAAAATTATCTGATCAGGAGACTAGAGATGAGTCCGGTATTCAATAACTAACTCAGTACCTGTTAGTATGGTCCTAAAATATCTAACGGTATTGTAAAATCCGCATACTGCGAGGGAAATAACTGTGCAAAGCGAGCATCGCGCCTTACCGAACGTGAGCCATAACTACCCAACGCTTCAATACCTATACTTACCTAACTATCATCTACGCATAGGTACTAGCGGACCGTTCACCCGTAAAGTTATGTAGCTGCAACAAGTATTTGGTATTTCTAACCAAATCTGTTAGAAATCAGGACAGGTATAGAGTATTGTAACGTTATTGGGTACCAGTTGGTACTAGCGGTATTGAAACAAAATACCCAACTAATAACCGGTAGCCAAAATATCCAATAACTCCCATCCTTACAGGAGACTCTTACCACATTATAGGGTATTTTGATTTAGAAATAGTCTGTAGGTACACACCTAAAGCCGGATACTGACCGGTGTTATGGGGCGTAATGTAGGTAACATTCTCAGCGAGCATGATAGGTTACGCCCTGTGCTAAAATGTGTCTCGTTGCTCCGAGCAACGGAACAAGAACGAGCAAGTTGCTCGTTGCGAACGCCTTCTTTTTCCGTACTGACTGCATAAATGCTCGCTGTGTAACACGTTACATTACGCTCCGTACCGCCGCTAGTCAGTAAGAGAAGCACTCAGACAGTAGACTAGTTATAAATGAAGGAATGTTCAATATTTAAATATTCTGTAGATAAATATTGTGCTGGCGGAAAACGCCAGGTCGTCCTCTAAAAGGTAAACTCATTCAACAATGTCAATCATATGCTAGCCACATTCTGCATGATTCACTCGCACTGGAATGTACTAAATTAGGAAATGACCAGTTTTCCGACTGTAATAGATGCTACAATTAAATATACAGACGGCTGCGCTTGCGCGTGTTGTTCATTTCAATGGTAAATCACGAAATAGCTGTGATGTGTGAACCAGAAGGCACAATACAAGTAATTTACCTACGACATTTATCTTGCTTGTTTACATGCATTCCTTGCGAAGTCAGTGAGATTTCCGTGTCACCGTGCTTCTGCTAGATATCTCAATCGGTGCAAAATACATTTGCCGTTTGATGTGAGCATTCTGGTCGGCGTAAGTCATCGCTGATTTGATTTGGCTGAATGATTATATTGATTTAAGACATATGACAACACGTGAGTACCGAGACAAACCTCAAAAGGTTTTTAGGGTACAACATTAATTTTATGTATATTATGATTTTTTTGGTAATGAATAAATAAAATTATGAAAAAAGAGGTTAATGGTAAAAACGGTTGTTCGTAAGATCTAGGCCTCGTTTGATAAAACGAGGCCTAGATCGCAGTACCTCCTACTCACGGGATCCTTTAATTTAAAGTAAAGGTAAAAAACTCGAATTACACAAAATCCAAAATAAATTCTTTGGTTCTTGAGAAAAAAAATACGATATAATAAAAACCACGAAAATGCACACTCACGGGATCCTTTAAAGTAGGTAAGTAAAGGTAAAAAACTCGAATTACATAAAATTCAACTATTAATTCAACTAGAAATTATTTTAACTAGAAATTATTTCTTTGGTAAAAAATTACGATAAAATAAAAACTATCTTATTCCTATGCTATTCGCATAAATGGATGTAACGTGCCCTCTTAAGTACGTTGAAGATACTCGTACGTCATGGCAGTTTTATTTTATTTGCTGAACGTGGCTTTCGTATCACTGCGGCCATGATAGGCCCATTGTGATTGCCACTTTATGTTGTCCCCCACCCCTGAAACTGCGGCGTTCACAGTTCGCCACTTACCCTTGTAGCTGCTAGGAACTGTAGGATTTTCTACGGGGTGATTGTCTTGGCATTTATCTATTGATCTTTTTCGATACATACTGTGTCACATCATCACACGAGAGAAAAGGTTTGTGTGCCAATTTCATCATCGTCGAGTATTTCTGGGAATTTAACGAGTCCTTACTAATTTTCAGCATTATAAATCAAAAAGATAGTTTTAATTATTTTAAAAAATCGATCTCAGGATGTATGTTCTCCACTTACGCAGTTACGACATTTTGTTCTCTCTTAGAAAATATAGTTTTAGACAGAAATTTTCATACAGTTTTCAATAAAACTAATATTAACGTAACATGTCGAAGTGTTTACTAATGAATTGTTTGTTATCGTTAACGTTGTAACAAATACTAAAATAGTAATTTACTACTCATTCTGACTCATTATTGACTAAAATATCTGTGTTTGTTCTGTTTCAATTACTTTTTTACCCAAAATACCTGACTCTACCATCTTCATGGTCATCATCCGCAGCCAGTTTTAGCCACAGTGGACAAAATACAACTACAGACGAGGCGACTCTATCATATCATAGAGTAAAATCTACCTTCTGAAAATATAGTACGTTAAATATTTTGGGAGGGGGAGGACCTGCAGTTTGACAATGCAAGCTGAAAATAAATAAATATATGTACCTATACTCCAAGTAAAAAAACCTGGATATTTTTTGCATACAAAGGGGTTACAAAACCCAAGGAATATTGGTAGAAAACATTTAACGACATTGGTATCATTGAAGCAAAGCAAAGAAGCTCGAAACAATTTTTGGTTTTGAAAGCTTTCATTCACCATTTACTTTAATGATCTCTCATTCGTTTTCGAATTAAAATTTAATTTTTTTTTGCTACACGTGAGATTATGTGTTGTTGCATTGTGTTTTAGTTTTTAGGGATATCTTTGATGTTACCTTGTTGTTTTCAATAATTGTTATCAGTGTTAAAGTTTTCATTCATAAATGTCTTTGTTGACATAAAATATCTTGGTTTCTAAATCTAAGTATACCTGCATACTTATTGGATTTGACCTTTGAAATCTATGAGTTTCAATATCAACAGGTACGTCAGTTTTTGTAGGATTTTTAGAAGTTGGGTTTGCAGGCACGACCTGCCGCAGGCGACTATCCGTACCTTTTCTAGTACCTATGTACTAGAAAAGGTATTAACCTTAAGAAAAGGTATTAATTAACCTTAGGTACCTAATTATCGCATACAACTAGCGCGCAGTAGCGCTTCTGTACACATGCTGAGCAATGTCCATTTTTAACCGACGAAAAACGAAAGAGGAGTTTCTCTTTATGTAGTTCAGCTTTATGTATTTCTTAATGTTTTTGTCGATATCTCTTTCAATTATGGACCAATTTGGAAAATTCTTTCGTTATTTTCGTTTTGTAAGGAGAATAATCGCGAGTTGGTTCCATTAAAATTTTATTCCCTAGGGATGGCAAATAGTCATATTTGTCTTGAAAAACGTAAAAAGCAATGTACTAAGAAATTCGAAGTCTGTTGATAGTTTTTTCAAAACATTCAAATTATTTTGTCACTGTTTTGTATTTTATTTGTTTTCTTCTTACATATTTTTTATTGTGATGAAAAATAAAACCTATTAACTTTACTTTAATTAGTAATAGCAATCTTTGTAAAGCAATAACTCACCTTCCAGCAATGAAGCAAGAACGCGCTCCGATCCGCGGCGCAGGTCCCCACCCAGCACTCCGCGAGAGGGGCCGCGCCATCCCTAGCGCTCCGGTCCCGGCCAGGAGCTCCCAAATACAGATGCCGCCTAACGTGAGGGTACGGTCTCCTTTAGAAGGGTACTTTCAGCTGGATATCAAGGTCGGTTGAGTTTTTGGAATGGCTTTCGACGTAGGTGAGACTACCGATGGTGTTTTGGGTTACGGTGGAGTAACTAACTAAGTTTTAGCTTTGGTGTTTTGGAGCCAAAATTGTACTGACACCATTGTGTCCTGATTTTGTATATGTATTTATTTAAAAAAATCTGACTTGATCTGAATTTGTATACCTACCTATGATGACACTTGAAATTGAGATAAGATATAAGTAGTTTTTTTTTTGTCTAGAAACTTTTTCGTCTTTTGTTTGTGACATAGTAGTCAATACCAAACTTATTTGACCTCTTGCATAGAGATTAAAACGCCCAAAATGCCATTGGAAGCCGGCTTCAATTAACTTTTAACACTAACAATACCGGCCAGTTAGTGAAGCTTGTGCAGCTTGGATTGGATCTACGCGTTGTAAGTAATAATATAGATTAGAAATAGCAGGATATAATATAATAATCAAACTCTCAAACAAAATAGCATGCCGATCATATAAGGTTTTCCCATCACTTGATGCTACTTATCATGGTAGAACATAATGAACCTTTATATAAATTAAGACCTTTTGTATGCACATTTGTTCATGCAAATAAATCAGAATCAGAATATATGACTATGACAATAAGAGTGTAATAGTTTCCAGACTTTCACATGTAGCACGTGAACTGAGTTTTATCTCTGTAGCCTTACCATGAATTATAACATGTGACGTAATACATAACGTAACGCACTATCAGCGTTATTTTAACGTAAATAACGCGTTATGAGCGCTAATTTCTTTTGTTCATTGTTTTTAAACGCGTTAAAATTAACATAGCGCGTTATTTACGTTAAAATTAACGCAAATAACGTTTATAACGCGTTACGTTATATGTTATAATCCATGGTAAGCCTGCTGGTTAAATTCCTTTTTTTTACCGAAGTGGACTTGACTGCTCTGGTCTGGACTAGGGTAGAACAGACTTGAAACTATAACGGTCACGACGATATTGTTTGGGGCTAACCACTAGTTTAATATAGTGTCAACTGGCAGTCAGGTTCATAGACCTAGATTTTTTTTACATTCTAAAATAAGGGAAGGAAAATAAGGAATAATCAAATTGAGATTTTTTTATAGAACTTAACTTAGAAAATTTCAGGAATCATGAAAATTTATACTTATGGAAGGGCAATGTTCTTCCAAAGGGGTTTGAACCGGCAACCTCTGGCGGTCGTCGACATGGGCTCTACAGAACACTGTTATGGATTAAATCCTCAAACATCGATAAATCGAGCTAGTTTTCTAGATTTCTAGTTTCCACTCGATTTCCAGCTAGAACTAAGTAAACAATTCATTAGACTAAACATTCGTTTAGCTGGAATCTTCGCTAGCAAAGCAACGTAACTGGAGGTAAACCACTAAGCATGTATTGTCCTAGTTGAAGTTGTTAGGTACGTGAGTCGCGAGGAATTTTAGTATCTGGCTCAAGTTATAAGCGAAAGCGTTTTTTATTTAGTTACATACATGATATTGAGACCTTAGATATCCTCTATGGATGGTAAATGGTCCAAATACTATCCCAACTACTAACACACAGCTAGCTACAACTAGCTAGTAACTAATAAGGTGCCTTAAATTATGGTTATCTGGTAGAAATCTTTGTAAGGGATAAGACCGCCAATTGCAGGAAACATTACATTTTAAGAACATCTGTACCTACTATACTGTAATCTTTCCTGCAATAAACCTTTTTTTATAAATTTTGTTGACTTTGAAAAAAGGAGGCTATGTTCGGCTGTGTGTATGTTTTTTCTTATGTACATATGTCCGTCGATTTCTTCGTCATTAATCGACCGATTTCCGATTGGATGATTATTTTGCAGTTGTATAGAGGTGATTCAGAGGTGGTCCTATAAAACTAGCATTGGTATTTATTTTGAGTTATTAGTATTTATTCCGCAAAACTTAAACAACTGTTTTCAGTTTAAAAAAAACGAATTCGAAGGCAGTTTTCGTTTTTTCAAAACAATCAAATTACAGCATTGTAAGTCAGTTGAACGGGATTTGATAAGTACTCGTCCGTCGGACAGGAGAAGTAACTACGCAAATCTCATACAAAAATGAGATACTACGATAATATCGTCAACCGAACTCAGAGCTGGTTTGAGTTCTGATTTTTGTGGTTTCTCTCTTTTCAGTTCTGTCTCCTAATTTTAATTCAGTTTATTTTATTTACTTAGACTGCTTGATCTTAGTACAATACCATTTTCCTGTAGCTACACCGGTTAAGATACTTCCTCTTACTGCCCCGTAGAAAAAAAACCCTGTATATTAGTGCTCATATATGTACACGAGCGGCAAAGTGCCAACGGCAGAGGTAACTGTAGCCGTTGACACCTATCGACGACGGCAGCCGTTGACACCTATCGACGACGGCAGCCGTCGACTATCGACACCAGCCGTCATTGCGACGACGCGACGGCTGCCGTCGGCGCGTGTCGACGGCTGCTGCCTCTGCCGTTGGCACTTTGCCGCTCGTGTAAATGAGCACTTATTCTGTCAATAATATATATCACGTAGACTGAGTATCTATCTTGGCTTACCGTATATTGTCATATGTCGCTATCAGTTCGTCTCTCTCATTTTCAAGCTAAGTGAAGAGTCTACTGTTTTACAAATGATGTCATACTCATTATTTTTGGGCGTTGAAATCGTGAACTAGTTCGTGGCATATGGTTCACATCACTCTACATCTCTGTCTGTAATGTAACCGTTTTTGGTCAATGAATGAGACAAGTCATTTACAACGGGATATTTTACATTGTTTTGAGTTTTGAGCTTTCCAATATTTCGGCACAGTTTCATGTTTATAACCATGATAGTTTTAAAAGTTTTTCAATGAATTTACATATTTTTCTTAATAAATTTAATTGAAACGAAGTATAATGTAACAAAAAAAAATAATGAGCTTTTTATCCAATAATTACTTAAAATAACTAAAATGTCCAATCTTTTCAAAATGGCACTTTTCTATTAGTTACAGAGAATTTTTGGTTTTTTATTTTCCCTATTATTTCTTTGCTCCGAGTTCTTAACTATTTATTTCCGTGTCTAAAAAGTTAGTTGTAGAATTTTTTTATAGATGTAGGTAAATAATAGAGAGTTATTCCGTGTCCGTCCCGCTCGCTTCGGCCCAAAGTGGTCCGCATACGGAAAATCAAATTCACTAGATTCGGGCGTTACTTTGCGAAAATCTATTGCAAAATATTAGATTCCGCGTTAAACCTTCTCTGACAAGATCAAAAAAAAAATGCATTCCCATGCACCGCTCCACCGCCCGCCCTACCACAAATTGACATGCCGTGCAATCAGAGAAGGTAAAACATAGAATTCATCATCATCATCAGCCCATACACGTCCACTGCTGGACATAGGCCTCCCCCGTACGACGCCACAAATAGCGGTCCTGAGCCGCCTCCATCCATCGACTCCTTCCGACCCCTACGATGTCGTCGGTCCATCGAGTGGATGGTCTCCCATGTAGGGGGGGGATTTGCCATAATCACCACGCTTGGCAGGCGGATTGGTGATCGCAGTGTTGGTGTTTGAAAAAATACTCAGAAGGAAGCTGCTGCCCTTCCTCTGGTAGGTTAAACATAGGTAAAACATAGACTTACGCAATCTAAAATTGCCAAGTCACTTACCCTCCAACTTTAAGAACACACACAACATAATATTTTATAGAAAATAGTACAAACTACGCAATGAAAAACCCATCAAAATAAGTTGTCAACTAGTTTCGTCTCTCCACGAGACATCATCAGGGCACCCCAATATACGGCTTTAACAGGAGATTGCCAAGCAACAACGACAGAGTCGTGCCAGTGATGTTGTCTCTCTGAGTAGCTCGCGTAAAGTCAGTAAAGTAAGATGTAGGTAGGCTAGTAACCCCACGCTAGTAATTTTCCCAGTTCCTATGCTTTTAGAAATCCAATCTTGTTCTATGAACATTAGAAAAGCAATAATAGAGGTCTTCAAGCCTAGAGTGAACAAGATTCTTCTAGGCAAGCGTGCTACATACTCTGCCGTATCAATTACCATCAGGTGAGATAGCGGCCAAAGGCAAGCCTATAAAATGTAAAAGAAGAATTTACCTACATTCTCATTTTACTACACCTATAGATAGATAAATAAGTCGCTACTACAGTCACTGATATAAATAAATAATGCTGGGAAATCCACACTTCATTTCTATGGGTAATCGATAACTGATAAACCTGACATTACAAACATATATTTTTATTATACACTAGCACCTGCCCGCGCCTTCGCCCGCGTTTTATCGGGATAAAAATAGCCTATGTATATGTTATTCCAGGTCCCAAACTATACCCATATCAAATTGCAGCCCAATCAGTTCAGTAGTTTTATACAAATATCCATCGATCCAACGTTATAAACTTTGACATTTATAATATTAGTAGGTAAGATAAAAAACTGGACACCGGGAACAAATATCTGCATATCGGACAAACATTTCTACCGACGCTGGAATCGAATCAGGAACCTCCTGCATCGCTGGCGGATATTCGCCCGTTGCGTTACAAAGGTCGAATATGGAAGAAATTTCACTACAGAAACCGCCGGCTTTTCCAAAGGATGATGTAAAACCTTGACTGGTTCTGCTGCCAACATGCAGACATGCTGCCATTACCACCCACAGTGTAACTTGATTA
Source organism: Eupithecia insigniata (assembly GCA_947859395.1). Taxonomy (NCBI): domain Eukaryota; kingdom Metazoa; phylum Arthropoda; class Insecta; order Lepidoptera; family Geometridae; genus Eupithecia; species Eupithecia insigniata. The sequence continues at coordinate 4,786,861 of OX402009.1, read as the reverse complement.
GACCTTTCTTTTTTAACCGACTTCAAAAAAGGAGGAGATTCTAAATTTGAAAGTATGATGTTTTTTTGTAGGTATGTAAGAAACGCGATATTTCCTTAATTAAAAAAAAAACGTTTATTTGAACAAGTACAAGTATAGCAGGTTACAGGTTGAACGAAGAGACGACAAAAGTTAAAAACTGCGGCGTAGTCTCTTCGCCCGCGTCCTGACACGGTATTAAATAAATAAAAAATAAAATCATTTATTTCGAGCACATAAACTCATATAAAGGTAGGTACAATTAATTAAAATTACTTAAAAACTAATTGGATTGCTGGGCAAGTGTCGCTCACAGCAGTGCCTTATGTACGGGCAGTCCACTCTAGCGGCTATCATTGCCAGGACGGTGTTAGATGTTTTTGGTTGTCGGTGTTTATTAAAGTAATCATCATCATCATCATCATCATCAGCCCATACACGTACACTGGTGGACATAGGCCTCCCCCTTACGACGCCACAAATAATTGCAATATTAAAGTAATGCTTATGGTAAAAACTTATTATTAGGTTAGATACTAACATGTATGTACATAGGTAATTTTAACTAATAATGAATTACATCTAGGTATTATTCTGTAAGTATTAGGTATTTTTTTATACAAGAAAAATGTTGCATACAGTATTTCCAAGAGAATGTGGTATGTTTGAGTGCGTGTGTGTGAGGTTGGGTGCTCCTGAGGACACTGGTCTCTTGAGAGTCCAGGCAACAGGGGCTACCAGGGTGTGATTGTTTGTGTAAGTGAGTGTATGTGAGAGAGAGCTACGAGTGTAGGGCCCCTTGAGGACACCAGTCTCTAAAGAGTCTGGGCAATAAGAGGTCCCCAGCATTGGTTGTAAGGTATGACTGACATGGTATTTAGCTTGGACATTTTAGAATGTTTTCGGTACCTTCATAAGAGAGGGTCAATAGCCATTGGAGAATATCTGTTTTATGTTATCCACTACTTATGGCCTTACGGATCCGAGACGTGGTCACTCACTATAGGCCTTGTGCATAAGCTCAAAGTCACCCAGCGAGCTATGGAGAGAGCTATGCTCGGAGTTTCTCTGCGCGATAGGGTCCGGAATACGGAAATTCGTAGAAGTACCAAAGTTACCGACATAGCTCTCAGAATCAGCATCTGAAGTGGCGATGGGCAGGCCATATAGCTCGTAGAACTGATAACCGTTGGGGAGTAAAGGTTCTCAAGTGGCGACCGCGATGTAATGCGAAACGGAGTGTGGGAACCTCCCACTCGATGGAGCGACGACTTCGTAGTGGTCGCAGGGAGTCGTTGGATGGAGGCGGCTCAGGACCGCTATTCGTGGCGTCGTTTGGGGGAGGCCTATGTTCAGCAGTGGACGTGTACGGGCTGATGATGATGATGATGTTATCCACTTCGCTTTCAAGTAAAAAACGTTTCAGTATCACAGCAGGTGTAGTAGTGTACCAACTGCGATAAGCAAATGAGTTTTGTCGGTAACGCAGTGAATATTTTATCTAAGGAGCTAAATAAGGAGGGCAAACCAGTAGCACCGAGTCGAACATCACAATTCGTAACGTTCGATACTTTGCATGATAAAAACTTTGAACATCCTAATTATGTCTTAGAATACAATTACCGTAAATACTATTTCAAATTCAAACGGCTTGTAGCTATTACGTGAGGTAAATAGGTAGGAAACTCACTGAGTTTTACAGTAGTTGTACTACCTTGCGTCTAGACGAGTTACATCAGGTATACTGTAGTACCTTATTATTGTGCTAACATAATGAATTCTTGATGAAATTATAAAGGGTTCTAGATTATCTATTTTAATAATTTTTTGAAGGGTGAGTTTCAAAAACCACCCTAGATCTGTGAAAATTCTAATATTATTCCGATCAAAGTAATTTTTTTACTCTTGCGAGTAGATAGAGTCGTTAATGGAGTGGCGGAATTAGCTAAAGTAATTTATATTATACTCGCTGCTGCCCGCGCCTTCGCCCGCGTTTTATCTATATAAAAAATAGCCTATATGTTATTCCAGGTCCCAAACTATATCCATACCAAATTTCAGGCTAATCGGTTCAGTAGTTTTTGCGTGAAAGAGTAACAAATATCCATACATCCATACATTCATCCATACTAACTTTCAAATTTATAAAATTAGTAGAATTAGCGATTTTAATTTTTAATTATACTGTAATATGGGCAAGCAAGGCTGAATTCAAAACTGAAAGCTCGAAGAAACTTGCATAAAACTTTCCTTTAGACTTTCCTTTCTGATATAAACTAATCAAGGCTTATTGTATATACATATATCCATCTCTAAAATGCAAGTTTTTATTAAATATTTTTGTTGGTTTATTTGTAATGGGTAGTGTCCGGAACGACATACCTACACTTCTGATAACGCGAAAATTCTTTTCTCGTCGGTAGATTCCGCTGCAATATCCTGAATTGCTACATTTTATAAAAGTAATTACACGAACAAAGCGGGCAGAAGCTCGTCAAGCTTTCTAATCTATCCTGAGTATACCCAGCTCCCATCTGTAAACAGCTGTGGCATTGGTCGTCCCACATCTCGCGGCCTAGACACACAGCAGAAATAGATAGCAGTGACACTCACGCGCATCGTTCTACAACTATATAGCTTGATTCATACTACTTCTACGTCATGATTCGGTTTTGGTTCTGGTTCTGTATCATTGAGATTCAGATTCTTTATTCATAACTGTGATTACATGTCATACATAGTATTAATATTGAGTAAAATAATAAAATTAAATCAATTATTCACATAAAAACATCACGTAAATTCATTTAAGTTACATGAGGTAAATAATAAATTTAACATTAAAATAATTGAAATAAAAAATATACGCATAATATATATAGTAACATCCTCCTCCTTGCGTCGTTACCCCAATACGGGGGTAACGACGCAAGGAGTTCGTGACCCATCATGGTAACAGCTTTTTCTGTACTATGTCGCGCCATCTGCTCCGGCTTTCAGCAATATAGTAACATAATATATGTAATATATATAGTAACATAATATATGTAGTACATTGTACAGTCATATCTGAACATTTGTATGATTTTGTATGACTAGCTTTTACCAGCTACTTCGTTTACTAACACAACCTCTGTCTGATATTTAAAATTAAACCCTCCTTTACTAAAGCCATTTGTAACGGAATATTTACCACGATTTGAGCTTTTAGCCCAATACTCCAATATTTCACAGGAAACTGTCGAAATATTGGTGGGCTCAAATCATGGTAACTATCCCGATATAAATGACTTTAGTGTTGTATTGTGAATAACCGTCTCAGTACCTAGTTCCCCTAGTAATTTTCAAATTAAAGCATTCATTTACAAGGATATTTGGTTTCGCATCACGTATTTACTTATTACATTAGTAGAAGGTGGGAGTTGTGGTATTCATGTTATGCTTAAGTGCTCAATCACAGATAATAATCTCCAAAACGCTTAGGCAACACGATTGGCTTTTCATAGGGTTATTTGAGCTTTCAGCTCCTTTTAAAAGTACCTAGCCCTCTATCAATCTATTCCCCTATTCGTTAACTTTTGGCCACGGGCCCAATTCACACCATAGATACATATATAGCCTTGCCGTAAGAACTGATTCCTTTCCTTTTTGAGCACCTATTACACATTCCTCCTCGTTTGCTTGCTACAGAAGTTACCACCTTCGAAATTTCAATTACCCTCAGCTCTCTACATTGCATAACTTATTCCCTTTGTGCCTACCTAATTCTTTCATTCACAGCGTGGAATCATACATTCGGTTTTACGACTCTTCAACATCGTCAAATAGGCTTACAAGTTTTACAACATTACGTGACAAACAAACACAAGTGTTTAGTAGTTTCCCCACAAGCAGTCAGTCCGGAATGGGTGCGTACGACAATAATGCGGAGGTCAGGCGCATCCCGAACGTTTGGTCATAGATTAGAGAATGTATATTAGATACTTTACCTACAGTCTACAGATATATAGATGGTGTTCTATGTATAATAATAAATATCTATTTATGTAATATATTGTATTAAGTATATCAGTCATCTAGTATTCATAACACAAGCTCTGCTTAGCTTGGGGCTAGATGATGTCGTGTGCATTGTCCAACATTATTTATTATTTATTTATATCTAAGAGATCGTCGATACGTCAATACAAAAAATAATACAAAACATTTTTTTTTAACTTAATTTACAATACAAATGTTTGCGTCATTATGATCGCTCTGGCTACAGACTTTTTGGTATTATAGTAGCGATACAACTAGACTCGTTTGTTGTACTCTTGTCATTGGCATATTGCTAGATCCTATAAACTAGCGTACAACCGCCTCTCTATCTTAACTACTGAAACATAAACCTCCTATTTCTTATCTGTCGTGACATCCATTAAAGTAGCCAATTTTACACACACGTGCTCAGTGTGCACAGTCATCTTTGTTGTCTTTAGTATCGTTGTTGAAGAACAACGTTGTTAAGAAAGCTAAATCAATGTCTTTGATTGAGTGGTTACCAACTGCTGGAAAACAATAAAATTTTCTTAAATAATTTAATAATATCCCAAAAATTTACGACTCCGGCGGGACTTGAACCCGCGACCTTCCCCTGAATACGGGGCTGCGCTATGCAAATATTATTAAATTCTTTAAGATTACCCCAAGTGCGGGCATAAGCACTATAATAACAAAAACCTTAATAAAATTTTCTAATCATAAATATCTTAGTCCAGAAGACAGCACTTGCTATCACAATACCATTGATAAACTTCTAATGGTGTGATGTTTTATCGTGCATACACTAGCTTTTCTTGTCCCTTCTGTACTGTTTATCTGTACAAGTTAAATATCGCAGACGTCAAATAAAACAGTCAGTTTCGCTTTCGACATGCCTGACCTGCACCTAAGCATTTGAACTGTCGTACAAAGACATAAAAGCATGTTATTATCAGCTGCTACATGCTTTATGTTATTTGCTATTGACTATTTATGAACGTCTTCATTTTAGCTATGTATTGTGTACGTAAATCGAAAATAAATTTTTTAAGGTTCTTTACCTAAAAAGCAAAAAACGGAACCCTTATAGGATCACTTTGTTGTCCGTCTGTTAACCCTCTTTTCCCAGAAATGGGTGTATCTAGTTGAAATTAACATCAAATACTCTGGTCCGTAACCTCTTGGAGCCGTGATATAAATTCTTCTAAGTCAACGCAATCAAAAGTTACAGACGTTTAAGCCCAATTTTTTGACATTTGCAAGGGAATCAAATGCGCACTAAACCTATAGGGTACTCTCGTAGACCTAGAATCATGAAATTTTGGCAAGAAGGCCTTAGATCACAAGTTTAGGGAAAAATCCAAAAACCGTAAATTTCTACTTGCAAAAAGCATTTTCTTTGTGACTAGATCACAAAAAAAAATGGTTTTTGCAAGCGACCAAAACCTCTAGGGTACCTACATCCCTTTGACCAGAATCATGAAATTTGACAAGAAACAATGTCTTATAATTACGGAACCCTCGGTGCGCGAGTCCTACTAGACAATTGAGGTTTTTATTATATTTACCTATTTCCGCGAAATTTTCCCAAATTACGCATATCCGTGGACGAATAATTTAATGTTATTGATGATTAGGTTAGGTAGAGCGCGTTTCAGCGACTTGCTTCAGAAAGTTTTTTCTCTTGTTCTTAATAATTTTGCCCTAATATGATAAGATCCAGGATATAGAGTCGGACGGAAGGCTTAAATTATTCAGAATTACATAAAAGAATAAGCGATTCTTTCTCTCCCTTATTTTTTAATATATCCTTGCTGAAGATTGTAAACAATTTTGAGATGTTAAGTTTCTAACTTTTTTCTTACGATGTACCCTCGTATACTATGCAATCTTACTTCAAGTTATTATAGCTTTTAGAGAGTCGTTTGTTTTCATCTATTGCCATTCTGACATGGGAAACTACTTGGCCGTTACTTAAATTTGAGAGTTTTATAAGTAAGAGCATTGGTCTAGTCTAGGATCTGGTACGTGGAAAGTTCTATTTGCTGATTCATTATCTCAATTCTGCGCGTGCCCTAAGCCTCGCGCACCGGAAGCCATCAAGCCGCATGTCGTAAAGCGGATATTCTGAATGTTTATACAGTTTGTTGTTGCCTTCGATCCGTCGGCCGATCAGTTTTATTCAGAGCTTCCACGATCATTGAGGGATCCATAGACAGTTAGCGACAAAATCTTTTAATTTTGGATTTAATATTGTGTGTGATTCTTGTAACGTCAGTTTTAGTTTTAAGCTTAAGTGTCTATTCTCTGTGTGAGTGGTTTCAGTGATGTTTTCTTTGTTAAGTAGGACAAGAAGGACCTATGATAGTGAATTCGAATTAAACGCATAGTGTTCTGTTTTGTTTGCTGAATTTCTATTTAGTTTTTTCATGAATACCCCCTAGCACGGTGATTGTTCTCTAGTCTAGGGTTTAATAGACAATAACATTGCATCGTTCATCATTTCATCATACGAGTATATTGCGTGCATTATTGAAGTTGAAGAAATTAATTTCAAATAATTTACGCGTTCTATGACAAATCGACGTAATTTTTCTCTATTCTACCCTAGAAAACAATACCCGTGCTAGGAGGCAGCTTGCTTACTTATAATAGGCATAGGCTAGTATTGTATTGTTATAATCTGTAGTATAGGTAAAACAAGTTAAAATAAAAAAGAAAAATACGCATGAATGTGTGTGAAAAAAATCTAATATTTAATCAACTTTTTAATACATACTCAAACCTTTTAAACATTTCTTTTGATTTGTATACCTACCTTATTCAAACATACAAAATGTCATTATGTTCTAGTTTGTCTGTTTTTTTTACATCATTATGTTAGACAAATCTTCTACTCTTCCTGATTTAATAAGGTATATAAGACAAACGTATAAGGTATATAGGCCGTGGGGCTGCGGCGTACGAATATCGACCCCTCCAACTCAACCCGTGGATGTTGTAAAAGCCGACTGAGGGAACCTACCAGAGGAAGGGCAGCAGCTTCCTTCATTTTTCAACACCAACACTGCGATCACCAATACGCCTGCCAAGCGTGGTGATTATGGCAAATCCCCCCCTACATGGAAGACCATCCACACAATGGACCGACGATATCGTAGCGATCGCAGGGAGTCGATGGATGGAGACGGCTCAGGACCGCTATTTGTGGCGTCGTACGGGGGAGGCCTATGTCCAGCTGTGGACGTGTATGGGCTGATGATGATGATGATAAGACAAACAACCCAAAGAATGGACAGCTGGAGAATTATGATTGACATTGACAAGATTTAAGTACCTAACGTTTGAAGTCAAGTCAAGCCCACATTTATTACGTTACATCTACAATACTAACTTAGAAAATAAGAAATATAAATTTATAAATAAGATAAGATATATTAAGACAAATAGCTAAAACGATATGAATTTCCCCACAGCCCCCACCGATCCCCGGAATGAGGCCCCCGCTAGGCTCGCCAGGCGGTCCTCAGGCTGCCCCCAAGTCTTCCATGGGACTAGTGATGCCGCTCTACACGCTGTGCATCATCGTCTTCTTTGTTTATACATTGAGCAAGGTGAGTATTTATTACTTAAAGAATTAGTTTGTCTATGACGCAGCGGCTGAAGGTCCGCCTGCAACGCAGGAGGTTGTTGATTCGATTCCCGTCTCGGGGAAATTGTTTCTACGATCTGCAGATATTTGTTTAGGGTTTTTTCTATGTATGATAAAACGTATCTATCTGTGTATAGTATAATGTATTAAGTATATCAGTTATTTAGTATCCATAACACAAGCTCTGCTTAGCTTGGGTCTGATGATGTGTGGATTGCAGCATTATTTATTTATAAAAAAGGCAACACCATCAAGGAATTGAAATGTAATTTCCAGATATTCTTCAAGCGTGCCACAGTTCAATACGAGGAAGTGGCTCCAGACCCGGTGTTTAGGAGAAGAGTTTTCAGGGATGACTCTAGATCAACGCCGGATAAGTTCGGTAAGTTATATGTCACCATAGAAGTCAGGAGTACCTTTTTAACTAAAGAACAGTTAGGATTTGCAAATAATGATATTGAAAAAGTCAGGAAACTAGATACAAATGATTCAAACTGTGATAAATATGACGATATAGACGCCAACGATCTATAAGATGAAAACATAGGCATTGAAATGTAAACTAACATTCCGGTCAATAAAGTTTATTATTCAGCTTGAATAAAATTAGATTTATAATGACTGAAATATTGCACGCACACAGGACATAAAGAAAAGGACACGAGTAAGTACTCTGTATTAACTCTTTAAATTATATATTATTTAGCCGCACAGGAAACAGTCCCGATAACAATTCCTAGGATTAATTAATTCACACCCATTAATATTATAGTAGGTATGTACTTAATGGTTAATTTATAAATAGCTATTATCGGAAATAGTGGTCTTTGCTTCGAGAAATAGATAAAAGTTCCCGTAATCCATAATTTGCATAAAACACATCACAAAAACAAACAATGATAGAACAACGAAAACCATAAAATTATAATATTCCTTAGGTGAAACAGAAAATAACTATTTCCTAAAGTAAAAATTCAATGTCAGATGATCTCGAGCTCGAGGCACTCAGCGCTCGAATGGCGGAGACAGAGCGCATTCTGGGCAAGATTCTGGGGCACCTGGAGCGTCGGGATGAAGTATATCTTTTGAGAAGTGATGAACTGGCTAGGCACTAACCTTACCAGAAAAGACTGCTCCAGTAACGTCTTTTCGAGATTGGACATCTCCAAGTGCCTAGGCACTATTTGAACCAGCAACATATTGCTATATATATAATATGTATAACTTTTTATATAATTAATATATATATAATATAAATGTATAATCAAAAAAATATAATCGAGTTTTAAAATTTTTGCGTGTCAAAAATACCATGAGCTATTTTGGCTATGCCAGTTCATCATAGCTTCTTTTAAAAGCGTGGTTTTTTTCTTAGAGGTTTTATTAGCTTGAGGCATGGTGACGGTTACGCCCTTTTGTTGTTATTTTAAAGCCCAGATTTAAGCTAATATAGACGTATGATGCATCCAACGATTGTGGTTTTAGACATGATTAGATTATAGAGTGGATTTTTGTAGATTTTATGGGAAAAGTGCCTAAAATATATATGTTCGTAGATTTTCTGGAATAGCCTTTAACCTATAAATGTTTCTCGTAGTAGATATACTAAGAAAGCAAGTCAATGTCTTACATATCTATTTTCGGATTTGGCTGAGATATAAGTATGTATCATGTATGTTTATATATATGTTTAATATATGGTGACAAACATAAGATTATCTTTTTTGTATTCCTTAAGCACGCAATTCCTTAATTTGCAAAAATTCACTTTATAAAATGAAAAACCCCATTAGACAACTCCTTATTACCGTAACTAACCATCACTTGGCCCAGGGCCAATTGTGGGAGCATGCCCAATCGCCTGATGCATCCAGTCTATTTCAGTATTTTGCGTCCTTCGTTATTTTGTTTTTGTTTTGTAATTATTTTTAATATGTTGGTGTTTTTATTTTATTTTTATTCCTAAACGGATTGTAGGGATAGCTAGGATAGCTAATAATATTATAACATGTTAATTTACCTACTAATTAAACAGCCGTCAATGGCAAAATTGTGTAAAAAGATCGCTTAAAATCTCTAGAGATACCAAATAATTTGGTAATCAATCGGAAACAAAAATAACTAGCACTAAACTAATTCTAAGGACAGTGTATTATTAGAAATTAAATGATCTGGAATTCATTTTATAATGCGGATACAGAGTCTAGCGGATGTTGAAAATAATTTTATTTCTTACTGTTGCTGAGCATTCCCTTGATTATTCGTATCACTGATTCTAATTGACAGAATTGTCTAACAAAACTATTGAACCGATTAATCCAAAGCAAATGTTTTACTGATCCGGACCTAAACACGTCTCCAGCAGGGCTAGCACAAATGCCGTAGGCTCATTTTGTCGATCGAATGCGTTTTGAAACTTATTACTGCAACTTAAATAGTTTACGTATTGTATAACAATTTTCTCTTTTATTGCCTAAAAATTTTGTCTCGTTATTTATGCTAAGGGGGTTGATGCAAATGATGAATTCCCAACCGAGATAGTTCTATAGGGAACAAAAATGAATTAATTGGTAACTATAATAATTCATTGGTGAACAATTGATAAATTCCCAAACAAGATAGATACGCTCCTACCAGCAGATGATTTAATAGTGAATGTTGTCGCGCACAGTCGTCTCGGCCATATCAGGGCTGGTAGCAGAGGTGCGGCAGCAGATGGAGACGACCTACCAGCAGAACCAGCAGACACAGGTCCAGGTCCTTGCATGGCTTTAGGAGTTCACCCGCCATTGTCTCTATACGTGATTGGTGCTTCATAGTGCTAACAGATATTTTCAACATCTTGATAATTTGCTACATCTTGATCTTTGCTCTAAATCTAGATAGCTGGAAACGAACCCGGCAATTAAAAACTTAATTTTCTGCAAAAAGATTCTGAATAAACGGATATATTTTATTGAATGGTGTTGGGAAAACTGTTCCCTGATATTGATTTAAAGACAGATATTCAAGCTCAGCGGTGTAAAACAAAATCAATTAAACAAACAGGAAAGCTTAAAAATGTCTAAAACAAATTAAGTTTTACTTATGTAATATATCTGACGTGGCCAGGAGTCCTGTAAGGTCTAAAGGCGGCAATAAAGCATTTCACTTTTGATTTTTAAGAAAATACTACCTGTCTAGCATTTTCAGGATCACATTAATAACTAATTCTAAACTGATGTGAAGATTTTGCGATGTTGAAAACATGTGTGCAGCCCTCTGTGTTGAACCGTCATTCCTAATGAGACCAGTTTTCGGTTTACCATTGTAGTGTCCCATCCATCCATGTGCTATTTTCGTTTGTGACATTTTCATATTATTCCTGATTTATATAATGATGTACTTTTCTCATGTTTTAGTTTATTTATTTCCTTTGTTGTTTTTCTTCGTTAATGTGATTTTCCTGTCTTTATTCAATAGATCTGATATTATGTTGCTCACTCGTCTGACATTGTTTTCTGTGTAAGTGTGCGAGTTGCTTTTAACCTATATTTTGCTGTATTCTTTTGTAAAGTTACTGTATGCAATACTTGCGTGCGCTTTACCATATTTATTTGCATACGTATTTATTATTTTGTTCTCTTCGTCATCACTATTGATAAGAAGGGTTTTCGTGCGTAATGCATATCCTACAAAATAGGCACTGATTTATTTATAGTTTTATAGGCCATATAATTTACTAAGACTCACAGCTGCGTTGCTAAAATTCTTATTCACCACATGTAGAAAGTACGTATTTGGCACCGATAGTCATGTATCTTTTAAATCATGACCAGAAATATATTTGGCACCTTCCTTTACATTAAAATTTAGGTTTACGCTGTCTTGAATATTAAACAGGATTTTGGTTATAATATTGATCGAATTCGTGTCCATGTCCATCCTTTGCATTCATGATTTGTTCTGTTTTACCACTAAAGTGACAAACAGGCGTGCGTTCCCCTGATGGTAAGCCCATGGTTTTGTCACATCAATGACGAAAAGCATGCTTTTTTATACGTAAATTGCACGCAGCTTAGGTGCGTCATGTTTATTTATATGCAGCCCTAAATAAAGATCATTAATTTCATTCCGATTAAATCTTACACCACTGAGTTCTTTGCCAAATAGTCAAGTGTAAAATTATATCATCCATGCGTTATTGATCACTTTTATTTTCTTATCATCAGATCATTTATGTGTTCTATGATTTTGTCATTAAATATCGCCACTGTTTATTGTTTACCAGCTGTTTTGTATCGTTGTCGTTTATTTTATCGCCTTTGTCTGCTCCGCACCACGCTAACCAACCTTTCGTAAATAACTGTCTAACTGAACTCAATAAAATAAAATAAAACTAACTATAAATCACGATTTAATTCGTACCACTATAACTAGACTGCGATAAATGTTTGAAATATTGTTGAATTGTTTCTTTGCTTGTATTGTTTTTGATTATGTTTATTTTATGGTTACGAATGCTGTGTGTTGCTTCAGATAGTAATGAAGCACATTATTAATAAGTAGTAAATTGTTGTTTGATGATGTATTAACTAAAAAGTTCGTTGTACATAGAACCATGTCTAGCTTAGATTTATTCAATTTTGGTGTTTAGCTACTGCAAATGAGTGTTATTTTGTTCATAATTTTGGTGCTTGTACGCTTAAAAGTACATAAGTAGATTAGTATAACATTTACTTTTACAGCTATGCCTATTGTTATCATGATACGAGTAAAAAAATATGGAACTGAAATTCGACGTCATATTAATTATTACATAAATATGACATGGCTAATTTGACATACATAGGAACTGAATTGGCTTTAACCTATTTTAAATTGTAAAATATATCTTCACAGGAAAGGCAGGATAACCACACTCGCCCGTACACGAATGGTACAGTTCTCCACAATACTGGCCCTGTACACATTGTCGCTAGCGAATACCAAAAGGACATGACCCCTGAACCTAAAGAGGCCTCACCTGAACCCAAAGAGGCCTCTCCTGAACCGAAAGAAGCCTCTCCTGAACCTAAACTCAAATCAGCTTTGGAAGAAGTGATTGAAGAGATAGTAGAGAAAGAATCTAACGTTAAAGAAGCTGTACAAGAATTATTGGAAGAGGACAAAGATATTGCGGTAGAAGTAGAAGAAATAGAGGACAAAGTAACAGAAGAAGCAGAACTGGTGAACGATTTTACAAAGGAAGAATTATTGGAAGAGGACAAAGACATTAATGTAGAAGTAGAAGAAATAGAGGACAAAGAAACAGAAGAAGCGGAACCGGTGAAAGATTTTACAAAGGAGCTTGTAAAAAACAAAGATATCGTAGATTTGACTGAGCCAGATCCAATCAAAAAGAATGGCGATATCCTTATGAAAGTAACGGAAGATTTTATAGAAGAAGCGAAGAAGGCTGAGGAGCAAAAGACAAAGGAACTTCTTGAAGAGGCGCTTGATGATGAAGACGAGGAAGAAGAATCAGAAGACGAACCTGAGGAACCAGAAAAATCCAGTGTGAAGGTATGTTTCAATTTAACATGGCCCATTTGCTGGGTTGTACTAAGTATATGTTGAATTCATCATTGTTAATTAATAGTGGATCGAGTTAGCATTCAAGGTAAACCATAGCCAACATTGTCCTAATCATTATAAAATAGTCAGATAAAGATACTAGTGTTTCTTAGATTATTTTGCTTTGCAACTATAGCCAATCGCAGGTTTTGACAGCCATCAACCGAGACTAGGTAATGTAGGGTTGTAGAGTCTTAATTAATGAAAAATACTTAAACCGCGAAGTCAATAAATATCAAATAATAAAGTCGATATCAACACAATATCGTAGTTTGCTTTGCACTAGTTTAATTTAGAGCCTGTATACGTAATAAAAAAATATATATGTATTCAGTCTTGGTGGCAACAGCACCCTTTACAAGTCCACTGCTGGACATATGCGTCCCCTAAAAGGCTTTATTATTATTAAATCATTTATTTCAGGCATCTTAAGAACAGTTATGGATGGTAATAAAATATAAACAAATATATCAATATAATATCACTCATCTGTTCTGGCAAATAAAAATCTTTTTACTTTACTTTTACTAAACTTACATACGAATATAAAAATCTTATTACTGAATGTACACAAGGAACGCGTGACGCATCAGGGTGTCATCTGTCTTTTATTTTTGTATGTTTATTGGCTCTTGTGTGTTGTGGGCATAAGGGTTGTGGAGCTCTGACCGGTGGTCGATCTGCACTGGGAGGGGCGCTGCCGCGCGCCCCTGGTGAATACCTCTTAGTTGCCTCTGACAATATCCGCGGGATGAGTTAGGGTGGTGCATATTTTAAGCCGTCACCACACAACTCTCGGAGGTTAGGGCATGCGATAACTAATTATTGGTTACAGAAAGTAGATCATTCAAAAATTTTAATCAGTCCATTGAATCAGAAAACCTGTTATGGGTTTCACTCATCTCATATCTGCCATCTAGGTGTTAGGCATGGAACTACGGGCTGAGAGCGCGGACGGCGCAGTATTCCCCCCTCAAAACGACGCCACGCCCCAATCGCACGCGCACCACGCACCGCCGCCACCGCCAGTCGCACCCCGCACTCCGGTGAGAGCACATTGCACTGTGCATATTGTCCAGATACTTTATGATTAACGAGCGTTTTCTCCTATATCCTCGCGCAAGAGCTAGTCACCTGCGCTATGAAAGCGGCGAGATATAAGCACATACTGGGGGCACATAAGTGAGTTCTTACTCACACTCATACAGTAAATATGATTCATGCGTAACCGACCTAAGCGTGACGGTTTGGTTTAAAACGATTCAAAAAGTGGGCATTTTCACTTTTGAAACATAATAAATAATTCTAGACAATTCACAACATTTTGTAGACTATAGACAGGGCGCTATAACGCTCATTAAGAAGGCATATTGTCCAGCTGTGGAATAATAAAAGATGAAGTATGATCTAAAAAAATAACTTTTTTCATGTAGTGCATTTTCAGTAGCTACCTAAATAGCATTAGGTGCAATTTTGTTTTATACAACACCTTAAAAAGTGGCTTATTCCTTCGTTAGTTTACAAGCAATGTACTATTTTTCATACCTTTGCCCTCGCAATTTGTATACCTGAGGTTTTGCTATTGTAGTGCGTAAGCTTCACACTGCCTCACACTCGTGGCGCAATTGGTTAACGCATCCCGTACTGAGGGAGTGTTGCGGGTTCAAGTCCAGTCGAAGTCACGATATTTTGGGACATTATTAAAAGTATATCTTTTGTAGAAGGCTACTGGTTGACTAGCCCTTGTGCTGACTAGCCCTTGTGCTGGTAGTATCCAATAGTAACGAAATTGCTTGTCAGGTTTCTCCCACATTTCAAATATAATTGATTTCTATATCTACTGTTCTAACTTACCTTTGCCCTTATCTCTTTCCTTAACTTTGTATTCAGAAATAACATGTAACCTTCCTGAGAAATACTATGAAACAGCTCAAGTTTAAATCAATAACATTTCTTAATAATTGTTCTATAGGATACTTGATTTAATTATTATTGCACATTCCATCATTTTAGCTCAGCGTTTTGCTCAAATTAATAAACATGCTCTATATTTTTTTAGTACAATAATACAGTTTTTAGCATTTTACAAAATAAATTGTTGTCCTTGTTGTTAGCAGTTTTATTTAGAACTAATTTTTCTAACCAATACTAACTCAACTTCAACAAATTCGATTTGAAAAGGTGAGGTTTTTTATATTTTCTGTCCTCTTATGTTTCTGTCTCTTTCGAAACTTCAATTATGATTCTTTAGTACCTAACCTACTGCTGTATACTTGTTATATTGTTCTAACGAGGGAACGGTCCGAGAGGTGCATCGAGTTACGAGCTCCCACTTCGCGTGCTTATTGTGTGATTAGGTACCAACCAAACACCGAAATTGTAGATGCCAACTCGGCTTCGTTTTCGAGAAATCGCCAGTCAAAGTTAGGAGGCCGCTTATGTACTGGAAAGTTTCTCGCAACACCGCGACGCGGCGAGTAGACTAGAATTTTGGGGTTTGGTTGGTACCTACTCACACAATAAGCACGCGAAGTGGGAGCGCGTAGCTCGATGCACTTCTCGGATCATCCCCTCGTAAACTCTAACCCATTATAAAAAAGTGATTACATGCTAATGGTTTGATATTTACATTGATTTTTAAACTTCTAACACAAGCCTTTCAACTGTTTTTCAGTTTTCAATAGACATTGCTCCAGCTGCTTACCAAAAGGGTCATAAAAGGCTGAAATCTATTGTTAAACTGCCAAATAATTTTCATCCAATCCTACTTGAGAACATTACCGTAATGTTTTCAGCATGAAGCAGAGGAAGTGAAGTCAATATTCCTGGACACCGAGATTCCTCAGAAGAGCCGAGTGCTTGTCGACTTCGCTGATGACGTGAGGGATCAGACACCGCCCGCCAAACATTCGCCGGTCAGTTGAATTGTGTATTTTTTAATAATACTACTTACATGTCTCGTCACGGTTTATTAGCGCTCGACGAAAGTGAAGCGGGGTTCTGCACAGGTGTAAAAATCTAAAAATCGACTTCTGCGCATCAAGGTCAGCGCTATTAAACCGTGACGCGACCGGCTAATGTCATCTGATGTGAAAATCGCCTGTAATCAGAGCCTCGATTCCCGATTGATATTGAAAAATGCCACTCGCAACCGCGTAGACATGGAACTACGACGCGTCGATACCTAGGGCTCATACACACAGCATCCGATTTACAGCATCCGTTTTACTGGATTCGTTTATTTTGCCGTAATGGCGTATGTAGTTGTAGGACCGAGTCCACACATCTGACAGTATACCGGATTCAGTACACAATTGTTACCGGACCGTTTTTTACAGAAAAAATCGTTTACTGTGCGCGCCTGTCAACCTAGGTGTAGGTGTTAGCTGTATATTTCCACCGAAAATTGGATCTTTCAAACTGGACCACAGCTTCGCGGTAGAAAAGAGCATAATGTTCGTAACTTTCCGGATAATAATTGTACGCTTTCACATAGTTGATTACTAATGATGATGTTTGGAAAGCTTTATATTTTACTAGCTGTGCCGTGCTGTGCTGAATTTTTGCGCGGAACCCTATTTTTTATAATCTACATATATCCTATTCCGGACGGAGACAAATCCAACAAAATCATTAAAATCGGTTCAGCCTTTCTCGAGTTATAAGTGGTGTAACTAACACGACTTTGTTTTATACATGGTATAAGAAAACAAGGTATTCTCTTCCGAGACACGATGGTCACGTAGGTGGCTCAAGGCTACGTCATCGACGCCATCGGCGAATGAGAAGACGAATCTGTTTCCTGGTAATACCAGTAGCGTGAAATCGTAACGCATTCACGGAAGAGCAGACCTTGTTTTCTTGGCTCATGGTTTTAGTAAAGATAGATAGCTAATTAATTTTTGTTTTATTCAGACGGTGGTAAGCGGAAAGATGACGCTGTCTCTGATACAAGACGCCCCGAGGGAAACACCCGAAAGAGATCCTGGTAAGTCTAATGGGGACATACATATGTTTAATTTGCCACTGGCTTATGCCCTCGGCTTCGCTCGCGTTTTTCGGGAATAAAAAAAGAAATGTTATTCCAAGCCTATACCTAAATCTATGCAAAATTTCAGCCAGATCCGTTGATTAGTGTTGATGTGAAGATAATATAAACAATAACCCGCATTCCCATAGCCCGATTACCCAGTCCATCCAATACACAGATCACAAAAAAAAATTGCCTCACCTTATGTTTACGTCATAATAATATAACGAAAACGTATGTATGTTCTGACAAAAATTAACCTAAAAATAAATGACAAAAACATAAACATAAAATGACAATGACAAATGACAGTTTTTATTTTATTCCTTTAATTTTCCTTTGCAATAGTCTCTACACCACTGGCGGATATCATTCTATCATATTGTGCCAAGGATGTCCAAAATATCATAAATTATCTTGATTGTGTTCAAAAGTGGTCTCTCAGGAATAAGAAACGAAAATATTCCAATGTTTTTCGTATCTTAACCTTCTAAATGAATCGCATGTTTCTTTCTAGAATCTACGGTGGACGATTTTACGACAGCCAGCGCGCTCACTCAAGATGTTGCAGAGGTAAGAACCTCAAAAGATTCAGAACAATGGTTGGCGCTCACACAACCAACACCGCTACAGCACAACACAAAACTAAGCATTCAAATATGGGCTAATGTATCTATTGCATTTCATCATCATCAGCCCGTACACGTCCACTGCTGAACATAGGCCTCCCCCAAACGACGCTACGAATAGCGGTCCTGAGCCGCCTCCATCCAACGACTCCCTGCGACCGCTACGATGTCGTCGGTCCATCGAGTGGGAGGTCTTCCCACACTCCGTTTCGCATTGCATCGCGGTCGCCACTCGAGAACCTTTACTCCCCAACGGTTATCGGTTCTACGAGCTATATGGCCTGCCCATCGCCACTTCAGCCTGCTGATTCTGAGAGCTATGTCGGTAACTTTAGTTTTTCTACGAATTTCCGTATACCGGACCCTATCGCGTAGAGAAACTCCAAGCATAGCTCTCTCCATAGCTCGCTGGGTGACTTTGAGCTTATGCACAAGGCCTATAGTGAGCGACCACATCTCGGATCCGTAAGTCATCACTTATCCGAGTTTCTTGTATTACCTAACTGTATGAATCTGATACAGCAGTGGACGTGTACGGGCTGATGATGATGATGAATCTGATAAAACTATGTGGTTTTGTATTTACCAATTCTTTATCACATTGAATCGTGTTTAACTAACGCTGTTTTAACTGATCTAACAAACATAATTGACAATAGGCATGACGACTGATTTTGAGAAACTACACCGTGATATTTTTAGACATCTACTGAATGCAAATTAAATCATGTTTCTGCAAAAAATGGACTTTGAAGGAAAAATACAGCTTCTAAAAATGCATTTTCAGTTTCGCTCCAAAACGCTGCAATACTCGTGGCGGCTGTCTATGACGTCATAGATGCACGAACATCTGATGATACAGAATGATCATAATATTTTCAAGAGAAGCTTTACCAGCTATTCTATGCCTTTACATTACATATTGTGACGGCATGACGTCATAGTTATGTATTCTCTGATTCAACGTGTCAGGGTGCATTGCTGTATTTTGTAGTTTTATTTTATCAAAATAATAATTAATCTCCATCAAAACATAAAATGTAAATACGTATTTTGTAATCTATGGCAATAATAATATATAATTCGGTAAATATATAATTTTTGTGATTATTAGTTACTGTCGTCATCCCTATTTCATTCTACAACGACTCTAGCGGATAGATTCGGAAGTATAAAAAAACAAATTCCAAAATTGATTTTCCGTAGCATAATTACTTGACTAGGCTAATGATTATCCAACGGTATTTATTTTACTTCTGATGTTTTTTTATTACAGAAAGAAGGAAGTGAATCCGAGGAAGAAGTAGAAGAGGAGATTGAAATAGAAGAAATTGAAGAGGAAGTAGAGGAAGAGGAAATAGAAGAGGATGAAGAGGAGAAACCCCAGCCGGTCAAGACGGGAACGGAATGAACTGATAGTGTAATGGACTTGTAGTGCGACTTTTCGAATAATGAACATACTTTTGGATTACTTGATATAATAGACAAATAATTTCTATGACATGCCGAGATGGCCATGTGACGCAATTTCGACAATAGTATAATACTGTTTTATTGGATGCTGACTGGCCCTAATTTGTAAATGCCTAGTGTTGTTTTTAGGCCCGTCTACGCTTTTGAAAAATAGTTAGCTCACTACTACACGACTAGATGGCGCTGTAAAAATATACTTAGAGAATGACGTCATCTCTCACGCTGTCCCGCTCAGATGGGATTAGATCTATCTAGAGTGACGTCACTAAATCCCATTCTATAAACTATTCATTATTTGATTTAATTTAATATCGACCTAATCAAAAACTGATTTATCATATAAGTGATTCAAAGTATGTTCATAAGTCACCATACAAAACTTTTATAGTAGCCTTAACTTCAATGTAGTCAGTCATAATAACACAGTTTTCTGTGCGTATATCTCTCGTCCTGTGTCTAACCACTAAGTATAAGCAGTTATGTTACGTCGTTAAATCATATTTTTTTTGTTTTTTCTAAAGATATCTTATTTGGATTTAAAGGGTAGTCTATGAATGCTATTTATTACCTAAAGATTCTGAATTTAAAGACAGCTAAACTTTAACCAATTTTTTCTTTGTTTATTTTTATTTGTATAACAAAATTTTTTTTGAAGATGTACGTTTTGTTGGAGTTTTCAATTGAGGTTCTCAATTCGACGTGTATGTTTAGTAACGCGATATTTTCGCCAATTACGGACCGATTTTGAAAATTATTTCAGTATTGTAAAGAAAATGATCCCGAGGTGGTCCCATAAAATGTTAGCCCCAGGGGATAAGTATTTATTCCGCTTAAAAACAGTGTAAAAGTAAGGGAACTTGAAGTCGGTTTATCGTTTTTTAAAACACGCCAAATTATTCGCTTTTATTATTATTATGAAACTATCGTCGCTATTTTCAGCAAAGTTAATTTAGTATTGAATAATATGTGAACAATTTATTGTTTTGGGTTTTAAATCGAATTTAAATGCTATTGGGTGTTCAGTCTTTTGTGCCAAATTATTCTTCCAGCTTTTTACGAGTTCTTTTCGTCAAGTACCATTTTTCACCTAAGCTAAGACATAATACAGTTTTCTCATTGATGTTGTAGAATTTACTGTAGTATTAACATTTATAAATTTCATATATATAACTTATTTTATATATCCTATGGTCCTATTATGTAGTCAGAAAGTTTTATTTTTATTGGTATCAAAGGTCATGTAATATTATTTGCTTTCATAAACCTTATAATTTTACAAGTTGTGGTAGTCAGCCCACAATTGTACCCAATACATTGTTGCGTTCCTAATGAAGATTTTTAGATGCCAATATATGTATTTCCTGAACTACATTAAGTCTGAATGTGTCTGTTTACTTATGAGTTAGTTCTAATTGCAGAATGGATCAACTACTTGCAGATGGATTTTGAACTTAATTTGATATTATGTGACGCTCCTTATAATTTATTGTGTCTTTAACTTGGGCAAATAAATGTTTATTGGATATTACAATGTGTGGGAAACTAGTAACTTTTATGCATTTACGAGATGTTTTAGTACAAGTAATTGTTTGTTGATTTATCTTTGTTTATTTATGTAAAAATTATAATTTGTTTTATGTATTTACAGCTTACAATTCTTTTACATTTGAATCAACCATGATTTTTTAATGTTATGTTTAATGCAAGTTAACATTTTATGGGTAGTGTTATGTATAGCATTTTCATTTGTTTTTTAAGTACCAAATATAATAAAGATATTAACAAAAAAATTGTTTGATTTAAGTATGTGTATCATATCTATGGATTTACCTACTTCAATTTTTGTAGGTGTTTTGACTAGGACTTCAACGATTTTTGTAAGTCACAAAAATGAACACTTTTGTTGCCACCAACACACATGAACAACTTCCACTATGGCAATGAATGTGTAAAGAAATTGAGCAGTTATTTTGTACCAGGCATAATACAAAATATCAGATTTATTACATATAGCATTAGCTAGCGGTTAGGATATTATGTACCTAAAATTATGATGCAAAAGAATATTTTGAAACAAATTCGAACAAAGAGGCGGTTCTATGTTTGGCTGTAAGTATTAAGTATCTTTGTCGATTTCTCTGTCAATTATGTACCAAATTACCAATTTTGAAAATTCTTTCTCTGTTGTATAGAGAATGATCCCGAGGTGGTCCTATAAAAGTTTTATTCCTGGTGGATTACCGTTTGTCCTGCAAAACTTAAAAACAGCGTAGTGTCCGCAGTGTTAGTTTTCTCAAAATAATTAAAATATCTAAAAATTTTATTTTGTAGTTCCCACATCTTTAGTAGCCTATAAAGATCATTTAGAACTTTTTTCCCAGTGTTATTTAAAAAAACTAACAGGTGAATGGATTAACAAAACCAATAATTCAACAATCTATACTTTTTTATTGTTATGCTTAAAATGAATTAAATAAAATTACAAACTGATGTTATTTACAATCCAGGACAGGATCTCTGGCTGAGTTCACAATATTTTCTTCTACTTATATTTTAGGCAGACCCTGAAACAAAAATAACTATCATGAGCCATGAAGACATTGGTGGTGATTATGGTGAAACCCTTGTTTGGAGGAGGACTGTGTGATAGAAAAAAGTGCAATTAATTTAATTTTAAGTAGGTATCTACATACTTATTCTAATAATTATTATTGTATATCCTTATAAGTCGTTCATAAGACCATGTAACATAGTTGAAACAATAAATGATTCTTATTCTAGGCATGTACAGCAGTGAAATTGTGTGCTAAAGAGTGATAAGACTATCTTTTTATTAAAGATGAGCTCAGGTGACACAACTACAGTGGTTGCCGTGGTTGGTAAAGCAGTAACAGGGAAAACTGTTGTTTATGACAGGTTTACATGGCACTCTCTTGAAAAAATAATTGCTTGAAAAAAGGAGTTTCTATGTTCGGCTGTATGTAGTTTTCGTGTTTGTCAATATGTCAGTCAATGTTGGAGAGATTTTGATGAAAATAAAAAAGGGTAAATATAAAGGAATTTGAAATCAGTTTGCAGTTTTTTGAAAACAATCACTTGTTACTACTACCTTTGGTCCAGGTCTTCCATTTTTCAACATCGGTCGCCATTGTCCAATCGTGCTTAGTTGACATCGCAGTTTTAGTCATTGGTGGAGGAAGTTTAGGGAAGAAGGCTGCTCCAGCATCAACGGCAGTCTTTTTCACGACTCCTGCGGCGCCAAGAACCATCATTGCGGGAACTGCAAGGATAGGGGCCCTCTGCCAAGCACTGAATACCGCACCAGCCGCTATACCACCCATAAAGTAGTTTAGCTTATCATTCTTCCCTCTGATATTCACCGCTACGTTGCTAGTTAGAGTAAATGCCGTGGCCATTCCAATCATTGGTCCAGTAAAGTACGCAATTCTCGCAACAGAGTTTAGAATACCCTGAGGATGGGAGTACATGAGGACATCATAGGAACCGTACACCAGACCCACTAACGCAGCATATTTCGATGTATAAATTGTTTTTAGAAGTATATCTTCGCCTTCCGACGTATCGTAGTATCGGTAAGATAGTAATCGGTTCATTTTTATAGAAAAAATTGTATTGAAAAATATTACACAACAGAACACAGTGATCCTATCCAGAAGACAGACAGATGACATGACAGTCAGTCACATCAAACGAAGAAACGTCAAAATGTTGTGACTGTCACTGTCATTGTTTAATTCGTTTGAGTCTAAGGTTTGAACCAGACGAAGCCAGACGCGGACAAGAACACTCGGATGAAGTATTAGAGGATACCGCCAGACACAGTTCTACGCATGTCCGTTTTTTGTTAGTGTGCTGTTGCAGATTTGTAATAGTGTGCGTGACTAGGGATGTGACTTCGCTGTCAAGCCGAACTGGTTTCGGCCCAAACTAGTCCGAATCAGGAATATAAATTTTTATGCCGATTTCATTTCTGATTCGTCCCATATTTCCTCCGCTGTCTGTCTCTCTGTCGATCTATCGAGCTTTATTGTATCTCAGATTCGTAAAAGGTAGACACCTGCATTTTTTGTGTGTATTCCATTTACCGATATAATAATATATTATCAAAATAAATATTAAAATTAAAGGGAGCTCCACAAAAACATGTTTTTTGATCATTTTTTTGCTCCACTCATGCGATGCAAAAATCTAAAAAAGGATCGCTCCGCTTTCCGTTGCCTTAGTTTCTTTGTCATTTTGGGCAACTGCCGCTATAAAACCTGAAATTTCTTGCTAATCCTTATTTACAAACTTCTGCGTGAACGCAATAAAAAAATATTAAAAGTGATTACTTATAGTTTATGTATCTATGTATTTTGCAAGCCGAATTAATCCACCTTGTCTGCTCCTATTTTTTCGGCCAGTTATATAACCTGGATTTCTTTAAGACAAGAGTGAATAGGTGTCTTCCGGTGGGTACACAGGTACGTACATACCTGATAAACTTGCTCGATCTCGAGCAAGTTTATACGAACGTGTGGACCATGCAAGAATCAAGACAAATTCTCGAAGCCAACCAAAATGTTCGATTCGAACAAGATTCAAACGTTCATAATTCTTGTTCGATGTTCGAAACAAAAATGTTTGTACGTGTAGCAACGAGGTTGAGCATGTTAGTCGTGATTGATATTTTTGTGAATGTTATTTAGCTATAATGTCGGACTTTCGTTCATAATCTCGAGATTTTGTGGAAAAATTTAAGAATTAATTAAATTATTAATTTATTTAATCAATAATTTTAGTTAATTCATAAATTTTTAATTCAGTAAATAATACATCCTAAGGCATCGCGGTAGACTAAAGAAACGATGGCGCGATGAACTAGACACCTTTGATAGAACGTGGGCCCAACTGGCTCAGAGTCCCAATTCATGGTAAGATTTGCCTAATGTCCCATACATTACAGGCTAATTGTAATTAAATTAATTGGTTAAATTTTTCCCCGACAGTAAACGTAGCAGGCGAAGCCCACTAAACACAACAATGAATCGTCTGATGCTCAAAGAGTTTCAACGCACACTAAATATGTTCTTCGAGCAAGCTTTTACGTGTAGACGCAGGGTCGAGCATGTTTATAGATAGCCATGCTCATTGAGCATGTACCTACGTACGTGTGTACCCACCATTCTAGACCTTCCTGATACACCGTCGGCCAAATCGTCACTTTCCATTAGGTGAGATTGTGGTCAAAGAAGGCCTATCAACGTGATAAGACTTATAATTGTATATATGTTTGGTTTTTCCCAAAATTTTACATCGATGTGGATGTCATTTTGTAAGTCTAAGAATAAAATTTTGCATTATATATAAAAAAGGACAATAAATAACACCTTACAATATTATTATATAGCTAAATGCGCGCGGCTTTGCCCGCATTGATTCAACGTTGCATTTTGAATGATGTATACATAGATATATGTATACCTACTGTTAATTTTAAGCATATTGTATACTGTTCGTGCCTTAGTAAACGAAAACCCTACGAAAAATTTATCTTATAACTAAAATCAAATTACGTAACTTTTGGAACGAAAACTTAAAAAAACCGCGTGAAAATAATTCCAGGTTAATTAAGTTAATATCTTGTATTATTATTTTTTTCCTCGTATTTTGAATTGTATAAATTAGTTAAATCCTACGGAAACAATAATGATAAACCAATACTACATGCAGGAAAAGAAATCTCGATATGGGACGAATCAGGAATGAAATCAGCAATCAATTTTATTTTCCTGTTTCGGCCTAAACTAGTGGGACGAATGCGGAATAACCCGAAAACTAAATTTGATGGTAAGCACATCACTAGCACAGACGCTAAATTTATCTCTGCTAATTATTCATGGTTTTCGACATTATTTGTATCCTAGACCCATAGGAACACATGAACTAGATTGTTAAAATGTTGTTACTACAAATTTCTGGTAATAAACATCATTACTTTAGTATTTATACTGAGCGAAAAACTTACGCATGTAATGACAAATCCGGAAATTTTACTCCACCTTTTGTGCTTCTTGAAGGACTGTACACAGCGGAACACGACATATTTTCACATTTTCAACAAAGTTTTGATTAAAATGCAGTAATTTCTTAAAATTTCAATAAAGTTCATCAGTCTGACCACAACATTAGAGCAAACTACCGTGTCAGCACCTGACACGATTCACACTGACAGTGCAGCATAGCTATACGTACACCAGCTATCTCTTTTACTCATTGCTTGGCTCCTTGGGATAGACAAAGATACATGACAACTATGGTGATACTAAGATATAAGACCGGAAATGACTTGGCTCCCTCTTCCCTCTTCCCTACTCTAGGGCTCCTAATACCTAACCCCTAAGTGAAATATTGACCTTTCACACTGTATGTAATATAAGATTGCAAAATAAATACTTGAATATAAGATTATTGGCAAGTATTTTACCAAACAAAACAATTTAAAACATCTATGAACGCTAAAATAGCTTGGAGCTAGGCTAGATAATGCTGTGTGATGTGGACTAACGAGCATTGATTATTATTATTTATTAAAATATTCACACACTTTGGTCGAGAGGTAAACCCTCACCACCCTAGGCCAATTTGCGAAAGGAAAAACAAGAAAGAAAACAAAAAACCTGTGCTCGCTTCACTTGCGAGCATCATTTTTGCATTTTGAATGTGGTCCGGGGCTGAAGCGGCGGCGCGGCGTTTGAGATCAATATGCAAACAGTCTAACGAAATCACAAGAGGAGTAAAGGGTAGAGGTTTTCAGTTGGGTGTTTGTTGAACTCTGTGGTTGAACTCCCCGGTTCAACCCCCCCGAAATGGCTTCCTACGGCCCTGACCATGCGTGACTCCCAAAGTCTTGGGCTGAGACCGTGCCTGAGAAGAGCTCTCTAGCTTTATCCCTATAAGTATGTATCTAGTTTATTTAATTATTTGTGTAGGAAATCACAAAAAGTTGCAAAAACTTTAACGTTTACTAATGAACGCATTATATATTTTTGAACGCAATAATATTTAATATGAAATTTTTGGCTTGCTTTGCATCCGTCATCCGTCACTCGAGGCAATGACGTTACGTTCGAGATTCGAAACGTCATTTTAGTAAATTTTTTTAGTGTCAAAAGTATTAAAAATGGCGGCGGACGGTGACGAAGTGATCAGTGATCAAGAAAAAGTTAGAATCGTTTCAGATTTCATATTACATTCTCCCCCGGGCGAATTCAACGAAGTGTTCAACGATGTAAGGGTGCTGCTAAACAATGACAGTCTCCTGAAGGAAGGCGCGAGTGGGGCTTTCGCGCAGTACAACAAGGATCAACTGACGCCCGTCAGCCTCGAGGAATCCCAGCTGCATACGCTCATCACCGACCATAACGAGCTGGGCGGGGGTAGGTTCTTCGACCCACGCTCGAAGCGTTCCTTCAAGTACGACCACCTGCGCAAGGAGGCCTCCGACTATGAGTCTTACGAGCCCGACCGGATCGCGGAGCCCTGGCGCGCTGCGCTGGACGAGGAGTTGACGGCGTATGTGGCGGCGCACTATAAGCACGGCGCCAGCCTCGTGGTCGGCCGTGCTACGGAGGGTGGCCTGGTCCAGCTCGTCGCCTGCATCGAGGACCACCAGTTCCAGCCCAAGAACTATTGGAATGGCCGGTGGCGCTCCGTCTGGTCGATCCAGGTCGGCGGCGGCTCCGTCAACGAGCTGCGCGGCATGCTGCGGGTGCAAGTCCACTACTATGAAGATGGTAATGTTCAACTGGTGAGCTCCAAAGAGGTACGGGCACCTCTAGTCGCGACCGGAGAGGTAGCTACTGCTAAGGAGTTTGTTCGACTGGTCTGTGATGCTGAAAATTCCTATCAGACTGCAATATCTGACAACTATAAGACTATGTCGGACACCACCTTTAAGGCGCTGAGGCGACAGCTGCCGGTGACGCGTAGTAAGATAGACTGGGCGCGGCTTGTTTCTTACACAATTGGCAAGGAGTTGAAGAGCCAATGATGTCTCGCCGCTGCGCTCTGAGCCGCAGCGCCGCTCTGTACATATGTCGCGTAAGAGTAAACCTTGTTCAAATATTAACAGGCTCTGGAGTGCCGCATGCCTCCCGCCGCATATTTATCTAATAATAGAGAGCTATCATAACTGTTGAATTTTATTGCATTTTGTTACTATCGGAAAGGTTACTGTTGCTGTCTGATGTGGCTGGTTAAGTACTGTTCTTTATGGCAAGTTAAATGATGGGAGTTGTCAATCTTGTTGGTAACGGAGACAATTATACAGGCATTGACTTGGTACCATTATGGCTCAGGTCTATCATACTGTGAGTGGACCAACAGACATCATCAATTTAGCTTTCCTTGGTTTGTCAACAATCAATGTCAATTACAAAAAGATATATTCTAGTATTTTCTGCTATTTGTTACGGATCTTGCATGAAAGTGGAATGATCCAGCCAGATTGATTGTTCCAGTATTATCTGAGTATTGCTTGCATGATGTTGATTAACATGACTAACGGAAAAGGAAGGATGTGCGAAGAGCTCTCAATGGTGCATTTATCTGTAGTTAATTTAAATTGTCCACTAAGCTTTAAACATTGTTTATGAGCAGGAGCACAACATTATTATTATTTTTCAATTAACAGAAACCCTTGTGTGTTGCTCAAAGGTATCATACAAAAAAAAAGAAAAATATATTGTCCATACAATATGGCTTCAAAGTGTGAACGAATACTTTTTTTAATAATGTGTAATAACTATTATGATACCGATTTAAGGTTAATTTTGTAATTATTATAATTATTTTATAAAAACATACATTTAAATCCAAGTATCTGTAATGTAAATTGGATTCATTTGAATAAAAATTATATTAAAATGTTGCTAAATTTTGTGTTATTGTGGGCATATTTCCCTTAGAACTCCCATAGCTTGGCATAATAACAGGAAGATATTCTAATTATGCGTGTGAGTCATGGCAGGGTCGCTCACCGCGCGTTCGAACCTGCTTTTACAAACACGTACTGTTTACAGAAATAACGGTAATGTAGGGTCTTACGTTTTTACTGCAAATTACTATCGCGACAATGTCATTATTATCTGTAAGTATTTTTGATAATGATGAAGCTCAACAAAGATTGCTGTGAGTCATACATAATCACAATAACATAAAACAATAAACAGCTACAACTAATGTACCTAGATTAATTTTACCTGTTTGTTGTTTTGTGTATAGTGGCTACACTAAACATAAGGCAAAATGTACGTAGGTACTAACCTACGTACATTTTGCCCACCTTGATATTTCCTTTCCTTTCGAAATTGAGTTTTTAGGTCAGTCGACGTCATATTTACGAAACTAGGTTTTTGTTTCAGGAAACGAGATAAAATAAGCTCGACCAATGGCGATACTATAATATGATATCATCACTAACTAAACCACAGAATAGGTATTGTTCCTACCTACGTAAATTAAACGGTGACCGATACTACGTATAGGAACACTAGCCAAACTCGTTGTGAAATGTTTGTAAACAAACCGCCCATAATAAATAAATAAATAAAAAAGCCTTTTATTTCCTACTAATTACCTATTTTACATTGTCTTTGAGTTTCTTTACTTATATAATTTGATCAATTAACTTCACTTAACTAGTTTTTCTCTGATTGTTTTGCTTATTACTCAGTTATTATACATATATCCACTAGTGGACAAAAAATTGAAAAGTAGAAAAGAATATCAATAACACCTTATTTCTTATTTGATAATAATAACTATGTTTATAGTATACAATTTGACTTGTCTAAGTGCTTATTTTGTAAGCCTAAAGAAATAAAGTTATTGATTCTGATTCTGATTCTTATAATATTTTTATCTAGTTTGTATACATTTCTCCTTTACTTATTGACTATTAAATTATTTAAAATAACATAATAATAACTCATAATTTAGTTTGATATTGCAATATTAGCAGGAACCCCATATTGGGTGAAGGCCTCCTCCAAAGATGCCCATCTGTCGCTGTCCTGTGCGGTCTGTCGTTGCAATTTTTAATTGAGTTAATCGTTTATTTTTCCTGTTATCCATCTGTGTCGTTTCTTTTGGAGGGTTGTGGTCATAATCTTCCACGGTGACCAGCCGAGTTGGAAGATGTTTCGTGTTTCTGGTTCTAATAGTTTCAGTTTTGGTTACATCTATGTAGCAAACCGCCCATACCCTAACCAATATATGCCCAAAAGCACGAAAACGACCCTAACTCTCTTCTCTCGCTTGGATGCTCCCAAAACGAAAATTATAAATAATAAATTGTGTTTAACGCCATTTATGTATTGTATGATGAAATAGCTAATCACCCTGTGCAGTTTACCTGACAACACAACTCAATTTCGGTTATTTAATTGCATTGCAAGTTGTGACTTGATTTTTACCGCGAAATTTATGCACCGGCTGTGACAAAAGTGTAAGTAATTATTTACTTACTAAGATTATAGTCTGTGTCTTTGAATTATTAGTAAAGTAAATATATAATGTAGTAATAAGTTCTGTGAAAAATATGTTTTGTTATTAGACCGCATATTTCGTTGGTTCACTACCGACCCTCTGGGCAGATAGGATACAGAATTTGCCCCTTTTTCTCATGTTACGTCGTGTCGCGGGTAAAAATCCGCCCCGGATGTCAGCTCACGCTACGCCGCCACTAGGGGGAACCAAAATTATGTGGGACTTTCACGGATCAAGGCTTTCACGGATTCAATCAGCAACTCTGGAAGTCTGGAGATAACGTCGATACCCCAGGGTACAACGCTGGGTTGGAGTTTCGAAGGTCAATAGCAAGAACTTTGCTATTGTAGTATGGGACTGACAAAACTTGTAGCTTGCTGCCTAAGCTATATTATTGATTTTTTTTTTGTTTGGTTATGTTCCTAATTATTTACCATACTAGTAATTTAGCAGAAATATAAAATTTTGTTGATTAAAAATAACATGCGTTTAATTTACCCATTAATTTTGTACTGTGGTTAAACCGTTATTTGCCCGCGGGGTCGATAGTGACCCTTCAAAAAAAGGTACTTTCAGACACAGAAACGCAAAATAAAAAAAATATGGGTCTAATTATATTCCTTTTTAACAACATATGCAAAAATTACGAAAATCGGAGACCTAAATCTTTCTGGGCTAAAATTCACTCCGTTGCCGCGTGTTTTTATACGGAATCAACCATTACTTGTCGATTTGTGGTTCACTAAATATTGCTGTGTAGTGCCGTGGGGCCGCGATGTACGAATATCGACCCCTCCAACTCAACCCGTGGATGTCGTAAGAGTCGACTAAGGGAACCTACCAGAGGAAGGGCAGACTCTGAGTATTTTTCTGAGTATTTTTAAACAACAACACTGCGATCACCAATCCGCCTGCCAAGCGTGGTGATTATGGCAAATCCCCCCTACATGGGAGACCATCCACTCGATGGACCGACGACATCGTAGCGGTCGCAGGGAGTCGATGGATGGAGGCGGCTCCACTCTCTGAACGCTATTTGTGGTGTCGTACGGGGGAGGCCTATGTCCAGCAGTGGACGTGTATGGGCTGATAATAATGATGATGATGATGACGATGAAATATTGCTTAAAATTTTATCTGAAACTACGCCAAGCAAGTTAGTTTTAGTATTTGTGTCGTGGTTTTTTGACTAAAATTCCACATCGAATTTGGCTAGTGTTTGTGTGCACGTAATATATTAGAAAAGAAAAAAAATTATGCTTATGCATGACGCGACTTTCTGATAGGGACACTTCCTACTTACCTATTTAATGTTTTTATAGCGGTAAGGGCCTTACCACATAAAATATCTTTAGGTAGATTGTAATAGATGATCTATTTACTAATCTATCTCCTGTACCCTCTCCCTTTCAGCTCTCAAGCTTCTTAAGAGCGCCTGCTAACATTTCTTGCTATAGGTATAGCTAGCTTTTCTAGTTACTTGGTTCCACACCCGCTCGGTAGAGGCGCTGTCCCTGCACTTTAATCGGGATAAACAAAAGGGAAGAAACAATTTAAACACCAGACGTTTTTATTCACAGCCTTATGTACTAAATTTTAATAAATAAAACTTTAACATAGCTAACCTAAATTTAAACTTAGACATACATAGGTGATCACTATAGGTATAGATAATATATTATCACTCAACTCACTATTTGATTTGATTAGAATCTAGTAAATGCATTATTTATCATCACCTTTATGTATTAATCAAATATAATAAAGTATTCGATACTTTACCTAGGGTAAAACGGGGTCAATAGAAGCTCCAGAGTGAATAGAAATGGACGAAATACTGAACCAAGACCACCTGGCTTGTAGCAGTGGAAGTATCCTTAGTCCGTGACTGTTCCTCCTGTGTCAGTGGATCTGACCTCTGCAAACAGATGTTTTTCCTTCAGTATTTCGTCCATTTCTATTCACCCTGGAGTCTCTATTCAGCCCATTTTACATTTATTCGAACGTTACCTAACACACTACTACACACTTTAATATAGTGTATATACACTATATACACTTTCAGTTTTTGATCTTCAACATCGCCGTCCGCGGTTAATGTCTCCTGACTGTGAAAATACTGGCGAGAAAATATTTGGTGATACATATTGCGATTTTAACTGTTTTTGGTCTTTTGGCCAGTTATTGTAAACCATTCTCCAAGAGTTTTGAGCTTTCTTCTTTGGTTCTGGTCTATCATTGAGTTCAAATAGTGCTGCATAGTTTTGCGGGCTTGAGTTTTCTGGACCGAAGTTTGTTGGCGGAATGAAATCTGGTGGCGGTAACACCACCGACGGCACCGGACCTTCCAGCCCTGATGGTACTTCGAGGTCCTTCTCCGAATCTATGACGTGAAAATCTGCAAAATTCTGGTTTTCAACCCTTTTTGAATGATTTCCTATTTCTATCGAGGCGTGGGGTTCTATCGCCGCTTTATCTTTTATTTCGTGGTTTGCTGAGGGTATGACACGAGAGTTATGGATATATGCCTCTTTATCGTGATTGTTTTTAATTTCTATCAAGCCATGAGTTCCTATCCCTTTTTCTTTTATATCAACTCCGATCGTGCCATCTTTTCTATTTTCCAGGTTATTCACATCTATTTTTATGATTACATCAAGTCTTTCTTGTTCTTTTACCGCTGATTGATTATTTCCTATGTTGCCTACGATCCCCTTTTCCAGGTCTTGAATATCCTTGCTTATCTTCTTCTCTTTATCGTCACTTAGATCTAGTTTATCATCAATGACTATAGCCGCATTGGTTTTGTTAAATTTAGTATCGTTTTCTTTAACAATTTTAATTTCTCTTTTTGTCTCACTTGTATTCAAAATTCCATTGATAGCATGGTCAATATTATTGTTAGGAATGTGATTAGTGGTGTTTGTTTTTGATTTGCTTCTGTTTCTTCTGAGGTTTTCATATAGAGGATCGTCGAGTGGGACGACTTCAGGTGAATCTTCCATGTCATAGTCGCTGCTGATGAGTATCTCTCCATTCGATAGGGATCTTGCACTTTTGTAGACATTGTCCTTTATGTCTTGTGAAGTATTGTGGGCTATTCGAGGCGGACAGTTTTCTGGGATAGTGTAAACCTGGAAAACAAATTCACTTGCTTAAGTAGGTAATTTTGGAACAAGGAATTATACCTACTTAAATGAGATCAAAGCCTTGAGTTCGGGTTGGCGAAAGTATCAAGACTATGAATTTTTCATAACATTAAGGCTCATTCATACAGCATCCGTTTTACAGAATCCGTTTAATTTCCCGTGATGGCGTATGTAGTTGTAGGAGCGATTTCACACACCTGACAGTATTCCGGAACTAGTTTACGGTCCGGTAACAATCGTTTACTGGATCCGGAATACTGTCAGGTGTGTGAACTCGCTCCTCTAACTACATATGTACGCCATTACGAGAAATTAAACGGATACTGTAAAAAGGATGCCGTGTGAATGAGCCCTTCGTCTCATGTCCCAGTGGAAAGTTACAGATAATGATCAAGATGATCCTGATCTTTTAAACATACCTGTGTATCATTGACACTGGGTCTATAGTAATCAAAGACCCTGACGTGCGCTGGTCTTGTCTCAGTCCTGGGCCCTACAGCGTGAACCGAGAAGCAGGAGTGTCGAGGTGTGATGGGGAGCTGTGACGTCAGGTAGAAGGTGGCTCGGGAGCTACTGGCGCTCACTTCTATACGGTGAAGCACTGGAAATAATGGCTTATGTGTAGTTCAAGCGCTTAAAACTTGATTTGAAATGCACCGCTAGTTTGATTTTATTTTTATTTATTTTATTTTATTCGGAGAACAAACAGTTTTACACACTTTATAAGTAAACTTATAACCATTTATGTGTCCTCGCATATAAAAGCTAAAAGACTGCTTGCTTGTTAAGGAGAAATGGAGAACAGTTCTGTCTTGGTAACAAATACATAGGTATGAAGTAAACTAACGTAAGAGTTACTAACAATTTTCAAGACTTATAAAATTACCGATAAATCAAGAAAAAAAAATACCAGACAGAACTGATAGAAATGCTGATTGTTTAGTCCAGTCGCCTCTCATAGTTTTCACAACAATAAACTAGATGTCGCTAGTAAAAGTGAACCAACTCTAGATCGCGCTGACGAGAACGCACGGTCTAGATGAGAAAAAATTATAATAATAGAAAAAGAGGTATAAATAATATTAACTGAATACGATATAATTTTAGTTAAATATGGACATGTTTGCAAAGGGAGACGTAGATATTTATAGGTCCTACCATATGAGTAAACAAGAACAGGTGGAGCGGAAACTTCCGCCTCGGAACGGCTCAAGGTCTACTCATGTGGTTCTACCCCAACGTTGGGACTTGTCGAATTAATTCTTATGACTTACTACTAAAGCTAGATTGGTTAAGCTGGGAGTAGAGCCTCTTTGCATCAGCCTCGTAGCCCCCAGGCAGCGTCACTTCCAGTAGTGCCATCTCTGGGAATATTCCGCTCCATAGCACACATGCCTATAATAAAACAATCGGTCAAACAGGGTCGTTTAGGGATTATGATTCCCCAAGAATTTTCGTTCGGTATCATTCTATTTCATTAGATCGGCTGCACCGATTTTCGTCATGGAGGTAGCTATATGTATATGTAGCTAGTAGGAATACACAATGATTTCACAATAAATAAATGAATAATGCTGGAAAATCAACACAGCATCATCTAGCAGAGCTTGTGTCAAGGGTACAAACTAGATGACCAATGTACATAATACAATATATTACATAGATAGATCCTATTATACTCTTTTATATAACTACTAGCTGTGCCCGCGACTTCGTTCGCGTGGAATAGTGACAGTGTGATTTTCATACAAACTTTCATCCCTCTATTACCTTTGATACAATATTTTACCCCCTTGAGGGTAAAATTTGTAGAAACTTTAAATGTTATTTTTATTTCTATCTAATTAACAACCTAAAAATAAATTCCAAGCTTTAAGCTTTAAATTAAAGAATTTCTTTTTATTTTTAGAATTTCTCGTTAGTAAAAATGACGATACTTCTATACAACCTTTCAACCCTTTATAACTCTTTTTTCGCATTAAAAAGTAGCCTATATCCTTTCTCAGGCTCTAAAGTATCTATGTAGTTTCTGAATAATTTCATTTAAATCGGTTCAGAAATTTGACGTGAAAACGTGACAGACAGACAGAGAATCGCATTTATAATACATATTGAGTAAAGAGTAATGATAAGGATATACTTAACGTATATATAAAATACCCAGAACACACGAGACAAATATAATATTTGCAGATCGTACAAACATTGAAAAAGCTATATCATTTGGTTCATCTGGCTTATCAGTGGGAGGGCTGAAGTTTTAATGTAATGTTGCACTAGGGTAAAAAATTGTTCATAGGACACGTAAGCCGCTGTCCCACCGCTGTGCACGGCCACACGGAGCATTTAAGCTGAGTGGGTTCGTTTGTTTAACAACGTGGGTCTACGTTTCCACTGCAGCACGCGTGTACCGTGTGCATAGCGTGCCGTGTTGACAGCGTTTAGCGGCGTTGTTTATGGCGACGCCATATTTGAGCAAGCTACGCGTGTAGCAATGACGGTATTTATCTCATATTCGTGCGTGTTCGTGGGTTGCAGTTGGACATTGTCACATACATTTTCTTGCAAAGCGAAGACACACGTCCTTTGCTTCTCAGTGCGCGTCGGTAGGATAGCGGCTTTAGGTCAGGAATAGCTTGATTACCGTAGAGCTGGCGCGAGCGATGCTCTTTTCTTTTGTTTATTTATTTGTAGGTACAAACTGCTCTAATCAGTCTAAGTTTCGCTTACCTCAACAACAGCAGCGCAGTAGCAGTGCTCCCCGTCACAATCAAACTCTCCATCCGTGTGCACTTGCAGCTTCACAGACAGTTTCTTGTCTTCTGTGCGGTCCACTGCCAGCGTGTTGTAGCTGCGAGTTGCCTGGATAAGGGCGCATCCGGTTCCTGGGAATGAAAAAAGAATAAAGATAATCATTTACCTACAAAACACAAACACACAAAATTAGGAATGCATCGTGATCAAAGAATGGAGAGGCGTTCAGTAG
Organism: Eupithecia insigniata; assembly: GCA_947859395.1. Lineage (NCBI taxonomy): Eukaryota > Metazoa > Arthropoda > Insecta > Lepidoptera > Geometridae > Eupithecia > Eupithecia insigniata. The sequence goes on along the minus strand of OX402009.1, from coordinate 4,750,755 downwards.
TCGACGGATTTGTGCCGTGAAGGAATTTATTTATTAGGGAAACATACTACAGTTGTTATAAAATACATTAAAAAAACTTAACTAACACTGAAACCAGCAAAGTTTCTACCATTAAATGAAACATTAAAAGAGAACACACATTATGCGCTAACCTAGGTATGCTACTTATTATATAAATAAATAATAAGTAGCTTATTATTTAGATTTCTGTGGCGCTAACTAAAGCCATTTGCGCGAGTACCGGGCGAAAACGGGCGTGTTTTACACATCCATTCAAACCGCCGCGAACAAAACTCCTAATTTCTCTAGAAGTAAAATTCGTGGACTCAACGACTTTTACTCCCTCAACGACGTAAATGGTTGTGAATTTCTCGTTAGTTTTCCTCATCATATTTTATAAAAATTATCATATTTTAAACTGACTTCGAAAAAGTAGGAGGTTAGCTGTATGTATGTTTTGTTTAGGTATATACGTTCGTCGATTTGTCCGTCAATTATGGACCGATTTTTAAAATTCTTTTGCTATTTTTTGTATAAAGAATGATCCCGACGTGGTTCTATAAAAATTTATTCCCAAGGGATTAGAATTTGTCCCGTACAATTTAAAAATAGTGTTAAATTAACGGATTCGAAGTGTATTTATTTCAAACCAATCAAATTCATCATCATCAGCCCATACACGTCCACTATTGGACATAAACCTCCCCCGTACGACGCCACAAATAGCGGTCCTGAGCCGCCTCCATCCATCGACTCCTTGCGACCGCTACGATGTCGGTCCATCGAGTGGATGGTCTCCCATGTAGGGGGGATTTGCCATAATCACCACGCTTGGCAGGAGGATTGGTGATCGCAGTGTTGGTGTTTAAAAATACTCAGAAGGAAGCTGCTGCCCCTCTGGTAGGTTCCCTTAGTCGGCTCTTACGACATCCACGGGTTGAGTTGGAGGGGTCGATATTTGTACGCCACGGCCCCACGGCCATATTATGTAGAGTACAACAAACTTAATTCCCTATAATGTCTGAGACAAGAAGACGTAGGTACGTACCTACTGAAATACGGTTTACAATATAAATTGGACGAGTTTCTTCTCCCCCTTCCCCTATCTATATTTAGGTATATTACTAGCAACCCGCCCCGGCTTCGTAGTAGAGCATATTTATTTCAAAGGGATTATGCAGCGTTTTCGATGAAAGCTCCCAAGCGGCTTGACGTTTTCCGACACTTCCAACAATTATCGTTATATTTAAACCAATTTACACAAAACATTGACAAGATGTACTTAAACCTTCCTCATTGTTAGAGCTACCGAGGAAGAGAAATGATAACTCTAACGCTGTATGATCGCAACTGTTTATTAATTAGATTTACGTTAAAATGAAAGGTTAATACGGAAGAATAAACATCACGTACTTATTGGAAGTAGATAGATATTGCTAAGCTATTATAATGTAGGTGAACTAGTTATTACACGTACGGACTGAATAACTTTTACTTTGTACACTCATAAATCGATCGATTGGATCTATGGATTGGTGAAACCCGCATGAAAATCGCGAACAGACAGACAGATGCGGCTGAGGACTTTGTTTTATAATATGTAGTGATTTTGTCGTAGATCTTCGTAGCACGTGCTACGATGCTACGCTGGATCTGTGTAGCAAGAAAAAGATTTCAACGCGCACCTTCGTGAAAATGTTGTTTCACATGAAAAATAGCTTTAATGGGTTTGATTCAATGGACAATCAAGCCGTGTGCATAAACCTTGACGTTTATAATGCGACCTACCTTTCATAAAAAAAGTGGTAAGTAGTAAAAAGAACTGTAGCAAACTAGCCCGTATTTTAGCTACAAATAAAGATTTTCTTATTCTCATTCTTATTCATAAATCCTGTTAAAAGAGAGTCCTGCGCGGGTTCACTGTGGGGCACTTTTAAGTACAATAACAATACCATGGCACCTACATAATTCTATCCATCCAATAATGGTGTCCTGGAAGAGATCACTTCTAAGCAATAAGGCTGCCCATTTAAATGCTTTACGCGAATATAGTTATTGATGTGTCTTTATAAATTTTACCCACGAAAATGTAACGTGTAATGATTATAAAATACAACACAAAATTAATCTTACAAGTAGTTTAGCTACAAAATGGTCCCAACTCAGCTTTAGATTTTGATTTATTAATTATTGTAAATTAGAAATTGGTACATACGAGGGACATTTAAAGTAGTACCCATACAGGAAAAGCTGATGATAGTATTTTGACTACTTTTGGCTTTTTTGACGACCGATATGGCGCGGCGGGCGAAGGCCCGCCTGCGACGCAGGAGGGTGCGGGTTCGATTCCCGCCTTGGGACAAATGTTTGTACGATCTGCAAGTATTTGTCTCGGGTGTTCTGGGTATTTTCTAAATATGATAAAAAGAAAATATATCTATGTAATATATTGTATTATGTACATATGTCAGTTATCTAGTACCCATAACACAAACTCTGCTTAGCTAGGGCCAGATTATGCTTTGTGAATTGTCCAGCATTATTTGATTTGATTTGTGTCCTCGCAAGTAAAAGCTAAAAGACTGCTTGCTTGAGGAAAAATGGAGATAAGTACACTTACATCTTGATATCTTGAGGCCGTGGGGCCGCGGCGTACGAATATCGACCCTTCCAACTCAACTCAACCCGTGGATGTCGTAAGAGAGACTAAGGGAACCTACCAGAGGAAGGGCAGCAGCTTCCTTCTGAGTATTTTTTCAACGCCAATACTGCGATCACCAATCCGCCTGCCAAGCGTGGTGATTATGGCAAATCCCCCCCTACATGGGAGACCATCCACCCGATGGATCGACGTCATCGTAACGGTCGCAGGGAGTCGATGGATGGAGGCGGCTCAGGACCGCTATTTGTGGCGTCCTACGGGGGAGGCCTATGTCCAGCAGTGGATAAGTATGGACTGATGATGATGACATCTTGATAACAGCTAGGTACAATGAAGTAAACTAACTTAAGAGGTATATTAGCTATAGGTAGTTAGCAGAACAAACCAACCTGCAACACTAATCTTCAAACTGTCTCCTTTCATCTTCACAACCTCAGGTACAGTCATCCCCGCGTCTAAGTGCAGTGAGTATTGCTTTTCAGCTGTGAAAGTTATGTTCAGATCGGCCGGGGCTTGCTGGAAGGACGACCAGGCTGACATGGCTTCTAGGGCTACTAGGGTGTCCTGGAATGAAAGATGTTTTTTAGAGCTTTCTAAAGAATTTCTTACGTTTATGGCTATTAATGTTCACCAAAAGATATTCGGACAATGAGAAGCTTTGTCGTTTAACTTAACTATGACGTTTAATGTACGCGTAAAAACTTTTGTCTAAAAAGTCAATAAAAATGTAATTCCCCGTTTATCTGTTTTATTGCAAATGCGTAGATGCAAAAAAAGCATTTTTCGAACTAAAAAATGTCTTTAGAAAATATCTCTTTATTTACTCTTTTATATACTATCTTTTATTTTTTATATACTACTCAGGACCTCTATTTGTGGCGTCGCGCATCGCACGGGGGAGACCTATGTCCAGCAGTGGACGTGTATGGGCTGATGATGATGATGATGATACTATCTTTTATTTGTGGGAGCTATATTAAAATATAGCTCCCTTTTTTAATTAAGCTTGCTTTATAAGCTCGTGCATGCCAGTGGGCAGGCCAATTATATAGCCCACAGAACTGATAACCGCTGGGGAGTATAGGTTTTCGGATGGCAACCACAATAGAGTGTTGGAAGACCATCATGGACCGACGACATTGTACCTCTGGTCGCAGGGAGATGGATGGCGGCGGTTCCGGACCGCATTTTTTTTTAGATAAGATTACTTTTAGTGCCAAAAAGAAAGATTAGATGCTAATTTCTATATTTCTAGTGAAATGTTCTGTGCTCTGTTCCCCACACTGGGTCAAGATGGCCTGTATAATGTGGTGACAGGGATTCACTGTCGGATTGTACTTAGTATACGAGTAAGTACACTTAACAATACTTCATATAGTACTCGTATGTAATACAAATAAAATAAGATTTGTGGTGACGTATATGGGTGATGTGTTTGTCCACCGGTGGACGTTGGTGGGCTGATAATGATTATGAAATATAACTTTACCTGCGTAGATATAAATCCTCCTGAGGCAGACCTATGTGACGCTAGCCATCTGACTGCTCCCGCTCCGTATTCTTGCAACGAAATTGGACTCTCTTTCAATGCTAGTAAGGCATAACTTGTCGCTTCTATCGATGTTGATAGACTGCCTGGATGAAGAGAAAAAAATTGACAGATTTAAAAGGTACCCACTTAGATTAGATTGGTACCAAAATTAACGAAACAAAGGCCAACGACTAAAATATGCACTCAGAAAATGGAATCCACTTTGATACTCACTTTCCTATTAGATTATTTATTTGTTGTTAGTTTTTTGAAGGGACAAAGTGGAACTACAAAACATTGGCTGGCATCGATTATGTATTCCATATTTTCCCATAAATTTCCCATGGGATTTGATGTTTTACCAGGAGAAAAAGTAACCTATGTTACTCTCTATCCTTTTAACTAATTCTATGTTAAAACTCAATTCAATTGGTTGTTTAGTTAGGGCGTGTGAAGGAAGGACAAACAAACATACAAACACACTTTTGCATTTAAAATATTTGTTAGAATTCTGCGACAATACCACTAGAAAAGTGATTGGTTTCCAACCAATCGCTTTAGAATTCGGCCCCTGGCCATAGGGCTGTGAAAGTTTAGGTAGGGTAAAACGGGGTGAAAAGAGACTCCAGGGTGAATAGAAATGGACAAAATACTGGACCAACACATCACCTGGTTTTTAGCAGAGGAGAGTATCTTTAGACCGTGACTGTTCACCTCCTGTGTCAGTTGGTTCTGACCTCCGCAAAAGGGTGTTTTGCTCCATTATTCCGTCCATTTCATTCGCCCTGGAGTCTCTTTCTATTCGTTACAATTACTAGTTTCTACTTATAATAGAGAATTTCTTGAAGTCATGGACAAAATGAGAAACTTACTAGTCTCCCACCAAAGGTAATCGTCTTCTGTAGAAGCAAACTTAATCAGCTCCGTGACGTGTTGTAAACCTTCGTTGTGTTTCAAAGCTTGCTCGAATATCCAACTCGCTTCGTTGTTACTACGAATTTCTTCTTCATATCTGAAATAGAAGACATTCGAAGATATAAATCGGGTCATGATAGCGTGTATCACCTTTGTTTTAGCCAATTTTTTGACAGACACACACAACTTCTTCTCAGACTTTGTCAACCAGAAAACTGGTGTGACCTCTTTATAAAACTTTCCTATTTGTCAGTAAGGGTCAAGTTCTTATTCGTTCCTTTTTTTCTATATTTCAATATAGAGAAAAAAGGAAAGTATAAAGAAAAAGTAAGGGTTAAATTGTATGCTTTTTTCTGTTTTTAGTTCTTCCACCTCATTTGACCCATGACCTCGCTCCAAGGGTCTTTTGCACTGCACTATGGGGTCATCACTGATAGGATTGCACGCATACCTTCACACATTAAAAGTGTGTTTCATTGAAATTTTTGTATGCTAACTGATCATGGTAAGTAGAACATGGACCTGTATCTAAATTAAGACTTTATTTTGAATGCACATAATAATCTTTGTTTCTTGCAAATAAATATATGACTATGATTAAAGGGGAATGGTAACTGCTCTCTATCCAACGACTCCCTGCGACCGCTACGAGTTCGTCGGTCTATCGAGTGGGAGGTCTTCCCACACTCCGTTTCGCATTTCATCGCGTTCATCACTCGAGAACCTACGGTTATCGGTTCTACGAGCTTTAGCTTCAGCCTGCTAATTCTGAGAGCTACATATGTCGTATGGAGGCGGCTCAAGACCGCTATTCGTGGCATCGTTTGGGGGAGGACGGAGGCCTATGTTCAGCAGAGGCGGTATACGAGCTGATGATGATGATGATGATGATGGTAACTGCCCTTGCTCTGGTAAGTTCTCCTAGGTGACTATTACGACATGGGGGGTGTCGATTCTTACGCCCCGCGACCGCGTTACGGTAAACAAAAGGGTGCTTACCGTATGAGCCTCACAAACGCAAAAGCTAGCAGCGCCTGCGCATACACCCTGTAGGACGCTGCCCGCTTGAGGGGAGGTAGGGCACGCAGACACGACAGCGAGTTGATGACGACACGGCGGGGGAGGGGGGTGGTGCCTTCTAACAGGGACGTGATGACGTAAGCGGTCAGGGCTACTGATGCTGTCTCCCCTTCTTCGTTTAGTCCACCCTGGAAAATTTGAATTGGTTTTTGAAGAATTTAGGTACGTAGATCCTTATAAGAAGGGTACTTCAGTGTCCGGGAAGGTACATAACCACGGATTTGGTAATGTTACGCAACCAACAACAACAATTTCCTATAAGTGTGAATACCGCTTTTATAAAAGCTGTCTTGTCTAATCATATCAGCGTATACACGTCCACAGCTGGACATAGGCCTCCCTCATACGACGTCACAAATAGCGTTCCTGAGCCGCCTCCATCCATCGACTCCTTGCGACCGCTACGATTTCGTGCCCCATAATTGGTATTTTTTTTTTTATAAATGTTTTGGGCATGATGGTTTCTTGCTCTTAGTTTTAATGGCTGCGGCTAGCTTTAGACCGTGATGGTTGGTTGGCTTCGGGAGGCCTATTGGCTCACTATACTATAGTCTACTATAGGCTAGGGTTTAATTTCCTATTTAGCAGCTGCTCTCTTTTGCCTGCTTTCTTTGATCTTCTGTTGTAAGCTTTGGTTGCCTGGAAGAACTCGCTTTAAGCGATAAGGCCACCAATTCCAAACCTTTTACCAAACCGTTTAGTTATAAGTTTTACTGAATAAACCATTATATCTATCTATCTAACAATGGGTATAAACAGGCTGCGGATGATAATGACGATGCGTTCTTACCGTAAACTCGCTGTGGAACACCTGCCCCTCGTTTCTAAAGCATCCGTTCTCCATCTGCTGGTCCAGCAGCCAGTCTTCTGCTCTGGAGATCGCTCCTGGGATCGGTAGACCTGGCCATAACATCTGAAAAATTTTTTTTTTAGATTTTGTAAACGAACTCCTAGCCAATGAAATATTGGCTTGAAAATATTTATCCCTAGAGCTCTAACTTACGTCCTGGGCCTGGAAACCCAGAAACGCAGTCAGTATGTGAAAAAAAAATTGTTTTTATTGAAAATGGTTATGTATTCAAGAAACAGGAAAAATTGGATTTCGAGATTGAATTAAGCTACAGTTTCAGACATCTTAGGAGGCGGGTGGACAAAAACTGTAGGCGGTAGCGCGCGTCCCGTAAGCGCGAGGATACGATAACATTACATGTCCAATGCCTTTGATAGTGCGCCTAGTGTGAGATAGTGAGATCTGTAGATTTTTTGTTGTTCCTTCGCCTCATTATCCAAGAAAATAGGTCTGCTCTTCCGAGAGCGTCTCCAGGTGATGTCACTATCCAGTTGGCACTTTATTTCAACAAAATGTAGAAGTTGGGAAACAAACGTGAAAAGGGTCAATTGAAAAAATTATAAAAAAAAGACAATCGTCTATTATGTTTGTTAAATCAGTAAAAACGGGTAAGTTAAACACGAGTCAATGTGATGATAAATAATTGCTAAATACAAAACCACATAGTTTTATCAGATTCATGCAGGAGTTCGGGGAGTTACGATTTTACGCTACTGGTAACACCTGGAAACAGATTCGTCTTCGTCTAACATTCGCCGATGGCGTCGATGATGTAGCCTGGAGACACCCACGTGACCATCGTGTCTCGGAAGAGCATTTTTTCTTATACAATGCTTCGCCTCTCCTCAGATGTTTTCATTAGTCCGTCCTTTAGGATTATGAGACTACGTTTGTGGGTCGAAAATTCAACCAGGATTAATTTTTACGGGCGTAAACGGCTGTGAGTCTATGCAGGACTGAACAGACCGAAATTACTTATAAATTAAACTCTATTTATACCGTTTGGTACCTCATCTGCCCCGAATATTAAAAAAAGGACTTTGATCTGCAGTGCCAAAGTTATGTACCTTATGAGCCCTCCTGAGGTAGCGTACAGTGAAAGCTGTGAGCCAAGTCGATGCCATCGGATCAGAAGGGCCAAAGGCACTGAAACCGCCCGATGGGTGAATGTATTGGAGCTGCCGAGTGTACCCTGAAATGAACATGATAAGATAAATAATAGATTCAGGCGTTACTTTGCAGAAATCCATTGCAAAATATAATATACACAATACGCGGAATTGTTACTAAATATTTTTTCATTATATTATTGAACATAATAAGGTTTTACCCAATGATCGAGGCAGAAAAGCGTAAATGACGACCGATGAGGCGCGGTGGGCGAAGGTCCGCCTGCAACGTAAAGTTTGCGGGTTCGATTCTCGCCTCTGGTCAAATATTTGTACGATCTGCAAATATTTGTTCAGGGTATTCTGGTCGTTTTTCTATGTATAATAAAAAATATCTATCTATCTAATATATTGTATTATGTGTATCAGTTATCTAGTACTCATAACACAAGCTCTGCTTAGCTTGGGGCTAGATAATGCTGTGTGAATTTTCCAGCATTAATTATTTATTATTACTTATTTAAATCTAACTATAAAGTAAATCTTGATAGTAGTTACTTATGAATGCGTCAATACAGATAGATAGAGACAGATAAAGTTTTCTGGGCGGAACAAGCGCAAGATCTATTGCATCAAAAGCCAGACCCAAATTGGGGTTAGTGCCAGGATAAAAGGTAAAAGCTAAAAGTGGGTAAGTTAAGCTATGGTACAACATAAAAAGATCAGTCTTAAATAAATTAGTTACCTAATCAATTTAAATTTAATAAATAATACAGGGAAGATTTTTTGGACGGGGCATTATGTAGAGATACCGTAACCGATGTAGGAACATACAGGAAAACGGTGTTAGGTCACCTAACACCGTGGAAAAGCTCCAGGAAAATGATCTTAGGAGACTTCTCTTCTAAGACCATTTTCTTGTAGCTGCACCAATTAAGGTACATGCCCTTACTGTCCCGTCCCCCTTCAATTGAAGGAAACAAACCTCTTGAAACATGTTCCCTAGCAGTGGCAGCGGCAGCGCAAGTTGGGTGTAGATGCGACAGAGCTAGGAGGTTGGTGGCCAGTCGAGCCATGTTCTGTTCACCGCAGCCCCTGGGCAGGAGGATCAGGGAATCCGCGTCCTGGAATATATGAGGGCGTAGAAGCAAACAACGGATTGATGGCTTTAAATATGATAGACAATAATAAAAATTTAAATACGATAGGTATCTTCTAGACCTTCGGGATACACCGTCGGCCACATCGTCACTTTCCATCAGGTGAGATTATGGTCACACGAAGGTCTATTGTCCATAAAAATAGAAGTGACGCATCTCTACAGAAATACAATAATGCTATAGGCCAAGCACAGGTGTTGTCTACGGTAGAATAGAAAAAAATTACATCGCATCGACAATAATATGTAAATTATTCTTATTATGTGGGAAGCTACATGCGTCGACACACTTCCACCTTCCTATCTTCCAAAGACATCGTGAGGGCTGGTGCGCTTTTCCACAAGTGGACAATAATTGAAGTGAACAAAAGATCAATAAGTTAGGTCAAAAATTTTTAGAACAGGTAAATAAATAAATAAATGTTTATTCAAGAAGGTCTTAACAGTAATGTGACTTGTTTAAGTGCTTATTTTATATGCCGTCAGGCATAAAGTTAGTGACTTCAGATATCTTAAAAATCAAAGATATTTTACCGCTAGTAATGGTCCCGTTATATTGCTAATAGCCCAAACAGTCAACGATTCTGTGCCAGCGACAGTTTTCTTTTTCGGCCAGCTCCAGGATACTTCGGATCTTTTGGAGATGAAGTTTGTTGAGTCTGGGAACAAAAACCATTTTATTAGATCTTTTCTGTGAACTCACAGCGGATGAAGGACTTTGTTTTTTTATTCTTTTTGAAGAGTAACTTTGTCAAGAGTGTTCTTGAGTGGTATTTTTGATGAAAGTCGAGATAAAATCGCCAGGGTTCTCAATTCTTTTGTATCTTAAGCAAATCCTACTAATATAATAAATGTGAAAGTTTGTATGGATGGATGTATGGATGTATAGATATTTGTTACTCTTTCACGCAAATACTACTGAAACGATTAGGCTGAAATTTGGTATGGATACCCATACCAAATTGTTGTGTGTATCCAGGTCCCAAACTGTAAAGTTTGGGACCTGGAATAACATATAGGCTATTTTTTATCCGATAAAACGCGGGCGAAGGCGCGGGCAGCAGCTAGTATACTAATATACAAAAAAATCTTGTCTTCAAAAACATTAAATAGGGCCAAGTCTTACCTTTGCCACACAGTAGAGTTGATTTTTGTTCATGTACCGGAACTCCTTCTGGCTCTACCGTGATTTTGATCACAACCTCATCACTGAAATAGGATTATTTTGTCAGACTTCTTGAGCTTAGTTACGTACGTAGGCTAAGAAAAAGAATCCTTAGAATGACAGTAGACACAAACGAGGTGTAGACAAAAAATACGACAAACACATACATACATACATATCATTTTCATATACGTGCGCTCATGTGTGCGTGAAACCACTGAAGTTATAGTATGCTTGTCACTTACAATTAGATAAGTTGTTGGTTAAAATAAGTTGGCTTCAAAATAAATCTTTTCAATCAAGTTCAACGGTATAATATTCGAAGGTCGGTGGAGGTTCTCAATTCGGCTGTAGGTGTGTTTTTTAGATTATTATTTGACCTTCGAATATTATACCAATTATGAGTCTTCCTCTACCTGCCCGATGGTCAGACGACATGAAGGCAGTAGGGAAGCAGTGGATTCGGCTGGCAGAAGACCGCCAGCAGTCGCGAGATAAGGAATATGCCTATTCTCAGCAATGGATGTTGCCAGCTGGTTAGATAGATAATTACATATAGCTGATGGTGTTTGTCTTCTATTATATTTGGTGTTTGTCTCCTATTATATTCGGTGTTTGTCTCCTATTATATTTGATGTTTGTCTACTATTATATTTGGTGTTTGTCTACTATTATATTTGGTGTCTGTCTCCTATTATATTTGGTGTTTGTCTTCTATTATATTTGGTGCTTGTCTCCTATTATATTTGGTGTTTCTCTTCTATTATGTTGCTTACCTAACAGCCTTAGCTTCAGTGTCAATTTTCCCGCAACCGTCATCTTTAACAGCTTTCGCTCGTAGATAGACCATCCCGTCTCCTTCTCCAATAGCTATGATCTCCACTCGTCGCGCATTGGAAGACCGTGGTGGTATGCAAACTGACTCGACGAGGTCTGAGCGGGATTGAAGACGGGGATTTGTTAAGATCTGGATTTGGACCTAGAAAATTACATATAAGATCTTAATTTACAAACATTTGGCCTTCATTTTCTCTTGGGCCCTTTGATCAATTACGATTTGAGATCTCGGAATCATCACAGCGTGGATTCCGAGACCTCTATGGCTCAAAGGGCCTATGTAGGAAATGAGGCCCTTTTTTACTTATTGTTAGATCGAAGAGAGCAGGTCACAATGCAAAGGTAGGAAGTGTATTAGAAACAAAATACAATCCTTTTGTCTTTGTTGGTAAGACTAAATATTTTGGTAATATAGCTTATACTCACTGATGATCACTTAAGCTAGCAGCTGAGCACTTGCAACAGAGTCAGCAGTTAGCTCAACTGTTTCAAATTGTAAATACTAAATAGAATTTGTTTACTTACACTTAGATTTTGGTAAAGATAGTTGAAGAGTCTATAGCGAATGATGGTGGTGTCTCCATGTCTCAATCTTTTAGGACTGTCCGCATGTATGAAGAACTCACGGAATACCTGAAAGTGGTGAAAAAGATTAGCTAATATTTTCGAGCTTGTGTAATATTCGCCATTCTATAGAACGACTCGAGCGCGTCCACTTTAATAAAGACATTGTAATATAATTTGGAGCGTTATAAAAAACGATAAACTGACTTCAAATTCCCAAATAACCAACTTCGAATGCGTTAGTTAAACTTAAAACCAGTGTAAGGTTTTAAGTTTTACGGGATAAATAATAATCCCATGAGAAACCCCCTAAAATATTTAAAGGTCCATTATTTTCTATACGATAGTGAAAGAATTTTCAAAATCGGTCCACAATTGACGGAAATATCGCGTAACAAACATAAAAAAATATGCATTCGAATTGTTAACCGCCTCCTTTTTTGTAGTTGGTTAAAATTATAAGAAATAATCACAATTTGCCTGCGATAAGCAAGCAAATTGTCATCCATCACAGCCCATAACCCCTAGTCTTTCACTATCCGGGAGCAGTAACCATCCAGTAAACCAATGTTTCATCTCATCGTTGTTTTCTTCTAACATAGACTATACTCCGATTCAAAAAGCTGGATATTTTTTGTATACAAAGGGGCTACAAAACCCAAGGAATGTTGCTGAAAAATATTTAACGACATTGGTATCATCATGGACGAAATAAACTACCTTCATCTATGGTATCATCGAAGCAAAGCACAGAAGCTCGAAACAATTTTTGGTTTTGAAAGCTATAATACATCATTTAATTGATCTGTCGTTCGTTTTCTGCACATGTAAGATTATGCGTTGTTGATGTTTGTGTTTTGTTTTTTAGTGATAACTTTGCTGTTACCTTGTTGTTTTCTGTTATTGTTATCAGTTTTTGTTAAGTTTTCATTCATTAATGTCTTTGTTGACATAAAATATCTTGGATTCTAAGTCGGAGTATATGGTAAAGGTTCGTTGATAACCCACACAAATTATTTATTAAATATTGTATAATTCACCTGCAATATTGCAGGCTGTGCTACCGAAACTCCCGTCTTCGTCAAACAAATAGCGTTGGCTTCAAACCTCGTGATGGAGTCCGAAGCTTTGGCTGATGTTGTCATAGAGGCATTTGCTCCCACTGTTACTAGGCGCCAGAGCCATGACTAAAACAAAAAAGATTAACCAGCTTTGTATATAAGATTTTTTTAACTTACTTTGTTAGAGTTCCATACCCAAAGGATGAATGAAAACAGGAACCTATTACTAACCCTCCGCTGGCTGTCTATCAGTCCGTCCGTTTGCCCTTCAGCGGGCTCTCATGCACACTAAAAGTTAAAGAGTTGATTTTTTTAATTTTTTTCAACAAAAAATAATAATAAAGGGACTTCTGTACGAAAAAATGTTTTTTTGAGTATTTTTGCCCTACTTTTATCAATATGTTATTGTTAACAATTTGCCACTATAACAACAAATAATAAAAATAAAATAAATTTAATAATTAAGGCATCCAACATCCATACCAAGTTGAGTACCGAAATAGGTCTGAAATCCAAATTTTAAACAGTTTGAGTTTCTTGTGCAAATGTAAATACTTTTACATATTTCGTAGCATTCTCAATGGTCAATAGGATCTGACCCACTCACATCTCATATTGAATTAGGTACCCACTAGTATTATAAACTAGGTACGCGATCGGGGCTGAGGCAGCAGACGCGGTAAATTCGCACTTTGTGAACGCCGCGGCGACTTGCGGCGCGCCCACGGCCGACGTTACGTCTGCTATGTTGGCGGAAACGTCAAATCGGAGCCTCTCAAGGCAACTATAGGTGTGGCTCAAGGATCCTCCCTGTTCTCCCTCCTCCTCAACGACCTGCCTGACTGCATCGGTGACGCGCATGAACTTATGTATGCTGCTGTCGTTACGGCGACGGCCTGGAGAGGAGGTTGAACGTGGTGGCTGCGAGGCTTCATGAGTGGTTTCATCGTAACGGCTTCCTTATGAACGTAACTAAAACCAACTTTGCGCACTTTAACCTTGCAGGCCGTACCTGTAGAGTCTTGGATGTCTCCCTAGGGGGTGCCGAAATCACTCAAGTGAAGCACTCATTATTCCTGGGCTTTATGGTCGACCAGAGCCTTACGTGGGAGCTACACATTGATGGACACTGCGAGAGAGTGGGGGGCTTCGCTCTATGGCGTTTATCGGCTACTCTGGAAGAAGGGATGATGGGAGGGGGAAGCTGCTACTTTGCATCCGTTCACTCGCTCCTTCAATATGGCGTGGACCTGTGGGGCAGAGCTGCCGACTGGGAGCGTTCAGGATGCAGAAAAGAGTTGTTCGAGCTATCGTGAGAGTTTCCTGGGATACCTCGGCTCGTCCTTTCTTCAAGAAACTAAAAATAATGACTGTGCCCGCCCTCGTTATCTTTAGCGCAGCTGTCTATGCTCGCCACCACTTGGACGAGTACGCAAGACTAGGCGATGCCCATGGGTACCCGACACGACACGCTCAAAGACTGAAAGTGGTACGGCGGCGGCTCGCAAAATCAGGGAAACTGGTTCACGTGATGGGGTCAGCTGTCTACAACCGTCTTCCTAGAATTATTACCGCAGCCCGAGCAGCGCAATCCTTTAAGATCACGCTGAAGAACTGGCTTATCGAGCAAGCCTTCTATAGGGTTGACGATTTCTTTACTGAATGTGACTATACAATGTAAGATACTCTTACTTTGTTAAGTGTATGTATTAATTTTTATTTCTATTATTTTAATGTTAAATTTATTATTTACCATGTAATTTTAATTAATTTATGTGATGTTTTTTATGTGAATGATTGATTGAATTTTATTATTTTACTAAGTATTAATGTTGACTTGTAATGATAGTTATCAATAAAGAATCTGAATCTGAATCTAGCTACTGCCCGCGCCTTCACCTGCATTTTATCGGGATAAAACGTAACCTATATGTTATTACAGGTCCCAAACTATACCCATACGAAATTTCAGCCCAATCAGCTCAGCAGTTTTTGCGTGAAAGAGGAACAAACATCCATAATCACAAATTTTGACATTTATAATATTAATAGGATTGACTTTTCAGATTATTTCTGATTATCTCCTAGAATATTACAAACCTCAGAAAAATCACTTCTAGGAACAGTCAGTGCTTCCGGCATCACCATCGCAGCGGGTTTGCACTGTCTCCTGAGGGGCATATCCCCAATGACCCTCACTCCAGCCCTCGATAACCATGCCGCCGCTAGCTCTAAACTGCTTGAAGGTACCTCGGGATTATCTTCGTCTGGAAATCGTGAGACGAATTTTATATAGCTCTAATAATTCAAATTGTGAGACATGAGTTCCAATGTTATGTTTGGCAATGTTGTGGCGCCGTGGCTATCTTACAGGTTATTCTGCCTTCGATGAAGTATAAAAAGGCAATATAAATATGTAGCTCTTAGATATATAGGATGATGGAAAATACTTTTATTAACTAGGAAATAATTAATAATGAGACAATAACAACATAATTGACCCGAGAGCTGGTGAGTGTCTGGCGCAGCGCATTAGCATTGCCATACAGCGAGGCAATGCAGCCTGCGTCTTGGGGACGCTTCCGACTGGTATTGATATGGACCAGTTGAGCTATCTGTAGATTGTTTGCAACAGTCTGCAGTTAGCTCAATTGTTTCAATTGTAAATACTAGTTTAATTAGTTTATATTATTTGATTGTTATTTTCTTTGTCAATAAAGATTTAATAATAAACATAAGTGATAATTGGTGGTGTTATCGCTCAAGAGCGATCTCTGTCAGACAACCTGGTATGGGTAGGATCATTGGATTGGATATACATACATGGGGGGGGGGGGGGTAACAACATCTGTGTGCATCTCATAAGTTACTATTTAAAACATTAAATAAACAGCTACATCCTACAATTACAAAAATACATAATATTACATACATACAAGTACAAACATATATAAATTGTATCATCATCATCATCATCAGCCCGTATACGTCCACTGCTGAACATAGGCCTCCTTCAAACGACGCCACGAATAGCAGTCCTGAGCCGCCTCCATCCAACGACTCCCTGCGACCGCTACGATGTCGTCGGCCCATCGAGTGGGAGGTTTTCCCACACTCCGTTTCGCATTGCATCGCGGTCGCCACTCGAGAACCTTTACTCCCAACGGTTATATATATATATATATATAAATCTCCACCAATAAATACAAATATCTACTTACAAGGAAACAAGCGAGTGTTCAGTGACAGCTCTTACCTAAAGAACAGTCTCCAGCATTGTCATATTCCGCCAGATTTCGATGAGATCCCATCATCTTCTTCAAGTTGGAAACGATGATTTCCTTTACTGATTCCATAGGAGATAACTTTGCAGCTATATCTGTAACTGTTAGTGCACAGAGTGCTGGACCATGTACTGCAATTTGCAGAGTCGTTATAGCCCCGGGTAGCACTTGACGAGATTTCCATGTTAGATTCACCTGTAAACAAAACATAATATATGTTATTTACTAGATGACCCCGTGAACTTTGTTGTGTTTTTTTAAATAATGTTTATATTAGTGGCAACTTGCTAATGACTGACGTACTGGTTTATAGAAGGAAAGTTTATTTAAGTAGTAAGTTAGTAACTTACCTTATCAACAAAACAATCATCCATTTCGAAATGTTTGCCAGCACTGACAAACTCTCCTTCATGATAAAAATATGCCAAAAGGTGACTATCTGGACACATCTGCTTTGTTACTTTTATTGGCAGTAAAACTTTTAGTAAATTACTATCTTGAAGAGCATCAGAAGCATGAGCTGCGTCAAAATAATTCACATCATTTGGTCTTATATCATCAGTCAGTTTAAACTTATCACTCTTTTTATTGAAGTTGGTGTTGTCGTTAAATGAGTCGGAAACACTGTTAAAATTGGTGAATGTTATTTTATTCTTGTTATCATCGATGCTACTACCGTTATGTTTATTAATATGGCTCATATATCGGCTATAATACTCTTGGAATTTCTTTGTATCCATATTTTTCCTAATAGATTCTCTTTCTCTATTGTAAAGTCTAAGATTGTCAGATATTTTATTTTTTTGAGTTTCAGCTATTTCTCTTCTAAATTTATAGATATGGTCGTTTATTCCGGTATCATTTTCATCTTTGTCTAACTTTTTAATATCAAAGGTTAGAGGCAAAGATTCGTTGCACTGGCCATTGAAATCAATCTGGCTTATGAAACTTGACGTAGGGCATTGAGTGGTTGCACCCCACCGGTATATTAATCCTCCTCTTGTGATAACCTGAAAGAAAGGAAACATTACCACCAAATTAGAGAAGTTATTTAGGGCCAGTCTTAATAATGTTGTATAATTTATGCAGCGTCATCTAGCCCCAAGATAAGCAGAGCTTATGTTATGGATTAAACAATAAAAAATTTATAAAAACAATATACAATAAAAAGTTTAAGCACACTTTATACAATATATTAAAAATATAAACGAATGATGCGTAATGTGTTAATAGATGTGTGGCTTGTTAGAGCTATTAGTTATGTAATAGCAGACTAACGGCCGAATACTCAAACGCAACTCAGATGTAAGCACGTCTTATGTCGCGATATTTTGACAGTTTTCAATGAAAATCTGTCAAAAAATCTTCACTTGAGTCGTGCTTAAATCTGAGATTCGTTTGAGTATTCGGGGGTAAGTCGTTAAGACGTCAAATTTAAATATCGCTCCTAAGGACGTTTACAAAAATGTAAACGTCAGTAGTAAAAAAAAATTATAACAAATTAAACAAATTATTATAATTTGAATATTATATAGTAATATAAATATTGTTTGATAACCTAAATATATTAAATCTTATCATGCTAATAAATAAATTTTGAAACTGATAACCTAAATAACTTTAGGTTATAACGGTATAAAGGTAAACAATATTCAAATTACTGGATACTAGAGCATTGATATACTTGGTAGGTACATTACATAGAGATATGTTTTCTATTATACAAAGAAAGCTCCTAACAAATATCTGCAATCGTACAAATATTTGTTCCGAGGCGAGAATCCTGCGTCGCAGGCGGACCTTTGCCCGCAGGTCGTCACATAAATGCAATATTAAGAACAGCAACGCTATAATTAAGGATTTGTAAAAAAATTACCACAAAATGCACAGTAATAGGCGATGTCACGTTCCGTAAACTGAGGTACAGAGGAACATAAGTCTTGGCGTTCATTGAATCAGCTCGAAGAGTTCCCAAAGCCGCTTGTACTTTCGACTGTCGTGTAGCGATCGTTATAGGAGCTGCCGAGATGGTCGTATCGTTGACAAGATGAGCCTGCAATATTCATTCAAATCAATTAGAGAATTTAGAAACAAATTAGAATTCGTTTGCGAAGAAACTAGTTGTTAGTCATGCTAGTCTCACTAGTATCTTAAAAGGAACCGGGAAAAAACGAAAAAGACTAGCGAGACTCGAACAAAAATGAATTTCTGTCTTTTGAGAATCTGCCTTTCTGAAAACACACTTAAATAAAGAACCTCTTGAGAATCTGTGTTTCTGAGAATCTATCATTTTGAGAACAAACCGTATTTACAATTGAAATAGCTAACTGCAAACTGTTGGAAACAATCTAGAGGCAGCTCAACGGATCCATATCAGTAATAATCGGAAGCGTCCTCAAGACGCTGCAGCTGGCTGCAATCAATAGGTTGGAAATAGACACACATAAGGTGGCCTTGTGGATAATAGAGAATAACCACTGGGACATTACCAGCAGAATTCATCTTATGGAAAAGAAAATTGATAATAGGTAAGTAAGTACTTTTATTAGTAGGTTCGAGCAATTACGTTACGGGCGCTTATTGAATTCAGCGCATCTCAGAATTCTAGACGTAATTAACATACGACCTGAGCGAGGGAGTTGGATATCTACTTCTGATTATGAGAAGGATTCGATCACACTCATGATGAAGACAGCTTTATCCATGAGGAGAATACTTTACTTTTTACACTCACTGCGAGACATTTCGTAGGCTTTTATGTCCTTAGATTTTTTCGTGGAATATGTTAATATTTGTTACCGTTAGGTTACGATGATGTTTCTCGGATCTTAGGGCTTCCATAGTCAAATTAGTATCGACACTCACTAAAAATATGTTGAGATCATTCTTGATTGTTTTTTTTTTTGTTACAGTGTCCATTTTATGCGAAAGCCATAATAACCATAATGCCTTGTCTTACGTTTATTTTTTACGTTATGTTTAGTGTAAAATAAACGTCTTTACTGGTCCGCCATTTTTTTTCATACATGATTGATTAAAGGGATTTGTTTGAATTTAAATCAATTTTAAAATCTTTGGAACGCAGATTTTCTTTGATACGCGCATAAATATCACTCTGTTTCGCGGCATAAACTTTTTTTCTTGCGTTCTGCATAGAGGTTACCTAGTTCGAATTTCTAATATAACCTCATTGAATTTGGAACCTCAAAATGTATGAACTGCAATGTGAACTTTTTCGAAGTTCGAACAAAGGTGTGAAAAATGTTTTACCAAAATAATTACCTACATACATGTGTATAATTATAGTTGGTTCCTGGTTGGTTCTATATTTAGAAGATACTTTATTAAGTAGCTTCTTTAACTTAACTTTATAAACCTGTCCAGCGCTTTTTAAGTCTCTACAAAAGCTTTAGCCATGTAAAAAAATGGACTCATAATGAAATTATACTTTTTGGCTTACCTCAAAGCGGTAAACGGGACTGCCATGATCCTCAGCAGTGAAAAAGACTTTCGCTACACCATTAGCGCCTGTATTCCCACTGTTACAAGTTATAATCTCCGATTCTATAGTGTGACGGCAAATTTTGACTGGCTCGTTCATAGCTGGTTTGTCGTCCCAGAGTGTCGCTTTTACCTACAGAAATATTGTATTATTAATACCGAAGACAGCTTTTTCTGGTTCTGTACAGAACTATCATCATCATCATATAAGCCCATACATGTCCACTGCTCTGCTGGACATATGCCTTCCCAATATGATGCCACATATAGCGGTCCCAAGCCGCTTCTATCCATCGACTCACTTATAATTTCATAAAATTAATACAGGTACCTACTTATCGGTGAGAACTCTGTGTCTAGTTAAACCTAACATAGGCTTTAAGGCACGTCTAACAAAAATGTATTGTTGATTTTTATCTGAATAAATAATTCTATTCTATTCACTGAGACCGCTACAACGTCGTCGTTCCATCTGATACAGAACTATTCAGACATACCTAAAGTGTCCCACAAGAGTCAATATTATAATGTACTAGTTTCTGCCCTCGGCTTCGGATGCGTTGTTTCTATGGAAACGGTTAAAGGTTATTTCTATTCCATAGGAACTGTTTTATGGGATAAAAGAAGCCTATGTTTGATGCCAGGCTCGCTAGCTCTAAGAGCTACTATGCAAAATTTAAGCCTATTCTGTTCAGTACTTTTGACGTGTAGAAGTAACAAACATCCATCTCTCTTAACATCCAAACTTTCGCATTTATTATAGGATAGTGTGTCTCTGATTGTGTTAGAGGAACAAGAATATAAATAAAATCAAAAATATCATAGTGTGATTAAAGAAAACTAGGGAAGCTTACAATAGGGAAGAATACAATACAAAAAAAAAAACTATTCTGGCTACCGCGTGATCTATACGAACTTAATACGGGATCGACGGGGCAGAATTTAAGTGAAGAGAAAATCAATAATACCTTATTTGATAATAATAACTATATTTATAGCTGTTTATAATATATAAATTGTTTTGTCTAAGTGCTTATTTCGTAAGCCTAAAGAAATAAAGTTATTGAAATACAATAATAACGTGATTTCAGATTTCTGAAGAAAAAAGAAGAAAACTTCTACACGCCATTTTTGAAATCATGTTAATTGATTACGCGGTATACATATTTTGTATACAGCGTAATCTATTAACGTGATTTCAGATTTCAATAACTTTATTTCTTTAGGCTTACAAAATAAGCGACAATATTTAATATTGGCTTAGTTTACCTTTATACTATAAGGAAGACTTGGAGACTTTATAACTCTGGACTTAGAAATGAACTCCAGAGAAACGAGCTTGTCAACAACTTGTGACACGACTGTTGTGTTCTGCCAGACACGAGTGCCTTCTTCCTGAAAATGAAGAAAATGCATATCTAAATTACTTATTTAGTACCATAGCTTTTGTGTACCTAGTTTTTAAGGTAAACAAATAAATATTCTTTCTTCCTGGAAATATAACATATACACGGATTGGATTGTATAAACAGCTATAATCTAAAAAAAATTTATTATCTTAGAGCAGTTTTGTATGTAGTGGATTTGAACGTGTGAGCGCCAATCTTTACACCCATTGTTTTCGACACCTCTCTGTTTTAGTCTAATTGTTCATCATGTACCTGAAATGAGAAGTCAGCGACCACAACGCTGGGCGGACGGTCGCCCATCAAGCCCACTCGCCAGGACGCAGCCGCGTGTCTATGGCAGGCGCGAGGCGCTCGCAGCCGCACTGCTGTCCTAATCCCAGCACTGGGACTGTCAGCTCCTCGGAGGCGAATCACCAGCATGCCCTCCACTGCTTCTGTCCAGGGGTATCTGAGGAAGTTATCAAAAGATGATAAAAAAACTCTACTTTACAGTACAATGTTAACAAATATTGCCCTCATAGAATTTAACCGAAATATCACTATTTTATTGTTGATTTTTTGAGAGAATTTTAGATTTTAGCTCTTTTGTATACTCAAACTCGACGCCATAACGAGAACTTTGGATTTTAGTGTTGTGAATTTTTACAGAGTACGTATTGTAGATAAAACCCAGATAAACTGCAATTTTGCAACTTGTTTTCAGTTTAATCTTATACTAACCCAGATAGGTCTTCATTTACCTGACACAAACTGTCCAAACCAGCCTCTCACTGGTCCGAAGAACGCGAGGTGCAGTGCGAACGGTAAGTTGGAATGGAGGTATCTCGTAGTTCCCCACTGAGAAGCTCGCTGAGCCCTGGTGGGTAAAAAGGAGGTGTTTAGATTGTTTCCTTTCTGCGACGTCACGAGACGTCTTCAGACTTTTCTTCGGTGTTAGTGGAACCTTGCTACAACCGAGAAATCGCAAGGGGAATTACATTAGTCAAGTTTTTCCGACTGTTTTAGATGTTTCAGGTAATAAAGGTAGGTTAGGTATGTAAGTTTTGAACGTATGATACCTAATTGTTTTCTACGATCTCCCCTGCCTAGTTTTAGTCGGCCTGTAAGAGTAAATAAATAATAATGCTGGACAATCTACACAGCATCACCTAGCCCCAAGCTACATAAGCAGAGCTTGTGTTATGAGTGACTGATAAATACATAGTTTTTGGTGTATCTACACGCGAGAGACTAACCATGCTATGGAATCTTCCTAACATTCACGCTTAAATGTTAAAATTCAAGCTGCACAATATCATTCCACTCATTCACATAACAAAACTAAATAAAGTCGCATCACTTTTTGGTAGTATGTTTCTATGGGCAATTTGTTATTAATTGCAGTTTAAAGTTGTAATTATAAAGTTAATTCTTAAGATAGTAAAAAATGTCTCTTTTATAATGTCTTTCTATAAATAAAGTTACGTACGAACTAGTAAGTTTATCTTTCATTTCAAAATACATACTGACAATAATATTATTTTTTATTGAATAAATTGGGCAAAGTGTTTTGATTAAAATAAATTCTGATCAAACATTTAGTACCGCAAAATACACTGAGCCCAATTTTATCAATAAAAGATAATTTTTATTTCAGCTACGAATCCTTTATGAAATTAAAATTAAAGAAATGCTATAAGTGCCATCTAGCGGCAACAGCGCGCATTAATTAAAAAAAGCTCCATCTATCGATGCCGGTACAGCCTAGTTTTTTTTATTCTGAAGTGGGAGTGGCCTATCTATTCCCCGTTTATTAGTATCCATCTATGAGACTAACCCAATTATTAAAATAAAATAAATCTCGCTGTTGACTCGACCTGACAACATCAGGTTGATTAAAGATGTCAAGAAATAAAAATTGTCATTTAACAGTGGGTTATTCCGAATGTCGTGATTTTATCCGCATAATCACTGGCAGAATTGCATCAATCCAGATGCAGAGCCAAAGCTAAAAGAAGATCCACATAATGTAGGTAGGTATATGCAGCGCTGGTCAACTGAATAGAGTCGTTTAAATTCCGTGGTGCTCTGAATATGTAAATAAATAATATTTATACTACACCTGCTCGGAAAGTTGCCTATTCCTTTTCCAAATATAAGATAGAAAGTAAGACATTGCAGGCGTATTGGAATCCGGGAGGAAAAACTCTATGGAATTTCATTTCTCCCTCGTTTTAGCGGGAGAGAAAACTGTATGGAAATCCATTTCTAACGTGTTATTTTTTTTTATTTCCTAAAAGATCGGCTGGTAGCTATGGTTATTTTCATAATAAGTCAGACGACAAAAAGTTTTTACTCCAAGTCCGCTTGCCTCTACCGATTTCCGAACAATATTTTGAAAAAAGAACCCAAGTGATAAAGTCTGGCGCGGGAAGTTCTTCTAATTTTGAATTTGGTGTAGGCAATTTTATTAATTCTACAGAATGTCATCGAGTGGTAGTCGACCGATGTGGCGCGGTGGGCGAAGGTCCGCCTGCGACGCAGAATGTTGCAGGTTCGATTCCCGCCTCGGGATAAATATTTGTACGATCTGCAAATCTTTGTTCAGGGTGTTCTGGTCGTTTTTCTATGTATAATAAAAAATATCTATCTATGTAATATATTGTTTTATGTATATCAGTTATCTAGTACTCATAACACAAGCTCTGCTTAGTTTGGGGCTAGATAATGCTGTGTGAATTATCCAACATTATTTATTATTTAGTGAAAGTTTTATGACATCGCCAAAAATAAAATATTTTTTCTGCTTTTTATTTTCCTCGAAGATATAGTATAAAACACTATGTATTACTACACTCGGCAGAAAGTGCGATTCCTACCTCGTGTGTTTTAAGGCCCTGGGCTGCGCCTCGGGCCTCAAACGACACACTCGATAGAAATCAGGCACGTTCTCTCCTAGGTGAACAATGTACTATTTTTTATTTGCCACTCATGCAAAAACATACACGTCTTGTCATTATCTGCTAGAGAAGATTATTTTGAGACTTTGGCGGTTAGAAGGTCTAAATGAGAAAGTTTTGAGATGACTACAACCACATTACCCACTTTTACAAATAGTTACGGCTTTTTTCTCACCTGACTACCGTCACCAAGCCTGGCCCTCACGGTCCACTTCCCCGGCGGGGCCATCTCATCTATCTCATGCTGGATTTGGGCCAGCCCCATCTTGCTGCTAACCCTCGTCCATTGCGCCACTCTTGTACCTTCCCAAGCCCCGGACGGTCCCTCGATCCAGATCTCTTCAATCTGGAAAGGAAATTAAAAAGCCTTAGTTTGTGGAGGTATTATCAACGTCTCGCGTGAGATGTGCCGATTCCCAGCGTCTCACCACAACTGTTCCCAATGGAATACCTCTCTGTCTTGTAGGTTCTAAATTGACCAGCAAAAGAATCAAAGATAAAAAACCTAAAGGTAAAATTGGATAAATAACCTAGTCTTAACTATTATGACTCTACGACGATGTTTTGGTTTTTAACTGTAAGACCACTTGTATCTACTTAATATTATAAATGTCAAAGTTTGCAAGAAAGGATGTATGAATGTATGGATGTTTGTTCCTCTTTCATGCAAAAACTACTGAACTGATTGGGCTTAAATTGGGTATGGATATAGTTTGGGACCTGGAATAACATATAGGCCGGTTTTTTATCATGATAAAACCCGGGCGAAGGCGCGAGCAGCAGCTAGTTATAAATAAATGAATTAAAACCCAATTTTTTGATCCGTTCACAAAAATAACTATCAAATTAGCGCAGCTAATATCATGTCTGTGCAAATTAGTTAATTTTGTAATAGCAATAGGCATTGAACGGAAAGCAGCAAACTATCGTCACCAATGAATACAGAGGAAATTAAAACAGATGTACAAAAATAAATCTTATAATATTTATAATATATGTACCTACATTAAGTTTTGCGCTGGTTATTTACGGTAGTTTCGCATGGCCTTCACCTGCTAACTTACTAAAATCTACTGCTATTTGCATCGTCATTATACCTAACGGTAGGTAAATTAGCATTATAACCGACTCATCAAATGCCAGAGGTTCTGATAATGGAACCTGTATGGTCAATACAATGCCAGCTCGCTCTCAATGGGATGATGGATGTCGCTTATGTTTGCTTGTTGACCGTGGTGGACCGGTTTGATGGCATTGCTGATAGTAGATATAGTAGGGAAAATTTGTGATCTCGTGACTGTTTTGATAGATTCTCTCAAACAACTCCAAAAACTTTTGGAGCAAACTGTAGGCAGGATCGAGAACATTGGTACCTAAGTTCTCGGTCCTTCGAAAAACTTCGAAAAAAGAAGGAGGTTATATGTTCGGCTGTTATGTACGGTTTTTTATGTACTATGTTTGTTCGTCGAATTCTCCGTCGATTATAGACTGATTTAAAAATTATTACGCGTTTTTATAGAATCATTCGAGGCGGTCACATAAAATGTTTATTCCCGAGGGATTAGAATTTGTCCCGCAAAATTTAAAACAGGGTAAAATAAAGGGATTCGAAATAGGTTTTTAATTATTTCATAACAATCAAATTAATTTAAATTATTAGCGAAAGTACTTAGTATATATACTTAAGTACCTACTGAGGTACTCAAATGCATGATAATATGATACGGAGCAATAAGTGCACGAGTCCAACTCGCACTTGACCAGTTTTATTTATTTACGCAAATTAAATATCCAATGCTTGACTTCGGGGTTCATACCCCAAGTCCAGCATTGAACATTTTACCTAAAAACTGTTACAGAAGGCTGTCGATAAAGATGATTATGACCTATAATTAATTAACTGACGACAGTATTAATTACCTCTTCACTGATGAAATATGGTGATTAATTTTTATGAGTTTGTTTTTAGAGTTTTATTGATGTTTGAATTTAATATTGTCCGTGATTTAACTGACCGTGAATATATTGGAATGACGAATCTATTTTAATATTTTGTGTTATGTAAATTAATAAAACTAGTCAAATGCGAGTTGGAATCGTGTACTCGTGGTTCCGTATCATATCATGATATTGTTTTCGGGATTCTCACTGACGCGACGGACCCATAGTTTTATTTTACCCGCGAGGCGGGCTATGATTTTACTGGGTCAATCATAGATCCGAGAATCGTAGAGAATAAATTAGTTCCAATAAAAAAAATCATGGGTAATGATTTTATGCATTTTGTAAAGTTCCGTGAGAAAGTGAAGAGAGTGGTCCTGTATTTGCGCACTGGCACACCCTTGTGCGCACATGGCTTGTCTGCGTTGAAAATCGCCATGGCCGCCGTGATCGGAAATCTACCTAAGATAAATAGATATATAACTCTTTATTGTACCACACAAACACAAAATACAATACAGAAGGAAGTGCTAACTAACAATGCCGCAAAGGGCGGCCTTATCGCTTTAAGCGATCTCTTACAGGCAACCTCGGGATGGACTGGACATAAAAGAACAATATAGACGTTGGCGTTTGAGTTAAATAAAATAAAATATATATATTTATACCTACACTACGTACTATATACCTACCTACTTATCATAAACTTACATACACATAAAAATAAAGTTGATTGAATAGTTACAAGGATAAATAATGTTGATGAAGCAGTTTTTTGAAGATAGGAAGTGATTTCGTACGTCTGATATCTAGGGGAAGAGCATTCCATAGACAGATGGCTTACACAGTGAAATATTTTTCATAAAAGGTAGTAGAGTGAGCAGGTACTTCTAAGACTTGAAGTTAGACAGGAATTTAAAGCGCTCCTTTGGATAAGAAGAGCACTTTATAAAGCTGTGAAATTGACAGTTTATTCAATAAACTGTAGTCATAACTGTAGACATCAGAAATCGATCGTCCAATAAGACCGCCAATAATGGGCCTATTTGAATATAAGATCGTATTTGCATAAAAATTAGCACAACACCATCACAGCGCGCAAAATGCGCAGTAAGCGTACCAGTGACACAGATGCAAACGAGCATCGAACGCAAACAATTATTTACAGCGTGGTGCAGGGCTGGATTAAGGACCGAGATTGGTGGGTCATACTTTAAAGGTTTAGCCGAGTAAAGGATTTGCAGCCGTTCCTCGAGTTTTCCCAGATCCCAAGAATCTACATTCTCAATTCTCATATTCATTTATTGATAGTACTAATTTAAATTAAAATATTTTGAAGTAACATACCGTTCCGTGTGTAGGAGTAAGATCAGCTTTCAGGGCGAAGATCCTGGCGCGAATGGTCTCCCCTGGTCGGTATCTAGCTCGCTCCGTGTGTACCGTTACCACTCTTCCACTACCAATGCGCACTGTCATCCGTCTCTCCCATGTGCAGTTGGATTCTGGGTAGCTGAAAACGTAATTCACAATAACGTTATCCTATTGATTAGGTACTTAAACATGACTGTTTAAATTAGTTTATAGGTTGAATAAGTGCAAAAGTAGGCAAGATTTGTACAATATAAGATATATTGCACAAATCTAATTTGGCGCTTATTCTAACAACATGAATTACCTACTAAGGTAAAAATAAAAGGCATAAGCCCGTGCTCGATTAGAATAGGACGTTACCTTGTCGATATAAATATTTTATTTAATATTTCTCATTCTGACATTTTTGTAGTCAAAATGAGACGAAAACTTGTTACGTAAATGATTGACGGCTTTTATTTCAGTTTAAAATGGTTCTATCCCATTCTGATATTCGCATTATACCAACCAAAAAACACTTATCTTCCTATTGCACTTCTACATGTATTAGACACATAAGGTGATATTATAATGTGCTAGTGGTTTCTTTTTCACTTCTTCCACTAGTGGACAAAAATTTGAAGTGAAGAGAATATCAATAACACCGTATTTCTTATTTGATAATAATAACTATGTTTATAGTATACAACTTGACTTGTCTAAGTGCTTATTTTGTAAGCCTAAAGAAATAAAGTTATTGATTCTGATTCTGATTCTGATTGATGGGCGAATGGCAACTCACATAAGAGAAGTGATAAGATCTGCTTTTGTATTGGGGAGTAATGGTGCGATTATATCTGCACAACCCCCATTTCCTGAAACACAGTGAAAAGTCAAAGTTTAGCAGAGCTAATAGCGGTAATGGGACCAGATTCATTATACATACCAAATAAACATTTTTTCATTTTCATTTTCATTTCACATAGGAATAATTTAGTAGGAATAAAAGGTACAAAGAATATGAAATTATCATTCTTTTATGTAACGAATTAACATTTTTTTTATAATATATTATTTTAATGAATTTAATAAATAGAATAAATAATTAAGGAATTTAAAAAAGTAATAAATGTATAAAAATTGCATTGAATGGTAAAGGAAAAATTTATGAAATGGGAGTAAAGCATATCAGTCTTCCAGCACCCAATTTTACATTAAATCGCGGTCGCTACCCGAGTACCTTTAATCTCCAGCAATAGGTTCTGTGTTCTTTAAAGCCAGCTAACTGCCACTTTGGCGTGCTAATTCTAAGAACTTCGTCAGTCACTTTGGTCCTTTACTTGGGTGGGTACCAGATTAAATATAAATTATGCTACTAACCTGGACGTAGTTCTCTTTTAACTGTTACCGTCGCTTCATCTTCCGTCACCAAAGTCAGGAATAGATCTGCAGTTCCATCGGTGTAGAATCTGGATACGCAGGCGCGGTTCGAACCTCCCGCTGTCAGGACCCCTGGGGCTAGGAGGAGGTGGTTCCGGTCCATGCATGGTGAGCTGTAATCCTAAGGAATGAAATACTAATGTAATTCCATTTTGAGTTGTTTCACAAAAGATTTTCTAGGAGGATGGTACCTACTACTCCACATCCTTAATTTCAATACATTTATTTTGCGAAAGATGGTTTTCAGAAATTGTAAGTAAATTAGATCATAATTAGAGAACGAGCAAAATTACTTTCCATGAATTAATTATACTAGAAAGGTTACATCGGGCTTCTAGTGCCCCAACATACTTTTATACCTGACCCTGAGTACGACTCTGGTGTATGCAAATAATTACTTACGTTACGACCTACGATACAATATGGAAATAGCTTTAAGCCAATTTCTCCGGTGGTGAATGTATTCTGGTAATTTAAAGTACGATGAATTTATAACAGTACAAATACATTTTTATGTAAGTAAGAGCTAGTTTTACTGTAAAAAATACGAATATTCCCGTAAATCTCCCATGGGAATTTGATGTTTTACCAGGACAAAAAGTAGCTTATGTTACTCACCATCCTTTTAACTAACTCTATACAAAAATTAAGTGGATTGGTTGCAAAGTGATCGGATTGAAGGAAGACCAACAAACAAACAAACAAATACTGTTTTGCATTTATAATATTAAGTTAGGAAGTTTTTTTAGGATTAAATCTGTTAAAGATAGAACTTCACTAAAAGCAATAATCTTTAACAACCTATAAGAAAGTAAGTATATAAAGCTCTTATAGAGAGCTACTGGAAAGCTGCAAGACCACTTGCGCAGGTTCTTAGTTACAACTTAATAAGAATCGAGGTTACCGACACAGATCAACGTAATGTTCTGTGAAGAAAGTTTGATTAAGTTTATGAGAATTCGCGCCCGAAGTTTTCCTTATACCCGCGAAGGATGGGTCTTTGTTTGAAGATGATTCGACGAAACTTTATACGATCAATGGATTATTTATGTAACTCAAAATGTAACCTATACGCTAGCCAAATTCAACGTGAAATGTTTGTACACAAAGGGTCCTTAAATATCATTGCTTTAGTTGCCGTGTATTTTTATACGCAACATAAATTCCTTTTCGGTTTTATATCTTTACTTCAATAAAGAAGGGTTCCGTACCTCAAAACTTCATCACTAATCACTTTGTTGTCTGTCTTTCAACCCTCTTTTCTCAGGAACGCGCTATCGAGTTGAAATTGACATCAAATACTCAAGTTTGTAACCTTTTGGAGCCGTGATATAAATCAAACGTAAGTCAACGCAATCAAAAGTTACAGCATTTTATGTCCGATTTTTCGGAATTTCCAAGGGAATCACAAGCACGCAAAGCCGTAAAGGGTACTTTCCGTTGAACTAGAATCATAGAATTCGGGAAGAAGCAAGACCTTATAGCAAAAGTAATGGGAAAACTCCGAAAACCGTAAAATAGTTTATTAGCAAAACAAAAAAAATCGTTTCTGCAAGGGACCTAAACCTATAGGGTACCTACTGACCTAGAATCATGAAATTTGGCAAGAAACAAGGTCTTAATAATTACGGAAGCTTCGGTGCGCAAGTCCAACTCGCACTCGACGTTTTTATTTTCCGACTTGATTTGTTTACTTCACATTGAATTTGGCTGCAGTATAGGCGCAATGCCATCATAAGTTTTCGTTTTTGAACGTATGATGGCAATTAATTTGCTGTAAAGCCAACGACCTTTCCTGATGGCAGGATCGCAACTTTATGTTCAAATGAAAATTAGTGAAAGGGAAGTTTGCTCTAAGCTGTCGAGTAAATAAGAAAAATATTTAAGAGCAACAGGAGGCCCTAGTACCCATATTACGCAGCAGTGTAAACAGGCAGAGGAACGAAGGATAAAGGTCAAATTTCACCTTCCAAGCTTATTGACGCAGTTTCTTAATTTGTACGATCGATACTTTGAGCTCAAATACCGATACTTTATTTACGATACTCGGGTACCTAAATGGAAAATACCGATAATTACCGCTATGGTATCGGTACTTTTGGTACCGGTACTAGGCTGATATGATGTTCAAAACATAAAAACAGCGTAGGTATAATTAAGTAGTAGTTTTTGAAGAACAATTTGTTCTGAAAAACTACTACCTACCTACTTAATACCTACGCTGCTTTTATGTTTTGAACATCATACCAGCCCATACACGTCATAAGCCTCCCCCATACGACGCCACAAATAGCGGTCCTGAGCCGCCTCTATGTTTTGATCACTCGGGAATAAAATTGTAGGACCACCTCGGGATCATTCTCTAAACAACAGCGAAAAAAAAATCTAAACTGGTTTATATTGACGGAGAAATCAAGGAACAAAAAAAAACATACATACAGCCAAACTCGAACTTACTTTTATGGAAGTTGGTTAAAAAAGAAACTAACTTTACAGTTTTAACAACTTCAAGCAATCAACTTGTTGGTACATACCGGTCCATATGCAGGAGTAAAAGTCTTCTCCGGGATCCTAGGTCGACGAATCTGCGCTGGACTGTCTCCAGCTCGTTTTGTGTGCGCTGTCACCTCTCGTCCACTAGAAATGCGCGCTGTCATCCGCTTCTCCCAAATGCACTTTGATTCCGGGTATCTGAGAAGGCGAAAAAACAGTTTTATATTGGCGACCGATGTGGCGCGGCTGGCGAAGGTAGGTACGCCTGCGACGCAGAAGGTTGTGTGTTCGACTCCAGCCTAACGGATAAATGTTAGTATGATCGGCAGATATTTCTACTGGGTGTTTTCTATGTAGGTATACTAAAAATATCTTTATCAAAATAAATTTTGGTAAATAATGTTGGAAAATCCACACAGCATCGGTCGTCACATCATTTGAGACCAAACATGATTTAATTGATTGATTTTACTTCTTTGGACCCCATATCTCAAAAACCCGTCGACGGATTTAGCTTTATAAGTTTCCAGCATATAATTCTACATGTCTTTCACCCAAATCGGACCAACTTGGACAGTTAATCTGGAAGTTACTATTTAACCATACATGCAGCACCCAAGCTGCCACTGAAAATCTTCGTTTGCGTCGCTCAATCTCTTTTTTATGGACAATATACCTTCGTTTGACCGCAATCTCACCTGATGGAAAGTGACGATGTGGTCGACGGTGTATCACGAAGGTCTAGAAGATACCTATTCACTCTTGTCTTTAAGAGACCCAGATTGTAATTGGCAGGTAAAACAGAAGCAGGCAACGAGTTCCAATCCTTAGTGGTCCGAATGATGAAGGTGGAGGAAAACCGCTTCGTACAAGTGGATGGTATATCCACTAAATTATAAAAAGGAAATCGACGATAGCAACTTACCTAACATAGATGGTTAAATCTGCTGTTGTATTGGGAAATAACGGCACAGTTATATCAACACAGCCTCTGCGAACTGAAACATGAGAAATGTTATTATTACCTGGTCGAGGGTATAGCGACGATACAATGAGTATACAATAACTACGATAGACGAAGACTGAGTGACATTTGGCTCGGGGGCAGGGGTCGCCCCCCTCCTAAAAGCCAAACGTAATTTAAGGATGCCCCCTAAGCGTGTAATTTCTACAGGCGGCAAGCGGGAGTGAGTTTCAATAGTTTTCTATGAAACATTTGCTTGCCGCCCACGATTTTAAGGTTGTAGCATACATCGGTCGCATTGCCGCACGTCTTCGCCTGAAATCATGCTGACTGCACGCTGTCCACGGGGTGGCAGCTATTAGCAAGCTCGCTGTCCATGCGCGTTTGGCAAAATGCCGTATGTTTCACGCCAAAAGTACTAAGTAAACGGAAAATTTTGAAAATTGATAATCAGATACCTGGAATTCCACAGACTCTTTTATCTCGGAAAATCATGTGCGATACCGCGGCCAGAAGATAGTATCATATCTAACACACTTCACACTAAAATTATGAATGGGAAAGTTTGGATGTTTGTCATCTTTTCACGCTAAAACTACCGAACAGACCGGCATGAAATTTTGGATAGATATAACTCTAGAACTCAAGGCCGTATTTAACTAAATTAACGCTTCACCATAACAATGGTATCGTCTCAGAATGACACACTTTGGCATTTTACCTTTGATGAAAGAAACTACAGACGGAGGGTCGCGTCGCGTGTCAAACGTATCAAGGCTATTAGCATTCTATCAATCTCTCCGTGCAAATAGCACCGTAAGGAAGTAACATTACCTAATGCCGCAAGCTCTATCTAGTCAAAAGTCAAATATTCTTTATTTCCGTAAATACACTAAATGTACACTTAGAAAAGGTCAAATTGTTAAAATTAAACACTGACATGGAAATAACGAGATATTTGGATTTCGATCGCTTCTGTGTGTAGACTAAATTAAAGAAGCGACGAAGAAACCTTTAGCCTGTTAGGTGTTGCTAGAGTTTCTTTCCTCTATAGACGATTCTGCTACGATACTATTGTGATATTGGGAAATTGTATAAGGGAAAATCACATAATCTGTGACAAAATAATAAATTGCTCTGCCCAACAGGACGTATATACATGTATATACTAACTCTAGCTATAATTAGAACCTAAACTGTATGTATGTATGTACATATTTGTAATTAATAAATGAATAATGAATATATTTTTTATTCGTTTTTTAGGTTTGTTGTAATTTGGACCGAATTTGAAAATTCTTTCCATTAAATTTATATCCCCAGGGGATATGAATTTATCCCGCAAAACTTAAAAACAATGTAATAGTAAGGTATTCTAAGTCGATTATTAATATAATCATGAAGTCAAACCGACTTCAAATTACCGATGGTAAAATCGTTATTTAAAACACGCCAAATACATATATGTATATACCGCCAAATATATACGTATACCAAATATATATACCGTCAAAATTCGTGCGACGCCAAGGACAGAAGCGAGTAATAAATAAAGTAAAATGTAACTTATAAAAATACTAGATGCTGCTCGCGCCTTCGCCCGGGTTTTATCGGGATAAAAAATAGCCTATATGTTATTCCAGGTCCCAAAATATACCCATACCAAATTTCAGCCTAATCGGTTCAGTAGTTTTAGCGTGAAAGAGTAACAAATATACAAACATCCATCTATACAAACTTTGACATTTATAATATTAGTAGGATAGTAGGATTAACCTGTATTAAGTTCCTTTCTAACTGTGATCGTCTCCCCATACTCCGTCACAAGAGTCAGGAGTAGATAAGCAGCTTCTTCATAGTTGACCCTGGACAGGCACACACGGTTCGGACTACCCGCTGTAAGAACATCTGGGGCTTCGAGGAAATGGTTCAGATCTGAACATGGTGAGCTGAAAAAACAAACAAATACGGAGATGTAGGTATAATAATTCTATTCAAACTACGATACGATACGAATATTCTTTATTATATTACGATACGATACGAATATTCTTTATTGTATTACGATACGATACGAATATTCTTTATTGCTCACCAGATAAAAACAAAAACAGGCAAGGGAAAGACAAATACAGATTTATGTACAATGGGCGGCCCTATCGCTGTGTGCGATCTCTGCCAGGCAACCTTACAATGTTTTATTGTTGTAATTTTACTCTTGTTGTAATCGTTAATGTAAATAGCGCATCCTTAAATTGACTATCTTTGACCGAATCATGGCGAGCCTTGATTCGCTATTAAAAATTATATTATAAATATTATAAATAAATAATTTCAAATATTATATAATTCAAATATTATATAATATTATAAATAAATAATTTCAAACAATAATTTCAACAACGCTATTATAAATAAATAATTTCAAACAAGTTGTCAAACATATTCTTTGTAAAAAGGCTTACTAGGGGTCATCCATAAAGTACGTCACACTAATTTTGTGATTTTTTGACCCCTTCCCCGTTGATCACATTTGTGAGACCCCCCTCCCTTGTGTGATGTCACATATTTTGCAATTTTACTTTTCAGGTTATGTAGGTAATTCTTTTTATAAGTTGAAATCAAGTAGAAATTTCTCACAAACAGAAATATTAATTTTAGATTTGAAAATATTTTTAAGTTTTTCGTTGATAGTTCAAACTTTAACACTTAGATGCATCTATTAGATTTTTAAATGTAACGTCACGAAACTAAGGACCCCTCCCACCCCTTGTCACAAAATGTCACACTTCGTTGACCCCCTCCCTCCCCCTTAGCGTGTGACGTACTTTATGGATGGTCCCGTAGAAAATTTCAGATTATCTCTAGAGGATAAAAAAACGACGAGTTTTGGTCCAACTTGAAAACTAAAAACCTATTTATCTTAAAAAGATTGAAGTGAACAAAAATCAAAGTGAACACTTTATTTCCCTGTCTTACTTTGTATGTAATTTAAATTTTGTGACGTGTCCAAGAGTCTTTTAAGGTCTAAAGGAAATAAAGCACTTTGATATCTGATATTTGAAAACGGTGCGTCAATCGACTTGACGACCTCTGTGGCGTGGCAGGCGAAGGTCCGACTGCGACGTCGGAGGTTACGGGTTCGATTCCCGCCTCGGGACACACGTTTGTACGATCTCCTAATATTTGTTCAGGGTGTTTTGGATGTTTTCTATGTATAATAAAAAATATCTATCTATATAATCTACTATATTAAGTATATAATAAATAAATAATACGTGACAATTCACACAGCATTATCTAGCCCTAAGCTAACCAGAGCTTGTGTTATTTATGGGTACTAGATAACTGATATACATAATAGAATATTATATATTACATAGATAGATATTTTTTTATTATACATAGAAAACGACCAGAACACCCTGAACAAATATTTGCAGATCGTACATATATTTGTCCCGAGGCGGGAATCGAACCCGTAACCTCCTGCGTCGCAGGCAGACCTTCGGCCGCCGCGCCACATCGGTCGTCATACACATATCAATTAGTACCCATAACACAACAAGCTGTGCTTAGCTTGGGGCTAGATAATGCTGTGTGAATTGTCTAGCGTTATTTATTTATGTTATTTTAATCAAGAGAAGTTATTGGTAAAAAATAAATTCATGAGAGGTCATGGAAACCTTGTCAGGAAATCCTAGGGCTTCTTTGATGATACCATCAAAACAACATAAAATACCCGTAGCATAGGAAATTATCCGCTTCACAGAAGTCACGAAGGAAGAAAAAACAATGGAGCTGTTGGAGCATAATCGTTTCCTTGTCCCAAGGTCTTGAGCGCGACAACATGAGGTTATGAAATAGTAAACAATAGCTTCCGCCCGTGGCTTCGGACGCGTTTTCGTGAGATTAGTGAGGTGATAGACATACGGACGGATGGACAGACAGTGGACGCTTTGTACTCGTAAAGGGGTTCTGTTGGCTGGCACCCTTTGGGGAGTGGTAAAATTTGATTGATTGTTACCCTACCTAGTAACTACATGCAAGTAAAATAAATTATATCTTTAGTTACTGGTCGCGTCACGGCTTAATAGCGCGGACCTTGATGCGCAGAAGTCAATTTTTACCCGACTACGACGAGGGTTATGATTTTGACACCCTATGTATGTATGTATGTATGTAGCCGGTTTCATTGTCCCACGTAGCGCTGAAACTACTGGTCCGATTTCA
Source organism: Eupithecia insigniata (assembly GCA_947859395.1). Taxonomy (NCBI): domain Eukaryota; kingdom Metazoa; phylum Arthropoda; class Insecta; order Lepidoptera; family Geometridae; genus Eupithecia; species Eupithecia insigniata. The sequence goes on along the minus strand of OX402009.1, from coordinate 4,714,268 downwards.
ACAAATGAGGTGTCGTATGATTTTTCTTAATAGCCCGATGGTTATAGGCTATGTGACGTTAGATAAAAATGGGGGTCTAAGAAAGGGTCGAAAATTTCAATGTTAGTAAATATGCTCGTGTGTGGTATCGTGCAAAGGTATTTGTTTGTACTCTCCGAAACCGTATTTCAAATTTTTGTGAGTTTAACGATTCTCAAGCTATTAGCAAAAAGGTATAAAAAAATATAGTTAAAAACGAAAACCCGACTACATAAAAGTCTTAAACAAGCGATCACCTATAGACTTTTATGTAGTCGGGTTTTAGTTATTAACTATATTTTTTAGATTGTTACACCGTTTTACACTTGCGCAGTAACCCCCTCAACATTCGCCGAGCGCTATTAAACCGTGACGAGGTGTAATAGACAGGTTCATCATCATCATATCAGCCCATACACGTCCACTGCTGGATATATGCCTCCTCATAAATAGTTTATTAGGTCACTATTAACAAAGAAAATTAAAATCAAAGAATATAAACAAATTAGAACTAGTATTTACATTTGAAACAATTGAGACAACTTGCAGACAAGAGCAGAAAAAAAAACTATAGGTAGGTCATCCTGATTGATATCAATACTAGTCGGACATTTTCCTATTAAATTATAATTCCTATTAATATTATAAATTTGAAAATAACTCTGTCTATCTGTCTGTCTGTCTTTTACCTTTTCACACCTAAACGGCTGGACGAATCTGAATGAAATTTAGCAGGGAGGTCGATGGTATCCTAGGAAAGGACATAGGGTACATGAAAACCAGCAGCTAGTAATTTATAAGAGTGCTTACGAGTTAAACGTTATTATTTTTTATTCTTTTATTTTAAAGGAGTTTTGACAACTTTACTATGTCCATAGACTAATTACCTCTAGCTATGTCCCTCCCGTAGAAAATGAGTTAAAACAGTTTGTTAGTCTATGTTATGTCCCTCCCGTAGAAAATGAGTTAAAACAGTTTGTTAGTCTATGCTATGTCCCTCCCGTAGAAAATGAGTTAAAACAGCAGTTTATTCTCGGCTCGATTTTAGCTTGTGACTTGAAACATGAAGATCATGTTTAATGTTCCCAGATGCCCAACATCTGTCTTTTGGCAATATTGTTTTATTTTACTTTGGGTTGCTTTTACCAGACATGTTAAAACGGAAGCGTAGAATCGGTAAGTTTCCGCTGAAACCATCTTTGTTTTAATAGGGATGACGATAGTATCTAAAAATCACAAAATTATGTATTTACCGAATTATACCTGAGCCATAGATTACAAAACACGTATTATGTATTATGTTTTGCTCGAGATTAATTATAATTTTGATAAAATATAACTATAAAATACAGCAATCCGCCATTACACGTTGAACACCAATCAGAGAATACATAACTGTGACGTCCCTCCGTCACAATATGAAGTGTAACGGCACAGAATACCTGGTAAAGCTTCTCTTGAAAATATTTTGTATATTTTTTCAAAATATTTTTCGTTCGGGCATCTATGACGTCATAGACAGCCGCCACGAGTATTGCAGCGTTTTTGAGCGAAATTGAAAATTCTTTTTTAAAAGCTGTATTTTTCCTTCGAAGTTCATTTTATTTGCAGAAATTTGATTTATTTTGCATTCAGTAGATGTCTAAAAATATCACGGTGTTGTTTCTGAAGATCAGTCGTCATGCCTTATAAACTTTTAAACTATACTTTTAACACTAGTTTTAATGCTAATAATATATCAGACATCATCTATTAATTTGTGTTATAAATTTTGAATTCCCTAGGGATTACTGTTTGGCCCGCAACTTACATAATTGTGAAGAGAAGTGTTTTAAGAAAGTACATGATATTAATCCATACCAATCATGGTAGGTAAAAAATATATACATATACCTCGTTTTAATCAACAAAGAAAATTAAAATTTAAGAAACAAACAAACTACAATTGAAATAGTTTACTAACTGCAGACTGTTGTAAATAGTCTAGAGGTTTTATAATATATTCCTGTAAACAACCGTCGTCGCTCAAACGTCTCGGTTCGTTGAACGCATGTGGTTTTAATTGATCGAAGCTCAAGTCTTGAAGTTTATCTTTAAATAGCTCGTGTAGTCCGAGAATCCTGTTTACTTTTTTCTAGATATTTCAGAATAAAGTTGAGAAGATTAATGTTGGACAATCACACAGCATCATCATCTAGCCCCAAGCTAAGCATAGCGTGTGTTGTCATAACTGATATATAATACAATACATACTCTTTATTGACAAAGAAAATAACAATCAAATAATAGAAACAAATTAAACTAGTATTTACAATTGAAACAATTGAGCTAACTGCAGACTGTTGCAAACAATCTATAGATAGCTCAACTGGTCCATATCAATACCAGTCGGAAGCGTCCCCAAGACGCTGGCTGTATTGCCTCGCTGTATGGTAATGCTAATGCGCTGCGCCAGATACTCACCAGCTCTCGGGTCACGCGTCGCTTCGACCAGGAGCTCAGATAATTTTTTGAAAACCCGGTGAGTCTCGGTACCCCACGGACTTAGGGTCTCGACTCCAATGCGCTGTCTAGTTTTGATTGGAAAATCTATCTATCTAATGAAAATAGTATTGTTATTATATTATTCCCATTAAATAATTTAACTAAATTACTATGCCGATTCATGAAAGAGATTCGTTATCTAAATTTGTTTCGTGAGAGCGTTCCTAAGTACTTTCATCTCCATGGCTCTACCGTCCCTGTACCTAAGACTATACCCACCAAATACGATACTGCTTCAAAAAAGAAACAGATAAGGAAATTAATTACTATATTCTTATTTTTTATAATTAATGAGCTGCTTTTTTGTTTTGTCGGGACGATACTAGGTTATAGAAAATTTTTATTTGAATAAGTGTCTTCTATCCATATACATACATATATGTAAGGTTGCCTGGAAGAGATCGCTGTTAGCAATAAGGCCGCCGATATAGTTAGTATTAAGTTCTTGTATAAGTATTATATGTATTGATGGTGCAATAAAGAAATATTCTATTCTATTCTATGTACGTACATATATATGTATATGACTTTCATAGTGCACAGCTAGAGATGGGTTTATGCCGGGCATTTACAGGGCGTATTGATTAAATGCCCAATATAATGTCCTTTTATGCCCGTTATATGGGCATTTTAATCAATACGCCCTGCCCGGCATAAACCCATCTCTAGCTGTGCACTTGAAAGTTATATATGTACCTACATAGAATAGAATATTTCTTTATACATATATCTTTCTTAATCTTCATAAATCTATCTCTAAGCACAGCATTTTGAAAAATATAGACGTCAATGCCACCCTCCATACAAAAATCTTCAAACCCATGTGTAGGATACCTCAGTATTTTGTTATCTGTGTCTAAATAAACTTACTTAACAAATTTTCCAGCGATTATTCCAGGCTTAGAATATTCCAGTTGCACAAATGGCACAAGCACTATCAGTAATATTAACTTTTGCATTTTCACTTAATTCAACTAAATCATCAGAGAATCACAGAACATTCTTCAAGTTTATAATAAATAAACAAACATTTTTTATTTGCACTGTAGTTATTTACCCGAATGCGTAGGAACGATGATGGCTGTTTAATTTATTATCATTTATTCATTAGTTTTGTTATAGACATTGTCAAATATGGACCAATCTAATTTCTTAAAATTTTGGCACGTAAGTATTTTGTTTGCATAAAAGATTTCGATAATCGATCGATAGTTTTTGCGCGGATTGGCTGATTTACAGATCGTTCTCATAAGGTGCGCGCGCGCCGACTCTCTGTATCGACTGCGCTGACCGATCGCGAGGCCGCGAGCGAATCATCCGCAGATGTGAACAACTTTTTGTATTGTCTTTTCAAATTCTTTCTTTGGATCAAGTTTTAGATGGGCTTCCAAAAAAAGGGATTCCGTTCAAAATTATAAAGGTGATGTCGAACATACTAGCTACTTATGTTATTTCTCTATATTTCTGAACTAAGGACCCACGTTTGTCTGGTAGAGATCGCTCGAGAGCGATAAGACCGCCAATTGTCACATTTTTTGTACCAAATTGTTTGTTAATTATTTTGTACAGTGTGCAATAAAACATTTTCTATCTTTGCTCAACATAATATTTCAATAATTAGGTAGGTACTTGTGTCTAGTTTTGATTGAAAATCTATCTATCTAATGAAAATGATATTTCAACTAAATAATTTAACTTAATTACTTTGACGATACACGAAAGACATTCCTAATCTTAGTTTATTTCGTTAGAGCTTTCCTAAGTACCTACCTTCATCTCCATGGCTCTACCATCCCTCTATCTACCTAAGACCTATATCTTATTATTCAATGTACTAGGCATAAAGATTTGGAGGCATCTTTAATGTTGTGTATGTAATCTCATGGTCTTGTGTTAATAAATAATTTGAATTTGAAAGACTCTACCCACCAAATACGATGCTGCTCTAGAAAAAGAAACAGATATAGGAGTAAAGTTTTAGTGTTAAAATGCTTAATCAGACTTGAGGTCCATGAGATAAAACGGCTGCTTACCCCTGGCTAGGTTAATAGGTCGATCATCGACCGCTACTACAGTAACATTGCGGATAATTGTGTGAATTGTCTCAAGTCGGCATTTCTTTTTAAAAATTATAACGGATGTAAAATACCTATTGCTCCTTTTGGGTGATTTTGCTAAACTCAACTCAACAAACTTTTTAATGAAATTATGATAATGATGACCATTAATGACACTCTCTGCGTTGATGACCACTTTGCGGGTATTTTTCATTGGACATTGTGAAGTGGCGGGGAGCGTTTAGCGATAGTTCTATAATTTTTGAATACGATTTGATACTGTCTCTCCACCGCGGGTACTTGTATGTACCCAGATACTACAGTAAGTACATAGCTCACATATTTTCATTTGCCTAAGGTTTAAAAAAAGTTTATTCAACGATAACTCGGCTTTTAAATTTTTACTAAGGAAGTAGTTCTTTATTAACAAAGAAAATTACAATCAAATAATAGAAACAAATTAGAACTATTATTTACAATGTAAATAAGTAAATTGGTATATGTACATTTACGAACATACAGTTTTTTTTGTGGAACTTATAATTTTAAAATCTGTATACCTGACATCTACACATTATCTGTGTAAACTACCTTACTTACCCACCTCATGAGAGCCACTGAGTCACAGCCGGTATTTTAATTCAGTGATCGTTGCATAGATGGCGCTTTGAGTTCGTTACTGAAAGTTTTCCTGAATAAGCAATAATAATAGTTATATATCACAAAACCTGCAAACGAAAACAACTGAAATGAATTTTCTGTAAAGTGAAAATTAAATAAACGTTCACAGCTAAAGCTAACATAATATATATTTAAAAAAATTTGATTAGATGAAGACTGTCAAAGAGAATACAAGACTGTCTTGGCTCGCGATATATGTATATTACATCACAATGGCAAGAAGGTTTTACAAATTAAGCAACGAGGCTGTGTAAGATGGTAATCGCAACACAGTACATTTTTATAGGAATTCCATTTTCAAATCTCATTACGTCACACTTTGTTTGAATTGCAAAGACAAATTTAACTGAAAAAAAAAACTGTGGAAATGGCGGCATTTCATTTCATTTGATTTGTGCGACTGTAATAAACTAAAGTTTAAAGTTAAAACTGTAGTAAACAAGTTAAATAATAAATAAATAAATAATAAATAATACTGGACAATCCACACAGCATCATCTAGCCCCAAGCTAAGCAGAACTTGTGTTATGGGTACTAGATGACTGATATACATAGTACAATACATATGTACATACATAGATATTTTTTATTATACATTTAAAACGACCAGAACACCCTGTACAAATATCTGCAGATCGTACAAATATTTGTCCCGAGGCGGGAATCGAACCCGCAACCTCCTGCGTCGCAGGCGGACCTTCGCCCACCGCGCCACAGAGGTCGTCGAGTTTAAAGTGGTAGTTCAGTATGTCAAGTACTTCATCAGATGAAGAACTGGTCTGCACGCCTGATTTCTGTTATCTCGAAGCAGAAGATGTTGTACAAAATCTTTTAATAAATAATTAATTTTTCTAATAAAAATTACATTTTGTCATACCTAAGTATATAAGTGTTTTATTTGCCTCGCCATTATGATGTAAAGTAGAATGCTTACCTCGGTTGCAAGTAGCTATTACACCCTCGAACTATGTTCTCGGGTGCACTCGATCCATTAGCGCCCTTTGTGAGCGCTCGCAAGAGCGCAAAATTGGATTGAGTGCACCCTCAAACTATATTCGCCCTCGCTTCGCTCGGGCGTCTAAATATCTCGGGTGCACTCAATCCAATTTAGGGCCCTTTGCGAGCTGAGCTCGCACTGGCGCCAAATTGGATCTTGTTCTGTAATAGCTCTCTTACTACCCTTGTGTAACAATTTACTATTACATCACAATGCTCGGCAAGAAGGTTTTACAAATTAAGCAAAGAGGCTGTGTAAGATGGTATTCGCAACACAGTACATTTTTATAGGAATTCCATTTCCAAATCTCATTACGTCACACTTTGTTTGAATTGTAAAGACTACAGTTCAAGCTATGCAAAACTCCTTGGTGAAACAATCTCTTTTCTGAAATGATAAGAAAACTTTTTACTGAAAAAAAAAACTGTGGAAATGGTGGCATTTCATTTCATTTGATTTGTGCGATTGTAATAAACTAAAGTTAAAAGTTAAAACTGTAATAAACAAGTTTAAAATGATAGTTCAGTATGTCAAGTACTTCATCAGATGAAGAACTGGTCCGCACGCCTGATTTCTGTCATTTCAAAGCCGAAGATGTTGTACAAAATCTTTTAATAAATAATTAATTTTTCTAATAAAAATTACATTTTGTCATACCTAAGTATATAAATGTTTTATTTGCCTCGCCATTATGATGTAAAGTAGAATGCTTACCTCGGTTGCAAGTAGCTATTACACCCTCGAACTATGTTCTCGGGTGCACTCGATCCATTAGCGCCCTTTGCGAGCGCTGGCAAAGGGCTATTTTAATACCTCTATATATATTCTTGCTCAACACAGACTATTAATATGATAATAAGCTAACTACTCATGTCTAGTTTTGCTTTGAAAACCTCCCACTCGATGGACCGTCGACATTGTAGCGGTTGCAGGGAGTCGTTGGATGCAGGCGGCTCGAGCGCTATTCGTGGCGTCGTTTGGGGGAGACCTATGTTCAGCAGTGGACGTATACGGGCAGATGATAATGAGTGTAGGTATATTTTATAACTTTATCAATACATTTAGTACCTACAAATTAAGTATTTTGAATTAGTCGATTATAATGACAAAAACCGGGCGTCCGATAAAATCAAAATCAATCACCGATTTATTTCACCTAGGTTTTTGTGGTTGTGGCTTGGATCGCGTTCAAAACTTTTATAGCTAGACCACAATCAATTTAATTTTATATGGCAACATTTAAACTACCGGTGGTGCAGCGGTGACGAGAAAGTGGGATATTTTGGTCTACTACCTACAACTAATTAATTTCAGTGCTTTTTTATTTTATTTTAAATTGAATGGATTTGGAAATAATTATGCTGATCATTTTATTGCTGAAAGGGCATTGTATTTTCTTTTTTTTTTTATTATTAAGGTACTTTTCCTAGGTAGCTGTCAAGGTATAATTACTAACTAGGAGTACTAGTATAGAATTATATTAACTGTGCTAGGAGCAAGCCGTAATGAAAGTAAATCAGATAAAAAATAAATAAAGTAAGATTATTTGACATCAATTCAATTCAAACTAAGAAGATGAAAGATAACCTAAAACGCAATTTTTTTATTTTATTAAATATATAATTTGGTACTTGATATCAGTATGAATAAATATTTGCAGATTTTCAGTCAGTAAAAAAACCTGGTGAAATCTAAATAAAGCTTTGGACACGTAATCACGCAAGTACCTACCTACAGTTGGTTCGCATTAAATAATAAAATGTTTGAGTAGGCGGGCTTTTTTATTGACTCTTTTTTCATTCGAATTTTTAACTGTGCAATAATAATTAATTTTTATTTTAGCGCGAACAGGGTTGCCAGCTCAGCCTTTTATATCTTGGAATGCTGCCAAAATAAAAGGAGTTTTTAATTGTGGCAATCCAACGATTGAGATCGCGAAAGTCCGCGAAGTGAATTTGTAATTTGATTTGGAAAGAAATGTGTCAGAATTAATTAAAAGACGATTTAAAAATTCTACATTTTTTGTATTAGTGAATGTTAGGATTTGTCGTCCTTGACTGTAGCTGGTATTGAAGGTACCTTCTACCTAGCTCGTCTGGCAATTTATTATGTTTTATGGTCTGGCTTCGCACTCGATTTTTATCACATAAATGTAGATAGGTCCGTTATTTCAAGTAAACACATTATCTGGTGTTTTATATAATCATAAATGATATATCTAAGTATGTAGGTATGTTTGTATAAGAAGGTACATAAATTATCAGTTATTTAGTACCCATAACACAAACTCTTTAGCTTAGGCTTAGTTTGCCATTATGCTGGGTAAATTATCCATCATTATGTATTATTGTTATTATCTAATTATTGTTCTACAGATACATTTTGAGGTTATTTATATCTCACGTGAACCGATATTTTATAGAATAAGCTAATTTCTATAGGTACCTACGAATTTTTCTATAAATGTATGTAGCTAATTTTATTATATTAATCTAGTTCTTATATAACTCACGTCTGTGCAAAATTACAGTGACAAAACTCCTGAATGGATTGGCATTCAGGAGTTTTGGCGTGTAGAAGTAACACACATCCAAACATTCGCATTTGTAATATTAATAAGTCTGATTGTGATTTTAGTTTTTTAATTAAACGTTATACTGAATTCGCACGAGAGCGTTGCAAATAAAGTTTACCAACGGTTAACAATTAAATCAGCTGTTTTACATGCAGTTAACGACGACCTAATTAAAAAGAGTTGGTTTGCTGCAAAATAAACAAGCTAGAGTAATGAAAAGAGGGGGTCTATGACGTAGTTTTGTTTATTTACAGGAACAAGTTTTCATCATCATCAGCCTATAATAGTCCATTGCTGGATATAGGGCTCCATAATGAGCGCCATAGCGCCCTGTCTTCAGCTTGCCTCTAGCATCTGCCTGCAGTTTTTCACAGAACAAAACGACAACATAACAGAAACAAGTAATAAATTCAAAACTATAAAAACCGGACTAAACCCCACTTCTTCACTTCACAATGAGTGCGTCAGATGGTATGTCATAGGTACATAATTCATCATCATCATCATCAGCCCATACACGTCCACTGCTGGACATAGGCCTCCCCCGTACGACGCCACAAATAGCGGTCCTGAGCCGCCTCCATCCATCGACTCCCTGCGACCGCTACGATGTCGTCGGTCCATCGAGTGGATGGTCTCCCATGTAGGGGGGGATTTGCCATAATCACCACGCTTGGCAGGCGGATTGGTGATCGCAGTGTTGGTGTTTAAAAATACTCAGAAGGAAGCTGCTGCCCTTCCTCTGGTATGTTCCCTTAGTCGGCTTTTACGACATCCACGGGTTGAGTTGGAGGGGTCGATATTCGTACGCCGCGGCCCCACGGCTTACACACGGGCACATAATTATGTAATGTATAATGGTAGCGAACCATAATATGATTTGACTATTTTGATACCTCAATTATCAAAATCGATTCAGCCGTTTCGATCCTTCGAGGTGGTGATGAAGAGTACCTCTCAGATAACCACATACTCACTCGAAAAAGATACCATATACATCACTATAATTGTTACCTGACCTTTGAAAGATCTACCTTTATGATCTTCCCCATAGCTTTCTCGAAACCACGCGTTTTGTAATAAATTTGTACACCAAAATAAGTAAATTTTATTTGAGGGTAGTTTACACTGCCACTCCTTGGTGAACACTACGAATGGCTCAACACTACCGTTTTGCGCGCGGACGAGCGGCGATGTTTTTTCCCATCAGCAATAAATAACCGCGGTAAGTGTCCAGACAGACGTTCTATCAACCAACTGTGAAGTAAACTTTGGTAGACCCCTGGAGTAGTGTGTGTGACTCCTTATCAAGCAGCCATCTAGCTGGATCCAGGAGATAAAGAAAGAAAGAACGAAAGAAAATAATATATTGAGAAAACAAAGGCTAACACTAAAAGCACAGCTAAAAGCTAGATAAGTAACTGTTGTCCATATTTGCCTGGTCGCTAGCAGCCAGTACCAGGCTGGTGGTGTTTGGCTTCTTCAACATCAGAAAAATAGCTCTGCCTCTCTTTACCATTCTATTTACATTTTAATTTCTCACTATATCAAGAACCGCCTTATCTCAAAGATGGTTAAATATCTACCGCACTAACCTCCCAATTAGCCAAACGGAACTCACCTAAAACGGGAATTCATCACAGTTTTCAATTAAAAATTTGTCAAGAATTCGTCATTTGAGACGTGCTTAAGTCTGTGTAGCGTTTCTTACTGACACTAGCAGAGTCGTAGAGAAGAGCAAGCGGCGCGGGCGCCATTAAAAAAGAAGTTCAAGTTGTGTATTCGGGGCACCCCTACCTTCGGGGCTCGATGACTGAACTAGCTTTCATAGTACGGTTAGTATTCAAATCTATAAATTCTCCACAAAACAAACGCATTTTTACTTACCTACTTTCTTCTTACTTATTGCCTACAAACATTTATACCGATACCATAGAGATCATCATATCAGCCGATAGAGATAGGTGGTAAAAATTTGCATAGCATGGCTCGGTAATGAAGCTCTCATTACCGTGTACGGGTGTAACGCTTGTCGAAGTGATCGAAATCATTAATCTACTATTCAGCCGGTGCCCCGAGCCTCACTAATGATTCGCGGTGCAGGGAGCAGCCATATTTGTCGCAGAAAAACGCATCAAACATCAGTTTGACTTGAAGCCTCAACGAGCCTAAGCCTACCTAACCTACCTTTGGCACTTGTCGAAATGATAAAATCAGCAGTTGGCGACGTATCAATTACTTGCGTTGCAAAATGGGTACAAATATATATAGTTTATAAAAATATCTTAAATATCAACACAGGATTACATAAATACATGGTATAATAATAATATATGGTATGGTCTTCTGAGAAACGGTGGTCACGTGAGTGACACTTGCTCACGTCATATCGAATGACAAGACTAATCTGTTTTCTGGTGTCACCAGTAGCGTAAAATCGAAGTATAAGAACTCCCCGAGTTTCTTGTATTAAGTTGTATTCCTTCTGATAAAACTATGTAATGTGGTTTTGCATTTACCAATTATTTATCACATTGACTCGTGTTTCACTAACGTTGTTTTGACTGATCTAACAAAAAGTATTTATCTGATTTTTTTTCAACTTCTACGTTGTATTGAAATAAAGTGGCAACTGGACAGTGACGTGAGCAAGTGTCACTCCCGGGGAGCAGACCTTGTTTTCTTGGAGCAAGCATAAAAAGGTTTTAGACTTGTGTAGAGATTAATTTAGGTGGATCCATGATGAACTATGACCCCGGCAGTAAGCTAGGCCTGTTTCGCTGGAGATGCAGGGTAGGATGCGATAATATTTGAGGCAGGTAGGTAAACGTTCCAAACATCGGAAACTGTAATGTTCCGTCGGCTATCACAGGCATTGTTTGTTTTATTTCCTATGAAATCCTGTAGGTAGGCAGGTGACAATATTGTAAAAGCCTAATGTCTCGATAACACATGTATGCTCTATAACGCTTGTCGTGGTAATCGACATCATTAATTTAAATTTTGCGGGTGTTGCGATCCACACAAATCACTCAAGCTGCTGGCGACCATAACTTTAGACAAAAAAGCACCAAACGCAATTACCGAGAAAAAGTATAACTCTTTTTACACGACTACGGCATATCCAAAAGGGTAGTTTGTATTTGTACCTTTTATTTTAATCATCATCATCCAGTCGCTCCATGATCACGATCGTTGCAATCCGATGGAAACGTCTAGGGCAAATTAAAACAATAGGCGAAGCGGTGAATTTTTCGGTGAAGAAAGAGATGCAATAAGTTTGAAATTTATTGTTAACTTATTATTACTCGTTTATCTTCTGTTAGATTCATGTTGAATTAGCCTTAGCACAGCCTTAATAATTGTTTCTACTCTGTTTTTAGCCGTGAAAACCTTAATTTAAGCCTTCTAGGATATAATTCTCTATGTTATTCTTTTTAAATAAGCTTAAAGTTTTCCAATAAATAAATTTATATATAAGAATTTTTTATCGTACGTTTATATTTACGTATGTTCCACCGAAGCACGGAAAAGCACCTAAACTATTCAGCGTTCGGTCGTCGTCATCAATACATGTGCTTGACGCGTAGACTGAGCATAGAGTAAAGCAAAAATCCTCAATCTACGTTGACGCGTAGACTGAGCATAGAGTTAAGTAAAAATCCACAATCTACGTTGACGCGTAGACTGAGCATAGAGTAAAGCAAAAATCCACAATATACGTCGACGCGTAGACTGAGCATAGAGTAAATCAAAAATCCACAATCTACGATGACGCGTAGACAGAGCATAGAGTAAAGCAAAAATTCACAATATACGTTGACGCGTAGACTGAACATAAAGAAAAAATCCTCAATCTACGGCATGACGTGTCCCAAATCCAATCAAAATCGAATAAAGTGGATAAGGAGTTTATTTATTTAGTTAGTTTAGTTAAGTATATAAATTCCTTGAAAGTGGCTTAAAAATAAAGACATCAATTAAATTTTTTAACTAAATTATTTTAAAATAAATTCTTACTCTTCAATTTTTTTTGTGCACTAGCGTGTGAAGTAAATTCATATTTGGAACCCTCTAATTTATTCGAACGAGAGACACCATGGCTGGTAGCAAAGTTTGGCCAGTATTATCAGTTTTATTTAGGAACTGTCAAAAGTGGTGAATCATGGACATTTGAGAGCTTCCAAAGCGATAAATCGAGAGAAGGTTAATGGTGAGGATAATGCCTCGGATTTCCGCTGATCCAGGGTCATTGACGTACATAACAGTTAGGGTTTTATAGATATAATTTTTCATTTTTAAGATTATTATCCGACCAAGGCCTCATTAGATCTCACTGGTGTTTTTTTTGTCAGGTTAGGTGGGGAAGGTATTTGAACTCACTACCGCGCCGCCGCCGGCTGGTTCAGAAATGTTCTTAGGGCTTTTATTCATAAGTGTTAACCATATATGCACGATGTATTTTGCCCACTTGTTGAACAAATAACTATTATAAGGAGATCATGCTGTATGGATTTTCTCATAGACCTAGATTTATTTTTATGGATATTCCAGTATTTTTTTATCATTTTGCGGAGCAACCGCTTACTAGGGGATTTCGTTATTTTATGACGTGTGGGCAAAAATTGTGTAGTCATGTACCTACCATTTTTACTCAAGTACATTTTCTATTTACCTATGATGTCATTTGACCTGAAAAAGCTGTCGAATCTTAAAAATACCACGCTCAATATGGTAATAATATAAAAAAAGCAAGAGAAATAGAATTGCCTTCAGAACTTCCAAATCAGCAATTTTCGTAACAAATATCAAAACTGCCGAGTTTGAAAAATCACGCAGTAAGTTTTCGCGTCGCAAAACATTGGCAATCTTGTCTGGCGATCTCCCAACTGGGGTAGCCATTAAAATGTTAAATTTCCCATGAATTTGATGTATGGCTTTTTAATAACCTTGACAATAAACCACCCTTCTTCATGGTAATTATCTAATGGCGTTGCTTGATTGGTAATATGTGAAACTAAACTTTAGTGTTCCATTTCTATACATTTTGTCAGCATAATAGGACTGTAAAATCCAGGACTTAGCAAGCTAGCAACTTTTATAGAAAATAAAAAGAGTAATGACAATATTGTATGCCAATTAATAATGTTTTCCTTAGGTAATGCGTAATTAACGCAAAATAACAAAAAAAAACAAAAATCAAAATATTTCTTTTTATTAACTGGCATAAAACACTGTCTCATCCTCTATCTACTTATTTGGCGACAGCTTAGGTACCTGGAACTCTATATTTTAATCAACTTTGTAAATTTTTGGAGGGTTCTTTAATAGGATTATAGTTTTTGAACTTATCCAAAGTTCCAAACCCATCCTAAATTCGTCTCCTAATATACCTACGATGCACTCAAAATTCACTATTTGCCAGTTGAATGCATAATTTCCCCGCGGAAATTGTTTCATCTACTCCACACACTGTTGTGTAACTCAGTGAGTCGTGACTTTAGTTGGACCCTAGCCTTTTTGGAAGTTGAACTCTATGAAGTTCTTACATGAATATCCGACCTCCTTGAATGTCCTGTAATTTTAGAAAGTAGAAAAGCCAAAGATCCTAATTGCCTACTTGTTGAGATAAGCTGTTTCTAGCAGTAGAGCTTTTTTTCAAATAAGTACCATATATGTTATTGTTATAGTTTTGTCATCGAGCAGCGTTATATTCTCTGTGTTATCGAGGAAATAGAATTTATTTATTCAGGTATTTAATTTTTTGGAAAATCAACAGCTACATTATGTTAGGTATCCTAATCCTATCTTACTTCCTACTCCTACTTATATAATATTATATATGTCAAAGTTTGTAAGGATGGATGTTTGGATGTATGGATGGATATTTGTTAATCTTTCACGCAAAAACTACAAAACCGATTAGGCTGAAATTTGGTAGGTATAGGTATAGTTTGGGACCTGGAATAACATATAGGCTATTTTTTATCCCGATAAAACGCGGGTTAAGGCGCGGGCAGCAGCTAGACTTAGATACTTAGATTAGCGTAATAATAAAAGAAAACTAATTATAGATTTTCATGTAGAATAATACAATTAGAAAATAGAAACGAACTAACCAAACGCGGTACTTACCCAAGCAAATCATTTGGTATTTTTATTATCTTTATGAATTAAATGTAGAGAACTCTTTTAATTACACAGGATAAGAGCCATACATAGATAATTTGGTTGAAGCTGAGCTGTGCATTTCAGTGTAAGCTAAGCAGAGCTTGTGTTATTATGGGTACTAGATGACTGATAAAATAATATAATAGGTACATACATAGGTAGATAGATAATAATAATATTTATTAAACATAGGAAATACCCAGAATACCGGCAATAAATATTTGCAGATCGTACAAACGTTTGACCCAAGGCGGGAATCGAAACCGCAACCTCCTGCGTCGCAGGCAAACTTTCGCCCACCGCGCCATATCGGTCGTCAAAAATTCTTCGTTACCGTTTCATAGCTTTACGTACAGCAATCGTGATCACGGGCGGTGGACACGTATGGGAAATAATAAATAAAAAAAAAGTATGCAATAAATAATCATCAATGTTAACAAACCGCGAAGGTTTAAAAAGTATAATACATACATAGGTAGGTATTTCTTTGGTACAGGTACTACAGCCATCGGAAAAAGGTTCTGATGGAATAAATAAGGATAGCTAATTAATAGAAACGAAATAACCAAACGCGGTACTTACTTACCCAAGCAAATCATTTGGTATTTTTATTATCTTTACATCATAATGCTCGGCAAGAAGGTTTTACATATTAAGCAAAGAGGCTGTGTAAGATGGTAATCGCAACACAGTACATTTTTATAGGAATTCCATTTTCAAATCTCATTACGTCACACTTTGATTGAATTGTAAAGACTTTACAGTTCAAGCTATGCAAAACTCCTTGGTGAAACAATCTCTTTTCTTATAAAATGATAAGAAAAATTTTACTGAAAAAAAAACTGTGGAAATGGCGGCATTTCATTTCATTTCATTTGTGCGACTGTAATAAACTAAAGTTTAAAGTTAAAACTGTAATAAACAAGTTTAAAATGGTAGATCAGTATGTCAAGTACTTCATCAGATGAAGAACTGGTCCGCACGCCTGATTTCTGTCATCTCGAAGCAGAAGATGTTGTACAAAATCTTTTAATAAATAATTAATTTTTCTAATAAAAATTACATTTGGTCATACCTAAGTATATAAATGTTTTATTTGCCTCGCCATTATGATGTAAAGTAGAATGCTTACCTCGGTTGCAAGTAGCTATTACACCCTCGAACTATGTTCTCGGGTGCACTCGATCCATTAGCGCCCTTTGTGAGCGCTCGCAAGGGCGCGAAATTGGATTGAGTGCACCCTCGAACTATATTCGCCCTCTCTTCGCTCGGGCGTCTAAATATCTCGGGTGCACTCAATCCAATTTAGGGCCCTTTGCGAGCTGCGCTCGCACTGGTGCCAAATTGGATCTTGTTCTGTAAAAGCTCCCTTACTACCCTTGTATAACAATCTACTATTATGAATTAAATGTAGAGAACTTTTTTAATTACACAGGATAAGAGCCATACATAGATAATTGCTTTTTTGTTGTAGATAAGTGTTTACCCAAAAAATCTTGAGACATAACATTAGTATCTAACCAACTACTTATGTTGAAGATATTTTGGGTTTTTGTTGATATTTATTTGAGCTTCAGCATAGACCGGTAAAGGGGGTTAATGTTTCAGTTATAGAGTAAAACTTGTACACGGACGATATTTTCTTTTTTTTTCGGTATATATTTATGTATAATTGTATAAGTACTACTGAGAAATATTTATGATCAAAACTTTTTCTATAAATATTTACTTACCTATGTATGCTTCAGCAGTTGAGCTCAGACCGGAAAAGGAATTTGAAAACCTTTAGCAATTCCCAATAAATTTTAAATTCGGAATTCTTTGAGCGCTGTGAAATGAAGTCTTCGCAAAAATTCGAATTTAGGACGACGGATAAAGACAGCACACATACATTGCTCGTGTGTGAGGGAGACAGATGTCATGTCAGTGGGGTGGGAATGAGACAGGTTGCTAGCTTAGCGCTTCTCGGTCAAGTGTGATCACATGAATTGCATAGCAGAAATACTGAGATTCTCGTCTTGTAAGTACCTAATCTTATTTCGTTCGCTTCGGTTTGGTTTAAGCTTAGCGTTCGATTTTATACCATTTTGGTGGAAGATGAGCTGTGCATTTCAGTGTAAGCTAAGCAGAGCTTGTGTTATTATGGGTACTAACTAGATGACTGATAAAATAATATAATAGGTACATACATAGGTAGATAGATAATAATAATTTTTATTAACATAGGAAATACCAAGAACATCTTGAAAAAATATTTGCAAATCTTACAAACGTATGACCCAAGGCGGGAATCGAACCCACAACCTCCTGCGTCGCAGGCAGACTATCGCCCACCGCACCACATCGGTCGTCAAAAATTCTTCGCTACCGTTTCATAGCTTTAATACAGCAATCGTGATCACGGGGCGATGGACACGTATGGGAAAGAATATATAACAAAAGGTACGCAATAAATAATCATCAATGTTAACAAACCACGAAGGTTTAAAAAGTTTAATACGACGACCTCTGTGGCGCGGTGGGCGAAGGTCCGCCTGTAACGCAGGAGGTTGCGGGTTCGATTCCCGCCTCGGGACAAATGTTTGTACGATCTGCAGATATTTGTTCAGGGTGTTCTGGATGTTTTCTATGTATAATAAATAAATATCTATCTATCTACTATATTATATTAAGTATATCAGTTATCTAGTAGATAGATAGATAGAAAATTCTTTATTGCACACTTATTGATAAGAAACAGAAATACAAAAAAGACAATTTTAAAACTAAGTTACAAGTGGCGGTCTTATCGCTCGAGAGCGATCTCTACCAGACAACCGTGGATGGATAGGATTGTTGGATAGTACTAGGGGATCTGTGTGCTTGTATAGATTTAATAAATAAAAATACTCATAATAAATACTATGCCTAAAATAAACTATATATATATATACTTATATACATAGGGACACAGGTATGCGTTCAATGACAACAGCCTAAATAGTGCTCCTTCACCATGGTTTTGAATAGTGGTAGCGACTTTGCTCGCCTCACTGAGACTGGCAATGCGTTCCATAGTTGTACAGCCCGGGCAGTAAAGTAAGAAGTGGACTAGTACCCATAACACAAGCTCTGCTTAGCTTGGGGCTAGATAATGCTGTGTGTATTGTCCAGTATTATTATTATATTATTATATATACTTACATAGGTAGGTATTTCTTTAACAAGACGTTTACGAGTTGGTACAGGTACTACAGCCATCGGAAAAAGGTTCTGATGGAATAAATAAGGATAGCTAATGTAGGTAAATACGAAATGTTTTCATCGCCTCTGATGTGGACACGAAAGGAGTGAGGTTAGGGCTGAGTGAGAGGTTTCTAAGCTTTTTTTTCTAAGAGTTTTCAATAATATATGGGATTTATACTACACCATGAACATAATAAGTACCTACTTACGGGCCATTGACAATTGGAAGTAACCTCTACCATGCCTGTGAAGTAACTCTATTACATAATCTGTGGCATTACTCGCGGGCAGGTTCTTCACTTGGTTCTTATTTTAAAAAAATAGTATTGTCTATTGTATTGTATCGAAAACGAAAGAGGCCGAAATCATTTAGAGGATTGGAAGTAATTTTTTTGTCGTTTCACATGTATTATAAGACACAATGCCAATTTTTCGCAATAAAAAAAATACGCATAAAAACGGGTTTATACTACACCTGGTCGGAAAGTTGCCTATTCCTTTTCCAAATATAAGATAGAAAGTAAGTCATTGCAGGCGTATAGGAATCCGGGAGGAAAAACTCTATGGAATTTCATTTCTCACTCGTTTTAGCGGGAGAGAAAACTGTATGGAAATCCATTTCTAACGTGTTATTTTTTTTAATTTCCTAAAAGATCGGCCGTTAGCTATGGTTATTTTCATAATAGGTCAAACTACAAAAAGTTTTTACTGCAAGTCCGCTTGCCTCTTCCGATTTCCGAACAATATTTTGAAAAAAGAACCCAAGTGATAAAGGCTGGCACGGGAAGTTCTTCTAATTTTGAATTTGGTGTAGGCAATTTTATTAATTCTACAGAATGTCGTCGAGTGGTAGTAAAAGTTTTACCACTACAGTTTACCACAGTTTGACACCGCCAGAAATAAAATATTTATTCTACTTTTTATTTTCCTCGAAGGTGTAGTATAAAGACATAGTGCTTTCACTCGGTAGAAAGTGCGATTCCTACTTCATGTGACATATGACACACTCGACAGGAATCAGGCACGTTCTCGCCTAGGTGAACAATGTACTATTCCATACAGTTAGCTCTTCCGGTCAGCGCGTTAGAAATAGATTTCCATAGAGTTTTTCCTCCCGAATTTTGGTACGACAGCAATGACGTGCTTTCTGCCTCATATTTGGAAAAGGAATAAACGACTTTCAGGTATAGTCATCATCGGGTCTTATATGCAGATTCGAATGCCGTCGTCGTAGCAACGTACGCTTCAGCCCGCATACGTCCACAGCAGATCATTGGCACTACAGGTCGTCGGTCCATCGAGTGGGTGGTCGTCTTCCTACACTCCGTTTCGCATTGCATCGTGGTCGCCATTCGAGAAACTTTACTTCCCAACGGTTATCGCTTCTACGAGCTATATGCCCCGCCCATCGCCACTTAGACCTGGTAATGTTGAAAGCTATGTCGGTAGCTTTGGTTTCCGAAATCTTCGAAAACTTCTTCTTCAGGTATTATAAAATAAAAATAGGCAAATAAAGACCATGCTCGGATTAATATCCGAGCCCATGCTCGGATATTTTTTTATTTTTTGTGTTATTAACACAAAAAATACAGTGAATGAAAGTGGCAACCCTATCGTATCGCACACTGCAGGTGCGGTCGGGGACTAGCAGGGCGGAAAATGTGTGTGATACTTACATACATCCAAAATCCAGTCAATATTTACACGTACGTAGAGGGGGCGTCAGGGCCGCACTCGAACCTAAGTGGCCTTAGTGTAATCCACTCCTTTGCCCAGATTTTAATCCTTACGAGTAGAGAAGATGTCTATATCCGATCCGGATGGAACGATTTAGTTTTACTTGTTTTTTTGGATGTGTTTATGGAATTTCGTTGTTGACTGTCCCTTGCTTCCTACAACTGGACCTGGGATGGAAAACCTTGTTTGTACTCTCCTTTGTTAATCCAAGGAGGGTTTCATGACCATGCTTGCTTCGTTTTACCACAGCGATGATATTCACACTTAATAGCTTATTTAGTTTCTGTGAATACCTATAATTAGCTCTCTATTGATAATTAAAGATCTATAGACATTATACTAGCTGATGGTGTTCCGAAATAAATACAAATATTGAGGGGAAATCAGCGTAGCTGTTTGCGAAACTTGGTTACGTTGGACAAGACTGCTTCAGTTTTCATTTAATTCCATTTTATTCCTCTCTCTCTTCGGATATAAATGGCAAGGTTCATTCACCGATGAAGAAATTCTATTAAAATGTTTCCTTGTAAGTCTGCAGCTAAATAAGTAGAGTCCAGCTATCTCACGTAATATCTAGCTTAGCTAACACAGACTGTGCTGTAGTTTGGTTGCATACCAGGAGCTCAGAGGCTTTGTGGATATGGTACGCTGATAATATGATGATTCACTTCATCATCAGCCCGTACACGTCCACTGCTGAACATAGGCCTCCCCCAAACGAAGCCACGAATAGCGGTCCTGAGATGTGATGCTTCACTTATACGTACATATTATAAAACAAAGTCCTCCGCCATGTCTGTCTGTCTATCTGTTGTGTCGCGATAAACTCGAAAACTACGGAATTCATGTTGCTTTCATCAATCGATAGAGTGATTCACGAGGAAGATTTAAGTATGTAATTTGTCAAGTTTTTGTGTAAATTTGTTGAAATATAACGATAACGTTAGAAGTGTCGGAAAAATTCAAGTCGCCTGGGAGTAAAAAATTCGCCGAATTTCATTGGGTGACATTTTTGCAATAATAATATTTTTTCTGGTGCACAGGACATCTGCACAAGACAACTGGGAATAAGTGAAATCGAAAACGCTGCCTAATCCCTTTGAAACATAACAAAACAAAGGAAGGTAGGATATTCCTCTATTACCCGTGTGGAGCCGGGGCAGGTTGCTAGTTTTACTATCGGGTGCGCAACACACGTTTAATGTCCTTGAAGTTGCCTGCGACCATAGGCTGCGGTAACCGTTTTCCATGAGGTGGCGCTTTCCGCGTACTTGGTTATCAATTTGTTGGTTTAAAAAAAGGGATAAAAATAATTAGTTTTGTATAAACTAAAATTTCATAACTCCAGAATATTTACACTGTTTGTTTAAGTTTTATTCGATAAATAGTAATCCCTCGGGGAAAAAACTGAAATGCGGGACACCCCGGGATTATTGTTTACATGAAAGCAAAATAGATATCGTGTAACCGACATAGGTACATTAAAAAAATACGCGAATTTAAAGCATGTTTTTTTCGAAGTTGGTTGAAAGATTAAAAGTATGATTTGAAAAATTCGATAATTTTACAATATTTAATCGAATATTTTTTCAAATGTTATGATTCTTACAAGCACAAATTAATTGGCAGCTAATCGTTTGTAGCATATCCAAGCATTTCTCGCTTTCCTGGTACCCAGTACCACGTAGATATCAAGTTTGCAGTGTGCTGTTTGCTGTTATTAATGGACTGGTCTGCACTGATATCTTATACGCGATTAAGAACCATGGCCCCATACAGGATTCGAATTGAGTTCACAATCCCCATTGTGAATTGCTATGGGCTGTTGGATCACTGCTCTGCATGTGCAGTGCGATCAATATTTTTGGTGCACAGAACAATTGGGACATATTTTGTCCCAGTAGTCTTGTGCATAGGCCAACTGGGAATAAGCGATCGAGGCAGGGGCGGCGGGCCGTAGCTCGGACGTAGGTCTCGCCGAACTAGACGTGCGTCGTGGGCAACGAAAGTGCTAATAGTTAAGGTAGATAAATGTTTTATCGTTCTATCTCGTCCCAAGCGTGGGACTTGATACGGGAAAAACAGTGAACCTTAAATTCTATTGAGTTTTTTCGCGCTTTCAAGGTTCTTTGCAGCGGCTTTTGGGTGACCTACGGAATCACGACGCACGCCAAATATGGATCCCTAGAAATAAAATTAGGTTTTATGCGCAATTTTTTATTGATTTGGGCCTATAACTTCTCTCGAAAGCGTTTTATACAATCTCGCTCACATCACATTGTGTAGTTGTAATGTACCCTGATGCGCAATACTCGTGAGAGGTTATTAGAATAAATTATATTTTGCAATGTACGTTCGTATGTACCTACTACGTATCCATGTGCGGGTAGTTTATATTCTGAGCCACTTTTAACCAGCAAGTTGTACAATCTTTCATAGAATACTTTTATAAATGTTCAATGTTTCTTGTTTATTGGCTCTGCGTCAGATCGACACAATTTTGCCAGTGTCCTTTTATAAATGTACCCTGATTAGCAATACCATACCGCAAAACGTGACAGTGACACCTATGCAATATTTGTGTACCTATACATGTCCATGGTATAAGAAAACAACGTATGCTCTTCCGAGACACGATAGTCATGCGGGTGTCTCCAGGCTACGTCATCGAAGCCATTGGCCAATGAGATGATGAACATATTTCCTGGCGTAAAATCATACCTCCCAAGCTCCTGTATGAATCTGATAAAACCACGCTGTTTTGACTGATCTAACAAACTTAATCGATCCACATTTTTTTATTGATTTTTCAATGGACCCTCATCACAATTGTTTCCCAACTTTCTCATTTTGTTGAAATAAAGTGGCAACTGGACAGTGACGTCACCTGGCGACACTCCTGGAAGAGCGGACCTTTTTTCTTGGATCATGTACATGTCATAGTGCAAAATTTATTCCGAGCTTACGCAGCAACTTGTAAATACGATCTTTTTCACATCACATGTGTAGTGTGCGTGTATTGTGAATGAATGTAAATGTAACTAAGAACACACATAGAAGAAACCGTATGCACCTTACAGACGGAGTTCTAGATGCAAGATTGAAACAGATGTATAAGTTTAGGAACTTACTGCCCGCTATTCCTATCCCTAGGTGACCGCCTACCAGAGGTGAGTATATTTAAAATCAGCGCCGCATCTTGCATGCAGCAAATGCTGAACCTACTCCTTTTGCCTGTTATTTGTAATTTATTTCTGTGTATTTTTCTAGTATAGGTTAAGTCAAAGGTAATAAATGATAATTTATTTATTATTTAGTGTATGTAACTGTCTAATGTACCCTGATTTGCAATACCACCCAACGTGACAGTATATGCAATGTATGTATTGGACCTTATTAGCGCCGCCGGTGCCATTCGGCCATGCCGTAATGGAGGCTACATTGAGCGATCATGCCATTAGCCCCACTATCTAACTAATTACGTTATAATTAGTGACGCTGACGCCTCCTCCTAATAGTTGAAAGGGTTGTGCCAGACTTTAAATTACGAGCTGAAACTGAGGGTCCGATCTGAATATGTCGTAATGGAGCAATTTGAAACAAATGTGGAAAAGGGAGACTTTAGATGTAAGACATAAGGGCATAGATTAGATAAGGTAGGTCAATGGAATATAGGTACAGATTTCTAACAACGACTCAGCAAATGTAGTGTATGACGCTCTCAGGTCAGGTGGGATCACGACTTGCGAAAGACTGGAGGTAGAAGTTGTTCCAGTTGTTCTGTACAGAAATACAACACAGGAAAACTATATACCTATGGGAATAAACGAATTCTGTAGATAAGTACCTAGTAGTATATGTAAAAGAAGCAGTTGAGCTATTTGCAGACTGTTGTAAGCTTTCTAGCTAACTGATCCAAATCAATGCCGATCGGAAACATCCCATCATCATTGCATCATTGCATTGCCCCACTGTATGGTAATGCTGATACGCTGAAAATATTTTAAAACCCGGAGAGCCTCGATTCCCTTCGGACCTAGGGTTTCGTTTCGACTTCAAGCAAATGCGCAAATGCGTAGGCTATCTCGAGACCTGTATATTTGCGCCTCTTGAGATTCTCAGCCAAAGTGAGTACCTAGGTGAATTAAAAAAAAAATCTGCCTTTGTCAACACCATCCCATCTGCAACCACAAAACAAAAAGCACTTGTTCCAACTGGGTGAATATCCGCCATTTAAAGCTCGCACTCGACGAACAGCCTGTCACGCAAAAAAACTGATGATTATGATGAATGTGCATCGCATCCATCAAAACAACTCGGGCTGATGTTCCCTGTTAAGGGTGGAGTTGTACCTTAGAGCACGGGAACGCACCGAATACAGGCAATGATTTCAAAACACCTTGTCTATCTGTAGCCGCCTTATCGTAGCATCAGCCCGTTTGTAGAATGGCTAGGCATCTTACAAAACGAATTTTGATTTGTTGGCAAAAGCTAATTTTATTCCACAAGGAGTCAAAGTGACGTTTAGAGATATTGTTGCACGTTGGTCATTCAACAATCGGTATTGGCCATTCATTATTGAATGCCGCCGTTCTGGAAATCATCTAGCCATTCTACGAACAGGCTGATTTTACGATCCGTATTTTCTAAGTAATATATAGTACTACTGGAGAGCTAATTTGGTGATTGTTTTTTTTACAAGGAACTTGTCTAAGTTGATACCACCTTTTTAATATAATTTTAGACTTTCATACCTTCTATTTCTATGAATTCGACGTTTTTCTCAAAATCTAAAAATCTTCTTCAAATTCCTGAATGAACATGTTTTTATATTTATGAGGTAAATAGTTATCTTTGGGAATAAAACTTCTAAATGACCACTTGGACATCATTCTAGCCACTCACATATGGGGTGACAAAATACTGCAGTGCACCTAATGCAACTGCGGCCCTAATACAGTCCTATTATAGCCGGTGCACTGCAGTATTTTCATAATCTAACATAATTATGGTTTTATATTTTACATCCCTGAACAGTGAACCAGCCCTTATAGGACTGATCCTATTTTTTTGACTGTGATACAAAAATTATACAGCCAAATCAAGAACCTTCTCCATTTTTAAAGTCGGTTAGCAAGTAGGTAATATTTCCTATCCTCTTTGGTGAAAACATGGTAAAATCCGGTGTTCGGTGCTTCGAATTGTCACAACACCACACGCACCTTTTCACGTGTAGAGGTCATATTTTATGGTCATCCCGTAATTTGGAAGGTAAGGGTTTCGAGATAATAAAACAGGTTGCTGCCTATCTGTAGGTATCCCAATTTTTAGGGAGTTTTTACCATTCACTGGATGTAGGTCATACATATGTTTGGCAACACAGCTTTTTTATTTATTTATGGACTTCCAAAAAACTCTCATAACAAGTGAAATATTACAATTAAGTGGTCATAAGTCTAGTGTTATTTAAATTAATGGGTGTCACAGCATAGCCAAATTATGGGACGACTAAAAAAACATTGCAGAGATAGAGGTGAAGATAGAAAAAAGAGTTATAATAATTTGGCTTCTTTTAAAACAAATAAACCGACTTCAAATTCCTTTACTTTTACACTATTTTTAAGTTTTGCAGGATGAATACTAATCCGCTGGGGATAAAATTTATGGTTCCACCTCGGGATCATTTTCTATACAAAGTGAAAGATTTTTTTAAAATCTATTAATAATTGTCGGAAATATCGTGTAAATTACAAAATCGAAATCTAGAAATCTTCTCCTCTTTGAAGTCGGTTAAAAAAATTATGTTTCAACGTGCTTACTATAAAAAAGCAGACAAACACCTTATAATAATCAAGGTTTCATAAGGCTACTACAAAGTATAATAAATATATAATAAATACTACAAAGGCAGACACGATTTTTCTTTCCAATAGTTGCATGACTTTAATTACAACGTATTGAATACTAGGTTCTGCCCGCGGTTTCGCAATCGTTTTTTCGGCGTAAAAGTAGCGTAATAAATAAATAATATAGGCCTCGGACATCTAGGTATGCAAAATTTCCGCCCGATTCATTCACTAATTCTTGCGTACTTTAAGATGTAATAAACATCCAACGTACGTGTACGCATTTTAAATAATAACGTGTATGATTTTCTGACAAAATATTAGAATAACCTAGACTCAAGCTTATAAAAAAAACACCTCCGTGTCACAAAACATCACCTTCAGCAATCTCAGTTAAGTGCGAAGAAAGTTCCTGAAAAATATCGTAAAACTTTAATTCTCTTTTATTTGTGGTCTGTAAAAAAGCACAAACGTCGTCGCTGTCCAGCTATATTCGCAAAACGGGGACATATAACGTAACTCAAACGCGTTTCTAACTTATAAAATATTAGGGATCCGTATTCCTTCTCGGGTGTCCTTTTTTGTTTTCGCTTGTCACTATCTGCAACCAGTACCATAATGTACATATATAGGTATGATGTCGAAGAGAAGCTTTGACGACCCACTAAACAAGCCACGGTGGTTAGCCTCCATGCGTGAACATTGGGCCTTGGAACTCCAATGGACCGTGGATGTCCCTCATCTTACCTGTTTGCATCTTTAAATTCTTGGTTTAATGATCACATAAAAAGAACGACTGCAACCACCCAATTAATTTTATGTTTAATTAATCTAGGTTTCACTACACTAGTAATCTGGGTGCGCATTCATTCCCATAATGTTGTACTGAGCGGGCTACACGGGGAATTTGAAGCGGTCATGACCGCTTCAAACTGCCTGTGCAGCTGCCCGTGTAACCTGCAGGTTCTTCAAGCTACGACTGAATAGTGAACGAAGCAATTGCTTGAGCGGTTCCATATTTTATGTCTGTAAATAGAAGACCGAAGTTCATTGCATAGTGAATTCGGTCTTCTATATACAGACATACAGTCTACAGCTTGAAAAAGTCTATACTGATTGCTACAAGCTGCCTTTAGTAGACACGCTTTAGTACCATGTCGCTTTACTTATTTGACGACGGCAAACAGTCTGTCAATATACTTTGTAAATAAATACCTCATAATACAAAAGTATTATGCATACTTACTGAACCATACATATATTAGTGTAGCCGTATAGAGGAAAAGATCCTGATACTAAGAAGAAGAAAGAAAGAAATTACATTTATATGATACTAGCTGACCCGCCAAACGTTGTTTTGCCTTCAACCCTTATCACTTAGGGGTATGGAAAATAGATAGTAGCCGATTCTCAGACCTACTGAATACGCATATAAAATTTGGTAAAAATCGGTAAAGCCGTTTCGGAGGAGTACGGTAACTAACATTGTGACATGGAAATTTTAAATATAAGATGAATTTTTACTTGAATATTTCAGTCACTGCGCATTACTTCAGATTGATGAAGGAATTTTAGTTAGGTACATTCCATGGCATAAGTTGGCTAACGCGGCTGTATGAAGGACTTACCTACTGCTAGTTTCATCATCATATCAGCCCATACACGTTCACTGCTGGACATAGGCCTCCCTCATACGATGCCACCAAATAGCGCTTCTGAACCGCCTCTATCCATCGACTCCCTGCGACCGCTACTATGTCGTCGGTCCATCGACTGGATGGTTTCCGACCACTCCGTTTCGCTTTACATCGTGACCGCCACTCGAGAACCTTCACTTCTCAGTAGTTATCAGTTCTGCGAGCTATATAACCTGCCCACTGCCACTTCAGCTTACTAATTCTGAGAGCTGTGTCGGTGACTTTGGTTCTTCTGCGGATTTCCATGTTCCGAATTCTATAATGTAGAGAAACTCCAAGCATAGCTCTATCCATAGCCCACTGAGCGACTCTAACCTTATGACCGAGGCCCATAGTTAGCGACTACGTCTCGGATCCGTAGATCATCACTGGCAACACACATTGGTAGATAGAGCTTCGTCTAAGGCTCTACGGTATTTGTGATTAGAAGATATTGTGAAGCTTCCCGAATGCTGGCCATTTGGGAAGCTTCACAGTTGGATACGTCAGCTGATCTACTTGCTGAGCTAAGCTTGGTATAGTATTAAATAATCTGTAGATTAGGTAATTTTTTTTCATTAGCCTTTATTATATGAATCATACCTTCATCCACGGAACCCTAGCAGGAGTGTACAATGACGCATTAAAGCGTGAAAATTGTTTGTGGAAATAAAAAATCTGGCAGACCCGGCATCGGTTATTTATCGCCGGCAAAAATATCGGCATATTCGGGAGTCGGGCGTTGGCAACACCGTGATTTGTAGCGGCCACTGTAACATATAGTTATGATGATTGACTGGGGATTCTTTACAGGCAACATCGGCCTAGTTGCAGTTCACAGATTTAGTATATTTTGCCGATGAGGTTTTTTTAGACGAACATGAGGTTTCAAAAATTATCTTGCGAAATATTCTTGGGTTTCGAATCGAGTTCAGTTGGCAATGGAAAATGTGAATTAAACTTCAATCTCGTGACCTTTAGATGGGAAATCTGGTAATCGTCTACTAAACAATCACAGTTCTAAACACTCACAAACTTTTATTCTCAAAATAACAATCAAAGTCAAGCAAGCGTGGAGAAATTCCGAGAAACGACAAATTGCATCGCTCTAATATACAGTATCTTTCCGACAGTATAAAAAAATACGACATCTCAAAGCTATAAAAGAAATTAAACGAAACATCTTAAGCGTACTTTAAAAAATCGCGTCAAAATAAAAGACTTCTCATTTCGCTAAGATCCCGCTCTGCAATTCTTTTTAAAGCCTCTATATAGAGTAGCGCATAAAATGTACATAAACTCTGTACTTAGCCCTGTTTGTTTTTCGCACCACTGGTTCTTTTTTAAGTTTATGTTTGTACCTTTTTTTCATAAATAACTAGCGGCTCGTCCCGGCTTCGCAGGGGTGGACATTTATTTTTTAAACATATAGGCATAAACGTACAGTACCTGCAGGACATAGCCAATATTAATCAGTGATAATGTAGCATTCAAATGGTGAAAGAATTTTTGAAATGGTTCCAATACTTTTTGAGCCAATTCGTTACAAACATACATACATAAAAAGCTCGCGGAAATTTTGTCGAAAGCAGTGACCAGTTACAATTTTTTTCGTATCAAATTTATTTGGTGTCTCATTGCCACTTACGGCAAGTATGTATCAGCCCTATCTATACTAGAATAAGTAAATTTTATTACAATTAAATTTTTTATCAATATTCTTTTACATTATAGAAACATTATCCAAGTAAACATCCATTTAACTTTTTCCTAAACATATTTCAAATAAGTCTTCTGGTAATTTATAGTAATTGGTGATGATATTTGATATATGATATATGAGTAATATTTATTTTATAATTATACTAGCTGACCCGCCCGCCACCATGCATTGTTTTGTTATAGGTACGAGTAACTATTTCAAAGGGATTAGGCAGCGTTTTCGATGATAGGTCCCAGGCTACTGGACTTTTTCCGACACTACCTACAAATATCGTTATATTTCAACCAATTTACACAAAACCTTGACGAATTTTATATTTAAACCTTCCTCATGAATCACACTATCGATTGGTGAAAACCGTATGAGAATCCTTTAAGTAGTTTTTGAGTTTATCGCGAACAGATAGACAGACGCGGCGAGGACTTTGTTTTATAATATGTAGTGACATATTTTATGGCAGTGCGGTTTGAACAGCAAATTTGTAAAGACCATCCTTTTTTGCCGAACAACACTACGTTTTTTAAATTACCTAGGTGTGGTTTTATAAACAGACAAACCTTTTTCACATGCAGGCGAGAGGTAAGATCTTACAGGTCTTGAAGACAGGCTTGCAAATGAAGATCGCCAAATTGCACTGACTGTTTATTAAACTTAATCATCCACAACTCAAAGAAACTCTCAAGAACTCATGAACGCAATCGCCTTAAGGCCTGTACCAATGAACAATTAACATTCAAATTAATTTCAACTCGGTATAAAATACCGATTCAATTGATTCAAAATTCTGATCCCAAATTCATTGTTCCACCACAGAATCCAATTAGAATTGCTTCCTTTCGTATCCAATCAGGGTCGAAAGTGGCTGTTGGAAATAGGCACTTTGAATTCGAATAAAAATAAGTTTTTATGGAAGTGTTCCTTTTGCAAAGGAACTCAAAAACTTGTCAGTTAAAACCCTTAATTTTATGAACTTAGATTGAGATCGTAGTTCCACCAAACCAAAGATTCTATACTCTAACCAAACTCGATGTAGAATGTTTGTAAACAAACCCATACATAACCTAAAATTCACCCTGTTGTCTGTTGTCGCGTCTTTTACTAAGGAATCGACATATTGCTTACAATTATATCTGAAACTCTATGCGCCAAGCAAGTGAGATTCAGTGTTTGTGTCGTGGTTTGTTTACAAACATCCCACATCGAGTTTGGCTAGTGTATAGTAGCCTAAGTTCCGTCGGATACTTGCTCCTAGGGTGAACCAGTCTAAATAGTTAAAAAAATACATTGGTTTCTAGACAATTATATTGCGCACTCTCACTCGGAGGTGTACATTTTCAAGTTTGTGAATGATTCGTATAAAACTTTTTAAACTTTCGCGATTTGTTGACATAATTAAAGATTATTTATCGGGTATTTATCGCGTACCTTTTGTTGTAACGTAGGGGAAAATATAACAAAAGGTACGCGATAAATACCCGATAAATAATCTTTGATTCGTATAAAGTATCCATTTTATAAATTATTTTTATCTCAACGTGTTAGTCAGGTAATTTTATGACATCTATATAAAAAAAACTGTATGTATAGCTTGCGCTAAGTTACTCACATTGTACCCTATGTGACCTCTGTGGCGCAGTGGGCGAAGGTCTGCCTTCGACGCAGGAGGTTGCGGGTTCGATTCCCGCCTCGGGAAAAATGTTTGTACGATCTGCAGATATTTATTCAGGGTGTTCTGTATGTTTTCTAAATATATATCTATGTAGTGTATTATATTAAGTATATTAGTTATCTAGTACCTATAACACAGCTTGGGGCTAGATAATGCTGTGTGAATTGTCCAGCATTATTTATTTATTATTTATTTATTTATGGTACTTTTAAAAATATTTCAAAAGTTACATGAGAGGAGTGGAAACCAGATTTTATCAAGACCGGCTATGTCTATGGTCATTGGGAACGCCATTACTCCTTGCATTACTCGTATAAGCATGGAGTTTCTATACCTATTATCACTAAGGAGAACCAATCAGGTTCAGCTCAGTCCTGGGTCTACTTAACTCAGCCTAACGACCCGGAAATCTACTATCAATACTAAAATGTCTTTCCACAAAGAGGGAAAAAGACGTTGAAACGAATCCAATTTTAATATGGTGTGAAAAGAGGTACGCTCCGCTTGGTTCTGACTATAAACACCTTTTTGAATATTAGAGTGAGAATATTATGGCCGGTAAAATAATTTCCGCGAACCGTACCCTGGGGTGATTATAAAACCACGTGAGAAAAGGCTTTATTCATTAATTTTAAATTATAATTACAGATTGAAAGAAAAATAAACATATACATATTTCTTTGACAGCTCACTGGCCTCTGTGGCGCGGTAGACGAAGGACTGCCTGCATCGCAGGAGGTTGCGGGTTCGATTCCCGCCTCGGGACAAATGTTTGTACAATCTGCAAATATTTTTTCAGGGTGTTCTGGTAGTTTTCTGTGTATAATAAAAAAATATCTATTTATGTGATATATACTATTATGCATATCAGTTGTCTAGTACCCTAAATACAAGCTCTGCTTAGCTTGGGGCTAGATAATGTTGTGTGAATTGTCCAGTATTATTTATTTATTTTATTTTCAGTGTTCATACTATAATTCTGTTTCATATCCAGCTCCACAACCTTTTAATACATCTGTCTTCAGTTTTGAAACGTTTTGTGAAAATTGCTTGCGGCACGGATACTGAAACTTCGTGGTCTCGAGACTTTATTTCTAGGAAGAGAAGGCTCAAATTTAGAGTTCAATATCAGGGAACTAGGTATGTTCAAGAAACCTGCAAATCTTTAAACATCTTTTTATACCTACGTTTGACGAGATTTGGATACTATTTGGGAGAACAGTGCGCTAGAAGGGATTTGCGCGGGAGAATGGGATAAAGTTATACCCTAGTGCTTTGGACCAATGTTAATTGCTGTGAGAAGTGCAGTTCAATTTCTTACTGGACGAATGCTACCCCACGGACTTTGTATCAGGTAAGGTTAATCCGTCTCTTATGGTTCAACTGTTCAAGTCAGGGTTATAGCAAACAAAAATTTTACGGTGCCTCTATATTTTCTGAGCCGTGGCGAGCCTTGTCTTGTTTCTTCTACTAATAAACGCTTCAAGAGTTATTGTATACTCATTGTTTTTCAAGTTCATATCACTTATACGCAGGGATATCTAGTATTTCCTAAAAATATGAATATCGCTTGATTCCTGTAAAAAATTATCTGAATGTACAAAATAAATGTAACATTTTTAAAAGCCATAGCCATTCCGCCACTTTCAGCACGTTCCATCAAAATGGAATCCCAAGTAAAATCAAATGCAATAGATAAATTGTTCGCAGTCAAATCTATTGCTGCTTGTTTGCCAAGTGAAATAAATCGTCACAAAGGTCAGGCAGGGCGAATTGGGATCATAGGAGGTTCTTTGGAGTACACTGGGGCACCATACTATGCAGGAAGTGCTCTTAGGGCAGGAGCAGATTTGATTCACATATTCTGTGAATCATCAGCAGGTGTATCAAATGCTACAGCCCAGAATCAATAGTTCACCCCGTATTAGACAGCAGTGATGGCCTGGCTTTGATAAAACCATGGCTTGACCGACTACATACAGTTGTAATTGGGCCTGGTCTCGGAAGAAAAGAAGACACTTTTAAAGTTGTATCACAAGTGATTGGCATGTTAAAACAACTGAAGATAACCTTGGTAATTGATGCAGATGGTCTATTTTTGATAAATGAAAACTTAAAGCTTTTGGAAGGATTTGACTCTCCTGTTGTACTTACACCAAATGCAATAGAATATCAAAGACTTTGTAATAAAATAGGTGGTCCTCAAATTAAAGAGTTTCTGGGAAAAAATATAAGTATTCTGAGGAAAGGAGAAGAGGATGAACTGTTGAGCTGTCATGAAGTGCAGTGGAAAAGGAATGCTGGCGGCTCAAGTAGAAGATGTGGTGGCCAGGGAGATTTATTATCAGGATCAATAGCAACATTTCTATACTGGACTCTAGTCAATAAAGAAAAACTGAATACAAATGCAGACAAAGGTGCTATGGCTGCATCACTCTCATGCTTTACAGCCTGTAATGTCATCAGAACATGTAATGAAAAGGCTTACAAAGAAATGGGAATGGGAGCACTGGCTAGTGACATGGTTAAGTATATTCCTGAGAGCTTAAGGGATTTTAGCTTCTAAATAATAAGAATGGGTATAAAATAAGTTGACAAAAAATTTAAGTGAAGAGAATATCAATAGCACCTTATTTCTTATTTGATAATAATAACTATGTTTATAGTATAAAATTTGACTTGTCTAAGTGCTTATTTTGTAAGCCTAAAGAAATGAATAAGTAATAAGGGATAATAATAATAATGGTGTAACTACGCAGCGAATGATGATGTAGGAAAATGATGAAATCGGAGTAAAGAAAGCCCTATTTTTGTTTTGTTTAAATAGTTTGTAGACTTTCGTTTGCCCATAATCTCACTTGATGGAAATTGAGGATGTGGCTGTGTATCATCATGAAAGTCTAGAAGATACCTATTCTTCTCGAAGAGACCCAGATTGTAATTGGTGGGAAAAACAGGAGCAGCCAGCGAGTTCCAATCCTTAGCGGCATATTACAGATCTAACTGGAATAACCCACCGACCGACAGGTCGTCCATTTTAAATAATTGAAATAATCATAAATTAAATTAAGGTTCGCGGATAGAACATTAAACTCGGTGTGAAAATTGAAAAAGCATTTTAATTTTGAGTTACTGCTCGAGATACCGGAACCTTTTCTGTAACGGTATTGATAAATGGGTTTCTTTGTTTCAATTGGTGATTCACTTTATAATAGTTATTTTTTATGGGTTTTTTATGGTATTGGGCTTCATGGAAGAAGAAACGGATATGGTGTTGATTTTATAATAGTTTTCTATGGACCCTTTAAGACTCATTATCTGCTTCACGCGAAAGCCTATAAAAATGTTAAAATGTCTTGAGAAGTAAAG
The DNA here is from genome assembly GCA_947859395.1 of Eupithecia insigniata. Lineage (NCBI taxonomy): Eukaryota > Metazoa > Arthropoda > Insecta > Lepidoptera > Geometridae > Eupithecia > Eupithecia insigniata. The sequence goes on along the minus strand of OX402009.1, from coordinate 4,679,980 downwards.
TAGAGGATACCGCTAAATTATTTAGCATTATGGACGCTAGTAGCTCATGTTCTCGGCTTCTTTCGCGTTTTTCCGGCCCCATAAGTAAATCAATCTATTTTTCCATATACCTATACCAACTAGGTACGTTCGTACGAAGTAATCAAATCAAATAGTAGAAGTATTCATCGTCATTATATCAGCACGTACACGTCCACTCCTGGCCTCCCCTATACGACGCCACAAAATTAGCGGTCCTGAGCCACCTCCATCCATCGAGTCCCTGCGACCGCTAGTCGTCGGTCCATCGAGTGGATGGTCTCCCAAGACTCCGTTTCGCGATGCATTGTGGCCGCCACTCGAGAACTTTACTCCCCAGCGGTCAGCTCTAGAAGAAGTAATAAAATCAAACATTTTGGCTAAAGAAGCTTCGTGAATGTCGTACCTAATGGTTAATTAAAAGCAACTAAGACAACTGTTAAAAGTCTCTGTAATCAAATCACAAAATCAAATATCCATTGGAGTATTGAATTCAGTTTCTAAAACTCAAGCTGGTCCCAATACTCAGCGGTGTGTGCTAATCAGTACACAATAGGGATGTCTTCGTCTTCCGTAACTTAGTGGAACCTAGGTCTACCCCTTCGACTAAAGTTCCGTATATAGTTGTACATCGTACTAAGCGGTTTTCCTCCACCATTATTCGCACCGCTAAGGACTGGAACTCGATACCACCTTCTGTTTTTCCGGCCGATTAAAATTTGAATCTCTTCAAGACAAGTGTGATAGGTGTCTTCTAGACCTTCGTAACACCGTCGGCCACATCGTCACTTTCCATCAGGTGAGATTATGGTCAAATTAATGTCTATTAAAAATAAAAAAAATAATCTCTTGCTTCTTAATTTGAAGGAAAATAAACACGTATGTTGTCATATACAAAATTGGATAAAAGTTCGCGGAAATTCCAAGTAACAAAAATACAGCCGAATGGCCTATTCCTTTTTTGACAACTGTTAAAAATTTAGATAGTTTATCCTATCATTTTCCGTAAAACTATCCGCCCGCACTAGCATCCATCACGTAGGGCGGTGAGATCGGTTTCGGCAATTAGACTCACGCTGATTGGAACCAGCTGGGGAACCCGTTTAATGTAGCGGCGAGCGGGTTCGACTCCCGGTCACGACCTTGTGGCTTCGATTGGGAGATTTAAAGCGATAATTGGTTTCCGATAATGCGTTGTTTTTAGCGTAATTATTGCTCGCGTGGGAGCTAAGTTTGTTATTTTCCTAGTGCCTTAACATCACACTAATAAAATAACAATAATAGATGGATGGATGGATGGATAGAATGGATGGATGTTTGTTATCTCTTCACTCCAAAACTACAAAACGGATCGGGCAGGCTTTTGCTTCTTCTTAGTCGCTATACTCTTGACAGAGTGGTCGTGGTCGTCATATCAGGGAGAGTGGCATGCTTCACAATCCGGCGCCATTCTTCCCGCACCGCCGCTTTCCTGGTGCATTCATGTAGAGGTTCAGCGCAGCTTTGATTTGGTCCGTCCAGCGCATAGGAGATCTACCGCGAGGTCTTGTACCACAAGTCGTGCGACAGACGCGTCTCCTCGGCGCGAAACATGTCCGAAGAAAGTGAGAATGCGACCTTGGACGATGGAAGAAAGACGCTGCTTGACACGGAGTTCACTAAGTATGGAGACGTTGGTTCGGAATTCTGTCCATGATATGCCAAGCATTTTTCTCCAGCACCACATTTCTAGAGCGTCTATCTTCTTTTTCTCAGTTTCCCTCAGTGTCCAGGTTTCAGCGCCGTATAGAAATATGGGAAACACTAATGCCTTGACCAGTCGCATTTTTGTGGCTTTTGTTATGTTTCTGTTTCTCCATATTTTCTTGAGCCTATCCATAGCCGACCTCGTGATAGCCATGCGCCGTTTTATTTCGTCTGCGCATCCACCGTTGTTAGAAACCAGGGCACCAAGGTAGATGTATGATGGGACGACGTCACAATTCGCAATTTTTGTAACCTCGGGCGAGTTGTCATTAGCTCGGTCGACGACCATCATCTTCGTCTTACTACGATTTATCTTCAGGCCGAAATCCTGGCTAACCCGTTCCATTTTACGAAGAAGCTCCTACATGTTCCCGATACTTGTTGCAAACAGGGTTGTGTCGTCAGCGTACCGCAAATTGGAGATTTTATAACCTCCGACCGTGATTCCGTCAGACCAGCCATCAAGTGTTATTCTCATTACAAGTTCTGTGTAAATATTAAAAAGTAGGGGAGATATTATACAACCCTGACGAACTCCTGCTCTGGGGTGGAAATTTTTGGATAATATACTGCCTGCTCTCACTGAAGCCGTTCCTTCTTCGTACAGTCTTCGGAGTAGGTGAACCAGGTGCGTGGTGTTCCCATAGATAGAAGAGTCTCCCAGAGGACACTCTGGGAGACTCTTCTACTCGTATCTATGGGAACACCCACGCACCTGGTTCACCTACTCCGAAGACTGTACGAAGAAGGAACGGCTTCAGTGAGAGCAGGCAGTATATTATCCAAAAATTTCCATTTTACCGAGTCGAACGCCTTAGAAAAATCGACGAAGCAGATATAAGTGGGCTTGTTGAACTCCCTATGCCTTTTCGATAATTTGGCTTTTGCTTATTAACTGGAAAAAAAGTTGTCTCAGTTGTCCTGTACAGAACAACTGCACAAGACTACTGGGAATAAGCGAGTAGTTCTGGGCCGTGAACAAAACATAGGCTTATTTTTGTATAATAAATCAGTTCCCAAGGTATAGAAATAACCTTCAAACGTTTCCACAGAAACGATGCGGGTGAAGCCGCGGGGATTAGCTAGTTATAGTATAAAGGTTTGTTTAGACGGGGCCATTCGCTATCCACAATGGCAGCGTTCAATTTCGCATGGATTTCGCCAGGGATTTCGCGCGATCCACGGTATGCCGTCGAGTATTTTAGCGTTACAATCGATTTAAGATTCCATTGTATGGAGGCGGCTCAGGACTGTTATTGGTGGTGTCATCGTATAGGGGCCTATGTTCAGTTGTGGACGTAGAGCTGGTATGATGATGATGGACTTAAGATTACTGTAAACCTACTCAAATTTTGTTGCTGCTCTGGGTAGTGAATACCGCATAAGTCTGAACAGCCCTTTATGTACTAGTACATATTGTCTGTGCTTAAGGCCCAGATTTATGTGTATTGACGTCAATTAACCGTTAAAATCTTTTTTCTCCATTATCTTTACTGAAAAAACTTCGAAAAAAAAAAATTTACTACGCGATACAAGACAGGTTCTTTTCAAAATTAACTATTTTAAATATCAGAAATAATTGAGCAAAGTACCTACCATCTATTTTTTTAGTTACTACCGTATTTCTCTTAAACTATCAATTACAAGATTTTTTATTGTCATTCCCATATTCAATAATAAAATACTGAGGGAACCTTCGGGTTATTTTTGCATGTAAATGTCCTCATTAATAGATACTAAGCTAAAACATAATTACGACGCTCTGCTCGTTTCCACACCTATGAACACGAAATCCTTACGCCTATGCTTTTCATAAAATGGCGTCATATGGCTCACGTAGTTCTTTAACGTATTCACTGCCCTATCTTAGCAGCGACCCGAAAAGGATTTTCCATTATTACCCACCCCACGGGGTGTGTAATGAAAATGTTAAAATTAGCCGCAAATATTTATTAATACCTGTGAAAATCGGTATAGATTAGGTAATACACGTTGCGAATTTAACGGTTTATCACGTTTGTAATAAACAACAAGTTGCTCTATGTTATTTACCTTGTACAGGGTGCTTACTATACTGGTTGTTTACTATTCAGGATGTTTGCTCTGTACCCAATTATCGCTGTATATCGCGACATAATCAGACTCGCGTAATTAGAGCCTAACTGAATGGTAAACATTTGATTACTTGAATTACATTAACGCTATCTATATTTATCGGAGCTATAATTATTCTAGTGGGATTAAATAAATAAATAATTAATGCTGCATAATTCACACAGCATTATCTAGCCCCAAGCAAAGCAGAGCTTTGTGTTATGGGTACTATTTAGATAACTGATACATATGTCCGTGGGGTACCGAGGCTCTCTGGGTTTTCAAAAAAATATCTGAGCGCCTGGTCGAAGGGACGCGTGATCCGAGAGCTGGTGAGTATCTGGCGCAGTGCATTAGCATTGCCATACAGCGGGGCAATGTAGCCAGCGTCTTGGGGACGCTTCCGACTAAAGATGCGCGACTGCGAATTATCTGTCTAGTCGAATGATGAATAACTACTAATTTCCTTATTCGACTTGAATATTAGTAAGATACTAATCTTCAAAGTCGAATCAAACTACTAATTAGTAATTACTAATGTCTCTACGAATGGATCATTCATGGCTCCGATTCGACTTTGTTAGGCGACCGATGTTTTTGAGTGATGAATGAATTATTCGTCGCTCCTGTGGGGATTGAATCGAAACCGACTCAGGCAGTCGAACGAATGACTCGCGATTACTAACCAAATTAGTTACTAATTTGCTCTAGTCATTCGAATCGTTCGAATGACTTGTCAAGTCGAATAATTCGAATGAAATCATTCACAGTCGCGCATCTTTACTTCCGACTGGTATTGATATGGGCTAGTTGAGCTAAGTGTAGATTGTTTGCAACAGTCTGCAGTTAGCTTAATTGTTTCAATTGTAAATACTAGTTGAATTTGTTTATATTGTTTGATTGTTATTTCCAGATACTTAATATTATACACTACATAGATAGATATTTTTTATTATGCATAGAAATCGTCCAGAACCCCCTGAACGATCTGCAGATCGTACAAAAGCCAAAAGGGCAAAAAAATTTTTTCATAAAAATATAGCCGGTAAGATAAAGATTGATGGAATTCATTTATTTTACCCAAAAACACACTCACACACACAACCACACACAGATAAAAAAAGCCTATATGTTATTCCAGGTCCCAAACTATACCCATACCGCATAATCAGTTCAGTAGTTTTTGCGTGAAAGAGTAACAAAAATCCATACATCCATCCATACAAATTTGACATTTATAATATTAGTAGGACTTATTAACTAGACACATAAATCTAAATAGTAGGTAACACAGAAAAAATTATGAGAGGGTATTATGGGTAAAATGGATCCCTGCCTCAGCATGTTGCAGTATTGGAGCATTTGCCCAATAGTGCGCTGGTTTTCAGGCTGGCCCGTGAGAAGTGAAGTCTGCTTATTTACTAGCACTACTTTTTCTAGCGGTGGGTAACACTATACATTTTGACATCTTATGTAGGCTACTAACTGGCTTCTTTACATGGCATAAGCCTATGCCATGCATTTTATGCCAGAAAAGAGCATGCAAAGTTTCGGGCAGTAGCTATATACTGTACATATAGCAAATCCACATCATATATTCCTCGTATTCCCAACATAGTCTGCAAGCGCGATGGTTAAATTAACTTTTTACTGCGGCTCAACGGCCAAACTGGCCCTGTTTTATTGACATTGGTAGATCTTGGAGCTTTCGCGAGATAAGATTCTAGCATTGAGTTGTGATTTGTTTTGTTTTCGTTTCTCTTTGTATCTTTTTTGCTGAGAATATAGTGTAGAATAATGATTTAATTTCTTACTAAACTTACACAAAATAACTGTTTTTTATTTGTGGTATATTAAGACTTATAACAACCCTTATCAATAAAGAAAACTGAATCTGATGATTTCGAAAAGTCACCTAGTTATCAGGTTCTCTGTTATCAGGTTCTAATGTACCTACATATTGTACAAATAAAACGAAGAAGACATTCGAAGTCACGCCACGCCACGACCCCACACGCCTTTTAATTTTTGTCCCAGGTACCTATTACATTTTTCTATTGTGGAAATTTTTATTATTCATTCATTCATTAAGCATGTAAGCAATATTTCAAAAGTATAATATTTTATTTTATATTTCAAAGACTCTCTATATTCACAGCATGATATCGCAGATAACACAAAGTAAAGTAACTACTAAGTATGTAAAACTAAAGAAGTAGATGGGTAGATAATGGCCTTTAGAATCTGTTCACAACGTTACAAAGAGCCAGGTCATCCCAGACAGCATTCAGAGTCTGAAAGGGTTGTAGCTTTCAACTATCTATGGCAAAATGCACACGAGCAGTGTTTGAACAACCGATGCTTAGGCGTGAGTCACGTAACGATGGGAAAACATATTTTGGTAACCAAAATATGTTTTTCGTTATTCGATAAAAAGATAACCTAAAACAATAAGAATAACCTAAAATAAAAAGACCTAAACTAATTTCGGGCGTAAGCTTCTATCTTGAATTAACCGATTAATTCTCTGCGATTCTGTTATATCGATTTGTCAAGTAGGTACAATTTTTTTAATTATTTTATTTACGTATTTACATTGGCATTACAGTCGAGCACTAAAGCGACAAAGAAATATAAAAAAAAAGAAACAAAAAACGACAACAACCAAAATTACACAAACAATCCACTAACTATAACTTAAAATAAACAACTTTACTTATTCCTACGTGTCCTGTCCAATTTTTTTTTCCAAAATTTTAAGCATTTGTTGACGACTTGATGTCTCTATTGTTTTGTTTTCTTCAATACGGTACTGGTTGTCTCGTTTTGACGTAGTATGCCATGCACTTACACATGAAGAACATTTTAAAAATTACGTACAGGGTTAACTAGAAACGTTGTTTTTGTTGCAAGAACATCGATGTTTCATCCCTTATAGAGGTACATCTTCAGGGTGAGTGCTATTTGAGACGCGCACGTTCCGCGTCCCTGCGAGCACTGCGCTCGAGTGCTCATTGCGCACTTTTTCGTTTTATAGTATTGCACTGTTCAGCTTTACTGTAAAATAACCTGTTTTAAACTAATAACTAGTTATTTACGAAAAAAACAGTTGTTAAGTCGTGAACGGTTGTTGCCACTCCCTACGTGTTTCGGTATAATGTGACGCGACGTCATTGACGGGAACTCTGTGTTGTATAATAACGAATGAGGAGGTTTTTCGTTTTTTTTTACCGGTTTTTGAACTTTGGCAGATTTCCTTACGTTTGTGATGGAGCTTTTAATAACTAAGGGTTTCTAAAGATTTTTGTATATATTCATCATCATCATCAGCCCATACACGTCCACAGCTGGACATAAGCCTCCCGCTTACGACTTTGTAAATACACGTATATGTATAATAAGACCTGCTTTCATAAAGAATTATTGATCTTATGATTATTTCCATTCTCGTAAAAAAAAAGGTTAAAATAAAATTCCTTGATAGCTAAGTGCCTCGGTACTTTAAGTCTCGGTAAGTTTTAAATGAAGATCTCTATCATAGGAATAAAGATTTCGAAAAATAAAAGCATTCATGGATCAAATAAGAACAACTTTCCAATATTGACTGGTATTGATATGGACCAGTTGAGCTACCTGTAGATTGCAACAGTCTGCAGTTAGCTCAATTGTTGAAATTGTAAATACTAGCTTAATTTGTTGACATTATTAGATTTTTATTGTTTGCTTTCTCAATAAACTTTCCAATTATTTCCCACAGAATGCGATATAACAAAGAGGAAAACTAAACAAAGAACGTCCAATAAATAGGCAGAATATTCATTAAAACGTCCTCAGCACTCGCCAAAGTCTTATTAATTAGTCAACTTGGAATCAAGATTGGGATGTTTTTGTTTACTAACTTTTTCACGTGCTAAGGATAATAATCATTTATTCCGCTTTTGTTTTATTAAACGATAATTTATACAGGGTGGAGCTCTCGTTCATAAAACTGATTATTGAAGTGTTTTGTAAAGAAGAAAAAACTGACCATCATCATCACCCAGGTTGTCTGGCAGAGATCGCTGTTGAGCGATAAGACCACCCATTGTCACTTACGTTGTTTTTGTCTCATTTGTAAACTGTTTTCTAGTTTTAAGTGTGCAATAAAAGTATTTTATATCTATCTATCAGATTAGCCCATACACGTCCACTGCTGGACCTAGGCCTCCCCATACTACATAAAAACTACCTACCTGCTGGTCAATTCAGATGACGTATCCATGAGTGTAATGTTCAAATTCTATTATTTGAAAATGTAACTTTAGACAATAATAATAAGTAATGTTGAACAATTCACACAGCATTATCTAGCCCCAAGCTAAGCAGAGCTTGTGTTATGGGTACTACTAGATGACTGGTATGCCTACTTAATCCTACATGTCAATGTTTGTGAATATGGATGTTTGTTCCTATTTCACGCAAAAACTACTGAAATGATTGTGCTGAAATTTGGATTTTTTTTTCTAGTTTGGGACCTGGGTATTATACGCTATTTTTTAAAGTGTGTGTGTAATTTTTTAGTTTATCCTAATAAAACCCGGGCGAAGGCGCGGGCAGCAGCTAGTAAAATATATTATATGTACATGTAGTTTTTTTTATCATACTTATAAAATACTAGAGATGAGTCCGGTATTCAATAACTAACTCAGTACCTGTTAGCATGGTCCTAAAATATCTAACGCTATTGTAAAATCCGCATACCGCTAGGGAATAACTGTGCAAAGCGAGCATCGCGCCTAACCGACCGTGAGCCATAACTACCCAACGCTTCAATACCTATACTTACCTAACTATCATCTACGCATAGGTACTAGCGGACCGTTCACCCGTAAAGTTATGTAGCTGCAACAAGTATTTGGTATTTCTAACCAAAACGGTTAGATGGTATTTCTAACCAAATCGGTTAGATGGTATTTCTAACCAAATCGGTTAGATGGTATTTCTAACCAAATCGGTTAGATGGTATTTCTAACCAAATCGGTTAGATGGTATTTCTAACCAAATCGGTTAGAAATATATTGGGTAGAAATCAGAACAGGTATAGAGTATTGTAACGTTATTGGGTACCAGTTGGTACTAGCGGTATTGAAACAAAATACCCAACTAATAACCGGTAGCCAAAATATCCAATAACTCCCATCCTTATAAAATACCCAGAACACCTGGAACAAATATTTGTAAATTGTACAATCATTTGTCTTTGACAAAAACTATTGAACGGATTTTGATGCGATTTTTACCAATCGATAGAGTGATTCACGAGGAAGGTTTAGGTATATAATTTGTCAAGGTTTTGTGTAAATTTGTTGAAATATGACGATAATTGTTAAACTTAACCCGCGCCTGGGAGCTCTCATCGCAAAAGCTGCGCTTTGAGAGTACATAATAATGCTTTACTACTCGTGAGAAGCCGGGGCGGGTTGCTAGTAGTTAAATATATTACTTGCATAGGTAGATAATAAAAAAATACCTACGAAGCGTAAGCTTTAGCATAACGTAAAAAAGTTACATCGTATTAAGTAAAAAAATACGAATCATGAAAAAATATCCATTTCCGCTTAAAATAAATGCACGTCCATTCTTTCATTCGAATATGACACGAGGACAGCAAGGCATGTTATGGACAGTTATTATTACAACACGGAAGGACTCGGGATTGTCTCATGTCATCACAGCAAGGTCTCATTTAATTACATACTCGATACGTTAGGCGTATTTAATTACATTAACAGGATACAAAGGGACGCGTTGGGACTGGTTCTGTTAAATGAGAGCATTCAAACAGGATTATCACATCGCCATCAAAATCTTGTCCAATGGGTATTAATTTTTATCAGACTACAGACTTAGGAGGGTTATTCCGTTGCCACCCTGTATAATGTACGCATTAGATATATATATATACCTACCAGAGGAAGGGCAGCAGCTTCCTTCTGAGTATTTTTAAACACCAACACTGCGATCACCAATCCGCCTGCCAAGCGTGGTGATTATGGCAAATCCCTCCCTACATGGGAGACCATCCACTCGATGGACCGACGACATCGTAGCAGTCGCAGGGAGTCGATGGATGGAGGTGGCTCAGGATCGCTATTTGTGGCGTCGTACGGGGGAGGCCTATATCCAGCAGTGGACGTGTATGGGCTGATGATGATGATGATGAAGATGATGTATTAGATTTTTGACTAGATTTAATAATCCAAATGTTAAGAGAGATTTTATCCTGAACATTGATCCTATCGATTAGTAGAATAGGATAGAATAGAATAGGATAGAATAGGATAGGATAGGATAGGATAGAATAGGATAGGATAGGATAGGATAGGATAGGATAGGATAGGATAGGATAGGATAGGATAGGATAGGATAGGATAGGATAGGATAGGATAGGATAGGATAGGATAGGATAGGATAGGATAGGATAGGATAGGATAGGATAGGATAGGATAGGATAGGATAGGACAGGACAGGACAGGATAGGACAGGACAGGACAGGACAGAACAGAACAGAATAGAACAGAATAGAACAGAATAGAACAGAATAGAATAGAACAGAACAGAACAGAACAGAACAGAATAGAATAGAATAGAATAGAATAGAATAGAATAGAATAGAATAGAATAGAATAGAATAGAATAGAATAGAATAGAATAGAATAGAATAGAATAGAATAGAATAGAACAGAATAGAACAGAATAGAACAGAATAGAACAGAATAGAACAGAATAGAACAGAATAGAACAGAATAGAACAGAATAGAACAGAATAGAACAGAATAGAACAGAATAGAACAGAATAGAACAGAACAGAATATAGGAAACTTGCTGTATGCATTTTAAAACAGCTAAAGTGATTTGATACATGAGATATCAAAAGTACTCGTCTGCTCTCCTGTATGGTATTCAACTACATTTTGTACTTCACACTCCCAGTTGGTGAAAATTAGATAAAAAAGCAAGGTTTGACGAATATTTTCGTAGCTTTCAATTAATTTCAGGTTTTCTTTTTAAAAATGCACCCTGTTCAAACCAAATACATACTACAAACAAAAATCAAACTCCAATCCGAAACAAATATTGCCCTACAATAACACGCTGTAATAACTAAGCACGTATACGGATGTTTCACGTTTAACTCTTTTTAAAATCGGCTTTCGATCGAACAAATCGTTGTATCTACGGTTGCGGTGGTGTAGACATGAGTATGTGGAATTTTACCCAGAGCGTAGATCAGGTAACCTGGAGTTTGAAGATTTTTTTTTATAACATTAGCGTAGAAAAAGATTGTGATTTTTAATGACTTTTTTCGTGCTGCTGGAATCATCTTTAATCTAAATGATCTAAGCGATCGTATTAGATTATTGGCGGTAATTTTCAGTCCCTTCGAATCCTTATCTTTGCGGCTTATGCCAACCTAGTTTTTAGAAACCTAAAATATTCTTAGCGACCTCGCTAAGAATATTTTAGGTGCCAATGCGTGCTGTTGCCTATCATGCTGCTGAGCTTAGTACCTAGGTATAATATAAAGTCCGGATTGACACCTGAAAATAAAACTGAAAATCGCAATCAAGCTTTGATTTTTGTTTCGATCAGGGTTCGAGTATCGCCTTTTTGTTCCTGGTAAACTGGGTGTTTTCAATGTAAAAAAAAATCATACACGTATATGTAGTATACATCAGTATAACAACATCATATACATGCCTAAGTATAAATCCGTATAATAACTTCACATTATAATTACATCAGTACAAATAATTTCTAAATCTTACACAATATTTTCATTTTCATTAGCTTACATATACATAATATGTAATATACATAATAAAATAGGTATATAGTATTTCATAAATTTAGCAAAATTTTACATAGGCATTGATATTCGAAGCAGAAAAATATATCTTTTATACTTGGTTATGCATTGTAATTACATTGTAATTTTTAAAGCACAGGCTCGATATAAATAGCTCTACATATTTTCATTTTTATTTAATTGTGTCCTGTGTACTTACAATTAAGATTAGTTATGTTGTTATGACATAATTATCTGTTTGTATTAGCAGGAGAAGCCACTAGCTCCTGAAATACAGTTTTTAAACTAGTTCTATGGACTCATTTTACATCTATCACTAATTCACTACCTATTATGTCAATAAATAATATTTTTACTTTTACCACATTTTACTTTACTTTACTTTATTTATCTATTTGATCATGAGATTTATACCTAGTTTGTATTTTTGTATGTGATATGGGTCTTTTTGTGCCTATATTAAATAGATTTAATTTTTAATTTTATTATAATGTCATTAATGACATGGAGTTGAACTGATGATAGAGCTGGATGATGGCCAGGTGAACTCTAATAATTTTTGGTCTCGATTGATTTGTCTTGAGTTGATAATATGCAGGTATTTGGTTCTAGATAATAAAACTTGCAATTATTTTATTTCATTTATTTATTCTTGTGTGGAGACCGCGACTCGGCAAATTAGGGTAAAATGCCCTCCGGCCGGTGGGATGTACATAGACCAGCTAAACGTCCGATTCTACGGCAAGCTGAAGACAGGCTGCTATGGTACTCATTAGAAGAGGCCTATGCCTATAAGTGAACTATTATGGACTGATGATCATACTGTGACTAAGTTTGATATGCCTACCCGATACGCCATTCCAATTTTGCAGCCTGAAACACAGATTTTGTTCAATATAACGCCGATTGCGTGTACCTACGTACCCGGGCGAGTGTTAATATTATCTTGTTTGCCCGCGGTTCGCGCCGTATTCACAATTTCAATATTGTTTTTCCTTTATAACGCTTATAGCAATGTCCGAGAGTACACAATTACACAACGCTTGCCAACCTGCTTAATTTTGCACGAAAAACAATAAAGCGAATTTGATTTTAGCTTGACACGTTTTGTCCACGACGACTGAAAATCCCTGTATGTAAGCATTACTCTGTTTTCTTTCCGTTATCTGTTTTGCTGCCGTATTTTATTGGTATTACATGCAATAAATATAGAAAAATACACGTAGTCACTTAGACCTTGATCCTTGAGGTCTGCCTCAAAGAGAATACAGTCTGCCTATCATTGAAAATCATAAAACCATAGAGATATCAGCAAGTTTTTACTCTATGCATAAAACACTTCTCGAAAAATATGTATAGTTGTCATAAGAGGTACGAATCGTATGAATTAAAAAGTTTTTGATAGTTTTTGTAAAAAATCTAACAAGAGAGACAAAAATACACGAACCAAAATTTATGAAGATATGTATAGTATCTACAGCGAACGATGAATGGTTAATATAGGTAATTTTTTGAAGAAGATCGTCGCGATCCTTTTTTGTTTTTCGTATACTGGGAGGCCTGTATTTGTGACGTCAGCGTGGATAATGAGGGCTGTTCAATGCTTTAAAAAATGAATCACGCGTTTTATTTTTACACTAGATTTTTGACATTACACAAAATACAAGTGTAAATGTCAATTGCCATAAAATAAAGATCAAAATAACTTTCTGTTTCCATCGTTTTGGCAGATTTTAGATACTTGAGTTTCACACAGTGCCATCTATCTGACTATAGAGTTAGATATATAGTGTGGTGGTGTCCATAGGGCCACACTTTTTTTATAAAGGTCGCATTGAAAAGCACTCATAGTATGAAAAAACAAAAGAAAATGAAGCCGGCTTTAAAAAAATTCTCTACTTAAAAATTTATCAATTCATTTAATTTAATTTTTTTTATTTTATTTAATTTCTACCAACCTCCTCCTCATTTGCACGTCCACTGCTGAACTGAACATACCTCCCCGAGCAGGATTTTAACTACAATCGCCACCCGTGGTAGGTGGAACCTACATACAATAAGCAGAAAACACATTTAATTTTGTCTGCCAAGATAATACGTTTATAGCTAATTCGCACGATGAGAGGAGCAATAACGTGCGATAGATGTAGGAGGCTATTGTACGTTGTAGAACGCTATAATACATGTAGGTACCTTGCACTAATGCAATTTTGATTGCCCTTTGAGCGTAATGATAACACGATAGAGTGAACGATGAGTTGCAACTATTCAGCATGGAGCTCGAATAGAACGATGCTAATTACTCTACAGGGTATTCTCAGACATAAATATGTGAAACATGTAAAAACCTTAAGGTTTTAAGCTAAGGTGTAAAACGTTATATGAAAACCTTAAGGTTTGTACACGTTTTACATATTTACGCAAAATTGTGATGAAGTTCTTCTATAGGTAATCAATCAAGTAATTTAATCAATTAGTAATTTTGTGACATTTGTGATGACGTGGCAAACACGTGGAAAGATTATTATAGTTGTATAACAACTCTTTCAAACATAGGTACATGGTACAGGTAATTTTTTTTAAAAGTGGCTTCTTATAGGCAAATTAAATAGCACTTATGAAGCTTTTAAAAACAAATTGAAAACATATTATTTATTGATAATTTTTGATCTACATAGATTTCACCCATTGTGGGGATCGGAATTGTTCTGGGGAAATCCTTTATAATCAGCACGACGATGACAAGGTTTTCACGGTATTTACGAATTTAGAAAATAGGAGGTGGTTCTATGTTTGGCTATAAGTATATGTATCCTTTTTATGTATATCCGTTGATTTCTCCACCATTTATGAACTGATTTGGATGATTCTTTTATAGTTGTATAGAAAATGATCACGAGGTGGTCCCATAAAAAATGTATTCCCAAAAAATTTATAATTATCCCGCAAAACGTATGAAATCTGTTTAAAACTTCGGTATTCGAAGGCGGTTTTTATTTTTTCAAAACCATCAATTATATTGTCTGAATAATATTGCATTACCTCCCTATGAACACCATCTGATTTCAGCTTGATTCAAGGCTTAGGTATTTGTATCATCTAGAGGCTAGACAATTCACCTGGAAGCCAAAAACAGAGTATCAAATTCACAATTTTGGCTTCCAGGTGAATAACCTCTATGACTTTGTGTTCGTTGATTCTATTTAAAAGCTAAATAATTAAGAACCCACCACCAATTGTTTAGTTTTCATTTTATTTCATCAGCGCGTAGGTAGACCTCTACTTGACTTTCTTTATTGTATCGTCCAATATTGGGCATGAGGTAAGCTTTTCAGTCAGACCAAACAAAACATATATTTATTTAGGGTGTTATGTAGTACCTACCTAAAACGGACTGCGCAAACGCTGAAAAAGACGGTAACGCATCGCCCAACCCCTGTGGATAGCACTTCCATTGCCGCTGCATGCAGTTGGATATTCGCGTCTAGGGCCATGAAAGTGTAAACTTGCATGCAAGTCTGTTTGCCATAGCAAAAATTATCAATTTTAAATTTCAGTCAGATATAAGTTTTGAGGTAAAGAGGTAACAAAATCCTAACATCGCTTTCATGTACGTATAAAACGTCTGCTGTGATTTATTCGTTTATCCACCCAAGTCGATCGAAGGCAAAATAATTTTATTGTTTTGAAAAAACTAAAAATCGACGTCTAGTCCCTCAATTTTTCATTGTTTTTAAGATTTGTATAATAATCACTGACTACTCAGGAATACATACGAATCAGGAATAAAAAAAATATGGAAACATGTCCGAATTCACGGAGATGTCAACAAATATACATAAAAATAAACAAACATCCAGCCGAACACAGAACATCTTACTTTTTTTGAAGTCGGTTAAAAATACTACTTGTTAGGTTTATTAACACTAGTTAGATTCAACCAATGAAGTAGTATTAAAGTCATTGCATTCAACCGTTAAAATCACATCAACTCTCTAATACCTAGAGACAAACTGGCTAGGCGGCTGTCATGTCTAGATTAAACGAGCCAATGTGGTGCAATTTCATTAAGCCACGACGGGAATGAGATTTCCTTGCCAGTTAGGGATTTGGGATTAGACACTCATTGGTCTGTCACTTGTAATACGGTATATTGGTTTTGGGCAGATACATATGTCACAAGTAAATTTACCGCCAAATAGGCAGTAGGTACGTCTTGGCTGATGTTCTAATGTTGTTTTAGAATTTTGTGAAAATGACTAAGTAACTTTTGCCGTTTTTGAGGGTTTTGCCATAAACACCATGGCGGAGGCGGATTGGTGATCGCAGAGTCAAAAACGGTCAGCAGCTTCCATAATTGTATTTTTTGTGGGTAATTAAAATATCGCTCTCTGTTTTGTAGTGTCATAATATACAGAACGAAGCTGCTGCCCTATCTCTTGGAGGTTTTCTTAGTCAACTCTCACAATATCCACGAGTTGGAGTATCCAATTCTTACACCGTGACCGCCACAGCAACTTTTATTCATTTAGAACAAATTGTTAATACCTATAAGTGTCCAAAGCCAAATCAATAAGGAGAATCCACCGTTGCGAAGAAGACACTGTCTTGCCACAATAAAAGCACAATTCCTGGCAAGAGCTCGCTTCTAGAATGCAAATCGTCGATTTCGAGTTACAAGGATACGCTCATTTACAAACTTGCTGCATATTTTTGCATATAAACTTGTAAATATTAAAATATACTAGAGGATGTGAACATTTGTGAATGCGGAAAGGAAACGAGTCGTGAATGCGGACAGTTTTTGTGAATTATGTCTAGT
Organism: Eupithecia insigniata; assembly: GCA_947859395.1. Taxonomy (NCBI): domain Eukaryota; kingdom Metazoa; phylum Arthropoda; class Insecta; order Lepidoptera; family Geometridae; genus Eupithecia; species Eupithecia insigniata. Next base: position 4,663,451 of record OX402009.1, on the reverse strand, counting down.
ATGGGGCGAAATAGGAGTTTAGCACACACACGGTATACGTGTTTTTAAATCAAAACCGTCTCGTTGCTCGTTACAAGCACCTTCTTTCCCCATACTGACTGCACGAATGCTCGCTGTGTCATAGGTACCTACGTTACATTACGCTCCTTACGCGACAGTAACGCCGATCAGTACACACATAGAAACAACATCATCATCAGCATATATTAGTCCACTGGTGGACATGGGCCTCCCGTAGGTAATGAGCGCCATAGCACCCTGTCTTTAGCTTGACGCATCCAGCATCTGCCTGCAGTCTTTCGCAGATCGTCAGAAGGCGTTCTACACTACGTTTGCCGAGTCGCGGTCTCCACTCAAGAGCACGTTTACCCCAGCGGTTGTCGGTTCTTCGCGAGATATGGCAGGCCCACTGCCACTATAACTAGCAAATTTTTTGAGCTATTTCGATATCTTTGGTTCTGTCCTTCAGAGAGACTCCGAGCATAGCTCTTTCCATAGCTTGCTAAGCGACTTTGAACTGGTGAACCAGCCTCACTGTGAGCGCCCACGTCTCAGCTCCGTAGGTCATGACGGGTAGGACGCACTGATTGAAAACTTTAGTTTTCAAGCATTGTGGTATATATGGACGACGAGAAGACTCGACGTAGTTTCCCAGATAGAAACAGATACATGACTCTAATTAAGAAGATTTCACTTTATTGCTGTGTTTTTAAACTTGGAATCTCGGGCCATGAAGTGACTCGTTTCATTTATTTCCATAGTATAGTTCTTTGTCATTTTTCTACTGGGTCACAAATTGTCCCAGTAGTTCTATGTGCAATAAAAATACAGGGTGCCGCGTAACATGTATGTATTATTAAGTCAAAAGGGGGTATTTCTGGAACTGAGGAGTCAATATTCGTTCTACGTATTTTTTTTATTAAATTTAAATTGCGTTGAAGGTTGATAGTTGAAAAGTGTGATTTTTTACCGTGAAGATTCGTATGTAGAATAGAATAGAAATACTCTTTATTGCACACCAAGATAGAATAACAAAACAGGAAAACACAAGAACACAGAAATAGTTGCACAATGGGCGGCCTTATAACTAATAGCGATTTCTTCCAGGCAACTTTTTATATTATGTAATGAGATCTTCTTCAAAATTAAAATTAACATCTGTTAAGAAGGCGAAATAAATAAAAAACCGCGAAAGACGTAACCAAACTTTTACTATTTAATAGCAGAAAGTGTTAAAAGTAGAGTATAGTACTCACACACAACACCACACACAAAGCTTACCGGCGTCTGTGTTTCCCGATACCTATAATCTAGAGGTCTTCAAGGCTAGAGTGCACAAGATTCTTCTAGGCAAGCGTGATACATCCTCGGCCGTAACACTTGCCATCAGGTGAGATAGCGGCCAAACGCAAGCCTATAAAATGCAAGGAAAAAATTGCTAGACAGCTTTGTTTTGGCATTTAATTTAGCAGCTAGTTTAATTTGAGACAGCTGTGTTTTTGGTCTTGCCTAAGACAAAATGTCGTCTTGGGCGTGATTAAATCCCTCCTGCGCTCAGTATTCTAGTAACTCCCTCGCTACGCTCGTAAGTATTTATAGTATCCTGACTTGCGCTCGGGATTCACTGACGCCTCGTGACGCCTTTCGTCAAACTAGCGGCTCTGCTTTGAGCCCCCGGTGCATAATTCTAAGAAATATTATAAATGCGAAAGTGTGTTTGTTTGTTTGTCCTTCCTTCACGCCGTAAATAAGCAACCAATCGACTATATTTTTGGAATAGAGTTAGTTGACAGGATGGAGAGTAACATAGAATACTTCTTGCCCCGGTGAAACATCAAATTCCCATGGGAGATTCACGGGAAAAAAGACCTTTTTATCCTCTAGATATGAAATTCGTATTTAACGCGGGTGCAATTGCGGGGAACAGCTAGTCTACTATAAGAAGCAGGGCTATCAGAGTCGTAATCAGTCGTATGTTACATTAAAGCTTAATATGGGACAACAGAATTAATTGGAGGCGTTCACGTATTGGTAATAAAGCTTGTTTTGTTTGTCATGGGCAATCTCCTGAACAACTAGTGTGTTCTGTTTAAGGCAATTAGTGTATAGTGTAAGCATGTTTAAATTTATATTGTAATTGGAAATGTTTGACAGCGGGCAAGTCCACTATGTCAAAATGGTGTCCTCTGGGACGTATCGTTTATTTTGTGAAATATTGTTAGTAAGCTTCAGAAATTATTATAAGCAAAGGTCTATTGACATAAAAACTAATAGTGATTTAAGTTTTATTTATAATTAAAAGTAATTATTTTCAGACCAGAAATAAGGTGTTATTGATTTCCTCTTCACTTAAATTTTTTATCTACTAATATTATAGTGAGTGAATCGCGCAGACTATTTTTGCTAGTTCTTGATTGATGGGTTCTTTTTCTACGCTTTATTAGAATGCAGCCAATCACAGCCAATGCGGCGAAAATAGTTTGACCGTGTCATTTCAGTTCTTTAGCAGTATAACAAGGCTCTAATAAAGCATACGTACCTACAATGAGTACTAACGTAGGACAAGAGCAGCCCACATGATATAGGTAGGTGCCCCTACTTCTCATCTACTTTATCTTTGTAAAACCTGGTTCCCCACAACTCATGCGGGCTTGCTTTCAGAGACAGTAAGAGCATCACATGGCGTTAAGGCGATTAAAAATACACACTACATTACGCGGCGCCCCGCGCGCCGGCAGGGGCGCTTATCGCAGCTTTCCGGGAGAGCGCGTACTGCGGCGGTAATTATTTCGGATCTTTCAGACATTGCTTGTAAGTGTTTGTTTTTGGTAAGAAAAGGTTTTCTTTTCTTGTTTGATTTATCTTTTACACATGTTTTGCAGCCGGATTGTACCTGTTGGAAGATAGTTATCACTACATATGTATGTAGTTTATAACAAAGTCGCTTCCCGCCGTCTGTCCCTATGTATGCCCTATGTACGGATTTTGATGCGGTTTTATAATAGATAGAGTGATTCAAAAGAAGGTTTACATATATGTATAATTTGGTATCAGCATTGCACCCGTGCGTAGCCGGGGCGGGTCGCTAGTTGTATTTATGATTTGATATATGAACTTTTACACAAAGATAAGAGAATAAAGTCGTCATTGGTCGATGCAATTGTTACCTTCTAATTACTTTCCTGACAGATCAAACCCTGGTCTTGGCCTTCGACACAATAAGCGGCCACCGGCTTCTGTCCTGCGCCACCTTCCTCCAGCCCGGTGCGAAGATTTGAAGTGAGCGAAGGTCCTCCTCTACTTTGTCCTTCCACCTGAGGGCCTACTCGGAAAACGGAATTCAAAGTTTCTGATTCGTTTTCAAGCAAACGTTAATCTTATGCAAGCGACATAAGAGTTGGTTTTGCACAAAAACGAATTCGTTTTTCCTTTTCTGAGTAGGCCTGCTGTATCTTGACTGACCGGCGCGTTGCTCCAAGCAAAGCTCGTTAGATTTAGTGGTTGTTATAAAACGTAAACCAACCTTTTTCACGTTTCCTTAAAGTTCAATATAAAAATTCGCTCATCAAAAAATTTATTCGGGTATTGTCTATCTTCTTGCTAAATCTAATTAATTTTAAAACTAAATTAAGACAATTTCCCCCTAGAAAAATCCGTCAACAAAGCGCAAACAAAATACTTTTAGTTATTGCTTAGTGAGGGAGGTTTATAGGTGGGACCATAGACCTAGATTTTTCTACGTAAATCTATGGGTCGCCACTGTATCTTATAATTTTTTGTAAATATGTTGTTCACAGGTAACTTTCGTTAAGTCATTTTGATAAGACAATTATCTACTTCTAGTTTGTAACGCAGTTTTGATTTAGTTCTCTTCATTTGAACCTTCTAAATTCGGCGATTGTCCAACTTTAATTTAACTTTATGTGCTTAAAACTTTAAATTATATGAATGCATAGCATACTTAATATACACAATGTCACTTAGCCGTGAAGGGCATTAATTAGCTTTTTTGTTGCTAGGTTTTTGTAATTCACTTTGTAATAATATAAGCTGTAGGTCTTTCTTAAAAATAAATAATTAAATAAACCCTAAAGTGATATTTAATGTCGTGAAGTAGTAACAGACAGCAAGAAAGACAGCTTAGACAGCTTTAATATCAGAATATACGAAACTAAACAGTATGAACAGCATTCGGTAGATATAAAACCCAACGCTCAATTTAATTAGACAGTCGACGCTACCCAAAGTAAAAAGATACGATCCCAAAAATAAAGCTAATTAGAACTATTATCTTGATGAAGCAGAAATATCTTTTTCTGTTGGCATAAGGTCAAATCGTATTTCATTTGGTCCCTTCTCATTATTTAAGGATTCTGTAGCTTAATAGTATTATGTTTTTAACATTCCTTTATTCGATTCAAGATCGAGTAGAGTCTATAGAATTTCCTTATTTTATCTTAAGCTGCTTTCAGATTAAGTAACATGCTATTATAGCTTTTTTATACAGGGTTATTGGTAAATCACTGACAGACACTACGTGAACTGTAGGTTTTGCCTATCATCGCTTATTCCCAGTTGTCTTGTGCAGTTGTTCTGTAGATGACAACTGGGATAACTATGTCCTCGTTGTTCTTTGCACCCATAATTATTTTTGCAAAAATGTCATCACGAATACGTTTTTCAAGACGCTAGGTCGCATTCTCGATTTTGGTATTGGTAGTAGGTACATACCACCTTTAATTAAAACTGCATTCTCGTTCGACACAACGAGCAACTCATCAAAGACAAAGCCTCGATAAATATCGTAAAAATTCTGGCTATAGCCAGAATTGCCTTCCTGGCGTCTTCACGAACATGCTAGTTATGATGGGCAGAAACGGCAGTTCGAGCAGTGTCAGTGAATTACCAAAAACCATGTTTAACAATGTTACAAATCATCCATACTGATTTTGTTTATAAATCGTTCACACTGATACAACATCCTACTATCCTACTTCCATGATCACGGGCCATATAGTGACCAGGTCCTATGTGAGGTATGCGTGGAGCTAAAGCCAACAGCACAGAGGCCCTTTATGAGGAGTAATCTAAAGGCGAGAGCTACACATAGCGGGCATCATCCTTTGTTGCACAATATGATATACCCGATGATGATATCCGCCAGCCCTCCTTAAGTATAGTGAAATAACTGTAGAATAAAGCAGTATCTCATAGACAAGTAATCTATCAGCTCGTAATATGGGAGCTCGCGTTCGTCCCGATATTTTTTGAGTAGACAAATTCGCATCACTATTATTAAAAATAAACTAAGATGTTCTAAATTTAGAAAACAACAAAACGTTTTAGGCTTGCCTGTAAAACAATTCATCCAAACAAGATCCTTTAATACCTATGCATTTAAAATAAAAGTGAAGAGTACGTAACATAGACATTGCAAGGTCGCTTTTGTACCAGCTGTGAGTTAAAAAGCACTCTATGTTTGTAAACTTAGGGACCAAATTAAGTGTATGGAAAACTTGGCAACTGCTTAGTGGATAGTGGAAACTTAGCGGTGGCTTAAGTAGAGTATTATGGCGTTTTTGGTATTAGAATTTGAAAATGAAATGTTCTAATAAGTTTGGATATTCAGAATTTGTTAGGCGAAGGCTTAGCGGTGCCCCGGTCACTAATGTGATGGTCCCTCCTGTGAGCATATTTGTCTGTCTGTCGGTGACCCTATATTTTAATTTATTGATTTTTAACTTTCTGTTTAACTTAGTTTTACTCTTCATTTAATTAATTTTTTAATTGTATTTTATTATCTTTGTGTATTTTAAATGTAATTTTATGAGTCATGTACTTGAAATAAACATTTATTTTTTATTCTTTCTACTAAAAAATTAAAAAAGTAGCCATGGCTCGGTTTTTCATACATTGCATCAATCAACTGAGATAGGTGGTAGGTATACCTATCGACTGTTTCTTCATTTCGTACATCAGATGTACACTTAAATGAAAAAAAAAAAACAGCCAAGTGTGAGCGCACACGAAGGGTTCTGTATCATCGTTCGAGAAAGAAGAAGAACCCCAAAACAGATTTTTTGGTGGATAGTTATGAAACTAAAGAGCCAACAGGACGCGGTCAACCACCCAAGTACTGACTGCGCCCAACCCAACGGTGCTTAATTTCGGAGATTAGTTATGAAATTTGCCCCTTAAATATTTAATTTATTTTGTTTTTATTGTTATGTTTAAGTACATGATTATTTTTGTGTTATTTGTTATTATAGTGGTAATTAACATTCTGTAGAAATTTCAACTGCCTATTACGGTTCAAGAGACACAGCCTTGACAAACATAGAGCAGAAAATGCCGAACAAAACATGTTTTTTTTTGTATGGAACCCTTGCATATTTATTTTATTTTTATGATTTCTTATTATAATGGCACTAGAAATACACATAGTGACAATTTCAAATGTCTACTTTTACGGTTTATGAGATACAGCCCGCTGATAGACGGACATACATACAGCGAAGGCGTAATAGGGTCCCGTTTTCACCCATTGGGTACGAAACCCTAAAAAAGCCTTTTAGAACAACTCGCTCGATCTTCTAACATCGTCCAGAGTGCCTGACAGATTCGCCCACGCGAGCGCCTCTCACAATCCATTAGACGCGACACCGACGACTCACCTAAAACGATTTTGCGACTTCACAAAAATAGCGGAGCTTTGTCGACATATTAACCGTTGGATGCACTCGGCTTAGAGTCCGAGATTTTGTCTGCCTCGTTTGATCTTCCAAATGTAGCTAAGTTGGGACGCAAAGATAGAAAAATTACGTGATATTCTTTTGAATAATATTTACTAGTGTGAAACATGTCAATTTTAATGCTTTTTAGCTTTGTTGGTGAGTAGGTACATATGTATGTCCAGTACCATTTTGTACAATTTAATTAAACTTAAAATAATTATTTCAGTATAATTATTCACATTTATTTATTTGATTATGTATTTATTTTAAAACGTCTGTAACGGGTAGGACCTCTAATGGGGCACCATGTACTGCTGGTGCCCCATTAGAGGTCCTACCCGTGCTACGGTCGTTCTTTCCTCTTTCACTTAAGTCTATGTATGTATATATGAATAAACAATATATCTATGATAAAGATAGATAAAGATAAAATTATATTTATCTTTATGTATATCATCATCATCATCAGCCCATACACGTCCACTGCTGGACATAGGCCTCCCCCGTACGACGCCACAAATAGCGGTCCTGCGCCGCCTCCATCCATCGACTCCCTGCGACCGTTACGATGTCGTCGGCCCATCGAGTGGATGGGATCCCATGTAGGGGGGGATTTGCCATAATCACCACGCTTGGCAGGCGGATTGGTGATCGCAGTGTTGGTGTTTAAAAATACTCAGAAGGAAGCTGCTGCCCTTCCTCTGGTAGGTTCCCTTAGTCGGCTTTTACGACATCCACGGGTTGAGTTGGAGGGGTCGATATTCGTACGCCGCGACCCCACGGCTTTATGTATATATGAATAAACAATATATCTATGTGATTTATTGTATCATATACAACAGTCATCTAGTAGCCATAACACAAGCTCTGCTTACCTTGGGGCTTCATGATGCTATATAAATCGTCCAGCACTTTTTGTATTTATGGAAGCGTCCACTTTTTAATATACTGCAAAAAAAATAGGCTACCTGAAGGTTAAGCGTTTCTGTCTGAAATTGATGAGCTGATACTGAAATTAACCTTTGACATTGAAACTGAGTACACAGGTTACCTAATCAACTAAAGTATATTGAAAACGTAAAACTTCCCGGAAGTGACATTAAAATTTTTGTCACAGTTAAGTCACACATTGCAGAACTAGACGTGTTTTTCCGAAAAAAAATGGGTACATAAAAACTTTTAATTCATTATCAGTACTGAATTTATTTTGAGTATTCTTGGATTGAGCCATGTGTCTCTATGAAAGAAACAGCTAGATATGTTTATATCAGTTTACGATAAAAATACTGCGGTTTTCATAATATTTTCTTTGTCAAATGTGCTTCTCTTAATTTTTAAAGTGCAATTGAAATTGAAAGAATATCAAGTAAACTTCAACGATATAATCCAAATGATGTTCATGTTCGCCTACATCGAATAATTGATTTCTGTTTATCCTACAAATTCGAAATAATACTTCGAGAGAGTTAATTATTTTCTTTTGTACGTGAAGATAGATTCACTGCTTGGAAGTCCCACTAACAAATAAAATTAAAAAAAATACTAGCTTCGTTCATCATCGTTTCGTTTTTGACTTCCTCAGGCGATTATCTTGCGTTATTTAGTGTATTTGGGTGGTGGAATCCCTTTTTGTATAGCTTGGAATACATTAACATTTTTGCAGATATGATGACGGTTTTGTACGCGGTCTCTATTCTTATGCAAATAGAGTGCAGATTAAACATCTTGGTTCGTTATCTGGACACAGTCTTAGCGTAATGCTAAAACTGTGTCCACTGAAGTTGCAAGCGGTGGTATATTGGAAGCAAAGGAAGTTTTACTGAAACGGTCTAGAGCTGTTTTGTCTGGAACTTCTGAGATATTGTTTCTTAATAAGAGCTATTTGCTTTTGGTGGAGCAGGTGGCTTATATCAACAAAGCTTACGGCGTTCACGTGAGTAATTAGATCTTATATTTACTAAGTGCTTCTATGTCATCTGGATCTTAATGTGGTTCTATAGAAAGTTCTGGATACGGCTGGCATTGTCTTAAATTTTTAATGTTTTTTTTTTATCGGTACGATACAATTCCGTCATACATACATCTATTTATCTTTGGTATCATTGAAAAAAATAATATTGCTACAAAACCGGCCAAATGTGAGTCTACTCGCACATGGAGGTTTTCGTACCATCGTACATAACCATTTCGCAAAAGAAACGGTATTTTTTTAAATCGAAAAAGCAATCGCTAACATGACGCCGTCACCCATCCAAGTATCCCATCCGCGGCCGACGACGATGCATAGTGATTGACACTAGCGCCACTCTTAATTTTTTCTTGTATATTATTGTTACGGAAAGTAATTACCAAAATATCTAGTTAAAAACTAAAACACGACTACATAAAAGTCTTAAACAAGCGTTCACCTACATAATATTGTCCTTATCATTTTCTATTGACACTTAGGTAGTCGGAGGACTGTATTACTAATAGTACCCTAGGTATATGGGGTGGGTGCCTCCCCATAAACCTAGGACAATAGGTGAACGCTTGTTTAAGACTTTTATGTAGTCGGTTTTTCGTTTTTAACTAGATTGTTTTACACCTTTCTGATGATAGCTTGAGAATCATTAACCTCACAAAAGTTTTAGAAACGGTTTTGGAAAGTAAACCAAGTCCTTTGCAACGATACCACACACGAGCATATTTACTAACATTGAGATTTTCGACCCTTACCTTAGACTTCCACTATCTCGTTAGACCCCCATTTTTATCTGACGTCACATAATCTATAACCATCGGGCTATTAAGACGAATCATACGAAACCTCATTTGTTGTAATTGGACCAGTAGTTTCAGCGTTACGTGGGACCATAAAAATCGGCTACATACATACAAACATACATACATACATAGGGTGTCAAACTTATAACCCTCGTCCTTCGGTAGTCGGGTAAAAAGTTCTCGACGCCATGGATTTAGAATTACTTTGAAAAATGTATGTTTGAATTGAACTGATTTTGATATATGTACATAGGTTTGGAAATACCTTAGTGGTCCAAAGAAAGCACTGGTTTACTGGTCTAATGATCGCAACCTTCCCCTACTTACCTACGTTATCCATGTTGACTTTACTATATTTGTGGTTATTAGCAAACGGGTAGGAAGGGTGATTTGTCTATGATCGTTGTAACGTATTTACTTGGGACGGGTTAGATCTTGACCTTGAAACTTGCCTAGTAGCTGGAAAATCTTGGAATCTTAGGAGTGTGGTGAGTCAAAGCGATTTAATATAAAACACTGTAGGTAATTCATAGGCCCTGGATGCGGAAAGCTGAAGATAGTGTGCTGTGGTGCTCATTAAGCTTCCAGTGGTCGCGCGCGGTCTCTGAGTCCGCAACGAACTCTTGATATGTTTTTTATAATGATTTATACATAATAAAGACTTCTTTTGATTATAAGGATATGTCTATGTCTGTATTATGAGACAATGTCGTAAAATATTATTTGTCTTCTGTAACCAGACACGTAATATTGCAGAATCATAGACAGCGCGCGATTACTTATGTACCGCGCAAGGGCGCGACGCCTCGAAGGTAAAGGGACGCCTATGTCCAGCAGTGGACTATTATGGGCTGGACGTTGGCGTTGTTACACCACCGAACCTCCAAATGCAAGTTAATCCGTAGAACCGCTATTGCTCCTGATCTCTCTCCGGACGTATCAGTCTGCCATCGCATCGGATTATGAGAGTGAGGGCCTAAAATTGCACCTGTGTTTGCACACACACTTGTGCACTATTATGTGTCCTGCGCACATCACTAGTTGAGACTGGCTGAAATTGTGATAGAAGAACATCATAATGGGCTGATGATAATGGTAGATTTGTGTGGCCTAGGTATATAAATAATAATAATGACATTAAATTTTCTTATGTTTTTCAGTTTCTGATCTTCAGCTTTACTCTTCTGTTAAACTTGACAATTAACAAGACAAGATAATAACGTTGTTCTTTATGAATGTACTAGCGACCCGCCCCGGCTTCGTACGGGTGCAATGCTGATACTAAAATATAAATTTTATTTATTCGAAATCTTACGGCTAGACATGAAAATCAACATGAAATTAACAACAACATTATAAACCTTCCTCTTGAATCACTCTATTTAAAAAAAAAACGCGTCAAAATCCGTTGCGTAGTTTTAAAGATCTAAGCATACATAGGGACAGACAGACAGCGGGAAGCTAATTTGTTTTATACTACGAGTATGTATTGATAGTCAAGTGGGTTTACTACGAAACTCATTTGTGTTTTTCCAACACAAACTAGGTTTGTAGTTAACCCGCTTACATTCATAATGAATTCGTCTAACTACGAATGTTTTTATTTACACACATTATTCACAGAAAGCAATATCTACATTTACTTATATTATAAAAGCGAAAGTAACTCTGTTTGCATGTGCGTCTGTTACCTTTTCACGCTTAAACGGCTAACGGTTTGAAAAATTCATCCTACTATTCATTATAAACGTCAAAGTTTGTATGGATGGATGTACGGATATTTGTTACTCTTTCACGCAAAAACTACTGAACCGATTAGGCTGAGATTTGGTATGGGTGTAGTTTGGGATCTGGAATAACATATAGGCTATTTTTATCCCGATAAAACGCGGGCGAAGGCGCGGGAAGCAGCTAGTTATGAATATAAGCGGCGAGTACCGCACTCACACTGATAAACTCCCTCGTTAAGGGATTAAACGTTTTGTGTTCTTCCAACACAAAGTAGGTTTGTAGTTAACATTTATAATGAATGTGTGTGAACTTAAAAAAAAGTAACTACTTATAGCTCTGCTTACTTTGGGGCTAAATGAAGCCATTTGAAATGTTCACCAATAAAAAAATTAAAATAAATAAACATTAATAATATAAATACAGTGAGTTGATTAATGAACAAGTGGTTCAAAAACTCGTTTAAATCACAGTCATAAATAAGCGAGCATTCATTTGGTAGAACAAAATCTAAAGGTAGGTAATTATTCACGAAATTCACTAATTACGTGACTCAGCCAAACCAGAAAATGTTGATAAGGGTTCTGCTAAAGCTAGGTTCAGACTCTGATAACCTCTCTGATTACTTTGATGATGGTGTTTTCTCAAAAGAAGCCCCTGTTTACTGTAGAACTCAATAGATGGCGGGGGATCTTACGCAGAGAGGAATAGATAGCAATAACGGAAACTCGTGACAAGATATATACTGTCTCTACAGGGTCTGTGTCACTATTACTTTGATACTCCCAAAGTAAAAAGTGAAGCCGTTTCACTTCGCAGTAAAGTCGTTTTTTATTTTTGAATATACAGGGTGCCACGAAAAGGGTGTACTTAGCCGAAAGGGGGTGATTCTAGACATCGAGGGGTTCCACTTGTAAATAACGGTTTTTGGAAAATCTAATATTTTTGTGCAATACATTATGCTTTTTTCTTCCTGTTCGTGTTATTTTTCACGTACATACCTCTTGCTTTATTTAACAAAAGTAATTAGCAAACCCAGTGTTTTGTTACGCAATTTGTTCCAACAAAAAAATTAAATGACAATGTGAACGAAATGACTGTTTAACCTAATGATAAGTTTTTTGCGTGTTTGTAAATTAATTAACACTTAGTTTCTCTCTGTCATGATAGGCAAAGTTATACAGTTTTATATACTGACCATAAAAAAACTAAGGACCAAATTTGCAGGGTCGGTTCAGATTCGGTCATTAGTAACAAATAGGACATTTTTTTTTCTTTATAAGAAATCCAGCTGCTCATACAAACTATTAAAAAAATTAAAAAATAGAAGCAGAAGGATATTTATAGGTTTTCACGAGTAATATTGAAAAATCCACGGGTTTGTTAAAACTTATAAACTAAGGTTTTTGTTATTATAGCGCGCAAGCGCTCGCACTCGGGGTAATCTCAAAGAAATTAAATGATATCCCAAAGATTTTCAACTCGTCTGGTATTTTTCGTGGCGCAGTCAGCGCATTCCCATATTGAGGGGAAGGTCGCGGGATCAAGTCCCGCCTAAATCGTGTATTTTGGGATATCATTTAACTTATAGCTTTAGTATTTTATTGCATACCACAATTATTACAGAGTTTTGTAAGTATTCATGCACCCTGTCGGATAAGGCAAAATTAAATTATGAGATTGAATTTTTATGATAAAATAATACATAATACATTATATTCTCAATAGAAATATATTACAAAAAATACTGATATTCCTGAAATCGAGTTAGTAACTTAAGTTTTCTCACATGAGAACTCTGAATAGGTTTGTTAAGTTAGCGAAAAGGAGAAAACTCAAGTTATGCTAAGTGAAAACTCAATATAAAACTAGTCTACAACGCCCTTAGCATGAAGACAAGAAAAGGCATAACTCTTTGCGACCCGTTAAGGAGAGTGAGTGCTCTGAAGCGAAGAATGTCGATTGTGGCTCCTTAACGGCCAACTTTTATAACCGAGAGATGTTTTGCTCTTAACTTTAACTACACGGTTATGTACTAAGCTTTAATCTTGATTATTATGCTGACAGAATTGCTTGCAGTAAACGGAGGGATATAAGTAGACGTTTATACAGAGGCGCTAATAAATTTATGAAGCTTATAGTTTCTGCCCGTGGCTTTACACGCGATTTTTCTATGGAACCGTTTAAAGAAAGGAAACAAATACCTCAACAAAGAAGAAGTTCAGGAGAGGTTTTTAGAAGGAAGAGAGAAGTTTTCAATTGCAATCAATTTTTGATCAAAAAGTCATAATCTCTCATGCATGTTAATCGCTCTTTGATAACAGGCAAACAGAGAAAAATACCAATGACTCTGAGTCGAGCGAGCCGAGGATCGTCACAGAGCCAGGTTGACACAGGGAAAACCATTTAAACAGAAATGTCATTGATTTGATATTTCTGTTGTTTTTAACTGACTTTAAAAGGACGAGGTTCTCAATTCGTCTGTATGTTTTTTTTGTATGTATGTTACGCGATATCTCCGCCAATTATGGACCGATTAAGAAAATTCTTTCATTATTGTATAGAAAATGATCCCGAGTCCCATAACATTTTTATCCCCAAGGGTTTACTATTTATCCCGCAAAACTTAAAATATAAAAGTAAGGAAATTTGAAGTCGGCTTATCGTTTTTTAAAACAAGCCATATAAATTAATACTTATTTTAAAATGACCTAAAATTTATTTCATAAGTGTGCCTCCAAAAGGATTTGGGAATGTATCAAAAACAAACACACAAAGTTATCAATGTTTAAAAGTACAGGAGCGACCCCTTTTCTGTCAAGTAAGAATAATATTTAACCATGTTTTCTGTTTGGTGAAATCGGCTTAACTTAATCCTCTGTTTGGGCACTGGGAGGTGCGACACAGTTTTAAACTTATGCGCTTTCCAGTGTTGCGTTGTATTACCTATAATTATACCTATTGAGTTTTTGTACAAACTAAAAAAAACGTTGTTACTGTATAAATAAGTTACAAACAGCCCGAGTACAAATGTGAAGAGTGGGTACCAAGTTTAAAGGTTATTTCCATGGTATAAGAAAACAAGGTATGGTCTTCCGAGAGACGATGGTCACGTGGGTGACACTTGCTGACGTCATCATCGCCATCGGCAAATGTGAAGACGAGTCTGTTTTGAGACCAGTAGCGTAAAATCGAAACTTCCTGAGTTCCTAGTTTTCTCTGTATGATTCGGATTTTGTGTGGTTGAAATTTACCAATTATTTATCACATAGACTCGTGTTTGACTAACACTGTTTTGACTGATATATCAAACATAATTGACGTTTGTATTTTTTTTATTGATTTTAAATTGACCCTTATCACATCTTTTTCCCAACTTCTACGTTTCGTTTTGTTGAAATCATCATCATCATCACGTCCACTGCCTCCCCCGTACGACGCCACAAATAGCGGTCCTGAGCCGCCTCCATCCATCGACTCCCTGCGACCGCTACGATGTCGTAGGTCCATCGAGTGGATGGTCTCCCATGTAGGGGGGGGGGGGGATTTGCCATAATCACCACGCTTGGCAGGCGGATTGGTGATCGCAGTGTTGGTGTTTAAAAATACTCAGAAGGAAGCTGCTGCCCTTCCTCTGGTATGTTCCCTTAGTCGGCTTTTACGACATCCACGTGTTGAGTTGGAGGGGACGATATTCGTACGCCGCGACCCCACGGCTGTTGGTTTGTTGAAATAAAGTGTCGTTACCTAGTGTCACTCCCTGAGGAGCAGACATTGTTTCTTGGATCATGGTTATTTATATCTCAAGGGAATTGATTTATGGGATAAAAGGTAGCTTATGTGTTATTTCTAATCTAGATCTACATCTATGGAAAATTTCAGTCTGATCTTTTCAGTAGATTTTGGCGTGAAGACCTACACAAAATACAAACCTACATGTATTATAGAGTGTTTGCCGTTGTGTGTAAATAAATTCATTTTCTGTATTTATTCTTTCAAACTCACACACACTAATGTCACATTTCAATCTTTTCTTTACGAGACCTGAAATTTATGCAAGTACAGATAATATCTTAAATATTTATATCTTTTAATTGCCAGTATCCATGCCTTTATCAAAGTAAAGTTACTTTTAAACACGAATTTAAACAATACTGAGTAATTTTCAGCGAAACTCAAAGGAATTAAAGATCAATAAAAAAATAAGTTCAGTTTGTTTTAATTGTTTCTGATGATTAAAACTGCTGATGCTATAGAAAATTGTTAAATACTTTGGGAACATTTAAATTGAAGCAATGAAGATGGTTTGAATTAGAGTTTTAAGAATGGCAACTTCTTGTTAATACTTTAGAGTCCAGTTAATTATTTTGAACCGACTTTGAAAAAGGAGGAGATTTTATGTTTGGCTCTATGAAGGGTTCCACGTAACATGTGTACTAATCCGAAACGGGGTGATTCTGGACCTCGAGGGGATCAACTTGTAAATAACGATTTTTCGGATTTAAAATATTTTTCTGTTAATTATTATTATATAATATTTTTTTCTTCCGATTCTATTTATTTTTACACGCACTCTTGCATTATTTAACATTATAAAATATTTTACAAATGTTTTATGCTTTTTTCAGCAAAACCAGTGTTTTGTCATGAAATTATGCAAAAATAAAAGATATCATTAGTTCCCGTGAGATAAAAGTAACTTTCAAAAAAATTATGTGAATCCTTTAAAATTTCAAAACAATAATAGTAATGTACTGTAGATTAGCTTTATATGTAATCGTATTTTCTAAGTTACATAAATATTTCTAGCGAGATTTAAAATAAATGATGTGGAATAGTAATGTAAGCAAGCATACACGCAAAATAATAAGCAAAATTAAAAAATGAGTAGTACAAAAGCTCCCCTCGGGGTTTCAACTTACAATTAGTATACAATGTTTTGAGGTACCCTGTTTATTTTTATTTCTATGTATGTTCACCGATTTTTCCGGTTGTAAACCAATTTGATGATTCTTTTGGTTTTGTATAGAGAAAGATCCCTAGGTGGGAAAGGTTCCATAATTTTTTTGTACCTTTAAAAAATAATTCTTGAATTCCCGCAAAACTTAAAATTCAGTTTAAATCTTAAGGAATTCGAAGGATTACTTATCACGTTTTTGTTACATACACAGTTTTTGTGTTTAAACTTGCAACACCGTATTTAAAATCCACATTGTTAATACCATTAAGGCGCAGAGTAATGCGACACTAGCGCCACTCTTTAGTTTTTCTTGTATTATCGTTATGGAAAAGAATTACCAAAAGTTCTCACCGCCAATTGATAATACTCAGTATATACTATTTTTTGATTTTTTGTCATAGTTTTGTTTCATTTAATATTAGCAAAAAATGGTTTATTGCATTTGGTAGCCACCAAAGGCAATAAACCACTTTCTGTTTGATCGAAATAAAAAAAAACTATTATAGAAGTATCGAAAAGTAGTTTAAACTGGGTATTATCAATTGGCGGTGAGAACTTTTGGTAATTCTTTTACATAACGATAATACAAGAAAAACTAAAATAGGCGCTAGTGTCGCATTACTCTGCGCCTTAACGGTGGAGGCTGTGTGCCATGAATCAAGGTTTGGCGGCTCGCCAAGCAGCATGTATCATGGTACCTTAACAATGGTTGCTTGCACGGTTAATATCTTGGTGATTTTGGCGTGAAACTGCAATTTAATAAGGTCTTCACATTCACATGATTGCACAAACTGATTTGAACTAAAAAGAAGAAATAGATTTTAACTGACTTCAAAAGGAGAGGTTTTCAATTATCAGTAGAAGTCAACATACACACAAAAAAAAAACATACAGACGAATTATTCGTCTGTATGTTTTTTTGTGTGTAAGTTACGCAATATCTCGGCCCATTATGGGCCGATTTTCACTATTCTATAGAAAATTATCCCGAAGGGGTACCCATAAATTTTTTATCTCCAGGGGATTAGTATTTATCCCGAAAATCTTAAAATAAGTGTAAAAGTAAGGGAATTTGAAGGCGGTTTATCGTTTTTTAAAACACGCCATATTATTATCGCATTTTAAAAAACCTAGATGAAGAATCTGAATTATAGAGCATGGAGTGAATAATCGCTAAAGTTACCCGTCTATTACTAATAGGTAATCTATTAACATAATTTTTTTTTTATTTTTTGTTACACGATTTTATAATATCATCTAGGTAGGACCAAAGTGCTTGGGAAGACAAATCCAACGAAGCCAAACTCAACGTGGTTAAGTCGTTCCATTTAGGAGTTTCTATGGCCACCTTCGGTTTCCAGCCTCAACTGATTTTCCATTATTAGCTCGATGGTACCATGACATTGCATTGTCACCAAACTTACATAAGTATGCCAAATTTCAGCTTAATCGGTTGAGTCTATCAGGTCAAAAATTTTGTTGCAAGTAATTAGTAGTAAGTTGCAACTTAGTTACATACATTGTATGTGTAAGTTAAATAAAAGCCAGTAAAAATTTTGACAATGGTATGAATTCATATGGCATAAAAACTTTCCAAAACTTACCTACTTCAGAGCAATAAAATAACTGAAGAGCTTTGTGGGGCTGCGATCGAACGTCCGTCTGCAAAACACTTTTATGCACCAACAAAAATACATTTTAAGACATAGCGTGTAACACATGTAACAACAATTTGTGGCGTCATATGGGAGAGGCCTATGTCCAGCAATGGATGTGTATGGGCTGATATGATGATGATGATGGAACAACATAGCCTTCCGATTATCCTACTAACTTACAACGGTGAAAGTTTGTGTAAGTTTTAAATATGATTCGGTATAAAAACGAAACTAATTTTGACCACCAAATCGAGTCATTTTCAAGCGATTTTTTATGCATGATAGACACATTTATTCGGAAATCTGTTGCGTTGCAAACATCCTAAATATATTCAACATTATAAATAACCAAAAATATTTCTGAAAACAATCGTTTATTCAAAATGAATCGGAACGTAAGAAAGAATATAAAAAAATGGTGAAATTCCTTCTGCAATGCTTATAGCCGGTTTTTTTGACAAATTATCCGGTTAATTCGGATTTCAAATAAACCGGATTGCAATCTCTAAACGTGAAACAACAACAAATCCGCATTTGCCGGCCGTTGAGATTCGGGAGAGGTTCGTAGCCTTGTAGACATTTTCAGAAACGAATACGTCGAGTTTCGTTCGAAAGTTAGTAATTGGCTGCTCCGAAACTCATGAGAAATTGACGATGCTAATTTTATACGGCCGTAGAAAGGGAACAAGATAATAGGTAAAAGCGAAGTAAGCGACAAATAATAAAAAATATTTTATTCCATATCTACGGAATATTTTGAAATTCTGTAATTTGTTTATATATTATAATTGCTCACCTTATTAACCATATTTTAACTGCTTTAAGTAGCTTAAACTTAGAAATAATCGAAGGAAAACATTCACCAATAATGTTTATCACTACATACGTGTTTACACTACATAGTATAAAACAAAGTCGCTTCCCGCTATCTGTCTATCTGTATGCCTAGATCTTTATAACTACGCAATGGATTTTGATGCGGTTTTTTTTAATAGATAGAGTGATTTTAAGAGGAAGGTTTATATGTATAATTTAGTATCAGCATTGCACCCGTGCGAACCCGAGGTGGGGCGCTAGTGCTCTATAATTAATAAAAAAGACCTTCAAATTATAAATTCTAGTTTCGGATAAATTGAACTTCCCATTATTTTGTAATTTTTTTAAATTCTTTAAATACCTTAAGCGAATTCTGTCTTCAGCTTTTTATTTATAAAATCACGGAAGGATAATATTAAATTCTTATACCGTGTCAACAACCAAAGGATGATTGTTTGTTGCGAAAGGGATTATTAAAAATAATTCCATATAGAAAATATTCGCTAATAATGTTTCTGCTCAATAATTAACTGAAAAAACCTACATTTTATAAATTCTCGTTGTGGATAAACTGAACTTTCCACTGATTTGGAGAAATATCTCTTCAAAAATCACCGATAATTTTTTTCATTCTTTTAATACCTTAAGCGTAATTCTGTCACCAGCTTTTTATTTATAACATCACGGAAGGATAATATTAAATTCTTATACCGTGTCAACAACCAAAGGATGATTGTTTATTGCAAAAGGGATTATTAAAATTGGTTGAAAAGGGTTGCTTTCACCCTTATCAAAGTAGCCCTACAATTTTGATGGGCACTTGATTTAGTTAATCAGATTAGTCTTTGGCTCTTCGAGGAACACATAGGGTTTTTATTTGATGGGAACAAGGAAATTAGGAAACAACCAATACATAAATTGATAAAATAATCCAGCATTATTTATTTATTAATATTATTTAATCCACACAGTGCCATTTAGCTCCAAAGTAAGCAGAAAATTCACATCCTAAAGGTCAATGGGGTGGAGTCAAAGTTAGGCCACTCACTGACTTATCATCTATATTTATAGAAAACTGGGTGACTCATCAAAACTCTGAAACTACAGGAGGCTGAAATTTTGCATGGAGGTTTCTTATAAACGAATAATAGGTACTCGCTAATAACGGATTTTTGAAAATTCGTATTATAGTGTAGTTAAAAGGGGTTCAAAAGATTTTTATAACCGTAACTGTCGGCCCGTCACAATGTGAAGCGTAGCAAGATGACTCAATATAAACAGACACGTATTTCGGGCTTTTTTAAATTCGCATCCTAAAGGTCAAAATTAGGCTACTCACTGACTTATCAAGACTTATTATGTGGAGTCAAAATTAGGCTACTCACTGACTTATCAAGAAATTCTCAGTAACTAGAGGCTGAAATTTTGATTATAGATTGCATGAAAACCAACATTAAATATTTCATATTTCAGTTCATATTTCATTTCATTACTTGGGGTAATTACCAAAGGCCACGCGAATCAAATCGCGAGCGGGTTAGCTAGTCGGTAATAAATAATACGTAATAAATATTTCATACAGTAGATATTTTTATAATACATAGAAAACACCAAAAGCACTTGAAACAAATATTTGCAGATCGTACAAATATTTGTCCCAATACGGGAATCGAACCCGCAATCTCCTGCGTCGCAGGCGGACCTTCGCCCGCCGTGCCCCAGATCGGTCGTTTGTATCTAACAAATAGTTACACAAAGAGAGCTAAAAACAAAATCTTTGTGTAGTAAAAAAGTGGTAGAGGTTGCTAGATCACACGACTCTGGCCGCGAAATTTACTGATAATTGGGTAGGTTTCGCCACCTCCCCGATATTTATCTACTCTCGTAATGTTATTTGCGAGATTTGCTTTGCATTTGTTGTTTATTTTTAGGGGTAATTGGAAAAGATCGCTTGGGACTGATTCGTTCTGAATAAATAGGCCTTTAATGTGTGTTCGTATGAATACTTTAACGAAACAATTTTCTTCATTATAAATGTAAGCGGGTTAACTCCGAACCTATTTTGTATTGCAAGAACACCAGCATTTTATCTGAACTAATATTATAAAGAGGAAAGCGTTGTATGTCAGTATGTTTGTAACGAATTCGCTCCGAAACGACTGAACCGATTAGAAAAATTATTTCACTGTTGGGAAGCTACACTATCCTCGGGTCATATATGATATATTATCTTTAAAAAAATGGGTATCTTGAAATTTTTGTTAAATACCCGTAGAAGTCCGGGCGGCCCGTAAAGGATAAAACATTGGTGTTCTTCTAACACGCGGGACTTCTTCCGGGATACTTAAGGGATTTACTTTTTCTTAATAAATTATTCAGATCTTGATAGTTTTTGTATTATATTTCTTTTTCTTTATCTATTTTTTTTTCTTTATCTATTATTCTTTTGTTGTCAATCTAAGTCAAATGTTTTACATTTTAGTTTAAGCACACTACGCATTAGGGCACAATATTTAGACTAAGTTTAATTTTTAGGTTCTCTCTAAGCTAATTTTGTAAATTCTTAGGAGAAATAAAGTAAACAGTATAGTTTTTGTAGTAAAATAACTTGTTTTTTGTATAGAGTAGAGATAATTTTTCAAAAACTTCCTATATTGACTGACAAGCAGCATTATTGGAAGGTATTTATAAGTTTTGATTTGTATTATTACAGGCACATGAAACTCTACGTTTGTCTTTTCTGCTGTTGCAGATATTTCGGGACTAGCAGTGAGTTCTTTTTACGTTGATTAGCAAAAGATTTAATTAGCTTTTTACCCAAAAAGAAGCTTATAGAAGCAAGTGATCACCGCGTTATCTGGTTCATTAAGTACCTACTAAAACCTCATAAACATACAAAGGAGGATTTGACTCAATAGCCTCACAATGGGTGAAAAATCGTTAGTGTTGCACTGTCAAAATACTGCGCCATATTTTTCCTTTGGTTGCTGGTTAATCCTCGCCTCAGCAAACAAAAACGCCTTTGTTCTTGATAAAAATCTGCGCCCGTTCCACACACAGTTTTATTAGACCCTAAAATTCATCGGATATTTTCCTCCCCCCCCCCCCCCCCCTTTAACCCCCATTTCCCCCTATAGGAGGTCTCAAGGGAGCAGTTCATTAACTCACAAGCTTGCTGCGAGCATTTTTGCGGCGATCTCCATGGAATGAATTATGCTAATGTCCGACAGTCCAACCTTTTCAATGATAACTGGGTTAGTTAGATTTTTCTGTGGTTTTCAGATTATTAGGATGTAGGGGATGAGCGAACAGTATGTTATGGGTTATTCGCTCGGGTTTAAATGAGAATTCATTTCAGCGACCACGTAATTCTTTCAAACTAATACTGGTTGAATGGTGCAATATTATATAAGTACACTTTTAAAATCAAATAAATTTATTCTATTCTTTGTTTCCTGTTTCTGATTTCAAATATGGAACAAAACGAACGCGTAAATGTTGTCATACATCTGGACCGCATAACAGCACATGAAAGTGCATTCAAATGTGGACTTTAACTCGTAAAATTTAAATAAGTTTTATATTGACGATATCAGAAAATAAAAGTAGATAGGTCGCAGGCCACTTGCTTGAAGCTTGCGATTGATAAGCCATTTGGTCAGTGTAAAAAGTAACTAAAGATGACGAGTTTGAGCCCATATTTGAATGCTTATTGTTTAGTGGTGCGGCAGCGGTGCTGGATGTAACACGTGATAAGTACTTCATTCGACTAGAAAACCATGCATTTCACTCAATGTTTTACTCGATTACAATTGTTTTGTATAATGCCCTGATTGTAATACGAAACACGCACTGCCTGAGGCTCACAATTATATACCTAGGTAGTCGTAGGTACATATTACACGTACATAGGTAGGTACGGCAAACACGAAATCAGATAACGCCACAATGGCTGTGAGGCATCGCACCCTTGGGTACGCCTGTTACCACTTCGCACTGGTTTAAAAATAAAATTGCAGTTCCTGGGAGGTTTTGTGCACAGCGGTGAATCTACTTTTCGATAAAGGCCTGGAATTCGGTCATGGTTTCGAGTTGGTAGAAGTTATTGTGACCGTCCAGGGGCCAAAATCTACTAAGGGGTTTTCCTCCACCTTCATCATTCGCATCGCTAAGGAAAGGAACTCGCTGCTTGCTTCTATTTTCCCAGCGAATGTGGGTCACTTCAAGACAAGAGTGAATAGGTGTCTTCTAGACCTCCGTGGTACACCGTCGTCCACTCGTCTTATGCGATTTCTTCGTCGACTTAAAAAGTTATTTTCATCGAGATAATATATAGAGACGTTCTTCCAAACCAAAAACTTCCCGCAACTTGCTCGATGACCTTGACAGCGAAACACAAATAAACCGATAATCATATAATGCACACAAAGAAACAATTCGTTTGATTTGTAGATTTAAGTTTAGTCAAAACTAGCCAAAGTCACAAATTTGGAAATAAATCTTGACTTCTATACATAAGATTTATTTTACTTTAGCAGCAAAACGTATTTACGGTCTATAGTCACATCAACATTCGATTGACGAGCTAATTCCGCTACTCGATCATAGATGGCGGTATTCTCGTGATTGCAATTATAAACTTAATTTCATTAGGTATATGATTGATATTCTACTGCTACTCAACCAAGGCTGCACCAGAGGTAGTACGTTGAATTACATTATCGATATCGATAGATACCTACCCGATAATTTTCTTGCAATAATAAGACTTGTTGGGAGTTTATTTATGTATTTGGTACATAAACAGTTGAACATTTTAAATCATCAGATTCATAGAAAGACAGGTAAAAATAGATAAAATTGTATTTATTGCCCCTGAAATAAAACGTATTTGTTATGAAACTGGCGTTTGGAATATTGTTTTAATTTTATTATGGATATGGGAACCTTTACATATTTTTCAACGATTGCCTTCGTCAAATCTGTGACGTGTTCGGACGCAGGAAATTCCCGCAGAAGGTTTCGTACACCGAAATATTATTTTAGATTAAATCGACTTCTAAAAAATATTCAGAGCTTGATTTGGTTGGCATTCAATTAACTCTACCCGTTGCATCTTTATATTTCTCTTCGACGTTTGCATCTTTGGGTAACCTACAAGTAATGAAAATGAAGGTTAGAGGACCTAATGATGTCTATTTAGTGATTTATACTGTAAATACTAAACGAATAATTAATTTAAAATTAAAATATACCATTTATTTTTTATATCGATATCAATAGATAAAATCACCATCCGACTTGAGTATATCAGTAATTGAGTAGCGTGTTTGACCTTGACGTGCTTTCTTCAAACATAGGTTTTACACCGCGCAGAGATGACACAGCTTTTTTACCTACAAAACTTAGTAAGAATTCAATAAATATTTCAATTATTTTTGTTGCAAGTAACGTAGAAAAGTAAAATAAAATGAATTGTTATGCGTTTATTTAAACATAGACAAGTTAACAATAGTTAAAAATCAACTAAAATAAGAAGTCAAATAAACTCGTATATATAATATTTTTTGCATACAAGTACATACTTTCAAGAATTAAGAGTGCGCTTTAGCGTCCACTTTAGCAAATGTCTAGTAATTAATTAATTTCTTAATTTCCTAAAAGCACCACGTCAAGTCTGTCATCCCATCCATCAATCACATATTTTTACCAACAACCGGTATTAAAATCGAACATCTGAATGTATTAATCTATGATTATAATGGCGTGTATATTTATGAAGAATTATTTCTATCTGTTGTGGTATTACGATATAATTACCTATTTATTTACATAATACAACAACTAATTTTATCTACTCGACTAATAAATTGTTATTTCTCGTTATTTACGTCCAGATTAACACTTAATATAGGATTTTCGTATTAATAGGGTAGCTCCATACGCGTCCAGGCTGCGTGAACGTCGAAGCCACACTAAAGTAGGTGTATGGATTGCAGTACAGTTTAGTCAAAGAAAATGACTGTTCGCATCGTGAAATCTAGTGCGTAGTACATACATATAAATATCGATGGTTATTTTGCTTTTGTTTATAGATCATGTTCCAGGTAGGAGGTCCGAGGTAAGTTAATAAAAAAAATATTCCCATGGGATAAGTATTTATCCCGCAAAACTTAAAAATGTGAAATTAAGGGACCGAAGTCGGTTTTTAGGTTTTTCTAAATAATCAAATTATAAACCCGTAGAAACACATGCGGAGTCAGCAACAACACATTAGTGTAAGTTTATAATGTTTAAACTGAAATATACGAGGTGCATAATATACATCACTACGTAAGTCTAAGTATATATATATATAAATGAACCCCTATTTCTCATGGTCCGGCTATAACTTGAGAACGGCTTTCCCGATTTCATCCATCTTTTTTTAAAAATGTTTTCTGATACTTGATTCTTACATAAAAAAAAAGTAAGAAAATTGCGCAGAAACTTAGAAAATTTAAGAAAACTTAACGATTACCTTTGTGACACTCCAAATACCTAATAGTAAAACAGCTTTCCTACAAAAAAGTGTAGTCTGTATGTCATGCAAAATATATAACAAAATACCTAAATCATTAAAAGATCTTGACGACAATATATTTAGGACTAAATTGAAACAATTGTTAATTACCAAATGCTATTATAATATTAACGATTTTATGACAGATAAATTTTGACATCCTCTTACTATTATTACGATTAAGATTTTTGACATTATATAAAATTATATACAATATACCTACCAATATACCTAGGTTAGAACATTACTAAACTCTACTGTGACATTTGCATGCTATCTTAATTTTGCACGCCTCGATGAGGTAGTAATGTATTGGAAATACCATTTTTAATTAATAACTTTTGTACCTACATTACAGCAAATAAATGATTTGATTTGATTTGACTGCCGATGTGGTGCGGTGGGCGAAGGTCCGCTTGCGACACAGGGTTGCGGGTTAGATTCCAGCCTCGGGACAAATATTTGTACGATCTGATGCAGATATTTGTTCAGGGTGTTCTGGTCGTTTTCTATGTATAGTAAAAAATATCTATATATGCAATATATTGTATTATGTATATCAGTTATCTAGTACCCATAACACAAGCTCTGCTAAGCTTAACTTTTTTTAATATAACCTTAGTCCCAGCATTATATACTCTTTGCTAAGCACCTTTGAAATAGTTTTTTTTGAAGTTTGAAGTTTGAATTGAATGACACGACAACGTCTGCCGAGCCAGCTAGTATAAAAAAACAAAGTCCTACGCCGCGTCTGTCTGCCTGTTCGCGGTAAACTCAAAAACAACTGAACGGATTTTAATGCTTTCACCGATCGATAGAGTGATGCAAGAGGAAGGTTTAAAGCATATAATTAGTCAAGTTTTTGTGTAACTTGGTTGAAATATAACGATAATTGTTGTAAGTGCCGGAAAAAGTGAATCCCACTGGGAGCTTTCATTGAAAACGCTGTCTTTGAGATAATAAAAGTCAAAGTACACGAATTTTAATAAATCTGATAAAAATAGCAGTTTTATTCTTACAGCTCTAATTGATTGCAATAATTATCCTGCTTACTTTTCAAACTTGAAAATAAGTGAGCAATTATGCTAAGATAGTAACTAACTTTCCCTCCCTGGAGGTTCACCTTTATGTACCTACTTATTATATCCTCTGCATATTTTAAACAAATACTTATTTCTAAGAAACTTTTATAAATGAATAATAACCCACCCCGGCTTCACACGGGTAGTAGAGCATTACATCCTATCCTACTAATATTATAAATGTGAAAGTTTGTATGGATGAATATATGGATGTATGGATATTTGTTACTCTTTCACGCAAAAACTACTGAACCGATGAGGCTGAAATTTGGTATGGGTATAGTTTGGGACCTGGAATAACATATACCTAGGCTAGTTTTGATCCCGAAGCGCGGGCAGCAGCTAGTATATTATAATTATGCTCCACTATCCGTGCGAAGCCGGGGCGGGTTACTTGTAATAAAACGTAAGCAGGATAACTATTGCAATAAAATAGAATTGTAAGAATAACACTGCTATTCTGGTCCGAGGGTCTTATATAAAAAATCGAGTACGTTGGCTTTTGTTATTATTTAGAACCAACTTAATGAACACCACACTATCACCTATATTATAACTAATTAAATTATTATTAATGAGTGATCTTGTAATTTTATGTAAAGCGCCCCCGTTATCTGTTTTACTACGAAATAATTCCGCTACTACCAGTTACATTTTCGAACGGAATTCGATCACGACACCGCAAAACCAACCTTAATATTACATTTATTATTTATATATTTTATATAACCGTCAGTTACACACCATTTTTGGTATATGGCTATTTGAATAACCTGTTAGTTTTACTAAAATCTATACTAATATTATACAAAAGAGGAAAGACTTGTATGTAAGTATGTTTGTAACGAATTGGCTCAAAAAGTACCGGACCGATTTTAAAAATTCTTTCACGATTTGTATGCATTATCACTTATTAATATAGGCTATTTTAATTGCAAGTATAAAACAAGGATCCTACTATCCACCCGTGCGAAGCCGGAACGGGCTGCTAGTTGTAAAATAAAGTAATAAATATACAAATGCTTAAAAAGCGTCACAAGTGTATTTTGATAGATATACGAGTATAAGGGGTTTTATCAGTCATCACATCACATCATACAAAAGATAAGTCTACCAAGTTTAAGACTCCAAAAACTGGAAATACTCCATTTATTCTTACATCAATCCTCGTTACCAGCCCACGTAGGTACCTCTACAAACCTATCTACAATTTTTACCTCAAAACCTAGACGAAGTGATTATTATAAGAACGGTTAAGTCCCAACTTCGTTGAGAGTGAGGTGGCCATGTGTCTTGATTTACTTGGAATTTTCAACATTAATTTATTTTGAAATTTATTGATAGAAACAGTTCCAACTAAAAAACAGAATTTAGTATTCAACAGAAAGTTTTTAAATTGACTTATTGAACATTGTTTTTATTCTGTTGAAGATTACCTTAATTTTAAGTTTTAACTGTGAGTTTATATCTCAAATCGACCTGTAATATAAATTTCGTAAAAGAAAATGCGGCATAGTGTGAATTTTAGTTTAAGTATGGTAATACATTTCCTAGTTATGTAAGTTAAATATTGTACTTCCGTAACTGACGGACAAACTGTTGTTTCCACCTTATTATTTAAGATCTTTTTGTACACAGTGTTGACAGTAAAAAATCTTTATCTTTATTGATTTAGTCGAAAAGTTGTTTGTAATTTGGCAAAGCTTTTCTCTATTCCATTCATTGTTTAAATAGTAACAAACATATAATATTTTTTAACTTCTAATATGTTTTTTAAACAACTTCAAAAAGAAGGACGTTCTTAATTCGGGGCATTACTAATTATGCAATCATAACCTATGAACAAAGAAAATTACAATTATAGAATAGAAACAAATTAGAACTAGTGTTTATAATTGAAATAATTGAGTTAACATAACTGCAGATTGTACTATTTAGCAAACTGTGTAAATATTCGTAATTTAAAGTCGGCTTACAGTTTTTGTAAAAAAATATCAAATTATCGTAGACATCAGAATTATCAGATATGGAAACCCTAGTAGAAATTGGAAGCGCAGCGCTGTTTGCGAAAGAGGCTTATACTATGAAATTCAAACTGTGAACTGAATTTTCATTTTGCAAATAGTTCGAAAGTAATTAGTGGGTGCGTGCTTTGCATAAGAAAACCTCGTATTCTTTAGAAGTTTGCGGAAGTGCTAAGGACCGCATAATTATGCTTTGAGTTCTAATTTTGTGACCGGTCGCTTGGAAATCTAAAGTAAAAGAAATTACTCGGTCCACGAACACCGTAAAATGTTAATATTGAAACTGTGAGCATTAGGAAAGCAACTAAGGTAATATCTACAAAATCGGGAAGCATTTTTACCCGACTACCGGAGGGTTATGATTTTAGCACCCTATGTGTGTATGTCTGTATGTATGTCTGTATGTATGTATGTATGTAGCCGATTTCTTTGTTCCCACGTAGCGCTGAAACTACTACTTCGATTTCAACAAGTGAGGTATCGATTGATTCCTCTCATTACCCCGATGGTTATAGGCTATATGGTGTCCGACAAAACTGAGGGTCTTAAGAGATAGCTGGATATAAATTACACCTGGAACACTTCGATAGCGCGATAAAATTTTGCAAGAGACGACATCTAGTTACAGTTCGAGTCTAATTTAGTTTGATACGATGAGTGAAGGATGACACACCCGTTGCCATGGAGACCTCTTGTTTATTTGTTACCATGGCAACGGGTCATCTAGGGATGGGCAAATGAAAAAATGTATCGATATACATATATTGTATCGATATATGTATGGTAAAAAAATATAGTTAAAAACTAAAATCCGACTACATAAAAGTCTTAAACAAGCATTCACCTATTGTCCATAGCATTTTCATTTGATACTTACTTTTGACTACTTCTAATGGTGAAATATTTTTTCAAATCGGTTCAGTAGTATATTCAATGCAAACAGACAAAGAAACAATGAAATTTCTTCTTAATATTAGTAAAGATTTAACCACAGATAAAAGTTATTAAAGTTATGTAGGACTAATCGTCACTAATATCCTTATCGTTTGAATCGTCTTCACTGTCTGTGCAGCTTGAGTCAGAATCTTGCAAATTAATTATAAATCGGTCCATCTCTTCATCAACGATGCGGTCGTGCTGACAGTATTCATTTTCAATAGTTTGAACATGCTTATCGCACTTAATCCATTTTTCGCCAAAATTCGGCGAACAACTGTTCCAGTGTATTTCTCTTTTTGTCTAAATTTGCATGAATTAAATTTTTTGCGACCTGCCCTTTGATATCGCCCCAGACCAATTCGATGGGATTCAAGTCTGGGTGATATGGAGGCAGTCTTAAGACTTCATGACCTGCCGCCTTCAAAATTTCATCAATTTTGTACACATTTTCTGATCCGTGTTGCTTGATTAAGTTCAACAAATCACATTTTCTTAAAGACATATCAAATTGCACATTGTGTCTTTGCAGCCAGGCCTGCATGATGGCTTTTGTGTGTGTTATCGTAGGCTTTTTGTCCTCCTGTACCGAGTGGTCGAGGCATTATCCATTACGATAACGGAGTTTGGTGGTAAATTTGGCAATAACTTTTCTCTAGTCCATTTGCTGAAGTTTACAAAATTCATATCGCTATGATAATCTCCGGTTTTGCTTTTAGATTTAAAAATTAAAAGAGTTCCATCGATGAATCCGCCTTGTCCTCCAGCATGTACAATAATTAAACGTGGCCCATATGCGACAGCACCCCTCATTCTTCATTGCATTGCCAACACGCCGGTACATTTAAAGACGAATTGAAATATGTTTCATCAAGGTAAACGATGTTTCTTTGGTCTCTCCTGCGCTTGTTTATCGCATTAAGATAACGCCACCGCCACGATACGATGTTTTGTTGTTCAATCAGTAATTTTCTTTTAGACTGACATTTCTTAAATCGAAAGCCAAGTTTAAATTCCTTCTTCTCTGAGTCTCGCATTCAAAGTTTTTAATGTAGGAACCTACTTAAAAACCGTATAAAATTGAGTTATTTTTCTTCTAATTACGCCTTCTGTAAAACTGTCTACTTCAATTTTTTTCTTTCGGATTTGTTTTTTTTTTTTTGTTGGTGATTTAAAATTTACATGACTTTGT
Source organism: Eupithecia insigniata (assembly GCA_947859395.1). Taxonomy (NCBI): domain Eukaryota; kingdom Metazoa; phylum Arthropoda; class Insecta; order Lepidoptera; family Geometridae; genus Eupithecia; species Eupithecia insigniata. The sequence continues at coordinate 4,632,993 of OX402009.1, read as the reverse complement.
TCATCTTTCAGTTCATTTCCTTCTTTTATTATTTTACTTATGGTAGTCGCCGAGAGTCCGGTAGCTTTAGCAACAATGTTGTTTATGTTTACGTCTTCAAGATGCTCCGTAGAGCTATGATCTTGTTTTCTGTATGCTATTTGTTTAGCTTGCTTGTTAATTTTTTTTTTGCAAAACAGGAAGAGCGATTCATCTTGGGATATATCTTGGCAAGTCGTTTACCTTGTGCTTTTATGTCCAAGCGTCCGTAACAAAAATACCCACCGCGCGCTGCGAGCACCGCCAGCGCACTGCCGCGCTTGACGTGAGCTCTCTGCTCCACGCACCCCTCTCACCCACCCGGTAACATCTCCCCCCGCTCCCTTCTTACCGCGCAGGAGATACGCCAGTTAAGCGGTCGGCCTATAGCAAACAAAGCTCTCAAAGGTAGTATGCAAACTTTTTTTGTCTGTTTTGTAAGTTAGGTAGGTAATATTTGATTATTATGTTGTTTTTTGTTCTGTGCTGTATTTCTGTGGTGTCAATAAATTTCTATCTATTCGTATCTATATCGTTCTTTATTTCTAATTCTATTTCCTACTAATATTCTAAATGTCAAAGTTTGTAAGGATGGATGTGTGGATGGATATTTATTTCTCTTTCACGCAAAAACTACTGAACCGATTAGGCAGAAATCTGGTATGTGTATAGTTTGGGACCTGGAATAACATATAGGCTATTTTTTATCCCGATAAAACGCGGGCGGAGGCGCGGGCAGCATCTAGTTTTATAATAATTTATAGTTTAAAATTTGTCTAAGAGCTTGTTTTGTAAGCCTAATAAAATAAAAGTTAACGATTTCTGAATCGATCAGCTGTTTTGCTCCAACAAACATGCGCCGCATATGTACTTACAAGTAGGTACATCCATATTTACAATATCTAAAAACTCTAAAAGATTTTTCAAAGCCTGCCTTCACTCTGGAATCTGTCGAGTCTTTACAAAAACGTGGGTCTTTCGCCTTCAAACAATGGGATACCCTTTTTTGTTGGCGCCCAACCTGCCATATAATCCCCTTTGAGATTTCCTGAAAACAATTCTTTATTTTTAACAGCTAGGATCAGAAAAATGAAACGATCGAACAGAAAATTGGAGGTTTGAGAGATTACCTATATTTTTTTTCATCAGCTGATGTAATTTAACCCTGGTTTCTAATAGGCCTCCCAAAGTTTGTGCCATCTATCACTGTCCTGTGCTAGCCACATAATAATATGTACATTGACGCTCTGCAACATATTATGTTGTAGACCGAACTCGCAATCGTGCAATTTTCTTAATTACTTTAACGTTCAAAATATTTTATCAATGAAGTTATTTCTTCTAGAACCGAAATACACTAAGAAATAGCACACAATCTGTGCTATTTCTTGAAGAACGATGGCATCTTCTGCCGTTTTAACGTATCTATTCATAGAAGACGCGTTTCAACGAAGGCCTTCATACCAGCGCAGAGCCCCGTAGCAACGTAGAAGATTCAAAATAAGTAATAAACGTTTATTTGTCTCTCACAAAGGTCTTAACGAAAACTAAGTTAGGTACCTATTAAAATTTTTAATTGGTTAAGGGAATAGATTTTAACTTATATTTATTATATCCAATATTGGTATTCTTCATGACTTAAGACTTAGCCGTGGGGTCGTGGCGTACGAATATCGACCCCTCCAACTCAACCCGTGGATGTCGTAAAAGCCAACTAAGGGAACCTACCAGAGGAAGGGCAGCAGCTTCCTTCTGAGTATTTTTAAACACCAACACTGCGATCACCAATCCGCCTGCCAAGCGTGGTGATTATGGCAAATCCCCCCCTACATGGGAGACCATCCACTCGATGGACCGACGACATTGTAGCGGTCGCAGGAAGTCGATGGATGGAGGCGGCTCAGGACCGCTATTTGTGGCGTCGTACGGGGGAGGCCTATGTCCAGGACGTGTGGACGTGTATGGGCTGATGATGATGATGATGACTTAAGACTCTTACCAATGTTATGAGAAACTAGCGCCTGAAATAGGTTATTTCCAAATAGGGTATTAACCAATCTGTGAGTACGGGTCAGGGCAGTTTCTGCATATCTTGGTCGGAGAAATATTATCCTAACGACGTTGCAGCTGCACCAGGCGACCAGTCGTGGAGGGTAGCGGGATCCGAAGCACGGTTCTCCGCTGGCCGACTGCAGGTTGTAGGGGGCCCAAGTAGCGTGCCAGCCACACGTGAAAGGCTGCCCCGCCGCCTTGCGAAAAATCCCGGAGTGCTCCATCGTGCCGGTTGGCGACCGGATGAGAGGACCAGGTGGCCACTCCCGGGGGGGTTCGGGCGTCCCCGCAGTCTCCTCGACTGGTAACCTATATGGTGTGGCCTGTCGTCTCAGGTTCATATCTTCGTAAAGTTGTGCCTCGCCCTACTGCCGTTCTCCAAACCTAACATCTCACTCCTCATGAAAAAGACAAGAAATAGCAGAAACGTTAAACAGTGGAAGCACGTCCTCTCTCTTCAAGTGCACCTCATTAACATCCGAGGTCTGCACTCCAATATCGACGCAGTCCACCACCATCTCGAAACTGCTAAACCACATCTGCTATTCCTCACTGAGACACAAATCAGATGTCCGTCCGACGCGGCGTACCTAACATACCCCGGATATGGGCTCGAGCATAGGTTCAAGCAAAAAGCGGGCGTGTGTTTATATGTTCGCGATGACGTCTGCTTTCGGCGTCTTAAATATCTTGAGGACTCCAGATTTTCTTCTCTTTGGATTATGGTCGACACTGGCACAGAAAAAATTCTATACGTCTGTGTATATCGGTCTCACACTAGGGACTTGGAAACAACGTCCTTCTTCCAGCACCTAAGCGTTGGCACTGACAAAGCCCTGCAAAAGTTCCCTAATGCCCAGCTGGTGGTATTGGGGGACTTTAATGCTCACCACCAAGATTGGCTATACCCGTCCAAAGGCATCGATCATGCTGGCAGAGAAGCTCGGAACTTAGCTATTACCTATAATCTATCTCAGCTGGTTGGGGAAGCGACTAGGGTGCCCGACGTCAGTGGCCAAGCGGCTAATTGCCTAGACCTTTTGATGACGACGGACCCAGGCAGATACAATGTGTCGGTTTCATCACCCCTAGGAAGCTCAGACCATTGTCTTGTTCAGTCCGTGTCATCCCACTACCCACCGCACTCTAGCTTCAGGGGCAGCCGTCGAGTGTGGAAATATGGGTCAGCAAATTGGGACGAAATGCGCCACTTTTTTGCATCTTATCCCTGGCGACCCGCATGTTTTTCGTCTGATGACTCTACATCTTGTGCTAATGCCATCGTTGAAGTGCTGCGTCAAGGTATGGAATATTTCATACCTTTTTGTGACAAGCCACTGTCAACTAGAGTAGATTCCTGGTTTGATGATGATTGTCGAAGCGCCGACGCGCTAAAACATGAAGCCTATCTTGCCTGGGTGTCTGCTCGCAAGAACAAGGCTCCAGATTTAGATTCTAAGAAAAAATCATATAATAGGGCCGCCAAATCTTATAAGAAAGTGCTGAAGAGGGCGAGATTCGACCATATCAGCAAAATTGGGACCAAGCTAGCCTCACTACCACCTGGAAGCAAAGCTTTTTGGTCTCTTGCGAAGTCGGTTGAATCCAATTTCTGCCGCCCTTCTCTACCTCCGATGCTAAAACCCGACGGGTCGCTGGCCCACACTGCTGAAGAGAAAGCGAACTTGTTTGCTTCACTCTTTGCAGAATCCTCACGTCTACATACTACTACTAAGATACCGCCTTCCCTTCCTAGCTGTGGCTCTGTGATGCCAGAACTTCGCATCAAGCAGAGGGAGGTACTTAGAGTACTTCTTTCACTGGACGTGAACAAAGCCAGCGGCCCCGATGGGATCCCGGCGATCGTACTTAAAAGGTGCGCACCAGAGCTGTCTCCGATCCTTACACGCCTGTTCCGCCTCTCTCTGGACACGGGCATGGTGCCATCTGCCTGGAAGCTTGCTAATGTTCAACCTGTTCCTAAAAAAGGTAGTAGTACAGACCCCTCCAACTACCGTCCAATCTCTATCACCTCCATTATCTGTAAGACAATGGAGCGTGTGCTTAACACTAAACTCCTAGCATACCTTGAGAATAACGATCTCCTCAGTGATCGACAATACGGCTTTCGTCCTAAACGATCCACAGGTGATCTTCTAGCGTATGTAACGCACATCTGGAGTGAAGCCATGGAGAAACACGGAGAGGCTCTCGCGGTCTCCCTGGATATCTCCAAGGCATTCGATAGAGTTTGGCACGATAGTCTCATTGGCAAGCTTCCTTCTTACGGATTACCGTCTAATCTAACCGAGTGGATCTCCGACTTCTTGAGGGAACGATCGATTCGAGTGGTCATTAATGGCTGCTCTTCCGATCTATTGGCTATCAATGCCGGGTTACCTCAAGGGTCTGTTCTATCAGCAACCCTATTCCTGTTGCATATCAATGACCTGCTTAAGCCCGATATCTTTGGGTATGCAGATGACAGCACCGTTGTTGATAGATACTTTGCCAATCCACGTGTCAGTGCTGACGAGATTTTTAAACTCCGTGGCGAGATGGTCGGACGTTTGAACAGCAAACTAAGGTTGGTGTCTGAGTGGGGAGACATGAACCTGGTGCAGTTCAACGCATCCAAAACCCAGGCGTGCGTGTTTTCAGCTAAGAAGACCGAGTGGAATCCTGCGCTCAGTTTCCGTGACACTACGCTTCAGGTCACCGATAGTCTGAGCCTATTGGGGGTTGAGCTCTCCTCTAATCTGAACTTTGGCTCTCATATTGAGTCGAAGGCAAAATATGCTGCACTGAAGCTGGGCATCCTAGCTAAAGTTCGGCGGTACTTCACTCCGGGACTGCTTCTTAATCTCTACAAAGCACAGGTCCGATCTTGCATGGAGTACTGCTGCTATCTCTGGGACGGCTCGGCCAAATACCAGCTCGAAGCCCTCTCGATTGAACGACGCGCTGTTAGGCTCATAGGCGATAATTCGCTTGTGGAAAACAACTTGCACAGCCTTGAACACAGACGGCGCGTTGCCAGACTGTCGGTGTTCTACAAGTACCACTTTGGTGACTGTGCCCAGGATTTACATGACCTTATCCCAACCTCCCCCTTCTTCCACCGGACAAGCAGACGTACTGGTAAATACCACCCATACCTAGTCGACATACCACCGTGTAGAACCAAACGTTTTCGCTCTACTTTCATTATAGGTACCGGTAAAGAGTGGAACGAACTTCCTGCTTCTGTTTTTCCAGTAGAGTACAATCTAGGAGTCTTCAAATCCCGAGTGAATAAGTTCCTTCTGGGAAAGCGTGCTCCATCATAGGCCACATCTTCACTTTCCCGAGTGAGATGGTGGTCAAACGCTTTACCATTATCAATAAAAAAAAAATATTTAAAAAACCCTGTGGTCGCCAGTCCCTTCACTCCACGGAAATAGGAAGATTCATAGCAACGTAAAATTGTAGCAACTTGTTTCGTACAAAACGCGTAACAACGAAGATCCACATACCAGCGTAGAGGCCCGTAGCAATGGACAGGACAGGACAAAAATCTGGGACAAAAGCCGCCCTAGTTGTTCTGTGCACCAATAATCGAAAACCGCACTGGGGTGAACCCGCCTGTTCTTGAATAGACACCGCGACTCTGCAAATATAATGTAGGACGCCCTCCAACAAGGAGGGATGAAGACATGCAGCCAGATGCTCCTGGATACGGCAAGCTAAAGACAGGACTTTGGCGCCCATTATGGGAGGCCTATGTCTAGCAGTGAATAGTACAGGCTAATGATGATGATGAAAACTGCCTTAAACTCTTCCATTATTTAAATCTTAGCCAAGGCGCCATTGTTGAAGCTATGATAATCAAAACATGAATTAATGTTCCGAGTTTCTACGAACTTTTATTAATGATGGCAAGATATATTTTGTTTCCAACTCACTGGGTTTTTAATTAATAAATAAACAGTTTAGATTTTCTTGTTCTAATTTCCAAATTAATCGCCATTTTCTTAGTATTTGTCGAGTTCTGCCCGCCTAAAATTCATAATATATTACAGTGCTTGATTCGGGCGTGAAAAATTGCCCAATTCTGTCCGCACCGTTTAAAATATTTATCTAAAATGACAGTGACTTATAATAACTGTGACTGTAACAGTGATATATTATAAATTTACACAAAATATTTTTAAATGAAGTATTTTATCGTGTAGATCAAATATAGAAGGATACGAAAACGATTATAGTAATTGTCAAATACACAAAACTCATTCTAAGGCATCAGGTATGTCACACATTCAAGATTTTGTTTCAACTGTTGAAGCACCGTCAAACCACAGGAGTACCTGCCACTTGTTTACTTCAAGAGCTTTCAACATTTTGTACGAGTCCGTTTTAAAAAGTGTTATAAATAAAAAAGTTAATCCAGTTTTGTTCAGGAACTAAAACGGATTCACTAAGCTCTAGGGAACTCCGTCAGATCATTTTAAGCTACGTACATACATATACATATGTATGTTCAACGTTTTGTCGGCCACTGGTTATAAATAGGGACGTAGGCTGCTTGATCTTAGAAATAGGGTTTTTCATTGACTGGAGTATATTCCTACACCCGTTCAGTATGGGATGAAATCATTTCGAACAGAAATAAAAGCGGTCTTGCATTTACTTTGAGAAGGTTCCAATAACTTTGATAACGTGTTGATTTTTTAAAATTAAATATGACGGAAAATATTAACATTGACGAGGTTCCATTCCATTCTAATTGCGCGCGGGTTACATTGAGTATTACTAAGTTCTGCCCGCGGTTTCGCACGCACATTTCAAGTACCCTAAATCGGTATTTGACATTTTGGAGAGTGTACGCTGGAACTGCACGACCTAATTCCCCCATCACCATTCTATCAAATATTAATATCAAATATCAAAGCGCTTTATTTTCCAAAAATAATATACATAAGTAAAACAGGGAAATAGATCACTTTGATTTTATGTTCACTTGATTTATTACATTAATAAAATTCTTCCATTGGCCAATCAGACGCTCGGAACTGCATCATTCGTACACGGTGGATGTCATATAGATACGCACTCAAGTGCGGGCCAATAGGATAACCACCGACTTGAAGCGTTGACGCTTCAAGTCAACATTCATCATGCCGACCGCCAAAGTACGGAACGCCCTACCGGCGTCTGTGTTTTCTGATACCTACAATCTAGAGGTCTTCAAGGCTAGAGTGGACAAGATTCTTATAGGCAAGCGTGCTACATCCTCGGCCGTATCACTTACCATCAGGTGAGATAGCGAAAAGCGGCGAAAGCTTATAAAATATTAAAAAAGTACCCTATTCCGTCCCCAGGTACAGTCTACCATTTTGCCATAATTCTAATCCATTTAGGTGTAAAAGGCAACAGACAGACATAACTATTTTCGCCTTTAAAATATTCAAAAAGTTTGGATATGTATTAAAATGTTAACCATGTCTGTCTATAACGTCTTTGAACTGGGTTTAACCTGCCTTATTGATAAGTACAAATCTAATTCAATTATTCTTGAAGTGCCCTCAAAGATGTCAAGTAGTATCATAATAACTTATAATACGAGAAGGCAAAAGGTTTTTCCCGGAATCTTCAGGACTGTGAAGTTACGTTATTATTAATTTACTAATCCAAGTACTGTTTTCGTGTATATTTATTTAAAACAAGCTGCTGCCCGCGCCTTTGCTCGCGTTTTATGGGGATACAAAGTAGCCTATATGTTATTCCAGTATATGAAGTCCCAAACTATACCCATACCAAATTTCAGCCTAATCAGTTCAGTAGTTTTTGCGTGAAAGAGTAACAAATATCCATACATCCTTCGTACCTATGGTAGTATTTTTTATAAAATAAGATAAAACCATCAAACCACTACCAATCTCAACTGAAACATGCAATGCTGCCAAATGCAAGCAGTTCCTTCCAGCCCGCACATTATGCGGTCACAAAGTACAAAATCTATTTCCAAGAGAAGAACACATGTCTGTGGACCCAATTCTGCTGAACTATCACTATACTATAACAATGGTGTCGGCGCAAAATCGTCACGTAGAATCCTTAGATGAAAGAAACTCTAGATAATGAGATGTAGTACCGCACTTATATTCATATCATATCAGTCTTTTAGTGTTGCCGCGCAATAGTCGAATATCGATAGTCTACCGATAGCCAATCGATAGTCACGAAAAATATATAGTATCGATAGGCCTATTGATAGTATCGATACTATCGATAGTATTGCACATCTAATGTGACTAAATTATCGATAGTATCGATACTATCGATAGTATTTCATAAAAACCATCGATTCTATCGATATTATCGATACAATCGCAAATTCAATAGTATTGCTGCATAGGTCAGGAAAGTGTAACTGATTTTCAAGGTCAACTATCGATAGGCAAACTATCGATATTTCGGCAACACTAGTTTATTTCATATACATATTTGCACGGAGAGATTTGTAGAATGGTTCCAACCTTGACACTTTAACGTGCGTCCCTCCATCTGTAGTGTAGTGTATTCTTCCTATATTGCTATAGTGAAGCCATTATGGCATGGTGGATGAAACTACAGATTGTACAGCAGAATAGGGCCCGGGAATGCAGCTGCAGCTAGATTTACGCTGCATCAAATATTTAACTAGAAATATAGAGGAAGTAAATCTTTGATTATATTCCGTCCAAAGGAGCTGGTTTTAGAACTTATTTGAGTATTTGTCGTGACATGACAACAAATATTCAAAATAACTTCTAATAGTAACACCAACTGCGATCACCAATCCGCCTGCCAAGCGGGGTGATTATGGCAATACCCCTCATAATAGATGTTTGTGGCGTCGTATGTGTGGCCTATGTCTAGCCTATGTAGCAGTGGACATGTATGGGCTGATATGATGGCGAGATAAATACTCGAGCTCACATAGCCCCGGAAAAAATGGCAGATCAAAGAAACATTTATCCCGTGGTGGGAATCAAAACGCTACTTTTTCCTAATAAATATTTGCCCACTGCGCCATAGAAGTCGTCAAATGTAATTTGATCCAGTCAGTATGTAAACTTAGAAAAAAATCCTTCTATACTTATGCATTTTTATTTCGACTACTTCGTGTCTATCCCAAGGTTTTCTGGAAGAGATCGCTCTTAGTGATAAGGCTGCCCATTGTGCAACTCTGTTATCTCTATTTTGCTATACTTATACATATTTGTTTTCTTAGTGTGCAATAAATTCCAGATAGATAGATAACTCTTTATTGTACACACAAAAACAAAATACAATACAACAGAAGGAAATGACAATCGATAAATACAAAGTTCGGCCTTATCGCTTTGGGCGATCTCTTCCCGGCAACCTTGGGAACCTTGGGCGTTTGAGTCGTTCGTCAACTCACACCATGATTCTTGTCCCAACTGGTGTGAGTTGACGAATCGTAAAAAAGCTATACTCTTCATTCTGCAACTCACACCACTTTTACTCTGGGTAAATTTTAGTACAGTCAACCAAAAAAAGTATTAGTAAAATAATAGACAAAAGGCATACTTATTATACACTTTTATTTGATTATCAATTCTGTTTATCCTTATCGCTTTGGGCGATCTCTTCCCGGCAACCTTGGGATGGACTGGACATAAAAGAACCGTATAGGTGGGGGCGTTTGAGCTTAAGGAAAGAAAAACAATAATAATTATACCTACACTACGTACTATAATACCTACTTATCATAAACTTACAAACACATGTAATGTGCAGTGTAATGTTTTGTATTTATTGTTTTTTTATTAGTAATAAACACCCGTCTAAAATCAATTTCCTTGTTCAAGAACATCGTACCAGATTCCGAACAAGTAACACGCTTCAAGACTAATGCGTTTCATTTAGCGGAATTGACAAACCGGAGCGCTTAACGCAAGTTGTCAACAGCATAATTACTCGAACATTCTCGAGAGACGTGTGATTATATTCTGACAGCTACGACAGGGGGTTACTTGGGGTGGAAGGTTCTGGAATTCCTTGTCATTGTATTATGTATCTTTAGAAGTAGCTAGTTCAGTAATAGTTCCAAGCCTCGCTCACTTTAGTGATTTCAATGTCTCACATGAGTTAGAGCACCGTCTTTTAAAATCTACAAAATTGAAATCTACTAAATCTTTAGACTGGTACTACCGTTAGGAGCGGGTATTATTTAAATAAGTGTACAATACCGCTCTACTCACCTGCTGCTACAGATTAACATTCATTAAACAAAGAAAGCCGCGAACGATTTTTAATTTTATTACAAATAATGACTTATTATTGTACGTATTGTTTTTCGATCATTGTCACCTCACCCAACGACGGCCCGCCACGCCCTACGCGAAAGTGACAGAGATATACGTGATCACGAGATAGACAGAGTTCACGTTTCATCGCACGTGCGCGCGGTGCGGTCAACTGTCTGTCGCCGCACGGTCAATGCCTTCCATATTGTAGCAATCATCTGTTTGGAGAACGGTATTATAACGTATTAAATAAATAAATAAATAAAAATATTTTATTTCAGATAACATACGATCCATAAATTAAATTAACTTAATACAAGATTACAACCAAAATGTAAATGAAATTATATTAAAATTAAAAACCAAAATAGTAGGTGAGGGAAGTGTGTTGTGCCGAGGTGATCTTGCAAAATAAGTTAGTTGCAACATTTTTGGGTATGTATAATATTGACCTTGGACCCCATTTGTTAATTTTATGTTATTCTGTGGCACTAACAGAACGTCCCCCCGCGGTATTGTACACTAATTTAAATAACACCTGTATATTGGGTAACTATCTAGCTAGCTTGTACTTCTCAATAATAATTTGTGCGTGTTCAATAATAGTTTGAACGTTGACGGCACTCTGTTCAGTCACTTGCTCGTATCAAGTCGAAAGTAGTGCGATCAGAATGGTATTGAACCCTGCTCTAACTAAATATTAATATCACAATCAGAAAATGTCAAAATTGTATGGAACCTTGTCAAAGTGAAACTCCAATCGCCTTTGTTACAGATCGAAATTGTTACATCCACATTATTCTCACACACGCACTCGGCGCATTGTGTACTAGGTGTAGCAGCTTCGAATTCTCTTCAAACACGAGCTTAAGGACGATAAAAACCTTCACACACCGTATAAAATCTAAAGAGGTATAGGGTCAACTAACTGTCTATTTCAATATTAGTGCATGTAGCTGAAGGTAAATACTCAAATCTGGCTATAACTGGTTAAACACGATACGAGCAACAAGGTATGGAAACCATAACATAGGACCCTCGTAAAATGAAGGATCGAACGGCCTTATCTTGTTGTAAAAATAATCTTTGATGTGAGGAAACTTTGATGGTGAAGTAAGGTAAGTTTTCTTCCTTTGGTCCATAATAAACTTGCGTACTACCTACGGAAAGCGTAAAGTATATTTATCTTTTAATATTAACAACCGGTTCTCTAAATATGGTGGAGTTTTGAACTTTACATGCCCAGATGCGAGAGTCCACGAGTTAATATCTTTATTTCTCTCTCTCCTGGAACGGCTATAACTTGAGAACGGCTTTACCGATTTAATTCATCTTTTTTTTGAATTTTTTTCTTATACACCGTAGAACACTCTTGCATCAAAAAAAATTACGGAAATTACGCAGAAACTTTGAAAATTTAAGAAAACTTATTGACTACCTTAATTACAAACATTTTAATGGAACCTTATCCCTAGCGTTATAAACTCTTTGCTAAGCACGTTTGAAATAACTGTCAGCTGTTTGACTTGAATTACAGGACAACGTCTGTTGGGTCAAATAGGCTTTATATATATAAAAATCTCGTGTCACAGTGTTTGTAACCAAATTCCTCCGAAACAGCTTGACCGTTTTTTTTTTTGTTTATTTGATTAGTCTGATTATAGGTTCTTAACGATTTTTTAAGCCCCGTGTGGCCCAACCCAAAAATAGATTTTTTGTTTTTTGGACATTATTTTTTATTTCCATTTTTGTATGATTTAGGATTAAAATATACATCTAACCCTAAATTGTCACCTTTCTAACATAAACCCCATTTTTTAATAGCGATATTAGTATGTACTACAATAATCTTCGACCCTCAGTGGTCGATGAGAAAATAAAGTTTTCCGGGTCAGCTAGCAATTTATAAAGTCGTGTAAATAAAGATTGGGATTGAAAAGGGCCGCGTCTCTTAAAACCTCTCTTCGAAAAACAGCCATTTTCAATCTCAGTTTTTATTTACTCGACTTCGTAATCACCACTATGATACCGACATGGAGAGACCCTAGATACTTAAATGTGGAGGCACGCTCATAGAGTTAAATATATTTACACAAAATATCTAACTAACCTGTTTTTATCACAACAAAATCTGCACTCCTTGCAACAAAAAGCCATAAGCAATACAAAGGCTAGGTTTTCTAGAATTTTAACATTCAACTCAGTTCTTACTCACTTTGTTGGGAATAACAGTTTTCAACGTGGAAAATAACAGTAAAATAAGGAAAGTACCTAGTTTAAAACACTTCAGACATCGCCAGCTGTAGTTTCAAGTTTTTCGTTTATGGTTCTTTCGACTGCCATATTTTTTATATTTTTGCAAAACGTTCTAGCAAATATGTATAAATAAATAAAATATGCCATACGTTTATCGTTGACGAAAAATTCTTTGATAATATGTCATGTCATGATCCAAGAAAACAAGGACTGCTCATCCGGGTGTGACTCAAGGTGGCGTCATTGCCCAGTTGCCACTTTATTAAAAAAAAAATTAGAAGTTGGGAAACAAATGTGATAAGGGTCAATTGAAAAAGCAATAAAAAAAAACAATCATCAATTATGTTGTTAGATCAGTCAAATTAGCTTTAGATAAACACGAGTCAATGTGATAAATAAGAATTGTTAAATGCACAACCAATAAAGTTTTATCAAATTTATCCAGGGAATACAAGGAGCTCGGGGAGTTACGATTTTATGCTACTGGTAGCACCAGAAAACAAATTCGTCTTCTCATTCGCCGATGGCGTCGATGACGTAGCCTTGAGTCACCCACGTGACCATCGTGTCTCGGAAGAGCATACCTTGTTTTTTTATACCATGTATTACATGGTATAAAAAAACAAGGTATGCTTTAATAACACTTTGTAACACTTTAATAGTCGTGCCTTGTTTTTAACACCTCTTTAGAATCAAATATATCTCTATGGAATCAAAATAAGAGTACAAGTGACGTACCTCATATCCTATGCATTTCTACTCTCCTGGTACGTTGAGTGAGATAAACGCTGTTCAATATTATATTCTAAATGAATCAAAATAGTAGTGTTAAGTACCTTAATATCCTATGCATTTCTACTTTCCTGGTAAACAGCGAGAGATAGAATCAGAATCAGAATCAATAACATTATTTCTTTAGGTTTACAAAATAAGCACTTAGACAAGCCAATTTTTATACTTTAAACATAGTTATTATTAACAAATAAGAAATAAAGTGTTATTTATGTTCTCTTCACTTCAATTTTTTTGTCCACTAGTGGAAGAAGCTAAAAAGAAACCACTAGTACAAACTAATATAAACGTAGCAAAAAACCTACGGAAACAATAATGGCTCATCAAGCACTAGAAGTATGTGGTTGACAGTAATTTGCCTACTTTTCTGTTTAAAATCTTAAAGTGGGACGGATGCGGAATGATTTCATCTCTGAATTTTCCGTGTACATCCCACTTTGGTCCGAGTGGGATGAACACCGAATTTTATAATATTAATAAAACACACAAATACTATAAGAATGCAAATTAGAATGCAACGAATCATTGAGTATATATACCAGATATACCAGAGAGTATATACCAGAGGACGGGCAGCAGCTTTCTTGTGTCCATTTTTAACACATTATATATTACAAAACCCAATTCGTAACTTTCCCACATATGTACTTCTCATATTGCATCGGCTAGGTTAAGCAAAAACACATTAATCAAACAGCTCACTGATTTTAAACTATAAGCCCTGACTCTGGCAGGATTTAAAGAGGAAAGTTCCATACAAACTGTTAGAGGACAACAGTTCACTTTGAACAGGAAAAAAAAACTTTTCATGTAGAGATCACCGCCGGATCGTAGAAGCAGCCCGTTTATAGAATGGCTAGGCCGTTGACAATTCAGTGGCAATCAGTTAAATGCCTAGGCCGACCGTTCAAAGACACTGAACTGATAACGTACGAACGAGAATAAACATAAATTATACACATAAAATTATAATTATTAGGTAAATACTTATAAGTTCTTTATGCATTGACGACTACTGAATTTAACTACAACTGAAATTAATATTTTTATTTTGTAGATTAATATTTGATTAGTTTTTGTTATTATAGTGTTTATGCCCGCACTACCCCAAATACTCCGGCGGGTTAAAGTACCGCCGGAGTCGTAAATTTTTAGGATATTATCAAATTTGATTAGTTATTGGAGTTTTGTCATTTTTTTGGGAAACAGTAGCAACAAATAACGTTTACGCCTTGCATTAGTTGACTTCCATTTTCCTTGTCTTTACCAGAGTGCGTAAGAAGGGCATATGCTTTTAATGTAATGGTCTTATAGTAACAGAAAAGTGTTATAGTGAATGTGTCTGTTAGTTTATTAGTGAACGGCCTAGTCGTTGTATAGGTCACGTTCCGCCTTAAATTGACAAGGGCTATATTTCACTCTGGCGAGTTGACCCGCTGTCCAAAACACTAGTGGCTGTTGTAGGAATATTCAGCCTTTGGACTCGAAAAAAATACTTAAACTTTTTGTATATAATTTACGATTACTTCTATCTTCATACTGCATACAATACAATACAAAATTATTTATTGTACGCCAACAAGAATACATTAGAAATAGACATTATAAAAAACAACCTTATCGCTTACAACCGATCAACTTTCAATACAGCGTTTCTTTTTAGTACTCGTAACTATGATACTTACCTTAATTTAATACAACGTATACTCCGGATTGATGCCCCTGGAGGGATTCGTCATTCACTGACAAAAAATCCAGCTTGTAGTTAAATTAATAAATATTTTTTTGTTATTATACTTAGTGCGTAAGCCTCACACTCCGGGTAATTACAAATCCCGTCGAAATCGATATTTTTTTTTAATAATCGTATATTTCTTAGATGTAGTAATGTCTGAAATGATAACGACATACGCTTCATTCGCTATATTGAGATGTTACGAGTTAAAGTCCATATTTGAATGAACGTTTTTGTGATGTACGATAGCGGTACGGCCTAGATCTGCGTCAACCTTTACACATTACCTTTACACCTACCTACTTTATTGGTTGTGATTGATTTTCTTTTGTCCTGCCTGTGTAACATAACATTGGATTATGTGAAGAGGCTTCCGTCAATTGGGACCGCCCCGCCAGGTAGAGGGACCGCGGTCCCATTCGCCGGATTGTTTTTTTTTTATTTAACATTGTGAACTTAATAAAACAATATATATCTACACAATGTCGAAATACATTCTTAGCTTATAGCCTGTCCTTCCTTCACGCCCTAACTAAGCAATCAATCAACTTGATTTTTGGCATAGAGGTAGTTGAAATGATGGAGAGCAAGATAGGCTACTTTTGTCCTGGTAAAATATCAAATTCGCATGGAAGATTTACGGCTTATACGGCTTACGAATTTAACGCGGGTAAAATAGCGGGGAACAGCTTGTATTATATAAATAAAAAAAAAATCAATAATCCACACAGCATCATCTAGCCCCAAGCTAAGCAGAGCTTGTGTTATGGGTACTAGATAACTGATATACTTAATACAATACATTCACAAATATATATTTTTATTATAAGTACTTAAAAATACCCAGGATACCACACACAGGATACAGTAGTGGCAAAACATGTAGGTTATACTTAATTTATATTATAACATAATTGCATGCTCACACCATGTTAATACTCATGTTTTAAGAAAATGAATGATTGTTATTCTTATACCCGGAATATATACATGTTTATAGATCGTAAAAAGATTTGTCCCAAGGCGGGATCGAACCCGCAACCTCCTGCACCGCAGGCGGACCTTCGCCCGCCGATTATGTTGTGCTATAATCGGCGGGCATGTTATGTTGATTACATTCTGATTAGGAATCTCAAGGCGGATTACAAATGTAGCCCAGGATTGCTCACTGATTTAAGGTGTCGCTTGTCATTTTACATGACTAAATTTGTAGTCCATAAGCTAAATAGATCGAGTGACTAGATAATTTCTAACCGTTCTATTTTTAGATCAATTAGTTTAACGAAGGAGTTGAGAAACCCTGAGCCTTATTTTAATCAGTCTTTATGATGGAGTGGATAGATCAATTAAGTTATATTTTTGTGATAGCTCATATCTTACAAGTTTTTATTTTACTTGTCTTTTTTAATAACGGACAAATCGTTCACCTGCATTTTAGACCAGTTATCTTCAACCTAGCTGACAATGCGATGTCGTAGTACCATCGAGCTTGTCTAATGATGGAGACCGAAGGTGACCATAGGAAGTCCTAAATTAAACAATTTAACCAGATCGAGTTTGGGTTCGTTGGATTTGTCTTCCCAAGTACTTTTTTTTTACAGTATATAGACCTTCGTTTGACCACAATCTCACCTGATGGAAAGTGATGATGTGGCAGATGTTGTATCACGAACGAAGGCCTAGAATACACCTGCTCACTCTTGTCTTGAAGGGACCCAGATTGTATTTCTCCAGAAAAACTGATGCAGGCAGCGAGTTCCATTCCTTAGCGGTGCGAATGATGAAGGTGGACGACCGCTTTGTACGAGTGGATGGTATATCCACCTGATAAGGATTATTAATAGTAAATAGTAAATAGTATTGTGCCGTCCGTCTGCTTGTCCTGTAGTGGAAGGGAGATGGTGGAATCAGGTCATGAAGTTCCTGGGAGCATTCTCCGAAATGTATCCTACTTCCAAATATCGTAGTAATGTATCGTACTTTCGTCCAAGTTGATAAAACAAACTTTTTCTTTTACTATATTAACAATTTGTTATATTTTAACGAATACTAGTTATTTATAATTGTTTATTCAAACAATTATAAATGAACTTTTAAATGAACTGGAAACTTAAAAGGTGTTATGTAGGAAACGTATACTGAAAATTCTCGGTCTACGGTAGGAAAGAACTTAAAAGATCGACCACACTCAAAAGATGTCACTTTTAGTTTGACGCTATTAAATTAAAATTGCATATCAAATTAAACACCTGCAAAGATTGACATAGCATCCGAATGATAACCGGTATTCTTTCGCAAAAAATCCCCGCCATTTACTCAGTTCCAGGTTTTGTCTTTTGCAAACTCATTAAATAAAGCCTTATATTCCGCGAAAGTTAACCTATTACTGCAGTATGCTAACGGGAGTAGCGTGAAAAACGTACCAAGTGCTGGTCGACTCACACACGGAGGGTTCCGTACTATCGTATCCCTCCGTGTACGTACGTACAGACCTATTTCGCAAAGAAACCCTTAAAACTAATTATTCAGTTGGATCAAAGAAAGCAAAAAGGTAACATGACGCGGTCACACATCGAAGTACTTACCGCGCCCGATGTTGCTTAATTTCTGTGATCTGTACTCAGCTTCGTATGGACGTTGGCCCCCTTAATTTTTTTAATTAGTTGTTTTTATAGCATTAATACATAATTTGTCAAAGTTTCAACAATCAGCGAATAATAGTTAAAGAGATACAGCCTTGACAAACGTAGAGCAAAAATAGCCTAAATAATCACGTTTTTTGTATGGGAGCCCCCTAAAATTTTAATATTTATTTAAGTTTTTGTGGTTAGGTATATCGGCAAGAGAAATAGATATACATACTGTGAAAATTGCAACTACCTTTTACGGTTACTGAGATACAGTCCGCTGACAAACGGACAGACGGACGGACGGACAGGCAGCGGAGACTTAGCAATAGGGTCCTGTTGGCACTCTTTTGGCACGGAACCCTAAAAGCGATGCTTTCTTTGTTACTTCCTTCCTCTTCATCCCAAATACTCCTCGGTACCTCAAGGAACGGTTCAAGTACCTGCACCAAACCCATACTTTTTGCCTTCGCTCCACTGAAACCCTTTCGCTGCAAACTCCCCGCCCCTTCCATGCCTACAGTTCATCCTTCACCGTACATGCCACCAAACTATGGAATGCCTTACCTACCCCAATAAGACAAGCTAAATCTCTCCCTATATTTAAAAATATGGTCTATGAACACTTTCTTAATTCGATTTCAAATAGTTAATATTTTATATATGTCTATGTAAACTCTTTAAACTTAGTAGATATTTATTTACATTTATATATCAGTAGGTAATATTTTTATGTATTTTCTGTATAGTATACATTAGTCTTTAATACGCCACCGTCTATACCTATACAATAATTACGTGGTTGCCTGGAAGAAATCGCTAGTAGCGATAAGGCCGCCCATTGTGCAACTATTTCTGTGTTTGTGTTTTCCTGTGTTGTGTTTTCCTATCTTGGTGTGCAATAAAGAGTATTTCTATTCTATTCTATTCTTGAGTGAACTCCAAAAGGCTTTTTTACTTCTGGCCACTTGCGTAGGTGAAAAGATGGGAAGCTAGGTGCTAAAATATCTGGTGAAACAATCATATGCGGTCGCACTGTAAAGTACATTTTCATACGTTTGTTTTCTCATCTACCATCCAAGCACCATTGCGGCCGTGGCATTACACCTATGTACCTACACGGAAAAAACGGAGCACTAGCAAAGTACCAATTTGGCTTGGTTAATTTTTTTTGGGTTATTTACAACTAAGATTTATTTAAAACGCACAGTAAAGCTCTGTTTATAGTAAACAAGCGAGTTTTGCTGTGTATTCTAGGTTATACTAACCGAGTACTTGATAATTTCCAAGTGAGTGCCTCAGTAAAAATAACCTGTTCTATTTCTGTTTGAAAATAGATAAGTTTTCAGATTTATAAACTGCCAAGTTTTACCTATTTAATTTTAGACTAATCCTACTCGGTAAAATTTTCATCAATTGTTATGATTACAAACAACCCAGACTCATTTAAAACATACATTAGAGATATGTTTGTAGTAAACATGCAAGTTTTGCTGTGTATTCTAGGTAATACTAACTGTGTACTTGATAATTTCCAAGTGAGTGCCTTAGTAAAAGTAACCCATTCTGTTTCCCATTCTTACCCATTGTGTTGCTGAAACTGAAATTTTAATCCAAAAATGCAAGGACAGTGGCCATTTCTTTTCGACACGTTCTTGGGTGCGGAAGTGCACCGAGCCACCGAAAATAACCAGTGTTGTACCAGTGTGAGGTTGAGTGAGATTAGTTTAAATTTATGCACCTGAACCAAAAAACTTGCAGCATTTTACCTGTGTTTATTCTTTTTTGATAAACATCGACTGCAGTACAAAATACCCAATGGATGAAGACGTAAGGAACCTTCTCACTGCCTGGGGATTGGAAGAGTTCGAAGTATGTATTTCAAAGTAAGTACACAGTAATTATTGTAGTTGGCAGAACACTTTGCTATCGTTTTTCACATTTATCGGGAAGATAATTTAAAAAAGTAATTTTTAATTTAATCGACAATCCACGTGTTGTGTGAGCCTTGGCGCCATTACTTACAATTTCTTTATGGTTCGTTGATCTCGTGGCAAATCTTCCATTATGGCCCTTACTTAGACTTGCCAATGCAGTATTTTTTTCTTTTTAGGCAGGTACTTACTTTATCTTAATGGAGTTAATAAATTTTAAAATCTAATTTTAGGTTCAGAGGAGGCCTCATATATAGCCTGTTTGCTGCTTATTCCATCTCTCTTGGCTGTTACAAGTGTTCGTCGCAAAAAGATTCAGCATCCTTCGAAAGTTGAAGCAACTGCTAGTTTTATACAGCATGTGAAAAACGATTCGGATATCCACAGTGCACAAGTAAGCAATAAGGGTCGCGTCGCGTCTTATTGTAAAGATCATCTCAAACAGCATCTCGTGAGATGACCCTTACAATTAGATTTTCATACATAGATAGGTTAGTACTTATGTTTGTTAAAATATTGTTGCATATTTCATAAGTCAGCAAAAAAATGGTTTGATTAAATATTGATTTATAATTTGAGATAAAAAATTAATGTGTTAGTTAAAAATTCACAATGTAAGACAATAACATAATATCACTCGAATGTAACTTTTTACATAGGTATTTCAAATATAGATAATTTATTTTGTAAGTATATAAACTAAATCCAGACATTCTCCTAACATACTACAAATATTTTATTCTTATACTGAAGCAGTAATAATTGTTTATTATTGTGTACTCTATTAAGAGCGTTTACGTCCTTCTGTTGCTTATTAGCATTTATACATTTAGTTTTAAAGATTTTTTTTTTGCATTTCTTATGTATGTATGTATTAAAGTTACGCCAAGAGCTTAAAATAGGTACATTCTTTTCATACGAGCATATTTTAATAAATATCATTTATTCAATAAATTACTATCAAATTATATAAATAAATTGGAACTACAAATTTACAATTTAAATAATTAAGAAGCTAACTGCAGACTGTTGCAAACAATCTAGAGGTAAATAAAATTAATTGTTAAAGGTCAATCATTTATAGATGGTTACAAAACATTTTGAACAACACATTGAAATATATTTTTTATTAAAATATTAATAAGTAGATGTAAAAGCTCTTAAAAATGTTGTAAATTAATCTAATCAATAATAATCTTGTATTACACATGTTATTATAAGTTGGTATAATTAAGAATTTAGTTTATAACTATTGTAAAACAGTTAAAATAAAACGTTTTTATTTCATATAATACATGCTTTTAATACCAGAGGAAGGGCAGCAGCTTCCTTCTGAGTATTTTTCAACACCAACACTGCGATCACCAATCCGCCTGCCAAGCGTGGTGATTATGGCAAATCCCCCCCTACATGGGAGACCATCCACTCGATGGACCGACGACATCGTAGCGGTCGCAGGGAGTCGATGGATGGAGGCGGCTCAGGACCGCTATTTGTGGCGTCGTACGGGGGAGGCCTATGTCCAGCAGTGGACGTGTATGGGCTGATGATGATGATGCTTTTAATGTTGAAGTATGGTTTGTCGGAAAATGAAATATGATCGTTCAGTCGTTTTTTTAAGGGTGATTTAACTGTTGCGAGTTCACCAGATTAACGATCTTTTTTCAATTCCCTACATATCAAATTTTCATCAGCGTCAGAATGAAGAGTCACTTTTACATTTTTATTTCTGGCCTACTTGAATTGGTATATTCAGCAATATTGTTTGTAGTTCCTAAGCGGGTTTGTTGCGTTAATACTGCTAAATACTTAGCTGCAGGTGCCTACCATTTCCAAGTAACAACAATATTAATAAGGTACAGATTTTAAGTTTAAACTTGCATTGTCCTGAATGCAGTGCAACATAAGTTCAAACTTAAAATATCTGTAGCTTATTAATATTGTTGTTACTTGGAAATGGTAGGCACCTGCAGCTAAGTATTTAGCAGTATTATAGCAACAAACCCGCTTAGGAACAACAAACAATATTGCTGCATATACCAATTCAAGTAGGCCAGAAGTAAAAATGTAGCTTGGTTGTAGCTAACCCACTGAAAACGGTTGAAAGCGCAAGGTAAATTTGCTAAATATGCCTATTTGAATTGATTAGAAGTAACAAAGTATATTGGCTGACACTATCCAGTGCACACGATTGACAGCGCCGAGTAAGTTTGCTAAGTATACCCATCTACTTAACAAAGTCACTTTGTTAAACATAGAAACGTTTCTATGCTGCGTTTACAAAGATGATTTGTTAAAATCTAAGATTTAAACTAAGATCCTTGGTTATAACTAACAGAATAACTCGTTTGTCTTTCTCAAATTAAAAGGTTGGAAGTTACCCAGCCTAGGTTATCAAATTTTATCCAACTTTTTGAATTAATATTACTAACTTACATTAGCAAAGATGGCTTGTCTAGCATTAGCAACAAACTTTGCAGGCTCCCTCCGAAACGAGTAACACTGTTGTAAACAGCAAAAAGTTATTTAATTCCAACCGTTACGTTTTTTTCGTGTATATAATATTTTTAGCTACATATAATTCGAGGAAGTCCATACGGAACAATGTAGTGTCGACTATACGAGAGAGCTAGCGTCGAAACAACGCATTAGTATTCGGACAACCCTGCAGCAAAATAATTGGAGCTAGAGTGGGGATAGAAGGATTAGGGAAATAACGAAATATAAAATCATTATTAACAATCAAAATAAAAATTAATCATATAAAACTCCTAAAATTTTTACTTTGTCTTTGATAATGTATTAAATCTGCATGTGATTTTTTATTAATATCACTAAATGTGTGTATGAATTTAGATTTGCATGCCATACTCTCGACATATTTTTTGCATAGATATGAATATAAATGACTTAAACATCTTGTGTCATAAATAACCATCTTTTTAGACGTGTTTTTCCAAATAGGTTATTTTTATCATTAAACAAATTCAAACTTGTAGGTATTTACAATTGAAACAGTTGACAATTTACTATTGAGCTATCTGCAGACAAATAATTTATAGGTAGCTCAACTGATCCATGTCAATACTAATCAGAAGCGTCCTACAAGGTCGTTGCGGCCGGGGCAGAAATTACAAAAAGTACAAAATTTGCATCTTACCTAGTCTTTATTATAAGATTTTTTTCAAACCTGGACAATTTATCTGTTGTTTTGTAATTTTTTCACAAAAAATCTAAAAATGTTGTTGTTTAAAATAGGTATGCATTTCGCGAAGTTCGGATTTTTTTTAGCTCAGTAGTCACACTATTATAATTGAATTTTTCTAGCTAGAAACATTCACAGTAGCGGCCCGGAGTCAGGAAGTTGGCGGTGTCACACCCCCGTGCCTCGGAAAGCACGATAAGCCGTTATTCGTGCGCATGACCTCTCCCCGTTTGTGTTGGTATTAAAAATGCGCGACTGCGGATGATCTGACTATTCGAATGATCTACAACTATTAATTTCCTCATTCGACTTGAATATTAGTAATATACTAATCTTCAAAGTCAAATGACAACTACTAATTAGTAATTACTAATGCCTCTACGAATTGATCGTTTATGGCTCCGATTCGACTTTTTTAGTCGACCGATGGTTTTGAGTGATTGGAGTGAATGAATTATTCGTCGCTCATTCGGGGATTGAACGGATAAGTAACTAATTTTATAATTCTTGTGCGGTTGATAAGTTTTTCAATTATAATATTTTAGTTTTTAGCTTTTAGTGCAGGTAAACATGGTTTTAGTGTAAATGTTATAGTTATTAAAATGGAATAAAAAACATCAATACCTACCGATAGAACCGCGTGAGTTCGTACCTAATCACGAACATGCTAAATAAACGGTTTATCCGTCGCTCGCAATCCGTGACTCTGGTTTACGGATTAATCCGGTAATTCTGGTAACTCCGTACGTCACTAGCCCGCTATATTTCACTCCACAGCCTGCGGTCGGGTGATATTGGTAGCGTACTAGCACGCCGGTAATTTCGGTATTACTGATCGATAATGGTGTTTGAATATTAATTTTCATTTGAATCCCATTAATAAGGGTAAAAATTTGTGAAATGTGTTTGTGCGATGGAGTTACTGAAAGGTTCGGACTGTGAATGCCTATTTGTAAAAGTACTTAAAAGGCAGCGAGCAGAAGTTACCGAATAAATTATTTTGTTACAGTAGGTTTATAATTTTTATGTTGCATTTAAAATTTAACTTGTGAGAAAAAAAAGAGTAATAAGAAATCACTATCTACTGAATAAAATTAATGTCAAGCTCTAATTTCAACTTGAGTAAGTACATAATTCCATTTCACCTAATTCTGTCTAATCTTTACTCAATTAGAAATCAGTTCATAAACAGAATACCTTAAATCATAAAGAGAACACCTATCTGAAATACAGACCACAAACCAAAAGCTAAATGAAGCCGAGCTTTTCAATCTAAATTCACTGAAATCCATTGTAAACCTGCGAGCCGATTACACTAAATCGATAGATCGAATGGAAGTTTATTTCATTTTCATCAAATTACGACACTAAATTAAACAATAAGAAACTCGATTGCTAGTCCCAGCCAAATCTTAAGCAATTTTTTTTATTGTTTTCTAGCATACTTACATATTTATACACACAAGAATTACATTACAATCTAGCCATATATTCGGCTAATGGGTAATTTTGTTTTATCTTAATCCTAACTTATATTAAAAAGTTTGAAATTGTGTTGTTTGTCCTTCTTTCACGCCCAAACTAAACAACCAATCGACTCGATTTTTTATCCGAATACGATGGATAAGGGTTATGAGTTTGACAGAATCAGAATCAATAACTTTATTTCTTTAGGCTTACAAAATCAGCACTTAGACAAGTCAAATTTTATACTATAAACATAGTTATTATTATCAAATAAGAAATAAGGTGTTATTGATATTCTCTTCACTTCAAAATTGAAGAATATCACATATCATTGGCATATAGTTAGTAACATAGGCTACTTTTTGTGTCCTGGTAAAACATCAAATTCATAGGGGAGATATACGGGAAAAAATCCTTTTTTCCCCCTAGAAATATAAAATTCTAATTCAACGCGGGTGAAAACGCGAGGAACAGCTAGTTTAATATAAATATATCACTAAAAACGCATCCATCGGCATTTTTCTTATTGTCTCTACTAAAAGTGAGGACACTTGGTTCATGTCTTCTTAGGCAATAAAAAAAGTGTTTTAGAGTTAAACGAAAACATCGTAAAAAAATTAGTCGGGTTCAAAGTGGTCCTCCTCTTTCATTTGATATTTAGGAATGGTAATGGCCTTCGCCGTCGGCTAGTTTTATTTATTTAACTTGTCAAAAATGTGCAAAAATCCGCCTTCCAAGCGTGGTGATTATAGTAAATCCCCACTACAGGGAGACCATCCACTCGATGGACCGACGACATTGTAGCGGTCGCAGGGAGTCGATGGATGGAGACGGCTCAGGACCGCTATTTGTGGCGTAGTTTGGGGGAGGCCTATGTCCAGCAGTGGACGTGTATGGGCTGATATGATGATGATGAGTGCAAAAATTACTATGTTCATAAAAGAACTTCAGATTTTGCTGTGCCTGGCAATCATCCATTGTTCATCTATATTAAATGTAATGGAAAAAAATGTAACACATCCATGGAACCATCAATTTAGTGTAATCTAGTTCTTGTGTTTGTTTCAACCACAAATAAAAGCATTTTGCGGTACAATAGCGCTAATCTAAATTCATTTAGTGTGCACTCAACAGAGAATGTAATAGTTAAGGCTGAATTATTAGGCGAAGGCGTGTTTACAAACTATAAACAGCTTTTGTAAGAATTTAAGTCACATACAGGTTTAGGGTTTGGAGAGCTTTTTGGTTTCGAAGCTAAATATCCTTTTATGATTTCGGTAGCCTTTCTGTTTCTTATCATCATCAACCATTGTCGGCCCACAGCTGAGCATACTCATATGTTTATGCAGCAGCACTTTGACAATCTATTAATTTATGAGAAGGCGAGGGCAAGACGTTGCGCGCATCATCCTTGGTTGCACAATATGATACACTCGAAGATGATTTCCGCCGGGTGTAGAGACTATTGCAAAGTAAAATTAAAATAATAGATAATTTTATTGTGATGAATAGGACGGACTGGATAATCGAGCTATGAGGGAGACTATGGACGCCTGCCATAAACATATTCTCAATACTGTTAAAAGCGGTAGATGGTGGCTTGCCGAATGCTTAATGGGTTCCTCAAAATTTCGGTGTAAATGCCGGAATTATCTTGGTTATTATTTTATCTTTATGTTATCAGGTATCGGGATACCTTGATCGTCACAACTAATAGAATAAAATGTTACCTAGAATTTATATTTAAAACATATAAGGTAAAACTGCCGACAAAGCTAAAATTGCAAACAATCCAGACGAAACTTTTTTTACCACCTACTCACCTAGGACTAACGAATCAGGTTACAGATTTAAAACATCCGTATGTCAGACATGTAGGTATAGGCAAGATTAGATTTGAGTTATAATATTGCTCACATGAGAAATGTTAATTGCGGACTACAATACTTACTAAACGTTGCATTAAATGATTGTTATTTACGTATTTGTTGATAAACTTTGAATTATTGTATACGATTACGACAAAAGTGGTTAGTAGTTATGCATTAGAGCGTACCATCAACCAAACGAATCAAATAAAAAGGCCAACTAAGAGAAATAAAGAGATATTGATGCTTGGTTTCTGTCCGCGGCGCCACACGCGCTTTTCTATGGAAACGCTTATTTGTTATTTTTACCCGACCGAAATTTGATTTTTTATTTTATTTCCGATTTAGTCGTATGATTCGTCTTAATAGCACTATGGTTATGGGTTATGTGACGTCAAATAAAAATGGGGTCTAACGAAATAGCGGGGGTCTAAGTTAGTCCCAATGTTTATAAATATGCTCGTATGTGGTATCATTGTAAAGGTCTTTGATGGTCTTTTCGAAACCGTTTTTCAAACGTTTGTGAGGTTAACGATTCTCAAGCTATCAGGAAAAACGTGTAAAAAAATATTATGTTCCAGTGGGCACCCATCCCATATAACTTAGGGATTTTTTACCTACAAGTAGGAACCAAGGCCTCCGACTACCTAAGTATCAAAAGAAAATGATAAGGACACTAGGTGAACGCTTATTTAATAAGACTGCATGTAGACGCGTTTTAGTTTTTAACTATATTTTTTATTCCACGGGAACTGATTTACTGGGATGAAATGCCTATTTTTTTTCCAAGTCTAGACCTACGTTTATGCGAAATTTCATTACCATATGCTTAGTTGTTTTGGCGTGAAGAAGTAACAAACATACATTATACATACGTCCATCCATATGTATATCCAAACTTTCTTATTTACAATATTAGTTTCATATAATGTAAAGTCTTCTGACTTTAATAAAACGGAAGAGATTTCTTTCATCTTTTTTTATACCATAAAAAGGTGGCAGTCAAGCTTGCGGTCCACCTAATGGGAAGCTCTTACCGCAGCCTATGGACGCCTGCAACGTAAGAGACGATACACGCGCGCCGACCCCGTAAATACTTTAGAATATCCTGTTTGAAAGACCTCATACTATATAAAGTCTATGGGGAAAACCTCAGCAGGGAGATCTTTAAGACTCCTTATCTAAAATGAATTATAACTTTCCTACAAGTTAATCTGTTATTTAAGTTATAGAACGTACGTTTAGTTTAACTCCTACTCGTACGCCCGAGGTGTATTGCAGGCTGAAGTGTTAATTTCAACATGTGGAAACTTTTAATGGACCGAAGAAGTTGGAATCAAGAATTCCCAAAGGCCTCGACTTCGAGGCATTCCGAGGCTATGCAGGTAGCATAGTATTGAACAATGTAAGGGCGATCAAATTTTACGCATTCACTGCCCAGAATCTAGAATTGTTGAAGACGCTATGTATCGTGGGCCATGAAAGTATTGATGAGTATATGGGGATAGGTCGTATTTGCAGTCATTCAGAATCAGAGATTGATAAAATGATGCGGCAGTACGTAAGAAAAAGAATAGTAAACTTATTATTTAGCACACACAATAGTCCTAACTATTAAAATTATAAAAAATTTGAAACTTTTATGGTTATTTACAACGCTTAAGTCATTTATAACGGGATATTTACCATGATTTGAGTTTTGGGTCCTCGAATATTTCGATACAGTTTTATGCGCCATGATAAGGGAACAACGGTCACTGCGAGTTAGTTTTTTATTGACAGACATATTGACGTATCCTCATTCTTTGTCTTTTGATACGAACGTTAACACTACCGCCGGTTTCACTATCGAACGCACCTCGGTCACGGCACACAACACTGACGATATCTGAACGCGGTCAGGTTGATACATAACTTCTTCGATTTTGTATTTGAATATTTGAAGACTCAACAGTCAAATCATGATAAATAAGTTTATAAAAATTACTTTAGTATACAGATGATTGACAAAACCTATCCCTACAGTAGGTTGGTACATATGTCAAAAAGGCATCCAATTTAGTCTTATTACTTTTACTACAGAACGATTATATGGGCAAGCCATAGTTATCATAGCTTGCAGACTGAATAAGCACTAGGTAAGAAGGTTCACAAGAAATAATGCTGGACAATCCACACAGCATCATCTAGCCCCAAGTTAAGCAGAGCTCGTGTAATGGGTACTAGATGACTGTTATACTTAATACAATATATTTCATAGATATACATTTTTTATCATAGGTACATAGAAAATATCCAGAATACCCGAGACATATATTTGCACATAGTACAAACATTTTTCCCAAGGCGGGAATCGAACCCACAACGTCCTCCGTCGCAGGCGGACCTTCATCCGCCGCGTCACATCAGCCGTCGTTTAACGCATTCATTCCGCAGTATCTGTGGCGAAACCCACAAGAGTGAGCGGGACTCGAAGAACTGCATGTGCGTCATTGGCAATTAAAGTGTTAAAAATCTGCAACTTGATGGACCAACGGCAATGAAATGAAACGCGAGAGTCGATGGATGGTGACGGCTCTGGACTGTTATTTAAACAGTACCTACGAAATAAAAATACGACCAATTGATACTGATGAGAGATAAAAAGGAGAATCCTACAAAGGTTTTTTTTTCAGTAGAGATTTTAAGATTGTTTATTTTTATTGCAGTCTTTCCGTCAAATTTAATCAATGAACAAGGGGGAATTCTAGATTTCTATTTTTTAATTCTACGTATACGACACAGGGCGGATAATCTGGGGAGATTTGTAGAATAAGCCAAATTTTCAGAATCAGGGCTCTAAGCTTTTGTGTTAGTTTAGTTGAGTAGTAAATTGTAGAAAGATAAGCAAAAGTTAAACTAAAATTGAGTTTTTTGAGAACAGATAATGCAGTTTGTCTAAATTTTTAAGTTAGTATATTTTATTTACTTTTTAGTGACTGTGCATTACCAGGATGACCACATCGTACCTTACTATATGACTAATTGTAAGTAAAGTTATTGTAAAGCGAACGACCACTCAGATAAAAATATACCACTAGCATTTACAACATAAAACCCAATAATGCAACCCACGCCACGGTTTGAAATATCATATGTACCAAAATCTTGTTTATCCAACGTGATTATTCTCCAAAATCGCTCTGACTGATACGAAAGCTAAAGACGTTGATATATTATGCCACTAGAAA
The DNA here is from genome assembly GCA_947859395.1 of Eupithecia insigniata. Taxonomy (NCBI): domain Eukaryota; kingdom Metazoa; phylum Arthropoda; class Insecta; order Lepidoptera; family Geometridae; genus Eupithecia; species Eupithecia insigniata. Next base: position 4,603,512 of record OX402009.1, on the reverse strand, counting down.
GGTAAATACAGTGCTTTATTCCAATATTTCTAAATTAAAGATTTATACACTTTCACCTTGGTCGTGGGGCCGCGGCGTACGAATATCGACCCCTCCTACTCAACCCGTGGATGTCGTAAGAGCCGACTAAGGGAACCTACCAGAGGAAGGGCAGCAGCTTCCTTCTGAGTATTTTTAAACACCAACATTGCAATCACCAACACGTCTGCCAAGCGTGGTGATTATGGTAAATCCCTCTCTACATGGGAGACCATCCACTCGATGGACCGACGACATCGTAGCGGTCGCAGGGAGTCGATGGATGGAGGCGGCTCAGGACCGCTATTTGTGGTGTCGTACGGGGGAGGCTTATGTCCAGCAGTGGACGTGTATGGGCTGATGATGATGATGACACTTTCACCGCCCATGACACCAACGCACGTCTGATGGCTGGCTCAAGGCTGGGTGTGGGCAGAATGCATTAACGATCATTGCTACTGGCGTATGTTTTGCTGACGATAGTTCCGTTCTGCTGCTAGCAAGGTGGGAATAGGTTTACTAGCGTATCGAGCATAAATTTTAACACGGTAGAATATGGTTTACCGTGACCACAAACAATCTCCGTGTGGGCCTTCGAAGCAATAATAATATTCGACATTATACAATAGCCTCTGTTATAGTAGTGTCAAATTTCTCTATAGCATCTTTGATATAGGCAAATCGGAGAAGTGGAAACCAAGGTTTTGGGAGGCTTTATTACATAACGACTTTAGGAAAATTTCATACGGAAATATCTTCTGGCCACCATCTTCTGGTGGACGACATCAGTGTACCGCGGTCAGGAGGGACGACCCTCACAAGATGGGGAATATCTAAAATTCCTAGAGGCTCTACGCCATGAAATCTAGAATTCGTAGAGGCTTTACGTCGTAGAATCTTCACAATGCATAGAGGTTCTACGTCGTAGAATCTCTACAATTCATAGAGGCTCTACGCCGTAGAGGCCCTACGCCTAATGTACGAAGTTAAATACTACAAATACACTGAGTAACCTTCGAAGAGACTTTAAACTTTTAACAGATTGTAAATGTAAATGGATTTTGTAAGGTTGATGGTTGTTTTGGCTGCAGTAGCAAATTTGTTTACTTCTCAACAAAGAACTTGTAGGTACGACTTGCGGCCGCACAAGTACTACTATGTCCCTGGTTTCCAATGAAACTTTTGCCCACCGCGTGTGACATTTATTATTGAAGAACTTCTATTTTGATTGAAACTGTATAAATTTCTACTGTTCACAGTAATTCTACGTTTAATATAACAATAATCAAGAAAATTAATAAAAACCTTTATTCTCTGGATTAATTCAATCAGCTAGATTGCCTCGATCACTGATTGAAATCGAAACCATTTATTTTGATTTACCCGTCCATTTACGTGATTTAATGTCTATTGTCCAAGTTTTGGAATGTTAACCACAAAGCCGAAAATAAGCTTGTTTCACTTGGATCGGTTAAAAAGGAATACGGAACTATATCATGGTGGTATAGGATTCAAAGTGAAAATCAACATGGTATGCTTTTTAAATTGTATTAATATGCTACCGCCAATATTTTTCCTTCGTCAATTTAACCTGTTCTAGGTAAATATTTTCTTTTGAATATTGGTACCTATAAGTATTTTATTTCAAACGTCCTGTCCGTCGGTGTTCTATTTGAAAAATTAAAAAGATACAGATAGTTACATTCATACAAACAGCCAAAAACAAAACTTACTCGGTTACGCTAATAGTGGGCGGGATATGGTTTCGACGACTTCAATAGAGTATGAGCGGGGGTTTGTCTGCGATGCAGGAGGTTACGTGTTAGATTCCCGTTGCGGGATATTTGTACCTCTGGATATAATATTTGTTACTAACATGGTTGGTTCGGACGTAGGTATCTTAAAATTTTCACATTGGAAAATTGGGAAACAGGAAACTTTCCGATTCGCAAAACTTTCATTTCAACAAAACTGTAACACCAGTTAATAACATGTTCTGCTAATACTTGCAATTTGTAAGCAACTGTTTTTGCCTACCGTGCAAAATAATCATCATCGTCAGATGAAGATATTTTGCCAAAGACAACGTTAAAACTACTGAAAGGATCGTGCTGAAATATTGCACTCATAAAGATGAAACGCATTTGAAAGTTTCGTCAGTGACTGATAAGATAAGAAGTAATAGGTTAATGTGGTTTGGTCATGTTATGAGGAGAGAAGAGTGTCATGTTACGAGGAGAGTGATATGAAGGATATGGATATAGGAGTCGAGGCAGGCCTAAGATGCATAGACTGTGCGAAAGATGGCATGAGTAAAAAAGGAGTGAGTGCAGATGACGACTGGTAGAAGCGAGTGAAAGAAAACCTGTTGCGCCGACCCCACCTAAGTGGGAAAAAGCAAGAAAATTATGAAATATGACGCGAAACAACATACATGCTACTTTTTTTTTCATAAAACGCGTGCGGAGTCGCAAAAATGTGCTAGTAGGAATATATATTTGCTTATTCTCCAACCCTCTAACTTTGCATATGGATATCGTAAGAGTCGACTAAGGAATCTACCAGAGAAATGGCAGCTCCTGCTGTGTACTTTTAACACCTCGTCTGTGAAGCATGGTGATTATCACGAAACTCCCCTCATTTACGGGGTTTGTGATGGATGAGGATCCAGCATAAAGATAAATAATAATCCTTTTATTCGTTCCTTTTATGTAGCACATGCGGTACCAACATCTATTTCGGCGCAGAGTTCTGGGGGCAAAACTCGATCTGACGCTAACCTTTTGTAATTTACCTTATAAACTTCGATGTTCTATGGGTATAAAAATAAATGATATTCTATAAATCTACCGACCGAACCGATAAGTAAACTGAACAAAATACTAACAAAAAATCTGTGCCTTACCTCTGCGAATTTCGTGGCCCTGGAATAGTTCGACATCCTATTCATTACATGCAACATAATTTTTGATTTACAACTACCCATATCCTAATAAATAACGTCTATTCGCATAACCGCTTCCATAACCGCCATCTGAGGCGTCGATCTATCAAAGCACACTATTAATGCCGTACATTACTGTTAATGGATTTAGATTAATGCCTCGCGCTACTATTGAGAGGTTACTTGGTGGTAACACATTGCACAATATTAAATAATAATTATGATTGAAAACATTAGTAACAATTCAGCATTCCATAACTGATAAGATCCAACAAAATGCAATTCGCGTGCACCACCCTCCCTACGCAAATGTACAAGCCATAAAGAGTTCAGAGAAGGAATAGATGTCAACTATGCCGTTCTTCATGTTCATGATCTTCCTAATTGAATTTCACGGTGGAAATTTTCAACGGAGATTAGTCATGATTGTGTACAGGTCATTATTATTACAGTGCACAGTGTATGCGCTTCGCAAGTACTTCTTTCCCTCACTCTCATAATCCGATGGGTCGACAGTCCGACAATACCGGGGGAGAGGAAGACCAATAGCCTTAACGTGCTTTTCTTGACACTGGGTGTAACACCGCCAACTTAGGTACTCCAGGTTGTTACCGTGTATTTTTTCTACTCCCGATAATAATTTCGGCCTAGGATTTGAACTCGGGACCTCAGTATCAGCGGTTGAACACGCGACCGCTTGACCAACGAGGCAGTCGTTGTTTATGTTAAATTTAGAGGGAAGCCAGTAATTATTTAGAAGTAGTTGGCTGTTTTAGCGTGGTAATTAATGGGTAGTGTTTTGTATATCTTTTACTCTGTTTCATTGTTTCATGTTGAAAGGGGTTTTAGGAAATAAATGCATGTATTTGGTTAAATACTACCTTGCTTTGTCTGGCAGGTAATATTTGTACAAGCTGTAGGGCGGCAGTATATGTACTATGAGATTGTGTTGTAAGTCGAAACGAGGATGTTGCTAATTTTGCTACCCACTATCAAGCTATATGTGTGTGTGTATATGTCAAATACGTACATTTGTGTAGAATCAGTGTTGTTTGGACTACGTAGAGCTTTTTTCAAGCTTAACAGAGTTTATATGGGGCGAGCCTGCTTTGCATTACGAAGGCTAGCTACCACTGCGTCTCGAGACGCAGTCCGCTCGTGCTATTATGCGACCGTCCATAGTATAATCACGTACGGGGCGGAACTATGGGCGCGAGCCGCCGACACTGAGCGCGCCTTCTTGATGCAGAAGAGGTCAATCCGCGCCATTGTGGGTGTACCGGATGATGTATCGTGCAGTAAATATTTCACACAGCTGAAAATAATAACTCTACCAAGTGAGCTCAACCAGGTAGCGCTGTTCACCTATCATAATCTGGACCTGTTTCAGCGTCGTGGAGCTAACCCCAACCGCGCTCTCTGTAGCAACAAGTACCACTACAGACTTATAACACCCTCACACAAACTTCAAAAGTCAAAAAGATCTGTCTACATAATGGTATACAACCGACTACCCGAAAAAATCAGAGATGCCGCTTCCTCCAACATATTCAAGCACCGTCTTAAGACATGCCTGCTGGAAAAGGTCTTCTACAGCTTCAGCGAATTCCTTGAGTTGGCCGAACTATAGAATGCAATACCATTTTTAAGCTTATCTCTGTAGAAGATAGGAATATTTTAATAAGTGAAATAATTTTGTATTCTAATTTGACATTAATTTAATTGAAGCGAAGATAATAATAAAATAAAATAATTTTAGGTACTTATTATACTCAATTATTCCCATAAAAATGCTCAAAATGTAAAAATGCTCAAAATGTAGTCTCGGTGAAGCTAAGCAGAGCTAATGTAAGGGATACTAGATAATTTAGTAAATTTAGTTAAATAAGTACCTAAATCTTAAAAAAATTAATTTACTACATAATTATGACAGAAAATTATGACAGAAATAAATATTGTTTGATTAAGTATTTATTGACTAGTTCTTGGCTCCGCACGCGTTTCGGTAATCAAGAAATTTTATAATAATAAAATATTAATATGTAATGTGATAGATAATGAAATTAGAACATTTATTTGCATTGGGAGCGGTTGAGCCGGCTGCATACTGTTCCAGACAGTCTGCAGGTGACTCAACTGGCTCATATCAGATGTTAAGCTATTTGACGTGTAAATTTATTATTTACCAATAAAATCTTGAATCTTGAATCTATGTATTTTGCTGAGCGGTTTCCTGTTCTTGTATATATATATATTTCTTCTACTTTTTTTGTTTTGACTTATGTTAGGTATTAAATAAATTTATTTTCTTTCGTTTTTACTTCGTGGTTTACAGGAATTTATAATTTCAGTATTCCATGGTACTGAAATTATTTTAACGCGAAAGATTTCGATGAGGTTTTTAGGATCGAAAGCGCGCATATATATATATATTTTTTTATTTAAGTGGGCTGAAATAACACTAACTCCTTCTGACTATAATAAGATCTATACTAGGCTATAACACCTTATGACTCTAAACTGTCGTGTCAAGTTTAATTAATCGAGTTTATGCCAGGCTATGTGTGAAGTCAGTCTGTGAATGGTAATGATGCCACATAGCTGATATCCATTTTGTTTGTTACGAAACCACATGATTCCATTGCCTAGGATTGTACAGCTTAAATATTTCTATTTCCTAGTAAAACCGATATGAAACAAGCATAAAATTGCTCTTACAATCAAACGTCTCTAGAAAAATAGGAAAACCTCTCGGCAATGCCAGAAACACCACAAAACAATAAACTAACAAAGCAAACACTTCAGGTTAGTCAACAAACGGTATGCCACCCTGTCGGAGTAACATTTTTTCTCGCCTCAACGCTATGCCGGCGCTTTGTAAGTCATAGTTTATTTTGACATAGTTCTCCACTGAGCAGGCCAGTTGTTTACAAAGTATTTTGCCGGTAACAATAGAATGAACAGGGCTGGAGTAAGGCTGAGCTTGAATGAGGGTGAATTCAGCATTTACGACTGAAATCAGCGAATAATTCAAGTCCAACTTCTTAATTGTTACTCTACGTTAGGTTTGATGTAAGTGCTAAGATACCATCGTAAATTTTTGTATAAAAACAGAAGCTTTGAACTTGCATCACACGTCAGCATTAAAAGTATTTTCACTATAAGCAATGGCTTAGCAGGGTTATTTCCCATTTCGTCTTAATAGGTATGTTAACATATGTACGTAGAAATAGATTTATTTAGTGAATCAGAGTAAAACAGGGTAAGAAACAAACTACTCTTAGTTATTGATTAAAGATATGAGAGGTTAACAATTAAGAGGTTTATTAGATAGGGCTGAAAGCTGTCTTGGATCTTGTTTCATTAAATAAGAAATGGCTGAGTACAGTCAAGTACTTACTTTATGCACTTAACCACTTCATGTTTAATGTCAATAAACATTTTGTTTAGATTTTTTTAATACGATTTTTGATGACCAAATTACCATGAACATTAGCTTTTTCGTTTTCTTAAAGATCACTGCAGTGCAATGGATAGGCAGGAAATAAACACAGAATTATTGATTTAAATACCTTATAAATTATTTTTTTATAAGTATAAAATAATGATTAAAAGATGAGCCCCTAAGCTCCCCTTGATACGCCCATGGAATTTTATTTAAATCATTCATTTGAAACACAAAAGTGTGCTAGAAATTTAAATGAAATGTGGGTAGAACTTTACCTTTCTGTTATAAAGGGTGCTTTTACCCTAGAGGGTTGACCCTTGAATGTTGAAAAAGGCCTATCTGGCTCATGGTGTTCTGTGTTTGTGCATTTTTTATAAGACCTACTTGTGAGAATAGCTTGAATATATGCCTACACGAATTGCACCCTTTTAAATGGTAATCTTTATTGACAAAGAAAATAACTGTCAAATAATATAAACAAATTAAACTAGTATTTACAATTGAAACAATTGAGCTAACTGCAGACTGTTGCAAACAATCTACAGATAGCTCAACCAGTCGGAAGCGTCCCCAAGACGCTGGCTGCATTGCTGCTAATGCGCTGCGCCAGATACTCACCAGCAATTTCTCAAGATAGGTAAACGTTCACCACGAATCAAAAACTAGAAAAGACGTGAGAAAAGACAATAGTGAACAGGTGTCTTCTAGACCTTCGTGATACAACATCGGCCACATCATCACTTTCCATCAGGTGAGATTGTGGTCAAACAAAGGTCTATATACGATAAAAAAAAACATATAAAAAGTAATTGGGTGACCTTATCAATACAATCACCATGTAGGTACATAAATCACCTAGAGGAGCCAGGAGATTTATGTCACTGTGCATCTGGCGCAAAAAGACAGCCTCAATGCTCAGCAGAACCCGCTGAAATAGCAACAACATCTAATTGCTATCCTATTAATATCATAAATGTCAAAGTTTGTAAGGTTGAATGTATGGATGTATGGATATTTGTTCCTCTTTCACGCAAAAACTACTGAACCGATTGGGCCGAAATTTGGTATGATTATAGTTATATGTATATAGTTTGGGACCTGGAATAAATATGATTGTCTTCTGATGTATCAGCTCATTCAGAGGACCAAATGCCTGTTTAATATTAACTAAAATAATAATAACTCCTCTCGTTTATTAAAATAAAATTTTAATATTATTAAGTACCTAGCGATTTATAGGAAACTAGCTGCTGCCCACGCCTTCGCTCGCTTTTAATCGGGATAAAAATGACCTATAATGTTATTCCAGGTCCCAAACTATCATCGTCATCATCAGCCCGTATAGGTCCACCACTGAACATAAGCCTCCCCCAAACGACGCCATGAATAGCGGTCCTGAGCTGCCTCCATCCAACGACTCCCTGCAACTGCTACGATGTCGTCGGTCGTCTTCCTCTTTATACCTAATATTAGTATAGGTATGGGCTAATTTTATCCCGAAAAATGAACACGAAGCCAAATGGCAGAAGCTAGTGTCATATAATGGTAAAATTAAATAGACAAACCAATTATTTTGAAGTGCGTTATAAATCTGTAAAATGTTACACGCAATGCTTTTCTCATTTCATTGCTATTTATATACATTATATTTTGATGGTAATTATTCCGTGGTAATTGTTGATTCCATTGGATCATCATCCTCATCATCAGCCCATACACGTCCACTGCTGGACATAGGCCTCCCCCATACGACGTCACAAATAGCGGTCCTGAGCCGCCTCCATCCATCGACTCCCTGCGACCGCTACGATGTCGTCGGTACATCGATTTGATGGTCTCCCATGTAGGGGGGGATTTGCCATAATCACCACGCTTGGCAGGCGGATTGGTGATCGCAGTGTTGGTGTTTAAAAATACTCAGAAGGAAGCGACTGCCCTTCCTCTGGTAGGTTCTCTTAGTCGGCTTTTACGACATCCACGGCTTGAGTTGGAGGGGTCGACAAAGAAAATAACAATCAAATAATATAAAGAAATTAAACTAGTATTTACAATTGAAACAATTGAGCTAACTGCAGACTGTTGCAAACAATCTACAGATGGCTCAACTGGTCCATATCAATACCAGTCGGAGGCGTACCCAAGCTGGCTGCATTGCCCCGCTGTATGGCAATGCTAATGCGCTGCGCCAGATACTCACCAGCTCTCGGGTCACGCGTCGCTTCGAGCAGGCGCTCAAATAATTTTTTGAAAACCCGGAGAGCCTCGGTACCCCACGGACCTAGGGTCTCGACTGCAAGGGGAGCAAATGCGTAGGCTCTGTCGAGACCTGCATATTTGCGCCTCTTGAGATCCTCGGCCAAATCTGCCGCCGAACCAGCCCTCACGGATGTCCTTGAAAGATGGGAAGGCGCAAGTGTGTCGACACATGTAGCATCCCACACAATAGGCCTTCCCATCTCCCAAGAGACTAAGAACTTAAACTATCTACGTATCAATTTTCATCTAAATAAGTTAATTAGTTATGGAGATATGTGGTAACAAATATTAATACAAACTTTTACATTATTTATAATATATTAGAATTGATTAATACTATTGTCGTTATTATGCGTTTTTGAGTAGTGGAACTGCACAGAAGAAAGCGGCTGCCCCTCCTCTGGTTGTTCCCTTAGTCGGCTCTTACGTCATCCACGGGTTGAGTTGAAGGTGTGTATTCTTTCGCCACAACCGCCATGACGGCTCTCATCAGGGGATGTCCAGTAGCGGACTAACATAGGCTGATGATAAAGATGTGAAATAACAAAATTGCCGCTTATTTCCAGTAGTTCTGTGCAACTTCAGCACAGAACACAATAAACTGCAATCTACCTACAACTAGAGAATAGAATTCCCTAACAACATGCACTTTCAGTCAGAGCTCATAAAACTACATCAAATTCACAGTAAACACTTTTTCAAACAAGCGTACCAGGTACAGACATTCCTCCTTTATATGAGCATATACATTATTCATCTTAACTTATATATTATAAACACGAAAGAGTGTTTGTTTGTTTGTCCTTTCTTCTTGCCCTAACTGAGAAACCAATCTTTGCTACGACTTTATTTTTGATAGATAGATAGATAGAAAATTCTTTATTGCACACTTATTGGTAAGAAACAGAAATACAAAAAAATCTTTAAAACTAAGTTACAAGTGGCGGTCTTATCGCTCGAGAGCGATCTCCAGACAACCGTGGATGGATAGGATTGTTGGATAGTACTAGGGGATCTGTGTGCTAATATAGGTTTAATAAATAAAAATACTCATAATAAATATATTGCCTAAAATAAGGTACATATACAATACAATTAGATAGGCAAAATAAACATGTATTAGACACATAAGTGATATTATAATGTGCTAGTGGTTTCTTTTTCACTTCTTCCACTAGTGGACAAAAAATTGAAGTGAAGACAATATCAATAACACCTTATTTCTTATTTGATAATAATAACTATGTTTATAGTATACAATTTGACTTGTCTAAGTGCTTATTTTGTAAGCCTAAAGAAATAAAGTTATTGATTCTGATTCAATTATATAAATATTTACTTATATACAGGGACACAGGTATGCGTAGAGTTAATTGAAAGGATGGAGAGTAACATAGGCTACTTTTTGTCCTGGTAAAACATCAAATTACCATGGGAGATTATATTATATGCAAACAACAAAGAATCATTATATTAAACCATCTGCTAGTCGTATGAAGCCGGGGGATTCGCTAGTTTTACACGACTAGCCAACGCTAAAACAGTTCCTCGCGTGTTACATACAAACTTATTTCCAAGCTAAATTACAGGTTCTACAACACCTTTTCATTCAGACACAAGCTCGAATCTTCACCGGAAAGCCTTAAATATACAGCAGACGTACCCAACAGCCCTCGTAATTGAATCCAGCACTTATAATTACTTGGCCAACTCCAGTATATCAAAACTGTGGTATTCTGTAAGCTTGATTTCACGTTGAGCATTCATCGGCGAGTAAAGTTTATCATAAAAGGTTAAACAGAGCTGAATAATAACATAGGGCGAATTGTAAAATAGTCTCATTAATTTTATGCTTTGACTCAAACCGTTGTTATTTCTAAACTTGGATTTTACTCAGTATTAACTTCGTTCATTTGTATACCAAAAATGAAAATGTAATGAGGGTAAATTCGAATTTTTTTTTGACTAGGTTTTCAATACAAAACATAAAATAGTAAGAAATAGAAGAAATAAGTAGTATTTTATGCTATTGTAATAGCAATACTAGAATTAGTTTTTTTTTTGTAATTTTTTTTCCATCTGTGCTTTCAACAGTTACATTGTTACTATAAAACTAAAATAAATTACTTAAAATTCAATAGCCTTTTACTTAACAGGTTATTTCCTGACCTACGAGTGTGTTTTACCAGTACAAGAGTTTTCTCTGGTGTGCGCATATCGAAAATTGTGTTTCGACGACTTGCAATATCGAGTCGTTGGAGTGCCGGTCGCCCCGCGGGCGGAGGAACACGGAAGATATTTTCTCGCAGATTCGCTTTGTTGCGAGTCGCGGGGACCTACATTTCGACGTTATATCGTCGATTCATCAATAGAAGTTCGGCGAAATCTATAATTACGAAGAAGAAAAACATAAGCATCATTTTATTCCGAAGATTGCAGGTGATTCGAAAATTTTATGACAAAAGACAAGAAGTCGGAAGTTCAATAAAATTGTGACGTCAAGAGACTGAAGAAAGAAAAAGATCCGAGATTGTCTATTACTCGAGACTCATCGTTGAGTTTGTTCGGTTGGTTATTCTGTTCGGATGCGTTGGAGTTCACATTCATCGAGTACGGAACGTTAAACGTCAAGTCAGGTCAAGCAAGTGTCACTGTCAGCTCTCTTCAAATTTGTAAACACTATGCAGTTTATTTCTAATTTATACATCTTCCCATCGTTAAACGTTCGATACTTTGTCATATAAAGGAATGAATTACTTTTTTGGTTACCTGGAAGAAATTACTATAACCAAAAAAGCCACCTATTTCATTGCTTTTCTCTACGATTAAGTTAAATTAAGCATAACTTTTTTGTTTGGGGAAGGCACGATCAGCAGTTGACGATTATGGCGATATGAATGAGTTAAGTAAAACTTCTCTATACGGCGATGACATAGAGCACTTCATCACCAAAAAATCGAAAGAAATAGAAGCAGTTTAGGTTTTTTTTTATAAATTTTATTTAACTTATCATATCAATGTTTGTAGTAACAGAATGCCTTTCGTGGTTATAGCAGTGCGTCTTTTCCGGCCATGGCTCTCGGAAATGAATTTACGTCACCTCCAAGTTGATTTCAATTCGAAACTGTTGCAACTAAACGACAAAATAGAGTTCCGGTTTCTTGGCCCTACCACGGGTTGTTCCTCGATTTGCACGAGTTATTTTCTGATCGAATAAGTAAATCCATAAGTTCTCTCTCACCTATCCAATTCAGAAGTTGTCAAGACTCAAAAGTTTATTATTTCTAAGTTGAGTATACATTCTATTTTCTATTGCCAAAACATTCTAAATAGGTTACTTTTTAAGCATTTTGCACACACATGAAAGAACAGACCTTTGGCTTAGGAGTCCAGTTGCTACGGTTTATCGGTCTGCATCCTGTGAATATGCTGGAATCTACTCTAAGATGCACATGCATCGTAGAGGAGATTCCTAGCGTGCTTTATAAGGTGGGCCAATAACTTTGATCCTATAAAGATTATAACTTTGATGAAGGAACAAACCAATGCACCCGTGCATAAAAATAAGCCTTCAGTCTTATGCGCATCCATCTGGAGGAGGCTTATTGTTTCACTTCACTCGTAAGTAGCCGAAGTATGTACTTCGGTTACTGGTTTACTGTAGTAGGGCCTTAGTTTGCTCTGTTTTCATTGAGACTAAAGTAACTATAGAACCGAGGTGTGACGTGTACCCATCGGCTATAGAGCCGAAGAAACATCACTGATTAGTTGTCAAGTTCGTTCTACATTGAACTGGTGAAAGTGCAACCAGTGAATTTTGATATGGATCCTCAATTTGGTAGGTCAATCAAAACCTTATGGAAAATTTTGCGTAATTATAAAACAAGCTGACCCGTCCGTGACTACGCGTGGACAATATATCTTTATAAATTATAACCTATTCTGGGCCGTGGGGTCGCGGCGTACGAATATCGACCCCTCCAACTAAACCCGTGGATGTCGTAAGAGCCGACTAAGGGAAGCTACCAGAGGAAGGGCAGCAGCTTCCTTCTGAGTATTTTTAAACACCAACACTGCGATCACCAATCCGCCTGCCAAGCGTGGTGATTATGGCAAATCCCCCCCTACATGGGAGACCATCCACACGATGGACCAACGACATCGTAGCGGTCGCAAGGAGTCGATGGATGGAGGCGGCTCAGGACCTCTATTTGTGGCGTCGCGCGTCGTACGGGGGAGGCCTATGTCCAGCAGTGGACGTGTATGGGCTGATGATGATGATGATGATGATGTGTTATTCTGACGTATAAGCGATATTATTGTAAAGTTTCATGAAAATCTATTCAGAAGTTTTAGCGTACAAACTTTCGCGTTTATAATATTAGAAAAGATTGGTGAGGATGGGCCACGTATTATAGAGCATCTGTTTGGCTGCCATACCATACACCTTATACTCTATCATAAAGGGAATGGGTTGATTGTTGCAATGAAATGTGCAATTTACACAAATAATTTTATATAGTGCCAAGCTATCCTATTTCATTTATGAACCATCGACCACAATAATACAACTTATTTGGGGTAGAGCTTAGCTCGCTGTTTTCCGGTGAATGAATGATCGGTGAGGGTGTGGGCAGGAGCACGCAACTACCCGCAAATTCCCTTTTATGCGTGTTTGAAAAACCGACACATACATACACAATAACGAAAGCACCAGAAATACTTAAAATATGAAAACTTTCCATGTAAAAGCAGTTTATTGACCTAATTTTCTTCACCTTTAAAACTTCTATCGACTTTTATGAAAATGTAAATGTGTATGCGCCTTATTTTTCTCAAAATACCTTAATCCTCCTCTAGATGTGGGCATAGATCCAAAGGTCTAGATGACTTTGATATTGATCCAAAGCTAATATTTAGCAAGCTGCTAACACCCACACTGACAGTTATGAGGTCTCTTCTTAATCAAACCGTCGTGATAGCAAACTGATTAAAAGTTGCTAACGAGGTTTCTATTTATAGCTTTATTAACAAAGAAAAAATAAAAATAATAGATCTAGTATAGGTTGATGTTTAGCTAGCCACATTTTGGCCAAGACAGCAGGACATAATCGTATTACAGAATACAAGTTTGTTCGCAAAGACAGGTGTAAGTACTCTCTATTCCTTCACTCTCATAATCTGTTGAGATGGTAGACCAACACGCCTGCGAAGAGGCATGGGGATGTAGCATCGTCAACTTTCAGACTCCGGGTTGTTACTGAGTTTTACTTACTATAAAAATCCCAGTTATAAAATCTTTGGCCAAATCCTGGATTTGAACCTGTGACCTCATTATCAGCAGTTGTACACGGGTCCACTTAATCAACAAGTCAGTAAAGGTCATGTTTTATCTAAAGCTGATGTATGAGAGATGAGTTAAGTATTAATAGATCAACAATTTTGGTAGACACAATACTCCATTCGAAAATGTGATAAAACGCAGCGCAGTCAGCAATATTTCCTCGCAATATATTTCACTGTGTATTGTACGATTTCTAGCATTGTCGGAATTGTAAGCTGTGAGAAATCGTGTTGAATCTAGTTGAATTTTACTTGCTTACATTTTTATTCCGGAATTCAGTTCGGAGGGAATATTATTTTATTTTAATGTTTACTTACATCACAATGAAGGTTAGAAAATAAGCATTTATTTATTTTGTAAGAAGTGCTTTTATTTGTGACCTTATCTCGTTTGAGTTCCTGGTGTTTTCATTAATGGCTAGAAATAGCCATGAACTACTAATCAAAGTCTTACTACGGGATTTTCTTATAACCAAATCTCTCGCAAAAAGGAGAAACGTAGAAGAAGCGTAGGAGGCCTTGGCGCAGACGTGGGAATACAATGATTTGAAAAAAGATCTATTTAGTTTATACAGGGTTATTGGTGATTCACTGACACTGCATCTGCTGGTTCTGTCCATCGTCATCAGGAAGACGTTTAAGAAGACGCCAGGTCCTCAATTCTTTAACTTGGTATCCCACTCCATTCAAAAATCGTTTATTTGAAACTGAACTTAAAAACGGCTCTGCCCTGAATTAACAGTAAGTGTGGGAGATCGGTCTTCAGTACTTTATTGGGTTCCGGATAAACGTATTTTTATATTTTGTATGGGAGATGATCCACTTTTTTTTTAATTAAGTCTTCTTTATGAACTTGTTCGTGGTTATAGGCAGAACCTGCAGTCAGTGAATTGCCAGTTACCCTGTTTAGATATTTAAACAAATCCTTTCAAGTTTACCTTAGATACGAACGTGGTCGACTGACTAGACTCACAAAGAAAGAACATGTAGTCTTAGCTTGAACACTGGCTTTTTGAACTTATACATAATTTTATTCTTCAGAAATCCAGTGTAATTCTTGATAGAAAAGTAGATATTAAAATATTTCATGCTAAAATTGAGTCTCGCTCAGCGCAGACAAAGCCTTCGGCGATAGCTCCTTTTATTATTATGTCGAGACCAGTGCCACACGAGTGGTTTGTAAGCAGAAATATCGCTTTTTTAAAGAAGTAAGAAAAAAATTACAAAATTTAGCTTGGATGCATAACTTGTACGAAGACAAGACGACAGGTGGAGTAAGGCGCTAACTGAATGGCGTGCAATAACTGGGCACAAAAATGTCGGACATCCAGCTGCGAGTTGGGCGGACTATATCATTAATATCGCAGGGCGAACCTGTATGAATGTGTCGATCAGACGCAGAGCCATTAAACCAAGAAACATTGAAAAACCTGTATGAATTGACACAGGATAGTGTGGAGTCGCACAAGAGCTTGGAGGCTTATACCCAGCAGTGGATGAAGTCGGGTTGCCGATGACGATGATGATGAAGACAGTAAGACACAGTAGTCGCGACGTGGTCGTGTTTGTCGCTCAGCTAGGACGAGAGGTCACTTCCAATGCGGAAAAAAGCCAATCACCTCCAATTCTTCTTATGTATATCAGTCATCTAGTAAACATAACACAAGCTCTGCTTAGCTTAGGGCTAGATGATGCTGTGTGGATAGTCCAGGATTTTTTATTTTCGTTAATGGCGTATCACTTCACACACATCACGCATCGACAGCCTTTATTAGTCATAATATGTCTCCTCTAAGCGTAAGTGGCTTAGGTACCTTTTGAGAAAATACTAGCTATTTGTCATATGGAAAACATATAATTAGATGGCCGCGTCCAGAATGGCACCGTGCGAGGAAACCATAAGTAATTTAATTTTGAGGCTGCCTCGCGATGCTGCTCGCCCTGCCTGGATCCGCCTATCTATTGACATTACTTGATTTTTTTAAACAGCAAGATCTTAAAAAAATAAGTAATCAGGCAATTTAGTACATCCTTTAACTCGCATACGCAATTTTAATGAACATGGTAGAAATAATTCTAACGTTGGTAAGTTTGGAAGTCAGGCTAAGTATTTTGTTTATTTATATTATGAAAATTTTCAATGTAAAACACAGATTAAAAATTTTCATTAGTATAATTCTATTAAAGTCAAATACAGATGCTTCTGTTTTAAAGCACCGATTCCCTTGTGCGCTTAGCCGGCGACAGGGCGTGGAAGATTTGCATTTTTGCCTAAATAGCCGCCTTTGTTCTGAATTCAGAGTGCTTATGATGTTTTTGATGACACGATCACAGAGCGTATGAAAACAAAAAAAACCGTCTCTAACTAGGGCGTACACTTTTCCGATCGATAAACCTAGCCTGAGTTGTGCTACACGGACGGTCCGTACATCCGTAGCTATAGCATATTAATTAACTGCGTTAACATTTAGTAACGCACGCCCCGTGAACCACCCGTCCATCCGGACGAACGTCCGTCCATTCGGAGAAAATCCATCTGTCCAACGTGTCTGTGTAGCGCACGTCCGTACCTGGGCGCACTAGGCTTCTAATCGACGCGTTTAGTGCTTTGCGCACGCAGGAGCAACCTGACTTGTGTGCGGTACCGTTGGTAAGAAGCTACGGCGAATATGGACAGCGAAGGTACAGGCCAGCCATTATTATGGGACCTTAGCGATATTTTTGATAAAGATCCAGATCAGATCAATAAGCTATGTAGAGCCTAGGCATCTACAGCTCTACCTATACGCCGATATTTACAAAATACACAAAACCGTTGAGCTACTCGTATCTGCAGACTGATACAAAAATTCTAGATGTAACTCAACGAATCCAAATGAATTCCAATTCCTAAGACGCTGGCTGTATTGCCCCGCTGTATGGCAATGCTTATACGCTGCATCAGCCAGGTCGGTACATACTATACGTAAAGAAGTTACAATCGTACCTAAGGTTTTTGCCATTACAGTGAGTAAGCCTCACACTGGAGTTATTTTATTTTACCCATTGAGCAGGTTTGGATATACTGCAATGTTTCTCCTGTAGGTGGAGCTAACGGCGCTTGAGTCCGAAGGGACGGGGAAGTCCCAGAGTTTTTCGACTCTTACGTCACTTGAACTCTTGGCGACATTGGTTAGTGCATTCGATACCGAGGTAGGGTTGAGGGTTCAAGTTCCGTCGAAGTAGAATTTTTTTTGGGACCATATTAAATCGTCCTTCAGTAATTCTTTATTTTAGTCGGTACTTAGGCACAAACAGCTTAGATTTGACAAAAAAATCAAATCTTCCAATCAAAATGTTCCTGTAAAAATTAAATATGGCGCACCTAATTTTTTCGAAGGCATAGTAGCGCCAAATTATGAGATTTTCTAATTCCTAACGATTTTCGACAACTTTTCTTACCCACTGAGTGCATTAAAGAAACCGGACCGATCGTTATGCCAAACAATCGCTCAGAGAGTTGGCGTCCTGCCGCTCCTTATAATGCCAAATCGCATGCTTAAGGCGTATACAAAGGCAAATGACCTTGGGCATTTGGCAGCCTAGCGGGGATACCACGCGCCATCTATGGAGCAAGCAAAACGCGCGCGCGGTGTCCTCCACTGCAGTTAGATGGCGCGCACTAGTGTAGTACATACGTACACACAGTACACAGAGTAATGATGATCAGAGATACCCCTTGAGAGAAACTGACCAAAGGAATAATAATTGTCTAAAAATATTATATGATGTATATGAATATAGGTAGGCTTAGGATTAAACATTACTACACAAAATATCTTTTTAGTAAAACAAATATTAGTAAATTTATTTTTGTTGAAGTTTTTATTAATATTGTTGAGAACACTCGGCATGATAATATAAATTCACTATCTTGTGTAAAAAATTATATTCGTCCTTGTTTTCAGTGCTACGTAAGTGGTTGGTATGGTAACTAGTTATGATGTGGTAAGTTGATCTGGAAAGAAGTAATTTAACGGAACCCTTAATCTTCTTTTACTGAAAAATAAAGAAATTAATATATTTAATGGCCCGCAAGAAAAAATATTCTCTAAGTGAAAGGTAGTAGGTAGGCAATTGATACCATTTGATAGAATATGGTTGGTAAACTATGTTATAATAAGAAAAATACATAACATGGTATCCAAATATAGGAAAAAAGGTATAAAAGAAAAAAAGGTCAAAATTAGACCAAATTTCAGTTTTTTATTAAAAAGGGGGGTCAAAGGGCCAGGGGGGAAACATTTTGTTTTCGAAATTATTTTGATCCTCTACAAGACCCAACAAAATATTTTCTTTCAAGTCACTTCGCTTGGGAGATACAAAAAGAGGGGAGTTTTTTTTTGGGGAAAGTGGGGTGATTTTTTTCCAATTTCAGTAGAAACCCTCTATACGGTCCCGCAATCGATACTCCTCTATCACATCGGCATCTGGGAGCAATCTCAAAAGGAGGGATTTTTGTTGGCAAGGGGGCAAACATTTTATCGCATTCCAAATTACTTGTCCTCTTCTATAAAATCCCCATAAAAAATAATAATATGGCTCTGCTTGGGAGCCGCACTAGAGAAGGGGGGCAAATCTCGAAAAGTCGGAATTTTCCCTAGGTCCCATAAAATCCCTTTATACATTTTCGCACTTACCTACCCCTCCACCATCAAATATCAAAGTGCTTTATTTCCTTTAGACCTTATAGGACACTTGGACTGTTGGACACGTCACAAAATTAAAATTACATAAGTAAAACAGGGAAATAAAGTGATCACTTTGATTTTTTGTTCGCTTCAATCTTTTTAAGGTAAAGTAAAGAAGCGAACAAGAAACCTTTACCTTGTTAGGTTTTTAGATTTCGAGTTGGAGCAAAAGTCGTCCCATGCTTTTTTATCCTCAAGATAATCTGATATTTTGTAATAAGCCTTTTTACAAAGGATATGTTTGATAGTTTGTTTGAATTTATTTATTGATAATTTTTGCAACTCAGTCACTCAGAGATTTGTTTTAGAAACGTATACTTTGCCCTTTAAAAGATACACTAATCTTGTGCAGCCTAGTTTTGGGCAAAGCGAGTTTATTCTTATTTCTAGTATTTACATTATGTATGTCGCAATTTTTAGGGAATCGATCGATATTTCTATGAGTGTACAATAAGTTTTCATAAATATATTGATATGGTACGGTCATTATATTTATTTCTTTGAATTT
Organism: Eupithecia insigniata; assembly: GCA_947859395.1. NCBI lineage: Eukaryota > Metazoa > Arthropoda > Insecta > Lepidoptera > Geometridae > Eupithecia > Eupithecia insigniata. The sequence goes on along the minus strand of OX402009.1, from coordinate 4,584,265 downwards.
ATTACGCAGGGATTCTCTAGTTCCCCCACAGTAATATGCCATAAGACATAATACTATGGAAGTAGCTCAAATAGACAAGTCTAGAAGTATCAACGTCTGTAAGATGATGGATTTTTTTGACTGCATATGCTGCAGAACTAAGTCTCTTCGATAGTTTATCTATGTGTGGACCTCATTGAAGTTTACTGTCTAAAGTTATTCCTAAGAATACGGTACTGTCTACAATGTCTAAAGTTTCTCCTTTTACGTTTATATCAGCCTTTACTTGTTTTACATTTGGTAGAATAAATCGAATGCATTTAGTTTTGGTAAAAGATTATTGACATTAAACCAATGGACTACTTTTGATATTGCATTGTTTACACCGTCATAATTTTTGTTTTGTCTAATCATCTTGAAAATTAAGGAAGTATCATCAGCAAACGATACAATCTCGTCATTATTTTTAACGAGATGAGGCAGGTCGTTAATATAAACCAAAAATAGGAAAGGACCGAGGATAGATCCCTGCGGTACACCCATTGTAACTACAGATCCCGATGACCGTTTCCCATTTACGTCAACTCTTTGTATCCTGTCACTCAAATAAGTAGCAAGAAGAGGTGTCAATTTTCCATAGTGATGTAGTTTCCTGATTAATGTTCCATGGTGTACACAATCGAATGCTTTTGACAAGTCGTAAAAAACACCTAAAGCATCTTGCGACTTCTCCCAAGCATCAAAAATATGCGATACCAACTCTACACGGCATCAGTAGTTGACCTGCCGCGAGTAAACCCGAATTGCTTACGATGTAGCAGGTCATTGCCATTGAAATGCCTAAGCAATTGATGTAAAATAAGTTTTTCAAAAACTTTGCTGAATGTAGGCAGTACTGATATCGGTCTAAAGTTAGTGGGGTCAGACCTACTACCCGATTTAAATAGTGGGATTATCTTACTATGTTTCATCAAATCAGGAAAAACGTCACAATCAATAGATTCATTGAACATAAAAGCTAGATCTGGTGCTATACGTTGGTTATTTTATTACATTTTTACTGTTTTTAATTTTTGATCTAATATAATTTGATTTTGCCATTTGACAAACTTTTCTAAATATTTTTGAGCGATTTTTTACTTTGTCTTTGAACTCCAGGCTAAAATTGTGTTGTTTTTCAATATACAGTTCATACAATTTTTGTCTACTCTTATATATATATATATATATATATCATCATCATCAGCCCGTACACGTCCACAGCTGAACATAGGCCTCCACCAAACGACGTCACGAATAGCGGTCCTGAGCCGCCTCCATCCAACGACTCCCTGTGACCGCTACGATATCGTCGGTCCATCGAGTGTGAGGTTTTCCCACGCTCCGTTTTGCATTGCATCGCGGTCGCCACTCGAGAACCTTTACTTCCCAACGGTTATCGGTTCTACGAGCTATATGGCCTGCCCATCGCCACTTCAGCCATATATATATATATATATATATTATAATAATTATAACAATTACGTCAATAATTAGTAGGTACCTAACCCCCGAATACTCAAACGAATCTCAGATTTAAGCACGACTCAAGTGACGATTTTTTGACAGATTTTCATTGAAAACTGTCAAAATATTGCGACATAAGACGTGCTTACATCTGATTTGCGTTTGAGTATTCGGCCGTAAGATACATAACTATTAGGTACTTAGGTAAAAGTTGCGCCACAGATTAGGTAATGTTACTTCGGTTGCGTGTGTAAAAAGTTGGTATTGAAACACGATGCTAATAAGTCTCTGTAACAGCACTACTCTATGCATCGATGCATCGATATTAGACTATGCCTGAGAACTTGACTAGGGGACTAAGCAATTATTATTTATAAGGGCCACCATACCAACCATACTACACGCACTGCTTGGAGCAGTCATTCATACACACATACACGGAACCACTCGAGCAGTTGAACTCCTTCGGAAGCAGTCCGTGTATGTTGATCAATGGCTAACTGCCCGAGTAGTCCGTGTTTGGCGGCCCTCAGATATAGGTAGTATGGTAGGTACAGGTGTTTCAGCCCTTTTTTATTTCCCATATTCTTATTGTTTCACTAAAACACAACTCGAGAAGAAATACTAAAGACAAATCACAACACAGAATTTTAGAAAATCAATTAGGTAGGTACTTCATTATTTTTGAAACTGCTTCAGATGATATTATGTAGGCATGATAATGCAAAAAGAAAAACGCGTGACGGCTGCGACAACGACGAAGACGACGGCACGATTGTTTTGTTTGGTCTGGCAACCTCGCACTCGAGCCGGCCGCTAGCGAGCTTGCAACGTCGCGTCTTCGCCTAGCGCTGAGGCCTAGCGCGCGCCCTCGCTACTAACATTGCCTAATCAAATTTTGCGAGCAATCGTTCGTGGGAGAGAGACGTTTTAGTAGGCGCAAATAGTTTTTTCGTTAAAACTTCTTATTTTGAGTTTATTTCAAAACAAATGGACCGGCAATTGAAGCATACGAGCTACATAAATAACTATACTGAGTTTGGTAGTAAACGAATAAGACACACCGCCAAAAAGTGTGCTCATTCACCTGAAGATATTGTTTCTCTAAACTTTTTCTGAGTGCTTACTATAACTACCGGCAAGCATTTGAAACCGGCACATAATACTTTAAGATATGTGTTACCGGATATATAAATTTCAAAGGTCCACGATCTATATTTTCGTCAAATACATGTTCGAAAAAGACGTCGTTTTCGTCTTTTCCCCTTATAATTCGCCTTAATGGTGCGTTCTGAATCAGCTGAGATAATGCACCTGATAAATTAATGGACTCTGAAGACAGCCAGATAGGGGGGAAAGTTGCTTGTCTCGGAATGACAGTTAAGTTTATACAATTTATTTTTTATCCGACGCAAAGTCGCAGCGTCCTAAGCGGTATTTGCTACCCAAAGCGACAGCGAAAGACGAGTATACGAGGGTATGCAGTACCCATTTACAAAAGGTCCGGCGAGATGACACGCGAAACCGAAATGTTTCAATGTCGCTCTAGGTGTACCTGCAAGTGAATACTTTCAATTCTACCGCTAGTGGACAAAATTTGGAGAGTTATAGGGGTCGATTTTTACGCCGCAAAAGCCGTGCCTATGAACGCAACAGTATCAGTAAAAACCGACCCTGAAACACAAACTACTATCTGTCATCACCAACGTGAGAGTGAAAGTTATATTTACACTACCTGTTCATCGCGGTATCACCCCAATTTGAATTTCTCAATGCGAGGGGAATAAATGAGTAATTTTCTCCGTTCAGTAGTTTTTCGTGAATTGAGAACCTCCTCCTTTTTTGAAGTCGATAAAAGTATCCTATAATCTAATCCACAACATTTTTTACCTGTGCGCCAAATTTTTAAAGCAATTATGATCAGTAGTTTTTGTGTGAAAGATAAAAAACAAACATCCATATTCCCGTGAATCTCCCATGGGAATTTGAGCTTTTACCAGGACAAAAAGTAAATATTACTCTCCATCTTTTCAACTAAATATATACCAAAAATCAATTAGATTGGGTGCTTAGTTAGGGCGTGAAGGAAGGACAAACAAAGAAACACACTTTCGCATTTATAATATCAGGATTCACGAAGCTGAAATTCTATTGTATATACGATTCCGCACACCTGAAATAGCGCTTATTAGACTGAATCTGCGTTTACTTAGATAATTACTAATTAGTAAAAGCCTCGTTTGTTCTTACTTCAGCTTACACTATGTAAATGAAAACGAAGCAAATTCTGTTATGCTGAGTTTTGGTAGGTTTCGCTCTGACGTTGAACTAACTTCGAGTAGGTACTTTCAGATAAGTGAACCCATAGAAATAGTACCAATCAACGTTTTAGCCAAGTTCATAAGTACCTTACCTTAGGTATTTGCTGAATTTGGCTGAAATTAAGGTATGTACCGTACCTATGTACACTACCGTACCTACCATACCTACCTACGACTGCACTGACATCTCGTATGGGAAATCGTGTATTGTCCACTGTTCCCTTCCTAACCAGGCCCTAACTAGGATAAAAGATAAAATTTAATTATTTACCCACAAAATTAAATCACAAGAACAACAAATAAACAGTCTAAAATTAACATACATGCCAAGCAGAACTTATGTTATGAGTAGGTACTAGGTAACTGATATACGTATTAAAAGACTACGTAGATAGATATGTTTTATTAATACATAGAAAACACCCAGAACACCAGGAACAAATATCTGCAGTCACACAAATATTTGTTCCGAGGCGGGAATCGAACCCGCAACCTCCTGCGACGCAGGCGGACCGTCGCCCGTCGCGCCACATCGGTCGTCGTAATAGAATACATAAATATATAAATAATAGAGAGGAAAGCAGATAGGCAGCTGTATAGGTAGGTACCTCTCTACTTATAGTAGGAGTATCTGTTCACCAATAAAAAGTTTCTTGACCTGAGTTCTAAAGGTGTATAATGTTTTTGCAGCACGTGCTGGAGGCGGGAGATTATTCCAATAATGGGACGCCGAATATTTGAAGGATCCTCTGAAAGCCATAGTCCTGTGCTTCGGTGTGCAGAAAATCAAAGAGCATGCTCTACCAGGATACCTAGACTTGTCTCTAGCCCATACTAGTTTGTGAGCAAGGTATGTAGGACAATGTCTGTTTATGACCCCAAAAATTAGAACCTTCTTCGAGCTGACATTTTTACATAGGCCTCCCTCAAACGACGCCACGAATAGCGGTCCTGAGCCGCCTCCATCCAACGACTCCCTGCGACCGCTACGATGTCGTCGGTCTATCTGGAGTAATAGATGCTGACAATGAAGATAAGTATTTTCAAAAGTTTTCAGTTGACTGCAATAAAACTTAAAAAGCTTCTGAACCTCTGGTGTAAAATGCAATTTGTCAAGTAAGATGAGACACGACAGCCTTGTCTTGACGTCTTGTTACTAAAACGATGCAGTTTTTAAGTGAATTTTGCAAAAGCTTTTATAAATTCTTGAAAGAATTTGCAGTGGAGTGTTTTATGCATGGTGGCAATAATACTGTGAAAGGTGAAATTCGGAAAAATATGGCCTGTTATGGCCAACCATCAATAGCTCTACCATAAATTGGCCAAACACCTTTCTTTTGCCCGAATTTTCACTTAATTTGTTCCGATGCAGGACCGTGTAGGTGAGATGACAACTAAATAATTAGATGTTTTTTTACAAAAACGTAAACCGATCTTAGAATGTTTTTTTTTTAAGTTTTGCGGGACCAATAAAAATTTCTTTGGATATTTTTTTTAGGATCGCCCTGGGTTTATTTTATGAACAAAACCAAAAAACAAGAAATCGAACAAACTGTGGAAGTTCGCCCCCACGTTTTTTCAATATCGTTTGAAACTTTAAAATATTAAAAGAACCTTGGCAACAGTTTGAAAGCGTTCAATCTATGTAAAAATAAGCATCCTATTTGTGTAGATATTAACAATTTATTTACTATTTATTTATTTAAACAAATTAAACTAGTATTTACAATTGAAACAATTGAGTTAACTGCAAAATGTTGCAAACAGATACAGATAGCTCAACTGGTCCATATCAATAACAGTCGGTGGCAGGCGGCAATTGCAGCAAGCGTCCCCAAGACGCTGGCTGCAATACCCCGCTGTATGCTTATGCGCTGCGTCAGATACTCACCAGCTCTCGGGTCACGTGTCGTCACTTCTACCAGGCACTTAAATAATTTTTTGAAACCCCAGAGAGCCTCGGTACCCCACGGACCTAGGGTAGATATAGATACCGTAAAACGGAGTGAATAGAGACTCCAGGGTTAATAGAAATGCACGAAATACTGGATGAAAAACATCCTTTTGCAGAGTGAGATCCACTGAAACAGGAGGTGAACAGTCACGGACTAAGGATATTTGGACTGCTAAAAGGCAGGTAATAGCTTGATCCAGTATTTCATCCATTTCTATTTACCCTGGAGTCTCTATACACTCGTTTTACCCGGTGCTTATTATATTGCGTGCAAATCTTGCCAGCATTATTCCCAACCATAAAGCTATCGGCACATCGGATGTGTTCAATAAACACAATATAGCAAGCTGCCCAGTAAATAAAAATAAAGCTGGACCGCACGGTAGGTTTCCCTCCGTCGCCATAACCCGCTATTGGCGCAGCACTGCTTGAAAATGTAAATATGGATACCAGTAACTCAACTTTTAAGATGGTATGCATAGAAATGCCCTTTTTTAAATAATAGATTCAGGCGTTACTTTGAGGAAGTCCATTGCAAAAATTAGAATGAAAAAATATTTTAGTTTTATATTTTCTTTTAATATAGGTACAAAGTATCCATCAAAGTAAGTCGTCAACTAGTTTCGCCTCTCCACGAGACATCATCAGGATACCACAACACTCGACCTTCACATTGAGATTGCCAAGCAACACCGAGCGAGTCCAGCCAGAGATGTTGCCTCCCCTCCTTTTTTTAAGGAGTAGTTTGAAGGAGGAGTTTTTATTTATTATGTCGTTGATCCACAGAGTGTATGGTTTCGCAACATTGCGTTTCGCGATCGTCACTCGAGAATCTTTACTCCAAGAGGGTTTTAGAGTCCTGAGTTCAGTGTGACGACTATCGAGACGTCGTCGTTGTGACGTCTCATTTGCGTTCGGGACAGAGGCATGGTTAGTCCTTACTTACCATGACTCTATCCCCCTTAGGCCGTACCTTACCCAAAAGTTTTTTGGCTATGTTGCAACCGAAATTGTTCGCACAATACATTCAAACAAAGAACGAAAGAAATTTGGTTTATTGGTTCACTATGAAGTACAGTTTTCAACTATTATAAATATAACTGAGAAAATTACAAAATTAAAACTACATAGTTCTAAAATAGCAACAAAGTGACTCTACGCAGCGAATCAATATGTCCCGTCTCCGCATAATGTTGCTCCACCGCCGGTACCGTTGGTTTTCTGACAGGACCTTTAGTGCGCGCAAAAAGCTTGTAGGTACAGCCTACGGTCGTACCAGTAAGTACTTACTATGTCCATGGGTGCGTGTCATCACGGGTGGCAAACCACAGACAAAAACAACAAAATTTAGAATTGTCATCCAACCTTAAATTACAGCTTAAAACAAAAAATAATAACAGAATACAGAATAGGGAATATTTGTTATAAAGACACTGTTTGAGCTACCAGTTCAACACGGGATTGATCTCAGTACGATCAGACCACGCACCAGGCGGACAGGACCAGACCAACAAGCCATTACCACATATTATGTAATGATGAAGTGACTCTGGTCGTTCATACGCAATTGCGTGTGTAGCGCAACACATTTTTTTATCGATAGAAAAGTCATGTATGGATTCATGACTTTTAGTGGTATAACCTGGTATAACATTACCTACTGTTTCTTAGTTTACATTGCATGTAGTCCAGCTGAATGCACGCCCCGGTATTCGCTATGAATAAATGAACCCATATACCCAGCATATTAATTAAAACAGAAGGAGTGCTAATGCTTTCATGTGGCGGTTCACTGGTTGTTTTTACGCGGTGGAGCTAAAAAGACTGATAAGATTGGCAGATTTGAATATTCATGCTGTCGGGCGCTTTCCTGTTTTTTTGAAGATCATGGTTCTTTAGAAGTCTTTTAAATGAGGGTTTTTGGCTTGAAAAGGCGAAAAGTACAGAACACAAAGTACCTTTCTAAGTATATCTTCATCATCATCAGTCCGCATACGTCCACTGCTGCACATTGGTCTCCTCCAAACAACGACGCCACGAATAGCGGTACTGAGCTGCCTCCATCCAACGACTCCCTGCGACCGCTACAATGTCGTTGGTCCATCGAGTGGAAGGTCTTCTCATACTCCGTTTCACGTTAACTTATGTAAGTATATTTCAATTAGCATGGTTGGTTAGTCGGCTGGCTAAGTATTGTACATATAAAAAAATCTAAATCGATTTTATTGCTAAAAACCTTACAAAATAAGCTCATAGACAAGTAACTTTTTTATCTCTAATTTTATTAGTTCCATGGCTAGCGAAGTCGGTTCTCAGTACAAAAAAATCCAGTTGCCTTATTCTATAAAAAAAAATTGATGCAACATATAAAAAATACGAGATGCTCTAAAACCGAGCTCTTTGTGAACACACAAACTTGTTCAAAATTAATTACAAAGTAAATAAAAGCGGGTATGTCTTACGAGCTGCTGCTCCAGTAACTCGCACCAGCTCTTCGCCTGAATAGCCTTTCAGGTGACGCGTGTCAAGTAGCATGCTTAAAAGAATCCAGGTTACCATGTATAGCGTAACTTTAGCTCGGATTCGCTAAGAGAAAATAGAATGAAACCTGTACGGTACTCTACATTTTATAGGTAACAAGATTCTGCCCGCTTTGCACGCGTTTTTACTATGTACATTTTTGAAGGTTATTTCTGTCCAATGCGTATTGATTTAGGGGATAAAATAACCTTATATGTTATTCCAGGTCAGGTCTAGACCTAAATCTAAATACATTTGCCTGATCCGTTCAGTACTTTTGGTGTGAAGAAGTAACAAACATTCATCCAAACTTTCCCATTTATAATATACGAGTATGTGCAATAGTGTGAATTTTGTTAAAATTTAATAATGGATATCATTTTCTAATTTATTATTAATTGAAATATTCAGAAACAAATTATTTTTTAAAGCATAAATAAAATGAAACACGTTTGGTTGTCCTAAAAGAACATCGTAAACTTTTTGTAGGTCGAGTTTTCGAAAGTAAATAAATGTGAATGAGAACCTATAAAAATGTATTAATTCTTAAACGTTACGGTTACTGTTATAAATTGGACAAAATACTTTTTCATCCTCTATTTGATAGCGTGAAACAAAAAAAATCTTCAAGCTTATATTTCTTTTTTAAAAAGCCACTCGGCATAAATAGCCATCCCAGTCAATTTAAAGCTTTAACAACAATGATTTTGTCGAAAAAATACTTCAAAACTTATTATTATCCATTAGAAACACCTGCGTATAACTTGAAACTTTAAATTACTTATTTTGCGGCTCAAAGTGAGGCAATTTAAAAATTCAAAGCACTTAAAACTAATTGAAAATGCAGTCTCTCTGTTATGGTGTCTGCCCACTACATCAGATCATAAAAAAAAACTATACCTACCTAACTAATAAAGATCCATAATGCTGGACAATTCACACAGCATTATCTAGCCCCAAGCTAAGCAGAGCTTGTGTTATGGGTACTAGATGACTGACATACATAATACGTTGTATTACATAGATAAATATTTTATATTAAATACCCAGAGCACCTGGAAGAAATATCTGCAGATCTTACGAATATTCGTCTCAAGGCGGGAATCGAACCTGCAATCTCCTGCTTCACAGGTGCATCTTCGCTCGCTGTGCCACAGAGGTCGTTATCAAATAATCAAATAATCATTTATTCTGTCGATTTCAGGAATAAAACGTCACATTTGTTTTAATTACGTAGTCACATAATTCAATAATAATACGTCCATAGTTTCCCCATAGCCCAATTACCCAGTCCATCCATTCACCACAATAACATGGCTTTTTGTTATTTTCATTTTCCTTTGCAATAGTCTCTACACCTGGCGGATATCATCTTCGGGTGTATCATATTGTGCAACCAAGGATGATACCCGCTATGTGTAGCTCTCGCCTTTAGATTAATTCTCATAAAGGGCTCCACGCATGCCTCCCAAAGGACCGGGTCACTATATGGCCCGTGATCATGGAAATGAGAAATAGAATACATTCTAATAATTCAATTACTAAATCAAATTAAATATCAATAAAAACAAAAATATACGGAGTACCTAAAGCTAGATAATTTCATTATGTTTAACTTTTCTAATTGATGAGGACCTTCTAGCCGAATTACGACCATGGTGGCCAGTCTCAACGGAGACTAGCCAGGTGCGGTGCGCAGGACATATGTATTAAAGTGCACAATCACAAGTGTGTACGCAAATACAGGACCTGTCGTCTCTATTGAATAGATAGATCGATCCATGGGACGGCAGACCAACACGACTCATTAGGCGCACGACCGACGGCTTAACGTGCAGTTTATATCTAATTACTACTATATTAAATAAGCCATTATATTGGGATTAAGTTATCATAGTAAATTCAGGATCAGAAGCGCGTAGTAACATTACCTAATCTGTGTCACAGATTTTATAACACTATACTCTGTGTCGAAGCTATCATTTTTTTATCTTTTCAACCGACTTCAAGAAGGAGTTTCTCAATTCGACTGTACGTTTTTTTGTTTTGTTTGTGAACACGAACATTCCGCCAATATTGGATAGATTTTGAAAATTCTTTAACTATTGTATAGAAAGTGATCCTGAAGTGATCCCATAAAAATATTATCCCCCAGGGGATTAGTATTTATATAGTAAAAGTAAGGGATTCGAAGTGATAATTAGGTTTTTGGAATCAATGAAATTATCACAATGACTGACAAACAGTTTCCATGGCAACAGGGGTAAAAAAGAGGTAGGTCCAGGAATTTGAAATCGGTATAATGTATTTTAAAACACGCCAAATTATGTACATACGCTAGGGTATTTGATTAACTTACTTAGGTACTTACTCCTGGTGGCTCTGCGACCCAGGGTGGATCTACCTCCGACACAAGAATTCTCTAGGCCTCGCTTCTCTCGACAGTTATTGGCGATAATTTATTTGATGTAAGTTTTTTACTGTTGAATTAACTGACTAAATCATTAAAAACTCTACGGAAATGGATTTAAATAAAATAATATATTTTCTCGTGACGACGACGATCGGGTAGTATAATGTACAGGGAATAATTCAAACACAAAGGTGTCGGATACATTATGTATTTCAATAGCACTGTTCTCATTACAGCGACCCGATTTTACTTTTATCTTTTATCCCATCATGTTTTATGGTTCTGATAAAAATATCGGTCCGACCTAATGTGAACTTATCCTTAGATTTATTATGATTAGATTTATATTGAGGCAAAATACCTAAGAGCCAAAGTAAAAATTAACTTGAAGTTTTCTTAATGCAATTAACTAATGGAATCTTCATCTCTTTTAGTGTTAGTTTGAGCGTTGAAACTAAGATGGAAAATATAGACTGCTTGATTAATTATTTAGGCTACTTTAGCTCTTAAGCTCTTGAAAATAAAGTTCTAGATTTTATTAAAATTTCAAGTGTCGCTGTTGGTGTTTAATTGCTCGTTGTACAATGATTATGATAAATCATCCAATTCGATGTAATGCAATAGTTTCTATACACCCAGATATCATTTAATTTCATTTTGTATATCTCAATAAATTTATATTGTGTCGGAAATTTTCCAGACCGATAGACAGGCAGGCGATTATGGAAAATCCCCCCCCCCCCCCCCCTACATGGGAGACCATCCACTCGATGGACCGACGACATCGTAGCGGTCGCAGGGAGTCGATGGATAGAGGTGGCTCAGGACCGCTATTTGTGGCGTCGTACGGGGGAGGCCTATGTCCAGCAGTGGACGTGTATGGGCTGATGATGATGATGAGACAGGCAAGGGATACTTTTAAACCGATTATTAGAAAAGGAGAAACTTCTCAATATGGCTATAATATAGTATGTAATTGCATTTTGATATTTCTTCCTAGTTTAGTTCTATTTTTCTTTTAAGAGTTGATACTATCTGAAATCAGTTATTTTCAACGATCATATCTTCCATAATTCTGAAGCATTTACTTTGAGATTTTAATATGTTATAGTTCAGGATTGATGCTAGACCACTAGTGTTTCGAAAACACGATTACATGAAATTTTCTCTATAGAAAAAAAAACCAAAGTTCACTCTAAACTGTATTTTAAACCGTCGCTATTCAATAGATACGTTAAAATAAGCCTTACACTTTGTACAGTAAACAATCAGAGTATAAAGCAGACGGTGTGTGTTTTAGATTTTCAAAATTACTATTATTTTTACCGTAAAAAAACAAAAACATTATTTTTGCGGTTATGACGTTCTACTCTGTCCCGCTCATATGAACGCGAAATCCTAAGCCTATCCTTTTCACACAACGGTGAGGTATTACACAGACGTGCGTCTCAAGCCTGAATCAGTCGACAGGCTAGGCTCTGTCTTCAGATAACTTTATAATTTTCTGTGATATTTTCTTTATATTTTATAATTAGATTCTTTTAGTTTGACAACGCCCTTTTACAGCAATTAAGATAAGATAAGAAACATAAGAAAAACTTTATTTATAGCATTATTTAACAATTAATTTATTATTAGATTTAGATTTATTTATTGCATACATATACATTGTGGTTTTAGCTTAGGTGGAAATTTTTGCTAAGATTTAAGTACATGTACCCTGTAAGGGCGCAGCAATTTATTATTCTTATTCGATTTAAAGTTATTTTTGACGATGCCCATACAGCAGATATGTATGTATAGGAATTATTTTGTTGTATTTGTTTTGTCTCCATAGATATCTATCATTATTGTAAATAGACGTAACCTAGTATGCCTTGAGCTCCTACAGCGAATAAATAGATGAGTATGAGTTTTTTTTATCAACGCTTTGGTTTGTAAGTTGAACCAGTAGACTAAAGGTAAGGCTAAAGCTTTTAGCGGATGCTATTAATTCTTGAATCGATTAAATAATTTAGTACTCAAATCAGATAAATGTAAATAATGCTGGACAATCCATACAGCATCGAAGCTAAGAAGATATTTTTTATTATAATGTACAAAGAAAATACCTAAACACCCGTAAAGAATTTGCAAATCGTACAATTACAAACATTTGTCCTAAGGCGGGAATACAATCTGCAAACTCCTGCGTCGCAGGCGGGCTCCTTAGCCCCCCGCGCCAAATAGGTCATCATTAGATGAAGACAGAATTTCTGGATATTGTCGTATAAAATGCTATTCGATACGAGAAAGAATATTTACTACATTTTATTGTATACTAGCTGACCCGACAGACGTCCTGTCATGTCCTATCATTCAATTCAAACTTCAAATTTATTTCAAACGTGCTCAGCAAAGAGTATATGGGGCTAAGGTTACATCAAAAAAGTTTATAATAAAGGTAGTCGTTAAGTTTTATAATAAAGGTAGTTGTTAAGTTTTATAATAAAGGTAGTCGTTAAGTTTAAATTTTCTAAGTTTCTGCGCAATTTTCTTAATTTTTATTTAATGTGAGAACCTTTTATGAGGTATAAGAAAAGATTTTAAAAAAATTGAATGAGATTGGTAAAGCCGTTCTCAAGTTATAGCCGGACCAAGGCAAATAGGGGTCATTTTATATACTAGTATGTATGTAGATAGATTGTTGACTTATATAGGATACATTCTTCACTGAAGAGACAAAACGTGGGCCAGGACTTCTTGGTTGCAATTTGCATCTTGCATTTCTGCCTTACAAATTTCAGTGAAACTTTTAATCATAAACACCCAAGGCCATACATCCCCGAAATATAGAGAGCTAACATTAATACCAACAAAATTAAATTTGCTCGCCATCCTGTTCCGAGACTGTGAAATATTGCTTTAATAATATTAACTCTAGACTACACTTTGTCCGTCCGTTCGTTCATAGGGTAATTCTAAGGTTCCTTTGGCGACAGTGTTGAGCCAACTTTGAGTTATAGCTGGAAAACGTTGCTACAGTAAAACAATATGACATGCTCTAGTATGGTAAAGTATAGGTAGAGCCGCTGTTGCTGGATTACTTGCTGTTACTTCATACTTGTAGTGACTTGAAGTAGGTGATGATGTTTTTGCAAAAACTAAAAAACTGACTTAAAATTTCGTCGTTTTTATACAGATTTTTAAGTTTCGAGAGATAAATATTAATCCCTCGGAAATACGTTTTTATGGGTCCATTTCCAGATCATTTTTTTTACAAAAGCAAAAGAATCATCAAAATTGGAAACCAATTGGCGTAAATATCGAGTAAGATATTTAAGTTGTTCCAAATCAGATTATACTGACTCCTTATTTAAGTTAGTTTAGTTAAAAATAAAAGTTAAGGTAATACGTGTTACTAAATACCTCTACGACCTTTAAATGAATGTTAAACGAATTAATTAGAGTGTTTTTTTTTATATTGTTACTGCTAAAAACTGAAAACTAAAAAGTTCTTTGAGAAATAAATACATATCTTAAACTATAAAAATTAGTTTCAAACTAATTATTAAAAATATTATTTTACAAATTTTTTTGTTGTCTTGTCGAGAAGATGTAGTCGAAAAGTGACAAAGTCCTTCTATGTTTAAATAAAAAACACATCCATACTTTAAAAAAACATATGTACCTATATCCGAATTGAGAGCCGCTTCCTTTTGTTTTTCGTCAGTTGTTACCTACCACGTAACTACAACTCATTGCAAAGTAAGTTCCTATACAATGTGCCAGGGCACATTGTATGTAGGAGAATCGACTGCTCCATCTAAATTTTTTTTTTTTGCCTTTGGACAATGGGCATCCACTTAAAAGTCGGCTGAGGGACCTACCACAGGAAGGGCAACTTTCTTGTTGTTGACTTATAAACACAATTTCGAAAGTACTTCTACTCATTATCTTTATCTCAGCTCCAAACTTGTGAGTTTTAGTTTTTTGTTGGGATAATTTGCACCGTATCTTTCTGGATGCATCGCTAGTCGCCACACAGTGGGTGCCTGAGGACGGGCGACGACGCCGACGACGTAGGCCTAGGAGACGCTGCAGCGCTGGCGAGACGATTTAGATGCGTCCAGAGCAGATTGGTGTGATCTGGCAAGCGAAAGCGATTCTTAGAAAAGTTTGGGGGAGACCTTTGCCCAGCACAAGGACAATATAGGTGAGGAAAAAAAATGAACTCTGAGCTCGACCATAGGTACCATTTAGTTAGTTTCCTCTCAAATAATAGAAATAAGATAATGCTTCGAAAGTGGTATTTGCTCCATACCACATTCAACCCAAAGCATAGACAAAGAAAATAACAATCAAAAAATATAAACAAACTAGTATTTACAATTGAAACATTTGAGCTAACTGCAGACTGTTGCAAAGAATCTACAGGTAGCTCAACTAGTCCAAATCAATACCAGGATACCATATAATGCATAGTAAGTATATGTACAATGTGCCCTATATGAGCAGTGCCATCTAACGCCCGCAACATTAAACACAGGATCATATGACCCAAACGGACAGCAGTTAGTATTCAATTCTGGTTTCCGCGCCATTTGCCTCGTTTGATAGATGTCTGGGCCTAAGGAAACCATTGAGTAATAGGCTAATAGATAAGGCTTTAGGCGCAAAATTATCATAGTCCTTTGATATTGTTCAATCACTGACTAGTAACCGGTAAGTGGTTTGGTTATTGGAGGACACTAAAGGTTACGTAGGTACCTATTTGTAATGCGGCTCAGGACCGCTATTCGTGGCGTGTCGTTTAGGGGAGGCATATGTTCAGCAGTGGACGGGCTGATCATGATGATGATGGATGGATTTGATTAGTTACTTCCTACATACCTAAATAGGTACCTAAGTCGTGTAGATAACGGTAGTACCTAATTGAAAATGTCATGCTGCCTTAATAGTATTTGTCAAATATGATCCCTGATGTCTGCCTGAAAACCAGCGCAGTATTGGGCAAATGCCCCAATACTGCAACATGCTGAGGCAGGAACCCATTTTACGTTGTTACCTACTATTTAGATTTAAGTATAGGCTAGTCTAGTTAATAAGTTATCTTTATGTTTTTTTTTGTTTTTATAATAGTATTTAAGTTATTTTGTTTTATATTACGTTTTATATATAGGGTACAAAAAACAAAAGATTCATCTAATATTGACTATTGCTGTCTCTCTTTGTGGACTTTGTATTTGAAGCTGTATTTCTGGCTAAAGCCGGCAGTATTGCGCCAATCAGCCAGTGGAGCTTTGTTTGTTAATCTATACTAATATTATAATAAAATAAATAAATAAATAATGCTCGACAGTTCACACAGCATCATCTAGCCCGAAGCTAAGCATAGCTTGTGTTATGGGTACTAGATAACTGATATACACAATACAATATGATAACTGATATACATAGATAGTTTTTTTTTATTATACATAGAAAAACGTCCAGAACACCCTGAACAAATATTTGCAGATCGTACAAATTTTTATCCCGAGGCGGGAATCGAAACCCCAACCTCTTTCGTCGCAGGCGGACGTTCCCCCACCGCGCCACATCAGTCGTCAAAAAATAAAATTAATAATTATAAAGAGGTAAAGTTTGTGAGTTTGTGAGGTTGTAGGGGGTTATCTCTGGATTTTCTGATCCGATTTTGAAAATTCTTTTACCAATAGAAAGCCACGTGTGAGTGTCATATACCTATATAGTAACTAGTAAAAATGTTTATCGCCCAACGAAAAGGGCAGCTAGCTCTTAAATTATTTGAACCCTGTTCCTGTTTCTAGATTGTAAGATATTTTATGTCAATAAAGAAATTGATGAATGAAAACGCAACAAATACTGAGAACTATATCAGACAACTGTAAACTAACATTTGGTTAACCACTAAAATGAGAACTTAATCTTAACTTTGCATAATTGCAGACACGCAGAGAAAAACGTGTAAATAAGAGTTTGAAAACGGACTAGAGATCAGGGCTGGGCAAAATACATGATTACCTTTAATTGAGATACAAATAAAAAAATACTGTATTGCAAGTAATTCAAATACAAAATATCTATAAGTAAGGTATTTGAAATATAAAATACAAAATACAGTATTTTAATTGTTTTTAATTGAAATACGAAATAAAAATTACAAAATTCAACATAAGTAATCTATACTCCGATTCAAAAACCTGAATATTTTTTGTATAAATAGGTTTAATAAACCCAAGGAGTATTGGTGGTAAATATTTAACAACATTGGTATTATCGAAGCAAAGCACAAATACGTGTTTGGTATTTGTATTTCAATTACTTCCTTAAAATGTAACTTGTAATTCGTATTTCAAATACCTGACGCCGAGGTATTTTGTAATTAGTATTTCAAATACTTGAGGCTTCAAAATACATTTCAACATTATTGAATACGATGAAATACGAATTACAAGTTACATTTTAAGGAAGTAATTGAAATACCAAATGCGTATTTGTATTTGAACTACGTATTTTAATTACACAAGTAATTCAAATACTGCCTAACCCTGCTAGAGATATTTATAAAATAATAAATGAAAGTGATTTGTTTCGAATTTCTACGCTTTGCTGCGATAATACCAGTCACTTACCAGTGTCGTAAATTATTTTTAACCAGTATACTTATTTTATGTTTCTTAACCCCTTTGTTCACACAAATATTTATGTTTCTAGAACCGGGTATTGACAGTGATGTTAATCACAAGAAATATATACGTACGTTCACTTTTTTGTTGGTAGATATTTTGTGACGGAACTACATATGTAGGGTTTCGTCACAAAGACCAAACATGAGGCCAATTCTCGCGGTCAAGTTTACACAGAATTCAATCAGAGTAGCTAACGTTACATTCCAACCAAAAGGCAAACTATACTAATTAAATGCATTTTGGACTGTGATTGCTCAACTTTGATTAACTAACTGTCAGTTGGGGGTAGTTACGTCGCACTATTGGGTTTGAGGGTCCTGTTAGACCCTTTTGAACTCTGAAAGCGGATGTATTGAGTTCAAAATATCTTTGAGTGCATGGTGGACAGCGGGGCTAATATTCGAGATCGATTCGGGCCTTTTGGGTGATACCACATCAATCGATGGCATAGATCTACGTCGATCGATGCTAGAGGTGTGGTAGAAACAATCGATAGACATCGACTAATCCATTCCACCATCGATCGATTTATTTAAATTACTGCATTGTCATATTTATATTATTATTATTTCTCTGTTTCTCATTTCCATGATCACGGGCCATATAGTGACCCGGTCCTTTGGGAGACATACGTGGAACCGAAGCCTACAGCACAGAGGCCCTTTATGAGAATTACTGTAAAGGCGAGAGGTACACATAGCGGGTATCATCCTTGGTTGCACAATACATATGATACACCCAAAGATCATATCCGCCAGGTGTAGAGACTATTGCAAAGGAAAATGAAAATGAAAACAAAAAAAACATGTTACTGTAGTGAATCGATGGACTGGATAATTGGGCTATGAGGGAGACTATGGACGCCTGCCATAAACATACTCTCAATACTATTACAAGCGGCAGACGGTGGCTTGCCGAATGCTGGATGGGTTCCTCAAAATGTTGGCGTAAATGCCGGTAAAGGAACAACATCGGTGCAAACGACTAAGGGGTGTCGAGACGTGCGGCCCCGTTTTCACCATCACAAAGACACGTGAGCGGGTTTCCTCGTTATTACGCCATTAGACACTTCTCTCACGACTCCACGCAGACCGGCCAATAAAGGCAAGCAAGAGGAGGATCTGGTTCTCTTGGGATATGACTCCGCAAGCGGAGACGAGAACCAGGAACTTCCCCGGGAGCACTCGGTATACCCGTGGTGTCGCTACTCACCAACAGCTCGCCACAAGCTGCCCTGCAGGTTATTATTATTATTGTATTAAGTATAGTAAGTACGAATATCGACCCCTCCAACTCAACCCGTGGATGTCGTAAGAGCCGACTAAGGGAACCTACCAGAGGAAGGGCAGCAGCTTCCGACAGAGTATTTTTAAACACCAACACTGCGATCACCAATCCGCCTGCCAAGCGTGGTGATTATCGCAAATCCCCCCCTACATGGGAGACCATCCACTCTATGGACCGACGACATCGTAGCGCTCGCAGGGAGTCAATGGATGGAGGCGGCTTAGGACCGCTATTTGTGGCGTCGTACGGGGGAGGCCTATGTCCAGCAGTGGACGTGTATGGGCTGATGATGATTAAGTATCCATATAAGGTGTCCAGCTTTACAACAGCATTTTTAAATTTAAATGTATGCTTTTACTGCTCTATTGTAAAATCATGTTGTGTTATGCATGTTTCGGAACTCATTCTAATAAGAATCTTACTTAGTTATAACTTTTACTTACCATGATTGGATTGTCTTCTGTTTTGTATACCAATAAAATAAAATAAATGGAAAGAGAATAAACATCAACGATGATAATAAGAAACGCCGACAAAGGGAACCTACCAGAGGAAGGGCAGCAGCTACCTTCTGAGTATTTTTCAATAGCAACACTGCGATCACCAATCCACCTACCAAGCGTGGTGATTATGACAAAACCCCCCTACATGGGAGACCTTCCACTCGATGGACCGACGACATCGTAGCGGTCGCAGGGAGTCGATGGATAGAGGTGGTTCAGGTCTGCTATTTGTGGCGTCGTATGGGGGAGGCCTATGTCCAGCAGTGGACGCGTATGGGCTGATGATGATGATGACGATATAATATTACCAGCCCATCGCTGGACACCCTTGATAAGCGCCTTAATGGCTTTTATCAGTACGGGGTAATGCCTTAATGATAAAAGCCTGGGTTGGCCTGGTAGCCAAGGTTGGGGATCGCAGTTCTGTGGTGGATTTGTACTGCAGTAGGTGCTGCTACCCCCCACCTCCGCTGGGTATTCCTTAGTCGCCTCTTACGACACCCGCGGGAAGAGTTGGGGTGGTGAAAATTCTAAGCCTATGTTGCAACGCGGCAAAACAATGATGATTAAGGCTGATGAACATTGTATTCTAAATGTTCAACGAGTTGGCTTACTAATCCGTTATTTGTGGTAGGCGTGTTTTGTTCACGTGTGTTTGGAATACTAAACATTAATAGCTTCACACATGGTTTTCAACCATGGTATGGGACTAATTTATCCGACACTGGTAGTGATTCTGTTGCCCCAAAACCTAAACAAAACTTATATTACTTATTATGTAAACATAAAAAAAATATGTCAACAGAATTACCATTGTATGAGTGTGATGCTATGTGTTGATGCCAATCAAGGTAACTTTAAATTCGCGGACGAATGAAGAATGCTTACACATAGGGCGTTCCATTTATGTACTTTACGCGGAATAATTTTTTGGGGGTTTGAATTTTTTCATCTTTCTACAATAAATACTCCGGCCCTCCCGTACAGATCGGTTTTGATCTGACGATAGCATGAAACATGACGTCCTTCTCAATTCCATTCTATATATGTACGCACCGATTATATCTTATACTAGCTGCTGCCCGCGGCTTCGCACGTGCTTTTCATGTACCCTATGTCCGTCCCCGGGATACCATCTACCTCCCTGCCAAATTTCGTTAAGTTCCGTTCAGCCGTCTAGGCGTGAAAAGGTAACAGACAGACAGAAAAACAGATAGACAGAGTTACTTTCAAATTTATAATTATTATATAGTAGGATGTATTATGTATGTGACCATGGTAACAGACTGTATGGCTGTCCTGTTGAAATGTGGCAATAAACACACCCATTCGCTTTTGAATACGAAATCTTTTTATGCTTTTATTAAATGCGTTCGTTTGTGATAATATGGTTGTATATGGGGTTTTTAGATTATTAAATGTCGTACGAATAAATTTGCGGATATAACACAAATTGTTTTATTTCGGCTGTGTTCAGAAGGAAAAAATTAAGTTCTCAAATTTTAGCAGACTGTTGCCTGACACTGATTTTCTACTCATGAATACGTTATACGGTTTAAGCTGAACAAAGTCTACGTATGGGGTCAATCTTCAGCAAATTTTCTGCCATTTTCATAATTTTTACCCTTCTTCATGTAGGTAAATAAGAATGTTACAATGGTCCTTCATTCCATTCCTGTCGTGTTCTTCATTGTTGAAGGTTGTGCCCGTCCTGGAAAGCTTTCACGAAGATACTGATGAACCGCTTCCACACTACTCTGTTTTCGGCCTGTCTCGGAGCTGCAGGCAACACATCAATACAATACAATATATTTATTGATAACACTGAGTTATATGTCGGATACTTAAGTAAAATAGTAGGTTATTTTTAAATAACATTATTTGATATCATAATTATAAAAAATAAAATGTATGTATTATAACATAATAAAAATTAATTATTCATATTTATTATCATCATCAGCCCATACACGTCCACTGCTGGACATAGGCCTTCCCATATTATTTATACATTTCAAAATTATTATTAACAAATTGGCAATGCGTAGAACTCGTTAATCGTATAGAACGAGTTTTCCAGGAGCCATTTGCGTAGTCTCGATTTAAAGGCTGTCGTGGAGGTTGCATCCCCCCGGACTGTGTCCGGCAGCCTGTTATATACAGAGGGTCCCATGACGTACACGGACCTCTCCGATTTTCACAGTTTATGAGTTGATGCGACTAAAATATGTGTTAGTTTAATGCTGCGGAGAGCTCGGGTGGTGTTCAACCCTTTACGTTTGAAAACATCAATGTTTTTGTAAGTGAACATCGCCACCTGGTGGATTAGTTCGCAAGCGAGCGTCATCATCATCAAGTGGTCTTCAATATTCGACTGTTGTTATCAAATGCAGGCAGGAAACGAACTAGGGTTCTTTATTCCGGTTTCAAATTTGAGAAAGGCTTTTCTCAAGTCATGTGCTGTCGCTCAGAGAGCCTTGCAGGCTTCTCAAGAGCTGTTCGTTAGCCTCTTGGCTGTTCTGGTCTTCTTGGGAGATAGTTTCGGGGGGCTCTAGGAGTACCCGGGGAAGGAGTCGCCACGGAGTTTTTGCGTCCGGTGGTCTCGTGTGAAGAGGAGCGAGTCCGATGAGATGTTCGTGGCTAGAGTATTATCCCGTCACAACACACAATGACACAAAGCACACAGAGAATGGTCCTTTAGTCCCGTTACGCACTAGCGGTTAAAGAACACAAACATGATACATATAACTATATCTAACACAATTTATGAGGTAATTATTCTAATACAATTGGCCGTGGGGCCGCGGCTTACGAATATCGACCCCTCCAACTCAACCCGTGGATGTCGTAAGAGCCGACTAAGGGAACCTACCAGAGGAAGGACAGCAGCTTTTTTCTGAGTATTTTTCAACACCAACACTGTGATCGCCAATCCGCCTGCCAAGCGTGGTGATTATGGCAAATCCCCCCCACCATGGGAGACCATCCACTCGATGGACCGACGACATCGTAGCGGTCGCAGGGAGTCGATGGATGGAGGCGGCTCAGGACCGCTATTTGTGGCGTCGTATGGGGAGGCCTATGTCCAGCAGTGGACGTGTATGGGGTGATATGATGATGATATGCTGATGTGAACATTTTTTTGCGTCCATAACATCTTTCTTGCATTCGCCATCACGGAGAATAAGCGGATCCTGTAAACCGGATGCTGCAATCGGTATTTTTTACTGGATCCCAAATACTGTATTTTGTGTGAACTCCCTCCTACAACTACATACGCCATCATGGGAAAATAAACGGATCCAGTAAAACGGATGCTGTGTGTATGAGCCCTTTTATCTACATGTTTTAGGTAGCCTTTATATCAAAAGCGGTTATTCTACGCCACCGCAACGCTTGTAAAAATTTTATATTTTAGGAAAATTTGTTTTTAATTTTAAACGTTATATCTTCTTTTTGTCGGCTGAGAGAGCGAGCTTCTGATATAATTAATCTTAGTACGTTTTGGTTGAGTAAAAATATTATAACAACAAAGCTATGTAGTTGAAGCTAGTTCAACTTTTACAGTTTAAAACATGTCTTTCATTAGCAAACACATAATTCTCACTGCTAAAAATGACTCACCCCTACAAGCAAGGGGGTTTCGCAATCACCATGCTTGGCTGAAGGATTGGTTATCGAACATATTAAACATTCACAGAAGGACCCCTCCTCTGGTAGGTTCCGCTCTTACGACATCCACGGACTGAGTTGGGGGGTGGATTCTGACGCCGATACCACCACGTACGAATCGTGGTGGTATCGGCGTATTGGTAACTTTATACAGGTAGTTGGTGTCACTCTAATTGTTTATTGTTTGCATTACATGATGAAATACCGATTGATATTCATTGAATCAATTATAAAATTTAAAAAATAACGACCCCCGTCTGGTCGAAAGCGACGAGTGACCCGAGACGTGGTGAGTATCTGGCACAGCGCATCAGTATTGCCTTATAGCTGGGCAATGCAGCCAGCAGCGTATTGGGGATGCTTCCGACTGCTATTGATATAGATCAATTGAGCTACCATAGATTGTTTGTAACAGTCTGCAGCTAGTTCAATTGTTACAATTGTAAATACTAGTTTTAATTTGTTTCCATTATTTCATTGCAATTTTCTTTAATAATACCTAAATATTTTTATTTTTATCATTATTATTAGTACCTATAAAAATTATCGGAATTGTCTAAATTAAGATATATTCAGAGGGGACTAACCTAACCTACTCTTAAAAATATTTTTAGTAGAAAAAGTAAAAAATCATTTGTCTTTTATTTTTATTCAAGTCTGTGTACGAAGATAACTTACATAAAGAAAAACATAATAATAGAATAATATTGTCTTGTCCTAATTTATTTATCTCCGCACTGTATCCACTTCATCATAATAATATCTGTCCTTCGTATCTATTGATCTGGGAGGAATACAAATCTGGTTATGGTTGAATCCCATTTAATGAGCATACATAGAGCTTTGATCGTTAATTGTGTGCACTTCTATTGACGCCATTATTTTCATTGTTTGCACATTGTGTACGATCCGTACCGCACGAAGCGGCCGGCCCGCTAATGATGAAATGTATGTAAAATGAACGAAATACTCTATTAACGGTCATATTTTTTTATTATAATACCAATTAAAACATTCACTGCCAAACTAGGCGGTACGACCCGCAGGGGTACGTATCGGCCTGACGTCGTGGCCCATGAGAGTGTCAGTAATAATTGTAATAAATTCGTAAAGTCTTGAGTTTTTAAAGGCAGCCAGTATTTTTAACCGACTTCAAAAAGAGAAGGTTCTCATATCGTCTGTTTGTTGTTTTTTTGTATGTTTACGCGACATCTCCGCAAATAATGGACCGCTTTTGAAATTTTTTTCACTATTGTATAGAAAATCATCCCAAAGGGGTCCCATAAAATTTGTATCCCCAGGGGATTCGTATTTATCCCGCAAAACTTATAATAAGTGTAAAACTAAGGGAATTTGAAGTCGGTTTATCGTTTTTTAAAACACGCTATATTATTTTATACACACATATCTTGTAGATCGCTCGTTTAAAGCGGGTGCATAGCTCTCGCGCGACTTTTGTTGGATTAAGATAAATGGGGTTCAACCCTAACTGAAAGCATAACATAATAATTCGGGATTACAGAAGTCAGCTGTTTATCTTAGTAATCCAAAGGATGGTCCTGTCTGTTAGTTTGTTGGTCTTTATGACTATTGCATTGCTGAACTGATAGGAGAATAATCACTTTGTGGTAAATAGACCGAACTTTGTGGTAGACCGATTTGGAGCAGCGGGCGAAGGTCCGCCTGCGTCGCAGGAGGTTGCGGTTTGGATTCCCGGTTAATGAAATTTTTTTCTAGTATTTGCCTATATTTGTCCCGGGTGTTCTGAGTATTTACTATGTATAAAAAAATATCTATCTATGTAATATATTGTATTAAGTATATCAGTCATCTAGTACCCATAACATAAAGCTCTGCTTAGCTTGGGGCTAGATGATGCTGTGTGCATTGTCCAGCATTATTTATTTACCTATTCAATTGTTTGTTATATTTTGATCCGTCTGTGGTTTCGATCGGTGCTAGGAAATAATATATGTACTTTTTCTTCTTTCATTCATCATTTACTTGATTTCTCGTTTGTTTTCAAATTAAAATTTAAACATTTTTTGCTACACTTTCATGAGTCGTTGAAGTTAGTGTTTTAGTTTTTAGTGTAGGTATTGTTCTATTCTGTCATTGTTTGTTTTGTTCATTCATAAATGTCTTTGTTGACATAAAATATAGCTAGCTCATATCCTTAGATGATTTACAGGGTCCCTTGATTTAGGTTTATCGTCTGGTAGAAATCTCTGCAAGGGAAGGGATAAGACCGCCGACCGAATGCAGGATACGGTAATTCGTTTTTAGGAACTTCTTACTATAGGTACTGTAGTCTGTCCTGCAATAAAACTTTTTTTTTTAATTCGGCTAGGGGACATTATAGGGATTTTGACACAATCGTCCCAGTTTAGCACTGTATAGTACCTACTGTATTACAAAGGAATAAAGTTGAAAGCGCTTCAAGCCGACGGAAAATACTTTTCTTAGTGTTTCCCTTCCTATATACATTCGTGCAATTGCAAATCCGACCGAGTGATACCGACAGTAGAAACTACCACCAACTAGATATATCTAGACTGGTATTCAATACAACTTTCAAGTTCCAGCTAAACCTCCCTTCCTAGTGAAAATCACGACAACCCAAATCCAACCTTACTGGGGGTATCCTTTCAATTCAATTTAGAACTTACGACCTGTATCGTTTTATCTTCTATAGAGTTTCATTGCCAGCGAAGATTAGATCTTGCGGTAGTTCGATTAGAGACCAATTTGGTGAGGAGGTAAGCACCGACTTCGGATGTGTTTCTCAAGATTGCACTATGGTTGTCTGGTCAAAGATCGAAAGATACTGGAAGAACTAGACCATTCAGGAAATTCTTTGGATAGCTTTAAATTCAATCTAATATTATAATTCAAATTTTAATTGCATCTAATAAATACTTATTGTATATTTATCATCATTCTTTATATCATAAAATATCTAAATATATTTAATTAATTTATTCCTTTCTTTGGCAGTGGGCGATGAGCCCTCTAAGAACCGCGTGGGCGTGATTTGAATACGGTCTACAGAATAAATGTTTGGATGATCTTTAGATATTTATTTGATCTGTGTTTTTAAGTTAGGTTTGGTAAATATTTGTTTGTATTCAAAATGAAAGAAAGATTATTTCTTTCATAGAAAAATAATAAAAGGTTTATCTAAGAGGGAATTCACACTGAAGTTCTTTCTATTCATGCTCAAAAAAAGGTTCCACCAAAAAGTAACTTCAAATAAACACTTCATATGTCACTGTGAGACAGTGTTACATATCCACTAGTTCCCTCTTGTGCAACTAAGATTGTTCCCTTTTGCTCAACTGCGAATAGTTGCACAATCGGGCTTCTCTTTTGCGCAACGCATAAATCATCTCATCAACCCTCATCAAGCAAATAATTTAGGTTGCACAATGTCACTGCATGTCATTATTTAACGCTTATAAGAATTTGTTCATATCAAAGCGTTCGTTCATGTCGGATTCCGCTAGCATTTCAAAGGACACATCTATTGAACATGATTCCGTGTACACAACAATACGTTCAAATGAAGTGGGTCACTCCAGTACCTGCCAATTTCTATCAATGCAGCAGTATACAGCAATATTGCTGCAATACACACCAATTTAGATTGGTGGACGTTGCTGTACATAACTTCCCATAAATGACAACTATGTATAGTGGTAAGCTGGAACCTAAGGTTGTAAGAGAATCCTACTAAATCCTACTAATATTATAAATGTCAAAGTTTGTAAGTATGGATGTTTGTTCCTATTTCACGCAAAAACTACTGAACTGATTAGGCTGAAATTTGATATGGTTATAGTTTAGGACCTGGAATGACATATGAGCTATTTTTTATCCCGATAAAACGCGGGCGAAAGGGCGGGCAGCAGCTAGTAATATTATAAATGTCAAAGTTTGTGAGAATGGATGTTTGTTCCTCTTTCACGCAAAAACGACTAAACCGATTAGGCTGAAATTTGGTATGGTTATAGTTTGGGACCTGAAATAACTTTCTATTACTTATTATTCTGATAAAACGCGGCGAAGGGGCGGGCAGCAGCAAGTTCATAAACAAAATAGATGATGCAGATTGTAAATCACGACACTCCGAATTTCATGACACGTTGGGAATTCTTTTTTTGAGACGTTGGCCATAGGTGCGTTTTCGTGAAACGTTGGGAATACCTTTTGTGAGACGTTGGGAATAACTCCATAAATTTGTTGTTTTTTGTCTGTGTTTTGCCACCCGTGTTGACACGCGACAAAAGATCCTTTTAGAAAACCAGCGTTGCTCTACTTCTTGAGGACATTATGCTGAGACGGGACCTATTGGTGACGACCGATGTAGCGCAGTGGATGAAGGTCCGCCTGTGACGAAGGTTGTGGGTTCGATTCCGCCTTGGGACAAATGTTTGTAAGATCTGCAAATATTTGTCT
Organism: Eupithecia insigniata; assembly: GCA_947859395.1. Classification (NCBI taxonomy): domain Eukaryota; kingdom Metazoa; phylum Arthropoda; class Insecta; order Lepidoptera; family Geometridae; genus Eupithecia; species Eupithecia insigniata. The sequence goes on along the minus strand of OX402009.1, from coordinate 4,556,960 downwards.
CGGGTGTTCTGGGTATTTTCTATGTAAAATAAAAAATATCTATCTATGCAATATATTATATTATGTATATAAGTCATCTAGTACCCATAACACAAGCTCTGCTTAGCTTGGGGCTAGATGATGTTGTGTGCACTGTCCAACATTATTTGACTCTAGTCTTTTGTAGCTATTTTGGAACTAGGTTATTTTAATTTTGTAAGTTTCTCAGTATTTTAATAGCTGCCTATTTGTTTACCAATAAACTAATTTTCTTTGTTTCTTCTTTGTATGTTATCCTAAAATTTTTTTAGCCAGGAGTTATTACAATATTTCTCATTAGCCCACAGACGTATGTCCAATGCTGAAAATGTCTCCCCAAAACTGCGAAATGGGGGGGGGGCTGGGTTGTGGTATATACGGCATGTAAATCAGTTTTGCTTTGTTGATTGTAGAGACTGACCAATTATACGCCGCTATTCGTGGGGTCGCGTCGTTTGGGGGGGGAGACGTATACGGGCTGATTTATTTATTTATTATTTATCAATTATTAATCAAATCTTTTAACAGTTCCACCAATTTCGTTTTTCAAGAATTACGTGTAGAAACTCGCGCCTCACCCATAGGTATCTTAAGTTTAGACTTCATCCACTCTAGAGTCTTTAGGATGAATCTGTCCTGTATCTATGAAAATACTCAGCCTACCAGCTCAGCTTTTTTCTTACCAACCCACTTTTGTGTAGAATTGCTTGGGTGAGTGCTTGGTCTCACATGGAAGGGAATAAAAAAATATATAAAGTAAAAATTGTTTATTGGTACAAGTTAGGGAACAGAAATAGTACTGAAAAACGAGGCCATCTGCAGAAGTTTAAAACTGTGTCGCAAAATGACAACGCCCTCCTCACAAATCGAATCTTTAGAGCCTATTAAGCCATAAATTAGTTTTCTTGAAAAATTTATAATAGTACGGGAATCTTGTAGAAACATAAAATAAACGCTCCAATTCGAAAACTATCAACCTAACAAGGTAAAGGTTTCCTGTTCGCGTCTTTCTTTACGTTAAAAATAGTGAAGTGAATATATATAATTTGTGATTTTTAAGTGATCAAAGTGATCATTTTATTTCCTAGTTTTACTTTTGTAATTGAATTTTAGACCTCATAGCACTCTTTGACACCCAAAAGTCCTATTTCATTTCATTTCATTTCATTTATTTCAACTCTAGGAACACAAAGGAGCACTTAGTCACGTCATGAGATCTGATCTATGAGATCTAAAGGAGACAAAGAAAATAACAATCAAATAATATAAAGAAATTAAACTAGTATTTACAATTGAAACAATTGAGCTAACTGCAGACTGTTGCAAACAATCTACAGATAGCTCAACTGGTCCATATCAATACCAGTCGGAAGCGTCCCCAAGACGCTGGCTGCATTGCCCCGCTGTATAGCAATGCTAATGCAGATATATATCAAATATGACTTTAATATTTGACTGACGTGTATAACGTAGGTATATTTAATATCTATTCTTTCAATAAAATATGGTGGTAAGAAATACATGGCGTTCATTATTTTCTTCCATGCTCCACCGAGATGAATCACGCAGGTGGACCACGGACAATGGACGATACAAATCATCCTACTATACATATATTTATTTAATATTGTACAATAAATGTCAAAGTTTGTATCGATGGATGTATGGATATTTGTTACTCTTTCAAGTAAAAACTACTGAACCAATTGGGCTGAAATTTGGTATGGGTATAGTTTGGGATCTGAAATAACATATAGGCTATTTTTTATCCCGATAAAACGCGGGCAAAGGCGCAGGCAGCAGCTAGTTTCACCATAAAAAGCTCAGCAAAGACCTCTGACTAATAGAATTTGTAATCATTGTTCTTCGTGGTTTCTGTTAACTAACTCCGCCTTCTAATCCAAAGTTTGAATCCGAGTAACGGGCGAGTAACTTGAGATAATTGTAATTTACAAGTGTGGAGAGAAACGCTCCAGAACAATCTAGTTTATCTACTGCTTGGTAGTGATAAATATCTAGGTTTTGTACCTATTAGAAATTTTGATACCGTCTAGATCTATAGTGTTGTAATTAAACTGTACACAATAAATAAATAAAGCTGGTCAATCATCACATCATCATCTAGCCTCAAGCTAATCAGAGCCTGTGTTATGGGTACTAGATGACTGATATACTACAAAACGGAGTGTGGGAAGATGGACCCACTCGATGGACCAACGACATCGTAGCGGTCGCAGGGAGTCGTTGGATGTAGGCGGCTCAGGACCGCTATTCGTGGCGTCGTTTGGAGGAGGCCTATGTTCAGCAGTGGACGTGTACGGGCTGATGATGATGATACTACAAAACTAATACATTAGAAAAAAGAAAATGACTTTATTTGAACACATAACCTGACACATTGCAAAAAATATATACCTACGAACAGAAAACAATAAAAACAATGTGTTACATAATGTGCCCAGTCAATGACAATGACAATTATTTCTGTAAGTTTTATAATTATGTATATTATTAGTGTCTAAGGTATTCATTATATGTTACCCATAAGTTTATTTATTTATTTATTAAACATGTACTTCTATTATTACAGGCGTACCCAATGCAATAGAGTACCTATTATTAACATTATTATTCACAAAAATCATATTTTAACAAAACAAATCTACATTAAAAATAAAATAAAATATCAGTCAAAGTGTAACACAACAAACACTAAATATTTAAAATATAAAAATTGGTCAAACCTAATTAATCACAATACAATAAAAAGTTATATAACAAAACCCATTAAAACTCGTTGATTAACAATAATAAAAAAAACATAAATAATTAATTTCACCCCTTATTCAAATAACATAATATAAATAACAGAACTTTTTTGACTTCGCTCATGGGACAGCAAAAAAGATCTATTCTTTGGGCAAGCCGATTAAGCGTGTGGATGCCGCGCGTTAGAGGTGCTTTATTCAGCAGGTTGGTCCTTCCTCTTGGTACAGACAATAGGGCGGGCCGCCTGCGTCGGTGTACGAACTCGTCCGGTACATTCAGCCGCAATTTCCCTAAGATGCTTGGATGGGAGACTATCCCCCTCAACACTTTGATTAAATACAGAGCTAGCGCGGCAAGTTACTATGTACTTACTTGTGATGCTTGAAATAAACGATTATTATTATATTAAATACAATACCTACACATATGTACATACAAACATAGAGATACTTTTACTATACATAGTAAATACCCAGAACACCTGAGACAAATATTTGCAGATCGTACAAACATTTGTCTCAAGGCGGGAAACGAACCCGCAACCTTCTGCGTTGCAGGCGGACCTTTGCCCGCCGCGCCACCTCAGTCGTACGAAATACACGTTCAAAATACAATAGGCTAAAGATCGCAAGGAATGAAAGAAAAGGTGAGATAGCATCCGAGAATAGAGCACGGAACAGCCGTTTTTGAATGATAAAACAGTAGAATTGCCGGTGAAAATACTATGAATAGTACAGAATAAAAAAATATTTAGCACACCAACAAAAGTGAAGCAAAAACCTTATGCTAAAATACTACATAAAAGCTTGATCAAATAAACATGATAAAACAAGTGCTTTAAAACTAACTGAAAAAACTGTACGTGAAAAATGAAATAGGGTTTTCCCTAGAGCGCGGCTAAAAAGGTTCAGCCTAAGTTTAACAGCTGTGAAGTTGACAGTGCTTAAATTATTTATAATGTAGGTAATTTCATGCCGGAAATGGATATATAAAAAATAATAACCATAATAAGGACCACATTTGATAAAACAACCAAGTTTAAATTAATTTCTAGTCCAATATAAGGCTTATTTCAAATTTCCTCTCTAAAATGCCCCTAAGGGAGGAATAACCCCACTATAGAAAGTAATTTCAGTATCTAAATATCTTCGGTATTTAGATTAAATTCCAAAATAGTATCAACCCTACGAGACTATCCCCAATAACTCGGAACGTCAGTAAAAAAACTTTCTCAACCTCGACTCTATTCGAGGAAATGGCTTTTATTTCATTGCAAAAGTCTAGGAAGCAACTGTCAATTTAGGTATAAAATACTTCGGTTCATTTCAGTCGAGGTTGAAGAAGTTTTGGGACATCTAACAGTACCTACCGTTATCTCCCGCGTGAGCCATCAAACGTCTCATGCAAAATTGAATTGTGCACCGCAGCTAGTATCATCAGCCAGTCGATGCCAGCAATTATTTCGTATGTGTTTCACTCATATAAACCTGCGCACGTAAAGAGTGGGACTGAAAATGACGTCATATCTCATGCTGTCCAAGAGCCAAGTCAACGGGATTGAGAATAATGTCAAGAGATTACGTCATTCTCAATTTCATTAACAAGGAATTTATATACTCTTAGTATATAAATTCCTTGCTCATTTATAAGTACGCTGGTTCTAATTTTCCCCGCTCATTGGTTCATATTCTTTTATTTTTTATTTGTAACCGAAAACCAGTGATCTGCGAAAATAGTATGACTGAAATACACGAATACATCTAAATATGTAGATTAGCAGATCAGTTATGGACAGTTGGGCCGCACGCGCACGAGAGATTGATAAAATGTTTTCAACCTTGACAATTTTGACACGCGTCCCTGCATCTGTAGTTTCATTGAGTCATTCCCAATGTCTCACGTGAGACGTGCTCAGTCGCAACGTCTCACGAAAAGTATTCCCAACGTCTCATGAAAGTCAGAGCGTCGCGTCGTGATTTCATCAAAGGTAAAATGTCAAAATGTGTCATTCTCAGACGATAACATTGGTGCAGCGAATAATTTAGTGGAATTCGGTCCTGGGCCTACAGCCAGGTCTAGCTATGAATGCCCTTCAAAAATAAAGTTACATCAAATTACCTACAAAATCCAAAACCCAATAAATTATATGACAATTACTGCAAACATAAAACAATCAGCGCTTAGCACCAACTTATTAATATTGGATAAAGTTATAATAGCCGACCTATTAGACGGCCCATTAAGGGGGAAGAAAGGGGTAGGAGGGTAAGATCAAGCTAAACCTCTTTTGTTCTAAAAGGGCCTGGGGTGACTACCTCGAATCTTATTATTTTAATTATTTAGGTACCTACTTACAGCGACTTGATTTTTTTTTGGGGAAAACGCTATTAATACACCGTATAATAAATTATAAATACTTATTTATCTTAACATACAACGAATTGAATTTAAAGGAGTTATTACCGTAGTAGTCTATGGTAGATAGATAAACCTTTGTACCATTCTAACTCTATGGATAAAACCGGAGACCACAGACAAAAATGACAAAAAAAAAAAAATTGTCATCTTTTTTACATGTGTTTTGCAAATAAATAACTTTTACTTTACTTTACTTTACTTTACTTTACTTTACTTTACTTTACTTTACTTTACTTTACTTTACTTTACTTTACTTTACTTTACTTTACTTTACTTTACTTTACTTTACTTTACTTTACTTTACTTTACTTTACTTTACTTTACTTTACTTTACTTTACTTTACTTTACTTTACTTTACTTTACTTTACTTTACTTTACTTTACTTTACTTTACTTTACTTTACTTTACTTTACTTTACTTTACTTTACAGGCCGATCGTCTAGGGGACTCATAAAAATAAGATGTCGAAAAGCACACTTGTAAAAATGGACTAAATCAAAAGCAGAGAAACATAATATCTTTAATTTCAAACATTACAGTTACTACTCCAGAAATCTTACCGATCATCTATTTTATATGTACGGTGCACCGTAGATATAAAATAGATGATCGGTAAGATTTCAGGAGTAGTAACTGTAATGTTTGAAATTAAAGATATTGGTGGGTGTGTTTATACAATGGAAGTTGTTTATAATCTCGATATGATTGTTCTCATCATCATTTAATGAATATTTTCATTTATTTAATGAATAATAATATGAAATTGAAATAATTTATGAAACACCATAAAAACATGTGTAACATTATCACAACGCTCTCATTAAAATGATGCCAAATCTTAGAAAATACATGCCTGTTTTGATAAGTTTTAGAATGTGAGTGTAGAGTCAAAACGAATAAGCCCATATTATATAAGCTATTTGTGGCGTCGTACGGGGGAGGCCTATGTCCATCAGTGGACGTGTATGGGCTGATGATGATGATGATGATATAAGCTTGCTCAGTCATAGATCTGTGCTTTAGTATCGTTTGTGCTATAGAAAAGCATTACTCAAGCATATATCGATGATTGAGGAAGCTTTCATAAAACTGGCATTATTATGGTGGTTCTACTATTTATCTTCCCTACCTCTAGTATAAAAAATGATTCGCAATGTACCTACCTAAGAATTGGTAATATAGAAAATTTTGTATAACATTAAACTGAACATTGGCTAATGGAACTTTTCTAAGTATTGGTAAGAAAATTTTGTATATATTCAACTAAGCATTGGTTGATTTTCAGGCCGGCGAAATTTTCATCAAAGACTAAAATCAATCGACAAAAATGTACGAGTATTTAACCTCGAGGCTACAATCTGGCTTTGACGAAGGTTTTCATTCTGTGTCTATCATGCAAAAATTCAATTATTTTTTGTTGTGAATTCTCAAAGACCAATTGTTTTGCCCGAGAATCAAACGGTAGTCCGTTTGATTCTTATTTTCCTTTATGTCTATAACTAAAATCCCTTAACTTACATTTTATAAATTCTTCGCATAACGGTAAAACAAGGCTAAGTAATAGCTATTACCTACTTAATATCGAAGTTTCATAAAAAGTAAGTGGTGTTTTTTTCTGCAAAAGCAAGTTAAAAGATAAAATAAATTTGTTGTTGCTAAAATGCAGTGTAGGTACCGCCCATAATACCTACCCTCATACTACATAACTGCCCGCCACGTTGAATTTATCATTCGTTGACCGAAACAAAAGCCAACCACCCGACCATCCGTGAAAGATCAAAACAAATGACGATACCTTTTCCAAGCAAATTAATCCATCAATCAGTTGATCATCTTTTAGAAATCTCACTCCATTGAGATAGTACCCGGGATTGGCGACAGCAGCGCCGCCCGCCTCCAGTCTGCCCGCCATACCGCCCTGAGCGGACGTTTCGTCGCGCAACGCACCGTAAAAAAAAACAAATCGATTTTTTCCAGTGATTATTCGTGTTTTGTGATATTTGTGAGTGTTGTGATTGTGATTTTGACTATGGATTTTGGAAATGTAAGTTTTTTTGGGTTTTGGGTAAGTTTGGTTAGAATTTAAAAGTTCCCGGCGGATTGAAGCATTTTCTTAGATTTTGAAGAAGTTTTTTATTGGTTTATTTGAGATAAAATTCAGATTAACATTATACTTGATATAGTTAGAAGGCATACATATATATATTTTTTATATCTAAGACTTTCGATTTTTATACTTTACTTTCTAAGAAAGGGGGAAATGTTTTTTTTTTTTGGCATAGAAATATTGTTTTTTATGTCCAGTCCATACCAAGGTTGCCTGGAAGAGATAGCAAAAAGCGATAAGGCCGCCTTTTGTACTTCATTGTTGTATATTTTTTCTTCTGTATGTATTTTGTGTTTGTGTGGTTATAGTAAAGAGTTATTTATCTATCTATGGGTCGAGAAGAGCTGAGAAAAATGCTGACGAAATAAAACAACGGTAAACGCTCGCTGTGTTAATTAATCGAGGAAACCAATTAAAATTTGTTTAATTGGATATCTAATTCAACTAACATCTAATTAGGCACAGATTACCTAGTAATAACCTTTTTCATTAATATACTACTTTTCGAAAAAGAAACATATTTATTCTATGATAAAATAAAAAAATAAACTCAATCGTCTAAGGCGGAATTTTACTCATATAATGGCAGATTTAAAACCATATAATATAACAAAGTATTAGGTATTATCGTGTCAGTTGAGATAATTCGATTATTAATCCCTCATAGGAGTGGGATGGATAATATATACCTTGGTTATTAAATAGCTTTTCGAAAACAACTGTAATAAAAAAAAACAACGAAGCGATTAAAATGTCGGTCCTGATCTTTGGTATTTAATGATGCACCTACCAATATTACCTACTAGTTATAGTCCGAGATCAGTTTAGGATGGAACTATTTCGAACTGACAGAAAAGAGGTCGGACTACTGTGACTAGGTTCCATCCCAATATTAGAACCCGCGGATTGTATGAGAAATGTGACATAAAATATTTAATTTTAAAAAGTTCCGTCCCATTTTGTACTTGCATTTGCAAGTCTGCTTGGGTTATAAAACTTCAAAGCGAGCGTCAAAGACACCCCCGCTAGCTTATTGGGTCTCGAATCGAGACTGTAATTGTACAGTGACTCTCGATACAATGAAAGTACCGAAACATTGTGAGTTTTTAAACTTGAACTTATTACAATTGTAGTAGACACTTCAATTTTATTTATTTCTACCCTGCTAATTGCACTTGCAGTAATAGACATGGTTAGTCACGTCGATTACTGCCATTAATAGGGCATATGTGTGTGGCCGTGGGGCCGCGGCTTACGAATATCGACCCCTCCAACTCAACGCGTGGATGTCGTAAGAACCGACTAAGGGAACCAACCAGAGGAAGTGCAGCAGCTTCCTTCTGAGTATTTTTCAACACCAACATTGCGATCACCAGTCCGCCTGCAAAGCGTGGTGATTATGGCAAATTTCCCCTACATGGGAGACCATCCACTCGATGGACCGGCGACATCGTAGAGGTTGCAGGGAGTCAATGGACGGAGGCAGCTCAGGACCGCTTGTGGAGCCGTATGGGGGAGGGCTATGTCCATCAGTGGACGTGTTTGGGCTGATATGATGATGATGATGATGTGTATGTGTATAGAAAGGAACAGCGTGTTGTCCCGCTTAGATCTATTTGATCAAATTTTTATGTGTTGTAAGAGGGGACATTATGATAGCCGCTGTCATTTTCATTTCTATATTTACCTTATCAACCATGCCATTTTTTCTGCATTTGTTAAACCAGAGGGAGGGATGTAGGGAGTCGATGGATAGAGGCGGCTCAGGACCGCTATTTTTGGCGTCGTATGGGGGAGGCCTATGGAGTGGACGTGTATGGCTGATATGATGATGATTGTTAAACCAGGTCCCTGGTTACTAGCTTCTAAAAGAGGTAACGTGAACTTTTTACAGTCGTTTACAAAGGAACATAACAGCACTTCTGTGAATTGCTACGAAAATAAAAACCCCTTGTAAATATGAGCTTTCGCACTCCGTCACATAACTCTCAAGGGTGATGTGAACTTTGTGTAATGAATAATACAATTTTAGGGTTTGCAAGTACTACATGCAAGCTGTGACAATATTTGAGAAGGTCTAAATATTTAGGAATTATCTGGAGTTATAATATTTTTTTGCAAACTTCAACCTTTGATTATTTCAGTTTTGTTTGCACGACTACTAGCTTGTCAGCGGATTTGTGCTCGACGGTGGTATGGTGTTCTTTCCTGATAGTTAAAGATACCTACATTTATTTAGCTTTACAAATATTAAAGTGCTTTATTTCCTTTAAACCTTACAGGACTCTTGGACACGTCACAAAATTAAAATTACATAAGTAAAACAGGGAAATAAAGTGATCACTTTGATTTTTTGTTCACTTCAATCCTTTTAAGGTAAAGTAAAGAAACGAACAAGAAACCTTTATCTTGTTAGGTTGTTGGTTTTCGAGTTGGAGCAAAAGTCGTCCCATGCTTTTTTACAGGCAGTAGCACGTACAAATAATTATAAACTATAGGTAAGTATTAAACAAACTTATTGAATAGGTGGTAGGTAGGTAGGATGGTAGGTAGAGAACACATACACAGAACGTTACGCATTCCACATACTCAGAACAGTAATATAAAGACAAAACAGAAATTACATAGAGCTATATCTAAGGTATATGTAGATTAACATATTTAACTTAAGCACAGGTACCTTCAATCTACATGACATTCATAAAAAATCGTTCAAACCTTATACTGAAAATGTAACAGACAGACAGAAAAACAAAGTTATTTTTGCTATCAATGAATATGATAGACAGATAAAGTCGAATAAAAAATATTCGAGGTGGTGAACTCAATGGAATTATATTTAGGAAAAAGTAAAGTGGATGGCTACTTGAAAAATGTTTTGATACTGTGAAAGAATATTTGGAAATTTGATATGGTACATAAATTACTAATAAATAGATACCTGTTTCTAATAGTATGACTCACACAATATTTGGACGTTTGCGTGCAGGCTGAATACAATTGCTAAAATAGTTCGTAGTAGTAATAATCTGACATATTGTATAATAAATATTATATTCTTGCAAATAAACGATTGATTGATTGATTGCGACATAATAATGATTTAAATGCTAATAAAGCCTTGTAATTAACGAGACCCTTCAATGATCTTGATTATTATGGTTATTTAGTACAAAATTGACTTTATAACAGTAAAAACGCAGTAAATGGCAAACCAGTACCGCAATTTAGGCAATTAGTCGCCCGACTCGCCCAAAATTTTAAGCTTTTTGTAACGCTGTTTTCATTTCGTTACCTAAATTAAATTAAGCTACAAACGCAGCCTTTTTTTCCGTTTTTCTTAGTTATTTTGACGTGAATTCTTTTGGCATGGCGAATAACAATTTTAAATGTCAGATTGTCATCACTTTGTAAAAGTACCTACTGCTTTATAAAAAGTCATCAGCGCAAAGCTCATAAACATAAAGAGATTATTTACATTAATCCGAGACAAGGGGATGAGTGAGTCATTTACAATGGATCGTTTGGTCTTTTCAGACATTTCGCTTTGAAAACATTGTTCCATCGCCTCTCCTATAAATCGAAGGTTTGCTGAAAAACAAAAGCTATTTTTTTGATTTAAGTTCGCCTGTGTAAGTTACTGTATAGTACTCGTAACAAAAATACATATATTAACTGAGTATACCATTAGTTATAAAAAACGTTCAGTTACTTTTGTAAAATTGGTGTTCATCATTTTTTGTAACCGTAGAACGAAAACAATTCTTTCTTTCGCCTTGTTACTCAATTGTGAAACAGTTTAGTGTTCCACAATTGAGACACACGTTGGATATGTTCATGGAATTTCGTTGCTGACTGTACCTACTATCATATCAGATAAGTTTATAGTATTGTTACATTATTATGTTGTGTATATTTAATAATTCAATGAAGCACAGCACTATGAACTTATAATAATTATAATTTTTACTTACATGACTATAACAGTCCCTATTTACAGCTGATCTATTTATTAATAATACACCATTTTTTTTTTAATCGAAGTTGTTCATTGTTTTTCTGTCATGTCTGTTTTATGGCTTTGAATTATATACATATAGTATAAGCACCACTTAATCTAAACTATTTTTTTGTAAATTTACGTATCCAAGTGTGCTCTGTGCTCCTACGGCGAATAAATGAGTATGAATATGAAGTATTATAGTTACTACAGAATTACAGAAAGTTATCAAAATCCTCTTCCGCTTGCACTACCCGCCACGTAACAAAAATGCACCCTGAGAACGCGTGTTCGTGTTGTAAAACTCTCGTTTTTGAATGTTTAGAAGATCACGCTACTGTATTAACAACACTGTGCCCTAAACAGTGCTTTGATCTGTATTGGAAACTCACAAAGGCTAATGATCCATGGTTAATCTGAAATTAACCACGATAGACCGACTCGAACTTCGGGTATAATCATGAGGATAGATTATCTCATCTTTAGTTCTCTTGATTGTCCGAAGTAGGTATTGAATTTAGCTATTGCTTTGAACATGATATTACGGCGTGGGAGTTGCTTAGTATAATTAACAGCAAAATACGGTTCTCGAATATATTTATTGTTTGTTAATTAATTAATTAATGAAATGAAAAACAAAATAACGTAGGCTGGGCGTAGGCAGACATGGGCAAGGTACCGAAGACACGTTCCGAATTGTTTCTGCTATAACGCTGACGATGCAAAGTGGAAAGATAGATATAAAATGCTTTATTGCACACTTTACAAACCAATTAACTAACAATACAAGAATAAGGTACAAAAATGCGACAATTGTTCGTCTTATCGCTCGCGATCTCTACCAAAAAACCATGGATGGATAGGATCGTTAGATTAAACATGGGGATCTGTGTGCATTATATGCCTGTAGGTATTAATCGCAATTATATGTAGGAAACCTACCTACGTCACCCAAAACTACTAAAGTCACCCAGCGAGCTATGACGAGAGCTATGCTCGGAGTTTCTCGCGCGATAGGGTCCGGAATATGGAAATCCGTAGAAGAACCAAAGTGGCGGCTCAGGACCGCTATTCGTGGCGTCGTCGTTTGCGGGAGGCCTATTTTCAGTAGTGGGCGTGTACGGGTTGATGATGTTATGTATGTTAACCTATGTATGTACGTATTCGAAAAGTTTATATCTATAGGCGACACGAGGTACCTTGTACGCTTATACGTTACCAATAGGTAGCCAAATTACTTAGTTCGTCAAAATTGTGTTGACACAAAAAACTAAAGTAAACAAAATTATCTATCATTTGTAGGTAGTAAAGCTTTGTGTTCGCTTTATCAGTTGCATAAACAGACCATTCGTTCTCAAAATACCAGGCTGACATAAGATAGAAGGATCGTAAACTCTAATAAATGTTCGGTTAGTTCATAGCTCCATTTGTCACTGGAATTATGGGCGAATGCCCTGTGATAGGCGGGTGTGCGGGTCTGTTCTGCGGTCTCAGGGTGATTAACGCATTGCGTTGTGCCAAAACCACTGGCTACCCCTACTCCTATTTAACCTTCATACCTTAGGCGCAAGCCAGACAGAAGCGGCGCGCATCGGGTGCGCCACTAGCGCGCTATCGGCGCGTATCGGATGCGCCCGTGGCAAGCTCATGGATGGTGTGTATCGATGGTAATGATGGTATTCAAGTGATTTTGATTTAGGCCAGGTGTGGGCAAGTTGACGACGAGGGGTGCGCGCGTCGCAACCGTGGCGTACCGTCTCGATGCCTTTCCAATGTTCTTTCATACAAAATTTAGGAGATGGACTTGGTGCAAAACAGATAGAAGAGCGCCGTTTCGGTCTGGCCTGAGCCTTAGGTTATATAGGAACCGAACAACAGTCTAAAAACCTTCTTAGACTCTTATCAAAACGGTTGGTAGACACTTCAAGCTTATAAGATACGTATTAACTGCGCCCCCTAGCTTTGCGCTTGCTTTTCCTGTATAGAAATAATTATTTGTCTTTTCCCAGGTTACAATTGATTTCCTAGCCAACTTTTATTAAGATCCATTATACGCGTAGGTAAAGATGTCAATGCCACTAGCCCGTATTCGTCCACTGCTAAACATATGCCTCCCCCAAACGACGATCCCACGAATAGTGGTCTTGAACTGGCTCCCATCCATCGACTCCGTGCGACCGCTACAATGTCGTCGATCCATCGAGTGGGAGGTCTTAAATATCATCAGACTGAAATAATAATAGTTTTACTTTAATAGTATTTTATAATAACACTAGCGGCTGTCCTTGGCTTCGCATGTGCTTTTCAAGTAGCCTATTTCCGTTCCCGGTATACCATTTTGCTGATGATTGCTGAAGATGCAATGAAGTGTGGGAAGACCTTCCACTCGATGGACCGACGACATCGTAGCGGTCGCAGGGAGTCATTGGATGGAGGCGGCTAAGGACCGCTATACGTGGCGTCGTTGGGGGAGGATGTTCAGCAGTGTCCACTGGTATATCATTATCAGGCCATATACGTCCGTATATGGACTGATAATGATATACCATTTATCTCCCTGCCAAATTTCGTTAAGATTCGTTCAGTTGTATAGGCGTGAAAATTTAGACAGACAAACAGACAATAGTAGATATATTATCTTATTAGTGAATAAATTACGGATTGATTCTATCTGACGACTCACGACCGTGGGAAGTGATGCTTGATTCAAGTGTTAGAATCCTGAACGACGCGATTGATTCATGGCTCTCGATATAAATCCGTCCTATATTCAAGAGTTACATACTATACTTATATATATTATAGTATGTAACTCTCAAGTAAGGATTTGAATCATGCATTACTCCCTACGGTCGTGAGTCGTCAGACAGAATCCTTCATTTGTTCGTGTTCATCTATGGCCCTCACTTTAAATCCGTAATTTATTCACTAATTGCATAAAAAAGTTAAATCTTTCTTTTTCTAGAGAAAGATTTAGCTTTTATGAGGGAGAGTGATATAAAGTTACATTCGAATTTATAAATATTTATTAGCATGGATGGATTTTATGTTATCGTTGTCTGTCAGTGTCCCTTACGTAGTGTGTAATGTGTCAGTGTTGTTGATAGACCTGTCAACAATATGTCGAGTTAGCGCGAATACGGGACACATAATGCCGTAGATTCTAAATTATATTTGCTGGATGTACTGGGCGCCCGAAAGTGGAAAAACAGTTATAGGTATGTATAGGGAGAGACATTCGTACATACAAAGTGGAAAGTCTCATGTAGTGGAGAAATCTAGATCTATCTATGATTCATATTGTATATTGTAATGTGACTAGCTGACCCGTTCGCGATTTCATTCGCGTGGAAAAGTACCCCAAATAATGTTAGTTTCTATATGCAAATGCTCGTCAAAGTTTCGTCTTTTCTGTAACTCTACTAATTTCCTAGAACATTTTAGATCACGTTTTAATGTTCAGTACACACAGTAATCTCGAATTAACACAGATTTTGATTATCCAGATTATCCTCCTCGAATTAGCCAGATTAAGAAAAAAATTTAATGGATTTTCAAAGAAACTTCGAACTTTATTAAGACACCTTAGAATTTCCGAAAATCTGTTCATAGTAGTTGACTACGTCCTAAAAGGATCCCTTCAGCAATATTTCAGCTGCGTAACTTGATAGGATGCATAGTTCTGAAGATTTCGTGATGATGATTCATCAATTAGCATTTGACCCCGAGTTAATTTCCCAAAATCCGTTCTTAGTGGATGATAAAGTTCTAAAAGAAACTGCATGTAAAATTTCAGCCCCATAGCTCCAGTAGTTCCGGAGATTTCTAGATAAAAGAACAACACGCTTTCGAACATTTGGAACCGATTTCGAAAAAAGGTTGATATTCGGGTGTATGATTTTTTTGGATGATATTTTTGTGGTTGTATAATCTCATTGAAATTTTATTCCCGCTAAATCCCGCTAAACTTAAAAAAAAAAACAGTTTTCAAACAGATTTGAAGTCGGTTTTTACTTTTTACAATACTATCAAATTTTATCTTATCGGATGGGCATTGATACATTCGTGCAAAGTATTACTATCTTATCTACGTACCTCACATTACCATGACTTAATTCTGGCTTAAATATAATAGCATGAAAAAGTTAGTAAAACGAAGTGGTAGTGGGCAGATCATATATAACTTAGGTCCATGGACCGACGACATTGTCATATAACCGTCGCTCGTAGGGAGTCGATGGATGGAGGCGGCTCAGGACCGCTGTTTCTGACGTCGTATGGGGGAGGCCTATGTCCAGCAGTGGACTTGTGTGGATTAATATGATGATGATGCAATACTTTATATAGATTACGAATTGTTTCTTTGTAATGTTATCATCATCCGAAATAAACACTTGCAACCTGCGACACAGTATTTGACTTGTTTATTCCTAAAATAAAGACTTATGATTACAATAAATTTTTATATTTAAAAAACTTTGAAATACAAGCTTTAAGTTCATCTGGGAACAAAGTGCTTGGGAAGACAAATCTAACGAACCCAAACTCGACGTGATTAAGACGTTTTGTTTAGGAGTTATTACAGCCACCTTCGGTTTCCATCATCAGATCAGCTCGATGGTACCATGACATTGCATTGTCATCGAACTTACATAAGTATGCCAAATTTCCACTCAATCGGTTGAGGATTTGGTCTTAAATTGAGTTGCAAGATTCCACCGGAACTAACATAGTATGCATTTTTTTTCGGGTTTTCAAAAAATTATCTGAGCGCCTGGTCGAAACGACGTGTGACCCTAGAGCTTGTGACTATCTGGCGCAGCGCATTAGCATTGCCATACATCGAGGCAATGCAGCCAGCGTCTTGGGGACACTTCCAACTGGTATTGATATGGACCAGTTGAGCTATCTGTAGATTGTTTGCAAGAGTCTGCAGTTAGCTCAACTGTTTCAATTGTAAATACTAGTTTAATTTATTTATATTATTTGATTGTTATTTTCTTCTTGACATAGTATGTAGTTACATTGCCAGTTAAATAAAAGCTGGTAATAAAATCTTTTTATGTTTACAAAAAAAAAATAAGCTTTAAGCTCGTCAAGGCAAGTGTCTAAGAAATCTCTTTTCTAAGAACTGAAATACGTTTTGAATATCTCTACCGTACTTTATGAGATGCGAAATTTCATTGGAGGATGAAAAATGGGGCTCGCTCGACGAATCGCAAAATAAAGGCTATTCGATTCGCGTCGGCACGAAACGAATTCGTATCTAGAAAGATTAATTTAGATTAGCTGTGTGTTGAAGAACAGCCTTTGTGAAAAAGCTGGTGCATTAGATCCGCAGAATGCGTGACAGTCACAACAGCATCCTGAAAACCATAGCGGATAGATACTCATCGTCGCTGTGGGCAAGCCTGATTTGCAGAGTGATCCCGAGAAAAATCCCGCTACTCTGGTGAGATCACTCTGGGAATGAGTCCTGCGTTTATTTTTATATTTTGATCTGGTCTCGATATGCTAACTAACCATTTACTGTATTTTATTGTGTTACTAACCCTCTATGGACCCATGTTGTTCGAAATAAAAGGATTTTATTTATTTATTTATTTATTTTATTAGGATTAGAATAATATCCGAAATGTTCGGTTCGTAATCGAAAGTTACATAACCGTTTGGTACGTCAACGCGAGAACCATCTATCCAGCTAGTGTGTTACAAAGAGTTCCAAAATGTATGAAGCACATCCAGCACCGCTACGACACAGCATAAAAATAAGAATTCTAATATGGGTTTAAACTCGTAATTTTTAGATGCATCTTTCAGTGACAAAATGGCTTAGGTACTGCAAGCGAATGGCCCGCGAGCTGCGTGCTATCAGTCACTATAAAATGCATTAAAAAATCACTAATTAAAACCTCAATTTGAATGATTGTAAATTTTTGTGCTGTGCTGTGCGATACGGTCCAGTTCTGTGTCAACCTTAATCGTCACATATCGAACGAAATTTTCCCACAGTTTTTCGTGGTCCCATTATTATTTTTTCCATTATTGAGAACTGTTTCTCGTAGTCCCATTACTATTTATCTATTTCCTGTATTATATTATCGGCGGTAGTCTTGGAACAAAGGTAAATACATAAGTGTATTTCATGTATGTTAGACTAAGGTATATATTTTTATATGGGCTGTAGTTTTTAAGTTTTTTACATACTGTACTTGATACCTGTGTTGCCTGAAATAAATGATTTATTATTATTATTATATTATAAAAATAAGGATGCGTGGTTTGCTAAATAAATGTTTCTAACACTTCATCTAGGTCGTTGATCAAGAAGGAAATGCTTTGAAATAGGTCAAAAATTAAACTACTTTTTATCAAAGTTCAGGGAAAGTCGCGGACCGAAGTTAGTAACAGCAATAGGCATTGATCAAAAAGGTTGCTGAAAAGCCTATGACGTCACGCGTTATTGGCATGGGAGGGTAGGAATAGGGGGAGGAGACAATATTTATCGTATTTCTGTTTTGTATTCTATTTTTCACATCGACATTACGTTCCAAGTTTTATTTTCCACGAACTTTCTTTGACATATTTATTAGTAGGATTTGAATACATATAATACACTTAATACAATACACATAGTATCTCAATATTGTAAAAAACAAAAAACTAAATTTTTCTTAGATTTTGGATAAACATCCGATAAGTAGATACCGAATTTTGTCATGAAATTTCTCTGTGTCGGATCCGTCACTTAAATTGAACCTAATCAACTCTTATCGGCGTGTTCTGTGTCGGAGTGCTCTGTGTCGGGGTCGTATCAATAATTTTTTTGGGAAGCAACAAGCATCAATCTTCAGAAATGAAATAAAAAATTTAGAGATGCACAAAAAATCCCTTGTCACACTTGCTTGTATTGTCGAAGAAAAGGTTTGTAACAAAGTTGAGCCGAATCGGACATGAAAAAAAAAACGAATATCGATTTCTCAAAAAATATTGAGGTGCGCCAGAAATCCCTTAGCCACACTTGTTTGTATCGTTGAAGAGAAGGTCTGTACCAAATTTGAATCCAATCGGAGGTAACAGCTATTCGGAAGTTATCCCAGCATGCTAAACAGTGTATACTCAAAATATTAAATATTTCGAAAAATATTGCGTGTTACCTAAAATCCTTATAAGGAGACTCTTAGATAGTCTAATGGAATGTCCGTGGCAAATTGAATCCCAAATTCGGCATCTACTTTTCGGAAGTGCACCCATAAAACCTAACACACAAACATCAAAAACGCATCATCTAACATGTGTACCAAAAATGATTAAAGAATTCAAGACCGAACGAGATATCAATTAAACAATGAATGAAAGCTTTCAAAACAAAAAAAATCCGAGCTTCTGTGCTTTGCTTTGATGATACTAATGTTGTTAAATATTTTCCACCCAATGTGGGTGGAAAATATTTTGGTTTTGTAATGGGGTTTTGTAACCCCTTTGTATACAAAAAATATCCAGTTCTTTGGTTTTTATAAAAACAAAAGCGAACAACCAAGCCGTTCTATTATAAACTGTGAGAAAAGTAAAGCAAAGACATTTATTATTAACGAGGCCCGAGACGAGCCCACCCGTGGGAAATAATTGATATTTGCTTTCCTTTTAAGCGTTATGTTCTAATAGATTAAAGAGAAAATTTGTTCTAACCAACAGTACCTAAATGTACCTCGACTGTTTTTAAAACGAAGCAAATTTATTTGGTTAACCCAGTTTTGAATAAACATTTCTAATAACTTTAATGGAACATTGGTTTTGTCGATAAAGCTTAGGGAACTTCACAGAATTTTTAACTCCTTTTCCATAAAAATAAAAATCATAGCCACCGTTTTAATAAACAATAATTTAAAAAGCCCATTTATCTGATTCTTTAATACCCCTTTTCCGCTTTCACGAAGTTCTTATTTCCGTTATAAAAACTTTTCCATTACTTGCTAAATAAAGGGAAAAGTGGCTATTTTATTTAGTAACATCGTAATAACTAACAATCAATCAAAGCCGATGACAAGTAAACACGCAAACGTTAAATAACCTGAATAGCGACGTTAATTTACGTTGTACGTTAAATTACTTGTTAACGTGAAATAATAGGTTACGTAAACAATAAAGTTAAAAGTTGGATTATGTGAGTGAGGGAATAGAGAGTGCATCTGTGTTTGCGCACACACTGTGCACTATAATACATATGTCCCGCTCACATGGCCTGCGTCTCCGTTAATACTGTCCACCGTGTAGCCAAAATACGGCTATACGTTTTCCACTGACTTATTTGCTGTTTCGTATTTCGACTGTCAATCAAATCATCATATCATATCACCCCATACACGTCCACTGCTGGACAAAGGCCTCCCCCGTACGACACCACAAATAGCGGTCCTGAGCCGCCTCCAACCATCGACTCCCTGCGACCGCTACGTACGATGTCGTCGGTCCATCGAGTGGATGGTCTCCCATGTAGGGGGGGATTTGTCAATCAAATAGACAAGTCGTAACGCTTTACCGTAAGAAACTTTTATGACAATCGATTTTGTTTATGACGAATTTGTAATCGAGTAAAATGATTTTTGTTCTTTTATTTGGACTTGCTTCTGCCCGCGCCATGACACTTGTTTTTCCGTGATACAAAGTAAGACAGATTGAGTAACTGTCGTAAACTAGAATTTTTATACTATTTTCAATACTTTTATAGAAAAATCATCTAGACTAATCTTCGTAAAATACTATGTTGGCCCGATAATACTTGAAAATTTCGTCTCTATATTTTTCTAGACGACATATATTTTTCTATTCGCATTTGTCGAAAGTAAATATATGAAATATTTTATTTTGTCACTCAGTTTCCATTCACTCACCTGTCAACAATTAGGGAACTTCATAGCCATGCACATACCAAACAGCAAATAAATGAGTGGACGGACGGGTAGGAGAACATCATCATTATCAAAGTTGGCAATATATATATTACCAACATTAACAATTATCAAGAACACGTCAGCCACGTGCGCTTTCTATAGGTAGATGGCGTAGCAGGCGAAGGTTACCTCCGACGCAAGAGGTTGTGGCTTCGATTCCCGCCTTGGGACAAGTATGTATTTGTAATATCTGCAGATATTTATTCCGAGTGCTCAAGGTTTATCCTAAGAAATCTCTCTAATGTAATGTATATCGGTTATCTAGTTCCCATAATATAAACGCTGCTTACTGGGACCTTTTCCTGCCTACCGCCACTGTAGCCTGCTAATTCAGAGGGCAAGTTTGTCATCAGAATTTATTTACCTTGAGCATTGCCCGCAGTAAAGCGCTTTAATATTCGAACATTCGAAGCTATTTTCATCAAGAGATTTAGCGCGTGATTTAACATTACCTTTGTTGTAATTGTTTTATTCTCTAAGTCCGTGTTGATGTACGCAATTTATAGTCCTTTGATTCCAATGGCTTTTATTAGTCTTTTGAAAGGTGATTTCCCTATATAAATAACTTCATCACTACATAGTATAAAACAAAGTCGCTTCCCGCTGTCTGTCTGTTCCTATATAATATGCTTAGATCGGTTCAAGAGGAAGGTTTATATGTATAATTTATACCGTGCAAAGCCGGGCAGTTCGCTAGTAAATTATATTACCTACTAAATACTTATGGCATCCACTAGTATGTACGTGGATACGTGGTCAAAGTCGCGGGGCGCAGCTAGTATTTAATAAATTCGACAAAACTTTACTCCAAACACTATTTTACTTTCAATTGGATTTCATCAATTTAATTTTTATAACGATACCTGAATTTGACATTCAAGGATTCAAGTATTTATTTTGCAATCCTAATACATACAATGTGAGAGGTCTTAAAAATTTCACTTAGAGGGTAGGTATTTATATAGCCCTGTAGCAGCAGGTCACCATGCAGATTTTAATTGAACGATTATAGGTATTGTTTTTGTATATTTCTAGTTTGGGTTCTGGGAGAGTTAAATCTTTACGCAGAGTGCTTTTGTTGATTCTACACAGAAAAAATTCAATACAAATAAAGCTCGCTTTGCTTATTTAAAATTCTAAATCTTTAATTTATCTCCCCGAAAACATAAGCGTGAATCGTTTCATATAAATACTTGGCTAAAAATAAAACGGTACAAAACAATGCTAGTAGAAGGTAATATTAAATTTTCTTAAGCTTCAAATTTAAGCAATATGCCGCAGGTGGTGGTTCCATGAAACGGAATTCCAGAAGTTTCTGTTTGTATGTTGAAAAATAGGCCTTATTTTTATCACGATAAGTGTTGTGGTTCGACTGGTTCTTATTATTTTCTGCCCTCATAACGCTAAATTGAAATTCGATTCGATTTGATTGTAAATGCTTGTTTAGTTGGGGGTCTGCATATTGCTTACAGATAATAATACAAAGTGCGAGTCGACTCGCACACGAAGGGTTCCGTTCCATACTATAAATCAATTAGCAAAAGAAAACCTAAATTTATAACGGATTTCTTTGATGGATTGAAAAAAAGAAGAAGCCAACATGAGGTAGTCACCCATCCAATTGTTCCGCGCCATACGTTGCGTAACATCATCGGTGATCGGTACTAAAAGTAGTATGGACATTGGCCCCACATTTATTTTATTTTTATTATTGTTTTTTAAAGCAACAATAATGATACACAACCTATCAAAATTTAAACTGTCTTCCTATAACGGTTCAGGAGCCCTGGAAAACGTAGAGCAAAAATAGACCCAAAACATTACATGTTTAGCTTTTTTTTATTTAATTTGATTTTTATTATCTGTTGTAGAAAAAATCCCAGCGACATTGTAGCGGTCGCAGGGAGTCGTTGGATGGAGGCAGCTCAAGACCGCTATTCGTGGCGTCCTTTGGAGAAGGACTATGATCAGCAGTGGACGTATACGGGCTGATGTTGATCATGATGTAGAAACAAGGGAGGACCGGCAAAGGAAATTGAGACACACTTCACACTTGAGACTTGTGAAAATTTCAATAATTTTTCGTGGTTCCTGAGATACATTCCGCAAGCATACGGACAGAGAGCGGAGCCTTAGTAATAGGGTCCCGTGGCACCCATTGGGTACGGAACCCTAAAAAGATAGATAAGTAGATTTAGGTACCAAAATAAAAGGTTCCTAATTTTTTTTATAACCTATAAAAAATTTACGAAATTACAAACAACAAAATGATACTACTCAAATGATTTTAGTGCTGACCAATGAAGTGTACCTAATTACTATACATTGGTGCTGACAAACAGGGAAATAATTATTACCAATTTAATTTTATTATGTATGAGCTTTCCATTATAATTAATTGTAATTAATATCGCCTGTAGCGTTCATAACGCGCCTGTGGCGTTTATAACGCATATGTGCCGGTTGCATAACCATAGCCTGGTGCTAACAAACCAATGGCAAATCAATAGTATGTACATTTCAATACTACTATTTATAGAAACGCCTCATTCGGCTGTTTTTTCCACCTCAAACGATGGTTTTTTCATGAAGGTTATAATGCTATCCTTATCCTTCTCAATACTTTTTCAAAGATCAGGGAAAAATAGAGTTTAAAACAAACATTTCAAGTGGTCAGCGCTTATATTTCCATAGTCTTTTAGAAGACTGGTAAACACAGGCTAATTTTTGATATCTGCCTCTCAAAAGCTCCGCGTCACACGAACGGGTAACAAATGTCTTAGGGCGTTCGTTGATACACGTTGTTTTCGCCGTAAAAATCTTCAAATTATTTGCTGCAAAAAGGCACGGTCAGCAGTGTTGTAAAGATCATTATGGAAGCTTGTTCCCATACGCGGCAGCGGCGCTACGGGGCGGCACGGTGATAGCACCCTATTCGCCGTGTCTGCTCCTCAAAGCGCCGGGTCTACGCTGAACCGTCGCTGGACGTTTTCCATGGCGGCAATCTGGCATTAAATAAAAAAAAAACTGTCTGTAGACTTGTCCCGTGCTTTGCCGTGTCATATACAAGCTCGCACGGTTTCTTAAACGTACTAACCTCATGTTCACGAGACGTTTTGTAAACGGCATTTTAGCTGTACAGGTATGAAACACTGTTGAGAACAAGAGATCTTACTTAATAGCACCCCTCTTTTTGTCAAGGTATGAAGCTCCCACAGCGACCAAAAAGAGGTGAGAAAATTACAGTAAACGCGAAACTTTTAATAATACTCGTATTTTCACGTAAATGAGTATATTCAAGTCAGCATACGTTGCGTGTGTCTGCTTCCGGATCATTCCGCGAATCATCCACTTCATTAAGGCCAGCCCGTGTCTATCACAAGTAAAATGGACTCACAATGACGAGGCTATTTCGTACAAATCGACACGTCATTCTATCAAATAAGAACAGAATGACTTGATTCTGATTTAACAAGATTGGCTCATATTCAGGCATTGTTATTGAATGGCTCGAAGTAACTCGCTATGGGCCTTGTCAGAAAGCTCAAGGTCGCGCAGAGAGCAATGGAGAGGGCTATGCTCGGAGTCTCTCTGTGATATCGAATGATGATATCGAGTTCCGTAGAAGAACGAAGGTAAGTGACATACATATGTTAGCTCTCAGAATTGCGAAACTCAAGCAAGTGGCAGTGGGTAGGGCACATATACGTACCTCGTAGGACCGACGGCCGCTGGGGCCACAAGGCTCTAGAGTGGCGAGGCGACCATGTACCGGTAGGCTGGACTGACTTAGTGAGGGTCGTGGGAAATCTCTGGATGCGGGCAGCTCAAAATCGGTTATTATGGAGATCTATAAAAAATATCGGCTGTGAATAGGCCTTGTCAAAAAAAGGAGTTTACAGTCATTCAGTTTAAAAAATATAAAAGAAAGGTAAA
Source organism: Eupithecia insigniata (assembly GCA_947859395.1). Taxonomy (NCBI): domain Eukaryota; kingdom Metazoa; phylum Arthropoda; class Insecta; order Lepidoptera; family Geometridae; genus Eupithecia; species Eupithecia insigniata. Next base: position 4,532,760 of record OX402009.1, on the reverse strand, counting down.
TTAATTATAATGAATATGCATAAAATTTAGCGGCTGTATCTTGCTTTGTCAATAGTAAAATATAATAGTTACCTAATTATTTTACAAATGAAGCTGATGTCTTGTGCTTCTCGAAGATAGTCCTCATGATGCTCTGATGTTTTAGTCCTGATCCTAGTCCTAATGAATGTTTTGTGCTTCTCGAAATAGTCCACGCGTTTTTGTCGTCTGCATATTCAGCGCAGGAATATATAATAGAAGTATGCTTTCCTAGAAGGCCATATTTAATATGTTTTTTAAATTTTGTTTCAGTCAGCTTAAGTACGCTATTTGGTAGTTTATTATAATATCGAATGCAATTTCCTGTACGTATGTTCCTTCCCTACCAAGTAAAACCAAGTAAATTGTTATATCATATTAGGAACCTTCCTCGATAACGAATCCCTGGTAGAGGTATAGTTCGTAAAGAGCAATCTAATTTGCCATCCACTCGAAGTAGGTCGTTCACTTGCTTAGCTTGCGGGTAGTTTCAGAAAAGCTGTTTTTCGGTAACTCATTCCGCGTAACTTGTAACTTGACATAAATAATGATAAGGGGAAAGTTGTGATATTTTCCTGGTTTTCTGATTATGATAATAGGCACTCGACAAACTTCGGGGGCGTATGATTGAGACGCAAGTTGCGGGTTTGATTCCAGAGGTCACAGATTATGTAACACTATATATTTCGAGGTGGAGCAAAAACTAGGTACTTACCTACCGCGAGGCGTTTCGTAGTAAATTCCAATCTATTGATAAGCGATGCAAAAATTAAATTAATTTCATTTTATTATTTTGAAAAAACTAAAAACCGACTTCGAATCCTATTTCATCGGAAATAAAAAAAATTATGGGACCGACTCGGGATCATTCTATCATCATACATCATCATCATCATCAGCCCAGCTATATTCATACATAACAATCATCAGCCCGTACACGTCCACAGCTGAACATAGGCCTCCCCCAAACGACGACGCAACGAATAGCATTCCTGAGCCGCCTCCATCCAACGACTCCCTGCGACCGCTACGATGTCGTCGGTCCATCGGTCCATCATTCTACACAATAGCGAAATAATTTTCAAATCGATCCTTAACTGATGGAGAAATCGACGAACAACATAATAAAACATACATACAGTCGAACATCCTCCTCCGTTTTTCGAAGTCGGTTAATGAATGAATTGATGAATGCTGTTGGCAGGTTCTATAAGTACATAAATAAAATAAATAAATAATATTGGACAATACACACAATAATACATATGTATTTGTTTTGTACGGAACCCCTCACGTGGAGTCTTGAGATTGTTCGCACTTGACCGGTTTCTTACTATTTAGTAATACGGTTAGCATTCTCAATTCAGCTAGTTTATTTAAATATCACGACTCTGCGAAATACTTGGATACCTGCCCAATTGTAGGCGAAGCGTAAAATTTTATAAAGTCACACTATCACACTATTCTAGGAGAATATTACCTGAACTATTTTCTAGGAGTCATAAAAATATTACCGTGTGTTAGGAAATTCTTACGTTGTACAGATGTGTGACTGTGAAAATTATCTTGTTCAAAGCATACTGTACGTACATCTTTGTACACAGCGCGAGTCTATGAAACTCAAAACTGAACTCAAACTCCTTAGTGACATATAGCCAGGCTACACGCTCAAACATTTAATACTGAACTGCTTGGGCTAAAATTTGGTAGGTATGGGTACAGTTAGGGAGCTGGAATAATTTACAGGCTATTTTTAAACCCGATAAAACGCGGGTGAAGGCGCGGGCAGCAGCTAGCTAAGAACTAAACCCCAAAAATTTACCGCTATCCCCTCATTACAAGTTCCGAGAAAGTATTACATTACATGTGTAAATGTTATATTTAAAGTTTTCAAAGGTCAGTCCATTATTATTCGAGACGCGTTCTGGTTGGATACGCGGTACGTACCGTGAATTGAAATCCTGATAAAATTACAGTAGGAGGCTGCAGTCTAAATCCTTTTTATTAGAAACTAGTTTCTGACCGCGGCTTTCCGCGCATTTTACCGGAATAAAAGTATGTCCTTCCTTGAGATACCGTTTACCTCCATCCATGGCAAATTTCATTAAGATGTGTTTAGCTGTTAAGGCGTGAAAAGTTAACAGACAGAATTACTTTCAAGAATCCTACTCCTACTAATATAATAAATGTCAAAGTTTGTATGTATGGATGTATGTATATTTGTTACTCTTTCACGCAAAAACTACTGAACCGATTAGGCTGAAATTTGGTATGGGTATAGTTTGGGACCTGGAATAACATGGCAATTTTTTATCCCGATACAAGGCGGACGAAGGTGCGGGTAACAGCTAGTTTTAAATATAAGTGACGACTGATGTGATATTGTATATGTGTTTTAGGATTATTTTAGTTTGTATTAGTATTAGTTTCGTATTTAACAACTGCACCAGGCGGTGCAGGTGTTAAATAGGTACCCAAGGATGTTGGTGTTAAATATCAGAGGAAGGCTCCTCTGATCTTTTCGTTTAAGCTTTGGTTGCCTGGAAGAAATCGCTGTAAGCGATAAGGCCACCTATTCTTTTACTTTTTTACCAAACTGTTTAGTTTTAGTTTTTCTTAATAAAGCATTATCTATCTATCTATCTATATTATAAATAAGAAAGTGTGTTTGTTTGGTTGTCCTTCCATCACGCCCTAACTAAGCAACCAATCGAATTAATTTTTGGCATAGAGTTAGTTGAAAGAACGGAGAGTAACATAGGCTTTTTGTCCTGGTAAAACATAAAATTCCCATAAGATTTACGTGAAAAAAGACCATTTATCCCCCTAGATATTTGAAATTCAAATTTAACGTGGGTGAAACTGCGGGGAACAACTAGTACTACATAAATCGATGCGACATAGTGGCAGGTTTTTCACCACGATACAAATTAATCAAGTTATTCTACAAGTAAGCTTTAATCTAAGGTCAAACACAATCTGGGTCTTTGCATAAAACCGGCATTTTTCCGCTTAGATCTAATAAACGAGATTTTATCTTAGAAAAAGGGAATTTGATAAAATCCCTGAAATGGGGGACGAGAATGACGCTGCACGCTGTGTTTGAAATTAGAACTGGAATTGTTTAAAAGGTTGATGGCTTGGAAAAAACAGCCAAGTGCTAGTTGGACACGCTAACTATGGGTTCCGTACCTTGGGCCCATGGCTTTATAATAAATAATAAGTATTGCTGGATAATCCACACAGCTTTTACTAGACCCAAAGTGAGTGAAGCTTGTGTTATGTGTACTACTAGGTAAATCATAATACTTAATTCTTTCATTCATAGATAGTTAGATATGATATGTATCACAAACGGGCCAAGGGATTTTTGAAAATTCCTTTCTTTAATAAATGTAATAAATATGAAGAAATAGGTGGCAGCGCTAGTTTGGGTCAGGGAAGAACCTTAAGGAGAAAATGGAGCTAAAATACAAAATGAAAAATAAAAAAAATATTTTTAAATATTACAAATTTTTATTCAATAAACTCTATTTCTAATAGCTCGGCTACACGCTCAAACATTTGTACATGCAAGATTGCACAAACACAGTTTGCGCAAGCAAAATGGAGCGTGTGGCCGGCTCATTTACACGCGCGACACGTACGTTGGATTTCTACTGTAGTAGTACACGGAGCGTCATCTCGTCGTGCAGCTTCTGCAAAGAACAGTAGCAATATTGTAAAAATGAAAATGTTTAAAATACAACAAACTTTCACAATCTTTACAAAACTCATTTCACAAGACCTTCCATTTCTTAATTTCGTTTCTGAAATTCTCCTCAAAGAATCAACTAACGAGTTGTGACGTAATAGGTGGTTTTGTGACGTCACCGGCGGCGGCGCCCAGCCGAAAAATGCGAGCATTCTCCCTTTTAGCAGAGCTTTTTGCTGACAAAACAATGTTTTTTCTGATGTTTCCCTGTTTCATGTCAATAAGAGTGAAGTATCTTGTTATCGTTAAGAGTTTTCTGCAATTAGGTTCCATAGTATGTACATAATTGGAAGCTACGTCTGTGTGCCTTGGAATCGAGTTTCTTGTTACTGTATTGTGTTTTTTGTTCTTCAAAATAAACTCTGAACTGTAAATAAAACTATAAAATAAAGCATATTTTTAAACGACTTCAAAAGGAGGGGGTCCCCAATTAATTTGTATGTTTTTTTTTTGTGTGTATGTTACGCGATATCCGTAATTGACGGACCAATTATGGACCGTTTTTGAAAATTCTTTCACTATTGTATAGAAAATTATCCCGAAAAAAATTACCCCATAAAATTTATAACCCCAGGGAATTAGTATTTATCCCGCAAAACTTAAAATAAGTGTAAAAGTAAGGGAATTTGAAGTCAGTTTATCGTTTTTTAAAACACGCCATATGTATTATTTTTTTGTTTCTGATAAACGTTGTTCTTACTAATAAAGTCTGCCCACATGTTGCACCAAATAATCTCAAACGGCGCTTGTTTTTTATTAGTATAGATTATATGATATTTAATTATACTATAGATGTAAGATTTGAAAGTCTGTAATGAAAAGGCTCACAAAGGTATAGGCTGTACACACCTATTTTCCTTCTTAGCAAGCTAAGGTTAGTGTCTCGGCTACTATGTGGATTCACTAAAGCTTACATTACCAGGTTTAGTTAAAGAAAGTATCTATCTTATTTCTCAACCATTTAATTCAGAGTTCCGAGATTCCCTTCGTAATTTCAAGATAATAAAGAACCTAAATGTCACTTACTCTTGGAACAAATGATACCAATTCCCGTTAAAATGTTTCAAAAGAATAAAGTGAAAGGATACCGTCAGTGAATTCACAAATGGAGGGGAAAAGCCGTCATTTTTCGGATACTGGTTCGTTGGTAATGACCGAAGCGACGGTGCTACTGTGAGATCGGAGTCTTGACAATAAATGATTTGTTGAGTTATTTGCAATGATCTTGAATAGGAATTTTCAAAGGCCCGTTGCGTCTCTGACTGATTCATCCGTGTTCATCGAACTGGCTTCGACCCAAACTAGTCCAAACACGGAAAATGAAATTCAGTGGGGATTCCGAATTCATCTCACTTTTCAAAGGCAGGCTTTAGTATAATACAAATGTGTTGTTAGAACGCCATTTTTCTAATTATCCAAATGAATAAAATAAAAAGAGTTTACCACACGTTACTTGGCTTAAGAATGTTTAGGTTCGTGCGTGAGTCGGGAAAAATAGTTAGTAAAAGTTTAATAAAAATATATATTTATTGTATGTAATGTATTATAATTCTTTATCTAGTATCTATAATACAACTTACTTTTGTGCTAGATGCTGCGTGGATTGCCCAACGTTATTTATTTATTTATGCCAGTTTAACAAATTATTTACTGCAAGCAAATAGCCACGACAAATTTACCAGACTATAAACACTAAAGAACCCTTTTAAGCGACCAGAAAATATGAAAACCTTTCGCAGTGTATCCTCACCTGAAGGCGGAGTAATGACGTTGCGATTACCGTCCTTTTTACTAGAACCTCGTTACAAAGGCCGCCGCTTCGTTTAAGATGTTTGCCGCCGAATTTTGCGCGCATGGATTGCGTTAAGGAGGTTATGGTGCCTTTGATGTTTTCTATCTATTTATAGAAGCAGACGCTTACTTATTTGCTTTACACACGTTTGAGAAGTGGGAGGGGCGGGATGGAGTGACGATCTGGGAGAAGAGTTCGTTTTCAAATATTAGGTAGGAACGTTGTTAGTTTTTCAAATCACACAAAAATATCACATGACACTTCTCTCACTAGTTTTTTATGGTAATGGTGATAGTTAGTAGTACTTGGAACTTGTAACCAACCAGATTGTATCTAAGCTATAAATATTTTCTTATTCTTATTTGAGTCATACTACAGATAAAGGATAATAGATGGATGTTTGTTACTTCTTAACGTCAAAATATCTGATCAGATTTGGCTGAAATTTTGCATAGGTCTACACCTACACCTGAAATAAAACATAGGTTTATTATCTCATAAATCTGTTCCCATGAGTATCTCATAAATAAGTCCCAATATAAGAACGTTGTCGTAGAAACAGTGCATGCGAAGCCGTAGGCTGATATAAGTTTATACCTAATAAAATATAATCCAGAATCACTGGCAAAAACTCACAAAGCAAGAGGTAAATAAAATTGTTGGCAAAAACTAGCCTTTAGTCCACTTTTAAAACCATTTTTCTGAACTAGTCAAGAAAAAACAATTTTTATTCCTTATTCGATAACTGGTTATTAAAATGGAATAAAAGGTGGCCTGTCTTAACTGACATCCAAAAATAGTTAAGAAAGGAGAAATATAGATGCTCTAGAAAACCGAATAACCTAATTACTAAATAAACTCGTTTACCCAAATAAGCAAACTCATTTATGTAAGCCATCTAACCTTCAGCATAATATCCTTATTACTAAAGCCAGCCACATTTATATAAACTTTTCTAATATAACCAGCCGAATTGGACGTTACTTTTGCAAGAAAAAAGTAATGAAGGAACCGGAAAGCAATTTTTGAAATACAGCTATGCTACCGTATATCATAAATGTAATGTTAGACGTATAAGAAAGCTGTGATGAAGAATAACAGAGAAATCTTGACTTGCTGAATGTTTATAAGGTTTTATTGCCTTTTGTTTGTGAAAAAATGCGATTTTACAGTATTGTGTAGGTGAACTTGGAAATGAAAAAACCGAATTAGGGGATTTGCCTTTTCAATCCGCTTTCTTCTCATGGTTTCATTATGTATGAAGGTAACTTTAATATTTTTATATATATTCTTTAATTTTTATGTACCTTGTTCGTCGATTTCTCCGTGAACTAACCGATTTGGAAAATTCATTTGATATGAATGTATGTAATATGTATAATATGTTCCGAAAATCATGATTTTTGTAAGGGATTTTTCTTTGTTTACATGAGCGTTAAAAATAATCATTTTATGACGTCATAGTAAGAACCTTGTATATAATTAGATTGTTTTTTTTTTTAGAGCAAATATTTACTCACACACACACCAACATTAGGCTGAGATAGTCTAGAGCGAGTTTCGCCGCACTGAACCGGGAGATTGCTGAGCTAGTGGTCGAGCCCAACATCATTGGCGAAACAAAATCACATAGGGTGCGCTGGCTCGGCCACGTGCTACGAATGGGGGAGGATCGAGCTGCAAAACGGGCTTTCCTTGGAGCGCCGGTCGGCCGACGACCAGTCGGGCGTCCCAGATACAGGTGGAAGGAGGAAGTGGAGAAGGAACCAAGGAGCTGAAACAATAAATTGTTTTAGGTTGGCGACTTCTTGAAACTAGTACCTACTCATTCACAGGCTCACTAGCTAGAAACCTAACACCAAATTTTAACAACGCAATTTGGAATATATCTCATCAGCTCGTCCACTGCTGAACATGCTATCCACACAGGGGGTCTTCACCATAATAGGAATGATGACGGTAAATAAAAATCACCAGAATTATATATTTACCTATTTATACCTGAACCATAGATGCACTCACCCTGAAGAAGTCCCTCGTTAAGGGATGAAACGTTGGTGTCCTTCCAACATAAACTAGGTTCTTAGTTAACCCGCTTACATTCATAATGAATTTGTCAAACTACGAAAGTTTTTATGGTAAAAAAGATTTGTATTTATATGTATATTATTTATGTTATTTATGGCTCACGTAGGCCGCACGCATTTATTTTAAAATGGAGTAGACTTCATAGCCCATAAGACGAATATACACTCCGAAAAAATCCAACGGCTTAACAATTTAATTTAATTCTGTAGGATAAGATAATGATTGTGACATATTATTTAATTTGTACGTGTTTATGGATTATAAATCTGAAATAAATGAGTTAATAATAATAATAATAATTAACATGGTGACAAAACACTGTGGCGCCCTACAATATCCATCTCGCAAACTTCCCATCTCGTAACCAATTTTATAATGAGTGATACAAAAACTAGGTAGTTTTTCCAACACAAACTAGGTTCGTAGTTAACCCGCTTACATTCATAATAAATACAAATCGTTTATTCCAGGCACATACTTGATACAAAATTAAGGACCCATAAGAAGAATTTCGTCCCATATTAAGAAGTCACATGCCTAAAGGTAAGATTTAACCTACACTTAAACCATAATCTACTCATAAAATAATTTGCACTAGTTTTATTAGGGTCTTTTACGATGGTCTTCAAGACCCGCTAGTTACCTGAAATCAACAGTGTGTTAATTATAACCAGAACAGATTTTAAAGGGTGGAAAATTTTATGAACACTTAACTGCATACATAACGATGTGCTAAATATATTTAAAATTAGGTTGGAAACCATAAACCCCTTTGGCTTTTTTAGTGATGTTCAGAAATTCTTAGCTAAACTCAACTGCTACTTCGATTGAAAACTCTTATTTTCAATTTACTTTGCAAAGTACTTGTCAAAGTAAATTACACGTAGTACGACAGTTGTATATTCTCAGACAAGGTTTCTTCTTCCCATAGCGTGTTAGATAAAAATATGAATGTGCAAATAATCGGTAGGTATAGATAAATTTTGAAAAGCTGGCGCAATCCTCTTTTGTTTTTCGTATACTGGAGGCCTGGATTTGTTACGTCATTTAAGCGCGTGGACAATTGTATGGAAGAAAAAAAAACAGATCGATCGCTAGCTTATTGCGTTATTTAGAAACATTTTCATGGGCATTATACCGAATGAGTTTCCTTAAGTCAGTAAATAGTTTAACCGGAATGAAAAGATGGAATTTTTTGTTCGAAATTAAATAACATAACCTGGCATAATACATATGTTGAAATTACACTCTATACCAACCGTTATTCTTCCGCAAAAGATCCCTGCCATGGTATGCCATGGTAAGTAGGGTTTTTTATTTTATTTTATTTATTCACAAAATCCACAGCTCTTAGAGATCATCATCATCATATCAGCCCATACACGTCCACTGCTGGACATAGGCCTCCCCCATTCGACGCCACAAATAGCGGTCCTGAGCCGCCTCAGGCGATTTCTAATTATCACCACGCTTGGCAGGCGTATTGGTGATCGCAGTGTTGGTGTTGAAAAATTTTAAGATAAACTAAACTCAAACAATAACTTACTGCCAATAAAAGATTTTTTTTTTTTTATATTTTCTCTTTTGTAAAACCATATAATGCCTACTTTCAGGCATAGAGATGGAAAACTGTAAATCCACGAGCATTTTGAGGTTGTTAAGCGTGAAAATAGACGTCACGCATCGGTCGAGTCATAGGTAAAAATCATTATCTAGGTTTTTAATTATTCAGCCCACCACCACCTTAATTTCATACTTGATCATAATTTATTTTAATTAATAATGTCTTGTCATCAAAGCCTAGTTAATAGCTAATAATTAAGTTTAGTTAATCAAAGAGAAACTTAAGTTAACATTCAGTTACATTACTTCGATAGGTACTATGTCTACAGAATCTTTGTCTTTTAGCTTAATCAATACAATCTGCCAACTAGATTCGACCTTGTAGAGTTCAGAAGTAGCTTAGACTAGCATTGGCTGATACACTTTGTTTTTAACAGGAATACACGCGTTTCTTATCGTTCTACGAGAGTCTTTTCTTTTCTTCCATCACCTGTCCTAAAACTTCGGGTTACGAAATATTTTAAGAAAGTACGAGTATTTGTATTTTTTATTTTATTTTATAGTAAAAAAATCCAATCCTTTAAATGGATTACAACGAAACGGCTTCAAACCTAACAAAGGTGTATAGGTACTATGTATGTTGTACTCACGAGATATTTTGGTCGCGACATCATTTTATGTGTGATGTGGAGGACATAGAATTCTGCTAAGAGCCAAAATTCTGGTTGCAAGTAACGGGTTTTTTTTGACACAGTGGTTTCCACTTGCTGATCGTGTCAGAACGAGCGTCATTTGTTTTCTAAGCCAGCCTGTAGGTATAAGCCTATGATAAGGTAGTCTGTAGGTGCAAGTCTATGATATGGTTGTCAAGGTTAACCCCCATAACTGGGCCAAAATCCGAATGCGCTATTCTTATACTCGTAGCACATCCACTTGTTATAGGAATATTCCTTTTGCTAACTAAGGGCTCATGATGTTTCAAAATGTTAGCAAGAGCTACAAATGGACATCCATAACTTTTCCTGGTTTTATTCATTGGGTTCTTAAGTGAGATTAAAATAAAAATGGCTTAGTTGTTTAGCTATTATCAAATGAGCTATATTTGAGAACAATGAGAGCATGTGGGTACTGGGTACCTATACGTGTTCATCAGATAACGCCGTGACATGGCCTATTTTACGAAGAAGATGGATGGTATTGGAAGTTAAGGTTTTACTTGAAGATTTTGTGATCTGCCCGACATAATAAGAAATAACTACATTTTATAGTGCAATTTTTTTCAAATGCAACGGAATATATCTAATGTAAAATGTTTGCGAGATAAAAAAGTTTTAGTTATTTTTACTATTTTTTAAGGGTCACGTAACCTAATAATGGTTATTGGTGGTTTTTCTAGCTCGAAAAATTTACAGTAGCAGCCCGGAATTACGAAGTTGGCGGTGTTACACTTCCGTGCTTCATAAAGGTCCTGACCTCTCTCCAGTTGAGTCGATCTACCGTCCCATCGGATTATGAGAGTGAGGAATAGAGAGTGCACCTGTGTTTGCGCACACACTTGTGAACTACAAATGTCCTGCGCACCTGGCTAATCTCTGTTGAGACAGGCCGCCGTGGTCGAAATTTGGCTGGGAGGTCACGTATGAGATAAAAAGGTTGCGAAATGAGAAGTTTCTTCAAAGAGAGAGAACGACGTCCAACGCTGAATATAGGCTGCGGCCTATCTTCAGCAGTGGACGTCGTTCTCTATATTTCCGTATATTTGATATTTTAGTACAAAAAATAAATATGGTCGGCCGAATAAGCTGTGGCGATCTCGACCTATAAGCGAGTACATCATCAGGTAGCTATCTGCCATGATAGGTATTGCCATACCTTTTTATTACCTATCATATTTCAGCTAATGCAAGAATCATTTTCCTTCGAAAAGCCCTTAAGGAAAATAAGAAAATAATCCCCCATAGATGATATTTGATATATGCTACATTGATATATGCTGGACGCACTAAATCAATATAAATGGAGCAAATCATACGGATTTACGTGCTTGTAAACAACATTTAATGTTTTGTTTACAAGACCATTTCTAAGGATGTGTGTTTCGCGACTAGTTCGCGAATAAAAAACTTTGTTTCGATGATTTTTACCGTATGAAATCATGGTTATGGTCATTGAGTTTAAATTAATGACTCGACAAATCTACTACTGACGTTTAGTAGGTATTTGCCTGACGTGTCCACGGTAAAAAATATGTACAGCTATGATAGAAACAGATGAAATTTAAACGAAACTTAAACGAAATTTAAATTTAAAAAAATTGAAGATGTCTTGTTGTCTAGGGTGAGTAAAAATCTTTGTTAAAGAATGCTGATACCTACATTACACAAATATCAAGCCCAAAACAAAAAACAGTTGTAATAAAACAGCATGAATTCTTACGAAAACACTATAAAAAAGGTACTGAATCATAATATCATATGTCGTGCCTAAAAAAGCATAAAAGCACATGTCATTCAATCTACATAAAAACGGGAAAACATCTCGCATTTTTCAGACCATGATGGTAACACTGGCATAAAGATGCGGTAGAAAGTGAAGATCCTTTAGGGAAAGCTATTTTCACACCTGATGAACTTTAAATTAAGGTAACAAGCCATAAAATCGAATGGCAAATTGCATGGTGAGTTGAAAATAAGATCAGTGACAGCCAGTCTTGGATAAAAAGGAAATCCTACTATCTTTTGTAATGTTTTATTACCAAAACAAGTCAGGAAACGGCGCTCGCATTACAACTTTTTGAGCAAAAACAAATATTTTTCAGGAAACTATAAAGGGTCTACCTTACTAGATTCAGTCATAACAGTTTAAAAATCTACCTACCTACCCTACGTATATTAAATGGAAATCGGCATGCCATGTTCTTTATTGTGTAATAAATGTGTGGCTGCACCTCGTTTGTGTCTATTATCTTTCTAACAGCTCGTTCTCGTTTGTGTCTATTAGCATTGGCAAGAGTATGGACTTATTGAACATCTCAAAGCATAATAGCCCGGCCACACGCTCCAACTTTTGTGCATGCATGATTGCTCAAACACTGTGCAATCATGCATGCACAAGCAAGATTGAGCGTGTGGCCGGGCGCAAACCAGTTTGCGCAAGCCAGATGGAGTGTGTGGCCGGGCTCATCTTGCTTGCGCAAACTGGTTTGTGCAATCATGCATGCACAAAAGTTGGAGCGTGTGGCCGGGCTATAGAAGACAAAGATCAGAAGAGTAGATACGCATCTACACTTGATAAATCTCCAAAACGTGAGAAAGGTAAAAATCAGCAGTATCCTGGTTTTATTAATATGTTCTAAAAGCTCACTTTAGTTAGAGGCAAATGAATGAAAACCGGAGTTCCGAGAAAGCCCCTATTCCTTCCTCGCTGAAGTCATTTTCAAATGGCGATTAAGGTTAAACGAGCTTTACAATCTGCTTGGATTTATTGCGGAAAAATAATTTCTTTCGAAACATAAAACACGCAGCAGACTGTACGAATGCGTACAAAAAACGAACTCAATTCCGCAAAGCGTAGGAAAATAAATACCCAACATGGTTTTTTCTTAACCAAATTACGAAGTTAACATTGCAATAAAATAGCGGTGGTAGAAAACAGATTTGGATAACTCAAACGTAACAAAAAATGAGAAATAATAACAGATTTTTCAGTTAAGATGATTGAATTTTGGAATTGTGAAGAGCTTGTTTGCTCTGAAAAGTCTCATTTCTTTGTAGAATAAATATTTATCGGTCTCGGTGCTTTCAGCAGTATTGTTTTGTATTTATTTATTCCACATTGTAGTACACTTGGATAGTACAGTACATTAACCCGATTGGCTGAAATATTCTTATCTGTAAAGGAACAATTTCCTACGAAACGTAATCCCAAAAATAATAGCCAATCTAACAATGCAGTAGGTACCAATAAACAGGCACCGAAGTGAGGGTGAACAATAAAAATCCCAAGTTAAGTCTTATAAAATTGATGGCAGCGATAGGAAGAAACTACGTTTTTGTTCCTAGTAAATTGGCTTGATATAAAAACTGCTATCACGATTTTATGGGACATCTACAGGGTGTGTTCGTGATAAAAACTGACGAATAATAAACCCGAGTAAATTCGGGTTTATCATTCGATTCCTATCATGACGATTGGTTACTTTAAATAAATAATTCTGGACAATCCACACCGCATCATCTAGCCTTAAAGCTAAACAAATCTTGTGTTAGGGTACTAGATAATAATTGATATATCTAAAACTATACATAATAGTACATTGTACACCTAGGCGAGAACGTGCGTAATTCCTATAGTGTGTCATTTGAGGACCGAGGCGCAGCCGAGGGCTTTAAAACACACGAGGTAGGAATTGCACTTTCTGCCGAGTGATACATAGTGCTTAATACTACACCTTCGAGCAAAATATAATATTTCTGGCGGTGCCATAAAACTTTGACTATCACTCGACGACATTCTGTAGATTTAATAAAATTGCCTACACCAAATTCAAAATTAGAAGAACTTCCCGCGCCAGCCTTTATCACTTGGGTTATTTATTCAAAATATTGTTCGGAAATCGGAAGAGGCAAACGGACTTGGAGTAAAAACTTTTTGTTGTTGTGGTATTATGAACATAATCATAGCTACCGGCCGATCTTTTAGGAAATTAAAAAAAAATAACACGTTAGAAATGGATGGGAAAGCTGTATGGAAAGCTTTCCCTCCCGCTAAAACGCGTGAGAAATGAAATTCCATAGTTTTTCCTCCCGGATTCCTATACGCCTGCAATGACTTGCTTTCTATCTTATATTTGGAAAAGGAATAAGCAACTTTCCAAGCAGGTGTAGTATAAATATTTTTTTTATTACATAGAAAGCCTGAACACTGAACGATCGTACAAACATTTGTTCCGAGGCGGGAATATAACCCGCAACGCCAGTCCAATTTAATTAATTCCTCTTCCATGTGTATCAATAAATAAATAATATATAAATAATGCTGGAATTTCCACATAGCATCATCTAGGTATGATCAAGTGTGTTGTTATAAACAGTTATCTATTGGTACAAAAGGCAAATATTCTAGGATTATCGGGTAATTGCTGCAGCGCCGAGTCTAGCAAACAAGAGTCTCATTTTACCTATCAGTACCTTCGTCTTCATCGTGTTCTGCATTACTGCAATGTTTTCCTTTGAAAACCTTTTCTATTTAGTTCAACAGTAAAGTCTTATATTATACTAGCTGCTGCCCGCGCCTTCACCCACGTTTTATCGGGATAAAAAGCCTATATGTTTTTCCAGGTCCCAAACTATAACCATACTAAATTGCAGCCTTATCGGTTCAGTAGTTTTTTCGTGAAAGAGTAACAAATATCCATACATCCATACATACATACAAATTTTAACATTTATAAAATTAGTAGGATGACAAATAGACATCTAAGCCTATCTAGTATAACGTTTACTTATAGTCTCAAGTTGTATTGTGCTGAAGGTAAGCCTTTGTTTAGGAGTTGACCAGCTGCCTCCATGCCACCCTAACTTCGGCTTCTCTGAGAGTAGTGTCACTTGGAGTCAGGTGTTCTCTTTCACAATGTCAAACCAGCGGCTTGGTGAAGAGAGTACAAAGCTAATCAAAATAACCATCCATAAAAAAGATAATTGAAAGCAAACTGAAAAGATAATAATAATAACAGATTGCCGTCATACAGTGAAAACTCTTACGGAGGAAAGTGAAGACTTGAGCTTTTCAGGCCATGTAATTTTACAACTTGCCTACCCTTATGAACATAATTATGACCTTACTGATAACTAATTGTAACTAGGAATTTTTTTACTAAGGTCTCAAAAAATTTTCTACTTCGACGGGAATATTTGCGTTCTTAGTAAAAAAAATTTTAGACATTATCCCCAGTGTGAAGGTTACGCACTATAATAACAAAAAACCTTAATTGTAACTAGTCTAAGTTTTTCTAAGTTAGTTTGAAATAGAGTTAATTATGTTACTAGTTACGTAAGTCGGTAAGGTTGAATTGAAATATATATTTCATTTCATTTCATTTTATCAAGGCTACCCAATCAATAAATAGCTACTAAGAAAACAAGAGGCATCTTTGAGCATTCCTCGACATACGAGATCCATACCAATGAGATTCAACCCAAAACAGACTCCCGAAAGCTAATAAAATTAAATGTAGCCAATCGTCACAGTATTAGGACTTTAAGAGTTAAAAGGGTATCGATAAATCTCGGTAGATTGTCCCCACCTCCCTAGTTGCTGTATATTTACAGAGAAGCGGGTCAGATAAGCCCTGTATTTTATAGGTCCCTGATTTTGTCGTGAATTTGTTGTTGCTAATTACTTAAAATGAGTTTTCTACAGGGATATCCCTGTAAAAAACTCATTGTAAGTAATGAGATAATTTTCTTGTTCCGCTTTCTATCGCTTGATACCTTCGTAACTTTTGCTAAATACTTGTTCCTTGACTTTCTCGAAATTAATTCCAGAAAATTCCTTTCCTACTGTGACGAAATCACTGCTCAAATACAAATTCATAATAACTATTGTGTGACATGACAGCTCTTGATATCAGTTTAGCGCTAGAACCGGATCAACTTTAGGGCAAATTGCGCTGAATTCGTTTAAAGCGCTAAACTGAGTTTATTTTATATTGAACTCGTTCAATTGCAATGTTTTCTTTTGAAAACCTTTTCCATTTAGTTCAACAGTAAAGACTTATACATATTATATGACAAATAGACATCTAAGCATCTAATACAACAATTACCTACTTATAGTCTCAAGTTGTATTGTGCTACGTTTTCGTTTCTCAATAGCACTAATGCGATATTGTCAGCTTACGGACTTTTATGAAACTTGAGAGTCCAAAGCTGATTTAGTGTTTCCCTGAATTTTTCCTTTCAGCCTGAAATAAAAATACTACCTACTCGTATTCAAGCTTAAAGCTTTTTCGACTTATTTATCAGCAGTTTTAGAGAGGAAAAAGACTTCAGATGCCAGCTTTGATAAAGTGGTACTGGATACCTACATCATCCTAAGTAATATTATAAATGCGAAAGTGTGTTTGTTTGTTTCTTCTTCCTTCCGTCCTAACTAAGCAACCAATCGAATATATTTTTGGCATAGAGTTAGTTAAAAGGATGGAGAGTGACAAAGGCTAGGATTTATGTAATCTATACTTACTTATTTTTACTTGACGAGAAACTCATAACACCTAACTTTATTAACATGAGTTAACTATTGTTACTGTGTATTTCTTTTTCATTAAATATTTTCATTTCATTATAACCACTCTGGCAGATGGATGTTGGATGCGGCAAGGTAAAAATATGGCGATTGGTATATGGCGAACATTAGGGGTGGCATGGCATGGCTGTATCTTGGTACAAAAAGAAAGAAAGACTTTGTTTGGTTTAGACATTTAAAAATAGATAGTTACAAAAAACAGGTTTAAAAAGAGTAAAGTACTTAAAATTATATAAACATATCGGGGTATGTTTATATCTTTTAAGTACTTACTCCTAAGTCTAAGTCTGTATTATGAAAGCTTACTCAGTCATCAATTTATGATCGAGTAACGCTTATGCCATAGAAAAGCATTACTCAAGCATAGATCGATGACTGAGCAAGCTTTCATAAAACGGCCCTAAGTATTTATAGCATGAAAGATTTTTTAAATGCTATATTAACAATAAGTACCTACTTAGATACCTATTGAGTATTTATTTGTTATTTGCATACATATACATAGTTTTAGCTTGGGTGGTAGCTAGCTTAAAAGTAAGTACTTGTACCCTGTAAGGGCGCATCATCATCATCATCATCATCAGCCCATACACGTCCACTGCTGGACATAGGCCTCCCCCGTACGACGCCACAAATAGCGGTCCTGAGCCACCTCCATCCATCGACTCCCTTCGACCGCTACGATGTCGTCGGTCCATCGAGTCGATGGTCTCCCATGTAGGGGGGGATTTGCCATAATCACCACGCTTGGCAGGGGTATTGGTGATCGCAACAGTGGACGTCTATGGGCTGATATGATGATGTTCAATGAATCAGGGACAATTTCAGCTCTTTATACAGGTAGGTATAAAGAGCTGAAATTGTCCCTGATTATAGGAAGAAATAATATTTCGTTCTGAAACATATTATGTTTCAGTCCGAAGATTAATCCACAAACCTAAACTACAAATTTAAACTTACATTATATTAAATCTTACACTATTTTAATATGTTAAACGAATTCACCTGTGACGTTCGATTACAATTATACGAGGCGTTAACGAAGGATTCTTGACTGAAGCTAGCATTCATAAGACTGGAATAAGTTATTGAATCCTTCGTCGACAGCGAAGTATAATATTCCTTCCAATAAATTTCAAGTTTGAGCCGGATATAATTTTGTCATCAATGTGAGAACGCAACCGTTCATTTCTCAATATCATTATTCATTCATTCGTGTACTCATTCACTTTGAACTGATGGTAATATGTAGATATACAGAATGTTGAATAGTTTAATAGTTGCAGGAGAGAGTTTTGAATCAAAGCGTTTGCATTATTTGAATTCCAATGAGTCTACTGGATGTATGAATCACTGTGTGAATGTGTCTGTTTTAACATAGAACAGCCATGACAGTGCTTTACCTAATAGTAAAAACAAAATAACAGCCACACAAAAAAAAATCTGTTGTGTGACGTATCGGACTATACTTTTCCGACGTATTTTGAGCTGCTGGTGCTGAATTGATATTCGAAGTCAAAATTGAAGGTAAACGAAGTGTTTGAGTGTTGACGATATAACAATGAGAGTAAAATATATTTTTTGGTCAGTTTTCGCTAGACTTTTTTCCTATGGTGTTACTTCTAACATTATGTAAATTCTATTCTATTCTAATCTGTTCTGTTCTGTTCTATTCTATTATACAGTCACAATACATGCATAGATGATTTTTTTTACAAAGAAAATGCCCGCAACTTCCGAGACAAATATTTGCAGATCGTACAGATATGTATTTGTCCCAGGCCGGGAATCGAATCCTTCGCCTGCCGCGCCATATTGGTCATCGTATACAATAGCAGTGTATATATATCATTTAATAAAAAAAAATATTCTGAAAACCCAATAAATAGTTACGGTTTTTCGAAATTATAAGGAACTACGGGAGCAAGCCCAACGCAGAAACTATTTTTGTAAAAATTCGGTTCTAGCATACGTTTATTTAATCCACTGATGATCCTGATGATGGTGTTTTCCTAGCCGAATTTCTGGCACCGCGGCCATTCTCGACGGAGAATAACCATATGTACAAGTTATATACATATGTGTATGTTACTTAATAGTGTACAAGTGTGTGCGCAAACAGAATAAGCACCGTACCACACGTTAACCTTAAAACTTCGCTCCAACTCCAAGTAGGTAGGTACTTACCTACATTTTAAAATTAAATGTTTATCCATTAAACTTTCCATTCCGGGCTTAATTTTCATTTACCTTAAAATGAAAAACTTTGCTATTGAAATCTCTGAATTTGCTACAAACTCAAAATAAATTCCATTTTAATAACAGAATAAACAAACTTCACAAAACTTTCACCTTTCAAAAGTTTTTTGCATCGCTCGATGTCTTGCGGAAATTAAATACAATGTTCAAAACTTCGTAGAAGTTTAGATGTGCTGAGTTTCGAGTTATTTTTGTACTTTTGTATGTAATTTTCTCAAATCAACACGTAAAGTTTATAATTGATATAATGTCATAACTTTGTCATTATTATGATTTTGCTGACAAGCTTACGTGTGTAGGATACCATGAAATTTGAACATGTAAGAAAATTGATTGTAAATTTATGATTAGTAATTTATCAGTAAGTTATTATACAGAGACAGGTCGATTAAATAATTTTTGTTTTGAAAGAAATATGAAAACGACTTCAAACCCAAAATTTTTAAATGATTTTTTTTTTGTCCCTGGCAACCTACCAAACTTAAATAAAATGCATAAACCAACAAATACATTAACATTTATGTAAATAGATATTCCCAAAAGACTACCCAAAGACATCAAAGTCAAGCATTCTCTAAAT
Organism: Eupithecia insigniata; assembly: GCA_947859395.1. Classification (NCBI taxonomy): domain Eukaryota; kingdom Metazoa; phylum Arthropoda; class Insecta; order Lepidoptera; family Geometridae; genus Eupithecia; species Eupithecia insigniata. The sequence continues at coordinate 4,513,401 of OX402009.1, read as the reverse complement.
TTAATGATTAATTTTGCCTTAAATTTCACCTGCTCAATAAATTTTCTAAGCCAAAGAAGGGGAAGGCAAATCTGACGGTTGGTAACCCCTTACTGCAAGTTTGGTTAAACTTTAATTGCTGCTGGAAGTTTGCGCCTTTGTCTCACCTTGAAGACGGCTTGTTAAGTGATCGATATTGTTGGATAGAAGCGTGGAATCAAAGTTAAGAAGGGTGGTACTACTAATTGCCAACAAAATAGTCCTGTTGGAAGACCAGCGTTGTTGCTAGCAACCAACCCATGCTGATGCAGAGGTCATTTTTGTCTTTTGGGCTTATTAGTATTTTTTATCATATGTGGTCAGTGTTTAGGTCTGATTGTGCAAATTAATTATTACAATATATTCTTATGGTTATTTTTATTTTATTAAAGGTACTATAATATGTCCTGCGCACATAATCTCTGTTGACAACGAGGCCGAAATTCGGCTAAGACATCACCAAAACTTGTTTATAAATTATTATTTAAATTACCTAATTTGAACTTGCTGTTATCAGTTTTTATCTGTTACTCGTTGTGGTTTTTGTACCTACTCAATTTAAATAACGAAGATAGGATTTTGTGTTATCGTCCCGCGATTTCATTTTCAAACCGGTCTATGTTGCTGACTGTGCATAAACCACTATCTTAGTTGCCAGCTATTATTGGTACATAGTTTACAAATTCAGTTATTTTGGGAATATAATAGGTATTCTTTTTTGGACGTTATTATCATGTCACTTATATATGTATATATAAGGAGGTACACAGCCATATTATATACGTACACGTTTCAACAACCATAGAGACAGGCTAACAGAGAAACTAAATTTTGTAAAACATAAGTGAAAAAAATTTAAATCGTTGAGCAATTTATTATTTTATTTAGGACGCACAGCTAGACAAAATACCAAATTTTATCTACATTCATGAAAATTACATTATAGTTTTGCTTCTAGTATCAATGAAGCAATAACCCGAGTCTATGCATGACTGTCAAGTCCAAACAAACATTTAGAATAGCAATTTGCATAAAAATATGTCAGTACGTAAAGCAGCTCGCTTTGTATAGGTATATTGGTCGTTTCGTTTTACAGCAGACAGTAAGGTTTTTATGTCTTCCATATCCTAATTTAGGAGGAGGGATTTGAAGATTCATATTGTTTACAGTCTTCTTGTAACCAGGATGTTTGTCGTGAGTATATTGCAACTTTACCTCAGGGCCCTAAATCCACTAAATTAATCGCTTCACTATAAAAATGGTATATCGTCTTGAATTTAAATAAAGATGCGCGAATGTGAATGATTTCATTAGAATTATTCGACATGACAAATCATTCGGACTATTTGAATAACTAGAGCAAATTAGTAACTAATTTGGTTAGTATTCGCGAGTCTTTCGTTCGATTGCCTGAGTCGGTTTCGATTCGTTATTCGACGTGGATAGTCAAGTCCAGCGGGAGCGGGCTTGGGTAGAGAGAATAGTATTATTATTATTATTATCATCAAAAAAGAAACAAGGTGTTAATTGAACAAAATTAACACAAATAAAAGGTATTTTTAAACTCACCGTGGTAGATAGCTGGTTACTCTAATACACCACACTATAACCTTGATGGTTTAGACACTAAAACCATATTTACACTAAAAGCTAAAAATTAAAATATTTTACTTATTTGAAAAACTTATCAACCGTACAAGAATCATAAAATTAGTTACTAATCCGTACAGGAGCGACAAATAATTCATTCATTCCAATCACTCAAAACCAACGGTCGACTAACAAAGTCGAATCGGAGCCATGAGTGATCAATTCGTAGAGGAATTAGTAATTACTAGTTGTCATTCGACTTTGAAGATGAGTATATTACTAATACATATTCAAGTCGAATGAGGAAACTAGTAGTTGGAGATCATTCCAATAGTCTGATCATCCGTCGCGTAAATTGAAACATTCTGGTATTTTACCTAAAATAAACTACAGATGGAGGGAAATGTGTCAAGGTTGAAATAATTTTATCAATAGAATAGAAGAGAAATACTCCTTATTGCATACCAAGATAGAGAATAACAAGACAGGAAAAAACAAACTCAGAAACAGTTGCACAATGGGTGGCCTTATAGCTAATATCGATAAGGCCGCCCATTGTGATTAATTAATCAATCTTCGTGTAAATAGCATTGCACGCAATATCTAGGTACAGTTTATTTCTTTGATACCACTGTCATAGTAACACGATTGGTGACAGAATTGGGCCCCAGGTTAACAACAGTTTGTGACATAACTTCTCTAGCACACATGGGAATATCTATTTCAAGAACATTCTGCTTTGGAGAGCTTCTCATAAAAGCTATGTGACTAACAAGTCACCCATCGTCGTCGTTTGCATTGAATTCTAAGAGCTTTACGCCACTAAACTACGAGTATTGGAACTATCTCGCTATTCTCGAAGACAAAGTTCACAAACTAACGATCTGCAAATTTAAGTCATGTCACCGGAAGTCACTCTCTTTGATGCGTCCGCCATTTTGTTAACGGAAACACGTAATGGCGCAGACCTTTGTTACCTACATGCTAGCTTTATTACTATGTTGTGGAGTATAAAGTCACGGAGAACTTCATTGCTTTGTTTATGAATGTCGTAGATTATAAAATGGAGTATGAAAATGTGCTGCGTTTACTTTGTGTAGTGAAACTGACTAGATGTGATGAGCCACTGCTGATTAAATGCTTGTCTGGAGGATGAGTTGATAGTAGACGTTAAATAAATACCACCTAGTTAATAAGAAGAGTGTTCTGACCGCATTAGTTAAAAAAACTTCAACAAATTATTCGTTGCTACAGGCGATATTTCAAAGCCTCCGAAAGCCAAAACCATGCATATTTTGCTATCTTCACCTTAACATTTTAAACGAATTCTATTTTTACTACGTGAAACACGAGTTCAAATTGCTCTAGCTAATTCTAGCTTACTTTTTAACATTTCATAACTAAGAAAATAAATTTAATGATAGAGTTTTTCTTCATTAGAGTAGTACTACCACAAATAACGATCATTTTCTAGTATTAAAATTAAGCCTTCGATTGGTAGAACTAAAAATAAAGTATCGTCGTCAAAATATGAGTGACGTAGCCACGACTACGACACCGAAAGTACTACGTCACGTTATAAATGACTGCGCCTTTGATGAGTCATAAACGTTACTCTAAAGGCAGCTTTAAGTCCTAGTTAATGGATATTTTAATTAGACTTTAAACAGGGTTTAACTATGCTACAGTTTACACTGGTTTATCAATCCTATTTGTTGGGCGTTGGGAATTGCGCTGTTGTATTCAGTTTTGCTTTTTTATCATGAGGACGTGGCCAGCGATGTATTATGAAGCCCTGAGATGCATTCCTGGAGAGACTAGTATTATTGGAGGGATTATTATTTCTGAAGAGTAAATATCTATTCATTCTTGGAGAGATCGAGGTTGCTGTCGGAAAAACAGAAGCAGATTCTTTTGAATTACAAACCGATGATTACAAAAACACCAGAAGGCCTTATCACCCTGCATTGGGTAAAATCAAGCTGCAAAGTGATGTTGATAATGGGGCACCAAAACATTACTGATGGCCTAAATATTTCACGAAAAACACTTGTATATAGCTGGCAAAGTTTGTGATGTCAGTCAGTCACGCCACTTTTACTCGTATTTTATGTTTGGTTGGGCCTGGTAGTACCAGCGTTAATGAGTAGAACACATTGGCGACAAATACCTTTATTCTCTAGAGTAAAATCAAGATAAAACTTTTTCCACACTTTAGCTTTTTTTATAAAGATTTAAATATATTTAAGAATTTTTACATTTGCCGTTACGTATATTTTAGCTTCGCCACTGTAAAGTAACAGAGAAACTAAGTATTTAGTACAAGGAGCTTCTTACTACAGCTAATACGCACAAGTTGTGACAAAAGTAAATAATCGTCACTTGGCTTTAGTTTTACACCTTTTTCAGTTACATAGAAAACAATTCCATACGAAACAACTACACTAAAGGAATCCTTTTCATGTGTAAAATAGTGTACGCCGCTCCTAGATTCCGTTTGACGTAACCTTCATAAATTATTTGGAACATCGATACCTGATAAATTGCAGCAGATTTCATATTTTATCGCATCAATATGCGCGCTTATAGTATACCACTTTGATTCCCCTCACGGACCATACCTTTCCTTCCAGTGTTAAATCGAATCAATCTTTGTAAAACATATCGCTTACCCTTGCTAGGATGGAGCATCGTAGATTTTAGATTTTTTGATTTAGGCAATTTATTCGGAATAAATTGGGAGTTTCGAAGATTTTAGAAAGTTTCCTATAAAAATATAGAAAGCGGCTTACAAAAATATTAATGATAATTTTTTTTTTGTGAAAAGCTCGAAACTGACAGAGCTGATTCTTCATCGATATAGTTACAAGAATAAGAATTTTTTATTTGTAACTCAATTAACAAAAACAATTAACAATGTATTAAAAATGAAAGACAATACAGCCAAATTTTTGCCTTGAGTCACAAATCGGTCTCTGTCTCAGCATGAGTTAGTTGTAAACACGTCACAACCAACGTAGTTGAACTGAGTCTACTTGGATAAATAACAAGTAAGAACACGAGTCCTGTGAACGTAGAAAAGCCAAATTGTATGCATTTAAAACAGTGTTTAACCTATTAATAGTTCAATAGTTCAATAGTATTCCAATCCATGTTTGAGCGCTGGTGTTACCATTTTATTCTGTTATTAAGTACCTACCTACGCTATAAGTTTTTTTTCATGACTCTCTGTTCATACTGAAAATAGTATTCTGGATGATATCTAGTACCCATATTACAAGGTCTGCTTAGCTTAGGGCTAGATGATTCTGTAAATTGTCCAATTGTGTCTGTTGTTGTGTGTGAAAGGTTCATTCCTAAGGTTTCTTCATCACTCTTCTTATTTTTAAAACATACTTGAAATTTACTAAAATAGTTACTAAATATGATTTTCATTCCAAATCGCGAGAATTGCGTTTGGCACTAGGGCCAAAATGTTGGACAACTTCCTGTGAATGCGTATAGACCACTTGCCTAAAAATATGTCGCAAATGTGTTCACAAATTGATGGTTCCAGGAAAGTGGATGAGTTTTTTGTAGGCTCAATAAAAAAATGGTATACTATTCGTACTATCTTTCGTACTCTACTTTTGATGTAATCGCTAATCACAAATTAAGTATTTGCAAAATTTGTAACAACTCAGCCGCTTCATTCATATGACTTAAAATCATGGCCGTTTGTCGGATATTGTCATCTTGAACTGCCCACTAAATATATAATTCAATTCTTCTAGTAATATTTACGCCCAAAATGAAATACGAAATGCCTTAAACTTCTGAGACAGACCCAATTTTTTTCAATCTATGCAAAATCCATATAATCATTATTATAAATTTGATAGTAACTCTGTCTCTCTATCAATCTTTTCACGCCTAAAAGGCGGAACGTTTTTTAGTACACTTCGGCAGAGAGGTAAATGATATCCCGAAGATGGACATAAATTACTTGAAAAGCGCATGCGGAGCCGCGGGCAGCAGCTGGACATCCATATAAGAAACTTTTTTAAGGGTGAGATATCAAAAATGCGTCCAAAAGACTGGGCCGGCAAATTAATAGCGGCATGTCCCCGGAAGGACGGATCGTGGGCAAGTCCTACGCAGCCTGTGTATAAATTCAAAGGATATAGGATCCGTAATAAATTCCCCTTTGATATATCACAAACAATAAAGGTACGGTAGGTAGCTAGATAGTACCGGTCGACAGCGACTGATCCCTAGCATTCGTCATTTGGCAAAAAGCGTAGTGGGCTTATCGAGGAAAAGTAGGCCGGCCATTACGATCTGATGTGGTGTTTTTTGTAACGTGTACTTTTTAACGAGTCGTATAAGCTGTTTTTTAAAGGAAATCGATTCAGCCGCTCTGGGCCAATCGCTTTACTATGACATTATATTCCACAGTTTCATTCGACGCAATTTCTTCTTTCACTTGTTGTAGCTGAGTCCTAGACATTGGTTTCGAACACTATTATCGCGTTGAATGAAGCTATTCATATAATTGTGATCGAACGTCACGTACAGGGTAAGTTCCTTTGATCATTAATTGTAATCGTCCATACATGAAAGATACTCTAGTTAGATAGTGCGTGCGTTGCTTTTTTATTTTTATTTGCATTGGTAGAATGGTTTCAACCTTGACACTTTTGACACGCATTCCTCTATCTGTAGTTTCTTTAATCAAAGGTAAAATGATAAAATGTGTCATTCTGGGATGATAACTTTGTCATGTTGAAGCAAATAATTTAGTGGAATTAGGGCCCTGAAGGTATGAATGTCTGAAAGTGTAAAGTTTCGAAGTTGAAAGTTGGAAGTAAGAAAATTAGCGGAGCTCATCCATTTTTCGAGAAATAACTTAGTATACTTATGTGCTTACAATTAGTTTAGATATCTTTCTCTTAGCTTTGTTAGCACATCCGCAATTACGGGATTTGCTTTTTCATGTCAAAATATTTGAAACCACCATCCTAAATTTAATTAGACCAATATTCCCAAGAAACATCTGCTGACCCATTTTTACCCTAAGCCTTTCATAATGAAACAAAGCTATGTCGGGTTATTCGAAAGGTTATCCGAAGAATTCGTTGCACAAAGAGGTTATGCTAATGCCCTTCGAACACAGCTTAATAGGAAATAGCTGGCTAACTTTCTTCCAAGGACTCTCCTTGTTTCTAACGGATCTTGGAAAGTTCGTCGTGTTAACAGTTTGCTAAGTTTTTACTGGTTGGCAGTCTTTTAAAAAATAAAGTTGCTACTTACTTACCAAGCCTTTTATTTTACGTGCAAGACTTGAAAAATGTTGTCAATAAATTATTCGATTTGGCGCGGCGGGTGAAGATCCGCCTGCAACGCAGAAGGTTGCGGTTTCAATTCCTGCCTTTTTTTTTATTGTTTGTTCCGCCTTTTTTCCTCCGATATGGATAACATTTTGCTAAGTCGGTTATTTAAATGCGATCGTTGCAAATTCGCTTCTGGTCGTGTCATTATTATATACATACATACATACGTTATGATCTTTTATTCTTTTCCTTCTTATAAACATTTTTTTTTCTCTTTTTTTTCCTTTTTGTATTCTTTTTTATTTATTTTTTCTTTTTTTCTTTTTATATACACATTATGTACTTAAATATAACTTATTATTTTTAAACAATATACTAACAACTTAATATTTACTCTATCATTTTTATTTTCATGCGTACAATATATGTTCATTAATATATTGCGCTCATGATAGCCTATTATTATATTAGTTTATTACCTATTGCTTTTTTTCTGTTATATTTACATTCATGTTACATACCCTATATATATGGAATATATTCAATAATATATTATATAAATAGGTTTCTTATTCTTGTAGGTTTTAACATTTTTATATTCTATAATTATTAACCAAGTCTGTACAGTTATTCGATCATGTAGATTTATAGTACGTATTAAGTCTATTCAAGTTTACGAATAAAAGTAAAAACTAATCCATTTATTTCTTGCTATCTATTTCCAACAATCAAACATAATATGGGTTACTTATTTCTTTTAATAGCATCATCCACGATGCAGATGCAGAATTCCAAAAACAATGTTCTTGTTGTTTTATCATTTAATATTTCATTTAAAGTTTCCTTTTTAAGTACTCTGTCTATTTTCATCTCTAACTCGTATCTACGTAAACAAAACCTCGGACAGTCTAATATGAGATGTATTATTGTTTCGTTTACATCAGGATCGCACAAACATCCTGCTGGTATGTACGATCCGGAAGCATATTTACATTTAAATCTATTTAAGTAATGTGCAAAGCCCCCATGACCTGTTAAAAGTTGTGTTATTTTAAAATGTATTTTAATTTTCTTTAAAGTATTATGAGCTTTAACTAAATTTGGAAAAAATATTTTTGTGATTTCTGCGGTCTCGCTTTGATCGTATCGTTTTTGAAGTTCTTCAATACTTTCAATTCCTGCCTTGGGTGTCCTGCCTAGTGCCTGGTTGGCTTCTGGGTGTTCCGGATATTTTCTAAGTAAAGTAAAAAGAAATCTGTGCAAATGTATTAGGTTTATCAGTCGTCTCTAGTATCCATAACACAAGCTCTGCTCAGGGGCTTGGGGCTCTAGATGATGCTGTGTGGATTGTCCAGCGTTATTTATTTAAAAATCGTACGATACTGAAGAGTGTCGTTATATTTTCTAAAATCTTATGAAACTGACTCTATAGTTTGTTAAAGAAGAGCGAGACCTCTCGAGCACCAGTTTTTTAACATTAAATGAGGGTCTCAACTATAACTCATATTAGAGAGAACTGGGTAAACATTAAGCTTTGTAATCGGAAAACTCGAATAATTCTTTATTACTTTGCTTTGCTCCAGCTATTCCTCAGTAACCTGTACCTAGTCGAGTGTTCTTCATATTCATGATATTACGTTTGAGGATTCCAGAATATTCCTTTGACAATTCTCGAAGCATCGTTTTAAAGTCAAGAGGTTGATTGATGGTGTTCGGAGTAGCTCCATCCACTTTTGTAAGAATGCTTTTGAGTGAGTTATTTATTTAAACTTTGTCAGCCTTTTAGGGTTTCCTGTGGATTTCATACTAAGCAGGAATGCATGTCGTAGTCATGTATGAATGTAGGTTGGGTTTTTTATAATTTTGTATTATAATGCTATCCATATTTTGCAGTATTATTTTACACCTAAAGTCCTAAGTGCAATGCAAATGCCTTTGCATTTCTACAAAAGGAACAGCTTAGTGAGGCCGCACATCACTCATACACTTGTATTAACGTCATGTTGACGACTCTGTGGTGCAGCGGGCGAAGGTCCACCTGCATCGCAGGAGGTTGCAGGCTCGATGCGCGCCTTGGGACAAATGTTTGTACGCTCTGCAAATATTTGTTCAGGGTGTTCTGGATGTTTTCTATGTATGATAAAAAATATCTATCTATGTAGTCTATTATATTAAGTATATTAGTAATCTAGATAGTACCCATAATACAATCTCTGCTTAGCTTGGGGCTAGATAACACTGTATGAATTGTCCAGCGTTATTTATTTATCGTTATAAGAAAATTGTAGCGCCACATTTGAAACGTGACATGTTTAGCCCCCGTGTATCTGCACGCAAGAACGCATACCAAGGACTTATTTGTATCGGGTACATTTTTAAATTGGATAAGTCGCTCTATATTTTTCTAATCTTTACTCTAATTTTAACGATAGATAGGTTATTTATGTAAACATTTTTTTTATTCTTTTAAGTTAATAGTGTCTTAAAGTGACTCTACTAGTTAAGATTTATCTAGACACTAGGTTTATAATTTATAAGCAAGCATTGGAAAGTGGTGCGATAGGCAGTCACGCACACAAAGATCACCGTCCGCTGCATGGTGCTTGTAGCGCGGTATATTATGTGGCGAGGTAAATGTAGCGTCTAAGTAAATGCGGTGCCGGTGTGCCACCTCACTCAGTTAGGCCGTGGCTGGTGTCCGTTGAGATTGGACGCAATGGCCGAAATTCGGCAAGAAGGCCATCGTTATCATGACAGCTTTGGAGCTTGCTTGCTGATAGACACATTTTACCAAACATTTTCGGTATAGCACAGAGGCAAAATTGACTTGCTCACTACTCCTCGCGTTTTATATTTTTCATCATCCATGATTTCGGAACGTTTCTTTTTCAGGACGTTTTGCTTTTTTTAGATTTTTAAATTTGACACGGATTTTTGCTTTCTTTTCGATTTAAAAAAGAATAGATTTTAGTTTTCCTTTTGGTTGGTTTTATTGACCATACACAAGACTTTTTTATATCACACTGGTGATTTGCGGGCCATTAGCGCCGTCGACGCGAGTGTTCAAAACGCAGGTCGCACGCCGCGAGCTCACTGCGCGCCCGCGACGTTATCGCGGCGTGCTCGCTGTGTCGTCGCGGCGTGCTTGCTGCGCAATTGCCTCGCTTTGTATGATATTAATGTGAGTCATATCCTCATCATTTAAGTAAGGTAACAATATTTTTTTTTATTTGTATGATGTATGACAATAATCGATCTGTATTCTGTAATATATTTCTGTATTTCTCATCGCATTTTCCATCGGTTGAGATTGTGATCAAACGAAGGTCTACCAACTATATAAACACTGACGCACTGACGCACTGACAGTAGTATGTAAGAAATTCAATGTTCTGTTTAGCTTTATGGAAATTTTTGACATGTAACTAAATCGTATTAAATTTAGATTTAGAAAACATGTATTAGACACTTAAGTGATATTATAATGTGCTAGTGGTTTCTTTTTCACTTCTTCCACTAGTGGACAAAAAATTTAAGTGAAGAGAATATCAATAACACCTTATTTCTTATTTGATAATAATAACTATGTTTATAGTATACAATTTGACTTGTCTAAGTGCTTATTTTGTAAGCCTAAAGAAATAAAGTTATTGATTCTGATTTCTAAATAAAAGTTATCTTACGATAAGTCGACTTTTATATAATACGAGTTACATTATGTATATCTTTACGAAAAAACATATACTTTTTACGTCACTATATCGCAATTTTAGAAATCTCTACCCATATTTCCGAGACTAATGTATTTTCCTTTCTAGGTACAACCCAGATGTAGCGTGAGCGCGGTAAGTAGATAATGTACCTGTTTACAATAAATCATAATAATGCCAGTTTTATTCCTTCCTTGCCATTTCGAGGACATGGTAAAAAGTAATGCCCACTTTAGATAAAGTTTTTGTGATGGAAACATTTGAATGTACTCGAAAAGTAATAAAGTTTCTTATCTTTATGGTGGTAAGGATTACATTGGCGCTATTATCCTTTTTTGTGTATTTTCTTTTCATAGGCTGTGGGAGTTGAAAGGGCTATTTAAAAATACCCTATAGGTCCGATACATCTGGTTTAAAAATAAAAAATATACCCTGCACCTATCTATAAAAACTACCACAACGAAAGTCTCTCAGATCGTTCTCTCACTTTAATAAAACTTTTTTTGAAAAGTACTCATCATCGACATCATCAGCCCGTACACGTCCACTGCTGAACATAGGCCTCCCCAAAACGACGCCACGAATAGCGGTCCTGAGCCGCCTGCGGTCTTCCCACGCCGCGTTTCGCATTGCATCGCATTCGCATTAAAAAGTAATTTAAACAAAATAAAGTGTAGGTACTGAAATATGTAAGCGGAATCCAAAACAAAAATCATGATAATTAAAGAGATTATAAATCCATTCAAAATGAATGTAAACTGTAAAACCAAATTCACTACAATATTGTAGTAAACAGAAAATGTGGGTTTTAATTAAGCAGCTGAAATATCTCCGTTTCGTTTCGAACTAGGCTTTCGACAAAAATAGAGAGGGCGGACAATAAATTTGAATCTGAGGCCAAATTGCTTCAGCTAGCTTTGTCACAGCCCGGACTGGAAAGCTGGGGCAATTCTTAAGATGATATTATGGATGCATCTGTTCTTGACGTCTTCTGTGGCGCATCGAGTCAACCGCTTGCAACGCAGGAGATTGCGGGTTGGATTTCCGCCTCAGGACAAATATTTGTACGATATGCAGATATTTGTTCCGGATGTTCTGGGTGTTTTCTACGAATGAAAATATATCTGTGTTATGTATTGTATTAAGTATAACAGATAACTACTACCCATAATACAGGCTCTGCTTACTTTGGGGATAGATGGGAATGTAGGTATTTCATTATATATTTTTGTTGGATAAACTTAAAAATATTCTTATTCTAGATTAGTTATTCTAAATCAGCTGCGCAACCACTCTTTGTTTTGTGTTCCTCTCCATTAGTCTCCAGATCCATTTCGAAGTCGATTTTAATATCTTAATCGCTTTTAATTAAAGTGGCTTGTCAGTAACTATTTCATTTAAGAATCTGAAAAATTCCGAACAAATCTTTAACGAAAATTACCTGTCAGCGTTTTACGTCAAGTTGTTGAATATTTTGTAGTCACGGTGTGTCGCGTCACAGAATAACTACATTATACAATATAGGGGCAGGGAAGGTTAAAATGTTGAATCACGTGGTTAATGAACAACTCCTTGACAGGCAGGTTAGTGATCGCGGTAAAGGTGTTCAAAACACAGTTTAAAGCTGCTCATAGCTTCAGATTTCTAAAAGCGAAATTTTCTTTAAAAGCGAAGATTTTGAAAAGCGCTTAATCAATTCTAATTGTATACTACAGCTTTTATAGTAATTATTATCAAATAAGAGAGAAATAAGGTGTATTGACTCTCTTTACTTCAACTTTTTATCCACAAGTGGAAGAAGTGAAAAAGAAACCACTAGTACATTTACAGTATCACTTCTGATATGTTTTTTTGGCATCTTACTACAACCACGGGCTGATTTAGAGGCGTCGATTCTAACGCGATCGCCACGACTTAGCCGTATAACATATACCGACATAGTATAAAGACCTCCCTAACATAAGCCTACATCCTCGGAAGTAATTATAAGGCCTCTTTGTTCCATTGTTCGTAATCGGACACTTTATTATCAGAGATCAGAGGCATACGGGTTTGTTTTGGGTAGGTGCTTCCTGATCCTGAATGTATTCTATTATTAGGAGATCAACAAACAATTACTTTTTTTTTTTTTTTTTTTTTAAATCTTAATTAAGGGCTTTGTCGCATATGCGATTATGGCGCCCTGGTGAGTTAAACCGAACAAAACGAAATCAAAACCTAACACCTAAAACAAAATCAATCTACTTACCTTAACATTACAAGTTTGTACAGCATTCTAGCTGCGTCCGAAGTGGGCTCAGCTAGAACGCTGTTGCAGTGACCTACATCCCTAAAACTAAATGACATAATACTATCTCTAAACGATTCGTTCCGGACACACTCCATCAGAATGTGGTACACATCTTCTACAGAATTACAAAGTAGGCAATTCGGTGTAGTTGATTTTTTCATTAAATGTAAAAACTTATTGCCTGGAATATGTCCGGATCGAAGACGTAATGCAATAACCGATTCGCGACGATTCAAAATGTTATTATCAATCCATGGAAAACTCAAGGGTTGTGGCTGGATCGTTTTATACCATATACCTATTTCTCGCGATCGCACATTAAAATATTCTTTCCATATGTTATAGCAATCTACTTTAATTTTATATATATAATTAGTAAAGAAAGGATGTATATTTGTTGGTATGCCGTCTACTATAGCTTCTCTGGCCAGCAAATCTGCGATTTCATTGCCTTGTAGTCCAACATGAGATGGTATCCATTGGAGCACTACGTTTCTACCCTGTGATTGTAAGTTTAGGATAATACGCAATATTGTGTAGGCTGTCGGTGTTCCTCGAAAAGTCGAGGTACACCTAGCCAAGTGTTGGAGCGAACTTCTAGAATCCGTAAATATTACTATATTAGGATGGTCCGTGGATTCTATATATGACAATGCTTCTGCAATAGCAACAAGTTCCCCCTCCATTATACACAGATTACCATTTATCTGGAACTTAACTGAACAGTTATGGTAGGAATCGTAGAATGCCGCGCCTAATCCAAAATTATCTTTCGAACCGTCTGTGTAAACTCCTATGAAGTCTGAATAAACGGTGTTTATAAAATCTGAAAACATGTTTTTTAAACTCGTAGGATTGTATTGTCTTTTTGGTTGAGTCATAAAATCTACTTCATATTTTATTACTTTAGAGATATCAATATTACTAGGCCACGTGTCAAGAGAAAACATTTCTAGTTGTTTGCTACAATAGATATCTAATGAGTTTAGTGCGTCGTGAACAGATACCAACAATGGTTTTCGTTTATTGTACCAATAAGGACTAGAATTGCACAAGTTTGATAATTCACCTATAAAATTAATCGAAGTGTTTGTTTCAATGGATTTCGTCTTAAGCCAATATTTTCCTGCCAAAAATCGTCGACGCAGGTATAACGGCTGTAGGCATAATTCGCTTTCCATTGAATGAATAGGTGTTGTTTTGACAAAACTACCTATAATACGCATCGCTTGGTTTTGGATTTTGTCTAATTTAAACAGGTGAGTTTTAGCGCTATTGTCATAAAATATGCTACCGTAATCAATTCGGCTTCTTAAAATAGAAATATAAAGTTGTCTTAAGTACTTCGGGTGTACTCCCCAGTTAGACCCCGCCAAAACTTTAAAAATGTTAAGAAACTTAAGTACTTTTTCGGTTGTTTCATTTATGTGTCTGCCCCATCTAAGAGATCGATCCAGCCACATACCCAGATACTTTACACAATCAACAACATCTAATCTGTTAGAATTAATTGTAACATTTATGGACTGTCTTTTGTAGCCTTTACTAAAAATACAAATTTTACTTTTGGAATGGGAAATATCTAAATTTAAATCATTAAATAGTTTGCACATAATATCCAAAGCATTTTGGACTTGAACAGCTGCCTGATTTATATTGTCCGAGGAAATGAAAATAACATAATCATCAGCATACTGCGACACACATAGTGAACTACTAGCAATAGTTTTACATACATTTATAGTTGCGATATTAAATAATAAGGGGGACAGCGGGTCCCCTTGGGCCAAACCTCGTCTAGCTATTCTTGAAATATTACAATCAGTACCATCAATAGTTAGGTATCTTTCTTTAAGAAATTCCCACAAATACCTACAAAATTGAGCACCCACACCAAGTTGGTCCAACGTACCTAATAAGCTGGTTATATCAACATTGTTATACGCGTTATCTATATCAATAAAACATCCTATCGTCATCAACTTTTTGGAGAATCCAGTTTGAATAGTTGTTATAATCGAATTGAGATTGTCGTAGCACGACCGCGCTTTTCTAAAACCTATAGTCTCTTCAGCAAAAAAGCGACGCTTTTCGATGTACCACTCTATTCTTCTAGTGATTACAGTATGTAATATCTTACACAGACACGACATTAATGAGATAGGTCTAATAGAAGTGGCCGTAGTAGTATCTCGTCCTGGTTTAGGGATAGGTACGATACGAATTTGACGCCACTGCGCCGGTACAAAGTTGGAAAATAAACATGTGTTGTATATTTGTACTAAAATCTGTTTTGCAACATCTGGGAGGTATTTAATCATGGAGAACGAAATGTCATCTGCGCCCGGGGCAGTATCTTTAGATTTTAAAGCTTTTTCAAATTCATGCATTGACAACTGGGTTTCTAACTGACGATTAGATGACGTGAATGTAGGTTCCATAGGGCACGTAAAATCCGGAGTTAGGTTATTGAGCAGACTGTAAGCCATTGATTTATCTATATTTAGCCTCGGGGAACGATATCCCTTCAACCATCTCATACGACGCCACATATCGCGAGAAGAAGTAACTTCATCAACGGAAGAACAAAAGTCGCGAAAACTTTTACTCTTAGCATTCCTAATTAATTTCTGAGCTAAACGGGTTTTATTTTGTAAATTTTCTAAATGGTTAGAGGTCGGATTTTTCCTAAAATTAGTCAAAGCTAGCCGTCTCTCCGCTACGGCTTTTGACAAATCTGGAGACCAATATGGTTTGGGTACAAATTTATTACAGGGGTTCTGGCTGAATTTTATATAGGGGATACTTATATCTGCCGCTCTGTTGATGATCTTCAAAAAATCGTCATACGCTTCCTGAGGGTTCGCCGACAGAGTAAACCCTGCCAGAGAAACCCTTATAGACTCGGAGTAAGCACACCAGTCTGCTTTTTTAAAATTTCTCTTCTTGTTACACTGCAATGTGGAGGTGAACGATGTTGATAATTTAACTATTAAATGGTCACTCCCTAATGACTCGTTCGTAACTCTCCAATCAAAAAATAAAGAAATGTCTGAAGAGACTATAGATAAATCCGGCGCAGTTTTTTGAAGTACTCCATTAGAGAGCTTTAAACGAGTGGGATCCCCATTGTTTAATACATAATAACCATTTTCTATTGTAGAATCAAAAATTTGAACACCCCTTTGATCTGTTTTCGTGGACCAATTTGAGTGGTGGCCATTAAAATCGCCAATTATAAGCGTTTTATTACGAACTAATGAAAACATAGCATCCCAATCATTCTGCGTAGTACGAACATTAGGCGGGCAATAAACTGAGATAACATTATGTAGAAAGTTACAATTAAAAACTCTTACGTGAATTAATTCAATACCGGTATTCGAGTATACTGATGGCACTACTTGAGCTTTAATACTTTTATGGGTCAATATAGCCACGCCCCCATAAGAGTCGATTCTATCTTTACGAAATATATTATAATCTTTTATAAAAAACTGATTACTCGAATTAAGCCAAGTTTCGCTTAATGCGACAATATGAATCTTATCTAATAACAATAATTGTTCTAAATCATTTTTTTTTGGTAAAATACTCCTCGCGTTCCAATGCAAGATATTTAATTGGACTTTATAAACCATAATCAAAGATTTTTCCAAGGACAGAAAAATCTTTGGGTAGGTTCCTTAATAGCAATGGTATCGCCCACTATATACATACTTGGATAGCTAATGTTATTTTATCTTTTAAGGGGTCGTCTTTCTTCAAAAATATATCTTTCAGTTTACCTACCAATCTTATAAACGAGTAATCTGTTTTAGACCGTTTGTTAGTACCGGAAAACTCATTGTCTGATTTCTCTTCGCTATCACTTCCTTCACTTATCTCCATGATATATTCTTCTCCACTTCCATCGAATTCCAATAAGTTAGGCT
The DNA here is from genome assembly GCA_947859395.1 of Eupithecia insigniata. Lineage (NCBI taxonomy): Eukaryota > Metazoa > Arthropoda > Insecta > Lepidoptera > Geometridae > Eupithecia > Eupithecia insigniata. Next base: position 4,496,546 of record OX402009.1, on the reverse strand, counting down.
TCTGTTTCTTATTTCCTTTTTTCTTTTTATTCTTCTTTGTATTCTTTTCTTTATTTTCGCTGTCTGATCGTGAGGGTGATAATGAATCACTACGATTTCTGTTCTTTTCATGAGAAGGTTTTGGGGTGGACAAAGCGCTGGCGTATGTCTTCCGTCTTGATGATGATGGCAGCACGGGTGATGCAGGTGTAGCAAGAACAGGGGTAGGGTCACTCGTGGGCACATAAGCCGGAATAGCTGGAGGAACATACATTTCCTTAGCCTTCCTGTAGGTCACGTTACATTGGGACATATACTCTCGCAGCTTCCTTTCCTTCGCGTAAACTGGGCAGCCTCTGTCTATCGACATATGATGTCCAGTACAGTTAATACATCTGTAGTCTGTAGCCTCAGCTTCACAATTTTCGTGTTTACTTCCACATTTAACACAGTATACTCTTTTCGATGGACACATTCTACGTGTATGTCCGAATCGCCAGCATCGGGAACATTGGGTTACCGGAAAAACGTAAGGTTCAACCGCTACTCTCATGTCGTAAATAAGTACATATGCAGGTAGCGATGGTCCACTAAACCCTACTCTCCAGGTCTCGCTGTCTGTCCAACTGGTGGTCCCTTCTTCTTGGTTTCTGCGCTTAAGGCGTCTTACTGAAACAATTTCCGCCGAGCATGTCATTGAAGTAAGTAAATCTTTTTCTGCAAGGTCTAAGTCAATGTTTTTTATTATGCCGTAAGATAAGCCGACTTCAAAAGGTCGTTGGAACCTCCAACCCATTTGTTTTAGATGTTCACAGTTGATAAGGCTTTCTGCGCTCACGGAGCTATCCATCTCAATAATGACCTTGTACGGATTCACATGTCGTACTTTCGTTACATTTTGAATATTTAAACTTTTAAAAAGTTTGGCTAGTGCAAATTGTTTAGGCAATACATCTTTACTTGTCACACATAATTCAATTATTCCTCTGCCTTCTCCATATCTTGATTTTCTAGACGTAACCTCATTCCATTCCTCGTCTTTATTAATTATTTTCCTCTTCATTATTGTTGAGGTAGATGCCTCGTCTTCCTGCGATACATGGGTTCGGTTTTCAAGCTGTGAACTTTCTTCGACTTCTAATTCCATATTGATTAAGTCCTCACTACCACATTGATCCTTATCCATAGCGCGCAAGGTTCAAAATCCCGGCCAGCCCAACTGGCCGGCCGACGACGACGCAAACAATAGGTTCCGAGAACTGATAAGAGACAATACAAGCAAATTCACGTCTAAGCAACACGGTAGGCGCTTTGACACTGAAACAATTACTTACAGAAGAATGCACTAACTTATTTCCAATTCTAGATTGTTAGATTTTTTTTTTGTAAATTAATATTTTTTAACAATATTTTTGGTATTGTTACCCCTTCGTAATAATTAAATTAAATCCATTAAATTAAATAATAAGAAAATAATAATTAATGATATAATAAATAGGTCATCCAACATTAAAATACCATAATAATTATAATTTAACCATTTATTATTACAGAATAACAGCTGGTACATTATAAAATGAAGTATAGGTACATTTTAAACATTATTATAAAGTTTGTATTGAATCCTGACAAAGAAAGAAATTTATTATTCGTGCTGAATCATTTCAGTTAATTAATTCCTATTTATTTATATTTATTAATTCCTGTAAACAAAGTAAATATAATTTTTTCCTCATGCCAATTTATATAATTTAACCTTTCATATCAAAGGGCGGTGATAGCGTCATGATTACTTAGGACTCGAAACATAATTATAAAATCTTTATTCAAAGAAATCGTTTTCCGTTTAATAATTTGAGGTTTCAAGAATATAATTAGTTTTTTTATTGACTTTGATTAAACAACAAACTTGGTCTCAACAAGGGAAAACCTCGAACATTATCGGCGAACCTATTTAAAAAACCTATAATGTACAGCCGAAAATGGTAACTCCTCCTTTTTTGAAGTCGTTTAAAAAAGGTTCTAACGCATTACCGAGATAAAAACTCGAAGATAAAATCGTCTTTTGTTTTTTGGGGCATCAAAGACGTGGAATTCGTAGATTCTTGGATCTATACCAATTTGTCGCTTCCACAAAAAAGTCCCCCGAGTTTCTTTAATTACTCCTGGAATATCCAAACTTTGCTTTTTCCTTTCAGTTTTGTTTGCAATGAAACTTTCTAGAGGACCGGCCTTGCTAATTCGCACAAGTTCTAACTAGGATACAACTCAAAATTTGAGTCGAGTGGAAGTTTTTGAATGAGAGACTTGTTAAGCGTGTTGAATGAGTAAGGAAACACTGAATTTCAATTTAAAGTTTTTCTTTGATCTCTGTCTTGAACCTTATTGAAAAAATAAATATTGAAATCTGTAATTTAAAAAAAATACGAATGAAATTATTGAATATTGACCTGATATGATTACTCCAACCACGGTATGAAAATCCCGTGGGGTTTGTCCTGGATTTGGTATGCATTACACAGAATAAAAATCTGAAAGTTGGAAAATGTTGATATCTGATATAAGGAATGGAATGAGGAGGAGATAAATTAAATACGCACACTTGAATATCTACCCAGGCTAGTTAACCGTAGGCGGATAATTTAGATAGGTTTCCAGGATTTTTCAACGGAATTTTCCGCAACATTCATTCGTTCGTTCGTATGATTTATTGTAATTTTATGAACACAGGTATAGTTCTTAGATGTAGTAGTCTTAGTGGGTACACAATGCATAAAAACCCTGTCAGGGAGCAACAATTATTTTGTGTTCGTTCTTGTTAATAGTTAAAAGTAAAATAACTCAAAGTATGCTTAGTGTGTATACATAACATTTATATTATAGGATTAACTAACAACATTATTACTGGTCGTGGGGCCGCGGCATAGAATATCGACCCCTCCAACTCAACCCGTGGATGTCATAAGAGCCGACTGAGGGAACCTACCAGAGGAAGGGCAGCAGCTTCCTTCTGAGTATTTTTCAACACCAACACTGCGATCACCAATCCGCCTGCCAAGCGTGGTGATTAAGGCAAATCCCCCCTACATGGGAGACCATTCACTCGATGGACCGACGACATCGTAGCGGTCGCAGGGAGTCAATGGATGGAGGCGGCTCAGGACCGCTATTTGTGGCGTCGTACGGGGGAGGCCTATGTCCAGCAGTGGACGTATATGGGCTGATGATGATGATTATTATTTAAAAATAATGTTAAATAAATAACTGTCCCAAATCTCCATGCTGGTACTCAATGACAGAGGAAGGCCCGCCGTAACCTTTCAGAATCAGAATCAATAACTTTATTTCTTTAGGCTTACAAAATAAGCACTTAGACAAGTCAAATTTTATACTATAAACATAGTTATTATTATCAAATAAGAAATAAGGTGTTATTGATATTCTCTTCACTTCAATTTTTTGTCCACTAGTGGAAGAAGTGAAAAAGAAACCACTAGCACATTATAATATCACTTAATATGTGTCTAATACTTTCGTAGCCCCTCTACGGTATTTCGTAGCACTGCGTAGCAATTGTTTATATGAAGTAGGTAGTATTATTGTATCTGTATGTATTTGAGTTCTATTTTTATTATTTGGTGTGCAATAAAAAATATATGTATTGTATTGTATATTTAGGCCTATGTCAGGAATTCTCGATAATGAAAGATCTGTAAGTAAACTTAGATTCTTTTCTATTTTGTTACAAATTGTGTACGCTCTGCACAATATGGCGGAGAAGAAGATAAAGCTTATTCGTGTGGAATACAGAAAAATATAAAAATTATGAGTAGAAACGCGGAACTATCATAATGTCACTGTTAAAACTCTCATTCGTTGAAGATATTCTCGAATTCGTAAAGCTTGGTGTTGTATACAAAGTACTATGATATAAAAAGAGATGGTGCTGACCTCAATCAGCACCATCTCTTTTTATCCAAGACCAAGCTGGAGGACTTCCTTGGTGGTTAATTGAGAAAAGGTATAGAAGGTTTGTTGATAACCCGCTTACATCCTGAATGAAGTCCGCAATTAGCGCAAACTTTGAAATTGTAAATACCTACAAGTTATATATTTTTCTATTATTTAAAAAATCATATGCTTGCTATCGCGTAAATCAGTAAATAGTAAAAGAATTGTTACACAATAAATAGAAAATCAGTGACCGCGGCGCTTCACAATCGCCAGTACGTACAAGCTTTTTACTAGTGAAAAGGGCAACGAGCTCCTATTCAAACAAAAAATTCAATGTTTTCAATGAAGATCACTTTGAGAATCTTCCTGTTTTCATTACGAAACGTTTTGTAGCAAAAAAATCTGCAATTTCTCAAATTCAAAAGAGCTATTGAGAAAAGCTCTTAGCGCAAGCGCAACAATAAGAGCGAAGAGTGTTTTTTCGAGGATGACATAATTGTTTATTGGGCTGTGAATGAGTGTTGCGTAACGATGTTTTATTTTCTAACAGGTAGTAAGTAATGTTTTCGAATTCTTTAATTAAGTGCTTTGGGAGTTTTCTTGGGCGTAATTCAAAGATTGTTTCGTCCAAAGTTACAATCCGCCTGCCAAGCGTGGTGATTATGGCAACCCCCCCAATATGATGGCAACAATTAGAATTCGTGACGTCGTTTGGGAGAGGCCTATGTTCAGCAGTAGACGTGTACGGGCTGAAGATGATGATGATATGGACCTATACATGATTTTAGATAAAAATGCTTTTAAACGCTCTCATATCGTCTTACCACATAAGCTGTAAGTCATGGAACTCTTAGCTCTTGGATCACAAATTATGAGTTTCATATAATTCAAAGAAGACTCGGTTTGAAGAAGTAGAAGAATATAAGACTCAATCGTGACTCCTTTGTAGAAAAGGTAGGAATTAGGGTAAAAATATCAGACACGTGTATGTGTAAACACGTGTCTTATATCTTTTTACCATAAAAACTAGGTACTACTAACCGGGCTCCCCTACCTATTCCCGAAAAATATACCTCATGTACTATCACTATAAATAGTATGGGGGGGGGGGGTAATATTTTGAGCTATGTTCAGCAGTGGACGTGTATGGGCTATCACTTTAAAAATGGCTATTTTAACCTTCCATAATGATGTTCAAGATTAACCAAAAATATATCTATCTATGTATATATAAAATTTCCATGTCACAATGTTAGTTACCGTACTCCTCCGAAACGGCTTTACCGATTTTTACCAAATTTTATATGCGTATTCAGTAGGTCTGAGAATCGGCTACTATCTATTTTCCATACCCCTAAGGGTTGAAGGCAAAACAACGTTTGGCGGGTCAGCTAGTCTATGTATATAGTAGTTTTCACGTAGGAAGCTTTCCCTGACCAACTTGACTAAGATTTCGTCAATAACTTTTTTATAGTCAATACTTTCGTTTGATCACAATATCACCTGATGGAAAGTGACGATGTGGCCAATGGTGTATCACGAAGGTCTAGAAGAAACCTATTTACTCCTGTCTTATACGTATTCCGAAAATTCAAATAAATTTTGGTTTACATTTTAACGTTTTATTATGTTAGAGAAATTAACTGAAATTATTTAAAAAAGAAATTGCCTCGGCACTTAATAAAAAATAGATTTTTTTTTATAAAATCAATGAAAAGAAGTTTTGCGTAGGAACGGAATCTAGTAGGTGAAGATGGATGATGACTTATTCGAAAAGGAACGAGACCTAGGTTCCATATATCCTTTTTCACAAAATGAATCCTTAAAACTGTTTTTTTCAATCGAAAAAAGCAAATAACCAACGTGACGTGGTCAGGTCACCCATTTCAGTAGGTACTGACCGCGCCCAACGTTGCTTAATTTCATTCATAACCATTGATTCAAAATATGAAAAAATCAAGTATTTGTATGGGGGAGGTCTATTAATTTTTATATTTATTTATTTTTTATTGTAGGAGCAAAAAAACACATTCTGTGAAAATTAAAACTAAACAGCTTTACGCGTCATGAGATACAGCCCGCTGAGCTGATAGACGAACGGACGGACAGACAGCGGAGGCTTAGTAATATGGTCCCGGATTCACCCTCTCGGTACGGAATCTTAAAAAGCACTGTATCTAATATACAGAGGAAAAATTTGCAGAGTCACTTCGATGACTCAATTCGATGACAAAAATTTGCAGAGTCACTTCGAAGGCCTTCTAAAAAAATATGTTTCGGTTTAAAGATTTGGACAAATGTAAAATTCGTATTTTATGAAAAATTTCGTTTTATATATCAATTCACATCATTAAAAATCTAATTAAATATTTTTTATAATATTTAGGACGTTTCTATAATAATAATTGTCATATCGAAATGTCACTGAACGCTTTCTACGTGAAAACGACTATAATGCCCCATCACCTCGAAGTTCTAATAAACTACTAACATAAACTTCAATAAGTAAATGAAATTCAAGACTTAACAAAAATCGACCTTATGCACCATCACCCTAAAGGTATATGTCTATGTCTATGCTGGCTAACATAACCTTCTATAATGATATTCAAGATTAACCAAAAATCGACCGTATGCCCCATCACCCCGAAGAGCTGCTTTACTGTCACTTCCCACTTCAGCGAAATTGCTTTATTCTGTAAAAGAATGCTTGAGCCGGAGGCGTTCGTGACGCGATGTATGCCTTCAATAACCGAATAAGGCGTGACTCGAATATTACTGAGTGGACTACATGTGGACGGGTTTTGGCTGTATGATGTATTAATAATGTTCCTTATTTTTCAATGATGTGTAGATGGAAGTTTTCCTAAAATTATAAAAATAAAATAAACTACCGGAAAACGAGATGAATAGAGACTCCAAAGTGAATAGAAATGGACGAAATACTGGAGGAAAAACATCCTTTTGCAGAGGTCAGATTCACTGACACAGGAGGTGAACAGTCACGGGCTAAGGACACTTCCACTGCTACAAGCCAAGGTACATATGTCTTGGTCCAGTATTTCGTCCATTTCTATTCACGCTGGATTCTCTGACCCCGTTTTACCTGGTACTGAACTAATTAAAACGGGGACTCATTAGGCGGTGGCCGGTGAGTGAGCCGCATTTTCTTTTGAGAACATATGTGGCCAGCTTGATCATGATGATGTTCTCCTAGCCGAATTTCGGCCAACAAGTCTGTCCCAACAGGGGCTAGCCATAATCGCAAGACAGCATAAGTTTGTGCGCAAACACAGGCGCACTCTCTAATTCCTCACTCTGATAATCCGATGGAACGGCAGATAAGGAGAAATCAGGCGCAGGACTATTGGATTAACACTTTGATTGCCCAGGCCATACATGTCTAACTGTAGGTCCTGTAGTAAAGCTAGGCAGTGAACCTATTAACGTGCTTTCTGAGGCTCGGGGGTGCAACACCGTTGGCAGTGTGGCCAGCTTATTTCGTGTATTTTCTATGGACCTTCTATGTCTGAAAATAATGACTTTGAATTATTGATATACCTACTGAGGTTAAAATAATAAGCTAGCTATAAACATATAAATAGCTATAAGTATAGCTTGTACCCTAGAAGTCAATAAATTTTTTACAGTTCCTCTTTGTTGATGATTACAGGTTACCGAAATTTATACGCACATTTCGGTAACTTGTAGTCCAAATCCCATGCCGCAAACTTTCAAACCCACGGATTAGCCGACATTATTATTGACTGTGACAACACGGATGTGACTGGAAAAGTGAATTTATTAAACTCAGTTATTGGATTTTGTGGTTTTTGTTTTAGTTTTTTTTTCTGATGCTGAATTTTGCGTTTGTTAAACGAATTTTCTTTTGTGTGAATGAAATTTTGCGTACATACCATGAGTTTAATGATTTGGTTAAACTATACATTAAATCTTAATCTTTTTTCGCCTAAGCGGGTAGGTGTGAAAACAAGTGTCTGAAATTGCTCTGTATAATAATTTTATTTAAAAATAAATTAAACACCTTTTTGAAGATATAAATGCAATAAGTTGATCAAGTACCTTTGTGCTCCATCTGCCTTAGTCAACAACTCCAAACAAGCAAGCCATATATCACTACACAACACTTAGGAATCCTGCACAACACTATGGACAGCCAACAACCTTTGTCTGATGTAATCCAGGCCCTACATGAGCGGATGACGCAGTTTGAGGGAGAATTACACAAGTCCACTTCTCCCACTACACTGGAGGCCATTGCAGCGGATTATGCTGCCTTCAAAAGCTTCACTTTGGGTGTTCTCAAGACTCTTCAACAGCAAGTGGAGATGCTTTCCCGAGACGCTGATAATCAAGAGATGCGGAGCCGCTGCAAGATAGTACTTGTGCATGGCATACCGGAGGGGCCAAAGGAAGACACAGCAGAAATTGTAGCATCCACTCTGAGTAAGCAACTGAGCTTGCCGGAGTTCTCAAGGGCTCACATTCGGAGGTGCCATCGAATGGGTCGTGCGACACAGGGCGACAGGCCTCGTCCTATCCTAGTCAAGGTTAGTGAGCTAACAATGCGGGATAAAGTTTGGTTTGCAAAAACCAAACTAAAGGGCAGCAACATCACGCTGTCCGAGTTTCTGACGAGGCCCAGACATCTCACTTTCATGGCAGCCAGGGAGCGCTTTGGTGTGAAATCTTGCTGGACAAGGGACGGCTACATTCATATCGCCACGCCGGAAGGCCAGCGGCATCGCATAAGTAGTATCGGCGAGCTCAACAAGCTAACGCTGGCAGGGGCCGCAAAGCCTGCCAGCCGGGTGGTGACCGCGACAACGTCGGCAGTGGAGCCCAGGGCCCCGTCGACTAGGCGAGCTGCGGCCGCCGGCAGTGGTGGTGCATCAACTTCGTCGAAGAAGTAGTGGCCTATTCATCAAATAGCGGAGTAGGGGGGCCATGGAAGCGATAGCCAGAAGGTGACTACTACGTGTTGTTTACAATAGTGTTACGTGCAACTGTGCCAGTTTCATTCTGGATTTTGCCAAGTAAGTGATTAACATAATTTTGTTTGTTGTAGCCTGTGGAAACGCCCTGTAATTTACGGACACTTATCCAACTACGGAACTGTTTAGGAGGTCTCATTACCTGGATCATTTAGATTAGTTAAAAAGGAAACTTTTATATTCATCCATCACGCATACCGCTGCTAGAAGCCGAATCATGCACAAAAAGGCAGTTGCCAGAGCGAGATTCAAACGATGTGCTAGTGATATCAATAAGGAAAAGTTTAATCTCGCCAGTTCATTACAAGACCTGGCTAGTGCGATTCACCGCACGAATAGCGACCTTACCAGCATTCGTGATTGGAGCGAAGCCTATGGTCTCCAGATTAACCCAAATAAAACACAGGCTATATATAATAGGTAGTTCTCGCACTTCCGTTAAAATCGACTGGTCCACTCTCCACAATATTGAATTTAATAGAGTCACAGTTCCTTTTAGTAAAGGCGTTAAAAATTTGGGAATTTTAATGGATTGCGACATGACTTGGGCCCCAAAAATGGATGCTGTGAGCCGTAAGATTTTTGCCTCCGCCGCCTCGTTGAGAAGACTCTGAAATTTTCTACCTACTGCTACTAAAATTGTGCTCGCTCAATCTTTGATACTTCCTATCCTTGACTATGCAGACGTCTGCTACCTTGACCTCACTGAAGAGCAGCTCAATAAACTTGAACGTCTCCAAAACGTCTGTATACGGTTTATTTTTGGGCTTCGCAAATATGATCATATTTCGGAGTTCCGCACAAAACTCAAGTGGCTTCCTATCCGTCTTCGCCGGGATTCTCACATACTTTCTCTTCTTTATAACATACTCTTCAACCCACTCCACTATATTTAAAGGAGCGTTTTGAGTTTCTCCACTGTTTCCATCCCCATCCTTCTTGTATCCTTCGCTCTTCAGAAAACTTGGTATTAAACATGCCTCTCCACCGAACCAGTTTCTATGGCAAATCCTTTTCTAATCAGGCCGTAAAGTTGTGGAACGCACTACCTGAGTTTATTAGGAAAGCTGGATCTCTACCTGTTTTTAAAGCTCGCGTCAAAGATTTTTATATGTCGGAAAAGTAATTATTGGTACCTATCTATTCTATATCTTGGTATTTATTTATTTATTACATATAAATAATATATTTTCTACTATAAGTATATTGTTGTTAATCTTATTTTATGTATGAATGTTGTATACACCCTTGCCTTTCTTAAATTGAAAATTTTCTATCCATTCTAAGGTTGCCTGGAAGAAATCGCTTCTAAGCGATAAGGCCGCCCATTGTACTTGTTTATGTTAATGTCAATGTGTTTTATTTGTCTTTGTGGTGTACAATAAAGAGTTTTGTATTGTATTGTATTAATCTAATTTGCCAAATATATTATTTATCTGACCATAAATAGAACTGAAAAAGGTGTGTCCGGTTTAAGTAATTGGTTAAGTAAAATATGTGTGTTTAGAAATTGCGCTTGTCTATTTTGTAACTGTTAAATAAAGAACTTTGTAAAACAATCTAGCGGGAGGAAAAAAATAGATTTTCTTCTCAGTAGAGGCATAAAGTGGTGATTATGGCAAAACCCCCCCTACATGGGAGACCATCCACTCGATGGACCGACGACATCGTAGCGGTTGCAAGGAGTCGGTGGATGGAGGCGGCTCAGGACCACTATTTGTGGCGTCGTTCGTATGGGGGATGCCTATCCCAGCAGTGGGCGTGTATGGGCTGATATGAAGCTATGAAGCTGAAAAGCCATAAAACAAAAAGCCTTTACAAAATTAATAAAATTCCTAGATATAAATCGAAGGCTCGTCAAATTCAGTTTTTGATATTACTGATAACAAAATAGCTAAATCACTGGTCTGATTACAAATGAAAACAACTCCAAAATAAATTACAAGACTCAAAAGACCCGCGACCAAACTAATTTTGCTTTGAAATGATGAAATGTAACCGAAAATTCCTTTCAGAATAAATTTTGTGAGAGAACGAATTTACGTTCGTCTCTTTGTTTGATTTAGAAACAGAAATTAGTTGTTACCGGGAGATCACGACAGGAAGAGATTGTTTACTAACAAGACAAAAAATCCTTGATTTATGTCGATTTCAGATCTATTTGTTTATAAGTGGATACTGAATATTAAAATATTACTAACAAATTATTAAAAGCCTATTTGTAACTCCTAGATGTTAACACCGAGTATATAATTTTTTTTGAGAGGAATAGAAATCCCTGAGAAATAAAACTTTAATGGACCATCTCAGGATATTTTTAGTCCCTGCAAATGATTTACTAAACGTTGTTTTTTAAGAAATCTATGAACTTTGATCAGTTAATGAGATATGGCGATCTCTAAATACACGTCTGAGGGACCACCTATATCTGGTTGTAACTATTGACTGGATAATTTAACAAAATAGAGACTGTACTAACAAATATTTCAGAATATTGAATTATAGCCACTAGTGTAGTATTTATTTATTAAGGAACAACAAACGACTACATTAAACTTATTATACATTTATGTTAGTTCTTTACTGTGTAAAGATGAGATATATTAACAATGTAGCCCACAGCGCTATCCACGTATACGTTATATACATAGAGAATAAATAAAAAACATGCAACTAGAATGCCCAACAAAAACATGAAGTAGATTAGGGTAGCTAGCCGATAACTAGGCTCCTATTAAAGAAATAAGTTGAGAGAACAAACTAGAAATGCTATAAATTATATTATTCTAATCTCAAAATTAGTTATTATTAGCATTGCCATACAGCGGGGCAATGCAGCCAGCGTCTTGGGGACGCTTCCGACTGGTATTGATATGGACCAGTTGAGCTATCTGTAGATTGTTTGCAACAGTCTGCAGTTAGCTCAATTGTTTCAATTGTAAATACTAGTTTAATTTCTTTATATTATTTGATTGTTATTTTCTTTGTCAATAAAGTTATTGTTATTATTTGTAATAAAAGTACTAATGCCTATTCATTCATAGTACTAATGCCTATTCAGAATTATGAAATTCCAATATGAACCATCAGTCGTAACGGACACCCTACCTACGACAAAGTAAATTGATGAAACTAGGTCAACAATTGGCAAAGAATTAAAAAAAAACATACAAGATAAAAACGACAACCGAATTACGAATCTCTTTTTTTAAGCAGTTGAAAAAGGCAATACAATCTTGTTGTTTATTAATGTCACGAATTTCAATCACATCGAGATAGTAACAAGGGTAATAAAAATTTAATACAGCAATGGTTTTCCCGTTTTCCATTAAGCCTGTGATACCCTAGCACCGCTCCGTTCTTCCAATCTCAAATACACATAACCGTTAACATAAAGCTTACCATTCACATAACCGTTGCAACTCGGATTGCCACCAAGGTTCTCATTACGTATGATATTCCGGCATCAAGATCTACATACGCAACCTCTTTAAGTAGCTACATCGAATGGTATCTTTAAAGGAAAACATATGTACAACGGTTTTGTGATGATTGCGTGTATAGACGGTATTATTCATGTCTATTCATTCGTAATGAAGCTATGTGGGTTTTGTTAATGAAAAGATGTGAACGAATAAATTAAATGCTGCCCTGATATAAGATTTATTTTGGAAATGCATAGTTTGTAAATCAAATAGTTTCTGCCCATGGTTTCTTATGTGTTGTTTTTTGGAAAACTTTCAAAGGATATTTGTATCGCATGAGAACTGATTTATGGGATAAATAATAATCAGTTTTATTCCATATCCAACAAAATAGAAAAATTTCAGACCGATCCGTGAAACCAAAACTAGGCACATAACGATTGCAATCATCCAAATCAAACCATCTATTCATTTAAACAACCAAACTTTCTTAGAATTCGTTTTTATCAGATATATATGACGACCTCTGTGGCGCGGTGGGCGAAGGTCTGCGACGCACGAGGTTGCGGGTTCGATTTTCGCCTCGGGACAAATATTTGTACGATCTGCAGATTTTTGTTCAGGGTGTTCTGGTCGTTTTCTATGTACCTATAATAAAAATTATGTATATATTTAATATATTGTATTATGTATAACAGTTATCTAGTACCCATAACACAATCTCTGCTTAGCTTGGGGCTAGATAATGTTGTGTGAATTGTCCAGCATTATTTATTATTTAATTTATCTACAATTGAGCTAACTGAAAATTACCTGTTCTTTTTTTTTTACCCTATATATCTTCTTATTCTCTTTTCTTGGTTTTTATTTATATCTGTGACTGTAACTGTTTACAAGGCTCGGAATCTGGACATTTATAAAATACAAACAGACGCATATTCCAAATTGGAAGAAAATTTTGAACAAAATAATAAACGCCCGTTGCGTGGTACTTAGTTTCTTGGGCTACGAGTCTCACCTTTTATGAATATCTACAACATCGTTAGACAATCTAACCTGGAGACCATATTGACATAATAACCAAACCATAGTCGGCCGGTCGCCGACAAGTCGACTAGAAATTGTCGGCTGCCTACAATATTTATACAGTGAAATGTCGCCACCACCCACCGGGCTGTGTCGCCGACTTTGGTTTGTAGATTTCTATTTCTGAGTCTAGTTGATCATATGTGTAGAGTACAATACTATGAGCATACATCGGCTGGCCGGGTTTAAAAAAAAATTGTGTGTGCCTGGTCGAATTGACGTGTGACCCCGAGAGCTGGTATCTGGTGCAGAGAATTATATTGCCATAAAGCGATGCAGCCAGCGTCTTGGCGACGCTTCTGACTGGTATTGATATGGACCAGTTGAGCTACCTGTAGATTGTTTGCAACAGTCTGCAGTTAGCTCAATTGTTTGAATTGTAAATACTAGTTCTAATTTGTTTCTAGTATTGGATTGAGTGAGTGAATTTTACTTTTTTCTAATAGCTTACTTAATTTACAAAGACTCAAGAAGATAAAGGCTCTCAGAAGAACATAACTCTTTCCTCTAGTTTTACCCAGTACAACCATTGCAATTTCAATTTCGTTTCTGTCGCAGAATAGCACTACTCGAGTTCAGGAAATTATATCATTAAGTACGGATGCAGACTAACGACTTACGGAATAACGAGACTCCTTCGCGGGAGGCGAAAAATGTTTACGCGGCGGTAAATTGGGACGGGAACTAGCGGGAATTCATTTATATCTCGGGAAGGTGCACTTGTATCTTGATAATTTAGTTTTGAACGGAAAGTTTTCATTTCAATTCATTTTATGGCATGGAAGGCAAGTGGCAGATTCAGCAGTGTGTTTTAATAGTAGATTGTATCATAAGGGAGCAAAAATATATTTTGCGCCCGAGTGATACACTCTAGTTTTCATCACCCTCTATGAGAAAATAAAAGGTGCCTCATATTTTATTCTAATATTATTATTTAATATAAAATAATTAGTACATAACAACTAAATGAAATTAAATAGTACATAATAATAAATCAACTAATAAAATTACCATAGTCTTTCATATATTCCTCCCGGGATTTTGCAGGTAATAGATTATCTATCACATTTCTTGCCTCAGTTCGAATACTTTCAGGAGTTAATTCTATTTCACTGTCACTTGAACTCATTTTTCAAAACAAAACCGAATCCGTGAAAATTTACGAAAACGCGGGCTTGTATTTCGCGCGTTTTTAAATTGATTTCTTTTTTTTTCATTCATCTGGCGCGGCGGCGGCGGCGCAATATGATCCGTCGCGTCTTACCAGCCAGTATTTATTCAAACAATATTTGCATTCGATTTTGCTGACGCTGAAAACTAAGACGTTCCGAATTCAATAACTGCGCGGCAATACACTTTTCCACGCACGTTTTGAATTAGGAATTTATAAAGAGGAATAAAAGTTCTTTTCTGCCCGCTAAAAGTTCCTTAAAGAAAACATCACCTTTGGGTACACATAAAGGCGATGTGTTATATTTATGTGTATTATAAAGTGTATTGTGTTCTTATGACCCTTAAAATAGCTCGTCAGTCTCGGTTCAACGTCTAATGTTTGAAAGTATTTTGATATACTATGGTAAATAAGTGCCTACCTACTGAAATAAAGAATTTAATCATAACTTCATTCGCGTACGGCCTGCGTGGGCTTGCTACTTTACGCAGTTGGTGATTCACCGCGGCGGAATGAGAGAAGACTGCCGCCGTGGCAAGTAATTTATAAAAAAAAAACATATTTATTTCATTTGAATTTCTTTTATGTTTGCAAATCAAGATTAAAACAGAACTTTTGACTCTGTAGCTAGAAATTCGTGCTTATTTTAATAAAAATGTTCTCCATTGCCAGGCGAGTACCGGAGTAGTCGGAAATTACGTCATTAAGTGCTAAAGGATGAGACAGAAAATTGCTGTTTTAACCTTCTTACAGAAAAGGTGGAAACTGTTACTAAAGTCATGCGATACTGTAACTGTACTACATCGATACATATTTTTTATAATACATAGAAAATACCTAGAAAATGGCCGTGGGGTCGCGGCGTACGAATATCGACCCATCCAACTCAAATAGTGGATGTCGTAAGAGCCGACAAAGGGAACCTACCAGAGGAAGGGCAGCAGCTTCCTTCTAGTATTTTCAACACCAACACTGCGATCACCAATCCGCTTGCCAAGCGTGTTTATTATGGCGAAACCCCTGTACATGGGAGACCATCCACTCGATGGACCATCCACTCGATGGACCGACGACATCATAGCGGTCGCAGGGAGTCGATGGATGGAGGCGGCTCAGGACCGCTATTTATTGTGGCGTCGTATGGCGGAGGCCTATGTCCAGCAGTGGACGTGTATGGGCTGATATGATGATGATGATGGCATAGAAAATACTTAGAAAAGCCAAAATAAATAAATATCTGCAGATCGTATAAACGTTTGCCCCGAAGCGGGAATCGAACCCGCAATCTTCTGCGTCTTTGGAGGACCTTCGCCCACTGGCGGAACGCTGTTTATGACTCTGTGTATCAAACTGATTCTATGCACTTTTCTATTCTATTCTATTCTATTCTATTCTATTCTATTCTATTCTATTCTATTCTATTCTATTCTATTCTATTCTATTCTATTCTATTCTATTCTATTCTATTCTATTCTATTCTATTCTATTCTATTCTATTCTATTCTATTCTATTCTATTCTATTCTATTCTATTCTATTCTATTCTATTCTATTCTATTCTATTCTATTCTATTCTATTCTATTCTATTCTATTCTATTCTATTCTATTCTATTCTATTCTATTCTATTCACTTGATTATGATCACACGACCGATGTGGCGCGGCGGGCAAAGAACCGCCTGCGACGCAGGAGGTTGCGGGTTCGATTCCCACCTTGGAATTAATGTTTGTACGATCTGCAAATATTTATTTCGGGTGTTATGCGTATTTTATATATATGATAAAAATATCTATGTTATATATATATTATTGTATAATTGTATTAAATATATCAGTCACCTATGTAGTACCCATAAACGAACTCTGATTACCTGGATGATGCTGTGTGGAATGTCCAGCATTATTTATTTATTTATCACTCATCATCAAGTTATGCCAAATGATTTACCACTCTTACCTATTTTTGAGTATTTTTTCACTTTCTCACATTTTTACAGCTTCCCAAGGCTACAACAGCACACATAACGTCCACTGAGAAATGAAAGAACTTAAGTTATGCTTCAAAATGTCAGCAGAGTTTAGGCCTAATATGGCCTCCACTCAGCATTGTGCTGGAACACTAGTGCGTCTACTCAACGCTGGTTTTCAGTGAACACTGCTGAAGATGCCTGGTGAGGCAACAAGGGGGGTAGGCCAAACTGCTTACTATGTAATTCTATTGACGATGTTTACCACATTTTGATGGAGATTGCAATAAATCGTTTAGAAATAGTATAAAATGGCAAAATGCGTAAATAGCAACTGCAACAGCGTTCTAGCTGACAATGAGCCTGTTGACTGTGTCTGTACAAACTGGTCACCTATGTATGTTGGGTAAATATTAGGTCGATTTTGTTTATTTTATACTAGCTGATGCGCTCGCGGCCACACCCGCGTGGACTAAGAAGAATATCCTAACATACATTGTTTCGTTATATCTCAAAGGGCAGCGTTTTTGATGAAAGGTCCTAGGCGGCTTGACTTTTTCCGACACTTCCAACAATTATAATTATACTAGCTGACCCGCCAAACGTTGTTTTGCCTTCAACCCTTATCACTTAGGGGTATGGAAAATAGATAGTAGCCGATTCTCAGACCTACTGAATACGCATATAAAATTTGATAAAAATCGGTAAAGCCGTTTCGGAGGAGTACGGTAACTAACATTGTGACATGGAAATTTTATATATAAGATTTCAACCAATTTACACAAAACTTTGACAAATTACATACCTAAAACTTCCTCATGAATCATTCTATCTATTGGTGAAAACTGCGTATAAATGGGGAATCTTTATTATCAAAGAAAATTACTATTAAATAATAGAAATTAGAACTAGTATTTACAATTGAAACAATTAAGCTAACTGCAGACTGTTGTACACAAACTACAGGTAGCTCAACTGGTCCATATCAATACCAGTTGGATGTGTCCCCAAGATGCTGGCTGCAATGCCTCGCTGTATGGCAATGCTAATGCGCTGCGCCAGATACTCACCAACTCTCGGGTCACGCGTCACTGCGACAAGGCGCTCAGAGAATTTTTTGAAAACCGGATAGCCTTGGTACCCCACGGACCTAGGATCTCGACTTCAAGTGGAGCAAATGCGTAGGCTCTATCGCATATCCAGCCCTCAAAGATGTCCTCGAAAGATGGGAAGGCGCAAGTGTGTCGACGCATGTAGCGTCCACACAAATCGTTCAGTAATATCGCTTTTGTTTTGTTTACTTACCTGGGCTTCATAATCGCATGTCTGACCAAGCCCTAATAAAGAAAAAACTGCCATACAAAAAAGGTAAGGCGCGTTTTAACTCGATTCATTCAAACTTCGAGCACTGGGTTGTAGTAAATTATATTTTAATTTCTGACTGGGTTACATAAATTTGGCGTTAACAGTAAGTACCTATTTAATACGGTCGTATAAATCCAAATGGAACCCATTTCATTCATAACCTACGTTTAGGTATAATGCGAAAAATTAAGTGGACACTTTCTGACCTTCGGTGTATCAAATTTTAAATCATTATGTGATTGAATAAATCTAGTTATACAATGTGTAATTTTACTCCGAGTCAGAGTTTACTTTGGCGGTGAATATCATGACAGCAAAAAGAGAACCCATAGTTTTTGGACGATACGAAAAAAGTACACCTCAATGACGCAGTTTTAAAGTTACAGATGAGAAATAAAATAAAAATATTTTTTTTTATCTGCAAATTTCTTATTTTTCTAGGCTTATGTTCCATATTGGATGTTTTTTTTCATTATTTTAACTAGATAGGTAGATCTAGCTTCCAAATGATATAACTTTGAATAAAATACACCGTTTACGAAAGAAACAAAATAATGTAGTTTTAAATCACCTTGGTTTTTGAGACATACATATATCATCATCGTCATCATATCAGCTCATACACGTTCACTGCTGGACAAAGGCCTCCCCCATACGACGCCACAAATAGCGGTCCTGAGCCGCCTCCATCCATCGACTCCCTGCGACCGCTACGATGTCGTCGGTCCATCGAGTGGATGGTCTGCCATGTAGGGGGGGATTTGCCATAATCACCACGCTTGGCAGGTGGTTTGGTGATCGCAGTGTTGGTGTTGAATAATACTCAGAAGGAAGCTGCTGCCCTTCCTCTGGTAGGTTCCTTAGTCGGCTCTTACGACATCCACGGGTTAAGTTGGAGGGGTACTCATACGCCGCGGCCCCACGGCCATACATTATACTATAATGCAACATATAATTTTTTTTCTGATTTTTTTCTATAGATATTTTATATGTCACGTATCCGCACATCTCGTTTGATTAAGGTTCGAAAATACACATTGTATAGATTTAAAACCCCTGTCACAGACTTGAGAATAATTTTCGGCTTCCATTATAATTCAACAACCTAATTTCTACCAACCTAACAAGGTAAAGGTTTCTTGTTCGCTTCTTTACTTTTTATTATAACGATTGAAGAGAACAAAAAAAAAATGTAATTTTAATTTTGTCACGAGTTCAAGACTCTTGTAAGGTTTAAAGAAAAAAAGCACCTTGAATTTTTTAATTCCCTGAACCCTAAAAACCCAACGAAGCCTTATATTTTCCTCATTACCCTACATAGATAGATACCTACTTCATTTTAGTATATTAATCTCTCGCATTTTACAACTTTTTTACAGTTGCCATTCTCCAATCTAACAAGTCAGCAAAAGGGACCATTGTCTCCGGAAATCCCTTAAAACAGAATGAAAACATTTTGAAGGTGACTCAAACGAGCCACTTTGTACCTGTTACCGGAGTCAGCCACTTGCCGCTAAATGCGTTATACCAACAATTTATATTTAGGTAAACCGTAAACAAATACATAGGTTATCATTTCGCTGTTTCTTACCCGCTAGGGTATAAATTAGAAGAATTTCGAGTATAAGTATATTTTATAGGTGGTTTGCTGGAACTCTTTAATAAATAATAGATTCAGGACCATTTAGCGGAAATCTATTGTATAATAATTATTACCATCTCAAAGCAACAAAATGGCATAACCGATTTTGGAAAATAAGTACTTATCGCACTCGTTTTAATTCCGGGAGTGTTCTAAGCTCAATTTTGAAGGAATTTGCCATTTTGCGAAAAACAGTGTAAAAGCGGGGACAGAGTCAGGGTTTTTTTTGTTTTCAATAAAATCTTGTATCTCCCAATTTGTATCTCCCATATAGACGAACTCTGTGGCGCGGCGGGCAAAGGTCCGCCTACGACGCAAGGGGTCCCGAGTTCGGTTTCCGCTTCGGGACAAACTAAATATGTTAGTACGATCTGCAGATATTTGTTCCAGGTGTTCTGGGTGGTGTCTAAATACAATATAAAAAATTTGTAATGTATTGTATGGAGTATATCAGTTATTTAATATCTACCCATAACCCGTATTAATTATCTGTGGCATAACACAGATAATAATAACCCTGCCTAGCTTCGGACACAGAATATAGAATAACTTTAGTACAACGCTTAGGGCTACTAGAGGATGCTGTGTGAATTGTTTGAAAGCATTATTTATTTTATTATCATTATCTGACTTAAAATACGTCCACTGCAGGACATAATATGCCTCCCTCAAAGATCACCACAGGACTGGTCATGTTTGGCCAGCATTTACCATTTGCTTCACATTAACTAACTGACCGTAGTGCTTTGCACTTGGAGTTGCGCTCAGCAAGTCAAATTGGATCTTTGCCTCCGACACAAGATTTCTGCAGCTGTCTCGGTGCCGATTGGTCTCTCACCAGATATCCGCCGATATCCGACAGACTTCGAGTGTGCGGATATCGGCGTTAACTTTGTCAATCGAGCGATACCTAGGGCGAGCGACTGGTCCCACCCTGCTGGTTTTCCCTCATACCCGCCTTTTTGACGGCAGGACCTCCTCCATTCTCTAAAGCAGCTTTATTTCGCGCCGATCAGTAGCGAGTGGCCCGTTTGCAAGACGTCCAAAATTGAAGCTTTTTATGCATTATTCAAAGCTATAAATTGACGCTCCTGCCTTCGGCGAGTCCGGCCGGGAAGGGACTCTCACGAAGGGTCTTGGCCACATCATTACTTAGGACGTCGCTTGGGATAAGATATTATGTAAATATTTAAAATGAAAACCTTGACAACGTTGCGATTATGGCATACATGCATGGCAGATCCATGGCTACTCATAGGCTTTATACAAACCTAAACATTATCTTGGCTCTCTCACAGAAATAATAAAATAATGTCCTCCTTTACAAATGTTGGCCTCAGTGGTTAGTCACAACGGAGACTAACCACTAGATATCATTATGGTTTATTTTTCTTTTACTTGTTATACAATTGCACTTAATTTTTTGCATGGTAGGTACATAATTATAGGTAAACGATATTTATGATAATTATCTCATCATTTACAGGGCAACAATATAATTGGCGAAATAAGTCATAAATGTACGCCTGACTCAATTAGAAATGATTTGGAAATAGTAATTAAGATGAGCACGTGTTTTATATTTCTCTAGTGTGTGCTTCTATAGTTACTATAATTCTGAAACAATTTTTTATCATGTTGATTTTTTGTTTACAATGTTTAGTTAAAATATTATATTAAAGTTGATTACAAAACATGGTATGATTTTATTCAAAATTAACCTTTTATTATTTTTAGTGGGGACGACCGCTACAGAAAATTTCCCTATAGGGATCAACGGAAATAAAACTTCCTGTTGGTCCCCACTGGGGACGACGCGTGGGGACGAGCGGGAATAACCCCATAGTTAGTACATAGGTACTTGTGCATACTTATTAGTGCACCTATGTGTGCAAACACTCGGTGCTCTCGCTCATATCATAAATAACGTTTGAGAATTTTGCGATGTCTCGGCTTATTATGTTGATGGAAGATAATGAATCGACAGCAAACTTCATCGTAGTTATCGTCATTCTTGACATGCCTATACATTGTTTTTAATTTAAAAAAAATCTGATCATATCGTTGAGGCGATGCGCGACTCGATAGCTGGTGAGAGTATCTGGCGCAGCATATCAGCATTGCCATACAGCGGGGCAATGCAGCCAATGTCTTAGGGACGCTTCCTACTGGTAGTGATTATTATTGATATTTTAAGCTATCTTCAGATTTTTTGCAACAGTCCGCATTTAGATCAATTCAATCGTAAATGCGAATTCTGATTTGTTTCTATTCTTTGATTGTAAATTTCATTGTATATAAACTGTTTTTCGTTAAAAGGAAATAAGAAAACAAAATCGAAAAGAATCTGCAGGAAAAAAGCAAGGCTTACAAAATTTAGAATACTGTCTGAGCCGCGTTTATCAGATAAGCTACCAGATGGTCCCCGATTCCCATTCTGCTTGCTAAGGGTCGACAAAATGAGGTTAGGTTAGAATTAGCTTTTCTTTGCGTTAGTGTGGTATAATCAGCCTATTGTTCCCACTTTTTGGGTCTTCAGACCCGTCTCAAAGAGGTATAATTTACCGAGTAACGTTTTGTTCCGTGGGAGTGGCTGGTTTCGTGTGTGAGTATATTTTAAAGAGCAGTGCTTTTCAACACATTAAACTAGCTATTTGAAGGTTAATGATGAAAGAAACTCAGTGCAGTTCTGTTAAATGAACGTTTTGTACGAAATTGATTAGAATAATCAAGCCTTCTAGGCTTGGAATAACCTGTATAAAGTCGCTTGTGTGTTTGATAAATATACATATAATAAATAATACTGGACAATCCACACAGCATCATCTAGCCCCAAGCTAAGCAGAGCTTGTATTATGGGTACCAGATGACTGATACACTTAATACAATATATGTATTACATTTATATATATTTATATATTTTTTACTACACATAGAAAATACCCAGAACATCCGTTGCAGGTGGACCATCACCCGCCCTCACCGGTCGTCAATAACGACGTTCTTTTGATCGACATAAACGTAGCTTACCTCCTCAGTAGACAAACGTCCACTACTGAAGATGCTTCCCCCAAACAGGGAGGGGTTTATCATAACACAGCCACAAAAAACATTTTTTCTTGGCCCAGGGGTCTGATTACGTTTACTGTATGTTTTTGGGGTCGCTGAATCAGAATCCAAGGAATGATTTCATCACGTCACTATTTAGCCATATCCTTGATAATTAACGCTGTTTAGCCCTGATACGTTGTTACTCAAACTTCAAACCAAAAAACTAATCAGTTAATTCAAATAAACTGTAAACCTTAATCCCATAACCACTAACCCTATAACCCTGTAATCCCATAACCCCAATATTAAGAAAATGAATCATCAAAGTCAATCTGCATTATATCAATTTTACAAAAGAAAACCCATAACCATATAACTCCATAACCATTTACCCTATAACCATCAATTCTAAAATCCTGTGACTCCATTACCACTAGCCTAAATTCCCTATGTCAGCGGACAGCGTTGATTATAGGATTTTTTGGAGGTTATGGCACAATCCTGTCATGGGATCAATCGGACCTTGAATTGATTCAGTGACCCCAAAAACATACGATAAACGTAGTTAGACCTCTGATCCAAATTTTTTTTTGTGTTTCCTTTTATTCTCCACGCTACACAGATGGAAGCTTTTGCCATTATTATTGATTAAGGGAACCTACCAATCATCTGGTAGGTTCCATTAATCGACTCTTACGACATCCACGGACTGAGTTGGAGAGGTCGATTCTTACGACTTCAATTAATTCTATTGTAAATATATTCTCAAAACGAAAAAAGCATTCGACTTCAATTGTTTTTTCTCCAGTTTTCCTGTAGAAGTATTTTTCAAACAGAGACTACCCCCCATCTTATAGAATCTAAAAACCAAAATAAATGTTTAATATTTTTGCTTAATATCTTATGCTTGCTTTTCTAAATTGTTATTTTTATTAATATGTATCATGAGTCTGTAAAATTTAACTAAATAAGCTTAGTAACGTATGTTTTCTAACAGCAAATTATTATGTTTAGAACTCCCCTTTAATTTCGCAGGTGTTGTCATCTGCGACAGTTTTTTAAAATTCTACAGATGGTTTCCATTCTTTAACCATGTTTCAATTTGCTTTTCGTTCGCTAATAAACGATTTTATTTATTTCTTAATGTTATTTTTTTACCAATCTGAAATAAAGTCTTACGAAGAGATTTGTTTTAAAATATACTGCACTATATTCACTACCTCAATATTTTATCTACTACATTCTCTTTGCGATTTGCGAACTATTATTATTGGGTACATATTTACATACATAGGTAAGCCAGAATGTAATTAGAAACGCCAACGTCAGTTTCACAGTCAGTTTAACAAGGCAGACATACCCTTTATTGTGAGTTCAGTCAGATTATGCAGTTGGGTGAAGATAATAGAGTTCAGATTACCTACATTTAACTAGAAAATATCTAACGAGACAGAAAGGTTCGCTGATAAGAATTTAGTACGTTCTTAATCAAATTGCGGAAATTTCAGTCATAATGCGAGATTTATGCAGTCGGGTAGTAATAATAGAGTTCAAATTACATAAATCTAGAAAATATTTTACGAACCGGATAGCTGAATGTTTTCTTAATAAAATTTAGCACCTATTCAAAGTGTTGAAATTTTAATTGTTCTATGGATTGTTAGGTTTATCTTCAGATATAATTTTTTGACTCCAAAGAAAAAGAAGGGTCCAGAGTCCACCATAGTGGAGATATGCAGAGATGTCCGAAACGAAAACGAGAGGATAGATTTTTCAGCTAGGTATCCACCGAAGCTGTGCTATGATAATCCAGTCTGAGATCTGAGCAAAAGGCTGAAGATTGTAACAAGTTCTGGTTTTGAAAGCTTTCATAAGTCATCTCATTAGTCCGTTGTCTGTATTCGAACACGAATTTGAACCTTTTTCGTTGCAATTATGCGTTGATGAATTTTGTGTTTTTATTTTTAGTGAACTTAGTGTTACTGTGTTTTCTGTGTTTGTTACAGTGTTACTGTATGTTAGTGTTACTGTGTTTTCTGTGATTGTTTATCAGTTGTGAAGTTTTCATTAATAAATCCCTTTGTTATATTCTTGGATTCTTACTAGACCCTATATAAGTCGTTTCGATGTTCCGTGACCACTTCATAAAATCCCTACTAGATCGTAGCTCACAAATGGATGTAACTATTTGGGTTTAGCTTTTTTGTTTGAAAAGTTGAGTATTCTTAGCTTTTTTCTCATGTTTGATGAAAATCGGTTCAGCCGTTCAATTGTACACAATACAATACAAAACTCTTTATTGTACACCACAAAGACAAATAAAACACATAGACATTAACATAAACAAGTACAATGGGCGGCCTTATCGCTTAGAAGCGATTTCTTCCAGGCAACCTTAGACAATTGTTAATCATGGTAGAAAAATTACCATAGGAAGTTTTCGAATTTTGGTAGGATAAGCTTATTTTATGTTATTTTGGACTTAAAAAAACAATTAATATATTACAAAACTCAAATTCCACAGCATAATTTGAAGGTAGGTTTAAATTATTTTTCAGAATATAGGACGTAAAATGTTTTTAAGCTTTTACCCCAACATTCATTCCACATTAATAAAATAAAATCATATTTATTGTCTGCAAATAAAATAAATTCTTCTTAAACAAAACCAAATAGGGCTTGAATTTATTACGGGATCAGACGAAGATATTCAAACGAAATAATGTGACCGGTAGACGATATTGTTGAGTTCTCTTACTAACTTCAGTCTGAAGATATAATTCAATATCAATTTCGTTCCCGTTTCATCACAATTAACATCTTTTGGAAGTTTTTTTTTTATATTCTGTAGTCCTTCATTTGATCATAATCTCACCTGATGGAAAGTGACGACGTGGCCGACGTTGTATCACGAAGGTCTAGAAGACCTTATTCACTCTTGTCTTGAAGAAACCCTGATAGTAATTAACCGGAAAAACCGAAGCAGGCAGCGAGTCCCATTCCTTAGCGTGCGAATGATGATGGGTGAAGTGGATGGTACTTGATATTTATTTATTTTATGTATTTTATTTTATACTGAGAAAAAACAGTTTTACACAATTTATAATACTAAAATAATAATATCCACTAGATAAGGATGATCAGAACATGTCATATGATAGTCCACTACTGGGTATCAACGGTATATATAACTTCCAGACTCCTCTGTGGCACGTCGGCTAAGTCGATAATCGTCACGCACGTAGGAACATAAATACATAGTTATTGTCCTCCTCCTTGCGTTGTTTCCCCAATACTGGGGGTCGTGACCCATCATAGAAGCAACTTTTCCTGTACGATGTCGCGCCATCTAATCCGGCTTTCAGCGACATGGACCGCTTCTAACCTGTTGATGTCGTGTGTGGTGCGTATCTGATCAGACCAGTGCGTTGGGCTCCTTCCTCTCTTCCCTCACTTTTCCCTTGACGATGAGTTTTTGGAGATTGTCTTCGGGCTTGCGGGCTATGTGATCAGAGAACTCAAGAATCCTGCGGATGCACACCGTTGATAGGCGTTGCTTCAATTCTAGCTTGAGCTTCTTGAGTACCTGAGTAATCTACTTATTGTAGGTATGTCACCACTATTATGGCCACCTAGCCGAATTTTAGGCCACAGTGGCCAGTCTCAACGGAGACCAGCCATGTGTGCAGGTGTATACATAGAATACAACGTAAATGTAGACCTATAGCGAAATATTTTATTAACCGACTTCGAAATAATGAGTAGTTTATTTGGTCAGCTGTATGTATGTTCGTCGATAATTATGTATTTATTTTGATAATTCTTTCGCTATTGTATAGAGAATAAATTCGAGGTGGTCTCAAAAAAGTTTTATTCCCTAGGAGCTATTTATCCCATAAAACTTAAAAACAGTGTAAAATTAAGGGATTGGAAGCCAGTTTTTAGTTTTTTTCAAAACATCAACAATTCTTTAGCATCTAAACAATGGTTGATTATTCCTCATTTATTCCTACAATTTCCAAGTAGGTAAACCCGAACCAATCATGAAAAGGACAGTTAAGCATTTTACACATCACCGCACCCAAAATAAAATCACGTCGCCCTTTCAGATCCATCCATCTACAAATTCTCAATTAACAGAACAATTAAATTTTCTGGGAAAAAATTTATTCCTGTGTACCCGAATTTAATTAGGGAAAAGGGAAATTTCCCAGCCGCCGGCGACGGCGGCCCTGAAACAAAACAAGTTAGCTAAAGAAAAAAAACTTTCCTTGTGGGGCCTTTTTATAAGGAAACTAGCTGTTCTCCGTGGTTCCACCCGCGTTAAATTTGAACTTCATATTTCTAGGGGAAAAAGTATTTTTTTCCGTGAATCTCCCATGGGAATATGATGCTTTACCAGGGCAAAAAGTAGCCTATGTTACTCTCCATCGTTTTAACTAATTCTATGCCAAAAATTGCATTTATAAATATTAGTTAGGAGTTCGAATCCCACCTTCTCGGGACAAATGTTTGTACGATCTGCAAATATTTGTTCCAGGAATTCTGGGTATTTTCTATGTATGATAAAAAAATATCTATATACATATGTATAGTCATCTAGTACTCATAACACAAGCTCTGCTTAGTCCAAACTAAGCAGAGCTTGTGTTATGAGTACTAGATGACTATACATATATAGATATTTTTTTATCATACAGAGAAAATACCCAGAATTCCTGGAACAAATATTAGCAGATCGTACAAACATTTGTCCCGAGAAGGTGGGATTCACCTAGGCCCAAGCCTAGGTGATGCTCTGTGTGATTGTTGAACATTGTTACAAGCCTAGTTATATCTAAGTTCAGTATTTCTTCCATTTCTATTCACCCCCGGTACTTTAAGCGGCAAGCCGGCAGGTACATACAAAAATACGCCCTGCTCCAAAGAACTCACGCAAGCGGAAAGTTATTTTCAGCGCAAAATAATTCCATCATAAAAATAAGCTGTCATTTGCAAGCAATTCCTCAAACGGACGGTTGCGGTATAAGATATCAGCCGTCGAACTCGTCTGGCAATTTGTCAAGTCTCTGTAAACATGTTTCTGTGACTTGGAAGTTGATAAACAAAACGAAAGACTGCATTGCGTAAACTAGAAATGGTTTCGAGAGATTTAATCTCTACAACAGGCATAATACTAAACAAAATAAACGAAATAAATGTCATGATACAAAGTAAGGGTACCGAAAACGGCTTATTCCCAGAGGTCCACGACTCCATTGTCTTCATACAATATAGTGGTACAGAGTTTTAGAATAATTAATTATTTTACGATTGCCCAGTGAGTTTTTTCTAATAAAATTTTCAACAAAACAACTGCGATCAAAATCCGCTAGTATACAATTCACCAGTGAATTCAAATAAAAGCTCAATATCAAAACCATACAGCAAATTGTAGCCCATACGTCATAATGCGCCAACAAAGTTCGCAGTTGGAAACAATTCCCTGCCGAATCTGGGTTAAATTTCTACACAATTACACACTGTTCTCCAACGAACAAAGGCTAAATATCACTCAACAACGTGTAATTATCCAGTTGGAATATTACGTTTTTTAGTTGCACGTTTGAAATTAATTTTGCTTAATGTATGAGGGGATCAAAAGACGGAAGCTCTTGTTTTACTTTGCAAAGAACTTTCAGGCGGCATTATGTCAGCCACAATTACGGTTTTTGGTAGAGCCAGGTTAATTTTCTTGACTGCGAAGATGGTTACGGTTTCAGATGATAATAGAATAGTCTTGACCTTGAAAAAACAATTATAGGCTTAGAACAAGAAATATTAGAATGGTAGGTAGATAAACGAGGTGTATAGCCAAAAAAATCCGAAGAAAAACGTCTCATTTCCGTATTTGTGCGCATGTGTGCGTGAAAGCATTGAAGTCATAATGCTTATCAACTCAAAAATAGATTCTTTCTGACTTCAAAATGAGGAAAATTTCAAATTGTTGAATTACACCGTCAGCTGTACTAGTAACTGATTTACTTTATTATTTTCAGTTTATCGGTGTGGGTTTATAGTTACAGAAACACGCTTAACTTAAAAATGTTCTATGACGTTCTGTTTTATATTCATGTTTTTTACATTTCTAGTTTAAGTGGAAGGTTTAATACCGATTTTTTTTTATTAGTTTTCTACTTAAATACAAGCTGTAGTTAAATTCGCTTTTTATCATCGTGAACCAAGATATTTGAATGTTTCTCATTTCGTGATCATGAGCTATTTAGTGACCCGGTCCTTTGGGAGGCATGTGTGGGGCCGAAGCCAACAGCACAGAGGCCCTTTAAGAGAATTAATGTAAAGGCGAGAGCTACACATATGTATTTGAATTATTATTATCTATTTTATGTATCATACCGGACGGGTAAAAATAAACGTTTTATGCTACCTAAACAAAAACATGATAATTTATGTATAGCGTGACGCTATCTACCATTATTCCTTGAAAGCCCCATCGTTTCGTATTACATCGTTTTTTGCTGAGAAAGTTGAGGGCTGTCACTTATGTTTATTTTGTTGAATTATTATGTATGTGCCTACAAATTATTAGAAACGACAAAGTGACTTGGCTATCTAATTTTATTTGGCTTTGCTCTAGATAAAACTATTGTTTTCTCATCGTACTTTACTCACCTATAAAGTGTACACTAAAAGTTTTTTTAGTTTTTAGTTTGATGTTGCGGCAAACCTACTTTCATATGAGAACGACGATAAAAAAAACTCTACAATGTAAAAAGCAGTTCTAAATCGATCTGAATTTAAGCAATGCTTTTTTGTAAAGTAAAAAAAGTAAAAAGATTGTTATTTGCCAGAACAGATGAGTACAGAGACGAGTACAGTAAAAAAACTTGAATAAAAAGAAAAACTAACACTATCGGACTCCACTCAGCATATGCTATGGATCATACCATAGCGCTGGTCTTCCGTGGAGACCGTGAGCATTTGTATCGTCAGGCTTTTTACTAGCTTTTGTCCGCGGCTTTACGAATGTTTATCTGTAGTAAAAAGTGATTATGCTATCCAAGTAGATTTCGGCTAGGGTAACTATTTGACTGGTCAGGTGTTTTATCTTAGACCTAGGGACTCAGTCATTATGGCGGTTTTCAACCCTTTTGTGCGTTCTTTTGTGGCTTGCATACTTATGCTTGTTGCTAAAGGCACGTGTGGCCATTTCTAAATGCTGCTGACGTAGTAAGTGGTATTGAATGACCACTGGTGGGCGGACCTTGAGCTCGTCCCGCTTCATGTCCAGCGCCTCACGACGACGCTCGGTTTCAATGGTGTCTACATGTTTGATGTTGGTGAATCAGTCGTCTCTATTTAAGTCGCTGAGCACCTTTATTCTTCGACTGAGAGGGCTCTACCTTGCATCGTACCAAATGAAAGGAACATGTAATAAAAAAAATATAGTTAAAAACCCGACTACGTATTAAAAGTCTTAAACAAGCGTTCACCTATTGTCTCTATCATTTTCTTTTCATACTTAGGTAGTCGAAGGCCTTGATACCATTTGTACCCTAGGTATATGGGGATGAGTGCCTTCGACTACCTAAGTATCAAAAAAAATTTATAGAGACAATAGGTGAACACTGGTTTAAGGCTTTTGTTACGTAGTCGCGTTTTAGTTTTCTTTTTACACCTTTTTGCTGATTGCTTGAGAATCGTTAACCTCGCAAAAGTTTATTAAATAGTTTGTAAAGTACAAACAAAGACCTTTGCAACGATACGAGCATATTTACTAACATCGATATTTTCGACCCTTACTTAGAACCCGCTATCTCGTTAGACCCCATTTTTATCTGACGTCACATAGCCTATAACCAAAAAGACGAATCATACGATACCTCATTTGTTGAAATCGGAGCAGTAGTTTCAGCGCTACGAAGGAACATAAAAATCAGCTACATACTTAAATAGGGTGTCAAACTCATAACTCTCGTCTTTCGGTAGTCGGGTAAAAATGTAGCCTATATTTTCAATATTATTTGACAACCCTACATTAGAGACAATGGAATTCAGATGTGTAGCATAGATTTGCTAAATTGTTTTTCCAAGACATCACTTTAGCTTGTAGGAAAACAAATTTCGTATTACACGAGGCTTCTTTTGAATAAAATAAATCCTATGTCATATTAAAACTATGATCTACATCATATATTTAGCGGGTTTTTATTACATTTATTTACCTATTTTTGCTTATAATGTATTCTGATTGTGTAGGTTAAAATAATCGAAATTGTTAATTTTACGGTTAGGTATATTGAACAAACGCACATGCACAAAAAAAAACTGAAAATTCGTCTGACTTGGCGTGTACAAGATTTCAAAACAGCAGAAAATTTAACCGACAATTCCAACATTATCCTTACTCGATTCTAAAATTTGAGTGTTTTTTTGTAAACAAAGATCTTTATGAATGTTTGACAATAGAAGGTCTAAATTATGTATAAAAAATTACCAAATAGGTACTGATAAGAAAATAAAAAGGTAACCCCATAAACACAAACAAAAATGTTAACAACGCATAATTGCACAAAAAAGGAATAAGGTGCAAAATCGAGTTCCAAAACTGTCAAGATATGAATAGATTTATTGAATGAAAGCTAGAATTTTTCGGTTCGACACCAAAAATTGTTTCAGATATCTGTGATTTGCTATTATGATACAGGTGTAAAGTGTTTTCCACTAATATTTCTTAAATTTTGCAACCCGTTTCTTAACAAAAAATGCTGAGGATTCTAGAATGGAGTAAAGAGGGTGGAGTTTTTACTCCCGCACATAATACTAAATAATTTTAGATGAAATTTTGGCATACCTAATATTGGATAATAATGGCCATAACAAGCACAATCTCAAATCCCGAATACCACATTGCGGTTTAATACCGAAATATAGTTTTGAGGGAAATCCTACATAACCCGCCTTGTCTGTACTTTATGGGTTATCCCATTCTCTTTTATAGTGTGTTTGATATTAACCCAAACTCTTTATGCCCTTAAAGGTCCAATGGGTGTAAGCAATATGCTTCGCTAATGGCTTGCGAAATAACTTTACGTATGATTGCTTTTTGTTTCAGTTTTTAGGGTTTCGTTTCGTAAAAGTTTGGGCCCTAAAATAAAGCTGGCGATGTTTGTGAATTCGTACGTTGTTTTTGGGCATGCATAACTTTCTCCCAATGAAAATAATGTATGAAAAGGTTGTCGTTAACAAATTTCATCAAATATATACGAATATAAAAAAGCGAAAGTTTTAATGTTTCTTTTGAGGTTTGGATGTCATAGGTTTTTCTCGCCAAAACTAAAAAGCAGAAATTATGCGTAAATGGTTCATAGTTTAAGACATAATTCGATCTAATGTGTTTTGCAAGTATATTTGATTTGTATTGAGAGAAACCAGTCATCATCACATTCAGTCCGTAAATATCCACAGCTGACATAGGCCTCTCCCAATACCCCCAAAAGTCCATGTAGTTCGCAGGGGTTAGGGTAAAATTATCATCGTAAAAATCTAGTGTAAATTTGTCATCGCTCAAATTATTTTAATATTTTTAGGGCAAGTTTGTCAATGCCTACTTTTAAACCGCTACAGTTTAGTTAGCGATATATATGACCTTTTAAATGTAAAATGCAGTTATTTAACTTGTATGTCAAAGGCAAAGACAGACGAATAGCATTCCTGAGCCCGCTTCATCCATCGACTCCTCCATTTAAAAGGAACCAATGAAGAAGTACTTATTATAACTAATAATAAACGTGTAACTAATTAAAAGAAATCATATGAAGAATCAAAATTGATACAAAAAAAAAACCATGACACTGCTTAGGACATTATTTGAAACTAAATAAAACCGAGAAAATAAAGTGACTATACTTATTGTACCGTTCCTTTCCTTTTATCAATTCGTCTGTATTTTTTTTCTTTTTGTATGTACATATGTTACGCGATATCTGCGCCAATTATGGGACTGTATTTGAAAATTCTTTCACAGTTGCATAGGAAACGATCCCGGATGGGTCCCATAATTTGTTTATCCCCAGGGGATTAGTGTTTATCCGGAAAAACTTAAAATAATTGTAAAAGTAAGCGAATTTGAAGTCGGTTTATCGTTTTTTAAAATACGCCATATTATTTTAATAGAGAGACTAGACCAGTAAAAATATCTAAATATCTGTAGCTTTAGTAATGAGCTGAAAAACTTTTAGCTTGTTAGTGATAAAAGCAACTATTTACCTACTTTAGTAAGACGGAATCCACGATATTTCAATCAGATACGGTTACGTTTTCCATCAAAGTAATTTAATATCGCCCGTGACCTGCAGAGTTAAATTTATTGGCTGCAAGGCTGCGAATAAGCCTGATCTTTTGAGGAACAGCCGGCGTTATAATGCGGCCGTAAATTGTATACGTGTTTTGTAGGTACGCCGCGGATAACGACGAGGACGCAGGATGTTGCGGGTTCGAGTCCTCCTTCGAAAAATATTTGTTCTGCAGTTATTTGTTTCGGGTGTTCTGGGCTTTTATCTATAGTAAAAAGTATCAGTTATCTGGTCCCGATAATACTAGGTCTGCTTAGCTTGGGGCTAGATGATTCTGGGTGTATTGTGCGTCATTATTTATTACGTTTGTGCAATGCGCCGTTACCCCATGACCTGACTGCATTCATCACACCAACACATCATCAGCCCGTATACGTCCACTGAACATAAGCCTCTCCCCAAACGAGGCCGCAAATAGCGGTCCTGAGCCGCCTCCATCTATCGACTCCCTCCAACCGCTATATTGCTACTCTACTTTGTCATCGATCCATCGAGTAGTAGGTCTTCCTACACTCCATTGCATCGTGGTAGCCACTAGAGAACATTTACTCTCCAAAGTTTCCGGTTCTTTGAGCTATACTTGCCCATTACCACTTCAGCCTAGCTAGGCTGAATGGCTATGGCATGGCATGGCTATGGCAATGACCACTGTTTTTTATTCCTTGTGAATGCATAAAACGTGTCGGCGTTGCATCGCTTCGGCTCGCGTTTGTCTCATCCAGGCCAAGAAAACACGCATCTGATGCAAGGAATATCAAAATATAAATACGATTAGGGGATTGGTTTACCATTAGAGCGAGTACACATTAAGCGCTATAGAGCGCGCCATTACGAGCATTCTGAACAAAATCGGACCCGCCGCGCTTGGAAAGAAGCGCGCATTTGGGTGAGCACGGATGCAGGGGACCAGATAGTTTTTTAAAAGCACGTTTTTAAGAACATTGTTATTTTTAAAATATTTACATTTTCAGAGATTATTTTCTTGCCGTCAGAATTATGTGCCGCTTTTACTGAGACCCGAATTCAAGCAGATTTTAATATTGGAGCTTTCACAAATAGAGTGAACAAGTGAAACGTCTGTTCCACCTGTTCTTTAGATAATTGCAATTCGCAAGTGGAAGGGGGATGCATATAAATAATATTAAAATAGGGATGGATTGATGAAAAATAGAGAACGTTTAAAATATACAAATTCATGAAGTGCCTACAAAAAATACGTTTTATAAATTTCTGGCACAGAAAAAAACATTAGAACATAATGTGTTAAGGCCTGGGTCAGGAAGTCCCTCGAGAATGAAAGATCTGTACGTAAACTTGGATTTTTCTATTAAATTTGATGGTCTTTAAAAATTATGTTTGCTCTGCTCAAGATAGCAGAGAAGAAGAGAGAGCCTATTCGCATGGGATATAAAACAATAGAAAATTTATGAGTGGAAACGTGGAACGGTATAATGTGACTGTCAAAACTCCCATTCGTTGAAGACTTAACTGAAGCAGCAAATTATCCAGCTTGGTCTTGTATAACAAGGGATGGTGCTGTCCGCAATAGCATGTTTCCATAAAATAAAAGCGAGTGGGAATGGTATACAACAAATATACTCTCGACTTGAACGTGTCGTTATATTACTGAAACTTGGCGTGATCCTCTTTTGGTTTTCGTATATACTGGAGGCCTGGATTTTTGAGGAACGTGGATAATTATAGGAAAAAACAAAACCCATTCTCATCAGATTTTAATAATTACGTAACCTGAATCAAGCGTCGAAAAGACAATGCACAAATGATATAATGAATACGTATTTAATGTGGTAAAACTAAAATTATTAATCCTGAATCTAAATTATAAAAAGTATCAATAATTGTGACCTTATCTCTGAAAGCAATTTCTTTCAGGCAACCAATTCGATTTTTATATGAGTCTTCGTTTCGGTCAAAACACTTAACTATTATTAACATATTGATGATATCCTATATTTCAAAGAAATTAAATAATATCCCAAAAATTTACGAGTCCAGCGGGACTTGAACCCGCGACCTTCCCCTGTGATTACCCTAAGTGCGGGCTTAAGTACTTATAATACAGTTACAGACACAGTTTTTAAACTTTTGCAGATGGCATCGTTTCCACTTTGAAACCATGCATCCATTTGTTATTTTGTTCCTCAATAAACGACTTATTTATTTATTTATTTATTTATTGAAGCCCAACTTACAGAAGGCTTAAAATCTACATATCATATGTTATATTTAATCTATGCAGAAGTAGGGGGTTCAAAAATAGCGAGCTACATAGGCATATATGTAGTTTATTAGGTTGATTTAAAATAAATCGGCATAAAGTAGTCAGTTTCGTCCATTATAATCATCCCAGTTTAGTCTTCTTACACATTATTGTTTACACATTACACAAATATTGTAACACAATACAAAACCCTCTCTGCGTCTGAATAAACATACATACATAAATAGGGTGCCAAACTCATAACCGTCCTTCGGTAGTCGGGTAAAAAGTGGCTAGTTTGCACTTAGCCTAAAGTTATTAAACTTTCGGATTTGAAAATTTTGCGACGTGACGTACAAAATTCAGGTAAAACAAAAGTCGTTGTTTTTGTGATATTCAGGCTTTCGTAGGATATGGTTGGGGACAAACTTTGTTTTGTGAATAGGCTATGAATCGGTTTAAAACCATACTTTCTTAATTCTTTGTCAAGAGATTCTTAACCGGGGTAGATATTCTTAACCAGGGATTAGAATTTTGAGGTTGGGCTTGGTGTTTAATATTTTGGATGAGATTTTAGACGGCATCAATCGTTCGCGTACTATCCATCCACATAACAAGTTAAATTGAAAAATAGAAGTGATATTATCTACAACATTCAAGTGGGGTCAGTTGTAAAAAACATTAAGAGTTCAACAATACATTTTTGCATCTTTTAACAGGGACATAATTTTCCTAAAAGCTGCGTCAACATTTTTACATTACGTCCCAACGTGTAAACTTCACAAGTATTTGATTAAGAGCGCTTCTCTTAAGTGGGTGGGTCTTTAAGGACTCTTTGGAATAAGTTAATCAGGCAAATTCATAAAGTGCCTAGCTTGTATAAATAACTTACGTTTGATAAGTAGATAGGTATACATACCGTATCTTTACAATGATACAGAGTAAATTTGATTTCTTACGTTTTTCAGGAATTC
Source organism: Eupithecia insigniata (assembly GCA_947859395.1). NCBI lineage: Eukaryota > Metazoa > Arthropoda > Insecta > Lepidoptera > Geometridae > Eupithecia > Eupithecia insigniata. The sequence continues at coordinate 4,460,342 of OX402009.1, read as the reverse complement.
ATCTTACCATTACTATTTGGTTTTAAGAACTACAAGTAAATTGAACTAATAATTCTTGACGCAGGCTATCGTGCTTTGATGCGCGCTTTGATATCAATGTAAAGGTCGTTTGCTGTTCAGATGAGCACGCGCTTTCATCGCAATTGCACAATTTTTTTTTATCAGACTGACAAGTGCTCGCAACGCGCATTAGTGCTCGTCATCTGAACTGTCTCAAAATTTGATCGTGCGTTGACGCGCGTCATCGAGATGTTACATGTGAAATTGGCCTTACGTTAACATGAAGTATGCATAATATGCTGAAGGCTAATAGAAATTTCTATCAACTATGTATCTTACAAACTTGATATAACTTCAACCGTCTATAGAACTGATTAACTATGCAGAAATCGAAATGTAAGCCGACCAATGGCAATGGCAAACAAATCATTTGCTAGTCTAGTAAAGCACAGAGATCCCGCATAGTTACGTCTAGTCTAGACAATAGCTGTCCTACGCGATCAATTATACATCTGTCTTAGCTTGAATAATGAAAACGATATCTATACTCCGTCCAAAAGCAAGATACAATGTATGTAAACATTGCCTTCATAGTTTACATAAATATCACCTTCTTGTTGTTAATGTTTTGCTACTCGTAGTTAATTTGCGCTCTTATCTACAATGATAATGTAGACACGGTTTAATAAATAATGAATAAATATTATTTATTATTAGTTTTTTTTTAATCAGCCTCTGCTATTGCACTAGTGGACATAGGCCTCCCTTACTTGCGCTATAACGCCCTATCTTCAACTTACCGGATCCAGCATCTACACCACATTATTTCGCAGATCGTCACACCACCTGGCCGGAGGGCGTCCTACACTACGTTTGCCAAGTCGTGGTTTCCACTCAAGAACACGTTTACACCTGCGGTTGCCGATTCTTCGCAGTATATGGCCGCCCATTACCACTTCAGCTTGCTAATTCTTTGAGCTATGTAACTTTGGTTCTCTGTCGGATGTATTCCTTACGAATCTTTCATATAAATCCCGAGCATAGCTTTTTCCATAGCTCGCTGACTGAGCAACTTTGAACTGGTGGACTGGTACTCGTACTACAGTGAATGTCCGCGTCTCAGATCCGTAGGTCCATTTCATCAAGCTGCAGAGTCTCGCAGATCGTTAGAATCAGAATCAGAATTAATATCTTTAGGCTTACAATATAAGCACTTAGACAAGTCAAATTTTATTCTATAAATAGTTATAAATATAGTTATTATTATGAAAAAAGAAACAAGGTGTTAAGGGTTTTCTCTCCACAAATTTTTTCTTTGGTTTATTCCTTAACTCAAATATTAGTATCTAGTAATCCGCCCGGATTCGCACGTGTAGAAGAGCATCTTATGCCTGCATTATACATACATATGTATGTATAATGCAAAGTAAGCTTTTTTTGGGCCACACATTCGAAAAGTACGTATTTTTATCGGCACGTTTACGCCTTCGGCAGCACCGACAGCGGCAGGGACGCTTTCTTACTTACTTTTTCCTTCTCAATAAATAACAGTTTTCCCGTGGCAATTTACTGATGAACTCCCCGCAATTTTCCATGAGACCGAGCAGTGTCTTAAAACTGTCCTTAAAAGATAGAAGCCATCGCGGACTTTTTTGTAGATCTATAACAGAGGAACATCCTAACATGAATTGTTTTGTTATAACTCAAAGGGATTACACTGCGCTTTCAATGAAAGATCCCAGGTGTTTTGACTTTTTCCAACACTTCCAACAGTTATTGTTATATTTCAACCAATTTACACAAAACCTTGACAAATTATATACCTACTTAAACCTTTCTCATTAATTACTCGACCGATTAGTAAAAACCGCTTGAAAATCCGTTAGTTGGTTTTTGAGTTTATCGCGAACAGACAGAGAGACAGACGCGGCGGCGGAGGATTTTGCTTTATATGCAGTGATATACATAACTCAAGTGTGGTTTTAATTTATACTCATACTCATTTATTCGCCGTAGAAGCACAGGGCACACTTGGATAAGTCAATTTATATAGTTTACAATAAATAACAGTCTGCTGTTAGCTCAATTGTTTCAATTGTAAATTCTAGTATAATTTGTTTATATTAATTGATTGTTATTTTCTTTGTTTACAATAAATGGTGCTTATAATATTATAATTCAAAGTCACAAAACAGACATGACAGGAAAACAATCAAAAACTTAGGTTTCTTGAAAAATGGTATTAAGGTTTGTTGTAAAATGTATTTTTTTTTTAAATAGTAAATTAATAATAAATTGATCAGCCATTATTAGTCTGAACAGAAGACAATGAAACATACTTTGATTGGCAATTTAGTATATAAACTAACAATAATCAGAATCTAATACCTAGATCTGATGTCGTCAACTAGAGCAGTCTGATTGGATTCCAACATGGTGATTAAATATATTGTAGAGCTTTGGTAAAAGCTACTCTAAACTTGAGAGATAGAGTAGAATGTTCGCATTGTGAAGCCTAACTTAATAGGTCTTAGGTTTCTTTAGTACTTTATTTTATCTAGGCTCCTCTACAGCCAGTTTCTCATCTATATTAAGTTTTGAGCTCTTTAGGGAACCGCTAACCGATTTCTTATGGCCGTCCGGCCGTCATCAAATGGTTTTATACATCATAATGTTTTAAATAGGGCTTTAATATGCATACCAGGTTGTCCGGCAGAGATCACGCTTGAGCGATAAAACTACCTATTGTCACTTATGTTGTTTTTGTCTCATTTGTAAACTGTTTTCTAGTTTTAAGTGTGCAATAAAAGTATTTTCTATCTATCTATCTAATATCCAAAAAGAGTTTCGACAAATCATTATTTGAAATACATGTAGAAAACATACATGTTGAAATATATGTAGTTAGCTATTTTGTTTCCACTTATATATTGTACATGGGTAGTTTTATTTTCTGATATCGTTAAATACGGATTTAAATATCCAGAAAGAGTTTCTTAAAATCATTTATTTATTTTAACAAATTAGCCATTTTGTTTCCTCTAATATAACACGGGTTCGGTAATTCAACGATTTTCATAGTTAGATACTAGGGATTGTAAATGAGAATAGTCTTTTTAAATTCCCGAATGAGTATTTACCACAGAGAACGATTCTCTCCTAACGCAAGACATAAGTCTATAAAGTTTCGAGAATCGTCGTTTTAAATTCCAAGACAATCCTGAGTGCAATACCGAATGGATTTAAAAATACCCGAATGAGTATTTACCACACAGAAACAATTTTTTCCTACCATAAAACCCTAAGCCCCTTATTCATAATGGTCTGCTAACTTAAAACAGCTGCTAAGCAGTATTATTTCTCACTCTGACTTATGTCAATAGAAGAAGACAGACTGAGAATTAGCAATGCTCTAAGTAAGTAGACTATTATGAATAAGGGGGTAAGTCTATACAGTTTTGAGAATAGTCTTTTTAAATTCCAAGACAATCCCGAGTGCAATACCAGATGGATTTAATTCGAAACGAGATGCGTTCTATTCCCAGCGGGCGTACAATTTATAACAATTGCGGAGACGGGCGCCGTCACTCTAATACTGATGAATCGACCTGTCTCCACTCGTAAGCTTGTGGGACATTTGATGTTCGGTGTGGTCACTTTGTTCTAAGCTACTGTATTTGTTTGCTTACGTTGGTAAAACGAAGCATCGCTTTAGGGGTAAAAAAATCCTATACCTAGATTTTTTTGTTACTAGGGTTACCTATACTCTTGCCTGGAGTTTTTTACCCTTAACTCTATATTGAATGAATTTCTAAAAGCCGCTATTTTGCACAAAAATTCTTTTTTATGTAGCAAAAAGTGGGGAATCCCTTTATCCAGTAGGTACGGGTTATATAATTTTTTTGATCAAACATGTTTTTTCTGAAGGTCAACATTAAATTTAGAAATACCGAAATAATGAGTATGTATTAGCATTGCCATACAGCGGGGCAACGCAGCCAACGTCTTGGGGACGCTTCCGACTGGTATTGATATTGACCAATTGAGCTACGTGTGGATTGTTCGCATCAGTCTGCAGTTAGCTTAATTGTTTCAATTGTAAATACTAGTTCTAATGTCTTTTATTTGAATCTAATTTTCTTTGTTCAGAAAGACATATTGTCTGATAAAAAGAAATACCTATGTTATTAGAATTAATATTTTTACGAGTAAATCGTGGTAGGTATTTTTAAGGCTAAAATATTACCTAGGTACCCATAAAAACATTCCAAAAGATTTATATATCCATATCCCGAGGGAAAAAAGTCATAAAAATGTAACTTTATAGGACAACAGACCTTTTTGTTAAATTAGGTGTTCCTCGTTTACCCTTAGGCCTAACATATCACGACTACATCCAGGCCGTAAAGCTTGCTATTAATGTACGGGTTGAATAACGTTCTGGATACGTTCTAACGTAGATTTTAATTGTAAAAAAAATCCTAGTCGATTAAGGCTCAACTAATCTCGACTAATCTCGACCTAAATAGCGTCACCGCCAATTTATTTTATTATAACGTTAAACAAAGGAATTTGAGAAATCAAAATTAGGCAGTTTCTGATAGCTATCATAAGCTTTTTTTTAATGTCTCTATAATAGGCTAGTTTCCTGAAATATTCCCAAAAATATTCAACACTAATTTTTCTTTTGTCAATTAAACAAAAAATTACGAAGTTATGGTGCGTTGGAGTTCTGCGTGACGTCACACCTTGGTCCACTTTTTACCACGAAGTGACGTCATGAGCCCCCTCTCACGGACTTTGATCTTTATCAATTTTGATTGATTTGATAAAGCAAAAAATAAGTGTTATATATTTTTTGATAATCTAACTGACGGACTAATTAGAATTATTATTTTTTTACCTAGGAAACATCCCTATTGTTTTATTTTGTTATAGTTTAGGAAGATATGTGAAAACAGAGTTTGGACGCCAAAAAGAGCAACATCGCATCTCTTCCTAAGCTATACAAAATAAAACTATAACAGATGAATAAAAAAAAGCTTACGTATCACATATTGCCCAATTTAGATTTTTGAAATGTGTTTGTTTAATAATAAGATAAAATAGCATGACTATTCCTAGCCCCTCACGAGAGACGCACTTATTCCCAACGTCTCACTAAAAGAATTCTTAACGTCTCACTAGAGTAAAAATACCGTGATTCTCGGCTATTTGATGACGTCAAATTGACAGAAGCAAAGCAAATCACATTATTTTCCCATTTGTCATCCAATTTCTTCTACAAATAATGAAGTACAAAAGTCAGAAGCTATCTACGTTTCTTATTTCTCTAATGGTAGCGATCCTAAAACAATAACGTACCCTTATAAATATAATGGGACCTTTGTTGTTATTCCATTTGGACATTTAATGAATGGAATTACGAATTATCTACGAATATTTACAGCCAACGTCACAGGAATAATGTCCTCATGGAATTAATACTATTAAGTGTGATCGTCACGGGTTGGCGCGAGATATAATAATTTTTAGATTTCATTTTTTTCTGCGTTTTACAAATAATAAAATTAACGGATAAGTAATTTGGCGCAAATCATAAAATATTTTCTATGAACTCATCATAAAACCAATTTCTATTTAATTTTAATTTGGACGCATTTGTGAAAATATAGATTTTTAGCCCAAAATCTCTCATTTTCCTAAATGCTCTAAAACAACCAAAGTTCGTTTTTTCATAAGTAAATAGAAAATGGCTTACAATTTGCGCCAATATACTTGATTTATTCCTTGAAGAAAGCAGAATAAATCAAACCTACAAAAAAAATTGAATCTCGCGCCAACCCGCGACGATCCACCGGCAGTTTATATCATACTAGCGTTTATTATTATTTAGTATAAATAAACAGCGATGTGTCTAGTCTAAAATACGTATTTAAAAATAAATTAAATATAATGCGTAAAAAATCAAATTCATTGAATTGTTTTTAAAAATAACAATCAAGAATATAAATAAATTAGAACTCTACTATTTATAATGGAAACAATTGAGTTAACTTTACATAACCCAAACGCGATGTAAAATTTTTGTACGCAAGCCACGACTTACAAAACCAAAATTCACTTGATTGCGTCGAGTTTCAGATGTAAGCAATATTTATCGGAAGGATCTCAAATCCAATAATAATGTAAATTGCGTATAAAAAATTAGTTCTACTAGATATTCTTTCCGGCTCTTGTTGGGGGCACGTAAGGAGGCCTTGAGGCTATGCCTCTTTGCCCCGGCTTCAACACGCTGGGTGGCTACCCCTCAGGTCCTTGAGTTGTAAAGCAGAATGCTCTTTTCTGCTTCTCTTCTTCGTCGCATTCTTCATTACTGAAGGTCGTGCCCGTTTTGAAATGTCTTCGTCGATGAGTTGACCAGCTGCTTCCACGCCACCCTATCTTCGGTTTGTCTTATAGCAGTACTCACTGGGAGCCCCGTGATCTCCTTCACTATGTCAGACCAGCAGCTAGGCGATCATCCTTGTGGTCTTTTCCTATCCACTTTTCCCACTACAACTAGTTTCTCCAGGTTATCCGGGCTTCGTCTAGCTATGTGACCAAAGTAGCTGAGAACACGCTGGTAACAGATGGTAGAGAACCTCGTTTTAATGTTCAGCTGCTTGGGAATTGAAACATACGTTGGTTTTTTTTCCGTCCAGGGTATCCACAGTTTTCTTCTCCAGCACCATATTTCGAAGAGGATTCAAGGCGGCAAAAGAGTGATTTTTATGTATGGGCGGTTTGTGTACAAATATTCTACATCCATCATTTGGAATTTGTATTGGTAAAAAATTAAGAACAAGCGATATGTCCCTACTATAGAGTTTTTCATCAAAAACCAGTTCATAGCTATTTTGTTGGTCAAAGCAAGTTTTTTTTGCGAAGGTAAGAAGCGGTATTGCTAATCAAAGCATTACTCAAAAGGTTCATTTCCTTTGTTTCCGGAATTCGCGTTTCCTTGTTCTTTTGTGATTACAGTGAAGTAGCTAAGTTAAGATAATAATTTTGCTGTTATTATTTTCTGGTTCAAGACAGTTCCGGAGAAAATTGTATAAGAAAAGGGATACTTAACAAAAGGAGAAAGGTCGTTATTTTCCATAAGAACAATCATTACGAAAGGAGTCGATGGATGCAGGCGGGGACCGCTATTTGTGGCGTCGTATGTCCAGCTGTGGAAATGTCTGGACTGAAATGATAGAATAGAATAGAATGTATTTTTATTTGTTATCAGACTTACACCGAATCTATAGGTACTTATAATACATAATAAACTTAGACTAAGAGCAAACATATTTGAAGTGCATTTCCAGTAACAAAATAGCTCTGCCTCAGCATGTGTTGGTTGACTAGCAAACTAGCAACCAACACTGGTCTTCCGTCAGAGCCTCTTGCTGGCTGATGGTGATGAATCATGACGTTAAAGGTTGACGATATGTTTCAGACAAATGATTTAGGGTATGGATGAATCTAAGGCTAGATCATAATCCATTCAAGTAGGTAGGTTTTTAATCACACTAATATAATAAATGTGATAGTTTGGATGTTTAGCTGTACGGATGTTTGGATGGATGATTATCCTCTTAACGCTAAAACTACTGAATGGATCGAGCTGAAATTTTGCATAGATGTAGTTCTAGGCCTAAAATAAAACCTTAGCATCGATTTATTCAAAAAATCAGTTACCATGGAATAGAAATAACTTTTAAACTTTTCTATAAAAACAAAACGTGCAAAGCCGCGGGCAGAAACTAATGTTTAATAATTAGTTAATTCGTATCTAGAGGGAAAAGTTATCCACGAGTATATTTCGGTTTTGCAGAGTGTTTGCGTGTTTTTTAATGTATCCTTAGCCCAGCGTTATACTCGTGCATACATATGTAAACTCTTTTTTTTTCCAAGTACGTTTGAAATAACAGAAATAACTGTCAGTTGTTTGATTTGAATGACAGGACAACGTCTGTCAGGTCAGCTAGTAAAAAAAACTTAGACTACAGATCGGGATCGAACCTCAAACCCACAATCATGGGATCAAGATTCAAAGCAACCCCCACTCGACCAACAACGTACGGTGTAAGACAAATCACCAACAGATCTCTGTTAATTATAGCATAGACATTAGTATGCGGCCAGCGTCTGTTTCCCTCGACAATACCCGTCCCTAATTATTACTATTGATCAACAGAACCGTCCGGACATAATCTTCTTTTATTATTTTTGATTATACTCAGTTCTAGAATAGCTTGTTGATTTATACCAAACTAGCTGCTGCCCGCGCCTTGGCCCGCGTTTTATCGGAATAAAAAATAGCCTATATGTTATTCCAGGTTCCAAGCTATACCCATACCAAATTTGAGCCTAATCGGTTCTATAGTTTTTGCGTGAAATAGTAACAAATATCCATACACCCATCCATACAAACTTTGACATTTATAGAAGGAAGGAGTTTTTTTAACATTAATTTAGGTCACCACACGCTCGCAAAGCAATATGATGAGCTTTATCACATTATTATTATATGTATTTTGCTTATTATTTTTTTGTTATTATAGTGCTTATGCCCGCACTTTGGGTAATCTTAAATTTAAATAATATCCCAAAAATTTACGACTCCGGCGGGACTTGAACCCGCGACCCTCCTCTGAATACGAGGATGCGCTAACCAACTGCGCCACGGAGGCAAGTACCCGACCTGTCGAAAATCTTTGCGACTTACTTACGGCGCTATAGTCCGTAAAAATTTTTTTTTTTTTTATCTAACTTTACTTGCAAGCAACAGCTTGAATAATTTGATGGGATCCGAATAGGCAGTAAAAAAATATTAAAATCAAAAGTGTCCGTTGGGACACTGTGTCCTAATAAATTTTGTCCGTATCGTCAGCAACTCGAATTTTATAACTGAGTATAATCAAAATATAATTCTAGGTTTTTTTAACCGGCAAATCTAGAACTAAGTTTAATCAAATCAGAATTATAGTTTAAAAAAAAAAAAAAAAATTACAAACTAATGAAATACTATTAGTTTTTTATCGACACTGTTTTTATTGGAGCAAATCGTAGAAGCTTGAAACATGGATCCGTTTTCATAACTTTAATTCTTAATTTAATTCGTCTCTTCCATTTTTGACCCCAATTTGACCCTTTTTCGCTGTGCCTGTGCTATGCGTTTTTTGTTTATGAGATTAACTTAGTATCCGTCATTGTAAAGTTTTCATTGGCTTCTTTCCACCACATCCAAAAAAGATTCCCAATCGCATCCAACACCTTTAATTCAATATACAAATTAATTCCCACTGACATCCACGAAATTTTGTACAGACAACATAAGCACGGCTTCTGGGTTTTATTTATTTGTATCACGATAACGATGTTCAAACTTCAAGTTGCAAGTCTTAAATAATAAATAAAATAAAAATCGTTTATTTCAGCACCAATATACACAAACTTCAAAATTTATACAGTGCATTTAAAATTGATATAACAATTTAACATTTATCGGCCCAAATTACACATTAAAATTCAACCTATCTAAAAACTGTACATTTCATAAATATAAAATTAAAATTAATGTCTAAATATAAATTGTGTAAAGTAGGTGTAATGCTTGGCTCTACCACAATAATAAATATCATTATACGTTAGTACTATGAATTTGAGTCATACATTCTTTAAAGATTTGAGAATTTTTATGATTACCTTATATTCACAATAACAATACCTTGGATTCTAGAACTTAGAAGCCCATTGAATAGAATAGAATAGAAATACATTTATTTATAACAACCTTATACTATATAATAGGTATATATATAGTTGTTATAGAAGGGTCCTAACTCAGCTTAAATGCTGGCTAAGCTCCCGTAGGAGGCCAAGCCAGCGCTGGTCTTCCGTTAGAACCCGTACAGGTGATGTCACGAACAAGCCTACGCAATGACTAATAGGTACATAGAGTAATAAGTACAAAGAGAATTCAAATAATAAGAACTAAATTAAGACAGTTTAAAATACAGTTTACAGTGAAGCGTACTTATAGGTGTACGTAAATAAATAGCAAATAAAAACATCATGTGAGTAAATAAATAGCAAATAAGAAATAAATTAATGCAAACATTAAATACAATCACAAATTTTTAATATTTTATAAGAAAACATACTCCCGGCTATAGTGCTTACTATTCTCATCCATTAAATTGTATCAATTTAACCAAAAAATGGCGTAGCGTGTATGGGGGAGGCCTATGTTCAGCAGTGGACGTGTTATGATGATAATAAAATCAAAAAGATGTTCGGGGTGTGTGCGTGCCTGTATGATGTGTGTGTTTTAAGGTACTCCTGAGGACAACGGTCTCGTAGGAGTCCGGACAACAGGAGCTACCCAAGGTTGTTTGTGTAATAAGTGTGTAGTAAGTATAAATATACCGATTGTGTGTTCATGTGTGTTTGTGTGCGCGAGTAAAATATGCGTGGGTATGTGTGTGTTGCAAGGTACTCCTGAGGACACCGGTCTCATGAGAGTCGGGCAACAGGAGCTACCCAGGGGTGTTTGTGTAGTAATGCAATGACGTTTGCGTTTGCTACGTTGCTCCTACAAGCGATACTCAACGCAGCGTAAAAAATAGCCCCGCAACTCGTCCCGGGGATGACGGAAAATCCGATGAAGGAACTCTACCGGAGGAAGGCCAACAGCTTCTGTCCTGTCTTCTATATTCCGTGACATCACGAAACGGCTCTGTTGGAAGACCAGCGTTGGTTGTACGCACTAACTAACCCATGCTGAGACATTGTTTTGTGACTCTAGCAAACTGTTTTATTTTCTATGTTCATTTCATTATAATTGTTTGTGTCTGAGTTACAAATAAACGTTTATATTTCTATTATTTCTTCTTTATGTGTATTTTTGACACCCGCACTGCACTCTTGAGTCTCAGGAGACCCTTTGTTTCGCATTGCATTACTAACTACATTACGCCCTATAATGTACCATTTGGACAGTACCCGGCTTTATGATCTGTTCTTATTTAAATTTCTTGTTTTCAGATTATGGCGTTCAACTGATTATGACTATGGTAAGCTTAATAAAATAACACTGTAAGCTTAGATGTAATCTACTTAATTGCAAATTGACTAAATATATCACGACCGAAGTGGTGCGGCGGGCGAAGGTCCAACTGCGACGCAGGAGATTCCCGCCTTGAGACAAATGTTTGTACGATCTGAAAATTTTGTTCAAGTTGTTTTGGGATAAAGTCATAAAAATTTATCCAAAAATTCTATCTGTGTAATGTGTATCAGTCATCTAGAAAGAAGAAAGAAAGAAAATTTTATTTGTAACCATACATAGCATAATACGACATAATTACAATCAAATTTTTTGTACACATAACACGAGCTCTGCTTAGCTTTAGATTAGATTATACTGCGTGGATTGTCCAGCATTATTTATTTATTATAATTTACTAGCTGTTCCTCGTGGATTCCCTCGCGTTAAATTCGAATTTCACACAATAATCCCATTAATGTCCCATAGGGATTTGATGTTTTACCAGGATAAAAAGCCTGGTAGTTTATTTAATCTTATGTAACACATAAAAAAATATAGTTAAAAACTAAAACCCGACTACATAAAAGTCTTAAACAAGCGTTCACCTATTGTCCATAACATTTTCTTTTGATACTTAGGTAGTCGGAGGCACCCACCCCATATACCTAGGGTACAATTAGTAACAAAGGCCTCCGACTACCTAAGTATCAAAAGAAAATGCTATGGACAATAGGTAAATGCTTGTTTAAGACTTTTATTGAGTCGGGTTTTAGTATTTAACTATATTTTTTTTACCATACATATATCGATACCATATACGTATGTATATCGATACATTTTTTCATTTGCCCATCCCTAGATGACCCGTTGCCATGGTAACAAATAAATAGTTTCCATGCCAACAGCTGTAAACGAGAGGTCTCCATGGCAACGGGTGTGTCATCCTTCACTCATCACATCAAACTAAATTAAACTCGAACTGTAACTAGATGTCGTCTCTTGCAAAATTTTATCGCGCTATCGAAGTGTTCCAGGTGTAATTTACACCCAGCTATCTCTTAAGACCCTCAATTTTGTCTGACACCATATAGCCTATAACCATCAGGGTAATGAGACGAATCAATCGATACCTCACTTGTTGAAATCGAAGTAGTAGTTTCAGCGCTACGTGGGAACAAAGAAATCGGCTACATACATACATACATACATACATACAATACATACATAGGGTGCTAAAATCATAACCCTCCGGTAGTCGGGTAATTACAATAATACACAGGATGGAGAGTAACACAGACAAGTAGTCTATGTTACTCTCCATCCTATGAACTAAGTCTGCCAAAAATCAAGTCGATTGGTTGCTTAGTTAGGGCGTGAAGTAAGGAGAAACAAACAAACACACAGTCGTATTTATAATATTAGTTAAGATTATCACATTTATATTGAAACCTAATGTTAATACATTAGGGTACATTAGGTACATAATGGTAATCCATTGTGTACTATTTACTAATCACTCGATTACTAAGCTAAACAAGAAAGCAAAAAACGTCTAGACGAAACTGCCATGTTTTTTTACTGAAGAGGACAACTTTTATGGCAAAGCGGAAACGGCTGCCAAGAAATAGTTTAATCACCATCAAACTGCTGGCAAAGATTCATCGATTTCTTTATGGAATTGAGGCTGTGTTTTTATCACGGGAAAGTCATAAAAATGACAATTTTAACACAAAAAAATAAATTAGTTGGTAGTGGATGAAGCCAAAGGCTCTCTCGGGGGAAAACAGAATAAGAAAAAATTCTGGTGTTTTTTTCATTAGTGTTCAGGTTTTTCCTTTGATCTCTGTTGGTATAGGATCTTGACATACTTCGTCGTATGTGTATGATACGGATCCTTATCCTAATTTTTATGCTATAAAACTGTATGAAAAATAAAGTGAATGAATGATTTTTCATAGAACAGAAACATTTTTATAAAACATTTAAATATCTCGACGAGAATAAGCTGCCAAAGTCACTCATCAACCGTTACAAGTACGTAAGCGTCGCGGTGTGATAAAATTGATTATTTACTGATTATTCATTGAATTTTGTTAGAAATATGATATATTTTATTGTTTTTTTACGAATTTATGTTCAATTATAGTAACGAAAACTGAAATAACCCAAATCTCTTTCTTCTTTAAAGTCTGTCAACCCAGCGGGAATTTAGCTCTTGGCCTAAGCTAAATTCCCGCTGGGTTGACAGACTATCTTTATCCCCATAGAGATCGTTTCATACATGTAGACTCTGTCAACATGTACATAGATACTGCACTGTTATATTTCCTTGAGTTCATCTAATGTTCATCAAATAACTCTAGAATCTAGTCTCCAGCTCAGTAAAAAATCCAGAATTTTCGGAAAAGAAATTAAAAATATTTGAAAATAATCTTAGCACCTTTTATTTTATAGCATAGCAAACCGAATCAGATCCCAGTACCCCCGGGATTTGTTTCAACTTTCAAATCGTTTATCCAAGAGTTTCAGCCGAAATACATTAATACATGTCGTGTTTAAGCCCGCTGGAATCTGCGCAACATCTGTACTTGAGGGACCCACGTCGGGGTCTAAAGGACCCCTTTTAGTGGTAGGGTAATAAATCAAATGGTAATGATAGTCACGTTTTTACTGACGGCATCGTAAGGGTACTTAATTCTCCGTTCCTGAAGTTTTACTGCGCCTTGTAGTGGATTTATACGATTTTGAATGGCTTTATGTGTTTTGGGATCCCGTATTCACTCATAAAAACCCTGTATGTTTATTATATTATCTGGTTTTTGATATAAGGTTCCGTAATTCTAAACTTATTACGTTATAATTATAACTCAGAGTAAATTCTCTGTAGGTATTAGTTCTTACGCATGTTTAAAATTAATATAATTATAATAGTTTTAATTCATAGTGTACGTTGAAATACATATATATATACATATAAATAGTTTAAATTCATCGTGTACGTTTTTTTTTCTTTAACTAGCTTAATCTAAGCTCCTACACTTTTTCCCAATACTTACCGCCTTTATAGTCTATGTTTGATTTTCTTTTTATGATGTCTATGTTTCTGAACCCAATAAATCAACTATCTATCTCAAATTGGCTATAAAGTCTTAGGACTTTATAGCCAATTTTAATCTTATGAAAATTTTCTCTAAACTAGCTTTATGACAAAACTAGCTGCTGCTTGTGCCGTCGCCCGCGTTTTATCGGAATAAAAAATAGCCTACATGTTATTCCAGGTCCCAAACTATACCCATACCCAGCCTAATCGGTTTAGTAGTTTTTGCTTGAAAGAGTAAGAAATATCCATACATCCATACATCCATCCTTACAAACTTTGACATTTATAATATTAGTAGGATAAAAAAGACAAGAGCTGTGTAGCTATATAAATCTCTAGAGGTTATATAATAATCTGCTTTTAATCGTATTTTCTTAAAGAAAATTCTTTCAAGCTGGATTTTATACGGTGTCTCCTAGAGAAAGTTTCTAAGTAGACCTGGTATTCTAGAATTAGTTTGAAAATTACGCCGATCTCTGAGTATTAAGGTGCAAGTAGTAAACTACTTTGTAAACTATAAAAAGAAGACAAGTGAGAGTTTTCACTCGAAAGTTTCCTTTTTATCGTTGACTAACGTGTTTCCACGGATAATCTCAATAGATCCATCGACTAGATCTATGAGAGATCTATCGATTTTTTTTATTCTCCATGTACCGAATAATTGTGGGTAGTATATCATCATCATATCAGCCCATACACCTCCACTGCTGTACATAGGTCTCCCACATACATTCAATATAATTATTACAACCGTTTAAATTTCATGTATTTCTTCTAGAAGTAGAGTAGGTAGATTTTTACTCTACCTTCGAGGCGTGGTTTATGTTTTTCGAGTGTTTTTTATATGGTTAGCGAAAACTCTTTATAACCTACAAGTATCAACTACTACTGAAGCGATTTCGATAAAATGAGATAGCAATATTTTTGTCTAATCCTACTTAATGTTATGAAAGTAACTCTGTCTATCTGTTACCTTTTCACGCCTAAACGGCTGAACGGACTTAAATGAAATTTGGCAGGGAGGTAGATGGTATCCCGGGGACGGGCATAGGGTACATGAAAAGCGCGTGTGAAACCGCGGGCAGCAGCTTGTCTCTTATATGTTTTTTAGCTACATTCTGTAGGACAATGAGCTGAGGTTGAGATAGGTACCTAATTAGCCACGCACATAGGTAAAGACCAATACTTTTCCTACCCTTGGGAATCTACTACGCGATGACCATGTTATGTTTTAAGAAAATTAATCCCAAAGGCTGTTAACTTATATTGATGTTTATTCTTGGTTAGGTATATTTTAGTATTTGTCTCTTATTTGTATAATGTGTGGTGCTATAAATAAATTATTAATTATTTTCTACTCTTCTTCTTCTCTAGTACTTTGCCCTCTCATTTGGAAGAAGTGATAAATCGATACCAAGACGGATTTTTATAGTTTTCAAACGAATCTCTTGATAAATTTACTATTTAAATTATGAAGAAAAATTCAATACTGTTTCTTTAAAAAAAGCTACATCGCGTTAAAAGCAGCTAAAACATGTCAACATGCGTTTGGTCCTTTGTTTGAAACTAAACAAAAATCATAATAATGTTTTAAAAGTAAAGTAAATAAAATATTGGTTTTTTCTTTTATCTAGCATTTTAATACGGACTTAGCGAACTACTAACAAAGTCTGTTTATGAAGCTCTAGAGAGTGACTTGCATATTTAAATAACGAGAAAGAAATTACATTTAGCTGAGAAACTTCAGTTCTATTATAATTAGAATAATAAAAGAGTTATCAATGAGCTTAGTTGCAGACAACTATATTAATTAAAAAGTTTCATTTATATAAGAACAGCTTCAAGGATTTGTCTTTTTCTTCTGTAAAATAACGTACATCGTAAATAAATCATTCATTATCTGGCGGGCCTTTGTCATTGCTAACGAACCAACTATTCTCGAACCGAATGGGCTGTTGCGTGACGATAGGAAGAGGCCCGACGTATTGCCATACAGCATGCAGCGAGGCAATGCAGCCAGCATCTTGGGGGCATCTCCGACTGGTATTGATATGGGTCAGTTGATCTACTTGTAGATCATTGTACCTGTCTGCAGTTAGCTCAATTATTTCAATTGTAAATACTAGTGCTAATTTGTTTCTATTGTTGGATTGTTATTTTCTTTGATAATAAATATTTATCATTAAACTGTTAGCTAACTTAGTTGTTTATGAGAATCACTCCCAACCGTGCCAACGGTCTGTCCCCCGAGGAATTGGTTGGGCTTAAATTGTAGCGTCACTACGAGGGCGATTGGTAATAACGTCGATTGAACCTAAGATACTCTCAGACACAGCAATAAATGCCCAATCAATTTATAGTAGGTCAGGTGAAATAAAACAAAAGGTAAAAAAACAATTGACAGGCGACTATAACACAACTGTCGTATGTGGTGTATTGTTATTTCGACCCACAGCTTTTCACCGCCTTTTTTTTTAAATGTTTCAGTTCGTAATAAATTTGAATTTCTATTTACAATCACGGATGATAACGAATTTCAATGAAAGTTTATTATGTACAAGGTACATTCTGCCCACGGTTTTGCTCGCGCTTTTCCGGTTTATAAAGTAGCCAAATTTCAATAATATTCGTTCAGCCAATTAGGCGTCAAAGCGTTACAGTCATCTGACTGTAACGCTTTGACGCCTTTTTCTGTCTGTCTATCTAGACAGACAGAAAAACAGACAGATTTACTTTCGAATTTAAAATATTCTCTGGGCCTCATCAAAACAAGAGTGATACACCGTCAGCCACATCGTCACTTACCATGGTGAGAATGTGGTCAAACAAAGGAAAATCAACAAAAAAAAATTGTATGAATCAGAATCAATTACTTTATTTTTTTAGGCTTACGAAATAAGCACTTAGACAATTCAAATTTTATACTATAAACATAGTTATTATTATCAATAAGGTGTTATTGATATTCTCTTATGGATTATATTGCTAGTAAGTACGTACCTAATTGCTTAGTTATGATGGTCGCGGCACAAACTTCAAACCCATAAAGGGTTTCTCCTCCCATAGAAGTCATCAGAGCCGACTTAGGGAACTCCAGAGGAGCAAACCGTGTCAAGCAGTTTCATGTACCTATTGAGGATAAGCAGTAGTTTCTTGTATATTTTGAACAACTTTCTCTCTCTCTCTAAATACAATCTCCAATCCGCTTGCCACGCGTGGTAGAAAAAACCTCTTTGTTTGGGGGAGGCGCATTGTGTGCGTGACTGCCAACCGCACCACTTTCCGATGCTTGCTTACAAATTACAATTATGTAGTACTAGCTGTTCTCCGCGGTTCCATCCACGTTAAATTCGAGTTTCACATTTCTAGAGGGATGAAAACGTATTTTATCCCATAAATCTCCCATGGGAATTTGATGTTTTACCAGGACAAAGCCTTTGTTACTTTCTATCATTTCATCTAGCTCTATGCCAAAAATCAAGTCGATTGGTTGCTTAGTTGCAGTTGCTGTGGCTTGACGGAAGAGAAAACAAAAAAACAAACAGACTTTCCCATTTATAATATTAGGTAGTATTAAGAGAACCCTCGTGTCTAGATAAACCTTACTTAAGATTGAAAATGTTATTAACTGAATAGTGTTTTTTTTAAATAATTGTATATATCTATCTCCATTCCACACTGGTCTTGGTAGTATTTCCTATCCTACTTGATATCCTACTAATATTATAAATGTGAAAGTTTGTATGGATATTTGTTACTCTTTCACGCAAAAACTATTGAACCGATTAGGCTGAAATTTGGAATGGGTACAGTTCGGGATCTGGAATAACATATAGGTTATTTTTTATCCCGATAAAACTCGGGCGAAGGCGCGGGCAGCAGCTAGTTTGATAATAATGATAAGTTCTGCTTAGAATAACGTGAGATGAATTAGGTCGAATCTAGAAAGTGCCCTTTGGTGAGGTTGGAGTGGTAAATATGCTACTGGTCAAATCTCTTTGACCTATATGACTTTCATTAATAAAATTGGATTAATCTATCAAACTTTCACGCCTTTGGACAGGGCGCCCAGTGACATAATGTTTCAATCTGATTTATCTTCGAAAAGGAGATTGGATAAGATGACAAATGACTTTACAGAGCCAAGCTATTGGTCACTTGTTTCAATAAAGGATTCTGCTCCATCGAAGAACTGTAAAAATCCAGCCAAGAGCGAGTTCGCGCATTAAAAGTTCTGCTTTCGTCTCTATCTATACACATAGTTTTTTTTAATATTTTACTAATTTCGCGTGGTAGGTATAAGGTTTACATAATATAGTTGTGAAAAAAAAGACTATAATAAATAGACACGTAATCTGTACGCTCGATAAATATCGAAGCTATCGTTAGTGCTGATATTTTTCGAGTCGACCGATTCGCATCACTATTTTTAAAAGATTATTGAAATATTGCTTTCTTTCATTCAATCAAAGAAAATAAACGAGGTATAGCTTCAATATTAATATTACAGACATTGTGGACAGACAGACGTACAGAGCCCTATTATGATTTGTCTTACAATAACTGCTTATTTTGTTAGCCTAACCTTTATAAGGCAGAGGAAGTGGTTGAAGGTATCTAAATAAAAATCACAGAAATGGGTCAAGTAGGATACCTATATTTGGAAAATATATTTTTTTTTAATTAAAAAAAAACATGATGTCCACTATTTAGACAGAGCCTTACTATGCCTTAAGGAATTCCGCAAAACATGGGACAGCACAAAGAGGAACTTCGCACCGAATGCATTGAATTTTTGATTTCTTGCTGTTCTCTTTGCTGCTGCAAGCATCTGCATCTTCTAAATGTTGGAAGTGGACCTGGGAGGTGGGAGCCGACATCAGTAAGCCGTAGATCGACTGGGAGACCATACTTAGCTTTCTGCTAAGCTCTTCTAAAGTTTCCTCTAGTCTATCTAGAGGTATAACTCTCTGAAACAGAAACTGTTGACCAAACGGCTCTGGGCAATATATGGACATCATAACTTTTTTCAAACTAGTATGTGTTTTTTTTGTAAATATTGAAATATTCTCATAAATGACAAGTATACAATATTTCTAATAAATTATAATTCAAAACTTACCCTTCCACTCATTATTTTCAAAGATTTTTCTAGATTTGTTTTACCAACGAGAAACCACCAAATTTTGAGAGAACAGTAACAGCTGTTTGCAATTTGGTCATAGTGTTTTTTTTTTAAGTTTCGTTTCCCTCCACGGTGACGTTTGTCCTTATGTCAAATTCAATTTGACGAATACTGAACGAGTAATTGACCAAAACGTGTGGTGTCCATTATATGGCCAGAGCCTTAGAAAGGGCTAAAGAAAGTTATTTAAATCTGAAATCTAATTCCATAACTAATCATATTTCCTACTAATATTATAAAAGTCAAACTTTGTATGGATGGATGTATGGATATTTGTTACTCTTTCACGCAAAAACTACTGCACCGATTAGGCTGAAATTTTATATGGCTATAGTTTGGGACCTGGAATAACATATAGGCAATTTTATCCCAATAAAACGCAGGCGAAGGTGCGGGCAGCAGCTAGTAATCTCACAATCGCTTCACCATAACAATAATATCGTCTGAGAATTACACATTTTGACGTTTTGCCTTTGATGAAAGAATCTACATATGGAAGAACGCGTGTCCAAAGCGTCAAGGTTGAAACCATTATATCAATCTCTCCGTTCAAATAGCACCGCACACACTATCTAGCGAGATTTTTTTTCATCTATGGCTCTAGTCTCCGGGGAAGGTTTAGTAATAGCAAATAGGGACTCAAGTGCCGTTAGTAGCTCAACAATCTAAAAAAAAACAATAGACAGACATACTTAAGATAAATCGTAATATCCCTTGGTGACATTGGTCTCTTTGTCCAGAACGAAAAAACCTGATAAAACGGAAGATTTAGAAACACTGGAAGACCACACTTTCGTCTGGTTTACAGTCAGATTAATTTGGATATCTTCCAAGAATTAATCGTTACCGTCAAGGGAAATCCGAAAAACCTGAGTAACGTGGCCACGGGGAGTCGGTTTTGTAAATTGAATTTTTCGAGTTATCTTCAGTAAGACGTGTCTACTTTTATTTATTATTATGGTGATGGGCCTACATTAGCACAAAAATCCCCTACTATCCAACGATCCTATTCATCCACGGTTGTCTTATCGCTCTCGAGCGATAAGGCTGCCAATTGTAACTTATGTAGTTTTAACAGTTGTTTTTATTGTATTTTTGTTTTTATCAATAAGTGTGCAATAAAGAAATTTCTATCTACCTATCCATGGGCTTGAAATTTATAATAACTCTCGCTCTAACAAGATGCCGAGAGAGTCGAGGGGATTTTATTTATTAATTTATTTAATTTTAAGGAAGGCCTATAGTTTATACTATTACAAAGTAAATTACAAGAATCTAGCAACAAAAAAGCTTATAAATGGCTTTCACGGCTAAGTGACAGTTTAAGAATTCGTTGAATGGAATCGTACCTACTCCTCGTCGAGACATTGGAATCGACAGATGTCAATTGTTTCAATTCGATTCTTTTGGCTGCCTCACTCGGCGCATTCCGTATAAATGTGACGATTTTTGAATTTCTTTGTTCCAATCGAAATTTCAAGTTAGTGGCTCAATTTCAAATTATTTGATATCCCGTTCATCCCCATAATATAGGCGGTGGTATATTATGTGACTTAGTCTATTATTGTCTTACTATTTACGACTAAATAATACTTATACTTGTGACTAATTCAGACGATTACTGTCCCATTCGTCCCAGTAGTGGTGCGACGAACGGGATATCACGTCAATATCTCGCGAGAGAAAGAATTTCCTGGAAAACTGTACTTATTTAATGAAAAGACTGTAAAAAGTTGATAACAAATAAATCAACAGGCCATTTGTTCATCAACATCAAAGTCAAGATGTCTTCATTCCCATTGGACTGGTAAAATAACGGTTCCATATACATGTTTTCATTGATCAGAGGTCCATTATCTGCCCTTCCAAGATCAAAGAAGTACAGTACTACTGCGTTATTTGTCTAGTTGAAATACCGACAGCTGCGCTAGCAATATTAGAACCGAGAGGCATTTTGAGATAACTGCCTTATTTCCAATTTAAATCAAAATTTTGTCTAACTTAACAGAAAAGTAGGAAGCGCTGGATTTTCTGGTATGATCGTTCAAATTTTATGAACACATTAATATTTCAATGGGTATTACTTAAGCAGGATTTTCATCAATTGTTTTTGTTTGTAATGAAGCTATTAATTTTAAATGGGTTCAATTTAATGTTTCAACTCGTTGAGCTATTGAGTGAACAGGTACTTGAGGAATGAATGAATGAATTTATTGTACTAAAAATTAACATAAATAAGAACAAAAATATCTAAAATAAAAAATATAGACAGTACAAAAGGAGGAGAGCGATTTCTCTCAGGGAACCTTGGGATGGAGAAAAATATATACATAGGATAGGCTTCATTGTGCTCAGACAGTAAACAACACAAATTTTAGTAATATAATGCTTACCTATATACAATACAAAATTACAGGATTTATCATGGTCATGACCATTGGTCATAAAGACTGCAATCGACCTAGTCATTCTACAAACGGACTGATACTACGATCCGGCGGCGCCATATACCCACATCAGGAGATAAGTTGCCTTAAGCAATATTTGACATCAATAACAACATTCACAAAATACTTTTACCTCTCGAAATGCTAAGCAATTTATCAAACTTTCAACCCTTTTCCGCGAATCTTTGTGAACGTACGAGATTCAATGCAAAGATACCACAGACGTGATCTTATTAAAACTTCTTCCTTTACGGGTTGTTTTTCAAACTACGTATATCATCTTAAGGACGGGATAGACGGGCAACCTGAAGTCCTGTTCAGACCTACTTGGTAATCGTATTCGGTACAATCTGGGTAGCGAAGGCGAAAACCTAGTTGGTATGCGATAATTCAACTGTTAACTAAAATCTCATCATCTCATCTAGCCTATACTGGTCCACTTCTGGACGCAGGCCTCGATAAGTAGATAAGCCCTTGATAAGTTGCTTATCATATTATGCAGGGTAATGCCCACAATCCCCACCTGAGAATGTGGGTTGGTGATCATGATCACAGTTCTGTGGTAGAATTGTTCTCCTGGGGGCGCTGCAGGTATTTTATTTTTTTCTTGAGG
Organism: Eupithecia insigniata; assembly: GCA_947859395.1. Classification (NCBI taxonomy): domain Eukaryota; kingdom Metazoa; phylum Arthropoda; class Insecta; order Lepidoptera; family Geometridae; genus Eupithecia; species Eupithecia insigniata. The sequence goes on along the minus strand of OX402009.1, from coordinate 4,437,914 downwards.
GAAATGCGCAATCATATCTTTCCGCTACGGGGACACAGTACGATTATGTGGAACTTTAAGCCACTAAAACCCTGAGGGTCGGCCGCTTGTGGTGGGAACGCGAGAACGATTTCTCTTCCGCGAACCCACCGCGGCTGCCCTATATCGGGCCCTTCAGCCTGGTGCTCCACACCCCCCAGGGTGTGGAGCACCCCCCTTCACGACGCGCCAGAAACATGATACGCCGCGACCACCTCGGGAAACTTACCCTGCCAAATGGGCGCCAGACGACCCCGTGTCCAAACGCCCCTAGGTCCCCTTGCGACGGGTCAGTCGAGTGGCCCCGCCACCTGCCATATGGTCACAGAGGATAGGGAGAGCGGCCCTCGCGATACCGACACTCGTCCTCCCTTGTGACCCCACCCACCGCGGCCCAGAAGGCAGGGAGAGCGGCGCACCTCAATACCGGCACTCCTCTCCCGCCGCGACCTTCACCTCTCCGCGGCCATGCCACCCATACGGCACAGCCGCCCGCCTCAGTTGCGGTGCCTCCCATTTGACACTGCAACCTACTACCACTCCAACTAGGCTTATAGGGCAAATCCTAGAGGAGCGGTCCGTTTCGGGGCCGGCCGTGTCGCCGTCTGCGTTGGCACGGCCCCATGGGTTCCTCGTCGCTTCATCGCGGGTGACCAGGCCGCGATTACTAAACCCCCCCGCTACGGAAAGGCAGTCTGCTTCCCGTTGGAAATCCCAATCAAATACTACAGGAAACGTAGCTACGTTGTCGCTCTGGGTAGTTACCACGTAGGTAGACCATAAACCGCATCTTTTGACGTCTTAATGCTTAACCTTTCAACTACGTATTCGTGGGCCAAATGTTGCAACAACTGGTAATTCTAAAGTACAGTTGTAACCTTTACTCTAAATTGCTCGTCTATTCCCAACCTTATACATAAAACATGTTTTTTCAACCCGTATGTCGGAAACTATTTTAATAAGAAGGCTTTCTGGTATTTTCTCTTATACCTACATGCTAAAATGTTATTACAACCGCCTTTTACGAATATTTTCGTTCTTCTAAGAAAATATTGTAATTGTACAAGTGCCTAACATCTCAAAAGTCAAATTTCTTAGAACCCAATTTATGTTTTGTTTTTCTTATTTCCCTTGGTTAGAATGTCTAAATACGTATTTCCCAAATGTAAATAATTAAAATTTTTGGCGTTTGCTGGATTTATCTGTTTTGGGGGACTTTTAGGGTTTATTTCCAGGAATTTCTTTATGGGAGTTTTTACGGGGGATTCTCCAACTAATTCTAAACCTAGCTCATCTACAGATGCTACTGCTGAATATTATAATGGTTAACACTTTCGTGGGTGTGAACTAGAGACATCACACCAATCATAGCACCATACTTCATCAGATCAGCGCATACACGTCAACCGCTGGACATAGGCCTACATCCATACGACGCTACAAAAAGCGCTCTCGAGCCACCTCCATCCATCGACATCGACTCCCTGCGACCTGCGACCGATGTCGTCGGTCCATCGAGTGGATGGTTTTCCATTTTACCATACATATCATGGTAAAATTCTATTACGTTACTTGAACAAAACATTTCTATGCACATTGACGTTCATCAATAGGTAAGGAATCTTTTGGTAAAATGAGGATACCAAGCTATTTTATATCATTTTCGCCCGTATACGTCCACTGCTGAACATAGGCCGCGTCCAAACGACGACGCCACGAATAGCGGTCCTCTGAGCCGCTTCCATTCATCGACTCGCTGCAATAGTTATCGGTTCTGCTAGCTATATGGCCTGCCCATCGCCACTTCAGCCTGCTAATTCCCCGTGCTATGTCGGTGACTTTGGTTCTTCTACGGATTTCCATATTCCAGATTCTATCGCGTAGAGAAACTCCAAGCATAGCTCTCTCCATAGCTCGCTGGGCGACTTTAAGCTTATGCACAAGGCCTATCTACAGTCAGCGACCAGCAGGTTTTATAAACAACAACAAAAATACCTGTCATAAAAAAACTTATATACATACTTATATTACAAGACTTGTAACTTAGTCATGGAACCTATACCTATACCAGGTAAAACAAAGGGTTTATGATATTTTTTTCAGTCACAAGGCGCCTACTGCAGGACATACCTAGGCAAGTATGCCCTAAAGTTCCCCTTAATAAACTCGAACTCACCCTGATGAAGTCCCTCGTTATGGTATAAAATGTTGGTGTTCTTCCAACACAAACTAGGTTCGTCGTTCACCCGCTTACATTCACAATAAATGTCCTTAATAAACTAACCAAAGAAAATTTTTGATAAATTTCAGCTAGTTTTTCAGGCGAGTTAGTTGTTTTTGGGCACGTCCCAGGATCATAGCAGCCCATACACGTCCACTGCTGGACATAGGCCTCCCCTATACGACGCCACAATTATCGGTCCTGAGCCGCCTCCATCCATCGACTCCCTGCGACCGCTACGACGTCGTCGGTCCATCGAGTGGTTGGTCTCCCATGTAGTATTTGGGGATTTGCGATAATCACCACGCTTGGCAAGTGGATTGGTGATTGCAGTGATGGTGTTGAAAAATACGTATCAGGATATTTGACAAATATCTGCAGATCGTACAAATATTTGTCCCGAGGCGGGAATCGATCGCGAAAATAAAATGAAAATAAAAATCGAAATATATTTTCGATATAATAAGTAGCCTGTTTTCTAAGTTACACTATGTTCTAAATATACGCAAAATTTCATCTTGATCTGCTTGCCTAGTAGTTTTTGAAATCGTAGGTACCTAATAAAATTAAATTCATATTTCTGCGTTGACGGTCCACTGATTTGTTGCCCGTTTCAGTTGATGTTATTCATTTAGTAGTTTTTCATACGTTTTAATCTGCTAAACTTCTTCCAAGTCAAAAATAAATATGTATTTTCTTGATTATTTTCCCAAGAACTTACATATTAAGATACCAAGATAACACATAATTATGTGGGGAAATATTCTTTCGCTAATAACATTCTGTTACAAAGCTTCTTTACTTAGTTGAAAACCATTAGCCTGGCACATTATAATAAGTTCTTCTGGGTTAACATTCTAATCAGAAAATCTGTGTACTAAGTACTCACATTTTGAACGAGAAAAAATAGTTCTCTCTAATTCCAGCTAAATAAAAGAAACAAAAAATGGAGACAGCTGATGTAACTGTAGACCGTTGCAAATAGTCTAGAGGTAGCTCAGTTGATCCATATCAAAAACAGTTTTAAAAGCCCAGGAAACAACCACCTTTATTGAAAACTTCTGCTAGTATTCCGCATCTCGCTTCAAATAAAACATTTCTACAAATTATTAAATCTTACGTATAAAAGCTTCTATGAATGTGAGTGTGCTATAAATACATATATAAAATATCAGCAAACAGAAAATGTGCCTGTATAAAATCCGGTAAGCGTAGAAAAGTTTGTAATTACAACATCTTTGGCCTAGTTGTTTGTTTACTCATAGGCACTTTGAGTGTAGGCGAAGCGTAGGAAGGTACCTTATCCGAAGTTATTTACAACTTAGAGCTAATATTATGATGTCATTCAGGTAACGTTAGAAATTTAGGAAATTCAGGAACCTACAGGACTCTTAAAAATACAAATACAAAATAAAAAAAAAACATACAAAACATAAATCGTTACAGTAGTACAGGTATAACCGGTTGAAAGTTGAACGAAGAGACGACAAAAATTTAAAACTGCGGCGTAGTCTCTTCGCCCGCCTTCTGACACGGTATTAAAGTAGAGCTTGTGGTCAAAAGTTCTCATTATTAGGTTAGATACTAACATGTATGTAGGTAATTTTAACTACTACTAAATTAAATCTAGGTATTATTCTGTTAGTATTAGGTATTTTTTTATACAAGAGAGATCTAGAGCGTCTAATACGAATTGCAGTGTTGTGACTGTTGATGTGACTGATGTTGTGAAATTGATAACCACGTTAACCACGTTGTACCGTGTCTTGCAGAGACTCGTTCATAGTTTAAAAGTAACCCGAGCACACTGCCAAAATACCGCTGCATCAGCATCACGGCATGATTATGAACGTATATTTCCACGCCTGCCACTGCTCTTAGTGGTGAGCGTCAAGCTTTATCACTATTCACAAAAGGCTTTCTTGGAGCAGCAACTGATTTCTTCATGTTTTTTGGGTTATTTTTTACTATGTCTTTTCACGGGATATTGAAACTCGTAATCTCACTATTTTGTTTATGAAAGAATAAGCATCTCGTGTAATTTTAAATTCGAATTATTTAATTATGCCTTATTTCACTTTTGCCCCCTAAAATCCCCTAAGGGAGAAAAGTGGAATTTAAAAAATATAAATTCTAGTTTTTCCCTGGAAATCCCCCTTAAGGGGGAAATATTATTGCTATCCCAATGAATGAGTTACTTGTTAAGATAAAAGTAAGTATACTGAATCAATGTACTTACTTTTATCTTCTCCTCAACTATTATCGATATTTTGTCCTGCTAATATGAGTTTTTGTGACACACATCACCAAAATTTTCAGTCGTTTAGGCGTGCAGTGCAGAGGTACTTTACAGACAGGCAGATACTTTAGAGAATTATTTTCGTATATATAATAGTTGGTATATATAAAGTCATATAGAATACGTGTGTGTGTATAGACTACTTATTATGTGGTATGGATTTTCTCTATTATTACAAAACTTTGAGTTTTATTGCAATGACAGATCAGTGGGTGATTATGGCATAACCCCCCCTACATGGGAGACCATCCACTTGATGGACTGACGAAATCGTGGCGGTCGCGGGGAGTCGATGGATGGAGGCGGCTCGGGGCTGCTATTTGTGGTGTCGTATAGGGGAGGCCTATAAATAAATGCTGTATAAATATGAATAATGCTGGAAAATTCACACAACATTATCTAGCCCCAAGCTAAGCAGAGCTTGTGTTATGGGTACTAGATAACTGATATACTTAATATAATACAATACATATGTAGATAGATATTTTTTATTATACATAGAAAACATCCAGAACACCCTGAACAAATATTTGCAGATCGTACAAACATTTGTCCCGAGGCGGGAATCGAACCCACTACCTCCTGCGTCACAGGCGGACCTTCGTCCGCTGCGCCACAGAGGTCGTCGTATGTCCAGCAGTGGACGTGTATGGGCTGATATGATGAATATTCGATATTTATAGTCATATAGAATACTTGGTAAACTTATTATGTGGCATTGATTTGCTCTATTATTATAAAACTTTGAGTTTTATTGCAATGACCGATCAGTGACGTAAGCAATGACTAGCACTACTACTACCCTGTGACGAGGGTATCTAGTTTTGCATAAACCCATTTAACTTTATTGCCTTAGAACCTTTGTGGACGTGACTACAATTGTGACATGAGCTATGTGTACTGGCTTTACTCAGCTTTTCAAATACTATGTAGTAATAGTGGAGGAAAAAGCGAGTTGATTTGTTACGCCCGGTCTTGAAAGTAGAGCGGTAGGGTGAATGCTTCAGAATAGCGTATTACATCGAGTTTATTCTTATAGATGGTCAAAATGTAAAAATCACGAGGTATATTAGAGATTCTATTGGTTAGTTTACTTCTCTCCTAAACTCCATCACACAAAAAAATAATCTTGGTCAAGCCTTCCTTTAGGTAACTTTCAAAATCTAAGCTAAAATGCAAAAGATGAAGATAGTGAAAGTACTCAAGATTTTCCCAGATCCAGAACAAAACAAACAGAAAAAATTTTTACAAAACATTTAACAAGTTGGATTTGGGCCTCTTAAAACTTATAGTATTCTCATATAAAGTGCGGAATATCCCCTAAATGCGTCTAGTACCATTTCTTACGTACAAAATAGCACTTTTTAAGTTCTTTGTCTCGTTACTGCCAAAGTTTTGATATTAAAAAGGACAACCATAGCGGGAGTCCCCAAACTGTAGTACAGTCATCGAAATAATTTGTATGTTACGAACAATCAACCGGTTGGTATTATGCTGATAGGATCAATTTACTGACGATCAATTAACTGACTGGTCTCTAACAGTATGTTAGAGAAGAATAGACTAGAATTGAATACATTTTTACTATAAAATTGTGTGAATATGAAATTCTTAAATTAAAATGAAAGTATCAGCAATTTTATTCCTGTCGGACAAACAATAATTACTTAGTTAACTATGGTATGTCAGACATTTTAAGAAAAAAGATAGAAAGAAAATACTTTTATTGCACACGCAGTTTACAAATGAGACAAAAACAACATAAGTGACAATGGGCGGTCTTATCGCTCAAGAACGATCTCTGCCAGAAAACCTGGCAGAGCAAAAAAAAATAGAGAGTTTGCCTTGCCTAAAAATAAGGCGTTAACTTCGTGGCGGTGAATTTGTATCGAAACATGACATAGATCGTGCATGGAGCCGTTGATTTTTGGTTGACATGACATTTATGCATTCCTAGCTTCCGACACAACATCAATTCATTGCTAGAGATAAAAGGGTGTTTTTCTTTTGTAGAAAACGCCTCACTGTATCTAGATCGCACTACTCCTGCCGCGCCGCGTTGTGGTCGCCCGCAGACCCTTTTTCATTAAGTCTTGAAAAAGTTTTGCTGACTGTACTAACAACAAAATAGAAGTTATCCTAACTCCGCAAAACAACCGGGGTCGGATCCTTTTCAATAACAAGGGGATGTTCTTCAATTATAAAGTACCATTAATTACAAGACAATACATAATTATCAGGTGGATTTGAATAAAATACCCTTTTGATGGCTTTAATTCTCGGGCTTTTGGTTTTACTTTGTGATAGATTTTTCCTTCTGCCCTTTTGACTCTAATAGTAAATTTCTATTACAATATAATAAAATTACCTATATATCTTTGAAATCAATTTATTTACTATTTCTAATATAGTGTTCTAAATTTTCTTTATAATGCACGTATAATGCACTATAAGTGTTTAATAAACAAACAGATTTTTCATATAATTATAACATTTACTTTATCGTTTCTCTGAATTTTGATAGTTATTAATCTTCAGGGGAGAAAATACCTACATTAATAAGTACGCTAAAAACATTTTTATGCTCACAGTCAATCATTCCATCAATTGCTTTCTCAAGTCAATTTACATACCCATTTATGGTGCGGCAATTTTCCCCGCCTACCCACGGTCAGTCTGAATTTCAGATATATTATGCGGATATTTACAGCTTTTACATAACAGCTAGAACACTGGCTATGGCAAGCATAATGAAAATAAGTTGTTTGAACGATAAACTCGGATTTTAAACTAGAATAATTTTGGCCATTATTCTGATTTAGCTGTCGCTTTAGATCAAATAAGCTCAATGTTTTCGGTATGAAATTATCGTGATACCCGTATGCATGATAGAGTTACCAAACCGTTTCCTTCACCCTGTCATGTAGTCCCGGGCTGGCCTAACACACTCCATTAGTGCCTGATTTATTGCAGCTCGCTAAAAGGGTCCCTCAAGGAACGATCCTTGGGCCCTCTTTATACGTATCACTCACATTAGTTGTATGGAAATTCTGGCTTGTAACGCTAGTTTCGTAATTTGTTTTTTTTTCGTTGACATTTTTACTGACTAATGTATTATATCTCTTGCACGCACATCTATTATGTTTGTTTATATGAGGGCGCTAGTATGTAGGTACTCGTACTCGTATACGCCAATTCTGAGTTGGAATTTGGAAATCTTTGCATGAGTTTTGTTCGTTTGGCGTAAGTCCTATCCTATCCAAATTTTCTGTGTATTGGGGAAAATACTTAAATTAATTCATCTTTTGGTTTAAACAGGCAATTTCTTGTATATATTTTTAAACTACATATTTGCTTACTTACAAAACTTATATTACTTGAATAACTTTGTATCTCATTGATAAAGTTCTTGAAGAAAACATGAAACTTAACTTATCAAACTTCCCGGTGGAACTAAAAAGGAGGTAATTAATGTCAGGCGTATCACTTTCGAAGCAAATTACTCGTTCTTCGAAGATTCAGAAATAGGACAAATAGTACTTAACTGTAAGTAACCTAACTTTTACTCGTAACTTGTCGGTAGCGCTTCATTGTGGGTTTGAAGTAAAATTTAACGATAAACTTTTCTTATGTACATATGTTATATGTGACCTAAGTATGTTTAACCCAAGGTTTTTTAACCTCGCAGTAAAGTTAGCTACATCAATATATTTATTTAAATATAAATTAACCCCTATTTCTCCTGTTCGCGCTGTAACTTGAGAACGGTTTAGCCGATTTCATGCATTTTTTTTAAATAGTTTCTATTAGGATGTTACATAAAAAAAATTAAGAAAATTGCACAGAATCTTTGAAAATTTAAGAAAACTTAATAACTATCTTTATTATAAACTTTTTTGATGTAACCTTAGCCCCAGCGTTATACTCTTTGCTAAGCACATTTGAAATAACTGCCAGTTGAATTGAATGACAGGACAACGTCTGTCGGGTCAGCTAGTATTAAATCAAAAACAAGCAGATCTTTTATAAATAAGTACCTAACTTAAATATTCACATATGCTTTAAAAAAATTTAATTCACCCATTAACTAAATAAGACTTATGTGTATTATACATAGAGGTATTATAGTAAAGTATCGACTCATGATAAAAACTGCAACCATGATGATTTGTAAGGTAGGTGAAATAGTATATTAATATAAGTGGTTGTGATTGTAATATGATAACTACTTTGGTTGCAGATTTGTGGTTTTGATTTTATGTTGATTAAGGTGTGTGAAAAATCTATATTCCCTTCCATGCGAGTAACGTTAGGAGTCTCACCATTGTAGATTCGTACACATTAAGTTTAATCGTCGTACGGGGGAGGCCTATGTCCAGCAGTGGACGTGTATGGGCTGATGATGATGATGATGATGATGAAGTTTAATCAGCGGCGTACGAATATCGACCCCTCCAACTCAACCCGTGGATGTCGTAAGAGCCGACTAAGGGAACCTACCAGAGGAAGGGCAGCAGCTTCCTTCTGAGTATTTTAAAACACCAACACTGCGATCACCAATCCGCCTGCCAAGCGTGGTGATTATGGCAAATCCCCCCTACATGGGAGACCATCCACTCGATGGACCGACGACATCGTAGCGATCGCAGGGAGTCGATGGATGGAGGCGGCTCAGGACCGCTATTTGTGGCGTCGTACGGGGGAGGCCTATGTCCAGCAGTGGACGTGTATGGGCTGATGATGATGATGATGATGATGATGATGAAGTTTAGTCACTCATATGTTTGTTACTCATTTTGGTCAATTTTATAAAACTAAACTACTCTAGTATTACATATTATCGTTATCGACGTTATTATCAAAGTCATTGCAATCTACGTCTTTACTGATGACCCAGCTGTACTAACTACAACTTTTTCTTCCACAATCCAAGTTGAAGGATCGTCAAAGATTATGACGTCATCATCATTTGTACCCTCCGCGTTCAAATTATTGTAGTTTGGGGAATGCCAGCGTTTACTCGTACAATTTTCTTTATTGCCTACTTAGTCTGTGTTTCTGTCTGACATTCACGGATTCTTATACTGACTGTCAAGGTCTTTTGCCTCATGATCTAATAACCGATCTTACATATCTATAATGTACCTTACCGTAAGACTTTTTTTTTGACTGTGTGTAGACGGGAATAATTTATATATTTGTAGTATTTATATTTGTAAGAGAATAGTCGTAAATAGCCGTAAAAGCCGTGGGGCCGCGGAAGCCGTGGGGCCGCGGCGTACGAATATCGACCCCTCCAACTCAACCCGTGGATGTCGTAAAAGCCGACTAAGGGAACCGCCAACCGGAACCAGAGGAAGGGCAGCAGCTTCCTTCTGAGTATTTTTTTAAACACCAACATTGCGATCACCAATCCGCCTGCCAAGCGTGGTGATTATGGCAAATCCCCCCCTACATGGGAGACCATCCACTCGATGGACCGACGACATCATAGCGATCGCAGGGAGTCGATGGATGAAGGCGGCTCAGGACCGCTATTTGTGGCGTCGTACGGGGGAGGCCTATGTCCAGCAGTGGACGTGTATGGGCTGATGATGATGATGATGAGTCGTAAATAAATACGTTTTATCACTACAATATCAAAAGTATCTGATCAGAAATTACAAAAAATATTAGATCAAATCTACCCGATTTGATCGATTCCGGGTGTTTTCTACGTAGGTACAATAAAAAACATACATAATATATCTATGTAAGGTATTATATACAACCAGTAAATACAAAAATAACACAATATCTGCTAAGGTTAGGGCTAGATAATTCTGTGTATTTTCCAGCATTTTTTTATTAGGCAGTTAATAAGCAATTTTTACATAACAAATAAATAAAGGACTGATTTGTTGCCGTCTAAAGAATTCACTGGATTTCTCTCAGTGAAAATATCAAAGCAAAAACCGTCGTTATCTTTCTGCATTCCGTGAGACAAAAAATGTCGACAAAAATTTGTAATTAAAGAACTTGCTCTATAAAAAATAAATAAAGCTCTCTGGAGATCTTGTCAATATTTTATCATGTCACAATTTTATTCTCAGTGAAATAAAGTAAAACTAGAAGTTTCTTATGGTAATTTTCCCCACACAAGACCCGACCGAAAAAGCATTTTGTTAAATTATTTGATTTTACTAAGAACAAGACTTTAGGACATTCATGGTTGTTGATATTCAAATCCCGTTAAATCGAGATAACACCAAAAAATAGTGGTAAATATCCAGTAAGTCCGGTAAGTCATTTTAACATAATAACAAACTTTACGTATCTAGTAGGTACTTTTTAGTACACATAAATTGCGTATCTAACTTATACCATTCCTTTTTGCATTGGATTTAAAACACAAAGAACATTGGTTTTAACTCCGATAAGGCATTTGTAAGGCCACGCTCAAATTCAGAGTGGAAGATCTCTACTACTTATTACGTACCTACTTATTAAGAGTATGTTACTTGGGTATGCAGGTATGTTCTTACTTTATAGTATAATGTCACACACACAACTCTGCATAAAAAATCACCATTTAAACGCTCTCATTTTTATAGAACAGTCAGCAAAAAAGTTGGCTTAAAAGTGAAAATATAATCTCTAGAAAAGTCTTGGTTTGGAGTCTTAATGGCAATAAAGCAGCGTATATCATATTTCATTTTTTATTTAAATGGAAATGAATGTATATATTTCAATAAATAAAGGTTAACAATGATGGTATTAGATTATAGCTTTAGATTACAGCACTATCGCCTAGAATATTTGTCTTATCAATCGTGTAAATATTAAGGTATATTGTAATTAGGAAAAATACTAACTTTATAAAAATACATTAAATAAAAACTGTCTTTAGTGCGGATCTAATAGTGCTAACAGACGATAGAACATGTGCGACCGTACCACCGCAAGGTACGGTGCTCTCTGTGCTGTGCAACTGAGGACCGCACTGGACATCAAACTGTCCAGTCGTTTCGTTCCATCGAACCATCAAACCAACCTAATAATGTCCGGCGGACCGTTCGCCACACGATCAAATATGGTCCGGAACCAACCAAGGTCGCGGTCCGATCGTCTGTTAGCACTTTAAAATTTTCGTCTCATTATCTCATAAAATTATTCATAGAACTTGCTAATACAAATAATAGATGTAAAGATATGCGAAGATATTCTGAGTTTTATGCTGACCGTACGTAATCTAGAAAATGGCCGCGTTTGCAAGCAGCGGTAGATACGAACTTCGCTTTGTCCTTTCATTGTATTATTTACAGAGTTAGAGGGGATGTGAAACCACTTAAAGTTATATACGACCATGTAAGTTGTGTAATGAATATGTAAGGAAATATTACGAATGGTAAATGGGGTTATGAATTCTTGGGATTTAGGTTACGTAGATTCGGATGAAGAAGCTTGGCGAATTGTGTAATTTTATATTTCGGAAGAAATTAAGTAGGGCGGTTTCAAACATGAGAATATTAGCTACCTTACAAAAATATGGAATTTTGGTCATAAATAAGAATAAAACTACCAATATTAGCCAAGAAACCACGTAGAAGCACGTAAGATAAAATAATAATCAACTATAGTTTTGAGTTGAACTTGGATGAAGGCGGCTCAGGACCGCTTTGTGTGGCTTATGGGAGGCCTATGAGCCGTAATGGGCGTTTTTGGGCTTTTTATGTAAAAGGATACTTACCCAATAACTCTAAGAATGTTTATTCTCAATTTATAAAAAAAAGAAAAGATAAGTGCATACAGGCACGCGGAACTCGCGAAACGCACTCTTCCTGAAGATGTCCCTCGTCAAGGAATGAAACGTTGGTGTTCTTCCAACACAAACAAGGTTCGTAGTTAACCCGCTGACGTTCATAATGAATTCAAGATAGATGTGTCTACATTGTTTCTTTACTTGAAAGTTCGTTCCTTCTCTATAAATATGTCTAGAGCAAAGATTTTATTAGCCTACGTAGGTATACAACTATCTTTGGTCTAGAGTAAATGTTCTGTTGCTTAGTTTATCTATTCTGTGTCTGACTGAAGGTCGTTTCGACATATTGATTAGTTTTCATGGAAAATTCCAGACTAGAAATTGGTGTTGAGAAAATTCGTAACATGCTTCGTTATTCATGTTTAAAACATGTTATTTAGTAAAGTAAAGTAAAAAAATTGTAAAGTATCTAAAGTAAAAAAATCGTACATGACGCTTCATTTTAATATGGCACAAATAAATAATATTTCTTGGAACTTTTGCATAAAACAATATTTTAGACTAGTGCCATAATTTTTAATGTTCCTATCTTTCTATGGGAGTTGTTCGACGAGAAGGTCGAGAAAAATTATGAGTTGTAAGGTTATATCAAAATACCTACCGGTGAAACAACGACTTAACGTGTGAGATGACCTTCGTTCACACACATTTTTTTTCGCCGGAATATTCCATGGCGGTCATTAGGCATTTAAAAAAGTCCGTTGACTAGTCCGGTGAATTTGCCAAGTCATATACAAGCACAAAGAGGTCAGCCCATGAATCCAACTCGGATGGGCAGCGTTCGGGAAACTTCGCAATATCTTCTCGTCACAGATACCGCAGAGCCTCAAGACGAAAGTCTTTAACCAATGTGTGCTACCAGTGATGACTTACGGATCCGAGACGTGGTCGCTCACTATAGGCCTTGTGCATAGGCTCAAAGTCACCCAGCAAGCTATGGAGAGAGCTATGCTCGGAGTTTCTCTACGCGATAGGGTCCGGAATACGGAAATTCGTAGAAGAACCAAAGTTACCGACATAGCTCTCAGAATCAGCAGGCTGAAATGACGATGGGCAGGGCATATAGCTCGTAGAACCGATAACCGCTGGGGAGTAAAGGTTCTCGAGTGGCGACCGCGATGCAATGCGAAACGGAGTGTGGGAAGACCTCCCACTCGATGGACCGACGACATCGTAGCGGTCGCAGGGAGTCGTTGGATGTAGGCGGCTCAGGACCGCTATTCGTGGCGTCGTTTGGGGGAGGCCTATATTCAGCAGTGGACGTGTACGGGCTGATGATGATGATGATGATGATACAAGCTTGGAGTAATACAAGAGGACTGTATTGCTTATTCATAGAGCCTGGGGTTTCAGCCAGGAAAATATATTACACTTTTCAAAATAGAGCATTACCGACCATACAGTGTGAACTTGTCTTCGAGACCTAATTACAGGCATATTTTGGTGGAATTTCTATTTCTATGATTAATATTTTCCTTGGTTACTATGATTTCAAATCAATGATGTTTGATCAAAGCGTTATTATTATCTTGGATTTCATTATTTTCTTAACAACAAAATCAAACATGGTTTTTAATAATTGACTACATAGGTACCTACATATACAAATTCAATTCTATCTCATATATTCTACTTCATTTTTGGGGTCGCTGATTTCATAACTTTCTAACATTCCAAATCTTAACTTACCTACGCAAGTTTTTGCATAAGTAACTACTTAGTTAAATATAGTGAGACTATTTTGAAATTTTATTGTGAACGTTCATTGCCTTCGACGTTGACTCCGTCCGACTTTCAATGACTTTCAATTTAAAAGAAGGTTTACATTCTGAAAAAGAACCTCTTGCGTAGGTTTTGTATTGTTCTCTTTATAAATTCTATTTTGGGTAAAAGAAACTCATAAGAACTAAAATTAAAAACTTTTAGCGGCTATTAGGAATAATTGAGAATAAAATAGATTTATTTATGCAATCAGACCTAGACACTATCTACATTTTAAAACTTCAAATACTTATAAATGTAAGCCGCAAAGCCACAAAATGGCTAATATAACTATGATAATCTAACTAAGCTGAGAGCTGATTTCGGTGAGTCGATGGTATCGTCTAGTTAAAGGGAACCTTTTTGAATGGGACTTAGACAGCGCCCCTGCCGTGCAGACATGGAACCACTGTGCAAATGATTTATTAAGTCTAGTTGTTGTCGAGACGAATACTATTGACTCGAATTCAGACCTGTGCTTACAGGTCATCTTTGTTTTATTGAACAGCTTTGTTTTATTGAATCATTCCCCTCCCCTAAACCTACTTAAGGGGCTACCCCGACCCAAATCAGCGGCACCACATATTTTATCGTATTATTACGTTAAACAAAGAAATTTTCGAAAATCCCTTGACCAGTTTGTGATACCTATCATAAGCTTATTTTGAATGCTTCTGTTATAGTTTTATTTTGTATAGCTTAGGAGGAGATGCGAAAACCGACTTTGGTTGCCAAAAAAAGCAACTTCGCATCTCTTCCTAACGGCCGAATACTCAAACGCAACTCAGATGTAAGCACGTCTTATGTCGCAATATTTTGTCAGTTTTCAATGAAAATCTCTCAAAAAATCGTCACTAGAGTCGTGCTTAAATCTGAGATTCGTTTGAGTATTCGGGGGTAAGCTATACAAAATAAAACACTTTACAACACAAATTACAAATTACACAGGCATTAAAAAAAAGCTTATGATAGGTACCACAAAATAGCCAAGGGATTTTTGAAAATTCCTTAATATAGATATAGAATAGATACAGTCAGCATCAACTCTATTACTATACTATACCTACTTAGATACTTACCCCCTTTTTTACCGGGAACCTGAAATACACATTGGCATCCAAGGTGTATTTTGGGCTTGACACGCTTTTTTTCTGGACAAAAAATGGCGTTTATCTTATTCCAGCTTTGGAACTATATTTAAGTATAAAAAAAATCATCCCGATCCGTTCAGTTTGCGTTTCTTCCTGTCGTTCACTAGGTACTGCGTTTCTTCCGATCCGTTTACTAGTTTATTTGCATTTTTTCCAATTCGTTCACTAGTAAATGCGTTTCTCCCGGTCCATTTATTAGTTTGTGCACCCATCCATCTGAACTTTTAATACTACAGAAGTTAAAACCTCAGTAACTTGACCCAAATGCTATATGAAAAGAAATTATTTTCTTTTCTCAGTTTTCCCCAAACTTCGCAGCTGGAGCCTTCGGAACATATTCTTGCTATAATTTAGCGATATTCAAATTGCATTTTCCGCCATACTTTTTAAAACTTCCCCCAGAGTGTGAGTTATCATGTGTAATATCTTTTCTTAGTAACTTTTGCGTAAAGCAATGGCTACCGTGCATAAAGATGGAGTGTTTTGGACTTTACTAGTATTTAAGGATTAGTTATTTAATAACAAAAATTTTAAGAAAGAAAACACAAAGAATAAAAAAAATATTTGAAATAAAATGTTTATAATTTGTACATACATTTTCTTTACATTTTGATTCTTAATTTCTTTACAATGTATCAACAAAGCGGTTCTCCTCTAACTTTATCGTTCGTACCGCTAAGGTTGGAACTTGGAACTCACTGCCTGGTTCTGTTTTCCGACCAACTACAACCTGGGTTTGTTCAAGACTTGGATGAATGGTGTCTTCTTCTGACATTAGCCACATTGTCACCATCTCGTAAGACTGTGGAAAAACCATAGTGAAAAAATCCTAAGTCTAGGGGTAAAACGGCAAAGGTTGCCTGGAAGATTTCGCTTTTAAGCGATAAGGCCGCCCATTGTACTTGTCCGTCCATGTAATATCTCTCTGTAATGTTGTTTTTCTGGTGTACAATAAATAATTTTTGTATTGTATTGTATTGTAAAACGAAGGTCTATCTCGATTAAAAAGAAAATGATCGCGGTGAGGGAGTGCTGCTAGGAATACATAATTCAGATCCGAAATCAGAATCAGAATCGATAACTTTATTTCTTTAGGCTTACAAAATAAGCACTTAGACAAGTCAAATTGTATACTGTAAACATACACAGAGCCGAAACACCAAAGTACCCACAACAGCCTCCAGTCAGATTTAGGGGCATCTTAATTCGGTCAGACACCGAAGAGTTATTACGCAGCTAACGGCAGTGACACAGAAAAATAAACGGTTGCACAAACAGAAAGGTAGCTCCGTAGTTTGAGAGACTTTTTCGATTCGGGATTCTTAAACGGCGCGTAACATAGCTATATAAGTTTTTGCACATTAAAGTATTTGAGTACCTATGTTACTTTATGGTTTCCTAGGGTATGTCCGCCGTGGGGTCGCGGCGTACGAATATCGACCCCTCCAACTCAACCCGTGGATGTCGTAAAAGCTGACTAAGGGAACCGCCTACCGGAACCAGAGGAAGGGCAGCAGCTTCCTTCTGAGTATTTTTAAACACCAACACTGCGATCACCAATCCGCCTGCCAAGCTTGGTGATTATGGCAAATCCCCCCCTACATGGGAGACCATCCACTCGATGGACCGACGACATCGTAGCGGTCGCAGGGAGTCGATGGATGGAGGCAGCTCAGGACCGCTATTTGTGACGTCGTATGGGGGAGGCCTATGTCCAGCAGTGGACGTGTATGGGCTGATGATGATGATGATGATGAGGGTATGTCCCAGTCGATCACACGGAAACTGATCACGCATCACATGATCACTCCAAACAGGTTCATTTGATAATATGGTCAACCGGAGTAAGAAAAAAACTTATGGATCCGGTAGCTAGTTGTGGTTGATTTTTATGTGAAAGTGTTGACTAATATTTACATAATAATGAAACTCTCTAGAAAATAAAACAAATGAATACTTATTCGTCAACTCGCTTGCGTGAAACTAGCGAGTACGCGTGAGTTGTTACTTTCAGATTTTACCTATTTTTCTTGTCGTCAACTCGCGCGCACATGATAAACGAGGTTTTGTACAGTCAGATAACTAACTGCTAAGACGACAATATTGTAGCCGAGTTTGTCATCTAAAGTACTAGGTTATCAGAAATATAACGGACGGTGCGCAAGTGACCTCCTCCTCGCGTTGATATCCTCATGGCTGAGGGTTCGCACATTTAAGTAGGACCTTTGTCTGCATGATGTAAGGATAAGAATAAGAAAAACGTTATTTATAGCAATAACCTATGTATATTGCCTATATAACCTATATAAATTATAGTATACCTTCATTGACTGATGTGTCTCCATCTCAATCGGTCTATCGCTACTCTCAGAGCGTCGCTCATGCTGGATTCCAGCGTAGAGCGGATTTTAGTTGTAGTTAGTAGTTATTGCTAAAAAACGTTATTTATAGCAATAACATTATTTACAACTACTAGATATGTAATTAAAATACTTAAGTGCTATAAAGTGGCGTCCGACTCAGCATTGTGTTGTGATAGCCATTGCGCATAGCTATCTCAACGCTTATCTTCCGTCGGAAACAAAACCAACGCGTCACGTACACTAACACAATACATATATTTGACAACCTCTGTGGCGCAGCGGGCGAAGGTCCGCCTGCGACGCAGGAGGTTGTGGGTTCGATTCCCGCCTCGGGACAAATGTTTATACGATCTGCAAATATTTGTTCAGGGTGTTCTGGATGTTTTCTATGTAAAATAAAAAATATCTATCTATGTATCGTATTATATTAAGTATATCAGTTATCTAGTACCTAGTATTTATTTATTTACATAATAAATAATAAGAAACACGAAAATGTCCAGCTAAGTTCAAATACTACTTACAATACAATGTAAAACTAAAACAAACAATTAACAGTTATAATAAAAAAAAACAAAAATACCAAGAATATCCAGAAAATTTAAATTTTTACAGTAGAATGTATACCTACATTGACTGATGTGTCTCCATCTCAATAGGTCTACGCTACTCTCAGAGCGTCGCTCATTCTGGATCTACACTGGAGTAGAGCAGATTTGGTCGCACCAACAAATAGGGCTCCAGACGCTCCGATCGTTTTCAGTCCACCTTGCTGATTACCACGAGCCCTTCCAGGAAAAAAAAATTCCTCATGATTGAGCCTTTTGATCGGTATCGTAAAATTACGGGTGTTTTTTTACAATTTGGTGGTATCGATTCCTGGTTCAAACAGGCGATTATTAACAAATCTTTGAATGCAGTTCAAATTGTTTTTAAAATCAAAATAAAGTCTTCTTTCACTAATAATTTCTATGTACAATATTTAAGATACTTTCATTCGATGTGGTATGGCCGTAGGACGCCTGTTTACCACTCTAGGTGTCCACCGTAGTCGACGGTTACAGCGTGTGCATTTGCATGAAGTTATAGATAAACATAATATCCTACTATATCCTACTAATATTATAAATGTCAATGTTTGTATGGATGGATGTATGGATGTATGGATATTTGTTACTCTTTCAAGCAAAAACTACTGAACAGATTAGGCAAAAATTTTGGTATGGGTATAGTTTGCGACCCGGAATAAAATATTTTTTATTCCGTCAAAACGAGGGCAAAGGCGCGGGCAGCAGCTAATAGTAAAATAAAGCTAGAGCTAAGCTAGTATGAAAATAAATCGCTCAGTATGTACCGTAAGCGTCAGTGACAAGACCTTAAGTTGACAGTTAAGTTGTTAAAGAGTTCATTTTTCTTTAATATTAGCAATTTCCGAGACCTTTTCCAATGTAGAATGTAGAATGTAAAATTCATTCAATATTTACAAAACCTTTTCTCAAAACAATGTGTGTAACATGCCCTAACCTTCTATAACTTTCGCCTGGTCTCGAGGGTTCCCGATAAAATGTTCCACTTGAGTAAATACTGAACCCTAATTCTGTTACTTCAATAGAGAGGCAAACAAAGCCCATTGAGTTTTACTTTGTCTTTGAAAATAATTTAATGTTGTTTCCTTTGTTTTTAACATTGATAACTAATTAAATGCAAAATTAACAGTATCCAAGAATTGTTTTTAGTACTAAGCAAATTAAAAAAAGGAGAAGGAATCCTATTGTAAAGGAGTTAAATAATATTAACACTATCACTGTCCCTGAAGCACATGCTAAACTTGCATTGCTGAGGCTGTGCCGGCTGAGAAAGCATTCTATTTCGTATAATTTTGATATGTGACAGAAAATTCTTTAAGGCACTCTAACTATGTACACAAAAAACAACTATAAAGCCTACCATACTCACCAATTAGCCAATTAAGCTTTTTTCTTACAAACGAATACATTATATTGACCATAGTTCCTTTAAAAAAATAAAGTTATAAAAACTAAAACCCGACTACATAAAAGTCTTAAACAAGCGTTCACCTATTTATTGTATTTATTTATTTTTTGAAACCTAGGTAGTCGGAGGCGTTTGTTCCTACTTGTACCCAGTGGGTGCCTCCGACTACCTAAGTATCAAAAGAAAGGTGAACGCTTGTTTAAGACTTTTATGTAGTCGGATTTTAGTTTTTAACTATATTTTTTTTACACCTTTTTGCTGATAGCTTAAAAATCGTTAACCTCACAGAAGTTAAATAAACGGTTTCGGAAAGTACAAACAAAGATCTTTGCAACGATACCACAAACAAGCATATTTACTAACATTGGGATTTTCGACCCTTTCTTAGACCCCGCTATCTCGTTAGACCCACATTTTTATCTGACGTCACATATCTTATAACCAATAAGCTATTAAGACAAATCATAGGACACCTCATTTGTTGAAATCGGACCAGTAGTTTCATACATACATATATAAGGTGTCAAACTCATAACCCTTGTTCTTCGGTAGTCGGGTAAAACAGGGAAAATTATCAGAACAGGAACCAATTACGAATAAACAACATCGAAAAAAACATTATCAAAAACATGACTGACTAAGATTTTCCTTTCCTTTATAAGTATTGGTACCTAACGGTTATATTAAAACCGACCGTATTAATACGATTTAAAGGCTTACATTCGAATTGCTATTCTTAACTTGCGAATGGTTTAAAATTTTCTATCTTGGTGAACCAAGACCGATATTTAGACCACGTATTGAAATACGTGGTCTAAATTTTGTGTGGATTGGTTAGATCGCTTGACATACGATTATAGAGTTTGGCAAGCTTTGGCCGATGTGGGTTGGCAGTGGGTTATATAATTTGTAGGAAACAACGACCCTAAAGACACTCGTTTCTGGGACAACTAAGTATATTGTATGCTACTAATATCGTTATAAAAGTCAAAGTTTGTGAGAATGGATGTATTGATGTTTGTTGCTCTTTCACGCAAAAACTGCTTAACCGATTGGGCTGGGTATGGGTATAGTTTGGGACCTGAAATAGCACAAGTATAGGTTACTTTTGGCCGTGGGGCCGCGGCGTACGAATATCGACCCCCCAACTCAACCCGTGGATGTCGTAAGAGCCGACTAAGGGAACCTACCAGAGGAAGGGCAGCAGCTTCCTTCTGAGTATTTTTAAACACCAACACTGCGATCACCGATCCGCCTGCCAAGCGTGGTGATTATGGCAAATCTCCCCCTATATGGGAGACCATCCACTCGATGGACCGACGACATCGTTGCGGTCGCGGGGGGTCGATGGATGGGGGCGGCTCGGGACCGCTGTTTGTGGCGTCGTACGGGGGAGGCCTATGTCCAGCAGTGGACGTGTGTGGGCTGATGATGATGATGATGAGGTTACTTTTCATCCCGATAAAACGTGAGCGAAAGCGCAGGCAGCAGCTAGTACTCAATATACTCGGTTCGAGAATTCTAGATATTTTTTGCTAGCGGAAAGGGTTACAAAATCAAAGAAATATTTGTGGAAAATATACAACAACACCATCGGAGCAAATTGCAGAAGTTCGCAAAATTTTTGCATTAAATATATTAACCATTTGCTGAAACGGAGGATCGTTTTTTTCCGTTGAAATATTCATCCGCTGTATAAAATAGATCTTTTGAGCATACATAACACTTGCAGAGCTAACTTATATTTTAACTTATAAATAACTCACTCTCATAACCTTAAAGTCTCTACTAGGCCAAACGAAAACCCAAATCGAGCTTGGATGCCACTTATTGGCTCAAAGTGGCCTGGATGGCCACTTACTACCAAGATTGCGTGAACTAATGCTATCTCTTCCTTTCCACGACATAATAGGTTTGAATAATATTCTTATCCCGCTCTAAAGAACTTCAAGGAAATTGCGTTTTCAAAGCTTTAACGGAAGTACAATCGTGTTCTAAAGATCGGGTACTGCACAATCCTTTCAATTGACATCTAATTTCTCGATCTCAGAGCTAGATACTTGAAATAAAAGCCTTTGTGGCTAGAAATGATCCAGTAGGTCATTTCTTTTTTTTTCCTTTAGGGTACTTTTTAGTACGCGCATCTAGTCGTAAGCTACGGCGATAGGATTGTTAATATCCGACTTTAAAATAAGAAGAAGTATCAATAAAAAAAGTCTGTTGTACACTATTTTGGATTCACTATCGAGCAAATATTTTTTCATCTTTCGGTTGACGGTAACTGCTCTAATATTCAGTTGCAAGGTTTATCCTATTAACAGGGCAATTTAAATAAGAGCTTGTAAAAACATCATCATCATCATCATCATGAGCCCGTATACGTCCACAGCTGGACATAGGCCTCCCACAAACGAGGTCACGAATAGCGGTCCTGAGCCGCCTCCATCCAACGACTGCGACCGCTACGATGTCGTCGGTCCATCGAGTGGGAGATCTTCCCACACTCCGTTTCGCATTGCATCGCGGTCGCCCCTCGAGAATCTTTACTCCCCAACAAAATTGTAAAACCGAAAACACACAACATCAGAACAGCTGCAACGATGTTCATCAGTCACAGCTAAGAACACTCTCGATGAAAGCCCTTTCAATTAAAAAACATTCTTTTTGATACAATTAAAAAAGCTTAAATCTCAGTCACAGCTGGTAATAAGCCAATGTGGCTAGAATGTTACCTTTCTACTCAACCAGGATTAACTTGGCTGGATTATTCTCATCTGTCACCTTGTTCTGTCCCCAAGGGATCTAGTTGGTATAAAATAATATCTCAACTGTCATCTCTGATTAAGCCGCGTTTATATTGTAAAAGAAGAGCGGAGGAAGATTTTGTCAGTTTCCATCGGGCAATTTCCTTTAAAAACTGATAAAAATCCGCTTTCGCTCTCCACTGAAAACGCAGCCAGTTTCGTGGGAGGAACGGATGAGTAGGTCTCGTACCGCTTGTAGCCCCAGTACCTACCTAGCCGAGGGCACAGATGGCCCGCGGTTGTGGGGTAAATTCCGTGAAAATGGGACAACATCTTTTCATCGGCAAAATCCCCAAATGCAATAAAAGCTTATTGCTAATAAAAAAAGAGTTTCACGTGGTGCCGTACACCACCGTATAATTTTGCCATCGTAATTTACCTACTTACTAAGGATGGGAGTTATTGGATATTTTGGCTACCGGTTATTAGTTGGGTATTTTGTTTCAAACCAACTGGTACCCAATAAAGTTACAATACTCTATACCTGTCCTGATTTCTACCCAATATATTTTTAACCGATTTCGTTAGAAATACTAAATACTTGTTGCAGCTACCTAACTTTACGGGTGAACGGTCCGCTAGTACCTATGCGTAGATGATAGTTAGGTAAGTATAGGTATTGAAGCGTTGGGTAGTTATGGCTCACGGTCGGTTAGGCGTGATGCTCGCTTTGCACAGTTATTCCCTAGCGGTATGCGGATTTTACAATACCGTTAGATATTTTAGGACCATGCTAACAGGTACTGAGTTAGTTATTGAATACCGGACTTATCTCTACTACTTACTGCAACATCAAATATTACATTAACATCTAGTTAGATGTTAATCATCCAAATCTTTCGACAGTTGTCGAAGGATCTGGATGATTAGTGCCGTGTTGTATAGTTTTAGTGTAAGAGATATAATTTCTTGCGGTTGCGAAAACGGTGTAATGAATACTACTGGCCACTTACAAAAAATCATGGTATAAGAAAACAAGGTATGCTCTTCCGAGGCACGATGGTCACGTGGGTGTCTCCAGGCTACATTATTAACGTCATCACCGAATGAGAAAACGAATCTGTTTCCTGGTGATACCAGTAGCGTAAAATCGGAACTCCCCGAACTCCTCGTATTACCTGTATAAATCTGATAAAACTATGTGGTTTTGTATTTACCAATTATTTATCACATTCACTCGTGTCTAACTAACGCTGTTTTGACTGATCTAACAAACATAATTGACGATTGTCATTTTTTTATTTATGTTTTAATTGACTCTTATCACAATTTGTTTCCCAACTTCTACATTTTGCTGAAATAAAGTGGCAACTGGACAGTAACATCACCTGGAGACACTCCCGGCAGACCTGTTTTCTTGGATCATGCAAAAAACCAAAACGCAATAAGCTGTGTACAGTCAGTATTTTCTATCCATCTTTGACCGCTCACATCCCTTTTCGCATAGAGTGACTATCCCATCTGTAGTGTAATAAATAAATAACCATAAATTTATTTATGCGAAAGTTCGGATGCTTAGATATTTTGATGGTTAGATGTTTGCTTCTTCATGGGAAACCTACGTACCCATCAGGCTTAACTTTTTCTTTCCAACCTTTCATCCCAGAACAACGCGTGCAAGCCGTAAGCAGAAACTTATATAAAATGCTATAAATAGTGAATATGTGTCTTATATTCCTTCGTGATACACCGTCGTCGGCTAAATTGTCACTTTTCATCAAACGAAGGTCTATCGAATATAAAAAAAGTGCTGGACAAACATCTAGCCCCAAAGTTAGCAAAGATTATTATGGGTACCTACTACATATCTGATAATAATTATAAACAGGCTAGTGTATCCTGCAACAACGGTTTCTGTTATGTTCCCGTGATCACAATGTACTGCGGTTGGACACAGTATCCGTGTATTTCTGGTTTTGAAGATGAATTGTGGGTTTCTATCTGCAGAAACTGGCTTAAATTTCTCGGTATCAACTACGTTATCCTCTCTATACTTATAATAAAACTGTAACAGGTCCAATTCTGTACATTCAAGATATTTAGTATTTTTTTTTGTAGTGCACTCTGTTATCGATGCTGAAGCCAAAAATTTAATTTTTTCCTTCACGTCTGTCTTTCTGTCTGTATCTTGGCCGCGCATAACTCCGAAACTACTGAACGTATTGAAATTAAACTTGGCAGGATTTCAGTTCATACTACGAGGAAGGACATAGGATACTTTTTATCCCGGATTTCAATAGGGTTCCTTTGGGAGAGTGGATGAAAGTAAAATAGTTGGCTGCGCAAAATAATTGAAATATTTAATATATTACATTGCATACATAAATAATTACTATGTTTTATTATTATAATCTACATATAAATGACCCAGAACACCTGGCACGAATATCTGCAGATCGCACAAACATTCGTTTTTCCCGAGATGGGTAGTAAACAAAGCTATGCGACGAATACCGGATTATATCCACGAATCCAAGAGAAAATTTGTGAGCACTTTTTCTCTTACATTCCGGTTGATGGACGCCGAAGTTATTCGCCCTGCGGCAGCGGGTCAAAAACTAATTTTCCGCAGGATAAAAGATTTGCGGGAATCGAGTCTACCGCAATACGTACAGTCACTGTCACCGATAGCGTATAATCAGAATCAGGAACATTAATTTGTTTAATTAAGGAGTACTAGGTATAAGATAGTTCTTGTTATATTTTACAAATACTTTAATATCTATTTTTTTCTTTGTTTTGTGCTATGTTTGTGAACCAAATAAACTATCTATCTAGGTAAATGCTGACAATAGTATTAATTCTCTTGACACTGAAACCTAACTAGCGTAAAATGTTTATAATCCCTTTTTATTCAAACGTTAATAAAGGTTTTGACTTAGGTTTTAAAAATAAAAAGTTTGATAAATCAAATATGAAATAAAGTGTAATTCGGATCTCTTTACTTTACTAATGTATTGCACTCTTTACTTAACTAATGTATTAAAATACTTACATATTGTTATTCTATATTTATCAAGTAAAAAATTTTTAATTTTAATTAAAGTAAAAGTGTATTTTCTATGTATTGGAGAGCTTTTTGGTTGCAATTGAATAATTCTATCTCTAAAATTCAGTCAGTTCATCAGAAGATAATACAATTGGAAGATATACCTAATAAAAATTTAACTGTACCATAAAATAAGTAATTTATTTAAGTTTTTACTGTAGGTTAAACTTGTAGGTACTTACCTAACCTTTTAGTTTGTCTAATCAACTTCTATCATCGACAGTACAGCCACGCCAATCAATGCTTTTCTCTCCAAGCAATGTGAATTTAATTTTGTCCGCAAATTGCTGTTAACATTTTTTCCTTTTCGATAATCGTGTTAAAAGAAATTCCAAAGGGATTAAGAATGGAATAGTTCTTTAAATCCTTCAGCATTTAGATTTAAAGGATTTGAGATGGAATTGGGATCTCATTTTATATTTTCGTATAAAATCTGACCGCGATATTTTCTTTGCTGAACTTGAATGTTGATTTTATTGTGTTTATAATATTTTTGTTGCATAAATGGAATTGTGCCTATTTCTTAATGATATTTGGGAACCCGTTACTGCATAATCGCAGAAATCATTAAAAAATTTTCCCTCGGGAATAATTTTTTTATATATTTATAAATTTTAGATAATCATCCAAATCGATCCACAAAATCAACGACGAACATACCCTAAAAAAACCACAGCCGAACATCATCATCAGCCCATACACGTCCACTGCTGGACATAGGCCTCCCCCGTACGACGCCACAAATAGCGGTCCTGAGCCGCCTCCATCCATCGACTCTCTGCGACCGCTACGATGTCGTCGGTCCATCGAGTGGATGGTCTCCCATGTAGGGGGGGGATTTGCCATAATCACCACGCTTGGCAGGTGGATTGGTGATCGCAGTGTTGGTGTTTAAAAATACTCAGAAGGAAGCTGCTGCCCTTCCTCTGGTAGGTTACCTTAGTCGGCTCTTACGACATCCACGGGTTGAGTTGGAGGGGTCGATATTCGTACGCCGCGGCCCCACGGCATCCGAACATAGAATCTCCCATTTTACAAAGTTGGTTAAAAATAGTACACACAACAATAGCTTTGCATAGGTGGTACTTTGGTGGCAGATGATGCTGGACAATCCAAATACAGCATCATCTAGCCCTAAGAGCTTGTATCAGAATCAGAATCAATAACTTTATTTTTTTAGGCTTACAAAGCAAGCACTTAGACTAGTCAAATTTTATACTATAAACATTGTTATTATTATCAAATAAAAAATAAGGTGTTATTGATATTCTCTTCACTTAAATTATTGTCCACTCGTGGAAGACGTGAAAAAGAAACCACTACCATATTTATTATGTGTTATGGGTACGATGCTGCGGGGAAGTGTAAAAACAAGAGATTTTAGGTACTACCGCGTAACAGCAGATCATGAACAATACGTAAAAGTTATAGGAATAGACGTGGCACAACTTTAATTTTATGAAAACTCACATATACGGTTAGTAATATTCTGTATAATATTACGTTTATGTTTGGTATTGGGACCGATTTATTTATTTAGGGAGATGGGATCATTGGGTACTTCGGTAGAATCAATGTCCTAGGTGTCACAGTTGCTGAGATATGATTTTTTAAAGATTTTTCTTGAAAATCAATCAAAATCTCGCCTTTAAATAGTCATAATTTTTAGTTTGTAGTTATAACGCCACAAAATAACTTGATACAATACACTAAAATATTACCGTTACGAGTATTAAAAAAACTGTTTTATACCATACCATCTCCTTAATTCATAAAAAAAACTACAATAGTAACTATTGTCGTTTTTTTTTCTTTAAAAAAGTTTTTCTGTTAGTTGTTACCTTTTCCAACGATATGCTACGTGACATAACGAGTTATTTATAAAGTGTATTATAGATTTAATTTATGGGGCATTTATCGCTCACCTTTATATACTTCTGGAGTCATGATTGAGTATAAACTTTTAGTTTTGTTCTTCTGAATGAATTAATAATACAAAATTTGCTCAAATTGACTGCCTTCTCAACTTGCTTGCCCTACCTACACCATCGTTTTTTAAATAAATAAAAAATAACATGAAATATTTTATGCGGCGTCTAACACAGCTTCATTATCAACAAAATTGCAAAGATGTCATTTTTCACACACGTTTCTATTCCCATCCCACAAAAAGCACCTTTTCCATCTACTCATAAAGTCCTAATTCCTTCTAATTTTGCTGCGCATAGTTAAGCAAAGGAGATGAACCTTTAGGTTTGTAATGATAAAGTCGTGTTTTGTCCGCAGATGCTGGGATCCGCGATGCTGTGAAGCATGAAACAGTTATACACAGTTGCATGAGCTAGGATGGCGTTGCTCATCGGAGCGCTCGGCGCTCTCGCCCTGGTCACGAGGACTGGTGAGGGGTTTTTACCATAAAGTGTTATTTATCTTTAAGTACATTGTTTTGGGTATAGGGAGGTATGACATACCTACAATAACTCCTGGCCTGTCTGTCTGTTCTCACTATATAATTTGGTGTGACCACTATTTTCTGTTCATCATTTCGCAAATAATTATTAGAGCAGATGACTGATGTAGGTACCCACTTTAAATTCCTTTTTGTTACAAATACGTTTTATAGGTTAATTAGTAGATATAATAATATGAATATTTGAAAAAACTAAAAAACCGCCTTCGAATCCTTCGAATTCCTAAGTTTTAAACGGTTTTTTTTTTAAAGATTTGCGGGGTAAGTACTTTTTCCCCGAGAATTTTCTTTTGCGATTCGTCCATAACAATTTAAACGCGTTTCGTCTAACACGGGTTTCTTCCAATAAGTTTTTATTCATATTTCTTTTCTTCCAACTAGCTTCAAAAATGACTACCGACAAAAAATTACAGCAACAAAAAAATTAAGTCAAGACTATGGTCAAGATGACAGTTAATGGCAAATGTTTTCGTTTACTGACTTGTTAAACTTGTCAAAATTGGGCTGGTAAAGTGCAACAAATCACTTCATATCATTCGAAAACTTTAACAGAGTCCGTAAGAATCTATACTATTTGAAAATATTAGGGTATTATCCCCACGATAAAAGCCAACAAGGCGCTTATCAAGGGAGGCCTGCGTCCGGCAATGTAGCAATGGAAGGAAAAAGTTTTCGTAAACTATGCAGAACTCATCCTAGCCTCAGGTACCAACTAAACTACCTTAATTCACAAACAAACTCGCAAACTGTCCGTAAACACAAATTATTATTAGCTTACAGTTATATTCAGTGGGTCATTCGCCATTTTCTCTGCGCGCAAAATTTTTGCTTTCGTTTGTTTTTCGGTACGCTTGCAACGAGCGACAGTTTCCGTTTATTTGAAAACAGGCTTCGACCTAGATAGGAAGGGATTCATTTTTAAAAACTTTTCGTTGCTTTTCGAAACGCCAAAAATCGTTTCTGTGTTATGAAACAACGAGTTAACAGTCCCCTTTATTTCCAAGCTACACAGATTCTGTAAAGAATGGAATCACCCAGTAGAGAAGTAGTTCCATACTTGGTAGGTAAAATAGGGTTCATCGTCATCATCATCATCATATCAACCCATACACGTCCACTGCTGGACATAGGCCTCCCCCATTTGACGCCACACGTAGTGGTCCTGAGCCGTCTCCATCTATCGACTCTTTGCGACCGCTACGATGTCGTCGGTCCATCTAGTGGATGGTCTCCCGTGTAGAGGGAATTTGCTATAATCACAAGTAAAATAGGGTTCTGTTTTATAATTTTTACAATATCTTTAACGTGATATAAAGAAAAAAAAAAGCTTCGCAAATCAAGTAACGCCAGCTGGCTGGACCCACCTGAACCAATATCTCCTAAATTTCCATAATGTGCATTTAACTTTTTTGGCAATATAAATTGGAGTTAGTAACACTTCTTTAAACACAAATAAAAATTCATGTTTTAAACTCAAAGAAGGTACAAATAGATCAAATCAAAAAGTCTAAGAATCAAAGTTGTTACAATTTACTGTAACAAGAAGAGAGAGATCTCTAGATCTATCTAGAGATTTCTCTTAGTATTTATGTAGCAAAAACCGTTGCGTAAGCATCATGACAACCAACCTAAGCCTTAATTAATAAATTTGTGAAACGAAAAAGCCAAGTTAAATAATCTTAGTCTTACAAAAATTGCTTTTTGGCAAATAAAAAAGCAGCAATCCTCGTGTAATTACGGTGTAGCTTTAGAAAACACGTATTTTTACACAAGACGACATTGTTTTCACCTTCAAAACCATCTATATCAGAATCTACATTGGTAACTACTTACTTGTACTGGAAGAATAAGATAATTGTATTTTAAACCATCATAACATAAGAACAGGGGCCGAATTCCACTAAATTAATAGCTTCACCATAGCAATGTTATCGTCTCAAAATTACACATTTATGCATTTTAGCTTTGAGCATAGAAACTACAGGTAGAAGGACGCGTGTCAGAAATGTCTAGGTTGTAACCAGCCTATCAATCTCTCCGTGCTAATATCACCAAACGCACTTATTCTAATTCTAAGTTGGGGAACTGGGATCTGCACTGACATCTCGCATAGGAGTGTATTGTGCATTGTCCCCCTGCGTAACTAGACCCTTACCAGCCCAGCTCCTTTAAGTATCGGAGCAGGACTTTTGGTGATTGACAGCTTCGTTTCAGCTTCTCTTTATGAGTTGACGGATTTTATGTCTCTATGAGACTCTTCAATCCCGTTTTTCGTCTGGTCTCCTCTGTGGCCGTGCAGTGTACTATAACGTGTTCCACAGTCTCTTCTTCCTGGAAGCAGCCACGGCACGGGTTGCTGTTTGTTGCTCCTGTCTTGAAAAGGTGATGTTTCAGTTCACAGTTGCCTGTGATGATGCCTACTGCATCGTGTTTGTTATTTTCCTATATTTGGAAGGGAATAAAGATTTAGTGTGTTTGCAGGACACACCACCGTCTGTACCAAGCTCCCATAGTTTTTGAAGTTCTTTTTCAGAGACCAAACGCACTATCTAGAATTTCTTTCATCTACGAACGATTCTGCGACGATACCAGTGTCATATCAGGAGAAAACCTGATTGGTTAGCAGAATTCGGCCCCAGCTCCATTGATTTCTTCAACTTGAATTAAATACACTCAAAGAAATTAAATCTTTATCTATCTTTCTATCGTTTCCACATTCAAAAAAACATTTATGGCATGGATGAACGTCACGAATGAAAACCTTAAATTGGCTTTCTCACAGAATCGTTATTAGGTTTCTGGTTATGCCATTTCATTTTAGTGGCAGGCGAGATGAAATTCAGAGCTACGTTATTAGGTTTTAGTGTAGTAGTTATGAGTCAGCCTAACTTTATTAGATAGTAATTTTGACATCGAGATTCCAAAAATATTTTGTTTTAAATTAATATTTTCGCAACTACGTGGGTACAATATTATATAGGGTTATTGGTAAATCACTGACCACCACACTTGGCTGCAAAAATATTAATTAAACGTCAAGAAAATTAATAAGATCTCAAAAATTTTTCCACTTTTACGGGACTTGAACACTTGGTTTTTTTTAAAAGTACCCTAGTGTGAGGCTTTTGCACTATAATAGCAAAATCTTCAATTAAACATCGTTAGGGATGGGGAAATGAAATGTGTCGTATATAATATATCGACAAATTTATTTACAAACAATATATTATATTGTATCGATAGTTATTATAAGTATCGATATATGCATAGTAAAGATTATGGATATTTCGATATATCAATATTTTTGGCCATCATCATTATGCAGGCAAAACGGAGCG
This sequence comes from Eupithecia insigniata, assembly GCA_947859395.1. Lineage (NCBI taxonomy): Eukaryota > Metazoa > Arthropoda > Insecta > Lepidoptera > Geometridae > Eupithecia > Eupithecia insigniata. Next base: position 4,406,644 of record OX402009.1, on the reverse strand, counting down.
TGTAGCGGGTCATAGATCAATGAAACTAACCCCAAGCTACGGAACGTAGGCTAGTAGGATCTTTGACCCCAAGAAGAAGGAAGGAAGATTAACATATCGACCACAACTTTGACACTTACAGTCAAACATAGACAATCAGTGCTACCAACCATTACAAAATTAATAGGAATGTGTTGTCCCTTGTTCACATTTATGGATATCAATGAATGAGCTGTCCTACTATAATAATACAAATTGGTAGCCGGAAATAGATAGTCTACAATTAAAGAATATCGATTTTGATATGAATTTTGATACCCTGAAATAAATATCGAAAATCGATATATCGCTTTTAAAAATATCGACTAATTATATCGATTAATGTCTGAAAAATTATCGATATTTTGATATATCGATATTTTTTACCCATCCCTAAACGTCGTTAGAGGAATGAAGGGAGACAGTTGAACGGTACAGTTTACTCCGTAAATAATTCTGAATATTGCTAATTTTTAACTACTGCTATTTTTTAAATACACGATTTCTTTTTTCGGAGCGGTTACTTTATTATGGCGTCATTTTAGGTAGATAAATCCGAGATGGATTATCTACCTTAAATGACGCCTTCACAACAACTTCAACGTGGCGTTCTTTACTAAGAAAAAATGAACCAATATGCGTTTCGACATCAAAAGTCACACACAAGGGTTCCCAATCAATGGCGCTTACGAAACGTACTCTTCCTATACAAATTTGGATAATCTGCTCCCGTTTACCAGGTGGTAACCGAAAGATAAATATTGATGGGTGCGAACAAGGCCGTGCTTTGTAGACAGGAAAGGATATACATAGGTAACATCAATGGATGAAGCTGAGTACCCAGTAAGGTTATGCTATGTTATCATCATCCACATCACCATCAGAAGCATATTACGAGTCCACTGCTAGATAAGGTGTTCCCCTAATGAGCGCCATATTGCCATAATTCGACTTGTCGCATCTAGGATCAGCCTGCAGGATTTTTTTTATTGTATTCATGTGACAATTTAGAAGTAGACTCTACATGAACCCTGTACGGCCTAGCAATATCCTGAGCTATAGCAGCTATAGTTCTTAGTTCATCATCATCATCATCATCATCATCATCATCATCATCAGCCCATACACGTCCACTGCTGGACATAGGCCTCCCCCGTACGACGCCACAAATAGCGGTCCTGAGCCGCCTCCATCCATCGACTCCCTGCGACCGCTACGATGTCGTCGGTCCAACGAGTGGATGGTCTCCCATGTAGGGGGGGATTTGCCATAATCACCACGCTTGGCAGGCGGATTGGTGATCGCAGTGTTGGTGTTTAAAAATACTCAGAAGGAAGCTGCTGCCCTTTCTCTGGTAGGTTCCCTTAGTCGGCTCTTACGACATCCACGGGTTGAGTTGGAGGGGTCGATATTTGTACGCCGCGACCCCACGGCTTAGTTCTTAGTTAAAGTTTTACATTATTCATTTAGTCCTACTATGTACGCTCGAAAATGATTCAAAGCTCAGGGGATTGATTGCTGTCGTATCAATCCCCAGCAGTTGACGAATTAGTCTTAGGTATCTAACTTATTAACTCTACAAACATCTAGAAGGATTTAAGCCACGTTCTAAAGTGGACAGAAATCTCGTTCAGTAATCAATTTACAATGAAGGAAAAGCAAAATGAGTTGAAATCCGAGAAGAGTTGAACAACCCTGCTCATACCCATTTACATGTTCATATCTAAGTGGTTTATAAAAACTTTTCTTCAGAATATTTAACATAATATTGTACATACATTTCTATATTTCCACTTAACACTCCACCGAGCAAGTGTACATAAATTACTTGAAGCATTCGAACCCTTTCTCACCCTTTCAGTCGACCCTTTTTATCGATATCTCGAAGACTATTTCTGGAACTTGATAGTTTCTGATTTGCCTGCTGGCGTCCGTTGATGTTATTTTGAATTTGAATAGGTATTTTCAAATCTTATTCGATTTATGTTATTGATTTTACGGTGCGTTTGTTGGAAAAAAAGGACATTTGTTTTTTTTTTGGGGGGAAAGTGGAACTCTTCTTTCGAAGTATTCCACTTCAGTCCCGTTCAACGCGGCGTTAATTGGGCTGTGTTCCCTTTTTTTAGGAAATAACGATTTAGACAGATTGGTGCTGGCTGAGCTACGTTGCAATAGCACAGATTAGGTAATGTTACTGTAATAGTTTCAAATTGTACAGGTGACGTAGAGATGCTCGCCGGACCAATGAATCTCTGGATGTCTGTAGTTTGGTTCAAAATATTGAACAAAACCATAGACATCCAGAGATCACATTACCTAAATCGACTGTATAGACGGAACAAGGCCAATGAGATTCTATAAAATGTATAAAAGTTCACAATCAGTTTATGTATTTCGTGTTCTGGAAAAAAATATTATTAAGATGAGAGAGAAGATTAGCTTGGAGTGCGAAAGAAATAACTTGTACCGTACAACTAATTTTTGTTTTTACACTACAGTTTTTAGTAAACAGCGCTACAAATGTATTCCTTTTACATAAATCAGACTGCTGCAGACGCATAAACCAATGAATTTGCCAGTCTATGCAAAAAATTCTATGAAAACCAAATAGACATTATGCATTCAATTACGTATTCCATGTGTGCTGCGTGAGTTTACATACGTGCTTTTGTGTAATATAGTTTTAGGGTGTAATGTATTCTGAATTTTTAACTGTAAAACTATCGTAGTTTGACAAATCCATTATGAATGGAAGCTATTAGTCTGCTTAGCTTTATTATTATTTGTATCTACGACTCAGCTCGCGTCTGTATTGTGGAACAGAAAATAATATTTTGAATATTTAAAAAATCTTTTAAATACAAGGTTTTATATCATATAGGACTAAATTGCTTGGGAAGAAAAATCCAATGAACCCAAACTTGACGTGGTTAGGTATTTTCGCTTAGGAGTTCCTATGGCCACCTTCGCTTCCCATCATCAGACCAGCTTAATGGTACCATGACATTGCATTGTCTCCAAAATTACATAAGTATGCCAAATTTCAGTTCAATCGGTTAAGGTAACTGGTCTAAAATTGGGTTTCGAGATTCCATCCGAACAAACATAGTTAACATTGCAAATATGTATATAACACTTAAAAAATGTGCTACTTTGATGAAATTATCATAAATCACGAAAATGTTTCCAGGCAAAACGTACTAAAAGGTTAAGAGCAGCGTACGGAGTCGTATATAATAAAATAGTCGTATATAATAATATAATTTGATGTATGAAATCGTATGAAGCCTCAAATCTTTGTAAGTGCCGAGTCGGACGTTAAAACTTTCTTCGTCTTTCGATTCTCTCCGTTTCTATGGTGCCTTTGGTTAGAATGTTCTTAATTTATCAATCCAGAGATCAAAACTTGCATGAGCATGCTTGGCAAAGATACATGATTTTTTAGGAAAAATAAGAATTTAAAAAAAAAACAAAAATTATATAAAGTAGATAACTAAACAAAGCCAAACCAATATCAAAATGCACTTGAAAACTTTGAGAAACATAAAACAAGAATGCACAGCTCGGCTACTCTCCGATATTATATCCCCCACTTTGTATTGTCTGAAAATTCTTGTAATGTTTTTGTTTTTGAACAAAGGACGTTTCATACTCGGTTTCATAGTTGTATTGCACCATAACTCAGGCTGAGACAATAGCTGTCTTTAGCGTGAATAGTCGCAATGTTTCTAGGAACAAAAGTGGACGTTTAGCTATATTCTCGGATAAGTACTGGTCTTTACTGGATGCGGGTAGGATTATATTTTATTAGGAAATGAACCAGTTTTCCAGTGAGTTTTACCTCATATATTAGAAAATCTCTCTGAATGAAGAGCCATTTCTCGATAGTTAATTTTTTTATAGAACATGTTTATGGCAAATATAAGGTACATTACATAATATAATCATGCCTTATTTTTTTTTAGAGTTTGGATTGAAATTCTAGGTGTGGCAAAATTTCCTTCTACCAACAGCTATAAGTATGCTAGTTGGGAGTATATAAAAATTTCGCATTTTATAAAATAACAACTTCTTTCACTATCTAGGTATTGAATGAAAAATAGTTTTTCAGAAAATTACAACCAACAACCAGAAACAAATTATAACAAGCATTTCAAATATGAAACAATTTTGGAAGCTTTTCAATAATGTTTGTTTTTACAAAAAGTATTTTTTACTTTGTGCTTATTCGATTTAACCCGCCATTGGTGACGTCAATTTGACTTATATGCATGCAGTTGGTGTGGGGTACATTCATTTCATTTTCAACCTAAGATTTCAATAGTTATTAACAGGGTAAGCTATGAAATTTTATAAGAGCCCAAATTTTTTTTGGGATCATTAAATATCTTAGAAACATGCCCCCAGTATGAGGCTTATGCATTATAATGACAAAAACCGTAAGCTACTTTTGGTTGACATTCTTTGAAAGCTACATGTTTTGTTGACATAAAAATAGCCCAGTTCATTATTATTAAATATTCACGGGTATTTATCGCGTTTAATTACCAAGATGGCAAAGTATCTTCGAACACCTAAGGATGTTATACCTTTGCAAGTTCCTGGAGGTTTACAAAATCGATTGCAGCTGCGGGCTTTCCTAATCATAATCATTTATTGCATGAAAAATGGTTCTATAAAGGTCTTAGGCTTAAAATTAGTTCCACATAATTCACCGATTGATTCGGCATGCAAAATAGACACAACACTACTAAATAAATTTAAACAGAGTGAATTAAATTAATTTTAATAAAACAAAAATTATATAAAATGAATTGATCCTAGATCCTATGAGTACATAGACCAGAATAAGCGCACGGTCGCGGAATGTGTTAAAGAACACATAGCAGTGGTCAAAAATCGACAAGTAAAGAAGTCTGCAATAGCGGAAGACCTAATCAAATCACCTGATGGAGTAACATAAACTGCAAGTTATCTGCAATGAAAGGCATGATTACTAGAGAATGGTTCAGGAAGCGATTGAAATTAAGAAATATCCTAATTTCAATCGTTAAGACGGTTTCAGACTCTCTGCCTCGTGGAATCCAGTTGTAGCTAAGTGTGCTCGTTCTGAACCGGTTTCTTAGTGTGTTGCGGATACTGTAAGTGTTGTGTCGTCCTAGTGTGCAGATGGACATTACTATATATTCTGAAGACCAAGTGAGGGTAGTTGCAACAATGCTGCCCCCTCTTCGCAGAGGCGGTAGCTCCAGTACTCCAGTCGTCCCGTGACCACGATTCAGTGTAAACCTGTTGAAACTTCGGGAAAAGTAGGTAAATAAACGCGATTAATATCCGTGCATATTTAATATTTATACATTTATAAGTCGTGTAGATAAAGATTGTGATTGAAATGTCATGCCCACTTGATAACATTTGAAAATATAATATACCTAATCTAAGTGAGGCCGCACACCAGGCGTACACTTGTATTATTTTACGACAACATTTGGCGCTAGAAGTGTAGCGCCAAATTTAAAAAGAAACATTTGTTTGTATCACCTCCGTATATCTGCACGCAAGCACACATTTTGTACATCTTAATACAAGTGTATGTCTGGTGTGCAGTCTCACTAACAATAAGCGAGACAGCATGACATTTCAATCCCAATATTATTTACACGACTTTATTCATACTTAGGCGATTCCATACTGAAAATTCCCTACTTAAATACAACCCTATTTTTCACATATACTAAAAATTAAACTCTACCTGTGTTTGGTAACATTTTTAAGTTACTCATAACGAGTCGAATAACAATAAATCTTCCAAAAACTGACCTAAAACCTCAAATAATCAAAATGTAATTTCCTCAATCTCTCAACGCGTGAAAGTAGCTCCAACTTTAGCTTGTTCATAAATCACAAAAATGCCAAATTAGAGGGAATCCGCTGAAGTTTTCAAGTAAATCTACCTACTATGTTCACTGGCTGTGCAAGATTAGCCAATTATCTCTTTAGGGCCTGAAAGATAGATTTCAGTGATAGTTTTCAAAAATTAAGCCACATTTGAGCAAAACTCGCGATAAAAAAAGGCCTGTTCGTAAACAGTTATTTCTTCAGCATCTTGAACAGTTTTTTTTTTATTTCTATAAGTAGATGTAGTAAAAGTACTTATTATTTAGTAGTTATATAAAACCATAATTCATTCATAAGTTTTCAGTCTGTGTTTTCCTTTTTTTAGCTTAAGTAAAAAAAATCTTTCTTTTTACTTAGTGGTTCTCATGTATCGTTATCAACCGTGCCAAATTTAGAAAAGTTAATTCTAAGACACCAAAATCTATTAAAAATTCTCACTGGAAGCGGGGAAAATGAAAGGAAGCTTACAATTGGCGATAATAAATTAGTAGATATTGCAATATATATCGGAACGCGCAACCTCGAAAAAGACCCAGAAAAGGACATCATCTTCCTTCTGTGTATGTTTAATACCTCCAGTCTCTACTGGTTTTGACTGAAAATAGATAAATAGTAGATGATGTAGATTGTAAATTACGACGCTCTGAGACTTGTATGAATCCGACTTTTGTGAGACGTTGGGAATACTTTTCGTGAGACGCTGGCCATAAGTATGTTTTCGTGAGTTGTTGAAAATACGTATAGTTTTGGTAAGACGTTGCGACTGAGCACATCTCACGCAAGACGTTGGGAATAACTCAAAACCATCGCTCTTTCACAATAGTTCCGTTATTTGTGTAAGAGCACCACACTGTGCCTGGACCCGTTCAATACAGTAAGAACCCGTTCATGATCCAAGAAAATAAGGTCTGCTCTTTCGGGAGTGGCACTTGTGACGTCATTGTCCAGTTGCTACTTTATTTCAACAGAAATACAATTTATTTATAAAACCAATTTACATGTCAAAATTTCGTAGATAAATACAGAATTGTATTACAATAGAAATATAAAATTAAATTCTTTTTTTTTTTAAATTAAATCATTAATGCGAATACATAATAAGGTTTACAGTTGTAATAGTTCGTTCACAGAATAGAAATTCTACTTGACAAGCCAACGTTTCAGTCTTACTTTAAATCAAGATAGATTGCCATCAGATGTGACAGAGTCTGGTAGTTTGTTGTACACTGCCGAATCTATCACATGAGTTAACTTACCTACAATAAAATGTGGAAGTTGGGAAACAAATGAAATATGAATAAATTAAAAAAATCAATAAAAAAATTACAATCGTCAATTATTTTTGTTAAATCAGTCAAAAAAGTTAGATACAAGTCAATGTGATAAATAATTGGTAAATACAAAACCACATAGTTTTATCAGATTCGCGTGGTAATTATGGAAAAACTCCCCTTTTTCAGCAGTGGATGTTGTGTCCTGATGAGGAAAAACCTATGACGCTTGACTCTAGTTGATCAGAAATAAAGAACCGGAATTTGCAGTTCTAAATTCGATTCTCATTTTAAACCATAAAACGAATACATAAAACTGAGTTCAAGTTAAATCCGATAACTGCAAGAGCAATTTGAATGATGAAGTACGTCTGCTAGCTGCCTAAAGCTACGAAAGATAGACTCTCTTCATTAGACCGTCATTTACATACGAAATTCAAATTTCTTTGTTACTTCGTTTTAGTGAGATTTACGGTCGGTACGTGGGCAAACTTTCATAATTAGGTAGGTTGAAAACATTGAACGTAGGTACTTAGACTGTTGGCTGAGTGTGGTGAGGCCTCATTAAACTAGAGTGCATCTAAATCCAGGTAAGGAAGTTTTAGGCTAGATTCATGCCTTACATACCTACATTTACTTAACAATTATTTAGTACTTTCTGCCTTAATTTTAAATAAACCTTGTACTATTAATATACTATATGAACGATGAGGAGCGAGGAGGAGCGCACTATCTGCCGAGATACAGCGCATAACTAGTTCGCCAGGTAGGGTAACCCGATTTAACCACAGTCGATCCAAGTATTAAAAAAAAAAATGAAATCTTACTCTAATTCTCATTAAGACAGTTGAAAATAGGTATCAACTTTTATTTAGATGTTATAGAGTTCAAAATATATTATATTTTAAATTGTTACTCTAGTTCTATTTTAGTCTATAAGTTGAGTAAGATGTGTAGTTTTAAGTGGTCTGTCCTGTAAAGTTGCTTGAAAAAATAAATCTAAATCTAAATCTTTGCCTAATCTAGCAGATTTATGTGATCGCTCTGTATTCGGTTTCTTGATAGTAATGAGACATACCATCTTTGTATGGGATAGATGATGCTCTCTGGATTTGGTTCAGCGCCTCTATTGTGCGGACAAAGAACTAAGCCAATCCCATACAAAATGCATGGACGTGTTAATGACGTAACGAAAGACCAAACTTAGAGCTCAAATAAAACAAAAGATTTTCTGAAATGTACTACCATTGTTTATTTTTGTCCACAGGCTGTACAGACAACGCAAACAGCCTAAGCGCTGATGGAGTGCAAGAGATAGACTACACTGACGTAGACCTGGGTCTGGCACAGAGAGGTCCACACTTCGACCTGGCGTACTCAAGGAATGTCACTGCCCTCGTTGGAAAGACTGCGCAGCTGAACTGCCGGGTCCATGATCTTGGCAACAGAACGGTTAGTAGAAATGTATGCCAGTCCGGTGTTACTGTGTACTAACCATAGATAAATAGATAGATAACTCTTTATTGTACCACACAAACACAAAATACAATACAGAAGGAAATGTTGACAATCAATGAAGTACAAAGGGCGGCCTTAGCGCCATAGTCGTAGTCGTAGTCTAGTTATAGTATGTTTGTACTTGTAAGTTTGAGAATTTACTACTTTTATTGTACTAACAGATGATTGAGCATGGTGTGCTCCGCACTGCGACCTTGGTTCGCTCTGGACTATATTTGATCGTGTGGCGAACGGTGCGCCGCATATTATTTTTATTAATATGAGTGCGGTCGGATCGATAGTTCGATAGAACGATTCAAATGGACAGTGCAATAAGCTATGCGGTCATCTGTTGCACAGAACGCACCGTACAGTGCGATGGTACGGTAACAATATGTTTGATCATCTGTTCGTACTATTACGCTCGTAGATTACATTTACAAGAAATAAAAATGATTGCAAATAACAAACATACTCGGTTCTAGAGTTCAAAATATTTATATCAACGAAGACTTTTATGAATGCAAACTTTACACTAACGAAAGCAATAACAGAAATAAAGAGCATTATTATATATATAAAAACTAAAAAGAAAAAACAATAAAGAGCATTATTATAAACGCGCAACGAAAAAAGTTAAATTCTTGGTCAAGACCGTTTTCAAACTTGAATGGTAAAATTCTTGTTAATTTCTGAAGAATTCTACTGAAGAATCCTACCGAATAATTCTCGAAGAAAGACGAAAAAATGTTGTAAAAATAATGTCGCTTATTTTTTCAAAAAAAGTGTCATTTTTCATCAGGTAAAAACATTTTTACGAATTTTGAATTCCTTATAAAGATTTCTAAGAAAGTAAAAATAGAACAAACTGGTAGTACAAATAGTTGCAGCAGCCGTCGTTGAAATCATAATTTAGCTTCTCCTACAGCATGACGGTCATTTGTCGTTCTGGAAACTTCGGCTTTGCAGCTCAGCCGGTGAAATACGTACTTACTTCAAATATTTGCTAGTGAAGATTATATAAGCTAGGGAAACATTTGTGATAGAAATACAGCTTGAATTATTAATATTAAATATTACTTACTACATTTTCACTAAAATCACATTCAATAAAACATCGAAATTCAGAAGTATTCATTTATATCTATTGCGGAATTTTTGAGTGTGTTTTTCTGTTTTTCATTGGTCGCGAAAATACCTGCAGGTTTTCGAATTATTCATTGGGTTGGTCAACATATGTTTCATATTTCAAAAAATTATCATACAAAGATATTCTAATCATTCTAATTATAACTTGGTTGTACTGGCCATGATTTCATGGCCAATGGTTGGTTTAAATAGCCAATTCACTCAGTCGATACCCTTCGAATAGAAAAAAAACTCTTTAGTCGAACGGATTATTTATTTTCGCTTTCCGATTTTCAAACAAATCGAAATTAAAAGCAATCGCGGGTAAGCCGATTGAAGTAAGGATTCATGTAATATTTGTTTTACGAAATCTTCTGTCCAAAGCTAATGGAGCTTACGTTTTAAACATTAATTTCCACATTGATTATTTATTGGCCTAAAACAATTATTTCATGAAGATTTTGCCGGAGATTTGATCTGTTACTATTGTATGAAGGACTCGTATAATTCATACTTACACATTGTTTGTAAGAACGTACCTTATATATAAAAAATAAGAAATCTTGAAGCAAAGCTTGATAAAATAAATGAGATTGCTCGTTTCGTTTTGGCATTTTTTTGTAGTTCTAATACATATTTACTGCATCCTACAAGAAATCAAACTAAGAGATAAGTAATTTGACGCATTCGCTTTACGATTTGCCGCTAATAACTTTTACGTTATTTCTTGGACTAAAACAAATGTTTTTTTTTTAAAGATTTTGTAGGTTATTCATAGATTACCTAACAATTATTATCTACTCATTGCTTGTAAGCCGGTTCTCTGATCGAGCTCTAAATTAAAAAAGATACGTTGATGCCTATCTTGAGGCGAAGCTTAATGAAATACTGAAATATAGATGCTATGTGTCCATAGAGGTTACCTATGAGAATAATGGTGGGTTCCGTCTGAACGAACTTCATATATATATTTTTTTAATTTAGTAATATTCTTAATCTTATTATGTGACATTGAAATTTTTCTATTCGTGATATTGCTTATAATTATTTGTTTGTCTTGTATTATATGATGTTTATAATGTGTAATTTTAAATTCAAAATCATTTAATTGAATTTTAATAATGTGGATATCTTATCTGAAATAAATGAATAATAATAATATGTTACTAAAGTCCTCATCATCATCATATCAGCCCATACAGGTCTTCCTGTGTTATCCGGCATATTTTTTTAATTATTTATGTATTATAATTATATAATATATTACTAGCTGCTGCCCGCACCTTCACCTGCGTGTTATATGGGTGTTATATCGGGATAAATTTATCCCAAACAGCCCAATCAGTTCAGTAGTTTTTGTGTGAAAGAGGAACAAGCATCCATTCTCACAAACTTTGACATTTATAATATTAGTAGGATGCCATTTGCACCACGCTTGGCAGGCGTATTGGAGATCGCAGTGTAGGTATTAAAATTACTAGAGGAGGCTACTGATCTTCCTCTCGTAGGTTCCCTAAGACTTTTACGACATTGAGTTGGAGGGGTAAATACTTTTTTCTTACATCACATCCGCCACGGCTATGGGTGTTAATATATATATTTTTATTCACTTATGACACCATCTCTTCTATTCCCAGGTATCGTGGATACGACACCGGGACATCCACTTACTGACTTCAGGCAGGATGACTTATACCTCGGATCAGAGGTTCATCAGCGTACACAATCCTCATACTGAGGACTGGATATTGAAGGTAAATAAGAATAAATGCACAATAAGGAATATTTATTCTTGCTTTATAAAGAAAAATGAGTCGGTTCATGATTGAGACATTACACTCTTTGCAAAAAAGTATGCGAAAATTGTAGAGTGAAAAAAATAGTGTAAAGGCGCTCCCTCAAAGCGAGCATTCGACTGCAATGTAACAATCAGATTCGAGTTCCAGTGTGGGAGAAGAATCGAGCAATCTGTAATAAGAGCCTATCGGACGTTGTAAAAATAAGTGAATTGTCTTCAGTAGAATGCTTAAAATCTAATTGAATTGTTACATCACAGGCCAATGCTCGTCAGTCAGGGAGTGTAATGCTCGCAAACGAATCTTTGTTTAAGGTGGAGTAACGAGCGAATGTTTATTCTATCCCCACTCCATCTTCTTCATTCTTTTTTCTAAATAGAAACATAGCATTCTTGCGTTATTCTACACTAGCTGCTGCCCGTGCTATTGCCCGCGTTTTATTGGGATAAAAAATAACCTTAATGTTATTCCAGGTCCCAAACTATACCCATACCAAAAAGTTTTTTAAATTTACGCGATCTGAACACATTATTATTAAATATTCACGGGTATTTATCGCGTTTATTTACCTATTTTTCCCGACGTTTCAACAGGTTTACACTCTGTAGTGGTCACACAACACTTACAGTATCCGCAACACACTGAGAAACCGGTTCAAAACGAGTACACTTAGCTACAACTGCATTCAACGAGGCAGAGAGTTTGAAACCGTCTTCACGATTGAAATTAGGATATTTCTTAATTTCAATCTTCAAATTGGTACGGGAAGCGTTCAATAGTTGCAAAAAATGCTGCCCCCGCTTCGCAGAGGCGGTAGCTCCAGTACTTCAGTCATCCCGTGACCACGACAGAGTGTAAATCTGTTGAAATGTCGGGAAAAATAGGTAAATAAACGCGATAAATACCCGTGAATATTTAATAATAACATACCAAAAAGCCCAATCAGTTCAGTGATTTTTTCGTGAAAGACAAACAAACATCCATATAACCATACTCACAAACTTTGCCATATATAATATTAATAGGATATATCTATTCGTAGATAAAAAAACATAGAATACTGAAAGCGCATTTTTGTTTTAGTTAACGCTCTTTGTTCGATTGGTCTAAGCTCACTTTTAGACAACAGAGAGAGAGTTTAGCAGAGAATATCTAATAATACTAATAGCGTCCCAACGCGAGCTAATTTTCCACCCTTCCACCAATGGTCCACAGAATAAACACCTAGTTTTCATATTTATGTTGATCTATCCCACAGACCACTGGTTATTACAATCCGACTTCTTCCTCAAACTTATCATTTCACATCTCGCTTAACATTCGTACCCCAAATAACCAAGAGAGACATCATTCAGCCCCATTTATCTAAGAACCGACGATATATCAACCAAGTTTTATTGCGAGAGCTTGGCGTTTCTTACATAAAGCATTTTTGTGTCCAGAAACCGTTTTAGCTTTGCTTGCTTGATATATTCTTGGGGAAGTTGAAATGGAAATATTGATAGGGAAATGGTTTGGGTTTTTTCGGTTGGGCATCTATTCTTATAAAATTGAACCAAAGAGGGTTGGAATTAGTTTTGTGTGTTGATGGTGTGAGTTATCAGCAAGGTTATTATGGAATCAACACACCAAAGTCAAACAGGCTGGTTGGTACGATTTTTCAGTGTACGAATATTTTTGCCAGCCTACAGTATTTGGTCAACTTGTCGACGGCCTGTCGACTCTATTATGGACTTCTTAGTGGAATATATACACCATAGTTGGCGCAACAGCCCGGTGGCGGCGGCGGATTGGTGCAACATTTCAGTATATGATTATTATAGGCAGTCAATACAGTGCCTTTTTATATTATCGACGACCTGCAGACATTGTTATATTCTTCATAAAATAAGTTCAAGCGCTTATTTTATTTTTATTGTATCCAAAAGTTGTCAGGTCTAGTTTCAATATTGAATGCAGCGCTTATTTCAAATCGATGTAGTTTTATCTTTATCTGATCGCGTGCGGATAATCCGCATAAATTATCCATTCATTATCCATCTCTTTCCCCATATTACTAGTTTATACCTATAGATCAATGGTTCGTATGCAATATTTTTGCATAGTCTTTGGGTTCTCAATAAGAACATTGTAATTGAACTATCCATGGTCCAATCTGAATTCGTTACGGATAAAAGATTTCATCAATTATTTTGATGAATGCCTATAGGTACGACTTTGTAGATATTGATATGGGCTTTTTGATTGCCTATTGACTTTTTGATCCGTACATGACACAATTCACTCTCCTAGTGGTATTTTCCGATTTTCAATACTATCCACTAGGAATCGTGTTCGTAATTAAAGCCTGTTCCAAACAGCGAAAACGTGTTTGTTTAACATGAGCAGAAGAATTATCAGCTCGGAGTGTATTCAATAATAATTAACTCTGGTTTAAGCCGATATTTACACAATTTTAAGTTAGTAAGTTAGTCAGATTAAATTGATGTCCATTGATTACTCTTTTCGTTGCGTTCACAAATTTATTATCTCAAAATGTGCCAACAGATGTGAGTTGGTTTTAGTACTGTCAGAACTACCTCATAAAATTTTGTGCAGGCGCCTCGGGGTCATAAAGTTCTGTTACACTTTATATGAAAACTTGTTATGTGCACCTGCAAGACACCTGCACATAACAAGCTTTCTTACAGAGCACATGTACAAAGCTCATGGAAAAACCTGACAATTGGTCCGCCGCCATTTTGAATCAAAATCCTCGCTGCTATGACACATCCTGTCAGGTGTCATGGAAAAAGAAAGAAGAGAGAAATCGACATTGTGTAACAAAACTACCAAATTTTTAGGGATCACCTATTTAGATCTACGCGGTATCCACCAAAGAGAATACAATACTGGTATCCACTACCCAGAGCAGCAGCGAAAATATTCACTGATTTTCGCGAGTCAATATTTCAGGAATTTCATAGCCTCGCAACCTTCTCGTAATGATTTTTATATTTAGTTATACAATTCGCTCTGAATAACAGCATACATGCTATAACATCTTCAGCCTATGCTCGTTCACCGATGATGGACGCAGGACTCGCCCTGATGAGAATATTCGGCTTTTGTTTTATTGAGGGCCCATAATCCTCACGCTATTTACCATATCGACTTGGCTATCGCTTCCGCTCTGGGAAGCGAATACCACGTAGATCTAAATATGTAAGTACTCCCCCCAAATTTGGTACTGTTGTTACATATAAATGTCTATTTCTCTCTTATTTCTGCTTTAAAAGAAACATGTGATCAGGTCCAAATGTACGAAGAGGTGTAATATATATGTATTTTTGTTTCCAGATAAGGTTTCCCCAGCGGCGTGACTCGGGCATCTACGAGTGTCAAGTTGGCACTACTCCGCCCATTGGGCACCGGATGTATCTTTCTGTGGTTGGTGAGTATCGAATTTGTTAAAATGAAATACAGTCAACTTTGCTCTGATTAGTTTAATGACTTCAGTGCTTGCCAGAGAATGTCCGCCGGGTACACAGGTGGTTGCGGGTTCGACAATGTAAAGTCTGCTTGTAGATCTATTTATGGATATCAGTCACACACATAGCACGAGGCTCGACTTATCTTGAACCTAGATAACCTTGCTACATATGTGGATTGTCCATTATTTTTTTATCTGTAATATCTTCACTGCGTTTATCAATCTGCCAGACAATCGTGGTGGTTATGGCAAACTCCTATTTTGGAGGAGCCATTTTCAACTGTGTGCTGAGTTTTGTATTAGCTTAAGAACACTAGATTTGGATAAACTTCAATTTTGTCCCTGTAGGTGAAGCTAACAGCGCTATAGCCTGAAGAAAATCCCAGATTTTATTCGACTCATACATTACTTTACCTTTTGGTAAAATTGGTTAGCGCATACCATACTAAGGGGGGGGTTGTATGTTTAAGTCCTATCAAAGTCGAAATTTATATGGGATATTATTTCTTATAAATGACTCCAAATATTACGGACTATAATAACAATATCTAATAAAAACGAATAACTGATCGGTCTGATGGCACTTATGTAAGCTTTTACATGATCTAAGAAAACAAGTTCTGCTCCTCCGGGAATGATACTAGGTGAAGTCACTGTCTAGTTGCCACTTTATTTCAACAAAATGTAGAAGATGAGAAACAAACGGGATAAGGGTCAATTGAAAAGAAAAATCGTCAATTATGTTTGTTAGATCAGTCAAAACAGCGTTAGACTAAAACCAGCCAATGCGATAAATAATTGGTAAATACGAAACCACATAGTTTAGATTAATAAAGGTAATACAAGGCTCGGGGAGTTACAAATTTATGCTACTGATAGCACCAGAAAACAGATTCATCTTCTCATTCGCCGATAGCAATGATGACGTAAGCGAGTATCACCCATGTGACCATCGTCTATCGTAAGACCAGTATACCATGGGCTTTTATGAAGCGACGTCAAACTCAGGGATATTAGACCTGCAACACAACCACTTTTCATATAAAGTTGGTTCACCATTTCCATAAGAGCCATCTAACTAGGTATCCATCCGTTAAAAATAAAGAGCCTCCCTGGACCACTGACATATAATAAGGTCAAAGTTTTCACCAGAATCCGTTAACAAGCAGAATGCAGCAAAAGCATTTATCGAGCCATTTGCACCAGTTTATTGGCTTTGGTAACCAAACACTGTTCGTTAACGATCAGTTAACCAGTGTAATGGGAGCTTTCTAAAACTTCTAATGACTAGTGCTTCTAACCGCAAATTTTCATGGTTAGATCTGTATAGATTCTAGATTATTTTGAGGAGACAAAAATCTATAGGTTAATACATTGCTGTTACTACATCACATTTTCACATACATTGACCATGTATAAATAAACATTGTTTTTTGTACTCAAATAGGAATTTGGAAATATTTTTATTATTTGACGACTCCAGTGGTGCGGCGGGCGAAGGTCCACCTGCGACGCCTTCGATTCGCGCCTCGGGATAAATATTTGTACGATCTGCAAATGCAGGGTGTTCTGGATGTTTTCTATGTATAATAAAAAATATCCATCTATGTAGTCTATTATATTAAGTATATCAGTTATCTAGTACCCATAACACAAACTCTGCTTAGCTTGGGGCTAGATAATGCTGTGTGAATTGTCCAGCATTATATATTTATTTATAACGAGGCGTCAATGATGGCTACTAAACGAACGTACGTAATGTTTGTAATCATTATCATCATCATCATGGAAACCACCATCTCAATTGAATTCAGGTGGATTACATTTTCCCTGAAGGCAACGATTCAATCCAAACAGACTCCGGCATTAGTACTCATTCGGGAAGAACTCAAATAATTTGATTTGTTTTCGTAGAACGTAACAATTATGGAAACGTAACAGTTACAAATTGGAAGAAAATATTTACATTTGAATGTAATATGACCTAAATTTACTTTCTATGCCGAGTATTTGAAACTTCGACCCAGAAACCAAAACCCAGACAAACACGACAATAAACGAGATTTTCTGCTTGATCATCCCCCACAGACAAACGAAGGTTTACTTTAGTTATATTAAAAAAACAGAGAAATTCCTTCATTTTCGGGGCTTCAATTAAAGGCCGGAAAAACTCCCTGAAGCTTAAAACTCGTAACATCAATAAGATCCAAACATTTTCAGTCACTTACGTAAGGTTCCAAACCTAATAAAATAAAGGGAACGCTCCCAAGCGGCTCGAACTCTAATCTGCGTATCCCTAATCATAATGTTGATTCGTCGAAACGGGCCACATCACGGCCCATCGGAACGACTTCAAACGGAGGCAATAAAGTTATTCCTCTGAAGTCTTGACGGTTAGAATGAGAGCTTGAGTGAAAACCCCCACCATAATTTAAATATTGGGATCACTGCCGCAAGGTTATTGGGTAGGTGATGTAGCTTATATAATCTGTGGTAGATCTCCATTGGTCCTTATCAAGAACAGTCTATTCAGTTGATAAAGAGGTCTAGGCGTGTTAGCCTTACGGTTATGAAAACGTGCCGTGAACAAGAGACATAGGACATGCCGTACGTTTAAAAAACCGTGCCATGAACCATTCAATACTGACGACCTTGCACACCGTAGATTATTACGGAGAAAACCGTGTGTGGACTAAAAGCCTTATGCTACATATCAATATAGATCACAGTTCCACTTAAATTAAATTAATAATAAGAACGCATGTCCCTGGAAACATTTACTAAGAAAACATAAAGGCATAACAACAAGACGATATAAAAATCCTTGACCTATACCAAAATCAGGAAATCCGAGTAGATACTAACTCCAAAACAACGCCCTGATCTTATTTGACAAATATTTCCCAGCCAACATTTCTCTCGCAACTTGGTAAGATTTATTTAATAGATTAAATCTTTATTTGCTATTGATCAACAGAAATAAAGGAGAAAAATACAAAAAAAAACGTAGTATAGGTACAAAACATGAAAAGATTCCCCTCACAAAGGCTAGCACAAAGCAGCTTTTATCTTCTATTGTAAATCTCACATTATTTACTAGGATTATCCTTGCTAACCACTCATTCTTTTGTATTTAAACCTATTTGGTCTTTGTGGGTTACTGTGAAGCTTGGACAAAAATGTTTTGAATAACATTGACACCTACGTCAGAGTATTACCATATAAGCACCCTAAACCAATATAACCACAAAAATTATCTGTGGCAGCCCATGGTCATGATGTTGGCGGCGTTACAACCCTATGCCTCAGAAAGCACGTAAAGCCGTTGCTCCTGCGGCTGACCTCTCAACGGCCGTGTCGGTCTACTATCAGATGAATAGAGTGAGAGAATAGAGAGTTTACCGGTGTTTGCGCATTCACTTGCGCATTATAATATGTCTTGAGCATATGGTTGATCTCCATTGAGATTGGCCATGGAAAATTTCGTCTAGGAGTTCGTTATAATCATAAGCACCTTATGAAAAACTTATAGAGATGAGATACCCTAAATTAAAAACGTCTGGCGCTTGGTTGACGCGTGTGCGTTACCCGATAGTAGGTGAGTATCTGACGCAGCGCATTAGCATTGCCATACAGCGTCTTGGGGACGCTTCCCACTGGTTTTGATATGGACCCGAGTGACCTGTAGATTATTTGCAACAGTCTGTAGTTAGCTCAATTGTTTCAATTGTAAATATTAGTTGTAATTTGTTTCTATTATTTGATTGTAATTGTCTTTGTTAATAAAGTACTTTCTGGTTATTAAAACGTCTTAATCCGTCAAACCTACAGTCAGTGTCTAGTTAGCTTCCCGTAATCTGTTTTACATTAGGTAAGTTCTTAAAAATCCGGGTGAGATAAGAATGGGATAGAAACATGTCAAACTTATACAAGTGCGGTCGGACATAAACTTTGTCTGGGACAAATCCCATTTTGTCCTATTCCACCCTGATTCACTTTGCTAATCCATTAATGGATTTTTTCCTATTTTTTTTTCAACTTTGATCCGTAGCCCGAATGCATTAGTTTCCACTGCTTGAATCTATTCCACTGTAATCCATAGATCAGGTGGATTAGTTCCCACACCACAAATCTATTCCATTCTGATCCAGCCGGGTGGATTTTTGACATCGCCTACTCCCGCGAAATGTATATAATATTTACTTTGACATGGTTACGTCCTATTTTGATTGCACGCGGATAACATTTCTTATGTAATCCGCCTAGTAAACAAGGAACCCCAATAGTTTCGCCATCTCCATCTGTTCGCCCGTGGCTAAACTTAGAAACTATTACTATTTCTAGAAAGCTGTTATTTTATTTTCCCCTTTTTTCCCGACGTTTTAACAGGTTTACGGTGTTATCCAGTGATCACGACAGTGTAAACCTATTGAAACGTCGGGTTTAAACGTTCCGATAAATATCCATAAAACAGTTCTCATAATAATGGGTATAACTGAACGAACTATGATGAAACGTTTGAAAGATGTTCTGTCGTTTTATCAGAAACAAATTAATTAAGTCAACATTAAGGTAATGTTTCTTATAACATCTCTAAGACTACACAGAGTGATGCTATAAATAAAAGTTATTTTCCTTCCTTTGAGGCCCTTATGATTAAAATTATGGCTGTCGGTGGTTTCAAAGTTTTCCGTGGGAATTCTTTAGCGTCGGTAAATAAATTCTTGGCTTTGTTATTTTAGGAACAATGTTGTGCTTAGGAAGAGGTCAAATTATAAAATTAATTATCAATTGACAAAGCGTTGATCAAAAGACTGTTGGAAATAATAACAATTATCATCATCAGCCCTTATCGACCTATTTTTCGGCATAGGCCGCTCTAGGCCCTTAAATCATAATGCTGGATAGTTCACATAGCGTCATCCAGTCCCAAACTGAGCAGAGCTAGTGTTATGGGTTACTTACATATAACTATTATACATAATATGTATAATAGTTATATGGATAGAAATAGTTAAAATAGTTTATGTAATAAATGATGGTTATGTCTAGAAGATTATATATTATTATATCATTACCCTGTGTAGTCTTAGGTTATGTATGCCTCGGCAGATATTTTTGTAACCACGATCGACTTTTATATTTTTTTGCTGTCGCAGATCAAAGGCGCACCGCTAAGCCACAGGATAAAAATGTGCATTTAAATATGGGCTCGTAACTCTCAGATAAGAAACAGCTAGCGGGCCACTCGTTTGAAGCTTGTGGGAAGCCATTTTGTCACTGTAAAATGTATCTAAAGATAACGAGTTTAATCCCATATTTGAAAGCTTATTTTATGCTGTACGGTGGCGACGATGAATTAATATGTGCGCAAAATTATAATATACTAGCTGCTACTCGCGCCTTAGCCCGCGTATTGTCGGATAAAAATATATGTTATTCCAGGTCCCAAACTATACCCATACCAAATTTCAGCCTAATCGGTTCAGTAGTTTTTGCGTGAAAGAGTAACAAATATCCATACATCCATCCATACAAACTTTGATATTTATAATATTAGTAGGATAGTATGGGATTTTTGGTGCACAGAACATCTAGGACAACTTTTGTCTCAGTTGTTTTGTACACATACCAACTGGGAATAAGCGAAGCTTTGAGTCTGAGATCTGTCTAGATCTTCGCAATAATCGAATGTATCAACCTGTACGACTTGATATTTTATTTGATTCTTTTGCTATTGTTTAGAGAATGATTCAGAGATGGTCCTTAAAATTTTATAATTTTTATTCCTGAGGTATAAAATGAATTAGTATTTGTTTCGGAACACTTTTTGTTTTTTCAAAAAAATCAAATTATTCATCGTACAAACGAATTTCAAAATGTATTTCTCTAGTTTATTATATTTTAGGAGTCATTGGGTGGAAGCGGCTTACCCGATATTCGTGGCGTCGTTTGGGGGAGGTCTTTGTTCTGCAGTGGACGTATACGGCTGGTGATGATGATATTTTGTCGAATAAACAAACTTATCCTGTGTTAATTTTCTCTATGTTAATCTCAACCTTCTTCTTCCTCAGAACCACTAACCACAATCCTGGGGGGTCCAGAGCTATTCATCAACACAGGCAGCACCATCAACCTGACCTGCGTGGTGCAGCACTCGCCGGAGCCACCTCCTCATATACGATGGACTCATAATGATGAGGTGAGCAGATTTATACAAATTGTCTCTTCATTTACGATGGACTCATAATGATGAGGTGAGCAGATTTATACAAATTCCCTCCTCTTATACGATGGACTCATAATTAGGAGGTAAGCAGATTTATACAAATTCTCTCCTCATATACAATGGACTGATAATGATGAGGTGAGCAGATTTATACAAATTCCCTGCATAAAATACTTTACTGACGGCTCTCATACTGACGGTAATATCGAAAGGTCATTGGCACGGTTTCATGTATGGGTTATGTGTAGTTCCACTAAGCACATAGCAAATAAGAGCAATACAAGCTCGGAGTTCTGAGTTCGGTGAGTCGATAATATCGTCTCGACTGTCGTTTAATTTGAATCGTAGGTCACCTATGTAACTAGTGCTAATAATTGGAAGTGTATTTCTATACTAGCTCATTAAATGAAAAAACTTAAATAAATTCATAATTATATGAGTCCCATAGTTCCATATCCGCACAATAGAGGCGTGCTGTACCAAATCCCAAAAAATATAGCGGTCTCGACCACGACTCAATATTACCGAGTAAACAAGCTCAGGGTTCTGGTCAAGTCTAGTCTGGTCGCAGGGTTGCGAGCAGGTGAAGGAAATAAAACATGCAAGTTTGCAACTGAAGCCCCGATAAAAGTATTTGCCGACCTTTCGGATGCATACTTGAGGACGGAGGTTATGTTTTTCAACGCTAAAAGAAATTTTTGCACGCACTCTTCTCTCACGGCTCGTATACCCCTGGAGGTCGGTAGCACTTAAGCCAAGACTATATTTATGACATCCTAGTACATTTCATTTCACCATCATCAACTACTAGTAAGTACTAAAAGTTTGACTGTCGGCAACTTCTAACTCCTCCATCTTATCTATAACTAGCGAGTCAGCGGACTAACGAGGGCCCACAGATTCTAATTGTTGCAGAAATATATGGAGCCCCCGGCCCCTGTCAAATGGACTCGTAATGACGAAGTAAGTAACACATCTTTAACACACTCACTGCCCAGACTCGGCAGTGGTCGATCTGCAAGGGCGCAGGCACTGTTGTATGTGGACAAGTGCGGCATGGGCAATCCTAGTGTTAAACACTCTATGACCATGATCTACAGTGGAATTTTGAGCAGCGAAAGGATAGTAATTAAGCTTTTCGTTTAAATCCTTCTATTTTTCATAGGTAATTACAGACTTGATTAAAATAATGGTCCCATTCATAATGGTCTGCTATCTTAAAACAGCTGCTAAGCAGTGTTATTTCTCACTCTGACTTATGTCAATAGAAGAAGACAGAGTGAGAATGAATGAATAAGGGGTTTAATGATCTGCTACGAAGCTCTACGCCGTAGTGCGTATCGAAGAGTTTCGTAGCAAATGACAATTATTTTGTATAATTAAACATTCAAATTACAACATACAAATGCTTTGTCTCGATAAAATCTTCAAGAAATAATTAGATTATCTCATAACTTATCGCATATCATAAAAAAGTTTATCCATTTAATTGAAACAACACTTTACAAGTTTATTTTCCCAGACTCTATAACGACCTCATACGTATCTCGGTCCATTGAGTTACTAATATTATCTAGCAACTTAGTCAAAACTAATCTCATATAAAAAGTGGGAATATCCAGTCGAATTACTAACAACGTTAAACTTGTGTGAAGATATAATAAATTGCGTATTTTTATCTGAAAATTGCCGCTGAAAATCCATGCCAAATAAAATGGTCGAACTTTTATCCAATGTCAAGTGAGGGTGGGGTTTGCTCGGGGTAGTTTTGCTGACGCTGGAAGGGGGTTGAATGTTTATTCTTATACTTCATGATAAAGTGTACTAATGGTAGTCTCATGCGAGTATTTTCCTTGTTAAGATAAAACCTTCTTTGCAAAGGCTCTTTTTTGTGTTTCTGTTGAATTGTCAAAAGTTTTTTGGTATTTAAAATTACTTGTGTATTATAACCGTGGCAAGAGTGGGCCAGTTATTAAAAAAGAAAAAGAATAATTATCATAATTAGATTTTTTGCAAGAAACTAAAAAAGCTATTAGAATCGCTTTTTTACACTGTTTTTAAGTTTTGCGAGACAAACACTAATTCATCGAAAATAAAATATTGGACCACCTCGGGATTATTATTCTCTATAGGTAGGTACATAACGAAATAATTTTCAAAATCGGTCATTAATTTACGGAGATAACTACAAACATATGTACATAAAAATGTTATATACAGCCTAACATAGAATTTGTTCCTTTATCGAAGTGGGTTAAAAAAATTAAGGTACAAACCAACTGACGAGACGAAGGTCTGTTACTCCTTGATTTACATGGGTAAAAAATGATACAATAATGTAAATATACCTGAGTGGTATTCCCAATCCTATGATTCATTCAAACCTAACAGAATAAATTTCACTGAATCTGAATCTGCATAAAGAAATTTCTGCTTAAAACTCCCCGAAACTCAAAATAACTTCAAGTTGATTTGTTTATACTATTGAAGTTTTCGTCCAAAGTTTTGCTCCTGATTGTACAATATCCGAATTGCATTTTACGTAAGGGTGTAGTCACATTTGTATTTGACTTATGTAAAATAATATCAAAGCCATTTTTATTTCTAGTATTTTGTGTGACAAAATAATATAAAATGATTTTTCACTCGCATTTGTTAGCTGTGGGCTATTTCTCGCCTACAAATATTTTTATGCCCATATCCACCACATAAGTGGTAAATTAAATACATCTAGAACCACTAAAATCCTTGTTCATCGGTTACACCCATGTCGTCACTTGGCTAGCAAAACTCCATATGTGTTTCGTTTTTAATATGGTATGTTAATCAATTTGCAGTTCTCATAATTATCATCATAAGACCTACCATTTGCAGCTTTTGGCTCTCGGCGATTCAGCTCTCGGCGCATTTGTTTTTATGTTTTTCTTACAATATAATCACACCCTAAGCTATTCGTACCTGCCCGGAATACTCAGTTTCAGCATTCTTTGCAGTTTGTTTCGATACAAAACATACTTGGAATTGCCTTGATTACCCGAGTGTTTTCAACTCAAGCAATGAAATCAAAAACAAACGTACTGCATTTCTCTCTACGATAGCGATAGCATACACTTTTAAACTGGTTCCGTTTTACCTTCAGTGAAATAAAATTTTAACCTTTTAGCAGTTTTTGTTACGTCCTTAACTTTCTGATAATCTACCTAAAAAAATGGAGGATGTTCTTAATGTGGCAGTAAGTTTTTTTAATATTTTTGTTACTCGTTATCACAACCAATTTTTATCTGATTATAATATTTCTTTCGATTTTGTATTGAAAATAATTCTTCAATAGTCCCAACAAAGTTTTAGTCTCGAGGGATTACTAGTGGTTCAATTTAACTTAAAATATAGCTCAAAAATCATTAAATTGAAATCAGCTATTAGTTTTTGTAAATATATCAGGTAAAGTTATTACGCCTTCAAAAACTAATACATAACTTAAAAACACGTAACAGCGAAGCCACCTAACTCAAGTATTTCCTTTATACTTCAAAATCTTTATTGACAAATAAAATAATAATCCTCATTCGACTTGAATATTAGTAACATACTAATCTTCAAAGTCGAATGAAACTACTAATTAGTAATTACTAATGTCTCTACGAATGGATCATTCATGGCTCCGATTCGACTTTGTTAGTCGACCGAAGGTTTTTTTTTCGTCGCTCCAGCGGGGATTCAATCGAACAGATTAGTAACTAATTTTATCATTCTTGTACGGTTGATAAGATTGTGTAGTTTTTCAAGTATAATATTTTAGTTTTTAGCTTTTAGTGTAAATATGGTTTTAGTGTAAATGTTATATATAGTGTGGTAGACAGCTGAGTCTAATTATTGTGTTTGAAACCAACAAGTCTCAAGATTATCCCCTGATAAAATATATCTCTGATAATTTCATAGCAATAATGACATTACTTATTTATAGGCATATAATTATGTACCTTTTAAGAAATGACCTTTAAGTTGTCTTGGTTTAGTACCAAACTCATTGAACCTTAAATTAAAAGTCCAAAACTACAAACTGGCTGTCACTTTCCCTACCATAAAATTATTTCGTATCCAATGTTTGGTCACAAAATCTAGAGCAGCAAATATTGGCCTCGCTATATCAAAGCCTTAGGTACTTAGGGTCGCCATCTGTCCTCGTTCCCGATTCGTCTCGCATTTGACAATGGCGGCTTCCGGTTCCGGTTTCAAAGGGTGGCGTCATCAATTTTTGGGCGTTCGGGTGGAATGGTCAACTACACACTGCGAAATGATAAGGGACTCTTTGACGAATGATGGGAAACCCTCAGAACCTTTTGATTTTGAGTGAAAATGATCATCTATTGTATGCTAATAATTTTCGGTTTAATTTCATATTGTAACTGAGTGAATTTTCAAGTGTAGTTTTGTAGGAAACTGATATAAATAATGCATTCCCCTAATTCGGCTACCATCGATGCAACATAAATATAGAAACTTAAGCTTATGGGCTATCTGGTATTGGACGTAATTGACTATTTTAAATCCTAGTAACCTGCAAGCGAAAATTATATTTAAGGTATGCCTCCAAATATGGCAGCAACTATACGTAAAAAAACATACATAAATATAATGTATATTATATCAGACATCCGAACATTGAACCTCCTCGTTTTTGAAGTCGTATAAAAATCAGCTCCAATCAGAGGCTTATTGCCGTTAATCTAAAAATAATTTTCCGTGGGGCTTGGCAAAGAACAACTATGTAGGACAGGTACATGTCACATAATTTTTCTCTCTTGTTTTTGCTACAAATAAAAAGTTTTAATAACTTCCACAATCTGTTCACGAAATATTTATTTATATTTACTGATATGCAAAACAGAAAACAATCGTAATATCAATATTAAATAGGAAAATTATAACTAAGGTAAATTATAAGGTTTTTGTTGTTATCCGCACTTGGGTTAATCTCAAAGAAATTAAATAATATCCCAAATAGTATTCAGGTGAAGATCGCGGGTTCAAGTCCCGCCGGAGTCGTAAATTTTTGGTATAGTAGACTTTGAAGGTAAAATATAATCTTATATATAAAAATCTCGTGTCACAGTGTTTGTAACCAAACTCCTCTGAAACGGCTGGACCGATTTTTATGAAATATTTTGTGTATATTCGGTAGACCTGAGA
This sequence comes from Eupithecia insigniata, assembly GCA_947859395.1. Lineage (NCBI taxonomy): Eukaryota > Metazoa > Arthropoda > Insecta > Lepidoptera > Geometridae > Eupithecia > Eupithecia insigniata. The sequence goes on along the minus strand of OX402009.1, from coordinate 4,380,145 downwards.
ATAGGTTGTAAACTATTCTATGCCCTAAGTGATTAAGATTTTGCATTAAAAATATATTAACCCTTAATTTTCACCTTTTTAACAGCAACTCCCATTTTTTAATAGCGATATTAGTTAGTAAGTACTGTAATAATCTTCAACCCTCAGTGGTGGATGGCAAAACAACTTTTGCCGGGGTCAGCATAATATAATGTACTAGCGGCCCTTCCCGGCTTCGCACGGATGGACATTTATTTTTTAAACACAGTAAATGCAGGACATAGCCAATATTAATCAGTGATAATGTAGCATTCAAATGGTGAAATAATTTTTTAAATCGATCCCGTACTTTTTGAGCCAATTCGTTACAAACATACTCGTACATATAAATCTTTTCTCTATATAATATTAGTATAGATTATTATATAATCTACTGTCACCTACGACTGTAGACTGTTCCAGAATAACTTCAACAGTACTACGTTATATTGTCGCTATAATGCCCCAGTTTCAATACCAACAGGAATTGGTTTTGTCAATAACGATGTATCTGACAAGCATTGTGAGATAATAGTAACTCTTTCTATAAAACGAAGAATGGAATATAACGGTGACCGCTATTTGAATGGCGTCTTTACAACATGAATGTTGGGTTGTAAGTTATGTGATACTGGTGTTATTCATGTTATTTCATTAAAATTATTTAGGTTAGTTTTACTAACACTTTTATTATATATATACATATATGTATATGTATATGTAACATTATTATTATATGATTTAGTTTTAAGTAGAAGTTTGTTAAAATACGGTACTGACTTAATCATACCAATGACTCAAATAAAGTCCCTTAGTAAATGAAGAATAAAAAAAAATTACGTGATGGAATGTTATTTTCTGGACACATCCAACATAGGAACATGTTAGTGTTCTCAACGTGTATTTACGTAGTTTTTGTCATCTCAATTGTCATCAATCGTCGTCGAGTCCCTATTTTGACTTGTATGTTTTCCGTTGCCTACTCAACATTACGGACGTCATATAACGTTGCCATTTATTGCAAAGATCCACCTTTAGATAGAAGCGAGTTTTCCAACATTTATTTCATTTTAGAAATCTTGAAACGGAACTATTATTGTTGGTTGAGTAAATATTTGTATCGACCGAGTTATTTTTTGTTTTATTTTTCTCAGAGCTTTTTCTGCTACGAATTGAAGATTACTTACATACATATATTTACTAGGTATGTATATATATATATATATAATAAATTAAGTAAGGTTTAAAAAAAATGAAATTATTACCTACAGTGTTTTTTATTTTCTTTTATATTTGTGATGTTATTGGCAAGTCAGCCAATTGTTAACTGTGATTTTTATAGTGCAAAATTGATTTGAAATCTCCAACATAAACAAGTAAATCATATTGCTTGAAAAAGCGACAAATGCTGAGTTAAAAAAAATATATAAGCGTCTGGTCGAAAGGACGCGTGACCTGCGAGCTGCGACCTGTGAGCTGGTGAGTATCTGGCGCACGCAGTGCATTAGCATTGCCATACAGCGCGGGGCAATGCAGCCAGCGTCTTGGGGACTCTTCCGACCGGTATGGACCAGTTGAGCTACCTGTAGATTGTTTGCAACAGTCTGCAGTTACCTATTTTGTTTCAGTTGTAAATACTAGTTCTAGTTTCTTTTTATTCATCATCAGTATCATCAGCCTGTACACGTCCACTGCTGAACATAGGCCTCCCCCAAACGACGCCACGAATAGCGGTCCTGAGCCGCCTTCATCCAACGACTCCCTGCGACCGTTACGATGTCGTCAGTCCGTTGAGTGGGAGGTCTTCCCACACTCTGTTTCGCATTGCATCGCAGTCGCCACTCGAGAACCATTACTCCCCAACGGTTATCGGTTCTACGAGCTATATGGCCTGTTCATCGCCACTTCAGCCTGCTTGTAAGAGTTATGTCGGTAACTTTGTTGCTATTATTTCATTGTAATTTTCTTTGTTCTTTGTTATTGAAAATATTTGATAATGCTGATTTAAATATAAAACCTTTGTCAGTACTCCGAATCTTTTAAGCCTATAAATCAGTTCGAATAATAGTTTGTCAAAAAACCAATTCATTAATTCCTATCAATACGACATGCCCGATTCAATTCTGGACTGAAGCCAAATTAAGCCCCATATAATTGCCTTATCTCTCGAAATGAGTGAAATACACTTTCCATGCACAATACTAGCGTCAGGTTGTGGTTTCGCACAGATCCCTTTGAATGCAATAAACAATATTTCTATACGATACTTTTTAATTCAACTTAAACTTCTTGGTTAATGGCTCTGTATCTGGATTGACGCAATTCTGCCAGTGCCCATCTCATGATATCATCTCAAGCTTTATTTATGGATTGCACATTAATTTTATAAAATTCTAAAGCAGTGGAGTCAGAGCTAAAAGAAAACGCAACAAAAATCTAAATTTTAATTTTATTTCTTTATTTACTTCTGACAGCGACTTATTTCTTTTATCATTGACATTTATTATGTATTATAGAAATTCTGATTTATAAATTACTATGCTACAGCCTGACTCTACGTGCATTGAAAATTTTATTATTTGGATTGTAAAACGCCGACCTATTTTTAATTTCTTGATTAATTGTCATGTATGTTAGGTACTTAGTGCTGTAAACCTGACCATGGCAGATTAGAGAAACTATAGATAGACCGAAGAACAATGTACACATTACCACCTAGTATAACAGGAATAAAATTCATTATCCTTCAGTAACAAATATTTTGAGATTAATTTACCTACCTAACCTCTCCGAATACATCTGACAGAAAACCAAATTTATCTAAGAATTAGTAAGCTGAAGTGGCAGTGGGCCGGCCAATATCTCGCGAAGAACCAATAACCTGATTAGCGAATACTGCTCGTACTTGCTGAAAAACTTTTAACCGCGACATAACCTTTGAAAAGGTTTTCATCACTACATTTAAAATTAAGCAAACTCAATCTTGTTAAGATAGTGCCAGATGCAAGTTGAATTGAAAAAAAAAGAACTTCCTTCATAGTCCTCCATTTTCAATTCTTTCGATATAGAGATAGGATTTACCCTGAGGCTTGCTTCGCTCACCGGAATAAAGCCTATTGCGGCGAGCGAAGCAAGTCTCAGGGTATTTCACTTGTATATGTGCTTATTTGTAAACGTAAAGAAATAAAGTTATTGATTTTGATTCTATCGACCATATTTAAAGGCCAGTCCCATCATACCAACGCCGTTGTTTGTAGCGTTATCCACCCCAAGGCCTGTTTATACAATATTTATGTCTCTATTTGGGGCTAGACGATGTTGTGTGCATTGTCCAACATTATTTATTTATTTATTTTGTCCCCAGGAAATAAACTACGACTCGCCCCGCGGTGGCGTTTCGGTCATCACTGAGAAGGGAGAGACGACCACGTCCCACCTTCTGGTCCAACGCGCTAAGGCCCCCGACTCCGGGAAGTACACCTGTGCGCCAGCGAACGCCAACCCTAGATCTGTATTAGTGCATGTCCTAAGTGGTAAGTAAATGTGCCAGCTGTCTTAGGGGTCATAGACTCAGCATCCGTTTTACAAGATCCGTTTATTTTCCCATGATGGCGTATGTAATTGTGGGAGCGAGTTTACACACCTGACAGTATACCGGATCCAGTAAACGATTGTTACCGGATCGTTTTTAACGAATTTTTAGCAAATGGAAAAAATCGTTTACTGGATCCGGAATACTGTCAGGTGTGTGAACTTGCTCCTGCAACTAAATACCCCATCAGGGGATAACCGACCGTAAACGGATCCAGTAAAAAAGATGCTATGTATATGAGCCCTTACATCCAACTAATTTTATAAAAGTGAATGAAATTCTGTATGTCTATTACCTCTTGACGCCTAAACGACTGAACGGATTTTAATGAAATTTGGCAGGAAGGTAAACAATATCCCTGGGACGGACATAGAATATCGTGAAAAATTCGTGCAAAGCCGCGGGCATAGGTAGGTTTACTGTAAAAACTATTGTAGTTTGACGAATTCATTATTATTTCCATGATCACGGGCCATATAGTGACCCGGATATATATTATATTATTATACGTGTCTAGAACCGTACGTAACCATTCATTATGGAATTAAACGTTGGTGTTCTTCCATCACGAACTAGGTTCGTAGTTAACCCGCTTATATTCACAATCAATTCTGTCTTCAATTGGTTGAAGCAAACTGTAAAAGAACAAGCAAATTATACAAAAATTTTGAAAATTAGGCTAATTTTCATACTAACTGTTTACAGTAAAATTTATTTATTTACAAAAGTTTGGGAAAACTTACAGCTAGATTTAGAAAATACAGGTGACTGAATATACCAGTGCATATTCGCTGATGGCCAATTAAAAGTTTCCACAGACAGGTATACTATAAATAGCATAGTAAAAAGTAAGCTGGAGACTTATTGAAGATAACATAAAAATAACAAAATAGAAAAAATTATGAAAGAATAACAACAGGAGAATTCTTAGACTTGATAAAATTATCACTTAGTTAGCGTTTAAGCTTACTTGTACTAAATCTACGTGCTCATATCACGTCGACTATCGACAGCAGCCGTCCACGCGTCGACGTCTGCCGTCGGCGCGTGTCGACGGCTACAGTTACCTCTACCGTTGTCACTTTGCGCTCGTGTATATGAGCACTACCTCCCTATTTTCATACACCTAAGAATTAAACGAAAAATATCACTATAAAAAATCAGTTTCTTTGGGATAGAATAACCTTTGAACGTTCCCTTAGAAACAACGCGTGGTAAACCGCAAGCAGTTACTAGTATCCCTATAAATAAAGACACAGCAACGGGTGACCGAAAACTAATGTGCCATTTAGTTAAGTGTCTAGCTATACAATGGGTAAAGTTCCAATCATTCGCACCCTTGAGACGTACTTCTCTCCCAATTCTAATTACGCCGTCATCTCCTTGGCTTCCTCTTCAGTGTATTAGTGTGACGGGAGTGTATTATCGCAGGCCTTTTCCGGTCATTGAAGGTCGTGGTACCAATTTATATTGTTCATTGAGATATCTACCAAGTTGCATACGTCCTTTTATTTTGAAGTCTGTTGTATCTGAGGTCATAATTAAACGTTCTATTAGATGCTCTAAGTTTTTACTTAATTGCTTTATTTTTATTTGGGGTGTTGTACCCGCACCCTGCGCTTTCTATGCTGTATATATTTTTGAATCAAAAACCGCAATTTTCGTGACTTCGAAAATTGCGGGTTTGAAGATGTTTGTGAAGATTTCTGTGATTATCTTGATGAAATTATGTATATCTTACAAAATATAATATGTACCTACCTACTAGGTAGTACCTACCTATTAAAACTGTTCTAAATACGAATAACTTTTTCCACAAAAGAATTTGCCTCAAATGTGGGCAAAAATTTAATTTGCTCACTGATCGCGCTTCTTGAGCAGCAAATCACCGTTTCCGTGAAAGAAGGAGAAAGGTCATTTGCGGTAGAAGCAGTGCATATACTTGGAACTTACAAAAGCCGTGTCCCAAATACGTCACAGCAGAAATATGTCTGTGTATTTCGTTGTAAATCGTCACCATTAGGGTCTGTCAACGGACGCCGCAGCAAATACGTGACTACAGCTTAATTAAAGAATGGGATCTCATGCCGCGGCACGTTCCTTGCGTAACGCCTCCGTACTAGTCTAGAGAAGGCAGTAAACAACCTTGGTATATTTGGGTAAACAGGGTTGACTTAGAGGCAGTGTCGCAACAAGAAAATACCCTTATACCCTTTAGGTTCCTTTATGTACAACTTCGCCTACTTAGTTATTTTTTTGCGCGTAACCTTATTTGTTTGATAGTGATTTTCCTATTCGGAATGGACACAAACTTTGTTAGATTTATCATGATTAAAGACCATAGAAATCTGCTGGTGTTCACCAAAAGATAAATCAGACAATTAGGCAGCTTCGTCGCTTAACTTTGACAATTCATGTATGAAAACTTGCGTCAAAAACGTAAACTCGGGTCTTATTCGTTTTTTCTTATGTAATAAAATAAGCTTGATAGAGTCCAAAACGAATCATTGTAACCTCGCTACACACACTCTATAGAGATCTAGTAGACAATAAATTTTTCTCTATCTCTATCTCTATCTAGACCTAAACAGAGGTCTGCTTAGGTATCTTTTACGATAAAATTATTTCTTTATATACACAAGTTTAGTTTGTAGTATGTAGGGCCTTTTATGTTTTAATTGAGGTCATGACTATAAACAGATTTTTATTTATTATATACTAGCTGCGCCCCGCGGCTTCGCCCGCTTAGTAGTTACGGAGATACGGGGTAACAAACATTCACACAGACATTCAAGTGTTATTCTATCTACATACCAAATTTCATCTAAATAAGTAAGTTAAGTAGTTACGGAGATATGTAGGTGGTAACAAACATTCACTTCTTAACAGACTTTCACATTTATTACATTAAGTAGAATATCCTACTATCGTATATCCTATCCTTCCTCCTAATAATATTACGTATATAAAAGTCAAAGTTTGTAAGGATGGATGTATGGATATTTGTTAGTAGTTTTTGCGTGAAAGAGTAACAAATATCCATCCATACATCCATCCTTACAAACTTCGACATTTATAATATTAGTAGGAAGTAGGATAGAATACTTACTACGTAATATTTTTAACCTCCGATAAAACGGAAAACTGTTACAATCTGTTCTATCTATTGTAGCTCTTGAAAGGATTGACCAATTCGGTTCTGCATTTTTTGTTTAACAGATAGAGATTTATCTTAGTTATATTGTTGAAAATCGGTGCTCACTTTTCGCACGCACGCTCTCAAATTTTATATTGACCGTTCAAGTAGATAAAAACTTTGTTGGGGATTTGATAGAATGGGGATATGCGGAATCAAACTTAACACTGTAATAATTGTACATATTATAAAAGCTTTTCGGCAGCATTTTCAAAACACAGACCTTCGTAAGAAGGAAATATGACGATTTATGGTTTTTTAAAACACAATAAATGTAAAATATATGTTTTGCAGTCAGCGTAGGACGTGTCCAAAATACATCACTATGTAATTTACATGTATTGTTTTGTCAACAGGCGAGCATCCAGCAGCAATGCAGCATGGAGGTCAACTTCGTCTGCAGTACCCGCTCTCAGCAGCACTACTTAGCGTCATAGTCACTTTCATGGGTTGCTAGTAAATTTATAGCGTCAACGTCCTTTTTGAGAGATTCTAGTTACTGTCTAGACTACCATCAACGTCACTTTTACAAGCTGCGAATGACTCGTTAGCGTCGACTTCACTATTGCGGTTGCTAATGTTTGGTTAGCGCACAAGCTATACCATGTCTGTGGGTTAGCGTCAAGGTTATTTTTTCGTGCCACAAGTGACGTTGACTAGCTACTAACCGCAGTGATGAGAAAGCAAATGTCAACGTCAACTTTTACTCGCTGTAAGTAATTGATCTTTAGGGTGCAATAATAATAAGACTAGAAATAGGTTTTAGTTTATTACCATTGTATCATTAGTATTTTATTTTCAATTTTATTGGATAGATTTGTTTCGAACTATCCTGTTATTGGTTATTATTGATGTAATATTAATAAAAATATACTGGTGAGTATCTGGCGCAGCGCATTAGCATTGCCATACAGCGGGGCAATGCAGCCAGCGTCTTGGGGACGCTTCCGACTGGTATTGATATGGACCAGTAGAGCTATCTGTAGATTGTTTGCAACAGTCTGCAGTTAGCTCAATTGTTTCAATTGTAAATACTAGTTTAATTTCTTTATATTATTTGATTGTTATTTTCTTTGTCAATAAAAATATGTTCTTTGACATTCATAGAAACTTTTTTGTTAAATAGGAGAAAGAAAATCCTATAAAATTCCAACAGAGTCAAATATTAATTTCGTCTACGTATTGTCGGTATTGTTCGAAGTTTTTCAGCAGTTTGTGAATTAAGGTGCCATCAGCAGAATTCACGGCCCGGGAACAATATTTTCAGCGGCATTCGGATTAAAGTATTAATATTTCAGGAATGTTTCACGCACCCTATTTGTTATAAGGTGGTGTCTGCACTGGCGAAAACTCTAGTAAGGTCGACTGGACATCTTTTGAAGGACTGTCGAGAAGGATTTTGACTGATGTTTTAAATAATTATATTACGAATCTTTACCTTCAGTTTGTTAGTCTTTTCTGAAAATACCGTCTTGTATTTCACAAAATCAATAAAACAATATTACCTACATAAAAAGCTATATCAATATTATAATAGCAGATCGAAGTATTATATAAATGCTCTCATATTATTTTGGTGATAGGAACCATCCTATTTTGAGGTGGACCAAGCGCTACAGTTTACTGGACTGAAATTTAGGATCTTAGTGCAATTTATTGCACTAGGAGTGCAATAAAGAAGATAAAAATAATAAATAAGTAATGCCGAACAATCCACAAAATCATCATCTAGCCCATCTAGCCTGTGTTGTGGGTACTACATAATCTACATGGACAATACATTACATAAAGGTAGATGGATATTACAACGACGAACATGTCCATCTGCAGGTCCTCCCAGTCTAGGCAGCGTCAGTGAATGCGTTAAAACCATAATTTAAGACCTATTTACTAACGACATAATATCATAGCTCCATTCACGTTAAAAAAACATAATAACACCGTTTTCTCGTGAATACGACCTTGCTTGCCAATAACTCCTCGCAAGCTGAATCTCGTTCTCATAAATAATCAATCGGCCGTTGTTTCGCTCAAATCAAAGCGTTCTACATAAACCATGAGGTAGCGGCTGTGACGGTTAAGTTTTACAACCTCCACGGTCTATAAAGGTAGAAATAATAAACGAACTTTTATAAGTACCTAGCTACGGTATAGTTTTTCTGCTTCAAACTTCATTTCGCACTTTTTATCTTCACTTTGCAGTAAGCTACATTGCATTCTGTTAAATTTTCTAACTTAAAGTTAAAATTATTCTTAAAATACACGTTATTAGGGTACGTTTTTGTATGTTAAGAATAGTACACAATATACAGGGTTACTGGTAATTCTCTAACACTCTGACAACTGCAGGTTTTGTCCATCATCTCGAACGCAGTTCATGAAGATGCAAGGCCTTCATTCCTATTTTTTTTATGAGTAACTTCTGGTACTTAATCAAAAAAACACCTTTTTCCGACACCCAATTAAGTACTAAAGACCAATCTCTCACTCCACTGTTAACTCAGGGCAGAGTCATATTAAAGTTTGAAATAGAGTCTCTCTAAAAACCAGTTATTGAATGAAGGTCGTACCCACTAGGTACCAATACCAAATTTAAGGATTAAGGCCTGCCGGTTAGAGATGATGATGTGAATGCAGGTTCTGCCCGAACCTGCATTTCACGCAGTGTCAGTGAATTACAAATAACCCTGTATTTCTAACGCGACGGCATCTATGTACATATCTGGGCACAATTTTTCTTAATATTTACTAAATGTGAAATTTACTGCAAAATGCTGCAAAGTAGTATTTAAGTATAGCGTATAGCGGAAAAACGGCAAAACTACTACGTAGGTTTGTACCTATGTAGGTAATTTACTGCAAAATTCTGCAAAGTGTAGCTTATGGCGGAAAAACTGAAAAACTCTACTACGCAGGTTTGTACCTATGTAGGTTCTTACGAATAGTAGAGTTTTTTCCGTAGAATAAGAAATACTTTGCTTTTAAAGTTTACTGTATTAATCCAGAATATTGCAAGGCCGAGCGCTAGTAAGACAGGACGAATAATTTTCGCAAAACAGTTGTAAAAAATATGTGTAAATCAATGTAAAGTATTCTATTAAGTATATCAGTTATCTAGTACCCATAGCTGCTACAGAGCTTGTATCTCTGCTTAGCTTAGGGCTAGATGAAGCTGTGTGGATTGTCCAGCAATATTAAGTATATTAAAAAAACTAAATTCGAAATAAAGCCTCTCTAAAGAACGGTTATTGAATGAAGGGCGTACCCACTAGGTACCAATACCAAATTTAAGGATTTAGACCTGGCGGCGTCTTCACAACCGTGTTATAGATGATGATGTGAATGCAGGTTCTGCCCGAATCTGCATTTCACGCAGTGTCAGTGAATTACAAATAACCCTGTATTTCTAACGCGATGGCATCTATTTGGGTACAATGTCACTTAATAGTTACTAAATGTGTCGCGTGACCCGAGAGCTGGTGAGTATCTGGCGCAGCGCATTAGCATTGCTATACAGCGAGGCAATGCCTGGTATTGATATTGACCAGTTGAGCTATCTGTAGATTGTTTGCAACAGTCTGCAGTTAGCTCAATTGTTTCAATTGTAAATACTAGTTTAATTTGTTTATATTATTTGATTGTTATTTTCTTGTCAATAAACTTGATTATTTAATAATGTAAAAAAATTCGATAGTAACGCTCAGGGTTGTCACTCACGCAGTATCATTCAGCGTATTTCCCAACATTGTTGTTATTGATTTATAGCCATTATATTTGTCTTACTTTAGCTTTTGCTTGTAGAAAAGCAAATAAAGATTGTTGCGTATGAACGTTATTATTTTCAGAAACACTTAGTAAGTAACTATTTAAAAAAAACAAGTACTTTTCTGTAAAATAAGTTAGTCTAAGTATGAACGTAACAATTAAAATAGGCTATTTATGATTATAAGCGTAATACGAATGTACATAATAATTTTAATAGTTAAATAGTTATCAAACATTAGTTTATTTTTTTTGGAGGATTTTTAAATTAAAATTTTAAATATTGTTAAGCTGCATTCACATAATTTACTTACATAAATTAAAGTTTAAATTTGAAAAGTAAAACAAATAAATAGGAAATAGTTATAAACATAATATTAGATTTTTATTAATACTAGATCTATTACTTTAATATAGTATATAGAATACCATAATCCGTCCCTAAAGGCAGATTACGTTGGTATTATTACATAATTTTTATATAATTAAAGAACAACATGTAAATAAGTTACATTCTTAATTTAACCGCAGCAGTGTGAATGCACCTTAATTATTAGATTAGAAAATTATAACACGTTAATGTTAATACTTTAAAAAGTATATAATTATAGATAATAACTGTAATCTATAATAGAATGTTATGGGATGAAATAAAAATAACTTTTTTTTTGTAAATTTTATCTAATTGGATATGGTTGTGTAAATACTTTGTTTTAAGATGTTAAGCGAATAAACTTGGTCGTCAACATTAAATTGTTTTTTTATTTTCCTCTATTCGGCTGTATTGTTTTATTTTATTTATGATTGATATGTAATATCTTCCCCTAATTGTTACCTGAATTTGTTGTTTCTTTCGTTTTTGTCACAAATTTTTATTCCAAGGAATTGTCCAATAAAATGCAGAAAATAAGGTCAGGTTCGTCAGGAAGTCTATTTTGTTTTTTGTTAAAGAACTGTTTTGATCAAAGTACAAAATCATTTCCTCGATCAAAATAAGTTTATCTAATTAAGATTTCTGCAAAGCCTTATCCCAAATTACTTAAATGGGCTCCAAGTTAATTAAACTTTTACTTAACCAAGTATAGGTTTTCGTGGAATGTGATTTACATCTACCTGATAGAAATTGTAAAATACTTGAAAGCCCTTAAACAAAATTAGCATAACCCTTCTTTGAAGTGGCTTTTCGTGTACGTTTAATGAAAGCGGTAAGGGATTCAAACTTGGGCTTTACCTTGTTCATGTATGTACATATGTATGATATTGCTAGGATTGGCGGTGACTAGTAAGTACAAGTCAGTACCGTCTTTACTATAGGCAAAAGGGGCCCGGGTCCAGAGTCCCCACTCTCACGGGGGCCCCGAAAGGGGACCCGCCCAGTTACCAAGCTCAATGACTACTAATAAAGGAACCTATTTCCTTGATTGATTATACTCGGCTCATCTTATCACAGTGCCTATTTACTGTTATATTTTATTTTATTTTGTGTACTACTCGTATATGGACTCCTGTTTTGCTGTCTGAAATAAAATAATACGATAAAATAGGTGCCGGCGCTAGTTGGGTAAGGGAACCGCCTTAAAAAAGGTTATTCGAATTCTAAGCAATATTAAAGTAAGTAACTACTTACTTCCTCAAATGTATTTTTTTAAGTGACTCTTTAATTTTATTACGTGAACAGCTTTGATAGATCCCGAAGGCGGGTAAGTAATCATACAATTTTCCAAGACAGGAAAAGATTTTGGCAATACATCAAGTGCTTTGGTCGTGGCTTGAAAAACCTTTTTACCTGTTCTTTGATCAAACAATCTAACCTTCAAAGCCTTCTAAGGCGAGTTTACACAAACAAAGTTAATAAGTACACTGTGTACCTACGGCGTGCAGGGCGGAAGTGTAAACGGACTTAATGTTGTACAAAATAAGCTTAGAGTTTTCACAAAATAGCTAAACGACTTTTGTTGGTGTTTATGTCTGACGTTGTAAATGTTGTTATTGCTTTTTACCCGACTATGGCAGATTGGGTTAAGTATTTTTTTAGAGTTGAAACGAGGTAGGGTGAAAACGGTATCCGGGATTACGAGGCCTCCGCTGTCTGCCCGTCTGTTAGACATTTTTCTTAGTAGTCAGCTGAGAAACGAACCTTAAAGTTTCCTCTCATTATGCCAAATTTCAATGACCATGTAAGATAATGTACTATCCTTGTAGGCAATGTGACTAATTGAATGTCTAACAGAATATTGTAACAGTCTAGTAACCCCGATTTGCATATACATAGTGACGTCATTAATGTCGACTGATAGTTAACATCCTAGAATTACCATAAAGCCGCTGTCCCACCACTGCACATAAAGAGGCTACGCACGTGTGTCTAGCTTCGCTTTGGAAGAAAATGGATGTGATAACTTCCACTGCAGTCTGCAACCCACGAACACTAGTGTGGAGTTCGCGCACGAATATGTGATTAATGACGTCATTGCTATACGCGTGGAAATAAAAAAACAGGGTGTTTTGTTTTGGTTTTACAAGTATATTTGCTAGCAGATAAATATGAAGCCGTTATATTGTTAGACAATTTATTACCTACAGCATCATCTAGTCCCAATCTAAGCAGAGCTTATAGGTACAAGATAACTGATATACTTAATGCACATACAATATTTTATATTTAATAGAAAACACCCGGAGCCAAATGTCTGCAGATCGTACAAACATTTTGTTCCGGGGCGGAAATCGAACAGGCAGACGGTACTGACGCACAGATTAGGTAATGTTACAGAGGTTATCATTTTTCGTTCTTTTTTGTGGAAAACGCTTGTTGTGTTGACAAGATTTGTTCAGAAACACTTTTTCTCTGGCAATTTGCATAAATCACAATATGGTTGTATGTACTGATATGTTATATTATAACTCCAAACATTTCATTGTTTTTCCCAATTACAACCTGCATCTCTTCAAAACAAGAATGAATTGAATAGGTGACTTCTAGACCTTCGTAATTAATCATCGGCCACATCATCATTTCTTGTCTAACAGAGGAGATTGTGGTCAAACAAAAGTATATTTATTATTTATAAAAAATCTAAGTCGCATTGGTCGAAGGAGCTGAAAAATATCGAATTAGAACTGACTTGATCATGAAAAATGAGTTCTGACGATACTTAAGCCTTGGTAGCTACATAAATTAAGAAGACAAATAATAATTATACACTCCGAAATACACAAACTTATAAAAAAACTAGCTGACCCGATAAACGTTGTTTTGATATCGACCGGACTGAGGGTTGAAGATTATTACAGTACTAACTAATATAGATTTAATTATTTAATACTAATTTTCATCTTATTATTTTTCACACAGGTATCTCTTGTTGCCCAGAGTCTTTCGAGACTGGCGTCCTCAGGAGACCTAACCCAAACACATAATATGTATCTCACACGCATAAATACACCCCACACAAACACACACACTTCAAGGAATGCTGATTTATTATTTATTACTCATTGATTTTGATCAGAACTTTGTACTTGATTATTTTGTTGAAATTTTTACTAATATTAGCTGTTATTTATATCATTTGATATTATCTGTAATTGTTGTTTTTAATTCTAATTAGTACACTTAGCATAATGATGTTAAAGGAACTATTGTATGTATTAGCTGTACTTCTGCCGCGGAGTGGGAGCCTGGTGACCTGGTTTTTACAAACTTAACACAGACACCAGTTTCACACAATATCGCTATTAGTTATAATTATACTATACTAATTTTAAATGTAAGCACATTGTGTGAAGAGAAAAATAAATAGTTTTTTTTATTATAGATTATCAATAAAAGGTTTATCTATTTATAGTTATAAAACAATGGGGGTTGGTGTTAGAAAACTGAAAATTGAGGGTTCTAGGTATTTTTTATCCAAATCATAAAAAGAACATACATATATAAAATTTAAAAAATATGAAATTTTGGGATGGGCAACGCTTATCACTTAAGGGTATAAAAAATAGTTCACAACCTATTCTCAAAACTACCGAATATACATACACTAAAAATTCATAATAATCGGTCAAGCGGTTTTGGGCGAGTTTGGTTACAAACACGGGATTTTTATAGTAAAAAAAAGAAAGATGTTTAAATAAGTAATTGAGAGAAAAAGAAAAGTAATGAACGGATATTTTTTTTCTCATAACAAGAGTAGACTATACGAGCTTTACTACGCCTTCCTCCAAGGAGATTCAATTATTTCACTTCACACACAGTTATAAAAACGTTTGATTTCTAATATCAAAGTTCTTTGTATGACCACTACACCTAACAGTAATACAAGCTCGAACTATCCTCGTAATAGTCCGGTAGTAAAATAGTACATCGAATGTGTTTCGATGAGGTTCCCTACTAAATTATGGGTTTTACGTGAGCCCAATGATATTGGACCTTCGATTACGACATTGTAGAGAAGGCAGAAAGACAAAGCTGTTTTTGATTTTGTATGTTTATGCTTAAAAAAAAATAAAAAATGTTGGACAGTGCACACGACATCATCTAGCCCCAAGCTAAGCAGAGCTTGTGTTATATTAGATGACTGATATACATAATACAATAAATTACATAAAAAAACATCGAACCTCATCGTTGGCGGTCAAAATCATGATTTATTCCTTTGTAATACCAAAAACCAATGGTATTTGTTTATTGTCATTTCTATTCCTAACGAATGCAAAATTTTAATTATTTAACGGCCGAATACTCAAACGCAACTCAGATCATCAAATATTGCGACGTAAGCACGTCTTATGTCGCAATATTTTGACAGTTTTCAATGAAAATCTGTCAAAAAATCGTCACTTGAGCCGTGCTTAAATCTGAGATTCGTTTGAGTATTCGGGGGTAAGTGTGCAAAATGTATATCAAATGTTCCCAACGAGAACATCACTTTTGGTACAGTCACAGAAATAATCTATTTTGCTTTCTAATAATTTAATATTACGATTATAATATAAAAAAGGAGATCTCAAGATTTTTTAAAAAATTGAACAAGCTGTTTTAAATACCATTTCGACTGTAATCATCACCGTTAACATAAAACACGCCCTGCATCCCTTTGCTTGTTTCTTTCGCTCCATGATCCATTCGCTCCGCGATCCGTCTACGATGGGGGCCATCAGCGTGAGGTGGACTGCGTCTATTCGTTATAAAAAAGTATCTGGATGACCGAGCTTTGCTCGGTAGTTTATTTTCTTGGTATATTGTGTTTTTTAGATATTATATTTTAACACGTGAGTTAAAAATACACAAATAATATAAATAAACGCATGATTTTCTTGGTCTAACCACAAATCAAACACTCATTGGCTTACAGCCGGTTTCTCGAACGCAGATCATCTTCATAATTAACTAATCAATGATCAAATCTCTGATCAAGTATCATTTGGGTTGCTCGAACGTTGATTACGTACTATGATTTTGAACAGAGATTAGTTGACCAGTCTGTCAAATCATTGAAGCAAATCTCTTGTCAAACATCAAAATGGGTTTCTGGAACGCTAATTAGGCATTTTTCTCTAGTCAAGCGCTTGTTAAATCAACGATCAACTAATCGGTGATTTTGCCTATATTATGAAGATGATCTGCGTTCGAGAAACCGGCTGTAAAGGTATATTATTTTATTGTGTACCATAGGTAAGAACTTCAAAAGAATTTTCTTTTCAATAACAGTTGTCAAATTTAATTCCATATTACCACGACAGGTGTGATACTGAATTGCCCTTACAGTGGCATGAATTCGATAAAAGTCTATTTGCAGGAGTCAGGGGTTGGACGAGTCTGATAACACCCTTATTACGACGGCGTAAAGGTGAGGTATAAAACGACTGCTTGATTCTAAGTTATTTTATTTATTGGATTTGTGTATGGGATTGCGTATCAGGTAGATTTATTGATACATATGTAAATACTATTTTTTTGCTCAAAGCATCCAATTACTTCTTGCACTCATTACCTTATGTAGATTCAGACATTATAACTATATAATTTGATTCTTTTGAAAAAAAAAACAAACATAAACCGACTTTGTTAAGCTTTGCGGCTAAATACTAATCTCTCGGGATTTTTTTTTGCGAAACTACCTCGGGATCATTCTCAATAAAATGGCGATAAGAATTTTCAAAATTGGGTCATAAATTGAGGGATAAATCGACGAAAATTTGTACATACAGCCAAACATAGAACCATTTTCGAAGTCGGTTATAATGTTAGTCAATTTCGCTTCTAAAATTAACAAGGATTAAGAATGTTTATTTTTCTAAAATCCAAGTACCGCACAGGCAAGTTACCCTATTTAAACTAAATTAATAGTTTATAGAAACCGATTTCAAACTGGAATCTGAACAAACCGCTCAATATAATTAATTAACACCCTGTATACGACCCGAGCTGGTTATTGGGTGTAAGTTTTAAGCCTTTTAAAGGGTAGTGCGCACGCTAGCAAAATCACAACCTGTTAATCTTTATAAGTAAATAAATAATTTAAGCCCCAATTAAATTCTACGGCTCGGGTTAATCCGGGTCGAATCATACTTTATAAAGTGCGCGTTAAACAAGATCGTTTTTAATTAATGTTTATATGTTTTACTTCTGAGTATTTTTCAACACCAACTGCGATCACCAATCCGCCTACCAATCGTGGTGGTTATGGCAACCCCATACATGGGAGACCATCCACTCGATGACCGTCGACGTCGTAGCGGTCATGGAGAGTTGATGGATGGAGGCGGCTCAGGACCGCTATTTGTGGCGTCGTATGGGGTAGGCCTTTGTCCAGCAGTGGATGTGTATGGGCTGATATGATGATGTTTTACTTTAGGCCACTGTTTATTTATAATCGATAAAGGAAAGCTTTCAGTTGGATCACAAAACTTATTAATAACACAGGTCTACAAAAATAATTTTTTTGTTTGGTTCAGCTAATTCTAGGTTATATTTTGGTTAATTAGCCCACAAGATGTAGCGTGAAGCTGTTAAAATTGTGAAGCTACATACAGGTTTGGATCGATCGATATAATAACCTAAAAAACGTATTTTATCATAATTAATGTCATTATAATCAATAATTTTTTTTAAAATTAATAATATTGATATGGCGTCGTCAAGAGGTGTTGTGTAAATAATCCAAATACATTTTGTTACATTTGTGGTGAATATGTAGTGAAAAAGTTTAGAAAACCTATAACAGATTCAGTGAAGAAGAGGCCGAATCAGAAGGCCGAAAATTACAAAGAGTTAGTTCAAAACCTCTTAATTAGCTTTAAAAATCTTGGATGTAATATGAGCATAAAAGTACACTATCTGGACAATCATTTAGACCAGTTTCCTGAAAACCTTGTAGCGTATAGCGAAGAACAAGGAGAACGTTTTCATCAAGATTTAAAGGTGATGGAAGATAGATACCAAGGTCGCTGGGATGAGCATATGATGGCAGATTACTGTTGGAGTATTACACGGGAATGTCTTGAAGACATCCATCGGAGAAAATCAAAAAAGAGAAGCTTCTAACCTGTGAAAAAAAATGTGTAATTAAATGTAATTAACTGTTTTGAATTAAATGTTCTTTTGTTTTTTATTGACAAAGAAAATAACAATCAAATAATATAAAGAAATTAAACTAGTATTTACAATTGAAACAATTGAGCTAACTGCAGACTGTTGCAAACAATCTACAGATAGCTCAACTGGTCCATATCAATACCAGTCGGAAGTTTTGTTTTTTAATAAATGAAATCTCGAAAACTATACGTAGCATTAAAAAAGTAAGTATCACGTTTTTATCAGCGTACCGAATGTACTTGAAATCAGTTTTACTTTTAGCGGCACCAAAATCATTGTTGACCTGTGTAATGTATCAAGGAAAAGTAGTCGTTTAAGATGTCCGGCGTAGGACCAACATTTTAATGTGCCTATCGGTCAGCTGACCCATCGGATTATGAGAGTGCGTGAATAGAGAGTGCACCTGTGTTTGCGCGCACACTTGTGCACTATATTATGTTCTGCGAACCTGGATCTTGGCTGCCGTGGCCAAAATTCAGCTAGGAGGGCATCATCATCATCATCAGTGCGTAAGGCTCTTGAGTGGTGATCACGTACCGAAATGCGCAGTATACGTTGCCCCCTTACGTGGTGAACTGACAACCTGGTGAAGGTCGCAGGAAATCGCTGGATGCGGGTAGCGCAAAATCTATTATTTCGAAGATCTGTCTGGAATCCTATGTCCAGCTATGGACGTCGTTCTGGTGATATGAATGCATCAGGATGGCATAAGGAAATGATTAAAAAAAACAAAACGCTTATTTTCCCTTACACGTAAAAGGACTCTTAGAAGCGTCACAAAATTAAAATTGTTTTAATAAAACTGGGAAATAAAGTGATCAGTTTGTTTTTTTTTGTTCACTTCAATCTTTTTAACGTAAAGTAAAGAAGTGAACAAGAATTTTCACCTTTACCTTGTTTGGTCATAAGTTTTCGAGTTGGAGCAAAACTTGTCCCAAGCTTTTGTATCCTCTAGCTAGATATTCTGATATTTTGTAGTAAGCTCTTTTACAAAGGATACGTTTGATAATTTGCTTGAATTTATTTATACTTTTTGCTTCATTATTTAATTGTTTGGCCAAAATTAAAACGATGACAGAAAGAAAACGAGCCCTTTCTTTAGTAATAATTATTCGAGTTCCTAAATGATTTTCTTTCCTACGAAGTAGACGCTTCCATTTAGTTTGTATACTTTCACAAAACACCACTAAAACGCAGTCGATCCGGTATAATTGAGATTAGCGGAAGCGCTAATTGTAACGGATAACGACGTAACGGTGCGTTAACGGCGTTGAAAGCGGAAATGGACCTTGGGTGGGCGGGATGGAGGCTATTTGTTAGAAAGGTTGTAGTCCTTTGTTGGATTCTTTCTCGATTTTCTATTCTGGTCATTGGTTTTGATGTGATATTGTGGAATCTGGTTTTAGGTTCCTATCGATAACAGATGAAAGGTTTTAAAGAGTATCATCTATACGTGACCATTTTTTTGTGTTCTATTAAAGCTCCCAGGCGCGGCTTGACTTTTTCCGACACTTCCAACAATAATCGTTATATTTGAACCAATTTACACAAAACCTTGTTGTTTTCGGCGAATTTTCCGCAAATCATCCACTGCTGATCCTAGGCCTCCCCCAAATGACGCCACGAGTAACGCTCCTGAGCCGCCTCCATCCATCAAGTTCCTGCGACCGCTATAACATCACCGTTCCATTGAGTGAGAGGTCTTCTCACACACTGTTTCGCATTGCATCGCGGTCACCTAAGGAATCAATTTGACTACAAAACTCACCGTTCACGAACTTTCTTGATATGACTGATATCCTATCCTACTAATATTGTAAATGTGAAAGTTTGTAAGGATGGCTATATGGATATTTGTTACTCTTTCACGCAAAAACTACTGAACCGATTAGGCTGAAATTTGGTATGGGTATAGTTTGGGACCTGGAATAACATATAGGCTATTTTTCATCCCGATAAAACGCGGTAGCCGCTAGTATTAAATAAATAACACCCTACACGAAGCAGATTTTTGGTGTTACTAGCGACCCCAAACCTTAATGAGGGGAGAATATTTCACCAGGGTCCGTTTACAGATAATTTAATTTTCTAATTTTCTACGCTTTGTTCACGAAAAGGTTCACACTTACACTGTTTATATAAGCTAATAAAATTGGACTTCAATGGAAACCTACTTTTAAACCTTTCTTTGTTTTCCAGTTTTCGTGCTAATATCTGTTAATTTTTATTATTTGTATATATAGCGTTTGACCACCATCATACTTAAGAAAGTGAAGATGTGGACTAAGATGGAGCACGCTTTCCCAGAAGCAACTTATTCACTCGGGATTTGAAGACTCCTCGATTGTACTCTACCGGAAAAACAGACCCAGGAAGTTCGTTCCACTCTTTATCGGTGCTTATAATGAAAGTAGAGCGGAAACGTTTGGTTCGGCACTGTGGTATGACCAGGTATGGTTGGTATTTACCAGTGCGTCTGCTTGACCGGTGGTAGAAGGGGGAGGTCGGGATAAGGTCATGTAAATCCTGGGCACAGTCACCAAAGTGGTACTTGTAGAACACGTTGTTTGATAACTGTAGTTTACTCGCAAATACCAGAGATTATTTAAATTGCTTTCTGAAATATTGTTTGTAGACGGTTCTTTGAATCTTTCGGTAAATATTTTGCGAAAACGAAAGTTAATACCGTTACTCAATAACCTTGTTATGTAAGCAAGCTTTCAAGATAATTTAAAATTTATATTTTGCGAATTAAATTTAGTTTGGTTGCTGATAAAACGTTTCTATTTTTTTTTAATAATATTCGTATTTAACTAATATTTTAATAAATACATATTGTTCATGATTTTTATAATAAAGTGACCTCTTATTGCCCATTTTCCTTGGGCCGATTAAAGTGAGTAAAACATTGATCAAAGCGATGGAACCCTCACATCACTTTAGTGGCCACAAGTTGTCCTTTCATGGGCCTTCTGTTGTAAGTTATGAAGGTCTAATATGACCCATGAAATCTTCTATTAGGAGAAAACTTTTGTGAATATATAATATAATTTCACCTACATAAAGCGTGCTCCATGAATGGGTTAAATAACAAGAGAATTATGTTTCTTTCTGTGCAAAAGCTTCATTAAGTAAATCAAATAAAATGTATATATGTATTTCCTATACTACCTGATATGAACAATTCCGTGCTTAGATATAAGGCGCATAGAATTGAGACATGTTAATAAAAATATATTTAATAGATTCAGGCGTTACTTTGCGGAAATCCATTGCACAATATTAGAATGAAGAAATATTTAGTAACAATTCCGCGTATAACCTTCTCTGATAGTATTCATCAAAGTAAGTTGTCTACTAGTTTCGTCTCTCCACGAGACATCTTCAGGACACCACAATACTCGACCTTGACATTGAGATTGGTAAGCACAGCAACACCGACAGAGTCCCGCCAGTGATGTTGCCTCTTCGACTTGGCGCGCGGAGCTCGAAGAGGCAACATCACTGGCGGGACTCTGTCGGTGTTGCTGTGCTTACCAATCTTAATGTCAAGGTCGAGTATTGTGGTGTCCTGAAGATGTCTCGTGGAGAGACGAAACTAGTAGACAACTTACTTTGATGAATACTATCAGAGAAGGTTAGACGCGGAATTGTTACTAAATATTTCTTCATTCTAATATTGAAAAATATATTTACCTATCATCCAAGGATTGTAGGTAATCATATGTATATGTAGCAAGCAATAGAAGAGGCTACTAATAGCCTATTTTATGTATATTGCTTGCTATATTAATTGGAAAGGCATACAGGAAAACACACTGCTGTTACAGAAGAGGGATGGAGGCATAAAATTTTTTCTTGATTTTGAATCTAACGTCACAAAACGATGTGTGAGTTGACAAACATAATACATAACTTCAGTGCACAGCACGCACAAAAGTGCACATATACGAATTAAAATGAGTCATAATTTGCCCTTTTTTGAGTTCACCTTGTTTGTGTTTACTATCATTTAATATATAAGTCTTCGTCTTGTTATTAACATGACTAATTGTATTAGATACATAAGTGATATATAAATGTGCTAGTGGTTTCTTTTTCACTTCTTCCTCTAGTGGACAAAAAAATTAAGCGAAGAGAATATCAATAATACCTTATTTTTTATTTGATAATAATAACTATGTTTATAGTATAAAATTTGACTTATTTAAATGCTTATTTTGTAAGCCTAAAGAAATAAAGTTATTGATTCTGATTCTTGATCAAATTACTTATTATTTGTAAGGCACTCAATATTCATTATTCACTATTAATGTTAATTATCAATAAGATAATATTCATTTACATATTTTATGTTACTCAGAAAGTGCTAATAATGGAGAATCTCGAATAAACTAACGCTTTCATGGCTTCTTGCGTGGAATCTTTAAAATTATATGAAAGCCTCCAGTTACCTAAGTGCCTATCTGAAAGTTATCTGTCTACTCTATGCCAGCTCTGAACATGACGTAGGTCATTTCGTGTTTGTGTAAATGAGTGATTATAATATTATTCGGGACAGGGCGCGTTCGAGGTAATGACCCGAATTGTTGTTCTCCATAATTGTTAGGTGTGTCTGTTTTGTGGCTATTCTTTGATCATTGTT
The DNA here is from genome assembly GCA_947859395.1 of Eupithecia insigniata. NCBI lineage: Eukaryota > Metazoa > Arthropoda > Insecta > Lepidoptera > Geometridae > Eupithecia > Eupithecia insigniata. The sequence continues at coordinate 4,357,335 of OX402009.1, read as the reverse complement.
ATTGTGATTGGATGTTTTTTATGATTTTGTTAATGAAGCTGATTGTTCGTACGCTGATAATCTTTATAATTAACTTTAATAATCAATGTCTCTTAATGACCTTAATTCGGTCAAAAAAGAACTGCTTGTTATGAGATTTGATCACTCATTCGTTTATCTGCGTAAGGACAACCGGCTATTAACCGGGTTAGGCTATTAGGGTAGAAACGTGCTATAGGTTCTAGCTATTAAATAATGTTATACACAATTATTATCGTTTGCATCAATTTCTCCTTCTCTGTAACAAACAGATAACGCTTCTCCGAATAATTTCCATTTCACTCTTCCTGCACTGTATACGTTTAGATCATACTAAAATTATACGTTTATTTCATCCAGTCCTACTAGTAGTTCGATAATCTAACTCTCCAAACGAAAGTAATTATTATGTCAAGCACATGTTTGGACATGGTTTGGACTATGTTGTAGACGATTTATACAGAAGAAATTAAATAATATTTAAAACTACAAAAATTACAACTTCAACGGGACTTGAACCCGCGACCTTCCCCAGAATACGGGACTGCGCTAACCAACTGCGCCACGGACACAAGTACCCAACTAGTCGAAAATCTTTGAGACTTCCTTCTGGACTCTAGCGCCATTAGCTAGAATAATTTCATTGTTTCCCTACAGGGGAAACAATGAAATTATTCAAACCTTCTCAAAATCTAAAGTTACATTTAGATCGTTTGACGAGAAGTATCGTCGTTTTATATTGTTTTTAAGTTTTACAGAATAAATACATAGTTATCAATCAGGCATAAAAAAATATCGGACCACCTTGGGATTATTCTTTAGAGATTAGCGAAAGTGATTTCAAAATCGGTCCATAATTGACGGATAAATCGAAGAGCATAATATAATAAACTATACATACAGCCAAACAATATGTATACCTAAACTTCTCCTGTTTTCGAAGTTGGTAAAAATATAATTTCCTTGACCAAAAAGGCACCCACTTACATTATCCAACAGAAGATGGAATAAAATAGAAAAAGAATTTTTAAATTGCACGATCTTATGGTTTACCCGAATTTTTAAAAATAATAATGTTCCATACCAATGAGTATTGAACATTTTTATTTGTCTTGAACATTTTGAATTTTTACTGTTCATACGAATGATACCACAGCCACACAAAAAAGTTGGTTGTGCGACGAATCTGATGACTTTGCCGACTTATTTTTAGCTGCTAAATTGATTTTTGCGGTCAAAATTAAGATCCTGTGTAACATTTTTATTATAATGACCCGGCAAACGTTTTCCCATCGACCACTGAAAGTTGAAGATTATTACAGTACTAACTAATATCGCAATAAAAAAATGGGGGTTGGTGTTAGAAAGGTGAAAATTGAGGGTTAAACCAATTTTTAAAGCCAAATCATAAAAAAAATTGTCCATCTATTAAAAAAAGTTTGAGGTGGGCCACTATCATTATCAATTAGGGGTAATTTTTTTATTAACAACCTATTCTCGGACTTACCGAATATACAAACGCAAAAAAATTATAAAAATCGGTCAAGCCGTTTCGGAGGAATTTGGTTACAAATACTGTGACACGAGATTTTTATAAATATTAAAGATTTAGATATTTATATAGATTTATTATATATATTTTAAATTATATCGATGTATATTTATAAAGATTTATATTATGCCATATCTCAGCAATTCTCAGTTTACATAATACGAGTATAAATGAGTACACTGTACCAAATCAAGTGGTCCACTCATAAGTTTAAGAGCATAAAACAACCGTACCTAAGTAGCTAGCGGAGCGCCTCGCTCGTGGTCCGATGAACTAACATTTTTCTGCGACGTTGAGACGCTATTTCCTGGTACGGGTCAAGTGCTGCTTCTGTTTAGATGGACGCATTTACACTGGTGCGTAACAGTTGCGAGTTTTGTTTTTCCTCCGTTTTATCTGTCTTTTTCCTCATTGCTGAAGTCCATGATTCCCTGAATATAGAGTTTTTTTATGTTTTTCTTGATTATGTTGCGCCACTTTTTTATCATCCGTATCGTGGAGCGCATCGTGAAGCTTGGTGTTCAGCGTAGACCGGATTTGGTTCGACGATCTGAGTCGATACGAACTCTCAGATGTTTTGATGTTTGTTTGTGTTAATATATTTTCACAAAGTTTTAGGGTTGATACAAAAGGAGAGAACTAAGGAATTTAGTAGTGTCTAAACCTGAGTTGCTGGTGCTTTTTTATGGATTTAATTTGTATACTTTTCTTTTTGTTTGTTTTTATAAAAAATATATTTAAAAACTAAAACCCGACTACATAAAAGTCTTAAACAAGCGTTCACCTATTGTCCATAGCATTTTCTTTTGATACTTAGGTAGTCGGAGACACCCACCCCATATACCTAGGGTACAATTAGTAACAAAGGCCTTTAACAAAGGGCTTTACCATACATTATCGATACAATTTATTATGTATATCTATACATTTTTTCATTTGCCCATCCCTAGATGACCCGTTGCCATGGTAACAAATAAACAAGAGGTCTCCATGGCAACGGGTGTGTCATCCTTCACTCATCACATCTAACTAAATTAGACTCGAACTGTAAACTAGATGTCGTCTCTTGCAAAATTTTATCGCGCTATTGAAGTGCTCCAGGTGTAATTTAGACCCAGCTCTTCCCATCTCTTAAGACCCTCAGTTTTGTCGGACACCATATAGCCTATAACCATCGGGGTAATGAGACGAATCAATCGATACCTCACTTGTTGAAATCGAAGTAGTAGTTTCAGCGCTACGTGGGAACAAAGAAATCGGCTACATACATATGTACATACATAGGGTGCTAAAATCATAACCCTCCGGTAGTCGGGTAAAAATATTAATTGTAAATTCCTAGCTTAGCGTTTCTTATTTAAGTATGTCTTGTGTCGTGCCAAATAAACTTTTTTCATTCATTCATTCTTTATGTAGGTCCAAGGATCCTGCATTACAAGTCACCAGGGCCTCACTCTACGGGACCGTACAATATACTAAAATAATATAAATTAATTAATGATGCTGGATAATTCAAACAGTATCAATGAAAAGTTTATAGTAGCAATTACGATTCAACTGAGAGCCAGTTGCAAGGTACGATGTAATATGAGTCGGGGAGCGTCAATGGGTACGGAAAACACAGGACTGTGGTGAATGATGCAAACTTCGGAATCTTTAACTCTCTTGATAAAAACGATTATCTTAATTACCCTTAATGTAGCTGCAATTGTAAGCTATACTGAGGTATAATAAATATTACGGGGTTTATTTTACGTATTGAGATTCGTTTTTCAACGTCTCTATGCTGCATCCTACATCTACCTACAGGCTTTTGCAGGTCGTCATTCCACTTAGCCAGAAGACGTCCTACACCATGTTCGTCTAGTCGAGGTCTCGACTCAATACTATTATATAAACAATGTTACACCCCTGTGTAAAACCCAAAGCGCTGCCTAAGTTACAAACCCCGAAGGGACGCTAGTTCAAGAGCTCCGCCCTTTGTGGCCTAATGTTCTGTTTACTTGTGATTTCATATTTGGAACGTTGGGGTTTCCATACGCTTTTTGAGCAGCATTATTGGTTTGTATTTTTTGCCTGGTAACATTCATATTGGTTTAGATATCCATTTATGGGTTTCGTCCAACTGTGAAATATAATGTGAAAAGCAATCAGGATTGGGATGTGATTACATATTTTCAGATATAAGGTAATCTTCTTCCACTTGTGGACAAAAAATGTAAGTGAAGAGAATATCAATAACCTTAACCTTATTTCTTATTTGATAATAAAATTTGACTTGTCTAAGTGCTTATTTTGTAAGCCTAAAGAAATAAAGTTATTGATTCTGATTCTGAATCAGTGCGGTCATAGAAGACGGATTTAGAATAGAGTAGAATGGAATGGAATAGAATATCATTTATTTCGACACACACATTAAGTACAAAACAAACAAAAACATAGATCATGGAAGTTTTAATGCTAAGTTATAAAAATGATGAGCGTCAGATCGAGTTTTGTGATTATTTGTGTTGATGATTGCTGATATTATTTTAGAAGGTTTGATTTGGTTATCTGAGACTTCAGTTGAAAAGCGATCAAAACAAAAAGTTTAGCAAGCAACCAACTCAACTTATCATACTCCTCTTCTGATCTGAGCGGGATTTTATTTGCCCATTGTCAAATTGCGGTACAAACCCTTTTAGTAAAAAGTGTTTATGTTTAGTCTAAAGCTTTCAAAACCCACGTTAAGGTTTGTTTTCTGTCTAAAGATCTTGATTAAAGTTATCAAAAACCACGGTCCGTAGAACATTTGCATAATAATTAAACTGGAACCAAATTGCATGCATACAAAATGATAATAAGACTGGAAAGAGGTTTTGTTGTAAGAAAATCAAGATATCTCTGAGAAGCTTGAGGTTTGACTTACTTATTCTGAGACGATAGATTTATGCCTCTTTAATATGGTGTCCCAAATACACAATTAATCGTTATGGAGTCTAGGAAAACCTATTAACTGTCTGTATAAAATATTTAACGAATAGGACTCGAGGGATACCAAAGAAATAGCTTTTTCGTAAGTTTGATATTATAATCTACCTACTAGCAACCCGCCACGGCTTTGCACGGGAAGTAGAGAATATATTTCAGAGATTAGGCAACGTTTGCGTTGAAAGCTCCCAGGGGGTTGACTTTTTCCCACACTTTCATTAATTATCGTTATATTTCAACCAATTTACACAAAACATTGACAAATTATATACCTAAATTCGTCATGAATCACTCTATCGATTGGTGAAAATCACATGAAAATCCGTTAAGTTGTTTTTGAGTTCATTGCGAACAGACAGACAGACGCGCCGGGGGACTTTGTTTTATAATATGGTAGTGACTAGTTCTGCCTGCGGCTTCACACGCGTTGCCTCTATGGATACGTTTTAAGGTTATTTACATCCTATGTGAATAATTTATGAGATTTAAAGTAGCATTTATGCAAAATTATAGCCCGATCCTTTCAGTATTTTTAGCTTGAAGAAGGAAAAAATATACATCCATCTATCTAACCATCCATCCATCCATCCATAGTGTATTTTCATTTTTATATCTAAACGACAGGAATGTGTCAATAAAAATAAAAACAAGTTAGACATAGACAAACAATAGTATAAAACAATTTTGTAATAAATTTGGTAGGTATCATTAATAATTAATAAGTTTCTCTGAAGCTCCAAAGAAAATAGATTCTATGTATTAAGGCACGTGACAAAGTGTCAAACAAATTCGGAAGAGACAATCTAACCTACTGTCAATGTAAACGTGAAGGCAACGACGACATATCGACACTTATAATGAAATGAAATGAAATAATTTATTTGACATGCTAGACATACTAGCTGCTGCTCGCGCCTTGGCCCACGTTTTATCGGTATAAAAATAGCCAGGTCCCAAACTATCATCATATCAGCCCATACAACGCCACAAATAGCGGTCCCGCCCGAGCCGCCTCCATCCATCGACTCCCTGTGACCGCTACGATGTCGTCGATCGTCCATTGAGTGGATGGTCTCCCATGTAAGGGGTGAGAGGTTTTGCCATAATCACCACGCTTGGCAGACGGATTGGTGATCGCAGTGTTGGTGTTGAAAAATACTCATACTATATATACCCATACCTAAATTTCACCCCAATCAGTTCAGTACCAGTACCACCCATACTGACAAACTTTGATATTAACAATATTTAGTAGGATTTTCATGACGTGGTGTGTGATTTTTCCACGAAGCTTTAGCGCCATTGGATATCTACCATAGTGGGCGTATAAGCAGCCAAACTTTTGTATTGAAATTAGCTGCTGTAAGTAAATATGATACAAATGCAAAAAGGGTCAAAACGTCAAGCCTACATCAGACGATTAGCCGCCTGGCTGACCTGACCGCAGGCAAATTAGGACCGAACATTCGCAGACTATTATTAGCTCTGTCTATTATTTACTGCGAGTGTCACCTCGTTTGAACCGCAGCCAACGATACCCGAAAATGGATTTGAAAAAGCTACAAGTTTATTCAAACGAAAAACCTATAGCAAAAATCCTCAATCTACGCTGACAACATAGCAAGTTGTAACTGAAATAGTCGTAAGTAGGTATTGAATAAATAACTTTCTGTTCATCGAAGAGTAAGAATCTTCCTTCCATTTTGTAACATTTAATAATTTTGCTGGCATGTACATTCAGCTTAGTCTTATTAGGTAAGTAGAAATTAGCTTAGCTGTGTTTGTGAGTTCTTTAAGTTAAGTGTGGGTTATTTCTAGTAAAATGTGAGTTAAAAAGTTTTGAATATAACTAGCTGACGCGTCAAATGTTGTTTTGCCATCAACCACTGAGGGCAGAAGATTATAACAGTACTAATATCGCTATAAAAAATGGGGGTTGGTGTTAGAAAGGTAAAAATTTAAGGTCAAATGTATTTTTTAATGCAATCATAAAAAATGAAAACTAAGTTCCAAAAATTTTAAGAAATTGGTGTGGTCCACCCTTATCACTTGGGGATATAAAAATAGTAACAGTATATAGTAATTTAATAGTAATAATTAACAACCTATTCCCAGACCTGCCGAATATAAACAAAATTTTCATTAAAATCGGTCAAGCCGTTTCGGAGGAGTTTGGTTCCAAACACTCTGTGTGACACGAGATTTTTATATTTAAAGATATAACATTTAATATAAAGTGTAAAATAAAGTATAATATAAAATACCCAGGTATTTATAGTTAATAAAATCCAGAGAACAATTGAGCGGTTAGGCAACATAAAATTTTTGTGTAACGTGAAGGAAATGCAAGATGGTAGCAGATTTCCTCCCCGCCATGAAATGGGTAACAAAATGAGCCTTATATCGTGACGGTGGAACCACAATTGGGGGCTGATAGGCATTCACTTGACTTCACTAAGCCCTAGGGTAGCCCTTAAGTAGGCTTAAGGAAGCTCGGAAACACGGCAATGTGTTTTTGACGAAAAACACTTCAAATTTTAGGTTAAATTTGTGACGTTAGATTTACGACGATAGAATCTTACATCAAAAATGGACAATCATTTACGAAAACTATTGGCCGAGGCGCTGTGGCTGTTTTATTATAATACTGCCCCCTATCACGGAGATTGTTCTCTAGGGTAGAATAGATGACATCTCATCACTATACATTGCGTACATTATTGAAGTTGAAGGAATTAATTTTAAATAATTTACTCATTCAATGACAAAGTTACGTTATTTTTCTCTCTTCTACCCTAGACAACAATCCCTGTGGGGGCTGACCTTTATCAGAAAGCACTGACAAATTATTATTTATTATTGAATGGCCTGTCAGAGTTGCTAACACTACGAAAACTGTCTCCTCGAATAATTCACGCCGCTATCAAAATCTGACATAAAGTGCCATAATAACAACATAAATATTATTGATTTTTTTTAGTATTTAAGGCATTTCGTGTTAAATCATGAAATGAAATGACGCAAGTTTTCCGCGTCATATTAAAAGCTAGCAGTAATTTATATCATCATCATCATCATCGTCGTCTCAGACAAAAAAACTTCTATTGCTGGATATAACGGGTGTCGGTTGGCAGATTACCTATACTACATTTGAAATTAATTACAATATCCCCCTATAAACTAGCTATCCATAAACCATGCCATAAGCTTATAGTGCTCTAGTGCTTTTTCTTCCACTTCTGGACAAAAAAAGTCCCTTATTTGATCTTATTTCTTGGACATCTTATTTATTAATAATTACTAAAACTGTTCATAGTAAAATTTTATTTGTCTAAGTGCTTATTTTGTAAGCCTAAACAAATAAAGCTATTGTAATCTGAAATCTGGAAAATCTAAAAAGCATTGTAGCTCGTTCCCCGAAAAATCGTTTTAAAACCAAAGATTCAAATAGCTCAGGCCAAGTTTCCACCTCGTGGGACCTGTTATTTTTATTTAACGATAATCTGAAATCTGGAAAATCTTAAGAGCGTAAGTAGCTCGTTCACAGAACAATCGTTCTAAAACCATTCAAATAGCTCAGGTTCATTATTCTACGTGGGGCCTGTAATTTGTATGTAACGACGGTATATCTAGTTTCGGTCCAGATAAGTTTATCACACTGTAACGGGATCCGATATAATTAAATAACGGCAATAACGTAGGTCGCCGCTGTCAGAATCGACGGCGGTTTTTGTGACGCAATTATTCTGCATGATTGATAATTCGACGTGAACGTGTCAATCTGGCTTAGGAATTTGTGTTTCTTATAGATTGAACAAGTAATTGACCCGTCTGATGAAAGGTTATTATCGTAAGCAGCACTAGCGGCCAGGTCGCAGCGGCCAGCGAGATACATAGTTTATGTACCTACTTAGGTTAGTATGAAATCGCTATGTAGCACGCGCACCCGACCGCACGCGGTCAGCGGCCACACCGAGCCATGGCAGCCAACGAGATGAATTAAAAAAGCTGAAACGCTCTGTATTTTCTACTGACGATTGTAGTTGTGGTTTTGGACGCGTTGCTCGGCAGCAACCTTTGTGGCTGCCTCGTGGCCTTGCCTCTAATGCGCTATTGCTCTGCCTATCTACTTGGCATTCCAAGTAGATAGGCAGAGGCATTACAATAAAACTTACCCACATGTTTTTTTTATGAATTTACAGGAATTCATTTTAGTGAAGGCCTCGGTCAAAACCAATAAGCTGTGTTACTCCTTTAACCCGGTTGGTGTTAAAACGTGAAATAATGTGTATCTACTCAATCTAACTCACAAAAACTTAAACGTGATATTTAAATAAATTTTCAATATGACTATCTACTTATTTTTTTCACAGGAAGACAAGTTGTTAAAATAATTCTCATTCCCCACTTTATGTCTAGAGTAGAGGAATTCCAGAGAAATTAAGATGTCTTTGTTGCAGACAGAGTTAAAGTTAGTCCCATACATTCTGCCGGTCTGCACGACCCTTTCGTACTAAGAATAATTACTAAGCATTTGTCACGTATGTTTGCTCCGAATTCATTGCAAGCATACACGGATAACGTTGAAGTAATGCCACTCCTCAAATAAGAAGTACCTAGGTTTTAATTGGCCTACTGACAAGGCCTCGGGGTAGATGACAAAACAGTTTCCTGTGTCCTGGAGCAGCTGTAGCAGACGCCAGGCCATGAGACAAAAGTGTGTAAAGAACGCTATCGGAATAGGATAGAACCAATTTTGAACTGTCATAAGCTCGGCCGGACATTTAATTTGACCCGGTATCATCCCACTTTGATAACACGCCAATTGCATTAGAAATACATATGACATAAATGTTATAATAATTGCTATGATACAAGCTTCCGTTCCGAAATTTTGATGGTACGGATTTCACCACTGAAGAGCTTATTCAAACATTTGTATGTCTGATGGTAACAAATAATTCTAGTCGGTACAGATAATCGGATTAATATTAGTAAACTGGTTGAAATCCCCCCTACATGGGAGACCATCCATTCGATGGACCGACGACATCGTAGCGGTCGCGGGGAGTCGATGGATAGAGGCGGCTCAGGACCGCTATTTGTGGCGTCGTATGGGGGATGCCTATGTCCAGCAGTGGACGTGTACGGGCTGATATGATGATGAAGATAGATGGTTGAAACACATATAGTATACCTATTTTTAATTTACTGTTTGTATTGGCACTACTTTAGCAGAATGTAAACAGCGTACCTACACAATTATTTGTTTTCTAGATTCTCTGTTTTGTTCTGTGAATTTTCTGTGTCACGTCTGTGTTTGAGTAATGGATTTCGGCTTTTGTTTAGAGTATCTGTATGTTGTTCTTCGCTGGAAAACATGGATGCTCTGAAACTTGTAACCAAGATATTAAAGATAACTAGGTAGATACATTAAGACCTAAGAATTCAACGAGGTGACACTTGGCTGGCCTAATGTAAGTACTTATTTTAGAGGCCAAGACTACATTTTGATTTCGCTATAGATGCTAAATTATATTATAGCGCCTCGGTAATCATGAAATAGGTGTTAAAATTATGGCAAAAGTAGGTACTGAGGCATGTGTTATTTAAAAATATAATCGACAGATTACATTTTAGTCGACATTTGTGATAGAAGTTTTTAGACATTATACGTCAAAGTTTTACCGACGACGCTTCTCACTGTCCAAACCTTTAGTGAATATTAGCCTTAAAAGGTAACATAATTTAAAACATACAACCAATTTTTAAAGGTAAAGTCCGGATATTTATTACCAACTTTAGCACGTGGCTACGAACGCGTTTTTTCTGTTCTTCTATTTCGGACAGCGATATTGGTAACATCTACGATGATACCAAATGTCGTTAATTATTTTCCACCAATATTCCTTGGGTTGGTATAACTCCTTTGTATAGTTGTAGTACACAACATATCCAGGTTTTTGAAGTTGGAGTATAGAGGTCTACACTTTACATTACACACCAAATCAACAGGCCAGCAGCTCTGATACAGTCCGCTGACATAGCCCGACGGCGGTGGTAATCATTAGGCTGCAAATCGGCGGCTTCTACGTTGGTAAAAAACTGACGGTGGATTGATTTATTTATAGAATCAGAATCAATAACTTTATTTCTTTAGGTTTACAAAATAAGCACTTAGACAAGTCAAATTTTATTATCAAATAAGAAATAAGGTTAAGGTTATTGATATTCTCTTCACTTACATTTTTTGTCCACTAGTGGAAGAAGTGTAAAAGAAACCACTAGTACATTTTTAATATCACTACATGTTTATTTTGCCTATCTAAATCTAAATTTATACATAAACCGAACTGCCACCGACATGGTTTATAAAAATTATACCGCTGACAACAACCCGGCGGGTAAGCGGCAGTGACGGCGGCGGCGCGCGTTGGTTCAGTGTGTTGCGTCTACCAAAAGATTCTACTCGAATATTTCAAAAGCGACAATATTTACACCAACAGGATGTCGCGTGGTGTAATGAAATGAAAACATTAGGATGCAAGCCTCGGCTTAGCCGCAGATGGAACCCGGTTGCATCTGAGCTAATATAACAAACAGAGTAAAGCCAGCAATGTATTGCGAAAAATTTTGTCAATATATTCAATCAATTATAAATTAATAATAACGAATTATTCCACTCTCTTATTTGCTACAAAACTACCAAACTAGTGTCGAACAGTTCGACTAACAATCAAATAGTAGATTTGCTGGAAGAGAACTCTTTTAAGGGTAACCTCGCCTTTGCCATGAATTTTATTGTTAAATGTTTTGTATGTATATTTTACTGTGCAGTAAAGAATCAAGAATTATTACTTTACCGATTCGATTTTGTTTATGAAAAAGTTATCTGAGCGCCTGGTCGAAGCGACGCGTGACCCGAGAGCTGGTGAGTATCTGGCGCAGCGCATTAGCATTGCCATACAGCGGGGCAATGCAGCCAGCGTCTTGGGGACGCTTCCGACTGGTATTGATATGGACCAGTTGAGCTATCTGTACATTGTTTGCAACAGTCTGCAGTTAGCTCAATTGTTTCAATTGTAAATACTAGTTTAATTTCTTTATATTATTTGATAAAGTTATAATCGATTTTGATATTTGTGCTCAATTTTTTTTATTATTTTACATACCTTACTCAGGCGTATAAAGGACTTTATTTATGGAATTATAATATTCAGTTGAATAAAATAGTATTCTTTCCGTTGTTTTATTTGCTACTTGCTTCTAAATGGGAATAAAACATAGGCTTCGTTTAGCGCATTATTTTAGTTCCTATGGGATATAAATAACTTTGAACGTTTCCGTAGAAGCAACGCGCGCGAAGTCGTAAGCAGAAACTAGTTATTTTATATTCTTTCTTAGTCACAAGTCCTACTAATACATATATCTTTATTATGAACTCATTAAACTAGGTCTGCGTTCTTCTAACAAAGCAAAATGTCTGTTATTCGAACTAATCAAGAAATAAAGGCAATGAATCTTCTGATCTGCACAAACCTTTGTAATGAAACTTTAATAAAGTTCTTTGTTGTTTTTTTTTATCATTCGATTAAGAGGGTTGTGCAGAGAACTTAAGTAGACGGTATTGTAAAGCTGTGCGTCCACCGGATCCACTGGTCGGAGCGTACGCAGCTTAAGGATTTGTTGCTTTGTATTGATTTCTTGCTTTGGGACAAATGTTTGTGCGATCTGCAAATATTTGTCGCGGGTTTTTTGGTATATAGTACTTATGCCCGGACTTGGGGTAATCTTAAAGAATTAATTATATCCCAAAAATGTACGACTCCGGCGGGACTTGAACCCGCGACCCTCCTCTGAATATGGGAATGCGCTAACCAACTGTGCCATGAAGGCAAGTACCCAAAAAATCTTTGGGACTTACGGACTATAGCGCCAATAGCTCCACCTACAGGGGAAACATTGAAGTTATCCAAACCTGCTCAAAGTCTAAAGTTACATACAGATCGTTTGACGAGAGGTATCACTGTTGCTAATCTCTAAGGTTTTACGGCACTTAGGCGCTATAGTCCGTAAGTCCCAAAGATTTTCGACAAGTCGGGTACTTGCTTCCGTGGCGCAGTTGGTTAGCGCATCCCCATATTCAGGGCAGGGTCGCGGGTTCAAGTCTCGCCAGATTCGTAAATTTTTGTGATATTATTAAATTCTTTGTCTCGGGTGTTCTGTCTATTTTCTATGTATAATCAAAAATATCTATCTATGTAGATAATTTATTGTATTTTGTATAACAGTCATCTAGCATCCATTTACATAAGCTCTGCTTAGCTTTGGGCTAGATGATGCTGTGTGGATTTTCCAGCATTATTTATTATTTATTTATATAATACAGCAGAGTTCACTGGATTGACATTATATGCCGATACTAATACGAGAGACCTCTATTTCTGCCGAATATGTATAAGTATATTTTGTATTTCTGTATTCATAAGCAAATTCGAGCGATTAGAAACTACTTCATTACCATATATTGAGAGCTAATACACACAGAGTCACAGATTATTAAATAGTTTCATGTCAAATAGACTCCTCATTATAAAGACTCAGAGATTTTTCTTAGACTTTGCCTTGGGGCAAAGTCTCAATGAAATAAATTGTATTTTAGTATTGGTACTAAAATAAAATTTATTTCATATTGCCGATACAAAATCAGAAAGCAGTGGACGCAGGGTGCGTTGTGCGCATATTGTTAATACCGGCGCCGCGTATGATGCGTACGCTCCGATTCGATGCAGTGGACCAACCACGTGAAACTTTGGCTTATTCCAGGTTTCCCCTTTAAAATTCCCCAAACTAGAATTAAAAAAAAAAACATTTTTTCCCATTGAAGACCTAACCTTCATAAACCTTTTAAAAAGGGAATCGACTAAAAGGGCAGTGGAGAATGGCATATACATAGAGAAACCTTTTTTTTTTTTTTTATATTCGGCGAGGAAATTCTTTTACGAATAAACTGGTCTGGGGGGGACCAGAATTATGTGGGACTCGACGCCCTGACAAGGACGCCAATACCCACTAAAACCTCTCCGGTGACCCTCTCTCGCCATTTTCGCCGAGCCACGGGAACTTTTAACCTTCCGCGGCCCGACTGGCATCCCCTCTTCCTCCCATATTTGGCCGGCGAGCCCACCGTTCCACTCACTCGCCGACTCCATTCATCCATCACGTTTCCTCCCCCCGATTGGGACACAGACAGGAGAGACGCAGTTTGAAACGCGAATGTCAACCTCTGTGTCCAGATGGGCTTTTCAGTTGCCCCATACTACAAAGTGTGGGTCTCGCATTTACACACCCACTCATACTCTCATTCAAACTTGTTCTTACATACATTTCTCCTTTGTTCTTCACGCGAGTACAGTGCCGCGCACACTCAGCAAAAGCAGGCGCGCGCATCACTGCCCCGCGTGTCCCACACCTGTGCACGAGTACCGCAGGTTGCTTCCCGCGTGTCTCGTGCTATCCGTCACCTTTCATTATCATAAGACCTTATGGCTTCATGGCCCACTCATACATCGTCACATCTATCCCTCCTCATGGCGCCGCCGTGCCGGGGCACTGGCACGGCGACAACCCCCTCCTCTTCGAGCAGCAGAAGCCTTACCCCAGGCCTCGCGCCCGAAGATCTCTCCAAGTTCTGGTGTTTCTAAGCACCCAAATCCTACGGGCTCTTTGAAGTGGACTCGGCCACACTGATGCGTCCGAGTACAACCTCAGCCCGCTAAATATGTGCAAAGACATTTGCAAAAGCACCAACCGTCATTTGCCATTGCGGCACTGTCGCAATGACAAATGACTGATATCACCACCCCGCCTCACTGAGGGCCACATCTAATATGCCGCACCTCCGGACTATGCTAGCGCATACGCTTGCGCCAGCCCACACTTCCGCAGCCACCCGCCTGCAACAAACATAACATAAAAACGAGTCAATATCCCCCATACTACAAAGTGTGGCCCCCCCTTCACACCCTCTTCTAACCCAAGGCCGTACTTATGTGCCTCGCGCTCAAGGCCCAGTGTCAGGGCGGCAGTCGTCGGCTGTCTGCCGCCCGGCGTCCAGCACCAGCCGTCCGCCGCCGGTTCACCCGACTCCCGAGGCGCGCCTCTGGGTCACGCTCCCGGATACGCTCCGCCACTTCTTTGGCGGACATCACCGTTTCTGAGAAGGCGGAAATGGCGTCCCACGCCCTCTCGCTGTCAACCATGGACTGTATAATGGTCGGCAGCGATAAGTCCTCCCCCACCACTGCAATTAAAGTCGCCCTCTCTGCCGTCCACGCCGAGCACTCAACCAGCGTATGGCGAGCTGTATCTTCATCGCACACACAGTGATGGCACTCTGGCGTGGGTTCCACCCCCGCCACCCTCCACAGATACCTTCCGAAGCAGCCATGCCCTGAAAGGATCTGCGTGAGGTGGAAGGAGAGGACACCGTGCCCTCTCGTCACCCAACGCTCGAGAACCGGCCGCACCGCGCCGATGGTGTCTTTACCAGCGGTGGGCTCTGCGAGCGCTCGCAACCACCGACCAAGGAGCCGCTTACGCATTCGTATGCGCCAGCGCAGCATCCCCTCCCTCGGCAGCGGCTCCCCCGTGATCCGGTGCACCAAAACGCGGTCGTAGACCGTGGTGAGCACACGGGCGTCCAACTCCCAGGGTGGACAACCGGCGAGCACACATGCTGCCTCGAAAGAGACGGTGCGGTACCCGCGCACCACTCTGAGGCACATGACCCTCTGTGGCCGATGTAGGAGAGCCTTATTCACTCTTCCTAAAGCACCCTCCCACACGGGCGCCCCGTAAAGTGCCATTGACCGCACCACCAGTACATAGAGCCGCCTACATGCCGCGTTCGGCCCACCGACGTTCGGCAGCAGGCGGCCGAGGGCGCCGCACGTCGCCACGAGTCGCGGCACGAGCCGCCGGAAATGTTCGCAGAATGTTAGGCGGGGGTCCAGGACAATGCCAAGGTAGCGCATTGCTGACCCGACATCGATCCATATCCCACCCACCATCACACGAGCACCAGCCGGCGGAGGCCCCCTCCGCCGCCCGCGGAAACACAGGGCCTCGCACTTAGGCAGAGCCACCTCCAGGCCTAGCCGCCGTATGCGCTCCAGCACGACCTCAACTCCCGCAGTCGCGCGGTCAGCCGCGTCGTGGAAGTCAGCACCGCAAGCAGTGACCAGCGTGTCATCCGCGTAGCAGGTCACGCTGACACCATGCGGCAGCTCTCCCCGCAACACCCAATCGTACCCGATGTTCCACAACGTGGGTCCGAGGACCGAACCCTGTGGAACACCGCGCGTCATGGGCTTGACTTCCCACGCCTCCCGCGCCGGATACCGGACCTCTCTATCAGAAAGATAGGCGCCAATGATGCGGCGCAAGTACACTGGAAACCCGTGGTACCGGAGAGCCTCCTCGATGCAAGCCCAAGGAAGGGTGTTAAAGGCATTCGCTATGTCTAACGAAACTGCCAGTAACACCCCCCCGTCAGCAATCGCCTCCTCCGCCATCCCCTTCACCCTACGGACCGCGTCAATAGTGGACCGGGCACGCCGAAACCCGTATTGGGCATCGGCAAGGTTCGGTCCCACTCCTTCCATGTGTCGCACGAGGCGGGCAGCCACGATTCGCTCAAAGAGCTTGCCCACTTCGTCCAGAAGGACAAGCGGCCGGTAGGCGGACGGAGAGTCCTCCGGTCGAGCTACCTTCTTCAGCAGGACCAGTTTCCCTGCCTTCCACTGGCGAGGGAAATGGCTCTGCACAAGGCACGCGTTGAGCAGTGCCCTGAACCTCTCTTCGAGAGGGTCGAGCGCCACAATCACCGCACGCCCTGGGACCCCGTCGAGACCGGGGGCCTTTCTGCGGCCGCGCAGCCGAAGCAGCGCCGCTCCCAGCTCCGCCGATGTCACTTCCGGGACCTCGATGTTGTCGACCTCCTCACTTGCTTCCGTCCCGTTAGGCGTTAGGCCCCTCCATCGGCGGAGGGAGCAAGTCGTCCGCGGGCGGGAACAGCAGAGAGACCACTCGGTCCACCATCTCCGGACGCATGCTCTGTGTGAGCGGCGGCGCCCACGGCCGTAGCTTGTCCCGCACCATACGATACGGGCGCCCCCACGGATCTGCGTCGAGCGAACTCAATAGCTCCTCGAAGCCGGCATTCTTAGCCGCCGCAATGGCGGAGGACAGGGCCCCAACGCACTCCCTATACGCCGCATATAGGCGGTCCTCCTCTCCTACATCACGACGGCTAGTGTGGCGGCGGCGACTACGGGTGAACGTGCGCCTCGCACTTACGGCATCGATCCTCAGCGCCGCGATCTCCGCAGACCACCAATGCACGCGACGCCTAGGGGCGTAGGGCCCAAGGCGTGGCATCGCAGCATCGCAGGCGCGCTCTAGCGCCCCACGAAGCCACTCGGTCTCTGCTGTGATGTTCACCTCTCCAATGCCGGCAACGGGCCCCGACGCCCAAGCCTCCACCTCTGCAGCCTCCAGCAGCAAGTCGCGATCCATCTTACCGAGGGCCCAACGAGGTGGGTCACCAGGCAGGAAACGCCACGGGTCCATTGGAGCCGCAGTAAGAGCCGAAACATCGAATCGTACGTATCGGTGGTCAGACAGCGTCTCCACCCCCTCTAAGACTTCCCACTCAGAAATGCGGCGCGCGAGTTCACTCGTTGCAAACGTAACATCCACAATCGAGCCGCCCGCCCGCCGCACGCATGTGTTGACGCCCCCATGATTCAGAACCGTGTACCCACCTGCTACAGCCCAATCTTCCGCTTTTCTGCCGCGCGCA
Organism: Eupithecia insigniata; assembly: GCA_947859395.1. Lineage (NCBI taxonomy): Eukaryota > Metazoa > Arthropoda > Insecta > Lepidoptera > Geometridae > Eupithecia > Eupithecia insigniata. Next base: position 4,339,930 of record OX402009.1, on the reverse strand, counting down.
TTCGTCACCGGGGAATCCCACATCGCCGATTTGGCATTGAGGTCCCCTGCGACAAGCACGTGGCGAGAACGTCGACCGGCGACCAGTGTCTCCAACTCACGCAGGTACTGCTCGAAGCGAGCGAGTGGCGCGTTCGGGGAGAAGTAGACGGCAACTATAAGCGTCTCATCCACCTCTCCGGCGACCCACCCGCTCCCCTTAGCAACCCGCTCCAGCGGCGTCGCCCCGGCAGCTGACCGGGTGACGATCGCGACTAAACCGTCATCATCACCCACCCAGCCTCCGTACGGCGGGATCCGGTATGGCTCTGCTAGGACCGCCACGTGAATCTGCCACTGCGCAAGGCTCTGAACCAGCAGGTCCTGGGCCCGTGCGCAGTGGTTAAGATTTGCTTGCAGGAATCTGCAGGTGGCCATCAAGATACGGTGTCCATTGCAGCCGTCTCTAGCTGCGCCCCTGCACCGGGGGGCGTCGGGCACTCGGGCTGCGATGGGGCCCTAGGGACACCGCTAGTCACTGGTACACCTCGTCTTACCGGTGCAGTACACGCCTTAGCGCCGCACCGATGCTCCGCAGGCCTACCCGCCGCCGCGCACAGGGTGCAGCGTGGCTTGGCGAAGCAGGCGCCGGCCTTGTGGCCGGTCTCACCGCAGCGGTAACACTGATCGCTGCGATCCTCCTCAGACGGGCAGAGTGCTCGGGTGTGGCCGGGCTCTAGGCACTTAAAGCACCGAAGTGGCCGCGTCTCGAGCAACTCCACCCGGGCTGACCCCCATCCAACCATCAGGTGACCCGTTCGGAGGATTGTCCTGGCGACAAGCACCGGGCACCGTACCCAGACTGCAAATGCCCCAAACATACGTTCGGGGCGTACCGCGCCGCATGTGACCTCGGTCACTTCGCACGCACCCGCATGCGCCACCGCCGCGGCGACCTCCGTCGCAGTGACAGACTCATCGATGCCGGACAACCGCAGCTCCGCGGACTTCACCGGCCTGGACACCTTAACCACCCCCGGATCGAGCACCTCGGCCAATCGACGGGCCAGCGCGTCCGCCTTGCCGCTAACCTCGCTGCCCGCACCCGCCACCTCCAACATGCGTGCCCCGGTAGCCGCACATTTAAACTGTACGCTCTGTATGCCCAGCGCAGCAAGGTCCACCCTCGCTCGCGCCTCGGCGATCACCCGCGCGTACGTCACCCCATTTTCCATCGCCGCGGGCTGCAGGGTGAGGACCACCGCTGCAGAGCGCGGCGGGCGCAACCTGCGCGCGGTTGACTGTCTGGGCGGCAACATTTGCAGCGGTCCCCTAGCGGGGACCGCTGACGGGGCGGGCCCCGTAACTTCTGCATCGGGCACCCGACGCCCCGCCATCGTCTGCCCTCTCCCACGATGACGCCTGCGGCGTCGGGCGGAAGTCGCCTCGAACGCAGCGGCAGGCCGGGTCCCATCGTCACCGACATCGACGTCCTCCTCTTCTTCGACTGCAGCACGGTGCTCTCGGCCATGCCCGGCAACCACAACCACAGACGCAGGCGCAGGGCGCACCGAAGGACCTCTGGGAGGTCCATCACGCGTAGGGGTCGCAGCACACGATGAAACACACGCCGCAGTTGGGCGCGCTACCCTCGTGGCGGCCCCAGCAGACGGCACGCCATTCGCCAAGGCACCCGCCCTGGTGGGCCCAGCCCGCACAGGGGGCACCGCAGGCCCCGCCCCGCGCACCGCGCCAGCAAGAGGTGCACTACGCACGGAAACTCCGGCGGGCGCAGCCCTCGCAGACACCGAACGCGTCACAGCGCCGGCAGGGGCCACCGCACGTGCGGGGGCCCGGGCTAGCGGGGTGGCCCGCATCGTCACAATGGGAACCGGGAGCGCAGAACGCGGAGAGCACCCGGTCGCAGATACCGCCGCATACGTCATGCGTCTGTCGGTCGCAAGCGGCGGCCGCAGGCGCAATTCCTCTCGGGGCTCGGGCCGAGCGTTGACGATGACACCTATCTGGGCCAAAGTGGCCCGGCCAAGACCATCATCTTCCACCGGGGCAGCAGCAGGGGCAGCACAGAGCGCCCTCTGTAGCTCCCCTTTGAGCGCTTTCATATCGCGCCGCAACACCGCCATATCATCACGGAGCTGGGCATTCTCCGCCGCCACCAAACGAGACTCCTCAGTCCCCGAACGAGCTGCGAGCTCCGCCAGTGCATTCATAATGGCGGAGGTCGCCCTCCCTAGGGCCCCAAGCAGCTCCCCCTTTATGTTTTTCTTGCGTCCCACCTCCGTTATAAAATCAATGGCCGCTGCGGCCCGTCCGACAATCACGTCCGCCGCAGCCGGGCCGTCCGCGCCACCCGCCGTTAACAGGGCCACCGGGGCAGTCGGCGTAGAACGCCGATAACGGGCCGTCAGGTCGGTCACCTCGCGCTCGGCGCGGAGTTTGGGCTTGGCGCGCCCGAGCCCCTTCGCCTCCCCTGTGGTCTTACGCCCACGCGCGGTGGCCTTCCCGCGGCCCCTCGCCACACTATTCGCCCGAGTAACCATACGGGAGACCTTTTCTGATGGTCCCTGGGTCCCGGACTCCCCGTCCTCCGAATCTGAGTTCCAGGAACCATCAGTACCTTCCTCCGCTGCTGTATACCGGCGCTTCGACGGCGACCGCCAGAGCCTACCTCTTGTCAAAGCGGCGGCAGCGGCGGGCCCCGCACGGCCGCGAGCAGCCATTGCTGGCCGCGCGGCCGGCGTGCCAGCCGCCGTCTCCGCTCCTGACAACGCAGCAGCCGGCGGCGTAAACATCTCCGCGTCCGTCGCTCGGCCGCACGCAGCCGGGCCCGCCACAGCGGCGCCAGACGACTGCGCCATCACGGCGCCAGCGCGCTGGGCACACCTGCCTGGCCGCGCAATCTCGCGGCAACCACTGAATGAGCCAATGGAGCCAATCACACACGGATACACACACACTCACTCTTCCGTTAATTTCAAATCTCACAAAATCCATCAAATTTTACGCACGTCCACTCTCATCAACGCGCGAACCGCGACTATACATAGAGAAACCTACGCCCAGCAGTGGACTGTTAAGGAACGCTGGTGATGATGAAATAGAGATGTAAGTATATTTGGAAAAGCGAAGCAAAGATGTGGACAAAATATAGTAAAAGATATAACCCCCTTGGGCTTATACACACAGCATCCGTTTTATTTGATGCTGTATGTATGAGCCCTTATTCATAATGTCTGCTAACTTAAAATAGTTGCTATAATAAGCAGTGTTATTACTCATTCTGACTTATGTCAATAGAAGAAGACAGATTGAGAAATAGCTATGCTTAAGATAACAGACTAATATGAATTTCAGATTTAGATTTCAGATTTCAATAACTTTATTTCTTTATGCTTATAAAATAAGAACTTAGACAAGTAAAATTTTATGCTTACAGCAGAATAAAGGGATAAATTATGTGATATGTAAGTTAAACGATACACAGATTACTTGCAATAGGTATGAATTTGAAATTAGCCTCGATTATCACAATAAGCAGGTTAGCAACACAGTGTAATATAATACCTGGAGGAACACTTTAAATTTTCAAGTTTTGGTTTCCAGCGAAACTGCTCAAAGAAGGCCCAATTAATTACGTCCGAGATTCAATTAACGTTTTAATTTGTTTTCTTGATAGAGTCCTGATTCAGTCGGCTTCAACCCATAAGCGATTTGACCGTTGCTGTTGTCGCTTTTCGCATTAGCACCTGTCGTTTCTTGATGCGATTGAGTAGTGGCAGCCACACCGCATAAAAATGCGATTCGGTGAACCGTAACACTACGTCTTACGTGTGCGATACACGTAAGACGTAGTGTTATAGTTCAACGAAGTGGTAGCCACACCGCATCAAACCGCGATTCGTTGAACCATAACACCGTCGCCACTTCGTGATCGCATCAAGAACTAGATGCTGTCGTACTAAGGTCCTCAGATCAGGAGCGCACAGCTACCGCTCAGCACAAAAATTTGCAATAAAATAGGGTTTTTATATGGTAAAAAAAATATATACATATCTATTTCTTATTGACGACATTATGTTACAGAAAGCTCGCGGTCTACTCATTTGAAGTTTGTGTGAGTGAAGCCATTTTGTCATTGTAAAATGTAACTGAAATAACGAGGTTCAGCCCTTAATTGAATGCATATTTTTGTGCTGTGCGGTAGCGGCATTTGATCAATGTGCAGAGCTTTAGGTTGAATTTACACCGGGATGGCAGTGACCAGCGGCGGCGGCGGCAGTGACGTGACGTGACGACGACGACGCATCTCCCCACACGGCCGGAAACAGTGACGTTACAGGCTATAGGCCACACTGACAAGATGCACCTCATCGCAAATCCCGCTTGTCCGCTACTAAATATAAGTATTAGTGCAAAAATACTTTTATTTGTAAGAAGCAGGAAAACCTTGCAATCCTCTGACCTCTATCTGAGGTCTACCATTTTGGATCAGTCAAAATGAGAAATAACTGCAGGAGTTTTTTTAAGCAAAGGGGTAAATGTTTAACCTCTTAGGTTTCTCTATTAAATACGTTTTAATTAAAGCAGAACATTCGAGCTCGTTTTCTTCATAATTTTAGTTAAGTTGTTTTACTTGGGTAAAAATAATAATTGAAGAGGGTTTTCAATTTAAATTAATGTAGATTACGTTTTGCAAAATAAGTGTCAGATAATATATTTACATCTTGCTTTAATCATGGAATAATGAGTACGTATACAATTTATTTATGTTTTATAACCGCGTACCTACTAGTTTTATAAACGTTTACCTAATTGCTATTAGATAAGTTATGACAAACTCATAAAAATATTCACTGAAATTTTCAGCAATAGAATTAAGTCACATTTTTCCAAACGTGTCCACTGTCCAGGCTCTTTCATAGAGAACAATAGCTAAATATTACGATTAACATTTCAATTAAGTGGTGTAGATTTTTATTTGTTATTGAACATAACAATATTTGTGCAATAACTTAACACATTCACTGCCCAGCCTCGGCAGTCTGAACCGCGTGCAGAGGCGCGCCCGCGCTCCCCACGCGCTGGTGCACTCGGATAGAATGTGCGTCATGCATGAAAGATGAAAGTTTTACACCGCCAAATTATCTGACTTCAAGAAAGGAGGAGGTTCCATCTTCGGCTGTATGCTTTTTATGTTTTTATGGTTTTACTTGTCAATTGTGAAGCGATTTAGATGGTTCTTTTGCGTTTTTATAGATGTATAGTTTCTCGAGTGTTGTTTCTATGGAAATGTTTTAAGGGTATTTCTATCCCATGGGAACTGATTTATGGGGTAAAAAGCCTATGTTTGATTCCAGGCCTAGAATTACCTGTATGCAAAATTTCAGTCCGATTCGTTTCTGTTGTTCGTCATGAAAAGGTAACAAACTTTCATCAAAATTTTCGCATCCTACTATAATATAATATATAACATACATATACTATTTTATATACAATATAATATATATGATGTATATCCTACTTATATTATAAATGTCAAAGTTTATAAGGATGGATGTATGGTATAATTGTTACTCTTTCACGCCAAAATTAACAATCAATTAGGCTGAAATTTGGTATGGGTATAGTTTGAGACCTGTAATAACATATAGGCTATTTTTATCCCGATAAATCGCGGCAAAGGCGTGGGCAGCAGCTAGTGATTTAATATATAAATAAACAATCAAATTATACTACCTACATTTCTAATACCACTAGGTACCTCATGGCTTCTTAAGGTGAACCTATCCTCAGACATCTTTTCAAGTAAACTTAAATGTAATGAGAAACTCAAGTTAAATTCATAGTATACGTATTTCAAAGGAACTTCGTAAGAAATTTAATTTCTTAGAACATGGAGGCTTTAGAGAACAACTTAGCGGTGTTTATTTCTGTTATATTACCTACATAAGGGTGCTCACGAATAATACTGAATTGGTACATTCTATTCCACCTCACAGTTTTATTTTAAATATCTGATTAATGGGATAAGGAATCTCTTACCTTGATCTAGCAGCTATAAATAATAACGATTTTGAAAAATCTGAAAACTGACTTCTAATTTCTAACATTTGCACTGTTTTTTAACCCTTTATAACTCAATAACATTTTATTAAATAAAAAGTAGCTTTTAGGGTAGCAGTTGGACCAAAATAAAACACGTTTTGCGGAACAAATACTTATCCTTCGGAACTAATTTTTTTTTAGGAAACATTTTGGATTCGTTCCCTATTTAATTTACGTACCAATTAGGTGTTTAGTACTAAAAACAAAAACGGCACGTTGTTGTATCGTTTATTCACACACAATTGAGAAATACCTACATGGTATAAATCTACCCACAACTTTTGGTATACCTAATATTAGTTCAGTTAAACTAATACCTCAACCAGCAGTATGAACATAACTTATTGGTAGAGGTACCACTATTTTACTTGATTCTGAAGTAATTATAATACTAAATAAAGCACACTAAAACAACAATTTACTTAAAACTAACTTAGTATAAAAATACCAACAAGTCAGCGTAAACGAAAACTCAAAAGACAAGTCGACGTACACGAAAACTTTTAAGTTTTGCCATTGTGCAAACTCATACTTTTTTGACATTTGCTGTAATTTAAAAAAAACTTGATTTTAGACAAGTAAGTGCTGCAGCTTTTATTGTTTGTTTTTTTTTTACTCTCAAGGGGGAAAAGTGGAACAAGAGAAAACGGTGAGGGACAATTCTGGACATGTGAAAATTTAGATTCCATTATTCTTCCCTAAGGGGGATCTATCAAGGGGCAAAAGTGGAATAAGCCATACTAGCCTATCAGACTTAGACTTGGTTACAGTAAACATACATACAGTACAGACTTGGTTACAGTAAACATACAGTAGTGTAGTATAATAGTTGTTGGTACAGTGTACAACATAACATTAAGCTATTCGTGTTCTAAACGCGGCTCGGTCCAGTGCACCCTGTGTTCTAAGTACTAAATATACTGACTACGCTGGAATGTACTATGGCACGCAACTTGCATTTGTCTGCGAGGGTATTTCGGTCTTGTTGGAAGTTTATAGTGCATGTTCCTAGTTTATAGTAGCTTTAAGGCGATTTGGTTAATTGCCTGAAGATTCCACAACCTAGCTATTCATGGAATCTGGTATAGGTACATACATTTAACTCTCTTGGCTATGTATAATATCTTACTAATATTATAAATGTCAAAGTTTGTATGGATGGATGTATGGATATTTGTTACTCTTTCACGCAAAAACTTCTGAATTATTTTCGATTAGGCTGAAATTTGGTAGGGATATAGTTTGAGACCTGGAATAACATTATAGGCTATTTTTTATACCAATAAAACGCGGGCGAAGGGCCGGGCAGCAGCTAGTATAGCTATATTTTATTTATATTGGGCCAAGGAGGCGGGTGATGGATAAGGCAGCTCCACAGTTTTTAACTTTTGCTGTTTCTTTGTTCATTTTTAACTTATGTATTTATTTTAAGTTACCGTATTCTACTTAATTTTGTATTTTTTTTTTAGTGGTACGTTTTAGAACTTTATTTCTCTATTCAGAATTCGCTTAAATATAAATGCAGGAATATTTTATAGAAACATGATATACAGAACAGAATTAATTGTGTTTTGAGTAATTAACCGTGTGTTTTCTGATCAAAAGGTTAACACATATGTATAACTTTTTTAAAAGATTAACTGACTTCCTTTGCTAATATTGCAGATTCACTATTTTTTACAAAGACAATGAAAATAATAAGACGGTAAAAGTTGCAGTAAGCTTAGTTGTTTTTTTACTAAGTAATGTTAAGTTACTATGAATACTTCTGCTTTTTCACTTCTTCCACTAGTGGACAAAAAGTTGAAGTGAAGAGAATATCAATTACACCTTATTTCTTATTTGACAATAATAACCATGTTTAAAGTATGAAATTTGACTTGTCTAAGTGCTTATTTTATAAGCCTAAAGAAATGAAGTTATTGATTCTGATTCTGAATAAATAGATATATCCCGAAAATTCATGAAACATAAGTTCTTGAATCCGCACACACGGAAGACGGGCATGCGTCACCACAGATTAGGTTATGTTACTTCGTAAGCGTCACCACCAAGTCACCAGATAAACAGACAAAAATCTTTGGGAATTTTACTGTTGTGCGTAAGTAATTTTTGAGATATATATGAGTTGTTAATACCCGTAGTGTGGGTTAACCTAATAACAAATAATGTAACTACACACAAAAAAGCTTTCTAACATAATATATGTTGTTGTCACTCGTGTATAAGTAAGTGCTCATATACACGAGCGGCAAAGTGCCAACGGCAGAGGTAACTGTAGCCGTCGACACTTGATGCCAGCCGTCGATTGTCAACGGCTGCCGTCCACGCGTCGACGGCTACGGTTACCTCTGCCAATGGCACTTTGCCGCTCGTGTATATGAGCACTAAAAGCGAACGACGACCATCTGAATCAAGTTGTCTCGTTTTGTTCATTTAGCGCCCAACCAATTCTATACATAAATAGAACTGAAGAAACTTAGTAGGATTATTCCCCTGGCGCCGTCATCACTATTTGTTCCTATCAAAACAAGTCAAAAGAAAGCAAAACCAGAAATAAACCAACAATGTCTGGACGTAAAAGTCCTATTATATCCTACAAGGGCTACAAGCTATTACAAAACACGCTCGTTTAGCTGTCAGCACGAATCTTTAGCCTTCAATACAGGAATGGGAAATGTGCAGTGCAGCTTTATAGTTACGACCAAAAGGTTCAAATTCAGTTATAAGCCAGTTTGGTCAAGGCTTATTTTATTTTTATGCCTCAAGCAAGTGTCTGGCGATCAAAATCACTTTTGTGTCTACCGAACTCGCCAATGTAACCTGCGGTTCTATATATATTTTTAGCGGAGTCGGTTTGCGAAAGCGGCTTTCAGCATCCCCTGAAATATGAAATATCCCCTGAGACGTCATCATCTGCAATCTGACTCTACCCGGTCTCTCTGCTGGTCTCTAAACTCTTGTGCCAGTCCCTACGCCATGCCAGTCCGGTCTATACCAGTCATCCAGGTCCACTTATTTCAACAGTGGTTGCTGGTAATCTTATTGGAGATACTATGTCATCGCCCCTCTGGCGCTGGCTGCACCGTTTTACCGTTATTGCGCCACTCTTCCCCTTTTGATCACAATAGATAGCGATTTCACATTACGAATTCAAAAATTGACATCAAATAAAATGAAAAATATTTAGATAGCTACGGCGTATCGCCCTCCTTGGCAGAATATTGAGTCTTTTATAGACGCACTCACGGATTCTATTTCTTCTTTTTCTTCTCTTGACCATATTATCCTTATTGGAGATTTCAATATCGATCTCTTAGTTTCCGATTCAGATTCCAAAAAACTTAATGACTTTCTGACATACTTTAACCTTGAGCAGTACGTTAAGTCGGCCACACACCTAACGAATCATAGTGTAACGCTGATAGACGATTTATGTGCTAATTTACCACTGTTTGATATAGTAGTCGAACACATTCCCGATTTAAGTAATCACGCATTTTTATCTTGTAGGCTTAAAATTAAGAAAGAAAAATCGCTTCCCCAATGAATCATTTATCGACCTATAAAAGATATTGATATTAATAAGTTTAACTCTGCCCTTGCATCTATAAAATGGAGCCAGTTTATTACGAACGATCTAAATCGAATGGTTGAGGAGTTTCAGTCAAACATGATCTGTTTATTTGATAAGCATGCACCTTACAAAAGATCCATTTTAAAAACTAAGTCGTATCCATGGATTACTTATAACATCAAAGAGATGATGAAAACTCGTGATCGAGCTTTTCAGCGTAGCCGCTTGTCTAAAAAAGACAGTCACATTAAATACTACAAAGACTTAAAACATTACGTGAATGTAGCACTCTCATACGAAAAAACAGCATTTTTTTAAAGAAATATTAATCGAAGTTCTTTTCATCCTCGAGCGTTATGGAAAAATATAAAATCTAATGTTGCGAACTTTAAACAAAAATCGTCTACTTTACCTCAACATCTCAACAACCCAGACATTGTTAATAATCACTTTCTCTCACTTCCTGGTAATAACAATATATCAATTTCAGATTTAACCTATTATGAATATCACAGGCACGGCTCATCAACTTTCAGACTACATACTGTCAGTGAATATGAAATCGGTACAATTATAACATCTTTCTCCTCAAACACAATGGGCTCTGATGGACTATCCATGGATATGGTTTTATTGACTCTTCCCTATACTCTAGGTATTATTACAGCAATTGTTAATACTTCTATTTTGACTGAATCTTTCCCTTTCTCATGGAAATTGTCTATAGTTAAACCTATACCAAAAAATAATGATCCTCAAAATTTGTCAGTCTTACGTCCCATAAGCATACTTCCGTTTTTGTCAAAAATTCTTGAAAGAGTGGTCAGCACACAAGTTTATGATTATTTGGAAAAAAACCATATATTACCCAAAAAACAATCAGGTTTTCGACGGGGTCGCAGTACCGCTACTGCTTGATGACATTTTGGCTGCGCAGGATGTCGGTGAAGGGACTCTTTTGACATTGCTTGATTTCTCGCGTGCTTTTGACACTATAAATATATCCCTTTTACTGTCCAAGCTCTCATATTACGGGTTCGATTCCTCTGCATCACACTGGTTCGATAGTTACCTTACCGAGCGCTCCCAGTAAGTGGAATCTCGGAATATTGATGGTACAACATCCTACCCAAATATCTTACTTGTCACTCGTGGAGTTCCTCAGGGTTCTATTTTGGGTCCTATTTTGTACTGTTCTGATATCATTCAACAAATTCATAATTGCTCTTTCCACATATATGCAGATGACCTTCAGCTTTATAAACCTGTTACAATTTATATTGATAACACTGTTAAATATTTAAATGAAGATCTTGTGCGTATACAAAGCTGGAGCGAAAAGAATAATTTGGTCCTCAAACCGTCAAAATCAAAATTCTTAGTTTTAGGAACTAAACATCTGATTGACAATATAATATCTCAAGGGCCGACGCTTGTTGTTAATGGTTCGCCTATAGAAAGAGTTTTAGAAGCCCGCAATTTAGTTTTAACAATGGATGCAACTTTACAGTTTGAAAATTATGTTTTGAAAACCGTTCAAAATTATTTTTATCGCTTATCTGTCCTATACCGCTTGCGTGATTATTTAAGCGTAGAAATAAGAATAAGATTGTGTGACTCACTTATACTGCCTAAATTAAACTTCGTTGATAGTGTTTTTGGTGGATGCTTGCTTTCAAGGTCAAAGAAGCTTATTCAGCGTATACAAAACGCTTGTGTGCGCTTCTGTTTCCCCATTCCCCGACGTGCTCACATTGCTCCCTATATTAATGCTAATGGTTTGCTTAATATGTCATCTCGCCGAACACTTCATTTTGCAACACTTCTCTTCGGAATTACTAAGCATAAACAGCCCAGCTATTTGTTTGATAAACAAATTTTTTCTAACCGCCATATCCGTCTCGCTTAATCTGTCCGAGGCATAGAACGGCTGCGTTTCGTGGCAGTTTTAGATATTCTGCCACGAAATGTTGGAACAATCTGCCACCACCATTAAGAAACACTCATTCGGTATACTCTTTCAAAAAATCACGCAAAAAAGTATTACTTGAATCTCAAAGCATAAATTCAGTTCAAATAAGCCCTTCTTTGCCTCATTTAGCTCAAAAATGTTGATAAAGTATAATAAAATTATTCTTTAATTCTTTATTGAATTGAAGAATTAAGGAATTATTTTACTATCTGTATTATATTATTATTTATTTTTTATATTCCATAATATATATTATATACACATATAAGTGATATTATTTTCATGGTTTCAGTTTTTGTTATTTAAATTGCATATTATTTTTGTTCTTTGTTGTAAGTGTGTATAAGGCTGCCTTGAGCACCACGGTCTCCACGGAAGACCAGCGCCATGGTATGATCTGGTCTACGTATATCATAGCACATGCTGAGTGGAGTCCGATTTTGTCAGTTTTTCTTTTTATTTAAGGTTAATTTGCTGTACATTACTCATCTGTTCTGGCAAATAAAAATCTTTTTAATTTTTACTTTTAGATATCAAACAATTCCGCGTAAAACCTTATCTGATAAGATTCAACAAAATGCAAATCACGTGGACCGCCCGGCCTTCCACAAATTGTCATTCCATGCAATCAGAGAAGGTAAATAAAACCGACCAAGTGCGAGTTGACTCAAACATGGAGGGTTCCGTGGCATCGTACCTAATTATCGCAAAAGGAATTCTAAAAAAGGACTATGTCAACATTTTCTCAAAGTATTCGACCGATGTGCGAACTGGCGCGTTGACGACCGAGATGTGGCGTGGCGGACAAAAGTCCGCCTGCGACGCATGAGGTTGCTGGTACGATTCTCAACTTGGGACAAATTTTTATACGATCTGTAAATATTTATACCGGGTTTTCTGGGTATTGTCTTAGAATAATAAACAGAAATAACGATTAGTCATCTAGTACCCATAATACAATCTTTGATTAGCTTGGTGCTAGAGGATCCTGTGTGAATCGTCCAGCATTATTAATTTATTTACAAGCTTTTATTTAACTTGCAATATGCATATGTTTGTTCGGGTGAAATCTTGCAACTCAATTTTAGACCAGTTATCGTCAACCGATTGAGCTGAAAATTGGAATACTTAAGTAATTTTGGTGAACATACAATGTCATCGTACCACTGAGCTGACCTGATGATGGAAACCGAAGGTGGCCATAGGTACTCTTAAACGAAACGACTTAACCACGCCGAGTTAGTGTTCGTTCGATTTGTCTTCCCAATCACTTTGGTCCTTGATAAATTTCTATTTGTTCAATCGTTTTTTTTTTTATTATATTAAAATCTATTTATTTACTCTATGCTGTATAAATTGCTGCCCGTTTCTAGATACCATCTTGGACCTGGCAAGGCTCAAGTTTGGTCCGTTCCATCCAAGCCTAAATCCATTCCGCTCAGTTCAGCGGCATTGTTCGAAGTTTGCCGTAGACTTTGACACCGGATGCTCACTAAACTAATTATCTGAGGGCCTGCACTGAAGTTTGCAGTTACGTGAGACTGGAACTGAAACCTTCGAGGTGGAACTAATGGAGTTATTAATAACGGAGTCTTGATAGGTAGCCGTTGAGAGCCTTGTGATAGATTTTATTCAGAGTAGGTGCAATTCTTATCACGGCGTCTTAAGAACGGAACGGATAGCCTTAGCCCCCATACAAACGTAATTTCCGCTTCATTTGGAAAATATGTCGCCGATCTTATTGAAATTAGCCATACGTAATCGGATGAAAAATAGCTAAGTTTTTAGCGGTTTAGTTTTTCAAAAAACATAATGATCTTTAATTGAGACTGAAACTAATTTTGACCACCAAATCGAGTCATTTTCAAGCGATTTTTTATGCATGATAGACACCATTATTTGAAAATCTGTCGCGTTGCAAACAGCCTAAATATATTCAACATTAAATTAAAAAATATTTCTGTAATAAATCGTTTATTCAAAATTAATCGGAAAGTACGAAAAAATATCAAAAAATGGTGCTGATTAGACGCACACGCACACAGCCACATGACAGCTTCGTATTTGATGATTAGACGCATTTTCTCACTAATAGGGCACCCATTTCTTTCGACGTGAAACAACAAGAAATCCGCATGGGCTGATCCGTTTCCGTTTGGGAGAGGTTCGTAGGCTTCTTAAGAGCCAATAAGACGCATAGTAGGCCAATGAGACGCTTAATGGGTCAATAAGACACTTATTAGGTTAATAAAACGCTCATTAGGTCAATGAAACGCTTACAAGGCCAATAGGAAGCTTATTATGGGAGATCGTCTAGCTCTGGACTGGTAAAAGTTGTTGACGATGATAATATATAGCGGTTGCATGATGATTGAGGACCTATGTGGCGTGCCGGGCGAAAGTCTACCTGCGCGAACCCTCCTGGGTTCGATTCCCGCCTTGGGACAAATGTTTGTACGATGTGCAAATATTTGTTCCGGGTGTTCTGGGTATTTTCTATGTATAATAAAAAATATCTATCTATGTAATGGACAATTAAGTATATTAGTTATCTAGTACCCATAACACAAGCTATGTTTATCTTAGCTACGATGCTGTGTGAATAGTCCAGCATCCCTATATATATTTATTTGATCCAGGCTCCTCAGTATCGCTATTTGTAACTTTGTTTCGCAAGGTGGACGACGACGATGGTGTTGTTGAGCTTCGGCTGGGGATTTTGGTGATGATGTATAATTGTACAATAAATGCTTGCTCAGTCGAAAATATTGTAGTTGACCTAGTGGCACCTAATTTGGGTCGCATATATCAGTTCTATTTATTCACATAAAATGCGTAATTTGTATTTTTATTGCTGCCACTCATGTTTCTGTGATATTATAATGTATATTATAGTCGAAAATATACGTATACGTACCTATTGACAGAAACCTAAACATAACAGAATCTATTTTTTTATTTATGTGAATTTTTAGTACAATAAAACGTTTATTAACTCATTCAAAATAAATCGTTTCACAATAACAATGGTATCCTCTCAGAATGGTACATTTTACCTTTGATGAAAGAAACAGACCTTTCACCATAATATGTCCCCTGATGTGATGTTTGGAAACCTGTTGGAACTATAGCAGGCGGGGAACATCTTATAGTGAACGGTCTACAGATGGAGTGACGCGTGTCAAAACTGTCAAGGGACCTTTACATATGTTATATAATATAATGTCTCTCCTTGCAAATAGCACCGCACGCACTATCTAGAGTTTCTTTCTTATAAATACGATTCTGCGACGATACCATTGTCGTATTGTAAGTAACCTTTCGTCCTCTCGTAAGATCGGTTGACGACATCGTTAGAGATATAGTGCTGAATATTAGATTTCAATGAATTAAGAAATTCAATAATTTTGGGAGGGAGACATTTCGGTATAAGCGTCTATTTATGTTTTAGCTATACCGAAATTCAAGTTATTTGATTCAAACCTAATGCTACTTTATCTCTGCAATAATATTGTTGAAGTCAACAAACAGACAGGTGAGGCTTCAAGGCTCTTTTATAGCTAGAAATCTTGGAATTGAGTGTACGATGAAGGGTTCATTTCTAACGCTCTAACTAAGGTACTGGAAATTCGCTTTGAAAATTTGTCTTTTGAAAGAAACAAGCATTTATACGTGACAACAAAATGAAAATATACTTATGAAGGAATAATACAAAAAAAAAACAGCATTTATTTCAGACCCCCCCCCCATAAAACTGTGTCTCTTCATATGGACCACCCATATGAAGAGACACAGTAAATACAATCGAAAGCTTACATAATACATGCACAAAATATACAATTACCCAAACTACAGAGGCTGTTGCGGCTGGCGCGCAGGCGACGCAGTGCGGCGGGGCAGCTTATTATATACTTATCTATCTATGTATATAACCAGCCGGTATTACCCACTGGAGTGTACCTTATCTCGCAAACCATGGCGGTCTTGTGCCAGAAGAAGAAGAAGTAGGAGAAAAAGAAAAAGGACATTTATTTATAACAACAGTACAAACAGTTAACAACAAGACACACTTATAAAATAGGTAGAGTCAGCAACGAAATTCCATGAACAGATCCAACATTACAAAACGTCTACGGTTCACAATGAATTTAATTGAATTGAATGACAAGACTAAACTAAGAAATTTTCTTGTCGTTGTACATCAATTTTCCAAATGTAACGGAACATTTTATAAAACTAACGTTTTACTAAGTTAATATATTTTTGTCACGCTGCAGAATAATTTATGAAGCTTTCGAGCTTTCGAGCTTTGAGCTTTTAGTTTTGAGCTTTGATTTTTAGTTTTGATTTTGTGTGTACGTGAATGTGTCGTGTTATGATATGTGTTGGCCAAATAAATCTATTTTCTATTCTTTCTGGTATAAACTTGGTATAAAAGATTTCACAATTTGTTAGCGACAAAGTTAAAGCCGTTACATACAGGCGAGATTAGCGCTAATAATCTGCACCATTAGTAGCACCGAGCGAGGTGAGTGTGCACTCCGGATAAAACGATAAGTTGGATGTAACGTAACCAGTTGCAACCAGTTAGGTTTATCAAGTTGTCAAGTATAACGGGAACAATTTTTTACAGACAGAAACTAGTTTAGAATATTGTGGACAGGTTTATTGTCAGTAATTTATGGAGTGTACCTAATACTGTTCAGGTAATAATAAAATATATTAACACTTATATGCCCCAAGATGCACCGTTACAGTCAGTATGTCCGTCTTCAGCACCACGTTGTTGGGCGGCGCGCCCATGCATATCGCACCGCCACCGAGGTTAGGCAGTAAAGGTGTAAAAGCCAATTTTTGTTCAGCGTATTTCGTTGCTGACTGTACTTTTGGAGATTTTTTGCTCCAGAATGAAATGAAACACAGGATTTCTACTGCACCGAAAAAATCAGACTTTGCGGTTGAAAATGTTGAAATTAATAAGGCCGCATACACACGAGGAGCGAGTATGCCGCTGGCCTCTGCCCGCAAATTAATCAATACTAACAAATTAATCGCGCTGCCGTCGCCACAGGGATAGCGGTCGGTGTGGCAAGGAGCGAGGTTCGGATGTGGTTGATTTACCCATAAGTATTTTATTAGTGCGGTAATCTTCAGTGTGCCCTCTCCTATTTGCACGCCAGTAGTGGCAAAACATGTAAGTAGGTTATATATATGTACATATATATCCTACTAATTTTATAAATGTCAAAGTTTTTAAGGATGGATGTATGGATATTTGTTACTCTTTCACGCAAAAACTTCTGAACTGATTGGGCTGAAATTTGGTATTGGTATAGTTTGGGACCTGGAATAACAAAGGCTATTTTTTATTCCGATAAAACGCGGGCGAAGGCGCGGACAGCAGCTAGTTTTCACATAGTTGCATGCATTTACCACTTTAATGATTCTTAATCTTATTCTTATTAGCCGTGGCGGTCACGTAAGAAAAGATGGATAGAAAATGCTTTACTGCACAGTTTACAAAACAATTAATAAACAATACAAACAATTTGGTACAAAAAACATGTGGCAATTAGCGGTCTTATCGTTCACGAGCGGACATCACTACCAGACAACATATACCTGTAGATAGATCATTATATACTTGTAGATAAAAATTTAAATTTTTTGTGTGTGTTCTGTGGGTCTGTCATCCGTGTAGACACGCTCGCACCAAAGGTTCTGCCAGAAAACCAGCGTTGCTCAACTTTCTGTTGAGCAACAATACGTTGAGGCAGGACCTTTTTGGTTAGAAGGAAGCAGCGGAAAGGGACGGAAGGATTCCTCCACTGATCCGATCCACCGAAGGAGAAACGGGCGAAGTATAAGGGCTTTTGGTGCCCTTTTTCACCCATGACCCATGATGAAATGACCTAACATCTGATCATAGGCGATGCGCGTCCTGATACGCCACAAAACCCGGTGTTCCCCACTTCTCGGAGGGTTCCGCAGTATGTGGAGCGTCACTGTTAGGGCTCGCGGAAGCACTCCCGTTAGTTCCCGCGTTCCCTAACCCATGTGCACGGAGGACACCGTGAGGTTTTAATCAGTAGGAGTCTGACATAATCTTCCACCCGGGGACGGAAGATTATCCATGAAAGAGTTCCTCACACAATTTTTTTTAAAAAAAGGACCTTTTTGGTTCACATGCTGGAGACACTTTGTTAGAAATAATTATATTATTTTTTTATCTTGTAAGTTTCCTATGTGTGTGTATTTATAATGTGTATTTGATGTGAACCAATAAACAGATGTTCTTTCTTTCTTTATTTCTTTCTTTACAACCATGGATGGATAGGATCGTTGGATTGAACTTGGGGATCTGTGAACTTGTTCAACTCAGCCCGTGGATGTCGTTAGTGTAGACTAAGGAACCTACCTACCAGAGATAGGGCAACAGCTTCCTTCTGTGTATTTTTAACACCTCAACTGCCGTGGTGATTATGGAAAAACAATAACATTTTACTTTATGACGATTGTTTTGCTAAATTCTTTGTACCCGTCATAAAGATGCCATATCCATCCACTAGCCATTATGATTCCTATAAACCGGCATTCCAGTTAATGGTGGAAATTCCATAACACCATCGGAATCTGAAAATATAGCGCAGAGCAAAACCTATCTCATTTGTGGTTCGCTGTTGAAATAGATATAAAGCTGAAGCTTCAGTTGGTCAAATGGGAAGCTTTCAGAGCCCCGAGTACGGTTGACGAAAGTATCGAGACTATAAAGTGTCGTCTTATTATTGGCCGACTTTGAAAACAAGAGGAGGTTCGACGTTTGTCTGTCTGTATGTTTTTTATGTAGATATGTTCGTGGATTTATTGTTCAACTTAATTATTGAGTTTTTTTTTAATAAATTTTGTAATAATTTATTTAAGCGGCATTAAAGGTTGTCTGGCAGAGATCGCTCTTGAGCGATAAAACCGCCCATTGTCACTTATGTTGATTTTGTCTAATTTGTAAACTGTTTTCTAATTTTAAGTGTGCAATAAAAGTATTTTCTGTCTTTCTATATATCTATTAATTATTTAAACTCTGTAAAAATTTCTATTGTAACTATTGCGGTTCAAGAGATACAACCTTGACAAAAATAGCCAAAAAAATCAAGGTTTTTTGTATGGAAACCCTGAACAAAGTGTAAACTTAAGGATTCTAAGTCAGTTCTTAATTTTTTCTGAACAATCAAATAATTGTACTTTCCGCAGTCCCCTATCCGCACGATAGAGGTTGACTATTATTTTGATGGATGTAGGCAATGGATGTAGTAGGTACTCTGAGGAATATGAGTTTATTTTACGTAAAGTAGGCTAAACTAGTGCCGCCACCTAGCGGTTTTGAATGTTTCTTTTTGAATAATAATTCAGAGAGTCTGGTGTTTTCTAGTTTTTGCCGCTAATTATCTGCGGAAATCCGGCAGATGGTCGAGCAAAAACTTTTAATAAATTGCGTTTGTTTTTAGTTTTATGGCATTCGTAATTAGTTCTCGCAATTTGCTTTATATTTTAGAGATAGTTTAGGAATAAGGCAGTTTATCTTCACCACAAAAACTTACACAACACAGCCGAAGATAATAGTAGATTGTATCATAAGGGATCAAAATAATATTTTTACGGCGCGGGCGCTTTTTAGAATCCAGAGCGAAGTGAGGGATTCTACAGTAGAATCTCGAGCGAGCGAGGGATTCTTTAGTAGAATCCTGAACGTAGGGAGGGATTCAAAGTATGTCGCCCGAGCCAAAAATATATTTTGCGCCCGAGTGATACACTCTACTTTTCATCACCCTCTATGAGAAAATAAAAGGTGCCTCATATTTTATTTTAATATTATTATTTAATATAAAATAGTAAGTATACTCGTATAACAACTAAATGAAATTAAATATTACATAATAATAAATCAACTAAATGCTTATATTTACATTTGAGACATTTTCGTAATTATGAAAACTTATTTCTTTTTTATCATTCACCCGGCGCGGCGGCGGCGGCGCAATATAGTCCGTCGCGTCTTACCAGCCAGTATTTATTCAAAAAATATTTGCGTTCGATTTTGCTGGCGCTGAAAACTAAGACGTTCCGAATTCAATAACTGTGCGGCAATACACTTTTCCGCGCACTTTTTGAATTAGGAATTTATAAAGGGGAATAAAAGTTATTTTCTGCCCGCTAAAAGTTCCTTAAAGAAAACACCACCTTTGGGTGCACATAAAGGCGAACAATGTCGTCTTTTTCGAATAGATGGGATGAAAATCTCTTTTTTTAAGTCTATTAAAAAGGGTAACGAAGAAAGAAGAAGAAACAAACAAATGTATTTAATTCAAGCAATATACTAGGTCATCATCATCATCATCATCATCAGCCCGCACACGTCCACTGCTGGACATAAGCCTCCCCCAAACGACCCCAGACGATATAATAGGTACTCATACATTAATAAAATGCCATGGAAAATACAAATGCTATAAAAATAATATAGTTGCGACAAAAGGTGGACTAATTGCTTCGAGCAAAAACTTGTTTCCACTCTCCCTCTTATATTTTATCTGATCTGAGCTGCATAAAATATGATAAATGAATTTAAGGGCTGGGGCAACCCTTCTTCCACTCATCCTCGACTTGTCTATGGTCCCCTTGAACCTTTTCCTGGTTAACCAGTAGGTCCAACCAGAATGAGTGAAGAAACATAGACTTTGCAATTACTATTAATTAATATTACTATGTGCAATGCCGTGGGGCCGCGGCGTACGAATATGGA
The DNA here is from genome assembly GCA_947859395.1 of Eupithecia insigniata. Classification (NCBI taxonomy): domain Eukaryota; kingdom Metazoa; phylum Arthropoda; class Insecta; order Lepidoptera; family Geometridae; genus Eupithecia; species Eupithecia insigniata. The sequence goes on along the minus strand of OX402009.1, from coordinate 4,319,480 downwards.
CCCCTCCAACTCAACTCATGGATTACGTAAGAGCCGACTAAGGGACCAGAGGAAGGGCAGCAGCTTCCTTTTGAGTATCTTTCAATAGCAACACTAGGATCACCAATCCGCCTGCCAAGCGTGGTGATTATGGCAAAACCCCCCTACATGGGAGACCATCCACTCGATGGACCGACGACATCATAGCGGTGCAGGGAGTCGATGGATGGAGGCGGCTCAGGACCGCTATTTGTGGTTTAGTATGGGGGAGGCCTATGTCCAGCTGTGGACGTGTATGGGCTATATGATGATGATGATGACTATGTGCAAATTAATTTCGCCAATTCTGGCCTCTATATGTACAATAGGTGCAATTTCATTTCGCCACCTCGGGCCAACACTGTGTCCACAAAAGAGGGTCCTTTTGTACATTTAATGTAGAACTATCTTTACACAACATTTTGTTCAATATGCGGCATACAATATGTCCGGCCTAGTCCCACAAAATGTTTCACACGCAAATCCATTAAAATACAAATAAAAAAATTCACGATGCTGCGTTTCAATTACGAGATTATTTTTATCATCCATTAGTTTGCAAATGGATTGAAAGCCAGGCTTATGGAAAAACGCAGCAAATGTTATAAAGCCTGATTTACCTACTTTTTACTGAATCATCATCGTCAACACCGTAAACTTTCCACAGCACCTAAGGGAGTTATCACACCAATCGATTGACGGTCAATCGATGGCTTCGATTGACGGTCAATCGATGGCTTCGATTGACGTTGATCCACGTCGATCGACTGGTATGGTAGCTTGGTTGATCGACGAATATCGGTTGAATAATAATCGATCGATCGTCGATAGAGGGCATCGTCGGTCGATGTCAGAGGTGTATTAGAAAATAATGTATAATAATAAATATTTAACAAAAAAAGTGCAGTAGAAAGTGTCAACTTTCAGAAACTTTTGTTTTTCATATGTGCACGATACTCCTGCGTCTTAGACGGACTTTCGTAGTTTTCAACCGATTTCAAGGTTGCATGAGTTTACATCGCTTTCATTCCGCCAATTAGGACCCGATTTTGAATATTCCTTCACTATTGTATAGAAAATGATCCCGAGGTGGTTCTATAAAACTTTTATCCCCAGGGGATTAGTATTTATCCCGAAAAACTAAAAAAAAGCGTAAAAGTAAGGGACAAGAGGTCGATTCAGGAATCTGAAGTTGGTTTATATTTTTTTTAAACACGCCAAATATTACAATTACGATTTTAATTATTATAATTTTATTGTGTACGTGACGATTTTATTCTTTAAATATGGATTATGCGTTTGAAATAAAAGCATATTATTACTATGACATTATTTATTTTAAATCTCGTTATAATTTTTTTATTTTAGAAAATTCAATAAAATATATCAAAACGGTAGATCACCGGCTCAAGCGACAGTTGACTAGGGCCCAAAGAGAAAAACTTCCTGACGATACGTGCCGAGTCCAGGAATACTGCGTTTGGATCTGGCCCTTGATCCTACTTCCAGCGAGAGTCTCTTGAGGTGTTGATCGAGGCTCAACATCGGCTTATTATTATTATTTCACCCGGTACGCATCTGAGTTCTCCAAACCTAACAACTTACTACAAACTACATAAACGCCTTTCAGCATGTACCGGAACTCCAGTCACTAAAAATACGTTATAATCCGCATTGTGTTTTTCAATCTGCGCTCATAAATTTTGTCCCTCCAACGTGTTTGCAAAAATAATTCTCTGAAGGCATGAAGCGTTAATGTTTCGGCAATATATCACTGGGTCACGTGGCCAGTGTATAAGGTAGTATATTTATCACTGGATGTACATATATTTTTGACCTGCCTGGACTTTCACAAAAGCTCTATTAATAAATTTCTTTTAGCGCATTTTTGGGACATACTTGTCTTGCGATAAATGCTAAACGTGAATTTGTAGAATAAACCTATTTTCTCAACTTGCTTCAACTCTGAAGGAAGTTTATTATAAAACTGTTGACCCATTATTTAAGGTAGTTTTTTTGCATATTGAAGCGATGCTGAATCGGATCTAGCCAAATATTTAATATAATGGTGCCATAAAGGTTTTAATGGTCCGCAACGCCCACTTCCTTGGACGGCCACCACCTAAATTACTTTTTCGTCCATTTCCCAGTTCAGCCACTTCCCCGACCGACTACTGGTCAACCACGGCCACTTATTTGGACGGCCACCACCCATATTTGGATAATTTGACTCTCGCATAATAATTATTTCGCGCGGCACGCTTACTATTCCCTCATAGAGTGATCATCTGTTGGTGACTTCAACTGGCGTATTGTCGCAGTCGATTAAATAATGCATTATAAATAAATGAATGAAAAAATTTACATGAGGAACTTGACTGTGGAGATTGTGACGTAAGAATCCACCCTTTCAACTCCGACCATGGATCTACCAGACTATCAGAAGAAGGGCAACTTCCTTCTATGTTAGATGAGTGCATCATCTTTTATATCGACATATAAATAAATAAATAATAAATAAAAGTTTTTATTATTTTGCTTTTATTTATTTTAAGTATATAATTTTTCAGTATAATAATTATTGTTATTATTTGTGAATTAACTGACCTGTAATATTATTTGAGAATAAATTGATTATTCTGATTATGAAAATAACAATCAAATAATATAAACAAATTAAACTACTATTTAAATTTGAAACAATTGAGCTAACTGCAGACTGTTGCAAACAATCTACAGATAGCTCAACTGGTCCATATCAATACCAGTTGGAAGCGTCCCCAAGACGCTGGTTGCAATGCCCTGCTGTATGGCAATGCTAATGCGCTGCGCCAGATACTCACCAGCTCTCGGGTCACACGTCGCTTCGACCAGGCGCTCAGAGAATTTTTTGAAAACCCGGAGAGCCTCGGTACCCCACGGACCTAGGGTCTCGACTCGACAGTACCGCACTGGCATTGATGAAGCGCGCAACACCTTGCACCCAACCGAAGACATATTGCTACGGAAAGTTACGGGAACCAATAAAGTGCCAGTATTATATGAAGGAAGTGCTTGCAACCAATGTACTGACTCCCATTTTAACGGCCAGGAGACGGGCACAATCTGCAGAGCTGGAGCACGTTTGTAACAAACAATTCCGTGTCAACTCACACAGAGGCCCATCCCATTGCCGTTAGGACCAAAGAGTTGAGGGAGAAGTTGGAGGAGCAACATCAGGGCAAGCACTATGCCAAGCCATTCGAGCCTCGTCTAAAAACGAAATTTTGAATGAATTTCCAGGTGAGACCAAAGACGGCTTAAAAATTTTTTCCACTAAAGAACTTGTGCTGTAGCAGAAGACAAGAACGCTGGCAGGGCTACACTTGAAATTTTGCGAATTTTAAGGTAACTACATAGGTAACTATATCAAGAAGTTTAACAGACACGTCGAAAACAAACACACTTCGAAACAATATGAACACGATGATGTTAGCATTGTTTAAGTTTTAGTTGAGTCGCACTTGAGTTTAAAGTTAGTTATTAGTTAACATTATTGTTGTTAAATTAACGTTGTTGTACGTTCACTCTAATTCTTTTGATATTTCGTGAAATTTAATAAATACGTTCATAAAGGTGTGATTTAAATATTGGGAAGCTGGTTATAAATTTGAACTATAGCAACCTAGGTCTAGATTTCAAGATATGTATTGTAAACAAAGATGTTTATGTATGATAATGAACTTAAAACAAGAAATAAACATGAAGGTTATAAATACAAAGTAACTAAAAACAAAATGAAAAACTTCAACAGCGCTCACGAGCAGCATAAATTTTGCCAATTCAAATCCGGTGATGGACGAAAGATGAATGCAATTAATGAATTTTCTCAGATGTTGTAAAATATTTTCCATCAATATTTCTTTGGTTAATCCATTCAACCCTTTGTTTTCAAAAAATATTTAGTATTATAAAACCGAGTATGCTATAACTAAATTATTAATTCAGAAACAACTAAGAACTAGTATTTACAATTGAAACAATTGAGCTAACTTCAGACTGTTGCAAACAATCTACAGGTAGCTCAATTGGTCCACATCAATACCAGTCGGAAGCGTCCCCAAGACGCTAGCTGCATTGCCCCGCTGTATTGCAATGCTAATGCGCTGCGCCAGATACTCACCAGCTCTCGCTCGGGTCACGAGTCGCTTCGACCAGACGCTTTTATATTTTTTAAAAACAAGGAGATACACAAAGCATTTTCATTATGAATGTAAGCGGGTTAACTACGAACCTAGTTTGTGTTGAAAGAACACCAATATTTCATCACTTAATGATGGACTTCATCAGGGTGAGTACGGTTCAAGTCCCGCTCGTTCACCAAACAACCCAGTTGAAGTCCCTCGTTATGGAATGAATGAAACATTGGTGTTTTTCCAACACAAACTAGGTTCATAGTTAACCCGCTTATATTATAAAATATAAATAACAAATAATACTGGACAATTTACACAACATTATCTATCCCCAAGTTAAGCAGAGCTTGAGTTATGTGTACTAGATAACTGATATACATAATAGATTATACCATAACGTAAATATATATTTTTTTATCTTACATAGAAAACGACCACAACACCCTAAACAAATATTAGCAGATCGTACAAAAATTTGTCCTGAGGCGGGAATCAAACCCGCAGCCTCCTGCGTCGCAGGCAGACCTTCGCCCACTGCGCCACAGAGGTCGTCTTACATTCATAATAATAATAAATAAATAATGCTGAACAATTCACACAGCATTATCTAGCCCCAAGCTAAGCAGAGCTTGTGTTATGGGTACTAGATAACTGATATACATAATACAATATATTATATAGATAGACATTTTTTATTATACATAGAAAAACGACCAGAACACCCTGAACAAATATTTGCAGATCGTACAAGTATTTGTCCCGAGGCGGGAATCGAACCCGCAACCTCCTGCGTCGCAGGCGGACCTTCGCCCACCGCGCCACATCGGTCGTCATAATGAATTAGTCAAACTACGAGTTAAGTTTTTTTAAATAACAAATCCTTTGTCCTATTATAAAAAGCTATATATTTCAGTAGGTACCCTGTAACTGGTGTTGTTGTCGTAAGCTAATAAGAGAGTAAGCACATTTTCCCCATGCCACAATTTTCTTGATGGCGTTAAGAAGGGCTCATGGGAAATCACAATTTTCGGCGAAAAAACTTCGTGGACATATTGATTTAAGTTCTTTGTATTTGGACCAAAGAAAGTGGACTTATTTATATAATAATAAATAAATAATGATGAGGGACTTTTCTTATATTTATACTACACCGGCTCGGAAAGTGACATATTCCTTTTCCAAACATGAGGTAGAAAGTACGTCATTGCAGGCGTACTAAAATGCAGAACGGAAAACTCTATGGAATTTCTTTTCCCGCTAAACGCATGAGAGAATAGTGTATCAATGGAAATCCATTTCTAACATGGACATAATATCTACCTACCTAATGTACGGCCGGGGTGGCCGTACCTACAAGTTCTTTGATTTCTAAAGTGTTAAGTTTCTTTTTTTTTTTCAAATTTCAGCCTTTAGTTGTGTTTTAGCTATAGTTATTTTCACTGAAGGTCAAACGACAAAAAGTTTTTACTCCGAGTCCGCCATATGATATCGGTCTCTTCCGTTTTCGGAACAATACTCGTAATTCAAACCAAGAACCAAGTGGATATCACGCAAACGTGTTTTTATTGTTTATTTAATTTGAATATACTACAGTGAATTTGAAGATTCTAAAACGATAATTTTCCTGGTGTAGTATAAAGCACTATAGATCACTCAGGATAAAGTGCCCGATTACTAACGTGTGTGTCATTTTAGGCCCGAGGCGCATCCGAGGGCCTCAAGTGACACGTAGGAATCGGGCACTTTCTCGTTTCGATGAACAATATACTATTTATGCCGTTTATTGCTTTCATTTTCTTTTGTTTTTTACTAGTACCTAATCAAAATGCAGCATCATTAGTGACAGGGCCCTACCTAACCAACGCGTTCAGATCAATTCGTGATTATATGGGCCCTAACTCACGGGACGCCATGGCAACATTGCTGCATTGGCAAAGTATTCAACTTCACTAAGTTGAAGTTATGCCGTAAAAACGTCCCCAAGCGAGTTCGCTGCCATACAATACTGATTGAATAGTTTGATACATTCTCAGAGACGACGTCGTCGCCGTGACATATATCAGCTGTTACCTTACGGCGGGTTTTCCGGTAGGCACCGCCGACACTGGAGCCTGGGCACCAACGACCATCCTTTCTGCGAGTTATAGTATGGGTTTGTTACGCTATCATTTCGCCGAATATAGACCGATTTTGAAAATTCTTTCACTATGGTAAAGAACATGATCCAGCGGTGGTCCCATAAAAATTTTATCTCTAGGGGATCTATTTAACCCGGAAAACTTATAAATAGTGTAAAAGTAAGGGATTCGAAGCCGATTAGGTTTTTGAAAACAATCAAATTATCACAATGACTGGTAACAAACAGTTTCCATGATAACGGGCGTAAACAAGAGGTAGGTTCAGGAATTTGAAGTCAATTTATCGTTTATTAAAACACGCGAAATCGTATACATAATGTAATCGTATACATAATATGTAATCGTATACGCGTAATCATAAGTATATAATGCACTTTATCCGATGACTTTATCTCTCCCAAAGCTTACATTTACCTATTAATAAGGTGTAAATATTTTCTGGCTTCGTTATAAGTTATCAATGTACTATCATATATTTATTATGTAAAGCTGTGATTTACCAATAAAGAAGTAAATAAATAAATAAGTATGTGAAATCAGATATACAATTTCGCGTGTTTTAATACCGTTTCGTATACTTTTAACCTATATAAACATTATATCTTGAGAATGGTTCAAGTTGAAGACGTAGATACCTACCTAATAACAGCCCCATCAGGTATATTATATGGCTTAATTTAGCCATCGTATAAGTTATAGCAAAATGTTTTTGGTTCAAAACTTCAATTTAATAGCGAAAACGTTTAGTGTAGCTGTTTTTACAAAATTGAAGTAGGAAAATGGCATTGTAATGGATATAATGTTGTAAGAGAAATGAAGTAATATGTGGCCACAAAAGCCTCGTTTTATTCCTTTAGTCAGTTGAATTTTTTGGCCCTACCCTAAGCCTATTGACACCGGGATGACAGCGGCAGTACTTTTAGTGTCAAATACCTTGTTAACTGACTTCAAAAAAAGGAGGAGAATACATATGATAGCGCAAGAAAAAAACCCGCAAAAAAAAAAAACACTTCAGTCTTGCCGACGATACATGCTTTTAAGCATGTCGGTATTATGCTGAGCTTATCTCTTTTGCCTAAAAATGCTATAGCTACTTATGTACGATACCTAATAAAAGATACCTACTTTTAATTAGTTACTTAGTTTAGTTACTTTGCATGCAGGTTTATATACAAAAGCTGCTGAATAATTCGGGCAATAAATGATTTTTTATTTATTTTATTTTATATGTTCGGCTGTAGATATGTTTGTTTTTTATGTACCTATGTTCGTCGTTTTCGACTATACATACCTACCAATATCGCCTAAAAAGTTGGAAAAGGATGCGCGGCCTCGCGTGTCTAGTGAGCTTTTATACCAGTTCGTTACTTTAGCATTTATAATATGAGTAAGGATATGGTAGGTAAGGTACATCATAATAGCTTCTCGAAACTCTAGTGGCCCCACAAGAACCATGCAAAGCAAGTATGATGTTATCTAGCGTTATAGGAACTGGCAAGTTTCCCGAATGCATCTACCCTAGTTTTGGGGAGATTGTAGTATATTCCTTGAATTTTACTATTATGGTCATATGAAATGTTGTTGGCAGTCGACAAGGCTATTCTATTACTATGTAAAATTAGATGAATTATGGCAGACTTTTCTAGGAGTTACTGTTGTAAATGGTTTTCCTTTTTGAGTATTTTCCATTTTTCAAGTTCTTGTTCAGCTCAGCTGTATGTTTGTACGATCTGCAAATGTTTATTCAGGGTGTTCTGGATGTTTTCTTTGTATAATAAAAAATATCTATATATGTAGTGTATTATATTAAGTATATCAGTTATCTAGTACCCATAACACAAGCTCTGCTTAGCTTGGGGCTAGATAATGCTGTGTGAATTGTCCAGCATTATTTATTTGTGTTGTGCATAGTTTATAAAGATAGCGACAAATCTGAAAATTTTAATGTAGTTTTCGAATAATTTTAATGTACCTAATTCATTGCTTGTTAACAGTAGGTACTTTTAGCGATGTTAGTAAACGAAATTTCTTAAGTTTTTGTACTGAGCAAACCACTCTGAACTCACTGGGTATGAGGGAAGTACATAATATCAAGCATTTAGATATTCTGTAGACAGTAGGTAGGTATAAAATAAACCTATTATTTATTTCAGATATAATATAAATAAATAAATAATGTTGGACAGTCCATACAGCATCATCTAGCCCCAAGCTTAGCAGAGCTTAAGCTTATATTATTGATACTTGATGACTGATATAATATTACAATACATACAACCGGAACAAATATTTGCAGATAGTACAAACAATCGTCCCAAGATGGGAATGAAACCCGCAACTTCCTGCGCGACAGGCTGACCTTCGCCCGCCGCGCCACCTAAGTCGATACGGGAATCGAACCCGTAACTTCCAGCGTCGTAGGCGGATCACCGCTGCACCGGTTGCTGCGTTGACTTCGTAATTTACCCTTTTATGAATGAATGAACACTTTATTATAACTACTAACTAAAATTACATAAAAACTCTTATATCTAAAATTAAAATAAATACAGTACCAAAGGCGGCCTTATCGCTGAGAGCGATAAGCTTTTATTATTTTATTCTTACGTTTAGTATTATAAGTCATAGTTTTAAATTTAGTGTTATAGGTTTACCATAAATAGCTTACTTAGGTCATAAATCCGGTCTCAGTTACTGGATTTCCTGAACCCTGTATAAAAATAAAGCTGACCAGACACCCATTATTCCTTGAACGCTAACGTGCGGGTAGAATCGAGAACATTAGGCTGCCCCACACGTGATGTGTGTAGCGTGCTTTCCGATTTCCGGCAGGGGCGCACACGCTGGCTTTTACGAGTATAGCCGTACTGGTGGGGGGAAAACCGCTTGTAAATATTTTGTACACGTCTTTTTCCTGCTGATATGCCACTCTAGGAAGGATCGGCAAAACATGTATATTTGTCTCATTCTCCAATACGAGCCGAAGTCGCCGAACTCCGTATATTGTCACTTACCTTATACTTACTCGATTTTTATGATACCTTATAATTGTAACTTATTAAAATAATTATATAACGACACATTTTCTTGCGAAATTAGCGTTTTGCATGGCATTTTGTAGGCCAAAATATAGTTAAGCACCGTAAAAGAGTTCAGTCGATTATTTTGATACCTCCTTTATAAAAATCATAGTTTGGAAACTTCGTTCGAGGTAATAAAGAGTATCAAACAGTCACATAGAAACACTCGAAAAACATAACTCGTCCTCGTGGATGTGAATAGTTATTCAAAATTATCTTTCTTGCTGCTGATTTTTGAATGAATTAATTTTAAACATAATTCAATATTGAGAACTTTTCTATTTTTGTTCGGGTTTCTTTAAGTACCTCATTTCCTGGTGTTATATGAAAACGAGTCTTGCTACGCTGCATAAAGTTCCGGTACAAAATTTTCCCCGCCAGTACTCGTACACCACCACTGAAACGATATCCAAGAACATTCAAGCAGCGGCAATGATACTCCATGCGATAGGGCCAGGCTACTAGTACCCTATTTTATTTTATAAAAGCTGCTGGCTGCGCCTTTGCCACATTTTTTGTCTCGATAAAACGCGGGCAAAGGCGCGAGCAGCAGCTAGTAATATTATAAATGTCAAAGTTTTTAAGTATCGATATTTGTTACTCTTTCACGCAAAAATTACAAACCGATTAGGCTGAAATTTGGTATGGGTATAGTTTGGGACCTGGAATAACATATAGGCTATTTTTTATCCCGATAAAACGCGGGCGAAGGCGCGGGCAGCAGCTAGTGCTTTCATATATTTACTAGCAATCCGCCTCGACTTCACAAGGGTAGGTAGAGCATATTATTATGATAGAAAGTATATCTTTAAAAGATAGATATATGCTATCACAATTAAAATTGAAAATTTATTGGTTGTGGTAAAATAATATAAAAAATAATAAAAAACACACTCATCTTACACACACACGCATACACAATGACATAAAAACAAGCACTCAACACATACACATACATTAACACACATTACTCATAGGGTTTCCGGTTGCCCAGACTCTCAAGAGACTGGTGTCCTCGGGAGACCCACCACTCAAACACACAAAATCTAATTCTGTTAATATAAAATAATATCAATTACAAAATTCAATTATAGTTCCCCAATTATAGTTTTGCAATAAGGTTTCTTTATTTATAATTATTTATTTATTTCTCTCTCAGTTTAAATATTTTTTCTAGTAGTTGTTTTACTTTGTCTGTCATAGAATTTTTGTTTCTTTCTACGCTATTCATATTTTGTTTTGCCGTGTTATTGAGAATATCGTAGAATTTATCGTATATAGTAGAGACAAGGAAAGAGATAACAAACCTAAGCAAACAGATAAAAGAAACTATGAGGAAGGACCGAAAAACACACAGATTTAAAACATTCGAAGAACATATAAAGCGAACTGGCGGTATTAAGAAAGCTGTAAAAATCCTAACAGACAACAGAGTATGGATACCACAGATCAAAAACAAAAGAGGAAACTGCATAACCAAACGACCAGATATACTCGCCACTGCTACAGAATTCTACCGCGATCTTTACACGAGCCAAAAGAATATAATAGAGACAAAGCTGCCTGGAGAAGATGAGGTATCGGTAATACTTTCTAGAGAGGTAGAAAAAGCTATCGATACACAAAAAAAAAAGACAAAGCACCCGGATCCGACAGCATAACAAATGAATTTTTAATAGCTACGCTCGTCAAATTTCTCACATTTATATTCAATGAAGTTTTAAAAACTGAAATAATCCCGAAACAATGGCTATCATCTACTATTATACGCATCCACAAAAAAGGGGATAAGAATGATATAAGCAACTATCGGCCAATCAGCCTGATGTCAAACATATATAAAATCTTTTCCAAAATAATTCTTAACCGTATTACAAAGCTCCTTGACGAGAATCAACCAATGGAGCAAGCTGGCTTTAGAAGGGGTTACTCCACACTCGACCACATCCATGTCATCAAACAGCTCATAGAAAAAGGCAAAGAATATAATATGCCATTATACTACTGTTGCGTAGACTACTCCAAGGCCTTCGATTCCCTGGAACACGAAAAAATATGGCAAGCACTTAGCAATCAAGGGATTGAAGATAAATATACAAGGATAATGAGAAACATCTACAAAAATAGCACTACAAGCGTCAAACTGGAAAGAGAAGGGAAAGAAATAGAAATAAAAAGAGGAGTACGCCAAGGAGACCCTCTATCTCCAAAGCTATTTTCTGCAGTCCTTGAGGAAATATTTCGACACCTAGATTGGGAGAATTACGGCCTATACATAAACGGAGAAAAACTTACACATCTTAGGTTTGCTGATGATCTGATACTCCTGTCCAACACGCCTGATGAACTAGCTAAAATGATACAAGACCTTGACAAAGAAAGTGGAAAAGCAGGGCTTTCGATGAATACTCAGAAAACTAAAGTTATGACAAATAGTAATATAAAACCAATAACAATAAATGGCAACCCAATAGAGTATGTTAAGGAATACACTTATCTCGGACAAGTAATTTCACAAAACGATCTAACTACAAAAGAAATAGAAACAAGAATAGGGAATGCTTGGAAGAGATACTGGACTTTCAAAGAAATCATGAAAAACAAAGAGGTTAGTATGAAAATTAAAAGGAAACTATATAACACATGTATTCTTCCCGTGTTAACATATGGATGCCAAACATGGGCTTTGACGAAAGCGCATAACAAAAAGTTGGAAGTTCACCAGAGGTTTATGGAGAGAAGTATGCTAAGTATAAGAAAATCAGACAGAGTAAGAAACACAGAGATCAGGGAAGCAACGAAAATAGAGAATGTGACATTGGTAACTAGAAAAAACAAATGGAGATGGACGTGTCACACCCTAAGAGGAAAGGAAAGGTGGATCAAAACAATTACAAGCTGGCAACCCAGAAATAGAAGCGAGTGGAAGAAGCTGGAAGAGGCCTATGCCAAACTAGGGCAAACAGATGACACGTGCTAGAATAAGTTATATTTAAGGAAAACAATTGTAAGTTATCTGAATAAAGGCTTATATTATTATTATTATTTATATCTCTCTATTGATAAACTAAACAATCGTTCACTATCTGGGAAGGAACTGACTCCTGACACACAGGTAACCCTAGTTTAGGAGTCAGGGCTTCATTTTATAAGTGCTATGTATGTTTATTTTCAATAAAGATTATTATTATTTTTTCTGTGGAGCTTTATGAGAGGAATATAACACCTGGAATTGTTTTGTTATATCTCTGATGGTTTAGGCAGCGTTTTCAATGAAAGCTTCTAGACGGCTTGACTTTTTCCAACAATTCCAACAATTATTATAACGTATTTCAAGTAATTTACACAAAAACTGGGCAAATTATATATATTAACCTTTCTCGTGAATCATTTTATCGATTGGTGAAAATCGCATGGAAAACCGTTCAGTAGTTTTTGAGTTTATCACGAAGAGACAGACAAGACGTGGCGGAAGACTTTGTTTTATAATATGCAGTAATTATTTACTGTTATAAGAATAGGAAAATCTTTATTTGTAGCTAAAATACAGGCTAGTTTGCTACAGTTCTTTTTACTACTAACACCATTACAATAATAAATAGGTTTCATTCACTTATTAAAATTCTATCCACATTATTTCTGTCTATAGGGCTCTACAAGTACCAACATAACGAACTTACTCTTCATCGCACAATCAGAATCCTGAAGTTAGCAACATTTGCTTTAGTTGTCATCAGTGCTTGATAATGTTCAAGCTTGTTTGAACTCAGAACAATAAACCATATTGGGTTAACAACTTGGAGGGGGGAGAGCATTAGGCTCAAAGAGCATGTGTTTAAGGTATAGAATTGAGTTAGTAAGGCTCTTCTTTAGTAAATAATTAATGATGGCACATTGACTCAGCATCATCAGACCCCAAGCTAAGCAGAGCTTGTGTTATGGGTACTAGATGACTGATATACATAATACAATAGATACATACTTACATAGATATATATATTTTTAACTATACATAGAAAATACCCAGAACACTCGGAATAAATATTTGCAGATCGTACAAGCATTTGCTCCAAGGCGGGAATCGAACCCGCAACCTCCTGCATCGCAGGCCGACCTTCGCCCGCCCCGCCGCGCCACATCAGTCGTCAAACCAGGCCGATTTTTTTTATAAATGTCAGTCTAGACTTTCTTGGTATAAACATAAAATATCCTACTAATCTTAAAAATGTCAAAGTTTGAGACACTGGATGTATGGATGTTTGTTCCTCTTTCACGCAAAAACTACTGAACTGATTGGGCTGAAATTTGGTATGGGTATAGTTTAGAAACTGAAATAAAACAAAGGTTACTTTTAGCCCGATAAAACGCGGGCGAAGGCGCGGGCAGTAGCTAGTAAGATATAGTTTTTATCCCATAAATCAGTTCCCATGCAGAATCGAATAACCTTGGCCAACCTTTGAACGTTTTCATAGACAAAACGCATGCAAAGCCGCTAGCAGACTAATTCTTAATTAATTTGAAAAATAATATGGTGTGTTTTAAAAAACCATAAACCGACTTCATATTCCCTTATTTTCACTTTTATTTTAGTTTTGCGGGATAAATACTAATCCCCTGGGGATAAACATTTTATGTGATCCCCTCGGGATCATTTTGTATACAATAGTGAAAGAATTTTCAAAATCGGTCCATGATTGGCGGATATATTGCGTAACATACATACCAAAAAAAAAACATACGGACGAATTGAGAACCTCCTCCTTTTGAAGTCGGTTAAAAAATGTGAAGCAGTGCGCATCCCTCGGGGATTTTGGGCGAATTCTGTTATTTTCGGAATGTACTTACCCAGAGGTTAGGGAGAATTCACCAAGTTACCTAGAAAGTTTGGGAGAACCATAATCAATTAGGAGTCACGCATTCCACCCGGTCCACTACCTTCTTATCTAGTTCTTGGAAACCTTTGTTTTCGATAATCCTGTCTTGATCACGCGATTTTTAGCATGAAAAAAGATTATTTCTCGTTATCAACCAGCCCATCAAACAATACCAACCATATATGAAAATAAATAACGCTGGACAATTCACACAGCATTACCTAGCCCCAAAGTAGACAGAGCTTGGGTTATGGGTGCTTTCTACAAAACTGATAATTACATTATAAAATAGATATTTTTTATTAAAAATGCTGATACATTATACATTTTCAAAAGCTGGCGCGATCCTCTTTATTTTTTTGGCTGGATTTGTGACGCACGGATAAATGTAAGAACCATAGACCTAGAATTTTTTTATGGTAAGAACAACATTTTGGGCCTACCTTGCTCGAATAGGCGCCAGCAAAGTAAACATTGCTGATGAGTTTTAACCACTTGTATCAAGCTTCAAGTCAGGAATAAGTTATCACCATCACACTTACATAAATTATAAATGCTAAAAATTTCGATGTTTAGATGTATGTTTGTTATCTCCTCACGCTAAAACTACTGAATGGATCGGGCAAAAATTGCATACAGGTATTTCTAGGCTTGGAATAAAACATAGGCTACTTTTTATACCATAAATCAGTTCCCAGGGATCATGGGATCATATGGAAACGTTTTAAGGTTCTCGCAGTCTGAATGACTACGTAGGTACGTTGCTGAAGCAATGATGGTGACCGAAAGCGTATAGCGTAGTGCTATTTATTTTGTTTTTATTTAATGCGGAGAACAAACAGTTTTACACACTATAAATAAACTTAAATAATAACTTATAACCATTTATGTATCCTCGCATATAAAAACTAAAAGACTGCTTGCTTGTTAAGGAAAAATGGAGAACAGTTCTGTCTTGGTAACAAATACATATGTAGATATTAAATAAACTAACGTAAAAGTTACTAACAACTTTCAAGATTTATAAAATTACTGATAAACTTATATCAAGAAAAATATATATATAAGAACTGATAGATGAGAAAAATTATAATAACAGAAAAAACTGAAGACAATATAATTATAGTTAAGATGCTGCGTCAAACCAGCGCTTTATCAGAAGTTTATTTATACTTTGCGCTTTTGAATCGAATAAATCGATGTCGTGGATATCGACCGAACCATTGCATGTTGCTGCTGTTCTACTGAAAAAGGAGTTTTGCCTATAATTCGTGGAGCTGAACGGTATGTATAAAAGAATGGGTGCCTAGTAGTTGGGGACTTTGAGTTTAATATTTTCAAGAAGCTGTGGAGAGTCAATTTCTCCTTGTCCAAATTTCTATTAAGAAATCAGTCATATAACACTGTTGGTTATCCAACAGAGATACGCAATAATCCAAGAGAATAATCTTATTCGTAGGTATAACAAGTATTTAAATTTTCATTTTCATAGCATTCACTTTAAAACCAGTTGCTACGGGCTGCGTTAATTAAATCAATTTACCGGTTGAGTAGAGGCAAGCTTAGTTGAAATTTGTTCCGCTGAAGAGTTTCTTAATGTTATTGGTTATTCGAGGGATGATTTTGGCTTAGTTTACTACGAACTTCAATTATCTTGTAAACTTGAATTGCCTCGATACCTAAATTTACTATGCTTATGAATCTGTTGGGTAACAATAACCTAACATATTCACATTATAAGTTTAGTTTCTGTTTAGTTTTAGTAGTTTAGTTTGTGGTAGTTGAGTATCTGTACCTATACGCATGGTAACACTCAAATGAATGTTGGTACATATTTTGATATATGTTTTTAATGGATAGATCTTCTTTTTAAGACATATAAAGGGTCGGCAACGCGCGTATAGGTATTGTCCATGTTGCAGGCGTCCATAGGCTGCGGTAACAGCTTTCCATCAGGCAGACCGCATCCTTGTTTGCCACTTCGGTGGTACAGCAAAATAGTTGGTTGTACAGTCGCCTTGGGACATATGTTTGTATGATCTGAAAATATTTGTTCCGTGTTTTCTGGGTATTTACTATATATAATAAAAATATCTATCTGTGTATGTATTGTCATTTAGTACCCATAACACAAGCTCTGCTTAGCTTAGGCTAGATGATGCAGTGGGGATATTTATTTATTTATTAGTTCTTGGAATATGTGCTCAGTTAAGTCAAACATAGCTATGCTCGATTAACATTGGAGCAGTTTTAATGTTGTAATATTTACTATGGGGGCCGTGGGGCCGAAGCGTAGAATATAGACCCCTCCAACTCAGTCCGTGGATGTCGTAAAAGTCGACTAAGGAAATACCAGAGAAAGGGCAGCAGCTTCCTACTGTGTATAATCCAACACCTTTACTGCGATCACCTATCCGCCTGCCAAGCGTTGTGATTATGGCAAACCTGCCCTAAATATGGTGGCAATAATTAGATTCATGGTGTTGTTTGGGAAGGCATATGTTCAGCTGTGGACGTACACGGGCTGATGATGATAATATTTGTTAGGGTCGATCAAACTAAAATCTATGGGAACGTTTGTATTAAAGTATACATTTATTTTATTTTTAAGTTAACAGCAAACCGGATAAAGAACTTCAAGGCTAACCTGGATGGTAAGCCAAAAGGGTAGTATAAATATTAGACGTAAGCAATAACAAAGACCTGAAATTAATTGCTTCCCTTTAACAATGACTAATAGCACACGATCTGCCTTGATCTCTTTACAGGTAGAGGAAAGGTAAGGATACGATCTCCTAAGGGTATCCTTATTCCTTCCATAAATGCAGAATTATGCTTCATAGTTCTCACACAGTAAGTGCCAAAACCCGGTGGCACGTCGCGCGCGACCAGCTGCGTGTTGTCAAACGCGGTGTAATTTTCTATGTAACTGAACCGCGCCGTGTCTTGAAAATCATGCGGAGATTTGTAATAAGTACCTTTTTCCTAAAACTGTTATAAGTATTTAAATTCCGAAAGTTTAAATTCTTCTAACGTCCTCTCAATCTATCTATTCTATGCCTACTATTGGTCAACGTTTTTCAACCGTATAGATATTGATTTAAGTATGGCCCACTTAAGTAAATTAACTAATAAACGGATCTGCTTGATGCTGCTGAGCCAGATTGAACTCAAGAAATCGTATCGCATCCTACAAACAAACACATAAACCGCCGTCCATCAAAACGTCTTGTGTGACGTCATTGGTCACCTGTGACGTCTAAGTACGGCATACGTCACGCTGACCGCACTTGCTTGCCACTTGAAAGCCCGGCTTAGGCAAGTACTGGGTCAAAGTGCTTTGGGCTTAGGTTATAAGCGGGAATGAGACTAAATGTAGGAAAAGATTTACCTTATTTATTATTTTTTCTAACCTTGGGACTCTAACTACAAGTTGCCTACATTATGTTTAAAATTTACATAAATCCCAAAGGCTATAATCATGTTTATTCGTAATTAAGTATATTTCTTTGGAGAGACATTCGATTATTTGAATCTGAATTCAGATTTATTTATTTATACAAGGAAATTACCATTACCATTATCTGCTACGTAAATTGACGGGAGTGTACCAATTCAAAATTACTCACAAACCTCAGTACCACAGAGCAAGTAGCATTCCTAAAGACACTTGCGGTTTTATCCCCAATCGCATTGCTTCCTAAAAACTAATATTTACACTAACAGCTCAAAATCTCACTCACAAATTTTATGCATTTGTGAACGAACCTACAAATTTTTCAACTGAAATCTTGTGAGCGACGGACAAGCGTTCCTTTTTTTTATTATATTATACGTTTTATAAATGAACGGGCGAAAGCCTTATTGCCCTTTCTTAAGTTCCTACCTACCTACAAATCACCCTCATTATTATCATCATATCAGCCGATCGACGACCAAAGCTGGACGTAGGCCTCCGCTAAGGATCTCCACAATGACCGATTTTACGCTGCCCGCATCCAGAGATTTCCCGCAACCTTCACTAGTTCGTCGGTCCATCGCGTGAGGGGCCTACCCACGCTTCGCTTTCCGGTACGTGTGGTCGCCACGTCTAGAGCCTTGCGGCTCCTGCCAAAATCCTATGTAGCAGCTTTTAATTTTAAAGCAAGTTTTTAATTTATTCTTCCCTTTATGGTTAATGACGATGTGGGTTAAAGTCACTCTCCATTATAAACTCTCTTCAATCAGGAATCGACAGGGAATCACCTCCCACCCGGAGGCGATTTTCTTCGTCCGAGTAAACTCCATTGCCCAAGTGCCGAAGGCGTTGCAGAAAAGAACAGCTTAGTGTCTTGGCAGTAAGTAGGTTAAAATAGGTTGCAAGGAAGTCTCCTAAAAGCTTATTTTCGTGCAAGCTGGCAACAAAGCAGGTTTTAAGCAAGAAGGTCAACATCCGTAGACAGCGTTATTATATCAGCTGGTTCACCACAAGTTCACGGTTACTTTTAAAGCTATCTACATATTCTTTTATTTTTCATATACATATTGGAGATCTGCATTTGTAACGTCATCTTGGATAATTGTATGAGAAACAAAAGCCAAACGCGCCGGTTTTCAAAAATTTACTTGAGGTAGGCAGGTATTAAATACTAGTAGGTACCTAGTTAGATTATTAAACCACGTTTTTTTAAATTTTCTTTATCTACTAAGAAAATAACAATTAAATAATATAAACAAATTAAACTAGTATTTACAATTGAAACAATTGAGCTAACTGCAGACTGTTGCAAACAATCAATGTATAACCACGTTTGGTGATAAACGCAATAGGTACATTTTAATAGCATATACAACCTCAGTGGCGTTTGGGCGAAGGTCCACCCCAGGACAAGATGCTACGATCTGCAAATATTTGTTCCGGATATTTTTGTTTTCTTCTAATAGCTCCACTTTTTAAAATTAAATCCTACTTTTTATAAGACGAAAATTTGTGCCGTTGTTGTTTGTCATGTGTGCGAAGACAATGCGAAAACCACTGGAGGGCAATTCTGGCAATATACTCGATAAATATGGCAAGAACTATCAAAATATCGAGTGATTGCTTCGTAGCAAACAAGCTTATTATCAAAATCTGCAATTCAATATTTAAATATTTTTCTTCGATGAGTGGCTCGATAAGTCGCAGGATAATGCAGTTTTTGGCAGTATTAGATTACTATTTATCACATGATATTTTTATCATGTGATAATGAGTATCACTCGATAAAGTATCACGTGATATGGGAAATTAGTCCCCTGGATCGATCGGGCTGAAAATTTGCACTGATGAACACATATTAACACGCTTAGAATAAAGGCTACTTTTTATATCCATAAAACGCGTGCGAAGACGCAGGAAGAACCTAGTTTACTAATCTGCATTCTGCTTCAATAATAATAATAACTATGTTTATAGTATAAAATTTGACTTGTCTAAGTAATTATTTTGTAAGCCTTAAGAAATAAAGTTATTGATTCTGATACGATTCGCCATCTTGTTCTGTCGGAGGCTGCAGCAACTTTGCACCAGATGAGACCGAGTTGGAGAGCCTCAGCAATGACTGTTCCTCACTAAGTTTGCTTCGGGCGGCCACATTGCATTCCACCTGAAGATTCCAGTTCTATATCAGTTCTGATTACATTGTGGCTGTTGTGTAAATAATATGTCCATCATCATCTATCAGTGTAGGAAGGTTTGTCCTAGATAAGCTGCCCAGCGGAAATAACTAAAGCAGCTGCCCTATCAGGCCACTTCCGGAGTCGCCGAGCGCGAAATAGCAGGAAATGGACCGTCCCCAATAGTTATTACGGCCCTCCCGTGTTTTTGTCACTCTATTAGTTTTGCAACTGCATTCTAACGAGTATCACAGATGTTTTTTTTTATTGATAATGGTACAGCGTTTGACCACCATCTCACTTGGGAAATGAAGATGTGCTTTCCCAGAAGGAACTCATTCACTATGATAGGTATAAAACTTTTAAACATTCGCAATTTATAAATATTTAATACTCTATGTAATGTGTATTAGATTTTATTAAAGGTTAGGTTGGTTATATTCGAAGTAATAACGCGATGAAAACGTGGAGTACCAAAAGGAGTTTACTAGATTGCCAGACACTTTAGATAGTTCCTATGCACTGCCAGACACATTGAAATTCTACTGTTGGTGTTTAAACACGTTTCAAGCCCCGGTTATTCGACAGGTTTTGATTGAAAAGTGTAAAAAGTTCGCGACTGGTGTGCTTAAACCGGATTATGAAATAAAAATACAAAGTGGTACGCTATAAATAAGTAATCGGTCTCAAAAGATTATTTAGCAATGTTATGAAGTAATAAAATACAATGTAGGTATGGAATAACTACCATACCTACATTGTATTTCTTAGCATTGCTAAATAATCCGATTATAATCAGATTATAATCTGTAATACAAATTATATAAATAAAATAATAGATAAAGATTATTTATCGGGTATTTATCGCGTACCTTTTGTTATATATTCCCTACGTTTACATCCCGTTACAGCGATCGTGGTAACGGGACGACTAGATGTACTCGGAGAAGGTACGCGATAAATACCCGATAAATAATCTTTAAATATGTTAACCGATCGTGAAAGTTTAAAAAGTTTAAAATAATAGGTATTCCATACCTACATTGTATTTTATTACTTCATAATATTGCTAAATAATCCTTTGAGACCGTAATATTATTTGATACCGTTATATTACGCTCTTACAGCGTCTTAATAAAGTTAGCTGGGACCGTAAGTGTACCAACCAGTTCTACCTACTGCACGTACGATAGGTTAAAACTACTCACGGTTTTAGAGGTTGACTTAACCCCTACTTAAAACTTAACAATTATTCTTGCACGGGAGATCAGCGTTACGGCAAGTTCTGCCTTCTATGGCATTACCTGGGCAGCTGATATTGTTGAAACTTGTGGAACAAAATATAAGAATCATCATCATCATCATAATATGAGCCCATACACGTCCACCGCTGGACATAGGCCTCCCTCATACGACGCCACAAAAAGCGATCCTGAGCCGCCTCCATCCATCGATTTCCTGCGACGATATTACGAATTTTTTTTTTTACAGTTTGTCACCACCTGCTATTCTATTCAGATGTACTCGTTAAGAGTGCGCATTGCGCGCCATTCTGTAAAAAGGATAGCAATAGGATGTTGCGTTCATAGGAGCGGAACAGAGCATACGTTTTTGGAAAGGCGGAAGCGCAAAAAATGAGTTTTTATCTAAGTACAAGTTAATTAAACAACCAATCGAAAAATTAAAAGACATAACTAAAAAAATACTTCAAGCTTTCTTGACAAAACAGAAACCCAACAAATAAAATGTGCTGTTCCTGAGATAAATATGAAAATTTGTGCAAAACATGTATTTTTCAAAATAATATTTTATCGAGAAAATTCAAGATACAAGTTCAAAGTATCATTTCCCTAAATTTGAAGGTAGTAGTTTTCACAGATTCTGAGATAAATAACGATTTCTGACACTAAATTGCTTATGGCACACTCTTAAGTCACTCATACTATTTTCGTTGCTCATTAAAGCAGCTGCCGCATTTTGGTTAACCCTTAACTACCTACCCACGGTCTCGCAGACACCAGCACTATTATTTTTTTCAATAACTAAACGCTTTTGCTTGTAATTATAAAAAAATAAACAAAAAAGCTATAATTATCTAGAATAGATACAATAAATCACTTTTATAAGATACTGCAAGCTGTATGCATTATCACAGAATATATTCTATTAGATAGTTTGTGACATGTTGTGCTTATTGCCGGGCGGTATCGCACGCTATGGCCCATTTTACCCATTACGGGCCTTTTGGACCCATTTTGGACCGAATATTGTTTTAGTCCGAGCACTATCACCGTTTTTATAGTTTTTATTGTCGCTTGGGGCGTTAGTTTTAGAATAGGTAACCTAGTGAGATGTATTTTGAATTTGGATCGGGGTGGAAATGGATGAAGCGGTTTGATTAGGGTAGCTTATCCCGGCGGGATTCTGATTTTGTAAGTTCGTGTAATATAGATTTTTAGCTCAGATTTAAACAAAACTAGCTTACGCCCGCGGCCTCGCAAACATTTTTTGGATAAAAAAGACTGTCATTTTTGCATTTTTGATATGACCCAAAATCCTCAACGTCATTTTTAGGAGACAATTGCTAATATTATTGTGATTCGTGACGTTGTGATTCATATATCCTATTATCATCATCATCATTAGATCGGGCATCTATCATGGGTATTATCCATATCCAGGGTAGATGCCCCACTTTTAGAAAGGGCCTTAATTGTTACTTGTTTCTGAACTGGTTTCCTTAACTAGGCCACAGGTGGGCCCTTTTTGCGTGTCGGGTGGGGCGCTGCTAGTCTAACCACCCGATGTCTTCCAGGAATTTAGAAAGATTTATTGTTTAGTTTTTTTCACTCTGTCTGAACCTTTTGTCTGTATTGAATCTTTGACGTCATTTTTAATATACACTTAAGTATGGTAGGTACTTGTAGTAGCCACATAGCAGATTAACAACTATCACAATACATAAAAAAAATATCAATTTCATTGGTCCTTAGGTAAGGACATCTGAAATCTTGAACCAAAACAATGAAACAAAAGTTCATTCAACTATGCATTTATAACTAGTAAATACAACGAGTGCACTCGCGGCTGAGTCGCCTCTCCAATTCGGGGCTATTCCTTTCTAGGCAGCAGTTTCATACCCACACGAAATTCTTAAGATAAATAAATAAAAATATGATTGACAATCCACACAACATCATCTAGGCCCAAGCTAAGCAGAGCTTGTGTTATGGGTTGGTACTAGATGACTGATATATGTATATAATGAAAATAACAATCAAATAATATAAAGAAATTAAACTAGTATTTACAATTGAAACAATTGAGCTAACTGCAGACTGTTGCAAACAATCTACAGATAGCTCAACTGGTCCATATCAATACCAGTCGGAAGCGTCCCCAAGACGCTGGCTGCATTGCCCCGCTGTATATTGTATATAATACAATATATTACATAGGTAAATATTTTTTATTATACATAGAAAATACCCGAAGTTAAGTCGATAATGTAAATTTCGAAGCAAAGATTTAAAGAAACTCACATACCCACATACATACCTACAAGAATTAACCATGAAAATATTAATCTCTTTTTTGGATAATCGCGTTTTGTAAAAATATACCCAAAGATACAAGTCGGGAACCACCCCAGCTCTTGACACCAGCGGCTTTTAGCCAAGCACCGCTGAGGGCTGTGCGCTGTGCAACCTAAATACGGCTCTTGTGGCCAAGTCCTCTGTTCGCGAATTTAGTCTGAAACTAAGGATTGTTCTGTAGCTACTTGAGAAGTTCCTTTTAGTCTGGTAGAGATCGTTTGTGAGTAATAAGACCACCAATTGTCACATTTTTGTAACTAATTGTTTTATAAAATCATAAAATCGTAGGAAACTATTATCTTATTTTTTGGCACCTCCTCGCCGCTAATAGGCAGTACGACTGATTTTGAGAACCTACTCCGTGCTATTTTTAGACATCTACTGAATGCAAAATAAATCATATTTCTGCAAAAAAAATGGAAATCGAAGGAAAAATACAGCTTTTAAAAATGCATTTTCTATTTCGCTCAAAAACTCTACAATAATCGTGGCTTCTGTCTATTACGTCATAGATGCACGGACATCTGTTGATCATAATATTTTCAAGAGAAGCTTTACCAGCTTTTCTGTGCCATTACACTAAATAATATATTGTGACGACATGACGTCACAAATTGGTGTTCAACGTATCATGGCGGATTACTTTATTTTTTAGTCTTATTTTATCAAAAACATAAAATATAATACGTGTTTTGTAATCTATGGCTTAGATATAATTCGGTAAATACATAATTTATGTGATTATTAGTTTCTGTCGCCATCCCTATTTATAATAACCATACGTTGGTAGTCGGGTAATAAAAAAAAGAGAACACCCTTTTTAGGGTGTCTGATGTACCATATACCATATATATCAGTCGTAAAAACCAGACTACATCTCATTTATACACACTTACAAATTTTACATTCTATCTGTACACACACATAATAAAAATGTTTAATTACATTTGTACAAATATTAAAATTTAATTCTTAAGTCTATTATTGCATCATAAAATAAATAATAAAATTCATGGGGTACGGCGAGCTTAACCCTAAACAGAGATCTCTTCCAGCAAAACTTTACATTACACTATCATCATAATCAGCCCGTACACGTCCACTGCTGAACATAGGCCTCCTCCAAACGACGCCACGAATAGCGGTCCTGAGCAGCCTCCATCTAACGACTCCCTGCGATCGCTTCGATGTCGTTGGTCCATCGAGTGGGAGGTCTATCCACACTCCGTTTCACATTGCATCGCGGACCGGTAAGGGTGCGACATGGGCATTAGAAATGATATTTGTCTTACCCATGTTCATTTTAAGACTTACTCGGCGGGAAACGGTGTTGAGGTCTCTGAGCATCCTGCTAAGGGCTTCCAGTGATTCTGCCATAATGACTATATCGTCGGCAAACCGAAGGTGAGTGATGTAATCGCCGTTGATATTGATGCCATATCCGTCCCAGTCCACAAGCTTAAAAATATCCTCCAATGCAGAGGTGAACAGTTTCGGAGAACTGATGTCTCCCTGTCTCACCCCTTTTTGCAGTGGGATCGGATTTGTGCTTTGGTCCTGGAGACGAATTGATATAGTGGCCTTGCTGTACAAACACTTCAACACTTGGATATACCGGTAGTCGATTTGGCACCGCTTGAGAGACTGCAGGTTTCGACTGAATCAAAGGCTTTCTCGTAGTTCACAAACGTTAGACATAAAGCTAACTAATTAGCTAGCTAATTTACATTACACTAACTGAAGTATCTTTGTTTGGTCTTTACAAGCGTAGAGACCAGACTACATTATTTATTCACAATCAATGCTTACTTGTTGTGACTTTCAGAAGTTTAACAAAAATCAATACTCTGCAGATCGGCTGAATCGGTAACTAAGTAGATACTTTCATTCTATTCTTACTTTCGTATCATTATAAAGTTTCATTAATTTAATCAAAATGTATTAGGCAAAAACTGATAACCCATTTGAGGTTATTTGTTTTAAACTAAGAGAAAAGGTGTCGGCGTAAAAATATAACCAGTAAAATGACAAGCATTCAAAGTTATAGCGTTGGCGGGATGATCAAGAGGTGATATGAGAGAGAATTTTGACTAACAGTGGATCAAAACCATTTTCCAATAATTTTCCAAGAATGGGGGTAGATCGGTATATCTGCCAATAAAAATTTACTCGCAGTGACTTTAGTGGTTCCGTGATCATGGCGCATGTAACTGTACCGAAATATTGGAGGACTTGAAACTCAAATCATAGTAAATATCCCGTTATAAATGACTTTATCAATACCCATGTTTTCCTAAATTTGTAAAAAATAAAACAAAACTTAAGAGACTGGTGTCTCGGGAGAGCAGTAACACACACATGCACACACCCCTCCCCCCACGCACACAAATAATGCAGTAAGTATCTTGTACGTACCTATTTAGTTATGACCTGTAGTCTATACTTATAATAAAACTGTAGCAGGTCCAATTCTGTACATTGAAGATATTTTGAACTTTTTTTTGGAGGGCTCTCGATTATTGATACTGATGCCAAAAATATTTTTTTTTTCCATCGTGTCTGTCTGTCTGTCTGTATCTTGGCCGCGCATTACTCCGAAACTACTGAACGTATTGAAATTAAACTTAGCAGGATTTGAGTTCATACTACGAGGAAGGGCATATAATACTTTTTATTCCGGATTTCAATAGGGTTCCCTTGGGAGAGGGGATGAAAGTAAAATTTCGTGGCTGCATATAGCGCCAAAACTACTGAAGGTATTCAAATGAAACTTAGCATGATTTAAGTTCATATTACGAGAAAGGACATAAAATACTTTTTATCCCGAAATTCATCAGAATTCCCTTAGTAGGATGGAAGTGAAATTACTCGACTTCGCATAGCACCGAAACTACTCAATGAATTCAAATGAAACTTAGCATAAATTGAGATCATACTACAAGAGAGGCCATAAAATAATTTATTCCAGAATTCAGAAGGGTTCCCTTGGGAGAGAGGATAGAAGTGAAATTTTGGGCAGCGCATGGCGCCGAAACTAATGAATGTATTGAAATGAAACTTGGAACAATTTGAGTTCCCCCCACTGTGGGGCACCGGCAGTGGAGCCCCAGGAAGTGGGGGCCTGGACGTGGGGACCCCCAGCAGTAGGGCCCCTCATGCAACCGGACCCTTCCAGTAGCCCCCCGCAGTGGGGCCCCCACATTGCCCCGCAGTGGGACCTCAGTAGCCTCCACAGTGGGGGCACCGGCAGTGGGGCCCCGGAAGTGGGAGCCGCCGGCAGATGGCCCCCCGAAGTGGGCCGCCCACATTACCCCCCAGTGGTACACACTCAGTAGCCGCCACGGTGGGGGGCACCGGCAGTGGGGCGCCTGCAGTGGGGCTCTCGGCAGTGAGCCCCCCCACATTGCCCTACGGTGGGACTCACAGTAGACCCCAGCAGTGAGCCCCCCCACATTGCCCTGCAGTGGGACCCACAGTAGGCCCCCGCAGTGGGACCCCCAGTAGGCCCGCGCAGTGGAACCCCCAGTAGGCCCCCGCAGTGGGACCCCCAGTAGGCCCCCGCAGTGGGGCCCCCACATTGCCCCGCAGTGGGGCCCCCACATTGCCCCGCAGTGGGACCCACTCAGTAGCCCCCACAGTAGAGGGCACCGGCAGTGGGGGCCCCCGGCAGTTTTCCCCCGCAGTGGGCCCCCACATTGACCCGCAGTGGGACCCCCAGTAGCCCCCGTAGTGGCCCCCCGCAGTAGCGTAAAATTTCTTGGCTGCACATAGCGCTGAAACTACTAAATGTAGTCAAATGAAATTTGGCATGATTTAAGTTCATACTACGAGGAAGGTCATGTTTTTTATCCTGGAATTCGTTAGGGTTCCCGTGGGAGTGGAGATGGAAGTAACATTTCTCGGTCTCAAATAGCGCAAAAACTGCTGAATGGATTCGAATGAAACTTAGCATGATTTGAGTTCATACTACGAGGAAGGACATAAAATACGAGTCCAGTTTAGAACTGGACACTAGATGTGTAGTGCCCTATTCTCCAGTAGGTACTATCAAAAGCTTTTGAAGCGCATAATATACCTAGGTAAATGTGGAGTTGTGTGACGTCCAGTCAATAAAATCTAGGTAGGGATCTATGTATATCTAGGTGTATGTATATATACTACAATAATAAAAATAAGTAAGGTTTGTGAGGTTGTAGGGGTAAGGGGGTAATTTCTGAATCTACTGAGCCCATTTTGAAAATAATTTTACCTATTGAAAACCACGTTATTTGTGAGTGTTATAGGCTATATATATATTAACAACCAAAAAATTTTACCGACCAACGAAGTGGGCACGGGACAGCTAGTAATAAATATAATTTGTCATAAGTATGTAAAGCACTTTATCTCTCCCAAACTTTACATTTACCTAGTAATGAGGTGTAAATCTTTTCTGGCTTCATTATAAGTTATCAATGTACTATTATATATTTATTATATAAAGCTGTGATTTACCAATAATGAAAATATAAAACTGTTTGACCGTTATTTTCTTTAGAGCCGAGCTTGAATCGTATGCTGAGTTTAGAAATCAAAGATTTTCTTTCATTTATCTAGAAAGCTGACTGAGTAAGTAGGTTACCACTCAATGTAACTAGTCCACTTTGTACGGACCTCTACTTTTATACTCTGTCTGAACTTACTCTCATCAGAGTAAAAGCCGCTAATACGTGAGCCGTAGAATATGCACGGTAATTGGTAGATAAATATAAAGTAGAGCAAAGGGAAAAATAATGTGACATTCTTTGTTTCTTATTAATTGATGTAAGTTATTTTTTTTCGTCACAAGCTTGATAAGAAGGTTCTTATTCAGGAAGCATTCGAAGAAAGAAGGAGGTTTCAAGGACTATATGTTTTTATGTTATCATATAAGCCTATGTCCACGGCTGAACATAGGCCTCCCCCATACGACGACGCAAATAGCGATCCTGTGCCGCCTCCATACATCGACTCCCTGCGACCGCTATGATATCATCGGTCCATCGAGTGGATGGTCTCTCAACACTCCGTTGAGCGTTGTATCGTGACCGCCACTCGAAAACTTTTATTCCGCAGCGGTTATCAGTTTTGGGAGCCACTTGACCTGCCCACTGCCACTTCAGCTTACGAATTCGGAGAGCTATGTCGGTGACTTTGGTTCTTCTACGCATTTCCGGATTCTATCAAGTAGCGAAACTCCAAGCATAGCTTTCTCTATAGCCCGCTGAGCGATTCTGAGGTTATGAACGAGGCCAGGAGAATCGAGGAGGTTAACGACCACGTCTTTGGAAAATTATTTCACTATTATATAGGTAGAAAAGAGTCCCGAGGTAGATTTATAAAAATATATTTTATTCCCGTGGGATTAGGATTTATCACACAAAACAAAAAAAAAAAGTAAATGAAAGGGCTCTGAAGTCGGTTTTTAGGTTTTTCAAAACAATAAAATGATTTAGTTCTTTGTTCTAGTTTATTAAAGTGCTCTTCACTTTAATAATCTGTTTTTTAGGGTTGTCTGGTATCTATACGGTAAAAAGGGCTGATTTAAAATTCATTTTAAATATAATATATGTATAAAGTTATAGTAAAGTTCACTGACGCACAACTTTGAGACCTTTCATGAGCTCATTATTATAGATCTACTAGCTTTTTCCTGCGCATTCGCACATGTTCTTTTCGGATAAAAAGCCGTATCGTGTTGAAGGCTTAGAACTACCTCTATGAAAATTTCAGCGCGATGCGTTCAGTAGTTTTGGTGTGAAGAGGTAACAAACATCAAAAATTTATTTTTGTGTTATCAAGCGTGACTGAAAAGCATACGTGGTTCACGATCTATATTGTGTGATGTTTTTTTCTAAGCCAATCAGAAATTTTTGCTATCTTTATTGTACATTATTTTTGTTTGTAGTTTTGATCTGACGAAAAAGTGGTTTTTAATCTAAATTTACCTAATCATTAAACAATGAAGGACATCTGCATGAGAAACAAATATTTTTAGTGGTCTTCCAACTTTCTTTGAAGCTGGAGGCATAAATATAACAAACAAAACTTTAAAACAAATACTTTCTGAAAAATATTTATTCTTGAATGTACATATTTGTAATTTTCAAATAAAATATTGTTTTGCCTCGAGAATCGTGCTGAGCACAAGAATGCAGAATATGCCATGAACTGAAATGAAATAAAGTAGGTACATACTTATTTCTAATTCAAAAACCTTGTTTTCCTATACAAGTTAAAAATAAGGAAAGAAAGCCTTTGGTTTTAGTGACCCAAAAGGCTCATTATACAGGATGCAAATATTATTATGGACCCAACTTTGAAGGCAAATTCGATCATAGATCACAGGAAAAATCATAAAATAATCAAGGGCATATTTTGATAAAAAAAAAATATTTAGACACTAAATAACAGGTAGATTAGACAATCAGTACATTGTCTAATCTACCTGTAATATTTAGACACTAAATAACAGGTAGATTAGACAATCAGTACATTGTCTAATCTACCCGTTATTTAGTGTCTAAATATCTTTTTTTATAAAAATATGCCCTTGATTTTTTTATGATTTTCCTGTGATCTATGTATGTGCCTATTTGTCATTTAAAAAGGTCTAATGTACCTTTGTACACTTTCTTTACCCGCACAACGACACTTTTTCTACGGAGTTTCAACACTCCTGAAGGTTAAACCCTTACTTTTTGTGACATTCTGTATAGATTAGTCAGAAAGATAGGTATCCGTAGTAACCTCAGTAAAAAACTTCAATGCCAAAACCATGCCATAACACTTCTACCCTTCCATTTCATAGAAACCAGTCGGCACCCTTACATCTACGACCCTTGTACTTTACTTTTCCGCTTCGCTTGCTTCAGAACCACAGCCCTAACATGTTTAGAGAGCTCTTTCAGTAAATGCGTGTGGGAATCCCTTTTTAGCGTCCATCTGTCCCGGGAAATATAGGGATGTGCTGAATGAACTCCGAATCTGTACTTGGAAACAAACTCAATTTTGTTTCCAACATCAGAATACCTTGGGAATATCTTCAAGCCGAATTAAAGATAAAATGTTTTTTATATTGCCCGAATACTTAACCTAAAAATAACTGTCTTATTATTGATGTTCTGACAGAATTTGCACTACTCTTCGATTTGAGCTCTTTCCTAGATCTCGACGCCAAAAAGAGAACTGGGTGTTTGTGTCGTGAGTTTCAAACACCTTGAGAATGGCTTGAGTATAGTTAGTATCCACCGCCGGTTTCTCATACGCGGTTCAAACTAATAAATGGATAAACCTCTAGTCAAGTCCATACTTTGAACAAAGATTAGGGTTTGTATGTATTATTGAACGGACGGTTTTTATAAAAATTATAAGCAAAATAAATGAAATGAAATTATGTCCTCCTAGCATTTTTCGCGATGGTAGTCTCAACGGAGACTAGCCCCGAGCGCAGGACACAATTATAGTGAAATAAAATAGAAATAATTTGCCTAAAAACTACCACACAATACATACAATGACTTACGGCTAACTAAACCTAAGTAGACACTTTCATTGCGCAGCAGAGTTAAGGCTAACATGGCCTTCCCTCAGCATTGTGCTGGACGAACACTTGTGTGTCCACCCAGCGCTGGTTTTCAGTGAAGGCCACGGGCTTGGAACGTCACAACCGTCTAGAGTGGTGTGTCTGTAAAACTTAATAAACGATATTACAACTAATAACAATAAGTACCTATAGCAGATAAATAAAATAAAAATAAAATAAAAAGAGCTTTATTCCATATCACACACATAGCGAAAAAATAAACATTTTAAAATCCATACAACAAAAATTATACGGTTAAAATTAGAAACAGAAGAATTATTCAATTGATAAGAAATTTTTAAATATGTATACATTATGTCAGGTGTCGTCATATCATGTCATGTCGTATCATGAAAAAATAAAATTATTCGTAATTTATTGGTGATATGGACCGCATTCGGCGGTGTATGCCTACTCCAAGGGTCTCCCATATTCTCTCTTTTAGCATTTTAAGTGTGAGCAAAGACTTGGACGATCGTGTAAGATAGAGATTGGATCTTTATTTTAAGCAAGGCGAGTCTCCGATATGTTTTTCTGTTTTATAAGACAAAGCCAACTCCTTTCTGTCCTTGTTTTTTCCTGTAGTAACTTAGAATATAACTGTCTTAAATTTTAATTTCAGTGATGCTGACGATGTCCCATTTAATTATAGGTAGTGTGTGTTCAAGCTCGACGACCTATAGCAGAACAAACATAAAAGAAAAGTAAAACAACATTAACGTTAAATAATAAAATGTAAATCAATCTACACTCAAACGATGACAGTTGAACTTTTGGTATATTTTACTTTTTCGGAGCTTCACCTGAAATTCGGAGTATTTTCTTCTAATTTACCTCCCTGATGTGTAACATACATAACAACGTCCCCAGGCCGTCATAACTCTGCACTTTGTAACTGTCCAGTTTTTTCGGAGTACCTACCTATTGAACCCTAAGGGAGCATGTCAACTTTTAGATTAGGTTTTTATCAATGCGAGTTTCGGAAACGAAAGTTGAAAGTGGAGGAAGTATGTTGAAGGTCCAAATAAAAGGGCGAGAAAAGTTTAAGAGAAAATGGGTATTACTGTTTGGGATCACATGTACGTAGTATAATTATATAACTGGACATCAGTTGAGTTTAGTTATGTAGGTAAGTTTTTTACAGACTTCCTTTATGTACTTTATGTACTTTGACTTGTCTAAGTGCTTATTTTTTAAGCCTAAAGAAATAAAGTTATTGATTATGATTCTGATTCTGAACATAAAGTCCAGTTCTGCGCATAGGGAGTTCCTGGAGGGTGCGGAAGAACCGGGAGAACGCTGAGTTAGTGGGCAAGCCTTAAATCATTGGCGAAACAAAATCACATAGGCTGCGCTGGCTCGGCCACGTGCTAAGAATAGAGGAGGAGGGTTGTTAAACGGGATTTCTTAGGAGCGCCAGTCAGCCAACGACCAGTCAGAGGCGCCAGGATATGCGCCAGAATAACGTGAGTGTGTGGGACTAGCGTTAAGCACGGTGGGGCAAGATGAGGCCTTTGCCCCACCCTGCTATTTGTTTTGCATCAATAGATACCTATCATTATTGTAAATAGTACTTAACGAAGTGTGCTTTGTGCTCTTACGGTGAATAAAATATGAGAATGAGTAATGTCAGAAAAACGTCTTGTTGGCCTCTGTATGAGGAGTGTTTATAGAAAGAGGGTTCTAAAGCACAAAATAAATTTGAAAACAAAATTTAAGCTAGATTTAGCTAGAACCCTCGCAGGTTATTATTGAAATAAGGTGCAGTAACTAAAACGTATCCGTCAGTAAATAAAAATCATTTTAGTTACCTACTAGGTATTTAGTTTACTACTGCCCCACCCCTTAAAAATGCTGGGTACGCCCATGGCGTTAGGACGCTTACCCTCGTCCGTGGTCAGGAAATGACTGGTACCTAAATCAAAGGTAATAAATGAAACGGTGAATAGAAATGATGAATCCGCGCGGGATCAGTATGAGATGGGACTATTTCTAACTGCAAGAAGCGCGGTTGGAAATTTTCAACATTGACAATGATCCATTTGACTTCCAACATGACGTATTTATCCTTCCTATCCTTGACTATGCAGACGTCTGCTATCTTGACCTCACTGAAGAGCAGCTGAATAAACTTGAACGACTTCAAAACGTCTGTTTACGGTCTGTTTTTGGGCTTCGCAAATATGATTAGTATATTTCGGAGTTCCGCGCAAAACTCAAGTGGCTTCCTGTTCGTCTTCGCCGGGATTCTCATATACTTTCTCTTCTTTGTCATACTCTTCTACCCTCTCACTCCACTATATTTAAGCGTTTTGAGTTTCTCCAGTGTTCCCATCCCCATACTTCTCGTATACTTCGCTCTTCAGAAAACTTGGTATTAAACATGCCTCTCCACCGAACCAGTTTCTATAGCAAATCCTTTTCCATCCAGGACGTAAAGTTGTGGAACGCACTACCTGAGTCCATTAGGAAAGCTGGATCTCTACCTGTTTTTAAAGCTCGCGTCTATTACATAGGTATACGTAATATATTTTCTACTTAATGTATATCATAGTAGGTATAATTTTATTTCATGTATTATAGTTGTCCTTGCCTTTCTTAAATTGTTAATTTTCTATCCTTCCAAAGGTTGCCTGGAAGAAATCGCTTCTGAGCGATAAGGCCGCCCATTGTATCTTTTTATGTTCATATCCATGTATTTTATTTATATTTTGGTTTCAAACTATTGAGGTGTGACCCTTCCAGCTGCCGTTTATTTCATTAATTGTTTCTAGAACTTTTTAATCTGTGTTACCATTGTCATAATGAAGCGATTAATTTAACTGAATATGGACTTGGACTGACCATAGAATAGAAGGTAGAAAATGCTACATTTTGTCTTTGAAACTCTAACAAAAGAATTCCGAGAACCAGAGTCTGATTCCCCACGGGAATCGAACCGACTGCCGTCACGATTTGTCTCTGAACAATAGCGGTCGCGATGCGAGACAAATAATTAACAGATTTTGTCGTTGCCGTGCTTTATTTAGAACTCAATTACAGATTTAGATGGGGATGTGGTGAGGTGTTTTTAGAAGCTTTATTAACTTGCGTTGATATGTTTCCTCAATTTAGTTTAGATTGGGAACTTTGAACTAGGTAGTCGGTGTGATTAGTTTAATATAAAGTATGAAAATGTTTAAAAGGAGAAAACTCTATCTTGAATAAAGATTTTTCATGGCTATTTCGTGAATATTCTTCAGCTTGTTTTATACTCAAATAGACCTTAATTTCGTTTGACTTTGACTCCAATTGAGACCTAATGGACAGTTACAGTGTACTGAACTAAATTAATTTCATAGGCTTTCTTGTATAATAAAAGAAATATATTACAATTGCATATTTTTTTGTCCTGTAAATTAGTTTAGTTTAGTTTTGGCGACATCTTAATTGACACCAATGTATCATGAACTAATTTTTGTTCGTGGTTTACACACATATTATGTTCCTACATAAAATTAATTTAACGTTATTTACTTTTATTTAACGTTATTTGCTTTTATTTAACGTTATTTACTTTTATTAAATTAACGACCGATGTGGCATGGTGGCCGATGGTTGCCCCACAGGAGGTTGCGGATTCGATTCTCGCCTTGGTACAAATGTTTGTATGATATGCAAATATTTGTCTCGCGTATTCTGGGTATTTTTTCTGTACAATAAAAATAATCTATATTGCTTAAAGACTTTCCTCTACATATAACAACGTTGCTAAGCACTGTAATATTAAGGATTTTGGCCTCTAAAAGTGACACTTTTAGAAGCCAAACGCTCTATTAACAATTCGTTACAAATCCTCTCCCACGACTCTACCGAAGAATTACTTCGAATACTATGTTGAAAGACGTTTTTGCTATTTCATGATTTTTTTAAATATGTATATATTTTAAAAATGTTCTTTTTAAAAAAAAAGTCGAACGTCTTTAGCTACTATGGAACAATCCAGGTTGTCTGGCAGAGATCGCTCTTGAGCGATAAGACCGCCCATTGTCACTTATGTTGTTTTTGTCTCATTTGTAAACTGTTTTCTAGTTTTAAGTGTGCAATAAAGTATTTTCTATCTATCTACTAAATTTTGTTTAATTTTCTCTGTACGATTCTTTTATTCTATGTTCTTCTTATTCTTAGTTACACTATGCTTGGTAATTCCCTAATTAATTATATTTAAAGTTTTATTTATATTTGTTTGCTCATAGCTAGTAAGGATTCTGAAATTTAGTTTTTCTAAGTCAAAGTTCTGGTCTCTGCGATACAGGCTTTGCCTAGTGTGGAGACCGCAGGAAACCTGTACCTGAATTGTAATTTCAAGAAAATAAATAGTTTTTTCATAAAATTATGACTGATATACTTAATACATATAATATACTGTATTAAGTATATCAGTCATCTAGTACCCATAATGCCAATGGGGTCGTTAATAATTATTGAGTATTATAATAACATACATTAATTTAATTACTGCTCTATGTTTCAATCATGTTGTGCATACATGCTTAGGAATTCAATCTAGTCTCTTAGTTATAATTTTTACCAGATTATCATGCTTTGATTGTTTTCTGTTTTAGACGCCAATAAATAAAATAAAAATAACACAAGCTCTGCTTAGCTTGGGGCTAGATGATTGTGTGTGGATTGTCCATCATTATTTATTTATTATTCTAGTCGTGGAACGACATATAATCAAAGTTTTAGTTCGATTAATTCTGTATTTCGTATAAATAAACAAATATTTATCCCTCTTACATCTGAACTTTCGCATTTATGATATTAGCTGGATTTTATTACATCTGCAATGCAGATCCAAGTAATATCTCCTAGAAACACAATTTACCCGACAGCTGGGTTAGTTATGGTACTAACAGTTTAGCTAGAGAAAGCAAAGTTTCGGAGGTTCTCTAAAGTGTTGCAACTTGCACTTCTTACACTCGGTTATTATTGGGATGAATGCGTCTTCAGTGTTCGATGTTTTTTTGAAGATCTGGATCATTAAGAAAAACACAGAATACATATTTATAAACACAGAAAATTACAATCAAATAATAATAGAAGCAAATTATAACTAGTATTTATAGTTGAAACAATTGAGTTAACTACAGACTGTTGCAAGCAATCTATAAGTAATTCCACTGGTCCATATCAATACCAATCGGAAGCGTCCCCAAGACGCTGGCTGCATTGCATTGCACCGCTGTATGGCAATGCTAATGCGCTGAGCCAGATACTCACCAGCAGTCTCGGGTCACGCGTTGCGACGATCAGGCGCTCAAATAATTTTTGAAAATAGAGCATGACCTTCGCACCCCACGGACTAGGGTCTCGACTCCAAGGGGAGCAAATGCGTAGGCTCTGTCGAGACCTACCTATTTGAGTCTCTTAATATCCTCGGCCAAATTTGCCGCTGAACCAGCCCTCCCGGAATAAATCAGATTTGTGATTCTGCTAATTACTACACCATCTTTATGACCCATGCTTGCAAATAAAGAAATTTGGAATTTTGGAATTTGGAATCTATGAGATGATTCCAGCCTTGACAATGGCGGTTACAGCATAAGAATCGCTTCAACTTAGCCAGTGGATGTCCTAAGAGACTACAAGAGCAAGAGCTGCTTCCTCCAGTGTATTTTTAGCTCTTCCCTACGATCAGCAATCCGTCTGCCAAGCTTGTTATTATACTAAAAAACTCACCTGTTTTGGGTGAATCATGTTCCATCGGCATCAAAAATATTCACTGCATTCATGAAGGTCTGATCTTCCGCAGATACGGTACAAACGTAGATAGATACAGCTGTTTGAGGTTCCAAATCAAATGAAAAATCAAAAACGTTTGTAGGTAAGACATTAGTAGGTACAATTAAATTAACTGTTACTTAATTAAATAAAAAATACGGAAGAATGTGACAAGGTCTTAATCTTAGTATGTGTAGATCACATTTTTATAGCATGTTAAATGTAAAGCAGCTACCGAATAAAGGTGCATAGCACTCTATGTACGTAAATTCCATGTGTTGTGAGTGTAAATGAAATGAAATTATTTATTCAAAAAAGAACAGCATTATTACAAGTAATATGTAATAATGCTGTTCGGTAAAATGCGATCAATTTCTTGTCAAGTCAACAATAAATAATAAACATACACATAGGAAATGTCTTAGAAATAGTCACATTACATACCTAATTATGTCTAAAAGTAAAAAATGTTATGGATTTAAAGGACAAGCTGCAAGCATGGTTCTGTATTATTTTGCTTATCAATGAAATGGCTATAGTCCTTATTTAAAAATTCACTAGAGTAGTAGTAGTAGTCTTAAAAATTAAGACTCTAATATGAATTATTATTTTCCGTTAATCTGATGCAAAGTGTAAAATCAGGCATAAAAATACCCAGATAAAACTATTATAAATTTTGGCTCAATACGAATGAAGAAGAAGAACTGAGGCAGTTATGTTTGTAATGAATTTATTTATCAGTGTAACCTGCGTATAGATATCGAGCCTAGGCTTGTTGGTACAAAGTACGTTTGCAATGACTCCGTCAACATATGGACGGATTTTAGTTATACAGCTAGGTAATGCGACTCACTTAATTTTTGGAGAGTCAGGGGATCATGGACTGGATTTATTTTTTAAAATATCCCCAAAGTCCGTAAAATAAATATAAAATCAGCAACCGTGACACTTAGGAAATTGATTCTACCAGAGAAATGTAGAACTTGACCCCCCCGAATCATAAAAAATTATGTCAGTCCCAATACCAAACATTGTGTATAATTTAGAGTTACTGTCTTGGACTTTGGAGTCACTGGAGTATTCCGTCATTCGTTTCGTCCCATGACCGTAAATAACTATTTATCTTTCTTGCAATTTATTTGCTTAGCTATGGCTATATCTACTTCTACTTCAAATTTAATTCCATCGCAATAATACGATCCGAACGAGAGCGCGACTACAATACAACCCGATTGAAAACGTGAAGTTCTGTTTTCCCGCAGTTTTCTCTTTTGTCCGCGCCATATTTATTGTGAGACCTCCATAATTTAAAAAGGATTTATCTCGTTATGATTCTTGACTTCGAATCATTCTTCCATTCTGTTATTTATGATTAATAAGTTGCTTTTCAATCGATGAAATGATTTTTATCATTTTTTTTAATTAATTCTGTGCATTCCACTACGCACGTATGCTCGTAAATATATATCTCATATGCATAGAACTCTTCTACTCGTAAATAGTTCGTTTATTGTCACTTACCACAAGATAGATTTCCATTACTCTGCCAACTAAATCTCAATCCCGCAAGTCTGCGGGATCCAGGTAATCAATCCCGCGCATCCATCAATCAATGCGCGCGGGATTCGCGCGGGCATGCGGGATTGGAATCCGTACTTCCAACGTTTGTTCTTTAACAAAGTTCGGTTTTCCGTTAACTTTTTTGGTTTTCCTTCTCGACTAAACCCACTACATATGTATGTACATACAAGTTGGTTAGGTAGAGAATGGGACTGAGAAGGACATCGGGTCAGTATGCTATTCTGCTCAATCCCATTCCTTATCTAAACCAGTTACACCTAATTTGTAATGTGCTACCACCGCCCAGTTGCTATAACTACGTAGATATAATAAATAAATAAATAATGCTGGACAATATACTCAAAATCATCTAGCCCCAAACTAACCAGAGCTTGTGTTATGGGTACTAGATGAATGAATGAAGCTGAGATATTTTTTGCTATACATAGAACATATATTTGCAGATCATACAAACATTTTTCCCAAAGCGGGAATCGAACCCGCAACCTCCGGCGCCGCAGGCGCCACCTTCGCCCGCCGCCCCACAGAGATCGTTAAGTTCTCCACAGCATCGATTTCTCAGAACTTTTTTACAATACGGTTTTACAATGCATGACGATGCATTGTAAAACCGTATTGTAAAAAAGTTCAAAGGGATAGACGTATCCCTGCCCTAAAACTTGAACTCCCTAGCGGATTGAAAAATACTAGTAAGTATGCATTATTCAACATCGAAGCTAGTTAACGATATGAATTTTTATATCGATACCCAATTAGGTTTTGTTCGAGATCTCTAGTGTTCTCTTGTCCGAGTATTTGAGGTATTGAAATTTCTAGCCTTATTCTTGGAGAGAATTTAAGTTTTATGATGCATCGATAGTTCTTTCTTTGCTTTGTTACTGGACTTACACTTCAATTATTATTTTTTATTTTCTAGAATTTTATCCATTATTATAAGTTTATTATGTATACTATGTATGACTCTGTAAGACTTACAACAAATAAAAATATATATGACTAGCTACTGCCCGCGCTTGCGCTTTCGTTTTATTCAGATAAAAAATAGCCTATATGTTATTCCAGGTCCCAAACTATGTATACCCATACCTCAGCCTGATAGGTTCAAAAGTTTTTAGCGTGAAAGAGTAACAAATATCCATACATCCATCCATACAAACTTTGACATTTATAATATTACTAGCTACTTCCCGCGACTTCGACCGCGTTTTATCAGGATAAAAAATAGCCTATATGTTATTCCAGGTCCCAAACTATAACCATAACAAATTTCAGCCTAATCGGTTCAGTAGTTTTTGCGTGAAAGAGTAACAGATATCCATACATTCATGCATACAAACTGACATTTATAATATTAGTAGGATATATATATATATATATATATATATATATAATATATATATATATATATATATGTATATAGATAGATAGAAAATGCTTTATTGCACACTTAAAAAACAGTTTACAAACAATTTGATACAAAAAAGAAATGTGACAAC
The DNA here is from genome assembly GCA_947859395.1 of Eupithecia insigniata. Lineage (NCBI taxonomy): Eukaryota > Metazoa > Arthropoda > Insecta > Lepidoptera > Geometridae > Eupithecia > Eupithecia insigniata. The sequence goes on along the minus strand of OX402009.1, from coordinate 4,279,519 downwards.
TGGCGGTCTTATCGCTCACGAGCGATCTCAACCTTGATTATATATATGTATATATATATGTATATATATATGTATATATATATATATAGTAGGATTAAATTCTGAAAGTTCATTTTTATTTTAACCCGCATTGTTAGATGGAGATTTATGTATAACCATATTTTCATTCATTTCGCGCGCACATTATTTTCCAGATCCGCATCAGAGCAACAACGCACAATATCATGGCGCACAGAAACGGATATTTCAATAATATATGGATCACTCGGTCACACAAATGGGTTACCCTTTGGAGTACGTAACTACCTACTCAAATTATTACTATTTTTTTACGCACCTCCTCTCGCCGCTTGTGGCGCAGAACGTGACTAGCCGTGTATACTATACAGGTGGATTTTTTGATTCCCTGACTTTGGTCTGTAGACTCCATAATAGCAATCACACGAGAGCTAGTCACCTGAAATCCCAAGTCACCACCAGTGGCAAGTTCATGGTGGTCAGATGGTCCGGAGGGCTTCTGCGGCCAAGCACGAGAGGAGGTGCGTTCAAAAATACTGTCCATTAACAATTAAAAATTATTCCTAAGTCTTCAAATGACCATAAAAAACAGCGTTATTCTGTTTCATTTCTTCCCTTTAAATTTCTCAATCTATGCCCATAGCACTGCTTGTTTCAGAATAGTCGCGGCCGTCACTGGAATTAAATAATTAATGCTGTATATATTAATCTTTATTATTTAACGACTTGTACAATAAATATTAGTAATTATTGTAAGGAGAAGCACTACGAAACTACAAGTTATTTTAAGAATCGATTATATTGGTAATGAGATCCCTAAATAAGTGCCTTGTACTTTTTACGCAATAAACAATTTTTATTTAATCCTTTTCTGGAAGCATCTCGAATCTCGTCTCGAGGCACTTTTGCCTATACACATACCCTTTAAGACTTCAAGTTCTCGTGCAAGGATAAAATATCTTACACAAAACGGAGAGGAGAGGTTTACCTACCATTTCTCTAGTACTTTAATATTAAGGTACTTTGGCTTCAGACAATTCTGCAGCTCCGTTTCCCAGTTGATTCCCCTGCAAGTTGGATCAACGAGTTTTAATGATGCAATAAACGGTAACAATTGTTATGTACAGACTTCGCTAGTTTTACTGATATTAGCAAAGTTTCTGTTAAGGGCGGGCGCTTTCAAAATACAACACTTTTGTGCATTATTTTATTTTTATATGTACTAATTACTAAACTCACACGATTGGCTGCTGAAAGGTTCTCCAAGATTTAGAAGGATTGCCGTTAATATTTCAATAAAGATTAGCAATACAATGGTATCCGCAAATCTAGTTCAATCAAAAGTATAATAGAAAATTCAATGGCTTTCAATATAAATCCTTTGTGGTTTTGCGTGATAAATGAATTGTGGTTTATGGTACGTGCTTATCCCGATTTTAAGCTTTACTGGATTTCATTCAACAAAATCACCAATAATAAAGCGCACTGTGGCTAGGCTGGATGACTAATTGTGATAGATGCTGGATGCGGCTAGATAACAAGTTTTTGACGACTGATGTGGCGCGGCGGGCGAAGGTCCGCCTGCGACGCAGAAGGTTCATTTATTTATTTATTTCATTTATTGCATCATAATTAAAGCTAGGTACATGAATATCTTACTATTCTAACACTCTTATAATTATGTACCCGGTCAGGGTGTTGCAAAAGTCAGAAGATGGTTTACATTATTTCAAAGTCTTATCGTCAAAAAATTCATTAATCGTATAATAGCATTTTTTAATTAATATCTCCTATAATAATTTATTAAAACTAATATCAGAATTATCTTTCATTTCGTCAGGTATTTTATTATAAATCTTTGCCGCCATTTTATTTGAGCCTTTACTATGAATATTTAGTTTTGATTCTGGTATCACTAGTTTATTATGGTTGTGTCTGTTTACATATCGCCTAGGTATATCAATTTTCTTAGTAAAATATTCTGGGTATTTTCTTACAAATTTAAAAGCTTCAAGAATGTACACGGATTACAAAGTAAAAAAATTCAGTTCACAAAAGTGTGGCCTACAGCTTTCTGCTTCATCGTCACGCGGTTCTCTTATGTTTGCCAAAATACGTATACACTTCTTTTGATATATAAATACATCGACTGCATCTGTGCTGTTCCCCCAAAGTAGATTTGCGTAATTACATTAACTGAAAACTATAAAAAACCCGAGTCGGTTCACGCTTTTTCACCTTCACTCGCAAAATGAGACCTACCTTTACCTAACCTATACCTACCTACCTACCTATACCTAACCTTTACCTAACCTATACCTACCTACCTACCTATACCTAACCTTTACCTAACCTTTACCTAACCTATACCTACCTACCTTAATATTAAATATAAAAACCCAATATTGCAATAAAAATACAAAACAATACAAAGGGCACTTCTTTATAAATTTTACGTAATCTGGTTTTAGTTTTTAACTCTATTTTGTCGTTGAATTAAAGTTAAACGTGAGGTGAATGGAGCCTTAAGTTGTCAAGGGTCGAGAGGTGTCCAAGCGTTAAGCTAGTCACTGTGGACACCCCAGGGGATTTGGTAGAGTTATTCAACGCAATTATGGTAACATTACAGTTCATGATAGAAATATACGTCTCTTAGCTGACTCTTTCAAGACTACGGCCTCAATAATCGTTCCTGTAAGTTTTACTATAATATTATAAATGGCAAAGTTTGTATGTACGGATGTATGGATATTTGTTACTCTTTCACGCATAAACTACTGAATTGATTAGGCTGAAATTTGGTACGGGTATAGTTTGGGACCTGGAATAACATATAGGCTTATTTTTTATCCTGATAAAACGCAGGCGAAGGCGCGGGCAGCAGCTAGTTATATGAAAGTAACTCTGTCTATCGTCTGTCTGTTACCTTTTCACGCCAAAACCGCTGAACGGATCTTAATGAAATTTGGCAGGGAGGTAGATGGTATCCTGGTGACGGACATAGGGTACATGAAACGTGCGTGCGAAGCCACGGGCAGCAGCTAGTATAAAATATATAAATAAAAGTAACCTGTAAGTCCAGTTAGATTAGTAAGGAGCCTTATTAATCACCGACGTATGTATGTATGTATAAGTTCAGACAACAACATCACATAAATCGTCGCCTGGTAGAAATCTCTGCAAGGGATAAGACCGCCAATTGCACGATATGGTAATTAGATTTTAAGAACCTCCTGTACCTACTATACTGTAATTATTCCTGCAATAAAGCTCTTTTTTTTTTAATATTTCTTCTTGGATAAAATATTGGGTTTATAGGCCAATATTCATACTCATTTATTCGCCGTAGGAGCACAGGGCACACTTGGATACGTCAATTAACAAAAATATAGTTCACTATAAATGCTGCTTAAATTATGATTCAAAGCCATAAAACAGACATGACAGGAAAACAATCAATGATAATGACAATGAGCTGATATTTCTCCCCTTAAGAAAAATCTAATTTAGCAAAACATAAAATGATTCCCGTGAAATGTATGGTGTTAGTAATTTTATTAACACTTGCAATGCGGGGTGGTTTGGGACGCCCAGCAAATTGGCTTTTTGATAGCGCTGCCGTTTGGCTGAAGACAGCGTGCTTCAGCTACATTAAGCGCTGAACTAGGTCAAAAGTTTGAGTGCAAACTAGACAGCACATTTTCAATATTAAAAAAAATAATGAAATTGGGTATAACTCACTTTTTGCCTTGAAAATTTGTTAATTTAGCACTTGAATACACACACACTCACTCTTGAAGCTTTAATTGATTTCAGATTTCAATTACTTTTTTCTAGTTATTCCATGTTCGTCCCACTGGCTTTGGCCCAAAATAGTCCGAAAACGGATAATCAAATAAGCACTCAGAAAAGACAAAGATTTGAAAGGAAATGCATGATGTTAAACAAACAAAATATGTTCAATTAGTGAACAAACATAAAAAAACAAAAGGGCAGCCGATCATCCTCATCCTTTTTCTAAGCCGGTTAATAAAAGGCAATGCCTGTAAATAATGTTCGCTATGCAAGAATTATAAAGCAACTAACAAGGCTTTCGCCAAACTTTACACGAGTTCATTAAAACTTATGACGAGCGTACTAACTGTTTCTTCTTCTGCTGACTGTAGGTTCTTTGCTTGTTTTCGGATTTGTTTGAGGGAATTTGAGATAGCGTTGATTAGCAAATAACAAGAAAAGATCTCTTTGCCAACCTATGTAAAGAAAACATCTTACTTTTCGTGGTTATAATGAAAAGTAAAGCACGTTTTATCCTTTTCCAGTTATCACTCTTTCATTTAGTATTTTCCTTTGAAAGTATTGTTATTTTTCGCGTGTAAAATTTTGTCAATGTTTTTAATAAGGTTTTTGGAGAAAAGCTACGAGCCTAAATCTACACTAAAGCCTACCTGCCTAATAGAATGACGGATTTACAAAACAATGAAAACACGAAGGGCCTAAAAATACATAAACATTTTAGGTAAAACATTGTGTTTTTTAGGAAGGCACAATTATTTATGGCGTAGATCCTTGAGTTCAAAGACAAGTCATCCCATCCACCTACAGAAATACGAAATTATTCATTATACATTAATGATTATTGAACAAAGCACTTACAATTAGTATACCTGAGCATTACAATCAAATAATTGAAACAATTCAGCTAACTACAGTCTGTTGCAAACAATCTACATGTCGAGTAGCTCAACTATTCCATATCAATACTAGTCGGAAGCGTCCCCAAGACGCTGGCTGCATTGCCTCGCTGTATGGCAATGCAAATGCGCTGCGCCAGATACTCACCAGTTCTCGGGTCACGCGTCGCTTCGACCAGGAGAGCATAAACGCTTGCTGGTATGACCATAATTTAGCCACCTCTTATGTTCTTAACGAACCTATCGTGATATCCCGTTCGTCCCACCAGCTTCGCCCCACGAGTGGGACGAATAGGACCATTAAAATTATGTCCCGTTTATCCCACCCACATACGAACAGGATATCAAATAATTTAAAATATCATTCTTCAATTCGTGCCACCTCCTGCGACCGATGACATCGTAGCGGTCGCAGTGAGTCGATGGATGGAGGCGGCTCAGGACCGCTATTTGTGGCGTCGTATGGGGGAGGCCTAGGTCCAGAAGTGGACGTGTATGGGCTGATATGATGATGATTCGTCCCACCATTTTGTTCACCATTACGCTCAAAGTGACAGCAAATTATTAGTGGTCGAACCAACCACTAGTCAAGATTCACTATGTAAGCTTTCATCAGCGCGGGTTAGGTATTTATTACACATTTATTTCTTTATTTGGATGTACCTGATTACCTTCGTACCTACTCTCTTGTTATTTCAGTTCTAAGATCTACAAAAGACTTCATAATATGGTAGACTAGCTGCTGCCCGCGCCTTCGCCCACGTTTTATCGGAATAAAAAATAACCCATACGTTTTTTCAGGTCCCAAACTATACCCATACCTAATTTCAACCTAATCAATTCCGTAGTTCTTGCATGAAAGAGGAACAAACATCCATACATCCATCCTCACAAACCTTGACATATACCTAATATTAGTAGGATACTTGTGCAATAAAGTCATGCCACCAAAATGTCAGGAAAGTTCAGTTTTTTGACGACCGATGTGGCGCAACGGGCGGATATGCGACGCAGGATGTTACGGGTTCAATTCACGGCTTGGAACAAAAATGTATGCGATCTACAAGTATTGTTGGTATTCTGGGTATTTTCTTTGTATAATAAATAATAATAAATATAACATTTATTGTTCTCTTTACACAATGTGCTTACATTTAAAACTAGTATAGTATAATTATAACTAATAGCGACATTGTGTGAGACTGGTGCCTGTGTTAGGTTTGTAGAAAAAACCTGTGTTACAGGTCACCAGTATAATGAATAATATATATCTGCAATGTATTGTCCACACCTTCTTAGACCTTGGCAGTTAAGGCATCACACATATTAGACCTTTTATATTTTAGGCACAATGGAAATTTAGTCATTTTTCTGTTTAGGTTTTCTGCAAAATAATCATTTTAAATTTTAGGCATTTTACTTCTTAAAAATAAGATTTTATGATCAGGAAGCGTATTAAGTAGTACGTCCGTCATATACGCCATAACACAAGCTCTGCTTAGTTTGGGGCTAGGTGATGCTTTGTTCATTGCCCAACATTATTTATTATTTATCATTAAAGACAATTGTGTTATCATTGTTTTTTAATGTACAATTGTTTACTCTACATCATTATGCCAAGGCAACATCCACGAGGAAAACTCAGGTACACTTCAGCTATAAAATAGAAGTAATAGCAACACTGGGAGTACTTACTGCGAATTGATAATGTGTTCCTTCCATCCGGCTTTAATTTGACTTGATGGCAGCAGAGTGGAAATGTGGAATCGTTAATAAGTAATGACCTTACATTAAATTTCAATTTCAATAAGTCTTTAAGTGACAATCCTTACATCTAGTTTATATCTTAAATATTGAATAGTTAGGTATGTATTAGACATCGGTAAAGCACGAATAATTATAGTTATTTGACGTTATCGAGATTGTTTTGCTTTTCAGTATATTACACACCCCAGATTCTTCGACAGAGGTCGGTCAAGTGTTTTTCTCCTCCAATGTATGCCCGCTGTAGATTTGATGTCATCTTCTCTTGTCATATTTTGGATCTTACATGGATCGTACGAGTGCTTCCCCGTTCAACGTTTTTCTACCCAATAGGTATTTTTCCCCGTTCGACACAAAACATTTGATAAGTAGGTGTGGGTTGGAAGGGGAATTCCCTTTCAACCCACACCTACTTATTCCTAATTTCTATTGTTTACATTCAAATAAATGGCACAGTGAAACAATGAAGTAGCAGGGTCAGCGGAAAAACATACATATATACATTATAAATATTTTTATTGATAAAATCAGTCTGGTGCAGATAATAGTCAGTCCAATATTTATCTACTTAACTATTATACTTTAACAAACACACTATCATCCCATAAAATAACAAACTTAACTAAATAAATAATTCTAGGCATTAATAGATTCAAAATTATTTTTTAAACCAGACAGGACAGGAAAGGATACAGAGAGAAATGCAAAATAGAGGAAGTACAAAGAGAGGCAGTATTGCTGGGAGCGATGTTTTCCACCTTAGGAATATTCACTCATTTTACCAAAATTACTTTACTCGCTCTGTCGATCAATATATTTAGAATTAAGTCTCTCATTTTATCGCTGTGAGTGATCGCTTGCAGGCAACCTTAGACATATTCACACATTATTATCTGACCCTAAAGTAAGCAAAGCTTGTGTTATGGGTTTTCAATGACTGAGATAATAACAATAATATCTATAGGTACATGGAACATATACATACTTACCTGTAGGTCAAACAAACATATTATGTACATTCCGCGGCGAAATTGGACAGCTACAAGTTCATTCAATAAACGTACATAAATACAATAAAATACATACATATAATGTTAGAGATTTCAATATAAGATTCTCGAGTGCCGACCACGAAGCAATGCGAAACGGAGTGTGGGAAGACCTCCCACTCGATGGACCGACGACATTGTAGCTGTCGCAGGGAGCCAATGGATGGAGGTGGCTTAGGACCGCTATTCGTGGTGTCGTTTGTTCAGCTGTGGACGTATATGGGCTAATGATGATATGTAAAAATGTTACGGATAAACAAATGATCATATTGAGGTTGTTTCAGCTTTTGGTGGAATAAAAGTGTACTCGTACCTACTCATTTAAATTTTCAGTGTTAATTCAGCAGTTTGTTGTTTGGCTCAAGACAGACAAAATCTGTCATCTTACCTTTCCATATAAAATCTTTCTATATACGTGACTAGCTGTGCCCGCGACTTTGTTCATGTGGAATAGTGACAGTTTGATTTTCATACAAACTTTAATCCCTATTCCCTTTGATATATTACCCTCTTGCGGGTAAAATTTGTGGAAACTTTAAATTACATTTTCACTATATCTAATTAACGTAACGTAACTAAACGTAACCAATTAGTCAAAAAAAATTATTCCATGCTTTTAGCTTTAAAATTGATGATACTTCTACAAGCTTTAAACCCCTTACGACCCTTCCTTCGCATTAAAAAGTAGTATGTCCTTTCTCAGGCTCTGAAGTATCTGTGTACCAAATTTCATTTAAATCGGTTCAGTATTTTTAGCGTAAAAACATGACAGACAGACAGAGTTACTTTCGCATTTATAATATTAGTAAGGATTAGCTTTGCCCGCGGCTTTGCAAGCTTTTTTTGGAATGAAAAGTCTGTATTTTAATTCAGTTCCAGATCATTATATGGGCAAAATTTCAGCTCAATATATACTGTACTTTTAGAGATGTCTTCGAAACGCAGCAGCACAAACATTCATGTTTTTAAAATAATAGGATACATTGGACATTGGACCTACAAGTAAAAAAATACAATGTCTACTAACCCTACTATGATTCATGTAGGGTTAGTAGACATTCCACGATAAGAAAACATTCAATAAAATAAACCAATACGGTTTATTTTATTGAATGTTTTCTTATCGTTCTCAAAAGCTCAATATATTCTGTACTTTTAGAGATGTCTTCGAAACGCAGCAGCACAAACTTTCATGTTTTTAAAATAATAGGATACATTGGATATTGGACCTACAATTAAAAAAATACAATGTCTACTAACCCTACTATGATTCATGTAGGGTTAGTAGACATTCCACGATAAGAAAACATTCAATAAAATAAACAGTATTGTATTCGACATACGGTTTCAAATATACAATCTTAACTCACCTTTAGCATCAACTTCCACGAAAAGAAACCATTCAACGAAACATATCGTAACTTTGTAATCTGTACACTCGTTCAAAAAGCTTACGTGACTTACATGACCTCGTGTCGTTCGAAATATCGAATAGTATTTATAATGGATATCGAAGATAGGGTTACCATACTTTCCTCTTGCATTTATCAACCTTTCGAGTATCAAATGTCTAAAAAGCCATTTTAGCGCTTTCTTACTAAGTAAAACACGCTCTATCAATTGTTTTTTATTTACAACCCAGGTTTATAGTTATTTTAAAATTTCCTTCTTCCATGTGGATATACCATCCACTCGTACAAATCGGTTTTCGTCCACCTTCATCATTCGCACAGCTAAGGTATGGAACTAGCTGCCTGCTTCAGTTTTTCCAGTGATTTACAATCTGGGTCTCTTCAAGACAAGAGTGAACAGGTGTCTTCTAGACCTTCGTGATACGACATTGGCCACATCATCACTTTCCATCAGGTGAGATTGTGGTCAAACGAAGGTCTATATACTTTTAAAAAAAATGTGTCCTTTAAGGTGGTGGTATGCCTCAAACTAGCGCCGCTGCCGTTTTTATCTTATAATTACGTTAATGAAAGGAATTTTTAAATATCCAATGTACAGTTTATGATACCTATCATAAGCTAAGCTAAAAATATTTTTCTTTTATTACCTATCAGCAGAATAGCGAAGTTGCTCATGGTTTCCACCAAACTCTGTTTTCGCTTCTCTGTCTCAATTTTACAAAAATAAACTATTTCAGAGGGATTAAGAATAAGCTTAGGATGGGTATCACAAACTGTACATTGGATATTTGAAAATTCTTGTGCCTAACGTAATTATAAGCTGTGGCACTAGTGTGCGGCATACAATCGCCTTAACAACATCATCATCATCATATTATTATCAGCCCATACACGTCCACTGCTGGACATGGCCTCCCCCATACGACGCCACAAATAGCGGTCCTGAGCCGCCTCCATCCATCGACTCCCTGCGACCGCTACAATGTCGTCGGTCCATCGAGTGGATGGTCTCACATGTAGGGGGGATTTGCCATAATCACCACGCTTGGCAGGCGAATTGGTGATCGCAGTGTTGGTGTTGAAAAATACTCAGAAAGAAGCTGCTGCCCTTCTTCTGGTAGGTTCCCTTAGAACATCCACGGGTGAGAACATCCCCCTCTTACGACATCCACGGGTTGAGTTGGAGGTGTCGATATTCGTAAGCCGCGGCCCCACGCCCCAGCAGCGGCTCCACGGCCATTAACAACATATACCTTCCCAATTAACACTTCAAATAATTCGGAAGGAGTCCTTACCAATTTTATTAATGGGAATATTGTAGACCTTGCTACGCCGTAGCTTATCGTAGAATGCGCTACGTCGTAGCTTGCTACGCTATACCTCGCTACGTCATACCTTGTTTACCATACCACCACCGTAAACAATAAAGATTAAAGCCATCCTGCACCTATAGGCACGCCGTAAATTAACCTACCTTTAAGACTGGTGGTTACAGAAGCGTAGAAAATTTATATTTTTTCTGGTTTTTGTATTTTCTGCGTTAAGTAATCTATTTTTAGTATTATGTCAAATTGTTGTCAATTGTTGTATGATTTTCACACCAACAAAACTTCTGTAATAGCTATATAACATATACAAAAAAACCTACTAATATCATAAATGTCAAAGTTTGAATGGATGGATGTATGGATATTTGTTACTCTTTCACGCAAAAACTACTGAACCGATTAGGCTGAAATTTGGTATGGGTATAGTTTGGGACCTAGAATAATATATAGGCTATTTATCTCAATAAAACGCAGGCAAAGGCGCGGCCAGCAGCTAGTATACATATCATCATCGTCATATCAGCCCATACACGTCCACTGCTGGACATAGGGCTCGCCCATACGACGCAGTGACGCACCAATAGTATACATATATAAATACTATAATGTTGTTGTTTACCGTTTGTTTGTTTTATACTTTTCTGTACTTGTGTCCAAATATATGTTTTCTCTATTCTATTCTAAAAATCTGAGCTTTTAAATCCAGCAGCAACCCTAGTCGTCCTACTTATCATTTCAAACGAAAAGTGCACATGATCGATACATTCGCTCTAGTTGCGGGTTGCGATGCTGGTGTCGTGTAATCAGGATTTGCAATACCTATGTATGTAGCTATTTGTACATAAATAATTCAAGTATCTGTTTTGTTATGTCAAAATAACTTTTGACAATCCACACAGCATCGTTTAGCCCCAAAGTCCTCTGAACTTGTATTATGGGTGCTAGAAAAGGATCACGTGTTCAACCGCTGATAATGAGGTACTATTTATCATTTATCAAACGAAAATTGCATATGATCGATACATTCGTTCAATTTGTGGGTTGTGATGCAGGCGTGGTGTAAACAGGATTTGCTATACATATGTGGCTATTAGGATATCTGTAAACATAAATAATTCAAGTATCTGTTTGTTATGTCAAAATAACTTTTGAAAATCCACACAACATCGTTTAGCCCCAAAGTCCTCAGAACTTGTGTCATGTGTACCTTATAGATAACAGTCGCGTGTTAATGAGGTCCTGGGTTCAAATCCTAGGTCAGGCCAAACTTGTTATTGGGATTTTTCTTGCAAGAAAAATTAACAGTAACAGCCCCGAGTCAGGAAGTTGGCGGTGTTCGGCCGTCCGTGTCTCGGAAACTTAGGTTCTGTGCCTAACTTCTCCCCGGTCGTGTCGGTCTACCCTCCCATTGGATTATAAGAGTGAGGTCATAGAGAGTAAATATGTGCTTGCATAAGTATACTTATTGCTTGTATAAAAATACTTATTATAATGTATTAAAGTTGTATACAGCCTTGCCTTTCTTAAATTGTAATTTTTTTATTCATCCAAGCGTGTTACCTGGAATATATCGCTTCAAAGTGATAAGGCTGCCCATTGTACTTGGTCGTGTTATTTTCTGTTTAACTTTGTGGTGTACAATACAATAGTACAAGAGTTTTGTATTGTATAATAATTTGTCCTACGCATCTGGCTAGCCTCCGTGGGAGACCGTGTTGAGACTGTCCAAAGATTCAGCTAGAAGGGCATCATCATCACTAGATAACAACAAACATCCTCCTCCTTGCATTTCCACAATACTGGGGGGTCGTGACTCATCACGAAATTTGCTTCTCCCGTACGATGTCGCGCCATCAGCTCCGGGTATCAGCGATATGTACAGTGCTTCTGACATGTGGATTCGAGTGTGTCAATATTTTTCACTACGCGTAGCTGACCCGGCAGACTGTGTCAATTCAAACAAATGAAAGTTATTTTAAACATGCTTAGCAAAGAGTGTATACGCTGGAGCTAGGTTACATTTAAAAGTTTATAATAAAGGCAGTCGTTAAGTTTTCTTAAATTTTCTAAGTTTATGCGCAATTTTTTTTAATGTAATAAACTTCTACTATGTGTTAGAAAACATTTAAAAAAAAAGTAGAATGAAATCGGTAAAGCCGTTCTGGGTTAGAAGCTTTAAGAATTTCTCGTGATTTGACATAAGCTGGCCCAGGAGGAATAGGGGTTCTTTTTTATATATAAAGGAGATAGATAGATACATAGAAAATACCCAGAACTGTAACTACCTGCATGCTTATAATAAGTAATTTGATAGAGAATGGCTATTGAAAGATAATGGTGGCATTTAAATGGTCAATAACTGAAATGGGATCGGCATACGAATATTATAGTTAATTCCCGCGTGTTCAGCTGGCATAGGGTTGTGACACAAAAATCAAATTAATCTAATCAAAACTGAAAATACTTTATTTAATTTTTATACACTTCTCATGCACGATAAGTGCTGCCCTGCAATCTTATTCATAGGATAAATCCCTCTTAGCGGTAAGGCCGGCTTTTCATTGTCTTTATTTGTATTTTAGTTGAAGAGTTTTTATGTAATTTTTAGTAGGTAAATACAATAAGGTGGTCCTTCATTCATTCATCCTATAGCATACGTACACTTCGCTGCCTAAAATGCAATTGTAGGGCATATAATTTTTGTTTGACGGAAATAATACATAAAGTATATTATTAATTTCGTGTATTTTTTATAGGGCGTAAGGAAAATATAAGTTTTTAATATTTTTGTCTACTTGAAACAGTGTAAGGTATTATGCTTTCGATGTTGCACCAGTACGGGCTGTAGATAGGGTTGCCAACTCTCGAATTAACTAACCCGGGAGGATTTTAGGCAATCGAAGGGAAGGGGTGGAGTTTTGAATGAAAATCTCAAATAACTATTAATTTTTATTTTAAAACTTATATTTACTTTGTTTTCGAGCAGCATCTAATATTTGACAGTTTTTTACCACAAAATCGTAAAAGGTTTTACATGAAACATCAAAGTTTGTAAGTATTTGTAACTCTGCTTTTACTAAAGAAACATTCATTCGGTTTCTTTCCTTGCTCCATACCTGTTCCATGACGCTGAAAACGCGTTCGCAGGATGAATTAGAGACAGGAATGGAAAGAACAAATGTGACAAGCTTTTTCAATTCAGGACAGGTATCGTCCGATTTCGTAAAAAAATCAACCCAGCGTAAATCCACTTGATTCTCTCCAATGAGATGTGGTTGCATTTCACGCAATATGCCAACCGCATCGTACAGTTTGTCTCGCCGCGAAAAACCGGAGATATTATTGATTCACGGGAGCTCGGGAGATGAACAATTATTACCGGGGTCTCCCGCGCATTCCGGGAGGGTTGGGAACCCTAGCTAGTGTAGGAACGTACTAAAAAGAACTATTATCCCAAAAAACGCGTGCTAAGCGGTGGCCAAGCTAGTTTATTAAGCAGTCTAGACTCTCTTCATAATCTAATCCAAAAATTTCGTCAAGTCCAAAGTATATGTACAGATTGTCAAATAATCGTCAAATCCGTATCCGCACCGCGTATCCCATCGCTAGAGACGCAGTAAAGATAATAATCACTGATAACCGCACGGTTGGCGTCCCAAAATGGCCGCTCGAAATAATTGGCTGGAATTTTACGTTATTTTGTTCAGGAATTTTCAAACTTTTTGCGATTTTTATTAACCGTGTTGTGGTTTTAGTTCGGAAAATCATAGGTATTTACTATGAGTTAAAGTCAAAGAGAGCCAAGCTGCAGTTTTGGTGGACAACGAGAGCAAAAGTAGTAATGGATTTTCCATTTCGAGAGAATTTCAAAGGCGGGAAAGTGAAAGGTCCAAGTTCCATTGAAAACTGTCATAAATTGACCCCCCTTCAACTCACATAGATCGAGTACCTTCTTAAAAAGGGTCTGTAAAATAAAAAACAAATTGTATTTTTAGTACGTAACTGAATACTTATTACGCTTTTATCACTTCTTCTTCCACCACTAGTCGACGAAAAATAAAGTGAAAAGAATTAACAAACACTGACATTGAGTTTAAAATTTAACTTATCTTTAATCTTATTTTGAAAGCCTAAGGCAATAAAAGTTATTGATTTCTTATTACTATTAGTTTATTTGCGTCCATTGGTAACCATCGCTTAGCCCTTGCTAAGCGATTTCTTGATCGCTACGTAGATAAGCACTTGTATGAAACGCTCCTTAGTGCCATCATCTTCGGTTTGCTATTAATTTTTGGGAGCTTTTTAATACTCTACCTAAAGTCTGTGCTAAAACCGAATAGGATTTTCGAAGTTACGTTCATAAAAGTGGGACTCGCAAAAATGACCAATAAGCAGCTTCCAACCCAGTTGAATATAGGTTAAAAGCGAACTCAAGTGTCACTCCTACTAAATCTCGTTTCTTAATTAACGCTTTGTACTAACGTTCCGATTTTATTAACATGCCATTTCAACGGGCGCACTCGCTTAACTTTCAGCCCTATAAAATCATAATAGAGTCTAAATTCCTGAGAATTGTAACGTTAGCCCGAGCATACCTTTGGTTAGCTTCATCTAGCAAATTTAAATCAACCATAACGACTCAATTTTAAGGTTGAAACTTGTAGGTGTAGAGACTTCGCATACCTTTGGCCGTGAAAGTACTTTGTCAGAAAGACAAATGTGCCTCATACATACACAGCGAATCTTGAGTTTATGGTGATAAGTGGAGCTACTGCACAGATGCGACGTTTCGACTGAATATTTTACATGTAATCGGTACCTACTTTTGTTGGCTTATTACAGTTTTCCCCCTAAAATACCCCCCAAGGGTAAACATTTTTAACCATTGAGTTCAACAAAGAGGATGGTTACAAACTTCACTGAACTCAAAACTAGCGAATGGATTACTACAGGTGTAAGTAGGTACAGGTACAGGAACGGCAAAAAAGATTAGATGCCTTTTATGTAATTTTTTGCGATCTGTAAATATTTGTTCCGGGTGTTCTGGATTTTTTTAATGAAAAGTATAGTGTACAAGTAGTCATCTAGTACTCATAACACGAGCTTTACTTAGATTGGGGCTAGATGATGCTGTGTGGATTGTCCAGCTTTATTTATTATTTTTTTATTTAGGTTTTATACCCAGGGCGCACCAGGATGGGATAAGTACAAAACAGGAGGCATAGGTAGGTATCGGTACTCAGCAGTAAGTATGAAGTAAATTTTAGAAGTAGATGTTTGACATCTATAGAGCGATGGCTAAATTGTACACATATTCCAGACAACTCAACCCGTGGATGTCGTAAAAGCCGACTAAGGGAACCTACCAGAGGAAGGGCAGCAGCTTCCTTCTGAGTATTTTTAAACACCAAAACTACGATCACCAATCCGCCTGCCAAGCGTGGTGATTATGGCAAATCCCCCCCTACATGGGAGACCACCCACTCGATGGACCGACGACATCGTAGCGGTCGCAAGGAGTCGTTGGATAGAGGTGGCTCAGGACCGCTATTCGTGGCGTCGTATGGGGGAGGCCTATGTCCAGCAGTGGACGTGTATGGGCTGATGATGATGATGATGATTCCAGACATATGATAAATTTTGTTCAAATACATTCAGCTGTTTAAGCATGAAAGAATAACAAATATACCCACAAACTTTCGGCTTTATATTAATAGTGTGATTGGATCGGTTTAACTAAAGGTAAGCATTATGCGAATGTCGAACCGGACATCCCGCAATTGCCGTGGTTTTTCAAGTTTCGATAATTCAATAAAACTACCACCTCGACTATTTGTAGACTAAGGCTAGGCCACTTTTGCACTCCTGTCTTCCCGGAGGATCGGTTTAACTATTTTAACTTGGCCTCTTCTTGTCAACCTCCTCCAAAGTTTTCCATGTTTTCTTGTCTTTAACAGAGTTCGTCCTGTCTGCATCCTTTTTTCAAATTATTCTATAACCACATAAGTCTACCTCCACTTTAATTATACAGACATTAAATGTCTGTATATATTACAGACATTTCTTATCTCATTAAAAATGATAATTTATAATCATGATGCCCATCTGTCATATTCAAAATCTCTGCAAAGCACTTCATCTACATACAACAGTTGACGTTACGAATGCGGAGTGGAAATTAAATTGCCAAGTAATTGACAAGAAAGTGTACGTTTCAAAGCGGGACGTGTTCCTGACTTATTATGAAGTTGCCACACTTGGGGATCTTCATCTAGCAACAGTAAGAACTTTGAATAGGTAACATACTATAAAAGAGGCTTTTACTAGAAATTTGAACAGAATGAAATGAGGGTGACTTTTACTCGACTTTGAAAAAAGGAGGAGATTCTGTATATTCATTTTTTTTTCGATATTTTCTCAGTCTATTTTGAGGATTCTGTTTGTTTTGGATAGGAAATATCCTATATACCATAAAAAAATTATTCCCATTATCTTTATTTTCATTTTCATACAACAGTTGACGTTACGTAATGCGTATTGCAGAGTGGAAATTAAATTGCCAAGGTAATGACAAGAAAGTGTACCTACTACACGTTTCAAAGGCTTATTCTCGAAGTACTCCAAGATTATGTGTTCCTGACTTAGTATTATGAAGTTGTCTAACATTTCATACTTTGCTTAAGTAATCAATATAAAAAAGCAGTTGCAACGGATCAATAATCCGTTGGGAACTTTTGGTTTGATCAGACAGATGCAACCACAAACTGATCATATGATCAGATGGGAATAACCCCAATTGTACGTTCATAGATGACGCTTGCCGTTTATAGTAGGTAAATTGATTTAATAGCAAAATGTCCACTAACTATCGCATTTAGCCGATTTTACAAATTTTTACACAATAGGTAGCACAACGCCAAATTAATGAAACCTCTGTATACGTAATCGCACCAAGCACACTTTTTTTATTTTTTTACTGTTTTAAAAGAAGTTTGCCCTGTTTTTTTTTTCAATCGATTCCGAAATATCATAATCGTCACTAATTTAGTACAAATTTACAGGTAGTTAGATTATTTGGAAAAGTAGTTTATGCCGTATGCATTATTAGGTAGGTCTTATTCACGTTAAAAGTTTCTCTCTTTATACTATGTTTATGCCGTATGCATTATTAGGTAGGTCTTATTCACGTTAAAAGTTTCTCTCTTTATACTTTACGTAGGTAAAATGCATATTATGTGTTATTCCAGGTCCTAAATCATAGGCAATCACCTAGACTAGACCTTCGTGGTACACCGTCGTGCACATTGTCACTTTTTAACCGACTACAAAAGAAGGAGGTTATCAATTCGTCTGTACGTTTTTTTGTATGTATGTTACCCGATATCTCCGCCAATTATGGACCGATTTTGAAAATTCTTTCACTAATATATAGAAAACGATCCCAAAAGGGTTTTTATCTTCAAGGGATTAGTATTTATCCCACAAACTACTTAAATAAGTGTAAAAATAACGGAATTTGGAGTCGGTTTATCGATTTTTAAAACACGCCATATTATCATCAGGTGATATTGTTATCGAATGAAGGTCTATTGAATATAACAAAAAAAAAAAACCTCGACTCAAAATTTTCCCAGCCTGATCTGCTCAGTATACATCAGCCAGTATTAATCAGCGTAAAAAATAACAAATAAACGAGTACATCCACCCGTCCAAACTGTTGCATTAATAATATAAGTGTGATTTTACAAGTAAGTATAGTACTAGCCTATTACATTGAAGTTCTAAAGGTTGTCTGGAAGGGATCGCTTCAAATAGTTCTAAGATTTTTAGCGAAATTAATCAATGACAAGAGATGAAAACTCCAACAGAAAATCTGTTGGAGTTTGAGAGCATTTTGGCATACCTTCAGGTTACAGACACGTGTAGAACGTTTACAATACAAATGTACAAAAGTATCTACGTACGCATTATCTTTGTAATCATTAGAACTGCTGTGAAGTACGAAGACGACGTAAAATTCGCGAAGAGGAAGTACTCTATTGTGGAGGAGTTTCAATTTCAAACAAACACAATTAGATACAAGTACCTCGATACTAAGAAGAAGGTATTTCAGTATTTTTTATTGCAAAACATAAATACTATATATTTGTAAGTACTCACGTTAGATACTATACTAAGGTTACAAAGAAAAATAATAATTTTCAGTTTACGAGACGGCTCAGAGTTTGATGCAACCAATGTAGGTATTATTTTATATCATTTCAATCCTAGATCCGTGGGATAACAAAGTTATCCGGATTTTTATAAATTTTCTCAGCGTCTGGTCGAAGCGATGCGTGACACAGGGCTGGTGAGATCTGGCGCAGCGTATCAGCATTGCCGTCAGCGTCGTGGGGGACACTTCCAACTGGTATTGGTATGGAGTAGTACCTGTAGATTGTTTGTAACAGGCTACAGTTATCACAATCATTTGTATTATTTGACTGACAGTTAATATACTTTAAAATATTTTAATTGAATGTTTATTTTGTAGAAGTAATTTATATGAAATAGTGTCTGAATTTCATAAAGTACGTAGTTACGAAGAGTATTTTGCTAAAGAAATTAAACATATTGTTTGACTTTGATAAAAGTTTAATATACCTAAGGACATTGATTTGAATCAGATTTATTATTAATTCTAAATGAAACATTGATTTTTTTAAATGCATGTTTCTTCACAAAAAATTCCACTTCCCAAATTACGTATACAGCCGGTATTTTCCGAAATAGAATATTCAAGACTAAGCCAAAACAAATAAAGTCCAGAATGACGAGTGACGGTTATAAATCAGGCTAGTTGGTGAGACAGCGCATGCGTCGAGCCGCGATGCGCCGGCGTCGATAAATTGCTTACTTTATGTCTTTTTTGGACGCAATCCGAAATGTACTTAAATTGGAAAAGTTTTAAGTCGTTTTGGTTACATTTATGGGCACGAAATTAGGTGTGAACTGAAGTTAAAATTTTTAGATGATATCTATTTCAATTTCCAACCGAAAATGCGAAATAAATTAGATTATCCAAAAGGATTACAAATCTAAATTATTTATTAGCACATTTCGTTTTGATCGCGCACAAGATATAAAAAAAAGTAAGCACAATCAATTTAAAAAATTCATTGGTGCAAGAGTGGACTCGGACAAAATATATGACCGAATAACAAATTACAGTTGGGCAAGCACAAGAATTGTCCTCTAGTGTACAATAGACAATAATGACATCGCATCGTCAAACATTGTGTATATTATTGAAGTTGCAGGGATGAATTTCAAATAATTTACGCATTCGATGACAAATTGACATAATTTTTCTCTATTCCACCCTAGACATCCAGCCCCATACTTGCCCTACAGAATAACAAAAATCGGTCCGCAAAATCCTAATAATATATACATGTCAAAGTTTGTAAGGATGGATGTATGGTTGAATATTTGTTACTCTTTCACGCAAAAACTACACAACCGATTAGGCTGAAATTTGGTATGGATATAGTTTAGGACCTGGAATAGCATATAGGCTATTTTTTATCCCGATAAAAAGCGGGCGAAGGCGCGGGCAGCAACTAGTAATAAAATAAAAACCTGGACAGCAGGACTTTATCGACTCTATTTTGATCACGAAAGTAATTTACAATTGACCTCAAAACATCGCAATGGATTCCCCGCGATCCATCACCCGCTACCCAACTTGCTTTGACATTGATGTATGAATTTATTTAATCAACTCTGTTCACACTTCGAATAAAAAAGTAATTTCGAAGTTCGGAAAGCCAAATAAAAGTTTTATTGTTATGGAATTTTGGCAAATATGGGCCGAGCTTGCGGACGGATATGAACAAACCGTTTGTTGGGTATTTCTAGGTCTCTTTTTCAATAAAATAAATAGATAATAATACTAGACAATCCGCATTATATCATCATCTAGCCCCAAATAAAGTGGAGCTTGGTTATGGTTATTAGATAACCTGATGTACTTAATACATTACACACATATATCTTTTATAACACATAGAAAGCACCCAGAATACATAACGCCTATGGACAAACAAGTGTCCCGAGGCGGAAATCTAACCCGCAACCAGGACTTCGCCCCGCGCCAATTTACTACTTACCTAGGGAGAGTTTCGCAGATACCAACTATTAAACACTCCAAAAATGGGTGGTTTATCATTAATCATTATACCACATCGCTGGAGGCGAAAATGTGGATTTGTTTTTTTATTTCTTTTTTTATTAATTTCATCTCACTCGCATTGTAAATTTTCCAATGTTTGTTACTATTTCACCCCAAAACTACTGAATCGATAGATCTATTAAATACTTTAAAATTTTGTAGGTATATTGATAAGAACGCTTTTACAACATAATATTATGCACAAGCTACATATGTATGTTCATTCCATAATGCGAGCGAACTTGTAGGCAGATACTAGTGGGTACCTAATGACTGCTAACCCATAGACATAAAAAGTAGGTACCCAAGTAGCTATTGTGTATAGAATATATGGGTCGGTCTTGGACTGTGTGACTTGGGTGTGACTTTGACAGTTTGAATACTTTGATATTTACCTGGAGCTTGAAGTGACTGCTACATAGTGGGTCGGGTGCTCGAATCTGCTAAAACACAAATTGATTTATGCCGATAAGATCTGGAACACATTTCGTCAACGTTAGTTAAAATATGTCCATTGAATTATAAAGAGTACCTACAAATAAACACAAGACTAGTTTCTGGTTCGCCCACCACGCAGTTAGCTCATACCTAAATCAACCTCCTAGCTAGGCAAGCTCGTAAACAACCTTTTCTTCTGGTTTTCTTATGATTTTATTTTCAGTTAAGATTCGCACAATGCTATTTATTACATCTGTCAAAGAAAATCGAAGCTTATTCAGATTACATCTACTCAAAACTAAGCATCATAAAACAAATAAGAAGATTTGAGCAACACATTTTACCGTTGAACTTTTTACTGTCTCATCAACTGTTCAATGATCGTTTAATAGCCAATAAAAACTTTATATTTATTGTGCCCAAATGTATCTAAAGTTAGTAATTTAGATGGCCGATAATCATGTTAGAAACTAATGTTCAGCGGGATCCTGGCTAAACTTTGTCTCGAAATAGAAATATCAAGTGTTCAATTACTTTTCGTGTAGTTTTCAATGAATTTAACCACAGAAGAAACGAAAACACTGAACACTGACTTTTGGCCATACAGGGGGGGAATCTATATTCATTGAGGTGCCCTATTGCTCTGCTACCGATGATTTACCCTTCTAGACAACTGTAAAAATACAATCACACACATACTCTGTAGACACTGCATAAATTATCCGATAACCAGCTTCAGATGCCTATTGGATATTTCTGTCAAAAACGCCACTTGAAACTTAACATTTCAATCATAATTTAGAAGAAATCTACTTTAATTAAAGACCAGAACTAGCCAGCAAACAGGTCTGCAAAGAAAAAGGTAGAAGATATCTAATATATTGTTATTGAATCTGTAAAAAAGATATAATATTACACCCAGAAACTCCGAAACATTTGCCCATTGTCTCCACGGTCGTCAGGCGACAAGGGTACGCCTTTTATGGAATACCTGACGACACATGCTGCTTAAAATCCGCTGCGAAATTGACATCATCAGTCAGTCTGATCGTCTCACCGTCTCGTCTCAAATGGATATCATTTTATTAGAGACCGTCTCAGCAGTGACAGCAGTAATTGAGTGATCAGGGTTCAACGGAGTTCCATTTGCTCAGCGAATTAGCACCCTTTTCAATGGAAATGTCGTTTTGAAGAAAATTAAATAGTCGTCGGCTCTGATTGATTTATCTTTTGTATATTTGGATGCCTCTTTCAATTAATAAAGTTTTTGTTTTCTGGGAAAACTTATTCAACGAATTACCTCGGTACCGCCTCCTAAGGCCTTAACGTAACGCAATAAAAGTCATTTTGCAGTAGCCATTTTGAAAAATATAAATGTGTCTGTAAATTCACCCTTCAGTATTTTTAGGAGACACCTCAACAATGCTTGTCACTGAACAGCTATGCAAACATGAACCAGATAATTTAAAATTTTATGATCTCCCAACAATAAACCCAAGTAGAGCCGACAAAAATATCTTGTATTCCCAACGACCGTAAATCTGGCATGCACTAATAAAACAGACATAGAGACAAATGCACGCTAAATAAAGTTACAATTTACATTCTTGAAGGGAACTACGCGAGATGCCACATTTTTGGGCTATTTTCGTTTAATTTGTGTGAATTTAGACAAGGGTTTTGGGTTCAAGGAATTATTGTCACGAAGGTGGCTCTACCTCTTGCGTACATTATTACTATTCGCAGGTAGGTATATCTATTTCGCTTAGATAGTCTAGAGGCAAATTCATGAAGGTAGGGTATCTACTAAATTTCTGGTCTTGTTGTGACCTGGTTTTAGGTATTGTATGGCGTTATTTGAGATTGTGAAGTATCAATTTGTAAATAGTGTAATGATCTATTTGCCAGGAAAAGATTTCATTCTGTTTGATCTTTTGATATTTCTGGTTGGTCTTTTGTTGACTTGGTTATACAATTTGTGAGGGAATCGAGAGTGCACCTGTGTTTGCTGTAGAGATGAGTCCGGTATTCAATAACTAACTCAGTACCTGTTAGCATGGTCCTAAAATATCTAACCCTATTGTAAAATCCGCATACCGCTAGGGAATAACTGTGCAAAGCGAGCATCGCGCCTAACCGACCGTGAGCCATAACTACCCAACGCTTCAATACCTATACTTACCTAACTATCATCTACGCATAGGTACTAGCGGACCGTTCACCCGTAAAGGTATGTAGCTGCAACAAGTATTTGGTATTTCCAACCAAATCGGTTAGATGGTATTTCTAACCAAATCGGTTAGATGGTATTTCTAACCAAATCGGTTAGAAATATATTGGGTAGAAATCAGAACAGGTATAGAGTATTGTAACGTACGTTACGGTTGTACGTTATTGGGTACCAGTTGGTACTAGCGGTATTGAAACAAAATACCCAACTAATAACCGGTAGCCAAAATATCCAATAACTCCCATCCTTAGTTTGCTGACATACTAATTCTGCACTGATATTATGTACTACGCCTACGACTAGTCTCCGTTGATACTGGTCGCCCACGCCGCCGACCCCAAATGTACTCTAGGAGAACATCATTGAAGTCACAAAAAAGTATTCTTTGACACCGTGAACGAACATGAAAAAATGCTCATTTATCAGAACTTATAGAGCAGGTACCTAAAGAGTTTATCTTATTTTTAACTATATCTTCGACTCGATTCTAGTTTAGAGGGACAAAAAAAGTACTGTTCGGAACGGAAGAAGAGGGACTTTGAGATCTTGATTGTTAGTTGTTTCTTCAGTTTTGTTCAGTTCTAAGTACTGAATTGGGTTACCGCGTCGCTGGATTGGCTTTTTGGTTTTGTCGATCCATGGGAAAAATCTGTGTTTTAGGTTTTCATTTGGTTCTTTAGCGAAATAGTTTTCTACGATTGTATGGAACCCTCTGTGTGCAAGTCGACCGACTCGTACCGGTTTTTTCGTTAGTTTTCGCATTTAGCTGGTCAACTTTGACTCCTCCAAACAAACAGTGTATCGTGTTGGACACAAAGAACTAAAACAAAAATGGAAATAAATAAAAGACTACACAAACAAAGAAAGCGAACCTGAATAAACGGACTCAAAACCACAATTTCATGCACTAAGTTGCATATTTCATGCAAATTCACAAGCTGCTTACGAAAATAATGCACTTTGGAATAGGAAATAGCTTCTGTGTCCTCCTTTCATTAATTTTTCATATGTCAACTGAGGGCAGGGACGGAATTAGGCATGTTTTGTCGTAATTTATGAGAATAGACTTGGCAAAAACGTAGAGAGGCTTGCTTTGTGGTGATTAATTTATATAATTATTAAATATAACACAGTGAGAACTTATAAATTTGAAAGTACTCACGCATTTTATCAGGAAAATGTACCCTGAATCTTCTGTCTCTTATCTTTTCAAGGCTAAACGCCTGAACGAAATTTAATTTAATTTGGTGGAGAGGTAGGTGGTATCCTGGGAATGGATATAGGCTATTTATAAACCAAAATTATTTAGAAATTTATTGTACATATTACCTTACTCCATCCCTGTGACAACAAAGCACAGGTAAACACTGAGACGGCAGAGTCGGAAATGGCAAATATTTGACGCCTACCAGTCGACAGACGTGTAAGGCAATTTGCTCTAAAGATTTAGAGGGAGGCTGTTATGAAACTTCTGAGCATGTGTCATCAGTTTTGAGAAGGAGCTATGCCCTCTAAAAGTACCAACAGGTATATTTATATTATATATGTATGTCTGTATGGTTAGTTCTCTTAAGGAAGTTTGTCATGTATTTCAGTTTCAGGTACCTGTTGTACATGAAATGGAAATGGAGTTGGACTGGACATACAACAAGAGAAAAAGAAAAATGGAGCAGGACGCTGATGGACTACGATCCGAAATATTAATATAAAAGGTGGGAGGACGAGCTAAAAGACATAAAAATATGGATAAGGTTGGCGAGACAGTGAAGTGGAATGGTTTAGAGGAGGCTTCGCTAAAAGAGGGCCAACAGACGAATATCGATATCGCAACAATAGTATAAGTAATAGTATTTAAGTAACAAATGTAAATTATCTGAATAAAAGTCTTGAAATTAAATAATTAATAGGTACCTAGCATATTATCATCATTAATGATCATCTGGGACAGCCAGAAGGATGGATCGACAGAAAAGGGTTTATTCCCATCGGTACCAATAAATAGCCTAAAACTGGATTAAACTATGAAGGGACATCAACTTACATGATTTTTTTCCGACCTAATAACTCACATGCCGATTGAATTGAAACTAACAATTTTCAGGAAATTATCACCAGTTATCAGCTGGTGAGACTTAAGGCTTCAGGAATTGATATAATTTGCTAGGTGTAGTATGTTGTTTGTAGTTTTTTATTTCAGTTTCAGGTACCTGTTGTACCTGAAATGTAAATGGAGTTGGACTGGACATACGGCAAGAGAAAAAGGCAAATGGAGCAGCACGCTGATGGACTACGATCCAAAATATTAATTTAAAAGGTGGCTGGACAAGCTAAAAGGCATTGCAAGAATAACACAACAATAACATTCTATCATTATTTTCAAATTTCGGTTTATAATTAAATTAATTTTCTTTAAAAAAAAATAGATTTTTTTTAGATTTAACAAATATGTACATTATAACTATTGATGTACAATGACTCTCTATCATGATACAGTTGTGATGACAGCCTGTATGCTCCGGTACCGCCACACGCGCTTAGAATGGGATGGGACTTTTTCAAACTAAAACAACCACGAATTGTATTGTCTGAAAACTCTCGTCAACGCTCGAATGATGAATTGATAGACGTTTTTTATGGATAATTATTGTTAAGAAATTATTTTCCAAAGCTATTTTGCTGATCGGTCATTTTATATATCCGAATATTTTACTTTGACGAGGTTCTATTCCGATAGGGCATGAATATTCAATCCTAATATCAAGCCAAGGTTCGACAAGACTAACCTGAAACTGAAGCATTACCAATGCCGTCACATCACGGCCGCCAAAGTTCTCAACATTTACATCAATGCGTTCCCATGAGTGATCAACGGACCGTTTTGATCCGTATAACCGGATGAAACTGAATCAGGCCGGTTATCGGTCCGGTCGAGGGTCTGTAATCAATTTAGAATTATATCCATTTTCGTATCGTAATCCTGTTGAAAAATTATCAGATTAAAGCTGAAAGGGTTCTTACACGGGTAAATGGGACGGTGAGCAAAGTTTAAAGAGGTTTATTATTATATTCATTGACTTGAGTGTATCGTGAGAGTAGCCATATTTACCTTTGTACCATACAGGATTGGTGCCCGTAGTAGTAAACAAAATTGAAGTTTTTGATTTAGTTTTCAACCGACTTCAAAGAGTAGGTTCTCAATTTGACTTTATGCTTTTTTTGAACATACGTATGTTATTTCCGCCAATTTTGCACTGATTTTGAAAATTATTTCACTATTGTATAGAAAATTATCTCGAATAAATTTTTTATCCCAAGGGAATTAGTATTTATCCCGCCAAACTTAAAAACTGTTTAAAAGTAAAGGAAATTGAAGAAGTTTATCTTTTTTTTTCAACAATCCAAATAATTTATCTCATAAATTAGTAATTTTACCTTGAAACAGTTTTATAAAAAGAACGCCAGTAAATTTAGATTTTTGAGCATTACAAAACTTTCTCTTAATCTGCCTGAACAATTTATTAACCGACTTCAA
This sequence comes from Eupithecia insigniata, assembly GCA_947859395.1. NCBI lineage: Eukaryota > Metazoa > Arthropoda > Insecta > Lepidoptera > Geometridae > Eupithecia > Eupithecia insigniata. Next base: position 4,252,844 of record OX402009.1, on the reverse strand, counting down.
AAGGAGAAGGTTCTCAATTCGTCTGTATGTTTTTTTTTTGTATGTATGTTACGCGATACCTCCGCCAATTATAGACCAATTTTGAAAATTCTTCACTATTGTATAGAAAATGATCCCGATGGGGTTCCATCTTTGTAATGTATCCCCAGGGAATTAGTATTTATCCCGCTAAAACTTTAAAATAAGTGTAAAAATGTAAAAAGTGTAAAATAAGTGTAAAAGTATTCGAAGTCGGTTTATCGTTTTTTAAAATACGCCATATTATTAGGTCTTGAAGTGCCTTTCCCAACGAAATAACACATCCCATTTCTGAACATTTGTAACATTATTCTCGGTAAATGCTCTATGACAGGCCATTCTGTGGCATTATTAACGTGGCAACACTAGCAACACCTGTAAAAGTACCTCTACTACACTCAGCTTTGTGTAAAGTAAAATCAAGTTTCTTTTCTAGCCAAGGAAATATCTTAGAAATGCAGGTAATAAGAAAATAGTGGAGTTCTTTTTGTCTAATTGACTTGTTATTTAAATAAGGTTTTGTTGTTTTGTAGGCATCGCGAACTGAATTTTGAACACCCACAATAAAAAAGAGAGGAGTTTAGTACTGTATTATAATACTTATTACTTTTTGGTAAGTTAACGTTTATTTTAATTAATGTTACTATGTCACAGACAGATAGACGTCTGTGTCTGTGGCATCGTAACTTTCAAAGAGATGAACTGATCATTATTTTGTTCACTTAGCTCTGTTTGGAGAAAATAGCGTAGCGAGCGGCTGTTATTTTATTACGATGACTGAGTCTATCGCAAAAATATGGAAAAAATTTGAAAATATTTTTATTCGTTACCTACGAATAAACATATTCTCAAGACTTTAGGTACTAAAAATATGAGGAGACCAATCTCTATGAGTAAGAAATAAATATAAAAATTAGTTATAATTAATAGAATAAATAACATAGGTAAGCCCAGTTACAAAGTTGATGCTACGGACCCGGCCTACCACCATGCCTACTCCTGGTAGTAGGCTGGAACGAAACCCTACCAAAAAAATAGTGCTGTCATAGTTACCTTTTTATAGCACAAAATTTACTAACTATGTAATAAGGTAGCATAAGTGAAGGAACTACGTACATTTGATTCTACCAGCTACTCTCTAATCAACTCTTTGTATTTCCAATCAACATCTACTCTCCTGGTACTTTATGCACTATACAGAGTGCTTACGAAACATGTATATTAAGGCTGAGAGGTGATTCTGAACCCTAAAGCTATCAAAATTAGTTGTAGGTACGATTATTATAATTAAAAAAAAAAAATTTTTTTTTTACAAAATTATAGACTCTTGTCTTATTTGTGTTTTTTTACACGTACAAAACATTTATTCAGCACGTAAATTAAAATACAAAACATTTCGAAGTATCTACATATTTTTTTGTAATGATTAATTGACAAATAACAGTTTTGATTTTGTTTCTAGTCATTACCTTGCTGTTTCTAAGTTGTTTTCTGTTATTTCTCGTAAGCTGTAGGAAACTGCCACCAGATATACATATTTCATTCACTTCCTCCCACTTGTGCATTTAGGCAAGGTCTATCATATCAGCCCACGTACGTCCACTCTTGGATATTCACGCGAACCGCACAAATAGCGGTCCTGAGCCACCTCCATCCATCGATTCCCTGCGACCGCAACAATGGGTATGTAAGTACCTATAACAGTCACAATAACAAAATTGAAATTCCAAGTCTTGAGAATAAAGAGTGTAACAAAAATAAGGACCAAATTCACAATTAATTAAAAAAATCCTATGTGCCATTTTTATAGATATTTTTCGAACCAGGCTTAGCTCGGTTCTTTAGCTACATCTGTATAAAAGCAAAATAAACGTTGAAACCCCGCTGCTAAGCACAACGCCGTAGCTGCAAAAGTACAATTTAAAACTATTTTCAGTGCTCATCGCAATGCTCGCTCGATTATCATCGGCGCGTATGTGCGAAATTCGTAATTTTCCGACACCCGGGTGGGACATGGCACATGTGGAAACGTAGAAACGTAGATATGTAGATACATAGATTCGTAGATACGGAGCTCGACATTACAGTTGCATGTTAAACTTCGTAAATTGTCCCGTTATGCAGGCTCGAGCAAAATTCAGAACGAGATAACATTTTCATTTGCGAGAAAGTATTACACGAGTTAAAATATGGTTGCAGTTTATGGTAAGTGCTTTACGGGGAATTTAAAAGTCTCCATTAAAATTTTAAATCGTCAATGGCGATTATTTTAACAGCCTTTTTTTTCAAAAAACTAGATTTGTTTTGAAACTTGATACATGTCGTATTAAATGCATATGCTGTAAAGTAAGTATGTAGGTATTTCTCTAAACAAAAATATCATCATCATCATATAATCAACCCACACACGACCATTGCTGGACATAGACCTTCCCCATACGACGCTACAAATATCAGTCCTGAGACGCCTCCATCCATCAACTCCCTACGACCGCTACAATGTCGTCGTTGTACCGATTGTTGGGTCTTCCAACACTCCATTTCGTGTTGCATCGCGATAGCCACTCGACAACCTTTACTCCCCAGCGGTTGTAAGTATCAACAAAAAATATACGTTTTACCCTTTATTATTCAAACATAATCTAATCTTATAATTATTCAGACACTCTAAACCAGAGATGGTTTGTTTAGTGTCAGCGATTACGAGTTGCTACACATTTGGCAAGAAATTATCGAACAACAAATATTAGAAACATAAATATTATATAATAAACATACTATGTCTAGGTATCTACCACTAAAAGATACGGCACTAATTACACAGTTTGCTAGTCACACTGTTATTTTGTCTTTAACTGCCTAGTGGCAAAGAGGTAAATGTAGCAAGGAAGTATTTTTAGTCCATGACTGTTCACCTCCTGTGTCAGTGGATCTGACCACTGCAAAATGATGTTTTGAGCTTATTTCTATTCACCCCGTTTTACGGTAACAAATCATTACGCTTCGTCCGCTCCGATACCGATCCTGTGAATGCGTAACTTGCAAAACTGCAACTCAAAGGAGTATTCGTGGGTTCCTTGTCTAAAGTACCTATAACTAAGCATACAACATACAATAGTTAGGTATATTTTTCAAATCATGAAAAGTTTAAATACTATTTTTTTTTATAGCCGATCGTAAGGCCTCAATCTCACCTGATGGAAAGTCACGATGATACGACGGTGTATCACGAAAGTCTAGAAGACACATAATTTCACTCATATCTTGAAGAGACCCAGATTGTTATTGGCCGGAAAAACAGAAGTGGCAGCGAGCTCCATTATGATTCCTTAGCGGTGCGAATGATGAAAATGGAGGAAAACCACTTAGTGCGAGTGGATGCACCAGATAAGGATGGTATCGTGCCGTGTTTCTGCTTTTCCTGGAGTGGAAAGGAGATAATGTGATTAGGACATGAAGTTTTTGAGAGCATTCACTAAAATGTATCCAATAAAAGATCGAGAGACGAGCAATCTTGCGGCGGTGTTCCAGACTTTGTGTGGAAGCGTGCCTGCAACTACAATATAGTTAGTTATTTTTTTCACTCTATGAAAAATAAAAAAATATAAATTACCCACAGTGTGAGGCACTATAATAGCAAAAACATTAAAAAAATAATTTTATTACATTAAAACTTTTTGCTCCAAGAAATACAAAACTTCATGAAACCTCAGCATTTAATTACAGAGACAGTATTCACGCTAAGTATGATAACTTGGCTGAAGGTAACTTTAATCCCCGCGTAAATAGCTGGAAAATTCTAGGCTAAGACTCAGGCTTTGCGGAGCTCAGGCATAATTCTACAACATTTCATAAATTCAATAATAACTTTCATACGTTTGAGATAACACTTTGAGTATTTAGCTACGTTCAAGAAACATGAATTGATTCGCAAAATGCAGGTTGATTTAGATGTAGTCGTGAGTGCAGCACTCATACAATTTGCCGCTACTTATTTAATTAAAATTTAATTTTTAGGGTTCCTTACCCAAAGGGTTAAAACAGGACCTTATTACTAAGCCTCCGCTGTCTGTCTGTCCGTCCTTCAGCAGGCTTCTCATGAACCGTTTAGGGTAGACAGTTGAAATTTTCACAGATGTGTAATTTTGTTGTCTCTAAAACACAAAATATATGCCGTTATAATTAAAAATAAAAAATAAAAATAAAAAATAAAATAAATTATTTTGAATTACATATATAAAAATTTAAGGGACTGCCACACAAAAATACAAAATTCTTTTTTTTTTTGGCTATATTTTGCTTTTAGTTTATGGACAGAGCCACTACAATAACAAATAGACGTCTATACCAAGATCAGTACCATTCACCAAAGTTAAGAAACGTCGGGCGCGGTCAGTAGTTGAACGGATGACAGTGTCGTGATGGTCATGGTCGTTTTTTGAGAATTTGAATTCTTCCTTACCTGTTTTTTAGTGCTGCGTATGCGAAATAATATGGGCCGTGGGGCCGCGGCGTACGAATATCGACACCTCCAACTCAACCCGTGGATGTCGTAAAAGCCGACTAAGGGAACCTACCAGAGGAAGGGCAGCAACTTCCATCTTAGTATTTTTAAACACCAACACTGCGATCACCAATCCACCTGCCAAGCGTGGTGATTATGGCAAATCCCCCCCTACATAGGAGATCATCCACTCGATGGACCGACGACATCGTAGCAGTCGCAGGGAGTCGATGGATGGAGGCGGCTCAGGACCGCTATTTGTGGCGTCGTACGGGGGAGGCCTATGTCCAGCAGTGGACGTGTATGGGCTGATGATGATGATGCGAAATAATTATGTACGATGGTACGGAATCCTCCATGTGGGATTTGGAAAAGTAGCCTATATGCCTTACTAGCGACCAGCCCCGGCTTCGCACGGGTGCAATGCTGATACTAAGTTATACATATAAACCTTCATCTGGAATCACTCAATTAAAACGTATCAAAATCCGTTGCATAGTTTTAAAAATCTAATCATACATAGGAACAGACACCGGGAAGCAACTATGTTTTATACTATGTAGTGGTATGTAGTACTTGTTTCAGTTAGTACCTGCAAATCACACTAACATTTGACCCATGGCGAGAATCGGCTGCATCTCCTACATCACAGGCGGATCTTTGTCCACTGCTACTAAATTATCAAACTATCTCTAAACTAGGTGTTATTGCGTGAAACTTTTAACTGGTTCAAACCGATGTCCCAACAAAAAGCTAATTCTATGGGTGAACTCGTTAGAGTCGCTCTATGTCGGCATTGGGGTAACTTTTAACGAGTGTTGGAATCCAGCAAAATTGGCTGGAGGCGCCCCAGGGGTTAGTCTTGTCTGTACGCGGCTTCTTTTTAACCCACTATAACTCAAGAGAAAATAAGGAATGTAAAAGCCCATCACGCAGTAATATGAATCATAGCAAGGCATAGCTCGATATATTTTCTATACAAATTGAGTGACCGCACACGCAGCTATAATTTATATTTTTATAACGTCTTCAAGCTATACGTAATTGCTTGTATTTCTTGCTTTATAGCACGGTATATTACTATATAAATTATAGCTACGTCTGTGATGGGCTTAAAAGTTGGACATAGTGTGTATATGTTTGTCATTGTTTTAGTGTATATTTTTTACTGTGTGTGTGTTTCTTTGTTTCTGTTTCTTTTTTCTGTGTGTGGCATCGTAGCCTCTCAACGGATGAAAATTAGAGTAGAGGTATGTATGTACGTCCGCATCGAGGTAAATTTTAACGAGTGCTGGAGAGCGAATCTAGCTAAATTGGCTGGACGCACCAGAGGGGTTAGTCTCAGGAGTTAGGCTTCTTTTTAACCCACGAAGAAATGAGGAGTGTTACAAGTTTGACATGTGCATTTGTGTGTGTGTGTCTTTCGAACCCACAACCTCCTGTATCGTAGGCGGTTTCACCCGCTGCGCCACTGTCTGTGGCGCACACAGACAGTGGTCAAGTGAGTGTCTGTGGCGGTTTTTCTGTGGCACCGTAGCTCTGAAATGGATGAACCGATTTTGATGTAGTTTTATAAAGAATACCTAGCTTAGTTTTTTTAATTCCTGCAAAACATGCGCTAGAAGCTTATTACGAGCACAAGAAAAAGGGTATAACAAACTGTCACAAATGAACGATTCAAATTGTTTTAAACTCTTAAGCCGGAAACACACTATCATATCGACACGCCATGCTTACCGACGTAACGCGACACATGATGAGTTGAATCAAATCTTATTATTTTCGAGGCCCAGAATTACACAATAAACACACGACGCGACGCAAATCGCGCACACTCCGCCACCCAATCCGTCTCTGCCAGATCGACGTGTTGCTGGTGGTTAGGGTAAACGCCACCAGACACAGCGCACCCGGTGTGCTGTTAGACCAGACATGACGCCACGCCAGTGTCTGGTGTTTGAAAGCAAGTATATAAATTCCTTGTTTGAAAGAAGCACACACTGTCATAATACCGATCATATTATATAGGTAGGCTGTGGTATTATTTTGAAGATTATGACACTCCATACTGACACTGGCAAAGTCGTAGCGTAAAGCAAGCGGCGCCATTAAAAAAAGAAGTTGAAGTTGAACGCTTACAAGAATCATTACAGTGACACTGACGGCTCCAATGAGGCGGGCTTGTTGGAAAAAATTGTGAGAGAGTCGTGGCATAGCGTGTTGGTTGGTAATGTGCACAATACACATGGGGTTTCGACACTTTGCGTCGCGTCGCATTTCAATAATAAGTTTCGCCATAATACGTTTCATGAAGTTCAATCAAACACAAAATAAATCAAATAACATCAACAAAATAAATTGCTATTTTCATAATTACCAAAACTAAGAGACCCTTTGTACCATCTAGCAGCCTGTTTACCAAAAGACCAGGTGTTGCCAACACAAACATACACTTACCAAAAACTTCTCAATGATCGTACGAAACGTAAAATTAAATTAGTAGGTTACTTTAGTGCGATGGAGCTCGACCAGGGTAAATATTTGCTGGAGCCTATGCTCTTAGCTCTGCTTATAGTCGGTTTATTTACAAGAATTTCGGGGTGTGTTTGATTTTAAATTGTCGTGTGGTTTTTGGCTTAGAATAAACACTACTTTAACTTTTACCCGTGGATATCGTAAGCGACTATGGAATAAACACTGGGCGGGCAGAGCGCCCTTTGCAGACCAGACCCATCTCCGAAATATGCCACTCGCCAAACTGCCTGCTAAGCGTGGCGATTTTGACTAACTCCAGACCAAAAAGGAAGTTTGTGCAGCAGTAGACATTGTTGGCTTAGATGTAGGTACTTACCCTCGTTACACGTAGAGTCCGATTTTATCAGTTTTTCTTTTTATTTAAGGTTTTTTTACTATATATTACTCATATTACTCATACTGCTCAGCCAAATAAAAATCTTTTTACTTTTTTTAATGTTTAGTTCCTTTTCTACGTTCTTCTTACGGCCCGAGCAGGTATTTATACTAATTTTTTTTAAAGTTTTTCGGAACAAAAGTTATCCCTCGGGAATAAAATTTTAATGGAACCACCTCGGTATCATTCTTTAAGCAATAAGGAAATAATTTTCAAAATCGGTCCATAATCGACGGAGAAATCCACGAACATATATAAAAATGATTTTTCCAAAAATCACTCAATAAATTTCTATAAAATTTATGTAGGACTCCTGAAGAAGGACTACTCCTGAAGCCACTGAAAAAAATCATCAGCAATATCGATTCATAATTGGCGGAACTATCGCGCTACATGCAGTCGAATTGAGAAGCTCCTCTTTTTTTAAGTCGGTTAAAAATACCTAAGCCGTGCATTAAAGTGCCGCAGCTGTAGATTTGTTCCAATGTTAGGCACCCAGTCATAGTTTGAGTTTTAAATTAGAATATGAATATTTAAGTTGAAGCTCAATAGGATGATATTCGTGCCAGAGAATAGGATAAGCTATTGCTTAACAGTAATTAATGTAGTTAAATAAATAATGCTGGACAAAATAATAATCAATTTAAATGAAAACGTTGTATATATACATATGTATATCAAATATTGGCTGCAAAACTTCAGCGCTCTACTCTTAATATCACTTGATGAGTCATGTTTTAAATGTGGTGAATGAGAACACTTTATAATAATAATAATTACTTTAAAATCTTTATTGACAAAGAAAATAACAATCAATAAATATAAACAAATTAAACTAGTATTTACAATTGAAACAATTGAGCTAACTGCAGACTGTTGAAAACAATCTACAGATAGCTCAACTGGTCCATATCAATACCAGTCGGAAGCGTCCCCAAGACGCTGGCTGCATTGCCTCGCTGTATAGCAATGCTATTGCGCTGCGCCAGATACTCACCAGCTCTCGGGTCACGCGTCGCTCCGACCAGGCGCTCAGGTAATTTTTTGAAAACCCGGAGAGCCTCGGTACCCCACAGACCTAGGGTCTCGACTCCAAGGGGAGCAAATGCGTAGGCTCTATCGAGACCTGCATATTTGCGCCTCTTGAGATCCTCGGCTAAATCTGCCGCCGAACCAGCCCTCACGGATGTCCTTGAAAGATGTGAAGGCGCAAGTGTGTCGACACATGTAGTATCCCACACAATAGGCCTCCCCAGCTCCCAAGGGACTAATGTCATGCCGTCGAGCCTCTTACCATCGTCACGCAACACACCATTCGTACGATTACTGTAAATATATTCAGTTTATAATTAAACGTATATTTTGCAGCCTATTCAAGTAAAACAATACACAACCCTTATAAATAACCGCTGAAAAACCAAAAGCTAATTGTAACCTAATTTCGCAACCCAAATACGTACAAGTAAAAAAATTCACCCTCTCCATAAAAAGTGATTAATTATTTGGCACCCCCTTTTCAGCGACTCGCTAAACAAACTGTAGGTGTAGGCACAGAATTCATAACAGTACAGAAAAAATTAAACGCCCTTGGCACACAGGAAGGTTTTTTTATTGATCTATAAAAGATAATAACTGACAATAAATTCGGTTGGTCTGTCTGTAACCGTTTCTCGTCATAGTAATAGCAATTTAGTCATCTAAATGGCTGAACAACACTTAAAGAAGTTTGGCACGAAGTTAGACACTATGCTGAGATGAACAATCACACTTTATTATTCAGAAAAAGCACGCGGAAAGCCACTAGCAAAAGCTCGTATTGAAATAAGAGCGGGTAAAGCCACCGACATAGGCCATGTTAATCGCGGCCGTGACCACGAATGTATTTTTCGTTCTATACCCTATAAAGTAACACCTCAAATGAGCCTGAAAAATAGCGGCGGTTGCTGTGGCTTGGGCCACGAAGGGATTAGGGTTAAACTCTATTGCTCTATCCATGCTGAGGTAGAGTAGATTTTGTAAAGTTCGACTTACATTCGAATTTTCGTAATAGCCTATTCGTAATGTTTACAAAATAGTAAACTTTAATATAAATAAGCTTCTGTATCAAAGTTAAAACTATTATTACAAATGATTTCTTTTAAAAAAGTTCTTAAAGAAATTACAGAAAGAAATAAGATAAAAATACATTTATTCTAATTTCTATTTTTATATTGTGTACTCTTCGTACATAACAGTTGTAGTTAGATTGGTAGGTATAAAAAAAAGTCGAGAAAAAACGTGAGTAACTTCTTCATCATCATATCATCAGCCGCCTCCATCCATCGACTCCCTGCGACCGCTTCAAGCTTACGCGAATATCAATTAAATATAAATCAACACTAAGAATAACATTCATAAGTAGGTACACAATAACAAAAATCTATTTATTTTACTCACAAATATAATATAAAAGCTATTTTTTCTACTGCTAAATATTACAATAAAATGTCAATTAACTTATACGTGGGAATTCAAATTATTATTGAATCGAATTAAAGTTATATTAAACATAATAATTATGTCACGTTTTAGTAGAGCTGTTTGGCGTAGGCCTAAATAAAATAAAAGTTAGGTATAACTATTTATGCCTTACTTTGAACACGCCATAGCTGCAACACGTGTTGGTTGAACCGTCGACGCTCTCTACATCGTTGTGGGAGCATTTTCCCTAATTACATATAATTGATTAATTGCTTATACTGTCGTGGGGAGTCAATTTTACCAGAGTTTTATTTTTGGAATCTTAGTAACAGGCTTCCTTCTCATCAACTCATGTTCACGCCATAGCTGCATAGGCAGCTATGGCGTGTTCAAACGTACTTTTCTTACCCCGGTTTATCACGTTATCAAACGAAACTGGCGTGATCATGTGAGGTGTGATCAATTTCTGTCCCCGATATAAGGGAACATCAAAATGATTGTTCGTGCTGCTAAATGCTGTTCTACCTAGGGTCACTTAAATTTGTTTTGTTCGGATTACCAACTTGTCTAAAGGATTATATCTTTCGCCGTGTGGGCAAGGGCTTTGGTCCACAAATTCTATTATAAGAATTATATTTGCTTGACCTTTACCCTTGGTTTTTTCCTGTCACTAAAAGCTACGCAATTTTGTAGGAACTCCTACTAATATTATAAATGTCAAAATTTGTAAGGATGGATGTATGGATGAATATTTGTTACTCTTAATTAAAAACTATGGAGCCGAATAGGCTGAAATTTAGTATGGATATAGTTTGGGTGCTTGAATAAAATATAGGCTATTTTTTATCCCGATAAAACGCGGGTAAAGGCGCGGGCAGCAGCTAGTGACAAAATAAATTGTTCATTGTGGTTTTGGGTAAAATAGGACATTAGAACACAGGCTCACATAAGAAGGTGATGAAATAACAACAGGAATTATCAGCATCCTTTTGAGCATAAATCAACATTCTTGTTACATGAAAATGTTTTTAAAAAACAACAACCGGGACCAAAATAATAAATAAATAATAATATTCTGGACAATTCACACAACATTATCTAGCCCCTCGCTAACTAGAGCTTTGTTCCTTTGGATCGTGAAACGACAAATGCATAAAGCTGTCAAAACTGAGCTTTAGTTAGACGACCATTGTCAGGTTGACAGGAACTTGGGGCTAGGCTAGATGATGCTGTATGGATGGTACAGCATTTGTTTATTTTTTAACTAACGCAATCGGAACATATAGTTAAATCTACAATTTTCATCATCAGCCCATACATCATCATCAGCCCATACACGTCCACTGCTGGACATAGGCGTCCCCCGTACGACGCCACAAATAGCGGTCCTGAGCCGCCTCCATCCATCGACTCCCTGCGACCGCTACGATGTCGTCGGTCCATCGAGTGGATGGTCTCCCATGTAGGGGGGGATTTGCCATAATCACCACGCTTGGCAGGCAAATTGGTGATCGCAGTGTTGGTGTTTAAAAATACTCAGAAGGAAGCTGCTGCCCTTCCTCTGGTAGGTTCCCTTAGTCGGCTTTTACGACATCCACGGGTTGAGTTGGAGGGGTCGATATTCGTACGCCGCGGCCCCACGGCCATCTACAGTTTTACGGCTAGATATTTATCGCGTTTATTTACCTATGTATTTTTCCCGACGTTTCAACAGATTTACACACTGTCGTGGCCACAGGATGAACGTAGGGCAAGATAGATAAATAAACGCGATAAATACTCCTGAAATTGTACTTATCGTCAGGTAAGTTTTTTTTGTTTAAGCAGTAGCCCATCTAACAACTTTAGTTAAAACTAGCTGCTGCCCGCGCCTTCGCCTGCGTTTTATAAATAATTGCCTATATGTTATTCCAGGTCTCAAACTATACATACCTACCCATACCAAATTTCAGCCTAACCGGTTCAGTAGTTTTTGCGTGAAAGAGTAACAAATATCCATCCATACATCCATCCTTACAAACTTTGACATTTATAATATTAGTAGGATAAAATCTCGAAACTCCGAATAAAAATCTCAAGTGAGCAAAACAGCGGGCAGAAGCTAGTACTCGTATAATGATCAAAAAACATAGTCGTTACGAACTGCATAAACAACGATAATGTACAAAGCAAAATAATATCCAAACCTAAGATCAAGCAGCCTACATTCCGTAGATACAAGCAAATAAAAAACAAAAGAAAAGAAAACTCGAATGTTAAATTATATCGCAAGTAGGTTACATATCGTTACGGTGAATTCTTGGAGTAACTATTTTATACGGGTTAGGGTAAAAATGTCACCGTCAAATAAAATATTATCTTTTATGTGTAAATCGGAGAGGGATTTTTTTATTATTCATTGTGCCGGACTATAAAGACCGGTATTACGGGTCATAATAAATTAAGTAAATAAATAAAATGTTTTTATTTCAGATACAGAGCTCCATATCATATTTTGTAGTACTTAAACTATGTAAATAGGGACAGAAAAATATTGTAATTAATATAGATATAAGTAGGTATCAGTCCAAAGAAATTTTAACCTGCAATTCCAAATAATGAATAATTAAACGTTACGCCATGCATATTTTAAAATCCGTCTCGTTTCTCGTTGCGAGCGTCTACTTTTCCTCTACTGACTGCACGAAACGGACGCTCTCTATCTAACACATTACATTACGCCTCGTAACAACTCAGTACACAGTTTAATTTATTGTTTAATTCAGGGTGCTAACTGGTTACAAGTGTCGGCTAGCGCTGGACCGTGGTGGATACTACAAACTTTGCAATGAGTAAAATCTGATAAAAACTAACGAAGACTTTACTATTTATCACATAAATTAATTTTAGATTTATTTAGGGTCTATTTTAAAATAGATCCTAAATAAATAAATATAGCCATCTGCAACCGATTCAAATTCGACGAAACGATGTTCTTTTGATATTTTAAAAAACAAATTGTCTAAATTAACCGATCACAAGCTTTCGCACTTTTGTATTAGGCAACAATGGAACTCCTACTTAGCGTTACGTCATGGCTCCTTGCAGTCATATCCCACCATGGAAATATGAGTATGAACATAAATGATTGTCCATATGTTCATGTTCATACGCGTAAATTAGTCTATACCTCCGTTAACTTATCGGTCTAAGAAATAGCTCAGCGTTTTTTTATTTACAGTTGCTGCCCCAAGTCTGGACGTTAGCAATGTTACACCCGGGTGCAAATGTCACATTCGGAAAACACGTTAACCCGTTGGTCTTGCACCTGACCTCTCACCACCTTATCGGTCTACAGATCTATCAGATTATGAGAGTAAGGAAATAAAGAATGCACATGTGTTTGCGAATTATATAACATATGCCCCTCATATGTTATATAGGTGCGCAAATTTACAAAAAAAACTTGCAGACAAGAGTATCGGTGCAAAAAAACCAGTTATTTTTATATTACCACTAGCTGCTGTCAGCGCCTTTGCCCGCGTTTTATCGGGAAAAAATAGCCTTTATGTTATTCCAGGTCCCAAACTATAGCCATACCAAATTTCAGCCTAAGCGGTTCAGTAGTTTTTGCGTGAAAGAGTAACAAATATCCATCCATACATCCATTGTTACAAACTTTGACATTTATAATAATAATAGGAAGTAGGATAAGTTAAATAAAATTCCAGTAAATATGCAGACTGAAAAAATCCATTAAGTTGTAGTAGAAGTTGGAGTTGGAATTCCCTCACATCCTCAACCCTTCCTTTGAGCAACAAGTTCTGCCCTGTCTGAAACTGAACTTTGGACGTGTGTTTGGTGCACAGTGCAGATTGTAGCGATACACGGTTTTTATTTCATTAATTTATGTTTCAAAAAATTATAGATATTTTTGAAAGTTAGTGCGGTAAATTTTTCACTTTCATATACCTACTAGAGGGCTAGATTAGTGACGTCAGTAGCGTGGATTGTATGAAAATAAAATTCAAGCGTAAAAATTTACCTTCATAAATTCTGAAAGTATAAAGTACACCGCTAACGTAACCAAGCACTTCCTTTGAAGTGGCAGCAATCACGGCGGTGGCGGCGGTTTATCCGGAATCAGCAGAGTTCTTCGAATTCGATCGGAATCTGGTTTCCAAATCGAAGACTAAGAAGAGAATAAACTAAGAAGACAAAGAAGATGACAAACATACACAAGTAAAAATTTGTGTATAATTTAAAATATAATAAGGTTAGGTTCATCTCGCTAATAAATCATTTTATAAATGGTACCACAAATAGTTGTGCACTGGTGGGGACTATCCGTCAATAAGGAATGCCACGCTCCATTTCCAATTAGATCTCTGCGGTATATTACGAAAGTTTTATCTGCAAGGAAGTTCGTGTCGTGCTGAATCGCAACTTAGCAGAACTCAAAATGGCAGAGCATTGAGTTTAGTATTTTTTCTAAAGATAGTTTCCTTCAAAACGACAATCGCACTTTAACGTTTTAATTGACGTTTTTGATGCTACTTACCATCAATAACGTCAATTAAAACATTAAACGTCAAGTTCAAGGACGTTCCGCGGAAAATTTACTAATTCTGTCCTCACTGCTTTAAAAAATTCTCTAATGGCCAATAAGGTCGAAATTGTTTTGGAAAAACATTAATTTATGGAATAATGATTACTGTTTTCATTACAAAGTTGTGTTTTTTTATTTTAATATTATTGTATTTAATTTTATTATAATTACGAAAATAAGTTAAAACGTAGCTTTATCTAGTCTATTTGATAAGGTTCACAGTCGCAAGATTCTGAATAAATGGCCCATACGTCCAATGTAAAGGAGACAAATTAAAATAATTGTAACAAATATTTTGTATTTGACCAGTCTTGCTAAGTCAAAAAAATTATATTTTACTACTGAGAGTATTGTGCGCCTATAAATAGAAGAAAAATATATTATACTATATATTTTTCTTCACTCTTTCAAACTTATTTATATTAAATATTTTACCCACAGTTTCGAATTCAGATTTTCATAAGCAAAAATGCATAATTTGATATTGCCTTAAAAGTAAGAAAAAATAACTTGTTATTGATACCAATTTGTATTTACTTATAGTCAAGAATTTTTGAGACTTACGAAGGTTTTGAGTTGGAAGCCCATTAAAATAGCCCTCAACATATTCAAAAATGTTAAAGAGCTCTCAGAAACGTGATGGCACGTGTCACCCGCCTCTCCCCATAGTTGGCGTGCCGCTGAAGGGGTGAATTGGAATGAACGGGAGAATTATCGCGTATGCAATTAACATTCACATAAAAATTATATTTTTTGAGTGTATTACAAAATGGAAGATCGGTCGAGAAATATTATATACTAGTTTCTACCCTCGGCATCGCACGCATTTTTACTATGAAAACGTTTAAAGGTTATTTTCTATCCCATAAATCAATATGGGATAAAAATTAATCTAAACATAACAAAAAAACGAAAAGAAACCTATTTATATTAAAGGCCTAGTATAAGCAAAATTTCAGCCCTATCCGTTCAGTAGTTTTGGCGTGAAGAGGTAACTAACATCCGTACATCCAAACTATCGTATTTTATAATATTCGCGTTATATGCCGGATCGCTGAATCAACCTATATGTAGATTAGCTACGCGGATTGCACAGGGGAAAATTTCAGTTGTTACGGCAAACGATGTCTTTTATGAGATTTTATCGTAGATAAATAGATATGTGATGTAAATATACCTATGTATAATAAGCCGTGGGGTCGCGGCATAGAATATCGACCCCTCCAGCTCAACCTGTGGATGTCGTAAGAGCCGACTAAGGGAACCTACCAGAGGAAGGGCAGCAGCTTCCTACTGTGTATTACTAACATCTTACTGCGATCACCAATCCGCCTGCCAAGCGTGGTGATTATGGCAACCCCATTATGGCAATCATGTATGACGACATCTCCAAAGTCATGCATGCCTCGAAAACACACTACACTGTTGTGATGGGGGATTTAAACGCGCGGTTACGCGCAAAGAGCGCCCACGAACTGAGAGTGGGCCAGTTTGGATTTGGACAGCAAAACCAAAGGGGTCAGCGACTGGCCGACTTCATGGAAAAGGAGGGACTCTTTGCGAACTCCTTTTTTGAGAAGCGGCCGTCCAGAAAATGAACCTGGCTACACCCCGGTGGCTATAAGCATGAGATAGACTTCATCATGACGACCCACAGGCACATATTCAATGACGTCTTTGCAATCAACAGGGTTAAAACCGGCAGCGATCACCGTATGGTAAGAGCGTCATTGAATATCAATGTAAAACTAGAAAGGTATCGTCTCATAAGGTCTACTCTACGCCCAAACCCTGTCCAGATACAAAATCCCGAGAGCTTCCAGTTGGAGTTACAGAACCGCTTTGAATGCCTCGCGGAATGCATAACAGTGGACGAACTAAATAACGGGCTGGTGGAAACTGTCCGTGCGGTCGGGTCGGACTTCTTTAGGACCCCCCGCAAAAATAAAACACAGAGACTCTCGGGTCACACTCTGCAGTTAATGGCAGAAAGGAGTGAAATGAGGCTGCAGTCTTCGGCAGACATGTCGACATACGGTGCGCTCAACAAACAGATCTCGAAGTCTATGCGACACGATTGGCGCTCATACAATACCAATTGTATTATGAGCGCAATAGAGCGGAACAAGGGCTCCAAAGTGTTCGCAAGAGATCTGTCGCTTGGGCAGAGCCAGTTGACGAAGCTGAAGACCGATAGCGGCAGCATCATTTCCTCCAAGTTTGAGATCTTGAGAGAGCTTGAAAAGTTTTATGGGCAGCTCTACACCTCATCGCAATGCCCTGCAAATAGCACGGCAGGCGATGCAAGAGCCCGTTTAACCCGACACTATACCAAAGATATCCCGGACGTCAGCCTCTACGAGATAAGGACGGCTCTCAAACAGCTTAAAAACAATAAGGCACCCGGGGATGACGGAATAACGACAAAGCTTCTGAAAGCGGGTGGATCACCAGTACTTAAAGTCCTTCAGAGGCTATTCAACTCCGTCATTGTCGAGGGACAAACGCCAGAGGCGTGGAACAGAAGTGTGGTGGTACTGTTCCATAAGAAGGGTGACAAAGCCCTTCTAAAGAACTATAGGCCCATCTCACTGCTGAGCCACGTCTATAAGCTATTTTCGAGAGTAATCACCAACCGTCTCGCTCGAAGGTTTGACGACTTCCAGCCGCCCGAACAAGCCGGGTTCCGAAAAGGCTTTAGTACCGTAGACCACATACATACGCTCCGGCAGATTATACGAAAACAGAAAAGTATAACCGGCCGTTATGTCTAGTGTTTCAGTCGAAACCTGGGCAGTCCTGCAGTCTCTCCAGCGGTGCCAAATCGACTACCGGTATATCCAAGTGTTGAAGTGTTTGTATAGCAAGGCCACTTTGTCAATTCGGGTCCAGGACCAAAGCACAAATCCGATCCCACTGCAAAAAGGGGTGAGACAGGGAGACGTCACTTCTCCGAAACTGTTCACCTCTGCATTGGAGGATATTTTTAAGCTTGTGGACTGAGACGAATATGGCATCAATATCAACGGCAATTACATCACTCACCTTCGGTTTGCCGACGATATAGTCATTATGGCAGAATCATCTTAGCAGGATGCTCAGAGACCTCAACACCGTTTCCCGCCAAGTGGGCTTTAAATTAACATGGGTAAGACAAATATCATGTCTAATGCCCATGTCGCACCCTTACCGGTCTATGTGGGGAAAGATGTTATCGAAGTTGTTGATCGTTATGTCTACCTAGGCCAAATGGTCCAACTAGGTAAATCCAACTTCGATAAAGAGGTCAGCCGACGAATCCAACTCGGATGGGCAGCGTTCGGGAAACTTCGCAATATCTTCTCGTCACAGATACCGCAGAGCCTCAAGACGAAAGTCTTTAACCAATGCGTGCTACCAATGATGACTTACGGATCCGAGACGTGGTCGCTCACTATAGGCCTTGTGCATAGGCTCAAAGTCACCCAGCGAGCTATGGAGAGAGCTATGCTCGGAGTTTCTCTACGCGATAGGGTCCGGAATACGGAAATTCGTAGAAGAACCAAAGTTACCGACATAGCTGTCAGAATCAGCAGGCTGTAATGGCGATGGGCAGGCCATATAGCTCGTAGAATCGATAACCGCTGGGGAGTAAAGGTTCTCGAGTGGCGACCGCGATGCAATGCGAAACGGAGTGTGGGAAGACCTCCCACTCGATGGACCGACGACATCGTAGCGGTCGCAGGGAGTCGTTAGATGGAGGCGGCTCAGGACCGCTATTCGTGGCGTTGTTTGGGGGAGGCCTATGTTCAGCAGTGGACGAGTACGGGCTGATGAAGATGATGATGATGAAATATACCTAATTAAAGAAATTTAGAAAAAAACATTCATTACGTACTATTACGTATTAGGTTAGATTAGTTTTAGTCGCAGTACGTACCTACGTTCTTTAGCAAAATGAGAAGGAAGGGTAAATTGCTTTTTTTTTTGAGAAATTTCGGCAGTCCCCTTACATATTGACTCGTGCACAAGAAAATAAACACTTCAAATACCTACCAAAACAGGTTATTAACTTTAGTGTCCGAAACAGGTAGGTACTTAGTTTGACAGGTAAAGAAAATTTGTAAATATAAGAAAAATATAACTAACTGCAGACTAATCTGATGCAAGCAATCTAGGTAGTTTAACAGATTCAAAGCAATACCAATTGGAAGCGTCCCTAAGACGCTGGCTGGCTGCATTGCCCCGCTGTTTGACTCTGCTCAAGCAAGCTTCAACATTCATGCCAGGGGGATCCCTACTTTAAACCTATTTGCAAATCCCTAACAAATATCCGCGCTCTATATGCTAATGCCTCAGCCACACGCTGCGCTGATCGCGGCATACTGTTTACGTCATACGCCTTATTGAATGGAGTGACGGTATGGAATACGCTATCAACAAACTCCGATGAAAAGGTATAAATAAATATTGCCTAGGTTTTTGAAGGAAAACATGTTTTTGCTGATGTTGTGGTTTGAGTTTTCGGACTAGATAGAGTACCTAAAGTAAGTAAAGTTAAAATAAAACTTAAATCGGATTTATCACAGCAAAACACGTAGATAATTATGTGCACATTCGTAACTATTAATGATTTTTATTAATAGTTACGAATGTGCACACAAGATAGGTATCTTATGAAGAGTCACAATTTACACAAGAAAAATAAGAGAGAAGCAACTTTATAATTACTAGCTGCTGTCCGTGCCTTCGCCCGCGTGTTAACGTGATAAAAAATAGCCTATATGTTATTCCAGGTCAAACTATACCCATACCAAATTTCAGCCCAATCGGTTCAGTAGTTTTTGCGTGAAAGAGGAACAAACATCCATCCATCCATTATCATAAACTTTGACATTTATAATAATTAGTAGGACGTTATTTGCAGACGGCTATGAATACCTAGGATTGTACTTGTCTGTCGATTTCTTCGCTAGGCTAAGCCTCTATCGAAGAAATAATGAGTACAAAAATGTTAAACATTCGATTAATTTGGTTATTAAAGTGATCAAATGGTAGATGTTTCATAATGGATATCACTTGATCACAGCACCAGTTTTGACCATCAGATGTTTTTCATCTCAAAATACACCCACCTAGAAATAGAGTTTTTTAAGATTAGATATTGTAATTTACAAGTTATTTGCTATCTGAAATATAATAAATAAGCTGCTGCCCGCGCTTGCATCCGCATTTTATCGGGATAAAAAATATGTTATTCCAGGTCCCAAACTATACCCATACGTATGATGATGATGATGACTCATAACAAATTTTAGCCTAATCGGTTCAGTAGTTTTTGCGTGAAAGAGTAACAAATATCCATCCTTACATCCATCCTTACAAACTTTAACATTTATAACATTAGTAGGATAGGCTGTCCACAGTCTGTACGTTCTTTTGATACCTACTTACCTTACGGGGACAAATAAAAAAACAGCAGAGGCTTGATCAACTAGGCTGAACAAGCGTAGTTAATTTTGATTTAATTTTGTTCTCAGTCTCGTGAATCTTATTCAAACACTATAACATTTCATTAATAAAACGCCAGTTTGTTTCCACATAGGCTAGGAAAGAACGCAAAATTTTGACAAATTTTTTTTGCAAAATTTTCTACGCTTACTATGCTAATGTAAAGCCAACCAACGCTGATCGGGCGAGATATTGCTCACGTCATACAAATATGCCATCGCAAAAGTAGCACGTGGACTACATAATGAGTTGGTGTCATAAAACCCAGCGCAGCGGTGGGATCGAATACAGCGATGGGATACATTACAAATATTCATTGATGACCTATTATTTATATTACTAACGATGTTTTTTAGACGACCGTTGTGGCGCGTAGATCCCCCTGTGATGCAGAAAGTAGCGGGTTCGATTCCCGCCTTGGGATAAATGTTTGTACGATCTGCAAATATTTGTCTCGGGTGTTCTTGGTATTTTCTATGTATAATAAAAAATATCTATCTACTATGTAATATATTGTATCATGTATATAAGTCATCTAGTACCCATAACACAAGGTCTGCTTAGCTTGGGGCTAGATGATGTCTCCCTAGAGATTACAACTATCTATGTAGATATGGACGTGGAATTAGGAAGTAAGGAAGGAACCTTTTTTTAATTCTTTTAATTGATATTTTTAACGTGTTGCCCTTAATTGGCATACGAGTACTTACATACCTAAACTTGGTACAAATCTTAAAAACCGACTTTAAAAAATCTTGAATAACAATTTTTTTTTTTATTTTAAAAAATTGTGAGAGATTATTCCTACTAATATTATAAATGTAAAAGTTTGTGAGTATGGATGTTGGTTCCTCTTTCACGTAAAAACTACTGAACTGATTGGGCTGAAATTTGGTATGTAATTTGGTATAGTTTGGAACCTGGAATAACATAAAAGATATTTATCCCAATTAAACTCGTGCGAAGGCGCAGGCAGCAGCTAGTACGACATAAATTGTAAGTACATATTATGCAGTGAGCTTTTGCAAATGTTAATTTTTCACCCAGGATTTGAAGTTACACTCATCATCATCATCATCAGCCCCTACACGTCCACTGCTGAACATAGGCCTCACCCAAACGACGCCACGAATAGCGGTCTTGAGCCGCCTCCATCCAACGACTCCCTGCGACCGCTGCGATGTCATCGGCCCATCGAGTCGGAGGTCTTCCCACACTCCGTTTCGCATTGCATCGCGGTCGCCATTCGAGAACCTTTACTTCCCAATGGTTATCAGTTCTACGAGCTATATGGCCTGCCCATCGCCACTTCAGTCTACTAATTCTGAGAGCTATGTCGGTAACTTTGGTTCACAATTTACACTCACCCTACGCTATATTCGCGTTATGAACACCCCCCAAAGGGTTCCCGCCTTGTTGGGGGCTTAGTAATCGCGGCCTGGTCACCCGCGATGAAGCTAAGAGGAACCCATGGGGCCGAGCCAACGCGGACGGTGACGCGCCCGGCCCCGAGACGGACCTCCTCTGGGTTTTGCCCTCTAAGCCTAGTTGGAGCGGTAGTGGGTTGCGGTGTCGTATGGGAGGCACCCCAACTGAGGTGGGCGGCTGTGTCGTATGGGTGACATGGCCGCAGAAAGGTGGAGGCCGCGGCAGGAGAGGAATGCCGGTATAGAGGTGCGTCGCTCTCCCTGCCTTCCGCGGCCTTGACGGGGTCGCCACCGTTTGACAGCGGACGCGGTGGGGTCACAGGGGAGTGTTGGTATTACGAGGGCCGCTCTCCCTATCCTCTGTGACCGTGTGGCAGGCGTCGGGGCCACTCGACTGACCCGTCGCAAGGGGACCTAGGGGCGTTTGGACACGGGGTCATCTGGCGCCCATTTGGCAGGGTAAGGTCCCCGAGGTGGTTGCGACGTATCATGTGTTTCTGGTGCGTCGCGAAGGGGGGTGCTCCACACCCCCCAGTGAGGGCCCCGATATCGGGCGGCTGCCTGGGTGGGTGGGTTCGCGGAAGAGAAAACATTCCCGTGTTCCACCACAAGCGGCAGAAGCGGAACACCCTGAGGGTTTTAATGGGTTAAAGTCCCACACACCCCATACTGTCTCCCCGTGGCAGTACGTGGCATTTCCCTCAGGATAATAAAAAAAAGAAAAAAAACGCATGATGACTGATTTTGAGATACTACACTGTGATATTTTTAGACATCTACGACGCAAAATAAATCATTTCCTGCAAAAAAATGGAATGAAAAATACAGCTTTTAAAAATGCATTTTCAATGTCGTCGCTCAAAAATGCTACAATACTCGTGGCGGCTGTCTATAACGTCATAGATGCACGAACATCTGATGATACAGAATGATCATAATATTTTCAAGAGAAGCTTTACCAGCTATTCTGTGCCTTTACATTACATATTGTGACGGCATGACGTCACAGTTATGTATTCTCTGATTAATGTTCAACGTGTCATGGCGGATTGCTGTATTTTTACCCGACTACGAGAGGGTTATGATTTTGACAACCTATGTATGTATGTATGTATGTAGCCAATTTTTATGTTCCCTCGTAGCGCTGAAACTACTGGTCCGATTTCCACAAATGAGGTGTCATATCATTAGTCTTAATAGCCCGATGGTTATAGGCTATGTGACGTCAGATAAAAATGGGGGTCTAACGAGATAGCGGGAGTCGAAGAAAGGGTCGATAATTTCAATGTTAGTAAATATGCTCGTGTGTGGTATCGTTGCAAAGGTCTTTGTTTGTACTTTCCAAAACCGTTTTTCAAACTTTTGTGAGATTAACGATTCTCTAGCTATTAGCAAAAAGGTATAAAAAAATATATAGTTAAAAATTAAAACCCGACAACATATCATAACCCTCCGGTAGTCGGGTAAAAAGTCTTAAACAAGCGTTCACCTATTGTCCTTATCATTTTCTTTTGATACTTAGGTAGTCGGAGGCACCCACCCCATATACACAATTAGTAACAAAGGCCTCCGACTACCTAAGTATCAAAAGAAAATGATAAGGACAATAGGTGAACGCTTGTTTAAGACTTTTATGTAGTCGTGTTTTAGTTTTTAACTATATTTTTTGTAGTTTTATTTTATCAAAATAATAATTAATCTCGATCAAAACATAAAATATTATACGTGTTTGTAATCTGTAGCTCAGGTATAATTCGGTAAGTACATAATTTTTGTGATTTTTAGTTACTGTCGTCATCCCTATTGTATTGTAATTATTAAACGACCTAAATTTAGGTTCCACTTTCAGGCGTGCAGGTTTCATTAGCAAACCGACATTTTGCATCTCGTACTGCTTTTATTGTCATCGTTAGCTGCTGCCCGCGACGTCGCCCGTGTTTTATCGGTATAAAAATAGCATATATGTTATTCCAGGTCCCAAACTATACCCATACCAAATTACAGCCTAATCGGTTGGGTTGTTTTTGCGTGAAAGAGTAATAAATATCCATACATCCATACGTCCATCCAAACTTTCACATTTATAATATTACTAGCTGCTGCCCGCGCCTTCGCCCGCGTTTTATCGGGATAAAAAATAGCTTAATGAAAGAGTAACAAATATCCATACATCCATACAAACTTTCACATTTATAATATTAGTAGGAAATAGGATATTAGTAGGATAAAGACCTCCCGTCGCGGTCACGTGCTTTAATTCCTTTTTTTATGTTTCTAACAAACAAACCTCGTAAACAACTAACAAATCATTGTTTAGATTACTAAGCGGTGATTTTGACTAAGATTCGGTGAAATTTGAAGCGTGTTTTTTGTAATATTTCCTATAATAAAGATAACAAATCATAAACGAAAATACAAGTTAATTTAATATTATTTATGGAGTACTAGCTTTTCTAGCGGCATCGCAATCGTTGTCTATGGAAAAGTTTATAGATTATTTTTATCCCATGGGAACTGATTTAAGGGATAAAAATTAACCCATGGGTAGGAAAGGGATAAAAATTAACCTATGTGTAATTTCAGGTCTAGACAAACATCTAGGTATGAAAAGTTTTAACCCGATCCGTTCAGTATTAGTCGATCCAAACTTTCTCATTTTTTAATATTCCTGTAATTTAGTAAAAACTTAACCAAGTTAAATAAAATCTACAATTTAATTTTCATAGAAATGACCGGTTGAATTTAGAACGTGGTTGGAATGAACATTAATTTTGTTTTATTTGAGTTCTGAATTAAATGACTAGGAACAAAATGGAACTCCCAAAATAACACACCCATCAAGTTTAGACTTTCGCAGTTGGTTTTCAGTTTTATTATGAACAAAGAATGCTTGTTTATATGGGGTATCCATTTAAACGTTCAGAAAAATAGGGTTTGTGAAGCAGAAAAGTGAATTGAGCTGCATAGTGGTCGGCAAATGATTTACTTGGTCAGCAAATAATGTGACATTGATCAGCCTATTTAATATTTCTGCAGCATTCTTCTTAGTCTTAACACCCTTGACAGAGTGGTCGTGTTCGTCATAGTAACATTTCTATGTACTTGCGTACATTTTCCTTCGACCCGCGTACCTCACTCCCCGTTGTCGCCATTAGCCCGCGCTCGTGCTTTCACTACATACTATGATTATAAAACAAATTCCTCTGCCGCTTCTTCTGTTTGTTTGCGATAAAGTCAAAAACTACTGAACGTATTTTCATGCGGTTTTCACCAATCGATAGAGTGATTCATAAGGAGGGTATATAATTTATTCAGATTTTTTTGTAAATTGGTTGAAATATAACTATAATTTTTGGAAGTGTTGGAAAAAGTCAAGCCGCGCCTGGGAGCTTTCATCGTAAACGCTGCCTAATCTACCATCTGTATGAAGTCGGGGTGGATTGCTAGTTACTCTATAGAATGATACACCAAAACGCTCGTTGGTTTTTTAATTTGAGTTGTAACAAAACATTGAGCGTCTTCTTTGAATTGTGATTCGAGTAAATTAAAAACAGGGAATGCTCAATTTTCTGTTACAAGTAAATACTCTAGTCTTTATAGTCACTTTAAGATAGTGAACAAAATCCTATACTTGAATGTGTAAAAGTACGGAACTATGCTATAGCTTGCTTGACACGTCTTGGTACTATAAACTTTTGGCATGTTAAAAAGGTAGTTTGAAAGTTTAATCTAAGGAGTTTACATGCTCGTTACACCATAGCATTGCATGTCCAAAGTTCATGTCTCACAATTTCGATCAAAACTTTTGTTCCTAACGTGCTTGTTAGAAATTCAGCTGTTATTTTCTGCTTTCTACATTAGGCAGCTAGCTGACTTTAAGTGGAGTTTATGCTGTTTGTTGTGGAGATTATGCAGGGTACTGATCGTATATATCAACTTTGACAAAAAAAAATACTTAAGGAGGTAGATGACGCGTGAAAAAGAATCGGGTATTTAACAAAAATTTTAATCAAATGTCGTTTGGTTGTCGTATCGACATAATGTTGATTTTAGTAGACTCGAAAAGCAGAATGTATCGCTGGACCTAGTAGGCGTTAAAAATAATTTTAGTTACAACTTTAACAAATATTAACGGTGTATTAAAAATTATGTGTGAAAAATATCGTTTTTTAATCAAACTTTGAATCAATTGAAGTTGTGGAGATACATGAGAAAGTGTGTTTGTTTGTTTGTCCTTCCTTCACGCCCAGCGCCCTAACTAAGCAATCAATCGACTTGATTTTTGACATAGAGTTAGTAGAATGGATGGAGTGACATAGGCTACTTTTTGTCCCGGTAAACCATCAAATTCCCATGGGAGATTTACAGGAAAAAAATACATTTTTATCCCCCTAGAAATATGAAATTCGCATTTAACGTGGGTGAAACCGCAAGAAAAAGTCAAGAATAAATTCTGTGTCTTACGAGTAGTTATATAACTCATCTTAAACTTGTCACACTAAATTATAAGTGCGAAAGTTATAAAATTTATTCAAAGAAACTCGTACATAGAAAAAACATGAGTGCACTTAATAAATACATAAATATAGCTCAGTGTAACAATTTGGCCTGAACCAGGTAATCTTGTGTTACAATGGATAGATGTTGCTTTCCTCTTCATGCCATAAATTTTCAACGAATCGTGCTGAAATCTGGTTGGAATGTTTTATCATAAATTTAGTCAATAACTAAACCTGGAACCTATAAAAAAAAGTCCTCCGCCGCGTCTGTCTGTCTGTTCGAGATAAACTCAAAGATTACTTAACGGATTTTCATGCTGTTTTAACCAATAGATAGAGTGATTCATGAGGAAGGTTTAAGTACCTATATAATTTGTTAAAGGTTTTGTGTAAATTAGTTGAAATATAACTCTAATTGTTGGAATTGTCGGACTCAAGCCACCTGTGAGCTTTCATCGAAAAGGCTGCATCGAAAACTCTTTGAGATATAACAAACATTGCATGGTGGGATATTCCTCTTTTATAGATCTAAAAAAAATCAGCGATGGCTTATATCTACCTAATCATCATCATCATCATCATCATCAGCCCATACACGTCCACTGCTGGACATATGCCTCCCCCGTACGACGCCACAAATAGCGGTCCTGAGCCGCCTCCATCCATCGACTCCCTGCTAACGCTACGATGTCGTCGGTCCATCGAGGATGGTCATAATCTATCATAATCAGGATTTGCCATAATCACCACGCTTGGCATGCGGATTGGTGATCGCAGTGTTGGTGTTTAAAAATACTCAGAAGGAAGCTGCTGCCCTTCCTCTGGTAGGTTCCCTTAGTCGGCTTTTACGACATCCACGGGTTGAGTTGGAGGGGTCGATGTTCGTACGCCGCGGCCCCAGGGCCACTATCTACCTAATATTTCATCTAAATTTATTCTAAACGAGTGATTCCGTGTTCATCCCAATGGCTTCGGACCAAAGTGGGACGAGTACGGAAAATCAAATTCAGAGGTGATTTCATTCCGCATTCGTCCCTCTTTTCAAAGGCAATTATAGTCCACGCGGGCGTAACCGCGGGCGGGTCAGCTCGTAGAATATAATAGAAACCATTTATTGGTTACTTTTTAAGCCGCCTGTAGAACCTAGAGTTCAAATACGAGTAAACAAAGAAATGTTGAACCAAAGTTTTAACATCGACGCCGACAGCATTGTAATATTTCGCATGGCTGGTGGTCGCTCGCTATCCATCACCCCGTGACGACAAACGTATTGTTCACAGTTTTGTATTGTGTGTTACTGTGATGATCTGTTTTTTCCGGGAAATGTTTTCTGCGTTTTTTAAAGGTTAGCGATGTTTTGTTTTTTATTTTAATTGTTGATTAATTGCTTACTAATTTCTAAGAATACATTTTTTATGCTATTTCTGTGAATATAACAAGGATTGAAGAGTTTGTATATGATACAAAAAATATTTACAGAAAAGTATCAAACAAAACGAAAAACAATAAGTACCTAACATGAAGTTATACAGGAAGGTTTAACTTACCAAAGAAGAGAAAGAATATAAGAGAGAGAATATCTTTCGGAACTTTCGGATTACAGAATATCTATATATAATAATAATAAAATCATTTATTTCAGGTCATAAAAAGGATATGTTATTTACAAATAAATTTAAATTAAAATACATGTTATTTACGGTTCCTACTCTGGTGCACAGAGAGCCAGAACCTATACATAGGGCTACAGATGTTGTTAGCCATAAAACTTAGGATGCTGTTGTTAGATCGTCTAATATTGGCCCAGAATGACGCAATACGAGATGTGATTATGGCGAAAAAATCCGGAACCCGTGCATCAGCGAACATGCCTGATGCGCTGCAGAAACGTATCTTCTTCATAAGGATGCGAAAAGCGTCATTATATTGCACCCTTATGGTACTGTAGGATTTTTTTTTGTATTTGAACCAGAGCTGGCATGTATACATACAGAGGCAGTATGCCTTATACAATGTTATTTTTACTTCGTTACCTACTGCATCTGGCAAATCTTCGAGCAAGCATATAATATTATATAATATCGTATATAAAGTATTAACAAGCTGCTGCCCGCGCCTTCGCCCGCTTTTTATCGTGATAAAAATCTGTAAAGCCGTTCCCAAGTTAAAGCCGGACCAGGAGAAATAGGGGTTCTTATATATGTATATAGTAGGGTAAAATGGGTCCCTATATCAGCATTATACAGTACTAGCTACTGCCAGCACTTTCGCCCGCGTTTTATCGGCATATAAAATTAGCCTATAAGTCATTCCAGGTCCCAAACTATAACCATACCAAATTTCAGCCAGTAATCGGTTCAGTAGTTTTTGCGTGTGATGGATTTCAATGAATAAATCGAAGAATTTATTAATCGAAACATTTAAATCCACTGCCACCTAGTGAAATCAGGTTAAACTGTTTGTTTACGGATTACGGATAGGTGGTGAAGCGATGCAAATACTGTATCAAAATAGTATCTGAACAAGGTAATTGGTAGGTGTCGCTTCAAATACATCTGTAAAGGTACCCTATTTTGTGTATGGTTTAGCAACTAACTAATTAAATCTCTATCAATATTATAATATAAGTTTGGTGTAAGATATCATCAGTTGAATTGTAAATATGCTGATAATTGACTGATTTTGTGATTGTTTAGCAACTAACTAATTAATTATGTAACAATATATGAAGCAGATAGTATTCATAAACCATTCGTTGAATTTAAGAAAAGATTTGTTAAGATATCATTTCTTTATATATCAGTTTGGCATATTACAAATTATGTTGCTTCATCAGCTGGCTCCTAAATATGACCTTATTAACCTTGGGGATATAATATAGCGATTTTGATCAATTACAAGAGTCTTAGAATAAGTTTCAACATAGGTTTACCATGTTAATTGTTTCTAAAAGAGTTGGATTAAAAATATAAATACGACTT
This sequence comes from Eupithecia insigniata, assembly GCA_947859395.1. Taxonomy (NCBI): domain Eukaryota; kingdom Metazoa; phylum Arthropoda; class Insecta; order Lepidoptera; family Geometridae; genus Eupithecia; species Eupithecia insigniata. The sequence goes on along the minus strand of OX402009.1, from coordinate 4,223,966 downwards.
GATTCGGATTGGCTCTGGTGATTCAACAAACAACACCATATTTGGATAAGAAAGATTTTGTATGGGCTCTGAGGAGCAATATAAAAAAGAAATATAATCTAAATGAGGGGTCAGTTTGTGTTGTGCAGCCTGGGTGACAAAGTTAAGTAAACCATTGTTATTATACTCATTTGTCATGTGTCTTTCCGTGTACTTACCTACAAATACATAGGCAATATTGCTTGTAGTTTAGCTTCCGAGTAGAAACTAAATAAATATCTGTACTTATTGTTAAACTGAGGTATGTAATTTGGTACCTTGTAATTTGCTCATATTTATATTTTGTCTTTATTTGTTATTATGTAATTTGGCTTCAAAGCTTCAAAGTAATTTTACAAGTACCTTCATATTTATTTCTTTTTGTATAATGTAAATTAATAAAGATAATTATTACTTCTAGGACTAGCTCTGTTTTTGAGTGATGATGTGCTTTTGTATACAATATAGCCAAGGTACTTAAATGTTTTATAATGTTTCATTATTTCATACATAGGTAGGAGAACAGTAAGTAGGTACCCTCCGTACCTACTCTTAAATTCTAGGATGGAAGATGTTTGTTCTGCTTAGTTTTCAGAAGCTTCTTGTCATATCCAGCCAGCAAATTAGTGATCAATGATTGACTGATAACTACAGTAGTATTTTCTTCAATGTATTTACGTAGGAATCTTAAGAATTATCTCAGATACTTCGCAGTTGTGTAGTATATAGCAGTAGGGAACTCTCCATATTTTAACACGTGAAAGAGGAACATACATCCATCCATACAAACTTTGACATTTATACTATTAGTAGGAGTAGGATGTATGGTGATTTAACTCAGATTGCTACACATAATATTATAGGAAACACGAGAAGAAGAAGAAGAAGAAATACTTTTATTTATAACAACCTTATACAGTAAGACAAGACACACTTATAAAATAGGTATATATATATATATATTTGTTATAGAAGGGTCGTAACTCAGCTTAAATGCTGGCTAAGCTCCCGTAGGAGGGCTCGTCACAACATGGTCGTTTCGCGACTTAGACTTTCAAATCATATCAAAAACATATTTTATTAACTTTAAGATAAATAGTCCAATTGAGATTTATTTGTACAGCGATCTAGGCTTACAGGCTAAATGTACATAAAGACATGTAGTCCAAAAGATACGGACCGAGAATTAGGGTATTATTACGTGACACAAAAACGTGATAGTAGAAACAAACTAGCCCTACCTCCATGATCCTGCCCCGAAATATACCAATTTTTTCTTGGCTCTGCACGTTCTGAACGATACTCTCAGCTCTTTGGGAGGCACCCATCCCATATACCTAGGGTACAATTAGTAACAAAGGCTTCCGACTACCTAAGTATCAAAAGAAAATGATAAGGACAATAGGTGAACGCTTGTTGAAGACTTTTATGTAGTCGGATTCTACAAATAAATAGTAGGTCGGGTTTTAGTTTAACAATATTTTTTTATACCTTTTTGCTAATAGCTTGAGAGTCGTTAATCTCACAAAAGTTTTGAAAACGGTTACTGAAAGTAGAAACAAAGACCTTTACAACGATATCACACACAAGCATATTTACTAACATTGAGATTTTCGGCTCTTACTTTAGACCCCCGCTATCTCGTTCATCATCATCATCATCAGCCCATACACGTCCACTGCTGGACATAGGCCTCCCCCGTTCGACGCCACAAATAGCGGTCCTGAGCCGCCTCCATCCATCGACTCCCTGCGACCGCTACGATGTCGTCGGTCCATCGAGTGGATGGTCTCCCATGTAGGGGGGATTTGCCATAATCACCACGCTTGGCAGGCGGATTGGTGATCGCAGTGTTGGTGTTTAAAAATACTCAGAAGGAAGCTGCTGCCCTTCCTCTGGTAGGTTCTCTTAGTCGGCTTTTACGACATCCACGGGTTGAGTTGGAGGGGTCGATATTCGTACGCCGCGACCCCACGGCTTTCTATCTCGTTACACCCCCATTTTTATCTCGTTCGGTCATTTTTATCTGACGTCACATAGCCTATAACCATCGGGCTATTAAGACGAATCATACGTCACCTCATTTATTGAAATCGGACCAGTAGTTTCAGCGCTACGTGGGAACATAAAAATCGGCTACATACATACATACATAGGGTATCAAAATCATAACCCTCGTACTTCGGTAGTCGGATAACTAGGAAATAAAGTGATCACTTCGATTTTTTGTTTACATCTTTTTAAGTTAAACTAAAGAAGCGAAGGAGAAACCTTTACCTAGTTTGATTGTTAGTTTTCGAGTTGGAGGAAATATACCCAAGTTTTTTTCCTCTAGATAATCTGATATTTTATAGTGAGCCTTTTTAGCTTTTTAAGCCTTTTATCAGTCATGTTATTGAACTAAAAAGGGAACATCATAACGAATTCACTACTTACCATCATCCTATAACATAACTCATTATCAAAGGAATATTAAGAGGCTTTTCATAATGAAGCATCTTATTTCATTTAGGATGCTATAACCATGTTTACATTATTTGGTATAACATTGGAGCAAACAGCGCGGATCCATCCCATTAGAAAGCTAAGTGCAGTGACATAGTAGAAACTAATTCAGTAGGTACAGATCACCGCCGGATGGTAGAATCAGGCCGTTTGCAGAATGACTAAGCCGATTGTAAAATTGCGCATTTCAGTTAATTGCTTATGACCCGATTGTTGAACGATCAACGTTACTAAGCTATCTCATCTAATGAAATTAATTTGGTATACAAAAAATCTGCGTTCTTTTTGTAATCCGCCTAGCCATTATACAAACGGATTGATTCTTTATCAGGGGTGACGCATTTGTGCCGGCCTTAGGCCAGTACTTACCGACATTTATCGAATCCTAATATTGCAGTGTGTATCTGGTAACGATTATATTCGGATGTGCATAACCAAAGTCATTTAGTTTTGTATATTTATTATATTATTTATTTATCTCTTATTTATTCCCTGCCGTACAAAAGCACATATTTATAACGTTGTTTCTTTGTTGACCGGAGTCGTCCAAGCAAGAGTCCTCCTCTGCACACAAAGTCCACAGCTGGACGTAGGCCTCTCCTAAGGATCTCTACAATAACCAATTTTGTGTCACCCGCATCCAGATATTTCCCGCGACCTTCTCTAGGTCGTCGGTCCATCGTGTGGGGGCCTACCCACACTGCGCCTTCCGGTACGTGGTCGCCACTCTAGAGCCTTGCGGCCCAGCGGCTGTCGGTTCTACGAGCTATGTGCTCTACCAACTGCCACTTGAGTTTCGCAATTCTCAGAGCTTTGTCGGTTACCTACCTTAGTTCTTTCTGCGGATCTCCTCACTCTCACAATAAGTTCTCATGTAACTAAAAACGAATACTAAGTACAAGAACCTAAGTAGTCTTAGCTTATTGTCATATTGAACTAGCGGGGGTTCTGTGTTTTGCTCAATCACAACCCTTGGCAGGTGCCCTGCCTCTGGTAGGTTCCCTAAGTCGTATTTTACGCCATCCACGGGTTGAGTGGAAGAGGTCAATTCTTAGGCCACGACTGCATCAGCTGAAAGGCAAGCAAACATTATACCAAAAAAAGTGGTAATTGTCAGTCAGTAATTCAGTCATTTATAGTGGAGTATTCATGAATCAAAAATTGCGTTCGTATTTTTATTGAAGTCATAAAAATCCAGTAAACAGTAAATTTCTGCAGCTTTTTCCTTATTAATTACTTTTTATTTGAGTAACAAACTTCCTCATTAGAATGCGAAAAATATTGCATATTTAATTTAGCCTTATTTGAATCCATTTCCATTATCATAAAAAAAAACTTTTTCGCTTGCCGTTTTAATGGGTTATTATTGATGAGTAGGTAAGTTATTAATTCTATTATATTGAGCGAGTTATCTCGTTTAATGACCGAGAAAAGCGATCAAAAGCCATTTCACGCACAAATATTGAATGGTAATACGTCCTACTACGAAAAGGAATTTCTGTTGTATCCGGTAGGATTCCTATAAGGAGCTTAATTATACGGAAAGACACTTGAAGGAAATGAAAACTTTAACAGTTTTCGTAAACTTAGCAAAACTCGTCCTAAGATCTTCGTGTATAGTTACTACTACAGCTGTTATTCTGTAGTTCTGTAAAACTGCCTATACTATGCCACGGTTCTAATTACACTGGTTTACATTTATTTCGCGTGCGAGCATTCAATAACCCAAGACTTCCTTTAAACCTTACTTATCGCTTTATTCCATGGATTCTTAGCACGAACCGCCCGTATAAATCCACCCTTAAGGCGTACAAAACAGGGTTGAATAGGATTAGTGCATTTGTTGGGAGCAATGAACTGATAAGGTGTTATGTAGAGTACGATAGGCGTAATGTTTATTTTATGTTTCATGTGTAGGAGTTATGTGACTTCTTGGCTTGCTGCTGGCAGTTGCGATTGCTTGATTAAAGACCGCAATTATTATGTAGAGCGGAAATTAAGGGTCGCATTCTAAACCAGAGTTAAAATGAATTCAAGACGAATGACATGGTTCAGTCTTAGGACGTGTGCTTTGACAACAACGCCAATTTTTTATACGGCCTTTTATAGAAGGCTGGTTTTCAACAAGAAAAATAGTTCATGCGTTTAGGACAGTCGATTTTCACATAAAAGGAGATGGATTGATGAAGATTTCATTTGTCAATATACTTGTCAAAGGTCAAAATAAAGATATAAATATAGATAATACGTTTATTCATCTCCTTAAAAAACATATTTTTCTATAAAAAATAGCAATGCCGCAGATAAGTCCAATTTCACTGTTTGCTGTCAAAACTAAGATCAACAAAACTGAGTTCAGCTTAATCAAGTTCAAATTCGTAATAACTATTGTGACAGCTCTTAAACACGGTTTAGCGCTTTGACCAGAGTAACTTCATGTCAGTAAAATGCGCTACTCTTTAAGGCGCTAAACTGATTTTACCTTATATAGAAAGCGTCAAATTGCAACTGTGAAATCGGACCTAAGAACAATACTCTACAACCAAGGCACCTTCACCTTGGTACTACTATATTAGTGTTATTACTCTGTTTCTCATTTCCATGATCACGGGCCATATAGTGACCCGGTCCTTTGGGAGGCATGCGTGGGGCCGAAGCCAACAGCACAGAGGCCATTTATGAGAATTAATGTAAAGGCGAGAGATACACCCGAAAATGATATCCGCCAGGTGTAGAGACTATTGCAAAGGAAAATGAAAGTAATAAAAAACCTATGTTATTGTGATGAATCGATGGACTGGGTAATCGGGCTATGGGGAGACTACGAGCGCCTGCCATAAACATACTCTCAATTCAGTGTTATTATTATTATTCTGTCCCTATCATTCCTACTAATATTATAAATGTCAAAGTTTGTAAGGATGGATGTTTGGATGGATATTTGTTACTCTTTCACGCAAAAACTACTGAACCGATTAGGCTGAAATTTGGCATGGGTATAGTTTAGAACCTATAATAACTTAATGGATATTTTTTATTGCGAAAAAACGCGCCGTCCTTATCTGGTAGATATACCTTCCACTCCCATTCAGTAGTTTTCCTCCACCTTCATCATTCGCACCGCTTCTACCGAGATCTGTCCGCGACTGTCTGCGGATACGCACGCGTAAAGTTAATTAATGTAAAATTAAACAAACCCTCAAAATACATTCAGTACGATTTTGAATACTTAAACATATAATACAGAGGTGCCTATCACGCTGATTGCCTATCCTGGTTACAGCTTCGGCCTGGATTCGAAATTACTAAACTTTCCAAGTTATTAATAAACCAGGCTTAGTTTGGTAGAATCGTTTATTTATTCGTACAAAAATCGCTCTAAGTGCTCATATACACGAGCGGCAAAGTGCCAACGGCAGGGATAACGGTAGCCGTCGACGGTTGCCGTCAGCGCGTGTCGACGACGACGGCTACAGTTACCTCTGCCGTTGGCACTTTGCCGCTCGTGCACTAAGTTTTCTGAAAACTCAAATTTTAATTACGATGACTTAATAATTAGTTTGATAGGAATATTTGTAAAATTTTCCGATTAGCATGTAGAACAAGAAAAAAAATGTTATTATGTATTTAGTTTAAATTTTTGTTTTAAGTAAATTGTAACTATGAAAACGAATCAATCTTAATAATTTTTTCTCGACTAAGGGAAACTACCCGAGGGAGGGCAGCAGCTTCCTTCTGAGTATTTTTTAAAACCAACACTGCGATCACCAATCAGCCTGCCAACGTGGTAATTATGGCAAATCCACCCCTACATGGGAGACAATCCACTCGATGGACCGACAACATCGTAGCGGTCGCAGGGAGTCGGATGGAGGCGGCTTAGGACCGCTATTTGTGGCGTCCACGTCGTATGGGCGAGGCCTATGTCCAGCAGTGGACGTGTATAGGCTGATATGATGATAGCTTGTTATGGCCGAAGGCAGAAATCGAGCCCGCAACCTCCATTGGTTGCGGGCTCGATTTTTGCCTTCGGACAAATGTTTGTACGATCTACAATTATTTATCTCGGGTGTTCTGGGTATTTTCTATGTATCATAAAAAATATATAATGTATGTTATGTATTGTATATCAGTCCTTTTAGTAGTTAGTATCCATAAAACAAGCTCTGCTTAGCTTGGGGCTGTGTGAATTGTCCAGCATTATTTACATAGACAGTTTTTTTTGTACCCCACAAACACAAAATACAATACAGAAGGAAATGTTAACAAACAAATAAGTACAAAGGGCGGCCTTATCGCTATTTATTATTATTTATACTAACTATGCTGCCCATAAACATAGTTTGCGATTGCGACATAATAAACATTAATTTATATCATGAGAATAGAAATGGTTTCCTTGCAACTATTTCCTCAAGCTTATCATTATCCTTTACGTATAATTTTAAGCCCGCGGCTTTCCTCTCGGAGGCTAACTACGTAATACTAAAATAATATAAAAAAGGTTAACCATTAGGTATTTAAAACTATTGTACAGTATACTTAATACTTAAACTTAACCTTTCAAAGTCAAGGTGACTCCTCGCTCTAAGTTTACATTTGTGTTTAGACGCGAGGGCTCATTACCTGCGGTTTCTTAAATATGTAAGTATTATTGATATGTGCCTATTTTAAACTAAGATATTGACAAGTGTAACAACTAAAGTATAAACTTATTTACATATTTACTAATAATTAATAACCTAAACTATATATCATCATCATCATCAGCCCATAAAGGTCCACTGCTGGACATAAGCCTCCCCCGTACGACGCCAGAAATAGCGGTCCTGAGCCGCCTCCATCCATCGACTCCCTGCGACCGCTACGATGTCGTCGGTCCATCGAGTGGATGGTCTCCCATGTAGAGGAAAATATACATATACTATACTAGTTAATAATAATGATGTAGCCCAAAACTATGATCAGATTCTTAGCATTTGCTCTGCCTGTTCGTAGTCGATATTTTGCAAGTAGTGCATTACAGTTAGTTTATATAGGTATTTTTGGACAAAGTTTTATTATATTAATTTTAATAAAAAGGTAGGGTGCTAAAAATTGTGCATGATGGTGAGCAAGTATTGTTTTATATGAATTTGACATAAAAATTTGTTTTTTTCTTTTCTACAGTTGGTTTATATGTTTCTACAGTTGGTCGTGTGATATTTTATTATCTACCTATCGTCTATCTATCTAGCTACCCTCCAAATAGAAATATTTTGGGGCCAAATTTGTTGTCAGTCAGTCACGCCAACAAGAAAAAGGTTTTTATATAATTAGAAATAGATTGGCTATGCTGATATAACCATAACATACGTAATTGAGAGCCGAGCAATATCTTTTAATTCGATAAACAAGTAGCTAATAAATTCTTAGTCTCGGTCGTCGGTCCTAGTTTTGCACTTTTATTTTGAAAGATGACAGTGCACAGGCCTTAAAATTATATCTAAAAACAATCCCAGAGTTTAGACGTGTGATTTTACTCATTATCCCTCATTTACCAAAATTATGCCTAGCTCCACCCAACCAAACATACATTAATTAGCTATAGTGCAAGCATGATTTAACTTTTTAATGTACCTTCTTATTCATATTTCTTTGTCAAATCTCTATGTTGCTGTTTATGGCCAAATAAATGTATCTTTATCATTATACCGCTCGAAATATAACACATGTTCCGGCGGAAGTAAATATATAAATAGCTCCCACTTGACTATTCCGTCACCGACCCGACCACTCATTTCAACCTTTCGATACGTCATTTGCTGTGACTCATCGATCACACTTTAGACAAGGCGTAGACAGGGTTATTGACTAGGTTATTGATACGTTGCGTCGAATTATCAATGTGTCAAGATGGATTTTCAAAAGCTAGGCCGAGAAGGCTTTGTTAAAGTATATTCTTTAGGTGAGGAAATAATAAGTGGTATCAGGAAACCTGATTATGCTTGTATTATTTTATTATGTTGTATTTTGGCTGAATCTTATTTAAAAGCAAATTGAGAAGCTGCTCGAGCACGGAGCACCATATCGGTGTTTATCGATCGATAGGTCGAATTTCGATAATCCTTTATCTTAAAAAACACAGGCGTAAAATACTCCTATGGTTTAGTGACATATCTTATAGTTACTTATATAGAGTATCTTATACCTACTCCGATAAGAGCAGTCGTAATTTTTTCCTGTCCTGTCCAGTTTCCCGCCAGTCCTCGTCTTGTAGGACCTCACGCAGCGCAGGTCCGCTTCCATCACATATTTCCAACGGTACCGCGGCAGTCTCACGGGCCGTCAGGCGACGGCATAACTGAGATGGGCGTTGTAGACGGTCCATTCCTCTCCCGGTCTATCCCTTAAATGGCCAAGCCAGCATGCCTTCGTTACGCCGATTTTTATCTTATGAAACAAAACAAATGATTTCATTGTATTCATTTCGTCGTATGGGGAGGCCTATGTCCAGCTCCTATAAGAGCCGACGTGTACGGGCTGATAGAATGATGATGATTTCATAAGACATTTTAGACTTCATGGATCAGTTGACCTCACACGAAATATGCAAAAGCTTTGATGTTGAACGTAAATTACCTTCACGTGAAAACTACTGTAAGTATCGGGCCGAATTTGCATACAGTTAGTTCTAAACCGGCAATAACACATAGGCTACATTTCCATAGAAAAAACGTCTATGAAGCCGCGAAAGAAAGCTACTAGTAAGTGAGCAATAGGTCCTGCCAGAAAACCAACGTTTCTCGACTTCCTGTAGAACCTGTATCTTTATTGTTCAGATTCTGGAGGCACTTTGAATTAATTATATTTTTATCTTGCACATTAGAATTAATTATATTTTTATCTTGAAAGGCTCCGCTAATAATGTTTTTCTCATGTGAGCCGATAAATTGATTTTCTTTCTTCTTTTCTTTCGATGAGGGAATCAAACGACGGAGTTTTCTGACTCAACGTCGATCTTATTCAATACAATCTCAAAATAAGGGACAATACGTCTTTCCGCCATTATTCTTATCGCCGCCATTTACCTTGAGGACAAATTCAAAATCACCGCAATACAATGTTTGGCCATTATCCTCTGGAACGTCGGTAAATATTAATAAACATAGGTCAATAAATTACGGAGACACAGTCATTTTTCAGACGAATTGGGGAATCCATCAATGGAATCTGGGCTTTATTTTTTTATCTGGCGTAGCTGATTCTATGTGAATTTTGCTGTGAACTCAATCGATTTCTTTGTTTGCGGAAAATTGTATTTATTTGATGCAGTAAATATATATGTTTTTCATATTTTTTTAATATACTTTTAGTTGGGCCAATGCCCCGATTTAAAATTCGAGATTGTGTGTTTGAAAATAACAAAATGTTGGACAAGTTACAGCAAAAAACCATTTAGACATAGACAAATCCTGCGTAATCCACCTAGCCATTTACGGCTACAGTGACTGAACTACAATTTAGTTTGGATAAACATTAACTCATGTTTATTTACTGAGTTTTAGGCTTAAGTATGGTTTAAAATACGTTAAAATACTGAGGACCACTCGTAGGCTTATTAACATCTAGATTATAAGCTAAACCGAGATTTTACTACGATATTTTACTACAAATTTAACTAATCTAAGATTTGAACAAATGGCTGCAAACAATAAGATTTAGTACATACTAATCTTTTAGAGTATACGTATTTAACGAGTATGAGTTAATATTTTTTGTCAACCCACGTTGTCCCACTGGTGGGTTTTTACCCAACAAAAAATATCTAGGTCTATGCCTTGTACATCCTTAAATCTTTTTCCGTTACAAATACAACGAAGTGTCTTCTAATTTGATTACAGGTATTCATTCCGCGCCAGCGCTCCGACTCCGCGATTAAAAGTAATTACAAAAGGATTTATCTTAGACTGAATCTACTTTCGGTGCTACCTACCGATACGATTTTTAGACTAGCATAATAAATATTATTATTAACTCATTAAGTCTCAGATTCAGGGTCCTTAGAATACATGAAAATTAAAAATTTCAATGATATCATCATCTACTATCTATAAAAATTAACCCCTATTTCTCCTGGTCCGGCTATAACTTGAGAACGGCTTTACTAATTTCATTCATCTTTTTTCAAATGTTTTCTAATACTTCATAGAAATAAATAAAATAAATAAATAAATAATAAATAATTTTGGACAATCTGTGTGGATTTTTTGCAGGTTACATTAAAAAAAATCAAAAATTGCGTAAAACAGTACACAAACTTAACGACTACCTTTATTATAGACTTTTTTAAAGTAACCTTAGCCCTACCGTTATATACTCTTTGCTAAGCACGTTTGAAATAACGTCTGCCGGGTCAGCTAGTATCATATAAAAACAAGTATAAAAACTTAATCTAAGATTTTTGCTATTATAGTGTGTAAGCCTCACACTGGGGATAATTTCTAAGCATCCCGTACTGAGGGAGGGTTGCGGGTTCAAGTCCAGTCGAAGTCGAAACATTTTGGGATCTTATTAAAAATATTTCTTAAAAATTAATACATTAGATTACATAAACAATTGAATAAAAAATACAAAACTGAAATAATTAAATGCCTACTAATTTTAAACATATTTTTATAAATTTATATCACATAGAAGCAAAGTGCGTGGGCAGACAAATCCAACAAACCCAGACTCGACGTGGTTAAGTCGTTACGTTTAGGAGTTCTTATGTCTACCATCGGTCTCCAACATCAGATCATCGATAGAACCATTACATTGCATTGTCAGCGATTTGTCAGCATTGCCAAATCAGCTCAATTGAGAAAAACAGCAAAATTAAGGAATTGGAAGTCGATTTTCGTTTTCTCAAAACAATCAAATGATTGCTGATGATATTTCCTATACATTTTCGGACTGTAGTTACTAATAACTACATAGCATAAGGAGGTACTGTAGTGGCGCTTATCTATCTCAAGAGAGCGACTCAAATTCCACTAATGAGAGTGTCTATTCGGCTAATCTGTTTTTATCTCACAGAATTCCCTGCTAATGTAGAAAAATAAAGTAATTAGGTACTCAAGGGCTTGGTCTGCGCAGGGGAAATTAAAGGCTTTTATTCTGCGGCTTTAAAGAAAACTTCAGGGCTTGGGGGTTAGGGATAATTTGATTGTGTTGGTGAATGTGTGAAGCGTTAATTGAATTTTATAAAATGCTTTTGAGTTTGTTCTTTGTTGTTTTATATTATAAAATAGAGAATGCCCTCAACTCGAGTGTATTTATTACAGTTACCCATTTTTAGGAGTTCTATGTTCGCCTGTAGCTATGTTTTTTTCTTTTTATCCAATTGTAATTACTAGGTCTAATATGTTTCTTTTATTTGATTGTATTTTTTTTATATGTCAATTATTCTGTCGTATGTACCGATTTGGATGATTTTTTTGCATTTATATAGAGATCCGCGAAACTTAAATAAAACACAGTTAAACACTATTTATAACTAAGGGATGCGAAGTCCATACGTTTATAGTTTTTTTTTATACAATCAAATTATTACTTAATGGGTAGGTACCGGAGAACTTCGTCGTCTTAAACCGTTGAATGATTTTGAACCCAATTAGTTCAGTAGTTTTTACGTGAAAGAGGAACAAACATATACACATCCATTCTCACAAACTTTGACCTTTATAATATTAGTAGGATATATAAAATGCATTTGCGCCGCAATTTTGTAAAAGAACAACAGGGCTACAGAACGACAAAAGAGCGAATGCGGTTAGCGCAGCCCTTACTGAGAGAGGGTTGCGGGTTCAAATCTCGTCGAAGTCGATTTTATTTTGGATCTTATTAAATTTCTAAGAACAACAGATTTTAAGGCCACGCTCTATACAAAAATCTTCACGCCCTTTGCAGATAAAATTACGCATCGTTACCAACAATTTTACAATGCACTGGAGATTTTATAGATTTTAAAACCCCTCGGTTTATCTTGCAAGTCATAAAAATATTTTCACTTTGATATTCCGATATTGAAGAATAATTTCTAGGAATATTTTCGAGTTTTACGAGTTTAAGAGGAGATCTTCTGGGATTTCACATAAAAATAAGAGGTATCTGGTTATCGAATATCTACCCGCGTGTAGCAGATATCTAGCATAGGAATGGTGAATATATTTAGCCATTCTCAAGATGTAATGTTTGTAAACACAAAAAAAATGCCAGAAAATATTATTTATTTTTATCGTGGGTTGAATTGACAATATATGTATTTTGGGTCGAAATAACAATTTTATATACAATTTATTTAAATTGTCATAAAGCCAATTTAATTAAATTGTCTTATAACAAAAAAAGCTTGGGACGAGTTTTGTTCCAACTCGAAAACTAACAACCTAATAAGGTAAAGGTTTCTTGTTCGCTTCTTTACTTTACCTTAAAAAGATTGAAGTGAACAAAAAATCAAAGTGATCACGTTATATCATTGTTTTACTTATGCAATTTTAATTTTGTGACGTGTCCAAGAGTCCTGTAAGGTCTAAATGAAATAAAGCACTTTGAGTTTTGAGTTGAGTTTTGAACATTTGTGGGCATGATGGGTAATATGGGTATTTTAATTACTGAAAAATTATTATAATCGAAATATTTGACTATTTTACTATGAAAACTATCGTAGTTTGACGAATTCATTGCGGATGTAAGAGAGCTAACTACGAACATTAATTTTCTTGGAAGAACACCGACCTTTCATCCTTTTACGAGGGACTTCTTCAGGGTGAGTGCGGTTCGAGCCGCGCGCGTACCGCGTTAGGTTCGTTGTTAACCCGCTTACATCTAAAATTAATAAAAAACTGTTTTATAAATGGAAAAAAGAGACTCATTTGGTGAAACATAAACATAATCTTGCCTGGTGTACACAGTAGGGTTTAAATAATTCGTTAAATAAAAACAACAAAGAAGTAGATGCCCTTTTTTATTATTATTTATTCCTTTAGTGTATTAGTAATCCTAAGTACAAATTAAATAAATTTTTAATGTATAAAAAAACTTTTAAATGCCAGCTTTTATATCATCTAGGACCATAGTGCTTGGGAAGACAAATAAAACGAACCCAAGCTCAACGTGTTTAAATTGTTTCGTTTATGAGTTCCAATGAACACCTTCGGTTTCCATCATCAGACTAGCTCGATGGGACCATGACATTACATTGTCACCGAACATACATACATAAGTATGCCAATTTCAGCTTAATCGTTTAGGGATAACTGGTCTAAAATTGAGTGGCAAGATTTGACCCGAACGTTAAATAAAAGCTTGTTAAAAAGAACAAATTTGGAAGTACCTACAATTTATCAACAAAAGTGTTATCTCCTAATCGGCCACAAAGAACCGAAATAACACTATTAAAACAGTCAAATTAAAAATATTCAACATTCTCTTTTGTTTGATGTAATTCGAAAAATAATTAAGGAACCAACATCGGCGGTTCTACCCCTAGTGCGTAAGGGCTGTTATTCCTTCCATCTTTACGCATACCACAACCACTTTGCATAATTCAAAAGCCCTTTTGAGAAGCTCTTGGAAAAATAAATAGAAATACTTTAGCATACGCTAACAGAAAATATTTCGCTTGGAACTAAACTAACACAAACACAATTTCATAGCTCGGAATAAACAAAAGGTAGAGAGTAAACTGGCCGTTAATAATAAAAAATATTCTGAAATTAAATGATAACCCATGGGCGATCAGTTTGGGACAGAACGTTGTCAAAGTTGATATCTAACGTCAAATTGCTAAAGGGCTCCCGCGGACACACTATTGAAATGCCACGCGACCCGACTGCATTGATTTGAATCTACTTGTATCAATTTTCGTGACCAAGTTAGACGCTACGAAATGTCCGGTGGTTACCCGCTACAAATTGTCGGGTGTTTACCCGACATTTTGTAGCATCATCGGATGTTGATAATGTGATTCTGTTCATAGAAAATTTATGGAATTAGGTAGATTCAATTACATATTTCCGGCTTCATACATTTCGAGTGTGGGCAAAATGCGATAGATAGTTTAAGACAAAATGCGAGCTTGAATATTTTTTTTTTCTTTTATCGCTGTAGGTAAATCATTATCATAGTATAATTTTCAACCGACTTCGACAAAATGAGGGGTTCTACGTATGTTCTGCTGTATGTATGTTTTTTTTTAGATCTGTCGATTTCTCTATCATTTTATGGACCGATTTGATTGATTCTTTTGTTGTTGTATAGAGGAGACTCCGAGGTGGTCCCATAAAAAATTATTCCCTAGGAAATAGTATTTATCCCGCAAAACTAAAAAAACTGTTTAAAACTAAGGAATTTGAAAACAGTTTTAAATTTTTTTATAACAATAAAATTATACCTAATTTACTACTAACATGCCTGTGTATATTTTTCTTAGGCATTGCCATGTCACGGTACCTACTCGCTACTGAAAATTCTCATTTACGAAAATAAATAAAACCGATCGTTACTAATCTGAGCATTCATTTTTGGATGTTTAAGCTAGAATGTTTTTGGAAGAACTGCCAAAGTCAATATGACATGAGTTATTTTTCCAAAAGATTGGCTGCAGCTGTCAGATTTTTTTTCATATATCATAGATAACATATACCTACCTAGATAGAAGTCGGGCGGTATTAAATGGACGAAAAAATAAAGTTTCAAAACGAGAAGTTTGAAACTTCTCGGTTGAAATTGAATTTTTAAAAGCTTTAATTTTTTCAGTACTTTTGTATAATCATTTCGGAGTAGGTACTTTCTTAAAAGCAGTCATCGTGCCTGTTACCAGCTTAGCAGGCGTAAGAGATGTTAAACTTTGATGACGACTTCGAAGACCTGCACTTACATCAACTGGCTGTTTTAAAACATAGCGTTTTAAAACAGCAACATCAAAATGTAAACCCAGTAATAATAATTATCACATATAAACATAATTATTCGTGATTAGTAAGCATGGTACATTTCCCATTATAAATTCGGGCGACAAAATAATTTCATGCATTGTTTATGGCGGCCCAAAACCTGACTCTCGTCACAGCATAGAGGAATGGTAGTTGGGTCACAAATAAATAATACCTCATAATTTATAAAAGTGTGTACAATTTATACGGCATCCTAGCCCCAAAGAAAGCAAAGCTTGTGTTATGTTTTACCTGAACATCATGATATCAGACCATACACGACCATACACTGCTGGACTCGTCTCGTCTCCTCATACGACGCCAAAAATTGCGACGAATTTGTTTGTATGTGCTGCTGGTATTCTTCGTAATCTATAATATATTGTATATTATATTAAAATGAACACCTATTTTTCCTGGTCCGGCTATAACTTGAGAACGGCTTCACAGATTTCGTTCATCTTTTTTATAATGTTTTCTAATAGTTCGTAGAAGGCTCATACATTAAAAAAAATTGTAAAATTGCGCAGAAACTAAGAAAATTTAAGAAAACTTAACGACTACCTTTAGTACCAATTTTTTTTAATGTAACCTTAACCCGAGCGTTACATACTCTTTGCTAAGCACGTTTGTAATAACTGTCAGTTGTTTGACAGTTTCAATTGAATGACAGGACAACGTCCGTTGGGTCAGCTAGTAAATAAATAAATAGCGGAAATATTACTAAATTGTACCAGCTGAAACTACTTAAGCTGTGCACGTTGGCTTGTCATGGTTTAAGCCCCTAATCTGCCCCTAAGTTATGTGACCTGATCACGCTACCTTGATGAAGCTATTCCTGTAACTTTGTTTGACCGGATTATATAGCTTTTTGTGCCACCCATAAAGCCTAATAAATGTTTGTTTAGAATAAATTTATGGCAAACAAAAACTAAACCACTTTTGACCTTTTCTTGGTGGAAAAGAAAATATTTTGCAAAGGTCGTGGAAAAGATCGTGCTTCAACATAACTTGAGTTTAAAATATGCGCTACATTTTCTCCCTTAATCTATACGATGACGCTAATGTCACAGTGTGACATTCAGATTATTTGCTGACACCCAACTTCACATTAAAAATACGTAAAAAACTGGGCCACGTTATTTTTATTTCTGATTTCTAAAGTAGTGAAAATAAAATCGCTACCACATAATTTAAATAAAACAAAATATGGTGAAAGAGGTATCTATAGAAAGTGATAACGCACATCAGAACATAATTCGAGGTACAAGGCCATAGCTTAACGCATAGCCCTGGCGAGTTCCCCAAATATAAAACACGTAGTTTATTTCATCAACATCAACCTTTATTAGTCCTGGACATAGGCACCCTAATGAGCGCCATAGCGCTCTTTCTACAGCTTGTCGCATCCGTCATCATCTACCTGTAGAGGAAACTTTAGCAGTTCTTCATCCCACCTGGCCGGAGAACGTCCCCTTAAATTAATACTAAAGTCAGAGTTTAACATTTAAAAGAAAACTGCACAGCATACCAAGACACTCTAAACTCCGTGTACATTTATGCCAACACCGGATTTCCTAATTCCCGGCAGGTGCACCCGTTAATCGAGTTGCTTGAGCAATGTCGGGACGTATCGATCGGCCGATTGATCGAATTATGAAGCACCGTGAAACCTTTTAGTGGGCAACTAGGGGCTTGTCTGGAACCTGGGATACGTGGATTATAAAACTAGGTACAGGATTTTTTCTTTTTATAAGGCTCAATTCACACTGGGATGGCAGCGGCCGGCCGTCGTGGCATGGCGTCGCGTGCTGGACCGCGCTGACAAGACCCGTGGCTGCAAGAGGCGGCCGGTAGCTGCGCTACCTTTTTGAAATTTTTAAACGATAGGTACAACACACAAATAACTTTTATAAATGGAAATAAATACATAAATTTTTATTATGTAAAAAACCTTTTAAATACATGCTTTTATATCACGAAAGTGCTTGGGAAGACAAATCAAACGAACCCAAACGTGGTTAAGTAGTAGGAGTTCCTATGGCCACATTCGGTAACCATCATCAGACCAGGTCGATGGTACCATGACATTGCATTATCACCAAACATACATTAGTAGGCCAAAAATCAGCCCAATCGGTTAAGGATAACTGTTTTAAAATTGAGTTGTAAGATTTGACCCGAACAAACATACATTGCAATTTAAATAAAAGCTAAATATAAAAATAAAAATGAATTACGTTTATTCTGTACACAGGGTAAAAATAGTTTAGCTTAGATATTTTTAATAATATAAATATATAATTTAAATAGGTGGAGATAATTTTATCGCAAGTAAAGAGTTATACCCAATTTATTTTTAAAAATTATTCAGAATATTATGGCAGGCAAAAAGCAGTCTAATAATTCACGAATCATTGAACCATCATTCTTATTAATATTCTAGGAATCGACCATTTTCTTTAGCAGTAAAATCTAAAAGTCTTGTGGCAATGTTTCTTCGAAATCTTTTATTTGCTAAAACAAAATTTAACACTTTTAGAAATTCGTGGAATTAATTATTAGATACTAGCAGCTGCCCGCGCCTTAACCCACAGTTTATTGAGATAAAAATTTGCCTATAATGTTATTCTAGGTTCCTAACTATACCCATACCAAACAGCCCAATCAGTTCAGTAGTTTTTGCGTGAAAGAGGAATAGACATCCATAAATCCATCGTTACAAACTTTGACATGTATAATATGAGGTTAAAGAAGCTATAATTCTCATAAAAACTATAGAAAAGCATTTACAATGAGAATAAGTTAGTCGTAAATAATGTTTAAATTACCTCTAGGACTTACTTATACATAGTAGGATCAGTGGCACCTCATCTTAATACCGTCAAATTCAAATTAATGAGATATCGTATCAAAAGAGTACTTAGTTAGCTTTAGCAATTTCATGTTATTAATTGAATTATGTTATTAAGGTCGAACGTTATTTTGTTGTAGAGTGGAATTGACATTAATTCGAAACACAGGTACTCAGCGTTTCATTTACTCTCAATCACTACATAGTATAAAACAAAGTCGCTTCCCGCTGTCTGTCTATACCTATGTATGCTTAGATCTTTAAAACTACGCAACGGAATTTGATGCGGTTTTTTTTAATAGATTGAGTGATTCAAGAGGATTTTAGTTTATACTTTATAAATTAGGATCAGCATGAAATATTTTGTTTTGTTTTCTCTACACGTCCTGTTAATATTGATTTTCTGTATGCACATAAGTTGTTAAATAGTCAAGTTATACCTAGATGTATACTATTTAAATTTAGTGTATTTTGTGATTATTTTATGTTTTGTACATCTCAATAAATAAAATAAAAATTAATTTAACTGCAGACTGTTGCAAACACAAAAGTAAATCTATATAATTATATAAAAATTAACCCCTATTTCTCCTGATCCAGCCATAACTTGAGAACGGCTTTACCGATTTCATTCATCTTTTTTTAATGTTTTCTAAGACTTTTTACGAAAGGTTTTAAAGTAAAAAAAAAATAAGACAATTGAAATTTATGAAAACTGAACGACTAACTTTATTAATGTAACCTTAACCCCAGCGTTAT
This sequence comes from Eupithecia insigniata, assembly GCA_947859395.1. Taxonomy (NCBI): domain Eukaryota; kingdom Metazoa; phylum Arthropoda; class Insecta; order Lepidoptera; family Geometridae; genus Eupithecia; species Eupithecia insigniata. The sequence goes on along the minus strand of OX402009.1, from coordinate 4,204,871 downwards.
GTACTCTTTGCATTTGAAGTTTGAATTTAATGACAGGACAACGTCTGGCAGGTTAGCTAGTAAAGTAATTTTTGATGTATCTTGCAATGGAATGGAACTCAGTTAATCAATTGGGTCGACATTCATTTAAACCGTAGTTTAAATTAATGTCAACCCAATTGACCAACCAGGAGCAGGAAATTGCATTCTAAATCTGATTATCATCTCAACCAATCGCAAAGCTCTTCTTGATAATTGAATGCAAATGGAACGCATAATGAAGCCTGCATGGTACCTTCAAGAGAAACTGTCACTGTTCATACTTTCAGTAATGTGCTAGTTAACTAAGTGTTCTGAGATTTTGCAGGAAGAGGTTAAGAGGTGGACAGAATGAGAGCGGTTTAAGTGACAAAGCTAGAAAAAAAAATGATGAACTGAGAAATATTGTTAATAATATGACGACCGATGTGGCGCGGCGGGCGAAGGTCCGCCTGCGACGCAGAAGGTTGCGGGTTCGATTCCCGCCTTGGGACAAATGTTTGTACGATCTGCAAATATTTGTCTCCGGTGTTCTGGTATTTTCTATGTATAGTAAAAAATATCTATCTATGTAATATATTGTATTAAGTATATCAGTCATCTAGTACCCATAACACAAGCTCTGCTTAGCTTGGGGCTAGACGATGTTGTGTGCATTGTCCAACATTATTTATTTATTTATTATATTCTCAGGTGCGTTTCTTAATAAATACACTCGTGGACATATTTATAGGAACGCAAAAAAAGAGGTAGAATAAAAAAAAATATGATCTCGTTCCCAAGTGTATGATTTTCCTATGACCAAGGTAATGTTAAACGATATCAGCAGACTGGAGAGTATACCAGACGTCAAGGATAAGATCAAAAAAGAGTAACAACAGAAAGGGACGATAGATTACATGTAAACAATGTTCTCAGAAACTACACTGCGACTTGTCCCGCGGTACGAAACTAGCTACAGGCATATCGACAAGTGTAACAGTTAGCATCAAAATGATAGGAAGAAGATTAAAGGCAGCTAGTATAGCCGCGTACTTTACCACCACAGACCCATTGCTCACCAAAGGTCATCGAATAGCTCGGTCCAGCTCGATCCTACCTTAATTGGGATCGTCATCATCCTAATTACGGTAGGATCGAGCTGGACTCTGGACTTGAAGAAAATTACTCTTTGAGTCCAGATTCTGTCATAAGGCAGTTCATAGAAGAACCAAGACATGAAGATGACCCGGAGAAAGACACGTTCAGTGTAACATTGTTGGAAGAGAGCCTTATGGTGGAGAGATTTGCCTCAATTTTTTGTGTTCCCCTAAATATGTCCATGAGTGTAGTTGGCGTATGAGCAGGCATTAAATGGTCCTTTTAGGGTGATTTGTTGCAGTTTAGCCACAAGCTCAGGTTTACAAAACTAGATTATTATCGTGAGTAAAATGATGTCCTAGAAACAAGTTTACGAAAACAATCAGATGACGCTTTACATATCGTGAAACTAATAGATTATAAATCATTTGACGACCTTTGCGACGCGGCGGGCGAAGGTCCGCCTGCAACGCAGGAAGATGCGGGTTCAATTCCAGCCCTGGGACAAATGTTTGTAAGATCTGCAAATATGGGTGGGTGTTCTGGGTATTTTCCAAAAAAATATCAATCTGTGTAATATATCGTACCAATTAAGTATATCAGTCATCTATTACCCATAACACAAGCTCTGCTTATCTTGGGACTAGATGATGCTGTGCGGAACGTCCACCATGATAACAATAAACATAACACCACGTCTTCAGCTTGCCGCATCTTGCATCTGCCTGTCTTTTGCAAGTCATCATCCCACCTGGCCGGAGGAAATAGAATTCATTGTCATTAAGAATGATTCAGTTGCTGACGTCATGAAATTGAAAGTAAAATTTGCAGAGCCATGGCTAAAAGAAGAAGAAGAGTTTTTGGATTTCTGGGTTAATTCTTAAAAATAATGTAGCTATACCTAGAACAAACGAGTGTTTTAATTACAACTTTATAACAATTAATCCAAAAAAAGAGGAAAGCGTGGAAAAAGTATTCTGGTTCCAAAACTCTATAACCTGGGTAAGACCTCACCCCGCTAAAAGATATGCAAGTAGGTCGAGCCGCGGGCATGACAAATAGTGTTGAGGGTTAGCATGGCAACAGTTGTACTGCGATCTACGTTACATAAACTATAAGGGTTCCGTACGTGAGGATCCACTCTCTGATGTCAATTTGTTTGAAGATATTAATTTACATAGCGATGCAATATTGTACGTACGATAAGAACGAGTACTGTTGAACAGTTTCAGTCGTATATCAATTTCAATAGTTATGCTCGATCTTGTAGAATTCAGCACTGTTTTGTGCTACGAAGAGGATTAATGAATGAATACGATATTGTTATGAAACTGTGTGTGTATGGTTCAGATTCAGATTCAGATTCAGATCCTAAAATAACAATTTATCAAAAGAGTTAGGTATATTTTACATAAGGATTAAATGTCCAACTCCTTAGACAGAAATTGAAAAAGTTATTTTGTATTATTGACGATTTTTCCATTGATAAACTTTAGAAAATTTTAAGTTATTGCATGCTGTTCTCTCTCAAATATTTTTGCATACTGACTACGGTAATGTGGTCGTGTAACACAAAATGTATTTTCCTGTTACCTTTCAAAACACGATATTTTACAAGATTGTTGACAAATTGGGAATAACGCCCTCAAGCATTGGCTATGCATTTGAAACCAAGAAACTCTTTATAATGTTTTAAAATAAAAACAAATTTTAGAGTTTTGTTATATAAAATGTACAGAACTATACGCAAGAACATTACTCTCACTTGACTCGTTTATACTTTTTTCAGCAAATAAATGGTGTTCCGTAACAGTTGATAGTAGTTTTAAAACGAATAAAACTTTCCTAAAACATGTTAACATCATTTCATTTCGTTGTTTTTACGGCTGCTTTGTTTTATATTCGAATAGACTACCTACTCAAAAATGAATTGTTAGGAAAAAATCAAACGTGCTTAGGTGCAATATTACTTTCAAAATTCAAGTTATTTGCGAGCATGTGTAAAGTTCTACAAATAAGACGATTTCCAAAAAAAAAACCTTGGATTAGAGCTCATACATGGGAAACTTTGCAGAAGATTAGGTTGTCATTGGAATGTCATGTCAAACAAAAGATCAACTTCAACTTCTTTTTTAATGGCGCCGCTTGGAATTCAAAGATCTAAAGGGGATCTAAAGGTTTTTTTCTGCCATTGTGTCAAACTATGCAAGGTCACTTCAGGTACTATGCCATTTTTCAAAATTTAGTATTCGTTGTATTTTATACAAGTGCGTCCACTGATCCGCACCGCACGAAGCGGCGCGTTTGACTATAGCACATGCCGGCGAGGAGCAACTATTCCGATCATTGGTCGTTCGATCATTGGATCCTCATGAGGGTCATGAGGATTATTGGATAGTACTGGGGGATCTGTACTAAGATCCCAAAGGGGATTAGGCACTTAATAGTTCGAACAGACTGAAAAGAGGACTTTATGACTTTGGTATGTGCTAAGATCAAACAGTTTAAAGTTCCGTAGTATTTATGTGAAATTAAATGTCATTAACTGCGTGAACCTCTATGCTTTCGGACACTGCTGACATGCATTAAATCTCAAGCGTCCGCACCAGACGCCATTTATTGATTTCTAATTGTATGATAAATAGGGGATTTTCTTTTTGGACTTGCAGGTTAGGTTGTCTAAGTTTTTGGAAAACTTTTTGGGTTACCTTGTCGCATTGTACGCATTGGGCCAACCGCTTTTCAAATCTTTGGGCAACTAATCAGCGGCCAAAAACTAGCTGGAAGCCGTTCTTAAATTCTCAATTTGGTTACAACCAGCAAATTATCTTTACTGTACAAAAAATAACAAGCTAATAATTGTACTTACACCTGAAATTGCTTTAGCTTAACCATTTAGCAGGTGGTTTCTTACAACTGTTGGCAACACGAGCTCCAGACTTTAAATATTAATGAAACACTTTACAATCGCTATAAAAGTGTAGATTGGGTTTAACCGGTAAATAAAGTGTACGAATTAAAAGTTAACGGGTATTTTTATAGCTACTTTGAAAGTTTAATAACAAATCTAGATGACTTTCAACGTTATTTTAGACCTACATACTTTCAATGAGGATAAGTGCTTTCACGGCAGTAGTTATTTTCTGAAAAGTTTTGTTAGCGGTGGTGGATTTTTGATGGTTTTCAAAGGAAATTGAAATTGAGCGCACCGAAATGTTTCAACATTTATTAATAATTTGATTGTTTAGAAAAAACTAAAAACTGACTTCAAATCCCTTATTTTTACACTGTTTTTAATGTTTTGCGGTATAATTACTAATTTCTCAGGAGTAAAATTATATAATATGCATAAAAAACATTAGAACATAGAACCTCCTCCTTTTTTCGAAGTTATATAAAACCTGAAGACTGTCATAAATCCGCTTCCGATACCGCTCCCATTGTCCATCGCAAACGCACCCTAAAGGCACTCCCTGTCCGTAAGGAAGATGAGCATTAGGTACAATGCGCAGTCTGTAAAGACAGCTTCGTCTAAAATATTAAACAAAAAACTGCAGCAGAATTCTCTAAAACGAATCTCGTGACAATCATGTCACATTATAGGCGACTGCTCGTCAGTCCGAGAGCGCACTTTTTTAATTTTAGCCTTTTTTCCTCTGGTATGAATCGGAGACATTTTTAGGCAAATTTTTTGCTGTCGGTTATTTAATTGCGATCAAATCGATCATGGAGCGCCATTGTAACCTTATGCTCACAAACGAATCTTGGAATATTACATTTCAGATGAATGTTCACGTTTTACCTACATTATAAAGAATCGACGTACTTTCGAGCGTTGAGAGTAACAACTCATCAAAACTCTTACCTAACTCTCTCACCTTATTATGCTACATTGTGTGTAATCAAAGCCAACAAACAAGCTTAGAGTGGCTAGTATGAGTTTGCAATCAAAACAGAAAATATTAGTATCGGTAGTAACTACTAACGCGGACTTGTCAAACATGTCAAAGTTGTACTTGGTACTTGAATGCAACAAATCACTCATAATCGTTAGAAAACTATAATCGAGTTCGTTGGATGGAAGCAGCACAGGACCGCTATTTGTGGCGTCGTATGGGGGAGGCCTATGTCCAGCAGGGGACGTGTATGGGCCGATATGATGATGATGAATCGAGTTCGTATGAAACTATTGGATTGCTGAAACTATGAAAAGTACTTCCTCTTAGTTAAGAAAGGTGCTAAATGTATCAAATTAGACGAAAACTTTTAAAGTTTTCATGAACTATGCAAAACCCAATATAAGGCCTCAGAAACCTGGTAATGTTAAATGGTAAACTCCGTTGTTCGTACAAGGCCTCAGAAACCTGGTAACGTTAAATTGTAAACTCCGTTGTTCGTACGGTATCGGTACGAAACCGGTTAATGCACGAGTACCGGTTAAACCCGGTTAGAACCGGTCCGTCACAGCTCGCGACGCTGATATATCGACGCGGAGTTGCTGCTCTGAATTTAGGGTTACATTGAACAATGGCGTGTGGATTAAGGTACAGAAGAAACTTCAGGTTACTTAATTACTCCTTTGGATCAGTAACCCGAAATATGTCTTGGCCTCCGATATAAGAAATTGGCATTTTGTCTGTCCTGTGCGATTTCCCGCTAGTCCTTCGGTAACTCTCACAGGCTCTAAGGGGGTCTAACAGAAAATTCAGCAGTTTATGTGCATAATTCAAACTCCTTCACTGCGTTAGCCCGTCCGCCACCCTCCACAGCATTACACTTCCACTGCTTAATGTGGCACCCCAAACAAGGGGATTTTTTCCATAATCACCATGCTTGGCAGGCGGATTAGTGATCGCAGTTAAGTTGTTAAAAATACCCTTCCTCTGGTACGTCCACCCGTGAGTCGACATTTACGACATCCACGGTTTGAGTTGGAACGGCCGCGACTCCCATGGCGCGGCGCCACGCACCCAATCGTGGGGGTCATGGCAAAACCCCCTCGTTTTAAGGAGGCATGTTATGGATGTAATATCTGTGCTGATGAGGACGATGCTTATAACTTAACCCATCCAGCATAGAACATTAGTGGGACTAGTTTACGACAACTAACGTGTAGCTGAACGCTGTTCTTGGATGTAAAACGGGTTAAATGTATCGCAGCAGCCAAATACATATCTGTTGCTGTCTCGTTGCTGGATCGATTGCTTTGTGAACTGCGTTTATCGTTCAATTTGCCAAGTATTGCTCAAATTGATTTGAACCGTTGCGCTGTACTTAAAGCAGAAGTTTCTAAGAAAGTTTCTAGAAATGGGGTGCTATGAACTTAAATTAGTCTTCAGTATAGGTAAGGAACGTAGACGTTTATAAATAAACAGACTAGTCACGTGCAAGTCTGACTCGCACCGAGAGTTCCGTATATGTTTATATTTAAAAAATAAATATTTATATTCTGAAAGGAACTACGTCTTTTAGGTTGTTTTTGCTTTACTTGTGCATTTAATGACATTGCTTCTAGCATAATTATACGAATAAGACTCATAGATGAGCGGTACCTTGCAGAGACTAAGATCCAAAGTCTCGATCACCGCCGCAAGGTTGCTTGTCTCTCGATCTTTTATAGGATACATTTCGGAGAATGCTCCCAGGAACTTCATGACCTGATTCTACCATCTCCTTTCCACTCCAGGACAAGCAGACGGACGGCACAATACCATCCTTATCAGGTGGATATACCATCCACTCGTACAAAGCGGTTTTCGTCCACCTTCATCATTCGCACCGCTAAGGAATGGAACTCGCTGCTTGCTTCAGTTTTTTCCGGAGAATTACAATCTGGGTCTCTTCAAGACAAAAGTGAACAGGTGTCTTCTAGACCTTCTTGATACAACATCGGCCACATGATCACTTTCCATCAGGTGAGATAGATTTTTTCACAGCTCTAAGGGATTGCAGACCTGAGTAGGTATTTTACCTATGTATATTTTAACTTTATACCTTCACGCATTCCTCAGAAAAAAAGGTCATGACAGGAAGACAGAAGAACAACAAAGTCCTACAACCCGATCCTTTAATCTTTAGAGATACCAAATAAATAGTAAATGTGGCGAAAAAACTAAATGAGGTCTGTAATTCTAAACATATTTTTAGTGCTCGCTGTACTTAAAAAAACACGTTAATCCATGCCTTTTGTGAACTTTGTCATTCACCAAAAAACCTTCCTTCATTACAAACAAGGAAATACAACAAATTTTTTCCGTTAACGTAGCTTTTATACTTATTAAATATTAAACCCTGTTCTCTGATTATAAAATATGTAAAATGCACTGCTCCCTATTGTGTTTGATCTCGAGCCCAGTGTAATACCAGTCTGTGAATATCTGCCTACGTATACTAGTTGAAAGTCACAGAGCTTAGGAAAAGCTAGGTTACTTTATACAGAAAACTTCTATAGTCGGGTACTAACTCGTACTTTATGGGGCGTGATGTACCATTCGTAGCGAGGATGATACTTTACGTCGTCTGCTAAAGTCCATCTCGATGCTAGCGCTTCTTTCTCCGTACTGACTGCACGAACGCTCGCTGTGTAACACGTTACATTACGCCCCGTTACGCCAATCAGTACCCATTTTGCGTGCCTGTCAGATTACCTTATGTCATTCTGTGACGAAACCACTGTATTATTTTAAATTGAATTCATTTAATTTAATTTGTATTGACTAAATCTAGATTTAATCTGACTTTTATGCGATATTTGTAATTTTTCTTATTGTATTATTTAATTTTAATTAGTTAGTGTAAGTGGTTGTATAACCGTTCTAAATAAATAAATTTGAATTGAAACTGTCAAATTTAATCGATTAATTTAGCAGAATATGACCCTTGATAGGAAGCATTATAAAACAAGAAAAGCGAAAATTGCGGAACTCTTCGATCATCGATACGACCTAGATTTCGGGTAGCGCACTAAATACGTCTACGTAAATAAAAGCGCTCTTGAAACGTGAGCTCTTATTTTGTTTATTTCGCTTGAGACACAGCAAATGTAAACACGTGTCAAAATACCGCAATCTGTCATAAAATTTTGAGTAAAATTACCGATTTCAAACACCATTTCATAATAAAATTCTAAGAAGCAAACATACACGAAACAAAACAATGTAGCTCGCAAGTCAATATCAGGAAAAATTGTTGTACTGTATTAAGTTTTTGTATTCAAAGTTAACCGAAATGTACCTATCCACGGGTATTTCTATATATTTTTTTATAGTTTTGATTTATCCTTTGTTTCACGCTGTACACCCATTGCCGTGATCGTACGATAAGAAGATCGTAAAATTACGTGACCATTTCAAAATTTACGTAGTTTTTGAATCATAGATTTCATACTTAATAAAATATATATTTCAAAATTCGAATAAATTACCTTCCCTCTCATATCTCTGAAGTTCTCACTTCGCAGTAGATACATACATCTGAAATGAACCGTTTGTAGATATTCATCAGTTATCGAAGTATCTTACTTGGTACCTATAGTTGTATAATAGTTTGATAAAAATAAGAAACCCTCGGCGCGCGTGTAACTTTTTTACCCGACTACCGAAGGGCGAGGGTTATTTATAGTAGACTAGCTGCTTCCCGCGCCTTCGCCCGCGTTTTATCGGGATAAAAAATAGCTATATGTTATTCCAGGTCCCAAATTATACCCATGCCAAATTTCAGCCTAATCGGTTCAGTAGTTTTTGCGTGAAAGAGTAACAAATATTCATACATCCATACAAATTTTGACATTTATAATATTATAGTAGGATAGACTTTTATTTGACCACAATCTCACCTGATGGAATGTGACGATGAGACCGAGGATAGTGTATCACGAAGGTCTGAAAAACACTCTTGTGTTGAAGAGACCCAGGTTGTAACTTTTGTGTATTTGTGTTTTTTTATATCTTGTTTTTTAGTTTTTGAAAACGAGCCGTGGTACAACTTACCTAGGTAATAACACTCGAGACCGGGATACGGGCCCATTAAGTGTGCTAACGTTAGATAGCCAAGTATTTTTATGGCAGTTTTTCGTTCGACCAGTTGGACTGACAATAAAAAGTACATTTATGAAGATACTAGCTGTTGCCTGCGCCTTCGCCCGCGTTTTATCGGGCTAAAATATAGCCTATATGTTATTCCAGGGTCCAAACTATACCCATACCAAATTTCAGCCTCAGCTGTTCAGTAGTTTTTGCGTGAAAGATTAACTAATATTTATCCTTACAAATTTTAACATTTATAATATCAGTAGGATCAGAAAATGCTCGTAGTTATCTACAGTGGAGTTGCAAATTCTATACAATTTCTTTCAATGAGTAAAATTCTATTTCAATGTTATATCCCTTTTTTGCTGACTAAATTTTTTTGCACCTACGCTACGTTTACTTTTGTCTCTCTTGTTGGTCAGTTAGGTATTCCATTTACGAGTTAAACTTTTTGTATGTAATAATCTAGGTTAAAAATTAGGTGGTGGATGAATGAGTACGATTCAGCGGTGGTATCATTGATCAAGATACTCGCCACCTTGGCCGTCGACCTTGATCGACCTTGATTGGTGGTAATTATGTACCTTTTGTTTACACAAATAAAACTTTTTATTTTACAAAAAAAATCTTATAATTTATTCCACTCTCTTATTTACTGTCGGTACCTAGTTTGACAGATAATCTTACCTATTCGATTTTTATGCTAGACAAGCTTTACTTATTCGATTTTTTTATGACACTCAATTTTGTTTACTAAGAAGTTGTAATAGATTTTGTTATTTTTGCTCAATATTTTGTATTATGCTTACAACAGATCTTAATCTACACATCAACAGATCTTAAAGGCGTCTAAATGACTTTATTTTTGTAATCAGAATATTCAATAGATTTTTGTTCTTCTTTTTGCTAATTGGTTTTTCCTGCGGCATTACAAGCATTTTTCCGTGTTAAAAAGTAAGTCAAATTGAGTAAATACTAGTGAACTATAATTTATTACTTTTTTCGATTGGTAGGTAATTTTTCATGGAAAAATAATCTACAATAATCTTCGTTACATACAAGGTATGCTAGCTAGATAAAAATCGAAACGTATGAAGTCTCCATATTTTTTAAGTCGACAGAATCGCATCAGTATAGTAGTGTACAGACATCAGTATATCATTAAATCTTCATTCACTCACCCGTTAAAATAGGGAACTTCAAAGTTGATTACGTACCAAACAGCAAATAATAGTGTAGACGGGGTATAACAATTCTTAGAACAGAATTGTTAATAATTAGTTAATATTAAACGCAAACTGGTTTACTGGTAGTCTATGCACTTTTTCTAGTTGATATCTTAGCTATGGGGAACGTTTCATTAATTTACTTTGCAATTTTTTAAATGAAAAGTTCCATCCCATTAACCTTTTATAAGAACCGGATTAAATGAATAGATCACCTTGTCTAAACAATACAGTAGAACCACTGGCTAGCAAGATTTACTCAGTTCAACTGTAGGAGATCCCAGCATGTCTGATCTCGACTCCGCAGGATTACCTGCCAGACATGCTGTTTTTAATTAAAGTAAAATGCTTGTTAATTCGAACTTTGCATTTTTTTGTTTATTGTTGTTTATTGCTTGTGAAAATAATTAAGTTTACACAAGATATATTACATATTTGTTATACATACCTACTTGTGTATTTCGAATAAATAGAGTTTTGACTCTTTCGTTAATTATTGACACTGTCCGTACGTAAACACTTTTATTGCCCATGATGTATTATACTGGTCTACAGGCCCATAGACTTACGGCGCGCCCCTGCGAGTTGCATCCGCACCACTAAGGCTGGGCAGTTAAAGCGATATATACTAACACCTTTATTGCCCACGAGGTATTTGCTCATATACCGATTGTTGAGAGTCATCGCGCACCTACGGGTCGTACCGTCGACTGATGCGCAGACAGCGAGAACGTTAAAAACTAGGAACAAGTATGACAGAAAACATTCAATGCATCGTGTTCTTCATCGCTATATTTGTAGCACTTTTACGAGCCTACGAAACTCGTAGCACTTCTACGAGTCTATGAAATTCGTAGCACTTCTACGAGCCTATGAAATTCGTAGCACTTCTACGAGCCTATGAAATTCGTAGAACTTCTACGAGCCTATGAAATTCATAGCACATCTAACAGCCTACAAAATTAAAAGGCAAAATTAATAAAAAACTAAATTATTTCAGGAAAAAGAAATAAACAATTTATTATTCTTCCATTAAATTTGAAAATAAAAGGGATAAATTTGTACAATATCCTGCAAATACCAGCTGGTCAATGACGCTGAAAAATTCGAACGCGTTGCCAAAATGTTTTCGTAAACCTACTCAGAATCCAAACTAGTGCTCAATTGTGCACCACAAATTCTGTTTTCAGCGCACGTACTATTGAAAACTGAAACCAAACCAGATTTACTCTTATAGCAAGCATATAGGGTTCAATATCCAGTGGAGGTGTTGGCAGAGATGCAGTAGCGTTAGATCTTGCAAAAATCCTATTCTTATCCTGTATCAGACAGCTGTAAGTCGCTGAATTTCATTGCAGTCGCGAATTTGTGGTTTGTGACTCAAATAACGTTGTATCTGAATGTTGTATCTATTTGTATTATAAACTAAATCAGATTGATAAATAATTTATTCTTCTTTAGAATGGGAACATTAATTTTGGAGGCTGTACAGGCATACACATTAGCAGCTTGATTAAAACAAAGCCGCTACCCTTATTCTAATTATTTTTATCTCTCTAGTTAATTATTCTAATAATAAGATTGCAAGAACTAATCATTTGCACTCGACTAGAGGTAGAATAATGTAGGTACTTTAAATAATGGGAAGAAGCTGTCCTCATATAACAAGCTACATACATTGAAGCTACTACACGATAAAAATTTCTAGCTCGGTTTGTAATTAATATTTTTATTAGATTTATTTTGTACTTATTTTGTTTAACCTTCCCACGCTGGCCGGCGGCCGGTCGGCTTCAAGCGGAGAAGAGCAAGCTTGACCTCGTTGGTTATGCACGTTAGGTACGCTTTGTCTTGTGTTCGTCAACTAGACGTGGTAAACTAAATCTGAAACTGAACCCACAGCCCCGTTATTTAACTCGGAGAATCGCCTTTTTTCATACATACGAGGAGCCCAGGTCTATCCTTACGCGCAGATATATGCTGAACTTTAGATGCAGTTTTATACTGAAAAGGTTGATGACTGGTATTTAAGTAGATAACCTTATTGGCCACGAAAAAATCTACAATTCAACTGTAATTAGGTAGTATTCTAATTTCCATGATCACGGGCCATATAGTGACCCGGTCCTTTGGGAGGCATGCGTGGAGCCGAAGCCAACAGCACAGAGGCCCTTTATGAGAATTAATCTAAAGGCGAGAGCTACACATAGCGGATATCATCCTTGGTTGCACAATATGATACACCCGAAGATGATATCCGCCAGGTGTAGAGACTATTGCAAAGGAAAATGAAAATAACAAAAAAGCCATGTTATTGTGGTGAATGGATGGACTGGGTAATTGGGCTATGGGGGAAACTATGGACGCCTGCCATAAACATACTCTCAATACTGTTACAAGCGGCAGACGGTGGCTTGCCGAATGCTGGACGGGTTCCTCAAAATGTTGGCATAAATGCCGGTAAAGGAACAACATCGGTGCAAACGACTAAGGAGTGTCAAGAGGTGCGGCCCCGATTTCACCATCACGAAGACACGTGAGCGGGCTTCCTCGTTATCACGCCATTAGACACTTCCACCCCCGAGTCTACATCCTAAGATGCATCTCTCGCGACTCCACTCAGACCGGCCAATGAAGGCAAGCAAGAGGTGGGGATCTGGTTCTCTTGGGGTACCAATCCGCAAGCGGAGACGAGAACCAGGAACTTCCCCGGGAGCACTCGGTATACCCGTGGTGTCGCTACTCACCAACAGCTCGCCACAAGCTGCCCTGCAGGTGTATTCTAATTATTGTTATTGTAGAGATTTTTGGGATAGTTATGGATCACTCCCAAAGATCGCCACAACATCCTTCTAATATTATAAATTTGAAGGTAACTCTGTCTATCTGTCTGTCTACCTTTTCACGCCTAAACGGCTAAAGGGATCTTAATGAAATTTGGTAGGGAGGTAGATAGTATCCCGGGGCCGGACATAAGGTACATAAAAAGTGCGTGCGAAGCCGCGAGCAGCAACTATTAACTCATAAAAAAGAAATTATTTAATTGGACAAATTGATGGGATGGGACCGAGATCGACCAATCATCGGCGTCTTTGCCCGTTGCACACACTGCTGAGACTATTTATGTAATATTTCTTTTAAACGCTGGTTCAAAAATGTATTAACAGTGGAGACTTGATTACAAGGCTTTCTCAAGAAATATAGTATTCATCATATCAGCCCGTCCACTGCTGGACATAGGCCTCACCCATACGACGCCACACGGTCCTGAGCCACCTAAACAAATATAGTATTACCGACGTTTAATGTAAGATTTTCTACACTTTGCTTATAAACAAGGTATTGAAGCCGGTAATACTTTTCTTTAAAGACCTAAAGAAAATCTCACAAATTTATATTAAATGATTTAGATTAAAATATTTTCACGTAAGCTCGCTATCATTTTACTCTGATATCGTTCATCTGCGCTAGGGATGTGACATGTTTTCCGGATAAGGAAGGATGTAAAAATTTACGACCCAGATCGGAGCTCAGATTGAAAATGTCAACGGTTTCGATACTATACTCCGTGAATGCAGAAGGTGTATGCTTCGGTGAATAGTTTGTTTACGTTGTATGAATGAAAGTTTATAGTTTACCGTAAAATCTTCGTGTTCTGGTAAGTGAACAAATGTTGTTGGAGTGATAGATCACGTTGTTGTTTGAAACAATTAAGAAATAAGATTTATAAGGACTTTTTTATTCTAATTCCCTACCATTAGGTATAGCATAATCCCACTAATATTATAAATATCAAAGTTTGTAAGGATGGATGGATGTATGGATATTTGTTACTCTTTCACGCAAAAAATACTATACCGATTAGGCTGAAATTTGTTGGTATGGGTATAGTTTGGAACCTAGAATAACATATAGACTATTTTTTATCCCGATAAAACGCGGGCGAAGGCGCGGGCAGCAGCTAGTATATAATACTTGCTATCATGAAGATAGGCAAACAAATGAATGAATAAATTGCAAATTGAACAAATATTTAACTGTGTATGGGTAGGTTAGTAGTCATCGACCACAGGTTTCTGTTTTCATTGGAACTTAATTAGCTTGAAACTATGTACAACTTAACTGACTAAAGAAATCGAATCGCTTATGCATGACAGTCAAAGTCTATTTTTCCGTATAGAAACTATCACTTCACTAATCAGGCGTAACATCAGAACAGAACGTGCCTGATACGTTCCCGCACAGATTATAAAATCTGTTTATTGTAGCAGTGTTGATTCACTGGATTATGAAGGCTGGATCAAATTGTTTATTGACAACGTTTGAAACATTGTTTTACCGGAATTTTACCGCGACAATCGCCTCGAAGTCCTGTCGAAGCACTTCATCACATCAAACTAAATCAGACTCGAATTTTAACTAGATGTCGCCACTTGGAAAATTTGATCGCGCTCTCGAAGTGTTCCGGGTGTAAAACTACTTCCATATCTATTTTTATTATTCAGGAATATCAAGTCAGTTTATCGTTTTTTAAAACACGCCAAATAATTATAACGAATAGACCTTTGCAAGTGACAATGCGTGGCCGACGAAGTATCCCCAACCAGTTACGTAAATGGATTGTTAGATCTATAAGAAAACCGCAACTGCGGCCGCAGTAATACAAAACACACCGCATAACAAAAACTCCATTGATAATAAAAGTCCATATCGCTAAAGGTATCAGTACTAAAGTCGGGCTTTATCATTATTATCCCCAAAAAAGGGGTCAGCGACATTGTAATAAGGATCATCCCTTAATCCAAAATGAAGCCTCAAAGAAAACTAGTTACAAGTAAGCTAATAACAGTTTTGTGACCACAAAAGGGATGCAGGGATTCCGGAATAGCGAAAAGATGAAAAGCTTGTTCATTTCATTGACTACTTCTTTATTGACCTATTGTAATTAGCGCGTACTTTCCTTAATTTTTTTTTAATATAGCGAGCGTTCGATTGAATATCACACTGCAGAAATATTGGGCAGACGTTTGTGATCTGTACACGAAGTTGCGGACAAAAATGAGTTATGATGTGAAAAAATATCTAAGCGTCTGGTCGAAGCGATGCGTGACCCGAGAGCTGGTGAGTACCTGGCGCAGCACATTAGCATTACCATACAGCGGGCCAATGCAGACAGCGCTGCAGCGTCTTAGGAACGCTTACGAATGGTATTGATATGGACCAGTTGAGCTACCTGTAGATTGCTTGTAACAATCTGCAGTTAGTTCAATAGTTTCAATTATAAATACTAGTTCTAATTTGATTCTATTATTTCATTTTAATTTTCTTTGTCATGATGTGCCAGCATAGTATCATAACTGGTTTCTATCCGCGGCTAGAGCCGAACTGAGCCGCGTGCGGCGAGCATTAGTTTGTCGAGATAACACACATATATTTAATAGTAACAAATAAAAAATCATTTATTGCCTTTAAACTTAGTCTAAACTAGATTTTTTTTTAAATAAATTACCTACCAAGAACAGGCAAATGTGGCTCTGACTTTAAATCTACTCTCCTCGAGTGGTAGTCACTGAGAGATATATGATAGTGGGCTTAAAATTCCTAAGTACATCTATTTCAATCTTACAATCTAGAACTCCGTCTGCACGCATACGGAGCATCTCTTTTCGTCTTCGCTGCGTGCCGTCGTCAACAGCCACTACACAACAGTACTGTTCATTTAAATATAAGATTTTGTATTCATATTAATTTAAGTACAATACAGTGTTCATTCATTCATTCATTCAACATGTGATGCACAACTATCTCCGCTTTTTACCGCTCAGCTCAATCTCGGCGAGGCACAGCTCACATCGCCGCTTCCATCGCGGCATACAAATATTGTATTATACATCTGCGTTTGATGATATCGTCTATTACCAACCGACCAACCACGATTTCGACCTAGTTGGACGGTTAGTTATTATTTCTCTTAACCTACAACCTATCTAGTTTGTTCGTTAGTAATCTCCATTTTAATCCTAACCGACAAGCTATCTAATTTGTTCGTTAGGAATCTCCCTTTTTAATCCTAACTGACAACCTATCTTGTTTGTTCACAGAAGCTGGGCGGAGACAGGATATGTGATTAACAACTTTCTAATGGTTGTTTTAAACACATCTTCTCTCATCTCGTTTCGTCTCCGTTTTGGTGGAGTCCGGCTCTAAGCACTATAAAAATCTCAAAAATCTCTATTTTTGCTATCATCGTAGCCCACACTTTTGCGGTAAAAATTATCACCAGAGCATGAACTCATAACAATCCTAGATAAACCATTCAAATCAAAAGCTTAGCTAGCTTTCAAGTCCTACATACATATAAGAAAACCCTCCACAGCGGGAATTTCCACAGTGGGCCAAATAAATGAAAAGGCCAGCAGATAACCTCTTTCCCTCCGGATATTATCATTAAAGAACCCGTTGGCCCCAGTTTTCGGACCATAAATAACGTATCAGTGTAACGTCTCGACTGGCCGTTCTGTAAGCCTGCACTGCGATAAGCATATTTTTTTATTTTGTTAAGGGTGGCTCACGGAATGACCCAAACTGAATCTTGAATTATTCCTGATATTATTATAATTAATGAGAGATTATTGCATAGACTGCAAAACCGTAGGTAGAAGCTAATTTCTGTAAAGCATAAAATACCCTTTGAGTATCGAGTGTCACAAAGACCAAAACGCGGAAACGGCTAAAAACTGAAAAGATCGACCTTATTTTCTTTGTAGTTTATTTTCTTTATACATTTAACAACCATGCAGCCACTTATCTGCAATTAAGGGATACAAGTATAAGTCTAAATACTTACCCATTGTTATTAATTTTTCGTGTAATTTAATTCTGAAGTATTTTTTATAGGTAGTCCAACTGATAAAAAAAAACTACAATACATATAAAAAAGTACTAAAATAAGTCGGCAAAAAACCGCAAACAGAGGCTAGCTTTTCATTACAGTAGGATATTTTGTCTAATTGCTTATTTTTTACATTTTAATCGTAGTCAAACAAAAGCCTAAACTCTTCTTCGCACTGCGTTTATCCATAATAAATCTGCGGGCACTTCCCAGCTCCCTACATGCGGAGTTCCCATGCGGCAAGTAGATAATACGAGTGACGTCATAGAGTTATAGTTTCAAAGATGCCAAGAAATCTAATGGATAAGTAGTTTTCGTAAAAGCTCTCGTATGAAAGAGCCTGGGTAAGCGGAATGAACTTCGACTTTGAATCTAGTGTATCTTTTACATTGATGATTTAATAAATGGTTTAGTTTGTGATGTTACGTCTTGAATTGATATCTATAGTATCGGAAGTCAGGGACCGGACTATTGAGCCTTGAGGATCCCTGAGCCCTTGAGGTTCAGTAGTGTTTACGCCTGACGTTAAAGTGAAGAGCATTCTCCAAGACATTTTACATTCTAGCAGCCATTTTTTATTTGATTTTGACAGAACGCAGTCAACATTCTCTCGCGAGGCAAACCACTGTAGCTCCGCATACTATATCCTATCCCTAAAAAACTGTAAATTTATTAAAACAAGTTATTTGAACATTTCGGGAGTTTCATTTGGGTACTTTTGAGCCTGAATAAGTACTAATGTTTTTTTTATTTATTTATTGATGTTAAAATTTTTGGTAGGATCAACATGAGCACTGTAAAGGCGTTGCAACATTCGAGGCCTTAGTTATAAAAATAAATATTTACATTATTTATTCAGTCCATAAATAAGTAATATGAGGACTAAATGAATAATGTTGATCACGTGATGCAGACTGTTGAGCCTTTTGCGTACTATTAGTTCGGTGGTGGTTGATGTTCGTTCATTTCTAGCCAAATTATCAAAATTCTACCTACCTTTCGTAACATTGGCAAGACTGTTACCTCTAACAATAAGCCTCATCCATTGTCATTCGAAATTCAAAATTATCATGACTTACTCCGAAACCTAAACAAAAGAAGGTCTATATACAAAAGACAGACGATTTGAGTAAGACTTGCTTTACATTAAACTCTACGTTGTCCGTAGGTCCGTACTGACTGTGTTCCGTTATAGTAGGTACAACAATTCTGCTAGCGCATTTTTCCCAACCAGAGCTATTCTCATAAAAAAAAAATGGAAGCGGACTTTTAACGTTCATAATACAGTTTTTATTTTGTGTTGTCTATTGAAATGCCGTTGTAAAGCAGTATATTATGTTTAATTGAATAAATACCTTTAAATATGTTAGAATTTAGCTATCATAATGAAATGTACTAAGAAGTGGTTCCTTTTTAAATTCGTCATTGTGAAACAAATGTGATAAGAGTCAATTGAAAAATCAATAAAAGAATGTGAATCATCTGCTCAGTCAAAACAACGTTAGTTAAACAGGAGTCAATATGATAAATAATTTGGTAAATGCAAAACCACATCGTTTTATCAGATTTTTGCAGGTAATACAAGAAGCTCGGGAGTTACGATTCTACGCTACTGGTATGACCAGGAAACAGATTCCTCTTCTCATTCGCCGATGGCGATGATGACGTAAGCTCGAGATACCCACGTGACCATCGTGCCTCGGAAGAGCATACCTTGTTTTCTTATACCATGCCTCACAGAAACTGTTTGTTTTTTGGTTCTATGTTATAATCATCATATCGGCACATGTCCATGGCTGGGCAAGGCAGGCATTTGCCCTCCTCCCCTATATAATGTCCCAAATAGCGTTTCTGAACCGCCTCCATTCGTTCGCCTCCCTGCAACCGCTACAATGTCGCTAACAAAACGTAGTCAAGCCATAAAAAAATATTTTTTGTTTGAAAAAATAATCCGCATTCATATCAAAATTACTCATCTGAACAGCAAAATACTCAACTTGCACAGCAAAAAGTGACATAACATCCTCCAAACTGCAGTCCGCTAAATATGCCATAGATCCTAAAACTCAATTACGATCTAAGTAATATTTTATTCGACAATTTCGACATCTATTTCAAATCTATTTAAATTTTCATATTCCATGCGCTGTACAAAAGCGAACTACGCGGGAAGTACCGAATACCTGGTGTCAGATACCTATGAATACCTATTCTAGTACTAGGGATGCAGGGGTCTACCCGTTAAAATGTATTTCTGCTAAAAACGCAAAAAATTATCGACCACCTCAACGAAGGTATCGTGACTTATATGCTGTGAGCATATGAACATAACTTTTTTGAAATGTGAGACGTGTAAACTGTTTTCCATAATACATTCCTTCAGACATGTATTGTATACACAGGGCAAAGTAAAATAAATTGATCTTTCTTTTGAAATATTGCATTTTACGCATCTCACAACACAAAATATTGATCCAAAGACGTACGTAGTACGACGTACTTTGCAGATTTACAGTAGATAGTAGACAAAAGTACGTCTGATTGTGCATGATATTTCGTATAAAAAATGTAACACTAAATAGTTATAAATTGAGAAAAAAAACGAAAAATCTAAACATCTCCCTAGCTGAGCGGTTTTTGAGGGTAAAAAAAGGCACCCAACTATTGCCCCTACCCCCTACCATATGGCACACGGTCTGCCGAACACCGTGTAGATAAGCTATAAATAATGTATACTGTTGGTAAATCTTATTCAATAAATAAATATCTCCTAAGGTTGCCTGGAATAGATCACCAATGTAGACAAGGCAATTCAAAAATTATTTCTTTACTTGGAGTAAAATAAAAAGTTTTCTATTATATGCAAGAAAATTTCGTTTCGTAGTAGGTCCCAAACACCCAGCCGTATTTTAATAATGGCTTACAAGCCATGCTCGGGCATTGTCGAGATTTTTGCATATCGCCTGTAATCGGGCTATTGCAGATATTTGAAGATCCCATTCCTGGGTTGGAACGGTGCGGCGCAAAGCGGAAGGTATGTCAGTAATAAAATGAGTTGAAATATTGTTATGCGATAGTAGTTAGTTTACTATGAAAATATTCAAAACAAACATCAAAACACAATGCAAATACGCCTATTGCTAAACACCTACCGTACAAAATACATAGGTATTAAGGGCCTACAATACCTTAGCATTTTGTGAAAAGGATAGGCATAGGATTTCGCGTTCATAGGAGCGGGACAGAGCAGAGCATGTGATGGGATGATATGATTTCATCATTTGACTCGAAGTTTATTGATGCAATTCTCATATCCGAATCTTTTTTAAAACCTGCGATGCCGTCTTCTCAATACGCCCTTCCTGGTTACCGACTGTTCAGAAATGATAGAGTGGGTAAGGGTGGTGGCGGCGTCGCTATTTATATTCGTAGCGATATTCCTGCTAAAATCATTGATAATGATAACTCCCCCATGGAATACTCAAACTTCGCTGAGCATCTTTTTATTGAAATTTTAGTAAACCACTGCAAAATCATGTTAGGTGTATATTATCCTCCCTCTTGCAACATAGATTACTTTTCATCCCTCGAGTTAAAGCTTGAATCTACACGATTATACTCGGCCTTTGGCCTTTTGGTCAACCCATCGAAATCTCAGGCTCTAATCTGCGGCAGCCCTTATATGCTAAACAAAGTTCGGCAATCACCTATTTCCCCTCTTTTGTACAGTGACTCTCCTATCAGCTATTTTGCTTCTGCCAAGAACTTGGGTGTCATCTTTGACCCTATATTATCCTGGCAAAAGCATATCAACGCAATCAGCCAGCGTGTTCACTATTCGTTTCATTCCCTTAAACGTTTTCAGAAGTTCCTTCCGTTACAAACAAAAATTATGCTAGCCCAATCACTCCTTCTTCCCCTATTAGATTACGCCGACTCTTGTTTCCTTGATGCCACGGAGGAAATACTCAACAAATTGGAACGCCTTGAAAATTTATGCATCCGGTTTATTTTCGGTTTGCGTAAATATGACCGCGTCTCGTCGTTCAGAGATCAGTTAAAATGGCTTCCAATTCGTCGCCGGCATGATCTACACGTTCTCTCACTTCTTTATAACATTCTGAACAATCCTCTCTCCCCTTCTTACTTCCGTGAGCGCTTTGAGTTCCTTTACCCTCGTGATAGACCATGTAGAACATCGTTGTCCCTTCTCCTTAAATTTCCTGTTCACTCATCCAGCTTTTACGGTGGCTCCTTTACTGTTGACTCGATAAGGTTATGGAATTCTCTCCCTCACAATATTCGTGCTAGCCCCTCACTCTTCATTTTCAAGCGTAAAGTCAAAGAGCATTACCTTTCTTCATAACTTTGTTGTATTTTATGTATTTATTCAATAATATTTATATGTAATTATAGAATTTTATATAAGCAATATAGGTTGTATAGTATTTTATGTATTGTATTATAATATGTAGTAGTATATTATATTATGTAAGTAGGTTAAAACTAAATCTTTTGTCCTGTACTCATGCACATAAACCCACCTTTATAACTTTATTTCTCTCTCCCAATAAGGTTTGCTGGAAGAGAACTCTTTTTAGGGTTAAGCTCGCCTTTGCCATGTATTTTCTTTTAAAATGTTTTCTTGTAATATATTTTTATTGTGCAATAAAGAATTAAGAATTAAGAGCGGTGTAACGATATAAGGCAGGTATGGTCTTCCGAGATACGATAGTTACGTGGGTAACCACAAGCCTAAGTCATTCCATCGGCGAATGAGAACTCGAATCTTTTTGGTGTTACCAGTAGCGTAAAATCGTAACTCCCCGAGCTCCTTGTATTACCCGTATAAATCTGATAAAACGGGTATAAATTGCATCAAATATGGACAGATTAGGATAAAAATATTTGCGCGTGAACCTTGTACCTTTCTTTTTCTTTTAGAATCTGTCTTTATGAGAACTCACCATCACCACGCTTGGCAGGCGTATTGACGACTGATGTGTCGCGGTGGGCGAAGGTCCGCCTGTGATGCAGGAGGTTGTGGGTACGATTCCCGCCTTTTGACAAATGTTTTTACGATCTGCAAATATTTGTTATGGGTATAATAAATATTTGCAGATCGTAAAAACATTATAGAAAATATAATATTTATAAGTAGTAATAAAATATCTATGTATGTGTTGTATTATGTTATATCTATCAGCCATCTAGTACCCATAAAACAAGCTCTGCTTAGCTTAAAGCTCTGCTTAGCTTAGGGCTAGATGATGCTATGTGGACTATCCAGCATTATTTATTTATTATTATTTATTTATTACGTGTGCAATAAAGTATTTTCTATCTATATATTTATTGGTAATCACAGAAAAGGTTTAACGTGACGCCACAACCGACGAATAGGAAGTAGGTAATATTGCACCCGAGAATATTCTTCTGAATTACATCTTCCGTGTACGTTCCACTTTGGTCCGAAACTAGTGTGACGAACGCGGAATAACTCATTCTTAAGTAAATAACTAGTGATTTCACAGTCCTTTTGATTTGAAAGCATGGATGCTCGTAGAATTTAACTGAAACTTTGTAACAACTGCAACAGGGCTTTACCGAAACTCATTGCACGAATGCAAAACCGGAACTGAAATAACTTTTAATTTCCATCCAATGACAGTCTAAATGCACATTTCAAAACAAAACGAGATTTTCCGCGAAAACTTTCAGCATCTAAAATTGAATTTTCAGACGCGTCGGTCCTCAGAATTGAAACTAAAGACGGAAGTTTGTAAATGGCTTTGTAGATCTTATCACTGCGACAATAAGGTATGAATTGGCTCAGTCGTTTTAATCGGATTACGGGGGACTTGGTCCAGTATTTATTGCAAGTCTGCAACTTTTGTTGAGATGAAACAGACAAATTTTCAGAAAATAATAATGCACAATTAAATATTTTAGGCAACAAATAACATATGTAGATTTTTTTATTATCAACTTACCTGCGTTTGACCACAATCTATTTATTTTATTGGTATACAAAACAGAAGACAACCGAATTATGGTAAGTAAAAGTAAAAAGTAACTATTATTATACTAGATTGAGTTCCGAAACATGCATACATAACACCTAATATATCAATCTCACCTGATGCAAAGAGATTATGATTGTGGCCGAGCATGTATGACGAAGGTTCAGAAGACAGAAAATTTCGCTCGTTCGAAGGTTTGTGTGCGTTCATCATGCATTGATTACAGATTATCACATGTTAGAATTAATTTATTTTAATTACGTTTTACAGTTTTTTAACACAATATATTGTAAAACCAATCCAATTAGGTGAGAACGAGTGCCTAGATAAACCTAAACTAGGTTTTAAGGCACTATTAACCTCAAAAATGTAATATTTTTTGTCCACCAATCCACCAAATAAATATATATTCTATTCTACACCAATTTACCGAGGTTTTGAAGAGACCCAGTTTGCATTAACTCACTGTAGTACGGTCTACTAGTTCAGAGCGTTAGTATTGCCATACAGCAGTAGCAGACTAGTGTTGCTGCATTTGCAGCCAGCGTCTTGGAGCTGCTTTCTATTTGTATTGTGCATCAGTTGAGCTTACTCTATAATAATAACAATCTAGCAGTTACAAACATGCAACGGCACTGTCGGAAGACTAGTGTTGGTTGTAACGAGTTTTTAAACTCGTGCTGAGACTGGGACAGTTTTGTGACTATATGCAAAAATAAGTCTGTTTTGTCGGTACTATACTCTGGGTTATATTTTACTACATGTTTAACTCTTGTAGGAGTTGCAAGCGATGTAGCAAATCACATAAAATAATTTGAATATTATGAAAAAACGTCACATCGTCTAATTTCACAGTGTATTTAATTTTTACAGGCAAATACCCTCGGCAATATTTTTAATAGACTATACAATAGTAAAAGGATTTTCAATTCAAAATCAAGTCCATAATTGACGGCGAAATCGACGAACATACGAGTACATAAAAAACATACATACTGCCGAATATAGAACCTTTTTTCGAAGTCGGTTAAAATAAGCCGCCTCGATGACGTTTCGATACTATCGTCAAACTGAACTCAGGGCTCGAACAGACATCAAAATTTGACCCATCTAACGGAAAGACAAGGAATTATGTATTACCCATTTTCAAAACACGTAAAAGTGCAAATTTCTCTAAACTAAAATATCAGTGTTACCTGTCCAAAAATACAGAACTCTATAATCCGGAAAATCGCAAGAAACTCCGAAGAAATACGGAAAATTATCCTTACACCTAATTGAATAACTCGTCCCCGTATAAATCTCCCTGGCCTTAATAAAGATATCCCAGTTTTAGAAGATTCGGAATATATTCAGTTTTATCTGGCGGGTAACAAACGACTGGATTAGGTACCTACATACTTGCCAAGGAGTACGGGCAAGATAGATCTGCCATTCTGAAGTATGGGTTGAAATGATTACATAGAATTTGTAGAAATACAGGTAGAATATATCGGTAGAGGCACAGTAAATATCAGTTAAGGTTTTGTATAAGAATTTATTCCATTTGAAACTTCGTCATCAGCAAAAAAACATTACTTTTCAATAAAAAAAAAGAGTTAGCGACAGTTTTATTGTTTTAAATCTTCAAGGGGAATGGGAATTATCAACTAAATTGGCAATTTTATTTTCAAAATAATTTATTCAAACAACCACGAAATGTTTTATGAAATTCAAATTATTCTATTTATCCCAAATTTTGCGCTGTCGGTAAAACGAATCTATTTTCTTTCTATTCTCTTCATTTACTATAGGTTGGGGTCTGATTTAGTAACCATTGGGTGACTTCGACTTCACCGTTGTTTTTGGGCGATGATATTTCACAGAGGACCGTAGATTTGAGGATTCATTCCAAATTCATAGGGCGAGATAAAAAGCACTTTTCAAGAGCTTTTAGGTACTCTTTTGTAAGAAAATATTCAGGTGTATTTTTGAGTGGTTTTGCAGAGGTCTTTCACCTGATAGATTATCTCTGGTAACATTTTTGAAGGCACTTTACTTGTTCGACTTAAATAGAGTAAACTCTTACAAGGTTATGACGCCCTGGTACTTTTTTAGGTACCAAGTTCTATTCAATTGTTTTGACTAAAATAATCAACGTTAATGCTTTGATATCTCCTCAGGTATGTAACTAAAAAAATATCTGCGTCTGGTCGAAGTGACGCGTGACCCAAGAGCTGTTGAGTATCTGACGCAGCGCATCAGCATTGCTGTACAGCGAGGCAATACAGCTAGCGTCTTGGGGACGCTTCTGATTGGTATTGATATGGATCAGCTGAGCTACCTGTAGATTGTTTACAGTCTGCAGCTAGCTCAATTGTTTCAATTGTAAATACTAGTAATTTGTGACTATTATTTTCTTTGTTAATAAATACTTCATTTAGGTAGTATCTTATTTATCCCAACTCATTTCATAAGTCCAAGGCTACTTCAAAGTAATGAGGCCAAATCCATACTTTCATGCGATTCCTAGCCTAGACGGCTGAATGGATTTCATTGCAATTTGGCAGCGAGGTAGATGGGATCCCCGGGATGCACATAATCTCTTTTTATCTTGAAAAAGTCAGTGTGAAGTCGAATGCAGAAGCTATTAGGAAAAATTTTAGAAATGTACATTTCGGGAAAATATACGACATTAATTAATTTTTCCTACGTCAGACTTATCCTGTTAATTTTTGTACACAATTACTGGTCTTTGTGCAAAATCACGGTCTTCATAAAATCACCTTCCAAGCCCTCGTAAAAAATCACGGCACGAATCAACTTTTAATAAAGCTACCCATAAATTCTCAAAACAGTTTCGCACCGAATAAAGACAATAGTTTACAATTTAACCAGGAATTTGTCTTGTTAATGGCTTTTGGAGTTCAGAGCTACGATACAATAAACTTTCACAATGTGTGCTACACTGAATTATGGAAAGGTAAAATGTGTAAAGTTTATTGAATTAGGGTGAGAATAAACTGATGTTTACTTCAAACTGGGGCCGTAGGCGGTAGGCGTTCTTTCATTCTCTAACACGAAATTGCGTGTTTCGAATAAGATATAGAGTAAGTACCATATGTACACAAAAAAATACTAACAAACGATTGCGTATTATGGAGAAATTAAAAAAGGTCTCCTGAGCCCCGAGTTTGATTACATAATAGTGTAGAGACGGCATCGAGACGTTTCTTGTCGAATTTGCGTAGTTTTATGACCGCATAAAAGACCCGTTGTAACTTCATTCTCTACAAAAAGTCTCGTCTATACATATATTATGTACTACCGAGTAACAAACTAAGGTCAGTGATCTTAATTATAGTAAAACCACTCTTCGGTATCATACCCGATTCACCAAATAAGTTTAAACTGTAGAGTGTATTCTGTTCAAATACGGTAGCAGGTTTCACAGCGCAGATAAGTGAAACTCTTTCACAGAATGTTACTTCGAAAGTTCTAAAACAGCGTTGACGCAAAACTCCTGAAATCAGGGTAAAACGAAAAATCCCGGTGCATAAAATAACTGTGCAATTTCCTTAAGCTCCTACTCGGACGTTGCATAAAACATTTTCGGCAGTCGGCCACAAATGCGCTCCAATATGGCGTCTGCTACATAACATTCTAATGCAGATGGGGTTGTTATTCTGAAGGACGGTATCGAAACGATTTATAGCTCTTTCAGGTTTGACAAATACAATCGTGCACATTTTTGAAAAACGCTCGTGTCGCGGTCTCAACATTGTAGAGTGTAACCGACCTCATCTATCATCGTGTATATAAATTAGGTACCTATAACCAACTGCCTTGTTGGTCTAGCGATGTGGCATGTTCAGTTCAGTCGCTGATAATGAGTACCGGTTTCAAACCCCGGATCAAGGAAAAACAACTGCAAGAAAAATTCACAGTAGCAGCTCAAAGCCCGAAAGTGTTACACCCCCGTGCGTAGGAAATTATGTCATGAACTGTACAAGTTCTGTCCAGTTGTGAATCTATCTAGCTAAGAATCTGTCCAGTTGCGAATCTGTCCAATTGCTACGGAATCCGTTGGTCCTGCGGCTGACCTCTCTATATAAATAAATCGCTAAATTTGTTGCTAAGGTTACTGGTATGCTATATAACAAAAAATATTTTTACTTTTTCAAATAATAAAACAAGCATAAAATACGAGCATAACTTCCAATATGGATGTTGCAGATTAAACCATTCTTAGCTTATGTTATGATTTACTTGTTTTTCACTCGAGATCAGTAAACATTACTTCTACCTACCTAGCTACTTAATTCTAATTACCTAGCGATGTATCAATCACTAATCCTTTACTGTATAACTTGCTGGGGAAGTGCAGCAAAAAACTATATTATAAAAGTTGAAAGAGCACAACGTACTGTTCTGTACAAGTCATGTATAGAAAACCGTATAGGCACCCAACAATACAATTATATAAGGAATGTGAAGTCCTTAGTGTAAGACATTTTTTATTCTTTGCAATACACTAGCTGCACTAAGAACACTAATAAACTCGGAAAATTACTCAACACTAGTTACAAAAAGAGTCTTTAAAATACCTACACCACCAGTAAACTCATCCTTTGCTCACCGCTTTTGTCAGAATATACGGTCATTATGTGTATAACGAGGTAGTGAAAACATGTAATATTAAAAATATGTTAGTCCGTGAAGCCAAACAAACTGTATTCAACTGGCTTATTATAACTCTAAATTACAATGACACTGAAGATATTTGAGAATATCTTCAGTGTCATTGTAATTTAGAGATTTTTTATTCTTTAAGTCACACCCAGACAAGTTTCACGTTTGTATTAAGCATCAGTCTGGACCTCACGACACAAGATCGGCCTAGTGTGAGATGGATCTCGATGGTAAAATCATAGTCTCAAAGCTCTCAGCAATGATTTTTTGTTAGCACCATACTATAAAATCTGTAACTATACCTAACTACTAAGTGTCTCATATACGTAACAATCGTTGCTTTTTTGCTGTAAATAAATATATTTTTATGTTTTATGTTATGAAATTAATAAAAATTAGGTACGTTCGTTCTTGAGAGAATCTATGAATAAGTACTTACACTAGTAGCATTATATTATATTTGTACAGACCCAGATGCTTGTCCTAATTTTAAATATCGCTTTCAAACCGTTTCTGCCTCGTTCAACACAATAAACCCACCCAGGTGGAAGCAGATTCTGCTCTCATTCAAATAAAACACTTTTCAACGTGAAATGTTCGGGAAAAGTTACCGTGAGAGCCTGAATGCATGAAAGAGATGCACACATGTCTCAACATGCGTCAAAAAGAGACGAAGTTAGAAAGCTCAGTTAATGAGCACGTAATGTACTTACTTAAAGTTCCAGGTTCCTTAGGTTTACAAAACCACTGGCTTTTGGTCTCCTCGGGCTTACCTTGTTGGTAATGGATTGAATTTAAACAGTAATGTTGCTTTTTATTGCAGATCTGTATGCATTATTTTGCTTGTGTGGATATCTTTATACCTAGTAGATTGTACAAAACACCGTTTAGACTTTTGGTACACATCAATTTCATCACTCAATGAATTTACTTAACATGTCCTCATATTACGGGTGGAATTTACCAAAAATGCAGAAAAATAGTCGCCTCCGTAACCGAGTTTTTGTAAAACCTTCCTGCTGTAAGATGAAGCGTGTACGGAATATTCATGTTGCATATTACATATCCATAAGCTCAAAGTCACCCAGCGAGCTATGGAGAGAGCTATGCTCGGAATACGGAAATCCGTAGAAGAACCAAAGTTACCGTAGCTTAGCATAGCTCTCAAACGCCACCAGGCTAAAGTGGCGATGGGCAGGCCATGTAGCTCGTAGAACATCGGTTCTACGAGTTACATGGCCTGCCGTTGGGGGTGAAGGTTCTCGAGTGGCGACCGCGATGCAATGCGAAACGGAGGATGGGAAGACCTCCCACTCGATGAACCGACGACGTTGTAGCGGTCGCAGGGAGTCGTTGGATGGAGGCGGCTCAAGACCGCTATTCGTTTGGGTGAGGCCTATGTTCAGCAGTGGACGTATACGGGCTGATGATATTTCCTCGCTTCATTGGTTCAAGATAGTCCCTAGGTTTTTGTGTTAGAACAGCAAGCTGAGTCAGGTCCAGCCTGTAAGACTTTACAGACTTTACAGATTTTACAGACCGGTTGAAAGCAATAAAATTCCCAATGAAAATCTCTCTTTGTTACTTTGAATGTGGCATGTCATGTATGAGCCCACATAGACCAACTGCAAACAGAAAGTTTTGTAGGCTCTATCTAGATGTTAGGTACCTATAGCATTTTACAAGCTTTTATTTAACTTCCAATGTATGTTTGTTTGGGTGAAACCATTCAACTCAATTTTAGAACAGTTATCCTCAACCAATTAACCTGAGATTTGACAAACTTATGTAAGTTTGGTGAAAATGTAAGTAATGTCATGGTACCATCGAGCTGGTCTGATGATGGAAACCGAGGTGAGGTAAGATGGTCATAGGAACTCCTAAATGAAACAACTTAACTATATCAAGTTTGGGTTCGTTGGATTTGTCTTTCCAAGCACTTTGGTTCTAGATGATATAAAAGCTTGTATATTAAATGTATTAAGGCTTACAATTTATACTATCTTTCTGCTTTTATGTTGGTATCAGCCAATATTGTGATACTCTTGTAGAATACATACACCCAAATGCCTGTTCACACTGACTACTCAGGTACCATAGGTATAATAGCTTAATGAAATCATTGCCTTATTTTCGGGGGAGACTCCGACAAGGTTGCGAAGAGCCGGTAGCTATGGCATACCGATGGAACAATATTCTCACTCAACTTTTTATAACCAAAGTTAATTAAAGATTCGAAGTACCTACCTAGGTAAATAAAAGTTTTCTCAGGCTTTGCGCATATACCAAATTTCAGCCTAATCGGTTCAGTAGTTTTTGCGTGAAAGAGTAACAAATATCCATACATGCATACAAACTTTGACATTTATAATATTAGTAGGATGTACCCAATTAATATGTATATTTATAACTATAGACTTAGAATTTTTTTCTTTGAAATATAACAATATATGTATAACCAAATATAACCGCATTCTTTTTGGGCTAAAAACGCATAAACTGTACAATAGCCGCCCAACAAAGCTTAGCTTTCATTCAGTCAACCAGAAATATACAGGATGTAAAGCTTTATCAAACGACTCGACTGCTAGCGTTTTGGGTAAAATCTTTGAAAGGAGCAAGTAATCCAAAGTAGATTTGGCGAACACGCACAAAAGTATCGAGAGACAATCTTTACCAACCATAAAGCCACCGTTTGAATCCAAAAATCCACTAAAAACCTTCTAAACTACAATTTTATTACCTGAAAAAACCCTAAACCATGCACGTGAAAATTAAACCTTATACCATCGCAATAAAATTTATCACTCGCAAATCGTTCCTAAAATTCTTTGCTTTTGACAAAAATCGAGAATCTTGCGTCAGTCGACTTTGAATTTTATGTAAATTGTAAGAAGGGTTTTAAATGTGTCCGTGCAATTTTGTGGGATAACGGATAACAATAGTACCAATCGAGACGATTCATGAATAAATGTATGAATGGTTTTCGAATAGTTCTCGAACTAGGTTCGAGAGCTGTCGTCCGTTTTTTATATGAATATTGTTTGATAAATGATTTGTGTTGAGAGTTTGGTATTGCAGGAAAGAATCAAAACGATTTACCAAGTTGCTGGAAAATTCTAGAAAGCCAAAACACCGGCACAGTCAGCTTGCTTAAGAGGTCTTGTTCGGGACACGGTTTCATGATAGTACGGTGGTTACGAAACCGTGGCAGCTTGTTAATGGCACGGCAAAATCACCGGACGAGTCAACGGCCTTTTTTCTATTTTTGTTTAGGTACGCCTAATTGCCGCCATGGAAAACGCGCGGGTCGTAGAAGGGCGCCGAGGAGCAGACACGGCGCGTACGACGCCGGCCGCCGCCGTGCCATTAAGAAAATGTGTCGTGAGCAAGCTTCCATGGTGATCCATACAACACTAATAACTGTGCTTTTTCGCGGCGAGTAAACCGTAGATTTTCGCGTCGAAAAAATCATGTTTTGTCAAAGCCCTTGAGGTCGAATTCTGGAATGAAGATAATTTGATCGGAATCTAGAATAAACGTATGTATGTAGGTATGTAACGAACGAGTGGATTATTTTGTGCGATGTGATGAATTTCCAGCCACTTGCGTGATAGACCCCACTTTATCAAATGTAGACAGTCTTTTGTTCTGTGTATGAAAAAATTGTACATTACCAGCAGGTAATGTAACTCGGTAATGTACGAGTAACAAGGGGAAGGTAAACCTAAATTACCTACCGTCTTGTTAGCCTGTAATTTTCCGTTAACTTTTGTATTTTACTTTTCCTTCCATTTCTATTTTTGAAACTATACTATCCGTTTAATAAAAACATTGTTTGTTATTTTTTGGTATTAACATGTATTAAGTTAATGTGCACGCTGAGAAGTATAATATCTCCTATATGTATGTTAGTAGTAGAGGTAATTAGTCTATGGTAGTAGTATGCCGTGGGGCCGCGGCGTACGAATATCGACCCCTCCAACTCAACCCGTGGATGTCGTAAGAGCCGACTAATGGAACCTACCAGAGGAAGGGCAGCAGCTTCCGTCTGAGTATTTTTAAACACCAACACTGCGATCACCAATCCGCCTGCCAAGCGTGGTGGTTATGGCAAATCCCCCCCTACATGGGAGACCATCCACTCGATGGACTGACGACATCGTAGCGTTCGCAGAAAGTCGATGGATGGAGGCGGCTCGGGACCGCCTTTTTGTGGCGTCGTACGGGGGAGGCCTATGTCCAGCAATGAACGTGTATAGGCTGATGATGTATGTTAGTAAAAGTAGTGCTAGTAAATAAGCAGACTTCACTTCTCACGGGCCTGCCTGAAAACCAACGCAGTATTGGGCAAATGCTCCAATACTGCAACATACTGAGGCAGGGACCCATTTTACCTATAATAACCGTCTCATATTTTTTTCTGTTTTATCTACTATTTAGATTTAAGTATTGTTTAGTTAATAAGTTATCTAAGTTTTATTTTTGGGTAAATAAATTATGTCTCTATATATATATATATATATATATATTATGGAAAAAACATTGATTTAAAAACTTTATTACTTGTTACTTACTTGCCTTCTTTTATTGGATGTCCTATTTAATAAATTTGTAAAGTAGGCTTTTCAAAATATCTCCTTTATGAAAAATATGACATTTCCGCGTATATCTCGCAACGGCTGCCATGACAATTTACAAGATGTGAGTAGGTGAATGACAAGATTCGCAGGAAACAGAAAGCAATCTTGATGTTCTTCCACTTTGATCATTGCTGTTTTTTGATGTTTCTAAAAATTGTACCAGCTACAATATTTAAACTGTGACGGTTCTGATGAAGGTAGGGTCCATTATTGATATTCATGAGACTGAGGTTTTATTGAGAGAGTGTACCTATTCAATTCAGACGACAGAATGATGTAGACTAGTTTGAGTTACGGCAATTGTGAAGGGGTCTTTATATTTGTTAGGTCCCGAATTAATGTTCTTTCAAATATCTTTTTGTTTTCATTTTCATCGCCTTTGTACTATATCCACAACCATACTAATTTCACACTTAATGCTAAAAACGCACATGAGGGAGTCACGGCGTAAAAATCGACCACTTCAAAACAGACCTTGCTTGCATAGTGATATCCCGTTCGTCCCACCAGTGGGACGATGGGGACAATAATAGTCTGAATTTAAATTTTATTATGTCCCGTTCGTCCCACCACCGCCTATATTGGTGGTTGGGATATCAAATAATTTAAAATATTATTTTCTCATTCGTCCCACCATTATGCTAAGCACCGACACGGTCAAAGTGACAGCAAATACGTGATATCGTTAGAATCGACTAAAGGAACTTACCAGAGGAAAGGCAGCAGCTTCATTCTGTGTAAATGAACACCTGTACAGCCTAGTGACTATGGCCAAGCCCCCCTTTTAGGGGGAGCGTTCGGACTCCCAAGTCTTAAGGCCTTTGCCAGTACCTACCTACCACTCCAGTTTCATTTAAGATCAGGTGGTTTTGGAAGCTAAATGTTTTTGGGTGCACATCGACTGTAATATAAAATGCCCTGACAGCAAAACGTCCTCAATTTAAGTTTAAATATAAAATACCTTTATTGACAAAGAAAATAACAATCACATAATATAAAGAAATTAAACTAGTATTTACAATTGAAACAATTCAGCTAACTGCAGCAGACTGTTGCAAACAATCTACAGATACCTCAACTGTTCCATATCAATACCAGTCGGAAGCGTCCTCAAGACGCTGGCTGCATTGCCTCGCCGTATGGCAATGCTAATGCGCTACGCCAGATACTCACCAGCTCTCGGGTCACGTGTCCCATCGACCAGGCGCTCAGATAATATAAAATGTACATATGTTTACTTCCCTACAATAAAGAATTAAAAATAAAGTGTGCATATAATGTTGCAGCCAACAACCAGGCTGATAATAATAAGAAAAATAAATAACGAATCGCTGATTTCAATTTCGCCAATCAACCAACAATTACAAACTTGTTTCATCGCACAAACTTTCCCGCATTCAGCCCAATATTACAGGAAATGTTATAACAAGCATATTCCCTATTCTATTGAATATTTGATGAATGCTCCGTTTGCGTAAGCCTGCTACAGTGTTTTGTTTTCGTTGCAGAGTCGGTCACAAGTCAAAGGGCACGGTAAAGTTATCTCATTACCGTGCTATGGGCGTTGTCTTTAAAAGAAATGGTTTGATTAACTAGTCCACAGATTTTATAATACTATAAGCCCTTATTCATAATAATCTGCTAACTTAGCACACTGCTAAATCTCGCTCTGTCTTCTTCTATTGACATAAAGGAAGGACATAGGGTGCCGGTCCAGACGGTATTCCTCCATTTTTCATAAAATCATGCGCATCTAACCTGTTTGCTGAGTGTGAACTGCCATACTGTTTACTACAAAGTTTGCGTAACTTTATTTTCTATGGAATTCCTGAACAGCGCTCCAAGCGGGAAGTTTTGGAAATTGGAATTCTATAGAAAATAAAGTTACGCAAACTTTGTAGTAAACAGTATGGCAGTTCACACTCAGCATACTGGTTGAGCCTCTTCACCTAATTTTCAATAAATCAATAACATCTGGCGTATTCCCTTCCTCCTGGAAAACTGCTAAAGTGGTCCCCTTTCACAAGGATGGTGACAATAATCTAATTAGCAATTACCGACCCATATCTATCCTATCAACATTTGCTAAAATCTTTGAATCCATTGTATGTCCCATCATTCAGTCACACTTCAAGCAACATATTACTCCACATCAACACGGCTTTGTGGCAAACCGCTCTACATGCACTAATTTGGTCTCATTTACTGAAATGTTAACTGAGGCAATAGATGAAAATAGACAGGTTGATGTTCTATTAATTGATTTGAGCAAGGCCTTCGATCGTGTTTCACATAGTATCTTAGCGTCTAAATTATCAAATATCGGCTTCGCAGGCTCTTTATTAAACTGGCTTGAATCCTATCTTAGGGGTAGGAGGTTCTTTGTCGTCATGGATGGGCGTGACTTTTAACTGTATAAAATTATGTCTGGGGGCTTGCACTTGGGTCCTATCTTGTTTAACATTTTTTTAAACGACGTCACTAATTGTTTTAAAAATTCCGAGGTATTTCTATACGCAGACGATCTCAAATTTGCTAGGATCATAAATTCTTTCTCGGACATCAGTCTTCTACAGGCTGATCTCAATAGACTAGTAGTAATAGTATGCTACTCAATACAAAAAAATGTTTCCATATGAAATTCACACGTAAAAACAACATAATTCAGTCTACTTACGCTATATCACAAGAGATTGTCCAGGAACTAGATGTTGTCAGGGATCTAGGAGTGGTTTTTGATAGGAAACTTACATTTATATCGCAGAGGGAGCTGCACATTGCTAACCCTGCTTGATTATTCCCGTGCATTTGACTGTCTCAACATACCACTCCTTCTCGCTAAACTTTCTTACTATGGTTTAAGTCAATTATCTATTATGTGGTTCCATAACTATCTTAGTTCTCGAATACAGATCGTAAAATTGACAAAAAATGATGGATCGACTTTATTATCACAACCAATGCCTATTGTTCGTGGTGTCCCGCAAGGCTCTATACTTGGTCCTCTTCTCTTTATTATTTATTGTTCAGATTTGTCAAACGTTATCTGTCATTCTAACTACCACTGCTATGCAGATGACGTACAAATTTATGTATCAGAGACACCCGACAAATTAGCACAAGCTGTGCAACGGATGAATAAAGATCTGAACGCCATTGCAGACTGGTCCTCGCGCAATGCGCTCGTGTTAAACTCAGCAAAGTCACAGTATATGGTTCTGGGTATCAAAAACCAAATTGACAAGCTAAATGGTGACCCTAACGTAACGGTCTGTGACTCTAAAGTGGGTAGAGTGGAAGAAGCTCAGAATCTCGGAATTACCATTGACAGTCATCTCAGGTTTGAGAACCACGTTCTTAATTTGGTAAAAACTTGTTTCTACCGGCTTAAGATACTTTATAAAATTAGGAATCAATTGACTGAAGCATCCCGCATCGTCCTTTGTGAATCGCTAATCATTTCTTAGCAAAATTATGGGGATATTGTTTTTGGTCCTCGGTTGCTTGCAAGAACCCAGCGCACCATACAAAGAGTGCAGAATGCTTGTTGTCGCTTTTGTTACAATATTCCGCCTTGTAGTCATATAACACCGTACCTGAATAAAATGTCCTTGTTGAATATGGACTCTCGAAGGCTGGTGCACCTGGGAGGACTGGTCTTTGACGTCATTAAGTTTAAAAAGCCTGAGTATCTGCACTCAAAACTTAAGTTCGTCTCTGTTGAGAGGTTACGGTCAGTAAGATCTGCACTTCTCTATCACAATCACAAGACTGCAGCTTTCAGGGGTAGTTTCAGGTATTCGGCGACGAAGTGCTGGAACAATATTCCACCCCCTATCCGCAATGCTAACACTAAGTATACATTTAAATTAAAGTTCAATTTTTTTTTATTGCAAAAGCAAATGGAAGGTATACCCAAGCATTTCGTAAGCCAAAAATAAAATTACCGTCAGTTATCACATTGCACTGTTCGACATGTATTTGTTTATATATAATTTCAATGTATTTGTTTATTTATACATTCAACTTAACTTTAAAATTCATGATCACTACTTGCTACACAACCACAACAATTCATAGTTACACCTACACTGTCTTGCAACTCGTTTTGCTCGCTCTCGATCGGGTCTTGGCTGAAAATCAGTATTTTTGCTCTTCGGCAAAAAAATTCACTGAGCCATCGCCCTTTTGTCACGCTGCAACACACAAAATTACCTGCACTTATCGTTCTACGCTACAAATAATAATAATTTAAGTTTTACCGCTGTAATTAGTTACCGAAGTATGTATATATGTGTGTTTTATGTGATAAATAAATGATTACTACTACTACTACTTTATACCTCATATTGACCACGTGGTCAAAAAAGCTTCAAAAATGCTAGGATTCATTATCAGAAACGGAAAGCCATTTCGTAACAAAAAGACGAAGATCTTGCTTTACAATGCACTAGTCCGCAGCTCGCTTGAATACTGCAGTATTGTTTGGCGCCCGCACTATGCCACACATAATCTAAGAATCGAAAGGGTACAAAAGCGATTCATGTGGCACTTGTCGCGTGCGACACCGCTTGCTAGAAGAAAAGTTTCGTACCAAACTAGGCTAACTCACCAAAAAATGGCTTCCCTTTCGACCCGCAAAGATCTACTTGACCTCAAATTTATGTACAAATTACTGAGAAATCAGATTGACTGCCCATTGTTATTACAGAAAATCCGGTTCAGGGCGCCCTCACGTTATCCCCGCATCAGAATAACGCCCCTCGTTCCTCCCCCTAGAAGAACAGTGTTAGGAGCTAACTCTCCCATTCCCCGCCTCTGTAGGCTTGTTAATAAATGTGATCTGCTGGATATCCACTATGACAGTCTTGCCAGCTTTCGCCGTCACTTACTCTCTAAACCTAGAGTGTGATTGTTTTTGGTCAATCTAATTGCCAAATGCAATTACAATTCGCTCAGCCGCTCAGATAAATGCTTGTTTTTTAGTCGTTACTTCTGTTTAATACTATAAACCTACCATGTTCTTTTATGTACGTCTTACTTTATTATTTAATTTTATTATTCTGTTTAAATTAGTATATTTAACATAATTGATACCTATATTAATGTGTCACCATTGTTTTTACAATCTCCCTTGCTTTGTATTAGAGTTCTTGAAGTTATGTTTTTTTGCATGCTGTGTCGGCCTGTAAGAAGTTGGTGCACTTAGCATCACATATTCAGTAATTATGTAAATAGAATAGAATAGAAGAATAGAATAGAATAGAATATATTTTTATTTGTTATAAGACTTACACCGAATACATAATAAACTTAACTAAGTTGACACATAATATTTGAAGTGTAAGTCAAGTAACAAAATGGCTCTGCCTCAGCATGTGTTGGTTGACTAGCAAACTAGCAACCAACGCTGGTCTTCCGTCAGAGCCACTTGCTGGCGTTACGGACTAACTACGCGACGACTAACCTACAAACAAGAAACACATTCACATGAAGAAAACTCAATCAATATAAATTTAGGTAAAATAAAAGTGAGGTATGCTCGCATTGAAATAAAGTGTCAGCTACTGTTTAACAAAGGTAAGTAAATTAACAAAAAATTATACTTAACATAAACAATAATTACAAAAGAAAAAATACAAAAAGGCGCTTTTTACATATTTCTACACCATTTAGTATATATATATATATATATAACTATATATATATATGTATATATATATATATAGTTTTATATTATGTAATGTAATACGACCACTATTAAATCTTACAAAACACTTGTGTCATGTCTTAGACCTTCCTGTTCCTTCTGATGGTCAAACAGAAATTTCTTTAGTTTAATTCTAAATCCATGTAAACTTTGCAGGTTCCTTATCGGTGGCGGGATATTGTTCCAGCACTTCGAGGCTGCATAGCGGAAACTGCCTCTGAAGCAGGCAGAGCTGTGCCGCTGTGTTTCTAGCTGCTTCGAGCACTGACGAGAGCCACAAGATCTAGAGCTTGATAACCATGCCAACTTCTCATAAAGATAAGACGGTGATTTATATTTCACAACACCAAACATAAGACATGCAAGGTGCAATTTGCGACGATGCTTCATTTTCAAGATGAAATGATTATTTAAGAATGGCGTGACATGAGCTCTAAATGGAACATCGAAACAAAAACGGGCGCAGGCATTTTGGACACGCTGAACTAGTCTTTGCGTTCTAGAGAGTAATCGA
Source organism: Eupithecia insigniata (assembly GCA_947859395.1). Taxonomy (NCBI): domain Eukaryota; kingdom Metazoa; phylum Arthropoda; class Insecta; order Lepidoptera; family Geometridae; genus Eupithecia; species Eupithecia insigniata. The sequence goes on along the minus strand of OX402009.1, from coordinate 4,166,067 downwards.
GGTCCAATTACAACGTCCGCATAATTCAACTTCGACAAAACAATGGAATCTACAAGCTGGATACGCAAGTCGATACTGAGGTACGGCCTCATTTTGTAGAGTATCTTTAATCTATAGAAACAGTTCCTAACAGAATCAGCAACATGCTTCTCATAGCGAAGGTGACTGTCGACATGCAGACCGAGGTTACGTGCCTCGTAGACACGCTCCACTGGCTCACCCATAAGCACTACACTCTGCGTGGAGCTCAGACGCTGTAGCTGATACTCAGTGCCGAAAATTAAATATTTTGTTTTGTTTGGATTTAATAAGAGGCTATTTCTTTCTGACCACAGAGCAATATTAGATAGATCATTATTGAGACTTTCTATAGCATTATCAATTTCAGACGTTTTGAAGGAGATATAAATCTGAATATCGTCGGCGTATATATGAAATTTACAATGCTTTATGACACTTTGAACGTCAGCTGAAAAGATTATGAATAGAATTGGACCCAGAATTGAGCCCTGCGGAACCCCTTGTTTTACAGGCAGAATATCTGAGATCAAGTCAGTACCATCACTGCGAGTTATCTTAGTACACTGGTAGCGGTCACTAAGATAACTATTGAACCAACGCAAGGCCCCTTGGTCAAAACCGTAATAATTTAGTTTCGACATCAGCAAACTTAAATTTAAAGAATCAAATGCTTTTGAGAAGTCGAGCAGGACGAGCAGAGTACATAACCCTTTATCTTGTGCGCAGAGAATTTGGTCAGTTACATCGAGCAAGGCAGTTGTTGTGCTACGCCCTTTCCTAAAGCCAGATTGTGCTTCAGGTAGAATTCCACTCTTTTCGACGAAATCGGTTAACTGGTAGCTTATTACTTTTTCCAATACCTTAGATAAACAAGGCAATACACTTATAGGTCTTAATTCATTTAAATTAGTCGGATTCGATATTTTAGGCAAAGGTAGCACAATAGCTCGTTTCCACGCGTCAGGGAAAACCGAAGAGGTAATTGATTTATTAATAATAACAGTTATTGTGTTAAGTGCTTCAGGTAGAGTCATCATTAGCATATCTAAACTGATAAGATCCCAACCCACAGCTTTCGACTTAAGATTACGTATAATTTTGCAAATTTGATCCAAGCTCACGGGTTTCAGATTAAAGATAGAGTCACTAAATTTATGAAAATGGAAGTAAGTAAGATCGGAAATTGAAACGGAAGTACCTGGCAGAGCCAAAAAATGGGTATTTATGGTATTAGAATCTTGCAAATGAAGGGGTAGCTCAGAATTATTTTTAGGTAGAAGTGTTTTCTTCAAATTTTTCCAAAGTAGTTTAGGATCATTTATTTTATTATTTATATTATTGTTAAAGTATGCTTTTTTATCATGATAGAGAGCTTGGTTAACAGTCGACTTAAGGGTTTTGTAATATATTCTTTTGCTCTCTGACTTGGTTTTATGATACTCTATTGCCGCCGCATCACGTAGCCTCATCATTAACTTAACCGTATCCGTGATCCAAGGGTGCGTGCTGGACTTGATATACACTGATTTCAAAGGAGCATGCAGGTTGTAAAGAGCAAAAACACACTGATTGAAACTATTTACGATGCTGTTAACGTCATCGAGAGATGCAATTAGATCCCATCGAATAGAACGTAGATCTGAATTAAAATTATCAATACAACTATATTTAATGGGCCTATAAGTAATGGTGAAAGGTTTTGCTTTATTTTTTTTTATATTAAATTCACTATAAACAAGACAATGACCAAAGAGGGATCCGACTGATTCAACGGCTATCCTGTTCGCGCTAAGATCTGTACAAATGACATCAATTAACGTTTGCGACGTCGCAGTGAAATGTGTAGGCGAAGAAATTAATTGACTTAAATTCAGACATGAGAGGAAGGTAGATAATTTGACGGACTTAATTTCAGTTGCATTAAGGAGGTTTATGTTAAAGTCACCAAGTAATACCACGTGATCATAGGTAGGTAACGAATTTATAGAGTCAGTTAAGGCGTCAAAAAATAGATCCGCGTCTAACCAGGGTGGCCTGTACGCCGTGCCAATGACAAGTTTCTTTCCATTTAGGGTCATAATCAGCCACATTTGTTCGACTGCTTTGTGTAACGGGTCGACCGGGGGGGCCCATGTTCGCACATTTATACCACGCTTAATGTAAAAGCCGACCCCACCACCGCGCAGGCGCACCTCCTGCGGCCGCGGAATGTGCCTCAGACGATAGCCCGCCACGGCGGGGGCGCAGCCCTCCTCTCCCGGTCTGAGCCAGGTCTCATTGATGGCGAGGACATCTAGATTCAGTCGTAAAATTGACGCAACTAGGTTGTCATGGTTAGTGCCGAGGGAACCTGCATTTAACAAACCAATTTTTAGCATATTAAAAACAATTGAAAAGGAAAGTCAGACCGACAAGACCTAACACGATAGTACGAGTAGAATAAGCCAGATTATTAGTATAGTATAGTAATAAAATTTTGTATGAGCTTTGTAAAATACAACTCAAACAATAGAAACTGTAATTGAATATAACAAGTAGCATAGAAAAAGTTAATAGATTATAGGTGTGATTGTAAATATAAAATAATAATATTGTGGTTATAATTCTTAGGGAACAACTCGATAATAGATTTACTAAATACCTGATTAAACAAATTACTTTAAGACAGCAATACTTTTCTCCTCTTAAAATATCGAACACACTAATGTAGACAGTATAATTACATTTAAATATTTTAAATGTAGAGATTTTAGATGTAGAGTAGTAGAGATTTGCGTATACCAAATTAAGCAGAAACAATATATAATATATACAATCATGGTTATTAGACAACACACTCAATTTTAAAAATACGTGTAACATCAGCCTCCGTCCGAAAAGGGTACGCCGGCTTGCCCTCGCTTTCACGTGCGTAGGGGCGGCCCTTCTTTGTCCACGAGTACCGCCAGTTGTGCTTCTTGCACTCTTCACGCACCCGGTGAAACAGCTGCCTGTTAGCTCTGGAGAGTCGCTCATTTATGAAAATTCGCTGCGGAGGCGCAGGGAAGCCGAGATCCGTAGACATGAGAGTACGACGTACGCGCGCTGCGTTCAGCAAATCATCCCGTAGGTGCCGGCGTGCCAGCCGGACCACCAGGCGACGTGGACGCCCCTCCGTATCACTTGATCCTGACCGAGCAGGAGGTCCCATTCGCTCGGCGAACACGATGTCCCGATTTTCAATAGAAAGGCCTAGTTTTGCCGCTAAAATAGTGACGGAGTGAATGGCGTTCTCGCCTTTAATTTCAGGAAATTGTCCTATGTCGAGGTCGGCCGATAGGGTCTCCTGGTCTCTATCATTCAATTCACATTTCAGCTGAGTGACCGTTCTCTCCAGCTCGGCCACTTCGACCGCTCCGGATGCCTCCTCTCTGGCCTCCATCACATCCAGACGACGCTCGATGCCTTCCATGCGCTCATTCATGGCCGCCACGGTGGCTCGAAACTCAACCATCTCGCCGCGGTAGAGGCGCAGCTCTGCCATGTATTCCGCTAACTCGCGTCGCATTTCCATAATAGCCGTGTCCGCAGGCGGGGTGAGGAGGTCAGATCGAGTTTCCGACGACACAGGTAGTAGAGAGCTAACAATTGAGGGGCTGGTGCCAGTGACGGTGGTCGAATTCGATGCTAGTAGTGTATCGGTTCTTACCCCCTTAACCGGAGTATTGCCACTTTTCTTAGTCTTCATTTTACATAAAGGGCAGACCCAGTCTTTGCTCACAGTCCCTGATTCAGGAATCGAAAGACATGCCTTATGATAAAAGCCTGCGCAGACAGTACAAGTAGCGGCACCTATCGGCGAAAGAAATCTTTTGCACACTCCACAAGCAACCTTTCCCATGATGGTTCTTAGTTTTCGGGTTCTCACAAATTGATCGATCAAAATGTTCCGTATGTGTATCCACACAAGATGGCGCTGATAGTCAGAATCTTATGAAGAGTTGTAGATGGCAGTATTAGTGGCGATGTGACGTGTAAGGTTCAGCCGCTCATCACTAGATGGCATGAGGTACAGCTCTTTGTCACTAGATGGCATCCAAAGTGAACACAACTGTCAAGTGGTCTACCGTCTAAAGGTGCAAATCTACCTTCATACGAGAAATAAAATAAATAAATTTGCCAGTTCAAGTCTAGATTTTTTGAGATTTGCACCCTATCCCAGGCACGTAGGTACTAGCAAACACTCACTCAGATGGGATCAGCGATTGTCCACCCACTATTAACACTTTGAAGGGAAAACTTGTGCGTATACTATTAATAACTAATTATATTGTGACAGTGATGTTGCGAATGATCGTCCGTAACGTCAACCCCCAACCCCCCAAATGACTACCTTGTAAGTTTTGGTGTACTTGTTGTAGGCTAACCTAATTGTTAAAAATAAAATAATAAATTTAGACTGAGAAATAACACTACTTAGCAGCTGTTTTATGTTAGCAGACCATTATGAATAAGGATGATCTACACTGAAAAGAGCCTTTTAGATTTTTTACTTGGGGCTTTTCAAAGATTCTACGTTTCGGGCAATATAAATAGATCCTGCAAATCTTGCTTATTTTGACATGATACCCCACTGATATATGTACCTACCTACTCTCTATATAATTACACTACACGCTTTTTTTTGCAGCATAAAAAGCAGTATTCGAGTACCGTACTCGTATATGTAACAAGTACGTTACTCCAATTCAATAGAGATCTTATTTTGCTGTATATAATTGTTTCGAAATTATTTTTATCTCATAGCAACTGATTTATGGGATAAGGTTTTTAGCCTATGTAATTACTATGTATTTACACATCTATTAAAAATTTCAATATATTATAACCATTTGGAAAATGCCTCATTTCAGTGCAGGTACGTAAAATATACACGCTCTGCATTTATAGTGGACAACAGTAATGGTACGGAGGTGGAATTTTGACAGCTTTCTGAGGACAGTCGCATATGCTCCATCAAAAACTGTCATATTCCACTTTATGTGCTGAAGCCTAGGTTCTTAACTCATTGGTAAGAAGTCATCGCGCTCGCTCAAAAACTAGCCCACGGGCGAGTTGTCCGCTTTTTGCTTTACGTTCACTGGGACGTTCTTTACGAGTACTTCTAAATCCCTCATTACGACAAAAGGTTAGGTTCATCCTAATTCTACGTAGCATGCTACACCGCACCGTTGCTTGCAATGGTGCTTAAATTCAATGTAACTTGAGGTTTTTTACTAAAACTCAAAACCTATTTCAAACGATTTCCTCTTTTTTTTAATCGTTTGGTCGTCTGGTAGAAATCTTTGCAAGGGATAAGACCATCAATTGCAGGATACGGTAATTAGATTTTAAGGACTTCCTGTACCTCATCATCATCATCAGCCCGTACACGTCCACTGCTTAACATAGGCCTCCCCCAAATCCCACAAATCCTATGCCTACTATACTACAATAAAGCTTTTTTATTTATTAAACACCTAGAGGTATAATGTAATTTTTATTTTTATTTTGACAGGACGATAGTATGCACTGTTGTTTAAACTTTTATGATACCGTCTCCGGTTCATTTCCTTTCCAAAAACGAGGAAATCATCAAAATTGGCCCACAAATAACGGAGAAATCGGTAAAAAAATACATGTCATACAATCAAATACATAAAACCTCTTAATGATATCCCAAAAATATACGATTTCGGCGGGACTTAAACCCGTGACCTTTTAAATCCCGCCAAAATCGTACATTTTCGGGATATCATATAATTTCTTTAACCTTCCAGTGGTCGGTCTCTGAGTCCGCACCGAACTTATGATATGTTTTTTTTATTATAATATACTTTATTATAATATATATAATATGACTTTTTTCATTATGAGCTTATAAATAAAAAATAAAAATATTTTATTTCAGATAACAGACGATCCATAACTTAAATTAACTTAAGAGAATGTCGTAAAATATTTATTCGTCTTCTGTAACCAGACACGCAATATTTGCGGACACAGACAGCGCGCGTCTACTTATATTCCGCGCAAGGGCACGACTCCTCAAAGGTTAAGATTACTCCGAGTGCGAGGACATACGTACTTTAATAACAAAAACCTAATAAAACCTCTTTTTTATCGATAAGATTTAATGAAGAAATACTGTTTCTGACGTAGCCTCTTTGTAGAGAGCGCCATAATGCTGCCCTATCTTCAGCTTGTCACATCCAGCTTCCTCAGCAAAATTAATTACCAAAGTACGTAAGATTTACAAATAATATCAGTGTTGATTGGTGAATAGAGCTTAGATAGTGAATTAGTGTTAAAATTAATCTAAAATGATCTTTATCCATGACCCTTAGGGTTAACTTAAATTACCTGTTGACAGGGGTTAAGAGTGAAATGCCTTGTGTTTCAGTCAAATTCGTGATCAATTTAGCTAAAATTTATCTTATACGTTATATGCTAAGAAGTCTTTTATATTATCTTAATTTTTATAAATTTATTTCCAAGGGATTCTAACCCGTAAAACTTAAGAAATAAAAATACTTTTAAGTAATAACGACTAGCTTCAACAATATATTTTGATGATAATCTAGAGGCAGCTCAACTGACTTATTAGTATGGCCATTATTAAAAAACATAATCAATAGATGTTGTAGATAGTAATAAGATACTCTCTGACTATTCGTGAGACGTTGGGAATACTTTTCGTGAGACGTTGCGACTGAGAACGTCTCATGTAACACTTTCGGAATAACCCTCGAGAGATTGCCATTAAAACATTTCACCTAATGTAATCAAACTAGACTCGAATTAAACTAGATGTTGCCACTAGAAAAAATTAGATCGCGCTATCGAAGTGTTCCGAGTATAAAACGACTTTTTTTCTTTATATGGCACTAGTTTCTGTTCAAGGCTTAGCACGCGTTTGTTTCTATGGATACGTTTAAACGGGATTTTTATCCATAGGATCTTATTTATGTGATAAAAAGATGCCTATATTTGATTCTAGGCCTCGAATTACGTTTACGCAAAATTTCAGTCCGATCCGTTCAGCGAGTAACAAACATCCATCCATAAATCCAAACTATTGCTGTTAAAATATTAGTGTGATATTTTTCAGGAATTTAAAGTTGGTTTTAGGTTTTCAAAACACGCCATACTCTTATTGTAAACAAAAACATTTATTTACAAATTCGAATTTGAAAACGGACGACTGACGTATGAAATGATGAATGAAAGTGTCGAACGAAATCCAAAATGTTTTAGAATTTTTGGAATTTTCCCCGATGCGTGATAATACCAGCCAGTGTTATAAAATATTTTCTTTCAATATTTCTTTGGTATTGCAACCCTTTTGAAATAAAAGGGTTGCAATACCAAAGAAATATTGAAGGAATTAATGAAATATTAATATCGAAAACTTTTTACTAGATTCTTGACCTAAGACGGTAACTTCTCAGAAACCGATCATCAGCTTTTTTTATTATACCTCTAGCAACCCGCCCCGGCTTCCCACGGATAGTAGAGAATATTATTATGATAGAATGAGTATAGTAAGCTATTCTTAAAAGATAGATAATTGTTTTAAGGATATAGGCAGTGTTTTCGATGAAACCTCCCAGGCGGCTTGACTTTTTCCGACAATTCCAACAATTATCGTTATATTTCAACCAATTTACACAAAACCTAGACAAATTATATTCCTTACCTTTCTCATGAACCATTCTATCGATTGGTGAAAACTACATGAGAATTCGTCCTGTAGTTTTTGAATTTATCGTGAACAGACAGACAGACACGGGGAAGGACTTTGTTGTATAATATGTAGTGATGCCTATCTACGCACAGCAAGAAATATCAAAGGACTTGCTGAAAATACAACATTATTTCATATACTCCGTATAAAATAATCGAAAGTGGAATTCCCGTCGAAGCGACGTAATATAGAAATACCGTGTTCACGTCACCTGCGGAATTGAACCGAACTAGGGATGGGGTAGTTGTCGATAGAACTTCTAAAATGATCTTATTTACAAAAAAAAAATATTCCTTTTTTTAGTTGGTGGTTTTTTGAGACGCAGTAGATGGTTAAATCTAAAAACATGAGAGTTAGAGACAAGTCGCGAAAGGAGGATCCTCGATAAAACCTCTAATCCTAATGTATTACTAAATTTTAATTAAAAATTCCGTTTAATATTTATAAAATAGGCATGGAGTTTTTATTTCCTCATAAATTGAGTACCTGACTTCTTTCACGACTTTTCTCTCTGTAGCTCCAGAATTTTTTTAATAAGACTGGCTATTTTCGCATTTAATTAAATTTGAAACTTTGAAATGTTAACATAATTATACAAGGAAGTTAGCGATGAGTGGTGCCAGTGCTGCTGTAAGTATAATAATGATGGCAGCACTTTTCAATACTTATCCGTCACTTTTACATACCCGGTGAATGTCCTTATCTATACTGATTTTATTAATGCTTTATCGATAGCCTTGCAGGATTTAGAACAACCCTAATACTAACGTACAAACAAACTCAGTCTTGGCTGGGAAACCGGCCAAGTTGGTTAGATCCTATCCTAAGCCCTTGGATTTATACTGCATTCACACGACTTCGCTTGCAATTGAGATACTTTTAGTATGTGGTATTCAAAACCTTGTTTTATTAGGTAGGAGGACTTTGTTAATTTAGGTATCCAGTTACAATTTATTGTGTATTAAGAGAACCTATTGACCTATTGTCTAGATAACCCTAACTTAGGATTTAAGATGCTCTGAACTCTGTTAATAGCATCTTAAATCCTATAATAAATAAAAAAAAATCACTTTTTTTATTATTAAATATATTTATCTATCTACTTATTCTATGGGTGGTGTTCTTTGAAAGTTTATCGGACAATTCGCAGCTATGACGTAAAATGTACGAAAACTGCTGTCAATAACTTAAAAGTGATTGTCCGATTATCTTTTTGAACAATACAACGTTAGATAATGGTTTATTTGGTACACAAACATAGACATCGCAAAACAAAAAAAAAAACAGACATTAAAGTAGTTAAGTATCAGTTAAATATAACAATAACATATAAATAATAGATTCAGGCGTTACTTTGCGGAAATCCATTGCACATCCATTGCGCATCGCCAAGTAAGTAGTACTTGGCGCGCGGAGCTCGGAGAGGCAACATCACTGGCGGGACTCTGTCGGTGTTGCTGTGCTTACCAATCTCAATGTCAAGGTCGAGTATTGTGGTGTCCTGAAGATGTCTCGTGGAGAGACGAAACTAGTAGACAACTTACTTTGATGAATACTATCAGAGAAGGTTATACGCGGAATTGTTACTAAATATTTCTTCATTCTAATATTGAACAATAACATAGCTACGTATTTTTCGGTAAGTACCTACACAAATTAACATTAGAAAATATTATAGTCTAATAATTTTATCGTTCCCCAATATCTAGGTGTTTAGATATTAGGTCTGTTTTATCTTTTACTAGCTGATGAGCTAGACGCCCGCGGCTTCGTACGCGTTTTATAAGTAGTCTATGTGCGTCCCCGCGATACCACTTACCTCTCTGCCTTTCATTATTATCCGTTCAGTCGTTTAGATGTGAAAAAGTAACAGACGGACAGACAGAGCTACTTTCCAATTTATAATATTAACTAGGTGACCAGCCCGCGGCTACGCCCGCCCAAGAAAATAAGCTAAAATCCATTTAGTATTGCATGCTTTGCGTGTGCGGTGAGTAACAAACATCGAAACATACAAGCATTCGTTTTTTAATATTAGTAAGGATAACGATTACTTAAGTATGGATTATGGTGCCATACTGAAAGTAAAATAAATATAAATTTTTTGTCTTCTTCCCATAATTAAATTTCAACAATTTGTGTAATAACGTAGATGCTAATTAATTCATTTATAAGTGGCATAACTAGACTTATCTATCAATAACTTACCTAAATAATTGCAAAACTTACACTGAAATGCCTTTGATGTTATAGTTGTTCATATAAGAACCTTCTAAGTATTTCTTAATTGATAATAATTCTATAATCAATGGCTCTGTCATATGATGTCTACGAACTTTCGTACAATTGTACGATAACTTAGACAATTGATATTCTGTTTTATTCGCCCGTTTGCTTTAATCAAAACTGCCTTATGTAAAGCTTAAGTGGAGCTATGAATGAGCGAAAGCAATGAGTCTGGTAAGTTTATTCGGTCAAAATATCGGGCATACAAAAAGCTAACACTAAAATCATAAAATTGTTTTTTTACGAAATCAAATAAATGTCAAATGCCTACATTAAAAATAATTGAGCGTCTTTTCCATGCGACGCATGACCCGAGAGCTGGTAAGTAGGTACCCAGAACGCAGCGCATCAGCATACAGCGGAGCAATGCAACCAGCGCGTCTTATGGAGGCTTCCAACTGATGTTGATATAGACCGATTGAGCTGCCTATAGTTTGTTTGCAACAGTCTGTAGTTGGCTCTATATTTTCTATTGTAAATACTAGTTCTAATACGAGTATGTTTATATTATTTGAATAAAATTTTCTCCGCTAATAGAAAAATTTACAAAAAAATTGACATAGTAGGTATCTCTTAACTTATCTATGATCACAGACATCGTAGAGCTACGCCTAAAGCAAACCGAAAATATTTTCACAATTAGATAGAAAAGAATCAAATAATGTTTTGGTCACTTTCTCTCTAACTAAAAATGAATAAGCCTATCTCACCTCTTTTTACTGTAACAACATTAACTCACCATAGACAAAATTGAAGATGAAGCAAATTGCCATGACATGTTGTCAAACAACAAGCGACAAATGTCAGCCAATTGTCATAATTATTATGAAAGTATTGTGCGTGTTGTTACTTCTTTATTTTATATAAATCTCGTGATATATGTTCGAAAAAGACTGAAATAAATGGCGAAGTGCAGTGCACCTTTGGGCGGCAGGGAATCGTATTAGAAGACACCCGAAATTGCTTTTCATCGGTAAGTTTTGTTGTGCCTTACATTATCTCAAATTGTTTTTGGATTACTGTGTGGATATTTGGCGATAATTTGGCATTATTTATACAGTGACTAACTGTTCTATGTCCAGGATCTCGTAAAACGTGTACTAAGGTCGCTTATAAATAGTCCTGTAGTAACATTCATCAGCTTTTAAACATTGTTGCTTTGTTTTGACTTTTCATATACTTACTTGTATGATTTTTAAGAGCCGCATCAAGGTCCAGCCTGGGTCCAGCTGTTTTAGAAATGTGTGTGACGAAGTTTTATTTGCAGTTTTATAGTTTAGTATCCATTCCTGAGAAACCCTTTGATAGGTTGATACCTATACTATAATAGACTCAATAATATAGGTATGTATTTATTTAACAATATTAACATTTTTCAGGTTTCCACAGCATGAAAACCAAACGAATACTTTGTTGGTAAACATGAACTGAATAAATTGGAAAAAGAAGAACAGATTAAAGGAAATACACTTTGTTAGTGTGATTATGTATATATAGCTTAATTGTCTAATTATATATTTTTATGATTTTAAGACCAGTGACGAACACGATTTTGATCATTTGCATTTATTGATTTAGGCTATTGTAAAATTTTATGTAGATTTAAGAATAAAACTTAATGCTAAGCAAAGCAATTAAACGGAAAGAAATCATTAAAACAAGTATTTTGTTTTAAAATAAAGAACATACAATCTGTGTTTATTTATTTGTAAATGTGGCAGTATATTTAAATTAATAGATTATAATGCCACAATTGTAATGCCCCTTTGTCCCTGAGTTCAGCCCATAGATTGTCCATGTGTACGTGATATTTGTATGTAGGTGTAATTGGCACGCATAGTTTTAGAAATGTTGATTCTGCTTCCCTATTAGATTTCTGTGTCTATGATATCTATGATTATAATGTCATAGTACATACCAAAAAATGAGTAATTCCAGTTTTGCTCCTAGATAAATTCCCCTTAGGGAGGAAAACTGGAAACTTAATTTTAAAATATCCAGAATTCCGTTCGTCCACCATTTTTTCTTGTTCCAGTTTTCCCAATTGAGAAAATTTATTCAAGAGGGAAAACTAAACATTCAGCTGCCGGAAAAATATTAAGGGATGACAGAAAACACATTCAAGATTCTATAAATCTGTTAGAGCTCAAGATTGCATATGATAAAAATGCGGCGGTCGTGCACAACTGAGAGAATTGCAATAAAATACGCGTAGCACGTAAATTGGATTCTCGTCGAGTTGTATTGTGGACTTGCATGGTTTCAGGGCATTTTCAAGAGTGAATTGATAATTTTATACTAGAAGGCCTTTACAAGTCAACAACTCAACAAAAAAGGGGGTGTTATATCGATTTAAGTGAATCGATTTTGTAATTTTTTGACCTGTGCATCTTTTCTCTTTCTGAGGCCTCGAAGCTCTTCGTTCGGATTCGGATTTTAATTTTTCTTTGTGTTTTATAGTAACTAGATCGAGAATGTAATAAGTTAGTATTGTTCTTAACTACATATATTTAAAGAATATTAGTGCAGTCATTCAAATATGATGGATCAAATTAAATTAATCTTAGGAATTCTGTCTAATTAAGGTTGACCGACGCGGATTGGCGCGAGATTAATTTTTTTGTACATTTTACTTTATACTGCTTTCTTCGAGGAATAAATCTAGTGGAAAAGTAAGTTGGCGCAATGCGTAAACTAATTTCTGTTTACTTATAAAAAAACGAGCTCATTGGTAGTTTTGGAGCATTTGGGAAAATAAGATATTTTGGGCCCAAATGATCCTAAAATACAATTAAATCGAAGTTGGTTTTATTATCAATTCATAGAAAATACTTCACGATTTGCGCCAAATTACTTTTATATTGATTCTTTGTATTCTTTGTAAAACTCAGAAAAAATTCAAAATCACAAAATAATTTGAATCTCGCGCAAACCCGTGCGATCACCCTATCGCTGCTTACAACGCTCGCGTCATTTTTATTACTAAAACGACTATTTCCAAACTACTTACACAGTTCAAACTACCTATAAAGCATACATTATGTTTACTTGAGCAGACCATCAACTACACGCAGCGCCAGCAAACATTAAAAACTTAAAATGAAAAAGTTTACGTTCCACGCTACTGAATTGTTGATCTTCCTATACATACAGAATATCGGGTTTATTACCCACGTATGTTATCGGCAAATGGATTTAGCAGAGTGGTTTTCTAAGGTAGGTATGAGGTAGGTATGATGTAGGTATAGGTAAACCGGCAATCTGGCAAATAAATGATAGTATTTTTTGACTTAATAAGATACTCTATGGTTAGCTATGATGGATTTAGAATCTCGTGCAACGTCCCAGAACCCATACTAGAGATAATATACAAAAACAGTCCTTATAATCGTTTAATTCAAATCTACAGTAAAATCCCACTTGTTAAACCCCCCAAAGAGGGATTTATCTATTTCTCTTAGATTAGATAGATCGATATATAGAGATTAGATTGATCTTAGATTAGATACTAAATAATTCAGTGTAATAACTTATAGAAATAAAGTTAGCTTTAGTTGTGATAGCTACCTCTCAAATTGCAGCACCCTGACAGGGCTCCTAATATCTAGCCCCTAAGAGAAAATTTTAGGACCTCTCACATTATATGTACTTATTAGGATTGATGCATTATGGATCTTTATGGATTAATGGATCTAACGAGACCATAACCAACCTTAGAAAGATTCTCATTACAACAACTTATTAGGCAATAGTGATAATTCCAGCATTAATGTACTATTTGGAATATAATGTACACACGAGAACAAAACTCTTTGGGGAAAATTATTTTTAGTGTGATAGAACTTTACGACAAGACTGACAAGACTTTTTTGTCCTGGCTTTCAAATTAAAATGACATAGACCCTTCACTCAAGTGAAGGATGTCAATGTCAAACTATGAACAGTCTACAAGGATTTTTTATACTTACGTAACTGGAAGTATCACTGATACAAAAACCGCGGTGTGAAAGAGACTGAATACTAAGGTGTGTCTCTTTCTATAAAGGCGACCATAGTTTATGAATGAAACAGGATATAATTTATGAATGAAATAGGACAAGACAGGGAATATTCAGGATTATTTTTTATTGCTTATATTCATTCTTTTTAAGTATCCTTTTAAACAAGATTTTTTAAATGGTATTCCTACCTCTATTATTATAAAGTTAGATATTGAAAATTCGTTTAGTCAGAAACAATTAAAAACGTCCCCATATTGGACCCATCAAGTGTGACTTCAACAGGTTGTTTCTTTTATATGAGAAAAGAGCTCTGAGATATGAAACTTTTTTTGAAATGACAGAAAATGTTCGGCGGGGCAACCGGCTGGAGTCACACTCCACTGTCATGCTTTTTGAAATTGTGTTTCTTTTAGACTAAAAATACTGAAGTGGCAATTCAAACAACACATAGCATAACCATTTTTTTTTAAACAATAAATCATATTATGTATTCAGTTAATTACAATCATAGTAGGTATAGAAACAAAATAGAACTAGTATTTACAATTGAAACAATTGAGCTACCTATCTGCAGACCGTTGGAAACAATCTAGAGTTATCTAGCTCAACTGATTCATATGGCAAAGCTGATGCATTCATGCAATCAATCATACATGACTAAGCATTATAGCCTTGTGCAATTTGTGGCGTAATGTTGCACGTGGTCCGATAATTTTTGCCCGACTACCGAAGGACGAAGGTTATGAGTTTGACACCCTATGTATGTATGTATGTAGTCGATTTTTATGTTCCCGCTCAGCGCTGAAACTACTGGTCCGATTTCAACAAATGAGGTGTTATATGATTCGTCTTAATAGCCCGTTGGTTATATATAGGCTATGTGACGTCAGATAAAATGGGGGTCTTATGAGTTAGCTGGGTCTAAGTAAGGGTCGAAAATCCCAATGTTAGTAAATATGCTCGTGTGTGGTATCGTTGCAAAGGTCTTTGTTTGTACTTTCTGAAACCGTTATAATATATTTAAAACTTTTGTGAAGTTAACGATTCTCAAGCTATCAGCAAAAAGGTGTTAAAAAATATATTACATAAAAAACTAAAATCCGACTACATAAAAGTCTTAAATAAGCGTTTATCGTAGCGTATAGCGTAGGGCTACATTGTTTGTTTAATGTTATTTGTGATGTTCTCCGTGATGTGTATTATTGTGTCCCTTGCGATAGATAATTGTTATGTTTCATCATCATCATCAGCCCATACACGTCCACTGCTGGACATAGGCCTCCCCCGTACGACGCCACAAATAGCGGTCCTGAGCCGCCTCCATCCATCGACTCCCTGCGACCGCTACGATGTCGTCGGTCCATCGAGTGGATGGTCTCCCATGTAGGGGGGATTTTTGTGTTTACATACCTATAATTAATTATAAATTGAACTAAGCTATTGCATTAGGATATTCCTGTAATGATAGTTTATGATTGAAAATCAATACTAAATACTAAAATCTATTGTCCTTATAATTTTTGTTTATACTGAGGTGTAGTTGGGGTCACCCACCACCACCGATATACCTAGGGTACAAGTGGGCATAACGTAGTCTTGGGTTATACTAGGCAAAATCCGATACCTGTGACTGACGTTACTGTTACTTCAAAATATCTGTGACAAATACCTGTGATAAAATACTATCTAGTATTTCTACCAATCACGTACAAATCAATTGTTTACTCATTGCATAATATATTTACTGTAGTGATGATTAAGTTGCATTAGCATGTTGATTAACCGAATAAATTTAAACGGTATTTTCTTCAACAAGTTTGTTACATTGCGGTATAGGTACATTTCAAATTTCCAAGTATAAAATACTAGGTGTGTCTCATTCTGACTAAATGATATTATCAAAGAGAGAATATAGAAGCGATATTATCTAGTTGAAGCGATTTATTGGGTTGGTACCTAATAAAATAACAACGATATAATATCGTGCACTCGTGACATTGGCACTACCTGTCTGACAGTCACCGATATATTTAGTTTCTGTCACTGTGATATACCGCCAATTTCCTATATCTGTGATTTTTATCAGTGACGATAAATACGCCTCAAGCCTAGTATAAAGGCCTCCTACTACTTAAGTATCAAAAGAAAATGATAAGGACAATAGGTAAACGCAGTAACGTAAAATACAGGATATAATCAGAAAATTTTAAGTTTTGGTATATTTACGTGTGGAACGTGATACCTTGGGCTTTGTTTTTTATTTTGGACACAAAGTGAACGCACACGAAGGCATTGCTGTAGTCTTTTAGTCAATAAATCACACAAAAGTACGTCGTAGTAAGTACGCGCAACACAAACGCTGATGCGATCGTGACTGAGGTGGGTGAACCTAGTGTAACCTAGTTTTAGCCTTCCACCTTCATAGAGTTAGTGCCCAATCTTCCCTTTTTAGTTTCATCAGTGTATCATGCTAGCGAATGTGTGAAAGAGACACAGCGACTGTAAAGTGAGTCTCTCTCGAGACCATTTTTCCTTAAATCTAAATTGAATTAAAAAATAACCTTTTCTAGTTGTGATAAGGTTCAAAATCCTTTTTGCATTAAATGTCGAGTGAACTTTCCAGTTACGTTAGTATATAAATTCCTTGACAGTCTATCAATAGACTGTTCATAGTTTGACATTGACATCCTCTCCTCTTTGTGAAAGATTCTCGCCATCTATTATTAAAATGGAACATAAGCGCTTGATCTGAGATTGAAATAAAGTTATTATAGTACAATCCAAAGAGTATTGAGTTCTCAAGAAACCAAGGAACTTGTGTATGGCCTAGGGCCGTTGTACATTCACATACGTATGTAGTTACTATGTCCCTTCAAGTACCTAAATAGGAGAGTAGAGTATCTTTATTGTCAATGGTGAAAAACAAGAAAGAAAATCATAAGTTTATATTAAATTTCGGTATATCAAGATTACAAGAAACACAATAGGTATTCACTGTATAGGGTTGATAGTTAATTACGAGTAGGATAGAAAACTCCTGATTTTATTCACTCGGTAAAACATGGGAAAAAGTTTTGCAGTAGAATACCGTTTACGGAACCCGAAAAACTGTCACAAAATAAGGACACATATAACGTAAAAATAGCCTTGTTTATTAGGGTTGCAATACCCCAAGGACATTCATCTGAATGAGTGATAGCTGAACTGTCCGCTTCTCTGATTTATGCGTGTCTTTGTATCGCAACTCGGGCATCTAATCTGATCAATGCCACGAAGATATCAAGCAAGGTAGATCGACAACAAAATTTTACTATACTCTACCTTTTTAACAAGTTATTTATTTATTTATTTATAACATAACGGGTGTCTTAATAGTATTCATTTAATTCCTAGTTCAGGCAAATGTGTTACTTAGGACCTTTAGAACATAAGATAATTGACTTTGTAATCCATTTAGTCCTAAGTTCCATTAAGTCCGGTTTTGAATAAAATTATTTTACTTATTTATTTGATTTAAGTGATTAAATCAAATAAATAAGTAAAATAATTTTATTCAAAACCGGACTTAATGGAACTTAGGACTAAATGGATTACAAAGTCAATTATCTTATGTTCTAAAGGTCCTAAGTAACACATTTGCCTGAACTAGGAATTAAATGAATACTATTAAGACACCCGACCGTTGTTTCACCAAATGTGAGGGCAAAGGCCTTCAAAGTGTAGCTAAGAACCATTTAAGAGACTCAACGAGTATTTTGATACCTCATTAGCTCAAGAAAACTCGAATAACATAAGCCGCGCCTAACGGTTTCAAGCAATGAATTTCTTGGGTGGGATCGATGGGTGAGAGAGACTAATTGGAGGAAGTTATGAAAAAATTCAAAATTAAGAACATTTTGTTTTGTACTGTTCCCACCGATAGTTTAGATGGCAAATCAATGAGAATCCAGAAAAGAAACTCACACGTCTGCAGAAAAAAATCTCAAAACACTAGTCAGAAGTCCTTCGAGCTTGGATAAGAAACTGTGAACAGAGAGTTACGTTACGTACAATCGCCCATTCTCCGTTGATCCACGTCTTAGTTTATTCGATTCTTCAGGAAAATATTTCACCTAGAAGCCTACTATCCTATTTATTTTGTTTGGAGTTGGAAATCGTATTGTGTCTTTGTTTATTTGGCTTAGGTTCACAATACACGGGGAAAACTCTTCGAGTCGGCAAAACACAATTTGGTTATGCTTTACGAAATTATTTACGTTGTTTATACGTACATAGGGAGTAGTTAAATATTCATTTTTATTTTACTCGTACCTTGTTTACCCATATCTACGGATTTTAGCAGGGTATTCAAAATAAGGGCATGGTCAAATAATTCGATAAACATCCAAAACTATATAATTGACTCTATACTACGCTTTGGAAGTATGTATTTTGAAGTTTTAGGTAGCAAATAGTAATCACTCGAGAAACAAATTATTCTATAGACAAAAGAAAAAAACTGTGAATTATTATTAAAATTAACTATTAATTGTTATTATGAAGGATCAAAATTAGCGAACATAACAAATAAACCTTAAAAACTTACAGCCAATTTAAGAACCTCCTCCATTTTTTAAGTCGGCTGAAAATATAAGAGGCACCGAAAATATTTTAGGTAAACAGTATAACGTCTACTTTCCAAAATATCAAAACCCTTAAAATGTTTTCAAAAGACATTGTAACCGTAGGACTGGTGTTTCCAACTTTAAACGACTATAAAATTTCCAGCATCCCTACAAGATGAACCACAGTGAAAATCTCCCTAAACAGTAGGGTATTAAATTTAATGAAAACACGAACTTTTGTACTCTTTAAGTATTAAGTCAAGCGCGATACGAGCTACGTGTGGTTCTGCATAATTTATTATATAGCCTTCTTTATGGGCTTCGCTCAGCAAGGCTTTAAGTAGGTACCTTGCTTCCTACGATTCTAGAGAAACGTACAGTTTATAAGAATGCTTGCTCTACTATGTTAGTATTGTGACATGAAAATGTTTAGATTATTGTATTGTGTGTAATATTTTCTTCTTACTTATATTATGAATGTCAAAGTTTGTGAGTATGGATCCACATAAATGTTTGTTCCTCCATCACACAAAAACTACTGAACTGATTAGGCTGAAATTTTGTATAGATATAGTTTGGGACCTCGAATAACATTTAGTTATTTTTATCCCGATAAAACGTGGGAGAAGGCGCGGGCAGCAGTTAGTATACAATAAACTTAAAAAGTTTGGTGTAGTGGTAGGGTATCAAGTAGGTGCCTACCGTTAGTAAGAGTACCTACCTGCGTACCTACATAATGTAATTAAAGTATTTTTCTTTCTATGTTGACGATGGTAACGTAATAGATTTTCAATCTAGTCACATCTTTCTAATTTTTTATATGGGAAAGTTTGTATGGATAGATGATTGTTACATCTTTATGCCTAACTAAAACTACTAAACGGATTGGCTTTAAATTTGCATACATGTCTAAAGGGATCTGGAATAACTTTGTATACCATAAATCACTTTGGATGGATATAATACAAATAGTTATTGTAATTACAGTTTCAATCAGTTCAGGAGTCTATGAACTGATAACTGTCTGTAAAACTAAATAAAATTTACTTTATTTTACTCGAATTATAAAATATTTTAATTAAACAATAATTAGATCTTTGTTGAGAAAAATTTGTAATTACTTTTTATCCCGAATGTAAAGCGCACGAAGCTCCGTGCAAAAACTAGGTATAAATAATCTAGTAAGCGATACCTACTTAAATAATTTAATTAAAACATCACAAAGACACTCCAGAAAATAAAGCTTTGTCAACAATCTGATAGTATTAAACTACCTTAGGCCTTTTCTGCGACGACGTTCCAGAAGGAAAATGTAAATCAACTCACAAAAAAGGTTTTACTGTATCAGATAACAACAGAAAATAACAAACATACTTTGCAACGGAATTAACAACTTCATCGACTTCAAGCTTCTCGATTGACACTTAAAAGTTTCCTCCGTTTTATGACATTGTTTACGGAATCCTAAAATAAAAAGCTGGGCCGACCATTGTTGCTTTGCAAAATTCTGTACGGTTGGAACATGGTGGGCTTTGGCAAGTTCGAAAGATGTTTTGTTCTGTAAAAAAGTACTTTGTAAGTTTTGGCGCGGTTTTACGGCGATCTTCTGTTTTTGCTAGATTTTTTACACTGAACCGGCCGCTTTTATACAATTTTATTTCCTAAAAATACAATACAGTTCAAAAAGTTCGCTCAGGATGGTACTCTAGGGGCCTTAGTAGGCCAGCACCGTCAGGCCAGCGGAAACATTCGCAATTGTAGTCGTAGGCCCGGCAAATAGCTGCAGTAAGGAAAACACTTCAAGACCTTCGTGAAACACCGTCGGCCACATCACTTTCCATCAGGTGCGATTGTGGCCAAACGAAGTTTTATTATCCATAAAAATAAACACAGTGGTGGTTTTAGCTGATAGAAGTCTGGTATAATCATTATTTCGCTCCTTACAAAATAATGGTATCCAGAGGATTTTCCCACTGTAAATAAAAAGGTACTCTACATTTCGCCTGCCCAACATCTGGGCCACGGCATACGTTACAGTCAGCCATTTCATCATGTTTTATAGTATACTAGCTGACGCAAACATTGCTTTGCCATCGACCACTGAAGGTTGAAAATTATTACAGTACTAACTAATATCGCTATTAAATAAAAACGTCGGCGCACTGAGGAGGGTCCGTTAGTATAAGACCTTGTTTCTTGCTTTTCAGATTTTTCCCTTGTACTATATGGCATTGCTTTTTGCCAATTTTCATGATTCTAGGTCAACGGGAAATACCCTATAGGTTTTCGGTCCATGGTGAGAATCAATAATTATTTTGTATGTGAATCTACAACAAATTCACGGTTTTCGGACTTTTTCCTTTACTTGTGCTATAAAGCCTTGCCTTTTGCCGAATTTCACGACTCTAAGAGGTTACGGACCTGAGTATTTGATGTTAATTTCAACTCGATAGGTCTACGAGTTTCTGAGAAAAGAGGGTTGACAGACGGAATGATGGACAGACGGACAGATGGACAGACGGACAGACGGACAGACGGACAGACGGACAGACGGACAGACGGACAGCCAGACAGATTGACATACGGACAACAAAGTCATCCTTTTTCCTTTTTAGGTACGGAACCGTAAAAATGGGGGTTGGTGTTAGAAAGGTGAAAATTGAGTGTTATACTTATGTATTTTTTAATGCCAAATGATACAAAAAATAAAAATTCAAAAATTACCAAAAAACCTGCAGAATATACACAAAAAAATCATTAAAATCGGTCAAGTCGTTTCGGAGGAGTTTGGTTAAAAACACTGTGACACGAGATTTTTAAATATACAAACAAACTATCAAACATATCCTTTGTAAAAAGGCTTATTACAAAATATCAGATTATCTAGAGGATAAAAAAGCATGGGACGACTTTTGCTCTAACTCGAAAACTAACAACCTAACAAGGTAAAGGTTTCTTGTTCGCTTCCTTACTTAACCTTAAAAAGATTGAAGTGAACAAAAAATCAAAGTGATCACTTTATTTCCCTGTTTTACTTATGTAATTTTAATTTTGTGACGTGTCCAAGAGTCTTGTAAGGTCTAAAGGAAATAAAGCACTTTGATATTTGGTATTTGATAAAGAATTAAACTTTAGATTGTGCTTAGATAACGATTGCAAATGTTAGTCCTCGTAGCCAAATCAGTTAAGCGAAATAGACCATGAGGAATAAGCCAAAATGATACCCTCTCCGACGCTTACCCACTTAGATCATAATTAGATCAAATATTAAAATTTAAAACGATAGCATGAGAGAGGCCTTTCCTTTTCAATCCTATTCTTTATCTACGCGACTCTTGCAGTCTCTTAGTGAGGCTGGTACCTCGTATAAGAAGTATAAAGTGACACTATCTTCTTTGATCTTTAGAATGTTAACCAACTTACACCACATTTTCTCAATATTCACATCTAAATGTTATAATTTCTAATCTTAATAATCCTTAGCAGCGCCATCTATTAAGATAAACAAAGATTAATCTGGCCACATCGGCATTGTTATGCCCGTCGTGTCTCGAGCACTAAAGTATGCCGACCACACTATGACGACACAGGCACTATGGGACACAGCTGGTTTCCTTTCTACGGTACTCACTTTGATGATATCCTACCTATCCTCCTAGCCGAATTAGGGTAATGAGCCAGTCTCAACGGAGACTTGCGATGTCGTCATCATCATCCCATACTCATCCACTGGCCTCCCCCATACGATACCACAAATAGCGATTCTGAGCCGCCTCCATCCATCAATTCCCTGCGACTGCTAAGATGTCATCTTTCCATCGAGTGAATAGACTCCCAACACTTCGTTTCTCGTTGCATTGTGGCTGCCACTGAAAACCTTTACACCCCAGCGGTTATCAGTTCTGCGAGCTATATGACCTGCCCACTGCCACTTCAGCTTACTTATTCAGAGAGCTATGTCGGTGACTATGGTTCTTGTACGGATTTCCGTATTTAGGATTCTATCACGTAGAGAAAGTCCAAGCTTAGCTCTCTCGACAGGCCGCTTAGTGACTAAATGAGTTCATAAGCTCAGCTTATGAACGAGGCCCATAGTAAGCGACCACGTCTCGGATCTATAGGTCATCACTGGCAACACACCACTTGCGCGTACGAAAAATTATTATATTACACTTGTGTGTATGCAAACACAGATGCTTTTTCTACTACCCTACCCAGGTAGGGTAGGCTACCTACCCCGACTCTCATAATCCGATCCTATGGCAGAGTATATGTATCATCGAGAGAGTTCATAGCCTAGTTTAATGAAGATCGGTGCAGACTAAATAATAAATAATGCTGAAATTCACTCAACATCAAGTAAGCAGAGCTTGTGTAAAGGATGTAAGTATGGTACATATAGATTTGTTGAGGACGTTCTGGTTGCCTACTATTTTTGGAGAGAAATGAAAGTCGATTTTACTGTATTGTGAAAAACTGTCTTTATTAAGAAATTGCCGTATATATATTTTATTTACAATCATTCTTTAAGCTATCTAATGAAGAGCAAGAAATACATTTTCAACCAATCACGAGGCTCTATGCGCGAGCGTCGATATTTTTCAGTAATGCACCAGCTAGCATTACTGAAAAAGTGAGACAGCGCTAGTTGTGTGCGAGCAGGACAGCAAACATAAATATATCGCGCGCACTGGCGCGCTGGCATGCCGCGGTCGCCTTTCCTTATGTGCATGACCTAGGTATACTAGGTACACTACAGATTACATTCATAGATACATATTTAATATTATTATTATGTTAATAACCCGCAGGGCAGCTTGTAGCCAGCTGTTGGTGAGTATCGACACCACGGGTACCGAGTGCTCCCAGGGAAGTTCCTGGTTCTCGTTTCTGCTTGCGGAGTGGCATCCTAAGAGAACCAGATCCCCACATCTTGCTTGCCTTCATTGACCGGTGTGAGTGGAGTCGGACCTTCGCCCGCTGCGATATATTTTTATTATACTTCCATATAAAACAAAAAAGAAAACACAAAAAAGAACAAAATAATGCTATGTAATGATGGTTTGAAGCAAATCTTCAAGCGTTTTCGATTTTTGTTGAATTTGATTGTTTATTTTGAGTTAAACCAGTTATCCTATAATTGCCAATGTCATACCCGTGACGTGACTGTGTAAAGCTCAGAAACTGCGTGATAGTAGGTTACTGGCAGTCTGAAAACAGTTGGCGAATAAATAGTTTTTCTTTTTTTATGGATATAAGCCGTTTGTGGGACAATAGGCTTTGTAAGCGCGCATTTTAGATACTAAGTAAGAAACAAAGTTTGACTTGAAATGGAATGATGGAGGTTAAGTGTTACTAAGAATGGGTACCTTTCTTTCGAAAAGTTAAAGTGAATAAGTATTTTAAAAATACCTTTCTTCCAAAAAGGCCCTGTTATAATGTACCTAGTCCCTGCAAATCTGCAATCTAATGGCTGGATGAAATCGCTTTCAGCAATAAGGCCGCCTATTGTACCGTTTATATTTTTATTTTTGTTAACTGTAAATGTATAATAATGTGCTCATTCAATCGATCAAATATTATGAGACAAAAGTTCGTAAAATTGTCAAGTTGTAAGAATGTGAAATAAATGGGCGAAAATGCCAAAACTACTGAAAAAGAGAGCTGAAATTCTCATGCCGAATCTATTCCTTTAAAATTTTATTAATAATTCTATCATTTAAGTTCGTAAATTTCCTTGGGTACCATACATTTCAAAGGACCTTTTTAAATTAATAAATATTCAAAGAAATTTTGTTGAAACTTTGTTAAAACTTTACTGATACACTAGTCTGAAATAGTCTGAATTTACGACGAGTTTTATTTTCAACCAACGCCTCAATAATAAGTAAATTGATTTTATGGATGAATGGAAGACGATTGAAAGAGCACTTCTCAGTTTTTGCAAATCCTTGTGATGTGTTTTTTTTTATTATATTTTTATTAGATTCTCAGATAATTAAACAATTCGATTGTTGAAAAAGTTGTTTGAATTTGTTGAATTTTTTTTTAAAGTTATATTTTTGTTGAAATGTTGAATGTTTGTTGAAATTTTATCTGTGCCTTTTATCACAAACTTTATTCCTCTTTTTGTTAGTGAGTTCAAGTTTTTGAAAACTTTGCTATGTTAAACTGGAAATTTAGTTCCTGCTTTGTTAATTAACATTTTCCTATATTTTTATATTATAACGCTTTAATTGAGTAATCTGTAATTCTATATAGTGTTTAACAAACTGAAAACTGACAAAATCCAATACCTATTCCAAAATAACACAACGAATTTTCTGTATCCACTACCTACTCAATACTCATGTCACTGCGTAATGAGAAAATTTCACCTTGACACCAGAAAACCTAGATTCACGATTGAACACGCACACGCCTAAGGAATACAACGTTATCCAATTTGAGCAAATCCAGTTGGGACCAAAACCTGAAGACCCTAGATTTATTTTTGGGCAGAGGTCAAGTCGTTAGCTTGGGTTTTGATTTAAAGGTAGGTTCGTTACCTTGGCTTAGGTTTTGATGTAACGGTCACCTATCAATGAGAGCTTAGGCATTACGATTTTATTCGAATTTTATACACTCTTTTTAACTCTGACTTTCTACTCTTTTATAAATTTTTAGTCTTTTTAAATAACGCAAATCATTGTTAAGATTTTGAGAACATTAGAATAAGTCGTGATTTCTATGTAAGTTGATCTTATGATTGTTTGCAACAGTAGTCTGCAAAAAGAAAAAAAAACCTTAGTCCTTACTAGGGGACGGTCCGAGGGGTGCATCCAATTACGGGTTCCCTATTCGCATGCTTTTAGTCTGGGTAGAAACCAACCGGGCCGTAGGGCCGTGGGGCCGCGGCGTACGAATATCGACCCCTCCAACTCAACCCGTGGATGTCGTAAGAGCCGACTAAGGGAACCTACCAGAGGAAGGGCAGCAGCTTCCTTCTGAATATTTTTAAACACCAACACTGCGATCGCCAATCCACCTGCCAAGCGTGGTGATTATGGCAAATCCCCCACTACATGGGAGACCATCCACTCGATTGACTGACGACATCGTAGCGGTCGCAGGGAGTCAATGGATGGAGGCGGCTCAGGACCGCTATTTGTGACGTCGTACGGGGGAGGCCTATGTCCAGCAGTGGACGTGTATGGGCTGATGATGATGATGATGATGATGAGATAAAAACCAAACCCCAAAATTTTAGGTGCCAACTCGGCTTCGTTTTCGAGAAATCGCCAGTTAAAATTGCCGCCTTACCTACTGGTGTTTATCGAATTTCCAGTACCTACATAGCGGCCTCCCAAATGGGGAATATCTCTAAAACGAAGATGAATTGACACCTACAATTTTGGGGTTTGGTTGGTACGCAAAGTGGGAGCCCGCAGCTCGATGCACCCCTCTGACCGTTCGCGTCCCCTCGTAAGATGGTGACTACGGTTTTTTTTCTGTAGTTAGCTTAACTGTTCCGATATTGTTGATACTAGTTCTAAATGGTTTCTTTTATTTAATTGTAACTTTAGTACTAAGTATAATAGTTATTCTGTGATCGTATCTAATTTTCTTTGAAAAAAACGTGACATTATCCTCAAATACCCCATTATATCTATAAACAATGAAAGTTCTATTCTATCGCTCCGACCAGCGAATTTCACGATTCCCCCCACCCCGCATAGCTGTCTGAACTTTCTGATTTATAGTCTCGTTACGGGAACTATTAATTCAGGACTTATCAGTTATCGATAGTTTTGATGACAGCCTTGAGGATTATCTTTGGGTTTTTCTATTAGTTCAGCTCAAAGTTTCAAGCGAAAGTGAAAGGGAGCGTTGAAAACATCAATATAGTTCATTATTAGATCAGAAAAATTCAGTAGCCACAAACTCGGATTACGTTGTTACATAGTATATTGTTTTTTGTGTTTTCTGTTTTGTATAGGTACTGTGACTATAAGTGCACTTATACAATAAAACATGGGTTACTTTTGATCCCATAAATCTGTTCCCATCGAATAGAAAAAAAAACATTTAAACGTTAAGTAACGTAGTTAACGTAAACAAAGTGTACAAAGCTATGGCCAAAAACTAGTCGTAGATATATTTGGTAAATAAGCATAGCAAAGGTAGCAAAACCAAATAAATATTGGTGTAAAATGCTTAATATTCGAACATTCGTAACAATTTTTGGTTTTGACATATTTCATTAATTTCATTTATCTGACGTTCATTTTTAAACTCAAAGCAACTTTTCTCGGCCCATAAAAGAAGAAGTTGAAGTTGAACTTTTCTCGGCGCGTTTGCAATTTTGCGTTGGCAAATAACTGTTATAGGTATTAGCGTTAGTATATAAATTCCTTGGCTATTAGTTATTCCACAATCGTAATTTCTGTTTCGACTGACAAGAAAATATCTAGTTATGCTTTTTGATTCGATTTTTTATGACAATCGATTTTGTTTATGAAGAAGTTGTAATTGCTTTTGTTATTTTTGCTCAACATTTTTTATTATACCTAATACAGAACTTTCCCTCTTTATTTTTGGAATCAAAAATATTCAATAGAATAAAATAGAAGTATTGTTGTTATTTTATTTGCTACTTGGTTCTGCCCACTGCAGAACACGCATTTTTACGTGATAAAAAGTGAGACAGATTGAGTGGTAAACTTTATTTTTATACTACATTTAGAGATTCATTTCATAGAGAAATCATCAAATAATCTTCGTTATTTTGTTGGCTCGATAATAATCGAAACTTTCGTAAGTCTCAATATTTTTCGAATCGACAGATTCGCATCTCTACCTGTCAAAAGTAACTGTGTCTATGAAATACTTAATTCTGTAATACAGTCTGCATTCCCTCACATAAACAACAATTAGGAAACTTCATAGTCGTGCATGTACCAATAAAGCAAATAAGAGAGTGGACGTGGTATAGTGCTTGTTGTTTTCCGATATTGTTAAGATTAGGTACATATTGTACATGAATCTCGTTTTTGTCTGTACTAAAGTTTGTTTGTATGTAGTGTCTAGTAAAGAATTATCTTTCTTTCTTCTATTCTAAAACCGGGTATAGTTTGCTATTGGGCCGCATAAATGTAAAATTTACAGACCTCTTCTACTTAGAATTTTTTTCAGATCTCTTTAGCCGATATTTAACCCATGTACCCAATAATGGAGTGTGGGAAGACCTCCCACTCGATGGACTGACTACACTGTAGCGGTCTCAGGGAGTCGTTGTATGAAGGCGCCGCAGGACCGCTATTCGTGGCGTTTTGGCCGATGTTCAGCAGTGGACGTATACTGACTGATGATGATAATGATGACCCAATAACTTGAAGCAAATGGGGAATTATGAGTAAGTACGCTCCAAAAATAAGCAAACCTCTGCATTCATTCACTTTTCGTGCTAAACTAGTTTCAGCCCGCTTCTTCGCACGATCTGTCCCCGAATTAGAAAAGATGCATCTATCTATGCTTAATATTATAAAAACTAGATTAATGATGTCTGTCTGTTACCTTTTCAAGCCTAAACAGTTAAACGGATAACTCATAGAGTAAAAACGCGCTGCTAATAACTGTTCCCGGGCATACCGTTTACCTTTGGCAGGAAGGTAAACGTTAGGGAACAGTAAAAACGCTACGGCGCGTTACATGGGGGGAGGATCAAAAATCCTTAAAAAATGCGTTACATAATACTTGTACGGTCCCTTAAGAGTTTTTGTTTGATTTTTAGTAGGTACAATAAGCCGTGGGGTCGCGGCGTACGAATATCGACCCCTCCAACTCAACCCGTGGATGTCGTAAAAGCCGACTAAGTGAACCTACCAGAGGAAGGACAGCAGCTTCCTTCTGAGTATTTTTAAACACCAACACTGCGATCACCAATCCGCCTGCCAAGCTTGGTGATTATGGCAAATCCCCCCGTACATGGGAGACCATCCACTCGATGGACCGACGACATCGTAGCGGTCGCAGGGAGTCGATGGATGGAGGCGGCTCAGGACCGCTATTTGTGGCGTCGTACGGGGGAGGCCTATGTCCAGCAGTGGACGTGTATGGGCTGATGATGATGATGATGTTGAGGTACAATAAAGTGTTCATTCATTCAATCAATATCCAGAATAACCGGGACAAATATTTGCAGATCGTAAAAACATTTGTCCCAACTAGGCTGGAATCGACCAAGCAACCTCCTGCGATGCAGGCGGATATTCTCCCGCCGCCCCACCTTGGTCGTCAAAATTAAAGTGCGAATTTATTTAGCTTCCATACATCCAAACTTTCGCTTTCATAATATTGTGATATGATGGTAATATGGCACATTTATAAAGGTTTTTATACCGGGCATAAATATGGAAAAGGGTTGAGAAGTTAAAGCTTTCCTCAAGTGCGATTGTGGGTATAAAAATGAGCGTTTTGTATGAGCAAGGAGTTTATGCTTACGTGTTTTGGTTTGTTGATATTTTGTACTAATGAGGCTTTTGAGAGACGAATGTTATATTATAATCGTTGGGCATGTATTAATGCGATGTAGGTAAATAACAAATTCTTTAAAGGAGACCGTGACTAGGCAAACGTTATTTAGAACGCCCTCCAATCTGCTGTGCAATTACGTAAAAACCACCCATCCTCTAGTGATATTTACTATTATTATGGTAAAGGGCATTATAATAATAAACGAATAGTGCTGGACAATCCACAAAGCATCATCTAGCCCCAAGCTAAGCAGAGCTTGTGTTATGAGTACTGACATATTTAATACAATATACAAATTACATAGATAGATATTTTGTATTATACAAAAAAAAACCAGAACACCCTGAACAAATATTTGCAACCATTTATTATTAAGTAAGTATAGTAAGTATAACAGTTATCTAGTACCCATAACACAAGCTCTACTTAGCTTGAGGCTAGATAATGCTGTGTCCATTGTCCAGCATTATTTATTTATTTTATTTTAATGTATGATTGTTCGGGTGGAATCTTGCAACTCAATTTTAGACCAGTTATCCCCAACCGATTGAGCTGAAATTTCGCATACTTATGTAAGCTCGGTGACAATGAAATATCATGGTACCATCGAGCTGATCTGTTGATGGAAACCGAAGGTGGCCATATGAACTCCTAAACAAAACAACTGAACTACACGTCAACTTTAAGGTCGTTGGATTAGTCTTCCCAAGAACTTTGGTCCTTCCTAAATGATATAAAAGATATTTTAAATATCTTTTAAAAGATTTTTAAAATAATAAAAATGTTTATCTAGCAATCTTCAATTGAGGTTTATATCAGTCGTGTACAATAAAGTCCAAAACCACAAGATAAACAACCATAAACCTCAATCCAACTCCAAATCCTCGGAAACTTTCCAGCAATTGGAGTGTAAATAACACCTTGTCAAAGTAAACTTATGCAGGGGGCTACGCATTCAAATCACACGCGAAATGGGTGAGATTTTATTTGAGTTTTGGGTTCTGTGAGATCAGTTTGCTTATAGGTAACTTGTTTAAATATTTTAAATAATCTTAATTAAGGCGTTTCCCTCACCCATACCAGCGCCGCCACCTATTATATCGTATTATTACGTTAAACAAAGGAATTTTCAAAAATTCCCCGGCCAATTTGTGTAACCTATCATAAGCTTTTTTTTAATGCTTCTGTAGGTAATAGTTTTATTTTATATAGTTTAGGAAGAGATGCGAAGTTGCACTTATTGGCCACCAAACTCGGTTTTCGCATCTCCTCCTAAGCTATACAATATAAAACTATTACAGAGATATTAAAAATAAGCTTATGATAGGTATCACCACACGCGCCAAGGGATTTTTGAAAATTTCTTTGTTTAACGTAATGAAACGATAAAATAGGTGGCGGCGCTGATTTGGGTCGGGGCGGCTCCTTAACAAAGAAAATTACAATAAAATCATAGAAAAAAATTAGAACTGATATTTAAAGCTAACTGCAGTCTGTTGTAAACAATCTATAGATAGCTCAACTGATTCATATCAATACTCAATACCAGTCGGAAGCGTCCCCAAGACGCTGGCTGCATTGGCCCGCTCTGTACGGTAATGCTAATGCGCAGCGCCAGACACTCACGCGTCGGAGCTCAGATATTTTTTTCAAAACCCGGAGAGCCGCAGTACCCTACGGACCTAGGGTCATTTATAATATTAGTATGTGCTTTTATAGAGTATAAAAAATCTTCAACTGCACGCGCGTATTTGTGCCAGATTTCGAGTCACGGAAACTTTTCGATCGAGTTAGAATAGCTGTGCTGTAGCTACTTTTCCGTGGCCACGACCGCTGTAGCGCGATGGAAACGTAGGAGAAAATATAAAAAAGGTACGCGATAAAAAATCGTTGATTCTATTATTTAATTGTAATCTCCTTTGTTAATAAAGCTACTTAATGTGAAAGTGTTTAGGAGTTAAACTTCGCATAGATTAGTTACATCTATGTTTTAAACACGAATGAACTTTTAGGCTACTTTTTATCTCGGAAAACTTGCGCGAAGCCGCTGGCAGAAACTAGTGATAGTAATAAAGGTATTACGGAACTCTAAAAGTTATATCACGTTGGGCCGCACAAACCTAAATCCAGGCTATTTAAAGTTTTTGATTTATCACTGTGGATTCCCGCTTTTGTTTGGTGCGTAGCCTCTGCGTAGCTGGGCCCCGACTTTGGATGAGGATATGCGAAAAATAATTGTGAATGTATTTAGAATAATATTCTAAATTCATTCACAATTATGTGTTATTTAGAGAAAACATAACTTTGAATCCAACTCTGCGACGGTTTTTTCAGTACTTGTAACGTTACATGGACAAATCTCTGTGAAAGAATCATCAGCCTGGACCTAACAACACAGGGGGGCTACTCGGAAAATGAAAATCGAGTTCCTTTTTCGTGTTCGTGCAAAACCATTCCATTGCATAAGATTAGCGTTTGCACGAAAAAGAATCAGAAACTTCGATTTCGTTTTAAAGAGTACGGGCCCAGCTTCGGCCTAGTACGAGATTCATAGGTAAAATCTTACCCCCTTATTCATAATAGTCTGCTAACATAAAGCATTGCTAATTCTTACCCTGTCTTATTCTATTGACATAAGTCAGAGTGAGAAATAATACTGCTTAGCAGGTGTTTTTAGTTAGCAGACCATTATGAATAAGGGGGTTAGTCTCTATGCCCTCAGCAATGATTTTCTTTTCAGTTTATAAGCCACATTAAAATGTATCCTAAAATGGGCATACTAATATATATATAATGTTAACTATATACCTAACTACTACGTGCCTAATTTAACTGTTTAACTGTAACATGGCATGATATCTTTGCTGTCAATAAATATATTTTTATGTTTAAAGCTGCGACTCGGCACGAAAACGTATTGTTTTTCTAATTCGAATTGCAGATGGGACTATGATCTACGAAACAGTGCAAACATAGGCTGAATGCAAGCTCTGATTCGTTTAAACTAGATGATGCTGTGTTGGTTGTACAGCATTAAGTATTTATTTAAGGCTGGAACCGGAAATATAGTTGATTTCGAGATCTTGGACACTAAATGGGTTAATGTTATCAAAATGTTGCTCAAAATTAACTTCGTTGTGGAAAACCCATTATGATTACCATAGAGTCAAGGCCGTGTGTGAAGGTTCGTATTCAAGCGGTTTTCAAGCAAGTAACCTGCATGGATTTACCCTTGTTATGCTGGATCAAAGTTTGTATTCCACTAAAAGTTATATTGTTTTCTCGTCTATTGTGAAGTGGTGAACTTGTGACTTAGGAATTCACAATGTCAATGACAAAAATATTGTATTTATTTGTATTTATTCATAAACATTACATAATATTAATCACAGGTCAGACCTTATACAATAGAGCAGTCATCAAAAATTGTTATTTAAGTAAATCTATAAGCAATATAATTAAACACATGTGTCAAAACGCAAAAAAATTCAACGATTTAATAAAATAATAAGCAAAATAAATCAATACAGTTGTCAATAAGCAAATCACTCAAAAATATGAGTGGGCAAAAAATACACGTCATAATGAAAAAATAATAAATATAATTATATATACATCAATTGATCTTTCGAAAATAACTCATGTTAAACTCAATAAACTTAATGCTATTAAATTCAAGTTACTGTATTTTGCCTACCAATAAATATTTTCTTATTCTTAGGTTGAAAAACCGACGGTATTAGAAGATTGACCCTGAAGATTGTTATACTTTTGTAAAACAAATTATTCTTTTTGTTTTCACTCGTTTTTAATAAACTAGCTTTCGCTCACGGCTGCAGTTACGCGGTACCCGTATAAATAATACCTAATAATTATATAAGTGAAGAAAACCGTACCAGAAATTACAGAACATTTATAAACGCTGCGGGCCAGTAAAAAAATATGAAGATTTAAAAGCAGGGTCCAGACATATGATTTAAAAAAATAAAAACCGTGTACCGTGACATTACACACTATAAAAATATAATATTTTATAACGGCGCGTACCTGCGTATTATTTTTTCTGGCAACAATTTCGTTGCTGGTGTTACAAAACACAAGTATCAAAAATATTGCCACAGAGACCATTAACTTTGAACGAAAAAATTATATCGTAGGAATCTTTACATGGTCCTTAATGACTTCAGAAGAAAATAATGATTTATACCATTAACCATCGTAATGGGTTTCTCAGATATTCAATACGGTTTGATGGAGCATTGCGTAGGTGTCGATAATAGAATTCAAACATATTTGGAGGATTGCAGATGACAATAAAAATTCATTTTACTCAGGTTTTTATTCATTTTATTTTTGAAGTGCTGTCGCCGAACTCTATGCAAATTTTAATATATATAAAAATCTTGTGTCACAGTTTTTGTAGACTAACTCGTCCGAACCGATTTTTATGTTTTTTTTGTGTGTAGTTATATTCGGTAGATCTAAGAATAGGTAGTTAACAATTTTTTATACCCCTGAGTGATAAGAGTGGCCCACACAAAAATTTCTACTTTATGCACAATTTGTTTTTAAGATTTGGCATGAACAAAATACATATACATAACTCTCAATTTTCACCTGTCTAACTTCAACCCCCATTTTTATAGCGATATTAGTTAGTTATCTAAAATTCTTCAACCCTCAGTGGTCGATGGCAAAACAACGTTTTCCAGGTCAGCTAGTAACCCTATAAGATAAATACCGCCCAAGTGCGTCCAACTCGCACTTGGGCGATAATAACAATATTCGTACTAGTCTAATTATTAATAGTAATACACATATTAAATTATCATTATCTAGCACAAACATGCGTATATAAACCTATTAGGTCAAAGTAAATGACTCCTCGCTCTAACTAAGTTAAAATAACTTGTATTGAGACACGAGGGCTCTTCTCTCCGGCTACAAATAAGCTCAACCAACACCCAGTGCGACTATGATTATGAAATATGAGTTATGAATCCGTGTAAATACTGTATACAATAAAACTAGATACAAGGAAACTAAAATTACTAAGATATGCATTAAAAACTAAAAATAATAATAATAATAACAATAATATACTGTTAAGCCTTTGTTTCAGGCCCTTGAACCAACAGTCGCGGTTAACGAGCAGCGACTATGAACGGCT
The DNA here is from genome assembly GCA_947859395.1 of Eupithecia insigniata. Lineage (NCBI taxonomy): Eukaryota > Metazoa > Arthropoda > Insecta > Lepidoptera > Geometridae > Eupithecia > Eupithecia insigniata. The sequence continues at coordinate 4,131,705 of OX402009.1, read as the reverse complement.
TTACAGATTTCGTTCATCTTTTTTATAATGTTCTAATAGATCGTAGAAGGCTCATCAGGTACGGGTCATCCAGCGCTCAAAATTGTTGAATGACACTGTGCTTGATCAACTCCTATTCAGCGACCATCGTTCCGATAGTCGTTTCAGTTAATGGCGTAATAGCGAAGAGCCTCGATCAACATCTTATGAGACTCTCGCTAGGAAGTTGGATCAAGGGTCAGATTCAAAAGGCGGTACTCCTGGACTCGGCGCGTATCGTCAGGAAGTTCCTCTCTCTGCAGCCCTAGTCACCGGCCGCTGGAGCCTAGCTTCGCGGCCGGTGATCCACCGTTTTGATATATTTTTTACTGTAGATTAGTTTTATATGTTACCTATTGTATTTTCTATAGTAAAAAAATTATTTTAATGAGATTTAAAATAAATATAGTGAAATAACAATAATAACAATAACGATATTTATCTTATAAGGTTATTTGCACAGAGTTCACGTAAAATTTAGGACTACTTAGGTATCAAAAGAAAATGTTATGAATCAGTGAGCGCCCAGTCATGACTTTTAAGTAGCTGGGCTTTAGTTTATAACAGGCCGGCGGCGGCGGCTTTAGTGTGAAGACACTATAACCGTTAGAATGCACCTGGTAACTACAGTTACCAGTAAGTAAAAAGCCAAAATGACCATGGTAACTAGACCTACCAGTTTACTGTTTGATCAAAAGAAACGTTTTATCTATCTAAGGGAACCTACCAGAGGAAGGGCAGCAGCTTCCGTCTGAGTATTTTTAAACAGCAACACTGCAATCACTAATCCGCCTGCCAAGCGTGGTGATTATGGCAAATCCCCCCCTACATGGGAGACCATCCACTCGATGGACTGACGACATCGTAGCGGTCGCAGAGAGTCGATGGATGGAGGCGGCTCGGGACCGCTATTTGTGGCGTCGTACGGGGGAGGCCTATGTCCAGCAGTGGACGTGTATGGGCTGATGATGATGATGATGATGAATATTTAGTTGCATTGTATATTGACGGCATACGGCATCAAATAGCTCTCTTGAAATGAAACTTTCGAGTTGTGGTAAGCCAATTTTTCACTGTGAAATGTATCTATAGCCGACTAGTTTAAGTCCGTATTAATGTGTTATTTTCTGGATATACATAATGTGCTCAGTCCTTTAACCTTCAAAGTGTGAAGGTATAAGCAAGTGGAAACCGTGATTCAGCCGTGACTGGCGCGAGTAACCACTGCCATAACGCGGAACATTGCAATTTGCCTAAACGTGTCGACGAAGATTACAATCGCTGGTTGTTCTGACACAGAGTGAGAAATGCCAGTGGAAAATGTAGTTACCGTAGGCACAATAAGAAATTCTCTGACTTTTCATGAGCCGCTGACGAGGCTAGGCAACGTCTCAAGCGAGACGTTGGGTATACTTTTCGTGAGACGTTGGGAATAACCTACAAATTATCAAACTTTAAAATAGTGCAAGATCACGCTTATATTTAAATACGAATGTTTGGATTTGGTAACATCAGTGGAAGCATGGCTGATGATCTAGTGCCTTCACCACCCGGAAATCTGGTGGCTTGGGCAACAAAAGTTCGAAACAATTTTGTGTTTTGAAAGGTATCATATATCTTCTACGGCGACGCTTTGAACTATACTCCGATTTAGAATTCAAGATATTTTATCTCAACAAAGACGTATGAAAACATTAAAAACTGATAACAATAACAGATAACAACAAGGTAACAACAAAATTATCACCAATAACTAAAATAAAAACTTCAATAACGCATAATCTTACTTGTGTAGCAAAAAATATTTTGATATGAATTTGAAAACGAAGGAGAGATCAGTTAAACGTTGAATGAACTTTCAAAACCAAAAATTGTTTAGAGCGTAATGTGCTTTGCTTCGATACCAATGTCTTTAAATATTTTAATATTCCTTAGGTATTGTAACCCTTTTGTACAAAAATATCCAGGTTTTTTAATCGGAGTATAGAATTTGAACCTTTTCGCTGCACTGCTTGTGCAGCGTTGTTGAAGTTGATGTTTATTATTAGTTAAAGTTGTTTTTAAAACTTTCATGATTGTTAACACTGCAGTTATTTACAACGGGATAATTACTATGATATATCTCTTTGTTTACAAAAAATATTTTAGATTCTAGAATGAAGTATAATGAATTTTCATCAAACTTACTAATTGCAAATGAATAGGAAATTATGATTTGCATTTCTCTATTCAAGTAGATTCACTTCAAACCTACAACCTGCTAAGTTTAACTTGACTTTGGATTAAGTTGTTCGGTAGCCTTTGCCATGGAAAACTTAGTTATGGAATAGAATAGAATATTTATTGCAACTCTTGGAAAATATGGAAAATAGAGGTACAAAGTAACAGTTACTTCAACGAAGAAGGTTGCTCTGTTTCACAAAAGAATTTATTAATAACTCAGTCTTAATCCTAACTATTATTATAAATGCCAAACTGTGTTTGTTTGTTCGTCCTTCCTTCACGCCCTAACTAAGCAACCAATCAAATTGATTTTTGACATAGAGTTAGTTGATATGATGGAGAGTAACATAGACTGTTTGTCCTGGTAAAACATCAAATAAAATTACATATTTATGGCTTATACGGCTTACGAATTTGACGCGAGTAAAACCGGCGGGGTTTTGAGTGCAAGTGATCCCCTTGAAAATTTCAAGAAATGTGGGTATGTAACTTTTACTTAGAAACTCGAGAGCACCATCTACACGCTCGTCTTGTAGTTGCGTGACGAGTGTATAATCCCGACATTATGATGACCGTGACCATAGCCTACTTCAATCTTTGTAATAACTGCTGATATTTCCAAAATTTAAAAATAACACATAAAGATGGATTTCCATACAGTTTTCTCTCCCGCTCAGCGCGACAGGCAAATCTGGAATAAAGATCCATAGAGTTTTTAACATGCAACTCGGATCGCACTTGCCCTGAAGAAGTCCCTTCATATGGGATGAAACTTTGGTGTTCTTCCAACACAGCTAGGTTCGTAGTTAACCCGCTTACATAATAAACTTATATTATGGTAAGTTTATTTTCTTTCTTACAATAGATTTTGGAATTAGTGTCACTTCGGATCACAAACAGTTGAATCGCGCAACCCCAATTGAAAATCCTACTATATTATAAATGTTTGTAAGGATGGATGTATGGATGGATATTAGTTACTCTTTCACGCAAAAACCACTGAACCGATTAAGCTGAAATTTGGTTTGGGTATAGTTTGGGACCTGGAATAACATTTTTTATCCCGATTCAAAATAAATCAATATTTCTAGTAGATCTTCGGCCCACTCGTCGTTCGTTATTGATCTACTGTAAGATAGCTAACTGTGGTTTTGAGGTAGAAAACGCTTGAAATCGTTGACGAGATGTCTCTAGGTGTTTCCAAGCATTTAGGGCACCCGCATACTTGCGACCTGTAACCTCGCTTTTGAGGAAAGTTTTTATTCATGCTAAGTACGTACGGTACGTACTTAGCATGAATAAAAACTTTTTCAATCAAAACGGGGTCAATAGGGACGAAATTGAACTTTAACTAAGATTTTTTCCGTTTTTTTTGTCATAAAACTTGTATAGTTTATAATGTAAAAACTTGAGTTAAAATTAGTACTTTAGGCGAAAATACTGAAGAAACCGAAAACATGCATAAACTCCTCATTATTCTTTAAAATATAGGCCATCCCTATTCAAACGCTTGTAGGGGTCAATAGGGACCACATACAAAGTAATAGGGAAAAGTGTCAGGGTTGTCACTTATCCAATCAGATAGGTAGGTAAACAAGGAAAAAAATCTAGTCTTTAAAATGTTTTATTGAAATATTATATACTTAGGTAGGTAGGTGTGTCTTTATTATTACTCTCATCTACTGCTCATCACTAATTACCAATAATGGCATCTCTTGGTCTCGCTACCATCCCTATACACCCCAGCAGCCATCCCTATTTAAATCTTTTTTTAAAGAAAATTACTTGAAATAATTTATTGCCGTTTATTGTAAAGATTAGCATTGAATTGTACATACACTTTGCACTAAACTTCTCCAAAAACACTAATTTACTCAATACAACCTTCAAACAACCAAAAAAGTCTGTAAAATCTTAATACTTACCAAAGTTTTGGAGCAAATAATAACGCGCGTTTCAAAGCAGCAACTTCAATGGTATTTTTTCTAATTATGGCTAACTTCATATCAAACAAATGTTTCCAACTCACTAATCCAGTATTCTACTACAACTTTCTATCAAAAAATAAAGAATTGTCTGTGGTTAGGTAGTTAATTTTTAATGATTATTTCAGTTTTATTATTTTCCCTATTCACCCCTGAATCCCTATACACCCCGTTTTACGGTACTGGCTGTCAAAATAACCAAAAGGATAACCAGATAACTATCGCGCTTGCTATCGCGTTTGTCAAAGCAATTTTGACGTCATACTATTGTTTGATTTTTGTACTCCCGTTATGTTGGCGAGGAAAAACATTTTTAGTGCTTGCGCAAGCAAGATGGAGCGTGTGGCCGGCTTATTCTGCTTGTGCAAACTGTGTTTGTGCAATCTGCATGCACAAATGTTTGAGCGTGTAGCCGCGCTATAAGAAAGGATCATACTGGTACCTACTCAAGGCAAACTAAAACGGCAATAATCTAACGGATTGCTGCCCGACGATTTTCTAGTCCGTTCGCTGAGCGACAATGGCGATTTTTTAGTTGAACTTTTCTGTCGGGCAACATGGTATCATCAAAAAATCGCAATTATGCGCCAATTCTTAGGTACGGTATAATCTAATGAAATGGAATGCTCAAAGATAAAGCCACGTGCCTCGTGCCCCAGGTGGTAAAGTTTTAAGCATTTTATTCCTAAATAAAGAATAAAAAGTTATCAACAGTAGTTTACTGAGTGCAGATTATTTTGTTTTGTTTTAGGGTAAAGTCCGGATTGACGCTCCAAGAAGGATACATGCCCCGAGTATTATGATACCGTCAAAAAACCAGAAATCACTAACGTTTATTTCTTTAGGCTTACGTAATAAGCTCATAGATAAGTCTTTGTCTAGAAGCTTATATTTTATAACCCCAACCCAACTTATAAAAATCGTAAATAAGTTATAATTGGCTACAGTGTAGCTCGGAAATTAAACTAAATATTTATCCTATTAATACCTCTTTAATGTACCTACTTACCTTTTAAATGTACTTACATACAACTATTTAAACCTATTTCTACCTTGTCAAATCTGTAGTTGTTTGTTTTATTTTCTGTTTATCCAACTCTTACTAATACTATAAATGTCAAAGTTTGTATGGATGTATGGATATTTGTTACTCTGTCACGCAAAAACTACTGAACTGATTGGGCTGAAATTTGGTATGGGTATAGTTTGGGACCTGGAATAATATATAGGCTAATTTTTAGCTCGATAAAACGCGGGCGAAGTCGCGGGCAGTAGCTAGTATAGTAATAATAAAGATTCAAATATTTGATATGCGAAAGTTATAATTAAATATCTACTTTGTAACATATCTCTTTTTATACATTTTGAGATATCGCTTTTAGAACAAGTCGCGTTAGCCCATACAACCACCATAAGGCATTCACTGCCTGCCATGGAAAGCTTCACTTCGGTATGTGCGTCGTGGGTCCTCAATGTGTTGTAATTATGGCACATAACATTATTGGCCTTAGTATATTTGGCTATATTGTATTTTGGCTACCAATAGTTCACTTGGGAATTATTTTTTTGTAGGGCTAGGCCGAACTGGAAATCCCATTGTGTTTAGCGAGGTTACCTAGAGCCCATGTTACCCCACTACCCGCACTCGGATTATTTCGGAGTATTTTGTGCTTTTCATTGTAACCTCATTGTAACAGAATTACGAAATTCCACTCGTTTTGTTTTTCAGTATATCCAACACGCACTACAGAAAGATATCTGAATGTACTTAGCGAGGTTACATATAGCCTATGTAACCTAGTGAGGTTACATAGGCTATTATGTACATATATGTGGGTAGTGTGACCCACAAATGGATTTTTTCGAAATTCAAGATGCATGTAACCTCGTATTTACCAGAATTACGAAAATTCTCTCGTTTTGTTTTGTGTCCGTGTCTCGTGTGTCTAACACGCAATAAACAAAACAAAACTAGTGAAACAGATTGAACTATACACTAACTATTGCACTGCCCAACATTATTTATTTATTTAACTATAGTAAAAGTTCTTATGGATAATGTGTATTCACGTAGCATCTTAGTATTATTTCATTTTAGAATTGATTATTGTATTAACTAAAATATTTATTTATATTCATTGTTATTATATTGTATAAGATTTGAATTACCATGTTACTATTAATTATTCTTGTGTAATCTGACTCTTGGACGTTTTGGTTTTACGTAACTATAAGTCCACTTGTAAAATCATAAACAAACAAACTCTTTGTACACTACGAACTCAATAAAGTCTTTTTTTTTTAAAATGTTTTGCAATCTACCGGTTAACAATTTAGCTACAGTATAGATAAGTGCCTGCCTACTTATCTACAATATTATAATTACAAGCTTAGCTAAATCTCTCAAACATTTCCCGAACTCTCCAAAACATTGTTCACAAAGCCAGATTTCTCACCTAACCAAAACTCGCCCTCTAATATTTCACCCAAACTCAAGACGGGACTAAAGGGCAGTTATTCAAATAATTACTGCTATCAAGGGGGATAACCGTAAATCAGTCGCAAATCTCTACCTACAATATTTTCAAAGTTTCACCTCAATGGGTCAAGCAAGGACGCTTGGGCCAGACGCTGGTAGAGTGGTGAAACGATTTTGGAGAAAAATAAATTCTCTTTATCTTAAGGAAGATTTAAAATTATACTGATTCAAAAATATTTTATTTTCCGAAAACAAAATGTCTATCATGCCTCTGCAACTATTCAAACAACTTTATTTTATGTGTATGTAAGTTTATGTATATGTATTAAGTAGGTATATGTGTATTAAGTAGGTATATGTGTATTAAGTAGGTATATATTACGTTGTGTAGGTATCATTATATTATATTTATAATTCGTTAAACTTAAACACCACCGTCTATATTGTTCTTTTATGTCCAGTCCATCCCAAGGTTGCCTGGAAGAGATCGCTTAAAGCGATAAGGCCGCCCTTTGTACTTCTTTGTTTGTTAGCATTTCCTTGTTGTATTGTATTTTGTGTTTGTGTGGTACAATAAAGAGTTATCTATCTATCTAGATAGATAGATAGATAACTATAAGAAAGGTCGTTTAGGCAAGTGAAACCTCTCTGAATCAGCTAAATTTGGTATTTAAAGTTATCCAGTTCTGATTACTAACTAGAGTTCTAAAAGAGGATTTTTTTTCATATTTATTTATTTATTTCATATAGATTGCATGTTAATACACAAGTTTAAAAAAAATTAAATTATTGCCAATTATTCCATATTTGTAAAAATACGATACCGGTTATCCTTAGATACATTTACAACCAGTAGTAGTGGGTCGACTGTAAACAAAACGAAACCATTTTCTATAAACGGTCAACTAGTTGAAAAACCAGTTGACGTTTAACTGGTTTGGTTCGTAGAAACGTAAACTGTAGTAAAAGGAACTATGCGTTCAATGTTAAACGTCGTAAAAACAACTCGCTAACAGAATGTAGTTATGTTGAAAAACCAGTTGACGTTTAACTGTTGATATCGTTGAATGAATTAATCAGTTGATAGGATCAACTAGTTTTGCGGTAAAAAGAAAAAGATTAACTTGTTAACTGTAGAAAAACATGGAACGCAAATGGTTCGTTGATTCAACGCTCTCTACTACAACTAGGTAATAACAAAATTATCGAATCTAGGCAGGTACCATCTGTCGACTTCAGTTCAATATCGATAAACTTTACCATCCAGGTTGCCTGGAAGAGATCGCTCAAAGTGATAAGGCCGCCCTTTGTACTTCATTGTTGTAATTTTTTCCTTCTATGTATATATATTTTGTGTTTGTTACAATAAAGAGTTATGTATCAATTTATTTATCACATCTCTATTTTTTACCTGACCATTAATCAAAACCTTTTCTTAATATGCTTGACAAATTAGGAGCAAACGGTTACTAAAATGATAACAAAAGCTCGACTTGTGTTTATGATTAATGGTTTAGATAGGTTTATGAGCCATAAATTTAGTCAGATAACGAAAACTTTATTCCGCCACTGTGTCCAGATAATTTTATAATATATCGTACTAAATACTAGCACACAGATCCCCTAGTACTATCCAACAATCCTATCCATCCACGGTTGTCTGGTAGAGATCGCTCTCGAGCGATAAGACCGCCACTTGTAACTTAGTTTTAAAATTGTCTTTTTTTGTATTTCTGTTTCTCATCAATAAGTGCAATAAAGAATTTTCTATCTATCTATCTAAATAGTAAAATAAATAATGTTGAACAATCCACACAGCATCATTTAGCCCCAAGCTAAGCAGAGCTTGTGGTATGGGTACTAGATGACTTATTTATTCTGTAAATACAAATACATAGATAAATATTTTTTATTATACATACAAAATACCGAGGACACCCGGAACAAATATTTTCAGATCGTAAAAATATTTGTCCCAAGGCGGGAATCGAACCCGCAATCTCTTGCGTCGCAGGCGGTCCTCGCACGCTACATCGGTCGTCATACATAATACTATATAATATATAAATATTATATTATTACATATTTCCTTGGTGTTATTATATTATCCTGTATCCTTTTATTTCATTGTACCTTCTGTTTAAACGTACTACAAACTCGTTTAATTTCAAAATCGTATGAGACAGAATAGTATGAGAGTGCCCATACAGTTGTTACAATAATTTCCATGACCCTAAATCAAAAAACTAAATGTATCTAAACGCATTCAGAATTTTAGGAGCAATCAATTGACACCAATTGTTGGACAAGATTTCACAACAGATTATTTTTGCCATCCTTCTATCCTACTTTATTATAAATGTCAAAGTTTTCTCACTATGGATGTATGGGTATTTGTTCCTCTTTTACGCAAAAACTACTGAACTGATTGAGGCTGTTTGGTATGGGTATTGTTTGGGACCTGGAATAACATTTATGCTATTTTTATTTGGAAATAAATAATTTTTATTAATTTTTCTCCTGATATCAAAGTCAAGTTTGTGAGTATGGATTATAGTTACAGTTCTATATTATAGTTCCTCTTTCATGCAAAAACTACTGAACTGATTGGGCTGAAATTTAGTATGGGTATAGTTTGGCACCTGGAATAACATATGTACATGCTATTTTTTATCATGATAAAACGCGGGCAAAGGCGCGTACAGCAGCTAGTATTTTAAATGTGCTGCTGGTTTACATTTACTAAATTAGTTAAGTGCAATCTGTTTCAACATACCTTTGCCGATTTAGCTTACCACATCAGCTCAATGGTTTATAGCCACAAACAGTGAATTTCCATTCCTGATGTCTGAATATTAAATGCTCCGCTTTGCCTGATTAACTATCGAGTTTAGTGTAGCGAGATTTACTTGAAATGTGGGTAAGAACTTATTGAATTTCAGTTAGCTGTATTTTATTAATGTTAAGTATTTGTGCTTTAGAAAATATGCAGAGTCGTGGAGCTAACATTTCCCACTATGCTGCGTCCACGCATTTTTTTTCTTTGACTGAATTAATGAATGCAATATCTGCTACTTTTCAACCGACTTCAAGGAGTTTCTCAATTCGACTGTATGTTTTTTGTTTTTGTTTGTGATTTAAATAGATAAATTATTAGCGATAATTCCGCCAATTATGGACTGGTTTTGAAAATTATTTCACTATTATATAGAAAATTATCGCGAGGTGGTCCCTTATTACTTTTATTCCCAGAAGATAAGTATTTCCCTGCAAAACTTAAAAACACTGTAAAAGTAAGAGATACGAAGTCGATTATTAGGTTTTTTAAATAAAATAAGACTGTCACAATGACTGGTACAAATAGTTTCCATGGCAACGGGCGTAAACAAGAGGTCTACTTTGAAAAACAAATACTATTAATATTACCCATTTTCATTTTACATGAATTTGAAGTCTGTTTATCGTTTTCAGGCTTTACTTTGCGGAAATCCATTGCATAATATTAAAGAAAATAAATGAGTGGACGGAGTATAGAAATTTATTTATTCGTCTGTAACTTCCTAATGTCCTGTAAAATTATACAAATACAAATACATACAAATACTTTCTTGACGTTAGATTTATTCAATCAAACATCAAGAAAATAACAATCAAATAATATAAACAAATTAAATTAGTATTTACATACAATTGAAACAATTGAGCTAACTGGATAGATATGGACCAGTTGAGCTACCTGTAGATTGTTTGCAACAGTCTGCAGTTAACATCAAATTATACTCACAAAATCATTCATCACATCATCAATTGTGTTTTCGGCGAATTGTTATCGACGAATTGTTCTCGGCGAATTTTCCGCAGACGATCAACATGGCTAGTTATAAACCTAAAAGCGATAATTTAATAATTCCGAAACTCCTAACTCCCAGTTACAGGTTCCTATAATTCCATGTCTTTGGAGCTTAGTGGCGTGCGTTATTGTTATACACTGCTGCTAGAAACTATATTTTATTGCTCTACGATAAAGTGCAGTTTAGTTTGAAGACGATGCGGGTTGGGTGCAGTGTCGTAATTGCATTGATTAAGATTTATCCTCTGAAGTTACACGGGATATGCATAGGTGAAATTATTTAGGGATATCATCATCATCATCAGCCCGTACATGTCCACTGCTGAACATAGGCCTCCCCCAAACGACTCCACGAATAGCGGTCCTGAGCCGCCTCCATCCAACGACTCCCTGCGACCGCTACGATGTCGTCGGTCCATCGAGTGGGAGGTCTTCCAACATCATCCCTATTTAGGGATTTATAGATAGTTATATCCCTTTACGAGTTCATTTAATGATTAGGTATCATCACGGTTTAATAGGATTATTCCACTAATCCCCCGAAGTCGTCCCCCACGTGGGGGATTTGCGGAACTTTTTTCCGCTAATCCCCTAAATAAAATCGAGCCATCACGTGGGGGATAGCGCTCGGCAGAAGTGAAGCGGGGTTCTGCGCAGATGTAAAACGGTGTAAAAATCGTCTTCTGCACATCAAGATCATCACTATTTAACCGTGACGCGACCTCTTAGAGCATTTAGAAAAAATCTTCTAAATTCTCTTAGCGCGACCTGTACCATGTCAGGTGGTCGAGTCATTGTATTCGTGAGTGTCTCACTCAAAATATTTACTACTGCATACTCAAAACTGTGCCGAAATATATGGAAAATGAAAACTCATACCATTTTACAATATTCTGATATAAATAAATAAATATAATAATAATTCATACAGTATCATCTAGCCCCAAGCTAAGCAGAGCTTGTGTTATGGGTACTATAGATGACTGATATACTTACATCGATAGATATTTTTTACTATGCAAAGAAAATACCCAGAACACCCGGTACAAATATTTGCAGATCCTACAAATATTAAGTTAATACATAAGTTATTTTAGGCTACAAATTATATTACCTTTTCAATCCAATCTATATATACACGCGTTTTGTCTTCAATAAGTAAAATAAAAACATTGATCCATGGAAACTCTCGCATTTGTGTTCATACGATGATTTTATTATGTTTTCGTTTACGATCGCGTGTATCGAATGTTTTGATACACGTTTCGTTTAGCCTCAGGCCAATGAACAAGCTCTAAACAAAATGCCCAAGTAATCTTTTACCCAAGTTTCCCTAATTTCGCAAACTACCCAAAACTAGCCTGTAAGTTTATCATGCATCTGTTACTTGGCTTCTGATACTTAACCTAAGTAGAAACTGAAGTAACTTAGGTCGATAGGTACTTAAGCAAACTTCAAGTCGCAGGTCTGAAGTAAGACGTGCCCAAACCAAGAACGGTGTGGCCACGAAACTGTTGTTGATCCCTGATTTTCTCTGAAGATTTCAAGAATCAATCAATAAATCAATTTTATTTTACTTTGACTTTAGTCCCTTGGGAGCTGGGGAGGCCTATTGTGTGGGACGCGACATGTGTCGAAACACTTGCGCTTTCCCATCTTTCAAGGACATCCGTGAGGGCTGGTTCGGCGGTAGATTTGGCCGAGGATCTCAAGAGGCGCAAATATGCAGGTCTCGACAGAGACTACGCATTTGCTCCCCTTGGAGTCGAGACCCTAGGTCCGTGGGGTACCGAGGCTCTCCGGGTTTTCAAAAAATTATCTGAGCGCCTGCGAAGTCGAAGCGACGCGTGACCCGAGAGCTGGTGAGTATCTGGCGCAGCGCATTAGCATTGCCATACAGCGGGGCAATGCAGCCAGCGTCTTGGGGACGCTTCCGACTGGTATTGATATGGACCAGTTGAGCTATCTGTAGATTGTTTGCAACAGTCTGCAGTTAGCTCAATTGTTTCAATTGTAAATACTAGTTTAATTTCTTTATATTATTTGATTGTTATTTTCTTTGTCAATAAAGGATATCAATTTAATTGTGAAAGTAAACATGGGTTATACGTATATATACTATAAGGACATTGGAAACTGCTTTAGTTTATAACTATCTGTATGTTGCAGCTTCCAGTGCCCAACCTTAGTCCTAAAAAACTTTTACTTAATCTATAATAGGTACTTAGTTACGGATTATAAGGTAAAGATAATAACAAGTGGGCAATGATTGGTACCATGCATGCATGCAGTAATCATGAATGAACAGTTTGAGATAAAACTATGAGGAAACCTAAGTCTACGGGGATGATAATCACGATTGGACGTCGGAAAAGGGTATGAATAGGTCCTCTTATCTAGAGGAAACTTGTTTCTTTCAGTACGGTCTGATTCCAATAAAAAAGAACATACAGACGAATTGAGAGCGTATTCCTTTATTTGAAGTCGCTAACAAAAGAGAATAGACCAATCGACTCTCCGAATCCTATATAAATACATAAAAAACCTAGAATCTTTCGAGACAGACCCTGTAGACCTTGCCAGTCTGACGTGACATCAAATTCAATTCAAGTCAAAGAACTTGTAGATACGGCCTCGGTAAGTACTTACATATAGTTGCTCAAGTGACTACCTCTATTTTTCCGCGAAAGATCCTGAGGGGGCAGGGGTGATATCCTTCGTGATATCCGAGGAAAGATCCCTGCCATGTATCTATAGAGTACCTAGTACGGCACAGATATATTAATACTATATACTGTATTTATTCTGCATGAATATAACCTAAATTACTATTTGATACCTGCATGACATGTTTGTCATGAATCCGACCGACATGAATGTAAGAAATCATCGATATTTGTTCCACAACGCATCTGGCAAAAATCCTAGGCAATGTAGAGAGAGACCCAAATAGGCTTATTCTAAAAGAAACGTCAAAATCAGCGAGACATCAAAAAAGCTGCTTGACTATGTATGTAAAAATTTATAATAAGGTACCTAATGAATTTAAATTACTGAATAATTATTTATTTAAAAAGAAATTGTTTTACTGGCTAAATGAATGTAATTTTTATGACATTAATGACTTTATTAATTATAAGTCATGAGTTAGACATAAATTAATTAATTGCATGCTATCGGAATAGTGAAACATGAGCTCATTACTAAATATTAAACACCATGTATACCATGCTTTATGCAATAAATATATGATTATGATTAAACTCTTGACATATCTTACCCGACTACCAATGGAGGAGGGTTATTTGCATACCAATTATATTGGTCAAACGTGTTGTGTCATTTAAAACACCTACCATCTATGTTACCTTACACATGTTTTTTGCAAATAAATTATCTTTTATCTTTAAGATACATAGTGGTTTTAGGAATTGCCTCATTGAGCGTTTAGATGTTTTACAATAACGACAAACGCCAACAGCAATTTCTATGGCCAATCAAGCAAATGTAAATAATGTGGTTGGCACATTTGCCTGCCCACTACATTATTAGATTGCGTTTGGCTCGCACCTCAGTGTTTATAACAAACTTGTGTGAGATTGCTCTGTTCCTAAGGCTGAATAATTTTGTAAGTCAAGCTTCTTGGATCCCTTCTAGAAAGGGCATGGTAAATTGTCGATAGTTTGGCTAGCAATTGGATATTGATATTTTTATTGGTTCACAAGACACAAGAAAATAGAATGGCAACATACTACCTCCTCATCAATTTCATTAACGGCGATGCTAAAGATTAAGGATTTCTCTTTCTATCATAAGCCCTTAAACAAATTCAGTCTAGCCCTTTGCTAGACCGAATTTGGTCTTGAATACACTACTACACGTATAACAAGAGTTAGATATAAAGATAAATAGAAAATACTTTCATTGCACACTTAAAACTAGAAAACAGTTTACAAATGAGACAAAAACAACATAGATAGATAGATAGAAAATTCTTTATTGCACACTTATTGGTAAGAAACAGGAACAAAAACACAACTTTAAAACTAAGTTACAAGTGGCGGTCTTATCGCTCGAGAGCGATCTCTACCAGACAACTGAGGATGGATAGGATTGTTGGATAGTACTAGGGGATCTACATAAGTGACAATGGGCGGTCTTATCGCTCAAGAGCGATCTTTGCCAGACAACTTGGTATGGATCATTGGATGTACATGAGGTAAAATCTGTGTGCATCTAATAATGTTAGCCTGCGGAGTAGGACGTACTACGTGTAAAAAGGAAGGCTTTGGTCTCTCTTGGACTACTGTAGACAAAAATTTGGTTGAAATAGAAGAAGAAAAATACATCGAATGCATAAAATATTATGAAATATTACTAAAGGGTTGACATATGCCATTTCTCATCCTAACAAAACCTGAATGCAAACAACTCAATATCAGAGGAGTACAGATTGAAGGTTTCGTTGCTTTTTGTTTTTAGGTACCTATACTATCCCCAGCAGAAGAGTGTATCTAGCCTACATCAACCCTACCTCAACAGCAAACATGACGTCCACGGCTGAATAAGCTTCCCCAAGGAGGTTTTTCCTTAACAACCATGCTTAGCAAGCGGATTGGTGATCGCAGTGGAGTTTTCAAAATGCACAGAAGGAACCTTCTACCCTTCCTCTGGTATGTTATTTTAGTCTGCTCTTACGTCCACGGACTGAGTTGCAAGATTCGATTCTTGTGTTGCTTTATTTGCTACGAAAAAACTACTTTTTAACCGACTTCAAAAGGAGGAGGTTATCAATTCGTCTGTACGTTTTTTTAATGTTTTGTTACGTGATATCTCCGCCAATTATAGTACAATTTTAAAAATTCTTTCACTATTGTATAGAATGATTTCGAGGGGGTCCCATAAATTTATCCCCATGGGATTAGTATTTATTCCGCAAAACTTAAAATAAGTGTAAAAGTAAGGGAATTTGAAGTCGGTTTATCGTTTTTTTAAACACGCCATTATTATTATTATCCTTACCAGGGGTTATCAATGTGATTATGCTAAAATGAATGTCGGTGAAAATCACTCGTTAGAAAAATCATCCAAGCATATAAAAGCCAGTTCGGCATCATTTCACGTGCTTCACCCGATCGACCATGTTCATACGGCCTTCGAAGTATCTAATCCATGTGCTATTTGCAACTAGTGATGTACAATACTGATGTGCATTTATTTTATCGATAAAATGTGAGCTTTGGGAAAGCAAGTCGCTTTTGTATCAATCCACTGCCTATAAAGATTTTTTCTAGCATATTTTGAATAAATTTGTAACCTAATTCAGCTTCATCATCATCATATCAGCCCATACACGTCCACTGCTGGACATAGGCCTCCCCCATACGACGCCACAAATAGCGGTCCTGAGCCGCCTCCATCCATCGACTCCCTGCGACCGCTACGTTGTCGTCGGTCCATCGAGTGGATGGTCTCCCATGTAGAGGGTGTTTTGCCATAATCACTTGGCAGGCGGATTTCAATTCAGAATTCAGCTTACAATTAGTATTATATTAT
This sequence comes from Eupithecia insigniata, assembly GCA_947859395.1. NCBI lineage: Eukaryota > Metazoa > Arthropoda > Insecta > Lepidoptera > Geometridae > Eupithecia > Eupithecia insigniata. Next base: position 4,115,594 of record OX402009.1, on the reverse strand, counting down.
CTGTAACTTAGTTTTTTATTTTCTACTGGAGTCAATAAGGACAGGTATTCTAGTCAATAAGGACTCTAGAATCATTCACCTTGCTTTGATATAGAAATCACTTGGTTAATTTTAATTTATTCGTGAGTGTATCACTCAACTGAACGGATTTTCACCAATCGATAGAGTGATTCATGAGGAAGGTTTAATTAAGTACCTATATAATTTGTCACGGTTTTGTGTAAATTGGTTGAAATATAACGAGAATTTTTGGAAGTGTTGGAAAAAGTCAAGTTGAAAACGCTGCCGGGTTGCTAGTAATTGATAAAAGCGTGCCTGTGCGGCGCAACACGAATAAGAGAAAAGGAAAAAATATTTCGAAGCTATATCAATCTGCGTATTAACTAAATTCATCGATATCGATTATTACCATGTGACCTATACCGGCTGGCTTTAATCGCACGTGAATTGCGTTTTGCGTTTATTACCATCATAGCTTTGTGCGATCGATAACATAAGGTAAAGTCTAAATGGTGGTAGCAGCTGCAACCAATTGCATCTAGATAATTTTGGAACTATCTGTTTCTATCAAATACTGACAACATCGTCAACTCACTGACGGGCAAGGAGCCCGTCTCTAAAATTGTCATTTACGGCTGCGACTGCGATTTTCTTGCTCGATAGATAAGTCTCAATAACAATTTTTGGTTGCGGGTTCGTTTCCCGCCTCGAGACAAATGATTGTACGATCTGCACATATTTGTTCAGGGTGTTCTGGATGTTTTCTATGTAAGTAGAGCCGCCTAAAAGGGCCTAGTAGGTACCTATTTATAAAATTACAATAATTAATAAAATTATGTCATGAATTTAATGTCAACAAATGTCATGAAAGCTGCTGTCATCATCATACTGACCGATCTATGACTTCAGTCTCCCATTGTATATCGTTAACAAGCAATGAATTAATTGATGACTGAAACAAAAAGTCAAGTCAAGCAATTCATTAATTGCTTGACTTGATTTAATTGCTTGAATTCATTAGGTAGGAACATAATGGTACATCATAACTGTATCAAAACAGTTTGATGTTTTTTTGTTTGACGACGATTCTAGATCTTCGACGGTGTATGAAACAATAGACGATGCGAGACGGTTTTAGTCGAGCGTGTAGAGTTTGTACCATTTTTGAACTAAAGGATTTGAAAAACGAATGTGAATTCCATTGTTTTCTGTTTTTTTAAGAAACATTTAAAAATCGGTAAAGAAACTAAACGAGGTATTTATTAAGATGGCATTATTCTGAAAAAAAAAACTAGCAGATAGTTCAAATACGTTGGCACATACATATGTATGTATATTATCTGTTCCTAGCGATTTTACCCGCGTTAAATTCGAATTTCACATTTCTAGTGGAATATCATCATCATCATATCAGCCCATAAACGTCCACTGCTGGACATAGGCGTCCCCTATATGACGCCACAAATATAGTGGAATATATTTGTATATATAATTATTTAATTAGGTAACGGTTAATTTAATTGTACTTATGTTTAGTAGCAAATATTTTTTTTATTTGATTTGTGTTTATATAAAGGTCTTTTTTCCCATAAATCTCCCATGAGAATGTGATGTTTTACTAGGACAAAAAGTAGTCTACTAATTTATTACTCTCCATCCTTTCAACTAACTCTATGCCAAAAATCAAATCGATTGGTTGCTTAGTTTGAACGAGAAGGAAGGACAAAACAAACAAACACATTTTCGCAATTATAATTAATACATTTCTAATTTTAAAAGAAATAATTCTTTATTGACAGAGAAAATAACAATCAAATAATATAAACAAATTAAACTAGTATTTACAATTGAAACAATTGAGCTAATTGCAGATTGTTGAAAACAATCTACAGATAGCTCAACTCGTAATAATAATATTAATCCATAGTTTCCCCCATAGCCCAATTACCCAGTCCATCCATTCACCACAATAACATGGCTTTTTTGTTATTTTCATTTTCCTTTGCAATAGTCTCTACACCTGGCGGATATCATCTTCGGGTGTACCATATTGTGCAACCAAGGATGATACCCGCTATGTGTAGCTCTCGCCTTTACATTAATTCTTATAAAGGGCCTCTGTGCTGTTGGCTTCGGCTCCACGCATGCCTCCCAAAGGACGGGGTCACTATATGGCCCGTGATCATGGAAATGAAAAAAGGTAATTAATTAATATGTGTTTAGTTTTGTTTTGTGGTATACATGGACATCGTAGCGGTCGCAGGGAGTCGATGGATGGAGGCGGCTCAGGACCGCTATTTGAGGCGTCGTACGGGGGAGGCCTATGTCCAGCAGTGGACGTGTATGGGCTGATGATGATGATGATGATGATGATACATTTTTAGTTTATATCATATGAATACATTCATAATAATAGGTAAGTAAAGTACCTACGTACTTCTTTTACTTTAAAATTCAAAATGAAGGATGAAATAAGCTTCTTCTAATGAATAATCCTAGCGTATGATTATTGGGCATGCGGTTAACACCTCCACTGCAATCCCCAGTATTATTTATTAATATATTTTTATTTATTTAAAGGAACAACGTCAAACAATAATCCAAAGGATCATCTACGGCAGGGAATAAGAATAAAATATATGTATTTATTTTGTAAACAGAACTTAGATACTAAAATAACTTATACACGGTACTTAATTAGGAGAAGAAACATCTTCTATACCTAGGTCCTTTCACAAAATGGGCTCAGTCTCAGCAGGGCTGTCCAGTCGAGGCACGAACGCGGGCCAAAACAAATCACTGTATTTGATGGAGGGCCGGCCGTAGCGAATCAATACACAAAATCCCTATCGCGAATCCAAACACAACCGTTATAAATCCATCGTGAATTAGATAAATCCATAGTCTAGTGATAAATTTAATAACCTATAATTAAAGGCAACAATACACTCAAAGCCAGTTTATACAAACATGCAGGGCCGGATTTAAAGATGTAGAGAACCCGGGGTGACCGAAGTGTGGGGGTCCCTTATTACTAAAGTCTTCCAACGTTTAATAAAAAATTATTTTGATCGTTTTATTTTCGATTTAACAAAATCCTTTTTATCGGGCTACATTTTGCGAAACAATTATTATATTTACTCCGGATATTTAAAACGGCCAAGTGCGAGTCAACTCGCACACGGAGGAGTGGTTTCTACTATTGTTTTATTGTTTTTAAGTTTGACGCATCCAAGATAAAAAAACGAAAGTTACTCCACTTAAAAAACGAAAGTTACAACTGTGAATTTTTTCACTATTATGAGATAAGGCATCTGAGACAAAAAAATTACGTTTTGCTAAACGAGCTTTTATTCAGTAGTGACATTGAGTTTAGGTTGAGAGAACTTCGAGGCAGCTTAGGTGTAATAATTTTGTTTCGGTTTTTTATGTTAAAAGACATAAAAAACCTCGTGGTGGTCATAATGTCAATTCATCTTATTAGAAAAAGGAAATAAATTTACATTTTGGTGTCTAGAATTTGAGCAGCCGTTGGCAAAACCGTAAAGAAAACAGTCCACGTTGAACGAATCGAGCTGCCTAAAATTTTTACACTATAGCCCCCCTCGCCGTACCCTAAATCCGGCCTGTAAACATAACCTAAGTAGCATTCTAACAGCGCTAATGTTGACACAATACCAATAATTAGACAATAACACAATCACTGGATTATTTCGCGTGGACTAACAAACCAATTATTACTAGATAGTGAGTTATGGTAGTAGGTACGTTCCTAGTTTATATAAAGTGTAGATTATGTTCATTTTGTGGTTTAGAATTAGACGGGGGATATCTGGAAGAGAAGGTGCAAAAGATCAGGTCGATAATTCAAAGTTAATTTATCTAAAATTATTCTTTGTCTCGACAGAGACTACACATTTGTTCCCCTTGGAATCGAGACCCTAGGACCGTGGGGTACCGAGGCTCTCCGGGTTTTCAAAAAAAATTCTGAACGCCTGGTCAAAGCGACGCCTGACCCGAGACCTGGTGAGTATCTGGCGCAGCGCATTGGCATTGCCATACAGCGGGGCAATGCAGCCAGCGTCTTGAGGACGCTTCTGACTGGTATTAATAATTCAAAGTTGACCACTCGTTGTTTAAAGTAGACCAGTTGAGCTACCTGTTGATTGTTTGCAACAGTCTGCAATTAGCTCAATTGTTTCAATTGTAAATACTAGTTTAATTGTTTTATATTTTTTTGTTTCTTTGTTTAAACAATTCACTTTCCATCAGGTGAGATTGTGGTCAAACGAAGGTCGATTATATTAAAAAAAAACATTAATTTAGGTTTTTAGAATTTGCAACAAAATTATTTATAGGCAATGAAATAATATAAGTTAATATATAATTTCCCTTGGTACTTCCATCCCCGGGCGAAGGTCCAGAGGGAGACCCAGGATGCATAGTAAGATGTAGTGTTCAAAGACATGAGAGAATGTCAAACTTCCGAAGACAACGTCGAGTATAGAGCGAAGAAGACACAATTAATGAGGAAAGCTGACCCCACCACCATTCCCATACCGTACCTGACTAGCTGGGAAGAGAGAGAGACCTTGGTACTTCGTAATATCATTCATACGTACGTTTATATATTTATTCGAAGCACAACCAGAGGCTTATAAATTAACAGACTGACAAATTGATATGTAAATATGTAACAGAAAGCTTTCCGTTTTGAACTATAAGCCCACGATGAGAACAGATATAGTTATGTTACTTCAACCTTAAAGCAACGTTAAAGTAACATAAGCTTATCGGATCTCTATGGTTTGTGTAATATACACCAGAGTACAATAATATCAACTTGCATAATCAAATTTCAACCCTATCAACTCACACAAATGCTAAGGTCCGGGTCCCGCGTGATTCCGGATAATCTACGTCAGGTTAATTAAAAACCGGGACAATGTTTGTCCGGGCGATCGCCGGCGTTGATTGGGGCCAATCTGCTGATTATCGGACCTATTGTGTCAATATTTGGGCTACTTTGCCCGGGTGTAGTGGTGTTATTAGCAACTGCGAGGTGTTAAAGTTAATAATCAGATTTGTACGGGCCAAACTATGCCTGTGAGAAAAGGGTTTTGTATTATAATAATAATGAAATCGAGTAAAAAATACTGGCCGCTAAGGAAAAACACAAGATTTTAATTAGAAACTATGGAAAAACCCAACTCGGTCCCCGTTTTATCAGATTTTCGCAAAAACTAAATCTCTGTGGTGCGGCGGGCGAATGTCTTCTTGCGACGCAGCAGTTTGGGGGTTCGATTCCCGCCTTGGGACAAAATGTTTGTAAGATCTGCAAATGTTTGTCTAGGGTGTGCTGGGTGTTTTCTTGATATAATAAAAAAATCTATCTATGTAATACATTGTATGCATATCAGTCATCTGAGTCATCAAGTAGGTATACCTAACACAAGCTCTGCTTAGCTCGGGGAGCTGGCTAAATGATGCTGTGTGGATTGTGCAGCATTATTTATTTAGTATAGGTTATGTAATGTTACTTTTATCGAGTGTTTCTGAGTGTTTCTGTGTGATGCAAAAAGAGTATATTAAACGCTGATCAAGTAGGGTTTATTTAGGGTTTTTAACTAACAACTTGTTTGATTCCTCTCTCTTACCGCTCGTTTACTTCTTTTCTTACGCATATGCCAGTCACTGGAATTATTGCTACTGCTTTATATTCAACTTGAGCTATCCACGGTGGTGTTGGTATACTGTCCCATTGGGTTATGAGAGTGAGAGAATAGAAAGTGCACCCACACACACTTGTGCACTAATACTATAATATATCCTTTGTATGTTCGTATGGGCCGTGGGGCCGCGGCGTACGAATATCGACCCCTCCAACTCAACCCGTCGACGTCGTAAGAGCCGACTAAGGGAACTTACCAGAGGATGGGCAGCAGCTTCCTTCTAAGTATTTTTAAACACCAACACTGCGATCACCAATTTGCCTGCCAAGCGTGGTGATTATGGCAAATCCCCCCCTACATGGGAGACCATCCACTCGGATGGACCGACGACATCGTAGCGGTCGCAGGGAGTCGATGGATGGAGGCGGCTCAGGACTGCTATTTGTGGCGTCGTACGGGGGAGGCCTATGTCCAGCAGTGGACGTGTACAGGCTGATGATGATGATGATGTCATGGCCGAAATTCCTCTAGGAAGACATCATAAATTCAACACGATTCGCTTCAAACATTTATACCACACAATTACAGGAATGGTCTGCTCGCATGCTTTAGTCTAAGCACCTCTTGCTAACTCTCGAGTAGGTAATCCTCCCGAGCATAGTCCATGCACAGTACACCAAACTCAGTAGCATAGCTGTAGGGCGACAATGTTGCCTGGTCTTACCAGACTGGGTGGGGGGAAGGGTAAGGGGGAAGGGATATTGCATCAAAATTTTAACAAAAACAATATTTTATCTGTAGCAGTTGTGACGTAAGAATCGACACCTCGAACAGCCTGTTGATGTAGTAAGAGTCACTAACCAGAAGAAATTACCAGCAACTTCCTTCTGTGTATTTTAACACCTTTACTGCGATCAACAATCTGCCTGCCAATGGTGGTGATTTTGGCATAACTCCCTTGTTTGGGGAGGCATATCCAGCGCATTTATGTGCTGTGCTGATGAAGGCTTCTATTTTGTCATATAAAGTTACACTACTTATTGCTACTCACTACACTGTGAAAGATAAGTTAGGAGTGCTCTCAACTTGACGCTTTGAAAGGACTCGTGGTATGTCGGCGCGTCGGAACTTGCGGTAGGTGCTGATGAGTCGATCGATAGTCTATTGCACTACCTGGGAGAATACTTAATCCTTTAGTTTTAAGTTTATGCTCTTCCGCGTAGGTTTACACACGATGATAAAAATTCCAACGAATAGTTGGTAGGTAGGGTTGAGATCTTCAAGTATGTACTTCGGTTCGGTCTTTCTTTTGTAATTACTAGGCATCGGAAACAATAATAAAAAAAGATGAACGGGGAACCAACAAAAGGGAGGGGGGTAGTGCCGAATGTTCGAGATTGCCCGATATGGAGTGTTCGCCTTTACCCCGCTGGATCGTCAACAATAAAATGAAAAAAGAAAACATTTAGGTTATATTTCTTTTTCCGATTGCGTCATTGTCATTTAGCTGATTAATATGTGAGTATTCCACTATGTAAAAGTTAAATTACTATTGTAGTTGGATTCGAGATTACCCCGCGTTCACGTTTCCCCCACTCTCCCTTAATACTGAAAAAACATAGAAAGGCAAATTGCTTAGCTAGCATTAGCTTTTGACTACACGAGAGGACAAATTCCTTCTCAGAATGTAGCTAAAGGTAAAAAATAAGGATTGAGACAAACATTTTGATAGTTATCAAATTCGATATGGCAGTTTTAATATTTCAAAGTGATAACTAAAAGGTCCCAGATATATAAAAAGGTAACCACCAACTAACCACGTAGGTTACGTAACAGAAACGGGCAAAAATATTACCCGCTCCTTGTAGACATGCACACCATAACGCCTCGCATAAATGACAAAAGCTTTTGAAAGTATTTAACTAATTTGAACAGAGTATATGACCCCGTAAACTTCGTACAATAAGATGTTCCCCTATTTGTTTCCCCTTTTAAACCACAGCTGTATATACGAAAACAAAACAAAAAAAAAATCTGTCAAGCCGTTTTTAAGTTTTAGCGAGACTAACGTACAGCAATAGATGTTTATAAATTTAGATTTAATTTTCTATTTTAACCATCAAAAAGTCGAAAAACTCGCTCCATCAATTTCAATTTCAAACAGCTATGATGCAACTAACAGTCGCAAAGTTTATCTGTAAGTTGATACAAGCTAAGCTTATTACACCGTTCAAAATCTCATCACACTAATATAATAAATGCAAAAGTTTGGATGTTTAGATATATGGATGAATGTTTGTTACTTCTTCACCCAAAATCTACTCAACGGATCTAACATCTTGCATAAAAGTAATTCTACGCCTGGAATAGAACATATATTTTTTTTAAATTAATTTATTTAAGGAATAAACGACTACATTACACCAATATTAAATCTGTATAAATACTTTAAATAATATAAAGTTTAATGATATTCTTAATGTAGACCACTGCGCTATCCACATAAAAGCTAACTCTCATCTGACCCAATTTAATGTCGGGTAATTTCATTAGATATGATCAAGAAAGTAGGCTACCTACCTAGGATCTTTGGATATAATTTTACATTAAGGTTTATACATAAAAATAAAAGAACATGCAACTAGAAGACAACTAGATATGAAATAGGTCTAGGTAGAGCTAAGCTCCTCAGTTAAAATGACAATTATAGGGAAAAAATAAACATAATATGGCGTGTTTTAAAAAACGATAAACCGACTTCACATTCCCTTACTTTTCCACTTATTTTAAGTTTTGCGGGATAAATACTTATCCCCTGGGGATAAAAAATTATGGGACCCCTTCGGGATCATTTTCTATACAATAGTGAAAGAATTTTCAAAATCAGTCCATAAATGGAGGAAATATCGCGTGACATACATACAAAAAAAAATACATATAGACGAATTGATAACCTCCTCTTTTTTGAAGTCGGTTGAATATGTAAATGAGTTATGGTATAGTGGTTTAGACTCACGAAGACAAATAAAAGAAAAATAAAGGACAACATAGGCTACTTTTTATCCAATATATAACATGGGATAGAAATAACCATAAAACGTTTCCATGGAAACAACGCGTGCGAAGCCACAAGCAGAATCTAGTCTCGTAAATCATAAAATCCAAAACTCCGAGAACCACTTTGAATCAGTTCTAGTTCCTAAAGGATTTCAGATTCGCTCGCTTGTTTGCGTATAACAGAAGCCAAACACATTTCTCTAAATTTATTCATAACACAATCTAACTGCAAATGCAAGGGTTTGACTTTGGAGTGACGACAACCTGTAGAGCTTTGTATGAATTTTGAATACGCATTGTATGAACAAATGGAACAATTATTAGAATTTTATATTACAATCGATGTGCACCCAAGAGCGTTTAGCTTCCAAATCCTCCTGAACCTAAATGGATTTTTCGATTTGCTTGTCGTTTAGATCTAAATACTGGCTGGAGTACAAAACGTTCAAGCAAATTCTAATCTAGATTAAACTACCTCGAAGTCGTTGATAGAAGTAAAATACTAATTGTTATTGATGTGTAAGGTATAAAAGAGAGGTCCACATACAACGTTGACTGTTAAAAACTGATGTTGATGATGATGAATTGTTATTGGTAACTAACTGGATTATTATCCAGCGGACCAAAATTGCTACCGCGTAGAATCTCCGTAGCCTAGTCTACGGCGGCGCGGCGTAGGATCTCCGTAGATGGTCTACGAAATGCTACGTCGTGCTACGAACAAATACATCATTGTACGACTTTTTTTTTAGTTTCAAGTCGTAGAATAGTAACAGTGATACACATCCGACCAGATGATTGCACGCGGCTAATACGAACGGCTCTTTGATAAGTTAACCAATGTTAGATTGTGTAAGGAATGGCTACATCATGCTACATAATGAATTGACTGAATGCATTCACGGGTATTTATCGCGTTTATTTACTTTACCAGACTTTTCAACAGGTTTAATAAAGTTATCTGTAATAAAAGCACCACTACCACAGATTAGGATTACTACGTAACCATTACAAGATAATGGTCGGAGAAGAGTCGGATAATGGTTCGGGAAGCAATTGAAATTAAGAAATATCCTAATTTAAATCGTGATGGTTTCAGACTCTCTTGCTCGTGGAATCCATACTTAGGTGTACTCGTTTTGAACCGGTTTCTCAGTATGTTGCGGACACTGTTAGTGTTGTGTGGCGTCCGAGTGTGCAGATGGACATTCCTATTTCTTCTGATACCCAAGTCAGGGTAGTTACAAAAATGCTGCCCCACTTCGCAGAGGCAGCGGTAGCTCCGTTACTCCAGTCATCCCGTGACCACGACAGGGGGTAAACCTCTTCAAACGTCGGGAAAACTAGGTAAATAAATCTGATAAATACCCGTGAATATTTATAATAATGACTGGCAACTATTCTTTACATTCTGTACCTAAAGCTTTATAACTCCTAGGAAACGCCAAATTTGATATTGCATTGCACGATTTAAAATTGGTCAGAATAATAGTGAACAAGGTATACAATATTTTTTAATGTCGTGGAGCTTAAAAACGTTTAATTTTTGCCATGAAATGTCAAAACTATGCGATTGAATGTAAGCCGTCTGTAATTAAATCTAACTTATTTAATTATATTCTAATAAGTAACCTGTTACCTAATTTTAGTTTAGTGACCGTGTAATTTTGACATTTATTAATTTTTATGTGTATTAGATATGGATTTAATTATCTGAAATAAATGAATACAATACAATAAATAACCGTCCACTTCCTAATGAAACTTGAAACAAAACCCTTGTAGACCAATTAAATTCGACAAAAAAGTTCCATTAAAGTAAGCGGTAAAAATAATTGCTATTTCGAGTCGTTTAGGAAGTTTTCACATTAGGGCATTTCCGTGTTAAACCTTTTTTCAAAAACTAACTTTGACGCTTTTATTTTTGTACAGTCAGAATGAGAAAAATCTAAATATCTGAGTATTGCTAAAAAAATCGAATTACCAAAACCTCAACTATAAAATGGCTTTTGAGATGGAAGTATCGCTAAACTGAAATCATGAGAGCTAGATAAAAAATCGTGTCAGAGGTCTATGAGAAAGAAAAGAAAAAAATACATCCTTTTTTATTGTAATCAGTTCAGTGTATGGCCACCATCTTACTTAACGTATAGACTAATTACCTGTTCTGTTAGTATATGCTAAAAGGAAGTGATTTAAATAGAATTTACTAATGCAAATTGATTATTCCATTGAGCCTTTTTGTTACTTGAAATATTATGTTTCATCTTAGTTAAGTTTATTATGTATTCGGTGTAAGTCTTATAACAAATAAAAATATATTCTATTCTATTCTATTCTATTCTATTCTATTCTATTCTATTCTATTCTATTCTATTCTATTCTATTCTATTCTATTCTATTCTATTCTATTCTATTCTATTCTATTCTATTCTATTCTATTCTATTCTATTCTATTCTATTCTATTCTATTCTATTCTATTCTATTCTATTCTATTCTATTCTATTCTATTCTATTCTATTCTATTCTATTCTATTCTATTCTATTCTATTCTATTCTATTCTATTCTATTCTATTCTATTCTATTCTATTTACATACAAATATAAAATAAGAATACATTGTAATTCATCTGCAGGTTTGTTGTTTTGTATAAATCTAAGAACCATTAATTTTCAACCCCACAATAAAATGCTTCTTCAACCCCACAATAAAATGCTTCAATGTATATTCCCCCTAATTCCAATAACAGTTGGAGCAGTTTTTCTGCCTTCCTTTGCGCGATAATTAATAAAAGTTGAAGAAAATGGCTTGCGTTTTTTAAATAAAGATAAACTTTCTTGCAATTTTTATACCAATACTGTTTTCAGAATCTTTTTCTCTGGTTAATCTGAATAAAGTTAGGGAAGAGATAAGTTTTCGAATCATTCTTTGAAATAAATTAAGATTGTCTGTGAATTTTCTAAAACTTTCTCGTGTTCCTAAGTTACTTTTTTCTGCAAGGTTACTAATTACGAATTAGCGGACTCGCGGAAACGTCATGGTTTCGTAGATCTTAAACCTATTTCTATATCCAACGTCTACTACATTGGTTATAGAAAAAGGTTTAAGATCTACCAGACCATAACGATTCCGCCTATATATATATATATATATATATATATATATATATATATATATCTATAACCAATGTATTAGACGTACGTTTGAGATGAACCAGACCATGACGTATGACGATTCTGCCTATATATTTCTATAACCAATGTATTAGACCTAGAATTATTAGAGTATAGAATTTAAGATTTACAAAATCATTTAAATCATAAAAACTCTTATCATTTAGCCTTTTTGATAATTTGATTTTAAGTCTGTTTTTGTTTTGTCAGTTTTTCTTTTTATTTAAGCTTAATTTGATGTACATTACTCATCTGTTCTGGCAAATAAAAATCTTTTTACTTTACTTTTACTTACTTACTTTAAATAAATAGTTATAATTTTTAGTTCCTTTGGTATCTTATAATAATGTACGATTAGATGTTGATTTTCGTTTTCATATTATGTACAATGGGCCTTAATTAGGAAAATTTATAATAATAAATATTGTATTTTTGGATTAACCCAACTGACGTCAACTCTCATATAATATATGAGAATTGACGTCAGGTGGGTTACGTTAAAATCTTTTTGTTCGTAACGTATAACAAAAAAGCCCTGAAAAAAAAACATTATAAATGATTATAATTTTTTTTTATTGCGTAGATGTAATACTCTTCTTTTCAAAAATAAAAAATACTATTTTAAAATATTAGAAATAATTGAGCAAAGTGACATCTATTTTCTTAGTAACTACCACATTTCTCCTAAACCAACAATTACAAGATTTTTTAATTCATCAACGTATTAATGATGGAATACCGAGGATACCTTTGGCTTATTTTTGCATATAAATGTCCTCATTAATAGATAATAAGCAAAAACATTATTTTTGTGCTTACGACGCTCTGCTCTATCCCGCTTCTATGAAAGTGAAATCCTATGCCTATGCTTTTTAAAAAATGGCCTACCTCTTAATTAATAATTACACTTGTCACTCAGACTTGAACAAAGTGTTAATCAGGTATAACACAGGTGAAACTGTTTTCTTTGTCTCCAAGCTTTACGAAAAAGTATCATTGTTTATCTACATTTTGATAGGAGCGTGTTTATTTTGATGACGTATTTTTATGACTTCACATTTTTTATGGCAGGCGCTATCAATTTCACGGGAGCTTTTGGGATTATGATTAAGTTTATATCTACCGCAAATGAGTATGAAGTATGAAACTGATTTATGATAGAAATTTTTACTTAAATAAGAGGTTTCCTTATAATGTATCCTTTTAAATTGACCTTAGGCTTAGGTTCAGTGCCGCTAATTGCGTCAAAAATTTGAATTTTTCTAGTTTGCAATAAATAGGTGAGGTCTACTATTTTATAGACTTAGATTTCAGATTTCAATAACTTAATTCTTTAAGCTTGTAAAATAAGCTGAATTAGTATTTTCATCAATATAAAATATTAATTTAGGCTTCTAAAATAAGTGTTATTGATTTTCTCTTCACTTAATTTTTTTTGTCCATAAGTGGAAGAAGTTTGATATCTGTTCTCGGTAATAATAATGTTAAAAAAATATATATATATATAACAAGCTTTTATTATCATCCAGGACCAAAGTGCTTGGGAAGACAAATCCAACGAACCCAAACTCGACGTAGTTCAGTCGTTTCGTTTAGAATTATCTAGTACGTACCCATATCTAAAATACAATACAAACATAGATAGATATTTGATATTATACATAGAAAATGCCCAACCCCAATACCCTGAACAAATATTTGCAGATCGTACAAACATTTATCCCAAGGCGGGAATCCTCCTCCAACCTCCTGCGCCTCCAGCTTCCTGCGCCGCAGGCGGTCCTTCTTCCGCTGTCGGTCCACATTGGTCAAGAAGCCTACAATTTAATCTTTCTTCATAATCTTTAGCACTTCCAAAAGTAGCTGTCAGTTAAGAGAACCTATCACATGGTCCAATGTAAAAAAAAGAGTGCAGTTTTTTTAGATAAAAGCATCCGTTACGTGTAAATGTTACGTGTAAGTGTGTTACGGTGCGTTACGTGTAAATGGAACTGAATTTTATAAATAAGCCTTCATGATACACTGACCTGTTGAATGTTATAAACAGTTCAAAAACTTTAAAATAGTAGTATAAGTACACCTAATCCACATCTGATCAGATCGAGTTGGAACCATTTCCAACTGAAGCAAAAGCAGTCAGATATTTACTGACAAGGTTCTATCACATTTTGAAAACGCGTGGATTGTATAGGAAACGTGCAAAGAAGTTTCAGATACGGCGGTTTACGTACTTATAACCACTTACCATGTCCTTAACGTGTGACGTATAATATTTATTTTAGCAAGGTTGCGACCCATTTTGAAAGCGCGCCACCTCAAAACCTTCTAGCATTATTACCAGCTGACTGTGCTCAAGCCTCTGAAAATTCAATTTAAACGTTACTGTAAATAGGTCAGACGGTTATGGAGGACTTCATGTGTGAAATTTACCTAAAATAAGATGCCCCGGTGTTCCCGTTTTCAACCGAATCAACAAGCTTTTGTGAGAGAAAAATCATATTTAGAGGTGCAGCTTTTTACAGTTTGTGTTGTGTTGGAAAGGCTAAGGTACATAAGTATTGGAAAAACGATGTATTTTGCAGACAACGACCGTGGAAAATCCACACAGTAGGTACATACTATCAATACTCCATATGATAATACACGCTCTGCTGATGACTGATGCTGTGTGGATTTTCCAGCCATATTTTTTTATAATTTTTTATTTGATTGTTATACATTACATGGATGGATATACATACGTATAACTTAATAATAATAAATAAATAATGCTGGACAATTCACACAGCCACACAGCATAATCTAGTCCCAAGTGTTTTTTTTTCTCCAAGGCCACCTGGAATATTATATCTGTAAATTGTACAAACAACTGTCCCAAGGCAAGAATCGAACCCAAAACCTCCTGCGTTGCAGGCGGGTCTGCCCGCCCCGCCCCATATTGTTTAAAAATTAAGACGCTACTTTTTTTGTACTGTGTTACAATGGTCTTGCTACAAGGCTACAACGTGGCTTGCTACGGCGCACATAGGGGTATTTTGTCTATCTAGCCAGTCAAAAGTCAATTTCATAGAAATTGTCACAGGTAAAAAAAAACTGGTTTTTATTGTTGTCAAATGACTAGAGAACAAAAGGCAACCCTTCCCGGTCTCTTATTGCCTACATCCGAGCGCTGGTTTTAGTAGGAACTCATGTCAAATCTTCTTCTCTGTCGTGTTCTTCATTGCTGAAGGTCGTGCCCGTCCTGGAAAGTTTTCACAGAGAACTGATGAACCTCTTCCATAACATTCTATCTTCGGCCTGTCTCAGGGCTGCAGGCAAAATGAGTCCCGTTATTGCCTTAATTTGGTCAGACCAGCGGGTTGGTGATCGCCCTCTTGGTCTGTCATATCGCACAAATATAAACTCGATCAAGCTGTACTTCGTTCTGTTGAACTTAATTTTGGCAGAGATCCGTGAAACTGAACCTAAATGTGTTAATTACTTTTAAAATCGACAAACTGTAATCCACAAAACCGAATAGTTCCGAACCTGTGGCTTTACCAAAGGAGATTACAACATAAGCCCCATAGGTGGAACCCCAGTCGTAAATTTATACCTATCGAGTAAATCTCTTGCTATATTATCAGACTATATTTCCAATCGGGGATTGTATTGCATTTCGAGTTTTTTGGTTTTGTTAACGGTAGTTAGGGAGGTACTTAATGTTTTTGGAACTTAGTTTTTTACTATATTTAAGTATATTGCCTAGACAATAAGATGTTTTTTGGGTAAATAAATTATCTCTCTCTTTCTCTATATTTATGAAATTTGTTTATTTGTTAAGAAATTTGGGAAATTTTATTGTAAGAAACCTAAAAGGAAAAGCGCCAGAACCCGAGATTGTTTTCGCAATAAATTGAAGACCCCTATGTTAAGGTTATCTTCTAGTTGTAAAAGTATTTATTAAATGTCGGTTAAAGTTTTTAATAATATCCCAGATGACATAACTTCTTTGCCTCTCCAGAAACTGAAAACTAAACTTTTTTCATGGCTTCTGGAGAATAGTTTTTATGACATGCATGAATTTTTTAACGAATTATGACATATCAAAAGGTGACATGTATAAAATTTATTATTGAAATTGAATGGAATATTATTCGTTTATTTTGACATGACTATTTTCTCTAGATATTTTTTTCTCTATTCATTAAATATTCGTAATTTTGTAAGGTGGATTGATTTTCATTTTGTTTTGAATATGACTGATATACCTACATCATCATCATTATCAGCCCATACACGTCCACTGCTGGACATAGGCCTCCCCCATACGACGCCACAAATGATACCTACATCATGATAATTAAATTATGTATACATGTACTTACTTCGTTACTGCATGCTTACGGTCAATTCCGAACACATGTATATTTTTGTACGCTCGAAAGAGTAGATTGTGCTGACCATAGAGTAAAAACTCGCTGCTATCTTTGCTGACCTAGAAATATATTTAACATCAATTGTTTTTTACCACAATCACAAAGAAATAAATGGTTTCAATGGTTGCTCTCTCGTTATGGTTTCACCTTATATAATTACCTACTAGTTTCTCTCCGCGACTTCTCACGCGATGTATCTATGCAAAACGAACTGTTTTATGTGATAAAAAGTAGCCTGTGTTTTATTTCAGGCCTTGAACTGTTCGCTCATTACTAAGAACTACTTACTTGAATTGAAGGATGCCGTAGGTATCTTTTTCTAAAGTAATCAAAAACAGGATATTATGTAAGTAACCCATGGTTTGGGTTTTATACCAAAGTGCTTGGGAAGACAAATCTCAGGAACCCAAACTCGACATGGTTAAGTCGTTTTGTTTAGGATTTCCTATGGCCACCTTCGGTCTCCATCATCAGACCAGCTTGATGTTACCATAACATTGCATTATCACTGAAATTAAATAAGTACCTATGCCAAAATTCAGCTCAATCGGTTGAGAATAACTGGTCTAAAATTTAGATGCGATTTATCCTACACAAACTAACAGATCAAATATAATAAAAGCTGCTAAAAAGGTATCTAGTTATTTTATATCAGCAAGCATTGCAGGCCTTTTTCGTTATAAAGAGTTATCTATGTTACTTAGATTGAGGTATAGAACTAATCTATAGGCAGTTCCAGTCCAATCCCCTTACTTTTAAGAAGACACTTGAAAGAATATGGACAAAGTATCCAAATTGTAGCTAATGACTTTCAAAATGTTTCCACAAAGACTTTCCTCCGACTTCATAAAATTTCACAGATAATGTTCCAATCAAAATCTTATCTTCAAAATCTGTTTCGACCTCCTTAAGGCGCTTTTCCCGTGCCATTTCCTTGAGTGTCACATCACACCGCTTTGGAATCCGAGTCCTTAGTATGAGTAGTGCAAAGTTTACGATAACGATAAAAGCTTCGTTACCTTCCATACATTTGGCGCCTTGCAGAGTCTCTACCGGATAGAGAAGAACTATTTTTCGTATTTTGACAGCAATTGAATAGTTTCATAAGATCTTGATTAAAAGTTTCGAATGGTTTGGGGCCAATTGACAGAGGATATTTTTACGGAATAATATCTCATAATTTTTTGAGATAGCAGTTATTGTCTATCGATCTCACGAAAAGTTGCATGGCGCCCTAACATGGCTCCTAATACCTAAGTGAAATATTTAAGACCTCTCACATTGTATATATAATAGGTACTTGAACTTTTATGTTTTTGTATTTTGCACACTGATACTAAGCGCATCCTGTCTTCACAGAGCCTTAGCCGTATAATCATGCTCTCTGTCCAAATTAAATCGCGACGCGCTATCAATTACTCTACTCCAACTGGACGGAATAAATCTGGTTTTTTCTGGCATTATACAGTTAATTCCTTGGGTAGGTAAAATAGAGAAGTCAGTTCACTCCATTCGCGTTGTCAGGGAAAACTTCATTCATTTAGCTTATATTTATGAGTACCTAACCAACATGATAGCTGAGTTCAAGAACTCTCATCTCCACTATCGTCTCTTCATCTCCACTCGTGCATGTCGAGATAATGGAGGAGGAATTGAAAATAATTTTTAGCTTTCGGTGAAAAAGTAACTTCAATAATTCGATAGATAAATGGGCTTGTAAAATTTATAATTTTTTGGTTAAATTTTTATGACCTCTCACATTGTATGTAGTTTGGATTGCGAAATAAATACTTGAATACTTGCGTATTATTGGAATTGTCACGATTTTATGGGTGTCTTCTAGACCTTCGTGATACATCGTCGGCCACATGGTCACTTACAATCAGGGGAGATTATGGTCAAACAAAAACAAAAAAACATTTCAATTTGCAACGTTGCCGTATGATGTGCGTATGTAAAAATATAAGTATACACCGACGAACACGTTAACAAAAAAGGCGGATTCCTTTATAATGCTCAACGGGCAAAAATATATAATAATTTAATGCTCCCTGCTCAAAAAAGGCGGATTTTTAGCGAACCGTAAAATAACTGACGAGCTTTTCTTACCGACCACCAACATTTTCACCTCTTATTATCCTATAGGAGTAAACCAGCCGTCTTCGTATATTGAGCTGTGCGTCCTCAGCGCCCTTCGTAGAAGTTGAAATGTTGTCCTTGGAGAGATTTAGCTTTATAGCCCTCCCAATAGCATGGAGATTCGAATTGTTACGTAATGGGAACCATAAATTTAACTAAGTATTTTTATATTGTATGGGTATAGGGTACCTATTTAAATATTTTTGGAGCAAAAAGGGATATTTTACACTGTAAATTGTGCCCAAATTACGAAGAAAAATATCTTTATATTTCTTTACGCGTGTACTGGATCGGTGTCGGAGCATACGGAGCGAAAGGATTTGTTGCTTTGTATTGTCTTCTATCGTACAATGTACACTGGATCAGCATGTCTACCGATACCGATGCGAGAGAGCGATAGGTAGGTATTTCTACCGATGACGTCATCCGCAGACTCGATTTGAAAATACCTATATTGCCAATGTCCGAAAGCAGTAGATGCCCTCTATCGGCATATTGTACATACTGACGCCTCGTACGCTGCGTACGCTTCCGATGCAGTAGACGTGTACCTTTAGTTGTGGTTGTATCTACTGAAGAGGATGATAAAGTAGAAGCTTGTACCTACATACTATAAAATCAGGTCGATAGGCTACTAAAATACATTTTGCTTTTGTAAAAGTATTCATAGTCCGGCGAGATTCGGAACAAAATTGCTTGCTACATGCCTATTCTCTCACAAGTACATTTGAACTAACGCTCCGTATACGTTGTCCACAAACTACATTTCAGAGAATATCCAGCTCTTTACACAGTGGTGTGTCTAATCATCAAGCAATAAATCGTTCATAACTTAGTTCGTTTTTTAAACTCCCCTTTATTCTGTGCTCTAGAACCTCCTTCCTGTAAGGAAGACATCCTCGAAAGAAGCATGAGTGCCTACTAACTAAATTATTTCAAAGACAGAGAAAACCACATTCTTTGAAACGCAGTGCAGTCTAACCCAGGTTCCACCTGTACAGCAGATTACACGCTCGTTCGTACCCGCTACTACGGCATTGTGGCAAGCCGTAAGCTATCTACTCCATCCAAGATAACGTGGGAGCAACTCACGGAGATGAATACTGGCAAGCCAGTAAGGTAGGGTAGTCAAATGCTCCGAAGGTAAAATTGAATGTAGAATCTGATTCTATCCTCCTCCGTGAAGCTGCAAGTTCAGGTTACAGGCACTTAGTAAAATTAAAATTGGAATAACCTATATACGTACGGTACTAGCCGCAGCTAGTATCATGTCTGTGTACGGTACGAACGGGACTAAGAAGGTTTAAACTCAGTGAGAATTAGAATGAGGATTTGAACTTTTTGCTCGAGTTTATTTAAATTTGGAACAACCTTCCTTCAAGCATTTCTCGAAGATTGGATTGATTTAGAAGTTCCACCTGTACAGCAGATTACACGCTTGTCCCTACCTGCTACCATCCACTGCGGTATTGTGGCGCGCCGTAAGTACTCCATTCAAGATAACGTGGAGGCAACTCACGGAGACGAATACTGTCAAGAAGCTATTGCCTCCATTTCACCGAAGCAGTGACGTGATTGTAAACTGATATTAGACTGAGAGAGTATTGGAGTAATGATAGGAAATGGGCGAGTATGACAAGAAATATCAGCGGCCGGCTGCGACGGAAAAAATCGCGAGGCTGCCCGCCTCAGCGCCAGTTCTGAAGCACAAGACCGATAAAACATTTTTAGGAGTTTTCCCTTCACCGAGATAAAAACTTCTATTCTATTCTTAAACTGAGATTTTGCCCCACAGAAATGATCGGCACAAAACAACTAATATTATTAGTATAATTATAGTCGAAAGAGATAACCGTGAGTCGCCACAGCCTAACTCGTCTGACCTAGCTCTTGGGTACTAAGGCGGTACTGAAAGTAGGTATTCCGTGGAATCTTCTCAATAGAGCTTTTGTATTTAACCCTTCATGGTAGAACGAGCTTAGGTCAGGTAAATTGAATGGTGCTATATTTACTCGGTGCTTCTTGTAGGTAACTCTGCGTTTTGTTTTCGTAACTTTTGAAAATAATGCGATGTAATCAAATAATTCAAATTGCAAATTAAACACCTGAATAACATCGGTGTTTGAGAGGGGACGATTGTAAAAATGCGTCTACGCCGCGTAGGCTGCTTGCTACGAGCATAGCAATACCGCTGGCTATGGCGTAGCCAACGGCGCTTGCTACATCGTAGCCAATGGCGTCAACGGATAATTATTATTATTAGATGCTTTAAATTGTTGCTAAAAAACACCGGTTCATTAGTTTGTTAACTGTAAACTTTCTTTTATACAGGCAGAGTCAACCTTGAGTTTGTCTTTTTTCTTAGGTATGGTATGTCAGTTTGGCCATGAGGAAAATTATTCCTCGTAGCCAAATCATTTTTGCAAACTATTTTGGCTAGACACACCTGTTTTTGGCCAGTTCCTGGTGCCTAGGGTTTCCCGTCCGGGTTTCCCCGGATTTGTCCTAGTTTAGAGGGCGTCCGGGGAGCTTCCGGGCGGGGTTTTATTTGTAGTCTGGGTTTAAAAACTGTGAGATAAGTTATGAGACTTTTTTGTTGTAAACTTAATTGGGCTGCTCATGAAAACTTAAGGAAGATAATTTGTTATTGAGTTAAGAGATACCTCAAAATTTGTAAGACGACTACGACAGGTAAAATGGTCTCAGTACTTTAAAGATTTTTGTCTAAAAATTTAATTTAAGATACAGTTGAAAGTGGGTTAATATTTAAATAAGCTTTTGTTATACATAAAGTCTCTGATCATGTTAGAGGAATAAGCTTTAAAATAATAAAAAAAGGGTTTTGGTTTCAGAACAAAGTTTAATAATTTTAATGTTTTTTTACGATAAAAAAATTTAATATGATTTATTAAAACAATTTGTAACAAATTATAAAAGATTGTTTTTTTACATTTAAAATAATGATAAAACAAAACTAAATTTAATTTTAATTAAAGTCTAAAAATAAATAAAAATATAATTTATGACATTTTCAACTGTTTTTTTTTTTATTATACTGACTATGTTTAAAACAGCGGTTCCTGGTTGCATATGGTTTAAATAAAATAAAATTCTTCTTTCTAGCCTATACGTATCGACCAGTAGACTAGAGTAGGTAGACCACCTGTAAATTCTTCAGTTTCCTTATACTTGATCCAGTTGCTGCCGCTGTTATCCTGTTTAAGTTTTCTCACTTGTGCCTGTCCCACAGAGGCATGATTCTGTATGACATAGGAGATTCCTTGCCCAAACCGTGAGACATCACAACGTGTCTCAAACACAAGCGCGATTCGTAAACGCGCCTTGGTGTGGAATCGGTTATTTGTATTCTGTATGCCACAAGACTAGGTGTCTATGCCCCCCATATGTGTTTTGTTTTTCTTGTGTTTTGTTTTGTCTTTTGTTTCTCACATGGTCCCCACTCAGAGTCTTCTTGCACCATGTTGTCTCTAGACATTACATAAACGGCAACTAAATCTAGATCGAGAACGCGAGAACTCTCGACCAGTATTAGTTGAGCATCAGAGGTTGATTTATGTATTTCCTAAGTAATTGAATTTGCAAGTTCCTAAGGAACCCCAAAATCGCTCGATTATACCGATAGAAGCTAACTTTGTTTCCTCTAGACAATTATTTATGGATGAGGAGAAACTTTAGATTAATTTTATTAATAACTAAACAACTTTGACCTAAGTTTTGCTTTGGCTTACTAGGTTTACATTTACGTAGTTAGGTTTACCATAAACTTAGAACGTATCGGATAGCCTTAGCCCCCATACAAACGTACTTTTCGCTTCATTTGAAAACTATGTCCCCGATCTTATTGAAATTATCCATATGTAATTGGATGAAAAAGAGCTATGTTTGTAGCAGTTTAGTTTTTCAAATCTTTAAATGAGAGCGAAAGTAATTTTGACCGCCAAATCGAGTCATTTTCAATCGATTTTTTATGCATGATAGCCAGTTTTATTCGAAAATCTGTCGCGTTGCAAACCTCCTTATTCAACATTATAAATTATTAAAATATTTCTGAAATCAATCGTTTATTCAAAATTAATCGGAAAGTACGAAAAAATATCAAGAAATGGTGCCGACTCCGAGCACACGCACACAGCCACATGACAGAAAGCGCGTGACAGCTTCGTATTTGATGGTTAGCATCAAATACGAAGCTGTCACGCGCTTTCTCACTAATAGCGCGCCTCATTTAATTCGATGTAAAACAACAACAAATCCACATGGGCCGATACGTTTGAGAGCGGTTTGTAACCTTCATAAGTTAAGAAATTACTGCCGTAGTGTCGATTATCGAGGACTACAGACTCAGGTTTTTCATTCGTGGCAAGTCATCGTCATTATGTTTTAATTAATAGTAGCTATAGGTACTAACTAATATCAGTTGCCAAGGAACCTATTTTATTAGATTTAAGGCTGCTAATTATAAAAGTTGGTTTTAACCGACTTCAAAAAAGGAGGAGGGTCTCAATTATATTGTATGTATTTTTTTGGTAGGTATGTTCTGCTACCTACATATATTTCCGCCAAATAAGGACCGATTATGAAAATTATTTCACTATTGTATAGAAAATGATCCCGAAGTGGAATTCTATCCCTAGGGGATTAGTATTTATCCCGAAAAACTTAAAAACAGTGTAAAATCCCTTACGATTCGAATTCGATTAATAGGTTTTTGAAAACAATCAAATTATCACAATGAGTGGTAGTAACAAACAATTTCCATGGTAACGGGTGTAAACAAGAGACCCAAATAGAATTTGAAGTCGGTTTATC
This sequence comes from Eupithecia insigniata, assembly GCA_947859395.1. Classification (NCBI taxonomy): domain Eukaryota; kingdom Metazoa; phylum Arthropoda; class Insecta; order Lepidoptera; family Geometridae; genus Eupithecia; species Eupithecia insigniata. The sequence continues at coordinate 4,092,303 of OX402009.1, read as the reverse complement.
GATTTTTAATACAAGACAAATTACCTATATCATTAATGTTTTAAAAACTCTTTAGCAAAATAAGTACCTACTTAGGTACTTACGTAGCTTTGAAGTGGCATGGTAAGAATTTACATATTTACCACTAGATACTCAATTTTATCTACCGAGCTGGAAAACCTACTGAAAATACGCCAGAAACAAGATTGCTCGGATCGGTTGACAAAAAACGATTAACTAGGTACCTCCAGCTCAAATGTTGCGGTAATCGACTAACCCAACCCTATCCGGGTACGACGAACGGCAATCGACACAAATCCCATTACCCGGGTAATGGTAAAAAGTACAATTATTATCCGGCTAAATAAACGAAGAGCGAGTTAATCGATGTGGCGAGGGTTCCGGAGGGACGCTTATATTTTAATGCGAAGTTTTTAGTTAGGCACCTAGGTAGTCGAAATTTGTATGACCTGGCTGTGCGACGTGCGTGTGAGTTTCCGTTGTCACACAGAGGTGCCCAGACGGCACCCCTCGGAGCGGACTCCCCCCCCCTTACGCTGCTAGTAGGTAGTAGATAAGTATAATGGGTTCTCCGAAGAGCCAAAGGAACCCTAATTCCAGCGAGACTCGATGGCTGCACATGCAAATTGGACTCGGTTCAGACTGTTTATTAGTGAAAATGCAGTTTAGTTTTATTTATGCTAACGTACAAACATTACTTGCTATGCTAATTTTATTTAATTATAGATTTTTATGAAAACGGTCTAATTAAGACCGGTGTGCCGCGGCGGGCGAAGGTCCTACGAGGTTGTGGGTTCGATTCCCGCCTTGCTGATCGTACATCGGTATTTGTCTCGGGTGGTATGGGTATTTACGTTGTATAATATCTATATAATTGTGTATCAGTTAAGCTATCTTTAAATTTTTAACAGTCTGCAGTTAGCTCAATTGTTTCACTAGTAAATACTATTCTAATTTGTTTCAATTTTTTTTTAGTTTATTTGGTCCACCAAACACATGACAAGCAATAATAGGATACATGAAAAAAAATATGATCTGGCTTGAAACGTGACCTATGTGCACATAAGTTGTTATTGGTGTGTGTATTGTTATTATAGGTGTGTGTATTGTTGTGTGCACACAACAATATAAATATTATTACATGATAAGAGGACTTACACATAATTCTAAACAAACTTATACTTTCACAACTTTTGAAGGATGGCTTTTGAAGACAAGGAATATAACAATTGGAATATATTGTACATACTTGTTATATAACAAAAATATTACCAATATGCAAACCTAATTAATGGTTACAGTAGGCGGGACGCTCTCTCAATTATTTGATTGTAATTTTCTCTAAATATTGTTAATAGTATCAGTCATTTATGTACCCATAGCATAACACAAGCTCTGCTTAGCTTGGGGCTAGATGATGCTGTGTGGATTGTCCAGCATTATTTATTATTATCCTACTAATATTATAAATGTCAGTTTGTATGGATGGATGTATGGTTATTGTTACTCTTTCACGCAAAAACTACTGAACCGATTATGCTGAAATTTGGTATGGGTATAGTTTGGGACCTGGAATAATATATAGGCTATTTTTTATCCGGATAAAACGCGGGCCAAGGCGCGGGCAACAGGTAGTTATTTATTTTATTTAAAAGGTGACCTCATCGAAAAAAGTGGTTCATAGCTGTTTTATCCAATCTGTAAATAATTGCTTAAATTCATGAAGAGAAATAAAAGAAGATTATTATTTTAATTGACTTTATTATGGTACAAAACAAAATAATCACAGAACTAAAAATTCTTCTCACCGTAAATCAAAATTCACTCAACTAGGCTTACAATGACTTATTTGCGTAAAATAAACTTTAATCACATAATCAGATAAACTTAGATATTTAAGTATAGGCTACTTCTTGGCCAATGTATAAAAGCATAATTTCTTGAAAATTGTTATGAATTCTACAAATAGTAAGCATTCTACTGTATTTCGAATTCAAGCCCCGACTCTTGTGATAATATTCAGAATATACTAAAAACTTAATTATTGCCTCGAAGTAGGAGCCCAAATCAACCAAGACAAAAATGCAGAAGAACAAAATGCATTATTAGAACGTGTAAAAATTGCACAAAAAAGGTATGGACAACAAATACCACCGTCCTCTAATTAGAATGCCGTTAACCCCAAAAATGCATATCGAGAAATCTGCAAAAAACGTTTGAACACATTGGTTGAGATTTATTTGTGTCACTTATTTTACATCCTATTTAATGAAAAACTCTTATTGCACTGAGCAGTTAACCAACTGATTAACAATATAATTATTATGGATTATTTGTTTTCAAGTTAAGAACAAGTCAAAAATTCTGTCACTTAACTGCCAACGAAGTTTATATATCTCTGGAACTACTCGTATTTGGAATTTTGAAATGGTTGTTAGACGGAAAGATAGAGAATTTTGAACTGTATCAGTTTCCAGTAAAAATTCAAAAGGCGACATTTGAGGGTTAACGGCCGTTTAGTAAGAGGACGGCAGAATTAGACAAAAATGCAGAAGAACAAAATGCATTATTAGAACGTGTAAAAATTGCACAAAAAAGGTATGGACAACAAATACCACCGTCTTCTAATTAGAATGCCGTTAACCCCAAAAATGCATTTCGAGAAATCTGCAAAAAACGTTTGAACACATTGGTTGAGATTTATTTGTGTCACTTATTTTACATCCTATTTAATGAAAAACTCTTATTGCACTGAGCAGTTAACCAACTGATTAACAATATAATTATTATGGATTATTTGTTTTCAAGTTAAGAACAAGTCAAAAATTCTGTCACTTAACTGCCAACGAAGTTTATATATCTCTGGAACTACTCGTATTTGGAATTTTGAAATGGTTGTTAGACGGAAAGATAGAGAATTTTGAACTGTATCAGTTTCCAGTAAAAATTCAAAAGGCGACATTTGAGGGTTAACGGCCGTTTAGTAAGAGGACGGCAGAATTAATATAAATACAAATTGGTATAACAATAAATGCGAAAATACAGTATAAATAAATTAAAAGCTGTCAACCAATAGAAACAAAGTAAACGTGATGCAATTTCTATTACCGGGGCAATGTCGCCAGCGTCTTGGAGACGTTTCCGATTGGTATTGATCAGTTGCATAATATTAGAATGATGCCTCGCGCCAATCTTGGCGTGAGGAGTTCGGCGAGGCAACATCACTGGCTAGACTCTGTCGGTGTTGCTTTGCTGACCAATCTCAATGTCAAGGTCGAGTATTGTGGTGTCCTCAAGATGTCTCGTGGAGAGACGAAACTAGTAGACAACTTTGATGACTTCTATCAGAGAAGGTTATACGCGGAATTGTTACTAAATATTTTTTCATTCTAATTTTATGCAATGGATTTCCGCAAAGTAACGCCTGAATCTATTATTTATGGATCAATTGAGCTGTCTGTAGATAATTTGCAACAGTCTGTAGTTAGCTCAAATATTTCAATTATTTTATAGTTCTACACCTACTAGTTCTAGTTCGTATCAATTATATAAATGTAATTGTATTTGTTAATAAATAGATTAATACCCATTTCTGGATGATTTTATAGCTTGTTCAATTTTATATCAGACTAGCTGTTCCCCGCGGTTTCACCCGCGTTAAATTCGACAATTCACACAATATTCCCGTGAATCTCACGTGGGAATTTGACGTGTTTCAGGATAAATAGTAAACTATGTTACTCTCCATCCTTTCAACTAATTCTATGCCAAAATCAAGTCGATTGGTTGCTTAGTTAGGGCGTGAATGACGGACAAACAAACACTCTCGTATTTATAATATTAGTTAGGATATACTGGGGTACTACAATATTTTATTGTAGCCACCATCGAAAATGATGTATAAATCATGGCTGGTTTACATTATTTCACTAGTATTCCAGTCCAGCGTTCGAATGCCACTGGAATAATGTAAACCGCCACTGGAATGTACTCATTCCAGTGAGCAGTCCAGTGACTGGATTGACGGTCTATTTTGAACCGATTTTTCAAAAAGATGAGGTTCTCAATTCGTCTGTATGTTTTTTTTGTATGTATGTTACGCGATATCTCCGCTCATTATGGACCGATTTTGGAGATTCATTCACTATTATATAGAAAATGATCCCGAAGGGGTCCCATAAAAATTGTATCCCCAGGGATTAGTATTTATCCCGCAAAACTTAAAATAAGTGTAAAGTAAGGGAATTTGAAGTCGGTTTAACGTTTTTTAAAACACGCCAAATTATTATAAAATTTGCTTTTGTGATATCCCCCACCCCCAAACACACATTTTTCGGCCAGATGGCATGACGATCTGCGAAAGCCTGCAGGCAGATGCTGGATGCGTCAAGCTGAAGACAGGGCGCTATGGCGGTCATTAGAGGAGCCCTATGTCCAGCAGTGGACTAATATAGGTTGATGATGTTGATGAATTAAGTGGTCCAGCGTCCATACCAAGTAACGATCACCGAAATTAACATTGGGCGCTGTCAGTACTTGGATGGGTGACTAAGAACAAGACGATTTAGGAAGTGGTCAACTTTGGAAGTGATCAAGTTAGGAAGTGGACAAGGTCGTCCGGAGGGACCGCCGCGTTAAACTGTCCACATTTTCATTTTTTTCGATTTTTAAATCAATCCTTTTTTATGGTTCCTTTTGAGAAATATTAGTTATATACGATGGTACGGAACCCTTCGTTGGCGAGTTTTCTCGCACTTGGCCGGTTTTATTATATTTAGATTTTTCGAAATGCAGCCAAAATAGTATGTGTGATACACTCATGAACAGATCTGAATTTGCCAACAGGATAAGGCTGGCCATGCAAAGACTTCCGTGCTGTATTCAAAACTGGACATTTTTCCCCTTTGATCTGGCAAAAGCTAAGATATCTGTGCATGGCTGCCTTAAGTGCAAAACACTTAAAATACATAAACATAATGTTTAGGCATTATCATTATCGTATTAAATAAATCTACAATGGACTTTTACAGTTCGTATTTGTTCTTCAGATCAGCTATTTCGTTTTCGCTTAGGTTTTCAGCCTTTTTGCAGTGCTCTAGGAGACTGGCTATCACTGTAACAAAACAAAAATATTCTTTATAAGTAGTTGCTACGTAGGTTTATTAGTGAAATTAAGGTGGACACAGATTGAGCCCACGCCATGCAACGTGCGACGAAATTTCGGACACGTTGGATGACGTATTGTGCGAGAAGTGCGTCTCCATCTGCCATGTTTTCATACGAATTCAAGCGTCTAGATCTCGTAATACGTTGCGTAGCGTGGGCTCAGTCAGTTGTTACCTTTAATGGCTTCTCACAGAAAATATTACCCCCTTATTCATAGTGGTCTGTTAACTTAAAGCAGCTGCTAAGCAGTATTATTCACTATCCCGCCTCGGTCTCATATTACTCCTTATTTAAACAAAATGTCTATGCTCAACATGGAATCGCGCAGAGAGCTACACCTTGGGGGGTTGATTTTCGATGTTATCAAGTTCAATAAACCTGAATATTTGTACTCTAAGTTAAAATTCGCAAATAAGACTCGTGGTCTAAGGTCAATTAGATCTGCACTCCAGTATCATAGCCATAAAACAGCAGCGTTCAGAGGTAGTTTTCGATATCTGGTAACGAAGTGTTGGAACAATATACCTCCACCTTTACGTAATCTCAACACTAAATTCACCTTCAAATCGCATCTTAAACTCTCACTGTTAAATAAACAAATCGAGGGTATTCCGAAACACTTCGTTTGTCTCAGATAGGAAGTACTGAGGCTGCTAATTCTACTTCTTAAACACCTAACTCTTAATCTAGCTTAAGCATAGTACACCTAATAGTACACCAAATTGTACCGCCATAATACATCCACCTATATCTATTCCCTTGTGCTCAAACACTGCGTCAGTCAAGCACTCATCATGAATACAGAATTATATACAGAACAACATGCCATCATCACATCACACACTATTTGTTTTGTTAGTGCTTCGTTTTTCTGGTCATCTCAAGAGGTAATACTGAAAATCAGTGCTTTGCTCTTCGAGCAAAGCTTTAAGCTGAGTTATTGCCTTTTTGACAAGCTGCAGCACACACATAATTTCACTAATCCGTTCCTAATTTTAGATTGTTTAGTACCTACATAATGTACATATACCGACTTTTTGTCTCCGAGCTTTGTTCCACCCATAATTTCTTAGTTTTTCTGTGTTATGATAATATGTATGATGTACCTAATTTAATGTGATCTTTGTTTTGTGTGTTGTAGTTGTAGTGTCAAATAAATATTTTATCTATCTATCTATTTTGTTTCAAATAGTATAACTTTTATACTAACGTTCTTTATCGCTAGCGGACAGGAACATGGCGAGCGCAGAGAACCGTTTGACCTGCGCAAGCGCAGACAAGTAGGCGCCGACGCGGGTGAACTTGTGTTTGTAGGCGTGCAACGCACGCAGCACGTCAGATAGCACGTCGCTCTCCAGAGACATAGCGAATATGGACGGGATTTTGGATGGCTCGATTATCTGGAACGACAAAAATGTAGATCATTTATCCATACTAGTATTATAAATTCGAAAGTAGCTCTGTCTGTCTGTTACTTTTTCACTTTCCAATTTTATTATTTATTAATTTGTATTGATTAATTTTTAGTTTAATTTTAATCTGTTTCTCATTTCCATGATCACGGGCCATATAGTGACCCGGTCCTTTGGTAGGCATGCGTGGGGCCGAAGCCAACAGCACAGAGGCCCTTTATGAGAATTAATCTAAAGGCGAGAGCTACACATATTTTTAATTATTATTGTGAATTTTAATTTAATTTTATATTGTTCATTACGAGTGTACAAGTAATAATTACATAGTACTTTAATTATGAATGTATACAATTAGACCTGTAATTTTGTTGCCAATAAATAATCGGAATCTGACGTTATTTAGCTTTGATTTTGTATGTGATCCGAAATCTAATTCGTACCGGGGTGGTCGAAGGCTGAAGGCATAAAATTACGTAAAAATTATACAAATTTGAAAATATTATATCACTTCATTTCCGACTCTTTCTTTGTACCCATGATCCGAGAAAACAGGTCTGCTCTTCCGGGAGTGTCTCCAGTTGACGTCCAGTTGGCACTTGATTTCAACAAAATGTAGAAGTTGGGAAACAAATGTGACAAGGGTCAATTGAAACTTCAATAAAAAATTTGAATCTCCAATTATGTTTGTTAGATCAGTCAAGGCAGCGTTAGTTAAACATGGGTCAATGTGATAAATAATTTGGTAAACACAAAACCTAGTTTTATCAGATTTATGCAGGTAATAGAAAGAGTTCGGGGATTTACGATTTTACGCTACTGGTAACAGCAGGAAACAGATTCGTCTTCTCATTGGCCGATGGCGATGATGACGTAAGTTGGAGACACCCACGTGACCATCGTGTTTTCTTATACCATGCTTGTACCTATTGTAGTTATGGATAAATAACTTATACTTTAACATTTGATAGTACTTAGGTAGGTACTTACACTCAAATAATCGCTTCTAGCAGCATCATTCCCTTTCAGATACTTCCACTCATTCATAAACTGGACATTATTGACCGGTGCTATCAGATTAGCCACCCGGCTTTCCTTCTCCGAATCAAACTGCTCGGTGATAAGTTTCACCGATTCTGGAGCTTTAGTCTCGATGACATCGTCTTTGTTGTTCTCTTCTATAACTGAGTCGATTTCTTCGATTTTGAGGCGGGTGGGAGGTTTTTCAGGGGATGTTTTGCCGAGCGGGATTTCTTGGATGAAGACAGGTTTTAGCGGCCTCTGAAAATTTTTAGAATAAAAGTTTAAAACTCATGATCCAAGAAAACAAGGTGTGCTCCTCCGGTAGTGACACAAGGTGACGTCACTGTCCAGTTGCCACGTTATTTCAACTAAACGTAGAAATTAGGAAACAATAGGTCAATTGAAAAAAAATTACTATCGTCAATTATGTTTGTTGGATCAGTCAAAACAGCGTCAGTTAAACACGATTCAATGTGAGAAATAATTAGTAAATACAAAACCACATAGTTTTATCAGATTCATACAGGAGCTCGGGGAGTTACGATTGTACGCTACTGGTATCACCAGGAAACAGAATCGTCTTCTCATTCACTAATGGTGTTATGACGTAGCCTGGAGACACCCACATGACCGTCGTGTCTCGGAAGAGTATACCACAGACATGACTAAACATATTTTCACAATTACTTAGAAATAATCAAATAATGTTTTGGTCACTTTCTCTCCAACCAAAAATGTATAAGCCTATCTCACCTCTTTTTTCTGTAACAACGCTAACTCACCTATAGACAAAATTGAAGATGAAGCAAACTGCCATCCCATGTTGCTAAGCAACAAACGACAAATGTCAGCCAATTGTCATGTTATGAAAGAACTGTGCGTGTTGTTGCTTCTTTATTTTATATTAATCTCGTGAAATACATATGTACGATAAAGACCGAAATAAGTGGAGAAGTGTAGTACACCTTTGTGCGGCAAGGCATCGTATTGGAAAACACCCGAAATTACTTTCAATCGGTAAGTTTTGATGTGCCTTAAAATATCTCAAATTGTTTTTGGATACTGTGTGGCTATTTGGCGATAATTCGGCAAATATTCCCAAAAGATTTTACCTAGGTCTCAAGAATTTTTTAATTATAAACTTTAATTTCTGGAATTTTTGGCTTTTGTTCCCTTAAACCCTTCAAATTTTTTTTTTTCAAGTCCATGTCCTTTAGTTTTTTAATACAATCTAAGGGATCGGTAGGTTTTTTTTTAAACTACAAGTTGCACGTTGCACATTGCTAGAAATAAAATTATGTAGCCTCAAACATAAAAAAAAGTTTTATTTTAAAAGGATCTACCTATCACTTAGGTTGTAATAAAGAAAAAATATATATGTGTCCTTGAAAATAAGACGGTTTTAAAGGTACAAAAGAGAAAAATTCCAGAAATTAAACAAAAATCTTGAGGCCTAGGTAAAATCTTTTGGGCTAGTTATTTAACAGACCACCCCACCTGCCCCCCATTTTCGTATGTTCAACTTTCTTCCAAACACCCTGTATTTATCGGAATAGATTATAATGCCACAGTTGTAATGCCCCCGCCCTCTTGTCCCTGAGTTCGGCCCCAAAGATTGTCCATGTGTACATGATATTTGTATGTAAGTGTAATTGGCACGCATAGTTTTAGAAATGTTTGTTCTGCTTCCCTATTAGATTTCTGTGGAGTATACCTTGTTTTCTTAAAATTAAACTTATTTTTATTTTCATGCGTTTACATAAAAAATTGGGAGTTTAGGTTGAGAACATTTTATTTATTACCAACTGCTGCCCGCGCCTTCGTCCGCGTTTTATCGGGATACAAAAAAGCCTATATGTTATTCCAGGTCCCAAACTATACCCATACCATTTCAGCCTAATCGTTTCACTAATTTTTGCGTGAAAGAGTAATAAATATCCATCCTTACAAACTTTGACGTTTATAATATTAGTAGGATATCAGTTATCTAGTATCATCATAACACAAATTCTGCTAAGCTTGGGGCTAGATGATGCTGTATGTATTGTCCAGCATTGTTTATTTATTTAGTACGCATAACACAAGCTCTAATCTTGGGGCTAGATAGCATGCTGTGTGAATTTTCTAGCACTATTTATTTATAATTTATTAATTCAATAATAATTGAAAACTAACCTTTGACCGTAAATGCGGTGGCTTCTTCACAGGTCTCAATACGGTAACATTCTCACCAACGCCATTCTTCCAATTCTCGGCAACTAAGGCTGGTTGAGGCTTAGAAACAGTCTTTGTGGAATCATCTAGTTCTATTATCTTAGGCTGAGCGTTTGCTTTGGGTAGTGGTTTGGTTTCGTCAGTCGGCGTTGAGGACGGCGATGATTTGGATTTTGTCTGGATATATACGAATTAGATTAGGAACGTATGCTTTAAGCTTGGGATAGTACCGAAATTCAATTTAAGGGCACAGATTGATAGAAAATAGAAATACGGAAATATAATACTAGTTGCAGCCCGCGCCTTCGCCCGCATTTTATCGGGATAAAAAATAGCCTATATGTTATTCCAGGTCCCGAACTATACCCATACCAAGCAGCCTAATCGGTTCAGTAGTTTTTGCGTGAAAGAGTAACAAATATCCATACATCCATCCTTACAAACTTTCATATTTATAATATTAGTAGGATAGGATTGATAAAAAATGTATGATAGAAATCACATTGAGACAGAAAATTGAATTTGTGTTTTTTTGTATTTGTTTATTCCACCGTAAGTACACGTGTTACACTTACATTATGTACATTAGGCAATACCTCAAGGGGATGCCCCCCTTATTATTGGTATAAAATATTTTAAGTTCTTTGCCCTACACTACATGTCTTGTTCATATTGATTCTCTGTATGCACATAAGTTGTAAAATAGTCAAGTTATGGATCTATATTATTTAAATTTAGTGTATTTTGTGATTATTTTATGTTTTGTGCATCTCAATAAATAAAATGAAAAATAATTTGCGACGAACTCCAAAACTGAACTCGAGAAGCCCTCCAGAAAAAGGATCTGGCTTCACCCCGGCGACTAAGCACGAGATAACTTTATCATGACGACTCACAGGCACATATTCAATGAGGTCTCTGTGATCAACAGGGTTAAAACTGGCAGCGATCACCGAATGGTAAAAACGTCATTGAATATCAACGTAAAGCTAGAACGGTCTCGTCTGTATTTGTTTATTCCACCGTAAGTACACACGTTACACTTGATGTCATTAATTCTAGTTAATAATATAATAATCACACACAAACTGATTTGATAGATAAGAAAGGGACAGCGAGTCGCAAAAAAGAACCGATTTTAAAATCTGTTATTTGCATTATGTACCACATTTTAGTGGATTGGATTTAGAACTTATGATTTGAGCATAGGCTTACAATTTTTTTCTGATTTATGACAGTAAATTGAGTTTTGATTGACACGAAATATGCGATTGAGACGACATTGAGACAGTAAATTGTTTTTTTTTATGATACGACAAGCACAGAGATGAAAATAAATAGAACCGATTTTTAATTCAATCATTATTCGTATAAAAGTAAATCTAGGTTCACAAAATCTAATAAATATAAAAGTTACCACTCTTTTCCTCTAAAACAGTTTAATTTTGTAGTAATAAAATCAAAACTTTGTAATCCAATCATCCAGGATGGTGTTATTAAAGAGCACATAATATAAAAACGTTCAGCAAAGATCGAGAAGGGACAAGTTCAGTAACCAATTCGAAGATAGCGCTCCATCAAGATCTGCAGATCATGCGCACATTAGTCCGACAGCGGGGATCGAAACCGCAACCTACTGCGTCGCCATCTTCTTCGCTGCGCCAATGAGGTGATCAATATACTACGGCTTACCCCTTTAGTGCCCATCCTAGCTTTGATCTTCTCCAGCTGAGTATTAGCAGCTTTATTCTTAGGTTCCAGCTTGAGAACCTCCATGAGATCACTCGAGGCAGCCCGTAGAGACCCGAGACGTTCCCGGGCGGTCGCTCTGCGTTGATATGCTTTTACGTAGGTGGGGTCGAGGCGGATAGCTTCGGTGCAGTCTGTTACGGCTTGGTGAAGGCTGGAAGGGTTAATCAGTGTTAGAAGTTTTAAATAGCGTCATCTGCGCGTAAACTAAGGTAACAGTTGCTACGCACTGTTTTCTAAACAACTCAAAACACAAAAACCATATATTTGGGTTTTTGGCGTCGAGTTTCAAAAATAATTATAATTATTTTGTCAGTATTATGCATTTTAGTATCAAATCTACAAGTAGCTAGTATAAATTCTGTCAAAAACGCGAAACATACACGCCATCTATTGAGTTCTAAGCTCATAAATAGAGATATTTTTGGGAACCATTTTTTTGTTCTGTATAAATAACATAATAACCCACAGAAAAAGTTAAAAGGGTTGAATGCAATAGCAATTTAAGCAAAAATGTTCTGAATTTATCTTACCATTGATTTTTAACACATGCATCAAAATCGTGCGCTAGAATAGCCGGCAATTTATGAGAAATCTAGTTCCTTATTGGGTAGATATCTCAACTATTTACAATAATAAATGTGGTTTGCTAGTGAGACACCATTCTATCACAACAGTTGAAATGCAAATCTCGTCTCCTACACATAATGTGTTAGTTACCACAATTACTACTATAGGCCAAGCTATGTTTATAGTATAAAATTTGACTTGTCTAAGTGCTTAATTTGTAAGCCTAAAGAAATAAAGTTATTGATTATGATAAAGCTTACCTATCTTTCTTGAGATAGCAAAGACCTCGATTGGCATAATAAATGGCGTCATCTTTAACCAGCTCAATAGCTCTGTTATAGCAGGTGATGGCTTCATTCCATTTCTCATTTTTCACGAAGTTGTTGCCCTGAAATTAATAGAACAAATCCATAAATTATTGAAATACCTAAAGACTTAAATAATCTAGAGGTACTGTAACTGATACAATTCAATACCAATCGAAAGCCTCTTCAAGACAAATATTTTACTTTATTGTCATACTAGCTGCTGTCCGCGCCTACGCCCGCGTTTTATCGGTATAAAAAATAGCCTATGTTATTCCAGGTCCCAACCCCCATTATTACCCATACCAAATTTCAGCTCTATCAGTTCAGTAAGTAGTTTTTGCGTGAAAGAGTAACAAATATCCACACATCCATCCATACAAACTTTGACATTTGTAATATTAGTACCCAGAGGTGATAACGTGTTTTTAGATAACAAACAAATATTAGAACAACCATAGATGAAGGATCAATATATTTTGTCCATGGTACAACTAATATTTGTTTGTTATCTAAAAACGCGTCGTTGTGTAGTTTGTTGTTTTTGTGTCTTTGTAGAAATAAACACAACAAACAAAAAACAAGTTTTTGTTTTATTAATCATCCAATGGGAACAATGCACTTTCCCATGATCAAAGGTAACCATTTCTTTCACTAAGCATTGCGAAGTAGTGGAATATAATAACAACTAGCTGCTGGCCGCGCCTTCACCCGCGTTTTATCGGGATAAAAAATAGCCTATATGTTATTCCAGGTCCCAAACTATACCAATACCAAATTTCAGCCTAATAGGTTCAGTAGTTTTTGCCTGCAGATATTTGTTCCAGGTATTCTGAGTGTTTTTTTATGTACAGTAAAAATATCCAAGTATGTAATGTAATGTATTAAGTATATCAGATATCTTGTACCCATACAATAGCTCTACCTACTTTGGGGCTAGACAATGCTTTGTGGATTGTCCAACATTATTTATTCATTATTTATAAAGATGAAAAAATAAATAATTCTTACCCTCTCTTTCTCATACTGTGCCTCTTCTCTTAGTTTCTCCATTTTGGCGGCTTGACTCTTTTTGCTGTCTAGAGATGCAGGCCCAACGTCTTTCATGTCAACTTCCTCACAAGCTTGGTCCTGGAAAATGTTTATTACATCATTATTGTTATAACTAGAATTATAATCTTTTTACCAACATTGCTACCTAAATGCCCACAGGGTTTTGGGGAAAAAGCGTGACTTCATCTTTTATAAATACTTTACGTTTATACTTATACGTTTATACCTCCATGTTTTTCTTCCTTTTTGTGATGATGGTGTTTATTTAATACCTTATTGCAGAAAGCTTGGTTTCTCAATATTTTGATACACACACAACACCACAGGGCTATAAACTACGTAAAGCTTTTAAATAGAGACAACTGAATAAATTTTAATAATGTTGAAATGTTACACTTACTTTGCCTGCTCATATTTAATTTAAACACGTAAACTACAATCAAATAAAAGTAACAAATTAACTAGTATTTACAATTTAAACAATTGAGCCAACTGCAGATTGTTGCAAACAATCTACAGGTAACTAGTCCATATCAACACCATTCAGAAGAATCTCCAAGATGCTAGCTGCATTCCCCACTGTATGGCAATGCTGGTGTGCTGCGCCAGATAGGTACTCACGAAGTCTCTGGTCACGTGTTTAATTTAAATAAGTCATACTTATAATTTTAATTACATGTCCATCATTAAAAACATGCATAATGTAGTACAAAATTGTATTTTGATTGTTAAATACATATTTGCATGCAATAAAGTACCATGCCGAGCCGACATTCTCATGCCAAGAGCATGTTTAAGAAATTGCTAGTAGTTGTTTAGCCTAGCATAACCACAGGATAGAATAATTAATATAAAGGACAAGGTAGAAGCCTGCTTAGCTTAAATATAGCATATAAGTATGTGTCATTAACTAATCCACAACCTGATGGCTCAATATTGAAGCTGATATCAGTTATTAATTATGGCTCACCCATGTCTTTGCGGTCTAAAATGAGAAAGCCATGTTGTAAATATGCAAATTATTGATTTAATTAGCAAGGTATGAATTTGGGCATGCTGATATTATCAGAATTGTTATTTTGATTCGAGTTTTAGTCGATTGGTTGCTTAGTTAGGATGTAAAGGAAAGACAAACAAAGAAACACACTTTTGCATTTATAATATTAGTTAGGATTCATAATGATTATTAGTATTCATGATAAGTATTGTTTCAAATTAAAATAGTATGACATGCATCTAAATAAAATTAAATAATTAAGATTAGTTAGTTGCAATTTATAAAAAATAAGATTAATTAGGTGTTCTTAAATATGTAGGTATGTAAGGTATATTGAAATGTTTGTATGCCCGAGTGGGAGAAAAGGTCTAAAATAAGTCTTATTATCTGATTTTAAAATTTAAAATCATAAATATTGCATCAGGTAATAACCTGATTCGCAAACAATAAATTAATTATGACATCAACAGTCTTTACCAGTCCACAGCTGGACATAGGCCTCTTCTGATAAGCACCTTTATGGCTCTTATCATTAGGAGTAGTAATAAAATGCCTGTTGTTTTTTCTATTACTTTCATTTTTGTCTTTGTTTTTTTTATGCTAGTATTGTTAAACTATCTTAAGGAACCTCTGTTTGAGTAAAGGTCTCCTCCAGTTACTGTCTTCTGGAACATTCATCCAGTTCTTTGTATTTGTATATTTTTTTACTTAAATTAGTGGAGATTACATTCATGACAAGGAATCAAAAAATTTTACTTTCTGGACTCTCAGCAGGTTTCAAGAGGTTTATCAGAGCATTAAGTTTTTAGAAAATAGGAAAAACATCAACTTACAACATCAAATTTCTCCCATGACAGGTAATCGGATGCAGAAATCCTTTTCTCCGGCTTCTTTTTCACTATAACTGGCTTCTCCTTCTTCACTTTGCTCCTAACCGGGGGTATAACCTAACCTCAAAAAAAGAATATAGGTTACTTACATAGTAAACGCATAGAAATGCTAGTAAAACTAGAAACCTAATAGGTAAAACGGTGTGTAAAAATAGTAGCGAAAGCCTTTTCGCCATGACTGAAGTGCGAATTCTACTTGCTCCAACGAAACCCAAATCAAAGAATGGAAAAATCTTCTAACGCTACAAAAACTTCTACAATACACTGTTATAAGCATGGAAATAATTGAATAAGTACATTAACGGTAAATAGGACAGAACCTGTTCATATTCCCCGCTTAGGGCAGCCTCCTTTCTCTTCATTTCGGCTTCCCAATTCTGCAGGTCAGTCATATAGGAAGTCAAGACTTTGGAATTATCACGTATCTGTTTTTGTATCTCAAAAGCTTTCTCCATTTTATTATCTTAGATTTATCTCAATTACTCAGCTTTTTACCTGATAAATCAATAAATATTGAATTAATTTTCTGGTTGCCTTGCGAACTTCGTCAAACAAACACTGATGATTGATGAATTTTGAATTTCTAGAAAATGATTGTCATTGTCATTTTGCCAGTGTCATTGTCAGTAAGTTGTTGCTGTCATCTGTCCTTGGACGAACGAAATCGCTTTTCCTTCCTGTTGCTTACCATGGAATAAAATATAACATTATAGTAACACGTTATCAGCGTTATCCACGCTTATTTTAACGTAAATAACGTATCACGTTATTTATAACGCGTTTAAGCGCTAAATTTCTTTGTTCTTCGCCTTATAAATAACGTGGCGCGTTATTTAAGTTTAAATTAACGCGAATAACGTTCATAACGTATTACGTTATGTGATATAATCCATTAGCGCTTGTAGCATCTGTCTACGCCGCCGCCGTATTCTTCAATCTGCATACCTATCTAAACATTTCAAGGCTATTTCAAGGTTTTTCCACCAGTAGCAATCACCAAACCACCAACCAATCAATTTTCCCATCATCTCATCTGATCACGATCAATCGATTTCGTCAGAGTAGGTAGGTACCTACTAGCTAACCTATCCACCACAAGGTACCTACTTTGTCGGCTGCAAAGTGTGTAGGTACGTAGGTACATAAGTACGTAGGTACTACTTAAATAAATAAATAAATAATACGTGACAATTCACACAGCATTATCTAGCCCCAAGCTAAGCAGAGCTTATGTTATGGGTACTAGATAACTGATATACATAATACAATATATTACATTTATAGATATATTTTAATATAAATTTTAAAACGGCCAGAACACCCTGGACAAATGTCTGCAGATCGTACAAACATTTGTCCCGAGGCGGGAATCGAACCCTCCTGCGTCGCGGGCGGACCTTCACCCACCACAGAGGTCGTCAATTAACGGTCCAATTGATAGGAAGTTAGTTTGGTACCTACTGGGAGCAAAATAAGATAAAATTTGCTGAAAAACCAAATTTTATTGAAAAATTTAGAATGAGAAACAAAGGGATAATTTTTTTGCTATATTTTTTGTTATGTTATGGATTCTGGTATCCCTACACTTAGCGTAACCCGGAACTTACCTATCGACGAGAACGTGGCAGATAATAGTTCCATTTCTTTTCTTATATATTTTTTTGAAGTGCCGCGGTAGCCCAAACCCCTCAGTTTGTTTGCATTTGAAGAGAATTTTATAAAATTACAATAAATTAAATGGAGTTACCAAACTGATCATGACGAGTGGGTTTAGATCATCCGGTGATTCGCGATTTTTCATTCTTGAAAAACAGAATTGGTTCCGACAAAAAAATATGGAACATAATATGTTATAGATTAAAGAGAAATACCTACATTATTATGTAGGTATTTCTCTTTAATCTACAACTTTTATGGGAAACATTTTTCTCTTAGATCACAATTTATTGAGATCATAGAAAAACCTTTTAAAAATCAGCTTTTATGGGAACTTTTTCAATTTTAGATTATTTGCCGCAGCTGAATATTTTTTTTGGTTATGTTTTCTTCTATTTCCAAGATATTAGGAGAGGCACCACTAATTCGGTGTGTCCCTTTCGGAACTATATCCGGAATAGCAATATATTTTTAGTTTAAAAGGCAATAAAAAAAAACTATGAATGGTACCTGCCCTCCCCTACCTACCTGCTTAGGTACTTGACAGGAAAATCACTGATTCACCTGGAAAATCACTGATATCGGAAGCTTGGTAGCAAGCTTCACATAAACAGGGTGTTAGTCGATACTAGATAGCAAGGTGTTATCAATGAACTCTGACCTACGTGAATCTATGTAGGGAGGTACCTACCTACTTAGATTTTACTTCCTAGCTCTGCCGTTTACCGTACCTACCTACCTACCTTTATTAATAAATAAATTTTTACAAATTAGAACTAATACGTAGACCTACCTGCTCTACCTAAATAAATTTTTGAAACAAATTAGAACTAATACGTGTACCTACCTACTGTACCTAGGCAACTAAGTAGGGCAGATACTCTACCTACCTGCTTGATTTGAGTTTATTTGCAACTACGAATAGATGGTAGATAAATAATATCTACCTATACCTACATACAACGAAAAGATCTCAACGCGCTCACCCTGCGCTAGTTGCCCTATTAAGTAGGAACGCACGCAGCGGTCTGATTGTTTAATAACCAAGCTAAAATTCCTATTACGTATAGTTATTCCGTTCTAATATTATAAAGCCGAAAGTTTCTGAAATGTGACATTTATTAAGTTAGGTATAAGTACCTCCAAATTACCGAACTTAACATGATGTGTTGTAATGGTACCTACATTTAGAACATAGCCTTACTTAGGTATAAGAGTGTTTGTATTGGAACCTACAGTTCATTGAATGTTCATATTTTTTTTTATGTGATTTGTATGGTGTAATAGTATATACAATAAAAATTTCAGAATCTATTTTCAGTAGGTAGGTAGGTAGGCCTATGTGTGCGCCACTCAATTTTTTTATATGTATGGAATTACGCGCTATCTGAATTCAGAATCTAAATATTCCGATCAAGTATTCAGAACGCTCGTCAGTATCATTTTTACAGATCGATCTGATAAATTCAGAATCTGAAAAAATCTGAATGTGTGTGGAGAATAAATTGTATAGATTCAGGTCTTTCTGAAATTAAGAATCTGAATTTTCTTTTCTGAATTTAGAAAGACTTCCGGATGTCTGAGGCCAGCCTTATGATTGTCTGGTGTTGCAGAACTGAATCAACTTGTTTCGAATAATTCGAATTTAAACCATTAGCTTGCTGTGTTCAGAACCACGTAATCCGATACACACTTGGCTGTCTTAATTTACGCTTCGAAAGTTCGAACTAATCCCCGCAGTTTCATCATTTGCAACTTGCTAAATAGTTTTCTAACAAGCAGTTCATTAAAACTGATCGTGATCACCAATATTTAAATCAATGGACATTGTGCACTAATAAACGTGTCTTATTTGGCGTATGAGGTTGTTCTTGCTGATTAAAACATTCAATATAAAGTAGGAAATTACCTATTAAGGGGCTACTCAGACTCAAATCAGCACCGCCACCTATTTTATCGTATTATTACCTTAAACAAAAATCCCTTGGCTAGTTTGTGATACCTACTATCATAAGCTTATTTTTAAAGCCTCTGTAATAGTTGTTTATTGTAAAGCTTAGGAGGAGATGCTAAAACCGATTTTGGTGACCAAAAAGTGCAACATCGCATCTCTCCCTAAATTATAAAAAAAATACAGTAAGTAGTTCTTACTAAAAAAAAGATTATGATAGGTATCACAAACTGACCTAGGCGTTTTTGAAAATTACTTTGTTTAACGTAATAATACTATAAAAATAGGTGGCGGAGCTAGTTTAGGTCAGGGAACCGCCATAAGTTACTAACTAGTTATATTTGTTCAGGGTGTTCTGGTCGTTTTTCTATGTATAATAAAAAATATCTATCTATGTAATATATTGTATTATGTATATCAGTTATCTAGTACCCATAACACAAGCTCTGCTTAGCTTGGGGCTAGATAATGCTGTGTGAATGGTCCAACATTATTTATTTTATATATTTTAACCATAAGCATTCACCAGGCTGATTCATAAATCAAATACAGAAGTTTTGTAAACAAGTATTGTTCACGGTTATGAATGTCTAGATAGGTAGGGCGTCTTTTTTTAATAATTTTGGATAATAAGTTAATATGTATATCCTACTAATAATATAAATGTCAAAGTTTGTATGGATGGATGTATGGATATTTGTTACTCTTTAGCCGCGTACTGATTGAGCGAGCAGCCTCGCGAGGCAAATCCTCAGTCGGTCAAGACGTGCCGCGGCCCGAGCCGAGCGTTGTCGGTTTTTGTCGATGCTCAAAGGCGCCTCAGTACGTTTGCCGCGCTCACTCAAGATGGTAGTGTTTTGCCTCGCTTATTCGTTGCGTGTTAGTTGTGCGTCATGGATAAAGAACATTGTCTTAAATTAATACAACTCTATGGTGAATATAGACGACTTTGGGATGCGCAATGTCCTGATTACACAAATAGAGGACTAAGGGAAGACGCATGGAGAAAAATAAGCCATGGCCTCATGGTGGTCTCGGACAAACTATACGCATGCGCGGTCTCTATTCGACCTCAAGTTAAACTGAGCGTCGATGCTCACGGTGGCAAGGCCTTGCCGCGCGAGGCAGCCTCGGATTAGAAAACTTACAGACCGAGGCCGCCTCGCACGGCATGCGTACTGCGGCAAATGTCAAAGGCTGCCTCGCGAAGCCGCTCGCTTGGTCAGTACGCGGCTTTTCACGCAAACACTACAGAACCGATTAGGCTGAAATTTGGTATGGGTATAGTTTGGGACCTGGAATATCAATAGGCAATTTTTTATCCCGATAAAACGCGGGCGAAGGCGCGGACAGCAGCTAGTATTATATATATTAGCCTTTATTGCTAAAAATATTTAACAGTTATACTTAGGTAGGTCTATTTATTAATAATTATACTTAAATTTTTTGCGTGTCTTGTGACACTCAGGCCTCTTCCAGCCTATTTACATTCGTGATTCTCATTTGCTTCTTGTTCATAAAGCTTTGTACATGTAGGTAGTAACATAATCTACTAACTTTGTTTGCATCCTTATGTATATATATTGTACTTGATGATTTTTATGACTTGTTTGTATCCAATGATATACATATTTTTGTATCCTTGTTTGTATATATTTTTGTTAGTTTCTTTGCTTTTATTTTTGTTTACATCCGTTTTAGATTTATGTATGTATGTGTCTTCATCATCATCATCATCAGCCCATACACGTCCACTGGTGGACATAGGCCTCCCCCGTACGACGCCACATATAGCGGTCCCGAGCCGCCTCCATCCATCGACTCCCCGCGACCACTACGATGTCGTCGGTCCATCGAGTGGATGGTCTCCCATGTAGGGGGGGATTTGCCATAATCACCACGCTTGGCAGGCGGATTGGTGATCGCAGTGTTGGTGTTTAAAAATACTCAGTAGGAAGCTGCTACCCTTCCTCTGGTAGGTTCCCTCAGTCGGCTCTTACGACATCCACGGGTTGAGTTGGAGGGGTCGATATTCTATGCCGCGGCCCCACGGCCACGGCGGCGGTATGTGTCTTAGATGACTGGTAATACAATAAATTAAATACTACAGATTTTTTTATTAAAGTAAGAAAATTTCCAGAACACCTGGAACCATAGACTAATTACCTCTAGGTCTACCTAGAGGTAATTAGTCTATGCTAATACATAAATATTTGCAGATCGTACAAACATGTTGTGTGTGTGTTAGGCGAGTATCAAACCCGCGTCGCAGGCGGACCTTTGCTCGCCGCGCTACATCGGTCGTCTATAATAAAGATGATGAGCTAATTAACAATGACTGAATTTATTCCAATCTTTATTTTTTGGCGCTTTCACTGCTCAATGGATTGCCCAGCATTATTTGTTTCGAGAAAGTTTTATATTTTTCACTCCGTATCGATGATATTACGAAATTTGACAATACTGGATACCATCAGCCCAAGATATGGGCATGGTATAAGAAAATAAGGTATGCTCTTCCGAAACCGATGGTCACGTGGGTGACTCAAGGCTACGTCATCGACGCCATCGGCAAATGAGACGACGAATCTGGTTTTCTGGTGTTACAGTAGCTTGAAATTATTATTAATTATTGAACAATAATTAATAATAATTTCATAATAATTTAAATTTTTAATAATAATTTAAATTTATTGTGTATATATCAGTTATCTAGTACCCATAACACAAGCTCTGCTTAGCTTGGGGCTAGATAATGTGTGAATTGTTCAGCATTATTAAAAAAAAAATCGTAACTCCCCAAACTTCTTGTATTACCTACCTGTATAAATCTGATAAAGCTATATGGTTTTCTATTTACTCATTATTTATCACATTGAGTTGTATTAAACTAACGCTGTTTTGACTAATTTTACCTTATAATCTAACAAACATAATTGACGATTGTCATTTTTTATTTATTTTTAAAATGACCCTTAACACATTTGTTTCCCAACTTCTATATTTTGTTGAAATAAAGTGGCAACTAGACAGTGACGTCACCTTGAGTCACTCCCCAAAGAGCAGACCATAGTTTCTTGGATCATGGATATGAGTAGCACAAATTGGAAGAGGACTACAGTCAGTGGGAGAGACGGGCTGATATAGACGGTATGAAGGTGATCCTCGTGATTACGTAATTACCCTGGGAAATACTAAACTATTTTCTATAAGGTTTTGTTATTATAGTGCGTAACCACTCGCACTAAGGGTAATCTCTTTTTAAATTTTTTGGGATATAATTTATTTTTAACCGACTTCAAAGGAAGGAGGTTATCAATTCGTCTCTACGTTTTATTATTTATGTTACGCGATATCTCTGCTAATGATGGACTGATTTTGAAAATTCTTTCACTATTGTATAGAAAATGATTCCGAAGGGGTCCCATAAAATCCCCACGGATTAGTATTTATCCCACAAGACTTAAAATAAGTGTAAAAATAAGGGACTTTGAAATTGGTTTATCGTTTTTTAAAACACGCCATATAGACGGCAAGCTCAACGCATCTTTACTACGTTTTGCACCAAATTATATTTATATTGCTCAAAAAAACGTGATATTCACATGAACACGACATGATCGTATCAAGGACGTACTAGAAGATGTTCCTATCTACTTTATCATCGAGACTACGATGAACCATCTGAATTTGTAAACAAGACTACTTGTTTGTTTTAAGTTGCGACGCAGGAGGTCGCGGGTTCAATTCCCGCCTCGGGACAAATATTTGTACGATCAGCAGATATTTGTTCAGGGTGTTCTGGTCGTTTTCTATGTATAATAAAAAATATCTATATATGCAATATATTGTATTATGTATATCAATTATATAGTACACAACCTCTGGTTAGCTTGGGGCTAGATATTGTTGTGTGAATTGTCCAGCATTATTAATACGAGTATTATAAGGGTACAACAATATTTTGTATGTATGTCTCTACAATCTACCCAAAAAAGCATGACTGTGTAATATTTCATGTAGGTACTTATGTAGGTTTTTTAATCCACAATAACTTGCAGAAATTTATAAATAATACATAAATAAAACCTTATTTTAAAGTATTTATTGCATTCATATATAAATCAGTTCTTAATAAGGTGAGTTTATACAAATAATTCAAAGTGTGTACTTACCCCTTAGTTTGTTGCAATGGAAGGAATGATTTTTCACTTCTTCCACAAGTGGACAAGTGAAGAGAATATCAATAACACCCTATTTCTTATTTGATAATAATAACTATGTTTATAGTATAAAATTTGACTTGTGTAAGTGCTTATTTTGTAAGCCTAATGAAATAAAGTTATTGATTCTGATTCTGAAGACTGGCCGGTATCATGCCTTTTTACATTACGAGTCGCTAAAAGTATCGTTGAAAAAGTCGTCACGTTCGTAAAAGCATTTTTTAAGAGCATCTCTTTTAGTTTTGTTTCGAACATGTTATTGTTTTCGGGACATTTTATGTTATCTGGGATTTTTATATAAATTTTTACGGCCATCGAGATGGGGGATTTTAAGTGAATTTTTAATTTTGTTGCACGCATAACTAGATTGTGTTTGTATCTTGTTTGGTATCGGCGAGGCTGGTAATTTTTTTAGGTTGCCAATAGCTAACGCGTACAAACATTGGTGCTTGCTTAACATATAAATAAAGACATATAATGCTATCTATTAAAAAAAACTAACAAAGCAATGCCTGGCGGATTTGTATGTATGGGATATCGTTAGAATGTTTACATTATCTCGAGTTACATTGAGAATACTCTTTTTTAAGTAAGAAGGCATGTAAAGGTTTTTTTAACTTTACTTGCTTGTAAAGTTAATCGTTTTTTTTTTTAAACGGGTACGATCTTTATCCTTATCTGTCTTTTATTTTACGATTATTCACGCAGACGTCAAAAATCTATGCCTCCATATACGAAAAATCACTACATATCTATCACAACGTAAATTATTATAAAACATAAGGTTCCGCCGCGTCTGTCTGTCTGTCTGTTCGCGAGAAACGCAAAAACTACTGAACAGATTTTCATGCGGTTTCACAAAGCGAAAGTGATTCATGAGGAAGGTTTAGGTAATATAATTTTTTAAGGTTTTGTGGAAATTTGTTGAAATATTACAATAATTGTTGGAAGTGTCCGAAAAAGTCAAGCCGCCTGCGAGCTTTTATCGCAAACACTGCCTAATCCCTTTGAGATACCTATATGCTCTGCTCTACTACCCGTGCGAAGCCGGGGTGGGTTGCTAGTATTATATAAAAATTCTATTTTTTTTAAACTTAATACCGTATTCAATCTTAGTAGGTATGTAAACGGTTTTATAAGTTTTACGGGACAAATACCCGTATCCCTTGAGAGTAAAATTTTTATAGGATCACCTCGGGATTATTCTCCATATAACAAATACCTACATAGGTACAACATCGAAATAAATTTTTAAATCGATTGATAATTGACGGAGAAATTGACGAACATACTTAAAAATATATAAAAAATGAACACAGCCGAACATAGAACCTCCCCTTTTTTGAAGCCGGTTAGAAAGGAGATCGCACCAATATTTACTATACATAGCGGCACGTTACTTTAGCGCTGACCGTTATTGCGCAGAAGTAAAAAATAAGGTACCTGGGCGGGGCTAGCGGTACATTACCCATGCGCAGCTATCCGCTCTACTGTATCGCTCAGCGCTAAACTTATGTGCCGCTACTTGTACCTACTCATAACGTAAAAATTCACGGAAGCTAAATGCGTGTTATCGTATTGTAACAATTTTAATGACATGTGCCATATATGTACATATGAGCAGTTTGTTTACAAATATTCTACATCGGGTTTGGCTAGTGTACAGCTATATAGAGTTATTGATCCGTTATCTATAATGTACATTTAATAGGTAACGCATTCCGCTTAATTTTTTTACGACCACTAACGAATACTAAGTCGAACAAAAAACCAAAATAATCATTCATTCAGAAGACTGCAATTAAACAATAACTGACCATAAATAATATGAATATGCAGGAGCCTTGTATGAAGTAGTCAAACCTGCCTGGGGTCAACGAACTTTACTAATCAGATGGCTTGTCACTATGGAGAAGATAAAGACATTTTTAATAATGACAAGATTTGACTGACCTAATAAATAATCCAATAACAGCGTCGCGTTGGATTGAATATTTGTCACTCTTGAAGCCGGTTTTATAAAAGGTTTTGTAATTTGTTATCATTCTAGCTTTATTTAGTATCGTCTAAATAAATCTTATAATGTGTTTTAGAGACAGCAACTCGGCTAACGTAGTGACGCCTTCCAGCCAAGTGGGATCACGACCTGCTTAAAATTGCAGGCAGATGCTGGATGCGGCAAACTGAAGAGACAAACTTTTTCGTAGTTTTGACGTAAATAAGTTTCATCGGAACTGATTGCACTTGTTTTTACAATAGAGCTTATCTGTGCCTGTTGTCAGATTTTAGTACCTCATCATCATATCAGCCGTACACGTCCACTGCAGGATATAGGCCTCCCCTATACGTCGCCACAATAGCGATCCTGAGCCGACTCCATCCATCGAATAACGGCGACCGGTACGATGTGGTCGGTCCATCGAGTGGGTGGTCTCCCAACGCTCCGTTTCGCGTTACGTCGTGGCCGCCACTCGAGGACCTTTACTTCCCAGCGGTTATCAGTTCTGCGAGCTATATGACTAGTCCACTGCTACTCCAGCTTACTAATTCTGAGAGCTATTCCGTATTTATCATGTAGAAAAACACCAAGCACAGCTCGCTGAGCTTATAAACGAGGCCTAGGTTAGCGTTTTAGTACCTACTACCTACCAAAGGAATATATAAGATGCTAATTTTTTCATAATCATCATCCGCAATCCAACTTCATCCACTGCTGTGTATAGGCCTCCAAACTTCTGTGCCACTCCTAACGGTCCTGCGCCAATCTCATCCAGGTCCGCGATGTCATTCATATCGTCCGTCTATCTCGCCACTGGACGTCCGACGCTTCTGAAGACAGTTCTTGGACGCCATTCAGTTAGCAACTTACTCCACCGTATTATTGGTCTTTCATAAAAGAACTTTATTCTGAAGTTGATATGTTCATTCATTTCTTTTAATCATCATCATCATCATCAGCCCATACACGTCCACTGCTGGACATAGGCCTCCCCCGTACGACGCCACAAATAGCGGTCCCGAGCCGCCTCCATCCATCGACTCTCTGCGACCGCTACGATGTCGTCAGTCCATCGAGTGGATGGTCTCCCATGTAGGGGGGATTTGCCATAATCACCACGCTTGGCAGGCGGATTGGTGATCGCAGTGTTGGTGTTTAAAAATACTCAGACGGAAGCTGCTGCCCTTCCTCTGGTAGGTTCCCTTAGTCGGCTCTTACGACATCCACGGGTTGAGTTGGAGGGGTCGATATTCGTACGCCGCGGCTCCACGGCACATTTCTTTTAATAATCAATCATAAATCAATACATTCGCATAATGTGTGTTTATACAATAATATCTAGACGATTGTATTATATTTAATCGGTCGCCAATTAAGCAAAGTTAGATTTACGCAAAAAACTCAATGAATCAAAGTTTTATTACAATCCTTTAATGAATAAATGCTGATGAAGACTTCTTGATATAAATGGCATTGTAAGCTAGTTACAGCTGTCAAAATATCAATTTGATAAAAATTATGTTTATTTTAATATTTCAACTCAATCATCCTAATGATAATCACGAATATATGTACATACATACGAGTCGGCAGTAAAACTACTAATTACTCAAGTGGTAAGATTTGAGTGTCCGTTATTAACTTTGGGATCATAATGCAAATTATACACACCAACGTTTTAGCCTCTACAATATAATACCGCCTTTAACTAAAAATTTCATGCTACTTACTATCTACCGTTTATTTTCACTGATTATGTAATTATTGTTTGGGGAAGTTTGCGGAGGAGGCCTTTGCCCAGCATTGGGATGAAATAGACTAAATAAAAAATAATTATATTGTGTTTCTATACGTATAATAATTATAAGCAATGCCTCTACCAGTCTATATTATTAAATACTTGCTTCTACACGCTACTCCTCACGCGTTTTTCCGAGATAAAAAGTAGTATATTTCTTTCTCCGGGATACCATCTAACTCCCTGTCTTCTGTTCTCCCTGTCTCCCTGTGTTTCATCGGCTCTTATTAATTAATTGCCAATGCTTTTGTGCCAAACCCGTTTTTTTTTACATTTTATAGGCTTGCGTTTGGCCGCTATCTCCCCTGATGGGTGAAATAGGTGTTACCTATAACTGAAGATTTTTCCTGCAAAGGGACACCCCAGGATCTTCATTGTACGGTCTTACTAATTACTTTTAATATTACTTATTATATAATACATTAAATTAAATGCGTCCTCATATTTCAAAGCATTTTTATTGCGTAATCTATCTTTGTTTGGGTGCATTTTAAGCTCTACTAATTAGCTTAATTATCACGTAGTAACCACACATTTGGTCTCTGTCCATGGGTAGGTAGGTATGTGGGTAGCAGTAAGTTTTTACCTTGTTTTTACTGATTTTTACAATTGTGAGTTGCCACTTCCGTGTTTAATTGGATAAGATGAATCGGACTTTTTATTGAAATCTGAGGATATAAACGTTTATCTTTCCTTAGGTATTTTAAAAGCTAAATCAGGATTCGGCAAAAAAGTTTTACAGGTTAGGTTTACAAGATGATCTCAGATTTGGATTGTGTTGGTTTGAATTTTATAAAAAAGTAGGTGCTGCCGGCGCCCTCCACCGCGTTTTATCGGGTTAAAAAATTGCCTATATGTTATTCCAGGTCCCAAACTATACCCATACCAAATTTCAGCCTAATCGGTTCGGTAGTATTTGCGTGAAAGAGTAACAAATATCTAGACATCCATACATCCATCCATACAAACTTTTACATTTATAATATTAGTAGGAAGGATTCAGAATCATATAAAAATTTATCAGAATACTAAAACAATTCAACTATCCAGAAAACATTACAAATCTTTTTTTAGACAGTTTTATGACAATAAATTTATATAGGTACAAAAGTTATGTTTGGGTCCAGTCGCCTGTATCCTCAAAAAAGCGTATATAATTTTTTTATTTCTTTTGTTCTTACTTTCCGCTTTATGTTTCTTTCCGTTAATTATTTAGTAGGATAAGTAATTTTATACCCGTGATTTAAGTTTTCCTATACTCGTAATTAAAAACACAACAACTTCACTTCCTATGTTTTCACTTCTTTTATTGTACATATAAAAAACCCAAGATCGAGGTTCTACTTGGGAAAAGTTTCGGTTTGCCTGTAGTTTATCTCACAACAATTGACTTGAGAAGAACTTGAGAACCTACTTGTAGGTAGGTATTTTTTTTTATAAATAAATAATTAAATAATGCTGGACAATTCACACAGCATTATCTAGCCCCAAGCTAAGCAGAGCTTGTGTTATGGGTAACTAGAAAACTGATATACTTAATATAATACGATACATAGATATATATTTTTTATATCCAGAACACCCTGAACAAATAATTGCAGATCGTACAAACATTTGCACCGAGGCGGGATTCGAATCCGCAACCCTTCGCCCGCCGCGCCACAGAGGTCGTTTATGGACAATAGACCTTCATTTGACTACAATCTCACCTGATGGAAATTGACAATGTGCCGACGGTATATCACGAAGGTGTATTACTTACATCCAAAAGTCCCATCCTCTTACATAACCTTTTATAATCCTAATTGGGCATCTTTATTCGAACCTTTATCTCAAAGTCAATACAATAAAGAGAGAATGATGCTATAAAGTCCCATTGATCATTTTACATGTCTAATTAAACATAACGAAAACGCATCACCATTGCCTCTTGAACTTACGTTCAGCTTTGCCTTAGTTACTAATCAATCTTTAGATAAAATGAGCTTTATGAGTAAAGGAATAGAGAAGATGGGTTCTGTGTTGAGGATGCGTCAGTGGTAAAGCTGTCTTGGTAGAGAACTTTGAGCACGTTTTTAAGCGAGTTTAGAAGAGGTATAAAAGCAAAATACAGTGGTATATCTTAACAGTGTGTGTGAGTTTATTCTAGTTACCGGAGTTTGGGGTTGGACAAAATGAATTTGGTAATTTTGTTTCTTTTTAGCACTCGCGAGCGAGGGAGTTGATCTAAATTATTTGCTTTTTGTGTCTTTTTTGACATTCGTGAGATTTTAACGGTTCTGAACTAGAATATCTGGAAATACACGCTACTGACTAGAGCTTTCTTTTAATTCTGGTAAAATATAATTAAAAAAAGTTTTTTCTGACATGTGTGTAAAACCAGATAGACATTTTAACATAGCAAATGACCGGAACATTCCAATGTTACGCAAATGCCTCCTCTAATAATTAACACTAATATGTAAAAAACCTGAGCTGGTATACAAAGAAGTACTAAAGAATCAGCTTGGGTTTTTGTTACTTAAAATTATTTCAATAAAAAAATAACACCTCTCAGTATCATAAATATTGTACTCATTGTCAGTAAAATATAAGCTAGCAGTAAATATTGTTAGCCATTTATCATTAAAACAGTTCCCAGATGACAGCTTAGCTTTTTCATAACAAACGGCTTTCGAAGATAAATTAGTGTAAGATTAGAATCTAGAGACCACCCATTAGATTGACGATAAGGCGCCAAATTGTCTGAGGACATTTAATAGATAAAAATTACAGTTATTTCGTGGGCTTATTTAAACAAGGTCATTGTTAAGAAGACATTGAAGGATTTAAGTTTTTTAATGCTAAACAAAAATAATACATTTACCTTAATACACTATATTTAGTTTTTGAATCATGAAACCTTGAAAGCTTTGTAATACCTACATGGAAAAACTAGTTGTTTGAAGTAAATAAGCAAACTTTAATGGCATTCTGTTTGAAGTCATAAACGTATGTAGGAGTAGGTAATTTAATGGAAAAGTGTTTGCTGCTTGCTACCAGATATGGTTTTAGGCAAGATAAAACTTTTGACTTACTTCATAAACTTTTGAGATTTAATGAAATTTTGCGAAAAATTTACGATGCTCTGAAATTTTAATAACTCGTTATCATGTTTTAGATCACACTCATTCCTGTAAATGCGAATACGTAATTTTAGATTTTATCTTTTTTGTCATTGTTGGTGGTATATAGTACTTTGCAAATTAACTAACAATAAGTGAATCAAAGAGAGTCGTTATATTTGGACCCAAAAATCAAAATTTCATACAATTCCAGCTCAATTGAGACAATAATAACTTTTCTGTTTTCAGATTATAGTAACCGCAGTGATTGCGGTATGCGGCGCTGCAAAGCTTGACCGCACATACCTCCCCCCATCATCAGCAGCCAACGCCGGTGGCTCACCAGGATCCCTGCAAACCCCTCTTACCAGGAGCTCAGTCCAAGGATTAGAAACTCCAACACTACCCAGCGGCAGCTACATAAACGACTTCGGAGGTGTTGTCGTCGATGCTGCGTCTCCTGGTACTAGAGCGTCAGTTGATGCTGATCAGAGTAACTTAGGAGGTCCCAGACAGTCGTATGGCTCAACTGATTCTAAAGTTGGAGATGCGGCTTTTAGAGGCACAGCTGGTTTCCGAGATACATCATTTGGATCGCAGGGACAAACAGTAGCTGGAAGTCTTTCTAACAGTCAAATTGATGCCCACAATAGCCAGTTTTTAACTCAAAACAGTAATGGCCAATTTTCTAATGGGCAAAGCTTAAGTTTTGAGAACAAATCAGAAAGACCCCAAGCAGCGAAAGATCGCAACTCCAACATACTAGCTCTATCCAACGATGTTGACTCTGACCGATACAGCTATGGATTCGAAACCGACAATGGTATCGCTGTTGGTGAAAATGGAGTGGCAGTAAATGGCATTCAAGCTGAAGGTGGATACTCCTATCAAGGTGATGATGGACAAGTTTACAAAGTGACGTATACTGCTGATGAGGGGGGATACAGGCCTCAAGGCGCCCATTTACCAACTCCGCCGCCAATCCCCGAAGATATTTTAAAGTCCTTGGAGCAAAATGCTAAGGAAGAAGCCGCAGGAATTGTTGATGATGGTAAGACTACTTTCATACTATTAATATTCCTCCATCGAAGATCAAAAACAGAAATTTACATCAAAAAAATGCCTAGATCCTGTAAATAATTAAGTTATATCAATAAAAACTAACTGCAAAGTTACGTACCTACCTAAGTGATAAAATTTTATTGACTGATATTATTTTCATTTAGTGATTGTGTAAAGTTCAACTCAATCACGTAAGTTCAATGTCTAGGTTTACAGAGTTTGGGTATTTTTTATCGAAAGATCGAACTGCCCATTTCCCATTTATTATAATAGTTGTGTATCCGAAGGCAACAAAAACAGGTCTAGGCTAGGCTTAACCTAACTTTTTTATAACCTATCAAAAACGATATCATGATCAGCAATTTTTTACCGTTTTCTCATAAAAACTATATTTCGATTATACCGGAGTATCAAAGTGCGCTTGAGTATTTCTAAAAATACATGTTGGCAACAAGACAGATAATCTGTCTAAGTAACCAGACATGATGATTAAAACGTGGAAGTGGCATTTTGTATTGAATGACCACAAAGAAATTTGTGTTGACAAATTGATTCACCAACAGTTTTGGTCATGACACAAAAGGCCTACAGGTCAATTCGCACACAATTGACAAGTCAATTCCTATTATATACCCCTGTTGCCTCAGAAAACTACTTTCATTTACAAAATGTCCGTGTCACTTATGACTTTAAACCCTATTGTGCTTTTGATTGATGAATCCACTAATATATCGTTGTAAGCGTTGACAAACGACTAAAACTTTCATTTTTATTTACAGGTTCTTACGACGCTCAGAAGTACAATACAGAGGGCGATTACACGAACGATAATAGCGGCAATATCCAACACAATAGAGAACAATTGTCTCTGTTTGGGAAGCGACCTGAATCAGATGCAACTGCTAGTGGTTCATTCATTAATCAGAACGGGCAAGCTTTTAAGCAACCTGGGTTGGGACAAATAAGCTCAAATAAACAGAACTCTCACTTCAATGGTCAATCCAGCCTTTCAAACGGGGGATCAGGACAGTTAGGAGTTTCAGGAACACAGAACAGTAATTATGCCTTGAATGGACAGTCTAGTCAAAGCAACGGAAACTTTGATTTTGGGCAGCCCATTTCACAATCAGCATTCATTGCAGAATCAAGCGAAACTTATGAGAAACCTGGAAAATTTGGTGATAGTGGAACACAACACAATGAACAGTCATCTCAAGGAAACAGCCAACATGGGTCAGCACAACTTCAAAATACTCAAGCGTTCTTTAATGGACCGACAAACCAAGGAAGTGCACCCCAAAATGATGCTAGTTCTAGTTACAATTCTGGAACGCTAGGTGCACAGTATTCTGGAAATATGCAGATCCCAGGAAACCATATGCCTGCTTCATCATCTCAAGGACAGAGTTCATTTGGAGGTTTTAATAACTTTGGATCACATACTTCAGCATCTCCGCAAGTACAAAACCAATCACCTAACTCCGAATCTCAACAAACCCAACAAGGTTTCAACACTCAACTCAGTTCTGAACCTAAACCAGAACTGACACAGCCTCAGTTTGGAAGTTCATTCAAACCGCAAGGATCAGAAGCTTTTTCTGGTGCGTCATTAGATCAGGAACAAGATGGTCAAGATTTCGGAAAACCATCCCCTGAAACATTCAGTGGACAAAACTTTAACAGGCCTAACACACCAACAGGACAAATTCAAGCTAATAGGTTTGTATCTGGAACAAATAACTTTAATAAACCCTCTCAATCATCGAGCCAAATCGGAGGTAAAAATGAATACCTTCCTCCAAATGCTGGTCAACAACAATCTGAGCAACTTCAAGCTACTAATGGGTTCAATTCCAATGTAGACAGTTCGGGGTCCTTTACTGCAGGATCAAATTTCAACAGTCAGATATCAGCAGTCAATAAACCGACTCCCAATTTCACGCCGCTGAACAGACAAAAACCTAGCTTGGCCAGTGCCTCTGCGTCTACCTCATTTGGACAAACGACATTCCAGTCTCAGCCAGCGGGACCTCTCAACGCATTCAATTCCCAGAAAGTGGCTTCACAGTCAAAACCTAATCAGTTTACTCAACAGAATTATCATTTTGATCAGCAAATTAATCAGTTTTCTCCCCTAAATCCACAATTAAATGCCAACTCCCAACAATCTGGTTCATTCTTTCAAACTAGTCAGGAAGAGCCTACTTTCGGAACAAAGCCAACTTCAGTTCCCGACACTGAACTAACAACTCCACTCGAACCGAATGAGACATCTAAATATTCCCAAGGTTCCCAAATCTCTAGCCAAACAAAACCAAGTTTCAGTTCTTTTGATTCCAAGCCAGCTAGTAACACCCAGACGCAAGCACAATTTGGTTTTCAAGGAAACCCCGATTTTGGACAGCAGTCAAGTCAATCTCTATCTTCAAGTTACCCAACCTCAATACCTTCGGCATTGCAGTCGTCATCATCTATAGGTAATAACTCCAATAAATATTTTAGCAAGCCTCAGCTTTCTCAAAACTCATTTGGCCAGAAACAATCTTTGTCCAACCAAGGTGCTGATAGCTCATACTATTACAATCAACCATCAAAACCCTTCGGTCTGACGGCTAATCATCCTCAAGCTACCAGATTTCCAAGTTCGTCATCTTATCAATCTAATGGAATAGCTTCTCAGAATATCAATCAACAAAATTCCTTCTCTGAAAAACTGTCTGGATCTCAGTCTTTAGCATCAGTTACTCCAACTCCCGCTTCACAGTTCAACCAACAACAAAACTACAATGGCATCACTCAAGCTGCTATTTCTTCGTTCCCATCTCCTTCACCAACCCCGAGTCAGCTTGGTACGGCACATAATAACCAGTTTGGATCCAAGCCTACCTCAATTCAACAGTCATTTGGTAACCAACCCCAGGCATCCAAACCAATTTTCAATCAGCAAACTACTACGTTTGGAAACCTATTCCAAACATCTGGAAGTCAGCAAAGAAAACCGACTTTATCTCAAAGTCAGACTGGTGTTACTTCTCGACCTATTTCTCAATTCAACCAGAATCCTTCATCTAGATTCCAAACTCAAAATAAATTTGGACAAAATGAACAATTTGAACAAAATAAGAACAAACCAGGATTCTCAACTATATCTGAGGAAAAAGCAACTGTAACACAACAGTATCAAGGCACAATTTATGAATACAACAAGCCTGCTCAAGTTTTGCCAGCTCCCACTCAGACAGACAGTTCTTCAAGCCAATCTATTCAATCTGGGGTAGCTATAGAGACGAAACCTTCTTATGGTCAACAAAGTAACCAGTTAACACTGCAGAATCAAGTTGGTGAAACGGGTTCTAAAACAGATGCTCTAATTAAACCTTTTGCTAGTGCTTCAGCAACTCAATTTGGGCAAATTAGTCAGAGCCAACAAACCAACAAGTTTGGTTCGCAGTCAGGACCAACTAATAACCAATTTGGTAATACTGCTCAAAACAGTCAATTCGGGTCATCACCTCAGCAACAAAAAGTGGAGGGATCGCAACAGCTCTTCAAACCATTTGGTTTCAATAGTCAATCCTCTTTTGGCTCGAAGCCCCAATCAGGTAGTCAGGCCACTCAATTTAGTCAGAATACGCCAACACTTGTAAATTCTCAGACATCTCAACCAGCTCGTGGTTCTTCACAATCTCAATTTGGAACATCAACGTTTGGAAATGCAGCTGCCAATCAAAACAATGGTTACTTTTATCCAAATCCCATTTCCCAATTCCCTAAGAATCCTCAATCAACGAGACCTCAATCGGCTCTGAACCAAAATGCTCAAAACCCATTTGCTCAAGCTCTTTTCAATGCTAGCCAACAAACGGCTCAATCTCAATTTAATTCTAATTCTGCACCAAAATTTAGCGCCCAATCTTCACAATCAGGTCAGACTGCTGCTCAGTTTAGCCAAGAATCTCCTAATTCTCTTATTAAACCCTTTGGCCAATCTACCGCTTCTAGTCAAGCTGCTGCATCTGGTAAAGCCACGGCATCCGCATCAGCTACACTACAGCGACCCCAATATAAGCTTTTTAAATCACAAGATAGAAATCAATTCAGCCTGAACAAGAACGACGTGCAAGGACAAAGCACACAGCAAACCGTAGTGCAAAATTTACAAGCTGGGAATTCTCAGTCTCATGATTCTTTGAAACCGTATGGAGCTTTGAACTCACGTCCAGGAGCCTCAACTGCTGAGCTATCAAAGCCTCTCTTTAGCAGTGCCTGTTGTCAAGCCTCTAAAGATTCCACCCCTGCCCAAAGTGCTGATGCGCCCAGTCAATCAAGTTTCCAGGGAGTACAAAACTTCAATACTCAAAGTTTCGCTGGCAAAGGAGAAGAATTTGGTGGACCACGACAGCCCCCTAAGTTTGACGAAACAGGCTACCACTATTGAGTGCCATCAAAGACTAGTTGAAGTGTTTTCAGAAGTGTCATGTAATATTATAAAAATTGTTAAAAGAAGAAATTATTCATCTCGTGTAAAGATTTATTTAATAAATTATTATTTTGTAATTAATAACTGCATTATTTTTATTACTTTTATAAGAAAACTTTTCCTAAGTTATCCATAGCGGAATTGATTTAAAAAGAGTCTCTACCATAGATACACTTTCATAGTCTCTTTTGTTTAGTTCTCAATTGGTAAGTAATGCATTAAGAAGACCATCCTCGAGAACAATTTTTTGCTTTGAAACAATACAAATAATGATCTCTAAAGTTTAAGGTTACAATAGTCAAGATTTAGGCTTACATTTCATTGGCAAATAGTCTTTAAACAATAATATGGCTATCTTCAAATCAAAATTCGGTTTATCTTTAGTTCAATGACGGTTGATTATTTGTTAAAATATCATTTGGCCGACTATTTATTATGCAAGAAAGTTTTACGTTACAAACGTAATCACCTTAATAGGAATGTGATGTTGTGTGGAATGTCCAGCATAATTTTATTATTATAGAAGATTTTTATTACTACATTAAGGAAACTGCTCCCTATTTCGGTACCTAAAAATAACAACAGTCAATTACATTGACGAAAGTGCTTCTATTTACCTAAAATAATGAACAGAAGAAAAATTATTACATTTGCGAAACTACTCCCTATACACCTAATAATAACTGACAGAAGAAAAAAATTGTAAAGGCCTACCTTTTGTGTATTTCTAACACCTGTCCGGCGATCACCATTCCACGTTCCACCTGTTAAGTGCAGTGATTCTGGCATATATAAGATATTTGGTGGAGGTATCTTCAGCTCTGGACGTATGTGTGCAGAAGAGGAAGACCATTGCACAACGATGGTATTTATTGCTTAGATTTAAATTCTAAGCTTTTTATCCGCTTATGCTTATACGGTGAAAGTGTTTCTTTTTTGTATAATATATGTGACTATCCATGCTAGACAGTGGTTAGGACATTCTTTCATGTATGTAAAAATACTAGTGGCTGGATGTCCTGCTCTTCCTTAAAAATACATGGATTTATCAAATAAAGTAAAGTAAATAAATGAAATAAAAAAAAAACATTTATGATTATTTTAACGCAAATAAAAAAAAAACTCTACATTAAACTTTTCATCTACGTGGTCGCATTGATAGAGCAAACCGAAGAGTTTGCTCCACACGGATTTTAGTACGTACATATCTACAAGTTGAATAAATCAAGTAATTCTTCGAGAATCTGGCAAGATTGCAAGTACCTACTGCAGAATCTAAAGATCAACTAATTGGTGATAAAAAACTCTAATGGTAATTCTAAGATTTACAATGACACTGAAAATTGAACAATAAGATCATCATTTAATTGCTGTTAGTTATTGTAAGTTATTAAAGTAAATAATTTCTGTTGCATATTTCAAAAAGCCCTATCGTTATACTCTGGGTAATTCCCCTAAGTAGTTACATAATGCACAAGCTTTTACTTGACTTCACGTCTGCTCTATATTAGGGGAACTTTATTCAGTACCTACCTGCCCACAAGTTCCCTCTAACAACGGGAAATATAATATTAGATAGATAAAATATTTATTTGACAGCTTTCCTGATAGACTCAGGTAGTGCGTTCCACAACTTTACGGCCTGGATAGAAAAGGATTTGCCATAGAAACTGGTTCGGTGGAGAGGCAAGTTTAATACCAAGTTTTCTGAAGAGCGAAGGATACGGAAAGTCGGTGTATATGTATTTATATATTTATTTAATAAGGCAGTACCAACAAAACACACTATGTACTAAACAATCTAAAATTAGGTACGCATTAGTAAAAATTATGTATGCTGCAGCTCGTCAAAAAGGCAATAACTCAGCTTAAAGCTTTGCTCGAAGAGCAAAACACTGATTTTCAGTATTACCTCTTGAGACCAGAAAAACGAAGCACTAACAACACAAATAATGTGTGATGATTGCATGTTGTTCTGTATGTAATTCTGTATTCATGATGAGTGCTTGACTGACGCAGTGTTTGTGCACATGAGAATAGATATAGGTGGGTGTATTATAATTATATATATGTATATATATTAATAGGTAAGCACTCTAATAGCACTCTTTTCATTAACTAAAGAAAGGATGACCCATAGAGGTGAAAGTCTCCTGTCACAGCAGAGGGATGTTGTCACGATTCGTTTTGTGTTATTATTATTTTTTATTTGATTTTCCTATCACGGGAGTGGCAAGCACACGGAACGCTGATTGGCTGGAGCAAATATAGGTTCGGGTGGCCCACACGCGGACCAGATGCGCACGCGGGCGGAAATCCGCATGACAAGAAAAGTTCAAAATCATTTAGAATTGATACCTCCCTTAGGTAGGTATAAATTTTAAATGTTATGAACAGATATCAGCCCATGAGTCAGACTATGATATTACTACCACCTTCACCCGCGTTCTATCGGGATAAAAAAAAATATATAAGCCTATATGTTATTCCAGGTCCCAAACTATACCCATACCAAATTTCAGCCGAATCGGTTCAGTAGTTTTTGCCTGAAAGAGTAACAAATATCCATACATCCATCCTTACAAACTTTGAAATTTATAATATTAGGAGTAGGATTAGTTCAAACACCCGATTTACTTACTAACTTTAAAAGCTTTGATTTTTCTGCGCACAATGCGCAAATCAATACAGCCACTCTCCATTATCACTTCCTTATTATAGGTATTCACAAATCTTGAGTTTAATTATAATACTAATTGTTTTAAATACTGATTATTGTATTGCGGATCTGTAACTGGATATTAAAGGTTAATTAGTTTAGGGCCTTGTTATAAAATGCCAGTTGCTAATGATGCACGTCTTCAAAACTATTTTATAGTATGCCCTTGATTTGTGCACATGGAAATAATGCATTATTTTGGTGCCTCCTTAGTGTGTTAGTTTAATTCTGTATTGAGAGCTAAACTTTCCTACAATTTTGATACTATAATACAGGGTGCAGTTAGTACTATGTATTTAGTACACCCATTACGGGTCTACTAAGCCGAAAGGTGCACCACAAGCGACAGAAGCGGAACACCCTGAGGATTTTAGTGGGTTAGAGTCCCACATAATCGTACTGTCTCCCTGTGGCAGTACGATATGCGAGCGCATTTCCTTCAGAATAATAAAAAAGGGATTTTATTCCCTACAAAATTGTGTAAATAATCGTTGAACCAAACTTGTCCCTTTCGGGATCCAGAATCCCTCCCGAAGGAGAGTGATGAGGGGCTAAGCCGAAGGGCTAAGTTTAACCATTATGTGGCATCCTGTATTGGTTATCAGTCTTGTGAATGATTTTGGCGTGAGAGCGTGTTTCGAAGCCGAATAAAGGAATTAGCTTTAACTTGTGTTTTAAAAAAATAACACTAGAAACCAATCGGGATATAAGCGAAAGCGATAGCAATCGTTACGGAATAGACATGCCGAAGTTTGTGTCATCCACCACGACCTTGTGCCAACTTCAAATACTGACATCACTGACGAGCATTATCTCATTCACTCACCGTTCTTGTCTTTGTAGAAATATTGCTGACTAACCTAAATAGATGCATCAAACCAAAGAAGTATAAAAGTACTTAACTGTTGAATGTCTAGGTTTCCACGGAAATCACCTACATTACATGTACCTACTAAAAGCACTAAGAACTCGTTAACTCCACAAAACTCTAATTGGCAGATTCCAATCATTTGTGAAACAAAAGGATGAAACAAAAGCAGATCAGTGCAAAAGATAGCACCCAAAAAGCTCTACATAAAACGGCTATAGTTGCCTGCAACTTATATGTTGCAAGTGGGCAAAATTGAAATGAAAGCTGTTCGATTTTGGATTTTCTATAATATTTGGGTAAGTAATTTGTCTTGCTAAATTTTTAATTGTTTTTTTTTAGTTTTACGTTTCGAATTGTATACCTAATCCTTCGAGATAAAAACTTTCTTGGGACCATCTCGGGATCATTTTCTATACAAAAGAGTCAAATTTATCAACATTTAAATTATAAATTGGCGATATCGTCTAACATACTTATAAATAAATCCAAATTGAGAACCTCCCTCTTTTTGAAGTCAATTGCATATGGCTGCATAATATCACATCACATCACACTGATCACAAATCAGTTCCCATTGAATCAAAATATACTTTTATTAAAATTTCCCATAGAAAGGCAGAAAGTAGTTTATAATCAATTACATAAATACTACTAGCGCCAAACTCAACTGAAAAGTTAACGTGGTTAATTCATTGAACTATTGAACCAGTTAATCTTGATCTCCCAATTTTAACTTGACATTGAGACGTCAAAACATGCTTACGAGCTTCGTAATGACAGGATCAGTTAAAAGTCTATTAGTGTTGGAAAACATCACGAGATCGTGATCTCGGTGGACTTATTGGTTTTGAGTGATGGAATAACCTGGTCAAGCGTTATTGTTAGATACTTAGGGTTCCAGACTATGGTCGAGCTTAGAATTAGCTGTAGGTAAATTATGTAAATTAATCCGAAAAGAAAAATGCTTACAGTCGAGATACTTTTAGATATAATTATTAACAATAATATATATGTATATTTGATTTATCTAATCGACAAAATACCCACTGTTAAACAGGAAATACTTAATGGTTGTTATACAACAATTAAGTAAATTTTAGATCAAATACTATGAGATAGGCCTCCCCCATACGACGCCACAAATAGCGGTCCTGAGCCGCCTCCATCCATCGACTCCCTGCGACCGACCAATGTCGTCGGTCCATCGAGTGAGATATCGTTTTAGTAGATAATGAAAAATTTACTACAATTGCGTCAGTAGCTTTTTATGCTCAAAGTGCGCTCCAGCTATATGAAGAATCTTGTTTCTTTTCTTTTTATAGATTTGGATCGTACTCGAGTATTGCCTTGGTACCTTTATGAATACGAACATCATAGATTGTTGTGGAAATGGAAAAAAATCTACACCCGTAGGTATAAAACTCTGAGTTAAAATCCTTGGCCAGTGGCTCAGTCACTCGCACAATCTCTGGAATGACATCATCATTATCGGCACTGGCAGGGCATGGCTTCGAGAGGAATGACACCCATTTTGAAAGTGATTTTGCAAAAACAAAATCGTTCAAAATGCGCAAAAACTTTTTCAACTATTTTTTTTATACCGTCGCTTAGCTATGGAAAATATATCCGAGTGAAAAAAAAAACATTATAATGGTTCATTTTTGAGAGTTACTTAGGATTCTACACACTAATGTCACTAACCCAGTCGCATCGCTTGATGCAACATCTCAGTGTATGAGTTCACCAGTATCCCCCAGCGAATAAAGCTGATCCTAATCCTGGTAAACACACCCGAATATCGAAAGTCAGAAGTAAAAACCTAACATAGGCTTTATGCCACTACTAACCACAGAGCTACTAACCCAAAAATGTAATGTTTTCTATGTACAAAATAAAATATCTTTTCTATTCTAAGTGCTTTGTTAACTTAGCGGCGGCCCACTGCCGACTTGAATGTCCGCTGACGAGGACAAGACTTGGCACGAATTGGCCAAATTGTGGATCTAGGACAGACCTCAGATATATTCTAAGTTATCTGGTTTGAGAAAAAATAATAATCGGACAATTACATTTTTGTTATTGACGTTTTATACAAAAAGTTTCATCGTCAAAGTTAACAGATGCGGCTACTAATTAAGTCTATCGAAGAACACCACTCCAAAATCAATATTATGAATCATGAAAAGGGACCTAATGTCATGATTCTCATTTGTTATTAGTGCATGGATACATAATGGTCCATAATGTTAGTGCTGTAGCTTTACTAGCCAATTACAGTAAGTATTCTTCAAACAAAACTTACGCTTACTAGTTCAAACAAAACTTACGTGTTATAATTATAAGCTACGGGTATACTCATGATATTTCCTTGGCCAATCCCTTTTAACGAATCAAGTAAAGGTACAGTGATGTTCATAGTTACCCATAATATTTCCTTGGACAATCCCTTTTGACGAACCAAGAAAAGGTACAGCGACGTTCATCGATAGGTAGGTACATATGTAGGTAACCCCGCAGTTTCCAATTCCAAGTCTCATTATCACATTATTTTTGGTTTGATTTGATTGGATATTAAATTTGTTTTTATCAGACTGTGTAATAAAAACAGCTTTCTATCTTCATTTTACCGCAATAAACTAGTTTTAATATATTTTTGTTTCTATAGAAATTGCCCAAACTTAACAGGGGGATAGCTATATCGTTGAACGTCACTGTACCATTTTACTTAATTGAGCTAATGGATCTGGCATTAAGACTGAACATTCAAGATATAAATTACGAATGACACTTTATATTGACCAAATTAAGGATGATCATAAAATAATAATATTATTTGAGAGATATTCGCTAAATTACTTGAATTTACGTAAACGTTTTCTTACTAATAATAACTGTGCATAAGGACGATCTCCATACACTATCTCTATAGGCAATTTTCTCGCGGCGAGATTGTTCGAAATTATCGGTGCGATATATACCGTGTAGAGGCAGTTATGTCAAACATACAGTTTTATATAATTTGTTTTATAAGGGGACCCCTAAAATAAATTTGAAAAAGACCGGTGCTAAAATAATTACCTCAGTAATTCCTACTTAAATTTTGATCAAGCTAATACACGTATAATGTATCAGCAAAACTTTGGCAATTACCAAAGTAAGAATAAAAATTCAGTACTACCTCTCAAACTAACTAACAAAAACTTTTAAATTTTAATTCAAGTGGTTCTATTGCAAATACTACGTAGTTCTATAGTAATTTGTTTCTATTATGTGATTGTAACTATACCTAAAAACCCTTTTCCTAATTAAAAACCTGAATATTAAGAACATAGTTTTATTGTGTGTGTGTGTGTGTGTGTACTCCGTCCTGACTCCTGAGCCTCGAGTTCGGTATTTTTATAGTTTCGAGACATCATTGTGACGTCTCATTTTTCTATGGGATTTGATACAGCATAACGTAGCGCCATATGACATGTCTTGATACTATCGTCAAAGTGAACTCAGGATGCTGGACTGTATACGCACTTTGTCGTTAGCAACAGCACTTTAAATTTAAACATTTCATCCAGAGTTTAATAAATAAATCTGATCTATTTATAGTCTATTATAAAAGAGAGAGACAGAGTGTATCTGAACAATTTAAACCAGTAAACTCTGTTTCAATTGCTAAAGTTTGAAAATTTTCTTTCTACATTGTTGATGATACTTATTTAGTTAGATACTTTTTAGAGTTACGTATTTGAAAAATTGAGGTGAAGAAAATATCAATAACACCTTATTTCTTATTTGATAATAACAGGTAACTATGTTTATAGTAAAAATTTTACTTGTCTTAGTGCTTATTTTGTAGCCTAAAGAAATAATGTATATAATGATACTGATTCTGATTCTATTAAGTTATTAGTTATTACACATTATTATGTTCTATGTATGTGCCACGTGAGAGAAGCCGCGGGTGGAAGTTTGTTATAGAATTCTAAACAAGAGTTCAATAAATTAATCTGAACTATTTATCAGTCTCAACATCTCTGTAATGTCCAAAAAAGACATTGCAATAAATTCTCATTCTGTTTTATGATTCTACTGCGTTGATTTCGTGCAAGTACTTC
This sequence comes from Eupithecia insigniata, assembly GCA_947859395.1. Lineage (NCBI taxonomy): Eukaryota > Metazoa > Arthropoda > Insecta > Lepidoptera > Geometridae > Eupithecia > Eupithecia insigniata. The sequence goes on along the minus strand of OX402009.1, from coordinate 4,048,955 downwards.
ATTATTGCGGTACTGGTTCACGATTACGCTGTCAGGGAATCTTCAACAGTCAAAGGTTAGGTCCGTGAGTACACATCTGAGTAACATAATGAGGTGAACGAATTTACTTGATATAAATAGATCGTAGTTGATCCAATCAGCACATTTTGTGATCATCCTCCATTGGGACAACAGCTGAGATGAAGCTGGTACGGTATTTGTGATTTATGTGAACAGTGAATTTAAATTGTTTAAGTTGAATGGAGTATTTGTTTTTATAATGGGGTCAAAATAACAATTATCTAACCTATCGTATTAAAAATTACCATACAGCTTTCTGGACATAGAAAACAGCATTGTGCTTCTTGTGTTTCTAAAATATCTTGGTCAAAATTGCAATAAAAAAGTTTGTCTGGAAACATGGAAAAAGTTCAAATTGTCCTCATTAATTAGCCTGATAGATATGCATAAGAACAGGGTAAATTTATATTTAATTTCGTATTGTTCCAGCTCATAGTACTATCAGTGATAGCGTGCGGATATGCAGCAAAACTGGACAGAACCTACCTTCCCCCAGCCAGCGCGGGATCAGCTGGAGGCAGTCCTGGCTCCTTAAACACCCCTCTCGGACCTTCCGCATTTGGACAACCTGCTAGCTTTAACCAGCAATCCAGCTTGAATGCCGGAAATCCCTCCGGATTTGGTTTTAGCACCCAGCCTGAAAACAATCCGTTCGGTGCTCCCTCAAACCAATACCTTGGCCCTTCTGGTTCAAGCCAAAATGCAGGACCCAACTCTGATGCTGGTTATAACGGTCAGAACTTCGGAAACCAACAGCAGAGCAACAACTTCCAGAGGAACCAACCCCAACGCGCACAGGCATCAGCTGATCAGACAGCTGAAATCCTGAGATCTGATAGCCAGAATGATGGAGAAACCTTCAGTTACAGTTATGAAACATCCAACGGAATCAGTGCTGAAGAGTCAGGAGTGGCTACCAATGGAGTCCAAGCCCAGGGTGCGTTCGCGTACTCTGATGATAACGGTCAAACTTTTCGTGTGCAGTATACCGCTGATGAGAATGGATACCAACCTCAAGGAGACCATCTTCCCACCCCTCATCCTATTCCAGAAGATATTTTGAAATCAATCGAAAAGAACGCTCAAGCTGCTGCTTCTGGCACTCAAGAAGGTAATTTTTATCAAATTTCACAACAGTTTGTTTAACTATCTTATCATTATCGATTTATTTTAATTCTAAAAAGGTAGCTGTCATCATGCCGTGGAATGTTAAAACTCTCATTTTAATTTGATTTACTTCAAATATTAAAATTAAGCTGTTAAATATTAGTAGGATGATATAAATTGTTTGTAACAGTTTCCTCCTTCTCTCCCAGGATCCTACAACCCCGATGAAGACAACCAAGTTCTCTTACCCCAACAATACAACAGCAACGCACCCAGCTCCTACAATCAGGTTGGTCCCGGTCAGAACTTCAACCAGGCTGGCTCTGGTCAGAATTTCAACCAGGCTGGCAAAGCTCCCGCTAAACTGTACGGTGCTCCTTCAGGATCTAGGCCTCAAGGTTCTGCCCCATTCTCTCAAGGTCCCCAACAAGGACTTCAGCAGTACAACGCTGGACCTGGGCCTAACGCTGCAAGCGGCTCAAATGGTTTTGGTCAGCCTCAAAAGTCGCCGTCTCAGTTGTTTGGTTCACCATCAAATGGCAAACCTATCTTCGGCCAGGAAGGTCCTCAGGCTGGAAACCAGCAAGGACCTCAGCAGTATTCTGTTGGTTCCCCTAGCGCTGCCAAACCTAACAGCTTTATCCAACAAGGCTCCCAACAACTCTCTGGCCCATCTGGTCCTTCCAACTTCCCAAGTACTCAACTTCAGCAATACCAATTTTCCCCATCTGGCGGACCTCAGTCTACACGTCCTCAAGGACCTTCTCAATCACAAGATGCTTCAGGATACCAATATGACCGTCCTCAGGGTGGATTCAGCAGCAACGGACAGTCTCAGTTCCGTCCACAGATTGGAGTACCATCATCTCAAGGATACTCCAAACCAAGCGGTAACAATGGCTTTGCTAACCCCAACGGCCAGGGTTCTTCCGGATCTAGTTCCAACAATCAAAACTCATATGGATCCGCACCTCAGAACTCATTCGCTCCTTCTGGTTCCAACGGTCCTAAAAGCCCCAATCCCTTCGGTTCTGCCAGGCCTAACGCAAACTTTGGTTCTCCTGCTAACCAGGGTTCTTCGAACGGATTCAACAGACCCCAGGCTGGATCTAATGGACAAGGCTTCAGACCACAAGGTCCAGCTCCGAAGAGCCCCATGTCAGATTCTGGGTACGAATACAACAAGCCAGGGAACTTTGGTGGTAAGAACAACGCCCAGTTTGGAGCCGCTCCTCAGAACGGAAATTCTCCCTTTGGTGGCCAGCAGAATAACTTTAACTCAAACCAAGGCCAAGGTCCAAAGCCAGGTCAGTTTGGAGGACCCCGCGCACCTCCAAGCTTCAGCGAAGAGGAAGGATACAAATACTAAAACCAAAGGCTAGATATCGACTAATTTTATTTACGCGCATTAGAAAAGTACAAAAAAATGTTCCTAGATGGTTTAATTATTGTAAATAACACAAGATCACTGTGTGATCAAAAATTAAGCAATAAATAAGAAAAAATGAAACCGAATGTTTATTTTTGTTCAATTCTTGCAACATTAACATGTGAAATAGAAAACCCTACTTATTCTTAGTTCACAACCTATTACTATTTATCATAGATGGATGGGAATCGTTCGAATAATTCGAGTAATCTTATCACCCTTGTTCATGACCAAACAAGGTTTTAAATTGCTTGCTCTTGCAAAATGCCCTAGACTTAAGCTTAGACCAGACAATGCGTTATAAATCTCAAATAATCTTTATGAGACTATGAGATATTTACCCAATTAGGATGATCTCAAGTTTGGTCTGAATTTATTATCACGTCCAATTTGATTTATAGACAGTATTAAAACTAATTTAGATGAGAATTTAGGTGAAGCTCGTTTTATGAGTTTTAGCTTTATTTCTATGAAATTAGTCTACATTATTGATTAATTAGGGTTAAAGCTGAAATGTGCTAAATTTAAGATTTCTATTACAAATTTTAGAAAAACTTAGGGAGCATGTTCAAATGATTGAATAAACTCTTATAATTAAAAAAACGTAGTGGGCCCTATGTCCAGCTGTGGGTCGACAAATGCTGAAAATTTATTGCGTGATGGTAAGCTTTAATAGACAAAATCGTCCTGTAGGCCAAGTACGGAGATGGTATTTTATGGAAGAATAAACAATAGTGACATCGCATCTTCATACATTGACACATTATTGAAGTTGAATAACGAATTTCATATAATTTACTCATCGATGACAAAGTGACGTAATTTTTCTCTATTATACCCTTGACAACGAATCCCAACGCTTGCCCTACTGGTTCAGTTATCAATTGGACAATGAGTCTTTATTACGGGGATGCTTCCCTCTGGTATTGATATGGATCAGTTGAGCTCCCTGTAGATTGTTTGTAGTTGGTCTGTTTGTTTTTGTATTGTTTCAATTGTAAATACTAACTTGTTTCTATGATTTGATAGTAATTTTCTTTGTTATCAAATCAAATTTTAATATATTATTCTATGATATTGATAATATGACATAGCTACCTAGTCTTTCACTTCTTATATTAACTTATTTGTTCTTTAGAAGGCGTAATTATCAGTAATTATTAATTTTAACATTATATAACATACGATACGATACGAATATTCTTTATTGCACACCAGATAAAAACAGAAACAGGCAAGGAAAGACAAATACAGATTTATGTACAATGGGCGGCCTTATCGCTATGAGCGATCTCTGCCAGGCAAACTTTAACATAAACATTATTTATTAACAATATTTGTCAGAACAATGATTCAACCCCGAAAGAAACCGCAGTATAGCAAACTTATCCAAATCACAATTTAATCCTTTCTTGAAACCATTACTGAGGTATCTTTAGCAATTTCTCAGAAACTCTTAACTCTTGGGACAAAAACATAATATTTAGAAACGATTACCGTGTGACGAAACTTACGTTGCGGGTCGTGTGAAGAAGCGAAGAAGCTTATAGTCGCGGCGGCGATCGTTGGCTTTTGCGCTAAAGCAAAGAAGTTTGTTTTAACATCGAGTTGCAGTAAAAAACTGCCATCCTGTTATTATTATTGGAAGTTATTTAATTGAAATAAAGTCGGGTAACACACAACTTAAATAAATGTAATGCGTATCTGGTAGAAGACTTCATATGTAACATGTAAAATGGTAACGTCTCTAATTCTAAGCTCAACAGAATTTTGAGAGACCGGTTATATTGTCAGTCCACCGATCTACTCGGTGGATTGACAATATTGTAGCGGTCGCAAGGCATCGAAGGACGGAGGCGGTTCAGGATCGCTATTTATGACGTCGTATGGGGGAGGCCTATGCATACTATGCACAGCAGTGTACGTACATATATGTGCGCTCATATAATGAAGCCAATACTCCGCATCCTCACTACAGTAATGTTAAAGTTTACTGGTGCGAAGGTGCTGTAATGATACCAATCGTGCGATCGATAGTGACGTCGCGTTGAGAAGATTGCACACTAGGCGTACAGCGAGTCTTTATCTATTTCCGTGAAAGCGTAAAGCTTTGTTGTTGTTTGGCTTCTTCTAGATATCGATTGCGGAAATAAAAATTACAAAAACAATGTCGATATAATAAAACAATGCTTTAGGCACGCCGTAGGCCTCCTTTTGTTAGAGAGACAAGTTTTAATTTGAATTATAACGAATTAATTATAACGTTCTACATAAATTTGCAAAGTCGACAAAAACAAAGCTTTTCAAGTGCAAGTGAGGTTTGTGGATAGCACAACGCTTGAATAACCGTTCTATTTGTTGTAGTAAGGTCACAAATATGTCCCAAATAAGGCTTATTCCTGAAGTACTCCAATAGATGATCTCCCAAACTGCTCGACGAAAAATAATAATAAAATGAGTGGCATTTAACTCCAGGAGAATAAAAAATTGTTTTCAAAGTACTCCAGCGTTCTGTGTTCAAATAATTAAAACTAAAAAAACTATTTTACGGTTTAAAATTCGAATCTCTCTGTTATTGTTATAAAATAACAAATCAAATCAGTTAATTTCTAAGTCAATTTAGTTTCTGGGAGAATGCCATTCAGGTATTTTCTTGATTTTGAAGACAAAAACGTAGATTGGTTGACAACTTCAGTGCAGTGCTTTCTCACATACAAATGTGTATATATACGAACAGGAAAATCAAACATATTTGTCGCATTTTTTTTTACTTAACCTCGTTTGTGTCTTCTACCATTATAAGCCTCTATCTTCTTCTCAGGTAAGCAGAGCTCTTGAAACGAATAAAACAAATAATACATAGGTTTTTTTAATAAGCCGCAGAATTTTAATATTTGTAAATCTTTTATGCGTGTCAAGGTACCGTGAACATGGCTCCTAACTCCGAAATAACATATTAGGAAGATGATTTACCAATTAAGTGCGTAAATTATGTGGTTATACGCATGCAAGGTGCAATGCAAGGTAACACTTTTTGGCATTGATATAACTACTTACTTTGAAAACCTCAGACCTGTTTACAGTGTAAGAATTTTGTGTGCAAATTAATTAGAATAAATTACCAATAAAGAATACCTACGTATTTCATGGGCGAATGAAACGTGCAAAGCTTCTCGGCAAACCTAGTGTAGGAAGCCCGGCCTGGTTGGATGGCGGCCTGCGAATCACAGCAGGCAGATGCTGGATCCGGTTAAGCATGTTGTTTCACCTATATTTTTGACATCTTTTATACACATGTTTTTTTGCAAATAAATATCTTTATCTTTAAGGGCGAATGTGTGTATTAATTAATCACGGAGTTCATAAAATCCTTCATCAAATCCAGAGTAAATATTTTTTTTCTGGAAAACTAATAACTCCATCTTAGGCTTCATCTTCCCTTACATAATGTGTGATGGGGTTCTAACGAATAAATATTTAATAATTCAAAAAACTTTTTAATAACTACAAGCTTTTTTATCATCTAGGACCAAAGTGCTTGGAAAGACAAAACGAACTCAAACTCGAAGTGGTTAAGTCGTTTTGTTTAGGAGTTCCTATCGCCACCTTCGGTTTCTATCATCAGACCAGCTCGATGGTACCATGATATTGCATTGACACCGAACTTACGTAACTACATATACCTCAGCTCAATCGGTTGAGGATAACTGGTCTAAAATTGAGTTGCAAGATTGCACCCGAACAAAGTTACATTGCGAGTTAAATATAATATGGCATGTTTTAAAAAACGATAAACCGACTTCAAATTCCCTTACTTTTATATTTATTTTAAGTTTTGCGGGATAAATACTAATCCTCTGGGGATAAAAATGTATTGGACCCCTTCGGGATCATTTTCTATACAATAGTGAAAGAATTTTCAAAATCGGTCCATAATTGGCGGTGATATCGCGTAACATACATACAATAAAAAAACATACAGACGCATTGATAACCTCCTCTTTTCTCCTCCTTCTTTTTAAGTCGGTTAAAAAGCTTGTAAAAAGTAAATAATGAACACTACTTGCTAAGTGGTATGAGTTACCAAAATACCAAAACGGAAAGAATTATTTACTATTGTGACGAACGTGCGAATTTTATAAACTCATTCTATGCACTCTGAAGTATTAACCTACCTACCTAGTAAGTACTTTTTTAAACCCAGGAATAATACTTGCAAAAACGTAGGCAAAGGCTGGTGCTTATAACCGAAATACGAAAAAATATTTTGCTTAGACTTAAATAGTTGACCTACATTTTATTCAATTACGAATAAGTTAATTTATATGACAGGATATCAATATTTTGCAATGAATAATTACATATTATATTATTTAGTTTATTAGTTCATCAGCGTAATTGCAGCTAGCTCGATCATAATCTAGACATGGGTGACCTTTGAGTAAATCACGACTAGACATTTTTAACTAGGTTCATGATACAGAAGACTGATTGAAGAGAAGTCCCATTAGATCTGTCTGGATGAAAAGTTTCCTTAGAAATAACTTTCTGGCTAATGTGAGAAAGTCTTACCTTTATTCCCCAAAATTTACGTTTGAACCGACTCCCGAAAACGAAGCGATTCTATGTTCAGCATGTATGTTTTGTTTGTTTTGATGATTCCTTTGGTTTTGTATAGAATGATTCCGAGATGGATCCATATTATAAATTTGATTCCCGAGAACTTACTATTTGTCCGGTCAAATTTAAAAAACGATGTGTGTATAAAGCAATTCGCAGTAAGTTTTACGTTTTAACAAGCTTTTACTCTACTTGCCCTGGAGGACAAATCTTGCAACTGAATTTCAGACCAGTTATCCTCAATCGATTGAGCTGAAATATGGCATACTTATGTACATAAAGTCGATGACAATGCAAATATCATGGACCTAGTCTCATGGATACCGAGGTGGCCATAGGAACTCCTAAACGAAAAGACTTAACCACGTCGAGTTGGTTCTTTGGATTTGTCTTCGTAAGCACTTTGGTCACAGATGATTTAAAAGCTTGTTTTTAAAAAGTTTTAATAATATCAAATATCTATTTAAAATATATAATTATCTATCTCTGACCATCGAGCGGGTGGGTAAAGAACGACTCTTATTTGTCTCTACTATGCATCGACATCGACTGTGTTTTGTGATCAAACTGTGTTTTTTGTTGTTCAGATCGTATAATAAACTAGCTGCTTCCCGCGCCTTCGCCAGCGTTTTACCGGGATAAAAAATTGCCTTTATTACATAATAAAGGCAATTTTTTATATAGTTTGGTATAGTTTGGGACCTGTAATAACATTATTACAGGTCCCAAACTATACCCATACCAAATTTCAGCCTAATCAGTTCCGTAGTTTTTGCGTGAAAGAGTTACAAATATCCATACATCCATCCATACAAACTTTGATGTTTATAATATTAGTAGGATAGTAGGATTGTCACTAGGCAAGACTCTATTTCTTTATTTGATTTTTCTTAGGTCAGACACTTTTGCTTTCTATAATAGGCTCTGAGAGTGCATAGTTAAGCTTGTGATATTACCTCGTTATAACAAAACTTTAACGAACTCTTCTAATTAAAAAAACTACCTACATATCTTATACCTTTAAACGAGCAATTCTTGTAAACTATATATATATATAATCTGAATCTCGGAAACGGCTCCAACGATTTTCATGAAATTTAGTATACAGAGGTTTTCGGGGGTGATAAATCGATCTAGCTAGGATTCATTTTTAGAAAATGAAAATTTTATTCGTGTTTTCAATAATCAACTTTATCGATAGGGTACTCCCATAGACAAGATTTCGACGACAAAGCCTTCATCTATCATGCATGACAGTTTTTTTTTAATTTATTGCATATACTCGTATATGACGTCACAATGGGGTAGGAAAGTTGTCAGCGATAGATAAACCCATAGACAAGACTATAGACATAAAGTTCATTATTTTTGTTGTTGTTGACTCTTCCTGACATCTATTGACGAATAATATTAATATTATTTTTTAAATTGGTAGCAGCTAACTGCTCTAACGATACAACAACACTAAAGCTACTCCAGCAGGTGGCGTTGTTAAGCAACACTAAGCCAATGAGTGTTTGGTTTTAGGTTAGACCAAGAAAACCAATTGTTTATTTATATTATTTGTGTCTTTTTAACTCACGTCTTAATTATTATTTCTAAAAAACATAATATACCAAAAAAAAAAAAAAAATCAACCAGGTACTTTTAAAATTAAATATGGACGAAAGTCAATTATGGCTTCATGTTCAACACCAGGAGGTGCATAGAGGTTCAGACATAACGATGCGCAAGGTCACTATCATCGGTAAGTCCATAGAGAGCCGCCCATTCAATTATGGTGCGATGGTGTTATGTAAAAAGTACTCAGTTCATAATGTAGATTAGAAAATTATCCCTATTTTTGTGATTGTTGTTCCGAATGGTTCTTAAACCTCTCACCAGTCAGAAAACGATAAGTAGTGCTAATAAATGACAATATTTTTACTGTATGTACCGAAATCTACCAAATGTTTTAAAATCACTATTAGGTATACTTATCTAAACATCGACATCATAGATAAGTTTTATTGTTGAATTAAGTCGGATACGAGAGCACTGTATGACTAGATTTATCTATCCTTACTGTTGTATTGGTCTACACGACACAGGGAATCCTAATGTGTTGATCAATGTAACTATGTATATTAATTGTTAAATAATTATTAGAAACATTATGTTTTGAATTGAAAAAATTGCAGTTTTAAGTAAGCATGCAATAATTCGGTTATTTTTAGTTAAAAAAAAAACGTTTTTTTATTTTGTTTCTCATTTCCGAGATCACGCACGGGCCATATAGTGACCCGGTCTTTTGGGAGTCATGCGTGGAGCCGAAGCCAACAGCACAGAGGTCTTTTATGAGAATTAATCTAAAGGCGAGAGCTACACATAGTGAGCATCATCGTTATTATTTTGATTATTATTTTATCATGAAAATTCATGAGTTTTTGGATATTTTTGTTTGGGATTTTTGGATAGTTCATTATTGTATGGTAACTAACTTCTTAAAATAATCTAAGAAAAATATATTCAGGTAGAAGAAACGCAAAACGTTTTTAGCCCGATAAACATGTACCTAAATGTACCTTATAACATAATATACGGGTTGTTTTAAAATCACTATTGTTATGGTTATCCCAGGTATATAATATATCTTTATATACTTGGGATAACCATATTGATATTATCGCTCTGCGAAGGCTGTCGTGCGTGGTGTCCGCGGACGTGGTCCGCACTTGCTATTTTGCGACCGTTCACTCGCTCCTCCAGTACGGCACAGAGCTGTGGGGACGCGGTGCTGATCGGGAGCGCGTCTTCCGCAAGCAGAAACGTGCTGTGAGGGCGATCGCAAAAGCAGCGAGGGACTCGCCCGCGCGACCGTTTTTTGTTTTGCTCCAGATTCTTACGCTGCCCTGAATTGTTATATTCCAGGTAATGCGCGTTAGGCAAAACCTGGAGCGGTTCAAAACGCGCGGAAAGCACCACGTGCGATGCTATAACACCCGAGGAGCTGGCTAGCTGTCTGCAGTATCCCACAGGCTAGCTAAGTCGGACAGACTCACGCACGTGCTGGGACCCGCGTTGTACACCAACCTACTGAGTCGGATAGTCGCTGCACCTAGCCTCTCTACGTTTAGGTAAGCGTACACTTAAATGGTGGCTTGTCGAGAAGGCATTCTACAATGTTGACGAATTTTTGCCAAAAATCTAATAATACTACATATTTAACTACATAATTTAGTTTGTTGTTAATTTATTGTAAGTGACATTATTGTTATTTTTTTATTTTATTTACATACATTATTTAAATTATAATTTTACTATTATAATAAGTATAATGATTATTTCTTGACATGTAAAATCCCCTGGGCCGTGGGGCCGCGGCGTACGAATATCGACCCCTCCAACTCAACCCGTGGATGTCGTAAGAGCCGACTAACGGAACCTACCAGAGGAAGGGCAGCAGCTTCCTTCTGAGTATTTTTAAACACCAACACTGCGATCACCAATCCGCCTGCCAAGCGTGGTGATTATGGCAAATCCCCCCCTACATGGGAGACCATCCACTCGATGGACCGACGACATCGTAGAGGTCGCAGGGAGTCGATGGATGGAGGCGGCTCAGGACCGCTTGTGGCGTCGTACGGGGGAGGCCTATGTCCAGCAGTGGACGTGTATGGGCTGATGATGATGTAAAATTCTTACCAATAAATTTATTGTTCTGATCTGTTATTCTAAATATTCTAATAATCAACAAATTTTCTGGACAGTCGCCTCCTTATTCACTGTGAGTTTTATTTCAAACAATGAAAGAGCGAGACAGAACTATACGCAGCTGAATCAGAGATCTCTTTTGTTGCTGCGTTGACATTGGCTTATGAATTATATGCGTGAGTGTACGAGTACCTTACCTACGCAAACTTCCCTCTCTCGCTGCCTATCAGCTGACATGTGGTTTGGCGCCTACTATACCAACTGGTATAACTGGCTAAAAATAAAGCTTATAATAGTAGGAATCGACTAGGTAAGATATTTATCATTGCGAAGACATAGATTCATCTACTTAATAAAAAAAACACAGCTCAATTAAAAATTTAAAGATCTTGGCTGCGTTCTGCATACAACCGTCCACACAATTAGACCAGTATCGTGCAGTAGGTATGTACTACATGTTCATCTATTATGAAATTCACGAACTCTGAGCATCTCTGAACTAGATCGATAAAAGTGCGCTTTGCTATAAATATTGTATGCTACTTTGAACTTTATCAGTCACAGGCTGTGCATCATTGAGGTAGCTCAATAGTTACAATGAGAGTGGTAATGTGATTTAAATAATAATAATTAAGAACAATTTCTAATCGGATTTGCTGATTTTCTTGTTAGATAAAAAACAAAGCGATAAAGAGGCTTGAAACAATGCAATTGCTCTGATCTCTACATTGAATACTACATTCAAAGGACCAAAGAATTTTCAATAATCCCGTTTGTGGTTTTCTTTACTTTTTCAAAAATAATTTTATCAGTTTTAATTTGAATACCTTCTTCCAAAAAACGATAATGGAAAGTTTCGTTTTTGTTCCTTTCTCAATCTTACTTTCTTTTATTTCCAGTTCATCATCCTTGCATCCATCGCCTTGGCCCATGGCGCTAAACTGGAAAGGACTTACCTCCCTCCCTCCAATGCTAGAACCGCTGGAGGATCCGGAAGCTTCCTCCAAGCTCCCCTCTCTAGGAACAACTACCAAAACAGTGGATTTGCCCAAACCCCCAACCAGTTCTCCCAATCTGCAAACGAATACACTCAGAACGGAAAGCAATTCGCCCAAAATGGAAATAACTTCGCCCAAAATGGGAATGACTTCACCCAAAATGGAAATGGAAATTATGAAGGCCAGGGAGCTTTCACCAAAAACGCGGAGTTCAACAATGTGAACAAATTTGGGAACTTTGAAGCTAGGCCAGAACGTGCTCAGGCAGCCTTAGAGCGTAACGCAGCTATCCTTCGTCAGGACAACTCCAATGATGGAGAGAACTATGCCTACGCTTACGAGACTGAGAACGGCATTTACGCTGAGGAGAATGGAGTTGCAACCAATGGTGTGGAAGCACAGGGTGGATACTCTTACACTGGTGATGATGGCCAGGTCTACTCCATTAGGTTAGTTTTCTTCTATAATTGATATAATTAAACTTGAAAATACTAGCATTTTGTCAACTTTTCGGCGGCGGCTGAGTACTGACTATTACTGTGTCTCTTCAGGCCATTTGTGATAAAGACTGACTGAATAAACCTAATTTCAGGTACACCGCTGATCAGAACGGCTTCGTCCCTCAGGGTGACCACATTCCCACCCCTCCACCCGTACCTGAAGAAATTCTGAAGGCTTTGGAGCAGAACGCTCGTGATGAGGCCTCTGGTATATATGATGATGGTAAGAGCTTTGAAGCATGTCTTGAATTGAAATAGGCCGAAGTATTATTTTCACACACAATTTTGTTAATATTATAAATTCGAAAGAAACTCTGTCTGTTACATTTCCATGCCTAAGCGGTTGAACGGATTTTAATGAAAGGCAGAAAAGTAAATGGTAATCCGGGGACGGCCATAGGCTACTTGAAAAAATGTGTGCGCCGTGGGCAGCAGCTAGTACATAATAATATAATGATCCGGCTTCATGTTGTAAGAAGCTCGCCGAGATGCTTAAGCTTGTCACCCCTATCAGATATGACACAGGTTATCAAACAAAACAAAACAAACTTCATTTGCATTTGTTGGAACAGGCCAATTGATTAAATTTATTGGATATGGTAATCAGTTGGCTATTCTTATCCGTCCATTCTAACCCAACAGGTTTATACAATGAAGGCAAATACTCAGACAACATTCAGCAGAACTACCAACAGAACTACCAACAAAACAACCAACAGAACTACCAACAGAACAACCAACAGAGTGCTTTTAACGGCAACGACGAAGATACAGTTGTCACAAACGCTGCCTTCTCCAGAAACTACCCATCTGGCGCCGACACTCCACTTTCTACTGGTGCTGCTGCTTCAAGTTTCAATGGAAACCGTGCTTCCAGTGTTGAAAAGGCTTACCTGCCTCCCTTTACCGCGACAGAAAACGCATTTGGCAGACGTCAGAAATTTGACTCCAGGAACGGCTACCGTTACTAACCGATATATTGTTGAATAGTTAATAAAATATTTATGACAATGTTGACACTTTTTTTTTTCATAGCCCTTTTAGAACTTAGATGTTACTTACCTACTTCAAAACTTAGTAGAAACATTTAAATGTAGTTTGAACAGGAAGACCAAACTAATGGTGCGAGGCGCTTTATGACAGAGAAGTAAAACTTTGCTTTTTCCTGAGTTATCCAATTATAATCATGATGGATGAAACTAAGAAGGAGAAATGAAATAAGATCAACAATCCTCTTTCTAATAAAACTGACCAACTTACGGTCAAGGGTCACGGAAAACGAAAAGCAATTACAAAATAGACAATAGTGATAATGATCTAAAGATCGTGCTTCTTTTGGCCTCTTCAACTTTAAGTAGATAATGTATGTACCTACGGAATATCTGTCTATGTAGTATGAAATTTTTAATTTAACTACTGAAACGATAAACCATAGTACCTATGTTTTCCGTGAGTGTAGGTTAAAAACTGTATTTTGATACAATGTTTTCGATACTCAATCCAAATAACAAAACAGTGTTATGTTATGATACTTGTATCTATTGGATAATAGGCTAGGCCACCCACGTAGGGGGATACAGAAACCATGTAACACATAAATCCTCTATCAATCGTGTCACCAAGAAAATGTCAAGGTCCTATTATATCCGATGTCCGATTGTGACGAAATAAAAATAAACTTAATAACTTGCTCGGGTTTGACAGCAATAATTAGGGTTTTGTCACGTTGTATGTCTGTCTGTCACGTACTAACAGCCATTATTCGTTGGTATAAATACATTTTTTAATATGACTCGTCACACATCTTCTTCCAACCCTGTCGAGGAGACAACGAAGATGAAGCTTTTTGTGGTAAGTTTTATTATAAATTAATAGAAAAGTTCTATTTGAATCGGGTGATGTGCTGTACAGTGATTAGATACTATGGTGTGTTTTAAAAAACGATAAACCGACTTCAAATTCCCTTACTTTTGCACTTATTTTAAGTTTTGCGGGATAAATACTAGTCGCCTGGGGATACATCTTTTTATGGGACCCCTTCGGGATCATTTTCTATACAAAAGTGAAAGAATTTTCAGAATCGGTCCTTATATGAGGGAGATATCGCGTAACATACTACATACAAAAAAAACATACTCAAGAATTGATAACCTCCTCTTTTTGAAGTCGGATAAAAATATACTTTTTTCATTAAAAATCATACAAAAATATATCGTATCCATGAAAAAAGCCATAACATTTTACCTCGACTTCTGTGGCGCGGTGGGCGAAAGTCCGCTTGCGACGCAGGTGGTTGCGGGTTCGATTCCCGCCTCGGGATAAATGTTTGTACGATCTGCAGAGATTTGTTCATGGTGTTCTGGATGTTTTCTATGTATAATAAAAAAAAAAAACTATCTGTGTAGTGTATTATATTAAGTATATCAGTTATCTAGTACCACAAGCTCTGCTTAGCTTGGGCCTAGATAATGCTGTGTGAATTGTCCAGCATTATTTATTTATTTTTGTCCTCGTGTCAGGTTTTTGTCTCCACGATTCTCTTTATTTCATCTTTAGAAATGATATGAAGATTCTGTATGAAAATTTTCACCGTTATTTAATTATCAAACAGGTGTTGCTAGCCTTAAGTCTAACAGCTGCAGAAAAACTAAATCGAAGATATTTACCACCGCCAGGAGCCAAGTTTTCTGGAGGCCGTTCAGATGATCTGCAAACGCCGCTTGAATATCCTAAAGAAAGTTTAACCTATGGTATAGGTGAATATGGAAGTACTGTTTATGCCACTGATGATAATGATGTCAGAATTGGAACCCCTGATGAGAATAAAATTTCAATGATAATAAATGAACATTATTATGAAAATCTTTCTCACCTCCGAAGTGGTTTTAATCCTGGACACATGCCTATAATTGCAGTTTCTAAAAATATAACTCAAAATTATCAGCCACACTTATTCGGAATGTACGGTGGAAACCCTATGAGCATAAAACCTTTTGATACTAACATTGAAATGGATGGTTCAGATGAATTGATAACATCAAATGAAAAGATAAATGTTCCTGAGGAAAAGGTGGAACCTGATGTGAGACCAATTCAAAATATCAGAAATCTACAAGTAGAGCAATACCAACCTACAAACCCAGGAGCAAACACAGGTACAATAACCACTTTAGGAGGTAAAGGTCAAAACAGGTCCATAAAAAAAATTGAGAGGCCTCAAGCATATACAGATAGAACTTCTATTGTTCTCAATTACAAAAACATTCAAAACCCCGATGGATATTTTTTCAACTTTGATACATCAAATGGAATACATAGAGATGAAAGTGCATCAACAGCGAAAGGAGTTAAAGCTAAAGGATCATATTCTTACAAAGGAGACGATGGTATAGTTTATACTGTGACATACACTGCCGATGAAAATGGCTTTCAAGCGAGTGGAGATCATTTGCCACAAATTCCTGAAGCAATACAAAATGTTATTGAACAAGCAAATAATGACAAAAGAGCTGGAATCGTCGACGATGGTATGTATTTGCGCTCATATTCTTTTATATTCTGTGGAGCATGTTATGCTAAGTGATATGTTTCATTTTTCAGGATCTTATGACGACAGTAAATATGGACACATGAAATATCAAGGACCTGTTCACCGTTACATGCAGAAAAATGCAAAAACCCACAAAAGAAAAAAGATATCTGGTGAACAAAAAAAATTAGGACCCTCAAAAATTGAAAAATATGAAACCAATAATATTATACAAAGTAGAACAGAAAATGTTTCTAAACAAAACAAAAATAGAAAACCATTGGGAATTAAAAGAATTCAACAATTTGATTATAGTAGGAATGAAGAAGATGCTATGTATATCCAATCACCTGTAACGAAAAAAAGTCACGACTATACATCTGATTACAGCCAAAAAGTTAAAAATAACAAAGTTTTATCAAACGGTATGGTTTTACAGAACATTCAACGCAATCGTGGTATTTTAAATTCAAATAAAGAGAAAATCTTGATTATTCCTACCGTTCAAGACGGATATTTTTATGTTCCCCCTGAAAATGTTTTGGTTGATGGAAAATATCAAGACAATTCTACTTATGCTATTAACAATACATCGATTCTAATAACAGAATTATCAACAGAAAAACCACTCTTCCAGCAAACATACGATAGTGATTTATATGTCAGTACAAATTCTGATGTTAATCGGGCAACCGAGAGAAATCCCTCAAAAGCATCACCAAGTAAAAAATATGATACAACTGAACAATACTTCAGTAATACACTGAGCACAATACCTTATGACAATGAATTTACAAAAGAAAACTTTCAGAAAGAAGAAACTGTGATTCCGGAAAATAAAGTAGAATCTGGCTTTTTGTCCAAGCAAACTGATTATAACACAGCAAATTATGAATCTACAACTCCAATGTCTTCAGAAGTAAGGTATACAATCCAAACTTATGGAAATACAAATCAATACGATACATCAGAATCAGCACTGACTTCATCAGATGTTGATTATTCTGAAGATGAAGGCTATTTTAAAACCACACCGGAAAAACCAGCAACTTTTGAAGACTTCTCTTCGTCAGCATACAATTCATATATTTATACAACAGAAGGAACTATCAGTACGGAGTCGACTACAAATGTCAAAGCTGATAAATTTGGAAGGACTCGTCAAGATTCATTTGGTTACTTAACCGATTCATCAAGTGATCGTTTTACAAATGTAATGCAGAGTGTTAATGAGCCAAAAGTATCAACGCTTTACAATGATTATGAAGAAACATATAAAACAGATAAACCGAAAACACTTGATATATCAATAACACAGTTTCCCAGTGAATATGGAACAGATGTAAGCAAAACAACAGATGACCTGCACCTTGGAAAAGGCGCAATCATCGGTGAAGATTTCAGCGGGCCGAAACAAAAGCCGAATTACGACCCTAAAAAAGGATATTACTATTAATATTTACAAAAATATGATTAAACTTACGTAATTAATTAATTTTACCAATACATATGTACATAGGTATTTACATAACCTATAATATTTAAATACTCTTAAATACGTTTTTTTACCAATAATAAATGTTATGATAACTGTCTGACAACTAGATTGCAATAGATTATTCTGTCCTTTGGTTGATTTGTGCTTTGGCTAAAAATTTAATGTATTCTTATAATATTTTGATTTGAAAACTAAAAAGCGACTTCAAATTACTTAGTAACTTACTTTATCACTACATAGTATAAAACAAAGTCGCTTCCCATTGTCTGTCCCTATATAGGTAATATAGGTATGCTTCTATCTTTAAAACTACGCAACGGATTTTGATGCGGTTTTTTAAATAGATAGAGTGATTCAAGATTAAGGGTATATGTATAATTTCGTATCAGCATTGCACCCGTGCGAAGCCGGGGCGGGTCGCTAGTTTTTAATATTTGCGGGATAAATACTAATCTCTCAGGATTTTTTTGTGGGACCATCTTTAAACAACTGAAAAATAATCATCCAATACGTATCATAAGGTATACGATGGAAAAATCGACGAACATACAATATAACACTCGCAGACACCGAAAACAGACTCCTTTTTTCGAAGCGGTTAGAAATAAAGAACATTGGTCAAGCCAAGCAAATATGTATTCTAAATTAATTAAAAAAAAATGAAAACAAGGACACTCACAATCAGTATAATAGACTAATAAATAATATAATAGACTATAATTTACATAACAATATAATAGACTAATAAATAATATAAATACTTGAGATATTAGGAAACAATCGTTGGTACATACTTCAATCGCCTATCCATGAGATCACACAGTTGAGTTAAAAACAAATCAAAATAAAAGTAGGCCAAACTAGGCAATGGATGCCACGCGGTAGGAATCGAACTTGCAACGACATGGTCTTATTGCCCACGTCGTCGCTTACGAGGTCATTTTGCATTGCGTGTTTCTTCGCTGACGTTATCTAGTCTAAGCTTCAATCTAAATAAAGCTTAAAAGCTCCATCTCACAATTCAAGCCGCAATGATGTAAGTGATCATTGACCTCACAACTGAATTTTAGATCTTGCGAAGGTAATGAAGTTCTCAGTACATTGGACAGATGGCGTTTGTTGACTCCAGCTAGCTTAATTCACGTGTGATTTTATATTTTTCGCGAATAGTTTAGCTTGAATATTATAATGCAATTAAACGATTTGATCCTAATGAAATGTTTGTAAAAGAGTTAGCGCAATTATTTCAATAGTATATCATATACTAGCTGTTCAGTGCATTACATTCGTATTTCACATTTCTAGGAGGATGAAAAGCCTATGTTATTCTCCATCCTTTCAATTAACTCTATGCCAAAAATAAAGGCGATTGGTTGCTAAGTTAGGGCGTGAATAAAGGACAAACAAAAAATAAACTTTCGCATTTATAATATTAGTTCTACTATTCATTGATTGTAATTTTATTTGATAAGAAATCTTATGAAATTATTAAATATTTTCAAAATAATGATACCTATCTCATAGAAAAAACTTTTGTTTATTTATGTGAGCAGATCCTTACGTTATTATAATAAGTACAATATTAAAGATACGTAAAGGCGTGGGTGGCCCTCCTCACCTCTTCCTTTATTGGCTATCGATTATTACCCAAACATTACTAATTTTATACAAAGATCATAGTAGCTTAGGTTCCGTAATTTTATACCATTTCATTCAATTGATGATAGTAATCATGATGTATCGAAATTGGCTGTAAAATAGGAGTCAATTAGCACTTATCCACGGTTAGTTAAATAGTCTGCATTATTCATAGTTAGTTTGTAGCAATGATAGGATAGGTACGTAGGTATATAATATTTTTTTAAGCTGACGCGTTTTTTTATTTTCACACAATGAGAGGTTTTCGATAAGCATTAAAAAATGTAGTTCCATATATCTTGACAGGTGGCAGGGCGACAAAGGGCGGCAAACTTTTTTATGAATAAATCTTTTCAGCTTAAGAAAGGTGCGCATAGCCTTAGTCCCCGTACAAATGTACTTCCCGCTTCATTTGGAAACTATGTCCCCGATCTTATTTAAATTTTCCATATATGTATAATGAAAAATATCTACACATGTTTGTAGCGGTTTAGTTTTCAAAAAAAAACATAGTGATCTTTAAATGAGAGCGAAACTAATTTGGCCACCAAATCGAGTCACTTTCAAGCGATTTTTTATGTATGATAGACACGTTTATTCGAAAATCTGTCGCGTTGCAAACATCCAAAATATATTCAACATTATAAATAATTAAAAATATTTCTGAAATCAATCGTTTATTCAAAATTAATCGGAAAGTACGAATAAATATAAAAAAAAATTAAATTCCTTCTAGTTTCTGCAATGCTTATAACCAGTTTTTTTGACAAATTATCCGGTTAATTCGGATTTCGAATAAACCGGATCGCAATCTCTAGACGTGAAACAACAACAAATCCGCATGGGCCGGCCTCTGAGATTTGGGAGAGGTTCGTAGCTTAATCGTGTAAAGAAGCTCTTCAAAGAAATTGAGAGAGGCCCGGCAAAAAAGGGGTGCGCCAGCTTTTAAAAATTTACCTTATATACCTACTACGTACTGTACCTTCCTACTATCTTTACCAAAAGCTGAATGTGATGTAATGGTGCATCAGTACAGTACATTATGTTATGCTTCGATAATAGAGTTTTACGATATGTTTACGCCTTATCATTTCAAAAAGAACGGAAACAATGAACCTACTCCTATAAAATATACAGGTGTTTCAATCTTAGGGGATCAAATGAAGTGGGGTTTTCAGTATATCCAATATATAACGATCGTTAGACTGATTTTGTTCATAGCAATTAAATAATATCCCAAAAATTTTCGACTCCGGCGGGACTTGAACCCGCGACGTTCCTTTTTTTTTGTTCATAGTGTTTGACGTGCCGAAACTTTTTTTTGTTGTATTTTACTTTAGTGAAGGCAGTATATTTTTAATTTATCAGTTTAGAATTGAAAATCATGTTACCAAGTTTTCGATATAGTAATAAGAAATGCGTCTTTACGTATCTTTAATTAATTATGGTCTT
Organism: Eupithecia insigniata; assembly: GCA_947859395.1. Lineage (NCBI taxonomy): Eukaryota > Metazoa > Arthropoda > Insecta > Lepidoptera > Geometridae > Eupithecia > Eupithecia insigniata. The sequence goes on along the minus strand of OX402009.1, from coordinate 4,028,431 downwards.
CTTCAATGGTCCATTCGATGTAAATTGAAACTTAATTTATGTCTTTGGCACGCCAAGCCTTATCAAGAGTAGACCAGGAGTGCAATTCTAGCAATATATATCTACTCGATAAATATGACAAGAACTGTCAAAATATCAAGTGATCAACAAGCGTATTCTCAAAATCTGCAATTCGATATTTATCGAGGGTGTTTCTAGGATGAGTTGCTCGATAAGTCGCACGAGAATGCCGTTTTTGGCGGTACTCGATATTTATCACATTTTTATCCCGTGATAATCTCATCGTATCTCATAGGGTCTTCAGGTCTTCAGGCCTACCTACACTCACGATATAAATCTGATTATTCATGTTTTTTTCTCGGCTTTTCATCTATAGGTCAATAGAGCATTACTTGCTTCCAAGTATCCGATTAGTTTTTGTCCAGGTCAAGGCTTCAAGGCAATTTTGAGGAACTCAAAGCTTGTTTGCTAGGATTTTTATGATTGACGTCAATACTTATGGCGACGTGTGTTTCCTTGTTAGCTAATTTCTAGAATTAACTTGATGTATTAGGGTAAGAAAAGGATCAAATGATGATGATGTTATAATTTGTTTTGGACAGTGAGGTCTAGGTGACCCACGTAGGTCACCTAGACTCTTTTAATATTCAGATCGATGGAGTATATCACTACATAGTATAAAACAAAGTCGCTTCCCGCTGTCTGTCTGTCCCTATGTATGCTTAGATCTTTAAACTACGCAACAGATTTTAATGCGGTTTTTTAATAGAATGATTCAAGAGAAAGGTTTCTGTATAATTTAGTATCAGCAATGCGCCCACGCGAAGCTGGGGCGGGTCGCTAGTACTTGATAAAAGAGTTGAATATAATGTACCGTGCCTTTTTCTTCCAGTAGGTCAAGCACACGGACTGTTGTCTGGCGTAGAACAGAGAAAAATTACATCACATCGTCACCGAATGCTTGAAATATTTGAAATTAATTCCTTCAACTTCAGTAATACGCAATTTATGCCGCTGCGATGTCATTTTTGTCTAGTCTATCCTAGACAACAATCCCTGTGCTTGGCCTACTGGCTTAATACAAATCTAGGTAGGGTCGGTACAAAATGTCTTTTATACTAAACCTGCTCGGAAAGTTGCCTATTCCTTTTCCAAATATAAGATAGAAAGTAAGTCATTATGTTTTTCCTATACCAGGCGTATAGGAATCCGGGAGGAAAAACTCTATGGAATTTCATTTCTCACGCGTTTTAGCGGGAGGGAAAACTGTATGGAAATCCGTTTCTAAAGTGTTATATTTCCTAAAAGATCGGCCGGTAGCTATGGTTATTTTCAACGAGGTCAAACGAAAAAAGTTTTTACTCCAAGTCCGCTGGCCTTTTCCGATTTCCGAACAATATTTAGAAAAAAGAACCCAAGTGATTAAGGCTGGCGCGGGAAGATCTTCTAATTTTGAATTTGGTGTAGGCAATTTTATTTATTCTACAGAATATCGTCGAGTAATAGTGAAAGTTTTATGACACCGCCAGAAATAAAATATTTATTCTGCTTTTTATTTTCCTCGAAGGTGTAGTATAAAGCACTATCTATCACTCGGCAGAAAGTGCGATTCCTACCTCGTGTGTTTTAAGGCCCTCGGCTGCGCCTCGGGCCTCAAATGACACACTCGATAGGAATTAGGCACATTCTCGCCTAGGTGTACAATGTACTATTGCATCTACTCTCCCCTATCAGTCGTCATATCCATTTCTTACTTACACTCTTCACTCTACGTCATCTGTGTCCCTGATACCCATTTTTAAGTTCATCTTATATTTTTTTCTCAAAATGAGGGGCAAAGGCCTACAAAATGGCCTCAAACCAATTAGGAGTCCAGTCATTTATCAAAATTACTTCAGTCGCGTTTGGATGCTTCGAGGCAATAGTGTCCGACAAACATAGAATTTCTAAAAGAACATAGGTAACCCTCGAGGGTAAAATGAAAATATTAGTACAGTCTCTTTCCTTCTTTTCTAAAATGGAGTAGGTAACTAGACGTCAATAGACAGTCGAAGGATCCTAAGATGTTTATCTTTAAAAATATCAAGGGCAACATTTTTAACTCTATATTGTTTATTTCGTAATAAGAACCTATTGTAGTTCATAGGAAGCTTCAACTAGTGATGTGCTATACAATTGAAAACTGATTTAAATTAAAATATGTTTTAGTATTTTTTGAACATGCCTTGAAGAAATCGAGATAAAGTTTTTTTAAAAAAACGCGATCAGAACGCTTTATAGTAAATATTAATGGCGTTCGATCCCCACGACAGAGTGTAACTCGTCGAAATGTAGGAAAAATAGGTGAATAAACGCATACCCGTGAATATTTATTTTTCGTCGAGATAAGCAAAGCTTATTTTGCAGAAACTTAGCACTGAGGACTTAATATTGTAGGTATGTACATCTTGCTAGGATCTAAGTTCAAGAAAATAAAATAAATAAGATGGTTACAAGCTCACCTAACCTAAGCTTAAAGTTTATCAGTCAACTTTTTAGTAGACCACAGTTTGGTTGGCATCTATTGTCTCTCAATCTTTTTTTATCATAATGTCTTAAACCAATAGAAATCGAAAAAAGTCCTAAAAACTAGATAGGTCCTGATTAGTTTCTCTGCAAAGAATCAGTTCATGCAAACACTACACTACGCAGACAGCTCTTGACCTCCGGATCCTAAAACGGAAATCAATACATTCCGTGCCGTGGTTCGAGACAGATCACGTTTGTTACCTCATCAATGATGATTGTTCGTTAAGTTCAGATCTGATGTATGTAGGTGGCTTTTGTCACGCTTTATTTGTCCACAGTGTACGGTTATCCCAACTTTCAATCCTTTGTGAGGATAATGCGCGTAATTTTATGAGTCATAGTTGTTCACATAAATTAAGTCGCTTCACATCGTTGACCCAATCACCGCCGCTAACCCGAAGGTGACGGCAACCGATTCGCTTCCGCACACTACATAACCTACCAAAAACCGACCCCGCCGCCGGTTGCGGGGTCGAAGAATTCCCCGCTTCCGCCCATAGGTGTATTTGTGAACTTAGGCGAAACCTCCATATGCTCTATAGCATCTGGCGACAGCCCAAGCCGAGGCTCGCACCTAAGTGTTGGCCCTTGAGCGTGTTGCCCCAACCTAACTTTACCGGCGAGGCGCCCTCTGCGCTCGCCAAAAGTCCGATAACGCTGTCATGGCCATCTGCGGCCAACAGAATATACTCTATTCGAAAAAAAAAAATAGTCTTTCATGTTTAGGGGGGTTTGCCATAATCGCCATCCTTGGCGCACTTATCACTTTATTTACATGTCAGTGTTTAATTTTAAGAATTTGACTTTTTCTAAGTGTAGGTACATTTATTGTACTTATGGAAAGAAAGAATTTTAGATTTGATTTGATTTGAATGAGAATGAATATGAATGAGAATGTTTTATTTGTAACTCAATCAACAAAAACAATAAACAATGATTTGAAAATAAAAGACAAAACAGACTAATTTTTGCCTTGAGTCACAAATCGGTCTCTGTCTCAGTATGAGGTAGTTGTAAACACGTCACAACCAACGCCTGATCTTCCGACAGAGCCGTTTGGCAGGCGGGTTGGCGATCACAGTTTTGGTGGTTGGCGATCCTTAGGGGATACCGATGTCACAATGAGTTGTCATTTTTTTCAGCGCGTTCTCAGCCTAGCTTCGGCGATGCAATCCGGGAAGAGGCTCGTCCGTCGGTGGCTGTCAAAACCACCGACGGACGAGTCAAAGTGTCAGATACATACATTTAACGCGTCTAAAAACAAAAAAATACTTTGTTTTGGTCTATACGCCACTGATAGGTCCAACTGAAAGTTTTAATTAATCATCATCAGCCTAATACAAGTTCACCACTCAGCTGGCCTCGATAACTAGTCAACAGCTGGACGCAGGTCTCTTAGCTTATTCCAGCAGTCTATCTAACCTGGGCACAGTGTTCCAACGTTTACCTAGCTGCAAAACACGTTTACCACATAACAGTACGATTCTTCGGGAGCTTAGATTATGATGGTTGGGCAGGCCTCTTTCACTTCAATAATCTCTTTGAGATAATTTGTCTTCTTTGACGATTCGTTCGATAACACTATGTCTATACCTGAGAGCTACATGAAATTTCTGAAAAGTAAATTTATATATTTTATTATTTTATGTATTATAGGTAGGTATATTTTTATATAGTTGATAGACCCTCGTTTCATCACAGTCTCGCCCGATGGAAAGCGACGATGTGGCCGACGATGTGGCCGACGATGTGGCCGACGGTGTATCACGAAGGTTTTGAAAACACCTGTTCACTCTTGTCTGGAAGAGACCAGTTATAAAATGACCCCATATTTGACTAAGTTTCATGTTCACCTCTTATGACTTGGCCATCATTATAATGTTTATTAGTAAAATGATATATAAATACAACTCTATGATGTTTTATTATTAAAACGAAATGTATGAGATTCTTAGACGAGCGGTAACTTACAATAGAGTTTACGCAAGGATAATAATTGTAAGTGTACTCCATAACAGTCGTGATGTACGACGAGTTAGATTATTCTAGCCTGCGGTTGTGAGCATGCACTGGCCACTGCAGACGAGCGATTTGATAGTCCGATTATTTATATATTTTTTTTCAATATAGGATTTATCATTCCTAAAAAATAAATTACTTAACTTAATGGTTTAGTTGAGCTACCTATAGATTGTTTGCAACAGCCTTCAGTTAGCCTAATTATTTCAACTGTAAATACTAGTTCAATTGTTTATATTATTTGATTGTAGTTTGTTTTCGCCGTTCATATTTTAATTATCATATAAGAGCAAGATTTCTCAACACAGGTATACATATATTTTACTTAAAAGGGAATCTCAATCACTTTTATATTACTGTACATTAAGTTAAATAAATATTTCGTATTTGTATTTCTGAATGAACAGGCAATATTATGGGATAGGATCACAGTAATTTCGTAAAATAATTTATAACTAAGTGTATATTGTTATCTACTAGCACTAACCTACCTCATCGGCACGTCCTCTGCTGAATATACCTTCACTAGCGGAGATTTGTCATCATAATCAAGACGTTGGGAGGCAATTGGTGATTGGATGGTGGTTAAAATAAAGAAAAGAGTTTGTTGGGTAGCATACACAATCATAGGGAAAAGTCAGCAGCTAAATAATAGATGGTAAAAACAAAATATTCTTTGGGTTTTCCAAGTAAACGTAATTGGAGCCCTAATCTAGACCCTAATTAGAGTCATCTCAATATCATGATGCTTCTTACTAAAAACATTAAAATGCAGATTTTAAGTAGAACATTTTGAAATGATGTTTACCGATTAAATATATAGTGAGTAGAGCGACTCTAGCACCCAGGCTTTTCCTTCACATTAGCAGTTATTGTAATTTTGAACGCAAGACGAACCAAGAGCTACATTACTATCTACTGAATAGCAGTACCTATGGTGACCAAAAATCGGGTTAGACTCTCTAAGGTGACCAAGTATACTCAGTTGAACGTCAAATAAAGCCTTCGTTAACAATTATTAAATGAATGAAAGTGCTAAATCATTGAAAGTACCTACATAAAGGCTTATCAAAACGACCTTTAAAAATAGACTAAGATAGATGACCCGGTATGAAACTCAAGTGTCAAAAATCCTAGTGGAAACGGTGGAAAGAGAAAATTATTTCGTTATTTATTTTATGACACTTGATATTGACACTTGACTTTTGCGCAGCGCCATCTAGTGGCTAAATACAAAGCGTCATTGTTTTTTTTAAAGATTGCTTTGAAAAGCCCTCATTGGAAGTGCGTCATGAGCTTTGGTTTTAAACAAATTAATGTTTACATCGTCGGATTGTCAAAACAGCGCTGCATCATAAATAATTAAGCTGTGTTTATGTTTTTTGTCGCCAGTCTGCAACGTCTAGTCGGCACTTTGTACCACCGTTAGCTGTTTTACAAATTGCACCACGCTATATGGATCATCAAAGTTGAATCTAAAGTTGGACACGCTACGCTACGTATTTTGTTTTGCATTCCAACTTTGTTTATTCAATCAGAATATCGGTTCAAGTACGTATGTATAGTTGCTTATGTTTACGGCTTATCATTATTGTTAACAAAGAAAATTACAATTAAATAATAGAAACAAATTAGAAATAGTATTTACTATTGAAACAATTGAACGAACTGCAGACTGTTACAAACAATCTACAGGTACATAAATAGTACGGAAAATTTTACTTTTAATCATATTACCAAGTTTAAATGTTATTAAAATTGTGCGCCCAAAAGCACATAAATGTTGACTCTAATTTTTAAATATTTTTCTGCATGTTCTCGAAATGCAGAAGATGACGTGGTTGTTACATCGCCAAAATGGACAGATCGGTTTGAAACTTTGCAACGCAAGAAATTTTAGGCCTGTAATACTTTAATAAGTTAATTTTAATTCCAGAAAACATAGATAGTAAGTCGTCTAAACGATAAAGCCCGCCTGTACTTGTCCTATGTAACATCTCTCTGTAATGTTGTTTTTCTGGTGTACAAAAAAGAATTTTTGTATTGTACTATATTTTCCTCTATAAAAGAGCAATAACTTGCATGACACACAAGCAAGGAATGCGCATTATAAATAAATAAATAATGCTGGACAATTCACACACCATTATCTACGAGTAGCCCCAAGCTAAGCAGAGCTTGTGTTATGACATGACTGATATACATAATACAATATTTACATATGTATAAATATATTTTTATTATAAGTACATAGAAAAATCGATACACTGCCCTGCGCTCGTTATCCTGAGGCACAGGTTCAACCTCTTGTAATTTAACAGTCACGGATCAAAGCAATACTGGCACTTAGAATCTGGACTTTTTTGGCAGCAATAAAACATGGTGATGGTCAATATACCTATTGGCATATTCCAGATATTTCTAGTTTTCCAGCAGGGCTAGGTTTTCACCATATATGTAGGGCCACGCTGCCGCCCACTATTGTTAAATATCTCTATAAACAGAATCGAATACCGAGAAATTTTAATTTGACAGGTGTTAGCACCGAACCTAGATGTTACGGTATTAAATTCACAGAGATGGATTCGTCAAATCGGAATAATTACATCAAATACAAGGCTGAAGAGCTCTCATGACCTAATGCGAGTACGTACCGAACGCACTAGTAGTAAAACTGAGCGGTTTGTATGGATTGGACCACCGACTGTTGCTTTTTAACCGCTCCATGCAGTTGTAAATGTGCCTATAACAAAGATTGAAAAATCTGAATCTCCGACGAGTTTGACATGTACCTACAAAGATTAATAATTATTTTTAAGGGCCTACAATACCTCACCATTGTGTGAAAAGGATAGGCTTGGGATTTCGCGTTCATATGAGCGGGACAGAGTAGAACGTCATAACCGCAAAAATAATGTTTTTGTTTTTTTACGGTAAAAATAATAGTAATTTTGAAAATCCAAAACACACACCGTCTACTTTATACTCTGATTGTTTAATGTACAAAGTATCAAGGCTTATTTTAACGTATCTATTGAATAGCGACGGTTTAAAGTACAGTTCAGAATGATCTTTGGATTTTTTTCTATGGAGAAAATTTCATGTAATCGTGTTTTCGAAACACTAGTGGTCTAGCATCAATCCTGAACTATAACATTTTAAAATCTCAAAGTAAATGCTTCAGAATTGTGGAAGATATGATCGTTGAAAATAACTGATTTCAGATAGTATCAACTCTTAACATAAAACGTTAGAATACATGCACCGACTCTTATCTAGGTAGCGAAATTAAAACCATTTTTAACAAAAAAACGACTATACTAATAAGAAACGATTTAATTGTTTGGGGACAAAGCCTAACACAAATGCACATGAACCTACGTAAAACTTATTATCTGGTTTGTAACAGAAATATAAAAAAAAACCTGTTGTTTCAAAGAACCAAATATTGACTTCGAATTACTTTAGATTTGCACTGTTTTTTTTTTAGTTCGTCTATTCATAAACTAATAATCAAATTTTTATGATACCACTCCGATATTTCTCTATACAAAATCAAAAGATCGAATCGGTCCACAACCAACGGAGAACTCTGCGAAACATAAAAAAAAAACATGCTGCTAAACATAGAATCTCTTCCTTTTTTCGAAATTGGGTAAAAAGTGACTAACTTGGCGTTTCAACCGACAGTGCGTATGAGCTCTCAGTCATATTTCAATGTAGGAATGTGCTTGCATTAATTATTTACAGCGTTTTTGGACGAATGTCTATCTTAGATGTGTTATGTATTGCTTTTTATTAAAAATGCATTTGGCAAAGGTATGTCGCAGGTATTGCTTGTGATAAATAATGTAATTTGTTGTTTCACTAAAAAATTATGTGAGTAGACATATCTACATTTACGAAACCATTTCAAGGAACTTGGTAGGCAGTTTTTTCTGAGTATGCTTCTTACTTCACAAGCACAAGGTACATAACACAATACAATACAAAACTCTTAAAAAAAAACAGAATATGAACAAGTACAATGGGCGGCCTTATCGCTTACAAGCGGATTTTTTCCTGGCACATACATACATATAACACATACACAGGCACTACATAAATAAAAACTGTACGGTAGGCATGGAACATATCACAAATAGCATGTGATTTATCATATGATTTGCATTATCATATATCGCATATGCTACCTTTCTTCATGTAGCATGTGAAAAATCACACTTAATGAAATCGCATCGTTCGCAAATAATACGGAAATCATCGTAATAACATCGACGTAGAGCGAGTGGGTATGACGACGAATCATGTTAGAACGGGCGTGTTAGAAAGAACAACCATATTTTGCTGATTCGTTGCCGCTAGGTATAATGTCAAAATGTGTACGAGTAAGAAGAGCGCAGCGCTACCTGTAGGAGCGACATTGATGATAATTTATCACGTTCTGTATGCTAAGAATGAAGTATGAATTATAATTCATACTTAATTTTTAGCATACGGAACGTATGACGGCTAGGGTAATCTTAGGTATGAAAAATCATTTGCCAGTGAAATATCACATGTGAAATCATTGTGATTTTTTTTTATAATATCATTGAATGATAATGATTTAAAAGTAGCAATTATTTCCATGCCTACTGTACGGACTCATTTGTCTGTGTTTAACGGCTTTAGGAAAGCGGTTTCTATTACTTTATGTGTAGGTGTACACGGATTTTTGGAGACTTCATCTGTTCAACGCTTTTCGGCGGTGACTGTACCTATGCAGATTTGTACTTACTTGGGTACAAACCTACATTTTGTTGCAAATGAGATCATGCATACGGAATTAAGGTCCATCGTTGATTGCTAAGAAAACGTCTCGAAATCAATTAGTGCTAGATACCTAAAACATTGCAATTGCAAATAACGACCATCTTCATTATTTTCAATGTTTTTCTGCTTGTAGGTCCTTTTAGAGTTAATTATTTAAAATGTGTATAGTTTCATTATTGGGGGCACAAAAAGGAGTGGAGGCCACACATTTTGTTGTATTTTTATAATGGGTGAATCTGGGCATTCTAAAATTGTTATTAGTAATTTTAGAGTGCCCATATTCGCCATAATGTGTAGGACAATTTACAAAGCCCAAACTACGTAACTAGACATTATGTTATGGGTACCAGATAACTTAATACACAAACTTACATTGAAAATATTTTAACGATAGGTACAGGATATCACCCAGACCCGGAGCAAATATCTGCAGATCGTAACAAGTATAACATTAACTTTGTCTTGCGGGATTCGAACCCGCAAGCTCTTCTCCGTCGCAGGCGGACCAGTCCGCTACTCCACGGAGGTTGTTATTAATCTGGGATTTTTTTAGAAAAACGTATCATTTGTATAGGTCATTTTCCATTTTGGTCCTAAACAGAAAGACAATCAACCCTTGAAAAATATATCGAACGTGTAACGATTTTTCATTTTCAACTTCACCCGTTCAAAAAAGTTTTTTCTACCTCTCTCTTTCTCTCTAGCTCTACAGCCTATCCAGTCCAGTCCTGTCCAGAGCTGGACTGGACGCAGGCCTTCCTCTGATATATGAATGGTTTATAGGTTTTTATAAGTCGGGGGGTAAACCCCCTAACCTAAAAACCTATAACATGCCTCAGGCCCAGCTGGGGAGTTATGGGCTAGCCCATAACGAATCGTAGTTCGGTAGTAGAATTGTTCTGCGTGCGTGAGGCGCTGCTGCCCGCCTCCCGGTGAAAGAATGAAAAATATATTATTATTTACCTTAAAAGTCCTTAAGTCCTTAAATAAGTAAGTACCTTAAGTCGCCTCTTACGACACCAGCGGGAAGAGTTGGGGAGAAAATGATTCTAAAAATCCTTCCCCAACTCGAAGGCTGTAAAAATTTATAATAAAATCCCAGAAAACATAAAATGTATGGAAAACAATAACATGGTCGAAACCAAACTTAAAGAGATGTTTTTACTAACTTTACGACTTTTTCAACGATACTTTTAGTGACTCGTAATATTTAGTGCATAGATAAATATTAAATAAGTGCATCTTAAGTAGAAAGTCATGACACCTGGCAAGTCTTCCATTGCAACACCCTTAATTGGTACATACTGTGAATATTGTATAAACTCACCTAATCAATAAGACCTGATTACTGTATGAATGCTATAAATAAAAATACTAAGCCGGCACCACACGGCTAAGTTTTTCCTATCTACCACAAAAATACCTATCATCTCAAAAACTTCCTTTGCGAAATGTATTTACTTTATCGTGCGTGACCTGTCCAATAGTAGCAGTATGTGCTCCATCCTATGATTAAGTATGAGAACACGGCTCAATTTGCAGGAGGCTAGGTCAACCGTTCAAATCTCAAACTTTTATATAGGTACATACTGTGGTTAGTTTGCGAAATGATATCGAGCTCATCATTCGATAGTGAAGTATCGACGTTTAGCTACTTTTCAGGATCAACCAAAAATTGTCTTACAAACTTATTTCAAAGATGATAGAGCAATTTTCTAGCCCGTGCTGAGGTTGAGGAAATTTTGTGTTACATCTTTCGGGCTTACATTTATAAGTATTTTTATGTTATTGAAATTGTTGTGTGTAGTTTTGCTTGCGAAAATCAATTTTATTCTTATTCTTTATTTAATTCTCGGAATAACTGTTAATACACATAATAATAATATCAAATACTTCGTAACTTATTTATTTCCAGTACTTCACCCCAAGATTTTATTGGTGAGATAAAAAAATAAGAAAAACATTTTTTGCGATACGTCCCTTTGAGATGATACCTTCGATATACAAGAAAATAGTAATTAGTAACGTAATAGTAATCTTTGACGTGTTAAATTGGTACACTTAAGTTGGTAATTATAGCTAAATAAATTGAGATCCTTTAAGAAATGACCTTTATTATGCGAAGATGGTTTTTTTTTCTACGTGGGTTGAATGTTAAGGTAATTATTAATTTCGTCATGATAATTAGAATATTTAGAAGTGTCAGTAGTGGGTCGAATGTGCTAGGCTTGGTAGGTAGTGGTACCTTTTGTTTTTTTATTATCCTACTAATATTATAAAGCAAAATTTGACTTGTCTAAGTGCTTATTTTGTAAGCCTAAAGAAATAAAGTTATTGATTCTGATTCTGAGTAACTCTGTCTGTCTGTTACCTTTTCACGCCTAAACGGCTGAACGGATCTTAATGAAATTTAACAGACAGGTAGATAGTATCCCGGGGACAAACATAGGGTACAATGAAAAGCGCGTGCAAAGCCGCGGGCAGCAGCTAGTAACGGAATAATTATCTAATGTCTTCATTTTATTGCAGTCAGGTCAGATTATTATAATATCAGGTAATAATTTTTGGCTTCTCTGATTGCATGGCATGTCAATTTGTGGGAGGGCGGGCGGAGCACGCAAACTAAATTTTGTTGGATCTTATAAAATAAGGTTTAATGCGGAATTGTTATTAAATGTTTTTCATCCTAATATTTTGCAATGGGTTTCTGCAAAATTATAATGAAGAAAACCGACGAGCGGTAATTCTGGCCTTTATGAAATTCTACTTTTCACCCTTGAACTTATTCAAGGGCGTAAACTGGAACAAGAAAAATCGGCGACGAGGGAATCTAAAAATTTAAAAATTAAGTTTGAGAATTACCCTATTTATTTTAGTTAGGTCAGACTCAAAGACTTTGAAGTCTTTCACTGATGTACTAGGTACTTGCACAATAGCTTGCTGATGAAATAATGTTGGCGTATTTCTATATTGCCTACCTAGAGATGAGTAAGAACCTATACAGGGTGAATTTTTTGGACGGGGCATTAAGGAGAGGTACCTTAGTCATTGAATTTGCTCCAACTCGAAAAATAACACCTAACAGGCTAAAGTTTTCTTCGTCGTTTCTTTACTTTAGTCTACATACGGAAGCGGCCGAAATAAAAAATATCAGTTTATTTCCGTATCAATGTTTAATTTTAAGAATTTGACCTTATTAAGTGTACAATTATTGTATTTCTGGAAAAAAAGAAGTTTGACTTTGACTTACAAAATGGTCTAAGGAAACTATTCATATTTAAGAATTTTCAACCCACATTCAAAAATTGAAAAAAATTATGTACCTATTGGTGCAGTTAGCGAGAAAATAGGCATTTTACACAAAAAATATGCCAGTCATTCCTCTTTTATACACTGAACAAAAACTTCTACTGGACCGTAGTACAAAAAAAACAGAAATCATAAAACTCTTTCCCATACAGTGTCAGAATGATAATAATCATCTAGTTTTCTGCATAATTTCACTCGCATTCGACGTCCATCCTTACCCTCCACCCAAAAAATCCACCCTGTATAATATTATTACAGTACTTGACGAAAGTTCGAGTTACATTCTGACGAAAGTGAAGGGGTTCAAATGGTTTAATATTATGAACAAATAAATAATTATGCCAGTCACCGCCTGACAGGCATAAAAATTTTGTTCTTAATCAAGATAAAGGAAAGATGAATCAGTACTTCGTAACCTTTCAGCCCCCTAGCATTTTGTTGTCTATACTATAATGGAGAAAATGTTATAAATTGCGTAAATTATATCGATAATAGCTGGTACGTTAGCAGTGACGAAAGCGTAATAGATCCACGATAATCCATGATAAACCCCCCTTCGTGGGAGACCATCCACTCGATGGATCGACATAAAATCAGAACGATAATCGCAAAGGCCTAAAGAAATAAACGTTATTAAAACGTTGAACCGCTTTGAACCGACTTCAAAAACGTTGCTTTTGATCCTGAGATCCAAAACATCCTACTTCAAACTACTTACCTACCTTTGTATTGTACTACTAGCTGTTCCCCGCGGTTTCACCTGCGTTAAATTCGAATTTCACTTTTCTTGTGGGATAAAAAGGTCTCTCTTCCCGTAAATCTCCCATGGGAATTTGATGTTTTACAAGGACAACAAGTATGCCCATGTTAATCTCTTTCCTTTCAACTAACTCTATGCCAAAAATCTGTTTCGATTGGTTGCGGCGATTGTGTGGTTTTCAATTGGTTATGGTGCCGTAAAGGAGAGACAAACAAACACACTTTCGCATTTATAATAGTTTGGATTACACATATTACTTGACTAAAATCGTGAGCTGGTTTCCTTTGCTCTACTTGTAAAGTAGACAATATCCATAAAATCTGTATGATTGCTACCTTCTTACGCAGATGAGTTCCGGCATGAAACGTGGAGATTCAAGGCTGATGCTAAGAGCTCATACGCATTAGCAGTCTTGCCGCGGTCGCCGCTTTGAACCGACTTCAAAATACGAGGATATTATTTCTTCGGTAGTACGCATGTTTTTTTCGCAGATTACTTACCTACGATTGTAGTCAGATTTTGATGATTATCGATATTGTATCTAGGTATGATTCTGATATATTATTGTTGAGGAATTACTACCTGCATATGTATGTATATGCTCAACAAAGCTTACAAACCATGTAAATTATTCAGTATTAAATTTTCTTCATGTGCACAAGTGTGTGTTTAAAAATAAGCTGAAGAGTTTACTGATATCAAAATGTTATTATAATATAAATGTTTTTATTAGATAAGGATATAAAAATTGATTGGTTGTTAATAGGTACCAAGTTTATTTTATAAACTTTTCAGTAATTATTTTAATAATAATCATCATCATCATTACCAGCCCATACACGTCCACTGCTGTACACAAGCCTCCCCCGCACGACGCCACAAATAGCGGTCCTGAGCCACCTCCATCCATCGACTCCCTGCGACCGCTACGATGTCGTCGGTCCATCGAGTGGATGGTCTCCCATGTAGGGGGGGATTTGCCTTTATTTTTTTAATAATTTCTTTTAATATACATATGTATTTGATTAGTAATTAATTAGAAAACCACTGACCTATATTTGCATGCCCTAGATTAAGGTAGAACATGTTGTGCTTCTATAATACTCTACACCTCTATGACTCATGTTCGCAAATAAAAGATTATGAAATACAAGTGCACTCTCTATTCCTTCACTCTAATAATCCGATGGGACGGCTGACCGGTACGGAGACAGAAGGCCAACAATCAACTCAAGTGCTTTCTGAGGCACGGGGGTGAAGCTCTCCCAATTATCTGACGCCGCGACGCTCTGGCCAGAACGCAACGGGCAAACGTGTTGAGGAGGAATTCTGGATTTAAAAATTAAATTTCTAGTTTTTCTACTTATGAGGGAATTGTCAAAGGGGAAAGTGCAGCTTTCCCCCACATTTTTCTAGCACAGAACTTGAGTGACATAGAAAAATTATCTTTTATAATCTTAGTTTTTCTCCTTAAGGGGGAATTGTCAAGGGGGAAACTCCAGCTTTCCCCATTTTTACCTATTTAGTTTGTTGATATTGTAATTGGTATTATTATTTTTATTTTATATACATTATTTAAATTATAATTTTATTATTATAATTTCATAAAGTATTCATAAAAATTATTTCTTGACCTGTAAAACTCTTACCAATAAATTGATTATTCTGATTATTTTTCCAGCCCAGAACTTGAATAACTTATATTCTATAATCTAACATTCCTATCTACATACGTAAAGCCTATCGTGCTATTTATCATTACACTGGCATTATTTCCAATATTTACGTCATTTACATGTTGCAAATAGACTCGACTGAAGCGCGTGAACAATGTTAATGGTCCAATAACAAATGATTGCATAGGGTTAGCATGTATTTAGAGCATATTTTATTTGATGACCAATGTGGTGCGGCGGACGAAGGTCCGCCTGCACAGGAAGTTATGGTTTCGATTCCCGCCTTGGGACAAATGTTAGTATCTGTATCGGCAAATAGACTCGACTGAAGCGCATGAACAATGTTAATGGTCCAATAACAGATGATTGCATAGGCTTAGCATGTATTTAGAGCATAAGATTTTATTTGATGAACGATGTGGCGCGGCGGGTGAATGTCCGGCTGCACAGGAGGTTGTGGGTTCGATTCCCGCCTTGGCACAAATATATATCGCCAATAGATGTCAGGAAGAGTCATATTTTTCAGTTTATTTATCTACGAACAAAAACAATGGACTGAATTATGTCTTTGGCCTTGTTTATGGGTTCATCTGAAAACTTTCTTCCCCCATTGTGACGTCATATCCGAATGTATGCAGTAAATAAAAAAAAAGCTGTCATACATGATAGATCATAGTGATAGATGAAGGCTTTGTAGCGTCGAAATCTTGTCTATGGGAGTGCCCTATCGTAAAGTCGATTATCGAAAACACGAAGTAACAACATTTTCTAAAAATGAATCCTAGATAGATCGATTTATCGCCCCCGAAAACCCCTGTATACAAAATTTCATGAAAATCGTTGAAGCCGTTTCCAAGATTCTGATTATATAATATACATACGTATATATATATATATATATATATATGTATATATATATACAAGAATTGCTCGTTTAAAGGAATAAGATATGATGGATGACTGATGTGCCGCGGCGGGTGAAGGTCAAACGATGCGATGTCACAGATCTGTCGATACTGGGCGCCTAGAGTACTCTAATTCTTTTCATCCACAGTTGTGAAGTCACATCATCAGCCCGTATACGTCCACTGCTAAACATAGGCCTCCCCCAAACGACGACACCACGAATAGCGGTCCTCAGCCGCCTCCATCAAACGACTCCCTGCGACCGCTACGATGTCGTCGGCCCATCGAGTGGGAGGTCTTCCGACACTCGGTTTTGCATTGCATCACGGTCACCACTCACCACTCGAGAACCTTCTACGAGCTATATGGCCTACCCATCGCCTCTTCGGCCTGCAAATTCTGAGAGCTATGTCGGTAACTTTGGTTCTTCTCGGATACGGAACGGATTTCCGTATTCCTGATTCCGTATTTCCGTATGTCCGATTTCCGTATTCCTGCATAGCACCAGTTGTGAAGTACAACCGCAAAACTCAACGTGTTAGCTACTGTCGCTTATGTACGAAAGGCCTTTATGAGACGAATTTAATAATTCTGAATTTTTTGTAATTTTTCTTGTAAACAGGAGCCAAAATTTCAGTTTCAAGTCGAATGAAAGATATCATCACGCTAAATTGAAAAAGCAGCTCGACTTCGTACTAAATTTCTGTTTTCGTTCGATTTTTGTATCGATCGAACAAAACGAAATTTCGTAATGAATGTAGTACGCAAAATAAAGGAGTATCGCGCCATGATTCAGTAATTTACTTAAACGAGACGTAATGTCCAATCGCAGCGAGCATGATACGTTACGTTGTCTTGATGGGTACACACGTACGTACTGAATCTTCGATAAACGATCTCGAGCAAGTACGAACATGTGTATCATGCAAGTCTCAAGACAAATGCTCGAAACCAAGCAAAATGTTCGATTCGAACATGCACAATTCATGCTCGATGTTCGAACAAATCTGAATGTAGCTGCGTGGAGACGGATAACTATCATCCGTCTCGTTGCTCATTGCGAGTGCCTTCTTTCCCCGTACTGACTGCACTTCCACTCGCTGTGTAATTACAACAAGCAGCGTAATGTAACATACGTTACATTACGCCCCGTAACGCCGGTCAGTACTCATCCTTAGCATCCTCTTGTCGTCTCGTCAGTCAGTCCTCGTATATTTGCTACTTCATCGAACTTTCAAAATGGGATCGTTCAAGGATGGTCACTTAGGAATTTCAATTCGTTTTAATTAGTATTAAACTACCGTGTCTGTCCGGATTGTGTCAGTGGTATAAACTTAACAATTAACGAATGTACATAGCTATGTTCCATTTTATTTATTCGTTAGCAGCTTATCAGTTGTCAAAGCGACGTGAAATTATGTATTCCCAAAGATTTATATCGTTAGATAGGCCCTTACCGTAGTGAGACCGCGCCCGTTTTGGTGCCATATGAAATGAGATAGCTCGCTCATTTGGAATCAGTGTACATCTAAACACAGTGTCAGCCGGACGTGCTGTAACATTGCCATTTTTTGTTGAAAAGTGTCACAAAATGCCATCGTGCGCATTTCGAAAATGAAACTATAATTCTAAACATACAAATAAAGACAAAAGCGTTACATTTCACTCTAAGGTATTGCGATATAATTAAATAACTATTATTTTTCTTTCCGTTTCCGCTGTTGCGTTGTGACCGCACTACAAAGTAACATTACCAGCTAATCTGTGGTACAAACAAGATTGCACACTTTTTAGACTTTTAGATTTCAGGGCATGATAGGACCTTTATTTTTTCACAAAAATGTGTGCAGTATGATTGCACACAATATGGTTATAATAACAGTTAGGTAAGTGGTTAAGTTTACTGGCAAAAACACAATTTTTAACTACTTATTAGTGTGCGTGCGTCGGCATTTCGTTCAAGGACAACGGGACCACGGTTTTTGGTGCCAGGGCATATCTAACGATATAAATCTTTGTGTAATCCTACTTCCTAGTAACTATCCTACTAATATTATAAATGTGAAAGTTTGTATGGATGAATGTATGGATATTTGTTACTCTTTCACGCAAAAACTACTGAACCGATTAGGCTGAAATTTGGTATGGGTATAGTTTGGGACCTGGAATAACAAATAGGCTATTTATTATCCCGATAAAATGTGGGCGAAGGCGCGGGCAGCAGCTAGTCAAAAATATATACAGCCTAATTGAGATCATCCCAGGAAAAAGATCACAGCGTCCCAAATTTTTCAGCTTTTTGAACCAAAACACCATCGGCCAAATATTCATTTTCATTTTGGCCAAACGAAGGTTTTTTGACTATAAAAATATTTTTTTTTATTGATTTTTGCGCGGCCATTAGAGTTCCAAAACGATTTTTGGTGCCATTACGTCTGTTCTTAGGAAATCAGAAGAATGCAAGTAAAACGGTCACGAAGGTATTATTTAGGGCTAACTTCTAGTACCAATATCCCTTGATTCCAATCTTCATCATCATTATGAGCCTATGTTTGTCCACTGCTGGACATGGTCGTCCTGGAGCGACATACATAGCAACTTGTTTTCAGCTTTCCCTATTCAACTTCTGCCTGCAGTCTTCGCAGGTGATCGTCCCACCTGGCCAGAGGGTGTCCTAAACTACGTTTGCCGAGTCGCAGTCTCCACTCAAGAACACGATCATTTCAATGAATGATGACGATGTCCTCCTAGCCGATGTTCGGCCAAGGCGGCGCCAGTCTCAACGGAGCCTAGCCAGGTGCACAGAACATATTATAGTGCACAAGTGTCTGTGCAAACACAGATAGTGCATCTGTGTTTGCACATACACCCTATTCCCTCACCTCTCATAATCCAATGGGACGGCAGACCGAAACAACCGGAGAGAGGTCAGGCGCAGGACCAACGGCTTAATGTGCTTGAATGAATGAATATAATTATGTAATTAATTCAGTACTAAAGGAGAGTGTAGAATAGTTTAGCTCTAAGGTCAGGCACAACTCGCTCGTCTGCTCTTATAATGATGTCTCGTTATGCCATTATAGGCAAGTAACGACATCGTTTACAGATTTTAAGGTCATTGTCCACTTGCGTTTTTAAGTTACTTAATAAATTACATTATGGGAGAATAAATACCGCTAAACGTGGGTACGCCATCTGTTGTGGGGCCTTACTGACGTTTCGGACACCATATCTTCGGACACTTTGTCCGAACTGACATTATTTTTATTGTGGTATACAAGCTTTTTGTAAGATTTTTGAGCATTGTTGAGTTCAAATTATTTTTCTTTATTGATTACGTTAGTGGGTTATCCTAACGTCACTCGTGAGACGTTCCTGTTCCCAAAGTTCCCAAAATCCCCGGTCCAAATATAAATATGTTTAACGTCAGATAAAGCAAGCAATGTGATCGCTCAGCGACAAAAAGCCTTTTGTTTACTGTTTTTTACCTACTTGAAAAAAAGAAGGAAGTTATATTAGTTTGTATGAGTTTTTTATGTAGGTATGTCCGTCGATTTCTCCGTCATATATCGATCGATTTTATTAATTCATTTGCAGTTGTATAGAAAATTATTTCGAAGTGGTCCTATAATTTTTTTACTTCCGAGGGATTTGTATTTATCCCGCAAAACTTAAAAAAACAGTTTAGAGCTCAGGTATTCGAAGTCGGATTTTTGTTTTTTTTTTTCAAAACAATCATTTATATATGTATTTATAAACAACACATTTATAAATGTCTATAAAGTTGCGAGATCATTTCAGCTTTATTTCAGTCGATAGGATATTTGTTCAGGGTAATCTGGTCGTTTTCTATGTATAATAAAAATATCTATTTATGTAATATATTCTATTATGTTTATCAGTTATCTAGTACCCATAACACAAGCTCTGCTTATCTTGGAGCTAGATAATGCTGTGTGAATTGTCCAGCATTATTTATTTATTGTTATTTATTATCTACATACATACACCTGTCTTTGCACGTTCAAATCCATATATAATTTTTTTATGTTTACAGTATAATATAGCATGAACAGTATAAAAATCAGTTTTACGACTTCAAATTGCATAGAAAATTGTAAAGTTCATATTAATATTTTCCAAATCTCGAATCGATTGTTTTC
Source organism: Eupithecia insigniata (assembly GCA_947859395.1). Lineage (NCBI taxonomy): Eukaryota > Metazoa > Arthropoda > Insecta > Lepidoptera > Geometridae > Eupithecia > Eupithecia insigniata. Next base: position 4,008,215 of record OX402009.1, on the reverse strand, counting down.
ATGGGGTCATGGGCGAATTAGTGCGATTGCAGTATGAAGGGTCTGTTGCAAGTAATAGGGTTTTTGGAGATTCGACACGATATCTATTTGAAATCGATTATCAAATGGTATATGGTATCTTTATTGACAAAGAAAAACCAATTAAATTATTACTATACTGGCACTCTATTGGATCCCGTACTTAACTTTCCGTATAGCAACATGTCTTCGGTTGGGTGCAAGGTGTTGCGCGCCTCATCAATGCCAGTGCGGTACTGTTGTCGAACCGCTTGGTCATCACGGATTATCGTGTACTAGGGCTGCCGGTCGGATATCTCGCCATGCTAGTCTTAACGACATCATCCGGCGGGCCTAAGTCACCGCTAGCGTACCAGCTATTCTCGAACCGAATGGTCTGTTGCGTGACGATGGTAAGAGGCTCGAAGGCATGACTTTAGTCCCGTGGGAGCTGGGGAGGTCTATTGTGTAGGAGGCTACATGCGTCGATACACTTGCGCCTTTCCATCTTTCAAGGACATCCGTGAGGGCTGGTTCGGCGGCAGATTTGGCCGAGGATCTCAAGAGGCGCAAATATGCAGGTCTCGACAGAGCCTACGCATTTGCTCCCCTTGGAGTCGAGACCCTAGGTCCGTGGGGTACCGAGGCTCTCCGGGTTTTCAAAAAATTATCTGAGCGCCTGGTCGAAGCGACGCGTGACCCGAGAGCTGGTGAGTATCTGGCGCAGCGCATTAGCATTGCCATACAGCGGGGCAATGCAGCCAGCGTCTTGGGGACGCTTTCGACTGGTATTGATATGGACCAGTTGAGCTATCTGTAGATTATTTGCAACATTCTGCAGTTAGCTCAATTGTTTCAATTGTAAATACTAGTTTAATTTGTTTATATTATTTGATTGTTATTTTCTTTGTTAATAAAGATTTAATTTCTATTTTATTGTACCCCAAATGTATATGTACCTTATTTAACAGTAGCTGCTGCTCGCGGCATCGCACGCGCTTTTCATGTACCCTATGTCTGTCCCTGGAATACTATTTACATTCCTGTCAAATTTCATTAACATCTGTTCAGCCGTTTAGGCGTGAAAAAGTAATAGACAGAGTTACTTTCAAATTTAAATATTACTAGCTGCTGTCCGCGCCTTCGCCCGCGTTATATCCGGATAAAAAATAGCAAATATGTTATTCTAGGTCCCAAACTATACCCATACCAAATTTCAGCCTAATTGGTTTAGTAGTTTTTGCGTGAAAGAGTATATCCATGGTTTCATAGTTTTTGGCACAAAAAAATGCTTGGTAAACTTAGCAATCTTAATATTAATGTAGACGGGGAGCTTGTTGAGCGTGTTGATGAAGCCAAGTACCTTGGGTTAAAAATTGACAGTCACCTACGTTTTGAATCCCATATTGCTGAAACAGTGCGTCAATCACTTTTTCGCCTTAAGCTCCTTTATAAGATTCGTCCTTACTTAAGTGAAGACGTTCGAATAATGATCTGTGAATCCCTAGTTTTGTCCCGTCTATATTACTGTGACACTGTGTATGGCCCTTGTCTTCAAAGTCGAACTAATAATCTTATCCAACATGTGCAGAATGCTTGCGCGCGTTATTGCTTCCATGTTCCCCCCCGCACATAACCCCCTTCCTTATTTCCTCAAACCTTTTGAAAATGAAAGAGCGTAGGGAATTACATCTTGCTACTCTTCTTTTTGGCTTAATTGTAAATAAATCTACCCCCCTACCTCTACTCCAAACTTAATTGGGCTAGTGATTTTAATCGTTACCCTAAGCGAACTTGTTCTCACCGAATTTTTCTTACACCCAGGCATAAGTCTGTGGCCTTCAGAGGGTCCTTTCGATTTGCGGCAAGTCATTGTTGGAATGTGCTGTTGCCTCTTTTACTCCGCTCAGCACAATTTAAAAAAGAACTTTTAAGGCGGCAGAAATCCTGAAAGCCCAATCTCACCTTGTTCCCTTCCACTGCTACTCATCAATCCACTCCTCACTCGCTTCCAGTCTATTTTATTGTTCTCCATTCTCTGCCATGACGTACATACCTATGTAGGTACCGGTATTTTGTGCTTGCTTATTCTTGTTTGTAACGGTAATTATTACTCTTGTTTTTTAAACCACAACGTATATTATTTACCATGTAGACGAAATATCGAACAAAACAGAACAAAACTGAAATGTTGATGTGATGACGTGCCACGTTGCGCCGAGTCACAAGTTTTCATTTAATTATAACCTCTCTCCATCTTGACATTGACATAGTAGTAATTTCTGACAGTAGCATAATTTATTCGGAACAGAGGGGCAAGTCTGGCAAGGCGTGATCGTGGCGTCGACGCCACGATCACGTCTCGACTGTTGGTAGTCCGGTAGCTATCGTGGACGTGTCGAGTAGCTATCGAGCAGAGACGTAAGGAAAAGGTTCATATCTGAAACGCACCTCATTTACGAACCCCAGATGTTCAACACCTGACGACTCAAAGGCTGGAATGAGACATTTACTTGCTTATTTTATTGTATAACAAAATCAATTGCCTCAAATTCTTAGTTTTTTATTATATCGGTTTTCCTACATGTTATAATAACAAAATAAATAAGCGATTTTTGCGCCATTTTTGGGTAAAATAAAGAACTTCACGGTCTATGAACCTAGTAGGTAGTTGTAGTTGCATTACTAATAGATGGCGTTAGAGTCGCGATTCTTCAAAAATATTATTTGCGCCTTATTTCACATGCTTACGTATTATTTATCACTTTATAACAAAGAACACTCCGACAAAAGTAAGGTACATACCACAAATCGATTTATCACTAAACATGGGTCACAGGTAGGTAGTGTAGGTATTTGTTTAGGTACCAATGTAGTAACCTAAGAATTCTTAAAAAATGTGTTTTAGCTACTGTTATGATGACAAAAATAAAAATCTAAGTAATAAAACAGTCTATTGTAATTAAGGTAGGCATGGATCATGTGTCCACCATGTAAGATTGTAGCATCTACGAGTTATTTTAAAGCTAATTCAACAAACTCTAAAATAAGGTAATTCTTAGAAAACTAGCAACGTTAAAATAATGCAAAAATAAAAAAGATAATATATTATGTATACTAAATCTTAATTTGAAATCAAGCGTAGCAATTTATGTTCTCATTTTTACTATGAAAAATCCAACATTTTACAAAATATTATTTTGTGATTGACCATAGAGAAAAAATATTTTCACGTCAATTCTTGCTCTTAAAAATATGATAAGCATTTTGAGATATTATTTATACCTCTAAACGGTTTTATACTATTTTAAAAATAAAAATGTAAATCTTTACGTTAGTAACGTCAGTATCACCCGGACTCGCAATTCTGTCATTTTCCTAGAGATTTGGACGTCTCCTCACGTTAGTAACGTGAAGCGATCGAAAGCGTAGTTCCACGTACGCACGATAGAGGCGCTGTACCAAATTGTATGGACAAGGAGACGTCACGATCACGTCTCGTTACCAAATTCCGGCCAGACTCACGCTACAGCTCCTTCGTAGCACTTTATTTCTGGCACTTTCCAACTTTGTAAAACTTTTTAAAATCATATTGTAACTTATAATGTTCAGAGTTCCTCGTGTCACCAAGACTGGGTCAGTCTGAAACACCAGCGCTGTTTTGTACCCTGGTACAAAACAGCGCTGGCAGCATAAAGCTGAGAGTGATCTATTTTGGCTCACCTTGGCAGCACTACCTACTTGAGACTTACCTACGTGTAGGTAGGTAGGTACCTACTCTTACCCAGAGTTTAAAATTTTATTTTTATGCTTAAGTGTACTTTTGTAATATTTGATGTTTCTTTCTTTTTAAATTGTTTGTATGTTTTACCTACCTAAAAATATGTACCTATGTTATTGATAAGTATACTTTACTGATACCTACCTACTACAATGTCTATGTTTGTTTTTTTGTATTGTGCTGTCTATATTTGTGAACCAAATAAACAATCTATCCATCCATACATCCATCCATACATCCATCCTTACAAACTTTGACATTTATAATATTAGTAGGATAGGATAAGTAGGATCATTAGGAATATACGGCATAAAACCATCCATCCATACGAGCATACCATATTCATAATCACCCGCAAGCATTCATTCACATGTCTAATCTAGGCATTGCTCAAATCATTTCCAGTTTAGGGCATAATTGAGATCCACTCAGGCCTGGTCTGATTTGAATGATTCTGTTTATGGACCGAAGATGAAGCTAATCGGGTCTGTAATAATGTTGCAATTTTATCAAAAGCTGTTGAGGCGCCATACCCACAATTTGCATTGGACTGGCTAAACTAAATTTACCGTAAAGATATTAATATGAAATCTAGAACTGCCGTGTACCTGTATCGTTAATAGCTTTTAAATATGTATTGATCAGCTTCATGTTACAGTTTCTTCTAAATCTTTATCGCCTTTCTTTGTTGCGTTTGTTGTTTATTTTTGCTCTAGCTGATAGTGTTATTTTTAAGGGCATCTGGTGTCAAAGTGGGATTTTGACAGTTTTGTATAATCATTAAACCACAGATATTTTTTTCTCCTAAATCTATGCATTAAACTTTCTTTTTACTAATTGTAAGTAACAAGTCTTGATCGCGGTAATCAGAAGTGACATTGAAAATGACAACAACGCAAGTCCCGCTCTTATTGCCCGGCTACACGCTCAAATATTTGTGTATACATGATTGCACAAACCAGTTTGCGCAAGCAAGCTGAGCCCGGCCACAGACTCCATCTTGCTTGTGCAAACTGTGTTTGTACAATCATGCATGCACAAATGTTTGAGCGTGTAGCCGCGCTATTACTCCCGCTACTCAACAAAAACACATCCTAAGTACTATCATCATCAATCAGCCCACACGCATCCACAGCTGGACATAGGCCTCCACCATACGATGCCACAAATAGCGTTCCAGAGTCCCCTCGATCAATTGGCTCCCTGCGACCGCTACAATGTCGTTGGTCCATCGAGTAGCTGATCTCCTGACACTCTGCTTCACGATGCATTCCCAATTTCCCATGTAGGTACTGTTATTATTGGTATACCTAAAAGATTCCAGTTCCATGAGTAAGCATACAAAATCGGTTCTAGACTGCCAAAGGGCGGTTGTGGAATGTAGTAAGTCTAGCCTAAGGCTAGTGTTGCAGAGAATAATAATTCACGCCAGCTTGATACGTAGTCTTCATACATTAAATACCTAGTTCTGAAGTTACACTGTATCATCATCATCATCATATCAGCCCAAACACGTCCACTGCTGGGCATAGGCTTCCCCCATACGACGCCACAAATAGCGGTCCTAAGCCGCCTCCATCCATCGACTCCGTGCGACCGCAACGATGTCGTCGGTCCATCGAGTGGATAGTCTCTCATCTAGTATTTGGGGATTTGCCATAATCACCACGCTTGGCAGGCAGATTGGTGATCGCAGTGTTGGTGTTGAAAAATACTCAGAAGGAAGATGCTGCCCTTCCTCTGGTAGGTTCCCTTAGTCGGCTCTTACGACATCCACGGGTTGAGTTGGAGGGGTCGATATTCGTACGCCGTGGCCCCACGGCCATACACTGTATGTCAAATATCAATATCAAGTTTGTGCCTTTTAAATTTTTCTGCGTTTAACAATGAATAAAACTATCGGAAAAATAATTTGGCGCAAATAGTGAACAATTTTTTATGAACCCACTATACAACCAACTTTGATTTAATTGTATTTTGTAAAAGGTTGATTAATAGCCCAAACTCTTTAATTTTCCTAAATGCTTCAAAAGTACCAATGCGTCGAAGTTGCCACAAAAGCTTTATAAAGCAATTTCAATGAACATTCTCGAACAATCAACAAGTAAAACTGGGTGTCTACTCAGCAAAACCGTATCGAAAGTATCTTCATTCAAGAAACCATTGACATTCGAACGAATGTACATCCAAGGTCAAATTCTAGACGTACAATGATATATAAAGACCACAAGGTCTGTTTTTGGTAAACAACTGAATTTTTTACTCCATCGGGCGCGGATTATCAACATTTTTCAATGGAACTTTTGTCCGCCCCGCAGCACGAAATTTCGTTGTAATCTGTGTAATATTTGCTTCTACTGTCCACTGAAAATATATACAACAAATACAATCACTGCATAAAAGAGCTATACACTGGAAGACTCCAAAGTTTGTGGTTTGGCCACAGAATTAGGAATAATTCCCAATTCTGTGGGTTTGGCAAACTCGCAGAAACTGCGACCACACTTCCAATGCCGCTAAACCTGCTCCACTCCAGAAGGCGCTGAACTGAAAATGATGATGATGATGATAATGAACTGAACTGATTGATATGCATTTGTACATTTTGTAAATGTGCACTTGTACTTGAAACTAGTTGTTTTTTGTATTAAGTATACTTACTTATGCAAATATATTTAATGAACGACGACGTTCCGATTTTCATTGTGCTTGATGGTAAGTAATGATGTGGCCGACGATGTATAGATGAAGGTCTAGAAGTCACCTATAACTACACTCCTATCTTGAAGAGACCCAGTTACAGCTCACCGGAAAAACAAAACCAGGTACTGAGTATGAAATCTCATCGATACGAATCAAAAAGGTGAAAGAACCGCTCAAGACGAGTGGAAGGAATATCGCTATCAATTTGCGGAGTATCGCACAGGATAGTTCAAATATTTATGAAGACACTGTACAGTGCACGAACTAATGAATTGATTTCAGTCTATTGACACACCTATGTCGCAAGAGAGTTTATGAGTAGGTAGTAATTCCGCTCTCTAGGAGTAGGTAGGGTATGACCATCTTACCATTAAGTGCACCCGTAAAGTAATTAAGCTCGGAACCTAATTAAAATTGAACTGATATATTTGTTATATTGAAAAGTGCGCAATTTATATGTGAGTAACTTAAAACTATGCAGTAAGAAGCAAGTAATGAAATCCAAAACGCAGCAAGAACTTTGCAATTTTTCTAATGGATGGCGCAATTGCAGAAGAGTCAATATTATACGATTATCATAATTTACAGAATGTTGCCCATAGTACTGCTTATTGGTGAACACTATAAACTAGCTATTGCTCGCGCCTTCGGTCTTTTCCGGGAAAAGTAGCCTATCTAATTAGGTTACCCCTAGGATACCGTACCTCCCGGCCAAATTTCATTAACATCCGTTCAGCAGTTGAGGTGTACAAAGGGAAAAGACAAAGAATTACTTGCGAATTTATATAATTATATGGTTGGAATAATAGGCGAGCGTATAGAGACGAAAAAGATTATATTTTATAAATACTCGATTTTCCCAAACTTTGAGTTTTCGAATAAAATGTGAATCGATAGATTTCATAATCATTGTTTTTATTTGTGTAGAATGACCAGACTTCTTCGGATCCCACAAAAAAATTCAAACCTCAAAGTATAACTATACTAAATCGGCTCCATTGCTGAAGGCTATAAAGTCAATCAATTCAATAAATATAAAAGTCCATGTCAATTATGAAAAATGATACAATTTCCGTTATTTCATTGATGAGTCAATCACCACGTCAAAATCCGAGATCAAACTTCAGATAATTCTAAAATGCGATTACAAAATTAACAATGGGTAATGAATTGTGATGCCCTTTTAACTGATGTTACTTTGCAAATAACTTAGAGCATAAAAAATGTTTCAAAATAGCCGGCGTGGAAACATACGGGAAGATGTTACGACGCTATGACGGCAGGTTGAGTGGATGATTGATGACTTTCTTCTTGGGTGGTATTTAGCTCAAACAAAGTATGTTAGTTGCTCATCTAATCAATTTAGAACGTTACACGTTTAAAACAGGTATAGGGTACCTATAAATATAGAATAATAATAATCCGCTGGGGAGTAAAGGTTCTCGAGTGGCGACCGCGATGCAATGCGGAGTGTGGGAAGACCTCCCACTCGATGGACCGACGACATCGTAGCGGTCGCAGGGAGTCGTTGGATGGAGGCGGCTCAGGACCGCTATTCGTGGCGTCGTTTGGGGGAGGCCTATGTTCAGCATTGGACGTGTACGGGCCGATGATGATGATGAAATATAGAATTAATCGTATTAATCTTAGATATATGGTGTTTCACCAAAATAGTACCTATAAGAGCATGGCTTCAATGGCTCCCGTTGCAGTAGTGGTTCTTTATTGTTTATTGATGACGATCAAGCATTTGACTAGTGAAGATGTGGCCTAAGATGGAGCACGTTTTCCCAGAAGAAACTTATTCACCCTGATTTGAAGACTCCGCGATTTTACTCTAACGGGAAAACAGACGCAGGAAGCGCGATTATCTACACTATAACATAATAAAGTGCACTTCTCTGTTTCCTAACCGCTAAGTAGTTCACCGTTCCCGCGCGATTGTTTGTCCACTTGTGGAAGGAGTAGTAAACGAATACGTATTGGTGAGCCTTAGTTCAGAAAATATGATACTAATATTTGAAATGCAAAAGTTTGGATGTTAAGATGTGAGGATGGATGTTTGTCACTTGCTCACGCCAAAAGTACTAAACGGCTGACATAGTCATTCTTCTAGGCCTGGAATACGTTTTATCCCATAAATCAATTCCCGTGGGATATAAATAGCTTTTAAATGTTTCCATAGAAACAACGCGTGTCAAACCGCGGGTTGTAGCTAGTATTGTTATTAAATAACATAGCCCTCGTCCTTCGGTGGTCGGGTAAAAATATTGCTAGTGCGTTATACCCATCCGTGTGTTTACAGTTGAACTGCGATTATCTCCACTATAGCATAATATAGTGCTCTTCTCTGTTTCCTAACCGCAAAGTAGTTCACTGTTCCCGCGCTTTACTGTTCAATGGACGATGTAAATCAATTTGAAAAGTTCATCTTTGATCTTTCTCCAAATAAATAAGGGCTATGGTCTATCTGGAATGTTGCGGATTGCAGGTTTGATTCTCACCTTGGGACAAATGTTTGTACGATCAGCAGATATAAAGTAACGGCTGTTCTGGGTGTTTTCTATCCTACTAATATTATAAATGTCAAAGTTTGTATGGATGTATGGATATTTGTTACTCTCTCACGCCAAAACTACTGAACCGATTAGGCTGAACTTTGGTAAGGGTATAGTTTGAGACATGGAATAACATATAGGCTATTTTTTATCCCGATAAAGCGCGAATGAAGGCGCGGGCAGCAGCTAGAGTTTAATAAAAAATATTATCTGTGTTGCTTTCATAAATACTTTATTTCTGTTATTTCTGTATGCTGATTCAGGTACATCGCGTTGTCTCATATTTTTGGGGCAACAAAGCACACAAAAGCTTTTATGAAACTTGTAGGTATTTATTACTACTACAAGCTTATATTCTACTTTCCCTGTTAGTTTGTTTGGCATAAATAATGCAACTGAATTTTAGACTAGTTATCCTCAACCGATTGAGCTGAAATTTGGCATACTGATGTAGGTTCAGTGACAAAGCAATATCATGGTAACATCGAGCTGGTCTGATGATGGAGATCGAAGGTGGACATAAGAAAGATTTATTGATTTACTGAGCAATGTCTATGCCTACTCTCCATCCTTTCAACTAACTCTATGCCAAAAATCAAGTAGATTATGGTTGCTTAGTTAGGGCGTGAAGGAAGGACCAACAAACACACTTTTCACAATCATAATATTAGTTAGGATTTGATTTAAAAAAAAATAGTGTATTCTGTGAACTGATTCAGATTCTGAGTAGAGTCTTAAAAATATAAAGCAGTAATCGCGTAAAAGGTTTTGAATTAGATTTCTTCGCTGCTAAATAAAATCCAGTTTAAAATAAATCCAAGTCTACATTCATAAAAAAAAAAAATTACATAAAAACACCAGCATACGAATATATATTTTCATCAAGTATCAAGAAAAGATTTGGCCCCTGCGAGCTAAGGAAAGCACTCGTCCGCGAAAATAAATGCCTGCAGCTAAATTTAAAAATTTCTCCTCATGGTTTTGACCTAGATAAACCCACAATCAAAGCCGAAACTTTAAAATATTCTTTACTTTAATAGATACAATTGATATATATTCTATTATTTATTTATTATTATTTAAGCTTTTTATTGCTAAACATTTACAATAGCAGATTTACACTTTTCATATTAAATTTCTTTATATTTTTTGCGTGTCCTGTGACACATAAGCCTCTTCCAGCCTCTTGCATTGTTCTCTGCTGCGTGCCGTTCGATTGACTATAATTAGTAAAAGTCTAATTCCTAAAATTTAAATTGACATGGAAATAAAGTGATATTTCTTTAAAAAAATCCCTTCGATACGTACTTAAAGTAAAGTAAAGAAGCGACGAAGAAACCTTAACACCTCAACTCAATCCATACCAATCCATCGAAAAAAGCGCTACATATTCGCAAGTCCGCAACCAAGGAAGAGTAACCTTCCCAATCGGCCCTGATACGGATTTCAGAGCACCGCGATGCACCTATATAACCTCAGGTCGACTTAGCACATCACAGTCACACGCAGCTACTTGCAAGAGTTACCTGTTTTAGTTAATACACTATTTTAAAATTACAAACATGAAACTGGTAAGTGTGTGGGACCACAGTGGACTTATCATCCTGGGATTAGTTTTCTTGGAGCAAAACAGCTTCAAGTTTAAAAAATCCAAAAATGTTTATAAGTGGCGTTGTTTTAGGGGTGGAAACCTTCCCAGTTAGTGACTTCGTAGATTAAGAATTTACAGTAATATGGGAAAAATCCTATCAGATCACCCTAGTTTGATTAAATGATGACTAACGTTGCAAAAAAAAAAAGATAATTAGCAATAACTCTCCTTCAGTTGCACAAAGGATCTCTGTTCCAGGTTTACCTGGTTCATTATTTGATTTAATAGTTTTCATAAATATTATCACTACAAAAATAACTTATACGTCAGTAATAGGAAAAGCTCATCAGCATATGGGAAACAGTCTAAGTCCTTTGAACAGTAAAAGAAGGACCTTAATTTAAATTTTCAGAAATTTCAAAAAAAAAAATAACTAAACCACTCAGTCTTTCCAACATCATTTGTATTTATAAATACCTATAGAATGATGGACAAACCCTTTTCTAGTGCATAAAGGTCGTCTTCATCGTGTCCATTGATCAAATAAGGTCTTTACCTACCTAACACAATTCCATTTAATTGACTTTACAAATAACTATTTTAAAATGTTGCTATCTCAACACCTTAATTTGTCGAAAAAGATGTATGTTCTATTACACAAAATACAATACATGTAATGTTTCAGCGAATTACTTGACTGTCACTAATGATTCTGTGAAATTCCTACATTAACGTTACCCATGTGAATAACATCCATCAAATATTATATCCTATTGACTATAGTGGTTTCCAATATTATAGGTATCTCTGATGACAACCTACCTAGTCTTTCAAAAGATCTCGCAAAGTAGGTAACCATCGTGAAAAAAAAAACCCTTACTTGCTATTATTAATGTGCACAGTTTTGGAATATAGTATCAGGTTTTTGCTCTGCTCAAGAAGACAAATTTAAAAACAAATTTCCATCTCTTCCATGCTAATTTTCTTCTTTACAGTTCGTAGTAGCTGCAATTCTCGGAGCGTGCGTCGCTGACCGCCTGGACAACAAATACCTTCCCCCCAGAGGCAACTCCGGCGCCGGATTCGGGCCTGGATTCAACGGGGCTGGACCTAGTTTCCAAGGAGCAGGATCCTTCCAACCACAGGGCTTCAGTAGCCCAGGAGGGTTATACAACGCACCTGGTTCTGGTGCTGGTTTTGGTAGAGCTGGAGGTTCCGCCCCTGGACCTGATGCTAACGCCCAGATCTTGAAGTTGAACAGTGAAGTAACAGCTGACGGCTTCTCCTACGAATACGAAACATCCAATGGAATCCGCGCTGATGCTAGTGGAGTAGCTACCAACGGAGTGCAGTCTCAAGGCAGCTTTGCGTACAAGGGTGATGACGGCCAGGAATATTCCATCACCTACACCGCTGATGAGAACGGATACCAGCCTCGTGGTGCCCATCTCCCCACTCCTCCCCCCATCCCGGAAGCTATCCTGAAGTCTCTGGAGCAGAACGCCAGGGATGAGGCCGCTGGTATTGTTGATGATGGTAAGTCCTTTCTTTGAACTAGATACTGTAGTAAGAAACTGAACTATAAAACAGATTTTACGTGAAAATTTAAACCTGATAAAATCTCTAAGTACTCTCCGGCAAAGCTGCACGTAGATCAGTCCAAACCCAATTCGCCGGAGAGCCGAAATAATTTTAAAAGTATGGTTGTCTCCTAAAACGAATATATTTTTTTAATCTTACAAGTTTTTGAACTAATTTATCTTTGTAACATAATTTACAAACTTTATTACTTAAGGTAAACAAAAACTTCAGACAAATGACTTGTAATAACATCTTTGCTGCTAATAGCTTATATTTTTTTAACAATGGTCATGTAAGTTCTTACAAAAAAAATATTGAAAGATGAGTCATATCACATGAAAAAATATTTCCATGTTATTTATTGCCTAATTTTCCCAGCAACAATTTCGGACCATCGCATCGACCACACACTCACAATTGTTTTGCTATTTCGTTATGTACCTATTTATTAACCAAGCAAGCCCTTACTGGCTGTGAGAGGACTATTAAAAACAATTGCAGTTTACACAATAAACTTAAAATAGTATGGATAATTTAAGTTTACTGACTTTTCGTACCGTACTATTACCAGAGGCCCTTACAACGTATCAAATTAGTTACGGTTTCCAACGGTAATAGATATAGTAGGATTAATTATATCAAATTACTAATGAATACTCATTCAATGTAAGTTTAGTTATTGGGTAGCTTAAAAAGCGGCAGGTTCAATTAAATTCCTCATAATCTTATTTGAGAAAAGGCAGTGCGTGATTTTTTACAGTTTCATCAAAATTATGAAAAATTTGTATCGATCTATAAAGAAAATCCTGAATCTAATTAGTGCAGGGCTTGATTCGAAAAATCACCGCTGTCTTTGTTATCCCAAGAGACTTTAGTAACATTTAATATTTATTAATATTAATAATTTAATTCATTACAAATCCGTCGTTTATTCATCTACTGGACAAAGCCCTCACTTCCCACTTCTTATTGTATGTTTCAATTAATTAAAATTATTGGTTATTTACAACAAAGATTCCATGTCTATAAAACTTTACAGCTTATCCAAGTAAGTCTATGCAATAGTTTTTATATCCATAAGTCGAAATTCTTCAGCCTCCTAACTTCTCCATCAGATCTACAGATGGAACCTTGTCAATATACATTTTTGTTTTAGTTCGAATTGGTTCAATCCCATTATTGCTGGTCTATGTGAAGGTGTGAGAGAATTCCTGGAACCTACTACCTAACTAACCATTGATACCTATGGATACGTCTGCTTCAACAGCATTTCCAAGTACAGGTGATCAATTTGACATCCTTAGAAATTCCTTGCCAGTGAAAAATATGCATAATCTCGTCTCACCTTGCAAATTCACCTGTATACAGGTATGTCGAGACCTGCAATTTAAAGTGCGAGAATATTCCCATAATGTACACCAATTGAAATGCATTTGATGGACTATATTTAATCGGTACCGTTTTTATAAAACTAATCGGTGGATCTGTACAAACATGGAATGTTAGTACAATTTTATGTGCGTGGAATCCTAGAAACATGATTTACGTACATCAGTCGCTTATTATGTACGAGTTAGTATTTTTTGCAGTAAAGTTTTATATCTGTAGTAGATTCCAATAGCGATTCTGTAGTCATCTAGTACCCATAATACAAGCTCTACTAAGCTTGGGGCTCGATGATGCTGTGTAGATTGTCGTATCATCATCATCATCAGCCTATACACGTCCACTGCTGGACATAGGTCTCCCATAGATACATAGATTGTCGTATATTATTTATTAAATTAGCATATTCAAAATGAAAATAAATAAATAATAAACTACTGAATCGAAAGACGAGTCAAGTAGAATCCCAGATGTAGAAAAAAAATTAAAAGAAAACCTAATTCTTGATAATTTCAAAAACGTTTTGTTTTAAAAATGATCGCATAGAGCTATCAACGTATTATGCGATGACTAAGAATAGAATAGACCTGTTAAACTTTAGGCAATCCCTTTCCAAAAGTACGTCAGTAACAAAGACGGCTGACCTTTTCGCTGGCTATCGACACATCGGTTTGCACAAAGCACGATCTTGGAACTCAGTTTGGTCATTCCAGGAAATATAGATTGTGAAAAGGCTCATATTATTATTTTAAAACGCAACCCTTGTTCTATGGAAAATAATATAATTATATATCCAAGGGGACTGATTTATGGATTAAAAAGCATATGTGTTATTCCACGTCTAGACATCAGTTCAGTAATTTTTGCGTGAAGAAGTAACAAACATACATATCCATACATCTATTTATACAAATTTTTGCATTCAAAATAAATTGATTCGCGTACGGCCCGCCCTAATTGGTATATTCGGAATTTTACCAAAATGCCTTTTGCAAAAAATGCAGAAATTATATTCATGAAAAGTTGATGTCTTGTAGAAATGAAGAAACATCATCTCTACATTTTTCTATAGTCAATATTCATCTCAAAAAGCATCTGAACTAAACTTGAATCTCTGCAATCGTGTATCTAAATAATGTCTGACATTTTGACGGGTTAAACACACACTTGTGCGGCCTGTCAAGTTTCTTTGCATTGCTTGATGACTGTAAAATTGCCTTATTAATTTCTACTAAACGCACAGTTATAATTATTATTATTCTTGTAGCATAGGTATTCATTTAGTTCCGGGACTCTAACAATAAGTATTATAATGTCTTTAATTTTTTATTTAATAATGATAATCTTACCAAACATGCCCCTCGTGGTTCAATATCTTCTATTCAAGCTTTATGACGGGTAGTTGCCATTTTTACCTACTCTAGAAGTGAGACGCGAAGAACCGACAATCGCTAGGATAAACGTGATCTTGAGTGGAGATCGCGACCCGGCAATCTTAGTGTAGGACGACCCTCCGGGCAGGTAGGATGACGATTTGCGAAAGACTGCAGGCCGATGTTTGATTTAGCAAGCTGAACAGGGCACTCATTAAGGGAGGCTTGTCTGCCTGGCATGTCCAGCAGTGGACCAATATAGGCTGATGATGATGACGAGACTGACTTTTATTACACCTGTCACTTTGTTAGTACAAAGTGACAGTACAAGTACCAAATACACTACAGTGAGGAGTGGAACAGACATAATGCTTCTACAAAAACTGTAGGTATAGGACTTAGAAATTCTATGTAGATTTTGTAGAAGAAAAGCCCTACGGTTCTACGGTAGTCCGTAGGACTCTAGGACCTTACTATAGGAAGCCTGTAGGTACCTACTGTAATCTTCATCATGCGTAAAACTGCATCTATAAGAGTTACCAAAAAAAATCATTTCTACAGTTTCATATTACTGTGGCATAGCAACTCAAAGCTAGGATTTCAATATCATTAATTCTTAAAGCAAAAATACTAAAAAAAATTAGTGAACATTAAGGTTTACCTATACCTTAATGTTCATTATAGCCATTCCAGCATTTTTCAGTATAGAGGTAGCTTTCCACCTCAATGTTAGAAGTAAATTTCAAACAAATGAATCGAATTATTGGAAAAATCTACATACATTTTCTTATGCAGTTCTTTCCCATCCCTAGTAAATGGGCGGGAGTGCATATTAATCACTGTAGACATGAACCTCAATCTAGATAATCGAGTTTTCGCAACGCGCCGCCGCCGTAGGAAATCTTACTTTGTAATTTCGTATTTGTAGAAGCTTCTATGTCGACATGTTAAGGAAGTCTGGAATTAATGAAATTTTGCTAATTTTGCATGACTTTTGGCCGTGGCAGTCAGCGTAACAATCAACCCATCGAATTCAGTCATAAAAGCCGATTAAGAGAACATATCTGAAGAACATAAAACTGTTTTATCTGGAATTAATATATTTTGCAAATTTTTCATGACTTTTGGCCGTGGCAGTCAGCGTAACGTCATAAGAGCCGACTAAGAGGACCTATTTGAGGAAGGGCTGCAGTTTCCTAGTGTATTTTAACATCTCCACTGCGGTCACCAATCCGCCAGACAAGCGTAGTGATCATATATAAAAATAATTGTATAATGTGTGCTTATAGTATACAGTCATATATGTATGAACTTTTTGATATTTGGAATCTCGTCAAATATTATTGCAAAATTAATTAGTAGGTAGAAGGGTTTTTATTACCTGTTGAAAGGATAACATTAACTTGTATTACTCAATTAATTAGACATAGACTTATCATTTATTTGCCACTACATTTACACACAGGACAATTAACAGTTTTGAATTAAAAATATATTACTTAATCTTTAATAAATAACAACAAAGAACAATACGTAGAAAAAACGAATTAACAATAGGTACAAGAATAAGTAGGTGAGCTGTGCAGTAGCAAATGGGCCCAGGCTCAGCATAATGCCAACTGTTATGAGCAGAAGGCGCTGTTATTGTGCCTAGGCCATTAATTAATTACTGATCTGTCATATTTATAGCTACAGTCCGTTCACAGTCATTTTACCTCTTAGTACAGAGTTATATACAATTCTATAGAAAACTAGAGGTAAAAGAACGGGGAACCGACTGTAAGCAAGCAAAGCTATTAACCTCTCTAATGGACTCCTGACTGGCGTTACGGGGCGTAATGTAACGTGTTACACAGCGAGCATTCATGTAGTCAGTTCGGGGAAAGAAGCGCTCGCAACGAGCAACGAGACGGATAGCACATGGCGTTACGTATCATGCTCGTTGCGAATGGTTACGCCTCGTAACACCGAGTAGGTACTCGGCTTAAATCTTGATGAGCCGCGAACAAAACGATCTTAACACCAGTTAGATTTTATCACCTAAACATAACTCCTAAATTACCTTAAAATTTATTACATCTAAAAATTCCTTAACATGAGTGATACACAGTCCAAAATAGCTTGACAAGTTTGACATCAATACATCAGATAGTGGACTTTAGCGGTTTTATAATAGAGTTCAGATTGAATAGTATTTTCTCACATTTTGCAATGTTGTATGGGAATCTATAGAACAATAGTTGTGAGGTAGATGCTAACAATCTCATGTCATAGTGTGAAATGTGTAAATACGTGGTGATGGTTTGATGGCGTTTTGAGATAGCATGGGAATTTGAACCGTAACATTATTAATGTAAAACTTTAATTTGAATAATAAGGTTTCGGTTTGCGCTTTTCTCCTATGTTTGTGATAAGTTGAACTTGTCCGAAAACTTTTCTAATTTTCATTACGGTGCCCTACCAAACTTGAAAAAAAATCAAGCTCCACTGAAACTCATGTGGCGCAAATTAGACTAAGGAATAACAAAATCCGATGAAAATATGTTTGTTTGAGGCTACCCAACTAAAAATAACTCAGATCAGCATTCAATTAATAATAACTGAAACAATATTGAAAGAAATGCTTAGAAAAGCGGAAGTAAAAAGGGCTATGAACCATCTCTCATAATTTCGTCATGAAGGAATAATATAGACGATGCCACTCGAATAAATTTATTTATATAAAATAAATACTTAGAGCGCGTTCCCGGGTCGTGACGACAGAAAGTCGTTCAGTTTCCCTGTCGTTTACTACACTTTTTTGTCGTGACGATAGATTTTCAAGGCAATGTGGGAACAGTTATAGACAATAGTCGACCAGCAGTAATTTCCAGTCAAGGGGAAACCGGGACGCTCTCTAACTCTACATACTATGCATAAATCCATCTTCATTCTACATAATATGTATGTACATACTCTACCCACGTTAATGCTAGCTACAGAGACAACCTCATCAGAAAGCGTCAAGGCCGTTCAAGTCAATTCGTTACCACTAATGACAGCACTTATGTATTCTGTAACTCAAACACTTGTACGCAATGTTCGAGTAATAACTGGTATGGATCTGTACTATATATCTACGTAAATTCAAATATCTAGAATTACAATCTGGGTCTCTTCAAGACAAGAGTGAGTAGGTTTCTTCTACACCTTCGTGATACACCGTCGGCCACATTCTCACTTTCCATCAGGTGAGATCGTGGTTAAACGAAAGTCCATCAATTATAAAAAAGTAATATTTTAATAAGGGTACAATTTTACCTTAGGGGTTAAATCATGTTCTTTCATATTTACCTGGAATGATAGAACTTATGATTGTATGCAGATAAACCTTGTATTTAAAAAAATACAATTATGTCTAATCACTAGACGAATTTCAATAGAAATTAATTTCGATTTTGCAATGTCTTAGAAAAAATATTTCCACGTTTCCACAAATATTTCCACTATTACTTAAAAAAAATAACCACGGACGTTTTATTACATCAAAAAACATACCTTTAAACATCTAGGACATAGTGATCGAGTGGGAAATCCACAAAAAGATGTACTAATATGATTGGCAGAGGCCTTTGATTTCAGCATATTTACTATGTAATCAGTACGTAATAATTCAACATACGAAAGGTTGCGACCTAATCAAGGAGTTGCATGCAGAAATCTAGAGCTAAACTGACCATGTGGTGAAATGACTTGAGATTAGGTTTATGTTCCTTGAGATTTTGTTCCTTACTTATCTAAGAATAACGAAGTAAATATTCAGACAGGATATATTTATTTATAATAATAAATTTCGGACATCATAGATCATGGATCTAACCCTCGATGGAGAGGGTTAGTAACACAATAAAATACAGTAAATTGTTAGTTCGCATATCGAGACGAGATCAAGATATAAAAATAAACGCAGGACTCATTGCCAGAGTGATCTCACCAGAGTAGTGGGATTTTTCCCGGGATCATTGACTCCCAACAAAAAAAGAATGGTTCCTATGCGAAACTTTACAAGTATGTGGTCTTATGTCTAGTATTTTTTTAATGAATGGGTACCATAGCATGTGCAAATTATACCCGTATTAATATAGGCTATATTACGGGTATCAGTTAAATAGTCAGTAAATTAAAAAGGATTTGGTAGCCAAAAAATTTAAAACAAAACACATATTGCAACTCTACATTAAATTGCTATACGATTCGAAAACGAAATACTTCCAATTTAAAGTAAATGACTCTTATTTATGAAGGCAAATATATAAATGCTTAGAAGAATGGATGACCTACATTATGTCAAATTGTATTTAAGGGTGTCGGTTAGTATCCCCTGATATCATTATATTTAGATTCATCATATCAGCCCATACACGTCCACTGCTGGACATAGGCCTACGACGCCATAAATAGCGGTCCTGAGCCGCCTCCATCCATCGACTCCCTGCGACCGCTACAATATCGTCGGTCCATCGGGGATTTGCCATAATCACCACGCTTGGCAGGCGGATTGGTGATCGCAGTGTTGGTGTTGAAAAATATTCAGAAAGAAGCTGCTGCCCTTCTTCTGGTAGGTTCCCTTAGTCAGCTCTTACGACATCCACGGGTTGAGTTGGAGGGGTCAATATTCGTAAGCCGCGGCCCCACGGCCCCACGGCCATATTTAGATTATGGGAAGCTAATTGACGATGAGGGAGATTTTAGACTGACATTCAATGACGATCTTCATAATATGCATTGAGTTACACGGTTATCATAATTTCAATTGTTAACCATGTATAATTTTGTCATTACCTTCAAACTAAGCCATTTTGCCATACATCGTAATAATTTAATGACCCAGAGATAACTCAAGCATGAGCTCTTAGTTAACAAAGAGCCTATTATTATTATTATTTCTTGCATTAAATGACCCAAAGCCTCTATTATAAGATCATCATTGTACACGAAGCATTTAAATCATTTTCGATTGTTGCAACAGTTTTTGTCGTTATTTAGCGAGATAATTTTGAGTTGTGACCTTTAGACTAGTGGGTATGTATTGAAAAGACATTAGTCACGCTCATGTAGGTACATTCTGTTCTAAGCTCTACCATCTAGATTTTTTTGTTGATAATAATATACTGTTTCTAGAAATTGCAGTTATTTTTGTTTCGAATATTACCGAAAATTTTTGACTCTTCAGCCATTTTGAAGTGTAGCCTACACTATTCTTCAAATCCAGGATGAATAAGTTCCTTCCGAGAAAACCTGCTCCATCTTAGGCCACATCTTCACTTACTGAGATGGTAGCGAAACGCTTGACCATCATCAATAAAAAAAATTGATAATAAAAAAATACTTAATTTGAGTTGTGACGTTCGTTAAGAGGTCACAACTTGAACTTAAGTATGTTTTTACTTAATCCTCCATTCAACAACCTTCATACTCAATGTGGGTATTATGGCATTACTACCCGTAAGTCGCTTAGGAGAGGCCATGGATCTCCAGCAATGGACTGTGCGGCCTGTTGTCGGTGATGTTAATGTGGCAAATGGTATAAAGTTAACCAAATGGCCCAACATGGAATTAACGCGTTCTATCTTCGTTCTATCTTCAGTTCCACCAACCATTATATGTTAGAAACGTAGCACAAAGTAAAACAACTTACGTAGGTGATACAAACGTGGAGTTTTTTTTTCGATAAAAGATAAAGGATCCAAAAAACTAACGCATGGCAATGGCAAAAAATTTGCTACTACTAATCTCCTGTTTTCCATTTTTCTAGGTACCTACAAAGGTGAGGGAGCTGGAACCGGCAGCGGCAGCGGCTACCCCAGCGCTGGTTCCGGAGCAGCCTTCAACAGACCTTCCGGCTTCTCATCAGGCGCGACCTCTCGCCAATACCTCACCCCCAACGCAGGACCTGCTAGCAGGCCTGGTGGTACCGGAAACTTCAACGCGCAATCTGGATACAGATACTAAGGATGATTTGGAACGATTGAGGGTGGAAGGTAGATCTGATGGAATTGTGGAGAAATTCTTATTTTTGTGAGATAGAGCCATTTTTATATCCAATACAAACAACAACAATAGGTGTTGAATTCCCAGATGACAATATTACAGTTTTCTTTTCAGTTGTATGAAATAATACTGTATTTTGCCATAAAATTGAAGATCTACCTTTTCATTTACTCAAAAACTCTTTGAAAACGCTTATTTATTATAATTTCCTTCAATCGTTATTAATTTTAGGGTTACGACGAAAAAGCTGTGAACCGTTAAATGTGATTTTACGATAATTTTATAACCATATTAATTGTATAAATTTCTTTTTCTTTCCAATTGTGATCTCAATCTGTGTAAAAACTTGTTCTTTAATATTTACAAGTGATGTTTAGCATTTTGAACGTAATAACTCGAGAAAAACATCAAAAGCTAAACGTACTTATAAATATACCTGTAATTTTCTTTGTAAAATCTTATACCTACTAAAATAAATCCCTAGAGTTAATAAAAAGACAAATACAGCAAAACAAATGAAAATGATAGACGTAAGACAGAAAATGTATAAAAAATACTCTTAGTTATAAGTTTTGTACATACGGCATGATGCAACGAATAAATATAAATTGCAATATATTTTTTGTATATTTTTAACCATTACCCTTCACTATTATGTTACTTCCCATTTCTCTATCCTAGTTATATTTTACAAGTTCATTGAAAAAAAATATAAAATAGAGAGTAGTTTCAGTTTCTTTATTCTCAAATTTTACGGCGGAATATTCCCAATAAAAAAAATATATAATCTGATAATGACTTGTATATGTTGCCACAACAAAAATTAATTGATTTACTGTACATCATCATCATCATCATCAGCCCATACACGTCCAGTGCTGGACATAGGCCTCCCCCGTACGACGCCACAAATTACGATTTACTGTACACAGAAACTAAATTATATCAGAACACAAACTAGGTAAATACTAAGGTAAAAAAACAAATAATACAACATACATCCAAAATTGAGTTTCTGCTTACCCAACTTATACTTACCCGTGTACATATACACCAATAAAATATTTAAATCTATAAAAAAAATATCCTTTAATGTAGTATAAATAATAGATTCAGGCGTTACTTTGCGGAAATCCATTGCACAATATTAGAATGAAGAAATATTTAGTAACAATTCCGCGTATAACCTTCTCTGATAGTATTCATCAAAGTAAGTTGTCTACTAGTTTCGTCTCTCCACGAGACATCTTCAGGACACCACAATACTCGACCTTGACATTGAGATTGGTAAGCACAGCAACACCGACAGAGTCCCGCCAGTGATGTTGCCTCTCCGAGCTCCGCGCGCCAAGTGAAGCAATGCCCGCAAAACCCCCCTTTATATAGTCACGGATCAAACAGTGCGCACACAAAGTTCATAGTGTGTGTGTGGCAGTACTATTGTTTGAAAAGATTCGTAATAACGGTGACCGAGGCAAACCTGTACTAAGTTCATTCAACAGTGTATTATTACTATATTTTGTAATTTCTAAATTTTCTAAGACTGACATCCTAAATCCCTTATCACAAGTATGTAAAATAGAAAAACAATGATTTTGACTTAAAGAATGACCAGATTCCAATAAATGTTTTGCAAAGTTAGATTTTTCTGGATAATTGTTTCTATAAGCAGCTAAATGTTCTTTATACCTAACCTGAAAACTACGACCCGTTTGACCTACATAAATACCATTACATTCGTCACATACCAACTTATAAACACCCGATT
The DNA here is from genome assembly GCA_947859395.1 of Eupithecia insigniata. NCBI lineage: Eukaryota > Metazoa > Arthropoda > Insecta > Lepidoptera > Geometridae > Eupithecia > Eupithecia insigniata. The sequence continues at coordinate 3,985,447 of OX402009.1, read as the reverse complement.
TTTTATTGTTATCTAACCTATCTTTACCGTTACAAATCTGTTTTAATAAATTGTTTGTTTTGAACGCTGCGTGTACTTTATGTTTAGACAAAACTCTTGAAACTCCGTCACTCAATGGACCTAAATAAGTTAAACTGCCCACAAATTTGTCTATCCTTTCTGGAGCTACGGGATACAATAAGGAACGGATAATGTTTTGTTGTTTACTTCTTATTAAACCATCAACCATCTTTCTACTATATCCATTACTTTCAGCCGTGTGGTAAATAATAGATAGCTCTCTGTTAAAGTTCTCCTGAGATAAGGGGACTGACATCATTCTATGGACAAAACTACGGTAAGCTGATAGCTTATGTTGGAATGGATGACAAGATGAATTTGGTATTGTAATATCTGTGTAAGTAGGTTTTCTGTAAATTTGAAAATCATGCCTATTGTTTAACCTAGTTATTGTCAAATCTAAAAAGTTCAGCGAACCACCAATTTCTAATTCAAGTTTAAATTTTATTTTTGGATGAATTGCATTAAGTTTGTTAACGAACAGTTCTATTTGACGCAAACTTCCAGTCCAGCATATGATAATGTCATCTACATAACGATAATAATATAAAATGTTTGATTCCCCTATAATGTTTTTATTCTCAAAACTGTCCATGAAAATGTCTGCCATAAGTGGACTTAGTGGTGAACCCATAGCTAACCCTTCTTTCTGTTTGTAATATTGATTGCCAAATTGGAAGTAATTTTGTTGCATACAAGTTCTAGTCAAAGATATTAACTCCTCCTTTTCTGCCGGAAGTACTCGTTGTCGCTCAAGATGTCCTTCCAATATTATCAAACTCTCCTCATAAGGTACGTTTGTAAATAAACTTTCTACATCCAGCGATAATAACTTTGCATTGTGAGGCAGGCTAACATCTTTAACTTTGTTGACCAAATCCATACTATTCTTTAAGCTATACTTTGGATTGAATCTAGATCTACTTTTTAATTCGTAATTTAAATATTTTGATAAACCATATGCTGGTGCTCCTATGTAAGAGACAACGGGCCGGATTGGAATATTATTTTTATGTATTTTAGGTAAACCATACAACATTGGTGTTCTTGGATTCATAGGAATTAAATATTTAAGAGAGTTTGGAGAAATAAAGCATGAGTTTTTTGTCATTTCTTTCAATTCCTGTGTGAAAACTTTGGTTGGGTCGGAATTCAATAATTCAAAATCATTGCCCTGTATAACCTCATTAACCTTCTGCACATGTCATGTGCAGAAGGTTAATGAGGTTATACAGGGCAATGATTTTGAATTATTGAATTCCGACCCAACCAAAGTTTTCACACAGGAATTGAAAGAAATGACAAAAAACTCATGCTTTATTTCTCCAAACTCTCTTAAATATTTAATTCCTATGAATCCAAGAACACCAATGTTGTATGGTTTACCTAAAATACATAAAAATAATATTCCAATCCGGCCCGTTGTCTCTTACATAGGAGCACCAGCATATGGTTTATCAAAATATTTAAATTACGAATTAAAAAGTAGATCTAGATTCAATCCAAAGTATAGCTTAAAGAATAGTATGGATTTGGTCAACAAAGTTAAAGATGTTAGCCTGCCTCACAATGCAAAGTTATTATCGCTGGATGTAGAAAGTTTATTTACAAACGTACCTTATGAGGAGAGTTTGATAATATTGGAAGGACATCTTGAGCGACAACGAGTACTTCCGGCAGAAAAGGAGGAGTTAATATCTTTGACTAGAACTTGTATGCAACAAAATTACTTCCAATTTGGCAATCAATATTACAAACAGAAAGAAGGGTTAGCTATGGGTTCACCACTAAGTCCACTTATGGCAGACATTTTCATGGACAGTTTTGAGAATAAAAACATTATAGGGGAATCAAACATTTTATATTATTATCGTTATGTAGATGACATTATCATATGCTGGACTGGAAGTTTGCGTCAAATAGAACTGTTCGTTAACAAACTTAATGCAATTCATCCAAAAATAAAATTTAAACTTGAATTAGAAATTGGTGGTTCGCTGAACTTTTTAGATTTGACAATAACTAGGTTAAACAATAGGCATGATTTTCAAATTTACAGAAAACCTACTTACACAGATATTACAATACCAAATTCATCTTGTCATCCATTCCAACATAAGCTATCAGCTTACCGTAGTTTTGTCCATAGAATGATGTCAGTCCCCTTATCTCAGGAGAACTTTAACAGAGAGCTATCTATTATTTACCACACGGCTGAAAGTAATGGATATAGTAGAAAGATGGTTGATGGTTTAATAAGAAGTAAACAACAAAACATTATCCGTTCCTTATTGTATCCCGTAGCTCCAGAAAGGATAGACAAATTTGTGGGCAGTTTAACTTATTTAGGTCCATTGAGTGACGGAGTTTCAAGAGTTTTGTCTAAACATAAAGTACACGCAGCGTTCAAAACAAACAATTTATTAAAACAGATTTGTAACGGTAAAGATAGGTTAGATAACAATAAAAAATCGGGTGTTTATAAGTTGGTATGTGACGAATGTAATGGTATTTATGTAGGTCAAACGGGTCGTAGTTTTCAGGTTAGGTATAAAGAACATTTAGCTGCTTATAGAAACAATTATCCAGAAAAATCTAACTTTGCAAAACATTTATTGGAATCTGGTCATTCTTTAAGTCAAAATCATTGTTTTTCTATTTTACATACTTGTGATAAGGGATTTAGGATGTCAGTCTTAGAAAATTTAGAAATTACAAAATATAGTAATAATACACTGTTGAATGAACTTAGTACAGGTTTGCCTCGGTCACCGTTATTACGAATCTTTTCAAACAATAGTACTGCCACACACACACTATGAACTTTGTGTGCGCACTGTTTGATCCGTGACTATATAAAGGGGGGTTTTGCGGGCATTGCTTCACTTGGCGCGCGGAGCTCGGAGAGGCAACATCACTGGCGGGACTCTGTCGGTGTTGCTGTGCTTACCAATCTCAATGTCAAGGTCGAGTATTGTGGTGTCCTGAAGATGTCTCGTGGAGAGACGAAACTAGTAGACAACTTACTTTGATGAATACTATCAGAGAAGGTTATACGCGGAATTGTTACTAAATATTTCTTCATTCTAATATTGTGCTTTAATGTAGTGTTTAGCGTGAGTGTTTTGTTTTTACTTTCCCCCAGTTTTTTGTGTTAAATAATTTTTTATGCTATTTTATTCAGGTGGAAAGGCTCAATTATGTCACTTGAAAATAAAAGAAAACAAATAAAGCCTAGCATTAGCTAGGCTTTATTTGTTCTGGGGAAAGTTATTTACTGTATGTAGTTACAATAAATTTCAAAATATTTGGTCTCATTAATTTTTTGAATTCAAGTAAAATCGAATTATTAATTATCAAGAACTTTTTTTTTAGGGACATAAAGTCTTTATTGACAAAGAAAATAACAATCAAATAATATAAAGAAATTAAACTAGTATTTACAATTGAAACAGTTGAGCAAACTGCAGACTGTTGTAAACATTCTACAGATAGCTCAACTGGTCCATATCATGTTCAATTTATTACTTGCCATACAAATTAATACAATATAAATCATTTCACTAAAGTCTAAGTTCTTGAGTGTCTACACACTTGCGCCTTCCCATCTTTCAAGGACATCCGTGAGGGCTGGTTCGGCGGCAGATTTGGCCGAGGATCTCAAGAGGCGCAAATATGCAGGTCTCGACAGAGCCTACGTATTTGCTCCCCTTGGAGTCGAGACCCTAGGTCCGTGGGGTACCGAGGCTCTCCGGGTTTTCAAAAAATTATCTGAGCGCTTGGTCGACGCGACGCGTTACCCGAGAGCTGGTGAGTATCTGGCGCAGCGCATTAGCATTGCCATACAGCGGGGCAATGCAGCCAGCGTCTTGGGGACGCTTCCGACTGGTATTGATATGGACCAGTAGAGCTATCTGTAGATTGTTTACAACAGTCTCAGTGCAGTTAGCTCAATTGTTTCAATTGTAAATACTAGTTTAATTTCTTTATATTATTTGATTGTTATTTTCTTTGTCAATAAAGACTTTATGTGCCTAAAACAAAAGTTCTTGATAATTAATAATTCGATTTTACTTGAATTCAAAAAATTAATGAGACCAAATATTTTGAAATTTATTATAACATATAAAATAAATAACTTTCCCTAGCATTAGCTAGGCTTTATTTATTTTCTTTTATTTTCAAGTGACATACTTGAGCCTTTCCACCTGAATAGAATAGCATAAAAATTTATTTAACACAAAAAACTGAGGGAAAGTAAAAACAAAACACTCACGCTAAACACTACATTAAAGGTTGATAATAAAAACATGATAAAACAAGCGCTTTAAAAGTAACTGAAAAAAACTCGATGAGTAGCCTGCATATAGCATATACCTGCATAAAGTGTTTCACACAATGGTTCTCCCAACTCCTAAGGGACTGGTGTCAAACCGCTGGTATGTTACGGGTGATAATGGTTCGCAGATGATGTTGTTATGGATGGCATGATATCCGACCAGCGACCGGCAGCCATAGTAGTAGACGATAATCCACCGTGTTGGCAGCAGTACCTGCCGCACTGGTGACGCGTATCAAGTGACATGACCTAATCTGTGAGTGCAACACTCACAGATCATCATCAACTCACAGGTCATGTCACTTGGGCCGTGTCCCTAACCGAAAGCGAGTCATTCCGTGTACGTCCCAATGGCTTTGGCCCAAACTAGTCTGAACACGGAAAGTTGCAGGAACCCAACCCTTTCGACGGAAAATAACGTGTATAAAATAAAATTAAGACGGTAGCACTAGAACAGAAAAATGTTGGTACCACCTACAAAATTAAAACTTATTAGTAAACCTTAAATCTAAATAAACTCGTGCTGAAATAGAAAATGTAGATACCTTACTAGTTAACCATTACAAAAAAGGGCATCATACAATCTTAGATATTGTATACTAGCTGCTGCTCGCGCCTTCGCCCGCGTTTTATCACGATAAAAAGTAACCTATAAATTATTTCAGGTCTCAAACTATACTCATAGCAAATTTCAGCCCAATCAGTTCAGTAGTTTTTGCGTGAAAGAGAAACAAACATTCATTGTCTAAGTGATTATTTTGTAAGCCTAAAAAATAAACTCTGATATTGAAATCTGAAATATTGAAATCTGAAATCATACATCCATTCTCACAAAGTTTGACATTTATAACTAATATTTTAAATTATAACTATACTTATAAGAATATATTTATAAATTTATATTTATCATCATATCAGCCCATACACGTCCACAGCTGGACATAGGCTCCCCCATACAACGCCACAAATAGCGGTCCTGAGCCGCCTCCATCAGGCGACTCCCTACGACCGCTACGATGTCGTCGGTCCATCAAGTGGAAGGTCTCCCATGTAAGGGGGGAATTTGCCATAATCACCACGTTTGGCAGGATTGGTGATCGCAGTGTTGAAAAATACTCAGAAGGAAGCTGCTGCCCTTCCTATGGTAGGTTCCGTTAGTATATTTATAACTATGTTTAATAAATAACTAATATTATATATACCAAAGTTTGTGAGTATGGATGTTTGTTCCTCTTTCACGCAAAAACTACTGAACTCATTAACGCGGGCGAAGGCGCGGGCAGCAGCTAGTTTTATTTAAATATATAGTGTATACGTATAATATAAGGGTGAACTTTTTTTTGGGTGGTTTGCAGTCCATAAAGCACTGCCACTTTGCTATGCTTTGTCAGAATGTATCCAAAGAATCACTCTATGGTGATCTCACTAAGATCTGCAAACTTTTTTTCTTGAGTAGTGCTGCAAAAAAACGGCTTAAACATGCTAACTAGCCTCACAATTCAAACAATCTCGTAACGAACTATAAATTAAATTGAAGTGCATTTTTTACACATGATTAAAGACCATCTTTGCCAATTACGGATCATCTTAAAAGGCCCGGCCTCAAGCAGGCCATCAAATTCCAAATAAGAAACTCTTGTCCATCACTAGTTGGAACTTAAACTATTTAATTGTGCCATGACTATGGAAAGTTTTTATTTTAACTGTATTTTTTATGGATTCGTTTGACCCATTATAAGTTGATGAATGTGATAGTAGGGTAAAATTGGGGCGTCTGGATTAATAGTTTTCAAGTATTCAGTTTTCACACAAACGATGTGGTAAAACTGTGGATTCAGATACCCCAATTTTACCCATTGATCTATATCTATATATATAAAAGAAAGTTGTGTTAGTTACACTATTTATAACTCGAGTCGGCTGAACCGATTTGGCTGAAATTTGGTGTGCAGGTAGCTTGGAACCAGGAAAAGGACATAAGATAAAAAAAAATGGGTTCCGCGCAAAAAAATTAGGGTTCCGCGCGAAAAAAATAATTCAACGAGGGCGAAGCCGCGGGCAGCAGCTAGTATTAAATAGATGAATACTTTAATACTTGAACTGAAGCGCCTGTGAGCCTGAAAAAACTAAAGATCACATATTTATTGAACACTAGCTGACCCGACAGACGTCCTGTCATTCAAGTCAAACAACGGACAGTTATTTCAAACGTGCTTAGCTAAGAGTATATAACACTGGTTGGTGCTAAGTTTACAATAAAGGCAGTCGTGAAGTATTCCTAAATTTTCTGAATTTCTGCGCAATTTTCTTGATTTTTTTAACCTAAGAACCTTCTACGATATATAAGAAATCGGTAAAGCCGTTCTCAAGTTAAGCTGGGCCAAGAAAAATAGGGGTTAATTTTTATAGAGATGGTTTTGTGCACGTTTTGTAGCTGCGTCAAGATCCTAACGACCTCTATCTCTAGATGCTCGAAGCAGGTTGTGAATTCAGTTCTAGAACCATGAGCATGGTTGTTTCAGTTAGTTCACTTAGAAACTGCTAGGTAGCGTTGGAATTATTGTCAACATAGATATAATTAGATAGCTTTTTAAAAGCTGGCGCGTTTGTCTGTTACTTTTTCATACAATTATCCCCGCTGACATCACAAATCCAGGCTTCCAGTATACGAAAAACAAAAGGGATTTGAAGCCGTGACCTTCCCTCAGTACTGGACTGCTACTGAAAAATATTTTTTGGGATAGATATCCAATTTGAATGTTTCCCACAAAAAATATATGGCTGTGAAGAAAATGATCTTTTCAGGTTCATTGAATTTTTGATTGTGGTCATACTAAAATCCTCATTTTTGTATGAGGGTGAAACAGACATTTTTGTTATATTTTTTTTAATAATATTGTTAAGGAACTATAGTATTTGCTGAACTTCTGCCGCAGAGTGGTAGCCTGGTAAACTGTACACAGTTTTTTTACTAACCTAACGCAGGCACCATTCTCACACAATGTGGCTATATAGTTATACTATACTAGTTTTATATGTAAGCACGTTTTTTTTTAATATACATAGAAAACGTCCAGAACACCCAGAACAAATATTTGCAATTCGTACACAAACATTTGTCCCGAGGCGGGAATCGAACTCGCAACTTCCTGCGTCGGAGGCGGACCTTCGCCCACCGCGGCATAGAGATCGTCAAAGTTACCAATTCTATTTGATGTTGAAGATACGTACCCACTGAGATATCTACCATAAAGGCGAAATTTAGTGACAAAATTCATTTACCTACGCATAATATGAACTGTTTTTAAGTTTTGCATGACCGAAGTGGCGCGGCGGGCGAAAGGTCCGCCTGGAGCGACGCAGGAGGTTGCGGGTTCGACGCCCGCCTTGGGCTACATGTTTGTACGATCCGCAAATTTTTGCTGCGGGTATTCTAGGTATTTCTATGTTTAATAAAAATATCTATCTATATATGTACATAGGTATTGCATTATCAGTTGCATATCAGTCATAGAGTACCCATAATACAAGCTCTGCTTAGCTTGGGGCTAGATGATGCTGTATGGATTGCCCATAATTATTTATTTATTAAACGCGTGCGAAGTAGCTTCTGTCCGCTACTTCGCATGCGTTTTTTCACAAACATAAAAACAGTTCAAATATGGAGTAGGTTTTTCGTTTTTGAGTACCCTTGCCTATGCACTGCTCCACACAAATACATAGGTACTTGAGGATAGTCAGCTCATTGCGGGATATCCCGTATAAGAAAAAGCAAAGACATAAAATAAACCTATGGTGCCATTTATTACGCAGTCTCGAGCCATAGACCCGGTCCTTTGATGGGAGGCATGCGTGGGGCAGAAGCCAATAGCACGGTCCTTTACGAGAGAATCTAAAAACCAGATTTCAACATCACTAAGACTACCTGTCAGCGGATTTCCTCGTTATTCGGCGCAATGACGAGGAACTTAGATACTTCCAGCCCCACAGTCTACATCCATTTTTTTATCTGTGCATGCATAACTCGTGACTCCACTCATACCGGCCAATGAAAGCAAGCAAGAGGTAGGGATCTGGTTGTCTTGGGATGCGAATCCACAAGCGTAAACGAGAACCAGGAATATCCCCGGGGTTCGCTACTCATCAACAGCTCGCCACAAGCTGCCCTGCAGGCGATTATATTACTAGCCAACCTAATTATTCTGAAACTGTCCCTTATTATTTTGGTAGTCCAGGAAACTGTACCACGAAAATTTTTGATTTGAACTCGTTTATTTATTCTCAAACAAATTATTACATTGTGTTGGAAATTGAAGGTATTTTATACTAGTTTAGTTATACATAAATAGAGAGAAACAAAAACTTGTAACGATGATTGGTCCTGGCACCAATCATGGTCACAAGTTTTTTTGGGAACCAGGAGTGATTTAAATACTTGTAAAATGTCAAAAAAATTATTACATACAAATAAACGCATTATTAAATAACAATATTATGATTGCGTGGTCCAGTGAAACGAAGCATCGAAAAAAAAACTTCGTACTAAACGGAAAATTTGTCTAGTTAACTGGATAAATTTTCGGTGGTACATTCAACGGGACCAGCAGAACGGAACCACGGCAGAGAGTAATTACTGTCCAACAGCTGGGGAAGGTAAGCCTCCCTTTTCTCCTTCCACTCTTCGAAATCTAACGCTACAACAGAATTGAGATTCATGGTATTTAGTCTGATCTAAATACCTCTATCCTTTTGCCAGTCATAAAACAAAGGACAGGTGGGTATCTCTCTGCGAATCTTCACAAATACGGTATTTGAAATGTGATATCGTCATGCTGAATCTCTGTGAGAATCAGTAGGGATGGGTAACGTAAGGAACTGGTCTTGCGGCATCAATATAGCTGAGTCATTTAATTTGTTCATTTTATAAATAATAAATAAATAACGTTTATGGATTAAGTAATTTAAGACTTAAAATTATTACATCATTAGCGGTCGCAGGGAGTCGGTGGATGGAGGCGGCTCTGAACCGCTATTTGTGGCGTCGTATGGGGGAGGCCTATGTCCAGCAGTGGACATAGGCTATGATATGATGATGATGATCCCTAAACTAGGATGGGAGTAACTTCAATCACAACTTGATGCCAAAGAGGAGTAGGAATTTGATTATAGACGGTAAACTTATTTTTATTTTATTTTTGTGTATAAATAGGAGATTTTTTAGATATTATTATTAGCATATTTAAAATTGCTGAGCTGACAGCCACTTGACAGAACCTGGTAGATATACTAATTTGGGAGATTATACTAACTTGAAAGGCCTCGTATAGAGTGTTGAAGTGAGTGTCAAGAGTGTCACAAGTTTTCATAAATATATTGACATACTATTATGTCAATATATTTATGAAAACTTGTACACTAATAGAAATATCAATCGATTCCCTTAAAACAGCGACGTACTACATACTAGACATATAATAATAAAACTCACTGTGCCCACAACTTGGCCACACAAGATGAAATATATCTTTTAAAGGACAACGTCTTCTACAAAAAAACTCCAAGCGAGTTGCAAAAATTATCAGAATTATAAATTCAAACAAATTATCAAAAATATCCTTTGTAAAAACGCTTACTACAAAATATCAGACTATCTAGCTAGAAGTTAAAAAAGTTTGCAACGGATTTTGCTCCAACTCGAAAAATAACCTTACAGGATTAAGGTTATTTCGTCGCAGCAGAAATAAAAAAATATCACTTTATTTCCATTTTACTTTTTTAAGTGTACATTTATTGTATTTACGGATATAAAAAAAAATATGATTTTGATTTTGTGACCCAAGAGCTGGTGAGTAACTAGCACAGCGTATCAGCATTGCCATATAGCTGGCTATATGGCAATGCTAGAGGTAGCTCAGCTGCACCCAAGACGCTGGAGTCTTGGGTGCAGCTGAGCTACCTCTAGATTGTTTGCAACAAACTGCAGCTGCCTCAACTGTTCCAATTGCGCTAATTTGTTTCTATTCTTTAGTTGTAATTTTCTTTTGTTAATAAGGGCTCTTATCTGAGAAAAACTGTTGTAGTAAATATTTTCTTACTTTAAAAGGGACAGCTGCTAAATAGTATAGTTTTTTTGTGTGGTTACGGCGTAAAGATCCTTTTTGTTAAAATTAAAAATTAACACACCCCATCACTATTACATTGCACATCGGTTGATGCACGATCATAATTATGCGAATATGGCACTGGTCCATAATGCGAACTTGTTCAATGTCTAATTGAGAGCATGCACGAAATGCTGGCCTTATTACGTGAGATTTCAATGTCAGGATTGCTATGAATTTGCTAGATTAGCCATTTTTTGTAAAGACCATTACATTGTACTACACACGCGTTTTTTGGAAATAAAAGTAGCTTTTAATGTTATTCCAATAACAGATCAATATCTGTGCAAAATTTCAGCCCATTCCATTCAGTAGTTTTTACATTGTATTCGGCCAAACATCTCGAAAACGGTAAATTTTTTCAATATTATAATATAACTAGCTGTTCCTCGCGGTTTCACTCGCATTAAATTCGAATTTCACATTTCTAGGTGGATAAAAAGGTATTTTTCCCGTAAATCTCCCATGTGAATTTGATGTTTTACCAGGACAAGAAGAAGCCTATGTTACTCTCTATCCTTTGAGCTAACTAAAAAAAGTCGATTGGTTGCTTAGTTAGGGGGTGAAGGAAGGACAAACAAACACACTTTCGCATTTGTAATATTAGTTAGGATTAGAATAAACGAGGTGCCCTTACGCGGACGTAGCGTAGAAGCTTTCAGCAGACATCAAGTACGAATAAACTTTAGATAGGTATCTATCAATAGTCAATAGATCAGACTTCCATTCAACTCCATGGAATTAGGAAATTAACACTAAAACGTCTACATCATCTTCTTTTATATATAACAAACTAGCTTTTGCCCGCGCCTTCACCCGTGTTTTATCGGGATAAAAACGCCTTATGTAAAACCAGGTCCCAAACTATACCCATACAAAATTTCAGTCCAATCAGATCAGTAGTTTTTGTGTGAAAGAGGAACAAATATCCATACATCCATCCATACAAACTTTGACATTTATAATATTAGTAGGATCGCAGCATCCGCGTATCTTCAAAGCCTTCAGAAGTTCACGACAGAAACATAAAGGTATCAATAAAAAAACTCTAAATTGATTCCATGAGTCTGATTAATTAATATATCACGACTCATCACGTCCAAATTATGCCGGAAGATCAATAATAAATATCGCGTATGGTGGGTTTATGTTTGTAAAAAATACCATACAAGAAGTTTTTAGGGATAACCTGAAACATATTAAAAAAAACTTTTTAAAAATCAAGCTTTTGTATCATCTAGGACCAAAGTGCTTGGGAAGACAAATCCAACGAACCCAAACTCGACGTGGTTAAGTCGTTTCGTTTAGGATTTCTTATGGCCACCTTCGGTCTCTATCATCAGACCAGTTCAATGTACCATGATATTATATTCAACATGAGCTTACATAAGTATGATATATGTCAGCTCATACGGTTGAAGATAACTGGTCTTAAATTCAGTTGCAAGATTTGATAGAAACTAACAGGGCAAGTTAAATAAAAGCTTGAAAAAAATTATGTTGGAAATTCTCAAAGTGCATCGTCTTGTCCTAAAGTTGGCAGAGTTTGTGTTATGGGATTTAGATAACTAAATAGTTCCTGAAGAGAAAACCTATAGAAAGAGATAATAATTTTGACATCATCATCATCAGCAGCCCGTATACGTCCACTGCTGAACATAGGCCTCCCCCACGACGACGCCACGAATAGCGGTCCTGAGTCGCCTCCACTAAACGACTCCCTGCGACCGCTACGATGTCGTCGGTCCATCGGGTCTTCCCACACTCCGTTTCGCATTGCATCGCGGTCGCCACTCGAATACCTTAAAAACCTAATAAAATCATAATGCATTTTCCGATATAAAAGACATCAACGCGCTCGCAGAAAGCTTTCGTTTGTAGAAAGGCCTTGTAGCCCTATAAATGTTTTCTTTCACCAAAGCTGAATAAATGTACTTAGTATTGAAATGTGAAAAGGAAACTTAAATTTTAGTGGGACTAAAATATTCGCAGAAAATCGTGACTTAAACGGTGCAAATCTAGTTTGATAAGTATTAATTGCAATATTGGATCCAATTGTAGCAAAATTTGAATCATTATTATTAGCAAGTGATTAAAGAGATCATCGATAAAGTTAGATCATCTTTTCAGAAGTGAGCATAGTTATTAATATTCTCAAAGTGATGATAGCAAACGTTTGAGTTTTTTTGAATAATCGGCATATGGTAAAAAATAAACGGCCAATCTTGATGAGGCCAATATGAACTTATCGACATCTTGTAAAACCTAATGATTAGCAGCAATAACACTTTTTTTTAACTAATTTAAAAGAAAATTCGAGAAGTTGGTCACTATTGAATGATGACTGCCTCGTTGGTTTAGCGGTCGCGTGGTTACCCGCTGATAATAATGAGGTTCAAATCCCGGGTCGGATCAAAAATTGGGATTTTTCTGGCATGACTTTGATTTGAAACCGGCTGCGCCGTGGCCGAAGATTAGACTAAGATGAAAAAAATATTACCTAAATACGAGAAAATAAATAATGCTGGACAATTCATACAGCATCATCTAGCCCCAAGCTAAGCAGAACTTGTGTTGAACTATGGGTACTGGATGACTGATAAACTTAATACAATATACTACATATATAAAGAATCCTTAAATCCTTATATAAATCACTAGGTAATAGAAAAAAGTAATTCGTTGTACTTAAATTTAAGACTTTTTTTAGCTTATTTTAGCTACACTTTTACAGTTGCTTCTACAGTTGTCGACGTTGAGGAACCAACCTCTAACAGCGCATAAAAGGTGAAAGAAAAGAGATGAGGGTAGATCGGTATATCTGCCAATAAGAACACGCTTACTGTGACTTTAGGTGTTCTTGTATTTATGTTCTTTGCTTCAGATATTCGTGATCAATTGTGCCAAAATATTGGAAAGTCAAAACAACTCAAATCATGGTAAATATCCCGTAATTAATGAATGACTTTAGTGTTTTAGGTTGGCTGATTTTTACATGCAAAAAGTTAAATCTTTAAGAATAACTTCATAAGTACATAATTAAGAAATAAGTCCTAGAGGTAATTTAGACATTATTTAAGAATTACTTATTCTCATTGTAAATGAACTTTTATAGGATTTATAAGAAGTAAAGCTTCTTTAACCTCAAGATACCCTTTCTGTTTGCAAATTTGCGGTGTTGCACAATACATGTTTGCATCAATACAAGATCAAAACTCACGCTTCTTTTGTTTTGGCCAACAAAAAAACGTCTGGCATATCAATATCCTACAAATCAATGCAATAATTATTTGAAACACGATCTACACTTCTAATTTAAGCTATACAGGATGTGTTACTTCTCTAAAATTTGGGACGCCCGCCGTACCACTGGAAAGATGTGATGGAAGTGTGCCTTCAAGCGGAGGACTAGTGGCATACTGCACAAGACAAGACACGAATAACTGGTGACTTCTCATAACAGGGGAGAAAACCTTCGGATAGAAAAACTTCAGATCGCTGATCCATAGGAGTAATTAGGTAAGTAAATAATTTCTTGGTCCTCTTATATTTGCTGTTCTTGTATAGATCGTTTGCCATTTTGGTGGCACAAAAACAGAAAAGAAAATATAAGCTTCAGCACTAGATTAATAACATGTAAACTATGCCTCAAGAGCATGCCTAACTTTCTCGTTCATAAACACAACAACCTAAACGAAAAAAGCAAATTTAAAATTTGATGGATTTAAATAACGTGTAGATCAATTTCTACGCGAAAGCTACGCATAAACGCACAAAGGAAAAACAATTATACCAAACGAAGCCCAAAAAAGTTGCTCGTATATCATGCTCACAACTATTCTGCACCCTGTATTTGTAGGCACTATCACGTGCTTTCATTGATTACCAATAAAATCCTTGATAACGCTCTTCTTGACAGACGAGGTCGGTAGCCAAAAAAAATGTAGAATACCACTAATTACTAAAGTTTGGTACATGCATACCAGAGCTTTATGAGGCTGAGTCCTATGATATAATCTGCGGTGGTGACGTCACGTCAGGATTAGGATCAGGTCAGTATATAATAGGTCAGTGAGTTGAGAAGAGCACAGTCAAACCTGAGCATCACATTTGGTTGTTTCAATTTGGGAGTCATCTATCCATCAGCAACCATGAAACTGGTAAATAGATTTTTAACTATGTACATATAATCTTATTTGTTCGTCAAGATTTAAGTGAATACATAAAGATTTTTTTGAGGGAGAAAATAAGCAGTAATTTATTTTTTATTTGTATTCTATATACTCTAACTTATAGAATTCTGGTCTTTCTGTTGGAAAACTTAACTGGGATAGTTTGAGATCCATAACAAACCCTTCTAAAAGTGTGCGGTCAAAAGTCAAATCAATTGCCAACTTAAACAGTCAAGTGCCTGCCACTAAATGAATTTCATTAACATCCATAGACCTAAGAATATTCAAAATATATCTTTATAAGTTCCCAAGTTAATCGCAAAAGTTAACGACTCAGGACATACAACCTTTTTCCACTCTCGAATTTGTTACCAATTACAAACCGGAGTAACACCGCACTAGTTGAAAAAATATATTGAAATAACCTTCTCTATTCAGGATTTAGGGTTCAGAAAGTTTTCTAAGATTCCCTAAACTTGGCTTTATCAAAAATGAGGAAAAAAACTTTCTTTCAGGAAATATGTATCAGTCATAGCTTGGGGCTAGATGATCTTTTGTGCATTGTACAACATTTTTTATTATTATTTATTTAATTTTTGGTTTTATCCCATGCAGAGATTTCTACCAGACGACCATATGTTTAGGAATCTTATATCTAAGGCTTATATCTTAGTACAAACTGCCAACAACCCGTTGTAGCTATCTAGCAAAATGCATCCAGCATTGCTATATTTTAATTTGTGTTCATAATGTCCACAGTTTATCGTAGCCGCCTTAGTGTCAGTCGCCGCCGCCGCCCGCCTTGAGCACCTGGAGCGTGGCTACCTCCCACCCGACCACAGTCACGGTCAGGGCGACTTCGGTTTCGGACAAGGTCAGTATATTATTCATTTGATTCGGGATTTTACGAGACATGCACCTAGATAATACTTTGATACTAGCTCCTACGCGTGGCTTTGCGTGCGCCTTTCCAGGAGAAAAGTAACCTGAGTCCGTTTCTACAATACCGAATTCCTCCCTACCAAATTTCATTAAATTCGTTTCAGCCGTTTAGGCACGAAAAGATAACGAACAGACAGAATAACCTTTGAATTTATAATACTAGCTGCTGCCGCAGGGCTTCTCACGTGCTTTTCAAGTAGCATATGTCTGTCCCCAGGATACCATTTACTTCCCTGTCAAATTTCATTAAGATCCGTTCAGCCATTTAGGCGTGAAATGTAACAGATAGACACAGAGTAACTTTCGAATTTATACTATTAAACTGTGATATTAGTATGGAGATATTTTGACTGGTTGTACCTAAATGCAACCAAGTGAGAAAGTGTTTGGCAATACGTAGTGAACAGCTGAAAAACAGTAGCAACAATGTTCGAATAATTGAACATTGTTGCTACTGTTTTTACCTGATACAATTCTACTTTAGTACTAACTCGACTTATAACTTGGTGTTATCAATAAATTTGATATATTGTTTTGTTTTATATTATATCTTATAATCGACATTGGCCGTGGGGCCGCGGAATAGAATATTGACCCCTCCAACTCAACCCGTGGATGTCGTAAGAGCCGACTAAGGGAACCTACCAGAGGAAGGGCAGCAGCTTCCGTCTGAGTATTTTTAAACACCAACACTGCGATCACCAATCCGCCTGCCAAGCGTGGTGATTATGGCAAATCCCCCTCTACATTGGAGACCATCCACTCGATGGACCGACGACATCGTGGCGGTCGCAGGGAGTCGATGGATGGAGGCGGCTCAGGGCCGCTATTTGTGCCGTCGTACGGGGGAGGCCTATGTCCAGCAGTGGACGTGTATGGGCTGATGATGATGATGATGAATCGACATTGCATAAAAGCTGCTTCTGACCTGACTCCCTCTATGAGGGCCAGACTATGAGAAACCATCAGCTCAGCCTCAAAATATAATATACATAGGTGTCTGCTCCTACATACACCCTCTGTTTTTCTATAAAAACTATCGTAATTTGGCGAATTCATTTTGATCAAGTTTCGTTGTTAACCCTTACATTCATAACGAATTCACCCACTGCTGTATAAAACCTTTGAATGCTTCTTCCATAGTGTTATTCCGAAAAATAAAAAAAAATAGTTCTAAAATAGGCTCAAAAAGCCAGTATCCATGTATCATGTTCCAATAGTAAAACTGTGCTTTTCATTCCAGGCATCGGCGCTCGAAGCTCTTTCGGTTCTGGATCTCAGGGTTCATTCGGTTCCCATGACTCCAACTCGATCGACTCCGCTAGCGCGGGAAGCCAGTATGGATCGGCTTTACCTTCCTCCTCCTTGACTCAGTACCTGCCCCCTGATCACGGACCTTCAGGATCTGGTAGCCAGTTCAGCGGATCTTTGAATGGTAAGTGTTGTAATAATCACTGAAACTGAACTGCATGTCTAACCGAGTCAAGCACGCCGCGCCGAGAGAGTCAACGGAATTGAATTCGATTTCTTACGATTGACGACTTGTCATGAATTAATAGGGCATAGACTTCGCAATTATATTTTTTTAAATCTTTATTGCACTAAATTACAAAGGGTGAGCTTAATGCCAAGGCATTTTCTACCTGCCGTATTATAGAATAGAATAGGTTTCACAAGTTGTGTATCCAGCTTTACGATAGCGTCTAATAATTTCTAAAAGAAATATCTTTTTTACAATGAAAATTATAATAAAAGAATAGCAAAATAATTAAAACTAATACAATTGAAAAAGATGAGTTAACTGCAGACTGCTGCTAACTATCTAGAGGTAAATTCACTGATACATAGCTATATCAATTGGAAGCGTTCACAAAACGCTAGCTGCATTGCCCCAGCTTTAATGCAATGCCAATGTGCTAAGTTAATAATAAAAAATAGATAAAGAAAAGGGCCAGTGATTTATAGTTAAGAAGACGAAGGAATCGGTAGTAGCTGCAATGCTGAAAACATACGCAAAATTACCGACTGTAGATAAAATGACTTTACATTCTAATATGACTTAATTTTCTATCGACTGTGTGAAGGTACCAGCCCTGTATACGAGGGAACACTTGCGTTATGCCTAGTATCGAGAACGATAAAACAAAAAAGTAACAGCTTGGCAAATAAAATTAAATCTATTAGTTTCATTAGATGTTGATAATGATGATGTTACAGAGGGCGCTACATAGCCATGGCAAAAAGCTTACTTATGTCAGAGTTTTTGCATACCTCTTGTGACCTTCATACATCTTTGCATGTTATGTGAGGTCACGCACAGTTTATCTAATGAGTTCATCTCTATGGCTAAACATTGAAGTATGTAGCTACTTACAGAATATCGTGCACTTGACGTATAAATAATTGACTATTCAAATGATTTGGTTAATCATCGTGATTGGGTTATTTTAAGATTTATTAACAAGCGCGATCTTAAAACTTGTGCTTTTTATCTCCTGAATAGTCATTTTTTTTTCTCGACCAGCTAGAGTCAAGTGCTGCCCGTTTCTATAAATATCAATGTAACTACTAAAGCACTGATTTGCTTAAGGCTGGAATAAAGCCACAATTATTCCAGCCTTGAGCAAATCAACGAACCGAACTTCGTATTCAAGTATTTAATGGGGCTGGGTTTTTCGTAGAGCTAATTATCTAAAATCTTTGTTGACCCAAGTTAGGTTTATAATACTTAGAGACTGGAGAAAATACCCAGAACACTCGAGACAAATATTTGCAGATCGTACTAACATTTGTCCCAAGGCGGGAATCGAACCCGAAACTTCCTTTCTTCGCCCGTCGCGCTACATCAGTTATCGTACCTATAAATTTTTTATCATTTCCAGGCTTCCAGCGATCTCAACCTCAGCAACAATACACTCCCCAATCCTTCGGTGGATCTTCATCTCTCGGTTCTTTCGGCGGTGCTTCCCAATACAACCAGAATCAATACGGGTCAGCGTCCTCATCCCTTGGCCAGGCTCGGTACCCGTACAACAGTGGAAGCCAGTTCCCTTCTGCTGGCCGTCAGTACCAGGCTCCGAGGTCATCCAACTTCCAGAATATTCCTCAGCAGGCATTTGATGAGCAGACCGGATACCATTATTAGATAAAAGATTCCTTAAACAATCGCAAAGGAAACGCCTGTCATGTTTCTTAAAATGATGCCATACTACACATGTTTTCAGATGGTAACCCTGTTATTTCTGCTAGTTTTTTACTCTGTATAAAATGTAAAGGAAAGCCAATTTAGTGATGTTTAATTTTCAGTTTGTAATATAGTAGAGAATGTATTATTTCTTGGTTTTATTAAGCGCCTGCTTCCTGGACCTTTGCATCTAAAACGCACAGAAAACTAACAAAAAATAGCAATTAGTTAAATCAATCCCGTAACTAATAAACGTTTGGAAATTAACTAAATAACGGTGTATAAAAAAACACAGAAACTTGAGTGGCCATAACGAGAGTAGACCGGTTTTGGAGTGAGCTTTATAGTTTTGAAGTAAGCTTTTGTTAATTTGAACATATTCCATGGCTCGTTATTTTAGCTAAGTAACTAAAAAAAAATATAATACATGGTTGGAAAAAACTATTAGTATGTTAATAGTTTTTTCCAACCATGAATTATATTTTTTTTTTAGTTACTTAGCTAAAATCTTTGTAAGAACCCAAGTAGTTCTTACAGAGGTTAGCATAATCTGCAGCCAAAATGAGCTTCATATCATCATAACTCTTACAGGAATCAAACATAGATCAGGGGGCCTACTCGGAAAAGGAATATCGAAGTTTGCGATTAGTTTTCGAGGAAAACCAACTCTTATATCCCTTGTATAAGATCACAGTTTGCACGAAAACGAATCGAAAACTTCGATTTCGTTGTTGCGAGTACGGGCCCAGGTCAAAACATAGTTTTGTGTATGGAATGACTACGTTGACGTTACAAAATCTATCATAATCATAATGATTGACGACCTCTGTTGCGTGGTGGGCGATGGTTCGCCTGCGACGCAGGAGGTTGCGGGTTCGATTCCCGTCTCGGGACAAATGTTTGCACGATCTGCAAATATTTATTCAGGGTGTTCTGAACTTTTTCTATATATGATAAAAATATATATCTATGTATTGTATTAAAATAAGTATATGAGTTATCTAGTAACACAAGCTCTGCTTAGCTTGGGGCTAGATGGTGCTGTGTGAATTGTCCAGCATTATTTATTTATTTTTATTTATTTATATATTTAATGATTATGACACCGTACCGTATTGACACAGTACATACGAAGAACAAAATCCGGTCGATCTTTCGTACGCCTATTACTTTTCTATTTTCTCCTGCAAAGCAAAGCAGTATTGCTCTATTAAAGCATTTTAAAGGACATGCTTTGTCACTAATACTTCTGATACATGGTTACTGCTATCTTATAAATTATGTAAGTGATAAAATATGTGCCTGAAGATAACTTAAGAAGGTAGAGTAAGTAACTAACTAGGTAAACTTTACGCCAAACTGATGAAATGCCAAGATGTTATTAACCATAAACTTCGGTTCTACAATTCGTTCCATAGTCCAATGACCTGCGGTACTCCAAAAGTTACATCAGAACAATAAAATAAAGTAAAGCAAAAAGTATGATTAATATTTGGACACGGTTCATTCAAGATGTTCGTGAATTCGTTTTATTGTGGTACACCTGGTTTCCGAGAATATTAATTGCAGATTTTTTGCAAGTTTTGTGAAGAAGTTGATAAATGGAGGAGTATCTATCTGCCTGGCATGGAGTATAATGGGTAGTTAAGGTACCTAGATTAATTTACACAGATTGTTTTACATAATGATCTTGATGCTTACTAACTATCTATGTTCACGCATTGTTATATATTTTTACACATGCACGTTTATGTAGTTCGCTAATTGTTGAAAAATTCTACCAAATGGTCCAACTAGGTAAATCCAACTTTGATATGGAGGTCAGCCGATGATTCCAACTCGGATGGGCAGCGGGAAGCTTCACAATATCTTCTCGTCACAGAACCAACCAGATACCGCAGAGCCTCAAGACGAAAGTCTTCAATCAATGTGTTGCCAGTGATCGAGAGATCGTGAGTCGCGAGAGAGTTGGAAGACGATCCACTCGATGAACCGACGATATCGTTGCGGTCACAGGAAGTCAATAAGATGGATGGAGGCGGCTCAGGACCGTTATTTTTGGCATCGTATGGGGGAGGCCTATGTCCAGCTGTGGATGTATATGGGATGATATGATGAACACTGAATGAAAGAATGCAAAAATATTCGGAGCTACTTTTTAACCGTCTACGAAAAAAAGATAAGGTTCTATGTACGGGTGTAGGTACATTATGTATGTTCGTCGATTTCTCCGTCGATAAAGGACCGATATGAATGATTCTTTTGCAGTTAAACAAAGGATGAATGGGAGGTGGTCCCATAACTCCGTCCATCACTCCGCAAGGGTCCTGACTAAAAACCAGCGCTGTGTTGGACAATTAATTGCCCAATAGTGCATGAGATAGGGACGCTTTTTACCCCTTTTAATAATTGTTAGATTTTAGTAATTCGATAATTTAATTATGTAAATTTTAGACTTACTTTATTTATTGTTCTAATGATTTGTGAGTAAATAAATAAATTTTATATTTATCATAAAAAATTTATTCCCGAGGGATTACTTAGTCCCGCAAAACTTAAGAAATCAGTTAACACAGAGCGATTTGAAGTCGGTTTTTAGTTTTTTAAATATTTAAAAAAAAATTGAGTAAACATAACAAAATTAATTACAACGTCTTCATAAACAAAATCCATTGTTAATAAAATTTAAGTTGAAAATATTCACTGAAGTGTTTGTCCGCCTCAAACGACCCATTGAAAAATCCCATTAAAAATAGTAAATGTTCACAACGATCCTTCTTTTTCCATCAACTAAAAGTGTACCAAGGTTATTATGTTATTATTTATTATATATATATATATATAATATGACCTAGGGCTTATTATTATTGTTACCAAGGTAGCTATTAAAATAATGCATGACACTTTTGACATGCATATGTATTTTACATTATTATTTTATATGAATAATTTAGAAATCTTACACTATACATATATTTTTTTTTATTTTTGACATTATACAATTATTTTGTATCATCATTGCTGTTACAAGTTTTTTTCTATAAAAATATTATTTATATCTGTATCAATTCTATATTTCTAGTTTAGTATACAATTAGGATTTCCGACACAATATAATAATTGCTTGTGATATGAATAAAATATGCCCCGATGCTCCAGAGCAATTCTATAATTATGCGTCCGAAGCTTGGAAAGATCTGAAAAGGGTTTTTCAGGCTAGAGCATAGAAATAAAATATTACTTAAGCAAATGATTGATAGGGTAATCTTAAATGCATTACCACAGTGGTGACCAAAATCGGATGCAACTTATGTGAAAGTAAAAATATTGGAATCTTAACATTGAGAGTAGCGAACTATTTTCATACACAGGCAAATTCCAGATGCAAGGTCGATGTCACCAATTACATCCGTTTAATAATTTTAAGTGGAATTTGAATGTTTTTGTGCACTATAAAATCAGGAGGATTCACAAAAAATATCACAGTTCATCTTTGTATCCTTAGGATTAGCCAGCATATTGAAAAAATGAATTTGGTAAGTTTTGCCATACATATTTTATTCTATACCAAGATTTAGAAATAATTTTAAAAATTTGTAATTTTTCAGCTAATCCTAGCCACAGTCCTCGCGATCAGCACAGCTGCGCAGCTACCTTCCAGAAGCTACATTCCCCAGAATCAAGGAAGTCAGAATGCGTTTTCCCAAAGAGGTCAGACTGGTCATTTCCAAGGTAGTCAAAGCGGACAGTATCAATCTGGAGGAGGATTCAACGCTGGAGGATTTGGAGGCAGTGGAGGCAGTGGGAATACGAGGCCACAGCAAGAACAGGAGAAGAATGCTGCTATACTGAAGCAGGACCAAGAAATTGATGAGAGTGGAAGTGAGTTAATCATCGAATCATTATGATTTTGGAATGTACATAAACGGGTTAAATACACTAAGGTACTAAGCCCTTGGCGAAAGTTATTATATAAATAATATTGGATAATCCACACAACATCCATCCATCTAGCCGGTTCAACCATCTAGCCCCAAGCTAACCAGAGCTTGTGTTATGGGTAATGGATAACTGATAATACAGTACACACATACATAGATATTAATTTACATACATTTATTTATACACACAGATAGATATTTTTTTTACTATACATAGAAAATGCTTAGAACATCAGGATCAAATATCAGCAGAACATACAAAAATTTGTCCCAAGGCGCGAATCGAACCCGCAACCTCCTGCGTCGTAGACGGAGCTTCGCCCGCCGTGCCACATCGGTCAGCATTGTTGACAGGTTGATTGTAGTTACCGAATGCGCTTATCACAGAGTTATTCCGTGTTCGTCCCACTCGCTTCGGACCAATGCGGGACGTAGGCGTAAAACCTAATTCAGAGGTGATTAACCACATACTTCTAGTAGTCTTGATTTACCATTTATATCGTAGGTTTTAGTTGACTTCATTTATCTCACGCAGTATACCAGGAAAAAAGAAGTAAAGAGGATATTAAGGTACTTAACACTAGTATTTTGATTCATTAAGATATTCTATTTAATACATAGTCTAATAGCCTTAGAATATAGAACGCATCAAGAGAGCCGAACTAATCGAATTGATGCCGAACAAGTCGTAAGACTACGTGCTCTTCGTGTTATGAATTCTTCAATTCGATACATTTGGCTCTTCCCGCACATGATTGAAAAAGTGTATATTAACTCTAACTTCAGCTTATAAGGATGCCCCATCTCTAGTCTTCATGTCAACTATTGGATTTCATATACTACTTTTGATATTTAAGTTTGTTTTTTAATTCCCGGTTAAAACTTTTAAACTTTCGCGATTGGTTAACGCATTAAAGACCAGCTGCTGCCCGCGCCTTACTTGATAAAAAAAACTTATATGTTATTCCAGTTCCCAAACTATACCCATACCAAATTTCAGCCTAATCGGTTAAGTAGTTTTTGCATGAAAGAGTAAAAAATATCATCATCATCATCATCCCGTTCACGTCCACTGCTGAACATAGGCCTCCCCCAAACGACGCGACGCCACGAATAGCGGTCCTGAGCCGCCTCCATCCAACGACTCCCTGCGACTGCTACGATGTCGTCGGTCCATCGAGTGGGAGGTCTTCCCACACTCCGTTTCGCATTGCATCGCGGTCGCCACTTGAGAACCTTTATTCCCCAAAGGTTATCGGTTCTACGAGCTATATGGCCTGCCCATCGCCACTTCAGCCTGCTGATTCTGAGAGCTATGTCGGTAACTTTGGTTCTTCTACGAATTTCCGTATTCCGAACCCTATCGCGTAGAGAAACTCCGAGCATAGCTCTCTCCATAGCTCGCTGGGTAACTTTGAGCTTATGCACAAGGCCTATAGCGACCACGTCTCGGATCCGTAAGTCATCACTGGTAACACGAATTGGTTAAAGACTTTCGTCTTGAGGCTCTGCGGTATCTGTGACGAGAAGATATTGCGAAGTTTCCCGAACGCTGCCCATCCGAGTTGGATTCGTCGGCTGACCTCTTTATCGAAGTTGGATTTACCTAGTTGGACCATTTGGCCTAGGTAGTCATATATAGTCAGGTAGACATAATGATCAACAACTTCGATAACATCGTTCCCCACATAGACCGGTAAGGGTGCGACATGGGCATTAGACATGATATTTGTCTTAACCATGTTCATTTTAAGACCCACTTGTCGGGAAACGGTGTTGAGGTCCTCTGCTAAGGTCTTCCAGCGATTCTGCCATAATGACTATATCTGCAAACCGAAGGTGAGTGATGTAATTGCCTTTAATATTGAAGCCATATCTGTCCTAGTCCACAAGCTTAAAAATATCATCTAATGCAGAGGTGAACAGTTTCAGAGAAATGACGTCTCCCTATCTCACCCCTTTTTGCAGTGAGATCGGATTTGTGCTTTGGTCTTGGCGACGAATTGACATAGTGGCCTTGCTGTATAAACACTTCAACACTTGATCCATCCATACATCCCTACAAATTTTGAACTTTATAATATTAGTAGGATATACTATAATATATATATATTTATAAGTAGCAGTCGTCCCGTGACCACGATCGCTGCAGCATGATGGAAACGTAGGGTAAAATATAACAAAAAGTATGCGATAAATACCCGATAAATAATTCCTGGTTAAATCTTTCAGGTTACCATTTTGGCTATGAAACGGAGAATGGCATCCGAGCGGAGGAACAAGGCAATCCCATCCAAGCTCAAGGTGGTTTCTCCTACAAGGGTGACGATGGACGCACTTATACCATTACCTACACTTCTGGAGAAGGTGGCTTCAGACCTCAGGTAGTCCACATTATGATGACTGAAATTCTGTGGTTGTTAAATGTTTATAAGATTATTTGGGTTAAAGGCGAGGAAGCACATGTCCTATAGGGCCTAGCCACAATGTTGTGAGACGGTTCGAAGGACCAGAACAGTATTATTGATTTATAAGGCTTAACAGTGCTGAGTGCTGTGAAAAACGACTATGTTATAATGAACATAAAAGCTGCTCGATTTGTCTATGTTCTCAAACTTACAAGGGCACCTTAGGTCTCGGAAATTCAGATCAGAACGAGACTCAACAGATTAGTACCTAGTATACCTTATCCACACGTTAAAGCAATAAAGCGCTCTAGCTAGACGATTCCGAGTCCCAGTTAAAAAAAACACTGTTTAAGCTGTGCGTAACACTGTAGAGTCTGTTTTCTTGGAATCTTCTGGCTAGTGTGCTTTATTGCTATTGTGTGGATACCCTTGAGGTATAGGTAGGCTACTAATCTGCTTACTACTAATCTGGTCTTGAAAATTCGGATCAGAATGAGACTTATCCGAATTAAAGACCGTAAAGTCTGATTGTTAGTCAATCGAGCAACTTTTGGTCTATGCTCTGGTAAATACCACATAGGTCTGAACAGGCTATGAAAACACTAAAAATTTAATGTTTAAAATTATTTTTTAAAGTTATTTTTTATTTTACTAAAAATTTAATGTTCAAAATTATTTTTTAAAGTTATTTTTATTTATTGTTTTAAGTCTCAAAGATTTTTGACGGGTCGGGTACTTGCCTCCGTAGTGCAGTTGGATAGCGCAGCCCCGTATTCAGGGGAAGGTCGCGGGTTTAAGTCTCGCCGGAGTCGTAAATTTTTGGGATATTATTAAATTCATTAAGATATAGTGTTTATGCCCAAGTGCGGGCATAAGCACTATAATAAATAACCAAAACCTTTAAAATTATTGTATCACAGGGAGAGCACCTGCCCGTAGCACCTCCTACTCCTGAGGCAATTCTGGAGGCTCTCCAGCAAAATGCCAAAGATGAAGCTGCTGGTATCTTTGACGATGGTTAGTATAAATTGTTCTTTAATAAAAGTGACTTTATTAAAGGCTCAGGACCGCTATTCGTGGCGTCGTTTGCGGACGGCCCATATTCAGCAGTCAGCTAATGACGATGATGATGAAAAGTTACTTGGTACATTCAATGTATTTCTTAAATATTTTTAACCAACGTTCTAGAAATCAAAAAGAAAATACATGGCAAATGGCATCTTGAGACGCTCGAACCAACCTTACGAAAAAATACAAAACAATTTACTCGTAGCCACTCATTATTAAATTTGTATTTTGTATTTGTATTTGGGATTTTACTGTGAAAATCATCTAAAATATACACATCTTCTGCCCAGGACAATACAAAGCTGATGTACACGGAGGTCCAGGTGGAAATAAACCTGGATTTGGTGGAAGCGGGACCAGGCCTGGTGGAAACCAATTGGGCAGTATCGGGAAACACCAGACGGGATTCAACTCTAAAAGTGGCTATACTTATTAACTGACTGGATCGGTGGTGAAATTATAAAACTAACCAAGGAGTATAGAACTGTATAAAAATAAATATATCAAAGAAGTTTTTGTAATAATGTAGGTACTAGATAACAAAGATGTTATTTTGTTTCTAAATTATTAAAGCAAACCAAAAATGTATAAAAAAAGAATGAAGAACGAAATAAAGAAGAAAGCAGCTCACTAAAGTAGTATTTTTACGAAACTAACACGTTAAGATATCATTTCTCATGTACCTGTCATTATTTTTTTCATATCATCATTTTCATTCAAATTACTTGAATCATTACACTATTACCGTGTATGATGTCAAGGTCTCACATATTTCTTACACAATCGCTTCTGCAAATTCTAACGAGCTTTTTATTACAAGTTTATGTGTTTTGAGTTCATGTTTCTTTGTTTTTATGATAATGGTTATTTGTCTTGATGAACCTCAAAGTTTGGACATTCTAATTTACGATGCTTTGTATGATTTTAAAAGATATTAATTGGTGTATTCATTTCTGTATACAAATTCAACTCTATTTATCAGTCATCTAGTACCCATAACACAAACTCTACTTAGCTTGGGGCTAGATGTTGTTCAGCATTTTTTTAAACACGTTTTTTGTGCTTGATTGAAAAATACTACTATTATATCAGATAGGTTAATCTTTACCTACCAATTAATGACCTAGGTAGTTGGTGAAGTAATATTAATTTAGTTTGGGACTAAGAATAGAATAAAACTACAAGAGTTAAAGGTAGGCAGGGTTTATTCTTAAAAATAAATAGCATCACAACTCACAGGCAAAACATAATGACTAACAGAAAAATAATTCAAAAGGCTACAGAGAAAGGATAACCAATCAACCGATAATTTTGACTACTTTTGTTACACCTACAAAAATATATTAAAAACATGGCGCAAATGTATAAAATGTTTAACAAAAGTTTACAAATAACACCAAAAGATGGCATGTGTAAAAATCTTATGATCGTTCCTATCTATAGCTCCAATGTAACTATATCTATGCTATTTAGTACTTGTAGGGCTGTCTGTACCCAGCGGAAGCGGAGGCTTGCGCGCGTGCGAATTGTTGACCACCAGCGGGGGCGCCAGCGTCGCCGTACTTGTTGGGGTTGTATTGACCTGAAAAAAAAAACGGATTGACTTAAAAGATTATAGACAACATTTCTGGAATCAGGTGGAAGACTTTTACCCAGCTTTGTAATAAAATAAACAAAACATGGAACATATAAAGTAGGTAGTACACCTCGATCTCAAATTAAGTATGAAATCGAGTTTAACTGACGCAACGCTCTACTTTTCCGACAAAACTTTATTTGCTTTATTACATCCATACATCTCCTATACTAATCTAAATCTACTATTTCTACTACCGAGATGTACCAATGACCGTGAGTCGAGCAAGTCGAGTATCGACGCAGAGCCTGGTCAATGCAGGGGAAACCATTCGAATTTACAGCCTTTGCTTAGTTACACAACGCACCACTAGGTTAGATTCGTATCAATTGGTACACTTACCTAAATATATAATTCTTACCATAAATCCTACTAATATTATAAATGTCAAAGTTTGTATGGATGTATGGATATTTGTTTCTCTTTCACGCAAAAGCTACTAAACCGATTAGGCTGGGTATGGGTATAGTTTGGGACCTGGAATAACATATAGGCTATTTTTTATCCATATAAAACGCGTGCGAAAGCGCGGACAGCAGCTTGTTTAATAATATGACGGAACGGACCCCATAAATAATGTCCACCTACCCGAACCTTAGGCCACGACGACCAGTCTCAACAAGTGTAATTGTTGAACGGATCCCATTATGTATTCGAAGAAAATAATTTACCATTATTTTCTTCGAATACGCATGTATTTTCTTGTATTTGTTTATTTTTCCAACTTAAAAGTGCGTTACAGTAATCGTTCCTGCCAAACTGTACAACAGTTTTTCGGCAGTAGCTCTCGTGGACACCATTGAATTAAGTTGTAATTAATTATGTAGCACAATTTATCTTTTTTCAAGTCAATTTATGTAGTAAGGTATCCTAACGTACCTACCTAATAGGTACGAGTATATCTTGTTAGGTATGAAGTTTAAATCGCGGCCGTTCCCAAGAAACGAGTGAGCGGTCATTGTGAAACTGCAAAGGTCAGGCAATAGGGCGATCTCAAGCGCCGCCGGTAGACTGGTACCTAATTAGTTTAGAGCAGGATAGGTAATCTACTTGAAAATCGATTATGAATTCAAGAATCTTAATTTTTTTCTTGATTTGCGAAGATTGTTAACAAGGCCTGTTAATTTTGCACGCACTTCGAGGCTGAATGTATATAAATGAAAGAATATAACTCTTTATTGCACCACACAAATACAAAAAACAATACAGAAGAAAGTGTTGATAAATTAATTAAGTGCAAAGGGCGGTCTTATCGCTTGGAGCGCTCTCTTCCAGGCAGCTTTGGGATAGACTGGATATAAAAGAACAATTACGGTGGCGTTAAAAGGAGTAGTCCGAGTCAATGAGATAATGATGGTGTGATTAATAACAATAGTTGACAAAATGACTGACAACAAAAATTAATCTTTTGTTAACGATAAAGGTGGGTAAATTAATACAGCTTCTCAAAAATTGAAAATATCATAAGTGATAATAATGTAAAGAAATTAGTGAAATATCGTGACACAGTTAAAAATGTATTGAAAAAGAGACACTACTTTATACAGAACGCAATGCTCAAATCCAATCCAACTTCAAACCAACCAAAGTACCTATCTACAATAATAATTTGATTCACACGATCGTGGCATTTTGCTAAACATTAATATTCTGTCTACATTCGTTCACGTACTTAAATACCGATCCTAGACAAATTAGTCATACTGCAAGATGCAATAAAGAAGACACAGTGAACGAAACAGTAGGTAAACTTCGTAAAAAAGATTATCAGATAAACTTACAAGTTTCATCCTTTCGTCAGTGGAAGTGACTATTTACCTTACCTGTCATATTGACCATTTTAAAGATTTAAGTGAATATTTTGGCCGAGGCGCTGACGTGGCAAAAGAATCGAACCTTTCAATTCAGCCCGTGGATGTCATAACAGAAGACTAAGCGACTACTAGAGGAAGGACAGCGGCTTCCTCCTGTGTATAGCTCAACACAACTCTTGATTGCACACCAAGATAGAGAAAAAGAGAACAGGAAAACACAGACATAGAAACAGTTGCACAATGGGCGGCCTTATCGCTAAGACCGATTTCTTCGAGGCAATCTTTGGATGGAAACGTAACTAATGTTACACCACCGTCTATACCTGTGTATAGACGGTGACGTATTATAGACAAAATTATTATAATATCTACTATGTAAAATTATTATATATATCTACTATGTAGAAAATAAATAAACAAAATACTGATATACCAATCCACCTGGGAAGCGTGGAGGTACAATATATATGTCAACGTACATACATACATAGTACAGATGAGGATGTTGACCTTTTAACTAGATAGCTAGAGAAGATGTAGTTCAAAATACACACTACCAAAGCAATGTTGTCAAATGTTATAATGAAGACCTGGTCTCTTCAAGAACATGTTCGTGATGATGGGCAGAACCTGCAGTTCACGTAGTGTCAGACCAATAACCCAGTATAATGACCTCCTTGCTGAATTTTCACAGCACTCTCAAAGGACACTAGCCATGTCACAGATTGGGACTCGTTTTGCTCCAACTCGAAAACTAACAACTTAACTAGGTAAAGGTTTGTTGTTCGCTTGTTTATTTTCAAGGTGCAAAAGCTAGTCTTATTTTCAATTGAACAAACAAGAAAAGAAATCTCACTAGTTCAGTCAACTGAACTGGACAACTGAACTAGTGGGAATAGACGATCACTTCTAGTTAAGTTAGTACCACTGAATGTCGCTGTTAGTTCCAACATTAACCTTTTCAAATAACCATTAAATAAGTTATTTTACCGTTCAACGTTGACTATGTTGGGTAAATTGATAGGCGTGGATGCAAATGTTGCAGCGGGCAGCATCTTTTGTTGTTGCAAGATTAGAGGGATTGTGATCGTTATTAGCTTGATTTACAATTACTACACTACGTCTAAGATCTACTATATCAATATTGCTGTGCCCGAGCAGGGTGCATGTTTGAAACTTGTTCCATAACATGAAAATACAAATATTTTGGGCTTGTTGCCCGAATTCGGGCTTAATAAATGTGATAATTTGTTCCTTGTGCCAGTTTATTTTCTGCGAGATGAAAAACCAGTCCATCATAGTAGAAAACAATGTATTTTTTAAAACGATTTTTATTTACTATTAGAAGTTAACATCTCAGGTGAAAAATGTTGACTGCTGGACGTGTAATTTTGTAATCGTGGTGAGATACTATGGGCCTAAATAACAATACACCGTATTCCCACAATGGTCAACGTTTTATTGGGGTTGTTTGCCATGACCGCGATTGGCAGGCGACTTGCAGACTAACTTAAGGTTTTCTTACCATCATCGATGATGCCGGCGGCTTCATCAGCAGCGTTCTGGGCGAGAGCCTTCAGGATAGCTTCTGGGACGGGGGGAGCGGTGGGCAGGTGCGCGCCTTGGGGCTGGAATAGAAAAAACAAGGGTTGAAAATAATTAAGTTCCCTTTTATTCTTCAAAAAAAGAAGGAGGTTCTCAATTCGACTATATGTTTTTTTAGCTTCTTTCTCGTAGGCTATCGCTAGAGGGCACGAGATAAGTCTGCATGAAGATAAAAAGAAAATCGATTTATTGGCATGTAGCGTGTCGTCGGCTAGCCTTTTGTTGCACTTGGGTAATGAATGATCGATATTTTGATCATATACTTAGGATTTTTTTTCAAATAGGGACGGCACCTTACAATACAGTAGTAAACCAAGCAAGTTATTTGGTTTCTTTTACAATGCAATAATAGTAAGTATGACATAGTTGGGGTTGCATTGAAAATGTTCTAACAAATAAATATGTACTTTTATCAGGCTTTCCACGTCATACAATTTTTTCTTAGGCTTTCACTTCGTGATGTTGACCGAAAGAAGCTTTAAAAAATATCAAGCTTTGTAGATAAGAATCATAAAATAAAGAAATGCCTTCACCTGGAAACCGCCCTGGCCAGCAGCGTAGTTGATAGAGTAGATCTGGCCATCGTCTCCCGTGTAAGAGAATCCTCCCTGAGCCTCGATGCCGTCAGCCTGGAAAAGAGATAATGATAATGAGAGAAAATTAGGATCTATTCAGAAAGACAGATATTTCTGAGAATCATGGGAATTTCCATGTGTTCTGTCCATGTGTCTGTGATTTGGAATCTTGTTATGTCTACATCATATATTGTGTAGGCTGGTTAGGAACAACGTAATATAACTCTATAATAAACTGATATTATGAAAGTATTCTATCCGTCTACCTGTAACCTTTGCAATGTCTAAAAATGACTGGAGACGCCTAAAAATCAATAATTATAAAATCTCTAGTGATGTTTCTTGAGATTTAATTACTTTTGCTTTTATAATATCAGTTTATTATGGATTAATTAGAGTTATATTACTTTGTTCCTAACCAGCCTACACAATATGTGATGTAGACATTGCACGATTCCGAATCACAGAGTTGCTTTAAAACTTAGATTTTTAACAAATTTATAATGGTATTTATGAACAAAAACTCAACTAAACAACGAAACTTGGTTCATAATGAATATAAACGGGTTAACTACAAACCAAGCAGGGTTGATAGAAGAACAACAACGTTTAAGTTGAACGTTGAAGTTTAGTTATATGTTTTTTTATGGTCAGTTTTATAACCTGGCATAGACTCAAGGGCAAAACCCAAAAGGGCACAACCTAATCCTGGTCAAACCCAAGACCAGATCGTGATAAAAATGCTCTTAACATTGGCAACAGTTACAATTACATGAAATGTCAATGCCGCGATGCGTAGTTTAGTGCCGCTCACTTATAATAAAGAGCGAGCGTAATTACATGCGCGTACGCAGCGCTGCATAATACAGAGGCTCTTTAACGTAGTTTTAAATAAATTGTCATTATTTCCGTTTATTGTATAAATTTACAAGCTTCTGAATGCATATTTAGAAGCTCTGTAATTTTATTCGGAATTTAAAGCTCTCTTCGGATAAAAAGAAGTGAATCCTAATCAAAAGCAACAAAAACAAAATCAAAAGTAACAAAAACTATCGATCGATTTACAAAAAAATATCAGCATGATAAGTACAATAGTAATATGCGTGAAAACTATTTATGACCTACAAAAAAATAAAACTTTTATCTATGTTGTTGAACCAGTTCTAATTATAAATCAAACTCTACATTTATTATTCCTAAAGCTGTATAAAGATTTTCAAAATGTAATAAAAGCAATTTATAACGCCTTTGTCAGATCTAGACAAGTATATTGTTGTCGTTTCGTTCAATTCAAGCTATTGGT
Organism: Eupithecia insigniata; assembly: GCA_947859395.1. NCBI lineage: Eukaryota > Metazoa > Arthropoda > Insecta > Lepidoptera > Geometridae > Eupithecia > Eupithecia insigniata. The sequence continues at coordinate 3,952,239 of OX402009.1, read as the reverse complement.
GGCATGTTTTTTCACACCAAGTTGAGCTTGTAGCACCTTTGTAGTAGGTTATACTGTAGTAAACCATCTTTGCATAACTATTCATCGCACGCAATCGCAATTCTGCAAAATTATCTATAACTTGATCTTTTGTATGACTACTAAATGTAGCTGTCAAAACTAACTGATGGCGATTAATTCTATACAGGGTGCCTAGAAGATTTTTTGGTACTTCAGGGAAAAGGAAGGTAAAAAATTGTTTATTTCACGTAGGAACCGTTCCAGGAAAGTTTGAATTTGCTTCATTTCGTGAAACTTGAACTTTCTAATAAGGAAACCATGACTTATGTAAATCGAATAAATGCTTACATATTTGTTTTTCTTTTTTGTACGGGTGATTTATTACCTTAGGCCTAAATTAAACTTATCAAAATAAAAATATTATTTTTATTTTTACAAGTTTATTTTAGGCCTTTTATTCTAGGCAAAAATCCTTCTTATTTTAGGCAAAAAAGAAAAAGTGACCTGTCAGGGAACCGTTCCTATTTATTTATCTAAGCAGAGCTTGTGATATGGGTACTAACTGATATACATAATACAATATATTTCATAGATAGATATTTTTTTTACTATACATAGAAAAACGACCAGAACACCCTGAAGAAATATTTGCATCGTACAAATATTTATCCCGAGCTGGGAATCGAACCCGCAACCTCCATCCCCCTCCCTCGCAGGCGGACCTTCACCCACCGCGCCACATCGGTCGTCAAATGGACTAAAAGATAAAGTTCTAATAACAATTTGTCGAACTTTTCTTTTTTCTTATCTTTAACTACGAAGTCAACTCTGTCAGGCTAACTTCTGGGTTAATCGAAATTGGTTCAAAAAAAATATTGATCTGAATCAGACCTACTTTTATTGAGCTCAAAAAAATAATGAGAGATATAAAAAAAAAAAATTGTTTCAATAACTTTAAAATTATTAGTTTCATTCGTTTACTAACAAAGAAAATAATAATTAAATAATGTAAACAAATTAGAACTTGTATTTACAATTCAAATAATTGAGATAACTGCAGACTGTTAAAGAATCTACAGGTAGCTCAATTAGTTTACTACTCTAGGTATAAAATTTCATCACCTGTGGTAAGTACTGCGATGTGTTTGGAAATTCATGTAGGCGAGTATTGTACTATTAATTTATGACCACACTGAACACCAATAATTATTATTTATTACTTACTAAACGTAATTAAATTGAATTTATGGGAGAATACGGTTTCAAAATGTCCTACTATTATAAATGTCAAAGTTTGTAAGGATGGATGTCTGGATGGATATTTGTTACTCTTTCACGCAAAAACTACTGAACCGATTAGGCTGAAATTTGGTATGGGAATAGTTTGGGACCTGGAATAACATATAGGCTATTTTCATCCCAGTAAAACGCAGGCGAAGGCGCGGGCAGCAGCTAGTTTATTACAATAGCCTACCTACATAAAAAGGAAACGGATTGACAATCTTTTGCTAAGGACGAACCACTCCGTATTGGATTAAGCATTGTACGAACTTCCGACAATATTCTTTATTTTTTCGGTATAATCGTCCTTACAGAAAAGTTATATAATATTTTTTGTGACAAATTTATACAAAACCGGTATTCGTTCTCAAAACCGTTCACACCAAAGTATTATTTATTTTTAGAACTACAGAAAACCCAGAAAAAATAGAATATAATTTTTATTTATTTTTTATATATTACGATAATAGTTAGTCTAGCAATTTTTTAGGTCACAATGTTACGTTAGCTGGTCATTAAAACTATCAATTTAAAGCTAATATTTGAAATTATCAAGAAAATAATTTATTCACTTAATATGTATAAGTTATCTAATCACATTATGCTGTCAGAAAACTATATGATTAGACCTGTAAATTTTTTTTTTATTTCGCGTAAATAATCTGAATCCTTAGGCCTTCCTATTAAACGTTTCTGTTTGTTGGTTCCCTATTTGGTAAGAAAATTAAGATGCTATATTATTTGCGGTTCAAATAATGCAATTTTAACTACGGTCCCACCTGTGGAACGCCTTGGTCATTGCCCTTTACTGTACGCGTTTAGTTCACTGGGTCAACTACATTAGTATTTGTCACTACAGCCAGTGTAGTAAAGATCGAATTGAATTTGAGGCTTATAAATAAATTATACTGGACAATTCACACAGCATTATCTAGCCCCAAGCTAAGCAGAGCTTTTGCTGTGGGTACTAGATAACTGACATACATAATAGAATATATTAGATAAATAGATATTTTTATTATACATAGAAAACGACCAGAACACCCTGAACAAATATTTGCAGATCGTACAAACATTTGTCCTGAGGCGGGAATCGAACCCGCAACCTCCTGCGTCGCAGACCTTCGCCTACCGCGCCACAGAGGTCGCTTGCTTACTTGTTTTTAAATCTATCAAAGTAAATGGTAAAAGATTTTTCAGTCATAGATCTAAAGTTTGAGTAACGTTCATGCTGTAGAAAAACGTCACTCAAACATTTATTTATTTATTTAAATCACGCGGGACTCTATTTTTACAGAACATAGATCGATGACTTAGCAAACATTCATTATATCGGCCTTAGATTTACACTTTCAAGACATTCATCCTATTGATTATCTCATAATACATCTGAGAAGAAACAAAAGAGCGAGGCGATGAAGTCACAAAGCTGCGGCACAATTCTGCTAACCTATCGCTTTTCTATGACAATGGTATCGTCGCATAACCACGAAAATTTTAAGACGGAGTGACTCGAGATAATGGTGCTAAAGGAGAGACTGATAGGATCATTTCAAACTTGACAATTGTGAAGTGCGTCCCTCCTTCTGTGGTTTCTTCCCTCCTCCAATGGGAGGAGGGAAGAAACCACAGAACAAGCATTCCTGGGAGAAATCGGTCTCAGCAATGAGAACGCCTTTTGTATTTTATTTATTTATATATTATTATTTATAGTCTAAGTATAATAAACTGTTCATTCATTCATTACCTTCATCTAAGATAAAATATCAAAATGTCTCTCTATTACGATAGCAGTGTCATCATTACTGTCATCATTGTGCAGCGAATTTAGCAGAATAGGCTCGTTTTTATAGAAAATTTCATAGAAAGAATACTGAACGGCTCCTGTGGTTCAGCGACGACCCCGAGTCGTCGCTGAACCACAGGAGTGAGTAAGTAGATGAGTCTTACCTCCCTCCCTTGCTCTTCCCCCTTGATCCCGTTCTCAGTCTCATAGTTGTATCTGAAGGAATCTTCTTTCACATCAGAGTCCAAGGCGATGATGCGAGCGTTCCTTTCGTACTGGGCCTGAGGGCGGTTCGACTGCTCTGGGTAGGGCAGGGCGGCCGCGGCCACGGAGATTAGGGCGGAGATCACGAACTGGAAAATGAAAGGCTGCGTTTTAAATATCAATCTAATTTAATACCTTTTATTTCTAAAGGCTTACAAAATACCTTCATAGACATGAGTATGTTTTTTTTAAACGAAGGGCCAGGGGTTTAGTTTCTTAATTTTTTTTTATTAGGGAAGTACAAAAAATCTTTTAGTGTTTATACTAGATCAGAAGGACCCAATCTAGGTAAGACGTCCTTTTCTTAAAAATGAAGGGACCTGTCTATGGAGGATGAACATTTCACATAAAAATGCGGTTATCAAAGCAGATTCTGGTTGCGCTGAAAGGGAAACTTTTAAAGATACTTTTCAAAGTTTGTAAAACTTTCAAACAATATTTAGCTAGCCAAAATTAAAAATAAACTTGGCTTGTGCCAAGTTTAGGTTTTATGTTAGGAAAAAAGGAACGACATTATTACATAATAATGTCGTGGAAAAAAATTATAAAAAATTGAATACCTATAATTTTTCATTTACTTATTCACTCATACCTACAATAAAAAAATAGTTACTATTTTTACTTATCGATTTTTGACTCTTTGCCTCTTAGAAAGTTAAATAATCAAAGTACAAAGCTAGTTTGCACACAAGCGTGTGATGTAAGAAATTTATAGTCATAAATCAATATCGCTTTCCTTGTAACCACGGTCGTCTAATAAATCACAGTTAATATTTTTAGGGTTCCGCAATGGTTGTGAAACTTCCAATAATGTGCCTTGATACATAATCCACCTAGAGTTAAATATGTAATAAAATAGGATTTATTATAATAAACTTAAGTAGGTGTAATGTTTTTGGAATCAGTTTGGTTCAAATACACAAATGTTAAGTAGGTCATAATTGTCCATTAGTTATATTTAAAAACAGTAATTATTATTATCCTTAATTGGTTACATTTAAATCTGGTAAAGCATTATTTAAATAACCTTCGTTAAAAACTCAATTTGTTAATAGCTTCGAATTTCATTATTATCTAATGTATTAGAATGTTGTAGAAATGGCTGATTAATACCCAAGACCAAGTTGTTTCAGTATATAATTTTCTCGTATAATTTTTAAAATAACAATTACTTAGCCCCAAAGATAGTACAAAAACATCCTAATATGCAATATAAGTGTCCATATATAGAATGCAGTTAAACATATATGGCATGGAATGGTCTCCACCTTAGTCAATCCATCTAAAATCCACATAAAAAGTTTCACAAAGGTGCGCCGCGTTCGGCTATTGTTTTGTAATTCGTCTATTCTGTCCTGAGGCTGCGACTGCGATCTAATCACAGATAGCTTAGCATTGTTGGATGTGGCCTTAGAGTCTATTTTGTATCTTAATCAATGTTTTTGACACAGCATTTTTAAATTCGTACTTATTATTTTTTTTGTTCAAATATTTGCAATAAGCGTAATTTAGTGAATAGTTATTATAGTCGCAATTTATTAGGTACATTTACCTACTTTAAAGAAATGTATTATTATTTTTATGTTTAATTATTTTTTGAAGGAATTTACACTATTTGCCCTTGCATAAAAGATTTATTTTCCATGACCAAATAAAAAAAAAAACAAGATGAATCATCACTTTGAAAAAAGAAACTACGGAACCACTTCAATCAATCAAGCTTAATAATAAAGTTCACTCTGACCCAATAACAAAGCACTTGCAAAAAATCACATTACACAACCCCACACACCCATCAATAAACATAACCAACATATCGATTAACATACCTATCGACATATCGATAAACGAAACTATCGAAAAAAACTATAGATATCTGAACACGACTCACCAATTTCATGGCTGATGCTTTAGGTCGGAGGTGAACAGACAAAGTGATGTACGAACTTACATTCCCCCCTATTTATACCTACTAGATCTAAGTAAGCGTTACAAAATTTATTCTAGATAATAATGAATGCTTTTCCCAACTTTGAAGTTCAGTCGATGATTTTTGCGGTGTTCGGTTTGGCATTTTTTGCGTAAGATAAACGTCTTTTGCATTACCATTAGCTATGGTTACGAAATTGAGATAATGAGCTGTTGATGTGGGTGGTACAGAGTTGAGCTGAAAAACTTGTGGATCTTGTCTTTTAGAGTTATGAACTTGAAAAGTTTAGGAAAAAATATTAATTTAGTATTTTGTCGTATAGGTAGTTTTTTTTCTTTAATCACTTTTAATTATTATTGTGATCTGGGCTATTAATTATGTTATATTCCATGTTTTCAAATAATTAATATAAATGAATATTTTCTCAGTTCTGGGCTATTCATTAAAGCTACTTTGCAAATCAAACGAGTCGAATATTATTAATGGCATGAGATAACTTCTTCTTCTTGGCCCTACCAAACTACGCACCATTGCAACTATCCTAAGTAGGTATACCTAAACGCAAAATTAGTAACTATAGCACTTACAGACTGGTCTTAACACGTTTCACTCCTATCGAATAACAAGGGGTTTAAGGGATATCTCGCCCACGAAAATACTCACCTAGCGGACAAGTTGTTCCTTTTCTTAAAAGTATAGCGGATTACTTGCCCAAATTGAAGTGGACAACTCGGCCTCAAGTAGGATAACACTGTTGGGTAGGTACAACGGCCTCCGCTCTCATCTGTAAGTCCGCTCGGGGGAGCTCCAGAAAAGCGACACGACACGATTGTCTTTTAATATTATTATTTTTGTAATTACTAGGTACTTTTAATTTATTTTATATTAATTATTGTTGTAAGTTAATTTTTAGACCTTCTACAGCCAATCCTTTGTTATATCAAAATACACGTGGGGTGTTCCTTTCTTAATATGTGTAACCATTACTGTAAATCACGATATAGAATTTAGTTATCAAGTGTCTAATGTGTTTACAGTGTCAGTGTCAATGCCTATGCCTACAGTAGAAAAAAATACTGAATAAACTGAAAATTAAATTTCCTCAACCCAAATTCGGTCCAATGCTTGCATCAAGTTAAATCCTAGCTTGACCAGCGAGATAGTACCGTTAGTGAATTTTGATATCGTTGATCTATACCGAAGTTTTACCTTGACCCAAGCTTTAGTTCTTGATACAGCTCCTCGACCTATATTAGACAGGAATTTGACCTTTTCCGGTATTGTTTGCGGGTACATCAAGATATTATAGTCAGTCGACTAAATAACTTGTAACAATACAGAACAGATAGTCTCGATTGTCATATTACCACTATTTATATATACTATCTGATTGTTTGTGATTGTTTGCAGATAGCTCAATTGTTTTTCTTCTTCTTATAGTGGCTCTCCACTACTAGAGGTTAGCCGTACTAGTTCTAATTTGTTTCTATTATTTGATGGTCTTTGATGGTTTATTTTTTTGTTGATGGTTTATTTCTTTGTTATATTTAGTTAGTTGTTACTATAATATAATTGTAGTCAATATAATATTTAGTTTAGCCATATACTGTTACTAGGAAATACTATATTATACTGAATAGTTACTATAATATAATTGTATGTTAGTACGGGTACGGGGGAGGCTTATGTCCAGCAGTGGACGTGTATGGGCTGATGTTTAGTTTAGTTGTTTATACTAGTTTGTGCTTGTGGCTTCGCAAAGCACTTGTTATTAAGATATCCATAAACCGTAATGTAATTTGTAATGAAGGTATTTTTTAACAGTCGTCGAAAAAGGAGGCTGTTCTGTGTATGGTTGTATGTATATTTATTTTTATATATTTTCGTCGATTTCTACGTTATTTATCGATTTTGAAAATTCTTGGCTATGGTATAAACAATGATCCCGAGGTGGTCCTATATATGTAAATTATACCACAGATATTATTAACTATTTGAATTTAAAATGAATACTGAATTTAATTATATGTTATTTATTTAATATAATGTAGAATTTTATCCCGGACAACTAAAAACAGTGTAAAAATATGGGATTCGAAGTCGTTTTGAGTTTTTTCAAAACAATAAAATTATTGTCCCAACCACATGAATAAATCCATCGACATAAACTTTTTTATGCAGGTAATTTGGACGGGTAAATCTTTGAAGAGTCCTCATCAATTAATCTGGTCAAAATAATAAACAAAAGCCATTTAAAATTTGAACCTTATATCCAACTAGTTTCCTTTCGTGGCTTCGCACGCATTTTTCCGGGATCAAATGCCTATATTTTGTTCCAGGTCCAGATCTTTATGTGTGCAAATTTTCAGCCCTATCCATTCAGTAGTTTTGGCGTGGTCTTCTGCAAAACATCATCACAAAGGCACAAACGGTCGCCTTTAAAATATTCATTATATTATCAGCCCATACACGTCCAATGCTGGACATAGGCCTCTCCCGTACGACGCCACAAATAGCAGTCCTAATCCGCCTTCATGCATCGTCTCCTGTGAACGCTATGATGTCGTCGATCCATCGAGTGTATGGTCTCCCAACACTTCGTTTCGCGTTGCATCGTTGCCGCCACTCGAGAACCTTTATTCCCTAGCGGTTATCAGTTCTGCGAGCTATATGACCTGCCACACACTCACTGCCTCAGATCTAAAATATTAGTTAGGGTGAAAATACGCGCTGCATTATCAGAATCATCAATCCATCTTAAAGTGAGCTAACAATAAGATTTAAAGAAACAAGATTTTTTAATAACCTTTTATTTCAACATTCTATGAAACGTGTTAAAAGTTGGTTAACAGCTTCGAAGAATCTCTAAGAATAAGATTTCATTGAAGTTCATAACTGTGACTAATCTATTCGACGCAGGAATTCAGGCATAATAGCTCAATATCAAATTACATCCGAATATAAACTGTGTCCTTGGAGAGGCGTATTGATGGATAGAAGGGTGCGTTCCGCTTGTACCCAAACTTTGTGACCACCTAGAAGCAAACAACATACATAGCATAGCAGAGGTGTGACAGGACCTACATTTTATCGTTAAGTACAACTAAAGGTAAGTTATATCAACAAAATAGGGGCTCGATGATGCTGTGTGGAATGTCGATGAAAAATATTATAATTACGAAAGATCACAGAACGACCGTGGGGTTAGAGGGACCTTTGTGGGACTTTAATCTGATCGGTCAGCTAGGTGTCAGTTATGGGAACTACCTGTATGCAAAATTTTAGCCCAATCCGTTCAGTTTTGTCAATAAAACTATGCACTAAAAAATGCCGATGCTTTAAACACATTAATATGCTAGGTCGGTCACCCAAGATCAAAACTCAGTAAGTACTGTCATGACATGCAAATATCTGCATGCTAAGATCACTTGCTCTTTAATGTCACGTTGCAACACCGTGAATTATGTTGTTAATCAATCTAAAATAGGGACTTTAATCGAAGTTTGACAATGTAGACGAATCATCATCCCTAAAGATGAAATTGATTTCGCGAAGATTTCATATAGGTACCTAAAGACTTACAATACCTATCAACCATTTATTAAGTTTTAACTTATGTTTTCATTTTATAATATCACCATTAATACAATTAAAGGTGGTAAACCTTTTATTTTCTCCAAACATTGAATGCCGGTTCAATGTTTGGAGAAAAAATTTAAAACAATCTCTGATCGTAAATGTAAAAGCCATTTATTGGGTGTAAGAGGAACAAACTTATTGGAACAATGCCTGTATCGTAGGACGATAGAAGCAATTATTTAGGTATTTATTTATGCACAGAAGCCAAAATTGTGGCTTATGCTAAGATAGGTAAATTGCTAGTGCTACATAGGTACATAATTATATGTCATGTGTCACAACCTATTGATACTAATCATTTACATTTTACATACATTATGTACTAAGTAAATAAAACTTTAGTTTCAGTTTTAGTTACATATGTATATTTACGGTTTCTATCACGGTCGACTTAACATAGATAATAAATGAATAATGCTAGACGATTCACACAACATCATCTACCAAGCTAAGCAGAGCTTCTCTCACCCACAACACATAAAATACCCACACTAGATGACTGATTAGGTATTTGGGATTATGAGGCTACAACTTAGAACGTATTGCCACCGGGCAGGTCGGAGGTAATGTCAGTGGGTCAGACTAGACCATGCGGACTTGTAGAACAATGATTGTACCTATCTATAGTTTGCTTTATAGATAAAGAAACTTCGTATGAACTATAATTATTTAATTAGATCTGACTATTGTACGGATTAATTGGCGTGGCAAAAGAGAGGTTTTGAAATTGTTTGTTTTAGGAGGAGTTCTGAGAGAGATTAATCTGTCTTTAAATAAATGTAGGTTGACTTTTTCAATAGTTAGGATTAGTTCCAAGTCTCGTTATTGCATGTCTATGTATTGTATTATGATCAGTCATTTAGTACCCATAACACAAAGCTCTGCTTACCTTGGGGCTAGATGATACTGTATGCATTGTCCAAATTATTTTTTTACTAGTGGAGACCAGATAAATATTTATGTCACCGCCGCCGCCGCATCGTAGAATTAGCCCGTTTGTAGATTGTCTAAGCCGAATGCAAAACAAATAGGAACTAATTTATTGAGATTAGCTTATTAATTTTCGACGAAATGGCTGACTTTTAACGATATTGTTGAACGTTGATTGTTCAAAAAGCGCCATAGGCAATTAACTGAATTGCACAGTTTTACAATACGGCCTAGCTTTTTTACGAACGGGCTGAACCTACGATCCAGTGGCGATATATAGACTAGGTTTTCTTTAATTTGTAGGTATCAGATACTAGTATCCTAGAACTGTGTATTGAAACAAAAAGGCATTAGGTATAATAATTTATTCAATACAACAAATCAAACGAAAAAGAGATAACAATTCATATAATACAACAAAATATTCAGCCCAATATACATAAATTCAGCCTTTACTCACCAATAAAAATTAAAGTCAGACAATGACGAACGATTACCGAATATCAAATGTCGAATACATAATATTGCAATAAGTTGGGACTGTATGTGATCAATCAATGATCATCAAAATTATTATGATATCTAGGTGACGCAATAAGAAAGGTAAGGCTAAACGAACACCTGAATCACCGCATATAAGGATAGGTAATGTTTTAAAAGCTTGCGCGATTATCTTTTGTTTTTTCAAACAATTATCAGCGCCGTTGTCTCAAATCTAAGCCTCCAGTACCTATACGAAAAACAAAAGGGAATCTCACCAGCTTTAAAAAAATATTCTTTTACATCCGTAACGAAAACCTGAAATAAATTAAAACAAATGAATTCTTGCAATATGGGGTTTTGATTTGTTCAAGTCAACTTCAACTTCTTTTTTATCGGCACCGCTTGCTTTTCGTTATGACTCTGCCAGTGTCGATAAACTCGAAATTCGAGGTATTTCGAGATTGCAATATGTCAAAAAATATTAAGTTCATGAAGTCCGCATGGACCAACGACGAGCAAAATGATTTCCTACATAAATCAAAGAAGGTTCGAGTTTCAAGGAATTGAGCACACCTTCACTTAAAAACTCGAATATTTTCACTGCCATTGCCCGTTTACCTATCGAGCTTCTTGGAACTATCCGATTATTTAATAGTTTTATGCCAAATAGTTAGTAGCCCAATGCCACGTGGTAGTGTAATGGCGCACTGAGTAAAGATTGGGATTGAAAATGTCTACATATGCATGTGGTTGCTATACCGCTTGACAGCAAATATGACTAAATTATACAAAACTAAAAGGTTTAAAAAAGCTTAGGGTAGGTACGTTTCACAAACTGTACATTGGATATTTGAATATTATTGTGATTAACGTAATTATAAATTAAAATAGTTGGTGGCGCTAGTATGCATACAACTGCCTTAAACGAGACAGCATGTCATTTTCAATCACAATCTTTATCATCACATCTAATACGAATAACCAACTGCTAAATGAAGTAATCCTCCTTACGGAATACAAACCATTTTCTTTTTCATTGTCGAATCAGAATTGTACCTCAAGGAGAAGCCAAAGTATTAATGCCAGCATTGATGCTACTTTCCGTAACCATTGCAGGCAAAATAACCCATTCTTGTTAAATTTGTTGCCAGCAACATGACCATGGCATTCGATGAAGTAGTTTTCATACTGGCAACATTTATCAAAGGACTTAATGTTTTTTGTAGCCTTCAAAGCTCATGTGGTACCCGGGATGGAAAGCATCTTCAGGTTGGAAGGCAGTAGTCTCGTATCTATAGGTTTGAGCACCCTGCTGGCCGCCTTGGTGGCCAGTTTGCTGGCTGGATACTTGATGACCGGATAATTGCTGACCGGATAGCTGATGCCCGGCGGATAGTTGATGACCAGACAATTGTAGAGCGGATAGTTGATGACCAGATATCTGTTGGCCGGATAGCTGATGTTCAGCGGATAGTTGATGACCAGACAATTGTTGACCAGATAGTTGATGATCAGATAGCTGATGACCAGAAAATTGTTGCCCGGAGAGTTGATGACCAGACAATTGTTGACCGAATAGCTGATGACCAGCCAATTGGTGGCCAGATAGTTGACCGGCTAGTTCGTAGCCCAGTTGTTGATGGTCATCTGATCCAGACTCCACCTGGACCGTCTGTTGATGATGTTGAGATGGCTCTTCGTATTTGCCTGTAAATAAAAATAAAATTGGCGTAGAACTTTCTTAAAATTCGTGAATTAACTCATTTATTAAAAATATACATATAATATCAAATGATTTCTTAAAGAGATAAAACTAAGACTTATAAAAACTTAAAATTCGTATTTTCGAACTGAACTCGAAAGCCGAATAAAATACTATTTCTTACAAATTGCTATTCCTGCTCCTCAGGCGGCTTCGGCTATCTCCAGAAGTACTCCTCAGCACACAATATTCAAGATTTTATTGCTAAATAATACGTACGTACATATTTGTAAACATAATGTTTACAAGTTCACAAGTACAAATGTTATGTTAAATCTTGTGTGCTGAGGAGTTACTTCTGACGATAGCCGAAGACGCAAGGGCCAAATTTTTTTTTTCGAGCGTTTTCTATTTCATTTTTTTTTCTGTGATTTTGTTACTTGATTATTACTTATTATGTGTAAACAGTGCTGAACGTGCCTTTTTTTGTTAATGTGAAGATGTGGCCTAAGATGGAGTATTCTTTCCCAAAAGGTACTTATTCACCCGGGATTTGAAGACTCCTCGATTCTACTCTACCGGATAAACAGACGCAGGAAGTTCGTTCCACTCTTTACCGGTACTTATAATGAAAGTAGAGCGGAAACATTTGATTCGGCAATGTGGTATGACCAGTAAAAAAAATTGCTCATACAAGAACGGGACACCCTAATGACCAGGTATGGGTGGTATTTACCAGTGCGTCTGTTTGTCCGGTCATGGAAGGGAGGGGGTAAAGTCATGCCATCCCCAAACATCTTATAATACATTTTATGACCTGTAATGCGTTTAATCCTAACATTATTTAATCCTAACATCCTAATATTATAATGAGAAAATGCGTTTGTTTGTTTCTTTGTCCTTCCTTCCCGCCATAACTAAGCAAACAATCGACTTTATTTTTGGCATAGAGTTAGTTGAAAGGATGGAAGGTAACATAGGCTACTTTTTGTCCAGCTTATACTTTAAATTCCCACGGGAGATTTACGGGAAAGAGCTTTTTATCTCCATAGAAATGTGAAATTAGAATTTAGCGCGGGTGAAACCGCAAGAGACAGCCACTTTATTTTAACCTGGATTCATAGAAAATAGTCTACTTTTTGTGGAAAACTACTTATCGGATAGTTTCATTCCTTGCAGAACGCAGAAAATATGAAAACCCGCTAAAATATAAGAATTTCGCACAAATCTGTGTAAGATTCCGTTCAAAGACTCGGAAACAGAATTTCTGAATATCCCTACAGAAGAAGAGAGAGAGAACTAATACTTGAACTAGTTTCTCTTACCATCATCATACACCCCAGCTGCTTCGTCCTTAGCATTCTGCTCCAAACTCTTCGCAATCGCCTCCGGTATCGGCGGGGGGGTCGGCAGGTGAGAACCCTGAGCGTGGAAACCGTTCGCATCAGCGGTATAGGATACCGAGTAGACGTGACCGTCGTCTCCAGTGTAGGAGTATGACCCGTGGGCATCTGTGCCTGACTCATGGCCGGATATGGAACCTGCTTCTTGTGCTTTTATGCCTGGAAGGAATCAAATGGTTCAAGGTGAAAGTCAAATACAAATATCATTTATACGACATTTACGTAAACTAAACACGATAAAGTCACTGTTTCATCAAATAATTTTGATGATTACGAGTTTAATGAGTCAGGAAATTCCAGTTCCAGGAGGAGTTATCCAGGATATTTTTTGTAAATAAAGGGATTATTAATTCAAAGAAAACTTGATGAAAAATATTTTACATATTGGCATCATCGAACCCACTCGCTGAAGTTCAAAACAATTTTCAATATTGATAGTTTTCATTCATCATTTTAGTTAGGTTTTCCTCTGTTTTCAAACTCGAAAGTGTTATTGTTTTTAAACCGACTTCAAAAGAAGGAGGTTATCAATTCGTCTGTATGTTTTTTTTTTGTATGTATGTTATGCGATATCTCCGCCAATTATGGACCGATTTTGAAAATTCACTATTGTATAGAAAACGATCCCGAAGGGGTCCTATAAAAGTTTTATCCCCAGGGGATTAGTATTTATTCCGCAAAACTTAAAATAAGTGTAAAAGTAAGGGATTTTGAAGTCGGTTTATCGTTTTTTAAAACACTCCATATTATTATTACTGACCTGGTTCTGTTCTGTAATTTAAATAATGAGGTTTATTTTAAATTTCATGCTTATACTTATGTGTTTACATAAAATTTTAGGTTTTAGGACATACCTGCCTAGTAGGTATAGTGAGCTTGTATTAATCGTTGCTAAAATATTCCTTTTCTAGGACCTTCCTTGTAGTGATACATACAACAAACGCCTGCCATAAGTGAATTGCAATAAACTAAAGTTGCGACTGAACTTTTCAAACTGATTGAAAATTTTATAAAGCGCCTGATGTAAAAAATATCTAGTTGTGAAGAACTTATAGGTCTTGGTAATAACTGAATCAATTATTGAAAATATAAACTTATTTTAAACTTAGGTTATTTTTAGACACTAAAGTTACTATACTACTTGTCTCACATCAAATAATATTGCTCTGAGAAGTCACACTACCATTATAATTATGTATGTTATGTACTATGTACAGTGCATAGAAATAACATAAATTCAATGTTGACGAACTCCAAGCCGCAGTGGGTGAAGGTGCGTTTGCAACGCAGAAGATTGCGGGTTTGATTCTTGCTGCGAGAAAAATGATTTTTTACTATATGTTCTTTGTCTTTTTTTGTTTTCTGAGTTTATGTATGATAATATATATAATATCCTTGTATTATGTAAGTATAATATGAGTTTTCTAGTTACTCATAACACAAGCTCCGCTTTCTTTGGAGCTAGACGATGCTGTGTGGATCGTCCAGCATTATTAAATTATTACTTATTACCTTACATTATCATGTCATAATAGGTATTTGTAATTAATATAATAATAATAATAAATATAAATAATGCTGGATAATTTCCACAACACACACACTATCTAGCCCCAAGCTAAGCAAATCTTATGTTATGGGTACTAGATAACTGATATACATAATACAGTATATTACATTTCTTTATTTTATTTATTATACATAGAAAAACATCCAGAACACCCTGAACAAATATTTGCAGATCGTACAAATATTTGTCCCGAAGCGGGAATCGAACCCGCAACCTCCTGCGTCGCAGGCGGACCTTCGCCCACCGCGCCACTTCGGTCGTCAAAACGATCTTACCATTTTCAGTCTCATAAGAATACTGATAGCTATGCCCATCGCTCTCCGACTCTTGACTCAATATCCTCGCAGTCTTGTCACCGGCTGGTCTTGAACCAGCATACGCTAGTTCATGACCCTGCTGTCCAGAGAACTCATGTGATTGGTCACCTCCAGGGCTGTAGGCGTGTGATTGGTCAGAGTATAGCCCTTGTTGCTGGTACTCGAGCGCTGATTGGTAGATTTCGGCGGAGTTGGCATAGGCTTCTTCTGGTTGGCTGGTGTAGACTTGGCCAGCCGCGGCAGCAGCTATCATGGCGGCGAATGGAGTAAGCTGGAATAAGTAGAACTTAAATATAGTCGAGGTCTGTAGTAGAAGACGAACCTAGTTGTAGGTAGAGCTAAACAACTGCCTGAAGAGACAGCTTTTACGCTATAATACCGCTCCTTGTATATATCTGTTCTGTATTCTTTCTATCCAATGGTTGTCTGGAAGAGATCACTTCTAAGCGGTAAGGCCATTCATTGTACATGTTTTTTGTAAAATCTATTTTTATTGTATTTTTATTGGTGTACATAAAGAATTTTGTATTGTATTTTATTATGTGTATAGTGTAAAATCGGTCATTGTGGAGATCCTTAGGGGAGGCCTATGTCCAGCAGTGGACGTCGATCGGCTGATATGATGATGATGATGATAATAGTGTACAATAATTTGTTGTAGGCACGTACTTATTATACAATCATTAAACTTTTGATACTTTTCTGCAGCTAAAACGAGATTATGACGCGCGCATCCTTGACAAAATACAGAACAACCCAAAGCTCCAAAAAGTACATATGGCAGATATAATAAATGTCCCAATAGCTATTTTCAACCGACTTCAAAGAGGAGGTTCTCATTTCGACCGTATGCTTGTTACGCGATAATTCCGCAAATTATGGACCGATTATTTATTTATCCCGCAAAACTTAAAAACAGTGTAAAAGTAAGGAATCCGCAGTCGATTATTAGGTTTTTAAAAACAATCAAATTAAGTAACTCAATAACTGGTAAAAATAGTTTCCATGGCAACGGGCGTAGAGAAGAGGTCTCCTTTGAAAAACAAATTAGAAGTCAGTTTATCGTTTTTTAAAATACGCCAAATTATTAGCAGCAAAGTTAGAAGCTAGTTTTTTAGTTGCAAGCATTTGCACTATAAATGTCCTTTGCAGGTACATGGCTAGTCTAAATTGAGACTGACCGCCGCGCCTCCGCACCGTGACTGAAATTTGGCTAGGAGGACGTTAGGATATCATCAGCATTGTCTAAACATATAAGTGTATATATAACTGTACTATAGAACTTTTTGCAGTGTCCGGATACGACAGCGCTGGTTCTACTACTAACATGGCTTATGGCTTCATCATTAAACAGGTTCGTTAATAAAATTGTCAAAAATCATAACAAGAGAAAGGCTTTGTTTCTCCAGGGCTAATTAAACTATTAGAATAGACGCCCAATTTTATAAACCACTTATTATAATTCCACAGTTGCGTCACTTTCTTATCACGACAAACTGTTATTATAACTCTCACTTAATTATTTTACGCACTAAACACACGAAAAACGTACCAATTTCATTTTGCTTTTTGCTACTATTGAAGACAGTCGTCGAGAGAATGCGTTGATACAATTTCTTTCGTTCGTATTTATAGCGAAATGTTTTGTACGCATGACTTCGAAGGCATATCAGAAGCATGTGGAGTGGAGCACGATGAGTTTGAACTTGGGACATTTTGATGTTGAGCTTTTGAGGGTGAGATACTGATGTAGAAGCATTTTCATAAAAAAATTAAATGTTAAAATAGTTCGAAAAGACTGATAAGAAGGCCTTTTGAGTTTGGGCCGCATAGCATTAACCCTGCATAGACCGTGTATAGTTTGAATTGATATGACTTCCCAATGACAACCTTTATTCTTCCACGAAAGATCCCGCCCATCTATTGAGTTCTAAAGTAAGTGTTTTTTTTAAAGCGCCTCACTAAAGACTACAACCTCAATCAAAACTGAGTACCTAGCTAAAATTGGATAAACAACATCTAATTATTTTTGGGCCTCGAAATTATACAACATCACCATCACCAAACAAGAACATCTTTTCAGTAAGTCATAGCAAAACAAATAACCCGCAACCTCCTTTTTAAGTCAATAAAAAATACTTACTATTCTTACTTTTTTGAAGCACAAAATTTAAAATGTCAAAAGCATGAACTTATACATAGATTATGTCCCGTGTTCACAGTAAACGTGGTACTCAGTAGGCATGGTACAGGCGCGCAGAACATTGTTAGGTAACGTTAGGTAATAAGATGCGCCCAATGGATGAACAAGTAGAGCGGATTTTGGGTAGAGATAGTAACATTTAGAGTCGACTTAAGCTAAACTTCGGACGAAAGCGACCTGACTGTATAAAAACATGCGTGGTGACAAATAAATGTTAATTCTATGTGTTTCATTAGTTTCTTTCTAATTTGCTTTCAGTTACTTAAGCGTTCGCAACGTATTGAAAATGTCGGTCCAACACCGTATAATGATTTAAAATGATCATACGAACTTTATTTAAGCATCACGTGTCCAAAATAGGCTGTTCCCATAGAGGCACCCAGAATTTAGAAGCTACACTTGAAACCAAAAAAGGAATGTCAACTGTTGACATTGCAAGTCGTGGTTTGACCTCTACCAAACCACCACTTGTGGTACCATAAAACCCACTTACCACAATTGGTAGCATTTAAATACTTATTTGACATAGGAGCCAGTGGCTCAGAACAGGTTTTTTAAATTAATGAAGTACCAGGCCCTCATGAACATAATGGGAGAATACGATGCAAACAAGAGGCAAAATACTTGATAGACCACGTGTAAAATGCTTATCTGGAGGGGTCTATAAAAATAGCTTGAACCACGCTTGACGCTGATAGCCCCGCCCTGTAAACAAGTGGTTGAAATGGTATCCTCATAGATTATAAAAATGAAATACTAGGCATCCATGATATTATTGAAGATAAATAAATGATGAAAAAAAAGTGGCAAAAATAGCTGAAATAAGCTGTGGTGATATAGGCCCCACCCCTCAGCAAATGGTAGTAATGGAGCCAGAGCTTCGAACAGGTTTTTGAAAACGCGCAGTACTAGGCTTCCATGAAGTGAGAGATACGATGAGATTAATAAGCAAAATTTGCTGTAAGAACACGTGGGGAAAGCATACCACGTGATCATTGAGCATTGGCCAGCAAGTGGTTGTAATAGAAATTGAAACAGGTTTTTAGAAACCTGAAATACTAGGCACCCATGAAATCATAGGAGGTAAGATGCAAACAAGTGGCACAAATTTTCTGCAAGAGCACCTGTGGTGCCAGAGGCTCCACCCCATAGCAAGTGGTTTAATAGAAATGCAAACAGGTATTTCGAAAAGTGAGCACCAAGCTTTCATGAACCTAAAAGAGATATGATGCATCATATCTCTTTTAGGCTTTTTTACAAGTGGCAATAATTTCTAAAAGACAACCTGTAGTGATCTAAGCCCCACCCCATGGTAAGTGGATTAAATGGCAGCCAGTGTAATGAACAGGTGTTTGAAACATGAAATACCAGGCTTTTATGAAACTATAGGACCCAACAAGCGGTAAAAATTCCTAAAAAACCTATGGTGCTTTATAAGCCCCATGGTATGCTCTTCCGAGACACGATATTCACGTGGGTGGTTCTTGTGACATCATCATCACCATCGGCGAATAAGAAGACGAATCTGTTTCCTGGTGATACCAGTAGCGTAAAATCGTAACTCCCCGAGCTTCTGTATGGATCTAATAGAACAATGTGGTTTTGTATTTACCAATTATTTATCATATTAACTCGTGTTTAACTAACGCTGTTTCGACTGACTTAACAAACATTTTTTATTGATTTTTCAGTTGACCCTTAATAGGTACATTTGTTTCCCAACTTCTACCTTTTGTTAAAATAAAGTGGCAACTGGACAGTGGCATCACAAAAACCACTCCGGGCAGACCTTATTTTCTTTGATCATGATAAGCCCTACCCTAATAGCAAGTAATTTCAATGGACGCCAGTGGTACAGGCAGGTAATTTTTGAAACAAAATACTAAGAGTTTACAGTGGCACATACATATGTACCATATAAGATATCCAAGGTCTTACTATCACACCACAGTCAGTGCGTCTCCCCCAAACAACTGATATAGTACCTCTAGTCACTATAGGTCATTAACACCCAGAAGTTATTTGTAGGGACGTTCACTTGAGAAGTGGTTTCCATGAATTACCAATAGCAACGTGGTGTCTCCAAATTTTATTTTGAATTTTGAGTTTTTATAGATATACCGCAGCTTCATGGAGCTATTATTATAAAATAGCTAGGTTGTAGTTGTCTAAAGAATAATCTATTAATAAGCTATCCATCACACAATCCACGAAAGGCTATACTTACAATCAAAAAGTTGTTATTATCTTAGCTCCAAACAGGTAGAGTTTGAAGTAAAATACCAGGTTCTCATAACTTCTAGGAGAAACGCGTAAAAATAACTGGGCAACAGGTTGTATGCAAACAAAGAAGCAGGCATCCATAAAAATTAGGAGGTGGTGCTAATTCCACGAGGCTGCAATCAACCAACAAGTAGCCAACAAGTGGTTAACGACTGTAAACAGGTGTAAGTTACACAGAATAATGGGGCTCCATACACTATCAGAAGTTAAACTCATATTTTTAATAAAAACCGAGGTAAATCGATAAATTCCATAAAGCTGTTTTTAGATCTACAGTAAGGCACAGGAAATAACAGGTTGATTGCCAAGTGAAGTACCAGGAGTTCATAGCTACGTGAAAGTTCATATCACATGGCTACTTATACCAACAAGTGGTATAAGTTGAAGTTCCATAAATGACCTTTTCTCTAGAAGCCTGTCGTTTTTATGATTATCATTATTATACCTAATGTACCTCTATCTACGTCGTTATTACTTCTTTCATAATGAAATAAATCATTCCACCATTTTATCATTCTCCAAATTATTCCGTAAATATTCTCTGCTTTCTAAGTAGTACAATATTCTCTTTCAGTAAAACCCCACCTTAAAGATGGGTGGAACCATAGTAATGTAGCAAACAGGTTGTAGGCTATCACTTTTCAGGGTGAATGAAGATCAACAAGTTCCTCTGAGCTCAACTTACTAGGAGAACATACACTTAAAATAAATTAATGAATGATGGTTCTACAATAAACACGCAGTTAAAAAAACAATTAAACCATTATGTTCTGTGCGCAATCAGAAGGGGCCATTTCAAACTTTGAACAAAAAAATCGCCGCCAGACATTTATATGACGACGACGACGCGTGGATTGTTACAGAAATAAGACGTAAGTGACGTAACATAATTACTTTGACAAGGTCCCTTTCTAGTACAACACCGATTATATTTACAATTATCTTTTTTGTTTATGTTAGGAAAAGGAGTGCCCACCTATAGCTATAGCATATTTGGCTTTTAGAACGTATTTTTTATTCTATAGCAGAGTTCTACGAATTACCAATTATTTAATTAATTATATAAAATATCAATTATAATTATTTTTACTGTTATATTAAGTCAATATATTAAATTTTATATTGCTTACCTTTTCCGACCTGTGACTTGTAGTTATCAATAAATGATTTGTATTTGTATAGCTTATTCATTTTACGTATTTAAATACGTAAAATAACATGAAATAGTCTTGATAAATCTACAATAATTTTGTTTGAAAATTAGTAACATACTTATATTTTGGAAAGCCAAAAAAATACACAAAAAAGCTTAATTCTGAGTGCCTGATATCAAAATTTTATTCGCTGCCAGCTCTACAACTTCTCAACTCTACAAGAGACAGTCAAACCTCGCATTATCTCGTTTCAAGTCAATATTGCTTTGATTCACACCTGATTCACACTGTTTGCCAATAACGGATTACGATTACATACAATGATACTTGATTGACTCTATTTAGAGCAACCGAAATAATAGACATTTACGAAGGAAGTAATTATAGTTTTAATTATGTTTGGTAAGAATGGATTGTAACTATTATATAGCTAGTTGCTTGAATCAATGGGTTGTTTTTAGGGTTCCTTAAAACTTAGAATTTTGCAACCCTCCATTGCTTCCCGCGCGGCTTTCGTAAGAGGCGATTAAGGGATTACCTCTGAAGACCGATGTGGTGCAGTGGGCGAAGGTCCGCCTGCGACTCAGGAGTTAGCGAGTTTGATTTCCGCCTCGGGACAAATATATGTACGATCTGCACATATTTGTTTTGGGTATTTTCTAAGTCATAATAAAACATATCTATATACATATGTACTTAAGTATATCAGTCATCTAGTACCTACACATAACACAAGCTGTGCTAAGCTTGGGTCTATATGATGCTGTGTGGATTGTCCAGCATTATTTATGTATTACCACCGGGGGTGGGTAGCAGTGTCTCCTGCAGAACAATTCTACCACCAAACTGCGATGATGTACTGTGCCCGGCGTGGAGATTATGGGTATTACCCCCATATGATAAAAGCCAATAAAGCGCTTATTGGTTGACGGTTGGCGTTCAGTAGTGGACCAGTATAGACTGTAGATGTAGGATTCCGTACCCAAAGGGTGCCAACCAACGGAATCCTATTACTATGCTTCCACCTTGTCTGACTATCTGTCCGTCTGTCAGCGGGCTGTATCTCATGAACCGTAATCAGTGGCCAGTTCTGGCTAATTTTGAGGGTAAGCAATGTTATTCCCGCTCTAAAATAAAAAAAAATATATAAATAGAGTTAATTTATGGATGTCTTTTTCCGGTTCCGGTGTCAAGCTGTAAACATCACTGTACTTTGCTCCGACAAACGAAAATACAAAACTGTGCCGAAATCCCTGTGATTACCGTACTCCACGGTAAATATTGATCGGTGGTTCAAGAAGAAGCGCGATTAGAAAGCAAACAGAAGAAATCACAACGAAAACGGGAAGTTCATCCGAAAAAACACTTCGAGTTTGGAGGTTAGAAACTCTCAACATTTCTTTATGTGACAATCAACTTTTCTACAACCAACAAAACAAACCCAATCTACAACGAATGTCAGGCAAAAGTGCGTTCGGAAACTACTTCTTACAGAATTGAAACGCTACTTGGTGTGGCCAGCTTATACAACCAGGCTACAAATTTGGAAATAATATTCAACAAAAATGAACCCCGGCATGGAAATATTCTTTGAGAGGTTCAAACAACAGATGGATATTCAAACGGAAAAAATCACGGACTCCGTAACTAAAAAATTTTCTGAGAACATAGATGCACAATTAAATACAATCATGGAGGAAAATAAATACTTGAAGACTGAAGTGAAACTTTTACAGGATAAAATTAAGTATATGGATAGCGAAAAACAAAGAAATAATATATTGATATTTGGAGCAAAAGAAAACTATCAGGAAAATCTGATAAATGAAGTAAAGAAAATAATAGAAACCCAATCAGAAGCTAAAGTGGAATATTATAAAATTAACAAGGCCTACAGGCTAGGTGTTCGAGGAGAGAAAACACGTCCAATTCTAGTAGGTTTCACCACTACATGGAAAAGAGATGAGGTGCTGAGGAAAAAACTCAAAGTGGCCACCGGCATCTACTTCAAAGAAGATAAGGAAACCCTAGAAAGAAGAAGGGAACTGCTTCCAAAGTTAAAAGAGGAGAGAGACAAGGGGAAAATAGCGCACATAAGAGGTGATAAGCTGATAGTCAATGATCCCAGGGAAGACGCAGGAGACAAGAGAAAGAGGAACAGCTTGGAGTCCCCAAACACCTCACTTAGCCAAGAGCCAGCCCCAGCCCCGAAGAAGGTCCACAAAACGAACATGTTTGACTACATGGCCCGTGGAAGATCAAGCTCACTATCAGACAAACCAAAAAACTAACAAACGACATCGATAACGGAAAAAACATACAAATAAATAAAACAACAATACTAAACCAAGCAACTAGGAAAACTTCCTCAAGCCGGCTAGTCACCGTGAGGAAGAACGACTACTACCCTCTAACCACTCCACCACCTACCGGAAACAATACAACAGGAACAAAAATACAAATATGTAGCAACATATAACACACTAACACTAAGAACGGATGGCGAAGGCGTTGTTAGAACTTATCACAGCACTGAAAAACACAAAATGGTCAATTATTGGACTTAGCGAAGTTCGAAGACTTGGGGAGAAAATTGAAGAACACGAAGAATTCATATTTTACCATAAAGGCGAAACAAAGGGAAAACATGGCGTAGGCTTCTTGATAAAAAGAGAACTGAAACATCAAATCATAGAAATAATAGGTATATCAGAACGTATAGTAATACTCAACATAAGCATCCCCCCTAATGAAGAGAAATGGTCAATAGTACAGATATATTCCCCAACAGAACAGTCAAGTTACGCTGATATCGAAGCATTTTACATTAAGCTGAACAACGCCATCAAAGAAAACACCTTTAGTAACCTCATAGTCATGGGTAACTTTAATGCTCAAATTGGAACTAGGAGACCTGGTGAAGAAATAATACTAGGCGCGTTCACCGAAGGGAAAAGAACGAGAAATGGAAATAAACTTGTTGAACTTGCTCACGAAAATAATCTTAGAATAATGAATAGCCATTATGAGAAGCGGAAACAACGAAAATGGACTTGGATATCTCCCGATGGCCGTTATAAGAACGAGATAGATTTCATTCTTATAAATAGACCACAATCCTTCGATGACTGCGGCGTCCTGAGTAATACGAACTTCAACCGCAACCGTAGAATGGTCAGAGCAAAGCTGAAACTAGGAAACTACAAGAATAAGAGACCTTTCAAAGCAAAACCAACATTTACATCGACCACAACATCAACAGTACAAATAAAAGTCAAACTAGAAGACCTTATAGCTAAAATGAAAAATATGAACACGGACGAAAAACTTGAAAGACTACACGATATTTTAAATTCAAAACCAACGAACAACGCATTAAAACCAACAAATGAAAAAATGACAAACACAACAATGGAACTTTTGGAAAAGAGAGCAATACTACTGAAAACTGTTGAAAAAACAAAAGATATAAGAACTCAAATATCGATACTAAGCAAACAAATTAAGACAAGCATGCGGAAAGATAGACAGACGCTAAGATTAAAGACATTCGAGTATCACATAAAAAAGACAGGAGGAATAAAAAAGGCTTTAAAGCAGCTGTCAAACATAAAATAGTGGATACCTAACCTCAAAAACAAGGAAGGGAAACCTAAAACGAAGAGAACAGACCTAATCTCAATTGCAACAACTTTTTTCAAAGACCTATACGCAAGGAAAATAACTACAAATGAAACTGACCTAGCTGACTGTACAAACATACCTGAAATCTTAGTACATGAAGTAGAAAGAGCTATCGATACCCAAAAAAGAGATAAAGCACCAGGACCAGACCAAATAGATAACGAACTCCTCAAAATTGGGAAGACTTTAATTGCACCCATTCTCACCGCCATCTACAACGAAGTCCTAGTCAGTGAAATCATACCCAATAAATGGACGTCTTCGACAATAATTCTGATACATAAAAAAGGAGACAAGAACGATATAAACAATTATAGACCGATAAGCTTACTGTCAAACATCTATAAAGTCTTTGCAAAGTTTTTCCTAAAACGCATAACCAAAACACTTGATGAGCACCAACCTAAGGAGCAAGCGGGGTTCAGAAGCGACTTCTCTACCATTGATCATATATACGTAGTCAAACAAATTTTCGAAAAAAGCAATGAATATAACATCCCTTTTTATTGCTGTTTTGTGGACTACAGTAAAGGTTTTGACTCGCTAGAACACGAAAGTATATGGAAGGCGCTAAAGAACCAGAACCTCGACCACAAATACATAAGAATAATTAGAAATATCTATAGAAACAGCACATCAAGAGTCAAATTAGAAAAAGAGGGTGCAGAGATAAGAATAGAAAGAGGAGTAAAACAGGGTGATCCCTTATCCCCAAAATTGTTTTCAGCCGTTCTTCAAGAAATCTTTCGACATCTGGACCGGGACAACTTCGGGCTTAACATAAATGGAGAAAAATTAACTCATTTGAGATTTGCAGACGACATCATAATATTCGCCTAAACTAAAGAACTCCAACATAGGATAAGTGAACTTGACAACGAAAGCCTGAAAGTAGGACTCACCATGAACACAGAAAAAACTAAAATGATGACGAATGACACAGCGATGCTAATAAACATAAACAACAGCAATATCGAGTACGTAAATGAGTATACTTACCTGGGCCAACTAATATCACCAAATGATTTAATGTCAAAAGAACTTGAAGCGAGGATAGCCAATGCGTGGAAACGTTACTGGTCTTGCGGGGAAATAATGAAAAACAAGGAAATGAACATGTATTTCAAAAGGAAGCTATACAATACCTGTATTCTCCCAGTCTTAACATACGGGTGCCAGACCTGGGCCTTAATAAAAGCTCATACCAAGAAACTGGAAGTTTGTCAATCGTCTATGGAGCAAAGTATGCTGGGCAAAAAGAAGTTAGATAAAGTCAGAAACCAAACGAACTAAAATAGAAGACGTCACACTTAAAGTGAAACAACTGAAATGGAGGTGGACGGGACATACAGCAAGAGGAAAAGACAAATGGAGTAAAACGCTGATGGACTGGTTTCCAAAATATAGCAAAAGATGTAGAGGGAGACAGTTCAAAAGGTGGGAGGATGAACTTAAAGACATAGCAGGAAATACATGGATAAGGTTGGCAAGAGATAGAGAAAAGTGGAAGGGACTAGAGGAGGCCTTTGCCAAAAAAAAGGCAAACAGAAGAAGTATCGGTGTCGTACTAACAGTATTATAAATAAAATGTAAATATTTTTTCTGAATAAAGGCTTGAAATTAAATGAATGAATATGGATGTCCCCCTGCAAGTGACGTGTTTTTATGCTCCATTTAATAAAAACTTGTAGTGTTAATATTTTACGATGAAACGGAACCCGTTATATACAAGTCTGACTTCCACTTAGCCAATTGAAACAAAGTAGGTGAAGCTTTTATGAAAAGTCTCGTTTGTACCTACCGATATTCATATTTCTGCCTTCATGCAGCATTGCCGTGTCTAGACCTACATTCTAAAACCTTAGTAGACATGTGAACATGAGAAGATACCTTATACATAATAATACAATATACAATAACCTCCTAACCTAACCTATGTCTAGGAAGTTATAGCAGTTTTAGGGTGGTCTGTTTATGGGTAATTAATTATATAGGTGGGGTTCAAATTCTGTTATCTTTTTGACTTCCGATATACCCTCAGGTCTTAGGAATATAGGCGATAGATACGAGTACAGTCCCGAAAATTCCTTAACTAAAGATTTTTTTTTAATATTAGCATGAGATCACTCATTACTGTTTACGATTGTTGAAATAGTAATATAAGTAATAACAATGTAAATATAAGTAATATCCTACGATAATATAATAAATGTTAAAGTTTGTGTGAGTGTTTGTTACCACGTATCTCCGTAACTACTTAACTTATTTAGATGTAATTTGGTATGAAGATACATAGTTTAAGCTAATTGTGAAAAATTAACCTCTGAGTGGGTTAAAATGGTGGTAAAGTTTGTATGAAAAATTATTATTCCTTGGTTCGGTTCGATTCACTCAAAACTCCGTATAAATAAACTACAAAGTAAGTAATTAAATACGTATTTTTTACTTTTCCCACCCTTTTACGCCCCACCAAAATCACCCTTTATTAAACAGGGTCGTAAAGTTATGATCAAAGATTTTATTCCTCGATTCGCTCAAAACTCGATACGCAGCCGAAGCCGAGTGGCGCAGCTAGTAAGTAATAAATAGTAATCTAAGTCATAAAACAAATCTTTCGAAATTCCAATGTAAAATATTGCCTACATGCCTTCTGTCAAACCCCAAGGCTGAGAAGACGTAGGTCATTGTATAATAAATGTATGACCCACGTCTTTTCATAACGCTATATCGTATATTAGCGATAACCCACGGTGATCGTGGCTATCGTTTATAAGAATTGACCCCTCCAGCTCAGCCCTTGTTTTTATAGATAATGGTAAAGCGTTTCCCACCATCACACTTGAAAAAGTGAAGATGTGGCCTAAGATAGAGCACGCTTTTCCAGAAGGAACGGGATTTGAAGACTCCTCGGTTGAAATCTATCTACCGGAAAAAACAGACGAAAGGAAGTTCGTTCAACCGTTCGTCTTAACCGGTACTATTTTAAAGGCGACCAAGGGGACCCACCAGAGGAATTGCTGCAGTTTATATTTGTTATTTTTAACACCTCTACTGCAATCACCAATCCAAGCCAAGCGTTATGATTTTGGCAAAACCGTACTTGCTTGGGGGATGTGTGCTAGGGTGGTTAGCGATGAATCATTATAATTATTTGTTTAACTTATTTTTGTTTTAAACTTCGTTTAAAATGTGAACCCTACAACGTTACCTTAAGTTTACCAGTATTACTCATCTAAAATATTTTTGTATGGTTTTTTGATGCTGCAATTATAGTATTTCAATGTTTTGATGAGCGGTTATTTTTTTTTTAACTCTTGTTAGAATTTATTCGGTCATTTTGATTTACGATACTTCCGATGATTTACAAGTTCTAGATTCAAAATTAATTAGATCGACTTCTATTCGTTAAACTGAGTTTAATTCAATAAATATTTTACGGTCTGTTAAATAGCCTTGCGGTTTTACAGAATTCTTAGTAGAGGTGGGCAATATTTTGCACTGGAATTTCGAAAGATTTGTTTTATATCTTTACTAGCTGTTCACCGCGGTTTTGCCCGCGTTAAATTCTAATTTCAAAATTGTAGGGGGATAAAAATTTATTTTTTCCCGTAAATCTCCCAAGGGAATTTGATCTTTAACAGGACAAAAAGTAGCCTATGATACTTTCTATCCTCTCAACTAACTCTATGCCAAAAATCAAGTCGATTGGTTGCTTAGTTAAGATATGAAGGAAGGACAAATAAACACACTTTCTCATTTATAATATTAGGACTAGTTATTAATCACCAATGAGCGATGAGTAATTAAATAATATTCGCGACTGTATCTATCGCGTACGCTACTGAGACACGAGGGTACATCTGAGGTCAAAAAGGTAATTGAATTGGAACCCCACCATTTTCACGTTATGTGTTTTTGTCGAGATTCTGTGCTTTGCGATTACCTTCACTTTTTGATATTTTACCTCGATTCCGTAGCTTACCCCTTTTTACAAGATTTTATTTAACTTGCAATATATGTTACAAATGTTTGTTTGAATCAAATTTTGCAATTTTAGATCTGTTATCCTCAACCGATTGAGCTGAAAGGCATACTAAATGTAAATTCGGTGACAATGCAATGTCATGGTACCATTAAGCTGTTCTAATGATATAACCGACGACGGTGGCCAAAAGAACTCCTAAACAAAACGACTTAACCACGTCGAGTTTGGGTTCGTTGGATTTGTCTTCCCAAGCACTTTCGACCTAGATGATATGAAAGCTTGTATTTAAAAGTTTTTAAATTATAAAAATGTATTAAATTTTTTGTCGAGATAGCGTGCGTCGATGTTCCGTAGTTCACCCAATAACGCAAGCAATAATACACCATCCTAAAACTGCTATAAGCTCCTAGATTCCATGCTCATGATGTCATAGATGTCGACTTGTACATATAGATGATAAATGACTTCGAAACCTATTTGAGGCTAGGATTAGAAGGAAATCGATGTAATTAGAATTGACTCCCCGTGATAAATTGATGAGATTCGATAACCTATCTACGTGTGGTGTAGGTAAACAACATAATCATAATTACCAATTTGGCGCGGCGGGCAAAGGCCCGCTTGCGACGCCGGAGGTTGCGGGTTTGATTTCCACCTTGGGACAATTTTTTGTACAATGGGCAATTATTTGCTCCGAGTGTTCTGGGTATTTATACTATCTATGTTTAACATAAATATATATGTATGTAATGTATTGTATTATGTATATCAGTCATCTAGTACCCATAACACAAGCTTTGCTTAGCTTCGAGCTAGATGATGCTGTGTGGATTGTCCAGCATTATTAATAAAAGAAAGGGAATATGAAGTCGGTTTATCGTTTTTTAAAACTTGCCATATTATATCAAAGACGGCTTCTGCGGAATTATTAAGTACTAAATATTTTACAACCTAATACACCTATTGCAAGAGTGATACAGATATTGCTTACTTTGAAACACGCAATACGAAGTATTCTTCGGGTGACGGATCAAGAAAATAAATAAATGTTGTATTATAACCGTTTTCATAGTAGGGACATCGAAAGAATGGATCGGTCGTCTTCCGTTTCGTGCGATCCATCTTCCATAAACTTGGTTATTCGATTTTTAATGTATACCTCTTGGAACTCAATTTTTTTTTTCGTAAATAATATCTGTTTAGAGAAGTTTCATACAATTGCCTATAGCGATCTCAAAAATACAGTATAAAGCTAGGGATGCCGAAGCCAAACGCAAAAATCCAACCTCATCAACTCAAATCCAATACCATCCAATGAAATCTAAATAAAACATATATATTTACTATCTATGTTATGTATTGTATTATGTATATCAGTCATCTAGTACCTACCCAAAACCCAAGCTCTGCTTAGCTAGGGGCTACATAGATGATGCTGTGTGTATTGTCCAGAATTATTTATTTATTAGTTATAGGCTTTATCAAATTGAAACAAATTCTTAAAATAATATCACTTTATTGCATCCTTATTATAACAATGGCACGGTTAATATATCTGGAATGTTCTTCAGTAGTAACGTCCGGACCTGAAGCCGTTATACCTCTGAGGGTTGTAGGTACGCGCCGCCACTACGCCAGGAGAGTATTTCGCATCATTGTATGAACCTGTGGGCAAGATTATAAGATTTAGATACTGTTTTCCATCGGCCTTTTGCATGAAAATTTACAAGGTAAATACGCTACGTACGCTTACAAGGTACGCTAGGTACGCTTTTTAACCCTGACAAAAAAGGTGTTTAAAAGTACAACGTGTATGCTTGATTGAGGCACCTGAGCTCCCAATCGGATGAACCGATTTTCATAAGTGTTTGAAAAGTTAATTATGTTTGAAAGGGGACTTGTTTTTGATTTTTTTGATGAAAACGGATGCAGCTTTTGGAACACGTACGTATAAAGTGTAATTGTTTTTCCGATTGTTTGTAAAATTTGCTTGATATATTTGTTCCAAGGCGGGAATCGAACCCGCAACCTCCTGCGTCGGAGGGCATCGCCACAAAAATTAGCTAAAAAAAAACAATCTACAATAAAATAGAATGAAGTTAAAAATTCACGCGTATTAATATCAGACACCAAAAACACTGCCAAATCACTACATAGTATAAAACAAAGTCCGTCCCCGCTGTCAGTCTGTCTGTCCTTAACTACGCAACTGATATTGATGCAGTTTTTTTTAAATAGATAGTGTGTTTCAAGAGGAAGGTTTATTATGTATAATTTGCACCCGTGCAAAGCCAGGGGCGGGTTGCTAATGTTAGAATAAAATATTTACATTAACAACAAATAGGTATAGCGATTTTGGCGTAGGCCTGTGGTGTAGGCATACCTAATTCACCATTGTTTTGAAATAAATAGGAGTTAATTATTTGTTTTGGCGTGGGCCAGATGTGTCCTCCTTTTAGTTAAAATAATGTTTGGGTAGAGTTAACGACAAAATTACTATACCACGATTGTTTTCATGCTTGATATATTCACGTCTATAAAGTTTCCTAGATGTTGTGATTGTTGTACAGGTGAGTGAATGAAGATTGAATGACAGAATGAAGTCATTCATAGATACATTTACTCATGACAGATAGCGATGGAAATGTAAGTCGACTAGAAAAATCTCTCTGTCTCTGTCATACTTTTTATTACAGAAAACGCGTGTTTACTTTGACCTTAATCGTGCTTAAGCATTAATGGTGGGACGAATAGGAGAATAATATTTTAAATTATTTGATATAAGACATAATTTTAATTTAGGCTATTACAATCCCATTCATCCCACTGGTGGGACGAAGCTGGTGGAACAAACGGGATATCACGGTAATGCCGCGGGCAGAAACAAGTAGCAAATAAAAAAAACTAAGATCGAACAAAAGTATCATAAAAAATCGAATCGGTAAAGCAGTTTCAGTTGAACTACCAAAAATATCTAATTTATAACTAATAATCGTGGAATACTAATGGCAGTCATAATCTTTTACACCCATTTTATGATGTAGATATATGAGGTGTTAAGCAAATTTTGGAAGAATGTAAAGGCTATTAAATAATGTTTTACTGAAACCAATATAAATATTAATGAAATTCATTACTTACATTATTCAGAGTGTAACAAAAAGTACGGAACAAACTTTGTGTCTCAAACTCAATCATAGAGGATTTTTTTAAATATTTTTTTTGTGATCTGTGGTCAAATCTGAACCATCCCTCAGCCTCGTGAGGTACTAAAAAATAATGTGTTCTTTTAAAGGATATTTAAATTTGATCATGTTGTCTTTTCTAAAAAAAGGATATTCCTTTTAAATGATTTTATACTTTCCACTTTTGATTACCATTTATTATTTTAATAATAACAATTATTCATCTTTTATTCAATAAAGTGTTCAATCATTCGTGCATTCTTCATTCATTCACCCCTGAATGTATGTTCTTTATTTTGTTACACCTTGTATAGTAATCATTAGGTTTAGGCCTAACATACTATGAAAATGAAAACAAAAATTATGAATAAAGAATCCAGGTACTTCTTACTGACTTATAAGTACTATCGGCCTCCGCAATAGGTAAAGCAAAAAAATTAAAAATAGTTATAAAAAAAGATGGAAAAAATCACGCCATACCGTCTTTAAGATCAACCTTGCTAATAATTTAGGCATGGACTTAAAAAACACAAATAATGTAGATATACCAATAAGAAAATTATGTCATACATAAATATTTATGTGGGTGACTGTATCTAGCATCTTTTGACGTTAATGTGGGTGAGCCCATATAATGCACTAACGTTATTGTGGGTAAACCCATATAAATAAGGATTAATCTTTGTTTTACACTAAATACTATGGAATTTATGTTATGGAACATAAAGTGGGCGAGGCATTACGTACGAACTGAATTATCTTTTTAAAGCAATTTACGTTATTTCTCGATTTGAGATCCTTCCTTCAATAAATAGTGCTTACAATTATATCTGAAACCCGACGCCGTTTTTTTTTGTCGTAGTTTGTTTAGAAACATTCCACATCAAGTTTTACTAGTGTGTCGTGTCGTGTAGCTACATTAGCTACACGACACGACTAAGGTCCAATTTCATCATTGCAATTGAACTCATTCACGTTTTAATTGTACGCGTTTACTTATAGATTAACTCAGTTTAGCTCATTGCATTTACCGACATAAAGTTGTTCCGGTTATAGCGCTAAACCACGTTCAAAAGCTGTCATGTCACACAAGGTACAATTACGAATTTGAATTCGATCAAGCTGAACTTAGTTTTGTTGATCTTCGTTTTGGCAGCATACTGTGGAATTGGACCTAAGAGTGCTACCATTCACTCTATAATACTCGTACAACTGCAGATAAAATCTAGTAGTTGCTACCTGCTTCTGTTTGGAAAATAAAATAAATGTGACTTCTCTAAGTCTTATTTATAAGCCTAAAGAAATAAAGTTATTGATTCTGATTCTGTTTTCCGGCCAACTACAACCTGGGTCTCTTGAAGACGAGAATGAATAGGTGTCTTCTAAATCTCTATCGTGATACATCGTTGGCCACATCGCCGCTTACAATCAGGTGAGACTGCACGCAAATAAAGGGCCATTAACGAAAAAAAAGTAAATTAAACGTGTCGTATAGAACAGCGATAATATGGCTTATTCCCAGAGGTCAATAATTCTATTGCTTTTTATTTCCAAATGGGTCCACGAAAAATATTATTTTAATTTTAAATATTCATAAATAAACTCCTAATGGGTCTATGAGATTTAGCTTATAGAGTACGTACATACAGTCAGCAGCCTGGTCTGGTTCACGAAGACCACAAACGTCTCACACGTTTTAGTTATATGTTTATTTTATGTATGTATGTCTATAGCAAAGATATGGTTTATTGTGTCTGGAATAAAGAGTTATTATTATTATTATATAATTATTATTTAAAAACACGTGCTGGCTTCACCAATTTGAAGTATTTTTTCAGCGATAATTTCTGACGCGATCTGCCTCTACGATTAGATGTCATTTTCCCATCAGATTTTATCTGTCACAAAGTGATAATCATTGCAACATGGTGTGAAAATTAATTAGCTGGTATAATCAAATCAATTTTGATGCCACATAAAATAAAGTTCAAGTTTTTATATTCATCGCGTCAAGTGCGCGCTTTGAGTAATTTATCACGGGATGTTTCAACATGGTTTGTTTCAAGTATCCGATACGATATTTTGTCACAATATTGTAAAAATCGTGGTTAAGGATTTTGTTTTAATTTCCAGTATCGTAGCACGAAATTATTACGCTATCTATTCATAAAAGCATAAATATAATACCCAATAATTATGTTTGCCAATCATAACGCAACAGTCTGCAGTTGGCTCAATTGTCTCAACTGTAGGTAAATACTATTCTTTTTTCTATTATTTAATTACAATTTTATATATTAGTAAAATATGTTTGTATACGTCATATGTATTTTAATTGGTTTTTCCTGCAGTTTTTATTTATATAACTTAACAATTTCTAAGATTATTTGTTTTTAACAGTGTTTTAAGGTCTTTTTTTATAAAAAAGACGATCAGAAAGGGATTTTTATTCATTAAATATTGTAAGCAAACCAGATACTAAAATCGCATCGGTTGGTATAAAATATTTACTTTATGATCTACAAATCGCCCGAAGCTTTACAGTTTTTGAATAATATTTATGGTTTTTTATAATAATATGCTAATTTTCGAAGACAATGGTTAATGATTATGGATAATAATAGTTTTTATTGATTTATTTGACGTGATTGTTGGCTAATGGGTTTAATTTACGAAAAAATAATAATTGAAGAGCCTTCAAAACGGCCTTGGAGCCATAAGGTGGGCGGAAGACAGGAATCCATTTTAAGCTTTTCTGAAGAAGAATGTACAACCTCTGATTTCCGTTTTAGCCAAACAAAAACCAATTAGCATAAAATTAATCCTTCTCGAATAGTACCTATTCATTGCTTCATAGTACACAAAGTCACTTCCGCTGTATGTTTTAAAGATATAAGCATACATAGGGATGTATGCTTATATCTTTAAAACTACGCAACAGATTTTGATGCAGTTTTTTTTTAATGGATAGAGTGATTCAAGAAGAAGGTTATATTGTATAATTTAGTATCACTATTGCACCCGTACGAAGCCGGGGCGGGTCGCTAGTTATGAATAATTCGGTATAACCTTCATGCTTATAGAATAGGGTTGAGAATGTCGTCATGCTGTCTTGTGCAGTTCGAATCTGATTTGAGCTGGACATTGAATCCAATTTCCTACGTAGGTTATACTTGTTGTATTTTTTAAATACATTGTTTAGACAGAAAACGACTTGATCTAACACATTAAATATTTTCTTACCCCCCTTGTCCAAATACCACCTAAAATATACAACCCCAAAGCTCAAAATACATTAACGTACCATCATCAAAGATTCCAGCAGCCTCATCCCTGGCGTTCTCCTGCAGCGCCCTGGCAATAGCCTCAGGTACAGGTGGGGGAGTCGGAATGTGTGCACCGCTGGCTTCGAATCCGTTGGCTCCAGCGGTGTACCTCACAGTGTAGACCTGACCATCGTCTCCGGTGTAAGAGTAGCTGCCTTGGGCTTGGATGCCGTTGTTTTCTACGCCAGATTCGTCGGCGTGGATTCCTGGAAGGGAATTATTCATTTATTAATGATTAAGCACAATAAAAACTATAAAGGTAGCCATTTTTGGTCATCGTTTACTGGAAATTGGGATGCGGGTACGGATTACTGCTAAAAGTTCGGTCACGGAATTCAGAGGGACAGACTACAGTTACCCCTTTTTCCGGGGTGAGTGAAATTCACGACGCGATGCGATGCGAAGCCTTCTTTCAAGTTCCAATTTTTTTTAATCTGGACATCACTTCGTGTCTTCTTTTTTTGGTGCTAACTTAAGACAAGGGTTAAGAAAGGGTCACTCAGGTCTAGAGAAAAAAATTCTGGTGGTTATCGTCTATGGTGGCTGTTGAGTGGTCGCAGCCTATGGCCCTTTTTACACGCACGACCCTTATGACATGCACACGGCTTCTGAGTGTAAAAGTTGTCATAAATTAATGTAATGTTTTTCATATTTTTCATCATTGTGACAAACAGATTAATTCCATTCCTAGTAAAATTAATAATGTACGAATAGTGGCCTTGATAACATATGTATTTGGTAAGTTACAACTTCCCACTTTATTTGATTCATGAGTTTAGATTCACACCTAATTCTGGATTTCTACTCTATTTTATGATAGCGTGGGAGTATTCATATATAATTTTACATAATCTTCACATACTTAGTATAATCTCGATCTATATCTTGAACATAATGATCGTGATAATCAAATAAAATTTATATTTTGTTGACATTATTTGTAACGAGCTTTTTAGGTTTGCCTAACCCATCATAGGCATTTCATTAGCTATTTTACACTTGTTTACTTTGTAAAGATTATTAGATTGCACCACTTGAGACTTAGCAGCTTAGAGCACTAAACGTTTACCTATTTTACCGTGAATTTCGTACTGTGATGTAGTTCCTAAAAACTGGCATTTATTACGTACGTAATTCGAGTTTGTAGGTTAAAATTTACGTCCTGCTAGCCGAATAGATTAAAGGTTTTTTACAACTTTAATGGGTCCAAAAACTCACCATTTTCGGTATCGTAAGCGAACTGGTAACCGCCCTCGTTGACAACCGCATCTGATCTCAAGATGGCTGCGGACCTGTCGATGCCAGCTCTTCCCCTGTTTGAGTAGGTATTGGAGTCATAGGGTAGCCTAGCATTGTACGGCGTATACTGGGTAGGGGTATTATACTGGTTGTATTGGGTCCTGAATGGGTTGTATTGGGGCGCTGCGGCGCATGCTCCGAGAATGGCGGCGAGGATAATCTGAAAACAAAAGAAGGTTAATCTTACGTTGTTTATTTTCTAGATTTAAAAAAAGAATAATAGAAGTTACTTGTTGGTTGATTTACTTTCTGGTGAAGTGATTATAAACTCTTTTAGTAGAACTTGTTTTACTTCTATATTCAAAAATGGAAAACGTATTCTATGGTTATAGGTTGTATGTAAGCTACGAAACCTTTTGTTGAACTGATTATAAACAACCATATCCAAGTACTGTGGTTATTTAAATCTCATTTTGGAAATGCTGAGAAAAATGTTCTTAATTCATTTACTACAAATAAATGGCATATATCTTATTTTGATTTAAGAAGAGATCAGCAAAGTAAGGATTTTTATTTCGGTTGGCTAAAGTTATTTGTGTTATCTTATAAAAATTATTAACTGAATTTTGCAACCTGACAATTTTCAAACCCCGAAAACAAAGAAGACTGGTAACATTATAACTATTTGTTTGTTTGCAAAACCAAGAACTATTACGGGATTATTATTTAATTATCACAACACAAAATTGGAGCGGATTATAAAACTGCTTGCTAATCGACCTCATAATCCACAAATCCATTATAACTTCACACAAAACAATCGTGATCCCAAATCACAAATAGATTTCCAATACAATAATGAATTAGATAATAGTGATTTCTATTGACAAACGGGATGGTGCAAAATGACCTACCAATTTCATGTTGTCGGCCTGAATATTGATCGTGCAATGTTGCCGAAACTGATCAGCTAGGCTTTTATATCTAACTTTATCTTCAATGTCAGGGCTAAGAAGACGAAGCCAGTGTAAACAGTGAACTTGAGAACATTTTACAACCGTCGGGAATCGATTTTTTTTGGCGGATAATGTTTATTGCCTATTGCTAGTTTTGAAAAGTGCCGAAATGTCAGATCGATTATTTTCTTTGGCAAGTCTGGCATTTTGGTTTATGTTTAAATCAAGGCCTGTGAGATTTTATAACATAAGTATATTTTTGTCACTGTATAGTTATAAAGTCATAAATAATCCCACAGTAAAGTTAATTTTTTTGCAATTAAAGTACATATTGGACATTTATCTTATCAAACAATCATCATCATCATCATCATCAGCCCATACACGTCCACTGCTGGACATAGGCCTCCCCCGTACGACGCCATAAATAGCGGTCCTGAGATTATTATTATCAAACAATATAATATATGAATTTATTAACAAAGAAAATTACAATCAAATAATAGAAAAATAATAATATTAGTATTTACAATTGAAACAATTGAGCTAACTGCAGACTGTTACAAACAATCTATAGAATCTTCATCTCTCAATCTCTTAATAATATTGAGTGACTATATTCGGATTTATAATCTGGCTCTTTATTTGTACATTTTTTACATTCTTTTTGACATTGTTATTGTTTTTTGCATGGTTTTAACAAAAGATTGTTCAGAATCAAAAAAACTGACCTTAAATACGATAATGAGTCGTAGACAACATTCAATTTTATTTCTGTAAACTACTTTTTTTAAGTATTTATATCTATAACATCGGAAAACTTACCGTAAAAAATAAACATCGTTAATGGACATTCTAGAGGACTAAACAAAGCATGAGCAATTAAAACATAGACCAGAAAAACTCTATAATTCAATCAGTTTCAGGTTATTTAACACAAATTATAGGCAAAAGTGCGGAAAACTCGTAATTTATGGTTTTTAATGTACCTCTACAAACTTTGGGCGAACTCAGTTTTACAAGGTAGAGTCGCGTAGAGATAATATTCTAACCTTGTAAAGGCC
Source organism: Eupithecia insigniata (assembly GCA_947859395.1). Classification (NCBI taxonomy): domain Eukaryota; kingdom Metazoa; phylum Arthropoda; class Insecta; order Lepidoptera; family Geometridae; genus Eupithecia; species Eupithecia insigniata. Next base: position 3,913,855 of record OX402009.1, on the reverse strand, counting down.
AAAGTTCCTAAAAACTATAACTCTATCTAGAAATTTATTACAATAGTATTAAAAATTCATATAATATTAAAAAGATATGTACTGTTCTGCACCATGTCAAGAAGACGTAAAGATTACATCCGATCATAATTCTAAAACTGATTTTTAAAATTCAATATACAATATATAATTACATTTAAAAGTTTTTTCATCGTGAGATTTTTAGGCAAATAAAAATCCAAAACGACTGAAAAAATCTTAGAAGAGAACCTTAGGGGAGGCATATGTTCAGTAGTGGACATCGTTCGGCTGATATGATGATGAGACATAGGTAAGTGGGGTATATAAAGGTGAGGTGTTTCCATGCAAAGTTTCGCTAGTTCCTGTCCAGTCACCTAATTGTATCGCACTTATCCATTGAAGAGTTCAATCAACTGTAGATGATTGATAATGGTCATTATGGGTACAGCTAGCCTCAAATCTATCAAAATGTATTAACGGATTTTCCTCGTCATAAAATTCAAATTAAAATATTATAAAGCTGATACTTATATAATTCTAATATTCAACAATTTCTAAGTCTTTAACGCAATTATAATAATTATTTCAATTAATTATCCGGTTAGTGTTCATAAGATAAAAAAAACTTGAGAACCTTTTAACTCGAGATCCTTGAAAAGCGATTTTCATTTATCCTCTGGGATACTGGACCGTTGCGAGGTTAATATTCGTTTTATCATAATGAACACTAACCTGGTAATTATTTGTAAGAATTGAGTAAAAGACTTAGAAATTGTTTAATTTTTCCCATATCTATACATTTTCCTTTATTGTCTCATACTGTGAGTTTTAGAGACAACCTCCATTGGCAATTTTATCATCGGCGACATAGTATCATTTCGTAGTCCGATAACCGCCATAAGAATATGGCTGGAGATTTTAGTTCATCTATAAAATCCCCCCCTCCCCCCCCACCTACATGGGAGACCATACACTCGGTAGCGGTCGCAGGGAGTCAATGAATGGAGGCGGCTCAGGACTGCTATTTGTGGCGTCGTATGGGGGCCTATGTCCAGCAGTGGACGTGTATGGGCTGATATGCTGATGATGATAAAGTAGCTAGTAACCCCGTCCCACACATGTTAACACTAACACCATCCCACAAGCTGAAACGAAGCTGTCAATCACCAGCTATTTCACAAAGCTCTCCTGTACTTCAGGGAGTTGGACCTTGGTTTAGATAGGGAATAGTTTTTGGATTTTTTTGGGAAAACTTTTTTTTGTTTATTTTGTTCACACACCTGCACCCTGTGGGGCACTGCATTTTTTTTTTATATATAAAATGAGAAAATTCAGTTTAAATTAAAATAGGTAAGTATCAAAGTATTTTATTTAAACTTACAATTAGGTTTAGAAAATACAGGTAAAAATGTAAGAACATGCCTGGATAGACTAGTGCACATTTGCTGATGGCTAATTACAAGTTTTCGCAGACAGTATACTATAAATAGTAAGATACAAAGTTGACGACTTATTGAAAAGAACTTAGACATAATAAAAAGAAAAATTATGAATAAATATAACAAGACTACTAATTAATAAATAACGTATAATACAACCCCCACGCGAGTTGAAATGCGCAGAATAGTTACCCCATTTAGACTTAGATAAAGCGGTATGGCAATAAAATAAACCTAATCGCATGTCGAAAAAATTTGCACGAATTCATTATGTGAAACTTATAGCTGGAAGGCTGGCAGACTGCGCTTTCATGAAGCACTGGACGAGCACACATAGTGTTATACGTTCGTAAACTCATTTAGATTGTGTATCCCTTTAATTTATGTTATTTTAAATTGATTAATTAAGCTATGGCTGAAATATGTATTGTATTTTTTTATTAACTATGTAGATAAGAGACCTCAAGAGTTGATTATCTACTGCCCATATCTTTTTCAAATGTTTCATACATTAGTTAAGTTCTTTGTCGTCAACCATCTCTTTTGTATTAACATTAGCTGCTGCTCACGCCTTGGCTCGCGTTTTATCGGGATAAAAAATTGCCTATATGTTATTCCAGGTCCCAAACTATCCCCATACCAAATTTCTGCCTAAATCACTTTAGTAGTTTTTGCGTGAAAGAGTAACAAATATCCATCCATACATACCTTACAAACTTTGACATTTATAATATTACTAGGATTATTTTTCCATTATCATTTACACATAGTCTTAATTTTTTGGCATCGCTAATTAAATCGTAATTTAAGGAACTCTACCTTGCATTCGGAGGAGGCCGTAAATACTCGCGACACAGTTGCATAACTATTGCGCGTAATTTGTCTTCATCCAATTTCATGTACCTACCTTTGTTTAAATGTAGTTCCAATAAAGATAATTCGTAATTTTAATTAATTTTATTTAAATCTGAAATAAACGCATTGAATTGAATTAAGAACATGTAATGTTCAGCTCTAGCTTTCTGAGACGAGCATGCTAAGACAAATAATCTCTGAAGATCTTTCTGATTTAACACGGATGAGAAGTGGCGATCGCGGCTAATGTCGATAAATCGACCCTGTCTTATCAGCCCGTGGATATGGAGAGAGGAAAAGCTCCCTTTCGTTGTCCACATTCATCTGCCGAACGTTTTAACTACGGCAAAACCCCCGTTTGTGAGTTTTCCCAGTGTTTGGGTGAGACACGTTGAACAGTGGACGTACGTATATGTATGTGTGAGCTGTAAGACTTAGGTTTAAACAACTTTATTCTCATACAAAGACATGGTTCACTTATAATGAGATACATGAGAAAAAAAATGATATTGGTTATACAATAATTAAACTAACCTCTGGGCCTAAAATTAAATTATTATATTTAGTAAACTAAATATTATTTTTGACCAAATATTGTTTAGCTGAATAATGTGATAATATTATATAAATATTAAACATTATAACTAGTACATAACTAATTATGAATGGTAGATAGGTAAGCATTTTTATTCGTGTGTTGTTATAAAGTATTTACATACGTATACCTGTAATTTTATTTTTAAAGGCGTTCAATGTTACACATTCTTTTATATTTTTTGGAAAATTGTAGACTTAAGAACACTTTCAAATGAACCGATTTCATTCCAAAACAAAACACAATAAATCCATTTACAAGTTCCTGGTTTACACATATTAATTACAGTATGTAGTATGGTATATAGATTCCACCGGCTCCCAAACCATTGTTCCTCCCACGCTCGTGTCAAGGTGCGTGAATCACGTCTTGTTTTGTACATCCTATACATGATAATAAGGTTGGAGATTTGAAGATCATAACAACGCTTAAAACTCTATTAGAAAAATATAAACCAGATACCGAATAATAAGTTTTAGATCTATAAAATAAATCGATACTACCGGGACTGCCTGTACGTACATTATACTCTGCATACAACTCGACCAAGCTAAGTTTGCATCTCGCGGAATGCAGCGAAATCGACTCGATGTGCAAAATTAGCTTGGACTAGGTATACAAATAAATAATATAATAATAATCATAAATAATGTTGGATAATCAAACAGCATCATCTAGCCCCAAGCTAAGCTAAACTAAGCTTGTGTTATGTTATGAGTACTAGATTACTGATATACCTAAACAATACAATACAGAGATAGATATTTTTACAAGACATAGGAAATACCCAGAACACCCGGAACAAATATTTACAGACCGTACCAACATTTGTTCCGAAGCGGGAATCAAACCTACAACCTGCTGCGTCATATCGATCGGTAGCCCGCTATAATTTTTTTGTATATTTGTTACACATTGGAAAGTCTAAATTTGTACCACAACTACTCGCTACGAAAACATGCTAAAATTCTTCCATAATTTTTTTACAACTGTTAATCTACATTAGATTTGGTTGGTTAAATGGTGAGATCCCTTGTTAAAAAGCACTTTCTTCTTCATGGTTAATGATTACAAAAGTGTTATTAGGTGCCTACCATAGCATACAACAACTTAAACGAAATTGTTCAAAATGGAATTAGATAAGTACTACCTGCTAGAATAGAAGAAGCTTATTAGAAAATAGACACCCGACTTTTTTCCTGGGAAGTCTCGACCTTATATGTAGATGGCGATCAAAAACGGTCACGAGATTAAAAAGAAAAATTCTTAAGTTCTGTAGGTAGTTAATAACAATAGATGTAGTAAATACAGTAAACACAGTGGGCCGTGGGGCCGCGGCGTACGAATATCGACCCCTCCAACACAACCCGTGGCTGTCGTAAGAGCCGACCAAGGGAACCTACCAGAGGAAGGGCAGCAGCTTCCGTCTGAGTATTTTTAAACACCAACACTGCGATCACCAATCCGCCTGCCAAGCGTGGTGATTATGGCAAATCGCCCCCTACATGGGAGACCGTCCACTCGATGGACCGACGACATCGTAGCGGTCGCAGGGAGTCGATGGATGGAGGCGGCTCAGGACCGCTATTTGTGGCGTCGTACGGGGGAGGCCTATGTCCAGCAGTGGACGTGTATGGGCTGATAATGATGATGATACAGAAAACTTAAAAAGGTCAAGTAAAAAGGTCTTTTATTATTATAATTTGGCGTGTTTTAAAAAAAAACGGTAAGCCGACTTCAAATTCACGATGATAATAATCGACATCAAATGCTTTACTTTTACACTGTTTTTAAGTTTTGCGGGATAAATACTTATCCCCTGTAGATACAATTAGGGAACCACCTCGGGATCATTTTCTATACAATAGTGAAATATTTTTCAAAATCGATTCATAATTGGCGGAGATATCGTGTAACATAAATACAAAAAAAAAACATATAGTCGAATTGAGAACCTCCTCCTTTTTCGAAGTCGATTAAAATAGATCTAACGTAGTAGGAACTATCTATTTTTATCGGAATTGTACAGAAAACAACTGTCTTCGGTACGATTTCTATACGATTTCTATAAATGTGATTGCGAGCAAATTTGACAAGTCGATAAGTAGGTACATACATACATATGTACATATGTATCATTTCATTTATTTATTCCACCGTAGGTACATATTGATACAGTTGATATCGTTCTATAGCGACTACCTACTGATCTGTAGCGATCGGTAGGTAGTCTTTATGTATTTTCCTTTATTTCGGGTAGATAAAAAGGTTCGATCTCAATTTATACGCACTATGATGCTATGATTAGGGTTTTTTTGATAAGTTTACGACGTCTAATATTTGGCACGGTTTTTTGGTAGTTGTGGTATTTACTGTAGCAAAAAAATCGGTATAATAAGCAAATATTTTCGTTAAGGTCGTCACGAGATTAATTTTTTTTTTATTTATTCTGCTTTCTTCACGGAATAAGTCTAGCGGAAAAGTAAGTTGGCGCAAATTGTAAACCATTTTCTATTTACTTTTGAAAATACTAACTTTGGCTCATTGGTAGTTTTGGAGCATTTACATATTTATTTATTAAGAAAGGAACGCCAACAGCGTGTACATTGAGCATTCTTAAAGATATAGTACAGGCAGGTTCTAATATATACACTAATAACAGGTGAACACAACATTGTTAAAAAAAAAACTATCCATTAAGATATTATATAATAATTCAATAAGAACGAAGTTAGTTTGTCAAAAAAAATGGGATAAAAAATAAAGATAAAATTAATTATTGTGAGAAAATAAGAGATCTTGGGTTAAAAAACAAAATTTTCCAAAACGCTCCCAAAATAAAATTATATCGAAGTTGGTTTTATGATGAGTTCATAGTTCACGATTTGCGCCAAATTATTTTTCTGTTTATTTTATTCTTTGTATATCGCAGAAACAATTCAAAATCACAAAATAATATGAATCTCAGATTTTCGAGATAAATAAGTATTTATCTCTCAGGAATAATTTTTATGAGACTACCTCGGGATCTTTCTCGATACAATAGCAAAATAATTTTCCAAATGAGTAGGAGAAATACATACACCGAACAACAAAAACTCTCCTCTTTTATTTTTCGTCGGTTAAAAATACAATGCTATGGGGGCTGGTGTAAATGTTCTTAAATTTCAATAAATCATTGTCTATGAACATCTCAAGGTACCAGTGACCCCTTTCCAAATTATAAAAATCTGCTCAGCCGTTTAAACTAGAAAATGTTACAACTCATAAATAGAGTTAATTTTCGCATTTACTTTTACAGTATTACAGAACGTTGTCATTCTCGATAAGTAAGTACCAGTGGGCAAACCCAGAGGCAAAAACAAGTTAATCAAAAACACCTTGTTATTCTATACAAAGGAAATTATAATCAGCCTATCAATCACCCTGAGAAGATGCTATTTGTCTGTCTGTCTGTACAGGAAGATGTAAGTGCATCGGCACGCCAATGGCACACCTACTCCTTTTGTATTTACATAATACCTAGATTGCTAAGATACACATAAGTACCTAGATCATAATATGATCTAGGGATATAATTATAATACCTACCTAGATTACGAAGAGGTGAGGAGGCCTTTATTTTAAATTAATACTAGGATCTGCCCGGGGCTTTGCACGCATTGTTTCTGGGATAAAATAACCCATTAATACGTTTATCCGACCTAGACAACTCAAGATTTAATTCTCTGATGAGATCTCAAGATCTAATTCTCTGATCTATTTTATTTGTTATACCTAAGGAAAATTCAGGTATTTCATTCCTAACCAACAATTTATAGGATAGATAGATAGAAAATACTTTATTGCACACTTAAAACTAGAAAACAGTTTACAAATGAGACAAAAACAACAAAAGTGACAATAGGCGGTCTTATCGCTCAAGAGCGATCTCTGCCAGACAACCTGGATACAATACAATGTACCGCTAAGATGTTATTCCAGGTATTAATCTACATCGCTAGGTACATTGTATTATAAAACAAATTCAGAGGACTTTCTGCCGCGTCTGTCTCTCTGTCTATCTGTTCGCGATAAACTCAAAAACTACTGAACGGATTTTCATGCGGTTTTCAACAATCGTTAGAGTGATTCATGAGGAGTGTTTAAGGGTATGACGCTTTGAAATTCGAAACGTCATGGCGCAAAAGTGTATAAATAAAAACTTTAAAATTGATTTTTTATTGTTTTTTCAATAATCTGGAACGGTGACAGGTTAGCTGAGTTCGTTGTAGCATGCGGTGTAAATACGAATTCGTCAAAACAAAAAAAATGACTGCTCGATGTAGAGATGCTTCTACCTACTCTTGTAGCCTACAAGAGCTTCCATTTGTCCGAGTTTGGTATGTATTAATAAAATATTGGTGGTTGGGAAGTCAATGAGAGAATATGGCTGAGCCGTAAACCGAATATTTATGCTTACTCCAGGCCCTGGACTAGAGTAAGCATAAATACTCGGTTTACGGGTGTACACCATAGAGTCTGGGGTGGCTGACTGAACACGAGTTAATAAGAACGGATCATGAATGAGCAGCATTTATTGAGATTCCAGGTGATTTTTCAAGAGTAATTAGGGCCCCAGTGATTGTGTGAGATAGTAAAACTTAACACGTACTTTGCAAGCTTACTTCAGAAAACCATAATGAGATTTTGCGTATAAAGGTAGTAATTACTACCTTTATACGTAGGTACTTAGCACAGTAGGTACGGTATGTATCAAAGGAGCCTAGAATGAACAATCATTGATCGATCATTAACATCATCACTTCAATAAGAATATGAAATAAATGATGATCTTATATTAGACAGCCTTGTTATATTCATATAAGGATGTGTATAGTAGTTTACCCATCTATAATTTTGTTGTATAACTGATTGTGACAACCTCTACGGCGCAGCGGCCGAAGGTACGTCAAGGTTGCACGTTCGATACCCGCCTCGGGAGAAATCTGTATGATTTGCAGTATTTGTTCCGAGTGTTATGAAGGGAGATTAGTACTATATTTCATAATTTTGAAAAGAGATTTTTGGATATAATCTAAATAATTTATTTTATTTAGTAATCCATATAAATTACATATGTAATTTATTTGGAATTATTTGAGCATTCTTCTTACAATTACTAACGGCCGTGTTAGATTCCCTTTAATTTAATTTTGTGTTGTGCACTCTATGTTTTGTAATTTTTGTTGTGATTGGTACAATCTTTTTATGCCTGGAATAAACTAATTTTATTTTCTTTTTTACCCCTTGAAAACGTGTATAATAAAAAAAAATATAAACAAAACAATTAGAGAAGTAAAAAAACAATGTCCGTTTTATAGCTATTGCAACGTAAACTAGGATACTTACGATCTTATACAATTTACCTAACTTTGTTTGCGGAAATAAAATTAACAAGCACTTGGAAATAACACGCTTTCTTGAGCACATCATGTTTATCATGAATTAAACAAATTCATTAAAATTATATAACATTCTAATTAAAATTACATTCTGGTACAACGCTAAGCATAAAGAAAAACTAAGGGCCGTATTCTAGGACGGTATTTATGACGTCATCGTGTGCATCGGCCAAGCCGTTCGGAAATCCCTAATTTAGCGAAGGTACTCTTATACTTCGTGTGCTTATTTACCGAAAAGTAAGGACTGCCTCTGTTTACGCCGTTTTGCATAAAATACAACCGCACTGGATACCGCATTAGACCTGCGAGAGCCACAAGCGGGTAACCGACAGGAAACTTAGAAGTGGGATTTTTAGGCGATTTTTAGACTTATAGGTAGCCTAAACACACTCTATAAAAATATGAAAAAAATCTATATGTAAATAAACTATTAGATTTTTAAAAAACTCAAATACAATCTTTTATATCATCTAGGACCAAAGTGCTTGGGAAATATCCAATGAACCCAAACCCGACGTAGTTAAGTCGTTTCGTTTAGGAGTTTCTATGGCCACCATCGGTATCCATCATCAGACCAGCTCGATGGTACCATGACATTTTATTGTCACCGAACTTACATAAGTATGCCAAATTTCAGCTCAATCGTTGAAGATAACTGCTCTAAAATTGAGTTGCAAGATTCCACCCGAACAAACGTACATCATCATCAGCCCATACACGTCCACTGCTGGACATAGGCCTCTCCCGTACGACGCCACAAATAACGGTCCTGAGCCGCCTCCATCCATCGACTCCCTGCGAACAAACATACATTGCAAGTTAATTATAAGCTTGTAAAATAATGATGCTTTCTACTCGAAAAAAATACCGTATCTAAAGCCCGTATACTTGCTTGCTCAGTCATCGATCTATGCTTGAGTGACGTTTATGCCATAGAAAAGCGTTACTCAAGCATAGATCGATGAATAGTAAGCTTTCATAATACGGGCCTCTTAGGGTCTATCTTCTCACTTCTTCTAGTCTCTGTGTTCTTCTTCATCGTATTCTTCATTGCTGAAGGTCGTGCTTGTTTTGGAAAGTCTTCGTCGAGGAGTTGACCAACTGCCTTCACGCCACCCTATTTTAGGCTTGTCTGAGAGCAGAATCCACTTAGCTCATTTGTGTGTGATCTCCTTTTGCTATGTTAGGCCAGTGGCTAGGATTGTCCTCGTAATCTTTTCCCCATCCACTTTGCCCAGAACAACTAGTTTCTTCAGGTGGTCCGGGTTTACATATGTGACCAAAATAGCTGAAAACACGCTGTTAGTAGATGGTAGAGAGCCTCGTTTTAATGTTCAACAGCTTGAAAATTGTTACGTTGGTTCTTTTGGCTGTCCAGGATATCTACAGCATCCTCCCCCAGCACCAAATTTCGAAAGCATCTATATATTTTTCCTATTTGCTGCCCGGATCGTCCAGGACTCGGAAGCATACAAAAAGATTTTTCTATCATGCCAGATTCTTGTCAGCTTGCTCATTGCAGCCTTGGTCATTTGAGTGCGTCTTCTAATTTCTTCGTCGCTTCCTCCCTGGTCACTGAACATCTATTCTCGCTGACTCATCTCTGAAGATCTACATAATATTTATATTCATAATTCCATAAAGGCAGGTAAAGATAAAGATACATTTATTTTTACCTTTTACAGCTAATCCAATTTAATTTATTTTACATATTTATCGAAATTCCTAAGTTATTTAATTGTATGTCTGTTTGTCTGTTTTATGGCTTTGAAGTAAGCATAATTTTAAGCACATTTATTGTGACCTTTGTAATTTGACTTATCCAAGTGTGCCCAGTGGTCCTACGGCGAATAATGAGTAAGAGTATTTGGCCATAAAGAGAATTATACAATAACAACTTAACTTAGCAACATAACTTAACCTACACAACTTAACAACATAGGTTTATTCAAACCTGGCCAAAAAGGGTCAAACTCGGCTTTGTTCTGAATCAAGCTGGGTCAGCGCTGGTTTTCAGTTTGATCCTTATTGAGTGACATCACAAACATGAAAGAGCTTCTCAACACAAATATCAGTAGGTATTCTAAAAAATACGTAAGGGCATAAATCAATTAAAATCTGCGAATAAATCGATACATGAGACAGCTTACAAATTCGCTGAGACGAGTTATTGGACGACTCTAGTAAATTATCGAAGCGATGCGATGAAAGATACGATTGGTTAATCGAAGTTGGCACGGGTGTGTGTGTTGCAGTCAAGGTATGAACAAAAGTTTGTTTGTATAAACCTAATTTTTATGTAAATAGGAAGCTGGCAAGAAGCAGCTGAACCGAAATGCCTAGATAAGTCTGTGTTGGAAGCCAAGATCCACATTGGGTAGTCGATCCAACCTCCATAGACTGTAAAGATTAGTGACACCATAATCTTTGTAGGTATATAAAAATCTCGTGTCACAGTGTTCACAAAACTCCTCAGAAACGCCTTCGCCGATTTTTATGAATTTTTTTGTGTATATTTGATAGGTCTGAGAATAGGATGTTATCTATTTTTTATACCCCTAAGTGATAGATAAGGGTGGCCCAAAATTTTTTTTTATATGTTTGATATTTTTTTAAAGGATATGGCATTAAAAAATACAGATAACCATCAATTTTCACCTTTCTAAAACCAACCTCCATTTTTAATACTGATATTAGTTAGTCTGTAATAATCTTCAACTCTCAGTAGTCGATGGCAAAAACGTTTGCTGGGTCAGCTAGTATTATAAATAAAAATTAAAAATAATAATTATTAAATATTTTTTTTATTTTTTTTTATAACTTTTTAATTTGTCTTTGATTTTACTAGGTACCTAAATTCAGACTTTGACTTTACCAATGAACATAAAATTAGTCAGTACAAGACCGAAGTTAATTATTTGATATGCTAAGTTCAACCCACTGGATGATTTTCATGTAAACTAATATTAGGTATTACCTATATCTTATACAGATATTACCTAGATATATAATATATGTATATACCTACATTACCTACCCACGTACTAGTTCAAAATACCTACATAATTGAATAAATAACTAAGATTAAAATAATAAATCTGAACAAATAATGGTCTGAATTAAGTCAAAACGTCTAAGCAATTTCATCTTCATTTGTGATAATGTTAACTGCCTTGAACTTTACATTCAAATAGTAAATCAAGGGATTATACGTCTTAATGCAACACAATAAGCACTACTTCGTTATTAAATATAATCTAGACAGCTCCCAAATTGTAACAAGGACCATCAAAACTGTATTGTTTGATTTTATTTGCAACTACAAATGCTTTGGACTTCAGTAAAAGTTTATTGCATTTATTGGCACGATAAAGTATAATAGACGGTCAATTTGAAGTTATAAACAAGTTAATTGTGGCGTCGTACGGGGGAGGCCTATGTCCAGCAGTGGACGTGAATGTGCTGATGATAATGATGATGATGATGAAACAAGTTAATACAAGGTGTCCCTACATAAACCTAGATATTTTTTTAATATATCTCTATAATTATATAATTGTTTTGAAAAAAATTAAAATTTACTTAGAATTCCTTAGTTTTAAACTGTTTTTAAGTTTTCGGGGATAAAAAACGAATTCATTGGATACCTATATTTATTATGGACCACCTCAAAATTATAATTACGACTGCAAAAAATCATCCCAATCTTTCCAAAAAATAACGGATAAATCGACAGACATATACATTTAGCCGAACATATTACCTCCTCCTTCTTTTCAAAGTCGGTTAAACTGATTTCAAATTCACTAAAAGTATTTTTAATTTTACGGGAAATCACTCGGGTATAAAACTTTGATGAAACTGCAGGACCTAAAATAAACAAAAGCGAAATTATCATTAAAATTGATTTGACTATATGAAAATTTGTTTCTATTTGATCGTAATTTTCGTATGTCCGTCCCTGGGACACCGTCCACCTTCTGCCAAATATCATTAAGATCCGTTCAGCCGTTTAGGCGTTAAAAGATAACAGAAAGACAGAGTTACTTGAATTGATAATATTAGTATGGACGACGCATTGTGAAGCCCGTAGGTCCCCATAAGACCGCCACTGATAAGCAGATTCAGGTGTAAGGACCAACTACCAAAGTAACAAAGTAAAAAAAAATACTGCAAAAAAGTTAATCTCATAATCTTCATCTTCAATTGAATGAATTGAGTAGTAATTGCGTAAAATTCAATTAATCTTATGAATAACATAATATGCAAATAACGCCATTAAATAACGGTGAATCGTAGATAAAGGTAGCGGCTGAGTGATAGTAGTAGCGAACTGAAAATGTTAGGCAATATAAGGTGCCACAGAATAAGTACATAGAAGTAACATTACTTATTACGACGACGAGTGGATTTAATAAATATAATAAATTAATGGAAAATTAAACCTATCTACTACGGACAAGAAGTTCGTTTTTCACTGAAAAGAGTTTTAGAGTGAAATTCCAAAACTCAAGCAACTCGCAGCACAAATTTTCGGTTTAAAAGAAAAGGTAAAAGTGACTATAGTATAGTCACTTTTACCTTGAAAAGGTAAAAGTGACTATAGTATAGTCACTTTTACCTTTATCACTTCTACCTTAGTCACTATACTTTAAACTAATATCCCAGGATAACTAACTATAGTTGATATAGTCACAGAATAACGACAGTTACTATAGTCACAGAAATAAGTACCTACTACGTACTATAGTGGTGTTAAAAAGACAAAAATTGTCTCGCTTCGCTCGCTACAATCGCATACCCTGCAATTATAACTAGATCAGGGATTGGAATAAGCATCATTATAACTTCTTCTAAATGCCACAGCCTTGTGGGCAGTTCCTTACTAGGTATAGGCACTTACTTTGACTGATTTATGACGCATTTCGAATATTTTGACGTTATTATCGCCTTTGATAACAAGTTGCTAAATTATCATCATCTTACTACCTATGGCCTCTACCTACATCTACCGAGTATGGGAAATGTCGTATTCAAATAAAAATACAAATCATTTATTGATAACTACAAGTTACAGGTCGGAAAAGGTAAGCAATATAAAATTTTATATTTTGACTTAATATAATAGTAATAATAATTAACCCCCTGCAGGTTAATTATGCAGCTTGTGGCGAGCTGTTGGTGAGTAGCGACACCACGGGCATACCGAGTGCTCCCGGGGAAGTTCCTGGTTCTCGTCTCCGCTTGCGGAGTGGTACCCCAAGAGAACCAGACCTCTTGCTTGCCTTCATTGGCCGGTCTGAGTGGAGTCGCGAGAGATGCATCTAAAGATGTAGACTCGGGGGTGGAAGTGTCTAATGGCGTAATAACGAGGAAGCCCGCTCACGTGTCTTCGTGATGGTGAAATCGGGGCCGCACCTCTCGACACCCCTTAGTCGTTTGCACCGATGTTGTTCCTTTACCGGCATTTAAGCCAACATTTTGAGGAACCCGTCCAGCATTCGGCAAGCCACCGTCTGCCGCTTGTAACAGTATTGAGAGTATGTTTATGGCAGGCGTCCATAGTTTCCCCCATAGCCCAATTACCCAGTCCATCCATTCACCACAATAACATGGCTTTTTTGTTATTTTCATTTTCCTTTGCAATAGTCTCTACACCTGGCGGATATCATCTTCGGGTGTATCATATTGTGCAACCAAGGATGATATCCGCTATGTGTAGCTTTCGCCTTTAGATTAATTCTCATAAAGGGCCTCTGTGCTGTTGGCTTCGGCTCCACGCATGCCTCCCAAAGGACCGGGTCACTATATGGCCCGTGATCATGGAAATGAGAAACAGAATACTCTTTTCACAACACAGCCCATTATGAATACAACTATTTACCTAATCAAAACTTACGCCAAAATTTACTTTTTATACAATATTTTTGTAAATGCTTTGCATAGTTAAATACCATAATAATTACATGTTTTGAAAAAACTAAAAACCGATTTCTAATTTTTAAATTAATTTACTGTTTTTGTATTACTAATATAAAAGTATTTATTAATTGAATTCGAAAAAAGGAGTGGCCAATTCTAATTTGTCACTAGTCCTAAAATACCAACAAGTCTGCATCTAGCTTTACGTGTCAGGTTTGTACCAACTAGAATGCAACATGCCTTGACCAGCGGTCATACATAATCGATTAAAATGGTTCTGGATCAATAATTACTGACGCATCATTACAATATCGTTATAATTATTGAAAATTTGCCTCATAGTATGGTTGTTAGACATAATAAGTGTCAGTATTGAGTTGTAAATTACTTGAGGTTAGAGTATTGCTAGTAGAACCGGTTTAGTTCATACTTCAATATGCATCCTAGTGGGAACAAAGATGTTTATAGCCTATATTCTGTCTGTGGATAGGAACCACAAACCACCCGATAATATACTTTGACAAAACTATAGCGCTACCCACATAATATTTTATTATTTTACTAAAACTACGTTATTGAATTACATTTTTCTTATGAAATCTAAGTAGAGAGTCTTCTAGAAGCCCGGTCCACTTCCACTCCCAGTAGGTTTGCCACGCCCTGCTTGGCTAATATGTCTCTTATAAATTATCTAGATACTAATACGATAAAATATTTATATTACTGCATCATTTGTAGGTTTCAAATGATGCATTAATATAAATATTTTTAATTCATTATATATATTTAAAGTTAATTAAAAAATAGCTCTATGGGCATGTTTGCACCACCACCAAATCTGTTACGTAGACATTGTACATACGTAGGTGTCAATAATCCAAAGCAATAATTAAAAGCTAAAAAAAAATTACTGAAAATGATGCAGGTCCCTTTCTTATTGATCGAATTATAAAGCATGGTATCTTTTCAGTGCTATCATATTTGTTTAGTTTTTTTATGCTATCGATGGTTGTGTTCCAATTCGAACACAACCATCGTATATGAGCAAAACATGAATAACGTCTAAAATTAAGAAAAAAGCTCTTCTTTAGTAGTCAGAAAGTTATCCTGCCTAATTTTGTATAGAGTATGCGTATTTTCGTTGGATGGAGGCGGCTCAGGACCGCTATTATTGGCGTCGTGTGGGGGAGGCCTATGTTCAGCAGTGGACGTGTACGGGCTGATGATGATGATGTATATTTTCAGTGCTGTCATATATGCTTAGTTATACCATAGGAATTGGAACCATAGACAGAAACCATGGTATATGGGAAAAACATAGGTAACGTTTAAAATTAAGAAGAAAAGCTTTTCCTAATTATTCATTAAGTTTTCCTGACTGATTTCGCAGTAAATATTTAGAAGAGGCTCAAATTTAAACTATGTAGTTATTATTAGTATTTAAACTTGTTATTTAGCTGCAGAACCCAAATTACACATAGTTGTTACTCAACTGTGGATGCTGGTTTGCTATACATATTGGTAAGTATATGTAGTAATTTCATAGTTAAAAGATCTCTTTGTTTCGAAGTAGGTAGACGAATGATTAGTAAGTACTAAGTTGCATCTTACATAACCAAATCTAGACCCGTCGACCCAGATATTCCGTGTGAGTTGTGCCTAAGGCAGAGGTTGGCAACATTTTTTTACATCATACAAATACCCCTAATTTTGATTGTGGTTTGATAAGAATGGACAGATAAAGGAATACAGGACTCATTCATAACAATACGATATTGATGATTAGTTTAGGCGACAAGTAATAATAAATTCGCCTGTGGGTAAGTAATTCTTGATTAGTTGGCTGCTGTTAAATCATCTGTTTAAGTACTTAAAAAAGTCTTTCATATAATGACTAAACACACTTAGGCGTGTTTTTACACATTAGCGTCGGTCCCAAATGCAGGGACATTGTTCATTACATAACCGTAGAGAGACATAATTATAGAAATAGTCCTTTTTCTAAAATTATGTATATCTTTTCAATGGATCCAATGAAAAATATGAGTTTAGTTTAGAGTTCAGTAGATCCTATGTGTTTAGAGCCATGTGTGAATAGCGCCGCGCAGCCTGGGGCTGGTCTTATACGCTCTAAAAAATGTTGATCATCTAAGTCATCGTGTGAAAGGTCACACAATGCAAGGTGTGCCAGCACCTCTACCTTGCCGCCCACACCCATTTCTAGAGATGTCTTTGTTATTTTAAATAGAACATTTTTGTATATGACCCTGATGATGTCTATATCAAATTCCGATGTAAATGTTATTCTATTGTCTGAAAATATTCTTTGACATTCAGATCACGCAAAATATTATCTTCGACATTGATTTGGTATCCCTTGTCTTCAAATTAATAAAAAATAATTGCTCTCCCGCACTTACTAATTTTTTTTACTGTCAATCGAATACGTAAAAAGTCTTAAGCATCCACCGATAAGCCTTATATTTTTTTTATACTTATGTCGTCGGAGACTGTTTTGTCCATACTTATATCCCAGGTATCCGATGGTCTCCGACTACGTAGTCGTACGTAGTAGGTAAGGATAATAGATGAACGCTTGTTTAAAACTTTTTACGCAGTCGGGTTTTCATTTTTAACTATACTTTCTCTCTTCCAACATAGTTTTTGTTAAGTACGTAACACCACCTACTGGAGATTACTCGAACTTATTCGTCCAACCTTCAAAAAGAATCGCAAGCGCACCGAAGAAGCTTACAGGTACGGCTAAATGAGAAAGATTGATCACCTCTGTTTTGTGTCGTATCTTCGAAATCCAATAGATGGCAGCAAATCAAATTTAAAAGTACAGCATACTGAATTTTTTTTTTTATTTATGAATGCATTGTCATTGTGTTTTTATTAATATGTATGAATGAATCTTCTGAAAATGGGCTTAAAAGAAATGGTAGTTTTTAAAGACAAGAATATTGGAGAAAAATCCGTTAAGAAATTTTCTCACCACCTACTCAGGGAAGATTATGAAAATCTTTTGTACTTTTTTTTGATCAGAAAAAAGACGTGTTAGTTTTATTTTTATTTTAATATTTATGTAGAGGCATGAGGATGCGTAAGGAATTCGGTAAGTAGGTAGGTATATATGTAATAATGGAGCCGTGAACTAGTTTAAATTTATAAATGACAGCTGTATCCGGATTCAAACCCCTGACCTTTGGAACAGGAGACTGTGTTTGTTACTCTGCTTTTGTCAGGTTAATTTACTCTACATCAAATAAAATAATATTAGTAGGAACTAATATTATAAATGTCAATGTTTGTGAGTATGGATGTTCGTTCCTCTTTCAAGCAAAAACTACTGAACTGATTGGGCTGAAATTTGGTATGGGTATAGTTTGGGACCTGGAATAACGTTATTGGCCATTTTTTTATCCCGTTAAACGCGGGCAAAGGTGCACGCTGCAGCTAGTATGCTACAAAGAAACAAAGACATAATATTAAAAATAACTGATGTAAATTTTATGAAAGTTTTAATACAAAAAAAAACTACTCGGATTTCGTATTTACTTATTGTCGAATAACACAAACTTTGAGACACTTATATGTGCAAAGGGATACCAAATGATTTAACTGTCCAATTGTGGGATCCGGAGGTCTGATTACAGTACAGTAAAAGTACAGTAAAAAGGGTGGCATTTTGTGAGTATCGTATTCAGAAAATGCCTCTTATTTAGTTAGGTAGCATTTAACTGAAAGTGACCTAAGTGCTATTTAGGGCACCAACGCGATGACATTGAGTGCTTTAGTATTGACAGATATGTAGCCAGGATTGGGTTTAGGGGTTGTAGACCAAATGACAAAAAAATAAAGGTATTTTAATTGAGCCCAAAGCCTTGTTTCCTTGAACAGATTACGAGGACGGTTTTTATTTCCATGAAAAGATTGTTAGATATCTACATAGGTTATCGATTCGATAATCGATTATTATTAATTGTATTGTTCTGGCAACTACGAACAATCAAAAGATTTATTAATTTTATCACTGGCAACTCTCTCTGTTCGCCCTCTCGGCCACAAACATGTAAAAACTTAGTGAAAATAAAAAGAATATTGAAAGTCCAACAAGGCTCATTTATTTTAACTCCTCTACACAATCCGCTGCCTCAACCTCTACACAGTCACAGTCTACAAAGCTTTTATTTTTTTGCTATGTTTTTTAGGAAAACATAAATATTGACCTATAAAATAGAGTACTTAATTATAATCTAAATAATATTCATTTAATGTTCAATTTATAGCACCAAAGACACACATCGGTCAGTGACTGCTTCAGTCAGTGTCGACTGATGTACCTAGCTAGGATGTTTGTATCAACAAGTTGACACTCTTTTCATTATTATAGCATCAGCAGCATGAAATTAGCCAAATATTAAACTATTTCAGGTGCTATGTAAGCAATATCTAGCTAACTAATAAAAGAAGATGCCGAAATCATTTTGCTTTCGCTCAAACCAAGTGGCTTTCTTTCCTGAGAAGTCGTGAGCAATTTTGAGTAGTATTATAACGAAATAACAAAGTTTATTTCGCACAACACAAGACATACTTAAATAGGAAACACTATGCTAGAAATTTACGATTTTAAATTAAAAAAACAAATAAAAATAAAATTAAGTATACAAATATATGTATTTTCCAAGCACACCCTCATCACGCATTTTATTCATTGTCAATAGAAACTTAGGTACTCTCAAGTCAGCAATGTAATTACGCAACTATTCGTAAGAAACTTTTGACGATTTATCTCACCTTTTACCCCTTGCCCCACCTAAATCCGTCTCTGTGCATGTTACGCGTGCTCTTTTGCATTCGTGATCTATAGACACGTCTACGGCTGCGCAACTTTGAGGATACGATGTTTGTTTTACAGCTTTTGGGTAACGATCTCATAGTTATAGTTTATTACTTTGGTAGCTGTGCAATCTTCATAAAGAGGCCTGATTTACATAGACCCAAATGCTTTCCATTTAAAAAAAAAAGGAAGTTCTATCTTTGAATGCGCATATTGTATCTTTTATACTACACCTGCTCGGAAAATTGCCTATTCCTTTTCCAAATATAAGATAGAAAGTAAGTAATTGCAGGCGTATAGGAATCCGGGAGGAAAAATTCTATGGAATTTCATTTCTCACGCGTTTTAGCGGGAGAGAAAACTGTATGGAAATCCATTTCTAACGTATTATTTGTTTTTAATTTCCTTAAGGATCGGACGGTAGCTATGGTTATTTTCATTATAGGTCAAACGAGAAAAAGTTTTTACTCCAAGTCCGCTTGCCTCTTCCGATTTCCGAAAAATATTTTGAAAAAAGAACCCAAGTGATTACTGGTTGGCGCGGGAAGTTGTTCTAATTTTGAAATTGGTGTAGGCAATTTTATTAATTCTACAGAATGTCGTCGAGTGATAGTGAAAGTTTTATGACACCACCGCCAGAAATAAAAGATTTATTCTGCTTTTTATTTTCCTCGAAGGTGTAGTATAAAGCAGTATGTATCACTCGGCAGAACGTGTTTTAAGACACAAAGGACACACTCAATAGGAATTAAGCACATTCTCGCCTAGGTGAACAATTTACTATTCTAAATGTATGTCCGTCATTTTTGGACCGATTTGGTTGTTTTTTTTTTGCAATTGTATGGAGGATGACCCCGAGGTGATCTTATAAAAAATATATTCCCAAGGGATTCGTATTTATCCCGTAAAACTTAAAAAATTGTTTAAGACTCAGATAAATTTGAAGTGGGATTATAGTTTTTTAAAAATAATCAAATCACGAATAAGGTGTATTAAAAATGACACCTAATACACTGCACCAGGATGTGTAGGAGGGAAAGGACTTTTTCCAAGTGCAAGGGCAAGTCCAACAGCGGGATCCATAATCCTATCACAGCCTGATGGATCCCATCGAAAATTATTCCTCAGCTTGTTTTCACCAAGTAAAGTGGTTATAAAGCACAGAGTTCGAAATTACTTATACTAGCGTAGTAGCGAAGTAACATTACCTAATCTGTGGTAGTAGTAGTTCACCAAACTTCAAAATTGCCTGAGGCCATTTTGTGGCTTTCTGGCATAGTACATTTACCTATAAGCATTTTTACAAGCTTTTATGTTGTCCAGTTAGAATGTGTGGGACAAACTTGCAACTGAATTTTAGATCATTAATACTGATTGAACTGAAATTTGGTATACCCAAGTAAGTTCAGAGACAATGCAATGTCATGTTATCAAAGAGCTGGGATGATGATGGAGGCAGATGGTGGCCACAGGAACTCCTACCTAAATGAAAGTGTAGACTGTAGAATTATACAATCACTAGCTGACCCGCCTGCGGCTAGGCCCGCGTGGAATAATAAGAATTTCCCAAGGTAGCGTTTTCGACGAAAGCTCCCAGGCGGCTTGTCTTTTTACGACACTTCCAACAATTATCGTTATAGTTCAACCAATTTACACAAAACTTTGACAAATTATATACCTTCCTCATGAGTCACTCTATCTGTTTCTGAACTGCATAAAAATCCGTTCAGTAGTTTTATAGTTTATCGCAAACAGACAGACAGACGCGGCTGAGGACTTTGTTTTATAATATGTAGTGATATTTACGTAACTCAACAATGTTACTGAAACTTATTAGGTACATGTCAGAGGTTACATACCATATTTTTTACAGGTGGCCTAGTGGCCTATGTATAGCACCAGTAAGGTTAGTAATTGGATTATGTAATTGTAAGTAAAGATAAACAAGTGAAGTGTTGATGAATGCAATCGGTCCATCATTCGCAGATTATCAAATGGCATAACTTAAAATAACAAGTTATATTACACCCATCGACCTACCTAAAACGTGTGGGTGCATTTTTTGTAGACAGTGAGAGCTGATTTGGGGGCCCTCAGAGGCAGGGCTTTGAATATCGGTATTTTCAAGTACCGGTTCCACTGACCTCGACGCAGTATCGATACTTTTTAAGTATCGATATAATTTATATCGATACTAACATCACTACCGGTACTATAGTATCACTATTTTTCTAGAGTACTTTTACCGGTTCGTTAACTCTAAAATATTGATACTATCTACGTAAAGTATCGGTACCACCCGCGCCGCAGAGCGTTGCCGGCGGTGTACCTTCATGCGAGCTGGCAACGTCGCAAAAACCGCTATTAGTATCGATGCATTAAGCTCAAATACTGGTACTTTCAAAATATCGATTCGCAGGTACCTTAATGGAAAATACCAATACTTACCGCTATGGTATCGGAACTTTTGGTACCGTTTCTAAGCCCTGCTCAGAGGAAATACGACGCGGCCGAAAGACACTGGGCAATGGACATAAATTGGTATCTGTGAAGTTAGCAGAGTATCTTCCAGCGGAACATAAATAAGAAAAGAAAAGAGAAACAAATATTGTCTTTTACTTTATAAACAGCAAAACTGTTTTCGGATTGTTCCTTACTTGTGAGAAAATAACTTGTTTCTTGCCAAATTGATGATTCTAGGTCAATGGGAAGCACCCTAAAGGTTTTGGTCCATAGCGAGAGTTAAAAATAATTTTATTTTTACATTAAGCTTAACGGTTTTCGAATTTCTTCCTTTACTTGTGCTTTATGACCTTGCTTTATGTCAATTTATATGATTCTAGGTTAACGGGAAGTACCCTACAGATTTTGGTACATGGTGAGATACAAAAGATCTTTTTAAAATAAATAGGTAACCTAAAAGTTTTCGTTTGATTGTGCTATTATTTTACTTCTTGCCGAATTTCATGATTCTAGGTCAACTGGAAGTACCCTATAGGTTTTCTGTGCGTGTGTTTGGATAATACAAAATATTATAACTTTTGATTTTTTTTTACTTCCTTTTTTTCTGAAGTTGGTTGAAAATTCAATCCCATTGCTCTTAACGTAACCTAAGATTTGTATCTCTCTCATTTCTAGTATTATAGAGCTAACAGGGTAATTCAATTTTACAATAAAGTTGCTAATTGCTATAACAATTATTTTCATAATTAATTTTTAATTAAGTATTAATTTTGTATGTGCGGTGTTATTTGTTGAACGGAGTGAGCGTCGCAAACGAAGTTCTCAGTGGCAACTTGGTTGTATGGTGAAATATTCGATATGAGGATAACTGTCCAACCGTAGATCTGATTTGCGTTAGATAAATAAATAAATAATGTTTTACAGTGCACACAGCATCATCGAGCCACCACTAGATGATAGATAGAAAATACTTTATTGCGCACTTAACAAAACAGTTTACAAACAATTTGAAACAAAAAAGAAATGTGATGACTGATATACATAATATAATATATTACATAGATAGATATTTTTATAGATAGGTGTACAGATGAGACTGTGAAATATGCTGGTAACTTAGTGAAGCCAAATTCATGAGTTTTTGAGACAATCACAAATAATCCAAGTTTTAATATGTACCGAGGTCAGATATCGATTCAGTGCATACTCGGTGCATTCATCATTAATTCATTTATTATCCTACCTACGAATCTCTACCAAATCAGAACTCCTGCATGATTGCACAAATATAGTTTGCGCAAGCAAGACGGAGCGTGTGGCCAGGCTCAAACCATTTTGCGCAAGCAAGATGGAGCGTGTGGCCGGCTTATCTTGCTTGCGCAAACTGTGTTTGTGCAATCTGCATACACAAATGTTTGAGCGTGTAGCTGGACTGGAGCTAGATCGAGCTGTCATTTGCTTTGTTTTGAACTATGAATTCGTATGACACCGCATGCTACAACAAACATTAGATTATGTAGAAAGCAAAAAAAAATACAAGAATTCCATTTCTAAACTTTTTCTTACAATTTTTTGTCATAACGCCTCGACATATCTAACTACGGAAACACTCTAGCTAGACAGACACGCCCGTTATTGGTCTCAAAATCAGGAAATTAAACAAAAACGGTCACGACAATATTGTTAGTGACTAATTCCTAGTTACATACAGTGTTTCTATTCAGTTGCTGAACGACAGAATCTGTCAAAATCCTCTTTTATGTGATTGCTAAAAGCACGAAGTGATAGTAGGTAGCATTACGTAAATAAAACTGACCGAACAGTAATCTGTTACAAAACGTTTAGTAGCCTGATTGGAAGCATTCAATTATGAGTACTTACTATTGGACTTGGACCTTGACCCAGTGGACAGTCCAAGCTAAAAGCGGAAGCTGTTTAGCTGAGCTTTAACGCTTTCACTGCCTAGCCTGCTGACCAGGAGGTATTATAATTTTCCAAAATGCGCAATTGTGTTTTTTTATTAGTTTTTTGTGCAAATTGGTACTCTAATTCGGAGTATTAGAGTACCTAATTATCCGAAGGAAACACGCCATTCCGTAGTCGTCTCATATAATATCCTTGAGACTGCAAATAATTAATTATATACATAGTATATAGAAGTCTTGAACTTCTAGTTTTATATAAATTCTTTTGCAGTGCCCTACAGGGTGCATGAATTATTGACCTAAGCTAACAATAAAACCTAAGCTGTATGTATACATATAAGGTAATATGTACACATATACAATATGCATGTAAACAAAATAAACGAAATAAAAAGATTCTCTCTTGACTTGAGGCGTGTCATCTTCACATAACTCCTAATTAGAGCCTGTCAATGGATCAAACAGGTTGTTTTTTTACTGGCACGATGTGCATTACTGTAGCCTGATTCTTGATAAGTAGGCTATTGCTTTAATAAATCTACCCATTGATTGTATGAGAGAGATAGGTAAAGGACGCCTCGTCTAATGAGAATCATCTTAACAGCCAGTACAGGACCACTGCACTGCTGGACATAGGCCTTCCCTATACGATGCCACAAATAGCAGTCCTGAGCCACCTCCATCCATCGACTCCCTGAGACCGCTATAATGTAATGCCCTATATCATAGACAAATACGGAACTCATTTTTTACACACTAGGATATTGATAAAAATCTACACACTAAATTATAAAATGGTAGTCAAAATCTTAAAAAAAAACATAGATAAACATATAATTAACAAATTGATGTATACATATAATAGGCACTACTTTGGAGTAATTTTGAAGCTACAATAAAAACTAAGGTCAGTATTAATATTATTCTCCTGCACTATTGGGTACCACAAATTATTTTGATAATGATGTAAATATTTACATCTCTCGCATGAAAATATTGACATATGTCAATATTGACATATGTCAATATTTTCAGAATTAAAATTGAACAGCAGAATTAATTGAATTATTTCTGAGAGAGGTCAGTTCGTTTTGATTCGTGTAAATAAGTGAATAATCACTCGCAATTGGAGATGGTACGAGGTCAGATTTTTGTTTAGGGTAGAATAGAGGAAAAGGCCTCTTTGTCATCGAATGCGAAAATTATTTGAAATTTATTCGTTCAAGGGGCAGGAATAACTTTGAGATTGATTGTTACACCTTTAAACAAAACACGACACTTGCGCGAGTATAGAAAAGTGATCTTGTAGAGTAATGTTATCTCTCTTTTGTCTGATTGTGGGTTTTAATTCCCGATTCAGATCAACCAAAGTACAACTCTTTACTGTTCACAAATAAAGACAAATAACAATATTAGAGAAGTAAGGTTGCCTGGAGGAGATTAGTTTACCTAGGCATAGGAAGTAAAGTAACAACTAGTCGTACCGTGATAAATGAAAACCTCACTAAACTGTAAGTTACAATAAGTTTGAGAAATTAAGTTTTTAGGGGATGGATGGATTTTGCAAAAAATTATATATAATATTTGAATAAAATAAGAATAAACATGTCACAACTACGCAAAGATTGTCACCCCAAATGTGCAAATTAATTTTGTATGGCAATAATGATTTCCAGAATAAATGGAATTCATGTAATTTTCGCTCTCAAGTCCCGTGCCTCCTTTTTGTGCTAGCAGGAGAATTTTGGACAATAAGCCCTAAAAATATCCTCCACAAGATATCGTTGGAATAAGCCCACAGGATACTCTTACTCGAAGAAACGACTAGAATAAAAGTAACAATTAAAAATGTGCATATTATCATTAAATCCCAGTTCTATGAAATTCTTCTTTCAAGTATTTCAAAGTCTCGCCTATAGTAAAAGGAATGCGCGATAAAGGTAAAGGTAGAGGTTGCTCTGAGCTATTCAGCCTTCGCTTCGGAGCGAAGTGATACGTTACTATACTAGGACCACATTTAAAGGCAAAAGGTCTAGAGTCTAGAAGACTTTCGTCTTCAAGATTGTATTATGGTATTTCCAGCTCTAATTTTACCCGCGAGATGTGGGTTGTTTTTCGCATGTTTCTATGACGTGGTTGGCAGACTCTATTTATTACCCCCAAGAATCAAAACACGATTTTTATAAATGAGATTAATATGAAAATATCCGTCTGGTATCCCATTAAGTATGGTTCTTTATTGTTCACAGTAAAGAACCACATTTTATAAGACTTCGAACTATCAAAATTATTACAAAAAAAAGCGAGGACTGAGCCGAACAATCAAATTAAGTAGGTAGCATTAAAAAGTTAGTAAAAACTTATTAAATTTTTAATGGTACCTCCGTAATTTGATTGTTAAAAAGCTCAGGGTAAATTCATACTCTCAATAAATAAAAAAAAACAGTTTATTTCAGGCAAAAAATCTTTAATAGATCTATAACAGATATCAGGAAAAATGCTACCTGAAAAGTTTTCATAATTTTCATAATCAAATAGCGATGAAAATAAACACATCTCCAAATATTAATACTCTCTCAATATTTTTTTTCTAGTTTCTACCCTCGGATGCCATCCTATGGAAACGATTTATGGGATAAAACTCCTGCAATTCCTACATCTATGCAAAATTTTAGCTGCATCCATTTTATTATTAGTTTGGATGTTTGTTTAAACTAATAACAAACATCCATCCATCCAGGTATCGTATTAATAAATAATAGGTAATGTGATTTTTGTAATAATAAATGACGAAAAATTTAATTATATTGTAACTTTGTAACAGTTGTGTGGTTGGACGACATATTAATTTTTTGATGATTCAAGATTCAAGATTTTATTGGTAAATAATAAATTTACACGTCAAATAGCTTAACATCTGATATGAGCCAGTTGAGTCACCTGCAGACTGTCTGG
Source organism: Eupithecia insigniata (assembly GCA_947859395.1). NCBI lineage: Eukaryota > Metazoa > Arthropoda > Insecta > Lepidoptera > Geometridae > Eupithecia > Eupithecia insigniata. The sequence continues at coordinate 3,887,414 of OX402009.1, read as the reverse complement.
AACAGTATGCAGCCGGCTCAACCGCTCCCAATGCAAATAAATGTTCTAATTTGATTATCTACCACATTACATATTAATATTTTATTATTATAAAATTTCTTGATTACCGAAACGCGTGCGGAGCCGCGAACTAGTCAATAAATACTTAATCAAACAATATTTATTTTATTTATATTTAGTATAATAAATAATGTATAGTTTAACGAAATACGTAATTGAATTGGTATTGTACACTGATTAATTTTAGAAAAATTGTTGGGTAATAACTAACTTGTACGGAATAGGAACTCTATTCCTGTAAAAACAGATCTACATGTTTTTTTTAAATGAATAAATTCGATCTAAGCCCCAAGAAAATCACTCGCACAGCAGCAAGTTTTTACTCTATGAATCGCACTCTCCACCTGGTTAATTAATTTCGCTGTACCAACACCGCCTAAAAGCTTTTCTCATCACGCAGCCATGATTGTACCAACTATTATTTACATGTTACCATAATTCTAGCATTTTGTAAGTCACTGATAAATCATACATTTTGTAATGTTCTGATAAATGAGGACCTCGTTCTAGTTGGCGTACAAGTTCCCTAATAAACGAAATGCCTTTTTGGCATGTATGATTGCAATCGTTCGCTTTACTTCGTTTGTTTTATGTAAAGCGACGACTGATGTGGCGCGGCGGACGAAGGTCCGCCTGCGGCGCAGGAGGTTGCAGGTTCGATTCCCAACTTGGAACAAATGTTTATACGATTTGTAAATGTGTATTCTGGGTGTCCTAGGTATATATCTCTATATATAATAAAAACAACGACTATATAGGTCTATAATAAATAACTCTACCCAGTCTGTTTCCGAGGAATCAGTTTCAATTAAATTAAAGTTATTATAATTCAGTGACTTTACGTATTTTAATCTTTCGTCAGAATAATTTATGCATAATTATCATTTTGTTGCAATTGCCTTCCCCATACGACGCCACAAATAGCGGTCCTGAGCCGCCTCCATCCATCGACTCTCTGCGTACGCTACGATGTCATCGGACCATCGAGTGGATGGCCAATATCCATAATATTATATTATGTAAATGATACATCAGTACGGAAAATAATATTAATGTACCTAGTTAGCGTACCTATGTATCTATTAATTAGTTCACTTCTGACGACCGATGTGGCGCGGTGGACGAAGGTCCGCCTGCAACGATACCCGCCTCGGGACAAATATTTGTACGATCTGCAAATATTTGTTCAGGGTGTTCTGGTCGTTTTTCTATGTATAATAAAAAATATATATCTATGTACTAATATATTGTATTATGTATATCAGTTATCTAGTACCCATAACACAAGCTGTGCTAAGCTTGGGGCTAGATAATGCTGTATGAATTGTCCAGCATTATTTATTTATTTACTTTACCTTGGGTCTACGTCCCTGCTAGAAGTAATCAAAAATATGCGTGACTTGGACTATAAAAATATATACAATTACCAGTAATCAAGATGAATTTAATTAATAGAGAAACTAAAATCCAAAAAAACATCTTTAATAAGAATTGCCTAAGTTCTAATTGTGAATATGACTCAAATTTAACCATAATCTGATCCTTATTCAATATTTACATTTACTAAGTTTACTTTTAGTAAAGATACTATTAACCATGAAATTTAACAACTATAATTACAATAGATATATTTCAGTACTAGCTGCTGCCCGCGCCTTTGCCTGCGTTTTATCGGGATAAAAAATAGCCTATATGTTATTCCAGGTCCCAAACTATACCCATACCAAATTTCAGCCCCATCAGTTCAGTAGTTTTTGCGTGAAAGAGTAATAAATATCCATACATCCATCCATACAAACTTTGAAATGTATAATATTATAACTATTTCTGGCGCAACGCATCAATATTGCCATATAGCAGCGCGGGGCAATGCAGCCAGCAGGGTCTTGGGGACGCTTCCGACTGTTATCGACATGGACCAGTTGATTAGAGTGAGCTACCTGTAGATTGTTTAACAGTCTACCATTAGCTCAATTATTTCAATTGTAAATACTATTAATAATTTGTTTTGTATTTTGATTGTAATTTTCTTTGTTATAAAGACTCTATTTAGATGATCTAGTTAATCATTGATAAATTCTAGAATTCCCACATAGCATAATCTAGCTCCAACGTGAGAAGAAACATTAGCTGCTGCCCGCGGCTTTGTACGCTCTTTTCATGTGCCCTATGTCCCTCCCCGGGATGCCATCTACCTCCCTGCCAAATTTCATTAAGATCCGTTGAGCCGTTTAGGCGTCAAAGGGGAACGGACAGTTAGATAGACAGAGTTACTTTCAAATTTATAATATTAAGTACGGATTTGTCGCGCGACGGGAAACAAATCTGCAACCTCCCGCATCTCGAGCCCACAAAGTCACTACAATATGTGTGTCAAAGGTATTAATTATATACAGGTGGTGTAAATAAATTATTACAGCTCTAAATGTCATAGTAGGACGAAGAAACTGGTCTCCCTCGTGGTCCTACTAGTAGGACAAAATAGTAGGACCACGAGAAAACAGCGCAATAGGTACACGGAGTCTTCAAATGATTTAAAAGTCAGTCTATGCAGTGACTTTTTTTACGTTGCAATTCTTTTTAGGACATCCAATGATACATAATGATGCGTAAAAAAGCGACAAAGTGTTTAGTAAGCTTAGAGCTAGATGATGTACAGGGCGAGACGGCGACCAAAAGGGTGGACGTCGTCAGGATTCAGGATCGAGAGGCGGCGCGCACGGTGTTTTCCACGCGCCTCTCAAAGATGAATCCATCTTTAGTCGGGGCCTTCGTAGGCCAGCACCGTCGGACCCGCGGAAGAATTCGCAAGTGTATCAGTAGGCCCGGCAAATAGCTGCAGAAAGGTAAACACAGTGGTGCGTTTAGCTGGTAGGAGTCCAGCATAATCTTTCTTTCGCCCCTTACGAAAGAATAGTATCCATGAGGATTTTTTACTGACATTCCAATCTCTACTACAAAGTGTCTGAACTCTTCTCAATTAATCGCTGAGTCTTTACTAAAAGAAAATGTACCTGCATGCGAAAATAAATTTAACTTCCATCATGTCGATGAAAAAGATATTAAAAAAGCATTTAAACTTTTAAATATAAAGAAAACTGCAGATCTCTGGGGCATTTCCGTTAGAATTATTAAACCATTGATTGATACTATTGCACCAGATCTAGCTTTTATTTTCAATGAATCTATTGATTGTGGCGTTTTTCCTGATCTGATGAAACATAGTAAGATAATCCCACTATTTAAATCGGGTAGTAGGTCTGACCCCACTAACTTTAGACCGATATCAGTACTGCCTACATTTAGCAAAGTTTTTGAAAAACTTATTTTACATCAATTGCTTAGGCATTTCAATGGCAATGACCTGCTACATCGTAAGCAATTCGGGTTTACTCACGGCAGGTCAACTACTGATGCCGGTGTAGAGTTGGTATCGCATATTTTTGATGCTTGGGAGAAGTCGCAAGATGCTTTAGGTGTTTTTTGCGACTTGTCAAAAGCATTCGACTGTGTACACCATGGAACATTAATCAGGAAACTACATCACTATGGAATAAATGACACCTCTTTGGATATTCTTACTTCTTACTTGAGTGACAGGATACAAAGAGTTGACATTAATGGGAAACGGTCTTCGGGATCTGTAGTTACAATGGGTGTACCGCAGGGATCTATACTTGGCCCTTTTCTATTTTTGGTTTATATTAACGACCTACCTGATCTCGTTAAAAATAATTACGAGATTGTATTGTTTGCTGATGATACTTCTTTAATTTTCAAGATTATTAGACAAAACACAAATTATGACGATGTAAACAATGCAATATCAAAAATAGTCCATTGGTTTAGTGTCAATAATCTTTTACTTAACGAAAACAAAACTAAATGTATTAGATTTATTCTACCAAATGTAAAACAAGTAAAGGCTGATATAAACGTAAAAGGAGAAACTTTAGACATCGTAGACAGTACCGTATTCTTAGGAATAACTTTAGACAGTAAACTTCAATGGGGCCCACACATAGATAAACTATCGAAGAGACTTAGTTCTGCAGCATATGCAGTCAAAAAAATCCGTCATCTTGCAGACGTTGATACTTCTAGACTTGTCTATTTCAGCTACTTCCATAGTATTATGTCTTATGGCATATTACTGTGGGGGAACGCTGCAGATATTAATACCGTATTTGTGCTGCAGAAGAGGGCTGTTCGTGCTATCTATAACATGGGTCCTAGAGAATCCCTGCGTGATAAATTCAAAGAAATAAATATAATGACTGTACCATGTCAATATATTTATGAAAACTTATTGTACACTCATAGAAATATCGATCGATTCCCTAAAAATTGCGACATACATAATGTAAATACTAGAAATAAGAACAAACTCGCTTTGCCCAAAACTCGGCTGCACAAGATTAGTGTATCTTTTAAAGGGCAATGTATACGCTTCTACAACAAAACTCCGAGTGAGTTGCAAAAATTATCAATAAATAAATTCAAACAAACTATCAAACATATCCTTTGTAAAAAGGCTTATTACAAAATATCAGATTATCTAGAGGATAAAAAAGCATGGGACGACTTTTGCTCCAACTCGAAAACTAACAACCTAACAAGGTAAAGGTTTCTTGTTCGCTTCTTTACTTTACCTTAAAAAGATTGAAGTGAACAAAAAATCAAAGTGATCACTTTATTTCCCTGTTTTACTTATGTAATTTTAATTTTGTGACGTGTCCAAGGGTCCTGTAAGGTCTAAAGGAAATAAAGCACTTTGATATTTGATATTTGATTCCCCCACTATAAAAAAGGGCTAGATGATGCTGGGGGATTTGTCCAGCATTTATTTATTTTATTAAAAGTCAGTCTCTGTAGTGCCTTTTTTTTACGTTGCAATTCCTTTTACGACATCCATCAAAGTGTTTAATACATTTACTGCGCGCTTGCTGTGTGGATTTTCAAGCATTTTTTTTAATTTAAGAGATAAATATAATAGGAGTAAAACATTACATATCACTTAATGTACTTTTAAGGTAATGTCTATGAAAAACATTAAAGATTTATCTATAAATCTAGACATCAAATATGGTGAGATCCTCAATCTTGATGGGCATTTTAAGGTTCGTCATACATAACCATGATTTTAATTTATGGCCTTTTAAATTTGTACACATTTGTGCGTTTATATGCGACAATCGGGACAAATGTTTGTACGAACTGTAGATATTTGTTCAGGGTGTTCTGGATGTTTTCTTTATATTAATAAAAAAGTATTTATATGTAGTGTATTGTAGTGTATATGTAGTGTATTGTAGTGTATTAAGTATATCAGTTATCAAGTATCCATAACTTAACACAAGCGCTGCTCAGTTGGGGGCTAGATAATGGTGAGTGAATTGTACTTATGTGTGTAAAATAGTAGATGAAAAATCTGCAGAGAGGAACAAAAGCTCTGTAATTTTTTATACCACCTAAAGATTTATTACACGGTCCCACGTAATGTGTATACTAAACCAAACGCTTAATTTTGTCCTCGAAGGGAAGGAAAAAATGGACGATAAGTTGACGTAATTTTTTTCCGTTCAAAAGTGTTGCTAACGATTTTTATTATTTAGTAGTAATTGTAATAACACCTTATGTGTACAGGGTGTTCTGATTTTAGAACAAATGAAGTACATCAATCAAATGAAGTAGGTGTTCGAGAGTTCTAGTATGCATCAAATGGAACCCCCGTAGGGTGGCCTCGATTTTTTTGGCGGTTCTGTTAGTTATAAAGAAAAAACAAAGAAAATTTTCTTTATATCTTTTTTGCGCTTTCGACCGATATCCGAGAGCAGATATCTCCGTCATACTAAGGTGCGTTCAGATTAAGTTAAAACCATGCTATAAAACATAGTTATTGTTTTTTTTTTTATAAAAGTCATATTTATTATTTAACATTTTAATAATGTGGACGTGTTCTATATCTTAAGTTATATCGCATGTTAATTAATCTGGACGCACCTTTCCAAAGGTAAATATGAAAACGAACAAGTGTAGACCAGCCAAATAACAGAGAGTAATATGTCATACACAAGAATTTAAGGTGCATCAATGAATTTTATTAACTGTTGGTGGAAATATGTACATGAACAAGATAAACACTTGATAATCGAAAATTCTGGCTATAAAAATGTATTTTATAGCTGATGGTCTTTTCTTATGAAAATGCTCATCAAAGAGCTTACAACTGGACTTGATAGCATCTTTGTCTTGAGAAGGCTATGAACCTCTCCCAAACGGAAACGGATTTTCCCATGCGGATTTGTTGTTGTTTCACGTAGAATAATATGGGGCGCGCTATGAGTGAGAAAGCGCGTCTAACCATCTAATACGAAGCTGTCATGTGGCTTTGTGCATGTGCTTGGTGTTTGCAACATTTTTTGATATTTTTTCGTGCTTTCCGATTTTTTTTTATAGTATATAGACCTTCGTTTGACCACAATCTCACCTGATGGAAAGTGATGATGTGGCCGATGTTGTATCACGAAGGTCTAGAAGACACGTATTCACTCTTTTCTTAATTTTGAGTAAACGATTGATTTCAAAAATATTTTTGATCATTTATAATGTTGAATATATTTATGATGTTTGCAACGCGACAGATTTTCGAATCATGCATATCATGCATAAAAAATAGCTTGAAGATTACTCTATTTGGTGGTCAAAATTAGTTTCGCTCTCATTTAAATAAATATCATAATGCTTTTTTTCAAAAACTATTCCGGTGCAAACATAGCTATTTTTCATCCGACTACGTATGGAAAATTTCAATAAGATCATCATCATCATCAAAGATAGTTTCCTAATGAAGCGGACAGTACGTTTGTATGGGGAATAAGGCTATCCGTTCCCTTCTTAAGTTGTCGTGGTCTAACCATATGTAAAGAAAAACTATGTTTAATCAAATAAGATATATTTTACTATGTTGTATTAAGCATTATCAGTTATCTAGTACCCATTACACAAGTTCAACTTAGCTTAGGGCTAGATGATATTAACAGGTCGAGACGGCGACCAGGAGGGTGGACGTCGTCAGGATTCAGGATCGGGAGGCGGCGCGCACGGTGTTTACCACGCGCCTCTCAAAGATAAATTCCATCTTTAGTCGGGGCCTTCGTAGGCCAGCACCGTCGGACCCGCGGAAGAATTCGCAAGTGTATCCGTAGGCCCGGCAAATAGCTGCAGAAAGGTAAACACAGTGGTGCGTTTAGCTGGTAGGAGTCCAGCATAATCTTTCTTTCGCCCTTTACGAAAAAATAGTATCGATGCGGATTCCCCCACTATAAAAAAAGGGCTAGATGATGCTGGGTGATTTGTCCAGCATTTATTTATTTTATTAAATGAACACTTACCAATGCAACATTATCAGCTGAGTGACCTACTAACCTACACATAAACCAGATGGGTTACCTGGCTATAATGGACTGTAGTCGTTGATAAAAAAAAACATACATACCGGGTAAAACGGGGTGAATAGAGACTCCAGGGTGAATAGAAATGGACGAAATACTAGACAAAGATATAACTTTGCGTGTAGGAGTGGAAGTATCCTTTGTCCGTGACTGGTCAAATCCTGTGTAACTGATCTCTGCAAAAGGATGTTTTGCTCCAGTATTTCGCCCACTTCTATTCACCCTGGAGTCTCTACTCAACCCGTTTGACGGTACTTGTTCTTTTTTCATCAAATAATGAGGTAAAATGACATAAATAGGTCACTTCATATCCAAATTACCTAAACTATTTATCCCCTACAAACACCAACGTTAATAAAACAAATACCTAGAAAGATTCGGTGTTCTAGCATCTGGCTTTTGAGCTTTCAACTTTGAATCTTAGTACATCGCAATAAGCAATACGTGAAGGGACAATTTGAATGTGAATCTAAACTAAATCAGTCAAATTATTGAACTGTGTACGCATACGCATCAGTATAAATGTAAGAAGATTCTCTGCACCATCACATTCTAGGACAGACCTTTGTGAAGGAATCTACTATGAAATACGTTAGTATTCAGTGAAGATTATTTATCGGGTATTCTTTTTAACCTTTCGTTTTTATTTTACGTTTCCATCGCCTTGCAGTGATCGTGGTACGCAATCGTGGTATAAAGTATGTAGGTGACAAAAACCCGATAAATAATCTTTACTATGTTCATCGCGAAAGTTTAAAAAGTTTTACGTTAGTATTTGTGTTTTGAGTTTTGGTATTCTGTGATAAAGTGGAATTTAGTGAAACTGTGTTGTCTTAAAAAAATACGGTGGCCGAATTTTGAATGGTTGTGGGTAGACAGTGAAAATATGTCGTCAGAAAACTTGTCCTTGAAATTAAGCTTGAAGAAGGCTGAACAAACCTGAATAGATTTCTTGTCAACAATATAAATTCGTATCAACAATTGGTTGATGATAACACTCAATATATTCCTAATGTGTTAGTTTTGTAAAACACTTTTATGCCTGCTAGTAATTTTTGATTAAAAGCTTCTTCGAAATAGAAATTTTTCTGACCGGGGGCGTCGACCACTGGGGGCCTAACCCACGAACCCTATTAAAATTTGGGAATCGAAGCGTGGTCGTGTAAAAATCGCACAGGTATACTTTTTTAAATATCAATGGATCATCGTTTGACCTTAATCTCACCTGATGGAAAGTGACGATGTATCACAAAGGTCTAAAAGTCACCTATACAATCTTGTCTTGAAAAGTGCGCGTTTAATCTTTTGTACGCAGTTCTCGTGTAGCTGCATAATTCATCCAAAGGGTACTCTTTTCCAGATATTAGAATGAGATATGATCTCAAAATTAAATTAACTGAAAGACACTCAAAATACTATTCTACTTTTATGCGATAGTTTGTGCCACTGTGAAGATATTTGTCCCAAGACAACTCCACAAAATAATTTTAGGGTTGCATACAAAAATGTTTGGAACTGGAATAATAGGCAATTTTTATTCGAAAAAAACATAAAAAAGGTACAGTCCGCGACAAAATTCGCAAAATCCTAATATAAATATTACCTATAAATGTCAAAGTTTGTGATTAATTATGTTTGTTCCTCATTCACGCTAAAACTACGGAATTGAGTGGACTGAAATTTGGTATGTGTATAGTTTGGGACCTAAAATAACATAGAGTATTTTTTATCCCGATTAAACGCGGGCCAAGGCGTGGGTAGCAGCTAGTATTGTACATATATTACTAAAACAATTTTGGGATGACGTAAACAAGATTAAAACGTTTCTAAGATTCATTCTGTTAAGTGATTTATGTCGGCGACTGTACAATATTTGAAATTAGCAGATGTAGTGTAAGTTATAAACATTAGCTAAGAAATAACCGCAAGCCACAATAAGGAAAACTATGTTTAGGCGCGACCATAATCTTTGTAATACCAGGGAATATTAATATTGTGTTGGAATAAATAATGAACACCTAATTTACAGGATTTATTTTTGTATTATGAAATACAAGCTGCTGCCCGCGTCTTCTACTGAACTGACTGGACTGAAATTTGGTAACCCATACCAAATTTCAGCCCAGTAATTTTTGCGTGAAAGAGGAACAAACGTCCATACATCCATACACACAAACTGACATTTATTATAAGTAGGGTTTCAAATTGCGTCCGATTTTTACTTATTTTAGATTTTTTGTGTAAAACCATATAAGTTTCTTTTTATAGCCGTAGAACTAAAGCTAAAGACCAAGTTTGGAAGTGTATGTTTTATTACAAAGAAAATCGTTGATTCGTGACATATTGTGATTTAAAATCAAATAGCAAAAGTTGCCTAGAAATTTCAGGAAAAACTGAAACGTATTTAGTTTCGGTTTTTCCTGAGATTCTGAGATTCGAGGACAGCACAACTTTATTCTAAAAACCAAAGCTCGCCAAAAACTAATTACTCTAAATAATATCAATAAATAAATCAATGAATAAATAAATAAATAATACTGGACAATTCACACAGCATTATCTAGCCCCAAGCTTAGCAGAGCTTGTGTTCCACAGTGTGAATCCACAGTCATTAATTATACAGTTCAAAGATGTAAATTATTCGCAGTAATTATTAAGTTTATGACATCCCGCCTACTTAGAATCTTGTTCTAATTACTATCTTGCAATCACACATCAAATATAGACTTGACTTTACGACGGCAAAATTACTTATTTGAATTTAAATGGCAGGAGGCAGGGGTATGTACTCGCTGCATGAGGCCATTCATTCATTAGGAAGATTCAAAGCCAAAAGCATCATTTGGAATGTCTTATTTACTGTCAATTCCTAAAGAATCCTTCATATAATTATATCGTCTTTAAATAATTTTATGACTAGCAATTATTTTGATCTTTGAAATCGGTTGCATTTCTGATTGAAGCTTATTTAGCGTTTTAACCGATTTTGAAAAATGCGGAGGTTTATAAATAAATAAAGGATAACGATAAAATTAAACTAAGTTAATTAAATTAAGCTAAGTTAATGAAATTAAACTAAGTAAATTAAATTAAACTAAGTTAATTAAATTAAACTAAGTTAGTTAAAATTTAATGTAATTTTTAGGTCCAGCTGGTTTATGCTAGCTAGTTTATGTTCAGCTGTTAGTATTATGTAGTATATTTTTGTGTACGTTCACTAATTTCTCCAACAATTGTTGACTGAATTTGCTGTGCCTTTTGATTTTGTATAGGTAGAGAATGACCCCGGGGTGGTTTCATTAAAATTAAAGAAAAATTATTCTAAGAAACTCGTACATAGAAAATACAAAAGTGCACTTAATAAATAAATATAGCTAAGTGTAACAATTTTTCCTGAACAAGGTAATCCTGTGTTTCAGGCGACAAGAGAAGTGCTAATTAGTAGTATAACAATGTTGTTTATTTTGCATGGTACTAAAAACTTAACTTATATTGAGTATAACTGAATTAAGTAAGTACTATCGAGGGATTAGTCCCTACTATTTGTTCCATAAAAGAGATGAGTCCACTATAATATTGTCTTCAACAACATTTTTGGCCGGTTTTACCCACATCTTTGGAAATATGTCCCATCCACCACGATCTACTCACACCTTATTCGTTTACCCGCTGAAGTTTTCATTATAAAGACACACATACTTATCGTCAGCGAGGAAGGAATGCTAAAGCGTCAAAATGGCACTTTAGCATTTCTTCCTTTCCACTGATGATAATTATGTATGGTATGACTCATATGCCCTGCTCGGCCCATATGAAAGAATATAAAAGAACGAACATGAGTTTATTTGAACACAACACGACACATTACATAAAATACATACAAACCGAAATTGAAACAATTTACAAGTTACATTATGGGAACAAAAAGATCCCTGTGTGTGAATATGCGATTCAAGTACTAAGTAATATATGTTTCCTATCTTCTTCAGCTAATCATTTTGATTGCGGCGGCGCTGGCGACGGCCGATCGGCTGGAGAATGTCTACCTTCCGCCCAACAGTGCCCGGTCTGCGGGCGGCGCGGGTGTTGGTCTACAGGCTCCGTTAGGTAAGTTAGTCCCTCTACCAAGACTTCCTGACTGCTTCATCAGCTTATTTCCTAACTACGGCGTCGCTGGCAACGGCCAATCGGCTGGAGAGTATCTACCTTCCACCCAACAGTGCCTGGTCTGCAAGGGAGTTGGCCTCCAGACTCCGTTAAGTAGGTAAGTCTTGCATTGAAGATCGAAGGACAAAAACATTGTGACATCTCAGAAGTCACAATGTCACAAGGTGTACAATATCTTAGTGAATACAATACACCAACACGCTTTAGTCCGCTGAGCAATGAAAACATAAATCCCATTGAAAATGTACCCATAGGACGATCTATCGATAATTTTCCTCATTCTTTGGCGATGGCTGATTGAAAAATAAAGCTCGGTCTGCGGGCGTTGGTCTCCTTTTAGAAGTTTTATGTCTACTGTTAAACCTGCCTACCCCAAACAAGGGGGCTATTATCACCACGCTTGACAGGTCGATTGTCGATGGGTTAAAAATACACAGATGAAAGCTACCCTTCATTTTTGTTTATGTTCATTCAAGTCACGTCATCACCTCGGCTCAGTAGGCATAAAATATGTCTGCATGCCGGATCCCCAAATGTTTGTTCCGGAGCTTTATTACCAATTTTACAATGTTATTTCCAGGACAATCACAAAAGATCGAGTCCCTCTCAGGATTCTCTTCAGCATCAGCGTCAGCGTCAGCCACTGCCGAGATCGTCAAATATGACAGCGAGGCCAACGAGCAAGGGTATCGTTACGCGTACGAGACCAGTGATGGAACCAAAGCAGAGCAAGAAGGTAAGTTCTGTTACGTTTCTAGCTTTTGCCCGTGGCTTTGAACGCGCTTGTCCCTCATCTCATTGGACAATTCTTCATTTGACGACCTACATGGCGCAGCGAGCGAAGGTCTGCCTGTGACACAAGTGGTTGCGGGTTCAATTCCAGCTTCGGGACAAATATTTGTGCTGCGATCTGCAGATATGTGTTACATTGTGTTGTATTAAGTACTATATCAGTTGTACTCATAATACAAGCTCTGCTTATTTTGGAGCTAGATGATTCTGTGTGAATTCCCCGGAATTAGTATTTATTTTCTTTTATTGTCAGGAAGTAAAAATTTCAAAATATCATCTTCTGGGATACCATCCCTCTATCCAAAAGAAACCGTTCAGCTGTTCAGGTTTCAAAAAGTAACAGACAGACAGAGGTTCTTTCGCGTTTATGTATGGATTATATGTACGTTGTAAAATTGTATACCAACCGAAACCAGCCTCTCTTTCTTTTTCGAGCTAAGCCTTTATGTGAGTCTTTTCATTGTTGCGAGAAGGGAATCGTACTCGCAGATTTCTGCGTCAAGTAACGACCGTCATCCGCGCCACCAAAACCTCGAATGACTAGCGGTTTGAAGTGCAAAGCCACCAAAACCTCGAATGACTAGCGGTTTGAAGTGCAAATGGTCCATTATCAGTCACTAGATTTTTCAGCTAAATTCGCACACAAGACATTTTCTTAGAACAATAACCTTTACGAGGGCTATTAGCATATCTAACTCAAAGTGTCAATTAGGTTCGACTTAGCATTTTGAACTTAATTGATACTAGCCCGAAGCTCTCAATTACGACAAAGGTTAAAACTAATTCGCAGTACTCACTTGCTCAAAGTCATGTTCATTTGGAATGTCCTTGCTAAATAACCGTAGGCACTTTCCGATCTCCCTTTATCGAGTATATGAATCTGGGTATATAATTAATACATAATTACATTAAAAATGTTCAATTTAAAATAATATTAGTATGTAAAAATTTTAGTAACAATTCCGCGTATGTTTAATTTTGGACATTATTCGTGTATCTACTTATTCCGTAGAAACAATCTACTCGATTCTACCCCATATACGAGTATCTATTATATTAGTATTACTGAAAGATGTTTTAAATTGAACCATTTTATATTCCCCACTCACAAACTTTAAAGTGTAGAAGTATCTTTACCGGTTAAAACCGGTAAAGATACTTCTACACTTGCTAAAGCATTACCTACCAAATAAAACTCTCGCAAAGACTACCAAAATAATAAACAAAATAATAACATGGCGTGTTTTAAAAAACGATAACCCGACTTCAAATTCCATTACTTTTACACTTATTTTAAGTTTTGTGGGATAAATACTAATCCCCTGGGGATAAAAATTTTGTGGGAACCCTTCGAGATTATTTTCTATACAATAGTGAAAGAATTTTCTAAATCGGTCTATAATTGACGGAGATAACGTACCATAGATATAAAAAAACAACAGACAGAATAATTGAGAACCTCCTCCTTTTAATAACGTATTATTTATTATTCATCAGTACTAATGTTAATTTCAGGCCAAATAATCCCAGGAGCAAAGCCCGAAGAAGGTTCTCTCCAGGTGAAAGGGTCTTACTCCTACGTCGGAGATGATGGTCAAACCTACACGGTCACGTACACAGCTGATGAGAACGGCTTCAGGGCCGAGGGAGCCCATTTGCCCACCCCTCCCCCGATACCAGAGGAGATATTGAAGAGTTTGCAGCTTACTGACTCAAGCCGTGGTAAGTAAAAAGCCGGGTACCAGATGTGGAAACGATGTAAACTCAAATATATTGTCATCATAAAATAATAATGCTTAGTAATGGGTGTGCAAATTATGAATACCATAAAAGTTTTCGTGAGCTCGAAAGTTAAAAGCCAGGTTCCAGATGTGAAAGCAATATTATTTCGAATACACTGTCATGATAAAAACGATGCTTATTATGAGTTTGCAAAATGTGAATACCTACCAAAGAAGTTTTCGTGATGTCGATAGACTATTACTTCTATTTCGCTTACATGTACAAACCATAGTCAAAACTTTCAAAACCATTCGAAGACTATAATCGAGATCGTAAGAAACTATTCAATCGTTGTCAAGCTACGAAAAGTTGTTTCTCTATCCGGTAGAGGCACTACAACTCTGCAAGGCGCCAAATGTATGAAATGAAACGAAAATTATTTCTCTGTCGTAAACTCTATGGTATTGACTCTAATAAAGCATAATACCCATCCAGCAGCAACAATGCATTCTTTAGTAACTAGTCAAAAAAGCTTTTTTCTACCGCTACTGGTTACGAACCTCCTATTTCGTACGCGGCCAAATGCCATTTATGAAGTTATTTAACTAGGACTAAAGATATTTTATGAGCATAGCATAATAAGGTTTGCTCGGTCAATTTTACTAGGAAGCGTGGAAAAAGATGAGGGATCTCATCTATTGCTGGATCAGAGTGGAAAAAATTTATTTAACCCATTAATGGATAAGCTCAGTGCATTAGAGTGTAATAGGGCTTTTAATTCATGGCTACAGTACACAGATATATGCCCTTATTTTCCAGGTCAATACGACAGCCAAAAGAGTAGCTACGACGCAGATGCAGGCTACTAAACAACTCTTTTTTACCCTGACTGTACTATCATGACAGTCAGCCCCTAAAATATATGGAACTATTATTTAATGAGTGTTTGGACAGTGGCCAGTATGTGTTCAATTTAGTCTTATTGTAATCTATTATGAATGTATTTTTGTAAATAATATATGCCATTTTACTATTATTTCTTTTATTAAAACGCATAAGGACTAATAAAGAAAAATGGAATAGCGTAATTAATAATAATTTTAATAAAAATACTAAGGTACAAACTAAGAGTGAGCTTGGTGAGTCAAAAAAATTCTATGATTCTTTGTTAAATTATTGACTTTAAACATGTTAATTTTATAAAATTAAACTGAAATTTGAACCAGAGAAAAAATTGTGAAAATATGTGATTTTGTGTGATGTAACTTGGCGTTATTTATTAAAGAATTTTACCTACTATTATGTGTGCGGAGAGAACAACGCCAAAACAACAAACAACATGAATCGGCTTATTCCCAGAAGTCCACGACTCCAATATTAAAAAAAAAACTAGGTTCATACCATTGGATCCCAACGGGTCCACGACGTTTTAAAATAAATAATATTTCCTGTCCCAGCGGGTCCATGTAATTATTTGGTACAAATATTTGATTCTTCGGGTTGTTTGGTATTGTGTTAGAGATCAGACTTAGTTATTAATGAGATAAACAAAATAAAATAAGATTAAATTTTTGTAACAGTCTTACAATAATTATTTACAACGTAGTAGAGACCTTCATTTTAGTATAAATACTTGTGTTAGAAGGTCTCGCTCTTTTTTAACATACATAGCAGATTACTTAGATAAACTATTAACAGAAACATAAGATGGACAAAAAGGAGAAAAATATTCTAGTAGCTTCTCTACCTAGCATAAAACAAAGTCGCATTCGCATCTCACTGTCTGTCTCTATATATGCTTATATGCTTAGATCTCAAAACTACGCAACGGATTTTGAGGCGGTTTTTTAAATAGATAGAGTGATTCAAGAGGAGGGTTTATATAATTTAGTATCAGCATTGCACCCGTGCGAAGCCGGGTCGCTAGTAGAGTCTAGTTACCTCTAGTTATAATAATTAAAAAAAATCTTAGATGTGAATCGTTGCCGTATTAATATGAGTGATGTCATAAGTTCCCTTAGAACACCAGTCTCATGAGGCAACAAGGATGACCCAGCATCTCCTCCTCCTTGCGTCGTTACCCCAATACTGTCGGTCGTGACTCCATCACGGAAGCATCTTCTCCCGTACGATGTCGCGCCATCTGCTACGGCTCTCAGCTACATGCACTGCTTCCCCACACCTACTTATTCCTAATTTCTATTGTTGACATTCAAATATATGACACAGTGAAACACTGAAGTAGCAGGGTCAGCGGTCAATTGCGGATTGTTATGCGTTTACGACTTAGCATGATCGTCACTATTGTCATTCGGCTCGAGAATCCAAAATGTTTTATGTCAACAAAGGCATTTATAAATGAAAACTTCATTCAACAACACTTACCTAATGGCACAAAAGCACTGGAAAAAATTCTAATTCGCGTTCCAAAATGGACGACAGACGCAAGAAATCATGAAACAAAAAATTTAAAACACTTTCAAGACCAAAAATTGTCTAAAGCATCTGCGATGGATGTGTTACAATGATATTATAAAATATTTTGCACATAATTTCTTTGGTTTTGTAATTATTTCTTTATTAAAATTATCTAGGATTCTAAAACTGAGTGATATAGGTATAGACAGCAATTTGTCTATGGTAAAATAGTTGAATATTACATCAAAGGTGTAAAATGTTTGAAATTATTAATTTTGCCTTCTATGATTTAGGAACGCATTGCATATTATAATAACATTATTCTTTTTTTTTTTTCATTTATTCATTCCGCCCATAACAATGTATGTATGTTTGTTGTGGGCAGAAGTGTGTGTGTAATGTAAGATATGGTAGTACCAATGTACTACCATATCTTACATTACACTCTCAATTCTCAGGAATAAAAGAACCAAACATTAACATGGTTGGTTCTTTTATTCCTGAGAAGCGAGAAAAGCCGCGTGCAGATGAAAGTATCAATTTTTGGACTAATAGTAGCTATGGTTTATCTTAAAGCGTAGGATTTATAACTAACCACAATTTAATTGCGATTTAGGAAATCCATATCTACACTTAGTATTTCCTGCGCTAAATTTATAATTAGAAAATAAAAATAACTCAGTTTTTAGGTATACGAGATTGGCTAGATATCAAAATAACAACCAAAAGAACCAACACATTTTATTATTTCTCGTTTAGATGCTAAAACAATGTGGCTGAAATTCATAGAAAGTTCCTAGGCGTAGAGTTCTAAAATAGATCTGTATGTTTTTATAAAGCTAAAAGCATCTGGATTTTTGCAACGTTATTTCGCAGAACACTATCGATACCTAGTTAGTATGGTAGGTACAGTCGGTTCTGAAATTGTTTTCAATATTTTATGAATGTAGGATTTAATGTACTCTATAAATTAATCTAAAATACTTTATCTTCCAACGTGGCCTGTTGCCGCATTAGATCCAGGAGTGGAAGAAGAAAAAGGTCTTAGTCCAGCACACAATAAAAGATTCAAAAACATAAACTTCCTTGTGTAGTCGGGTAAAATAAGTTGGATGTAGTTTACGTTTATATTTTTCAGGAAAAATTACACTTAATTCAGAATCAGATTATTCAATTTTTAGGCATACAAAATAAGCAGATCGTTGGATACTTTAACAATCTTTGATATATTTGGAATAAGTTTCTTGTTTTTTAGAGACATTAAAATATACCTAAATACTAGAGAAATATCCTACTAATGTTATAAATGTCAAAGTTTGTATGGATGGATGTACCTATGGATGTATGGATATTTGTTACTCTTTCACGCAAAAACTACTGAACCGATAAGGCTGAAATTTGGTATGGGTAAAATGGGTATGATATAATTTGGGACCTGGAATAACATATAAGCTATTTTTATCCCAATAAATCACGGGCGAAGGCGCGGGCAGCAGCTAGTATACATATATTAACAGAATGGTGAACTGAGTTAGAACTTTTCTGCTGATATTGAAAAAGCCACCAACCTGGTACTGGCTGCTACACAGGCTACACGACCAATAAATCTGGACAACAGTTATCCCCTGGATCCATGGCTGTTGGCTGATGGTTCGTTGGCTTTGTCTTTTCAAGGGCTTAGGTCATAGATGATGACCACCTGATGATGGAGCCGGGGAGGGGAGACCATAGGAACTCCTAAACGAAACGACACAACACCGTCGCGTTTGGGTTCGTTAGATTTGTCTTTCCAAGCACTTTGTCCTAGATGATATAAAAATATGTTTTCACTTCTCTTGCTCAAAAAGTGTATCATAAAAGTGTAGCTTAGCCTTAAACTCGAGTTTTAGGCCAATCTTTTTTTTTGAAAATAGAACCGTCTTGGTGATGTTTTATGAAGGTTGATTCTTCCCTTCATGGTAGAATACGAACTGTTTCGTTGCGGGTTAAATAGAGATTAAAAAATAAAGATGGTATTGGCGCTAAATCTCTAGAATTTTCTTCATTCCAAATCACAAACTTTTACGTTTAACTTCCTGACTTTTACTTCCAAATTGTGAACGTGAAAAATGTCATCAAGTGATAGTGAAGATGCTAATATGCAAATGGAAGAAAAGGGCAAAGAAATAATTATGAATCTGTTGCCGACAAAATCACGTGGAATATATTTAAAGAGTTACGAAAATTTTATGAAATGGAGAGATGAGAAACGTGTGGATTCTTTTACAGAAGGGGTTTTTCTCACTTATTTTGATGAATTATCGAAAAAATTCAAATGTCGACTCTTTTGAGCACATATTCAATGTTAAGAATGACCTTACAAACGAAACACGACGTCGATATTAAAAAAATATGTAAATTTAACGGCTTTACCGAAGAAATTGTCCACTGGATACAAGGCAAAAAAAATTAAAGTCTTGACGACACAAGAAATCGAAACATTTTTAAATAACGCTCCAAATAAACAATACTTGGCAACAAAGGTAACCTACTTATGTACTCTACTCAAGCTAAATAAATAGATACCTACCTACATACCTAAATTATGTACCTAGGTTATTACGATTATTAACACACTTATTTTTTTGTTCAACAGGTTGCTTTAATTTATGGAATCAGCGGTGCATGCAGAGGAATAGAGCTTGCCAATATAACGCTAGAAGACGTAGAAACGGATACAAACCTACAAGCTGTGAGTCTGCCGAACACGAAAACAAACACAGAGCGTAAATTTGTCATCAGTGGAGAATACCTTAATATAGTTAAAGCCTATCAGGAGTTACGTCCCACTAATGTTTCAACGAGAAGATTTTTTCTAAAGACTCTATATAAAACAAGTATCACGTCACGCAGCGGATTACGGAAGGAATCAATATTCTACTAAACATTACAGAACCCCAAGCATCTACATCGCGGGATTGGATGAATATGTCAACTCAGCTGAAGCCGCACTCAGATCTTAATAATGCAGGAAACTCAAGCATGAGTCGAGTCTCTCCAACTTTTACTCCACAACAATCAACTCAAAATATTATCACATCCCAATCACAGAGAACCGAAATAAAATTTCAAAATTGCTCTAACTGCACATTTAATTTTTAATAAAATTTCTGAAAATTGTCTAATTTTGAATTGTTTTATTTTCTCGCAATCGAAGTGAAAAGTAGAGTGTTTGACTCGGGCCAAAACCACCCATTATAACTCGGTCTTGTCATCCTCCCTCGCTACGCTCGGGAGTATAACAACCTCGTATATAATGGGATGGTTTAGTCCCTTGTAAAACAATCTACTATTTAAAAAGTTTTTTAATAATAATATTATTTTTACTCTTACTCAGATTTAACTGCTTAAGTCATCAAAAAGCTAAATAGCCTCATTGTATGATCTAGCTAACGTTATGTCATGATATTCTGCGAATCATGCGCATGATTCAATTGATCTGCAATCAGTTCCACACAATTTGCGGAGACAAAGACCATGTTCATGAATTTTAGCGGTAGGTATTTTATTTCATGATCGTGGTCTTCAGAATGTACAACTGGTTAGACCACGGGGAAGATTTTCCCGTGGTTCATTCAGATTTTGTTTGTTTTTAGTACGAAAAACATTTTAATCCTGAAATAAGACGTATATTTTATATGCTGCCATTTTGTCCTTTGCCTTTTTTTGAGAGCTAATCTAGCAGAAACGTAAAAAAAAATCTTCATAAATTCATATCATATTCTAAAACAGTTTCCAATTATTTTGTATTTTTACTATATACATACATATATTGTATATTTATTTATTATATATAGCATAAAATAGATGTAACACGTTACTCTGAATTATACTTTAAATTCAGAATAATAGTAACTTTCATGTCACAACAATCTAAACCTACCTATTTTAAACAAGGAATACCTACCTAATTTCGAATAAATATGCAGATAAATTCAGGATAGAAGAAATCGTTTTCCTGTAATTGAAATGCCTGAATCAGAATCATCAAATCAATGGATGGGAGTAAATATAAAGTCCACCACATTGGAATGCAATAGGTGATGACAATGGATGATTGCCATTTGCATCCAATTTTAAGGTCCCTAACACAAATATGAACGCACACTTAAATGAAATGGATTTTTTCTACAACAAAACAACTTACAAATAAATTGACAATAGGCAGTCTTATCGCTCAAGACCGATACGAGCGCTAATTCAATTTTTACCAGACAAAAATTATAATAATAGTGAACTGAAACAATAATTCTCCAGTTTTGTATAGCCTCTATGATGCAATAACTGTCAGGAATTCTTATTAACTGTAAATTATTTGAATGTCCAACGGCAATTAATTTATTGAAGTTTGGCATTTACGATCACTCAACTCATGATCATGAACAATTCATTTATTCCAAGAGAGGTTTTTCGAGATTGGCTTATATTTTTTTCTTAAGATTTTTTCAAAATGGGACCGAGGTTCTCCTTTTGCAACGAAACGTTTATTAATAAGTAGGTACTTAATCAGTCATTTGGATCACCTCTTCCAAAAATATTATATGAGCTTTATTTAAGTTTTCACCAGAAAATAAAATATGTTATTTGGCACGATACGTTACGATTTTATGACATTTAAAAATAAACAAGGTTTGAATTTATCAACAAGACAAAAGAATTGCAAAAACAATTTGGGTTAATCTTACCAAAAAGTTGGATCTGAATAGAGATCAATCATTATTTATTACCATAAGTTACGCCTTCGGTATAAATTAATACTCTTTAATAATTTTGAATCGCGAAAGCACTTCTATCAACATCTGTACCAACAGTTATATGACCGAGATGTGTTAGTAACTCATAGTATTCTATGTTTTTGCAATGCTTAGAGCTTAGTTCATTTTAGGCTTTGCACTGGTGTACTCGAGAGTACCTGGGCGAAATGAAGCTTTTATTGGTTGTACTAGTTTTAGTGATAAGTGTACATAGTCGAATATCTAGGCATGTGAGTACCTATAATATATACCTACCTTTATAAAATTATCCAAAAATAAGTACCTACTCCGAAAATTATTTTTTTATATTTTCTTATTAGGAATAGGAAACAGCTTCCTAGTTTTTTGGGGTAAAGTTTAAACTGTTTTGTTTTTTATCGTGCATAATTAGACCTTGTATTTTGACATTCATCTTTAATATTGAATAATTGAAATTGGATATTTGTTTTTAGATTTCGATGTTTGCATGTCTGTTTCCTCTTCGCGAGAAAAGTACGGAACTGATTGAAGTGAAATTTAGCATGAGGTAGTTCTGGGTCTGGATGAACACATTATAATATTATGGTTACGATTTATTCCAAAAGAACGCGTGTGAAGCTGCGGGCAGAACTTTGTACGAAATTCCAGGAAAAATTACATAAATACATACATAGGTACATTGTAATTCCCTCAAATAAACCTACTTTGTAGTAATCAAAATACATAGTTGTCTCTATGATTAGGTATTATCGCGTACCAATCTAATCACAAAATTTTAAAGTCCCAACATTTCACAAAAACCGACTCTTCAAATGTGCTTTTGTTTATTTTCAGCACAATTCAAGGAGACGTATCAACGAAACACCGAAGCAAACGGACACATTCGAATACTTCGCGAAGCATGACGTCATCAATATACCTATAATGGTGCACCTTGACAAAGCCCTGACTCATAATCTATCAAAAGAATACAAATCAAGAAGCAGAGAAAAAGTCAAACACCTTTTCAGATCAATTCTCCAAAACGTTCAGACAATGTTCCGTCGCCCAAGCCTGAATCAAACAATCAAATTCGAACTCATAGATGTGAAATTCCTGAAGAACGCAACGAAAAAGTTCGTTATGGATGAAAATGTTTCGAGTTACCTGAAGAGTTACTGCCAATGGCAGAGTGAGAAGAAAGAGGAGAAAAGGAGATGGTGGTATTCGGTTCTGTTTACGGGACTGGATTTGTTTTATTATGGGAAGGATCGTAGAGAAGTCAGGAGTAGTACAGGTTCGTTATTATATTAAATGCTGTGCAGCTACTGGATCAGAATCGAAGCGTACGCAGCGTTTGGAAGAATTTGTTGTGTTGTATTGATTTATTTCGTACAGCATCCGCTGGATCGGCATATTTGCCGGTACCGATGCCGACTGGCATATATATACTCGTAGTAAATACTAACACCGGGTGCGCTCTTATTCGGATTCGGTTGACACACAGCTAGGTTTTCGGAAGATAGTGGGAGTGGGCCCTAAAGCATTTTTTACAGTTTTAATATAATTGCTACGCGTGGTTTTTTCCCCATAAAATTTTTAAAATTCATCTGCAGTTAAAATTTACCATAATATACGTTCGGAAAAGTGTACATAAAACAAAGCTGCAGTACAAATACATAATGTATTGTAATAATTTTCAGGGCGAAGCTACATGAACGGGATATGTAGCTCAAGTCACAGCTGTACTATACTGGAGTGGAAGCGCACGAGTAACATTCATCAGAAGCTCACACACGAAATCGGTCACAGGTACATAGAGAGCATTACCTACAACCCAAGAAAATCTTAGGACTACAAACTAGAGGCACCAGAAAGCTTTGCAAAAAAAAAGAGTCTTGACATTTTCTATAATCACTGAGATTCACGTCTATCACCATAAAGAGATAAATATCATCCGTATTATTTCAAAATTAATGTCGATCTCAGTCAATAGATTTACTACTTTATTTAGAGGCTACTCAACATACAATTATGTACCTAGGAAAAATAAACAAATTATTCCATATACAGACAAATCAAGCGCCTACTATAATTACACGATTCGAAAACGATACCACCTACTAAAACTCTACAAGCAATAATATAATTTTGCTTTAAAAGATTACAAAGGTACCCCACTCTCCTCACTCGTCAGTTATCTGATCAATAATAAATAAAAATATAATTTTATTCGAAATATCTTAGGGCAAAAAAGGATATTAATAACTAGTTTACATGGGTACTAAGTGTGTCAATAAACACTACTGAAAAATTAACGAATAAACAAACTTATTATGTAATCGGCACTCTCAGGCGCCTAAATAATCTACCATACTATAATAATGTATACGTATTTTCTGTCATTGTTGTGGCCGTACAGTCAGCAGAGCTTATGCTTACTGGGCTTCTTGAATTGTAAGCAAGTGGCACACTTCACAATTACACAATTAGTTTCGACCGGGTAAGTATGCTAGGGATAGCACAACTTGGTTGTTAGCTAATTGAAAACAGTGTCATCGAATACGTTAAATGAATGATATTGCATTCATGAAAATTCCTTCTTCTCCTAAACTTTAGAGTTAAATCAAGATCATTAGAACTACGGGAGATAAGGACTCGCCATTATTTTAAAAAGTGAGAATTCTTTTTTCTCTCCAGCCTGGGTATATCCCACGACGGGGCCCCCGACAACCAATGCTGGGGAGACCAGTACATCATGTCAGCGAGGTACAGCCGCCGAAACCCAGCTAAGACTTGGTCGCCGTGCAGCAAGCGGGACCTGCATAGTTTCTTGACGTGAGTATTTATAGAGATATTCACACTATTCTCTCCAGCCTGGATATAAACCAAGATGGGGCCCCCGACAACTAATGCCGGGGAGACCACCACATCATGTCGGCGAGGTACTGATGACATAACCCAGCTAAGACGTGGTTGCCATGCAGAAATAGGGATATGTATAGATGCTTGGCGTCCAGTATTTTATAGAGTTCTAACACTTTCATTGACGCACATGGACGCCTCGCGGCTGGTGCACATGCTTCCTGGACCCGTTCAGATCGCATTGCAGAGGCTGGGCGGTGATTGCGTTAAAGTATTCGCTCGGCCTGGGTATGCTCCACGAGACGGAGGGTTGCCGTGTAGCAAGCGGGACCTGACCATCGAGTTTGGTGATTCGATAATACCTAGTGTCTTAACGTTCAATGGAACGTTAAGACACTAGGTATTACACAGTAATGACTGTGTGGGATTTGCGTAGTCCCATGATCACTTAGTAGAGGAGCTGTATCTACTAAATCCCATACATAAATGGAAAGTCACGTCGAGTCGAAACGATACTGTCTAGTAACCGAAGTTTGAGTAATCGAACCCAGGGCTCTGCATAAATTCTTAACGTGATTAGTTTTGAGAGAGAGGATTTGCTCTGAGAAACTATTGGACTGAGAAGGCTGGAGATTGCAAAGTGAAAGAATTTTGGGGATTCTAGGAAACATTTAGAACCTACTCCCAAATGAGCTTGTAGCCTCATCTAGCGAGCAGGTTTCATCCGTCCCTTGCACACATTCCTTTTAGTATAATTAAGGCTGATCGTTTCGTGTTGGCGCGTGATTATTTTTTGTGGTTCTGTGTTCTACAAGGAATAAAACTAGCGAAAATGTAATTTCCCGCAAATCGTAAACCATTTTCTATTAACATTAAGGGTTATGAAAAACTAAACTTCGGTTTATTGGTATTTTTGGAGTAGGTATTTGGGAAAATAAGAGATTTTGGGCTAAAAATCAAAATATTCCTAAATATCATACTATTGAATCGAATTTGGTTTTATGATGGATTTATAGAAAATTGTTTACAATTTGCGTCAAATTACTTTTCCATTCGTTTTATTGTTTGTAGAACGCAGAAAAATAAAAATCATAAAGAAATTTGAATATCGCGCCGACATGTTACTATCAATAAGTGAAGCACTTTATTGTAATATTTTTTTATTATTCACAGGAGTGGTTTTTCCTGGTGTCTTCGACCAGGATCCAGAAACCGATTGCAACGAAACAGGCTGTGAACATTTGTTATTTAAAATAATTTAAATTAATATTTAATTAAATACAAACTACCTCACAATTCTCCGAGCTCTTAACCAACCTTTAACATAGTAATAAACCTTTTTAACCAACTTCAAAAAAAGAAGGCGATTCTCTATTTATTTCAGTCTATTTTCGTACCTATGGATTTCCTGCCTAGCTGCGAACATTAGTTTTTTCTTAGTAACCGGTCATGAAAGGAATATAATATGCATCTGACTAGAAAATGGCGAAGTTTATGTTTTAAGATCAGAACGGATAGGCTTAGCACCCATACAAACGTACTTTCCTCTTCATTTGGAAACTATGTCCCCGATCTTAGCAGTTAAATAGGCTAGAGAGACTTCAAAACCTCTGCATCCGCTTCGTCTTTGGGTTACGGAAATACGATCATGTATCAGCCTTCCGCACACAACTAAAATGGCTTAAAATAAGAAAGCGTCGAGATCTGCACGCATTATGCCTTCTTTATAAAACCCTTTGTAACCCTCTATCCCCAAACTACCTCTCTGAATCCTTCAGCCCACTTTACGGACCCAAGCGCACTGCACGGCACTCGAAACGATTGCAGCTTAAAACTCCGGATGCTTGTACTGTGGGATTCCATAAAACCTTCGCTGTAAAGGCCACTCGGCTATGGAACAATCTTCCCATCAAATATCGTGAGGCGTCCTCAATACATGTCTTCAGATCTAGAGTCTATGACTACTTTCTTTCGCAAGAATAATTCGGTACGTAAATAATATTATGTATATATATATATATTCTATTGTGTAAAAATTCAATATTAAATTCTGTAACCTAGCACTACCTACAAAACTGTTGTCCACACCACCCAAAGGTTAGCAGGTAGAGAATGCTATCTAGCATTATGCTCGCCTATGTACAACTTTTGTGCAATAAAGTATATTCTATCTATCTATCTTATTGAAATTTTCCATACGTAATGGGATGAAAAATAGCTACGTTTGCAACGGTTTAGTTTTTCAAAAAACATAATGATTTTTAAATGAGAGTAAATCTAATTTCGACCTTCAAATCGGGTCATTTTCAAGCGATTTTTTATGCATGATAGACACCTTTATTCGAAAATCTGTCGCGTTGCAAACATCCTAAATACATACATATATTCAAAATTATAAATAATCAAAAATATTTCTGATATCAAACGTTTATTCAAAATTAATCGGAAAGTACGACAAAATATCAAAAAATGGTGCCGAGCCGAGCACACGCACACAGCCACATGACAGCTTCGTATTTGATGATTAGACGCGCTTTCTCACTAATAGCGCGCCCCATTTCATTCGACGTGAAACAACAACAAATCCGCATGGTCCGATCCGTTTCCGTTTGTGAGAGCTTTGTAGCATTCTCAAGAACCAAATGAAACAATTTGGCAAGACCCGCCGACTATTGCGAAATATTATAAAATTCACATCACGCATATGAAAACATCAGTATTCTGGGGATCAAAACTGAAAGTTTGCGTTTGCAGCGAAAGTGCTCGTAATAACTGAGAAAGTATTTTACGAGTTACTTTCAATGCTAAGTGCGTACGATGTTATTTATTATAGCTTATAAGCTTCTGGGAGGCAGATCTTCAACAAGGTGATGATGATATAGCCTAGCAAAATTCGCTGGTCAATATTAACGGAGTATCTTTCATTATAAGTACCTAGGTACCCGTAAAGAGTGGAACGAATTTCCTGCGTCTGTTTTTACGGTAGAGTATAATCTAGGAGTCTTCAAATCCCGAGTGAATAAGTTCCTTCTCTTTAAAATAGCGTGCTCCATCTTAGGCCACATCTTCACTTTCTCAGAATCAGAATCAGAATCAATAACTTTATATATAAAAGAAAGTTGTGTTAGTTACACGGGACATAAGATAAAAAAAAATTAGGGTTCCGCGCGAAAAAAATAATTCAACGGGGGCGAAGCCGCGGGCAGCAGCTAGTCTATATATATAAAAGAAAGTTGTGTTAGTTACACTATTTATAACTCGAGAACGGCTGAACCGATTTGGCTGAAATTTGGTGTACAGGTAGCTTGGAACCAGGAAAAGGACATAAGATAAAAAAAAATTAGGGTTCCGTGCAAAAAAATTAGGGTCCCGCGCGAAAAAAATAATTCAACGGGGGCGAAGCCGCGGGCAGCAGCTAGTTATCAATAAAAATAGCCTATCAAGGTGCGTAGGACATAATAGTGCACAAGTGTGTGCGAATATGTAGGAGCGCTCTCTTTTTCACAGAACTATAGTCACCGACTCTCATACATAATCTGATGAGGCGGCAGACAGAACGGACAGAGGTCAGACGTAGGACCAACAGCTTAACGTGCTTTTCGAGGTACGGGGGTGCAACACCGCCGACTTCCTGACTCCGAGGTGCTGATCTTCGATAAAATACTATAAACTAGGAAGACACACTTCAAGTTTGAAGTGTATGATTGCTTTCATGTTTTAGGGAATACTGCCTACAACATGCAAGGAATCATCTAGCATCTGATTGCAACTGAACGCTTCTCACGCGAGACGTTGGGAATGTCTCTGCCCTTGGTTTTGACTGCATTTTTTGGAATGAAAAGTAGTATATGCTATTCCAGGTCCAGATCTTTGTATATGAAAAATTTCAGCACGATTCTATCAGCAGTTTTGGCGTTCTATTCGGCTAAACATCTTCACAAGGGCAAACTTCCCTATTATAATATTTTCATTGGTTGTAGTACAATAAATGGTACAGATTTGAACATCAGCCCGGTTGGAGCATTGCATAGGAGTTATTGCATTCCAGGTGCCAAAATATGTTTTTTATTATACTGTTCAATTGAACAGAGATTATTTTTTTTCTAATGAATTTCCCCCAATGGTTGTACGATCTGACAATATTTATTTCGGGTGTTCTGGGTACTTTCTATATATAAAAAAATATCTATGTAATATATTGTATTATATATATCAGTCATCTACTACCGATAACTCAAGCTCTGCTTAGCTTGGGGCTAGATGATGCTGTGTTGATTGTCCAACATTATTTATTTACTAGCTGTGCCCGCGACTTCGTCCGCGTGGAATAGTGACAGTGTGATTTTCATACAAACTTTAATCCCCTATTCCCTTTGATATTTTACCCCCTTGCGGGTAAAATTTGTAGAAACTTTAAATGACATTTTTATTTATATCTAATTAACAGTCTAAAAAATTCCATGCTTTTAGCTTTAAGAATGACGATAATTTTCGCATTAAAAAGTAGCCTATGTCCTTTCTCAGACTTTGAAGTATCTGTGTCATCATCAGCCCATACACGTCCACTGCTGGACATAGGCCTCCCCCGTACGACGCCACAAATAGCGGTCCTGAGCCGCCTCCATCCATCGACTCCCTGCGACCGCTACGATGTCGTCGGTCCATCAAGTGGATGGTCTCCCATGTAGGGGGGGATTTGCCATAATCACCACGCTTGGCAGGCGGATTGGTGATCGCAGTGTTGGTGTTTGAAAATACTCAGAAGGAAGCTGCTGCCCTTCTTCTGGTAGGTTCCCTTAGTCGGCTCTTACGACATCCACGGGTTGAGTTGGAGGGGTCGATATTCGTACGCCGCGGCCCCACGGCCGGCAAGTATCTGTGTACCAAATTTCAATTGAATCGGTTCAGTAGCATTGGCCTGAAAATAGACATACAGAGTTACTTTCACATTTATGATATTAGTAAGGATAGTCCCCTCTACGTGTATGTCATTCGGCTCGGACCTGCGAAGCTAAATTCTTAAAAATCTCACCAGAATAATTCACAGAGCATCAAGACTGAGTTTTGTTATTACCCCTGACCCATGTCCACCGTTAGGCTTTGTTTCATTACCACGAATTACCTACCGCAGTTGGATTCGACGCGCTGATTTTGTACACCTTTTGTTTTTTGACTGGGCACAGATAGTACCAACCTAATAATAATAGTCTGGGTCAGTAGCACACTTATTCGATAGACTAGTACATTCGTCATCAGTCCGTGAATGTCAAAATCGATCGAATCCAATTTCTTAATTGAAGAGCTCAGCTGGATTCAAATGAAGTGTATCCACTCATACTCATTTTTTTTTTTTGATGCTCTTTGCAGTCTTGATTTCGGAACTTTATTTGGACTATTGTAAATACCTGTACTAAATGTCCCCTTGATGGGATCCTGATGATGGATGTCCATATACAGGTTTATTGGTAATTCACTGACACTGCGTGAACTGCAGGTTCTTCTCATCATCACGAAAATGTTTGTGGTTGAAGGTCCATGTCCAGAAGTGGACGTATCGGCTTATTCCACTCCTTACATAATCCCTTGCGAAAGGGATTTGTGGAGTTTTTGTCCACAAATGCCCTGCGTGTCTTTATGAGCCGGCAGGGCGTTTGTGGACACAAACTCCACAAATCTCCTGATCCACTTATTTACACCGTTAATAAGTATTCATTTTTGAAACCAAATGCAAACAACTAATTATGTACGTAGGTACCTGCCTACCTAACCTTATAAGTAGATTACCTATACTAAAATAATAAGGATTACAACAAAGCTTAACAGCCGCTTGTTCCCTTATCTTATCTTATATTTTTATGTGCCATATAATTATAACGCTTCAGATTTAGTAATCTGTAATGTGAAAACTGATAACTGAAAACTTATTCCCAGTTGTCTTGTGCTGATGTTCTGTACAGGACAACTGGGACGAGTTTAATTCCGCTAGACATGGCAACACTTAGTAGGGACATACACGGAAAAACTACATAATATGATATACTAGCAGCTGTCCGCGCTTTCGTCCGCGTTTTATCGGGATAAAAAATAGCCTATATGCTATTCCAGGTCCCAAACTATACCCATACCAAATTTCAGCCTATACGGTTCAGTAGTTTTTGCGTGAAAGAGTAACAAATATCCATACATCCATCCATACAAACTTTGGCATTTATAATATTAATAGGAAGTAGAATCCTACTTCCTAAGACTGGACTGTGACTACACTAAAATGTATGAATCTCCCATAACATTGCGTTAGAGTCGCTTCAGAGACGTCACACAGTCAGTATAGGATCTGAGTTTAAATCGATCTAATTAATTTCCCACTTTCCCCCAGACAATGGACAGAACGGAGCTGAGAGAAAGGCGTATACGGTGTGACATATCGAACTCGATCTGTATGTTGTGTGAAGGGGTGGAGACGCCGTTTTGTTGTTGGAGCTAAAAGTTTTCAAATCCTAAAAAGTTACAGTTGACTTTAATGAAGGATTAAAGGGGTATTCTATATATGTATCTATTAATAGCAAGTTGATGAATGCGCGAAATTTCATGTTACCATAAACATATCAAAATCATAAGTACCAGATTAATTGTCCTAATAAAATTATTAATTAATAAAAAGTACTAACCAAATGGTTCACAGATTTTGGTAAAATCTCGAGTCAGACTAATTGAGTCTGACTACTGGGTCATGCAACAAACCGTCGCCGGGGTGACCTGTTAGTAATAAAGAGGCATGTAACAATCGGCGCTAACGACAGGTTCTATTGATTATACGTATACTCCAGCCATTCTCAATGTAAAATGTAAGAAAACTACTTTTAAAACTAAAATCCAAAATTATCTTTTTGGCGTGGTGTTCGAAAATTTATTGTTCGCATTATGTATTGTAGAAAGAGCTCAAAAAGAAGTAGTGAGACAACAGAGATTTTTAGTTTAAGTATGAGCGCAATGTTTACAAATAGTGTATATTCAGTATGGCTAGAGTAACTATAGAAAGGTCTGATTAGACTACGGAATAATTATCAAGGAAAAGGAAATATGACAAAAAACGACTCTACCGGTCCCGTATTCAGATGCAAAACGAGAGAGGTACCAATCGAAGCGGAACCCTTGCTACACATTTTCACTATTTCACTCCATTCCGTGTTTCAGATTAGCAAACAATAGAATCTCGACACTGGCTGGTCGGGTGTAAGGAGGTTAATAGTTTGCTTCTTTATTTTATGCAAGAAGGTTCGACTGGATGATGAGTTCCTGATCTTTTTGGACTAAAGAACGTAGGTTACAATGGAATATCGACACTGGCTACTTAGGTGCATGGAAGTTTTTTTTTTATCATTTGTCCTGTTGGAAAAATTAGGCTAAATTCACTAAGACCATACTATCTCGTATTTCGTTATTATATTAGGTTAAATAGATATCGAGTCAATTTTTTAATTTTGCATGAAGTTTCGACTGGTGTTGTCAGTGAGGTTGAGGTATTAGGAAAGCTCTGAGGGCTTAGTTAGGCGATGTTCTACCCTTTGATTTGAACATTTTATAAGCACCTCTATAACTAAATAAGTAGTAGCTGCTTATTCAAGAAAGGGGAAACATCTTAGCTATCGGTATCAGGCAACCCTCGGTACCTAAGTATCGACATAGGTACGTAAACTTAACACAAATAACCTCCCTAATCGTCGAATCGAAATAAAGCCTCTATGGATGAAATCATGTGATGCCACAGC
This sequence comes from Eupithecia insigniata, assembly GCA_947859395.1. Classification (NCBI taxonomy): domain Eukaryota; kingdom Metazoa; phylum Arthropoda; class Insecta; order Lepidoptera; family Geometridae; genus Eupithecia; species Eupithecia insigniata. Next base: position 3,855,416 of record OX402009.1, on the reverse strand, counting down.
GAATTAAAACAAACAAACCAAAAAATTATTATAAAACACAATTAAATAACAAACGAAAGTAAAACCTCGCGCTAGTTAATAATAGATTCTGACATGGTTTGGAAAATGGTTTTTGCAAGTTCGAATTGCATTAGGTAGTGTTGCGACTCTGTAGTGCTTTTACTCCGTCGTTATCGATGAATTTAGCCAACTTGTAATCCTGGCATGGCACCTAAGAGGTTCTGGTAGGTAGTATAATTATTGAATTTTCAACCTATACATAATTTTGCTAAACTTATGTAAAATGAGGCTAATTAGCAAAATAGAGAAGCGTATAGCAGAATAGTACATATGTATGTACCTACCATAATTTTATATTGAACATTCGGTGTTGGCTACCTACCTATCCTATTTTATAGTACCTACTTATTGTTCGTTGAAATTTTGTTAATAATACCTTGTCGAACTAAAGATTTGATTATTAAAACGCTATTTTTTTATTAAGTTTTACATTCAGATGAAAATTGATAGCACTTTAGTTGGGGTTCGTGTGGGATATTGGTTTGACGTTAAGTTCGTAATTTTTCAACTTTTCTAAGATAGTAAAATCATTTTCCCTAAAAATTATATCGATATCCGACCACAGATTTTCGCTCTAACTATCCATTTCTAACACTTGTTTCGAACTACGCGTGCACAAACCGCGCAGTCGCAGGCCGCAAACCGTGCGAATAGCCGCTTACGTTATTTTTTTTATTTTCGGCGGGAAATCACTGGCATCGAAATAAAACCTCTATGGATGAAAGCATGTGATGCCACAACGTATTAAAAAATAAAACTTGCCAAACCAACGCGCGAGGATTCGAAATACGAATTGCCATGTCGTTTGAATTCTTTGATTGAAAATAATTAGTTACAAATAAGTTGTTATTATTAAAAATGCTTAGTATTTCTGTTAATTATCGTATTTTTTGTAAAAATGGTGTTTTATTGGAGGAGAGTGCTGTTGCTTGCCTTGTTATCTGCGTTTTTGGATGTGAAAAGCGAGAAGATTTTCGGAGATCATGTAAGTTGAGATATTCATTTGTTTTCGTTTGTTTGTGACAACTTTCAGCAATAGCGTTTGTTTTTGTTGAAGCTTGTGTGTTAAAGATGCAAGGTAGAAATAAAATAACGTCATTACAAGCTTTTATCCTACTTTACCTGTTATTTTGTGTAGGACGAATCTTGCAACTGAATTTTTAGATCAGTTATCATCAACCGATTGAGCTGAAATTTGGCATACCTAAGCAAGTTTGGTGACAATGCAATGTCATGGTATCATCGAGCTGGTCTGATGGTGGAAACGAAGGTGACCATAGCCTAAAAGAAACGACTTAACCACGTCAAGTTTCGGTTCGTTGGATTTGTCTCCCCAAGCACTTAGGTCCTAGATGATATAAAAACTTATTTACAACCAAGATTTTTTTTTAATGTATGTCAATATAATTAAATCATGTGCCCTTATTCAGACCAAGGTTAGCTAAGCTAATAAGGAGGTTATTGGGGAGGCATGTTCCTGAGGAATCTAAGCTAAAACTTTTTATAAGCCAGAGCCTGTCATCAAAATTATTAGGGTCTGCGCTAAAAAAAAATAATATTGGCCAAGAAAACCGCTCATTCCGGATTTTTGTTGAATACCTAATCTTTCTACTTGCTATTCAACTCCGGACGCTTCCGAACTAAACTGGTTTGGTCCGGAACCAAAAAGAAGATACAAATGTAAATGCCTATAGGCGTAGGCTTATAATATGAGTAGACAGCTAGATAGGCTAGGTATTCATCATGCCGGTAGTAACAAAAGTTAACGACCACTAAATGATCAAATAGCCCAACGTAGGCCGGGATTACGAATTCAAATCACGACTATAGTAGTCCACTAGACAGCTCAAAGTACATAATAAGAATCTGTCGTGATACGGCTGTTACCTGCCCTTGAACTACGGAAAAGGACCTATGGTCAATAAGCGTTTTGTTTTGTTTTTAGATACTTACGTTGGGTGGGAGACGATAACGTACAGCAAAATATTCCATGACCCAATAATTGGTAACCGTACACGTAGAAGCATTACCTAATCTGTGACCGTACACCCTAATAAATCCGTGTACATGGTCTCCGATTATCGTGGTGTAAATCTAAAGATTATACACTGTTATTCATATCAAAATTTGTGAACAGTTCCAGAGGAAGCGAAACTGGATTTATTTAGAGAAAAAGACGCGCGAGCAAACGTTCACTTGATTATTTTCAAAAATTCGCGACTTACCAAAATATCGGGTTGGCATAGGACGGAATCGTAGTGGGGCGGGGATATTCCCCAAAAAGGCCCCTGGTAATTTTAAATCCTAGGTAGATATAATTAAATAGGTAGGATGCATAGAGTTTGCATATAAACGATCAATTACACGAAAAGCTATCAAAACTCTCACGATTGAAGTTACTACAATGCTACACGGAAGATGTCTCGTGTGAAACATATCCTAAACCAACCTTGAAATTGAGCATTAAAGTTTAAATATACATATATATTCTCTGCTGTAGCTTCTATAACACAGGGCTGAAAGAGTCATAAAGTAAGTAGTTAATCGTAGATATAATAGCAATAAAGCTATGCAGAACTTGTGTTATGGCACTGAATGACTGACATATATTAGAATACATTACAATTGTACATATATATTTGTTATACATAGAAAATACCCAGAACACCCATTATCAGAACTACATTATAATACGATATTAATTATAATACATTATGATAAATAGATATATATTTTTGTTATACATAGAAACAACCTTCCTATAGTTTAGAAACCCGAGAAAAGCACACTTTGGAAATCTATCAAAGAATATAAATCTATTTTAAGACTTAGGTACTTACCTAAGTAATTTAGGTAACCCTAATGGAAGAACTTTCATTTGATTAAAAATTAACCTACGTACTTTACGAAAAGGGTTTTATAAATCACATTTCCCGGTAGGGTACGATCTCGGAGTCTTCAAATCCCAAGCAAATAAGTTTCTTCTGGGAGTTCCATCTAAGGCCACATTTTCACTTTTTGAAGTGATATTGTGGTCAAACCAGGGTTAAAAGCTTTTTGAAATAAAAAAATATACCTATTGTTTTAGATGGTTTCTATACAAAGTCATTTACCTCAGATTATGTTCAATCAGTCTTCATAATTGTACGGATCAATTTGTTTATGATGACCTTACACAGATAAGCATTTTTGGGTCATTTCGTATAATATTTGTAAAAATGGTTGCTTTGATTCGGTCAATAACCCTGAACTTTATCATTATCATCCGCTTGTAAAAAAAATCACATGGCATAATTTTTACGTAAGTAATTTATATTTTTACAACCGACGAAACGGAAAAGGTTTTACGGTTTTACGGTTTTAGGGTGAGTTATTTGTTTGGTCAAACCAATTTTCTCAACAATCTTCGGAGATTGATATTTTTACACTGTAAATAGCTTTTAACCCTGGTTTGACCACAATCACATTTCAAAAAGTGAAAATGGGGCCTAAGTTGGAACACGCCTTCCCAGAACGAACTTTTTAGATCTGCAGACTCCGAAATTTTACTCACCGGGTAAAAAGACTTAAATTTATGCCCATTTGCTACTGCACAGCACACCTACTTATTCTTGTATTTATTGTTAATTAGTTTTTTCTACATATTGCATTTTGTTGTTATTTATTAATGATTAAGCAATATATTTTTGTTATTTCAAAACTGTTAATTGTGTGTGTAAATGTAGTGGCAAATAAATGATATGTCTATGTCTATGTCTATTTATAAACCTGCGTATGAACCGATTTTGACTAAAAAAGTATCAGACTAATATTTCTAGTAGTGGTAGGATTATGTATGAGTTACAATCTACGAAAGTAGGTATTGTTCTTCTTAAAATGATTTATCAATGATTAATCGTCGGGGGTTTTAAATTTATGACTTATTCACTTGTCTATCCAATTGCTATGGCCATAATTTAATGCATATCAATAGTATCGTGATCCATTCAAATAACTTAAGTCTATTTATGATTCATTGCCAAGTTTAAGTGAAGCAATGCAATCCTTTACATAAAATGATAAAGGTTGATGGTTCAATGTTGACCTAAATTCTCAATGCAAATTAGAATTACCTAGGTATTCAGGCCGGGTATGTTGCTTCTCTGATTAAAAATAAGTATCCACCTAAACTTATACAGGGTGCCTCGTAACATGTGTACTAAGCCGAAAGGGAGTGATACTGGACGGACTGGACTTTGTTCTAATGTTTTGAACTTAGATAAAAACGGACAAAATAAAAAAATCGTATATCACAAGTTGATCCTCTCGGGGTCCAGAATCACTACCTTTCATCTTAGTACACACTAGCTGCTGCCCGCGCCTTCGCCCGCATTTTATCAGGATAAAAATTAGCCATCTTATTCCAGGTCCTAAACTATACCCATACCAAATTCAGCCTAATCGGTTCAGTAGTTTTTGCATGAAAGAGTAACAAATATCCATACATGCATACAAACTTTGACATTTATAATATTAGTAGGATGTGACGTGGCATCCTGTATATAACTAGATAGCACCTGAATACTCAAACGCAACTCATACTTAAGCATGTCTTAAGTAATAAATTTTTGACATCTACAAATTCTTCATTTGAAACTTTTTCTTCAGTTAAATCTGAGTTGCCTTTGAGTATATTCGAGGGTAGGAGTATTATAAATCCATATATCCATATAAATACACCTTACCTAAACAATCCTAGTTCTAGTCTAGTCTAGAGCAGTAAGTTTCTTATGTGTTCCCAAAAAGGACAGTTTCCTAAATAAGTGACATGTTCCTTATAGGGGCAGGGTTTCTGAAAGAGATCGTGAGAATTGAGTGTGCAATGGAGATGACAAATTTTCTGTTTATGTACTTCGAAAAAGAAAAAGACAAGAATAAGCCTTCAGATTTTATTGTTAGTGAAAATAAATAAAGGTTGAGGTAGATTAGGGTAGGTATACCAACTATCGTGCGTTTCATCCAGTCAGTGTCAAAATAATTCGATCCCAAATAAACTTTATTCAATTGTGCTATTTAAATCAAATATCTGGTAACTTTTGTCATATATTTTTAAAACTTTAAAAAATTGGGAATATTTTAAGCTTAGTTACTTTTAATCAGATTTTGAGTATTTAATACTCGTAGGTATTATAAATATGAAGGCACTATGAAGGACATGATATTTACACATTTGAATGTTTGGATGTTACTTACCTCTTCACGTCAAAACTTCTGAATTAATTGGGCTAAAATTTTGCAAATATAAGCATAAAACCACTTTTTTATCCGATATATCAGTGGATATAAATAATCTTTAAACGTTTTCATGCACATAAAACGTGCAAAGCCTCGGACAGAAACTAGGATATAATTAATGTATAGGCATTCCATTGTCGTATATTTTTTTGTGTCTAAATCTTGGAAGATCTTCCACTGACCATTCAAACAAATCTGACATAACAACAACAGTAAGCGAGAGTTGAAGGACCCACAGTTACTTCATGTCAAGTAAGTACCTTGTTGTAAATCTAACCAAGCACTAGGTTTTACTACAGAACCTGTTATTCAAAGCCTACGCTTCGAGGCTAGTCCATACTTATGTAATGGAATTATTATTATTTTACAATAATAATATTAAATTCCACTGACGTACGCTAGTAAGTGGATAAGTAAAGTGGACCGACATACCCCAACTTACCTTAACCTTTCTTTCTTTCTTTTTTCGTTCTTTTCTATAGTATGTTTGCATTTAGGACTCACTAGTCAGAGATGATTCTTTTAAATTTGTGAGTTATTCAAATTTATTTACTGCGTAAGTAATAAAATTATACGAAAATATATTTTTCAAGGAGTTGTTACGGATGCTTGCGTTATAATTACAAGACATCCTTTCTAGTTCTAACGGATCGTAACATCTAATTGGAATAAAAATCACATTAAATGACCAAGTTGAGACAGTGAACAATTTGCGTACCCACCTAAATCTTTGTGTTAAATGTGCGAATGTTTTAAAATACCTCAAATTACTTCTTTTTAAAAGCGGTCTGTAATTTTGAAATTTCAAAAAAAATCTAATAGTCAAATCGTGCATAATGACGTAGATAATAAAGCACATGACAATTAATACTTATTTTAAAGACTTCGTACAGTGGCGTTCACTGTTAGCCGACGTAATAAGGGGGCTGTTACGTTTGAAGCAAGTTTGAAGTCAATTTATATTAATACAGAGCTAATTTAAACTAGAATATTTTGGTAATATCAAGATATCAAGCCTTTAATATACAAACAACACATTTAATAACATAAAACCAGGGAGTCAGCTAACGATGAACGCCAAAGCACTTATGAGGCCTTTGTTCAGCTGTGGACGTATACGGGCTGATGAAGATAATGAGTACTTATCCAATCAGAATAGCTTAGGGCTAGACGTAAAGCTTAAATCACGTCGTCGCTCGCACAAATCGTGCGCAATCACAGTCACAAATTAATTTAATACAAACAGGGTCACGTCACGAAACGACATTTTTGTCGTCAAATTTTCTGAAATTACGAATCTAGCACGACATGCCCTGATTCTACTCGAGGCAATAGTAAGAAGGGATAGTTATAATTCTTAGGATACGAGAAAGCTGATGTAAGAAAGCTTACAAATAAGTGTAGCCCTACCAGCACCTATGTATTATTTTTCTTTATAAATAATACCTACTTACTAAAAGTAACCTTGTGGCATTCTATAAATGGCTGGGTATACAGTTTAAAATGCTGTTGAGTTTTACACCTAAACATAATAAAACTCTACCTACATGTTCTATAATAGTAAATTTGGCCTTTTTTCTCCCATGTTAGCGCCCTAATCTTATTTTGCTACCGACCGAGGACGATACCGATGCTGGTTTTTAGTCTAAACATAATAATGTAATAAAATAAACCACAGTCATTGCAAAACTAGAGGAAATAGGGAAGCAAGTGAAGCTACAATTATCACAGGCATGAAGAGTAGAGAAAGTCCTAAAGTGGAGATGACCCGAAAGTCACGCGAGTCGACTCCTGCGCCACATGACAAGCAGGGCATTGTCGCATTATCGCGAACAATGCCTGTTTATTCACACCATGTAGTTTGGTGATAAGTTTACTGTTATAATGAGTTAATTTTAAAGAAATATACTTCGAACCAGACAAACTTATGGCTAAAATAACTCGTTAGGTAATTTGGCATAGAAAGAAGAAAGAAGACCAAATTACCAAAAAAATAAGATTTGTTTGTTGTTAATGTTTTGAAGAAACTGAAAACTGACTTCAAATTCCGTATTATTTAGGTGAACTGTTTATGTGGGACCAATACTCCCTCTGGATTAATTAATATGGGGCTATCTCGGGATATTTTCTATCGGTTCAAAGAATTATTAAATTTAGTCCACAATTGACGGAGAAATCGACGAACATACATAAAAAACAAACGGACAGCCGATCATAGAACACCTCCTCTTTTGGATATAGCGTGAGGCCCCAACATGAACAGAACAATAAATTATCATTCATTCGAGAGTTTCCAGGTCTGATAATTAACAGGCTATAGTTTTTATGGGTCTTGCTTGGAAGACAATCAAGTAGTCAGGTTACCTTCTTAGTTATATTTAAGGCAAAGCCGCGGGCCAGAAAGTTTTTTTATATAGACCTTCGCTTGACCACAATTTCACCTGCTGGAAAGTGACAATGTGGCCGACGGTGTATCACTAAGGTCTAGACTCGAAGACACCTTTCTCTATTTTCTTAAAGAGACCCATATTGTAATTAGCCGGATAAACTGAAGCAGGCAGCGAGTTCCATTCCTTAGCGGTGTGGATGATAAAGGTGGATGAAAACCAATTAGTACGAGTGGATGGTATATACACCAGATAAGGATGGTATTGTGCCGTCCGTCTGCCTGTACTGGAGTGGAAGGGAGATGGTGGAATTAGGTTATGCATGAAGTTCCTGGGAGGATTCTCCGAAATGTATCCTCTATACTATAAGATAGAGAGACAAGCTAGACAAGTTATGCCATAATAATTTTATTATTCTCATAAGTTAAATAATTAAGTTTTGTGTAATGTCTCGCGCCAAATTAACTCACTTATTACTTATTTCTTTCTATATGCTTTCTATGACCTTATTGACCCCATCTGATTATCCAAGCTACAAGTCTATAATAAAATCCATAGATTTTGAATACAAATAGACACATTCACCATCCAGTTATTCCAGTTTAAAAATATAAACAAAACATTTTCGGAATTTTATTATGGTGTGAATTCGAACCAGTTCTTATGCAGATAATGCGCAAAATATAAGACGTTATAAGATTTATAGGGTCTGTCCTCTTAGAGAGTAGAGGCACATAACAGAACAAGAGGTGAGTCTATTTGTCGTTAGTAATGAGACGTAATCATAACGTTTCAGTTTTATATGTGGTTTGCGTAGTTCCACATCGATAGAGATACGATACTGCGCTATACCAAATTATATGGAAAAAGTAGACGTAACGATCACGTCTCGTTACGAACGTCAAATAAACTCACCTCCGTGATATGAATTGCAAGAATTCGTGGCACAAAGGGTTCATTGGTGCATGATAGTCTGATTTCATAGTTCTCACAACAACCTCCCTGATAGATACTCAGTCATTGCCATCATTTGCTAATGAATAGAAGAATGTTTGGACTATAGATATAAACACTTCCTTAACCTGATGACGCTGATGACCTAGCCGATTTCGACCACGGCGACCAGTCTCAACGAAGACCAACTACAGGACATATTATTATAGTGAACAAGTGGGTGCTGTGCACAATCACAGGTGCACTTCCTATTCCCTTACGCTCATAATCCGATGGGACGGCAAACCGACACGACGACCGGAGAGAGGTTAGGAAAGAGCTAAAAGATAGCTTTTTCTTTAACCTATCCGCTGTATAAGCGGAACCAATCAGGAACAAACGTTATAACTGCCAAAAAAGTAACAGTTTTTCAAACTCTCACTCATAAATAAACTGAAAAGAATCATCTTTCTACAAACTCTCAGTACGAGAAATAATACATTTTGCGCGTTCTCGAAAGCCATTAGTGTCGCCATAGTCAGCCGCCGACCGTTGACACCTGTCACAATGCGCGGGTTTCATAGCAATTAGTCAAGCCTGCTGCGTTTTATAATACCCGAATTTTGTAGGCCTAGCGTTTATACTAATTTGATGGGTTAAGCACGTAAAATACTAGTAGTTTTGTTACTTTTTTCGCTTCAAATGATTTTTGGTGACAGTTGACGATGGGTGCAACTCTGCGTACTATGGTACATTGTTAGACCTATACCTATGGGTGCTCTACAAACGCTATATCGTGACCGAGACTAAAATTTCATTCAAATTAAAAACTAAGCCCCATAATTATTTAAAAAAGACGGACTGGCTCTTACAGAGATAACATTAGAAACTACCCGCCTTCTCATACGCAACGCTTGTTCAGATGAGACTAAAAGATAATTTCCATTTTGTTTCCTTACTCTCGTGAAAGTACGTGTTATCACGCCATAGTACATATGTTCTACCTGAGAGAATGTAATAAGATATAAACTTTTTATGGTCACTTTGGACTGGTAGAGGCATCAACATAATAGGAGAGAGAACATTCATTTAAATTATAATTAGAGCAACCGACAACGGTCCATAAACCTTCTACATTTTATATGTGATATTTGTATTCTACGGAAATAAAGATGTGTTTCCAAGTAACAAAATCATCACATTCGCGAGCGAAGCATGCGCGAAGCGCAAATGAATGTGGATCCCATTCGCATAGCTATTCTTCATGGCGTCGTGTTCGCACCTCGTTCCCATAGTTGCTAAGTATTTTGTCCCGTGTCAAAAAGGGTTCGCAAAGTGCGCGTTCGTGGAGAGGCTTAAAGAGTGATACGAAGGTATCATCACCAGAGGTAAGCCATAAACTGTCGTGTCAAAATAACAAAACTAGATAAATAAAAAGATATTACACCAATGGGTACGGAATCCATTTCAACATACTTTTCTTTTAGCATTTCGACTAACGAGAGAAGAAGTGTATCAAAAATTACTCAAGCTAGCTATAGAGATCTTCTTACGCAAAAAAATAAAAAAATCACAATTAAATATTGTGTAAGACGTTACGGTTCACTAGACGCGGTGTAATAGATAATAGTTGCTTCTGTTGCGGTCAAGTGGCTTTTATAGAAAAAGAAAGCAATTTCACGCCACTTTTGCGAATAGTTAATAGATTAGATTATGCCGGCGGCGACGGCGGCAAAATCTATCACCTTATAGTCAAAAGATTCTACAAAATGATTCCACAAAGTTGTTTCAATTGGATATAAAAACGATGGAAATAAGCCACAAGCAAAAGTTTCATCAGAAGGTTGGAGAGAATGCCAAAATATTTACTGGTGTATTCGACCTGAAATGGATCTGGGCGTCTGACAGAGATCGCCAACGACAGTTGTCCTGGTAATTTGCCGTTTCAGTCAAGTCAATGGAACGAAGTTTTAATAGATATTTTAGGGAAGAAAAAGTCAGAATGGTAATTATAAGCTCTTACGTAGCTAATTTGTCGTGTGAATGACATTTCGTCAGCTTCTGTCGGCAGCTAACGGCTCGGGTATGTAATGTCATTTTCTGCTCTTCCGCACACCGCGACACAAGATGCACACGCGATATCGACTCGTGCGCATCACCACAAGAAGCGCTGTCTTTTTATTTATTCAGTACTAGCGACCCGCCTCGGCTTTGCACGGGTGCAATGCTGATACTAAATTATACATATAAACCTTCCTCTTGAATCACTCTATTTAATAAAAAAACGTATCAAAATCCGTTGTTGTAGTTTTAAAGTTCTAAGCATACATAGGGACAGACGGACAGCGGGAAGCGACTTTGTTTTATACTATGTAGATTGTATCTACTATATTATCTATGATTCAGTGTAGATTTAATACTGGACAGAAATGTACTTTCGTCAGATCCGAGGCTCCGTTTCCTTTTATCGGATTGGACTCTTCTGAAAATCTTATATGACAAGCAGATAGGATAGATTGTGCGTACATCGTAGAACTAAAATCCCGATATCTTCAGTCTAAATAAATCGTAAGCAACCTACTTTCCCATCAAGCTAGATGAAACAAGCCTGACGACGTGAATATGGGAAATTACGGGAAGCAATACCATTTTCTTGATAAAAATGAAAACAAAACTGGGTACCACAACAAACTAAGAAAATCACTAGCAAAACAATAAGTAAAAAAATAAGTAATTATTGGAATAATTATAGCCCCCCAGCTCTATAATTGGAAGTTGAAACCTTTAACACAGTTCCTAAATTTATTGATTAGTCGTGCACAATCATTTTGTCACAAGGTTTTATACAACACAAAGCTCGAACAATAAGCGTCTTGCTCAACATCATTAAATAGTTTGTCGTTGACAGGTTCATAATTATGTATGCAGGCACTTAGATAGGTGTTTTATTCTAGTTTCGTGGTGATAAAACCCAATTTTAATCATTCAAATCAATGTGTGTGATACTGATACGTTGTTTTGGTTGGTCAATATTTTTGAGAAAATACTTTAACTACACATTTCATTATTTTATCCGAGTCAGTTTTCTTCTAACTTGCATTATCCAACTGTTAGCAAAGATCTTTCCTAAATCTTCCAAATATCGCGCTCGTTTGCCACCAATCTACCTGGCGCATGGCGTCGAAATGATCTTGTCGTCTTTCTATCGAATTTGAAGCAAATCAGTAATATCTCTATATTTTTTCATATATAGTTTACAGTTATGCAAATATTTTTACGACCATCAAAAAGTGGGTCAGTGAGACTATTTTAATGAATTAATTGCATTAGGCAATTCCACTGCAGTTTCTGTACCCAACAAACCGTTATAATCGCGCCATCTTCAATTAAAGTTTATCTATGTAGGTATGCCTTGTTATAATTTACTGTTCTGTAGTAATTGTTTGTCTGGTTGTCTGTCAGTGTGTACAGGTTATTAACGAGATGATAAGAAAATAAAACCTTGGAGCCAAAAGTATTCCTCCATGTTCTAGCTACAAAAAGAGCATAGGCCTCCTGTTATTCGTCCAGACGTCATCCTACATTATAAGCTCGGTTAGGTAAAGTACGCGCGAATGTCTTTTGTTCTTTCATAGAACGCACATCGGTCTTTAGAAAGAGACAATTGGCTGAATACGATTTCTGAACACTGACGACCGTCCATTAATCACCGTATTTATTAGGTGTACCGTGTGATACTGTACAGTTTTAATTTCACCTGCCTATCCTGATGTTGCTTCTTCAGTCGTTGCAGTCTTGTAAGTTCTTACGGCTGAAAACATAATGCCATAAATTAGGAATCAGTGAGCTTTTGATCCTTGTTCATAGAGGTTATTTTTTTTTTTAGAATCATACTTCAAACCAGAATTTCTGTTTTTATTTTGAATCATCTAGCTAGAACCTAGGAATACGAGAATAATTGCTTAAATAAGCTAGTTAACAATGTTGCATTACGTACAATTATGATGTTTTTAATTATCGGTTAATTATGATAATCGTATCCAGCATGAGGCTAAAATGAGACCTTGTTTTGAGGTCGATCTATTTGTGAACTGCCTGTAAGCCATTTTGAATTAAACTCAAAAGCATCTGTGATAATTATTTCTTCAAAGATCTCTGTTTTTTCTTTTTTGTACATAACTTCATTATACATAAGTTTCGTAGACTCTATGACTACCTACTAGCTGACAAGAATTTTCTTATAATCTTACAGCCCTACCATGAACCATTACCACAAAACCATGATTAGTCATTGTTTAGAATTCGACATGGCTTAGACACTTACACTGCTTAAATAACAACTACCCTTTGTATAACACGCGTTTAACCCTCGCCATATTGAGAACCTTTGTGTCGGTAGGTAAGATACACTTTGTAGTGCTTTGGGGCGCTCAACCTTAGGAGTCCATAAAGCCAGTGATCAGTTGATACTTGGTTGATACTTAATTATAGATAAGTACTTAGTATGTACTCGTTTTTTTTGGGGCAAAAAGGACAGTCCTTACAGATTAATTCAATTCTCTATCATCAAAGGTTCAATGGTTCGTTTTTGTTTAAAGGCAAGTTAAGTTCAACTTTCATTCATGGAAGTGGATGTCGATAAATATTGCTTATTTCCTTGCTGTCAATAATTTAAAGCTGGCAAGAGACGCCAGTTTTTGCCAACTTTTTCAAGTACCCACACATATTTTGCCTGCTTATAACAAAATACCTATCTCTAAGAACATTTGTACTATTTTGTCGTTAAATTTCGGTATAGGATGGCGACCGATGTGGAAATGTTTAAACAATCTGCAAATATTCATTCTAGGTATTTTCTATGTATAGTATAAAATATCTATCTACGGAATGTAGTGCATTATGTGTATCAGTCTCTACCCATAACACAAGCTCTACTTGGGGCTAGATGATGACGTGTAGATTTTTCAGCATTATTTATTTATAATTAAAGCTAGTTTAGTGTTTAAGCAGCTGACAAATCATGTAAAACCAGTCTTATTCATTCATAATTAATCAACTTCACTAACAACCACTTTCCTAGAGACACTTATACACTGTTTCCAGTTATCTGTCAGAATGCAGTCCGATACTTAGGTATACCGATAAGAGCTATTGAAACTTATCACAGTCTTTTTTATTAATAATACTGGCACAGCAATTCGAGTCCATTATAAAACCGACTGGCAAATTCTTGGTAGCGGGCGCAAGCCCAGTCGAAGCCGATTTTTTTTTATTGGAGTCGCCCCCTGCTTACGCACTACAATTGGCCTTAATACGATTTTCACGTAAAATAAGATGCCCTTTTATAAATAAATTAATAGCAAACTTAGCTAAACCTTAGAAGCTAGTATATTCATAATGATTCCACCAAACAGACCACTTTTCGCTCAAACGAACCCCAAAATTAATAAAACAATATTAAAACGCAATAACCTAGTTTCAGCACTTGCATCAATCTTTGTTACGCTGGCTGTGCTTCCGTGTCAACCTTCACATATCACGGTCACTCAAGTTCAATATGTTATCTTAATCTAACATGAATGGTAACATGATGTTTCCGTCAGGTTTTTTTTTGCAGAAAAAACACAACCACATTTTGTTGAGGTTATTTTGAGACTTAGGATGGCTATAGCCTTTAATAACTACTAGTGTACTAGTGTGCTAGTGTATATGTGTGAATATGTGCTAGTAGTTTCTTTTTCACTTTTTCCACTAGTGGACAAAAAATTGAAGTGAAGAGAATATCAATAACACCTTATTTCTTATTTGATAATAATAACTATGTTAATAACTGGTTAATAGTATAAAATTTGACTTGTCTAAGTGCTATTTTGTAAGCCTAAATAAATAAAGTTATTGATTCTGATTCTAACAAAGAAAATAACAATCAAATAAGAGAAACAAATTAAAACTAGTATTTACAATTGAAACAATTGAGCTAACTTCAGACTGTTACAAACAATCTACAGGCAGCTCAACTGGTCCATATCAATACCAGCCGGAAGCGTTCTCAAGACGCGCTGGCTGCATAGACTTGAGTGTATTAAATACTACTAGCTATTAGCTTTTTCCCGCGGCTTCACCCGCGTGTTTTCGCTATAATATGTATAGCCTAATATCAAAGTTAGACTATGTTCTTAATGTAAGTCAAATATTATCTTGATCTTTTCAGTAGTTTTGGAGATCTTAGGTAACAAAATAAAAAAACACATGTCTCAAATTTTCTGCTTTTTAATATTAAGTAAGATAGGATAGGATACAAATAGACACTAACATAATAAGACTGATACCTACCAAAATACAATAAGAGCATCTAATACTAAATCGTAACAAAGAGTAGCGCGTTGAAATCTTTTCTTTATAAAAGTTAGATGGTATAGGTATAATAGTTTATGACTTAAATCCATTGTTGTTTCACCCATATACACATGTACCTAGAATTTTTTTCTGGTTTCACCACAGCAGGTTCGGACAGTCGGTTTGTTTTCTATCATCTTTCGATATTTCAGTATTTACAGAATGCTGATTTGAAATATCATTTGCGAGCGCGTTTTGATCTTCTCTTGGGATTTTTTTCTAAGGTTCTTTAAATGAATATACTACCCAGACCTACCCAGTATATGCTCCATAAAGTTTCCCAAGTGAGATTACTCTCGTTAGGTACCGTGATACCTCAAAGTATTGTAACTTCAAACTGGGTTAATGAATGAAAGTAAACGTGCGTTATGTTACAAATACCATCAAAGTGGAAATCACTCCACCCGTGCATGAAGTACTTTAATTACCTAGCTATGTCAATACACTGACCTGGAGAAATAATTAAGTAGCTACTTACATACCTACCTAATACAGTGGTCAATAACCACCCAAGACAATTTTTGCACGTGTGCTGTACGAGCAAATATTGTCTTGGGCGGTCGCGACGGCGACGTAGGATTGACCCCTCAAACTTAATCCATGCTTGGATGACATAGAAGTCGACTAAAGATACCTTCCGGAGAAAGGAAGAAGCTTGTTTCTGTGTATTTTAACACCTGCACTGCGATCACCAAACCACCTGCCTGAGCGTGGCGTGTGGATTATGGCAAAACCCCTTGTCGGTTCGTAAAAATAAAAGCTTTGGGCAACTGCCAAGAAGTTACATTCATAATTTAGTCTTCAGCTGCATTCTAAATTGGCTCTAAAGCTTCATAGTAATAATCATTTTAGAAAGTTGTCAGACGTGTATTTTAAGTTTGTTTTAACCTGTAGAAAATGTCTTATGCATATAGGTTCAAAACTTCAAAATGAACTGAATTAAACATTGCCATAGAAAACGTTTTTCAAATAAAAATTTATAAAGTGCGCGTAAAATCATTCCAAACCTAAATCCAATCTTATATTTACACGTACAAAGTGTACATTCCGTTTATGTTAAATCATTCCAAACCTAAATCCAATCTTATATTTACTCGTACAAAGTGTACATTCCGTTTATGTGGTAAATTACTGCAATATGTGACATAATGTTGTGCTATTTAATTGGTGTGAAATTAATTAAGATCAGCAAGAAACAAGTCACTTCTTTGGACGTACAAGATTGGCTCTATTGTTTGTACTAATGAGCCTATTTTTCTACAATTGGTACAGTATTGGCTAAGTTTTACTTAGAAGGTAGTATCATTATCATCATTAACTCGTAGACCTCCACTGCTGAATATAGGGGTCCCAAAAACGACCAGCGCCACGAATAGCGATCCTGGGCCGTCTCCTCCATCCATCGACTCCCTACAACCGCTACAATGTCGTCGGTCCATCGAGTGAATTCGAGTCTTCCACTGGTCTTCCCACACTCCGTTTCGCATTGCATCGTAAAAGGTAGTAGGTATACCTACTACCTTCCACGATTCGCATTGCAATGCGAAATGAGATCTCAGGTACTTTTTAAGAGTCTTATCAGTTTGTAAGAGATAACTATTGAAAAGGTAGCGGTGTAGGTACTTAATCAACATCCATACATTCAAAGAGAAATTACAACCTATACCTACTTATAGCAAAATAGCTGTAGGTAGTGTTATCGTGAAACTTCGAGTACATCAAGTTTTCGAGATTTCCATTGTTAGAAAAGTTCTCGGTATTACTTTCAATTAAATTTCCTGGTGGTAGAGACGCATAAACGAAAAAAAATTACCTTACGGCTGGTTTCTTTAAAAAAACTCCTGTTGGATTTAGCTCTGACAAACTTTAACTATAGGTATTATATCTCTTCAAATTCCTTATTAAGTTTCACCTTCGAATATTTGAAAGCATTCTGGTTATTAAATATTTCGTTGTCCAAACCTGCAGGAATTTAGGCCAACTAGGTCCTACCAGTATTTTAGTACGTTTCCGAAACTATTTACCTAGTTAGCATAATATCAAGATTGGGGGAAAATATGCCAACGTTTTATGTCACTTATTGGCTAATTCCAACAGATTTGCAAATTATTAGGTACTGACTACAACAGTGTGAAAATGTTTTGCTTCGCCACATCGATTTTCTCTCACATGATTTGCATGTTTTTCTTGTACATACTTTCGATATTTCCCGTGTCATTTATTGCACAGTAGCTTAGTTAACCGTTTTTGCATTTTGTGTGCAATACTCATTAGTACCTATAATAGTAATATAGCCGAAAGAAAGATGCAGCTGGTCTTCAAAACATATAGTGCTGCACTCATAGAGTAAAAATACGCTGCTGTCACAGGCTGCACTAATAAACGCACTCAAAAGAACAGGCATAAGATCAAAATCAATTTTACGATACCACAAAAAGATCTTTCTGAACACAACAAAGTCAGCATAGAATGGACAGAGAGTCGATCCTGTCCAGGTAACATAAAAGCGGACAGACTAGCAAGACAAACCCCAACAAAAGAGGATATTAGACACTCAAATCCCCAGAGCAGAAGCCAAAAATAGACTTAAACTAAGCTCAGAACAATAATACTAAAAACTATAGGAGCGTCGAACAGATTGCAAGCATATCAAATCAATAATCCCCTCTATACATAGGAAACCACAAACACCATGCGCAAGCTGCGAGGACCTATGCACGATGTTGGGTGGATATCATCACAGGTCACTGCGAACTGAACCATCATATTTTCAATACTGCAGCCAAAGCCTTTGTCGTGGCTGCTTTCAGGAAGATGAGATTGTGGAACACGTTGTGGTACACTGCACGGCCACCGAAGAATTCCCCAAACCTATCAATATATTTTAATAGATATGATTATTCAAAAGTCGGGCCATACCGTAGACATTTCTAGTTTTGGTCACTTTTGAGCATGTAAGTAAAAATGTATGTCAAAACAATCACACAATGTAAGATAACAATAAGTCATGCAATCGCGTGTCGAGAAACACCATGACAACACTAGATAACGCGAATTCACATAATGCCTAGATAAGGCGTAATACATTGATAATTTGAATTTATTGCTTTGACCCTCGGCAATTGACTGAGCTTTAGGATAAACACTAGAGACACAGGCAAATATTTCAGACAGCACATAGGCACATTAGGCACAGACAAAAGGTACATACTGAAACACAGCCGAAATATCAACATAACATTAAAACCTTTGCTCCGATTTTCACCATACACACGAAAAATATAAGCTAGGTAGGTTATATAAAAAACGGATTTGTTGCGAAATCGGGGCAATAGCTTCGGCTCTAGATTATGTCTCGCCCTTCGTATATCAGTTATCTAGTACATATACATAACAAAAGCTCTGCTTTGTTCGCGGGCTAGATGATGCTATGTAAATTATCGGCATTATTTATTATAAATTTGTCCTTGGAATGTATTTAAACCTTAAGTCTTCAAGGAATTCACTCAAAATTGCCATCCAGCAAAAAAAAAACCTAAATTGCAAGTCCAACCTTGCAAACTAAAGCGCATCAAAAAACTCTTAGAGCCATCCATAATACATATAATTCAGCGATTAAGTATGTATTGTCTATACAGTCTAAAGTTGCGCGGCATTAACGCACCTAAATCGTAGGTGTTTACGGAAAATTAAGAGTGTATGTACGTATAGGTATTTTAATAAAATAATTTAATATTAGGATACCTGAATTTTCTAGATCTAAATAATTGTTTTCTCTCAATTTTGATTATCGATATTTGTTATTGATATTTCTTGTTTTTTTATCGTCTTTCTTGCGTGTTCTTAAAGTTAATTTTATCTTGTTCAGGATAACATTAATAATGTTCATAATGTTTAGGCAATGTATCGTAACAAATAAAAAAAATCATTACATTTCATTTTCTAAAGCCTTTTGCAATACCTAATTCTAGTTAACTGTTTAATTTAACTTCGACTAAGCAAAAATGTTGTAAATCCGCGCATTATTTTAGACTGTATAGACTTTACTTTTATCTACATCAGGTAATTTGAATAAATACCAGGAAATTTTCGTCAAATCCTTCAAGCAAATTGTGTTTGTGCCTGTACGTTCTTTTGTCTTGTGAACACGCATCAAGATCTTGCATTTTTCGTCTCACTTCAGCTGAGACCGAGCTTGGTGCATAGCGGCAGCCGCTATAATGACGGAAAAACGGATGCTGCTAAAAGCATCAGTCACTTTGTAACCACAGATTTCTAGAACTCAGTGTTTGTGACGAAAATTCCGACACGATTCCGACAGTGAAGACTGAGAAGTCTAAGAAGATAATATAAAAGTAAAAAGCTTTTCGAACTCTACATGCATAAAAGATTGGAAAACAGTTCAGTATCTTTCATTTCTACAATATTTTTGGAGGCCTGGCCTATTAGGATTATTTAAAGGAAATACAAAGAACCGACATCATAACTTGATTGTTTTGAAAAAATTGATAACTGACTACAACTTCCTTAATATTTACACTGTTTTTTTAAGTTTTGCGCAACAAATACTCGTGTTCTTGGGAATATAATTTTCAAGGCACCATTTCGGGATCATTTGCCTATATAATAGCAAAAAAATCAACAAAATCGGTTCACAATAGCCGAAAAATTTCTAAATAAATAAAAAAAATACAGATAGATACACCATAAAAGATTACGCACTATTTTATTAGCACTTTCTGGATTTTTGTTATCTATTTTAAGGATTCTACGTGACGATTCTGCGACGATACCATATTAAAGCAATTAGTTAGCAAAATCGGGCCCCAGGGGCCATAGGGGCCCAACAATGGCTACAACGATACTAAAAGCATTACTATAAATTGGTACCCACACTAGAGATGCATAGTGGACTTTTTCTGAGACCGGGTTTCTGACTTCTGACTTATAATTAATAAGAACTGGTAGTTTTTATTTTGATTTCATTTAAATGAACCTACTTATTTATGTTTACACTTAAAAAAGTATTTAATTTTTTTGTTATTAATAAGGTTATTATTATATACCATTTACTAGCGTGGTGACAGTGCCTTGTTTAGGGAATGCACGTACTTATTGTTTGCGGATGAGGTGAGAAGGGAGATGTTTTTTGGTCTCACTAGTCTTAGCAGTTGCCATATTCAGTGAATTCTTTTAATAAAAAGTTTGGGAACCATGTGGTGTTATTAGTTTAGCTTGGCACCACCAACAAACTCTATATTCTTGTATATATGGTAATTAACTGGAGAAAGCCATTAAGAACTACTTTTCTCTGCGGAAGGTAAACAAACTAATATAACTACGTTCTGTAAAATTGTAAGTATGTAGGTATGTACCTAATTAACTCATAAATACATAATAATTATCTCTTCTACTCAATATTTAACTATGAAACTTGCATTTTAATACGGGCTTTGCAAGATGAAAACTATTGCAAGTAACACTTAATGCAACTATGTAATAAATAATGCAGTGTGAAAGAGCAATTTTCTAAAATAAGTATTTACAGTAATATTATTATTTTAGTTGAAATAAGCAGTAACGTTAAGTGGTGATCGTTTTGGTTTAGCGCGAAATCCTAATTTTTATTTTGTTTCTTATTTTTGTTTTTAAAATCTCTTATCACATGCTCCGAAAATACCAGTGATTCGAAGTGATTTTTTTCATAAGTTTATTTAACATGGTTTACTATTTGCGACTATTCGTGGCGTCGTCGTTTGAGGGAGGCCTATGTTCAGTAGTGGACGTATACGGACTGATGATAATGACTACGACAGGAGTTAGATTGAATATTAGGAACCACCTTTAGTAGGTAACCGTAACAAATCACACGCCAAATGTCAAACAAGAGATTTTTATTTCTTTTGAACAATAAGCCCTGACCTTTCTTTGAGATTGCAAAATGGTTCTGCTTCAGTTGTCTTCATTGTTCGTCAACGTCACTAATATTATAATACGAAAGTGGGTTTGTTCGAATTTAGGTACTTAGGGACTTATAATGATAAAGCATTGTTAAAAAAAACTGGATTATGAGGTGATATAGGAGGCATGTAATGTAGGTACCGACACTGCAATTATAAACAAGCTGGGCATTATCCCGAATAATTCCGATGAAATTTGGAATACAATTTGAAAATAGAATAGAATAGAAATATTTATTTGTATACTATAATTTAACATTGCTTATAACTAATATCAAATTTAAAGAAACACAAAAATGTCACCGGGCACTTGTACCATAGCAGCGCTCGTTTTCAGCGGTACCAGAGTGCTAAATACAGCACTAGTCGCAAAACCAATCACATAGTTAGCTTTATACAAAATAATAAACAAATCGTACACTTATAGCTTAACTATAGTTTTTAAGTTAAAGATACACACGAATTACGCTTTTTTACAAATAGAACCCACATAGTATCTAGTTTTAGTTAAAATTATGTACTTTTCCTGGTTTATACATAAACGAAATAGCGATCGAAGATGAAGTGATTTGCGCTGGTGCGCTCTACCTCGAAACAGTATAAATTAGATACACCTGCTATGCGATTAAGTACCCAAAAACCCCCCATCATATAATTGACATTAGAAAGCCGCCGTTTCAATAGCCTTCATACTACAATTGCAAATTACGAAGGCCATTCAAAGGGCTTTCTAATGTCATTAAAGGATGGGTGGGTTATTATTAAAATTATTTAAAAAAAAAATTGTTTATTGCATAAAAAGTACATGACACTTATTTAGGGCTATCATTACCAATATAAGCTATTCTTAATATAACTTGTAGTTTGGTAGTGAGTGCCTTCCCTTACAGTAATTACTAATAGTTATTGTTATTATATTCCTCAGAAAGGGAAATTGACAACATAAATTTATTATTAATATTTAATTTGTTAGTTTATACTTTAAAGAACGCACTTAAAATCATAACGTAATAATATCAAAATCATAAAGATATTCATAGTTAAATGTGAATTCAAAACAATGATACCAGCAAGTACGTATTTATCCAAACACAAGGTTAAAATGTAAGTGACAATTTTGAAATATTTTGTCTTTGGCATTGTTTGAGACCACAATACGCCTTGCTAAGAGATGACACAGATGACTTAATACTTTGTATGTAAATACACTATGCTCCATCCACGCAATTATTTTCAAATGAAATCAAAATATTTTGTTGCAACCGCATTGTACAAAAGTTATTATAATACGAGTATATATTTTTTTCAGTCTCAAATATAGACCCGTCTAGAGCACAGTAGGTATAAGTACTTCCAATTAGTACTTGAATAAGTTAAGTTGAGCTAGGCGACTAATGATACCTACATACCGGGGGGCGGTCAGCAGCAACTTCTGCAGAACAATTATACCACAGAAGTACATAATGTATATTGTGGTTGCTAAGCGAGGAAACAATCGTAAATTACTGAGAATTTATTAGAAAACTCATGCAATTTCGATTAGTTACAGAAATAAAAATGTCAAAATGACTGCCGTCCTTAATTCTGAAATTCCATGAAAAAAAAATCTAACAAATTGTTTTGGCTATACTAGCAATAGCCGTATTGCTATTTTACTTTTTGATGTTCACTCCCAACGCGCCGCCCCTGGAGGAATTTGTGTCGTGGGCCATAGGGGGCTAGACTAATTCAATCGGTTCTTGGAATTTTCTTTATGTGCAGTTAAGTACTATAAAAAGAAAAAAAAATTGTTTACCGTATGATAGACAACCTGGGCAAGGCACAAACCTGGGCAAAGTCCTCCCTTTTGCCCAGTAGCGGACACATTTTGTAGATTGTATGTTGTAGTCGTACACACTTAGGCAATTTTTTTATACTTATTACATAAATTGCAACAAAATATAATATACGTTATACTAGAAACTACATCATCAACATCCATTATCACTTACGATCTCCATCAGCTAAAATGACTCTACTTTCTGCGATTACTCGGCATAATTTTGTACTTTCCTTGTAATTAGTAATTTACAATAGTACTCTATGTAAATTACTATATATATGAGTGCTTTGTAACGTGAAAGTTCTTGACAAATTATGTTTTACTTAATTTATCGTAATAAAACATGTTTGAAGATACGTCTCTACCAGTCGTTTGGTGGTCACTAGTTTTAGTTGAAATAAATAGGCAAAGATTGGACCGCCATTAACTTTGTAACAGCCTTTAACATGTAGATTTTGAAATAGCGAATTTACGACCCTGTAAATGTTCTTATGCATCCATCATGCACCTTTAATTTTACACAGCATTAGCTGCAAAGAGGTATATCCATGTCAACTAGCATAATTACCGACCGACCCAGTTATCGGTAGGTAGACATAGACCTCATTTGTTTGTATATCAGACTATCTTCTTATATATAAAATTTCCATGTCACAATGTTAGTTACCGTACTCCTCCGAAACGGCTTTACCGATTTTTACCAAATTTTATATGCATATTCAGTAGGTCTGAGAATCGGCTACTATCTATTTTCCATACCCCTAAGTGATAAGGGTTGAAGGCAAAACAACGTTTGGCGGGTCAGCTAGTATTTTTATATTATTATATCAGACATAAAAATACATTTTAAAAATAACATAGTAACTTACAGTACAATAAAAACAATTCCACAATTTTTTTTAAGGGAGACTTTTACAGCTGCGAAAATGTCTCGACTCTGCATAAATGCGTTACCACGCAGGAGTAGGTAGATAGTATAGACTTTTAAAACGAGATCGCTTTCAGGGATTCAACAACTACTATTGCGGCATAATAATGGATTAGGGATTCCACAACGTCTCCGGCAAAATGAAGAATGGTGCAAAAGACAATTGTTTGGTTCATAAAACAAGAGCTAAACAAATTAGGATCTTATTCGTTTGCTACCATAGCATTCAAGAGTGCCTAGCTCAAATTGAGTTAGAATTGAATGTGTTTTTGGAACTGCAACAACAATAGAGAATAGAGGACTGTAGCTGAAATGCCTGAGCAACTTTCTTAGTGCAATACTTCCGACCCAGTACCAATCCAACATGTTGAGCGTGAAAGTGTATAATTAGTTGTTTGGATCTAAATACAATGGAACTTCATGCTATGTGGCCGCTTACGTAAACATTGCTACAGTTTGCTAGCGCTTTGCATACTCGTCTATTGCGAATGGGAATGCAACAGTTTGGAAGATTGATAGCGTTGTTAGGTACAAACAGATACAAATAAGTGTCCAAGATCGTCTGCGATACTAACGAACGATAGATAAGATCTAATGATTGATCATTTCGAGAACACTAGAGTCAAGCGACATTATTCTAAATGTTCTAAGCCATAAATTTCAATTAGGAAAAGTTGCTATTCAAATTAACTATCTATTTAAGGAAACTTTATCGACCCTTGCTGATCCTTTTAAATGGTCTAAGACTCGTAATGATTATCAATTTACACAGAAGACTCTACAATTCTACAACGATAACAAAATGAACTCCTATAACCTATTGCTGGTAATCGTAAAATGAGAAAATCTAAACGTTTTTAGAAGATAAAAACTGTTGAAAATTTGGGGACAACTGAATGTGATTTTTTCATAGATTTTTTAGAAAATGTAACGTCTGACAGGTCAGTTATTACTATTAAATTTTAGTGGTCAAATAATCATCAAAAACTACAAAGCATAGGCACGCACCTACCTACATGTATAATTACACTTATCTAAGAATGCTAAATTCAAGTCTGCGTTCTGCAAACAAAACGGTGATAAATAAACCATAGATCCTATACAAAACCAATCCTTTATCTCAACAGCAGCTTCCGAAAACTTAGAAGGCGTCGTGCGAACCATTGTACAACGTGTCGAGGCTACTTCATTTACTCGAACACAATAGTGCAAAATACTAGATATTTCATGCGAATATTAGGTTTAATTATAGGAGGTAGATAGTACACAAAGAACTAAGCAGTACAACTTTTGACTTTCGCTAGCACCGCCTGGTTCAAAGGGTTTTAAAATATGCCTCTACATTATGGAACAACGGCAGTGGGTAGGAATATGGTTCCTGTCAATATTATCAAATTTAACAATTGATTGTGAAAAACCCAGCTGTGTATGTATTCGTTCAACTGTTAATTAAGTATTGGTTACATGTCAGATAAATTAAGATTCACGATTGTACCTAGAAAGCTTTGTCAAAACTCATTCGTAGCTTACGTTTTTGTCTTGTGGAATTGGAATATATGTATATCTTAGTATAATATGTGGCCTATTGAATCTTAAAGATGTTATGTTTTCGTTGTTTCAGGAACATTCAAGGCAACTGTTAGATCACCTATCGGAGTCAGAAAAGTTATTCTTATTAGGTGCCAATCCTCATGGTAAGTCAAGTTATAATAAAATCACGATAGCACCATATCATTTACCGGGATTTAGTAAAAATTGATTTTAGTGTTCTTAATTATGATAATATCATCATCGATTAATTTGCTAGAGACAGTTAGTTGTTTTATCATAATAATGTAGGTCAATAACCCAAAACTTACCTAACAAATGAGACAACGATGATCTTAATTTTAGGACAGCCAAATGGTCATCTTCGAATAAATTATCATATAAATTTATATTATGAAACTGTAGTGATACGGAAGCAAGGTTGAATATTTAGAGTTTTTTCATTGCTATCTAGAGCACAGTTTTACAATATAACATGCTTACATATTTTGCCACTGCTGCACTGGTTTAGTGGTGATAAAAATATAACAGAAGTCAAATCTTGGAGAAAAAAAATCGTGGTACCAGGCAGTTGAATACTTAGGTATTCAACTGCCTGGTACCACGATTTTTTTAAAAAGAAAAAATCGTGATTTTTTTTCTCCAAGATTTCTATTTGACTTCTGTTAAAAAAAGCGTGGTACCAGGCAGTTGAATACTTAGGTATTCAACTGCCTGGTCCCACGATTTTTTTCTCCAAGATTTCTATTTAATTATTTTTAGTACAAAAATTCTGATACCATGATCTTTTTTTTCATACAAAGATCATCGCCATCATTAAGATCATTAGATAGATCATTTATTCAATATAATATACGTTTCAATACTCAATAAGCAATTAGTATATATATAAGACCTTTCTAATATTTCAGAAGCCCAATTCGAGATAGCACATCTGAACCATCACAAGCGCCGCAAGCGCTCCTTACTCTACGACGATCAGGATCTAGTCGGGTTAAAGAAGCATCTACACATCCAGCAAACCCCTAAGAGTCTGTTAGACCCCCAGTTCCTATTGTTGAGGCGGCGAGAAAATACTACAGAAGCGGTAGACCACAATGATGAGATAGATAGGTGTTATTATAGAAGCGAGCATGCGGCTTTGTATGCTTGTGGTGATTTGGTAAGTGATAAACCAAAGTCTAGTAGACCCTTAGATAATACCACAAATAATGTAAGTTATCCTATTTCAGAGAGGAGTAGTCAAATCAAACGATAGTTACTATTACATTCATCCATTGCCAGAAAGATTTCACAACGAAAATTCAAAACCTCACGTAATAGTCAAACGTAACCTTAACACAAAAGACGTAAGAACCTGTATTGAAAGACATGATGTCAAAGATGAACCAGAACCAATCAACAATTGGACCAAACACAGAAGAAAACGACACGCTGAAGTCTCTAGACCAAAGTTAGAAGATTTTAAACTAAGCATTGCACATAGGAACAATACTATAGGCGCGGTCATCGAAAAACTAGGTGTAAGCAACGTAAGACAGAAACGAGGTATCCTTCCAGCAGTTTTTGTTGAAACAGCAGTGTTTGTAGACAGAGATCTATACAAGCACATGACTACAAACTTCCCCAAAGACACTGAAAGAGAACTAGTAAGATTTGTACTAGCAATGATAAATGCTGTACAGCTGATATACCACGATCCCTCTTTGGGAAGGCCTGTCAACTTTATCTTGAAAAGATTGGAGATTTTGCACGAAGATCCAGCTAATTTGAAGAGACCGCATGATATAGATAGGTTTTTGAGCAACTTCTGTACATGGCAAAGGCTGGAGAACCCTCCAGGCGATAATGACCCGTTGCACTGGGATCATGCGCTGATTTTAACTGGGTTGGACCTGTATGTGGTGAATAAGAACGGAAAGGTCAGCAGTCAAGTGGTAGGTAAGTGAATTGACTCTTTAGTAACCTATAAGATACGTAAGCAAAACATTTTCGACCTTGAAGAAAAATTGTTATTTTAATCCAAGTTCTTTTTGGTAGGTATTTGATCTTTCATTTCGCATGATGAACACTTTTATCCGATAAAAAACGACACAACGATTCATTACATAAGCCATTATCAATGCAACGCTTTCGTCGGATCATCTCGTTAATGGATATTTAATGCTTTTGTTTGAACCATAATGGTATTACTGGCATCAATGCTTATCGAATCGTTAAGTAACTATTGCAGCTTCATCTTTGTTACTGTTACACTCGATTTATACTGTTGTTCTTTGGACATAGATCAGCAAAAAGTAGCTGATTTGCAACATAAGATTTCTAACACTGGGCAACTTATAGATCAATAAATGATCTATAAGTTTTAAGTCTAGTCTAGGTTAGATAGATATTCAAACCGTTCAATTATTTCAGCATTTACACAGTTTATTCTTTTTAATACAATAATTTATTCAATCAAAAACATTACATTTAGGCACACTTATTAAACGAGGAAACTTAAAGCTAGTACAATAATTAAAGGTATGTCTAATGAGATTGGCTACGGCCCCACACTAGGCTCATGGCCTAGTGTGGGGCCGTAGCCAATCGTGCCCTGGTGCCCACGTCACGGGGGCACCAGGGCACGATCGTCAAAAGATTGTTTTTCGAGGGTTTTACCTCGATATCTCAGACCTCGCAAAGATTTCTGCGAAGCGCAAGCAAGAAGGTTGCTTGTCAACTTATTTAGCAGTTTCTTTTTCTGAATTGATTTTGATCTTATCATTAGGCACCTACTAGGTGGGTATGTAGTGCTATAACTAATTTATAAAGTTCATTTCAGGACTCGCTCCAGTTGCCGGAATGTGTACTGTGACAAGCAGTTGCACAGTGAATGAAGGGAGACACTTTGAGAGCGTTTACGTGGTGGCGCACGAAATCGGACACAAGTAAGATAAATGTTTTTGTTCTCAAAGGGATTTTAGCTTAGGGCTAGATGATACTGTGTGAATTGTCCAGCATTATTTATTTATTTACATTATAAACTTTTTGCAGTCTAGGTATGCGGCACGACGGACCTCAAGCAGACAACGGCTGTGACCCCAGCGCTTACATCATGAGCCCCACTCTCGGTAGTGGTAAGATCACTTGGTCGCAGTGCAGCAAGAGCTATCTCCAGAAGTTTTTAGAGTAAGTCTGCACAATGTTTGTCAATCCTAACTCTTGAGGTTTGGATTTCGCTGCTGTAAATGTAAAAGAGCTGAAAAAAGAGGCTGACACGGCTTCTTTTGTAGAAATTTTCCTTCGGAATTCGTTGGGGGGTCATAATCATCATCAAGATGGCGGATGACAACGGCTCTGATACCCCGAAAACCAAAATTAAGACACCCAGTGACCCACCAACGAATCCCGAAGGCAAATTTCAACCAAAAAGAATCCCGTATCAAATCCTAATTTGACTGGGCTATTAGTATGACAATGGTATCGTCGCAGAATCGCAACCATATTTTTTTTTTTTTTGGTATTTTACCTTATATGAAAGAAACTACAGAAGGAGGCACGCACGTCAAAAGTATTGAGGTTGAAACCAATATAGAACTTTCTATCAATATCTTCGTAAAAATAGCACCGTACGCAACGTCTTCGGTCTGAAAACCAGCGCCGCTACTAGCTACGGCTTGTAGCGGCATAATGCTGAGACAGGTACCTTTTTGGCCCCTAACACCTTTCCTAGCTATTTTCTTTATGTATGTTTATGTTTCCTGTACTTTCCTTTATCTGTAATGTGTCGTATTATGTTAAGTGTTATGTGGCCAAATAAATATATTTCATTTCATTTCAACGCACTATCTGGAATTTATTTTATCTATGGATTCTGCGTGACGTTACCATTGTAATAGCTAACCAATTGTCTAGTAGAATTGGCCCCTGAATTTATTCACTACAAATTAGATGTTTTCTTGATAATGTAAGCTATATCGACAATCATTTGAGATTCTAGTTAAATGATCCATGATAAGAGAAATAATTTCGTTCCGGCCGTGGGGCCGTGGCCTACGAATATCGACCCCTCCAACTCAACCCGTGGATGTCGTAAGAGCCGACTAAGGGAACCTACCAGAAGAAGGGCATCAGCTATTTTTCAACACCAACACTGCGATTACCAGTCCGCCTGCCAAGCGTGGTGATTATGGTAAATCCCCCCTACATGGTAGACCATCAATGGACCTGATGACATCATAGCGGTCGCGGGGAGACGATGGATGGAGGCGGATCAGGACCGCTATTTGTGGCTTCATATGGGGGAGGCCTATGTCCAGCAGTGGACGTATATGGGCTGATGTGATGTGATGAAGATAAATAAGAGACCTAAAAGCACGAACATAAGTCAAAAACAATTTATACTAACACTTAAATTTTGTGACAGCACAATCCAATCAAGTTGTCTACTAGACCATGGCAACTCAGCAGGTCAATTAGACCACAGTGCGGAAGGAATTCTACCTGGAGAGAGATTCGACGCTGATCAACAATGTAAGCACTATTTTCTCTTTTCTATTAGACATTATACGGGAACGTCAGATGCGGCCATTATTATATTGTTATGACGACATTCGTGCGCCCTTGGGTCGAATTCTACTATATTAATCGCTTCACTATAAAAACAGCATCACCTCAGAATGACATATTTGGCATTTTACTTTTGATGTAATAAACTACAAATGGAGGGACGCGTGTCTAGTATCAAAGTTGAAACCTATCTATCAATCTCTCCGTGCAAATAGCACCGCACGCGCAGAACTATTTTTTACCTATGGACAATTATGCTACGATACCATTGTCATGGTGAACCGATTGGGTAGCAGAATTAGGCCTCAGAAACTCTACCGACACGCAGGTTAGTCACGTGATCACAAACTAAAGATGCGCGACTGTGAATGATTTCATTCGAATTATTCGACTTGACAAATCATTCGAACGATTCGACTGACTAGAGCAAATTAGTAACTAATTTGGTTAGTAATCGCGCGTCGTTCCGTTCGTTCGACTGCCCGAGTCGGCCTACATTTCATTCGTTATTCGACGTGGATTGGTCGGATTATGATCGTTCGACTAACAAAGTCGACTCGGAGCCATGAATGCCCCATTCGTAGAGGCATTAGTAATTACTAATTAGTAGTTGTCATTCGAATTTGAAGATTAGTATATTACTAATTTTCAAGTCGAATAAGGAAATTAGTAGTTGTCGATCATTCGAATAGTCAGATAATTCGCAGTCGCGCATCTTTATCACAAACTAGTCACCGAAAAAGTGAACCGTTTACCGCAAAGTTTCCCTAGAATTTTATTAGGATTCTTAATCATATATACACCATTTGAAAGATTGATTTCCGTTCTTTCGAATGACATAGACAGTTTTGAGACAGTTACAGTCTAACAGAAAAACGACGGTGGGCAGATCAGGCTTAACCTACCACGAGTTAACGATATCGTGAGTGCCTGATCAGGCCTTAAACGAGTCTACCGTAGGCGTTGGGCTTGATTAAAATAGAAAACTTTCAGGCATGTTAAAATACGGCCGCGGCAGCCGACACTCAGCGGGTCAAAGTCTAGAAGATGTTTGCAGGGACTTGCATTGCCAGAGAGAACGGTACACGTGGACTTCGCATCCAGCTCTGGAAGGGACAAAGTGTGGAGAAGACATGGTAAGTAGCAAAATAATCTACACAAGTAGACACCCAAAACTGTACCAACTCGATTGAACCCACAATAATTTAATACGTTAACAGTTATCACAAGCACAATACCTCAAGACGAAGGTCCGCCTGCGACGCAAAAGATTGCGGGTTCGATTCCCGCCTCAGGACAAATGTTTGTACTAACTACAGATATTAGTTCCGGGTGTTTTGTAAGTATAGAAAAATATTAATATTTATGTAACACATTAAGTATACCTGTTATCAAAAACACATTAAACAGCTAACTCTGCTTAGCTTGAAGTTAGATGATGTTGTCGCTGTGTAAATTTTTCATGATTATTTATGTATTTATTTAACTATCACACAATATTAGCACAATTTATCGGTACAGAGAATAAAGCTTCTTAAATCGAAGGAAAAAGTTGAATCTTTAGTCAATGCAGAATTAATAGATTTGCTTGTTAATACTGCAAGTGCAAGCCTTAGGTACTAAGACCAGAGCAATTTTCTTTTCTTGGAAAGCCGGCAGCGGTAAAATCATGGAATCTATCATCAATCAAGGTTTCCGCCGGCGGATACCTGATCGAAGAATCTAGGCTATGTAATCATGAAGACTTTCCACTTCAGTTCTAACAGATAAATTTCAATAATAGTCCATTTTCCAGTATTGCCGCGGTGGAGAATGCGTAGAACGAGAAGGTGGAATCACCATAGCAGGCCGCAACGCAGGAGGATCATGGACCAGATGGGGTCTATGGTCCGAATGTGCCTCTGCTTGTCTCCTCGACGATACCCTGGCGCCAGCGGCCGCGGGCGTCGCACTCGCCAACAGGAGATGTACCAGGGCACGGTAGGATTTTACTATTAGTCATAGCTCATTTTTATTTTGATGCCTGTACTTTTCTACTGCTGTTTCTAATTTCTACTCGTCCCTGTTTTCCACCACTAAATTCTAGTATTTCAAATGCATCATTGTTTTTCTAGGGCACGGAACTTAAGGACTTTTTACTAATTTCCATTCCACAGCGCAGTGTGAATCAAAAAACTAAATTGTGAAAAGAAATGGTTACTTAACGGCATTAAAATGTCACGCGGAAAAATAACTTTACCTACGCGATACAAAACAAGATTTTAAATCATGGTATGGAATATACGCGTGCAGGGATGATATAAGACTGGAAATAATGACATATTACAATAACAGTGTGCGCTAGTCGGCTGATGATGCATCAAAATTAAATTTATTTGTAATGAGATACTTACCGGCGGCTCAGGACCGCTATTTGTGGCGTCGTACGGGGGAGGCCTATGTCCAGCAGTGGACGTGTATGGGCTGATGATGATGATAATGAGATACTTACCTACCATGAGCATACAGATCCCTTAGTACTATCCAATCCTATCCAGCCACGGTTTTCTGGTAGAGATCACTCTTGAGCGATAAGAACGTCACTTGTCACTTGTTTTTTCAGTTGTTTTGTTTCTATCTTCAATTTAAGTGTACAATAAAGTATTTTATTTTCTTTCTATTCATGTTCAATTTTTTTTTATTTTCTTTACAGTAATAGCAACGGCAACTACTGTACCGGCCACGATAAGAAATACCAATCATGTCACGCGCAACAGGTAAATATCACAGATTTCTTTATCACCATAGAGACTTCTAGTGTAAAATATTTCCAACATTGCACAAATTTCTAAATAATTTTAACGCCCTTTTGATGTCCTTGCAGTGCAACAAAGTTCCTCGTATGACAGTCCGCGAGTTTGCCGATGAAATATGCTCACGAGCTCGCGACGTTGACCCTGATCTTATTGGCACTGGACTGCAAAGGATTGAGGCTGATGGTAAGAATATAAAAAACAGGCTAGCTTGTATAGTTTAAGACCCAATTTCTCTCTGATTTGATTCTTTTCAAAAAGAAGTTGATTATGTTCAAAAACATTTCATTCTTTTAAAAAAGAATTTGACACTTTTCAAAAAGAATCAATTCTCACATACATTCGGTGCGCGCTTTAGGTAGCATCCTTTGAAATCACGAATCTGTGTACAAAGCGCGGTGCTACGGTAGAGAGTCAAATTTAAAAAATCATTATTTCTAAGTCACTGTTCCTCCAACCAACTACAACCTGGGTCTCTTTAAGACGAGAGTGAATAGGTGTCTTCTACGAGTAGAACTTCTTGATATTTCTTCGGCCACATCGTCACTTAACATCAGTTGAGATGGTAGTCAAACTAAGGTACGAATATACACGATGATAATATGGCGTGTTTTACAAAATGATGAACTGACTTCAAATTCCCTTACTTTTACAATATTTTAAAATTTTGGAGGATAAATGCTAATCCCCTGGGGATAAAAATTTTATGGGACCCCTTCGGGATTATTTTCTATACAATAGTGAAAGAATTTTCAAAATCGGTCCATAATTGGCGGAGACATCGCGTAAAAAACATACAAAAAGTAAATAAACATGCAGACGATTGACGATCGACGAATTGATAGCCCCCTCTTTTTGAAGTCGGTTAAAACAAATATGCTATGTTTACTGGTTGATTTTACTTTTGATCGATGCACGCCTATGAAATATAGAAACGCCAAACTACAAAATACTATTATTTATTTAATTTAATAATGTGCTATTTGTGATTATGTTCGCTTGAATTTTTTTTTTCCTCGTCAAGAAGAAATACTTGGCATTTTAACCTCGCTAGAGCATATGTACATCACTATCATCTGTAATACATATATAAGTTGTATTGAATATATCAGTCATCTAGTACCCACAACACAAGCTCTGCATAGCTTGGGGCTCGATGATGCTGTGTGGATTGTCCAGATTTTTTTTATTATTATTTATTATACATGCTTATCGCCAGCATTTAATATTTACAGATGTAAGCAGCGCTTGTGCCGTATGGTGCGACACAAGAGGTGGTGGCTACAAGTCCCGAGGGTGGACTTTACCAGATGGAACTGCTTGCTCCAAAGTGTCTCCAATGTTCTGCATCTCTGGAGTTTGTCAGGTAACCACGCTACGTTTCTTCGTGTGATATTTATTACCTATATCTAGGGCAAATAGGTACACTTAATTTCTGTCCTGAAGCATCAACTCAAAAATTAGGCTTTTCGGCCTACACCATAGATCGCCACCAGCATCTGTCTGTGCTTTTTCTTCTACTAGATGACAAAAAAGTAAGTGAATAGAATCAGCGTTCTTTTAAGCGGGGCCATCGCATTCCAGAGAAGTGAGCAATTTATCAAGCCGTGGGGTCGCGGCGTACGAATATCGACCCCTCCAACTCAACCCGTGGATGTCGTAAAAGCCAACTTAGGGAACCTACCAGAGGAAGGGCAGCAGCTTCCTTCTGAGTATTTTTAAACACCAACACTGCGATCACCAATTCGCCTGCCAAGCGTGGTGATTATGGCAAATCCCCCCCTACATGGGATACCATCCATTCGATGGAACGACGACATCGTAGCGGTCGCAGGGAGTCGATGGATGGAGGCGGCTCAGGACCGCTATTTGTGGCGTCGTACGGGGGAGGCCTATGTCCAGCAGTGGACGTGTATGGGCTGATGATGATGATGATGATGATGAACAATTTATGAGACCGAGTTGTAAAAGTGTTTAGAACAGTTCGATTTCAACTTTCAGAAATTCACATGCTCATCCAACCCTGACGCAGAATTCTCCCTGAAACCATCTGATTGCGAATGGGAAGCTCTGCAACTGCAAACAGCCACACCACATACAACTTCGTAAGCATAATGTCCTCTGAAATCTAAGTGCATTGTTGTCAAAACCAAAGGATAGAAAGCGTTAATTTAGATGATTTTGGCTTAAGACAGTTGACGCTTTTCTGAGCCCTTGGTTCATTTGATGCACCTACTTCTGCTGGAATTTAATTATCATGGCAGTGGGAAAATATTCAACCGGACCGAATCAGATACCAGATTCTCTGGTTGAATTTTCGAAGACATACTAAAATATGTCTTGCATATAAAAACAAATTAAGATCTTCAACATCTTTCTTTTTCTTGAATAATGTTTGTAAAATATAAAGCGGCGAGAGCATAGAGTAAAAACACACTGCTGTTTTTATAGCCCGGCTACACGCTCAATCATTTGTGCAAACATTTATGCACAAACACAGTTTTCGCAAGCAAGATGGAGCGTGTGGCCGGGCTCATCTTGCTTGCGTGAATGCATGTTTGCACAAATGTTTGAGCGTGTAGCCGGGCTATTACTTACGGCGATACGTCTGAAAATTACCGCGAGCGCGATCTTTGAGCATAAATCTCTACGAAGTCTGAACCAGAGCCTATTTCCAGAACAAAGTCATCATGGCGAAGGGCAGTCGGCTCCCAATGGAAACCTACCAGCGGCTGCCACTATCACTGCATCACGCCAGGAGTCGGAGTCAGACTGGTCCGCTCCTCGTCCAAGTCTCTCACGTCCATACAACTGTGCCACCCAGACTCTTCTCGACACGACTTGGTGAGTAGAATGTTCCAGAAGAAAGTGGCATGGCAACTGGTAGTCTGAGCGGCAAACTGGCAGAATAAGTTGCAGATTCCACTAGACCGGAGCAGTTCGTAGAATTTTCCTACGAATAGAATCTTCAATACAATATCGAGATATGACCGACGGTATTTTGACACCACGTTATTAGATAATCTTCAACATTTACGCTTTGTTTTGGTAGAATGCGGCATTTAAACCAGTAGAAATAAAATATTTTTTACCAAAGCAAGATCTTTTGGCTAGTTTCTTAAGTATTAAGGAATGAAAAAACGCATTGTTAGTCTTACATATTCACTGGCATTTTCAATTCCAGGGTTGCACACAAAGAAAGTCTCCGTACCAATTCGCAACCATGGTCTGCAGCAAATACAAGGAGAGGGTCCGAAGACTATCCGGGCTGGGTATGCAGATATCTCCCGTACTTGGTAAGACCTTACAAAAGGATAGTTTGTCGATAAGAACCTGTGAAGTACAGTAGAAAAAAACATTATTGGCTTAACGTTTTTGTTATAATAGTGCGTAAGCTTCACACTGGGGATAATTTCTAAGAAATTTAATAAGATCCCAAAAAAGTTTCGACTTCGACGGGACTTGAACCCGCGTTTGAGGGTTGCGGTTTCAAGTGCCGTCGAACTCGAAAAATTTTTGGGATCTTATTAAATTTCTTAGAAATTATTGGATTAGTTGAAAAATTTACAGAACAGACATAAAAGAGAAAAAAAAAATCTTAGAAAAGTTGACTTGAAAGGTCCAAAATCAATCCCCAAATTAAATGTACCTGCACCTACCTGTAGAAAGCTTGACGAATTTCAATACCTACTAATATTTTTACTTTTTTTATCATCTTTTCTTACCTTCTGTCAAAATATATTTACTTTCTCTATGTACAAAATATATTTGCCCTTATTTTTGCATAAGTATTGCTTCATGTAAAATGTACCTGACTCTTTTCAGTTACCAAATGCATTAAAATTTAAAAAAAAAGACAATATATTTTTTTGTGTTGTATTAGGTTTTACTAAACAAAGGGAATCGTTATAACGATGTAAATATCTTCAATTTATATTTAGCTTTGGCCAATAGTACGGTCCAAATTTATTTTCAAGAGTTTGGACCGTACTATTGGCCAAAGCTAAATATAAATTGAAGATATTTACATCGTTATATCGATTCCCTTTGTTGAAAATAAAATAAGTAGACACAGCGCTCTCTGTTCAGCCAAGTCGAACAATTTTTGATGATTATAAAACCTTGTTGCTTTTCTATTTCAGAGGATCCAGACCGACCGTGCCGTATAGCATGCCAAGATGAGAGGGTTCCTCATAGGTTCTACTTGGTGAATGGACAAGAAGGATGGTTCCCACTAGGAACCTCTTGCGGGAAGAAGAATGCTTCTTACTGCGTTAGTGGAAAGTGTTTGGTGAGTGAAATATGAGGGGATAGGTTGAAATGAAGATAGATCAACATACCGTTTTATAACGAATACACACGGAGGTTTTCTCCAAAGCGAAGAAGAAGAATGTTAAGTCACCTAACTTCATCTTCCATCGTGTGCTTGCCCTAAAAACAGCGTTTTGTTTACAGACGAATAGACAAAAATTACATAGAATCGTCATCGAATGCGCCAAATATTTGAATTTTGTCCCTTCAACTTTAACAATGTAAGCACATTTTTGAAAATAAATATAAGATAGAAATTAAGGCAAGAAAATGTAATAGGTAGACATTTTCTAGCTTTATATTTATTGACAAAATCTTTCCATGCTATGAGGCTTTTTTATGAGGGTTCGTTTAGGCATACCAACGTACACAGAGGAAGCAACTTATAAACTAAACTATAAAATTTGATTTCAGGAGTTCGGTCCAGACAACACGCCGCTATCAGAATCTGTATTTACTCTCCCACTCCTAGGCAGATTCAGTTCAAGATCTTCACGCCACCGCCGCAGTTTACGGCACAACTCTAAAACTCCAATCAACTCTAAGTTACGGAGTAACTCTAAGTTACAGAGAAACTCTAAGTTACGAAGTAACTCTAACTTGCGTAGTAAAAGAAGTTTGCGACGTGACTCGATGCCTGTTAAAGCGACGCTGCATCCGCAGACGCTCAATGAGATTATTGCTGAGTTGAATCTTACACGTAAGTTGTTATTTCTAGGGATTTTGTTATTTGTGTCTGCTCGATTTCACCCGCGCTTATGCACGCGTGTCTCTGTATAAAAAGGCAACTTCGTACATTCCTTATGAATTTCATAATTTAAACTCAGCTCAGGCAAAATAGGACCTTATAGTTGAGACGATAAAACAGTTTATTAAAGACCCAATCATTTATGAAATATTTTTATTAATATTAATAGAATTGTGTGTAAAATGGATTTCGTGTCTGATATTAAGAGTTCTTTAGAATTAACCTTTTATTTTAAGCGTTTAAAAAACAGTATTTTTGTAGTGTCCAAAATAACACAAGTCTCATGATTCTTTTTTTCATTTCAGATAACATAAACGATCACGTGACCTACTACGACAGGATACCAGAAAACATAGAAGTGGACTTCAACAACCCTATCCATATTGCTCCTGAGGATACCTTCCTGAATAAACCCACTCGACCTACTTGGGACTGAATAACAGATCCATAACTGTACATACTTGCTCGGATCTCCAAGACATTTTTAACAAGGTAATGAAGGGATGAAACTTACCTATAAATTTTACGACAAAAAATAGGGAACGACGACTAAAACAAAAACTTCTACAACGCATAATTGCACATTTGAATTTGAAAACAAACGAAAGACGGAAATAAAGCCAAAAATAATTTCGAGTTCCTACAGTATGCTCCGTTGATAACAGTGATGTAAAAAATAAATAAATAATACTGGACAATCCACACAGCATCATCTAAGCTAAGCACCAACCCAAGTACCCAAGCTAAGCAGAGCTTTTGTTATGGCTACTAGATGACTGATATATACATATATATAATGCAATATACATATACCTATATAGATAGATATTAAAAAATTCTTGGATCTGAGTATATTGTCATAATAATTTATAGTGTGAGAAGGAACGCGTACGTATCAAAAGTTCAACCATTTTGTCGCTCGATCTCTCCACTGAGCCCAGAGTTCGGTGAGTCGATAAATCTCGTCTCAGCGACAAGAAGATCCATTTGATATCAGCGGTAGAGCCGTTGTAACAAATCCCATACAAAAAATGAAAGAGACATTGTCGAGACGATGCTATCGAGTACGTAGTGGACATTGCTGCAATCAATATAGCAAGTGAGAGTCTAATAATAGTTCCATTTTCAGCCACTTCATACAAACCTCGGTACCTCCAAACACGTCAAAGGTTTTAAATAGATTAGATGATATTTTCCAAGTAATTTCATTGGCTATGTCTAAATCAAGATCTTAGTGGCATTGACGATAATTTTTAAAGGCATTTTATAATGACTTCTCGTCTCTATAATATCTTGCATGTCTTCGAATGGTTAATAAAACACTTCAGTCACAGAATAGGCAAGCATTTTTGACTTCAATTTGTTTACTTACAACCAAGAGACTATTCTATTCCGACTTTTTGAAGTAGATTGTTTTTGCAGCATAACATTTTACTAGAAACTATGATGAACGCCAGTTTACTATGATATACATATATTATGTTAGTTTTAGGCATCGATCTAAATAAAATTCGGGAGATGGGGCACGTTCTCCCAGTGCTAGCTCAAAAAATGGCCTGTGTTTTGTTACAAGTAAACGCAGACACACGATATCCAAGTTCTTTAGTCTATAAATCAAACTAAAGTACGTCGTAGCAAGCACGCGTGGTACGAACGCTGACACTATGACTGAGGTGGTTGGACCTAATTGTCCAACCACCTCAGTCATAGTCAGACCCGGACGTAACTTGAGCCTTCCACTTACGAGAAACAAGTTCCCCATCTGCCCTTTTCTAGCTCGATGGTTTTAAGTACAGTTGCATTCATCGTTAGCTTACCCCGCCCGGGCAGGTGCCAAGTGCTCAGTTTTGATTTTACACATATTATTAAATATGTTGTTTTTTTTATTAAAACTGCTTGAAATCTTCTTTTTCGAATGATTCTAATTTTAAACCAGTTCCTTTTCATAGAAAATGAAAACAAACGTAACAGGGGGGCCAGCTAACAATGAACGCGACTGTACATTATATTCTTCTATTCTATATCTTATAAATATGGCCAGGAGGCTTGTAAATAAGTTCAATGTAATGATAAGATTGCAGACTGCAATGTTGTGATTTAGTATTTATTTAGTGAATTTTATACCAATGTTATTTGTTAGGTAAGTTGTAAATTAAAATTGAGATATTTTTATGAACATATGTATGTATTTTCATTCACACATTCAAGGCACTCTATAATTATATCAACATTTCCATGAAATATTTTTAAGGCACACTTAAAGTTATTCATAATTTTGATTTCAACATTGTATCCTGAAGTTGGTCAACATACAATAGCATCCTGAAGTTGGTCAACATTGTTTGTATAAATTAAACCACATAGTAATAATGTAAATCTCAAGGCTTAAATAAATGAGGTAAGAAAAGAATAACCTTTTCAATGATGCATGGAGCTCGTTGCATTTTTGAAGGCGGCTAGGAGCTTTGGTGGATCCGTAAGGAACCATTGCCAAGTCTTTCTCAGGCACAGCTTGTCTCCATTCTGAAAATTCATAAAGCTTATTTTAATTTCTACAGATATAAATTTATCACGACATTCTTTTCGAAATTATATTCTATGCAGTCCATCCAGTTGACACTCGTGGAGATAACGGTGACTGAACCCGCAGAATAGCCATTTCTTTTGTATAGGACTAGCTGACCCGCCCGCGGCTACGCCCGCGTGGACTAAGAAGAATATCCCACCATGCATTGTTTTGTAATACATATCTAAGGCAGCGTTTTCTACAAAAGCGACTTTATTATTTCCAAAACTTCAAACAGTATGCTGAGTGTGAACTGCCATACTGTTTACTACAAAGTTGCGTAAAGTTATTTTCTATGGAATTCCTATTTTTAAAACTTCCCGCTTGGAGCGCTGTTCAGGAATTCCATAGAAAATAACGTTACCCAAACTTTGTAGTAAACAGTATGGCAGTTCACACTCAGCATACAGTTGTCGTTTAGGTACGATAGATGAGTTAAATGGATTTAATAAAAAAATCAAACCGATTGAAATGTATAAAAATTACACCTGTACTTTTATCGCATCGATCGTTAGGGTCAATTATAAGGATGAAATCTCTCTAACAAACTTGATAAATTATATGAAAGGAAAACCATGAAATCTTTCATTATTTACAAAATAATATTAATAATTAATGAATGTAAAATAATTAATAATAAATAACGTCAAAATGTGAGTAATTATGTAATCTCTCTATAGTAATCTTATTAATAATCTGATTTCATTGTTTTCCTTTCATTTATTTTATTATTTATTTTAAGTTTGTTAGAGAGATTTCATCCTTATAACTGACCCTAAAGATCGATAAAATAAAAGTACAGGTGTAATTTTTACAGATGTTAGTCGGTTCGCTTACCGGGTGTGCCAAACGAATTTGCGAAAATCTTTGAAATCAAATTTCAT
The DNA here is from genome assembly GCA_947859395.1 of Eupithecia insigniata. Lineage (NCBI taxonomy): Eukaryota > Metazoa > Arthropoda > Insecta > Lepidoptera > Geometridae > Eupithecia > Eupithecia insigniata. Next base: position 3,814,256 of record OX402009.1, on the reverse strand, counting down.
TCTTTTAAAAAATAAAGGCATGTTTTCTTTGAGTAAAATTTTCTATCTACAGTATTAAGAGTAATTTCCCTTCAGGTGGTATTACAATATTCCACCCTGTATATAGATAGATTTATTTTACTTTACCTTGACAGAAGTAAAAAGAGAGCTAGCGTCGATCACTTGTTTGTCTATAACAGCCATTTCGTGCTCAAGGGAGTGGCTCAAAGCCACCACAGTTCGGTCCCAGCAGTTCGGGTGCTTCGTACAGCCATCGAAGATGTGCTCGGATAGGGGCTTTGAAGATTTTTTCCTGAAATAAGAAAATTCTTTATTAGACTTGATTTAGGATCCATTTTGAAAATTATTTCACTATTGTATAGAAAATGATCCCGAGGTGGTATTGAATGAGGTGGTATTGAATGAATTGTATCCCCTAGTATTTATCCCGTAAAACTTAAAAACAGTGTAATAGTAAGAGAATTTGAAGTCAGTTTATCGTTTTTTAAAACACGCCAAATTATTAAACAATAATTTTCAAAGATCTATTAGTAGAGAATCTAATAGGTAGCTTATTTAATGCGTCTGTAATAATTGTGTTTTATTTTAAGAGAAAACAAGATTACTACACAGGCATTTAAAAGTAGCTCAGTAGTTATCAGAAACACAACAAAGGGTTCATTTTGTTTAACGTAATAATAGGAAAAATAGGTTAGACAATAACGCTACTGATTCTTGTGCAGACAGTGCCATCTTGTTTTTTTTAAGCAACTCTCGCTCACACACACTCCCAAAAAATATATATAAGGACATCCGAGCAAAAAAGAGCATTTGCTAACAATCAAGGACCGAGGGGTAGTCACCCCTCGAGTTGAAGCCAGGGCAAAGAGGCCTCCTTCCTTGCCCCTAACAAGGGCCGGAAAGAAGTTCTTGTAGTACTTACAGCTCTATTATAAACTGTTCTTTCGTCTTTAATCCATCATCGGCGCTTTTTGACAACTCTTTCACATCCGCCTGCATATCGTTATAGAGTCTCACGAAGACAGTTTCGTCACTAGGTGGCGCGCCGAGGAGTTTGAACATGGTGTTTAGCAGTTCGTTTGCTGTTTCCAGTTTCTGTTCGCATGATTCCTGGTCGGCGCAGATTTCAGCCATGGATTGCTATAAAAACAGACAAACGCATATTTCAGGTAAAATTTTATTAATTCAAGTGGAAAGTTAAGCTAGCGACACGAGAAAAATAAATATTAATAAAAAACAAATCAATATACTCCTAAACGACAATGATTCGAAGTTTGTTTTGGTATGGATTCATAGAAAATGCTTACAATAATCGCCAAACTAATCTGCTTGCTAAATTACTGGTCATCATCATCATCATATTACACCATCACAAACGTCCACTGCTGGACATAAGCCTCTCCCATACGACGCCACAAATAGCGGTCTTAAGTCGCCTCTATCCACCAACTCCTTGCGATTGCTAAGATGTCGTCGATCTATCGAGCAGATGTAGATGATCTCCCAACACACCGTTTCGCATTTCATCGTGGCCGCCACTCGAGAACCTTTACTGCGCAGCGTTTATCAGTTCTGCGAGCTACATGACCTTCCCACTGCCACTTCAGCAAATGACTGGTGCAACGCAGAAATTACATAAAATTTGATTTTTCTTTGAATCTGGCTCTGCTAGCATCAGCATTTCACCTTAAATAAATCAGTTATTCTGTGTTTAAAGCTCGCACTGACCCATTTGAGCTGGCTTGGAACGACATCTAAGCCTGCATCAAGATCAAACTCAACATTAGTCAACGTTAGTCCACAGCTAAATAAAGGGGGATATATTATGGGGAGGCCATATGAGCGCCATAGCGTTCTGTCTTCAGCTACCGCATCCAGCATCTGTCAGCAGTCTTCAGGTTGTCATCCCACCTAGGGTCATATCTGCTAAAGGACTATGTCAATGGTATCGTGACAGAATGACACATTTTGGATTCTACCTTCGATGAAAGACACTACAGATGGAGGGACGCGCGTCCAAATTGTCAAGGTTGAAACATTCTATAAATATCTCTGTACAAATAGCACTGCACGAACTATCTAGATCTGCTAAAAGACTATGACAAATGTATCGTCACAGAATGACACATTTTGGATTCTACCTTCGATGAAAGAAACCACAGACAGAGAGACGCGCGTCCAAATTGTCAAGGTTGCAACTATTCTACCAATATTTCCGTGAAAATAGCACCGCACGCAGTATCTAGAGTTATTTTCATCTAACGATTCTACGTGGCTTTCGTTCTACGACGATACCATTGTCACAGATGATCACTACATAGTATAAAACAAAGTCGCTTCCCGCTGTCTTACTGTCCCTATGTATGCTTAGATCTTTAAAATTACGCAACGGATTTTGATGCGTTTTTTTTATGTATAACTAGCTGCTGCCCGCACCTTCGCCCGCATTTTATCGGGATAAACATAGCCTTTATGTTGTTTCAGGATCCCAACTATACCCATACCAAATTTCACCCTAATCGGTTCAGTAGTTTATGCGTGAAAGAGTAACAAATACCCATTATAACATCCATCCTTACAAACTTTGACATTTATAATATTAATAGTAGGATTTAGTATCAGCATTGCACCCGTACGAAGTCGGGGCGGGTCACTAGTATAATACTATACTAGCCATTGTCATAGTAAAATGATTGGTTTGCTGACTTGAACCCCTGAAGGGCGTCCTTCACTACGTTTACGAAAACGTTTGCTATTGCGACTTACGATTCTCTTGCTGACAGAATTGCTGGCAGCAACGACATGTTGCATCAACTGAGTGGCAAACTGCAGGAAATCCTCGAAAGTCCTCAACTCATGTCTCAGGCAGGTGTAGAGTAGGCGGTCGAGAGAGTACGCCTGTTGCCATATGTCGCATAGGTGAGTCAGTGAGCTCAGCGTTTTTCTGGGGAAAAGGGTCTAATTATCACACTATATAAAACCAGAAATAAAATCACGTTATTACTATTCTATAGGTATACAAAATGCTATCCATTTATGCCATGCCGTGCCATAAATGCTGTCTGGCAGTCACAGCATTTATGGCATGGCATGTCACAAAAAATAGGATAATTAATAGAGCCAGATAAATGATCTACAAACACAGGGATTCCCGTGAAATCATCAATACATCAGAAACATATGCATGTAACAAGTTATTAATTGAAAATTACAAAAAGCCTGACTCAGTTCTCGGTTTATCACTTTTTTTGTAAAATGAGAGGGCATAGGGTAGGCCTACAAAATGTAACTACAAACCATAGATAAGTGTAGACGAATATTTTGATATCTCATTTATCAAAATCACTTTGCACTCATATTGAGTAATTTGTGTTTTTCAGACAAACGATACGTTTTATCATAAAAATAGATCTTAACTTAAATTGTATATCATGCAATTATCTATAAAAATTCTCTACACTTTTTTCTAAGAGTCACCGTTTCTGACATATCGTCAGAATTCAATAATTTTATTGCTTTAGGCTTACAACATAAGCACTTAGAGAAGTCAAATTCCATACAACTAATTATTAATCAAATAAGTAATAAAGACATAAAAGTCTTTATTGACAAAGAAAATAACAATCAAATAATATAAAGAAATTAGTATTTACAATTGAAACAATTGAGCTAACTGCAGACTGTTGCAAACAATCTACAGATAGCTCAACTGGTCCATATCAATACCAGTCGGAAGCATCTTCAAGACGCTGGCTGCATTGCCCCGCTGTATGGCAATGCTAATGCGCTGCGCCAGATACTTACCAGCTCTCGGGTCACGCGTCGCTTCGACCAGGCGCTCAGATAATTTTTAGTAATAAGGTGATATTGATTTTCTCTTCACTTACACCTTTTGTCAATTAGTGAAGGAAGTGAAAAAAAACAGCATTAATTATGCATGAAACTCCAAGCGTTTTTTTTTTCTTCTAGTAAAGAGTGTCCACCAAACAAAAAGAAACACTCGAAAAACATACCCACGCTTTGGCGGTAAAAAGGGGCCTTGGTGTTGCCAGTAAAATATGTAAGTCAACTTACTGTCTAAAATAAACAGCTGAAGCTGCGGCAGTATTCACAGCGAGGTTGCTGCGACCTTGCACAAGCTCTTCTACCGCATTATGTATCTGCTGCCTTAGAATATTCTCCTCTTGTTCTAGAAACTCTGAGCTTGGAGTATCCATTAGGACAGATCTGAAATAAATTAATGAATGAACATTTTATTGTACTAAAAATTTATATGAATAAAAAACTCTTACATCTATAATTTGGTATGTTAAACGTGTAAGACGATAAACCGAATTCAAATATGTTTTTCAATGTAGACTTCTTGTTTATGTCCGTTGCCATGGAAACTATTTGTTACCATTGTGATAACGACTTCGAATCCCTTACTTTTACACTGTTTCTAAGTTCTGCGAGATAAATAGTAATCCGTTCCTATCTATGTATGTATGTTACGTATATGTATAAGTTCTGCTCTGCTTAGCTTGGGGCTACAATATGCTGTGTGAATCGTCCAGCATAATTTATGGTTAATTTTACATTATTTAGCGTGTCCTAACTTACGTGATCTGTCTGGGGTGATCGTTATTGTAGTTAGATACAAGAGCGAGTTTAGCTTGTTCGCCACTCAAGGCTGCCTTGGATTCGATGTAGATTAATGCTGCAGCTGATAATCTGAAACAAATGGAAATTATGTGAGTATACTTACAGAAGTTATGTTCCTATGGTCGAAGTTACAGATGTACCAAATTGCAAGTCTATAATTTTAAAATTAATTAATTATAAATCTTTGATAGTCTTCGGCGACTAAGTGAAATCTACCAGGGGACGGGCAGTAGCGTCCCCTGCAGCACCAATCAGTTACTTTTATTCTTTAAAGCGAAACCACACTTAAAGGGGTATTAATTTACCTGACATAGGCTTTGTTTTATCCAAGTACAGCGTGGGCATAGCCGAGAGCAGAGACTAGTCTACGATATAAAAAAATTTAGGTACCTCTGTTCAATTGCTTTAGCCTCAGTCAAATCGGTTCTAAGCTCCTCATGAGTGATATCATTCTGCTTGTTGACAAGGTTCTTGGATATAAACAGATCAAAGTGAGAAAGAAAGAGTGACTGCATCTGTACATATGAATCCAGAGGTGCAAATGCAAAGAACCGGCTGGCTGTATCCTGGAAAATAAATGGAATGGTTTGAAGATTTTGAAGTTTTAGAAAACATGTATTCTGTCAGGTCTAGGTCATCAGCATGCATACATAACGCCACCGCTGAACATGGCTCTCCAATCAATGGGAGTTTTGTGGTTAAGGGTGATCGTCACGGGTTAAAATTTTTAGCCCAAAATCTCTAATTTTCTCCAATGCTCCAAAACTACCAATGAGCCGATGTTAGTTTTTTCATATGTAATTAGAAAATGGTATAAGATTTGCGTCAACTTACTTTTCCGCTAGATTTATTGCTTGAAGAAAGCAGAGTAAATTAAAAACTGCAAAAAATTTTAATCTCGCGCCTATCCGCGACGATCAACCTTAAAGATATTTATTTCTCAAAGAACATTGATCACTTAAGGGGCTACCCCGACCCAATGAGAACCTACTTACTGCCATGCTTTGCTATATTAAGCCTCGGATAAAACTACACAAGTCCACAACTGAGGGTCAATTCTGTGTATCATGTGATACTTTATCGAGTGATACTCATTATGACGGTATAAAAATATAATGTGATAAATATCCAGTACCGTCAAAAACTGCATTTGCGACTTATCGAGCAACTCATCATAGAAAAATCCTTGATAAATATCTAATTGGAGATTTTGAGAATACACTTATTACTCAATATTTTGACAGTTCTTGCCATATTTATCAAGTAGATATATTGCCAGAATTGCCCTCCTGTTTGTATAAAGATGATCCAACTACTGAGACCACCTAAGACATTAAGTAGATATTTCTTTGTTGTGTTTTATTTAAATTGATTGCTAAGATCTTATTTTTCTATAGTTAAGTAAGCACCCATGTGGCAAACTTTTATATAATTACGTTTTTTAATTGACTTCATAAAAAAGAAGAGAATGTTCTATGTTTGGCTGTATGTATTTTTTTATCATATGTTAGTTGATTTCTCTGTCATTTATGAACCAATTTGGATGATTCTTTTGCAGTAATAGAGAGGATGATTCCGAAGTAGTCTCATAAAAATATTAGAACTAGCTGCTGCCCGCGCCTTCGCCCGCGTTTTATCGGGATAATAAATAGCCTATACATTATTCCAGGTCCCAAACTATACCCATACCAAATTTCAGCCGAATTAGTTGAGTTGTTTTTGTGTGAAAGAGTAACAAATATCCATACATCCATCCATACAAATTTTGACATTTATAATATTAGTAGGATTTATCCCGCAAAACTTAAAACACATTTTAAAAGTAAGTGATTCAAAGTCAGTTTTAAGTTTTTTCAAACAATCAAATTATATACCTTATCAATCTTAGAGCTTGTGTAAACTTCAAGATGCTCACCAATAACATCAACAACATCATCAGTGAGCATTTCCAGGTCCTGGGCAAGTTTTTTGCATTCATCACCCGCAGAACTCTCATCTTCAGAGCATTGGCGGATGGCAGCACTGAGGCAGGTCTGCTCTTTATATAACTGTTCTTTGATTAAACTGAAATAAGATTAGCACAATATAAATTGAAAATCCATAAGATAAATGACTAATTCTGTGCTTGACAGGGAATAAAATTAGTGGGAAAGAAATGGGCAGCAAACCTTAAACCTTTTTCTAAAAAACTCTATTCAATGTTGTTAATAACTTTGATTCAATGGCACTTTATTACTGACTTTTTATTTTTAAACGAGCTAGTAACATAATCTCTGTAAACAGGTTGATTATGTTGAAGCGGATAGCGATACCAGAGTTTTGGACAGCTTGACAGACTGTCAAACAAATGGCTCCTTATTGTAGAATCATCAAACACATACTCATTTTGCTTTAACAGATCCTTCATCACATCTTCTTGTTTCTCCAACATATATAGCCTCTCTTTCATCATTTTCACTTCTAATTCTACATCTTCTCTACTCTCCTGATCTCCTGGTATACAGATTCCTGGAAACTCTTCTTGTATATTTGATATGGAGGCTTCTAGATCTTCGGATGATAAAAGACAGCCTTTCTTCTCTAGTTCCATGTATCTAGAATGAAAGCATAATGAAAGTTATTCTGGGTAGGTAATAAAGTTATTCTGGGTAGGTAATAAATAGGTTTTTTTATAAATGTTCCAGGAAATCGGGAGAGGATCAACCGACGATTTATGAAATAAGATGGATCTACCTGTATTCCTCACGGGCGGTTAGTGCATTATTGTGGTCTAAATTCTTGTACATCCACCTCAAAATCCCGGCCGAGTTTGGGTCGCTCAGCATCCATTCAAATGACTTCTTGTATGTTTCGGCGCCTAAATTGTTAAGAAATGGCACAAAATCTTCATCACTGATCTCATTCATGACATTCATTTCATTAGAAATGTTCGTGATTGTTTAAAAATATTTTGTTGTGTTGTATCCTATGTATCGCCGCCAACGTCTGTTACCCTATGTAAACAAACAGTTTGTGGTCTGTTACAAACAAAAAGAATACAATATGTACTGGTACATACTGACGTCCGTTATTTTTCTTTTCAACTTCAACTTCAACTTTTTGGTTAATGGCTCTGGGTCTGGATTGACACAATGAAACAAATGAGATAGATACTGGCAGAGTATCTGGTTCATGTTAGCATGGCAAGCTTTTTATTGGATTGCAATTGTTATACTTTTAAAGCAGTATTTACAAAGAAAAAAAATTGATTGTGAACAACAAAATACGTCAAATTACAAATCTACAGAAAAGAAAAAAAAGAAAAACAATGCTAAAATAACTCAAGCATTTTTCTTTTCGAATTTGTAAACAAAACAAATCTCGTTATAATGATATTGACATTGCATACCACTAGACAGTGTCATTAACATTATTATCCATGTTTGACAATAACAGTAACAGAAGTATTTTGTACAAGAAAAAGGTAGTTGATTCGTGGTGTAGGTGGACGTCGTCGTCGTCGTCGTGGGCAAGGAATTTAAATACGTTAGTTTATAAATTCCTTGGTCGTAGGTCATAGCGTCGAATGTGTTAAAAGAGGCGCCAGCTCTACGATGTCTGTGGTTAAAAGTAAAATAAAGCTGCGTTCCGTTTCTCACTCAAAGCGCTCAAGCGCGCATAAGGTCGTTCCGATTCTACTTTCAGCTAAGGCAAGCGGAGTGAACCGCGATGAATGAACCCAAAAAAAAAATACCAATCCGTCTGAAAAAGTTCTTTACGAGTTAATTTGGTTAGTTGATGCGAAAAAATAATTTTCAAAAGGAAATTTGAAAGCATTAAATTTCGAGATCCTTTTGAAAATGTTAAAAAAAATATACCTAGGGCATTATTGACAGAGTATCAGTCCATTGGAATAGTATTTGTGGTCGTTCCAACGCAACAGTTAGAACAGCTACTGAGTGGGCTATCATTGAAAGTAATATAAAAAGAGGGGCAGGAGCGTAACACGCGAAAAGCCGTTCCCGCCATAGGAGTGTAACAAGCGCTGGGGCGTCTACCAGACCACTCCGAAACGTTCTTTTTATTTTTGGCAGTTTATGAGAAATCAAAAATTTCTTAAAACAGTTTTTGGTAAACTCGAAAGCCATTCAAAAGGTATTAAAAAAAATATCCGGGTTGCTATGAAACAAGTCGGCATTTTTTTTAAGATTTTCAATAGTGGGCTCGGGCTATATCATCATCATCATCATCATATCAGCCCATGCACGTCTACTGCTGGACATAGGCCTCCCCCATACGAAGCCACAAATAGCGGTCCTGAGCCGCGTCCATCCATCGACTCCCTGCGACCGCTACGATGTCGTAGGTCCATCGAGTGGATGTTATGTAAGGGGGGTTTTGCCATAATCACCACGATTGGCAGGCGGATTGGTGATCTCAGTGTTGGTGTTGAAAAATAATCAGAAGGAAGCTGCTGCGGTTCCTCTGGTAGGTTCCCTTAGTCAGCTTTTACGACATCCACGGGTTGAGTTGGAGGGGTCGATATTCGTACGCCGCGGCCCCACGGCCAATGCTCGGGCTCAGGCTATATGCTACGCTTAAAATAATATATCTGAAAACAAACTTATTCGTCGTAAAATTATAAAATCTATGTACATTTTCAATATCGAACGTACCTATTGCTATAATACTGATCGCCTTTTTTTTTGACACGGTAGAAATAGCCTCCCATGCAGTTGTTACACTTTTGACCGTTACTACACACCTAGTTGGGTTCAGACTCATAATCTGACGAATTTTATACAGTTTCGGTCAATATTAGAATGAAAAAATATTTAGTAACAATTCCGCGTACAACCTTCTCTGATAGTATTCATCAAAGTAAGTTGTCTACTAGTTTCATCTCTCCACGACACCACAATACTCGACTTTGACATTGAGATTGATCAGCACAGCAACACCGCGCCAAGTAGTCTTGGTACGAGGAGCTCGGAGAGGCAACATCACTGGCGGGACTCTGTCGGTGTTGCTGTCCTGACCAATCTCAATGTCAAGGTCGAGTATTGTGGTGTCCTGAAGATGTCTCGTGGAGAGACGAAACTAGTAGACAACTTACTTTGATGAATACTATCAGAGAAGGTTGAACGCGGAATTGTTACTAAATATTTTTTCATTCTATTATTGTGCAATGGATTTCCGCAAAGTAACGCCTGAATCTATTATTTAACAGTTTCGGTCGTATTGCTATGTTACATAGTTTTGGTCGTGGGCTCTCGTACTATTAGTCGAATTGGTAAAATTCCAAAGGGGTGGCAATATGGAAAACCCATGAGTGTCCCAGGTATCCTGACGTCTGACCCTTTGACCATGAGTCATCACGTCACGGAGGGGTAACTTTGATAATCACGACTCAAGCAAGCGTTACGATGAGTGTTCGTTATAGACTAGCTACACGCTCAAACATTTGTGCAATCATGCATGCACAAACACAGTTTACGCAAGCAATAACGAGCGTGTGGCCGGGCTCAAACCAGTTTACGCAAGCAAGATGGAGCGTGTGGCCGGGCTCATCTTGCTTGCGCAAACTGGTTTGTGCAATCATGCATGCATAATAATGTTTGAGAGTGTAGCCGGGCTAGGATGCCCGGTGGACCTAGCATATGAAAAAAATTATTTGGGTTAGGTGTTACTTAGGTAAGTCGCAAATCTAGGCGGAGCCGTTCCTAGAAGCTTCTTCTGTACGTAGGTGGGTATTTATTTACCATATATTTATATATTTTAGGTAGGTACTTACCTATTACTAAAATAGGTATCTTACGATTAAAAACTTCTTTAAACTTTATAATGACGAAGCAGTCTTCCTTTTGTCTGATTTCTGAATATGGTGACCTGAAGAAAACAAACGACAATGGCTAAAAATAATAAGTACCTATACTACTAGTATTATTATAAATGTCAAAGTTTGTAAGTATGGATGTATGTATGTTTGTTCCTCTTTCACGCAAAAACTACTGAACTGATTGGGCTGAAATATTGTATGCGTATAGTTCGGGACCTGAAATAACAAATAGGCTATTTTTAATCCCGATAAAACGCAGGCGAAGGCGCGGGCAGCAGCTACTAAGAGTATATAAGCAAGTCCCATCATCAACAAGATAATACTTTAGGTAATTTATAGACTGGAACAAAGGGAGTCGAACCGGCTACATCCTCATTCCAGTAATGGAACCATAATGGCCCTAAAGGCGGTTGCTCAATATGTTATTATTACAACGACCCATACATAGGAAGGTAGGTAGGTAGGTAATACCGTGAGGGGCCCTTCTCAGTTCGTGACTAGGTTTGCCCGCGGCTTTGCTCATAGTAAACGCGTCAATAAACAAATACATAAAAAGACGCAAATTGACTTCTCGCTGGACATTTAAAAAACACATTGTGTTTTTCAAAATTTTTTATTCTTCATATCTTATCGGACTTTGAGTCATTAGTAGGTATAACTAAGTCAGTCCCGTATTTTCACTAACTCCCTACTCAAAAACTAATCTAAATAATTTTACTGCCGCATTCTTATTTGATAGATAATATTTATTAGTATGTCATCATCATTAGCCCGTACACGTCCACTGCTGAACATAGGCCTCCCCCAAACGACGACGCCACGAATCTAATTGTTGCCATCATATTGGGGGGGTTTGCCATAATCACCACGCTTGGCAGGCGGATTGATGATCGCAGTAAGGTGTTGGTAATACACAGTAGGAAGCTGCTGCCCTCCCTCTGGTAGGTTCCCTTAGTCGACTCTTACGACATCCACGGGTTGAGTTGGAGGGGTCGATATTCTATGCCGCGGCCCCACGGCCCTATTAGTATGTAGGTAATTGTATTTATAGTTGTATAGACTACCTACTCATAAAATTTGACTAGTCTATCTGCTTGTTTTGTAAGCCAAATCTAAATAATTAGATTTCTGTGGTTGAGGGAGACTACGACCGCGCCGCGGCCGTCGCGCCCCGCCGCCGCCACCCTTGCTTTTCCTTTGCTCTCTGAATGTATAGGTAGGGAAGGTACGTTATCTTCTTTCGCAGGCCACTGTCTAGTGTCTAAATTACTGTGATTGAGCAAAAGCAATCTTGTTGGTAGGTACAATACAAGTTATGGAGCTCATATAGGTACCTTTACCTATACTCCAGCCAAACCCGGAACCTGCAAAAGTTGTAGGTACTTTTCATACTCATATACGAGAATATAGCAGTATGACCTCTGTGACGCGGTGGGCGAAGGTCTGCCTGCGACGCAGGAGGTTGCGGGTTCGATTCCCGCCTCGGGACGAATGTTTGTACGATCTGCAAATATTTGTTCAGGGTGTTCTGGTCGTTTTCTATGTCACATAAAACATATCTATCTATGTAATAAATCGTAAGTACGAGTATATCAGTCATCTCATCTAGTAACCATAACACAAGCTCTGCTTAGCTTGGGGCTAAATAATACTGTGTGATTTGTCCAGCATTATTTTTATTTATTTATAGTTCTAATTCTCAGTTCTAATTATAACTTATAAGATATCGTTTTTTTTATTTGTTAGCATGTTTTTATACGCTTTTATAATTTTTCCTTTAATAAATTAACAATAATAACATTTATAATATTATCTGTAAGTCGAAACCAAGCTTAAGAGTTGTAGTTATTTTTGTTGTCGTTTGTTTACAAACATTTCACATCGAGTTTTGCAAGAGTATAAAGAGGTAAAAGTGATATTGTAGTAGATAATGTTTTAGAAGTGGGATTATCCTATCACGATTTCTTGCGTTATTTGGTAGGTATAAGGTTGTGTCTTATGAAACAAATAATTGAGCTATCATTGCGAAGGCCTATTATCTCCATAAAAGCTTTGTTGCAAGTCATTAAGGTAGGTCCTAGTAGCCCGGCTACACGCTCAAACATTTGTGCATGCAGATTGCACGAACACAGTTTGAGCAAGCAAGATAAGCCGGCTTGCTTGCGCACACCGGGTCACCGGCTTGTGTAATAGTAATATAATAATAGAGCATTTTTTATCTCTCACAATAGGTTCTTATTTAACTAAAGGTAACACTAAGTACAGGAACTTTGTAGAAGATAATCTTCTGGGTAAGATGGAGCGTGTGGCCGGGTTATCTTGCTTGTGCAAACTGTGTTTCTGCAATCTGCATGCACAAATGTTTGAGCGTGTAGCCGGGTATAAAAGTCCTAAGGTTTTGGCATGCTTACGTACGTACATTACGATGGGTGAATACCTAACCTACGGAAAACGAAACATAGAGCCGCAGGAAGAAATAAAAAATTGTTTATCTTTTAATTTTTTTATATTAACCGTACAAAATCCTAGCTATTAGGTATAAAAAACTAACTACTATGTATTTGTCTACTATAAATACTTCATAAATTATAGGTATGTATGTACCTTGCCAAGTAATTAGGTAGTTACTTAATTGTCCATTTTGTTCATAAATGTAAGTAATGAATTATAATCTCTAACTTTGTTACGTTTTTCAGCATAGGTAAGTAAGTAGGTGGCTACGTAATTATTGAGCGTAATTACCTAATTAGTTACATTAAAATAAAAGATGGAAATTAATTGAACTACTTAATTATAGATAAGTATGTTAATAATATTGATAATTCGGTTGTAGTAAGTTTTGTTGCGCTACAACATTATTTACTTCTGTTTTCGAAGATTTTCTCTCACGTGGAGATGAAAAATTGTTGCAAAGGCAAATTACCTGTAAGGACAAAACATAATTAGTATATCTTTAGTTAGGTTGCATACATAGTTAATTACCAAATAAAATTAATACCTTAGTAACATCTCTGTAATATGGCTGTTATGCCGTTTGACAATTTTTATCCCAGTTGAGTCAACTGGGATGTGTAATGCAATTTATACGTCGGGATTTCGTGCGAAACATTTTGTTTTTTTTAAGCGGCCATTATTATTTCCATGCATATCTGCACATGGTATAGTTATGGCTAAACCCGTAATAGATCTGTCTGACCAAAAAAATAATAATAATATTAAAAAATTAATGTTAAACTAAAAACTAATTTCTGCCCGCGGCTTCGGACGCATTGTTTCTATGGAAATGTTTAAAGGTGATTTCTATCCTATTGGAACTGATTTATGGGATAAAAAGTAGCCTATGTTTTCATCACGATGCGTGCAGTACTTTTGGCGTGAAGACGTAAGAAACATCCAAACTTTCGGATTTATAATATTAGTCTGAATCAGTCCAAGCTCGACGGGATTAGGTATATCGTTTTGTTTAGGCGTTCCTATAGCCACCTTCTGTCTCCATCATTAGAACAGCTCGATGGTACCAGAGCAAATAACATTGTATTATCATATCACCGAACTTACGTATGCCGAATTGGTTGACGATAACTGGTCCGCAATTCATTTGCAAGATTTGTCCCACGCATATTACCTATCAGGGCAAGTTAAATAAAAAAACTTGTAAAAAAATACTCACAGCATAAATAAAAACGACGAATCCAATAACGCTACCAGTGAGGACATCCCACCAGTGGTGGCAGTGATCCGTGATCCTGGTCAGCGAGGAGACGACGGAGAAGCTGAGGACGCAGAGCTGGATGAAGGGAACCAGGATGATACTCCGGCTGCGCCAGTTGAATGCTCGCATTTGGAGATACCACTGAAAGCATTGTAACGTAATTTTAATGGTAAGGATTGTTTCACGACCCTAACGAAAACAGCTTCTGAATTCTGTTTCACTGGTACGACGACCAATTTAAACCACAACCAGGAAACCCCCTGTGTAGGGCCAGCGCACGATCCGGCAGAGAGGCCCAGATTTCTGGCAGGTTGCTTCTGGCGGAGATAATATTAAAAGGTAAAACGCAGAGTTTTTGACCGTGACCGAAAAAACCATGATAGAAATATAGATTCCTAGAAGATACTTTTATTTAACACTAGCTGCTGCCCGCGCCTTCGCCCGCGTTTTATCGGGATAAAAAATTGCCTATATGTTATTCCAGGTCCCAAACTATACCCATGCCAAATTACAGCCTAATCGGTACAGTGGTTTTTGCGTGAAAGAGTAACAAATATCCATACATCCATACATCTATGCATCCATCCATACAAACTTTCACATTTATAATATTATAGTAGGACTTAAAACTAGGAAACCATTTATAAATGAAACAATATCAACATATGGGAAAATTGGTAGTCTTATCGCTCAAGAGTGATCACTACCAGACATTCTCTTATGGATAGGATCATTGGTTATAGGTACATCTGTGTGCATGTATTATCTTACTACTTCAAAAAAAAACAATTATCTAAAATTAAACAAGCGTTGATACGTGGGCAAACTTGCCATCAAAAAAATTCTGAAATTCGCTCAAGATATCGCATTCCACTAAAACTATCCGAAATCGCAACTGGTTATGAAGATAGAGCTTATAGGGCAACGAAAATATATAGACATAAAGCTTTGTGCGTTTCTCCTTCAACCAGCGCATTACAGAAGTTAATAGGTGTTAATGTTCTTAGTTACCACCAAAAAGAGTCCACAGTAGACGGACAGACTAGTGTGTCCTGAAGGAAAGCTTCTGGAGGAATCCATTTGTTGCCACCAGCTGTAGTTGGACGTGCATTGGAATCTGCTTACGTATTCCGTTCTGAAAAGTTAACGAAGGGAATTAGGCAACAAAATGGAATTCCATTACGTATTAAATAAGAAATCAAACACATTTATTTCTTTGGCCTTACAAAATAAGCTAGACCAAAAGGAAAAAGTGTCCTCCCCTTAATAACAGACAATACGCATTCTTAGTGATATGTTTCTATAAAATTAAGTTAAAACAAAATTACCCATTAGCCATATCAATGGCTACAATTTATTATTCTTGTTATTAGATATAATATAGTTATTCTAGTGTACCTATATAATAATGCTAGACAATAAAATAAATTATCGAAATTAAATTATTGTCTCTTCTGTGTTATGTGACTTCCATCGACTGCTTATTGTTGTAAGCTATTATAAATTTTCCGGAACTGACTAAAAGGCTACCCACTTCCACAATGGTATACAGATTTCCCTCTCAAAAATACTACCATAAATAGAACCAAAAACCAGTTAGTACAACTTTGAAAAAATATTAACTGGTTAATAACATGATATTAATGTCATCGTACATCAGAATAGAAGATTTTTTTTTATATTTAAATACTTTTTTAAGGACGAGCTTTTATATTACTTTGTACCTACCAAAGTGCTTCGAAAGACAAATCCAACGAACCCAAACTCGACATGGTTAAGTAGTTTCGTTTTGGAGTTCATATGGCCATATTGGAGAGGCATTTGTCCAGCAGTGGACGTGTGTGGGCTGATATGATGATGACGATGTTGATGGTCATCTTCAGACTCCATTATCAAACCAGCTTTATGGTACCATGACATTACATTATCACCAAGCTTACATATTAATATGCCACAGCTCAAGCGGTTGGGCATAACTAGTCTAAAATTCAGTTATGAGATTTGTCCCACACTAAAATCTACGGTTAAGGATCTCGGAGTAATTTTTGATGAAAAGCTTAGATTTCATGCCCACTACGACTATATTACGGCTAGATGCTCCAAGCTACTTGGTATCATAACTAGATCCACAAGAGACTTCAAGGAGTCTCATATGCCTCTACCACTCACTTGTTCGTAGTATTATGGAATATAATGCAGTAGTTGGTCGCCTTTCTATAAAGTTCACATCGAGCGCCTTGAAAAAATACAGAAAAGATTCCTTAAATGTTGGGATATCGATACGGGTTTAATCGAACTCTACCAACATATGAGGAAAAGCTTAGTAAATTCAAATTCATGTCTCTTGAAACCCGTCGTCAATACCTCGACATGATCACTTTTTTCAAAATTATTCACTCAGCAATAGACTCTCCTGTGTTACTATCTTCTATAAGTTTAAATACCAGACCAAGATCTCGATATCCCTTTCAGCATACTTTCGCCCTACAGGTCCATGCCAATAACACCTCTTACTACAACCCTATCGTCAGAATGTGTCGTCAATACAATGATCTTTTAATTAATAATAGTGACAATATTGATATTTTTAACAATAGAATATTTAAATTTAAAAAAGATATTGAAACCACTCTCATTAAGGAGAGTGGTTATAATTTTTTGTAATTTTTAATATCTATTTTGGTGCTACTTTGCCAAATAAGTTTGAAGCATGCAATTAAAATTAAATTAAAACAATCAATGAGGACCTTCATCCATCAACTCCCTGCGACCCCAGCTACGATGTCGCCGGTCCATCGAGTGGATGGTCTCCACTCGATGGACCGAAGCTGCTTCCCTTCCTCTGGTAGGTTCTCTTAGTCGGCTCTTACGACATCCACGGGTTGAGTTGAAGGGGTCGATATTCGTACGCCGCGGCCCCACGGCCATGGCCAGCTGGTAATAGGCCTCCTTTAATGAGTGCCATAGCGCCCCGTCTTCAGCAGTCGTCATCCTAATTGGGACTCTTGGGAGTCAAATACATGTTAAAATTTTTTTTGTTTCAGGATTTCCGTTTGCAATATCCAAAGGCCACTTCCTAGATACCCGGTTGTTCAAATAATTTATTGTTTATTAATTTAATTTTAATTGCATGCTTCAAACTTATTTCATATTTATATACAATATACTGTACACAGAACTATTTTATATATTTTTATTATATATTTTGTAGATAGAACTGCTCTGTATAAATGATGCTGTGTACACATACTTAGGGATACAATCTAGATCTTAATATCGTGTCTTTCTATTTTGTTATATTTTGATTGTGTTCCGTTTTGTGTGCCAAGTAAATAAATAAATAAAATAAAAAACTACAATAAAAGCATGTAAAAAAGGTATTTAGCATGTGCATTCTCCATATGTCCAGATATACCAGCAACATTCACTGCCCTGTGTAGGTACCTCCCTACGCAGGGCAGTGAATGGTTAAGGAAGGTATCGCAGGTCATCTAGGCAGGTTAGTACATAGAATAATTCCGAGTCAGTTTACTAAAAACGCACCCATTACAAGTAAGTCCACTATCAGGCTTGCACAGATCAAAAAAGACCGGACGAGGACCTCCGTAGAGGCCTTTCATCAGCTCCACGATGGAGAAGTTTATCACCAGTCCGTAGATGTAGCTGCGGTAGATCCAACAGCTGTTCTTCAATATTTGTTGCATAAACTTCTGGGGGGTGTTCGATAGAGCGCATTCTGTTGATATGGTCTGTTAACAAAATATTCAAAATATTTATGATTGTCCAGAATAATTTATTAATAGACTTTCACGACTCACACACCATGATAATTGTGTCGGATGTTATGCACCCAGTCTTACTTTATTTACCTACTCTACAAACTTGTGCGACAACATTCGATTCGAAAGCATTGCTTAAGTAGGTAGGTTTTTACTATTTTCTATGACACACACACTAATACAAGTAGCGGCACGTAAGTTTAGCGCTGAGCGATAGAAGCGATAGGATGGAATTGTTAAGTTTTCATTCATAAATGTCTTTGTCGACATAAAATATCTTGGATTCTAAATTGAAGTAGGTAAAGGTAATAAACGAATTGGATAACGCAGGTAGTTCTAGGCCTGTAATAAAACATGGCATACTTCTCATCCCATCAATTAGATCCCATAAGACAAACAAAAATCTCTACAATAATAAAATAGGATATCATAGAAACGACGCGTGCTAAGCCGCAGGCTGAAAGAAGCCTCAAAGAAGCCTACTGGTCGGTACCAAAAGTTTACTCTGTCATTTTTGCATCTTTCACCTATCGCTAAGCAAAAGACACATTTTATGCAAACAACAATATAGAAATCTCTTGAAATACTTACAATAAGAAAGGGCATTATCAACAGCCCAGTGAAGAGCATCCCAGCGGTGACAGTATCTCCTCTGAACGGAAAGGACAAAGCAGGATCGTTGCAGTAGAAACCTTTTTTGTTGGTGGGGATCACGCCCAGCTCAAAGAGACCAGCTAGGAGTAACACTGTAAAAGGAAGGTAGGTAACAATTTTATCAATTACCTAGAGGCTATTATTTTGCACTAGGTAAGATAAGATGGCCGTGGGGCCGCGGCTTACGAATATCGACCCCTCCAACTCAACCCGTGGATGTCGTAAGAGCCGACTAAGGGAACCTACCAGAGGAAGGGCAGCAGCTTCCTTCTGAGTATTTTTCAACACCAACACTGCGATCACCAATCCGCCTGCCAAGCGTGGTGATTATGGCAAATCCCCCCCTACATGGGAGACCATCCACTCGATGGACCGACGACATTGTAGCGGGCGCAAGGAGTCGAGGAGGCTCAGGACCGCTATTTGTGGCGTCGTATGGGGTAAGCCTATGTCCAGCTGTGGACGTGTATAGGCTGATATGATGATGATGATCATGATGATGAAGACAAGATAACGTTATAACAAAGATTACCTACATTTTAATTTATTTTCTAGTGATATGACGGGACCTAGAGTTCCTTGAGTAAGAATCTGTTCCCCACACTAGGACAAGATAGCCTGTAAAGTGGGGTCGCCTGTAAAATGGGGTCGCCTGTAAAGTGGGGTCGCCTGTATAGGTGTTTCCTAAAGGACCAGAAAGTATCGTGCATTGATGAGGAGGTTGGCATAGCCTGCCAACAGTGAGTGCTTACGTGCTTCTGACCGATCCATTCAGTTCTTATACTCCAGCCATGCTAATGTACAATATTCGTAAATAACTCTGAATATAGAAATCCATAATACTCTTATTGGCGTGGTGTTTTAAAAATATTGTCTGGTGTTTGAAAAATATTGTCAGATTTGCATTGTAGAGAGTTTAAATAGACTAATAGTCCGAATTCTGAATTAAAATACACAACAAGAAAGTAATTCTTAGTTTATGTTTATGACCAGACTATAGTTTTGGCGTTGCTCACCCACAATCACAAGCAAAGACACAAATCTTCAAAAACTTTTAGCCTTTTTACGTCAACCGTCGTCGTCGGGTAAAAACCTTTCCATTTCCGCTCGCGATTTAAAGCTAGCAGGCCGAGTTAGTTCCTAGCCAACGAATGATAATTAAATAGTGTTTACTTGCAGCTATTTCCCGCGGTTTCACCCGCTTTAATTCTTAAGCCGTATAAGCCGTAAATCCCCGATAGGAATTTGATGTTTTACCAGGATAAAAAGGAGCTTATGTTACTCTCCATCCTTTAAAAATTAAGTCGATTGGTTGCTTAGTCAGGGCGTGAAGGAAGGACAAACAAACAAAACACACTTTCGCATTTATAACACATATTCTTAGTGGTCGTGGTTTAATTTACACCTACCTTATCAAATCGTCAGGCACGCGGACGTTGTAAATAACAAATCACAAAAAGAAATTAACACCTCATCAAAGAGGGTCTTTGCAATGATCCACTTGCCGTAATGTTCCTACGCACATCCTGGAATTCATCACCATATAATATAAAATGATTTTGACATTGACTTTGAACTTGCCCGGACGCTGTTACTGCCAAATAAATTGGATAATGGTTACAAAACATTGCCAATAACCATTTGTAACCCGGTGCCATATGAACCCCAGAAAAGTGTAGGTAGGCAGTTCTAATACAAGTAGGTAGAATTCTTTTCCGCGCAGCGAAGTGGTCTATTTTAGGCGGATTTTCAAACAATATTTTAGACGAAAGGTGGCCACGTTGGACATAAGCGTAAACGTAGCTTAACGATAATTTCGTTACCTAATCTGTGACATAGGCTTCCCACAATGACACGGGTCTCTTTCAACAACCGATTTTTGGTGTGACGGAACGCAAAATCAGTCACTGTGGAGAGCTAGCGTAAGTAACGTTAATACTTTTACATAATCTGTGACATAGGCTTCCCGCATATAATAAATTTATTTAAATGGATATAAAGTTGTAATAATTAATTAAAAGTGGATTTAAATGTAATTTTTATATATTTATATATTATATTATATATGATTTTAAATTACAGGTGTCTCTTTCTCTTTTTAACTCTCTCAACGGAGTTTTAGTGCGACGGAAAGTTTTTAGGCTAAGTATAAGCTATCAAGTGATTGAGCATAAAATCAGTCACTTTGGAGATCTATGGAGGGAGGATGTCCAACAGTATGATAACAGGATAACAGTATGAGATCCTCTAACACAAGTTTTTATACATAAATGAGGGTCTCAATTATGGAATAACTTATTGTAAACTGGTTACAGAAATAAATATTATTTAAAAAAAAAATGGTATGCTACGTCCAATCTAGCCTCGCTGCTTATATATGCATATATATAGCTATATGCTTATATATAGATAAAAAAATATAAGAATAATTAACAAACGTCATCAAATGCGTATCCAGCCTCGGTGCGCCGATTTCCATACGATTTTGTGCCTCCAACGAATTCTAAATTTCGTTAACATCACCCTTTAATCCAGATTGTGGAGTTAATGTATGTAACACCTATCGTAACGTAACGTACGTACCGTTACGTACATAACGTAAGGACCGTACCGTACGTAACGAAAGTTTGTAACACACCTATCGTAACGTAACGTACGTACCGTAACGTACATAACGTAAGGACCGTACCGTACGTAACGAAAGTACGTAACACCTTCATGTATGTAACACCTAATGTGTTGCTGAAATGAATACTTTTTTAACCTGGAACCTTATTTTAACTCTGTAGCCTTTTTAATACACCTTGGTAGAGTACCTTCTCAGAGGTTGCTCTGTGACTGAACTAGCTGTACTTTGTAAATCGTTATCATTATCAATGATGCAATAAATTGAGTGAAAACAACTGGCAACATCCTGTACTACTGTATTAAATTCTTCTTCAGATTTTAGATAAAGGTGTGACTCCTCTAGACATTGAGAATAAGCAAACGAAATTCGTAACTTAATTTTATTTATTTTATATTTATTTAAAAGACATGTAGCTGTAGGATATACCAAATACGTATATAATAGAATACATATTCTTTACAAGTTAGTTATTTCTAATCAATTTTTCTGTAATTTTATCAGTGTACACTAACAATTAAATTAGATATTTCGATAAACTACATATATACATTATTCATACTAAATATTCAACAAATTAAATATTTCGTCTAAAATCACACAATTGCTACCAAATTACAATATAATAAAAAAAATCGTAATAAATTACAAACAAAAATTAATACATTAAATAAATAATAATGAATGATTTAATCATTTTAATTAATTAAATATTGAAGTGATACAGAATGTGATTTACAGGTAGGTAAGTGACGTTTAACCTATGCTCTATCGACAAGAATGGGATGGAACCGTCAGAGAATGCGTAAATTAATTGAAATTCTTTATTTATTTTAATAATTTACTCATTGAAGGTATGATAGATTGATATCTGCGCTATTTGAGCCGAGACTCGTCTGCTACAGGACAGCTGAAAGGATCTTACAAAAAACAGTGCGAAGAAGATCGATAATCTTTTGTTTTGATTGAGAAATCTCAGAATTAATCCGAACCGCGCATTTTTTAAGCGTCGAAAAAGAATCAGAATCAATAACTTTATTTCTTTATGCTTACAAAATAAGCACTTAGACAATTCAAATTTTATACATAGTGATTATTATCAAATAAGAAATAAGGTGTTATTGATATTCTCTTCACTACAATTTTTTGTCCACTAGTGGAAAAAGTGAAAAACTTCTACCCGTCTGAACTAAGCCTTGTTTTTTCTATTTATTTACCAACTTATAGTAATATTATAGATAAATTAATTACACATAGTAAATGGTTTTAGGTACACATAGGTTTATAAAAGGGTGTTATTAGCGAGTCAGCCGAGTAACCACCAAATATGTAAATTAGATTTAACACTATTGATAAATAAGTTTTACGTACCTATGTATGTATCATAGTGTTGTTACTGAAAAAAAATATATTTTTGATTGTTCAAATATGATAAACCGTTAGATTTTTTCGCTTATGTAATAGTCAACTCTACGTGTTGGAAACGCGTCCTAATACCACGTGTAAAATCGCGTGGAAGGGTCTTTGTACCACTTATGATATGAACTAGTTCAAGCTAATAGGTCTAGGGCATGGCGAATTGTACTTTAGACGATGGGTCTTACCTAAATGAGTGTTTTTATAGAGGCTCATGCATGAGAGTTTTATAATTAACCTTCTGTGCCCGTGATTTCTTCCACGTGGAATAGTGACAGTGGGTATCATTTTTGTGTCTACAACATCAACAGCTTAAAAAATAAATACCAATCTTTTAGCTTTAAAAATGCCGATACTTCTTTCAACCCTTTTAAAAAGTAGCTTATGTCCTTTCTCAGGCTCTAGACTAGAGTATCTGTGTACCAAATTTAATTTAAATCGGTTCAGTAGTTCTGCCGTGAAAACGTGACAAACAGACAGACACTTACTTTCTCATTTATAATATTAGTAAGGATTTTATTGAAAATAAACTTCCACCTTAGATAGGGATTGGATAGAGACCATAGATAGGGAGGGACAGAAAAGGTTATATTTCGTTGCTGGCATTCAGGAACTTTTAAAAGTATTATTATTACAAGTTTATTTCGTATTAAAGTTCAGAATAACCTATTTTATTCTTGCTTTATAAGAGAGCAAATTAATAAAATGGTCTCTACTAAATCTATGTTGCGTTTAGTGACGCTACTCGACAACAGATGGCGTGCCTGAGTTTAAGAAGCGAGTCTCACTATTATGGTATCACCTTACAAAGTTTTAAATTAACGATATATATTTAATTAAAATTAATTATTATTTGTGGTGGTCTCTACACCCAGCGTTATTATTAATTATTTTCTGAATGAAAATATATTAATTATAAATTTTACAGTCTATAATTTATTCATCGATTGTAATGGTTGCTTGAATCACCGTGAATGCAGCTTAGCATCATAGAATCAGAGAGTAGGATGAAAGCAAGCTATGAGCACGACGCGACCTCAACAGAAAGCAATTGTTTGATTGACTTGAAATAAATCAAAACCCACTTCAAATTCCTTATTACTACAAATTGTAACCCCTCAAGAATAAGGTTTTTTAGTAGTTTTTTTTTTAGTAAAAATTACTTTTACCCAACCGCTACGGTGAGGGCACAATATACCCAGGTACACTCATATTTATTAAAGGTAGAATACCGTCCTAAAGCTATAGGTATCTACAGACTCTAGCAAAGTCCGTGGGATAACTCTCAGCGGGTAACAGCAAGGTGTTGAGTAATAACGATAACAGTTACGATACGGCTAATGGTAATGGTGTAACGATGATGGGAAATGGTAATGACTTTCCTGTATGGTGGGTCGAATTTAATAAGCGGCATTAAATGTAAGTTTCGGCATAGACACGGAGTAAAGTACCTACATAGTTAAATTCTATTCTATTTTATGAAAATTTAGATACGGGTAGTATTTGACGCGTTTTTGTTTTTATTTCCTAACGATTCTCCACAAACATCCATAGTCGTAATAGTAAAAAAACATATACCTTAACAAGGTACATCTGAAAATAGAACCTGTTACTTTTTTCGAACTTTTTCTTTCCAAAAAGGTAACTGCAATATTTAAAAAAAGTAGATTGTCAGCCTTTTTATGGGACCTCGTTTTCAAACATTTAAATGGATTTTGCAAAAAGGTTACATTCAAATTATTATTCCAAATAAGACGAATGCTAAAATTAAAAATGTATATTGAACTGATTTACTTTTTATAAATTCAACTGCGATTCAACTCATTCTACCAGATGCACATGCACTCAGTGGGGTCTCAACATGCATGACAACTTTTTATTCTACTAAATTCTTGCTTTTTATTCGTTTTACTTTTTTTCTGTCTGTCTGCAGATGTTTTTAAGTATGTTTAAATGAACTTCGCTGGTGCTTAATTGAAGGAGTCAATCTTAACTTGGCAAAAAAAATATTGTTTTTTGACGGTGACAAAGAAAATGTTATCTCGTATTCAGTGATTTATTGTGGGCCTATCACACAAATAAAAGTTTTAATGGTGGTAAGTTTTTTTAGGTATGTAGGTCCCACGCCAAAACTGCTGAACGGATCGGGCTGAAATTTTGCAAGATGTAGATAACTGAATAACATAACATAGAAGTAGGATAAATATATGCCAAAAATCCGATCGCATGGAAAAAAATTGACTAAAAACAATATAGAACAATAATTGGGTAGATAATTGTTGACCTGGAATTATCTTATAGGATACTTTTTATACCTATATAACATATAATTTTTCACTGAATTATAAGGATTTATACCTATGCAGAATTTTACTTACCAATAACTAATAAGGGCACGTCTACACATAGCCACCAGTAGCTGTGCTTAGAATGGACTCTTGAGTCTGGTGAAGGCTCACGCTGATCTTCCACATCCCTTCTCTGTTGAAAAAGATAGAATTTAGATTGGACAGCTAATAGAAGAACCTTCTGAAGATAACAAGGTACCTAAGTAACTTAGTACTTTGTTTCATTTTAGTATAGCAGCCAAGACCAGATTGTGATGTTTTTCCGCTGATGACTATTGATTGATAGAGTTTACAATTTCAAACGATATTCTAATCAGTATGGTCTAATCGATGGGCATCATTTAAACGGTCAGCAAATTAAAGATGTTTTGGTCAGCACAAAAATAGACGATCGTCGAAAACTCGAACGATCCCTATAAAAGTTTAGACAGTATGCCCTGTACTTGGCCTACTGCCACTACTAACTTAGGTGGGTACATTATCACTAATACCTTCCCGAAAACTCGAACGATCCCTATAAAAGTTAAGACAGTATGCCCTGTACTTGGCCTACTGCCACTATTAACATATGTGGGTACATTATCACTAATACCTTCCCGAAAACTCGAACGATCCCTATAAAAGTTTAGACAGTATGCCCTGTACTTGGCCTACTGCCACTACTAACTTAGGTGGGTACATTATCACTAATACCTTCCCGAAAACTCGAACGATCCCTATAAAAGTTTAGACAGTATGCCCTGTACTTGGCCTACTGCCACTATTAACATATGTGGGTACATTATCACTAATACCTTCCCGAAAACTCGAACGATCCCTATAAAAGTTTAGACAGTATGCCCTGTACTTGGCCTACTGCCACTATTAACATATGTGGGTACATTATCACTAATACCTTCCCGAAAACTCGAACGATCCCTATAAAAAATAGACAGTATGCCCTGTACTTGGCCTACTGCCACTATTAACATATGTGGGTACATTATCACTAATACCTTCCCGAAAACTCGAACGATCCCTATAAAAGTTTAGACAGTATGCCCTGTACTTGGCCTACTGCCACTACTAACTTAGGTGGGTACATTATCACTAATACCTTCCCGAAAACTCGAACGATCCCTATAAAAGTTTAGACAGTATGCCCTGTACTTGGCCTACTGCCACTATTAACATATGTGGGTACATTATCACTAATACCTTCTCGAAAACTCGAACGATCCCTATAAAAGTTTAGACAGTATGCCCTGTACTTGGCCTACTGCCACTACTAACTTAGGTGGGTACATTATCACTAATACCTTCCCGAAAACTCGAACGATCCCTATAAAAGTTTAGACAGTATGCCCTGTACTTGGCCTACTGCCACTATTAACATATGTGGGTACATTATCACTAATACCTTCCCGAAAACTCGAACGATCCCTATAAAAGTTTAGACAGTATGCCCTGTACTTGGCCTACTGCCACTATTAACATATGTGGGTACATTATCACTAATACCTTCCCGAAAACTCGAACGATCCCTATAAAAGTTTAGACAGTATGCCCTGTACTTGGCCTACTGCCACTACTAACTTAGGTGGGTACATTATCACTAATACCTTCCCGAAAACTCGAACGATCCCTATAAAAGTTTAGACAGTATGCCCTGTACTTGGCCTACTGCCACTACTAACTTAGGTGGGTACATTATCACTAATACCTTCCCGAAAACTCGAACGATCCCTATAAAAGTTTAGACAGTATGCCCTGTACTTGGCCTACTGCCACTACTAACTTAGGTGGGTACATTATCACTAATACCTTCCCGAAAACTCGAACGATCCCTATAAAAGTTTAGACAGTATGCCCTGTACTTGGCCTACTGCCACTACTAACTTAGGTGGGTACATTATCACTAATACCTTCCCGAAAACTCGAACGATCCCTATAAAAGTTTAGACAGTATGCCCTGTACTTGGCCTACTGCCACTATTAACATATGTGGGTACATTATCACTAATACCTTCCCGAAAACTCGAACGAT
The DNA here is from genome assembly GCA_947859395.1 of Eupithecia insigniata. NCBI lineage: Eukaryota > Metazoa > Arthropoda > Insecta > Lepidoptera > Geometridae > Eupithecia > Eupithecia insigniata. The sequence goes on along the minus strand of OX402009.1, from coordinate 3,787,233 downwards.
CCCTATAAAAGTTTAGACAGTATGCCCTGTACTTGGCCTACTGCCACTACTAACTTAGGTGGGTACATTATCACTAATACCTTCCCGAAAACTCGAACGATCCCTATAAAAGTTTAGACAGTATGCCCTGTACTTGGCCTACTGCCACTATTAACATATGTGGGTACATTATCACTAATACCTTCCCGAAAACTCGAACGATCCCTATAAAAGTTTAGACAGTATGCCCTGTACTTGGCCTACTGCCACTATTAACATATGTGGGTACATTATCACTAATACCTTCCCGAAAACTCGAACGATCCCTATAAAAAATAGACAGTATGCCCTGTACTTGGCCTACTGCCACTATTAACATATGTGGGTACATTATCACTAATACCTTCCCGAAAACTCGAACGATCCCTATAAAAGTTTAGACAGTATGCCCTGTACTTGGCCTACTGCCACTACTAACTTAGGTGGGTACATTATCACTAATACCTTCCCGAAAACTCGAACGATCCCTATAAAAGTTTAGACAGTATGCCCTGTACTTGGCCTACTGCCACTATTAACATATGTGGGTACATTATCACTAATACCTTCTCGAAAACTCGAACGATCCCTATAAAAGTTTAGACAGTATGCCCTGTACTTGGCCTACTGCCACTACTAACTTAGGTGGGTACATTATCACTAATACCTTCCCGAAAACTCGAACGATCCCTATAAAAGTTTAGACAGTATGCCCTGTACTTGGCCTACTGCCACTATTAACATATGTGGGTACATTATCACTAATACCTTCCCGAAAACTCGAACGATCCCTATAAAAGTTTAGACAGTATGCCCTGTACTTGGCTTACTGCCACTATTAACATATGTGGGTACATTATCACTAATACCTTCCCGAAAACTCGAACGATCCCTATAAAAGTTTAGACAGTATGCCCTGTACTTGGCCTACTGCCACTACTAACTTAGGTGGGTACATTATCACTAATACCTTCCAGAAAACTCGAACGATCCCTATAAAAGTTTAGACAGTATGCCCTGTACTTGGCCTACTGCCACTACTAACTTAGGTGGGTACATTATCACTAATACCTTCCCGAAAACTCGAACGATCCCTATAAAAGTTTAGACAGTATGCCCTGTACTTGGCCTACTGCCACTATTAACATATGTGGGTACATTATCACTAATACCTTCCCGAAAACTCGAACGATCCCTATAAAAGTTTAGACAGTATGCCCTGTACTTGGCCTACTGCCACTATTAACATATGTGGGTACATTATCACTAATACCTTCCCGAAAACTCGAACGATCCCTATAAAAAATAGACAGTATGCCCTGTACTTGGCCTACTGCCACTATTAACATATGTGGGTACATTATCACTAATACCTTCCCGAAAACTCGAACGATCCCTATAAAAGTTTAGACAGTATGCCCTGTACTTGGCCTACTGCCACTACTAACTTAGGTGGGTACATTATCACTAATACCTTCCCGAAAACTCGAACGATCCCTATAAAAATTTAGACAGTATGCCCTGTACTTGGCCTACTGCCACTACTAACTTAGGTGGGTACATTATCACTAATACCTTCCCGAAAACTCGAACGATCCCTATAAAAGTTTAGACAGTATGCCCTGTACTTGGCCTACTGCCACTATTAACTTAGGTGGGTACATTATCACTAATACCTTCCCGAAAACTCGAACGATCCCTATAAAAGTTTAGACAGTATGCCCTGTACTTGGCCTACTGCCACTACTAACTTAGGTGGGTACATTATCACTAATACCTTCCCGAAAACTCGAACGATCCCTATAAAAGTTTAGACAGTATGCCCTGTACTTGGCCTACTGCCACTACTAACTTAGGTGGGTACATTATCACTAATACCTTCCCGAAAACTCGAACGATCCCTATAAAATTTAGACAGTATGCCCTGTACTTGGCCTACTGCCACTACTAACTTAGGTGGGTACATTATCACTAATACCTTCCCGAAAACCCGAACGATCCCTATAAAAGTTTAGACAGTATGCCCTGTACTTGGCCTACTGCCACTACTAACTTAGGTGGGTACATTATCACTAATACCTTCCCGAAAACTCGAACGATCCCTATAAAAGTTTAGACAGTATGCCCTGTACTTGGCCTACTGCCACTACTAACTTAGGTGGGTACATTATCACTAATACCTTCCCGAAAACTCGAACGATCCCTATAAAAGTTTAGACAGTATGCCCTGTACTTGGCCTACTGCCACTACTAACTTAGGTGGGTACATTATCACTAATACCTTCCCGAAAACTCGAACGATCCCTATAAAAGTTTAGACAGTATGCCCTGTACTTGGCCTACTGCCACTATTAACATATGTGGGTACATTATCACTAATACCTTCCCGAAAACTCGAACGATCCCTATAAAAGTTTAGACAGTATGCCCTGTACTTGGCCTACTGCCACTACTAACTTAGGTGGGTACATTATCACTAATACCTTCCCGAAAACTCGAACGATCCCTATAAAAGTTTAGACAGTATGCCCTGTACTTGGCCTACTGCCACTATTAACATATGTGGGTACATTATCACTAATACCTTCCCGAAAACTCGAACGATCCCTATAAAAGTTTAGACAGTATGCCCTGTACTTGGCCTACTGCCACTATTAACATATGTGGGTACATTATCACTAATACCTTCCCGAAAACTCGAACGATCCCTATAAAAAATAGACAGTATGCCCTGTACTTGGCCTACTGCCACTATTAACATATGTGGGTACATTATCACTAATACCTTCCCGAAAACTCGAACGATCCCTATAAAAGTTTAGACAGTATGCCCTGTACTTGGCCTACTGCCACTACTAACTTAGGTGGGTACATTATCACTAATACCTTCCCGAAAACTCGAACGATCCCTATAAAAGTTTAGACAGTATGCCCTGTACTTGGCCTACTGCCACTATTAACATATGTGGGTACATTATCACTAATACCTTCTCGAAAACTCGAACGATCCCTATAAAAGTTTAGACAGTATGCCCTGTACTTGGCCTACTGCCACTACTAACTTAGGTGGGTACATTATCACTAATACCTTCCCGAAAACTCGAACGATCCCTATAAAAGTTTAGACAGTATGCCCTGTACTTGGCCTACTGCCACTATTAACATATGTGGGTACATTATCACTAATACCTTCCCGAAAACTCGAACGATCCCTATAAAAGTTTAGACAGTATGCCCTGTACTTGGCTTACTGCCACTATTAACATATGTGGGTACATTATCACTAATACCTTCCCGAAAACTCGAACGATCCCTATAAAAGTTTAGACAGTATGCCCTGTACTTGGCCTACTGCCACTACTAACTTAGGTGGGTACATTATCACTAATACCTTCCAGAAAACTCGAACGATCCCTATAAAAGTTTAGACAGTATGCCCTGTACTTGGCCTACTGCCACTACTAACTTAGGTGGGTACATTATCACTAATACCTTCCCGAAAACTCGAACGATCCCTATAAAAGTTTAGACAGTATGCCCTGTACTTGGCCTACTGCCACTATTAACATATGTGGGTACATTATCACTAATACCTTCCCGAAAACTCGAACGATCCCTATAAAAGTTTAGACAGTATGCCCTGTACTTGGCCTACTGCCACTATTAACATATGTGGGTACATTATCACTAATACCTTCCCGAAAACTCGAACGATCCCTATAAAAAATAGACAGTATGCCCTGTACTTGGCCTACTGCCACTATTAACATATGTGGGTACATTATCACTAATACCTTCCCGAAAACTCGAACGATCCCTATAAAAGTTTAGACAGTATGCCCTGTACTTGGCCTACTGCCACTACTAACTTAGGTGGGTACATTATCACTAATACCTTCCCGAAAACTCGAACGATCCCTATAAAAATTTAGACAGTATGCCCTGTACTTGGCCTACTGCCACTACTAACTTAGGTGGGTACATTATCACTAATACCTTCCCGAAAACTCGAACGATCCCTATAAAAGTTTAGACAGTATGCCCTGTACTTGGCCTACTGCCACTATTAACTTAGGTGGGTACATTATCACTAATACCTTCCCGAAAACTCGAACGATCCCTATAAAAGTTTAGACAGTATGCCCTGTACTTGGCCTACTGCCACTACTAACTTAGGTGGGTACATTATCACTAATACCTTCCCGAAAACTCGAACGATCCCTATAAAAGTTTAGACAGTATGCCCTGTACTTGGCCTACTGCCACTACTAACTTAGGTGGGTACATTATCACTAATACCTTCCCGAAAACTCGAACGATCCCTATAAAATTTAGACAGTATGCCCTGTACTTGGCCTACTGCCACTACTAACTTAGGTGGGTACATTATCACTAATACCTTCCCGAAAACCCGAACGATCCCTATAAAAGTTTAGACAGTATGCCCTGTACTTGGCCTACTGCCACTACTAACTTAGGTGGGTACATTATCACTAATACCTTCCCGAAAACTCGAACGATCCCTATAAAAGTTTAGACAGTATGCCCTGTACTTGGCCTACTGCCACTACTAACTTAGGTGGGTACATTATCAATAATACCTTCCCGAAAACTCGAACGATCCCTATAAAAGTTCGAGTCCCTTCTGTGTTGTATTTTTTTTTGTTATAATCATCCCTATACAGTCAGATACTAGAACAAAAAGCTTGATACGTAAGGTTAGGTAGAAACTAAACAGACGTTTAAAAAAAAACGTTCTAATAAATCACAGTAAGCCCGTAATTTAAAGGGTCTGGGACGTTTATAAGGTTTCAGCAAGGTCGGGACCTTGAGATCGTATCGTTAATACGGGTTTGGGGCTGAGACATGAAAAGTCGGGCTTCTTCGATTTTTTTACGATATCAGTCGAACGACTAGTCATAGGTTATTGTAGCAATCTTTATGCTCTCATAAAGATTGCTACAATAACCGATTCTGCACTGCCCCCTGGCTAGTATGAGTTTGTAAAGTACCAAAACGATAAAAGTTTTCGTTTATAACGGCTGATTGATTTGTGTAATATAACATTTCTAGTCCATCGTGATACATCTTCTGGCTCATAATCATTTTGATGGACTCACTGAGATTGTGGTCAAACGAAGATTTATTAATTCATTATGAACGTAAGCGGGTTAACTACGAACCTAGTTTGTGTTGGAAGAACACCAACGTTTCCACACAAACTAGGTTCGTAGTTAACCCGCTTACATTAATAATGAATTTATAAAACTACGAAAGTTTTTATAGAAGATTTATTGATTATAAAAAAGTTTTAGTTTATGTATTTTTTATAACATTATTATTTTTATATTGATTCAGGAGTTACTTTGCAAAAATATTATATTCATCATCATCATCATCATATCAGCCCATACACGTCCACTGTTAGACATAGGACTCCCCCATACCACGCCACAAATAGTGGTCCTGAGTCGCCTCCATTCATCGACTCCGTGCGACTGCTATGCTACGATGTCGTCGGTCCATCGAGTGGATGGTCTCCCAACACTCCGTTTCGCATTGCATCGGGGTCGCTATTCGAGAACCTTTACTCCCCAGCGGTTATCAGTTCTGCAAGCTATATGACCTGCCCATTGCCACTTTAGATTTAGATTATTAAATATGTATTAAGTAGTAATTCCGCCAAACAAATGTAGATTTAGTATTGGATTTTGTCTTCGGAGAAGGTTTTAAATAAAAACTTTATTATATTATTAATAATTAACATTATATTTAACCGTATTTTACATATCTGACATTTAAATTTTGGCATAAAATTCTTTTGTCAAGTTGCGAGGGTAGGTTTATAATACATATAACAGAGGTCAAATCTAAATATTTTACTTCTTTAGTTACTTATACAAAGAAAACTATTATTTATTCCTGTTTTTCTTTATTCGTGAAACATCTCTATAATAATCCATAATAAAAAAACCGGACCATTTTCAACCCACTGCAAGCCCTATCCTCACGTCCTCATTTGACCTCTGTAGGTTACAAGGATGACCTTTACAAAAGACTTTGGCGTTGGAACATTGACCTCTTTGGTTATTCAAGGACTCTGTTATCCAAGGATAGCAGAGTTCTGATTTCTTTATGACGGACGCATAACTTGCAAAGTTATTGTTTATTCGTTTGTTTCTCTATTTGAATAATAATAAATAAAAAAATCGGAATAATTCACAGCATTATCTAGCCCCGAGCTAACCAGAGCTTGTAGTAGAAGAAAGTAAACGGTATTGTTCAATGGGTTGTTTAGTGTCCATATTCATTGACTTAGTTTTTTATTGAGTTATTGGCTTAGTTTTTTAGGTTGAAGTTTTTAATGTGCTACCACCTTGGTTGTTATTAGTGTACGTTGACAAAATGGGATGAAAAATTGTCAAAGAACATGTCCAAGTGCAATTGTTTAGTTTGAAATAATAATAATGCTGGACAATACACACAGCATCATCTAGTCCCAAGCTAAGCAGAACTTGTGTTATGGGTACTAGATAAATGATAAATTATTCATAATGCAATACGTTCGTACATGGTAATTTTTATCAGGTACTAGCTGACCCGACAGACGTTGTCCTATCGGGTCAAATAATTCACCAATTTTTATTTTTAAATATGGTTTTGTTCTCAAATGATACTCATTCGCAATAAAATAAAACCATAATCCTCTTAGTTTTTATTAGGGAACACGTAGACGAAATTTATAACCAAATGAAACTGGATTTTCCGTAGGAGTAGGTATCTCTGTAAAAATGAAGATTTCGAGGCAACTTCGCGATTTTTTTGTATCGGGTCAAGTTTGGTCAATCGTATTTCGGCTCCCATAAGTTACTGACTAGAATCCTAAACATTAGATGCCCAGCAAAAAATTATAAATTTTTTAATGATTTCTTGCCTTAAAATAGATTTTTCGTACAGTCAAAACATTGGTTTTGGGACTCACTTCAGCTTAAACATTTGTCTCGGAACCGAGCCCGCAACTGACAAGTGTGTTGTGAGTCGCAGGCGGACCTTCTCGCTCGCTGCACCCCTGAGTCGTCAAATGGAACAAAACAAAACAAACCTCAAATGCACCATAAGCTCTGAAAGGCACCATATTTATGAACATGTGTCTTCACGATATCACTAGTTATTGCGGGTACTTTAGGTATTGATATTCTGTTTTTATTAAATACTATAAACAAAGCATGATTTACGCTTTGTTTTTATTCACTTATCAATAAAACATTAATATAATTATGGGGTTATTGTATGAAACATGTTACAGGAAACGAATGTTTTGCAAAACTGGTTGACTAATCTGATAATACCAGGCTAGGTACAAATGAGCAATAGATAGGTTATCTGGATAGGTATATTGGTTATCGTTATCTGGACAGATAGGTAACTCTATCATTGCAAATTAACGATTTATCAGCAATTTCGGAAGTGTACGCCTTTATGACTGTGAAATATGTATGTATAGTAAACTGGCCACCCGCCCCGTCTTCGCACGGTGGCAAATTATCCATAGTATAAGGTTTATATGAATAATTTGCACCGGTTATACAAATCGCATCAAAATTATTAAATGAAATTTGAAAACGGAGAGCTATTTGAGCGAATCCATGAGCGACTATACCTCGTACGCTGTAGGGTATGTTCGTATACCAATTTATTATCCTAGTAATTACAAACATATAGGCTATTTTTATCCCGATAAAACGCGGTCGAAAGCAGCAGCTAGTTATACTTTGCTCTTGATAAGGCCGGGAAAAGGGGCACGGAATAAAAATAAACTTTGGTCTTACCACATTTATTTATATCTACTCAAATCAGTTCCTCTTATTATTTTAATTAAGTACCTACTTAAACTATTTTTGACTTTCAGTCAAATAATTGAGAATCGCTAGCTTATTTGCTGACATTCATTGTTTTTAGTTTGCATTATATCTTCTGGTAGGTCTCCTCTCGGGTGGTGGGTGGAGAAATTATTGGAAACGAAGAGAACCTGAAACAAACATATACATATTTAAAAGAGAACCGGCACCCAAATTAATATTATTAGAATTTATGGATGATACATTAGAATAATATTAACATTATTAGATTTTTGATATTAGATAACTCTGTGCAATAACCGTTACCTAGTAATTAATTTAGCTTTGGTTGTGATATATAAGTGATTAGCTGTAGTACTGAATAATGTGCAATATTTATAAAACTAAGCTTTATTGTGATACTTAAAATTAGTTACACAGATGAACAAATGTTATTTTGCACGCACTTTGAGGCAGAATGTAGTGAGCTAACTTAATATATGAGACCTACTGTACCTACATTTCAGCAAATAAAGTATTATGATTAGGATTATGGTTACCTCTCAAGTTGCATGGCGCCCTAACAGGGCTCCTAATACCTTGCCTCTAAGTGAAATATTTAAGACCTCTCACATTGTATATATTAGGATTGCAAAATAAATAAATACTTGAATACTTGAAATTAGTCCTTTTACAGATCTGTCAGTTCTGTTCTGACAGATACATTTCGGAACCTCACTGGTGACATGTGGAACCGTGTCAAAGTAATGTTCAACCGCATTTATCCAGGTAATTGGTTGTCTCCGTGGAAGATAATTTTCCACCGAGACCACGAGTTACCTAACAGTTTTGTTGGTGAAAATAAAATTGCATCCAGGTAACTAGATAGAATTCTTTCCACGTAGACAACCAGTTATCTAGCTTGTTATCTGGGCGGAAAAAACTTTTGTTTCGGTTCGAAATGGTTCAACACTACTCTGATCGCGAGCGATGATTACAAGGCGCTATGCAGACGGAGCAACTTAAGTTCAAGAAACTTTCAACTTGAATAAAAAATGCGAATTTTTTATTACAAGTAGTAATAAAAAATTCGCATTTTTTCTTAAACTGCACCTTAAAGCTTTTTTTTATTGATAATGGTAAAAGGTTTAACCACCATCACACTTGAGAAAGTCAAGATGTGGCCTAAGATAGAGCACGCTTTCCCAGAAGGAACTTATTCATTCGGGATTTGAAGACTCCTAGATTATACTCTACCGGAAAAACAGACGCAGGAAGTTTGTCCCACTTTTTACCGGTACTTATAATGAAAGAAGAGCGGAAACGTTGGTTTCGGTATGTATACTGTGGTATGTCGATCAGGTATGGTTGGTATTTACCAGTGCGTCTGCTTGTCCGGTGGTAAAAGGGGGAGGTCGGGATAAGGTCATTAAATCCTGGGCACAGTCACCAAAGTGTGCGCGAAGAAGTTTATATATTAACAACTAGTTGCACGTTGCCAGTTGCCGCAACAGTTGCTCTGTCTACATAGCACCTACCTAAATCATGTCAATGATACTCACAGCATAAACAACAGAGAACACCGCTATAATACCACCGGCGAGGACGTCCCACCAATGATGGCGGTGGTCGGTGATCCTGGTGAGGGCTGAGACGACAGCGAAGCTGATGACGCAGAGCTGGGTGATAGGAACCACAAGGACGCTGCGGTTCCGCCAGCTGAACGCGCGGAGTTGGAGGTACCACTGTCGAAGAAAGAGAAGTTAGGGATATTTTTGACCGAAAGAATTAATGAAATGTGAAATATTCTTGGTGTTTTTTTCGCTTAAAATCCTGATAGATCTATTCGTGATCCGTGGGTATGACCTCTTGCATCTATATAGTGCATCCCACGGCCATGCCACATGGAGGGAAAGTATCTTAATTTTTTTAGATAGAGATGGTTACTGAAAGAAGACTTCATTTTGATTTTAAAAACAATTTCAACTGCATTCAAAGATTTTTGAATAATCGCCTGTCTGAAACGGAAATTGAAACCGCCAAATTGTAAAAAAAACACCCGTAAGACAACGATCAAAAGGCTCAATCATAAGGATTATTATTTTCCAAATAACATACCATCTTAAATAAAAGGAAGACTAAAATTTGCCGTGGGACGCTCTGTATATGATGCAAGTGAAACTCTATATAATATAAGTGAAAATTATTGATCTCAGATCAGATAAAAATAAAAATATGATAGGTAGAGGTACCAAGAATAGATTTTCGGAATGCTAAGTAAGGGGTGAGCTTTGGGTGCCTGCCAAGGTCGTGGTTGTACCATTGTTATACTAAGCGTGCATTTATATTCAGGCTGATATTTCAAGAGAGAAATACTACTTAGGCATTCGAAGAAATTGCGGGACTTGGGGGACTGCCATGTGTTACATTATTATGTATATTGACGTTTGTATATTTTGCAGCTCCGTATAAATGTACACAGGCAAAGGGCGTTCTGAAGCCCGCGCTTTGCCAACTATACATATGCTGGTCCACAATAAATACGTATGTACATCTGCACTCCTTATGAAAAGTGCAATAACCAGCATCAGTTACCGTACTACACTTTTCATAAGGAGGGCAGACATCTGGAAGTACCGAAACGCGCGCTTCTATTCAAGCGCACGTGAGATTTTGGTCATATTTTGGTCAAAACGCTCGTGGCGCGCGCGGCATTTATAAGCGCATGCGCGCTTATAAATGCCTGTGTACTTGTTCCTAGTTAAGCTCATCGCAAAATTCGTTCGACTCGACATGGTACATAAGCGTGGGAGGTTTCAAAATTTCCTATGATGCATTCTAGGATTCTTTCGGCCCCTTTTGCTTAGATAGTTCATTCTGCTTTTAAAGTTGGTTTATATAATATTCTTACCGCCACATATAGGCCGCAGTAAATGGAGAAGGCCGAATGTCCTGAAGGAAAACTTCTGTAGGAGTCTATCTGGGTCATCTTTGAGAAGTTGGAGGTGCATTCAAATTGGGTCACGAACTCGTTTCTGTAAACAAAAGCAAAATTTTAAGTAAAGTGCGAAAGTAATAATTAGATGAACGACGCGTTAGTTTTTCACTTCTCAGATTAGCTTACGGGCAGCAGATTAGCATCTGCTACCCGTAGGCTAATCTGAGAAGCTATGGCTACATTTTATAGAGATACGCCAGCTTTTTCTGATTTGCGTAACCTCGAACGTCTAGATATAAACCTATTTCTTAAAATAAATTCTTTTACAATTAACGTATATCAGAAAAAAAACAATCGCTTCAATCCCAAGACTGCTTTCGTACGTAATATATGAAAGAGATCGGTCGCAGCGCTAATCCGCTCTGTGTACTGTCACAATTTTCAGTATTTCCCAATAGTTTTATTTTCTTGTCACTTTATGAATGTAAGCGGGTTAACTACGAACCTAGTTTATGCTTGAAGACCACCAGCGTTTCATCATTTAACGAGAGATCATCAGTAAGAGTGATTAACTATCAATCTTCACTCACCCCTTGCAAGTAAGCGCTGCATCAGGCTCGCAAAGAGCGAAGAAGACAGGCCGAGGCTCCCCCACCAGTCCTTTCATCAGCTGCAAGACGCACGCCATTACGAGGATACCAAAAATGTAGTTACGGAGAAGTCGCAAACTGCTGGTGAAACTTGTCCATAGCTTACAGTCCGATCTTGACGTGGTGGCCAGTTCCGTCAAGAAGAACTGTGAAAAGAGGGAATCTAGTTTTCACATGAGGTTGATTATTCGAGCCTACAATAAATCATCGATATTCTATCTAGATACGGGATAGAGCATCAACCAAGTTCGGAAAGATCCAGTGTTACATTTCGTTGACCCTGACAATGTACCTATTGGACGGAGTTTCCTTGTTCATTATCAGCAAAAAACCTTGTAATTAAAATGCAAGAGCCCAGTCTAATTGGAAACTAGGTGACTCTCGATGAAACTGGAGATCTCAATCCGTCAAATATTTTTCGAATTTTAACTGCATAACGCATTGCATGGTAATTCGTTACAAATTCAGAAGCCGGAAGTAAACCTATGGCCCCTGGCCATAGGTTTACCCTCTTTCCTTGTAAATTATAATTCAAAACAAAACACATAAACGACCAGGCTATTTACAATAACAATAGAGAACAGTACGTAGAGTAGTAGTGACCAATATACCTAGTCGTGACCACAGTGCCTCCGGTGAATTTGAGACACCGCCGCCGCACCGGGTCGTTGCAGTAGAACCCATGTTATTGCCAAGAGGAATGTTGAACCTTCTCAATTAGAATTCAAAACCAATAAACAACCAAGCTACTTACTATGCTAATAGGGAACAGTAGAACCCCAGCGGCCAGCATAGTCGTGGTTACAGTGTCTCCGTTGAAAGGGTGAGACAGAGCTGGGTCATTGCAGTAGAACCCGTACTTATTGCTCGGGATCAGCCCAATCTCAAAGATGACTAACACTGTTATTACTGTGGAAGAATGCCATGGTTAATAAAAAAATATTAATAACCTAATAGTTTAGTGATAACATAATAATTTAAATAAATATTGCTTGACAATTCATACAGCATATCTAGCTCCAAGCTAATAAGCAGATTGCATAACATTGATAGGTATTTTATCTACTATAAATAGAAAACAACCACATGGAAGAAAATAATCTGCAGATCGTAAAAAAAAATCCTGGGGCGGGAATCGACGCCGCAGCCACCTGCGTTGCAGACAAACCGTCTCCCGCTATACTACTGGAGTTTGTCATAACTATAAGTTTGTTTATTCGATTCCCGCCTCAACCTGTACAAACTGAGTAACTAAGTAAGCGTAAGTTATTTGTTTTTCTTTACCACAGTTTTTTGTGTCTGATAAATAAGATTTTATCCTAATATTTTCTATATGCAAATATTTGTTTCGGGTGTTCCGGGTATTTTCTATGTATAACAAAAAATATGTATCTTTTAATATATTGTAATAAGTATATCAGTCATCTAGTACCCATAACACAAGCTCTGCTTAGCTTGGGGCTATATAATGCTGTGTGGATTGCCCAGCATTATTGATTTATGTAGTTCTCATTTGGAAAATAACTTACCTATTAGTAGTAAGGGCAGATCTACGAGTAATCGCCAGCAGCATCGTTGACAGCTGGTGGTTTTTGATCCTGATTGGGACTCGGCATCTCTTGTCTGTGAAAGAAAAAACTTATAGAAGCAGGGTTTTAAGGAGACCATGATCCACTGACGAAATTGTAGCAGTCGCAGAGAATCGATGGATGAATTCAACTCAGGATTGCTATTAATGGTGTCGTATGTCGTATGGGGCAGCATAGGATATGATGAGGATAGGGCGTTACGGTAAACCGAGAAAACGATAAGTGTGGGTCGAACTAACTCAGCATCGATGGATGCATAAGGTTCGGTAGATGGATGCACAGAGGGATCAGGGACCCAATTAAAATTATATAAGTATGCTTTAACGTCAAAAAAGAAAATATAATTTTTGGTGCGTTTTCCAAACATGGAATTATTATAGATTGTAAGGGAGGATGACAAAACCGAGTTATAATGGGATATTTTGGCCCAAGTTAATTAAACACTCTACTTTTCAATACTTCAGTAAAATAATGCACACTTTTTACACTTCTCTACTTCACGACTTTGTCGGAAGTCTTTCAACTTCAACATATTCATATTATTTATTTCTTTGCCCTTCTGTTCCATTTGAATATTATTCTTAATACAAATTAATTTGAATATTAACTTTCATTTTCGCTTGATGACGTTCTATTCAATTTACTAAAAAAGAAAAACATTTCGATTTAGCGCTAATACCAATTTTAAAGTCTCGCAACGCAAAGAAAGTATTTTAGCATTTCTACCATGGAGGAAGAATATCTTTCTACCAAGAAGCCGCTTTCAGTTCCATTTTTTTCAAAACAAAAATTGTTGTTCTTCGACATTCTGATGTTCCATAAGCATATTATGGAACATCAAAAAGTCGATCCTGTATTTAGGAGGACCACAGAACTATAGTTGTGTGAAGTGACCATTTTAAAAGAATATATACTTTTTAGGGCTTCAAATTCTGTTTTAGTCCCGCTACGCCATGCTACATTGAGTTTTTGAGCAAGAGAAGTGAAATTATTTACTTTTCAACCCAATACTTAGATGAAAGCGATCTTTGAGAAGGTATCAAACTATATATAAGCATGGTTAATCCAATGTCTATACCGTTTTAATTTGAAAAGCGAAAGCGCTCTCTTTGTTTCTGAACTAAATGTAAGTAATGAACTTAAAGAAACGCCCTTTTCAATAAAAATAAAAATTACCTATCTACCTATTTTTGGTAATGGTGTTATTAGTAATTAGAACTGTAACAAAATAATCTGTATCTTACAATTAGCTATAAATAAAGATGTTATTATTCTTATACTTTTTGTTATCCTGGAGATCCTCGACAGCATCCGGATATTATATGAGTGAATCACTGCATACCTTATCGTAATCATTCAGACACATGTTTGCAAACTTGATGTTGATTCGCAATCAGTAGGTAGCGTAGGTAAGTTATGATAGGTGTTTTATAAAACTTTGAAACTATCATGGCTAAACTTAATTATTTTTAACGAGATATTCCATGATATTCGTGGCGTCGTTTGGTGGAGGCCTATGATCGGCAGTGGACATGTACACGCTGATGATGATTCCATGATAGCCGTGGGGCCGCGGCGGCGTACGAATATCGACCCCTTCAACTCAACCCGTGGATGTCGTACGTAAGAGCCGACTAAGGGAACCTACCAGAGGAAGGGCAATAGCTTCCTTCTGAGTAGGTATTTTTCAACACCAACACTGCGATCATCAATCCGCCTGCCAAGCGTGGTGATTATGGCAAAACCCCCCCTACATGGGAGACCATCCACTCGATGGACCGACGACATTGTAGCGGTCGCAGGGAGTCGATGGATGGAGGCGGCTCAGGACCGCTATTTGTGGCGTCGTATGGGGGAGGTCTATGTCCAGTCATGGACGTGTATGGGCTGATATGATGATGATTCCATGATCATTGTGACAGGTGAATGAAACTGTGTCGAATTATGGGAAAACTCAAAACATCGTAAATGTTCCGTTATATAAAATATAGAATATCGTTATAAATAACTATACTCGTAATTATTTTATAGCTTAGAAATCGTATGTTCCTTTATCTTTGATTGAAAGTACCTTTTTAAACAGAATTATCTTCTGCGAACGATCCATCGTCAAAATTCAATACAATAATTTCTAAATATTTTAATTCAGTTTGTAGGTACTAATAATTATTAGTTGACTGTGTACAAGTGTGAATAATTTTAACAATGCGTTCGCGACGGACTGTGTGAAAACATACAATATGTACATACATTCACCAATGAATAATAAAATATTATATGTTTATGTACTATATACCCTTTCTATGTAAATAAATGTAACCGTGTGGACACAGTGTAGGCTATGAATATACTTGAAGACATTGAATTTAATTAGTGTACGAAGGTAATGTATCCTAGTTCTAACTAACATTTTAAACGAGAAAGTGTGTTTGTTTGTCCTTTCTTCACGCCCTTACTAGCAACCAATCCACTTTATTTTTGGCATATAGTTAGTTGAAAGGATGGAGAGTAACATAGGCTACTTTTTGTCCTGGTAAAACGTCAAATTCCTATGGGAGATTTACGGGTAAAAATACCTTTACATCTTGGAATAGTACATTGTACACAGGCGAGAAAGTGCCCAATTCCTATCGAGTGTCATTTGCCATAAAACACACGAGGTAGGAATCGCACTTTCTGCCGAGTGATACACAGTGCTTTAAACTACACCTGCGAGGAAAATGAAAAGCAGAATAAATCTTTTATTTCTGGCGGTGTCATAAAACAAATAATGAAGTTGTAGACATTGAATTGAAGTAGGCATTTACCTTCGTACACTAGTGCGTACGAAGGTAAATGGATTGTATATAATAAGCATACAATGACGCGTGCCCGTATTATATAAAGACATATGACGGCACGGAATAAAAACTTCCGTCTTCAAGTTGTCAATTGTTTCAATTTGTCCTGTTTATTAGCGGTTTTTCAGGAATGTAGAACCGCGAGAGAATTCAGAGATTTTATTTCAAAATCGAACTCAACTTCGAGAAAATGTATCTTAAAACTTATCAGTACATAGTATTAAACAAATTCGCTTCCCGCTGTGTCTGTCCCTATGTATGCTTAAATCTTTAAAACTTCGCAACGGATTTGGATCCGTTTTTTTATAGACAGAGAGATTCAAGAGCAAGGTTTATATGTATCATTTAGTATCAGCATTGCACCCGTGCGAAGCCGGGGCGGATCGATCGGACATGGATTTGTCTCCGTCCTGAATAGCAAAATAACTAAAAAAAAAAATAGGGATGCGCGCAAATACTAAAATTCTATGCAGGCGAAGCTGCGGGCACAGCTAGTTTGTAAATAATAATAATAATAAAAAACTGTATCATCATCATCAGCCTATACAGTTTACTAGTTCACTACTATACATAGGCTTTCCCTGGTAAGCGCCCTAGCATCTACTGTCTTCATTCACTGTCTACAGTCACTGCCTACAGTCACTGTCTACAGTCACTGTCTACAGTCACTGTCTACAGTCACCGTCTGCAGTCACTGTCTACAGCCACTGTCTACAGCCACTGTCTACAGCCACTGTCTACTGCCACTGTCTACTGCCACTGTCTACGTCAAACTATCTTCAACATCCCGCATCCGGCATCAGCCTGCAGTCTTTCGCAGGTCATCATCCCAGCTCACCGGAGGGCATCCTATACCACGTTTGCAGAGTCGAGATCCTCACTCAAGACACGTTTACTATTTGCAAAATAAAAAAACTTACATCGATATAATTTCTTCTTCGAATGCTACGAGTAAAAGAGGCTATTCTCTTTATGCCTTCTATGCTAGTTCGCACTGCAGAGTTTCTTCGCACCATTCTTCACTTTTTAGCACCAATATTCATCAAATAACTTCAAATACTTTCCGCTACACTAAAACTTTATATCACTTGAACTTAGTTTATATAGATTGTCTATATAATCTGAGGCTAATATACTACCTTACCATTAACTCATTGGACATCTTTATTAATAAGATATAGAGGAAAGATTTGATTGTTTCTTTGTTTGCAATGGCTCCGAAACTACTGAACCGATTTGAAAAATTATTTCACTGTTGGGAAGCTACACTATCCCCCGGTGCCATAGGCTATATTATAATGTTTAATATTAAGAAAAATCTCTTTTTATTATTAAAAAAAATTGTAACACTTCAAACGATTTCTACTTTAGGTCGTATTAAATAGTTTTAACACTTTGCGATCCGTTGGTAGCTTATTGAATTTCACAACACGGCAGAACGATCGATTTATTATGATTATAATGTACTTGTAAAATAATAATTATTAAATATATGTAAACGTGCTAACAATGTAATAGCTTACATAGAATACGTGATTCTATTGTTTAGGTCAATTAATAATTGTACGATGAGTAATGAAAAGGAAAATCCCGGATCTGTAGGTATTGTACTATTAACTTAATAATTAATAACTAAAGTGTCTACATGATGTATCTTTTTTGTACTTATTATGTAGAGAGAGTAGGTAGGAAGAGCTAAATCATCATCATCATTATCAGCCCATACACGTCCACATAGGCCTCCCCCGTATGACGCCACAAATAGCGGTCCTGAGCCGCCTCCATCCATCGACTCCCTGCGACCGCTACGATGTCGTCGGTCCATCGAGTGGATGGTCTCCCATGTAGGGGGGGTTTTGCCATAATCACCACGCTTGGCAGGCGGATTGGTGATCGCTAAATACGAGTGTATAATTTTTTTGAAAAATTTTAGCTTTTTGACATTTTTGACGTTTACGGTCATTTCTGATATTGGGTAACATTTTTAAAATTTAGACATTTCCTGTCATTTTTGACGTTTCATGTGTTAATTTCGAGTGTCCAGTGTCCACGTAGGTTGCATTACACGATAGTTTGTAAGCACATGGGTGAATTAAGTCTACTAAATTGTGTACTTAATGCACCCGGAAAAGATCAGAATGAATCAAGTCTACTAAAAGTGTACTTAGTGCAACCGGGTGAATTAAGTATACCGCCCCTAAAGTTTTTACAATGATGCGGTAAAAGGAAAACTTTTGCTCAACGGTATTGTGCTGCTTTATTTCTTTTTGACGACCAATGTGGCGCGAGAGAAGTTTGACAAATTTTTATATGATCTACAAATATTTGTTCTGGGCACGTTCTGGGCGTCCTGCGTATTTTTTATGTATTTATGATGTTATTACCGATTAATGACTACTAAATTGCTAATTACACGTTTTCCAAACGTGATAAATAGGTAAGTATTACTTATAATACCACCTTACCCGATATATAGCCTGTTATTCAAGTTAATTTATTGGTACAAATCACTACATAATATAAAACAAAGTCGCTTCCCGCTATCTGTCCCTATATATGCTTAGATCTTTTAAACTACGCAACAGAATTTGATGCGGTTTTTTTAAATAGATATAGTGATTTAAGAGGAAGGTTTATATTAATTTAGTATCAGCATTGCATCCATGCTAAGCCGGGGCGGGTCGTTAGTAATTATTATAACTAGTTTTAATTTGTTTCTATTCTTTGGTTGTAATTGACGTATGTGTAGTTGGTACATAATTAGAATAAATATCAATTTAACAAAAACTTCATAGTATGTAATTCATAGTATTCGCATTTTTATTCAATTCATTGCAGCCGTTCGTCTTTTTTAAACTCATTTTCTATACATGATGTCCATCTTGGTTTTTAGCAGAAATGTAATACGATTTACTTGAAATTGAAACGTAGAGGTCACGACCTATTTATTATACTTCAGGACCTAATTTTACGTGGTTAAGCTCGTCTTGACGTAGGTATGTTGATGACGAATTTGCACGTTGGAACGTTTGTGACGAGCAGACTGTAGGTAAACCCTGACCAAAGGAGAGTCCCATATGATATTTTATTTAGTATAAAATATAGGTACAATATTCTGATCGAAACAATCCAGACTTATATTTACTCTTTTTAATTGTTTCTTCCTCTTCAGGAATTATTCCCACGTCTACCAGAATCCCAATACTACAGAATTCTAATATTTCAGATTCCCTTGTATACAGATTGTCATACTACAGTATCTACAGATTTCCATGTCTACAGTTTCCTATTTCTACAGATTGTCATACTACAGAATCTACAGATTTCCATGTCTACAGTTTCCTATTTCTACAGATTGTCATACTACAGAATCTACAGATTTCCATGTCTACAGTTTCCTATTTCTACAGATTGTCATACTACAGAATCTACAGATTTCCATGTCTACAGTTTCCTATTTCTACAGATTCCCATTTATACATATTCCTATTTCTACAGATTCCTATTCTACATATAGGTATTACCATATCTGCAGATTCCCTAAACGTCCACTGATGAACGTGCCTCCCCCTAACTTCATTGCTTTCATGCACAAAGGCACGTTGGTAAACAAATATGAAAGTAGACATATTTATTGCATGTTTTGGTTTCACTTCATTTGTACCTATATAATATCCTTCTGAGCCTTCTTATAAGTTACCAGCATTATTTATTTAATAATACCTACTCTATAATCTTTATTCATAAAAGAAAATTACTATCAAATAATAGTAACGAATTAGAACTACTCGTAGTACAGATATTTACAATTGAAACAATTGATTTTATGAGAAGAATTAATGAGTTAATTGCAGACTGTTAGGTACAAATAATCGACAGGTAGGTCGTATATAATATCATCATCATCATCATCGTCAGCCCATACACGTCCACTGCTGGACATAGGCCTCCCCCGTACGACGCCACAAATAGCGGTCCTGAGCCGCGAACGATGTCGTCGGTCCATCGAGTGGATGGTCTCCCATGTAGGGGGGGATTTGCCATAATCACCACGCTTGGCAGGCGGATTGGTGATCGCAGTGTTGGTGTTTAAAAATACTCAGACAGAAGCTGCTGCCCTTCCTCTGGTAGGTTCCCTTAGTCGGCTCTTACGACATCCACGGGTTGAGTTGGAGGGGTCGATATTCGTATATAATATATAGAGATAACATACCTACTTGAATACAAAGCTTGCAGTAAATGCATTCCAGCTAATCAAAAAGCTTGCCAACGCCTCGGATAATTGGCTTTATTCAGATTCCTCTACCATTTGCATAGATAGGATTTGCAATAAACACGAAATCCCATATTTTATCACCAATTATTTAGCTGCAACATCGATAAATGGTTGCTATTTATTATGTGCACAGACGGCGCATAGTTATGAAAATCACATCGTTTATGCTAACGAACGTTCAGTGTACTTACAATTAGATAAAAGTGATATAAATTGTACTATTATTTACCTCTAGTTACATTACAAAATAATAATATGGCGTGTTTTAAAAAACGATAAACCGACTTCAAATTCCCTTACTTTTACACTTATTTTAAGTTTTGCGGGATAAATACTAATCCCCAGTGAATAAAAAATTTATGGGCCCCTTTAGGGATCATTTTCTATACAATACTAAAAGAATTTTCATAATCGGTCTATGGCGTAGATATCGCGTAACATACACAAAAAAAAACATACGTCCTTTTGAAATCGGTTAAAAAAACATCCCTTACCATGGAACAACTTTAATCCTAACTAATATTATCAATGCGAAAGTTTGTTTGTTTGTCCTACTTTCACGCCCTAACTAAGCAACCAACGAATTGATTTTTGGCATACGTAGATTTAGTTGAAAATATGGAAAGTAACATAGGCTACTTGTCTATTGTCTTGACTATTTGTCCTGGTAAAACGTCAAATTCACATGGGAGATTTACGGGAATATTGTGTGAAAGGGTGATACCGGGTGAAACCACAAGATCCATAAGGTCCGCTGTACCAAATCCTAGAGAAAAATCTGATATCACGATGACATCTTACTATTATCAACAACCGATCGGGGCTTTGCAAACTTTGCAAAGTGACTTATTCGGTGTGATAAGAATATAACTAATACTAATCTTTATTCATCATCATCATCATCAGCCCATACACGTCCACTGCTGGACATAGGCCTCCCCCGTACGACGCCACAAATAGCGGTCCTGAGCCGCCTCCATCCATCGACTCCCTGCGACAATTACGATGTCGTCGGTCCATCGAGTGGATGGTCTCCCATGTAGGGGGGGATTTGCCATAATCACCACGCTTGGCAGGCGGATTGGTGATCGCAGTGTTGGTGGTTAAAAATACTCAGAAGGAAGCTGCTGCCCTTCCTCTGGTAGGTTCCCTTAGTCGGCTTTTACGACATCCACGGGTTGAGTTGGAGGGGTTGATATTCGTACGCCGCGACCCCACGGCTTACAGCTAAATCTTTATTACATAGTTGCTAATGAAAAAAATATTACTTTGAATTAAAAGTTTATATTGGTACTTACGTGATTCATTATAAACTATTTTTGTCCAAAAACTTGTTTTATAAAATATTTTAAAACGTTAACATAAAATGTAATACTTCGCAAAGTAAATTTATATGTGTTTTAATACCGTTCTCAAATATTAAATAACATTAATTTCTAAAATCAAAATACAGCACAGTGCACGAACTCTTGCAAAATAATAAAATTTACTTAGATTCTTAATTCATAAATTTCTATTACGGTAAGTTTACGCACTGTAACGTAAAAATATAAATTCCCTGATTTCAATTTCTTTTATAATTTACGGTTAAAAGTTACCTATGTAGATAAGAAGCAAATAAAATCACTTAATTATAAGTAAACCAAAGTCATTTTATTTGACAATTACATATTGTCACGAGGAAATATCTAGATATACTTATTTATTTATGGTCAAAATGTGGTGGAAATTTTATATTAATTATTGATTAAATATTGATTTAGTAGGTATTCATGAATTTACCTTCTCATAAGATCCAATCCTAGTTTGTAGGAGAAAAACCACACCAACTGCACTATAAAATAAAACAGCCACATAAAAACTATAAAGTTGGTTGTGCGACGAATCGTACTAAGCCTTCCTACGTATTTTGAGCTGCTGAATCGATATTCGAAGTCAAAATTCAGAAACTTTGTACGATATTTTTGATAATTTGAAAATGTGTTTAATACATACGCGTCTACTAGATCGCTTTGGGAGGGTCCACTGGCTTTATTATGTATACTTAGATATTTACATATTCACATAAGGTCTAGGTAATCTAGGTAGGTCTAATGAAGTTAGGTATTAACACCGTAGGAACCAAAAAAAAAAATGTATTCAGGGCCGGCTGAACTCGTATATTTAGCAAAAGCTGCGCTCAAAACTTATTTTTATCTCATTTTTGTCACGCCAACACGTTTCAAACACTTCGTTTACGTAGGTACCTACAATTTTGTTTACACAGGATCTTAATTTTGACTTCAAATATCGATTCAGCAGCTCAAAATACGTAGGAAGGCTTAGTCCGATTAGTGGCACAACCAACTTTTTTTTTTTTTTTGTGGCTGTGTAATCTATCAAAGTCGCCTATAATGGCCAAGCACTGAATTAGAATTTAACAAGTTCTGTCGATAAATAAGTCACACAACCTCGAATCAAATCGCAGAAGGTTGAAACGAGTTTTGGTTTTGACAGCTTTCATTTATCATTTCATTCGTGTCTCGTCCGTATTTAAACTTGAATTTGCAGCTTTTCGCAGCTAGCGCGAGAATATGCATTGTTTTTGTTTTTAGTGTTTACATTGCTGTTACCTTGTTTTTTTGGTTCTGTTGGTTTCAGTTTGAGTAAAGTTTTCATACATAAATGTATTTGTTTACTAAAAATATCTTGCATACTGGAATCGAGTATACGGTAGGAATACATACATGTTTCAAATAATCTGCAGGTTGTAATAAATAGGAACTAAATTAATTTCCGATCGTTTTCATTACAGTTCGAAACTGTTCCATTCCATTCAGATCGCGCGTGGAAAAACTATTATAAAATTTATTCTATTATCATAGTAGTTACGTCACTCGGGAGATTATTCAATTGTAGGATGAAATCGCCACTCTATCAATTGAATAATTGCATATTTAATTTAACTACTCGACAATAGATGACGCTAGCGTGCACCGTTTAAATAAAATTGGTTGTCAGTCGTAAACATCAGTCGCACGTACGGTACGTAACATTACCTAATCAGTGGTAGTAATACATTTATAGATATTATGTGACGTAGGTTACAGTTTCTATAAATAAATCCTAACTACGCCTCACCCCGTCAGCACACATCATCATCATCAAGTCCACTGCTGAACATAGGCCTCCCCCAAACGACGCCACTAATAGCGGTCCTGCTCCGACTCCCTCGATCCACGGCACATACTGAAAATGCCTCTCCCAAAGAAAATCATAGAAAAACAGTGGATGGTGGTGTAATACGCAGAAGAAAGCTTTGCCCTTCCTCTGGAAGGTTCCCTTAGTCGACCTCCATGGTAGAGTAGGGGTCGATTCTGACGGCTTACGATTCCGCGGCTACGTCATAAGTCATAACACTCATAACGTAACTTAGGTACTAAATAAAATAAAATAAGTGATAATGAAAATGTTCGGGAGTTTTCAGGGTTTTTCCGATGAAGATTTCATAAGTTTTGACATCTCTACACTAATATAATAAGGAGGTGTTGATAAATTGGTTTTTGATCGGTTTTTCCTACCGATACTGCTGTTTTTTTACAGCAAAATTAGTCCAATTTGAATGCCATGATGTCGATGATACACACGTAGTTCTGCGAGTCCTACTATAGTTGCAGATGCGCTGCAGAGAACAATGAGTGTTAGTTTAACACATTCACTGTCCTGTCTATTTAGGAAACGCAATTCAATTGCCTTTGTACATTTAATGCATGAACGTCACAGTAAGACAGAAATGCATTAGATGTAATAACAGTTAACGTGTTAAAACTCCACCTAAACTCTGGCCTTATTGAATGCAAACGCTCCTCTAAAGCTTGCGTTTTGTTTGTAGGAATGTATCTACGTTATTTATTTATTTTAAACTAAATCTACGAATAAAGGATATATTTAAAAAAAATGGGGACTTGGGGCGTCAACTCTGAATACTCGGCTCTTCGACCTTTCACAAAATTATCTTAGTGCCTAGTCTAAGCGACGCGTGACCCGAGAGCTGGTGAGTATCTCTGGTTGCTGGTTTAAGATCATTTATTTCTCTTAATAATTAGATAAATTCACTTGCAGAGAAACTTATTCTAGTAAGTATTAAAAAGTTGTTGGGCTAACTGTACATAATTAGAATAAAGCAAGGAAATTTATAAATTGCTGGTAGTTTGAAATAAGTTGGTCGCGATGCGACGTATCTGGCGCAGCGCATCAACATTGCCATACAGCGGGGCCATTAGCGGGGCAATGCAGCCAGCGTCTTGGGGATGCTTCCGACTGGTATTGATATGGATCAGTAGAGCTATATATATACCTGTAGATGTAGATTGTTTGCAACAGGCTGTAGTTAGCTCAATCGTTTTAATTGTACATATATACTAGTTCTAAGTTTCTGTTATTTGATTGTATTTTTTTTTGTTAATAGATAAAGGTGTTAATAAAACATATTTCAAAGTAAAGTAGGTACTTTTTAATTAATAACGCAAACTGGATTGCAAATTAATGTACTACATTTAATTTGTGTAAGAAGACATTGTATAAGATTTGTAGCTCTAGTACAAAAATGTTTTATGATAAGTACCTACCTACCTATTGTCTAATCTTCTCATGCCATCTTATCAAATTCAGCTGTTTAAACAAAATTATACATATGTAGGTACCTACATATGTATAATTTTGTTTAAACAGCTGATTATTTAAGGAGAATTTGAAGTCGGTCTTTAGGTTGTCAGGACTCAAATTATTTTATAATTAATAATAAAAAAAAGCTGGACAATCCTCACAGCATCATCAAGCCGCAAGTCTAGCCCTAAGCAGAGCTTTTGTTATAGGTACTAGATAACTGATATATCTACTTAATAGAATACTTTAAATGGATAAAGATTTTTTATTATAGGTACATGGAAAATAACCAGAACACCCGGAACAAATATTTGCAGACCGTACAAACATTTGTCTCAAGGCGGGAATCGAGCCCGCAACCTCCTGGGTCGCAGGCGGACCTTCGCCCACCGCGCCACATCGGTCGTCGTCGTAGATACTGTAGATGATTTGTTTCTTGCTGAAATTAAGTTACTAGCAAGATAGGTCTGCTTAGGGAAATGCGACCCTACACACCTTTAATAAAGATCAGGATCGATAAATTTATGCTCTAAGATCTTACCTTATCACTTAAGTCAGGGGCCGAATACGAGTACGAATGTATCGTGAAGACCTCTGTACTCTCCGTTGGCGATATCTTTGCAGAAACACAGTCCAATGCTCCCCTCATTTTCAACTCTAAGGTTACAGTTATAGATTTTATTATTGCTTCACTTCAGTCAGACATTGTTCGTTAGTCTTGATTTTAAAATTAAACTAAAGACAAAACTTCAGGTCGAAACGAAAGTTAAAGTTTACTTTTTCTCACTAAACTCATCGAAAATCCAAGTCTAAGATCACTCTATGAATTCAAAAGTAGACCTATCTTCACTTTTTTGCGCACAACTCGATCAAATTTGGTATTTTCTTGCACTAACTCCAATTTATGTTACCATTAGAATAACTGAATCTAATTAGAATAAACTCCACGGTGATATTGAGGACACGAACGCTCGTGTGTCCGTCTGTCCGACCGTATGTTACTGCTCTGACTGCGTGTGCGCAGCTCTTGACGTACAATGTCATATTAAGTTGTAAAACTGCTGGAAGCGACATGTCTCGATCAATTTATATGGCCAAGGTACTAATGAAAGGAAACCTTATGAATTTCTTGAAAAAATAGTGATTTAGTTGTAGTTAGCGTAGTTAGCATTAGCCACAGACCTATTTTTTTTTCTATGAAATAAATCTTTGGTATTAGCATTATGTTTAGCTAATGCAGTGTGAGTTCCAGTTCCAAGGTTCAAAAATTTAACTGTAACTCGTTTGATTAATAATTTGGAACTCTTGCGTCCGAATACTCAAACGCAACTCAGATTTAAGTACAGCTCAAGTGACGAATTTTTGACAGATTTACATTTAAATCTGTAAAAAAATTATGATCGCTTGAGACGCGCTTAAATCTAAGTTGAGTTTGAGTATTCGGCCGTTAAAGTCACAAAGAATACAAAAGACACTTGATGCTCCTATAGATTTAATTAAAGAATCAAATCTCTAGATTTCTTTTTAAAAAAAAATAAGGTGGTTTTTTGAACGTTGCAGTACGTAAGGGGGGTAACTGTAATAAGAAAGGAGTTATAGGAAAATGGTCTTGGGGACTATTTATAATTTTTCAAGAAAATTTCTTCCCGTCTACAGATTTTATTACCAACAAAAACCTAATTAGGTACTGTAGGCACAGCCAGGTTACTAGTCACTGTACATAATCTATCCACAAAACAGTCTCAAGAAATCAGATCATCAGGATATGACTTGGAGCTGTATTTCAGCTCTTTAGACATAACCACAGAAATATATCGAGATAATTAAAGATTATTTATCAGGTATTTATCGCGTACCTTTTGTTATATTTTCCCCTACGTCGTGATCCGCCTGTACTGCAGTCAGACACGGTCAGTGTAGTGTGTCGTAATATGAACTTGGACATTCCTGATTCTGCAGACGAATTGAGGGTAGTCGTGGATACTGCCATCAATTCTCGGCGGTAGCTGCGAGTACATCCAGTCGCCCCGTGACCACGATCGCTGTAACGCGATGGAAACGTAGGGGAAAATATAACAAAAGGTACGCGATAAATACCCGATAAATAATCTTTAATTATGTCAACAAATCGCGAAAGTTTAAAAAGTTTTATATCGAGATATGATTAATTTACGTCAAAATACCTACGCAAAATGTTACACGCTCGGTTTCAATACAAATCGACTAACTCTTTGCTTCTCAATATGTATGTGTGGACGTGCATGACACATCTAGATAGAGGATATCACTGATAGTACGTACGCGTGATAGTATGTTCGCTGCTGGCGCCCATGTTAAACATAGAATGAGTCACGCAAGGTTTCACTGGGTAGGCAGTATTTGCTAGTTATTCTGTGACTAAGGCTGAATTCACGACTCTAACCAGTTTTTGGGATCATACTGGTAACGGGTTTGCGTAACGGATGTAAGCCTTGTGAGAGGCACTTCTTGGTAATGTCAAATTCTTATTATAAGTCTGGTTTTTTTTTTCATTTTGCGCCATTTGACAATGATAATACGTTACTGCTAGGTCTGAGTAGCTTTTCATCATACCAGCCCATACACGTCCACTGCTGGGGGAGACCTATGGGCCTCCCCCATACGACGCCACAAATAGCGGTCCTGAGCCGTGTCCATCCATCGACTCCCTGCGACCGCTACGATGTCGTCGGTCCATCGAGTGGATGGTCTCCCTTGTAGGGGGGACTTGCTATAATCACCACGCTTGACTAGTAGCTTTTATTAAACCAAAAGCTTGTGCTAAGCTAAAATAAACATGGTTTTTGACCACGGACGGATTCAGTGTCCCGGCATAAAATAGATCTTCGTCGAATCTGTCTAAAGTCAGCTCATCGTATTGGCTTTTTATCTATTGTGTCGGCTTTAACTTAACAGCTTAAACCTGTTTTCTACGCCAAGTTAGTTTATGACTACCTACAAAGTTATGTAAGCTTGTGGGTCATACTTTGTTCCGGCTCTTCATCATCAGCTCGTATTGATTTATATTGGTTCCAATGGAATGTTTATCATTCTATTTTAAGCCTTATTTGCTTTGTGATTAAAACGTTTGTTTACATAGGCATAAAGTTTAGTCAGCTTTCGTACGTTTTGAAAACTGCTCTTTATCGTCCCATTCGTTTGGAACAGGAAAAGGAAAATTTCTTTTTTCGTTATCATGTCCATAACCAACCATAGTCATAACCAACTCTTGTAAGTTATAAGAGTTGGCTCATTATAATGATGATGGGTGTTTGCATGAAAACTAGTCAGGAATTTCAATTTCGTTTGCAGGAGTACGGGCCCAGGAAGCCTATTTTAAGTCTCCGAAACGCAATTGCGGGTTTCGTTTCGTGTTGGTACCTACGCTAATACACCGAATTAGAGGAAGGGCAGCAGCTTCCTTCTGAGTATTTTTCAACACCAACACTGCGATAACCAATCCGCCTGCCAAGTGTGGTGATTATGGCAAATCCCCCCTACATGGGAGACCATCCACTCGATGGACCGACGACATTGTAGCGGTCGTAGGGAATCGATGGATGGAGGCGGGTCAGGACCGCGTTTGTGGCGTCGTATGAGGGAGGCCTATTTCCGTAGCAGTGGACGTGTATGGGCTGATATGATGAAGATGATGATGACGATGCAGAAAAAAAAAATTGGCCCTAGGACCAAATGGAAGTCAGTATCTATATATTTGTGTATATTATTTTTCTGATAAAAAGGCGGTCAATACTATGCCGCCACAGTTGGTGAATATAAAATATAACATAGATTCTTAATTATTTTTTTCTAATAATCTTTATTGACAACGAAAATAACAATCAAATAATTTAAACAAATTAAACTAGTATTGTTGCTTTAATTACTAAATGTTTTTATGAAACAAAAGAATTATTTTCATGTTCTGTAAATTTCTTAGTTATTTAAGTTTAATATTGTACGTTCGTAATTAACGGACAAACTGTTGTTTCCACCTTAATGTTTAAGATCTCTTTGTGCATAGTTTCGACTGTAAAAATCTTCAATCCTTATAAAAAAAAAAAAAATAATTTCCATTGTATGCACAATCGGTCAACGAGTTCATATAGCCTAAAAAGCCGAAATATAATATTTTTACATATACATAGATAGATATCACAGAATACCTAGAATAACCTCTACTTCAATATGTTCCGCACAGCCTAGAAACTAGGCCTTCTAGTTTTTTGTTTTACTTATATTGTTATTCAGTCGACCAATTTTTATACAAACTTTACTTTTATAAACAATTTTAAGCCTTTTTGGGCTTATTTACTCTTTTTAGGACTCCTCAATTTTAGGATTTTTTATATTTAGATTTGCGCGGGAGTGAAGGCATGGCCCAACGAAAATGTAAATGTTGCAGATGCATAGTAAAATGCTCAGAAAATCGTACTATGGACGTAGAAAATAAGCCCTCAGAGTCTTTAAGTGAAGGTCAGTATAATATATAAATACTAGCTGCTGCCCGCGCCTTCGCCCGCGTTTTATCGGGATAAAAAATAGCCTATATGTTATTCCAGGTCCCCTACTATACCCATGGGTATAGAAGTTTTTTGGCAAATTTGGCATGCCAAATTTCAACCTAATCGGTTCAGTAGTTTTTGCGTGAAAGAGTAACAAATATCCATACATCCATCCATACAAACTTTGACATTTATAATAGTGAGATATTTGATGAAAACACAGTTTGCGGATCGAATCTGACTGCTTTAATCAATGCACAGCGGGTAGATCTTAATACTTATTTGGAACTACCCTCCAATACCCAACACCTCCTTATCTAAATATGACAATATAAGTCTTAGTATAAAAAACTACTGTAAGAAACAAACATTTTAAATTAAGTATCTACCTAGAGAACAACAAGTTGAGTGCAGTTGCAGATACAGATAATGCCTTTATTATTTAACAATTACCGAAGTTACCTTAAAATATTTACTTAGGCGGACGTTGTCTGTTGCGACGAGGGCGCAAATTATACTCGCGAGATGATATAGGTGATGAACTGGCCATCTTAAACTCGTCATTGTTATCCGAAATAGAGTCCGGGCCGTCGTCCTCGCTGGCGGCGCTGGCAGCGTCCGCGACAACGAGGGCGCACTCCTGCGGTGCACACGCCACTGGCACTGGCACTCTTTACATTTTGCATCTGCGGGATTGTCATTTGACATGGTACTAGACAATGAAAATCTTTTTCTATTTATAGCTTTAGGTACGATCATTTGATCGACATGGCGTTTAACGGTACCCTTAGCAGCTGGTAGGCTTACTGAGAAAGACGAAGGTCCCACGCATTCCTTAACCTGCCCTTCCACCCATTTATTTTTATGCTTACTATATTCGCGAACGTATACGGTATCGCCGAGCTGTACGTTTCGCTGCGTGCCTCCCGCGCGCGCCTCCTGCTGCGCCTGACGTGCGCACACGCGCCGCGCCGCGCCCGCTTCTTCGCTCCCGGGCCGCAGGGCGTCCAAGCGCCCCCGCAGCCTGCGCCCCATCAGAGCTACTGCCGGAGCTACGTTAGTTGTGGCTTGTTCACAATTTCTATATTGGAAAAGCATCTTGCTTAAGGCTTGGTTCACGTCTACTCCTTCATTATAAGCTTTTTTAATACAATTTTTAACAGTACGGACGGCATTTTCAGCAGCTCCGTTACCTTTAGGCCGGTATGGGCTGGTTGGTGTGTAAACTATATTGTTTTTAGCAAAATAATTTTTCATCTCAGAAGATGAGAAAGGCGGTCCGTTGTCGGTTACTATCTGTAAAGGAAGTCCAAAACGAGCAAACATTTCTCTAAACCTATCTATGACAAGTCTAGCGGCAGTACTGTACATTTGAAACACCTCTATCCATTTACTGTGCGCATCGACGACTACAAGATAGTGTTTTCCTTTGTACTCCGCAAAATCGGCGTGTAAGCGTTGCCAGGGACGCGATGGGAAAGCCCACGGCGTCAGCGGCGCGTGTGCCGGCGCGTCGCGCTGTTGCATGCAGGCGCCGCACGCGCGGCACGTCGCTTCTATCTCCGCGTCCAAGCCCGGCCAGTACACATAATTGCGAGCAATGGTTTTCATCTTTACTACGCCTAGGTGACCCTCATGTAGCTCACGTAATATGTACCCTCTGTATTTAGGCGGTACGATAATGCGATAATTAAAAACAATGCAACCTTGCTCAATAAATAAGTTATCCTTCCTATTAAAGTAAGCTTTTTCTTGTTCAACATCTGTATTATCGGGCCATCCATATGTTATATTTTTATAAATCACACGTAAAACGGGATCAGTTTGGGTTGCATCGGCGATATCTTTGTGACTAATAGGAAACTCATTTTCAATATACATTAGGTACGATACGGCGGTGTCGAGTGCCGGCGGTCTTGTGCCGCTCCCCGCCGCGCTAGCCTCCCGATCACGCCCTAACGGTAATCGCGATAAACAATCGGCAGCGGCGTTTTGTGCTGAGTTTACCCATTCCACAGAAAAATCATAAGCTGCTAGTCGCGCCGCGTAGCGCTGCAACCGGCTGGCCGCCGTTTGCGGAATGCCTACCTTATCACCGAAAATGTATGACAAAGGTTTGTGATCAGTGCGTATGATAAAACGCCGGCCATATACATATTGATGATTCTTTGTAACCCCATAAAATATAGCCAACGCTTCTTTGTCTAATTGGCTGTAAGATTTTTCGGCGCTATTTAACGTACGAGAAACGTAACAAATAGGACGCTCCGTCGCGTCGGGGTACCGGTGCGCCAGCACGGCGCCGAGCCCGTACGCGCTGCTGTCCACGCTGAGGACCAGAGGCAGCTCAGGGTCGTAATGAGCCAAACATTGCTCATTACACATTACCTTTTTTATATTTTTAAATGCCTGTTCACATTCGTGGCTCCACTCCCATTTAATTTTAGCTTTCAACAAACTATATAGGGGGCCTAACATAGTACTCAACATTGGTACAAACTTTCCGTAATAATTCACAAGTCCTAAAAAGGCTTTTAATTGGTGGACATCGGTGGGACGCGGAGCATGAGTGATTGCATTGACCTTCTTATTATCCGGGTGCAATCCATCCTTATCTATAATATGACCTACGTAGCACACAGCGGGTTTGAAAAAATCACACTTCTCTAACTTTACTCTTAGGCCGACAGCCTGTAGTCGTTTCAACACCTCGCGAACATTTCTAATATTATCCTCTTTCGAAACCCCCCCTATACACGCGTCATCAAAATAAACAGCAGTCATAGGTACACCCCTAAGTATCTCTTCCATTAGTTTTTGAAATTTTTCCGGGATGCTGCTAATGCCATAGGGGACACGAACGTACTGGAAGGTACCTACGTGGGTACTTATGGAAGTACACGGCCTGGACTCCGGGGACAAGATTATTTGTTCATAAGCGTGAGCCAAGTCAATTTTAGTAAAAACCTGGGCTCCACGCAGCGATGCATACAGCTCTTCTATTCGTGGTAGCGGGTATGGCTCGCGTCTAATTTTCGGATTAATTGTTACCTTATAATCCCCGCAAATACGAATGCTCCCGCATTTTTTAATGACAGGCACGATAGGCGTGCCGTACTCGGAATGCTCAACTTTAACTATGGTACCTTCTCTAACCAGGCGGTCCAGTTCCCGCTCCACGGGCTCCCGCAATGCTAAAGGTACGTTTCGCGCTTTATGAAATATAGGTTCCTTATCCAACAACTTTAAGGAAAACATGTTCTTACACGTTCCTAGGCCTTCAGCGAAAACATCGGGAAATTCGCGTCGTAGTTTCGAAACAGTGTCATCTATTGTATTTATTGTTGTGTCGCAGCCAATGTTATTCATTTGAATTTCAATATTTTTAAGTTTTAAATGACGTAACCAAGCGCGACCAAGAAGCGGAGGCCCGCCGTTAGGAATCACAAACAAACGCAGGTCATGCGCCTCCCGCTTCTCCCCCGCGCAGGCATAACAAACTGACACATTAATGTAACCTATAGGAAGTATATTCCCACCTGTATAACCTTTGAACTTTAAATTACACTTCACAAGCTGGCAGCCTTTAAAATATTTCTTAAAATCATGTTCGTTGATAGCAGATATTTTACTTCCTGTATCCACTTCAAAGTTCATAGGCATGTTATTTACAAAAATTGAAACTACATACGCTTTATCGTCCCCTCCATCCACCACAATGTTGAATAAATCACTGTCCTCGCTATCAGAATCCATCTCGATGTAAAACTGGTTCTTCCTTGGGGTTTTACCTGTAGAACGATCACTCTTATCACCGCCTGAACGCGCACTTTTACACATAGCTTTAAGGTGCCCCCTGGCCCCACACTCATCACAATTATAACGCCTATAGCGACAATAATCCGGTGCGTGCTGGCGGCCACACCTCCAGCATTTCTGGCTAGGCCCGCCGCCGCCGCGCGCCTGCTGCGCCGCGCCTGCCGCGCTGATCCGGTGCACAGGAGGGTCCGGCCCGCCGCCGCCGGGGGCCGCGCTGGCTACCGCGGCGCCGGCCGCGCGCGCTGAGCCGCTGGTCTCCGCGTGCCTCTCCACCGCCTCCAGTGCCAGAGCCAATTCTACCGCTCGCTTGTAATCCAAATCTGTCTCCGCGAAAAGTCTACTACGCATTTCATCACTTGCAAGGCCCGACACGAACTGGTCTCTGAGATTTTCTTCTAATTTCGCACCGAAGTTACATGTACACGCGAGATGCTTCAAACTTTGTAAATAAACACAGAGCTCCTCGCCGAGTGCCTGCCGACGCAAACGAAAAATGTGCCGTTCCGCAATGTCCGATCGCCTGGGTTCTAGATGTTTTTCGACGATGGTGACCAGCTCATCGAACTTTTTCTTTTCGGGCGTGTCCGGAGCACACAAATCGCACATCAAGTCGTAGGTTGCTTCGCCAACTACGGTTATCAACGTGGCCACGTGCAGCGATTCTTTAATTTCATTTAATTGGATAAACTGTTTCACTCTGTTTACGTATTTAGTCCATTTCCGTGAAGACAAATCAAAACAGTCAATTTTACCGTACGGCATCGTGAAATTAACTGTATAAATTGGTAAATCGTCGCCAGTGAGATATTTGATGAAAACACAGTTTGCGGATCGAATCTGACTGCTTTAATCAATGCACAGCGGGTAGATCTTAATACTTATTTGGAACTACCCTCCAATACCCAACAATAATATTAGTAGGAAGATAAAATAAATAAGCATAGAGTTAGAATTAGAAAGTTAATTAAGCATCACTACATAGTATAAAACAAAGTCGCTTCCCGCTGTCTGTCTGCCCCTATATACATATGTACGCTTAGATCTTTAAAACAACGCAACGGATTCTGATGCGGCTTTTTTTAATAGATAGAGTAATTAAATACGAAGGTTTATATGTACAATTCGCACCCGTGCAAAGCCGGGGCGGGTCGCTAGTAGAAAATAAGTAAAGCATTATTTGATTGCTATGTACCTTTTTTGCCATATCGAACTGCCCAGGCTGTTCTTACAGGCTGCTTTACACAGGCATAGACGACAGTAAGGACCATAGATTTATTCGCAAAAGTTATTAAAACTTTTTCAATAAATTGGCGTAACTCATTGCATAATGGCATTGACCATACCGTGATTCCTGTCATGTAAACGTCAAAACAAGAAAATGAGGTTAAAAAATAAATCTGACGGAGGAAGTTTAGATAATATAAAATAAATTTAATCCTTTATAACCATGAATTTACCCGAGATCAACCCGTATGAAGAAAAAGCCATTGATATAGTTATCAATGTCATCAATAAAGCGAAATTTATGGTGGGCGAGAGGCAAAACTTATTTCAGTTAGCCAGTAAGTATAATACGCTTTTAGCGTCTATCCGCGGCTTCACACGCCTTTTAGTAATAAAAAGTACTAAGAATCTACATATTTGTTAGGTATTCAAAGTCCAGATCTTTAGGTGTGATTTGAACCCGATTCTTTCAGTAGGTTTGGCGTTGTTTTCGGCTGAACAACTTCATAACAACGGGAAAGTTTCACTTTTATAATATCAGTAGGGTATTATGATTAGTAAAACTATTTACACTGCAGACTGCAGGTTTCATAAACCATTAAATTAATTTAATTTAACTATTGTTTGTAAATTAGGTAATATTGTAGTCAGTTCATAAGACTTATTTTAGATCTCTGGATTCTGCCAACTGATACTCGGGCGTACCAACATTTCAATATATTTAAGAACATTGGAACTAAGATACTAAAATTGTATAGTCTTTTAACAACTTTTATAGTATTCTATCATTTTATAGTAAGTAATCTAACAACTACCGATAACTACAAAACATTCAACTAACAAGATTGTTGCCTAGATTCTACCCGAAGTTTTGCACATGCTTTTCCAATATTAAAGCTCGGTACTCGATTTTAAATTTAACAATAAGCCAAATCTGTTTAAGCTTGTTTATGTGAAACTAGCTGCTGCCCGCGCCTTCGCCCGCGTTTTATCGGGTTAAAAAATAGCCTATATTGTTATTCCAGGTCCCAAAATATACCCGTACTAAATTTCAGCCTAATCGGTTCAGCAGTTTTTGCCTGAAAGAGTAACAAATATCCATACATCCATCCATACAAACTTTCACATTTATAATATTAATAGGAAAGATTTAGTATACCATACTGGAGAGGTTCACTATTTATAGGCGTATTTTGCAAAATCCTGTAGTTTATGACACTTTTGGTCTACAAATCGCAGAATTCTGCTATTTTTTTTATATTGGATACCCAGCCAGGACAGAGGAAGCAGTTCTTGAATGACTTACTTACTCACAATTGTAGATCAACGACCCAAAGAGTATCATGACTTCCCCAGGCATCTTGGCTCTGAGCTGTCTCTCGCCAGCTCACTAAGATCCGTTTCCACTTCAATAATTCTAGGTCTACGCTCCAAAGCTTTTTCCTCATAAACCTTCTTGCTAACTCAATCCTCCTCCATTCTCTCGACGTGTCCGAGCCAGTGGACAGAAGACGATGATTTTTATTTTTTTATTTTATATATTTTTTATATAATTTATTTGTTACCCACAGAGAGTCGCAACGAGCTTGCTGCCAGCTACAAGCTACACCTCGCTGATCTCGGAGACCCAATATCCAATTACGCAGAGGAGTTCATTGCCAATGCTATAGAGAGGCGTTGGAACCTGACGCCTGTTCTGATGTACATCATCAAGTACCAGGGAATGTCGCAGGATGAGTGCGCTCAGTATTATTACTATGAAGTTAGTATACCTACTTCATCATCATCATATCAGCCCATACACGTCCACTGCTGGACATAGGTCTCCCCCATACGACGCCACAAATAGCGGTATATACCTACTTATCTACTTACTATACTCCGATTTAGAATCAAAGATATTTTAAATCAACAAAGACATTTTATGAATGAAAATTTAACAAAATCTGATATCAATAAATAACAGAAAACAACAAGATAACAGCAAAGGTATAACTAAAAACTGAAACATAAACTTCAACAATGCATATTGGCACATGTGAAGCAAATAAAAAAAAGGTAAAATAATAAAAAATAAATAAAAAGTAAACTATAAACTATAAACTAAGGTAAGTACATGAAATTGGGTGAAAACGAAAATACGCGCAATAGTTATGCAACTGTGTCGCGAGTATTTACGCCCTCCTCCGAATGTAAGGTAGTTCCTTAAATTACTATTTAATTAGCGATGCCGAAAAATTAAGACTGCGTGTAAAATTTATACAATGGAAAAAATAAATAGTTTATAAGAGATGGTTGACGACAAATAACTTTACTAATAATATGTAATAAATAACATTTGAAAAAATATATGGGCAGTAGATAATCAACTCATGAAGTCTCTTATCTACATATGTAGGTAGGTACTCAATTTAACATAAATCAAAATAACTCGCCTATCCTGCATCTAAAACCCTTCTGGAGGTACTCACTGCAAAGCAAAGGCCTACCGTGAGCTTCTAATTCAGCACTTATACACAGGATGGTTCGTAAGACATATTTGAATGCGTTTCTAATTACAGGCCATCTTCAGCCAGCCCACCTTTAAGTACCCCATTCCACAAGCTACCGCCTCTGTGTTCTTCAGAATACACGCCAAGCATGTTGAGCCGTCCGAGTTAACGGGGGTTCCAGATGTGAGTACCTCATGAGTACCTGAGTACCTATTAGCTCTCACTCTCTCACTCATACTACGTCCACGTGTCTACCACAAACAAAGAGGGTTTAAGAAGGCTACGAACCTCTCCCAAATCTCAGCGGCCGGCCCATGCGGATTTGTTGTTATTTCACGTCTAGAGATTGCAATCCGGTTTATTCGAAATTCGAATGAACCGAATTAACCGGATAATTTGTCAAAAAAAAACAGTTATAAGCATTGCAGAAACTTGAAAGAATTTTAATTTCCGATTCATTTTGAATAAACGATTGATATCAGAAATATTTTTGATTATTTATAATTTTGAATATATTTAGGATGTTTGCAACACGACACATTCAGAGATCTTTATTTTCGACCAGATGACCTTCCGAATCGAGGGCTCCCACGTAGACCACGACGTTCGCTACGTGCTGCTCACGGTAGACTGGATCCTTGCTGTCATCAAGATGAAGCTGGAGTTCTTCAAGAGGATTGAAAACCTTAGGATATATTGAGGCCCATATTTAGGCCCCCACAAATTGAGGGCTTCCAGGTACGAGTCACCTGCCTTACCTATTATTGGAAATTGTATTGCTATACTTATAGCTAAATATGGATATTTTTTCCACTACTCTGCTTTGGTTGGATAGTGTGGTCTGGTAATATAATAATATCTAAGTACCTAATAATGGTAGTGAGATTGCTATCCTATTTTTTCCTTTGCCCTGTTATGGGACAATTAAAGTAAAAATAAATATATTTAAAATGGCTGATTTCGGTTATATTCCTTACGCGAAACGCTGCTCCCGTGTGTTGGTGCGAGTTCGAGTCCATTAAGTTCTATGGAAAAAGTTTGAATTGATAATTATACAATATTCGTAATAGGTATCTCGAAAAAAAAAACCGTGCCATTTTTACGATGGTAAAATAATAAAGTCCCTACTAATTCATTGTTCCTAAAGTACAATAATAATGATGATGTTTTGTTATTCCTTCCATTTTCCTCTGCAATAGTCTCTACATCTAGCGAATATCATATTCGGGTGTATCATATTGTGCAACCAAGGATGACGCCCGCTATGTGAGCTCTTGCCTTTACATTAATTCTCTTAAAGGGCCTCTGTGCTGTTGGCTTCGGCCCCACACGCATGCGTCCCAAAGGACCGGGTTATTATAATATAGTGGCATCAAGTCTACTAAATAATATCATAATAAGTCTAAGAACTTGAAGTGAGGAGCTCGGAGAGGCAACCTCACTGGCTGGACTGGCCGGCGGCGCGGGAATCTCGGAGTCGCTGGCTGGACTCTGTCGGTGTGACTAGGCAATCTCAATGTCAAGGTCGAGTATTGTGGTGTCCTGAAGATGTCTCGTGGAGAGACGAAACTAGTTGATAATTTACTTTGATGAATACTATCAGAGTACGCGGAATTGTTACTAAATATTTTTTCATTCTAATATACGCCATTGATATTCTGAGTAAGCATTGGAGTTATCGGAAATCTAATCATTTAAATATTTATGTGAACCACATAAATATTTAAATGATCTCATCCTGACTAATATGTAAAGAATGCAATTAAACTTAGCATCTCGCGTTCAACTTAACGCTTACTCTGCACACTCTTGCGGTGCAACACGCAAGGTCGCTGGCGTGGCTAGGAGCAGTCCTAAATCTATCAATATCCACATGTGCGCCCACTGAAAGTGATAGTAGAAAAGGAAAAATAATGACTCACACGTTTGTCTTCTTCTCTTTAACTTCTCAAAGTAGTTATTTACCATATTTACAAAAATTCAAAAATCTTCTAAGGATTATAGTAAGAAAATATAGATTTTGAAGGTTGGCCTTGTGATGCGCGAGCGCCGTCGCCGCCGCCGTCTCTGTCTTTTAAACCTAAAAAAACAGCGTACTATAATCTAAGCTAGAAACTTAATAAAGTACAAGGTGACTTAGAATGTTGTAAAGGTCAAATGCTCCCTTCCCCCATACATTGAGGAAGGTAGGCATCGAATTTATGTAGAGGAAAAGGTGGAATGTGGCGCCCATTTTGTTTTAGCCTGTATTTGAATTCAATGAATTCAATAAATTCATAATAATCAATGCGAAAGTTTGAATGTTTAGTTGGATGGATGTTTGTTATTTTCTAGCCAAAACTCTTAAACGGATCGGACTTAAATTTTGCATAGATGTAGGTTTAGGCCTGTAATAAAATACAGGCTAAGTTTTACCCTTTATATCAGTTCCCATGGGAAATAAATAACTTTTAAACATTTCGCGGCGTACGAATATCAACCCCTCCAACTCAACCTGTGGATGTCGTAAGAGCCGACTAAAGGAACCTACCAGAGGAAGGGCAGCAGCTTACATCTAAGTATTTTTCAACACCAAAACTGCGATCACCAATCCGCCTGCCAAGCGTGGTGATTATGGCAAATCCCCCCCTACATGGGAGACCATCCACTCGGACCGACGAATAGAATAGAATAGAATATCATTTATTTCGACACACACATTAAATACATACAAAACAAACAGAAACATAGATCACGGAAGTTCTTATCCTAGGTTACAAAATTGATTGGCGTTAGTTCGAGTTTTGCCCCCATGACCCTGTGCCGAAATAGGTGTTGGCTCAGCATGTGCTGAACTGTTGCCGCTCAGCGCTGTTTTTCAGCCAAAAACCTTTATGTTGGCGTTGCGGACGTCTAGTCGGCGACAAGCTTACTTTATATAACAAAACAATATTTATATAACAAAAACAATATTAAATAGACGTAATAAATCTCTGTAAATAATGGTACTAATAATTATATAAGTAAACAAAAGTAAATATACTTAATAAGAGGAAGGTAAGTAACTTCTTAAACTATAACATTGAATAAGACAAATAAAAAATAAATAAACAAACAGCAGGTATGATGCAAAGGAATTGAAAATATGACGCAGTGATATGCCTATAAGATTGAGGTTCAGTTGGTAACTAGTTTACCCATCTGCAATAACAAGGTTTGAAGCGCTTTTGAAGCCCAGAGAAGGTAGTTTTAAGTTAGCTAAATAATCGAGCTATTGACATTTACGTTGCCATGTTTTCTCTGTTCTTCAACAAGAAATGCCTTCGAGTTTTTTCCTGAAATTAAATTTATTTCGAAGGTTTCTTATTGGTGACGACATCGTAGCGGTCGCAGGGAGTCGATGGATGGCGGCTCAGGACCGCTATTTGTGGCGTCGTATGGGGGAGGCCTATGTCTAGCAGTGGACGTATACACGTCCCCATACGGGCTGATATGATGATGATGAAATCTAAGTACCTGATACCTACTCCGATTCAAAAACCTGGATATTTTTTATATAAATAGGGGTTACAAAACCCAAAGAATATTGGAGGACAATATTTAACGACATTGGAATCGTTGAAGGAAAGCATAGAAGATCGAGAAATGTTTCGGTTTTGAAAGCTTTCATTCATCATTTAATTGATTTCTCGTTCGTTTTTGAATACAAAAACTTTTTTTGCTATACATGCGAGATTAGGTATGCGTTTTTAAAGTTTTTTTATAGGTTTTAGTCATAACTTTGCTGTTACCTCTTTGTTTGCTGATATTCTTATAAATTTTTGTTAAGTTTTCATTTATAACAAAGACATTGTTGACATAAAATATCTTGGATTCTAAATCAGAGTATACCTTCATTATCACAGTGCTTGATGCTTTTTACCAGTGGCAAAGTGAACGAAGCCACGGTCAGATGCTAGTACTAAAATCAAATGCGTAAAGTCAACGCCCTTCTTCTTGCAAAGCTTTCACTTATATTAATTTGAAATGCTAGTCTAATGTTATGCAGTTTCTAGTAGAATGGGATTTCTTTTCTTATAGCAGTTAGTTTATAGTTTATTTTCAATTTGTTTGTTTTTGTTATTCAGCGTGGTAGGGAGGGTGTACCTATATGAAAGCGATAGGGTAAGGTAATTTTACGAAAAATCTATCAATCGAGAGGAACCAATATAATATTATCCGCGTTGAAAATTAAAGAAAAGTAGTAAAATTTATTTGCGTTTGGAATAAAAGTTATTGGCAATTCACTGAGATTTTTGCAGTTTCTGCCCATCATCAGTAATTATTAACTTTGGTACTGCAAGTAGGTTGCCCCTAGTTGATTT
Source organism: Eupithecia insigniata (assembly GCA_947859395.1). Classification (NCBI taxonomy): domain Eukaryota; kingdom Metazoa; phylum Arthropoda; class Insecta; order Lepidoptera; family Geometridae; genus Eupithecia; species Eupithecia insigniata. The sequence goes on along the minus strand of OX402009.1, from coordinate 3,746,039 downwards.
TTCCTACTAATATTATAAATTTCAAAGTTTGTGAGTATTTATTTATGGATGTGTGTTCATCTTTCACACAAAAACTACTGAACTGGTTGGGCGGGAATTTGGTACCTGTAGGTATAGGTACCTAGTTTGGGATCTGGAAAAAACACGAGCGAAGGCGCGGGCAGCAACTAATATCTATACTTATAATAAAACTGTTACAGGTCCAATTCTGTACATTGAAGACATTTTGAATTTTTTTTTGATGGCTCTCTATTGTCAATATTATATACTGATGCCAAAAATGTAATTTTTTTCCATCATGTCTGTTGTCTGTCTGTCTGTATCTTGGCCGCGCATAGCTCCGAAACTACTGAACGTATTGAAATGAAACTTGGCAGAATTTGAGACCATACTATGATGTAGGACATAGGATACTTCTTATACCAGATTTCAATAGGGTTTCCTTGGGAGAGGGGATGAAAGTAAAATTTGTTGGCTGCGTGTAGCGCCGGAACTACTGAATGTATTCAAATGAAACTTGGCAGAATTTGAGATCATACTATGATGTAGGACATAAGATACTTTTTATCCCAGATTTCAATAGGGTTCCCTTGGGAGAGGGGATGAAAATAAAACTTTTTGGCTGCGCGTAGCGCCGAAACTACTAAATGTATTCAAATGAAACTTGACAAGTTTTGAGTTCACACTATGAGGAAGGACATAGGATACTTTTTATCCCGGATTTCAATAGGGTTCCTTTGGGAAAGGGGATGAAAGTAACATTTCATGGCTGCGCATAGCGCCGAAACTACTGAAGGTATTCAAATAAACCTTGGCATAATCACCACGCTTGGCAGGCGGATTGGTGATCGCAGTAAGATGTTAGTAATACACAGTAGGAAGCTGCTGCCCTTCCCCTGGTAGGTTCCCTTAGTCGGCTCTTACGACATCCACCCCACGGCACACTACACTCACCCACACACTCTCTGAATCTACTGAGCCAATTTTGAAAATTCTTTTAACTATTGAATTTTTTTAAACACGCATCGTTTAAACCACGTTATTTGCGTTTTATAGACTACTAAAAATGTTTACCACCCAACGAAGTGGGCACGGGTCAGCTAGTATATATATATATATATATAAACAGACTACTAAAACAATAATATCCAATAAATACATAAATACGTATTACTAGCTGCTGCCCGCGCCTTCGCCCGTGTTTTATCGGGATAAAGAATTGTATGTTTTTTCCGGATCCCAAACTATACCCATACCAAAGTCCAGCCCAATCAGTTCAGTAGATTTTGCGTGAAAGAAGAACAAACATCCATTCTTACAAACTTTGATATTTATTATATTAGTAGGATTAAGTGTCATGTCGTGGGACAAATTGTATATCAAACTTAACGAACCACCCAGGACCGCCTACATAATTCTCTTAAGTTAAAATTCTATATGTTTTGGTTATATGGGATTTCTTTCTTTTCTAGGGAATTCAGTTAAAAGTAAACATTACTTATATCAAAACTATTGAAGTTCACATCACACGGACAACCACAAACATCCTATTAATCAATTATCTGTTCCCACGAATAGCGTAAAAAAATAAAAATTTATCATTCGCATCTATGGTGATTTAGTACGGTCTGTTTTGCTACGGTCACAGATTATATTAAGTTATTCTATAGGCATGGTGATTATGACCGAACTGGCTTCACAATAAACCGTCTACCTGAGTGACTCACGGCAAAAACGCTTGATACCCTGTCATTTGCGCGCTTTTGCCTTGCGTGAGCGCACGTTGTTACATTCCGCTGTATTTTACCAACATCTCGGCAATATTTTGAATGAAAAGTTGATTATTTAGCTTAGAAAAACATTGTGAACAAAATGGTGAGGACTTTCAAAGTGGTTGGGTGTTTTAAAGTGCCTAAACGTGTGTCTAAAGTGGTGCCTACTAATGACGGGGTTTACACGATCGACATGTCGTCAACTTCAACACTGGATATCACTGTAAGTCGAGAACTTAAAACCATTTTGAAGTTTTGCATAATATTTTGTAAAACTACCTTGTCTTTGGTTTTCTTTCAATAAACTTTGTTATATCACGAAGGAAACGAACTCAAAACACTGCATTCGTATTATCTTTTAACACGGGAATTTGAGCCTTATTTATGGTAATATTACGTCTATATCAGCTGGTCGATGACGTGTGTACAGTTAGCGTCACAAGTTTAGTACATAGCCATAGGGAAGAGTAACATTGTTGGTGCAACTTGCTGCACTGTTATCGTTATTTAAGGAAAACAAATGATTGAGTTTATAGTATGCATGAATAGAGTGAATAATTTTAGAAAAGTGGTTGAGCCTATGTTTGATAGGATCTTACTTTATGATGTTGTGAAGACTAGGTATCTAATTAGATAAGCCGCTTTTACCTAGGTACCTGCTTAGGTACTCTAGTAGGTAAGTAGGTACAGACAGGTACCTACAATTTTAGCTGTCTTGTCTATTTTGATTCATATACAATACCTAGACTGAAGACAATATAAGGAGGTTCTCAGAATCTCTGTAGGTATGTTTTTATGTAAGTATGTACCTATTTTACTTGATCGTCCCTACTTGTGGTCTATCTGATAATTGTTTCCAATTATTTCCCTATTGTATGTAGGTATAGAGAATGATCCTGAAGTGGCCTAAAAGTTTTATTGCAACGGGATTTATATTTTGTCCGCTAACCTATAAAACAGTATTAAAGGTGAACGCGCACCTGTCCGCGCCGAACGAACCGCACTCGCCGTAACATAAGAATTTTTCATGGCCTCGCGCAATTGTCCATTTCGTACGCGCTGCACACATCGAACGCGCCGAAACGTATTCACCATTTTAACAGTATTTTTGTTTAGATTAGAACTTACGTGTTCTATGAAACTGTAAATAAATACGGATAACGTCTTTTAAGAATTATCCTAGCTACTTAGCAGTTGTGTAGTATACCTATAGCAATAGGGAACGCTCTAAATTTTAACACACGCATCGAACGCACCGAATTTTTTTGATGGGATCCATATACTTAAAGGATTTTACTGAAATGCGGCGCGTTTGGTGCGGATAAGTGCGTGATGTTGCATACTATTCCATAAAGTTTTATAAAATGCGATGACTGAAGCGCGCCGGCTGGCGGCGCGCGGCGACGAGTGTGGCTCCTTCGGCACGGAGAGGTGTGTGTTCATCTTAAATGTTCAGTGAGTTCAGTTTTTAGTTTTTGTAAAGAAATCATACTATTAACCTATATTTTCTCCAAAATCGGTTGCCTGAGAGAAAAAGCTTTCAAGCCTTATATATCTTGTAGATACGTAATTCACTCCCACACGCTCTAAATAAATAATGCGACGAATTAGGAACGTCCTTCATTGACGACGTCCTTCTTTTTGTCAGTCAATATAAAACTCATCATTCTAGATTCATTTCTAGAATCCTAGTTATTTTATGTAAACAAATAGAAATACCTAGGTATTTCTTTCTAGGTAACTATTGGTACAAATATTTTATGATACTGTATGTATCGTCAGAGTAAATCACAGAAGTTAGAATGATTTGTTTTGAAACCTATCTTGCATTATTTCGTTTTTTTTTTCAATTCATGACATGCGTCTCTTGTCTTTTCACTGTATGATATATAGTTCTGTTTAAACAACGCATCATCATCGGCCTATATATTATTCGAGTACTGGAAATAAGCCTCCCCAATTGCCTTGTTGAAGCACCTATGTATGTATGTATGTTAGTGATTACCTTGCTCTTACTATGTTGCGTCAAATTTTTGTTAGGTCTTATTTATGGTATGTGCCTTTGTTGACCTTAAATATCTTAGTTTCTAATTCAAAAAGTAATTTTGAGGGACGGAAAAATTTATGATTACTTTTACTTTGATTAAGTAGGTGAACGACGACCGATGTGGCGCGGCGGGCGAAGCTCTGCCTGCGAGATAGGACGTTCCGGGTTCGATTCCCGTCTTGAGATAAATGTTCGTACGATCTGCAAATATTTTCTCCGGATGTTCTGGTTATTTTCTATGTATCATAAAAAATATCTATCTACATATTATATAAAGTATTGTATTAAGTATAGCATTCATCTTGTACCTCAGTAGTTTTTTTATCTAGATATACATAATTGCTAAAAATTACGGCTAGTTATAACAAAACCCCATCACTAGCAACTATGTACTGCTTTGCGGGGGATGCTCTTAATGGGAATAAAATCGGTACTCTAACTGAATCGGTACTCAAACTGGGAACACTTCGTATTATGTTATATACTTAAAGCTAATTTATTAATTCCTACTGATATGTGTTTGTTTGCGTTATTAGGTATGGGTAGGTCCTAAGGCTAAATATAGGTATTTTATCTTAATTATGTAGGTTCAGTGCAGTCGTTAATAACAGAAGTGAGAAATAAATTAATACTTCATTTTATCTGAGTAACGAGGTGTCTAGTAGGTGTAGCCTCTATAGTATTCAATTAATTATTTAATTGTTAAACACACAAACTGGTAGATAACAATAACGTACTAATACAGTATAGGGAAATGTATTAAATTTATTACTTTAGAGTAGCGGATAGAGCAGTGTGACGTCTCGTTTATTATATGTAGGCTAAGTATAAAATTTTGTTCATTTATTATGTACTTAACCTACCTAAGATGAAAAAACGATACGTTGCATCGTTCTTAGTTTTAGAAGCATGTTATTATTTTGTTTAAAAGTGTAAGTTCACGCCAATCTATACAAATAATTATAAAGAGGGAAGATTTGATTGTTGTTTGCATTAAAATAGGTTCCGAAAATACCAACCGAAGGAATTTTTTTTTCACTGTTGAGAACACTACAGTATCCTTGGGTGACATAGGCTATATTATATTTAAAAATATTTTTTTTTTATTAAATATCCTTGCGAAACCGGGGCGGGTCGCTAATATTAAATAAAGAACTGGCAAAAAAGGTTCTGATAGCGGGCAACTGAAAGATATCAAAAATAGACTCTCAAGGTAGTGTTTATTTTGTGGAATATTGTGAATGAGGTTCAGAAATGATTATAAAGCGTATCTAAAACTGATAAGTTTTATTTCAGTAGTGTAGATAATGCGAGCATTGTCTCACATTTCTGGGGGAATATGCTGTGCGAATTGTCCAGCAATTAACTGACTTATAAAAAAAACGTAAACAAAAAAATAACATTACTGATTAAGGTGTTTTTATTGACACCCTTTGATAAGCAATATAATTTATCGAAGGTGACACCTATATTTATAAAGAAAATTTTCTCCTTGCCCGTGGACCCGTTCAGCTGGTACAGATGACTTGACCACCCATTTTTTATATCTTTGTTACTGTTCACTGTACTACCGAAGTTCCTTTCATTCCGTGGTCCTGTTGACTGAATCACTGAATGGTGGTACCGTTAAATCTTTCTTCGGCCTGCGCTGGTACAGAAAACTGGACCACTAATTTCTTGCATTTTGTTTGTGAGATTTTTTTATAAGCATGCATTCTGAAATACCGAAGGTATGTTAGTCATTATCATTACACTCTTGACAGAGTTGTCGTAGTCGTCATAGCTGCCACGCCCCACAATTCGGCGCCATTTCTTTCCCACCCAGGCGGCGATGTGAACGCCTTTACTGGTAACATTCGTGTAGGGCAGATCAGTGCAGCTTTAATTTGGTCCATCCAGCGCATTGATGATCTGCCGCGTGCTCTTGTGCCGTCAACTTTTCCTTGAATCTCAAGGTGTTCCACAAATGTGTCCTCAGAAGGCGCGAAATTTTTTTCAAATACCTATCATTTAAATATTAGGATAAAAATATTTAGTAAAAGCTGTGTGTTTTTTGTCTGAATGCATGGTATGTCAATTTGTAGGACGACGACCGGCTTTGCGTGGAATTGATCTAAATTTTTTTTTATAATTATATTTTGCTAAGGATTTTTGCAAAGTAACGCCTGCAATCTATTATTTACATACCATAATTAATAGGTAGGTAATGGAAGCTATAATAGGTATGGGTTGTTTAAGTTTGTAGTTATTCAATGGGCATTGTGCAAAAGTAAATTTATTATTGTATAAGTTGGTCACGTGTTGCAATAATTTACTAATGTAATGTGTATTATTATATTAGATCAAGCTTTTATTATACAAACTGAATTTTTTAATTCTTTATAACGTTGTTATATTAAAAAAATGATAGTGCGGTCTATGTGCCAAATGTGTGGCAACTCGATATAACCACGACGCTAGGCAAACTTTCTCTGGTTTTGAGTGTCCTATAATTATTTATAAGACACTCAAAACCAGATAACAAAAATAAAAACCAAAAACTTATGCCATTCTTATGAGTGTTATAAATTTTTGATAAATCAAGACTAATGAGAATAAATTCTTTAAATCGAAGAAATACAATACAGTGTAATTATTTTCAATAGATGTATACATAACATCTCGAAATTTCGAGCCGTAAATGATGATCGCGCGGTCGCGAATCGTTTACATATTAGATTTTCTGCCTTCGTATAAAATAAATGAATTGATGAACATCGTGATATTGTCATTTAGAAATATAGGGTGTTTTAAAATTAGTGCAAAATAGTAGAAGCTGCAGAAGTCTCTTAAACGAAACCTACCGGAGAAATCTAATCAAGTGGGTTGCAGTGGATGTTATATCACATACATTTTCATACAAAGCGAAGTTAGACACACGTGCGTAGCCTTTCCGTGCGCGGCAGTGGGACAGCGGCTTTATGGTAAAACCCCTTCGGGGAGACAACTCCAGTGGACGTACATATTATGAGTGCGTGTGGAGTGGACACAAAGTAATGTACACTAGTCACGTAAATAAATATCCTATCCTACTAATATTATAAATGTCAAAGTTTGTATGGATGGATGTATGGATATTTGTTACTCTTTCACGCAAAAACTACTGAACCGATTAGGCTGAAATTTGTTATGGGTATAGTTTGAGACCTGGAATAGAATATAGAATAGAATAGGACATCATTTATTTCGACACACACATTAAGTACATACAAAACAAACAAAAACATAGATGATGGAAGTTTTTATCCTAGGTAACAAAATTTATGGGCGTTAGTTCGAGTTTTGCCCCCATGACCCTGTGCCGAAATAGGTGTTGGCTCAGCATGTGCTGAACTGTTGCCGCTCAGCGCTGTTTTTCAGCTAAAAACCTTTATGTTGGCGTTGCGGACGTCTAGTCGGCGACAAGCTTACTTTATATTACAAAACAATATTTATAAAACAAAAACAATATTAAATAGTCGTAGTAAATCTCTGTAACTAATGGTACTAATAATTATATAAATAATTAAAAACAACAGATAGGCTATTTTTTATCCCGATAAAACGCGGGCGAAGGCGCGGGCAGCAGCTAGTAAACGTATAAACAGGTAAACTGGTGTTGTTAACAGACCGAGACGAACGTTGCAAGGCAGAAAATCCGTTTGTGATTCATTTTTATTGAATCGTTTATAAATGGACTGCAGAATGCTTATTGTGAGCAAACAAATGTTTTGCTGGTTTGATTTGAACCAGCAAAGGTTCTTTGGTAGATCTAGGTGTCATCATCATCAGCCCCAATACCTATGTCGCCTCCGCCGGATGGTAGAATCAGCCCGTATGTTGAATGGCTAGGCCGATTGCAAATCTAACGCTGATTTTCTGGTGGTGATGGCTTGCCTTATTAATTTGATGGCTAAGTGAGGCTTAACCATATGTTGAACGTTCAACAATTGGCATAGGCAATTAAATGAATTGCACCGTTTTGCAATCGGCCTAGTCATTCTATACAAGGACTGATTTTAAGCAAGGAATATTTTTATCATAATTTATTATGAATGTAAGCGGGTTAACTACGATCCTAGTTTGCGTTGGAAGAACACCAACGTTTCACCCCGAGTGTTTTTCCAACACAGACTAGGTTCGTAGTTAACCCGCTTACATTCATAATGAATTTATCAAACTACAAAAGTTTTTATATTTTATGTAAATTTATTTTATTACTATAAAATAAATTTACACAAAATAACGTTCATTATTCGACATTCACTAGCTATTTAGCAATTTATAAGTTTTTTAATACATTAAGGTATAGTTGTAACTTGATTTCATAAAAAAGCATTTTGCTAGTGTAACGTCCCCGATGTTGCAGGCGTCCATTCCATAGGCTGCGGTAACCGCTTCACATCAGGGGCCGAATTCTGCGAACCAATCGTTTTACTATGACAATGGTAGCGTCCATAGATGAAAGAAACTTAGTGCGAAAAATAGTGCGTGCGGTACTATTTGCACGAAGATATTGATAGACAGGTATAAATGTTGACACTTTTGAAGTTTTGACACGCGTCGCTCCACCTGTAGCTTCTTTCATCAAAGGTAAGATGCCAAAATGTGTCATTCTGACGTGTGCAGCTTGTATGCCAAACATATTTTGGGGCTTGATATGTGAAATATCCAGCATTATTGATTTTAATCATCATCGTCATCAGCCCATACACGTCCACTGCTGGACATAGATCTCCCCCATACGACGCCACAAATAGCGGTCCTGAGCCGCCTTCATCCATCGACTCCCTACGACCGCTACGATGTTGTCGGTCCATCGAGTAGAGGTCTCCCAACATTCTGTTTAGCGTTGCATGGTGGCCGCCACTCGAGAACCTTTTCTCCCCAGCGGTTATCAGTTCTGCGAGCTATTATAACCTGCCCACTGCCACTTAAGCTTACTAATTTATTATTTATTTATCATTTCAAATTGTGGCTATCATTTGTAACTTATTTGCATATAGGTATCAAATACGTAGCCAAACTCTGCGCAAGCGAGAGGGAGTGAACCAGGGCTTAGTACCGGTACCAAAAGTGCCGATACCATAGCGGTAAGTAACGGTATTTTCCTTTATAGGTACCTGAGTATCGATAGTTTTAAAGTATCGCTATTTTAGCTTAAAGTATCGATACTAATAGCGATTCTTGCGACGTTGCCAGCTCGCTTGAAGGTACACCGCCGGACCCTCTGCGGCGCGGGTGGTACCGGTACTTTACGTAGATAGTATCGGTGTTTTAGAGTTAAAGAACCGGTAAAGTACCGGTACTCATGAAAAATATCGATAATTTGGTACCGGTACTGATGTTAGTATCGATATATATATCGATACTAAAATAGTATCCATACTGCGTCGAGGTCAGTGGAACCGGTAGTTGAAAATACCGGTATTCAAATCCCTTGGAGTGAACATCAAAGCCGATGTAGTACGGTAAACCTAAAATAATTTCGACTACAAATAAAGTTTCAATGAATTACCGTACATATATTATGATTGTTTTTATAATGAATAAATATATATATGTATATCTATAAAAATATTTTATACTAGAAGATCTTTTCGATTCTTCAAATACGACGACGTTCGTTTAAGAAATGAAAGATTTTTTTTGTTAAGTATCTATGTAACATGCCACGAATACTAACGTAAGTACAAACTGGCATGTCTGAAAGTAAGTAGTAGGTACTCTCGGTATGAAACACCAAAGGAATTCCCAGACCAGTCATTCAAGGTAATTCCTTCGAAGCCTACTTCCCTTTGTGAACTCTGCCAGCGAATTGTAAACTTTATGTCCGTAGCTAAAGATAAAATATTGATTGTAAGTAAATCCTTTAGCAAAGGGTTTGCGATGATAAAGGTCTAAAATATGCATTGGCAGTGAGCCAGAAATATAAATGTTCGCAAAACTTGCGCAAAATGTAAAAAAAAAACTGTAATCCAACTTCTATCTTATTTATTTTAGTAAGTACTATTTTAAAGTTTATTTGGTACTGGTTTGTAAGATTTTTGGGACAAATCCTTATCCCTCGGGATAAAATGTTTTTAAGACCACCTCGGGATCATTCTCCATATTCCGGAAAATCCTTTTTCGAAACTATCTATTATTATTATATTTTAGGGTTAAGCTGACCTACATTTCCATGAGTTCCAGTTTTAAGTTCTCTTGGTAAGAAATAAATACTTTTATTATTATATTTTTTTATATTAAAAACGACTTGTCGTTAAATATTTGTATTAAAGATAATTTCTGGAGTTACAACAGACAGTAAAGTAAAGAAAATGTTTAAATTATATAAAGATGATGAAAAATTTGAGGTCACAGAGTTTCGACAAAACTATGTACCATCCAAACACAAGTTAGACATCCTGCCTATCTACTATCTACGCCTAATCTTAAAAAACAACATGGTCATAAGAGAAACGTTAGTCACCAATAGACAGACTAGGTATAGTATAAGGATAAGATCACTTTCTAATGAATCTAATCTTGTTATAGACATACAGCATTTATCAAGAAGTGAAACCACTTGAGCCGTGTTATTTCAACAACCGATCGTCGCTGTTGTTTCAACGAAAATCGAACGAAAGGAAACATTAATTTCTAGGTAGATTCTACCGATGCGAAGGCTGGACGTGTCACGCGAATTACAAAATAACTTGAATAAAACTTTTGAAACTATCAACAACAACTGACTTATGTTGTTCCGTGATCATGGCGCATGTAACTGTGCCGAAATATTGAAGAACTCAAAACTCAAATCATGGTAAATATCCCGTTATTAACTTTAGTGTTGTAAATATCTTGAATGTTTACAACACTAAAGTTACTAAAAACTGACTTCGAACCCCTTAATTTTACACTGTTTTTAAGTTTTGCGGGATAAATACTAAACCCCTCTGTACAATAGCAAAATACAGATAATTTTTTAAATCGGTCCCTATTCACCTTCGGAGAAATCGACGCACATACTACATACAGGTTTTCAGAGGTTTTCAGAAGTGGAGATGACACTATAGACGCTGATAGATAAGATACGTATTTTGACACTAGCGACGTAAGGAGGGGGGGGGGGATCCGCCCCGGGTACCAGGGTACCAAGCTTCGAGGGGTGCCGAGGCACCCCGTACTCCAACCCGAAGGGATGACAATGGAAACTCACACGGACAGCCAGATCATAAGAATTTCGCGCGGCTTGCTCCGCTCGCCGCCGTTATATCTTTGTCGGTATCTTTTCTGTATTTCTTACTCTTTTGTTAATCGCCGAAGTCATTGTGTTAGCTTATTTGTCTTCATTGCTATCGCCATCTCACCAAACTCCAAAATGACTGCAGCTCGCTCTGATTGCTGATGTCGCGGGTCTTACTTATTATTGTTAGGAGCTGAGGGTCGGTATTGTCAAGCCACCCCTTCAGCATTTTTGTTTTCCTTTCTTGGAGGGGCGTGTAGAAATCCGCCCCGGGTACAAAATTTAAATACTTGTAGGATTTCTAAAGAATTCATAAATATATGCATATTCGAGCAAGAAGTGTCGATACAGTTCCTGTTTTTAATAGCACCAGCAAAAAACCTTGATTAAGATTCGCGCAGGCGATTATGATTCTTATAATAATCGGTTTAACGTGGCTTGCTCGATAATAAATAAACGGGTATAGAATTTGTTGGCCGTAAAATTATTATGATCCATCTTTACATGTCGTCGTCGGTTCTCATGTATTCGTACAAGATTTTCGTCCAATCTAAATTAATCTTACGAAGAATTCAATTGAATACTTTATAATGCTTCCGACTGGTATTGGTATGGATCAGTTGAGCTACCTGTAGATTGTTTGCAACAGTCTGCAGTTAGCTCAGTTGTTTCAATTGTAAGTACTAGTTTAAGTTATTTACATTATTTGATTGTTATTTTCTTTGTCAATAAAGTATTGAATACTAATATGTGGTTTTAGTATTATATGTAAATGCCTTTCAAAGGTTTTTTTGGGATTAGTACAGCACAGTAGTGCAGTGACGGACAATTTATTTATTGGCAGCTGCCCGTGCCTTCGCCCGCGTTTTATCGGGATAAAAATTAGCATAATAATATATGTTATTCCTTAACTTATTAGGTCCCAAACTATACTCACACCAAATTACATCCTAATCGGCTCAGTAGATTTTGCGTGAAAGAGTAACATATATCCATACATCCATACATCCATCCTTTATAACAAGTCGGAAAAAAATTTGATCCCGAGAAAAGCCAAGTGAGCAACTTTATTATAAATAACTGATTGATAATGTTAGTAATTAATAATTATTTTGTAGTATTATCAGTGGCCTTGGCCAGTACCTAATTAATATTCTAAATAAATAAATTACTGGACTGGACTGGACATAATATCTCAGAGCTTCTTCTAGCAAAACAGCTTTTTTCGATCCATGACCCATCTAGCTTTTGAAAGTTGAATAAACTATTTTATTTAGCAATCTTACCCAACTTACCTTGCTTGCGCGACTGCTAGCTTAATAATTTATTTACGTAAACCCGTCTGACCTCTGCATATGTTCAGATAAATATATTTCTTAGACGATTCGTCGGGTAATGAAGACAAGGGTCAAAGACTTGCAGCAAGTAATATCATTACCTACGTTGCTTAAAGAGTTAAGTAATGTAGGTAATGGGAGAGGTCAGGCGCAGGACCAACTGCTTAAGGTGCTTTCAGACACGGCCTCTGTCTGTGGTTAGTTTTTTTCATAGAAAGGTGCCTTACCTAATAAGTTATTCCCGTGCCTCGGAAAGCACGTTACGACTTTCATGGCCCAAGACGCGCATCATGTTTATTAGCAGTGCAGCCCGTTCTCCAAATGGCGTAACCATGTAGTGAAAAGTCTAATAGTACTATAATTTTTTTAAGTCTATCTCGCCATCTATTGTAGAGTTGTTGTACCTACAAGTGTGTTCACAGAATACAATACAGTCATTACACAACTTCAGGTCGTTGCGCCGTCCTGCAGCTTACAGCGCCATCTAGTGGCGAGTGGATTAAAATATGTCCCAAAGTTAGCAGAGTTGCTACGAGATTTGCAAATCACTGCTACGAAAGTGCTACGGATAAACGTAGAATTAAAAAAAGAAATATTAGAATTTTATCGAAATTTTTTCGTAAGTTACGCAATGTTTGTTTTTATAATCTACGATCTTCTGTTTATGTTACATCCAGTCGGTATTTTTCGTCAAGTTTGATTGAAGTTTTATTTGTTATTGTATGATGAATAGCTTTGTCCACAGTTTGGTTCTTTGGAGCAATAAACAAACCGCATCCGCTAAAAGCCGGTGCGTGGTTCCCTCCAATTTTTTAATTCATTCCCTTGTGTTGTGGCACTTCGTTGCTGGCCGAATCTAATCCAAGCGAGAAGCGAGAACCGTCAGTCGGCGAATGCACTACGCGGTTACCGAACGTACGTTTCCCGCGCCTTTATTTTGAACGAACGCGATCGAATTCGAAATTCAAAAGTATACTACGAACTTTTTGCTGAATTTAAAAATACAGTTGTTTGAAAAAGTTTTCAGTGCTAGTGTTGTGCTTGAATTCATAAAAAAGTATTTCTTTTAAAATGTTTTTGGAAATCATATGCTGACTTTGCCGGCGTTGAATTATTTCGTGTGGTGAGTGTCAAGTTTCTATTATTAATTGGTTGAAGTGTTTTTATGCAGGCGCCTAATATTTTTATGACCCGTGCAATTTATGGGCTATTCAAAAGCCTGTGTATACTGTTAGTTGAACACGAACCCTTGATTGGAAACAATGCTAAAACGATGTAGGTATGTGGATAAAATTATGAGCCATTTCAATTATGTAAGTTAAGTAGGTACATATATTTTTTGCGAGATTTTAAAAAGTGAATCTCTTTTTTATGAGTTAAAATCATGCACCCACATTGGGTGACGTATAAAAGGTATAAGTCAAATTAATAGTCAAAAATTGTATAAACTCAACTAACCAAAAAATTTTACTCAACTCGGTTAAAAAAAAAACCTGACCTGTCATAAATTTTTGGGTGATAGTGATAACTGAATCTTATCAGGACATAAAGCAAGATGTTTACTATCAAGGTGCCTTGACCTTTACCAGCGTGAACTCGGTCATTGATAAATGCAGTTCCTAGCGAGAAGCGCCACAAAGCAAGTGCGTGTTATGTTTAATTCTATTTTCACTAAGAATTTTCTACTTTAATTCATATGCAACCTTACCAGGTAAATTAAAGTTATACTCTTATACCTGCTCTTGGAGAAACAAAAGAAAAAATATTTTAGCCATGAATCCTAATCCTAAATAAATTACGCATTTTTAAAAATTATAATGAGTTAAAAGAAATTCTACTTATGTATGTCACCTACCAACGTTTACAAATTTTCTTTGTGCGGTTAGAAATAGGTACCTTTATACCTAGTTACCTACAAATTTATGTTAACATCAGTAAATTATAGGAGGAACACACTCGACGTATGTGTTATTTTTTTATTTTAACGTTTCTTATACCGCCTACCCATTACACAAAATACGGTACTATCTTTTATAAAACTATGCAACGGAAGTGAATAAAAAGATTTATAGGTTTATAGTCAATAAAAAACTGTATGCATGAATGTAAAATGTATTTGGATTTTACATTAAAAAGAAATTGAGTTATAAAATAGGTAGCATGTGAGTTATGGAACTCGTGAATATATATAAATAACTCATATAACTACATCAACTTTTATACATAATATGGCGTTTTAAAAAACGATAAACCGACTTCAAATTCCCTTAATTTTACACTTTAAGTTTTGCGGGATAAATACTAAGCCCCTGGGGATAAAATATTTATGGGACCTCTTCGGGATCATTTTCTATACAATAGTGAAAGAATTTTCAAAATTAGTCCATAATTGGCGGAGATATCGCGTAACATACATACAAAAAAAAACATACAGACGAATTGATAACCTCTTTCTTTTGAAGTCGGTTAAAAATCGATAAAACTTGTATAATTTCCGTACTATAAGTTATAATTCGGTCGCAGGGAATCGATGGATGGACGCGGCTCAGGACCGCTATTTGTGGCGTCGTACGGGGGAGGCCTATGTCCAGCCATGGACGTGTATGGATTGATATGATGATGATGATGATGAAGTTATAATTATAAAAGGTCATTTGTAATTCCTGACATTGCGTGAATTACCTACAGGTTTTGCCCATCATCACGACCCGACCCGACGTGGCTCTTAATTTTAAATTTGGTATTGGTTGGTAAGTAGGTATCCCCTTCATTCAAAAATCGTTCTTTAGAGAGGGTTTATTTGAAACTAGCTGCTGCCCGCGCCTTCGCCCGCGTTTTATCGGGACAAAAAATAGCCATTATTCCAGGTCCCAAACTATACCCATAACAAATTTCAGCCTAATCGCTTTAGTAGTTTTTGCTTGAAAGAGTAATAAATA
Source organism: Eupithecia insigniata (assembly GCA_947859395.1). NCBI lineage: Eukaryota > Metazoa > Arthropoda > Insecta > Lepidoptera > Geometridae > Eupithecia > Eupithecia insigniata. The sequence goes on along the minus strand of OX402009.1, from coordinate 3,730,698 downwards.
TCCATACATCCATCCATACAAACTATGACATTTATACTTAATATTAAAGCAGCTCTGCCCTGAATTAACAGTGGCTGTAAGAGATCGGTATGTAGTAGTTTATTGAGTGTCGGGCAAACGTGTGTTATTATTTTGTACCAGAGGTGTTGCACACAAAAAAAATAATTACGATCGTGGCGTCTTCATGAACGTGTTCGTGATGATGGGCAGAATCTGCAGGCAAGCAGTTTCAGTGAATAATATCAGAAAAAAAATTAGGTCTATGGAATTACCAATAATCCTGTACTACAATAATCTCGTCCAGCTCAGATAAATTTTAACCATCGACGTTGACCCCAGACAGCAGAACCATGACAAGCAAAAGGACGGCGCAATACCATCCTTATCTGGTGGATATACCACTCGTACTAAGCGGTTTTCGTCCTTCATCATTCGTACCGCTAAGGATTAGAACTCGCTGCCTGCTTCTGTTTTTCCGCCCAATGACAATCTAAGTCTCTTCAAGACAAGAGTGAATAGGTATCTTCTAGTCCTTCTTGATACACCGTCGGCTACATCGTCACTTTCCATCAGGTGAGGTTTTGGTGAAGCGAAGGTCTAGCGACCATAAAAACAAGTTTAGACATTCTTAATATGTCCTATGCTGAACAAGATCCCCCGTAACAAGAAGGGCACGCTTAGCGCTTGGCAGGCAAATTGGTTTTCCCGGTTCCCTTATGTATGTGTTTAAAATACACAGAAGGAATCTACTGCCCTTCCTCTGGTAGTTTCCCTTAGACGCCGCTTACGATATCCACGGGCTGAGTTTGGAGCCGGAGGGGTCAATTCTTACGTGCTAGACCGCCACGGCACGACCACATCTAAGTTTTAATAATTAAAAATTAAGTTTTCATTTTTATGAGTAATACTGAAAAAGTCTTTAAGTAAAATTTGTTATTATATCACCTATGAAATTAATTATACGGAAAACACGAAAATTTAATTAATGACCAATAATTCCAATTATGGTACTTATATCCGGAAAACGAACGTGATTCGCTTTTTATTAGGTTGATAAAAAGTAACGCGCGTTATTTTTTGTATGAAGTTTTGTTGTATTCACACGCATGATTAGAACGCGAAAAGAAATTGTCGAAAGAAAAAATATCTGTGTTATTTTCTGAAGTGTAATTATTTTTGGAGTGAAATTCAGTGTATTTCAATATGTCCATAAAGGTAAAATAACTTTACTTGGCTTCAACATTAACATATGTTTTTTATCTAACTATAACATCGTATACTTAATTTAGTGTTAAGTCATGATTTTTATTACTTTCCTTTTTTCGTAAATATAGCTTTTTTATTTCACACCACACAACAAAACGCTTTGTCGCCGAGCGACTACACCGCCGTGAAATCAGTTGAACGAAACACTGATCAAAGTTTTTCATTTTGTAAAATGGTAAACATTGACGTAGTAATCAATAATCATATAGAAATTAAACAAAAATATACATTGTAATTTTTTTTAACAAGACAAAGTGTTTATTGACAAAGAAAATAACAATCAAATAATATAAATAAAATAAACTAGTATTTACAATTGAAACAATTGAGCTAACTGCAGACTGTTGCAAACAATCTACAGATAGTTCAACTGGTCCATATCAATACCAGTCGGAAGCGACCCCAAGACGCTGGCTGCATGGCCTCGCTGTATGGCAATGCTAATGCGCTGCGCCAGATAAGTACCAGCTCTCGGGTCACGCGTCGCTTCGACCAGGCGGCGCTCAGATAATTTTTTGAAAACATAGTCATTAAATTTCATAGTTATTAAATTGTACATGAGTATCCCTTTTTAATGATTATTTTCTTAGGTTCCTTCCTAATTATCTTATTGGTCTCACATTTGTTATATACTGTGAAATTGTATTTATTGGCACGGATAATATAATATATACATACTATACTAGTGGTATCTAATAAAATTAATGAAACAATTAAAGAACTGTTCAAAATTCATACCTGTATTACACAGAAATAAAGTACAAAATATGAGAAAAAAACACTGTATTCCTTGAAGAATAAAGTTCAAAGCATTAAATATCCTACGCTGTCGGATGCAGGTGTTTATTGCGCCGAACATTCGAATTCGAACATCAATTCACAGCAAAGAACTTCCCGTGTATTCTACGATTGTGCTATCGTGCTAAGTTTTGAAACATCCGGTTTTGAAAGCTCTCTTTAAGTTTTTTAAAGCTTTTTGTAATGTTCGTCATGTTTATGCGCAGGTTACGAAATACGTACAAAGTTATAGTATGTTTTTCGAGTGTTTCTAGTGTTGTAAAGGTTGGCAGACACTATTTACTTCCAAGTTCGGCTACAACATAAGTATAAAATTGATTAAAAATCGATTTAACTAAGCCTCCGTTAAAAATTATTAAATCTAGGACTTGTATTGTTCTTTTTAACTTGATGTTTATAAAAAGAATAACGGTATAAGTTAAGTATAGTATAAGTTGTATAAGTTAAGTAAAAAGGTACATACCTAACATAGGTATGTACCTTTTTTATTTTATAAGGCCTATCCTATCATATCCTGTGGGAAATGCGCACACAATATATCGTACTGCTACAGGGAGATACTACAATTATATGGGACTCTAACACCACTAAAACCCTAAGGGTATTCCGCTTGTGGGACGTGGAGACGCTAACGCTTTCTTACACGAACCCACCGCGGCTGCCCAGTATCGGGCAATTCGGGCACCTCACTGGGGAGTGTGGAGCACCCCCTTCGCGATGCGCCAAAAACACATGACGTGCCGCGACCACCTTGGGGACCTTACCCGCCAAGTAGGCGCCGGAAGACCCCTTGTCCGAACATCCTAGCTTCCCCTGCGACAGGTCAGTCGAGTGGCCCCGCCGCCTGCCACACGGTCACAGATGATATGGAAAGCGCAATACTGATACTCCGCCTCCCCTGTGACCCCACCGCGTCCTCCATCAGACGGTGGCGGTGGCAAGACCGCGCAAGGCAGGGAGAGCGGCCGGCGCTGAATACCGGCACTCCTCTCCCGTCGCGGCCTCCACCTCTCTGCGGCGATGCTGCCCATACAACTCAGCCGCCGCCCGTATTAGATCCAATGCCTCCATAAGGCACCTACTAACGCTCCAACTGGGCTTAGAGGGCAAAACTCAGAGGAGCGCAGCGGTCCGTCTGGGGCCGGCCATGTCGTCGTCTACGTTTGCACGACCCCATGGGTACCTCTAAGCTTCATCACGGGTTACCAGGCCGCAAATACTAAGCCCCTATCCCCAACAAAATGGAAACCCTTCAGGGGAGAGGTTAGGTACATTACCTACCTAACTAAGATTCTACCCACTTTATGATGCTCAATCTACAAATTGTCAATAACTGAAGTATTTTGTGCAAGATTCTTTTAACATCTAGGTGGTACCTACTTGAGCAACACCAAAACGCCACATTTTGTATAACAATAAAAAACAAACAATTATCTATGGTCCAAACGCCATGTCAATGACCCACTTGCTGCGTTAACCGTTTAACCAATATTTCATAACCCCGAGTTATGTTCGATCGATAGATCACATCTCCCGGAGTCTATGGTTTACGTCCGTCATCTTGGATTCTCCCCTCGGCTAGTGCATGTATGAGCGGATTAAGGACGGGCAGAAGTGGGGCTGATTTAATTCTAGGAATTAATGAAGCGTCATTTAAGCTCGTATTCTGACGTCTTAGTTAAGTCTCTTAGGACGACCTCTATGGCGCAGCAAGCAAAGGTACTGTGACGCAGGAGGTTGTAGGTTCGATTCCCGCTACGGGACAAATGATTGACAATCTGCAGATATTTGTTACAGGTGTTTTCCATGTATTCTAAAAAATCTATCAATACTATTATATATAATGTATAACACTTTCATGGCCCAAGACGCACGCACATGTCTATCTAGAGCGGTTAATGGCGCTGCCACGCGTGGCGATCAATTATCTAGTAGTACCCATAACACAAGCTCTGCTTAGCTCGGGGCTGATGTGTGATTGACCTGCTTTATTTATGAAGTCTATGTTTTCAATCCATCATCTTGGTTTCCGCTGTTCCTCCCACTGTCCCTTACTATCATCTCACATAAAAATATTGTAGTAAAGTAAGAGTAGGTATAAAATATGTACGAGTTAAGTAGGTATTTGACTACCGATTCATAAATATTATTTTACTGCAGTGAAAGTAAAGTCCCTTTGAATTCAAGAACATAATATTTAGGTGTCTAGTTATTGAAGCCTTTCTGAATAATAATCATAGAAAATTTATAATACGTGGAAAACTTAGTATTAAACTTGAATTATATCAATTTTAAACATGCGTCTAAACAATTCAGCAACAACCATTTTCTTCACGAGATCTTATTGCATTCTAATGGCTAGATAACGACTTGCCTAATTCTGTAGTTTACGGTTGTACATTCTATTGCTACCTACATTCAAAGACAATAAAGTAATTCGAAGAGAACAGACAATATACGCTTTTCAATAAATTTTAATATGACACAATATTCTGAATATTAAGTTCTAAAATAAATGTACAAAGAAGTGTGTACCAAAGTAATCTATGAATATTTACAATTATTAAAAAATGCTTGGCATTAAGCTACTACTACGGAACTGTAAATTTCGTTATTTTGTTATAAATACTTATGAGTTACATTATAATTATATGTCACGCGCGGTGTCAGCAAAATTTAAAATAAATACTTTATCAACTACGCAGAAGGTAAAGTTCACGTTGGTCGTAAAATAATTGTATTATTATTTTCCGATGAATAATTTTTACAACTGCAAATTCACTAAACTCTATTTTTCAAGTGAAATCAGTGCCTGAAATGAGTTTTATAAGATATCAAGTTCCAATAATAACAATCCGTCAATATTCAAGTCATACCATTTAGTTATTTTAACTGAATTATGATTATTGAACATCGGTGTCAAATCCTGTCATAAATGGAAACGCATAACTTCTGAACCATTATTTATTTAAATGATTTAGCTTTGGTACAATTGTTCTATTTGACGTAACAGATGGAAATAAATTTTAGAATTTCTATTATCCCTGAGATTTATTTGCTTCTTTAGAAATATCTATAATGCTTTCCAACCTGCAATCACACTATTGGTCAAAGATCGGTACAATATTTTTTATACCCATCAGATAATTAGTATAATTTACCCTTTAATTAAATATCCGAAGGTAGCATGACCCTGTAATTCTAAGGAAATAAGATCCTGTAATTTAAGGTAATAATACTGTAAACTTGTAATACCTACATTACATGTTATGATTATTACATTTATTACTGTAGAAAATGTGTGATATTTCAAAGAATTAAATTTTTTTTTCTCGTACCCAAGTAAGGTAAATTGATTACTGGATGTAAGCTAACCCGCTTACATCCAGTAATCAATATCTCAAACAACGATAGTTTTTATAGTAAAATATTTCATTTTATTTAGTAATCAATTATAGCTTATTTTCTTAGCACTTTTGAGCACCCTTACTCCGACCCTGTTTAACATCTCTATACACACCGTTTGATCAGCTGTCTTTTTGTCTGTCAATCGAGCCGACTGCACATATAATGGAGTTTCGATTATTACAAGTGGCTGCAGCATGCTAGAGTGGGCAGTCTTATCGGTAAAAAATAATGTCGGTATGTAACCTACATTATTTTTGAACTATGATGACTATCAAATATTTTATTAAAGTGAATTTAATCTTGTATAACGCAATTTTAGCCTAATTTTTTTGCAGTTGTGAGCCCCCTAACTCCGCCCCTGTTATAACATCTCTATACACACCGTTTGTTCAGCTGTCTGTTTGTCTGTCAATCGAGTCGACTGCACATCTAATGGGGTTTCGATTATTGATTTACAAGTGGCTGCAGCTTGCTTGAGTAGGCAGTGCTATCGGAATTAATTAGCATCTCCGATCTGCCTACGGCTATGCTTAAATGTTTTTGGATGAGGCAAGTAAAATGTAAAGAATTTGTTTTCATGATTATCGTACTTTTGAGAATTTCCCTTTTATACCAAATAAGGCAGTCTAAAGAATTTATTTTTAGGGTTCCGTACATAAAAGGTAAAAACCCCATTATTAAGCCTCCGATGTCTGTTCGTCTGTCCATCCGCCCTTCAGCGGGATGTAGCTCATGAACCGTAAAAGGTAGACATGTGAAATTTTCATAAATGTTTATTTCTTTTGCAGATTTAACAACAGAGAAAAACGTTAAAATTAAAGGGGCTCCCATAAAATAAATTGCGTTTTTTGCTATTTTTGCTTTACTTTTGTCAAGGCTGTATTTCTTGAACCGTAATAGGTGAACTTACAATGAAATGAATTTACAGTTGAAATTTTGTCAGAAAATGTACAACTACTGCTAACTACGCTATAACAACAAATAATACTTAAAAAAAAATGTATTAATTAAGGGGTCCAACGTCCATACCAAGTTGAGTACCGATTACAGAAGTTATGCAACGTCAGTTTCGGTCAGTGCTTGGATGGGTGGGTGACAGCTTCAAGTTGGCTTTTTGTTTAATTGAGCGAAATTGTTAAGTACGATGTTACGGAACCCTCCGTGTGCGAGTAATCTCGCACTTAGCTGAGTCAAAAATACAGATTTAGAACGAATTGTAATGAATGAGTGATTCTGAATATTTCACACAACATTTAGCTAGGTACAAAGTAAGTCGGAAATACATAGAAAACAATTTACCGTGAAAAAACATATCTAGACAGAAGAGGTTTACTTACACACTTATATAAAAAGTAAACCAAATTATTGAATTACCCACAAACACTATTTGAGTAACGACGCGTGCTAAATTCAGAATGCATTCTCTTTAATCCTTACAAACCTTGTTCTAACTAAAGTATTAAAGTTTATCCGTACTGGTACGAAGTAAGCGATAATCGAATTGTCGATTTTAATCGGTGCAGATTGGTCACGTTGTTCTAAATCGGAAACTCCAATTAAATCGTAGCTTGCCCATAACAGGAACTTGAATTTACAAATAGCTATTTCTAGCTCAGAAACCGAACCTGTGTTCCTTGTTCAAAGTTAGAGAGTAAGAGTGTGAGTGCAGTTTTGTCAATAAGTATTCTAACGGATTAACCATCGACAAGAAAGTGCGGAGTGGGCTTTGCAAGGCGATATAAGGGGGGCAATGCCCAACTTACAATATTTTTGGGCCAATGACCCAAATAATATTGTTGGGATAGTTTTGTGGCAATTTTTTGATTCGTATGGGCACTTCTGTACAGATTATGTTAAGAAATATAGACACAACATAGAAACACTACAAAGGATAGAAAATGGGACACTGCGGCGCAAATATTATGGCCAATAATACAATAAATTTTGGTAACAAAACCTCCGAGACTTATACCAATTATTTAACAAAAAAACAATAAGTCTTTGAGCCATTCATTTTCAAGTTCAAGTGAAGTGGCTCTTATGGCGTTATCAGTTCATTTTATCTTCCATCCACGTTGTCCTTTCATGAGAACCGTTTGACTGATATAACAAAAAACACAAAGTAATTTGTTTGTATGAGATAAGCATTGTGCATTGTAGTCTTTATGGTGGTAGGAGATACGACTAATGTTTATGGGCATCAATTTAAAATTAAGAAATAACCTCATTCGTTTCAGAGAAGTTTCTGATAGAATTTACATTGAAATTGGATAGGTTCAAGTTTCTCAATGCGATTGTACATTAGTCAAAGTTAAACAGTCTCAAATATGGAACTGGCTAGGGCACAGAAAGATAAGCGTTAGGTAATTAATAAGCAATAATACTAATTGACTAAAATATACCTCAGGTCGTCGTCTCTACGACGACGCGGCGACATCGTAGCGGTCGCAGGCAGTCGATGGATGGAGGCGGCTAAGGACCGCTATTTGTGGCGTCGTATCATCATATCAGCCCATACACGTCCACTGCTGGACATACGACGCCACAAATAGCGGTCCTGAACCGCCTCCATCGACTCCTTGCGACCGCTACGATGTCGTCGGTCCATCGAGTGGATAGTCTCCCAACACTCCGTTTCGCGTTGCATCGTAGCTGCCTTATTCGAGAACCTTTACTCCCCAGCGGTTATCAGTTCTGCGAGCTATATGAACTGCCCGCTGCCACTTCAGCCTACAAATTCTGAGAGGGTGACTTTGGTCCTTCTACGGATTTACGTATTCCGGATTCTGTCACGTAGAGAAACACCAAGGATAGCTCTCTCCATAGCAAAATATAATTAGATCTCCAAAACTAAGTTGCTGTTTTTATTTTACTTATTTAAACTACAAGTTGCAGTTAACTGAACAAGAAAATGGCTTATATGAACGATGATCGCTTCGTGTTGGTGCAAATTAAATCTTTCGTGGTTTTTAATATTTTTTGCCTTCTACAAGGAATAAAAAGCTATAGCGGAAAAGTAATTTGCCGCAAATCGCAACTATTTTACAACAATAGATAAAACCATTTTCTTAGTTACGATTTGCGACAAATCAATTTTCCGTTATTTTTAATCCTTGTAGAACGCAAAAAATATTAAAAACTGCAAAAAATAGTTTCGCGCTACCACGAAAGGACGAAAGGGCCACAGGAAAAAAAAATAGCGTTTTCTTGTGCTCCCGAGATTTTTATATTTATTATATTAGTATCATTGCCAGGTTATCCTAGGAAACATCTATTAGTAATTGGCTTGTCAGTCCAGTTCATACATGAGTCATTAGTTAGTGTTTTCTCAAAGAAATCAATTAAAATTCTCATGTCGTCCCTTTGCGGATGGACTAACTGTTAAGCCCAGTCTAGTGATCGTAATTGGCTGGACGTCCACTGGTTACTACATCATCATCATCATCAGCCCGTACACGTCCACTGCTGAACATAGGCCTCCTCCAAACGACGCCACGAATAGCGGGTCCTGAGCCGCCTCCATCCAATATGGAGTTAATATGTTCACAATTAAAATTGTTCCAATAAAATTCAATAATATTAAAACACCACTTGTTTGGGGAAGGCATAACAATTTATAATGGTTCTTATTTATCTGTATTATAGTGCGTAAGTCCCGTCGAAATCGATATTTTTTTGGGATATTGTTGAACTTCTTAGAATAGACTTTAAACAAATCGTGAGATAGACAACTTGACAAGATCAGTAATTGTTTTAAAAAGTTTTAAAAACTGAATAAAAAGAAAAAAAAACTGCAATGAACAACTAGACGCTATTGAGGCTCTATCATGGTCCAGTTCTCTAATAGTTTAGAAACGTAATGGGACCATGAGAAACCATTTGCAAGGTATGTAGCCTATACGTACAGCAAAATATAAAATTACCAGCTTGAATAAACTCTTCCTATACTCCGCACATTTATTTTATCTGACTAAATAGAAGGAAAGAATACAATGTTTCATAGAGTCTGCTTCTTGAAAAATTGTTCCTGACGTGTTATTACACCTTGTGATTTTTTTTCGGGCAAAAAGTACGAGTATTTCTCGAGTTATTTTTTTTTTATTGATAATGGTAAAGCGTTTGACCACCATCTCACTCGGGAAAGTGAAGATGTGGCCTAAGATGGAGCACGCTTTCCCAGAAGGAACTTATTCACTCGGGATTTGAAGACTCCTAGATTGTACTCTACTGGAAAAACAGAAGCAGGAAGTTCGTTCCACTCTTTACCGGTACCTATAATGAAAGTAGAGCGAAAACGTTTGGTTCTACACGGTGGTATGTCGACTAGGTATGGGTGGTATTTTTTTTTTGGAGTTAGGCTTTTTGTAATGGATTTTACTAGAATATTAATCGAAAAATAAAATGAACACTTTGACCCGAACAACATCGTTACAGGTTACTACTCAATGGCTCGCTTTTTCTTGTAAAATGTTTTAACGATTTTATTCGGGTAAAAAATATAAAACTTATTAAACGTAAAGTAGAAACTCCTTATATTCTGGTTATAATTCAAGTTTTTTATATCAGTTATGTTTATTGTATATTATTCTAGAAATTGGGAATGGTTATATAGATAATCGTATTTTACAATTCATATTATGAATCGGCTCGAAATATATCGGGACTAACGGGCATACTCGTATTACGTGTGTATTATTTTTTTTATTAATTAAGTCAAAGAAAACAAATGCATGGAAGAAGTATGGCGCTTTTAATTTCTCACACCTTGCGCATATTTATACAAACAGTACCTATGTAGAAATCGGTGTGCAAAATGGTACAAAACTTATGTTCAATATGTGAAACCTTTATTGTTCCGATGGACCCAAACCAGTTGCTAAGCTATTTCTGAATACAGCATAAGCATAGATTTATTATCAGCAATGAAATTTTACTGAATAGGTACCTAAAGCTAATAGGTACTTGCCAAGGTGCTTACCCACTTTTCTGATTAATTTATGAGTGGCTCCGTCCATTAAATACTTGATAGATAGATAATCAGCTACTTAGGTTTAGGTACTACATTACTTATTAGAACTACATAAGTTTAGGCTATTTGTAATTTATGGTTTAAGGCATAGGCATTTTTACACATTAGGCATAGTGGTGCGACACTAGCGCCACTCTTAATTTTTTCTTATATCACCGTTATGGAAAAGAATTACCAAAAGATCTCACCGCCAATTGATAATACTTAGTATATACTATTTTTAAATACCTGCAGCAGACAATGCGTGCAAGAGCATTTAGCAGAAAATGGTTTACTGCGTTTGGTGGCAACCAAAAGCAATTAACCATTTTCTGCTAATACTAAATGAAACAAAACTATTCCAGAGGTGTCGAAAAATAGTTTATACTGGGTATTATGAATTGGTGGTGAGATCTTTTAGTAATTCTTTTCCATAACGATAATAGGAGAAAAAATTAAGAGCGGCGCTAGTGTCGCATCACTATGCGCCTTAAAGGCCGGTCATAAGTGTTTTGAATTGACATAAATTCATCAATTCTGCATTCCTATCATTTTAACATTTCTAACAGAAAAGTAGCCGAAGTACTGTCAACCACATACTTTTAATATATGCTTTTAGTGCGGTCTTGATTTACCACAATTTGTTAATTATTATATTTTGGTGGCCGTGGGGTCGCGGCGTACGAATATCGACCCCTCCAACTCAACCCGTGGATGTCGTAAGAGCCGACTAAGGGAACCTACCAGAGGAAGGGCAGCAGCTTCCTTCTGAGTATTTTTAAACACCAACACTGCGATCACCAATCCACCCGCCAAGCGTGGTGATTATGGCAAATCCCCCCCCCCCCCCCTACATGGGAGATCATCCACTCGATGGACCGACGACATCTTAGCGGTCGCAGGGAGTCAATGGATGGAGGCGGCTCAGGACCGCTTTTTGTGGCGTCGTACGGGGGAGGCCTATGTCCAGCAGTGGACGTGTATGGCCTGATGATGATGATGATGATCTATTCTAGACCACAAACAACATAAAAAAATGTTAGTAATGATGCCCTTCTAGCCGAATTTTGTCCACGGCGGCGGCGGCGGCGGCCAGTGTCAACGAAGACTACCCATGTCCGCAAGACATGTTATAGTGCACAAATGTACAAGCACAAGTGTACTCTCTCTTCTCTCATTCTCATAATCCGATGGGACGGCAGTCAGACACGACCGGGGAGAGGTTAGGCTTAGGAAGTCAGGTGCCCTCCCTCAGAGGCACGGGGTGTAACACCGCCAACTTCGTGACTCCAGGGTGATACAATTTTTTTAGCGTTTATGCCAGTTCTTGGAAAAACATACCTTTTTAATAGAATAATTATCTTTTGCTCGTAATCTTTATATATACCTATAAAAATTTCGTGTCTGTGTTTGCAACCAAACTACTCCGAAACAGCTTGAACGATTTTTATGAATTTTTTTGCGTATATTCGGTAGGTCTGAGAATTGTTCGTTAACTACTCAAATCAAATAAAAATCATTTTTTCCATAAATACAATAAATGTATACTTAGAAATATGCAAATTCTTAAAATTAAACTAAATTAAAGCTGCTAAAAGTCTATTCCAGTCACCAGCTAGCAATTGTCTCATTATTAGGTATCTCTGCCAAATTTCGATTATATTCGTTAATGTAGGAAGGAACCCTTGCCTGCTCTGTCACTATTATTTTAACCTATCACTATTATTTTAATATTTTCGATTTCCGATAATTCACAGTGATATTCAACTTCAACAATCTGCTTGTTTAAGTTAGGTCTATCAAATTATTAAATAGGTGATTATATTTATACATTTATACTTTTTATACCCTCAAAGTTATAATGAGAGAAGATAAGGGTAGCCCACCCCATTTATTTTTATTTTTATACTAGCTGACCCGTGCCCACTTCATCAGGCGGGGAAAATTAAATTGTTGTTTTTACTATCTTCCTCGCAATTTTTCCATATTTTCTCACTGTTTAAATCGGCCCAACCGTTCTCGAGATTTAGCGAGACTAACAAATAGCAATTGATTTTTATATACATAATTTGGCCTAACCCTAAAGTACCTAATCCTAAATTTTCACTTTCTAGCATCAATCCCTATTTTGTAATAGCGATATTAGTCACTGGGCAAGCCTTTATTAGCAAAGAAAATTACAATCAAATAATAAAAACAAATCAGAACTAGTATTTACAATTGGAACAATTGATATTAGTTAGTACTGTAATAATCTGCAATCCTCAGTGGTCGATGGCAAAACAACGTTTTCCAGGTCAGCTAGTAATTTATAGTTATGGTTATATAGATGTCAAAGTCGGTTGATCTGCAGCTTGAACTTTTTAAGAGTAACTTGATGGTATCACCACCCACGCCAGCATAAATCATGTGGTCAGTTCTGGCTCTTAATACCACTGACACACCCACTTGATTACAATCTGTGCAAGATGTTAGTGTTGGATTTAACTTGTTAGATTAGACAGATGCTGCAGACTGTATCTATTGTGTATCTAAAGGTTTATCTCAACTTTATTTTATCTTTATGCTTTTTCCTTAGACCTTCGAATCATCATCATTCATCTTGTCATAGCTTTTCCCTGTTATTGTTGATCTAATTAAATTCTTATTTTTTCTTCTAAAATTTTACTAAATATATTGTCAATTTTATTTTTCGAACCTCGAAACTGGCTGAGGTTCTTGATTTTACAACTCGCTAAGGGCGGCAGCGTCGCCAGCCATTGGCCCTGGCGCCAAATTCATAAATTTAAACAGGAGGATGGAAATTATAAATTGTGGGTACAGTCAGGGCCGCAGCCAAAAATTCATTTCAGGGGGTGTTTATGACCCAACTGAAATGCCTCATTTTGCTGTTATTGATGGTAGGTAAGTAATCGAGGTAGTATAGTAGGCTACAGGAAGAACTAGCGTTTGTCATCAGCAATCGTCGAACCCCGATTTTTTTAGTTTTTATTAATTTTTGAGGTGGCGGGCAAGTGACCCTAAGCGGGGTCGAGTAATGGACCAGAACCAAAAGGATGAAGATATTATCTATGAGTGGAGCGACCCACAAAAGTTTTGAGGTCATGTTAGATTTTTTGTAGTATTTTGCATACTGATCTCAAACAAGGCTTGCAGCCCGGACCACAGCTAGAAGGCAAAGAACCTATTATCGAGTATTATCAAATGAGAGATGGGCCCCAGACAAGAGGCAAGTAAAAATTACTATTTTTGGATTTCGTTAGGTTTTGTGTTATTTGCTAGCAAATATGGCAAAGTGGCCTAAAACAGGGATCGAACTCTAGATCTGGAGCTTTTCACTTGATTGTAGTACAAATCTTATAACCTCAACCTACAAGATTGTTATAAGAACGGTGCAAAGTCCATTGTGCAAAACACCACGAGCTGTTTACTGAAATTTGAAATGAAATGAAAATTTATTTATTGCATGGAAAACACAGACACAACAACCCAAAAACAATCAATTTTCTCAATTTAACTTATAGTTAGGTAATTTAAATCTATGTATGCGTGGATTGAATTGGTTAGCCTTAGATATCCACGTGTGTGATATAGTGTTATAGTGTGTGTGTTATAGATATCTATGCCATCCCTCATTACAATGACCCTGGTTTAATAAGGAAAACCTTAAATATTTAGAATTCTAGTATATGTACATAGTTTCTTATTATTAAGTACATTTGCAATTACTATTTAATCACAAATCATATTTAATTACACATTATTATTTTATATATTTCAAGTTCTGAATATTAGTATATAAAAAAAAGTTTAGTGTAACTGTATAATTAATAGTTAATTAAATTTGTTGATAAATTATTTCATTTATAAGAATAATTTAATTGTTTAATAAAACTGAAAAGCTACTTCAAATTCATTAATACTTACAGGGTTTTTTTTTAGTTTTGCGGGACAAATACTAATCCCTCGGTCATCCTTCTTTATGGGACCATGACTGGATTATTACCTTTCTGTACAATAATAAAAGAATCATAAAAATCGGTTCATAATAATTGATGGAGTAATCGACGAACATAAATACAGCCGAACAAAAAACCTTCATTTTTATTCGGTTAAAAATATAAAGAACTATGTACCCTTCTCCGTGGTTTCACCCGCATTAAAATCGAATTTCACATTTCTAGTGGGATAAAAAGGTCTTTTTTCTCGTAAATCTTCCATGGGAATTTGTTATTTTACCAAAAAAAAAGTAGCCTATGTTACTCTCTCCATCCTTTCAACTAACTCTATGCCAAAATCAAGTCGATTGGTTGTTTAGTTAGGGCATGAAGGAAGTACAAACAAACAAAAAAACACAGTTTCGCGTTTTATAATTGGCTCAAATTGTCTAGCCATGTTATATTACTGTACCTACTATGCGGGCATTATCGGTCAAGCAAGTTAGTTGAGTTTGAATGAACATCAAATATCTAAAGCCAAGCTGTAGCTTCAATACCAGTTCATAAATAACTTTACTAACTAATAAATACTTTCTACGATAAATAGTAAATAATGGCAAAACTACACTATAAAAGGTATAAATTATAATTTACCGCCATAACCTTTATGTACAAGTGTAGTCTGATTAATATAATTTTCTCATAATCAACCTGTCAACACTCTAGCTAGAAAGTCGGATAGGGGCGGATTTAGGGCAAAAGGACGTGTTTTATTTAACGCATTCACTGCTCAGCCCCGGGGATGCGCTGCTGCTATCGCCAGACGCAGCTGCAGGCGGACATGTGCGTCGTGGGCCATGAAAGTGTTAAATAGAACTAAATATAAATAGGTACATCCTCATTTGGCAGATATAATGTTTGCATAGTTTGAGATACAATGTTTGCATAGTTTGAACATCATCATCATCAGCCCGTATACGTCCACTGCTGAACATAGGCCACGAATAATTGTTGCCACAGTGTTAAATAGAACTAAATATAAATAGGTACGTCCTCATTTGGCAGATATAATGTTTGCATAGTTTGAGGTACAATGTTTGCATAGTTTGAACATCATCATCATCAGCCCGTATACGTCCACTGCTGAACATAGGCCACGAATAATTGTTGCCATCATATGGGGGGGGGGGGGGGGGGGGGTTGAAAGTTTTTCTATTTCTTTGACTGTCATGTCATTATATTAATCAGACATGCTAGGTTTTTTACTTCAACGTAAAAAAATGAATATTTTTTCTCTCTCCCAACTCAATGAATAATTTTTTTAAAGAATGTAAATATTTTTTTGAGTAAGTTAGACTGACTAAGTATTTAGTCAGTCTCACTTTTCTTGCACATACTTTAGAATATAACTATTTATCCTGAATTTGACATTTCTTAGGAATTCGTGAGTGACTTCACAATACTTAAAAAAAAAAGTTGTACGTGTTAAATAATAAGACGAGTCTCATCTTTTCCTTGATACTCCGATACTCTCCGTCCATAGCCATAGCCAAATCGGTTCAGTAGCTTTTGCGTGAAAGAGTAACAAATATCCATACAGCCATCCATCAAAACTTTGAGATTTATAATAATAGTAGGATCGCACAGAGTTCAGGATGAATGAAACCATCATCCTGAATCCGTACCTGTGCAGGAATTTGAAAGCGCAACCAATGCATCTAAAAGATGGTTGTACGGGCGTGAGGCGAGGTTGTACGGTTCAATGTTGGTAACATGTTATTTATTATGAAGGAAATGAAGTTTGTAACTATCTTATGCAGAAGAGGCACTCATTTTAATGGTGAAGTGTATTTTATGTATTTTGTATATATCCTTATTCTTATACTCGTGATGATGTCATTCAAGTAAACGATAGCCTTTGAGAGATAGAAAAAATATTTAATACTAGCTGCTGCCCGCGCCTTCGCCCGCGTTTTATCGAGATAAAAAATAGCCTATATGTTATTCCAGGTCCTAAACTATACCCATACCAAATTTCAATCGGTCAGTAGTTTTTGCGTGAAAGAGTAACAAATATCCATACATCCATACATCCATCCATACAATTTTCACATTTATAATATTAGTAGGATTTTGCGTATCCATACAAGGAAATATGCTGAGAAAATATTTTTCCTACGGAAATGATAATGAAATGATTTTTCAGGCAAAAACTACTGAACCGATTGGGCTGAAATTTGTTATGGGTATAGTTTAGGACCTGGAATAACAAATAGACAATTTTTTATCTCGATAAAACGCGGGCGAAGGCGCCGGCAGCAGCTAGTTGTTAATAAATAGAACATTCTCGCAGTTTTCTGAAGCCGTTTCATCGCACCGCCTATATCCGTTACCCGAAGATAACCTTATAACGATATTTTACCAAACATAACAAACCCATAAATAATCACAAAAACTTATCTACAATTACATTGCATTGTATTTTTATTGAGTAAGAAAAGAGAAATAACATTCCTACGTAGAACTGTTCGCCCTAATAACGGCGAAAAAAATAAACTAGCGTGGAAAAGAAAAATACCAACAAAAGCAGCTAGAAAATAAAAATAAAAGGAAGTGGCAATAGAACCGAGTGAGGGGAGTGAGCTTGTTTTTCTGAGAGTGTGCATAAAATAAATAATTTAATTATTGACACCCTTTTTTCTGGAGCTCTACTTGATGTGAGACGTCGACCGAATTTTAGGCCCACGCCTTTAAAAAGTATTTATTCGTCCCACATGATAATATTTGTCGATATTCGTCCCGTATGCCGAAATTATTGTAAATACAGTTAGCGACAAAAGTATTATTTATCACCAAAACCAAAACAGTCAGCGTGGACATCAACGAAAGGTAGAGCGTCTAATTTGATACAACCCGGCTGTCTCGTTAGACTAGCGGTAGCGTGTTCAACCACTGGTAATAAATAAGGCCCCGAGTTCAAATCCCGAGAAATACAGAAAAAGGTATTTTTTTTTCGTAAAGTCAATTTACATGTTATTTTTTATATATTTACTGGTTATTTACAACTAAATACGAAATAGTATTGTAAAAAATATAAACAAAATAAAATGACATAAAATCGAATAAACTAAAAATGAATTCATAAATGGAAAACGCCTATGTGATACAATTTTACGGGCTGGGCAAAATAAATATTGTTTCTAGGATTTTTCATTTCGGTGAATGCTCCCAGGAACTTCATGACCTGATCCCACCATCTCCCTTCCACTCCAGGACAAGCAGACGGACGGCACAATACTATCCTTATCCGGTGGATATACCATCCACTCGTGCTAAGTCGTTTTCCTCCACCTTCATCATTCGCACCGCTAAGGAATGGAACTTGCTGCTTGCTCCTGTTTTCCCGGCCAATTATAATCTAGGTCTAGGTGTTTTCTAGACCTTCGTGATATACCGTCGGCCACATCGTCACTTTCTTTTCCAAGGAGGCAAGTACCCGACCTGTCGAAAATCTTTGGGACTTACGGACTACAGCGCCGTTAGCTGTTGGTTAGCGCAGTCCCGTATTCAGGGGAAGATCGCGGGTTCAAGTCCCGCCGGAGTCGTAAATTTTTTGGGATATTATTTAATTTCTTTGAGTTTACCCCAAGCACTATGATAAAAAAATCCTTATTACGTAGGATTTGTAACAGATAAAAATCTGTTTTTTTAACTGTGTGTACTAAAAGTAAATTAGGTATTCGTAGTTACTTTTTGAGTCAGTAAAATAAATAAAAACTTTATGTAAAAAGTGCTGTTATAATATAAAAATAAGCCGTTAACATTAATCCGGCTAACAATTTGATTTCATCACGAATAATTCCATAGACAACCCGTTAATCGACAGTTAATGCTTACTCTACTATCTGTGGCTCCTACCGGTTACTGACAGACGGACTGACATGTTGAGATATTAATATTTATAGTGTCGGATGCGGGCGCCTATAACTAGTTTTTGTTATGCATAAAATATAAGCTAATGCTCTTGCTCGCTGTTTCTATGTTTCATTGGCTTTGATCCTACTAATATTATAAATGTTAAAGTTTGTATGGATGGATGTATGGATATTTGTTACTCTTTCACGCAAAACCTACTGAACCGATTAGGTTGAAATTTGGGTATATTTTGGGACCTGGAGTAACATAATAGGCAATTTTTTATCCCGATAAAACGCGGGCGCAGGCGCGGGCAGCTGCTAGTTATTAATATTACAACCGTCTGACTATCAACGCCGTAACAGCGCAGAAAATAATAATTTGGCGTGTTGAAAATAGGTAAACCGACTACAAATTCCTGAACCTAACTCTTGTTTACGCCCGTTGCCACGACGATGCCAACTTCGAATCCCTTACTATTACACTTTTTTTAAGGTTTTGCGGCATAACATCTACCTCCCTGCCAAATTTCATTAAGATCCGTTCAGCTGTTTAGGCGTGAAAAGGTAACAGACAGATAGAAAGAGTTACTTTCAAATGTATAATATTAAGTAGGATAATAATTTGGAAGTATAGTGGTGTATCCCAATTCCATACACCAGGATCACGGAGCTAGTTACTGTAATTTCGGTGCTGCTGGTAAACTCCCCACAAATAGAAGGACAAAAACACATCCTCAAAGATTCCCCAATATTTTTCTTCCATTACTGCCTGCACACAAAAATACTAAAGATAAGTGCACAATGCACAACCCATGTTATTATAGGTCTAAAAGTGTTTGTTCAAAAAGAATGGGTACCGTAGGCCGGGTTCTGACCAGCGTTATGGGGCGTACTGTAACGTGTCACACAGCGAGCATTCGTGCGGTCTGTACGAGGCGTAATGTAATGTGTCACGCAGCGAGCATTCGTGCAGTCTGTACAAAGCGTAATGTAACGTGTCACACAGCAAGCTTGCAGTCAGTACGGGGCGTAATGTCAAAGCTCAAAGTGCTTTATCAGCGTCACAAAATAAAAATTACATAAGTCACACTGGGAAATAAGGGGATCACTTTGATTTTTTGTTCACTTCAATCTTTTTAAGGTAAAGTAAAGAAGATAACAAGAAACGTTTACGTTGTTACATAGTTCGTTTTCGAGTTGGCGCAAAAATCGTCCAAAGCTTTTTTATCCTCTAGAGATAATCTGATATTTTGTAGTAAGCCTTTTTAAAAAGGATTTGTTTGAATTTGTTTATTTATAATTTTTGTAACTCACTTGGTATTTAGTTGTAGAAGCGTATACATTACCCTATAAAAGATACATATATCTTCTGTAGCCTACTTTTAAGATGCATAGTGATGCGACACTAGCGCCACTCTTTATTTTTACTTATACGTTATGGAAAATAATTACCAAAACTTCTCACCGCCAATCGATAATACCCAGTATATACTATTTTTCGATACCTGCAGCAGACAATGCGTGCAAGAGCATTTAGCAAAATGGTTTATTGCGTTTGGTGGCCACCAAAAGCAATAAACCATTATCTGCTAATACTAAATGAAACAAAACTATTACAGAGGTATCGAAAAATAGTTTATACTAGGTATTATCAATTGGCGGTGAGAACTTTTAGTAATTCTTTTCCATAACGATAACAGAAGAAAAAATTAAGAGTGGCTATGCGCCTTAACGTGTCACACAACGAGCGTGCAGTCAGTACTGGGAAAGAAGACGCTCGCAACGAGCAACGAGATGGAATTTAGACGTTTCATGCTTGCTGCTAATGGTACATTACGCCTCGTAACACGAGTACCCGGCTTTAGGCACCTACCTACCACCGTTGGGCCGGTCCTTTGTTGATTCTGGTCTTCAGTTGACAATAGCAATTGACTCTTTGATATCTT
The DNA here is from genome assembly GCA_947859395.1 of Eupithecia insigniata. NCBI lineage: Eukaryota > Metazoa > Arthropoda > Insecta > Lepidoptera > Geometridae > Eupithecia > Eupithecia insigniata. Next base: position 3,710,417 of record OX402009.1, on the reverse strand, counting down.
TTTGTATTGCTAACGGGATGAACTATTGAGGTTGTTACAACGTGGATATAAAGGCTCAGATGAAGATAAATTGATTGTTGTTCGTGATTTCTTGGAAGCTTGAATAACAACACAAAGAAAGAAGCTACCTATGACTATACCATCATCAGCCCTTACATTATACTTATGTACATCTACTGCTGAAAATAGGCCTCCCCCAAACGACGCCTCGAATCGCGGTCCTGAGCCGCCTACATCCAACAACTCCCTGCAACCGCTACAATGTCATCGGTCCATCGAGTGTCTTCCCACACTCCGTTTCGTATTGCATCGCGGTCGCCACTCGAGAACTGACGGACAGTGAAAACTGTCCGTTACAGTATGTACCTAGATAGACGCATCGTAAAGAACTTATCATACAGGCACTTGCGAATTGTGCCAATGGCTCGCATTGTCAATTGTTGACAAGCTTATTAACGAACGTTGATGTTACAATGAGGTAGAGTGCCCTAACAATTTTATGAACGAACTAGTGACCCGCCCGGCTACGCACTGGTGCAATGCTGATACTAAATTATACATATAAACCTTCCCCTTGAATTACACTATCTATTAAAAAAACCGCATCAAAATCCGTTGCGTAGTTTTAAAGATCTAAGCTTATATAGGGACAGACATACAGCGGGAAGCAACTTTGTTCTATACTATGTAGTGATTAAACTAAACATTGATCGTATCAGAAAAGAAAGCGCATGGTAGTTTGGGAGTAGTTTTGAAAGTAAGAAAGTGCTTACTTTCAAAACTACTGAACTGATTCGGCTGAAATTTGGTATGGGTATAGTTTAGGACCTGGAATAACATATAGGCTTTTTATCCCGATAAAACGCGGGCGAAGGCGCGGGCAGCAGCTAGTGATTCATAAATAAACATATTACTATATACTCGTATTATACTGTGATGGGCTATGGCCGAACATTTCACTGATATTACAATGTGACCTTACCTTAACGAAGACGTTGATAGCTTTACCTACTTGTTAACAACTTTCAAGAGATTTTGTTAAGCCTTCCTATAAAAACTTTCACCTATTTGCGTGCTAAGCCAGCATTGGAAGGAAATGTTATCCATTTGAAACTTCATAGTTGCACATTTAACAGAGATCATGGTGTGACTCTATCTTAACGAAGATTTTGATAGCTTACTTTGCTAACTTTCAAGAGATATTGTTGCCTACCGATACAAAACTTTCACATAATTGCGTGCTGAGCCAGCATTGGCATACAATTTTATCTATTTGTAACTTAAAGCTGCATACTTGAAGTTGTTGAGGCCTTCTACGGCCTTTGAGAGTGATTTACCACAGATACCGTAAAGTCAGGGTTTTTATTATTTGACCAAAACCAGTAAGTATCTAAAGGCCTCTATACACCAAAGCCGCGCCGCCGCGACGGCTTTACCCGGCAGGTTAGTACCGACTTTCGCAAAACAAAGTATGTACCTACTATCGCAAAACAAGCCCGGCAACCATGGAACGGCAGCTAACAGGCCGGGTAAAGCCCTCAGAAGGAAAGGCATCAGCCCAGCAGCGTCGATAAAAAAATTAGTTGATTTTATTCTCTCAATCGAAAGTTTCATGATCCTTTGGGTTTTTTTTATCAGTAAGGCAGTGAAAATTACAGGGAAGAAAATCTGAATGTAAAACAATGTGTTTGCACCTGTATCTCTGTTTTTTTGAGAATTTATCCTTATGAAACACAGTTAATTTTGAGAATCTGTCCATTTGAGAATCATTTCTTTTGAGAATCTATCTATATGCGAAGAAACCGAGATTACGGACTGTACCTGATAATCGCAGCACATAAATACCTGAAACCCTCACTTGTTAAATACATGGCGAAGAATAATAAAGTACTCTCATGAGTCTAAGCACTAATGAGCGCCCATTAATATAGGAATTTAAACGCCAAGTCAAATTGTTTTAACACAATGATTAATTGCCATCGCACTCGCCTACTTATTGACTTAATTTAAGCGGCGTTCACACGATCAGATTTTGCTCGGACAAAGCTTGGACCGGATGAACTCGTAGGAGTAACTTCATACGAGTGTTCTTGGATAGCTGTTGATATTATCATACATAGTACCTACACTCGGATCATTTTCTTATTCAATATAAAAAACTTCATGAGATGCTTGTTTGTTGTTATTAGATACCATTTTGTGTTCCTACTATTTTAGCTAGCTCGGAAACGTAGAACGCGGCCCACGTCTACTTAGATCGGACGCCGCGCGCCGCCGCGCCCGTCCTCTGAGTGCGTTCGTGTTAAAGGTTGCCAGTGCTGCCACAATACGAATTGCGTCCGAATACGTTTCCGAGTGCACTCAGTATGAGCAAACTTTTATCGTGTCAACGCGGCTTTACAGTACAGTCATGTAGGGGAAAATAGCCCATGTGCGGCTAATTTTAGACTCTCTGCGTCAGAGCTGGGACAGCTGACCTAGGTATACATTGAAGTTTATAACAGTCGTCCCTGATTAGAAGGCGGAGATTCTAGGAAAAGTCTTCGAGAAATGAGGATGTCGATGACGCGGTAGAGACAGGTGGTAGGAAGTAAAGGCTACCCTCGAGGGCATTAGGTACTCATTTTGTTGGATGGCCACATGTTTGGTGGAAACGAAAACTATAGTAGTCAAAAACAGTCAAAACTCTACAGTTTTGACTGTTTTTTCAAAATAAAACATGGCCCACGACGCTGATGGCCTCCTCCGTCGCCGAGGCGGAGCGACGTGGCGTTTGCACATAACAGTACAATTTAAAAAAATCAACCACAAATCACGCAACACATCAGTCATGTTGTATGTTGACACATAACCTGATCTATGTACTATCAAACCACAAACACGACGCATGTCATTCATAAAGAAAATACCCCGTGTGTCATCTTGAAATAACCGCAGTTGTAACTACGTATGAAAACTTTAGGGCTGCGTTCGCATTCAAAAATCTACTTAGATCTAGCAAAATAAGACTAGTTATTAGCCCTAAAACGCACTAGCGGCTGACCGTCATGTGGCGAGCCTTTGACTTTTAGCCTTAAAACAACGGAGGTGTTGCCTGCCGCAACGGTACACCATTTTTATGCGTTTCAGGGCTGACCATTTGAAGAGTTCAAAAAGCCGTTAACTGTCAGTTCGAATTCGAAAAGTTGCGAAGGAGGATGCCCCGGAGATGCTTCCTGCACTAGAACCGAAGATACGTCTATGCTATGTAGGTAGAGCCCAGAGTCTAAGGTATTTAGAATGAAAGAGTCATAACATAAAGGAAAAAAAACCATACTACATAACCTTAAAACCGACAAATTGCAGTATACACTGTTTTTTAAGTTTTTCGGGACAAACACATGCCTCGGGAATCAATTTTTATGGAACCACCTCGGGATCATTCACCATACAACAACGAAAGAATTTTCCAAATCGTTCCATAATTAAATAAATAAATAAATAATACTGGGCAATTCAGACAGCATTATCTAACCCCACGCTAAGCAGAGCTTGTGTTATGGGTAGGTACTCGATAACTGATATACATACATAATAAAATATATTCCATAGATAGATATTTTTTCTTATACATAGAAAACGACAAGAACACCCTCACAACAACAACAATACCAATATTTGCAGATCGAACAAATATTTGTCCCGAGGCGGGAATCGAACCCGCAACCTCCTGCGTCGCAGGTAGACCTTCGCCCACCGCGCCACAGAGGTCGTCAGAAATAGATGAAGATACATGAAAACGATAATATTTTTTTTTTGTTGATAGACCTTCTTTTGACCACAATCTCACGTGATGGAAAGCGATGATGTGACCCGAGGTGTATCACGAAGGTCTAGAAGACACCTATTCACTCTTGTCTCGAAAAGACCCAGATTGTTACTGGCCGGAAAAACAGCCATATACAGCCGAACATATGTATAGAATAGAAAAACATCCTCTTTTGTTTTTCGTCGTTTAAAAACTATTTTATAAAACCAGAATTTTGAATTGCAACTTTTGAACTAACTGACTTTTGGAAACAATCTAGAGGTAGCTTAACTGACCTATTGTTAATGGCCATTATTGAAAAACATGAGCAATAGTTAATTCTGATTCTGATTCAGAACATCTCACGTGAGACGTCCGGAATAACCCAAAATTTCACATACATTTTTGGATTCAATTCATTGAATACCACATACCCAATCAAAAGCTTTCATTTTAAACTGAAGACTGGTACCAGAATCTTAATGCATCCAACAAAGTTGCAACATCTAAATGTACCTCTAGGTATCTAGTTATATTTTTAATGTACTGTGTACTAAACGGGCAGCACTGCAGCGACCATAAAATTGCTTTACGACCTTTCTCTAGAACGCATGTTTGCTTCTGAATAACGTACGAATGCTCTGTTTTACCGTATGCGTATGCGCACCCTACCTAGGTTATAATACTGATCATTGAAGATGGTGAATCTTCATTCGCAGGAAGGATTAAATAAAATATATACAGCCAAAAGCTCGAAAAGTCGTGCGGCGCTCCTTGTCACTCTCCCCCGCGTCACAATCCGCGGTGCTGCCACAGCCGGCTACTTCTCCGATGTAAATTGAACCTTATGGACATATCAAATACATCCAGCACCGCTACCGCATAGCACAAAATAAGTATTTTACAGTGACAAAATGGCTGACCACAAGCTTGAAGCAAGTAGCCCACGAGCTGTGTGATATCTGATTGCATCGTCAACTCATCCCGTGGGATATGTTTAGAGCGGGATCAGTTGACTAAAGAGCCATCAATATAAAATGCGTCTAAACATTACGAGTTAGCCCATATTTAAATGCACATTTTCGTTCTGTGCAGCTGTTGTGCGGTCCAACGACCTCAGCTATGTGATCTGCAACAACCTTTAGGCGCCATGCCATAGAGCTTTATATGCAACACTACACCTGCTATCGGAACCGTGTCACGAACCCTGGGAAGCACTAATTCAATTGACTGGCATGTCGCCGAATGCCTGCAAGTGCCGCTAATCCTTGCCTGGTTAATATTACAAAGGAGTGTGTCAGTTCGTTGCTAAGGGCGGTTTAGACGACAGTAGTTATAGAAAGTAATAGATTGAATGTACTGGGGAATAGATTTAATGTATTGGGGATTGAATGTACTAGGGCTGACGTAGTCAGTGTTTGGCTAAAAGCCCTTTTAAATATAAGTTCTTTTTTTTGTTTCAATAAATAATGTTGGACAGTGCACACAACATCGTCTAGCCCCAAGCTAAGCAGAGCTTGTGTTATGGGTACTAGATGACTGATATACTTAATACAATATAATTATTACATAGATAGATATTTTTTATTAAAATTAATTGACTCATTAGCCTACTTGGCTAGATTGTAATATCATTAGGGTACCAAATCTAGGCTGCACACTAAATAATATATATATATATATATATCTTATTCAATTAATTATTCAACATATTCATCGAAAAAATGTGAGAAAAGTCATTTCAATGGCATGAAAAACTTTCACTATTTTCAATTGTAAGTATCAACTTTAAACTCCTTTTTCGTAAAAAAATGCCCTATAAAGTATCAACATTTTTGAGTTATTTTGAGGACTAAGGAACCCATAAAGTTTTCAAAATTAGCAAGAACTTATTCAATCAGGGTTATGTTATTGTTTTTTCAAGTTACATACATATGAGCTACAAGTAATTAGTTAGAATTTTGGTATTCAGTGTTTTTACCATAGACTTAGAATTATGTTTTCTACGTTTTTTACAAACAAACACATATGCTAGCTATGAAACTGACAAAGAAAATATCAAAGAATCACTTCACAGAAAAAATTCTAGCTAAAACCGTCCAAAAATTACCAAGTGTCAACTCGCCTACAATTTAAACCTTATTATTATATATATATTCAGATAGAGTTGGAAATATTTTAAGATTTTCGTTCATTGTTCAAAATTGTCATATAAACACTTATATGTAGGTACTCTTGGATTTTGACATGTGACGTCACAAATATTAGGACCCCTCCACCCCTTGTCACATATTGTCACACTTCGTTGACCCTTTAACGTGTGACGTAATTTATGGATGGTCCCTAAGAACCATAAAATCAAAAAGCTTTTGATTCTGTTCGACCAGACCTGTGTCGATCGTGATCGATCGTATCACAAAGATTCGATCGCGACCCGTGAGTGATCGATCGAATCCCTAGTTTTAAAAGGATTCGATCGTTCAGTCGATCATTCTGGCGTTGATGCTTGTAAAACAAAAGTGAACCTTATGATGTGAAGGTTAAGGTAGTTTTTTCCTCGACAAATACGAACGATCGAGTCTTTGAGTGAGTCAATCAATTCATTCATGCAATGCAAAACAAAGTGAACCTTATGGTGTGACTGGTAAGATAGTTTTTCCCGATAAATACGAACGATCGATCGATCGATCGAACGATAGACTGCACGCACCGGCGCGGCATGGCAGTGGCAAGTCATGGGTCTGCGCGACCCGCGACCCGCGAAACGATCGAGTCTTTTTGATTCGATCTTTCTGCAAGTTCGATCGTGATCGAACAGGTCTTGAAAAATGATCGATCGACACAGGTCTATGTTCGACTTTTCTTGGTCTAATAGAACGTATACAATTGATAAATAATCTTCAAGTAAGTGAAGACTAAATCACTCAACTAAAGCCTGAGTTTCTTCTAATCTAACCAAAGCCTACGCTTCAAATGATATACGACTAGCTCAGGTTGTCTGGTTGTGAATACGTGTAATAACCCCGCATTCATGTCAGATATAAGTAGGTAGATGTTCGTTTTAAGTAGATACCTACTTACTAAGGAAATTGCTGAAGGTAATGGTATAGGTATATAGATATAGGTGAGAAACTTTTACTGTTGGTTTAGTTTCACTCAGTGCTTTTCGGTTACTGTTGGTAGTCTGCTACTCTGTAGTTTTTGACTCGTTGAGGCGCATAGTGATGCGACACTAGCGCCACTCTTTATTTTTTCTTCTATTATCGTTATGGAAAAGAATTACCAAAACTTCTGACCGCCAATTAATAAAACCCAATATAAACAATTTTTCGACACCTCTGTAATAGTTTTGTTTCATTAAGTATAAGCAGAAAATGGTTTATTGCTTTTGGTGGCAACCAAACGCAATAAACAATTTTCCACTAAATGCTGTTGCACGAATTGTCTGCTGCAGGTATCGAAAAATAGTTTGTACTGGGTATTATCAATTGGCGGTGAGAACTTTTGGTAATTCTTTTACATACATATTACATAAGGTTAATATAAGAAAAAGTAAAGATTGGCGCTAGTGTCGCATCACTATGCACCTCAAGAGACAAAACTTTTCTAAAAGTAAATTTTTTATAAAAAGTTAAAACCGGCTATCATAATAATATTCGTTGGAGAAGCTATTAGTTCCTAAAACACAGTATTTAAGTTTAGTTCAGGAGCCTATGGACCATTTTGCATTTTACAGCAGCTTAATAATCCTATTTTATATTATAAATTTGAAAGTAACTCTTTCTATCTGTCTGTTACCTTTTCACGTCTAAACGGCTGAACGGATCTTAATGAAATTTGGCAGGGAGGTAGATGGTATCCCGAGGACGGACATGAAAAGCGCGTACGAAGCCGCAGGGTAGCAGCTAGTATGTCAATAAATACATTTTTTACTTTACTTTTTTCACTTCAAATTCACGAAGAATGATTTTGCTGACTTTTTTTACTTTTGCGGTACAATTAGTAATTATTTGGCAATAAATGTTTTATGGGACCAAGCGGAGTAATCTACGAACATACTTTAAAAAAAAAACGTAAGTACCTATGCCGAACATAGAACTTCCTCGTTTTTTTGGAGTTGGTTTACAACTGAGTTTGCTCGGTCAATGCATAAGACTTATCATAAAATTAAAATCTTATCGGAAAATGTGACTTGTCTGAGTGCTTATTTTGTTAGGTTTTTGTTAATATAGTGCTTATAGACTTGGGCATAAGGACTTGGACTATGGGGTGATCAGTCCCGCCGAAGTCGTAAATTTTTGGGATATTATTAAATTCTTATTTTATAAGCCTAAAGAAATAAAGTTATTGTTTCTGATTCTATCAAACTCCCTTCAACTTCATTAGTTTCCCTCACATGGACCACTTAGTCAAGACTTTCTAGAAATTATTACCCACGGAACCCATTCTTAAAATAAACGTCACGCTCGTGTCTAAATATCTGAATGTCAGGTATTTTTCCCAATTAGTAAACCCATCATCATTTACTTTGTTATCTAAAGTGCATTGGAGTTGTAAAACGTTAAGTTGATTTTGGGGTCATTGTTTTCTTATCAGAAGCTATAGAGGTTAAAGCGCTTTTGATTTTCCTTTGTATAAACAAATCTTAATTAATTTAGCTTATCAACGTAAGCCTACCCTTTTATTACGCCTGGGTAAGGGATTCAATAATTATAGAATATAAAAATGTTAAAACCTACAAGAATAAGAAACCTATTTATATAATATATTATTGAATATATTCCATATATATAGGGTATGTAACATGAAAGTAAATATAACAGAAAAAAAAGCAATAGGTAATAAACTAATATAATAATAGGCTATCATGAGCGCAATATATTAATGAACATATATTGTACGCATGAAAATAAATACGATAGAGTAAATATTAAGTTGTTAGTATATTGTTTAAAAATAATAAGTTATATTTAAGTACATAATGTGTATATAAAAAGAAAAAAAAATGTATATAAGAAGGAAAAGAATAAAAGATCATAACGTGTGTATGTATGTATATAATAATGACACGACCAGAAGCGAATTTGCAACGATCGCATTTAAATAACCGACTTAGCAAAATGTTAGCCTAAAAATGTCTCCGATCCATATCGGAGGAAAAAAGGCGGAACAAACAAAAAAAAAAGGGATTCAACCAACAAGAAGGAAAAAGTTAGTTTTGAGTCTCTTCAGTTGTCAGGCCCGAGCGTCGTCGTCGGCTTAAAGAGTCTACACACTAAAGTCGGCGATACATCGGGGCGGCGGCGGGGCGCGGCAGCGGATTACGAAATTTAAGGCGCAGAGTAATGCGACACTAGCGCCACTCTTTAGTTTTTCTTGTATTATCGTTATGGAAAAGAATTACTAAAATTTCTCACCGCCAATTGATAATAACCAGTATAAATTATTCGATACTTATGTAATAGTTTTGATTTATTTTGATCAAATAGAAAATGGTTGCTTTTGGTGGCCACCAAACGCAATAAACCATTTTTTGCTAATCCTAAATGAAACAAAACTATGACAGAGGTATCAAAAATAGTTTATACTAAGTATTGTCAATTGGTGGTGAGAACTTTTGGTAATTATTTTCTGTAACGATAATACAAGAAAAACTAAAGAGTGGCGCTAGTGTCGCATTACTCTGCGCCTTAAGTGAATATTGTGACAGTGTTGTCAACTTGTCGGCGACAAAATTATTTTTTAGTGTCAATTAGTACTCAACGCATTATTCAGCTTTTTATGTTATCAAAATTTTCCTAAAATAATACTCAAATGAGTACTAATCATCCTCAAATTATAATACAATAAACCATCCATATCAATAAACCATTAATTAATAACGCAACAAGCGCATGCGCTACAAGTCAATGACAGCTTGGCAGATGTCATTTATGGTGCGACAGCTACCGTCCCCCATAGCCGTTTGATACACCTGTCGGATGACCGCATAAAGCATGGGTAGAATAAAACGTCTAGGTTTATTTATAACAATGGTAAGAGAGTTCATAACCTGAGCGGATTTAGGTATCAGTTTTCTTATGGAATGGGAACCAAATCACAGATTAGGTAATGTTACTTTCAAATGTGTTCTAAGCTTTATCATGCTTTAGTAACTATGTAATTTTTCTTGTTTCTTGGTCCTTTTATACCCTCGCTGCTGATATTATCGCGTATCTTTTGATTTCACGTATTTACATATCTGGTGTATTAATTACGCTGTTTTTTCTTTTTTTCTTTATTATTTGATTAGTCGGTTTTGACTGTAAGCAGTTGCGAGCTTTTGGCATGTAGGGCGCTGCTCCCAGCGGAGCCAGCCCTTTCGTTTTTAGACCATCTGGTTAATTTCTTGCCCAAAAATATCATGCCGTATAGTTTCAGGTATAATGAGTTGCCCCGCTAGCTGGTTCGGGTGCTTCTCGAGTCTTTCCCTGTAGTTAGCTCCATGAGTTTCTATTTCCTCTCTTATCATGGGCATGTTCAGTACTTCATGGACCTCTGTTTTATTTAAAAAATATATAAAATGGTAAGAGAGTAAATAACCTAAGCAAATTTAGGTATCAGTTTTCTTATGGAATGGGAACCAAGTTCCGAATGTGTCATAAACTTTAGTAACTATATAATCTTTCTTTTGTTTCTTTGTCCTTTTATACCGTCGCTGCTGTTATTATCGCGTATCTTTATTAACAAAGAAAATAACTATCAAATAATATAAAGAAATTAAAGTAGTATTTACAATTGAAACAATTTAGCTAACTGCAGACTGTTGCAAGCAATCTACAGATAGCTCACCTGGTCCATATCAATACCAGTCGGAAGCGTCCCCAAGACGCTGGCTGCATTGCCCCGCTGTATGGCAATGCTAATGCGCTGCGCCAGATACTCACCAGCTCTCGGGTCACGCATCGCTTCGACCAGGCGCTCATATAATTTTTTGAAAACCCGGAGATCCTCGATACCCCACGGATCTAGGGACATATCTTTTGATTTCACGTATCTGGTGTATTAATTTCCCTATGTTTGTATTAAAAAACACAAATCAAACTAAAAAGCGAACAGAAAAAACTTCCCGGTACAGTATCAGGATTTTTTTTTAAAATGAAAATCCAGTGTTATCCCTAGAAAAAGTATAGGGACCTAAAATGTACATAGAGTCACGGGTAAATTTTTTCAATGATCAATTAAAAGTAAATTTTCAGGTGCTTAGTAACGATTCATTTGAATTATTTCCTTTCAAAATCAATACCTGAAATATACATATGTTTGGTGCAGAACACTGTTTTATTGTTTTGTCTACCATCCGGTATTTGAAATCCTAAAACGGATAACTGCTTTATTAGGAAAGCACGTTTTGAGATATCCTAGAATTTTAGAATTAGTTTTGTTGAGAAAAGCTTATAATAACATTAAGATTGAAAGTTAAACATTGAAAGCATTTAGTAATTTAATTTTAGCTTTGTTTAACTCTAAGGGCTCATTCACACAGCATCCGTTTTACAGGATCCGTTTATTTCCCGTGATGGCGTAAATACGCCACAAACTCGCTCCTAAGACTTACTAAGACTAAGACTCTTAGTAGCAAGTTCATACACCTGACAGTATTCCGGATCCAGTAAACAATTTTTTCCAGCAGCTAAAAATCCGTAAAAAACGGTCTGGTAACAATCTTTTACAGGATCCGGAATACTGTCAGGTGTGTGAACTTGCTCCTACAACTACATACGCAATCAGGTGAAGATAAATGGATCCGGTAAAACCAATGCTGTGTGAATTAGCCCTAAGTATAATGACAGCATACAAATTAGTGAAAATGTAGAGTAGGTAGTTATAATATAGCTGATTAAACAATTTTTTTTTGTTTGTACATCATGACATGAAACTGTACCCGATGCATGGAACTAATAAGCCCCTTCAACCGTACAAGTCACGCCCTTTGCTGTATTTTAATATATTTCATGGACGGTTATATGGTTTTTGACAAGAAGAAAATTAATTCATTACCTTACCTTAACAAGATTGAAGTGGACAAAAAATAGCAATTTTTCCCAGTTTTACTTGATGTAAAGCAAAAACGTAAACAAACTAGTTAAGCGTATTATAAATTAGTAATAAGTGAAACAATCAAAGAAAAACTAGTTATTTGAAGTAGTAATTAAGTAGTAATTAATCATATTAGATAAGTAACTCAAAAACAATGTAAAGTAGGTAATTAGGAAATAAAAGGCTTTTTATTTTTATTTATTTATTTACTTTATGTGACCGGAAAGCCTCGTTACCCCACGGACCTAGCGTGGGTTAACGAGGTTTTCCGGTTTTAAAAAACTATCTGAGCGTCTGGTCGAAGCGACGACACTGACTTCCTAACTCCGGGCTGTTACTGTGTTTTTTTCTTACCAGAAAACTCCCTATAACAACTTTGGCCCGACCCAGGATTTGAACCCAATTTGGACACACGACAACCTTGTAGGCCCTAGACTAGACCAACGAGGCACTCATCACTACTAGTAGCAAAGTCGCTTTTCACCGTCTGTCCCTATTGAAACTGAAAACCAGCGCTGGGTGGACACACAAGTGTTCGTCCAGCACAATGCTGATGGAAGGCCATGTTTGCCCTAACTCTGCTGCGCAATGAAAGTGTCTACTTAGGTTTAATAAGCCGTAAGTCATTGTATGTATTGTGTGGTAGATTTTAGGCAAATAAATAAATTTCTTTCTTTCTTTTCTTTCCTATTATATGCTTAGATCTGTTAAACAATGGAACGGATTTTGATGTGGTTTCTTTTAATAGATAGTGAATCAAGTGGAAGGTTTATGTATAATTTAGTATCAGCATTGGTACCTGTTATTGGCCGTGAGGCCGCGGCTTACGAATATCGACCCCTCCAACTTAACCCGTGGATGTCGTTAGAGCCGACTAAGGGAACCTACCAGAGGAAGGGCAGCAGCTTCCTTCTGAGTATTTTTCAACACCAACACTGCGATCACCAATCCGTCTGCCAAGCGTGGTGATTGTGGCAAATCCCCCTCTACATGGGAGACCATCCACTCGATGGACCGACGACATTGTAGCGGTCGCAGGGAGTCTATGTACGGAGGCGGCTCAAGACCGTTATTTGGGGCGTCGTATGGGGGAGGCCTATGTCCAGCAGTGGATGTGTATGGGTTGATATGATGATTGTACCTGTGCGAAGCCGGGGCGCGTCGGTAGTAAAAAATATATTCATAACAAAGGCGAGACTTGAGTCCAGAAGTCAATCAGGCACACTCGTGCCCCGCCGACCCCCGTTATTTATAAGCGTGGAGATAGCCCGATAGCGCTTTGAAGTGCCAGCACATTTGTTCTAAATAATGACGGCTATTACGATTGTTATTGATCAATTGCCTTTTGGGCACGGTGATTTAGTTGGACCATTGGACCAAAGCTTGGATTCAAATTTTACGTTCAAAAACCCATTATTAAACAATCCTTACATCTAGTTTAAATCTTAAATATTTAATAGATAGGTATGTATTAGGCATCGGTAAAGCACTAATAATTATTATAGTTAATTGACGTTATCGAGATTGTTTTGCTTGTCAGCATAGGCCTCCCCACGATTCTTCCATAGAGGTCGGTCAAGTGTTTTTCTCCTCCAATGTATGCCCGCTGTAGATTTTGTCATCAAAGCTTGGATATTCGTCTATAAATATTAAAAAAATAAAATACAACAAGCTTATTGACCTTCGCGGGACAATTTATCTATGATCTCAAAGCTTTTTCCGAGTTTGAGTATTGAATGCCCATAACGCAAGCTCTGTTTCCTTTATGGCTTGATAATTCTGTGTGAACTTGTACTGAACTTGAACTGTACTTAATAGCTTATGCGAGTATGTAGTATTTACATACATATTTATTTATAACTATAACGATTAATCTTACCTAACCAATAACAAGGTTGCCTGGGAGAAATGGTATCAGTGATAAGACCGCCTTTTGTACATACTTTTTATTTTGATATAAGATTATTTAATCATGTAATTTTTTTGTACAATAAAGTGTTGATTCATTCAACGACACCAGTTATACCTACATGGTATATAAGATTAAAAATTACACAAAATAACTATTATTACGAACTCACTTCACACTTAAAAATATGAACACACAATTACACACAATAGTTTTAAGAAGTACCTGTTGTGCATGGCGTAATGGGCGAAGGTCCACCTGAGTGAGACTCAAAGGTCGCGGATTCGATTCCCTGCTCATAATTCTTGGAGTTTGTAGAATTTCCTAATCTAAACGGTAAACTACACACCTCAAAAGCCTCCTACACTCCTAGTTGATACACCCAATAAAAGCTTTTTATGCCTTTATCAATAAAGTATTTTTTAGTAAAAATGGTTTGACGATACATAAAACAAATTGCTACAAGTTGTAAACAACAGATGTTTTATAGGGGCAATATTTTTTAAACTAAACAATCTACCCACAGGGAAATCTAAGTACCAATCTGTAAGGGCCCATATTATGCCCTTAATTATAGAACAAAAATTCGTGGTCTGAAAATTATCATTTTGGGTATTGCTCAAAAAAGGATACTTACAGGTATCCCGCAAAACCCTTCGTCTTCTCTCTTCTAATTTAACTTTATCGAAACGCATCAAAACGGTGAAACCTTGTTTTTGGAAATGATTGTAAAATATTAATTAGCGTCGCGCACTTGTCATCCTGTCATCGCCAGAATTCATTTCATCATCATATTAACTCCCACACGTCCACTGCTAGAGATAAGAATTCATTTATTTCACATCATGACCTGATCCCAGTATCCCTTTTCACTCCAGTAGGCCAAGCACGGCGATTGTTCTCTAGGGTAGAATAGACAATAATGACATACCATCGTCATACATTGCGTACATTATTGAAGTTGAAGGAATTAATTTCAATTAATTTACGCATTCGATGACAACAGTCCCCGTGCTTGCCCTACAGGACAAGCAGAGGGATGGCACAATACCATCCTTATCGGGTGGATGTACTATCCACTCGTACTAAGCGGTGTCCCTCCAGCTTTGTCATTCGCACCGCTAAGCAATGGGAACTCGCTGCTTGCTTCTGTTTTTCCAGCCAATTACAATCTGATCTGTTCAAGACAAGAGTGAATAGGACAGTATTCACATCTTTTTCTATCTTGACAAACCCTTCATGATACCCGTCGCACATCGTTACTTTTAGTCAGGTGAGACTATAAAAAAAACTTCAGTTCCTTGCCGTTCGGCTCGAATTTTTTTCCGTTCATTACAAATCAGTTCAATCAATCTAAAGGTAGGAGTACATTTTCTTTCGTAACCAGAACGTAATTTAAGACTGTTCTTGTTCACCCACACTGATTTACAGTTTAACTGTGATCCAAATGTAGTTTGTTATTGTTAACATTTAAGTTAACGATTCGTTACTGGGTTTACGATTGACGACTAATGGAGTTTGCCCACTGCACCATACCTGCCTATTACTATGAGCAGAAATAATTCCACTTATTCTATTTCTCCTGGTTACGCAGAAGCGCATATGAATTTGCACATGATAGAGGTAGTATTGTGTATCACTTTTTGGCAATCATCACCATCAGCCCACTGCTGAACATAGGCCTCCACCAAACGACGACACGAATAGCGGTCCTGAGGCGCCTCAATCCAACGACTCCCTGAGACCGCTACAATGTCGTCGGTCCATCGAGTGGGAAGGCTTCCCATATTCCGTTTCGCATTGCATCGCGGTTGCCGAGACGTGGTCGCTGATGATAGGCCTTGTGCATAAGCTCAGACTCACTCAGCGAGCTTTGGAGAGAGATATGCTCGTAGTTTCTCTACGCGATGAATCCGGAATACAGAAATCCGTAGAAAAAACAAAGTTACCGACTTTTTGGCAAATCGGACCAGAAATCTGCCATACTCAATGACTGTAGCTAGAACAAACAGCGAGCACAGCGAGTCGGATATTAACGATTAAGAGCTATTTATTAACTACAATGCTTTTTTTGTTTGGCTCTAATTAAATTAGGCTTGTCGGCGAAGAATGTTCATCGACAAGCGTTATTTGAAACATGTAGTTTTCTTTTTAAACTTTCGCGATTTGTTGACATAATTAAAGATTATTTATTCGGTATTTATCTTTTGTTACCTTTTGTTTAGCGTAGGGGAAAATATAACAAAAGGTACGGGATAAATACCCGATAAATAATCTTTAATTATGTAGTTTTCTTTCATTCAGGGCATTAAAAAAAAAACAAATAGCATAGTAGATAAAAAAGTTGTGAGCGATCAGGAAAAATACATATTTTTCCTCTTTCACATTTCTCCTCCGCTCCTTCAGGAAAAATATGTACATATTTTTGCTGATCGCTCACAACTTTTTTATCTAACCATCAACTAATACCAACCAACGCTGGTATATTGGCTAAAATAATGTATACTTTTAAAAATAAATAAATATTTTATTTCATCTGGGCCCCACATGTGGTAAGACGAGGGAAGGCTGGCGCTTATTTACAGCACCTAAACATATATTTTCATTATGTTGTTGCAGAGAGTATCCGAGCGGCCGCCCGCCCCCGTCGCTATGCAGGCGCGGCACAGCTTCTGGTGGCATCTGTTGATCGACCTGCCCATCTTCTTACTGGGTAAGTACTGATGAGAGAGACTCGACTAGAGATTGTAGTATTAAAAAATAATAGGTCTTGCTTCAATTTTAATACAGCCTTAAAATGTAATGAAAAATAAATGGTTAAACTTTTATGACTGTTCTTAAGCAAAAATTAAAGTGAAAAATTTGTAAACAAAGAATAAAATACGTCAAAATATTTTTAGGCTTAAAATTATGCTTCAATTCAGGCTTATAATGTAAAGAAAAATAAATGGTCAAACTTTTATGACTGTACTTAAGCAAAAACTAAAGTGATAAATTTGTAAACAAAGAATAAAATATGCCAAAAGATTTTTATTTGGGTGTTTGTTCCGTGGTCTTCAACGTAGCAAGTGCCAAAGCCGAGAGAGCCCCAAGGATGAAACCCTAGAAAATGCAAAAGTACAAAGTTTTCAAAGTTAAATATTCAACAACATTGTTGTTCCGGACCCGGGCTCATGTTGAAGCAGTATGTAGATATCTTTATAATAAGGAAACTTTGGAATGGACAAAATGTTCAAAACGAACACAATGAATAATAATGTGTTCTTTATTTATTCGTTTTAATATTTGATGTGCAAAAAGGAATATTTCTATTCTATTATATTCTAATAAACAATCTTGAATTTACTAAAGAGGTGAATACGTGTGCATCATCAAAAAGACGTGTGACTTACACCCATATCTTTAGACTATTCCTCATTTAATCCTCCACTCAAACTGGACCGACCGTGTCTCGAGCATTCCTCCAAAACACACTCGAGTTCGGTATGCTTCCTCGTTTTTTTTTTTTTTTGTAAAATTCCATTGTTTTGTAAACTAGACACAGAAGCAAGAAATCCCATCTGAAAGTTACCGGTTGCGTAAAATCTCAGAACAAATCTCAAATCTAAAATCTGAGGAGCTTTCAAGATAGGTCGCGACGTTCTTGAGATGACAGTTTATTTCTCCACTCGTATGAGACAATTTTGTAAGGTAAGTTCAAGTCGAGAAATTTTGTGGGATCAAGATCAATACCAAAACGCATTTGGAGGTAGAATCGAGGTTAAGTCGAAATCGAGGTACAGACTAAAGATTAATCTATTGGCACAGAAAATACTACGCCAATTGTTACTGCCGGGTTATGATGACTGTTTT
Source organism: Eupithecia insigniata (assembly GCA_947859395.1). Classification (NCBI taxonomy): domain Eukaryota; kingdom Metazoa; phylum Arthropoda; class Insecta; order Lepidoptera; family Geometridae; genus Eupithecia; species Eupithecia insigniata. The sequence goes on along the minus strand of OX402009.1, from coordinate 3,692,790 downwards.
TTTAAATGCTTTGAAAAACTAATAACCAACGTTGAATCCCTTAGTTTTAAACTGTTTTTACGTTTTGTGGAATAAATACTAATCCCTCGGGAATATTATTATGTAATTTTTATAAGACCACCTCGGTATGATCCTCTGTACACAAAAAATAAATGACAGAGTAATCAACGGACATATGTACATACATAAAAAACATTTGTACCTACCTATATACAGCCGATCATATAACCTCCTTTTTACGAAGTCGGTTAAAAATAGCGAGCACGCGGTAAAACGCGCGTTAAAAAATATACTTAACACTTGCTTACCTTTTTCTTCGTACACCGAAATTATGGCTTTGCTTAGCGTGGAGCTAGATGATGCTGTGTGGATTTTCCAGCATTATTTATTTAGTTATTTACATTATGTCTAATACAGCCTTAAACGGTTGATTATTCAAGCAGGTAATAATAAAGGACGAGTCAACCACGTGTTAAATAATATACCATTTATCTTACTTGTATTTGGACTAGGTCAAGGATTTTCTTTAAAATAAGTGACCCCTAATTCGTTTCTAAAGACATACAGAACCCTGACCTAAAGGGCTTGCGTAACGTGTGTTGAAGATACAGTACTCAGAGATCCCTTTTCCTTTGAACTGTAACAATAAGGACATTTGCATGCTCGTGCCAAGGGACAGTTGTGTACATGAATAGCTCGTCATAGGTAATTTATCGCAACGCAAAGGGCTAGAGAAGTTTTTTAAGACAGTTTAACCAAACATTTTGACACTGGCATAAGTTTGTTTGAAAAGAAAATTCATCATCATCATTGTCAGCATCTATTAACCCAGTAGTAGATATTATACATTATGTATGCCTCTCCTTAAATTTATTTCCTCTGTATCTGGTTTCACGTCTTCACTATCGACCAGATAGGTACAGTTTTTATGTGTAAACCATCGTGCTTTGGGCCGCCATAACCTACTGCTTCCTATGCGAGAAAATTAACAAAATTAAATCAGAAAAATTGAATAAACATGAGATGGTAGTGCCCTCAGGCGAGAGCTGGTCATCTCGTGCGGTGAACGAGCGAAGAGATTTGGGAGCGTGATAATATACAGAGTGGATTTTTGGACGGAGCGGGGGTTATCAGTATCCCGTAAGGGGAGGTACCATAACTGATGTAGCCACCAGAAAAAGGTCTTTGGAGACTGTTAATATACCTCTACATCAGAGAAATTGTCAATCGCATTTTTAGATTTTCACAAAATGTACAGTTAGCAAAAAATGGGCATTATATATAAAACTTTTTTCATGCCAATCGATCCTCTTTCTTATATTAATCAAAAACTTCTATCGGACCAACTGAGATTAGGGTAGATAATAAAGAAGTCAGAAATCGCAAAAACTAAACCAATAAATCTACCTTGTATACATATGTAGGTACTGACAGGTAATCAGGAATTACTATCTTCCCCCCTAGCACGGGATCACGGAGATTGTTGTCTAAGTGCTCATATACATATATACACGAGCGGCAAAGTGCCACTTTGCCGCTCGTGTATACCTAAGGTAGAATATTCATTCCTTCAACTTCAATAATGTCTGCAATGTATGGAGATGCGATGTCATTACAGTCTATTCTACTCTAGAGAACATCCTCGTGCTAGGGCGTCACAATACCTTTGTATTGTACCTCACGCTATACAAAGTGTTTTGAGCGAGGTGCACAGATATTATTGTGACCTGGGCCCGTACTCTTCGAAGTTTCTGATTCTTTTTCGTGCAAACGCTAATCTTATACAATCGACATAAGAGTTGGTTTTGCACGAACACGAAAAGGAAACTTCGGTTTTCCTTTTCCGAGTAGGCCCCCTGGCTATAAATTTTATTCGCTTCATTGTTATTTCACGCTCCTGCATCTCCCCGCTTGCATACCGTAGCGTACGTGGCTGGCTAGGCTTTCGCGCGGGGACCTTATTGAGTTAGTAATAATAATTTGGCATGTTTTAAAAAACGATAAACCGACAACAAATTCCTGAATCTACCTCTGGTTTACATCTGTTGCCATGGAAACTGTTTGTTACCTGTGATAGTTTGAATGTTTTCAAAAACCTACTAATCGATTTAAAATCCCTTTTAGACTGTTTTAAATATAAATTTGTATGGAATCATCTTGACATTTTTTTTTTAATATATGCAATGGGGATTAGCTAGCATTGAACGCGACTGTAGAAAATTGTTATAGGTTACAAAACCAGTAGGTATTTAGCGCTAACGCATAATCATTAATGTACAGTTATTTTAATTACCTGGAATTGTTATAAAAATAAAATATTAGGCCGCAAAGTTAACGAACAATTAAAACGCATGCGTCATTAACTGCAATTTAAGGCATGATTATTTTGGTCCATTGAATCGTTTCATTATAGAACGTAGGTACTACCGATGGCAAAAGCGAGCATTAAAAATTGAGTGATGTAAAAGAGTTGAGGATAGAAAAAATATATAGCCGAACTGAAAACCTCTTCCTTTTTTGAAGTTGTTTTTAATAATGGTTTCTGATCGAAGCGACGCGTGACCCGAAAGCTGGTGAGTATCTGACGCAGCGCATCTTGCATTCCCATGCAAGCGGGACAATGCAGCCAGAGCCAGTATCTTGGGGACCCCTCCGAATCGTATTGATATAGATCAATTGAGCTACCTGTAGATTGATAACTACAGTATGCAGTTTGCTGAAATGTTTCAATTTTACGTACTAATTCTAAGTTTATATTCTTTGATTGTAATTCTGAAGTTAGTTTAAAAAATATGGTGCAAAACATGGAATAGGTGTTTTCAATTTATCTTACAAAATAGTATATATTAGAATTTTTTCTCAATATGCAACTACCTGCGTAAACTAATCCAACATGTTATTATTATGTTAATTTTATATTACAGCTCCTGGATCCTGCGTAGCATAAATAATACTTTAGAATAAAGCATCTCATAATTATAATTGGTAAAAAACATAAAATACGTCGCTGTACTCCGATATAATTAAATAGGTATATTTTTAAACGCATTTTAAAAATATATATATTTAATTACATGAGCACATACATAGCAGTGGCGACCTTGGGTAGTTGGAGTGTGGATGCGAAGTGTTTAGTGGGAGAATTAGGCCGTAAACTTAATAAAGTGACAGGTGACTCCCGCTCCGGGTCTTTCCTGGTGCAAAGGATAGCCAACGCTATTCAGCGAGGTAATGTTGCAAGCATTATGGGCACGTTTGCAACGGGAACGGTCAGGGGTGGGTTATTTAATGACTAATTTTTATATTGTATTTTTTATACGTAATGTGCTGTGACTTAGTGAATAAATGACATAACACCTTTAAAAAATTACATGAGAGTACAGTTAGTTTTATGATTGTACTTTAGAATTGCAGCTGGCATAGATAATAAATTACCTACTTACATCAATCAATAACGTATCATTATTTAATATAATCAAGAGGAAAATGCCATTATGATTACTCTGTCATAGAAAGCTTATTAATTAATTGATAAGTGAATAGTAAATATATTAAAACGAAGGGAAAATATTATTCTTCCCTTGATCGGCACTATTAAATAATTTACAGAATTAAGATATCCAAACATTTCAAGCCATGGATATATTATATCCAAGCAAAAAAGAAACAGACTGTCACGGTTTCTTTGAACTTAGATACTGTCACTGAAAGATAAAAAAAAAACCAAACCCAAAAAAAACCTTACTTTCCTAAATACAACTCATTCTATTCAACAATTTTTTTTCTGACGATAATGTTTATAATACTTGAAATCAACTGTTAATCAGTATCTCTAATCTGTGTTTGCTTTAAATTTCAATCAATGACGTATGTATGTAGAGTCGGTAAACAAAAATTGGGGCGAATGATTATATGGGAAAATGATGAAATGAGATTTTATTTGTGCGTTAAGTTCCAATCGTTAAGGCATGTAGAGCCGGCAAAAAAAAAATTGGGGCGAATGATGATTTATGAGAAAACAATGAAATGTGTATAAAATGTATAGAAATTGCTCCGAATGATGAAATGGGAAATGATGAAGTGGGATATGAGTCTTTTGTCTATGATTGTACAACGTAGGTGTTCCTCTATGTTAGCTCTATGTATGCAGCGGCATGTAATTACTGGGCTGCAATTGAACATTCCTTACGTTTCTTATCGTATGGGACTTTGTCATGCAATTGTGCATAAAATAATGGCACTTACCTATGTGATTACTAACGTTAGAATCCTTTGAGATCAATGCATTGATGATAACGTCATGAGGGAATAAGCTGGCAATTTCTTTAGCAAATTTCGCTTTGGATCTCGCGACCTTTTAAGCTCAGAGTGAACAAGTTCCTTCTGGGAAAGCGTGCACCTTGGGCCAAATCTTCACTTCTTATAATATGACAAAAGCTTTACAAATAAAAAAAAACTAGAGGTTATAGAAAAGGTGGAATTTGATCGCAACTGCCCGAAGCCAAACAAATAGAATTATGCGTCGAAATCATTGTTTTTAGGGCTTCCCTGACCCAAATCAGCACCGCCACCTATTTTATCGTTTTATTACATTAAACAAACGATTTTCAAAAATCCCTTAGCCCGTTTTGTAATTCCTATCATAACCTTTTTTTAATGAGTCTAATAGTTTTATTTTGTATAGCTTAGTTACTTTAATACTTATCCGTCACATATGACATACGCCAAATCACCAGAATCGACCTCAGTGGCGTGGCGGGCGAAGGTATGACTGACTGACGGAGGAGTTTTCGGGTTCGATACGAAAATAATATGAGTGACCAGCAGTTGTTTTTGTGGAACAGTGTTTCTGTGTGACAGTGTTTCTGTGTGACAGTGTTTCTGTGTGACAGTGTTTCAGATGTGATAGTGTACCTCAGCGATGGAGGTAGGTCACACATATTTCACTGTTTACATTAATAACAAACTCTCAGTTTACAAATTCAGCAAAATTATCAACCCAAGAAATAAACAACACTGCTTCTAGGTAAGATTTTGTAAACAAACCGTTGTTATGCCACTTGACTCTGGGACAGTGCATATTTCCTGAAAGGCATGTTGATTGTAGAAGCTTATTTATAAACGTGGAAGGCAGCAGTCGCTTCCGGTAACACACTGACTGAAATACTTAGTATGAAATTAGCAACTGAATTGAGTAAAGGAACGCCAGATGAAAAACTTTACCTTAGGTACATGTATACCTAAGAGTTCCCGTCGAAATTGAAATTATTGATAAAAAATTTGCAAGTTCATGAGCAAATTATAAATTTTATACATCTAATACTATGTGGGGGAACTGAGATCTGCACTATCTCGCATGTGAGTGTAATTGTGCATTATCCCCCTGCCTAAACAGGCCCTAACCAATTGAAATTATTTCTCAAAATAAAAATTATTGATAAAAATTGCAAGTTCATGAGCTAGTTTCGTCATTTCACTTAGAAATTATTTTGTATGGTACATACGTATGTATATAAGTTTATAACTCGATCGATTCGATTGGGGCATACATACCTACTGGGTTAGTGGAAAAATACTCCCTTCTATAGATACCTACTCATACCAGCCATACCTTTAAAAGTAGGTTTACGACTAAAGAGGTCATTGTATTACTTACGATTATAAATAAGGTGCGTGTAAGTTCTCACTGTTTCAAACATTTGATACGTTTGTTTTGAAGAAAACTGATACCAAACAGTTATGAATGACACAGAATGGGTCACTGTCCATAAAATATGCAGGTACACTTACAGCGCCATAATTTTACAACTAGTGGGATCTTTTGGCTTTGATTGTAAAAATAATAAATATGAGTAGAAAGCTTAGCAGTCCGCACAAATAAAAAAAATTAACTAACCGAAAATAAAAGAGGAGAATATTTTATGTTCGGCTGTATGTATTTTTTATGTATGTTTGTCGATTACTTCGTTAATTATGGACCGACTAGCTGCTGCCCGCGTCTTCGCCCACGTTTTATTGGGATAAAAAATAGCCTACATATATGTATGTTATTCCAGGTCCCAAACTACCAAACTACCAAATTTCAGCCTAATCGGTTCAGTAGTTTTTGCGTGACAGAGTAACAAATATCCATCTATACATCCATCCTTACAAACTTTCACATTTATAAAATTAGTATGAAGTAGGATTTGAAAAATTCTTTCAATATTGTATGGAACATGACTCTGAGGTAGTCTTTAAAATTTTTATTGCGGAGTACAATGGATTTTTCCCGAAATATTTAAAAAAAAGTGTAAATTCGAAGTCGGTTTTCAGTTTTTACAAAACAATCTAATTATTTTATATATGTATAAGTTAGTAATCTAAGTCTATTAAAAATTATTATGTAAAATAATTTTTAAGAAGGAAGTCATAATATTCTTTGGCTAAAATGGCATTCCCTATATTTCCATTATTATCAACCTACAACTTACATTTCCCACTCCTATAAAAACGCATTTATTTACATTCATATTATTTATTAGAAAAATCAGTCGGACAGACAGAATTATTTATTAAACTTATTATATTCGGGCAAGTTGAGGTCAACGGTTTCGGATAAACTCCATTGCACGTTTCAAATATTCGTTTATCTTTTGCCATTCAGTATGTATAAAATACGAATAAATTCCCATAAGATTTGCATGTGAATGTTGGAAGTGAATTGAATATCCATTGCACTCCGGAATGTATAAAATATTGATAACGAATGTTTTTATAAAAAGTGTCCAAACATTGAATTTGGTCATGCGTTTACATAATGTGTCAAGTTCAGCCCAAGTTTATCGTAATATACATATATTTACCTATTTAGATAAGTATATATATGCCAAGTTATGTAAAGTTAGTAAACACAAATGATTAGTACCTATGCATAATTCGATTTGTCCAAATATTTAAGTTATTTTTTGTTGAGTCGATAAGTATTATTAAACAAATCAATGATTTTATCTAAGTACGTGTGCACCGTGAGATATGTCGTTATTGCTTCATTTCTGTATTTATGATGGTTGGTGGTGAAGACCAAAATTAGATTATAGTAATTTCATCAGGACATTTTGTTTTGCCATCAATTAATAGCTTTTTATAAACTTCGTAGGACCTTAAAGAAAATATTTTTTTTACGGATTTTAAGAAAAAATCCATTAAAAACTAATTTATTTTTTGCTGATAAACCTATCTACTACAGTACTATATAGGTTCATCATTATTAAAAAACAGGATTTTTGATCGAAGTAGCTTCGGTTTTATCTAATGGAAAGATTTTAGTATTAAATCTATAGTTTTTGGGAAAAGGACTGACAGTTGCCTCTGAATAGTTTGCGAAAATTACCTCAATTCCTAACCTAAACTCATAGCAAATTTATTTTAGTACTAGCTGTTCCCCGCGGTTTTACCCGCGTTACCAGTACAAGAAGAAGCCCATATTAATCTCCACCCTTTCAACTCTATGATATACATAAATCTAATCGATTGGTTGCTTAGTTAGAGCGTGAAGGAAGGACAAATAAACACAATTTCGCATTTACAATATTAGTTAGGATGGTAGGGAAATCTTATTAGGTCCTGACTCATCATGGCCCTAATAGCTTTTTAAGACTGCTATAAAATGAGTGTCCATGACACATTTAACCCCCACAAACCCTCACGTTACGGTGTCAGTTACCTACCTGGGTGGTCATCGTGACATCTGATACCTGTCAGTGAACTGTTGACATAGACAACACTTGGTTGACAGTTGACACTTCATCACGATGTTAGGTAGGTACAGTTCGGTGCAAAAGATTATTTATTCTAGTCAAGTTTATAAGGTACATAATCTATTTTCTAACACATGCCTTTTGATTGAATATTTTATTCCTATAGTCCTTATTTCCAGGTTTTTTTAATTTTATCAGAGCGTCTCGTAACGCCTGATCCGGTATCTGGCTCAGCGCATCAGCTTGCCATACAGCGGGGCAACGCAGCGAGCGTCTTGGGGAAGCTTCCGACTGGTATTGGTATGAATGAATGGAGCTTACTCTAGATTGTTTGCAACATTCTGCAGTGAGCTTGACTGTTTCATTTGTACATACTAGTTCTAATTTGTCTTTTTTTTCTTAGATCGTAACTTTCTATGTGAACGATCTTTTATTTTCTTCCTGAAAAAACAAGGACATGTTGGTCTGCGCTATAAAGAATGAAAGCAGAAAATGGTTGAATTGAAAAAGAAGAAAAATTGAGAAATGATTCACTATGAACTATGAAGTACAGCTTGCAACTATTATAATTATATCCGAGAAAATTGCAAAATTAAAAATAACTATCTATTTGAACTCGACTCGACGGATTTCTAATCAGCTTCGTTCTACTAGGCATATACAACACATGGTATCAGAACATAGGTACGCAACCTGTAAACAACAGGTGGTAATCCATTTAAGGTCCTATTACGTTTAACTAGAGTCCAAAGTACTGTAATCATCATTAGATTATTTGTTCATTACTCAGAAATGTATTGTTCATCCTATTATATTGTTTTAACCGAATGAACTGAGTGCATTGTGTTTTTTGTTTACACGGCAAATATTTATTGAATTCGTATTAATTATTTATTTTTCATTGTTCTAAATCATAGCAGATTATGATAAAAAACATCGTATGTATTTGTAGAGATCAAAACTAAATGTAACTAAAGGGACACGTTTTGTCATTTACCCATAGAGTCAAGTTTAGTCAATCGTGTTTCGATACTTTCGATACTCCCATAACTTAATAACTAGAATCCTAAACTTTGAGGCTCATATAATCTATATTTTTTTTTTTTTTGCCTTAAAATTGCATTTCCGTACAGTGAAAACGTGGATTTTGGGAGGCACTTCACTTTATCCTGCTATTAAACATAAAAAAAGACTAGAACCTTTATGTTTCCGTAAGTCTTGCAATAATTATGATTGTATGATTGAGTAGTTATTTAGTACTCATGACACAAGATCTATTTTCTATGAGTCTAGTGTCAATTAAAAAGATATAAAAAAAAATTCGTTGAAAAATATTCGTGGTAAGTTACCTATGTTTTTTTTTAATAGAACACCGAAAAATATTAATTAAGAAAGAGAGTTATGATTATGAAATGAACCAATTTTGAATGCTTTTTGTTCTCGACTGTACGTAACAAGTTATGTGTGCCTACGGCACAATGTTATCTCAAGTAAAGTTTGTTTGACGTAACTATGTTTTTTTTTTTAATAGAACACCGAAAAATATTAATAAAGAAAGAGAGTTATGATTATGAAATGAACCAATTTTGAATGCTTTTTGTTCTCGACTGTACGTAACAAGTTATGTGTGCCTACAGCACAATGTTATCTCAAGTTTGTTTGACGTAACACCTCGATCGCAGTTACAGTTTACAATGTCAATTTTTTTTACAAAGTCACGGTTAAGATAATTATAATCGTACTAGCTGTTGCCCGCGCCTTCGCGTTCCAGGTCCCAAACTATACCCATACCAAATTTCAACACAATCCGTTCAGAAGTTTATGCGTGAAAGAGGAACAAACGTCCATACATCCATCCATCCATCCATTCTCACAAACTTTGATATTTATAATATTGTAGGATTGTACCAGGGATATTTTCTATGTAGAGTAAAAAATATCTATCTATGTAATGCTACTAATAGGTATTATAAATGTGAAAGTTTGTATGTATGGATGTATAGATGCATGGATGTATGGGTATTCGTTATCTTTCACGCAAAACTACTGAACCGATTAGGCTGAAATTTGGTATGGGTATAGTTTGGGACCTGGAATAACATAAAGGCTATATTTTATCCAGATAAAACGCGGGCGAAGGCGCGGGCAGCAGCTAGTTAATAATATATTGTTCAAATACAGATATTAGTCATCATCTTCGTCAAGTCTTCGTGCTGTAATGTGAAAATATAAGAATGAAAACATAAAAATCTAGTACCCATAACACAAGCTCTGTTTAGCTTGAGGCTAGCTAGATGGGTTGGTTTCACTCAATGCCAGATTTCTTCCCAGAGAATGCCACGAAATATTTTAATAAAAATGATGTACCTCATTTCGTTTCAACCAATGACATGACAAGCAAGTACAGTCAACGGTAAATATCATAGTAAGATCCAAGAAGAAATGCTAGAGCGTAAGTGTTTGAGCGAAACAGACTGTTTTCTATTGTTTTACAATAATGTTTATTGTCCTTCGGAAATACTCTAAGTTTTATCTGCTGCTGTGTGGATTTTCCAACATTATTTATTTATGTAATAAGTATATTTTATTTTCAATAACCCTGTTTATCCAGCAGAGCTTAAGCTGTGCCTTTCTAAATTGAAGATAGGAAATGATTAGGCAAACTAAACCATCCCGGTTTCCTTACGATTTCCTCCCATAAAGCGACGCTTTCATTGCCTCAGGTTATGACTATGACGTATCTTCCATATTTATATTTAACTTCTTCCTAATTTAGGTAATATACAGGGTCGGGTGAACTTTTCTCTATTCCGGGGAAATTGTTTTGTTTTACTAAGAAGTTTCTAGTTGGTCCCTGCGCGATTTCATCCGCGGTCAATTCGAATTTCACATTTCTAGGGGGGAAAAGGTCATGTCCTATGTCACTCTCCATCTTATCAACTAACTCTAGACCAAATCTAGAAAATCAAAAAATCTAGTCGTTTGGTTGCTTGGTTAGGGCGTGAAGGAAGGACAAACAAACACACTTTCTAAGACTGCGTTTCACGTAAGATGGTGGGAAAATTCTAAAATGTTGCCCCACCCTGTATAACTTCAAGTCGGATGTCACTCCCGCTACGTCAGGATGTTGCTATCGATGAAATCTGTTACATGACTGGTTGCGTAATTTAAACGTGCGTGTCACATCCCTATTTAGGAACTAGAAGGGGACTTGTTGAGTTGTTAGTGATGTATGAATGAACTTTGGCATTGAAGAAACGTAGATAGGTACCTTACCTATAGATATAAATGGTTGATCATAGAATTTCGTTTTTAAATGAGCTGACCTACGATTTTTTATGAAATTTACAGTTATCAGCGATTTTGTCGTTGGCTGTACATTCACCTTTTTAAATTAGCGTGACATCAACAGTTTCAGATATACTCTAACCAAATTCAATGTGAAATATTTGTAAACAATAAAAAGAATAAAAAAAATCTCATGCGTCAAACATGAGAATTTTTTATCCTTAAGTTTCAGATATGAAGATATCAAGGTTGTCTGGTAGAGATCGCTCGTGAGCGATAAGACCACTAATTGTCAAATTTTTTGGTTACAAATTATTTTGTTAAGTGTGCAATAACGCATTTTCTATCTACATATCTTCTATCTATTCTATAATTGTTAAAAATATTTATTGATGGAATGAAATTCCGTATAAAATTACACGGCAACAAAGTGAAATTTAGGTTAAGTATGGGCATTTTGTTCACAAATATTCTATATCGAATTAGGCTAGACTATAGGCATTATATTCTGGTATTCAGTCCATCGGATATTCCTTTGTAAAGCCGCAAACACACTATGTACAATGACCCCAAGTACTAATGTTAATTACTACCATGCGCTCCACTTGCCCTCTAATTTTACAAACAAATTCATATATTTTCAACCTGCACTCAAAATAAGGCTTATAGACCATAGGGTGGCGAAATAGGTCACATGCAGTATGCTAATTCGATAAAAAGCATTCGTTCTTATAATCTGGCATGCATTCAGCAATTTTGCTGGTTGATTTTGAACGTTATGCTTTTGGAATAAGGATAGTGGTTTTGAAGTCTAATGGCTAGTTCTCGTGTTGGGTTTCATTCCAAATGAATTGTGATTTTTTAACAATTTTGAATCCTAACCGCTCAAGGAAAAGTAGAGTTGTGCTGTATTATTAACCGACTTCAAAAAAGGAGCAGGTTCTATGTGCGGCTGTATGTATGTTTTATCAAAATGTTTCAATTTTACCAACAACGCGTCACTACATATTATAAAACAATATCCTCAGCCGCGTCTGTCTGTCTGTTCGCAATAAACTAAAAAACTACAGAACGGATTTTAATGCAGTTTTTATCAATAGATAGAGCGTTTCATAAGGAAGTTTCCAGGTATATAATTTGTCAAGGTTTTCTGGAAATTGGTTAATATAACGATAATTGTTGGAAGTGTCGGAAAAAGTCAACTCGCCCGGGAGCTTTCATCGAAAACGCTGCCTAATCCCTTTGAGATAATTTAACAAAACAATGCATGGTGGGTGGCATATTCTTCTAAGTCTACGCAGGCGTAGCCGCGGGAGGGTCAGATAGTTTACAAAAAAATATTTTAAATAATGTGATTTAAAACAAATAAATCTGATTTATATCAAATTAATCGGTTATTTTTATATATTGATCTTTGTCAGCTTATCATACTAGCGGATTGCGAACGCGGGGCGTAGCGGGCGCGCAGCGAATGCATCGCGAACACGCAGCGGCTGCGCAGCGAAGACGTCGCGGACAGTGGCTTTATTACTTCGAAGACGCCGGAAACGAAAACGAAAGTTCGACGAATTTGGGAAGATCCATTTATCAATTAATCTAATGGAAGAGGGCTACTTTATGTGTTGTTTAGCAATTGAATCAAAAAATCCAAATCAATTTCGTTCCTACCTTCGAATGTCAAGACCTACATTTTATGAGTTGATGCATTTGATACAAATTGACATAATACATTTTCTACAAGACAGTACAAACTGCCGTCCACGCTGCTGTTATTCCGTTGCGAGTCCGCAACGAATTCGCTGCGAATACGCGGCGTGTTCGTTGCGCGCCCGCTCCGTTTTGAGGACGCTCGCAATCAGCTAGTATGATAAGGCCCTAAGATTAGGTAACGATAGTTAAAAGTTGTTCTATTGACTTATATTCGAAAGAGGTTTTATACACCTGTCTCACATAGAACCTGAAGAGGTTTTATGTGAGACAGGGAAAGGAAAGTTCCCAAGTCACTGCGATACGTGCTAATGATAAATTTGTCATCAAAGGTGGCATACCTATAGGTAAATAACTGAGAGCCGGCGCGATCCCCTTTAGTTTTTTGTATACTGGAGGCAGTCTTTCATAACGAAATTTGACCGGTGCTCTAATCGAACGAAAACAATAGTTTCATGTGAAGTTAACCTGCTTTGTCATATTGGAAGGATACTAGTATATTTTTCATTATAATTGACACTATAATTTTGGTTCTCACGATGACTTATATGTAAAAAATTATTAAAAAGTCTAAGAGTCCTATAAATTCGTTCGGAAACTGCCCTTTCGTATGTGTGAAAAATCTGATTAATCACCAGTATCATAAAATATATAGTAAGTACTTTAATGATTTCTCTGTACCGTACGTATTTATTAAATTCTTTTTAGACTAGAATTTCGTTTTAGATTAGACATTATAAACGGTTTTCTTAACGCGAAATTGCGTCATTTTAATTTAATTGGGTTATTCCCATCTGATCATGTGATCAGTTTGTCGTTGCATCTGATCACTAGGACTTATCATACTTTTGCGACGTAGAGCGATGCATAATTTAATTGTTTTGAAAAATAGTAAGAACTGACTTCTAATCTATTATGAATAAGGGGGCTAGTATTTACACCGCTATTAAGTTTTTCGGAAAAAACATTTTTCTCTCGGGAATATTTTTTTTATGGCACCAACTCGGGATCATCTCTACTACATAATATAATAAATTTGAAAGTAACTCTGTCTATCTGTTACCTTTTCACGCCTAAACGGCTGAACGGATCTTAATGAAATTTGACAGGGAGGTAGATGGTATCCCGGGGACAGACATAGGGTACATAACAAGCGCGTGCAAGCCGCGGGCAGCAGCTAGTTCCTCATACAATAGCGAAGGGAATTGTTCAAATCAAACATAAACACATTACATATTCACGTTTATTTCCTAACACGACCCATATCGCACGAGAATGAAATTTCTACTGCATTCGCGCCGAAGTAGGTGCCATTGGCCCAGTTTTAAACCAATTGGAGACAAACCGACTTTATAACAAACGATAATAATAAAAATTTTATGTTTATTGCCTCTACACACTTGCTCGCTGCGAATAGTATATTACACCCCGTAACTCCAGTCAGGACCTGGTTTTAAATTCTGGGCCTGGAATAACAATAAGCTTTATTTAATTTCGAAAAAACTAAGCCGAAGGCCACACCAATTCTTTTACATTTGGTAACATGAATTTAATGCACTTGGTTTTTTTAGCATTAAGTAAGAGATTATTGGCGGTGAACCAATCTAGTACGTGTGAAAGCGAATCATTTACATCGTCATAATTACATTTATTTCTATCAACTTTAAAAATCAGTGGAGTATCATCAGCAACTACGACTATATCCACCAAAAAAAAAAACAAAAAAAAACCATCTATCTATCTATCTATCTAAAGTAGGTATTAGGTATAATGGGATGGTTAAATAATATATAATGTATTTATTATAGGTACGCAATTTACGTTGAACACGACTCGTCGCTCACACTATCTGACAAATCTCACCATTATAACATACTTATCTCAATTTTATCTTAATACATCACCTTATACATTTAAATTGCGAATGCATATTCTATGCAGTTTCTACTCGAGAAAGTTTATATATTTTCCGACGCCTCTACGTCGATAAATATGGAGGGAACTATATTTAAGGCATTTAGAGCACAAAGTAATAACAAGTCATGGGTGGTTCTCACGGCATAAAAATAAAATATAGAGCATGAAAGTATGAACATTTATTGTACGCGTGAACTCAAATTACCCGGTGAATTGTTGTAGAGTCTACCTACACGCCAAAGTCAACGCTACAGCCTACGGCGGATTGGTGCGACATTTCAGTGAACAGCCGACAGTGTTTTGTCAACTTGTCGGCAGGTAGAAGAAAAAATAAAATAAAAAACATTATTTAAGATTGTTGCACTGACCAGTTATACATTAAGTAACAAAATACAAGATTCATAATCCTACATCTTCTATAAAAAAAGCGATATTGGCGGCCCATGGCCCGCCGCGCCACGTCATCGGTTGGCAAAAAAGATCATGTGATTTTGTTATAGAATACAGCCCTCTCAAAGAACATGCAGATTGTGCGTGAAGATCATTTTAGCTGCACCTAACAGAGCTCTGTGTTCACACCTCTAAGAAATATGCTCCGACACGGCTATTATTTATTAGCCATTATGGTAATTTTTACTCTGAACTGAACCCAGCATTTTCAAACTAATTTTCTTGAATCACCTATGCACGGTTATTCGTTTCATCTCGACAGTTTTATATTTCGTTTATTACCGTAAATGGGTTTTATGATTTAATGAGTCTCTTTAGTTTATTAATTTTACATTTTGGTCAAAACTTATTTATGTTCCGAGTGAAGTTTACATAGGTGATAGGTAAAGTAGATAAATAAATAATGTTGGACAATTTACACAGCATTATCTAGCCCCAAGCTAAGCAAATCTTATGTTATGTCTACTAGATAATTGATATAGGTACTGAACAGGCTAAAGGTTTCATCGTCGCTTCTTTACTTTAGTCTACATACCGAAGCGACCGAAATCAAAATATACCTTTATTTCCAAATCAGTGTTTAATTTTAAGAATTTGACCTGTTCTAAGTGTACATTTATTGTATTTACGGAAATAAAGAAACTTTGACTTTGACTTAATATGTTACAGTATATAGATAGATTTTTTTATTTACATACTTTTTTAAATTACTTTTTTTACATGGTAATATCCAGAACACCCGCAAAAAAATCTGCAGACACAAGGTGTACCTGTACATCACTAAAATTTCATCAAACGTGGGGTTCCTGAGTAGATACATGATTGGTGAGAGATGAGAGGTAGGAGTACCACGAATTACATAATTTTATGTACCTATTATATTTTTTTGCGTTCATGTGTAAAACTTACCGCCTAGCCATTCACGTACACTAAGAATGAATTGCATATTATTATGCAGAAAGCAAAAACAAAAATAAATTAATTATAAATTATACCTATTTAATGTACTTGCGTTTCTTTACATATATATCTAAAGACAACCTAGCTAAAAAGAAATTCTGCGTAAACCGCCCATGCATACAAAAATCGACTACCCCTTAATATACTTTCCAGTCATCAAATAAATGGTAATAAGGCTTTTGTGAAATCTACCATCTCTGTTAAAAATAGCCAGAGCGCCTACTCCGTAAAACGATAACGTATCTTCATTGAATATTGAACAAAGAACCGAATTAACAATCACAGCAAAGCAAAGGTCGGCAAAAAAGTAACAAACGATATGACGAGTGAATTCCAAAACTTGACAGTATTGTCGTTTTGGGTACGTAGTTCCAGCGAAAGGGCAAGTCAATCCTAAATTTTAAAAATACGTTAATATAAAGCTCGCATCTTTTACTGCAAAAATAAGTGCAGGCCTCCTTCAAACTCTTCCATTTCCTTCTGCTTTGGGCAGTTCATGTCCAGTTGCTGCCCGCTATCTTTTTGATATCATCCTTCCATCTCATTTGTGGGCGTCCCACCGGTCTTTGTTTCTTCCATGGTCTCTACTCCAATTTCTTGCACCATGATGTCTCTTTGCGGTATAGCTCGCAAAGAGACATCATGGCCTCCCCATTCCCATTTAAGTCTTCCAACTCTCTCACTGATGAAAAACACTTTTTGTCTCAACCATTCATTTGTTTTCCTGTCCCTCAGCGTTATACCTACCAGCTTTCAGTCCATTAGCAATACTCTCATGGGACAACAACCAGTAGGTAGCGAAATAATATCGCGATGGTTTTGCTGAGTAGACACCAAACACAGGATGCGGTCACCATATCTGCAAAAGTGATTACTTGCAGATAACAAGACTCTCTGCTACAAATCACTGTAGGTACTGATAAGAACCAGACGTTCATACATTACAGACAAAATAAATAAATACTCGGTGTGTAGGTGAACCTGCTTAACGATGTAAGATGAAGCATTTGGTAGAGCAAAAACTAAGTATCTGGCTCAGCACATCAGCATTGCCATACAGCAGGGGAATGCAGCCCCGCTGTATGGCAATGAACATAAAATCAAAGTAATCACTTTATTTCCCTGTTTTACTTCATCATCATCATCATGTTGGCCTTTTCATGATCCAATCTTGGATATGGCCTCTTCCCTTCGTCTCCACTCCTGTCGATCTTGAGCCCGCCTCATCCAGTTATGTCCTCCGTGCTGTCTGATGTCGTTCCCCAACGATTCGGCGGTCGGCCTCGTCCTTTGGTGTCGGCTCTGGGTCTCCTGTTTTACTTAAGTAATTTTAATTATGTGACGTGTCCAAGAGTCCTGTAAGGTCTAAAAGAAATGAAGCACTTTGATATTTGAGCCAACGTCTTGGGGACGCTTCCGACACTTAGTACTGACTGCACGAGCGCTCGCTTTGTAAAACGTTACATTACGCCCCATAACGCCAGTCAGTTCCCACCATAATAAGCAGTGCTACTCATTCATAAATGAAAAGAAACCTACAGTCGAATGGAGAACCTCCTCCTTGAAGTCGGTTGAGAATTGGCATGCAGGTTTTAATGGTGTTAAGAAAGGAGCTTAATAACGATAGTTCACTCAAATCACAAGCAGTGGGCGAAGTGAAAATCTATTATTTATACAGTCTTGAATAGCTTCTTACATTATTAATTATTCTGCTGGCCTTGTTTTAAGAATACAATAATGGCACCCACTCGAGATTTTTAACCCATTCAGTGCTTTCTCTTCGAATTAGGTTTTGCGACCGAAGCCGGTGTTGCCATTAAGCGTAACCGTTGTTTTGACGGTCTATAATCATACAACTGTCACAATGTATTGAATATTGTGTCTGTGTGTGTCAATTTGAATTTTTATTTTTTATTTTTTTGAATTTTAGTCTTATGACTATACGGACAGGGTGTCACGTGTGAATGGTACAGTTCAACGATAGCTGACACCCTGGCAGGTTCCAAATCTCGTAATTACATCAGTGCTGCTTATATATTACTAGCTGTGCGCGGCTTTGCCAGCATAGAATTTTAGTTTTTGCGCGGAACCCTATTTTTTTAGTTATTCTGCTTTATTTAATTATTCATGATTCTGCTATTCAGGACGGAGACAAATCCAATAAATCAAAGATCATTGAAATCGGTCCAGCCGTTCTCGAGTTATAAGTGTTCGAACAAACGCGGCTTTAAAAAAAAACATAAAAAAAGGCTTTGTTTTATTTATTAAAGAATAATTTTTATATTAAACACTCTGCCGTCTTATTTATACCGATTCTAGTTTTAAAATACAGGAAGTATTTTAAAACTAGAATCTGTAAATTATCTTAAATTTTTTTTCAAAAAAACTGCTTCCTCGTTATTATTTATCCGTGTGACAATTCAAACAACCTTATATTTTTATGTGTATCTAAGTTTATCCTAAGAAGGAATTATAGTACGTACCGAGTGTAAGTATATAATTTTTTTTATATCTTAAGTATCTCAAATGCCAAAGCCCCCGTCTATATTGTTCTTTTATGTCCTGTCCATCCAAAGGTTGCCTGGAAGAGATCGCTCAAAGCGATAAAGCCGCCCTTTATAATTCATTGTTACAAATTTTTCCTTCTGTATCTATTTAGCAGGGAGTCGATGGATGGAGGTGGCTCAGGACCGCTATTTGTGGCGTCGTATGGGGAGGCCTATGTCCACCAGTGGACGTGTATGGGCTGATATGATGATGATGATGTATTTTGCTTTTGTGTGGTACAATAAAGAGTTATCGATTTATCTATCTATCTAAATACTTCTGTATTCATAGAAATTGACTTAAAACACCTAACGATGACCTAGCCTGTGATCAATCAATCAATTTGTTTCATTAGAATGTCGTCGTAAAGATCATAGATTATCATGTTCAAGTCGTGTCCAATGACTTTATGACTCTACTAGACAGGTTACGTGCAAATGGCAGGTTAGCATGACTAGTTCAGCAATAAATCAACTTGTTTCATAAATACCTATCATAAAAATTATAATTAATTATAATCTTTTACGTGTTTATGTAAATATGATTTGAAGAAAGAAATAAGTGTAACTATTGTCTGGTCTCTACCTATTTATTATCACTGGTGATACATGACCGTATTTAAACAACGTTTTACCGTTATTTAACCAGTCGTAGTTATTTTTATCCTGTATTTGTTAGTTTTTTCCCCCACGTTATACCTAAGTATAAACATCGATCAATGTATTTGTTGCGGCAAACTCCTTGCATCATGGTTATAAACGAAAAAATAGCAAATTGATGTTTTTTTTTGTCCAACGTCATTGAATCATCCTGTATCGTAATAAGTGCGGGGGCCCAATCAATAGGTCAGTGGTACAGTATTTTATAGCATTGCCTATTTACTGTTAAGATAACCAAATTAATCGTCTGCTCTTTAGAACCCATTAATCTGGGGAGGGAGTCTATTTGACGTTAGTAGCGAGACGTAATCGTGACGGCGACGTCTCAATCGGAATTTCTAAGTAATTTATTTCTCAGCCAAAATGCTGTTATTCAAACGCTTCTAAAATGCTGTGGTTCAAAATCTATAAGTAATTTCATTTCTCAGCTAAAATGCTGCGGTAAAACTTTTGGTTTCACGCCAGAGTTTCCATCTTCCGAATTTCCGATTTCCACCATCCAAAGTTCACTGCCCTTACGGG
The DNA here is from genome assembly GCA_947859395.1 of Eupithecia insigniata. NCBI lineage: Eukaryota > Metazoa > Arthropoda > Insecta > Lepidoptera > Geometridae > Eupithecia > Eupithecia insigniata. The sequence continues at coordinate 3,673,001 of OX402009.1, read as the reverse complement.
GACAAAATTAATGGGGCTTTTTATAACCTAACAGGCTATAAATTTTGGTGATTACGCTTTGCAGAGTCCACCAACTTATCGGATGAAGATGGACAAATATGGAACTAAGACCGTCCACTTATAAAATATATCTTAACCTGTGCAAATCGGATGGAGATGGTCAAATATGGAAATAAAACCTTAACCTTAAAAAAAATTACCAGAACAAATAAAAAAAAATATGTGTCCGTTTGTAATTTCAAAATAATAGCTTCATATTAAATGCATGAAAATATAAATGTTACCTTCACAAAAATGAGGAACTTGTTCGATCAAGTATTTAGAAATAAAAATATTTAGCAAAAAGAAATATTTTTGTCAGTAATTGAATTTGGAAAACTCTGAATTGGGAATATAGCTTTGCGACGTCTTTACAAAGCACATATTAAAAAAGAACTGTCTGTTTCTCTGCCTGTTTGTTTTGGTCACAGACATGATACTAGCTGCGCCGTTTTGGTTAATCTCCGAAATGGCTAGATCTATTTTGACAGGTCTGTCACTGGCACAGGCTGACTGGTATCTACAAATTGATGTTACCTTTATACAAAAATTTAAGCTTCTTTTATTTAAAAATAGGTGTTTCCCATGAAATTGTGAATTCAAAGCGGACACAGCCAGTGATCCTAATAAATAAAACATAAAAAATATCGTTTATTTCAGGCACATACTCAATACAAAATTAAGTACCCATATTAATGAACTAAAATACACACAAAATTTTAAAATACACAAACTAATATTTAATACACAATATTTAAAGTAAGTCAGTGTCCAGCGCATAACGCTACTGGGCCGTCATTTCTTATTGCCGCCCAAGTGGTCTAATAAAAGACTGACTACTAACGTCACTTTGAAATGAACTGATAAGTTGGTATCACCACGTATTACTTACCTACTGGTAGATATTCTATGGAGCTTCCTCAGGCATAAACTATAAATAATGTGACAAATTATATGAAGGAAGCCATCGACACTTAAACCAACTTTCGGCGACGTTATTAGCTACTGTGTGGCACAGTGTGGGCTGAACCAGTAAATCCACTTTTACTATGCGTTAATAGCATGAAGGCAGTAAACATTAGCATCTACTTTCCTATGGTCGAGCTTAGCTGCAAATTATGTTAACAAATCTGAACAAAAAAAACTTAAATTCACATACTCGGAGTCGAGATTATATCCTACTAATATTATAAATGTGAAAGTTTGTATGGATGAATGTATGGATATTTGTTACTCTTTCACGCAAATACTACTGAACCGATTAGGCTGAAATTTGGTATGGGTGTAGTTTGGGGCCTGGAATAATATATATAGGCTATTTTTTATCCCGATAAAACGCGGGCGAAGGCATGGGCAGCAGCTAGTTATAATTGAAATGAAATGTTACAATGCTTATTGAATAATGAATCTCAAATCGCCAAGAATCTACTGTAAAATGCAATTTGAAATCAACAATAAGAGAGTTAATATTATGTTAAGGTTAAATAAGGATTATTTATCTTTTTTGCATATTATACAAAGTCGTGTATATAGAATGGCGATATTTTGTCTGTGCTAGAATAGAGAGAATGTTATACATTGCGTAACTCATTCAAGTTGAAAGAATGATTTTCAAATATTTTAAGTATACCTACAATGACGATTCGATATAAATTTTAATACAGCTAGATTAAGCTACCGCTAGATTGTTGGCCGTGGCATTACACGGCCAACAATCTGGTAGCTAGATTTCTGGCTAGGTGGTGCCACGGCCAGATCTCAGCTTAGAATTTGCACCACTGCAACTCTTCCCGCGAGTGTCGTAAGAGGCGACTAAGGATTCCCACCGAGATGTGGTCAGCAGCGCCTTCTGCAGAACAATTCTACCACCAAACTACGATCCTCAGCATGTCCAGCATGGGGATCATTGGCCACCCCATAATATAAATCCAATAAAGCGCTTATCAGGAAAGGCCTGCGTCCAGCGGTGGACCAGTATGGGCTGTAGATTAGATTAGTTATAACAGTCTGCAGTTAGCTCAACTATTTCAATTGTAAATACTTATTACGAAAAAAAAACAAATATAAACTATTTGTTTTTTTCGTAATAAGTAAACATTTGCATAAGAAAATTATTCTGTTGTACCTAGTAAAAAGTAGGTAGGTAGGTAGTGTATACAAAATGATCGTTGTACATATTGACTACTCTTGATTTACTAGCTGGTAGAGACGTAGAGTAGATTTCCAGCTAAGTATGTATTATGTTACCTGGTTAGGTAAGTTTAATAACAATGCGATAAGTGGCAGAAATCTTTCTTCACTTTCGCCTGTAAAATCTAAGCATCTAAATAATTATATGACTATGAATGGTAGACGGTTACGGTTATATTGGAAGGCCATGATTTTACGATGTCAATGATTACAGACATAAATCTTGAAGGAATTGACTAGAAAACTGAAGCGCAAAGTTATCTGACACGCATGTACGTACGTGTCAGATAACTTTGCGCATCGGTAGTAGCAGCTTTCTTCCAGCGAGGGTTATGTTTAGAATCTTTCTATGTCATCATCATCAGCCTATACAAGTCCACTGCTCGACATAGGCCTCTTATGTGCGCCATGACGTCCGAAGTGGCGCGGAAGGCGAAGGTTCGCCTACGGTGCAGGAGATTGCGTGTTCGATTCCCACCTTGGGACAAATATTTAAATGATCTACAAATATTTGTTTGGGTGTTCTGGGTATTTTATATACAAATAATAAAGAACATTTATCTATCTATGTTTACATAATATCAGTCATCTAGTACCCATAACACAAGCTCTGTTTATTAAAATGTGCTTGTGGGCTAGCTGTATGGATTGTCCAACATTATTTATTTATCATTGCGTCCTGTCTTCAGATTGCCGCATCCAGCATTTTTCTATACTGATTCTCTTTATTACCTCGAAGCATACAAACGGCTGAAGCGGCTTTGATAAAAAAGGTATCCAAATATTCGTCTAAGCTTTTGTATGGTTCTTAGCTACATTTTGTAGGCCTTTAGCGTCCCAAAAAAAATAAAAAACCGGTCGGGATTTTTCGGTTAGACGCTTTCCTAAAGCTGGGTACCGACCAGTGTTACGGGTCGTAATCTACCATTTCAAGTAAGCATGAAACGTTGCCGCCGCGAGCGAAAATCCGTTGCGTTGCTCGTAGCGAGCGCCATCTCTGTTTCAACTGCACGAACGATCACTGTGCGACATGATAACTAGAGTTATGTATATTTCGCAACAAAAATTTAAAATTCAAAATAACGTATTTATTTGCGTAAAAAAACGAAATTTATTTAATAGGGTAATCCTAATCATTAAAATACTTAACAAAATATTTTATTATAGAAAAGGTAGTTAAAAACTAACATCGTGGCTGTGTCTATATTTTGGTGTCATGACACCGGTGGGTACTAACCGATGTTACGGAAGTTTACGGAACGTAATGTAACATGTAACGCCTAATTAAGGCACATAGTAGGTAATGCGACACTACTAGCGCCACTCTTTAAAAGAATTACCAAAAGTTCTCACCGCCAATTGACAATAACCAGTATAAACTATTTTTCATTATTTTTCATTTAGTATGAGCAGAAAATAGTTTATTGCGTTTGGTGGTGGCCACCAAGATTACAGAGGTATCGAAAAATAGTTTATACTGGGTATCAATTGGCGGTGAGAACTTTTGGTAATTCTTTTCCAAAAAAACGATAATACAAGAAAAAGTAAAGAGTGGCGCTAGTGTCGCATTACTATGCGCCTTAATGAAATTCTTCGAAGTAGTGCCTACATATAATGATACAACCTGTCTTAATTAAAATTCTAAACTCACCAAAGCTTCTGTTTTCACTTTACTGTCTTTATAATTAGTTTAAATAGGCGCCACTGTCATCTATGTTATCTCGGATGATTTCCGTATGTCAATTAGCATAGAAATCTGTTGGATCGCGTTTCACAACGTCATCAAAGCTAAGAGGACAAGCTCTAATAGGGCTATTGCGTCACAGTTGAGCTACTGCAAGTGATACTGTGGCGAGATTGGACGTTGACAAGAATAGAGTAGCGAGTTAGGTGTTGTGCTCCTAATCGGATTTTGGCCACGGTGCACAGTATTTCCTGATCGATTTTCATATGATTTTTTTGCAAGTAACTTACATAGACTTTACATGTAAATAACTAGCTGCTGCCCGCGCCTTCGCCCGCGTTTTATCGGGATAAAAAATAGCCTATATATTATTCCAGGTCCCAAACTATACCCATACCAAATTTCAGCCTAATAACCGGCTTATTAGGCTGAAATTTGGTATGGGTTCAGTAGTTTTGCGTGAAAGAGTAACAAATATCCATCCATACATCCATCCTTACAAACATTGACATTTATAATATTAGTAGGAGTAGGATACCTACATTTTATAGTGACGGCATAAAAAAAACAGACAACGCGCGAGCCACACGCGGTGATGCTTATAATAAGCTTGCTGCACGGCAGTTGTGCGGTCCAGATTTGCGACAACCTTTAGGTACTTCTATTTACTTAGGGGCGTAGGATTTTAGAACAAGATTTTTGATTTCCCAGTCCATTATCTTCCCACTCCGCGATGTTATCACCGCCTACGTTCGAGAACGTACTGAATCACGTTATCTTGTGCGGAAGTTGTCTCTTGTCTGGGATTATCTTCTATTTGTTACGGAATGTTACTTTGTGACTTAAGGTTGTCGCAGATCTGGACCGCACCGCTGCCGCACAGCACAAAATTGCATTCAAATATAGGCCTTAACTCGTAATAGTTATATGCATTTTATATTGACCGCATCGGATAACCGAGATCACGAGCCAGAAAAAGACAGTTTCATGCACGAAGAATGGTCTACTTTTCACACCTTATGCCATAAATAGAAAAAAAATATGTAACGTGTTTTACGACATGAATTTTTTATTCCGCCTTGGTAAAAAAATCATGCATGTTTTGATGTTCCAAATTCAATCTCATCATTCTCAAGCGAGTAATGTTCATTATTCCCAAGAGTTTAGGTAATGTGTTTTGAATTAGGAACCTCACAATAGTAGGTATTGAAATGTTCACCAAGGAGAACCACACCAAGAGATCTTGTTCGATTTGTTTGAATTTGATAAATCTTTTTCATCCAATAGGGGCTATAATCAATTGCTTTTGGTTACGTTCACATGAAGTAGGTATAAAGCGCGGTTTTTGAGCATGAAATGTGGAAACCATAGAGTATCGTGAAAACAGGTTAAGAGTGGAACGAACTTCCTGTTTTTCCAGTAGAGTACAATCTAGGAGTCTTCAAATCCCGAGTGAATAAGTTCTTTCTGGGAAAGCGTACTCCATCTTAGACCACATCTTCACTTTCCCGAGAGAGATTGTGGTCAAACGCTTAACCATTATCAATTAAAAAAAACATATCTATGTATCTTCTATATATGTATATAAAAATGAACCCTTATTTCTGTTGTTCCAGCTATAACTTGAAAACGGCTAAACGTTAAACTATAACTTGAGAACGGCTTTACCAATTTCATTCATCTTTTTGCGTTAAACTATAACTTGAGAACGGCTTTACCAATTTCATTCATCTTTTTTGAAATGTTTATTAAATAGTACTTCGTAGAAGGTTCTCACATAAAAAAAACTAATGACAGGACAACGTCTGTCGGGTCAGCGAGTAAATAATAAATACCTCGGTTGTGATTATGAAGTAATTAAAAAACCTGTTACCAACGTATCTGGCTACGAATGGTTATGTAGACGCACAAAAGGCCATATTTTATACGTTTCATTTACTTTCCTACTCCAACCGACTGCCAATGATTGTACTCCATTACACTTTCCAAAGCAATTTTAGTCAACATTTATACCCCAGGATCTAGAAATAGACGTAAACGTCAAGAACAGAATATGATGGAACTTTCACAAATGGAGGTGTAGGTGGAAATGTACAGCTTGTATAATTTAACTGTGTATTGTTGAGATTGTTAAAATACTACCTATGGATCCGTAGAGCTAAGCAAAGAATTTTCAAGTTTGTAAGGATGGATGTATGGATATTTGTTACTCTTTCACGTAAAAACTACTGAACTGTATAGGCTGAAATTTGGTATGGGTATAGTTTGTGAGCTGGAATAATATAAAGGCTATTTTTCATCCCGATAAAACACAGGCAAAGGCGCGAGCAGCAGCTAGTTGTCCATTATTGGTGGAATGCCGCGTAACACGCATACAAAAACATACAGACTAATTGAGAACCTCCTTGAAATCGGTTGAAAAGTAAATTGAATCTAAAATCCATGGTATAAGAAAACAGGTATGCTCTTCCGAGATACGATGGTCACGTTGGTGTCTCCAGTTTACGTCACTATCGCAATCGGCGAATGAGAGGACGAATTTGTTTCCTGGTGTTACCAGTAGTGTAAAATCGTAACTCCCCGAGCTCCTGTATGAACTATGTGGTTTTGTATTTACCAATTTATGTATCACATTGACTCGTATTTAACCAACGCTGTTTTGACTGATCTAACAAACATAATTGACGATTAGGTTTAAAGAACTTTATTTCTCATAAAAAAAACACAGGGTTTACTTATAATGAGATACAGAATAACAAATTAATCTAAGTTTTACAATAATCTGGTACCTAAAATAAATTATAACTAAATATTATCTAACCTATAACTAAATATTGTTTAACAATTTTTTTTTTATAATATTGAACAAATACTAAACATTACAAAAACTAGTAGGTGCTCAATTAATTATGAAGTTGTTGGTATAACTAAATATTAGCTAAGTAAATTTTTTTTATTCGTGCATTGTTACAGAGTGTTGTTTAAGTTTATTTTTAAGGCATTTAAATTAAAACATTCCTTTATGTTATTAGGCAAATTGTTAAATAATGTAGTTCCCTCTGATAGTATTGTTTTTTTACCACAATTAGTACGTGTTTTAGCTACTTGTAGTTTTATTTTATTTCTGAAATTGTATATATTTTCTTTAAGTTTTAATTTTATATTTGACTGAATGGAGTTTGAAGTAATTTTCTTAATTAATATGCAAGTGTTATAAATGTAAAGTTTCTCTATATTGAAAATATTAGTTTTATTGTATAATTCTTTAGTCGGCGTAAGATAGTCATAATGGTATAATACTTTAATTACTTTGTTTTGGGTTCTTTGAAGGGGGGTTAAATTTGTAGTAGCAGCCGTTCCCCAAATCTCTACCAAATACTCTATATGTGATTTAGCAAGAGAGTTATAAATAATGTTACGCACTGTTTTTGGTATACATTTTGAAACTTTGTATAGTGCTCCTAGTAAGGATTTTAGTTTTGCTTTTACGTGTTAAATGTGGTTTTTCCACGTCAACTTGTCATCGATCCACAAACCTAAATATTTTTCAACATGAGATTGCTGAATAATATCATTATTTATAACTAATGGAAGAAAAGAAGGTATTTGTTTATTTTTAGCCTTAAAAATCATGAACGAAGTCTTTGATGTATTAACTGTAAGCAAATTATACTTGAGCCATTCATTTAAAATGTCTAGATCAGTTTGAGCTACAATTATTAAGTCACATTTTTTTATTGATTTTTCAATTGACCATTATCACTTTTGTTTTTCACTTCTACATTTTGTTCAAATAAAGTGGCAACTGGATAGTGACGATACCTGGAGACACTCCCGGAAGAGCAGACCTATTTTCTTGGATAATCATAAAATCAATCCCGATTTCAAAAAGCGAATATTCCCAAGCCTTTTGAACTCTTATCAAATTAATCAATTAGTATTTTCAGTATTTTAGTTGATAAGATAAACACTCAGCTGTAAAAACGATTCGATTTTCAAAATTTAAAATCTGCTTCGATCACAGTTAGGTAAGAGTATAAGTTGTAGGTACTTGCTCGTAAGTACAATAGAATACCTTTTCCCGTGCTTATTCTTCACATTTCAAATAGCTTTCCTAATTAATTCAAATATCGAATGTTCGCAACTGTGCAAATTAGTAATGTGACGCACAATTGTAACAAATTTTCGGCAAACAAAATTTCATTCACCATGCCGAATTTCTTATCTAAAATGCTTGGGTTTTACGCAAAAATCATTTGTTAATATTCACTAAGGATTTAATTCTTCAAATTACGTGAATAGTGTTAAATGTATTTTAAGCAAATCAGACGAGGTGTCAGAATAATTCTACCGTTTGGCAAAGACAATAGAGGATGGTATAGAATTTTAATATTTGCCAATAATTACATGTAGGCACGGAACAGATTTGCGCTTACGATCAGCATACCAAAATAGCTTAATGTTTTAAACATAACTGGTGATTTATTTAGGCCTAGGTAGTAAAGGTATTTGAGGCTATGCAAATGCGTACAAAATAACTGAATATATAATTGTCGAGTTGTTATAGGGTACTTACCTAATTTATTTAGATATTTATTTAAATCGTTAATAATTTATAAATAAATATAGTTCTATGGATAGATTGTAATTATACTCGTATACAGTATATTTAACATGTATTTGAAAACGTGTACACTAGAAAAAAAATATGTTAATTGTAAAAAAGGACACATTTTCCACACAATCAATAAATCACACTAAATTAATCTTTTGTGTTCTCAGTAGGGAGATTTTCGGGAAAAAATACCTTTTTAAAGACCATTGGATTGGTATCCTCTAGAAATGTGATATTCGAATTAAACGCGGGTGAAACCGCAGGGAACAGCTAGTATTCAATATTTTCATAGCTTTTTTATTTTGAATTTGATTTATAAGTTAGATGTTTTTACATAGCTGGTATAGCAAATCTGCTTGTTTCATGGCTAGGTATGTCTCAACTAGGACACTCAGTAGGTTACAAATGAATACAATGTTCATTTGTGGCAACATTATGCCTATTGCAGGTGCGAAACTGCGGTGAAACATTATACTGAAATTAATGTATTCGATTACTTTTGTAATTAGGTTGGAGGTTACGACATAGACAGGGTATTTCATAGTCAGGGTATTTCTTTGCAAGAAACATATGTGCATACAAAATAGGTCTTAACTTAGATACAGGTCCATTATATTTTACCATGATAAGTTGCCATGCAAAAATTTAAATTAAACACATGTATATTACATGTGTTTAATTTAAATTTTTGAACAAAGAAATAAAAAACAAGTTATACAATATTTATTATTAATAGGTTAATTACATGTCATTTCCCAGGAGGTTCATAATTCGGGTCAGCTTTTTTTTTACAGTACATATGTAGATATTGTTGTAAGAATAAATAAATAATGCTGGACAATTCACACAGCTTTGTCTAGCCCCAAGCTAAGCAGAGCTTGTGGTATGGGTACTAGATAACTGATATACATAATACAATGGTCAAATAAGTTAGGTCTTCCCTCATCAGCATACCTTATTACGTGCACTGCTGAACATTCCTTCCTAAAACAAGGGGGGCTTGGCATAATCAACGCGCTTGGCAGGGGGATTGATGTAGATAATGATAAAAAATTTAAGTATTTGTGTTAAAATATACTGATATTTTTTCATTTCCCGATATGACTGAAGTTTTAAATTAACGTATTAATAAAAATTAAAGCATGCATTTTGTTGGTACAATATTGATTTTCATTAAATAATAATTTTGATAAAGTTTTATAGGTCAGTATTATACCTATGATTATTGTATTATTGTGGAGATCCTTAGAGGAGGCCTATGTCCAGCAGTGGACGTCGATCGGCTGATATGATGATGATAATGATTATTGTAATTACGGTTATGACTATCTTTTTTTTAATTATTAATACCGACATTTATGTACCTAAATTTTATGATGTTTTAGGAACAAATAATAAAATCAAAACAAATTTTAAGTAAGTCTGTAAATACGAAATAAAAAATACTTTTGGTATTGGTAGTGATTCTGTTGGCAACAAACCCTTACATCTTTCCAATCGTAGTTAAATAGTCATTAGTAGTCCATTACTTATGGCATTAGGAATTCAATAAATTTTACTATTTGTCTTAAAATTCTATGTCCAATTGAAACAGTACATTTAACAATAGTCAGATCTCGCATGACGATCGAAGTCCGGAAAGGCGGCTCTTATCACAGTTTATCACCACTTAACAGCCATCAAACGGTGCTCAAGATTCATTCATGGTACTTAAAGGTACCTGTGCCTGCTTACTCTTTAACTTATGTTTGCGGTCGCCTCAAACGAGCAACAAAGCTCTCCGGTGACAACCACTTTTCAAATTGTATGCAAGAAAGCATAATTAGATAGAGGTCAGTAATTTACTTATTATCAAAAAATTAATTAATTTCTTTCGTGTGTGAGACTATTGTTAATAGTTTTACCCAATTTTTGTTACCAAATCCGAAACTTCAACCCTAGTTATTCTTACCAGATATAATCAAAATAAACCGAAAAATTAACAAATAAAAAAAACGTCTCAGCAACGAGGATATTTACAAAAAAAATGTTAATAGCCTCGATAGCCTATGACGAATGGTTAGATTCTGAGGTTTTTGTTATTTTAATGCATAAGCACGGGAGTTTAACCCGAAAACCCTCCCTCACTACGTGATGCGCTAACCAATTGCCCCACGAAATCAAGTGACCAGTGGCGGATTTACCAGCAGGCTGAGTAGGCTGGAGCCTAGGGCGGCAGATTTTAGGGGGCGGCAAATTTGGGCCAAAAATTTATTGACTTAGAGAAATAGAAATGAATGTCAATGAATACCTAAATGTTATTAGGTCCAGTGTAATCTTCACTAAAACGTGAGATTTAAAAATAATCTAGAAACTGACACATTGGTCCCCTAGTTCACAACAAAATCATACTAATAACGGGAATAAGCTGATTCCATCCTTAGTAAGGACAAAAAAAAATTTATTGACAACCTCTTTTAAAATAAATATGATTGTGAATTAGATTAGGGTATCCGGTATCGAATTATAGATAATATTTGTGTATAATAGGCAAAATTTGAATAGCCTACTGGTGGCAAATGTGTAAATCCGCCACTGCAAGTGACGTAAGAGTAAAAACACTCTGGAACTCCTTTCGGACTCTAGGTGGTTAGAACCTGTGATTACGTTCAATTGCTCGTTTGCCGTTACTCATAAAGAGGAGCTTATCAAAGCATTTGGCATTAAGGACTAACGGTCCGAAGCCCTAAGCAAAGGCTCTGTCCATTCTAAGGCTAGATGGCATGAAAGGAATGGTAAGTGGAGAAAGTCAGGGCCTCGATCAGGGGTGATGAACTTCACAATGCTGATGCCGTGCTGCAGATAAGCTAAGATTTAAATGTCTAGACCAGGAGTTCGGAACCTTTTGACGCTTATAGGCTCGCTTTCTAGCTATCTAGGGGTAATTATAGTTCTCTTGTATACGATTCGCGTACCTTGTTCTTTTTTGCTTTTTCATTTTGCTATAGTAATTTTTAGCTTGTTAGTGCAGTGTTGTAATATGAGTTTGTAACGTTATTTTTCTGTTTGATCTTGGACGATACCAATCCAATGGTAAGTATTTTCTTTAATCTTAATTTACAAACTATGTCATTTTGTAAATTATGATCTCAATATGTACTCAAAAAATAATATTGACATATTTATATACAGATCCATAAATAGTGAGTTTATGTTATATCTTCCAATTATATTTTTAATGGTTTAGTAATTTATCGACCGAAAAGTTCAAATTAAAAGGATTTAATGGTGTACCTTAACATAAAATGTTTTTATTGCTACGAGTTATGAGGTTAGGTTATGAAAGAAGGAATAAATTAGGAATGAATGCCTTATTTGCAGGCAACAGTATTTATTTAGCCTACATTCAAATGAGGTTATTTTTTCAGCAGAAGTACGGTTGAATTGTATGTATAAATAAACTGTAAGATATCAGAAATCTCATAAGGTATCCAAATTTAAAGGGATCTATCCACGCAATAGGGTATTTTACTCAATAATATGAGAAAAAAATCTCAATATATTTTTTATTATTGAGATAGTTTAGGCAAAATAACAACACAATATTTAAAATTCAATTCAGGTTATTTAGTATTTTCAATCTGTTTTTTAACACCATGAAATTGTAGCCGCCATGTTTTTACGTCACGGCTGTGTAAACAAAAAACTGTCAACTGTTATAGGCTTTGGAATTTTTTTATATGGCCAACTGACGGCATGTCCACAGTGCAAAATATAGCGTCCATTGCCTAGCGTTTTCGTCAAATTACGCGCGACATTTGAAAATGTATTTAAACGCGTTTTAAACGTAATATGTACCCTATCGTAACAAAACATTATTCATTTTACTTTGATTTGGAATTTGTATCTTTGTAATTTAAGTGTATACTTAAATAAAAAAATAGCGAAACTCATTAATATTTTTGAGAATAAAAAAGTAGGCACTACCCAAGCACCTACATACTATTACTTAATACCCTACCAAACACATTTTTAAAATTTCACAAAAAGTTAAAAATACTCTAACACTTAAAACAACATAAAACTTATCAGTTTATCAGTGAATGTTACAATCGTTTAGTGTTAGTTACTCCATAATATTTGTGAATGGCCTGATAACGTTAAACATTTGGGTCATTAGTCTTTGTCTAATACTTTTAATCATTATTCTGGCTTTTGTATTGTTTAGCATGATAATAATGCTGTAAAAGAAATAAATTAAATGCTTGCCTACGCATTCAATGCCCAGCATCTGCAGTGCAACACGAACACGTCAATGTGCTCAATGGGCAATGAAAGTCTTAAGAGTGTATTTTTGGCTTGCCGACATTTGGGACGCAAGATCTTCGGACACTCTATCCGAACCATCCGACGACGGTTGCCTGGAAGAGATTCGCTTTCAGCGATAAGACCGCTGATTGTGGTGTCAACTATCTATTTTTAACACCCTCACTGCGAACACCAATCCACATGCCAGACCTTGTGATTACGGTAAATCCACCTTGTTTGGGGATAGTATCCCCACTGCTGAACAAGTATCATGTAGCTGTTGATAGAAACATCACTAACCGTTTTTTTCTCTTGTCCACAGTGGCAGCAGTATGCATACTTCTAGAAGTGGGGGCGCTGCCGAGCCGACAAAGTGGCTTCACCTGCAACGATCCAGCTCTCTCTTTCCCTCACACAGGAGACACGTTTTCTATCTCTATCGTCGCTGCTATTACTCTCATCGTGCCTTTTATTATTGTAAGTACAAACCTGGTTACTTCATCAATCACAATAAATCCTATTGCTAACTTAAGTGCTAGCTAATACTCGGTTCCAGAACCCAAGATATTTTTTATAAACCAAGACGAAACTCAACAAAAACTGATAAGAGTTACACAAAACTACAACTAGACACACTCAAGGTAACCACTTAACTTGAACAATGCATATAATATGCACACGCGCAGCAAAAATGAATAAAAGCCGTCTCATCCAAAATATGTAACGAATTTCTGCCCTTTGCTCATAAAAAATAAAAACATTAAATATTTTCTACGTGGAACATATTTAAAAATGTTCATGCAAAGGGGTATTGCAACCCCTTTGTTTACAAATAATATCTTTGATTCTAGAACCAAGTATTGTTGTAACCTACTAATCATAGAGTTTGAAGCCCTAAGGCACAACAATGTAGGTAACCATTAACTGTCATAGTAGGTAGAATCGTATGTAGACCAGATATCAAATACCTATGTACGTAGTAATGGAAAATGTTTGAAGGTGATTTACGCAAGGATTCACGACAAGCTTTGAATAACTGAAGGTGATGTTATTTAAAAAAGTGAGGATTTTTGTGATAGTTCTGCTTTTAAAACTAAATATGGTTGTCTGGTAGAGATCGCTCGTGAGCGATAAGACCGCCAATTGTCACATTTTTTTTGTTCAAATTGTTTGGAAACTGTTTTGTTAAGTGTGCAATAAAGTATTTTCTATCTATCTATCTATCTATCTATGCTAGCAATTATGTAGTTTTGCGCACAAGTCATTTGCTATGAATTAACCCTTGCTAATACAATTAAAAATAATTAAAATTTGTGGCGTCGTACGGGGGAGGCCTATGTCCAGCAGTGGACGTGTATGGGATGGAAAGGGTACCGGGTAAAACGGGGTGAATAAAAATGGACGAAATACTGGACCAAAACATTACCTGGCTGGTAGCAGTGGAAGTATCCTTAGTCCATGACTGTTCACCTCCTGTGTCAGTGCATCTTACATCTGCAAAAAAAATTTTGCTCCAGTATTTCGTCCATTTCTATTCACCCTGGAGTCTCTATTCACCCAGTTTTACGGTATTAAATAAGGGAGATAGTAATGCCATCATCATCATCATATCAGCCCATACACGTCCACTGCTGGACATAGGCCTCTCCCATATGACGCCACAAATAGCGGTCCTGAGTCGCCTTCATCCATAGTAGTAATGCAAACCGCTATCAAATTGCTAATGTGAATTTCAAAGTCAAGCAAAATGTGTTTCAAATGTACCCACAAAATAATCGAAAATTCGGCTTCAAAGTTTTGGCCGAATGTTGTTAGACGCACCTCTATCTACTCACTCTACCTTAAAGCTGTCCGTCCACCGGATTGGATCGGAGAGTACGCAGCGTACGCTTCGTCGGTATTTACAACATGCCTGGCATCGGTATCGGCTGATATGCCGATCCAGTGCACGTTGTACTGTAGAAATCAATGCAAAGCAACAAATCCTTACGCTGCGTACGTAAAGTTATTTCCTTTAGACCTTACAGGACTCTATGAAACGTCACAAAATTAAAATTACTTAAGTAAAATCGGGAAATAAAGTGATTTCAGATTTTACACTTTGATTTTTTGTTTACTTCAATCATTTTTAAGATATAGTAAAGAAGCGAACCAGAAACCTTTACCTTGGTTATTAGGTTGTAAATTTTTGAGTACGAGCAAACTCGTCCCAAGATTTTTTATCCTCTAGAAGTCTAGATAATCTGATCTTTTGTAGTAAGCCTTACAAATGATATGTTTAATCCGGTGGACACACATCTTTACACCTCAAAACTAAAAAAAATACCGGCAAGACCAGATGTTTGGCTAATATTTATCTCTGTTGATTTAGTTATTTAACTCTGCAAAGTATGTCGTCAGTAGGGAAAATATTTAGGCAAATCTATACGATTTACATAATCTGACTGCCGCGCTTACGTTCTAATTTTGCGTGTCGAACCGATCGGTTCCAAAGATAAACTGGTAGGTTGTACAGTCAACCACAAAGACAGCAGAACATTTTTGTCTCTGTCTCATACCTGGTTTAGGTAGGTACGCCTAAAAGCGCTATTGGAAGATTGAAACACTCTGAAACGTCCAAGCTACGATATTGGCTCAACAATTAGACAATTGCAATATTTTGAAAATTTTACGGCTGTTTTCGCATTTGACTTTTGGAACAAGTTGTTAACAGTGATGATTAAACGTATCAGTAAAAAAACGATTTGGAATACCCAAAAATCACTTTGGGCCGAAAGCGAATTCGCCATAATATTATGTGAAACGATTTTTGTCGTTGCTTGTACATGAATTTTATGAACACCTTAAATCAGCTTTATCGCCCTGACGATAAAGGCGAAAGTCACGACAAGATGTTTTTATATGGTCACGACACAATGCTTCTCATGGGACATAGGATCTCGTTAAATTCCTTTGTTCTTTTAAAGTTCGGATCTATTTGAAGTTCCTCACGTAACACAACACACGGGAAAAATGGGTCGTCAGGGAAAATGTAAATGAGTGTTGTGACCATCAAGCACATCTATTACCAAGTAGCAAAATCTAGTACCCTCAAATTTAACTAAAATTATACTCTCAGTTGAATTTCAGGCACTTGAGCCTCAGGTAATTAAATAAATAATAATAATGCTGGACAATCCACACAGCATAATCTATCCCCAAGTAAAGTAAAGCTTGTTTTACGAGTAATAAATGATTAATACACTTGATATATATTTTACAATTAATACATAGAAAATAACCAGAATATCCGAAACAAATATTGTACCGTAGGTAATTGTATGTAAAACGTACAAAAAAAAATCCGAAGGCGGGATTCGAACCCGCAACCTCCTGTGTCACGGGCGTACTTTTTATCTTCTTATTTTCCACCACAGATTGGTCAATTTCTTATTTGAAGTACCAGGCAAGCATAACTTGCAAGGACTAAAATACCACTTTTCTTCCAGATTTGGTCAGTGGAAGCGACCCTCTACCGAGACGATGAATACAGCATCAAACAGAACAGACTGGTATCCAGCGCTAAGACCACCAGCTTGCTGTACCGGGACTATATCTACGGAGCTGTCTTCAACCTGACGGTGCTTGAAGTGCTGAAGTGTGTGGTGGGCTCGCCTAGGCCAAGCTTCTTTGATTTGTGCAGTCCGGAGGAGGCAAAAACTTGTATTGAGTGAGTAGCAACCTTTTTGCTAAGGCTTGAATTTCGAAACTATTTTAACCACCTTGTTATATTCCATCAATTATTGATATTTTTGGTGAAACCTCCTTATAGGTCCCTAATCGATCTCCATCGAAAAAAACAAAGAGGATACAATAACTACGTATGTAAGAGAAAAATATAATAATAAAATAAACGTTAGAAAAGGCAATATGGCTATAATGGCTTACGCCTGTACATTTATAAAATGGACAATGTAACAGAACAAAACGATCTTATTCAATTTTTTTATTTCGTTTTTTCTTATTCGTTTCTAGGAATAAATTTTTCATATTTAAATCAGAGTAAAATAAAGTATTATACAAACATACAAACAAATTTTAATTTTAATTACCTAGCATAAAAACTAACTCCCTATATTCGCCCTATAAAAACAGGAACAAAAATAGGAGTGGGAATTTCCTGTGTGTTTCCAAATATTAAGTAAGTAGGTACCTATCATATATGATTATATATATGATTATATATATGCATATATTTGTACTTATCGCAAATAACTGAATGTCACGTTACCGTTGGTAAATCAATCATGATTTACGATTGACATCTAGTTAGACCATGATGAATCCAAGGACGGAACGAACATGTTAAAATGCCAATCCGATTATTCTAAGGAGATCAATAAAACTGACAGCTACTCACCTGGCAATCGTGTTTAGTTTTGCAACGCAATAGTATTAGCAAATTGTAAATGCAAATGGAAAAACACTTATATTTTCGTAGACTGTATTGTTTTGTCGCAAGACTGTATTGTTTTGTCGCAAGACTGTATTGTTTTTTCGAAGATTGTAATGGTTTTTCGTCTTAAAATCTTTATCCATACAATAGATTTCAACGCGTTCCTATCAAGACTCTACTTTAGGAATAACTTGACGAAATCATTGATATTACGATTCTATAGGCTTTGACAGGGTTTTTTTTTATTTTCTATGCTATACCTTCAGAAAGGATTCTCAAAAATTTAGAAATATAAGACTAGGTATTTAGAAGATAAAAAAGCTTACGACGGATTTTGCTCCAACTCGAAAAATAACACCTAACAGGCTTAAGGTTTCTTCGTCGCTTCTTTACTTTATTCTACATACCGAAGCGACGTAAATCAAAAATATCTCTTTATTTCCATGTCAGTGTTTAATTTTAACAATTTGACCTTTTTTAAGTCTACATACATGTATTGTATTTACGGAAATAAATAATTTTTGATTTGATTTGATTTGATCTACAGGTCAGAGTACGTGAGCTCGTACACTTGCACATCTTCAAAATACACGAGATATCTGCAGATCGACTCTGGGCGGAGTTTCCCTTCTGCGCACTCCTCGCTTTCTGTATACTGTGGACTGTTCCTAGCTGTGAGTATATATTTTTTTTTACAATATAATACAATATATAAATTCTTTATACACCATTAATTTCCCGTACACCAGAAAAACAATATTGCAAAGGGACATTACATAAGAAAATGTACAATAGGCGTCCTCAAATAAATAGCGATTGAAAACAGTAAAATTATAAGCACCTAAGATTTCATTAGTATTTTTATTTTAAGCTTCCACTCGCGGTTTCTCTTTTTTTGCCTCTAGCCTATACGTTATTCCAGGTGTAAACCTACATTTGTGAAAAATTTCAACCTAATCCGATCAGTAGTTTTGGCGTGAATAGGTAACAAACATCTTTCATCAACAAACATTCGCATTTATAAGATTAGTGTTATTTAATGAGCCTTATATTACCCAGATAGCAAAGTCCACACTATCAGACCAAAACGTTAAGATAAAATGACGTTTTAACTGCAAATGTAATTATCTCTGCATGATACTAATTAGAACTAAACTGGTCTAGCCTACAAACCTAAATGTTGTGTGTCCATCTTACGATACCAGATGCCAAATTAGGAACATGTGTGCGAAATTTAAAGCATCTACATTTTGCATGATTGGTAATGAGAACGGGTCTATTTAATATGTGACTGACATAATAGGAATTTTAGAATATATGTAATAGCGTTTGAAATATAATACTATATTATGGAGCTATGATAATGATAAAATTAAAAGTAGCTCTCGCCTTTAGATTAATTCTCATAAAGGGCCTCTGTGCTGTTGGCTTCGGCTCCACGCATGCCTCCCAAAGGACCGGGTCACTATATGGCCCGTTATCATGGAAATGAGAAACAACAATTATTCAAAGAAATTGGAGTAACATTGTTATGACAAGTTTTAGCAATCTATTTTCGTATTTCTAATTGTAATCTCAGAGGAATGATACTCCAATTTATTGGATGGGTTTTATCATTATCACAGCAATACGTTCCAAACGGGATAACATATTCCGAGCCTGCGCATAATAGGAATTTTGGAATATTCGATCGCGTTTGGAATATATATTATGTACATAGCGATCATACTGATAAAATCATCTAAGAAATTGGAGTAACATTGTTATATAAGTACACAAGTTTTAACAATCTATGTATTTTCGTATTTCCAAATTGTAATATCAGAGGAATGTTACTCCAATTTATTGGATGAGTTTAATCATTATCACAGCTACATACATATACTATGTATATTCCAAACGGGATATCATATTCCGAGACTGGCATAATCTTTTTTGGAATATGCTATCGCGTTTGGAATATTTAGTTGTGTTAATGATAAAAATCATCAAAGAAATTTGATTAACATTGTTATTATGTAGTAACAATCTATCTATTTTTGTATTTCCAAATAGTAATCTCAGAGTACTATTGCTCCGGTTTGTCTGCTGGAGAGAAAACGTTCTCGACTGGCGATCGCAATGCAACGTGAAACAGAGTGTTGGGAGATATTCCACTCGATGGACTGAAGATATTGTAGCGGTTGCAGAGAGTCGAATGGAGGCGGCTTAGGACCGCTATTCATGGCGACGTCGTTTGCGGGAGGCCTATGTTCTGCAGTATGTGTGAATTTTATCAGTATCACTGCTATATATTCCAAACGGGATAGCATATTCCGAAACACCTACTATCATCATCATCAGTATGTTTACAGTCGTGGCAATGGTCATCAATGACAAACAATTTTTGTCGCTTTTTACGAAAAATAGGAAATGTTTTAGGAACACCCTGCTTATCTCAACCTTTAAGCGTACATTATTGTATTGATAGAAACAAAGAATTCGATTTTTTTCAACCTTTCCTTTCCAGTGGTACCTCCAAAGACGAGCATTCAGCTGGCACAACCGTTCCGTGCTGCTGGTCCCAATGGTCCAGGTCCTCTGCATCATTTACTCCTGCGTCTGCTCTGTCTCGAGGATCACCGACCACCGCCACCATTGGTGGGACGTTCTGATTGGTGGAAGCATGGGTGCACTCAGTACTGTGTATACGGTAAGGCGTTAATAACAAGTTTTATAAAAATGCGGAAATTCTAGACGAAAATGCTACCTCGCTTGCTGACTTTGAATTAGTTTGTCCGTCTTTTGAACTCATAATCCAAGTTTAGAGATAAACGAAACCAATCTATAATATGGCGTGTTTTAAAAAACGATAAACCGACTTTTACTTTTGCATTCAGTTTTGCGGGATAAATACTAATCCCCTGGGGATAAAATTTTTATTGGACCCCTTAGGAATCATTTTCTATACAATAGTGAAAGAATTTTCAAAATCGGTCCAAAAATGGCGGAGATAACGCGTAATATAAATACAAAAAAATAACATACAGACGAATTGATAACCTCTTTTGAAGTCGGTTCTGTTCTGAGCTTGTTATTACAGGCTACAGGTATACAGGCTGTCCAATTTATTTGAGTTTCACATTTGTACGTACGGTCACGGCGGCACTGTCATCGGTCGTCGCTGCTGCCGCCGCCGCCGCCACCGTGCAGTATAAAATAGAAATGTATTAGCTAAATAGACAGCTTTCACATGGGACGGCAGCCGTGCCATGATCGTTTGTCGCCCGTCCCATTTCTACTGAACACGTGACCTTATGCATGTGAAAAGGGCCTAAGACAACCTCAAACTCTACCATTTACTTCAGAAAATTATTATTTTATTGTGATTAGCTGCTGCCCGCGCGTTCGCCCGCGTAAAAAATGTAATTCCAGGTCCCAAACTATACCCATATCCCCCAGCCAATCAGTTCAGTAGTTTTTGCTTGAAAGAGGAACAAACATCCTCACAAACTTTGACATTTATACTAATTATACTAATTAGATCTTATATTCTTATTTAAATGTTTGATCAATAGCGCTCTATAGAAAATATATATGTTTTTACTTATATAAAAGTTAAGGTTTTTATTTTGAGTATGTACCTATCTTTATATTTTTCTTTGTATGGACACAACATGTATCTACTTTTCCGAAATGGGAGAAGCTAGTGGCTCCTGAAACACGGTTTATAACTATTTCGGGAGCCTATAGATTAATTTTATATATTTCTAACTGTATTTGTGTCAAATAAATGGTTTTTACTTTACTTTTATAATATTAGTAGGATTACAGGATTTTGAATTCTATTAACCATTACAGGTGTTAGTTCTCTGCAAGAACTTCTCCCAGCCAGCAGTGGTCAGCAGCAGCGATATCTCCAGCAGCGACGGCAACAACCACCAATCAGTACGGCGGCTGCTGTCCAGCGAAACGCACGTTGTAGTGCCCTAGCCATCAGCTGTGTAAGCAACGCTTACTTGAACTTGTGATGTGAACAGTGACCAGAAGTGGACACTTGGTAGAAGGCATAAGCTTCCTTGGACTAGTGAAGTAATGGTGGCCGGAAATGGCGTTATTAGTAACTAGCGACCCGCTCCGGCTTCGCACGGGTAAAATGCTAAATTATACATATAAACCTTCCTCTTGAATCACTCTATCTATTAAAAAAACTGCAACAAAATCCGTTGCGTAGTTTTAAACATCTAAGCATACATAGGCATAAGCATACATTTATTTCACTAAATATGTCCATGAGGGTAGTTTGAACAGACTGAAAAGAAAGCGTGAGGCGCGGATCTTTCAAATAATACGTATAATTTGGCGTGTTTCAAAAACATGGATGGAGGCGGCTCAGGACCGCTACTTATGGCGTTGTATAGGGGAGGCCTATGTCCAGCCGTGGACGTGTATAGGCTGATATTAGGTGTTTCAAAAAACGATAAACCGACTTCAAATTTCCGATGATAATAATGCACTTCGAATCCCTTACTTTTACACTGTTTTAAAATTTTGCGGAATAAGTGCTAATCCCCTGGGGATAACATTTTTATAGGACCACCGCGGAATCTTCTTCTATATAATAGTGAAAGAATTTTCAAAATCTGTTCTTAATTAGCGAATATATCGCGTAACATATGTACATACATACAAAAAACAACATACAGTCGAATTGAGAACCTCCTCCTTTTTTGAAGTCAGTTAAAAATCGCATAGATGGGCCGAATTCTACTTACCAATCGTTTTACTATGACAGTGGTGATGGTCACAGAATTGACCATAGATGAAAGAAACTGTAGACAGTGCGTGCTATTTGCACGAAGAGATTCATAGATTGGTTACAACCTTGATACTCTACTTTCTTTCATCTTAAGAAAAATTCATAAATAATTAATATTAATAAGTAGCTCTCGCTTTTGGATTAATTCTCATAAAGGGCCTCTGTGCTGTTGGCTTCGGCCCCACACATGCCTCCCAAAGGACCGGGTCACTATATGGCCCGTGATCATGGAAATGAGAAACAGAATATTAATAATAAATTAATATAAATAAAATAATAAATAAGACGAGAAATATCATTGTTATGGTTAAGCGATTAATTTAGTTAAATTCGGCCCCTGTATTAACGATACATAGTTTGAATTTATCTCCTTCGAGAAATATCTCACGATCTAAGGATAATAATGTTTTTCTTTTTTTAGAAAACGTTTCAGTCCAATGCTGATTTTATACTGTAGCTATGTTTTTATCGCTGTAGAGTATAATCATGATGTCTAATTAAGTTTTAGATATGAGACAAATATGAGACAAGAACTTTCTACCTACTAACTAGATGGAGCCACTGGTTTTATTTTACGTGTACGTCAATTATGGCTAGCTGGATTCTTTACCAGGTATAAGAAAATGTTAATAAATGCTTTTTATCAATTATCAATTTTATTTTTTTTATGGGACCACCTCGAGTAATTATTCTAAACAAAAACGAAATAATTTTTAAAATCGGTTCATCATGTTACCGAGAAATCGACGAACATACATATAAAACATACATACAGCTGAACATAGAATCTTTTCCTTTTTTGGAAGTCGGTTAAAAATTATGAACATAGTACGAGAGCAGGATGGCGACACTGATTTAAGCTTTTGCAAATAGCATAGGAAGCTATTGTCATGTAAAATATTTGAGCTTTAGTCTTATAATAAATGTAGGTAGGTTAGATTGTTAAGTATGGCAGCTATATGAATTGAGATTAATTAACGCAGTCAATTAGAAAAGAAGCAATTGTAGAGTTTGGGACTCTAGGATAGTTTAAAACCAGTGAGTAATTAATAATGAATGTTAATATTTTGGAAATAGACTGCATTTTTGTAATTCTTTCAAAAATAATCTATTAAAACTTTGACCATTGTTAAGTATGGCTGATCGTTTTTATAATTATCAGAAAAGGAAAGAAAATCAATAATGAAATAAATAAATAACGTCAGTGAGAAAGGCCAGGGGGCTCCTATTAATGTTCGAATCCGCAATTGCGTGTTTCGTTTTGGCCAATTCGTAAAACGAATAAGAATACCAATTGGCACAAAAAAATGGAAAATTAACCACGCAATTGAGCATGCGAGAATTAAGATAGTACCCTGTGACTGAGGCCGTTTGTCCGTACATAGAACGGCATTGAAAATGGTGTTATCTCATGCTGTCCTGCTTAGTTTGAATATGATCTGAGCGGGACAGCTTGAGAAACATTCTCAATCCCATTATGCACGCAGATTATAAATATATTTACTATAACCGCCTTTTCACTGCACACCTGTCACCAGAGCGACATCCCGGTCGCCAAAGATAAATAAGCTGAAACAAGCACAAGGTTTAACTGTACTTTTCCCTTTGTAGTGTGTAGTACCTTTTGTAATGTGGGGGAATCCAGAAATATTTTAAACATGGGGCAAAAGCAGCATTTTTTGGAATATTGGTTGAACAAGTGCGGCGAACGTGGAATAAATCAAATAATTTTATCTTTGACGTCCTCGGTGACGTCCCGGTGACGGCGGCGGGGCGGTGGACAAATGGCCTAAGTTGATCGCAAATCTGGACCACACTGCCGCACAGCACAAAATTTTGATTCAAAATGAGATTTCAAAGCGCTCGCCCATGGCGACTTTTTGTAACGATGCTGACGTGCGTTCGCATCGATACAGTCGCGATTCAGCATCGATACAGAAATGGCTGTGAACGCTCCAGCACCTTTCGTTCCCCCTATGTCGTCTGAGATGGACGCGCGTTTGCGTCGATATAGTTGTGATGCTGTCACGTGTTTATAAAACGCGCGACAGCATCCCTAAAAAAAGTCGCCGTCGGCGCGCGCTCTAACTCATTATATAACATTTAGATGCATTTTATATCAACAGCATCAGAGATAACAAACAGACACCTCGCGGGTAACGCTTGAAGCTTGTGGTAAGCTATTTTATTACTGTAAATGTATCTAATAAATACGAGTTTATTTCAATGCATATATCATTGTGCCTTGCGGTAGCGGTGCTGGATGTTTGTTTTAAGTCCTCAGGGGTAAAAAAACCCCAGGAAAGTTTTTATGAAAATAGCAACGTGCATTGTTTACTTCGTGGCTAATCTCTACTTATTTATTTTTAATGCTAAAATCTAATTAATGTAGAAACAGTATTCGTTGTACAGTACCTGTCTAGTCGTAAGTTAATTAAAAGAAATTATATTTTTTATTCGTAATATATCCCACCTTTGTAATAAGATTAACGAAAAAATTTAAATGCCGATTTTCTCCACCTTAGAGCACTCGCCCACAGCGACTTTTTGTAGCAATGCTGACGCGCGTTGGCATCAATACAGTCGCGATTCAGCATCGATACAGAAATGCCTGTGAATGCGGAAGCACCCCTCTCCACTCTTCGTTCCCTCGATGTGTCTGAGACGGTCGTGCGTTTGCATCGCTACAAAAAGTCGCCGAGGCGAGGGCGCGCGCTCTAAATCTGGGGGCCTACTCGGAAAAGGAAAATCGAAGTTTCTTTTTTGTTTTCGCGCAAAACCAACTCTTATGTCGCTTGCATAAGATTAGAGTTTGCACGAAAAATAATCAGAAATTTCGATTTCGTTTTTACGAGTACGGGCCCTGAGCCCTGAGTTCGGTGTGACGATAGTATCGAAACGTGATCGTGACGTCTCATTTTTCTACGGGATTTGGTACAGTGCCCCTTTCGGGCAGATATGGAACTACGTCAATTCCATACAAAAATGAGACGTCGATACATACCATATTCATATTTTGTATTTATATATAGTAATGTTTTATATTTATAACCTCAATTTGTTTTTATTTAAATGCAATAATTTCTTACTTTATTTTTATAAATGGACATTCCTATGCATTTAGAAGTTAGTTTTATTTTCTTACGTTTAAATCTGTAAATAAGTATCTGTTTGTGTTATATATAAGTGTCTGAATATATTTTTTTGTTTGGATGTATATGTGATTTAGTAAATGAATAAATGTCTAGCTATAAGCCACCGTAAGGAAGACTTTTTTATCCAATTACTCATCCCCAAATAGTAAAAGAATTTTTTTATAGTTTTGACAAAACTAAGAACCGACATCGAATCCCTCAATTTTACACTGTTTATAAGTTTTGCGGGATAAATACTAATCCCTAGGAAATAAAATAATTATGTGACCATCTCGGAATGATTACGAAATAATGTCTAAAATCGGTACATTATTAAAGGAGAATTCGATGAACATACATAAAAACATACATACTGTTGAACATAGAACCTCCCCCTTTTTCCGAAGTCGGTTTAATATAGCAGCTGTATGTAGCAAAGATAAAGTTTGGGATTGAGAATGACCGTCTCTCTCAAGCTATCCCGCATAGAAAGTATTCGATCATATGTGAGCGAAGCGGGACAGCATGAGAGCTTTATCTACGCGACTTACACTTTTTTTAACCAACTTCAAAAAAAGTAGGTTAACAATTCGTCTGTATGTTTTTTTTGTATGTATGTTACGCGATATCTCTGCCAATTATGGATCGATTTTGAAAATTCTTTCACTATTGTATGTATAGTAACGATCCCGAAGGGGTTTCATAATTTTTTTATCCCCAGGGGATTAGTACTTATCCCGCAAAACTTAAAATAAGTGTTAAAAGTAAGGGAATTTTAAGTCAGTTTATAGTTTTTTAAAACACGCCATTATTATTATTTTATAACGGCGCCGCCGTCGCTTGCTTTTCGCTACGACTGGCAGAGTCATAGCGAAAACCAAGCGGCGCAAGTGATTCATCGGTTAACTTTGACGCTTACTTAATGTATGATAATTGATAACTTCTGTCAAAAATGTCAAAACAACTGATTAAAATTTTACCATCTGTTGGTAAACTCGGATTAGACTACCAAATTAATCCAATCAACGTTTTTTGTTACTAATTGTTCTTTTGAGGGTACATACAAATAAAATACAACAAAAGGTATCTTACAAACAGACATTAAAATAAGAAGCAAATCTTTTACTTTTTTTTTATTAGCAATGGTAATGTGTTTGTCCACCATCACACTTGAGAAAGTGAAGATGTGGCCTAAGAATCCTAAGATGGAGCACGCTTTCCCAGAAGGAAATTATTAATCACTCGAGATTTGAAGACTCCAAGATTGTACTCTTCCGTAAGAACAGACGCATGAAGTTCGTTCCACTCTTTACCGGCATTTATAATGAGAGTAGAACTTATTCTTACTTGGTAGGTATATTGGTACCTATATTGGTACCTACTCTAAAATATATATATAGATATATAATATATAATACTTTTAAATTCATTAAAGTCAAATAAATAAATTGTTATTAAGTATTCTCAATAATAAAAGTGAGAATAGTAAATAATGGTAAGTTCCCAGGGCAATAAACAAATAGAACATAACAAGCAATCACAATAAAATCTTCAAAAGGATAATATTAGTTTCTCTTAATCTCAAAGGACATAGACTTTCCGTGGTCGACGTGGTCGTTAATAGTTCGTAAATAATACCACTGAAACTAACAATATTATAAATGCGAAAGTGTGTTTCTTTGTCCTTCCTACACGCCCTAACTAAGCAACCTTAATTTTTCGCATAGAGTTAGTTGAAAGAATTGAGAGTTTTTGTCCTGGTAAAACATCAAATTCCCCAGTGGAGATTTACAGAATCTAGTTAGAAATACTTACTAATATACTTAGCTATTTAATTAGAATCTTTTCTTTCAGTAAGTATTTGTAATTGTTTATTGTTAACTATACTTATTCCATGAAATTATTTTATTTTTGATAGTTTGACTGACAATCAAAAATATGTACCTAGTCATGTCCTCATGCTTTACCGATTTAATTTTTCATGATAATCGATTTTGTTTATCAAGAAGTTGTAATATCGATTTCGTAATTCAACAGTTACTCAACATTATGTATTATTTTACAAACTTTACTCAAGCGTCTAAATGATATGTTTGGAATAATTTATTTTTGGAATCAGAATATTCAAATGAATAAAATGGAATTATTTTGTTGTTTTATTTGCTTTTTGCTTCTGCCTGCGGCATTACACGCGTTTTTCCGTAATAAAAAGTAAGAACGATAATCCGACGGAAATAAATTTCGGGATCATTTTGTACAGAAATAGCGAATGAACGATTCAAATAGGTTCGCAAATGATGGTGTTACCGTGAAAAATATACAAAAAAACTAAATAAAATACATTGAGCCGCTCATAGAATCTCCTACTTTTTTGAAATCAGTTTAAAAAAGGTGTGTTTTAAAAAACGATAAAACAACTTCAAATTTCCTTACTTTTACACTTATTTTAAGTTTTGCGGGATATATACTAATCACCTGGGGATGAAAATTTTATGGGATTATTTTCTATACAACAGTGAAAGAATTTTCAAAATCAGTTCATAATTGGCGGAGATATCGCGTAACATACATACAAAAAAAAAACATACAGCCGAATTGAGAACCTCCTCCTTTTGAAGTCGATTAATAAAATAGAGTCGACGATCAACAATGTACGGAACTCTTGCGTGCCTGGCTGCAACCACGACGACTATAAATAAGGGACACTAATGAGGAGGTAGGAACAATTTGTAATGTAAGGCAGAGCTTATAGAGTATAAACTCACTGGTAGAGTATGCGCTTATACTGGTAGAGTATAAACTCAAACTCAAAACTTAAAGTGCTTTATTTCCTTTAGACCTTACAGGACGCAAATAGCAAGTTGGTACACGAGGAAAGTAGCACTTATGTAATTTTAATTTTGTAAGATATCCAAGAGGACATGTCACATAATTAAAATTACATAAGAAAAATTAGGAAATAAAGTGATCACTTTGATTTATTGTTCACTTCAATCTTTTTATAGTCAAGTAAAGAAGCGAACCAGAAAGCCTTACCTTGTTAGGTTGTTAATTTTCGAGTTGGAGCAAAACTCGTCCCAAGCTATAAGTTTTTCATTATTGGGTAAATTGTAAGTTTGTGGTTAATAGACGTAGATTATTTTGTATGGTTTTCATTCTGAACCAAGTACCAGGCAGAGGTTAAAA
The DNA here is from genome assembly GCA_947859395.1 of Eupithecia insigniata. Classification (NCBI taxonomy): domain Eukaryota; kingdom Metazoa; phylum Arthropoda; class Insecta; order Lepidoptera; family Geometridae; genus Eupithecia; species Eupithecia insigniata. Next base: position 3,644,633 of record OX402009.1, on the reverse strand, counting down.
GGTTCCTCAGGGTCCTCTTTCTATAACGCCCATTAAATTAATTTGACTACTTACAAGGAATAGGCCATATGAAAGAGCAAATCGACGATGATTGAAAAGGTAAATGGCTCCTTCTCTACGATCTTGAGTACTTCTAGTCAATCCTGATTTGCTTTAGGAAATCCATTAGCCCCTATGAGATAAGACATTGCTTTATCCTCTTGATTAATAAGCTACTTTAATACTTATCATTCAATTTTGTTTGTGCCTTGCCTACTCTGTTAAATTCTGCTTTAGATGTGGACGCCTATAATTGCTACAAAGTTCATGCTAATAATTTACCTTTTAACTGCTTTTGTAAAATTGTGTTACTTTCGTTGGCGGTTTTATTTATGTAAATAAATAAATAAATAATTATTTAGCTAGTCTATTATTACCTACATAAAAACAAATAAGTAGGTTACCCACGTTTATTGCTAATTTAAAATAAGAGAACTAGCCACTTTCTAGAGAGCAAGTAAAAATAAAAAGCAACGATTCACAATACACACGAACGAAGTCCAGTCACATAAAGGAAACGATAAATTCTGTTTACTTCATAAAAAAAGATATTTGAAGCTCTTACCTACAAAGGCAGTAACAAATTTTGAAATATTGGTATGATTTCAAATGTAAGATCTCTATGAATTTAAATAACCGACGAAAACATACATTTGTAATAATATATTGGTGATCCAAATTAATTGAAACTTTGAGTTCAGTTTGGTACCTAAACAAATTTTAATGCTTTTTGAGTTGTGACCAATTAGAAAACTTTTTGAAGAGACGTATTGTTGCCTAAATCTTAAATTCTACATAGATTAATATGGCGTGTTTTAAAAAACGATAAACAGACTTCAAATTCCCTTACTTTTACACTTATTTTTAAGTTTTGCGGGATAAATACTAATCCCCTGGGGATAAAAAATTTATGGTACCCCTTCGGGATCGTTTTCTATACAAGTGAAACAACAATTTTCAAAATCGGTCCATAATTGGCGGAGATATCGCGTAACACACATACAAAAAAAACATACATATAGACGAATTGTTAACCAATGATAAAAAATAGGTACATATGTTATGCTGTACATTCCTTTACCTTATTTATAGCACCATCAAGTTTTTAAATGTTTCCAGTCCCAAAACTTTAAGACAATGAAAAAAGGATATTAGGATAATTAAGTAGCAATGGAGAACCAATGAGAAAATTACATACCTGTACATTTATTTTTTTCATTGAAAAAGAAAATAAAAATCAAATAATATAAACAAATTAAACTATTATTTATAATTGAGACAGTTGAGCTACCTGTAGATTGTTTGCAACAGTCTGCAGGTAGCTCAACTGATCCATATTAATAGCATCTACTTTTAGTTCCTATATTATATTATATACCTTACACAAGAAAACCTTCTTAAATATATTTATTTATTTTTAATGTTGTTTCATGTGTTACATGAAATGTAGACGTTAGATATAATATAATATATATATATATATTTAAGAAGATTTTCTTGTGTAAGGTTCCATTTTTTTGCGAAAGTCTCAAACATGCGCTCGCCGAGGCACGGCTGGCTGTTTGCGTTAAGTTTGAGGAATTTTTCAAAAATATTTCTTCATTTCCAAGGATTTATTATCAAACGATCGATAACCTGTTCTTAATCAACTTTTAATTGTATTTCCATACATTTGCGTACTTTATAGGCCAATAAATCATGGGATTTTAATTAAATTAGCACTTTTTGTTGCTTTTAGTGTGAAAGTTCGAATCAAGCCCTTCTAGAAACACGTCATAGGTTAGAAAGTTGGTAAGAAAACTCATTTTGCGGCTTTGTGTTATTTCAATAAAAGAGTGATGATTATTACTGAGCCCTTGTGTAGTTGTATCAGATAATATTTTTTTTATAAACCGAGTAACCAAAAAATGCTTTCTACCTGCTTTCTACATTGTTGGCACTTGAGAGATTAATTTACTGATATTATTGGGAAAAATGTTCGATCTGCAAATATTTGACTCGGGTGTTCTGGGTATTTTCTATGTAGGTACATATATAATAAAAAATATCTACCTATGTTATTTATTCTTCTGCTTTCTGCCCTCATTCCACACTAGATGGGGTCGGCACAACATATATTTTTCTTCCACTATCCTCTCATCATCATCAGCCGATCGACGTCCACAGCTCGACATAGGCCTCCCCTAAAAATCTCTACAATGTCCGATTTTACCCTGCCCGCATCCAGCGATTTCCCGCGACCTTCACTAGTAATATGTAATAAATATAAAAAAATTGTAATAATACGTAATAAATAGGCATCTACATATCTATGTAATAATATTGTTATTAAACATATCAGTCATCTAGTACACTACCAACCAATAACACAAGCTTTGCTTAATATGGGGCTAGATGATGCTGTATGGATTGTCCAGCATTATTTATGTATTTATTGATGAAAGCTTCATCAATTACTTACCGATAGTAAGTAACGATATAAACAAACAGCGCGTGCGTAGTGACAATAACAATTACTCAACCGTATCTGATGGGCATCGTACAGACAGACCCTTATCGAATGCATTTTATTTCTATAAATTATGGGACTTGCCTTATCAAACAATAAAGATTTTGTCAATAGATAAAACTACGAACATCGTAGTTAGAGAGACTTCTGTATGTACTTTGATTTAAACAGATGTCGAAGGTTTTTTACATAAGGTAGTTTGTAATTGGATAATTATATTTGAAATTAAGAACTTTTGTACATCATCATTATCATCATCAGCCCGTACACGTCCACTGCTGAACATAGACCTCGCCCAAACGAAAAAGCCTTTTGTACATACATTCATGCAAATAAAGATTATGATCATGAGAGTTACAATTTCTGAGTTACGGAATTTAGGGCAAATTGGATGTGGTGCAGCGGGCGAAGGTCCACCTCCGACGCAGGAGGTCGATTCCCGCCTTGGGACAAACGATCTGCAAACATTTGTTCCGGGTGCTCTGGGTATTTTCTATGAATATATATATTTTAAAAATATATCTATGTATTGTATTAAGTACTTATATCAGCCATCTAGTACCTATAATACAAGTTTTGCTTAGCCAAGCTAAGCAAAGCTAGCTTGGCTAAGCAAAGCTAGATGATGCTGTGCAATCCACACAGCATAATCTAGCCCCAAGCTATCCGTCCAGCATTGTTTAATTATATATTTTCACTACAAACTCTAGCTCAGTCAGATCTAGCAATTCATCTCCCTCTACCCTCTTTTCTTTACTCTCTTCTTTTAGATAAGAACTTGACGTTATCTTCCCTTTTCCAGCAACGCAGCAATGTTACCTGCCTACATTGTATACATCAGCCTCGACCAATCACCCTTTGTTTACCAAAATGGCAGGATATCCGATAAAATCGGATGTAATTAGCAGTTTTATGGCAGGTAAGGTACCTACATATGTACAGGTTATTTATAAATGCTGCACGCTATTTACATTGGACAGGTACCTATGGGAAAAATGCTTTCTCGACCCCCAGGTGTTAATTAAAATGAATAGGTATAAAAAATATAATGCTGGACATCTCGAACATCGAGCACCTTAAGCTTGTCGCAGACCAGGGGGCCAATTCTGCGTATCACGTGAGACTTTATCGAGTGAAACTCATTATCACGGGCTAAAAATATCATGTGATAAATATCGAGTACCGCAAAAAACTGCATTCTCGTGCAACTTATCGAGCAACTCATCAAAGAAAAACCCTCGATAAATTTCGAATTGCAGATTTCGAGAATACGCTCGTTTATCACTCGATATTTTGACAGTTCTTGCCATATTTATCGAGTAGGCCGTAGGTATATGGCCAGAATTGCCCTCCAGAACTGTACCGCTATCGCATAAAATTTACATTATGGGTCTTAACGCGTAATATTTAGGTGCATTTTATACTTATTGACGGTATCAGCCAGAAAGCTCGCGAGCCACTTGTTTGCCTTGAGATTGAGACTGACCATAAGGCGTAGCTGAAAGCTCTTTAGCTTTGCGCGCCCCACGGCCCAGCGGAACCACCTTGAGTCCTTGGGTTGTATATAAAAATAAAAAAATAATTCTCTAAAAGAGCATTCTGCTTTACAACCTAAGGACCAAGGGACCCCTGGAGTTGAAGCCGGGGCAAAGAGGCATAGCCTTGAGGCTCCGTGCCCCCAACCAGGGCCGGAAAGAAGATCCATCGTATCACGGCCGTAACTGTCTGTATACATAGCGGCACTTATATAACTTTAGCGCTGACCGTTATTGCGCAGAAGTAAAAAATAAGGTACCTAATTTAATTAATGAAATTCTGAAGGAGTTCCCTTCAGAATTAGACAGAACCTACCTTTTTTCGAATAACAAGTTACTTATTTATTCGTCAAATACGTTAGGTAGTTACCTCCAGAATTTAAACCTATTCTATGTACTTCTGTACTACTTTAAAACGTCATAACAGATAGACCGTGTATACTTTTTAAAGTTTTTTTTTTTAAATTATAATAAAGTATATATTACTTTATTTTTATTTGTATTTTCTTTACATACTTCTTATATTGATTTTCAGCAATAACAACTATTCTAGTTTTGTATGAAAACTCCGTTAGGTTCATTGTGAAATCAAGCGGTAATTCTAGATTCAAATAGAATATTCGGAAGTCAAATGAAATGACAGTGCTTCACCAAAATCATAGAAATAACACGAATATTGAAATTAGAAGTATAGAAATAAAAAAATGACATAGCTTGACTTTTTCCGACACTTCCAACAATTATCGTTATATTTCAACCAATTTACACAAAACCTAGACAAATTATATAATTAAACCTTGCTCGTGAATCACTCTATCTATTGCTCAAAACTGCATGAAAATCCGATTAGTCGTTTTTGATTTTATCGCGAACAGACAGACAGACGCGGCGGAGGACTTTGTTTTAAGTGATGTATGATTCATATCTAAATTGTCGTATTCACCAAATCCTATACAAATCTGTTTGTATATTTTCAGAGCGGAGCGGACAAAAGTGTCATACAAACGTTCGTAATCAAAAAACTAATACAGCTATCATCACTTTATTTCATCATTTTCCATAGAAACAGCTAGGTATCTATCTTTTCCCAGAATACAATCCTAACACAAAGATTAGCTATGCACATCATCTTCACCTAAAGATGCGCGACTGCGAATTATCTGACTATTCGTATGATCGAAAACTACTAATTTCCTTATTCGACTTGAAAATTAGTAATATACTAATCTTCAAAGTCGAATGACAAATACTAATTAGTAATTACTTATGCTTCTACGAATGGGACATTCATGGCTCCGAGTCGACTTTGTTAGTCAAACGATCATAACATCCAATCCACGTCGATTATCGAATGAAATGAAGGCCGACTCGGGCAGTCGAACGAATTGAACGACGCGCGATTACTAACCAAATTAGTTACTAATTTGCTCTAGTCAGTCGAATCGTTCGAATCATTTCTCAAGTCGAATAATTCGAATGAAATCATTCACAGTCGCGCATCTTTATCTTCACCCATAAATGTCAAAAGCTATCGGACTCTAGCTAAGTTAACTGAGCAAACACTTAACATGTTAAGTTAAGCAATCGAGAGGTTTATTTAAGTGAAAAGGTATAAAAATTAATATTAGAATAGTATGAGATAGGCTCGATTAATAATGGAATGTAGAGTAGAAAAGTGTTTAGTTTTTTTGTATGGCTGATTGGTAGAGTACCTTTAGTTGTTTTTTTTATCAGGTTTTTTGTTCTATAAAGTAAGGACCTACCTCCTACTACGACCTACCCTTTAACAGATTGAAATAAACAAAAATCAAAATGGTCACTTCATTTAAGTTTTACAACAGTCTGCAGTTAGCTCAATTGTTTCAATTGTAAATCCTCGTTTAATTTGTTTATAATAATTGATTGTTATTTTCTTTGTCAATAGAAACTAAGTTTTACTAATGTAAATTTGAAGCTGATGTTTCCTGTATGGTCTAACGGAAATAAGAACTTTGAGTTTTGAGTTTTTTTTAAGTATTTTATAGGTAGGTATTTTAGACAAACGGCAGTCTTTAGGTCAATTGTTAATGCCTCTTGGTACGTAAAATAGAGTTAAGGTAGAAAAAACATCTAAGTCTATGGCAGGTTCGTAAGAAAAGATGACATTCATCAGGACCTGAATATTGAATTTGTGGACACAGTCATACAAAAATACGCAGATGCTCACGAACACAGGCTTCATCATCATGTGAACGTCGAGGTGATCCAGCTCCTCGACAACACGGACATAGTGAGAAGGCTCAAAAGAACAAAACCTATTGAGTTGGTGTAGGAATAATTTAAAGTGTATGTGCATAACTGCTATCCTAAAGAACACATGAACCAAGTGTCTTCCCCTTAATTAAATAGAGACAATATGAAAAGTGCCAATGGACACTTTCTTAGTAATTAGTTCTTATAAAAATAATTTGGAACTAAATTACCCATTAGCCAATTCTATGGCTAGATTGTAATTCATCATCATCATCAGCCCATACACGTCCACAGCTGGACATAGGCCTCCCCCGTACGACGCCACAAATAGCGGTCCTGAGCCGCCTCCATCCATCGACTCCCTGCGACCGCTACGATGTCGTCGGTCCATCGAGTGGATGGTCTCCCATGTAGGGGGGTATTTGCCATAATCACCACGCTTGGCAGGCGGATTGGTGATCGCAGTGTTGGTGTTTAAAAATACTCAGAAGGAAGCTGCTGCCCTTCCTCTGGTAGGTTCCCTTAGTCGGCTCTTACGTCATCCACGGGTTGAGTTGAAGGGGTCGATATTCGTACGCCGCGGCCCCACGGCCAATTGGAAGGATTGTAATTATACTCTAGTGTATTTAAATTAATATAAAAAATGTGTATACTTAGTAAATAATAAAAAATAAAGTGAATTGTTAATGCTTCTTGGTACGTAACATAAACTAGACGCAGGCAAGTCCTGACGTTCTTAAAAATGTGTGTACCTATTAGCATAGACAAATAATTAGTCTATGCTATTAGTTAATAAAAAGAAATGTACCTACCTACCTACGTATTTTAAAGTTCCCAGATGAAAATGAGGGCTATATGAAAGTAGTTTATGGCTCACCTACTATCGCGAAACCTAGATAGGTTCTTAAGTACCTAGGTACCTATTCATGTCAAACCTCATAAATCATCTCTTTTAAAAAGATCTAGGACACTATTACCTTCTGCTACAGGTACATAAAGTCTAGTTTTGAGTAACGATAAAACTAGCAGCAGTGTGTTTTTTTATAGTCGTTGGACCTTCGTTTGACCGAAATGGTTTATTGCCCTTGGAGGCCACCAAACGCTTTATAACCATTTTCTGCTAATACTAATTGAAATAAAACTGTTACATATGTATCGAAAAATAGTTTATTCTGGGCATTATCAATTGGCACCTAATTCTTGTACCTAATTATTTTTCATAACGATAGTATAAGAAAAAATAAAGAGTGAGTGAGAAAGCTAGTGTCGCATTACTATGCGCCTTATGGACATCCCAGAAGAAAAATAAAACTTACCACTTTAAAATGCTATTAGATAAAAACTGTCATAGTTAAAAAAAACATGCACGCAGAATATTTCATAATTATAATATTATATAAGTGACATAAAGTCTATATTGACAAAGAAAATAACAATCAAATGTTTGCGGCCAGATTCGCGAGGCGAACTAGGGGATAATACTCGTATAAAGAAATTAAACTAGTATTTACAATTGAAACAATTGAGCTAACTGCAGACTGTTGCAAACAATCTACAGATAGCTCATATAAGTTATATTCAAATCAGTTAATATTATAATATGTAGGTATGTATTTCGTCCATATTATTATAACTATCTACGTACCTCCTTTTAGTGCGTTCACTGCCAAGCTTCGACGATGCGATGCGGTTTACCATTTGCGGCAAATTTACTTTTCCGCTAGTTTTATTCATTTAAAGTAGTCCGCAGAAAAGGAGTTTAAAAAAATGCATTTCGCGCCTACACGAAAATATTCACCTTAAGGCCATTGCCCACTTCCTCGTTACGCTGCTGTGGATCTGTCAACGCGACCTGCTCGACTCGACACAGTTATACAAACACACGTTTCTTCCTTTTGTGTAGATATAGATGTTTGCTTTCGTTGGATAAAGCGTTTGTGTTACGGTGAAGTAGGGAAAGCTTGCAAGGGAGTTGTTAGCCGACTTAGACAAAGGAGGTGGATTATTATGAACGATTAAGATAATATACTAAGCAGAATCATACAAATTGCCTACGACATTATCTACTACTCTATGGAGCTAAGTACCTACCTATACCTACTAGGTACCTATTGGTATTACCACTGTTGTTTTTAACCCTGCCTACCCTATTTACACGAAAAGCTATTAGGTACCTAGGCAAGTTTATACTAGTCTAGTCAATAGGTGCTTTTTTGTTCAACTTTTTTCAGTAGCCTCGGAAAAATTATATATACTAGTACTTATGAATGAGGTGTCCTTCGATTCAAAATAGCGTCTATAATTGTTGAAATAAGATTCAATGATTGTTGAAAAATGTAAGTTCCGCTCTAAAAAATTACAAAAGTTACAAACAATCTACTTACTTACTGAAAAAATGGTTGATATGGTTTTTTGCAAATAAGTATCTCAAAATCAAAACAAAATTTATATTGAAATAATGTAAGTGAAATAACAATTAGCCAGCTATTTATTTAGAAATTTGAGAACCTAAATGAGACCAAGCAAGCTGAGTGGATTATGGAAATAAATTCCGTAGGCAAGTAGGTAGTTCACTAATCTGGGGATTAAAATAGCGCCTACACTAAGCCCCTAATATTTCCATAATAGCAACCAGCAACTTATTCTGCTAAGATAAGCAAATCTCTTGATGAAACCACCATAAAATTTTAATCCGTAGTTATCACTCTCAACGCCCACAGTATTTTTTCAATACCTACTAATCCAAAATTAAACTAATTTATCTATTATTGGTTGTAAATTAACGACATTATCAAGTAGCGGCCCCGACCGACATGATTAGATTGAGCATATAAAAGGTGTTCGTGGCCACACACGAAGATTTTAGAATGTGGGATCATCTTTTAGAACGAATTACGAATCGTTTTTGTACTTAGTTTTTGAACGAAAGATCAGTCAAAGTCAAAATGACGCAATTTTGACGTGAAGTCAATGTCATTTGAAGTGATACTGGTGATACCAACTTATACATTTTATTGGCAGCTAAATCTGCGACTTAATTGTCCACATTAAAGCAAGAAACTAACATATAATGATCCAAAAAAATTATGATCTTGGCGGGACTTATAGCCCAGCCACACCCTCCATCTTACTTGCATGCATGATTCGCTCTCACTAGTTTGCGCAAGTATGATGAGCCTGGCCAGACGCTCCGTCTTGTTTGCGCAAACTGGTTTGTGCAACATGCATGCAAGTAAGATGGACCGTGTAGCCAGGCTATTAAGTACTTTGATACCAAAAAAAAAAAACTTACATACCTATTAAATGTTCGTGAATTTCAGTAAAAGCACAAAACAGTCTGTACTCAAGAGTTCGTTGCTATTAGTCTGTCTGTTGACAATGAGGGGCATAAAAAAGTAGTTACAAATGTCTCGTTTGGGGGCATGGCATCCAATGGAAATTATCGTTCGTCAATATCAAATAAAAGGAAAATAAACGATCGGCAAAGGTTGCCAGCTTTATCTTTTCAAAGAGGTTGAGAGAGGTCCGGCCACACGTTCCATCTTGCTTGTGCAGTCCATCCATTTATTCAGTTATGAATGTTATGAATGACGGTACATAAAGACGTAACACCGCACAGTGACCACACAGTCTCTTCTTCCGGGCCTTCTCATTTCAAACGATTGTCATAGGCGTGGATGGATTTTCCATTTATCCACCTACTACTTTTATTTGCTTTTTCTAATGCGAATCGAAAATCGAAAACCACTTGTTAATTTTTTTTAATAATCAATTCTTTAAAACCATGATCCAAGAAAACAAATAAAACATAGTAGGCATCACTATCGTTTTCAGTTATAAGTTGATTTGATTGTTGTTTAGTTTTTGTCTTTGGTTTTTATCGTGATCTAAGTTGTATAAATGTACTATAATTTATGAAACGAAAGTTTTCTCCGTGTGATAAAGATTAGATTAGGTACGTGTGCTGAAAAAATAGGCTTAAACAAACTTTTGTGGATCCAAAACAATTTTATTCTGATTATAACCTAATGGAAATGCGCCTTTGTTTTGTCGGCAAAATTACCTACATTATTTTTTGCAGCTACCTAATATAAAATGATGAAACCGCAAGTAATGTTCTCGTATTACTGTACCATGTTTACCTCATTATGATATTAGCAACTGAATGTGAGTCACGGTGTTTTGTGCATCCCTACAATTTTGCTACTCAAGCTGCAAATGTTGAAGACATTTGAGGTAAAATTCGTGCGAAATTCAGCCGCTATGGACAAGGTAAAACTTGCGTGGAGTAAAACCAACCGCTGGCATAGAGGTTCGTAAGTTGATTATTATGTAGCTTTATAGTAAACCCACCCATCCCACCCATGTTCATAGCCTCAGAACCCTAATACAGTTCCTTGCTACCTGAAGCAGCCTCTAAATAATTAGCAGAAAAAGCAAACCACAAAAAATAATGGATGACCATAATGGATACCCGTGGATGTCGTAAAAGCCGATGAAGGGAACCTACCAGAGGAAGGGCAGCAGCTTCCTTCTGAGTATTTTTAAACACCAACACTGCGATCACCAATCCGCCTGCCAAGTGTGGTGATTATGGCAAATCCCCCCCCTACATGGGAGACCATCCACTCGATGGACCGACGACATCGTAGCGGTCACAGGGAGTCGATGGATGGAGGCGGCTCAGGACCGCTATTTGTGGCGTCGTACGGGGGAGGCCTATGTCCAGCAGTGGACATGTATGGGCTGATGATGATGATATTGATGAATAAATAAATAAATACTGCACAATGTAACAGCTACTATAAACCTCATTTCTACTGATTGTGTTTTTAATGTATTTTTCAGGTATATTATTATTAGTGGCTATAGAAACTCGTTGGATCCCAGGTGGCAAAGTCGGCTTCACCTGCAGAGATCCAGCTCTTTCCCATGAGTTTACCGGTGATACTATCACAGCAAAACATCTATTTGCAACTATTTTCCTGTTGCCGCTGGCTGTGGTATGTAGTATTTATATGTTCTACGTTTCCATATTAATTAGCAAGGTTCTGTAGAATATCTATCACAGTTTACACATACACCATTAAATAATATAAAAAATAAGCAATATAATAGTCATTAGATTCATAAGAACTTCTGTTAGAAATACAGAAGTTCCTAAAAATTAACTTTTATGGCTAAACTGCTTTACAGATTCTAATGAAATTCAGCAGGGAGTCTGTTATCCCAGAAATAATGTACCTAAGTATGCTACTGTTGATTGGGAAAAGCACATGCAAAGCTGTATGTGGGTAAAAGCTGGTATTGCTATACCTCTGTTTGTTACTATTACTTGCCTACACCTAAATGGATCTAATAAAACTTTGCTTATATGGAGATGGAATCCTAGTTTTTCAAAACTACAAAGTGTAGCGACACATCAGCCGAAGGTACGGCGACGAAAGTTCAGCGGCTGAAGTTTCGGTCGGAATATTCCGTTGGTATAATAGAACAAACGCTCAGAACGCGGCGTTTTGTTCAGTGCGCTACGCGACGGAAAATTACGTGCGTCTTGCACCATCTCCTTCGACGTTGCCGCTCTTCGCTTACCGACGCACCCCGCACCCGAGAAGCCAAGATCATAAGCCGAACGTTCAACTACGCGCGCCGAACTTTCGGTTGCGTAACGCGTCGCGTGATGTGTCGCTTGCTATGCAAAATACATTGAATGCTTTTTGACCGAAATAATCGCTCGAAGGCAGGTTCGGCGCTACGCTGAACACGAAGGTCACATAGTCTGAAATTTCTTATTCTCATTTTACCACTGAAAATAAATTAACCTCAAGTGTCCAAAATGAAATCAACTCCACTCATACACACTTGGCTTAGGCTCGTGTGTATTAGTTATTTCCCGACTTTACGTCGAGCAGACAAAGATCTCAACCCCATAATAATAATAATAATGTCGGTCACACAGCATCATCTAGTCTCAAGCGTATAAGTATTATAAAATCTGTGCCCTAGCTAAGCGGAGCTTGTGGTATGGATGCTATGATATATATATACATACATATTACCTACGGCTACAATACATACATAGATAGATTTTTTATTATACATACAAAATATCCAGAATACCCAGAACAAATATTTGCAGATCGTACAAACATTTATACCAAGGCGGGAATCGAACCCGCAAAATCCTGCATCGCAGGCGGAACTTCGTCTGCCATGCCACATTGGTCGTCAAAAAACTTGCCATAATTCATATTTCCTTTAAATTGTTGGTAACTAAGTAAATAACAATTTTACTAGTCATGCCTACTTGTGAAAATTCCGAATCATCACAGCAAGCAAAACTACATCATTTTGTGAGATTGCGCTTAAGATATTCATATTTGTTCACATCCAAGGTTATACTAGGTAATGCCTAACATTTGAAAACAAGCTCAGTACAATATGATTACCTACCTGCAGCCATAATAAGTCATTGTTCGTAATCTGTACAGTTTTTTCTTTTATATTTTGTTTTATATGTATCAGCATTCTATGATTTATTTTTTGGTGTTATTACCAGGAAAATTCAATTAATCAAGAATATAACAAAATTAGATCTATATTTGTTTACAAATAGGAGCTTCCGTAATGTCAAAAAAAAAATCAACCAGACTGAAAAGATAACGCTCTTAGTATGAAATTATATGGCATAGACGTTGCATAAGTTGACATGACACTATCACAACTTATAAGCCCGGTTTCCACCGCGAGCGGAGCGGTGCCTTTCAGGACTCCGTTTAACCCGCAAGACTAAAGAGCATACTTGTATTTCCAACAAATCCCTAGACGAGTGGAAAGGACTGAGGGAGCAGAAGGCCCAGACAAGCGGAAAAGTCCGTAGCGGAGACGAGTAGAGACGTTTTTCAGCTAGGGTGTCTCCGCCGAAGCTGTGCGGAGATGCATACTGGTAAGACTGGAGCGGAAATGAATGCTGGTTGAACCACACATGTATGCTGGCTGGAGCAGCTGAGCTGCGTGCAGCGAGCTTCGGATGTTTCTTGAGATGAATGCACTAGCTCATGTTTTTTCTCGTCTCCGCTGCGTGACGTAGCCAGCTTGCGAGGCACAGCTCACATCTCCGCTTCGATCTTTCTTTGTTTCTTCGCATACAAATATGTTGAAATATCCGTCCACTTATCTCATTTCCCGCTCATTACCCTTTCGCGGTGGAAACCCTGCTTTATTCTTGGGTGAAAGACCCCTGCCATCTAATGAGCTCTGCGAGTATTCAGCGAGAGTAGGTAATATAGGGGTTTTAACTATTTTTTTTAATCATACAGTTGTTATCTTCTCTTTGTTTCACCACCAACGTAAAGAAAACTGTTTAAAAATATGTTTTTCTCATTCCAGCTCCTGTTAGTAGAACGCGTATACCACTCCGACACGCCTGCCAAAGTGTGGCAAGCCTTGAAATGGTACAAGGAGTACGTTTTCGGAGTCCTAGTCAACGTGGTCACCGTGCAAGCCTTAAAGTTAACAGTGGGGTCTCCTAGACCGCACTTCTTTGACACTTGCGGTCCTAAGGAGGCGGCTTCTTGTCAAGAGTAAGTTATAAATTACTTACGATTCTCGGAACATCCATACCAATATTGTTATAAAAACGACAGAAATTTCAATTTACTAGTTATAATTCGTTTGTATTTGTATTGTGTTTGTAAGAATTGCAAAAATGATCAACAAAAGCTGATAACAAAAACAAAGAACAACTAGAAGCATAGAGCAAAAGGAAGCATTTTTAACAGTTTATTATACAAATATACATAGAAAATACCCAGAACACCCGGAGCAAGTATTAGCACATCGTACAAACATTTGTCCCAAGGCGGGAATCGGACCCGCAACCTCCTGCGTCGCAGGCGGACCTTCGCTCGCCACGCCACATCGGTCGTCTAACATAAGCTCTGCTTAGCTTGGGGCTGGAGGATGCTGTGTGAATTATCTATTACTTATAACTTAAAACTACTAAAAACATTGACTACCTCTGGATTGAGCGGGAGAAGGTCGGCTAGGGTTTGATGCCCGTTGCTGGTAGATTTGTATATGGTCTGATAAATGCGGCCATCAAGCGCAACATCATCGTTGCCCGCACCATCGCTGGCATCTCTAGTTTCGCCTTGCAAGCAGTTGATTGGTACTGAGCGCAAGCGGAAGTATGCTGAGTTCTACAGAAACTATGATGCAGAGAAGGAATGCGGAAAAAGGGCTTGCCCAAAATGTTGAGCTAGATGGCGCTATAGTATTATTTTTATTTACTGTGAATAATGTTATTATAAAGAAAGAAAGAAAGAAAACTAGTTATTAGACACAACACACAAGCATACACAGATATAAAAGACTACTTAGTACCTACCTACTAGATAACACGTAGACAGTATACAAAAATGTACATAAGGTAGGCACTAACACAAGGAAGCATTGGACTGGTACTTGGTAGCCCACTCAGCAAATAGACGAGCGCATGTGTGTAGGTCCAAGGGCTCACAGCATCCGTTTAACAGGATACTACATACGCCATCACGGGAAAATAAACGGATGCTGTGTGAATGAGCCCTAAAAGGTCCTGACTCAGATTGTTGCTCTAACAAAAAAACCTAGGGTTATTTGTGAAAGAGTGGTTTTCAGAACCAGGTAGAGTAGACAGACACGATCTCAGATCCAGCTCAAGTCAGAATATCCTTTGTATGTATGTATCCTTGGTACGTAATGAAATAAAACCAACCGTAGTTCTATAATATTCGCTAAAGATTACTGTGTATTCAATATTGTTTTTCTGTTCAGGACCGAATACGTGGCCGATTACACTTGTTCGAAGGCGCATCAACTAATTACGCAGTCGAGTGCAAGCTTTCCGTCAGGACACACGTGTTTGGCGATATACGCTGGATTATTCCTAATGGTAAGTATATTATTATTAAGTTCATGTAGTCCAAGCAGAATTTCGCCATAGCGGCGCGGCGCGGCGGCAACTACCCGCGTTCGAAGGACATTTTAGTGTCCGTGTGCGTGTAAACACAGGTGCAGTGTGGTCTTAGAAGTTATAAAAGTGAAAGGTATTTTTATACGAAAAGCTGATAACTATACTCGGATCTAGAATTCAAGATATTTTATGTCAGTTAAGAATTTACGCCTTTTTATAATAATTGAAGAAGAGCTTGTATAAAACATTCCTATTACTTATTCTTATCTTGTTTCATTCCAGTACTACCTCCACCAGCGAGCAAAACCCTCGAACGCTGTCATCATAGCACAAATATCATTTTCAATAGCAGCTGTCTACTGTGGGGTATCCCGCATGTTGGACCACAGACACCACTGGTGGGACGTACTAGCGGGCGGCGTACTGGCCTTGCCTCTGTTTGTTTACACTGTGAGTTGATACTGACTTGATAGTTATAGTTACTAATTGCAAAGAGTACAATCTCACTAGTAGCTGCCTACGGCGAGGTATTCCGCATGTTGGAACACAGGCACCACTGGTGGGACGTGCTGGCAAGCGGCGTACTGGCCTTGCCTCTGTTTGTTTACAGTGTGAGTTGATACTGACTTGATAGTTATAGTTACTAATTGCAAAGAGTACAATCTCACTAGTAGCTGCCTACGGCGAGGTATTCCGCATGTTGGAACACAGACACCACTGGTGGGACGTGCTGGCAAGCGGTGTACTGGCCTTGCCTCTGTTTGTTTACACTGTGAGTTGATACTGACTTGATAGTTATAGTTACCTCTTGCACAGAGTACAATCTCACTAGTAGCTACCTACGGCGAGGTATTCCGCATGTTGGACCACAGACACAACTGGTGGGATATGTTGGCAGGCGGCGTACTGACCTTACCCCTGTTTGTTCACACTGTGAGTTGATAGTGAAAATATTATAGTACCTAGGTTTTATTATTTGGGTTAACAAACAATGATTCTTTATCCAGCATTATTTATTTATCTACTTTAACAACTATTTCTCCTTGCTGCAGATAATCCTGTGCAATAACTTCGCTCCGCCTAGCGAAGACAAAGTACTAACCAGTATTGAAACTGACAGCAACGGTACCACTGCACCTCTAGTAGACACCAAAAAAACGTAGCTAAGTGATATTACTACTAGATATTTTTAAGCCTTTGCGTTTTATTGACAATGAAAATATCAATCAAATAATATAAACAAATTAAACTAGTAGGTATTTACAATTGAAACAATTGAGCTAACTGCAGACTGTTGCAAACAATCTACAGATAGCTCAACTGGTCCATATCGATACCAGTCAGAAGCGTGCCCAAGCCGCTGGCTGCATTGCCTCGCTGTATGGCAATGCTAATGCGCTGCGCCAGATACCAGCTCTCGTAATTATATACATTCCTTTTGAATCACTCTATCTATAAAAAAACCGCCCGGTAAATGAGACGTTCACACGGGTGTTTCACGGGTACATATAAGTATTATTTATTAGTCAGTTCTTAAACTGCTATGACACAATGTGACTCGTCACTTTGTGTAGGATTGTCTTAAGGCGGTTCACAGATGCAAACTAGCGCCGCCAACAAATAAATTTTTAAAATACCTTGGCCCGTTTGCGACACCTATTTCATATAACCTTTTTTTAATGCCTCTGTAATAGTTTTATTTTGTATAGCTTGGGCCACCAAACTCGGTTTTCTCATCTCTTCCTAAGCTATACAGAATAAAACTATTACAGAAGCTGATTTGGGTCAGGGAAGCCCATAATTGCAGTGTAATGTGTCTATGAGAAATAAATTAATGAAACTTACATACATACTTACTGTAACATATTTAGTATATTTTTGAAATATCCATACTGTAACATATTTAGTATATTTTTGAAATATCCATATAAAACACATTACGGTATATTTATACACACAATTTTTTTATACACTATAATAGATTTTTGCGTTTGTACTTTCGGAAATTAGCTAATAAGAATTTGGGGTTAGTTTTATTGTTCGTATGAATGCTAGTTGTGTTCTAATAATTTATTTATGTAAATTATCCATATTTTACATATTACTATACATATTTACTTATACGATTAAATGATTATTTAAGTTTAAGTGTGAATTCTTCTCTTCGCTAGTCATTTTCATCTGTTAAATTGTAATACCTACCTATTTATTTGTCATAAAGTGATAATACAAACATTCCTGTAATATTATCCTAGCTATTGAACACGTCAGTATTTATTTTATGAAATTATTGATTCATCACATACAAAAAATGTATTATTTATTAAAATAAGCATAAATCATTATAGGTGCTTATGAAATTAAATTAAAATATGAAAGTCATGAAGAATAATACGACATCGTAGCGGTCGCAGGGAGTCGATGGATGGAGGCGGCTCAGGACCGCTGTTTGTGGCGTCGTGCGGGGGAGGCCTGTGTCCAGCAGTGGACGTGTATGGGCTGATGATGATGATGATGATGATACAGGTACATATACAGGTATAGGCAGGGACTCTTTTCGGTACCGTTGTAACGGTTAATCAGCGCAAACGGATTTCGGTATAGGTTAATTTAACGAAAAACTTTCTACAGTTCTATAACCGGTTTTGTATTTCGGTACAGAAATTGGAAGAGCGCGTTGCGGGTTGTGAGGCGCGCGGGGCAAGGCCAGTAGTGTGCGAAAAAGAGCCACGAGCGCCGCACGCCGGGTCGACCCGCCCGCGGCGGCGGGCGGCTATAGAAATTATAATAATGCTTGTACCGTAATGTGAACCGGTACCATTACCGCAAACTTTCTGGCGGTGCAAGCGCGACGGTATCGTTTAAAATTTCTAAAACTGTTAAACCTCATACAGAAATTTGAGTGTAGCCGTTATTTAGCGGTACTGAAGTCCCTGGTTATTGGTAATACTTTACTACAGGCATATAAGTAGACAAGAACATACGTAGAGCGAAAACTACTGCCCCGGACCGGCTCAAGGTACGACAAAATACTCAGTCTATCTCAATCGGTGCAGATCATATTGGGGTGCAGTGGATAGTTGCCTTCATTTGTGTTATTGTGGGGCACTATGAACCTACGGTACATATGTTTTCAAAATAATACAAGAATTCATATTATTTTTACTATTTTATTAATTTTTGAAAGCCTAACTACTAAATGTCTTGAGTTAAGTCTTCTCGTTGGGTGGATAGGTGATACTATTTTAGGTATATATAGGAGATACTATAAACGATTTTTTTTAGCTCATTCCTTATTACACTTTTATTTATTCACTTATCAACATTATATGGCACGCTTACTCTAGTAAGCAAGATCAGATAAATCCCATTTTAAATTATGAGCGAGTGGAGCGAGCCGGCATATAGTTTACGTTTTTATCAGATGTTTGGGAAAAGTAAGCAAGAATTCCTATGGAAAAAGAAAATAACAGTGAGCGAAGCTAGTCCTGAAAATCTTAATGACTTTACGGAGGTAGATTTAAACCTATGAATATAAATAACGGCAAGCAGAGCGATCCACCCGCGGGGCCGCGGCGTAAGAATATCGATCCCACCAACTCAGCCCTAACTACGACTAAGAGCACCTACCAGAGGAAGGGCAGCAGCTTCCTTCTGAGAATTTTCAAAACCTACACTGCGATCACCAATCCGCCTGCCAAGCATGGTGATTATGGCAAAACCACTCCTACATGACAGATACAAACAGAAAACGGCCCCCAGTCCCCGGCAGCTCTGCTATTCTTAGTCACGGTAGCGGCATGGTAACGGCGGGACAGGGGAGTGCTAGGAATCTCCGGCAGAGAATGTGCTAAAATCTAAATACCGAAGACCTTTGCACCTAGTAACATACAAGTTCTACACAAGTTGCATTGGGATATCATAGGGTTTTCAGTATTCCAAAGAGAGGGAGAGGACACAATCATCCTTAATTCCGGCAACTTGTTCTATTACCGGGAGGGCGACCAGATGTCCCAACACGGTATCACGTCTCTCGTCAACAACATTGTAAAGATCTCGAACAGGGTGGTGCGTACCTTATACTCAGAATCACCAACCGGTATTCGCTAAAGGTCCTACAGGTCCCGCACTCGGGACGCCCTGACAATGGAGGTCATGTATAACGACATTTCACAGGTCATGCATGCGTCGAAAACATACTACACAGTTGTTATGGGTGGTTTTAATGCACGGCTAAGCAAGAACAGCGGTAACAAACTGAGAGTGGGCCAGTTTGGGCTTGGACAGCAAATCCAAAGGAGACAGCGATTGGCTGACTTCATGGAGAAGCCCTTCGCGATGAACTCTTTTTTTCAAGAAGCGGTCGTCCAGGAAATTGAAGTGGCTGCACCCCAGCCGCAATTAACGTGAGATAGACTTTATCATGACGACCCACAAGTACATATTCAATTACGTCTCTGTGATAAACAGGGTGAAAGCCGGCATCGATCACCACATGGTAAGAGCGACATTGAATATCAATGTTAAGCTAGAATGGTTCCGTCTGATAGTTTAAGTTACGCTCAAATCCTGTCCAAAAACATAATCCCGAAAGATTTCAGTTGGAGCTACAAAACCGCTTTGAATGCCTCGCGGATTGCGCAACAGTGGACGAGCTGAATAAAGGGCTGGTAGAAACTGTCCATGCGGGCGGATCGGAGTTCTTTAGGACCCGCCGCAGAAATAAAACACAGAGACTCTCGGGGGTCACACTTTGCAGTTAATCGCAGAGAGAAGCGAAATGAAGCTGCAGTCTTCGGCAGATATGTCAAGATACGGCGTGCTCAACAGACAGATCTCGAAGTTCATACGACCCGATTTGCGCTCATACAATACTAACAGTATTGTTCGTCTAATAAGGACGGTTCTCGAACAGCTTAAAAATAACAAGGCACCGGGGGATGACGGAATCACGCTAGAACTTCTGCAAGCGGGTGTACTTAAAGTCCTTCACAAGCTGTTCAACTCCGTCAAGTCGTGAGGGACAAACGCCAGAGGCGTTGAACACGAGCGTGGTGGTACTGTTCCTTAAGAAGGGTGACAAAAGCCATTCTTAGGAACTATAGGACCTATGGTATAGGCTCATCTCAGAGCCACGTTTATAAGCTCTCACTGACTGTTTCACGTGTGGAATTGCTCCATGTTAATTTTTTAGGGTTCCGTATCTAAAAAAGAAAAACGGTACCCTTATAGGATCACTTTCTTGTCCGTCTGTCCTTCTGTCAACGCTCTTTTCTCAGAAACGCGTGGAGCTATCGAGTTGAAATTAACATCCAAAAAGTAGTCAAGTCCGTAACCTCTTGGAGCCGTGATATAAATCAAACTTCTAAGTCAACGCAATCAAAAGTTACAGCCCAATTTTTTATATTTGTATGTGAAGCACACAAAACCTATAGGGTACCCTATAGGTCTCGTTGACTAGAATCATAAAATTTGGCAAGAAGCAAGGTCTTATAGCACAACACAACTAACGAAAAAAACAGAAAACCGTGAATTTGTTGATTAATCACTTAAAAAATATATTTGAATCTCACCATAGACCGAAATCCTTATAGGGTACTTCCCGTTGACTTAGAATCATGAAATTCGGCAAGAAGCAAGGCCATATACTCTCGTCTTATAATTACGGAAGCCTCGGTGCGCGAGTCCAACTCGCACTTTATGTTTTTATTTCAAAATAGTCAATAAGACTATTTTGAAATACTTAGGCAATACAATACCTACCCACCAAGCCGCAGCGTCTAAATGTTAGATAGGTACTTATTTCATCAGCCTGGACCTCACGACACAGGCTCGGCCTAGTGTGAGATCCATAGATAAAATCAGTCTCAAAGCCCTCAGCAATGATATTTTGTTAGTTTATATTAGGCCACAATAAAATTTATGTACCTATCCTAAAATAGACATACTTATAATGTTAACTATACCATACTATATAATCTGTTACTATACCTAACTACTAAGTGCCTCTTAAACTGTAACATTCTTTGATGTAAATAAATATTTTTTTATTTTTTTATGTTTATTCTATGAGAACCTTACCTGCCTTATTCATTCTGCCCAACTCTTGAATGAGTTGGTTAATCGAATTATCGAAAGAACCAACTCAATAGCGTTAAAAGAGTACGCGAGTCTATTATGCTCATCTGTTTTTAGCATGCCGTAACAACCTGTTTATAAAAGTAAGTACCTATATCATCATAACATAAATAATATGACACAGTCAGTTATTATTATTTGATACTTTATTGCACATAATTAACAAAAGTATAAAATGGCAAAGATTACGTTAAAAAAAAATCAATACAAGATGATAATAATAAACAGATAATAACGCTTATGATTGATAAAGTTGAATAAACAAGTGACGATGCACCGCCATGCATTGGTGCTATCGGATGACGATAGTACTTCTCGTAGATAGTATCCCAGAAGGCCGCCCTGTCCTCTAGAATGAGTGTCTCACTCAAAGAGAAGTTGTTCCGGATTGCCATCTGTGGAGTTCTGATACCGCTAACGGGTGGCCATTCTGGCAGGGAAGAATCCTCAGGAACTGGTCTCCTAAAAGATGAATCAGTGGTTAGTTTAGGGAACAATGCACGCAAAACTGTCACAGAGACAAAAAAAACACAGTGCTTTGTACGAAAACAGGAAAAAAAACGGTTCGACAAGTTAGCAGGTCCGCCATAGAATTTTGTGGTTTATACTATGACAGTTTCTTTTTAAATATTTGCACAAGTACGAAACCCTCACGAAAATACGAAGAAGGCTTACAAAATATGCACTTAGACAAGTCAAATTTTATCTATAAAATAGTTATTATTATCAAATAAGAAATAAGGTGTTATTGATATTCTGTTCACTTCAATTTTTTTGTCAACTAGTGGAAGAAGTTCAAAAGAAAGATGCGTGTCAATAGCAGGAACAAAAATTTTAAAAATTAAATATCCCCTACACTATATTATGAAATACTCCACAAGGTATCATCAAACTACCAGAATCTATAACTCCATATCGCCTCTAGATATCAAAGAACTTATAGGTACATCAGAGAAATTATGAATATACCTTTTAAATTGTCCTAGGTATTTATTTTATTTGTTGCTTTATTTCCTAGTTGACATTAATATTCAGTTTGTCATTTTTAATATCTAACAGCGTGGTCTAAAAATGCGCGACTGCGAATTATCTGACTATTCGAATGTTCGACAACTACTAATTTCCTTATTCGACTTAAAAATTAGTAATATACTAATCTTCAAAGTCGAATGACAACTACTAATTAGTAATTACTAATGCCTCTACTAATGGGTCATTCATGGCTCCGAGTCGACTTTGTTAGTCGAACGATCATAATCCAACCAATCCACGTCGAATAACGAATGAAATGAAGACGTGACTCAGGCAGTCGACGCATGGAACGACGCGCTGTTACCTACTAACCAAATTAGTTACTAATTTGCTCTAGTCAGTCGAGAATCGTTCGAATGATTTGTCAAGTCGAATAATTCGAATGAAATCATTCACAGTTGCGCATCTTTAGCGAGGCCCCATTAGTGCGTTGCGCTCAGGTTGCGCTACGTTGCGTCGCGTCGTAGCAACGGAACAACGCATTGTATGCCACACCTGCGTTGCGTTAACGCTGCGACAACGCAACGCAAGAGGGCATGCACGCCGTCGGTCGCAGCTGCGTCTGCGTTAAGCCTTCGCACAAATCTCTTTCCGCTGTCGCAGCGGAGCTCCGACGACGCAGCGCATCACCCTCCCTCCCGCTTCGTCTCTTGTCCGTCGATCCGTTGAAACGTCGCGCGCGACGACGCATCGGTCTAATCGCACTAATAGCCCGGCTAAACGCTCAAACATTTTGTGCAACCATGCATGCACAAACACAGTTTGCGCAATCAAGATGGAGCGTGTGGCCGGGTTCAAACCAGTTTGCGCAAGCAAGGTGGAGCGTGTGGCCGGACTCATCTTGCTTGAGCAAACTGGTTTGTGCAATCATGCATGCACAAAATGTTTGAGCGTGTAGCCGGGATATAATGGGGCCTGGCTTTAAGTTGACATTGTATCCATTTCATAGATTTTTCCCCTACGGAACGTAGGCTGCTTGATCTTAGAATTTTTTAATATGCGATTACTTAGTGTTTTCTATTTGATTTGTCTCTAAATTTACTTGTTTGTCTGTTGTTTGTCCAGTTAGTTTATTTGTGTACTTACTTACTCAGGAGTTTTAGATTTAAGTTTTCCACACACAATTTATTTTGTTTTACATGGAATAGATAGATGAATTTTTTTTTTTTCGAAAGAATTTTAATACTGTTGACCGCAGATGGCCATGACAGCGTTACCGGGCTTTTGGCGGGCGCAGAGGGCGCCTCGCCGGTAAAGTTAGGTTGGGGCGACACGCACAAGGGCCACCACTTAGGTGCGAGCCTCGGCTTGGGCTGTCGCCAGATGCTACAAGAGGGTAATGGAGGTTTCGCCTAGGTGCACGAATGCACCTAAGGGCGGAAGCGGGGAATTCTTTGACCCCGCATCCGGCGGGGTCGGTTTTTGGTCGGTTGTGTAGTGTGCGGAAGCGAATTGGTTGCTGTCACCTCCGGGTTAGCGGCGGTGATTAGGTCAACGGGGTCACCTAGAACGTGTCTCGGTCTACGGAGGAGAGAACTCGTGGGAGGGTCGTCAATGGGATAATCGGGCATGGTGGATTTAAGGGTACTGAAATGTTCCGAGGCCTTTTCATAATGACGCTGTGAGGCAGCCTTTATGAAGTGGGCAACGGACTCGAGATTGAGTTCGCGATGGAGATCTTTATTGCGCATGTAAAACGGACAGCCCGTGACTTTGCGCAGAAATCGGTTTTGGACAACCTGGAGGTGGCGAACATTGGCCGAGTGGCCAAATACCACAGAGGAGTACGTCATGACAGGACGTATGACCGATTTGATAGATGAAATGAAAGTTATCTGTGCAATAAAAAGTGCCTCTGCGGCCCGAAGCATAATAATAAATAGTGCAACTCCAGTAGGTACCTATAGAGTTATTTAGGGCTTTCACAATGGCTATTATAATCTTGACGTCAAGCTGGCAGCCCCGCTGATTCAGATGAAACCGTAGCGAGATTTGAACCATAAACAATTAACAATTATCTGTGCCGTACGGTATCAAACTGTGCTGCAAAGCTCAGAAATAGTACCAACTCTTGTGGCTTATGTATGAAATATTTGGCTCTAAAGATCGATAAAAAAATCTAAGTTATGCCTTACCCAGACTCTACAAAGTTTATCCACATTTCACGTAACGTTTCCTGCATTTGCAGATATTCTGTCGTGAAGTTTAACAGTGCTCTTGCATCTTCTATAACATGTCTTTGCCCACAGTGCGCCACACCTCTAACATTTGTGTTAGGAATAAAAGGCGTATTTTCATCCACAAATCCGTATTCGTATAAATAAACCGTATCATTCCTTGCACCTCTGCGTACACCCAATCCAGCTATCATAGAGTACACGAAAATTATATCTGTGTAGTAATTGATATATCCCATAATAAGTTCTTCGTCTATAGTATCCCCGAAATAAAACTCTCGCACAGCATTTGCAATCTCTTCTCTCTCCTCTTCAGTTTCGAACTGAAGATCGCCTGGTAAATGATGTGAGAAGTTTTTAAACATTTCGTTAATGAAGTTTCCAATATCATGCTCGTGAAATTCAACATGAAATAAGCCCTCGTGCTCTGTGTATCCATACAACAACGGTGTTTCTGTAGACCGTCCCTTGCTTAGTAAACTCCAGGGACTCTCTTGTAGGAATATTTCTTCTCCTGTGCCTGTATCACGCTCCACACACGGCGTAAAATAAGCTGCCGTAGTATCTGATAACATGGCTTTATGATCGAAGTTCAAAACTTCATTCGGAGTAGTCTTATAAAATCTCTCTAAAGCTTCAATATCATCAGCGTCTGTAAAATTCAATAATTTGGCGAATGTTTTCGCATTCTCTATTGGATTCATATTTGCTCCTACTTGACCAATGACTGATCCACTTTCGGCTATAGCTTTGTTAAAAAGTCCTCTTGCCATTGGCGAAATCATTAAAAAGTCGACGGAGCCTCCACCAGCGCTGCAGCCATGAATCGTCACATCGTTAGGGTTTCCACCGAATTTACCAATATTTTTCTTCACCCAGCGCAGAAGTGCCACCTGATCTTTCAACCCTGCATTACCAGGGACATCTGGTGTTCCGAGACATAGAAACCCTTGAATTCCAAGTCGATAATTGAACGTCACAACTATAAGTCTCTTCGACTTTACCAAACTGGTGTATTGGTTGCTGGAACCAACGCCGAAACAGTATGCTCCACCATGTATAGAAACCATGACCGGTAGACCCTCTGGTGGATTGGTGTCTGTGTCGGGAACAATAATATTTGCTACCAGGCAGTCATCTTGTGATCCTGGTAAGGCTTGTGTGCAGGCAATACCTCGGTATGTAGCGTCAAAAGTTTCGCTCCACACTGGAGGTGGAAGAGGGCCCTGGAAAGATTTTTGAGTCTCTAAACATAAATCATTTTTATTTAAGAAATTTATTATACCTTCCTACCTACTACGTAACGACGCTATGATGGCTCCTCCTTTGTCTAGCATGACCCTTATGTTCTGATAAGATGATAAGTGTAGCCCAAAAATAGACTAACATTTTTATTCCTTCGAATAGATGTATTAGGTACCTAATCCTAAGGAACTGCCATCATGGAGTTTTAAATTTTCGACTCAATAATGACACCGTTTTGGGAATTATCCGCTTAACCGTCAAATCAATCTCTAAATTATATTAAGAAAGAACGGTCATATGAATTTATGGGATAAGGGATAACCTACCTATAAGAGGAGATGTACAAATTTATAATTCTATAAAGTGGATTTGTAGATAACAAAGACCGATCATAATAATAAACAGAAAGTTTACATAAACAGATATGCGTATATCCTAATATCTCATCTTTATGTACCTTGAACTTATTGGTTCCATTGGGTGCTGTCGCGTAAGGTACATCAAGAAAACTGTAGAACTCCCCACTAAGATCTCTGTATCCCCTTACATTACCCTGGTCGGCTAGTTCCACCTCCCAGGTCGTTTGACCCCAAACACCCGCTATACAAAACAGAAACACACCGAACATGACAAGATTGTGGAAATATGTAAAAGTGTATCAATGCATTTACTTTTATATCAATTGGACACATCTCGATAAGATTATTTCATGATAATCTCTGGAATACTAATATATACATACATATGTAAGTAAGTGGGGAGAATCGGATAATAATGAGTTCCTATGAGAACACATTCATTTCCTAGAGAGTCTGAAACTTAGCTTTGGCTAGAGTTCAGTTAATATTTTTCGGGAGTAAAGTGGTAGTTAATAAGTCTGAATTTTAGAACAAGTCAATAAGAATCTCAGCTTGTTCTGTGAATGAGATATCCTGAAATGCAGAGGTGAACAGTTTCAGTGAATAACGTCTCCTTGTCTCACCCATTTTTGCAGTGGGATTGGATTTGTCCCTAGGGACGAATTTACATAGTGGCCTTGCTGTACAAATACTTCAACACTTGGATATACCGGTAGTCGATTTGTAACCGCTGGAGAGATTGTAGTCCACAAACGCTAGACATAAAAGCCGCTTCTTCTTACGTTTGATGCAAAACAAGAAACAATCAATTTTTTGAAGTGTTTAATCTTAGCTTAGCTTAAAAATATCTAACATCTTGTAAGACTGTTGTGGCGGCTGGAGGTTTTTTCGGGTTTTGAATAATCACACCCAGTAAGGTCAAAGTTAGTGCACGTATGATGTAAGGTAAGTTGCATTGCAAGTACATACAGTTTCAAGATTCTTATGTCTAACATTCTATGTTTTTTCAACATCCAACTTATTTTTGGTTGGTGAAAGTGAATTCCTGCGGTCGGGTGCGAAGGCGAACGAACGTATGATAGTGTGACTCATCTGTTCACAATGACGTCCGACGTATTAAAGTGCAACAATTGCAATATAGTGATTTGTGAAGTTTTGTCATACAAAACAAAATAGATGTGATGAGCGAGGAATTGATTGTTCAAATTAGTGTGTCGTCGTTCTCGGCTGAAGAAATTAAAGAAGCTTATTGTTTGATTCGCTTACAACAACAAAGCGGAAGATTTCACGCTTGTCTACGCCTGCTTTCTCGATCTATCGAAAGCGTTTGATCTAGTAGCGTATGACAGGTTGTGGCAGAAGCTGTCAAATGATACCAACCTTCCCAGCTCATATCACTCCTCAAACACTGGTATGGCAACCAGAGCAACTTTGTTAGATGGTCGGGGTCGCTATCGGACAGGTTGGAGTGTGGGGTGTGGCAGGGCGGGTTGAGCTCACCCCGACTTTTCAATCTGTACACGGACCGTCTGATTCGTGAGCTCAGCAGCGCTCAAGTCGGCTGCTCTATTGATGGTGTTGTGGTCAATAATATTAGCTACGCCGATGATATGGTGCTGCTGAGCCTATCAATCAGTGCTCTCAGAAAACTGATTGGCATCTGTGAGAGATATGCGGAGGCTCACGGGCTCAAATACAATGCAAGCAAAAGCGAATTAATGGTTTTCAAGTCAGGTTTAAAAACATATAACACCATGCCGCCGGTAGTCCTGAACGGCAGTGAGCTGAAGCGAGTAGCTTGCTTTAAGTATTTGGGCCATTGGTTCACCGAGTCTCTTACGGATGATATGGAGATGGACAGGGAACGCAGGGCATTATCCATTAGAGCGAACATGCTGGCCCGTAGGTTTGCGCGTTGCACCAGGCATGTAAAAACGACGCTCTTCAGAGCTTACTGCCAGTCGTTTTACACGTGCAGCCTTTGGGTCAAGCACACCAAAAAGTATAGGAATGCCCTGCGGATCCAGTACGATAACTCTTTCAGGGTGCTGATGGGGCTGCCGCGCTTCTGCTGCGCATCGGGAATGTTTGCTGACGTACGAGTACACGGATTCGCGGCAATAATGCGCAAAAGATCTGCGTCCCTGACGCGCCGGGTGCGCGATAGCTCCAACAGCTACCTACAGCTTATTGCTGAGAGGCTGGACACTGACTGTATCTTTATGGAGCACTGGACAAGAGCGTATATTGTGCTCTCCTGACCAGTGTTCTATAGGTACTTCATTTTGATATTAATGATGATTTTAATTTTAATTGCATGTAATTTTGACTTTTCATTGTAATTTTAATTAATTAATTTAATTTGTGATTTGGAATTTAATATTGATTTTAATTTTGTAAGTATTTAATTTTATTCATATTTTAAAGACTCGAATATGGACACATAATTTATTTTTGTATTATATTTAATGTTGTCTGAAATAAACGTATTGAATTGAAATTGAATTAATTATTTCTTTGTTTTATACTTAGAACGTTTCATATAAATATATAAAATGTATATTTACTTAGCAGTGTAAAGTGAAATTAAAAGTATAATAACATATTATTGAAATAAACAGATATAATTATTTTGTTACCTAGGAAGGCACTGAACGATTAGCATTATTATAATAAGTAGAACTACTCCTGGGATTTCGCCACCGTCGCGAACGTTATCGTCTATAACTGAAGATGACAATGATGAAGATGAATGATTTCGCCACCGTCGCGAACGTTATCGTCTATAACTGAAGATGACAATGATGAAGATGAATCGTCCGTGTTAATGATGAATTGGTCTAGCCTAGACGAGACTAGAGGTAATTTCACGTCGCTAGTTACAGTAACTATATACATGGCAGGTAACCGAATAACTACATAGTTTGGACTCAAATGTCATGTAGTGATTTTTGCCCGCCATCACTTCGGTCGGCCGCCGGCTAGCCGGAAGGCGCGGCGGGCGGCGGCGCGGCGCGCGGTAGCACCACCGTCACCTGATTGGTCGGTTGAAACGAAAACATGACAGTCCGAGCGCAGCCGATCTGCGTCGTTCGGGTATTGTCGCTACATCTCGTAGATAGAGTATACCTACCTTCTACATACCAATCGTATTTGAATGATCGAGTGCATAGTGCATTGGATGTAATTCAGTTTGGTGACAATTTCTATAAAAAATTTGCATCTTTTCTACGGGTAATTGATTAATGAGTATGTACGTGCTGTGATTTTGATTAAGATACCTATCTACCGCAGTAGGTAGCTTTTTATTTGTTGTGCGTTACAAATGTAGGTGAGTATTGTTCGTCATGTTGTTTTATAAAAATATGTTGCTGTGAAAATAGGTCTTTCTTCTTTTTCTTTATAAAACCTGTCCTTAAAGCTGACCCCACTGGATACTCTTTTTCAAATTTCGTATGGTTTTGTTTGAAATGCCGCTCTATATTATATTTTTTACATTTTACATTCGTGCATAATCATTCGTACATAATCATTAATCACTTACCCGTAGAAAATATGCAACATTTTGGAAGCTATGGTCAAAACGTCGTATGAAATATCTTTACTCTTGGCTAAAAAGAAAAAGCCGTTTTCTGATGGCGAAATTATAAAACAGAGTTTGTAAATTTTTGAGCAGAACTGCAATGATCAAAATGTTAAAGCTATGGCGCAACCAGTAATGAGGCGAGTAGAAGATTTGTAACTAAATGCAGATATTTTTCACTTGCATTGGACGAAACCTGTGATTTAACCGTTATGGCGCAGTTATCTGTATTTGTACGCTGTATTGATGATAATTTTAATATATTTCAAGATTTATTGGACCTTGTCAACTTGAAACTACTACCACAGGAAAGGATATATTCATAACACTCAAAGATTGCGTTGAGGGTAAGAGCCTAAACTGGGATAAATGTAATTCAGTTTGCACTGATGGAGCACCTGCGATGATGGGGAAAACTAATGGCGCTGTGGCTTTGCTGCAAAATCACATCGATCGACAATTATTTTCTCATCACTGTATTATTCATCAAGAATTTTTGTGCGTTAAAGACATGACGTTCGAGGATGTGATTGATCCAGTAGTACGCTGCATTAATTTCATACGTGCCAGAGCACTTAACCGCCGACAATTCAGAATGTTGTTTGAAGAAGAAATAAAAGAATACGGCGAATTACATCTCTATTGCGCTGTTCGCTGGTTATCCAAAAGCGAAATGTTGAAACATTTTTATGATTTGAGGGAGCAGGTACTGGATTTTCTGGAAGAAAAACAAGCATTGCCAGCAGAGGGAGCTCTGCTTAAAAATTCATTATGGCTGTGTGATCTTGCATTTTTAGTTGACATTATGAAGCACCTTAATGTTCTGAACCTTAAATTGTAAGGAAAAGATTGTTCTCTTCCGTCGACCAATGTTAAAGTTTTTGATCAATGGTTTCAAAGCAAAGTTGAACTTGTTTGCAGCAAACTTAAAGATCAATAAAATCGATCATTTTTCCACACTTGCAAGTGTTAAAGAAGGATTAAATATTAAAGACCTTGATAACTTAAAGTACCTTTCAAAAATAAAACGTTTAAAAGAGTCTTTTGAAAACAGATTCCAGGATCTTGAATCTGAAAAATATTCAGCATGAATCCTTTTACAATCAGTTTTACTGACCTGCTTGAATATTCGTCAAACATTCAGCTCGAAGTTACAGATCTTCAAAATCACACTGCCCTTAAACAAATTTTCTACGAAAATGTATCTTCGGAGCAGCTAACAGAAAGTTTTGCAAATTTTTGGAAAAATGTTTCTAGTCAAGATTTTCCAACTTTGCGCGACCTTGCTATGCAAATTTTAAGCAGATTTGGTTCCACCAATGTGTGTGAAATAGTAGTTTATGCAACTGTGCATAATGGAGGGCATTACAACACAAGTGTGGGTTTAAGAAACGAGCCGAAGGCGAGTGTCTTAATAGCATCACACGAGTGCTGTAATGCCTAATTATGTACAGTTGCATACACTACTTTATCTACCCAAATATCATAAGGGCTCTATGATGGGTTCAGGAACCATAGGGAAATGACCAGCATTGTTACCAGTGTAATGCAATAAAAAATAAATTAAACACATACAGAAGCAAATTATTTATTATAGTAATGGTAGTTAACATTGACAGTTGTGCAATGAGATATGGTTAACGGTCCTGGTTGAATTGCATTTGAAATGAGGTCTTGTTTTGACTTTAAGAGCTATGATTAGTAACGATATATAATAGATGACAACTTCCGAAAACGACAATTTCAGAGAACGTCTATTCTAAACTCGTCAATTTCCTAAAATGACAAATTCCGAAAATGAAATATCATTTAATAGTATTTTAATACATTTTCGGAATTTGTCATTTTAGGAAATTGACGAGTTTAGAATAGACGTTCTCTGAAATTGTCGTTTTCGGAAGTTGTCATTTTAGGAAGTTGTCGTTGTCACCCTGAGGGATTACATCGTTGTTATTTTATTTTATACTTGGAAATTTGAAATGTATACCGCAATGTAACAAAGTTGTTACATTGCGTTACACACATACAATTCAAAAGGAATTTACGTTATGTAGCAGTACTATTGCTGCAATAAATACATATTTTATTCAGTAAAACAATGAATTTGTACGTGATTGGTAGAAATACTAGCTAGTATTTTGTCACTGGTATTTGTAACAGATATTTTGAAGTCGCAGTAACGGAAGTCACAGGTATCGGATTTTGCCTAGTATAACCCAAGACTACCATGAACGCTGCAAATAAGAAAACGTTTTACCTCTAAAGAATTGTACTTGCCTACCTAACTACTGAGATAGGTATATGCCTAAAGGTGCTCAAATTGGGGGCAATCTATCTATATACATAAAAATGAACCCCCTTTTCTCCTGTAGGGCTATTCTCTCTTTATCGAAAAGTTACCGTGACACAGAATCAGACACGAATCCGCTCTAAATTAAAATGGTCAGCGATATAAGAAAAACTCCTTTTTCGATAGTTTTATTCCTTGTAGAACGATTATAACGAATATTAAAAACCGCTAAAATATTTGTATTTCGCGCGGACTTGTGTCACATTCCGAGTTACGGAAACTTTTCGATCGAGTTAGGATAATTGTACTGGTCACGCTATAACTTGAGAACAGCTTTACCGATTTCATTCATCTTTTTTCAAATGTTTTCTATTACTTACTACGTAGAACGTTCTTACATAAAAAAAATTGTACAGAAACTTACATAATGACTACCTTTATTATAAACTACTTAATGTAATCTTAGCTCCAGTGTTACATACTCTTTGCTAAGCACGTTTAAAATAACTGCCAGTTGTCAGTTTAAATTGAATGACAGGACAACGTCTGTCGGGTCAGCAAGTTATTATTAATCTACAATTCATGATGAAAGTATCCCAAATTCAATAATCTCTATGTAAATGACGTCGTCTTGATTGCCCTTGGATCAGAGCGATGTGCCGCTAGAAAACAAAATAAACAAAGTACAGGATTAGCTAAAAAGGTATTATTGAGTAGGTAGGTAAAGCGGAAACATGACATGGATTTCTTGTGTTTAGGTATCTTCTATCCTCAAGAGTGATGGCAGTGTTAGGAATTGCGTTGACAAAAATAAATCCTAAGTATATTAATCATTTACCTACACTAATCATAGCTCTTAAACCTATTTCAAAATATCAAAGGCGGATTTCATTAAGATAATTCAAACTGCATATTAGGTGAGGATAGTACTTACAACCAAGGCACTCCGGGTTTTCAAAAAATTATCTGAGCGCCTGGTCGAAGCGACGCGTGCGCGGGTGAATATCTGGCGCAGCGCATTAGCATTGCTATACAGCGGGGCAATGCAGCCAGCGTCTTGGGGATGCTTCCGACTGGTATTGATATGGACCAGTTGAGCTATCTGTAGATTGTTTGCAACAGTCTGCAGTTAGCTCAATTGTAAATACTAGTTTAATTTGTTTATATTATTTGATTGTTATTTTCTGTGTCAATAGAGTATTAAAAGTTGTCTTACAACTATACATAGGTAGGGCAATCGCCCGTGCGCAGTGGGTAAGTGAGTAGGTACACTGTATGTACGGTACTATGTATATAATTTCTCCCGAACGAGGTGCGAGGAGTGGTTCGTTTGGGTGGACATGGACGCTGGAGTGGCAAACTTTAATAGTTGCGATATGATATGACATTGCGCGGCGTGACTTTTTATTCAATTCGTATCCATAATTAACTACATTTCTTAGTTTCATTGGTATTTTTTGGCATTTTGGAAACTCGTGTCGCGTTCATGTTTTCGATCCTGTAATGGTAAGTCATATTTTGCTTGATAATAACCGTAGAATTTATCAGACGAGACAGTTCCAGCGTACTGGTGAATCACACTTGGAAATTATTTTTTATACAGTAGGTACCTAGTAGGCTACTATTGCTATAAAAATACGTAATCTACATAGGGTAGGTAAAAAATATAGAGTAAAATATGCAACAATTCTCTTTCATTTATTTGGTTTGATAATTTTACTAGTAATTATCTAGGTAACTAATCCTTCCTACCCGTCCTTCAGTATTGTTGTTTAGTGTGTGCGTGACCTGTGTGCGCATTGCGAGCGCGCTGCCCCTGGCTGCGTGTGCGTGTCTGCGGGTGGCGGGCGCGGAGAAGCGGGGGCAAAATTGAAATCTGAGCTGACTTACCATACGCTCTTAACATTGATATTCAATGACGCTCTTACCATACGGTGATCGCTGCCGGTTTTCACCCTGTTGATCACAGAGACCTCATTGAATATGTGCCTGTGGGTTGTCATGATAAAGTCTATCTCTTGGTAATAATAATAAATAATAGTCGTTTGTTTTTTTACAAAGGTTATTTTTGTTGGTCTTTGAAACTATTTTTAATCAAATTGTTCTTAGTGACCTCTATTGAGTTAAAACTAAGTGTTACTTGATACGGTATAATCTGACTGAATCTGTGATTGAGATAAATATGATTGATCTTGAAAAAATATACTAACTAGTAAACCTACCCAAGTGTGACCGCTAGAATTGGATGAATCTTCTACTCGTATACTAACGAGTAGAACATTGAAAAATATTAGACCTTTTTGTTTTTTATATAGTTCCCTTTTACTGATAAAAACTACGAATCAATTATTTTAGTAAAAACTTGGGGTTGGGTGGTTACATGAGTTAAGGATTTTGGTGTGGAGTTAAATCTAAGGAAAAAAAAGTGACTGAACTCCTGTTCCCATGGTTAGGTGGGAAGGCTTGTAGTTCGGTAGGTGGTTTGGCAGGGGTAGTTTTTATCCTTAAAAGTGAAAAAAACACGTGTCTAATATTTTTCAATATTCTACTCGTATACCAAGATTCATCCGATTCGGGTGGTCACACTTGGGTAGGTTTACTTGTAAGCTAAATTACCCTTGTTAAAAATGAAGACTGAATTAATAATAGGATCTTCCAGAAAATATATTCACCAAAATAATATTATGTTTTGTATAATTGTTTGTGAGTTTTACTGGAACGGGTTTACATACTATACGCGTTCACTTTCCCCATGATGTGCACGGTTACGCGCAATATGGGCCAAGTCAACGCATTTCGTTTTTTTCTCTTTATTTGTTTGTTGCAAAAAGAATTACTTCTTTATTCAAATTTATATTTCTATTTATAAACTAACTAGCTGAACCGGCAAAGGACCCACTGAGGTTTGAAGATTATTACAGTTACTAATATCACTATTAAAAAATGGGGATTGATATTAGAAAGGTGAAAAAAAAGGGTTAAGTATATTTTACGCAAAATCAGAAAAAAAAATTAAAAAAATTGGTATCCGCTCCCTTATCACTTAGGGGTATAAAAATAGTTAACAACCTATGCTCAGGTGAAATTTCATAAAAATCGGTCTAGCCGTTTCGAAGGAGTTTGGTTACAGACACTAGGACACGAGATTATTATAATATAAAAATCTCGTGTCCCACTGTTTGTAAAGATATATAAAATATATATAAAGATAAAAATGCCCTTTTCAAAGATAAAGTTTTTATTTCTTTAGATTTATCATAAGAAAGACAAAATTGCGCACAGTTGCCCCAAATGACTCTATTGACCGCAGAAATGATGAATTCGTTTGAATCAAGCGTTTATCGATAAGCCAATGCAACAATCTGATTTGAAGAATGAATTGATAGATAAAATTTTGTTTATTGATAAGCCGATGCGAAAATTTGATTGAAAGAATAACTTACTAAATATTTTTTATTGATAAGCAAATGCGATAATCTGATTAGAAAGATGACTTACTAAAATACCATAGCGATGTACGAACTGTGCTACTGTGCTATTGTATGAACATACAAAAATAGCACACCCAAAAGTAGGTGAACGGGACATCACGGTACTGAGTACCTACTGAAAAATCAGCGTCCATAGAGTTATACATAAACAAAGAATTTAGATAGGTATACAGATTCAAGATAGTTTATTGCGTTCATGTCGTACATAGTTTTCCTAAAATATTCGCTAGGCTAAACCAACGATTGCTATCTTTTTCTATTCTTAAAATTCTGCTAAACTGTCTCTTGCTATAATAGGTACCTCAAGCATAGAGGTAAGATAGGACAAATGCACAGAGTAGACAGGCAAACCTCATTGACAACAAATAAGCATGGCTCTAGGAGACGTAATGTCAGTTTACTAAAGTTATCGATCGAGTTGGCAGGTAACTAGCTGCAAGCGTATGCAAACTAGATACCTATTATGAATAGATAATGTTTTTAAAAAATATAATAGACTGTACTAATTATTCTAGGAATCTTGAGCTCCGACGAAGGCTGCTTACTGCTGCTGGCTATTCCCACTGCTTGGCTGCTAATTCCCTGGTTGACTCATCCGCTGGTTGTCAAAACCCCGCTTGGGTGTTCGGTCTGGCTGTAACCGCTCCCTCCTGAACGTATTGCGTGATCATGTGCCTTTGTTGAACTGAGCACCCCTGCCACCAATTTTGGTCCCTGGAACTCTGCTTCCTGATTGGGCACTAAATGCTGCAACGCCGGTAATGTGATCCGGGTCGAAGGCTAAAATGTTTTATCACGCCGCCGCTTGTTCAGTGCCCCTTGCTTCTCGGTCGTCCCTTTGGACTCCAAGCTAAGTAGGATAAGCTTTCTTCAAAAATGAAACTAGTTCAATCACATTTCACCATATCAGCCCATACACGTCCACTGCTCGATATAAGCCTCCCCCATACGACGACGCCACAAATAGCGGTCTTGAGCTGCCTCCATCCATCGACTCCCTGTGACCACTACGATGTCGTCGGTCTTACGAGTGGATCGTCTCCCAACACTCCGCTTCGCGTTGCATCGTGGCCGTAGCTCGAGGCATGGTGTAGTGTCATACAACTTGGGGTACTTACACCTTCAACATCACTTTCATGTAAGGTCACTATGATCCAATCCAAAACCTAAAATAAGATTATGTCACGATAATACCTATCTCTGGACATTGTAAATTATAATTACCTACCAGATTTAAAGTTTGAATGTTGTAAATGCAAACACTCTGTTTCACCAGTCTCCGATCAAAATTTTCCAATGTCTCCGAGAAAGAAAATTTGTCAGTGGTCGATAATATTAAAAGGAACGACGAAAGGTACTGATGATGCGCACCATGACACTTTGCCCGTGGATGTAGCAGGTTAGTTAACGTATTTGTATAACATACATAAAAAAAAAAAAATGGTGCAATACCATGGGAGACCATCCACTCGATGGACCGACGACATCGTAGCGGTCGCAGGGAGTCGATGGATGGAGGCGGCTCACCGCTATTTGTGGCCTCGTATGGGTGAGGCCTATGTCCAGCTGTGGACGTGTATGGGCTGATATGATGATAACTTTCATACAATCATACGATTCATACGATCGATCAATATTTGTTTTATTTATTAAACATCGATTATCATCATTATCATCATTATCTAATTGAATAATCCTTACTTTAATATTATAAATGCGAAAGTAACTCTGTCTGTCACTCTGTCTGAGTGTCACGTTTTCACGCCAAAACTACTGAATCGATTTAGATGAAATTTGGTACATAGATACTTTAGAGCCTAAGAAAGGACATAGGCTACTTTTTAATGCGAAAAAGGGTTCTAAGGGGTTGAAAGAGGGGTTTTCAACCCCTTGGTTGTGTATAGAAGTATCGTTAATTAGATATAAATAAAAATGTCATTTAAACTTTACAAATTTTACCCTCAAGGGGGTAAAATATCAAAGGGAATAGGGTATGAAAGTTTGTATGAAAATCACACCGTCACTATTCCACGCGGACGACGTCGCGGGCACAGCTAGTATATATTAATTAGATATCATCAATTAGATATTAATTAGTTATTGATGATAATCGATTTACCTTTATTGAATCATAGCAATTATTATAATAACGTTAGAGCTCATTCTAATGTTTGAGCGCTTGACTTTCGAGTTGTCAAATATGAATAAGTCTAATCAAACACTGCCAAGTTTGACACAGTCAACATAAAACAGTAGTCAAAGCCTCTGTATTATGTAGATTTATAAAAACCATTAATATCAAATTGTTCTTATGTCTATTCGATCAATTCGATGTTAGCATACTCAGATAAAGGCCGATTACAGTACCGAGAGAAATATTATTGTTATTATGTTTGTTTGCTGAAATATAATAATAATAGCGAAGAGCTTCGATCAACATCTAAAGAGACTCTGGCTAGGAAGTTGGATCAAGGGTCAGATTCAAAAGGCGGTACTCCTGATCTCCTGAATGATGCCTGAAATAAATGATATATAATATATTATTAATTATATTTTTTTCTTAACGTTTTCTTTGATGTAATGGAACGTCGATGGTATTCTGTTGTTACTTTACTGTGGTGCCTTATTAGATGCTATAGAAATGAAGTAGGTACATATAATGCGGCTTTACGATAATTCAACTAAATCACAACAAACTGATTTAGAAGACGGGCCAGAACACTTGATCAAAATGAAATTACAAACATTTGCAATAGTTCTATCAGAGATTTTAAATTGGTGTTCCGCAAGGGACGATGTTGGGACCCAGTTTGTTTC
Organism: Eupithecia insigniata; assembly: GCA_947859395.1. NCBI lineage: Eukaryota > Metazoa > Arthropoda > Insecta > Lepidoptera > Geometridae > Eupithecia > Eupithecia insigniata. The sequence continues at coordinate 3,606,230 of OX402009.1, read as the reverse complement.
TAATTACATTCTGAACGAACAGAAGCCTACAAGTGTAGTTTTGAGCTATTTGTGCTGGAGTAAAAGTAAGTACCTATCTAAACAAATCAGTGTACACAGAAAGCTCATCATAGTAAGGTTTATTATAATGAATTTTAAACTATCTTAAGGATCGCATTGAATGGGTTATTAATTTGATCTCCAACTCCAAACTACATTGTATAGACGGACCGCTTTGTAAGCTCAGAGTTTTGACCAAGTTGATCCTCTTAAATTTGAAAACCCAGTAAGTAATTATTATTCATCCATTAACAACACCAAAAGAGACTTTTCTTAAAACGTTCACCCATCGTTTCAGTATTCACGGCTCTCTTCTACTTGTCATCCATCTTCGTTCGGAAAATGCAACAGTCTTCATTTGGTTTCCGTTCAACTCGTTGAAATTAGTGGAATAGGGTGTCTAAGTGAACGACACTACTGGTAATGCGGCTGGTAGTGTCCTTGCCTAATGGTTCTCATTATGGTATAAGAAAACAAATTATGCTCTTCCGAGACACGATGGTCATGTGGGTGACTCTTGTGACGTCATCATCGCCATCGGTGAATGAGACGACGAATATGTTTCCTGGTGATACCAGTAGCGTAAAATCCTAACTCCCCGAGCTCCTGTATGAATCTGATAAAATGTATAGATTATAATTTTTTTATTGAGTTTTCAATTGACCTTTATTACATTTGTTTCACAACTTTCACATTTTGTTGAAATAAAATGGCAACTGGTCAGTGACGTCACAAGAGCCACTCCCGAAGACCTTATTTTCTTGGATCATGGTTCTCATCATCTAGCTCTAAATAGTACAGTGACGATCATCGACAGGTAACCCTGTTAAGTTTGAAATCAATTTCTATTGATAAAGAATTATTTTCAAAGTTATTAACCTTTTTATCTTCCACTAGTGGATTCAAAATTAAAGTGAAGAGAAGATCAATAACACCTTATTTTTTATTTTAATTACAATATGTCGCTTTTTTGCGACAAGGATGTCATAACTCAAAAAATATGATTTTTGAGTTAAGTATACAGCTAAGTTTAAAAAAAACTAGTTTTTATTTTAATATCGTCAATTCCTGAAAGTAACTAGGCAAGAGAGTACCTAAGAGAGAGAGACAGAATATGTGACGTTATACCATTAAACCTTTTTTGTTGATTGTTCGTTACAATACAACAATGTCATATTGATACGAGAATAGTAGATTAAGTAATGTTACTTCGTACAATAGCTCACGAAAGGATGCTTCCATTAAAACCGTAATATTTTGAGCTACGTAAGTTACATTTGAAAATGTTATGTTCATTTTTGAAGTTTATTACTAAATTATCAAGACGCTATTTGTTCATTCCAGACATTTTGTAACGTTACTGTTCTCAGGAAATATTAGCGCTGATAGGCCAAAACACGAGTTTATCAGTCGATCAAGAGCCTACTTTGTCGACTGATAAATAAAACAATGTCCGGGCAAGCCATATTTTTTTACCACTGTGTAGGTTTTTAATAGTTCCGGCTTGAGAAATTAGGTGCATATGATAAATTTGGACAGTAAAAGTGTTTATTTTTGGAACCTTATGGTTTTGTAAATGTACATAACTACAATTATAATAAAAAAATGTCACTTGCAGCACTGTAAATCAATGAGTTTTAGTTAAACAATCAAAAGCGGTGGTTCTTCTCTGGGTTCACATTCCAATTCTTCGGCGTCGTTTCTGGCATACAGGTATAGATAGTTTATTTACTTTAATGTGGTATTTTATTGTGTACTGCTTGCTGGCATTGAAGGGGTCTGGATTCCAGAAGTAGGATGCAATCTCAGTTTCCGTGGCCTTTTTCAGCTAATAGGTACAGCTTGACAGCATTTTAATATCATTTTAACATGCAATTATATTAAAATGCTGCCAAGCTGTGTTTATAAAAAGCTGCATGAAATTTTCTTAATATAGCGTCGGTCACTTTATTGCATTGAAATATTTGGCTTTTATGTTCACAACGGGGTATTCTGGGCAAAGACTTTGCAGAATACCTAAACAAAAAATAAATTAAATAGATATACAAAATTATTTAATGTAAATAGTTATATAGTACAGTCCCCTTTATTTTCATTAGTAGGTACTTTTATGTCCGTGGCGGGGGGGCTTAGTAATCGCGGCTTGGTCACCTGCGATGAAGCTAAGAGGAACCCATGGGGCCGTGCCAACGCAGACGGCGACACGGCCGGCCCCGAGACGGACCGCTCCTCTGGGTTTAGCGCTCTAAGCCTAGTTGGAGCGGTAGTAGGTTGCGGTGTCGTATGGGAGGCACCCCAACTGAGGCGGGCAGCTGTGCTGTATGGGCGGCATGGCCGCAGAGAGGTGGAGGCCGCGGCGGGAGAGGAGTGCCGGTATTGAGGTGCGCCGCTCTCCCTGCCTTCCGCGGCCTTAGCGGGGTCGCCACCGTTTGATGGCGGACGCGGTGGGGTCACAGTGGAAGAGGAGTGTCGGTATTGCGAACGCCGCTCTCCCTATCCTCTGTGACCGTGTGGCAGGCGGCGGGGCCACTCGACTGACCCGTCGCAAGGGGACCTAGGGGCGTTTGGACACGGGGTCGTCTGGCGCCCATTTGGCAGGCTAAGGTCCCCGAGGTGGTCGCGGCGCATCATGCATCATGTGTTTCTGGTGCGTCGCGAAGGGTGGTGCACCACACCTCCAGTGAGGGGCCCGATATCGGGCAGCCGCGGTGGGTTCGCGGAAGAGAAAACGCAGAGGCGGAACACCCTGAGGGTTTTAGTGGGTTAAAGTCCCACATAATCGTACTGTCTCCCCGTGGCAGTACGATATGCGTGCGCATTTCCCTCAGGATAATAAAAAAAAAAAAAAAAAAAAAAAAAAAAAAAAAAAAGGTACTTTTATGTCACATTATGATTCTGATTCTAATGCGTATACATATGTATATTCCTATGTACACGACTGTATATATAGACAAGATATACATATATACATATATATATATATATACATATATATATATATATACATATATACATATATATATATATATATCTACGATTATGTCCTCTCTACGATTTAAGCCCGGGTTTTCGCGTCCATGCAAAGATCAAATCGTTCTGCGATTCAAACCCTCTACAATTCAAACCCGGGGTTGTTTTTCTTTTGAAGCAAAGCCGCCCAACTATTTTTTTTATTTTTCCAAATACACACTTTTTATATACATGTGTGTGCGTCCGGGCAAAGTTTAAACTCTTCTTCGATTCAAACCCTCTACAATTCAAACCCGGGGTTTTTTTTCCTTTAAGTATATATTAGCCCACACCCGCCCGACTTTTTTTTTATTTTCCGGGATATAGCAATATGGAGGTGGGAGATATGCGGAGTGGTGGGGACGGTTTGGAGGACAAAGTGGGGATCACTGGAGAGTGCCATGGGGACCCGCAGCGCGTAGCGAGTCATATGCATACCTTTATCGGAGCGTGCTAAACAAGCAGACTCAAAAAATTCAATATTTTGAAAAATATTGCGAGTCGCCAAAAATCCTTTTAAGGGGACTCTTAGGAACCCTAAAGGAATGTCTGTGCCAAATGTGAGAAAAAATTCGGTTTTCCCTTTTCGGAAGTTTATCCATAAAACTTCTAAGTCAACGCAATATAAAGTGGGTGATAGACGTGCGAGTAAGTTCGCGAACTAGTGGCTCGACGACCTTTTTCGCTGGTGTGTCACTCTAAGTACGCGTACTATAAAATTGCCGAGTAAGTTCGTTGTCGATCCGACAAGTTTGAAATTTTGCTCGTAACCCGACTTTGCTCGTTTGCTCCCTCCTTAACACAAAGCTTGTGTCGAAAACATCACAATACAGAGTAAGCTTCACGTGTGTCACCGACGACGCGCGACGTCGAGAGTAGTAAGTTCGCGAGCTTAAAAACCGCGTACTTCAAGTTCGTACGTTTATCACCCACTTAAGATGAATTAGATATTCTCTAAACCAGTATTCATTGTTTCTTTGATTTTGAGATATTTCCTTGCGAATTATGTTGACCGAGCCTAATAGCCCGGCTACACGCTCAAACATTTGTGCATGGATGCATGCACAACACAGTTTGCGCAAGCAAGATGGAGCGTGTGGCCGGCTCATCTTGCTAGCGCAAACTGTGTTTGTGCATGCATGCACAAATGTCAGAGCGTGTAGCCGGGCTATTACGCTCGGCCTAAAATCTATATAAATTAGTACTTACAATCCTTTATGAATTTAATAAAATATTTATTCTTTTCATAAAGAAATGCAGCTGGCGCCCTGTTTAGGGTATGTTTCGAGTATTCGACCACTAGATTTTTACAAGCTTTTATTAACATGCAATGTAACCATGTTTGTTCGGGTGGAATCTTGCAACTGAATTTTATAGCCCGGCTACACGCTCAAACATTTGTGCAAACAGGCATGCAGAAACACAGTTTGGGCAGGCAAGATAGAGCGTGTGGCCGGGCTCAAACCAGTTTGTTCAAGCAAGATGGAGATTGGAGCATGTGGCTGGGCTCATCTTGCTTACGCAAACTGGTTTGTGCAATCATGCATGAGCGTGTAGCCGGGCTATTATACCAGTTTCCCACAAACGATTTAATCGTTATTTGGCATACGTAAGCATACGTTCGGTGACAATGCAATGTCGTGGTACAGTCAAGCTGCTCTGATGATGGAAACCGAAGGTGGCCATAGAAACTCCTAACGAAACGATTTGACCACGTCGAGTTTAGGTTCGTTGGATTTGTCTTTCCGAGCACTTTGTTCCTGATACTCCACTACGCTTCGATACAAATCGGTTTGAACAATAACATCAAATCATATCTTCTAGTGAACTAACTACATTTGTAACTAACCCAGCTACTTGAGTAAGCCACTGTCTTCAGCCAGAGTTTTCTCCCTAACCAGTTTGTTGAGATGTTCAATGAGTCCGTCCACAGACATCTCCCCATACACCTGGTTGACTCGCGTGCGTACACTTATTGTGCCGGCGTTCTTCACACGGTCGCCTTTCACTGAAACGAATGTCACTTAAGACTCAATTATTTATTTAATTTGTAGGAAAATCAACATCACTACATAGTATACAATAAAGTCGCTTCCCGCTTTCTATCTGTCCCTAAGTATGCTTAGATCTGTAAAACTACGCAACGGATTTTTAGTATCAGCATTGCATCCTAGCGAAGCCGAGGAGGGTCGCTAGTTTATAATATAGTTATAAAGCTGGAGAATCCACACAGCATCATCTAGCCCCTAGCTAAACATAGATTGTGTTTTAGGTAGATACTTAACTGTCGCGGGTTGGCGCGAGATTATTATTTTTTTTTGTTCTGCTTTCTTCAAGGAATAAATCTAGCGGGAAAGTAAATTGGCGCAAATTGTAAGCCATTTCTATTTACTTATGAAAAAACAAAATGCTCCAAAACTACCCATGAGCCGAACGCTCATGGGTAGTTTTGGAGCATTTTGGAAAATAAGAGATTTTGGGCTAAAAACAATATTTTCACAAATGCTCCCAAAAATAAAATTAAATCGAAGTTGGTTTTATGATGGGTACATAGAAAATAGTTTACGATTTGCGCCAAATGACTTTTCCGTTAATGTTATTCTTTGTAAAATAATCAACAAATTACGAAGATAGATAATTTTACACATAAACATAGAAAATACCCAGAACACTCGAGACAAATATTTTCAGATCGTACAAACATTTTTCGCAGGCGGGAATCTAACCCGCAACCTTCTGCGTCGCAGGTGGACCTTCAGCCGCCGCTCCACATCGATCGTCATTTAAGAATTTGAAGGTATAGATATTATTTGCTTATTTAACCAGTTCTCAAGAAGTTCGAATATTAATTACATATAAGATCATATAAGATCAAGAGTAGGTCAAACTAGCTTAATTTTAATGCCGCTGGCTTTATCTGTGTAAATTTCATATTCATATAATTTATTGTGATTTCATGCATAGGTACATGTATTGTTCTTAGGTGTAGGTAATCTTAGTGGGTACACAATGCATGAAAACCCTGTCAGGGCGCAACAGTTATTTTACAATTATTAGATGACCCCGGCCACACGCTCCATCTTGCTTGCGCAAACTGTGTGTGGGCGATCATGCATGCACGAATGTTTGAGCGTGTAGCCGGACTTAACCACGCGGGCTTAGCCGCGGGCGGGTCAGCTAGTTATGAATATGTACTACTTTATGCTGAAGAATTCAAGCAATTATAATAATAACGGGTTATTATGTTGAAGCTCATTCTACAGTTGCAGAGCTTGTCTTTCAAGTTGTTAAATATTAATAAGTTTGTGCAAGCACTGTCAAGTTTGACACAGTCAACGTAAAACAGTATTCAAAGGCTACATCGATGCTTCGATTGTTATCTATTAATATCTATTCGATGTTAGCATATTCAGATAAATGAGGATTACTAGTACCAAAGCCGAGAGTACCTAAATTAATGTTATTTTGTTTAGTTGCTGAAATATTAAGAACCTAGTTATATAGGATGGCTATGAGTTCTTTTTTGTTTTTTTTTTTTAATAAATTTACTAGGTAGTTACCTATTTTATTTAATGTTTAAGACTAAAGATTACAGAATTATATTTATTGCACACAACAAAAGTATACAACAGGTGGGTATAATGCCGATGGCAATATCTAAACTAGAAATAACAAAAATCTACTTAAGATAATAATAAATAGATAATAACGCTTATGGTTGATAAAGTTGAATAAACAAGTGACGATGCACCGCCATGCATTGGTGCTATCGGATGAAGGTAGTACTTCTCGTAGATAGCATCACAGAAGGCCGCCCTGTCCTCTAGAATGAGTGTCTCACTCAAAGAAAAGTTGTTCCGGATTGCCATGTGTGGTGTTCTGATTCCACTAACAGGTGGCCATTGTGGCAAGGAAGAGTCCTCTGGAACTGGTCTCCTAAAAGATGAATTAGATTAATTTAGAGGAGATTTGGCTAGCTATGCGCAAACGTTTCATTCAAACCGAACAAAAATCCCATTCAGCTGCCCTATGAATAATCCTATCTCTAATGATTAAGACCAAGCTAGAAAAAATCTTAAGTTATGTCTTACCCAGAGACTACAAAGTTAATTCACATTTCACGTAACGTTTCCTGCATTTGCAGATATTCTGTCGTGAAGTTTAATTGTGCTCTTGCATCTTCTAAAACAAAACAGAAACACAACCGCAGCGAACATTACAAGATTGTGGAAACATGTAGATAAAATTGTAACAATGCAGATTTATTTTTATATCAAATGGACATTCACTGATAATATTATTTAATCGTACCTATCTATTTACGAGCTATGGGTTATGGGTATTTATTTGGCTGTACGTAGGTTCTTTTTTTGTTCTTTTTCAGTTTTTAAAATATTCGATCTAAAGAGGCGCGAAATTGTCTGAAACGGGGTAGTAACCATCTCTCCCCTAAACAACTAGTATTATTGATGGTAAAGGCTGTTTGGTGTAATTGATTTAGGTATTATTTTTATTGGATAAAGTTGCGAAAAGTCCATATGCCGGATCGACTTGAAATTTGATACACGTACGTTTTTTGACCTCCTGAGTATAAATATAAAAGGTAAAATTGGCGCGATTTTTTTTATTATTATGTATTTTTTTGTATTTTACAATTCTGCGTCATGTGTTTTTTCATCGAGTGATACCTACTTGTTATCACGGGATAAAAATATCATGTGATAAATATCGAGTACCGCCAAAACTGCATTCTCGTGCGACATAACGAGCAACTCATCAAAGTAAAACCCTGGAGAAATATCGAATTACAGATTTTGAGAATACGTTTGTTTATCACTCGATATTTTGACATTTCTTGCCATATTTATCGATTAAATACATATATTGCCAGAATTGCCCTCCAGGTTTATCACGCGATATTTGGCAGTTCTTGCCATATTTATCGAGTAGATAAATATATTGCCAGACAGAATTTCCCTCCAGGGCGGTAGGGCTAAAACCAGCACTGGCAATATAATTAATATGATCACATGTTTTTTTCTTAAAAGATAGTTGACATGTGATGGAATGTAGTTGGTATTCTGTTGTTACTTTACTGTGGTGCGTTATAATAAGCTTTAATTAAATGAAGCATAATGCGGCTTTACCGAAATTTAGTCGATATTTACTCAGCATTTCGGAAATAGGTACCTATCATAGGTACCTATCATTCGGAAATTCAACTAAACCACAACACATTGATTTAGAAGTCTGACCAGAACACTTGATCAAAATGAAATTTCAAACATTTGCAATAGTTTTACCACAGATTTTAAATTGGTGTTCCGCAAGGGACGATGTGGGGACCCAGTTTGTTTCTAATTACATTCTGAACGAACAAAAGCCTACAAGTGTAGTTTTGAGCAATTTGTGCTGGAGTAAAAGTAAGTATCTACACAAATCAGTGTTCACCATCTTTGTAAGGTTTATTACTATGAATTTTAAATAACTTAAGCATCAAATGCAGTGGGTTCCCAACTAACATTTTGGTGTCAGTTACAGTTTTTATTACAACTATTATCTATTTAACTGAGTTATAATTATCTCAGTTCTAACTAAAAGCGAAGATAGATATAGAGGAGTTACAAAATACGTCAAGCTGTTATAGGGGTTCTAAAACTTTAAAGAACGATATTATACAGCTTTTAGAGTGAAAATAGTGCTAATTACAGCAAGTAAAGTTAAGATGTTATAGCTTTAACCTATTTGTAGCACCTAAATCTACTTATACAACAGTGCTCGCTGGCTCTCGTCAACTCTTATTGTTGTTTAGTTGTTGCCGCGAAGTGTTTTATATGTCTTGAGGTATTATATTGTATTGACTATAAGGTGCAGTCATGGGTTGTAAAACAGAGTTTGTCGAGAGTGTATAATTAAAAGTTTTGAAAACCTGACACCTTTCTGTAGTTTCAAGCAGTAATGTTAATTTCTAAAAAAATATTTTCACCAGGGACCAATACCTATAGGGTACCTTCCTACTTCTCGTTGAACTAGAATCATGATATTTGGCAAGAAAAATGATCTTATAATTATACGGAACCCTCGGTGCGCGAGTCCGACACGCACCTGACGTTTTGTTTTTTGTAATCACACTAATATTATAAATGCGAATGTTTGGATGAATGGATATTTGTTACTTCTTCACGCCCCAAACTACTGAACTGATGGACCTGAATATTTGCACAAGTATAGCTCTAAGTGTGGAATGAAATATAGACAATTTTTATCCCATAAATCAAGTCCCGTGGGATATAAATAACCTTAAATATTTCCATAAAATAACGCGTGTGAAGCTGCGGGCAGAAACTAGTTATCTAGTTAAAACTTGCAGGTTTTGATGATTTCGTTCAAAAACCCTAAACTAGTCAATTTGTAGAATAGCTGAATAAAAATGCCTTATCCAGAAGTATTGTCTTGGCTATAGTAAGTGTAATCATTTATGTCTATTGTAGCACTGTTAAGTTATAAAACATACTGCATAACATTCTTGACTAAACATGTTGTATCTCAAAATGTGTTAAAGAATAGTTAAGCGAAGGCATAAGCACCATTGTTTTGGTGAACCATAACCAGGCCACAGACGAGGATGCAAGAATAAAAAAAAATCGAAATTTGCGGTCTCTATTTTATTTTTCATAAGTTTTTTTTTTATTGTATATAGGCCTTCGTTTGACCACAATCTCACCTGATGGAAAGTGATGATGTGGCCGATGTTGTATCACGAAGGTCTAGAAGACAACTGTTCACTCTTGTCTTGAAGAGACCCAGATTGTAATTCTCCGGAAAAACTAAAGCAGGCAACGAATTCCATCCCTTAGCGGTGCGAATGATGAAGGTGGACGAAAACCGCTTTGTACGAGTGGATGGTATTTCCACCTGGTAAGGATGGTATTGTGCCGTCTGTCTGCTTGTCCTGGAGTGGAAGGGAGATGGTGGAATCAGGTCATTAAATTCCTGGGAGCATTCTCCGAAATGTATCCTATATAAGATCGAGAGACAGCAACCTTGCGGCGGTGATCGAGACTTTGGATCTTAGTCTCTGCGAGGTACTGCTCGTCTATGAGTCTAAAGGCTCTTCGTTCTATCAAGTCTAAGGCTGCAAGCTGGTATTTGGCCGAGCCATCCCAAAACATGGCAGCAATACTCCAAACCAGACCGGACCTGTGCTTTATAAAGCGATAGAAGCTGTCCCGGTGTGATCGCTTAACCCTGTTAAGGATTCCTAGCTTCATGGCTGCTGTTTTAGCCCTATGCAAATAAAACAGCAGCCATTCTGTTTTAGTTTTATTTTAAAATTTTATTAAATTCTGAGCGCGTTAAAATTGATATGGGAAACATGGTATAACATTTACAGTAAAATCACAACGGCAGATTGTTTTTTTCACAAACAAAATTTCACAAAAAATAAACAAATAAATTCATGATTATATTACCTTTATACCTCCAGTTAATTGTGTTCGCCATTCGGTGATTGTTACTTTTTTCGTAAGCTAAAATATACCTTATAAAGTTTGTTATTATAATGTACACTTGAAAGTAAACACTTAAGCATTACCCGTTAAAGTGTTCAACAACTATTGTTATTAGGTGTAAAGTTTTATGCGATATCGCACCTGCAGTCGTAGACTGGCTCAATCCAAAATTCATTATCTATTAGGAAATGAAGAAAACTTGTTTCGGTCCTCGACGGTTTTTGCTAAATCACACTATAACTTTATGCAATACTAGCTGATCCGTGCCCACTTCGTTTGGCGGTAAACATTTTAGTTGTTAATATATATAGCCTATAACACTCGCAAATAACGGGGTTTACAATAGGCAAAAGAATTTTCAAAATTGGGTCAGTATATTCAGAGATTACTACAACCTCACAAACCTTACTTATTTTTATTAATGTAGTATAGTATAGATTTACAATTTACATATACCTAGATTTTATTGACTGGACGTCACACAGCTCCACATTTACCTAGGTATGTATAGATGCGTTTCAAAAGCTTCTGATAGTAGAGTACGCGCAAATCTTTATGAGCTCTGTGAAGTTGGCTTCAACGGCTGCGCACTGAACCAAAAATAAGGCGTTGAGGGGAAAAAGCGGGGTGAGAGGGGACCTGACTGTCAAACCAGGGTTGCCAGCAAGAGTTTTGGCGTATTTTTATTGTGTCTAGCACATTTTGTTATGCAACACTATATTTTTCAATTCAATATTTATAGAATATGCAAAAACATCTTATACTGAATGACAGATTATTTAAAACCTACAATGTTGGAAGAAATTAAACTTTTTATCTAACGCAATTTACCCAAATTTGAAAATGAAATAATTACTATGTAGCAAATTTATTTATAATCTAGTTGGCAATACTAGGGCCGTGGGGCCGCGGCGTACGAATATCGACCCCTCCAACTCAACCCGTGGATGTCGTAAGAGCCGACTAAGGGAATCTACCAGAGGAAGGGCAGCAGCTTCCTTCTGAGTATTTTTAAACACCAACACTGCGATCACCAATCCGCCTGCCAAGCGTGGTGATTATGGCAAATCCCCCCCTACATGGGAGACCATCCACTCGATGGACCGACGACATCGTAGCGGTCGCAGGGAGTCGATGGATGGAGGCGGCTCAGGACCGCTATTTGTGGCGTCGTACGGGGGAGGCCTATGTCCAGCAGTGGACGTGTATGGGCTGATGATGATGATGATGATGGCAATACTGTCGAATTTATGCTTTTGAGTACAATGACTCAGCAAAGTCTTTGACGGTTGTTCGGTGTTCGTTTCGTTGACTTGATAGTTTATTCTTGCGATTTTATGGAGTATTCCTTGATATTAGCTGTTTCTCTTAAAAGTTAAATATGCCTCGCGGGCGACTGGAGAATAGGGCACTACACATCTATTGTCCAGTTCTAAAACTGGAAGGAAGAATCACCAGTCGTCCTAAATCTTCACAATTTCTATCTTGATTCATGGCGTCTCGCAGATCTACATTATTCTCAGCGCGTAGTCTTTTCTCATTTGTTCTGTTCTGATGTATACCAAACGCTCCGTTTTAATTTTGGCGTAAATGTTCACCAGAAAACGGTTGAACAAACCTCAAAACCTTTGCAGGTGAGCAATGCGACCTTCTCTTATTGGTAAAATGTATCTAGGCGTAGAATTGCATTGGGGAAACTTTTTTAGTACCTATCCAGTAGTATTTTTTTAGTCGTCAGTTTTCAGATTCACATGTCGAAAATCAAAGTTGTATCTGTCTTCGCCACGACAGTAGGTAATAAGCGAGTAAAAACTGAAGAGCATCAAATGCCTTATCTTTATTAGCTTATGAGTTTAGATTTAGATAGGCAAAATAACCATGTATTAGACACTTAAGTGATAATTATAATGTGCTAGTGGTTTCTTTTTCACTTCTTCCACTAGTGGACAAAAAATTGAAGTGAAGAGAATATCAATAACACCTTATTTCTTATTTGATTATAATAACTATGTTTACAGTATAAAATTTGACTTGTCTAAGTGCTTATTTTGTAAGCCTAAAGAAATAAAGTTATTGATTCTGATTCTAGTATGAACTCAAATCCTGCCAAGTTTCATTTCAGTAGTTTCGGAGCTATGCGCGGTCAAGATACAGACAGACAGACAGACATGATGGAAAAAAAATCTTTTTTGGCATCAGTATCGATAGAGTGCCCTCCAAATCTGAATAAATTTCAAAATATCTTCAATCCGCCTGCGACGCAGAAGGTTGCGGGTTCGATTCCCGCCTCGGAACAAATATTTGTACGATCTGCAAATATTTGTTCAGGGTGTTCTGGTCGTTTTTCTATGTATAATAAAAAATATCTATCTATGTAATATATTGTATTATGTATATCAGTTATCTAGTACCCATAACACAAGCTCTGCTTAGCTTGGGGCTAGATAATGTTGTGTGAATTGTCCAACATTATTTATTTATTTTATTTTTATTTTTTTAATGTACAGAATTGGACATTTTACAGTTTTATTATAAGTATAGATAATATTAATAAGACTTTGATCTTACAGGTTACTTGGTCTAAGGACTATTGATACGGATAACAATTTCAATAAAAATATTAAAAAATTTAGGAGTAGACTCTGAAAAAAAACTTCCAATATAGAGTCACTTTAGTACTAAAAAGATTTTTCGATATTTATTCAGAAACAGAACTAGGCACACCATAAGTCAAAAATACTATCGGAACTACGCCCGTCGGGCCGCCCGGATCTAAGTTTTAGCTGAATGCAACAGTCGGTAAGTACGGATTTATTTCAGTAATTCAATGTTATAATTCATTTTATTTTTGCCCAAACATTAAATTAAACAATACCGTAAACACTTCTTAATAATTGTATCTGTGTTTTTTTAAAATTCATCTTGATGGCAAAACCGTGTTATACCAGTCAAGTGACCGCCATTACCCCAAAGTCATGTTTTATTATTTTGTCGACAGATATGCCTAGAAATAAAGAAACTGGATTCCGAGTAACGGGACTTTACCCGTTAAACCCAAATGTTTTCACCGAACAGGACTTCTTGGCAGCATCACTGATTAATGAAGATTCAGACCGACCCACTCAAACTTAAACAGAAATAGAAGACAATCAACAGAAATAGAATACAATCCTAATAAGCTAATAGCTTTCGAGACTCAAAAACTTAACTTCCAACTGAAATTTGAATCTGAACCCCTCAAACGAGATTATATGCTCTTCTATGCCTGAATCTCCTCTTCCTGGTCCACCTAAACAGCCATGAACTTTTTTTATGAACGAGGACAAACTCCGGTTGCTTTCGCTGATATAGCTTCCACACCAACTATTCCACAGTTTTCAAAGTCACTACAGAAGAGGAAAATACAACACGCTACCATACTAACGGATACTCCTTTAAAAACGATTTTAAAAGAGAAAGAAAATAGAAAAAACCAAAGGAGCTGAGAAAACTGATATAACGGAAGCTAAAATGAAATCTGATAAAAACATGACAAGAAAGAAGTCTTATTAAAGCAAAGTTTTGCAAGAAATTTCATCAGGAGATGAATAAAATTATCTTAACCTTAGAAACAATGATAGCAATGATGATATGGATGATATTGACGATGAAAGTAACAACAAATGCAACATTTGCAAAGAATTTGGGCGATACAATGAGATGTGATATCGATGCACTGCATGCAGCTAAAGGTCTCATGCAATGTGCTCAGGGTGGGATTCTGCAAACGGATACATCTGTGACTTATGTGCCTGATTAAAAAAATCTATAAATCTGTGTAATCTTGATTTATAGATTTTTTTTAATCAGAAACTCAGATTAGTCTTTCATGCTTTATTATCATAGTACTTTATTAATATGCCAAAATAAGGTTTATCTCTATAAGTTAAAATGGATCTGGATTGTTTTAATTAAGCAAATCATTTTTGATCGCCATTACCCCCTTGCATGACCGGCATTATCCATGCTCAGGGGCAATGACGGTCAAACCTATATTTTTTGTAAGTGTTCCTACTAATTTATAAGAGAAATAGATAATTTATAACCTATATAATGCATGTTGATAACTGAATAGTTTAACCAACGTTTCCAGTATTTATTTCCAAAATAAACCAATTTTTAAAAAAGTTATGGCATTTTTTTCCTTAAGTGATCGGCATTCCCCCTGTCTCCCCTATCTGAACGCACTATAGGTACCTAAGCCCTGCTTACTTTGGGGCTACCTATGCTGCATGCCTGCATTTGTTTTTTTGCAGGTGACCAAATAAAGTTAATCAATGGAATCATGAATGCTGGCATCAGAGTTTCAGGAGTTTCCTTCGAAAACAAATATCAAGATCATCATGTCCTGTTCATCATAGATCTTGATTGTCCTGAAGCTGATGAAATATTACGAAACGTAATTGCACAAATTTTCTTTTTGGAATCGAAATTCTGCTTTGGTCACTTACTTACAGTGAACGAAAACATGACGATATGGCGCATGTACACTGAAAATGTAAAATACACCCATATTAATTTGGTACTTAAGTATCTACCTAGTTTTATAGAGATAAAATTTTGATAGTTTATTTATTTAGAAATCAACTAAAATATCTACCCCAGACAGAAGTTCCTGATTATACTTTTTTTCAGACAGATGTTTTATTCCATTGATTTAGGCACAAACCACTAGATAAATCTCGCAGTCTGCATAATTTTAATTCAAGAGATCTACAACTTTCGTTCTATCTTTCAGCTAATTTACATAAAATCCTAATGTAGGTTTTAATATTATACACATAAACCTTCCTGATGAATCACTCCGTCCATTGATGATAACTGTATGAAAATCCGTTTTATAGTTCCGTTTTTAAGTTTATCGTGTTCAGACCATAGACCTAGATTTTTTTTTCTACTTTCTGACAAACAGACAACCTCGGCACAAAGTCAATCCCTTACCCTCAACAAGGCGAGCGGAGTGAGCCGCGACCTTTCTTGAACATTTCGTGTATATGTTTGGTGAAAAGTAAGCAAGAGTAGTAAGTACTCATGACAATATAAACGATAGCAAGCGAAGAGCCCCAAAAATTATAAAGACTGTGGTGGTAGATAAAAAGATATGAATACCTTCTTATAAATAACGCAAGCGGAGCGAGCCGCAGTAATTTTGGAGTTAGGTGAGGTGGGGCTAGCAACAAAGACAAGTACGCTAACACGATTTCTTATCATCTGGCTGTGCGTGTGATTTCGTTGTCACCCTTTTGGGTACGGTTTCATCCATCGTACTATTTTGGTACCCCTCGGGGCTTGGTACCTGCCCCCTTACGCGTCTAGTGGCGCGGCAGCCGACAGTTATTTTTGTCACTAATATTTACTTCAACTCCAGGCATCATCAAAGAACCTCTTTGGCGCCCCCTACCGCTGGCTAGCACTTACTAACTCTTCAGAAAACTCTGGTGAAGACCTGCTGAACTGTACCTTGTTGGTTGACGGCGATGTGGTGCTCGCTGAGCGAAGGGGAGATCAAGTCTATTTAGTTGAAGGTAAGGTGGATTTTGACTTGGCACTCTGGTCAGTCATAGCCAGCTTTTGTCGCTTCTAAAGGGACCTTTTGTTGAGAAAATCTGCAATGGACATGTTTTAACAAGATTGCATAAACTCATTAGGTACCTACTACTATACTATAGGTAGATAATCATATGGTAGGTATTAGATGGACTTCGATTTGAACAAGAAATCGAACGCCCTGACGATTATTTAATGCAACGGTTGCACCGATTTTCATGGAACTTAAGTAGCTAAGAAAACTATCAATGAAGTAGTCGTATTCAAAATCTGTTTACCCGTTTGGTAACTCGATGACAGATAAGATTAGATTTGTTTATATATTCATAAACAAATATTTTAAAATTGTATCTGAATATTATAATAATAATAAACCCCTTTTATTTCCTAAATAAAAAATAATATTTACTATGAATAGAATAAATAGTATGTCAATTTATATGGCGCGCAACAAATACTTATTCTTTAGTATTTTCCATGTAACTAAACCTATCCAACTCAGATATTATAATATTTCAGTCCACAGGCCATCTCTCAACCACACAGCGGTATTAACCCCTAGAGGGATCTTCGACGGGCTCTATCACGACATTAGACCCCACAGAGAGTTCTACCGCCGCCGATTGGACCTTTTGGGCCATCCGCTCATCATGGCTAATGTTATACAGGACAGCAATAAGACTCGGTACCATCTGCCGAGAGAAGACGGATTGTAAGTAGATAGATAGACCCCTCAAAGGCTCAGAGGGGTCTATTGTGAAATTACTCAACAACCCTGTCGGATACATATAGAAAGAATGTTATCTACCATGCTCTCCAATGTTACCCAAACTCTTATGAGCTTGGTGTTCTCAGAGGAGAGTCCGCCTATCTTATAGTTTTGTAGTTAGTATATTCAATAGGTTGTAGTTATTGTAGGTATAGGTAGTATAATATAAATGATTTAATAGATTTATCTTCTATTATGGTTGTAGGCAGTCAAATATCAAAGTGCTTTATTTCCTTTAGACCTTACAGGATTCTTGGACACGTCACAAAATTAAAATTACATAAGTAAAACAGGGAAATAAAGTGATCACTTTGATTTTTTGTTCACTTCAATCTTTTTAAGGTAAAGTAAAGAAGCGAACAAGAAACCTTTACCTTGTTAGGTTGTTAGTTTTCGAGTTGGAGCAAATATACTGACAGACGTGTATCGCTGGGCTCGTCTTGGCTCGTCATCTAGGTGATAGCTGAAAATCAGTGTTTGCTCATAGAGCAATATTATCACTGAGCTATTACCCATTTGCCACTGCTACACACACGTATTTTAGGTTAAAATAATCAATAGTGCTTCATATTGAAGGCAGGTAATTTGTGTTTAAGCCTGGTTCCTTTAGACTACTCAATGGTAAAATCATTAAAATATCGAAATCTCAATGTAATCATCAACTCTAATTAATTACTAATTAACTCTATGTAAACAGCGAACTGTGAGTTGTTTTGGGGTAAGCAAAAGGAACGTTAGCATAGGTACTCGTATAACAGTTGCCTCTATTTTTTGTTTTAACATTTAATTCTTATATATATACGTTGTGTTAATTTTTCCATTTTTAAGATGTAAAAAAATTGTATGTGTGTGTTTTATGTGACAAATAAATGATTTACTTACTTACCTACCATGATCGCTAGCTACCATCGTTGCTAAGGTGTTTGACGGTATGCTTAATAAAGTTAGAGCAGTACCCTACATTACACGACAACCAGTTTGGGTTTCGCACTAAGCGCTGTCCACGGAGCTGTCCACGGAGAGTGCAATACTATGTCTTAAGCATACCGTCCGATACTACACAGATCGTGGGATGCCGGTGTACGCCTGCTTCCTTGATTTGTCTAAAGCTTTTGATCTGGTGGCCTTTGATATACTGTGGAAGAAGCTGGAAAACATTAACTTGCCACCTGAGCTACACGTCATTAAATATTGGTACAGGCACCGGATCAACAGTGTACGGCTTAAGTGTGGAGTGAGACAGGGGGTTTGACCTCGCCCACCCTTTTCAATCACTTGAACGCGCTGATCGAGGAGCTCAGTAGTCGCCTTATCAGATGTCACATAGATAATGTTTGCGTAAATAACCTCAGTTATGCCGATGATACAATACAATACAAAACTCTTTATTGTACACCACAAAGACAAATAAAACGCATAGACATTAACATAAACAAGTACAATGAGCGGCCTTATAGCTTAGAAGCGATTTCTTCCAGGCAACCTTTGGATGGATAGAAAATTTTCAATTTAAGAAAGGCAAGGGTGTATACAACATTAATACATAAAATAAGATTAAACAACAATATACTAGAGTAGAAAATGATGTATGGTATGTAGATGATATGGTGCTGCTGAGTGCCTCGGTCTGTAGGATGAAAGAGCTCATATTCTTATGAGCTCTCTGAAGAATACGCCTGTAGTCACGGACTCTCTAAAAAGAGTAAACTCATGATTACATTATTAATGATATTAAGCACTTAATTAACAACTGCAACTGGGCAAGGTAATACCGAACTCTCCCCTATTAAAAAATACACCGAAATTTTTATAGGCTTCAAATGAAATTCTGCCGTCAACCCTTACTCTTAACTCTACTCTTTTACCTCTCTTAAATTTACTCTTTGGCCACCATGCATTATTGCTGTTTCAGTTTAATACATAGATTTGGTTGGCGATGAAATTATGGTTAACGAGTATGGTACGGTACGGTTCATCATTTCAGCCCATACACGTCCACAGCTGGACAGGCCTCCCTCATACGACGCCACAAATAGCGGCTCAGGACGTAGTATGAGGTCCATCGAGTATTTGAAAAATCCCAAATCCCCAAATACTTCCATGTAGTATTTGGGGATTTGGGGAACAGAGCAATAAATTGCTCTGTTATTAAGCAGAACAATAAATTACTCTGTTATCCTACTAATATCATAAAGGCGAAAGTTAGTGCCATTGTGTTGATGTTTGGCCGAAGACAACGCCAAAACTGAATACGAACCATTCATTCAACTAAATGGTTCGTGCTTAATTAAAAAGTGCGTAAAATTTGGATACATTAACAATTTGACCTGGAATAGTATAAAGGCTACTTTTATAACTACAAAAAAAGTGTGCGAAACTGCGGACAGAATCTAGCCCCGCTATTATTTCTGCTCCCCTGCCTACCGAAAATACACTATGTTTTTCAAAACAGAAATTGGGCCAACAAGACCAAAATGAAAGTTTAAAAAATATTTTCAGGGATTTGCAAAACGACGCCACGTCAAAGATCTCATGGATCATTGGCAAAGAGGCGTTTCTGATGCTGAATGCGACGCCGCGGTACATTTTCACTTACCGGTATGGTTACAAGGTGAATGGGCAGTGGTCGGGGCTGATTAATGATCTGCATATCGGGAAAGCAGATTTAGGTAAGTATACCTACTACTTAGTATCTAAACTCGGTTCTAAGATCCAAAATATTTTATGTAAATAAGTCATTTATGACAGCCGATGTGGTGCGGCGGGCGAAGGTCAGCCTCCGTCGCAGGAGGTTGCGGGTTCGATCCCGCCTTGGTACAAATTTTTGTACGATTTGCAAATATTTGTTTCGGGTGTTCTGCGTTTTTTCTTTGTATTATTAAAATATCTATGTACCGTACCTATGTATTGTATTATGTACATATATCCATTTTCTAGGAACGACATTTGTCAGCCGCACTACCAGTAGTTTCGTTGCCAAATGAACGATACTACCGCGCCATACCTATCAGTCATCTTGTACCTACCCATAACACAAGCTCTGATTAGGTACCTTAGGGCTAGATAATGCTGTGTGGATTGTTCAGTATTATTTATTTATTTATTAATTATACTGAAGAACTGAACAAAAACTGCTAACAATAACAGAAAAAACAAGGAAATTACTTTAAAATAAAAACACTTATTTCATCAACTTGCACATCCCAAGCGATAAATGCTCAAATTTGAGCTCAGAAACGGACGATAGATGAATAAAATGATAAATGAAAGCTTTCGAAACCAAAAATTGTTTTGAACGTCTCGACTTGCTCCGAAAATCTCCGATGGTGTCTTAAATGAACTTTAAGAAAAAGATAAAACAATAATAAAACCATTTTAACCTTAGTGTCTAAAAACTCAATTAACATTTTAGAAGTATGTTTCACATGTTATTTAATTTTTAATAAGTGCTCCTCGGGCTCTGATTACAGCTTCGAGCCGGTTTGACATACTGAACACGAGGTTTCGGAGCCGATTTTGGGGAATATTCTCTATCAGGGCCTGCTTTAGTGTCCTGAGGGTAGAATTACTAGAGTTCTAGTTTTTCAGACTAGAATAATACAGTAATTGCAAAAATAAAATACGGGGTAAATAAGGCTCCCTTATTTTGTACAAAGTGAACCCTAGCTGGCTAGCGACACCAAACGCTAACGTTTTGGGTGCCTAGCGCGTGCTGTGAGTTTTAAAACATGTGGTTTAAATTCGTCGTTCGTTTGGCGCAAGTCATGAAATTCAATCAAATTTTACAAAAATTGCGAAGATGTGAAAGTGACGCTATAAAACAAAGCTTTTTGACATGGTACATGAACGCAATCCAATATTTGGGAAAAAAACTGAATTTTGAATAAATACAAGCGATAGTTACCTATTCCGCTTAATATATCTTTAGTCAAGATAGATGAACTTTATGAAGAGGTTTGTGTGATTTCACAGTTAATTAATATATACATATTTATGTTCAAAAAAGCCTACCGGCGAAAAACACAACCCCTGACATATTGATAAAATAAATAATTTTAACAGCTAGCAAAGGCAGTAACTTACAAAAATAAGATTCATATTTTACAACTGGTTTTCTCCATTCCAGCTTCTAACGCTCCGGTAGACAGAATACCATACCTTATATTATCACTTATACCATGACTTGAGGTATATATTTTCTTCCTCAGGAACAAGCGTGTTACCTACCCCGGAACGCCTCGACATAGTTACCTGCACAGACACACTGGCCCCGTTAAAATTGCGCTTCATTTTCCGCCAGCCCCCTCTATCCTACGCTGCTAATATCTACTCTCTACCTTTCTCTTCTCAAGTTTGGGTGGCAATAGGAGTTTGTTCTTTCGTTTCTGCTGCAGTGCTGAGTTTGGCTTCTAGATGGGAAGCTTCAGATGGCAAGGTAAGATACATAATGCTTGTGTTTTTAGAATAAGATGCATAATTTATCACCCTGCCTTTTTAACCAGCTTCAAAAAATGAGGAAATTCGCAATCCAGCTGTATGTTTTTTATGTGTACGTTAGAGGTGTGTAGATCCGGAGTCAAACGGATCCTGGATTCGTGTCCGCTCCTGGATCTTTGTGGTTCCGCTCCGGACTTGCGTTCTTGGCGTGTCCGCGGACACGTTAGCCGCGCCGCATCGGTCTCGGTTTATCGAGTCGAATGAATGTAACGAGCGATTGGAGCTGTGTGGATCTGAGCTTCGGTTTGGATTCGGACGTGTTCGATCGACGGGGATCCATTTACGAGTAACTTCTACAGACAAATTATACCATATGATAATTTGCTAAATAAATCTTTATTATACCTACTTATTTAAATAAGTAGCTACTACAATACTGTAGTATAGTCTTATGAACCTAGAAGTACGAAACTTTTGTAACAACCTACTCACTAATCTAGAACAATGATTGTAAAAAGCAGGAAATTATTTGTCATAATCAATGACAAATAATTTCCTCAGATCTTAGATCCACCGAAACAAACGTGTCATATACAAACAAATCCAATGGTCATGTAGGAACCGTTAATACAAGTGATTCTAACAGATCCGCCAGATCCACTGAATCAAACAGATCTAATGGACATGTAGGAACCGAAACTGCAGGCGGATCCAAACAGATCCGCGGAGTCGTATCCTGGATACATATCCGAACCCATCTGGAGTCGGATCAGATCCGATTCAGTCGCGGACACGTTAAGCGCATGCCTAGTGTACGTATGTTCGTTACTTGATATGTCCGCCAATTTACCGATTTTTCTGTTTCTTTCAGTATTGTATAGAAAATGATCCCGATGTGGTCCCGTAAAATAATTGTATGCCCGAAGAATAAGTACCTATTTATCCCGCCAAGCCAAGCAACCTAATACTTTTGAAAAATCATGACTAGACAACCTACAACGGTTTTGGTGTTATCTTCGCCAATTCTGAATAGATTTTATTCATTCTTTTATTGTATCCTCCTCCTTACGCGATATTATCAGCGCTGAGAGTCGGGCGGGACCTTTATGTAAGACCTTAGAATGCACGATGTTTCTCTATAGGGGTCTTTCTTCCGCAGCGTGGATAGCCTCGCTCATGCTGGCTTCCAGCGTTGAGCAGATTTGGTCATGCCAACACATAGGGCTCCGTCCTCGCGATCCTTTTTCATCCACCTTACCGGTGACCACGAGCCTCTATAGGGTGTTTCAGTCTTTTCTCGCAATATGTCCGAAGAGCTGAAGAACTCTGCGAAGACATGGTGGAGTCTGATCTTGATGTTGAGCTCCTTCAGAAGCGATACATTGGTGCGGTGCCCAGTCCACGGTATCTTGGTGTCCATGGTTATTTTTAGATGTTTATATACGGTTGCGGATGGTGATCATTGAAACATTTGAAATAACACCTTGTCTTAGGTTTTTATTTTACCAAAGAAGACAAGAGTAGTGTCAAATCAACTAACAGGATCTCAAATGCATGACGTTATTCAACATAACTTTTGTTATTTTGCTGTGTGAATTGTCTATCATTATTCATTTATTATTTTACACATATCCACTGCGCTGTGTAGAAGGGTAGGTTAAGTGCCTACTCTAGTTATCATTCTAGAAGCTATTCGATATCCATATAGGCCTCCCTTAAGGATCTCCACAATGACCGATTTTGCGCCGCCCGCATCCAGCATTTTCCCGCGACCTTCATTAGGTCGTCAGTCCAACGCGTGGGGGGCCTACCCACACTGCGCCTTCCGGTAAGTGGTCGCCACTCTAGCGCTTTGCGGCTCCAGTAGCAGTCGGTCCTAAGTACGAGCTATGTGCCCTGCCCGCTGCCACTTGAGGTTCGCAATGCTGAGAGCTACAATGTCGGTTAACTTGGCTCTTCTGTGGATCTCCTCATTTCTGATTTGATATCACAGATAGACTCCGAGCATAGCACTCTCCATTTCTCTCTGTACGATCTCGAGCTTTCTGAAAAGGCCCATACTGAAGTATTGTACATACCACGTTTTAGTGCCATTTTATGACTGGCAATACGTACTGGACGAAGACTTTTGTTTTGGGACACTGCGGTAAGTGGGACGAAAAGACACCACGTAGCTTCCAGAATGCCGTCAATCGCCGAATCCGAGCTGGATTCGGCGATTGATATCCTTCTCGAATATAAACATGGCTCGGAAGCGAAATGGGCCTATACATAGTTCTTCAATATGGTGTTATCACCCTTTTTGAAGAACAGTACCAATACACTTCCTTTCCGTACTTGTGGCGTTTTTTCCTCGAATATTATAGAATTAAACAGCTTTTAAAGGGCCTTATTGATCGGTTGTCCACCCGCCTTCAGAAGTTCAGAGGTAATTCCGTCCTCCCCGGGTGCCTTGTTGTTCTTGAGCTGTTTAAGAGCCATACTAATTTTGTACAACCTGACGTCCAGGATATCATCGGCGTAATGCCGGGTAAGTCCAGCTCTTGTGTCTTTTGCTGGACTAAGGACGGATTTTGCATCGATATGTACAGCTGTCAATAGAACCCCTCTACTTCCCTCAAAACTCGGGTTTCGACGAGATAATCCTTACGTCGTTGGTGTTCAGTTCTGTCAGTCGGCTTTGCCCAATCGGACAATCCCACGCGAACACTTTAGAGTCTTTGTTCGGCTCAATAGCCTGCTTGATACGGTTGATGTTGTATTGGCGTACGTCGCGTTTGAGAGATTTTGAGATTTGTCTATTGAGCCACCGGTATTTTGATGCACCCTGAAGACTGCAGTTTTGGTTCCCGTCTTTCCTCCATAAATCCTTCCTACCTGAGTATCTGTAGTTATTAATTTATACTTTGTAATCTGTGTGTTCAGAGTTCGACGCAGTTAGACGGTGGAATTGGCGATACGATGTTTTTGACGATGAGCGCTCTGAGCCAACAAGGATGCGTCATGGAACCGAGGCGGAATTCAGGTATGCATCTCTTCTAGAAGTTCTATTTATTAAGAGGCTCCATTTATTAGAATAATCGATCCGCTATTTCTTTTTGCAATTTTTTGTGCCCCTTTGACAGCACTGCCGGCGAAGTACCTACCTAAGCTGTAGAAGGCTTTTAGTTATTATCAATATTCTTTAATAACGACCAAAGTGGCGCGGCGGGCGTCGGTCGCCCTGAGACGTAGCTGTAGGTTGCAGATTCGATTCCCGCCTTAGAATAATGTTTGTTAGATCTGCAAATATTTGTTCCGAATGTTCTGGAATTTTATATATTTATTTATTTTATATATTTTTACCTATAGTAAAAATGATCTATCCATGCAAGTACGTATGTTTGTATCACTACATAGATAAAACGAAGTCGCTTTCCGCTGTCTGTCACTACCAGAGCCAGAGCAAGCGGATGGCGCGGCGGCGGTGCCCTGGCCTAGTAACTAAACATTAGAATAGAAGAAAAACTCGCTGCTACCACTGCTTATTTGCATTTTTCAACTCTGAGTACGCTAGATTCTATGGCCAGCTGTTCGCAGTTCGTTTTACAGGCTATCTAAGTGTGATTGGTGTGGTGGGTATTCGCAGGTCGTATGGTAGTGTGGTGGGTGTTCGCGGCTCTAATGGCGCTGCACGCGGCGTATTCTGCCAACATCGTCACGTTGCTGCAAGCCCCCTCACACTCTGTCACTACACTGCAACAGCTCGTCTCTTCTAAGATCACTCTGGCAGCGCACGATGTTGATTATAACCATTTTATATTTAAGGTGAGTAAACACCTCTCCAATGAAATAAAAGTCTAGCAGCTTTTTACACGGACTAGTATTTTTCTTACTTCAGACAATCATGGCAGACTAGTATGTTATTTTCACCAACTTAGGTAGGTGGTACATTGATTTACGATGACGAAACGTAAACTGCATGGACAAACAATAAAAATGATAATTGTTTTTTACATAACTTTAACTAGCAAATATTTCAGCTTCACAGTGACCCAGTCCGCGTAGCAGTTTATAAGAAAATCGAACCGGAGAAAGGGAAACCACCATTCTACAACTTGAGTGACGGTGTTGAAAGAATACGTCGGGTAAAGTTCAATGAATTTTTAAGATTATAAATCCCAATTTTCCATATAAATGTTGAATCTCAGCTTACTTACAATACGATTGAAAGCTCAAAACTGAGTCTAAAATTGATCCTAATTCAAATTCGATGGAATACCCAAGCAGACGCGACACTTTTTTCTTAATAGAAATGTTTGCCTTACGTTGTTCTGGTATGGTTCATTATGCTATCGAAACAAAACCATCAAAATACCCTAAGATGTGTTTTCAATAATGTGCTTTGACCCTTCGATATTTAGGATTAAATAATTATCCCCAATAAGTAGTAACTAAGTTTATTTCTTTTATTTCTTAGTAGTTATACCTACTTATTTGAGATCCAAAGGTGCAAAGGCCAGTTGCTAACATTTGAATCGTACGTGCATAATTTCAGGGTCTATTCGCCTTTCATGGCACGGCCGAACAAATCTATCGTAGAATTGAACTAACCTTCATGGAGAATGAAAAGTGTGATCTCAAGGAGATAGACTTTATGAACACTTTCTATCCTCACGCACCTATGAAGAAAGGATCGCCTTATTTGGAGCTCATGCGTGTAGCGTAAGTGACATATAGAGAAAATTTTGCCTCTGTTCAGTCAACTACACGCTAGTTATTAACTGACTAGCGTGAAGTTCGCTTAACAAACGTAGTGGACTGAGACCTTAGAATGACTTTTGCATAGTTTAATAGAACTATAAAAGTTTTCGTTTCTTCCATACATTTAGCGCCTTGCAGCGCCTTCTGAATACTGATAGTGCGCTTTTCATAGTTTGACAGTGATCCAATAGCAGTTCATGTTGGTTGAAACGTTGAAGCAGAGTCTGAAGCCAAAACTATACAGACTACCTATAAAAGTTTTAGTCAGTTAATGTACTAGTTTTAGTCAGATACCTATACGAACTTAGAGTAGATATACGAGTACCTATAGTTACTTCTTCTGTTTACTCTACTAAGCTCAGACTCTAAGCAAAGATTCTCTTAACATTTTCTAGGTTCAAACGTATCAGAGAGACGGGTGTTTGGTCCGCTATAAATCGGCGCCATCAAACCCCCCAGCCGCGGTGTGCCGGCCATGTTGCTTCGTTCTCGAGCGTTGGCGGGAACGAAATCAAGCCGGTGCTCGCGCTGATGGCTATAGGGATAGCTATATCAGTGCTGATGTTAGGTGTCGAGATCTTAACGCATTCTTTGTAAGTATTCGAATAAACTTAAATCTGGAGCCTATTATGTTAATATGCTGTTATGCCAAAACTTAGGTATCGATCGGGCTGATATTTTGCATAGGTTTGCATAAGTATAGGTAAGTACCTAAATAGCCTGGAATAAAACCCAGGCAACTTCATATCCCATAATATATCAGTTTCCATGGGAAATAAATAACCTTTAAAAGTTTCCATGGAAATAACGCGTGCGAAGCAGCGGGCAGAAACTAGTGTAAATTTTTGATAAATATCGGTGTTGCTAGTAAATAAGATGAAGTCTTCAAATTTATTTTTCAAATGTACATTAGACAACTATATTTTACAAATCTTACCTATCTTATAAGTATGTTTATGGCAGGCGTCCATAGTTTCCCCCATAGCCCAATTACCCAGTCCATCCATTCACCACAATAACATGGCTTTTTTGTCATTTTCATTTTCCTTTGCAATGGTTTCTACACCTGGCGGATATCATCTTCGGGTGTATCATATTGTGCAACCAAGGATGATATCTGCTATGTGTAGCTCTCGCCTTTAGATTAATTCTCATAAAGGGCCTCTGTGCTGTTGGCTTCGGCTCCACGCATGCCTCCCAAAGGACCGGGTCACTATATGGCCCGTGATCATGGAAATGAGAAACATAATAATAAACTAAATCTAAAAACGTAAAATATTTGGTAAGATTTTAATGGAAAATCACCTCCTTATCAGTCCTACTAATACTATATATTTAAAAGTAACTCTGTCTTAGTCTTGGGTTATACTAGGCAAAATCCGATACCTGTGACTTACGTTACTGTGACTTCAAAATATCTGTAATAAATACCTGTAATTAAATACTAGCTAGTATTTCTACCAATCACGTACAAATTCATTGTTTGACTGACTGAATAATATATTTGTTGTAGCGATAACGGAGTAAGTAGCAGTAGCATGTTGATTAACCGAATAAATATAAACGGTATTTTCTTCTACAACTTTGTTACATTGCGGTATACATTTCAAATATCCAAGCATAAAATACTAGGTGTGTCTCATTCTAACTTAGTGATTTTATCAAAGAGAGAATATAGAAGCGATATTACATAGCTGAAGCGATCTATTGCGTACCTAATAAAATGACAACGATATAATGTCGTGCACTCGTGACACTGGCACTGCCTGTGTGACAGTCACAGATATTTTTAGTTTCTGTCACTGTGACATACCGCCAATTTTCTATATCTGTGACTTTTATCAGTGACGATAAATACGGCTCAAGCCTACTGTCTGTTACCTTTTCAAATTCAATCTATGCGCAATGGCTATCTCAACATAATGCTGAGTCGGACGCAATTTCGTAGCAATAACTTTTCTAATTTGTAAGTTGGTTTTTATGGAATTGAGTACTTCACATTGTTCATGCTATGAATAAAGATTTCTTTATTTCTTTCTAATTATTTGGCAGGGAGGCAGATGGTATACCGGGGAGGTACATGAAAAGCGCGTGCGAAGCCGCGGGCAGCAGCTATAAAGAAATGACAAATGTTAACATAAAAATTTTTACATCCACAGGAAGGTGAAGGTAGAAAAGAGTCGCAAAATACCATTTCTCCAATGAAGCTGCATCGTGGTAATAAAACTAACCTAACAAATAAAAATTTAAGCTTACACCGAAGTTTTATTTTCTCATCCTGCAAATGCGTAATGAAAAAGATAAGAAGATAATTAATATCATCCAGGTACAACGCATACATAATTCGCAAGGAAATATCTCATAATCATTCACATTTGTGCATGCATGCATGCACAAAAGTTTGAGCGTACGTATAGTCGGGCTATAAGATGAATTGGATATTCTCTAAACCAGTTTTCGTTGTTTCTTTGATTATGAGATATTTCCTTGCGAATTATGTTAGCCGGGCTACTATCCTAATTATCGGCCTAAAATCTATACAAAGTAGTACTCACAATCCTTTTTAAATTTAATAAAACATTTATTCTATTCATAAAGAAATGCAGCTGGCGACCTGTTTAGGTTATTTTTCGAGTATTCGACCACTAGATTTGTACAAGCTTTTATTAACTTGCAATGTAACCATGTTTGTTCGGGTGGAATCTTGCAACTGAATTTTACAGCCCGGCTACACGCTCAAACATTTGTGCAAACAGGCATGCAGAAACACAGTTTGCGCAAGCAAGATGGAGCGTGGGGCCGGACTCATCTTGCTTGCGCAAACAGGTTTATGCAATCATGCATGAGCGTGTAGCCGGGCTATTATACCAATTTCCCACAAACGATTTAACTGTTATTTGGCATACGTAAGTATAAGTTCGGTGACAATGCAATGTCGTGGTACAATCAAGCTGCTCTGATGATGGAAACCGAAGGTGGCCATAGAAACTCCTAACGAAACGACTCAACAACGTCGAGCTTCGGTTCGTTGGATTTGTCTTTCCGAGCACTTTGTTCCTGGTACTCCGCTCCGCTTCGTTACAAATCGGCTTGAACAATAACATCAAATCATATCTTCCAGTGAACAAACTACATTTGAAACTAACCCAGCTACTGTCTTCAGCCAGAGTTTTCTCCCTGACCAGTTTGTTGAGATGTTCAATGAGTCCGTCCACAGATATCTCTATGCACCTGGTTGTCTCATGTGCAGTTAATGTACCTACCAACACATTCGCTGTGCCGGCGTTCTTCTCACGGTCGCCTACCACTGAAACGAATATCACCTATGATTCAATTATTTATTTAATTTGTAGTGAAATCAACATCACTTTATAGTATACAACAAAGTCGCTTCCCACTGTCTGTATGTCCCTAAGTATGCTTAGATCTTTAAAACTACGCAGTGGATTTTGATGCGGTTTTTTTATAGGTAAAGTGATTCAAGAGGAATGTTTATATGTATAACTAGCTGACCCGTGCCTACTTCGTTGGGCGGTAATCATTTTTAAGTCTATAAAACTCGCAAATAACGTGGTTTAAACGATGCGTGTATAAACAAATTCAATAGGTGAAAGAATTTTCAAAATTGGCTCAGTA
Source organism: Eupithecia insigniata (assembly GCA_947859395.1). Taxonomy (NCBI): domain Eukaryota; kingdom Metazoa; phylum Arthropoda; class Insecta; order Lepidoptera; family Geometridae; genus Eupithecia; species Eupithecia insigniata. The sequence continues at coordinate 3,576,500 of OX402009.1, read as the reverse complement.
GATTCAGAGATACAACCACACAAATCTTACTTATTGTTATTAGTGTAATAAAGTATAGATTTACATAAACCTAGATTTTATTGACTGGACGTCACACAGCTCCATATTTACCTAGGTATAGTATGCCCTTCAAAAGCTTTTGATAGTACCTACTGGAGAATAGGGCACTACACATCTATTGTCTAGTTCTAAAACTGGAAGGAAGAATCAGCAGTCGTCCTAAATCTTCACAATTTCTATCTTGATTCATGGCGTCTCGCAGATCTACATAATTCTCAGCGCGCAGTCTTCTCTCATTAGTTCTGTTCTGATGTATACCAAACGCTTCGTTTGAATTTTGGCATAAGTGTCCACCAGCCGTTTTAATTTTGGCGTAAGTGTCCACCAGAAAATGGTTAAACAAACCTCGAAACCTTTGCAGGTGAGCAATGCAACCTTCTCTTATTGGTAAAATGTATCTAGGCGTAGAATTGCATTGCAGAAACTTTTTAGTGTCCAGTCTCGTCAGTTTTCGGATTCACATGTCAAAGATCAAAGTTGTATCCGTCTTCGCCACGACAGTAGGTATATAAGCGAGTAGAGACTGAAGAGCATCAAATGCCCGGTGCGTTTCGCCAATGCATTGCAAACGGTCATCCCGGGTATGCAGCACAATGTCCCGCCTGTCACAGTGCTGATCTACCACGCCGGCAACAACATTAGTAACGAGAGCTTTGTACCAACCAGATGCTGTCTAGTGGGTGTATTAATAACAATTTTGTAATCATTTTGTTGGCTTTGGGGTATGCACTCGTAGTTTATGTCCTTCCTCGTAGTATGAACTCAAATCATGCTAAGTATCATTCGCATCCATTCAGTAGTTTTTGCGGTATTTTAGGCCGAGAAATGTCACTTCCATCCCCACTCCCAAAGGAACCTTAACGAATTCCAGGATAAAAAGTATTACATGACCTTCCTCGTAGTATGAACTTAAATCATGCCAAGTTTCATTTGAATACATTCAGTAGTTTCAGCGATTTGCGCAGCCAAGAAATTTTACCCTACTGCGGGGGGCTACTGGGAATCCCACTGCGGGGCAATGTGGGGGCCCCCACTGCCGGTGCCCTCCACTGTGGGGGCCTACTGAGTGGGTCCCACTCAGTAGTAGTTTCGGAGCTATGCGCGGCCAAGATACAGACAGACAGACAGACAGACATGACGGAAATAAATTACATTTTTGGCATAAGTATCGATTATAGAGTGCTCTCTAAAATATCTTCAATGTACAGAATTGGATCTGTTACAGTTTTATTATAAGTATAGATTTAGTATGAGCATTGCATCCGTGCGAAGCCGGGGTGGGTTGCTAGTTTTTAATACTAATGAAGCTGGAGAATCCACAGAGCATCATCTAGCCCCAAGTTAAGCATAGATTGTATTTGTGTTATAGGTAGCTACTAGATGACTGATATGCTTAATACAAGTAATTAAGATTAAGAAGATAGATAATATAAAAACTTTCGTAATTTGATAAATTCATTATGAATGTAAGCGGGTTAACTACGAACCTAGTTTGTGTCACCCTCACCCTGAAGAAGTCCCTCGTTAAGGGATGAAACGTTGGTGTTCTTCCAACACAAACTAGGTTCGTAGTTAATCCGCTTACATTCATAATGAAAATATGTAGTTAATTTTTATGATACATAGAAAATACCCAGAACACCCGAGACAAATATTTGCAGATCGTAGAAACATTTTTCCCAGGCGGGAATCGAACCAGCAGCCTTCTGCGTCGCAGGTGGCCGCTCCACATCAGCATCGGCGAATTTAAAAGTATAGATATTATTTGCTTATTTAACCAGTTGTCAAGTATTCCGAATATTAATTACATATAATATCATGGAGATATTTGAGTAGGCCCAAGTAGGCCAAACTAGCTTAATTTTAATATCTGTGTAAATTTCATATTCATATAATTTATTGTGATTTCATACATACAGGTATTGTTCTTAGGTGTTGGTAGTCTTAGTGGGTACACAATGCATCAAAACCCTGTCAAGGCGCAACAGTTATTTTACAATTATTAGATGACCCCGGCCACATGCTCCATCTTGCTTGCGCAAACTGTGTGTGCAATCATGCATGAACAAATGTTTGAGCGTGTAGCCGAGCTTAACCACGCGGGCGTAGCCCCGCGGCTACGCCCGCGTCAGCTAGTTATGAATATGTTCTACTTATGCTGGAGAATTCAAGCAATTATAATAATAACGGGTTATTATGTTGAAGCTCATTCTACTGTTTGAGAGCTTGTCTTTCATGTGTTTAAATATTAATAAGTTTGTGCAAGCACTGTCAAGTTTGACACAGTCAACGTAAAACAGTATTCAAAGGCTACATCGATGCTTCGATTGTTATCTATTAATATCTATTCGATGTTAGCATATTCAGATAAATGAGGATTACTAGTACCAAAGCCGAGAGTACCTAAATTAATGTTATTTTGTTTAGTTGCTGAAATATTAAGAACCTAGTTATATAGGATGGCAATGAGTTCTTTTTTGTTTTTTTTTTAATAAATTTACTAGGTAGTTACCTTTTTTATTTAATGTTTAAGACTAAAGACTTTTACAGAATTATATTTATTGCACACAGCAAAAGTATACAACAGGTGGGTATAATGCCGATGGCAATATCTAAACTAGAAATAACAAAAATCTACTTAAGATAATAATAAACAGATAATAACGCTTATGGTTGATAAAGTTGAATAAACAAGTGACGATGCACCGCCATGCATTGGTGCTATCGGATGAAGGTAGTACTTCTCGTAGATAGCATCCCAGAAGGCCGCCCTGTCCTCTAGAATGAGTGTCTCACTCAAAGAAAAGTTGTTCCGGATTGCCATGTGTGGTGTTCTGATTCCACTAACAGGTGGCCATTGTGGCAGGGAAGAGTCCTCAGGAACTGGTCTCCTAAAAGATGAATTAGTTTAGAGGAGATTTGGCTAGCCACGCGCAAACGTTTCATTCAAACCGAACAAAAATCCCATTCAGCTGCCTTTTGAATAATCCTATCTCTAATGATTAGAACCAAGCTAGAAAAAATCTTAAGTTATGCCTTACCCAGAGACTACAAAGTTAATCCACATTTCACGTAACGTTTCCTGCATTTGCAGATATTCTGTCGTGAAGTTTAATTGTGCTCCTCCATCTTCTAGGACGAAAGTTTGCGCACAGTGCTCTACACCTCTAACATTTGTGTTAGGAATAAAAGGCGTATTTTCATCTATAAATCCGTACTCATATAAGTAAACCGTATCATTCTTAGCACCACTGCGTATGCCTAATCCAGCTAGTATAGGGTATGCGAAAATTATATCTGTGTAGTAATTGATGTAATCCATAATAGATCCGCCGTCCATAGTATCCCCAAAATAAAACTCTCGGACAGCGTTTGCGATCTCTTCTCTCTGGTCTTTAGTTTCAAACTGAAGATCGAAAGGTAAATGATGCGAGAAGTTCTTAGACATTTCGATAATGAAGTTTTCAATATCATGATCGTGAAAATCAGCATGAAATAAGCCCTCATGCTCTGTGTATCCATATAACAACGGTGTTTCTGTGTACTGTCCCTTGATTAGTAAGCTCCAAGGACTCTCTTGTAGGAATATTTCTTCTCCTGTGCCTGTATCACGCTCCACACACGGCGCAAAATAAGCTGCCGTAGTATCCGTAAACATGGCTTTAAAATCGAGGTACAAAACTTCATTCGGGGTAGTCTTATAAAATATCTCTAAAGCTTCAATATCATCAGCGTCTTTGAAATTCAATAATCTAGCGTATGTTTTCGCACTCTCTATGGGATCCATGAGTACTCCTAAGTAACCTATGACTGAGCCACTGTCGGATATAGCTTTGTTAAAAAGTCCTCTTGCCATTGGCGAAATCGTTAGAAAGTCGACGGAACCTCCCCCAGCGCTGCAGCCATGAATCGTCACATCGTTAGGGTTTCCACCGAATTTACCAATATTTTTCTTCACCCAGCGCAGAAGTGCCACCTGATCTTTTAACCCTGCATTACCAGGGACATCTGGTGTCCCCAGACACAGAAATCCGTGAACTCCAAGTCGATAGTTGAACGTCACAACTATAAGTCTCTTCGACTTTACCAAACTGGTGTATTGGAATATCGAACCAGCACCTAAACAGTAGGCTCCGCCATGTATGGAAACCATGACTGGTAGACCCTCTGGTGGATTGGTGTCTGTGTCGGGAATAATAATATTTGCAACCAGGCAGTCTTCTTGTGATTCCATGCCCGGGACGGCTTGTGTGCAGGCAATTCCTCGGTATGTAGCATCAAACGTTTCAGTCCATACTGGAGGTGGAAGTGGGCCCTGGAAAGATTTTTGATTCTTTAAAATAAATTTATTATACCTACTATGTATGCTAGATATGACACCAATAAGGGGGGCCTAAGTGCCCTGATTAGACTATTATTATTTCAGGTAGATTTATTAGTTAAAACGAAGGAAGCCATCTTGTAGGTAGTTGTAGACAGTAGCGTCAATACATGTTCAACTTAATACTATATGACGCAGAGTTTGTGAATAATCCGCTTATCAAATCAATCTTGAGCTTATAATGCGAAAGAACAATCATAATAACAAACTTAACATTCTGATCAACAGATCCGTGACCACGCAGACCTGAGTATTCTAACATTATCTTTATCTAATAATTAAGCCATTTATAATATTATCATAGAATAAATTAAAGCTATTACAAAATTAAGTAGGTATAAATTATTGTACATTATTATTAAATTAAAATTATTAAATATAATAATTAGGTACGCATTTTTATTATTCATTGATCTCTATCATAGTAAAGGCTTCCTCCAGATCCAGATGTCTGATCTTTATATACTTACCTTGAACTTATTGGTTCCATTGGGTGCTGTTGCGTAAGGTACATCAAGGAAACTGTAGAACTCCCCACTAACATCTCTGTGCCCCCTTACATTACCCTGGTCGGCTAGTTCCACCTCCCAGGTCATTTGACCCCAAACACCCGCAAAACAACACAGAAACACAACCGCACCGAACATAACAAGATTGTGGAAACATGTAGATAAAATTTTATCAATGCAGATTTACTTTTATATCAAATGGGCATTCACTGATAATATTATTTAATCATACCTACCTAACCTATTTACGAGCTATGGGTAGGAATTTATTTGGCTGTACGTAGGTATAGACTCTACGTTCTTTTTAGTTTTTGAAATATGCGAAATTCTCTGGAACGGGGTAGTAACCATCTCTCCCCTAAACAACTAGTATTATTGATGGTAAAGGCTGTTTGGTGTAATTGATTTAGGTATTATTTTTATTGGATAAAGTTCCGAAAAGTCCATATGCCGGATCGACTTGAAATTTGGTACACGTACGATTTTTGACCTCCTGAGTACAAATATGAAAAGTAAAATAGGCGCGATTGTTTTTTACTTTTGTTTTTTATATTTTACAATTCTGCGTCATGTGATTTTTCATCGAGTGATACTCGTTATCACAGGATAAAAATATGTGATAAATATCGAGTACCGCCAAAACTGTATTTGTGTGCGACTTATCGAGCAACTCTTCAAAGTAAAACCCTGAGAATTGGTCGAGAAATATGGTCGAGAAATATCAAATTGCAGATTTTGAGAAATTGTTTATCACTCGATATTTTGGCATTTCATCCCATATCATCATCATCATCATCATCATCATCAGCCTATACACGTCCACTGCTGGACATAGGCCTCCCCCGTACGACGCCAGAAATAGCGGTCCTGAGCCGCCTCCATCCATCGACTCCCTGCAATATATATATATATATACATATATTAAATATATATATATATATATTTAATATATGTATTTAATATACATATTGTATATTTAATATACATATTGTATATTAAATACATATATTGCCCGAATTGCCCTCAAGGTTTATCACGCGATATTAGGCAGTTCATGCCATATTTATCGAGTAGATAAATATATTGCCAGACAGAATTGCCCTCCAGGGCGGTAGGGCTAAAACCAGCACTGGCAATATAATTAATATGATCACATATTTTTTTCTTAAAAGATAGTTAGATGTAATGTAATGTCGTTAGGATTCTGTTGTAACTTTACTGTGGTGCGTTATTATAAGCTTTAATTAAATGAAGCTTAATGCGGCTTTACCGAAATTTTGTCGATATTTACTCAGCATTTCGGAAATAGGTAGTTACCTATCATTCGGCAATTCAACTAAACCACAACACATTAATTTAGAAGTCTGACCAGAACACTTGATCAAAATGAAATTTCAAACATTTGCAATAGTTCTACCACAGATTTTAAATTGGTGTTCCGCAAGGGACGATGTGGGGACCCAGTTTATTTCTAATTACATTCTGAACGAACAAAAGCCTACAAGTGTAGTTTTGAGCAATTTGTGCTGGACTAAAAGTAAGTATCTACACAAATCAGTGTTCGCCATATTTGTAAGGTTTATTAAAATGAATTTTAAATAGGTAACTTGAGGATGCAAAAATGCAGTGGGTTCCCAACTAGCATTTTGGTGTCAGTTACCCACTTGTCTCATATCAACATCTATTATATACGCTTAATAGTATACTGTTGGTGTACCTATATTAATAAATAAATATCTGTTTAACTGAGTTATACCTAATTATCTCAGTTCTAACTTAAAGCGATATATAATATAGATATATATTATAGATAATTACAGCAAATATAGTTAAGATGTTATAGCTTTAACCTATTTGTAGCACCTAAATCTACTTATACAACAGTGCTCGCTGACTCTCGTCAACTCTTATTGTTGTTAGTTGTTGCCGCGAGCGAAGTGTTTTATGTCTTTAGGTATTACATTGACTATAAGGTAAGACATGGGTTGTAAAACAGAATTTGTCAAGGGTGTAAAATTAAAAGTTTTGAATGCATATCACATACTTATGAATAACTTATTAGTTATGTTCTGTTCTTATGTTCGATTCTTTTTGCCAATAAAACTATTGTATTCTAATTCACACTAAACAAACTAAAAAACCGACTTATATGCATGTTAATAATAGGTAAACACGACATTCATAGTATTTACCTTCACGAATCTACTACCTACATAAATCTTAAATTAATTCTGAGCGCTTTAAAATTTTGATGGTATATGGGGAACATTTACAGTAAAATCACAACGGCACATTATTTTAATTTCAAAAAATAATAAAAAAATATATATTAGGTACCTATACTCCTCCAGTCCATTGTGTTTGCCATTAAAAACTGACTGGTGACTGTTACTTTTTGTTACGTGTTACGCTAAAATATACCTTATAAAGTTTTATTATTATGTACTCTTGAAACTATTTATTTGATACCTAAGTATAACGCGTCAACGTTTTAAGTGATGTCTTGAGTGTTAAGTTAACCAACCCATCTATAAGCACAGTACTAATACCGGTTGAAGTAATATCTGAGGGTGAATAAACACTCTTGTGCAGGTACTTAACACCTTTATACCACTGCTGTACAGGCTTTCTATAACCGTTAACTATAAAATCTTGGGCCTTTTTCCTGGTTATAAATGAGTTAGAGCACGCTTTAAGTTTGAAGTCGATTTCTATTGTTAAAGAAATATTTTAAGTTAAACATTTGTCTTCTTCCACTTGTGGACCAAAAATTTCAGTGAAGAGAAAATCAATAACACCTTTTTTATTATAATTAGGTACAATATGTACATAAAGCTGTTTAGAGTATGCAATTTGACTTGTCTAAGTGCTTATTTTGTGAGCCTAACTTCGGAGCCTAAAGAAATAAAGTTATTGAATTCTGATATCTAAATCTGAAATCTTTACAATTATTATCTTCGGTAAAATTAAGACTTCAAGCTATTCTCCATAGAAAACTAATTTAATATTATAGAGACTTCGAATGGAACCCCTCATCCTGGTTACCTATATTATATGAACGCACTAACCTAACCCAAGCCCTGCTTATACTTTGGGGCTAGATTAGACACCTACCTATGCTGCATGAAATTTCCTGCATTTTTTTTTCAGGTGACCAAATAAAGTTAATCAATGGAATCATGAATGCTGGCATCAGAGTTTCAGGAGTTTCCATCGAAAACAAATATCAAGATCATCATGTCCTGTTCATCATAGATCTTGATTGTCCTGAAGCTGATGAAATATTACGAAACGTAATTGCACAAATTTCATACTGAAAATCCGTTTTTATTAAGTTTATCGTCTTCAGACAATAGACCTAGAATTTTTTTTCTACCTCCAGACAGGCAGACTGGCGCGGCACAAAGTCAGTGGTAGTCAATCCCTTACCCTCAATAAGGCGAGCGGAGCGAGCCGCGACCTTTCTTGAACTTTTCGTACTTACATATGTTTGGCGAAAAGGAAGCAAAACTACTCATGACAAACTAAACGATAGCGAGCGAAGCGAGCCCCAAAAATTATAAAGACTGCGGTGGTAGTTCGTTGTCACCCCTTTGGGTACGGTTTCATCCATCGTGCTATTTTGGCACCCCTCGGGGCTTGGTACCCGCCGCCCCCTTACGCCGCTAGTGGCGTGGCAGCCGACGGTTTTTTTTATTCACTAATATTTACTTCAACTCCAGGCATCATCAAAGAACCTCTTTGGCGCCCCCTACCGCTGGCTAGCACTTACTAACTCTTCAGAAGATCTGCTGAACTATACCTTGTTGGTTGACAGCGATATGGTGCTCGCTGAGCGAAGGGGAGATCAGTTCTATTTGGATGAAGGTAAGGTTGATTTTGACTTGGTACTATGGTAGGTTTTGTCGCTTCTAAGGGGACTTTTTCTTGAGAAAGTCTGCGATATGGACATGTTTCTAACAAGATTGCATAAACTCTTTAGATAGGTACCGACTAATAAACTATATGTACCTACACATTAGGTAGGTATTTTACATAGGACTTAGAATCGATAAAGAAATCGAAAGCCCCGACGACGTTTTAATGCAACGGCTGCAACGATTTTCATGAAACATAGGAAGCTAAGCAAATTATTAATGAAGTCGCCTCATTCTAAATCTATTTACCCGTTTGGTAACTCGATGACAGATGAGATTTATTTATTTATTCATAAATAATTATTTTACAATTGTATTTAAATATTATAAGTGTATTAGTGTTATATGATAATAAGTGTATTATAAGATTTTTAAGAATCTTAATTAATTAATCATAATAATAATAAAGTGGTAAATTAAATACAATGTCACTTAAAATCTTAAGTAAAATTTATATAACTTATTTTGAATAATTTTAATAACTACGTCGGAACAACACATGGCACAAAATAAAATAAATTTCATTTATACACACATAGCACAGTATCAAAATGAATTAGAGATCGTTCATATAGTCAAAATTTTAATCATCTCATGAGTAACACTTTTTCAACAAAAGATTTTTGATATTGATTTGGAAATATTTGGACTATCAATGCTTTTCAAGTCAATAGGTAGTGAGTACTTAACAGTTTGGTACCTGAGCGTTTTCAATTAAAGTGTACCATGGCCGAATTACTACTTATCAGATAAAAGATGCGCGACTGTAAATTATCTGTTTATTCGAATAATCTACAACTACTAATTTCCCCATTCGACTTGCATATTAGTAATATACTAATCTTCAAAGTCGAATAAAACTACAAATTAGTAATTACTAATGTCTCTACGAATGGATCATTAATGCCTCCGATTCGACTTTGTTAGTCGACCGATGTTTTTGAGTGATGAATGAATTTATTTGTCGCTCCTGCGGGGATTGAAAGGAACAGATTAGTAACTAATTTTATATATATATCATTCTTGTGCGGTTGATAACATTGTGTAGTTTTCAAGTACATATAATATTTTAGCTTTTAGTGTAAATATGTTTTAGTGTAAATGTTATAGTGTGGTGTACAGCTGGTGAGTCTAATGTGGAATCCGGTAATATAACTATTACAGTTAACCAGTTATCTACCACTGTGAGTTCAATAATACCTTTTATTTATATTAATTTTGTTCAAATATTTTATGTTAAGGTGAATATAAAGGTTTGGGTCAGGGAACCTGACCCAAACTAGCGCCGCCACCTATTTTATCGTATTATTACGATAAATAAAAGAATTTTCAAAAATCCCTTTACCAGTTTGTGATACCTGTCATAAGCTTTTTTTAATGCCTCTGTAATAGTTTTATTTTGTATAGTTTAGGAAGAGATGCGTAGTTGCAGTTTTTGGTCTACAAACTCGGTTTTCACATCTCCTCCTTCCTCGTAAACTTTTACATGTGAAGCTTTGGGTGGTGGCAGCGAACGAACCCGGAGTCGAATGAAATATATGTAGGTATAATACTAGCTCTCTCTAACTAAGCCCGCTCCCGCTCAGTCGAGCGGGAGCGACTATCCACGTCGAATAACGAATCGAAATCGACTCAGGCAGTCGAACTCGCGATTACTAACCAAATTAGTTACTAATTTGCTCTAGTCATTCGAGTCGTTCGAATGACTTGTCAAGTCGAATCTCAGTAACTTTGGTTCTTCTACGGATTTACGTATTCCGGATTCCATTACGTACTTATTCACAAGGCCTATAGTCACGACGACCACGTCTCGGATCTGTGAGACATCACCTGTAACACATATTGGCACATAGACTTCCGTCTTGAGGCTCTGCGGTATCTGTGACGAGAAGATATTGTGAAGTTTCCCCAACGAGTTGGATTCGGCTGACCTCTTTATCGAAGTTAGATTTACCTAGTTTGACCATTTGGCCTAGGTAGACATAATGATCAACAACAAGGAATTTAATTATGTTAAAATATGACCAATGTTGAGGATTTTTGATTTGTATACCTACCTAGATTAGTAAGATTATGACTATGGATAGTACAGTATCGAATTAGGTATGCCTGTAAGGATAGTGTATAATATTTGGAACAATAAAACAATAAACTTCCTTAACATCGTTCCCAACATAGACCGGTGAGGGTTGCGACATGCGCATTAGACATGATATTTTGCCTTACCCACTTTAAGACCCATCTGTCGGGAAACGGTGTTTAGGACTCTCTCTGAGCATCCTGCTAAGGTCTTTCAGTAATCCTGCCATGATGACTATATCGTCGTCAAACAGAGTTTTTTTAAATATTGCAAACGGCGGAGTGTGAATCTGCATTGCAGTTCACTTTTTGCTGTTTAAAATTAACGATTATTATAACTGTTCTCAAATTTTTCATAATTGTGGCACTCAATTTAGTTCAATAGATATTGTAGATTGTAATGAGATACTCTCTGACTGACTGAGACGTTGGGAATACTTTTCGTGAGACGTTCCGAATAAGTCGTTCAAACTGTGTCTAATGCTTAACAGTCACAAAATGTTCACCAGATATCATATTTACTTGTTAAAACATTTTCAAACACGAGGTACAACCGTAGTAGAATTACCTAATCTGTGGTACAACCGAAAAGTAGAGGGTACCTATACCTACACATATTTTTGAAAACGCTCACCTACAGACATGCTTCACAACATATAATATGATAATTCACACAATATCCCTATAGACTACGACATACGGATACTTAGGCGCGTCAACGTTAGAGAAACAAATACTTATTCTTTAGTATTTTTCATGTAACTAAACCTATCCAACCCAGGTATTATTACAGTCTACAGGCCATCTCCCAACCACACAGCGGTATTAACCCCTAGAGGGGTCTTCAATGGGTTCTATCACGACATTAGACCCCGCAGAGAGTTCTACCGCCGCCGATTTGACCTTTTAGGCCATCCGCTCATCATGGCCAATGTTATACAGGACAGCAATAAGACTCGATACCATCTGCCGAGAGAAGACGGCTTGTAAGTAAAAGTAGATAGACGATAGACCCCTCAAGGGATCAGAGGGGTCTATTGTGAAATTACCCGACAGGATACATCTAAAGAAAATTATTAGCCATTTTAAATTATAAAATAAATCGAAATTTTGGAAGCTTTCAAAGGAAATTGCCTTACCCGTGCTTCTGCCACCAACCCTACATATATATTACTTTACTCTTTGGCCACCAACCAGCATTGCTGTGTTTCAGTTTAATAGGTTTGGTTGTCGATGAAATTAGATGCACATGCCAAAGTTAAAGATGGAACGTGACGTTAGTTTTTCTGTGATTTCTGCTTTTTACAAGGTAATTTAGCTAGCAGTATAATAAATTTTGCAAAAAGTAATTTTGCGACCATTTTAAGCTTAAAACAAACTTTGAATCAAACAGTGCACGGTAGAGCGCATTCCTAGAGTGCTATTATTTAAATAGCACTGAGCACTCTAGGAATGTTCTGTACGGGTAACGAATATGGTACGGTACGGTAAACAGCAATAAATTGCTCTGTTATTTTACTAATATCATCAAGGCGGAAGCTAGTGCCATTGTGAGGAAAGGTTCGTGCTAAAATTAGACACAAAGAATTGCGAACTGGAATAACATATAGGCTAGGTACATTTTATTCCAAAAAACGCGTGCGAAGGTTCACGCCGAAGCTAGCCCCACTAAAATTTTAGCTTCTGCACCATATTTTTCATAAAACAAATTGGGACATCAAGATCAAATAAAAGGTTCAGTAATATTTTCAGGGATTTCCAAAACGACGCCACGGCAAAGATCTCATGGATTATTGGCAAAGAGGCGTTTCTGATGCTGAATGCGACGCCGCGGTACTTTTTCACTTACCGGTTTGGCTACAAGGTGAATGGTCAATGGTTGGGGATGATTAATGATTTGCATACCGGCAAAGCAGATTTAGGTAGGTATAAGTATACCTATACTTATTTTGTTATTATAGTGCTTAAGCCCGCACTTGGGGTAATTTACGGGATATTCTTTAATTTTCCTATACTTATTTATCTTATATTTATCCTATACTTATATATAATATATCTATACAAGAATTGCTCGTTTAAAGATAAACAAGCAAATTCTTGTATAAATATATTCGTAACGGCTCCAACGATTTTACCAAAAAAAAAACATCGGTCATCCAGGTACTTGTTAGTTAATATCTAAAGTCAGTTCTAAAATCCAAAATATTTTATCTAAACAAGGCATTTATGAAGGCCAATGAGGTGCGAAGGCGAAGGTCTGCCTGCGACGTAGGAAGTTGCGGGCCCGATTCCCGCCTTGGGACAAATGTTTGTACGATCTGCAAACATTTGTTTCGGGTGTTCTGCGTATTTTCTTTGTAGGTACTCGTATAGTAAAAAAACTATCTTTTAATGTATTGTAACAAATCTGTGGTAGCAGGTAAATAACGTACTTCAGTATTGTGCACTAATTCCTAATGTTTTCTTCCTCAGGAACAAACGTGTTACCTATCTCGGAACGCCTCGAAATAGTTACCTGCTTAGATGCCCTGGTCCCGTTAAAATTGCGCTTTATTTTCCGCCAGCCCCCTCTATCCTACGCCACTAATATCTACTCTCTGCCTTTCTCTTCTCAAGTTTGGTTGGCAATAGGAGTTTGTTCTTTCGTTTCTGCTGCAGTACTGTGTTTGGCTTCCAGATGGGAAGCTTCGACTGGCAAGGTAAGATACTCGCACTTGATGCTTGTGTTCTCTATAAAAAAAAAACTTTACATTAGAGATATTTTGAATTTTTTGTTTAGAGTGTACTCTATTATCTATACTGATGCCACGCTTACCGGTGACCACGAGCCTCTATAGGGTGTTTCCATCTTTTCTGCCAATGTGTCCGAAGAACTGAAATACTCTGCGAAGACATGGTGGAGAGTCTAATCTTTATGTTGAGCTCCTTCAGAATAGATACGTTGGTGCGGTGCTCAGTCCACGGTATCTTGGTGTCCACGGTTATTTTGAGGTGGTCCTATAAGGTTGCGGATGGTGATCATGAATAACACCTTATCTTAGGTTTTTATTTTACCAAATAAGACAAGAGTATTGTCAAATCAACTAATAGGATCTCAAATGCATGACGTTATTCAACATGCCTTTTGTTATTTTGCGTGTGTGAATTGTCCATCATTATTCATTTGTTATTTTACACATATCCACTGCGCTGTGTAGAGTGTGTGTAACGGTAGGTTAAGTGCCTACCGTAGTCATCATCGTATCAGCCTAACGATATCCATATAGGCCTCCCCTAAGGATCTCCACAATGACCGATTTTGTGCCTCCAGCAATTTCCCGCGACCTTCATTAGGTCGTCAGTCCATCGCATGGGGGGCCTACCCACACTCCGCCTTCCGGTACATGGTCGCCACTCTAGCACTTTTCGGTCCCAGCAACCGTCGTCGGTCCTACGAGTTATGTGCCCTGCCCGCTGCCAGTTGAGGTTCGCAATGCTGAGAGCTATGTCGGTTACCTTGGTTATTATGTGGATCTCCTCATTTCTGATTCGATATCGCAGAGAGACTCCGAGCATAGCCCTCTCCATTGCTCTCTGTGCGACCTCGAGTTTTCTGACGAGGCGCATAGTGAAGTACCACGTTTCAGTCCCATGTCATGACTGGCAATACACACTGGTCGAAGACTTTCGTCTTGAGACACTGCAGTAAGTGGGATGAAAAGACACCACATAGCTTCCAGAACGCTGTCAATCGCCGAATCCGAGCTGGATTCGGCAATTAACATCCTTCTCGAAGTAGGACTTTCCTAGTTGGATGTTTTGTCCTAGGTAGACATAATGGTCGATAACTTCGAGGGTGTTGCCTCTGATTAATACGGGAGTTGATACTACATGGACATTTTGTTGGAAAGTGTGTCGTAGCAGCGAGTTTTTACTCTATGGTGCCGGAGCTCTTTGCAGTGGAAGCTGATTATTCAGCCGGCAGTGCAGGAAATAAAAATGGATTCTTCTTTGGTATTTTGGAAACCGTATTTATTCTCAGTCAGAATAGACACCAGCAATGCGCAGATTGCAGAGATTCAATCGTATGCATATATACACAGGAAAAGAATGGTGTGTGAATAATGATGGATCAATCGATGGTGGTCTATGAACAGCTTCTAAACATGGTTCGGAAGCAAAATGGGCCTATAGCTCTTCAATAGGGTGTTATCACCCTTTTTGAAGAACAGTAGGTACCAACCAATACGCTTCCGTTCCGTGTTTGTGGCATTTTTTCCTCGAGGATGACGGAATTGAACAGCTTTTGAAGGGCCTTATGGATCGGTTGTCTACCCGCCTTCAGAAGTTCAGAGGTAATTCCGCCCTCCCCCGGTGCATTGACGTTCTTGAGCTGTATAAGAGCCATAATTTTGTACAGGCTGACATCCAGGATATCAAGGGTGCAATGCCGGGTAAGTCCAGCTCTTGGGTCTATTGCTGGACTAGGGACAGATTTTTGGATCGATATCTACAGCTGTGAATAGAACCCCTCTACTTCCCTCAAAAGCTCGTGTTTCGACAAGATAATCCCCTACGTCGTTGGTGTTTAGTTTCGTCAGTCGGCTTTGCCCAATCGACCAATCCCTCGCGAACACTTTAGAGCCTTTGTTGTCGCGTTTGAGATTTGTCTATTGAGCCTCCGGTAATCTGACGCACCCACTGAAGACTGAATTTTTAGTTCCCGTCTTTCCTCCATAAGTCTTTCCTACCTTAGTACGTGTAGTCATTAATTTATACTTTTTAATATGTGTGTTCAGAGTTCAACGCAGTTAGACGGTGGAATTGGCGATGCGATGTTTTTGACGATGAGCGCTCTGAGCCAACAAGGATGCGTCATGGAACCGAGGCGGAATTCAGGTAAGCATCTCTTCTAGAAGTTCCGTAAGGAAACGTCGGTCCATCGAGTGAGAGATTCCTACACTTCATTTCGCATTGCATCTCGGTCGCCACTCAAGAACCTTTACTCCCCAACGGTTATTGGTTCTACAAGCTATATGACCTGCCCATTGCTACTTCAGCCTGCTAATTCTGAGAGCTATGTCGGTAACTTTGGTTCTTCTACGGATTTCCGTATTCCAGACACTATCGCGTAGAGAAACTCCGAGAATAGCTCTCTCCATAGCTCGCTGGGTGACTTTGAGCTTATGCACAAGGCCTGTAGTGAGTGACCACGTTTCGGATCCGTTAGTCATCACTGGTAATACACATTGGTTAAAGACTTTCGTCTTAAGGCTCTGCGGTATCTTTGACGAGAAGATATTGCGAAGTTTCCCGAACGCTGCCCATCCGAGTTGGATTCGTCGGCTGACCTCTTTATCGAAGTTGGTTTTACCTAGTTGGACCATTTGGCCTAGGTAGACATAATGATCAACAACTTCGATAACATCGTTCCCAACATAGACCGGTAAGGGTGCGGCATAGGCATTAGACATGATATTTCTCTTGCCCATGTTAATTTTTAGACCGACTTGTCAGAATCAGAATCAATAACTTTATTTCTTTAGGCTTACAAAATAAGCATTTAGACAAGTCAAATTGTATACTATAAACATAGTTATTATTATCAAATAAGAAATAAGGTGTTATTGATATTCTCTTCACTTCAATTTATTGTCCACAAGTGGAAGAAGTGAAAAAGAAACCACTAGCACATTATAATATCACTTATGTGTCTAATACCTGTCGGGTAACAGTGTCGAGTTCTCTGAGCATCCTGCTAAGGTCTTCCATCGATTCTGCCATAATGACTAGGGGAAAGGCGTACAAAATTACATAGGTGGACAAAACGACACAGTGGTCTTTTCTCCGAAACCACAGACTATTTTAGTTCCCGTACAGAGGCCACCTAGTAACAGGCAGCAACCTGTCACAATGCCAGTCACGCCATCACGGCCGTTTGCCGCGGTAAGTTATTTTTTACTTTTATTTGTCTTTGATGGTGTCTGTTTGTTGTCATTGAACTAAAAAAAGCTCGGTAATATGTTCAGCTCATAAAAATAAGTGCATTATTTGTTTTTGTTCCTGAGGTTATACATTTTGAAAGTGTACTTAATGACCCTTTGTGCGGGTAAAATGGAATATGTCGTTTGACCCACCCTTTTTTCTTCTTTCAGACCATAATTTTAAACATCCACACATGATCATATGTTAGAAAAGCGTGCCACGAAATTATAAAAAAATTATATAGAACACAAAAAAATGTATACTATTTTTCTATATTTATATAATAGAAGAAGCTAAAGATAAATTGGTCCTCCGTCGGTTCCTTAAAGTAAAGAAAAATTGTTGTCAAAGCACTAAAATTTAGTGCTAGCAGCAAAGATATCTCGTCCAAGCAAACAAACACTCTGATCGATGACGACGAAGACTGCCCTTGCATCTATTGCAATGATCTGTACTCCAGGTCCAAACCAAGAGAAGTTTGGTTAAAGTGCATGAGCTGCAATAAAATGGACTCATGCGTTATGTGCAGACGTTCCAAAGAAGACGAATTCTTTTATTTGCGAACTCTGCATATAAAGGAAAAAACAGTATTTTGGTATACCATTTTGTCCACATGTTATGGTCATCTTACCCGCACAGGGTGGACAAAACGGATTATGTCAATGTTTTTGAAAATGTTTTTTAAGATTTTTGGTTTAGTATTAAATTGATTGATCTCTTTAATTTTGATAAAGTAATGAACCAAGGTATTAAAAGGTTGATTTTAATGTAAAAAATAATCATCAAAACACGATTTAGGACTGATTTAGCAGGAAGTATGTCATTTTGTACGCCTTTCCCCTATATTGTCGGGAAACCGAAGTTGAGGGATGTAATCGCCGTTGATATTTTTGCCATATCCGTCCCAGTCCAAAAACTTAAAAAAATCCTCCAATGCAGAGGTGAACAGTTTCGGATAACTAACGTCTCCCTGTCTCACCCCTTTTTGCAGTGGGATCGGATTGATGCTTTGGTCCTGGAGACGAATTGACATAGTGGCCCTGCTGTACAAACACTTCAACACTTGGGTATACCAGGTTTCGACTGAATCTTTCTCGTAGTCCACAAATGCTATACATAACGGCCAGTTCTACTCTTCTGTCTTCTGTATAATCTGCCGGAGCGTATGTATGTGGTCTACGGTACTAAAGCCTTTTCGGAACCCGGCTTGTTCGGGCGGTTGGAAGTCGTCAAACCCTTCGAGCGAGACGGTTGGTGATTACTTTCGAAAACAGCTTATAGACGTGGCTCAGCAGTGAGATGGGCCTATAGTTCTTTAGAAGGGTTGTGACACCCTTCTTATGGAACAGTACCACCACACTCCTGTTCCACGCCTCTGGCGTTTGTCCCTCAAGAATGACGGGGTTGAACAGCCTCTGAAAGACCTTAAGTACCCTACTAGTGATCCACCCGCTTTCAGAAGCTCTGTCGTTCTTCCGTCATCCCTCGGTGCCTTGTTATTTTTAGCTGTTTGAGAGCCATCCTTATCTCAAAGGCTGACGTCTCACTCATTCTAGTTAATGGCAAAAGCTGAGGCTGATAACACCCTTTGAGCACGCAAACCTTGGAATGCCAACTGTTTACGTTCGAATATCAGTGTGGTGAGTGTTCGTGCCTCCACTACCAGAACCAGACCAGGCGGACGGCGGTGCCCTAGCTGGCCTAGTAACTAAACACTAGCATAGAAGACAAACTCGCTGCTACCACTGCTTATTTAAAATTTTCACTTCTAAGTACGCTAGATAGTGGCCAGTTGTTCGCAGTTCGTATTACAGGCTATTTAACAGTGTGGTTGGTGTTCGCAGGTCGTATAGCAGTGTGGTGGGTGTTCGCGGCTCTAATGGCGCTGCATGCTGCCTATTCTGCCAACATCGTCACGTTGCTGCAAGCCCCCTCCCACTCTGTCACTACACTGCAACAGCTCGTCTCTTCTAAGATCACTCTGGCAGCGCACAATGTTGATTATAACCATTTTATATTTAAGGTGAGTAAACACCACTTCAAAACCACCGACATCGTAGCGGTCGCAGGGAGTCGATGGATTGAGGCGGATCGGGAACGCTATTTGTGGCGTCGTACGACGTGTATGGGCTGATATGATGATGATGATGATGACGAAACACCACTTTGATCAAATAAGATGATCGACGTGGGTCTAGCCGCTATTATACAGCATAAAGCATACATACGCTCCGGCATTTGACGTCCGATGTGGCGCGGTGGGCGAAGGTCCGCCTGCGACGCAGAAGGTTGCGGGTTCGATTCCCGCCTCGGAACAAATATTTGTACGATCTGCAAATATTTATTCAGGGTGTTCTGGTTGTTTTTCTATGTACAATATAATAAAAATATCTATCTATGTAATATATTGTATTACATATATCAGTTATCTAGTACCCATAACACAAGCTCCGCTTAACTTGGGACTAAGTATAATAGATAATGCTGTGTGAATTGTCCAACATTATTTATTTATAAGTCTTAGCTTAGATAACCGCCGGCAGATTATAGGTATAGATAGTGTGTTGTTTGCACCAACGTTATGTAGTTAGATTAAATTTGAAAGACGGGGTAGGCTAGTTTCCTGAAAAAATCTATTTAGTCCGTCCGTCATTTACATTACCAAAAAATACTGATTACCTACGTATTTTGTCAATTTAACCAAAAAATTACGAAGATATGGTGCGTTAAAGTTCCGCGTGACGTCACGCCTTGGAACGACTTTTACCACGAAGTGACGTCATGACATGAGCCCACTCTCCCGAACTTTGATGTGCGTTATTTTATCAATTTTGATTGATTTGATAAAGCAAAAAATAAGTGATTAATATTTTTTGATAATCTAACGGACGGACTTGAAGAAAAACTTTTTCTCGTTTGACCTATAATGAAAATAACCATAGCTACCGGCCGATCCTTTAGGAAATCAAAAAAAATAACACGTTAGAAATGGATTCCATACAGTTTTCTCTCCCGCTAAAACGCGTGAGATATGAAATTCCATAGAGTTTTTCCTCCCGGTTTCCTATATGTACGCCTGCAATTACTTACTTTCTATCTTATATTTGGAAAAGGAATAGGCAACTTTCCGAGCAGGTGTAGTATAAGGTTTTTTGTTATTTTAGTGCGAACCCCTCACACTTAAGTATGTTAAGAAATTCGTACTACTAATCTTGCAAATATTTCAGCTTTACAGCGACCCACTCCACATGGCAGTTAACAAAAAAATCGAACCAGAGAAAGGGAAACCACTATTCTACAACTTGAGCGACGGTGTTGAAAGAATTCGTCGGGTAAAGTTAATTGAATCTTTATTTTCAAGATCATAGATCCCAATTTCCTATGTAAATGTTAATTTAAGCCTTGCATTCTTACAATACGATAAAAATCTTAAAATTGTACACACATTTATACAGATAGCTCAACTGGTCCATATCAATATCAGTCGGACGCTTTCCCAAGACGCTGGCTGCATTGCCTTGCTGTATGGCAATGCTAATGCGCTGCGCCAGAAACTCACCGCACCGACTCTCGGGTCACGCATTTAAAATTGATCCTTAAAGGGTCAAGCTAATTCGATGGATTAGACTCTGTTTTCTTAAAAGAAATGTGTGCCTTACGTTGTTGTGGTCGGGGTTCATTAAGCTATCGAAACGAAACCATCAAAGTACTTTGCTTTCAATGTGCTTTGACCCTTCGATATTTAGGATTAAATAATTATCCCTATAAAGTAGTAAGTAGTACCTAAGTGCCTTTCTTTCTAAGTAGGTATACCTAGGGGAAGGTGGTCTGAGATGGCATAGATTTAGAAAATATTTTTTGTTAGGGAAGACTATGTAAAATAACTTGAAACAAACAACAATTCCGTATGAAATTGTGTTTTTTTATAACTCCAAAAGGTAAATATAAGCATTCAACACAAATAGTATTTTCTTCAAAAAATAACCAAAAATAAAAACTATTCAAAAATCCATCTCAGCCAACTCCCGTGGGTAAGACGGCATACATCGTGAATCGTACGTCCATAATTTCAGGGTCTGTTCGCGTTTCATGGCACGGCCGAACAAATCTATCGTAGAATTGAACTAACCTTCATGGAGAATGAAAAGTGTGATCTCAAGGAGATAGACTTTATGAACACTTTCTATCCTCACGCACCTATGAAGAAAGGATCACCTTATTTGGAGCTCATGCGTGTAGCGTAAGTGACTTAAAATTTGCCTCTGTTTAGCCAACTCAGTGGTAGTGTACCGTGGGTGGGTACCCGGGGCGGCTTCCTACCCTTTCTTTTAGTAAGCTAAAATAAGAGCATCTAAAAGCTAGATTTTCCTTATATAAATTCTATTGCAGTGCCCTACAGGGTGCATGCAGGTATTGTACTATTGACCTAAGCTAACATTATAAGACCGAAGCTGCATAAATGTAACCTATGAACAAAATAAATAAATGAAAAGAACATTTTCTAGGTTCAAACGCATCAGAGAGACGGGTGTTTGGTCCGCTATAAATCGGCGCCATCAAACCCCCCAGCCGCGGTGTGCCGGCCATGTTGCTTCGTTCTCGAGCGTTGGCGGGAACGAAATCAAGCCGGTGCTCGCGCTGATGGCTATAGGGATAGCTATATCAGTGCTGATGTTAGGTGTCGAGATCTTAACGCATTCTTTGTAAGTATTCGAATAAACTTAAATCTGGGGCCTTATTCTGCCAAACCAATTGCTTCATTAGGACGTTGTATTATGGACATATTGTATGGCCTGATATGAATAATATTAATATCATACATACGAATGTTTGGATGGATAAATGGATCCATTGTTATTTCTTCACGCCAAAACTTCTCATAGACCGAGCTGATATTTTGCATAGGTTTGCATAGGTGTAGGTAAATACGCGGTCGCAGGGAGTCGTTGGATGGATGAGGCTCAGGACCGTTATTCGTGGCGTCGTGGTGGAGGCCTATGTTCAGCAGTGGACGTATACCTATAGGCTGATGATGATGAGGTTTACCTCATCATCAATACCTGGCCTGGAATAAACCCTAGGCTAGTTTTTAATCGATAAAATATCAGTTTCATGGGAAAGAAATAACGTTTAAACGTTTCCATAGAAAAAACGCGTGCAAAGCTGCGGGCAGAAACTAGTGTAAAAATCTTTGATCAAATGTCGGTTGTTGCTAGTAAATAAGATTAAGTCTTCCAATTTATTCTAATTTATTTTTCAAATGTACATTTGATTAAGATATTTGACAAATGACTATGGACTAATTATTACTCGTATTATTTGACAAATATTTATAAACTAGCTATGAATAAGGGGTATTCATAATGGTCTGCTAACTTAAAGCATTGCTAAATCTCGCTCTGTCTTCTTCTATTGACATAAGTCAGAGTGAGAAATAACACTGCTTAGCAGCTGTTTTAAGTTAGCAAACCATTATGAATAAGGGGGTAAGTCTAAAAACGTAAAAGATCAGGTAAGTTTTGTAAAGATTTTAATGGAAAATCACCTCCTTACGCTAGCAATAAATAAATACCGAAGTTGACATAAATTTTTTTACATCCTCAGGAAGGTGAAGATAGAAAAGCGTCGCAATATACCATTTCTCCAATGAAATTGTAGCGTGTTATATTAAAACTAACCTAACAAATAAAAATTTAAACTTACACCGAAGTTTCATTTTACTAAATCCTGTAAATTGGCGTATTGATAATATTAAGAAGATAATTAATATCATCCAGGTACAACGCGAACATATTCGCAAGGATATATCCAAATCGAAGAAAACTGGTTTCAATGATATCCTGTACATCTTAAGCTCTGCCTAAAATGTAGACAAATAAGTAAAATACATTTTGTAATAAAATATTTATAGTTTCTCTTTCGCATTTTAATGGGTTGGAGACAGATTGAAGTTATTTGAAATATCAAGCATAATAATAGATAAGAATGGTGAAGAAAAATGGAATTGCGCTTCAGGGGTGGGTGTGTGCCACTGTAATATAGATCACGACAGGCTGAATTTACAGTTACGATTAATATCAGCGCGAAAGCTATACTCCAATTGAGAAACCTGGATAATTCTTGTGTCAAAACCCAAGTAATATGAACATATGACCGAAGCTTAGAGTATCTAGAAAGGGAGTTGCCAAGCGCTACTTTTAGTACTAAAATGATTCTGCCAGTTTTCGCGGGAGGCGAGGTAGCACGGTACAGCACACATTTACATAATCACGCACACTAATGCAGAAAAATTAAGCGTACGCTCGGCTACTCCCGTTCTGAATGCTCCAAGTAATGTATTCCCGATAGAGATCCATTCCCCGTGTTTCGTTAACTAATTTGAAATGATGTTGTTACATTACGAGTCCAATACAGAACCTCCTTTTTTTAAATCGTTTAAATATGGGTACAAAAACACACATGGCATTTTATTCATTCCATAATTCACTCAATCAATTTCATTCAACTAGTCCCCACACTACGCCTTCTACCAAGAAATTTATACTCGCATTACTCACCTACACCCTCTACCAAGACGTTGGCGTCGTATTAAAACTGTCGCAACTGCTATTCCATTTGAATCTAAATTAAACAATATTACAAAAACAATTGACAAAAATATCACTTACTTGTGATAGGAAATACCGTGTTCCCTTAAGTTTGATGTTTCTGATCGTCTTTTACACCGTAATACCGCACAATTCACCATTTTCACTGAGCACTACTTTGCGACACGAAACGACAGCAAATGGTCGCGGTTACGAGTGAAGTAGTTTTATATAACGTGTATGGCCATATGGCCGGCAGAGTGGTACGCCTTGCGTTGACATCTCCGTTCTAGATACTCTAAGGACCGAAGGAATATTGGTAGATACTATTTAACATTTATGTAATATATTGTATTAAGTATACCATTCATCTAGTACACATAACACAAGCTCTGCTTAGCTTGGTATATGATGCTGTGTGAAATTGTCCAGCATTATTTATCATCAAAGCAAAGCACAGGAGCTCGAAACAATTTTTGTTTTTGAAAGCTTTCATACATAATTTAATTGATCTCTCGTTCGTTTTCGAATTCATACTTAAAAATGTTTTGCTTCACGTGTGAGAATATGCGTTGTTGAAGTTTGTGTTTTAGATTTTAGTGTTGTTAAGTTTTCATTCATAAATGTTTTTACTAACATAAAATATCTTGAATTCTTAATCAGAGTACAGTCGCGCCGACCAAAGGTGCTAATGCCAAGCGTACTTGTAAATTCAGCCTTATACTCAATTTCAACCAAAGCGGACAGGAAATGTGATATAACAACCAACAGCATCTCAATCTAACAGATGTTATGCATTCATATTGCGAAACACCACAGACTACACACATTACCTCATAATAATCATCATCAGCCCGTATACGTCCACTGCTAAACACAGGCCTCCTCCAAACGACGACACCAAGAATAGCGGTGAGCCGCCTCCATCCATCGACTCCCTGCGACCGCTACAATGTCGTCCATCGAGTCCCACTCGATGGACGACATTGTAGTGTAGTCATTTGTGTCTTCCTACATTCCGTTTCGCATTCCATCGCACATAATAATTACAAACAATTAAAAAGAACTGAAAACTCCAGAAAGAGAGATAGATAGAAAATACTTTTATTGTACACTTTAAATTAGGAAACATACGAATGAAACAATAACAATATAAGTGACAATTGGCAATCTTATCGCTCAAGAGCGATCTCTGCCAAAAAAGAGAAAGCGTACAATGTGCATACCTGCAATCCTAGTTATATGGAACGCGATGATTCTAAAACACGTTGTTGCTTGTTTGTAAACAATTCCCTAGTTTTTACCCGACTACCAACGGAGGAGGTTGATGATTTTAGCTTCCTATTAAGGGTATTTTTTACGCATTCACGACCACTATACATTTTGTTGGTTGTTTTCACACAATTCCGCTCCGCTTTGTAAATTGGCTTGAACAATAACATCAAATCATATCTTCCAGTGAACTAACTACATTTGAAACTAACCCAGCTACTTGAGCAAGCCACTGTCTTCAGCCAGAGTTTTCTCCCTAACCAGTTTGTTGAGATGTTCAATGAGTCCCTCCACAGACATCTCCCCATGCACCTGGTTATCTCGTGTGCGTACGTTTACTGTGCCGGCGTTCTTCTCACGGTCGCCTACCACTGAAATTAATATTATGACCAAATTATTTGATTTGTAGGGAAATCAACATTTAAACAGCAACTTCCTGTGTATTTTTAACACTTCCACTGCGATCTCCAATCCGACTGCAAAGTGTGGTGATTATGGCATAACCCTCTTTTGGAGGAGGCACAAACATTTGTCCCGAGGCGGGAATAAGCCCCGCAACTTCCTGCGCTCTAATTTTTTATAGTAAAATATAAATAACTAGCAACCCGCTCCGGCTTCGCACGGGTAGTATACCATATGTTTATCTCAAACGGATAAGGCAGCGTTTGCAATGAAAGCTCCCAGGCGGCTTGACTTTTTTCAACACTTCAACAATTATCTTTATATTCCGACCAATTTACACAAAACCTTGACAAATTATACACCTAAACCTTCTTCATGAATCACTCTATCGATTGGTGAAAACCGCATGGAAATCCGTCTAGTAATTTTTGTATTTATCGCGAACAGACAGACAGGCAGACGCGGCGGGGAACTTTGTTTTATAATTATGTAGTGATGGTTCAAACGTACCTAGAATATAGTTGAACTGCGCGAGCTGTGCGTTCCTCACTTTCTTGTTGAGGGTGTCTCCCGCATCTGTGTCCACTTCCGACATGAAGCCCGCTTTGAAAAGCTGATCGTTAACCTGGAATCATATATAAGTTTTTTAGCAACTTAAATCACAGGTACGTCTCGTCACGGTTTAATAGCAAATAAATAAATTAATAAATAATGCTGGACAATTCACACAACATCACCAAGCTAAGCAGAGCTTGTGTTATGGGTACTAGATAACTGATATACATAATACAATATATTACATAGATATGAACATTTTTTTTTATACATAGAAAAACGACCAGAACACCCTGAACAAATATTAAAATTTGCAGATCGTACAAATATTTGTCCCCAGGAATCCTGCGTCGCAAGGGAACCTTCGCCCACCGCGCCACTTCGGTCGTCGAATAGTGCTGACCTTGATTCGCAGTCGATTTTTCGGTTTTTTCCCCGTTATAAACCTGCGCAGAACCCCCTCCACTTTCGCCGAGCGCTACTAAACCGTGACGAGACGTATACATACAGTATAATTTGAAGTGTTTACGAAAACTAAAAAAGGACTACGAATTCCTTAAATTGTATTTATATTGTTTTTTGTTTCCTTTTTTAATACCTCGGGAAGAATGTTTTTATGGTAACATCTCGGGATCTTTTATACGAATCCAAAAGAATAATAAAAATCGGTCAATATATGTATCTATGTACATACGTAAAAAATATTCATAAAGGTCAACATAGAAACTCCTCCTTTTTTCGAAGAGAACTCAGTAAATAAACAAATTGACAACAAAAAGAACTCTCCAGGCATATCGCACAGGTCAGTTTCCACTACGCCAATCCATGAGGCGGCCGACTCAACGCATCCATAGTAGCCCAGTCGAATTAGCTCAAAAAAGGGGCTGACACGGAAATTTTCCTTCGGTATTTTATGATTACTGGCAGTCTACGTTTTGATTCTCGGGGTAACAGACCCGTTGCGTCATCCGCCATCTTGAATTTAAGGGTCCATTTTTGTTTATTGACTAACTCGTTTATTTTAAATTTTACACGAAATAATAAAGGCTGTTGTTTGCAATTAAATTTCCTACAATTTTGATTGTAATAATTTTTTTCAAGGATCGATATTGACTTCGGCGAATTTTTTAGACACATGAATAGTAGTAAAAATAATTACCTTTACAGCATAGTCGTCGAAGGTAGGTCCAACGGGCACTACACACACTTGCCTCGGACTGAGCCAGAATGGCCACTTGCCCGCGTAAGATTCACTCAGGATCGCGATCATACGTTCCACTGAGCCGAGGATCGCTCTATGGATGATCACTGGACGTTTCTTTTCGCCGGTTTCACTGGAATAGAGAAAATAGATGTTATTTTTATATGTCAATCAATGGTACCCAATTTTATAAAGTTGTAGTGACACAGATTAGCATATAATACGCCGCGCATTTACGTTTCTGCAAGCCGTGTTCACAGCAGTCACTTCTAAAGCCTCTGATCAATATACACGTATCCAAATAAGCAACCTCTCTAGGTTTTATGGTAAAAAACTTATGCTTGCAAAAATTGAAAAAAAAAATTGGACTATAGAATATCGTAATTGTCATTTAATGCATTTGTGTTTCTTATTTTAGTGAATAGACTCAGTTAAAAGAATAAACTCTTTTATTACAAACCACACTCACAATAGTAGTTATTATAATCTAGACTTTTTAATATTACCTGACATAGTTGAGGTTGAATCTCTCAGGCAGCTGGAAGTCCAGCTGTATGGTGGCGCATTGGTGCGAGCGGCGCAGTGCGTCCTGGATTGTGATGTCTATCTTAGGCCCGTAGAACGCTCCGTCGCCTGGGTTCAACTGCCAAGGCTTGCCAAACTTATCGAGAGAGTCTTGTAAGGCCTGTGGACAATAGATAACATTTTGTTTTTTTTTTTTAAATTAAGCATTCACACTTAGCTAGTATATTATGATTCTAGTAGCGAATGCCTATTAATTTATAAGCTTTCTGTGTCTATTATAAATTCTATTGTAATTATTTAAGGTGATCCGAATTAAATAAATAAAATTTAGGAATAATGTATGAGCGATAATGTGACGACTTCTGTATTGCAGCGGACAAAGGTCATGTGACGCAAGAGGTCGCGAGATTGATTCCCGTCTTGGGATAAAATGTTGGTATCATCTTCAGTTATTTGTTCAGGTGTTCTGAGTGTTTTCTATGTAGGTATAATAAAAAATATCTATCTATACTGTATCCATCTAGAATGAAGAATGTTTACTAACAAAGCCACTGACAGTTCAATCAGCTGGTGAAAAACATTTTTTATTTAGGTTAGCTCTTGCCTGTGGCTTAGTTTGCGTATTTAGGATGTACATAATTTAGTTCTATTTGAGTTTTACCAAGATAGATAAAAGATTATAAAACGTATAATAACATACCTAACTGAAATGCAACAAATTAGCCTTATTTACCTACCAAACTATACCCACATATTGAGATTTGATGGGTTGGTGATATTTGATGTAAATAATTTAAGTGGCATAAATAAAGCACCCCTGTGAAATCAGCCTATTTTTATCATCCTTATAGATTGGAATAAAAGCTAAAGGGCGATGAAATAAGACTAAAAATGGAAAATATGGGAAATATTTATTTATTTTAATAATCCGGCTAATTTAAAATAATACTCTCTGTAAGAAATAATATGTATGGTCATAGTGCTATCCTTGATTCGGAATCGTAGTTCAAAAGTAACCAATTGTTTGCTACTCGGGACGTCAAAACTAAGATTCGTTAGGGATGGCACTGTTACAAAGTCAAAAAAAGTCTAGTGATTTTAATCTATGTCTATGACCACATAATGTCGATTTGTAGATTGAAATAATTAGATTCTGCATAGAATTGACGACAGGATTAAGAAAGTAATAAATCTTATAGAATTTATAGGTGAAATCATTGGAATTCGATTATGCATGCATCATTTCGTGGTGATAACCCTAAAAATCAGCTGATTTCTATTGTATACAAATATTCTTCATTCTGGATGGATACAGTACAGTATAATGTAGGAACTATATCATAGATAAGGTTGTGTGAATTGTCCAGTTATTTTTTACCAATATTTCTTTGTTTTAATTAGACTATCAAACACTCACGGGAAGCCACAAGCCCATGTTAGTTTACAATATTGATCACACGCCCTCGGCGATCATAGAAATTACTGCTACATTTTTCAATGATAATGACGGATACTAAAATTAATCTTGGAAGCTGATAAAAATAGATCAACATTACCTAAAAGTGTGGCTTACCTTCTCCGCTTGATCCCAGGTAGCAAGATCTCCCAAGTACTTCTCAGGTCTGGTGGATAGCTTCAGTTGGAACGTGAAGCCGAACGTTGTGTATACTGCTTCCAGGAATTGGAGGCAAGCGACCTGTAGACAATATTTAAAATCAACAACAACAAAACAAACAACAAACAAAGTATTAATTTCGAAATAGTGATACCAAGAAAAAGAAAATTGTATTAAAATTCTTATGTGTCTATAAAAAGAGTAATGGATTTTGTTTTAAAGTAACTTTGCGGATCCTCGCTCTTACTAACATAATCCCCGAAAAGGGGATTATCTTAGTAAGAGCGGCCCCTAAGAAAGCCGAATATTGGGATCCCTCGCATCTTCATACAAGAAAGATGCGAGGGATCCCAAACTTCGGCTTTTGGGTATTAGTTACCTATTTGTTTTTTTAATTATCTATTGCAAATATTAAATCTATAGTAAACATACATATGTTTAAGATCAAAATTTAAAGCTAACATTTAAAGTGAACAGCCAGCAGAGAGAATGTTTGTGTATACAAAATCTGTCCATAATTGGGGGAGATATCGCGTAACACACATAAAAAAACAACATACAGACGAATTGAGAACCTCCTCCTTTTGTAGTCTGTTAAAAAATAGAGACGAGGTTACGCAGTTTGCAGTCTAGGAGCGGTTGGCGCGAATGTAGTTACCATCGTGAATGATGCGGATGCGATTGACCTCTTACCATTTCTTGTTCGATATGCTGCGGAGCACAGAATATATGAGCGTCGTCCTGTTGGAAGCGACGCACGCGCGTGAGGCCGGTCAATGCACCGCTCAGCTCGTTGCGGTGGAGGACGCCGAAGTCCGCCAGGCGGAGAGGAAGCTCTCGCCAGGAGCGGTTGCGATTGTCGAACATTAGGCTGGAAGGATAATAATGAAATTTATTTATTTGAGCCATTACGATTACATTAGATTTATATTTACTTTATTGTATCATTATTACCCATACAAACGTTTCCCAAAAAATATTTGAAATTCGAGCATTTTTCCACCATATTGTTTTTCTTTTTATTCGAAAATTATTTATAGTTTTTTATTTTTCAAAATACTTAGCTAAAATGAAATGTAAGCCTATTCGCATATTTTTTTGGTCGAAAATGTAATTTTTCTCTATATTTGTTTCGTATTAAAAACAACAATATCTTAATTTTTTTTCGATAAGGAATTTAGCATAAATTGTTTAGTTACTGAATACCAACATGTGACAAATACAAAAAGGTTTATCATCATTTTTGGTATCGGAACACAATCAAATGCATACCAAATGTTGAGTGGCAAATATTGCTATCGCACACGCACGCACGCGCGCCTGCATCAGCTAAACAGAGATAGCGATATTCGGACCGATTTTTTACACGGGCCTCGAATTAAGTTGCCAGCGGTTTTCGGTTCTTAAGTTACGTCCTTTTATGCGTCTGGTATCAATAAACCACTTACCAATGCAAATATAAGAATGAAAAAATATTTAGTAACAATTCCGCGTATAATCTATTCTGATAGTATTCATCAAACTACAATACATGGCGCGAGGAGCTCGGAGAGGCAATATCACTGGGTGGACTAACCGCCGGCGCGAGAAGCTCGGAGTCACTGACTCCCGTCAGTGTCGGTGTCTCTGTCGGTGTTGCTTGGCAATCTCAATGTGAAGGTCGAGTATTGTGATGTCCTGAAGATGTCTCGTGGAGAGACGGAACTAGTTGACAACTTACTTTCATGAATACTAGTAGTAGAGTAGATTATACGCGGAATTGTTACTAAATATTTTTTCATTCTAATATTTGCAATGGATTTCCGCAAAGTACCGCCTGAGTCTATTATTTCACTTACCAATGCCCTGGACAGTTCATAGGCTTGAGAGCGAACGTTTCCTTCTCGACGTCGAACGAGAACATGTTCTCGGAGTAATGCGCCCAGTGGCCTGACGTCTGCCACAGCTTCGCGTTGTACATGTTAGGAGTAACCACTTCTTGGAAACCTCGCTGTCTGTGGAATAATATAGAGAATTAATAATTGAGTGGCGAGAAATAGAGATGGGCTCGGCTATAATAAATAATGCCATTGCGCAATACTTGCACATGCAAAATGTTTCACAAAATTCACACAAATCGCATTATAATATTTTCATCCTTATATTTTGCAATGGATTTCCACAAAGTAAAGAATGAAATGAGAACCTGAATCTGTGATATTGTGAGACATTTATGAATAAAAACAAAACAGAACGTTACTCTATTTTTCTGTATTTTTGGATTTTCTCGGAGTGCAATAAAGTGTATTGTATTGTATTAAGCCCCTAAATAAAAAGAGCTGTATTATATTCTTTGTTTTTTTGTTGCTATATTTTTTGTACTAGCTTCTGCCTTTGGCTCCGCTCTGTCTGTGCAAAAGGTCAGCTTGATCCGTTCAGCAGTTTTGGCGTGAAGAGGTAACAAACATGTAACTAAACATCCAAACTTTGGCATTTATGACGACCGATTTGGCACGGTGGGCGAAGGTGCACCTGCGACGCAAGAGGTTGCGGCTTCGATTCCCGCCTTGGGACAAATGTTTGTACGATCTGCGAATATTTGTCCCGATGTTCTGGGTATTTTACAATGTATAATAAAAAATATCACTGTATGTAATATATTGTATTAAGTATATCAGTAAACGTCTCGTCACGATTTAATAGCGCTCGGCGAAAGTGGAGGTGCGGTTCTGTGCAGGTGTAAAACTGGGAAAAAATCTACAAATCGACTTCCGCGCTTCAAGGTCAGCGCTATTAAACCGTGAAGCGACCTGTACCCATAACACAAGCTGTGCTTAGCTTGGGGCTAGATGATGCTGTGTAGATTGTCCAGCATTATTTATTAATTTATTTATGATGGACCAAGCCTTAGTGTTGGGTAGGGTGGTAGCCAAAGAACCACCAAAAGTTTAGAGAGCTGTATTTTTTTCCTGTTAGACATTTTAAGTATATTTTTAGCTCATGGCCTAAAAAATTTCAATGATTTTTCAAATTTCAGTTGTGTTTTCAGCTTTTACCTGATAGATACATGACAATGAGACTTTTAAAAAAAAGGGAAATGGCTCAATGTGTACCCCTAGGAGTACACAGTTAACTGGGGGGGTGGGTATTCAAATTTAGATAAATGAAGGTTCTTTAACCTGTATTGTTCCTTGATGAAGTTCACAAGAGTATTGTAAATACGCGTCCCTCGCGGCTGGAAGAAGCATGACCCAGGAGACAACTCGTGGAAGAAGAATAACTCTTGCTCCTGTAAAAATAAGATCCATTTAAATTATAATCGCTCAAGCTTGCCTGGGAGAAATCGCTCTCAGCGATAAGGCCGCCTTTTGTATTGTATTTATTGTAATTTTAGATGTAGAAGAGTTTTTATGTTATTTTAATAGGTACAATAAAGTGTTCATTCATTCATTCTTTTATACTATAATTATTAATTTTATATTATTTATGTAAGCTTTGGGGATAGATGATGCTGTGTGTATTGCTGGACATAGGCCTCCCCCGTACGACGCCACAAATAGCGTTCCTGAGCCGCCTCCATCCATCGACTCCCTGCGACCGCTACGATGTCATCGGTCCAGCGAGTGGATGGTCTCCCATGTAGGGGGGGATTTGCCATAATCACCACGCTTGGCAGGCGGATTGGTGATCGCAGTGTTGGTGTTTAAAAATACTCAGAAGGAAGCTGCTGCCCTTCCTCTGGTAGGTTCCCTTAGTCGGCTTTTACGACATCCACGGGTTGAGTTGGAGGGGTCGATATTTGTACGCCGCGACCCCACGGCTTTACCCATACTAAATTTCAGCCCAATGACTTCAGTCGTTTTTGATTGAAAGATGAACTAATATTTTGGGTATTGTAAGCTCTTGCTCTTTGTATAAAAAAAATATCTAAGTTATTGAATCGGAGTATAATATTGTACGGTATTTACCCTGCCAATTTTCCTATGGTCTCTCTTAGCTGCCTCCTCCTGTATAATTTCCCACTCCTTGAGTTGCTTCGGCTCGGGGAAAGAGACTCCGTAGACTCGCTGAAGGCTTTCTGCCTCCGCTTTACCCTCCCAATAGGTAGCTGAGTTCTGAAAAAAAAACAGGTCAAGTTGTTGTCAAACGAAAGTATATTTACTATAAAAAAACCGACCAAGTGCGAGTCGCCTCGCACACGTAAGGTTCTTCTCTAACATTTAAATAAATGTGACTGGCGAATATGGTTTTGCTTTTTTTTACATAACGTCATGCACAAGCATTGACAACTTAGAAATCCTACTAATGGCACGCATTCGCAAAAGGAACAGATTTTTAGAGGTACAGCTTGCTGAAGGCCGAACCGACGACGGAACGACAGACAGATAGTGGAGGCTTAGTTATAGGGTCCCGATTTAACCCTCCAGGTAAGGAACCCTAAAAAACAGGAAATGTTGAGGACGCGTTCGAAAAGTTTTGCAATTTATTGACATTACTGACATTAGAATGGAGGATGCAGCTGACCGCTGCCGTTAGCTCCACTTACAGGGGAAAGATTGAAGTAATCCAATTCTGCTCAAAGACTAAAGCACGGTAAAATTGTGGTGGAAGAACACATTTTGCTTTTCTATGTACATAGAAAAGCACGTTACCTACTTATTATAAATTTTGGCTTGTTTATTTTTATATATCTACGAGGGTAATGCTGTTGATTACAGTTATAGATAATTACATAGAATAAGCAATAATTTTATTTCGCTGAGATTGTAATTGTTTGTTACCCCGAATAAATAAAATAAAATTATAAAAAAGCTAGTAAACTCACCTTAGTAATTTTAAGCGCCTTCACCTTTCCCGTATGTCTGACATGGGGTCCTCTACACAAGTCTATGAGCGGTCCGCACCTATATACAGTCGTTGTAGGCGTATTCACTTTCTCGTTCAAAATGCGAACTTTGAACTTATTGTAGTCGAACATTTCAAGTAATTGTTCTTTAGTTAGTTCCAGGCGTTCGAATGGCTGCTTTTCTTTTGCTATTTTCTTGATTAGGCCTTCTAGTACATGGAAATCAGTGGATGATATCTGTAATAGAGAAAAATGTGTTTATTGTAAAAGCTTCATGCCACTAAAGGCGCAAACGCATTATTGAAACGCAACGCGTTGACACCGAATTATTTAAGCATTTCGTCGCGCAGGTTTTTTTAAATGTGTGATTCTAGTCATAGACAATCGATACGATTTAAATCAACTCCATGCGCATTGCCTTTTGTTGGGTCGCATGGTGTCTGAATAGTGTGTTACCCTAAGTGTAACATCTTGGATATCAAAAAAGTATTTTCATGGATATCATTACTCTTGTTGATACATTAATTACTTTAAGTTATGTATAAATTGACTTACCCCATTGTCAGGGTAGAACATGTCATAGTAGAATCCTTCTTCAATAGGTGGACCATAACATAGACAGCCTCCATAGACCTGGCAAAGAGATGAAATAAATAAATAATGCTGGACAACCCACACAACATCATCTAACCCCAAGCTAAGCAGAGCTTGTGTTATGGGTACTAGATGACCGATATACTTACATAATACATAGATAGATATTTTTTATTATACATAGAAAATACCCAGAACACCGGAGACAAATATTCGCAGATCGTATAAACATTCGTCCCAAGACGGGAATCGAACCCGCAACCTCCTGCGTTGCAGGCGGACTTTCGCCCGCCGCGCCACATTGGTCGTCGAAATCTTTAAACCTATAAATATATAAAGTATAATTTACCTACTGTATTCGTTCACTTATTTGTATAATACTTTATATTATTGTTTTGAAAAACTAAAAACCGACTTCGAAATTTACACTTTTTTTTAAGTTTTTTAGGATAAATAATAATCCCTTGGGAATATAATTTTAATGAGACCAACTTGGGATCTTTTTTTATACAAAACCAAAAGAATTTTTAAATTCAGTTCATAATAGACGGAGAAAATCGTCGAACATACATAAAAAAACATACATACAGCTGAACATTACCTCCTCCTTTTACCTTCACATTGCGTAAAATCACAGACTTGGGAGTATTCCTTATTTTTGCGTTCCTCTGTCCACAAGTGTATTTAACATTTATTCATCGCATTTATTTACCTATCTTTCCCGATGTTTTCACATATTTACACACTTTCATGGTCCCTTTAAATAGTAAAATTATTATGAGTATTGATTGCGTAAACTTAAAAAACTTTAGAACTTACCCTCTCCATAGCTTCACCCAGCATATGCGCTGAGGAATGCCAAAATACAGCCTGAGCATCTGTATTGTCCCATCTCAGCAGCTCTAGCTTACAATCTCCCTCCAAAGGTCGGTCCAGGTCCCACAGTTCATTGTTCACCCGGGCGATGATGGTGGAGTCAGCTAGACCCTGGCTGTGGAGAGAGGAAGATCAGATCAGGCTAAGGAGTGGTAGGCGGGCAGATATGTGATGCGATTGGTTGAAAGGAAATTGCCAAAGTACTAACTAAATATAAGTAGAGCATAGTACAAATAAGAATACTTCCACAACCCAATCATTTAGGAAAAAAGGTCACTTAGAAATAAGAAAAACTAAATGAGCATATAATTAGAAAGTGATTTTTTTATAAAATCTATTATATTACTTAGGGCTTCGTAAGTCTTAAATAGTATTTCAGAATCTAGGTTTTGGTACAGATGTTATCTAATAATATTTGATTGACCTACTATTGCCAATATAAGATTAATTATTATCTTGGCAAATACAGTTAAAGCTTAAAACATTAATTATTGTCATTGATAAAGCATGTTAGCAGATAACACCGACTTAAAAGCATTTTTATTGTGCACAACCTTTAATATAATAAATAACATTTTATGTTTATTCTGGATATTGTCATTGCAAATTTAATATCTTGCATGTGTAAAAAGCGACTCGCCAATAAGTAAAAACGATAAAAACTATCTACTGTGGTTTTTTACTATGAAATCAAATTTATTTAATGTGAATTAATACAAGGAAATTGGAAATATCTCTATTATAAAATATAGTAAATAAACAGTTAAGTAGTTTAACAGTTATCCTTGCTAGTTTTCGAATAAAAAGTCCTTTTTGTAGATTTTTACACATAATGATTGCAATTTTTTTTTGCCACTTGAGAGTTTTTGTATGATGTAGGTAATAAGTAACAAATGCATATTATCATGGACGAATTTTTTTTTATTTAATTCGTATTTAATTGTTTATTAGGTTTAAAAATTGTTAGTAAATTTTACATTAGTTTACTTCATATCTATCTCGTCTTTATTACCAAGACAGAACTGTTCTCCATTTTTCCTTCACAAGCAAGCAGTCTTTTAGCTTTTATATGTGAGGACACAGAAATGGTTATAAGTTATTATTTAAGTTTATTTATAAAGTCTGTAAAACTGTTTGTTCTCCGAATAAAATAAAATAAATAAATAAATGTCTAAATTTAACCACTTATTCCAACTAGTTCTCTACATAGAACTAGAAATACATATTGTTACAGCTGAGGGAAAAACATATATTGAAAACAAGGGTTGTCCTTTGATTTAACACTTTCCAAGATTTAATGACATTATTGTAATGGACTTTTAACACCTGTCATAGAAGTTGCATCCAGGAATGTGTTAAGCAAAGGAGACATTAAGCTTGGTAGGTATATGACAACCATTCAACATCACATAGAACTGCCCTGTAGTAAGTACTTACTATTCATTCCAAAACTCGCTTGTGTGCAAATAAATAATGTCAGTAATTAAAATAAAATAGCATTTTACTGTTTTGCAAGGAAAAGGTGTTCGAAATAATATTGTAGACATTTTTTTTTTACGATAATGGATATTAATCACTTTTTTAGCACTAGCACAGATAATATAATAGTATACTCGATAATATATAGCACAAGGATGTGAAATTTATGGTTTTTCATTTCAACTAGTCAGAAAATGTAAACCTAACATATTGAAACAATGAAACAACAAATTTTACACTTATATATGTATAATCACAAATTGCTAAAAATCGAAGTAATCACCAGAAGACGAAATAAAAAAAAAATATTTTCTCTTAGAACTGATTTTAAAGTCTTCAATACAAATAATCATCATCCTATCAGCCAACAAACATTCCTATGACTCCAAAAATAGCGGCCTTGAGCTGCCTAGGGGCCATCCATAAAGTACGTCACACGCCTAGACATTAGGGTTCTCAAAAATCCAAATGGTGTTTTCTTTATGTTAGACATGGTTCAGTTAGAAAACTGTACAACAATATCGCAACACATTTAAGCCTTTGAGTCTAAAAGAAAAAGCCAGCACATTTCACCCACCTGATGCCCTTAGCTACATCATAAGGAGAAGTCTTCCAAGCCTTAGCTTCAACAGTCTTCCCGTCCGGCAGAGTTACCACAATGCTCAGATCTGGTTTAGCAGCTAGTTGCTCCTGGTATTCCAATTTATATTTATCCCAAAGGTCTATTCGTTTCTGAATAAACTCCGGCCAAGGCTTGAGCTCGGAGACCCCGGAAGATTCTTCAGTCTTCTTTTTCTTCTCTTTCATTGCTTTGGTTTTTGACTGGAAGGTGATTAAGGTTGTTAAAGTGTGTTGTTCAAACAGTGATGAGAAACGACAATAAAACAAGACAAGAAAAGGAAAACATTCAATAAAAATTTATACAATCACAGTAAATAGGTTTAACTATTCTAAGTGTAGTAGTAAGATGAGTTTACTTTCTGTAGCGATTTGAAGTATGTAGGTTGTTATCATTTCACCATTCAAGTCAAAGGTAAAGGTATTTTACACATCTTTCAAAAGTAACCGTACCGTTCAAAAGCATACCCCGGTGGGGTCTGAGATGGGTCTGAGGTTAGGAGCAAATGAGTATATAATAACTGAAGAGCTTACAAGGTTATGTCAGTGCCTTGTCTCTAAATAAAGAGTTTATGAGTAAAAGGTTTTATTGCTTGGATGACGATAGATGATTGCGTCGTTCCAAAATTATAGACGTAAGCTGAAAGGATAGGCACTTTAGATACCTCGTGAAAGATCATTCGTTTCGGCAGGGTACAAATGTGTAAGGTGGGTACAATCGTACGCGTACGATATTTGAGAAAAAGAAAACACGACGACAAGTGTTGTTGAAAACATATTCATTCAAAATGCTGACGAAATATTCCTGTAAAGCCTACAAACCCATGTGGCATACGCGTAGGCCTCTTGGCAGCGGACCACGCAGCCGCTACGGAAGCTGAATAACTTTATCATCACTCGCACACCGCACAGAATTGACGATGGAAATGTAATAAATAATTTAGAACCGTGCCTTTTCGTCAATATTTAGTTTTTGGACTCCTTCGGCAGCCGTATCAACCATCGCGCTCACGTATCACGTATTTTTTGACAGCTCTGTTTGACTTGACAAGTTGACAGTACCTAGTAATTGATTGATTGATTGGCATGCAGATAGTAATAGAACATCAAAATTGGGGATCTGTCAATGTCATATGTAAAAGTGAAAATATGTCGGTTTCCGCTGTGTACAGTCCTTCAAGAAGGACAAAAGGTGGAGTAAAATTCCCGGATTTAGCATTACATGCGTAAGTTTTTCCCACAGTATAAAAGTTAAAGTAATTATGTTTATTACTAGAAATATGTAGTAACAACATTTGAACAATCTAGTTCATGTGTTCCTATGAGTCTAGGATACAAATAATGTCCAAAACCATGAATAATTAGCAGAGATAAATTTAGCGTCTGTGCTAGTGATGTGCTTACCATCAAATTTCGTTTTCGGGTTATTCCGCATTCGTCCCACTAGTTTCGGCCAAAACTGGTCCCAATCAGGAAAATAAAATTGATTGCTGAATTCATTCCTGATTCGTCCCATTTCAAGATTTCTTGCAGAAAAGTACTGTCTTTCACACTCTTCTCAAGCATGTAGTATTGATTTAGCATTATTGTTTCCGTAGGATTTATTTTAATAGTTTATATAACTCAAAGAACGAGGAAAAAAGAAATACACAAGATAATAACTTTAATAACCTGGAATTATTTTCACACGGTTTTTTCCGGAAGTTTTCGTTCCAAAAGTTAGGTAATTTGATTTTAGTGACATATAAACAATTACAAATTTACACAAAATAAGTCCTCATAGCTTATCCATTAGACTCGCTGAATGAAGGATGTTTCACACCCGTGACTAAGTTCAAAGTGTCAATTAGCGCTCTAGACTATACACGCATGAATAGGAAGGATGAGCAAAAAATTCAGGTTTTATAGCGGCACTTGCCCAAAATCACCAAGAAACTAAGGCAACGGAAAGCGGAGCAAACACTAACCCTTTTTTTAGATTTTTGCATCGCGTGTGTGGTGCAGAAAATGGCCAAAAAACATGTTTTTTGTGGAGCCCCCATCAATTTTAATATTTATTTTGATAGTATGTTATTATAGCGGCAAATGAAATACATATGAAAAATGCAAGTGTCTACCTTTTACGAATCATGAGATACAATAAAGCCCGATAGATGGACAGACAGACAGACAGCGGAGGGCTAGTACTAGGGTCCCGTTGGTACCTTTTGTTTACTGAACCCTAAAAAAGTGCGTAGCTTTTCTATAAATGTGTATAGTTCTTCTAAACTCGTTTTCGATTGGTAGAACCATGTACATGGAATTAGTGTGGCATACTCGGTTCGCGATTCCGACACGCACATGGCCAAAATCAGCATCAGCATCATGTTATGTGTCACTAACACGTGCCTGTTAAATATGGGACGAATCAGGAATGAAATCGGCGTTCAAGTGTATTTTCCTGATTCGGACCAGTTAGGGCCGAAGCCAGTTCGGCTCGGCAGCAAAGTCACTTCCCTAGTCATGCACACTATTACAAATCTGCAACTGCACACGAACAAAAACGGACATGCGTAAAACTGAAAGGCTGAGTCCATAAAATTCTTGGTCCTAGGATGAAACCAATGCATAAAAGATGCGGTCTACGGTCTAGGTACTACCGAAAGCGTGCGCTTGCACTTTTGTATTAGCATCATCGATAGGTACGCTAAAACCGAAATGGGTGCTATGGGATTTAGCAAGAGAATTATAAATAATGTTATGTACCTACTATATTTGTTATACTAGGTACGTTTGAAACTTTTTACAGTCATGATCATCATCATCATATTATCAGCCCATACACGTCCACTGCTGGACATAGGCCTCCCACATACGACGCCACAAATAGCGGTCCTGAGCCGCCTCCATCCATCGACTCCCCGCGACCGATACGATGTCGTCGGTCCATCGAGTGGATGGTCTCCCATGTAGGGGGGGATTTGCCATAATCACCACGCTTGGCAGGCGGATTGGTGATCGCAGTGTTGGTGTTGAAAAATACTCAGAAGGAAGCTGCTGCCCTTCCTCTTGTAGGTTCCCTTAGTCGGCTCTTACGACATACACGGTTTGAGTTGGAGGGGTCGATATTCGTACTCCGCCGCCCCACGGCCTCGGACTTTTTACAGTGCTCCTAGTATAAAGAATTTAATTTGGCTTTTACCTGTTCAAATGGTTTTCCCATGTCAACTTGTCATCCATCCACAAACCTAAATATTTTTCTACAAGTGATTGCTGAATTCGTCTAGTATCCATAACACAAGCTCTGCATATCTTGATGCTAGATGATGTTGTAGGCAAAGTCGAAGGTTAAAAAACTGGGTTAGAGTACTGATGGACAAGGTTATAGAACTGATGGACCGGCCCTATCATTAGTCTGAAGTTGTGTGGTAGATTTAGATAGGTATCTAAATAAAAATACTTTCTTTCGTTCTTTTCTTTCAGAGCTTGTGTTAGCTATGACCCTGTGGATGGATTACTGATTGAGAAAGGTATTTTTTATACCACCTAGTTGGCAAACAAGCTTGTAATCAGCCTGATGGAAAGCTGTTACCGCAGATTACGGACGTCTGCAACATCAGGTGTAATAGGTAGAGGTAATTACAAGTATCACATACTACATGTAGATATATATTTATTATTATACATAGAAAGCACCAAGAAAACTCGGAACAATTATCTGTAAATAGTATTTATAAACATTTGTCCTTAGGTGGGAATCGACCCGCAACCTCCTGCGTCACAGGCCTACCTTCGCCTGCCGTGCGTGCCACAGAGGTCGTCAATCTAGCTCTATGGTAGAGACTAGACGATCTAAAAAATTTAAAAAGTTTCTGTATTTTTTTTTGCGGACCGTAGGTTAGTATTTTATTCTCTTTGGGCTGCTTGATCTTATTTTGTCTTCAAATCTGGATGGCTATGCCTAAACTTTGCCATAGCCAACAAGAAATGTTGTTAAATAAAATAGTACCTACAATAGAGCTTTCTTTACAGTGTGTTCCACGGTCATGGGACATGGAGGGCAAATAAGTACTAGAAATATTGAAGACTAAGCGACCCGGCAGACGTTATCCTGTCATTCAATTCAACTGACAGATAATTCAAACGTGCTTAGCAAAGAGTATATACGCATGTATATATAATAAAGATAAGAAGTTTTACTCTAAATAATTATTCCTTTATCACACTAATCACATCAAACTAATATATGTGAAAGTTTGGATGTTTAGATGTATGGATATTTGAAGGGATGAATTTTTTTGTTACATTTTCACGCAAAAACTACTGAACGGATCGGGCAGAAATTTTGCATAGTTATAGTTCAAGGCTTGAAATCAAACAAGAGGCAATCCCATGGGATATAACTGAGCTTTAAACGTTTCTATAGAACAACGCGGGCAGACACTGTTTTTTAAATATGTTAAAAAGAAAAAGAAATTT
This sequence comes from Eupithecia insigniata, assembly GCA_947859395.1. Taxonomy (NCBI): domain Eukaryota; kingdom Metazoa; phylum Arthropoda; class Insecta; order Lepidoptera; family Geometridae; genus Eupithecia; species Eupithecia insigniata. Next base: position 3,534,583 of record OX402009.1, on the reverse strand, counting down.
TGCTGCGATTTGATTCTTTTGATTGACTCTACCGATAGGTGTCATAAAAATGCAGTTGTTATTTATAAAAAAAATATTAGGTTTAATTTCCGGATAACAATTAATAATTCTAAATACCTACAGTTTAATAATAAATAAAGGCATGTGTTCTTTCATACAACTTCCTTTCTTCTTCAATGTTTCTGATAGGTAGATAGATAGATAGATAGAAAATTCTTTATTGCACACTTATTGGTAAGAAACAGAAATACAAAAAAAGATAATTTTAAAACTAAGTTACACGTGGCGGTCTTATCGCTCGAGAGCGATCTCTACCGTGACGAGACAACCGTGGATGGATAGGATTGTTGGATGGTACTAGGGGATCTGTGTAGGTAGGTAAGGTACTTGCCATCCATGTCCCATGGCCGAGGAACACACTGTATTATTATGGTATTATGTAGGTACCATAACTTTTTAAATGTCATATAAAATGTATTAAGTAAAATAGGGACTTTGAAAAATAGATACCAAAATTTTCGTAAGAATTACTTTATTTTAGGACAATGGCATTGCTAAATAACCCTTCTACAGACACGTTGCAACGCGTGATGAGCACATTCAAGCAATTTGAAAAAAAGTTAGACAACCTGCAAAGTTCCGTTAGCTATCACGGGCAGACTTTGAATGACCTACGGTTTTTGATAACCAACTTATCTGGTGGTCTGGCAACAGGTGGTAGCGGTTTGGATGTTCCGTATCTGAAGCAACCCGTTAGGATGAGTGCAGCCATTCAATACGAATCTCCGATTGAAGCTATCGAGAAAAAGAGAAAGAGACCCATCGTGCAGTATCCACCAAAAAATACTCCAGTGAGAGCGAAGATCTTTCAACCTGAAGGTGTTAAACTGTTCAGGATGCCTTTTAAAAAAGAGTCCAACGATTCTCCTAAACAAATAACTACGAAGAACCGTTTACAAACAACAATAAGGCAGAACAAAGCTGAAATTCCATGTAAAGGAACCTTCAGGAGAGGAAAAAATGAATTTGTTAGAAAAAGGAACAGTATACCAAAGAAGCCTCTCAGCAAATAAATATTGGTTCGTTGGTGGATGTAGCACTCGTCAGAAGATAGCCCTATGTATCACAAATAATGTCAAGGTCAACCTTATTCATGCAATCCAATCGAATGAAATAGGTAATTCTATGAAATTCACGGACATTATCAACCTGGACACTAAAGGAAAGGAGTAGGTACCTACCTATCACTAAAATTAAACTCAATAAATTTCAACACTACATTAATTTTATTTTACTATCTTTTAAAATAACAAGTTACATCCGTATTATGTGAAATTGTGCAAAGTACAAATTCCCGTGTCTCGCAAAGCACGTTATACCGTTGGTCCCGCACCTGACCTCTCTTCGGTTGTCTGTCTGTCGTCCCATCGGATTATCAGAGTGAGGGAATAGATGCACTGGTGATTGCGTACTAATTTGTGGCCGCCATGGTCGAAATTCGGCTTTGGAGGACATCATTATCATAGTAAATAGGTACAAATTATGGAGACATCAGAGGGACTACTCGGAAAACGAAAATCTACTTTCTAATTCGTTTTTGTGCAATACCTACTTATTTCTTTTCTTTCTTATGATCACATCACGTACATTTAAATCATCATTGATATAAATGTACGTAGGTAACTATTTATATCATTGTTTTGAAAACGAATCGGAAACTTTAATTTTAGTTTCAACGAGTACGGTTTCAGGTGCGTTCCAGAGATCGCAGAGATCACTTAGCGCCTTGCGACCATGTCGCCGTTAAAGTGTTGGTGCTTGCTAAATCAAAAATGCCAGGCGACTTAATGCAAAGCACCACTTATAGTTCAAATTGTTTGATCATGTTGTATCAGCCTCTTTTGCCGCTCCTTCATCCTGTAAACAAATAAAATATTATGAAATTATGTATTTTATATGTATGTATGTCGTGTAGATTGTCCAGTATTAGATATTTTTCCCCCAGGGCCCCCATCGTCACGCACATCGGGCCCCGAAAGGTGGTCCGCTCCAGGTAGGTACGTTGTCTAAGTGCTTATATTGTAAGCCTAAAGAAATAAAGTTATTGATTCTGATTCTGTACCAAGCTCAATGACAATGACAACTATGGTACCAAGCTCAATGACTATCACGCACAGCCAGATCGTAAAATTATCTTGACTCGATTTTGCTTGCCCTTGATTCTTAGGGTACCTATGTAGGTATCTTGTGTTTATTCCGAACTCCTTTTGTACGATGATGGTACGTACGAAACGATCCGTATGCGAGGCGACTCGCACTTGAGAACAAGAACTCCTGCGTGGCCTAAGATGGCCCTGGCTAGTTCTTTGAGCTATGTCGATAATTTTGGTTCTCCGTCGCATATATTCGTATACTGAAATCAAATCACTAAATATAATCATTCCAACAAAACTCACAGTCTATGATAAGCAATTTCCAGCACAAGCACGGCAGGCGACAATAAGAATCCGTATAGCGTAGCGAGCATTGCGGGATACATGTCGGTTATACCCACGCTGCTAAAGGTGGAAACTTGCCCGGAGCATTTCGGTTTGGGCACGTAGAGACGGCGGTGGAGGCAGGATTGTATGCCGGTCTCGCGGATTTTAATGAAGCTGGAAGGAGCGAAGCGAGTGATGAGAGTGAAGCGAGTTATGAGCGCGAAGCGAGCCGAGAGATAGTAATATCTTTATTTATAACATCATCATCGGACAACCCCTGTGGCGCGGCGGGCGAAGGTCCGTCTGCGATGCTGGAGGTTGCAGGTTCGATTCCCGTCTTGGAACAAATTTTTGTACAATCTGCAAATATTTGTCTCGGGTGTTCTTCTGGGTGTTTTCACATATATATAATACAAAATATTGTGTCTATGTAATATATTGATTTAAATAATTATATCGGTCATCTAGTACCCTTAACACAAGCTCTGCTTAGCTTGGGGCTAGAAAGTGACGGGTGGATTGACCAACATTAAAAAAAAATATGTACGACCCTTAGATACTATGAGTACCTACTTAAGGTAAAAAAAAAATATTTCTCAAATACCCTAGCTTGCAACTGAAAATAAAAAATGTCAGCCGAATTCACATGTGTACCTGTTCACATGTAACCACCAAAAATATCTAAAGAGGATATTAATCATTAATTATTAATTAAATTCATCATTAATTAAATTAATCATTAATTGAATGATGACAATTAATCAACAAGGCGATTAATTAAATTAATCATTAATTAAGTTAATAATTAATCTTGAATGATTAATTGAATTAATGTCTAAGGATAATCATTAATATCTAAAGTAATTAATTAAATTAATCATCATCTTTTTAATTTATTAAATGATGATAATTAATTAAAAAGATGATAAAATATATAGTAGTAAAGATGATAATCATTAAGTTAATATTTAAAAATTAAAGATTAATCATTAATATTTAAAGAGTGTGTTTCTGTGTGTGGCGGCTTTTAACTGGAATCTGGTAAACTTTCCACCCACTTTATCTTAAAGAGATCCTTATGCGCCGCTCGCTTTTGCCCCGGCACCCAGGGGTCGATCTCGTTGATGTAGTCTATCTCCACCAGGTCGCACTTCTCATCCTCCTGGAACGTCTCCTGGATCAGGCGGTAGCCAGGGTTCAGCTCCATGTGGAACGCGAAAAGACCCTGAGTGTAATGAAGGTTTTTCTTTAGCTTGGGCCAAATATATCGTACATGTAGTTTAAAATCACGTTCTACTCGAATAAAGTATGATGTACAATAAAAATATTTTTAAATCTAAACCTGCATGCGATCAACACGAACTTATAGAAAGAAAAAGTATAATTTTAAAAATACTGATTTTTTTTTTTATATTACCCCTCGTGGTCTAGTATCATCTTTTCAGCTTAGTACAGCAATTATGTGGCACAATCCTACTATATCCTACGTTTTTATTTATATAATTATTATATGTATATTATATAATATCCTACCAATATTATAAATGTGAAAGTTTGTATGGATGGATGTATGGATATTTGTTACTCTTTCACGCAAAAACTACTGAACCGATTAGGCTGCAATTTGGTATGGGTATAGTTTGGGACCTGGAATAACATGCTATTTTTTTATATTTTTATGTGTTTTTGTTGTGAACCAATAAACTTATTTTCTTTCTTTTCTTTTCTTTTCTTTTCTTTTCTTTTCTTTTCTTTTCTTTTCTTTTCTTTCTTTTCTTTCTTTTCTTTCTTTTCTTTCTTTTCTTTCTTTTCTTTCTTTTCTTTCTTTTCTTTCTTTTCTTTCTTTTCTAATTAATTCCAACTATTTATTTCAGGCAAAGATAGGGTAGGATCAGGCAAAGCATAGTTAGGTATCTTCTAGACCTTCGTGATACACCGTCGGCCTCATCGTCATTCAGTGCCATCAAGTGAAATTGTGGTCAAACAAAGGTCTTATAGGCCACGTTTAGCGGAATTAGAATCAGAACCTATAGTCAGCTGACCAGCCACCGCCAGATAGTTCATATTATGTGCGATAATATTTATTACTAGATGCTGCCCGCGCCTTCGCCTGCGTTTTATCGGGATAAAAAATAGCCTATATGTTATTTCAGGTCCCAAACTATACCCATACCCGTAGTTCTTGTCTACTCATATACCCATACCAAATTTCAGCCTAATCGGTTCAGTAGTTTTTGAGTGAAAGAGTAACAAATATCCATACATCCATCCATACAAACTTTGACATTTATAATATTAGTAGGATTCTTTCGTATTTATAAACTAAATAACAAAATTTAAACTTTCGACGAGGATGGGATTCGAACCCACGCGTGCAGAGCACATTGGATTAGCAGTCCAACGCCTTAACCTCTCGGCCACCTCGTCACATGATACTCTGTCTATAATTAACTGATAACAATTTATATTAGCAAAGCGATGTTATTGGTAGTTCGCATTGTTGACTTTTCATAATGACAAAACAAGGGCAAGGTCTTATTGCACTGCATTTCAATTTGTGGGATGGAGGGCGGTGCATGCGAATGCATTTTTATGAAATGAAATGAAAAATTATGTAGGTCACGCTCCGGGGTGGCTTTTAAAAAAAGACTTATTTTATTTAACCCTAATTTATTAGCCAAAAGTTACAGTAGAGACTTGTTCGAAGTATGAATCAAGAATGTCAAATTTCTTATAATCTAGGTAAATGAAGACGTCGCCATTGACGTCATTAGCACGAGCCGTCGACACAGCATAATGTTCAAAGTCCATGCAGTATTGAGGTTGGTGCAAGTGCAGCGATTCCCATACATCAGCCTTGCGTAACAGAAATGAAAATATTTATTGAAAAAGAAATACACAATAACAATAGTTAACTCAATGTTAATCTAAAGTAAGGTGTTATCAGTTACTCGTAAATTAACTTAGGTTTAAATGACATCGATTAGTTTGAAATTGAATATGCATATAGAGATCAGGAAAGGTTCGTCTTCGGGGAATTACAAATTGTTTATAGTCATTGTCTAGAAATTCACTTAGAGTTTATGGTTTTATAAAGCAGAAGAAGTTTCACATTATTTAAAAATGACTGTTCACAAGTTATAAGTCGATTACACAATGGAAGTTTGTTAAACAATTTAGGGCCAATAACTTCCGGTTGGTTTTAAGAGATGTATATCTGATCATAACAGAGAATGTAATACGCAGAATTGTTACTAAATATTTTTCTTTCTAATGTTTTACAACGAACTGTTGCCCGCGCCTTCGCTTGCGTTTTATCAGGATAAAAAATTGCCTGAGTATAAATGTTATTCCGGGTCCCAAACTATACTTATACCAAATTTCAGCCCAATCAGTTCCGTAGTTTTTTGCGTGAAAGAGGAACAAACATCCATACATTCATCCTTACAAACTTTGACATCCTACTAATATTATAAATGTGAAAGTTTGTATGGATGGATGTATATTTGTATGGATATTTGTTACTCTGTCAAGCAAAAATACTGAACCAATTAGGCTGAAATTTGGTATGGGTATAGTTTGGGACCTAGAATAACATATAGGCTATTTTTTATCCCTATAAAATGCGGGCGAAGACGCGGGCAGCAGCTAGTTTATTATATACCTAAGGCGGATGGACTTCCGCAAAGTAACACCAGAATGTATTATTTGACAAGGTGAAACTGGCTACGGGTGGTGCAATATCGGCCTTTGTGGAGATCCTTAAGAGAGGTCTATGTCCAGCAGTGGACGTCGATCGGCTGATGCACAACAATGCACACAGCATTATCTAGCCCAAAGCTAGATAATGTGTGTTCAGAGCTTGTGTTATGGGTACTAGATAACTGATATACTTAATATAATGCACTGTATAGATATTATATTTTTTATTATATATACAAAGACAACATCCAGAACACCCTGAAAAAATATCTGCAGATCATATAAATATTTGTTCCAAGGCGGGAATCGAACCCGCAACCACCACCGCGTTGCAGGCGGGCCTTCGCCCGCTGCGTCACAGAGGTCGTCGTATAAATGTAAAAACAATGCTTGAAAATTCAAATAGTATCATCTAGCCTGATTCTAAGGAGAGTTTGTGTTATGGGTACTAGACACCAGAATTGGGAATAAAAAGTTATTATTCCCAATTCTATGGTACTAGATGACAAGTAAACATAATACAATATAATAGGTACATAGATTTGTATAAAATTTTGTCTAATTTTTGTACCTATTTGTACTTTTCGTACTACGTTTTGTACCTATTTGATTTCACCAATTTAGTATGTACCTAGCGTAGGCCATAGGTTACTTATAATTTTATTGAATTTTTGTTTCGCTTTTATTTATTGTGAACCTTTGTTGTTTTACGCGCGTGTCACAGCTGCTGCTGTTGCGCCCTCTAGGTGTCGCATGGCACTAGCGCACAGTAGCGTTATCGTTACCGTGCACCATGCATTTTTTGTTGTCACGTTTATAACGCTTATACAATTTTTGCTTGTACTTTTGTGACACTATTTTATGTTTCTTCGCATATTGATTAGGATTACTTTTGTAAATAAATGCACTATTTATACCTAACTGACCCCCGAATACTCAAACGAATCTCAGATTTAAGCACGACTCAAGTGACGATTTTTTGACAGATTTTCATTGAAAACTGTCAAAATATTGCGACATAAGACGTGCTTACATCTGAGTTGCGTTTGAGTATTCGGCCGTGAGACTGGCAGAATAGCATCAAACCAGATGCAGAGCCAAAGCTAAAAGAAGAAGAAGAAGAGAAGACAGAATAAATATTTAGCTATTTAGCTCTATCATGTCTGTGATAAATATCTACCTTTTACTTTACTTTTTTTTGAAAATACTCAGAGCACGCGGTATTTACTGATCGAACAAACATTTGTTTGTTCGATCCCCCAAGGCGGGACTCGAATCCTCAACCTCCTACGTCGCAGGCGGACCTTAACTTTTTTTTTTAAAAAAAAAAAAAAAAAAAACCCGTCCCGCCATATCAGTCATCAATTGGAAAAGAAAGAAAAGATCCTCTGATAATACCACAGAATACATAATGTATTAACAATACCAACCTGTCTTATTTTATCCACCCCCTCTTCCATACTCAAGAAATTCGGTTTCTTCCCTTTTGGAGCAATTTTCTTGTCGTAGATCGATTTGCGGAGCGGCTCTGTCAGGTGCTGAAAAAAGAAACCATTTATTTAACTTCCACCTACAGGTGACACACATAAAAATTTATTTATTTAAAGATTTATTTATTTGAACCACCTACAAACATAAAAATTACAATAAAGGAAATATGTAGAAATATACTTAGAACGCTGCATCATGAGCCCGCATACGTCAATTGCTGAACATATATGTTTGGGGAGGCCTGGCCTATGTATACATAGGCCAGGCCTCCCCAAACGACTGACGCCACGAATAGCGGTCCTGAGCCGCCAGCATCCCACGCATCCCTGCGACCGCTACGATGTCGTCGGTCCATCGAGTGGAAGGTCTTTCCACACTCCGTTTCGCATTGCACCGCTGTCGCCACTCGAGAACTTTTACTCCCCTACAACGGTTATCGGTTCTACGAGCTATATGGCCTGCCCATCGCCACTTCAGCCGCCTGCTAATTCTGAGAGCTATGTCGGTAACTTTGGTTCTTCTACGGATTTCCGTATTTCGGACCCTATCGCGTAGAGAAACTCCGAGCATAGCTCTCTCCATAGCTCGCTGGGTAACTTTGAGCTTATGCACAAGGCCTACAGTAAGTTGCAACGTCTCGGATCCGTAAGTCATCACTGGTAACACACATTGGTTAAAGAGTTTCGTCTTGAGGCTCTGCGGTATCTGGACGAGAAGATATTGCGAAAGTTTTCCGAAGGTTGCCATCCGAGTTGAATTCGTCGGCTGACCTCTTAGAGCGCTTGTGTTCAACTAATTATAGGCAGTTAGGTACATGGAACAAACACTAATAAAATCCAGGACTTGATAAGTCAGTAAATAATATGGCGTTTTAAAAAACGATAAACCGACTTCAAATTCCCTTACTTTTGCACTTATTTTAAGTTTTGCGGGATAAATACTAATCCCCTGTGGATAAAAATTATATGTATCCATAATTGGCGGAGATATCGCGTAACACGCATACAAAAAAAATACAGACGAATTGATAACCTCCTTCTTTTGAAGTCTGTTAAAACTGAATAAATTTTGACTTCAACCATTTCAACTTTAGCCTCGTATCAACAAATTACCTTGATAAAATACCGGTTATACTCAAAGTCACTGGCGCCCAGCTTCAAGGGAGAGTTCAGCAGATCTGACAGACTCCGCACCGAGGAGCTAGGAGCCCGCAGCAGCACCACTATGTTGGCTGAGTACGCGGCGTAGAGGATGGTCATAGCTATGAAGAGGATCAGCATTACTATTCGACCTGGAACATGTAATTATGCTAAGAGATATATTATATCTAATTTTTGTTTATTAATACAAAGAAAATAGAAACAACTCTTAAAAGAATATAAACATATTAACTGGCTGCTGCCTGAGCCTTCGCCCGCGTTTTATCGCGATAAAAATAGCCTATATTCCAGGCATACATTTTTTTATATTCCAGGTCCCAAACTATACCTACCCCTACCAAATTTCAGCACTAATCAGTTCAGTAGATTTTGCGTGAAAGAGGAACAAACCTCCATACATCAATCCATCAAAAAACAAAAAAAAAAATATTATTTATTACTTTATTTTAAAGTTTAAGGCACTGTTTAATTGGCAATGTTTAATTTGGCTGTAACAAATGATAAGATGCATTTTGGAAAACAGCGTGAGTGGAAGTGAGGCACGGTTCTACAACCTTCAGAGGAATTAATATTGCGCAGGGAGAGAAAACGTTGCATTTGTCAAAAATCCTCTCCCAGTTCCCTCCAAAATACCACCCTTACCTGCGGCATATCTGGGTTCAAGAGTACATCCCTGCTGGAGAACAGCTCCGATTATGAGGATCAGAACATCAGCCCAGGATCCATCCAGTTGTAGTGCGTGCTGAACATGAAATACAAAGGAAACTTATATTAAAAACTAGCGACCCGCCCTGGCTTCGCACGGGTGCAATGCTGATACTAAATTATACATAAAAACCTTGCTCTTGAATTAACTAACATATTAAAAAAACCGCATCAAAATCTGTTGCGTAGTTTTATAGATCTAAGCATAGTTAAGGACAGACAGCGGGAAGCGACTTTGTTTTATTGTACATGTAGTGAAATGCGAAAATTGGATGGATGGATGGATAGACGGATGGATGGATAGACGGATGGATGGATGAAAACAACTGATCGGTTAGGACTGCAATATTGTATAAATATAGGTGCAGCCCTGGAATGAAACATAGGATTTTATCCCCTAAATCAGTTCACATAGGATCGAGGGCATAAACTAATCAGAATCAGAATCAATAACATTATTTCTTTCGGCTTACAAAATAAGCACTTAGACAAGTAAAATTTTATACTATAAACATAGTTATTAATATCAAATAAGAAATAAGGTGTTATTGATATTCTCTTAACTTCAATTTTTTGTCCACGAGTGGAAGAAGTGAAAAAGAAACCACTAGCACATTTATAATATCACTTAAGTGTCTAATACATTGTTATTTTGCCTATCTAAATCTAAATTTAATGCGATTTAGATACATGTCACTATTTCTATAAAGCTAAACAGAACATTGAATTTCTTACATAATACTGACAGTGCGGAACGGAGCGACATCTGGCCAAGCATTAACATCATTGATGTAATCATCTATGGAGTAAAAGGCCTACCTGATAAGATTTTGTTTAATGTACTGTTTAAATTTACGAATAGGGAGTTCAGTTGCTTCAGATGGAAGCTTATTATAGAAGCGCACGCAATTGCCCATAAATGATTTCCCTACTTTTCGTAATCTATATGCTGGGATGTGTAATTTGTTCTTGTTTCTTGTATTTCTATTGCGAACATCACACTTTTTCAAAAAGCTATCTCTATTTTTGTGCGTATACATTAGATTTTCATAGATGTATTGCGATATTACTGTCAAAATATTTATTTCTTTAAATAATTCCCTCAAAGAGTCGCGTGGCTTTAATTTATAAATTGCGCGTACAGCCCTTTTTTGAAGAACAAAGATAGTCTGGATGTCAGCTGCCTTTCCCCAAAGCAAAATACCATAGGACATAATATTATGAAAGTAACTGAAATAAACTAACTTAGCTGTATCTTCATCGGTAATATATCTAATTGTACGAACTGCATAGGCTGCTGAACTAAGTCTGCCTGCGAGAGCATCAATTTGCGGTTTCAAGAGTGGAATCAATATGTAACCCTAAGAAAACAGTAGAGTATACAAAGTGAACGATCTCATCCTCTAGCATTATCTTAGTTGGAAATTCTTTTACATTTGGTAACATGAATTTAATGCACTTTGTTTTTTTAGCATTAAGTAAGAGGTTATTGGCGGTGAACCAATCTAGTACGTGTGAAATCGAATCATTTACATCGTCATAATTACATTTATTTCTGTCAACTTAAAAAATCAGTGAAGTATCATCAGCAAATAAGACTATATCACACAGATCTTTTGCTAAAAAGGGGAGATCATTTACGTATACTAAAAATAAAAAAGGGCCTAATATCGATCCTTGCGGGACGCATAATTCAATTTTCTTTGCCAATAGCTACTTTTTGAACTCTATCAGATAAATATGATTGCATAAGGTCCAGTGCCTTGTTTTGAATTCCATAGTGACTCAATTTTCTAATTAATGTACCATGATCTACACAATCAAAAGCCTTAGAAAGGTCACAGAATATACCAATAGTGTTTTTCGCTTAATCTACGATAAACTAGAATTAAGAAGATAAAAAATAATGGGTTTCATTCATAGAGCATCGTTACATTCCATAACTGTTATAAAAAGCGCGCTTCAGGTGTAACTACCTCCTTATTGAAAGCAGGAAACGCTTTGAAAAATATCAATTTGACCTTACAAAAGAATTCAACGCGCTCTAATAATTTGTGGTTGCTAGTTGGTGTTTTTTTTAATATAATAATAATAAATAAATAATGCTGGACAATTCACACATATACATATGATATCTCTGCCAATTATGGACCGATTTAGAAAATTCTTTGACTATTGTATAGAAAATGATCCCGAAAGGGTTTGTTTGTCCCCAAATGATTAGTATTTGTCCCGCAAAACTTAAAATAATGCGAGAGGCGGTTCAAAGATATTTTCAGAATCTTACCATGCTCATAGACGCCTCCCACTTAGAAGTGATGAAGAGAAACAGTACACATCCCAACACACAGATGAAGATAGCCAGCCACACGCTCCAGGTGAAGGGAAGCGCAAAGATGTTTGACATGTACGCGAAAGGCGGTTCAAAGATATTTTCAGAATCTTACCATGCTCATAGACGCCTCCCACTTAGAAGTGATGAATAGGAACAGTGCACATCCCAACACACAGATGAAGATAGCCAGCCACACGGTCCAGGTGAAGGGAAGCGCAAAGATGTTTGACATGTACGCGAGAGGCAGTTCAAATATATTTTCAGTATCTTACCATGCTCATAGACGCCTCCCACTTAGAAGTGATGAAGAGAAACAGTGCACAGCCCAACACACAGATGAAGATAGCCAGCCACACGCTCCAGGTGAAGGGAAGCGCAAAGATGTTTGACATGTACGCGAGAGGAGGTTCGCGAAAGACAAAGCGGACTGCGGTTGAGCCCACCATGGCTATGTAGTCTTCAACCTTCATGCGGTCTTTGGTGAAGATTGACATTGTACCTGGGTTGTTAAAATATCGGTTATTTATTGTTATTAGTGGGGATTTAGAGAGTTCGTGAATTGTCTTGACTTTTTTTTACGACGGACCATCATCAGCAAGGACAACGTCAACTTTGGGCAGGGCCCTACCATGCCCAAAGTTGATTTTGTAACCACGTAGACCAATGACAACGAATGTCGCAGGATGAAAAGTCTGAATGCGCTACCCCGACCCAATCAGAGCCGCACCTATTATATAGTATTATTACAATAAACAAAGGAATTTTCAAAAATCCCTTGGCCAGTTTGTAATACCTATCATAAGCTTATTTTTAATGCCTCTGTAATAGTTTTATATTGTATAGCTTAGGAGGAGATGCGAAAACCAAGTTTGGTGGCTAGAGTGCAAGTTCGCATCTCTTCTTAAACTGTACAAAATAAAACTATTACAAAGGCATAAAAAAGGCTATGATAGGTATGACAAACTGGCCAAGGGATTATTGAAAATTCCTTTGTTCAACGTAATAATACGATAAAATAGGTAGCGGTGCTAATTTGGGTCTGGGAACGGCCTTAAGGAAGGGAAGGGAGAAAATGGCCTAGCCATTTAAAATAGTCTACCCCGAGTTATGAGAGTTACTTAGCGCTTCATATTTCATTCTTTGCTAATCTGATTATCAGCAATCAGCATAAGCTCACAGAAACTGTTTGTATGCACGATTTACCACGATTTACTATTTAGAATAAAAAAAATGAATAAAAATAATTTATTTGTGCAAAGAGACTTACTTACAACTATTTAAATAAAATAAAAATACTTATAATTGTAAGCCCGAAAGACACAAAATGGCCTCTGCCTCAGCATGGGCTGATTGCTAGCAAGCTAGTAACCAACGCTGGTCTTCCGTCAGAGCCATGTTGTTAACGATACGGACAATCTGTCTACATAAAATACAATTTTAAACAAGTTATAGTTTTAAAAATTTTGCTTCGATAGAACAGTTGGGCGGACTATGGTGCATAAATGAATCTACGCTCTGCTGTCTCTATACAAGATTTATCCAAAAAAGGTAGCATTGTGCGTCATGACATGACTGTCATGAGCTAAAATAATAATTATGAATAATTAGTTGTTGTATATAATTTACTGGTCCAGTTTGTTGTTTTAAATGTTATAAATAGTAACATTTAAAACAACAACTTTAAAATTGGTTTACTGTGACGGTGCTCTGGTATACTCCAACTGGACCAGCTAAACTGCACCACGGGAAAGAAGTGTAACGGAAATTCATCAACTTTTCTACACTACAAGGCCACATCTCCACTTTCTTATCTGAGATGGTGATAATAACACATTAAATACAAAAAAGGTACCTACTTACCTAAATCAGCTTCCTTCTTGATGAGATGGTCAACAACCCCCTGCCAGTTGCCGTCCTTATCCTTATACCCCCAGGTCGTAGTAAATATAGAGTTGACTGTAGCGTTCAGCATTTCGAAACAGATGGAAGCCATTATGTATGACATCTTGGCTATGGAATCTTGATGGAGGAACCTGCGGATGAATAAATAATATGACGTATTTTAAAAAACGATAAACCAACTTCAAATTCCCTTACTTTGACACTTATTTTAAGTTTTGCGGGATAAATACTAATCTCTTGGGGATAAAATTTGATGGGACCCCTTCGGAATCATTTTCTATACAATAATGAAATAATTTTCAAAATCGGTCCATAATTGGCGGAAATATCGCGTAACATACAAAAAAAAAACATACAGACGAATTGAGAACCTTCTCCTTTTGAAGTCGTTTAAAAAATAAGCAGCTTTTCCACTGTTCCTCCTTTAGCCCACCAGGTGGTGGGTCTTTTGGTTCACTGGGCAGGCACTTGTTATTTTAAGGTAGAGGTTAAATAATTTCTGAAAACCTATGGATTTAATTGTTTTCCTTTGCGTGTCATTAAATTATTATTTTTTATTCTTCCTTTATTTCTTGTACCTAATGCTGAACAACCCTGCCCCAAATAAAGGAGATTTTGGCACAATCCCCACGCATGGCGAGCGGGTTGGTCGATTACAGTAAATATACTACCTTCCTTCTAAGAAAACTTAAAGGTAATTTTCCTGTACCTACACAGACTAACGTGTTCCGTCCAAAAAAATCATCCGTATTCTCACATGTGAAATGTTTATGTAAAGGTACCTACAGATACCTGTCTACATAGTTATGCTCTGGCCATATATAAATTAACTAGCTGACCCGCCCGCGGCTACGCCCGCGTGGACTAAGAAGAATATTAAGTACTAATCCTGCGCAGATGAAGTCGCGGGCACCAGCTAGAATCTTTATAAATTTTAGCCTCCCTATTATTCTGATATATAAGCTATAGTATTGTAAAGTTTCATTAAAATCCATCCAGTAGTTTTTGCGTGAAAGAGTAACAAACTTCAACAAATACAAAATTTCGCGTTTTTAATATTAGTAAGGATTCAAAATTGTTAAGGACCATGACTTTCTTAGTCTTATAGGTACTTAATTTTCTTATTGGCACGATTGACTGTTAATAATTAGCCACCTGCAAACGTTACTATGTTACTAAAAAGCTAACAGAGTCATTATGTTTTGTTAGGAATGCGACTTTACCTACAGTTTTTATTTGATACTATAAAATGGTAAAACTGGTATATATTTAAATACCTAGGACCCTAATAAGCATATTATATACATACCTGCCTAACTAGGTATAGGAATTTAAAAATATACTTTACTTCTAAATGTGAGCTCTTTTCCTACAAAGCAAAGCTCACAATTATTTTTGAAATACGACGCCAAAAAGAGAATTTTTGCTTTTTGTGTTGTTTACAAAAATTGCACCTTGTGGATGGCTTGCATATAAAAAACTAGCTGCTACCTGCGGCTTTGCATGCTTTTCCATGATCAAAGGTAGATAGAGATACCTAGATGTTATTCCAGGTGTTTGAGTCCTATCCCGAATTTCTGTACTGATGTAAAATAAAACACCTTGAACTCATGGAATAGACTGAACTTATTCTTTCAATGCAAAGCTTTATACCTCTAGCTAGACCGTGCGTTCTCGTCAGCGCGATCTAGAGCTGGTTCACTTTTACTAGCGACATCTAGTTTATTGTTGTGAAACCTATGAGAGGCGACTGGACTAAACACCAGGTCCAGATCTTCATGCGGTCAAAATTTCAGCCCGATACGTTCAGTCGTTTTGCCGTTGTCGTCGCCCAAACAACTCTCAACAAAGTCAAAAGTCTTTCGCCTTTAGAATTGTAAGAAGTCGGATGGTACTTATACTGAAACCATTCTCAAGATGCAATGTTTGTAAGCAACACAAAAAGCGAAATTTTCTTTTTGGCGTCGTATTTCTAAAATAATTGTGAGCTTTGCATTGTAGGAAAAGAGCTCACATTTTGAAGTAAAGTCATAAAATTAAAAAAAAGAAAGAGCTTTTGGGCTAAGTATGCAGGCCATGTTTACAAACTTTGTACCTTGAGTTTGACTGGAGTATAAAAATACAAAAATACAAAACTTTTTATTGTAGCACCACAAAGATAAATAAAACACATAGACATTGACATAAACAAGTACATTGGCAGCCTTATCGCTTAGAAACGATTTATTTCCAGTATAGTAAGAACCTTATTTAACACGTTCATGGTCCAAGACGCGCTGAGGCGGCACGCCGCCGCGCCTCCCCTCGCAATGGGACATGTGCGTCTTGGGCCATGAAAGTGTTAAAGAAGGGCGGCGCGCTGGGCGCGCCTCTGCGGGGCTCACCACCGGCAGTGAATGCGTTAAAATAAACAAAAAGTAGTCCAGGAGGTAAAAATTACTTACAACCTATCATCCAAATGATTCTTGGTATCGTTACTGTCCGTTATAACGCTAACCATAGTCAGGTTGCTCTTCCTTACGTTGTTCCTTCTAGAAGATAGCACTTTCGACTTTCTGTGGTCTTCTAGAAGTCCATACTTCGGGTTTTGAGAGTAGAGTGCTAAAGTTGTAGGGTCTGAAGATTTTGGCTGATTTGTGCTTTGCCAGGATGCTCTTGGTGTGAAGATTACTTCGGATTTATCTGTTATTTTGTAAGCTGCAAAAATAAAAATAATAGTCTATAGATTTTTAATGTCATTTATGTAGAGTTTGTTCAATTATTTCAACGCGACCCTTGAAAATTAGACGATAGATAGGTATTCACGCCATTTGTAAGATACTGTTTCTTAACACTTGAAGACGTGAATGTATCAAGGTGTCACGAATTCATAGAATTTTAATTTCAAAGTTATCATATTTTGTTTTTATATTTCAACTATTTTTTTTTTTCTATTTAATCTTATCATATATTATTATTTCATACTATCCTAACTAATATTATAAAAGCGAAAGTATGTTTGTTTGTTTGTCCTTCCTTTACGACCTAACTAAGCAACCAATCATCGACTTGATTTCTGGCATAAAGTTAGTTGAAAGGATGGAGGACATAGTTTACTTTTATCGTGGTAAAACATCCAATTCCTATGGAAGATTTACGGGAAAAAGTCCTTTTTGTCCCCCTAGAAATGTGAAATTCGACTTTAATGCGGGTGAAACTGCGTGGAACAGCTAGTATATATTATATTTACATATATTATAGTATCTAAAGTAGTAATGTTATAAAGAGGGAGTTTATGAGGTTGTTATCTGGATGGAGGATCTACTGAACCGATTATGCAAATTATTTTACAATAAAAAGCCACATTAATTGTGAGTGCTATACATTTGCAGGCATACCTTCGCCCATTGTGCTACTAAGGTTGACGTAGGTAAATTACAGAACCTACTCTCGAAGGAAATTTATTAAAATTATTGTTCCGAAACACCGTTATGGCAGAGTTCTGAGGCCCTACTCGGAAAATCGAAGTTTCTGATTCGTTTTCAAGCAAACGGTAATCTTATACAAGCGACATAAGAGTTGGTTTTGCACGAAAAGGAATCAGAAACTTCGATTTTCCTTTTCCGAGTAGGCGGTAGGTGAGTTCAGCCATTAGTCATTACATGTTATAGCAAATCTATAGGTTATTCTTAATGAGTAGGTATTCAATGTACGGCGCCCATCATTAAGTTGATAATAATTATATTGCCTTATGCGTAGTTAGTTAGGTAGAGGTAGGTCTTACCTGTCTTACCTATACTCTGGCCAAACTGAACATAGAATGTTTGTTAACATTGCCCATACTTAATTTTAAAATAAATTTTTGGCGTAGATTTACGAAGAAATATATGGATTTCGAAGTCGAAAGACTCTACATTCCCTACGTTACAATCTTGTAACGTAGGGAATGTAGAGTCTTTCGACTTTCTTCTGCATTTGCCAAATGTTTTTTTTCTAAAAATATACGTTACAAGATTGTAATTGTAACGTAGGGAATGTATTCTTTCGACTTTCTGCTGCATTTTCCAAATGCTTATTTTTTTTTTAAAAATGTTTAAAATTACA
The DNA here is from genome assembly GCA_947859395.1 of Eupithecia insigniata. NCBI lineage: Eukaryota > Metazoa > Arthropoda > Insecta > Lepidoptera > Geometridae > Eupithecia > Eupithecia insigniata. The sequence continues at coordinate 3,516,725 of OX402009.1, read as the reverse complement.
CTCCAGGAGGAACCATTTTATAGGCCTTTTTGGCTATTATACCTACTTTCCGAAACGGTAACTTTAACTATTGTCAAGCAATCAGCTAAAACAATCGGTGACGCTCGACTTTTACGGAGTCCGGTTTTAATTCCCTACGTTACAAGATTGTAACGTACGGAATGTAGTCTTTCGACTTTCTGCTGCATTTGCCAAATGCTTATTTTTTTTTTAAATGCCTAAAATTACACGCTAGGAGGAACCATTTTATAGGCCTTTTTGGCTTTTATACCTACTTTCCAAAACGGAAACTTTAAATATTGTCAAGCAATCAGCAAAAACAATCGGTGAACGCTCGACTTTTACGAAGTCCGATTTTAATTTTTAGTATATTTTTTCATCAATAGTTTATTTAGACTGCCTTATCTATTTAAAATATTTTTCATATATACTTTCACAGATTATAACTACTAAATTTATTACTGTTGTTTATTTATGTGCACTTTAAGCACTTAACTAAGTAACTACAAAACATAAATAAAGAGGACGTGATATCCATTTACTGAGTGGGTCAAAGTTATGTCAGAATTGCTTGTTTTGCGAATCCTTTACATAATTACATGTTTGCCTGTTATTTGTCTTATTTACTCATGTTTTATATACATATATATATCAGAATCAGAATCAATAACTTTATTTCTTTAGGCTTACAAAATAAGCACTCAAACAAGTATATATATATTTATACTATATATATATACTTATTAGAGAAGTATATATATAATTTATTATAATATAATATAAATCTTATAAAATAAATTTTATAAAGGTAAAGATCATTAACAAAGAAAATTACAATGAAATAATAGAAACAAATTAGAACTAGTATTTACAATTGAAAGAGTTGAGCTAACTGCAGACTGTTACAAACAATACAACGAACAAAAATTTAATAAAAAAAGATTTTTTTTGTTAGAACTCAAGGTTTACCCCCTACATGGAGACCATCCACTCGATGGACCGACTCAGGACCGCTATTTGTGGCGTCGTACGGGGGAGGCCTATGTCCAGCAGTGGACGTGTATGGGATGATGATAATGATGATGAACTCAAGGTTGTATACAATACAAATACTATTTATTGCACACCAAGATAGAGAAAACAATCTACAGGCAGCTCAACTGGCGCATATAAATACTCAATACTCAATATATTTATTGTTGTAAATATATTTAATGTTGTAAATTGTTGTAAATAGCAGTCGGAAGCGTACCTAAGACGCTTGGCTGCATTGCCTTGCTGTCTGGCAAGATATGTAGAGATAGATTTATTTCGTTTTATCCGGAACAACAATACAGAATTCATTAATTCAGAATTCGTTTTATCCGGAACAACAATACAGAATACAGAATTCACAAGTATTAAATAAAAATAGTTATGTTGGTTAGGTGTAGGTTTTATATGTTATGTGTTATGGAAATTACTAGTGTTTGAAAATATTTATGGCCGTTTATTATTTTATTTTGCGATGTATCTGTAGAGATATTAACATAATAAAATCATTAGGACTCTTCCTAACTATTTAAAATATTTTTATTTAACCTGCTCATTATAAAATATCAGAGTACCACGGTACCACCCACTTTTGGGGGCCCATGACAGGTTATAAGTAGTGCTTTTCTACTAAGTTAAAATATTGAAACAGAAACTTGATTTTCGGTAGATACCTAGGTATAAAAATAGTACCGCAATCGGTAAAACATGTTGATACCTGCATACCTGTTTGTAAAATCTTATGTCTACACATGTTTATGCAAATAAAATGATCTTCATCTTTATCTTTGTAACATTAAAATGTCAAGTTGCAACAGTCGTTAAAATTAAAATTCAGTACAGTCTGTGGAACTCGCTGTCTGTTTCTGTTTTTCCGGGCAACTACAACCTGGGTCCCTTCAAGACAAGAGTGAACGAGTGTCCTTCGTGGACTTTGTGATACGGTACACCGTCTTCGGCAACATCGTCACTGAACATCTTATTGATTGAATGAATGAATGAACACTTATTGTACTTAAATTAACATTAATACAAAATCTTATATCTAAGTATATATAAAAATCAACAGTACAAAAGGCCTTGTCGCTGAGAGCGATTTCTTCCAGGCAACCTAGATTTTATTAAGTGAGATTGTGTTCAAACGATAGTCTATGGCACTAATATTAGCAAAGTTTGGATGGATTGAAGAGTTTTAAAAAGTAGGAAACCCAGTAAAACCCAGTAGGAATTTAGTAGGTACTAGAAGTGAGCGTTGAATCAACGAACCGTTTATTTAAACAGTTTTCCTACATATAGTTAACGAGTTAACCGTTTTCTTTTTACCGAAAAACTAGTTGATATTTTCAACTGGTTAATTCATTCAACGACATTAACAGTTGCCAACTGTTTTTTAAACATAACGACCTCTACAGTTGGCTAGTTGGTGTTACAATGTTTAACGTTTGACATCGTTCCTTCAATTACAGTTTAAGTTTCTATTAACCAAACCAGTTAAAAGTTAACTGGTGTTTAAACAAGTTAAAAGTCAACTGGTTTTTAAACAAGTTAAACGTCAACTGGTTTTTCAACTAGTTTATAGAACACGGTTTCGTTTCGTTAACGCAAAAACAGTCAACGACCCACTACTAGTAGGTAGTAAAAATAAGTGCAATTCATTTATTGACAAAGAAAATAACAATTAAATAATATAAACAAATTAAACAAGTATTTATTAATTTAATAGTAAAGTTAGTTTATAATTATGTCACATTCTCACATTGGAATACAAATTCGACGTCTAGAGGTCAAGTTTAAAATATTCTAGTAAAAAACCCAGACCACGTAGGTACTTATAAATATAGTCAGTCTGATTTAGTACTAGATGTTAATGGAATCTATATGCAAAGTAGAATTTTTGACAAAAACAGAGTGGGTTTACTACGTGCGTGGTCTACCAACGGAATTTTACATAGAGTTTAACTTTTTGAAAGGGGTAGGTCACTTTACACATTGATATGTTAAGTGATTTTGAAATGTAATTTAATGTAAATATTTGACTTGAGTAAGTGTTCCTTGTGAGCTTAAAGTATTAATAAATAGATACAATACAATGAATAAAATCTGGCCGTGGGGCCACGGCGTACGAATATCGACCCCTCCAACTCAACCCGTGGATGTCGTAAGAGCCGACTAAGGGAATCTACCAGAGGAAGGGCAGCAGCTTCCTTCTGAGTATTTTTCAACACCAATACTGCGATCACCAATCCGCCTGCCAAGCGTGGTGATTATGGCAAATCCCCAATTACTACATGGGAGACCACCCACTCGATGGACCGACGACATCGTAGCGGTCGCAGGGAGTCGATGGATGGAGGCGGCTCAGGACCGCTATTTGTGTCGTCGTATGGGGGAGGCCTATGTCTAGCAGTGGACGTGTATGGGCTGATATGATGATGAATTAAATCTCAATGCACAGTTACAATGAGGTAGAGTCACTCGAAGCCGAAGATACTCCCAGATAGTCCCAATCATATAACATATATGTAATGTATACATAAGTAATTAAGTTGCGTTGATAATCTGCACATTTCGTGTCGTTTTTAGCACCTACCTTGCCTAACTCACTTTTTTATCTTGTTGTGTTACATTGTTTAAGTTATTAATGCATACCTAAATCTATTTTTATAAATTACTACCGGGCCGCCCCGGCTTCGCACGGGCATTTATCAAGAATTTCAAGATTTTTTTATAAATTATGTACAATAGGTACGTACTCGCTCGTGGAAACTCCACTTCATAATTGTATCTAACGTGAGGACCTGAATGTAACATTCTGCACAAATCCTGACGCGTTTACAGAGTGTTAAGGCTGGGTTACCCGGATTTAGGGATTTCTAACTGTCCGTACCTCAATAACTAGAAGGCCTATAGTTTTGAAATTCAAACATATTATAGTTGAGGATATTTTCTAATGCATCACTAGACAAAAACACGATTGGTGACATTTCACCCGCTCAAAAAAAAAACAAAGTTCTCTAAATGAAACTTTAAATGATCACTGTGAATAGAAAAATGAATAAAATGACATAAATTGTATACCAAAACATTGCAAACGTTATTACGCAGTACATCACTAGAAAATATTTTTATATGTCATACAAATATTTTTCAAAGTACTTAAATAACTACAAAATCGTGCTCGGTTGTCTGCGCACCGTCTTGCTTCTGTGTGCTGGGCTCACCTCGCCTTAAATGTAAAATCTAGAATAAGTTCTTTTTTCAATAAATAAATGAAAAAAGTAGTTACCTGGCGAATCGATTCGAATCAATTGACTCACTCGACACAACTCCTATTTTGATGGGAACACCCCTAGTTGGTAGTAAAATTTGTCTGTCACGTGACAGACGAATTTTCATCACTCATCATTTGCTCTGGTTTTCATAACATTGCTTTCTGCTTTCTAGCGACAGTCGTCCCTTGACGAGGATTACTGTAACGTAGGGGAAAATATAACAAAAGATAAATAAGATAGATAAGCGATTAGCTTCACAATGAATGTACAACTAGGTAGATACCTACTATTAGCAAAGTTTCATTCGTTCGAAGGTTTCTTTGCGGTTATTATGCTGTGATTAGTTACAGTTTTTCACAGAAACCTAGATGTTAGAATTAACTTATTTTAATTACTTTAAAATCAATTAAAAGTAGATGAGAACGAGTGCCTCGATACCTAACATAGGCTTTAAGGCACTACAAACCCAAAAAAGATATGTTTTTTTTTATGTACCAAACAAATATCATTATATTCTATCATAAAAGATAAATAGAACAAAAGATAAATAGAACAAAAGATAAATAGAACAAAAGATAAATACCCGATTAATATACAATCTTTAAGCAAATATGCAGGTCTCGACAGAGCCTACGCATTTGCTCCCCTTGGAGTCGAGACCCTAGGTCCGTGGGGTACCGAGGCTCTCCGGGTTTTCAAAAAATTATCTGAGTGCCTGGTCGAAGCGACGCGTGACCCGAGAGCTGGTGAGTATCTGGCGCAGCGCATTAGCATTGCCATACAGCGGGGCAATGCAGCCAGCGTCTTGGGGACGCTTCCGACTGGTATTGATATGGACCAGTTGAGCTATCTGTAGATTGTTTGCAACAGTCTGCAGTTAGCTCAATTGTTTCAATTGTAAATACTAGTTTAATTTCTTTATATTATTTGATTGTTATTTTCTTTGTCAATAAAGTTATCTTTAATATATTTGTTTTTCATTTTATATATCCTACATACGAATCTCTACCAAATGAGAGCTGTTGTAAGCTGCAAAAGAGCGTTGTGTTGAGCACAACAGACTTATCTAACCTTTTGACCGTTTCAGAATAGAGAGAAAGCAAAAGAACCATAAGAACTCCATTTTTAATTTATTTATTGATGGGCCTTGGAATTTCAAACCGTCATAACTCCGAAAACTCTCGTGATAGACCCCCGTTATTGGGTATCTAAGAAACCAGAAGAATGAAACTAAAACAGCCACGCATGACGATATTGTTAAGGGCTAACTATCTTTATTGAAATGCATCAGTTGAACTACCTCTAGATTGTTTGCAACAGTCTGCAGTTAGTAATCAGTTGTTTCAATTGTAAATACTAGTTCTAATTTGTTCCTATTATTTATGTTTATGTCAAAAATTTACCAACAAGCAATAAGTAGGTACCTTCTATGAACAAGACCTTCTCTTCATTGACCTTTTGGGCCACCACGACATCGCTATCAATTAGCAGACTGAGTTTGCCCAGAAGAACCAGCTCAGCGTCTTTGGAGAGGAGTAGCCAGCGGTAGGGGGACTTGAACAGTTCTTTCTGGTTTGCCTGATAAATAATAATATTACTAAAGTAATACAGCGGCCCGAAGGCGAACAATGAGTACTTAGTAGCGAAAACTGAAGGGCTATTCTAACTCGATCGAAAAGTTTCCGCGGTGTGATATTTCGAGTCACGGAAACTTTTCGATCGAGTTAGAATAGTCGTGCAGGACTCTTTAAGATGATGATACCCTTTCCAGAAACTCATTAGTTCCAGGACACGAGAGGTCAGCCAGGACGATGATGTGCTGAAGGTAGAACTCTGTAGTGTTCGGTTGGAAGGAGAACGTGAAGGGTATACGAGCAGTGCATAGGCGTCTTGTCAAGGTTTTCAGCTTATCTGAAAGAATAAATTTGGAAGGAGTCCATCGTTAAGTGATGAAACGTAGGTGTTCTTCTAAAACAAACAAGGTTCGTAGATAACCCGCATAACATTCATAATAAATTCATCAAATTTTAGTTAGTTAAGTTAACATCGATAAGTAACTATTTGACATTGGTGAAAATGGCAAAATAAAGGTCTTGGAGCTAATACTATAAAATGGTTAAAACTTACAGCTATCCCAGCAGATATGCGGCATCAGAACAGACACTGGAGTCTGGTCCATCGTCACGAAGGACATCACAACCTCCACATCATCAGTAGCGCCTCCTCCAGCCATCAGCACCAGGAGCAGAATCATCATCTTTACGTGCATGGTTTTATACCTTTCTAAAAGCTACAAAATATAGTGTTAGATTTTGTTTTCAACCGACTTCAAAGGGATGAGTTTCTCAATTCGTCTGCATGTTTTTTTTGTATGTATGTTACGCGATATCTCCGCCAAATATGGAGAGATTTTAAAAATTATTTCTCTATTGTATAGAAAATGATCCCGAGAGGGTCCCATAAAAATGTTATTCCCAGGAGATTAGTATTTATCCTGCAAAACTTAAAATAAGTGTAAAAGTAAGGGAATTTGAAGTCGGTATATCGTTTTTTAAACACGCCATATTATTTCCTTTACAAACAAAGTTTTCGTCAAAACTATTATGTTACTATAGCGTAAAATAGTATTAAAATATTATTATTTCGCAAAGTTTATGCCAGCACCAGTGACCAGTGGAAAACGCCCAATGGCAGATTTTGTTTAACACATCTCCGCTTTGCTCTATGTTAGGGAAACCTATATACTTACCCAATTGGGAAAATATTGCGCTATTAAGTACCAAACCATTATTGAGTAGGTTTTGTGAGCGACTCGATATGCTCGATAGGAGCAAGCTTGACAACACAGTAAAGCTGTTCAGTTCAGTTTTGCATATTTTATTAACGGAACTAACGACAAAAATCACGAATGTACAGAGACGAAGAAAGTTTCTAGTGATATGTAAGATGGTAAGATCTTATGGGACCGATCATCCAAAAATGTTTTTCTCATAGCATTTAAAGATAATGCACAACAAAAATTGATACCATTCGATTCTGTTTCTTATGTCATCTTACTCGTAGATCACTGCCTGTTTCTGTTTTTCCGGCCAGTTACAATCTGGTTACCTTCAAGACAAGAGTGAATAGGTATCTTCTAGACCTTTGTGGTACAACGTCGGTGACATCGTCACTTCCATCGTGTGAGATAGTAGTCAAACGAAGATGAACTATAAAAAAAAGCTTTTGTCAGTCCAACAGAGCTAGTTATAGTAGGTCACAAATCGAAAAAGTTTAACCTGGCGTCCACTTACTGCCCCATCAAAAAAATCCACCTTGTAAATTTCTTACATACTCATACTCATTTATTCGCCGTAAGAGCATTGGGCACACTTGGATAAGTCTATTTACAAAAGTTTATCCTGGCGTCCACTTACTGCCCCATCAAAAAAATCCACCTTGTAAATTTCTTACATGCTCATACTCATTTATTCGCCGTAGGAGCATTGGGCACACTTGGATAAGTCTATTTACAAAAGTTTATCCTGGCCTCCACTTACTGCCCCATCAAAAAAATCCACCTTGTAAATTTCTTACATACTCATACTCATTTATTCGCCGTAGGAGCATTGGGCACACTTGGATAAGCCTATTTACAAACGTTTATCCTGGCCTCCACTTACTGCCCCATCAAAAAAATCCACCTTGTATATTTCTTACATACTCATACTCGTTTATTCGCCGTAAGAGCATTGGGCACACTTGGATAAGTCTATTTACAAAAGTTTATCCTGGCCTCCACTTACTGCCCCATCAAAAAAATCCACCTTGTAAATTTCTTACATACTCATACTCATTTATTCGCCGTAGGAGCATTGGGCACACTTGGATAAGTCTATTTACAAAAGTTTATCCTGGCCTCCACTTACTGCCCCATCAAAAAAATCCACCTTGTATATTTCTTACATACTCATTTATTCGCCGTAGGAGCATTGGGCACACTTGGATAAGTCTATTTACAAAAGTTTATCCTGGCCTCCACTTACTGCCCCATCAAAAAAATCCACCTTGTATATTTCTTACATACTCATTTATTCGCCGTAGGAGCATTGGGCACACTTGGATAAGTCTATTTACAATAGTTCACAATAAATGTGCTTAAAATTATGCTTACTTCAAAGCCATAAAACAGACAAACAGAAATACAATTAAATAACTTAGGAATTTAGATAAATATGTAAGATAAATTAAATTAGATCAGCTGTAAAAGGGTTACAGATCTATTAGAAATTGGAATGGTAGTTTTATATTAATTCTAAAAAGATTTATTCACATGCCTGTACACTTCAGAAACTATAATGTTATAACTCCTTCTGAAATCCATAATGACAGGTTTACTGCCCATAAGTAGGCATTATAATTTGACATCACTTTGTATTCATACAAAAGAGGCAGTTTCGTTTATGATAGTAAATAACTTTATGAATTTATTATACCTTATAACCAACAGTAAAAATGTTTCAACAAAATATTCACTGCCTGAAATATTTGCTTCTGACCGGGGTATGCTCATTTGAGACGCCTAGATAAAACCTAGATTCCTATAGCTCGGAATCTACGTTTTATCTAGGCTACTCCCATCTCAAAAAGCCACCGTGTATAGCTCCAGGGTGACTTTTTGAGATGGGAGTAGTTGGCGAAATCCGAAATCATGAAAGTTAGAGAAACGCCATTAAACTATTTTTGTATACCTACATCTTAAATGCACACCTGAACAAATATTTTCAGATCGTTCATACATTTGTCCCAAGGTGGGAATCGAATCCGCAACCTCCTGCGTCGCAGGCTGACCTTCGCCCGCCGTGCCACATCACAACGCTTGTCGAATACAAGAATTCTTTATGAAAGCACTGCAGAAATCCTACTAATACACTATAATAAATGTGAAACTTTATGTGAATGTTTGTTTCCACGTATCTCCGTAACTACTTAACTTATTTAGATGAAATTTGGTATGTAGATGGTTTAAGTTCTAGAATAACACATAGGCTAATCTGATTTTGGAAAATTAACCTCCAACGGGGTTAAAAATGGTGGTAAAGTTTGTATTGAAAGTTATTATTCCTTAGTTCGATTCACTCTAATCTCGGTATAAATAAACTACAAAGTAAATTATTGATTACGTTTTTTTTGTTTTATAAAATCATCCTTTAAGAGGTTTAAACAAGGTCGTAAACTTATTATATTATCAAAGATTTTATTCCTTGGTTCGATTCGCTCAAAACTCGAAGATTTTATTCCTCGGTTCGATTCGCTCATAACTCGATAGGCGGGGCGCAGCTAGTCCTACTATTATTATAAATGTCAGAATTTGTATGGATGTATGGATATTTGATACTCTTTCACGCAAAAACTACTGAACGGATTAGGCTGGGTATGGGTATAGTTTGGGACCTGGACTAACATAAAGGCTGTTTTTGATCCCGATAAAACGCGGGCGAAGGCGCGGGCAGAAGCTAGTTAATTATACAGATGAAGCCATAATGGGCTGCTTCATACATAACTTTGAGAAGTTTCGAAGAAAACAGTGTCCATGATCTAGAAAAGACAGGATAAATATGACTGGTCCCATACACACGAAAATGATTCACCAATTTTCAATTCTTTGAACAGTCTCAATTACTTGTTCGTATAGGTATTCGTAAGCTATGATTTTTTTACTGTTGGGTTTCAATTGCTTCAAATTAGCAAAAAATATGTGTTTGAGTTAGGTACATATAAATTTAGAGATTGACTGATGAGTTTCAATTGGTTCAAATAGCGAGGCAATGCAGCCAGCGTCTTGGGGACGCTTCCGACTGGTATTGATATGGACCAGTTGAGCTATCTGTAGATTGTTTGCAACAGTCTGCAGTTAGCTTAATTGCTTCAATTGTAAATACTAGTTTAATTTGTTTATATTATTTGATCGTTATTTTCTTTGTCAATAAAGATTGGTTCCAATGTATAGATAAAATAGTATGTAGGAGTAGGTATTTAGTGTTAAAATTGTAAGTAGTTTGTATTGTGATGTGTTTATTTATTTTCAAAACAGTAATTATTATGCACACGGATACTACCCCATATAAAATCCAACAGTCCTATCCATTCAAGGTTCTCTGGGAGAGATCGCTCTTGAGCGATAAGACCGCCCATTGACATATATCCATCTATCATCATCATCATATCAGCCCATACACGTCCACTGCTGGACATAGGCCTCCCCCATACGACGACACAAATAGCGGTCCTGAGCCGCCTCCATCCATCGACTCCCTGCGACCGCTACGATTTCGTCGGTCCATCGAGTGGATGGTCTCCCATGTAGGGGGGGATTTGCCATAATCACCACGCTTGGCAGACAGATTGGTGATCGCAGTGTTGGTGTTTAAAAATACTCAGAAGGAAGCTGCTGCCCTTCCTCTGGTAGGTTCCCTTAGTCGGCTCTTACGACATCCACGGGTTGAGTTGGAGGGGTCGATATTCGTACACCGCGACCCCACGGCCAAAAAAAGTATCTTAGAATATAATTCTACATATTATACGTGATAATTGATACCGACTTTCACCATTGTTTTAATATAAGATCATAATGTAAAATGTTAATGCATTAGCCTCTCTTGAAAAATAAAGTTTCAAAATAAATATTTTTTTTATATTTATTTATTCAATTGGGATACAAGGATAATCCCATGGTTAAAGAAAACAAGCTTAAGTCGTCATCGCCATCGGCTAATGAGAAGACGAATCTGTTTCCTGGTGTTACCAGTAGCGTAAAATCGTAACTCCCCGAACTCCTTGTTGTGTCCTGGGGGCCTACTCGGAAAAGGAATATCGAAGTTTCCGATTCGTTTTCGAGCAAAACCAACTCTTATGTCGCTTGCATAAGATTACAGTTTGCACGAAAACGAATCGAAAACTTCGATTTCGTTTTTGCGAGTACGGGCCCTGCATAAATCTGATAAAACTATGTGGTTGTGTATTTACCAATTATTTATCACATTGACTCGTGTTTAGCTAACGCTGTTTTGACTGATCTAAGAAACATAATTGACGATACACATTTTTATATTGATTTTTCAATTGACTCTTATCATATTTATTTCCCAACTTCCACATTTTGTTGAAATAAAGTGGCAACTGGACAGTGACGTCACCTGGAGACATTCCCGGAAGAGCAGACCTGTTTTCTTGGATCATGGATAATCCCACTTCCAACAAATCATTATGACCCTACCCAACCCAAGAGGGTCACAATTCCAAATTCCATTATAAATGGGGATATTCCTTCACGAAGTATGTCATGGCCTCAATTGCGAGAACGCAATCAATAAGTCATTTTTACTCTTATGGGCTCGGATTCTTAGTATTGCATCTGTATCATACACTCGTCTGATTGTTACTACGTCTAATTGTTATAAACGACGACCTCTTTAACATAGTGGTCAAATATCCGCCTGCATGACAGCAATTGTGGTTTTGATTCCTGAGACAAAAGATTGCGTCTGCAAATATTTGTAGAGAATCTGAATCATTTCTGTGCACTAATGATGAGTGTGTTACGGCTTAGGACCGATATTCGTGGCGTCCTTTGGGGGAGGCCTAAGTTCAGTAGTGAACGTATACGGGCTGATGATTGGAGCTAAGTTAACAGTCCTCAGATTGTCCATTCAGATGTATTATTCCACTATCCGCCGAAATACAATGCCTAGTTCCACCACCGTTATACCACATTCGATCCGTAGCATAAAAAACTCAAAAATCAAATCTTTCTCTTCTTTAATTTTAATTTGGACTGTTTAAAATATTAATTTGTATCTGTAAAACTAAAATATTATTTCTCTGCTATTTTTGATTCTACTGAAATCGTAAAACTTTAAATTTTTATTACTTCAAATAAAAATGTTACCTAAGGCATCCATTGCGTTTTTACTGTTAAACCAAAGCTGTTGCTCCAGTCCAGAATACGACTAGGTGAAGACCTAGGTCGTAGATCAGCTATCGCGTGCTATTGCCACCATTAATGAAGATTAATGAGGATTAATGGTGGCAATACTAAATAGCACACGATAGCTGATCTACGACCTAGGTCTTCACCTAGTCGTATCCTGGACTGGAGCAACAGTGGCTCGGGGTAGATCAGATAGCTGATCGGGCCTGCCTGAAAACCAGCGCAGTATTGGGCAAATGCTCCAATACTGCAACATGCTGAGGCAGGGACCCATTTTACCCTTATTATTTCATTTTTTTATTTTTATTTTCTGTATTACCAACTATTTAGATTTAAGTATTGTTTAGTTAATAAGTTATCTATGTTTACAGGGTAAATAAATTATCTCTCTCTCTGATCTACCCCGAGCCACTGTTCAGAAAAGGCCTCCTCTCTACTGCGCCACATTATCCGGTCCTTGTATCTTATCTACCTTTTCCTAGCTATATCTAATGTGAAATTAATAGTTATCTATTAGGTCTACCTAGTGTTTACCGTATTATGCACGTGTCTACGGTCTAATGCAGTTATACCTAACAGTTGAACCATGTCGAATTAGAGGGCGGCTCTGAGGGCACCAACTCGTTTGTATCACGCGGATGCCCTTCACGGGTTTATTTTTTTATGAAATGGTGTTTTTCCAAGCCGTCCTTCAGTTTTTGCGATATCTTTACAAAAACGTGTTCTTACGAACACATTGTGGGTCACACTTAGGTATGACCGTGTAGAAGGGCAATCGTTCCTCGATGTCTAAGTAGGTTTTTATCATAATGGTGCCTCGATAAACGGTTTCCCGCGAGATTATTTTTTTTGCGTTTTTAATTTTTTCTGCGTTCTACAAAGACCAAAACTGGGGAAAATTTAGTAACGTGCTATGCAGAGAGAGTAACTAATGTGGCAACTGGCAAAATATAATATGTATTAAAAAGTTGACAGTTTCTTCAACTAAAGTTGCGATATCTGCAATGCTCTGTATTATTAATTTTTAGCTCTACATCTATTAAATTGAAGTTATTTAGTTTTACCATGGGATCATGTGGTTTACGATTTGCGGGAAATTTCTTATTTGATCGTTTTATTCTTTGTAGAACGCGTAAAAATATAAAAAAAGCAAAAAAAAATATCTCGCGGACAACGTGAAGCGAACGCAATAAATTCCATGAATGTTATGCATACCAAAGATATAATCACGGATCTACTTACTCCAGGAACCTGATTCATAAAGAAATGTTTTTCCAAGCTTCTCTTATCTTAGTCAGTCTCCCACAATCGTGATTGATGGTGGATCGCGGATGTCACGCCATCATCATGACTAACGTATATTGCATTAAATCAGTTAGCTAGTGCATAATCTATGGTAATGCACAAAGGATAAGCTTACCTACTGTTATGCCGTAACTTGACAATGACTCAATGTTATGGTCTTTGGTATTTATTAAGGCCAAGGAACCTCCTAGATTAAGATGAAGCACAGAATATGGAAGATCAGGTGTAGTATGGAATAAAGAGAAGCAATTTGTATAAAGAGAATAACTAGAGAGTAACTATATAGAAGGTAGTATGTTCAACAAACCCTAAATAAATTATTTAAAAGAACTATAAAGAATGAATTTAAATAATATCGCGTATTTTAAAAAACGATAAACCGACTTCAAATTCCCTTACATTTACACTTATTTTAAGTTTTGCGGGATAAATACTAATCCCCAAATTTTATGGGACCCCTTCGGGATCATATTCTATAACAATAGTGACATACAAGAATCACATACATAAAAGAAAAAACAAGATACAAATGAATTGAGAACCTCTTTTTGAAGTCGTTTAAAAAGAAAAAAGTCCATTGAACGACTGATTGTAGAGGGTAAAAGACCGAGGGGTAGATCGCCTATGAGGTGGACCGACCAGATAAGATCTGCCGTACCCCTGCATGGATGCTCCAGAATGACCTTTAACAGGCGGAGATGGCGATATATCGCGAGGCGAGCGATATCAGCCCATGCCACAAGAGACTCTTCATGACGACCACAACCGTTGTTCTACCAAGAACGCTACGAATAAGTAGAGAGATAAATGTCAATTATTTGATTGTTTTGAAGAAGAATGTTAAATCTGATGACCTGTGTCTCATAGGTAAAGTAAAAGTAAAAAAGTCAAAGGTCAAAAATTCTTTAAATCCGTAAATACAATAAATGTACACTTAGAAAAGGTCAAATTGTTTAAACACTAACGTGGAAATAAAGTGATATTTTGATTTCGGTCGCTTCGGTATGTAGACTAAAGTAAAAAAGCGACGAAGAAACCTTTAACGTTTTAGGTGTAATTTTTCGAGTAATTTTTCAAGTTGGAGCATAATCCGTCCCGAGCTTATACCAATAAAACACTTAAATACCATAAAAACATTTAAACACCATTAAACCAAAAAACACTTATAATAAATACTATATAATAATCAAAAAAATACCAATTATAATATATTTTATTTAATATTATTCTCTATATATATTTTTTTTCTGTTTTGTATGTAGTACACATTATTTATCCACACTCACAAATTCTCATTGTAACCGTAGGTTTGCTGTAAGAAAACTCTTTTAGGGTTAAGCTCGCCTTTGTACATGTCCAATAGTTGTTATTTTTATGAATGATGTTATTTGTGCGTACAATAAAGAATTTAAGAATTAAGAATACCTACTGAAGTAATTCGGCTCTGGCTACGTGGTTGGACCTCATGGTTCGCATTAAAATATAGACTGTTTTGAAAAAACTGGAAACTGAATTAGAATCTTTTAGTTCTATACTGTTTTTTAAGTTTTTCGGGACAAATATCTACTAATCCCTCGGGAATAAAACCACCCTAGTATAATGCTCTATTCTAAAGAATAATCCAACTTAGCTCATAATCGATGGAGAAATCAACGAAGACACTTAAAAAACATACGTACAGCCGAACATAGCACCTCCTTTTTTCAGTCTTAAAAATAGAAACAAACAATGTTTATTTGCTTAGCTGTGCCCATATTGAACACAAAGCACCAGACACGATAATAATTTGGTGTGTTTTACAAAACGATAACCCAATTAAACATTCCTGAAACTGCCTCTTGTTTACGCCAGTTGCCATAGAAACTATTTTTATTTTGATAATTTGATTGTTTTCAAAACCTAATAATCGACTTCGAATCCCTTACTTTGACACTGTTTTTAAGTTTTGCGGGATAAATACGATTATATTTTTTTATGGGACCACCTCGTAATCATTTTCTATACAACAGAGAAAGAATTTTTAAAATCGCTCCATAATTGGCGAAATGATTGCGTAACACACAAACAAAAAAAAAACATACAGTCTATTGAGAACCTCATCCGTAAAGTCTGTTGAAAATAATTGTTTAGTGTTAGGAAAGAAGGAAATGGTACCTAACTTAGGTCTTATCTGTTGACTAAGACTAATTTGTCAATATACAGTACAATATTATTTAACCTTATACGCCCAACTGGTATCCGACGCGACGGCAATGGCCAAAATTTCAATCATGTTCGTAAAAAACCTGTTACGCATTTTTTCCTCTTTCGTAACATGGGTCGTTTTGGGCATAATTAAGACCAGTGATTTTTTTTACGTCTAGGTATGAGCAATGTGTATGTGAGCTTTCGAAATGCCTCAGGCAGTATAGTATCTCTCTTATTGGAAATCCTCATTAATTTTTACATGGTAGGGTGACGACAATTTTATCTTATTACGGATTTTTTTACGGGCATGATTTGATTGTTCTGACAAAAAATACAACTTCGAATAAATTTTAAAATATTACATTGTTTTTAAGTTATGTGGGAACCCTCGAGAATATTTTTTTTATCGGACTACCTCGGGATCTTTCTCTATACATAACGAACAAATTTTCAAAATCGACGAACATACATAATAAACATACCAGCCGAACATAGAGCTTTTTCCTTTTTTCAAAGTCAGTCAAAAAGGAGGCAAACGGTAAAGAGATCAAAAAGTAGCAGGTCTTAGTTTTTTTTATGTCATAATTAACTAAATCCGTTTGGATTTTTTTATTAAATTTAAGGAATTAGATCAGTAGCGGTTTGTATTTTATTATTATTTTAGTGTTTTAATAGTTTTAACTTTATCTAAGAGACAAATAAACATAAATTTCACGATAGTGTTATCCAATGTTTACTTAATATGTACATACCTACGTTAAAAGTAGATTAGGTACCTGCAACAGCCAAAGCAAGTCATAAGTTGAAGGCCTTGAATATATTTTCTTGGAGTTTTCTAAGAACGTTATCGCCCACACAAATAAATTCCTACAACAGGTTACTCGTTTTTAATTTGCATACATACAAAAATATAACAAAGTTTGAGAATCATAAGCTAAATCATATATAAATAATGTTTTTTTAAGGTAACCAACTAGAGATGAGGATAATTTGGCGTGTTTTAAAAAACGATAACCGACTTCAAATTCCTGAACCTACCTCTTGTTTATGCCTGTTGCCATGGAAACTGTTTGTTGCCAGTCATTGTGATAATTTGTTTGTTTCCAAAACCTAATAATCGACTTCGAATCCCTCAGTTTTACACTGTTTTAAGTTTTGCAGGATAACTACTAATCCCCTGGGGATAAAATCGTAATTTTATGGGACCACCTTGGGATCATTTTCTATACAATGGTGAAAGAATTTTCTAAATCGGTCCATAATTGGAATGCTCGGAATGCTCGCGTAACACAGATACCAAAAAATATACAGTCAAATTGAGGACCTCCTTCTTGAAGTCGTTGAAAATAAACTTAAACGATACCCTATGCTTAGAACAAGGGCTCTACAATTATAGGTTACTACATGCAAAAAAAAAAATACAAAGCAATGACAGGAAGGTATGTTATGTTTTTGTATATATTATGGTAAAGAATGGTCAAATACCCTACAAATTATCAAGGATAAATAAATCAGGAAAATTTAATTGCTTGACAAACACAACGTACATTGATAAAAGGCCAACGACACTATTCATTATTATTTGGTAAAGGTAACATAAAGATTTACCTCTTCATTCAGGAAAAATATACCTTAAATAAATAATAATAACTAACAATAATAGGTAAGTACGGTGTAAGTCTATTTTAGCCGACAAATACAAAATACGATGAAGGTCTATGTTCGACTGTATGTATTTATTTTATGTTTATTCGTCGATTCCTCCATCAATTATGGACCGATTTGTATCGAAAATTATCCAGCGATGGTCCCATAAAAACTTTATTCCTGAGGATTAAGTATTTATCTTCTGTTGTTTGTTTCGTTTTTTTTTTTTGTATTTGTGTACGGGCTGTTGATGATGATGATGAAGTATTTATCCCGAAAACTAAAAAAAAAACAGTGTTAATATTAAATAATTCCGGTTTATAGTTTTTTGAAAACGATCAAATTATACATTTTATTGTTTGTTGAATAGCCAAAAAGTGTTTATTAGCTAGGTTACCAGATTTTTTACAGTCGGTTAGTAAATACTAGTTTAACTCAAAAAACGGCCATAGTTTCATGTGTAATTAATGTTTTTAAATCCAAATATAAACTTTTAATATATTTGATGTACTCCTAGCTGAATTTTTGGCCACGGGCGCGGCGGTCTTCGTTGACACCAGCTTAGTGCAGGACAATATTATAGTGCACAAGTGTGTGCGTAAACACAGGTGTACCTACTCTATTTTCCCTCACTCTCGTACCTATTTACAATCAGAGGAAAATTAAAAACGTTCAAGTCTGACTATTAGGGTAAAGGTGGAAATTATGATGATTTACTAGACGTTAATGTTATTAGATCATAATGATCAATGGAAATGATTCATTACCATGACGATGACGACGTAGCAGTTTTAGACTTTGGACGCAGCGTGTGGGTTAAAATCGTGAGCTTAGGCAATATGAATAAGATGCTTTATCAATTTACGTATTAAGTTTACATACGAGTATACAATACATCAATATTGGGAATTTCATAAACAGGTAATTTTTAAAAATCACAATGGTGGGGAATTTACATAAAGTTTGATAAAGTTATTAACGAAGAAAATCAGTTATCCTCATTATAACTAGTATAAAAATAAAGCATTGAATCAACTTCGAACTTGTATAGCTTTTATATATTTAATTTTCTTTTTAAGACTTTTCACTGACTTTTCACTGACTTCCCAGATTTTCGTTATATCTACTTATTCGTATTTAAAATTGTGCTATAAGGTCTAGAATCAAGAGTCATTGTTTATTTTTGCTGCAATTAAAGCTGTGGTCTGTTAAATTAATTATATCAAACCACTCATTAGATGAGTGAGATATTGATGTTCATAACAACAAAGGATCGTGGCAGACCCCTTCACTAAATATTATAAATAAAGTCCCTCACCGCGTCTGTTGGTCTGTCTGTTCACGAAAAACTAAAAATTAATGAGCGGATTTTCATGCGGTTTTCACCGATCGGTAGAGTGATTCATGAGCAAAGTTTAAGTATAAAATTTGTCAAGGTTTTGTGTTAATTGGTTGAAATATAACGATAACCGTTGGAAGTGTCGCCTGAGAGCTTTCAAGGCAAAAGCTGCCGAATCCCTTATTGATAATATCGTCTACCTCCCGTGCCAAGCCGGGGCGAGTTGGTAGTTTTCATGATAAATTTGCATAATTGATTTAAATTATTTACGGCATTATAATAGTCACTTACTAGAATAATAAACAGATGACTGTGCGTGACGTTAACGTTATTCTAATTATTTTGTAATCTGTTAACTTGTGTCAATCATGACGCGTACACGACGGCCTTTGGGAAACACTATTAGTGGACACGCTTCTTTATTTATAGAGGATACTGCGAATTGTCTAGGCCGTATGTACATATTTAGAGTAACCATGGCTTTGAATGTGAATTATGGACAAGAGTGAGTCAATGCGATCAGAAGAATTTTACAACTTTGAAACGTCATGTCAATAGAAAAGTTCAAACTGAACTTGAATATGTTATATTATTTAATTTTTATAATTTATATAATAATGAGATGTTGAAAAAATATCTTTATTTGGAGGAAAGTACAAAGAAACAAACAACTGGTGAGAAAATAATAATAAAAACTGTGTTGCGAGTATAAGCGCCTTCCTCCGTCCTCATCATACATGGTTAGAAAGTTCCTTAATATAAATCGAATCTTAAGACTAGGTATATATTACACAACAACAGCAAATAGCTGTTTATTTTTAAAGATCTTCTGCGCGCAGTCTCACACATCTTTATCCGGGATAAAAGTAACCTAGGTTTATATTGTAAGTCTTGGTTTGAAATAACATCAAGGTATGCAACACTTCAGCCGGATCCGTTCAGTAGTTTTGGCGTAAAGAGGTAACATTCATACACATTCACATTTATAATATTAGTGTGATTATTTAAATAAACAAAAAATTCAACAATAACATTTTAAGTCCTCTGATAATTCATAATTTAGATATAATAGCTACGATATAGTGGCGCAATGTTTTTTTTTTCACTGAGAGATTTCACATTATTTTGATTTAAGTATAGTTTTCTAAAATAATTAGTTTTTCCTATGATTAAATATTTATTTCGTTTTTGAAATTTTGTTCTTTTTTATCCAAATTTAAATGTCAGAAATGACATCTAAGCTAATCAGAATTAATAACTCCCCGTTTTCTTATTCTCTACAAAATAAACTTATCCCGATTTAGTTATTACTTATGGTCACCGTACCGGTTCATACGTCCGAATTTCGAGATGTTCTTATAGGATCGACGTGTGAAAAGCAAAGTCAGTCCACTACGTGCGCGGGCGCATATAGCCGCGTTCTTAATTTGAATATTCAAGTATTATTCGCGGACTATTAATCGTGTGGTGTGATTTGTGCTGTGAATTTATTTGAGAAGTTTCAGTTGAGGTATTTATTGTTTTGTTGTTGGATTTTATCCTACTTTCTTACTAATATTATAAATGTTAAAGTTTGTATGGATGGATGTATGGATGTATGGATATTTGTTACTCTTTCACACAAAAACTACAGAACCGATTAGGCTGAAATTTGGCATGGGTATAGTTTGGGACCTGGAATAACATATAGGCTATTTTTTATCCCAATAAAACGCGGGCAAAGGCGCGGGCAGCAGCTAGTAATTTTATAAAAGAACAGTTCACTGAAATTTTCTTTTTCTATGAAAATTTTATGATAATAACAAACATAATTTTGCCAGTCTTGTTTATTTAGTTTTCTACAATGGTAGCATAGGTATATATTTTTTGGTTTAGTTAGGGACAGTGAAACCAAAGTGGACGTTTTTTGATACTTTTCTCCCTGTTCTAAATTGTCCAGCATTATTTATTTATTCTCTGGGTCGGTTTATCATTGAATACAGGATTCACATAGTTACAGTTTTACTTATTAGTATTTTATTTGGTATTGAGTTGTTGTGTTTACTATTTAGAGATCTACTAATAATCAGAATCAATCATAGCTATTCTGATAATAAAGTAAAAATAGAACATGTTCGCAACATTCGCACGGCAACACTGCAATAATTGCAGTGTTGCCGTGCGAATGTTGCGAACATGCATGAACAGATCATGAAGTTCATTGAAGTCAATTATTGACTTCAATGAACTTCATGATCTGAAGGAACATGGTTATAAATTAAGTGTTATACATATTTTGTGGTTATACAATTGTATGCAACGCAGCCAGCGTCATGGGGACGCTTTCGACTGGTGTTAATAAACACCAGTTGAGCTACCTGTAGATTGTTTGCAACAGTCTGCAGTTGGCTCAATTGTTTCATTTGTAAATGCTAGTTATAATTTGTTTCTATTATTTTTATTGTCTTCCTTAATATACTAGCTGCTGCCAGCGCCTTCGCCCGTGTTTCATCGGGAAAAAAATTGCCTATATGATATACCAGATCCCAAACTATACCCATACCAAATTTCAGTCCAATCAGTTCAGTAGTTTTTGCGTGAAAGAAGAACAAACATCCATACATCCATCGTTACAAACTTTGACATTTATTAGCAGGATATATCGGTTACTCCCTAAACATGTATAGAGATATTTATTTCTCTTTAAAATATATATCTCTCTTTAAAAATACATACATAGGCACGCTAACATATCAATGTGAAAGTTAAGATAGATGTTTACGTTGTCGTGGAAGCACAGAGACCGGCGACATATGTAAAGATAAATTTTGATGACCGACAGGCAAAAACATAAAGATAATTTTATACGCAAAAAGCTATAAATATTACTGTTATGTAATAAAAATAAATCGCAGACGCAAATTGTAAAAAATAGCTAGAAGAAATTATTAATGAACCTGTCGGTTGACTTGTCTACTATAAAGTGATTTGCAATTTAAAATAATTATACTTTTAAAGTAGCCAGTTGAACTTTTCGGATTATCCTCTGTTATATTATTTTAACGAACTTTATTTTGTAAAACTTTATTGACAAAGAAAATAACAATCAATTAATATAAACAAATTAAACTAGTATTTACAATTGAAACAATTGCGCTAACTGCAGACTGTTGCAAACAATCTACAGATAGCTCAACTGGTCCATATCAATAACAGTCGGAAGCGTCCCCAAGACGCTGGCTGCATTGCCCCTTTACATTTTGTAATGGCTTAACAACGAACCTTGTTTGTATTGGACGAACAACAAATTTTCATCCCATAAGCCTCACGCTGTAGAAGTCTTTGGTTAAGGGATGAAACGTTGGTGTTCTTCCTTTCTGTTGGAAGAACACCAACGTTTCATCCCTTAACGAAGGTAAGTTTTTATAGTTTACTAGCTGACCTGCCAAACGTTATTTTGCCATCAACCACTGTGGGTTGAAGATAGATCGAAGCCAAATCATAAAAAAAATTAAGATTAAAAAAAATCTCCACAAAATACAATTTTTTTTTTGGGTGAGACATCCTCATCAATTAGATTAGGGGTATAAAATACTTATTCTCAGACCTACTAAATATCCACAAAATCCTAAAAATAGGTCTAAATGATTTTTTTATGATTTTATTGAAGAAACATAAAAAAGTAGTTCCTTGGTAAAATCCGGATTTTATTAAAAAGCTTATTGAATAGTTGCCTAGGCAATTTAATCCTACTAATATTATAAACGTGAACCTTTGTGTGGATGGATGTATAGATGTATGGATATTTGTTACTCTTTCACGCAAAAACTACTGAACCGATTAGGCTGAAATTTGGTATGGGTATAGTTTGGGACCTGGAATAACATATAGGCTAATTTTTATCCCGATAAAACGCGGGCGAAGGCGCGTGCAGCGGCTAGTATGATTATAAAAATAATCAATAAGCGAGTCCTTACATAATAAATAAATAAAAACATGATTCTTATAGGTATTAGTATTTTATTTTTGACGCAATGGGGATTAATTAACTTTTTAGTTCACTAATCCCCATTACGAGTTCGCATCGGCGTCAATGGGGAATAATGATCAAAAAATTCACTTATCCCCGTTAACGGGGATTAGTGGAATAAGCCGTTTTGGAGGAGTTTGGTTACAAACAATGTGACACGAGATTTTGATTTATATAAAAATTATAGTTTATTAAAATAGACCTTAAAACTTTAAAAGGTAGGGTTATAACGGAGGTTTTGCTTTTTCAGGAAATACTGTAAAATGGATCCCTTAGTGGTAGACGTCGTTTACTTTTACCCTCGGGATAACGCTCAGATTCATAATACTATCAGGTAAGTGATCATTGTTGCGTCATTTGGTTGGTACAACATAATCTCTAGAGATACCGCACCGCAGATACTTCTTTGCAATAACATTACATTCAGAATATAAATAAATAGGCATGACGATTTTGAGAAACTACACCGTGATATTTTTAGACATCTACTGAATGCAAAATAAACCATATTTCTGTAAAAAAATGGACTTCGAAGGAAAAATAAAGCTTTTAAAAATCCATTTTCAATTTCGCTACAATACCTACTCGTGGCGGATATCTATGACGTCATAGATGCACTAACATCTGATGATACAGAATGATCGTAATATTTTCAAGAGAAGTTTTACCAGCTATTCTGTGCCTTTACATTACATATTGTGACATGACCTCATAGTTATGTATTCTCTGATTGGTGTTCAACGTGGCATGGCGGATTGCTGTATTTTGTAGTTTTATTTTATCAAAATAATAATGAATCTCGATCAGAACATAAAATATAATACGTGTTTTGTAATCTATGGCTCAGGTATAATTCGGTAAATACATAATTTTCGTTATTTTTAGTTACTGTCGTCATCCCTATTCTACCAAAAACCCTGCTTAACTGATTTAAAAAATATGTACAAAAAAATGTGTGTAAAAACGGCAATTGCAGATTTAAACTTCTCGAAGTTTTAGCTGGTGTATATTTAAACTTTCAGTATTTATTTACCGCACCGTAGTTATAGGTACATGTTGATACGGGTTGTCTCTATCTAGTACACACTTGATATTGTAATTATGTACATTACAATCTAATTAACACATTACTTAGATATATAGGACTATCTCACAAATTATTTAAAAAAGAAGGACCCTGTACGCAGACAGTGATTCCTATACAACAACATGATCAAAGATGATGTCTCTTGTAGATTCGAAGCAGTGAACGAGGAGCAAGAAGCGGCGACCATCGTGCGCCGCGGCCAGCCCTTCAATGGAGTCATCGCGTTCAACAGGCCCTATGATGAGAACAACGATCTTATACAGCTGCTTTTTACACTGGGTACGTTACATTACGTCAATGGATTTCAAAATCTGTGACAGCATTGTAAAGGTAAATCGATTTCCATTCATGTACATATTTGAAAAGTGTCAAGCTCAAGGTGTCCGTGACCTAAATGCAGCACTTGACGTACGATGTGGCGCGGCGGGCGAACCGCCGCCTGCGGTCCGCCTGCGACGCAGAAGGTTGCGGGTTCGATTCCCGCCTTGGGAAAAATGTTTGTACGATCTACAATTATTTGTTTCGGGTGTTCTGGGTATTTTCTATGTATAATAAAAAATATATATCTGTGTAATATATTGAATTAAGTATATCAGTCATCTAGTACCCATAACACAAGCTCTGCTTAGCTTGGGGCTAGACGATGTTGTGTGCATTGTCCCACATTATTTATTTATTTATTTTGTTTTGTTCTACCACCATTTATGATGATTTAATGATAAATGTATGACACTTACTCGTACGTGAAATAAAGTTTAAAATGGGCCCACTTGATGACTTGATCTTGAGTTGATCCAGTTTTCTTGTTAGCCTCCTGGGAACAGTTCCATAATATATCGTTCTATGATTTTAAGATATCGCAAACAATATTCACGAACCGAATGTTATAGGAGACAAGCCCGCCATGGACACGCAAGGGTCAGTCTTCGTCAGACCGGATTCAGTCCCCGATAAGCATTCATGGAGCGCCAAACTGATCTCCAATGATGCCAACAATGTTTCTTTTGAGGTAAGACTAAGTAAAAACTAACCGCTGCGCTGGGGAGTAAACAAAAAAAAGGAGTTCTCGAGTGGCGCCCGCGATGCAACGCAAAACAGAATGTTGGGAGACCTTCCGCAGGACCGACGACATTGTAGCTGTCGCAGTGATTCGATTCATTGAGGCGGCTCAGGACCGCTATTTGTGGCATTTTATAGGGAAGGGAGACCGATGTCAAGTGGACGTACCTATGTATGCTGATATAGTGATGATGAAGACTAAGCAAGACAAGAGCTATGGCAAGCGTGACTATTCTTTTAGACCTTCATTCCATTGTCAGTCACATCCTCACATAATATCAGCGGGGCAATTCTGCGTATCACGTGATACTTTATAGAGTGATACTCATTATCACGGGATAAAAATATCATGTGATAAATATCGAGTACCGCCAAAAACTGCATTCTCTTGCGACTTATCGAGCAACTCATCATAGAAAAAAACCCTCGATAAATATTGAATTACAGATTTTGAGAATACGCTTGTTTATCAATCGATATTTTGACAGTTCTTATCATTTTTATCGAGTAGATATATTGCCAGATTTGCCCTCCAGGCGAGATTGTGGAAAACGAAGTTATAAAGACATAATTAATGGGGACCCTTTCTACCACCACGCATACCCCTGGTTGTAGGCTGGGACGTGGCAATACCACTACATACTTGACAAAATCTTTGGATTATATGGCAGGAGTGCATTAAGCTCTATCAAAGAAATAAACTTCGGTGTTACCACGCAGCACCTTATTTAATGTATTTAGTATCATTTGGTTAGTGTTGGGTTTTGCCTACTCTGACCCATTGTTAGACCACGGTCTTTTGGTGTCGTCTGCTCTGAACTGGCTCGAAATATACCTCTTTTAATTCCAATTAAGAACTTTAGAAGAGATCTTCCTCACCCAGCGCTTGCCAATTGCCCGATACAATAGATAAATGGACTGAACCACTTGAGAGCACAACAAAAACGATAGACGTCTAGACTAGACGATCCGGGGTGTATTTTTTTGTTCGCATTGGTATTTGGAAGCCGCACACCAAAAATGACGACAATTGTAGCGCCATATTCGAAACGCGACTCATTTAGTGCCCCTGCATACTGAGTGGATTTCTTGGACGGGATAGTAAGGGGAGGTGCCAGTGTAGGTAGCTACAGGAAAATGTTCTTACGACACTATTCGTATTTATTTTGAGAAATTTTCATATTTTCAGTTTTCCAATCTCGGAGTTTCAAAAAATTTTAGGTACAGTTAGCAATAAATTGGGCATTTTACACTCTTAAACTTCTTTTGATACCAATCGATCCTGTTGCTTATACTGCTCAAAAACATCTATTGGACCAATTGAGGTTGGAGCGTTTACTCCCACTAGGCATGGAACATATCACAAATAGCATGTAATTTATCATATGATATGCATTATCATATATAGCATCTGCTACATCTCTTCATCTAGCCTGTGAAAAATCACACTCAATGACATCACATCGTTCGTAAATAATACGGAAATCATAGTAATAACATCGATGTAAAGAGCGAGTGGGTATGACGACGAACCATACTAGAGCGGGCGTGTTAGAAAAAACAACCATATTTTGCTGATTCTTCGCCGCTAAAATGGAATTAAAAGAGGTATAATCTAAAAATGTGTACGAGTACAAAGAGCGCAGCGCTACCCGTAAGAGCGACATTGATGATAGACCTGTGTCGATCGATCATTTTTCAAGACCTGTTCGATCACGATCGAACTTGCAGAAAGATCGAATCAAAAAGACTCGATCGTTTCGCGGGTCGCGGGTCGCGCAGACCCATGACTTGCCACTGCCATGCCGCGCCGGTGCGTGCAGTCTATCGTTCGATCGATCGATCGATCGTTCGTATTTGTCGGGAAAAACTATCTTACCAGTCACGCCATAAGGTTCACTTTGTTTTGCATTGCATGAATGAATTGATTGACTCACTCAAAGACTCGATCGTTCGTATTTGTCGGGAAACAACTACGAGTACCATAACGATCACACCATAAGGTTCAGTTTTGTTTGCATGTATGAATTGATTTAATCAAAGACCCGACAAGAAGAGAAGTTAGATAGGTAGGTACCTAGTACCTACCTACTTAAGCCAAAATTTTTATCCAATAGTTAACTAATGAGAAATCGGTGTGGGTAGGTTTTCAAGCACCTACGCATATACCTGGTTATAACGCTATACCTATTTCTTGGTGTAGGTAGGTATTTACCTAGTGTATAGTCTAGTCATATTGAAATTTATATAATATTATTTATCGGGTATTTATCGCGTAAGTACCTACCTACCCTATGTTTTTGTGTGGAATTTGATACCATTTATGTAGGTAAATAAATATCTTATGTTAGCAACATCCGGAGATACACAATGTAGATAAGTACTATACCTACTTACTTAGTTTACGTTTTCTGTGTGTAACCTACGACCGACAGATTACCTAGCTACTCTATGCATCGACTTCAAAACAGTATATGTAAGTACCTACAGTTAAATTGGTTAAATAGGGGCAAAATCATGTCGTAAAACCACTTGGGTAGTGGTGGTTCATTCATAATAAGTAAATTCAGCTATTTTAGTAAGTAGGTACCTACCTACCTACCTATTACAAATAAGAGTAGGGGAGGCCTGTTTCAATTTTGACAGCTGTCATCGCAAATGTAGGTCTTGTTCACACCTTTCGTCTGAGACAGGAACTGAAATTTAGCACGAGCAGGTTCCAAGTTATGGCCGTTTCCATTTTGACAAATGTCATTGTGTCATTCTATGACGACTTTGACTGGAACAACTGTTCCCCATGAGTATCTTGCAATTGTGACAGTTTTTGTCACATCTGACAGTTTCTGTCACATCTGACAATAAGTGTCAATTTGACAGCTGTCACAGTTTTTTAAGTTGAATTTGATATTCCTTTAGTGTGCACTATAAGTCTACTACTACTACTCCGTGAAGTCGTTTGAGAATAGTCACCATTGAAAAACACTGGGCGATATTTTGAGTAAAAAGAAATAGCAATTTTCTGAAAGAATGTGTAATTCAACTTCGAAATAAGCCAAACACTTTGATTTTACAAAACCAGCAATGTATCGTGAAAACTAAGTAAGTAGTACTTAGTTTACGTTTTCTGTGTGTAACCTACGACCGACAGATTACCTAGCTACTCTATGCATCGACTTCAAAACAGTATATGTAAGTACCTACAGTTAAA
The DNA here is from genome assembly GCA_947859395.1 of Eupithecia insigniata. Lineage (NCBI taxonomy): Eukaryota > Metazoa > Arthropoda > Insecta > Lepidoptera > Geometridae > Eupithecia > Eupithecia insigniata. The sequence continues at coordinate 3,488,611 of OX402009.1, read as the reverse complement.
TTGGTTAAATAGGGGCAAAATCATGTCGTAAAACCACTTGGGTAGTGGTGGTTCATTCATAATAAGTAAATTCAGCTATTTTAGTAAGTAGGTACCTACCTACCTACCTTTTACAAATAAGAGTAGGGGAGGCCTGTTTCAATTTTGACAGCTGTCATCGCAAATGTAGGTCTTGTTCACACCTTTCGTCTGAGACAGGAACTGAAATTTAGCACGAGCAGGTTCCAAGTTATGGCCGTTTCCATTTTGACAAATGTCATTGTGTCATTCTATGACGACTTTGACTGGAACAACTGTTCCCCATGAGTACCTTGCAATTGTGACAGTTTTTGTCACATCTGACAGTTTCTGTCACATCTGACAATAAGTGTCAATTTGACAGCTGTCACAGTTTTTTAAGTTGAATTTGATATTCCTTTAGTGTGCACTATAAGTCTACTACTACTACTCCGTGAAGTCGTTTGAGAATAGTCACCATTGAAAAACACTGGGCGATATTTTGAGTAAAAAGAAATAGCAATTTTCTGAAAGAATGTGTAATTCAACTTCGAAATAAGCCAAACACTTTGATTTTACAAAACCAGCAATGTATCGTGAAAATGTTTGTAATGGGCGAAACGAGGGTAGTAATTTTTGGAAGCCCCGTTCCGCCCATTAATGGGGCGAAATCGTGGGCGATTCGAGGCTACACCTTTGAATCACAACAGAACAAGTGAGAATTGTATTTCCAACTGTTTTGTGGACAGAACTAATGGGGAAAAAAATCCCTGTATTTCTGTCAACAGAACTACTCAACAAAACAGGTGGGAGTTCACGGCTTGGAGTACTCAAAAAAGTCTGAAATAGCGTAAAACTTTCCCATATATTTATTAAGGAGTGCAAGAGAAATTGTATATCTCTGTATCATCGAACTTCACAAGCCTGGTGTGCGGTCTTTTCTTTTCCGCACTCTCAACAAATTCAACAATGCGTCATAGGATTTACCTATTAGCTTTTAACAGAAATACTCGATACAAAGTAACCATTAACTCGAATATGTACTATTTGGCAGCTTACAGCAGTAAATCATCGATTTGAATATGATTTCTTGAAACCAAGTACTTTAAACTGATATTTTGTTTTGCCAAGGTGGCCACTAAAGGAAGCACTAAAGCCATCATAACACGTTTCTACATTGTATTGTTTCGAATCAACAAAACTTTGTAAAGCTACATCTGAATAAAATATATTATTATTTATGCTGTAATGTCTATTTTTATCCACTAAATACACACATACAATAAACCTATACTTGGTTCTAGGATGCTAGATATTTTTTGTAAACAAAGGGGATTAGGTGAGAGTACTGTTTTTCTGCATTTGGAGTCTAATATTTTGTCCGTTACGCGTGGGTTTTGCTAACATAGCCAACCTGACTCTGTCCAGAAGCGCAGACAAAAAGAAAGGGGTTTCAAAACCGATACTGGGTGGAAAATTCGTGGAAAATACGACACCCTGGTATTATCGAAAAAATCGGAGAAGATCGTAACAATTTTTGGTTTTGAAAGCTTTCATTCATCATTTCATTCGTCTCTCGTCCGTTTTCGAACTAGAATTAGAAGCTGCTTTGTTGTGCGTGTGCAATTATGAAGTGTAATTTTTGTATTTTGTATGTATTTATTCAAAAACATTACTTCTATTAATTACAGGTCAGACCTAATGCAATAGAGTAGTCATCAAATTATTTTAAGTCATACAATAAGCAAAAAAATTAAATACTTGTGTCAAAAAGCAAAAACGTCCAAGGATTCAATAAAATAATAAGCAAAATAAATCAAAACAATTTTTTTTTGTTTTTGTTAATTTCTTGTGTATTTGTTGACATAAAATATATTGGATTTGAGAACCGAGTATAATAGGTAGGTAATAAATAAACTATTACGCTGTCCGTAAATAATACAGTGTTGGCGCTAGTAAAATACTGTTGATTCAAATCATCATCGTTATCCTCGCAGGCAGAACGAGAAAATGCGATAATATTATAGTAGGTAAAGACCTACTCTCATCGGCTATTTTGCAAGGGAATGGTATGCAGGCACGTTTATGAGATTTTAATAGGTCGTAAGCAGTTTCAATCGTAGTTAAAGCTAAATCTGAAATGCTAGATATTCGCACCTTACAAAAGGATTGGAGAACAGAGTATTTTTACCCGCGGGGCATAGATTATTTTTTTCGAGTGTTTCTATGTGGATGGCGGGCACTCTTTATTACCTCCAGGCATCAAAGCGGCTAAAGCGATTTTGACAAATGGATAGATAGATAATTCTTTATTCAGAAAATCTTATAGTTAAAACAGTTTGGCAAGAGGTAAAAGAATTGGCGGCCAGTACCTATCTAATACAGATTGGTAAGAGGTAGGTTTCTTCAAGGCAACCAAAGCTTAAAAGAGAAGATCAAAGAATGGCGGAAGAATGGAGCCGGAACGTTCGATGGCCGTCTAACAGGCTATCGACGCTAGCATTCAATGAGCTTAGACAATGCACGCCGACAATGTCTGAATATTCGCATTGTGGCACCTAAAATTTAAAACAGCCTAAAAACATGCAAACTTAAGAGGTCTAACATATTGTCCCAACATATTGTTGTATTGTGAAAGGCAACAAAATGCATTGAACTCTGACAAAAGGTCCATTTTAATAACTAGTTATGAAACAGTGAAGGAAATAGCCTTTTTCGTAGCTAGTTATGAAAACAGTTATGAAAAGGGAACAAAAGGGGGCCATTTTAATAACTAGTTATGAAACAGTGAAGGAAATTGCCTTTTTCGTAGCTAGTTATAAAAAAACAAGTATGAAAATGGACCAAGCCGTATGATTAATTGATTAGTGTAATTCGAAGTTTTCTGTACTAGCGCAATAAATAAATAATAATAATAAAGTAAATAATCAAAGTGATCATTACCAATAATATCATAGTCACTCTGATCTTTCTTCCTCAGGTGTCAACCCCCGTAACTCTACCAGTCGGTAACTGGTCTCTCCGCGTGGTCACCAGGCTAAAGCACGGTGCTTCCAGAGAGGTGTATGACTTCAACCAGGACCTTTACATCTTGTTCAATCCTTGGAACCAAGGTTAGTTTCTTGGATCGTTGCTTTTTGTTAAAAGCTGTGCGTCCACCGCATCGTAATCTGTTTGTACGCGGTAGGGATTGGTTCCGGGAATTCCCGGTTCTGGATTTCCCTGGAATTCACAAAAAAATTGACCGATTTCAGAACCGGGAAATCGTTAAGTAATATCCGCACAGCTTTAGGATACTGTGTTAAAATTTAAATGTTCAGCATAATGGTATAAAAGCTGTAATTTCTTCACTAAAATAGTAGATTTGAGTATTACAACCTTCCAACTGGTATTCGACCTGCAAATGATATAAAAATATGAAGAAAGATTGTTTTCGTATTTATTAACCAAGAGTTGTAAAATAATTTGATAAAATAATTTATTTATTTTAGTAACCGAAAATATGCATATTAATTTATTCCATGTAGCAAAAGGTGAATTTACTCCTTTTGCCTTATTTTTTATTTAATTTAATCTATAAGTAAGTCGAACTGTAATTAGTATATAAATGGCAATAAATGATTTTTCTATTCATTCTTCTATTCATATGCACAGAACTAATTTATCAATAACAATTATTGCATTCGCTTTGTAAACGAATAACATACAATGTTTAAATAAATAATGCTGGACAATTTACATAGAATTTACATATAATTTAGCCCCAAGCTAAGTAGAGCTTGTGTTATGTGCTAAATAAGCCAAGATAAAGAAAGAAATTACAAAATACTTTGCACTTACACTTAGTAAGACTTATGTATGCAGTTGTGGAAATTGGAATGTTAGGTAGACTAAAACAAAAATTTTCCTTACAGATGACCAAACCTACATGGAAGACACAGAGCTTCTCCAAGAGTATGTACTGAATGACGTCGGCAAGGTCTGGGTGGGACCGATTAAGACCACGCGTGGGAAGCCGTGGGCATACGGACAGTTCGATGGTGTGGTGTTACCAGCGGTTATGTTCATGCTGGACCGGGGAGAGATGCCTTTTCATCAGTAAGTATCTGAGACATGAGCGCTTAGACAAACTAACCAACATCAGTCGATTTTCTAAGAAAATTGATACCAAATCAAAAACGTTGAACCACAATTAATGTTCCTATGTGTAGGAACAAATTTACATGACAATTGCTCATGATTGATCGACGGAAAATCATTAGAGCATCACAGCATGAGAGACCATAAGAAATTAATTACTTACTACGTGTAAGTAATTAATTTCATATGGTGGAATGTAACTTAATGAGGTTGTTTATTTGTTTGTAGTACTGGTGGAATCCTTACCTAGGTTTCCGCTTACGTAAGGATTCCACCAAAACAAAGCGAGTTATACAAATTTACCAATCAAATTTTATATACATCAAGACTCATCCGTAGAATTAAGTGCGAATCCGTAGAATTAAGTGTGAATGTTCGAACAAAACGACGCTTTTTGACAGGTAATTTTATTAAGGTGTTATGAGGCCATGCCATTTTGTTGAAAATCGGGAAGTGCTTAAAAATATTCCGTAACGCGTGCTGTCGCGTTTGCATATAGCGAATACTGTCATATTAAACATTGAAAATGATTGGATTTTTTTTTACCTAATCTAAGCCCTGGACTGGACTAGTTTAAAATACTGTATTATTAATGTAACCAGAGGGCCCTTCCGCAAGTCAAAAATCTAGGATTAAAGATTTTATTTACTAACAATCACAAAAAAATTGAGAGAAAGTACCTGAGTGCATAAAAACTTGTAAAACAAACAATATCAACTTGGCAAATAAAACTTACCAGCAGATGAGATTGCGGTCAAACAAAGGTCTATTCTCAATAAAAAATTGCATCTTGCAAATTTTTCTATGGAAAGTTTCCCGCGATGACACTTCCTTCAGCATCATCAGCCCGTACATGTCATAGGCCAACATAGGCCTCCCCCAAAAGACACCACGAATAGCGGTCCTGAGCCGCCTCCATCCAACGACTCCCTGCGACCGCTACGAAGTCGTCGGTCCATCGAGTGGGAGGTCTTCCCACACTCCGTTTCGCTTCCTTCTAAATAAATAAATAAAGCCTCTATTGGGATATCTTAAATTTTCCTTAAAACTAGCTTGCCTTAATCTAAAACTTATTCTAGTGATCCATTTGCCCTAGTTTGGCATAGGCATCTTGCAACTTCTTCCACTCGCTCCTATGCCTGGCAATCCTTGACCATAACTAGTATCCCGCTATAGTTTTTAAGTCGTCTTCCCATCATTGTGATGATGACACTTCCTTATACATAAATAAAAACAATAAAAAAGAGCTTTATTCCATATCACACACATAGCGTATAAAAAAAAAACATTTTAAAATCCATTCATAATAAAATTATACGATTAAAATTAGAAACGGAAGAATTATTAAATTGGTAAGAAATTTTTAAATATGTATACAATAATGTCAGGTCATCAGGTGTCGTCACATCATGTCATGCCGTATCATGAAAAAAATAAAATTATTCGTAGTCAATATTATGTTATAGGTGTAAATTTGTTGGTGATATGGACCGCATTCGGCGGTGTATGCCTCCTCCAAGGGTCTCCCGACACTTCCTTAGCCAAAGTTTATATAACGAACCTTGCAGACGCGGCGATCCTGTAAAAATGGCGCGCACCATCTCCAAAATGGTTAACTCAATCGACGACGGCGGCGTACTGGTCGGCCGCTGGGACGGACAGTATGAAGATGGCACGGCGCCGTCCGAATGGACTGGCTCGGTGGACATCCTCGCGTCTTACCTAGAGAACCAACAAGAGGTGCCGTATGGACAGTGCTGGGTGTTCGCGGGAGTTGTTACTACTGGTAAGGCTTGAGCTGACAGCTAAAGCTTGATAAAAACGTTTATCATTGTACAGTAGTCATACAATATAAGTAATTAAATCTTAGATGGTATGATTCAAATTCAAATGTACATAGAATGAATGACATTCTATATTGTGACAGAGCCGAGCATTATTTTCGACACGCAACTTAAAGATCGTCGTCATGCATGATACAAATGAATAAAATCCAGAAGCCTTGCTTATGTTGACTGTACTAAAAGATTTTGTGTATGTGAGTGATGGGAATAATCATCATCATGATATCAACCCATACACGTCCACTGCTGGTCATAGGCCTCCCCCATACGAAACCACAAATAGCGGTCCCTAGCTGCCTCCACCCATCGACTCCCTGCGACCGCTACGATGTCGTCGATCCATCGAGTGGATGGTCTCCCATGTAGGGGGTGTTTTACCATAATCAACACGCTTGGCAGGCGGATTGGTGTGATGGGAATACGTTTTATCATTTAATAAATGGTGCTGCCATTTATATAATAATTTTAAAAAAGTATTCCCATGTGACTGTGGGCTGTGGGGCCGCGGCGTACGAATATCGACCCCTCCAACTCAACCCGTGGATGTCGTAAGAGCCAACTAAAGGAACTTACCAGAGGATGGGCAGCAGCTTCCTTCTGAGTATTTTTGGCGTAACACTGCGATCACCAATCCGCCTGCCAAGCGTGGTGATTATGGCAAATCCCCCCCTACATGGGAGAACATCCACTCGGATGGACCGAAGACATCGTAGCGGTCGCAGGGAGTCGATGGATGGATGGTACGGGGGAGGCCTATGTCCAGCAGTAGACGTGTATAGGCTGATGATGATGATGATGATTCCCATGTGATGTGATTGGGAATCTCTTTTGGATGTGTATTTATCGCGATTATTTTCTTTACGTTTAATATACGTCTGTGCTGTTGAAACCTAGGGAAATTGATAACCAAAGGTTCGCGATAAGTAGAAAAAAATCACGAAATTTATAAAAAGTTTTAAATTAAATGTTAATTACCTATGTCGGTCGGGACAGACTTTCTAATGAGGTACGTATTACTGATTGTATTGCAATCTAATAATTTGAAATGAGATAGGAGAGGTCAAAATGCTTTAGAACAAGCTATTTAGGCAAATCATTATTTTTATCGCTAATATAAAAACGATAACCGAGGTCACATGGGGTCAAATTTTCGATACCTACATAACAACGAAAGAATCCAGTAGACGAGATAAAAAAATATTTACCTACATGGCACGTGGCCAAAATGATCGAGTCGAAATAAGAAAGTGACGTTCCTGAGAAATCGCATCGGGTTTGCAAACAAAATTCTAATTCAGCCAAGGCCGGAATTTTATATGTTACCCACCCACAATAAAAATATAAAATCACTTTTTAATTTCCGGAGTTAAGGCCAGCTCCCATTGAAGCTAAGCAAAGCGGAGAGATATGCGAAAATATTCACTTTAATACCTACTAACAATTAGTGCGCTGAATTTATTTTAGTTTTTCTTAGAATACTTTACTTTTTACTTAGAATATTTTTACTTTAGAAATGACATGACATGATCAACAGCAGCGAGTTTTTCTCAACTGCACGCGTTGATAATGTTAATTCCAATGACGTATAACTCGTTAGTGACAAGGTAGGTATTTTCTTTTATATTGTATTTTATTATATATTGTAAAAAAATTTAAACACCTTGATTATTTTCAGTCTGCAGAGCCCTCGGCATCCCATCCCGTGTCGTCTCCAACCTGGTATCAGCTCACGACGCCAACAGTTCGCTGACCGTAGACAAGTTCTACACAGCGACTATGGAGGAGCTGGACTATGATCCGACTAACTCTGCGGGAGTAGACTCTATCTGGAACTATCACGTGTGGAATGATGTTTGGATGGCGCGGCCGGACTTGCCGTCAGGTAAAGAACTTCAGGGATTTTTAAGGTGGGGTAAAAGCCTCGCTTCCCCTAGGATGCGGCGAATAGACATTCGCGTCATGTTAGTACTATTTGTATTAATTAGAATTTATTTTTAAAACTGTTGGGATCTTTTACTAGCTGAACCAAGATACTTTTTCAGTACCTACCAGTAGGTGCCTACGTATAATATTTATCTACTTTACACTGACAATGAAACTAATAAAAAGAGCAGTATCAGCGTAGTGACAAAAATGTATGCAAGCATGCATAATTTAACCCACCCCTCAGGATACGGAGGCTGGCAAGCAGTCGACGCGACTCCTCAAGAAAAGTCCTCAGGAATTTACCAATGCGGTCCAGCGTCACTGGAAGCCATCAAACAAGGAGTCATCGGGTTAGGTTACGACGTGGAGTTTATGCTGGCATCAGTTAACGCTGATCTGATGAGGTGGAGGACAGACCCGGACGCGGAGAGTGGATATTCTATGGTGGATACTAATAACTACCAGTAAGTAGATTTTTCCTAAAGAGGCTAGTTTAAATAAACCTTGCGATTAACCATCGTTAATGGTGCCTAAGTAACACGAGGGGATGGACAGCAGCATACTTTAAAGTAAAAATGAATACCTCCCTACATGTCACCGTTCCGTCAAGTCCCAAGTAGCGGGATGATAAGGTACTTCACTCTAATTTTGGAGGAGGCTTCTTTCTATTCTTAATAGAGGTTGAAATTGAAACTATTACAGCGGAACACTGTTTGTTGATACAGCTGAAAGCAGGTCCTATTATGACGTATTAATTACATTTCTTTTTTCACAGCATCGGTCGTATGATCCTAACTAAGAAACCATACGTGTTCGACCCAATCGGTGATGAGGATCGAGAAGACATTACTCCTCAGTACAAGTTCAGAGAAGGCACCACGTCAGAACGACTTGCACTGATGAACGGAGTACGTTACTCTGAAAGGGCTAAGAGGTAAGTGAAAATACATTATTGTAAAAAGTATTTTTAAAAGTTTTATAAAAAAATTCATATCAGTGTTTTAAAAATTATGCGATTTGAACACATTCATTATAACAGATACCCGCTATAATAGTAGGTAATCATAATATTTTCCGTCTCTATTTAAATCTACAGTGTTAATCTGGTACAGTAAGAAGGCCACCTGAAGAGGTACAAGGTAACTTTCTTAGGGATCAGCTCTTTTCTAGTTTAGGCGTTCAAATGTTTTGGTTAAGCGTGAGTAGCGCCTAAAAAAATTTCAAATTGGTAAAAAATAGTTTAACGCCGATCGACTCACTTTCTAGTAAGGACCGTTTCATTTTATCGAATGAAAAAATCCGACTACTGAAAGTTGTCTTTGCAAATAAATACTCGCTTATTAAAAAGCAACTTACTTACCCCAACTGACCCTTATCACCCACAGGTATTATAAGGTCGTAAATAGCTTGGAAAACGACGTGAAATTCACCCTCCAAGACATAGAAACGGTGCAGATTGGCAAGGACTTCAGGGTCAAGGTCGATATCCAGAACACTTCTGATCAGGTAAGGATTTGCATATAAAAAGCAATGAATTTGTCCGTACCATAGTTGAATTATGGCTTATGTCCAGCAGTGGACTAACAGGCTGATGATGATAGTGAAATTATAATAATACTAAACATTAGAAAAAACAAAACATGACGACATCGGCCACCACTTACCATAACGCTTTGGCAAAACAGATCATCCATGGTAAATTGGTAACGAAGTAAAATATCAACAGTGTAGTTAGTTATACAGGATGTTTGTATTGAGACCGACATAACTTTTTGAGGAGTCGAGGGGATCATGGGCTACATTTCTCCGCTAGAATCAATATCCTAAGTGTCACGGTTGCAAAGATGTGATTTTTCATATTTTTTTTTAAACTCATTTTATGTCTCGCCTTTCGATCGTCATATCTTCTTTGTTTGTGGTTGTAATGCCACAAATTAACTTGTGTTGTGTCAATGCTAGCCCATGCATTAAATTCCCCATCCCACGCTTCCTTAAAAAAATTATGTCGGTTCAAATACCAAACATCCTGTAGGTATAGAAGTATTGGTGTGCCTTCTGATTAAATAACCCTATCGTGTTTAAAGCTATGGCCATCATAATAATATACCATTTTGCTGTTTGTTTCATTACAGGGTCGCAACATCAAGGCTTCCCTGTCAGCCATCAGCGTCTTCTACAACGGCGTCAGAGCAGAACCTGTCAAGAAGGTGGAGGGAAAGATATTCGTAGGACCTGGAAAACGTGAGCAAAACTTCCTTTAATTTTTCCTTTCTATAAATCTGTCCCCATATATGTGAACTATTGATGCAATATATTAATTATCGACGACCGATATGGCGCAGCGGGCCAAGGTCTGCCTGCAACGCATGATGTGGCGGGTTAGATTCCTGCCTTAGCACACATGGTTGTACTATCTGCATATATTTTTCCTGGATTTTCTGGGTATTTTATTTGTATTATTAAATCTATGTATATTGTATTAAGTATACCATTCATCTAGTACACATAACACAAACTCTGCTTAGCTTGCGGCTTTATGATGCTGTATGGATTGTCCAGCATTATTTATCTATTTATTTATTTCGTTAGCTATTGTTTTTATAGTAAAACTAGCTGACCCGCCAAACGTTGTTTTGCCTTCAACCCTTATCACTTAGGGGTATGGAAAATAGATAGTAGCCGATTCCCAGACCTACTGAATACGCATATAAAATTTGGTAAAAATCGGTAAAGCCGTTTCGGAGGAGTACGGTAACTAACATAGTGACATGGAAATTTTATATATAAGACTAGCTGACCCGCCAAACGTTGTTTTGCCGTCAACCCTTATCACTTAGGGGTATGGAAAATAGATAGTAGCCGATTCTCAGACCTACTGAATACGCATATAAAATTTGGTAAAAATCGGTAAAGCCGTTTCGGAGGAGTACGGTACATTGTGACATGGAAATTTTATATATAAGATAAACAATATAACAATAAAAAAATCATACTTATATTCCATATGAAAACTCTATTCCAGTTGAAACGATCAGCATAAACGTGACCGCCAGCGATTACCTGCCAAAGCTGGTGGAATACTGCAACATGAAGATATCGGCCATGGCGATAGTAGAGGAGACCAAGCAGTCCTGGGCCGATGATGACGACTTCCAGGTCCTCAAGCCTAACATCAATCTAAAGGTAAAATAACTTGATATTACTAGCATTCAGTGTCCATGATATTCCATTGTAGGGCACGCTTCCATCACCTTAGGCCAATTTGCAGCTCTGGTATTTGAGCATCCAGAATTTCTTTAAGTCGTCGACTATACTTACCAGAGTTTGACTGTTTTGAGAAAACTAAAACCCGACCTCAAATTCCTCAGTATATACTGTTTTTTAAGTATTTCGTGAGAAACTAAAAATATTTAACAGAAAGGTGAGTGAAGCAAATAAAAGAAAAAGATAAATATTATTATAAATCAAATAGAAATTAAATTTTATATCAAACAAATATTACGAGTAGGTACTTTCATTTAAAGGAGCACAACTAATATCCATCTCACAAAAAAATAATAAAGATTTTTCCTTTCCGTAGTTTAACGACGACCTAATCATCGGGCAAGCATCTTCTGTCTCTCTCCACCTCACCAATCCACTAGACGTGCCTCTGACTAACTGCGAGTTCAGATTCACATCGTCCGGTATAGCGGGCCGCACGCTGCGGTTCCCCGCTGACGATTGTGCGCCCGGACAGACGTTGACTACACAGCTGCCTATACAACCTAATGTAAGTAAACTAAGTAACATTGGGATCTAACATTATAGCGCAGATCCTAACAGAAACTACTATGAAGTAACCTAATATTCGGACAAGCGTCAGATTCACATCGTCCGATATAGCGGGCCGAACACTGTACTTCCCCGCTGACGATATCGCGCCCGGACAGACGGTGACTACACAGAATTCTACACAACCTAATGTAAGAAGACTAGGCAACAATAAGGCGTGATTAATGTGATGATTTTGTAAGAGTTCAGATTTACATCGTCCGGTATAGCGGGCCATACGCTGATGACTACGCAGTTGCCTATAACTACAAACTAATGTAAGTAAGCTAAGAAACATTAGGGTCCAGCATTTTAGGGCTAACCTAACAGAAACTAGCACGATGTAAGCAAATCATTAGACAAGCGTCAGATTTATATCGTCCGATATAGTGGGTCGCACGCTAACATTCCAGCTGACGAAGTCGCGCCCAGACGGACGTTGACTATGTACTACATTACAGTACATACTAGTCTACATACATACATTATACATATAGGCAGGTGCCTATATGTATAATGTATGTATGTAGACTAGGCAACATTAAGGCGCAAAGTTCAGATTCACACCGTCCGGTAGAGCGGGCCGCACGCTGATGATTACACAGTTGCCTATAACAACCTTATGTAAGTGAGCTAAGCAACATTAGGATCCAGCATTTAAGGGCTAACCTAACAGAAACTAGCACGATGTTAGCAAATCATCGGACAAGCGTCAGATTTACATCGTCCGGTATAGCGGGTCCCACGCTGAGGTTCCAGCTGACGAAGTCGCGCCCGGACAGACGTTTACTACACAGTAGTCTATCCAACCTAAGGTCGTCGCTAGATTACCTTCACATTATTTTCAACTTTGCAGCATACAATAAAATGCAACGCATCGGCAGACTGTTGCGTTATTTTACAGAGCAACGTGTAGGTACAATGTAAAATAAAAAGTAATATTGGATTTGCTGCTTACTCATTCGCTTTCTTTGTTCACAGAAACTCGGAAAGATCAACTTCGTAGCAACGTTCAAATCAAACGAACTGAAGGACATCAATGGAGCCGCAACTGCAGAAGTTTTCGAGGGTTAAAAATAGTAAAAAAATGCACTTGTCTTTCTATGGTATGATACCTACAATAGAATATGAGTTTGTTTTATAATACTAGAAATAGTAGGCATTTATATTAAGCTTGAACGTTATTTTCCTTAGATAAAGCTGTGAGTACACTGCGCAGATGAATTTTTATATAATTTTTATAAGTGCCATAAAATGGTCGATGTTAGTGCTGCTGATCGTTGTTTTTTTTTTTAGTTTAAACGGTGTCTAGTGTGTTTTAGAGATTTATAAAAAGTTTGATTTTTATATAAATTTATTAAGAAATAAAAGAATTAAATACTTTTAAAAACAGAGTTTTATTGATCAATTCCATACAACGTACACCATTTTCACTTACACCAAAATGCAAAGGTTTGAAAGCCAAGGAAAAGTGAACTCAATGTTCTTTAGCATAACTTCATTTTCAACATAAACCACCAAAAATTCCGAATGTACGGCACTTACGCATAATTATAGCATTTCACTACCACCATTACACCTACAACTATATACATTTTGATTGATTTTAAACTAAATTATTGAAAAACACAACAAACGCATTACATAATCTATAACTCTTATCACAAAATTGGTTTAAGGCTACATATCCACTTGCGATGTTTATAAGTCTTAGTTATAATCCCATGACTAATTGGGAGTAAATTATAAGTGCCGGATAGAGAGTGCATTTATTTATGCAAAGTGGATACGAAGTCTTTTGTATGGTATAAGATTTTATATGTAAACTCAAAGGAATTAAACGTATGGATAGATTTTGTACACATTCTATTTAGAATTTTCTACATTTAAATCACAAAACATTTTAAAAGGAATTAAAATGCACACGGACAAAGGAGACATGAAGCAAAAGTAAAAATGGAAGTTATAGGAAAGTTATAGTACTTTTCTGTTGTTTCAAATGTGTACAAAACCGATGGATATTTCATAAGTATACAATTCAAGGAACTCCAAAGAGGACGGTCAACAAAACTATTGAATATTTAATAATCAGTTATGTTTCAAAATATGTAATACTATACTATAATAGCAAACTACCTTTTAAATAGAAACCTACTGTACTCGGGCAAAACTTAAGATACAATGTTTGTAAACATGGCCCCATACTTAACCTAAAATCACTTTCTTGCTAATGATTTCTTGACAGATTTTGCACTATTTGACGATTTGAGCTCTTTTCTACAATAAAATAATGTTACCATAATACAGAAACGCGACGCCAAAATGATCATTTTGGATTTTTGTGGTGTAAGTTGTTTAAAAACATTGTTTCTTGAGAATTGCTTGAGTATAGGTAAGATGTGTTTGTTCAATTTTGAGCTGAAAAATCTAATGAGACTAGTCTGTATGTTATTATGAATTTTATAGCAACGCATTTTAATTGAAAAATTAATAGATAAAACATTACATAAGCAAATCAAGAAGATGCTTGTTTAAATGAAATTTCATTAAAGTGATAAAATCCTTATTAAAGTAAACTTTAAATAAGTTTTATTTAAGTATGTAAACAATAAAATAATTTTGATTTGATCTTATTCGAAAGTAATACTTATTTAGAACGCATTTATTTATAATTTAAATTTATCCTTTATTACAACGGTATAGTATTGCTTCACATTATTAAATCTAAATCGACTATTTCTAAGATCTGCTACACACATAGTATTCACCTTATTATTTATGCTATAATAATATTTATTTATAACTGTGATCCCAGTTAAGCTAAATAATAATCAATAAGCAAAATGCCGAGTGCGAACGGGCATGTGTGTAGCCGCCCTTAGAATTTTCCGATATTTAGTACAAAATCGACCTTTTCCCGAAATGTCTTTTGGTTTAACAACAGTTTTATAAAATAAATAAGAGTATAGTCGATATTATCGTGGAACGTAATAATTTACCACATTTATTGTACTTGCAAGGAAACAAGTCTTACATTAATTTATTTTAAACAATAAATTAATATTTGGTTTTGTAAAACCACTAAAGATCTTCTGATTGTTTTCGTAAAACAAAATTGTTCAACACTTATAATCTACATCAGTGCAAACGTTGCATTGTTTTGGTAAATTCTAATGAAAAAACGGTAACAAAACAAGGCTAACCCAAGTTGCACAGTTAGTAAGTAACTAATCGGGCTGGGTTTATGATATGAGTCTCTATATGCTAGACCCGGAATGGTGCGACTTTTTTCAAACACTCATTCCGTAAAAAAATCAGATTCGAAAATATACAGACAAGAAAATATACATACATGAGAAACATTTTACACACAAGGTGCGTAGTACAAGTTTAATTAAGTATTTAGCACGACACGAATTAGTTATTATGTCCAGCCAGTAGACTAACTTAACCTGATGATGATGATAAATTCGTTTTAGTTTATGCCAAAAGATACTGTCTTCTCTCATTTGCTGATTTGCAAGGGATAGACCCATCGTTCCGAATTATATCGAAATCGTTGCTTTGATTAGAAGATTACAAATTTTAAGGTTAATTTTTAATTAGAAGAAATAGTGTCAGAGACGCACGATAGAGGTGCTGCTTTTACTTATTTTCAATAATAAAATCAGAATGTAATATTTCTGACTTTCTGTCATAATACTATCAAAGAAATTTGCTGGCAAAGTTTTTTATTTTTATTCAGTGCAAATAAGAAGTTTGTTGTTTTCTCCACAGTCTGAAGTATTATCCAAAATGCCCAATAAACTCTTAAACTTTTGAAGGGTCCAGAATAGAGATGGGTTTATGCCTGGCATTTACAGGGCGTATATAATATATAATACTTCAGACTGTGGAGAAAACAACAAACTTCTTATTTGCACTGAATAAAAATAAAAATATTTTGCCATCTCTAGTCCAGAATAGTAATAGAACTTTACAAAAACAATACAACAACGACTCACCTACTGCACTTTCACTTTCCCAGTGACTGCTTTCGCATACTCTTCGTAAAACCGAGGGAAGACTTGAATGGCGAAGTATACCATGGTAAGATATGCTACGATAGCTAGCGTTAAGATCAAGTCGAATACCGCTGGTTTTACACTGAAACAAATGGATTAATAAACATCTTGAAATGGGTACGAAAATTTACAGAAGAAAATTACAATCAAATAATTATGTATTGATATGGACCAGTTGAGCTATCTGTAGATTGTTTGCAACAGTCTGCAGTTAACTCAATTGTTTCAATTGTAAATACTGGTTTAATTTGTTTCTATTATTTGATTGTTATTTTCTTTATCAAATAATAGAAACAAATTAGAATTAATTTATTAATGTAAAAAAAAAAAAATTCATTTACAAATGAAAGAATTGAGCTAACTGCAGACTGTTACAAAATATACTAGAAGAAATAATAATTAAGGCCCTAACTGAGAACCCCCGCGCAACAGGCCTAGCCTAGTGCGGGGACCATGGTTAACAATGTTCTTATTTAAAAATCTTATTTAAAATCACACAACTGTCCCTAGTATTATAGTAGTTAGTAGTACCTATAATAGGTAACATTAAGTCATGTGTTTATTATCCTAATGGCAAATAAATTATTTTGTATTGAACCCGTGTCCGCATTAACCCTTTTACCGCCACACCAAAAACGCATTCCAGTATTCTCACGCCAAAGCACAAAGTGAACAAAAGATATTCTAAACGTCGTTGGCGCTAAGAGTCCTCAGGTGATTTATCATGTATAGGTGACTATGACGGTCAAAGCGTTAATAAATTATTTGGTTACTGAATCGGTGAATCGATCACGATATCTTAGCAATCACCAAATGATAATAATGCCATCCTAGCCGAATTTCGGCCACGGCGGCCAATCTAAACGGAGACTAGCCAGATGCGCAGGACATATTATAGTGCACGTGTGCATTCTCATAATGCGATGGGACGGCAGACCGGCACGACCGGAGAGAGGTCAAGCGCAGGACAGGCAGCTTAGCTTTGCCGCCAATTTTTTATTTATATCATCTGTGCCGAAAGGCAAAGGCATTTATGGCTATACAGCCACGTGATCGAAATTTGTACTAAGCAAAGAGACTTATGTACATACTTTGCCAAAAATGATAAAAGAGATCCAACCAAAGAGTATTTAATAACCCCAGCACGCCTTTTTAAACAACATTGCTGGAGCGTTGTAATGTTCCAAAATTAAAATACGCTCCCGCAATGGATTTGGTTTTCTTTAACCGTAAATTCGATACTTCGCGTGTTCTTTTATCGACAATACTGACAATATTCCATGCATTTTTGTGAAAAAAATATTATACCGTATGTCAACTTAATTATGTATGTCACTCATATCATATGATCAACACGAGTCGAGAATGCTGTTCGCAGCTTCGTTCGCGCTTTTTCACGTACCCTATGTCCGTCCCCGGGATACCATCTAACTCCCTACCAAATTTCATTCAGATCCGTTCAGCCGTTTAGGCGAGAAAAGGTCACAGACAGACAGAGTTACTTTCAAATATATAATATTAACTAAGATTATTTTATATTGATAAAAATAATGTTTTTTACTCTTCGTTTACATAGATCTAATAGTGCCCATACCACTGAATATAATAGAATACTAACTAGCGCATAGATAGGAAAAACTTCCTGAAACCATGCATAGATGTCGCTACTAGAAAAATTAGCAGGCGCTAGCGAAGCGTTCCGAGTTTTGAGTGGCGCGAGAACCACATTTGCCGTATAATTTATCACCAATCCGCCCCAAGCTGGGTATATAAGTATTTTTTTATGCACTATAATCACACTAAATGTGATAAGTGCTAAGCTAAACAAAAATCTAATATTATATTTAAACCATTTTATAATAACCGCGGCCGGTGTTACACCGTTTTGATATACATATTTTTTACTGTAGAATAGTTGATATTATTGTATTTCCTATAGTAACAAAATGAGAGAGATTTAAAATAAATGAAGTGAAATATTAATAAATGCCCGCAGGGCAATTTGTAGCAAGCCACAAGCGCAGACCGACTACCGAGTGCTCCCGAGGAGGTTCCTAGTTCGCGTCTCCGCTTGCGGAGTGGCATCCCAAGAGAACCAGATCCCCACCTCTTGCTTGCTTTCATTGGCCGGTCTGAGTGGAGTCGCGAGAGATGCATCTTAGGATGTAGACTCGGGGGTGGAAGTGTCTAATGGCGTAATAACGAGGAAACCCGCTCACGTGTATTCGTGATGACATCGGGGCCGCACCTCTCGACATCCCTTAGTCATTTGCACCGATGTTGTTCCTTTCCGGCATTTACGCCGACGTTTTGAGGAACTTTTAATTCATTACCATCGAATGAAAATCAGAATGATTTCACATGTGATATTTCACTGGCAAATTATTTTTCATGCGTAAGATTACACCAACGTCATACGTTCCGTATGCTAAAAATGAAGTATGAATTATAATTCATACTTCATATTTAGCCGTTACCGTTGCTTTGTATGCTAAAAATTAAGATGTATAATTTTTATATTGATGTATAATTCATACTTCATTTTTATCATACGGAAAGTGATAATTATCATCAATGCTGCTCCTAAGGGCCTAAAATAATTATACGAAGAGCACAGCGCCAGCTCTTCGTATAATTATTTTATAGTCGTACACACTTTTACATTATACCTAGTGACGACGAATCAGCAAAATATGGTTGTTTATTCCAACACGCCCGCTCTAGCATGATTCGTACGCGCTCGCTCTCTACGTCGATGTTATTACGATGATTTCCGTATTATTTACGAACGTTGCAATTTCATTGAGTGTTTTTTAGTTTAAGTTGCAGATGCGATCTATGATGATAATGCATATCATATGATAAATCACATATTGCGATTTTTCCCATGCCTATGAGGAACCCATCCAGCATTCGGCAAGCCACCGTCTGCCACTTGTAACAGTATTGAGGGTATATTTATGGCAGGCGTCCATAGTCTCCCCCATAGCCCAATAACCCAGTCCATCCATTCATCACAATAACATGGTTTTGTTATTACTTTAATTTTCCGGATATCATCTTCGGGTGTATCATATTGTGCAACCAAGGATGATATGTGTACTATGTGTAGCTCTCGCCTTTAGATTAATTCTCATAAAGGGTGTCTGTGCTCTTGGCTTCGGCCCCACACATGCCTCCCAAAGGACCGGGTCCGTGATCATGGAAATGAGAAACAGAATAATAATTGATCTCTCTCACGTTTCTTTCCTAAAAGTGAAAAAAATTCAAAAAATCTTTAAGGGATTTCGCCCTTTTTTTAGGGCGTAACTGCATTTTACTAATATTATAAAATGTCATAGTTTGTATGTATGGATGTTTATTCCTCTTTCACTCAATAACTACTGAACTGACTGGACTGAATTTTGTTATGGGTTGGGTATTATTTGGGACCTGAAATTACATATAGGCAACTTTTTATTTCGATAAAATGCGGGCGAAGGTGCAGGCAGCAGCTAGTACATAATGTTTCTTGTACGACTTAGGGCATTTTTTATTGCGATAGGGATTTAGGGAAAAAATAATTGCTTACCCTATCTATTTATTCTATACTTTTTGCTCTACCTATTAGTGGATTCCCAAAATTAGTTTAAAAAATAAAAATTGTTGAGCTTCTCCGAGCTCTTTGAGTCGCGAGGAGCTCGGAGAGGCAACATCACTGGCTGGACTCTGTAGGTGTTGCTTGGCAATCTAAATGTCAAGGTCCAGTATTGTGGTGTCCTGTAAATGTCTCGTGGAGAGACGAAACTAGTTATCGACTTACTTTGATGGATACTATCAGAGTAAGTAATACGCGGAAATGTTACCACATGTTTTTGAATTCTAATATTTTTAAATTATTATTATTACATGTAATACCCACCTGTACACATAAAGGGTGGATCCAGTAGGTCCGTACAAGGTAAACTCGGGTTCTCTCTTGTCGACCGCGTGGATGCTCGCTGTGACTTCTGTATAGCGTGACAGAGCGCGTTCTAACGCTCCCGTTACTCCTACAAATAAATAAATAAATTTTACTTATTTCCTCTTTACAAAAGGTTACAAAAGGCTTAACTTAAATATTTCTTAATTAGTGTAAAGGTAACATTCGGATCTCGGCGGTGGCTGCACGGCAGCCGCGGCCCAGCAGCCGCAACCCTGGTCGCGCCGCACCGCTTTGTAGCGATTTGTATGGAATACTTTCCGACGCAAGCGACCGAGCGACACGGCCGGGGGGCGTGGCCTACGTGTGACAATGGGTCGCGGCTGCCGGGCCGCGGCCGCCGTGCAGGCACCGCCAAGATCCGAATACTACCTTTAGTCGATGTGGAAATGTATGACCCTGTATAGTTTTTCGAAAAACTAGACTCGCTGACGGAGTATACATAAAAAAAACTTCAGGAAATAGCATATAAAATACTCAGAGCAAGTCTCCAAGCAAGTTACTTACTCTAGACTTGCAAGTTACGGGAACTTGCACTTGGGTGACTCTATTATTTAAATAAAAAGAAAACTAACCTGCATTTGGCGCTGTAGTCGTAATGATTTGGGGTGATCTTGGCTGCGAAGAGAGATAGTTGTACCAATGCCTCACAGAATTCTCATCTACGCTCTGAGGAAAACAGAAAAAGGAGTAATTTTTTTTGTTAAACCCCTTCTTTTAAAAGTTTTATTGGATTGCCGGGTATGAGAGTTAAAACTTGACGCTTATTTGTCTCTGTTCTGGCAAAATAAAAATATTTTTACTAATTTTACATAATTGCTTACAAGTAAGCAGCGCGTGGGCCAATCGCTTGAAGCAAAGCTTTAAGCGATGAGCTGTCTTCTAGTTTATGCCGCCATCACTGTAAAATGTATATAAATATTTATATAGAGATATTTATATAGAGTTTAAGCCCATAATTGAATGTTAATTTTTATGTTGTGCGGCACTGATGTTGAGTGTGTGTGCGCCAACTTTAGCCATACATACGGCGGGAAAAAAGGCAAGGTTTTAAGGAAATATTGTCGTTTTAGCTTCAACCATTGTCAGCACAGCCCGTTGACAACTGAATAATGGCCCCCTCCTTTTTTATACCTTGGAAAAAAGTGTGAAAGAAAGAGACAGCTATTCTTACCAGGGCTTCGTTGTAAAGCGCTGAATCTTCGTCGCTGCCTTCCTCGGTGATATTGTAGATATGTGACGCTAAAGCGCGCGCGATAGAAGCTATGTTGTTCACTAAATGCTTGGCTTTCTCAGGATTTGGCGTGTCCAATACTGTACTACGGGCTGCGTCTTTGTGGCTCTGGTTATGAAAACATACATACAGTAAGTTTTTTTTTTATTGAAAATGGCAAAATTTTCGACCACCATCTCACTTAAGCTTAACTTAGATTCTTTATTGTACACACAAATAACATCATACATCAAAGTTAACAACTATTGGACATGTACAAAGGCGAGCTTAACCATAAAAGTTTTGTTACAGCAAACCTACGGTTATAATGAGAATTTATGAGTGTGGATGGATAGATAATCTCACTTAACAAAATGAAGATTTGATCTAAAATGATTCATTATGGCTCTTATGGTATTATAAGAAACGTTAATATTTAGTGCGGACCAACAGGAAATGAACTTCCCGTTCGTCCCCATATTTAATTAAATGGGGACGAACGGGAATAAAATTGGGGACAACGTGGGGGAATAGAAGCGGGAATAACCCGTTGCTTCCAGCATCTGCCACAGGTCATCTTCCCACCTGACTGGAGGGCGTCCTACGCCTACCCACCACAGCCCAGTTTGTTTGACGTGTTGTTGGTTCTTCGTGAGATACGGCGGTCCAGGTTGTCTGGCAGAATCAGAATCAGAATCGATCTTGAGCGATAGGACCGCCAATTGTCACTTATGTTGTTATTGTATCATTTTAAAATTGTTTCCTAGATTTAAGTGTGCAATTAAAGTATTTTCTATATTTCTATCTATAGCCGGCTAACTGCTACTTCATCTTGTTAATTATTTGAGCTATTAACTTTGGCTCTCAGTCGGATATAAACGTTTTGAGTCCTGTCCTTCAGAGATACTCCGTGCATATATTTTTCTAGAATTTAAACTGGTGGACGTGTCCTGCCGCGAGTATCCATGCCTCAGCTTCGTAGGTCACAACGGGTAGAGGGCACAGATTTTAATGGATTGAATTGAACGGTTCTGTAGTAGTAGGCCGTTGACTGTTTTTGTGTTAGCGTAACAAAACCGTTATCTACAAAACGG
This sequence comes from Eupithecia insigniata, assembly GCA_947859395.1. Taxonomy (NCBI): domain Eukaryota; kingdom Metazoa; phylum Arthropoda; class Insecta; order Lepidoptera; family Geometridae; genus Eupithecia; species Eupithecia insigniata. Next base: position 3,466,559 of record OX402009.1, on the reverse strand, counting down.
TTGACTCCAACTAGTTTAACAAACTAGTTGACGTTTAATTGTAAATATCGTTAAATGAATTAACCAGTTGAAACAACTAGTTTTGCGGTAAAAAGAAAACGGTTAACTCGTTAACTGTACTTTAAAAACTTTCGTAGTTTGAAGAATTCATTATACCAAGGGATGAAACGTTGGTGTTCCTCTAAGACAAACTAAGGTTCGTAGTTAACCCGCTTACAAATGTAGAAAAACTGTTAAAAAAACGGTTCGTTGATTCAACGCTCACTACTAGTGTTCTGTCAATGGCATACCTCAAGCGAGCTCAGAGTAAACGCCGGCATTCTCCGTATACTGAATCGTTCGTGCTGCCACGCCAACGCCTCGTCAGCCAAGTTGATCTTCTTGTGAGTAACGCGCGCACCCAACCTCGCTTGTAGGGAGTGCGGAGCGCCGCCGGGCTTAGGCGGTTTGGACACGTGCATGGTTAGACCGGGGGTGGAGATTGCGTCGAGGCACATTACGAATGATACGTCCTGAAAAGAATAGGGCGGTGAAAATACGGATATGTATTTTAGGGGTTCGGGCTAAATTTATCGACCTTGAGATCAGCTGTCTTTTCTTTTGAAGTAAGGTTTCGTTCGTTAAAAAGTTTATATTATAAGTTTTGTAGAATTTTTTTCGAAAATACGAAAATGATTTTTTTTTCTTGAACCTAAAACTACACATATGGTTTCGTAAGAACAAAAACTTCTTAATGCAAAGGTAGACTTCAAGGTCTATAAATTTTCACACCCTGTATTTAATGCTGGATTGGCTGTAAAAGAGGGAATAAGTGTCAAAACACAAAGAAACAAATAGGTACATCGCTGTAAAGGTTGCCGCAGCCGGTCTTGCATGATCGTTGTCTGGTCAAAGCGGCGATCGCTTTAATCTCTCTAGTCTAAACGCTGCCATTTTGATGTGTTTTGATGCAAATACCTTTGTCAGAATACGAGTACTTAGAGATATTTTGCCATTCAATGTCATGCTTATTTCGTATTGTATATCGTATTGTATTGTATAGGTATAAGCTGCTAATAATAAAAGCAGAGTGGCAATGAAAAGTCACGATTTTACTCCAATTCGAATAGATCTTAAATATGATCTTTAGATTATCCTGGGTACTTTAAAATTATGCTGGAGGCTAGGCCGCATAGGCTACTTTTTATTCATGAAAATTGCGAGCGAGACCGCGGAGAAGCATGTCTGAATCTAGATTCTAGACTCGAACCTGCAGTAAAGAAGCGTCACTAGAATCCAGCTGTTCCTCCAACCATTTTTTAGCGGCGAAGTAGTTTAGAGAATGTCCAGTAGATGTCAGCGCGAAGACTAGAGAGGCGCTGCCTCGGGCCGATGAGCTTGAGTAAAGGCGCGAGAAGATTCGGGCCAACTCTAGTACTGCAACCGCTCCGGAGGCGTTTGAGTCAGCGCCTTGAGAGAGTTCCTGAAAAACGTCTGGTATTAGCTGTCTGCTAATCCTAACTAATATTATAAATGCGAAAACTAAAACCTGACTTCAAATTCCTGAATATTAACCCTGTTTCGTTACACGGGAGGGAGGGAGATAAACCGCAGATAAAAAACTTACAGTTGAAATCTTTTCTTTAAGTCGGCAATAAAATATTATTGCCAGGGTGCATGCACCTATTTACATAAGCTACCTACCTAGATCTAAGCTATATACATGTACATTATGTACATGTAAGCAAAAACCCACTATTTGTCATTACTCACTATGCCTCCATGTTTTGCCAATTCCCTTGACATACCTGTAGTCTGGACAAAATGCAGCTTAGAAATAATAGTACATGTGTATTTGCTTTGCTAAAACAAAACTTATTGCCAAAGTGGTAGTTTTTGAAATTCGTTTCACATGCATAATTGGATTACTTATTAGCCGAGTGACCGGTATTTTATGAGATTTACAATGAAACCTTACCGAAATAACATTACCTAATCTGTGACATTACACATAATGACCATGATCCAAGAAAACAAAGTCTGCTCCTCCGGGAGTGTCTCTTGCTTACGTCATTGTCTAATTGCCACTTTATTTCAACAAAAGGTGAAGAAGTTGGGAACGATAAAATGTGATAAGGGTTAATTGAAAAATCTATAAAAAAATGTGAGTCGTCAATAATGTTTCTTAGATCAGTCAAAACAGTGTTAGTGAGCGTAAACACGAGTCAATGTCTTAAATAAATTAATTGGTAAATACAAAACCACATAGTTTTATCAGATTTATGCAAGGAGTTCGGGGAGTTACGATTTTACGCTACTGGTAAAATCGTAACACCAGGAAACGTGTGAAAAAGATTCGTCTACTCATACGCCGATGGCGATGATGACGTTAGCAAGAGACACCCACGTGACCATCGTTTCTCGGAAGACCATACCTTGTTTTCTTATACCATGATAACGACATAGTAGACAAATACATAGGTACTAAATATTACATATTAGTTTTTGCATATTTTAAGTCTGCTTGCAATATGTCATTACTTTCTACAATTGCAAACTTAATAGGCGGAGATGGACTAGCGAGCTTGCCGTGGAGAGTCACAGGCTTCGATTGTAGATGATTCGAGATCAAGTTCGTATAAGATTACTTACAGGGACAATACCAGAAACACCGTCGTGCGCGTGCGGCGGAGGATCGACCAGCGAGCTTGCCGTGGAGAGTAACAGGCTTCAATTGGAGATGATTCGAGAGAGCTCGTACCACCAGACCAGTGGCATCGTAGTGTGCAGCGATCACAATGGTAGGGGCAGCGAGGTAAATAAATATTGCTGGATAATCCACACAGCATCAGCTAACCCCAAGCTAAGCAGAGCTTGTGTTATGAGTACTAGATGACTGATATACATAATACAATATATTAAATACATAGGCATGGCCGTGTGGACTGTCACAAGCTTTAATTCTAGTTAGGACGGAGATGATTCGAGTTCCAGTTTTTATTAGAATACTTACAGGGACAATACCAGAGGCATCATAGTGTGCAGCGATCACGATGGTAGGGGCGGCGGAGGATCGACCAGCGAGCTTGCCGTGGAGAGTCACAGGTTTTGATTCAAGCTTGGCCGGTGATGATTCGGATACCACTGTAACCAGAGATTTAATCATAATCGGTAATCGCAAAATTAAATTATTAATCGCACTTCTCTATTTTACTCGAGACATGCCATGTCTAATTCTGATTCCAAGTGGAGGAACTGAGATTTGCACTGACATCTCGCATGGGAGTGTATTAATGATTTATCCCCCTGTCTAAACAGGCCCTAACCATCCCAACTCCTTGAAGTACCAGAGCAGGACTTTTGGTGATTGACAGCTCCGTTTCAGTTTTTCTATGGTTGTGGATGGTGTCTCAATGAGACTTTTCATTCTCGTCTTGTGTCTGGCCTCCTCTGTGATGGCCATGTCTAGGTCGGAATAGAGAAAAATTTCATAAAATGCGTAAATGATTTTTGAAGTAGAGTTGTAGGAATTCATTTAACCCTTTGACCGCCATAATCACCTATATCAAATCAGCTGAGGACCCGTCAACGCCAACGACGTTTAGAATATATTAGATTCTATGCCTTTCATTCCTTTTTTTAAATATCAATCAATCAAATCCCAATAGGGCAAGGGACGCATCTGTACCTAACTGTAAAATATGCATTTTGATATTCGGTAGGTAGTACTGGAAAATGTCCAGATCCAAAGTCTAACAGAGGTGAAAGACATTGGGAATCGCATCACGGAACTAAAATGCAGCTGGGCAGTACACCTTGCAAGGAATCAAGATGACAGGTGTACTAAGGCGCTAACTGTGATGTCTAAGAAATGCTACAGAACAATTTTAGAAATTCTAGGTCAATTATTTTAACTTATACGTGTATAATTACTTTTGTTAAGAACAAAGATTGCATAAACATTTATTAATTAAAAATGATATAACTTTTTGAAAAATCGTTTAATTTTTTTAAGGGCCTTTTTATTTTATGTGTTTTGATGATACCATAATTATTTAAAATTTCAATTTTATACTATACAAATATTTTATATACCATAATTACATGTATACATTTTTAAATGACAATTTTATACTATAAAAAACATTTTATGTAATATACTGTCTCAAGCGGCGTTGCGATCATGCCGTAACGGCCGCGTGGAGACTTATTTTCGGCGTTGAATAAAAATTATAAATAATGTAGATAGACTACCAGGAGTTCAGACTGTTTGATTAGAAATTTCCGCGCAACATTTTTTTTTAAATCTTATATTATAAATAGTGTTTGAGTTATTAACAAGAAACTCAATATCTTTTTTTTTATCTTACTTTGTTAATAAAAAAGGTAAAAGTTGCTAAAAATGCTCATTAAACCTTTTTCTACGCACATTTTTATAGGGCCAGGAACATAAATTAACCCGTTTTATAACTTGTTGACTGGATTATAAACAGATCTTATGGATATTTGGCAGGAACTAAATCATATCAAGGGAAAGTCTACTTTTTAAGTCCAGCAAAGTACTTGCAAATCCATAGGCAGAAGATATATACTATAAGGTTAATTATTCCTACCAATCTGGTATCCATTAGATGAGACCGAGTTTAGCATAGCTTCCAGAGCTGTACCAGACTTCTCATCGGTGATGAAGCTATGCTGCAAGTCTTGGACTATATCCTCAAAGTCAGGGGTCCAGCGGGCGAAGTAAACTGGAGCAGCAATGTCCTGCTGGCTCATTGCCATCTCTAGGAGTTCAATGTGCTGGAAAAGAAGAAAATTATGAAATTAATTAGCAGTTATCTAGTACTTATAACCAAAGATTTGCTTAGATTGGGCTAGACAATGCTGTAGGAATTGTCCAGCAATATTTATTCAATTAGAAATAAAGAGAACCAACTCGTCTCAAATAATTGACAAACTAACAAGGCCTGAGTAGGGACTGGTTTAAAGCTTTAGATTGTTTGCAACAATCTGTACTTAGCTCAACTGTTTTAAAAATACTAGTTATTATTTGTTTCTATTCATTAATTGTTATTTGTGGAGTACTTAATTAAACTTGATTTTCTTCATTTATTCTATGAAAACACTGGTCTAACAATACAAGGTGTGTATAATACTGTGACATACAAAATATATGTACATATATATAATCATATAAGTAAATTTATTTTAGAAAACAAACAAATGTTCTAAAAAAGAAATTTTAAATTATGTATTATTCATATTTTATTGACATTTAATTTTACGAAGTACCTCCTGTTTATTTTTTAATTTCGCATGACTTTTATAGTTTTTTGAAATTAATTTTACTTTTACTACAATCAGGTACTACTAGAATTTTATTGTATCATCTGTAATAACTCTGCAATAACTTCACAAATGTAAATGCAGTAAAAACTCTATACGAAGCGTTGGTGAGAAGCCGCTTTGAGTTCAATACAGCAGTATGGGCTCCTCACGAAGCCAAGTATGGTCAAATGGTAGAACGTATTCAAAATAAGTTCACCAGATTTCTATATTTGAAGCTCTACGGCGTCTACCCATTCTACCCGTTGATGTATCCAACCTTGTTTGTAATAGGCATGGTTGGATACAACAAGCTGGAGGTGAGGAGAGATGCCGCGCTAGCTCTGTATTTAATCAAAGTGTTGAGGGGGATAGTCTCCCATCCAAGCATCTTAGGGAAATTGCGGCTGAATGTACCGGACGAGTTCGTACACCGACGCAGGCGGCCCGCCCTATTGTCTGTACCAAGAGGAAGGACCAACCTGCTGAATAAAGCACCTCTAACGCGCGGCATCCACACGCTTAATCGGCTTGCCCAAAGAATAGATCTTTTTTGCTGTCCCATGAGCGAAGTCAAAAAGGTTCTGTTATTTATATTATGTTATTTGAATAAGGGGTGAAATTAATTATTTATGGTTTTTTTATTATTGTTAATCAACGAGTTTTAATGGGTTTTGTTATATAACTTTTTATTGTATTGTGATGTGATTAATTAGGTTTGACCAATTTTTATATTTTAAATATTTAGTGTTTGTTGTGTTACACTTTGACTGATATTTTATTTTATTTTTAATGTAGATTTGTTTTGTTAAAATATGATTTTTGTGAATAATAATGTTAATAATAGGTACTCTATTGCATTGGGTACGCCTGTAATAATAGAAGTACATGTTTAATAAATAAATAAATAAATCTGTGGACTATTTAGCAGTCTAGCAGTATTTAGTCTATTTAGCAGATTTGCGATTTCGGAGATATACGCTTTGATATTCACATGCCAGTAATGAAGGAAATATGAGGATCAATTTATTTATAATACTACCTGTGTAATTTACCATGTCTTAAATGAATAAACTATTTAAATTTGAAGTGTAAAAGCGAATATTGTGAAACCAGACAAGTTGATGGGTAAGTTTTTATCCTTGACAAAAAAAATCTTATTTTACTCTTTACAAGACCACCTACTTTTACATACAACCTACCTAATTAGACTACATTTTACCATTAAGCCGCTGAGAGCCTTTTTTATTTTGTATAGACACATCTTGTGCCCTGATCAGCCAGTTTCACCAAGTTAAAATGAGAAATCTCACACAAACCTCTTTCTCCTCAACCGACAGCACAGTATCATTCTTTGGTAGCAGAAGCACAAGAGCTCCCGCTTTGTTCCGAATCTCCATGAACTGGTCAATAGTGATGTCCTGAACTCTAGCAACTACACAGTGTCGGGAGGTAGACCAGGACGTGAGGGAACGGCCTTCCAGGTTGAAGCTGGCAGTGCGGCATCCTGAAAGGGAATTATGAGTAAATATATCTGTAGATACATAACTAGATTACCTACTTGCAACAATCAAGATTGTCAGTGACCTTTTTACCAAAGAACACACACATTAAGGGACTACATCTTAATGTTTTAAGTAATTAAACAAAGACCAGCACTGTATTTATTAGTTTAGAAGCACCACTTATGAAAAAAAAGACTATGACTAAGGAGGTACTTAATTATTGTGTAAGATTCTTTAGAAGTTTAGATATAATGAAAAATACTTCTTAAATTTCCTCATAAGGTAGCACATGAAAGTGTTATTGAATCTCAAGAGGTTAAATAAGATTTTCTTGTGCTACTTTGATGTCAAGACACCAATTCAAAACTAGGCTTATTTGCTTTTTCTATCAGATAGTGTTAGATTCTGGAGATTACCGAAGTAAACACAAGAAACTAAGGACATATAACATAACCTCTAAACGTTTCAAAATAATCGATTTTTATGAATTTTAAATGGAAACTTACTGAGCCTAGGTATCTTACCATGGGGAACTGTGTGTAGGTCATACTGCTGCATTCGGTAAACAGAGAACTCATGAGAAGCCGCCACTGGCTTCACAGGAGACATGATGATAAAAATAGGTAAAGCGACTAGTAAATAGAATGGCAAGTAGCCTCTAAAAATCTCTGCGAATCCATCTGCTTCGTCCAGCCACATCTTGACGATTCACTTGTAGATTAAGCTTAATTTGAACACCACAAAACCAATTTTTATTGAGACATAATCCAATTAGAAACCCTTAGTGATAAAGTCGGTCAATGACATTCGATTTATTTGCGTGACACTAGCGTTGTGCTGACAGCCAGCCAGCTGTGGTATGATTTTCTCTATCATCGGTACTGAGAAAATCGATTTAGTTCCCGAACAAAATCAATTTTAACTTTAATCATTGGTCAACCTTTTCATACGGATGAATAAACTTTTCTTTTTTGCATGTTAGAAAAGAACAAGTAAAGCATCACGAACTAATAAAACTTATATAATATATAGATTAACAACAAATAAAATAATCGAATAAGAATCGAAATTTAATCGACTACCTACGACCGATAATTTGATTTTACAATCTTCTCAATCACTAGATTACGTTCCGTTCCATCCTCCACGTGCGATATTTAACTGTTTTCTGAACTCCTCCACAGATGGCGCTGTGCCAGATTTCAATGAAACAAATACGCTCGTTTGGACCGGCTAGGGTTCAAGAGATTCAAAAGAAAGGGATACAAGAGATTTTGGGGCAAAAATAATAAGAAGGAATATGTACAATAGTTTTTTTTATATTATAAATAGATAGAATGGATGTACTTGCTTTTAAACTTCTGCGTGTTGTACTTATGTACAACACGTAGAAGTTTAAAAGCAACTCACTGTAATGACGTCAATTTAAAAATTCTTTCACCATTTGAATGCTACATTATCACTCTTTATCCTGCATTTACTGTACGTTTATTGTGCCTAAATGTTTAAAAAATAAATGTCGCCCCGTGCGAAGCCGGGACGGGCCGCTAGTTATTTCATAATTATATATTGAAATTAGTTGTACAACCCAGTTTTTTATGGAATATATTATTATTTTTGCAGGGTGAAAGGTAAATCTTCTACCATAGTTATTGTATCCTCTTTGTTATCTACGTGCAGTGCAGTTGGGAGTGATTAGATCTCTTCCCCAAAATCGTTAATTCCGCGTAGCAAACTTTCCATTCGCATTTTTCCCCACTCGATCTTTTAACGGCCACTTTTTTTTCTCATTTGCTTGCTTCCTCATTCTCAAATATGGCCAAACGACATTTATCACAATATTTCTAATTCTTAAACGATATTTTATCCATAGCAAAAGTTTCCCAGTCGCTTCTTTTTGCAATAGTTTTGTTTCTTACACGATATTTTTTCGAAACTCAAAGTTTCCATATAATTTATTTTCGCAAAAGTTTTGTTTCTTACGCGTTATTGTTACTGTAGAAATAAAATATCCCACTTTATTATTTTTTGGGAGTCTGGTGTTTAGAAATTAGGCTATTTTGAATTTATGCTTATTTATTTATTTAATTTATTTATGGCACAGCGCACCAGCATTGCTGTACAGCGGGGCAATGCAGCCAGTGTCTTGGGTACGCTTCCGACTGGTATTGATCTGGATCAGTTGAGCTACTTGTAGATTGTTTGCAACAGTTTTTTTTTTTTGTTGCTGCTTTGGTTTAAAGATTTTCATTAAGAATACAATTTTATCAAAATATTACATTGTTTATTTTTTTTAAACCTCTTTTTTATAAATTGAAGTAACAAATCATATGCAATTCAGCTAGAAAACTTGAAAATAAAGTATATTTAGGTAAAGAAGAGTAGAGTGAAGGTAAAATGGAAAATATCATGGATAGGTTCCTGTTAGGAAATCATTACTCTTGTATTAGGTAGATAATTATATGGTATTAGACAACTATGACACTGGGATTAATCACGAATGATAAATAAAAATATCGGTTATGTACGATATTAGGAAATTGTGATTTTGGTAATATTCGCGAATGATAAACAAAAGGACCGGATAAGTACGCTATTAGGAAATTATCACACTGGCATTCTTTAAGAATGATAAAAAAGGAGAATGGGTAAAAGTTCGAGTGGCGGAAAATGCGAATGGAAAGTTTGCTACGCGGAATTAACGATTTCGGGGAAAAGATCTAATCACTTGCAGTTGGTAGGTGTACCAGTACTAAAGTATCTACAATCCTATTTTTATTATTATTTATATCTAATCAATCCTAATTCGACTGGGCTAATCTTGATTCTGCAAGTTATTATTGTAAATCCTATTATTATTATAAATATCAAAGTTTGTATGGATGGATGTATGGATATTTGTAACTCTTTCACGCAAAAACTACTGAACTGAGTGGACTGAAATTTGGTATCGGTACCTATAGTTTGGGACCTGTAATAAAATATAGGCTATTTATTATCCCGATAAAACGCGGGCGAAGGTGCGGGAAGCAGCTAGTTCCTAATAAACATACGGATGCTTTCGTAGCTCGTAGCAATTACGACGTAGCAGCAGCGTAGAGGAATGGCTACGACATGGCTACAGTGCTACGACGTGGATTTACTACGAAAACGTTTAATCATTTTTTTTTTCTTCCTTTTTATCTACCGTCGGCTGTTCAGCCATAATTAGATGTGGTCTTGGGTGGGATATTGAGTTGCTATTCCAGTAAATAGCACCATCTTAACGTTGGGACACTTCAGTTCCTTTGGTCTAGGTTTAGAATATGCCATCTCTTGAGGCGTTTAATGTGATCCTTATCTTGCAGTAGGTCTTTAGCCAGTGTGTTGCTGTGGTTATCTAGTCTTACTTTGTACTTTTTACTGTAGTTGTTTACTTCTTCCCTTATGGTCGGCATTTCTAGGTATTCATGGATTTCGCAATTTCTCACAAACCAGTGTGCACTGGAGATCGTCCTTAGTGCTATATTTTGAAATCGCTGAAGTATGTCCAGGTTGGAGTTGCTAGCAGATCCCCAGAGTTATATTCCGTAGGTCCAGATGGGTTTAATTATAGCCTTGTAGACAAGTAGTTTATTACTGAGAGATAGTTTTGATTTCCGGCCTAGCAGCCATGAAAAGTTTTTGAATTGCATATTTGCCTCTGTTCTCTTGGTTTTAATGTGATTTGCCCATGTTAGTCGTCTATCTAAGTGCAGGCCTAGGTACTTTACTGAGTTGCTGGTTGGCAGGGTTCCTCGTTCCATATGTACTGGTGCGCAGTCCCCTTTTCTGAGTGAGAAGGAGACCTGCGTGGACTTTGTTACGCTGGACTTGATTCTCCATTTTTGAAGCCATTGGCTGATCTTATCTAGTTGTACCTGCAGTTTAGAAGACGCTTTTTCTGGGTCGGTATCGCTTGCAAGACATGCAGTATCGTCGGCATAGGTCGCTGTCACTACCTCTGGTGTCTCAGGCAGGTCTGCCGTATAAATGGAGTAAAGAACAGGTCCCAGCACTGACCCTTGTGGTACCGAGGCCATTATTGGATAAAGCCTTGAAAATTCTTCCCCATATTTTACTTGGAACTTTCGTTGTTCCAGGTATGATTTTAGAGTCATGTAGAATGAGTTTGGTAGCAAGGTTTTAAGCTTGTATAGAAGTCCCTTATGCCAGACTTTGTCAAATGCTTGTTGAATGTCTAAGAATACAGCAGAACAGTACTCTTTTTTCTCGAGGGATTGTCTGATTTTGTGTATCACTCTGTGCACTTGCTCTACTGTAGCATGTTTCTCCCGAAACCCAAATTGGTGATCCGGGATGATCTTGTTCTCGTCTAAGAATGGTTTAAGCCTGGTCAGTAAAACTTTCTCGAACAGTTTTGATAGGATCGGGAGTAAACTTATTGGTCTATATGAGCCGGGTTCAGTTGGTGTTTTTCCAGGTTTGGGCATCATGCATATTGTTGAAATCTTCCACAAGACTGGGTAGTGATGTATCCGTAGTATCGCGTTGAATAACATTGTTAGAAATACTATCGATTTTTTGGGCAGTTGTTTGAGAACTTCTCCCGTTATCAAATCGAAGCCTGGTGCCTTTTTCTTTTCCAGCCTGCAGATCATTTTCTTTAGTTCTGGGGGAGTAACTAGTGTCACAGGTAAAGACAGTTGTTGATCGCTCAGTAATATCTTTTCTATTTCGTCTTCAAATTCTGTCATATCTGACGCATTTGGAGTAAACACTTCTCTTAGGTGCTCAGCAAACAACTCTGCTTTTTCTTTATCGCTTTTGGCCCAGGGTTTATCAGCATTTTTTCTTATTGGTGGAATGTGATTTTGAGGTCGTTTGAAGTCTAGTTGTGGAAAATAACTAAAGACTTCAAAGCTCGTAGCAATTACGACGTAGCAGCAGCGTAGAGGAATGGCTACGACATGGCTACAGTGCTACGACGTGGATTTACTACGAAAACGTTTAATCATGAGATTAAAAACGTTTTCGTTGTAACGATAAAGGCTGAAGAGTTTTGATAACAAGGTGGACGGTGGAAAATAAATATTTTCCACGGATCAACCATCACCCAGGTGAACAAAGGTGAGTCGTTGTTAGAAAAACTTTCTACGTTTCAGCTGTGGTCCCAGGGACGTGGACGGCGGGTAAGAACTCACCTAGATTTTGTATTTTCTTTTCAATCATTGACTTAGTTACTGCAATGCCCATGTAATTAAACTACCTACGTGAGTATTAGGCTTGAAATTGTACGTAAGCTTGTAATTTTCTACACCTACCTATAACAAGGATCCAACTAAATTTAGTTAACTATTAACCTATTAGTTACATAAAACTACAAAGTAACCTCTATAAAGAACGACCGTGTACTAATTCTCAGTTTGTTAGCCCGATTGTAATCTACCCCTCGCGTGCAAGCTATGCACTGATGAATTGGAGTTTATCTGTAATGTAATGGGGTGGTTTCTTTGCTGCTTTGTGTTTCTTACAAAAACTTCTTCTAAGCTTAGAAACATTTTAGGTAATCATACACTTTTGGAGGCACCAGAGGTTAAAATCTGCATTAAATAAATAAATAATGCTGGAGAAATCACACAGCATTATCTAGCACCAAGCTAAGCAGAGCTTGTGTTATGGGTACTAGATAACTGATATATTTTTACTAAAGGTACATAGAAAACATCCAGAACATCCGGTACAAAAATATGCAGATCGTACAAACATTTGTCCTGAGGCGGGAATCGCACCCGCAACCTCCTACGTCGCGGGAGGATCTTCGCCCGCAGCGTTACAGAGCTCGTCAAATACAGATTCGGATAATGATGATGACTCATAGAGATTTCAGCTAGTGTCGATACAATGAACTTATAGAAATGTTCATTAGTTAGTTGACTAATTTGAAAACTCAACTTGGAAAATAAACACTCTTAATAATATTGTATATACTCGTATGTATATATCTTAAGAATATATTATACCTACTATAAATAAGGCTCTATTTCCAATTAATTTTCTTAATGTCATATTCTCCGAAACGAGCATCCTTCCATTAGCCCCGCACATGCACCAATGGGTTGGCAGGTGATCGTAGAGCACCCCGCTAACGAACACCCTCTAAGCGTGACTACATACAGTAGGTAGTGATTTTGTAACATCCAAAGCTTTTCACATCAATGAAGTAACGTTAATCGTACTAAACTTAACTTAAGTCATTGAACAGGTTTGAGTAAACTTCAATGTGTCCTGTCGGTGGAGCTAATGGCGCTTGAGTCCGAAAGAAGTCCCACAGTTTTGCGACCCCTACGTCACTTGACCTCGTGTCGCAATTGGGTAGTACATCCGGTAATGGGGGGTTGCGGGTTAAAGTAGTAAAGTGCAGCAAGTATCATGTACTAGCTGCACCAAAGCAAAGAATAATAAAAGTGTTCCTGCCCAAACCGGCGTATTATTTACCAAAAAAACATGGCGCAGCCGAACGGGACTTTAACCCGCAACCCCCCATTACCGGATGTACTACCCAATTGCGACACGAGGTCAAGTGACGTAGGGGTCGCAAAACTGTGGGACTTCTTTCGGACTCAAGCGCCGTTAGCTCCACCGACAGACATGTCTGTGCTTTAGTATTACAATTTGTTTGATTAGACTTTACTGCTTTTCTGCGTCTGGCCCCGACATCTTGTATTGGTGCCTGCATACGTTCCGTTCCTCCCTAGCCACATATTGCGTTTCGTTATAATTCGCTATATCACAGTCGAAGTTGTTTTTTTTGGGATCTTATTAGATTGCTTATCAACACAGACATCGTAGAGCTACGCCTACAATAAAGTACTAAGTACTAGGATGTCGCACCAGTCTCCTCAACTTTTGGTTCCATCTTGGGCAAAGGGTACAACAAACCAATTTCAAGTGGCATAGTCACTGCTTTGGTGTGGAACAGGAAAAGGATTAATTTTGCTTCAGCCTAAAAATTGTAAAATGGTTTTGTTATGAATCAAAAAGTATGATCAGAAAATGGGAAGTCGGCATTGCAAGAAAGTCTTCCCAATTCCAACCATAATATTCCGGTGGCTAAGCTACAATTAAAATAAAACTATGTCAAGCTTGTTTCACAACGGAAAACATGGTTGAAAATACTCTATGAATTCACGCAAGAAATATGCGGCTGAAGGCATTCCCCGGCCGCTAGCGATTACCACGATAATTCACCTAATCTATAGGTATTTGGAGTCAGGGTTGCCATCAAAATATATGGTTGTTCCTGATATTTTCTTTTTTCAAACTTTTATTTCAGACAACATTAAAAAAACTGTATTTATTTAATTGGTTCTACGGTACATATCTTATACTTAAATCTGTTAACATATTTATCGTAAAATTAATTATATTATTTTACTGTTAAGTTATAATTGCGGCGGGGGGACGTGTCAAAATTCATATACTTCTTGTATATGAATTTTGACCTTATCTTTATCAAGTATAATACTTACATCTAACTAACAGCTTGTTATCCAACGCTGGACGAATCCTCCTGAGTGTTTAATGATTCTTTTCACTGGGTGGTATGGTGGTAATGCCATTATCCCCACGCGGGGCAATCTGGGGATGAAATCAGAAATAAAAACGTTAATTTATATTTACGCTTACAAAATGACGTCATATAAAGGAAACCTATTTTTTAAACAAAAATATTATGAAATAAGCGTAGCTGGTTTCGAATCAGTTAGTTACCAAAGTGGCTGTACGTGAAATAAAGTGTTGAAAACCACATTTTAAAATCAGTAACATTTTAATTCTGCATTTCACGGGAACTTTTAATAAACCTAAGAACGGTAATGAATGTAGTTTCAGTTTTTTTTTATATTTGGTACGTAGATTGAAAAATCCGCCGTAGGTACCTACCTCTAAGTAACATTACCACAACATTACCTAATCTGTGCCTACGTCAATAACCATTTCGGTAGGTAATGTCCCTGAATAAAGTAGTTAAAAAGACTGCTGTGGCAACACTCGAAATTAAACCGGTTCGCCCCGGGCCCATCTATAGGAATCTACCCACTACTACTATAATCTACGCCCGGGGGCCGCCACTACCTCGTGAACTGTGGTTGGGGATTCAGTAGTAACTGCTATATCATCTAGGGCACGCAGCACGCAGCACGTATGTAAGCCATAGACGATCATGTCTACCCACAAGGATGCATGATGCCATATGATGCCGATGACGTAAGCCGATGATATAACGAATCAATAATTAGAGAAAACCTGATTGGGAACTTTACTGGCGTGCGCAGCGTAAGCCGATAGAAAAATAAAGGTTTGTGATATGATAATATATAATAACATTTAATAACTACCAGTGGAAAAACCCTGAAGTAAAATAAATCTATTGGTAAATATGTGATGATTGTTTTAAAAATAATTAAGATAGTTTGAAAGAAATAACAATAGTTTAATCTACATTATCTTAACATCCTTAAGTGACTTGCCATCATGCATACTTGTGGGTAGACCTGACCGTATATGGTCTGCAGGGCGGGCGGGCGGGCGGGCGGTAGGTGCGGGCGCGCGGGGCGTGGTCTGGCGGCGGAGGCGGCGCAGTGCGGAGGTATCGACTGGCGGCAGAGCGCGGTCGGCAGCGGCATGGGTGGCGGCGTCCTGCTGGCGCTGCTCGCCGCCGGCGCCGCGGATTCCAACGTGACCGACTTCTACTACGACGAGCTCGCCCCGCCGTCTCCGTCCCCCACCGAGCCCGCGCGCACGCCCCTCTTCCCCCCTGATATCTTCACGGAGGAGCAGCGGCGCTCTGGGGCGGTCATCTTCCACGTGATGGGCATGGGGTATATGTTCGTGGCGCTCGCGATCGTCTGTGATGAGTTCTTCGTGCCCGCGCTGGACGTTATCATCGAGCGGCTCGCGATCCGTGACGACGTGGCCGGCGCTACTTTCATGGCCGCCGGGGGCTCCGCGCCGGAACTGTTCACCTCCATCATCGGCGTGTTCGTCTCCTTTGACGACGTGGGAATAGGGACGATCGTGGGCTCCGCGGTCTTCAACATTCTTTTCGTGATTGGTGCCTGCGCGCTGTTCTCCCGGACGACGCTGACGCTGACCTGGTGGCCGCTATTCCGCGACTGCTCTTTCTACTCCATCAGCCTGTTGGTTCTCATCTACTGCTTCAAGGACAGCCACATATATTGGCAGGAGGCGCTCTGGTTGTTTAGCTTGTACGGAGCCTATGTCCTCTTCATGCGATGGAACCAGCAAGTGGAGCGTGCGGTCAAGAAGCTCATCTATAAGAATAAGGTGACGCGCGTCAGGAGTACTGATCAGCTGATGCCAACGGTGAGCTCGCCCGCTACTCGCTTGCATGCCTCGTGCCACACCAGATGGAACAGCAAGCATGGTTCCGATCGAAACTAAACTAGACTATATTTTAATTAAAATAAAACCCGTCTTGAATATAACTCTAAGGGCTGTTTTACCTTGCTTGCTGTAACCTAGAGCCCCGCGTGATATCGCGAGACGCACCTGTGCCGTAATCAACTCACACAAACAACGTAGGTACGTAGTTTACGCGCGGCTGAGGTGTGGCGCTACGACAAACTTGGCACGGATTTGGTGTAGGCTGCTTACCTAATTCAGAGTTTTTGGAATACCTATTGTTAGATAATTCAACATAACTTGAACTATTCTCGTTTACCTGACAACTAAAACTACTAATGAAGACACCTTGTTTCATTTATAATTTTACTACTGACATGCTATAAGTCCAGAAATCCTGATATTAATGGTACGCTGCTACGCCAAAACTCTGCCAAACCAATAAAAATAAAATAGCCTACAATATTGTCCCCTGTCCAAAATCCCTAATAATCCCTAATGCCCTCGTGAAATCATAATTTCATAATGCATCAATAGATAAACGATCAGCAATCATGTAGACCTTCATTCATTATTCAAAAGCCATAGACAATAGAGTTTGTGTTCCGTTCTCGGATAAATCGAATTGAAATTCGAATTCTCTCGGTTTCTGCAGGTTTATTTCCTTAAGCGTTATAATAGGAACCGAATTCGAATATCAATTTTCATTTGTAGATACATTTAAGGACGGTTAAAGTAACATGATAGGATTCGAGTATTAGCAATTACTTTCTCTTGTTCGTAAAACGTTTATCTTCACGGTTATACCAAATTAAACCTACAAAACTTCATTCAGTTTAATTATCTCGTTAGAGACGAAATACGAGGAATCTTAAGCACTTCAGGAAAACCAATAGGTACGATAAAATTAGCCGTAAGAACAAAAAAATAGGGCTTAATTTAGAAAAGGTTTAACGATTACTCACGGAACCCGTTACTCGAGAAAGAAAACTTAATTACCGAGTACTCTTCGGTAAATGGTCATTTTAGGAGAATGTTGACTAAAGTTAGGGAAAAGTCCAGTAATAAAATGGGTGCACATTTAAGGATTTCACAAAAAAAAATTGGTGATGATTTTCGCTTTTGTCAAATAGAATAGAATAGAAATACATTTATTTATAACAACCTTATACAGTAAAACAAGACACTTATAAAAAGGTATATATATATATATATAATTGTTATAGAAAATCAGTAATAGTCAATCATAAAAACTGTTATTTCCAGATTATTTCGTCTTTCGTCATTGAAGTAGGTATCGTTGATAAGAAACTCACTTAATTTGTCTCGTAAAACTATAAAATGAAAAACCCGAAATCTTAAGAAATTTAAAGTTATCGATCAGGTTTAGAAAAAATCAAAGTGGGTTTATATTTGTTGTAAACAATATTAAATTGTTTTTAATTTTTTATATTTGTATTCATAAACATGTTATATAGATAATTAATATATAGTAAAACGATATAATGTATTAAAAATCTTTATTGACAAAGAAAATAACAATCAAATCAAATACGATATAAACAAATTAAACTAGTATTTCCAATTGAAACAATTGAGGTAACTACAGACTGTTGAAAACAATCTACAGATCGCTCAACTGGTCCATATCAAATATAGAGCTGGTGAGTATCTGGCGCAGCGCATTAGCATTGCCATACAGCGAGGCAATGCAGCCAGCGTCTTGCGGACGCTTCCGACTGGTATTGATATGGACCAGTTGAGCTAATGTAATAAGTATTAATTATCTTCCACTTTATTTTCTTGTGCAAAAGTCAATATGGGGCTGATGAAACTCTTCTAAGTTTCAACATTCAAACTCCTCTAAGTTTCAACATTGGACTCACGGGTTGCTATTGCTATCAATAGCAACCCGTTATTAACGTAACGAATAACGGTGCGTGACACAGTTACGTGTACGTTTGATTTGATTTTAACGATACCGTGAGTATCGTACATACATACATACATAAATAAATAAAATTTCGGTAATAATGTTTCCTAAATTGTGTCACAGGGGTTTTTTCGTGTCATGCAATGGTTAGGTATCGCATTCTGTAAACTTTCATTATGAATGTAAGCGGGTTAACTACGGACCTAGTGTGTTGGAAGAACACATAAAACGTTGGTGTTCTTCCAACTCACAAGGTTCGTAGTTAACGAGGGACTTCATCTGGGTAAGATCTTCAATAAATTTTTCCGCGTTTTAAAATCAAAGCTAAATCTGAATCGGTTCATAATCGTTTTCAGATATACAATGCCACAGACACACAAACACACACTTCAAACACCTCTTTTTGTCGAAATTTAAATACCAGAAAGTAGTCTATTATGTAGGTAATATTTTCATCTCTAACTTAAATTTCTTCATCAGGTTAGGTATGATTATATGATTACCGAAGTTACAACATTTATCTAATCATCATCATCATATCAGCCCATACACGTCCACTGATGGACATAGGCCCATACGACGCCACAAATAGCGGTCCTGGGGGCCTACTCGGAAAGGGAAAATCGAAGTTTCTTTTTCGTGTTCGTGCAAAACCAACTCTTATGTCCATCGCATAAGATTAGCGTTTGCACGAAACAGAATCAGAATCTGCGATTTCGTTTTTAAGAGTACGGGCCCTGAGCCGTCTCCTTCCATCGACTCCCTGCGACCGCACCGTCCTTATTTAGCGAATGATAATCATTAAATAAAATAATGCAAAATATGTACTTCATAAAACGTAAACGCTATTCCAAAAGCTACGAGCATTTCTACACAATGCTACGAAAATCGCTACGACGTGTTACGACAATCGCTACGACGTAATGGCACTACGAAGCTACGAATTATAGCTACGACGTAAAACCATGCGCAGACTGAGTCCTTAGTATGACTCGTGCACAGTTTACGAAAACTATTTATTTAGCGTGTGTAACGCGTGTGGTGTAACATTTAGCATTCATTTAGCTTCTGTTAGAGAGGTATTTTTCGTATTATGATAGTTTTATACGAACATTACTTCTTTATTTCGAGACTTTTGCGACTATTCGACATTCACAATTCGACTAATTCGATTGTAGTTTTCGAATAATTTTGAGTGATTCGTTGCAGTATTTCGGTACTAAACGAAAACCTTTCATATAATTTGAGTGATTCGTTGCAGTTTAACAGTAAAGTTTTGACAATTCGGTACTAAACGAAAACCTTTTTCGTTTTGGTATCGAGCAGACCCATACTAGCTCTAATAACATAAAAAATATAAGGACAATTTAGTATTACATAGACACTCTAGTTTATGTTGACAGTAAAAACTTGGTTCCTTTATGAGTAGTTATGGCATCATCATCTGCCCAGATGAAAGACTGAAAAGACTGAAAGACACTACAATAAAATGAAATATGGCAAAAATCCCCTCTACATGGGAGACCATCCACTCGATGGACCATCGACAACGTAGCGGTCGAAGGGAGTCGATGGATGTAGGCGGCTCAGGACCGCTATTTATGGCGTCGTATGGGGGAGGCCTATGTCCAGCAGTGGACGTGTATGGGCTGATATGATGATGAACCAATATAACGCTATATGTATTCGTTTATTATGGACACTCCAATCCATACTATATTTCACAAAAAGCTTTGAAATAAACTGAGTCATGACCAGTAGTTAGTACGCTGTTATCAGTTAATCAGCGTAGTACCCTGTAGTACCTACAACCGGCTGTAATTGTGTTCACGAAACAAATGAGAGAATATTGCACTTCGGCCAACTAATAATATAAATGTTTAAGTTTGTATGGATGGGTGTATGGATATTCGTTACTCTTTCACGCAAAAACTACTGAACCGATTAAGCTGAAATTTGGTATGGGTATAGTCTGGGACCTGGAATAACATATAGGCTACTGTTAATGTTAAAACGGGGGCGAAGGCGCGGGCAGCAGCTAGTTAGATCTATTTTTAGATTTTTATTTCGCTCACATGTAAATGTATACAGCTTAGGTCTTAATGTTATGTAGCTT
This sequence comes from Eupithecia insigniata, assembly GCA_947859395.1. Classification (NCBI taxonomy): domain Eukaryota; kingdom Metazoa; phylum Arthropoda; class Insecta; order Lepidoptera; family Geometridae; genus Eupithecia; species Eupithecia insigniata. The sequence goes on along the minus strand of OX402009.1, from coordinate 3,446,296 downwards.
AGGTCAATACTACATGTACCCTGTAGGGCACTGCAAAAGAATATGTATATATAAAATTTGCAACCCGCCCTAGCTTCCCGTGCGAAGCTGGGGCGGGTTGCAAATTTTATATATAGTAGATAGTAGAGGAATATCCGATTTAAGCTCCCAGGCGGCTTGACTTTTTCCGACACTTCCAATAATTCTCGTTATATTTCAACCAATTTACACAAAACCTTGACAAATTACATACTTTACCTTCATCATGAATTGGTATTGCTATCAATTGGTGAAAACCGCATGAACATCTGTTCAGTAGTTTTTGCGTTTATCGCGAATAGACAGACAGACAGACGCGGTGGACGACTTTGTTTTATAATATGTAGTGATGACAGAAGATAATACAAATGTATATATACATACATATATGTATCTAATCCAGCTTCCAAAAACTCGACCTAAATATTTAATAATATGGCGTGTTTTAAAAAACGATAAACCGACTTCAAATTCCCTTACTTTTGCACTATACAATAACGAGTATTTTCAAAATCTATACAATACTGAGAATTTTCAAAACGGGTCTTTAATAGGCGGAGATATCGCATAACATACATACAAAAAAAAACATACAGACGAATTGATAACCTCCTTTTGAAGTCGGTTAAAAACGACTTAGCGCGTTTATTTAACTACGCTTAGCTATCTTATAAATACCTTGGTATCAGTGTGTCCCTCCCTTTATACCCCCGGTACCACCCTGGCTATTAAAATGATGCATTGTACGGCAGCCAACTGAAATTGCTTCGGATTCCGGAATTATACTCGCGTTCCACTTTGATATGTTTCTGGGTAATGCCACCTCTATTTCGTAGTTTTGATTGGAAAGAAAAGTTTTCTAATTTTTTAAACAAAATAAACTCGCTCTGTTTATTTTAAAACTAGTTTCGGTGCGTAACTTTGCACGTGTTAAAATTTGGAGAGTTCCCTATTGCTATCATATAACTGCGAAGTAGCTGAGATAATTCTTAAGATTCCTACGTAAATACATTGAAGAAAATACTACTGTAGTTATCAGTCAATCATTGATCACTAATTTGCTGGCTGGATATGACAAGAAGCTTCTGAAAACTAAGCAGAACAAACATCTTCCATCCTAGAATTTAAGAGTAGGTACGGGGTTCTCCTACAGGGGGTAACCTATGTATGAAATAATGAAACACTGTAAAACATTAAAGTACCTTGGCTATATTGTATACAAAAGCACATCATCACTCAAAAACATAGAACATAATTAGTCCTAGTAGTAATAATTACCTTTATTAATTTACACTATACAAAAACAAATACAAATGAAGGTACTTGTAAAATTACTTTGCAGCTTTGAAGCCAAATCACATAAAACCAAAAAAAATACAAAATGTTATTATGAACAAATTAGAAGGTAACAATTACATACCTCAGTTTAACAATAAGTACAGATATTATTTAGTTTCCACTCGGAAGCTAAACTACAAGCAATATTGCCTATGTATTTGTAGGTAAGTACACGGAAAGACACATGTAAAGGAGTATATAATAACAATGGTTTACTTAACTTTGTCACCGAAGCTGCACTACACAAACTGATCCTCTTTTAGATAATCTTTTTCTTTTATGTTGCTCCTCAGAGCCCATACAAAATTCTTCTTATCACAATATGGTGTTGTTTGTTGAATCACCAGAGCCAATCCGAATCAAGTCGTATTTATATTTTAAATCTAACTCTTTTAGAAACAAATAACATGGTAAACCTATGTTGAAATTTATTCTAAGACTCTTGTGATTCATCAAATTCGCTATATTATATCCCTGAGGTTAATATTGTCATATTTAGGAGCCAGCTGATGAACAACATAATTTCTAATATGCCAAACTGATGATTTCTAATATGCCAAACTAAAGAAATGATATCTTAACAAATCTTTTCTTAAATTCAACTAATGGTTTATGAATACTATCTGCTTCATATATTGTTACATAATTAATTAGTTAGTTGCTAAACAATCACAAAATCAGTCAATTATCATCATATTTACAATTCAACTGATGTAATCGTACACAAAACTTATATCTAAAGAAATTATAACTTTGCAAAACATCTCTTAAATTCAATTAATGATTTATGAACATTGTCTGCTATATAATATTGATACAGATTTAATTAGTTAGTTGCTAAACCATACACAAAATAGGGTAGCTTTACATACGTATTTAAAGCGACACCTTGTTCAGATACTATTTTGATACAGTGTTTGCATCGCTTAACCACCTATCCGTAATCCGTACCTACACAAACAGTTCAACCCGATTTCACTAGGTGGCAGTGGATTTAAATGTTTCGATTGATAAATTCTTCGATTTATTCATTGAAATCCGTTACACGCGTTGTTTCTTTGTAAATGTTAGAGATTATTACATCCCATTAGAACTGATTACTGGAATCCATCCATCCAAACTTTCACATTTATATTATTAGTTTGATATTTTCAACCTATTGGACCTCTGAACTATATGAATCTCACACAAGCTGAAGACTTTTTGGATCTTTCGTTAAGCTTGCGATTATTTCGTATGTCGACAAATAAATAAAATAAAATTAATAGCCACGTGTCATTCTTTCACTATCTCAGTCCTGCTTATATTTTTTTCGTAAATATATAACTAATTAAAAAGGTTTTTGTTATTATAGTGCGTAAGCCTCACGCTGAGGGTAGTTTCTAAGAAATTTTAAATAAGATCCAACTTTTTTTTTGTCATATCTAATTAAATAATATTTTAGAAAGAATTCTTTTAAACTTTTGCATTTATAAATTAGTATGATGAATTCAAAGAAGGAAACTTACCTACTATTTTCAAATTTAAAAAAGTTACCTCTACCCGTACTCCAGGTGGTAGTTTGTGCTTCTACAATATGCTAATACAGCCACATAAGCGCAATACGACCCGAAAAATGCAGAAATGGCCTGAATTTTGCATGAGAACTGCAACTGAGGTCCCAGGCGTACTCTAATATGGCACTTTGTGGTAGCTCGGAGGATTTCGTGCGACTATTATATGTACTAGAGTTCCTTTTTTGGCAACTATACCTCATCCATACGAAGTATAGTTTGTGGATCAAATCAAAAAATCAAAATAGTTTATTTTGTGCCAATACACGCCCACTGGACATTGACCTATCTCATACAAATTCCACAAATAGCGTTCCTGACCCGCCTTCATCCATCGACTCCGCGCGACCTTAACAATTTCGCCGGTTCATCGGTTGCATACTATGCATAGTCTCCCAATAATTCGTTTCGTTTCGCATGCATTGCGGTCACAACCCGAGAACCGTTACTCCTCAGCGGTTTTGAATTATTTGAGCTATATGCGACATCAGCTTACTAATTCTGAGAGCTATATCGGTGAACTTTTTGATGATTGATTGATTTGAATCAAGGAAATCAATCTATCAGGGATCACATGACCTGAAAATGCAGTTGTTGGTATGTTTTACTCTAAAAAGCATGAGAATTGCAAATGTTGTCCCCGGCGGGATTTAATGTGAGCCGCGGGCGCTTTGTGGTGGGTCGGAGGATTTACCGAGGCTAGTTTCATTTTAAAGTTAATTTTGTCTGGCTGAAGGTACGTGCTACAGTTTAGAATGAACGAGGTATAGTTTATGTTTATTTATTTATACCTGACAAAGTTGTGCGAGGTGTATTTAACTTATAGCATAGACGATTTATAAAGTTAGCTTGATACAAACCAGCAGCGTTATTATGACCGCAAAAATTAATTGTTTTTAGCATGTAGATGTAATTGAACAGGTCTTCGGACTTTAAGCCGATTAAGTACGGATAAGTATGCTCGACTGACTCCTAGCCAGGGGTTATTCCGAACGTCTCACGTGAGACGTTGCCTAGTCGCAACGTCTCACGAAAAGTCAGAGTATTTTATTATTACAATCTACAACATCTATTGATCATGTTTTTCAATAATGGCCATACAACAATAGGTCAGTTGACCTACCTCTAGATTGTTTTCAAAAGTCTGCAGTTAGCTCAATTATTTCAATTCTAAATTCATGTTTTATAAAATACTTATAAAATAAATAGGATTTACTTCCAGCCTGATGCCACTTAAATCATCTATCGTAAATGCAAAAAAAAATGATAATTATGAGGTATATACTAATCTTCTTTGTATCATGTCAGCGGAAACTTGTAATTAAACCATCAGCAAATATGCATTGGTCTGTCCAGGCATGTTCTTATATTTTTACCTGTATTTTCTAAAACTAGTTGTTAGTTTTCCCAAAATTTTATAAATAAACTAGCTGACCCGCCAAACGTTGTTTTGCCGTCAACCCTTATCACTTAGGGGTATGGAAAATAGATAGTAGCCGATTCTCAGACCTACTGAATACGCATATACAATTTAGTAAAAATCGGTAAAGCCGTTTCGGAGGAGTACCGTAACTAACATTGTGACATGGAAATTTTATATATTAGATAAACTATTAAATGTGACATGTTTGTCTGAGTTACACAATGTTAGTGTGAATCATCACACTAACATTGTTAATGCGTAAGTTTGGCTGGAAGGTTAAATGTTTGTTACTTCTACACGCCAAAATTACTGAACATATTGGGCTAAAATTGCTCAGATATCGTTTTAGACCTCGGAAATGTATGTATAAGGGTTCTTTTTATCCCATAAATCGGTTCCCATGGGATATTAATAAAATGTTATAGTGTCCATAGAGACAACGTGTGTGACGCCCAGCAGAAACAAGAAAATTAAAATTTGCGGTACCTAAGTAAAGTCTTCATCTTTAACTCCAAAAAACTCAAAAACTCTAGGTACCTACATAACATTGCTATTAATTTTGAGTTTACTATTAATTTATTAATAGTTAACTTATTATTTTTGGAGGTACTAAACTGAAATATGAATAATTTTATTACCCACTTATTTCCCGCTAGCCAGTTCCCGCTGACCGCATCAAAAACATGCAACCGCTGCAGCTCGCTAATTACCACTTTGTCCAGTGAAGCCTCGTTTTATTTCCAAGTAATAAATTCCAGATGGTAACTACCACTGAAATTATGGTCTGAATTCTGCCTTCAAATTGTATTTTTCTTTATCTTCCGCTTATCCACTTTCGAGTTGCAATCTGCAAATAAAATAGTTTTCTGGATTTTTCACAAGCAATAAGGATTTCACACTAATATTATAACGTGAAAGTTTGGACGGATGGATTTGTTACTTCTTCACGTCACAACTGGTCAGATAGAATATACTTTATTGGACAAAAGCTGAATAGTTCCTATATTTCCGACGCCTTTAAAACATTTTTTTATTCTTTTTCGTATCTTTGTTCTATTCAAATATCCAGTGCTGCCACCTTGTTTCATTTCTATTTACATATCTACTCTGTCTTGCGCTGGATCTGAGATCGTGTCTGTCCACTCTACATGGTTCTGACTGAAAACCAGCGCTCTTTGACGAATTCCCTAGGTTTTTGCGTTAGAGCACCAAGCTGAGTCAGGACCTGTTAGACCTTCACAATACTACTTGCTGAGTGGGCTACGTAGTACCAACCCAATGCTTACTAGTCTTAGTACCTACCGACTTATTGTTCATCTGTGTATTGTCTATGTGTTATCTAGCAGGTTCTAAGTAGTCTTTTATTTCTTTGTTTAACTGTGTGTTGTGTCTAATAAATTATTTTCTTTCTTTCTCTTCTTTCTTTCTTTTAAGTCGATTCCTGCCACGTCGAGTCTCATTTCGTCGACGTATTTCTAAGGCGAGTGTTGGAACAACGCATTTTACCAGGTCGAGTTATTGTTACGTTACAGGTCGGCGAGTCAACTACGCGATTATTCTAGCTATATTTTCACAGTAGGAAACAAAGCTCTTTACGGAAATCTACTTAAAAAAATACTATTAATTGATTATGGCAATGAAAATTGTACATAGGCGAACATAATGCTAGATAGCAGTCTCTATCTGCAAACTGAACGCGCCTTCCTCCATGGTAAAATGCGTAGGTGTGTACTTTGCGTTGTGCGTCGAACATACAAAAAAAAAAATCGCGCGAAATCTCTGGAATGACTTTATGTTTGCTACAAATTAAACTGAAAGTGAACGTTGCTTATTTCATTGAAAACGTCATCAAGCGAAATTAAGTTACTAAAAATGCAAATGGAACAGAAAGGGCAAAGAAATTATTTAATATGATCCTATCTGTTACGGTCAAAATCACGTGAAATATATTTAATAAATTACGAAAGATTCGTGTAGTAGAAAAATGAAAATTATATGCAATATTTTACTCAAGGTAAGTTTTGATTGTTTCATTTTGTCGCAATCGAAGTGAAATGTAGAGTTTTTTATACGGGCTGGAACCATCCTATATTATTATATCATATACTTATAGCTCGGTCTTGTTATCCTTCCTCGCTACGCTCGGGAGTATAACAACCTCGTAAATAATGGGGTTGCTGTTCCCTTGTAAAAATCAACTATTAACCCCCCCGACGTAAACAAAGGGGTGTATTGTGTCAATCAATCAATCGGCACCGTATTATTTCCAAGTGGATGAACCAATTTTGTATTTCGTATGTGATTTCTTTTTAACATGGCTTGGGTGTTAAATTCGGCGGATGAAAGTTTAACTCTTTGACGACCGATGTGGCGCGAGAGGCGAAGATCCGCCTACGACGCAGGAGGTTGGATTCCCACCTTGGGATAAAAGTTTGTACGATCTGCAAATATTTGTTCCGCGTGTTCTGGGTATTTCAATGTATAATAAAAAAATACATATTTATGTATGTCAGTCATCTAGTACCCATAACACAAGCTCTGTTTAGCTTGGGGTTACGAAAATGCTGTTTTGCTGTTTCAAAATTAATCTATCAAATATTTTCGAATTTATGTAGTTTTCGAATTCAATTTCGAGCGATTTCAATAACGAGAACAACGGCTTGTGATAACGTAAAAATATTGCAGACACTGGTCGTCCAGAATCTAGAATAAAGGCCAAGTTTTATTTATTGAATTCATTGCATCTGTTTCAAGGCACTTTGGCAGCTAGCCAAACAGTTGCTAAAGCCCATGGGCCAACAGTGACCATAAAAAGAGGTTTTTGTGAGCTCTTCCTTCCACTCTCGTTAATAAGAAATATTTGTTATTCTGCTAATTAGAATCATGTTGGTAGGAACCACATTATTTTACAAAGAGATTGTTTTTGCATTATTGAAATTCTTTTTTATATTTTGTTCACTCATTAGATCCCTGGTTTACAACCAGTTTATGTAAAGCATATTCTTGGAACCTCATTGAAAGACTTCTGAACTTCTTTTTTCTTCGAATATAATAATAAAATTATTAAAATGATCTTTTCACGAACCGCTGGAAAATACCTAGAGATATTGGAATAAAAAATTAAGGTCAAAGCTGATTATTCATTTCTATAAAGACGTTAGATAAGATTTTTATTTGCGTTGGGGTTAAATTTTTGCTAGGGCGTTATCATCATCATCATCAGCCCATACACGTCCACTGCTGGACATAGGCCTCTCCCGTACGACGCCACAAATAGCGGTCCTGAGCCGCCTCCATCCATCGACTCCCCGCGACCTCTACGATGTCGTCGGTCCATCGAGTGGATGGTCTCCCATGTAGGGGGGGATTTGCCATGATCACCACGCTTGGCAGGCGGATTGGTGATCGCAGTGTTGGTGTTTAAACTCAGAAGGAAGCTGCTGCCCTTCCTGTGGTAGGTTCCCTTAGTCGGCTCTTACGACATCCACGGGTTGAGTTGGAGGGGTCGATATTCGTACGCCGCGGCCCCACGGCCCGGCTAGGGCGTTATACATATCTTCAAATTTTGGTTAGTTTAACAAACTCATATCAACTAACAATTGATATTCGTAATCAGGGATTAGTACCGGTACCAAAAGTACCGATACCATAGCGTTAAGTATCGGTATTTTCTATTTAGGTACCTGAGTATCGATATTTTTAAAGTATCGGTATTTGAATCCAGGTATCGATACTAATAGCGGTTCTTGTGACGACGTTGCCAGCTCGCATGAAGGTACACCACCGGCACCGCTCTGCAGCGCGGGTGGTACCGATACTTTACGTAGTATCGATATTTTAGAGTAAAAGTACCGGTAAAAGTACCGGTACTCATGAAAAATATCGATACTTTGGAATCAGTACTGATGTTAGTATCGATATAAATTATATCGATACTTAAAAAGTATCGATACTGCGTCGAGGTCAGTGGAACCAGTACTTGAAGGTATTCAAAGCCCTGTTCGTAATAGGTCAGCCCTACGTTGAAGATTCTAATCTTAATATCTACGCTAGGTCAGGAACCATAACTTCTGAACCATTGGTCCAGAAAAATCTAGATAAACTTCTAGTCTTAACGAGCTGGCTGGCTCAGTATAAAGCCCGATTTACACAATCATAGTTGGTAACCAAGGTTGAACTGGGGACTAAGGCTGTGTGGCCACCGGATCGGAATCAAAGCATACGCAGCGTAAGGATTTGAGTAAAGGTTCTCAAGTGACAACCACGATGCAATGCGAAACGGAGTGTGGGAAGACTTCCCACTCGATGGACCGACGACATTGTAGCGGTCGCAGGGAGTCGACGAATAGAGGCGGTTGAGGACCGCTATTCGTGGCGTCGTTTGGGGGAGGCCTATGTTCAGCCGTGGACGATTTCTTGATACCGATGCCATGCATTTTGTAACTACGGACGCCGTGTAACGTACGCTCTGATTCCGATCCGGTGGACGCACAGTAGAAATTTCAACTTTAATGAAGGGCAACTTTAATGAAGGCCCAGTGCCCACTTTAGGCCTCCAACCTCTACGCAGCATACGGATTTATGGCATATTATCTGCCGATACTGATCCCAGGGATTTTGTAAATACCGACGCCCCGTAGCGCACGCTCCGATTCCGATCCGGTGGACGCACAGCTTAACTTTTATGAGAGAAACTAAATCAAGTTCGTAAGGATTTTTTTACTTGAAAAAAAAAACGCTAAGAGAGAGTTCAGTTTGCCTGTTTGATGACCTGGTCATTTATGAGTAAGAAAATGAAATAGAGATAGCTAAAATAATTCATTTTTTGTGAATGGAAAAACCCTACCTGTCTATCATTTTCCTAAGCGTTAGGTGATGATGAGGGCACTTGCACAATTTCTTCCTTTTTGAGAATCTGTCTTTATGAGAACAAACTGTTTTAGATACCACTGTACTCGTTAAAACACAGCTTTATATTTTACTTTTGGGGCAGCATACGGCGCCTTCAGTTCACGCGTCACTGAGTTTTCTGCTAGAGTCACTTGAGTATTAAAAGGGACCATTTTCACTGCCTTACACCATAAACTTCTTCGATTTGTTAGCAGATCGTCCAAAAAGTGATTCGTCCTAATCGTGTTTCGTCCAATAAACGGTTCGTCAGGAATCTATACGCAGGTCGTCCAAATAGCAATTCATCCATGCAGTTTGACGACAACATGATTTTCTGTTACACAGTTCGTCCAATTCTTACTAAGAACGTTACTTTAGAATAGTTGTATCATAACTAAATTCACCAAATTTATTAAAAAAACGTTAAATACACGATTTACTTTTTATACAATTCAAAACACATTGACTATCACGACAAATCAACTTACAAACAAAAAAAAGATGATTTTATAAATTATGTTAGGTACGTAACTAGAGAATTATATTACTGATTTTTTTAAAAAGAATCAAACTTGGAATTTCGAGAGCCTAGATAGGATCGATGACGTTAGCATAACATTTTTTGGAAAAATACAATTTTTGTGAAGTGTAGAGGTTCTAGGCTTGGCACCTATCTCGGCACCATTCTAGTTGGCAGGGCGCCAGAGGAGGCGGTCAGGCAAGTTTGACAGCTATTTAATATCATTCGACAGCGGTTGATGCATTGAACAAGTTACAATTTTACCTAAATAACGGGATATTTACATGATTTGAGTTTTGAGCTTCCCGATATTTAGGAACCGTTTAGAGCGGCGCGCCCACGGCGACTTTTTGTAGCGATGCTGTCGTGCGTTTTCTGGGCGCGCCAGCATCGCGACGACTGCATCGATCACAGAAATCTAAGGTTAGGCTTATTATTTAGATTCCTACGGTATCGATGCAAACGCGCGACAGTCTCAGACGACATTGGGAGAGCGAGGATTGAAGAGAGGTTTTTGCGCGTTCACAGGCAGTTCACTGTATCGATGCTGAATCGCGACAGTATCGATGCCCTCGCACGTCAGCATCGCTACAAAAAGTCGTGGGCGACCGCTCTTAGTGGTAAATTTGTAGCAAAATACAAAGAATTATAGTACATAAGTACCTACATATGTCTGCGAATAAAAATAAAAAGCAGGGGCTTTAGTTATTCCGTGATCATGGCGCATGAAACTGTGCCGAAATATTGGAAAGCTCAGTAGATAAATCATGGCTTATATCCCCTTACAAAAGAATTAAGAGATGGGTTATGGTTATTTTAAAAAAAAGTTCTTTTCTTATACCCCTACTAAACATTTTTGGTAAAGCATTATAGTGTTTGAGAATAGCGACAAACGAAACTACAAAACAAGTGTGCTGCGATCAAATTTTACGCGAAAAGTGGTTGCACTTCAACATAGTCTGAGTTTCTACCTTCTCTAATTTTTTTGTCTTCATAAACATAAAGATTATCTTCACTTCAGGGTTTAATACATTTGCCGATAACATTTCTAATGAATTTAATTTCCCTCGGAAATAACAAATCGCTTTTGATGAAAAGTTTTTCTAGGCCTTAATTAATTAATATGCATTGGTGTAAAAACGGCCTAAGCGTTGGGTTGGCAAGCTGCCATTGGTCATTTATCTCAGGGCCTGGCTGCGTTTGACAGCCATTAAAAATAATTCGGGGAAAATAACTTATCAGTATTATTTTATTTATTTCGTCAACCTTTAGTTATAAACCGCGTACTTAAATAATGGGATTGAGAATGACGTTATCTGTCATAATGTCCTGCTCAGATCAAATCGACGGTGAATAACATCATCTCAGTTCCAATCCGATCGAGATGACGCCATTGGCAGTCCCATTCTTTAAGTACGCAGATGACATCACAGCATTTACGGCAAAAAAAATAATTTAAGATTTTGACGTCTTGCAGGCTTGTAGTTTCCTATAGTAAAAAAGAAAGTTTCTATATATACATAATTCGTTTTCAGATATTTCACCCTGGAGGTGGTCTATTTTTGTACCTACTATGAGAGAGATTGAGAATGAGATAACGGATCCGTACATACTGCTAATAGTATATGATGTACTTTTTCGACAAGTAAAAAAAAAATAAAAAAATTAAAATTAAAATTAAAATTAAAATTAAAATTAAAATTAAAATTAAAATTAAAATTAAAATTAAAATTAAAATTAAAATTAAAATTAAAATTAAAATTAAAATTAAAATTAAAATTAAAATTAAAATTAAAATTAAAATTAAAATTAAAATTAAAATTAAAATTAAAACTGTTTATTGCATAAAAAGTACTTGACACTTATTTAGGGCTCTCATTACCAATATAAGCTATTCTTAAAATAACTTGTAGTTTGGTAGTGAGTGCTTCCCTTTACAGTAATTCATCATCATCATCATCATCATCAGCCCATACACGTCCACTGCTGGACATAGGCCTCCCCCGTACGTTACCGTAATTACTAATAGTTATTGTACAAGTCGTGATTGTTCGTCATAAATAATAATAGTAGATTGTTTTACTTAAGGGACTAAACCATCCCATTATATACGAGGTTGTTATACGACGAGGATGACAAGACCGAGTTATAATGGGTGGTTTTGGCCCTTTACTCGGGACACTCTACTTTTCACTTCGACTGCGAGAAAATAAAACAATTCAAAATTAGACAATTTTCAGAAGTTTTATTAATAATTAAATGTGCAGTTAGAGCAATTTTGAATGTTTAGTGATATGTTTTTCCCGGGCAATTTTATTTCGGTTCTCTGTGATTGGGATGTGATAATATTTTAAGTTGATTGTTGTGGAGTAAAAGTTGGAGAGACTCGACTCATGCTTGAGTTTCCTGCATTATTAAGATCTGAGTGCGGCTTCAGCTGAGTTGACATATTCATCCAATCCCGCGATGTAGATGCTTGGGGTTCTGTAATGTTTGGTAGAATATTGATTCCTTCCGTAATCCGCTGCGTGACGTGATACTTGTTTTGTATAGAGTCCTCTATATAACCTTCAGCCACTTGATCGGACCTTCATCCACCGTGCCGTTTTAATGTCGTTATATTCGCACCAGAGTCCTTCAACAGAGTCGCGGATGTTCTGCGGAAACAATGGCCCGTGTAGAGTTCCGGATTTGGTAAATTTAGATAAGTGGCAATATCTTTAGGTATGTTACCAAATTTATTTTTGCCTATGACTTGCCTTGTGCATTTACCATTTTGATAATTTAGAAAAAATCTTCTCGTTGAAACATTAGTGGGACGTAACTCCTGATAGGCTTTAACTATATTAAGGTATTCTCCACTGATGACAAATTTACGCTCTTTGTTTGTTTTCGTGTTCGGCAGACTCACAGCTTGTAGGTTTGTATCCGTTTCTACGTCTTCTAGCGTTATATTGGCAAGCTCTATTCCCCTGCATGCACCGCTGATTCCATAAATTAAAGCAACCTGTTGAACAAAAATATAAGTGTGTTAATAATCGTAATAACCTAGGTACATAATTTAGGTATGTAGGTAGGTATCTATTTATTTCGTTTGAGTAGAGTACATAAGTAGGTTACCTTTGTTGCCAAGTATTGTTTATTTGGAGCGTTATTTAAAAATGTTTTGATTTCTTGTGTCGTCAAGACTTTAGATTTTTTTTGCCTTGTATCCAGTGGAAAATTTCTTCAGTAAAGCCGTTAAATTTACATATTTTTTAATATCTACGTCGTGTTTCGTTTGTAAGGTCATTCTTAACATTGAATATGTGCTCCAAAGAGTCGACGATTTGAATTTTTTCGATAATTCATCAAAATAAGTGAGAAAAACCCCTTCTGTAAAAGAATCCATACGTTTCTCACCTCTCCATTTCATAAAATTTTCGTAACTCTTTAAATATATTCCACGTGATTTTGTCGGCAACAGATTCATAATTATTTCTTTGCCCTTTTCTTCCATTTGCATATTAGCATCTTCACTATCACTTGATGACATTTTTCACGTTCACAATTTGGAAGTAAAAGTCAGGAAGTTAAACGTAAAAGTTTGTGATTTGTAATGAAGAAAATTCTAGAGATTTAGCGCCAATACCATCTTTTTTTTTAAATCTCTATTTAACCCGCAACGAAACAGTTCGCATTCTACCGTGAAGGAAAGAATCAACCTTCACAAAAGATCACCAAGACGGTTTTATTTAAAAAAAAAAAGATTGACGGAGCACCAAGTAGTCGAGTTTTTATGTAAGAGAACGAATGCTTTGTATGGGCTGATGATTTTAGACAAAAATTAAAAAGAAAAAATACTTTTTAGCCCGAGGTATTAAACTCGAGTTTTAGGCCCGCTAAGCTACACTATTATGATACACTTTTTGAGCAAGAGAAGTGAAAAGATTAATAGATATAGCATTCATTATTTAACATAATAATATAGAGTAATTATGAAAGACAGTAGAGTCTTTAGTTTCAAATTGAATTAGCGCAAAATAGACTTCAGATTTAAATAGACAATTAACAAGATTTTACATCGATTTAAAACCATAAAAAACTAAATAAAAGCCCTCTCTACTGCTTTATGTTCCACGTCATGACACTCCGAGAACATTGTGCGATAACTATATATTTTTTTATCTGAATTTTTATTCCAGTTCATAATTTACGGACGATGGCATAGTGCGGGCATTTTAAGAACGAAAATGCCACACAAGATTTTGTACAAAGCTGTCATTTACCGGTCTTGCAAACTACTATTTTACGTCCATCGGCCCAATTAGCTACAATGAACAGCGTCCCAACTCATGTTTTACTTTGAAACTAGTTTTCAAATCCGAGACACTGCAGTAACGTGCCCCATTTCCAAGAACATTTAGTGCTATTCTTCTATCTAGGGCTGCAGCATACTAGGGTTGGCACTTGGCAGCGGGCCAGCGATTTATCTCCGGGTCGACTGCGTTTGACAGGCGGTTAAATAACATTGAACGTAGATGCTATCAGCCGTTAATATCGATAATGTTTGCAGGCAGTTGTTACTCTGTATGTTATGTAGGCGTGGAAAAATGTTCGTTAGAGGTTTGGGACAGCCCTTGGGGAAGTAATTTGTGTTTTGTTTTGTAAATTCCGCGCTGGACTTTTGCTTTAGAGCTAGGTTTAGACGAAGCCAGCGCTGGCTGCCAGTTTCAATGGCAGCCAGTTTCAATGGCAGCCAGCGCTGGATTACTAATAAAAAAAATAGAAAATAAATAAATAATAGTAAATAGTTTTTCAAGACAAGAAAAACTGTTTCATCATCAGCCCATACACGTCAACTGCTGGACATAGGCCTCCCCCGTACGACGCCACAAATAGCGGTCCTGAGCCGCCTCCATCCATCGACTCCCTGCTACCGCTACGATGTCGTCGGTCGATCGAGTGTATAGTCTCCCATGTAGGGGGGATTTGCCATAATCACCACGCTTGGCAGGCGGATTGGTGATCGCAGTGTTGGTGTTTAAAAATACTCAGAAGGAAGCTGCTGCCCTTCGCGTAGGTTCCCTTAGTCGGCTCTTACGACATCCATAGGTTGAGTTGGAGGGGTCAATATTCGTACGCCGCGGCCCCACGGCCCAAAAAAACTGAAAAACTGACCAATATTAAGCCAGTACTACGTATAGCTTCGTCTAAACCTAGCTTTTCAAATTCTCTTTTCAGTCCTGTTCTTTACAGTAATTAAATAATTTGTGATTGTACACCAAATTTGTAAAGAAAAAAAATATTGCAAATGCAAATTTTTTGCAACATTTTTATGGGACCCGATACATTTTTTGATCGAAAAAACTGTGAGATTGTTGTCAATATCAACCGACGTCAAAAAAGTAACAAGGTGTTTCTATACGATAAATTTATTATTGCAATATTGGCAATTCAATGACAATTTCCCCCAAACCATACCATACCAAAACAGGCAATTTTCCCAAAACCCACTCAAATGATGAAATAAATTTGGTACAGCTCGTAGGATTAACCCGGATAGGTATTAGGTAGTTTAGGCTAGGTTGGGTTAGGTTATTCGATTAAGTTATTTTTGCAATCTGGACCATTCAATGATTTCACCCAACCCATACCATACCTAAACAGTAAATTTTCCTAAAACCCACTCGAATTATGAAATAAATTACAACTCGAAGGATTAACCCGGATAGGTACCTATTAGGTAGGTGAGGTGGGCTGCTGCAATGTCAACGCGGTAAGCCGCTTACCCACAGCCCAGGGCACGGTTTTTGTAGCGTTTTACAGAATTTTTTAAAAAGCTTTACTCTTATTAAAACTGGTCTCTTATTTTTAGATTCTAATTTATTGTAAGGTCATTTGGAATATACATCAAAATAATTCAACCAACCAAATACTTATACAGAGTGGATTTTTCGTTGGGGCAGTATGAAAAAGTTTTTTGCGATTTCTGACTATTTAGTACTCTAACCTCCGGTCCGGTAGAAGTTTTTGATTAGTTGGTGGCATCAAAAAGTTTTGTCTGTAAAATGCCAATTTTCTTGCAAACTGTTCACTTTTATGAAAATCAGTGAAGGGGAATGAACATTTATCTAAAAATTATGGATAATGTCCTAAAACCATTTTCCTGTAGCAGCACCAGTAAAGGTGCTTCTTCTTACTGCCCCGTTGAAAATCCCACCCTGTATATGTAAGTAAGTAGGTTATCCAAATTAGGTAATATTCCCAAAAATACAATCAGCATTTTTTCAGTTGGTAGAGCAAGATTTCTGCACTAAGCATACTCAAAACTTTAAATTATTTTCATGACATTGTATAACATAACGTTCTGCCCGTATTCCCAAGTTCATCATCATCATCATCATATCAGCACATACACGTCCACTGCTGGACATAGGCCTCCCCCATACGAAGCCACAAATAGCAGTCCTGCCCCGCTAGCACGGGCTTTTAATTTCTACTCTACCTAGAATAGAGAAGAAAGTTTCTTGTCTTCATAATCTTTCTCTTGCCCGAATATGCCGTTTCGAGAAACAAACCCTAGAAAACAGTTTCTTCGTAGAGAAGCGCTTTCTATAGCAACGGGAACCAAACCACAGAAAAAATATAAATGCTGTAAAAAGTTCGTTCTTTGCGTTTCATTACCAAGAAACATAAAACCAGCCGTATCGCTAAAAAGAAAACGGAGCCCGTAAAACGAAACGTTTTTTGATTACAGCAAAATGTCACTTTATTGTATTTGTCAATGTCAATTACAATGTTTTGAAGGGTAATAATTTCTTTCGTTCAAAGATGTATTTTTCTTTTTTTCTCTTAGTGGACGAAAGAAATACCGAAATCTTTTCACAAAATGTTTCGGTGAAATACTGTCTCTGGCAAAGGTGGCAAATGAAGATTATTGAACTCATAGCATATACAAAACAGAATAACGGAGATTAATTTGGTTTTGGAGCAAACAAACAAACAAATTATTCTCCGTTTTTTATGTTGCATTTGCTCGTAATAGCTGCGGGGCCATTAACTAGACACAAAAACCTTAAAAATCAAAGAGTATTATAATAATATAACTAAACATCCAAATATTGCGAGATGCGAGGGAAGAAAGACCTTGTCTAGATCTCGAGAGGTGTAGACAATTTTAGAAGAAATGTTTCTACTCTCAAATGTCAAGAAACGCGTAAATTGATCCCCATGTTCGCATCGGTAGACTCATCTCTAGGGTAGAATAGAAAACATCTCTACCGCGTATTCTTCCGAACGCCGTGTTCTCGAACGAAGAAAACTTTCTACTCTCTACACCTAAATGTCATTTTTACGTAATTTTTTTATCAATTCTACCTAGACAAGAAAGCCTGTGCTAGCCCTACTGAGCCGCCTCCATCAACTAACCTTAGGACGGGTAAAATCATAAAGATATCATTTTCACTACACTATCCTTCGCAATCAGCCCAAACGTTTTACCTACAAAAGGTACACCTCGGAACATTAACTCCATAACAAACCGGTAGATTCTCCATACAATATGTAAACTACAATATACCCATGTGATCTACATTATCTTCTAACCCTAAGACTGCATTCACACAGAAAACGTGCGATACGCGTCCTGTCGCCTGCCTAATCGGAGCTTAGAGCCGATTCGCACAAGTCGATCGGTAAACATAATCTGATGTGTAAAATCTTGGAATTACTTTGAAATAGATTGTTAGATTTTACACAGTCTTCACTCCACTCCCCTGAAATGGATGTTTTTGGAAATTGTTACAATACCATACAGTGTCATTCAAATAAAGCTGAAAAAGGGTCTGTTTTCTGTGAGAATATAGCCTTTGCAGAATAAATTAAATTACCTATGATTCAAAAACTTGTTTGTTCAATCATTCTGCGGAGGTGAAATGTTTAGCCGAGCTCATGAATGCCCGCAGTTGAAACTGTAGCGGGAATATCTATTTATCTCACTATTTCTTGATAGTCTACGCTAGTACAGGTCGCGTCCCGGTTTAAAAGCGCCGACATTGATGCGCAGAAATCAATTTTTAGTATTTTACACCGTTTTAAACCTGCGCAGAACCCTCCTCCACTTTTACCGAGCGCTATTGAACCGTGATGAGACTGTAAAGGGAAAACTGCAAGATTTTAGTTTTTTTTTTATTCATTTATTCTAAGTTATCGCAAAGCAGCAAGTAGTCTGAAATTAATAAATTGCAAGTGATTATTTTATCTAGAAATCAAGCTATTTCTAGATAAAATATAAGGGATGAGCAAATCGAAAAGAGAAGACGAAAATTTCGGCCCCACCATCATATAAGATAAATAATTGCTTGAGAGAGCATTGATAGCGATACTTGTTTTTTTTAATTACTGATTTTATGACAATAGCTCTGATAAAAAGCGACAATCTCTTAGCTAGCTTCGAAAAAAGTTTTCATAAAGGTATGCACTTATTTTATAAAAGCTTCTTTGAGAACTGTAAGTACTACTGGTATTAATTTATGTCTTGCCTAATTTCTCAGGAATGGTTTTTAAAACCGTGTTGATCTTTAAAAATAAACAGTAGCATGGTATCAAGTGAAATCACGAATCCGCTTACCAAGCGTGGGATGTCAAATCCCCCATACGTCAAATCCATCAAAGGAGGGTTTTGAGTCAAAACGCCCCTTGGTTTTCACTCAAAAACCTCCTTGTTTGGGGAGATATTTTCAACAGTGGACGCTCGGGCACTGATGAGGAGGATAGAATGAAAATGACGTCATATCAGATGGTATTGAGATTCCATTGGATGTTTTTACACATCTCCTCTCTTATATAGGTAGATGTTTTAATTCGTTCACAAACATAGACAACACAAACAAAAAACAAACATAGACAATAGAGTAGGTATGTATCGGTAAAAATCCAGCACAGACATGATACTAATTACTAGCTGCGATACAATAACTTATTTGAAGTAGTAGTTGAAATAGTATACTCGGGGTTTATAAATATGTTTAGTAGGTTCTATGTAAAATTTTGTAGGACTATAAACCGGGGCTCTCGGTAACCAAAAATGGTCTGATTATTAACTCTTATATCGCTTGCATAAAAACTAATAAGAAACTTTGATGTGAGCATTTTATTTCCGAAAATCTATAAAACTATGAAAACTAGTGACTCTATTCTTCCACATAGGTATTGTACCTAACTTACACTAACGCAGTTTCCCCTCCCTGGCACAGTCTATCATGTCTACCAGCTTAGGGTCGGTGCAAACGGGCCACTTATAGTTGCGACCACTCGCTTTTTGTATCGTGTTCGCACGTCAGACTGAAGTAACACACTTCAGCTTCAAGCAAGAAGCAAGTAGTCGCCACAATTAGTGGCCCATTTGCGCTGACCCTTACTGACTGAAGCCTTCTTTCCAGCACCAGACTGCCGCTCAAACCTTGGTGAGTGTCTACTTTGAGTCGCAAACACACAGCGGCCGTGAGCGAGGCGTGAACAGAGCGTGACATCTGACATTTTTAACAATATAACCCGATTAATTTATCTTGATCATTCCCAACGACAACAATTTGACACAAATAGAATAGACAAAAATTACTTCCAATGCGTTAACTACGAGTATGTTAGGTTCTTTCGTCTTTAATAGCTAAGATAAAACTTTGTCCAGCGTATTCGTACGACCAGTGATGATGTCGCATTCTGATCGGGATCAAGTTTACTTGGCCGGGTTATATCATTGTTATTTACGCACTGAAATACATTATTAGTATTAAATTATCATTACGCTCCCGTCCCGCTCACGTCACGCTGTCTGTTTGTAACTTTCTTGCACTTTCATACTTTCTAAGCACATTCTATAACTGCGGGCATTACTATAAGGCTTGTTAGTTTTAAGCTGTAGCTGCTTGTTGTAGTTAGTTTTATTATAGTTTCACCCTTTTTCCTAGACTTAAGCTTTGCTCAGCTAAATTGTTAATTAATTAATACATATTAATATAAAAGCTTTTTTTATACAATTTATTACAGTTAGTTTTATTGTTAAAATAAATACATACTTTATATTACGTCTATGTATATTCCTATATATTTTTTATTCGTTATACTGTTGGAATTTTTCACAATTTTGCGCGTGAGATAAATATTTTTAACGAGAGAATGGAATATAAAATGATGAATTTATTAAAATCAATTAACCACCTATATTGATATTAATGTTGCAGGATTTAATTTTACTCGTAAATAATTCAATATCTAATAGAATGAGTGTTATAATGCAGCTGAAGTGGTCTGGAATTGAACCAACAGAAAAATTTACAAAATCTCAATAGCGTTTATAAAACTGCTTGATGTAGTTAAAAAGCAACTGCCACTGTGGCTAAACGCGCGGTTGAAATGCTAGTGCGTACGGGCAGAAAGGTTTATTTTAAGCATATTATTTGTCATAACCTAACAACCATGTCGCGGCTCTTCTAAATTCTAAAAAATATTATACCTCGTAACAAGAATCAAAAGCGAAGTAACAATAGTTAATCTAAGATAAGATTCGATTATGTTCTGAATTTGTTTGTCATTCTTATTCCCACCGTCAAATAGATTTCCTGTGTTTTGATTTATAATTTTTTTTACTTATTCTTAAAGAAAATGGTTTTAAAGTTTGTTACGAAACCGGACATTTTAATTTTAATAAACAGGGTGTTTGATACATGGACCGATAGTATTTTAGGGGAGTTGTGGGGATAAAAATTCTCAATCATATCGACTACCGTGATCCTTATAACATTGGGTATACAACGAAATGTAGAGAATGAGCCCCCAAACCCCTAAAATTTCTGCCAGTTCATGTACCATACACCCAGTTTGTGCAAATAGGGGTTTTAGGACTTCCGACCCACTTAATTACTACAAGGGCCGTGTCTACCGCACCGGGATGCCACGGCGACGTAGTCGCTAGCCACGTATCCAAACTTCATTCTGTATTGTATGGAAGCTGGCTCACTTTGCTACGATTTGGCAACGTCGTCCGCCATACAATAATTTGGATACTTTGCCAGCGACCTTTCCCTGTCATCCCGGTCACAGATAAAGATAAAGATAAACATCATTTATTTGCATAAACATGTGTAGATATAAGATTTTACGAACAGGTATGGAGGTATCAACATGTTTTACCGAATGCGGTGTACAAATTGTGAGAGACGGGGCATGCAACACTAAAATAATAATTGAGTTATTAGAATTAATGTCAAAAAAAAAAAGAATTTTCATAGAAATATCGATAGAATCCCTAAAAATTGCGACATACATAATGTAAATACTAGAAATCAGAACAAACTCGCTTTTCCCAAAACTCAGGTGCAAAAGATTAGTGTATCTTTTAGAGGGCAATGTATAAGCTTCTACAACAAAACTCCGAGTGAGTTGCAAAAATTTATCAACAAATAAATTCAAACAAACTATCAAACATATCCTTTGTGAAAAGGCTTATTAAAAATATCAGATTATCTAGAGGATAAAAAAACATGGGACCAATTTTTTCTCCAACTTGATAACTAACAACCTAACAAGGTAAAAGTTTCTTGTTTGCTTCTTTACTTTACCTTAAAAAGATTAAAGTGAACAAAAAATCTAAGTGATCACTTTATTTCCCTGTTTTACTTATGTAATTTGAATCTTGTGACGTGTCCAAGAGTCTTGTAAGGTCTAAAGGAAATAAAGCACATTGATATTTGATATTAAATTTAGGTAAGTACATAATTACGATATTGAATTTTCACACACAGTTTAGGTAACATTACCTAATCTGTACACAACACCGGAACAAAGTACATACTTTGTCCCGGTGCAGAACGGCCTAATACTTCATGGCTTTCGAGCTACCCCAAGCAAGCTTGTACCTATCGGTTGCTATGTATACTTTACCCTAGAACACCATACATCCTTCTAATTCATTTAATTGCAATATTCATGCAAGCTATTTCCCATAGTTAAATTACTTGCAATAAAACGTGACCGCAGGCGCGCAGACTGCAGGTTCCCCCTATAGGATCCCCTGAGAAACTGCAGGTGAAGGTAGAGACCTAGGGCAGATAATTATAGGCTCTATAAGTATGCCAATCGTGGGGTAATTATAGGGTATGTGAGGTGCAAGCAAGGAAAATGATCCATAGCTTAGTACTATATATACATACATACATATATGTATATATATATAGTTACTGGCTGTTCCCTGCGGTTTCACCCGCGTTAAATTCTAATTTCACATTTCTATTGGGATAAAAGACCTTTTTGCCGTAAATCTCCCATGGGAATTTGATGTTTCAGCAGATCAAAAAGTAAGCCTATGTTACTCTCCATCCTTTCAACTAAGGTCAAACAAACAAACAAACCCACTTCGCATTTATAATATTAGTTAGGATTATGATTCTGTGCCGTAGCGTAGGCCAGCGCTCCTCTGTAGACCGAGACACGTTCTCGGTGACCCCGTTGACCCGATCACCGCCGCTAACCCGAAGGTGACGGCAACCGCTTCGCTTCCGCACATTATACAGCTGCCCGAAAACCCCTTAGGTGCATTCGTGCACCTAGGTAAAACCTTCATGTCCTTCGTGCATATATTTTTTATTATAGCATCTGGCAACAGTCAAGCCACGCTCGCACCTAGGTGGTAGTCCTTGAGCGTGATGCCCCAACCTAGCTTTACCGGCGAGACGCTCTCTGCGCCCGCCTAAAGTCCCGTCACGCTGTCATAGCCATGTACGGTCAACAGCATCATAGTCATTTCGAATAAAAAGTAGCGTAGGCTGGGTACCATTCTTTTAAGCTGCAAGGCGTGGTTTTTGGAGTGTTTCTATGTGGTTGGCGTTCACTCTTTATTACCTCGAAGCCTCCTACGATCAAAATACCTCGACTCCTACATGGTTCTTAACTGCATTTTGTAGGCCTTTGCCCCCATTTTGCGTAAAAGTAAAAAATTGGGGACAGAGCCGAGTTTTTTATCGACTAAGTAGGAGTTGGTACCTCCATGAATATGTACGAGTATATTTTTTAAACCTTATTCGATTTTAAGTGTTTTATCTGTGGCCTTTTTCGATTATATATTTCATCTGCCTGCAATGATTCTTATAAATGAGAAAATTTGCGAAATGTTAAGAATTTTGGGTCAAGATAACGCGAAAACTATTGAACAGATCGAGTTTACTACATAAAGTATGATATCGCGTGCGCAAGAGCTTTCGTAAAATTTAAACCGCTTATTCCCGGTAATTTCTCAAAATGTTGCATTTGTTCAATATTCGTTCACCAAACTGATCCAAGCCACAAGAATCTTAAGTATAATGATGAAGTTATTTAATTAAATAAACGCTACGTCATGATCGAATAAGGACCGTGCTCTAGCTTCCCGCGACACTTTGCAAGATCCTTAATTAATCAGTGCCACCAGGATGAATTGATACTCTTCAATTACTAAACCCAGCCAGATTCAACGAGGAAAGTTTGATTATAAATCACACGTATTTTTAACTTAACTAACTTCTGCCCGCGTCTTCATACGAGCTCTCTTGGATATAATAGTAGCCCATTTTCTTCCCCGGGATACAATTTAATATTATTACTCTTTACTAACCTTTGTTATACCGTGGACAGGATCAAACAGGCAAACAAATAGACACAATAAGTTTCTCATATTAGGTTAGTATGTATGGGATGGATGATCTCCGTTTTGTTTGGCTAAAAGTTGTTCTGAAGAAATTATCATAAATCGATTTATAACGAACGCAAAGTTTAACAAACAAACATTAATATAACTTATACAAGCTGCGAACAAATAAAACGTTCAATTATTGAGGGAATTAAAGTTAAATCGCTTAGCCAAGTATAACGATTAAATGCTACGCTCTTTGCTACGAACGCTACGCCACTGCTACGAATGCGTAAGCCACAGCGTATGCTAAGCGTAAGACTTTTATTCGTTCATTACCCGTGTCACCCCCGTGATTAAACACCGAGGGGTGTCATCGAGAATCGCTATGCTCCATGGCAACGACGCCCTATATTAATGAATGAACATTATTATGTATAATTGACTAGACCACCTTTAAGAATTTTATATTGATATAACAGTGGTGAAACACCACTACCTTTTTGTCACTTCACTGTTTTTGTTTTCCGTTTTTTTTTTTACTTTTTTCTACCTGAGTCAAAATATTTTTTTAATTCTATAATTCATAACTTTGATGCTGTGGTGGACCAGGTAAAATCTCTTTTTAAATACATTTTTGTTGGAGCAGTTTTCATTTAACAATGGCGTGACACTGGAAAAAAACGCGTAGCATTGATTGCTACCAATGCTACGCGTTTTGCGCAAACGCAGGCGCAAAAGGCGTAGCATATTCGTACCACGTATTAAATCAACTCGATCTTTAAATTACTAAAAACAGCTACATTCAATAGGTGCTATTTCACCAGCCCATTCATCCGTAAAGCGTATTTCATGGCGCTCAGCAGATCGAATCGATACAAATCGAATCGATATTTGCTCGGGCAAATAGTTTCATAAAGTTGAGGACATACTGGCTAAATGTGGACAATGTTGTTGTTGACATGGGCTAGAGCTTAGCGATTCCTTGTGCAGGTTCCTAGTAATGTCCTCCAAGTTACGGCCACGAACTAGTCTTCGTTGAGACTGGCCGCTCAACGAACACTATTCATGTACGCGGGACATCTTATAGTGCACAAGTGTGTGCGCAAACATAGGTGAACTCTCTATGCCCTCACATAATCCAATATGTGAGGGCATAGAGAGGTACCTATTGTCATAGGGATTTAGTTCTATTATAGTTCTCCTATGATAGTGACAAACCGTGCTTTATCCCAAACAATTCAGCCTCTGATTTCTCCAAAAATATCTTGGTCCATTCTTTTACTTACAAAAACACTGGCTTGTGCTTCCGGCTTTGCACCCACGTATCCTGGGTTAAATATACTGTGTAATTTGTTCGGATTTCGTTCAGTTTATTATTGGAAGAACAGGTATTACGTATATACCAAGTTTTATATCCTTAAAAGTTTAACTTTTAATGTTACCGAGTCTTCAAAAAACCAGCGAGAGAACGAAAACCAGCTTCAGTTGTGTCCCTACCTTAACTGGGATTCACAAAGTTCACAAATCGTTAGAATAGTTGATTGTTGATTTATAGACGCCTGGTTCTCGAGTGAGCGCTGGCGCAAATTACTATACTGCTGGAATCTTACGAGTATTTGTTATTGGCAAATTCGTTGCAATAGTGGGAGTGATGATTAGTTATTGACAAACACTGAGCGGGTTAACTAACGAAACTTGTTGGTGTTGGTAGAACGTTTCGTTCCTGAAGGGTGTTTTTAGTTTAGCGCGAAATCATAGTTTTTTTGGCTTATTAATTTTTTCTGCATTCTCCAAGGAATAAAACTAACGCAAGAGTAATTTGTTGCAAGTCTTTAACTATTTTCTATAAACCCATGATAAAACCAACTTCGATTCAACTGTAATTTATGAGCGTTTGGGAAAATTTTGTTTTCCCAGAATCTGTTATATTCCGTAATGTACAGAAAATACGAGTGAATCGAAGTAATTTTTTTTTTTCATAAGTTAATAGGAAATCGTTACAATTTGCGGCAAATCACTTTTCTGCTAGTTTTATTAATTGTAAAATGCAGAAAAACCACAAAATAATTTAAATCTCGCGGCCACTCGATCAACCAGACGCGTCATCATCAAAGTGAGTGCGATAAGAGTCCTTCCGCTTCCCGGCGCATCGAGCACACCACGGCGGCGGCGGCGGCTGCACGGCGGCGTGCACATTATGAAGATAAATAATTATGATGCACAGAAAGCGTTTTCGTTGAGCAGAATCAGAAAAAATGCACTGTAGTATAGCGTAAAATTTGTCCGTTGCAGAAAATCTTATTTCTGTTTGTCTATCTATGGTTTCGCGCAATCTCTTTCGGTTAAAGGATTCTTTTTGTATTGTAGTAGGATTAACACTCAAAAGACGTTTTAAAAGCAATTATGATGTACTAAAACTTTGACTCTAACTAAATTATATATTAAAATGTGCTGGATCATATCCACACAGATGCAATTAGCCCCAAACTAAACTCAACTTGTGCTATGGGTACTAATTGAGTAAGTACCTCAAGATTTTAAACATACGCGCCAGCGAATTACATTTCTTCAGTTAATTCAGTCAAAAACTAACGTAAAAATACAAAATTAATTAAAGGCACTTTGATGTTCTGATTAACTCTTTTTGGCATCCGTCCAACAGAATCTTGCTGGTAATCTATTTGCTTTTTCTGTTTTCACTCCTACTGATGTTGAAGATCTCTTGTTTCCGAGTTCTCCACCTCCCATATTCTCCACTTTGTCATCTTCATGCTCTTTATATCTGGGAACCCCTTCAAATTCTTCTTCAAAGCTCTTCTCCTCCATCTCAATGTCTGCACCCAGTTGTTCTAAAGTTGATGCTTTCACTGGTTGGGGCTCACATATGACTTTTCTATTCAATTGCTGCTCAATACTTGTAAGTTTATCAAGAATTAAATCTATTTTGCACATGTTATTCTTTACCATCCGTTTCATTGTCTTTACTTCCTCTTTCATTTCATTATCTTCGAACTCTAACATACAATCTTTTATTGCGTTTAGAACTGGTGCTTTGATACTATCACAGAATGCAATTTTCTCCGTGGAGTTCATCATGTGTACTTTGATTTTTGTATCATCAGCATTAGCTAAGTCTTCAGCAACAGCTTCAAATGATTCGGATATAACAAATTTATTCTTGCGTCTTCGTCGCTTTGCATTAACATCATTTTTCATAAACTTATCTCTTTTTTCCGACTGCTCAGACAATGTGCATGATAGAGACTGGTTCATGTTCAAATCGTCTAAAGTATTGCTTTGAGAAATATGTGAAGTGGATTCTGAGTTGCTCATATTTTTCATAACATGCTTTAACTGTCCTTCTTTTCTAAATGTTTCAATTATTTTCTTGCATGTTTGTTTTTTGTAAGTATTACTACTTGGAATTTCTTTGGGTCTCTTTTCCTTATCTCGCTTTCTGCATTTGGTACAAGTTTCCACAGTGTAAAATACTGACAAATTTTTATCGTTATTTGGGATCACTACAGGAGCTATATTTTTTGCAAATCTTACAGTCTGTTCTAGAACCGTCTCGTTTCTTGGTCTTTCATTATTTTCTATACGTGTATTGTGTGCGTCTATTTTCTCCTTTTTTTTCCTTTCAGCCTTTAGTTTCTTCACTCTTGCTTCGTGTTCAGCTTCATCTTGTTCTAAAACCCTTTTATGAACATAAACCACAGTATCCAAATTACGTTGATAAGGTAAATAATTATCCAAATTTACTCCGTTGATGTCTTCCACGTCGTCTTGGTCTGAAATAAAGGGGGTTTATACAAAATTAAACTTAAATATTAATACTCAAAAGTGCTTTATTGCCTTCTTGGCTGATCTCCTGGGGGTTTTGTAAAACTGTAATCAAGGGATAATTAACCTATTTTGAAGATTTTAGGGAAGCTGGTTTAATTTATATATGTTAAAAGTAATTACGAGAGCTAATCTTAGACTAATCAGGTTTAATCTTGGAGATAAGACCTGATTACCACCTGATTACATTTATTTTTATATCAAAATCATCAATGATATCAATCAAATAATTTTCTGATACTAATTCAGTATTATCGACTACTTGCAAGGGCTTACATGATTCCATTAATAAAAACCTCTGGAAATAACATTAAATTCCGAAATTATTTTGTAAAATTAGTCAGCAATGATATTAATATAATAATGTTTAGTTTTGTTTTGGATATATTTTTGTCACCACTAAAATATCAGAGTTTATCATGTGACATATGTTCTGTCACTTAACCATTGACATATTTTGAAAGGCCATGAAAAGTTTTCGCTCGGAAAACTTCTCAAGAAAAGTTTTTATAACTTTCAACCACCATAGAGTCTAATAAGAGTTGATTTACAAATTCTTTACTTATTTAGGGATGAAGATCCTGACATTGTCGCCATAAATATCAAAGTTTGTAGGATTTGGCTACTAATATTATAAATGTCAAAGTTGGTGAGTATGGATGTTTGTTCCTCTTTCACGCAAAATCTACAGAACTGATTGGGCTGAAATTTGGTACAGTTTAGGGCCTGGAATAACATAAAAACTATTTTTATCCCGTTAAATCGCGGGCATAGGCGTGGGCAGCAGCTAGTACAAAAAATAAAACGAACCAACCAACGACTTTTATTAGCTAATACTTGGAAAGAAGAGAAAAATGCAAATAAAATCTTAGGCATACGACGCGACGGGATCGCTACCATCTTAGATCCAATTTAATTGAATCGCGTCGTTATTTTCAAATCTGTTTCGAAATTCAAATAGTTCCATTGACCCCAATGGTCCAATGGTTTTAATATTGAAATTCAATAATTGAAATGGCTGACTGCATTGAATAGATATCGTACAATGGGGCTCAGCGGATTTCGGAGCACACACTAAAATTGGTTATCATAATGTGTTACTATAGGTAATGGTTTTCAGTGGACTAAAATTTTCTAGCACTATGGTTCATATGGATAGAGCTTATATGTTATTCCAGGTCCCACACTATACCCATACCAAATTTCAGTCCAATCAGTTCAGTAGTTTTTGTGTGAAAGAGGAACAAACATCCATACTCATAAGCATTGCCATTTATGATATTAGTAGGATTATGTACGTTTTTACCAAGGATTTCAGCTTACCTATACCTCCATATGAATAAATATTATTAGGAACTCTGTTTCTCATTTCCATGATCACAGGCCATATAGTGACCCGGTCCTGTGGGAGGCATGTGTGGGGCGAAGCTAACAGCACAGAGGCCCTTTATGAGAATTTATGTAAAGGCGAGAGCTACACATAGCGGTCATCATCCTTGGTTGCACAATATGAATCCGAAAGTGATTCTGTCTCTATCTGTTATCTTTTCACGTCTAAAAGGCTGAACAGATGTTCATAAAATTTGGCAGAGATTTTTATTTATTAATATGAGCTAACTAAAGGCTAAAAACATTATTACAATACAAAAATCCTTTATTGTACACCAGAAAAACAACATTACAGAGAGATACTACATGGATGGACAAGTACAATGGGCGGCCTTATCACTTAGAAGCGATCTCTTTCAGGCAACCAATTATAGTTATATAAAAGTTTTAGTTTACGTAATAATATAATAATAATCTTAGATACAATAATGCAGCTCACGATGCAATTCATAGATTGCTGTATGAGATATTTAT
The DNA here is from genome assembly GCA_947859395.1 of Eupithecia insigniata. Classification (NCBI taxonomy): domain Eukaryota; kingdom Metazoa; phylum Arthropoda; class Insecta; order Lepidoptera; family Geometridae; genus Eupithecia; species Eupithecia insigniata. The sequence goes on along the minus strand of OX402009.1, from coordinate 3,417,203 downwards.
TAGAAGTTCCGCTAAAGCTTACAGAGAAACATACATACATCAAAATATTTAGATTATTAGGTAGGTATCCCAGGGAAATATTCTTCCCTGGGATATAGGGTAATTTTTATCTCGGAAAAGTACGTGCGAAGCCGCGAGCACAAGCTAGAATTTATCAACATCATATCAGCCCATACACGTCCACTGCAGGACATAGGCTTCTTCTATACGACGACGCCACAAATAGCAGTCCTGAGCCGCCTCCATCCAACGACTCTCTGCGATCGCTACGATGTCGTCCGTCCATCAAGTTCATGGTCTCCCAACACTCCGTTTTGCATTGCATCGTAGTCGCCACTCGAGAACCTTTACTCCCCAGCGGTTATCAGTTCTGCGAGCTAAATGCCACAAAGCTAATGCACACTGCCACTTCAGCTTACTAGCTCTGAGAGCTATGTTGCTGAATTTGGTTTTATACAAATATAAATATTTTATACATCCGCCGAGGCCCATTCCCTTCGTTCCTCAATCTTTGTACTTCGGAAAGAAATATATTTGCAATGATACAAACTCGCGAATCAAATATCTCATCAAGGTCTCATGATATAGAAAAAAATATACAAATGTATAAAATCACTTCGAAAAATCGGAGGAAAAATCAGTGCGGGTTTAGATCTCCCATGAATGGTCCCTCGATAAATTTTTCGCTGTAAAAGTACGGATAAATTTTCTGTAAATCTTCGCAGATTCCGGTTTTCCGGTTTAAGGGTGCTTTTGTCGAATTGTCTTCGTATTTTTATTTTATTTCTCATACATTTGGGTCGGATTCTTTTGAAACTTGTACACAAAAGTCTTGCGTTTACAATTTTAGCTTTATAGTATAAAATCATAACTATGTAGGTAGGTACCTAGAAGAAGAAAAAAGCCTCTTATTAATCATCATTCTTTTGAAAGCCTCTTTTTTCTGTGTACTTCTACTACTAAGACAGAAAAAAGAGGCTTTCGAAAGCCGTTTTTCTGATTGTCAAAGATTTCTCTGCTTCATGACATTCGTTATTCATAAGTTGCTTTCAGCATTAGTCTCAATTACAGTTTTATTTTATTGTTAGCCAAGTTTATTTGATTTTTGTTATATGTACAAAGATATTGCACACCGTAAAGGTAGGAATACATTGACACACATAGACATAAAAACACCTACATGTATTTCGTGCCATAAACGATACTTTACTTTAAAAGAAGAAAAGATAGGCGGCCTAACCCCAGATGTGGACGAACCCGTAAGAAATTTAGGATAATGACGGCAATAAGCAGGTATAAATATTTACGTAGATAAATATCTTATATCATTTTACTGTCGACCCAAACGTAAGTATTATTATATCCATATTCTCTGCCAAGACATAAAGCATCAAACATTACTCTAGAATTGATGATAACAATACAATACGCCATCTCCCGCAAAATAAACATTCATATCACGTGTTCATACAATAACGTGAACTCAATCCATTGCAGCGTTTTACTACCCACTACCCAATATACCGATCTACCTAACTTCCCACTACCCTGGCTACCCTCCTACTCCAGAGGTTGAATTCCCAAGAACAATGATGTAACCTTCCTGTCAGGCGACTATCCGCCTTAAAACAGTACAAGTAGGCACGAGAATTCCCTGCTCAGTCTTGGCCTACAATCGAAATGAGAATTCGGGACTATCAAACTTTCTGAATTAGGTCGAGGGTTTTAAAAAGCTCCTTTAAGTTTCAGTAGGTGTTGGTGAAAATCAGATACTTCGCAGTTTTTATGATGGTTAATTTGTTAAATACAATATTTAAAAATGAATTATCCACCTACACTTTACAGATTTGTTTATATGACACGAAATTAGTTTTTTTTTTTATTTACCAGCCTACACTGTCGTACTGATGGGATAAAGTCAGAAGTCATTTGAAATTAAATGAAAAGACATGATGAAATGTATGCAGTCAATAACTTAATTTCTTTAGGCTTACAAAACAAACACTAAGACAAGTCTTTATACATATTGATTTACTCTTCACTTATTTTTTTTATTCACTAGTGGAAGAACTAAAAAGGCTAAAGGCATCCCTCCCCTTCTTCCATGACACATTTCTCAAAGATGAATAACCATAGTATTTTTTTGCATTTCGTGTAGGTACTTTATAAATCGTAAATATTTGTGTGCATTTATCATGCTGTACAGCTTTCCAAACCAAAACCTAGATGTTAGAATTATCTTATTCTAGTTACTTATACAGTTTGTTAACATTATATATTGTAAAAACAAAACAATTACATGAGAACGAGTGTCTATATAAACCTAACATAGGCTTTAAGGCAACTACTAACCCAAATATGTAATGTTTTTTCTATGTACCAATAAATATCATTCTATTCTATTATACATAGCATTTTCTAAAGAACTATAAAAATCAGGTTCGAAAAAGGTTGCGGACAAAAAAAAATGTTCAAAGGCCGCTAAAAACCAGCAAAAGTCGATACCAGAGGTGAAATGTGTCCCAAGCCTTGAGAAAATATTCAGAGCTACAAAAACGCATACAAGGTCTTGGCAAAAGCCTCGCTATTTACGTCTTGCGCAACTTTGCATATTAGTATCGATTTCAAGTGCCTTGGAGGAATGCCCAAAGATTTGAAGATGTATGCAACATTACATTTATCAATTGAGTATTCAATTTTGCGAGATGCACATTCAATTTTATCCAATTCACAAGATTTGCTACGAGCTACGAATATGGTCTACGCGGATTCGTAGACCATCTACGGCGTAGCTACGTAATCTGTAAGTAGTGTACGAAAAATTTAATTTTTAAAACTTTTCAAATACACGGAAAACCTCTAAAAATCGAATGCTAATAATCAAACATTACTTGCATTTGGTGATAACCATATTATTCCCTATCAATATAATTTGCTTATCTCCCACTATATAAATATTCATATCACGTTTTCATACAAAAAAGTTAACTCAATCAGGGACAAGTATATGTTCTAAAAAACTTTAAAAAAAAGTATATATACCTAGGAATTTGATGTTGAATTTTAGTTTTTTTTTTTTAAACAATCAATCTTATATATAAAATTTCCATGTCACAATGTTAGGCTCTACCGATCGGTTTTACCGATTTTTACCAAATTTTATATGCGTATTCAGTAGGTCTGAGAATCGGCTACTATCTGTTTTCCATACCCCTAAGTGATGAGGGTTGAAGGCAAAACAACGTTTGGCGGGTCAGCTAGTTATTAATAAAAAGTTATCTTTAAGACATTCCACTGTGAAGCTATTAGTACAAGGAACTTAAAACCCCGAAAAATAGCTATAGTAGTATTAATGCCCCATCAGCTAGCTTATGTCTCAAACTTGCTAAGTTAATTAAAGCAAGTTGGCCCAAGTTATGCCCGGGGGTTCATAGCTTAGCTGATAGTCCGGAGGGATTACTGTGAGACTAACTTGGTAATTTAATATACATATAATTTGAAATAAGTATTTAATCGTTTAAAATCGGACACGAGCATAATGATTTTTGATAACTTTTTAGTAAAATACTTTTGAGTTTTTTATCGGTAGACTTACTAAACAATGAGACCATAAAAAATAAAAAAACCTGATATATCAAATGCAGCCTTTAAAAAAATTATACCAACCAAAACGAGCCCTGGACAGAGGGGTCGTCATTCCCCGAGTTGAAGCCGGGGCAAAGAGGCAAAGCCTCGAGGCCCCCCTCCGCGCTCCGTGCCCCCAACAAAGGCCGGAATGAAGTTCAGTAGCATTAACTACAAGAGGCCTTTTCGTAATATCGAAAAATAGTTGGACCGCAAAGAAAAATATGGCGCTTTAAGTTTGAAATTTTGGCGTAGTCAACGTTCGTTATTTTCTTATTTTTTCAAAATGGTGGCGCACGATAATTTCCACAGATATCTCTTGGAGACACTTAAATAAACAAAAGAGCTATGATCACCATATTCTAGGGTTGAGGCGTATTTATCGTCACTGATAAAAATCACAGATATAGAAAATTGGCGGTATATCACAGTGACAGAAACTAAATATATCGGTGACTGTCACACAGGTAGTGCCAGTGTCACGAGTGCACGATATTATATCGTTTTTATTTTATTAGGTACCTACGCAATAAATCGCTTTAACTAGATAATACCGCTTCTATATTCTCTCTTTGATAATATCACTTAGTCAGAATGAGACACACCTAGTATTTTATACTTTGAAATTTGAAATATAAACCGCAATGTAACAAAGTTGTTGACGAAAACACCGTTTAAATTTATTCGGTTAATCAACATGCTACTGCTACTTAGTCATCGCTACAATAAATATATTATTCAATCAGTAAAACAATGAATTTGTTCGTGATTGGTAGAAATAAACTAACTAGTATTTTGTCACAGGTATTTGTCACAGATATTTTGAAGTCACAGTAACGTAAGTCACAGGTATCGGATTTTGCTTAGTATAACCCAAGACTACCATATTCCTAAAGTGTCACGTTACAAAGTTATTGATAACTTGTTAAATAGTTAGAGCTACTAGGTTATTTATTGGTATACTATTCGATTATCAAATTAAAGATACGTTTGTTATTTCAATATTAAGAAAAAAAAATCCTTTGCAGCAAAAAATTCTACCTTCTTATCTTGACTCATTTGATCGCTTTCTTAGGCCTCTCATTATAAATACCTCATTATCTTATGTAAGAAGTAGGTAGGCCGTAGTGTATCTATAGGTATAACATACAACCAAAACCGTAGTATTATATCCCTTGAATTTAGACTCATGCCTGAAGATTGATAAGAAATAGAAGTCTTTTTAGGGCATGTGGATAACGGTGGCCTAGGGTACCCATAACTAACAAAAAATCTGCTAACTGCTGTTTACCCGTTTTCACCAAAGTCTTTACACAATCAAGCCTTTTTCAATCGATTAACAAACAATAAGCTTCGTCAATCATTTGGACACATTATACTCGATTAAGCTAAACTTTGTTTTGTTTGGTGAATTCGGGCCGTGTCATATAGCATAGATAAAAGGCCTTTGTAGAGCATGGTCTAGTTCCTAGACTCTAGTGTCTACTTTTCTGTAGTAACCAATCTAATAAATAATCTTTTAAGTAGAAAGCGGGCGAGCGTAACCTAAAATATGTTAGTAAAAATAGTTTAGAAACTAATAAAAATTTACTTACAGATTTACCAGGACATGTTGTTAAATTACTAAGGTATATGTTAATTTAGGATGTTTTTGCTGATTTGATACATTTTTGTAAAACGGAAAGTTTAATCCTAGTTTTGCAGGTTTGAGGCCCAAAATGAGACATGAGTATCAGATTTTTTAGATAATAATAAAATTTATATGAGCATCGTATAGTTTCTTTAAGTAACTAAGCAGAGCTTGTGATAATGGATCCAGATATTAGCTAAATTAGTTTTAAACTTTTGATAACTCTAAATAATGAAAATGTTTATACGCGTCCGTCGTTGACTTAGGTGCATCGTAGACTGGTTTGTCGCTACCCCAAGCGTGGGGCGTGCGGAGACCTTCGACTCGTTACTCACTTCAGTAGTAGCTATAAAACAGTCTTCTTTAGATGAAAACCTATCAAAAAAACAGCATCTGCTACCACTGCCCGGTAACGCTGTCATGGCCATCTGCGGTCAACAGCATTATAATCCTTTCGACAAAAACGTCTGCTACCATTAATTATAACATTTAAAAAGGAGCGTAACCAAAATATTTTCCAAATAAATAGTGAAACATTCTGGTTCGAGTAGGTACAGTTGTATTTCATAAAATATCAAGACACTATTTTCTTTGTATCGTTTGTTTATCAGATAGGTGGGGGAAAATGTCATAGATGCCATAAGGGAATTAAAAAATAAATATATTTAGATCAAGATATTTATACTAAAGTATACTGATAAACTTAATAATCAACCACGAGCATAGCAGCCTTTCAATCGAAACTAGGTTTACTAGGTACCCGAGATATTTATTATACCCAAAGACATTTTAAAGAAAACAACAATAAAACTTTAGAAAGTACTATAATGGTTATATACAACACAAATATTGGAGAACTCAAAACTCAAATCATGGTAAATAACCCGTTATTAACTTTAGTGAAAATAACAGTAAAGTATTAAAAAGTATGATCACGGAACAACCGTTGTTCTTTGATCATGGCGCATGTAACTGTGCCGAAATATTGGAGAACTCAAAATTCAAATCATGATATATATCCGTTATTAACTTTAGTGTTGTAAATAACCATGATAGTTTCAAAATTTTTAACAGAAAAGTAACCGCTAGTACAATAAAAAATACTTCAACACCGCATAATTGACTTCTTCTTCTTCTTTTAGCTTTGGCCGCATACTTGACAAAAGTGCAAATTCGAGTTAGAAAATGACAAGACTGACAAATGAAATGATGAATGAAAACTGTCAAAAACTAAAATTGTTTGGAACTTCTGTGTGTCCCAATGATAGTTTCAAAATGTTTCCCACAATATTTTTTTAGTTTTGTAACCCCTTTCTATAAAGAAAAATACCTTTAATTTAAGGGGGTTCGAAGACTCAAACTAGCGCCGCCGCCTATTTTATCGTATTATTACGTTAAACAAAGGAATTTTCAATAATCCCTTGGCCCGTTTGTGATACCTATGATAAGCTTTTTTTAATGCCTCTGTAACTGTTTTATTTTGTATAGTTTAGGAAGAGATGCGAAGTTACACTTTTTGGCCATCAAACTCGCTTTTCGCATCTGCTCTACAATATAAAACTATTACAGAGGCATTAAAAATAAGCTTATGATAGGTATCACAAACGTGCCTAGGGATTTTTTAATATTCGTTTGTAAATCGTAATAATACGATAAAATAGGTGGCGGCTCTGATTGGGTCGGGGTAGTCCCTTAAGAACGGATTATTGTGGCTAGGTCTTTTTAGCAGTGCGGTTACTGCCTAAGCTAACTGTAGCTTACAAAACTTTTTAAAAGCTTATTTGTGACTTACGACACCGCATTGCAATATAAAGCTAAATATAAAAGTGGAATGCGAACCATTAAATATTTCAGAGCAATGAAAAAGCAATAACGAACCTTACTGCTTTCGAAATTACATTCTGTTTCGAGTTCAGTTTTATTTTATACTACTGAAAGCAATTTTCTTTGTACTTAGGTAGGTAACGTATCTTGTATACAAATATTTAGTATTATGTGTTAGGACAGGGTTAAAGATGTAATTTAATGTATCAAGTGGTGTTTTTTTTATTCTATGTTTCATCTTAATCTGATTGAGAATGCGACAATGAAAATCCCTTTAATATATTATATAATGTGTATTAAAAGTTATATTAAAAAACAATCTAAGTAAAACCAAGTTGATACAAAATTTTTGTTGACTACTTAATGTATTTAACTTCAAGTAGATAAAACTTGATAAATCTGATCTAAAAGTGAAAGCAATAACCCTTTATCGAAAAGGCATTAAAAAAATGTATCTGAGCTTTTTTAAACCCAGCAGAAGCGAAAATGAAAAGCAATCATTTAAACGTATGGGCATTCGATGAGTCAACACACAATTTTAATGGGTCGTTTATAGCAGACAAATTGTATTGCGTTGGTTGAGTGGAATTTATTATTTTTGGGCTCTTTTGCCTGTATTTTATTAATATAATTAATAAAAAGAGGATATGATATAAAATTCAAAAATGTCACTCGCAGGCTGTTTAATAATTGGTTACTAAATTATTTGGACGGAATAATCTCTAAGAATGTAGAAACGAAAGATAATTCTGAACGAACGTAAATTTCATTTTTATTTATTTTTACTTGGCCTATCAGTGAAATAAAACTTATAATTTTAAATAATAGATTCAGGCGTTACTTTGCGGAAATCCATTGCACAATATTAGAATGAAGAAATATTTAGTAACAATTCCGCGTATAACCTTCTCTGATAGTATTCATCAAAGTAAGTTGTCTACTAGTTTCGTCTCTCCACGAGACATCTTCAGGACACCACAATACTCGACCTTGACATTGAGATTGGTAAGCACAGCAACACCGACAGAGTCCCGCCAGTGATGTTGCCTCTCCGAGCTCCGCGCGCCAAGTGAAGCATTGCCCGCAAAACCCCCCTTTGATGAATACTATCAGAGAAGGTTATACGCGGAATTGTTACTAAATATTTCTTCATTCTAATATTGTCTTATAATTTTAGTCAAATCTATACACATTGGCCCCTTTATATAGAAGGTCTCTCACAAATCTACACAGTCAAAAACTACCCAAAAGTCACTGGTACTGATTCGCCTCGTTTCTTTCCAAGGTCTTGCCAGTACCTACTGATAAGGTACATCATGTTGATACTGTGGCACTTTGTAAATTACACCTGCACTGCACTTAACTGGTTGACTATGGCACTTTACAGGCTGACTAAAGCATTGATTTACTGTACGAAGTAATCCCAAGCAGTCACAGTGAATTAGACGCAAGAATACTCTTTAGTTTTTGGGAGTACTTTCCCAATTAGCTAGCTCGAATGGTAAAGAGTATACTCGCTCCCCCATGTCTTGTCACTTATTTCTGTCCGTTGCTCTTGTTCACCATTAGGCCCGAACTCCACCAAAGCGGAAGCGTGACGGTAGAAGAGGATGTGTTTTAAACAACCAACAGAATGTCGTTATTCATACATCCCATCTCTACTCAGCTTCTGTTGATACCATAGAGTGGAGATATATCATATTAGTATGGCGCGATCGAAGAACAGACGTCAGTTGTGCCTCGCCGAGATGGTGGTATAAAGCGAAGATGTAAACTGTACCTCGCAAACAGACGACGACGGCAAGTAGTGGAGATGAGAAGAAATGTGACCGGGCTGCTGTGAGCGGCGTCGGTAGTTCGCACGCAGCTCTGTTAGATTCTAGGCAGCACATATTTCCACTTTAGCTAGCACATCCACATCCACATCTCTGCTCCAGTCCAGCCAGTACGCATCTCCGCACAATTTCGTTGGATAATGCTAAAAACGTACATATCTCAAAATCGTATCTTCTTGTCTCCTCTTCAAACATATCCGCACATCTCCGCTTTGGTGGAGTCCGGGCCTTATGGTATTGTTCCAAATCGCCTAACTTTTCTATAATTGCTATAACTGGTTCAAAATCTACTATATAAATTTCCACCAACAAGTGTGCCATGTAAAGTTTCTGGAGGCCGGCAGTAACGAAACGTAATCCAATCTCGAACCGTTTAATCTTCGCCCGAGTGCATCGGAAAATATTCAGGCATGAAAAAGGGGTGTCCATCAATTATGAAAATGGTTCGCGCCGGAACGGAACTTTTTATGAAATGGGAAAAGAAAAAACTGTACACTTTTTCATACAAAGAACGCTCGCTTTTTCTGTCCGAAATCCCAAAAAAAGCCAAGATTTGTGATTTACGCTACTATTTTCTGCATGTAGGTCGTAGGTACTTGTGTACTATATGTGTTGTGTTCTTATGTGAATTTGTATTTTAAAGATTTTTTGGTAGTCAATTACTGTAACTGTATTAAGGAGTTTACTGACCAGCGTTTCGGGGGGTAATGTACCTACCATTCGCAGTGAGCATGATAGTTACGCCGTGTACTAAAATCCGTCTCGAACAATTGCAGTCAAAATGACTATATAATATAACTTAACATCGTATTACCCCATATTGACAAAGAAACCCTAAAAGATTTTTAATATGGCTCTAGTATCTCCGATGGTGCCGAAAAGGACAAGGAAATTAATGGGATACAAATTATCTAGAATGTATGATGGGTTAAAACAGTAGTAAGCAAAATACACAACACATGGCAATACAATACAATACTTATTTATTAATAGTTGAATAGTGATATATGACGTTGCTTTGGGGAATACCCTCTTTCGTCGGCCATTACCAAAATGGCTGCCATCCATTAAGACAGCTCCTTCCACGAATAAAACATAAAGAAATGTTTCTATTAGTTTTACTATCTTAAACCGTCGGACAGGTGGGTTCGGGACTTATTAGAAAAACGTGCAACGAAACGCTGACCAATGACCATTCGAACTGGGGTCAACTGTAAAGTAAACCAATCACAATAGGCTCTGTTTGAAATTCCAATAATGGTGTTTTCAAAAAGCCTTGTTTTTGAGTTTAATAGGTAAATAAAGTAGGAAGGTTTTCCTTTTTATGTCCCACCAAGATATTTGTAAACACTAGTGATTATTTTGAAAACACTAAAAACAGACTTGTCGTGTGACGAGTTTTTTACTATAAAGTTTCTTGAGTTTTGCGGGACAAATAGTAATCCTTCGAAAATAATTTTTGATGGGCACCTCCCCGGGATTTTTTACTACACAAAACCAAATAAATATCAAAATCGGTCCACAATTGACCGAGAAATCGGTGAACATACATAAAAAACATATAAAGCCGTAGAACCTTTTTTCAAGGTCGGTTAAAAAGAGCATCGTATTTTTTTTTTTCGGAAATAAAGAAAGGGTATATTTCTATTTACCTTAAAACTACTATACGCCAAAGCCTTTTTTTACCGTTCTCATAACTTTAGCCAAATGAAAAAGAGAAAGAAAAAATGTAATCCCACTTTGACTTTGTTAAAAATATCTTGAAGGCTCTCGCAAAGTGGCATTTTGACAAATTCAAAAGACCAAAAAACGCAACAATTTTAACACGCTTTGAATTAATTCCAGCACGATTATTGAGGCCCGTTCCCACAACAGCCGAGCTGAGATGTGTAAAAAACCAACAATAAAAAGTTGCCATAAAATTACAAATATTGAAAGCTCATCGCGATATTTTCGATATACGATGAATACCTAGCCACCTCCTCCTCAACAAAATTTATTTTTCTCTTGCTCCCCCTCTCGACAAGCACATTAAGAGTGAGTGAGTATACCTATAGGTCATATAACAATAGGCGATTAGCCCAAGCTAGTAACTACTGAATTGGTTTTTACACATCTCCTCTCCGCTTTGACAGCAAAGCTTTATTGAAAACAAAATGTACCTTCGAACTGAAAAATGTACATACTAAAGATCCTTTCCCCACAGCACGGCAACGCCACCACCTCAAGCGAAACGTCGGTTGGCACCAACACGGCCACTGCTGGGCCATCGAAGGCGCCGCCTGCGGCTAAGTTCAGGCATGGGCTGCTGCAGTTGATGATCCATACCATCGATCCCATGCATGATGGTGAGTTAGGTATGCACAGCTTTGCTTATTTGCTCGTACCGCGGTGGTGGGTGGTCATGAGGGGACGAAAATTGACAACAACTTCATAATTAACAAGATGTTTTCTAGTATAGGTACATAAAAATGATTTTAATATATTTTCGGAAATTTTATGTTAGCGATATTTTTAAAATTCTTGTCCCACTTTTGGGTCGAAATAAAAAATTCGGTCAAAAGATACTTCCACTCACACTGATTGACTCCAATTACCACTAGTAGACGAGACGAGACTTTTACCTGAATTAAAAATATGGCAAAGTACCTAAATGCCCATATCATACAATTACCTACATTTCTGAAACGTTTACAACAGCCGAAACATCTGACATGAATGATGCCAATAATTAGCACTAAATTTGATTTTCCTTGCATTAAAACAGTCGTTCAGAGCCGAAAATCCTGATAAACGCAAATTTTCGTAATAATTAGCTGGGTTTTAGTAAGACAATCGTCAAACCAAAACCCAGCTAATTTCGTCCGGTAACCGAGTGACCAACCACACGAGCGGGGTCACTGAGGTCACCACAGCCCGACGCCTCCAACACGCAGTCTTGTGAACGCACCAATAAGGTAAGTGTTTGTACCATTATGTACCCTTGTACCCAATTTGTGCCGTCACTTTCTTACACACTTACGCACTAACACAAACACAAATTTTATGATTAATGCTTTTAGTCACTCAGAGTGCTTTATTTTCTTACTAGGTTCTTGCCGCGGCCCGCACGCATATTTTCGGTCTTATACACTACATATGTTTTAAATGTACGCCAAATTTCATCTTGATCTGATCAGTAAATTTGGAGCGCCTAGGTAACAAAATAAAATTCACATTTCATAAACTTTCGGCTTTATACTCGTACTAGCTGCTGCCCGCGCCTTCGCCCGCGTTTTATTGGGATAAAAAATAGCCTATTATGTTATTCCAGGTCCCAAACCCATACCGCCTAATCGGTTCAGTAGGTTTTGCGTGAAAGAGTAAAAAAAATCCATCCATACATCCATCCTTACAAACTTTGTCATTTATAATATTAGTAGGATTAGTAGAAAGTATGATGGATGATCTTAGAGGGGATCTTAGGCACGTCAGAAATTTCAAATTACGCAAAACAAGGAAATAAAGTTATCACTTTGATTGAACATTGTTCACTTCAATCTTTTTTAAAGAAGAGACCATGAAACTTTTACTTACATAGTTAGGTTTTAAATATGCGTTCCCGATTCTGTTTTGATAGGTAGGTACAATAAGAACCAAAGTTACCGACATAGCTCTCAAAATTAGCAGGCTGAAGTGGCGATGGGCAGGCCATATAGCTCGCTTTTATTCCCCAACGGTTATCGGTTCTGATAACCGTTGGGGAATAAAGGTGTGAGTGTCTCGAGTGGCGACCGCGATGTAATGCGAAACGGAGTGTGGGAAGACCTCCCACTTGATGGATCGACGACATCGTAGCGGTCGAAGGGAGTTGTTGGAGGAGGCGGCTCCGGACCGCTATTCGTAGCGTCGTTTGGGGGAGGCCTTTGTTCAGCAGTGGACGTGTACGGGCTAATGATGATGATGATGACTATAAGATGAAATTAGTCAAGATAATTTTAGGAAAATAATCAAACAGCAGTTCACTCTGTGCGTTACCGTGACAGTGGCCCAAATATCGTCACCTTTCAGATCAGTAGAAGTTTTTGATGTTTGTATTCTTAACTAGGACCTAATTTTGTCAGAATATAATAAACTATACACATAATAAATCTTAATCTTGGCTTAAATGCCTTAAAGGTTGCCTGGAAGAAATTGGTTCTGAGCGATAAGGCCGCCCATAGTACATGTTTTATGTAATGTCTCTTTATAAAAGGCTTTCAAAACCAAAAATTGTTTTGTTTTACTGTAGTGAAGTGAGGTTCTACGATTTGCTCCACCAATAATACCGCTGTGATAAAATATTTTCTTCCAGTATTTTTTTGGTTTTGTGATGCCTTTTGTTCACAAAAAGTAGCAAGGATTATAGAAAACAGTATAATATTGTACCTACTTATGTAGTATAAATGCTATGTCTTATTATTTATTAATTTTTATGAAGTCAATCTTGATTGCGAAGAACAATTCAGACAGGTTATTTTATTACATATTTGTTTTAGGTTCTAGAATTAGATTTTTTGTACCAGGACGTCATAATCACGTGTTTCCTCAATAAATATTATTTAATCTACGACAGAAGCCAAGAAAACAGAAGAAAGAAGACTCGAAGAAGAAAATAGTGTGCCCATACTTGGTCTGAGTAGACTCATACGTGACCAGTCGTATCAGTCTTCTTCTTTCTAAGTACGGGACTCTATTCCTGACCTCACAAGAAGACAACACACCAAAAGAAGATTTATTTTACTTTGTTAATGAACTCGAGTTCTACTTTATTAACAAAGAAAATTACAATCAAATGAGAACTAGTATTTACAATTGAAAATATTGACTTAACTGCAGGCTGTTGCAAACAATCTACAGGTAGCTCAATTGGTCCATTTCAGTACCAGTTGAAAGCGTGCCCAAGACGCTGGCTGCATTGCTCCGCTCTGTATGGCAATGCTAATGCGCTGCGCCCGATACTCACCAGCTCTCGGGTCACGGGCCGCTTCGACCAGACACTCAGATAATTTTATAAAAACCCGGAGTATCGAGTTATATAAATATCTATCTATATACGTATTGTATTATGTATATTAGTCATCTAGTACCCATAACACAAGCTCTGCTAAGCTTGGGGCTAGATGGTGCTGAATGTTGTGGAAGCGATTCATCAGTGTCTCCGTGAAAGCTTTCCAGGACGGGCACGACCTTCAGCAATGAAGAACACGTTAGAGAAGAAGATGGTGCTGTGTGGATTGTCCAACATTTATTTATTAATTGATTGGTGTGCTCCACAAGATTGCGCTGAGTGGAGGAATTTGTTATGGAGAGGCCTTTGACCAGCTGTGCAACGAGATGTTCGTACCTACTAAGTTTACGATAAATATTCTAGCGTCTTCAAGCCAGAAGAAACTGAAAAAAGAAGAAGCCATCCCGGGGTTTAGTAATTCAGTTTTACTAAAATGTCTCCATCATTTAGTCAACCGTTTTACTATGCCTCGTGACAGCTAAATCCGAGAAGATGAAATAATTCTTAATTCTTTATTGCAAGAGATAGAAAATACTTTATTGACAAAGAAAATAACAATCAAATAATATAAACAAATTAAACTAGCAATTCAAACAAATTTGCTAACTGCAGACAATCTACAGACAGATAGCTCTACTGTATCAATACTAATCGGAAGCGTCCCCAAGACGCTGGCTGCATTGCCCCACGCTGTATGGCAATGCTAATGCGCTGCGCCACATACTCAGAGATAGAACATATTAAGGAGTAAACTTTAGCTTTTGTTTTACTTGAATTGTATGTTAAATTTATTCAATATATATGTTAAAGATAATTGTTGTTTGAGATACATTTTCTATTGTGAAAGGGTAGGAGAAATAGTTTTATGACAAATTGTAAAGGTAAAAATATAATGCAACAAAATAAAAACACTAGCTTCGCTCTTGTTACTATTTTGTTTAACAAATATACAGGCTATTGTTAGTATCAATTCAAAAGGGCGAGATGTTTTTTTTACAACATCCCAAGTTTCGAAAATGTTCATTAAAAAAGGGCCTAATTTTTATCTATAAAATTGGCAATCATCTGCTCTCGCTATCGCGCCGCTGCCCCTACCAAAAACTAAACATATTACTTTACTAGCTGTGCCCGCGACTTCGTCCGCATGGAATAGTGACAGTGTGATTTTCATACAAACTTTCATCCCCTATTCCCTTTGATATTTTATTTTAAAAAGCATGTCCTTTCTCAGGCTGTAAAGTATGTATCTGTGTACCAAATTTCATTTAAATTGGTTCAGTAGTTTTGGCGTGACAGACAGACAGAGTTACTTCGCATTTATAATTAGGTAATAGGTCGGTAAGTAACTAAACAAAACCTATACAACTTGAAAAACCCAGCTGCACAAACTCTTGAGTGATACGCCAAACGAAAGCTCAGCATTTGAAACTCAAACATAAGGGCCCTCGGAAACCTTTACCGAAGTGGCACCAGTGACTTCTCACCCTCACCTTGATGGTTCGTCCGTGCCAAGTACTGACAAAGCTCCGACCCTGCCTTGACCTCGTATTGATTCAACTCCTCAGTTGCAATGGGAACCGAACCTATATTATAGCTTACGTATAGGAAACTAGCTTCGGCCTGTGGCTTTCCACGCGCTAAAAAGTAGTCTTTGTTAGCCGTCTCCGGGATACCATCTACCTTTCATAAATATAAAATTTATAATTTAGGGATTTATTTTTAGAGATTTAGAGATTTACCTAAATTATAAATATAAAATTTATAATTTAGGGATTTATTTTTATTCTTAATATTATAAATGTCTAAGTTTGTATGAATGGATGTATGGATATTTGTTACTCTTTCACGCAAAAACTGCAGACCCAATTAGGCTGAAATTTGGTATGGATATAGTTTGGGACCTGGAACAACATATAAATTATTTTTTATCCCGATAAAACGAGGGTATAAGTGCGGGCAGCAGCTAGTTATAATTATTTTATTTGTTATATTCAGACTCATTGTGACGTATTATTTAACAAATAATTATTAAAATGTTCATCGTAACACAAGCTCTGCTTAGCTTGGGATAAGATGATGCTGTGTGGTTTTCCAGCATTATTTATTATTAAATTCTACATAAACGGATCGGC
The DNA here is from genome assembly GCA_947859395.1 of Eupithecia insigniata. Lineage (NCBI taxonomy): Eukaryota > Metazoa > Arthropoda > Insecta > Lepidoptera > Geometridae > Eupithecia > Eupithecia insigniata. The sequence continues at coordinate 3,401,129 of OX402009.1, read as the reverse complement.
TCGATGACGTCTCGATCTATAGAAACCAAACTGGTTCCCCTTACGACTTTACTTTCCAATGTACTTTAAATACAGTTCAAAACCAGAGTAAACCTATATAAAAAATGGCTCGCTCTCCGCAACTTCAAAGATTGATTTATGATTTAAGCTGATACTCTGATACTCCGGTAACCACAAAACGCTTAATGCATCTACTTCGCAAAACGTAAGCGATATTCGGAACAAACGATAGAGCTGTCACAATTTCAGATTGAAACGATAACGTAGGGGTTAAAGTATAATATTTTGCTAAGTTAGGCTCTGCCATAGAAATCCTTTGCTCAAAATACGATAACATTCAATTTTAGAATATGATACCCAACTCACATACACCTTACGCCACTTAGCCAGTTTTGAAGGAAAACTTTTCATACGTATACGTCAGTAACGACAGTCCATGAACACATCCAAAATTACAAAACATCTAGAGCTTTATTGACTAAGAAAATAAAAATCTAATAATATAAACAAAGTAAAGTAGTATTAACAATTGGAACAATTGAGCTAACTGCAGACTGTTGCAAACAAACAACAGGTAGCTGAACTGGTCCATATCAATACCAGTTGGAAGCGTCCCCAAGACGCTGGCTGCATTGCCTCGCTGCTGTATGGCAATACTAATGCGCTGCGTCAGATACTCAACAGCTCTTGGGTCACGCGTAAACATCTTAACACTAAACCGTTATTATTTATGGTAATACCGTTCATGCAATTTTAAAATCAATTCGTGTTCAGCGATTTTCGTTGCTGACTGTGCCTACTTGTTAATTAATAAGTCGTTTTCAGGTAACGTTTAGAAAAAGTTGTCCAAAGTTAAATTTTGTATTTTTTCTGGCACCTTCAGATCTATGTACAATATGTTAATTTATTCTGACGACGAAAGTAAGTAAGGTCTGAAACGATACATGTTTATCGTTTTATAGAGTAGACCCCTTGGATACGACTTATCGCAGCCATTGTGTTAATTCTACAGATACCGCTACTTAGACATCATCCCTTTGTTCGTTATCTGCTTTGGTTCAGATTTTGGTCAAACTTTTTGACTTTGGGGATTGAGATATACCTTTATAAGTTACTTGTAGTTTGCGGTTTAACATCAAAGTGAAATGTCAGAGATTTATATATTAACATTACGGCTAGTATGGGTTTGCACAATACCAAAACAAAAAGAGTTTTCGTTCTCCTATAAAGTTTTACTACTAAAACGCAACGAATACAGATTTAGATTCAATAAGTTTATTTCTTTAGGCTTACAAAATAAGCACTTAGACAAGTCAAATTTTATGCTATTAACAGCTATAAATATAGTTATTATTATCAAAATAAGAAATAAGGTGTTATTGATTTTCTCTTCATTACATCCACTAGTGGAAGAAATTAAAAAGAAACCACTAGTACATTTAAATATCACATATGTGTCTAAAATCATGTTTATTTTGCCTATCTAAATCTAAATTTCATGCGATTTAGATACATGTCGATATTTATATAGAGCTAAACAGAACATTAATTTTCTTACATACTATTCAGCGCGGAACGGAGCGACATCTGGCCAAGTATTAACATCATTGGTGTAATCACAAAACACATTCAAAATATCAATCGAATTGGCACAACTCGGGCAAATAGTCGCAAAAGCTACGAAACAAAGAAGAAGAAGAGTTCGTATGAAACTATTGGATCGCCGCCGTAGGTACACAACAAATGAAATAGGACTAGTATTTTTAGTGTGACGTGGGAACATAATCGGCTACATACCAACATATAAACATACATAGGGAGGCAAACTCTTAATTCTAGATATTTATAATTTAAGTAAGATTTCTATGACTAAGGTTGTACTTCGCTTTTAAATTTATTATACAACGGTCCCCTATGGGGCCTATGCCCCACCCTGAAAACCAGCGCAGGTTGTTAAAACCTGCTTAAGCTGAGTTGGGATCATTTTGTAGCTAAACTAATTGTAAGATTAAGTCCAATACCTAATATATTTACACTTTCTTCTGTAATTTTTATTTAAATAACGGTTAATTTAATTGTATTTATGTATGTTTAGTTACAAATAAATATTTATGATTCGATTTGTTTTTTTGATCTTAATGGAAAAATCCCTTTGAAACATTGTTTGCATTTGTCTACTACAAATGCAAACAATGTTTCAGCAATAAAACCACAAAATAGTGGCTATAAAACCGTCAAGCGCGAACAATGTCACATCGCCGCAAACCTCTCATTGTGCACTCCACTCCCAATTTGCTTTCAGTTCAAGTATCTCGGCCTTGCATTTTAATCTCGCAGTTTTCAATCACACAACTATTCGGGTTAAAAACAGGGCTGGAGTCAGGATGGAGTTTTGCAGGGGTACGTAAAATACGAAAGTTAACAAAAAGTATACGTGAATACTAGGCAAAATTTAGACAAATCTCTTATTACAAATATTTTGATTTGACTTTGTACACTGAAAAATAGGTGTGCTGCTAGACATTACTCTACTAGAGTAGAATTTAGTACTTTAAAGCCTCAAAACCTACTCTTGCGTTTAATTTTATCTTTAAGTACTTAAAGTGAAGTGCGTCTCAAAAAAATGACATTTCGTTGTAATACAGAGTCTTCGGTGTACATAATACAATCATCATCATCATCATATCAGCCCATACACGTTCACTGCTGGACATAGGCCTCCCCCATACGACGCCCCAAATAGCGGTCTTGAGCCGCCTCCATCCATCGACTCCCTGCGACCGCTATACGATGTCGTTGGTCCATCAAGTGGACGGTCTCCCATGTAGGGGGGTTTTTGTTTTTTGTGTGTGTGTGTGTAGAGTTTTTTCTATAATACAATGCATGCATATAAATAAAATCCGCAAAATCAGTGTATTCTTAGTAGTCAGTATATTATTTACCTTCACCTTTTAAACATTTGTTTAAAAGGTGAAGGGGAACTCCTATTTCGGAGTTGACTAAGCCCAGCATACTTAACACTGTTATGCCCCTCCCCTAAATCCAGCCTGTCTTGTAAGCTAAAAATGGGTCAAACGGCCGCAACAACTAACTTCTGAACAATACCACCAGTTCGGACGCAGCACGTCAGAGATAGAAGGAGATTATTTAGTTAAAAGTTTAACTGTGTTAAGTACGCTGGCTGGTTATGTAGGTCGGGCGGGAGTCCATTATAATATTTTCAAAGTTCAAAAGTTGTTGACAATTTCTGGAAATGTATGGCATAGATTTTATTGTAAATTTTACTTGACCGAATAGAGTTTATCAAAATAAAAAATAAGGTGTTATTGATTTTCTCCTCACTACAATTTTTTATCCACTAGTGGAAGAAGAAACCAAAGAAACCACTAGTACATTTAAATATCACGTATGTGTTTAAAATCATGTTTATTTTGCCTATTTAAATCTAAATTTAATGCGCCAAAGTTTAACTAAGATAACATACCGAAATTAGACCAATGCCAAGTTATTTTACGAACGCAAAATGGTCTTTAGCCCACATATCCTATGGTCTACAGTTCCACACCAAACAACAAAACTCCTTTTTTATTTAAGCACTGAACACATATAATATGTACTACTAGAATAAACAGCTTTCGATAACACAGCATAAACAAAAACGGCCCAATCAAAGCCATTCATTTCATTATGAATGGCTCTCGGAAATTAAATAGTTTCTTTAAAAATTACCTTTTATTTGACAAGGACCTGTATTGTCTGCAGGCAAAGTGGATGAGAAAGCAACGCAACTACACGCCATCGCGTCTCTGAAAGTCCTATTAGAAGCAACTCGACCAACTGCTGGCGGCGCGGGAGCGGCGGCCGCGAGGCACTCCGCCGCGGCCGCCGCACAGCCTAAAGAGACGCCGCTGGACCTGCCGAACGGACTCGCGCAGGATGTCCAGCTTGATGCGATAGAAGAGGTCAGTATTATGTTTCTTGATGCGGAAGAATAGGTTTGTATCAAGACGTTACAGGTTCTGTCGAAGACAAGGATACGCCATTGGACCTGCCTAACTGACTCTCACAAGTATTTCGTCTTTTATGTGATAGTCACTTGATGAAATAGTCGCTAACTGCGATTGAAGAGGCTATACGCTCTACGTTTGTTAAGGCTGTATCTCTTGAACCGTAAAAGATAGACAGATTTTTTTACAGAGTGTGCATTACTATTACCACATTAGCAAAGAAATGTACTTAATGATTAAGGGGGAGATGTCCATACCAAGTTGAACAACGATCACCGAAGTGAAGCAACGTAAGGTACGGTCAGTAGTTGTATGGGTGCAAGATGGCGTCATGTTAACTTGTTTATTTTTTTTTGCGATCCGTAAAATAATATTTTAAGGATTTCTGTTGTTTCTTTTTCGAAAGTATTTTAAGTGCCGGGGTAAAATGGAGTGAACAGAGTCTCCAGGGTGAATAGAACTGGATGAAATACTGGACCAAGACATTACCTGGCTTGTAGCAGTGGAAGTATCCAAGTCCGTGACTATTCACCTCCTGTGTCAGTTGGATCTGACTTCTGCAAAAGGATTTTTTCCTCCAGTATTTCATCCATTTCTCCATTCACCCTGGAATCTCTATTTTCCCCGTTTTACGGTATGGTACGGAACCTTTCGTGTGCGATTCGACTTGCACTTGGCCAGTTTTTTCAAAGGAAGATGCGGAACAAACAAGATAATTATGAATTCAAATACCTAAGTCTAACAAACATTCTGCAAATATATTTTAAAATATTATGATGAAGCACTAGTTACTCGGGTTGAATCCAAGATAAGGTTCACATGGAAGACCAACATACCCCGATAACTCAAATAGGCCTCCGTAATATTTTGTAGTAATGTGTAGGACCGAACCCGAGTCAAAGATAACATTACCTATATCACTACATCCATTAGGGCTGGACTCTACCAAAGCGGAGACGAGACGAGCGGAGATGATTTTTTTTTATACCAAAAAGGTATCTGTTCAGCGTGCGGTGATGGGACCTGATGGGAAGCGGTTACCGCAGCCTATGGACACCAGCAACGTCAGGGAGGTTACGACCCCGTAAATGCTTTAGAATGCCCTGTTTAAAAGACCTCATACTACAGTCCATTGGGAAAACCTCAGCATTTGCAATTGGGAAAATCATTCCACAACCTGAGTGTAACACTAAGTGCCTAATGCTACTTTCCCGTTTGCTCTACCATGACTCTAGCACATTCATTAGACCACAGAATACAAAACTGACCGCTTTCAAACATTAGCCCGCATTAGTTCCTTAGAATAGGCCCCCACCATTGTGCCTTACCCTGCCTACTGCTTTGTTTTTGGACAGCTACAGGGCCGTTATTAATGACTTCCACGGCCTGAATAAAGGTGCTTTCAAGTAGGTACACAGATTGGATAAGTGGCAGGAGAATTATGACGGTTGAAACAGCATATTTCACTGTAGGGAAGTTAATCAAGGAATGTTAGCTTTTGTTGTGTAAGAATATTTGTGTTTACTATAAAAACTATTGTAGTTTGAAGAATTCATTATGATTGTAAGTGTGCGCCGCGACACTGAACGAGCGCGACGCGAACCACACTCACCCTGATGTAGCCCCTCGTTAAGGCGGTTCCCTGACCAAAACTGGCGCCGCCACTTATTTTATGGTATTATTACGTTCAATAAAGACATTTAAAAAAATCCCTTGGCCCGTTTGTGATCCCTATCATAAGCTTTTTTTTAATGCTTCTGTAATAATATAAGCTTATGACAGTTATCACAAACGGGCCAAGGGATTTTTGAAAATTGCTTTGTTGAACGTAATAAAACGATAAAATAGGAGGCTACGATGATTTGGGTCGGGGAACCGCCTAAAGGGATGAAACATTGGTGTTCTTCCAATACAAACTAGGTTCGTAGTTAACCCGCTTACATTCATAATGAATATTTTGTGTTTACTATTTGTTGCTTTGTGCTACTACTGTTTCAAAGGGAAAAGTTCAGTTGTACATAATGTGACAAGTTTTAGTTTAGGACAAAATCGGTACTGAATCTGAAAAATCTAATATCAAGCAGCCTACAGTATAATATAATGCTGTCTCGCTTTGATCATATTTGTCAAATGTTATCTAAGCGGGATAGCGTTACATTTTCAATCGAAATCTTTATCCACATGACAACCTATCTTCATTATGAAAAAACCAAAGAAATATTGGTAGAAAATATTTATGACACAGGAATCAGAGCAAATCGCAGAACTTCGCCTCCAAAAGCCTCAAGACTAAAAATAATCTTTAGGAACTGTACAAAAATGGCGCAGGGAAATTAATTTGCGATTTAAATAGATAAAACATAATTAATATGATACCCTTCTGTTACAAAAGCAATAACGAATTGAGCGTTTGATCCTTCTGTCCAATTACTGCTGATGGCACACGCGACGTGGCGTGGGGCAGCCAGACGGCTGCTGGCTTCTGCCGGCCAGCTTACGAAAACGGAGGTTGATGATACTTAAATAGTTACGGAAATAGCTTTATTTTTTCGAACAAAAATAATATTAAGAAATAATGCTGGAAAATTCACAAAAAAATAAGATTTGTAAAGATTCAAAACAACAAAAGCAAGTCAAAGGTCATATTTATAATAACATCAGAACCGTAACTGTTGGCCCGTCAAAATTTGTAGCGTAGAACTATGATTTAAAATAAACAGACATGTATTTCAGGGTTTTTGAAATTCACACTGTGATGAGCTTTGAACATGAAATCATCGAAATGGGTTCAAGTAGTACCACTAGCCGTCTAGAAGCCTAAAGGCTGGAGGGGTGTACAATTCTGTTACGACAGGAGCGATGTTCAATATGAACAGGAACAGATTGCTTTAGCGTATTTATTCCTTTTAACGTGTTACTGTCAGGAGACGGTCTTATTTGAATTTAAAATTGAAATGATTGTTATATAGCTCATTATGAATGTAAGTGGGTTAACTATAAACCTAGTTTTAGTTGGAAGAACGCCAACGTTTCATCCCTTAACAAGGGAATTCATCAGTGTGCATGCGCCGCCGCGCCGCCGCGACGCTGAACGAGCCCGACGCGAACCACACTCACCCTGATGAAGTCTCTCGTTTAGTGATTAAACGTTGGTGTTCTTCCAACACAAACTAGGTTCGTAGTTAACCCACTTACATTTATAATGAATTCGTTAAACTACGAAAGTTTTCATAGTAAAATGTATGTTCGATTCTTTAGGACCATCTTCAATAAACCGAAAGTGAAATAATTTTAAACAGAAAGTGGGCAGAATAGGTACTTACCAACGAGGGCAGTTTATGTTTTCTGGGGGTTTCTTTTCTATGAGATTATCTGATACTCTTTATTAGAAAGAATCATCCAATCGCCTGTAGTGATTTTAATAATTGAGGTACTTATCAATTGTAGGTATGCCATTTTCCGTGCGGCCATTACACCATCATATATATATATAATATATATAAATAATATAAAAATGAACCCCTATTTCTCCTGGTCACGCTTTAACTTGAGAACGTCTTTAACGATTTCATTCATCTTTTTTTTTTATGTTTTCTAATAGTTCGTAAGAAAATGTGAAATTAGAAAATTTAAGAAAACTTAACGACTACCTTTATTAGAAACTTTTTGAATGTAACCTTACCCCCAGCGTTATATACTCTTTGCTAAGCACGTTTGAAATAATTGTCAGTCAACTGACTTGAATGACCGGACTATAGAATATTGTATTCTCTTTGATAGAATTATAAAGCGAGTTTTTACTCTATGGACCGGACAATGTATGTCGGGTAAGGAATTTATATCTAATGATTTATATACTAACGTAACTTAGTTTATAAATTCATTGATGTTATCTTGATAAAAAGCAATAAAATTGTGAGGCGGAAAAACTTGCATTTTAGGTTATACTTTTTAGGTTGCTAGCTCGGCTTAGGCTTGTTGGCAAATTCAAAGGCCTGTAATATGGTGCCAATTTGAAATCGAAGTCCGTAAATGGACGTAAGCAGCCTGTCTGCTCCTGCAAAGCTTCTTTAACTCAGGACCGCTATTTATCTTGCTTCTCTTCAAGTGAGATGAATTGCTATTCTTACAGGCTTTGTTTGATATGCGACATATGTACGCATTGCGCGTAGGTACATCAGCGCTCCCCCCACCCTCCTTTGTCTGAGTTGATAAGTAATAATGTGTCAATTCTGAATGCATATTAATAAAAACTAAATTACTATTTATTATATACCTGCATGACAAACTGTTGGCATATTTTTACCCGACTACCAAAGGAGAAGGGTTATTTGTATACCGATTATATTCGTCAAACGTCTTGTCTCATTTATACAATATATCCTATACCACCTTTCTTTACATCATGTTTTTGCAAATAAATAGTCTGTATCCTACTTATACCAATTTATTATATAAATGTCAAAGTTTGTAAGGATGGATGTATGGATATTTGTTACTCTTTCACGCAAAAACTACTGAACTGATTGCGTTGAAATTTGGTATGGGTATAGTATTGCCATACTATACCCATACCAAATTTCAAATTTCGCCTGGAATAACTTAAAGGCTATTTTTGTCCCGATAAAATGCGGGCGAAGGCGCGGGCAGCAGCTAATTTCTTATAAACCTGCATGACAAACGCTCGACATATTTTTAACCGACTACCAAATGAGGAGGGTTATTTGCATACCGATTATATTGGTCAAACGTGTTGTGTCATAAAAAATATCTACCATCTTCCTTTACGTACACATGTTTAAACAAATAAATTGTCTGTATCCTACTTATATTATAAATGTCAAAGTTTGTAAGGATGGATGTATGGATGTATATGGATGGATATTTACTCTTTCACGCAAAAACTACTGAACCGATTAGGCTGATATTTGGTATCGGTCTATTTTGGGACCTGGAATAACATAAAGGCAACTTTTTTATATATTCGATAAAACGCGGGCGAAGGCGCAGGCAGCAGCTAGTCTGCCCTAGTCTGTAGTTAATATCTGTATGTTCCTAAGAAATTTTAATAAAATCCCAAAAGTTTTTCGACTTCTTCGGGACTTGAACCCGCAAACCTCCCTCAGTACGGGATGCGCTACCAATTGCGCCACAAGGTCATGTGACGCAGAACTCGAAAAACTCTGGGACTTCCTTCGGTCAGTGTGAGGCTTACGCACTATAATAACAAAAACCTTAACTGTATGTTTTTGTATATGACTTTCAAATAAATATTCTATTCTATTTGCATCTAAGGAGTCTACGTTACGATTATGCAACGATACCATTGACATAGTACGGCGATTGCAAAGGGCGGTTGGTTTGGTTGGAGTCCCTAAAACAAGCCGTTTCAGTTCAATTGAATTAAATTAATCCGCATCGCGAAAAAACGCTCGTAGAACCGATAACCGTTGGGGAGTAAAGTTTCTCAAGTGGCGACCGCGATGCAATGCGAAACGGAGTGTGAGAAGACCTTCCACTCGATGGACCAACGACATTGTAGCGGTCGCAGGGAGTCGTTGGATGAAGTCAGCTCAGGACCGGTATTCTTGGTGTCGTCTTTTGGTGGAAGCCTATGTTCAGCAGTGGACGTATACGGGCTGATGATGATGATGAATCCGCATAATTTTCTGAATCCGTCTTTCAGAAGAATAAACCTCACTCGTGTTCGTTAAATAATATACGCTCAAGCTCTCAAACCAAAAAATAACGGTGTTCCCAAATCAAACTTGAAAGTGAATTTACCAAGAATTGCAATACCCGGTACCCTATTATTTTATATATTTCCAAACGGGATAAGCCAATTACCTGCTCCACCCCTACAATTATAGAGAAAACTACACTGTCCGTCCGTCAGGCAATACAGAAACGAAATTGCAGTGCCCGGTTGCCCGGACTCTAAAAGACTTAATACAGGTCCAGACAGGGCGCTAACCCACCCCCCCTCTCCCCACGTGCATGCAAGTGAACCCGCCCGCCCCTGGTCAATCAATTTGAATGTACTTAGACGGGATGCTGAATTTCTTATTTTTGAAGCGGATCTATCGTTTGAATGTTTATAATCTCTTTTGATTTGGACCTTGTTGCGATGAGAAAGGAGATTTGATGTACAGATTCGATAAAACGTGAAAGACTTCTTGTCTTCAAGCACTGGCACCCAAAATGGGGCTGTTTAGTAAGGTTGTTTAGTAAGGCTGAACGCAAAATTATAATAAATTGTTAGCAATTTTTGACAGAAATCAAAACAGGACAAGATTTTATGTTAGGTGTATGTTTTTTATGTCTGTTCACCGACTTATCCATCAGTTATGTACCAATTTTAATGATCTTTTTGCTATTGTGTTAAAAATAATCCCAAGATGATCTCACAAAAAGCTCATCTGCCAGGGATTAGTACTTTTCTTCCGTAAAACGTATAACAGTGTAAATATAAAGTAATTTTAAAAAAGGAGGAGGATCCATGTTCGCCTTTATGTATGTTTTAATCAATGTATTGACAAAGAAAATAACAAACAAATAATTTAAACAAATTAAACTAGTATTTACAATTGAAACAATTGAGCTAACTGCAGACTGTTGCAAACAATCTACAGATAGCTCAGCCGGTCCATATCAATACCAGTTGGAAGCGTCCCCAAGACGCTGGGTGCCTTGCCCCGCTGTATGGCAATTCTAATGCGCTGCGCCAGATACTCACTAGCTCTGTATTTAGTTTTTTTTTTTAACTCTTAAGAGTTTACGTTGAAGCACCAGGATGAGATGACGAGCTCGAGTCACATCTTCTATTGTGGCCTGTCGCAGCTTTGGATCGCAAGGAGTGGATGTAAACAAGGGAGTCCTTTGCCTCTTCCTGGGACAGTAGTGGCTAAATCAATTTTATATTTAAAAAACTTTTAAAAACAAGCTTTTATATCATCTAGGACTATTCGTTGGATTTGTACGAACCCAAACTCGACGTCGTCGTTAAGTCGTTTCGTTCAGGTGTTCCTATGGCCACCTTCGGTTTCCATCATCAGAACAGCTCGATTGTACCATGACATTGCATTGTTACCGGATTTACATAAGTATGACAAATTTAAGCTCAATCGGTTGAGAATCATCATCATCATCATATCAGCCCATACACGTCCACTGCTGGACATAGGCCTCCCCCATACGACGCCACAAATAGCGGTCCTAAGCCGCCTCCGTCCATCAACTCCCTGCAACCGCTACGATGTCGCCGGTCCATCGAGTGGATGGTCACCCATGTAGGGGGGATTTGCCATAATAACCATGCTTGGCAGGTGGATTGGTGATCGCAGTGTTGGTGTTGAAAAATACTCAGAGGTTGAGGATAACTGGTCTACTGGCAAGATTCCACCCGAACAAACATAAGCAAGTTAAATAAAAGCTTGTAGGTACCTAATGTAACCCTTTTTTCTAAACAATCAAATCATTTCAGAAAAATACGTACCTATATATAGTATGCTTTTAAAAATAACTGCAACCAAAACTGCCTTTCGTAAAATTATTAGATCCTTTCAAAGATTTAAAATGGCGCCCATGTATTGATAACTCGTTTAAACTGTATCCTGTCAAATTCAAAGTCCATTTTCCAATATCACAGCCATGCCATAATTACCGACTTTCAAAAGTTATCAGGCAGGCTGGATGGACAGACCTGGGGGGTTACTCTTGAAAACAATCTAATGCAGCGTCAATAACGATCTTTTTTATCGGAAATGGTAAGGCGGTTCATTTATTATTCTATGCAACTTTCGAACACAATCGTGAAGTAAATGTGCACATGAAGTGGAAAACATGTTTATAGTATAAAATTTGACTTGTCTAAGTGCTTATTTTGTAAGCCTAAAGAAATAAAGTTATTGATCTGATTCTGAATTGGTTTATTATTTATATATATTATATAGCCTACTCGCCCGCGATTTCATTCGCGTGAACAACCTTAATAATATTCCAAGTATATATATGTACATAGCTGCACGTAACTTTAGCACTGACCGTTATTGCGCAGAATTAAAAAATAAGGTACCTGGGCGGGGCTAGCGGTACATTACACATGCGCATTACATATCCCCTCCGCGTATCGCTCAGCGCTAGACTTACGTGCCGCTACTTGTAATGGTGGTTTCCATATTAACTAAAAACAATATTTCAGTCTCGTAGTTTTTCTAGTTCCTGAGATTTCTTGAGTCGGTGAGCCGTCTAAATTTGACTCCACACCATTGACCTTTATGGTGCGTATTTCAAACAACACTGAAATTCGTGTCAGTTTATATTGAGTCATCTTCCTACGCTACACATTTTGACGGGTCAACAGTTACGGTTCTGAAGTTATTATAAAAATGATCTTTGACCCCATTTTAACAACCTCAAAATACAAATTTCCAAAAATCCGTTCTTAGCGGGTTTTTACGTCTTAATGCAAAATTTCAGCTTCGTAGCACTTCTAGTTCCTGAGCTTACGTGATATGTCGGTGAGTCACCTAACTTTGACTCCACACCATTGACCTTTAGGGTATGAATAAAAAAAAAACCCTGAAACACGTTATTTTGAGTGATCTTTCTACGCTACAAATTTTGACGGGCCAATAGTTACGGTTCTGAAGTTATTATAAAAATGACCTTTGACTCCATTAGAATACGAATTTTTTAAAATCTCAGCGGATGCCTTCGTTCTAAGAGGAACCTCTATGCAAAATTTCAGCTTCGCAGCTCCTGTAGTTTCAAAGATATCTTGATGAGTAACCCAGTTTTCTATTTTATAAATATAGATGAATATCTTCTGCCCGGGGCTTCTTGTTTTTCCAGGATAAAAAGGAGCCTAAATGACTTTCCATCTCCTCTTTGGCCCTCAAGATCTAAATGGCCCAAATGAGTTGGCATTTAAGCGATTTTATAATTTTAAACCTAGTCTGATTTGATTTAGTTTCCGAAAAAATGCTGTATTGTTATTTCGACCCAAATTTTCATCCCACAAACGAAAAGTAATAATAATTTTTGTCATTTCAACCCACACAAATTTTACACTGTTGTTTCAACCCACCCAGAAGAAAACAATCGTTAATCAGCAAAAGGCCGAGTCGTGCGATCAAAACGTTAAATATTTTTCAATATCGAACGATAGAAACAGTGTACGATGGGGCGTTGGAAATAACCCTGCCCAGTTTGAAAGCATCGATGATGGCTTTCGACATTGCTTTCGACAGGGTAAAAGCTTTTCAATTTAATTGAACGGTCAAGTTTTGCTCTGCCTATCTGTGGCGTGTTTTGAATGCAACGCTATACCGTTTGTAAGTAAATCTAGGATATATAGACTGTTATGAACGTGTGGTGTACTTGGGTATTGAAAATTAAATGTATTATGTCAAGCGTGAGTAAGTGTATTTTAGATAATGATAAAATGAATTTATATCACCCAAAAAACACAAGAAAAATAAAAAAAACAAGAAAAAATTCCAAGTACATTTATAAATAAATATAGAGTTTACATAATGAAGTACTAAAATCTTACAGTTATTGTTATTAAACATAGAGTAAAATGGGTCCCTATCTCAGCATTATGCAGTATTAGTCAAGAAATTACCCAATACTTCGCTGGTTTTCAGTTAGGGCCCTTGCGGAGTGACGGCAGAGTACCATACAACTTTTAGACTTTTGTTCGTCGCCCACATCGTCACTTAGGCATTTAGGTGTTTACTGTATAACTCCGTTTTCATCTGGCTTTTCATCATACTACTACAAGAAATCAACATTTGTCTTGAGATTTTCTTGATATTTACCGAAGGTATAAATCATTGTAACAGTCCCGTAAACAGTAACTTTTCTTACATAAGGTTTTGTATTTTACGGTTCCATAGTTTAATTAAGCCTTGCCTAAGACTCTACCTCTCTCACCTGCAATGTATGAGCTATACCTAAGGTTTAACGGTTACTTCGTCAAATAACCATCCATGAAAACCGGTAAATCATACAAAACATTAGAGGTCGGGCAAGCCACAACAAAGAAACTACATTATTCTGAAAGCCACTTACATTTCATCTGCTACATATTCAGTCCAGCTGAGGCAGACACGCAGAAAATGTTTCTTCTACTTTACAAGCTGAGAAAGAATTTCTAGAAATAATACCTAAGGGCCATCCTTGAGCGGAATACGTTAATAGGGTTACTATCTTCTTTCTTACACATTGAATTGCATTTCATTCTGCCGTGCTCTCATATGCTATGGCTGAAATAAGTGTTTTTGCATCTTGAGCAAAATATTTGGGACAGCATATCAGAATCAGAATCAAAGTCGTCATTGCACCAGTTGCACCTACATATTTATGTATTAGTATCGTCATTCAGAATTATGAAATTCTAATGTGGACCCGCAGTCGTAACGGACACTGTTTCGTTGACTCTATGGGTACTTTGAATGTATTTGCCTATTTTACGTCTCGCGAAATACCTGGGTGGGCACTCATTTATTTTTTGCAGGCATTATTAACTCAATTATAATGTTATACATACATGACTTACTTAAATACGTGGCGTCGATCCAGCGATACCTAGGGCGGCCGACAGGTCTACACCCCGATGGTTGTCCCTCATACGCCTTCTTGACAGCCTTATCCTTCTCCATTCCCTCAAAGGATCCTAGCCATCAGGAAGGAGCGCTCTTGAACTGGCCTATGACATTTGATTTGGCATACATGTCTCCTGGTTTTTTGGACACGCCAGGATCCATCCACTCATCTGGTCGGTCGAAAGATCTTACGCAGCACTTATTACCTCAGCCACGAGGAGTTTATCTTCTTCTTTCAGATTTTGTGTCCAGTTAGTATTATTAGTGTGTTTTGCGGTAGTGCCAGTATTATTTATTATATTTTATTTGTTGCAGATAGGAGACCTGGAGGACGACACGACACCACTGGACATGTCGTGGCCTTCCGGCTTCCGCAAGCGGCTGACGTATGTGTTGGTCGCGCCCGTTGTCTTCCCTTTATGGATCACCCTCCCGGACACTAGGACTCCGAGAGGTGAGGACATCATCATCATCCTCCCTTAGATCATGTCTATGTCTAGATCATCTTACGGTCCTTGTCCTACAACCCATCCATCATTTCTTTGTCCAAGTATTATTTTATTTTACAACTTTTAAGAAAATCATCTGAATTTTTACAATAAGGTGTTTTTTTATAGTAAAAAAACATGAAGTATGCATGTGACGCTGCTGAAGGCTAATTAAAAGTTTCCACTTTTAGGTAATTTCCACAAAGTCGTATGTAAGAGTAAATAGACGACGATATGGAATAAGAAAATTACATGAAATTCGAGATCCCAAGGTTCATCGATCAGCAGCTGAATCAGTCCCCACGAATCCGGTCAGCTATCGGACTTATACCTGGTAGATGAAGCTTGAAGTCACGCTTGAAGTCATCAGCTCACACAAATAGGTACTCATTAAGTCCCAATTTTGGCAAATCAATGGCTATCCTTGAGACCCATTATTCCAATATACCGTTGGCCATGGTGTGGCCCTCCGATTTCCACAAGCGTCTTTATGGCTCACCCTCCCTGACACTAGGACTCCGAGTGGTGAGGCAAACGTGAACCTTAGCATTGTCTCATTAGGTCACAATTTTGATAAACGCTCCTTATTCCACAAACCATCCATTAATTTCTTAGTCTTTCTCTCAAAGACTGAGAGTCAGTTAAACGTTTTGATTTGGATAACCGTTTTTGTTTGTAAGAAGTTACTATGTAGCTTAGACTTGTCTTTCAAAATTGAAAACGTTATCTCCCAGTTTCCGACTTGTTGTGATCAAAACCTTTCCTTGCGACCTAATTTATTCCGAAAATATCATCAGACCCTTCACACCTATCTATTGTTGTAATGGCCTTGTTTGCTTAGAAGACGGGCTATTTTTATATCGGCGGCACCATCATACCGGCGTTTACAAGGAATTCCATATATTATTATTTTTTCCAAAGGGCCTGGTTTTAAAAACGGATAGGTATTCAAGAATCATTGCATTTCATTAAACTAACATGAGAAAACCGGAAAACAAGATATAAAAAATAAAAGACATTTATATCAAGCAACGTAAGAAAACATGGTATGGTGAAAAACAATTCTAAGGCTATATCTACATATATGTACTTATAATAAAACTGTAACAGGTCCATTCTGTACATTGAAGATATATCGAAATTTTTGTTTGGATGTCACTCTATTATCGATACTGATGCCAAAAATTATTCTTTTTCCATCATGTCTGTCTGTCTGTCTTTCTGTCAGAGTCAGTGGTACCTCAGTAGCCTCCACAGTGGGGGGCACCGGCAGTGGGGCCCTGGAAGTGGGGCCTCCGGCAGTTGGCCTCCCGCAGTAGGACCCACTCAGTAGCCCCCCGCAGTGGGGCCCACTCAGTAGCCACCGGCAGTGGGGCCCCCACATTGCCCCGAAGTGGGACGCACTCAGTAGCCCCCACAGTGGGGGGCACCGGCAGTGGGACCCCTGGTAGTGGGCCCCCTGCTGTGGGAGGCACCACTCTTGGGGGCCCAACAGTAAATCTATACTATACTACATTAATAAAAATAAGTAAGGATTGTGAGTTTGTAGGGGGAAATCTCTGAATCTACTAAGCCGATTTTGAAAATTATTTTACCTAATTGAAAACCACGTTATTTGTGAGTGTTATAGGCTATATATATTAACAACTAAATATATATATTAACTTAAGATCTTTACCGCCCAATGAAGTGGGCATGGGTCAGCTAGTTAGTCTATAAGAATATAAATTAGTCTTGGGTTATACTAGGCAAAATCCGATACCTGTGACTTACGTTACTGTGACTTCAAAATATCAGTGACAAAATACTAGCCAGTATTTCTACCAATAACGTATAAATTCATTGTTTTACTGATTGAATAATATATTTATTGTAGCGATGACTGAGTAAGTAGCAGTAGCATGTTGATTAACCGAATAAAAAACGGTATTTTCTTTAACAACTTTGTTACATTGCGGTATATATTTCAAATATTCAAGTATAAAATACTAGGTGTGTCTCATTCTGACTTACCTAGTGATCAAAAAGAGAGAACAAAGAAGCGATATTATCTAGCTGAAGCAATTTATAGCGTAGGTACCTAATAAAATAACAACGATATAATATGGTACACTCGTGACACTGGCACTGCCTGTGTGACAGTCACAGATATATATAGTTTCTGTCACTGTGATATACCGCCAATTTTCTATATCTGTGACTTTTATCAGAAACGATAAATACGCCTCAAGCCTAATATAAATAAACACCTTATAGATCATACATAAAATATCAAACTAAACTACGAGTATTTACACGTTTTAGCGCGACGTGTATTATGCAATCCCGTGTCAGCTGTTGACAATGCACGGCGGTGATAAGCCCAGCCTTATGGCACTACTCTTAATGATAATATCCACAAACGCATATCTATTGAGGCATATATTCAGCAGTGGACTAAGGCTGTAGATATGATATATATCATTGTGAATCGGTCATTACCATTAGTCATTTATGGTTTTGAAGAGATTAGGATAAAGTTCCGAAAACGTAATTGTAAATACTAGTTCTAATTTGTCTCTATTATTTTATTGTAAACTTCTTTAAAAATAAACAAAAAAATAAAATTGCGCCAATTTTAGTTTTCATATTCGCACTCAGGAAGTCCAAAACGTAATTGTACCAAATTTCAAGTCGATCCGGCGGCATAACGGCGGAACTGCACCCAAAGATTCGTTCTTTGGCACACCAACATAAAAAAAAGAAATCTAGAAATAAATAACAGCATGTTGGATAATTAGAGCGAGAATTCTTGTTCATGCTATGAAGTTGTGAAATCAAACTATACAGACGAAATGACGTTTCTGGATGACTCGACAAACATATGAACGAAGTATGACCCGAGAATCATCTGAACGGGGCATAACATCGACCAGTTATCTATGTAATTGCATCCCATTACGTCACTGTACCGGTCAGTGGAGATTTTTAGGTCAATGGCGTAGGTTTCCGAAACCTCGGGTCCCGAAAGTCCCGAGAGTATCCACGGAGTGTCCGGGCCTGGGTCATAATATATAGATAGATACGTATACCGATTGTATTGTATTGTCCTCACACGTGTCAAAATGCTGGGCAGAATAAAATTGGAGGTGCTTGATTTATAGCTGCGGGTTCAATTCCCGCCTCGGGACAAATGTTTGAACAAACCGCAGGTAATGGTATACCCGTAACACAAGCTCTGCTTATTTTTGGGGTTTGACTTTGCTGTCGGGATTGACCAACTTTATTTGATTTATTTTATTTTTATTTTTAGCTTTTGTTTTATGTGATAGTAGCTGCTGCCCGCGCCTTTGGCCGCGTTTTATCGGGATAAAAATGGCCTATTATGTTATTCCAATTCCCAAACTATACCCATACCAAATTTCAGCCTACTCAGTTCAGTAGTTTTTGCGTGAAAGAGTAACAAATATCCATACATCCATCCGTACAAACTTTGACAATTATAATATTAGCATACATCCATCTATACAAACTTTGACATTTATAATATAAAAGGAAGTAAATTGACTGTATGGATACAGCGCGTCAAAGGAGCCTCGTTAACAAGGTGAGACAATGGTATGGGGGAGGGTCATATTCACATTCTACTTAATTGTAATAGCAAAATCAAAATCAATAACGTTTATTTCTTCAGGCGTCTAATTTATGAGCTTATGAAAGATGTGTCTTTCATAAACAAGACTGACTAAATTATTACTAAGAAATTTACTTCAGCTTTTGTTGAGAAGGCTTTATCTTAATTCTGCATGTTAGTCTACCCGATAAAACGCGGGCAAAGGCGCTGGCAGCAGCTAGTATATTATTATATATTAATACGTATTTGACGGAATATTATTATATATTAATACGGATTTTCCCTGAACGAGTTGGCAAAGGCTTTATTTACTGTATATTATTTTACTTTATGTACTATATTATTTTATGCATTAAATTATATTTTGTGTTTGAATGAATGTAAATGAGCTGTATTATATTATGTTATACTTAATAATGTTAAAATATGACCAATGTTGACGATTTTAAATTTTATAGATTATTTTAATTGCCTCCTTTTAATCCTTTTCTATCCAGGCCGTAAAGTTGTGGAACGCACTACCTGAGTTTATTAGAAAAGCTGGATCTCTACCTGTTTTTAAAGCTCGCGTCAAAGATTTTTATCTGTCGGAAAAGTAATTATTGGTACCTATCTATTCTATATCTTGGTATTTATTTATTACATATAAATAATGTATTTTCTACTATAAGTATATTGTTGTTAATCTTATTTTATGTATTAATGTTGTATACACCCTTGCCTTTCTTAAATTGAAAATTTTCTATCCATCCTAAGGTTGCCTGGAAGAAATCGCTTCTAAGGGATAAGGCCGCCCATTGTACTTGTTTATGTTAATGTCTATCTGTTTTATTTGTCTTTGTGGTGTACAATAAAGAGTTTTGTATTGTATTGTAATTGTGACTATAGATCTATCACTATCGCATTAGGTGTATCTGTAATGATTATTGATACAATATTTATTTATTTTATTATATTATATATTTACTAACTGACCCGGCAAACGTTGTTTTGCCTTCAACCCTTATCACTTAGGGGTATGGAAAATAGATAGTAGCCGATTGTCAGACCTACTGAATACGCATATAAAATTTGGTAAAAATCGGTAAAGCCGTTTCGGAGGAGTACGGTAACTAACATTGTGCCATAGAAATTTTATATCATCATCATCATCATCAGCCCATACACGTCCACTGCTGGACATAGGCCTCCCCCGTACGACGCCACAAATTGCGGTCCCGAGCCGCCTCCATCCATCGACTCCCTGCGACCGCTACGATGTCGTCGATCCATCGAGTGGATGGTCTCCCATGTAGGGGGGGATTTGCCATAATCACCACGCTTGGCAGGCGGATTGGTGATCGCATAAGATAAGATTTTAATTGTGACTATAGACAGTACACTATCGCATTAGGTGTATCTGTAATGATTGCTGTACAATATTTATTTATTATATTATATATTTATTATTGTACATGTCAGTCTTTGTCCGTGCACTTTAAAATGTTTGTCCAGTCTATTTCCAAAAGAGTTCACTGAGGGAACACTGTCACTAATTCCGTATATTTTGAATAAATAATTTTCAGCTACGTGACTAACCATCTCCTTTTCTTTTCCAGGGAAGAGCCTATTCCCTATAACGTTTATAGGGTCTATAGTTTGGATTGCCTTTTTTTCCTACCTAATGGTGTGGTGGGCGAACATTGCTGGTGCCACGGCGATGGTGCCTCCAGAGGTGATGGGTCTGACGCTTCTGGCTGCGGGGACCTCGGTGCCTGATCTGATCACCTCAGTCATCGTGGCGAGGAAGGGCTTCGGAGATATGGCGGTCTCTAGCTCTGTGGGCAGTAATATTTTTGATGTTACTGTTGGGTGAGTAAAGCATTTTGCACACCTGAAAAGCACCGCTATAGCACCACGAGAATGTGCATTCAAATATGGTCATTAACTCATAGTATTTAGAAGAATCTAGACGGCATCAGATGACAGAGGTCACGCACCACTTGATGCTTGTGGAAGCCATTGTAAAATGTATCTAAAGGTAACGAGTTTAAGCCTATTGAATGCACATTTTTATGCTGTTTAGCGCAGAGCTTTAAATTTATAGCATACTACTTTCTGCTCGCGGCTTCGCATGCATTGTTACTATAGGAATGTTCTATTAACATCACATAGGAACTGATTTATAGTATAGAAATATTTATTTTAGGTCAGAAATACCTATGAAAATTTTTAGCTCAATCTGTTCAGTAGTTTTGGCGTGTAGTACATGTAATAGACTACATCCGTGCATCTAAACTTTCGCATTTATAATATTAGTATTATTTGATTATTTTAGACTATCTTAAAGATAGAAGTGGCCCTGTTTAAAAAAATCAGTTTTTCCAAATTTTTTATTCTTCTAATTTACTAATTATATTAGAAAACTAGCTGACCCGTGCCCACTTCGTTGGGAGGTAAACATTTTACTTCTAATTTTCCGTAATAAGATTATAAGGTACACACGAACTTTCCTTGTTGTCCTGTCTAACCACATGTATTACCTACCATACCACCCACTTCTGCCAGTTCGGCAGTGTTTATAGCTCTATGGTACTTATTTCGAAATAACACGAAACGCTAACGTTAGGTTTATTTGTTCATCATTTAGAAAATCTAAAATGAAAATCATAAGTTCCTTATTTCCGTAAATACAATAAATGTACACATAGAAAAGGTCAAATTCATACAATTAAACACTGACATGGAAACAAAATGATATTTTTATTTCTGTCGCTTTGATAGTAAGGAAGCGACGAAGAAACCTTTAGCCAGATAGGTGTTATTTTCGGTTTCGAGAATCCGTCCCAAGCTTTTTTATCTTCTAGAGAAAAAGTTAAATGCAAGTGATCTAGTGTATTTTTTTTTTGTGTGTAAATGCACCTACTTATTTGTTTACTTAAAATTTCTGGACACAAAGTCCAATTTTTGTGTTTTTAAATCGCAATTCTGATTTAAACTTCTCATCAGCAGAAATGCTCTATAAACTGCACATTTCAAGAAACCTCGCAGTAAATTGTCTTTTCGAGCATTCTGCAATGAATCTTACTGTTCTAGACTTAGGAACGGTATTTCAACGATATGTCTTGGAACTAGAGCACGGAGCGAACGGCTTATTTGAAATAGTGGAAGTGTTGTTTAAGGGGGCTCCGTGAAAAAATGCCCAATTCAATCCGCAACGTTAAAAATATTATTATAAAACGAATTTAATATAAGCAATGATATAAAATACAAAATATGACCAATAGTGTTGAAATTGTTTTGGAAAAATATAAATTTGTTCAATAATTTTTCAAGGCGCTTCACATGCATAAATGTGTGCTTTTGAGATTTAATTTTTATTGTAGGTATTGAACCTAAAACAAATACGAAAAAATATATATTTTAAAAGAAAAATATCATATTGAAGTAGGAATTTTACGGTTTTTCGTTATATTTTATTTCATATTCATTTCTGTATCATGTGAGGGCTAAAACCCCGCGTTCATTTCTCATATTTTCTACAGTAATTTATTACACAAAATATTGTAAAATGAAATATTTTAATGTATAGATCAGATATTGGTCATATTTTGAGATACGTTTCATTCGGAAATTTTTCACGGAGACCCCTTAAGCTTGATAATTTACGGGTTTGTAGGTAATGCTTACTAATATTATAAAAATAACTCTGTCTGTATATGTTCAATATATTTATGAAAACTTATTGTACACTCATAGAAATATCGATCGATTTCCTAAAAATTGCGGCATACATCATGTAAATACTAGAAATAAGAACAAACTCGCTTTGCCCAAAACTCGGCTGCACAAGATTAGTGTATCTTTTAAAGGGCAATGTATACGCTTCTACAACAAAACTCCGAGTAAGATGCAAAAATTATCAATAAATAAATTCAAACAAACTAGCAAACATATCCTTTGTGAAAAGGCTTATTACAAAATATCAGATTATCTAGAGGATAAAAAAGCATGGGACGACTTTTGCTCCAACTCGAAAACTAACAACCTAACAAGGTAAAGGTTTCTTGTTCGCTTCTTTACTTTACCTTAAAAAGATTGAAGTTAACAAAAAATCAAAGTGATCTATTTCCCTGTTTTACTTATGTAATTTGAATCTTGTGACGTGTCCAAGAGTCCTGTAAGGTCTAAAGGAAATAAAGCAATTGATATTTGATATTTATTACTTTTTCACGCCTAAACGGCTGAACAGATGTTAATGAAATTTGGTAAAGAGGTAAATGCCGGTGTCAGATATAGGCTGCTTGAAAAGCGCGTGCAAACCCGCAGGCAGAATTACGTAGATACACGTAAGCTCCGATTTAGAATCCAAGATATTTAAAATAAATAAATAATAAATAAATAGCTCAACAAAGGCATTTATCAATAAAAACTTAACAAAAATTGATAATAATAACTGAAAACAACAAGGTAACAGCAAAGTTATCACTAAAAACTAAAACACAAACTTCAACAACGCATAATCTTGCATGTGGAGGTAATAAAAATTAATAAAAAAAATTCTAAAACGAATGAGAAATCAATTAAATGATGAATAAAAGCTTTAAAAACCAAAAACTGTTTCGAGCTTCGATGATACCAAACTTATATATCTTCCACCAATATTCCTTAGCTTTTGTACACATACAAAAACTATATCTACAGGTTTTTTTATAGGAGTATAGGTGAGCGCTCACCATGAATAAAAAAACTCTATGTAGAAAATGTTCAAATTCCGTCCAAATCTCTATAATTTTATACAAACGCCTTCCGAAGCCCTTCATTCCACGTTCTTGGTTTTACCAAAGCGTTATTTCGGCGCATTCTCGATCAATACCGACCACAAAGCAAGTGCCCAATCCCCTTGACTCAAAGTCGAAAGTCTTTCAGCAAATTCACACCCCCTGTAGTTCACAAAGGTTCTCAAGACAAATTCGAAATTCGTCCTATAATGTCCGCTCGCTACAATTTGAACGTTGGATTTATGAGCAAAGCGGCTTAAAAAGAACTATAAAGCGGGGTGATAGAGTCTTTAATGTCTTGATGAAGTACAAAATGTTTCTTGAACTTTGATTCGGGTCCTACAAACATTACACAAAGTAAGTTGTTGTAAGCTTACGGTAAAGTTGAATCATCATATCAGCCCATACACGACCACCATAGGACGCGACAGGCACAAATAGCGGTTCTGAGCCGCCTCCATCCATCGACTCCCTGCGACCGCAACGACATCCTCTGTCGATCGAGTGGACGCTCTCTCAGCAATCCGTTTCACGCTGCATCAAGGTAGAATAATGTTACTTAATTTAACGTTAAGGGGCTGATGGTGATGATGATGAAGTATGTATTATAAATCATGTTTATAGTTTAACCTAAACACAAATTCTTGTATCTTTAAAATTCTACCTTGTTAAATTTTGCTCTAGAATTTCCAAAATGAGGAATGAGGTCAAATTGTCTACATAGCGGAACGCTCCCGGTATTCCTATTCCGGCATTATCACGGGATCGGAGTTACGATCAGTGAGCCCGTGAACTTAATAACGAAGTTTTGGACACGTCTTCGTGAGAAGTTCTCAGTGACCGCTATTTCAGACACATAATGTATGTAGGTAGTTTTAAATTTTTTGTTATACATTGTTTATTGGAAAGGCAAAAGGTTTTTTCTTTTATAAAAATGTAATGCCTTTACTATGGCGATTGATAATAAACAGAGAAGGGTAAGACCGCTCCGGCCGCTTTGGCAACTAAATTTCACAACCAGTTGTTAAAAAAGAAGTATTTATCTTGCCGCGCAACTAGCTTAACTACAGTTAAGCTAGTAGCCAGCGTAGATTACAATCTACGCTGGTTTTGAAACAGGAACAGAATTTCTTTCGGGGCAAGAAATTCTGTTCCTGTTTCAAAACCAGCGTAGATTACAGTTAAGTTTCGCAACCAGTAGACAAAGAAGAATAAAAAATTTCTATCAACATCTGGTTACGTATTTTAAACAGGGCATTCTAAAGCAATTACGGGGGTCGGCAGCGCGCGTGTAACGTCTCTGACGTTGCAGGTGTCTATAGGCTGCGGTAACCGCTTCCCATCGGGTGGACCGCACGCTTGACAGCAACTTTGTGGTATAAAAAAAGATCTTCTTCTGAAATTTGGTTCATTCAAGAATAATTATTTTGTTTGCAAGACTTAAAAATATCTTTTCCATTTCATTCGTCCAAAATATTTAAATCTCTTCAGGCACAACCTTAACTCTTAAGCAAGGCAGGTTTACGCTATCGCGAAGCATGACCTCCGTATTATTCTAACTCGTAACAAAGTTCATCCTACATTGGGGTCAACAGTTACCGACTATAAAAAATAACAACCTGATATTTATCAACCTAATCCATAAAGCCTTGCTCCAAATATCGGGTCAAATAAATGCCAACTCGTGTAAAAATATTTAAACAGGCAACGCGAAGCTATCGGATTCCTTAGGGCCGCAATCTAGAACGGAGTTTCAATAGTCATTGTTATGCATCGACCGATAATATCCTGTTTTGTCATAAACCTTTTAAAAAGCGAATCTGCATGAAAATATTTTTTACTATAGAATATAAATTCCTTGATTTTTTATATTTGTGTTTGAAAGCTTTTTTTACTTCTGATAATGCGTTCACTCGCATTTTTATATTAAATTCCTATCGTCTCATTTTCAGGTTGCCACTCCCCTGGCTGCTATACGGGATAATCAACGGCGAGCCCGTCTTGGTCAATTCCAAGGGCATGATGTGCAGTATCATCCTTCTCTTCGTGATGCTGCTTTTTGTCATCCTCAGCATCGCCTGCTTTAGATGGAAGATGAACAGAGGTCTTGGCTTCACCATGTTCCTTCTCTACTTCGTGTTTGTCGCAACCAGTCTTGCCCTCGAGTACGGCTACCTCCACTGCCCAAGCTAAGACTCCTTACACGATAGTACAAATAGAAACCGTGGACTGTTTATTATAAAAATGGGAGGACAATCGTAGATAGAAAGTTTCTAGCGTTTGGTTTAAGTTCGTTAGCACAGTGTTAAATACATTGCTCAAATTATGTAATTTAAGTTGTGATTCTGTTGCCGAATAGTTGATTTAGGTGTTTTTGATATTGTGACGCTTGAGGGACTGAGCATCAGAACAGAACGCATGATAACGGAAAAATGGATTGAATATGTTTAATTAGAATGGACGATTAGATTCCTAAAGTAAATGCAATAATACGACGAAGCTTCTCTTACAAAATATAAGACTTTAAATTATATGATCACAGAGATACATTTTTGTATTGAAAATTAAAAAGTTATATTTAGCCATCAATAGAGACTGTAGTTATTATATGAATGTTAGTTGTTCATTAAATTTGATGGCGCTTATAAGAAGTTTTATAAAATAAGTTCTGAATGATATATTAGAAGCCGTATGTGTTAAATATATTGTATCTATTTTTGTAAATATCGATTCTATTGTGTTAGATAAGATCGTAGAACGCGCCGGTTGATTTGAATGTTTATATGATTTTGGTCGTGGAGACCAGCAGTCCATGAGTTGTTGATGAAGATGTACCTAATTAATGTTACAAGCATTTGCCGTGATTCGATGTGTAAGTGAATGTTGTCGTCTGAGCACAAACTGGTAGTAAAAAGTGATGTAAATACACGAGTAGGCGAAACGAGAGATCCATGGAGCGGGGCGAATGTAACTTGCCACCAATGTTCATAATACAACGTGCCTAAGAGTCCAGAGGGCTTATAACATTAGCTTTGATATTTTTACAGATTCAAATTCTTATGTGTAATTTATTAAATTCAGATTTAAAAGCCGGGAATTGACTGAAGCACTCATTTCAGCATGTTCGTTGACACTTGTCGATATAGCATTAGTATGACGTGCTGTGAACTCATTTATACCTAATTCGTAAAAATAATAATTATCGAAGACTATTTTTAGAGTCTTATAGTCATGTAGAGCGCATTGGTCCCGCTCTAGATACAGTAGGTACGGTATATAGACTTTTACACTCAAATTATTGTCTCTGTGAAACTCTTCTCTTGAACTATCATTTGATCTTTTTTTAATATTTATTGCTCTATAAAAGTTTTACGAGTATTATTCCAATGCTTAAAAAATAGAATGATAGTCAATTCTTCAAATTTAAAAATATAGTCTATTGTCTTGTTCAACTTTAAATATGTTACGTTTTACAAATTTAAATAATAATTAAGATGCTGTTTGGGATATAATATCTACATCTTCATAGTAACCGTCCATTTTGTTTCCAGTTTTCATAAAGCTTTCGCATATCTTCTTTTCTATTCCAACCAACTCATTACAAATACAAGCTATTGAAATTCGTTCGTTCAGTATTGTACCCTCAAGTTTTATATTGATAACCCGCCTATATGACATAGCAATAAATAGACTAGAATAGATAGTTAAATTATATTATATAATAAGCTTTAACAACAATAAATGTAACGCTCAAAAGTGTGACATAGGATCTGTGACATACATCACCCAATAATACATTATGTATCGACATATAATATGAATGCGCACAAGTAATAAGCGAATTATAGATTTGCTCCCACTTGACATTCAGCTATCCATCAACTATTGAAAAAGAGGATTTTACAATATAGATTTTTATTGTGATAACGATGGTCGCATATAAAAGCAGTAACGGATGTTATCGAGACAAATAAGGGACATATCGGTAGAAACCGCACTCGATTAGGCCATAATCTGTGATAAGGGCATGCTTATGAAATACTTATAAAGTTAGATCTCTTCTGGTTTCACATAGTATCTGTATATTGTAAGCTTGGATTTGATAGTCTTCTGTAGTTCGCTTAGCTGTGTCACTGCTGATCAGTTTCAATATTTTGCTGGTCAATGTTACCATTAACTGGTCTTTAGAGGCTAAAATCTCACGGGGCCAGTTACTGATTGTTGTACGTGCTGCAAAACTATTGATCACATTCATTGAACTGTTGACGTGGTGACCAATCTTTGAAAATAAATTATAAGATTCGATGAAACTACTGATACAGGCCAGTATGGTACGGCTATGACCTTTTCGTATACTTATTGCAATTATCTGAAGCACCAATATAAAAAGTTCTTACAAAGTCGTATATGTAATAAAAATTACGTGAATCTATACGCTATTTATAATTATATTGTACACTAGTTATTTCTATCTCTCTTTAACTAATTAGAATTTGTAAAATCAAATTGTCATCCTTCCATGATGTTTATAGTCTTCTAAGATTGTCACTGCATAGGTGATTTCAAATGTAATAGGAATATAAACAATCAAAACTAAAAACAATATTGTAAATCTTATTAATCTGATGAAAATTATTCCTATTATTATTTATATTCACTTTATGCGGTGCCACTAAAAATTCACCTTCGTGCATGAATATCACGTTTCACGTAGTTACATTAAAAATGCATTTGTTCAAATACCAAATAGCACAAAACGACATAGTTCTCATTAAATTTCTAATACTTTGTTAAGTAGTATCTGATCTTATATTTCGGTATCATACTTAAAGATGCCACATATAGAAATATCTTTAATTACTTCTTCGTAGTTAAGATTACCTAGGCTTAAAGCTATAACTAACAAATGTTTACTAACAAATTGAAATATATAATACCCTGGTAGATTGTTATTAGAATGATGGTTTTTATATAAAAAAGTACCTTTGTAATGTAAAGTTTATCGCAGGCGGGGGATTCTATTTCACTTATTTTATTGCGGTCTTCGTAATTGTGAACACCATTGTAATATTAGTCAAATGTAAGTGCTAATGTATATCTTTGATTCAGCTTTAAAATGGCCGAAGTGAGATAAGGGGAGTAGGCACTCGTCATCCAGTTTATTTGTGACTGTGATGTCTCGATTTCGGTAAGCGACGAAGTGTGTGACTATATGGAGGATGTGGTATATTCAGTTGATTTTATCACAATATAATAAAAATCAAAGGCAACGATAAATATATGAATGCTATATACAAAAACCTTAAGGGTGTTGTTAAACTACAGCACAGACACCAGTTATAAAATGCAAATGAACTGTGAATTTCTTCATTCAAACAATAAAAGAAGGTATTCATCAGATTCGAAAGAGTAGAGTAGTTAAATTAAAAGCCAAAAGGAAAACCTCTAATAAACCTGCAGTGAAAAATATCTACATCATGGTATACTGTATACATCATGTACTATACTGGTAATGCCAAACATATTCGTAAATATTAATAAGTAGTTTTATATTTTTGGTACATAGGACAACTGGGACAACTTTTGTCCCAGTAGTCTTATGTACAGGACAACTGCGTAAGACAACTGGGAATAAGCGAAATTATTTGAATCAGAAATTAATAACGTTCATTTCTTCAGGCTCACAGAAAAAGGTCGTAGAGAAGTCAAATACTAATTAAATTATTATCAAATAAGAAATAAAGTGTTGATTGATAAATTGAAATGAAGAGATTTCAATATCCCAATATTTTTTTAATACTTTAAATATAATATAGCCTATGTCACCCGGGGATAGTCTAGCTTCCCAACAATGAAATAATTTTTCAAATCGTTTCAGTAGTTTCGGAGCCTATTCAATGCAAACATACAAACGTCTCTTATTATTTATTCAATTATGTTATTCGAAGACAGTGGTATATAACGGTAACAAAACGGTACCGAAATTATCGAAATCGAGACTTCAGCGTAGGTTGTTATTAGTGATATTACAGATTAAGTAAAAAGATTAATAATGTTATTAATTTTAAATGTAGATAAGTTTAGGTATTTTCATCATGTTGTAACAAGTAAAAATGGAATGGAATATATTGATGGATTACATTTCTTTAATACATTTTTGTGATTCTACGGATTTGTTAACAGTATTATGACTTTTCTATAGTTTGTTTATAGTTGTTTTCTCAAGTTTTGCTATTTAATTGTTGCTCTTATCAAAGCTTTTAATGATTGTTGACAATTTACAAATTGTGATAGTTTATAGTTTACTAGTTAATTGCGTACAGATGTTTATATATTTTGTTTTATTGTGTAGAGTTTATTAATTTTGATGTAATTATGAATAATGGCGGACATACGCCTTGGCTGTCGACGGTATTATGAAAAATTACAATAAAAATAATAAAATAGTGAGTGAAAATTATATGTTATTTTACTGAATCCTAACCTAACCTATACCGGTAGTAAATTACTGCTTGAAAAAATAAACAATTTTAAGAATAAAACAACAGAGTTACACAGAAAATATTTAATTACAACTAACAACAATATCACACCAAGAAACACCGCCCTACACATAGAAATTGATTAATCAAACATTTGTGCAACAAAATAAATACAACAATCTATCTCCACAACTGACAAATAATACAATACTTTCCGTTTTTTTTCTATCATACATAAGTAGATATTCAGTGAATAGGTAACAAACCAACATACAGTCTCTTTCACATAAGTAGGAGTAGTTTCAAATAAATTATTGTTATAAATTGTGATAAGGACCGTAATTTTACAATAATATAGTGAACTTGCGCTTGATCTTTGATTGTAAAAAAGATCTTAAAAAAAAGAGGTGGTTTTATTTGATATTAAAATATACAAGATTTGTTTTTATTTTATTATTAATTTATGAAACGAAAATAGATAGATGTCATCCAATGACTCCCTGTGACCGCTACAATGTCGTCGGTCCATCGAGTTGGTCGTCCCATACTTCGTTTCGCATTGTATCGCGGTTGCCACTCGAGAACCTTTAGGTACTCCCAAGATAGATTTGGTATTTGCGACTTTTTATTGGCCCTCATTCCTCTCTAGGTGAGTTCTGATTTCTTTTACACCAATAAATATATTTTGTTAATTTATAATTTTTACAATAACTAATTTGATGTTATTGGTATCCAGGGTCGATTACACGATCATATCTAATTGTTTCCATATTTACCCAATCGAGATCCTTACCATCTTTACAATTGTCCCTATCCTTTTATAGGACGTCAGTTCGGCCCGGCCGCGAAAAACTGCCAGAAATGGCGCCATTTTGTAACTACCAGTAGAGATTGAGGGTAGTCTTACAAAAGCACATGGCGAAGACGCGAACGGCAGAATAACCAGAACGCTATTAGTGCCGCTACTGCTGCACCAGCAAGTAGTGTTGCTTCTTCCCTTCTACCACCTCCAGCACGGTCCACTACTGTGCTCTGGAAAGGATAATTTTAATACAATTTTACATGGAGGTATAATTTTACATTCCGCTTGGCGATGGCTGTGAATCATATGAATACAAAAACCTGCCTTCACGGGCTAAACGCCAGGGCAGTGAAGAGCAAAGAGCAAACACCTTCTACTTCTAAGGTTAAGCTATCATGCCGACTTACCCATCCTCCATGTCTGATCGCCCAAGGCGTAGCGCACTGGGCCACGTGCTTCGCCGCCCAATCAGCTGCCCTGCACCAGCCTCCAACTTTGACCGCTCGAGAGCAGACCTCGCACAGAAACGCGAGGACTACCAAGGCCCGTTGTTCCACGTGTACACAGGCCTGGAAGGAAGAAGGTTTAGATTAAACCTTATTGACTTATGTAGATTCAACAGCAACGGGGTATCTATCCAAGAGCATCTGTGTATTGTAAAATTACCTAGTTTGTATCTCAAAAACCACTTCAATGTTTTCGTGAATTTTATAAAAATTAACTACCAGGGTGACAATTCTACAAGATTTTTCTCATCATGACCTTATTTTTGTTTTACTAAAATTAAATTTCAGTGTATTCTCACTTAAACAAAAGGCACCACCATCCTATAGTGAATACGAAAAATAAGTATATTCTGCTTATCTCACCTGACAAACTTCCTGCATGATATCTTCAAACTCCACCTCATCCAGGCTCAGCAGCGGAATATGCGCCGCCCTAGCCGCGAGCAGCGCCTGCGCCTTTGACTCTCTGAACTTCCGCGCTGCGCGGTCCAGTGCTCGCCAGTCGCGCCAATACACCCACCAGCCCCTGAAATTGAGTTGAGAGTTAACGGTTTTTTTAAGGAATAATTAGATTGATTAAATACAAAGGCAGCCATAACTCATGCGCCAGACTACGGGCCACTGGCCACAGCCACATAACATGGCATATTTCCTATAGAAGACTACAGGAAATAAGACGGTGGCGGCGTTATGTGGTTGTCGCCGGTGGCCCGAGTGCGGCGACCCTAATATGCAAGCATTTAGACACAGGGGTGCATGAAAAAAGTACTGGCAATCTACGCTAAACCAAAAAATTAATCTAGGTAAGATGCCAAACATTCAGCATGTTGTAAGCTCTGTTATTTTGATTTCATGAGGCTTTTTTACCCGTAATTGTTCAATATGGCGTCCGCAACTGTCTTCCCTTACAAAACATCGATGCAAGTGCCATCTAAGGATGACCACATAAAATATCCTTCGTGAATCTAAACTAAAGCAAAGCGAGGCTAGGTGATGAGCTATTCAGTGAGAAACTATTAATCTATTACTCCTCACCTTTGATCAGGTTTCGCCGCAGCCACCCAGCAAGGAGGCGGCCGTAACTCCTCCAATCTCAAGTGCTGGAGTAACAGCGCTCTGAACAGTCTGATGCCCCGCTGTTCCTCTTCCCCCACCATCTCTGGTCCTTGCCAATGGCCTTGGCAGTCATCTGGACGCTCCTCATCCAGGGACACTTGTCGGCGGAGTGGTGCTCTGGGTGATTCATTGTCGCTGGATAGAGATTGGATGCTGTAAGACTTGGATTTTGAACCTGGAAATAATAAAAATACATAGATTTGATTGAAAAAGACTGATTGGCTTTTATAATTGCGGGTTCAAGTAAATAGATAGTTATTAAATTAGTTTTTTTAGTTATTATTGGTTAGTGTTGGCTCGATCGTTGGCTCATAACATATCAATACATACTTAGTGCAAAAACAAAATATTCTCGACTCGCGACAATCTTATCACAAACAAAAGAATAAAGAAAAGAATGTTAATAATCATAAATAAGAAATGCTCAGATATTCCACAAGCACAACGCGTGAGCCTGCCAAAAGAAAAAGACAGACCTAAATTAAGATATTCGCAATCTCTTAGCTTATTTTATTGACATAGAACACGAACAGGACAGCGTCACGAAAACTAATTGGAAAGTGCTAACTAAAAACAATCTTGTTTTCAATCAAGAAAATCACTAGCGCCTAGAAACTAGAATCTAACATAGCAAAACCACATAAAACAACACAACTAGATAAGGTTATCTATGTGGCCTAAATAACTAACGAGATTGGCCAAAAACGATGGTTCAATCAAGTTATAGAACAGTGAAGTTAATAAAGCTAGTGAATTTGTTTACAACTTGGCTACAAAAATAAATAAACCTTTCAGCATTTATTTAATAAAAACATACTTCCAACCTGGAGTCAAAACAAAATTGTCACAAATATCAAAATATTAGAGTACTGTAGGTCCCCATATACGATTATTATAGGTCCTTTGTTTCACACACAAAACACTATTTTATGACAAATACGCACTGCTGGTTTCTAACCTCAACATAACTAAAATGGTGGGATTTTTACCTTTGGTACTTGTTGACATAGTATAAAACTAGTGTAATTTGAAGAGCACTGAAAACTGACTCTCTTCTCAGTAAGTTCCTGGTGAAATGACAGAATTAGACACTAAACACGACCTTGGAGTACGTCAGGTCAGGACCCTGACATATTTGTTGGCGCATGCGTGAAACTTTAGAGGGCGTTGGTTTCGCTTCAAACTAGTATGTGGAAAGGATGTAAAGCCTATTATAGGTATAATAATTAATACTAATTGGGGATGTTTTAAAAGCTTACAAATACGAACAGGAATAGGAACGATTATGAATAAGAAAATATTGTAGACAATATATTTCAGATAATATTTTCTAATATTGACTTGCCAGGTAAGGTAGGTAGGTAACTAGATAACTAATTTCTCCATCAATCATCAAGAGTTAAAGTGTTAACGTTAGCTCCAGCTAGGTAGAGCAGAACGTAATTCACAACATCGGAAACGAAAAGTTTCCAGAATTCATATAGTTTTTCTAGCTAAGTTTTGGCAAACCGCCTGCTTGGCAACAATGCGAGAATTCCCTTCAATACCAATGAACCATGACTTCAGTATACACTACTGTATCTACATACGTTTCAGAAATATTCAGAATCAATAACTTTATTTCTTTAGGCTTACAAAATAAGCACTTAGACAAGTCAAATTTATATCTATAGTTATTATTATCAAATAAGAAATAATGTGTTATTGATATTCTCTTCACTTCAATTTTTTGTCCACAAGTGGAAGAAGTGATAAATAAACTACATTACTAACACTAGCACATTTATATATCACTTATGTGTCTAATACATGTTTGCCTATCTAAATCTAAATTTAGTTTTTAGGTGTATCTTACATTGGATTTCGCTCTATCGATTTCTATATCCTCTCGATTTCAACGAAGGCCAATAGGAAGGACCTACAGTCAAACACACTTCGTGTCGTAAATTACAGGCAAGTTATCAAAATTTACAAATCCGTCTTGTAATTTAGCAGAATTGTGAACGTCAGTTTTTAAAAAAATTATCACCAAGCACTTTCACAACCATTTTGTTCCAGCATTAGTTTTATAATAAAGCCCGGTACTACGCCTGTCGATTGCTTGATTGAGTTCATTTATTCCCGTTCTAAATTGACCATTTATCAGACATTGTGAAACCCTATCGAGCGGAAGGAACGCATTGCTACGGATTACGTTCTGATAACTTGTCAGGACCGCGTGTGCGCACCCAAACTACCAACTAAATCACTTTCCTTATTATTTATCCCATAGAGTTTTATTTTGGTCCCAAAATCCGTCATAAAAGTGGTCGGTCAACCCACCAGTGTTTTGTCAAAGACCTATCATGATTTTAAAGAGCTGTGATATAAAACCAAGACAATGAAGACAAACAAACGAAAGAATTCAGCTTCTGACAATGAAGACTTTTGTTGTAGAAAGCTGTCAGCGTTTGCATGCACCTGTGCTGTTGTCTCCCTGATAGTGCAAACTTATAACTATGTAGATATGTGGGATAAAAATATGGATAATGTGCTTCAAGAGAAAATAGAGGATAAGATAGCTGCATATTTCTCGGATAGAACTACGCCTAGGCGGTTCAAGAGGGAAGCAATGCTGGTAATTATTTGATTAACTATAGCAATTTAAGTTAAAAAGGTAAGGTGAAGTCACAACTGACTTTGATAAAAGTGATTATTAATGAGTTACAGGAAAGAAAGATGCGTGTCTCTGCCAAAACTGAGAGTCCTAAAAGCTACTATCAGTAGTCCAGACGATTATTGCTCAATAGAAGTGAGTGGGTAGATGGAAAGGTTGAAAGGAGATAGTTTGACTTCAAAACTTTTTTGAACTAGTTATATAATAATTACTAATTATTCATAACTAGCTGTTCCCACGGTTTCACCCGCGTTAAATTCAAATTTCACATGAAGTAGATGTCAAAAAAAAGACAAAAGTACAGACAAAAAGTAGCCTATGTTACTGTCCATCCTTTCAACTAATTCTATGCCTAAAATCTAGTAAAATGAAAATGAAATGAAATAATTGACACGACACATTTCAATTACTAAAAATTACCAAATTGTTATCAATTGATTGCTTTGTGCTTGATGAGATCATGGTTGCTTAGTTAGGGCGTGAAGGAACAAACAAACAAACACACTTTCGCATTTATAATATTAGTTAGGACTAACGTTAGAAACTTATTAAAGATGAACAAATAAATTTATAACAGGGGTTTAAAAATTACCTTGTCGTTCCTTTCCACTCAACGCATTATCAAGTCCATTTGAATCTCTAGAAACAATCAGCAATACAAGAAGACAACGCGGTGACTCCTCACGTGGAGTTCTTCAACCCTAAAATGAGACCTGAGTTAGAGGAGAAGGATGCAGTTGAAATGCGCAAGTCGGGAGCCAAGGGCCCGGCTCCTGGAGGAGACACCTGGGTGTGGTTGACCAGTTATTCTAGGGTTCCAGTAAGTCACTTAAAACAAGACAATAGAAGTATATCTGTCGCCTTTAGTACCTTATCAAAAGCCTTCCGAGTTTCTGCAGTGGCTTAGTTTTTCGTAATTTGGGTCTGAATAAACTCTGAATCATATAGTGTCAATAATCATTTCAAATCAAATCATTTCGTACCAAGTTTCGCTGTTTTTATGCTAAATATTTTGTCATATACATATATGGGGTATCTCAAGGATCGATGTTCTGCCTAATACTTTTAATAACGCATTTATCAGACTCAATCAAAATATTTTATTTCAAAAACTTCCCAGTACAAAGTAGTCCAGGGATTCTGCAAGGCTACACAAGACTACTGCCCTCCAGGCGTTCAAGGTCCCAAAGGACCGACAGGTTCACCAGGACCTAAGGGGGATAAGGGAGATTCTGGGGCTCCTGGCACTCCTGGACATGCCGGTGGAAGAGGGCCTTTGGGACCACCTGGGCCTAAAGGTAAGAAGTATGTGATAAGATAACGTTTATTGGCAAAAATAAAGATTACATGTTAACTATATTTCCAGTGAAATGACGGGACCTAATGTACCTTTACTTTAGTTAGACTCTATTCCCACCCCGCACTAGGTCAAGATAACCTGTATAGTGGGGTCACAGGGCAAATAAAAAATATGATGTTGACTTACTTATTTTTAAATAAAAGCTATTTATGCGTGCATTAAAATGCATTTGAAATGAATTTATTGACTACGAACGTAGCGAGATCATCAATGGATACAGCTAGCGCAAGACCATGGTAGATCGAAAAAGTTATGCGAGGTAGGTAATCTATCTATGTATGTATATAAAGCTAAGTCATTTTAGTTACACCACACTCGAGAAAGGCTGAACCGACTTTAATGATTTTTGGTTTGTTGGATTTGTATCCGTCCGGAATAGGAGAATAACTAATAAGATTATGGTTCCGCGCAAAAATGTTAATTCAACGTGGACGAACCCACGGGTACAGCTAGTTATGATATAAAAATAGGCTATAATGATATAAAAAGTTAACGCTTCAATTGCATGCCTTTTTCCAGGAGAGCGTGGTTTCCCTGGTAACCCCGGTTTAGATGGAAGAGACGGAGTCCCGGGAGAACCAGGTCTAGATGGACTCTCAGGACGTAATGGTGCGGATGGTGCTCCGGGGAAAGATGGACGGGATGGTATTCCTGGAAAAGATGGCAGCCCTGGAAAGAACGGCAAAGATGGAAAAGACGGTAAGCTGTAAGAAACACTTGATTGGAAAAGGATTGCACAAGATATCAATATCCAGACGGGAAAAGACGCCTTTCGTAGCAACAATTTCATCAAAGGCTACTTATAATAATAATGAGGACAATATGTAGGCTCCTAGGGTCTCTGACGATAATACCCGCTGTGTGTAGCTGTTGCCTTAAGATTAACTCTCATCATCATAAAGGACCTTTATGATGTTGGCTTCGGCCCCAGCCCCACCTCACATAGAACCGAGGCACTATATGGACGTAGGTCATGGAAACGATATGAAATGAAACATATGATAATAAAGTTAATAAACCATATACAGGTAGAGCAGGAGCCCCTGGGCCTCCGGGCATCCGTGGACCAAAGGGAGAAAGAGGGCCAGCTGGGCCCAAGGGACAACGAGGGAATGACGGTCGTGATGGATTACCGGGAAGACCAGGCTTGTCTATTTATAACTATACAAAAGAAAAGGAACTGTTTATACCACCTACCTTTGCACGTAAGTGTGATTTCAATGTTTACTTCTAAGCCTCCAAGGCATCTATGGTCGCATTTTTAAAAGTATGAGACAAAACTCTACATATCTACAGTTTGATCAGCCGACGAAGAGCAGCTTTTTTGAATATGTATAACAGAGATTGGGGTAAGTAGATACTAAAATAATCGTATTTTTTTAAAACAGTGGTCCTTAAAACTGATGTTCTTGACTAGGTATATGTATGAGTAGACAAGAACATATGTAGAGCGGAAACTTCCGCCCCGGACCGGCTCAAAATCGTGGTAGGTATGTTCTTGTCTACACATATAGTTATGGTAATTTTTGAATCCATCAAAAACATTGCTATTTCAGAGGACCAAACACGTGTAATCGTCCGCGAAGGAGATACGCTGAGACTCAGCTGCAACCCTATGGGACGCCCTGAACCCAATGTTGAATGGAGAAGAGCTGATGGCACCGCTGTTATTCAAGTAATCAATAAAGGCTGTTTTTGATAGTCATGAATTGCATCTAAACGATGCATCATTACGAGTTAGACCTCATATTTTAATGCACATTTTTATGTTGTGGCGCAGTGATCCGGTTCACGTCTGCAACAAGCTTAAGGCGCATAGTAATGCGACACTAGCGCCCTCTTTATTTTCTCTTGTATTATCGTTATGGAAAAGAATTACCAAAAGTTCTCGACGCCAATGGATAATACCTAGTATAAGCTATTTTTTTAATAGCCTGTAATAGTTTGGTTTTTACTTTGGTGGCCACCGGAATAAACCATTTTCTGCTAAGACTAAATGAAACAAAACTATTACAGAGGTATCGAAAAATAGTTTATACTGGGTATCATCCATTGGCGTCGAGAACTTTTGGTAATTCTTTTCCATAACGATAATACAAGACAAAATAGAGAGTGGCGCTAGTGTCACATCACTATTTACGCCTTAATACCCATTGATTGCAGGGTTCGGTGAGAGATGCTTCAGTTAGCGGTCAGCATCTCAACGTGCCTAATGTATCTCGATGGCACACTGGGAAGTACGTGTGCCTTGCTAACAACGGTATGCAACCATCTGCTAACCAGACTACTGATGTGGAAATCCATTGTAAGTTTACCTTGATTCAAAAATTAATTAATATTGCTGGACAATCCAAACATCATTGTCTAGCCCCAAGCTAAGCTGATCTTGTGTTATGGTTACTAGATGACTGATATACGTAATACAATATATTGCATAGATAGATATTTTTTACTATACACAGAAAATACCCAAAACTCCAGGGACAAATATTTGCAGATCATACAAACATCCGTCCCAAGGTGGTAATCGAACCCGTGACCTCCTGCGTCGAAGGCGGACCTAAACCCGCCGAGTCACATCGATCATCATATAATGGAAATTTTGTTGGCACAATAGTTTTTTGAAGACTGTCAGTAATCTTCTCTTGCATCCACCCCGCTGTTCGCCGAAAACATCCTAAGCTGCATCATTTTTGTTCCAGTTAGTCCATACATTCGAGTCCCGAACAACGTGGTTTACTTGGTAAACAAGACTGTCAAGAGTGTGAAGCTCGAGTGTGAGGTAATGGACTTTATTCTTCTAAGAATCATCGGACGAATAATGTTTTTTAAACTTAAGGCGGCTGCATGCCGCACACTAGCGCCACCACCGATTTTACGTTAATTCGTTCAGCCGCTTAGGCGTCAAAAGGTAACAGAAAGTCAAATAGACAGAATTACTTTCGAATTATAATATAAATAATGT
Organism: Eupithecia insigniata; assembly: GCA_947859395.1. Lineage (NCBI taxonomy): Eukaryota > Metazoa > Arthropoda > Insecta > Lepidoptera > Geometridae > Eupithecia > Eupithecia insigniata. The sequence continues at coordinate 3,361,764 of OX402009.1, read as the reverse complement.
ATAAATAATGTTGGACAATCCACACAACATCGTCTAGCCCCAAGCTAAGCAGAGCTTGTGTTATGGGGACTAGATGACTGATATACTTAATACAATATATTCCAAAGATAGATTTTTTATTATACATAGAAAAAACCCAGAACACCGGAGACAAATATTTGCAGATCGTACAAACATTTGTCTCAAGGCGGGAATCGAACCCGCAACCTTCTGCGTCGCAAGCGGACCTTCGCCTGCCGTGCCACATCGGTCGTCAAAGTATGGTTAGCATCTATGGATAGATGGTATAGTAAACTCCATTATTCTCTGTTTTCCAGGTCCAAGCTTGGCCCGAACCAGTTCTCGCCTGGGAATCCGACGGAGCAACCCTAGAAGGAAGCCGATATAGAACCGACGTAGCCACCACAGCCGACCCCTGGCGGTGGATCATGAGACTTGAGATACCCGGAGTGAGGGAGCACGACTTGAGGAACTACAGTTGTGTAGCAAAGAATGAACTTAATAACCAGACAGTTAAGGGTGTTATTAAGTTAATGTGTGAGTTTCTTCTTTTGACGCATTCACACTGTCAAAGAGTTGTAACACCAAAGATTTTCGGGTGACACCGATTCCAACATCAGTCCTAAAACAAATCACATACACCTTTTATGAGCACATAGCTTTTGTGAGCTCATGTTACTCGGATGGACAACCATCCGAGTAACATGAGCTCACAAAAGCTATGTTATATAATACATATTAATACAATAGGCAGGTACTAATCTTTCGTGACGTTCACCAAACGACTGTGTTGCCAGCGTTGTGCTGCGACGGAAGCCATTTGTATTGACTCATAAAAATTAATTGTTGATATTTTCTGTTTCTACTGTATTATTTTCTTATATGGACCCACTTAATCAGCACACATTTTCCCACTGCTGAACCTTCCCTCTTCAAACAAGGGTGGTTTGCCATAATCACCTCACTCGGCAGGCGGATTGGTGATCGCAGCAGATGTGTTTAAAATTTACAGAAGGAAGCTACTACCCTTCCTCTGGTAGGTTCCCTTAGTCAACTATTACTACATCCTCGGGCTGAGTTGGAGATTCTTGTCGATTTCTGGTCAATTTTTACGCCACGAACGATATGGCTAACAGTCCTTATAATGTTAATAATTCAAATTAAATTAATAGATTTTCTATTCATAAAATATGTCCTCAGACCCCAGCCCCAACCAGCCCATACCGGCCCAGCAACCAGCAGCAGAGTACGGCTCGCAGCCACCCACCCTGACTTCATACGAGGAGCTGTGCAAGGTGCAGCGCTGCCCGTCCTGTCCACGGTGTGACAGAGAACTGCTGATCACCTCCATGAATGGAACTAATGGCTCGAAGCTTAAGAGGAATACCAGTGAGTATTATTCCAGCCGATATCGACCCAGCAACCAGCTTGTACAGCATTGTGGTGCTATAATCGTGAATTTTAATAGCAACTTCCAACATCTAAAAATAAATGACGACTCATCATTATCATCATCATCAGCCCGTATACGTCTCCTGCCACGAATAGCGGTACTGAGCCGCCTCCATCCAACAACTCCCTGCGATCGCTACGAATCTACGATGTCGTTGGTCCATCGAGTGGGAGGTCTTCTCACACTCCGTTTCGCATTGCATCGCGGTCGCCACTCGAGAGCTTTTACTCCCCAACGGTTATCGGTTCTACGAGCTATATGGCCTGCCCATCGCCACTTCAGCCTTTTTTTTTTTTTTGTTTTTATTATCCTGAGGGAAATGCGCACGCATGTCGTACTGCCACGGGGAGACAGTACGATTATGTGGGGCTTTAACCCACTAAAACCCTCAGGGTATTCCGCCTCTGCCACTTGTGGTGGGATCGCGAGAACGTTTTCTCTTCCGCGAACCCACCGCGACTGCCCGATATCGGGCCCCTCACTGGGGGTGTGGAGCATCCCCCTTCGCGACGCACCAGAAACATATGATGCGCCGCGACTACCTCGGGGACTTTAGCCTGCCAAATAGGCGCCGGACGACCCCGTGTCCAAACGCCCCTAGGTCCCCGTGCGACGGGTCAGTCGAGTGGCCCCGCCGCCTGACACACGGTCACAGAGGATAGGGAGAGCGCCCTCGCAATACCGACACTCCTCTTCCCCTGTGTATATTTTTGTGAGTAGGTCTGTTTGCACAAATAAATTATTTGATTCTTATTCTTCTATATTTTTTTTTCTCTTATATTTTACTTAACCCTTTTTTTTTACTATGTAGTCTTTGAATAAATTAAATTTATAACATATTTAACAGGATCAGTGAAAACAGTGCACAGGACGATTTCATATGTTACCTTCAACATTTTAATTCCTTTAGTTGAGTTGTAGAATGTAAATTTGGCTCCATTTTTGCATTCCACTATATATATATCCATGAGTGTAGTATAGTCGAAGATCCTGTTATGGTGTTTTCTGCACTCCTTATGAAAAGTGCATGACTAAGAGTGCAGTTTTATGGTTTTTATTGTAATGTAAATTTAGTAATGAATAAAATGCATTATTTTTCTCCCAACCATTACCTTAACCATTTTATCATCATTTTATGTTTTTACATAAGTACCTATACACCAGCCAAACTCGATATGAAATGTTTATAAACAAGCCACGACAAAAAGCTTAAACTCACTTTGTTGGCGTCGAGTTTCAGATTAATTGCAACACTTATTGAAGGAAAGGTCTACAAGTAATGTAAATTGCATATAAAAAGACTAGACGTGGCAACAGAGTGAATTTTAGGTTAAATATGGGCGATTTGTTTACAAACTTTTTATATCGAATTTGGCTGGAATATAGTTAATTATATCTACTGTACCTACACATATGTATTCTTGGGTAAATTAATTTTCTCTCGCTCTCTCTCTCTCTCTTCTCAGATTGTCAGCTCTATGCTATCGGTAAGCCAGTGTATCACAAGTTCAGAGATGAACTGTTTGGCGCTTGGTTGAGAGACTCCAATGCTTCGGACCCTCAAGTAAGATTCTTTTACACACGAATATTCTCAAGTTTCAATTCCTTTGATCCAAGATAGTTCTGAGTGGCTGGTATATGGGTTTGTACAACACAATACATTTCAGTAAAAAAATCGTTTACTGCTGACCTGTCAAAGAATCACTCAAAATCATTCGATAGATGGAAAAAGAACGAGAGATGAATTAAATGATGAATGAAAGCTTGGGAAAATGATGATGGGATGTAAGCATCAAAACCAAATATTTTTTCGAATTTCTGTGCTTTGCTTCGATGACACCAATGTCGTTAAATATTTTCCACCAATATTGGGTTTTGTTACCACTTTGTATACAAAAAATATACAGGTTTCTGAGGTGTGAGGTTTTCTATAGGTATATTTTACATTCTAAGAAACGATTGGAGGACCGTCGTACTACGAATGACAGGCAGTGCATTTATCTGGTAGGGACGCTGCAAGGCCCTAAATGTATGGGAGGAAAAAAACTTATATGGTTTTCGTAAATTATCTTAAAGCCTCTGGCTGGGAATGTTCAATAAAACAGTGCATATCATATTCTGACCATTTTTCTCTTTCAGCGGGAAAAATTGTGGACAACTCAGGAAACCGATGTAGAAAAGCTGAGAGAGTACAAAACCAAACAAAGCTTCAAAAGTGACCATGTTGACGAGTATCATAAGCTGCAAAAACCGTTCTTTGTGAGTTTTCTAAAGTTCTTAGGTATATTTGCTTATATTGAGTCTTGCTTTATCGCAGGAAAGGCTCACGTCTTTAATTCTTATAATGCAGGACAAACCACACAGCATCATCTATCCCAAAGCTAAGTAGAGCTTTTGGTATAGTTACTAGGTAACTGATATAATAAGTGAAGTAAATATAGAAGACAGATATTTTTATGTACAGGGAGCAGCATCAATTGCTAACCCTCTGGCGGTAGAAATTTGAACGTTAAAGGGGTTACCAATTGATGCTGCTCTCCGTACATAGTAAATACAGAACACTTGAAACAAATATCTGCAGATCGTAGGTACAAACACTTTGTCCCGAGGCGGGAATCGAATCTGGATCCTATTGGATCTTCGCCCTGTGCGCCGTAGAGGTAGTCAAATGTTTTTTTTTCTTGTTTTTATTTCTAATATTAATTAAACTGAACGTGATAGGGTAAGATAACTTTTCTTTTTTTTTCTCGTTTTTCAGTATGATCTCTTTTTTTGGTCTCGCTAGAAAAAAAACTTTATATGGCAAATGCTGACATTTGCTATATACCTACAGTTTTTTTTGTTATTTTAACATTCATTACAAAAACCTACTTCGAGACGATACAGGCTTAGTATCAGGAGAGTTATAACTATGGTATGGTATGGTTAAGAAAGGTGTAAGTACGGAGATGACGGCTGATAGAGGTGAGTGGACCAAAAATACATGTTGTGATTACCCCACCTAGTGTGGGGCAGTTATAAAGGCAGGAAGAAGAATCTATCTCTCTATAGTCAACAGCATCAACATCAAAGGCAATGATCATCTACGATCAATCATCTATGAAGGATTTTTTTAGGCCCATTGCATAAAGTTGTTATTATAATTTCAGGGTAACGGCCACATAGTGTACAGTGGATCTTTCTTCTATCAAGCCAACGAGACCGGTCAGCCAGGCGACATCATCCGGTACGACCTGACGCAGAGCAGGATCAAATCAGTGCACCTTCCGTATGCAGCTGGTAGGCTTTACAGCACGCAGCATAACCAGGTGGGTTCCTATTGTAAAACAAAACCTTTTTGGTTACCTACCGATACTCGATCCAAGAAGGATCCATGCAAACCAGAATCGAAGTTCAAAACTTTCGAAACCTCCTTGCTTAAAGTTTTGTACACAAAGAGTTTTAATGCCTTGACTTTAATTTGTTCGTTTTGTGTGGAGTTCGAAATTTGAATTCTCTTCACTTTGTTTATGATGTTATATTGGTTGATTTGAAAGTTGTCTGAACAGGGTCTTTATAAATTATTGTAAACGATACATTGGAGAAATGTTTTAATTTCAAACATATACGTGGTTTACAGGTGGATTTCAGTGCTGATGATAACGGCCTCTGGGCTATCTATTCAATCGAAGGATCGAATAATACTGCTGTAGCTAAGGTATACCCATAATTTTTCTTTTAATACACTTTTATTTGCCTCAGTCATTCCGTTTAAATACTTGGTTGATGAACTTTGAGTTTTCATATACCCTACTAGTACTTATTATAAATGTGAAAGTTTGGAAGTATATAAGGATGTTTGTTCCTAACAACGCGAGCGAAACCGCGGTCAGAAACTAGCTTTTACTTAATTACAATAAATGCTTTAATTTTCGTTTCAGCTAAGCTTCGACCCAAATAGAGAAGGTCTGAACATTGACCACATTTGGAATATTTCTTTAAATCATAAGCAAGTAAGTTACATAATTATATTAAAATCCGGTCAAACTCAAGATACCTACAATGTTGAAGCAGGAGATAACGGGTTCGATTCCCAAACACAACGGACAAATGTTTGTACGATCTGCAAATATTTATTTGAATGGATTTTTTTGGTATTTTCTAGGTACCTATAATGTTTACCGCAATTCTTTTAATGGCACCTATACAGGGTGCCACGATGCTTGTGTACTAAGTCGGAAGGGTAAAACTGGACACCAAGGGGTCCAACGAATTGATCAAAAAATTTTTGGACATCGATTTTTATATAACTTTTCTTCAAAAATTCGTGAATCTTTTTTCTTCATATCTCTGTTTTTATAAAACTGTTTAATAAAAATTTGTTTAGCTCACACACAAAAAACTGAGGGAAAGTAAAAACAAAAAACTTACGCTAAAACACAACATTGAATGTTAATAAAATAAACATGATAAAAAAGTGCCAAAAAACTAACTGATAAAACTACGTGAAGAGTCTGAAAAATGAAATTGGTATGTATGTATGTATGTATGTATGTATATCCCTAGTGCGCGGCTAAAATGATCCAGCCTCATTTTAATGTTATAAATATATCATTGACCACATTTGGAATATTTCTCTAAATCATAAGCAAATAAGTTACCAGTTTTATTATAATTCGGTCAAACTCAAAATACCTACAATGTTGAAGCAGGAGGTATCGGATTTGATTCCCAAACACAACGGACAAATGTTTGTACGATCTGCAAATATTTATTCCGGATGTTTTTTTTTTGTTTTCTTGGTACCTATACTATTTACCGTATTTCGTGGCACTTATACGATAGTTTTGTACTAAGCCAGAAGGGTGATTCTGAATCCCGAGGGGACCAACTAATTGTTCAAAAATTTTTCGAATTTCGAATAGTTTTTAACTTTTCTTATAAAAAATTCTGGATCTTTTTTCTTCATATCTTTGTTTTTTTACAATATTATTATTGTTTTGAAACGGATTTACATAATTTTTTAAATCATTTATGATTGTTTTTTCAGCAAAACCAGTATTTTTCATAAATACTGGTTTTGCTGAAAAAACAATCATACACATTATTGAAATATTTTATGACGTTAAATAATGTAAGAGTGCGTATAAAAGAACACGAATAAGAAGAGAATAGAACTTTAAAAAAACTAGTTGATCCCCTCGCGGTCCAGAATCATCCCTTTTTCAGCTTAGTACACATTACGTCTCACCCTGTATTCTTCGGTATTATAAAAAATATTTAGCCATGTAAACTAATTAACCCATAACACAAGCTCTACTTAGCATGGGGCTAAATGATGCTCTGTGAATTGTCCAACATTATTTATTTATTTCTTCCTGTTATCTAACATACCATAAATTCTCTCCAGGTTGGAGAAATGTTCATAGTGTGTGGAGTGCTTTACGCCCTAGACTCTGCGACGGATAGAGAGAGCAAGGTCACCGTGGCCATAGACTTGTACCTCAGCAAGCCTGTAGAAGTATCCCTTCAGTTCACCAACCCATTTAGGAAGACTACCCAGCTGGGGTATGACCATGTACATAAGGTAAGAAAATAGAATACAGTAAAAATTTATTTAGCCCACCCAAAAAACACTGAGGGAAAGTAAAAACAAAAAAATAAAGGTTGATAAAATTAACATGATAAAAAAGTGCTTAAAAAAGAACTAAAAAAACACTACGTGTAGTCCGAAAAATTTAATTTGGGATTTTCCTATTGCGCTGCTAAAATGGTCCAGCCTCATCTTAATGTCGCCACCGCCGAATAGATTAGAATATAAATGTATTTAGCCCACATACACAAACTGAGGGAAAGTAAAAACAAAAAACAAAATTAAATGTACGGACCGATTTTGAATTCTTCCACTATATAGAAAATGATCCCGAAGGTTTCCATATAATATTTAAATTTGATATTTTCTTATATTTTTTTATCCCTAGGGGATTAGTATTTATCCCGCAAAACTTAAAATAAGTGTAAAAGTAAAGGAATATGAAGTCGGTTTATCGTTTTTTAAAACATATTTCATAAAAACGAAGACCGATTCACGAATAAAAAAGTCGGTAAGGTGTACGTACATAGCTTTTAATAAATATCTATGTGGTTCAGGTTGTTTGTGTTTTTTCTTTACCACAGACGACGATTTTCAATTAACTACTTTTTATTATTATAACTGATTTATAATAATGAGAAGTAATTCATTAAAAACAACTCCGCCCTCGCTTTTTCACTATTGACGCCAAATAAGAGGGAGAATGCCAACAAAATGTGGCTAATTGGCTATGAACTACATATATATATATATCATAGGAGTCTAGACGAGTATTTTGAAACATCATTTATCATTTGAAGGTAATAACAAGTGTCAACCAGCGATTAGAACTACTCGAAAGAAATAACCCATGCCTCGCGGATTAAAATATTCGATAGCTAGAAATAATAGTAAAAAAATTACATTGTCGGAGCACCTCACACATGTACACAGAATAAAATATACCTAATCCTTAATTATTATAAAACCTTGACATGATTTGATGTTTTAACTACCCAATGAACTTTTTTGCGCAGGAGGGCGCTGACTACGCTCCACAGCTTATAACTTTTCAGGTACAATTGTGGTCTGACCCAAAATTTTACCCTATTACGTGCTGCGTTATGTGCTGTTCTCATAAAGAGTTTAGTATTTATTTTGCTGTCGTAGCCAAGGCGTAGCTCGAGCGTAACACGTCTACGTCGCACCGTAGAGCTTCTACGAAAAGTACCGTAGGCGTCATACTTAAATTCGTAGCGTTTGGGCGTGTTTTTTGGCAAACATATTAGTTTCTACCTTGCCGAGTAATATTTTTAATTTTCAGGAGCTTTATTCCTGGGATCGTGGGAATCAGCTGACGTATCCTGTAAGATACAACGAATTACCGGGGCCATAGTCAAACATGCAATTTTACTAATTAAGTGTAATAAGGTCATAAATAAAACTATTTTTATACTGTAAACTGCCGTCTTATTATCTTCGTCTTCATGCGCATAGGAATACGGATTGGATTATGACTAAAATATTACTGTCGCATACAGTGACATCTACCTCAAAAGTTTCGAAGTACTTCAATGAACTCTAGCAAACACGTGAGTACATCGTGAGCACTTATTCTGCTCGGTTAGCACTGCAGGTACTATGAGCTACATAAATATTTCGACAGATGTCGCTTCTAAAAAAGTTTCGAAGAATTTGTGTAGATGACGACACTGGTAAGTTTAACGTGTGAATAGGTAAATTACAGTAAAAATAATAATTATGTATTGTTTATGAACGTAGATGCAGTAATTTTCTGAAATCACTTGGAAACTATGTTTAGTTAATACCAGGTACTTCTATCTTTGACTGGGTTGGGTACATCACAAAATCACAGGACAGAGGAAGCTCGCAAGAATTTATGAAGGTATGTCACAGAGAGGTATGTACGTCCCCCTATTAGTGGATGACTTAACGCGTTCAATGCTTACAGTACGGCGTGAATTGTGCAGCATGTGCGTCATATGAACTCTATTCAAGTGTTAAGATCACAGCTATGATTGACGTTGACGGAAAGAAATATAGAAACCCTTAGATCGTAGACTGAGCAAAGGTAAGCAAGAATCCTCAAAGCCTTAGATAAATTTGTTGACGCCAGCGTCTATCGCTTCGAACAGTAGTGGGTATATAGCTTGGTATAAGGATAAGCTATAGGGGCTTATTTTGCGTAACTTAGGATGGTGATTTCATTCGTCCAAGGCCTTAACGATAATAACATGTCATTGCTACGTGGAGAGGAAGGAAAAGAGAGGCCTAAGGCCATCGGACTAAAAATTCCCACCTATCGAGTATAGTATTAAATTATCTGTGCTATCGATTTATCAGTACCTATAATGCTGAGAACAGCCTTGCTATGCCTTGATCAATTGTATTGTATTATTAACGAAGGACAGAATACAGAACTCTTTGACTGTCCGTAAATATTCAAACAGGCCTATAGCAGGCGGGTGAAGGCTTTGACTAGCTAGACCATTCCCATCTTACATTCTGGATAGAATCCTATTAACACATACGATAAATGTCAAAGTTTCTGAGTATGGATATTTGAATGAATTACCTAATGAATGAATGAACACTTTATTGTCCTCAAATTAAATTAATACAAAATCTTATATCTAAATGAAAAAAATAAACAGTACAAAAGGCGGCCTTATCGCTGAGAGCGATTTCTTCCAGGCAACCGACAGGCTTCTGACGGAATCTGTTTTTTTATGATATGGATGAATACTTAGAGCTAGCGCTCTTATAATGTTTATTTTTATAAATAAGTTATTAATAATTAATTAATATACCATAATCTATACAATTTCAATTTTTGTGAATGACATTTTACTATTTGGTGTAATAAATAAATTCTGTATTCTGCAACCTAGATATTTGGTTGTTTGTTCCTCTTTCACGTAAATACTACTGAAATGATTGAAATGCACTTTGGTATGGGTATAGTTTGGGACCTGGAATATCGTATAGGCTATTTTTTATCCCGATATAACGCGGGCGAAGGCGCGGGCAGCAGCTTGTACTTAAATACTACTTCAGCTAGTCAGGGAGTAATTTTATTATCCAATCGTGTTATCAAATATTGATAATTTTCTACTTATCTAATGGCGTAAAGTTATTGTGAAAATAATATAGAGTTCCTATTAGGTATAGGAGCCATGACGATTTTTCTTTAGAAATACTAATAGAACACGAGAGATGAGACTGAAAAAAGTTTAAAGATACGTTGGTACAGTTGCGATTAAGAAGGCTAGATGGCGCTGCGTGTTTTTTCCATATTTTTAGTTCTTAACATACCATCCCGAGAGAAAATATTAATTCTTTTAATTCACTATTTTTCCATAGCGTTGCTGCGATCATGGGCACGTGACGACTCATGTAGGTTTCGTTAACACTTTTATTATCACCGATGACGCACATGGACGTGTTCAACTTCCTCGCGGCTGCCGCGCGCGACTGCGCATCGTACAGCAGAGGCATGTCAGTAAATGAGTAAACGAAAGTTTATTTAGGAAATCTCATGCATGCCCATTTTCATCAGAGATTTGTAATAGATTCCCAGGCGTTAATATTTAAAAAGTCTATCGGGTTTTGAACAGGCTCTGACCCGTATTCAAGATATTTGTGGCTAGGGACACAGAATTGCACTTTGCGTCCGTCTAGGTCAGTTAATATTACATTTGTCTGGGAATACTGGTTTAAAATAGATGATATTTTATCTGACTTAGTTCGAATCTGAGTTTTGAAGGTCTACTTTAGACATAACAAAAGCCTGCTATATCGCATAAAAAAGAAGATAACAGCATTGTCCTATCTCACAAGCAAAGGCGCCACTGTCCGTTCTCCAGGAGAATGGACAGTGGCGCCTTTGCTTTTATACCCCACATATCATAGACGAAAGTTTGTGAAGTGTGAATTTTATTTTGTTACCTAAGATCTCCAAAGCTACTGAACAGATCGAGATGAAATTTAGTGTACATTTAGAAAATAGCCTTACTTAAATAATAAGCTACTTATTATACCGAAAATACGCGTGCAAAGCTGCGGGCTGAGGATAAATTTATATAATATGCCTTATTTAAAATCCGATTTCACTGATTTGTAATTTTATCAACAGCAAGCTTTGAATTTTTAAATCCTTATTTAGATATGAACCAGAGACGAGTCTCGAACTATACTCGTCTGTGATTGAAAGTAAACTTTAAAAAATATTGACAAAATACCTGACGTCCCATTTTAAAAGTGATCTAATCTTTCATTTATGAAATGTATTTAGGTTTAATTGAATTAATCACCGCAAAATGCGGAAAAGAGAATCCATAAACATAACAAAGCAAGTCCAATTAGGTATTTAATTTAGCTTAGCCTTTCCTTGAAACAGTTTCAAAAATACCACGGATTAATCAGGTAGCTTCTTACGTTCTGAGCTCCATATTTCTTATTTGTCTCATAAGCCGGGGTACAAATAATCCGGTCTGAGCGATAAACTAAAACAATTCGAACCCCCTACCCCAATAACCTTTAATTGCACCCTTGCCACCCGCACCATAGAGCGAGGAATAGTAGAAGCACCATCTTTTGAGGACGGATTACCTGGTTACCAACTTTATTGGATTCTGTGGTTCGTACAGTCAGAGCTTGAATGGCTTTTCTGGTTTTACAATATGAAAGGTCTTTTGAAAATTCCGAAGTATTTTATAAGGTTTGCAAAAACAGGAGTCATAAATCCTTTAAGACAAAAAGTGTCACTGACGAGATGCCAATTTCAGGTTAGACTTTTAAGGGTTAACTATTACAAAAAGAATAATAATAGATAAAAAATACATAGTTGGAATTGTTTAAATTTATTCGGTACGGATAGTACCTAGGTACCGAATTTAGTGATGTTCAAATTCTACTCATTTAACTACTATTTAAAAGAGGTCGTTTATGTAAAAAACACTCGGAATGGTAATCATAAAAAACACCATGCGATAGCGTCCGCTACGTTTCACCTACGCGTCAGTTTTAAGCGCGTCAGTCCTGGCCAACTGTTAAACCCTATCGCCATTCATCACGAATCTCCCCCGCCGACTGTACACCGGGGGCTGGCATTCAATGCAGCTCAGCCAGGGGGACATTCATTCTCATCTCCCCCCATTTTTCGCCACAATAGCCAGCAATACATTCTGTGACTTGGCAAAACTTGATGTCGAGATATTTGGCCCCCACCTCGGATCGATATTTGCGCGCAACGCCATCTAGCCCCATCGCGCAGGCAAATTGCAGTTTAATAGTTCATTAGATCCGACAAAAATGGTGGGGACACAGGCAGTTTAAATTCAGACCTATCGATTTTAGGTTCAGCTTCATCTGGTTACGCAATGCGTTGAGCTGACGGAAAACTGGGACTGGATACAACTGGAAAAATTAAATAAATTAGAGAAATCACCGAGTTCTGGGAGAAAGTAGGCAGCATTAATATAGAGGAGTGAAATAGAGGTGGTGTAGGACAGAAATGGTTACATGTCAACGTAAAGACGGCGTCAAGAATTTACGGCTCGTGATTGATCACATTGGGAATTTTTTGTCATCTAGAGCGACTACATGATTAAAATTCTTTGGCAGAATTCTTTCAGTTTTTTGAAGGAATTTTTATATCTTGTCAAGTTATCGTATTCTTCGTTAAAACCAAAATAATCTCTAGAATCTCTATAATATTCTACTTACCTAAATTATTAAAACCTTAGAAAGTAAATTTTGCCCAGCCGTGCTACCAATACATTGCGTGTATAATTCAGTAGATAATGACCATTTTTACCCACCACCCCCCTCCCTAAATGAATGAATTATCGGGCTTTCAGTACGTTAATTTGTTCGGTCTGTGGTGGGGGGATTCTGGCACGTTTTGAGCGAGAAATTGGCGCTTTTGTTCAAGTCTGTGTTCAGGAATCGTAGAGTTTAGGGCTTGGCCAGGTAAGTTCTACCACTGGGGTTAATTCTGCTGCTAATCAATATTGCTGTCAGTTTAGCTAACAAATTAGAGTATAGTAGGTATAACCTGCGTACCTAAATAATGAGATGACGTCAACTAATGCAGTTGGCTGTCCCGCGCAGATAAAATTCCATCCAAGCGGGACAGCATGAGAATTTATATCATTCCTAATCCTATTTTTAATGAACGCAGCTTATTCTGTATGTACCTAGATATAAGTGATAGAAATCAGTTGAAATAGGTACCTACTTTGGTTCTACCATTGCACTGCAAAAGATAAGAGATAGAAGAGAGAGAATTGACTTTATTTTCTGGTGTTAATTTTTCAACTTCTAGAGCCTGTCCTACCTACACCTACAAAAACACCATACAATTAGCAACCTTAACTCAAGGTCATTAATATTATAATTTGAACTAGACTCACTTTCGTTATCAATCAGCTGACTGAACTGACATAATTCTGTATACAATAACATTATATACCTAAATAGCTATATGGAGACGACGGCCTTCCTCCGACCGAGTTATACCGCTCAGCGCTATAAGCGGATACAGCGCTTTATGCGGAGAAAAGCGCACTTATGTAGCGCTGAATAAGTAATAATCGTACCATTACCTTATCTGTGATCGTATTAAGAAGAAATTAGTGGATCTCTGTTATGATTCTCCGAAAACAAAACAAATAACAAATCAACAACAAAAACTTTGCTGAAATAAAAAAATTAAGGAAAATATAAAATACAGGGTGTCACCCGAATAGCAATGCCCAAAACAGGTGAAACCATTTCTAGGTCTATGGGTAACTAATCAAAAATTAACGACATTTTCAATTCGCAAGTTTCTGTATATTTTTTCAATAGTTTTTCATTAATTTTGTAGTTGGTTGCTGATTATCGATAGATAATATTTTCAAAAGTAAAATAAGCTAACTTGTGAACCACTGAGAATAATACTTGAAGAGATATAACGATATAAAAAGCGACTAAAGCAACAACCAAGAATAGAAATAATAAAATAATATAGTATACTAGAAGTTATAGAACTACAATGTAACACCTGTGAACACAAATTGAACTGAGTTATTTGGCCCTTTTCTTTGAGTCAGTGAACTTATGCTCTTTTATAGAATCCTAGATATTTTTTGTAAACAAAGAAACAAACATGGAAAGAGCAAAATGAAATTTAAAACAAAAACTTCTACAAAGCATAATTGCAAGCACGCCGCACAAATTCAGGTTTGAAAACGGAAGATCGCTCATCCGTTTTCGAATTCGTTCCATTTTGTATGATTCTCCAATCATAAATTATTCTCCGTCGTAAATTATTCTTTACTAAATTTTTCTTTGGTTTTTTAATACATTTGTTTACAAAAAATATCTAAGATTCTATAACCGAGTACATATTCAATTTACTTGTATTTACCAAGTATTCTGTAGGTACCTACTTTATTTTAATTCTGTTCTTTGTGTTAATGCTGGTTGTGTCAATGTACCTGATGCGGTGCCAGTGGTCGGTTACTAACCTTCGCTATAAGGTAATTTAATATTTGCAGTAAGAGATTTGCATAGCTTGGCTTTGTGTGCTTCTTATCTTGGGGTAGTGGAGACCAGAGAGCAGATTCGAGCTCCTTGTCAGACCATAGAACAAGAGGTTTATTTTATGAAGTGAACAGAAATACCACCTGATTGACTTTTTATTGTGATGCACCGGGAGAAGGTCGCGCCTGCGACGCAGGAGGTTGCGGGTTCGATTCCCGCCTCAGGACAAATGTTTGTACGATCTGCTGATATTTGTTCTGGGTGTATTGTATGGAGTTTAACAGTTATCTAGTACCCATACCAAAACCTCTGCTTAGCTTTGGGCTAGAAAGCCATACTCAACCTGCAGCCCGCTATTCTTTTCTGTGCGGCCCGCAGCCTCATCATCATCATCATCATCATATCAGCCCATACACGTCCACTGCATAGGCCTCCCCTATACGACGACACAAATAGCGGTCCTGAGCCGCCTCCATCCATCGACTCCGACGCATGCGACCGCTACAATGTCGCCCGAAGCCTCATAAATACATAATTTTTTTGTAATATTACACTCGACACATCTGAAAAGTTGCTGAACCGTGTTTTTTTAGATGTAACAAAATATTGTATATCAGTTACCTAGTACCCATAACACAAGCTCTGCTTTGGGCTTGGGGCTAGGTAATGCTGTGTGAATTGTCCAGTATTATTTGTTTATTGCTCCTCCAGAATGTCTTGACATAATCTATTTTCGTGTGATATTTTACATTTTGATTACACTTAATAATAAATAGAGGGAAAATGTTATTCAATTATCATTTTAAAACCACGTGCTTTTAAAATATTCGTAATATTGTTTTTTTTTTAATTCTTAGCATTTTTTGTAGTTAAAGTCAAAAATCACTATAACTAAAATAAATGCTATAACTAAAAAATCACTATAACTAAAAAAAATACATTTGTATAATAATGTATAACTTAAAAGTTAATTAAGCTATACAGTGTAGGCTAGATTATTGCGGCCCGCAAGGTACCTTTTTTCCTCTGGGCCACATAAAGGCTGGCCTAGATGATATTGTGTAAAAAGTAAAAAAAATAGATAGATAGATAGAAGATAGAAAATACTTTATTGCACACTTAACAAAACAGTTTACAAACAATTTGAACAAAAAAAAATGTGACAATTGGCGGTCTTATCGCTCACCAGCGATCTCTACCAGACAACCTTGGATGGATAGGATCGTTGGATAGAATACGGGGAATATCTGTAAAAATATCTGTTGATATTTATGGTTCGTAAGATCATTAAACTTCAGCCAGCAAGTGACGTATCTACAGGGCAAGAATCTCTTTTTTTAGGAACATTACCACACCCTACAGTTTTATTTTAGATTTTGTTTAAGATCTTGTTATATCAAATGAAGACTATTTCTGACTAGAAGCCGATGACGTATTTGTTAAAAATTCTAGTTAGATGTAACTGAGCCTAAGTAATCTCAAATAAATTAAAAGATATCTCAAAAGATTTCGAAAAAAATTGAAAATATCATTTAATTTCATTGAGATTTCTAATTACTTAGGTATTTAATTTAAGAATATAAGGAAATCCCATTTTTTTACCAAATCGTAATTTTCAATCTTGTCTAGAATCCAGGTTGTAAATGGCCGGAAAAAACAGCAGTAGGCAGCCTGTTCCAAACTGGTAATGGTGCGAATGATGAAGGTGGAAGAAACGCGCTTAGTACGAGTCGATGGTATATCCACCAGGTAAGGACGGTATTGCGCCGTCTGTCTGCTTGTCCTGGAGTTGAAGGGAGATAGTGGGATCAGGTCATGAAGTTCCTGTGAGCATTTTTCGAAATGTATCCTATAGTAGGTATTCTTAGAAGAGACAAGCAATATGGCGGCGGATAACCTAGACGAATCATCAGGAATTAAAATGAATATTAGGTAGGTTGGCTTCCTAGATTAATAATTCGAAGAATGCATACACAGGAAGCGTGCTTAGTTAAGAATAAGATTACAAATTACCTAGACTAGAGGTGTGTAGATCCGGAGTCAAACGGATCCTGGAGTCGTGTCCGCTCCTGGATCCGTGTGGTTCCGCTCCGGTCTGGCGTTCTTGGCGTGTCTGCAGACACGTTAGCCGCGCCGCGTCGGTCTCAGTTTATCGAGTCGAATGAATGTAACGAGCGATTGGAGCTGTGTGGATCTGAGCTTCGGTTTGGGTTTGGACGTGTTCAATCGACGGATCCGGATCCATTTACGAGTAAACAAGTAACTACTACAGACAAATTATACCATATTATAATGTGCTAAATAAATCTATAATATACCTACTTATTTAAATAAGTAGGTACTACAATACTATAGTATAGTCTTATGAACCTAGAAGTACGAAACTTTTGTAACTACCTACTCACTAATCTAGAATAATGATTGTAAAAACAGTAAAGTATTTGTCATAGATTCGTTAGATCCACCGAAACAAACGTGTCATATACAAACAGATCCAATGGACATGTAGGAACCGTTACTGCAAGCGATTCTAACAGATCCGCCAGATCCACTGAATCAAACAGATCTAATGGACATGTAAGAACCGAAACTGCAGGCCGATCCAAACAGATCCGCGGAGTCTAATCCTGGATACGTATCCGAACCCATCTGGAGTCGGATCAGATCCGATCCAGTCGCGGACACGTTTAGCGCATGCCTAACCTAGACATACCTTACTAAACAATGCAGCTCGTAATCTCCAAGCTCATAAGAATAAAATCGTAATGTTTACAAAAAAATATGATAAACAAAAAGGTCAATGATCACCGCTTACAAGTAAGCGATGCAGCGCTGCGTAGCGCTCTTCAGCGTTCGTGGAGTGTTGCCAACTGGGGCGATTCCGCAAGAAACTGCTATTTCGGCGACAAGAATAATGTACTCTTAAGTTTTATTTCTTTTTAACAGTCCTTTAGCTAGGTTTAAATACCCTAGCAAAAGAACGTTTGGTAACGAAGAAGATTGAATTTTGATGATTGAAACTCAGATGAATTTTTAAATGACAAAGATTTTTCTGATTTATAACATTCGTTATTTTTAAGTTGCTTTCAACATAAGTTTCAATTATAGGATCATTTTATTTTTAGCTATATAAGTTTATTTAATTGTTTTTTTTTTCACAGATATTGCACACCCCGTAAAGGTAGGAATAGATTGACTCACATAGACATAAAATGCCTGTACCTATGTACCTACATGTATTTCATGCAATAGATGATATTTTACTTTACTTCAGAGCTGAAGGAAATAAGGTTTCTGTCACATTTATTAATGTAGAGTGGGTAGGACCTAGGTAATCTATATTAATATAATTATACATAAAAATGTATATAGCTAAGTTATTGCCAAAACAGCACTTAATTCATGCAAATCTAGCCCGAAGCTAGACAGAGCTTGTGATAACTTGATAAGGGTACTAGATGACTGATATCGTTATCATCATCATCATATAAACCCATACACGTCCACTGCATGACATAGGCCTCCCCCATACGACGCCACAAATATCGATCCTGAGCCGTCTCTATCCATGACTGATATAGCTGATAGATATATTTTTTATATAGGTACATAGATATTACCCAGAACAGCCGCAACAAATATTTGCAGATCGTAGTAGGTACAAACATTCGTGCCAAGGCCACAGGGTTGGCATGATTAAAACAAATGGTTTTAAAATACATGTTTAAAACAATGTTTAAAACAGTTTGATTTTAAACCGTGTTTTTTATCACACGTTTTAAAACACAGATTAAAACAAGTTTTAAACATTGTATAAAACGATGAGAAAAAAACAAGCTTTAAAACTACTTTTCATTGCGAATGAATGATATAAAATGAAAGTAATATTTTTTTGATAAGTTATTTATTCAGTCAAACAAAGATCTAAGTACCTACCAAGTACCAGGATTTATATGGGTAATGGGATAAGATAACACGTATTTTTGAAACATGCATTAGATAGTATAGAATATTAAAAATTTCAATTTAAAATCAATCAAAAACAAAATTATAACAAACAAAATTACCTATATTTAATAAACATTATAAAATCAAAATTGTTTGTCAGTCAGGAGAGTAAGACAATATGACAAGATCAAGATAACAATTATTTTTTCTTTTCCTTATTAAGGTATTTAAAAACTGTAACAAGTTTTGCAGCTTTCTCTGTACCCAGTTTATTTCATACGTCAGAATGAATAAATCCAAATGTTGAAAACAGTCTTTCAATTCCAGCACTTGAAGCTACAGCAGTGTCAAGCTGAGCCACTAAGTTCATTGTTTGACCATTAATTTGTTTTTTTAATGACTGCCACCATTCGAGAGGTCCGACCTGATTTACTACATGATCTTCAAATAGAAAGTTATGAAAGGGATCTGTCATTGCCCTGTATTTAACAACATAGGGCATCGCCTCTTTGTGATAAGCTTCTATAAATAATAAAGCCTCAGAAATATCTTCACTCGTGAGTTTTTCACCCCTGTACTTAGGATGTAGTAAGTTTGCTGCAAAATGAGCTGGAGACATTGCCATTTCATAACGAGCTTTGAACTTCCTTAAATCATCCAATGAATACTCGGTCTCACGCAGTCGTACATTCTCTCCCTCAAACATATTTTTAAGCTCTATCCATGCTTCAGTCACTTCGCCAATACAGCAGGATGTCTTTTGGGAGATGTCAAGTGTAACTGCGATGTTTTCCAGTTTTTTGTAGAGAGCCTGGACTTGTTGCTTCAGCGCCATGTCATTTACTTTCAATGAAATTGACAGATCTATAGCAGTTGAATGATTTAAGCATATATCTGACATTATATGCCAATTTTCTAATAACACTTTTAAGCAGTCAGCCATTGTGTTCCACCGTACCTGTTGTGGTATAACAATTGCTTTTCCACCAGCTTCTTTATATTTGGCAGATGCAAAGTGAGTGTATTTGAAGTACCGCATTATCGACTTAACTTTATCAGTAATATCTTCTGCATTCAAATCCTTTGCTAGAAGGTTTAATATGTGTGATGAACAGCCGTATGTAAGTATATCCTCGTGAGAAGCTAGTTCTTCCTGGCTCATATTTGCTGCGTTGTCTGTCACTACACTTCGCACCGTACATTTGTAAGTTTCACATTGTTTTATTGCCGCAGTAGTAACTTTAACCAAGTAGTCAGCTGTATGGCTATCGGCTCCTGTGTCTATTGTATCAATTAAATGAGATGAGTCTGTCAACACATCGGTAACACAGACACAAACTATCGAGTCCTGACTGACATTACTCCACCCATCAATTGCCAGATTAACAACTTTGTTTTTCAATTCATTTTTTACGGCTTCTTGAGTCGAGTTGTAGACTTCGTCGAGTAGCTTGCTAGCAATTTGTTTGCGGTTTGGAGGTTTATATCCTGGACGTAAAATTTCCATTAATTTCAGTAACTCTGGGTGTTCTACGTGGTTAAAAGGCGTGTTAGTAGCAAACATATAACGAGATAATTGTAAATCAATTTTCTTCTTATCTTCTTGACTTGTAGCAATAATAAATCTTTTCATTGAAATGTTCACGCTCGCGCTGCTGCTGGTACTGGCATTTTTAGATTGAAGAGTAGTAACAGAAGATGTGGGTGTAGCAGAAGAATTATCTGAAGATCGGGAAGAACCAGCATCACTCAACAACTCCTCCTCCACGTCCCTGTCCGCGTCAAGATTTGCGTCAGTGTTAAAACCGGTGGTGGTGCTACATTGCTGGAAGTGTGCCTCCATTCTTTTCACAAGTCCAACTAGTTCTTTCTTACATTTTCTGCAACGCACCCTATTGGTCTTCAGTGTGGTATTTTCTTGGGGGATCGATGTGAATTGTTCCCAAATTGCATGCTTTTTGCGTCCTGGAGTTGACATTTTTATGAGGTGTTATCAGTCGCAGAATTAATAATGAAATGAAATGTGAGAAAGAAAGGCACTCGTATTTATAGAATTCATATTAAGTAATTCCCCGCCGGTAAAGTCCCGTTAGGAAAGTCCCTAATGGATGGCTGTCGAATGGAATAGTGGTTATTTTATTCCCCTCATTTAAATATAAATATTAGGGATGGGCCTAACTTCGGCATTCTTCCGAAATTCGGTTGAAATGCCGAACATTCGGTATAAGAAAAGAGTGAAATAGTTGCACAATTTTGATTTTAAGATTAATAAAACATAAAAAAAATCAAATCTGTCATACTCACTCATACCTGATTAAATAAATAAGCCTTTTACATAATTTAAAATCATGGTAATTTATTTATTAATCAAGTAACTAACTGTCATTATCAGTTTCCTTTTTCGACATTTCAATCTTAAGTTTTAGAATTAAAAAATCAAATTCAATAAGTTCTTATTAAATTAGGAAGTCTTATGATTTGAATCAAATAAACTTTTTGAAAATTCAATATATTAATTACTTATAGGTATATTTTATTGTTGTTTGTTCGTTGTTACCATATAAGTGCAGAATAAAAACCGAACTTCGGCATTTTTGATTTTTACCGAATGTTCGGCCGAAATTCGTATTCGGTTCAAACCACATTCGGCCCATCACTAATTAATAAATATTGGGGGTGCCCCTATTCATAGAATAGAATTTATAGTTTATAGGTATTTCCCCGCCGGTATAGTCCTGCTAGGAAACATTCAGGGTGAATGTAAATCGTTTAGTAGTGATTAGAGATACGCAACATAAAATAAATGTTTATCCATTGATCGTTTTTTGTCAATATTTATTTTACTATAGAAAATTTGAAAAGTCAAAAGATCTAGTCTGGAAATGAAACATTATAGGTCGAATTAATTTAAAATAATGCCCTAAACTAAAAAGGACAAAAAAAAAAAACAAAACAAACACTTGTTTAAAACAATTTGAACTGTTTGTTTTATAAAATTTAAAAAAAACTGTTTTTTTTCCAACCCTGCAAGGCCACTTCTATCAGATAAATAAAAATGTCTACGAGAGGAATCAAAATGCAGACTGTATAGAATTATGAACTCGACCATACCTATTCCGGAAATTACAAAGAAACGTCATATTCAGCGCAATCCAGCAAGCTGGCAATTTCACTGACAGGTCGGACACCTGACGTCTGCCCCCCTACCCCGCAGCCATCAGCTGTTAATGTAGACCCCGCTCCCCTCGCGCTTTCCCCTTCGTTTGTGTAATGTGAGGAGATGTGGGAATAGCGGCATACTAAGGAAATTACAATAAATTATTTTGGAAGTTAGCTTTGCAGCGGAAAATTTTGTATTGCCTTAATTTTAGATTTTACTGTTATTCTTATTTTACATGAGTCATTTCATTTGAATTAAAGAGGAAAGAACGAATAAGTATGATTAACCACATTTCTCACCACAAATCACCACGCTTATAATATAGGCATTTGGGTATTAATTTTAAATTAAATTATATTTCTAAAATCAGCCTCTAAAAATTTCACGGAATCCATAATTTATCAAGAACAATAAAATTCTAAATCACTCACCTGTTCACGTTTTTCTTTGAAATCGATCTATGTAATAAATAAAGTAGGTATGTACTATCACTATTTCACAATAAATAAATTATTGCATAGACGGAACCATAGGTAAATTATTTCCATATAGGTAGTTATCGATTTTATTTCACAAAGCCAACCGTAACAAAAATGCTAACTTTTAATAATAAATCGCACATTATGCTGCCAAATGAATTATTTATGGCAACGTGTCGATTCAGACGAGCATCCCCGGGGCTGGCGGGGTGTCGGAGGGCGGGCGCGCGGGCGCGGAGTGCGGGGGGTGATCGGCGGTGCCGCGCGCGGGAGGGGCTCAGTCCGCGCCGAGCGGCCGAGCTAGCGCTATGTCCGCGTGCGCGCCGCGCGCCTGCTGCCGGCCGCGCGCCCCAGCCTCGCTACTCGACATCACCGCGAAGATCGTCGCCGCCGCGATCCCCTTCCAGCGCATCGAGGAGCGCTACGAGCGCATCCCGGAGCCGGTGCAGCGGCGGGTGGTGTACTGGTCCTTCCCGCGGGATGAACGCGACATCTGCATGTACTCATCGCTGGCCCGCGCGCCGCCCGACGACCACCGCAACATCGCCTTCTGCCGCGGCCTCAAGCTGCTCGAGGCCGGCTGCGTCGAGAACGTGCTACAAGTCGGTGAGTGCTCCGCTGCGTGCCTCCGCGCCACGGCGCCTGCGCCTGTTTACTAATATGCGCCTCGCCCACCCGCGCCGTATAAATAAAAACCTCGACGTGTGCGATCGATAGCTGCTCCTCTCGGGAATTATTCATGCGTCGGCTCGTAAAAGTTTCAGGAGATTAGGACCCACCGGACAGGACCGATCATCGTGGACCCGCAATATCCAGCCCAGAGGCCGTCACGCAGGAAATCTAACGTAGGACGTTGATTTATCTATCCGATATCGATAACCCGGTAGTTGCATTGACGTTTAATCGATACGCGCCGGTGATATATCATTGGCGACCGTTCGAGTCCACTAGGTACAGCGGAGGGTAGATTATGTTTCCCTGCGGTACACCCGGCTCCGATAGCCAATCGGGGCTCCTTATTAATCAGATCCGATGACTATGCAACGACTTCGACGCGCACCAATAAACTCATAGTGCCACGGAAGTGGTTTTAGGGCAAGTCGTGTAATAAAACATGTGGTTGAACTAATCGAAAGCGCGATAAAGATCTACTTTCAAAAATATGCTGATGCGCCGTAAAATTCGGCCAAGTTTTACATAACTGGTAGTCCCGTTACATAGAAATTACACAACCGGATTCTTTCTGCGTTGGCAGCGTGGTCTCGCTCCTGTCCTGGCCCGGAGTCTCCGCCAGGCCGCAGCACGCCGCATTAATCCATGCAGACGTCGTTTGTTACTGTCGCCGCTTTGAATAACGGACGCGAATAAACATTATTAATTGCCTGTTTTTATTTTTATAGGGTCAGGCACAGTCGGCCTGTTTTATTGTGCACGGCCGTGGGAGGTGCGCGTTACATATTCATTTGGGCTTATCTGCCATCGGAACGCCAATTACTGGTCATTTCGGCCGCTGTGGTCGCATACGCTACATTTGACCGGCCGAGCGCTAGGCACGTCTCGCAAGAGCGTTCAACGCACTCGCCTAATGGCAGAGCTGGAGCATAAACTGTACCAACATGAATTCATAGTGGTAACATGTCCGCAGTCTGAATTTAGGCACTGGCTTTCGTCCAACTTTAGGGCGATGGAAGAGGCGCCTCTCCAAGACACAGCTGCGATATGAATCGAGTACTTACGCGGCAGATAAACGTTAGAAGTGCGGCTATTTCTCTCGTCTAAGTGATATAAGTTCCCACACACGCATATCATCTGAGTCACACAATCTACGATCAGAAGGAACCGCCCACTTGAAGTAAAAACAGACTGAATTATGTTCCGAGAACCGTTGTAGCCACATAGGTCTTCCTTACCGAGCACGGATTAAACTGTCTGCTATGTAAATTCGTAGGTCGATTGGGGTCAGGGAAAACAGCGTCAGCAATTAGGTACCACAAAAAGACACGATTTCAATAGCGCTAAAGGCGCAAAAATTATACAAACCGTGCAATGCAAAGTAATGCTTTTGAATTTATAATGCAAACAGCGAGTTTCTTCGGTGACAGCAAACGGGGAGAACTAAATGTCATGAGAAAGAACAAATATCTCGCTGGCACCATTTGAGCAGCCAACGACTCACCAAACAAGAAATGCCAGATTTGAGAGCATGAATAAAAGAACACCTTCTGCCCTGAAGGTACAAGCAAATGATCGAAAATGAGCCCCACAATTTAAAAGTATCGAAGTCGCTTCAAAGATATTTAATTGTCATGCAAAAATAAACGAGTGCACCCGGCGAGGTTCTGTAAATATTTTAATTCAATGTTAATAACTTCATATCAATTCTGTTGTGTGCAGTGAAACCGGTTCGGCAGCGGGCGGTTCCTTGAAGAGGGGTGTATCCGATTGAATTATTGAACGCTAAGCTGTATCGAGATTTAATATTAGATTAGGAAGATTATGGGCAGACATTAAACACAGCGATCG
Organism: Eupithecia insigniata; assembly: GCA_947859395.1. Taxonomy (NCBI): domain Eukaryota; kingdom Metazoa; phylum Arthropoda; class Insecta; order Lepidoptera; family Geometridae; genus Eupithecia; species Eupithecia insigniata. Next base: position 3,337,099 of record OX402009.1, on the reverse strand, counting down.
ATGATAGATAATAAATTGTTCAGGAAACTGTCCGAAGGACGCGATTCTCCATAGATTATTCAATGCGCTCGATTCCATTTCAAGGTGGATAATAGTCGGGGTTTTGAATTTTTAAATGCACACGCTGTGTTCCCCACAATATTAAATAACGCGTTAGCAGGTAATCGCGGGTTCTTATAAGCGTCCATCAGTATCACGTAGTCTTAGTTCCCAGAAGGTTGGTTTATTATCATTATCAAGCATGATTCATGCCGCGTGATGATCATTGATATCCTTTCTTGTCTCTAACGAGTTTCTTCCATATTCTCTGAAGAGAATAAGATCAGAGTTTTTGTTGGCTTTTTTACTGAATTCTTACATGTAGGTACTTGTATAAAACAACGTGGAAAGGAATTTGTGGCAACATTGTAGGTACAGAACAGACTGCCAGCATAGGCATATAAAATAGATGCTGTTGGATGACGAATGTATTCCTGATTGTCATTGATGAAGGTCAATTTAAAATGCCGATGAACACGAGATCTGACTGATCCATTAAAGTTTAATAATTTATCAATGGTGAATATTAAGATTGCAATTGATGTAATTGTTAATGCATTTTTGTACCTATGGTGCATTCATAAGGCTTATAGTAAATCAGACGGTGTACATATTGAATTCGAATTCATTATATTTATTAACAAATGGACTTGTGATATAGTTTGAATCACTTATTTATAAATTGAATGATTACCAACCCAATCATTTTGTAAATTTCCTATCGATAATGTAATTTTATAAAGGGATGACTTCACATTAAACCTAACGAGATGCGGATGACCATTACCTTTCAGTCCGGTTACGATTTTGTGGTGTTACAATGATAGCATGTGACTTAAATGGAATATTTCAGTTATAGGTAGTTATTTACACATGCAATTACACATAACTCACCGGGATTATAGCTAAACTTGTACTTATACCAATTATACAAATTTCATTCACGATCACGTTTTAAAAATTACAATAATGCCTGCCCGCTAGGTAAAATAATTATCTATCTGTTACAAATCTCTGTTCAAACACCTATACCGGTATCGCTAGAGTATCTACCCAATGAGGCCATATCTAAATACGTTCTGAAGCAGGCTGTTTTATGAATCAACTCTTAAGAAAAAATCTACCTACCATCTGGCTTCACAATCGCGATTCATAGCAACGGCAACAAAGAATACTGAACCAACTGGCAAACAGACAAACTAAATGCTCCTCTGTCCAATAACAGAGTTTCATAGTGTCTACACAAGACCGTTTCTGTCGCGCGACCTCGCTAAAACCATCCTAACTAGACCCGATGTTACCTTTACAATGTCCCCGTTGATGCCCGAATACATATAGAGGGAGATAGACGAGGCAGGTCCAAAGAAACCAGCCACATTACAAAGACCTGCTTGTGAGTACCGAAAGCACCTCCGCATTTTAGAACCCAATTGCAAAGCTCAGAACAGCAACACTCTTGAACCTTACCTCCGAGTATTAGGGCATGTTTTGCAATGTGCCGAATCGGGCTTTATGATGGTAGAAGACAGTGATTCGTTGAAGGCAAACAAGATTGTGTGGAGTCGTGAATGCCTGATTTGATGGTGTATGGATAAATGCTGATTGTTGAGTCTATAGATGGCTTGTTCATCGTTACCGAGAAGTCAAGAAACTTTGAGCTGGAGCCTACTTCTCGAAATAAAATGGCGGTTGCTTTGAGACGGATACAAACAGGCCATTGAAGACTGATGCCAATAAAGACACGTTTAGACAAAGCTAATTGCAGAAATTATTATAACACTGCAAACCCGTTCGGCGTGTATTTCCTTAAATGCTACTTCATACAGAAGTAATATAATGATTCTATTGAGTGTGGGAAATAACAAAATGATCTGAGAGAAATAAATGAATAAATAATAAATAATGCTGGACAATCCACACCGCATCATCTAGCGTCAAGCTAAGCAGAGCTTGTGTTATGGGTACTAGATGACTGATATACATAATACAATACATACTATATAGATGGATAGTATTTGCAGATCGTACAAACATTTGTCCCAAGGCGAGAATCGAAACCGCAACCCGAAAGAAAAAGACTGACACAAGTAACAAAGTTTCAAAACAATGCTTAGCTTGATAAACGTATCGACAAGGGGAGTTGTAATGTTCCGTGACAGGAAGGGAGGGAGTGATCTCCGGGGAGTATTGAATGTCGCTCTAGTTTACTACCCTTCTTGTCGTGTGTCGAATGCCTTGAATCTTATATTGGACGCAAATTTTGGGTCTGTAACTGGACAATACTTACCTAATTTAGATTGGAGATGCCTTCCTTACAAACGCTGATTCTTTCCAGACTCGGACTTCTGCATGCAACACAATTTTTCTGTGTTCACATACCTAATCGATTTCAAGCTAGATGGAAATTTTAAAAGAACTTTAAGTTTATATATAATTCGATTGTTATAGTTAGTTAGCTCAATTGTTTCAATTGAAATACTAGTTTAATTGTTTATATTATTTAATTGTTATTTTGTCAATTTAGATTTATCAAAAAAAAGATTGTTATCTGATCTGTGAATGAATAAATAAATATATATAAAGATGATATAGGCAGCTGGAAAACAAAATAAAGATATATGTACTACTTCAAAGGAATTATTAAATACATATTTGTCAAATATGTAGTTATGTATCTTGCCGAATTGACGTTGATATTGATTACATCAATGATTATTGATGACTTAATAATAGCGTACGACGACCAACCGGCTGTTGATACCTAGGCGCGTTTTCTTGTGGTGGAACGTTTGCTCACCAAGATTGCAAAGATGTCAAAGATCCTACCTCAATAAAGCTCTGCGCTCATTAAGGAGCTACCCCGACCCAAATTAGCGCCGCCACCTATTTTATCGTATTATTACGGTAAACAAAGGAATTTTCAAAAATCTTTTGGCCCGTTTGTGATATCTATCTGCTGTGGCGGTGCTAGTTAGAGTCAGCCATCGAGTACATATCCCTGGTGGGGTCAGGGAACCGCCTTAATGAACACCGCTACAGCACAGCTAAAAACTAAAAATTCAAATATCGGCTTGAAACTCTTTATCTTTAGATACAAGCGCAGGACCAAAAAATAAGGGGAGAGGAAGACCGAAGAAAAGATGGATGGATTGTGTGAAAGAGGACACGTTTATGCATGGTGTAAGTACAGAGATGACGGCTGATAGAGGAGAGTGGAAGAAAAATACATGTTGTGCCGACCCCACCTAGTGTGGGATAAGGGCAGGAAGAAGAAGGCAGGCGCAGGACCAACGGCATAGTGATTACATATACATACATAATATGTATGTTGTATATACAAATTTTGTGTGACTATGAGTGCCCTGAATATCACTGACAACCATTTGATCATTGCTGCACATTGTGCACATACCGGTGAACTCATGTAACTTATTTAATTAGTAACTTATTTGCTCCTCACTAATCAGTGTTTGTTGGTCATTAGTGTATTTATGCGTCATTAAATAGCTTATTCTAGGATATTTAATTTGACGAGTATAAACATGTTTGAAATTAAATATTTTATTTACCTACATTCTTAATTATTAATTTCCTAATAATCCAGGAAGAAGTATATAAAAATATAAATTTGATAATTTTATTCATAATATCTTAAGACAAAAAAGGTTAACAAAATAATAATAATAACTTACATTCTAAAGATTATCTCAGGCGAAAAGTGCTAACAACGTAACTAATTAACAATAATGTGTAGTAAATAATGTATAACTATTATATAAATTTTATTTTAACAATATTATTAATGTAATTAATACTATATTCGCAACATTCATGGGTAAAACCGCAAATTTCCCCATAGTAAATTAGATCACGCTAATCCATACCCAACTAACTAAAAAGGCATTTGAGTCAATAATTTACTATGTTCTTTGTTTTGGAAATACCTAGGCATCAGTTTTCCTGCAGGAAATAACTATAAATAACATTTTCAAAATCTCATTATTCGTGCGTAATTGTCGGATGATGGATGAATATTATCTAGCGATATGCTGGGTGATCGTTTTGCGTTAGCGTGGCATTCAAATTTTTTGGTGGTTTATAATATTTTGTACTTCGTACAAGTTACGATTCAATTGTCTTCCCAAATGCTCCTGGCATTTGGGAAAATGTTGATTTTTAACCGAAAATCTCGTATTTTCCTAATTGCCCTAAAAATACCCATGCAAAATGGTAAACATTTTGCGGTAAATTACTTTTCTTAGTTTTATTCCTTGTAGAATGCAGAAAATATTAACAACAAAGAAAAAATTCTACGCAAAAACCCATAAAAAACCACAAAAAAAAAACGCCAACATGAGATGATCAGTTCTGTTCATTTATTGATAAGAATTTTTTTTTACATGTCAAACTCTTATAAAAATAACTTCAACGGCGATCAACCTCAGGTAACTGTTCTTATACCTCAAAGGTTAGTCCATATCAGTAGAGTAAGTTTTTTTGCGAACACCAGTATTATCAAACACAGCGTACCACGAAAGAACACACAGAAAATGTCATATTTCGGGCAAAAACTCTAACTCAACAGCATAAAGTTCAATTTACATACACCATGAAAGTACATGATTTTCTTCAGAAAACATCTTATACACAGAGTTTTTGTCGGCATTTCTTGCGCAAACGCAAATGACCTGGGATCACGTTTTTATTGAGATAATTGAGGTCTTTAAAGGGGTTAAAAAACTGTGACGCATAGGTAGATTAATATACATAGGTGGAATGCCGAAAAATAGTACTAAGTAAGAATATGTGTATATATTTTTTTTTTATTGATAATGGTAAAGCGTTTGACCACCATCTCACTCGGGATAGTGAAGATGTGGCCTAAGATGGACCATGCTTTCCCAGAAGGAACTTATTCACTCGGGATTTGAAGACTCCTAGATTGTACTCTACTGGATAAACAGAAGCAGGAAGTTCGTTCTACTCTTTATCGGTACTTATAATGAAACGCTTCACCATAACTTTTGTATCGTCTCAGAATCACACATTTTAGTATTTTAACCTTTTGAAAGAAACTACAGTTCAAAGAACGCGTGTCAAAACCGTCTATACTACGATTAAAAAATCTGGATATTTTTTGTATACAAAGGAGTTAGAAACCCAAGGAATATTAGCGGAAAATATTTAACGACATTGATATCATCGAGGCAAAGCACAGAAGCTCGAAACATTTTTTGATTTTGAAGAACGTAAATCAAAACGTTTTTTGCTTCACAAGTGAGATTAGGTATGCGTTGTTGAAGTGTGTGTTTTCGTTTTTAGTGACAATATTCAACACTGTGTGATATAGACACATGAGCCACAGGCTGCTCATCTATAATCTAATAAATACATAAATAATTTTGGTGTTACCTTGTTGTTGTCTGTTATTGTTATTAGTTTTTGTTAAGTTTTCATTCATAAATAACTTTGTTGACATAAAATATCTTGAATTCTAAATCGGAGTAAAGGTTGAAACCATTCAATCAATATCAGTGTTACTATCACTACACGCACTATCTTCAGTGTCTTAAATCTATGAACGACTAGCTGCTGCTCGCGCCTTCGCCCGCGTTTTATCTGGATAAAAAATAGCCTATATGTTATTCCAGATCCCAAATTTCAGCTTCATCGGTTCAGTAGTTTTTGCTTGAAAGAGTAACAAATATCCATCCATACATCCATCCATACAAACTTTGACATTTATAGTATTAGCATTGCACCCGTGCGAAGCCGGGGCGGGTCGCTTGTATAGGGATAGGTATCGGTCATAGCATAAGTTGCCTGGGCCTATACTCGTAAAAACGAAATCGAAGTTTCTGATATTTTTCGTGCAAACGCTAATAAATGTAGTGAAATAATAATAATAATAATGTTGGACAATTCAGACAGCATTATCTAGCCCCAAGCTAAGCAGAGCTTGTGTTATGGGTACTAGATAACTGATATACATACATAATACAATATATTGCATAGATAGATATTTTTTATTATACATAGAAAAACGACGAAATCTTATGCAAGCGACTTAAGAGTTGGTTTTGCACGAAAACGAAACTTCGCTTTTCCATTTCCAAGTAGGCCCCTGTATTGATGTAGAGTCATCGTCTCTATACAATCCAATACAAATACTCTTTATTGTACACCAAGATAGAGAAAAATAAAACAGGATAGCAAAACCACAGAAACAGTTGCACAATGGGCGGCCTTATCGCTAAGTACGTTTTCTTCCAAGCAACCTGGCCATCCAAAGGTTAACTATTGTACAGGTATAGACTTTATAAGTAGAATATATATTTTATGATACCGACAAAGTTGAACAAGCGAAACAAAATCAAGGACATGCAGCATTGACACAGAAAGATCTAGAAAAGGATAAGACTGATGTAAAAGATCAAGAACAAAGAACAAAAGACACGCATACGATAGAGTCAAATACCCTCAACGTCAATTGGAGGGTTAAAGGCGTCAGGTCGACGCAATTAGCCCCAATCCTGCGCAGGAAACACGAATTAAGATATTACTTATACAGGGACGTGGGAAGCTCAGTAAGTAGAAGACCTTCGTGATACACCGTCGGCCTCATCGTCACTTTCCATTAAGTAGGATTGCGGTTAAACGAACGTCTATCGGCTATAAAAAAAGCCAATGATAAATTCGTTGAATTTAGGAATAATTAAAACACAACACAAGTTTTATTCTACCAAATGTAAAACAAGTTAAGGCTGATGTAAATGTAAAAGCCTATGTCCAGCAGTGGACGTGTATGGGCTGATGATGATGATGATGAAATGTAAAAGTAGAAACGTTAGAAATTGTAGACACTACCGTATTCTTAGGAATAACCTTAGATATTAAACTTCAATGGGGCCCACACATAGATAAGCTATCGAAGAGACTTAGTTCTGCAGCGTATGCAGTAAAAAAAATCCGTCATCTTACAGACGTTGATACTTCCAGACTGGTATATTTCAGCTACTTCCATAGTATTATGTCGTATGGTATATTGCTGTGGGGGAACGCTGCAGGTATTAACACCGTATTTGTGCTGCAGAAGAGGGCTGTTCGTGCAATCTATAACATGGGTCCTAGAGAATCCCTACGTGATAAATTCAAAGAAATAAATATAATGACAGTACCATGTCAATATATTTATGAAAACTTATTGTACACTCATAGAAATATCGATCGGTTCCCTAAAAATTGCTACATACTTCTACAACAAAACCCCTAGCGAGTTGCAAAAACTTTCTATAAATAAATTCAAACAAATTGTCAAACATATCCTTTGTAAAAAGGCTTATTACAAAATTTCAGACTATCTAGAAGATAAAAAAGCTTGGGACGGATTTTGCTCCATCTCGAAAAATAACTCTAAAAATAACACCTAACAGGCTAAAGGTTTCTTCGTCGCTTCTTTACTTTAGTCTACATACCGAAGCGACCGAAATCAAAATATCACTTTATTTCCAAATCAGTGTTTAATTTTAAGAATTTGACCTGTTCTAAGTGTACATTTATTGTATTCACGGAAATAAAGAAACTTTGATTTTGACTCGAAGTTTCTTTTTCGTGTTCGTGCAAAACCAACTCTTATGTCCATTGCATAAGATTAGCGTTTGCACGAAAAAGAATCAGAAACTTCGATTTCGTTTTAATAAGAGTACGGGCCCAGGTTTATGTTGGAAGAGCACCAACAATTCTTCTCTTAACGAGGGATCTATATTCAAAATGAATTCCGTCAATTACGATAGTTTTATAGTGAAGAAGGAAATAAGGTACAATAAAATAAAACGTTAACGTCGTACGGGGGAGGCCTATGTCCAGCAGTGGACGTGTATAGGCTGATGATGATGATGATGATGATAATGATGATGAAAATAAAACGACAAATTGAAACAAGTATATATATTTACACATATGTAATATCAATTTTCTAAAAATCTAAGCCGTTACCGGCATGTCTAGACGCAAATAAAACCCAATGTTTTTTTTTTCAGTTAGGATGGTTTATAAGAAAAAAATCTTTTTGGGGTCATATTTGATAAAACATAAATAAATGACGACTATGTGCATCATTCTTATCATTTTCATCGTCAAAGCAATATCATTTAAAAGACGATTTGGTTTACAATACATACCTATGTATATTAAAAATTATTCACACCAAAAGCTCTATTTATTAATATGACATGTTTTAAAAAACGGTAAATCGACTTCAAAATCCCTTACTTATACACTAAATTTTAGTTTTGCGGGATAAATACTAATCCCCTAATTAATTAATCCCCTAAGGATGAAATGAAATATGGGACCTCTTCGGGATCATTTTCTATACAATAACTTTTAAAATCGGCCTTAAGTGGCGGAGATATCGTGTAACATACATACATACAAAAAAACATAGAGGAATTGAGAACCTCCTCTTGAAGTTGGTTAAAAATATACAATAGTCAAGCCGTCAAGCCCCTTGTATCATTAAATTGACAATAACAAATGACGTATCCTCCATAATGAAGGATACAAAACCTGCCTGTCCTGTGATGGATACTGTCTATTGTGGACTAGATTAATAATAACTTATTATTATCGATCGTGTAGTCATTGATCATGATCATGCTGGTCCTCGGAGTAGTTCTTGATGGAAAAATTGATCGCATAATAATATGGCGTGTTTTAAAAAACGATAAACCGACTTCAAATTCCCTTACTTTTACACTTATTTTAAGTTTTGAGAGATAAATACTAATCCCCTGAGGATACAATTTTTATGGGACCCCTTCGGGGTCGTTTTCTATACAATAGCGAAAGAATTTTCAAAATCGGTCCATAATTGGCGGAGATATTGCGTAACATACATAAAAAAAAAACATACAGACGAATTGATAACCTCCTTATTTTGAAGTCTGTTAAAAATATAATACATGAGAGCGTGCAGGAAGAAATACATATGATTAGAGTCGCCAGACGCCAGAGTGGCGTTTTACATCTATCCAGATGTTATTAAAAAACCTGTCTTTGAAAAGTGAGATTAATGCGGAATGAAATCAATGAGTTTGATTTTCCGGGTTCGGACTTGTTTGGGCCGAAGCCAGTGTGATGTCCCATCAAATCCGATTGCACAAACTGTGTTTGTGCATGCATGCATGCAAAAATGTTTGAGCGTGTAGCCGGGCTATTACATTTTTAAGATTTCGATGGCTTACTCTATCAAAATTGTATGGAACATCACACACTTGTCTGTTTTGAAGAAGGAAGAATTGACATTCATTTGTTTCCATAAGCTCCGTCAAGTCCCTCAGTACGCTCAGCTCGCAAAAGTGTGCGTTCTACTTGAAACTTCTAAGAACTTTAGTGAAGCTGCTCTAGACCTTGATAGATGGAGAGATAGATATACAGAGTGGATGGATACTCTTTATTTGTCCAGGATGGTAAAGATCTCTGACTTTTTTAGTACTCAGTTTATCCGATATACATGTTTGATCAGTTTAAGAAACGCTAGATATAAGCTTCAAAAGCAGGAATTCTAGTACACTCGCAAACCAATCAGTCGATCTTTTAGATGCTCCAGTTCACACTAACGTTCTAGCTATCAACTTTTATTACATAACGACATAGATACTCTACAAACCCAATAACGCCTTACATAGGGCATTTGACCTAAAACCATATCTCCGATAGCAAACACAAGTTGGCTTTACAAACTACCAAACAATATAAACTCTATTTCTATACCAATAAAGTTGATAAAGTGCTCGTTTTGCTGACAGCTGTTAAAAGTTGATAAGATTACGTCACAGCTGAAAATCGAAATTGTGAAACTACCTACTTGAAAAGTAATGTAATGTGAATGTTGTAAACGTGATGACCTATTATAGATTGTATGGAGGCTAACTTAAGATTGTCTTTTCATTAAAACAGTTGATGATAGTACATATATCTTGATGAAATAAAGCTAACTAAATTCTTAGAAAAGAGTATTTTGTAATGATTGAAAAGAAACTACCTAGATACATAAACGTTAGGTCAAGATTATCACGGTTAAAATCCATGATAACCATAATTCTTAAAGGTTTTTCCTATGTCAAAAACTCACTAGCCGATTCTATTTTCAAGATCATGGAATATATGAAGTTTTTTTTCTATATGAGGCGTTTTCTTATCGTCAAAAAACTGTTCAACCAGACTGAAAAGATAAATAATCAAGAATAATCTGAAAAAATTGCGCTTTTAGTATGCAATTTGATGGTATAGGCATATGTTGCCATGACACTCTTATCACAACCTTTATTCTTTCACGAAAGATTCCTGCTATCTCATGAAGTCTACGTTAAATAGGTTAAATAAATAATTAATTTACTTTTTTGGAAAATGCCTCCGAATTAATTTCTCTGTGTCCTTCCAGAGTGCATGTGCCTATTGACCAAGCTGTTCATTTAGACCTAAGCTGTATAGATACAATGAAATTTTGATGACTTTAATGCCACTTGAATGCTACTACGTCTTTAGTAGCTAGTAGGAATAGTAAGGCCTGACCTATCCATCAAAAGGCAAACATACTAACACAAATATTCTCCGAAAACTTAACCCACGCGTTGTCGCATAGAAGTTCTACATGCGTCAAAATGGAAGAAGCAAAAAGAGACTTCTGAAAACGGCCGGGTTTTTCTGTTCACCAGAATCCTAACAATAGTCCAAGTTCAGAGTGAGGTCAGTGCTATCATTAGTGGGCTCGAAATTCGAATCCAGCGGAAACGAATTGTTAAAAGAACCATTTTGTATGATTTCGTGTATTGTTTTGAGATAGCGAATTGTATGAGCGTATTTTCTTGAATTAATAGAGCTATAATTTTGTGGTGTTAAAAGATTCTATCAACGTTTTCACGAAGTGTTGGGAAGTAGGTGGATATCGTGGTTTTACGACTAAATTGATTTCCAGACCGAGCCTACATACATTTGAAATAGGTCAACGAGAAACAAGACGGGGTTTTTGGCTTGGGAAATCAATTGTATGAATAAATAAATTGAATTGATAATGAAAAAATATGTAAACTTCGTTATTTTGTCGGTTATTATGACTTTATGATGCTTTCACACGGTGCCACGACTAAAATAATTATGTGGGTATTATACCCCAAGGGTAAGCAAATATTCTGGACCGCGCGACGTCAACTCTTGTTTTAGGATTTTTTTTAGGTTTGTATATTACTTAGTTTTTACGTATCAAAATTGTTGCTATGCCATAAAAAAGAAAGAACGTTTTAAACCATTATAATTATGACGCAAGAACTACTGGTTATATAATACATTGCATAGTATAGACTAAATATATAAAATAAATTTGGATGTATTTGATAAAGAATAGAAATAATGAACAGTTGATTCTAGAAAATGACTACCTACTCTAAGGAACTCTCTGACGCCAGTAAAAAAAAATTATGTAGGTAAATTATTTAAGTACAACCTAAGTTCCGAATAATTCTCACTTTCAAAAGACCAAATTATTGCGCCTAATTAAAGGTATATATATAACCCAGATACATGATCAGCGAAGACCACAAAACACCTTTTTCCGGTATTTCGGGTCAAAAGCAATCTAAACTATAAACATAAATAACCCTGGAGGCTAGTGTTTTATTATCCGGCTTTTTGCTTATTGATCCGGCTATACCTGCTTTTTACCTTCTTTTATTGGAATATATACCTACATATATTGCATGCTCACAACATTCACCAATATTTTTTTTTGTTCTGTTACCCTATTATTTACAAAAAATCTTTTGGATTAAGAACCGATTATGGTTAGTTATTTTTAAATAATTATTATTTTATTGTTATTGCTACGCTGTCGTATTGTGTCAGTCTTGATCGGAACGATGAGAAACTAAAAAGTCTAACGAAGTACTCTATTTCCTTTAGACCTTACAGGACTCTTAACGTGTTCAAAAAAGCTTCAAATTTCAAACTACACAAGTGAAACAAGGAAACAATGTGATCAATTTGAACATTTGTTCACTGAAATAGACACAAACCCCGGCATCCGGCCTTTTGCTGACATATGACAGGGCAACACTACCTGGGCCCGGCCCAAAACACACGTACACCAATCATGTGTAATTTAGGACAATAAGTTTGTATCAATAATAAAATAAATTACCCTCCCTTCCATTTCAGTTTGGTATTCCGGATTAGGGTTCCTTGATGGTTTTAAGAAACGATTGTGATTGTTAATTTTTATAGTGATACAAATATTTGTATGATCTGCAAATGTTTGTTCCGAGTCTGGGTGATTTATGTATATTGAAATGTATTTACAAAAATGTGTTTAACACTTTCGTGGCCCATCACGCACATGCCCGCTTCCAGCGCCTTGAACAGTGAATGCGTTTAGTACAATAGTTTAACTTATTATGTGATTTGTAATTGTACGTACATGTGTACTACGGGTTAAATATTCGCTGCTTTTAAATGATCAGCATTTTTTTTATCAGCTTATTATACCTCGTAATGAGACTGTTCTCCCCAATTGACTTGCCATTCTTTACCCATTGACTTGCCATTTTTTTATTTGCTTAACGTGGCTTTCATGTCGCTGTGGCCGTGATATTGTGATCACCAATTTATTTATCGCAGACTTTCACTATTATAAATTATTATGTTGAGCAATTTTACTAGAATCTTCGATGAATTGAATGAAAACACAGAAGCCGTTCAGTTTGTTGATAATCAACATTATTAACCGAATGTGATGCACCCATGCATGCAAGTGCAAATTTGAAGTGTTTATTGTAAATTTTGAATGTAAATGATTGTTCGCATATGTATATTGTAAAAATATACGGTTCTTGTGTAAGCTCTGTTTTGCGTTGATCTGCAGCGTTCTACACTACAGTATGATGCTAAATAAAGTTAGTATAGGCTTTTGCCTTTCATACAAACTCTTGATACTTAATAACGCTATTTTATCACATTACATGACTGAATACCCAAATGCACGATATGCTACATATACTTCATCAGTTCAATTGTTTCATGTTGTACATAGGTATTAGGTACAAAGTATATATCAAACTTAAACCCCGTTGGGGCATAGGTATGACTATTGACTAGGTAAAAAGTACATTACGTAAGTTTTATTAATTCAAAGTTCAAAGTCTTTATTCATTTAGTATGTATGGGTTCTGTGATCTACGTAGCTTTATATTGGGTTCTGTCAAAGTTAAAGAAGATATATGAACTTAAGCTCTTTATAAATATCTTCCATTGTTCAAGCGAGTTCACTTTTAGTGCATTTTATTATTAACAGTTCGCGTGTTAAGTATGCATGCACCGATGTAAATCAATCAAAAACAAAATGTAAGTTCTTCAAGCTGCAATAAAATAACATTGTAGAGAGGGAAATATTTATATTAATTTGTCAAAGACCCTGGGTCCTTATTTTCGTGTGTCGTGACGCGAGAGACAATGTCGAACACGACATGTTTATAAATCGACATGCAATGTTCGTGGAATAATGATATCAAACATTGTGTTTTAATGAGCCTAGCGGAACACTCGGAGCGACGGAAATATTAAAGGTGAATTTAACATTTTAAAATGGGAATGTAAGAAAAATTGCTTGCCTGTTCCTATTTTACGAAAGATTTTTATTTTCCAACTGAAAGGAATCCGTGATATCTCGTTCGTCCCACCAGCGTCTTCTCAGTAGTCTTTCAGTGGGACGAATGGGACAATAATAAAATTCATTAAAATGATGTCCCGTTCGTCCCACAAATATAGACGGTGGGCTAACGGGACATCAAATAGTTTAAAATATTATTCTCCCATTCGTCCCACCATCGATATCAGCTCAAATATGAAAATAGACAGTACCCGTCCTTTACTGACTAAAACAGAAAATAATCTTATTATTTATGTATAACGATTCGCAGAAAATCTGGACCCTTTTCGCCGAAATTACGCCAAAATCACTAGAATTTGGGCTACTAACTTCCAGACATTATAACATCATCCTTCCTCTACTCGTATTACCTAAAACCGGCTAGTCGTAGCCTCTTATTTTCTCCTGACATTTTCCATGATCGATGACTACGAGCTATGAAAAAAATCTTGACTTAAAATCCCAAATTGCAGGCTGGATGATTAATGACATTTCAAAAATAAGATAATCGTTCTTTGCCCAATCACCGAGCAATCTTCTAATGCCTTTTAAATGCTGCCCTTTAGACTGTTCCGCTTTATCCTAAGGCCAAAATTTTGAGAATTGCCTTGGATGCGGTAGTTTGGGGAGGGACTTGGGACTCATGTGGTAAGTATAAGTGCAGAAAAAACACCACTGCTTAGACTGTGACCATAAATATAATGCGATCATTGTTACCACAGCCATGCGCAGAGCATATTATAGTGCTCAATCACAGGTGCACTTTTTTCCACCCGGGATTTTATCATAGAAAATATTTACCTGTACTGTCAGTCACTGCTGCAAAACAAAGTTCTTTATCCTTCCTTTTATAGTTTACAAAGCTAGCAAAAAATATCATCATGGACCATGGTTAACATAATCTCCTTTACGACCTTTTCAAAATCGCCTCCACCGTGGCTTGGCAAATTAGGCCTGCCAATTTTAAATGGTAGTTCAGTTCTTGGCAGCGCAGCGCCGCCAGAGAATCTGCCGACGTAACGTGCTGGTGTAGAGTTGGCAACATTTAGGTTATAGTATTAAATTGACCATGTAACTATTGCAGATCTTTTGTTATATTTTGTGGTTTGTGTAATTTTTTCCGTATATCCAAATCATTCTGAAATTCCATCTAAAAGAGGGCGTTCCCCAAAATTAAGAGTTCAAAGAGCATATTCTGAAGCACCACTTTCATCTTAAGCATTCCAGAGCTAGCACAGGCGCCGCTACCTACCAATTAAACAAAAATTAGTAGAAAGAAACAAAAAGTAACTTTAATTAACTGGAACTTCGACAAAAAAGTATCGCGTGTCATTAGACCCCTGCGAAGCACCACCGCTAGGATGCACCCGGCGGGATAGGCCGAGAATAAACATCCCTGTGGGGTAAGGATTACGGTTGGAACTCGAGTGTGGTAGAGAACAATTTATTACCCCCTTGGAGAAAGCTTTTTTCTCTACCTGCGCGATGACAAAAAGCGCTATACAGAATCCAGCGAGGCACAGATGTGGACAATACACTTGCAGACACATGTAATTCTGGGAAGTTTATATTCTTGTCGCGTTGCGTAATCTCTTGGCTCTCGGGAGATTTTTTAATCTGCATTCTGCGGCCGCAGACTTCGGATTTTAATCCCGTTGCTGTCATTTTGATATGGTTATACCTCGTCTATGGAAAGTTTTGTACTGAAAAGCCATGGATTTTGCCACTCTTTGTGTGATTAAATAAGCCACTGGTCGGCCTTGTAGTTTGAATGTTTGGTAATCCATTGCAGTGACAAATCACAACAGAAAAACGTTCTCGCTTTGAAAATTCCTCTGAATACTTAGTGATATGTCCAATAAAATATTATAAAAACGATATTTCTGGTGTTCACAATTTTTTGGACATGGTTATTCTCGATAAAGATCAGAATAAGAATAAAAAAAATTGCGACCTGACCTACACACTTAACATAATTTAAACAACATAAAAATAAATAGGTACATACGCCTGAAAGACACAAAATGGCCTCTAAAATCTATCTCGCTTGTTGCTAGCAAGCTAGAAACCGCTGGTCTTCCCTCAGAGCGATTTTGTTGATCAGAAACAACATTTACGTTTGTCTATAGTATGACTACCTTCCTCTACCTTTGTTTTTGATCGATCTCACTTCCTATTCCATCTCGTTTGTCTATGATAACTCTATGCTTCCTGCGGTATCCCTGAATCCCACTCGAACGGTCAAGTTGTATTTGCGAAGGGTCGATTGGAACCGGCTCCAGTGCGGAAACGTCGTCGGCGTGCCGCCGCCGGGTCGATGACAGCCTGATGTATTATGTCACGTGGTCTGACGAAGACTGACTATAGTTACTGTTGTTTATTCCATGTCTGTGGAATTCAGAGTATAGAAACTGTTGTTTAAGCTGTGTCTGTACCTGGGCGGCTTACTATGGACTTTTATAATACAGACGAGAGAGACGAGAGCTTAGATGAACAGTCAACCAACCATATGCCTAAAATTAGGAAAAAAGTTGATAAAAAGCCCCCATGCGGCTATGGTATGAACATTAATTGTCTAATTTGAATCTATACGCGAAACAGATCAATACAAAAAAGTATAATGTTTCTCTCTCTCTCTCTCTCTCATTAACTCTTTAAAAGTTATTCAAACTTCCAAATTCAAAATTCTATTCCATTACTGACAACCAGACAATCTCGATCAAATGTCAAAACAAAACACTATCTCAAAACTGATTTAAGTTCACGCGTCAAAACCTTCACCTACCCTCAGGCAGTCTAAGCAACCTACAGCCTCACCACGACATCTGGTTTTTACAGCTTTTGATATTTGATAAACCTACCCACTCTTTAGACTTCCCTTACTCGATCTCGAATTTGAATTTAAATTCTGAATCGAGTTTAATTGAAATAAAACGCATGGAGCTTATTTCGATGGTAATATATGGAGATTTTTGGGGGGCTTTCAAAGGTTTTGGTTATGAGAATGTACATATTCTAAACTTTTATTGACAAAACCCGACTAGGTAGTAAGAAGGTTCAAACGTAGAGCGGAAATAGGCCATATATTTGAAGAATTTTCATTATACTTTAAGCTGTGAATGCCTCTCAAATCAAGAGAATATCGGCATAAAGCAATTTGATAAATATTTAATAATAATTAAATCCGTTTATTTCCCATTTTTAAGACAGTTATTGAACACAGTTAAATTATATATAAATAATTGAACTTAGTATACATATATGTATATAATGATAAAAAATTTAGCTTTATGAATTAATTTATAAATTTATTTGATAGTTAGAATTAAGTGACGTACTGGGGCGTCCGTTGAGAACCTAGGCCGAGGACTCCCTAGGCCTCCTACATCCACCTACAAAAGTTCCAGTTCTTCGCAGCAAAATAAAGACTGTTAGACTAAAAGCATATTTTTCTATTAATCAGTTGGTGTTACCAACTCTACCAAAACCCTACCGCTAAGCAATATCTAAGTGTTCATTCCTCTTCGTAATCCAAGTGAGGTAAGCTAATCTAGCTTTGCAAAGGGACCGAACTTGGCTCGTTTCATTTTGGTGGGATTTCGCTTACTGTATTAGATACTTAGTGGGAATGCTTTACATATGAGTACATAGGCTTCAGACCCACATCTTAATTAAGTGCCTATCAGAATAAAGTGCCATGAATTCCCTTAATTAAAGTAGCTTTTTGCGAGAAAGTGGATGCGGTAACACTAGAGTAGACCCAATGACCATAGACTTAAAAAATATAAAGTTGCTTTGGTCGAGTTTTTAAGACGCAACGCAGAATCGCTTTTTTTTCTGCACCTTCATCATTCTCACCGCTATTAGTAGGAACCTTCATTTAGGATCAGGAGGTTTTGCATGCACAAATGTTTGAGCGTGTAGCCGGGCTATAGTTTTCAGAGCACAAAGAATATTACTGAATATTCGCTATGTAAAATGTCATGAGAGTTTAATATCCTCATCTACTACTGAATATTCGCAATGTAAATAGTTATGAGTAGGGATGGGTCCGGTATTCAATAACTAACTCAGTACCAGTTAGCATGATCCTAAAATATCTATTGTAAAATCCGCATACCGCTAGGGAATAACTGTGCAAAGCGAGCATCGCGCCTAACCGACCGTGAGCCATAACTACCCAACGCTTCAATACCTATACTTACCTAACTATCATCTACGCATAGGTACTAGCGGACCGTTCACCCGTAAAGTTATGTAGCTGCAACAAGTATTTGGTATTTCTAAACAAATCGGTTAGAAATATATTGGGTAGAAATCAAGACAGGTATAGAGTATTGTAACGTTACTGGGTACCAGTTGGTACTAGCGGTAATGAAACAAAATACCCAACTAATAACCGGTAGCCAAAATATCCAATAACTCCTATCCTTAGTTATGAGACTTAAACGTCCGCAATTTAAAATGTACTACCTACCTACGCCAGATATTTTTAAATCCTGACTGCCTAAATCTATCAGTTGCTGTTTTCCCAGCCAATCGGATCCAGCCTGGGTATCTTCAAGACAAAAGTGAAAAGGAGTCTTCTAGACCTCTGTTATCCACCGTCGTCATCGTCCACATAATCTCTTTCCACCAGATGAGATTATGGTCGTTCCAGCACAGCGTGCCTCAATTTGTCAAATTTTTGTAAAATAATCCTCTTCACTAGTCATTTATAACTCACTAGCTGCTGCCCGCGCTTTCGCCCGCGTTTATTCGGGATAGAAAATAGCCTATATGTTATTCCAGGTCCCAAAGTACACCCATACCACAGCCTAATCGGTTCAGTAGTGTTTGCGTGAAAGAGTAACAAATATCCATCCATACATCCATCCTTACAAAATTTGACATTTATAATATTAGTAGGATTGGATTATAAATTACTTTAGTGTAGAGAAATCTCGTTATTAACCATGATTTGACTTAACGAACTTTTTTTTGTTATTCCGTGATCATGGCGGATGAAACTGTGCCTAAATATTGGCTCAAAACTCATATATAATGGTAAATATATCGTTATAAATGGCTTTATTGTTGTAAATTACCACGATAGTTTGAAAAGTGTACCTACTCGTATAAGAATTGATAAAAAGCCGACAAGTGTAAAATTTTCGTCGAGTTTTCATTTAAAATGTTGGTTGACAGACAACCATTCATCCTATGATTAATTCATGTAACGTTTCTAAGGCTTAGGTACATAATTGAATCCAAGATAGACACTTTAAATCCGACTTCCGTAGAGTAGCGCCCGCCAGGCCGCCACCCATTTCTTATCTAAAATGTATGGCATCCTTCTCAATTAATATCACATAGGATAGGCCGGGTTTAAGTGGTCCACTTATAGAGGGAATTGGGAGATTTCGAGTAGTGTGGGTAGACATCTTAATACGAAATTCGGGGGCAAATTTTGACAGTTTCATTCAATTTCAACAGCTGTTAGTTGCTTTTTAAAAGAAGCATGTAAAAAAATTATGTTATTTCGCTTGGATTTGCGAAAGTGAAGAGAGAAAAGAAATGTCAGTGCTTTTTTTAACAAACCCATTTCCGATCTTTAAAAAACCCAGAGTAAAACTTTCCATGATTATAAATTTTACGATAACTGGCGGAGCTTTCGAAATTATATCCCTTTCTCCGAGTCAATGAAGCAAAACACATAAAATATCATACATTCAAAACTCGATACAAAATACACGATACCGAACAAAAAAGATAAGACGCAACAAAAGCCAAATGTTAAAACGCCCCGTTCCGTTCCAGCCCATTGTTTTTAAATTTCATATTTTATGCAACAGAACAGATGCGTCACGATCCTAATGCCATAAACGGAACGCACCCCGCTGATTACCAATCCTACTGGAGCTCTCTAACCTCCCCGACGTGCTAGAAACAAGTACGTCGCAGGGGATTTCTTTGAAGCACGACGGGTCTATGTTTAATGGTGCTTTGGCCGAGGGGTCCACACATCGGCGCCAAAGGCACTTCATATCGATCTTTGCTCCCTCGCGTCTTAAGCTGAATTAGGCCTAGGAATTTATGTTATGGGCGTACAGCCAAGGGATTGCGATTTGAGCAACAGGATTAAACTTTGATGGCGACTAATTCGTGAAGTTATAAATTGTATTTCCTCAAGGCAATTCTCTAAGTGGAACTTTGTTTGGCAGAATTTGCGTAACAGAATTTCAATAGCGTCCTCTGCGGAAAAAACCATGATTGGATTTGTTATAGACAAATCGTCAAAGCGAAACTTTCTGGTTTAGCAACATAGTAGCATTTCAACTCGTTCGCGTCGAGCCTTTCTATTATTTTTACAAAGTTTAGAACGAAAACAATACAATCAAACGTCAAATACTCGGTCGGACTCATCCCCCGCAGACAATACGAAGTTATCGGTCCGTCTAAACAAGTTTTCGAGTGGGGATGCCGCTTATCTGTTCAGGCACATGTGAGCCGTGCCTCAGGGCCTTTAAAACTAATACCACCATAAAAAGACCCCCTCGCCTCCCGCAGCGTGTAATAAAATAGGCCGTAGAAGGAAATGGGCGTATAAACTGGCAGGTCAGGTTACTCTGGGCGGCCGTATAAAAGCTTTTGCCCGATTACTCGGTTGCCTGCCTCGCGTGCGTTCTATTTTCAAACGTGATAATGATAACCGGATAGGAGCGTTCCGTCCGAGTTTTCGAACGCGATTGGACGTGAATCGTTTTATTTCTTGAAAAGGAAAAGTTGCACTTAGCGGACCAATTACACGAAACCAGACTATAAATTACAGGCTTTGTCAGTTTATTAATTGGCATTCGGGGAATTCGTAAATGTCAATCTTTTTTATTCGGGTTAACCTTTTTGCTTTAATATTTCGTAGGAAAGCCAAAGCGTTGTTGGACGTTATGTGCCACAAAAACTAATGTAAGCAAACCTCGGCAGCACCCTTGTTTGTTCCGCAGATTACGAGCTAAAGGATAGGTCGGTAGAGATAGTTGCTTGTGCTGTTGGACTTTACATTTTGAGCTGGTGGTTTTTGCTCTTAGAAATACTTAAGATATATTTTTTGTCAGCGACTTCTTGGTGAAATAAGACATTGTATTCTCCAAACACGTTCATCACGTTCCATCAGGTGAGATTATGGTCAAATGAACGGTCTATTATCCATAAAAATAAAACATTTTGAAATTTCATGGCTCGAAAATATCCTAAAATTGCAACGAAATCGTCACATATCACCATCAAAATATCACTCACACCCATTAAGCTTTTAGTAAGCAAAGCATCCACGCAAAAGCTTTTAAGTTACAAAACCACCAAAAAGCACAGCACATAACATTTCGTTAAAAGACCCACTAGCATCTAAAACCGTATGTTCTGATTAAGTCTAATGCTCAGATAGGTGAGCCCTGGGGCGCTGTAACCGGCCAGGACCATTAGGGGCATCGCTGTACCACTGGACTCAGGTAACCAGTACCCAATGGAACTCGACGAAAACACGAACTGGTACTGTTGTAGGGTTAGAGAGTAAAACTGAGTTGAGAAACCGCTCTCTAACCTAACGTGTATATAATTTTCGGTTCGCTTTCTGGTGAAAAAACTAAGCTTTTCGCGTTCCACTTATACAACAAAGATGTTGTTTAAATGTCTTAATCTTATAGGAAGACTAGGTATGACGTATTTAAATCGTATATAGGTACATAGAATTTCAAAATTAGTGTTATTTCCGATGGGGAAAACCTTTAAACTGACCGCAAAGGCTTGGTTTAGGCAGAAATTCGAGGTTCATTTCGGATGTAAGCGGGTTAACTTTGAACCTTATCTGTGTTGGAAGAACACCAAAGTTTTTCCCTTTACGAGGGAGGTCTTCAGGGTGATTGCGGTTCAAGCCGCGCGTGCACCGTCGCGACTGTTGACTGTAAAGGGATGAAACGTTGGTGTTCTTCGAACACAAATAAGGTTCGAAGTTAACCCGCTTACATCCGTAAGGAATTCGTCAAAATACGATGGCTTACAATTACAACGGATGGAAACAAATACAAATGATTATTGCGAGGCTAGATAAGATACACTGTTAGAATACAAAATAATTAACCAAATATAGTCTAGACAATCTCTATAAAATTGAGAAAAATTCAATTATAATTTTAGTGCAAGAAATTCCACATTCTAAAGCCACATTAATTTCATATTTCGAACGAGCCCTGCATTATGCATTTATTAAGAAACGACCATTAAAATTGAGTTCAGCATTCCAAAGAGTATTTACGAGTGTATAAGCATACAAACTGCATGCTTAAATTAGATAAAGCAGGTCTAAAACCTTGGCGACTGGCACAACTTGATATGTCAGTCAAAGATCAACTTTCAAAGGCGGTTCGAGTTATCATTGTACGGGACACAGGAAGAAATGGCATACAAACTGTTTGGTGCAGACTCTAGTTGTTTTATTTTAGAAGCATCATCATTCGCAGCCTGACTTTACCCACTGTGTTGTGAGTGTCCATTATGACTGTGGTATTCTCTTGAAAACCAGTAATCGACGTAGTAATAGGTACTCATTAAATTCGATGCTAGCGAATAAGATAAATTTTTAAAAGTTGGCGTGATCGCCTTATTTTCTTCGTATACTGAAGGGCTGGATTTGTGACGTCGGTCGCCGCGTCGTCATCGTCAGCGCGGATAATTGTACGAAAAAACAATAGGGCACCGCGTTTGGTATTTAAAAATTCTTATTTATCTACCTCTACCTACATTATTTGATATCAAATTAGGTATTCACCAGCTCTCGGGTCACGCGTCGCTTCGACCAGGCGCTCAGATAATTTTTTGAAAACCCGGAGAGGTTCGGTACTCCACGGACCTAGGGTCTCGACTCCAAGGGGAGCAAATGCGTAGGCTCTGTCGAGACCTGCATATATATATCTGGCACAGCGCATTAGCATTGTCATACAGCCAGCGTCTTGGGGACGCTTCCGACTGGTATTGATATGGACCAGTTGATCTATATGTAGATTGTTTTCAACAGTCTGCAGTTAGCTCAATTGTTTCAATTGTAAATACTAGTTTAATTTGTTTATATTATTTGATTGTTATTTTCTTTGCCAATAAAGTAAATTAGGTATAGTACTTACTTTAGTAAATAAACGCAATAAATACCCGTGAATATTTATAATAATGTGTTCAGATAGCATATGTTCACAAAACTTTAGTGAGAAACTAAATAATCGACTCTTGCTCGATAACGTTCAGAATCAAAAACTACACTTTTTTGTTGGATTGTTTGCAACAGTCTGCAGTTAGCTCAATTGTTTCAATTGTAAATACTAGTTTAATTTGTTTATATTATTTGATTGTTATTTTCTTTGTCAATAAATATGTATTGCACTTTTTTATTAGTTATCCATTTGTTTCTTTCTTTCATCAAAGGTTAAGGTGTCATTTCATCTTCATTCTTTGCATCTGTGAACCCGGCACAGAAGAAACCGTGCAACATAATATTCTTTTTGACTGCCCTTATTTCGGTCGCGATATATTTAATTTTGAAAGTGAACTGAAAAAATTTATGAATATTGTAATTATGTATTAACATTATCTAGTACCCATAACACAAGCTCTGCTTAGCTTGGGGCTAGTTTATGTCTGTGTGATTTGTCCAGCATTATTTCCTTTTTTAATATTTATTTATACTATATTTTTGCCGCTTCTAGAGCTGCTTATGTCAATATTTTAGGATTGAGAATGTTATAGCCCGGCTACACGCTCAAACATTTGTGCACGCAGATTGCACAAGCAAGATAAGCCGGCCACACGCTTGTGCAAACTGTGTTTGTGCAATCTGCATGCACAAATGTTTGAGTGTGTAGCCGGGCTATTAATATTGTTAGGTTATTCTGAATGTATGTTATGTTCGTTGAATCTGACGCTCCTCGTGTCAAAACAACACATTCGACTGCATGTTTTGCTAACGAGAGATAAGATCAAAATACAAGCTATATCTTTGTAAACAAACACTGATTTCATATGTATAGTGTTCTAATAGCCCGGCTATACGCTCAAACATTTGTGCATGCAGATTGCACAAACACAGTTTGAGCAAGCAAGATAAGCCGGCTACACGCTCCATCTTGCTTGTGCAAGCCGGTGAGCGCAAGCAAGATGTCCATGGAACACATACATAGTTACGTGTACATGGGTAGCGATTCGATTCCTGCCTTGGGATAAATGTTTCTTCGATCTAATATTTGATCAAGGAGTTGTGGGTATTTTCTACATTTGCTGTAAAACGTTTAAATCTCTTTCGTCTATAGTTTAGAAAAAAATGATTTTAAAAGTGTGATTACTTAGGTAGTTTTGCAACCCATAACGCAAGCTTTACTTAGGTTGGGGCTAGATGATGCTGTCCAGCATTATTTATTTATTGATACCTGTTTGTTTTAGATCTATAAGCGTTAACTCGACATTTTTGAAAGCTATTCAAAACAGTCTGAACAGCCCAAAAACGTTGACCACAGACCATCCATTAGCGATCCGAAAGTTTTTTGTATCAACAAAGCAGAATTCTTTGCGTATGACTGTGACCAGGGTTGGAAAAAAAACAGTTTTTTTTAAATTTTATAAAACAAACAGTTCAAATTGTTTTAAACAAGTGTTTGTTTTGTTTTTTTTTTTTGTCCTTTTTAGTTTAGGGCATTATTTTAAATTAATTCGACCTATAATGTTTCATTTCCAGACTAGATCTTTTGACTTTTCAAATTTTCTATAGTAAAATAAATATTGACAAAAAACGATCAATGGATAAACATTTATTTTATGTTGCGTATCTCTAATCACTACTAAACGATTTACATTCACCCTGAATGTTTCCTAGCAGGACTATACCGGCGGGGAAATACCTATAAACTATAAATTCTATTCTATGAATAGGGGCACCCCCAATATTTATTAATTAGTGATGGGCCGAATGTGGTTTGAACCGAATACGAATTTCGGCCGAACATTCGGTAAAAATCAAAAATGCCGAAGTTCGGTTTTTATTCTGCACTTATATGGTAACAACGAACAAACAACAATAAAATATACCTATAAGTAATTAATATATTGAATTTTCAAAAAGTTTATTTGATTCAAATCATAAGACTTCCTAATTTAATAAGAACTTATTGAATTTGATTTTTTAATTCTAAAACTTAAGATTGAAATGTCGAAAAAGGAAACTGATAATGACAGTTAGTTACTTGATTAATAAATAAATTACCATGATTTTAAATTATGTAAAAGGCTTATTTATTTAATCAGGTATGAGTGAGTATGACAGATTTGATTTTTTTTATGTTTTATTAATCTTAAAATCAAAATTGTGCAACTATTTCACTCTTTTCTTATACCGAATGTTCGGCATTTCAACCGAATTTCGGAAGAATGCCGAAGTTAGGCCCATCCCTAATATTTATATTTAAATGAGGGGAATAAAATAACCACTATTCCATTCGACAGCCATCCATTAGGGACTTTCCTAACGGGACTTTACCGGCGGGGAATTACTTAATATGAATTCTATAAATACGAGTGCCTTTCTTTCTCACATTTCATTTCATTATTAATTCTGCGACTGATAACACCTCATAAAAATGTCAACTCCAGGACGCAAAAAGCATGCAATTTGGGAACAATTCACATCGATCCCCCAAGAAAATACCACACTGAAGACCAATAGGGTGCGTTGCAGAAAATGTAAGAAAGAACTAGTTGGACTTGTGAAAAGAATGGAGGCACACTTCCAGCAATGTAGCACCACCACCGGTTTTAACACTGACGCAAATCTTGACGCGGACAGGGACGTGGAGGAGGAGTTGTTGAGTGATGCTGGTTCTTCCCGATCTTCAGATAATTCTTCTGCTACACCCACATCTTCTGTTACTACTCTTCAATCTAAAAATGCCAGTACCAGCAGCAGCGCGAGCGTGAACATTTCAATGAAAAGATTTATTATTGCTACAAGTCAAGAAGATAAGAAGAAAATTGATTTACAATTATCTCGTTATATGTTTGCTACTAACACGCCTTTTAACCACGTAGAACACCCAGAGTTACTGAAATTAATGGAAATTTTACGTCCAGGATATAAACCTCCAAACCGCAAACAAATTGCTAGCAAGCTACTCGACGAAGTCTACAACTCGACTCAAGAAGCCGTAAAAAATGAATTGAAAAACAAAGTTGTTAATCTGGCAATTGATGGGTGGAGTAATGTCAGTCAGGACTCGATAGTTTGTGTCTGTGTTACCGATGTGTTGACAGACTCATCTCATTTAATTGATACAATAGACACAGGAGCCGATAGCCATACAGCTGACTACTTGGTTAAAGTTACTACTGCGGCAATAAAACAATGTGAAACTTACAAATGTACGGTGCGAAGTGTAGTGACAGACAACGCAGCAAATATGAGCCAGGAAGAACTAGCTTCTCACGAGGATATACTTACATACGGCTGTTCATCACACATATTAAACCTTCTAGCAAAGGATTTGAATGCAGAAGATATTACTGATAAAGTTAAGTCGATAATGCGGTACTTCAAATACACTCACTTTGCATCTGCCAAATATAAAGAAGCTGGTGGAAAAGCAATTGTTATACCACAACAGGTACGGTGGAACACAATGGCTGACTGCTTAAAAGTGTTATTAGAAAATTGGCATATAATGTCAGATATATGCTTAAATCATTCAACTGCTATAGATCTGTCAATTTCATTGAAAGTAAATGACATGGCGCTGAAGCAACAAGTCCAGGCTCTCTACAAAAAACTGGAAAACATCGCAGTTACACTTGACATCTCCCAAAAGACATCCTGCTGTATTGGCGAAGTGACTGAAGCATGGATAGAGCTTAAAAATATGTTTGAGGGAGAGAATGTACGACTGCGTGAGACCGAGTATTCATTGGATGATTTAAGGAAGTTCAAAGCTCGTTATGAAATGGCAATGTCTCCAGCTCATTTTGCAGCAAACTTACTACATCCTAAGTACAGGGGTGAAAAACTCACGAGTGAAGATATTTCTGAGGCTTTATTATTTATAGAAGCTTATCACAAAGAGGCGATGCCCTATGTTGTTAAATACAGGGCAATGACAGATCCCTTTCATAACTTTCTATTTGAAGATCATGTAGTAAATCAGGTCGGACCTCTCGAATGGTGGCAGTCATTAAAAAAACAAATTAATGGTCAAACAATGAACTTAGTGGCTCAGCTTGACACTGCTGTAGCTTCAAGTGCTGGAATTGAAAGACTGTTTTCAACATTTGGATTTATTCATTCTGACGTATGAAATAAACTGGGTACAGAGAAAGCTGCAAAACTTGTTACAGTTTTTAAATACCTTAATAAGGAAAAGAAAAAATAATTGTTATCTTGATCTTGTCATATTGTCTTACTCTCCTGACTGACAAACAATTTTGATTTTATAATGTTTATTAAATATAGGTAATTTTGTTTGTTATAATTTTGTTTTTGATTGATTTTAAATTGAAATTTTTAATATTCTATACTATCTAATGCATGTTTCAAAAATACGTGTTATCTTATCCCATTACCCATATAAATCCTGGTACTTGGTAGGTACTTAGATCTTTGTTTGACTGAATAAATAACTTATCAAAAAAATATTACTTTCATTTTATATCATTCATTCGCAATGAAAAGTAGTTTTAAAGCTTGTTTTTTTCTCATCGTTTTATACAATGTTTAAAACTTGTTTTAATCTGTGTTTTAAAACGTGTGATAAAAAACACGGTTTAAAATCAAACTGTTTTAAACATTGTTTTAAACATGTATTTTAAAACCATTTGTTTTAATCATGCCAACCCTGACTGTGACTGAAGTACGGATTTATGTCCTTTCGAAATTTGTAGTCGCAATGGTATTCGTTTGGACGATTTATGTCTGGTCGCCGAGAAATACGGCGTATTGTTGCGTTTTTATAACTCTTGCGCTTCTATTTATTGAGTTTGGAAGTGGAGTCTGGCCAATTTTGGAAGTGTTATAAGATAAGTACGAGTTTAACGCGTTTACTGCCAAGCTTCAGCGATGCTATTTAGAGCGCTGAGTAAACGTCCACCGAAGAAACCTAGGGTGGCAGGTGGCAGTCAAAGTGTTAAATCGGTATTGTTTTACTGAATACCCAATTAAACCTTTATTATGAGCGGCTGAACAATCTGACCGATAGACCAACGAGGCAGTCGTTGGTCTAGCGCTAGACCGCGGTTCAAATCCCGGGTAGGGCCAATAGTAGTTATTGGAGTTTTTCTAGCTTGAATAATTCACAGTAGCTACCCGAAGTTAGGAAGTTGTCCCCGTTGTTACACCCCCGTGCCTAGGAAAGCACGATAAGCCGTCGGTCTTGCGCCTGACCTCTCTCCGGTCTTGTCAGTCTGCCGTCCTTGGTCGAAATTCGGGTAGGAGTACATTATACCTTTATTTATAGACTAGCTGTGCCCGCGACTTTGTCCGCGTGGAATAGTGATTTTCATACAAACTTTCATCCCCTATTCCCTTCGAGATTTTACCGTATTGAGGGTAAAATTTGTAGAACTTTAAATTTCATTTTTATTTTATCTAATTAATTGCCTAAAAAATAAATTACCAGCTTTTAGCTATAAAAATTACGATACTTCTATACAACCTTTCAACCCTTTATAATACTTTTATCGCATTAAATAGTAACATATGTCCTTTCTCAGGCTCTAAAGTATCTGTGTACCAAATTTCATTTAAATCGGTTCAGTAGTTTTAGCGTGAAAACGTGACAGACAGACAGACAGACAGAGTTACTTTCTCAGGATTTTTTATAGAGTTATTTTTCATGTGTGAATTGTCCAGAATATTATTTATTTCTTTATCGCTCAACTGGTCCATATCAATACCAGTCGGAAGCGTCTCCAAGACTCTGGTTACAAATTAAATAGTTTCTGTTTTTTTATTACGGAAAACAAAGGAAGACGACCTCCATTGTAACCATCCTTTCATTGAAATCAAAGAAACCGATTTATATTGTCGTGTGGGTCTTGTCTCGCTAAAAATAATTAAATCATACTAATATTTATAAATGTCAAATTTTGTGAGAATGGATGTATGGATGTTTGTTCCTCTTTCACGCAGAAACTACTGAACTGATTGGGCTGCAAACATCTATCCATACATCCAAACATTCGCATTTATAATATTACTAGCTGTTTCCCGCAGTATCACCCGCGTTATCAGGACAAAAAGTAGCCTATGTTACTCTCCATCCTTTCAACTAACTCTATGCCCATCAATTCGATTGGTTGCTCAGTTAGGGCGTGAAGGAAGGACAAACAAACACACTTTTGCATTTATAATATGTTAGGACAAGCATCTGCCCGCGGCTTTGCGCGCTATTTCTGCAATAAAAAGTATAGAATACTTTTTATTAAAAGTATAGAATAGTTTTTATTGTCCTTTTTATTTGTCCGTCCCCGCTATACCATCTATCCCCCTTGTCCCGATCAGCGGTAGGTACCTACAGCGATTGGTTGCTCAGTTAGAGCGTGAAGGAGGGACAAACAAACACACTTTATCATTTATAATGAGCTCATCTACCCACAGAGCAAAACATCTCCAAAACTAAGTTGAAACATAGAACATACAGTATAAAATAGTTTCGAAGGGTATAGCTACAATCAAAGTCCGAAACTCGTGCCGAGGCATAATGTCTCAAGTCGTGGTTGGGCATAAAGTGGGTGGGCAGTAATCCTACACAGAACGCACCAGAGGCACGTACAACACGAATTAGTCGATCTCAGACCCCGGCACGTACTGTTTACAATCCACCCCTACAGCTAATTGAGTTTCCTTCGAGAAAAAACTAATCAGACACCATCAGCTGTCGCTGAATGTACCTAGTCGAATGCTGTATAGGTACAGTCGGATTAAAAACCACCCCCAGTTATAATTCAAAGTAAACTGCGCGAATCGAATCAACCGAACCCGGGAAGGGTTCCGTGGCAAACGCAGATTTCAATGTTTTACGACAGAACCAATTTTTGAAGACCTCCCCACCTCTTTAAATCTGATATTCACTGGCGCGTCGAGGGGGGAAAGTGGGGAATATCTCAGATCCAAGTGTAATGGACATGTTTTATAACGCAGACCCCCCCAGCATTAAGGCACGGGCCGCGTATAAAACGCGTAATAGAATTTCAGTGATGACGAGTACCACCCCTGGTGGCGTTTCTCTTTACTGCCCATCTAACGATGTTATCCGCACGCATGCGCCGTACCATCTGCAGTTATGTCATGTTCATGCCCTCGACGTGACAATGGCAACACTCTCATATATGTATGAATATAATATTCTCACGTTTTTGAACGTGTAATTTCTGAAATGGGCATTGAAAATAAAATGTAAGAGTGCGGAGGAGAATGGGAAAACACAAATTCCAAATAACGTACCCATTACGAGCAAGAAAGCGGAATAATTTTTAGATTTAACTCGGCGATGGCCTTTCGTTAAAGAAAATGTATTCACATTATTTCCATAAAAGCGGGTATTTTACCTAGTTAAAATTGTATGGAGGAACCATAAATTAAGGATCGAGAGCCCGAACAAAAAGACAAGTTTTCGAAGTTTTTTCGCGCGAGGCGTCATGTCCAAACAGCCAATGGCGAGGGGGAGGCGCTGGCGCCCTCATTGTTATCCAATTACGGCCTCCCGCGCGATAATACGCGGCGAATTCAAATTAGGAACGGGGAGAGAGCGGTCGCCGACCCGGCTGATCAATCGGTGGACCGCGCCCGCTCGAACTCACATGTAGGTACCACTAGTGCGAAGTCGCGAGCTCTCAGTAGTAGGGGCGTCTATGACACTCATTTATCAAAGGGTGAAGGCGGTGTTAGTGAGCACAATGACCTATTTACGAGCACCGTGGATGTAGAGCTCGTGCACGATTGAGGGTCTTTACGCCAATTTTGTTATGAACAAAATGTTGTGTCAAAAGCGAGCGGATATTTTGGACAAAACATCAATCAGTAGGTTTTCTTATAAAATTATACATTTTTTTTATAAATTTTTTTGTATCCACGCATACCGGGATCCTTGGATAAAAATATATGCCAATTTTTTTGTTGGAAACGGATCCCGGTATCGGTGGATACAACTTGGCGGAATTAGTAGCTAGTTTAATCTGATACCGGGATCCGTGGACACAAACCCAATGGCACACAAAAATTTAATTTATCAAGTAATTACCGTTTACTCTACTTATTGCATTATTTATTCCTAATCATCATAACACAATGTTGCAACCAGCAAAAACCACGTGCTGTGCATGCGAAGAGCGTTTAAATAAATTACTTACCTACTTACTGTTTTGAAATTGGAACTTGCGTGTGGCACCCGTAGCAGGCGTATGAAAATTGCATTGACTTTGACTTGCGTGAGCTACCCAACTGCCGAGCTCCTTGCCTTTTTTTTGAGATCACCTACGGCTTCGTTTTTTAAATTTCCTGATAAATTCTTTTTTTAATCCCTCTGAAAAAGTCTTGTTTTGTATAATTTAGACAGAGAAGCGGAAATAGAGTTCGGTGGCCACCAAGTGCAACTTCGCTATTCTGCATAGAAAACTATTTTATGGTTATTAAAAAAGCTTATGATAGATAGGTATCATAAACTGTACATTTGATATTTTAAAATTCCTTTAATGACCGTAATTATAACAAAGAAAAGGCGCTAGTTTGGGGCATACAACCGCCTTAAATCCAAGCTCTGATTCTCTACTTATAGACAGACAGATCATGTTATTTTTCCCAAGAAATGATAACCATAACCGGGACAAGTCGGGACCGCAGCAACGGGACGTGACGCAACGTAACCGCGGGAATGCTTCTCATGGCGCGGCGTGACGTGACAAACCATAGATTATAGTTCAACAACCATAGATTAGTAGGAATTTAGTTTTCAACCACAGAAAACAAGTTCTTGTAGAAGGAGTGGTGTTACTGGCTTTGAAGATTAGAAATTACATAAAAAATATAGTAATAAAATAACAGTAACATGAACAAACCACGTAGATATAATATTTGATTTTTTTTAAACAGACAGCAGAATCACCCCTTTTCGGTTTACAACACATTTACTTGGCACCTATTATTGTATTTAAGATAATGCTCACTAACCCGTACCATGCTTATGCAGCTAAATATTTATAATATTGTCGTAGAAATATATATCTAAGTATTTTCGAACAACCCTGTTTAAGTCCAGTGGGAATTGTGGTCTGACGATGGTATTGAATAATATCGATATTCGATATCGATGAAAACAACGGAAAATAATTGAATTGGACCGGACTCTCTGACCGCAATGTTCGAGGGTTTCGATGGGTTTCATGTGTTTTGCTTGAAAGATAGTCGCTGTCTTCAAGGTTTAACTCAACAGAAACATGTACAAAAAACAAAATCTTATAAATAATTCTGGATAATCCACACAGCATGATCTAGCTCCAAGCTTAGCAGAGCTTTTGTTATGGGTACTAGATGACTATTACATAGAAATATTTTTTTTACTATGTATAGAAAATACCCAGAACACCCGAGACAAATATTTGCAGATCGTACAAACATTTGTCACAAGGCGGGAATCGAACCCGAAACCTCCAGCGTCGCAGACTGACCTCCGCCCGCCGTGCCACATCGGTCGCTCGTCCGCCTTTCCAAAAGAAATTTTATTATACTTTATAAGTACACAGGTTAGTTGAGAATGGGCAACGTAGGTAAATGGTATGGTAAATAATGTACACCTATTCCTAATAAAAGTCAAAAACTTATAAATAAACCTGAAAGAAATGGCGTGAAATATTTAAAACCCTATGTCCCTATGTAAAAAACTCCCCGGCTTTTTATATATAGGGTCTTAAGTAAACCTAATATACACACACAGGGATAGTTGAGAATGGGCAATGTAGATAAACGGTATAGTAAATAATATACACATATACCTAGGTACTATAAATAAAAAGATATAGATAAACCCAAAAGAAATAGCGTGAAATATGACAATAGGGAGGTAATAGGGTGGTAAAACTCCCCGGCTTTTTTATATTTAGGCTTTGCATTTAAGGTCCTAAAAAACCTAATAATAATATTTTTTTTAAATCGTGTTGATGTACAGAGAGAAGCATTAATTGGTACCCACCTCACAGAATATATCATAGTGTCATTCAGTAGCACGCAGGTTCAAACCCTTGAACATAAAAAATATTGAGTTTAGTTTACATTATTCTCGTTAATTTGGCTTTTTTACGTGTTTTGTTTTGTATTATAAAGTTTATTCAATTATTTCAATAAAATACTAATATTTTTTCAATACCTACATTTCTATTATCACGAGTAACAATACTAAAATTTAAGACTACATCACAAGTAATTCTGGTGTAGTGGTTAGTGTAACCGAGTTTCTCTCACTACACACCGTAATACCCGTCATCGATCCCTTGCAGAGGGGTGTCTTTTTGTTTATGTAACTGCCAACTTTTTTTAATTTTAGTAATGTAATGTCATGTATTCATGTGAATAATGAAGTTATTGTATATTAGTCTGATTTAAAGTAATTATAAAATAAAACATAATTTTAGGTAGACATACATTTATTATTTTTAAATTTTTGACTAGACAACAACACAAAGCCTTCTTACAAATAGCTCGCTATCCTGATAAATAATATTCCATTTTCGATTTGCTCGAGAATACACATGTTTTCATTTCATTAGATTTTTGTTTACTTATCTAATCCAATGAATTAAACTAAACAATTTGGATCTCCTGTAAATCGAGGAATACTATATATCAGCGTAGATGAATGTTATTTTGTCCATGATATCAGGTAGGTTTGAAAATAAATGAGGTCAAATGGTATTTTTTCAGTAGTGATAAATTATCTTCTTGTATGTATATCTAGTCTAGTCTAGTATCTTTCGACCGTCGGTATCCGATCTCAAAGTTTTTTCATCGGTGAAATTAACTATATTATTGTGCCAGTCAAAGTCTAGAAACTCTTCAGCAAAGCGCACTCTTGCCCTGCGGTAGAGTTCAGACAGTTCAATTTTTTTTTGCTGCTCGATAATTGTGTGCATCAGCTGCGTGCAAATGTCTTCTAACTGTCGATGTTGATATCGAATATCGTTGAGCAGTTGAACGAGTTGGTGCAAATGGCGTACTAGTATGAATGTCGACAATAACGTTGTGGCGGCTACACTGATTTCATACACTCCTGTTGTTTTTCTGCCAATTTTTCTTACATTCACATCCCCTTCGGATTGATATCTACGCACCCATAGGCTAAGTAAGATAATAAATCAATACTTAGGTATTTAATTATATATAAAGAAGTTAAAGATATCAAGGTTTTACTAAAATGGTAGGTATATACTTCGTTATGATTATGACACATAAGTATAATAAGCAGATAACTTACCGTAATTCCAAGCTGACGAGCAATCTCCTTATTACTCATTTGCTGTTCGAAATGAAACCGCGATCTTGGTTCTCACAAAATTACTTATATGCACCATTTCCTTCAATATTCTTCAATTCTTTTAGAATTAAAACCAGTAGGTAAGTCAAGACTCGAATCGAGAATGGCCAGTAACCTTTCCTTTGTTCATCAAGATTATATTCAGATCTACCCGCAAAAACTTCTTTTTTTTCTTATCTAGTGTAAAGAGATACACCGTACAGAAAATCCGCTGTCGAACACTAATAACATAAAATTTCAAAGCTTTGTTAACTAGTTCATTGGTTTAGTTGGTTGGTGCATTCGTTACTTTTTATGTGAAAGATTGGATCCCTGGTTCGATTCCCACTTGATGATACAATTTTTGTTTCTTAGAATTTGAGTAAAAGATTTGTAAATCGTGCAGTGATATGCAATGTAAACTTTAGCTAA
The DNA here is from genome assembly GCA_947859395.1 of Eupithecia insigniata. Taxonomy (NCBI): domain Eukaryota; kingdom Metazoa; phylum Arthropoda; class Insecta; order Lepidoptera; family Geometridae; genus Eupithecia; species Eupithecia insigniata. The sequence continues at coordinate 3,302,374 of OX402009.1, read as the reverse complement.
TTGGGGGGTTACCAATTAATGCTTCTGTCTGTACGTATAACTGATACAATTAATTTATCAGTTTCTGTTGCTAATGATAGAATTCTGTTTGTTTCAGGTATGTATCAATATTTAATATTGACATGGCAACACTCAATGTGCATTTGTACACAGCATGTCTTGAAGATTTGCTGTTGACGAAGATCCACAATCGCATGGATTATGAAGGAGGTTCTATTAGAAAAATAGGTATTAGTCTAAATGCCTATTTTTTATCAGGTAACATTATATTTTAATCAGGAACATTCAGGGAGTTATTATGAATCGCTTCGTTAACCTAGTGGCAGGTTGTTCAAATACTGATAATGAGGTCCTGGGTTCAAATCCCGGGTCGGGCGAATAGTTGTCACTGGGGTATCACAGGGATCACAAAAATTCTCAGTAGCAACCCGGAGTCAGAAAGATGGCGGAAGGACACCCCCGTGCCTCGGAAAGCACGTTAAGCAGTTGGCCCTGCGCCTGACCTTTCTCCGGTCGCGTAGGTCTGCCGTCCCATCTGATTATGAGAGTGAGGGATTAGAGAGTGCACCAGTGTTTGCGCACACACTTGTGCACTTTAATTGTTCTGCGAACACGGCTAGTCTCCGTTGAGACTGGCCACCAATAATGAGACAGTTTTGCAAAATTTTGTGAAAACCTATTATGTAGCAAAAACTACTCAAACCCATATTTTTCTCAATAACTCGATAACCAGCAATTGTGACAAAAGTATGCACATAAAATGTCACTATTTTTGCCCCTAATATTTGACAGTTTTTAAAATATTCCGATTGCAATATCATTATAGAATCGTCATCAGAACTTTAAAACCCTGATATCTCCAACTTTACATTTTGTGGGTTGCGACATTTCTGCTTAACAACGTCCAATGTAGTTTGACTCGTTTTCAAGTATCAAGATATAACTAAGCATGTTAGTTTATTCTACTTTTTAAGCTTACAAAAAACACTTATATTAATTAATTATACTACAAACTTACTTCTTTGCTATTTCACATTGAATAATTTGTGATGAGAGTTCCTATTTACCTCTACATAGAATATCTACAGAGTTCAGTCAGACAGACATTAAAACCAATATCCGCAAAGGGCGTGGTGCGAGTGATAGCGATCTACGCACCTGCGACACAGGTGCCGGAAATCTACTCGTATTCACACTTAATGTATGTGTTCTTTGTTAACCGACTCGATAAATGGGTAGCTACAATCAAGCCATTCTGAAGATATAATGTTTGTAAACAACTCTCAATACCAAATTCCAAAATTATCTGACGTAGAATTTGTTATCAGCATTATGCATTGTAGGAAAGAGCTCAAATTGGGATGAGTTTTGCTCCAACTGCAAAACTAACAACCAAATAAGGTAAAGGTTTCGCTTCTTTACTTGAACCATCTTAAACAGATTGAAGTGAACAAAAACTCTAAGTGCTTTATTTGCTAGTTTTTCTTTAATAATTTGAATCTTGTGATGTGTCCAAGAGTCCTGTAAGGTATAAACAAAATAAAGCAGTTTGATATTTGATTGACACGTAAAGCAAATTCTGTAAAAAAATACAACAAAAATTTGCATTTCTAGGATAAGCTGGTTATGCCTAAAGTGGCCATACGTCCCGTTTTGAACGGGACTGTCCTTTTCCTCGGTCACATGTCCCGTTGTCCCCAAACAAAGCTCCGGGACGCAAAATTGTCCCGTTTTCCGAAATTTCTGCTCGGGAAGACAAATCCAACGAACCCAAATTCGAGGTGGTTAAGTTGTTTCGTTTAGGAGTTTCTATCCTTCGGTCTCCATCATGAGACTCACTTTGGATTGTAGGCCCTAATTTCAATGACTTGCAAGCTACCGTTGGAAATGATACTCCATGATACTCAAAAGAAAGAGCAATAACCAGGGGGGTTCACGTCTCGTTACTAAGGTCAAATAGACATACCCCCAGACATGTTTCAATATCGTTTTAAGAAATGAAAAATATATGTTCCCTATATTTTTAAATGGCGCCCAAAAACGGTTTTCTAAAATCTGAACAGTTTCGTGAACTTTATATTACTGTAACAAAAAAATTACTGCGATAACAGATAGCTAGGACAGGACTCGTTAGATTGCTTACAGATTACGTTAATAAAAGAAAATAAAAACATTTCACTTATTGTCAAAACCATTGTTAGCAATTAACTGAATGTTGGGTTTTCTCCCCAAAAAAAATAATAATTCGTATAAAGTCAATACTGAGACTTCGTCGTAAACAGCCTTGGCTTAAATGGGTCTATTCTACCTCCACCTTGAAGCTTTGCACCCAGCTACCAATCACCCCGTATAAAACCAGGTCCCGTTTTGAGATAAAAAAAAATATGGTAAGTTTAGTTATGCCTCGTCGATACACACATTATCCCGATTCTTATTTAAACCTAGGTCATATTATTCTTATATTCTAGTTAGATCAACATCTCATTTGCGTAGTAAGAAAGAAAGAAAATGAGTTTATTTGAACACATAACACGACATTACATAAAATAGATAGGTACAAACAGAAAATGGGAACAAAAAGGTCCTTATCTGCCACTACAAGCCCGAGCTAGTAACGGCGCTGATTTTCTGACAGGAAATAATAATAAGAATATTTTACTAAGGACCAACCGTAGAGGTAAATCTTTTGTAATAAGCTCAGCGTTCTTTGACCCCATAAAGAATGACACATAGCCTCCAAGACATTGAATTAAAGATTGCCAGCCGTTGAAAAAACTCGTTAAGCATGCGTCAAACGCCCGCATGACAGCTGATGCTTTTTACCAGACTCTACCTTCATTAGGCGAATGCGACATGTAAATGAACCTGTATTAGCCGTTTGGCAAATTATTCTTAAGTACTTACTGCCCACAAATGTACGGGACAGAGATGGGTTTAGGGATAAGAAAGAGGGGGAAACGCGGGCTAAAAGGTCTTTCTTATCATCATCTAGCCTATACTATTCCACTGGATAAAGACCTCTCCCAATGTACCATATATTCAGCTTGCTTCATGACCGCATCCAGCTTCTGCCTGCCCGTCTTTCGCAGGTCTCCATCGCACTTGGCCGGAGGGCAAGGCTTATCTTTCGTAAAATATAGAGCATTCATTATCTCACAAAATGTAAATGTATTATTTGCCACTTGCGTAACGTGATTTGTTCTAAGACCCATTTAAAATCAAACATTTTGTAGAGTAGGTCATCAGAAATGTATAAGAAAAACTTATCGTTTCTTCTAGGTCTTGATTTTTTTATTAATTCATATTTAATCATTGAAGCGAAATTTAAGTAAATGCAGATCAACAAAAAGATCTTAAAAGTAAAATTACCTACTGACCTGTATAAAAAAATATACATTCGATTACATCGGATTTGGCCATCACCGGCGTTTTCGAAAAAAACGTCCTGTATAATAAATAATACGTATACTAACGCCTGTATGTAGTTGGTGAACCTTTTATTAAATAAATTAATACTTGCCTTTGATCCCAGAGTAAGGGGTACATGACCCCTATCACCCCTGAACTGACCCTATAAGTAACCCTTAATCCGACCCTAGCTGGGCACAGGTAAATAAAAACCATGTGGGCCAGATGCTCAAACGGATACGTTGGGCCGGACGACGACGCCGACGGACGACCGATGCCTATCTAAGTGCCGTTTACCTTACAATGTGTAGCGCTCTTTGCACTTCCTCTATGACACATTGGTTCGTTGTGCACTTGTGCACAATGAATTTAGTACCTAACTACGTACTATAATGTGCCCACGCCTTCGCCCGCATACAATCTACAGTCTTATGGGTTAAATTTTTTTTGCGCGGAAAACTTAATTGTTTCAACTGACAATCCACACAGCATCATCTAAGCAGAGCTTGTGTTATGGGTATTGATGACTGTATGCGATATATTACGACACGATTTTTTTATACGTAGAAAATACTCAGTACAACCGGAACAAAGAAATTTTTTGAAAGAAATGAATATCCTCGAAATTTTTCGGCATCCACGTGGGAAAACATTTGCTTAGGTATATTATTTTATTTGAAATTTCCCTGACTGTGAGGGCTTATGCACTATAATAAGAATTCCCTGAAAGAACCTTTGATATTTATTAGTTAGTATACTTCGTGCTTTTTCTAAATATAAGCGATCTAAATTACAATTTTATCTAGCGAATAGCACGCTACGGATAACAAAGTTAGTTCATGATTTATACAATTAGGTCGACTTGGAAATTATTCTAATTGAACGATCCTCTCAGATAATAATGAATAATTTAGCTGGGTTACATTATAAAATATGGGGTAATTGAGGTATTTTATGCTCTATTATGATTGGTCCACTTTGGCTGGTAAACTTGTAAAGGTTACTTTTAACCATTTCTATTCACTTCAAGAAATAATACAATTTGTACTAAGTCTAAATCAATGTTATTTCAATCCAAATAAACAAATCTAAAAAGACTCTCTCTGTCTTGAAAACTTGACTTGTCTCTTATTTTGTAAACCTAAAGATATATACATATGTATGTAGGTATTTATTGAAGAAATCTATATCTGCTGGTCGTCAGAAAAAATACAAATATCTATCATATATAAAAATATTACAAATTAAATATATTGTGAAAATTCAATTCGAACAAAATTATATACCTATATGAATAATGTGTTAGGCAAATTTTTCAAATTTGACCTCTTAAAACAACGCAGACCGTAATTTCAGGCTCAATTAATTGCACAAAATTTTAACGGGTGTTAATTTTAACGATTCGGAATGTGGGTATTTTGCTCTACATTAAAGTTATCTACCTTGACCGACTAAAAGGAAATAAGCATTTATTATCATTTATCACTTCTACAGGGCAGCTAGTTTTATAAGAATTATGATGATCATAGCGCTACCCGGGCTACTATACTGGAGCCATTCTCAAGATACAATCTTTGTAAATACATATATAAATAATAAATAATGCTGGATTCACACAGCATTATTTAGCCCCAAGCTAAGCAGAGCTTGTGTTATGGGTACTAGATAACTGATATACATAATACAATATATTACATAGACAGTTTTTTTTTATTATACGTAGAAAAACGACCAGAACACCCTGAACAAATATTTGCAGATCGTACAAATATTTGTCCCGAGGCGGGAATCGATCCCGCAACCACCAGCGTCGCAGGCGGACCTTCGCCCACCGCGCCACATCGGTCGTCAAATATATATACAACTAATTAATACGTCATATGAGGTTAATCCCTTTTGTCGTCTGTTGACCTGTCCACAGTGTTCATACACACCGAAGGTCCTTCCTGAAAACCAGCGTTGCTCAACTTTTGTGCTGAGGTGACATTAACCAATAGGCCCCCTATTGGTTCACTGGGCAGGCACTTATTTTAAGGTAGAGTTTAAAATAATTCTAAAAAACTATCTATTTATGGGTTTGCCTTTGTGTGTCAATAAATTCATTTTCTTTTTTTATTTATATCTTTGTAAACAACTCAATGCACTAAAATACAAAATTCTCGAACTCTTCTTCTGCCTCTTCAAACACTAATCATTGGAGGAAAGACCTTAGACGACAAGTAACAGCAAGAAACTGATTTTTAGGTTTAGTATGGGGGTCATGTTTTAACATTGTAACGTGATTTTGGCATGAGTTTAGGTACATACAGTACACTTCAAAACATCAAACTTTCGAAAATCGTAGAATTATAGTACCTAGTTCGTTACCATAAAACGGAACAGACTCCAGGGTGGAATGGACGAAATGGACGAAATACTGCAGCAAAACATCCTTTTGCAGAGGTCAGATCAACACAGGAGGTGAACAGTCACGGACTAAGGATACTTCCACGGCCACCAGCCAGGTAATATCTTTTTTCGTTCATTTCTATTTACCCTGGAGACTCTATTCACCCCGTTTTACCCGGTACGTTACTTTTTTAGCTCTACCTATCATACCTAAGTGCGCGGGCATTTTTTATTATAGTACAGCTGTTTCGGAACCATCAAAAACACATCAATTTTATATCAGAAAATCAATCTAAAGCAGTAAATTCCAAAGTTCACTGGCAGTTGGTCGGTGCATTCAAAAAAACCCCAAAGGACTCCTATTTCGTCCACGCTAAACTAAGCTTTATCTTTTACTTTTAAAGCTCAAATTTACTTATGTAATTGGCGGTTTTGTTTGGGCTATAATGGTCCCCCTAGGAGAGATTCGCAAAGCACAGATGTTCTGATGCACTTGCTACTTGATACATCCGTTGCGTGAAATGAAACGTAGATTGCTACTTTGTTAAATGTGTAAGAAATTTTATATAAACCTGTAGTCGTTACTTTCCGAAGAAACTTACCTAATCTGTGACTTTACGGTTGACATATAAATCCCCTATTACTATCCAAAGATCCTATGCATCCACGGTTGTCTGGAAAAGATCGCTCTCGAGCGATAAGACCGCCACTTGTAACTTAGTTTTAAAATGTGTTATTTTGTTTTTACCAATATGTGTGCAATAAAGAATTTTCTATCTATATATCTATGTAAATAAGGTAGGTATGTAATCGGACACCGTGAAGACAGTATAGCATTAATTGTAGCCGAATGAAGCTATATTCTCTAATGCTCACAACATATACGCCGCCGACGCCATTAAATGGCATCGTAGAAAATTGTAGCAGTATTAGAAATATGGCTTTATTGGGCTTCAACGAATATCATACTGTCTTCTCTGTGGCCGATCATACTCCAACGCACTTTAAAGGTTTTATCGTTTAAGTAGACAGATGACGATGACTGAAAAAACCGGTTATGCGGCATTATTTTCTTTAAAAAAATATACCTCTGACACATAGGTAAGTAACTTTACAACCAGTACGAACCTAAGAAACCAGTTTCTCAGCTCGCCCACAATGTCATCCGAGGAAACCGACATGATTCGCGACGAAGATGACGAAAGCGGATTCCAAGTAAACCGATAGATAATACATAGACAACAATTATGTAAGTAAAGGACAACTCAGACGGTTAAGGTCACAAAAATGTAACATTGAGTTGACAGTTGACACGCCTTCGCACACATGCGCAGTACGCGACGCGCACACAGGCCCGCGCGTGACGACACGCGCCGTGACGTCACAGCACGCGAACACACCCACACTACCACGTGCTGTACGTGTGACGTGTACACAATAGGGTTGGGACATTGTATGCCATTGTTTACGGACCTGTATTTGTATACCTGCTTAGGTGTTAGGTGTTACAGCTGTAACGTGCTATTGTTTAATTACTAGAAAGGAGTTTAATCTATTATAAAATTGTAAATTCTGTAAGTAAGGATTTGATGTGAGTGACATATTTGCATTTTAACGTAGATAAGTACAGTTTTTTAAATTTCTTTATTCAGGACAAAAAATATACAATGCTTGCTAAAATAAGCACTGGCTCACCTCACCTAGTTTTTGTACTTACTTTATAAATTATATAATCTTGAATAAAGGTTTTATATAGCTACATTTTAAATATATATCATTATTATTGATGAACAGAATCTTTCAAGCAGCTTTGACCAACCCTAGCAAAGAAGCAACCTACATTACGAAACCCATTATAGGAGTGGCACACAAGCGCAATGTAAACAAAGTGACGTAAAGACATGACTCACACAGAGTCGCGCGTCTCGACAACGCACACATAGAAACAGCGACGGACGCCCTGTGATTAATGTAAACAAACCAGTTGTAGACACGCGACGCACACCGACACAAAGTGGGCCATCTGGGAATGAACCTTTATTCAAATAAGTCATCTATGTATGCTATTTATGTAACTGCGCCAGTAGCAAACAGTTAATTATTCGTGTTTTGAGGTTATTCACATTCACTTGCGATTGCTGTCGTTTCCTATTGACTGTTGAAAACTTGCGACGTATCGTCATTTTTATACTATAGGCGCAAACTAGGAAGGTTAATTTATTTCACTGTCCTTATTCTGTCTCAGCAGGTAAAATCGTTTCCTAACAAAAAAGCTGTAAAATAAAAACACCCTAATTTCGTTAGATGCCCGCCCGCCCGACCGACCGAATCCCACTAATTTCCACAACAAAGGACAATAAAAAGCGGAGAGTACAGATAGCGATATAAAACAAAAAAATAATAAAAATCACAATACAGTCGTGCACAAAAGTTATAACCGACTGAATGTGAAACAAGTACCGTCGTAAATAAAAGCGAATAGCGCGCGGCCCGACGCGTACTGTTATTGCTTGAAAATTTATGGCATTTACCCAAAAATTACCAGTTTCAGTCAGTTTATGACGTACTGAACTCAGACCCTACCTAATATACAGTAGTTGTTAAGCAAAACGCTCCCTCTTCGCTTATTGCTTCTATCAAAATTGAAATACTAGTACATATAGTACAAGAAATAATGCCTGGTTTATGCCAAGAGCAATATAAACATTGACGTAAACGCTGCCAAAGAATCTAGATAAGTAAGGCAAATTGGGAAATTTGGATGGAATAAACTGTTCAAATCTCAAGTCTCTACGCTCTGCTTCCATTGTTGCGAAAGTTATTTGACCCGCTCCCGCCATTGATTTCAGAAGCAAAGAAAACAAAATTGTTATTTATTATGCACTTAAACAGCAACACATTGCATTATGAACCTCTGATCGGAAACTGAGAAAGCAGCCCACAGTGGCAAATCTGACAACTTTCTAAACATCAATATCCAAAATTAAGGCTTAGAACATGTTATGACGCCTCTTCGTGTTAATTATAGATTACACATTCATAGTTATGTCTAACGAGATTTTAAACTTTTTCTCAAAAAATCCCCACACCATTGCGCAAGACTCTCAATGAAAACAATAACATCAGACCAAATTTCCTTCCTTGTTCAGAATATCAGTAATAAGAAATAGAAAGCCGAAGTGGCAGAGAACTACAAAAGGACTGGACATAGTTCCGCAGATAATAAACAATAAGATACAATAGAAAGCTGAAATCCAAGATAAACTCTAGCCCTGAGATGTTACGCCAACGCACGTTGCACTGATGTAATCCGACCCGGTTACTATCCGGGTCAATAGCGGGGTCAAGGCGTCCACTATTGTTGTACTGACTGCAATAATGGACGTAATTATGGCGTTTACCAATGGCTGCCACGTGGTTGTCTTGACAACTTGTCAATACAAAAGCTTATAAAACAGTCTAAGTATCTAAGGCAATTGCAGTTTCAGTATTTCAAAAGCTTTCTAGGTCATTTTAGGTTCCTCATCATTGAATTCTACTAATTACCTACGCATTCAATACCTAGGTATTAATTTTGTTATTTTTTTTAAATTTCAGAATGTTTTACCTTTATCTTTTACAGCCTTCATTAGTCTGTTTGTTTTTTGTCTAAATAGGAGGCTCTACTCTTCTTTAATAACACGGATGTTTCCCAAAATAAGACTTTCACCTTCGGTTCTTCGGCCGATGAACTGTTTATGAGCTGTCAATATACTTCGATAGCTTTGAAGCCAAAGTTTTATGCCAAAAAAGATGACAACTTGGAACTTGCGACATGGAAACTTTTTGTTTTCTCAGAAATTATATTTAGCAAAATACTAGTTTTGTAGAGCAATCGTGATTGTTGTCCACCACAAAGCCCTGGCCTCAACCATCTTGATCTCGAAACCTTGCTTACTCTTTTTGTTTTCTTAAACGACGGGCCACTAGATTTTATTTCAGATATTATGATCAGATCGTCAGGTTAGCTTCAACATAAACGTCTGTTTATGTTGTACTTGAACTTAATTCTTTTTCAAAACTGTTCAAATCAATGGCAGATCGAGTAAGTACTTTTACTTTAACAACTTATGATTCATCGGATGAAACAAGTAACCACTTGCAAAACGGGATTTATATAAGAATACAAGGTATGGTCTTCGGAGACACGACGACGGTTACGTCTCTTGCTGACTTCATTATCGCCATCGGCGAATGAGAAGACGAATCTGTTTCCTGGTGTTACCAGTAGCGTTAAATTGTAACTCCCCGAACTCCTTGTATTACCTGTATAAATCTGATAAAACGGTTTTTTTACCAATTATTTATCACATAGACTCGTGTTTATCTAACACTTTTTTGACTGATCTAACAAAAATAATTGACAATTTACGTTTTTATTGATTTTTCAATTGACCTTTTTCTGGCAATTACATCAGATTAACCAATCTTTTTTTATCACATCTGTTTCCCAACTTCTACGTTTTGTTAAAATAAAGTGGCAACTTGACAGTGACGGACGTAAGCAAGAGACAATCCCGGAAGACCAGACCTTGTTTTCTTGGATCATGCAAGTAACTATCAATGTTGAAACTCACAATATGAATTCGTTGCTTTCAAAGTGCTACAAATGTTGTCAACGAGCAAAGTACAAATCAAGCTACATAATAATATAATGTTGATGTAGTTATTAATCCCGTTTCGCAAAATCTGGTATTTAATACTGTTTCTTTTTACCAGTGCCCTGAAGTTGCACAAGCTGTCAATAGGGTCGCAGAACAGGATGTCGAACCACTCTGACAATCTACTGGGCAAGTGGGCAACAATCTTTTCTTTTTGGGGCACTTTCAAATAAGCTTAAAATTATTGATATTTTCCCGTTCCACTAATAATATCGCTTTATTACTTTTAACGGCGCATTTTCAGTAAGTGAATGCCACATACGTTATTTTAGTTACTTTATTTTATAATTCATTAAATTCACTTTATTTCTTTCCTTGGATACGTTATTATAGCGTTATCACACTTATCACAGTTGTCACGTTTTTTTATTTCTTCATTTTATCATACGACGTGAGTTAACGTGACCAAATTGTTTAATTTCTTTAAATAAACAGTAATTAGTTTCTACTTAGCCTACTGTTCTATTATAATCGACTTTAAAAATAAATAAAATATAAAAATAGTTAGTACCGATTGTTTCGATAAATTGTGATAAATCATGTTTGGAGGAGATCGTGAGAAAACTAATTTAAAATCACTAGGACGTCCGTAATCGTAGCTCGGCGTCCGTAATCGGTGTTCGGACATCAGACGCGGACCGACGACGCCCATCTCTAGACAACGCGCGTGCTCTCCGAATCGGCACGAACGACACGTTCCAATCTTAAAATTTGCCCGCGATTACTAAATCTTCGTGAAATTGAAATCGAATTGACACATCATTGAAGATAGAGATCTGGATAGAGTGAAGTTTTCAAAACTTCACTCACAGGGTTCCTTCCTACTCGGAGTTTAAAATTACTCAATCCTGCTAGCTACGCAGTTAGTACATAATATGTAGGTCTATTTCGTCTTTTCACTGTTCTCCTGATCTACTTAGTCTTTTATTGTATCCGCGAGTTCTAATAGAATAACTAATCGTGCCAAACGAATCGACAGAGCATATTAGAAACGAATGCTCTGATAAAACATCTAAGCCTAAATCCATGGCAGCGCTCCAGAAACCAGCTGTGCCAACACCTTTTTACTTGGTTTTTTGCAAAACCTTTTGGAATTGCTCTTTGAAGCTAAAAATCAACCTTAAGCCTCCGACTTAAGGCTGTTTCGTTGGAAAGAACACTATTGCGCACATTGCTTTCAATCCGCACTTTTTGTCGCACAACAATGAAATGCTATTTTGTACGATTTCGCATCGGTACGATTATTAAAAGTGAGTAAATTGATTGTTTAGTAAAAAAGAATTGGTTATCGTTTCCGATAAAATCGATAATTGGCATTTACGTCTTGGTGCAGTTTTATCGTTTTAATTTACCAAATGGATTTGGAATTATTGCATGGGATTCGTTTCGAGTGTAGATTTCTTGAAAATGTGTAGATCAATACAGTTCTACAGTTATAAAACGATAAAAAAGCAATTTGTTTCTATTTCGAACATAAAAAAAACTCATAACATCCAACATTGAAAAAAAAATTAGAAAATAATCTACTTTTACGGGATAATTTATACCAACCTAATTCTTAGCAGCTCGTCTCAAGTCACCTTATTTCTCCGTCAAATTCAAAGACAACAAAGAGCTGGCAAGCAACACAACACCGCGCCAAAAAATCCATTAAAAAACAAACGCGGTACAAAACGTTCGAATTTCAAAGCTTGACGAATCGAAATCGATTGCTTTCGAGTCGACATCACCAGAAGAATGGATCGCTCGGAAACTAGGGTGCACCTACAATATACGTAGTCATTGTGTTTCCTAACGCACTCAAGAAAAATCCTTTGGTATTCGTGAGAACGAGAAATTACCTCGCGAATTCATGTTCTTGCCAATTCTTACACGACCTGGGAATTTCCTGAGACCTTAGCTGTAGCCTTGCCGAAGTCATTATGATTTTTCTATGGATTCTTAAGATTCGTCATTGCTCAGTACCCACATTTGATTGAGCAATTAAAATCCGATTTTCACTTGCTTACCTAACTTTTCTGTACGCACTTTCAGTCAATGGTTTTATACGATTTTATTGAGTCAAGATAGTCGACAAAACATGGCGCCCTACTTAGTTCTATTTATAATATCCTGTTATCGTTTTGTTAATGTAAAAATAATTTTGAATCAAAATAGATTTGATGTTATCCGGCTTTTTACGAGTACATACTTCCCACTCCTTGTGAACCAAAAGTGTCAAAATATTTCCCGGCTTTTTACAGATTTATTCGCAACTCTATCCCAACTCTACCCAAATCCAAAGTGGAGGTTCCAAAGTTACACCGTAGAGCAATATTTTCAAGTCCGAAATAGCAACAGGATGTGTCCTATTTATGAGGTCGTAATATTCAAAGTTTTGGCTAAACTTTGTGCTCGTTAAACTCTTCAAGTGCTTCGTAAAACAGTTAGCTGTTTGTAAATAGTCCCTGTGAGGTATTTACAAAATATACCAGTTTGGAAACCGTTAAATAAGCTTGAGTGTTTAAAGAATAAAGTCAACTTTGAATTCATGGATGTAATGAAAAGAGTGGTCTGATCCTCTCTGAAGGATGGTCTCTTGGGATGATTTAATCATGAGTAAAAATAGTAAAGGGTATGTTTATGAAGCCCAGTTTCAAAGTAGAATATTATAGAAATTCATCTTTTCATTTATTAACCTTATCCTCTTTCTGATTAGACAATACATACATAGGTATAATTTTTATTCGTCGTAGTAACTACTTATTAACATTTTAAAAGGTAATGTAGTCACTAGAAACTGGTTAAAACGTCTAAGGCTAGAGAAGTAATAAAAGTAGGTAGACATAAAAAACATTCTCCGACAGGATTTATACCAAGCTACTTACCTTTTTTATTGTGAGTAAACCTCTTTCTGCCAATAAAGAAGGAAAGTACAGGAAACCTTCACTCACGTTCCTTTTCTAAAATGTAATATTCACAAACAGCGGGTTAGATTGTCTAAGGTTCTCAAAGTAAAACGTTGTTCATTTCGTTTCAGGATTTCACCTGAGCGGCGTGGTGCGAGCTCCCGCGGCAGTGCCACCTTGCTCGGAGCCCGAGAGACTTTACAGGGTCACTGTATCATTCGACAGGTCAGATACAGGCTAAATACTTACTTAAAATAATCCTCCTCAGCTCAGTAATACTTCTACGTGCTTCTACGCTTTTCCACAAACAAAGGAGGTTTTGTCATAATCACCTCGTTTGGCAGGTGGATTGGTGATGATCACGGATGAAATGTTAAAAATACACAAAGGGCAGCTGCTGCTGTTTCTTTGGTAGGTTCCTTAATCGACTCTTACTTCCAAGGGGTTGTGTTGGAGGAATAAATTCTTACGTTTTCGCGACCGCCACGCAGTCTTTAAAATAATTTAGGTAGCTATAGGCATGGCTTTAGGCGATGGCTAAGGTAGATGGCTAAGGTAGATGCTTAGCTTGAGCTTGGAGTTCTGGCCAATGCTGGCAGAGGCAGACCAACGCTCCGGGTTGGCGATCCTAGATTAGATCAGCCGATCAGCTCAAGGCCGATATTTGACTGGAACAGACCCATATTTTTGCTCCCGTTTCCCAGTGGGAACAAAGGCAACGTGCCTTTGGAAAACAGACTTTCCAAAAAAAAATACCAGTGTCCAAATGGAAATACATCAGTGATGGACAACGCGAATACTATACTGGTAGGTGGAGGTACTCATCCTATCCTCCCTACTATCCTATCCTACTATCCCACTTCCTACTAATCCTACTATCCTACTAATATTATAAATGTCAAAGTTTGTAAGGATGGATGTATGGATATTTGTTACTCTTTCACGCAAAAACTACTGAATTGATTGGGCTTAAATTAGGTATGGGTATAATTTGGGACCTAGAATAATATATAGGCTATTTTTTATCCCGATAAAACGCGGGCGAAGGCGCGGGCAGTAGCTTGTAATATTATAAATGTCAAAGTTTGTAAGGATGGATGTATGGATATTTGTTACTCTTTCACGCAAAAACTATTGACTGATTGGGCTGAAATTTGGTATGAGTATAGTTTGGGACCTGGAATAACATATAGGCTATTATTTACAGGTTACTTGTAATAAAGATAAGTAGGTATCTATTGAGATAAAATAAATAATCAAAGCAACACAAAACAAAGAAATTAATTCCTATATCTGCTGTTTACAGCACATATAATGAATTATCAAGAGGAATTATAGAGCATCGAAAGAAATAAAATAAAACAGAAAAATTATAAAATTAATTGCCGTAAAAGGGCATTGTCAAAATTAAGATTCTAATTAAAAATATTAACTTAATATGGCGTGTTTTTAAAAACAATAAACTGACTTAAATTTCCCTTTTACACTTATTTTAAGTTTTGCTGGTTTAAATACTAATCCCCTGTGGATCATTTTCTATACAACAGTGAAATAATTTTTAAAATCGGTCCATAATTGGCGGAGATATCGCGTAATATACATACAAAAATAAACAGACGAATTGAGAACCTCCTTCTTTTGAAGTCAGCTAAAAATATCACAGAAAGTATAGTTATTATAAAGTGATCTGAAGTAAGAAGGGACAGAGACCTGTAGACTGATTCAGGCTCCAGATGCAATAATCCACTCCTAGTAGGTAGTAGTCTAATGATGTTATACCTACCTAATACCTACTTTATCTCTATTGGTACATCAGTTTGTAAGACACAGACACTAGGCAATACAAAATAAATTATTATTTTGGAGAATTCTCTGAAATAGCATCTAAACACGAAAATCTGCTAAAAATCATAAAATAATAATCCCAAACATCGCTAGCTAACAATAAAATGCCTATAACAGATCATAATAATATGTACATCCCCTGGGTTTTCGTAAAGCTATTGTTAAGAACGATACACCTTTTGTTTGCAAATATAAAGTTTGTCACCTTTAGCCAAAAAAAGAATGGTATTGTCTTCTATTTTACGACCGCAATAACCTGGGCTTGGATTTCTTTGGTCCAATGGTCCAATAGAAGTAATTTCACAGTTGGATAGGCAGGAGCTATTCTCGATTTGTACAGGCCACAAGTAATTGAAGGTTGTACGATTTTGTGCGTAACGCATTCTTAGGGAAAGCGTTTGGTACACATAGTTAGCTTCCTTTATGGTACACATTAGTTGGCTTCGTTTATAGCACACTGGGTTCAAAGATCATATCAATTTTGGCTGGTTTTCTACTAACTGAGGTAGGTACTATATATTTCTGTGATTTTTAAAGGTCTACTTACCTATCCATCTGTTTTATTTTTATTTCTCACTAATTGCTGCCGGCACCTTCGCCCGCGTTTTTCCGGTATAAACAGGAACCTACATATATGTTATTTCAACTCCCAAACTATATCCATAACAAACAGCCCAATCAGTTCAGTTCAGTAGTTTTTGCGTGAAAGAGGAACAAACATTCATACATCCATTCTCACAAACTTTGACATTATTATATTAGTATGAAGTAGGTAAATATACCTTCGTTTGACCACAATAATACCACATGGACGTAACGGCCACGAATGTTGACGATTTATCAAGAATGTCTCATCACCAATTTGAGGCCATTACATTGCCCATTTACACGCCGCCATTATACACGAAGGATGGTTTTTGTAGTGTCAGTTTTTTGGCACTTACGTAGATGACTTTGTAAGACCTATACGAAGAAGATCGTGGTCAACGAATGTCTAGAAGATATTATTGACATCACTCTTGTCTTAAGACCCTGCTTACATGAATAACGTGGACAGATTTTCATAACTACTATAAAAGCCTTTTTTAGCTTTTTATTTACCGCGTTTACGTGGTTTAGTTAGACGTGGTTTATCTAGGTTTCCTTTCCCAGCCCACTTTTGTAAGCAATAAATAATAATAACAAATCATAAGATCGACCCAACAAGTTATATTCGAAATCAGCTCTACGTAGGTACAATTTTGGTCGATGTCGAAATCGATTGTCCATTCTCGGTCGCTTTACTTACCCATACATAGATAATTTAGGCATTTTACTAAGTACCTAGTGTACCTACCAGAAAATGTTAACGTAACATTTGAAGCTGACCTTTATTTATCTTCCTCAGATGCAAAATCACTGGAGTGACGTGCAGCTGCGAAGCTCGCGACATCTTCTGGTGCCAGCATGTGGTCGCGTTGGCGCTCTACCGCATCCGGAACGCGGACACCGTCAGACTGCGAGTGCCTATATCAGGTGAGAAGCTATAGCCCCTCTCACGGCTTGCAAGTGAGACAGTAAAAAACTGACAGAACCACGAAAAGAAAATGTAATCCTTCGAGCATAACATTTTGCTATTTTGCACTACCATGAGCTTAAAATCATACACCGTGGTCTAATATTCCTTAGAAACACGAGTTCAAATCCCATCCAAACACTGCATCTAACTAACAACCTGCCTTAATTGCGCAGAGTGGATGAAAAGAAAACCAAAGACACTTGCCACGAACCAAGCACGGTGACATTTGCTTAAAGATAAGACTAAAATATCTTTATTTTGTAATCCGAATTTAGGTACTACGATAACTTATACACTAGGCTTGATTTAGAGAAAAAACATGTACCTACGTCCTTTCACAGAATAGGCTCTGTCTCAGCTTAAGTTGGATTGGATGACTAGCAAGCTAGCATCCAACGCTGGTCTTCCGCCAGAGCCACTTATTGGCGTTACGGACTAGGTTACGAGTATATATGACTGACTGGACTAAGTATTAATAAAGGCTCATTATCTGATCTCTCAATCCATTCCAGAAACCCTGCTCCAAATGGACAGACAACAACTGCAGAAGTTCGTCCAGTACCTCATAGCAGAGCACCACACAGAGGTGCTTCCAACCGCGCAGAGGTTAGCCGACGAGGTGCTGCAAGCTAGGTCTGCAATCAACAGGATCTGCGGGGCTCCAGACCCGACTGCGGGGCCGCCGCCTGATGCGCACCATGCGTGGCACTTAGATGAGCAGCAGGTGGGTGTGATGGAAATAGTTAGGGCCATACTGCCTCAGCTGAAGTTGATGTAAGTAGACGATAAAATCAGGCAGCGCCGAACCAAACGTTTCCCCTCTACTTTCATTATAAGTACCGGTAAAGAGTGTACTAACTTCCCGCGTCTGTTTTTCCGGTAGAACTCAATCGTGGAGTCTTCAAATCCCGAGTGAATAAGTTCCTTTTGGGAAAGCGTGCTCCATCTTAGGTCACATCTTCACTTTGTCAAGTGTGATGGTGGTCAAACGCTTTACCATTGCCAATACAAAAAAATCTGTTTCCTTTTTTGCCAACTAGCATCTAACAGTTCGGGTATGAAATGTATCATCTAGCTTGCAATTCGGGTTAAGTTAGCTAAGCAATCATCGCCGAAGAATTTTTTTGTATCTGACCGTTGTTCCGGAGATTGTTTAATCTCAGGGGTACAAGGTAAACCTTCGTGTGTTTACACGAAGTTTTACCTCGTACCCCTCGATCATAAATGACAAGATGCTGGGAGTGGCGAATATCGATGTTCATATCTTTACTAAATGTTGCTTTTGTTATCCGTAAAGTATTACATCAGGTTCTAGTATAGCTATTAGCTATAGTTTAGCATACCTAAGTATTATCAGGGTCTACTGTTTTTTCCTTTTGTGTCTTTTGTCTTTTGTGTCACTCTTTGCATACGAAAGCCTGTTGGAACACTTCTGTTGACTGTTATCTCTTCCTAGAATGCAGTTGTTAACTCACAATGTTAATTGTTTCAGGTCTGCGAACAAGTGCGAGCGTATTTATTACAGGGAACTTATTACAATGCAAACAAGCAGCTTAACTCCTTATTTTCTAAGGTAAGACATCAACCAAATTATCAAACCATCTCCTTCAGCCCATTCTAGTCCACTGCAGTGCTCACCTATTAAGGTGCTATGTAAAAAAATCAAAGATTTCGAATTTTTGCCTGCCCCTAGACTGATGTGAAAGGGACAACGCTAATTTTTAAGGGCTGTAGAAAGGGACCAAGGTACTAGGTAATAGCGACGTAACCGACATAATAATAAAAAATATTTTATTCTAAATCTACAAAATATTTTAAAATCGTAATCGATAATTTGTTTAAAAAATATAATTGCCCACCTCAATAACCATAATCGAACTGTTATAAGTAGCTAAACTTTAAAATAAATCGTAAAAAAGGTATAAAACGTTATCTTCGATAAATAATTCTATCTAGAAAAAATCACCATCATCTGGTCTATAATTAAATTAATAAAAACCTGCAAATTTTAAATTCTAGTTTTGGGTAAACTGTACTGTTTTGGAGAAATATCTCCTCAAAAATTACCAAAACATTTTAAATTTTTTAAATATCACGTTAAGCGCCTTAACGGCTCTTATCATTAGGGGATAATGATATAATCCCTACGCTAGGCCTGCGGATTGGGGGATTGTACTTCAGTGGGAGATCTGTTCTGCAAGGAGCGCTGGAGCCCACCCCGTGATGGGTATCCCTTATTCGCCTCTTACGACACCCGCGGGAAGACAATCCCTCCACCTTCCCATGGTCTTGCCAACCTTGCAGTTATACGGACCCAAACTGAGAACAGAGTCACTCGGGTGACTCAACAAGACTAGAAATCCTACGCACATGGTCCCGAACACTCTCCCCCTTCTGGGGCATGCCGCATCATATCACAGACTTCATTGCCGGGCTGCTCCACCCCAGCTCGGTGCTGCTCTGTACTGAGAAGAGTTGAAATGTCCAAATTATAAGGTCATCATCATCATCATCATCAGGCCATACACGTCCACTGCTGGACATAGGCCTCCCCCGTACGACGCCACGAATAGCGGTCCTGAGCCGCTTCCATCCATCGACTCCCTGCGACCGCTACGATGTCGTCGGTCCATCGAGTGGATGGTCTCCCATGTAGGGGGGATTTGCCATAATCACCACGCTTGGCAGGCGGATTGGTGATCGCAGTGTTGGTGTTTAAAAATACTCAGAAGGAAGCTGCTGCCCTTCCTCTGGTAGGTTCCTTTAGTCGGCTCTTACGACATCCACGGGTTGAATTGGAGGGGTCGATACTCGTACGCCGCGGCCCCACGGCCAATTATAAGGTACCACATGGCAATTATCATAAACGACAAGATAATGTAATGGTCCGTCCACCAAGTGGTCAGCCACCTGTTGGCTGACCACTTGGACGGAGTCATCGTAAACGTCCTTTGTGATGACCGATTTGAGACTATACAAACTTAGGCTCACCATGGCTAAGTCTACTTGGCTTAAGCTACTAAAAAACCAAAGACTCGACTTTGACTTTTTGTTAGCATCGTAATGAAGACTAAACTCTCTTTCAGGTAAGAGAAATGCTCCGAGCGCAAGACTCGAATGGTCCTCGAATGCTTATGCTGATGACGGAGCAGTTCCTCTCAGACCCTCGCCTCCTCCTATGGAGGAACCAAAACACTCCAATGACAGAGAAATGCCGTCAGTTATGGGAGCAGTTAGGCGCACTTTGGGTCAGCATAGTGCTGGACCCGGGAAGCAACAAGCAGTACAGGATGCAGTGGAGGCAGTTGTTGGACAAGTGGTCAGCAGTCGAAGTGTGTCCTACTGAGGACCCGGATTATAGGAGTTTTCCATTGGTAAGTGTTTCTACTTGGAGAATGGCTCTGGATATATTCTGTAATTAACGACGAAAATAATTGAATATAATATCATATCGAACCTGTTACAATTGTGATCAAATGGTACATAAGTTTACATAACATTAAAAGTGAGAATAAGCGGATAAAATTCAAGAAACTAAGGTTATTGAAGTAGCAGAGAAGATTTCCTTATCATCAGATATGCAAACACGGACTACGATAAAAATCGATAAGCACAGATTTTGTCTCTGGTGTAGACAAAATTCAGTAAAAACGGGTCTATTCTTGCCGAATTATCTCGACTCCAGAACCAAAATCTGTGCCAAAATCCTTTAGGCAGATTTATTTTGTTAGTTGCAAATATGAAACTTGGAGTCATTCCCAAAGTCTCGCGTGAGACCTGCTCAGTCGCAACGTGGTGTTCATGAAGGAATCAGAATATGCCATGCCAATAAAAAATATGTTATATCTTTTGTTTCAGTATGCGAGGGAAAGAGAACGGAACGAGAGGGATCGAGACAGGGACCACAGAGACAGGGACAGAGAGAGATACAGGGATAGGGAGGAGAGGGACAGAGAAAGGCTGAGAGAAAGAGAGGAGAGAGATAGGTGAGACACTATTCCATACCAAAAGCTCTGCTTACTTTGGGGGTAGGTGATGCTGTATGAAATATCATACAGCCATCACGCAGCAATGCAGCTAGCGTCTTGGGGACGCTTCCGACTGGTATTGATATAGAACAGTTGAGCTATCTGTAGATTGTTTGCAACAGTCTGCAGTTCACTCAATTGTTTAAATTGTAAATGCTAGTTTAATTTGTTTATATTATTTGATTGTTATTTTCTTTGTCATGAAATATCCGTCATTTTTCTTCCTCAGCACACGATAGTAATTATGTCCACTGCTTAACGTGCCTGCTCGAAACAGTGTTAGTTAATAGTAATTAGAACTATAACAAACTACACATAGATTGTATCTTAGCTAAAAAATTCTTGACTAAATTCAAAATGTAATTTAATTTTGGACGAGGCCTTCTACTCCCGGCGGCAGTGGGTAGATACGGTCTGATGATGATATAATTCCTACTAAAACTTAGTAGGCAATTTGATGGAAATATATATTATATATATACATATATATATATCTTATTTATTGTTTCAGAGAAAGACATAGAGATAGAGAAAGACAAAGGAGAGGAGACGTGCATTCCCATTCCGAAAGTTCAGACGAAGAATCTAGACCTAATAAGTAAGCAAAAATAAGAAAATAATATTGAATATAATCGAACTTATCAATATGAGATAAAGTTAATAACGGGATATTTATATATATGATTTGAGTTTTGAATTCTCCAATATTTCGGCACAGTTACATGCGCCATGAACATGGAACAACTGAAGTCAACCGAAACCGTTGGTAGTGGTAACATTCGTAGCAAAAGACAAAGAAAGAGGGTAGATCGATAAGTCTGCCAATAACTCGCAGTGACTTCAGTTGTTCCGTGATCATGGCGCATGAAACTGTTGCAGAAATGTTGGAGAACTCAAAACTCAAATCATGGTAAATATCCCGTTATTAACTTTAGTGTTGTAAATAACCATGATAGTTTCAAAAGTTTTAATGTGAGATTGATATTAAAATAATGTATTACAGTTACGAACGTGAGTACAGAAGAGCTAGCAAGAGATTAAGACTACACAACAGGAGTTCTGCCCCTCCTCTAACGCCACGGACTGTTTTTCATAAGTAAGTCTAACTGGTTCTCTAAACCACATCACATACCTTTACCTAAGACTAGAAAGATAAACAAATAAGGTTTTTTATAGGTCCAGAAAATGGCCAAGATCTAACTCAAAATAATCCATATCATTTAGAAATCCATGGAGCAGTTAGTTCAGTACCTAATGAGGGTAAAATGAAAATCTAAATGCAATCAATGTAATTCTATATTTTTTTACAAACAATACTAAACTCTCTCTTTTTTACAAACAATACTAAACTCTCTCTTTTTTACAAACAATACTAAACTCTCTCTTTTTTACAAACAATACTAAACTCTCTCTTTTTTACAAACAATACTAAACTCTCTCTTTTTTACAAACAATACTAAACTCTCTCTTTTTTACAAACAATACTAAACACTCGCTGTTATTAACGGCATATTTACCATGATTTAAGTTTTGAATTATTAACCTTAGTGTTGTAAATAACCATGATAGTTTCAAAAGCTTTTACAAACAACTTAAAACCGACCTCGAATTCCTATTTTACACAATTTTTAAGTGTCAAATATTAATCATGCAACCAAAAGAATCTTCAAAATCGCTCTACAATTGAATTAGAAATCAGTCGAACATACAACCTCCTCCTTTTTTCGTCAGTTAGTTAAAAATTGACATCCACAGTTCCAACCATAAATGTTTCTAACATCAACTTTTTTTCCAGGGCGTTAGACGCAGTGGACATATCGTGGGAGAACGAGCACTTAAAGTACATCCTAAGCGCAGACGAGTACTGCGATTCAGAGAAACCGGAGAAGGCTGGTGGATCTACCACCACGCTGCAACCTTACCCGAAGTACAATGAGTTGGGACAGCCTTTGTGGCATGGTGAGTACAACGAATAGATAGTGAGTACAACGATTAGATGGTGAGTACAACGAATATATGGTTGGAGAGTACAACGAATAGATGGTTGGAGAGTACAACGAATATATGGTTGGTGAGTACAACGAATAGATAGTGAGTACAACGATTAGAATTAAACGATCCAATTTTAATGAAAATAAATAAAATAATATTAAATATTTATTACAACTTATGCAATAAAATATAAATTGGATTCTTAGCTATTCTATTTAATGAAGTAGAAAACTAGATCGTCCCCTCGCAACTTGAGTTGAAGACATTAAGTATAAAATTCGCAGGGGATACTTGGATGTAATCACAAGGTATAGGAAACTGGTAGAAGTGAAACTTACTAGACCTATACAGTGGGAGATCCTAATAATTATTATAAAGTCCATTGACAAAAATGGCTGAATATGCCAATCGTAAACTGGCGCAGCCAAATCATATAATCCTACTTACGAATTATTACGATGAACAAATGAGATAGATCAGATAGTTTGCGTCTGTACCTACTGGCTGAAGAGGCTTCCTCAGCCAGCAATTTTTAAGGCTTAACGTTCAACTAATAACTTTCATATTTGTTACAGAACATTTACCAGTGGTCGGGGCGCGGATAGAAGCGTTACGGGCACACGGTAGAGCGCCGGCTGCGTTACGGTTAGCAGTCAGCGCTGCGAGGGCGATGAGGCATCGACAGGTTCGTACGCTATGAAAAGAGTTTATCAGTGGTCAGAGCGCGCATAGAAGCGTTACAGAAGCTTATATGATGATGAAACATAAACATAGCATTAAAGACATTTTCTCATCTCTTACTCGTTCCTCAGGAAGTAGCCCAACGTCGATGGCAAGAAGTGGGCACAGGCGAGGCCTCAGCCTCCTCAAGTAACAGCTGTTCCGGCACCGACGCGTGCGCGGGCAGCTGTGAACGAGTCAAGCTGTCATTGGTCGTCGCTCACATGGACGCCGGGAGCTGTATGAGTGGGGGCGCCACTTGCGCGCTTAGTCATACGCAACGGTGTATTGGGCGAGGTAAGTTGCAGCTTCCTAAATTAGCACCAACAAATTCGGTACCAATTCAGATTTCAATGTTGGTGTTTAAATAATAATAATTATATACTTTTGTAAACTATGCCATTTGTTAACATAGTTGGTAAAAATTATTATCAGGTAACTAGCTGCTGCCCGCGCCTTCGCCCGCGATTTATCGGGATAAAAATAGCCTATACAGGTCCCAACCTATACCTACCCATACCAAATAGCCCAATCACTTCAGTATTTTTTGCGTGAAAAAGGAACAAACGTCCTTATATCCATACTCACAAACTTTTCTATTTATAATATTAGTAGGATTTCCGCGTGTCTTGTGTTTTATTTCCCTACATTTTGATCCACACCAACTGGATCTGTGATATTTTTTCACACACACGATGCACGTGTGTTCTAACACTGCTTGTAGAAGCGGTGCGCCCTGTGATTCGCATCGCAGAGCCTGGGCAGTGATACCATTTCGGTCTCAGGGCTTTAATGTCTGGGGAGTGGGATTCATATTTTCTATCAATTCGTATGATTCTTTTGATATTTATAATTTCTCTGAGGATATGTACGGACCGGCTTTACGGCACAGATTAAGTAAGTAATGTTACGGGGCGTAATGTAACGTGTTACATAGCGCATTCGTGCAAATAGTACGGGGAAAATGACGCTCGCAACGAGCAACAACACGGATTTTAGAATCAGAATCAATAACTTTATTTCTTTAGGCTTACAAAATAAGCACTCAGACAAGTCAAATTGTATACTATAAACATAGTTATTATTATCAAATAAGAAATAATGTGTTATTGATATTCTTTTCATTTAAATTTTTTGTCCACAAGTCGAAGAAAGATTTAGCTTACGGCGTAACGTATCATGATCGCTACGAATTGTACATAGAGCCCCGTAACATCGGTTAGTACTACCCGGATTAAGTACGTGGAAATATTACATTCCACTGACTACTTGACTTTTACTGACCTTTCTTACTCCTATTTTGAATTTATGTCAACAGATAGCAGATGTTGGACGGGCTGGACGTTAGAAGCGATCTGGTGCGTGTACGAATGCCTCGCCGACGCGTGCCTCGCGCCAGATGACCAGCGTGCCTCGCCGAGACTGCATACGGCTTACCTTGACGAGGAGCCGAATACCGGACTACCTCCTAGGTAAATTTCTATAATTACTATATAGGACAAGCTTTCTACGCCTTGTGAAGGACCTCCAAACTTCTTGCGTGTATTTTCCCGGTATACAAAACTGATTTAACACTTAGACTGCTACCGTTTTTCCGGTAGAGTACAATCTCGGAGTCTTCAAATCCCGAGTGAATAAGTTCTTTCTAGGATAGCGTGCTCCATCTTACTCCACATCTTCATATTTTTAAGAAAGATGGTTGCCAAACGCTTCACTAATTTAAATAAATAAACTTGTGGCGGTCTTTGAGGGAGTTCTATGTCCAATGATGTACAGTGCGCGTCAGAATTAAGTTTCCCCCTTGCCTACAAAAACGTTGAGCTAGGGGGGGTTACTTATTTGAGACGCCCACTGTACCTAGTTGTCTTTGGCCGAGATGATTATTATGTAACTTCATAAAAAATTTACAAAAGTTAGTTATAGTTTTATATTCTCCTAAGATTACTCCAAAACATGTTTTAATTACTACTGCGACTATTATTAAATTCATCCAAGGCTTTTAATTTTGTAAGCCAATATTATTATTTGGTTTTTTTAAACAAGCCATAATCTAATAAGTGTGTTATATAGTGTTTAAAATAATGATATGAGACTGAGACAACTTGATACGCTGTCAAATTAAAAAATTGTACCGTGGTGAACTTGGAGTAAGAAAGGATTGATAAGGCGTACGACAGGGCTCGGTATGAGGACCTTTCCTGTATTTAGTAAACTTGTACGATATTCTTTTTCAAAAACGAATAAAACAATATTCTTCAGGTACCAACACGTGCCAGTAGCTGGCAGTAAAAACCCTGACGAGACGTATTTAGCGCTGGCGCTGGAAGCGGCTCTGTTAGGTTTGGGTGTTCAGAGAATGTTACCGAGTGGACTTTACGCACAGGAGAGATATTGTAAACAGGTAAGTGAAATGAAATGCCTTAACCTTAAGTATTTATACGCCTATTATAATTTTATCAAATCATTACTTTATCAAAATATATGAAGATAAGCGATAATTATAGCCAAAATTTCAATAGGGCATGCATGGCTTTAAATAAAACCCAATGAAAAAGTCATTTCCAATTCAACAGAATCTGATGAACTGTAAAATTAATGAAATGAACAAATTGATTTGGAGCGCAACTTAAAGAAGAATTCGATTGAAAACAAATTAATTCTCATCGTAGGACTCTTCATTTGTCCTCTTTGTCATTGTTACGGACAAGTGTGCATTATGATAATATTTCAAAAAATGAATTTAAAAAAACATTATAGACGCTGCACTTTGCTTTCATCCTTAATATCAACTATACTAACTCAAAACAATATTTCTCAGGAAGAACGTCTAATCAGCCAACTCCAACGAGTAGAAGGTGAATCCGCGAGCGTGGTCTGCGCTCGAGTGGCTCGCGCGCTGCTCGCGGGCGGACCGGCGTCGTGCCTCGGCGCACAAGTCCATCCGAGAGCCGCGCCCGCGCATACGTTCGCGAGGTTCCTGTTTCTCACATTACTGCCTACTGATCCTGAGCTAGCGTATCGGGTTGGGCTTAGGGCTATGCGGTGAGTCTTATTTTATGTAGTCTTTGAGGGTGTCTAGACAACATTAGCTTAGTTACCTACTTCAAGACCTTCATCGAGCCTCGTCGTGCACGTCCAGCGTGATCTGTGTTGGTACTTCCACGTAGACAAACTATTTAGTCCAACTGGTTTGACTACGAGGAATTATACTGTCCGCTAATATGGACACTCTAAAGCCAAAGGGTTTTTGCATTAAAATTAATTATAATTTTACCAAACTATAAACCTTGAACCTACATTATATTATGAAACTCAAAACTCAGTGCTTTATGCCTTTAGACCCTACAGGACTCTTTGACATGTCCAAAATTAAAATTACATAAGTAAAACTGGGAATAAAGTGATAACTTTAATTTTTGATCACTTCAATCTTAGGTAAAGTAAAGAAGCAAGCAAGAAACCTTTACCTTGTCAGGTTGTTAGTTTTCGAGTTGGAGCAAAACTCGTCCCAAGTTTTTTTATCCTCTAGATAATCTGATATTTTGTAGTAAGCCTTTTTACAAAGGATATTTTTGATTGTTTGAATTTATTTATTGTTAATTTTTGCAACTCTCTTGGTGTTTTGTTGTAGAAGGGGACATACATTGCCCTTTAAAAGATATATTAATCTTGTGTACCCTAGTTTTGGGCACAGCGATTTTATTCTTATTTCTAGTTTACATTATGTATGTCGCAATTTTTTGGAAGGCGTTGCGTTGTTAACACAACGCACGTACCAGGCAATGATGGCATGACGAACTGGATGCCTACGATAGAACTCGAGTTAAACTGGCTGAATCATGGCGAATAGAGTGTTCAGGAGCAGGCCTTTTTAACAGTGAACGTATTGAACTAATTGTAATATCTTGTCAACAGATTACCAATGGTAGAAGAGGCATATGCCCTAGACGCGGGCGGCGGTGGCGCGGGTGCGGCGGGTGGTGGCGCCGGCGCCTGGCACACGCTCCAGCATGCCGAGCAGCAGCAAGCCGCGCTCGCTAGTGCTTTGTTAGGTAACCTACCTTGTTGTGCTATATTACTGATGGTAGAGACGTAGGCAGTAGGCACTAGACGCGGGCGGGGTTGCCGCGGGCATGGCAAGTGGCTTAGTACCATTAACGCATTTTATCCACTGCCCAGACTCGTGTTCATATATCAATTGGGGATCAAACAAATCTTCCTTACACACAACAATGCCATATACATAAATGTAATTGTATTCAGACTACAGGCACGAACTAATGATCAAACGAACTTAAACAAGTGTCGATCACAATTATGTGAACGGCTCCACACGCCAGCTTTACAAACTGATTTTTTAGAGCTAGAACACGGAATGACAAAATTCGAACAGGCGCGCTGCAGATAGGCGCTGTTGAGTGAAGGTAGCGCAACAACGTCAGAGTAGTACTACTCTGACGTTGTTGCGTTGTTAAGTCGTTTTAAAAAAAATAGATGTTTTTTAATCTTCCTTGTGTAAGGCTGGTTATCCATCGGTCGGTCTATCCACTCGATGGACCGACGACATCGTAGGGGTCGCAGGGAGTCGATGGATGGAGGCGGCTCAGGACCGCTATTTGTGGCGTCGTACGGGGGAGGCCTACGTCCAGCAGTGGACGTGTATGGGCTGATGATGATGATGATGATGATGAAGGCTGGTTAGTGTGTGGGAGCATTCTACAATACGTAAAAAATTAATCTCTAAGAATGAAGCCGTAAAAAAATATAGTTAAAAACTAAAACCCGACTACATAAAAGTCTTAAACAAGCGTTCACCTATAGTCCATAGCATTTTCTTTTGATACTTAGGTAGTCGGAGGCCTTTGTTACTAATTGTACCCTAGGTATATGGGGTGGGTGCCTCCGACTACCTAAGTATCAAAAGATAATGTTTATACAATAGGTGAACGCTTGTTTAAGACTTTTATGTAGTCGGGTTTTAGTTTTTAATATGTATTTTTTTTTACTCCTTTTTGCTAATAGTTTGAGAATCGTTAACCTCACTAAAAGTTTGAGAAACGGTTTCGAAAAGTACAAACAAAGACCTTTGCAACGATACCACACACGAGCATATTTACTAACATTGAAATTTTCGACCCTTTCTTCGACCCCCGCTATCTCGTTAGACCCCCATTTTTATCTGACGTCACATAGCCTATAACCATCGGGCTATTAAGACGAATCATATGACACCTCATTTGTTGAAATCGGACCAGTAGTTTCAGCGCTACATGGGAACATAAAAATCGGCTACATACATACATACATAGGGTGTCAAAATCATAACCCTCTCGTAGTCGGGTAAAAAATAATGGGAGAACTTCTTATACTGCTACTCGTATCTTATGTTACTTACTAAATCACTCGTCCTTACTCTCCAGGTGCAGCCCGAGGGAACCCGGGCAGGTTAAGAGCCGCGCTAGGAGCGGCGCAAAGGCACGTGCGGTCAGCAGCCCAGCTATTCCGATTGGCGCAGGACGCGTTACGTCACGCAGCGCCGCCTGACGCGCCGCATCATCATAGGGACTTGCTGGCTGCTGCTTTTGAACTGGGGCTTCAGGTAACGACTGAGATTATATAAATTGACTGACATTCTAAGATTAATAATTAATTTTATATAATTACCTTTTTCTTAAATTTACATTCATTCTTATATTTCGCTCAGTTTTTTGACGAATTCATTGGTGAATTATGTTGAACTAATTTAAAACCTAAGACCTTTATAGAACAATTTTGATTTTTAGTAAATGATTATGATTTTTATAATTATGACGATATTAACTATCGTGGTTTAAAAGTTTTATAAGGGACTACGTACGTCCCACGATGTTGCACGTTTTTTAAATAAAAAGTAGCGTATATAAAAAGTAGCTTACAGTTATTCCAGCGCCAGAACCTCATGCTTTTTTATTGCAGGTGCTAAGAATGACGTTATCATCGGTAAACTGGAGGAGAAGAGAGATGGTGCGATGGCTGGTGACTTGTGCAACAGAGTTGGGGCTGGACGCGTTGCTTTCCATCATGCAGAACTGGTAAGTTCCGCATGTACCTATAGTAATTTATCAACAAAAGAGGTATTCTACCTGTATCCGTTCCATTGGTTCGCTATGAGAAAATTAGGATTGAAAAGAGACTCAGTTGTTAGACTTACTTGTTTAGTTTGGGATAATAGGTAGGTTTAAAGTTGGCCAATTCATATATTTGTGACCCTATTGTTGCCATAAAGATTTCTTTTCTCACAACAACTTACCACTGGCTACGCCATTCATTGTGTGTTAAAGTTTCTCGTTAAATCGAATGTTATCAATCAAACTTTTTTATTAAACTTTCCGTCAATCAAATGTTACACTTTATCATATACATATATCGTATAATTATCTCATTGTCAATTTTGTAGGTATTTAATTCAAAAAGTTACGTTACAGACATTTGTTATGTAGGTAGGTAGTATTCTAAGGCACGTATAATGAAAGCTTGCTCACAAAGATGTATTATAGTTACTAAACTTACTCAGCGTAGATCGCAACAGATCTATAGTTGAGTAAAGCTTTTCTATGGTATAATATACTTCACTCAAGCTCAATCTATAACTAAGCAAGGGACATAGAGATGTTGAGCCTGTATAACTGTTTTATATTCAGGTATGAACTCTTCACGCCAACGGAAGCGACCGGGCCAGTCGCAGCAGCGGCGATGTCGCACGCGACCGCGTTACGACTCGGTCTGTCCTTCGAGCAGCAGGAGAAACTTAGCGCGTGTGCTCGGACGTTAGCTCTGCAGTGTGCTGCTAAGGTATGGAGACTATTATGGCATGTATAGTAATCGCTGACTAATAAGCCTCGTTACTAAGTTTAGATTCGCTCAGCGAGCTATAGAGAGAGCTATCCGTGGAGTTCTCCACTTACGTGACGGTATCCGGGATACAGAAATCCGTAGAAGAACCAAGTACCCCACAGAATTAGTAAGCTTAAGTAGTGCCAGTTGACAAGTTGTATAGCTAGCAGAATTAATAACTGCTGGGGAGTTGAGAGACCATACATTCGATGGATTAACGACATTGCAGCGGTTGCAAGGGGTCTATGGATGGAGACGGCTCAGGACCGCAATTAGTGGCGTCGTAAGGGGAAGGCCTATGGCCAGCAATGGACGTTTCTGGGCTGATATGAAATATAGTTATCTACTGGTATAAAGAACTACTTAGTTGCAGCGTCGGCGATGCCTGAAGTGCCGACTGACTGAAGTATAATTATCATACCTATGTAATGTATGATTCACTGACTAACTTGAAGAGTTCCACACTACACCACACATAAAGATATTAAACACTCACACATTCACTGGGTGAGTGTATAATATGTGTGTCATTGAGTACAATTACACCACAGTGAATGTGTGTAAGTCCTCATATTCAACTAGTCTGAAATATCCAAATAAGATAGATACTTTGTCCCTAGGATCCCCCCGGCTGCGCTCTAAGCGCCCTATCCGTCTGCGAGGGTTCCGCGGGTGCCTTCGAGGCAGCCTGTGCCGCTGTCGGGGGCGCCGCCGCCAGAGGAGCTCTAGCCTCCAGCCAACTGTTCGCTGTCGCACGATACATGGAGCAGAGAGGTCAGCCGGCTAGAGCGATGAGACTCGCTACCTTGGCCATGAGGAATCTGCATTTACATTATAATCAGGTAAGGACGCACAAACAACTGTCATAGACGAAGAACCAAAAAATGTCTAAGGCTCAATTGTAAGGCAGCTGGCGGAAATTTATGAAATATTAGCTGCTCCCCGCGGCTTTGTCCGCTTATCCAGTTTTGAGCGAATCGAACCATGGAATAAAATCTTTGATACTAACTTTACGACCCTTTTTAACACACTTAAAGGGTGATTTTCG
Organism: Eupithecia insigniata; assembly: GCA_947859395.1. Classification (NCBI taxonomy): domain Eukaryota; kingdom Metazoa; phylum Arthropoda; class Insecta; order Lepidoptera; family Geometridae; genus Eupithecia; species Eupithecia insigniata. The sequence goes on along the minus strand of OX402009.1, from coordinate 3,270,926 downwards.
AAAAAAGAAAAAATACGTGATTAAATATTTACTATGTAGTTTATTTATAACGAGTTTTGAGTGAATTGAACCAAAGAATAATAATAATTTTCCATACAAACTTTACCACCATTTTTAACCCCTTCTGTGGTTATTTTATCAAAATTAGATTAGCCTATGTGTTATTCTCTGGAACTTAAACTATCTACATACGAAATTTCATCTAGGTACATACATATATAAGTTAAGTCGTTACAGAGATACGTGGTAACAAACATTTAACAAACTTTCACATTAATTATAACTATAGTGGGATAAACCAATGGGATTGCATAAAATCTTCGCTTCGCTGCCTCGCTCCACGTCAATGGACAGGCAGCGCACGGCTCGAATCACCCGCTTGGCGTAGCTTTATTAAATATTATCCTAAGAGCAAAATAAAGAGAGTCTAAAGCTCTGTATTTTGTACGTTTCCAGGACAGTCACCCCGCGATAGCAGACATCCATTGGGCGGTGGCACTAGCACACTCGCTTGGAAGGGCAGAACTGCAAGCCATGCTACCCCTACTTGTGAAGAACGTGCAATGCGCGCCTGTTCTGGTGAGTTTATCTAATTCTAAGTGGGGAACTGAGATCTGCACTGACATCTTGCGTGCGAGTGGTTTGTGCATTATCCCCCTGCCTAAACAGGCCCTAACCAGCCCAAGTCCTTATAGTACTGGATAGTACCTGTTATGTTTATATTTAGTATCACTTTTCTTTCTAACACTGACTGAAAATAAAAGATCCTTGAGCGCCAACAACTCGGCCTTGAGATGGCTTTAGGACAATCTACACAGCATCATCTAGCCCCAAGCCAAGCAGAGTTTGCGTTACTATGGGCACTGCAGAACTGATATATTTAATACAATACATTACGTAGATATTGTTGTATTTTTGTTAAACATAGAAAACACCCAGAACACCCGAAATAAATATATGCTCGTACAAATCACACCAGCTCTTACTTTGTGGGGCTAGATGATGGTGTGGAAAATTTCCATCATAAATTATTTATTTATATTCACCCTACATTGTAGCGAGCTTGGACTTGCCTAAGCCTTATACAGGCTGACATAACAAACTGTTTTACGATGATGCGGCCAAAATTTACTCACTCCATAAAGATTTACCCAGTTGATAAGTGTACTAATGAGTTGCTTTCTCCACAGTCCGACGTCCTCCGCCGTTGCTGCGTCGCCGCGGCGGGGTGCTCGCGCAGCCGGCCCCCGCCGCCGCGGCCCCCGACGCCCCTGCGGCCGCTGCTGGAGGCCGCGCTTCGAGCGTACGCCTCCACGACACATGCCCGACTGGCGCACATCTCGCCACGACATTATGCGGACTTCGTTGACTTTCTAGGTAAGAATACTTTGATATGTCACCATAAAGACATAGCATATAATGTACATACATTCTGTACCGCTAGCGCACAGTACAAAGGTAATCATTCGAATATGGACTTAAACTCGGAACATTTAAATGAATTTTAAATTGACGGTATCAGATGACAGACAACTCGCGGACCACTCGTTTAAAGCTTGTTGAAAGCCATTTTTCACTGTAAAATGTATCTACTTATAGACGGGTTTAATCCCTTATTTGAATGCACTTTTTTGTGCTGTGTGGTATTGGTGTTGAATTGATGAGCGCAGACATTTAGTCTTCTATGTCGATGAAATATTATAAAAATATATAGATCATTAATTATAAAAAATTAGGAAATCAATCAAGACTGTATTCTACGAAGTTGTCTACGACCTAGAACTGTATGCTACGCAGCCATCTACGACGTAGAGCTCTGTTCTACGAAGCCATCTACGACATAGAACTCTATGCTACGAAATCGTCTACGATGTAGACGTTTATGTCAACGTGTACGATGTAATGTAGAACTCTTTGCTACGGAAACCGATACGAGACGACGCAACGACGCGACCTATGCTACGAATTTGTCTACGACGTAGATCTTTTTGCTACATAACCGTCTACTTGCCTACGAGAGTTATGCCACTGAACTAGCTAAGGCGTAGCAAACTAAAAATCTTCTATTCTTGATTAGGTCCCACCCACAGAGAAATATACCGCTGCTATATCTACCTATTTCTGTTAAATACAAGTAAAAACCTTCTGTATTTTCTCAGGTAAAGCAAGAGACACATTCTCGCTAGCACACGACGGACCTCACCAATTCGCGGCCTTACTGCAAGAGATCAAACTCAAGTACAAAGGCAAGAAGAAACTGATGTTCCTCGTCAAGGAAAGGTTCGGATGAACAAAACGCAACGACAGGGATACAGGAAAGACTTGAGGCGGACCAGCCGAATCTATCACCCCATTTAGAAATAGGTCGAGCATGCAATTAGGTAATGTTATATTCAACAAGTGCAATCATTGTTTTGATTTATTGTTTTTGTTCAATGCAATGGTTTAAGTTTCTGTTGATTAATTTTAATGCAATAGATCGTGGTGTAATAAAGTAATGTTTGATTGAATAGGCCATCTTTGTTTTCGCTGTGACGATGATTTCGGTAAATCGGGGACTCATCAAGATTTTACCATTGTGGTATGATATACCTCATGCACGGTACTTGTGTACCAATCGTGTACCAAACCAGTCTATCATAAAGTATTATTTTTATTTAGTTGGTAACTAAAAATTATAACTGACCTCGTAAATGTCACTTTTATTTTGTAAGTTATTGTAATGATCTCAATGATTCCATTTATGTAAATAGACTTAGGTTATGTAAATATAGAAATGATTAGAGAGATATAAATAAGTATTTGTTAGTTTAGGATGTAAGTCGCAAAACGGTCTGTGTGAGGTTGCGTTTTGTATAATAAATGTGTAAATTGTTGGATTGTGGAATAAAGAAAAGCTTTAGTTTAGGCAAATGGTACCTGCCAGACCGTGATGCTTAGTAAAATAGTGCGCCATTCGTATAGCGTCCATAGTAATGAAAATGAAATGACACAACACCAAAGAAATATTATTATAAGTCCATGTGCGCAATAAGCAACGCCATTCATTGTTTCAGTATTCTTCTAGTATTCGTTACATCTAGATATTCATTTCTATAACTAATACTATCTACGACTATAATTCGGTCATCATTTGTAACAAAAAGATCTGCTTCAATCTAGTTCTTTAGTAAATATCGTTATTTTGGTTCTTTCACTTTTGATAAATGGTCTTATAATTACTACACAGCAACACCAAGTTGTTTAATTTCAATATATATCATGCATTTATTTAAAAAAATATAAGAACTGTATTTCCCACTTTTCGTATGGTTTAAACTAAACTATCTTGAACTATTTCGACCTAGCATATTTTAACAAGAAGTGCATTTATATAGAAATGATTAAGTAATTATTTAAAATAAATATAGAAACGGCGTTTGAATAGTGTTCAGAGATTAGAATATACATTGGAAATATATTAATGTACGACGGACTTTTGTACTTTTGTGGTATGGATTAGGGTTGTGCAAAAGTGATTTGCTTTAAATCTTGCCAATCCTTTACTACAGGGTGACAATACAATACGATTATCAAAATTCCACGATTGCATTCTTTGAGTTTCCTTTTGCCAACCCGAAAAATGTGTCAAATTATATACATTGATTGAGCACTGTATAATATCAGATTAGCGCTATGATATTCTAATACCATTTTATAATAAGAAAACTGAAATAATGTAGCTAGTTCACGGTAAAAGCAGGATGATTATAATGTGATTAGTAATTTGCTTTTAGCGTGCCTGAGTAGAATAATTTAATACTCGTTTATGACTTTGTAATTATTGTCTGAAATATTCATGTTTATTTTACTATTTCATCGCTCGAAACGTCACAAAATTTGTGAAACAGACAGAATAAGCTCTCTTAAATCTAAAAACAAAAATTAGTGTACGATCATGACATATTTTGAATTACAACAAAAACATCAAACAATAATAACAAAGTGATATAAAAGTGAAATTATTTTGTGTATGAAAAGTAATTTTCTTTGTAATTTTCAACGTCAAGCAATAATTAGCCTTTGGTCGGTCTGACGACTCTGTTTTTATATTTACTGCAATTTTGATGAATTTAAATATTTTGATGTCTTAGTAAGTAGATATTTCTTTAAACTCATTAGCGTGGTGGAATGGCTTTATTTACGTACATAATTAACAAACTTATTTATCTACAATTTTCTAGTGCCGTTTCTTGTTAGTTTTTTTTATTTATCCGCTAGTTTCATATTTTTTTCTTCTATCATTTTTATCACAATGAGAATCATTCTACATACATACTTACTTCTATTAATCGTGCTTACGGTTAGCCTAATAAAATTGTGTAACTTATAAAAACGTATCAAAGCAATTGACCTCAAGTGCCTTCAAATGAGTCCAAAAACCGTCAGACCGACTCAGAAACGACTTTTACTTTAAAGTTTGTGGTTAGCGTCAGTGAATTATAATTTTGTAATTGTGTTGTACGTTAAACGTGGACACCCTTCATGGTAACAAGAAGGTGATAATATTATTTCAATAAAAATACATAATTTGAAAACAAAGTTTTGTTGTTTTCCTTGTTATCCTGTTTTGGTAAGAATTTATGGTCACCGTAGTCCATTCTTTATGAAAACTAGGAAAAAAAAATGTCAACGTCATTATTCTTTATGATTTTTTATGTAAATTTTGCTTTTTAAAGCCATGATTAGTAAAAATGCAAAACCCCGCAGTTGGGTCTCCTGTCCTTTTGCAATTAATAACCTCATATCTCTTCTCAAAGGAAATAAAAGTAACACCGAAAAGTACAGTCAGGCAAGCAGATTTTATATAATTTATGAGTTCCAACATTTAAAAACGATAGATTTTTAAATAGTAAAAGACTTCGATTTTGTACAAAGGAGGTTCTATGTTCGCCTACGATATGTACATATGTTCATCAATTTTGTTGTTTCGCCATCGACCACTGAGGGTTTTAAAAAATGGAGGTTAGTGATAGAAAAGTGAAATTTGTGGATTATACGATACGTATTTTTTATTGAAAACTCTTAAAATAATTAAAATTATTAGGTATTTAAAAAAAACACTCAGTGGTATAAAAATTAGATAAAATCCTATTCTCAGACCTACCAACTATACACACAAAATTTCATAAAAATCGGTAAAGCCGTTTCGGAGGAGTTTTGTTACAAACACTGTGAGACGAGATTTTTATATATATCATATAATAGATAAGGTTAGAAGTAGTAGATTTTTGTTTTTAAAAATAATCACGAAAAATCTTCTTCTTCTACCCTTATCTATACATCTTCTGCCCTTATCTATTCATGATGATGATGAATAGATAAGTGTAGAAGAAATAGATTTTCGTTTTTTCAAAACAATTACTTTGTTTTAGACAGTCCGATTAGGCAGTTCTACCTAATCGCATAAATACTTTTTTTCCGATAAAAAACTTTTCCACAGATGAGTCGCCAGCTACAAAAGAAAGTCGATTGTTCTTTCCAAAGCAAAGTGTTCTCAAAAACATCGAAGATATGTGGAATCCAGATTTCAGGCACAGAAGCATACGAAAAGCCGGTTGAAGCTTTTTCTCAATGGGTGAAGAGTAAATCTTTTAAAAAGTTGAATCAAATGCCGGACGATTCCGAGTTTGTCATCGCAAACATTAGCACTTTTAAGGTAAGTTTCCACCTACATTTCCAAGTTTTTTTTTCAATTATCCATAGGTGATCGTCTAATTTAGACTATTTGATGCGAGTTAACTATTTTGAGTCCAAATAACTTACGTATAGTTACGGCCTATGACAGAAGAAAACGCCTGAAAAATATATCTGCAGATTGTACAAATACTTGTCCTAATGCACAATCGAACCTGCAACCGGATTACCGGATCGTCGCCGGCTGCGCGACTAAGGTCGTCGCTCTACGAAAAAATCTCGTAGGACTCAAAAAAAAAGGAAAAAAAGGATTTAGTAAAAAACATATATAAAGATTTTTGATTACAGGAAATAGCCTAGCTCCAATTAATTCTTTGTTTGCAGGGTTCTTGGAAACAATCTACAAAAGGTGTCTCAATGAAGATCTACAATTCTTTTAATTACACCCAAGACGTTAAGTATGAAGCTAGGGTAAGCCACCCTAAACCTCTTAGAAATCCTACTTATCAGAACTAGTTGTGATAAGCGGTAGGTAGGCACTAGGTGCCTACTTAACCTACCGTTGTTAGGGCCTACCTAGGAATATAGAAGAACCTGGGGGCTACTATTATTATACATTTTCTGCCTGCGATCTACTCTACAAAATAGGTTTAAGGCTTGCTACTTACCTACCTACCTATCTGCGTCTGAAATGTTATCTACTTAACTTATGGAGGATTTTTTTCCAGCTTCTAGAACTAGCAATGAAAGAAGATTTGAAATTCGTCATCATCGTGCCAAATGAATGCGACGTCCTGCAGAATCTATTTCGAACACTGAACGACGAAGGCCTCAATGCTGCTGTGAGGATCATAGGCCCCATTTTCGTAGCGTCATCAGAACTCAAGGCTCCTAAGATCTTGGTGGAATCAGCAACGGGCATGAGAATCGTACGTGTACTTTTCTGTAAGATTTGGGAGGAATTAAGCGCGAAAAAATGATAAAACTTACGGTACCTTTACGATTGGAGATCGGAGAGTGATGCCAATTTCATAATAATGTTGGAGAGTTTGCCATCTTTCCTCTCATGAACCTTTCTATGCGCTACCCAGGACTAGAGGACAAAATAAGAAATAGTAGGTCTTCCTCTATGAAGATAGATATACAGCAGGGCTATTCAAACTCGATCGAAAAGTTTCGTCGACTCGGAATCAGACACAATCCGCGCGAAATTCAAATATTTTAGCGGTTTTTAATATTTTCTGCGTTCTACAAGCTATATCAATAGCAGAAAAGGAGCTTACCGAAAATTGTAAAACATTTTCTATGAATCCATATTTTCAAAGTTTTATTCAAAACCGCTAAAATATTTGAATTTCGCGCGGATTATTTGAACTTCGCGCGGATTTGTGTCAGATTTCGAGTCACGGCAACTTTTCGATCGAGTTAGAATAGCTATGCAGGTCGCGTCATGGTTTAATAGAGCTGACCTTGAAGCGCAGAAGATGATTTTTAGATTTTTACACCGTTTTACAACTGCGCAGAACCCCTTTCACTTTTACTGAGCGCTATGAAACCGTGGCGAGACGAATACCTTTACATAATATCGTAGCATTTCGTAGAGCCTGCTACGACGTGACGCTACGTCGCCGGTCCCGCGAAAAATAGGTACAAAAGATTACAACGCGCATCTGCTTTTGTGTAAAATATCGTCCTAGCCAAATTTTCAGCCACGATGTCAGCCAGTCTCAACGCCAATTCACGTGCGCATGTGTGTGTGTGTGTTAGAGATGAGTCCGGTATTCAATAACTAACTCAGTACCTGTTAGCACGGTCCTAAAATATCTAACGCTATTGTAAAATCCGCATACCGCTCGGGAATAACTGTGCAAAGCGAGCATCGCGCCTAACCGACCGTGAGCCATAACTACCCAACGCTTCAATACCTATACTTACCTAACTATCATCTACGCATAGGTACTAGCGGACCGTTTACCCGTAAAGTTATGTAGCTGCAACAAGTATTTGGTATTTCTAACCAAAATAGTTAGATGGTATTTCTAACCAAATCGGTTAGATGGTATTTCTAACCAAATCGGTTAGATGGTATTTCTAACCAAATCGGTTAGAAATATATTGGGTAGAAATCAAAACAGGTATAGAGTATTGTAACGTTATTTGGTACCAGTTGGTACTAGCGGTATTGAAACAAAATACCCAATACCGGTAGCCAAAATATCCAATAACTCCCATCCTTAGTGTGTGTGTGTGTGTGTGCACAAGTACAGGCGCACTGTCTATTTAGCCCTCACGCTCATAATCCTATGGGTGATAATATTAAGTGTGTAGCGTTCCTACAAGCTTCTAAATGTATTTATTTATAACTTTTAGGATGATCACGTAGCAACGCCAAACCGTCTAACTGAACTTGGGAGCGTTAATGTCGACGAACATGGAGTGCGGATAGAAGTTTTGACTTGTAAGAAAACTCTAATAACCTGCGTAATAAACTCTTATCTTTTCCCTTCTAATCACTAAAAACTGATACTTTTACAATACTACTTTTCAGATATATATCCAGCACGAAATCAAATTTGCCTTGAAAAACTGCAAAATTCGGACGACGCGAATCCTTTTTATTTTGGAGTTGTAAACGAAGACATTTTAATATTTTCTGGATCATATAACCCCAGTTTTTAGGTACTCTGTCAAATGTAACTACTGAGATGAAAGACATACCTACCTATGTCTGCCATTTCACATAAGTTGCATATCATTTAGGTTATTTATTACATAAGGGGCTACCTCGACCCAAATCAGCGCCGTCCCCTATTTTATCCCTATTAAAATCCCTTAGCCAGTTTGTGATACCTATCATAAGCTTATTTTTAATGCCTCTGTAAGTAATCGTTTTATATTGTATAGCTTAGGAGGAGATGCGAAAACAGAGTTTGGTGGCCAAAAAGTGCAACTTAATAATAGGATAAAATAGGTGGCGGTGCTAGTTTGGGTCAGAGAACCGCATTAAAGCGAAGAATAAACTACTGACAGATTTTTTTGTTTTATTATGGAGCTATAACAATTTTGACACGAAATTCCAAACAATGCATTGAATTTAAGGGTCAAACTTTTTGACTTTTTGTCTTCTTGTTCATTTTCTTTATGATTTTTCTGACTTTTTTCAAGGGCTGTCACTGTCCTTTGTCCAATACAGGTTTCTTAGGGTGAAATCTCTTTGGTTTCACTGTAGATTTCACAGGGGGTAGTTTCTCTGATAGTTTACCTGATTTACTTTCGGGTGGTTTCTTAGGTTTTTCCTCCGATGGTTTCTCTGGTTCTTGGTTAGTTCGGGCTGCAGCTTTTGTCGCTAGTTGGTTGGGCGCTGGTTTTGGTGTAACCGGTCCAATTCTGTACATTAACGATACTTAAACTTTTTTTGGAGAGTACGCTATTGTCGATACTAAAGCCAAACATGTAGGTACCTACTTTTTTCATTTTTTTTGACTTTATTTTATTGATGTTGGTAATACGTTTGACCACCACTATACTTAAGTAAGTGCAGATGGGGCTTTAGATGAAACTCGTTTTACAGAAGGAATTTATTCACTCAGGATTTGAAGACTCCTAGATTGTCTACCTACTGTCACAGATTAGGTAATGTTACTTCTTACTGTACCGTAGATTGAGGATTTTTGCTTACCCTATACTGTACCAAAAAAACCATAGATATAGGATAAAAATTCTAAGTCTATGGAAAAAACACTATATGACACAAGGAATTTATATACTAGTATATAAATTCCTTGATCTGACTGTCTTGTACGTCTATGTGTCTCTTTCTTGGCCGCTCATCACGCCGTAATGAATTCAAATGAAACTTGGCAGGATTTCAGAAATTAGGTACTACGTGGTAGGACATAGGGATACTTTTATCCTGAAATTTTGCAAGCAGGGATAAAGTCAAAATATCAATGAAGGAAAATACTTTCTGCATTGATTATCCTCAGCTCAGCTGGTTTGTGTCACAGTTGTTTCTTTCGTGTTATTTGTCTTTCTATTTGAATGTTGTGTATTTTATTGTCTTTAAAATGTGTTTTTGATTTAATTTGTCTCAAACATATCGACTAAGTATGAAATAAAACCGTTTTTATTTTATAATTACAAAAATTACCTACCTATAACAATATTTGTAAGTTTTTTTAAATATTTAAAGCAGGATCCTGCCATAGTTTATTAATAACTGTGGTCAAATGTGAATAAATAGATAAAATCATGGTATAATGTTTTCTCGGATCATGGATAAAATAAATAAATAATGCCGGACAATCAACACAGCATCATCTAGCCCCAAGCTGTGTTATGGGTAGGTACTAGATGACTGCTGATATACATAATATATAACTTTACATATATAGTTTTTTTTTACTATACAAAGAACACCCGGAACAAATATATGCAGATCGTACAAACATTTGTCCCAGGGCGGTAATCGAACCCGCAACCTCCTGCGTTGCATGCGGACCTTCGACCTGCAGGTATGGCAATCGCGAACGATGTCGCGGGTAAACCTCGTCTATTCTCATAATGCAAACTGTATAGGTACAGGTTTAATTCTGCACCAACATTGAAAATAATTTGAATAAGATATCTCTTCGACAATGAAGCCAAAACTGTATTTTTTATATATATATATATACATATATATATATATATACATATATATATATATATATAATATATAGTTTTTGGCTTTAGTATAGACTATAGAGTGCCCCTATATTTTATTTTTCACAATATCTTCAATGTTGTTGCAGATTTGAACCTGTCATCATCATACTACCCCATACACGACCACTGCTGGACATAGGCGTCCCCCATACGATGCCACAAATAGCGGTCCTGAGCCGCCTCCATCCATCGACTCCCTGCGACCGCTACGATGTCGTCGGTCCATCGAGTAGATGGTCTCCCATGTAGGGGGGATATGTCATACATAATCACCAAGCTTTGCAGGCGGATTGGTGATCGCAGTGTTGGTGTTGAAAAATACTCAGAAGGAAGCTGCTACCCTTCCTTCTGGTAGATTCCCTTAGTCAATTTGGACCTGTATACAGTTTATATTATAAGTAGCTATAGATTTTCACACATCGTTCCCAACAAAGCACTGATTTTAAGGCTCAAACGATGATTACCTGCCCTTTTTGTTAATTTTCTTTCTATTTTTCCTTGCTAATTTTTTCATGGGCTGTAGCTTTCCTTTCTTCACTGGAGGTTTTGTATGCGGTTCTCTCTTTGATCGTTTTACTGTTGGTTTCACAGGTGGTGGTTTCTCTGATGGTTTACCTGATCTCCTTTCTAGTTTCTTTGGTTTTTTCTGCGATAGATTTTCAGATTTTTTCTTCGGTGGTTCATCTAGTTTTATCTCCGGTTTTTCGTAAGTTCTGCGGGCCTCAGATTTGGTTTCTGGCTGAGTGGGCGGTGGATTTGGTGAAGCAGCGGCAACATCATCCCTCTCGAAGGATAGTTCGTCATATCCGAGCACCAATGGTGGTAAGATTACTAAACTTGCTTTTCTCTCTCTAGATTCGCACTAAAAATAAACTCAAACTCAATAGAAAAAACAGTTCCAAATATGGAGGGCATTACAATTTTACTAGAATGTTAACAAATAAAAAATAGAGTTAGTAGGTACTTCGCTTTATTAGGCGGGGCGTGGCTTTTAATACTAGGACAGGGATGGCGAACCAAAGGCACGCTTGCCATCGATAGCACGCGACATAATATTTTAGGCACGCCACGGATGAAAACGGTTCGCCCCTTTCCGACGGTTGATTTGCACGTCAGAATTACTACGGTCCTCCATCAGGGTTTCCCCAGACTTCGACCTGACCAGGCAAAGATGGTTTGCATTTTTAGTTCAAAATAGTAAAACTCAATCAATATTGAATTGATTCAACAATTTATTGAAACAAGGAAACTGAATTAAACATGGCACGTTTGTGCTTAAAGGTTCGCCACTCCTGACTTAGGATGAGCATTTTGTTGCATCATGCAATATCATTTAAGGTGTTTTTAGGAGGTATCAAAATTTAATCATACCTGAATAAAACCTAATGCGAATACAAAGAAAAATAATACCATCACGGCAATGCGTGCAATCGCTTTTATATCAGCTGCGAAAAGAATAAACTAAATCGAATAGTTTTTATTGTTGTGCTATCAATTTTATAAATGCGAGAGTTAGGTTATTCGTATGGATGTTTGTTACCTCATAACGCCAAAACTGCTGAACAGATCAGAGTGAAATTTATCATGCAAGTAGTTGTATGTAGGTGGAATAAAACGAGCTTCTGTTTATTTAATAATTTATTAATAAACAATATCATAAATACTTTATGATAAAGTACAGGTTTTTTAGCCTTTAAGCGATGCTATATCTAGATAACTTATGTGATTAATCTAATTGTAAGGTACATACTATAGTTTATACATTATATATATTATAAAGAGGAAAGATTTGAGTGTGTTTGTTTGCATTGAATAGGCTCCGAAACTACTGAACCGATTTGAATAATTCTTTGACTGTTGGGAAATTTATCAAATTAATGGTAAATTACATAGTTACGACTATATTATATTTAAAAAAAAAATGGGATTTTATATTTTTTTCTATATACTCGTGCGAAGCCGGGGCGCCGGGCTAGTACATTACGCATTATGACATTTATAATAGTTTCAATGACGGAATAAATCAACGCGTGCGAAGTCATTGACAAAAGTTAGTATTTAATTAATCAATACCTAAGCAGGTAGGTACGTTCTATACTGTACTACCTACCACATAAGAGTAATAACTATACAGGTGGCTTTTTGAGATGTGAGTGGATGGCCAAATCAGAAACCATCAGAGAAAAGTTGTGAAAGGAGTCATAACCCTATAAGAGAAAACAATAACTCTTTGTATTCGAGGTAAAATTTCTTGGTGATTTTCAAGATACCGCATTCCATGAATATGATATTTCCATGAACCGGAAACTGTCAAAAAAGTGGCAAAACCATAGAGTAAAAACTCGCTTCTATGGGCAAAACAGGTAGAATCTTAGAATAGAGAATAGAGCACAATGGGTAGAATACAATGTTGAAAATCAACAAGGCAGTCAAATCTTTTAAAGAACACCGGATGCCTGATTACCTGCTACAAAAATATTTAGAATCACCTTGTGCAAACTTATTTGTCTAAACTTCGTCTGGCGCCAATAACTGTTCTTCATCAGGAGTATTCACATCTTCCTCATTCGCAACAGGCCCTCCTCCCTCTAGTTCCGGTAGCTTCATAGGTAGTTGTGATAATTCCACGCCATTATCTCGTAACAGTGCCAGCAACGTTGCTAAAGAACTTGCAAGCTAAGGAAAAAATAGAAAAATTATATTGTAGGTACTTTTAGTACGTAGGTACCTACCTATTTTAAATGATTGCCGCCATTTTATTTATTTTCAGTTGTCAATTCATTGAGTAGCCAGGTTTGGAGAGATCTCCCTAAAATATGGCAAAATTATATTTTACCGCACAGATAATATTTTTTTTTCATGCAACCTGCCAGGGCATTTCTACATTTGTGCTAGGTGGAAACACTTATTATTTTGCACTTATATTATTATGATAACTTATCTATGAAATTTAAATATATATAATTTACAAGTTAATCAATACAATAACGGAATAATTTTCATATGTACTTAGTTATAAAATTGTTAGGATTTTTTTTGTAGGATTTGAATTTGGAACTTTAATTCGAAATAAGTTTATGAGTAAAAATATACTATCAAGATCATAGTGAAAATAATAATCAAATAATATAAAAAAATTCAACTAGTATTTACAATTGAAACAATTGAGCTAACTGCAGACTCTTGCAAACAATCTATAGGTAGCTCAACTGGTCCATATCAATACCAGTCGGAAGCGTCCCCAAGACGCTTGCTGCATTGCCCCGCTGTATGGCAATGCTGCACCAGATACTTACTAGCTGATAATTTTTTGAAAACCCTGAGAGCCTCGGTACCCCACGGACCTAGGGTCTCGACTCCAAGGGGAGCAAATGCGTAGGCTCTGTCGAGACCTGCATATTTGAGCCTCTTGAGATCCTCGGCCAAATCTGCCGCCGAACCAGCCCTCACGGATGTCCTCGAAAGATGGGAAAGCGTAAGGTTGTCGACACATGTAGCGTCCAATGGGCCCCCCAGCTCCCAAGGGACTAATTTCATGCCGTCATCGGGCCTCTTACCGTCGTCACGCAAGAGACCATTCGGTTCGAGAATAGCCGTTACGTTAGCGGTGACAAAGATCATAATTCAATTTAAAAAACCAACCTGCACATCAGGGGTTTCTTGATTTTTAAGAAGCTCCACTACCTTTGCCGCAACTTGCAATGCATCGCCTAGTCGACCAGCTCGAGCGTGTCGTCCTGCTAAATTTAGCTGGATGTGGGGATCATTTGGTGCTAAATCAGCTGCTCGAACGTACGCTGCGTCTGTTCTGCTGTCACCAAGTCTTTCTAGAGTTATAGCAATCAGTAATACCTGAAAAAATACGTCGGAACTGGTACATCATTATAATTTATTAGGTAGATAAATAAGTCAAGTAGGTGGTTTATATTAGAACGAGTTACATAAATAGTTTTATGTGATTTTTTTACTCACTGTTTGTGGCTGTGTTGGTTGCAGAGCTGCTGATGTAGCCAACCTACAAAATGCAGAAGCAGGTCTTCGAAATACGAGGAGTGCTAGCCCCAAGTTATGAGCTGCTCGAGCACTTAGTGGTGCTGACCAGACCGCTCGCTGGAGGCAGGTTAATGCCTAAAAATTGAAAATATAAACCCAAGTAGATATATAATTTTATCTTGGAAGATTTATGCATTTTGATTTGAGACGGTAAAAACTTACAGCAATATATTTTTTCTTAGCCATCAACGCCAATCCAAGATTACTATGTGCAGCAACACAAGTTGTATGAGCTGATAATGCTGCTTTCAGCCTTGCTAGTGCTGCATCCAGGTCTTTATGCTGCAGCATCATTGCGGCCAATGCTAGAGCAGCAGGGTGCTGTGTTGGTTGTTGAGCTAGGGCTGCCCCAAGGAGTTGAAACGCACGACGTGGATCCCCAGTTCGAAGACGTAGAGCTCCAGCTGCTGCTAGGGTGTCTGCACCACATGCATGACTTCTGGAACATTTTACATGAAAATGATAAAAACTTGTAGGCCTTAATGTGCGAAAAAACAAAATATACAACTAGGTACCTACGATAAAGCATGGTCATATGCACACAGAGCTGCATGATTATCTCCAGAAGCTACTAGCTGTCTGGCCAACATAGCTCCTGCCCGCTCTGCTCCTCCAGCCTGAACAGCTGATCTAGCCCATTCTATGGCACGATTGAGGTCGCCCAGGCTCCATGCACATTCCGCTAGAAATAAATTAATCAATGTGAGATGCTGTTCAGTGGAGCTCATAAAGGTCGTACGTAATGAAAATGAGGTTGCTATAGGTACCTAAAATTTAAGAGTTTGTAAATTAAGAAAACAGCGAAACACTTACATAGAGCGCAGTATATTTCAGCATCTGGACATTTTGTTAGTTTATCAGCTTCCAAATAAGCTTTTTGTGCCAATTGAAAACGTCCCTGACGAAATCTGGAATGATTTGATTGCTTTTCGAAATATGTAATTTGATTATGGAATAGGTACGTCCCACCCACTTTACTTATTTATTATTCATATGAGTAAAAAATCTACTTACAGGTACCTAGCGACTTGCTTCAGTGGCTCTGGATGTTGAGGCTGTAACCGCAAGCAGCTATGAAACCGCTCTAATGCTTCTTGGAACCTTCCAGCATCTGCTAGCACTGACCCCTAAAATATCAGGCAGTGATGGAGCTAGGTAGGTACATAACTAGTAAACATAGTCGTTAAGTAGTTATGTACCTATCAACTACGTTCCTAGGTAGTTGATAGGTACATAACTACTATTTATCTATTTATATAGATACCTATGTTTTAGCTATAGGACAAGGCCCATAATAATTATGGGTCCTCAATATTTTATTATACCTAGTAGGTACTTACCTACACAACATGATTATTATTATGTTGTATTTGTGTAGGCACCTACTATCTATAATAAAATATTGGGTACTCAGATGGTACCTAAATTTACCTTGATAAAATGAGCGTATGTATGTTTGTTGTTGGTCTGCCTTTGCAACTCATCCGCCAAATCTTGACAAAGTGCATGTTCTCCTCGAACATAGCGAGCATGAAGCAACCAATTTCGAGAACCACGTCCGAATTCTGTGAATATGTACAAAATTAATCCATTAAAATTACACTTCAACTTATAATTCAATTAATCAAACAGTATAGTACCATGCTCAAGTGGATTTACAATCCCAACAGGAGGATTAGTCATTTTTTGCAATTTATTTGTTTTTACAGCCGCTACCATGACAACCAAAAACACCGTCATGGGGTATGTCTGAGTTCGGGTACCTACGTGGGTATATTAACACACCGCAAGTGGCAGCACAAGTATTTCGTTCAAAAGTCTGACCTGTTCAAATAATAATGCCTAAAAAATCTCAAAAAACCTTGCGTTCATTTTTAAAAATTTTTATTAAATTATAGGCCGACGATTTCGTAGTATACAATTTTTTCGTGTGAATCTTGCTAGATAGAAATTATTTAAATTGTAAACGATGAGCTGTTCAACTACAATATTTCAAGATTTCTGAACGAAACAAAATGACAAATCAAAAATTGACAAGTGGTTACAGCGAAATGGGTTTATCAATACGTTGCGATTATTCATAGATTTATCTGTTTCTACGCAATAAATGGTGCATTATAAATAAAAAATCGAAAATGGAGGGTATGGCGCGTCTTGCCCTTGTAGAACAAAACGTGCGGGATGTTGATAAATTCAATAATATATTATACGAACTTTTGCGACATATCAATCATATTTTGGAAAACCCTCACGATTATCAGCTAAGAACAATTAACAGCAGCATTCTAAAAGATTATAAGAAGATAGACGCGTTCTGTGAATATCTAAAATATGTAGGGTTTGAGTCGGTAAGTTGATAAAAACATGATACCTAGATACTACCAACAAACCCCCTATTTATTTATTTATTTATTTAAACAACCATAACAAGAATAAGTATGATGATCGTAATTCAAACCACAAAGTCCAACAATTTTAATTATCAAATGCTTTCTTAGTCTAATCGGGTGATTGTGTCTGCAACACACTTTTATTAAAGACTGCTGCGGGCATCATCGAATTCCAATAGTCATTGAAAAAAGAAACACACACATGTAAATAAAAAAGAAACAATCTGAAATCATACATTCTGCAATCATAATAGGAACACTCTCTGTACAGGTAAATAAATAAAATAAAAATAAAACAGCAAAATTTTAAAAGAATCATTACTCAAACATAAATCCGTAAACTAAATACTTAAGTATTCTATTAACTCTTTCAGAAAGATGACAACTTTGTGTACCCTACTCAATCAACACTCAGCAACTTAAGGATGGCACAGGTAGTTATAGAGAGAAAGATCTCCATCTGCTGTGGGGTTATTGACCTAAACCAGATCGCTGCTGAAACAAGCCAGACCTCCAGTGTGAAGATACAAATTCAGCCGGCCAATGTTTTGGTAAGATTACTTAATAACTCTTGAACGGCCCATGCTGGTCAGCTATTGTATGCAATTGGTGAGTCACTATAGCAGAGAGGATATTATTAATAAGCTCGTACTATCCCAACTGTTAAATAAATGTCTGTCTGACAAAAACTCTTTATTTACTCACGACAAAGATAAATAAAACACATAGACATTAACAAGTACAATGGGCGGCCTTATCACTTAGAAGCGATTTCTTCCAGGCTATGCATGGTAACATCCCACAATAGTTATCGTTATTGTAATTTACTGACTGTGACAAAGTTAATACCTACCATCTGTTTCACTATGACTAGAATATTTATGAACCATGCTGCTTTAAGATGACTAACTCAACAATGATATTAAGTTTGTCAATGATTACTTTTTAACCTACTTCTAAAAAAGGAGGAGGTTCTATTATAAGCTGTATATTGTACCACCACAAGGGTGATTTTTCTGTGAAGTGACCGGTTGCCACCCCCGGCTTGCTCGAGTTCTTTTGTTTTTAAAGACCAATAGGACCATCGTATTTTGTGTGTCTGGTCAGGTACTTAGTCAGTGCTATTGTAATTATGTCATTATTATTTTACTACAAACTATTTAAAATTCAGATTATGAAAACATATACATCATGAAAATTTTATTAATTATTTTGTTTTTATTTTATTGTCGTGTGATGACTACACTATTGTATTGCACACACTACAATTTGGGAGCGTTTATGTTGCGATATATTGAGAAAGGAACTCATAGTACCTACTAGGGCTAATTAAATTCTCGATCTCGACTCGGGAGTCGAGATCGACAATTTAATTAGCCCTAATTGCAACTGCACACAACTGACTGCCTGGTTGACCAGATAACTTTGCAATGGAAAAAAGTCATTAAAAAGAACCACCTGTTGAGCAGATGTTCACTGCCCAGACTCTCTATTGGTCGAACTAGACAACAAAGAAAAGAAGGTGTGATCTGTAACCCAAAACCAACGCAAGGCAAAATTGTTTCAAACTGGTAAGGCAGATCTTATGCCGATGGTATGTTTCAAATTGATGATTATTTTGGTTTACCAAATGCTCAGATGCCACACACACATATACACTGAGAAACAGTCTTAGGTAGGTTCATACAATCTACTTTAATTTCTTTCAACTTGAAAAAAGGTACACAATTTTATTATATAGAAACCCATTTTATTTTCTTTTATTATATAAATTCATAAGACAAAACTCAATCCAATAGTTAATTTGTACCTACACTCTGTTGGAGCTAGTCTATCTCTAATCCCGGAGGTGGGCGTTGCGACCTTACTTCTGCAGGTCGCACCGCTTCCTATTTTTGTTATTATACCTAGTTTAAGTTCCTAAATAAAGACTTATACTTTTTACTTTACTTTATGTACACATTTTACGTAATTGTCCACAGTACATAGTGCAGACAACAGTTCTTATTCAAGTTTGAACCCAAAGATGTTTGTTTGTCCCACTTCAGACCACATCCAACCGTTTCCTGCTAAAGATACAAGATCTATTCAACAACATGTTGCAGTACGAAGATCC
Source organism: Eupithecia insigniata (assembly GCA_947859395.1). NCBI lineage: Eukaryota > Metazoa > Arthropoda > Insecta > Lepidoptera > Geometridae > Eupithecia > Eupithecia insigniata. The sequence goes on along the minus strand of OX402009.1, from coordinate 3,251,984 downwards.
GGAGCTTTTAGCCTACGCGAGGGAACATATCCCTTTGGTCACTCTGCAGATCAAAGCCTTGGACAGAATGAGAGAGCAACAGAGGAAAATTAAAAAAGGTATTTTTCTTTCATATTACCATATAAGACCGCCAATTGTAACATTTTTTTGTACTTAATTGTTTGTTAATTGTTTTGTAAAGTGTGCAATAACGAATTTTCTATCTATATATAAACTCAAGTTAACTCAGTTCTAATATATAAAAATATATATGTATGTATATAGACTTTGACGCATAGATTTGATAACTCATTGGAATGCTTTTTGTTGTTTGATGAGGAAGACACATGGACAGCAACATTGCATTGCACTATAGATAGATAAATTATTACTTTGTGTCTCATAAGTACATAAAACAATTCATACTAACTATATCTAATGTGGATAAATTATTACTTTGTGTCTCATAAGTACATAAAACAATTCATACTATCTATAACCAATGTGGATTAGTAGTTTATGCAACTGTGCATAATGGAGGGCATTACAACACAAGTGTGGGTTTAAGAAACGAGCCGAAGCCGAGTTTCTTAATAGCATCACACGAGTGCTGTAATGCCTTATTATGTACAGTTGCATACAAAGTTTTTTTTACATATTATTAATTAAATAAAAATACAACCTGCTATAATTTATAAAAAAAAGAGCAAAAAGACACAAAGACAACCGGAATAATGAACAAAATAACATAGAGAATATCAGGATAACTCTACTCGATATCAAGAGTGGACAGATAGTGTTGATGAACCATACCTTTGAAGAGGGACTTTGCTTGTCGGACAGAAACAGGAAGGGAGTTCCGGAGTCTGGTGTCCAGCAACGTGAAGGAATCACCATAGAACTGGGTAGACAATGTGGTAGTACAATGAATTTAAAAAAACAATAAGATAGATATTGTAAAAAAGATTTCTTGTCTGGTTGGTAGTGTTGTATCATAAATCCTAAATTAGGTTTGTTAAGACATTAGGGTTCTCTATGTTTTAAAACAGTGTAAAAGTAAGGGAAACGAAGTCGATTAGTAGGTTTTTAAAAAAAATCTAATATTCACAATGAGCGGTAACAAACAGTTTCCATGGGAACGGGCGTAAACAAGAGGTAGGTTCAGGAATTTGAAGTCGGTTTATCTTTTTTTAAAATACGCCAAATTATAGAATACACCTTCTTTATCTGACAGGCGAAACCGAAAACCAGGACCTGCCATTTGACATATCCCTTCTAATGGAGCTGATGGGCTGGTTCAAGTACCAGTTCTTCAAGTGGGTGGACGCGCCGTACTGCCAATGCGGGGGGGAATCGGTGCCCGCGGGGGGTGCCATGCAGAAGATGAGGGGAGAAATGTGCCGGGTTGAGGTGAGATTTATGTATACTTCTTTATGAAGCTTATTACACTAATACAGGGCGTTACTGTAATTAGTGCACAATACCGCTGGAGGTTACTCACCTGCTGCTACAGATGAACTTTCACTAAACAAAGTGCCGAATTTTTTATTTGTCTCAAATAACGCTTTATACTACGTACTTAGCCATCCCAAAATAGGGCGACCGCTCTTTCATGCGTAGCGGTCATTGTCTCCTCACTGGCCCCGCCCCCATGCGAAAGCGACAGAGCTATACGTGATTCCGCGCGGCAGACAGTGGACCGCACCGCATGATCAATGCCTTCCATAATGTATGCCAATCATCTATTTGGAGGGACTGTAGTATAACGTAATACAGAGCTTGCAAAATAAGGGTTTGTATAATTTTAGGTAGGTATAATATTGACCTTGGACCCCGTTTGTTAATTTTATATTATTTTGTGGCACCAACATACTATCCCCCGCGATATTGTGCACTAATTTGACAAACACCTTATATACTGCGAAACTCTTGATCCCATAAATCAGTTCTAGATATGAATAACCTGTGAACACTTCCTAAAAAACAATGCATGCGAAGCCACAGACAGTAAAGTACCTACTATACAGGATGTTGGATCGTCAAAATCTTAGAAGATTGTGCAGAGTTAGGTATTGAGTAGAGCATAATTATAGATGCAGTTCGATGTTAGGGCTAATATTACTTATTATAGTTCGCGTTTAATACATCTGAATTCAGAGATCACTGAGATCTCCCTGCACACGGAATTTCTTTTGTACATATCTGATATCTGCTTGCTTGTATCGCGCTCGCGAATTAATTTATAATTTTCGTATAATTTATTATAATTAAAGGCATTAACGAAAGATAATATTGTTGCATGCACTTGCGTTCCCACAGTTACTGTTGGCAATATCTATCTTAGAATATAATTGAGTTGGCAAGTAAAATAAGATTTAATACATAATAAGACTTATAGGTTCATAAACAGCGTTTCAAACTCTAACCAAAGCTAACTTTTGTAGTATTATCTTCCCCAGCTATACAAATGCAAAGAATGCGGCTCCTGGGTAACCTTCCCTCGCTTCAACAACCCTCGGACGCTGCTACAGTGGCGCCGCGGCCGCTGTGGAGAATGGGCGAACTGTTTCACTCTGATGTGCCGGGCGCTGGGCTATGACGTCAGATACGTGTATGATGTCACTGATCACGTGTGGTGCGAGGTAACTAGAAGGTTGACAGCTATATAAAGTCTGCTACAGTGGCGCCGCGGCCGCTGCGGAGAGTGGATGAACTGTATCACTCTGATGTACCGAGCGCTGGGCTATGTCGTCAATAAAAAACGCTGGAATTGACTCTTAATGGGACTTAATCATTTACGGACATTCAAATCCATTAGAAGAAAAATTGCTTTTTTACAAAACAATATCATATACTTTCAATTCAGATGTCACAAAAACTAATCTAATTAGGCAACATAAAAGTAAAATGTTGCCGTTCCTTTCTTATCGATCGAAATAAAAGAGATGACATTATTTTTAGTACTGACAATTTGTACCTACTTAGTTATTGCGATATATGAATGGTACCAATATTTCTTAAAAAAGAAACCTACTTATTAATTTTCACACATTTTTATGATTTCCAAGAACTATGTACAGTATCCGGTGATAAATAATGCACATTGGTCTTTAGAAAGAGACAATTGGCTGTTTACGACGACGATTTCCGAACACTGACGACCGTCCATTAATTAAACTTTCAGTTTACGTCAAATCGATGACATGTATACTATTAATATCTATAGAGAGCTGTTGCTACACCTACTAATATTATAAACGTCAAAGATTGTAAGGATGGATGTATGGATATTTGTTACTCTTTCACGCAAAAACTACTTAACCAATTAGGCTGAAATTTAGTATGGATATAGTTTGGAACCTGGAATAACATATATGCTATTTTTCATCCCGATAAAACGCGGGCGAAGGCGCGGGCAGCAGCTAGTATTATATATTTTCAGCTTCGCATTTAGCTGAACCGTACTCTATTACACGTGTTTATCGACTGACTAATCTACTATCAAAGAATATAATCTGATAAGATAAACGTCACACAGGTAGGATGTGACAACGCTCTACGACGCCGAAATTAGCCGAGTCTCGTTCCAAAGGCCGATGTGCATTATTTATCGCCGGGTACTGTAATATTTATGGTCTAGTAAAATAACAAGGCTCAAAAACAATTTGCCATTTATAGGATTATTTCCTCAGGTATTCGACTATGACTCCAACACATGGCTTCACTGCGATCCGTGCGAAAGTAAACTGAACGCACCTCTCATATACTCCAACGGATGGGGCAAGCAGCTATCATACGTGATAGCCGTCTCACGGGACGACTTGCAAGACGTCACATGGCGGTACACTACACAACATGCAGAGGTAAATAATATTCTGGTTTATTACACTGTAATGGGTGGGACTGTCTTATACTCTAACGGTAAGTAAACTAAACAAGACTCGAACACATGGCTTCAATGCTATGTCTGCGAAAATAAACTGAATGCACCTCTCATATACTCTCACGGATGGGGCAAGAAGCTATCATACGTGATAGCAGTCTCACGGGACGACTTGCAAGACGTCACATGGCGGTACACTACACAACATGTAGAGTTAAATAATATATTCTGCTATATTATACTGTAACAGGTAACGGGTGGGACTGTCTTATACTTTAACTAATGGGTAAACTCTACAAGATTCAAATATGTCTTCACTACGACCCGTGCGAGTGTAAACTGAACTCTCTTCTCATAAACTCTAACTAACGCATGGGGCAAGAAGCTTATCAACTGCTGGATATAAGCCTCCCCGAAACGGAAATTTTAAATTAGTTTTTTAGCGTATCTATCACCTACTCCCGACACTTTATCATCTAAAGAATTTCGTTCAATCTCAGTAGATCCATTGTCCAGATCCATAATGGATTTAGTGAGATATTTATTTCTCTGTAGATCCAATTTTTGACAGTGTGGATCTACAGAGAAGTGTTATTCTCGCTAGATCGAGATAGAGAAAATTAGTGACGAAGTAATAAAGTTTATTAAAAGTGGACGTGGAACGGTATTATTATGTGAGAGGTACAGATTTACGAATACTCGATGAATGACCACTATTATAAAATTTGGTGTGTGTATGGACTACGCCATCGCACTGAAAAATAGCATGGAGGGCTGGAACATCAAGACAAACATAAACAAAAATGAAGTGCAGTTTTTACAGATACTGCACATTTTACATCAAGAATCCATCACTGGCTTCACTTAATTGTGACCGTTGGGAAAGATATAAGAAAAGGTCATCACCTAAACGCCGCAAACTAAGCGTGCATTGAATTTTGTTTGCACAAATGCAGCTCGCAAGTGGCGAATTGTCCACTTTTTGGAAAAATTGCGTTCTGTCATATTAATATTAAGTAGGTACATTTCTTTTAATTAAATAATATTTGAAGAAAAAAATCCTCTTAATTTATCATTATATCTTATGGGACAGTAAATAATCATTAGATCCAATAAATTTAACCGTTATTTTAAAAACAGATCTATTAGCAATAAAAATTCTCACCAGATCCAAATTATTGGGAAACCGATCTACAGAGAAAAAAATATTTCACTAGATCCATTATGGATCTGGACAACGGATCTATTGAGATTAAACGAAGAATTTTCTCTTCCGTTTCCAGGTGCTGAGCCGCAGAAAAGAATGTTCAGAACTAGAGTTAATAGAGTGCATAGTGTCGCTCCGGCACCACCGCCAGCGGCAAGGCTCCGGGGCGCGCCGCCAGTACCTCGCCAAGCGAACTGCGCAGGAGCTGGTGCATCTGATGGTGGAGAGGTAAGGACTAGCAAGCAGAGAGGTGGCCGTGGTGGGTGAGGTGGACCGACCAAACAAGATCTGCCGTAGGTGTCCCCCTGCATGAATGCTCCAGAATGACCACCAACAGAGAGAGATGGCGATAAATCACGAGGCAAGCGATATCATCCCGTAGCACAAAATACTCTTCATGACGACCACGACCGATCTGCCAAAACGCTACGAACGAGAAGAAGAAGAACTAGATGACTGCGCAGGAGCTGATGCATCTGATGGTGGAGAGGTAAGGCCTAGCGACATCTAACCCACGCTACTTGAACTACAGAGACAGCGTTAATAGAGGCATCAGTAGATCAGAAGCTAGACAGCTTCATTATGAACTTCAAAGGAAATCTGCTAGATGGCGACACAAAACAACATAAGAAAGTGATTTACAAAGTAGTAGAACATTATGAAAACACATTTTACCATGGATACTCCTTAGTACTCAGGTTGGCTTCGTTTGCTACGCTGTGTAGCATAGAAAATAATAGTAAGGTTACATTTAAAAAACTGTCTTATTTTATTTGTGTAGGAAATCCAACATGAGATCACAAATCTTGTCATAGATCTTGAATTTACAAAAAAAGTGTATATTTATTCCAGAAAACCGGAAGATTTCGAGTCGCACGGCCGGATATCCGGTTCTCAGACGTGGCGCGAGGGCCGCGGCGAGTTGGGCACCAGAGCGCCCTACACCTTCCAGATCACGCAGAAAGGACTGTACAATATCAGGTACACAGTGTTATATACTATTTGTACAGGGTGTTAGTCAAATTAGTGCACAATACCGCTGGAGGTTACTCACCTGCTGCTACAGATTAACTTTCACTAAACAAAGTAAGCCGCAAACGATTTTTTATTTTTGCCGAATTATTAATTTGTCTCAAATAACGCCTTTTACTACGTACTTAGCCATCCCAAAATAGGGCGACCGCTCTTTCATGCGTTGCGGTCATTGTCGCCCCCCGCGATATTGTGCACTAATTTGACTAACACCTTATATACACCCGCGTGGACTAAGAAGAATATAACACCATGCATTGTTTTATTATATCTCAAAGCGTTTTCGATGAAAGCTCCAAGGCGGATTGACTTTTCTGATACTTCCAACAGTTATCGTTATATTTCAACTAATTCAGACAAAACCTTGACAAATTATGAATTCCTTCCTCATGAATCGCTGTGGAAACGTTCCCTTTGACCGCCAGGACCCTAGGACCCCTCGGCGCCAGCGACGTATAGAATATATTTTGTTCACTTTGTGCTTTAGCGTAGAGAACACGGGAATGCGTTTTTGGCGTGGCGGTCAAAGGTAATAAAGTTATTTTAGTAAGTTAATATGGGAACTGATTAATAGGATAACAAGTACCCTATATTTTATTCCATCGACATCTATGAATGTAAATTTCCAGCCTGATTCGTAGTAGTTTTGGTAACAAACATCCATCTATACATCCAAACTTTTGCATTTATACACTAACAGTATAAATGCAAAAGTTGAAGGGTGAAGTATATTATTTTGTTTATAAGTCATTTATTACGCCACCGTCGCGTCAGCTTTAATTGTTACCAATCTAATCCATCCAAAGGTTGCCTGGAAGATATCGTTATTAGCGATAAGGCCGCCGATTGTACCACACTAGATATAGTTAGTATTAAGTTATTGTATAAGTATTAGGGCCGTGGGGCCACGGCGTACGAATATCGACCCCTCCAACTCAACCCGTGGATGTCGTAAGAGCCGACTAAGGGAACCTACCAGAGGAAGGGCAGCAGCTTCCTTCTGAGTATTTCTAAACACCAACACTACTGCGATCACCAATCCGCCTGCCAAGCGTGGTGATTATGGCAAATACCCATGTAGGGAGGGCCTACATGGGAGACCATCAACTCGATGGACCGACAACATCATAGCGGTCGCAGGGAGTCGATGGATGGAGGCGGCTCAGGACCGCTATTTATGGCGTCGTACGGGGGAGGCCTATGTCCAGCCGTGGACGTGTATGGTCTGATGATGATGATGATGATAAGTATTACATGTATTGATGGTGCAATAAAGAAATATTCTATTCTATATTTTTGTTCCAGCTACAACTGCGCGCAAGACAAGTACAGGATACACCACGTCGGGTCAGAGAAGGAGCCCGTAGTATTCACGACTTGGGCAAGCGGTGCTCATGACGTCACACGAGTGTTCAGGAAGGTGGAACACGACTGGAAACAGACTTATCTAGCTAGAGAAGGTAACTGATGCTGATGACAGAGAAGTTATAAATTAAACCGGGGATTCCGTACCATCCTACTAATATTATAAATGTTAAAGTTTGTATGCATGGATGTATGGATATTTGTTACTCTTTCACGCAAAAACTACTGAACCGGTTAGGCTGAAATTTGGTATGGGTATAGTTTGGGACCTGGAATAACATATAGGCTATTTTTTATCCCGATAAAACGCGATCGAAGGCACAGGCAAGCTAGTCGTACATAATTGTTCTATTTCGCAAAAGAAAACTTAAACAAGGATTTTTGAAAAATATAAAAAAGCAAGAAGTCAACTTAGCTATCATTAAATTAATTACAACACACATTAACAACTTTATTATTAAATTAATTCTATTTTTATTTGTTGTTATAGCGGCTATAGTTATATTACATCATCATCACCATATCAGCCCATACACGTCCACTGCTGGACATAGGCCTCCCCCGTACGACGCCACAAATAGCGGTCCTGAGCCGCCTCTATCCATCGACTCCCTGCGACCGCTACGATGTCGTCGGTCCATCGAGAGGATGGACTCCCATGTTATATTACATACCTTGTCAAAATTTCAATTGTCTTCCTATTAAGGCGACGCATTGGTAAACAATAATTTGAAATCGGGTGCCACGCTCCCCGCAAGCAGCTCATACCCCCGTAATTTTATGCGGTTTGCAATCGGGCGGTCGGCCCAAGCGCCGCGCGCCGCCGCCGCCGCCGCGCCGTGATTCGCGCGCTTCTCGATCATACACTGCCGCACTGGGACCTTATCTTTCTTTTTTTGTATCCATTAGAATATTGTAAATTTTTATAGGCAAGCTGATATTTTTTGGCAGTACTATATTGATAAAATACACTACGTCGACAACGAAAACGGCTGAACATGAATTGATGGTAATATTACATGAACGGCATTACATTCCATAAATAACTGACGGTAAAATAGTACAAAATATTCCAAGCATGTTAAAATTACAAATTACGCTAACCACTCTTATTTCATAAATAGCTAAACACCATAATTTCATAAGTTGCTAAACACGCTAAGTTGTTTTGGAAATTTAGATTCCGCATTTTATTTTATCTATATATACAGAATTACAAAAGAATTTTTAATTTATATAGCTAAATATTATAGTATTAATATAATGTAGGTATTTGATTCATTATCCAATATGAAGAAGAAAAAGATAACAAAATAAAAAGAACATAAAATAAGCGACGAAAATAGTATGAGAAATTTTATTTTAATTTATAATTTATCGCCACGGCAAAGTTATTGAATTTTGTTGTATTTACATTGTTTAAATACCAAAAAAAATAATACAAATTTTCACTCATGCGTAAAATTTATTCCAGAACGATAATCATAACCCACCTTTTCTAGTTCGCGCTATTACCTATAATTATTTATTATTACTTATAATACAGGGTGTAACAAATAGTAAGGACCAAACTTACAGAGCTGGTTCAGATTTGGTCATAGAAACGGGGAAAAATATATTAAAAAATTTCCGCCAGGCGATGTGACCACTAGACAAGACTGATGTATGTGCAAATTGTAATTAAAAATTAATTTAAAAGGCATACGTAACTGTTTACATCTCGTTTAAAACACACAACACAAAAATAATTGAAAATTTAAATGTATGAAGAATCTCGTGTCCCACTTCGGAATCTGAAATTTCAAAGGCAATTTTCATGATGATCGTCCAAGGAACCTTTGGAATTTATTAATGTAGCTAAATTCAAGCATTTCTAGTTACCGTGCTACAAATTATTTTTAGAGTTATATTCCATTTAAAGTTTCCATACAGATGAGCCAAAAATAAAACGAATTTTTTAACAATTTTAGAACAGTTCCATAAAAATCTATTTAAAGCTATAATTCTATAATTCGTAAAGGAGTTGAACAAATCTGCAAGATAAAAAAAATATTACGCATATTTTTGAATTTCCCGTTTATCAAAATTTGTGGCATATTTTTTTAGAAACGCTCTGAAAAGAATAATGCAAGTTACACCCTTAATAATTAATTACCTTTAATAAAAAAAATAGTAAGCACTACCATAAAAAGCGAATGTAAATGGGCCGTGGGGCCGTGGCGTACGAATATCGATCCCTCCAACTCAACCAACACTGCGATCACCAATATCAAATATCAAAGTGCTTTATTTCCTTTAGACCTTACAGGACCCTTGGATACGTCACAAAATTAAAATTACATAAGTAAAACAGGGAAATAAAGTGATCACTTTGATTTTTTGTTCACTTCAATCTTTTTAAGGTAAAGTAAAGAAGCGAACAAGAAACCTTTACCTTGTTAGGTTGTTAGTTTTCGAGTTGGAACAAAAGTCGTCCCATGCTTTTTTATCCTCTAGATAATCTGATATTTTGTAATAAGCCTTTTTACAAAGGATATGTTTGATAGTTTGTTTGAATTTATTTATTGATAATTTTTGCAACTCACTCGGAGTTTTGTTGTAGAAGCGTATACATTGCCCTTTAAAAGATACACTAATCTTGTGCAGCCGAGTTTTGGGCAAAGCGAGTTTGTTCTTATTTCTAGTATTTACATTATGTATGTCGCAATTTTTAGGGAATCGATCGATATTTCTATGAGTGTACAATAAGTTTTCATAAATATATTGACATGGTACAGTCATTATATTTATTTCTTTGAATTTATCACGCAGGGATTCTCTAGGACCCATGTTATAGATAGCACGAACAGCCCTCTTCTGCAGCACAAATACGGTATTAATATCTGCAGCGTTCCCCCACAGTAATATGCCATAAGACATAATACTATGGAAGTAGCTGAAATAGACAAGTCTAGAAGTATCAACGTCTGCAAGATGACGGATTTTTTTGACTGCATATGCTGCAGAACTAAGTCTCTTCGATAGTTTATCTATGTGTGGGCCCCATTGAAGTTTACTGTCTAAAGTTATTCCTAAGAATACGGTACTGTCTACAATGTCTAAAGTTTCTCCTTTTACGTTTATATCAGCCTTTACTTGTTTTACATTTGGTAGAATAAATCTAATACATTTAGTTTTGTTTTCGTTAAGTAAAAGATTATTGACACTAAACCAATGGACTATTTTTGATATTGCATTGTTTACCGATCCGCCTGCCAAGCGTGGTGATTATGGCAAATCCCCCCTACATGGGAGACCATCCACTCGATGGACCGACGACATCGTAGCGGTCGCAGGGAGTCTTTGGATGGAGGCGGCTCAGGACCACTATTTCTGGTGTCGTACGGGGGAGGCATGTCCAGCAGTGGACGTGTATGGGCTGATGATGATGATGACCATAAAATGCTAAAATATGAAGTAAATTATGCACAGTTTGCTTGTAAATGCGGAAATAAAAGTGTAGTTTTTTTCCAGTCGAAAACACCGTACACTCAGCAACCACGCGAAGAAAGAATGCTTACAGTGAGAATGCCGATATGAATGACACATAAATACATATAATTCCGGCAGAATCCAAAAATGTTAGATTCGTAGTAGATTTTTGAGTGGAACTGTTATAAAATTGGTAAAAAAGTGGTTTTTTTTTTGGGCCCATCTGTTTGACATCTTTTAATTGAATATAACTCTAAAAATGATTGGAATAGCCATTCTAATACCACAGTATCTAGAACTGGTCGAAATAAGCTACATAAATAATTTAAAACATGATCTAGGTTCTTTGGAAGATCATCAAAAAAATTGCCTTTGAAACTTCAGATTCTGAGGTGTGACACGAGATTCTTCATACATTTGAATTTTGAATTATTTTAATGATGTGATGTAACTAGTTACGTAGGCCTTTTTAATTCATTTCTAATTACAATTTGCCCATACATCAGTCATTGCGTTATCTAGTGGTCACACCGTTATTATTTATTGAATTGATTAAATAACCGAATTGTTAAAATAACCGCAGCTACGACCCTCCCCTGAATACGAGGATGCGCTAACCAACTGCGCCACGGAGGCAAGTACCCGACCCGTCGAAAATCTTTGGGATTTACGGACTATAACGCCGTTAGCTCCACCTACAGGGGAAACATTGAAGTTATCCAAACCTGCTCAAAGTCTAAAGTTACATTTAGATAGTTTTTAACGAGAAGTATCGCTGTTGCTAATCTCTAAGGTTTTTGTTATTATAGTGCTTTAGTGGTTATGCCCGCACTTTCGGTAATCTTAAAGAGTCCGGAGTCGTACATTTTTGGGATATTATTAAATTCTTTAGGATTACCCAAAATGCGGGCATAAGCACTATAATAACAAAAACCTTAACCGCAGCTATTATAATAAGCCACTTTTACATACATAATAATACAAACATACGTAATCTCAAATATTTGAGGTATTGTAGAACGAGCCTTACAATTTTTATTCAGTTAGCACGTGATTTTGTTACAGCACACGATTTTTGATTTGTTTATTAAATATTTAAATAAATTGCAGAAAATACATCAAATTTACTTCTCAAAAAGTTTAAGATGCTAGATGCCTACTATGGAAAATAAAAATAAACCATCAAGTTGGTCTATTTTAGATATAATTAAGAAAATAAACTCGCATTTTCAACAAAATAAAATAATAAAAATTAAACCTTTCAATTAATATAACATGAGGTTTAAAAAATAGACTACGCTGATGATTAAAAACGTGTTACTAAGAAGTAACTATTTATTTATTTACTATACAAAATCCACAGCCCTTAGAAACTAAGATTGACAAACTTACTAAATAGGAATCTTAATTCTAAATACCTAGGCATAGACATAGACACTCATTTATTTGCCTCCAATTAAATAGTTTTTTTATAGAAATCTGTTTTAAATTGGACGGTAGAATAAATTAATTACGATCCATAACTGTTCTAAGTAGTCTGAAAAACACATTCATGCATATTTTTAAATTTCTGACATTTACAAAATATGTGGCATATTTTTTTAAAAAGTCTCTAATAATCATGATTTGTTTCATTTTATCTAAGATTTATTTTACCCAGATAAACTAAAGTCTCAAACACAAACACCACAACCTCACATCACACCATCACAAACGCATACACACTTACACATGCATATGTATCTCCACTCGATGGACCGACGATATCGTAGCGGTCACAGGGAGTCGATGGATGGAGGCGGCTCAAGACCGCTATTTGTGCGTCTTATGGGGGAAGTCTATGTCCAGCAGTGGACGTGTATGGATTGATATGATGATGATGATGATAGATAGATATTTTTTTATTATACTTAGAAAACGTTCAGAACACCCTGAAGAATTTGCAGATCGTACAAACATTTATCCCGAGGCGGGAATCGAACCCGCTACCTCCTGCGTCGCAGGCGGTTGCAAAAAGTTTGACATTTACTTACCTTTTCTTGACCATTTCGTTACATGTATCAATATATACCTTTCATCTTCATTTGAGTAACTTTCTATATCTTTACCCATTTTAATTATTTTATAAGATTTTACTCAGAAGATAATAGTAAAAGTAAAAAAGTAAAAAAAAGTAAAAAGATTTTTATTTGCCAGAACAGATGAGTAATGTACAGCAAATTAACCTTAAATATAAAGAAAAACTGACAAAATCGGACTCCACTCAGCATCATGTGCTATGGTAGAGCAGATCATACCATGGCGCTGATCTTCCGTGGAGACCGTGGCGCTCAAGGCAGCCTTATCACACACTTACAACAAAGAACAAAAATAATATGCAATTTAAATAACAAAACTGAAACCATGAAAATAATATCACTTGTATAAGTAAATGTGTATTATAATATAAATTATGGAATATAAAAAATAATTGGTGATACGGCTATCGATGCGTACTACTGGGCGGGAGCTCGATTGGCACGGGTCCGACGCTGACAATGGTCAGAAGCGGACTGAAGGGGGGCCGCCTGCATACAAATAGACGCGAGAGCTAGCTTGAAAGTAAAAGTCGTAAGCGCCAAAACAGTAATTCTTGTTTAAAATAAACAACTATTGAAAATTATGAAAAATCCAATTACCATTTTGAAAAGTGTGTAACTTATCTGTACAGAAAATTTAGAGGCATAAATCGGTTCCGTTCGCCTGTAAAGTGAAAATCTATGTTTTTAAAGACCAGTTTTTGGGAATTTTTTTCTGCTACGAAAGTTAACCAATCGTGTAAACCAATTACCAATTTGAAGTAAAAAACTTGAATAATGCAAAACATACAAAATCAATTCCGAATGTTTTGTAATTGCTGAAAAAAGTTGAAATCCTTGACATCAATATCGTCGATGCATCGTCATAAGAGACAGATAAATACCAAAAAAGTTAAACCAATATAGATCTGTCCAATATCACATTAAATAGGTTCAAAATGTATGAATCTTTATTGACAAAGAAAATAACAATCAAATAATATAAACAAAATAAACTAGTATTTACAATTGAAACAATTGAGCTAACTTCAGACTGTTGCAAACAATCTACATAAAGCTCAACTGGTCCATATCAATACCAGTCGGAAGCGTTCCCAAGACGCTGGCTGCATTGCCCCGCTGTATGGCAATGCTAATGCGCTGCGCCAGTTATTCACCAGCTCTCGGGTCACGCGTCGCTTCGACCAGGCGCTCAGATATTTTTTTGAAAACTCGGAGAGCCTCGGTACCCAATAATAATAATACAGTTCAATAGTTGGCCTAAAATACAGACCCCGAGACTGAAAATGCGCACAGTTTTAAAATATTTCATATAAATAATGACAGATATTTTATGTAATTTCAGAGGGCGCGACTACCGGCAAGATTTCGTGGATATTCAGCGCTTCAAGCGGCCTGACTTGCAAACAGTTCAGTATAAAAGCGAGCAGCGCTGTTTACGAAGATGCGAAGGTTGAGTGGACCCTCGCCTTTGATGGGGAAGAACCAGTGTTTACATATCTTGGAGGTGGGACTTTCAGGCTTCTTCTTCTTCATTAGCACACTTACAATACTGTTAGGCACAACTCGTTTTTATTTTTATTCTATGACATTTTGGACATTTGGAGGCGGGCTCATTTTTTAACTAGTTTTTTCTTTCCCAATACGCCATAGTTTCATATGAAAATAAATAAGCTAGCTATTTCAACTAGCCTTTTCGTTGTACCAGTTGGTTTTTAGTTTTAGAATGGTTCTGAATTTAAGCTATTATATTTTATATATAAAATTTCCACGTCACAATGTTAGTTACCGTACTCCTCCGAAACGGCTTTACCGATTTTTACCAAATTTTATATGTGTATTCAGTAGGTCCGAGAATCGGCTACTATCTATTTTCCATACCCCTAAGTGATAAGGGTTGAAGGCAAAACAACGTTTGGCGGGTCAGCTAGTTTTATATATATTTATTTCACAACCACCTTATCCCGCAAACCCGCTACGTGGGTTTTCCTATGGCGCATGTGTAAGACCGATGACCCCCATGGTGGGTTCTATGGTAGAATGTATGGTGGTATGGCGATAGAGCAGAGAGAAACGTGTGGAGGAGTCGAATGTGCTGCACGGGCACATTCGACTTCTCCACACGTTTCTCTCTGCTCTAGCGCCCATTTTGATAATTAACCCTTTCCCTTCCAGAAACAACGCTAGACCTGAACCGCACCTTCCAATCAGTAACCGTACGCTGCATACTAAGCGGAGGATCAGGCGCACTAGCCTGGCAACACGCGCAGTTGTTCCGGCAGCCACTGGGTGCAGAGACACCCGCCTTCATTGTCACAGTGCTCGTCGAGTGACGTCACTAGCACATCGTCACAGTATGCTGCGTACTAAGCGAAGGATCAGGCGCACTATCCTGGCAACACGGCAAATCGATGCACGCTGACATCACGTCAGTCCATCACTCATAAGACGTCCAGTGGACTTCAACTTCTTTTTTAATGGCGCCGCTTGCTTTTCGATACGACTCTGCCAGTAAGGAGTGTCATGGACATAGGTCTCCTCCATAGATGGCAACAATGACGGATCTGCGGTTGAATGCTATCAGTAAGCTGTGTTATGCTTTGTTCTCTTGATCGGGACGCACAACGCTGCGGTTTGCGGTGCCGGACTTATTTGCGTCTCAACGTTGACATAGACTGCGACGGAACAAAAGACCATTCTAGACGTTTTTCATACGATTACGTGTCCGAAACCGCATACTGGAGCTTTGCGAGTTCCGATCTAGAGACCGAAACTTTAGGCTCAACTCACATCGGGATGGTAGCAGCGGCTTAACGCGAGCTTTTTAAGCGATACTGGTCGTTTATGTATGTAGGTAAAGTTTAAAATTGTTTGATACTGAAAGTGCTCGCCGCGCTGCTGCCGCTCCCTACCCTGTGTGTATGGAGTCTCCTATGATCAAGAAGAATCAGGCATATTGTATAATAATATCTCGACATTTTCTTTCCTATTATAGTTAACTCTTCTTTCTTTGAATATAAAGAGCTTTCTTTAAGCGTAAAACACCCAAGAACCGACTTTTCTTCTACACTACTCTACTGGACTATGTTACGTTACTATTTACTAGTCTTTATAATTGAATAATGATAAAATCATTCCAATTCAAATGCAATATTAGACTTTTAATATTTAGTGGGATTGTAAAATGTAGTCAGCATAAAAAATAAAGAGCGGTGGCGATTGTAAACTCAAAATGTCACTCATGCCCCACTAAACGCTGTAGTTGAGGACTGCCCTATAGTTTAACGGACGTGAAGTTCAAAGGCCATTTGGGCTCATTATGGGCTGTCGGTCCGGTAACAATCGTTCTTAAAAAAAACATGGTGCAGTAATATTTCGACCACACTGAATAGACGGCGCTTTTACATGGGATTGAAAAGTTAAGTGACATAGTCATGCTTATTATAAAAAAACAATATGATTTTTTGTGTGATGACTTTAATTTTTTGTAGAAAACACCACAGACATTTCTTGTATTTAAATTATGTCCATATTCACCTATAGAAAGCCAAAACGATTTGCATTGATTTGATTGTTTGGGCTTTCTACATAAAAGATAGAGAACTGCTCTCAATTTTATGCTGACATATATTTTAGTGTAAACTTTTCCTGTATTGTTAAAATAATAGTTGGTTTCCTATTTGACATTCGTGCTGAAGTCAAAAACTATTATATAGAGAGGCCTTATTCTTATGTGCCTCATACTAATAATATAGCTTGAATTTATAATGGTTAAGCAGCTTTTGAAAATTACATTGTGATATTGTAAAGAAACATAGAATTTTACACTTTTTCAATGTTACGTATAGGTTATAGTTTTGGCAATCAATAAAGTTATGAAATGGTTTTGTAAGTTTTATTTCATTTAGATCGGGCCGATTTTTCAGCCGTCGACAACATTTGAGGTATTATTTTGCGATTTGAATAATATCAGTCAAGTGGCCATTTTTATTCATAATCAAAACAATAGTTGGACCGTTTTATGCAAAAATAATCCAACCCACAACTTCGTCAATTTTGCTTTTGTAACCTATGTAATCAGTATAAAGTATATTTTACATATCAAAAACTCATAGGTTGGGTAATTTTTGCATAAAT
Organism: Eupithecia insigniata; assembly: GCA_947859395.1. Taxonomy (NCBI): domain Eukaryota; kingdom Metazoa; phylum Arthropoda; class Insecta; order Lepidoptera; family Geometridae; genus Eupithecia; species Eupithecia insigniata. The sequence continues at coordinate 3,234,832 of OX402009.1, read as the reverse complement.
CGTTATTACTTAAATTCCTGAAGGTTAGCTAACGACTGAAATATCTGCTTCCAATTTCACTGGTATTGATATGGACCAGTTGAGCTATCTGTAGATTGTTTGCAACAGTCTGCAGTTAGCTCAATTGTTTCAATTGTAAATACTAGTTTAATTTCTTTATATTATTTGATTGTTATTTTCTTTGTCAATAAAGTTATTTCACGAATACATTATAATATAAAAACTACTGTATAACGGGATGAACAAATAGACTCCAGGGTGAATGGAAATAGACGAAATACTAGAGGAAAACATCCTTTTGCAGAATTCAGATCCACTGTTAAAGAAGGTGAACCGTCACAGACAAAGGGTACTTCTACTGCTGCCTGCCAGGTAATGTCTTGGTCCAGTATTTCGACCATTTCTTTTTACCCTGTATCGTAGTTTGTAGAAATCATAGCGGCTGTAAGCGGGTATTCTGAGAGATGCGTAACGCGCGTGTCTGATAGCACTCACCCTGAAGTAAAGTCATGAGGGGACTCCCTCATGAGGGGTGAAACGCTGGTGTTCTTCCAACACAAATATGGTTCGTTGTTAACCCGCTTACATAAGCAATGAAATAAATAGATGAAAACGCTATCTATACCTACAAACAAAAGGGTCTACTGTAAATTGAGATTGCTTAGTGTCACAATCACAGTATAAAAGTTTTAAGTCTAAGAAATGAACTTATACCTAATGCTAACTTTACAAAAATAAGACAGTTTAACAATTTTTTAGGCAGTAGGTAAGTACAATTCTTCAAGTGACTTTAAATTAGAACCTATACTCCAGCCAAATAAGATGTGAAATAAACGCCCAAAATTAACCTAAAATTGTGTTTCTAAGTAATTAGGTACCTATTGTATTTCAATACGCAATTGACATTCCCTGTCGATTTGAGATCTTTTAACTAATAATAATGCTTACAATTAATATCTCCAACTCGAAGCCAAGAATAAGCGTTTTTAGATGTTTTTTGTGATTTCTTTATAGACATTTCACAACGAATTTGGCTGGAGTATAATTAATTGGCAGCATTGCAAAAACTGTCAAACCATGCCATATACATACAATGAAATAGAAATTATTTAATTAATTAATCTGGTCCCCTTGGAAATCTCTCATCAGTACATACCTACCTACGTCTCTGCTACCTAGATTCAGATTCAATAGCTCAACAGCTCAGACCAAGACGCGACGCGACGATGCTCGAAGAGGCCAGTGGTTTCGCGCTGCGCCGCGCGCGGGCGCGAGACCCATCGCAACGTCGCCGCGTCGCCGTCGCGTCGCTAGGCGCAGCTTCGTCATATCGCGCAGCAGCGCATCTTACTGCATCTTTCTTCTCCTTGAAGAGACCAGTGGTTTCGCGCTGCGAAGCGTGCGGCGGCGAGACGCATTGCAAGGCGATGCGATGCGTCACGTCGCTAGTCTTATCTTTCTTCATCATCATCGCGCAGCAGTGACCAAAAAATAGGCAGAGTCGCCCGGTCGACCGGCGACCAAGTGCGTAAACACCTACTATATTAAACTATAGCAAGTCACAGTCGCCGTCGACCGAGTTGCTGGCGACCAGTCGACATTTCGTAATAACTCTAAACTCCATATTTACAACGCTATGCAGGCGGATTGGTGATCGCAGAAGAGGTGTTAAAATAACACAGAAGAAAGATGCTCTTCATCTATAATAATTGAATACAATGAGGTTACCTACTTTTGTACCCAAATCGTACAAAATGTTCAACAGATTTTTGATAGATTTACAGTAGGTAATCATTTACTTACATCGATACAGAAAGAGATCACAGGTCCAGAAAGAGATCACAGATCCAGAAAGTTAGACATCTAACCATATTGTGATGTAAATACTATAAGTAATACAAATAAATTAAAAACCTAAAAGATCACGATATCTAATTTAGTATAGAAATTGTATATAGTATAGGATATATATATATATATATAGTATAGGAATAGTACCAAAATCTAGGTCTCAAAAGAAATCTTAACCTACGACTCTCTTAATTTATCCGTAGAGCTAGCGACGTCGCTTTTACTAAACTCGTCCCTCAAAACAATCTCCCTCAAATCATCAACCTTTATCGACTTATTCTGAACCGCCTCCAATATCGACAACAACAGCTGGGTCACTTTATTCTTGGCAGCAAATTCCAAAAGCTCAAAAGCATTCTCCGCTGTCAAGCTCTTCACTAACTTATCCACGCATTTCTGCTCTAAAGCTGGCATCATGTAGTATGAAGCCAGTAATAAAAGCTGTTCTAAGCCCTTATCTGGTAAAATGTGGCAGTAGACGTAATTTTTTAAGTTCTGTAAGGTTTCCTTCGAAGCTCCCGGTATATCAACGTGGCCCTCAGCTGTTTCTCTCCACTTGCCGCACAGCATTCGTCGTAGCACAGGACTAGCTGCGGCTAAAACTACTTTGTGTACGTGCACCGAACCATCCTCACCTCGCATTTCGAAGTCTGTCAACTCCTCATCGTCATGAAGGCTTGCGAAAGAGTTGATATGAGACGCTATCTCCATTTGAACGTTCATATCTAAAGTATACTGCTGTTTCTTAAACTCACTTATTAGGTGGAAATATCCTTCGTCAGTTGAAAAAGTCTTCTCTGTTATCCCTAATTCGTTGCTACTCAATTTTATTGTATAAGTCAGGTCGTCATTAGGCCGTATTTTCGTGAACCTAACAAATATAAGATTGTAGTAGATATTAGTGTGTCCGTTATTCACTTGGCTGACTATGACCTTGACTTGGAAGAGAGCGACGCCGTTGATGACGTAGTCGGGGCTACACATCCTAGAGTATGGCATGTTGTAGTTAGTCACTACGAACTTCACTTGTAGGGTGTTTCCCAGTTGGACGACGTCATTGGCCTTCATTCTGGAACAATGGAAATGGAGTTTTAAGCCACTGATTCAGACAGTGCATGACATATCGATGTTTGTTTTAGGTTAGGTGACCTAAAAATTTATAGGTATAACGTAGGTACCTAAGTAATTTCAGGCAGTAGATTATAAGTAGGTACCTACTTAAAATTTTCTTCGGTAAATTATTTATTTCAATGACTTGGGTCCCATAGCCTACCTCATAGAGAAAGATTTTTTATCCACGGTTTACCTACAGAATTTAAGAGCTCAGTTGAAAAACCTAGCTAGTGGTAGAGCGAAGTTAAAGCTGAATACTCTTAACAATAATGTGCACCAAATAACTAGAAATTAAATATAAAATATCATCATATCAGCCCATACACGTCCACGGCTGGACATAGGCCACCCCATCCATTGACCTTGTGACCGCTACGTTGTCGTCGGTCCATCGAGTGGATGGATGGTCTCCCATATAGGGGGGTTTTGCCATAATCACCACGCTTGACAGGCGGATTGGTGATCGCAGTGTTAGTGTTGAAAAATACTCAGAAGGAAGCTGTTGCCTTTCCTCTGGTAAGCTCCCTTAGTCAGCTCTTACGACATCCACGGGTTGAGTTGAAGGGGTCGATATTAGTACGCCGCGGCCCCACGGCCAATAAAATATGTACCTACTTAATTTTTCGTAAATCTACGTAGATACCTTCGAGATTTACTACGCATCTTAAGGACCTCGTACATCCGCAGCAAAACTCTGGTGAAAAAGGGACTATGAATATTCTAGTATGAGTATTCTAGGGTATCGCGATTTATTATCCTATGTGCCTATGTTAAATGCTGTTTAGCAGCGTCTAATTTCTCTACAGTAAAAGGTATTTTGAAGAATGAAGGAACCAACTACGCTACGTTTTATGAAGTTCAGCGGTTTCCATGACTGGCTAAAAGTTCGGCCGCGGTCCCACTCGCAGCGAATGTATGGGGTGAGCTGGTGCGTCTGCCAGGGTCGACATGAGGGCTGGTTGGGTCTGAAAATATGAAAGAGCGACATAATGAAAGGTAAGTTGGGGTATGATCGGACGCGGGGTGAAGGCTGTATGAAATTATATCGCAAAGCACTATACACATTATTAACAACTAGCTGCTGCCCGCGCCTTCGCCCGCGTTTTATCGGGATAAAAATTGCCTATATGTATGTTATTCCAGGTCCTAAACTATACCCATACCAAATTTCAGCCTAAACGGTTCTGTAGTTTTTGCGTGAAAGAGTAACAAATATCCATACATCCATCCATACAAAATATGACATTTATATTATTAGTAGGGTAGGAAGTAGGATAGGATCATAATTAGCTAAAAAACGGATTTGCAACGCCCCTCGCCGTAGGTTATAGGTTGCTTTCCCAACAAATATGTGCTAGGTAGCTAGACAAATGTATCAAAACGGATCTATATACCTACCTAATTATATCTTTTATAAATCGTTGTTCAACTACATGGTCGCGTGACATTGAATATCACGCGACCACAAAGTACCTATTTAGATTAGGTGCCTCCCTACTAACTCTCTAGTACCTACTTATGTACCTACTAGAGTTATTACCAATATTAGCTTAGCACTTAGCACCTGTGTATTCAACTAAAGTACTAACACTCACTTATTATATTACCTGGAAACTATAACTTGACGTAATCAAAACTTTGGGTTATGTTTGCCTGTTCAATGTTTTTTTCACGCAGAGTTTTTCTTAGTAGACTATTCTAAGTAATATCACTACATAGTATAAAACAAAGTCGCTTACCGCTGTCTGTCTGTCCCTATGTATGCTTAGTTTTTTTGAACTACGCAACGGATTTTGATGCGGTTTTTAATAGATACATATAGTGATTCAAGAGGAAGGTTTATTTAATTGTTAAATGTATAAATTAGTATCAGCATTGCACCTGTGCGAAGCCGGGGCGGGTCGCTAGTATGTAGAATAAACTATATAGCTGCTATTATCGCAAATCGCAATAACAAAGATAAATACGTATGTATATAATGTCCCTACTAGGTACTATAGACAAACAAAACATAGTCTAAGCTAATACCGTAAGCAAAGATTTATATCGTTCGATAAGCCCTTACCGTAGTGAGAGCGCGCCCGTTTTGGTATCATATGAAATGAGATAGCTCGCTCATTTGGAATCAGTGTACATCTAAACACTGTGTCAGTCGGACGTGCTGTAACATTGCCGTTTTATTTTGTGTTGAAAAGTGTCACAAAAAGCCATCGTGCGCATTTCGCAATTGCAACAATAATTATAATAATACAAATAAAGACAAAAGCGTTAAACTTCACTCTTAGGTATTGCGATATAATTAAATAACTGTTATTTTTCTTTCCGTTTTATAAATCTGTGTTTCCGCTGTTGCGTTCTGACCGCACTACAAAGTAACATTACCAGCTAATCTGTGGTACAACCTAGATTGCACCCTTTTAGACTTTTCGAATTCAGGGCATGATAGGACCTTTAATTTTCACAAAAGTGTGTGCAGTATGATTGCACATAATATGGATATAATAACAGTTAGGTACGTGGTTAAGTTTACTGGCAAAAACACAATTTTTAACTACTTATTAGTGTGCGTGCGTCGGCATTTCGTAACGCACACATTCAATGACAACGGATCACGGTTTTCGGTGCCAGGAAATATCTAACGATATAAATCTTTGACCGTAAGGTCATTATGTACAAGTACGTCGGACATCACTTCGTCAGTAGTCATACATAAGTAATACATAATATGGTAGGCCTATTGTGATCGCCACATTTTCATACTTAGGCAATTACATTACTAATATTTTATGATAGTTAAAAACAAACTTCTTATACTGAACAGGAAAATAAAACAAAAACCTGTTCAGTGTGTCTACCATGAGTTGTCACAGTTAGATCGCCTGACGCTACTACAGTAGTTACGTAAATACGCAGATGGTATAGTTAGCGTCTTTAGTGGTACCATGAGCTGTGTTTGTGCTTACTACTTACGTTATAGTTACAACTACACCTTCTAGTTTTGCGTTGTTATGATGGCAGCATTACAAAACGAGGCTCACTTCACGTTGTATATTTTTATCTCTTTTTAATTAATGCACGATGATAGAGACAGAAGATAGGTGACATAGTACTATTATCCGACAAATGTAGTAAGTCGCCTGACTCACTTATTTCAATGAAATCCAATGCAGCCCAAATTTATTCGAGTTATGGCGGCGGGTCTATGCTGACATGACATTTTGCTACATGACAACAACGAATGGGATTCGAGCATGAAGTGTTTGCAAATGAAAATAATGCCGAGAAAAAGTGTCTCGCAACTTGAAATGCTGGTGGATTTCATGGAAAAGTATCTAAATTCATTAGATATTGATTGTCACAATCTTGTAGGTTTTCTGTTGCTGTGAAAGTATATAAAACTCCGGCCAGTTTTGAGCTTGGAGCTTCGTGTGTTTGTGCGTTTGTGTAGGTATATAATTAGTGAAATTTCATTCGATAGGAACGGTGACCTCAGCAAGGCCACTACGGGGCATCTGTCAAATTTGTAACTCGTGGTACCAAATTATTAGCAAATGAAGCCCTAACTACAGTCGCTGTAGTGTAGTTTACTACACTATGACGTAGGATAGTTAACTACGAGACTCATACTGCGCATTTTAGTACCCAACTATCCGCTAGAGGCGCTGTACAAGTTTTCATACATTTTTTTTAACTACAGCGCTAGCGAGTATAGATTGTGAAAACTCATGGTAGACCTACAGAAACCAGCTAATAAACTACCGAGGGCAATTCTGGCAAATCTATTCGATAAATATGGCTAGAACTGTCAAAATATCGAGTTATAAACAAGCGTATTCCCAACATGTGTAATCCGATATTTATCACGTCATTATTTTTTATCCCGTTATAATAAGTACCTATCACTCGATAAAGTATCACATGATACGCAGAATTGGCTCTATTGCTTTTATGATTCCGCTCCTCGAAAGGAAAAGGGAACTCTGGATCACTTCGTTGTCTGTCTGTCAAAGCGAGAACAATGACCTTTTTTGAAAATTGAAGAAAGAATGTATTTTGACACTGTTTCTTATTTGATAATAATTTAACAATAACGTATATACTTCTCTATTAATACCTAGTATTTTCAAAAATATTTACTATTGAGAAATAAATATTTTTTTAACCACATTTCCAGCTTTCACATAAAAAAGTCTAAATTTGTATGAAACCTTCGCTTCAGTGCGCAAGTCTAACTCTCATATTGTCCTCATAATAAGTGTTTCTTACCTTAGAAGGTAAAAAGGAATCCAATTTTTTAATATTCAGTCAAGCAAGCAACCTATTGGAACTAAACATTTTTTTTTTTATATTATAAGCGTATACGGACCCCAATTCGGTGTGCGAGTAACTCGCATTTTTCCTGTTTTTTATTACACGACTTGTCAATTAGTTGCTAAGTGATTTTATGTCCAATTAACTAGCTATGCGCCTTGTTCCCATTCAAGCTACCATCTTGCAGTGCGGTCAGCTTTATGCCGGTATTTGAAGTAAACATATTATATGGTTCCGATAACAACTTGTAACTTAGCTCGGTTATTCATAATTTAACTACGGTACCTATACCTACGGTCTGGGCGTGCTCACGATAAGAGCGTTTCCAGCGCTCCAAAAAGTCGCCGTGGGCACGCGCTCTAAAGCTTTGGCCGAACCTAAGCGTCAAACACGTGGGATGCGGGACGCGAAGAGAGAGAATCAACAACGCAAAACATTTCCCATAAACAGTTAACGCGTCTCGGTCGCGTAGGTGTGCAAGGCGCCATTGAATCACCATTGCAGCAGCGCGTCTGCCGCGCGGCTAACGCTCCCGCTTTCCGTCCCGCACCCGCCTGTTTGTGCAGGTTTGGACCGTTTAAAAAAGTTTTATGCGGATTTAAAGCCTCATCATAAAGCCAAGTGCCAAGTTGATTTTCAAGGTTAGAGTTTTTATGTGGGTTAAAAAGTTACCTATTGAAGTGGGTTAGATTAATTACCTACATCTAACATAGTACAGAGCAAACCGAGGCGAATCGAAATGAGGATCAGGTAATCATACCAAAGGTTATTTAAATTTGAAAAATGTTATCTAATGAATCAGTAACTATTTATTTATTTTATTTCACCCGTTACTGCTCCGCAGCTGGGCAAAGGTTTCTCTTGAACTTACCTGTAGCTTCACAAATATTTGAGAGAAATAGTTGACATCAAAAACAAAAAAAGCCTTTCCAATTTATGAGGCAGATCGGATCACACGTCTATTATAGAAACTGATTTATTAATACATAGTATATTGATATTGGGCCGTGGGGCCACGGCGTACGAATATCGACCCCTCCAACTCAACCCGTGGATGTCGTAAGAGCCGACTAACGGACGTACCGTCTGAGTATTTTTAAACACTAACACTGCGATCACCAATCCGCCTGCCAAGCGTGGTGATTATGGCAAATCCCCCCTACATGGGAGACCATCCACTCGATGGACCGACGACATCGTAGCGGTCGCAGGGAGTCGATGGATGGAGGCGGCTCAGGATCGCTATTTGTGGCGTCGTACGGGGGAGGCCTATGTCCAGCAGTGGACGTGTATGGGCTGATGATGATGATGATGAATAGTACTTCAGTGCTGTGGAATCGCTTTACGCCCAATAATTTTCTAGTTTAATTTGTTCCGTTTTACTGTTAGCGCATCCCTGATTATTTAAAGGTTTTACCTCTAAATACCTACATAGACAGTGGTTATATCAGAGATGTTCAAGATCCATCACAAAGATCCATGCTCAAGATGATGTCAGACATGCGAAAAAACGCTGCCCGCCCGATGCTATGCTACCGGCAGCCGGCACAAACATGAATGCCATTTGTGTGTATGTATGTGTGTGTCTGACCAAAGCTTTATTAGACACTGACACTAATGATCACTACGTTCATAAAAACAAACAAGTTCTGGATGACTCGGTAGTGTTGGCCAGGAGCTCAAGCCGTCAACATGAAGGGGACTATTGTTTTGTTATTGGGTAAGTTTTATAATATAATTTTTTATTTTTTTTCACTCGGGCTTACGCGTTGCGTCTTATACGTTGGTATTTTTATGTTGCTTAAATTGTGACAAGTGTTGGTCTGCAACAATATAAGGCTGTAATTAATGGCAACAATTTTTATTAAACGAATTCAAAAAGGTTTAGTTCGACTGCGCATAATGTATTTTTATTTTGTTCACCGATTTCTCCGTTGAATGTGCAGAAGACCGATTTAGATTTTTCATTCGCTTCATTCACATGACACATTTCTATCATCTGTGGCTTTGTTAAAGAGAAATAGCTGCTGCCCGCGCCTTCGCCCGCGTTTTATGGGGATAAAAAATAGATTAAATGTTATTCCAGGTCCCAAACTATACCCATTCCAAATTTCAGCCCAATAAGTTCAGTAGTTTTTCACTAAAAGAGGAACAAACATTCATCCATTCTCACAAACTTTGACATTTTATTAGTAGTACGATCCCAAGGTGGTCCCATGAAATGATTTTATTCTCGAGAGATTAGTATGGGTTGTTGTACATTTGCCACAAAGTAAATTCGTCACGAAAAAAGTATGTGTAAATTCGCCACAATTCTATTCTATTAATTTTGGTTATTTTAGTCAACTAAAAATTTAAAAAAAATCGCGCATTTGAAATCAGTTTTTAAATATTTAATATAAAATGCCTGTGATTCTAGCGACATTGTGCCTATTTGTGACCGATTCGTAAGAAAATAAATGAACCTGATTGATTACCGATTATTGAAACACATCATGCTTGAAATTGAGAGAAAGGTCAGTTAGGTACTTAAAATAAAGCTAGTTTCGTTCTCTGGCTTTCATATTTTTTTTTATTATCGACTTGAAAATAGGCACGTTTTCATTTCGCCTAGTATTTTATGTTGTTGTCTCAGTAGCCCATATTAATTACAGAGCGATACAAAAAAAATTGTTGCCGTGCTTTGACTACGCCGTCGCTGGATCAGAATCCAAGGTCAGATTGATCACATCCCGTCAGGATTACGCCATAGAGCTCCGGACCATTTTTTTGTGGCTGTGCTGTTATTGCCGTGCCTGATAGATTTTTATTTTGTGTGGCTCTGTGTTCTTATTAATTTCAATACTTTTGATAGAATAGAAACTTGTGTCAGGATTCAGTCTCATAAAAATTGTACATAATTAATTATTATAGGTTACCTGAATAGGTACCTAACTTAGTTTTTAATTGACATATGTTCAATAAACACTGTCGGGTAAAAATAGTGTACGGTTCACGTTTGGATTTTAAAGTCTTTTTTTATTTTAAAGAGTTAGGTAACTCTTCTTAGTAACATGGCCATTATAATGTTGTGATCATTATGTGAACTAATGTATTTAATGATCTTCTTTATTATACCTACTAAAATCAAAAGGTCCATATAAAGTCGCTAACAAAAATCGATACGTTAACCACAGAGGTACTTACTTACCTACTGCCTAAATAAAAAATCCCCACTTGGGTCAGTCAGATTGCCGGTATTATTTGTATATGTAAACATGTACAAATGATAAATAAGTACCAAATGTATGAAAGAGTTAAGAATGAGTATCGTATTTCACGCCGATTTTTCTTCACCAGTTGCCTCTATTGGGGTCAACGCGTTCCCATTTGAACGTGACTACGAGAGGACAGAGTTGGGAAATGCCATTGATAAGGCCAGCTTGAAGTTTCTGAAGGTAAGTTTGGGATTTAAAAGGTTGTTGGAAGAAAATCTGACTGCATTCGGCTGAGATATCATCCCCACACCTTATTCTTTCTGTTAGCGAACTGTCAGGTTCATGAGGAATTTCCTCTCGCGACCACTCAGGTTGTGGAATGATCTCGCTACTGAGGTTTTCCTTTAGGACTACCGACATGGGGATCTTCACAAAGGGTCTTCTAAGACATTTAAATGGAAGGCAACAACGCGCGTGTAATGTAACTGATGATGCCATCCATAGGCTGTTTTTACAACTGTCCATCAGGACCTTGCTATAAAAAAAAACTAAGGCTTTGAAATTACTAAGTCCCTTGGAATCCAGTTTTTGAGTGCAATTGCAAACAAATAAATATTAATCCCTTTTTAACCGACTTCTAAAGAAGGAGGTTATCAATTCGTTTGTATGTTTTTTTTTGTAAGTACATATGTATGTTACGCGATATCTCCGCTAATTATGGACCGATTTCGAAAATTCTTTCATTATTGTGTAGACAACGATCCAGAAAGGGTCCCATAAAATTTTTACCCCAGGGGATTAGTATTTATCCCGCAAAACTTTAAATAAGTGTAAAAGTAAGGGAATTTGAAGTCGGTTTATCGTTTTTTAAAACACGCCATATTATATTAGGTATGTTTATTAAATTTATACAGTTGAGCTATATGTAGATTGTTTGCAGCAGTCTGCAGTTAGCTCAATTGTTTCAATTGTAAATACTAGTTTAATTTGTTTATATTATTTCGATTGTTATTTTCTTTGTCAATAATGTTTATTAAAAAGGATTTTTATTCTAGAGGTAGATTCCGTGTGTGGATATATTTTATTGTTCTTACTGGAAAATAATATCTTTCAGGAAGCATACAAAGGCTCATCCAACAAGAATGTGATCGCGTCTCCATTGGGAGTGTTGATCCTGCTCTCCCTATACTCCGAAGGAGCAGGTACCCTAAGTAAAGAGGAGATCCACCAAGTTCTGACAGGTGGTGACGTTCAGAAGGTAAGCAGCATTATAACATGCTCAAAAGATTTTTATACAAATCTGTAAAACCTGCAAAAACACCTACCGAACCACCAGCTAACCCCACCTAACCCCTGGAATTTCGTGGTTTTGCAAGGGTAGTTTTTATACTTAAAAGTGAACTAGGGCCGCTAAAAAAACTTGTCTAATATTTTTCAAAGTTCTCCTCGTATACCTACTACGTATGTAGTTACACACCGATGCACCGCTTTCCGATGCATGTTAAAAAAAACAATCGCGCTTTATTTTGAAACTAGATGGCGCTGCACAAAAGTCAAGAGTAAATGTCAATTGTCATAAAATAAATAACGAAGCGGTTGCCACGTTACACATTTTTTTTTTGCAGGTTTTTATCACTGGTTTTCATACAGCGCCATCTATCTTAGCCTCTGGCAACCACTTTTTTTTAAAGTTGGCATTGAAAACCTCTCACAGAATCAGAATCAATAACTTTAACTAAAGATTATTTATCGCGTACCTTTTGTTATATTTCCCCTACGTTAATAACAAAAGGTACGCGATAAATACCCGATAAATAATCTTTAAGGCGCTCTACAGCTGACGCAGTTACGGGACTAAACGATTTTGTCGTGGATTGCTTGGATAATAGTCAAATGTATGGGCGTATTCCTGGACGTCTCTATCCCTCTACTACTGAATAAAATGGAAGGTCTGGGAATACGGGGGAACCAACTAAAGTTATTTGAAAGTTACCTCACAGGTAGAACTCAATGTGTGAAGATAGGAGAGATCAGTACGACTCTACCTGTGACTTTCGGAATACCCCAAGGATCTATAATGGGACCGACTCTATTCTTGCTCTACATTAATCAAATTTGTAATATCCAGATTAATAATTGTAAAGTTATATCGTTTCCTGACGACACAGTGCTCTTATTCAGAGATGATACTTGGCAAAGGCTTTTTAAACGAGCTCTGGATGGATTGTATCAAAACAGCTCTACAGTTACATCCTGACTCTAAATGCGACTAAAACTAAACTCGTTACCTTCTCTCTCCGCAAACCTGGGCAACCACACGTGGATCTTAACCTAAAAGCTCATTCTAATCAATGCCTCTACACATCAAGTCACAACTGCAATAGTAAAACTTTAGAAAGAGTCTCTACTATTAAATACCTTGAAGTTACTATCGACCTACAGATGACGTATGTAAATCACATAAGGGCCGTCACTTCTAGAGTACGTAAGTTAATCGCTGTTTTGAAGCTTATTAGACACGCGGCAAATAAAAGCCAACTTAAATCCACTTTCCTTGCGCTATGTCAATCGCTGATACTCTACTGTATTAGGTCATGGGGCGATGCTGCAAAAACACACCTTTTGCTACTGGAAAGAGCGCATAGAGCGGTATTGAAGGTGGCTATTAACAAGTCTTACAAGTACCCCACTACTGAACTCTATAAAGAACTGCAAGTACTCTCAGTTAGGAAAGTATTCGTACAGCAACTTATAATTAAGCAACATAAAGTTTCACCTCAATTGAACGTCTCCCATAAACGCCGTAAATTTAAAGTGTTCCATTCAAAATCATGTAAAACATCGTTTGTACATCGCCACGCACAGTTCTTAGGGCCTTACATCTATAACAAACTAAATAAAACTAATGTAATGACCTACAACAAAAATCGAGTCCCGACTATAAACTTCTAGGCACACGGTACTTGCAAGACCTTGAATATGCGCAGGTAGAGCACTTGATGGAGGTACAATCGTAGTTATAGGCTGCACCTGGTGTGTGGTTGTGTTTTTCAGCTTCTTATTCTTTTGTTATTATTATTTTTAGTTTTTAATGCATTTCTTAGTAATTTTAGTTTCCTTGTATCTAGTTTTATTGTATAAAGTATTTACACGGATTCATAACTCATATTTCTATGAGAATAATAATCATAGTCGCACTGGGTGCTGGTTGAGCTTATTTGTAGCCGGAGAGAAGAGCCCTCGTGTCTCAATACAAGTTATTTTAACTTAGTTGGAGCGAGGAGTCATTTACTTTGACCCTAATAGGTTTATTTAAGCATGTTTGAGCTAGATAGTGATAATTTAATATGTGTATTACTATTAATAATTAGACTAGTACGAATATTGTACCTAAATCTTTCTGTAAATATACATTTTTATTATTATTATTATTATTAATTATGTTAACAAATCGCGAAAGTTTAAAAAGTTCAATAACTTTAATTCTTTAGGCTTACAAAATAAGCACTTAAGTCAAATTATACGTGAACCGTATTTGAGCCACTTCTTTGTATATCATCATCATCATCATCATAACAGCCCATACACGTCCACTGCTGGACATAGGCCTCCCCCATACGACGCCACAAATAGTGGTCCTGAGCCGCCTCCATCCATCGACTCCCTACGACCGCTAGGGTGTTGTATATGAAAAACATATTTTCTGGGCGTGTCACCTATGTTTGGTGAAAATTGATACAGCCGTAGGTATGTACCTACATACATACATCGTGTGACATGACAGTAAAATCATCGAGGGTCTTTTTTGTATAAAATTCACTTGTCTTTTTATAATCTGTTATGTTGGCCCCTAGTAGAGCCCCTTTAAAGATAATGATAACCTTATGAACTTTGGAAAGAACTTTATCAAATGTGGATTGACCAGCTTTATTTATTATTATTTTTTATGATTATTCGATTAACTTACTCAATAATTATGCAGCAAAAGTATTCTCACATAAACTTAGTCTTATTTTTCCTTTTCGTATTTGTTATTTATTACCTATAGTGTTGTAGCCTCAGTCTCGCACTCAGGGTCATTTCTAAGAAATTAAATAATATGTTAAAAACGACGCTACAGTCCGAAGAAAATCGCGAAGTTTTTCAAGTTTTGGTAACGCATTCTTGTACTGCAAGAGGGCTGCGGGTTCGAGTCCCGTAGAAATCGTTTTATTTTAATCTTGTACATAATCACTGCAATCTCTAATCTTATATCAGTTCCGCACTGTCAGTAGTATGTAAGAAATTCAATGTTCTGTTTAGCTTTATAGGAATATTGACATGTATCTAAATCGCATTAAATTTAGATTTAGATAGGCAAAATAAACATGTATTAGACACATAAGTGATTATATAAATGCGCTAGTGGTTTCTTTTTCACTTCTTCCACTAGTGGACAAATTATTTGATAATAATAACTAGGTATGTTAATAGTAGGTATAAAATTTGACTTGTCCAAGTGCTTATTTTGTAAGCCTAAAGAAATAAAGTTATTGATTCTGATTGTCATTAATTGTCCTATTTATTATTTATCTAATCTTAATTAGTGAAGTGATTTAAAATGTTTTTATAGAATATTCCACGTGGATATAAAATTAAGTTGACCTACCATAACCTACAGAGTTAAGACATTTTATTGAATTTAACGGTCAAAATTCGGTAGATTAGATAAAAAAAAATAACTAACAATAAGTACGTACTACGGCGTACGAATATCGACCCCTCGAACTCAGCCCGTGGATGTCGTAAGAGCCGACTAAGGGAACCTAAAAGGGGAAGGGCAGCAGCTTCCTACTGTGTATTACTAACATCTTACTGCGATCACCAATCCGCCTGCCAAGCGTGGTGCTTATAGCACAATACCCCCTCATGACAGATGTCGTATGGGGGAGGTCTATGTCCAGCAGTAGACTTGTATGGGCTGATGATGATGATGGTGTGCAAAGAGTATTTGTGTTGTATATTTATGATTTTTTTCAGTTAAATATTTATGCTTTCAGACATCATACAACCGTAAGTACGCGAGTTTGAGCCAGGAATTCGGAAACATGGACCCTAAATTCCTCACATTGGCCAACAAAATCTACGTCCAAAATGGCTTAGCTCTGAACGACACCTTCTCCAGGATTTCAAGCGACGACTACAGAAGTGGTGTCGAGTCTATCGACTTCACAAACCCCTCTGCAGCTGCTGCAATTATCAACAAATGGGTAAGATATTATATTAATTATATGTAGTCGATGGATGGAGGCGGCTCAGGACCGCTATTTGTGGCGTCGTACGGGGAGGCCTATGTCCAGCAATGGACGTGTATGGGCTGATGATGATGATGATGATATGTAGTATTTATAGTGAATTATGTTCTAGAAATTTCAAAATTCTTCTCGCGGGGTTAGAACGCTCAGCTAGATGAAATTCTGACTCTCTCTCTTCACTCACACCTATCATATTGCACCCGGGATAGCATACATCATTCCGTATAAGCCTCGTATGCATGGACGAAAATAAATTTTACCTCATCCTGCCCTGCGCTTTTTTTTATATCTGCTAATATTTGGTGTATCTCCTACAGATTGAATCATAAAAATAGAGTATCGCTGAAATATGTACATTTTATATATGTACATAGCTTTATAGTTTCTTTGGTCACTATAGTCCTACCTAAGGTATTTGTTCTCATCCAAACGGAAGAATTTTGTGCATCGGACCAGAAGTTGCATTGATTAGGTTTACCTACCCGTTAGCGTTACAAAGGGGTTCGATGATTTTGAACCTAACGTCAGGTTTCTGAGAATTTCACAGATGAAATAACTATTGCTCTAATGATTTATTTCATATGCAAATATCTCAGAAACCTGATGCTCTAGTTAGGTGCTTTAATTTATGTTATATTTAAGACATTTTTAATTGTATAAGTATCATCTTTCCAAATATATAAATTATCATTGTGCGCCACCATTTCGATTTAAAAAATCCATGTGCTTGCCGATGTTAGGTCCACCCTACATACAAAAATCTTCTTACCCCATTACACTTTTGTATACCAAACATACGCTTTTTAAAAAAAGTATATCTAACTAGATAATATTTTAACACCATTTCAGTCGGACGAGAAAACCAAGGGACATATCAAGTCGCCCTTGTCTGCTGACGCCATCACTCCCGCGACTGTCGCCGGGCTTTTCAACGTGATTTTCTTCCAGGTAACAAATTTACAAATCGGATCGAATCGTTAAGAACAGGAGACATAATGACCTAGTTACTTTAATATGGAGTCAGACGACCAACAATCATACGAAATAACAAAATATAAAAAATAGGGGGACAGCCAATGCTAACTAAACATTAAAATTTGAAAACAACCTTAAGTACCGTAATTTTTATAGTAAAATAACTGAAACTTTTAAATCCTAATGAAATCATTAACTTGTGGAAACAAGCAGCGGTAGAAAAAACAGCATTCTTATTGCGCAATCGGGTAATAAACATAATAGGTTACATTTTGAGGTTTTTGTTACTATAGTCACCTATAGTGCGCAAGCTCTCGCACAAATTAATTTACGATTTCGGCGGGACTTGAACCCGTGACCTTCCCTCAGTACTGCGCTAACATTAACCAATTGCGCCAAGAAATCTACTTAATTTCGTGACGCAGTTGGTTAGTGCAGTTCAAGAGTCCCGACGACGAGTCGAAAATCTTTGGGACTTTCTATGGACTCTAGCGCCGATATAGATGATACAGATGTAGATAATATTTTATTTTGAAGCATCGAAATCGCGTCAACCGTCGCTTCGGGTTATCATCGCTTTTTGTTTTTGCTTCCTACAAATCAAACATCATTCTTAAAACTCAGGGTCATTGGCACGTGCCTTTCAACGCGAGTAACACCAAGGACGAGGATTTCTACTTGAACAAGGAAACTAAAGTCAAGAAGCCGACTATGCATCTCGAGCAGTCCCTATACTACACTGAGAGCGAAGATTTGGACGCAAAGGTTTGTATCATTAGAATAGAATAGAAAAAGATATATGTATATGAAATGTCAGGACAAAAAAAAAAGAAGTTAAAACAGTCTTGAATCACAAAACGTTCTTTACCTGTGTTGGTTGTGTTCTGTGACTCATAGAAAATATTGTTAGTATAGATTATATGTAATTCGTTTAGATAAAGAAGCTGTCCTGCTGTCATCTTCAGTAAAAAAAAAATTACACGACTTGTAAGACGACGCACTATGAACAGCCCAGGCATAGATGTCGGGATGAACTTGACAACTACATAATAGTGCCTAGACGGGTAGACTAAAGCCTTATAAGATATATTCTTATATATAGTATTCATTTATATATATATATAGTCTCTATTAATAAAATGGGATGAATAGAGACTCTAGGGTGAATAGAAATGGACGGAATACTGGATCAAGACATTACCTGGCTTTTGGCAGTGGAAGTATCAATAGTCCGTGACTGTTCACCTCCTGTGTCAGTGGATCTGACCTCTGCAAAAGGATCTTTTTCCTCCAGTATTTCGTCCATTTCTATTTCACCCTGGAGTCTCTATTTGCCCCTTTTAACGGTACGTAACGTAATAATTTCCGAATCAGATGACTCCTTTGGATAAAAAATAACAACGTTTAGTAACATTAATTTTGTAATTCACAACAGTTGGTAGAGCTGCCCTACAAAGAAGACGGCTTCCGCATGGTTATCGTACTGCCCAACGAGATCGATGGTCTTTCCTCAGTCATCGAAAAGGCTTCGCAGACGGGTCTTCTAGAATCTGTGTTCAAGCTCGAGCCAACGGGACGCGATGTCAATTTACACGTACCCAAGTTCGAGATCAAAACGAAGCTGAATTTGAACGAACTCTTGCCCAAAGTATGACCCAAATTTTTATTTAGATTATCTTTTATAGTACCGACAACAGTTAATGATTATATAATGAATGATCCTAGTATTTAACCGACTTCGAAAGATGAGGAGGTTCTGTATTGGGTGTATGTATGTATGTTTCTAATGTGTGTTCGTCGATTTATGGATAGATTTTGAAAATTCTTCCGCTATTATTATAGAGAATGTTACCGTAATGGTCCCATAAACATTTTATTCCTGAGGGATTATTATTTGTCCCGCAAAACTTAAAACAGTATAAAATTAAGGGATTCGGACCTACCTAGGTTTTTTCAAAACAAAATATATAACAATTAACACAGCCATTTCTAGCTCGGAGGTAACTATACCTATCTATAGTTGCATATCCGTAGGTAGGTAAACTCAATAAATTCTTAAACATTCAAACAGTCGTAAGTAGTAGGGACTTGTTTGTTTTTCGGTGGTGTTGCAGAGAGTGCGAATGAAACGGATAAAGTTCAATATTATCTCTTCCAGGTTGGAGTTGATAAAATATTCACTGAAGGAGCACCTGGTGTCGTGAATGATGCCGACGTTGTGGTCTCCAAGGCTTTCCAAGAGGCTTTCGTGAAAGTCGACGAAGAGGGAGCTACCGCTGGCGCTTTCACTGGTAAATTACCTTTTCTTTACACAATTTTTCATGGTATCGGATTCAACAAAAACTTTTATTTAGATAAGGTTAAGCTGAATGGTGGTAAATCAATCGCTCAACCAGTATTAACTGAAATAATTACATATGAATTGAGGTTTTGGGACTTGCCTTTATAAAGTGAATGCTTGGAAATCTTGGAATTGGAAATTAACCAAAGTTTTTAACTAGCACTAGTGAAATGAAGCTAAAGTGACGCTTGGAAAATCCTGTGACAATAACTTTAAAAATTGCAAATATCGGTCAAGGTGAGTCCTTTCTAAAATTTATTAGAAGCAAGATTACTTATACATAAAAATAGACTTTCTAGAGTTGGCGATGGGAGAAACCATACAATATTTAATGAAAATCAAAATATATAAATAGGTAAAAGAACACGTAGAGAACGTACCTACTTACATATACCATAAGTCCATAACAATAACATAAAAATAACTTCCACGATGCATTTTGGCATAATGCAATGCACATTCTTGGCTCGCCAATTCAATAGGACAGCCAGCTACAAGTTCGGGTGACAATATTCGGTTCTACCTACTCCTCGCACGCCTCCGTTTGAAACAATCTTTGGGATATGTCCCATAATGTGAACCCATATTATTTACCGTACAAGACGGAACATCGTTACCATCATCTACTTAGTCAACATTCTACAATACAACTACAATATACATACATAGGTATGTACATAGTCTTGGTCATACGTTGACCACTTTTCATGTCAGATTTCTGTAAGGCATAGGTTTTTTGTAATTTTACAGGTTTGACGCTTGCAGAGAGTATAAATTTGATAGAGCCAGAACCGCTGAAGCTTCGGTTGAGGATTAAAGAATAGCGGGTGGCTCTTCTTTTCTTGTTCCTAATTCTTTGGATAAAATACTCTTTTCTGGGACTTATGCTGACTGAATCATAAAACTGTCAGCTTTTAAAATACCGATATATGTACATTAGTTCAACAATATTTTAATTCTTGAATAGAATAGGTACTCATGTTACTAAGCACCATTACTTAATCTGTGACGCCAGTTCCCATTATTTTAGTTATGTACATTTTAGGTAGTTAAATCTTTGCATAATTTTATTGTTTCTTCCTTTTCTTAGTTCAAAATTCAAACTGACCAATTCACTAATTTCAAAAACATATCCTTCCTTTTTGTCTTATTATTATTTTTTAATATCATTTTATTTTAGTTTTAAATTGTTATTTTTGCTACGTTAAACGTTCCACCTATTTCAAAACTAATACCGTACTCATAATCATTATATTCTTCGGATAATATCATCATCATTGTAGGACCTAAACTTCTTAAGGATATCTATAGGTCATTGTGTCCTTCATACTTTGTTAAAGTAACCTAATTTAAATCGATAATTTCTTCCAACTTTACCTGAATTGCCTTTTGTGATGGTATATTTTAAAACGTTTAGTTTCATGCACTGCTTTCGTTTTAAGTATAACCAAGGTAAAAAAGATATTGATAAAATCAGTGCCAATATGACCCTATGTACCCTACTTCGGCCACTAGTTGTATATTTATTAACACACAATTTTATACGAGTACCTTCATTTCTTATTCTTTGTCCTATTTCTAGTGACTCTCACTAGTGTATCTTCCCTACTGCTGCCTATGGAGCTGAAAGTCGATCATCCCTTCCTGTTCCTGATATTACATCTCGATAAAATACTATTTTCTGGCACTTATTCGGCATAGAAATTTATACACTATACTTTGTTTCACTTGTAAAATATCTTCATTTAGTAAATAAATTGTCTTGTTTCACAGGATTCCTTGCGGTGTTCACCAGTAGTTTGGCTACCGTACCAGACCCTTTAGAGTTGAAAGTAGACCACCCCTTCTTGTTCCTGATTTTACATCACGATAAAATACTATTTTCTGGCACTTATTCAGCATAGAAACTTTTAATTCATCTTTGTATTACTTGTAAAAGAATTATGAATTAATCTTTGTATTACTTGTGAATTTATATCTTCATTCAATAAATAAATTGTCTTGTCTCACAGGATTCCTTTATGGTGGTCGCGTCATTGTTTAATAGGGATGACCTTGATTCGCAGAATTCGATTTTTTTATTTTTACACCGCTTTACACCTGCGCAGAACCCTCA
Source organism: Eupithecia insigniata (assembly GCA_947859395.1). Classification (NCBI taxonomy): domain Eukaryota; kingdom Metazoa; phylum Arthropoda; class Insecta; order Lepidoptera; family Geometridae; genus Eupithecia; species Eupithecia insigniata. The sequence goes on along the minus strand of OX402009.1, from coordinate 3,213,634 downwards.
CTTTCGCCGAGCGCTATTAAACCGTGACGAGACGTATACCAGTAGTTTGGCTACCGAACCGAAGCCTTTAGATTTAAAAGTAGACCATCCCTTCTTGTTCCTGATTTCACATCACGATAATATACTATTTTCTGGCACTTATTCAGCAAAGAAACTTATGAATTAATCTTTGTATTACTTGTAAATTTATACCTTCATTTAATAAATAAATTGCCTTGTCTCACAGGATTCCTTATGGTGCTTACCTGTAGTTTGGCTACCGTATCGAAGCCTTTAGAGTTGAAAGTAGACCATCCCTTCTTGTTCCTGATTTCACATCACGATAAAATACTATTTTCTGGCACTTATTCAGCAAAGAAACTTATGAATTAATCTTTGTATTACTTGTAAATTTATACCTTCATTTAATAAATAAATTGCCTTGTCTCACAGGATTCCTTATGGTGGTTACCAGTAGTTTGGCTACCATACCAAAGCCTTTAGAGTTGAAAGTAGACCATCCCTTCTTGTTCCTGATTTTATATCATGATAAAATACTATTTTCTGGCACTTATTCGGCATAAACGTAAGATAATTTTCTTTTATAAGAGATTGCACGGTCTGCATGCCTTATCTAGAAATATTGCAAGTTGTGCTTAGATTTTAAAAATGCATCATTGTGGAAACTTAGAAATACTACTAGTGTAGTATTATATAATCTGGGGTTATACCTTTTCAAAATGACATTAAGCATGGTTATTTGAATGTATGTACCTAAACAGACGTTCGTATTACTAAGCGCATTTACTTGTTAAAATAAGGTGTTCTTTTGAGTTTACTGATAAGTATCTATATAAAAAAGTATTTGTTTTCTTCGCAAATGTGATAAAATAGAGTATGTGACTGCTACCTATAATTAAGTATAATAACAACCGTGTACATAACCTATTCGATCAGGATTGAGTAAGAATCGTTTTATTTCTGATTGTTGCTGTTTTACTGGTAGTTTGCAGCTTATTTTTCAAAAAAAATAGTTTTTTTTGGCGTAGTAAAATTTTACGTATTGTACCTACCTAGAACTTTATGTTTGTATCTTTTATAAAGCTTTCTTTCTACCCTTGCTTGCTATTGGTGTATATTCTCGTAAAGCTGGATAATTATTGAATTTTTTCTATTTCTCGTAGGTATCATCACTGTGGCATTATCGAGTTTCTCGAAACCCCGACCTGCTTTGGAATTTAAAGTTGACCGCCCGTTCCTGCATCTTATACTATACAAAGACAGAATACTCTTTGCTGGCACTTATTCTCAATAATTATCTATAAAAATATCTATCAATGCCTTGATAATGTTTGTATTGTAGTAGTAGATAACGGCTGTCTTGTAATTGCCCCTAGGATTTACTAATGCTATAACGCTGTCATGGCCGCCACCGCCCCCACCCAAACCATTAGAGTTCAAAGTGGATCACCCTTTCCTCTTTGTTATATTGCTTAACGAAAAAGTTTTGTTTACTTGGAGCCTATGCTAAATAAATTTCATTTCATTTGACCACATATGTAATGTACATAATAATTGAATATAACATGCGGAAAGTTGCATTTTGTTATTTGTAAATAAATAAATATACTGAGTAGATCTTGTTGTTTTATAGGATTCCTTGATGTACCGCCTTCGTGGCCGCCAGCACCCCTACCTAAACCATTGGAGATCAAAGTGGACCACCCTTTCCTATTTGTTATACTGCATAACGAAAGAGTTTTATTTGTTGGAACCTATGCTAAATAAATTTAATTATTTATTCATAATAACAGTTTAATATAACTTTAGGAGAATTATTTCGCGATTATGTTAGTTAAAATAATTTACTGAGTAGAATTTGTTGTTCTATAGGAATACTTGCCGTACCGGTTTCGTGGCCGCCACCGCCCCCACCCAAACCATTGGATTTCAAAGTGGACCACCCATTCTTATTTGTTATTCTACATAAAGAAAAGGTTTTATTTGCTGGAACGTATGCAGCCTAGTAAAACAGTTTATTCATGTCTAAAAGTTTGATGAAGGATGTTTGTTTAAATTAGCTATTTTATATTGAATTAACTGATTATTAAATAAATGAGCAACATTCAAAATCTTCCATGACAAAATAAAAGACAATTACTTTACTAACTTACTTGACTTTTTATTTTACTTGGCACATAAAACTTTATTTCCACTTCTATAATCAAATAAAAAAGGAAAGTTAGGTACTATAAAGGATATTATTAGTATATTCAGCAGCGCCCCTATCCAAACCATTGGAGTTTAAAGTGGACCACCCATTCCTATTTCTAATTCACGACAGAGTACCTAATTATTGTTTGGAACCCATACTGCTGAAGTAGTAAAAAACTATAATTAGTATGATTCATGTCATAAATGTTTGTTAAATAGGTATTTTTATAATTATAGGCAGTTATTTCATATGTACATTACCTAAGTGTAGCGAAACCAAAACTTGTACCAAATTTAAAAATAAAAATTATAAAATTTATTAAGTTTTATTATATTAATAATTACTTAGAAAGAATTAAATTATTCTTCGACTTTTTTCGAATTGGCACTTGAAACTCAGTTTCAATTGATTGGTAGTGTACATTCAACAAAAATAGGGTAGGTTAATCATTATTTATAGTACTTAAAGTAAATTCAACACAGATGTAGCTACATTAAGAAGGGTATAAGAAGGTATTTTAAGTAGGTCCCTAAATCCACCGTCATTTTTCAATATTTTTATTATTAGTTACCTACTCGCGTAATAAGTACACGCAGCAACATTTGTTAATATATTTTGTTTCCATAGGATTTCTTTTGGTAGCAGAGTCTTGGCCGCCACCGCCGCCTCCCACACCACTGGAGTTCAAAGTTGACCACCCTTTCCTTTTTGTTATACTGCATAATGACAAAGTATTGTTTGCTGGAACTCATACTAATTAAAAACGGTTTTTTTATAGATGTTTTAACACGCTTTTTTATATTAATGGCAGCTATCTCATAAATTATACGCAGAGAAACCAAAACTTGTACCACAAAAATCCATAGTAAAGTTAACTACCTAAATTGTTGGTTTATTTTATTTACCTCTTGCCGTTTTTAGGTAGGGTAATTATGTTTGAATTTCTTTACTAGGTACCAAAATTGTCAGCTATGTCTACACTGTGCCTTTTTTCGTTCATCAAGAGCATGTGTCATAGCGCAGTCAATAGCGCACGTGAGGCATGGTGCGCTATTATGAGAGTTGAAACCATGTTCCTGCGTCAGGTGGATTTCTGTGTCAAAAAGCAGTAAACAATAAGAATATGGACGATAAAAAACAAATTAAATCGAAGTTTATTGAACTACAGAAGCTTTCCACATCTTTGGAAGCATAATAATAAACTACACAATATTTCAATAATTAAAATAGCCTCGTACCCACATCTCTGGCTCGGTCCTTTTTTTCTAGAAGTCCGTATGTTCAAGTAAGTCGCACATTAGTAAAAAAAGTTAAATGTATTTATTCTGTGTTACAAAATTACAAGCGAAATTATATACCACCGAGTAGAATGGTCCCGGCGCACATGTGTTTTATAAAGCTGACGCATATAATAATTGAATGCGTCTTACGATGCGACGACGCCAACATAGATTGAGAGAGTTTCTGAAAGTTTGTTAAAGCATGTGCGACGAGAAAATTCTCCTTGATGGTGGATGTGCGGCTTACTTGGTCATAAGAAATTCCAAAAAAACATTCATGAACCTAAAAATGTGGGTGGCTTTCAACTGTCATAGCGCATGCGTCAAGGGTATACCTCGCGTGTGCTGTTGACTGCCTTATGACGCATGCCGTTGATAAACGAAAAAGGGCACAGTGTGGACATACCTGTTATGTATGTAGTACACTACTTCAACATACCTGCTGTAACAAAAAATATTTAAAACATAATTTGCTTTTTCCGTAGGATTCCTTATGGTTCCATTGTCATGGCCGGCCCCGCCCCCTCCCACACCACTGGAGTTCAAAGCTGACCACCCCTTCCTTTTTGTTATAATGCATAAGGACAAAGTATTATTTGCTGGAACCCATGCTGCATAGTAAAAAAATATGTTTATTTATATATTCAATGTCATAGAGATATATTTATAAGAAACTGATATATCCTTCTATGTAATAGTGTTATAAAATTGTTTTGCAACTTAAATAAATAAATTGTTTGTTTGTTAAATGAGCATTTTTATTTTATGTTAAATTAATTTAACTTATAATTTGTATCATATGTAGATATTTAGAGCATTATAATGTTGTAGTTATAGGCTGAAGGGCAATGAATCAAAACCTTGTTTAGTAAAATATTAAAAGATATCTAGCTTGTTTTATTTTTTGTCCATGAAATGCACTTTCCCATAACAAATTCAATAAACCATTGGCATCTAATCTAACAGGCACTTAATAGAGGTAACAATTACAATTAAGTGTATTTTATGTTTTGTACATCTCAATAAACTAAAATAAAGAATAAAAAAACCCACAATAATATTTATACACATTCAATTGATGTTTGTGTATAAATTATCTTACTTGTTTGGGTAATTTAATAACTTCATTGTATTTATCTGTATCAGTATACATTATTTGGAAGAAAGAAAAAATTTGTAAAAATAAATTTGTTTTGTAGGTATGCTGATGATACCTTTGTCATGGCCACCACTGCCACCACCTAAGCCATTGAAGTTCAGAGTGGACCACCCTTTTCTATTTGTTATACTGCATAAAGAAAAAATACTATTTGCTGGAACTTATACAAAATAATTTGATATGAAGGTCTGATTTATCCGATTATTTTAGGCAGTTAGAAAAACAGATTAAGACCCATGTTCACCAATATAGGGTAAAATTTTAAACAGTTGTTTTAACGTTTTTGACACATGTTTCTGTACCCGCCCAACAGAGGAGAAGGTAATTATGGGGCCAAAAATAGCAACATAAATCATAACATTCATAACTGCCCATAGTGCAATTTATCTAGTTTTTTTTTTTTCAAAAGTTTGATTTAAAAATTGTGTAATATTTATGGAGATTAATGTCATGCTGTGCAAGCTGCTTAGTGTGCCAGTGCTTGCAGATAGAAAAAATTTTCCTAGCCAAACAGAAGCGCCTGATAAAATGTCTTTTGGGAATCATTTTAAATTTAATGTCATCAAAATTTTATTAAATAAAACAAATACTTACTCAACATATCTGCTTTGGTCCTGATACTGATCATCATTGGAAAATTAAATGAACATTCTCTACCAAAAGCTAATAAATATTTTGATTAACATACTTTGTATTTTCTGTTCCTTCCAACCCCATGTCATGCTATACATCAGAAATCTCTAGGTAATTATAATTACTTATAAGTTTATTCAAAATGAATATTCTCAGGAATAGTGGTAGAAAAATAACAAATATAGGTATGTATAGCTTAGCTCAGTTAACCTGAGTGCTATATGAATGAAACCACTTAGTAGTGGCTAGCCTAGCCTAGGGGCTTAATTTGCTGGTTGTATAATGTGTAGTTTGATACTGAATAAGCTCGCCGCATTGCTACCGGCCACTGCCATTCCAATGTGAACTGAGCCTTACAATCAAGTAAACAATAAAGAAAGGGCTTAGCCGGTTAAGGATGGGTAAGCTGACCCCACGCGGATTCCTAGTAAGGTTGAAATTTGGGGTGAGGGTGTAACTCATCAGACACCAGGCAAAATTTGAACGAATCCACGTGGGGCCGCTCCCCGTTCTTTAGCCGGCTATGCCCTTTATTCAAGCTCCTACGGGTCTCTCTTAACCAGTCAGCCATGCATGACTCGTAATTTCATACAAAAACAGGAATTATTTGGGAATTATTGGTGTGCTTTGCGAATGCGGAGTTAAACACTACTATTATAACTTTGTTTAGTAGTATTATAACTTTGTTTATTATTGCAGGGTATTTAATTTTCCTATTGTCAAGTCGTGAAGATGTACCTGCTGAGATATTTAGAGTGGACCATCCCTTTTTGTTCCTGATATTGTATGAAGACAAAATACTTTTTGTTGGAACTTATGTTGATTGATAGTAATATTGAATAGTTATTATATTTCACACTTTTTTAGTTATGTTACCTATCCTTAGGCAAGTAGGTACATTATTTAATAAGTACATAATAAAAAGCTCTTCTGAAATCCTTTTCTTTTATTCAATTATATTTTTTTATGTACCACACAAAAAGTGCAAAGATTTTAGATTTATTTACTTTATTATTGTACTTCTGGGTAATAGCATAAGCAGAATAATTTATGTAGCAATTTAGCAGAAAAATTATATTTTATATCATTTGATCCTATCCAGATAATACCTAATTCCTACAGTGAGGTCAAGGCTCATTTAAATGGTGGTAAGTACTATCATTTATGTATCTGGTATAGATTGGGTAGTGTCCTAATGCTGACAAACCCCTATTTATAGATTTTTTCTGATTTCTATGATTGTGCTATAGTTTATTTACTTGCAACACCGCTTATCCAAAATTCTGGTGTAATTTCCCTTAATTGTAAAAATCATAAGTGGTTGTTGTTTTCTTGTTAAAAATGTTCTTGTGTCTTACTTGAACCCAGTAAATATTTTGATTGTCATTTAACAAGAGGAGGAAGAAAAAAGTAATCTGCAAGAAAGTGTAAGTATCTATATTAAGTAACATCTTCTTTTGTGTTTATTAAAGATTATATTTACTCATAATATAGAGTTCTAAATTTGACATAAATAAACTTATTCAAATTTATTTGGAATTCAGGGCATGAGGAGCATTGGGCACTGGCCACATAGGGAGGATTGGGCATGCCCAATACATATGGTACAACCACAACTAATCTTCAACAACATTTGTTTTGGCCTTATAGTATATTTTATATTATAAGTATTTTAAATGAAATTGTAACACTGTGGTTCACCTCAGTATAACCCAATATATTCTCAATACAACCTCAACATAAATAAATAAATAAACAATACTTGTACTTAAAACAGGGTGGTGTTTTGAATTTTTTTCTCAAATTTGACAAGCCTTTCTGGGTCATACCAAACATAGATAAGTTTAATTATGTCAGAATATTGATATGTAGTGCAATATTCATTCGTAGTTACTTTATGATGAACGTTTTTAAGACTATAATGATGGAATTGTTTTTATAGTACCTAATGTTATATAGTTCTATAAATCTAAACTTCAGCAGTATAGCATAATTTGGGGTATTATACTTTTGACATGGATCAGAAGATCTCTTGTAACTTTGAGACTGATTACAATACGAAAACTGTTCTTTGCAACAATTAAAGCCAAATATGTGTGCTATTAACATTGCCAATAAAATATGGATTTTGTAAACAAATATGTATTAATTTTATTGCCATTTATTTAAAAAGTGCCAATTCCTCCCCTACTTATGTTATAGTTGCGGGTACCTTCTTCTAAAGTTGCGTAGAATAGTTCTTAGATAGGATTTAGATTTTCAATCACAGATATGTTTACACACTTTACGTTTATTAATAGTACTAGATAAAGCTGACTGTAGTACCTAGTTTAGTGTACACTATAGGAGTCGCACGATTATACTTATTTTTTAGCCGCGGGTGGCTTGTAACTTTTTTATGAACGAAAAGTTTGCACAGTAGTTTCGCACCTTATCGAGTCCGTAACTCCAATCCAAATGTACATTTACGTACATGGCCTAAATTAGGCCTAATGTTTTATATTATTTTGCATGATATTTGAAACAAAAGGTCCTAAAGTCGAACTAGAATATATCTATTTCAGGATGTCAGAATATATGAATATTCATAATAATTTATGATGGTCACGCATGTATTAACGAGTCATGTTATTAGTCTAACACTTACTTGATTAATTTCAAACCACTTTCTTTCTTTCTGGCCTTTCTCTTGGAAACACAATCACAAACAAATTACTTTGATGATAAGTTTTGAACCATCTTTGTTTTGATTTTTGTTGACATAGAGGAATAAGTAGTAGAGATGAGTCCGGTATTCAATAACTAACTCAATACCTGTTAGCATGGTCCTAAAATATCTAACGCTATTGTAAAATCCGCATACCGCTAGGGAATAACTGTGCAAAGCGAGCATCGCGCCTAACCGACCGTGAGCCATAACTACCCAACGCTTCAATACCTATACTTACCTAACTATCATCTACGCATAGGTACTAGCGGACCGTTCACCCGTAAAGTGATGTAGCTGCAACAAGTATTTGGTATTTCTAACCAAAACGGTTAGATGGTATTTCTAACCAAATCGATTAGATGGTATTTCTAACCAAATCGGTTAGATGGTATTTAACCCAACCCAACTAATAACCGGTAGCCAAAATATCCAATAACTCCCATCCTTAATAAGTAGGTAGAGGTATGTAGCATAAGTAAGTTGTCTATCCCTCGGACTTGACTTGACTTCTTTGTTATTGGCAATATGTGTCTGGTTTGCCACTTTTCTGCTATGGAAATTTCTTAGTCATGGAATGGAGGCGGGATTACAACAATAATATGAGCGGTAAATTTGAAAAACACCAATCAGATTTTTACTAAGAACCCAAATAAAATAAAATTATTAACAGTTTAAAAACAAAATAAATATAGTTATTAAAAACAACACAAATATAATTAGTTATAGAAGATATTTATAATTTTAACTTATTTACATCAGAACTTTCATTTACATTTATATTAAAACCAGATAGGGAAACTAATTGTGTCAATTTAGTGGCAACGTTGGACGGTAAGTTTTCAGGGTTCGAAATAATAATATTTATTAATAATGTGAGGAGGGTGTCTATTAAACTCTCATTGTGAGGAAGTACTTGGTTGGCCTTTAAACCACAACCGTTTGGAAGAGAAGAAGAGGGGTTGGAAACTATTCCTCGATGAGAAGCTGTATCGTAGGACTTGCTAAGAGGGGCTCGAGAACGGGGAGAAGATAATACAGTCTTAATGAGACTGGGAAGCCTTAGGGGTAGAGGAATAGCTATGATTTGAAGACGACATATAGGGAGAGAGAGAGAAAATCTGCTGGGAGGGCGGGAATTGCTCCTGAGCAATTTCCGAATAGGAACGTGAAACCCTTGGAAATTGTGTGGCTGCCTCCTCAAATGATATAGCATTGGTAGCCATCACAGATTTAATTGATTTTTGTCTTACTAGTTCGGGGCAGTGTTTACTCGTGGCAAAATGCTTCCCTGAACAATGTAAGCAAGATGCCTCGGTCTCAGATACGTCGCAGCTCTCGCCAGAGTGTTCCTGGCCACAACGAAAACAGCGGGGTTTAGATCTGCATTGGACTTGAGTATGTCCAAAGCGGCAACAGGAGTTGCATTGGATGGTGGGGAACTTATAAATTTCGACAGGAATCGAATTATAAAATAAGAAAACCCTTGTAGGAAGAATTTGTCCTTGGAAAGTGACGACCACGGTTTGGGTAGGAACCCACGAAACCTTACCATCCTCCATTTTTTTCCTATTTAATCTCCGCGCTTTTAAAACTTTAGCACCAACAGGGTTCGAAACTGATTCCGCAAATTCTTCCATTGAGAGGTCAGTCGGAACGCCTCTAATGAGACCCATACGGGTAACATTGTAGGTGGGAATGATAGCGTGTAATTTGTGCATCGAAAGTGTTGTGGAGATTATAAAAGATTTAGCATCTTTGGCAGATGAGAATTCAACGCTAATTTTATTACGGCCTACTCGTTTTACCCCTCCAGGGATAATATTTTCGAATTAATTTTTTTGTAAAAATTGACTAAACTGGATTGTCCTTAGGGTTGTACCCGCGGTTTGGTCTGTATCAGTTCTCGAAACATGAACCACATAAGGACCCCTATCATATGAGTTGTATGATTGGATAGCCCCAATCACAATGGATGGATCAGTATAGACAGTCTGAATAGACGGAACAGACAAATCAGGTGAAGCAACTTTTTTATTAGGTGTGTGAGTTGACTGTTGAATTATCGTTTCTATCAAAAATTTTACGTTTAGTCCGATGGCATTCGGACAGAAAGGGGGGAGGAACAGGGTCAGGTGGAACTGGTGCCGGCTGAGAAGCCGGCACCGGACAGATCATCATCTGAATCCATTTTTGATTTGGAGTGGCCAATCACAAAGGATTTTTGTGACGCCCTTCCAAAGACATAAGGTAGATAAAATTGCAGAAACTACGTTATCTACCTACCAAGTACCAATACCTTAGAAAAATAACACAGCACACATTTAAATCCAATTGGTGAATTCGGAAAGCAATAAATTTGAATTTTCCCTCAAAATCTCTCCAAACACAACTGGTCGTTTCCAATGGCGGGCTGACAGTCCTATCCCTCGGAGTCAAGCTATGAGTAAAAAAAAAATAGCTGATGTACGTATAGCTATACTGCACTGTCAGTGTCAATCGCAGCTTGGAACTGACTAGTTAGTTCAAAGTTGTGGTAAGACTGATGAACTTTATTGAAATTCTAAGAAATTATGTACTGCGTTTTACCTAAAACTTTGTTGAAAAAGTGAAAATATGTCGGTTTCCGCTGTGTACAGTCCTTCAAGAAGGACAAAAGGTGCAGTAAAATTCCCGGATTTATCATTACATGCGCAAGTTTTTCGCTCAGTATAAATGTTAAAGTAATTATGTTTATTAGTAGAAATCTGTAGTAAGAACATATTAACAATCTAGTTCATGTGTTCCTGTGAGTCTAGGATCCAAATAATGTCCAAAACCATGAATAATTAGCAGAGATAAATTTAGCGTCTGCGCTAGTGATGTACTTACCATCAAATTTAGTTTTCGGGTTATTCCACATTCGTCCCACTGGTTTCAGCCGAATCTGGGCCGAAACAGGAAAATAAAATTGATTGCTGATTTCATTCCTGATTCGTCCCATTTCGTTGATAGGTCTTCTTTGACCACAATCTCACCTCATGGAAAGTGACGATTTGGCCGACGGTGTATCAGGAAGGTCTAGAATGGTGGGTACACACGTACGTACGTACATGCTCAATGAGCATGTTTCAGCCGAGCATGGCTATTTATAAACATGCTCGACCCTGCGTCTATACGTAAAAGCTTGCTCGAAGAAAGTTTAGTATGCGTTGAAACCCTTTGAGCATCGGACGATTCGTTGTTGTGTTTAGTGGGCATCGCCTACTACTTTTACTGTCGGGGAAAAAATTAACCAATTAATTTAATTACAATTAGCCTGTAATGTCCCATTGTCGGGCAAATCTTACCATGAATTAGGACTCTGAGCCAGTTGGGCCCACGTTCTATCGAAGGTGTCTAGTTCATCGCGCCATCGATTCTTTAGTCTACTGCGAAGCCTTACGCTGTATTATTTGCTGAATTAAAAATTTATGAATAAATTAAAATTATTGATTAAATAAATTTATAATTTAATTAATTCATAATATTTTCCACAAAATCTCGAGAAAATGAACGAAAGTCCGACATTATAGCTGCGCACTAACATTCACAAAAATATCAATCACGACTAACAAGCTCGACCTCGTTGCTACACGTACAAACATTTTTGCTTCGAACACCGAGCAAGAATTATGAACGTTTGAATCTTGTTCGAATCGAACATTTTGGTTGGCTTCGAGAATTTGTCTTGAGTCTTGCATGGTCCACACGTTCGTACTTGCTCGAGATCGAGCAAGTTTATCGAGTATGTACGTACCTGTGTACCCACCGGAAGACACCTATTCACTCTTGTTTTAAAGAGACCCAGGTTATAACTGGCCGAAAAAATAGGAGCATACAGACAAGGTGGATTAATTCGGCTTGCAAAATACATAGATACATAAACTATAGTAATCACTTTTAATATATTCTTATTGCGTTCACGCAGAAGTTGGTAAATAAGGATTAGCAAGAAATTTCAGGTTTTATAGCGGCAGTTGCCCAAAATGACAAAGAAACTAAGGCAACGGAAAGCGGAGCGAACCCTTAGCCCTTTTTTAGATTTGCATCGCGTGAGTGGAGCAAAAAATTTTCAAAAAACATGTTTTTGTGGAGCTCCCTTAAATTTTAATATTTATTTTGTTAATATGTTATTATATCGGTAAAAAAACACAAAAAATGCAGCTCGATAGATCGACAGAGAGACAGCGGAGGAAATATGGGACGAATCAGGAATGAAATGCGGTATCCTCTAATACTTCATCCGAGTTTCCTCTATGTCAACGTCATCCTACACGTGATGTCACTGTCAATATGAAAGCTATGCTTATGATGCAAAGCGTGCAAAGCCGTTGAATTTAGGGATGACAAATGAAAGAAATATATATTGTATCGATATTTATTATTAGTATCGATATATGCATAGTAATAATTATCGATATATCGATATTTTTGGCCATCATCGTGCAGGCAAAACGACCATAGATCAATGAAACTAACCCCAAGCTACGGAACGTAGGCTAGTAGGATCTTTAACTCCAAGAAGAAGGAAGGAAGACCAACATATCGACCATAACTTTGACACTTACAGTCAAAAATAGACAATCAGTGCTACCAACACAAAATAAATAGGAATGTGTTGCCCTTTGTTCACATTTATCGATATCAATGAATAAGCTGTCCTACTATAATTATAATTGGAAATAGATAATTCTCTACAATAGAATAAAGTATATCGATTTTGATATGAATTTTGATACCCTGAAATAAATATCGAAAATTGATATATCGCTTTTAAGAATATCGAATAATTATATCGATTAATTTCTGAAAAAATATCGATATTTTTTACTCATCCCTAGTTGAATTAAAAGAAGTTGAAGTTTAATACTTTTTGGAGGTTATGTTTGTTTGTTTCCAGTCTATTCCGTGCATGTTTCTTTTCGATATATTGAGATATTTGTTCAGAATAAATTTCTAAAAGTACTTATTACCGTACGATACATTTCTTTTGACTGGAATAAGAGCGAGTTTTTACTCTATGACTGTACCTTCTGCTTCTGTACCTATGAAAAGAATGTGTTCGATACGAAAGTACATCGGTAAGGAAGATCATAGTTATATTCTTTCGGTATCATCCACTAACGCAATAAAAGAGACTGAATTTTCGGTCCTTTGCAGATATTGGAGCCAATCTCACGGATGACATGTATCAGGGATCCTACCACGGATCAGTAAAACATAAGCCGGATTTGGATGTGGTACTGGACCGTGCATGGACGGGAGGTTTGAACAAAATGATCATAACGGGCGGCAGTCTCGCTGATAGTAAGAAGGCCATTGAAATGGCTAAAAGTGATTGTGAGTGAATTTACCTCTGTGACCGAAATATGCAAATATGGGACGGATAAAATTTTTGCCTCTACATTGAAAACATGAGGTCATGTCTGAAAGATTCCCTTCAATGAGTGATGTTATACTTGAAAGATAGGGCTCTGCATGACACACTACTATAAGCTTTATTCTTCCGCTAAAGATCCCTGTCATTGATTGAGTTCTAAGGTAAAAAGAGTATTTTTTTCTAGAAAACGCCCCATTGTTGACATAATTTAACATCTTCAAAAGGAGAAACTTCTGTTTTAGTCCGCCTATTCTCAACTGTTGGCTGCCACCCAACACGGTGCACTGAATTTGCAGAATCCCCAGAAGGCTACATGCTAGGTTTGAGAGATCTGATCAAAGAGAATAGAGATAAAGTGGTAGCTATTGGAGAATGTGGCCTGGACTATGACAGGCTGAAGTTTTGTGAAAAAGAACAGCAACTCAAGTAAGTTCAGTACTAGAAAAATTAAACCTAACAAGGTCTTTTTTTGTTTTTGATCACCAATGTGTACACATGGGTTGTTTAAAAAGTGCTACTATTTAATGCTAACTCATTATTTCCAGATATTTTGAATATCAGCTCCCACTGTCCAAGGAGTTCAACCTCCCCCTATTTCTCCACTGCAGAGCTGCAGCAGATGACCTCGTAGAGATCCTCAGCAGAAACAAAGACAACATAGTGGGGGGTGTGGTGCATTCATTTGATGGGAACAAGGAGGCTTTGGATAAAATTCTGGCACTTGGGATGTTTATAGGTATCAATGGATGGTCAGTTTTTGTTTGTAGTTTATAAAAATGTGTGAAAAATGTATACAACAGACTTATTGTTAAGTTTGCAAAATACACTTTAGCATCCTATTTCCTACGAATATTATAATTGACAATATTTGTGAGTATGGATGTTTGTTTCTCTTTCACGCAAAAACTGCTGAACTGATTGGGCTGAAATTTGGTGTGGGTATAGTGTGGAACCTGGAATAACATGGGCTAATTTTTATCTATGAATAACATAGGCTATTTTTTATCCCGATAAAACGCAGGCGAAGGCGCCTGCTAGTAGAAAAATAAACATGAGATTATGAGAGATAGATACAAACCAAAGTCCTATGAGATACTTGTTTCTGGACTGGTTTCCGCAACAAGGCCACAGGTGGGCCCCTTTTGCATCAGACTATGAGACACTTTAACTAAAATGAGTGAATAAAAAAAAAAACTACCCCTGAGTTGAACTGTATTATGGGTAGGTACTAGATAATTGATGTTTTTTATTATGCATATAAAACACCCCGAAGACCCGTAACAAATACCTACAGATTGTACAAACATTTGCGAGGCGAGAATCGAAACCGCAACACCTGCGTCGCAGGCGAACCTTCGCCCATTCAGAGATTCAGATTTGTTTAGTATGATAATTAATTGAATAATATAATTGCTGACGTAATCACCATCCAGAACCCCCGTCCCCCATGTCATCAAAATAAGCAAAGCGCAGACCCACCCCCCTTTGGGGTTTACGTAATATTTGAATGGCCTCTTATTGCCCCTAATTATCAGCGGATAATGCCATTAAGCCCATCGCTGGGCATATCCCTTAGTCGCCTCTTACAACACCCGCGGGAAGAACTGGGGTGGTGCAAATTCTAAGGCGCCGCCGGCATCACTTGGCACTGTTCACATCGCACCACAATTTAATACATTGCCTGCCACCGATCGCCGTACGAGTTCTCGCATATTAGCCACTAGCGCAGCGGGCAGATTCAAATCGGTTTAGTAGTTTCGGAGCCTATTCAATGCAAACAAACAATCAAATCTTTCAAAAGTTCAAAAGTTCAAAAGAAGTTTCCTGTTTATAATATTAGTATACGAGTAGATGACACGCCGCCCGTCCCCAGGGCGCATTGCTGAAGCTGTGGTGTAGTGTTGTGTCGCCGATTAATTAATTTTAGAGAGGCTTCTACACGACCCGAACTACACGAGATAATACGACCTTACACTAATAGCCCGGCTAATGCTCAAACACTTGTGCATGCAGATTGCACAGTTTGCGCAAGCGAGATAAGCCGGCCACACGCTCCATATTGCTTGCGCATACCGGCTTGTGCAAGCAAGATGGAGCGTGTTATCTTGCTTGCGCAAACTTTGTTTGTGCAATATGCATGCACAAATATTTGAGCGTGTAGCCGGGCTATAATACTCTCAACCCTTTTGGCTCACGACGCACATGTCCATCTCTAGCTAACACTGCGTCTTGGGGGCGTCACCATACACGGAATGCTTGGAGTAGCCATTATCGACTGCTTCAAGCTGCTATTGCATAGCAAACTACTGTCTTGTGCGTACACACATGCACGGAACCACTCGAGCAGTTTAACTGCTTCGGGCGGTCGTGTGGCCAAGCAGTCGCCTGGCATACACCAACTGCTGGAGTTTCTCGAAGGGGCAACTTTTAATACTTTTCCGTTTTCAGTTCACTCAGAACAGAAGAAAACCTGGAGGTAGCAGCCACAATCCCCCAAGATCGGCTGATGATAGAGACAGATTGTCCATGGTGTGAGGTGAAGCCTACCCACCCTGGCTTCAAGCATGTTGCTTCTAAGTTTCCTAGTGTGAAGAAAGAGAAGCATAATGTCGAGAGCCAAGTGAAAGGGAGAAACGAACCAGTCAATATTGTGTGAGTACTGAGATATTTTTAAAAAACTAGTTTTTGCTCGCGGCTCCGTGCGCTTGGATTCTATCATCATCATATCAGCCGATCGACGTCCACTGCTGGACATAGGCCTCCCCTAATGATCTCCACGATGACCGATTTTGCGCTGCCCGCATCCAGTGATTTCCTGCGGCCTTCACTAGGTCGTATCGTGGTGGTTGTTATGCAAATGTTTGTAGGCTATTTGTATCCCATGGGAACCCATTCATGGGATAAAAAGTACCTTTGGTATATTTCAGACCTACATATTTGCAAATTTCAGCCCAATCCGTTCAGTAGTTTTGGCTCGAAGAAATAACCGACATGCGCGTGAATATTATAGCGACATCTGTTGTTGCCAGAACTTTATGGACTCAATGGAAGCTTCGATGGAGCTCTTCAATTCGAAGTTAGATAGAAAGACCCCAGGCATGTGGGTCTGGGCTGGACCAGAGCAGAGATCTTCCTTTACAATTTGGGAGCAATCCACCGTCAGACCTCATTTGTGCACTACATTGGTTTTTTGTATGTACACTAGGTACTATACGACGACCGATATGGCGCGGCGAAAGAAGGTCCGCCTGCGACGTAAGAGGTTGCGGATTCGATTCCCACCTTGGTACAAATGTTTGTACGATCTGCAAATGTTATGATATTTTTTGAACAGATTTAGTATTTTGTTATTTTTGCTAGGCGTAGTTTGCTATTTTTGCCTACACACTTAGGTAAAGTGTGTAGGCAAAAATAGCAATAGGAAATACCTAGCAAAAATACAAACTGGGTGCGTGAGCGCTCAAACTTTTGAAAGATTTATAAACGGAAGACGAACTAAGTAGTGGGTGGCTATGTAAAAATCTGATTTTATTAAAAATCTCATGAATCTTTGCCTAGGCAATTTAATATAAGAATGTAATATAATGATTATAAAAATAATCAATAAGTGAATCATTATAAATGAATAAAAACATGATTCTTAAAGGTGGCACAATGGGCGCAATGGTACCCAATACCTAACTGTGTCGCACGCTGATGAATGATGATCGATTTCGAAATAGATGTCGATTTTTCTTAATTGACGAAATAGGCAGGTATCGATTAAAAATATTTTGTTTTTGGTAGGTCAAGTTATGAAAAACGTTAAACCCACCATAGACGTAGCTTTAATATTATATAGTAATATGAATCATAGCAAGGCATAGCGCGGTATATTTTCTATACAAATTTTCGAGTGACCGCACCCGCAGCTATAATTTATATATTATTATTATATACATATAGAAAATCGACCGGGATCCCGTGATCCTGGATCCCAGGATCGAATCCTCTACTTGTAATAGTACTGACGGTAGTTAGATACCTATTACTATATTTCGGAAGGAAAATGCGGAAATATGTTCTAAGAGATTTATTTTTATAGAGAACTAGCTGCTGCCCGCGGCTTCGCACGCGCTTTTCATGTACCCTATTTCCATCCCCGGGATACCATCTATCTCTGCCAAGATCCGTTCAGCCGTTTAGGCGTGAAAAGGTAACAGACAGAGAGATAGACCGAGTTACTTTCAAATTTATAATATTATTAAGTAGAATAGGTAGTACAATTCGCTTTTAAGAGAAATTATACCTACTTAGTAGTTGCATTATAAAAGTAGATAGAGACGTGGCGTGCTACTCTATGTGCAAAGACAACCCAACTGGTCAGAACTCTAAAATATAATTACGAAATCCCAGGAATCGACCCCAGCACTTAGTTCGGCCCTGCCAAAAAGTCCTTAGTGAGGACCTGTAAAATCTCCGCACCGCGCGACTGCGTGCAACTACCGTGGTCGACAGACAACTAAACTCTTCATCGTCATCAATTCCTTCTAAAATTCGCAGGAGGTCAGAATAATCCATCACCATGTTGCGCTGCACTATTTTTTCGCTCTTCGCTTATGACGTCATCAAGTTGTCGCCTATACATGACCATGGCGCTCAGGGAACGGATTATTCGGTCAGGTGCTAGGGATGCACCAGACTTGAGTTATCAGATTTATTTTGCCAGGTTGATTTGATGATATTTTTTTATTCATGTATCTTATGCTAGTTTTATGTTTTTAATCTTTAGTTTCATTCAAATATCAATATAAAATAAAAGATAAGAAATGATAAAATAACATCTTTGAATTGAATTTTGAATAGTTTTCAAGAAATCTATGCCTCCTGCATCACGTCACTAGTTGTCAACTATAGACGACTGTGGCGCTCAGGGCATAGCATTTGCTTGTATGAAAATCTATGTTTTTTATTTCAATATTTCTAAGTAGGTACCTGTAGCTCTAGGAGTTTTTTTATACTCAGATGTGGCTGAGATATTCTAATTTGGGAAATGTAGAAATAAAATACCAGTAAAACTTTTTCTATACCTTTATTTCATATTTTTGTAGGGCGGGTTTTTTGTCAACTATAGACGACGTTGGCGCTGAGGGCACGGAGGTGCTTGTCACCTATAGGTGACTATGGCGGTCATAAGGTTAATTAGATGTAAATAAAATGTCATTTAAAGTTCCTACTAATTTTACCCTCAAGGAGGTAAAATATCAAAGGGAATAGGGGATGAAAATTAGTATGAAAATCACACTGTGACTATTCCACGCGGAGGAAGTCGCGGGGGCACAGCTAGTAGTAGAATAACTGAAAAAGGATTCCACGCAAAAACTAAAATTCTATGCGGGCGAAGCCGCGGGCACAGCTAGTTTTATAATAATTCAGGTACATAATTTTTTTTTCCTCTGTTTCAGACATGTTTTGGAAATATTGGCTGCAATAAGAAAAGAAAATATTGATGAATTAGCAACTGCTATCTACAATAATACAAACAAATTGTTCTTTAATAAGAAATAAAATGTTAGGTGCATTACATATAAGTACATAGGTATAAAAGTAATGGGATAGCTTAAGCTGTGTAAAATATGTTATTTACTAAATAAATAAATTATCACACTTTTTCTTATTCCTTGCCATCATCATATCAGCCCATACACGTTCACAGCTGGACTTAGGTCTCCCCCATACGACGAAAGCACAAATAGCGGTCCTCAGCCACCTCCATCGACTGCTACGATGTCATCGGTCCTTGGAGTGGATGTTCTCCCAACACTCCGTTTCGCGTTGCATCGTGTAGGTACGCCACTTGAGTCTTTACTCCCCAGCGGTTATCAGTTCTGCGAGCTATATGACCTACCAACTGGCACTTCAGCTTACTAATTCTGAAAGCTATGTCGGTGACTTTGGTTCTGCGGATTTCCGTATTACTTGCTCACATTCCCTTTATTTTACCGAGTCCGTCACTTTAGCAGCCCCGCCGTGGATTATGTGATTTCAACTATGTATGCCAACTGGACCGACGACATCGTAGCGGTCGCAGGGTCGATGGATGGAGGCGGTTAAGGACCGCTATATGCGGCGTCGTTTGGGGGCATATTTTTTGTCTAGGTGCCATAATGCCAAATCGGTTTTTACAGCCCAAGTGTATAAATGTATACCTATCTATATCTACATTATGGCCACTACTTTGACTACTCTTCTATTATTTAAGTTTTTTTTCTCTCTCTCTCTAAGCTATGGTTTCGCTGCTTAATCTTAGTTTTATAAATCAGCCGAATCAATCATGTAAGGTTGAGCTAGGCTACCTGTCGGGGAGGTGGGTGCAAACGGGCGTTTACTGCCCCCTGAGATACAGTATCAACTAGTTCGGGGGATGGTGAACAACCAATGCCGTCCGACTCGCAGACAGTGGCCTGGCCTAACTTCTACACACAGCTAGCTACAACTAGCTAGCTCATAGGTAGCATAATAAGGTGCCTTGAATTATGGTTGTCTGGTAGAAATCTCTGCAAGGGATAAGACCGCCAATTGCAGGATACGGTAATTAGATTTTAAGAACTCCCTGTACCTACTATACTATACTGTAATTTTTCCTGCAATAAAGCCCTTTTTTTTATATGTCCAGCAGTGGAAGTGAAGGGGCTAATGTGATGATGAACTATACAATAAATAGTTCCTCCCTGTGCTCTAAGCAAAATAGTGAACTAAATAAATACAGAGTTTAGGATTCGTAATAGCGTGAAATGGTCTTGGTACCTATAAAAGGTTTATAGAGATACAGCAAAAGAAGATAGCTAATTCCAATGTGATACTTTGAGTGACACTCATTACCACGGTATAAAACTATCATGTGATCACATGTGATAAATATTGAGTACCGCCAACAGAGTACCGAATACGTTTGTTTATCACTCGATATTTGGACAGTTCTTGCCATGTTTATCGAGAAGATATATTGCGAGAATTACCCTCCAGTTTTTGAATGCAATGAAACTAAATATGTCACTAACAATATTTTATTGTGACTCCTTAAAATTATCATACAACACAACATAAACTTATAATGCAGGAAACACTATGTTGGTGTATTTACAAATTTTGATGATAAATTGTATAATAAATATTCAAATCATTGAGTCCTGGGATTATGAACCAATGGTGTTTATAAAATAGTATTTACTTTTGCAGTGCCTCAATCATTGTTAATCATTGAAGTAAAATAAAAATACAACCAAACTGGTTAATTTAAATGTAAACGACGCATAAAGGAGTTTGATTTTAACACAAATAAAATATTAAAAAATCTTATGCCTAGGATCTCATGAAAATTTCATATTTGGATGACAATTAACGGTAACTTGTTACAAGGATGATAAATAGCAATATTAATTTATAAATGCATTGGGAATGTAATTAATTGTAATATTGGTTATAGAATTGTCATGGATTTACAAAATATATTTTGATATGATTTATTGCCTTCAATGAATATTTAAATTAATAGATTCTTTCATTGTACTCAATTTAATTATAAGGAAAAATTTATCAAGGTAGGTGAGACCTGCGAATAGAGGATTGCTTTGTGCTTTTAGTCTGTTTTTTATTCAAATATATATATTATGGAATTTTCTAATTAAGACTGAATTCAGATTTCGCCTGATATTCTAGATAATTCATTCAGGTCTTATAAAATTTAAAAAATAGGTACCTAATTAATTTCGAGATAATTTACCATTCCTCACTTAAAATCATATAAAAAGCATCACAACAAATACAATTACAATCATCCCCCCATTCGCTCTGAACACAACTATCACTAGGGCCCGGCCCTTACATTTCAGGGTATCTCAGAGTATAGGTGTACTTGTTTCCTGAACCAATGGAAGTAGGATGAGACGTGGAACCGAGTTACATTGAGTGCAGACTCTGTTTTGTTTTGGAGAATCTCTGGGGCCCATTCACCTCTGAAAAAGAAGGAAAACATGAATGTAGTTTAAACTGTGTTTCAAAATGGCACAGAGGTGCTACAAATATTTAATGCAGTTTGTTTATTTTTTATACATATTTTGTACCTGTCTCCAAATGTTTTTTTCTATTCTATTTTTTCGACTCTAATGATGAGATTCTTTCTACATGATCTATACTCAAATAATTCTCAAGAATGTTTGCAAACAAATAATATAATACAACAATATTTTATATATTCAAAATTCGAGAGTTAAGAAACAATTGTCAGCACTAAGCATTGTAGAACAGAGCTAAGTAGTAAAAATTTTGTAAAAAAATCGATAACAAGAAAGTGATTTTTAAATTAACTATGGGGGCCATGTTATGAACATTGTATTTGAGTTTGGCCTAAGTATATGCAAAATAAATGCAGATCGAGAAGTTGTTTCTGTTGTAGTCACGACATGATATTTTCCAGCCTAGTTAAGGCTAAGATCATTGTCTGCTAGGTTAGGGTAGGTTGTAAATAACTTGGATAAAGATATCTAAATTAGGAGTGACTAAAATTGGGATTAGAAATACTTACACAAATACTTTAGTCTTCAGATAATCGGCGCTCAACTGATAATAATCATTTGAATACTTCGCAACTGTTGCATAACCAGCAGCCGAGTAACTCTTCACACTATCTATCAAACCCGGGACATATTGCTCGATAGTGGAGACAACTACTGGTGTCTTTTCAACAGCATAGTCTTTGATATTCTCGTAGAAGACTGCAGCTTTCTTCGCTGCTACGATAATGATGTCCTTAGTCAACAGGGAGTAAGGTTTGACAACTTCTATGGTCTTTGTGTAGTAGATTGGTGCATTGTTTTCGACCCAGAGGTAGCCCCTTGCTGATGTAGAAAGGGTCTTCTGCCATGCTGTCTGACTGTGCTCGAGGATGCCTAGGTCTTTGAATAGCTTGCCTGTCGTACTTTCTGGAAAAATCAAATAATATTATCATATTTTATTTATCGAACCATACCGACCGGCAGTCGGAGTGTAAACACGTTTACATTTTTTGCTGAATATTATTCTAAAAATTGTGTTTATAATACAGTTTGTTACAAGTACTATATATAAATCAAAAGCTTGTGAAGTGGGCGTTGTGATTGTGCTGTTTCCAATATAATACGGACACAAACCAGTGAGTAACGATCAAAATCATTTATAATAACCTATGCAACTGAGGCGATTCCCTGACCTACGACAACTCGCGCATCGCCCGCTGTGACGTAGCTCGTACGACAATCGGCCATCGCAGCTTGCAGCCAACCTCATTGCGCTTCGACTTATTGCACTCACAATTTTGCAGTGCGTTTTTTGGGCAGGTTGCTATTTTGCTCACATAATTCAATAAGGTGCTGTTATTAAACGATGGAGAAACCAGCTTGCGGTGGCTGTAAAGCTGTTATAACCGGCACAAAATTCATAAAATGTACGGGCTGTAGTCAGAAGTACGACCTACAGTGTGCAAATATCTCTCCGAAGCGCTTTAAAACACTGAATGAAGAGAATAAGCGAAAATGGAGATGTTCGGAATGCAACTGTAAATTACCAAAGTCTGACAATTCTGATACGCCTGTCAGAGCCGCCTCGTCATGTAGTTTGCGGCCCCTTGAAAGGAGCGAATCGGGAGGTGAGAGTATGTTGTCTGATAGTGATATTGCGAATGTTACGGCGCGAAGGAAGCCATCGCCATCACCTAGTCCTATTTATATTACAGAAGAAAAGATGAAGGAGATGCTGAAGGCTGATAAACATGACCTAAGACTAGTCATTGAATCGTGTGTCAATGGGTTGTCGGACCAGATCAATGAACTAAAAGTTCAAGGCAAAGGCTACCAAGAGTCCTTGTCCTTTGTGAGCAAGCAGTATGATGAGCTGCGAAGTGAACTGGCCGACTTGAAGAAATTATTTGGTTCTACTAGCTCTGAACTAAAGAGCACTAAGGAAGAAAATAAAACCCTTAGAGATACTATTAACTCTCAATCAGCCAGGATCAAATCACTGGAGGAAGAGAACCTCAAGCAAGCCCAATGGTCAAGAATGCAAAATATCGAGGTTACGGGAATTCCCGAGAGGAAGGAAGAAATTACATCTGATATTATTCTAAAAATTGCTCATCACATCGGCGTGCCTATAGAAGCTTCAGATGTAGAGTTTGCGCACCGCGTGCAACCACGACACACTACCAGCGCTCTTCGAACCTCTCGCTCAATCATTGTCCGACTGAGACAACGAGTTATCAAGGACCGTCTTGTAGCTGCAGGCCGTAAACAACGCAATATTTGTGTTAAGGAGTTGGGGTTGGGTGGAGACCCTAATCGAGTGTTTATAAATGAGCACCTCACTAAAGAAAATAAAATTCTACTGAGCACATGTAAGCAAAGAGCCAGGGAGGCCAATTTCAAATATGTGTGGACAAAAAACTGCCGCATTTATGTACGAAGAAACGAGGAGTCTCCCCCTATTCCTATTACTTGCACATCGGATCTCTCGAAAATTATTTAAGTGATGTTTTGACTGGCAATTGTGTGAATTCAAACCTTTTGTATTCATTTCTAAATCATTTTTGCACCCTTTCCATAATCTCTATCATATATAATCATTATTTAGTTTTTGGTAGTTTCTTGTTTATTGAATGCATCCTCTTTTTCTATTACTGTATAATATGTTTTTATGGGTCATTCATCTTCCAGGTATTGGTCCCTCGTTGTTCTAGTTTGTATCTCGGTAAAAACCTAATAGCATATAAATACGAGTATAAATACAACTCTTTTATGCTCGCTTATATCCCTGTACTAAAGCACAGCTACCAGTTTTGTTATGATTTTTATTATACCAATGGATAATAAGCGTAAAAAACTTAAACTTTTTTATCAGAATGTTAGAGGCCTACGGACAAAACTTGATGTATTTTACAATAATGTTTTACTCAGTGACTCGGACATAATCATGATAACAGAATCTTGGCTGCATGACGGGATATTTGATGAGGAACTGTGTGATGGTAAATATAATGTCTTTCGAAGCGATCGTAAGTCATTGGGTGGCGGGGTTATGGTCTTATGTCGACCTGAACTGCAAGCACGGCGCAGGCTGGAATGGGAATTTGATGACCCGGAATGCATATGGGTCACTATACCAGCCAGAGGTACTGGCAGTTATAATGACATCCATATTGCCTTAACTTATATACCCCCCAATACTAAACTGCCCTCTAGGATCTCTTCCTTAATTGAAATAATTAATGATGCATATGAAAAGCAACCCGATGATTTATTTATAGTAGCTGGAGATTTTAATTTACCTTGTATAGATTGGAAAACCGATGAACCTGCTATTATTAAGAAGGGCTGTATTGATGTACAAGCTGCCGCATCGGATCTGTTATCGTATTTTAGTTATATAGGCCTTACACAATATAATTTACTTGAAAATGCTAGTAATAATACACTAGATTTAATTTTTTCTGCTGTTCCTATTGATATAAAAAAAAATCGAATTTCACTGTTGTACCTGAGGATTTGTATCATCCAGCTCTACATATTACTGCAACTGATATGTCAATTCCGCTTATAAAGCCACGACTCCGAATGAGGTATGTTTTTAAGCGTGCCGACTTCTTAAAAATTAACGAGTCGCTTTTAGAACAAGACTGGTCCTTTATTACCTCTGGGAATTGTTTGGATGATGTAACTCATAAATTCTATTTAATTATTAACAGTTTGATAGATAAATATATACCTAAAGTGCGTTGCGGAGGTTCTTACTCTTACCCAGTTTGGTACAGTAATGCACTTATTAACCTCATTAAAGAAAAAGGTAAAATTCACGCAAATTGGAAAAAATATAAAAATCCTCAGGATTATTTAGACTTTTCAGAACTCAGGAAAAGACAGAAGATTTTGCAACAAGAATGTTATAGTTCATATATACAATTTGCTGAGCAGAAAATTATCAAAGAAATTAGCAGAAAGATAATCTTGCTCGATGTCAAGCTGTCTTTTTCAGAGCATATCGAATCCATTATAAATAAATCTTTTAAAAGTCTTGGTTTCATCAGACGTGTTACCAAACCATTTTCTGATACGAAGTGTATTAAACTGCTCTACTTTTCCTACGTGAGAAGTATTTTGGAATATAGTAGTATTATTTGGAATCCAAATTACTCAATATACATTAATAATTTAGAAAAAATACAAAATAAATTTATCAAATACATTAATTTAAAAATCATTATTATTCTAGGGATTATGATGCATCCTGTATATATCATAATATAATGAGCCTTCAAAAACGACGATCACTGTTGGATATGACATTTCTCCATGGTCTGTGCAAAGGTTATATAGATTGCCCTGAACTTACAAGTAGAGTTTTATGTTTGTCCGTCCCAAAATATCGTACTAGGCATAATCATACTAAATTATTTGCTGTGTCGCAATCATCCACAAATTATGCACGTTATTCCGTAGTTAATAGGATACAAAGAAATTACAACAAGGAGTTCAATACAACTGATATTTTTCACAGTAATAAGATACATTTTAGAAGCGAAATCATTAAAGTAATGGAGGAGGGGGATGCCAGCGTACCTAATGTAGCTAACTAATTACTATTGTTTTTTATTAGATTAAGTTTGTATACTTCTGTGAGTATGAGAAGTCTAATATTTTGTAAGAAGTGTAACAACAATTTAAGTTCAAAAAAAAAACATAGCGTTAAAGTATTCAGCATATATTTTATGTATTATACTGATGTATATCTTTCGACTGTCTGTTTTTAAAAATCATAGTCTATAAAATGTAAATCCGTTTTTTTGGCCGTAAGTTTTGTATATAATATTAGAATAAGTAGTATTTAAGGGCTGTGGATTTTGTATTAAAATAAAAATAAAAATAAAATAAAAAAATATTAGATAGTAATTTGAACTTTGCATTGGTGGTAACAGACCTAACATACACAGGACATTGTATGTAGCTGATAAACAAAGTATATAGAACAAACATGTATTAGGTAATACATGTTAAACTATGAATTATGTGAAACTATGTATACGATTCAAAAACCTAGAAATTTTTTGTATACGAAGGGGTTAATGATTCCAACGAATATTGGTGGAAAATATTTAATAACATTGGTAACATCGAAGAAAAGAACAGAAGCTCGAAAAAAAAATCTATCATTCATCATCTAATATTCATTTTTAAATTCAAATTTAATACATATATTTTTTCACATGTGAGACTAAGCATTGTTAATATGATTGTAGTATGTGTTTTAGTTTTTAGTGATAACTATGCTGTTACCTTGTTGTTTTCTGTTAATGTTAACAGTTTTTGTTAACTTTTCATTCATAAATGTCTTTGTTGATATAAAATGTCTCGGATTTTGAATCGTATTATATGACTATGGACATTGTAACTTTCTAGGTTAAAAGTTAAAATATAGATAATTATAATAGCAAGACCGATAGTGGAAAAGTACAGGTCGTAGCAGTACAAGTACAATCTAATCGGCGGTATTTACAAAACACAATTTATCAGGGCTTTTTTGCAGTTTATACAAAAAAAGTAAAGACAAAAAGGTTGAAAACTACATTAAAGGTAGATAACAGACGCTTCTGCAACTCGCTTCGTATAATGAGA
The DNA here is from genome assembly GCA_947859395.1 of Eupithecia insigniata. Lineage (NCBI taxonomy): Eukaryota > Metazoa > Arthropoda > Insecta > Lepidoptera > Geometridae > Eupithecia > Eupithecia insigniata. Next base: position 3,186,584 of record OX402009.1, on the reverse strand, counting down.
TCAACAATAGGTTACTCAATGCATGATTATGGTCATTAAGATGGGAATGTTACATTGTTAATTGCTGTTTACGTAAAGCTGGTCGGCTAACAAAGTTGCTTATATATGAGGATTATTTATCTACTGCATATTCTACACCTAGTTTTATCATCCCAATGTATTAGATTCTCTTGAGAGATGAGTAAATCTGTATATTTAATGGACCAACTGAAATAGTCAGTCGTTAAAAAGTTTCAATATTATTATTTATATTGCGTACATGTTATAACATCCATCATTTGAAGATTGAACATTGCACAATTGTAACAATACTAGCTTTGGAAAAAAAAAAACTTACTGTGCAATTTACCTCCCTACCAAATTTCATTAATTTGATCTGTTCAGTCCAGCTGTTTAGGTGTGAAGATTTAACCAACAGAATTACTTTTGCTTTAATAATATCAGTATGGATAATCTCCATTTGAAAATCACTTACGAGTGTATTTTAAGTACTTATCCAATAATCTATATAGATAAGAGAATTAACTTTTATAGTAACACTTACTCGGGAATTGGCCTCCAGAAATGTTCACATCATATGCAATGAGTCCAGCAATGCCAACAAGGAGGAAAAAGCTAGCCCAGAGCCAAGGGAATTTTCTAGAACTTGTCATTCTGTCTAGAATATCCTGAAACAAACATTTTAATTAGAAATATTTTTTTTAAGTACTTATTTCCAAGTGCTCTGTAAACAAGAGGCATGTGTTGTTTCTATGAATGTAAATTTCTTTATTGTAAGAAGTTTTGTTTATGTATACTAATAACATATGCTACAGAAGAGTAATGCCTCCTAATACAGTTATTTTATTACTATTATTTATTTTATACTTCTAATATGTATAAAAATAATGTAACATTTTAGTAACAAAATAAACATTTTGTATTGCATTGTATGAAAATGTAATATGGTTATTTCTAACCCATATGAGTCTGCCATAATTTCTATCCCATAAGACATGGGATAAAAGGTAGCCTATGATTTAAAGTATATCTATGCAATATTTCAGCGAGATTGTTTATTAGCTTTGGCATGAAGAAGTAACAATCATCCATCCATCCAAACCTTCGCATTTATAATATTAATTTGATATCATTCGATTGCACATAACATGCGCCTATTCTAACAGTTATTAAGGTGGCTATTTAAGCTTCACAAGTAAAACTTTAAAACATTTAGATAAATAAGTATAGGTTTTCCAGTAATTTAATCGATGCAGATGTATGATGATAAATAATGCAAGTGTAGGCACCTTCGTAACAAAGCCAAGATTTACACATTTATGTTGGACAAATAACAGCAGACAATACAAATGATTACAGGAAAACAAAGACATAAAACCAAACATGTGGCGCTTTGGAAAAGGCCCAAATGTGTTCAGAAATTTACTAAATAGTCACTCAGATTGTGAACTAACAAGGTATTAATTTTACCTGACTCTTGTTGACCTCTAAGAACTGAAGATGAGAAGTTTCAATTCACGGGCGCGGTACCTACCTCCCGCGAAGTAAAAATAACGGATGTAACATATCGAAAGTACTGTTACCCGCGCCCAAACACGCCACGATGCGCGGATTAAAAAGTTGTTTTACTTGTTTCGCCTGAGAGTAAATTCTGACACTATATTCCACTCTAAATTGCGACTTGAAAGCTTGGTATCACATCGCACTCCAAACACCAGTACCAGCGAAACCAACTAGTTTTTAAAACTATACGTAAACATAGATATTTTTACCTGATGATTTGTTTTTACCTTTGTACGTTTTCAGTGAGATTAATCAATCACAGAATAAATTTATTGATTAGTTTTTGCGACGATTGTTCGCGAAAATAATGTCGTTCTTTCGTCCGTCTACGCCTCGCCTCCTCGTTTTTTTTATGGCCTTGGTTCAGGGTTACCCTATGCAATTGATAAAAGCTTCCAATCCCATGACAGTTCAGTAATTTTTAAAAAATTTATAGTTCCTTAACCAATTCAAATAATGAACCAACACACAACAATACTCAAAATAAAAAGCAGATCAAATATTTTTTAAATACATACGAGAGATTAATTGACTTCGAAGAGAAAATTGCGTAATAAGAGCTTAAAAATAATACCAAAGTAGGAGAATTTCATCACAGCCTGGCAACACCTAACAAGTGCTTGACACGTGTCGTTCACGCGATCGCATATTTCCGGATACTTTCCGGTTTTTTTATGATTTACGTTGTACCTCAGTTTTTGTAATAAGTTATTTGAATTTATTTTAAGTGGGAATTTTAATTACTGACCTGGCATATTTTATTGGTTTTCACTATAGTCTCATCTTTCTTCTTTCCTTTGAGGGCTTCTACTCCAACTTCTTTGTATTCTAGCACTGTTGCTTTCAAAGATTTCTGCTTCAGTCTTGGACTAACTTCAGTCCAGTTGTTATCTAGAAGGGAAAAATGATTGTATAAAATATAAATAGTTCCCTATGTTCATTAGGTATTATCTCTAATTGTAACTAAGATACGTCATGTAAACCATAGAAAATCTAGTGACTCTAGAATTTAATAGCCTTGAGACAAAAAGGCCCTGTCAAAGAACAGTGTTGGTTACAAAACTTTTAAAAATTTAAGCTTAGACAGCAAGCAATTTGTTTCTTTACGTCTCTTTCTTTATTTTGAGTTTTAAATATTCTATTTTTATATTTGCTTATTGCCCAAACCTGCACATTGAAGCTGACAAAGAAAAGTAACTATTTCTACAGATTTAAAAGGTTGTACTCACTAATATAATCAAGCAATGTCGCTGATTGCTTTGTACACTTATTGAATAGCTGTCTCCAAGTGGCATTGCAAGAATCATCTCGCTCAAGGCAGTCTACTAAACTCTCGACTAAAACCTGGTGGTATGCATCCAGGTTGGCTTCAGAGAGGTATTGATTAGGAAGCTTTTTCATTATTTGGTTGAAGGTCACTTGGAGCTTATTTGTGCAGCGGTTGAAGAAAATATCCTAGGAAAGAGTTGTATTAATATGGGCAACACAATAAATATATATAATAGGGCGGCCTTATCGCTTCTAAACGATAAAGGTTTTTTTTTGTTTCATGTTATGATATATTTAATTAGATTAGAATTGAAAGGTTGCCTGAAGGAATACCTCTTAGCGATAAGGCGCATTGTGCAACTGTTTCTGTGTTTTCCTGTTATTTTTTTCTCTATCTTGTATTGATTTTGTGGTGCATAATCAATAATCATAGTATGGGTCATAAATTTGTAGTTTAAAGGTCTTAAGTTTGGAGTGCAAGTGAGTTTCATGCAAGTTGCTATGTATTAAATACTTAATACTTTGGGTACATACTTTTTCTCAAATGAAATTTATTTTATTAATTAACAATATGATCTCACTAGCTGCTGCCCGCGCCTTTGCCACAGTTTTATCGGGATAAAAAATAGCCTATATATTATTCCAGGATTTCCAGGTCCCCAACTATACCCATACCAAATTTCAACCCAATCGGTACAGTAGTTATTGTGTGAAAGAGTAACAAATATCCATACATCTATACATCCATCCATACAAACTTTGACATTTATAATATTGAGTAGGAAGTAGGATAACTAAATAGCTTCACCTGCGTCCATTCACGCTTTTTGTCACGGAACAAGTACTTACTCTATAAAGTCTTTGTTCATGCATCAGATGGGTAAAAGTTATCTCCTTCTTTTCATCTCAGTCTATGGCGATCCGTTATCTATACACTAGCCAAACTCGATGTAGAATGTTTGTAAACAAACCGCACATAATTAACATAAAATTCACTCTGCTGTCGCGTTTTTTAATACGTAAATTACAGTACTTTTCGATATGAAACTCGACGCCAAGCATGCGAGTTTTAGTTATTTGTGTCATGGTTTGTTTACAAACATTCCACGTCTAGTTTGGTGTTTATGCAAAACGCGTCAAGCCAGTACCTCCGCTCACCTTGGGCCGTAAAAATAAATGAATACATACTGCATACCTTATACTTGCTCATCTGCATGATAAGCTCTATAGCTTGATCCTTAGGCAGAGTCTGTTTCTTGCTATACACCATATCGAACATAGCTAGTAGCTGGTCCTGTGTTACTTTAGCTGTTTCCATTTTACCGTGCCTTGAGAGATGCTTCGCTAGGTAACCAATCACGTGGCGCGAGTAGTTCTTCAGTTCTATCACAGGCAGGAAAAGTTCCTGCCACGCTGTGGGAATATCGACTATTTATTATACATGTTAAGCTTATTATTAACTGAAAGTTAATATCGCGGTAGATTATGAGGTGATGTAAAGAGCACAGAATACTGCTGTCCAAGGCCTCTTGATAGTGAACTGATGTCTGATAACACATTCATTGAGATGTGTCCTGTCATATTTTATCAGATATTGCTTGATAAGATTAGATAAGGCACAGGTCGATGCGATTTGCGAGTAGCGTTTGTTTTAGAAGATGAGACTCGAGGCGCTCTTAATCGTTAAGATTTAGTGCGTAAGCCCAACCCTAAATTAAATTTTCCCATAAGAGGGGGTGTTTTTGTGGGCTTTGTGTGTGTCTAATGACAAACACAACATCCAAAAAAACACGAACACACACACACATCCACATAAATTCAAATAGGTATCAGTGCTACTCTTAGAGGAAAATTTAATTAAGAGTTATTTTTTAATTTGTTTTTATTTGTATTGGCATTTAAATAATTATTAGTGATTTAATTTAGTTAAACTTAGTGGCGTAGTTGGTTACTGCAGTCCCGTATTGAGGGCCAAGTGTCGCCGAAATAGTAAATTTTTGGGATATCATTTAATTACATAATCGTTGGGCCCTAGCTGGGTCCATGTTTGAATCCCATATATTCTAATATCTTTTGTACAACATGGTAACCATTAAATACTTGGCGAGATCTCTGAACAACTACGACGTTGCTTTCATACCTATACCATCGCAGCGATTAATTAGACACGACCACGTAGGTAGGTAGTATAATTAATACGCTTTGGGCTAAAGGCCATTAATACGCTTTGGGCTAAAGGCAAAAAACTAAACTAATTTGAGAACAATAAAATAAAGCCTTTATTTCGTACGTTTATGAAAGAGGCGGCAAACTTTTTAGTCCTATCAAATAAGTTAGGCGACACTGGGCCCGGACATAAGGCCCCGTTCGCAAAACGACCCTCTACCAAAGTAACACACTGTTCTCAAAATGCCCATTTTGCAAATGGTCCCTTCTGTAAAATGACCCGTTCTAAAAGCGTCTCTTTCTGAAAAAATCCCATCCCTTTCGAGCCTGGCGAGCCTGGCTACGCAGCAGGGTTGGCATGATTAAAACAAATGGTTTTAAAACACATGTTTAAAACAATGTTTAAAACAGTTTGATTTTAAACCGTGTTTTTTATCACACGTTTAAAAACACAGATTAAAACAAGTTTTAAACATTGTATAAAACGATGAGAAAAAAACAAGCTTTAAAACTACTTTTCATTGCGAATGAATGATATAAAATGAAAGTAATATTTTTTTGATAAGTTATTTATTCAGTCAAACAAAGATCTAAGTACCTACCAAGTACCAGGATTTATATGGGTAATGGGATAAGATAACACGTATTTTTGAAACATGCATTAGATAGTATAGAATATTAAAAATTTCAATTTAAAATCAATCAAAAACAAAATTATAACAAACAAAATTACCTATATTTAATAAACATTATAAAATCAAAATTGTTTGTCAGTCAGGAGAGTAAGACAATATGACAAGATCAAGATAACAATTATTTTTTCTTTTCCTTATTAAGGTATTTAAAAACTGTAACAAGTTTTGCAGCTTTCTCTGTACCCAGTTTATTTCGTACGTCAGAATGAATAAATCCAAATGTTGAAAACAGTCTTTCAATTCCAGCACTTGAAGCTACAGCAGTGTGAAGCTGAGCCACTAAGTTCATTGTTTGACCATTAATTTGTTTTTTTAATGACTGCCACCATTCGAGAGGTCCGACCTGATTTACTACATGATCTTCAAATAGAAAGTTATGAAAGGGATCTGTCATTGCCCTGTATTTAACAACATAGGGCATCGCCTCTTTGTGATAAGCTTCTATAAATAATAAAGCCTCAGAAATATCTTCACTCGTGAGTTTTTCACCCCTGTACTTAGGATGTAGTAAGTTTGCTGCAAAATGAGCTGGATACATTGCCATTTCATAACGAGCTTTGAACTTCCTTAAATCATCCAATGAATACTCGGTCTCACGCAGTCGTACATTCTCTCCCTCAAACATATTTTTAAGCTCTATCCATGCTTCAGCGCCATGTCATTTACTTTCAATGAAATTGACAGATCTATAGCAGTTGAATGATTTAAGCATATATCTGACATTATCTGCCAATTTTCTAATAACACTTTTAAGCAGTCAGCCATTGTGTTCCACCGTACCTGTTGTGATATAACAATTGCTTTTCCACCAGCTTCTTTATATTTGGCAGATGCAAAGTGAGTGTATTTGAAGTACCGCATTATCGACTTAACTTTATCACTAATATCTTCTGCATTCAAATCCTTTGCTAGAAGGTTTAATATGTGTGATGAACAGCCGTATGTAAGTATATCCTCGTGAGAAGCTAGTTCTTCCTGTTGGGCTAAATCTCGTCTCATACGGCTCATATTTGCTGCGTTGTCTGTCACTACACTTCGCACCGTACATTTGTAAGTTTCACATTGTTTTATTGCCGCAGTAGTAACTTTAACCAAGTAGTCAGCTGTATGGCTTTCGGCTCCTGTGTCTATTGTATCAATTAAATGAGATGAGTCTGTCAACACATCGGTAACACAGACACAAACTATCGAGTCCTGCCTGACATTACTCCACCCATCAATTGCCAGATTAACAACTTTGTTTTTCAATTCATTTTTTACGGCTTCTTGAGTCGAGTTGTAGACTTCGTCGAGTAGCTTGCTAGCAATTTGTTTGCGGTTTGGAGGTTTATATCCTGGGCGTAAAATTTCCATTAATTTCAGTAACTCTGGGTGTTCTACGTGGTTAAAAGGCGTGTTAGTAGCAAACATATAACGAGATAATTGTAAATCAATTTTCTTCTTATCTTCTTGACTTGTAGCAATAATAAATCTTTTCATTGAAATGTTCACGCTCGCGCTGCTGCTGGTACTGGCATTTTTAGATTGAAGAGTAGTAACAGAAGATGTGGGTGTAGCAGAAGAATTATCTGAAGATCGGGAAGAACCAGCATCACTCAACAACTCCTCCTCCACGTCCCTGTCCGCGTCAAGATTTGCGTCAGTGTTAGAACCGGTGGTGGTGCTACATTGCTGGAAGTGTGCCTCCATTCTTTTCACAAGTCCAACTAGTTCTTTCTTACATTTTCTGCAACGCACCCTATTGGTCTTCAGTGTGGTATTTTCTTGGGGGATCGATGTGAATTGTTCCCAAATTGCATGCTTTTTGCGTCCTGGAGTTGACATTTTTATGAGGTGTTATCAGTCGCAGAATTAAATGTGAGAAAGAAAGGCACTCGTATTTATAGAATTCATATTAAGTAATTCCCCGCCGGTAAAGTCCCGTTAGGAAAGTCCCTAATGGATGGCTGTCGAATGGAATAGTGGTTATTTTATTCCCCTCATTTAAATATAAATATTAGGGATGGGCCTAACTTCGGCATTCTTCCGAAATTCGGTTGAAATGCCGAACATTCGGTATAAGAAAAGAGTGAAATAGTTGCACAATTTTGATTTTAAGATTAATAAAACATAAAAAAAATCAAATCTGTCATACATACCTGATTAAATAAATAAGCCTTTTACATAATTTAAAATCATGGTAATTTATTTATTAATCAAGTAACTAACTGTCATTATCAGTTTCCTTTTTCGACATTTCAATCTTAAGTTTTAGAATTAAAAAATCAAATTCAATAAGTTCTTATTAAATTAGGTCTTATGATTTGAATCAAATAAACTTTTTGAAAATTCAATATATTAATTACTTATGGGTATATTTCATTGTTGTTTGTTAGTTGTTACCATATAAGTGCAGAATAAAAGCGAACTTCGGCATTTTTGATTTTTACCGAATGTTCGGCCGAAATTCGTATTCGGTTCAAACCACATTCGGCCCATCACTAATTAATAAATATTGGGGGTGCCCCTATTCATAGAATAGAATTTATAGTTTATAGGTATTTCCCCGCCGGTATAGTCCTGCTAGGAAACATTCAGGGTGAATGTAAATCGTTTAGTAGTGATTAGAGATACGCAACATAAAATAAATGTTTATCCATTGATCGTTTTTTGTCAATATTTATTTTACTATAGAAAATTTGAAAAGTCAAAAGATCTAGTCTGGAAATGAAACATTATAGGTCGAATTAATTTAAAATAATGCCCTAAACTAAAAAGGACAAAAAAAAACAAAACAAACACTTGTTTAAAACAATTTGAACTGTTTGTTTTATAAAATTTAAAAAAAACTGTTTTTTTTCCAACCCTGCTACGCAGCCATACCCAGGGCCTTAGAATATTAGTAGGATGGTATACCTACTTACTTTTTGCAAGTTTAGTACAATCCTAAATACAGGTTTCGAATAATTTTGCAACAGAAGAAAATCCGATTCGGGAGACTATTTGAACTTAGTTTTTTAATTTTATTATGCTGCTTTTTTTCTCGTGCTAAAATAAATATTCCGTCACTATTCTGAAAAATTATGACAGTGTCAAAGTGGCACTTTAAACTTTATGGTAATCACCTTTTAAAAAGTATCCTACAGCAAGGAGGTCACTTGAAGGAATAATTTAGTCGAAAAAATCAAGTCTGGTCTTTTACATGGACATAATTGTATGGCTGTACCTAAAAGTTCTTTGGGTCTTTGTTATTTCGCGACGAGTGTCTCAAAACAGTCTTATAGATAAAAGTTTTTTGCTTCTATGCAAAACAGTGATAATAACTGACTATTCCTTTGGCTTGCCACCGCCGAACACACTTGCCATTGCCATGGTCCAAAACAAATATTCTTTACTTCCATTATACAGTGGCTTTTTGAGATGTGAGTGGATGGCCAAATCCGAAACCATAAGAGTTAGAGGAAAGTTATGACAGGAGCTATGACCTCGATTTATGAGAAAATAAATGGCTTATATAAATTTTTTAAATCTTTTACTTTTGCAGCAAATATGTAATTATATTACTTAAATATGTAGGCTAATGTTAAGAAATGACCAAGACCAAACCTTTAGCTTGTCAGTTGTTATGGAGGTGGTCTAAGTTCTCAGTAAAACCGAAGTAACATTACCTAATCTGTGGTAAATCTTACCTTTTAACCCTACAGCGAAGTCAGTCAGGCCTCCTTGACCAAACGCCCATAGCAAAGTGAGGCCAATCGGCGGCCGGTTTTGATACGAGTTGCGAAGGCTAGCGCTCTTCTGGATAGATGCTGTGCAGAACTCTGGGTAATCCTGCGCCAGCATTTGTAGCAGTATTCTGTGGCCATTGACGTGTTGTCCTGCAAATGCATATTGAATGTTTAAAAAGCGAGGTTAGCCCTACTGGGTGCAGGCAGGCCTTATTATCCAAGGATTGAAAAGGCCAGCAAACCTGATAATGATGATGTATGAATATCATAATTTTTTTTGTTTACTAAGCGTGGCTTTTGTTTCACTGTGGCCATGGTAATGTGGCCTAATGTGATCACCACAATGTGGTGATTACATTAGGCCACTGTCAATATCATGTCATGATATTGCGACAATGACACTCATTGTCGCTTAGATATTTTTGCCTTTCAATCATACTACATAAGCAATAAAAAAAAAACAATATTCTATAGATGTTCTTATGACCACAATATCTCCTGATGGAAATTGACTATGTGGCTGAAGGTGTATCATATATTTTAAACATTCAACACTTACCTCTACTCATATCATTAGCCAGAGCAGTCAGCGTCACATCAAAGAACAACTGAGTATTAGCCTTCCCTGAATCAGCCAGCACGCTTTCCAAAATAGTCCTTATATCAATAGGCACAGCGGATAAAGGATACAGAGCTGGTTGATTGGGGAACATTGGGTCATCCACTTCGATCGGCACCTTGGAGTTTAGGAAGGCTGCAACCTCTTTTAGCCATACTAGGGGTGCATTGGAGAAACGGAGCTTGTTGGTTGTTATGATTGAAGCTAGTTCAGTAGGATCAATCTGGAAAGAGGTTTTATTATGTACTCTTGTAACTTCAACTTATTGCTAGGTGGCTCTGTGTCTGGTACTTTTGTAAAGGAAGAAAAATGTTGAGGGCTCTGATTTGTTTCTTTCTTGTCGATGCAGCTTTTTTGACATTAATCATGCAAATCGCAATTTTGGAACACAATTTTTAAGTGTACAACCTAAACATAAATCACTTCAATATTATAACTGTGAAGTTTGGATGTTTGTTAACAAATGGAATGGGCTGAAATTTTGCATTGATATAATTCTAGTCCTGGAACATACTTAACTACCAGACTAGACTGATCAAGTTATAAGAGTGAAAAGGGTGTCTATTTTTTTGTCATTTAATATTTTTCTTTCTACATTAATATTCTAGCTAGTTTCAGACTGTTATTGATGTGGATCAGTTGAGCTACCTGTAGATTGTTTGTAATAGTCTGCACCTCAGTTGTTTCAATTGTAAATTCTAGTTCTAATTTGATTCGATTGTAATTTTCTTTGGTAATAAAGGCTTATCTGCTTTTTGCTTACACCAAAAATCTGATATTTTTTTATATATTCATAAAATACTTACAGCTTGCAAAGCGCCCTCAATAGTGGTAGGTGGCTTAGGTTTAGCATCATTCTTCTTCTGTTTTAACTTATTTTTTCTCTCCTGTTCCTTCTTCTTGGCTTTTTTGTCTTCTTCTATTTCCATAGCAGCAAAAAAAGATTTAGGATGAGTAACTGAAAATATTTTGAATGAATTGGTAGGAACAATATTTAGTTTTAAGCTGACCTAGCCTGGGTCAAATAGCACAAAGGCTTAATTATAATTACATTTTAAGCCCAGCAGTTTTATATGATCGGGCCTGTTTTCTTAGCCAGGAGTGTTATGAAAATGTTTCCAAAAATATGATGCTTATGGGCTTAGTAAAATTTAGGAGGGAAATTGAATTGCTAGTTCAAACAATATTTTTGTTTTTAGGTGGTAAGTCAACATAAAATCTACTGTCATTTAATTGTAAAGATGTAGGTAGAAAGTATGTAATAGATTTTTCGAACCATTTATTTGAATACTCATCATCGAAACAGCTGTTCTATCTTTGATCGAGAGACTGTGCGACAGAAGTAAAAAACAGAAGTAAAAATCTCGTGGTGACTAAATGAGATCAACTATGCATTTTGAACCATAAAAAATATAGGGCATAAGGAAAAATAAGCCGAAGAAGGAACTAAAGTAGATTGAACTTACCGATGCCGACATCATCAGGTTTGGGTGGATTTTTGGCAGGTTTTTTCTCATCATTGTTAGTCTTTACTTTACCATTTTGCGCCTTTTTGCCTTTGCCAACAACTTCCCATTGACCGCTCGACATTTTCAAAGTAAAATCGACGAAATTCAAATAATTCTTAATAAATAACAAGAAAGTGCTAGGTTACACGTCAAACTATCAAAAAAAAAAATCTGATGAGAATAATGTTTCAATGAGAAGCTAATAACGGGTTTATGAGCATAAACAAACAGAGACCCTGGTATATAATATAGCTTTATCAAAAAGAGATAAAAAATCTGCGCTATTTACTGTTGCGTTGAAAAAAGGGAGACTGAAAAAATGACTGCTTGTGATTGGTCTAAATAATTCCACCTTGCTAGACGTGGCTGTGTTGCAAGCTTCAACCTAAAATCAAAATTATCACGTCGCATTTTCCAAGCATAAGGTTTCGGATTTTTTCCGGTTTCAAATTCTTTGGTCATTCAACAGCATTCATTCTGTCAAGGATGTCAATGTCAAACAGCAGCTGCTAGCTGACTGACGGCTGCCGTCTTGTCTCGTTTGCTACTATTTTGCTCGCCTAGCGTTGCGCTGCGCTCAGTTTCTCAGTTTTTGCTAAAATTTTGTGAAAGTGAGAAGTGAAATATTACAGACGAGTAATTCGTATTTAGCAACGTGAAACAAATACTATAATATAGGGCCATTATATAAAACGCGCAAAAGGCGTGTTATATTTTGTGAATAATGGAAGACAAATCGTTGGTGGATGATGTGAATATCTCGTTAAGAGAGCGAGTGTTTTTTGCTGCCAGAGATGGCATGTCTTTGACTCTATACGCATTATTATACGAGAAGAATACGGACGAAATTGACGATGTATTAAACAGCGTGAGTATATCCCGACAACGCGAAGGAAGTCTCGAACAATTTTCGTCAGTGTCATCGTTTGTAGAAGTTGCGATAAAATTCTATTTTTATCTTACAAAAATCAGAATGTGCGTTACCTTTTGCGTGTTACATACGTATGTCTAATAAATTGGTTAATGTGCGTCGTACGTAGATGTATTTCTGTATCTAACTTAATTCACTCAACCTTGTGTGCCAACATTTGTGTTGCAGATTCTGTCCTTGAGCTCTTTGCTTATTGAACTTGCTCATTTAAGTGAGTATTCACTTATCTTTCAAACTGCTACTTCATTGTTAATAATATTTACTTTGCATATTTCAACTCAATATTCAATGATGGTTTGTCTTGTTATATGGTACCTAATAGTAAACAATAACACAATTGTGTGCCTATACCCTGCCTAATAATAATAAATTTACACCTACTATTATTGTTTGTTTACTACTAAAGTAGAAGTATTTTATTTCAAATATCAAGCTGTTCTATAGATTTTGATGACTAGGTACTTGGTGTAACTGCTGGGCTAAGGTCTTCCAGTTTTTTGTTCCATCCTTAAATTGGTTAAATATTTCGTAGTTATTGGAATAACCAGTACACATGCATCTACTATGGATAACTACTTAGTACACAGCATCTCGACAGTAGAGGAAAAAACCTTAGGTATTTTTTTTTCTTTAAGCTGTACTGTAAACACTGTCAAGCTAAAGGTATCTTGGTCACTTCTTTACACTAGCTAACATAAACTTGGTCACTTCTTTACTTTAGCTAATATAAACTTGGTCACTTATTAGTTAACATAAACTTGGTCACTTCTTTACTTTAGCTAATATAAACTTGGTCACTTATTAGTTATCATAAACTTGGTCACTTCTTTACTTTAGCTAATATAAACTTGGTCACTTATTAGTTAACATAAACTTGGTCACTTCTTTACTTTAGCTAAACAATGTGTCTGTTACCAAAAGTATCATATTTCTTCGAAAGTACAAACTATGACCATTATTTTCTTAAAATTTTGACCAAGACTTCTTCATATCCAGGGTTTATAAATTCCTTCTGGGAAAACATGCTCCATCTTAAGCTATATCTTCACTTATGTGAGATGTTTTACAAAGGCTTGACCGTAACCTATTTAAAAAAAAAATATTTTGTCTACTGTAGTCACTGAGAAAAAGCATTTTTCATTGATTGAGCAATTTAATGAATAGAACTGAAACTATTGGTTTTAATCTAAGCCAGTACACAGTCCTTTTTAACTTGATTTAACAAAATCGAGTTAAAAAGAAAGTCAGAGGTTTTACGATAAACTGGTGGTGACAAAGAGCCAGTCCAAATCTCTGGGAGTCTGTTGGATATCTATCAAAGGGTTTCTTAAGAATGGATATTATAAAGCTGCTGGAAAATGCTAGATAATATTATCTAAATCAGGCTTTTGCGACTCATTGTATACAATTAGGAGTATTTCAAGACAATGATATGATAAAATTTATCTAAAAGGCCTTGGGGTTATCAGTAAAGTTGATGGGAACCTGACTCTATGAAACTGTTGCTGATATAAAAAAATCTATAAAAATAAAATAAATTTAATAATTACAACATCCATTCATCCCACGTTGATTACCGATCATCCAAGTTAATCAACGTTGGGCGCAGATACTTGGATGGGTGACGGCGTCATGTTGGCTTTTTGCTTTTTTTCGATCAGGCAAAAATTCGAACGAGGTTCTTTTGCGAAAGTTTTGTACGATGGTACGGAACCCTTCATGTGTTAGGCGAGTCGCACTTTCCTGTTTTGTTTTAGCTTTATGGAGCTCTCCTAAATTGATAATAAAATTTCAAACGCGACTCTTAAAAAAGAATTTGTAATTTTTTGTTCTTTTGTGGGTTGTTTACAAAAATTGGATTTTGTGGCTCAGTGGGTAAAATTCGGCTTCATATGATGATTAATTATTATTAATTATTTATTTAACTAGTACAGAAATTAATTCTAATTACACTAGTTACACAGGTTACATTATACTTAATCAAAGTTATATGTATTAAAATAAATTAAAAATTATATGTCAAGATGATGGATGATGATAATAATTTTGATCCCATAAATCCTCCTGGTCCTTAATTTTGTATTAGGTATGTATGTGCCTGACATAAATATGTTTTTTATCTTCAAGCAAAGTTAATACTTAGGGATCCTTTACTAAAGTTTATTATTTCAGTTTAAACAAAATTTTAACGTAGGTATTCGCGTATTCGCAATGTATGGAGAGATTGATAGAATGGTCGTCAAATGTCAGCCTCGACACTTTTGGCGTGCGTGTGATTTGTTATTTCTTCATACTAAGGTAGAATACCAAAAATATCTGTGGCATTTGGTATAAACATGATAATTCCAAAATCCGTTATAAACAGGGCGCGCATTTGAAGTTTAAAAATTTCGTTACTGCAAGGAATAAAAGATGCAATCATTTCACCAAAAAATCACATGATTAATATATCATTACAATAAAAAAAAGCCTATAAACCGTTATTTGGTTTTTGGACTTTCATGTTTATAGCAAACGCCACAAATATATTTCTGTGACCATTGTCAGCAGAATAGAGCCCCTGTGTACAAATCGATAATAATTATCGATGGCACGAGTACAGGGCGTGTCGAGGCTGACATTTGACAACCATTCTATCAATATCTCTATACAAGAAGCATATGAATTACAGTCCGTTCACAGTAATTTTACCTCTGACTTAGTACAGAGTTTTATAAAACTGTATAGAATGCTGGAGGTAAAATAACTTAACCGACTGTATACCTATCTGGAGTTTCTGTCATCGAAGGACTCTACGTGACGATTCTGTGACAATAGCTTTGTCATAGTGAAGCGATTGATTAGCCTCAATTCTGCTGCCCCTGATGACATAATACAAAAACATAATAGTGATAGCACGTCGTCGGTCTGTAAAGTACTATAGGAGTAAGATAATATTTTTACAAGATCTATAGATATGTATTTGATTGAATTGATTTCCAATATACTAATAGATAAAGCAGTCAATCTAAGGTCGTATACGAATAGTGAATACGTGAATACCTACGTTAATATTTACAATATGCGAAAGGTTTTTTTTTTGCTATTTTTAATTGTTTCTATTTTATACAAAGAATAAAACAGCTAAAAAGTAAATGGCCGCAATCATGGTTTCATAGAAAATAGATCGATAATCTGTCGATCTATTTTCTATCTTATCACTTAGGGGTATAAAAAATAGTTTCCGATACATTCTCAGATCTACCGAAAAACAGAAAACAATTCATAATAATCCGTCAAGCCGTTTCGAAGAAGTTTGGTCACAAACACTGTGACACGAGATTGATAAATACCTATATGTATAAAGGTAAAGGGACAATAAATAATGGAAGGGCATACCATATCTTTAAAATTATACGTCCTTTGCATTTTCCGAACTGAATTTATGAGGTGAACAACATGTCGTGATGTCGTTGAACTTCCTTTGCGTTTTAAGATAAATTGCGCACTGAAATAATCTTGAGGTGAATTTATTTTACGGATCTACCAAATATTGTAATTTACGCTCCACGCATTTATTTTCTTTCAACGAATGTAAGAATGCAATATTTCTGTGACCGAGGAAGCGAAGAATAAAACCAAACCTAGTAATACAGTCCATACAATATTGTTTTCACTAACCTTGGTTAGTGAACGAACCCTACCAGTAAGACATCACTGTAGGAGCTAGGACCCCACAATTTCATAAACTCTTGCTTATTTTACAAGCATTGCAATTTAAATAAAAGGTGTACGGGTGGAATCTTGCAACTCAATGTTAGACCAGTTATCCTCAACCGTTTGAGCTAAAATTTGGCATACTTATGTAACGTCGGTGACAATCCAATGTCATGGTACCATAAGCTGGTCTGATGATGACTGAAGGTAGCCAAAGGAATTCCTTAACGAAACGACTTAACCACGTCGAGTTTGGGTTCATTGGATTTGTCTTCCCAAGCACTGTGATCCTAGATGATAAAAAAGCTTGTATTTAAAAGTTTTTTTAATTGATGACCATCTTTTTGAAGCGAATTTATCGACTCGATAAATATCGAAGCTCTCGTTCGATATTTATCGAGCTGACAGATTACCTGCCTATTAAAAATTGTATTCATTAATTATGTCACAGAAAATAAATGCGTGTGGATGTGGACGGAGTGTGGTCGGTGTCAGATTTAAGCTTATATATTTTTTTTTTATTTACTTACTATGTACTTATTTATTATGATTTATTAATTTGGACGACCTGAAGCCTATTACACAAATTATAATTATAGTCATGTGTATAACGCATTCATATCATTATTAAAATAAATAACGTCAAAATCAGTTAAATATCCTAAAATGTCAATGTCAAATTAAATAATTACAGTCCTTCAGCAAATTCTAAGCATGTATGTCGGAGCGTTGTCCATTCTCCCGCAAGTACGCCGAGGTCTGGATGTAGAGCCAGCATAGCGTTAAGAGCGGAAAGGGATCGAGGAATATGGGATCTAGCGCGGGCATCGGTGCGTGACGCCGGGATAGCCTTAGACTTATAGTCAAATGGCCAGTAGGTACTAATCTTGAAACAAAGGTGACATCCTCTTTCTTTTAAACAATTATGTATTATACAGGACCGCTTATAAATTCGCGAAATTACATATGTACATACTTAAACAACTACGAAAGCTGTATTGCGTTCAGTAGCACGAGCACGGCCTTTGATAAGGATCGATATGATAAGCACCGATTTTGTCTCTAGGCCTATAAAATTTCGTAAGAACAGTCTGTATAAATGTCGAATTTTATCGACACTAGAGAAAAATCGGTGAACTCCATGCTCGATAGGGCCTACTCTGAAAAGGAAAACTAATTGTCAGATTCGTTTTCGTGCAGAATAAACTGTTATGTCGCTTGCATAAGGTTAGCGTTTATACGAAAACGAATCAAACTTAGATTTCCTTTTAACGAGTACGGGCCCAGGATCGTCAACAAAGTAGGTAATTATTTATTAATAGCTGCTGCCCGCGCCTTCGCCCGCATTTTATCGGGATAAAAAGTAACCTATATGTTATTTCAGGTCCCAAACATTTATACCCATACCAAATTTCAGCTCAGGTGAGGAACAAACATCCATTTTCACAAACTTTGACATTTATAATATTAGTAGAATTCTTTATTTAGGTATGATGGTACCTACCTAACCGAAACAGAATTATATTCAAATTTCACTAGTCGTATAGAAATAGCAATACAATGCCCTTGATTTCAACAAAACGTAGAAGTTAGGAAACAAATATGATAAGAGTCAATTGAAAAAAAAAAGTGATTCGTCAATTATGTTTGTTAGATCAGTCAAAACATCGTTAGTGAAACACGAGTCGATGTGATAAATAATGGGTAAATACAAAACCACATAGTTTTATTAGATTTATGCGGGTAATACAAGGAGTTCGAGGAGTTACGATTTTACGCTACTGGTAAAACCAGGAAACAGATTCGTATTCTCATTCGCCGATGGCGATGATGACGTAAGCAAGGGGCACCCACGTGACCATCGTGTCTTGGAAGACCATACTTTATATTATTACTAGCGACCCGCCACGGCTTCGCATGGGTGCAATGCTGATACTAAATTATACATAAAAACCTTCACCTTGAAGCACTCCATCTATTTAAAAAACCCGCATCAAAATCCCTTGCGTAGTTTTAAAGATCTAAGCATACTTAGGGACAGACTGCGGGAAGCGACTTTGTTTTATACTATGTAGTAATACCATGGATAAAGTCATATTCCCCTTGCAGGATGTATGCAGCGACGGTGTAAAATGCACGCCACTCATAGCAGCAGCAAGGCACGGCCGCGAGGGTGCGGTCAGAATTCTGCTGGACAAATTCCGACCACCTGTCAGACTTGAAACGGAAGGCACTGTGAAATTTGACGAATATGTTATTGAAGGTTGGTATGATGTCATATAAAATCATCATTATCATCATCTTAGCGGAAAGACATTCAGTTCTGTTCATAGACCTTACTCACAGATCGCAACATTGGCCGGCCCTGTTAACTGTTCAAAGAAACAAACATAATGACAGTACCATGTCAATATATTTATCCATCATCGGTTCCCTAAAAATAGCGATATACATAATTTAAATACTAGAAATAAGAATAAACTCGTTGTACCCAAAACTACGAACTAGGCTACACAAGATTAATGTATCTTTTAAAGGGCAATGCATACGCTTCTACAACAAAACTCTAAGGGAGTTGCAAACATTATTAATAAATAAATTCAAACAAATTGTTAAATATATCCTTTGTAAAAAGGCTTGCTACAAAATATCAGATTATTTAGACTAGAGGATAAAAAAAGCTTGGGAAGAGTTTTGCTCCAACTCGAAAACTAACAACCTAACAAGGTAAAAGTTTCTTGTCTTTACTTTGCCTTAAAAATATTAAAGTCAACAAAAAATCAAGTGATCACTATATTTCCTAGTTTTACTTATGTAATATGAAGTTTGTGATGTGTCCACGAGTCCTGTAAGGTCTAAAGAAAATAAAGCACTTTGATATTTGACCTGCATCCTGCAACCCTACGTTTGCGAGTCGACTCCCACTTATCCGGTTTTATTTTTTCCAAAAAATGCGGTCAGAAACTAGCGATAGTTATGTAAAATATTTCATAGGAATTTTGTTACAAATTAATAGTGTTCATGAGATCCGGTTAAGTAGTAATTTTTAATATTAAAAAACTTTTACATGCATTTATATCATCTAGGATCAAAGTGCTTGAGAAGACAAATCCAACGAACCCAAAACT
This sequence comes from Eupithecia insigniata, assembly GCA_947859395.1. Lineage (NCBI taxonomy): Eukaryota > Metazoa > Arthropoda > Insecta > Lepidoptera > Geometridae > Eupithecia > Eupithecia insigniata. Next base: position 3,167,302 of record OX402009.1, on the reverse strand, counting down.
CGACGTGGTTAAGTCGTTTCGTTTAGGAGTTCCTATGGCCACCGTCAGTTTCCATCATTAGACCAGCTGGGTGGTACGAGTACTATGACATTGCATTGTCACCGAACTTACATAAGTATGCCCAATTTCAGCTCAATCGGTTAAGGATAACTGGTCTAACATTGAGTTGCAAGATTCCACCCGAACAAACATACATTGCAAGTTATATAAAAGCTTGTAAAAAACTAAATTTATCGATCTTTGTTACGATTAAATGACATTCTATGCGCACCATTTAACAAACAAAACGGATGTTGTGGCTTGTGACTCCGTACGTTACGGTTGTTAGTTATCGCGGTATCCTACCTTGAAAATGATAGAAAAGAAGTGCAAAATCAGATATTGTGTAAAAATTTCGTTTAATAGAAATAAACATTTATTTCAGGCATCACAAGCAATTAAAATGTAACTTAACTATGGCCCATATAATAATTACTGTAGAGACTTGACACCCAAAATTATAAAAACTTAAAAAAATCGTGTCAGCCTTCTTTCCTATGAATAAATATCCGATAAATAAATTGAAGTTCCTTCAAAGAGCTGCGTTGGTTAGGGCCTGGTTAGGCAGGGGGACAATGCGCAATACACTCCCATGCGAGATGTCGGTGCAGATCCCAGTTTCCCCCACTTGAATTAGAAATTGTAAGTTTTATGTTCTGAACGTGGGTCCAACTGACTCAGAACCGCGATGAATGGAGGGACCGGGGGAGGATTTTGCCCAATAGTGGACCAGTATCGGCTAACTGTAACTGTAAATGTTCTGGTGTATTTATTATACTTGTTTGTTTATGGTACGTCATTCCTCAAAAGTTCTGTTTTAAAAATAAAACATGACAACCAGATTCAGCATTCTTCCGCGTGTAAACATTGAAAAATTACCGTCACCTAGGTACGACTTTCATAACAGAACAATGTTGAAATAGTCAGTTTTATACTGTTATTGTTATAGCTTCCATTCCTACCGTTGCTTGTACATTATCGCGCACAATCATCCCCATGAAGACTTCTTGACTAAAATCCGGACTGTACGGGTGATCTGGTCGCTAAAACCCTTAAATATATACTGCTCTGCGATCTTTGCCGATCGATGAATGTAACTGATGAACGAACAGAGGGTGCTCGACTGTTTTATTTATTTTATTTTCAAATTATGCTTTGTTTTTACTCTTTAAACTACTGTCAAGTGAAGAGAAAGAGAGAAAGTAGAATTCACGATATCATGGCCATGAGTTTAATTTTTTTCCCGGTAACGTAAGGCCCCTCGCGCACTAGGTAGCCAGGCTGCGGCAGCTAGTCAAACATAAAATATGGCAGTTCGTGGATGCTTACTGCGCGGGCTCCCATATACCGTTATTTTGTTCGAATGCCTGCCGCAGCCTGGCTTCCGCAGCCAGGCTACCTAGTGAGTTAGGAGCCTTAATACTCTTCTAGAACAAAAGTAGCTACCCGCCAAAACATCAGCTATCTGCCGATAACCACAGGTATAGGTAGCCAAAACAGGCAGACAGACAATAATAAGCTACTTTTATTTTAGAAAAATAACAAAATATCCGCGTCACAATTTCAAGGGTTTTATTTTTAACCCTTGAAATTGTGACCACCAGTACTAAACTATTACCCCCTTATTCATAATTGTCTGCTAACTTAAAACAGCTGCTAAACAGTGTTATTTATCACTCTGACTTATGTCAATAGAAGAAGACAGAGTGAGAATTAGCAATACTCTAAGTTAGCAGACTATTATAAAATGGGGTTAGGCTCTGCATATTTACTTATCTGATAGACTCTGCAATGTTGTCATGGTTCGCTTGCTCGTTTTCTCGATAGTAGGTATATCAATCCCTAGTCAGGAACTAGGGATTGATATAGTATTGATATAGTAGGTATATCAATCCCTAGTCAGGAACTAGGGATTGATATACCTACTATCGAGAAAACGAGCAAGCGAACCATGACAACATTGCAGAGTCTATCAGATAAGTAAATATGCAGAGCCTAACCCCATTTTATAATAGTCTGCTAACTTAGAGTATTGCTGGCTGGGATGGTATTATAACTGTTTTCAACAAGTTTATAGAAAAACGCGGGCTATACTAAGAATTAACGTAATATGGTAACGTAAACGGTTTTGCTCTTAATATTAACGTCTATGGATTTCCTAATTAAATCAATATATACTACATATATTCAGATCGAGATAGGTAAGTCGTAAGGTAATCTACGACTAACCGACCAGCACTCAAACGTCAACTGTTGAACGGGAGGTTTTCCAAAATCGCCCATCCTTATCTAGTGAATATACCCTCAACTCGTACTAAGCGGTTTTCCTCGACTTTCATCATTAGCAACGCTAAGAAATGGAACTCACTGTTTGCTAGTGATTTTCCGTCCAGTTACAAATTGGGTATCTTGAAGACAAGAGCGAATAGGTGTCTTCGAGACCTTCATGATACACCTTTGGACGCATCGTCACCTTCCATCGGGTGAGGTTGGAGTCGAACGAAGGTTTATCGAATATAAAAAAACACCACGCGTGGCAGAATTGGTGATTGCAGTAGAGGTGTTTAAGATACACAGAAAGAAGCTGCTGCCCTTCCTCTGATAGCTTCCCTTAATCGCCTCTTTAGACATCCACGGGTTGAGTTGGAGGGGTCTATTCTTACGCTGCGACCGCTACGGCTCAATCGAAGACTTAGAAGTTGAGAACAAAGAGGATAATGTTTTGGTTTTCGCGAATTTATTTCAGTTTGACTTGCCTTATGAAAAAAGACTAATAATATGTAACGATCAGCTATTCAAAATGACTGTATTATAAGTAGTATAATATAATAAATGAATATAATTATATGAAGGCCAAAATTATAATAATTTTCTGCTACATCAGCGGACGGAAGGATTATAAACTACGCGTCTACAAATCTCATAGATTCTTGTTCAAGAGCACACCTAGCTGGGAATGGCAAATGTGTGCCAAGTTGCTCACGTTTCCGTAAATAAGTTTATATGCGAAACTGTTACACCAAACAAAGCAATCACAACCAAAACAAAGTTTTTTTTACCCAGAACATTGACTTTAGAACACGCGTGCGGAGTATTTATACCGTTCTCATCACATACAAAGGAAAAGCGTTTCTACGTTCAAGCTCGATGGCTTGGCGATGTTCCAGAACTTTCTTTGTTTCCTTGCCTTATGATTTATCTCATAAATGCAGATCTTATTAAATTCATTTGAAATTGCCTTAAACAGCGGTTCACACGTGCAGATGCTCGTAAATCGAAATGAGATCAGGTACAGCTGGCTAATTACTGAGTTGTGTCGTTTACTAACCTACGCAGATCATTTGAATTGGGATCTCGCGGAAATTTTCCTCGGAACATTTGTTATTTGGAATCAGTGCGTGTTTACTCATTTTATAATTCTTTAAAGAAAGTGTGACACATAATAATTATTTGGATTTTATTTTTGTAATCGTGTCAGCGACATTGAATTTCAAGAATTCAATTTTGTCGAATCGTTTGCCACGTTTTTGGCGACGAGTGCCCTGAAAACCCACTTTGTAATCGTTTTCACTATCCTATTTCAATAGATCACAATATTCTAAATGATGTTTGATACATATAAATTTTTGTCGTTGCTGTAATTCAGTTTGAAACTAATTCTACTTGAATATAATAAATTAAAGGTAACTTTAAACTAAATAGCCTTTAATTGTGAGTCGTCGGTTTTTAAAGTCCATAAATTTTATTTAATTACGAATCTTAACGATTTCGAAATCAAATTTTCTTCTGTTACTTTTGACTAAGTTGTGACTACTTGAGAATTGAAATTAGAACTTACGTTGCTGTTACAGGTACAATTCGATTTTTACCTTACCGGAATAACTTAAATCTTGTAATACTGTTAAATCGTGTGGTGACTGGATACTCTTCTTTAGGCCTGTAGTGACTGGAATATACTTACCTAAACACTAAGATTACACAAGCCAAAAAATTGCTTTCTTACTGTTTTCTCCGACTCGATTACTGATAAACCATACAAGGCACAAAAACAAGTTACGTTACGTTTTCTTTTGTAACTGTTGTCTCTATGTCCTACTTTAGACATTACGTACTGAAAAATAAGTTCTTATATGTATTTTAACCTTACAGGAGCAACAGCACTATGGTGCGCCGCCGGCGCCGGGCACCTAGGCATAGTTAAACGCCTAGTACGAGCTAGTGCGAACGTGGACCACGCGACCAAAACCCTCAGCACACCCCTCAGAGCGGCTTGCTTCGATGGACGACTCGATATTGTGAAGTACTTAGTACGGCATGGAGCGGATATACATAAGGCGAATAAATATAATAACACGTGTTTGATGATCGCTGCGTATAAGGGCCATTTGGAAGTGGTGAGTAGTAATTAGATGCTATTTAGCCTAATTTTCACCACTGTAAAAGTATAACGCGCGCGCACTCACTGCTTCCTTTATATTGCACCATAACTAAAATTGTCTGTTTAAGTACAGTTTTAAGGGTATTCGCCTTGCAAGATTGAGTAGAAAGCATCTATCGTTTATCTGGTGCCTGCCCGTAGAATAAGATACTGCACTTCAAAGCCAGACCATTCAACTAAGTAAGGTTCAAATATGTTCTCAACGCAATGTACATATGTCCTAACCTAACTCATCAAAAGCTGCAGAATGTTCCTAAAATCTTCGCAGTGTGACCTCGGCCTGTTGAGGATTTCGTGTCGTTGCGCTATTACTCCCTCGCATTCCAGGACTACGTGGGCAGATGATTCGTCGTCGCTGCGTCTCAATACTAAAAATAGCTAGATACCTACAGAAACAATAATGTTCAGCGATTCTCATATTCTCTTCAATGTTTTACTATTGCCTGTTCAGTAAGACTAGTTCTGTAGACTCTGTTCTAATTCCAGGTACAATTCCTCCTAGACAGCGGCGCAAAAGTCGATGAACGAGCACTATGTGGGGCGACTGCACTTCACTTCGCAGCAGAATGTGGTCATGCTGCCGTCGTTTGTGCACTCATAGAGCACAACGCCAGGATACTCACTAATGAGAACGGTAAGTCATCTTAGTAGACCGGTACGTCAACTAACTACAGCAATACGTCAACTAACACAGCCATACGTCAACTTACTAGATCTTTACGTCAACTAATTAGAGCGATACGTTAACGAATGAGACTAGTACGTCAACTAACTTGAACGGTACGTAAACTAGAATGGTACGTCAACTAACACTTCACTTTGCAGCAGAATGTGGCCAGGCGGCTGTAGTCGGTGTCTCTGGACCACAACGCTAGGATACTAATGAGAATGGTACGTCAACTAACGCTTTTCACTTCGCAGTGGAATGCGGACACCCGGACGACGTCTGGGCGTTCTTAGATCACGACGCTAGGATACTTACTAACAACGGTAGGTCAAATTACCAAAACGGTACTTCAAATAACGCGCTTAACTTCGCAGCGGTTAGTGGGTAGCGGCCGTCGTCTATGCCCTTATAAACCACAACGCCAGAATACTTATTCTGGCGTTATTATTAAGTACTAATGCGAACGTTACGTCAACTAACTAAACCACCGGTCCGTCAACTTACAGGAACGATAATGTAACCTGCGGGAAAGTTATGCCGACAAATCATGGTGTTGTGATGTCTTTGTGGCCGCTTCAACTAATTGAGTGTTGTTCTGATGTAAAAAATATTTCAATTCAGTGTTTTTGCACCAATAAAACAAGCAGTTAATAATTAAATTTGTAGTCAGCTAACGAAAACACAACTTTCTTAATTCGTAGATATAATTTGTTTTCATCTGATCTGATCAAGATCTGTCACCACAAAATACATAATAGCAAAGTTTATAAACAATTGATGGATACAAACTATTGTTAGCATACAAAATGGTTTTCTACACATATAAATATCAACAACGTTTATATTTGTCATTTACTATTAGACATTCTACACATCTACGTTATTATGTTGTCATCTTCTGTTTACTTTTACCACAGATTTTATAATACTATACTAGTATTTTTACTCATATACCATACCAAGATATAGATGATGCTATGTGTATTGTCTAGCTTTAGTTATTTATCTTATCGTTTCGGCCATACGAACACTTCTATAGTATAGTCCTCGCACGGGAGCCACTCACATGGACGTATGTATGCTGAAAAAAAACTAATTCCGCGAAACTCGTTACCAAACTTTGCTATTTTCTGGCAGGAAGTGTGAACTGTAAAGAGTAGGTATTCTCCTCGTAGATAAAGCTGTCGTCTTGGGCGTGATTAAACCCCTCACGGCTCAGGATTCTACTAATCTTCACTTCGCTCGTGAGTTATTATAGAATCCTGAGTTGCGCTTGGGATTCAATAATGACGCCCGTGACGCAAGACACCGCTTTATCCCCTTGGTAAATAATCTACATCTACTATTATTAACTAGCTGCTGCCCGCCTTCGCCCGCGTTTTATCGGGATAAAATTAGCCTATATACCATACCAAATATACCAAATTTCAGCCTAATTGTTTCAGTAGTTTTTGTGTGAAAGAGTAACAAATATCCATACATCCATCCATACAAACTTTGAAATTAATATTAGTAGGATAGGATGTATTTGACTTGACTTTTGACGGTATCATTTACAGAACAACACAAAACGAACAAATTAATAGACCATTAATTTCTTTGTTTTATGTTGTTTACCTTGTCTGTTTTATGGCTCTGAATATTTTGTACCTGTGAACTGTTTTGTTCCTATTACTTGTAGATATTTTTATTGTAAGTGAAAAGTAAATTGACGTAGCCAAGAGTGCCTTGAGCTCCTACGGCGAATGAATGAGCATGACAAAGACCCTTATTTTTTACAGGTATGACTCCACTTCAATGCGCGGCGGAAAGAGCCAGAGCATCTGTAGTAGAAATACTAGCGGCGCGACCCGAAGTCACTCGAGCGCAAGCGATCGAGGCTTTCGAACTGTTGGGGGCTTCGTTCGCGAACGATAAGGAGTACTATTGCCTTAGGGTAAGGTTCAAAATACATAAGGGTAGAAATACTAGCGGCGTGACTCCTGCGACCGCTACAATGTCGTCGGTTCATCGAGTCGGTCTTCCAACACTCCGTTTCGGGTTATGTCGTGGTCGCCCCTCGAGAACCTATACTCTTACCCAACGGTTATCTGTTGCTCTGCTGGTGCGAGCTGCGAGCTATATAAACTTTATTTTATTTATTTTAATATGGCCTGCCTATCGCCACTATAGTGTTTGTTTATTCTCCAACAAGTCATGATGTCGCGATGTCTGCGTGGCCGCTTCTTCGTCAAGTCAACTTCAACTTTTTGATTAATGGCACTGCGTCTGGATTGACACCTTTAGCAACTCTTATGCTTTAATGTAAAAATATAAGAATTCTGAGAGCTTACCGTATTTCGAATTCTATCACGTAGAGAAACTCCAAGCATAGTATTTCCATAGCAAGCTGAGCGACTCGGAGCTGTACGAGAACCATACTCGGCGACCACGTCGCGGACAGATCATCCATCACTTATAGATTGACATTATAATTTCAGATGTCCTACCAGTACTTACACAGGGCGATGGCGATGCGATACGACACTCGATATGGGCTGCTACTCAAGAAACCTGCTGAGCCTATACCGGCTTATGATAATTGGAAGGAGAGCACTACTGTTGAGGTATGTATCATTATTCGAATTATTATTATTGGAACATCGTAGGGGAGCAGAGCTGCCTATAGTACTGACTATTCAGTCTAGTTTAGACAGAACACAAGAATTTTTAAAAGTGTCATTATACTTCTCTTAAATGTCTGACAAATTGATATGTATTTTAAGAGGATTATTCTGCTAATCCCCCTAGGCCGTCCCCCACGTGGGGGATTAAAATAATTCTTTATGTAAATAAACGATTCTATTCAGATATAAATGATATTTAAAATGTTGAAAACTAGCTTTGGGCTCTGGCTTGGCACGCGTTGCTCTGGGATGAAAAGTAAACTTTAAGCTAATCCAGGCCTAGTGATACGTTTATGAAAAAATTCAGCCCGAAACAAACAGTAGTACTTATATTTGATCATAGACATACGATTTTTATTAGGTTTAAAATAATAATCATTTCCTTTGAGGATATTTAGTAGGTAACTGTTTCGCACGATATATTCACACACATACAAAAAATATATACATACAACAGGCGTTTAATAAATAATTCCAACAATTCATTGAGGAAAAAAACTTTCTTGGCTGTTTCCGCTATGCGTATGAATAGACATGTCCCATGACGCGACTTTTGCATAGAGAAATGGCCTTGTCCGGGGTGCTCAGCAAATTTATGTTTGTATGATTGGGGAATCAGTTCATTTTTACAAGCTTTTATTTAACTTGCAGTATATTTTTGCCGCTATTTGTGGCGTCGTATGGGAGAGGCCTATGTCCAGCCGTGGACGTGTATGGGCTGATATGATGATATGTTTGTTCGGGTGGAACCTTGCAACTCAATTTTAGACCAGTTATTATCAACCGATTCAGCTGAAATTTGGCATACTTATGTAAGTTCGGTGACAATGCAATGTCATAGTACCATCCAGCTGGTCTGATAATGGAAACCGAAGGTGGCCATAGGAACTCCTAAACGAAACGACTTAACCTGTTGAGTTTGGGTTCGTTGGATTATTAAAAACTAGCGACCCGCCCCGGCTTCGCACGGGTGCAATGCTGATACTAAATTATACATGAAAACGTTCCTCTTGAATCACTCTATCTATGTATTTAGAAAACCGCATCAAAATCCGTTGCGTAGTTTTAAATAACTAAGTATTTATAGGGACAGACAGCGGGAAGCGACTTTGTTTTATACTATGTAGTGATGTATTTGTTAACCAGGATGTAGAACGATTGCACGGCAACGCCCACGGCCTCCACATGGAAGGGCTGGCGGTTAGAGAGCGCGTGCTCGGCTCAGCGTGCCCCGACCTGCCGCACCCCATCGTGTTCCGAGGGGCCGTGTTCGCGGACGAGGCGCGCTTCGACCGCTGTCTGGCGCTCTGGCGGCGCGCCTTGCATCTCCGACACCACAACTCAGTATGTACTCCGATTCAGAATGTCAGATATTTTATGTTAACAAAGATATTTATTATTGAAAACTTAACAAAAACTGAAAATTTCAGCACGATCTGTGCAGTAGTTTTATCGTGAGATAGCAAATATCAAAACTTCCGGATTTGATAAATGATAAAAATGTTTATTTCGTCTCATGTAACATCAATTTTTATGTTATGTTAATTCATCATATCAACCCATACGAATGAAAGCTTTCAAAACCAAAAAATCTTTCGGGCTTCTGTGCTTTGACTCGATGAAACCAATGTCGTTGAATATTTTCCACCAATATTCCCTGGGTTTTGTAACGCCTTTGTATAAAAAAAAATATCCAGGAGTATAGGTATCAAAAATAGAGTAGGCTGTATCAGGGACGCAGCTGTAATGGAATACGTGAACTCTCCAAGTGTCTCGTCGTTCGTCAAACTCTATGTAAAGGTGTACGGCTCGCCCTACTCGTCCCTCGCTGTTAGGGTTTGAGGCTCGCTTCGCTCCCCACTCTAGAATAAAATGAGTTCCTATAGTAAAAAAAGAAACAGATCTTACAAGCTCTTCGGTCACTACACCCCAAAGGTCATCTTATCAGCCCATACACGCCTACTGCTGGACATAGGCCTCCTCCATACGACGACGACGCCACAAATAGCGGTCCTGAGCCTTAAATGGGGACTTGGGGACTGATCTCGAGAAGGTCCTATCAAAAAAATTCTTCAGTGGAAATTTTTTCAGGAGTATTTGTCACGAAAAACTTAAAAAACACTGTAGATACTTAGTAATTTGAAGTTCGTTTTCAGTTTTTTCAAAACAATGTAATTATACTAAGTGCTGTGTTTTTTTGCAGGTTTCAGTAGTAAAGGACCTGCTCAGATTTGCTCAAGTTTTCTCACAAATGATCTACATTGGAATTGAACTACCTCTCTCACAAGTAAGTTTCCTATATCATTGTTATTCACTAGCTAGACCAAAGCGTAGATGCCTCTCGCCAGGTCGTAGCGTCGAGTTCCCAGAGATCGGCTACAACTTCGCCATTCTGAAGAGATTATATTAATCTCGTGTAGCTGCACAAAAAACTTCATTCCTAGATTGTATAAACTTACTCATGGACGCTAATAATTTGGGACTTAATTTACACTAAGACTTAGAAAAAAGACATTTACAACATTGTTACTAAATTTATAACAAGATTCTTTTTATAGTATGAACAATAAATACAGGTTCCGTTCGCTTGAAATATTTTCTATTAAAGTGTACATAAACAATGTTTCCTATAATATTCTACAAGAATGTGTCGATTGTCTAATGGAGTAGCTTTATCCAATAATATAGATATTTTTATATTATTTTATAATAACCGTTGTAGATTTAAGCGTTGCAAAAAAATCTTTACGTTATAAATACAGTAACAATGTTTGCAAATGTCTTTTTTTTCTACGTCTTAGGGTAATTTAAATCTACTGCATGCTGGACTATTTTTCTATGATCACATTGATCACATATATTTTTTTCTCTTTCTTGTATGTGGTATTATCTATGCACTCTCATAAATTCTCATTATAACCGTAGGTTTGCTGTAAGAAATTTCTTTTAGGGTTAAGCTCGCCTTTGTACTACATGTCCAATAGTTGTTATTTTTATGTATGATATTATTTGTGTGTACAATAAAGAATTTAAGAATATTGATCATAGAAAAATAGTCCAGCAAGCATAATTGATATTAATCTACATAAAAAAAATCTAGTAATTTAAGTTTATATATAATTGAATTATTATCTGATTTATGAATGAATGAATAAATAAATTATTTCCAGCTCTTGATGTGGCTGACTGGATATAAACCTCGACGGTTTTCCGTCATGCGCCCGATAGACTATGATACTCTTCTTGACAGCCCAAACTTTATCTTCCCATGTTTGGGAAACGGATAAAAATAACATAATTTTTTGTCATATTTCTAGGTCTGTTACGTATTAGAAGCGTGCGCGGAAGAGCTAAGGCGAGGCGCGAAAAGGATAGAAAAACCACCGCCGAATCATGATCCGGAATCTTTAGCCGTAAGTACATTACTATAAGGTTCATATTTGAGGCAATCTTAATGACGTTTATAAGTTCTGAATTGTGGTGTCCTTTGAAAGAAAATTGGATGATCAAATTATTGTTGAAGCCATAGATCGTTTTTCGCCAAAAAACTAAACTAATATGCACAGCATTGAAATTTTTTATAGACCTTTCTTTTCGATCGAATTAAAAAGGATAGCAGTGCTGTCAAATTTCTTATTTATTTATTCATAAAAAGTACAACTATTTTTACAAGGGCACCCATTGCAATAATGTACCCTCCTAATCTTATAAATATTTCCATTACTCCATCATAATTTTTTTACATGATAAAAAATTTCATAGAATAAAAATGCTTGTTTGGTTAGTTTCGTCTTGGCGACACCTGAGTTACATCATTTCAACAAATCTAACATCAATGATTTTCAGTTCGTTCGCTATGTCCTTCATAGCGACTGCTACATTTTTAGCTATAAGAAATTTAATAAGAGTGTGTATATGCATGCATCAGTAATGTAATAATCATTGTGATGTCGTTTTGGCTTAAAATTTACATGTCAAATTCATATTCACGTAGTGAATAATTTAAATTAGGGCATACACGATACTATAAAACGTCATGATTTTCCGTGAACAACAAAAACAATATTTAGGCTGTTCTGTATCTCCCTATTATTTAAACAGTTATCCTTTTCTCTCTAAACGCTTTATAATGCAATAGTGAAAAGAATCGTAGGATATGCATTAAGGTTCGTGCCAGGTTTTTTTCTGTATTCACGTCAGTTGAAATTGAGACCTTGATAGCGTAAAAGTGAATAATCATTTTCACAAAAACATGAAAATAACTATTAAAAACTCAATATAACAAGCACACACACGCTCGCAAGCACACTAACCGCCGCCTGTGTAGTAATACCCCGTACCCCCTATTGCCCTATGGTTGTGTAGAGCTTGGCGCGCGCTTGCATATTGCAAGAGTACGAGAGCGTTCTTTGGATTCGATGAAGTAATTAAGTGCCTAACGTATCTATTGTATAAACTATTCAATATGTTCATAGGTTAGTAAGATGTCGTTCGTCTTGCGGATTATCAAATAACATTGTGTCCGTTTTTTAAGAGTTTCATTATACTCTCTCGTATAATCTCTCACGTAAAAGTGAATTCACGTTCAAATAGAAGAGTACCCGAGTACCTTCCTAACATATTTCTTCAATTAGATCATAAAAATAATTATTAATACCTTGTTCTAACGCACACACATTTCTGCTCGCAAGCACACTAACCGTGCGTGCGTAGCCATATCCCCATTTATAGCGAGCGCTACGCACGCCTGTCTAGAACTTGCTATGGTTGTGTAGAGTTTGGCGCGCGCTTGCATGTTGCAGGAAGAGTACGAGAGCAATGTGCGGACGGCGCTGTATCTCGTCTCTGTGGCGGCGAGGCTCTTGGAGAATGAAGGGAATGATGAGGTGAGAATGTCTTACTTATAGAAGAAGAATTGTTTCGTAAATAATATACTGCGAATATTATAAAAATATCTTGAATCGGATTATAGAGTATATTGTACTCTATACTCCGATTCAAGATATTTTATTACAACAAGGACATTTATGAATGAAAACTTGACAAAAACTGATAACAATATCAGAAAACAACAAGGTAACACCAAAGTTATTACTAAAAACAAACTTCAACAACGCATAATCTCACAAGTGTAGCAAAAGATGTATAAATTTGAATTCGAAAACGAACGAGAGATTTTACTGATGAATGAAAGCTTTCAAAACCATAAATTGTTTCGACCTTCTGTGCTTTGCTTCGATGATACCATTGTCTTTAAATATTTTCCACCAATATTTTTGGGTTTTGTAATCCCTTTGTATACAAAAAATATCCAGGTTTTTGAATCAGAATTTAAATGTAAATAAAGAACACATACGAATCAGGGTTTTGGTGATCCTAATGAGTTTTTTCACGAATTTGTTTGACCATTTTCAAAGATAATTTCTCATAAAATCTTCATTAAAATAGTTTTTTCTTTATTAGTACGAGCCTCAATATGTTTAGGAAAGACTAGCTGCTGCCCGCGCCTTCGCCCGCGTTTTATCGGGATAAAAAATAGCCTATATGTTATTCCAGGTCCCAAACAATACCCATACCAAATTTCAGCCGAATCGGTTCAGTAGTGTGTTGCGTGAAAGAGTAACAAATATCCATCCATACAACCATCCTTACAAACTTTGACGTTTATAATATTACGAGTAATAGGATCTATAACTTGTAATTTGTCTACAGGACACAATAAGATCGATAAAAACAGCGATTTACCGGCTAAGGAACGTAGCACTTCGCAATGGAATGACGCTGTTACATTTAGCAGTGGACAGGAGAACGCCCGTCGACGACTTCCATACAAGCGATGTTTGCCAGTGAGTACATCAACATAGAAACCACAGACTTTGAATTATGTTAATTTTGAAATAATACTTGTAAACTCCACGCGTTCTTGAGAAAAAAGGTAATGACCAGACAGAAATACAGGGAATAACAATGTGATATTTTTTTTTATATTCTGTTCAGAATATACTTGGAAGATCCATTTAGAACGATCCCATGATATGAAGGTTTATTATCCCCCTCCCCGTCATAAAGGAGAGTTGTTAAAAGCTTGACCTGCGTCTGATATCATTTGTGTTGTGTCTGTGGCATTTAGCTCCTAAACGGATGAACTAATTTTGATAGTTTTTCGAAAGGGGACTTCATCGAGTCTTCTTGCTGTGTTTGATGAAAATTGGTATATAGTTCAAAGAAAAATAATTGCCAGGAGGTGCGATATTTTTTTAATTATCTTCTTCCATTTAAGGTAAATTTGAGTTTTCTATCAACGTTAGTCGTAACAATAATAGTAGGCCTTAATAAGAGCTAATTTTAATAGTTAAGGCAAAATTAATAGGTTTTCCTGGTAAAATTTCCAGGCATATACTGGATGCAGCAAATTTATTTTATTTTTATTATATTTTATTTGGGAAATATACAGTTCATAATGCTTAAAATTACAAAACTTAAAATAAACATAAACCAAAATAATTTAAATTGAATACAAGGCGCTATGGCGCGTATAAGAAGAAGTCCACAACTGTACTACTATAGGCTGATGATGAACATATCCTTGGCTGATGTAAATTGCCGTGGCGATCGCGACGTAAGAATCGACCCTAGGCAGCAGAAGGCAGCAGCTTCATTCTGTGTATTCTAAGCTTTTACTGCGATCACAAATCTGCCAAGCCTGGCAAAAGCCAGTGGACATATAAGAGTGCTGATAGGTAGGACGTCAAGGTTATAGACGAGACATCCGCAATAATAGAATTTGTAGTAGTATAAATACGTTTCAGATTCCCGTGCGCGCGAACATGCTCACTGCTGCTGGAATGCGGAGTCGACGTGGACGCGGCTGATGAATGCAGGCGGACGGCGCTGCACTTAGCACTTATATCTTATCAGATTAGCGGTCAGTATCAAATCTACTACCGAATATTGAACAATAATTTGATTTATTTGTTAACTAGCTGACCCTGGCAAACTTCGTTCCACCTTAGAATCAGAGATGGCGTTGCATATGAAATATGTACGATAAAAGTTCTTGTTGTCTAAGTGCTTATTTTGTAAACCTAAAGAGATAAAGTTATTGATTCTGATTCTTCAATTTGATTTTTGTAAGCCTAAAGAGATAAAGTTATTGATTCTGATTCTTCAATTTGATTTTTGTGAATTTTTCATATTTCTACTTGGGACGGAGACAAATCCAAAAAAAAAATCAAAGGTCACTAAAATTGATCCAACCATTATTGAGTTATAAATTATGTAACTAACACTTCTTTGTTTTTTGTTATGCAGATTTATTCGTTATGAGACGAGAAGCTCGTGGCTGATGTGTCTATATCACTCTGGAATTGTGAAAGCTACTTTTTTGTATTGAGTTCTATATTACATATATGTAATACACACCATAACATAAGCCCTGCTGACTTTAGGCCCGTGATACCGTGTGAACTGTCCAGTATAATTGTTTTTAGGGTAGATTTTCATCTTTTCGACCGTTCAAATTTTTCTAAATGTGAATGGTTCAGCAACATTAATTTAAAATAACAAATGGGACAAATGTTTGTACGATCTGCAAATATTTTTTCAGGGTGGTCTGGATGTATTCTATGTATAAAAAAATCTATCTATGTAGTCTATTATATTAAGTATATCAGTTATCTAGTACACATAACACAAGCTCTGCTTAGCTTGGGGCTGATGCTGTGTGAATTGTCCAGCATTATTTATTTTATTTTAAAATTTCCAACTTTTATAGTACATTCTAATGGAATAACCAAGATTTACTTTTCCATTACAGAAGACAGAGAACAAATGTTCGAATCGCTGTATGCCGTGGTTGTGGAGCTACTCTGTCGCGACGCGCATATCGACGCCTGCGACATGGACGGCCTCACGCCTTTACTCTACTCTATTGGAGGTACGGGTTGGTCCACCTCAGTGGGCCAAGCACGAGGATTGTTCTCTAACGTAGAATAGACAATAAATTTTAATACAATATCTTAAAAAACTTTTAAATCCAAATAGCATCTAGGACAACTAGAACCAAAGTGCTTGGGAAGACAAATCCAACGAACCCAAACTCGACGTGGTCAAGTCGTTTCGTTTAGGAGTTCCTATGGCCACCTTCGGTTTCCATCATTAAACCAGCTCGATAGTTCCATGACATTGCATTGTCAACGAACTTACATAAGTATTCCAAATTGTTGAGGATAACTGGTCTAAAATTGAGTTGCAAGAATCCACCCGAACAAACATACATTGCCAGTTTAATAAAAGCTTTTAAAATAAACATTGATTTCTCCTCCCCAGGACCAGCGGAAGGCCTAATCCGCGCGCGACTCCGCCCCCGCCTCACTTGCCTCGCAGCCTCCGCGCTAGCCCGCGCTGGACAAACATACGACCCCTGTGATGTCCCGCGTATACTACACAACTTCCTCTCAATGCATGGGGTCCCTTCCACACAGCATATCAGGATATATGTGCCACATCCGAGCAGCAAGCATGAAATATCGTAAATAGCACTCTATATGCTGCTTTGTAAGGTTCAGTTCTCTAAATACCACTCTATATACAGCTATGTAAGGTTTGAAGTAGAAGGTCGAGTTATCGTTGAGTGAAAGATCTATTTTAGAATGAAAATTGATAGCTCTCTTATTCGAACAAATAGTTCCGTCAAGCTTGATATGGCATCGCAAATATCACTACGCACTCAGAATGTATGTGCTACATGCGAGTAGTAAGTTTGAGCTGTCGTAAATAGCACTCTAAATACAGCTACGTAAGGTTTGATGTAGAATGTTGGGTCGAATTATCTATTTTTGAATGTAAAATTCGTAGTTCTCTTATTCGAAGTTGCAGGTCTGTCAAGCTTGATATGACATCTTAAATATCACCTTAAATTCAGCTAGCTAAGGTTAAAAGTATCTTGTAGACATTGCTTTTGAACAGAGCCTTGACTCTTATTAAAGAATGGAACGAGTATTCGATCTACTCGAGCGCCATCTTTTTTACTCATCTGATGCTTGTTAAATGGTTTTTCAAAAACAAAATAATTAGTACCTAAACTGCTGTATTCTCAAAATATTTACAGAGCATAAACAATCACAAGTTTTCTCAATCAAATGAAACAGACAAAGACGACATTTTGTATGGAAATATAATTAGAAAATTGAAATGAATTTAATATTGACACTAAAAGCGTCAAAAACATAATTAAAATGACCAATCAATGAAATATTTAAGTTAAAATGACATAATCAAATGTTTGAGTAACATATTTTGAGTGATGACTAAATAAATAACTTCCCTTAGAAGTAGATTGCTTCACTAAGAAGATAGCGTTACAAAGCAAAAACTGTAGACAGAGAAATCAGTCTTCTCTATATGATTATGCTCTGTCTCTTTCACAAACAAGCGAGCAAAGGAGACAGAAAACGTATACGGAAAACTATTTCTATATTATTTCTGTCTTCAAAACTAAAGATCCACTGTCTTTCACAAGCGAAGAATCGAGACAAATATACGTATACAGGACGCAGGTCAAATGTGTTCAGACGATATTTAAAACGGCTCAAAAGGATCGAAATCGTACCAGCTGAGGTATTGTGATATAGATATAAATAGTTGTAAGTTTACGTCGCTAGATGGTTAGCGAGCGAGTTTTTAGAGTCTGCTGTCTACTAAAGCGTTTACTCCTGTAACAAAGTCGGTTGAGACCAATTATTGACAAAACTGTTCCTCTGTGAAAGCATACTATAACTGTAACTGCCCAAACTGTACCCAACACCCTCAACAAGGTTTTGTATACATAAAACCAAGATTAAAGCCAGGCAATTCTTAAATCCCGAATTTGAAACATTTTACATATTTGATGGCATTTTTTTTGACGAAGTTGTCTCCTGCTCAATTACGTAGCCTCGCTGTTTTATTTAAAGAAGTATTTTTTTCAATAACTTACCTACAAATTGAAAAAGAGACGAGTACTTAATACGATGCAAATTTACGCTTTAGTAGACAGCTGACCGTAGCCATGTTGATTGTATATTTCTATCTCTGTTTAGCAACGGAGCCTGTTGATGTTAGAAAGAGTCGGCGTTATTTACTCGATTGTTAGTGTAGTGGTCGAAGCGCACACGTTAGACAAATAATTATTGTTAATGTTTCAAGATGGTACGTTTAGGAAATTAAATATATGTAGATATCTAGAAATAAGTGAGATATCAAGATTGGTTATTTACGAACAAATTGCTATGTTTGATTTCAACGTTGTCAAAACGGCATATTGAATTATATGACACTTGTTGTATATAGTGGCATACAATAAGAATCATAATAAGGAATTTTATGCCAACTGGCATTTGAGTTTTTTGAGACGACTTATAAAGACAGCATTGTGAGAAGCTCAAAAAACTTACAATTAAAAATTGAATATTCTTCAAAAATTAAATAAAAAATAAACAAGTACCGTATCATAGATATTACAGTGAAAAACTTCACCGTTTATGACATAATTAATTTTAACCGTCGTAGCTTTGAATCTAGTCAAAATATTTGGTTACTTATAATTTTTTTAGCGTAGTTTTAATTAGTATAGTTTGGCATATATTCATATGACATATATGTCATTATATCAGATTCTGTTTATATGACCTACTATTTTAGTGCTAAAATATACATTGTAGCAATAGACTTATAATGTTTCTCTTTAAGACACTTGTGCCACCGCCGACATGAACGAGAAGCGAGTAGTGCACATATAGAAACTAGACGAGTGAGAAAGAGATGCAAGTGTGTAGTTCCGATAGTTTTGTGGCTGGTCTATAATTGGGTGTGCGACGGGCGACTACTCACAAAAATCGCCCAGGGCCGTCTAGACATACATTAATTCTCTCAGATATTATCTTTGATAACTCTTTTCGCTGCGAATAACTTAGGGGAGAGTTCTCGCCGGCAGTGTGAACGATTAACTATGAATACAATATTATTTGATTAACATGGGATCTTCACACATAAAGGAGGGAACCGCTATATAAAAAATCACGGAACACCTCTCTCCGATTTTCTAACTGGGAGGTGAGGTAAACACGTACGCACACACATGCATTAGAGGCGGGATAACACGCACACGTAAAGCACACATAGACAAAAATAGGCGGGAATTACGGTCTTATTCCCAACAATAACATCCTACGTAAACGTTTCCAACATTGCAGTACGTTTGTATGGACACTCATGGACATATTTAGCGGAACGTAAAAAATTAAGGCAAATCCCTCCACCTCTCTCTCTCTCTTCCAACAATGATACACTAACAATCAATTTATCGTCCCTCTCTATTGTTACTTTTTACGAACTTGCCCTTGACGTCTGGTATACTCTCCAGTCGGCTAGGATCGTTTAAGATAGCGAAAAATCACAGATTTGGTAACAAGAATATTATTATATCTTATGTTATTCTACTTTTTTGCGTTCCTCTAAATAAATAAATAATGCTAGACAATCCACACAGCATCATCTAGCCCCAAGCTAAGCAGAGTTTGTGTTATGGGTACTAGATGACTTAATACTTACTATTTTTTATATTATATTTTTTATTATACATAGAAAATACCTAGAACACCCGAGACAAATAGTTGCAGATCGTACAAACATTTGTCACAAGGCGGGAATAGAATCCGCAACCTCCTGCGTCGCAGGCGGACCTTCATCCGCCGTGCCACATCGGTCGACAAATATGTCCATGAGTGTATTTTGCTGAAGGGAAGCACGTTAGTAAATCTCTTCCTGTTCGAAGCACGGGATCAACATCTATTGTATGATTCATGAGCAAGAAAATAGTCTATAGTCGCTTTCTCGTTGGCGGTTGACAAGTGCCTTAGACATAATGATTCAATGACTTTTCCATCCTATGATTCAATTAGTGCTAAAATACACTTTATTATAATTAGACTTAACTTCAATTTACCTTGTTATGTAAGACAAATCTAACTTGACATATTTCAATGGGATAATACAATTCAAATACAATAGTTTCTTTAATAGCTTAATTAGACTTTATGAAAACGAACTAAAGTCCAAATTACCTTGATGATGTAAGCAATAGTTACATACTGGCATTCTATTTTTCGCTTATAATAATCTGACTAAAATGTATTTTTATAGAAATTAATATTTTTCTATATTTCAAATCGTACTTATTATGTACCTGCCCATTAAAAATAATAATACCTAATTATAAATGATTGCATACAATTATAAATTATTTTCTATCCAATTTTGTGTTCAGTAACAGCCTGTGCCAAATTTTGATTTACTACAAACATTGTTACTATTCTTTTTTGATAAATATACCTACTTATTAAAATCATAACCCTCCTTCGACTTCGAAGTCGATTAATAATGCAATTTTTGTGTTCAATTAATATCTGCGATGTTGTACGTTTTGCATTTATACAAATGTACATTATTGTTAGCTTATTTGCTCTTATTTGATTTTAATTTGCATAGGTTTTTGGGGACGGTAAAAATATTCAAAATAGCCTAAGTTATTACTAGTTATGAAATTTTTCTTGAGCGCCATCTTTGCTTAAAAACTAAAAAGAAAAGATTCCTTTCATCTGTCATCGAGATGTTTTCCGAGCCAGCTACCAATTTCTATAAGTTACTTTTGACGAGAATGTGAAACTTTAGCAAACCCTTATCTTGCTTACTGAAAGAATGGAATGATCATTCATTCCATTCTTGGATTGATAACGACGTCATCTCTTAAGCGCTCAGATCGGATCCGAACTGAGCAGGACAGCATGAGAGATGACGTCATTATCAATCCAATTCGATAAGTAAGTATGCAAGCTTACTGTTGCATTCATTTAGGGATAAATCTGGCGTAAACTTAGTACATCCATCACTATTGAAAAGAATACAGCTTATTTATAACAACATGGCGGCTCAATTGACCAATAACAATGCGTTGCTTGACGCCATCTTGAATATTTTTATCATCCCCGAAATAAATGGATTGGTTTGGTTGAATCTGTGCTTAATTGACTAAATTAATTTTGATTAATTTTTAGCTTTAATTTATGTTCCTTTATTTTTTTTATCTATTCAGTTAATGTAGCTGATAGAACATATTAAATTTAAAGGCCGGTACCTACCAAAGCATCGTACTGAAAGTATACATATGTATAGTTTATATAAAGATTGTAATTTAAAGTGTCATGCAAACACCATTACATTTTTAATCACAATTTTATCTACACGAGATATACCTATCTTCGCAATTAATTTTAAAATGATTAT
The DNA here is from genome assembly GCA_947859395.1 of Eupithecia insigniata. Taxonomy (NCBI): domain Eukaryota; kingdom Metazoa; phylum Arthropoda; class Insecta; order Lepidoptera; family Geometridae; genus Eupithecia; species Eupithecia insigniata. The sequence goes on along the minus strand of OX402009.1, from coordinate 3,146,172 downwards.
TTCTAATACAATAGCGATAGATGAAGGTATACGCTTATGTTTTTGACTGTTCTATAATATTATTCAATACCTATAGTGGAGCTTAGAGTTGGCTGCAAATTATGTCAACAAATCCGAATAAAAACTAACATTCACATGCTTAACAATATTTATTGAAGAAAGGATCTCGAATCGACAAGAACCTTAAATTGTGTTTAATGAATCAACAACAGTAAAGTTAATTTTAGATTAAATACTGGGGCATTGTGTATATTTTATGCAGATGGTAATGAAGTTGAGTATAATCAAAAACATGAGCCATGCTCTTGACTATTTACGCATATTTTCTTTTATGAACTTTGGTCTGGATGGCCCAAGAACTTCCCTACAGCGCAAACGAATTTTTTACGTTATAGATCAATGTAACCCAATTATTTGTAAATAAGAATACGATTATATATATATATATATATTTGTCGACGCGACGAATAAATAATGAAAATGGAATGAATTCTTTTATTTTATGCCAGGATTGGACCTTATTTCGAAATCACGAAATTCTAATGACATTCGGTAGGATGTACCTACGCAAAGCTTTCTAATTACTCCGACAGTGCAAGCGATTATTCTAGTTAAAGTACAAATAATGATACAGAGCCTACGCATTTGCTCCCCCTGGAGTAGAGACCCTAGGCAGGTTTTAAAAAAAATACTACAATTACTAAGCCACCAAACGACTTGATTTTTGGCATAGAGTTAGTTGAAAGGACGGAGAGTAACATTGGCATTTTTATCCTGGTAAAACATAAAATTCCCATGGGAGATTTACGGGAAAAAATTTATTTTTATACGAAAATTTGTCCTTCCTTGACCTAACGCGGGTGAAACCGCGGGGAACTGCTAGTCAGCACTAAAAGTCTTAAACGACTTCTGGGAGTGTATGTAGGTAGGTACTATAAACCACGACTAAATAACAATGTCTAATGGTAATGGGCATAATAGGAACCTAAGTAGGTAGGTACTCAGCTATAACCGTGTGAAGCAGCCAGCAAAAACAGTTTACAGATGCAGTAAGTAAAACAACCGTGAGCAATGTCGCAGGGTTCAAATAATATAGAGAATATTTTAGTACAGCCTTTGTTTGAATACACTTATTGTGATGAAATAAATATTTAAGACACTGCTATTTGTAGTCCCAAAACAATAGTCGATGGATGTAAACATTTTTTTAACGTAGTGACACGCAGAAAAAGTAAAACAACTTTGTTCGAGTAGATTGTGACTAAATAAACATTTCACTGATAAGCACCTATTTGAAGTCCCAAAACAGTGGTCGATCTAAAAATTTTTTAACGTAGTACCAAAAAAAAAAAGCAACTTTGGTTGAATAGATTGTGACTAAATAAATATGTATTTCACTGCTAAGTATTTGTAGTCCCAAAACAGAGGCCGATCTAAAAAAAAAAATGTCGTACCGTACCACAGTGAAGCAATTTTGTTTGAATAGATTGTGACTAGGTAAATAAATATTTAACTGCGAAGTACCTATTTGCAGTACCAAAACAGTGGTCGATCTAAACATTTTTTTAACGTAGTACCATACATACATAGAGCAACACGGGCCGTCCGCGGACCGGAGTCCGGGAACGGCCCGTGTTGCTCTATGCATACATATAAAGTAAAGCAACTTTGGTTGAATAGATTGTGACTAAATAAATATGTATTTCACTGCTAAGTATTTGTAGTCCTAAAACAGTGGTCGATCTAAACATTTTTTTACGTAGTACCATAAAGAAAAAGTGAAACAACCTTTAACACTTTCATGGACCAAGACGCAAATGTCGTTCTCCGGTCCCGTGTAGCAGCGCGGATGCAGCGCGCACTTGCGGTTGGAACAGCCAAGACTGGGCAGTGAATGCGTTAATGAAAGTAGTTATGGGCAAGGCCGCCAAAATTAAAAAAAATTTGGTACTTACTTTTTTGTCAAAGTAAACTTTATTAATAGGTATGTATAATCATTTCACACGTATGTAGATATTTAAGCTCCATATTAAAAGTAACTTATTGGACAAAAATTTTTGATATTAAAACTTGTTTTATTAATACGTGATGATAAAAATGTTCATACTTTTCTTTGTTTGACGAATTATTATAGATATTTTAGGACCTGATTAAACCAAATCTACTAACAAACTTGTATTTCTAAGGTAGAGTAGGTAAATAAGTAGCTAATCTAGGTACATCCTACTCTATATTGCGTGTAGTGACGCCGCTTTTGACAGATTTACGTTATAAATAAAGTTTAATGTAAATCTAGAAAAATATGGTAGCGCCTAAGTATACACAACTTAGGAACCGTCATCTTACTACGGAACCCAGACTAATCCGTACAAAACGCCTATCACATCGGATGCAGTAGTTATGGCAAATTACGGATAATCGAGTATAAGCCATGGGATTAACTTCTGTCTATTATTGCATGGAAGTTACACAACCAAGATGGAAGAAATTGCCAAGTTGTGATATCTCAAATATCCGGAAAAACGTCATTCCTACCTATTATAGAATGGTTTAATTTGCGTCGCTAATAGAGCACATCGTTTTACCTATCTCAATCGCGAAATTAGGTACACCTAGAAAAAATATACTATACCTACTTTTTACGAGTTTTAAATTAGGTAAAAATTTCAAAATTGAAACTTAGTATGAAACTTCACTCAGAACTCATTATTATTTTTACCATGTTGTTTATTGGTCTTATGATAGAAAGTAGTTCCAAACATGGACCCGGCTAGGGCACTACAATATTATGTTGCATATGAACCTATCTAAAAGCATATATCAAATATCAAAGTGCTTTATTTCCTTTAGACCTTACAGGACCCTTTGACACGTCACAAAATTAAAATTACATAAGTAAAACAGGGAAATAAAGTGATCACTTTGATTTTTTGTTCACTTCAATCTTTTTAAGGTAAAGTAAAGAAGCGAACAAGAAACCTTTACCTTGTTAGGTTGTTAGTTTTCGAGTTGGAGCAATAGTCGTCCCATGCTTTTTTATCCTCTAGATAATCTGATATTTTGTAATAAGACTTTTTACAAAGGATATGTTTGATAGTTTGTTTGAATTTATTTATTGATAATTTTTGCAACTCACTCGGAGTTTTGTTGTAGAAGCGTATACATTGCCCTTTAAAAGATACACTAATCTTGTGCAGCCGAGTTTTGGGCAAAGCGAGTTTGTTCTTATTTCTAGTATTTACATTATGTATGTCGCAATTTTTAGGGAATCGATCGATATTTCTATGAGTGTACAGTAAGTTTTCATAAATATATTGACATGGTACAGTCATTATATTTATTTCTTTGAATTTATCACGCAGGGATTCTCTAGGACCTATGTTATAGATAGCACGAACAGCCCTCTTCTGCAGCACAAATATGGTATTAATATCTGCAGCGTTCCCCCACAGTAATATGCCATAAGACATAATACTAAAGTAGCTGAAATAGACAAGTCTAGAAGTATCAACGTCTGTAAGATGACGGATTTTTTTGACTGCATATGCTGCAGAACTAAGTCTCTTCGATAGTTTATCTATGTGTGGGCCCCATTGAAGTTTACTGTCTAAAGTTATTCCTAAGAATACGGTACTGTCTACAATGTCTAAAGTTTCTCCTTTTACGTTTATATCAGCCTTTACTTGTTTTACATTTGGTAGAATAAATCTAATACATTTAGTTTTGTTTTCGTTAAGTAAAAGATTATTGACACTAAACCAATGGACTATTTTTGATATTGCATTGTTTACATCGTCATAATTTAAAAATTAAAGAAGTATCATCAGCAAACAATACAATCTCGTGATTATTTTTAACGAGATCAGGTAGGTCGTTAATATAAACCAAAAATAGAAAAGGGCCAAGGATAGATCCCTGCGGTACACCCATTGTAACTACAGATCCCGAAGACCGTTTCCCATTAATGTCAACTCTTTGTATCCTGTCACTCAAGTAAGAAGTAAGAAGATCCAAAGAGGTGTCATTTATTCCATAGTGATGTAGTTTCCTGATTAATGTTCCATGGTGTACACAGTCGAATGCTTTTGACAAGTCGCAAAAAACACCTAAAGCATCTTGCGACTTCTCCCAAGCATCAAAAATATGCGATACCAACTCTACACCGGCATCAGTAGTTGACCTGCCGTGAGTAAACCCGAATTGCTTACGATGTAGCAGGTCATTGCCATTGAAATGCCTAAGCAATTGATGTAAAATAAGTTTTTCAAAAACTTTGCTGAATGTAGGCAGTACTGATATCGGTCTAAAGTTAGTGGGGTCAGACCTACTACCCGATTTAAATAGTGGGATTATCTTACTATGTTTCATCAGATCAGGAAAAACGCCACAATCAATAGATTCATTGAAAATAAAAGCTAGATCTGGTGCAATAGTATCAATCAATGGTTTAATAATTCTAACGGAAATGCCCCAGAGATCTGCAGTTTTCTTTATATTTAAAAGTTTAAATGCTTTTTTAATATCTTTTTCATCGACATGATGGAAGTTAAATTTATTTCCGCATGCAGGTACATTTTCTTTTAGTAAAGACTCAGCGATTAATTGAGAAGAGTTCAGACACTTTGTAGTAAAGTTTTCAAATGCTTGGGCTACTTCAACGTCATTTTTGACGGAGCAATCATTAATCTTTAAATTGTAATCATTAATGTAGGTACTGACCTTTCCAGTCTCACTGTTTATTATTTTCCACGTTGATTTTATTACATTTTCACTGTTTCTAATTTTTGAGCTAATATAATTTGATTTTGCTACTTGACAAACTTTTCTAAATATTTTTGAGTAATTTTTTACTTTGTCTTTGAACTCCAGGCTAAAATTGTATTGTTTTTCACTATACAGTTCATACAATTTTTGTCTACTCTTATGTATACCCACTGTTGCCCACTCACTAAAGTTAAGTTTTTCTGAGACCATGGTCGATTTGGATGTGAATATAGAATTGAATGCATTGGTGAATTTGGTAAAAAAACTGCAAAAGGAGTCATTTGGGTTGTTATGAGAGTAATTAGGTGGAGGTTTACAATCCCAATCCAATTTTAACCGTTCAAATCGACTTGTGGTCACAGGTATGTATGTTATTCTCTTTTTACAGTTATTATTTTTTACTTGAATTTCTAATTTTATTAGTTGACCTAAGTGATCTGATTTTAAATTGCTTATTACATTTTTACTAACAATTTTATTATTTTGGCAAACAAATATATTATCTATACATTTTGCTGAGGTTTCAGTTATTCTAGTAGGTTCCATAAATAATGGCCTTAAATTATAAGAATTAAATAAATTAGTTAATCTACTACTAAGGGAGTACATTTCTAAGAGATCAATATTAAAGTCTCCACATACCATGAGGTTTTTATTTGATTTTGATATTTTAAATAAGATATCATCCATATTTTTTTCAAATATTTCAAAAGAAGCTGATGGTGGGCTGTATACGCTTACTACAATACTTTGCTCCAACTCTACACATGCTACTCCAATGTGGCCTTCAACGGATAAGCATATTATGTCCTTACGTTCTTTAAATTTTATGAATTTATTTAGTATTATTAAAGAGCCTCCACGAATAGCATGTGATCTGCAAAAAGAACTACCAACCTGGTGGTTACTGAAGTTAAACATGAGCTCATAGCTTTTCAGCCAGTGTTCTGTTAAGCAGATGATGTCAATATCAAATGAGTTCATCACAATTCCAATTCTAATAATTTACTTTTCAATCCTTGAATATTCTGGTGCACCAAGTTAGTAAACTTTGCATTTATTTTACAATCTTGTTTTCTTAGTTTTTTCTTGTGATTAATAATATCTGACTGTTTGGGGCTAGAGACTTCCTCTATTGTCGTTATTTCTAATTTAAATGACTTGGAATAACTTCCAATGTCTTGTTTTTTAAAATATTACTCTGCTCAAAAGAAGCAGTTTGTTTAACCAAATTTTTGGCTGTTATGTTAAAAAAATAGGTTAGCGAAATTGCTATCTGTCTTTTGTAAAAATTAGATAGGTAATAATTACCTCGAGTCAAATAGTATTTTTTACTAACAATACTGTTAGTATCAATCACATGTACATTATTGTTGCATGAAATAGTGTGCAACGTCATATTAAGCTTATATCTTAGGTCGTTTTCTGATTGTGGCAAGCTGTCGCTGTAGGGGAATGTGAACATCACAATTTGTTTTAAATTTAAGGAGCATAGTTTGTCAAAATACTTAATCAAGTCCAATTTGTTCACATTGCCCCTATTACCAAGGCATATTATTAAGTTTGAATTACTTTTAAAAGTTTCATCGTTAATTTTGTGCATGATATTATGCAGGTTGGAGTTTGGGAGACAATTATTTATTATATTATGTTTCATACGAATATTTAATAGCTGACCCATATTTTTTCTCATATTTTTTCTGACCCATATTTTTTCTCATACAGGCGAATTGAGAACCTCTCCTTTTATAAAGACGCCTAAGAAGTTTTACATACACGTCTTAAAATAAAGTTATGCTTGGGTAATTTATACTTGGTACAAGTATTAATGACACTAACCACCACCTTACTACGTAATAAAATTCTGGAACTAAAATCTACAACACAAAAACTACCTACTAATTCCAAAACCTTCCATTCAAAACAAAGGACACCACATACCATCAATATCTCAACCGCAAAACTAAGGATATTCAGCCCATCTCCACGACTACCACTTTCAGTTTCTAGCAGTCGCTCAGTCGGCGCACACGCAGTTGCATTACGCAATCCATTCACCCGCATGTCAGTGACACACATTTTGCGAAATATTTTTTTAAATACCAAAAATATTTTACTATTGCAACACTAAATACCATAAAACCTTTTACATTTTAAATTTTTATATCACCGTAGCTGAACTCTTATCGCACCGATCGAAATTCAAAATAACCGCGCGGTTTTTGGTGTTCCCGGTTTCTTTCCTTTGCTTTTCACTTATTTTTTTTAATGTGTATACCGCTATGTTTTTCAGTGTCAGTGCATTTAAGTGATGTGTTTTTTCTGTGAAGTGTTAAAGCAGTAGGCACCATCTGTCGAAAAGTAAGTATGACTCTCCGAATGTAGGCTAAAAGTCTTTTCAGGAATTATTTTATTACAGACCTTGCTTAGATTTTTTATCTCTATCACGAAGGTTTTAGCTTTAGTACTGACCTCCTTGCTAGATATAAATTTCGCAAGACCCATCAACCAATTCTAAAGACCTTTTACTTTTCAGCTACATTGAATGTAGAATGTAGGCAGAGACGAGACCATTATGATTTTAATTACCCATCCATTAGGCTCCACATAAAAAGCGACTACCTACATAACGCCTACATACGCCAAAATTGTCCAAACTGCTGTCCAAAATAATCGCAAGCCTTACAAAAATGGACAAAACTATTTGTCAAAATTAAAAGCAAAGTAACCAGTTTTGTTATGAGATTAATTTCTTAAGGTCACTCTCTAAATACAGGCAAGTTTAATTAGCTATTGCTATACTTAATACAGATTATATAAGTACCTATAGCATAAGGATAAGGTGTTAAATTCTGAAATTATCTTAATTGTGTAAATAGGTTGAAACTTAAGCTTAACTTTGGTAGAGTTAATAACAAAATAAACCTCGTAAACATGGTCGAAGAGAACTTTCCTCCGTCATGATCGGCTAATTGCGTTGCGCAAGACTTGAACCGGACAATTTGGCTCGGATGGCGCTTCTCACGATAATTAGCCCACTTGCTTATGATATCGGGCATTGGCGTTTGGCATTATCTGATCATCAGCCCGTTTATGTCCACTGCTGAACATAGGCCTCCCCCAAACGACGCCATTATCAAATAATTATGCCAATTGTTACCTACTTGCTATTTATCTTGCACGCTAAGAGAAGAGACAAATATTACCGGGGATAAAAAATTAACCCATCATGCTACATTGGAGAGGACTTCTTTTAACTTGATACTTTGAAAGGGTGGATTTTTAAAGGGGCAGTAAGGGAAGCACCATAATGTAAATTGGTGATCAGTATAAGAAAGAAAATCGATTGGCATCACAAAAGTTTTTTTATGTAAAATGCCCATTTCCTTCCTAACTGTATTTTCTTGAATTTGGATGAAAATTTATATAAAAAACTAGCTGACCCGGTAAACGTTGTTTTGACTTCGGCCACTGACGTTTTTAAAAAATGGGGTTGGTGTTATAAAGGTGAAAATTTAAGTTTTTTTTACGTATTTTTTTTATTGCAAACCCATAACAAAAATGTGCAAAAATGAAAAAAAATAGTTTTGAGCCATCCTTATCACTTAGGGGTATAAAAATAGATAACATCGTATTCTCAGACGTACCAAATATACACACAAAATTTCATAAAAATCGGTCAAGCCGTTTCAGAGGTGTTTTGTTACAAACACTGACACGAGATTTTTATATACAATAAGATATTTCGATTATAAATATCTTATTAATATCGTGAGACAATTATCCTTTAGCTACACCGGTTAAGGTACCTCTCCTTACTGTTCCGTCCAAAAATCCACACTGTATGACTTAACAGTGGTATTTTGTTTTCCCATTACCTGACCTATAACTTTGTTAGACGACTTCTGTGGTGCGGTGGGCGAAGGTCCGCTTGCGACGCAGGAGGTTGCTGGTTCGATTCCCTCCTCGGGACAAATATTTGTACGATCTGCAGATATTTGTTCAGGGTGTTCTGGTCGTTTTCTATGTATAATAAAAAATATTTATATATGTAATATATTGTATTATGTATATCAGTTATCTAGTACCCATAACACAAGCTCTGCTTAGCTTGGGGCTAGATGATGCTGTGTGACTTGTCCTGCATTATTTATTATTATTATTATTCTTTACTAGCAACCCGCCCCGGGTTCGTACGGGTAGTAGATCATATTATGCCTGCATGTTTTATTATAGGATAGAATGAGTATAGTAAGCTATACTTAAAATATAGATCGGAGTCTTTTTTGTAGATCTATAAAAGAGAAATATCCCACCTTGTTTTGTTACATCTCAATGGGCAGCGTTTTCGATGAAAGCTCTCGCTTTGATTTTTTCCGACACTTCCAAAAATAATCGTTAAGTATATTTTAAAACAAATTATGGGTATACCTGAACCTTCGTCTTGAATCACTATCGATGGTGAAAACCGCATGAAAACCAGTTATGTAGTTTTTGAGTTAGTCGCGAACAGACAGACAGACGCGGCGGAGGACTTTGTTTTATAATATATAGTGATACGTAAGGTTAGTTACTTTGCTGTTTTTACTTACAAAATAACATAAGCGCATTGTGAATGTAAGCGGGTTAATTACGAACCTAGTTTGTGTTGGATGAACACCTAGGTTCGTCGCCGCTTACATTCTTAATGAATTTGTCAAACTACGAAAGTTTTATAGTAAAATAAGCGCATTGGTTCTGAATTAGTTGGTATATTATAGGTCATAACCAAATTTATCAGCTTTATCTACGTACCATCGTCAGCTGGCCTTCGCATTACGAGCGTTTGATTTCGCAAACTCTAAGCTGATTTATACAGAAGCTAATCTCAGCCTATCTTAGTTACCTTTAGCCTATAGGGGTAGAGTTGCGATTGCTTCAGAAACCAGCGACAAAAGACACAGACATAGTAAAATCCGTACGCACTAGCAGATAAATCGCGCGAAGTTGGAACGGCAGCGATCGCCGGTCACTTTTAAATTTTTTTAACCGACTTCATGGATGAGTTTCGTCCCAATCGTCGGTCTCAATTCGTCAGTATGTTTTTCTATGTGTGCTACGAGATCACTCCGCCAATTATAGACCCATTTTGAAAATTCTTTCACAGATATGTACTGAAAATATATGTAATGATATAGAATGTGTAGAGAATATTCCCGAGGTGTTCTCATAAAAAAATTATCCCCAGTGAATTCGTATATACCCCGCAAAACTTAAAAACAGTGTAAGTAAGGGATTCGAAGAAAATTGAAAACAATCAAATTATCACAATGACTGGTAACAAACAATTTCCATGGCAACGGGTGTAAACATGAGGTAGGTTCAGGAATTATCGTTATTTAAAATACATCAAATTATCTAGGCAACTAAAAAACATGTGCTCAGAGCTATTCCTCATTTTATATGACGCACGCACTACACTGTCATAAAATAATAACTGTGCGGCGGAACTACTAGTGCGTTGACACATACCTAATTTAATACTTATTTGGAAACTTCAATGCACCGATCTATCGAACTTAAATAGAAAACTAAATAATTTCTTTCATTCTTTGTTGATGATGATTACAATATTCATTCATTTATTTAATGGAACTCCTCTCTTTTCGGCCAAAACGTTGACTTTATTTCCTCCCGTCAAAGCCAACAAACCAACCAAAGCAGCAGTCTCTAGCATAATAAGGTATAGGTACATACCTATTTTAGCTTGTTATTTCCTAAAGGTTTCTAGCTAACAGAGATTTGCCAAGCACAGTGACACAGTTTGTACCTACCTAAAACCAGTACCGTACCTACGGATGCGCTTGCGTTGCGTAAGGCTCCACAGCCTCCGATCTTCACGACTTCATGGAACAGTGGATTCATTGCAGTTAATAATGTTAGACGACCGCGTTGGCGTTGTGGGTGAACAGTAGAAGCTAGTGATCCGTCTGTGACAAAGCAGTTGAAAGGAGGGTGTGGGTTTGATTCTCCGGGACAAAATATATGTGATAATCTGCAATTTAAAAAATACTTACTATTAGTTGACATCTGAGTATATTAACACAATCTCTCTGTCAGCGTATTTTAGAGTTAGATTATGTAAAATACATAAAAATTATTTGTGTACAAAAACGTTTCATTCTTTTTCAATGATTTATTTATTTAATGATTCTCTTTTTCAATAATTGTTTCTTGTTTCAACAAAATCTGTAGCCCGTTAAATCTAAACAGTTCAAACCTTATTAATCTATTTAGATTTTATAAAAGAAACTCAAAATAAAGATCTCAAATTACATAGCCCATTATGCAACTGTTTCTGTGTTTGTGTTTTTTTTATTCTGTTTTTCTCTCTTGTTGCGCATTAAAGAGTATTTGTATTGTATATATAATAATTCAAATTAGAGGAAGTATTCCATGACGAACCAGATCTATTGTTATTATTATTGCAGAGACCGTTCTAACAGGTTTCACAAGGGTTTCACCTATACTAGTAAGTTATCATAACATTAAATTCAAACAAAGATGACATGTTTTGGAGGTACCTTACCCATGTTTACGAAATGTGAAGTTATTTGGGAAGTTAAACTTAAAGGCATGTTTTCAAATAGGGTGAAGTTTAGCCAAAGGAAATCATTAGTAGGTATATCCATGGTATACTTAATAATAATATACTTCGCCAAGCATGGCATTCCGAGACACAACAGTCACGTGGGTTGTCACCCACGTGACTGTTGTGTCTCTCAAGCGACGTCATCGATGCAAATGACGAATCAGAAGACGAATCTGTTTTCTGGTGTTACCAGTAGCGTATACATAGCGGCACGTAATTTTAGCGCTGACCGTTTTGCGCAGAAGTAAAAAATAAGGTAACTGGGCGGGGCTAGCGGTACCCATGCGCAGCTATCCCTTCCGCGCATCGCTCAGCGATAGACTTACGTGCCGCTGCTTGTACAATCGTAAATCTCCGAGCTCCTTATATTACCAGTAGGTACGAATCTGATGAAACTATCTGTTTTTGTACTAACCAATATTTATCACATCATCTCGTGTTCAACAACAACTGATCTAGCAAGCAAAATTAACGATTGTTATTTTTTAGAATTTTTTTTAAATTGGCTTTTTGTTCCCAACTTCCATGTTTTGTTGAAATAAGTGGCAACTGGACAATGACGTAGCTAGCGTCACTCCTGGGATGCCAGATATTGTTTTATTGGATCATCAGTTTACTACCTTCTTTATTGGTTTTTTTTAGAATTCTACTAATATTATAAATGACACAGTTTGTATGGATGGATATTTGTTACTCTTTCACGCAAAAACTAAGCAACCGATTAGGCTGAAATTTGGTATGGGTATAGTTTGGGACCTGGAATAACATATAGGCTATTTTTTGTCCCGATGAAGTGCGAGCGAAGGCGCGGGCAGCAGCTAGTCTTTTATAAAATGGTGTATTTGCTATTAATTACGTATTTTTTTTTTTTTGTCCAGGTGCAACTGATTGCACTGATTGTTAAAAAGTAAGGTAAGATAACCTTCCAAAACAGAATATTGGTAATTAAAATCAAATTCAAAATTTTATAAAAAATTCTATAAATCTTTTTAACCTTCAAACAAATTAGGTGTCATCAAACCTTAAGTACGTGATAGGTAGAGTTGCCTTTAGTTTGTGTATTTTGGAAGTCATCTAAGTAAATGAACACATAGATTTAAGAACGTGTTTTTTTCTTGTAGTTTTTTGTGATTACTTTATTTGTTAAGTAAATAAATAGAGCGAAATTTCGCTGAAGAGTTTCTTACAGTAATCTTGTGTATTTACACAAGATTACTGTAAAAGACTCTCCTCATGAAAAATATAACGACATTTCCTCAGTTCATGCTTAGCTTCGAAACCACTAACTAGCCCACACTATGAACAAATAATGTTTATTCTTTTATTTTGAATCTGGAATTCGGTGAGCGTCAGCCAGCCTGCGCCGGCGCCGAAATAATTGCAAGGTCACGTGTCGTAAGTACTTGTTGTACAGTCGCATAACTAATGAAAAAGTATAATTAATCAAAGTCAAAGCCTCTTTACCAATAGCTCTCGAGTAGCGCTTTAATTGACGATAAATTGCCAGTTTTCAATAAGAATCTGTCAAGGAATTAACACTTCGATGATCGCTGTTCGTTGAAGTGATGCTTGAAAAGGATACTGGCAGATTTTTCCAAACTATGATATACAGATGCTAAGGCCTACCTTTCAATCTGTATATCATAGTTTGGAAAAATCTGCCAGTATCCTTTGCAACCATTATTCCTAACTAATCGTGCTTCCTATCACTGAAGGAACTGCCCTAGTTTTGTTGGGACTAAAAGTCCTAATAATGAAAGTTTGGATGTTTTTACGCCAAATTTCTTCATGGCTGAAATTTTGTATAGAGGTAGTCCTCGACCTGGAATGAAACAGACTTTTCATCCCATAAGTCAGTTCCCATGGGAAACAAACCAAATATATTAAAATTTTTGAACGTTTTCATAGAAATAACGAATGCGAAATCGCGGGCAGAAACTCAGTATAACGTACTTATGAATGACAAAATTTATGTTGACAAAGAATATGCAAATTCAGTTACGAAATTTTCTTTAATTATTTATTTTATTACTTATATAAAGATTTCTTCTTAGTATTCTCATTCTTTTGTGCGCGAATGTACCAGAATTTTTCGTGCTTGTCAACGACCGTACGTAAATAGGTACTGAGTGGTTGATAAGGAGAGAATTTATTAAAAATGCAGTTTAGCCTGCTGTTTCCCAATACCACAGAGTTAAGCATACCTAATAAATACCAACTCACGTGATTTTATGCAAAGACGGCTTGCATGGTTTACGATTTTAAAAGTCGAAGGCTTGAATAGTACTAAAAGCTGCGTTTTGACAGTTTTCAAAGGACCTAAGACGCGCGGTGCGTCTTTGGTCGACGCACCGTGGAATATCTTCCACGATGCGTCCTTTGGTCCTTTGAAGGTCCTCCATAAATAAAACCAGTAACCAATTGAATACTCTAAAAATACGACTTGGAAAAAGCGGAGCCTTTTCACTTTTCAAAATGTGAGGACAAAGACCTATAAAATGTAGCATAATGGATCCTCCTCATACACATACACAGAAAAAAGCTGCTACCCTTCAACTGGTAGGTCTAGGAACACCACGCCAAAGAGAATTTGGGTTTTTTGTGATGAATAAGAATGGCTAAGTTATAAGAACCACATCGTGTCATCGTGGAGTAGGTATATATAGGTACCTATCGGTAAGAAATACCTCTGCTCTACTAGCTCTACCAAAACTAGTTTCATAAAAAAAAACAATGATATTGTAAGGCAGGCTCTTATAAACGGAAAAAGTCAAAGTTTGACATCTCCCAACTAACCCTTCTGTTCTACCGTGGCTAAAAATCCTCGGATAAACAAACATCTTACTTTTATAGATGGCCGTGTGGCCGCGGCGTACGAATATCACCCCTCCAACTCAACCTGTGGATGTCGTAAGAGCCGACTAAGGGAACCAGAGGAAGGGCAGCAGCTTCCTTCTGAGTATTTTTCAACACCAACACTGCGATCACCAATCCGCCTGCCAAGCGTGGTGATTATGGCAAATCCCCAATTACTACATGGGAGACCATCCACTCGATGGACGATGACATCGTAGCGGTCGCGGGGAATCGATGGATGGAGGTGGCTCAGGACCGCTATTTGTGGCGTCGTATGGGGGAGGCCTGTGTTCAGCAGTGGACGTGTATGGGCATCAGCCCATATGGTGACCTATAAAAGTAATCATTCACATCAGTGAATGATTACTTTTATAGGTCACCATAGGATTGCGGTCACTCGATTTCAATGTCACTTGTATAACCCGCCATAACACACATAACATAACAGAAAAGAGCTCATTGCATCAGTGGGTCCTCGCTATGCAATATGTGAACAATACTTACCTACTACAAATATTTGGAAATGTTGCATCAAGTCTACATTCATACCAACTTGCGAATTTGCTCGTTAAAAACTATTAACAAGTAATTTTTTATCATAATAATACATACCACTACGATGTTCTACAGGCATTGTAGTGGTGAGGTTAGCCCTTAGGGTAACATTATCTAATCTGTGCGTCAGGTAACAGGTCAATTCAAATGCCTTCGTGTGTGTATCACTCACTATTTTCGCCGCTCATTGGCTGAATTTTGATTACTAATAAAAAACAAAAGAAAATGAACCAATGAGCGATGAAAATATGCATGACTCATGAATACGTTCTGAATTGATCAGCTGATGGTAGTCTGATAGTGCTGATCTAAGATTTAATTGTGATCCACGTCGTGTCTTTTTAAATAATTATTTTATCCTATGTTCAACGGAAATTATTTACAAACTTTGTAACATATTGCATGACACTCTCCCAAGTACGTCTCTCGCAGTAAGTATGCAAGCAAACTTTCTCCTCATTGTTCGGCCACTAAAATTACGTCGAATGATTTACGACTGCCCGCCGGACTTAATACCTACTTATGTCGTCACGTGACGTAAAGCTTTGTGAAGATTAGTTTGGCCAGGTTCTAATTGATTATACTATGAGTGTGTACGTGTGCTTAGGATCGTTTCACAAGGGTCTTTGATTATAATGTCATATAAATAATCAAAGAGTTCCTTTAGTAAAGTAGGTAGGTTTGGTAGCAAGAATACCTTCGCCAGCTTAGAATTTGCACCACCGGGGTACGACGCCCATCCCATAGTCTTCTCTAACGACAGGAGACTATATAGGATATCCTCCGGGGCGTGACTCAGGACACTGCTTTATGCCCTCGGTGCACAATCTACTATTAACATTAACAAGGCTGTTGGCTCGTCGAAACAATTCACGTTTTGCCATACTTAACTACATTCATAGCAAAATCTTTTTCTTTTACCTGATCGTCAATCGGTATTAAACGATCTAAAATCGTATTTCGTGTTATTCCAGTTTTCTCTCTTAAGAATTCTCCCTCACGGGAGATATTGGATTTTAATGTAAAAAAATTACCATTCCAAATTATCTTGCTTGCCCCAATCGGGTAATAAAGGACTCTACCCTCCTTCAACTATACTCCGATTAAAAAACCTGGATATTTTTCTATACAAAGGGGTTACAAAACCCAAGAAAATATTTATCGACATTGTTATCATCGAAGCAAAGCACAGAAGCTCGAAACAATTTTTGGTTTTGAAAGCTTTCATTCATAAGTTAATTGATCTCTCATTCGTTTTCGAATTCAAATACAAGTATTAACATTTTTTGCTACACATGTGAGATCATGCATTGTTGAAGTTTGTGTATTCATTTTTAGTGATACCTTTGCTGTTATACATAGCGGCACGTAACTTTAGCGCTGACCGTTATTGCGCAGAAGTAAAAAATAGTACCTGGGCGGGGCTAGCGGTACATTACCCATGCGCAGCTATCACCTCCGCGTATCGCTCAGCGCTAGACTTACGTGCTGCTACTTATACATTGTTTTTTTTCTGTTATTATTAAGTTTTTAATAATAAATGTCTTTGGTGAAATAAAATATCTTGGATTCTAAATATCTAAATGTATAGGGCTCAACATCCGTGCTGACACCTAACCATAAGATTACATTAAATCTTTGGAATTTCGCGTAGGAAGGATGACTTAATAAATGACCTCTGACCTGACCCCGTGTCAATGAAACGTCTGCTTTTTGATTTATTGACATTTTGTATAACCTAGCGCATTATAAGATTGGAAGATGATTATTTATTAAAATGTCAACGATGATATAAACTAACGGAAGGTCGGAAGGAATTTATAGAAAAAACATATAATAATTTTTTTATTGCACATTTTCCTACAAAACATGAATTAATTAACACTTTACCAAAAATTTACATGAATAAAGAATAGATTACAGTCTCACATAGTTTCTGGTACTTTTAGAAAAAACTTTAAAAAACTATTAATTGTTAGATTTTATTGATTCGATATGTCACCTTATGTTAATTTTAGACTTTATTTATTATTCTTGTGATTTGTGGGTAAATAAATAAATATTTATCTTTTTATCAATTAGTGACACTTAGGACATTAGGTCTGCCGGGAAAATGTAGCGCATGCCCCCAAACCACCAAAAAATCGTGTCGGTCCATGTACCTTACCTACCAAAAACCTTTATACATATTGTAATATATATACAGTATATACAACTGGCGATTCTGCGAGCTTCATTTTCGGCCACATCTTTGTTTTTTTAAGTGCGATGGTGGTCAAAAGCTTTACATCGTTCATCATCGTCAGCCCGTATACATCCACTGCTGAACATAGGCCCAAACGAGACGCCACGAATAGTGGTCCTGACACTCCTCCTCCATCCCACGACTCCCTGCGACCGCTACGATGTCGTCGGTCCATCGAGTGGGAAGTCTTCCCACATTCAGTTTCGCATTGCATCGCGGTCGCCACTCGAGAATATTTACTCCCCTACAGTTATCGGTTCTACGAGCTATATGGTCTGCCGATTGCCACTTCAGCTAGCAAATTTTGTACCATTTAAGTATTTCTTTTAATTTAACTTAGTGTTTAATAAGGATGGGAGTTATTGGATATTTTGGCTACCGGTTATTAGTTGGGTATTTTGTTTCAATACCGCTAGTACCAACTGGTACCCAATAACGTTACAATACTCTATACCTGTTCTGATTTCTACCCAATATATTTCTAACCGATTTGGTTAGATATACCATCTAACCGATTTGGTTAGAAATACCAAATACTTGTTGCAGCTACATAACTTTACGGGTGAACGGTCCGCTAGTACCTATGCGTAGATGATAGTTAGGTAAGTATAGGTATTGAAGCGTTGGGTAGTTATGGCTCACGGTCGGTTAGGCGCGATGCTCGCTTTACACAGTTATTCCCTAGCGGTATGCGGATTTTACAATAGCGTTAGATATTTTAGGACCATGCTAACAGGTACTGAGTTAGTTATTGAATACCGGACTCATCTCTAGTGTTTAAGGTGTTTGTTAGTGAGTTATATAAGTACCTATAAGTTAAGTTACTAAATTTAAATTTTGAACATGCTACAGATAAAGATATCGTATTTTTATTCTAATTCTGAGAGCTATGTTGGTAACTTTACAAAATCTTTTTCTTAATTCTAAGTATTTCCGTATTCCGGATTCTATCGCGTTGAGAAAATCCGAATTACCGTTACCGATATAAAAAAAATATCATTGTCATAGTTAAACGATAGGTTAGCAGAATTGGGCCCCAAAACATACTTAGGTATTATTAATTTCAATTTACATTAACAAAACCTTGTCTTTGGCGTTTAAAAACGTTATTCTCTTTGCCGTTGCCTCTTCAAAAATGTTTCTAAGTATTTATGCATTGAATGTTTTGAAACATTAGGGTGAGGTTTTAAATTAATCATCGCAAAAATTATTGTGATTATTGACCTTGGTACAATTTAAGGTTTTTGTTATTCAAACGCGTAAGTCCTCGCAGTCAGGGTAATCTCAATCAATTTCTTTGGTATAATTTGATGTCCTGTTATATGAAATTCGACCACAACAGCTATGTAGTCTCAACGAGCTAGCTGGGTAGACATATTAGAATGAAAAATTATTTAGTAACAATTCCGCGTATAATCTACTATGATAGTATTCATTAAAGTAAGTTTCGTCTCTCCACGAGACATCTTCAGGACACCACAATACTCGACCTTGACATTGAGATTGCCAAGCAACACCGACAGAGTCCAGCCAGTGACTCCGAGCTTCTCGCACCGGCCAGTCCAACCAGTGATGTTGCCTCTCCGAGCTCCTACAATGGATAGAGAGAGTATATGTAGATAGAGTATTTGCAATGGATTTCCGAAAAGTATAGCCTGAATCATTTTTTTTTGGGTATCAGTATTATTCTGCTCAAGTGTGTGTGCAAACACAGGTGCACTCTCTATTCCCTCACTGTCATAATCCGAGGACTAATAACTTTTTTAAAGTGCTTTCCAAGGCACGGGGGTTGTAACACCGTGTCTATTTCCTGACTCCGGGCTGCTACTGAGATTTTTGTTTTCAAGAGACCTAGAAATTATCTTTGAAATTAATAGAATAGAATAGAAATGTATATAATAGATATAATCTTCACCATTTTATGCCATAATTAAATTAAATTATACATATTCTGATATGTACGCAGATATAAGGAAATATATAAGAAAACTTAAATATCTAGCTAGAGCAACGAACACTACACACGACTTAAAAAAAACATATAAAATGCAGGTGCAAATATAATTTACTTAAAAACTGCCTATAGGTACGGCGATTTAGAATAAAAGGAATACCTTGACATAAAACATTATGTCAACAAAGATATTTATGAATGAAAATTTAACAAAAACTGATAACAATAACAGAAAACAACAAGATAACAGCAAATTTATTACTAAAAACTAAAACACAAACTTCAACAAAGCATAATCTCACACGTCCCTATAGCCAAAAATGTTTCAATTTGGATTCGTAAACGAACAAGAGATCAACTAAAAGATGAATGAAAGATTTCAAAAATTGTTTCGAGCTTCTGTGCTTTTCTTCGATGAAAGCAATGTCTTTAATATTTTCCATAGAAAAAAAAATCCAAGGAATGTCCTTGGATTTTGTAACACCTTTGTATACAAAAAAATATCCAGATTTTTGAATCGGAGTATACGTTAATATTGTTTGAATCAGGCCGTGTGCCTACCTATCTGAAAAGGTAGTTAGTAAACACAAAATATGACTAGCTGAAGTTTAAGGTGGTTTTAGTCCTTATCCGCAGATTTTCATCCGGGTGTTCTGTGTGTTTTCTAAGTGTATAAAATATCTATGTATTAAGTATACCAATAATTTTATTCGCTATTCGTGGCGTCGTTTGGGTTAGGCCTATGTTCAGCTGTGGACGTGTACGGGATGATGATGAAGTATATCAATTACCTATCTAGTACCCATAACACAAACTCAGCTTAGTTCGGGGCTAGATGGTGCTGTGAATTTTCCAGCATTTTTTATTTATCTAGGTAGCTAGGTATTGTTCTAGGTAGCTATAATCATCAGCCCGTATACGTCCACTGCTGAAAATAGGCCTCCCCCAAACGAACCCTCACGCTACTAGGTTTCTATAGGTAGGTAATCATATTCTCACAATAATTCACATTAAACTAAGGACATCACCAATCTCAATGTTCTTGAGATCATTGATAATCCGAATGAGGAACAATAAAACTCATTGCAACTATTCAACTTCAAATGTTGAGGTTGATTCTCTATTAGATTTTTAGGATAACGTTTATAATACCCTACAGGCGATTTATCAATGGCGAGCATCTGACGCACGGCATCAGCGTTGCCATACAGCGAGGCAATGTAGCCAGCAGCGTCTTGGGGGCTTCACTTAACCTAGCTAATTCTTCTCCTTATTCTGTATTTGGTTTTCTGCTGGGTATATTCTTTACGGCTTCAGAACAACTCCGAGCATAGCTCATTGACGGACTTTGAATGGGTGGTCCGGCACGGCCGTACCTTATGTGTGCACGAGAATAGATAAAGTAAATAAGTAAATTATGTTAGACAATGCACAGATGTCATCATCATCTAGCTCCAAGCTAAGCAGAGCTTGTGTTAAGGGTACCAGATGACTGATATACATAATAAGTACAATATATTACATGCATAGATATTTTTACTGAAGAAGATATTATATTATTTTCCGCCGTGTTACATGTGATATTGAATTTTAAACCCTATCAGTTTCAATTTGATATCTTGAAACAAAACCTACAAATTACGAAATCATATAAAGTTTCAGCGTGTACGTACAGTCACGCACTAATTGCAAAAGTGCGATCGTGCGTCAAATTCAAAATGTAAATACATATCTCATGCTTCGCGAATAAATCAAAGTTAGGTACTTCTAAATGCAACATCTCAATTATAAGGTTTGTAATTATTTATAACAAATTATTTATCTGCTGTAATTGATTGTAACTGTAAGACATTTCGATGAGTTGAGAGGTTTTTTCTATCGCAAAATCCTATTGATTATCCCTGAGTTTTTTAGCTCAATTCATTTCAATAATTTGACGTTGGAGTTTTTAGTTTCACCCAAACTTCAATCATAATTTTTGGTTAAAGTATGCGCAGTGGCACAAAATTTACTATTGTATAGAGAATTATTCCGAAATGGTCCCATATTTTTTTTATTCCTAAGGGTATATGTCCCCTAACACAGTGTAAAATCAAGAAAATAGAAGTTCGTTTTTAGTTTTTACATATCAATCAAATTATCTAGTTAGCTATTTACCAAAAAGGCTGATGGTAGTTAATGCCATATTTGTCAAGATTATCTCATGATTATTAATTAGCGTGAAATTGGCTCTAATTAAAGCTGTTTGCTTTATTCCACTCAATTTACAAAAACATCTTTGATTATTGGATTTCCATTTTATGTTTACTGATTGACCGCATCGACCACATGCTTGAAATATCAAATAACTTTAGGTATATGGGTAATGTTTTATACCGGGTGATCCGTTTTCAAAGGATCCAACTGATCCAAGGGAGTCAGATAGTGCCTGTTTAAGCATCGAATAGACCTTCATAAAAATTTTAGCTCGACGATTTAGGAAAATCAAAAATACTTGACCGGGGGAGGAGACTATTAAAATTTTGTATAGAACGTGGTTTTTACACATATCGGAAAATCTGGTAGGTATTTATAATTTACCTATAAACTGATCAATCGGAAGTTAAATTACAGATACAGTTTTAATTAGGTACTTAATTTTAGAAACAAACCTTAGGTAAAACATTCACTAAGGTAATTTGTATAGTAAATGCTACTATTAATATGGGACGAGGGCGATGTGGCTTGTTGCATGTCATAATGCTAAGACACTACAATTATTCCGTTTGTTGAGTTAACAGTTTTGCACGCGACTGTCCTCAATGTCACCTCAATGGGAAACTGGGTTAAGATTCCGGGGAGGGCATGCTATTTGCTACACGCATACTGACTTGTACACAGATGATTAACGGCAGACAGATTGAAATAAAATCCTTAATATCGTTAGCTCATCATCATCATATCAGCCCATACACGTCTGCTGCTGGACATAGGTTTCCCCCATACGACGACGACGCCACAAATAGCGTTCCTGCCGCCTCCATCCATCGAATCCTTCCAACCGCTACGAAGTCGTCGGTCCATCGAGTGGATATCTGCCAACACTCCGTTTCGCTTTGCATCGTGGCCGCCACTCGAGAACCTTTACTCCCCAGCGGCTATCAGTTCTGCGAGCTGATATGACCTACCCACTGCCACTTCAGCCTACTAATAATAATAACTATTAACTCGTTCGTTTTCGATAATAATAACTATTAATATCGTTAGCTCGTTAAAGGAATTTCTTTAGTGAAATAACGATATTAAGGAGGTTGGTAACAGGAAACTACAGTGTTAGCAGGACCTAGTAGCCAGGAGCCTAGTGTAGAGCCTAGGTATGTTACCTAGTGGCTATTTTGGCTCACGTTATATCATCGATGTAGAACTTGTGTCCCTATCTATATATCTATTATACTCATATTATAAAGGGGAAATTATAAGAAATATTTGATTGTTTGTTTGTTTGCACTGGCTCCGAAACTACTGAACCGATTTGAAAAATTCTTTCACTGTTGGGAAGCTACACTATCCCCGGGTAACATAGGCTATATTATATTTTCAACAAAATTAGGGATCTTGAAATTTTTGTTAAATACCCGTGCTAAGCCGGGGCACGCCGCTAGTATATATGTATACTAGCTGTTGCCCGCGCCTTTGTCCGCGTTTTATCGGGTAAAAAATAGCCTACTTATATGTTATTCTAGGTCCCAAACTATACCCACCATTACCTAATCTGTGCCCATACCTTTCAGCCTAATCGGTTCAGTAGTTTTTGCTTCAAAGAGTAACAAATATCCATACAAACTTTGACATTTATATATAATAATATTAGTAAGACATAGTCGGATATATGTATGTATAAATTCGATTCTAAACGACTCTTCGCAATAAAGGATCTATTAATAACATAAATAGATAACATGGAAATAAGCAATAATGATGTTGTTGATAAGAATGCAAATAACAATAAAAATAACAATAACGAAGTAGCCAAACAAGCGGACTTCCGAACATCTTAATGCAGCCATTATTCAAATTAATGTGGTTGTAACACTGCTATAAAATCAGCTGAAAGGAGTTCAAACTATTGATCTAAAGTTTTTGTTTGGTTTGAATGAATCGAGAGCCGCTGGGGTAAATGTTCTTGATTGGTGACCGCGACTTAGCAAACATAGAGTAGGATGCCCTCCGGCCAGGTGGGATAACGACCTACAAAAGACTGCAGACGGATGCTGGATGCGAGCTGAAGAGAGGGCGCTGTGGTGCTCAGGGGAGGCCTCTGTCTAGCTATGAAAAGAGGAGTTCCCCAAGGGTCAATACTGAGGCCTGTGTATTTTGTTACATTTGTAAATGACCTAATTGACTTTATTACGAAAACCATCCCAGAGATATCGCAAGTTGTCTACGCAGATGACACAAACGCTTTATTCCGGCGTCATCAGTAACTGAACTTAAGACTAAGATCGACAATGCACTAGTAGCATTTGACCAATGGCTAAAATTAAATATAAAAAGTCAAATTGTGTTTTGTTTCAAACAACTGCTCATATGAAGGAATCAATAGATATTAATAGTAATGGAGAGTTCATAGATCAGCAGTTCAGATGCATCAGCTTCTAAACATTGTAAACATTGTTCATTAATAAATCATCCATCTATCTTTCGGTTATTAAATTCGGTACGTTTTCGTAAGGCATCTGGAGCGGGAAGAGGATTTTTGCTAGGATTTCAAAAGCGCTTTTTTTACGTAAACTGTGTCAAAAATCGAATTCCACTTTCCAGCGAAAACTTTTGTTTTACTATACAATCTGTAAAAACAAGTTGCTTTACTTTTTTATTTTAGGTTCATTGTCTTGCATTGATTCATTGTCTTCATAATTCTCTTCGGACTCCTAAGATTCTAGAGCCCTTTTCTACCCACGAAGTTATGCTTTTCTACTCACATTCAAGGGCGGATCCAGTGAGGGGAGGAGTCATGGGGGTCATGACTACCCCCTACTAGGTACCTACTATATTTGTACGATGGCAAAGAATAAACAATTGAACAAGATGTATGTTTCGTTATAACTAAGAATGTAAGTCATAGACAGTTCTATGCTTTTTTTTTTGTAATTTCTCCTCCCGGCCACATCCATTCACCACAGTTCCGCGCGATGTCATGA
Source organism: Eupithecia insigniata (assembly GCA_947859395.1). NCBI lineage: Eukaryota > Metazoa > Arthropoda > Insecta > Lepidoptera > Geometridae > Eupithecia > Eupithecia insigniata. The sequence goes on along the minus strand of OX402009.1, from coordinate 3,121,987 downwards.
TTGCAAGCAAAGGAAGCTTGTATTGCCTACTACATTATGTAACGCTCTGTCGTTGGCAACCAATCTGCTCTATGGAAATAATAATAGCGAATAGCGATACTACTGTAATAATCTTCAATCCTGTTCACAAAAAAATGTATATGGCAAAAGAACGTTTGCCGGGTCAGCTAGTATTTTTAGAGTAAAATAAAACAAATGACAACCATTGGTTGGAGCACTTCTATAAAACAGTTCTAATTTCAGTTGCATCAAAATGCTTTAGGGTAGGTCCCACAGAACAGGGAGATTCCTAGATAAATCATGAAATGAAACGGGATAGGAGAATAGGGAAGACACATACACGCTGGTGGAGGTAGATTATCATCTCTACCGCTGGTTTCGTTGTGTCTGGCAGAAGATAAACTTATACAACACGATACAACTTCCTAGAACCAAATGTCGTGTCGTCTTGTGTAAGAACTCAGACGATACTTACGGCTTTCAATAGTAATAATTTACATTGTTTGAACTTGTCAGATATGCATCAGCTGTAGCCACGCTCAAAAGCTTTTGGATACAACATTATGTAATGCTTTGTGTAACATTTGTAACAATTGTTCGCTAAATTATCTTGATTCAAGCACCCTGCCTTGAGCGAAGTGCATGTGGACAGTTGTTCTTAATCTTTTAATGGGGGTCTCTACATTCTTTCATTGATTCAAGTATATTCTCTCTTTGTTCTACATAAAAGTGCTAGTGTCCACCACTGGGGATATATTCTGTGGTGAACAACGGGAACGATCTCATTCTGAACTGACTGGTACTACTTTATACCTAACTTATACTTTAACGTTTAAAAACTACCTCCTTATTTTACCGGGTAGAGTTGATTTTGCGTATCTTTTCAATGTTCTCTATCTTCGTTAAATGGCCACATTCTGTATCGATAATTTAGTTTTTGGTGTTGTGTCAATCTCAGTATTAGAATTCAAGACAATGTCTATTCTAATATAAAAGTTTAAGTGCCTCTGGCCTCACAGATGCAGATAAGCTAACTACGGTCGAAGGTCGTAAGTGGACCTTCTTTCTGTGTTTGGATGTTTGATCAGATTTGCGTTATTTATGTGGATTAATTTTAGTTGCTTAGGGATCACCTCTACTGGCGGATATATCGCTGGTGATAGTTTACATTTAGTCGTCTAACTATATGAGCGTGTCATTGCAATAATCGCTCCGAATTGTGTGCTGCGAATATATGTATGTATGACTTATTTTTTTTTCAAAATCTTCTACACTTTTGGTCCACATTGTAATAGTTATAATTCGTGGGCTATCAGAATGAGACGGAACGCTATCAAAGTAAACATTTACGTCTCAATTCTGGTAGAATCCACGCGTCTCCTAAATAACTGTAGCCAGAAATAAAGCAATATACTTTTTTTAATGGGGTGTAATCTTATCAAAGGAAACCTATGTACATATGTCCGGCCAAAAGTTCAAAATGGTTCCATCCCATTTTGATTGCGCGCAGTTTACTGGAATACGAGAAGTAAGGGTTCAAATCGCTTTACTCTACTGGTTTTTCTATGCTCTACCTATGGTTTAATTAGTTGAGATAAATCTGCCACACTGTTCAGCACCTTCGAGATATCTTTCTAAAGTACAGTTACGCCATGAGACACAGATTAACTACTTAGTAGTATCATTATAATAATGTGGTGTAGAGTATGTTATTACCACTATTACATGCGATCTTAATTCGTAGATAGATCATTTACTATAATATTCTGTTCCCACAGACCCCCCCCCCCCCCTCACACACACTCACACATACACCAAACGCACGCAAACTCTAAATAGTTTGTGCACTTAAATCTTAAACTTATTGTAAACTAGTTGACCCATGCCCACTTCGTTGGGCGGTAAAACTTTAACAGTTTGTATGGGAAATTAAATTGTTGTTTTTACTATCTTCCTCGCAATTTTTCCATATTTTCCCACCGTTTAAACCTTCCCTGGACTACGACAAACATTACAAAACAAAAATCAGCTTAATCGGCCCAGCCGTTCTCGAGTTTTAGTGAGACTAACGAACAGCAATTCATTTTTATATATATAGATTATAAGTATAGATGTAAACTCTTAGCTTAGTTTTAGAATATAATATTACCTTTAATAATACTACATAAAAAACGAAATCACATAACTTAATCTACCATTCATATTTCAATTGTAATGGAAGAGCGAGATTCCCTAACACAGGTATTTATTTTACTTAAAAGGGAATCTTAAACACGGTTAAATTACTGTTAAGTTAAAGAAATAAATATATTTTTTTTGTATTTGTATCATTTTCTATTGGTCGAATCACAAACTTGGCAAGGCCTTATTATACAGCAAATAATATTTAATTTATTAAATAAGGGTTATTAGAGTAGAAAATATAATCTAAGGTTCTTCATCGTTGCTTTAGATGTGGCCGCCTATAATTGCAACAACATAAGTTCATGCTAATTCATGCACAAACAGCTTTTGTAAAATTATTTTTCTTTCGTTGGTGGCTTTATTGTATATAAGTTAATAAAGAGGGGACTATGTTCAGCAGTGTACGTGTACTGGCTGATGATGATGATGATGATGATGAAATAAAGAAATCATTTGCAGCCGCATTCGCAACTGAAAAAGAAAAGGTAAGTATTAAACGATCAACGAAAAGTTGACCTGGAAACCAGTGATCGTCAGTTGTCCCATTTGATTTCTTACTTAGATAGGGATGACCTTATTTTGGGAAGCCAATAGAGCTAAGCGAATTGTATTGTATCTAGGCCTCCTATACGAGAAGTTTGGTCTCTCCGTTCAGTTCCCCGCTGCCGATCTCTGATTGTAGCTCTCGAAGCTTTTGCAGAATGTTTCTGCGGTACTTACCTGGCGCGGCCGTCCAACAGGCCCTTGGAATAAGAGTTTTCTTTTGCGTTATTCTCTTTTGATATTGATGTGTGTTATTGTTTCAGAGTGGAGGGCTCCGCTCGTGCGGGGAGGCGGCATGCGCGTGCGACGGCCGGCGCGCCTCGCCCGCGCCTGCGCCACACCCCCTGCGAGCGCTCGATGATATGCCGCCCCCTGTACTCAGGTAATAGCTTACAGAAAAAAATGCTTGTCAGGGTGTAAGAAACCCTAAATTCTAACGGCAGACAAAAGTCTCCGATGTCGGAGACAGAACGAATCTTTATGGGTCGAATTCTGCAAACCAATCGTTTTACGATAACAGTGGACAGGGTTATCGAGAGATGCGATAACAGAATTAGGTGGCCAAAAACTTCGCATCTCTTCCTAAGCTATAAAAATAATTACAGAGGCATTAAAAAAAGCTAGGGTATCACAAATTATAACCAATATTGATTTCTTAAATTCTTTAAGATGAAATAGGTGATGGTGGTGCTAGTGTGCGGTGGAGTAGCGCCCTAATATACCATGTGTTTGATGAAAATGATGTCCTCCTAGCCAATTTCGACTACAGTGTCCAGTCTCAACGGAGACTAGTCAGGTGCGCAGGAGTGCATAAATGTAAGCGCAAACACAGATATACTCTACTCATAATCCGATGGGACGGGAAAGACAGACACGACCGGAGGTTAGGGCAGGACCGACGACGGTGTTAAAAAATAGAACGGTGGTGGTCGCGTTTTAAAAATGTTGAGACAGTCAGATATTATCGTATAAATATAGATCTAGATATTATCAGAGATAAGTAGAGAAGTTTAAGAGCTTCTTAAGGGAGTTCCCAGACCCAAACTAGCGCCGCCACCTATTTTATAGTATATTAAGATATGCGAAGTTGCACTTTTTGGCCACCAAACTTGGTTTTTGCAGACCAAGTTTGCTGGCCAAAAAGTGGAGATATTTTATAGTTTAGGAGGAGATCTTCCTAAGCTATAAAGTATAAAACTATTACAGAGGCATTAAAAATAAGCTTATGATACGTATAACAAACGTGCCTAGGGATTTTTGAAAATTCCTTTGTATATCGTAATAATACGATAAAATAAGTGGCTGCTTTGATTGGGTCGGGGTAGCGCTTTAAGAAAGATAGTGGGTTCTCAAGGTTCACATAAATCCTTACATAACACAAGCGGCACCTTGCACTTGACCACTTTTCCACATAAAATGATTCAAACCAAATGAATAATTTTGATCACGCACCATCAACTTACCAATGCAAGTCAATGACCTATAAAATTGCTGAATTCGCTCACATAAGACCACACTTATTATCTCTCCAATAAGGCATAACGGTTCTGGTGAGTTTGTGGTTGGAAATTATTCAGATTTGCTTGCAATTTCTTTGTGTAGCGTTGTTTGAAGCTCTTACCGTAAAATCACTGCGCAATTTCACGATGTGGTTCGAATTATTTATTATTTGACATGGTTTTCAATGGGTCCGGTATACGAGTAGTATTACTAGCTCCGGTATACGAGTAGTATTACTAGCTCCGGTATACGAGTAGTATTACTAGCTCCGGTATACGAGTAGTATTAGTAGCTCCGCTATACGAATAGTATTACTAGCTCCGGTATACGAGTAGTATTAGTATTTATAGCTTTGAGTTTTCTTGTTCCGGAAATCCTAATGTTAGTTGATTTTATTTTTAACCGATTTCATAAAATGGTAGAGCGATGTTCAGCTCTATGTATGTATGTTTTTTTATGTAGAAAAGGGGTAATTTAAAAAAAACATTGAATACGTATTATTTCTTTTGTCAACTAAAAAAAATGACGAAGATGGTGCGTTGAAGTTCCGCGTGACGTCCATTTTTTACCACGTAGTGACATCATGAGCCGGGGTCTCCCGAAAAATGATGTGCGTTATCTCGTAATAGGAATCTATATACTAGAATCGTAATAGCACAGATTAGGTAATGTTACTTCGGTAATAGTATTAAATTTTGGCGTTATCTTTATAAATTTTGATTGATTTGATAAAGCAAAAAAATATGTGTTCAATATTTTTCAATAATCTAACTGACGGACTAATTAGAATTATATTTTTTTTACCTAGGAAACATCCCTAATGTCTGTCGATTTCTCCATCATTTATGGACCGATTTGGATGATTCTTTTGCAGTTGGATAGAAAATGAGTGAGGGGGTCCCATAAAAAAAATCCCGAGGAATAAGTATTTATCCCGCAAAACTCAAAAAAAGGTTGAAAGTACGGGATTCGAAGTAACTTTTTTTTTCAAAACAATCAAATAATAAAGATAACTTTGAGTGTTCTTGCTCTGGAAATGTGAGAAGATTTAATTTTTATTTTATTTAAGTGACTGGTGTTTGTATTTCCTATTATTCTAAGCAAACTACAGTTTCCCATGTTCTTGACCAGATTTGCAGTCTATTGTTAAGGTGAAGTGTTTATTTATCACTCCACCGAGTATTACAGCTAAAACACAATAAGTTTCTGATGTATTAATTTCCGGTTCTTAAAAGTACATGTCATCATGACCTTTGCAACCACAGAGAATTAAATTGCACATAGTGACTTGTAGATCTGGGTATGCTCCTGACTGCTGTTCATGTTCAGATGGGCCAGTTGAGCTACCTGTAGATTATTTGTAACAGTGTGCAGGTGGCTCCAATGTTTTAATCGTAAATGCTGTTATAATCTTAAATGCTGTTATAATCGTAAAAGCTATAAAAGTTATAATTTGTTTCCATTGTAATTGTCTTTGTTAGTAAATTCTGGGTTGATATTGCAGATCTGTGTATAATCCATCATCGATCATGTTACAAATCTAGAAGTCAAAACGTACCTATAGAAATATGTATATCAATCACAGTGGACACACTGTGGTTTCTCCTGATTAATCGATTTCTATAATTTATTCTAAAATCCAAGGTGTTTTATGTGAATAAAGGCAATTATGAATGAAATGTACACAAAAACAGATAACAAAAAGGTGTTACCTTTTTGTTAAGCAAGGATATTTCAAAAAAACAAACTTAACAACGCATAATTGCACTACTGCAGCGAAATTCGATATTAGGAAAGGATGACAGACGAATGAATAGGAATGAAACTTTCAAAACAATAAATAGTTTTGAACTTTTAGGTAGGCAGGTACCTACATAATTACTTGTTTGCATTTGTTTTCAAAAATGAATACTAGGTTTACACCTAGTATTCATTTTTATATCTATAAGTGGATCAGGGGATGGAAAACTGTGCGCGTCTATGAGCCGGCAGGGTATTTCTGGACAAAAACTCCAGAAATCCCCTTCGCAGGGGGTATGTAAGAGGATTTATGGAATAAGCCCTATGATTTGCTTCATCATAAAATATTTTCCTTTTTTTATTTTGGAATATATTTGATTACCAAAAACGTCTAGATAATATCTAGTCTAGATAATATCTAAGTCTATAATCCTCGTGACTTATTTCGGTCAAGTACCTCCACCAGTACCATTCTGGTCAATTGTGAGCAACGATGCCCCAGTCCATCCACCGTAGGTACATCATATCAAATTCGTAGAGTGTGCAAAAAGTTTAAAGCATTTTTTTTAATAATTTGGCAGGTCGAACCCTATTTTCTTAGAGGAAGAGGAGCAAGAGGTGGTGATAATAGTGGACTCGCTGGACGAGACACCAGAGGCGGAGCCAGAGCCCCCGCGGGTGCCGCGACGGGCGCCCTCCACTTCCTCGGGTCAGTAGAAATTATGAACCTTTTAATATGTTAATTCTTTATTGTACTAATGAAACAAATACATCTAAAACTTAAAACTAGAGATTATAGCAAACGCGAGCCTTAAACAGAGTTCTCTTCCAGCAAACCTAATTGGGAGAGAGAGACAAGTTTATTATATTGGGTACGTGTACAAATAGAAAAAAGGTTGAATCCTACATAGTTAATAAACTACTACATAACATCTTATATATAAAATTTCCATGTCACAATGTTAGTTACCGTACTCCTCCGAAAAGGCTTTACCAATTTTTACCAAATTTTATATGCGTATTCAGTAGGTCTGAGAATCGGCTACTATCTATTTTCCATAGTGATAAGAGTTGAAGGCAAAACAACGTTTGGCGGGTCAGCTAGTAATAATATATAATATGGTACCAATAATCACCACTAAATCTGATGTGCTACAAGCACATTTATCAACTCGGTAACGAACCATCGCATAGAATATATGTACATATAAATAATATAATAATTATAGTGATACTTCGCACACTTTTGCGACCAATAGAATTCATTTGTTCAATTCTGACCATTCTCACCCGTTCGCAAAAAGAATATTACGAAAACTGTAAGTTGATTTCCAAGTGTCAAGTCTCAAGAATATAATTTTTCCTTGAATACCTGCTAAACACACTCGAAAATACTATATTTTCCTCAGGATATGGCAGCAACGGCAGCAACGGCCGCGTGTCACCTAATCCCAACATACCAAATCTACCAAAGAGCGATGTGTTCCCGCCGACAGCGCACGAAGGATCTCAATCTCACTCATCAGACTCAGATGCCAGCCCCGCTTGCACGCTCTCAAGAAGTCTTAAGGAAGATATTCGTTCTTGTTTAGGAGGATGCAGGTGAACTAGACTCTATTGATACCCTCCCAAGGGGGAAGTTACTAGGTAATAAACTAACTTGTCTTGATGCTGATGCTAGCCCTCCTTGCACGCTCTCAAGAAGCACGAAAGATACATAAACAATGATGTTTTGAAGGCTGCAGGTGAAATTGAACACTACACTGCCAGACCTGTACCACGGTGGTACAGGTCTGGCAGTGGTGGTACTACCACCAGCCAACTTATAAATAATGTTCAATTTGGCGCAACATAAAGAATTACTATCGACATAGCACGAACTTTGATTATTGTAAGAGGGCTCTAGGTAAACCAATATCTAAGTTGACAGAGACGATTTAGGATGTAATGTTTCTTTCTTTTCTCAGCCTAGCCTATTTGGTAATACAATATTTTTTACCTTTCAAGATGGGAAAAGGACGTCAATGTCGTGGTCGAAGCGGCCGTCCGTGGCGCCGGCGGAATATCAGCTGCAAGAGCGCGCCTGCATGCGGCTTTGCTCGCCCTCCACGAGCCCCCCAACAACCGGGGCCCGTCCCTCCCTTACTGCGGCCCTGGCGTGCGCCCCGGTGACGTCACTATGATGCCGAAGAATACAGAGATGTCGCTATTGGTAAATATACTATTATCACTTTTAAGATGGACTGAACTGTTGAGGGATTTGAAAGCGTATCTGCATGTTTTGGATAATTTATAGTATTCGTAGTATAGTTTTACGGCCCGAGCCGAGTGATAGATTTGACAGTCTGAAAAGCATAAGCAAGTTAAAGCTCGGCTATACTAGTCCAACGTGGCCAACTTTGGACGAGTTAACATAAAAAACTTATCATGATAGTCATTTATTCGACAAAATTAGTGGATGTCGTAAGAGCCGACTAAGGGAACTTACCAGAGGATGGGCGGCAGCTTCCTTCTGAGTATTTTTAAACACCAACACTGCGATCACCAATCCGCCTGCCAAGCGTGGTGATTATGGCAAATCCCCCCCTACATGGGAGACCATCCACTCGGATGGACCGACGACATCGTAGCGGTCGCAGGGAGTCGATGGATGGAGGCGGCTCAGGACCGCTATTTCTGGCGTCGTACGGGGGAGGCCTATGTCCAGCAGTGGACGTGTATAGGCTGATGATGATGATGATAACGAATCCGGAGGGTCCTCAACTAGCCAAGGCTGTATTTCAGGATCCAGGGTTTCTCCTTTAATGTTTTACACTGTGTCTCAAGTAAAAAATTAAACCAAAAACTATGGTTATGAAAACTAGGTAGGTAAGTACGCACTTATTCCGGAATATTATATCACTAGCTGTTGCCAGCGCCTTGCCCGCGTTTTATCGGGATAAAAAATAACCTATATGTTATTCCAGGTCCCAAACTATACCCATACTAAATTTCAGCCTAATCGGTTCAATTGTTTTTACGTGAAAGAGTAACAAATATCTATACATCCATACATACTTTCACATTTATAATATAAGTAGGATTAAGCCTTTTACATCAGAATCAGATGTTGCATAAAGCAACGTCAACTTTTTATATGTAGGAGTATGTACCTTGATTTATTAGAGGACACAGAATGAGGATAAAGTATATATATATATATATATATAATGTAGATACAGTAATACCCCGACTTACGCTACCTACCCTGTTTTACGCGAATTCGGAGATGCGTGGTTTTTCTTTTTGATGGCCACGCGCATCAGCTCTCACACACCCGCCCCGTACGCAGTTTCGTTTTATTGATAACCTTTTTTATGTCATCCTTAAGAATAAAAAATTTGTTCTTTGAACCTAACAAGAAAAAAAACACTGTCTTTGGACCGTGAACTGAAAATTATCAAAACTTATGAATTGACAAAGAAATTTGACCTACCGGAATCAACAGTCCGAACGATTATAAATAGTAAGTACAGAAAAAAGGTCTTGTCCCAATTTAACATACTTTTTTTTTGTTTATTGCCTATTTTTTTTATCGTTTAATTAGGCATGAACTATTGCAGTGCCCCTACAGGGTGCATGTACCTATTGACATACAGCTATATTACTTTGATTTAAGCTGTATAAATGTACATGTAAGTAAAATAAATTAAATATGGAATGTATATGAAGCAAAGTTGAACCTCGAATTGCGCGAATTTGACTTAAATGGTTATTTCTCGGTCCAACCTATCGCATATGTCCGGGGTATTATTGTACTTATAAAATAGACTGGCGGTTCCTATGAATAGCGAGGTAAACATATAGAACATTTATAAACAGTTCAAATTACAACCGCAATAATGACAACATGATTATATGCTAAAACCAACAAAGGTCGCAGTTGTGAAAACTCATTAGGTGTAAATGCACGGAGGAGGTGAGAGGAGCTTACAGAGCCTTGGACTTAGCTTCGGTTGTGAAAATGTTTATTTACCTTTTAGCGGTAATTTTCTTCAAGTACCTACTTACATAGTACCCAAGTATTCCTAATGGATAGTATATAGATAGAGAGCCAAAGTAGATAAAATTAATAAAGAAAGCTGATCCCACCGAATGGCAACCAAAACAAAGTTTAGGAAAGGAAAGATATTTTTTACATTTGGAAAAGATTTTTTAAAAACCATGCTTCAATATCATATAGGATCAAAGTGCTTGGGAATACAAATCCAACGAACCCAAAGTCAACGTTCTTAAGTCGTTTCATTTAAGAGTTCCTATGGTCACCAGCTCGATGGTACCATGACATTGCATTGTCACCAAACTTACATGAGTATGCCCAGCTCAATCGGTTGAGGATAACTGGTCTAAAATTCAGATTTGTCCCACACATAATAACAGGCCAAGTGGAATAAAAGCTTGTTAAAAGTGAAAGGGATAAATAAATAAATAATTCTGGATAATTTACACAGCGTCATCTAGTTAGGACCTAGCTGAGGTGAGGTGTGTAATAGGCACTATACTGATTCGTGTTTTGATTTTTCCCTTAGCTATATAAAGCTAGCACTAGACTTTGTGGTGGCCCTTGTGCGTGTCGCCCCAACCTAACTTTACCGGCGAGGCGCCCTCTGCGCCCGCCAAAAGTCCGGTAACGCTGTCATGGCCATCTGCGGTCTACAGCAATTTCGGAAAAAAAGAAATTTAAGACTTAGGAAAGTAAACAGGTATATAGGTAAGGTACCTTCTCTCCTCTAGCTAACTCACAGCGCAGCGATTTCAATTAGGTAGATCTTCTTTGACCTAAAACTACAGAATTATGTTCTGTGCCTAAATAAAATAAACTTTTTGCTAATTCGTTCTGTTCTGTGTAGTTTTCCGGCAGTCAACCACTTGTACTACTACATTACCTACCTACCTCACATACAAAAATAAAGTGCATTTAATTTTATTATCGTCCTGTTGTCAATACCTACCAAAATTATAGTTTACTGGGTCGTAATGAGGACGATCCGTGCTGTAAAAGTACAAAGTATTTCTGATAACTTACTTTGGACAAATATACAAATTGCCTTCTAATATACAAACAAACGGTAAGAAAATTATTATTTATATGATATCAATAAATCCCCAACTAAGCTTTACTTTAATTTTAAAGTTTAGGTGAATTTAAATGTTTGATAAGGTTCCCCCCTTGTCCCCGATAGCCAATGCCCCGTGTAACGTTACGAAATTGTGCGTAATTGTAATCACGCCAAAGTAAGTATGCATGAATATTAGTTTCCTACGAGTAAGATACTCGCATAGAATTGCTGCGCCGCCAGTGTGAAGATATTATCTATAGAAGAGAAAAGCTGGTGTACATGTCAGAAAGAAATAAAAAAAGAAGAATAAAAGTTTTACTTAGTAATTTTATTAAACACACACACAAATATTAGATAGAAAACTAAATAAGATAGAGTGAAATAAGGTACCTATATTTGAGATAAAAATATTTGTAGTTTTATTTTGTAATGTATAAGTTAGTATTTTACTTACCTAAGCGGTAAAATCTAAACCACAGGTTATATTATCGATTTAAATCTTTAAAGATATTAAAGATATTTATCAAAATGGTCGAGGATTGAATTGAAGAATAATCACGGTCATCAAAAGACTTCATTTTTAAATTAAGCGTATAACAAGATATGTGTATTTTTTATGACATTTTCAATACGCTGTTTGAAGTGAACGAGCTGCTAAACGTTACCTGTGTAATTACTTTGTATGTCTTACGGAAACTGATACTATCTCCACTGTTAACAGATTATCATAAAGTTACCTCTATTTTGCTGCTTAGTTATCTTACAATGTTTTTAATAATGTTATTTATGATGTAGGTCGTAAATGTCTATAGGAAACAGTACAGAACTACTTGAATGATAACTGCTTGAACTATTACTTTATTACGTAATATAAATACGAAAAAAATATATATTTATTAACAAAGACACTTGTACTAAAGCAAATTAGGCGCTTTATAGATAACATTATATGACCATTATTACTGAACAACTCTACCTGATACTTCTCTCAATTTTTTTTCCACACTAATAATAGTTCAAAATATTCTGGTTTATTTTGATAGTAAAAATTCCAACTACCCGAAACAGTCCTTTTTTATAAAATTAGCCCCTTTTACTTCGCACAAGCAAGGCAAGTTCGTCCCTGGAATTATTGAAAGGGACAATAACTTATGCACTAAATGGACGCTATTCTGCATAGGAATGCATATTGCCAATTTTAGCTTCATCGTGCAATTACGAAAATGGATATTGAAGATAAATTAAATACAAGATGGGCCCGATGCTATACGCATGCAATCTATTCGACCCTTAAAGGTTTTGATTAAAAGTACCTACCTACATACCATGTAAGAATAATACTACCTGCTCCTTACACTATAACTTAGAATAATTTATGTAGGTACTTTGTAAGCCTTTTTCTGGAAAATAAAACAGTTTTTTTATTCTAAATATGTATGCAAGAATGCGATTTTAATTGAAAAATCAGTTTATCAGTCGATACGATGTAATAAACATTCGCCTAAAAAGGATTTGGATAGTGCATCTGCGCTCCAGGAATGCATTCACACTGTGCTTCATGTTTTATAACCTGTATTATTCAAAAATTATAAATACCAAAATGGTTCCACAGCGGTCCAAAATAAAAAGAGTCAGCATAAAAATGCGTCTCAAAAATGCCGTAGGGCCTAGAGCGTTTATGAGACACGAGATGAATCCAAGTTTAAAAAATATTACCGATATTTCAATATGTGTATAACAAACAACTTATAGTTTGCCTTTTATGCTGACTCTATTTAATTTTGAGCGCTTTTTTATCATCATCATCATGATAAGCGTACGTAGTGTAGGACGGAAACCCCTGTGCCTCAAAGATATATAAAAGAAATGCTTATAACATGTGTATCATCATTTACAATAAATTACCAGAAGATTTAAAAGAATTTCATGGTAATATCTTTAGGAAAAAGTTAAGTAGATGGTTACTGGAAAATTGTTTCTATAATGTAAAAGAATATCTGGAAAGTTGAATTGTAACATAAATTTAATAGTACCTATAATAATATGACTCACACAACATTTGCACGCCTGCGCCTGCTTGCAGGCTGAATACAATTACCTAAATAGTTATAAGACCTGACATTGTATAATATTTATGTATTCTTGCAAATAAATGATTTGATTTGATTTGATTTGACGCTCTCCGGCCAGGTGGGATGACCACCTGCGAAAGAGAACACTGCAGGCAGATTCTGGATGCGGCAAACTGAATACAGGGCTTTATGGCGCTCATTATAGGGGAGGCCTATGTCTAGCTGTAGACTACTGTCAGTAGGCTGACGATGATGACCATAACAACAGCAATGGAACGGTATGACGTACAATTGCTGGATGTAGAGGTCTTCTTTAGCATTTTTTTTTTTTTTTTTTATTGTCTATAAACCTTTGACCCCAATCTCATCTGATTGACAGTGACGATGTGGTTGACGGTGTATCACGAAGGTCTAGAAGAAACCTATTCACAATTGTCTTGAACTCGTGTCTTGTCGTTTCTGATAGTCTATTCTGCAAGTTCTGCAACTTTAACTCTGCCGATATCCTCAGACGGAAAACGGGATTGAATTCTCATAGAGACATCAAATCCGTTAATAGATACAGAAAAGCTGAAATGAATGTCAATCACCAAAGGTCCTGCTCCGATACTTCAAGGAGCTGGGCTGGTTAAGAATTACTTAGGCAGGGGGACAATACACAATACACTCCTATGCGAGATGTCAGTGCAGATCCCAATTCCACCACTTAGATAAATCTAAGTGGACGACGTAAGATGATGGTAAGACTTAGAATTTGATATCCTCAAACCATTTTGCACGAAAACCTTTTATACGTTTTGGTTTTCCAAATGCATTCACAAAGTATGGTAGCCAAGTCGGTCATTGCTGAATGCAAACGTGTCAGGTATTTATATTTGATCATTTGAATGCGTTGGTAATACCTAATTTTTGTTCAAAGGTTGTATTTTAATCCCCCCTACATGGGAGACCATCCACTCGATGGACCGACGACATCGTAGCGGTCGCAGGGAGTCGATGGATGGAGGCGGCTCAGGACCGCTATTTGTGGCGTCGTACGGGGGAGGTCTATGTCCAGCAGTGGACGTGTATGGGCTGATGATGATGATGATGATGATGGTTATATTTTAAGATAAACTTGACAAAGAAAATAACAATCAAATAATATAAACAAATTAAACTAGTATTTACAATTGAAACAATTGTAAATACTAGTTAACAACTTAACTATGATCCGACTATCAACATTTTACAGCCTTTACAGACTTTATTAAGTAACTAGCTGCTGCTCGCGCCTTCGCCCGCGTTTTATTGGGATAAAAATAGCCTATATGTTATTCCAGGTCTCAAACTATACCCATATCTTTCAGCCTAATCGGTTCAGTAGTTTTTGCGTGAAAGAGTAACTAATATCCATACATCCATCCATACAAACTTTGACATTTATAATTTTAGTAGGATGAGTAGACAATAGAATAGGTGTCCAAACTAGCTGTGCCCACAGTCTAGGCTACGATAACTTTTCATAAATGTAGTTCTATGTCTGGAATAAAACATAGCCTACCTTTAATCCCATAAAACAGTTCCCATAGGATAGATATAACTTTTAAACGTATCCATAGAAACGACGCATGCGAAACCGCGGAAAGACGCTAATCAATCATAATATTAATGTCGAATGTTCGTCTGCCAGTTAGATAACTTGTTAAAATTAATGAACCATTAAATAATGATTAATAACTCAAAATAGTAGCCTCTGCATTATGATCTTAACTCAATTTAGAAACCTTGATATTTGTGTAGGCTGGCTTGAAGCGTTTTGAATACTAATAGCTTATAATATTATTTGTCGACTGCTATGGCGCAGCGGGCGATGGTCCGCCTGCGACGCAGGAGGTTGAGGGTTCGATTCTCGCCACGGGACAAATGTTTTAAGATCTACAAATAAAATAGCAATTGTTCCTAAGACACAACATCAGGAAGCACACAACTTTGAATTTGCTATCACTGAAATCAGCAGTTTTAAAACAAAGATCCTTTCCCAAAAGGATTGTTCCTAAGACGCACCATCAGGAAACACACCACTTTGAATTACCCAGCACTGAAATCAGCAGTTTTAAAACAAAGATCCTTTCCCAAAAGGAACGCAATTGTTTCCCAAACGCACAATCAGGAAACACACCACTTTGAATTTGCCAGCACTGAAATCAGCAGTTTTAAAACAAAGATCCTTTCCCAAAAGGAACGCAATTGTTTCCCAAACGCACAATCAGGAAACACACCACTTTGAATTTGCCAGTAGTGAAATCAGCAGTTTTAAAGTAAAGATCCTTTCCCAAAAGGATTGTTCCTAAGACGCACCATCAGGAAACACACCACTTTGAATTACCCAGCACTGAAATCAGCAGTTTTAAAACAAAGATCCTTTCCCAAAAGGAACGCAATTGTTTCCCAAACGCACAATCAGGAAACACACCAC
Source organism: Eupithecia insigniata (assembly GCA_947859395.1). Taxonomy (NCBI): domain Eukaryota; kingdom Metazoa; phylum Arthropoda; class Insecta; order Lepidoptera; family Geometridae; genus Eupithecia; species Eupithecia insigniata. The sequence continues at coordinate 3,106,391 of OX402009.1, read as the reverse complement.
TTTGAATTTGCCAGCACTGAAATCAGCAGTTTTAAAACAAAGATCCTTTCCCAAAAGGAACGCAATTGTTTCCCAAACGCACAATCAGGAAACACACCACTTTGAATTTGCCAGTAGTGAAATCAGCAGTTTTAAAACAAAGATCCTTTCCCAAAAGGAATGCAATTGTTTCCCAAACGCACAATCAGGAAACACACCACTTTGAATTTGCCAGTAGTGAAATCAGCAGTTTTAAAGCAAAGATCCTTGCACAAAGGTAAAGTAAAAAAAATAAAAGTAAAAAGATATTTATTTGCCAGAACAGATGTGTAATATACGTACAGTAAATAAAACTTAAATAAAAAGAAAAACTGACATAATCGGACTCCACTCAGCATATGCTATGGTAGAGCAAATCCTACCATAGCGCTGGTCTTCCGTGGATACAAAAGGAACGCAATATCCCAAAACGTACGATCAGGAAGCATACCACCTTAAATTTACCGAAGTGACCGACCTATTAGCATCATTTTGAGGGAAAACACATATTAAAAACTAGACTTAATAATAGGCCTAGGTAGTACCTAAGATGTTCTATTAGTAACCTCTTACATGGTTACCTTGACTTGCGTATATTGAGACTTTTATTGGTTTCTGGTATGATAACTTTACATAGATACATACAAATACGACTTTCACTTTGATTAGTCTTAGAGTCGGTTGCTCTGCACGGCTTTATAGAAAAGTAGCTTTTAAATTAGGTACATTCAGAAAGGCATGGGTTTTTCCTACAATCATAATCTTTAGCAGCATACCTACATGAACGTCCATTGCTAAACATACAATCCACACAGCATAATCAAGCCCCAAGCTAAGCAGAGCTTGTGTTATGGGTACTAGATGACTGTTATACTTAATAAAATATCATCATCAGCCCCCGTACACGTCCACTGCTGAACATAGGCCTCCCCCAAACGACAACCATTTATAGATATTTATTATTAAATTATTATACATAGAAAATACCCAGAACACCCGGTAGAAATATTTGTAGATCGTACAATCATTTGTCCAAATGCTTGAATCAAACCTACCTATGTCCAAATATTCCTCCCCAAATACCTCAATCTGAATTCAGAGAAGAAAGCTGCTGCCTTTCCTCTTAGGTTCCCTTCATCGGCTCTTATGAAATCTACATGCTGAGTTGGATTCAAGGGGTCAATTCTTACGCCGTGCGTGACCGCCATGGCATAATTCATGATCTATGATGCTAATCTATTCCACTCGTAAAAACCATATCAGCCGACGTCCACTGCTGGTAGACCTCCAAAGATTGCCACAATGACCGGTCCTGCGCGGCCAGCATTCATTGGTCTCCCGCAACCTGCACCAGGACATCGGTCCACCTCTTATCGTATCGGATAGGATACAATCTATCTCCTAGCAAAATTTTATTAAGAACTGAATTTGATCTGAAGATTCTACATGTCTCGCAGTAAAGAATCTTGAATCTCAGATCTCAATAAAATTTTGGTAGGAAATAGATTGTATTATGTACATAGTAAAAAGCATGCTGTTACATTGACACGCAGTATTTGTGCTAGGTGGCAACAGGATGAGTTGGATATATGTATATGTATTAGAAACATAATAGGGATGTTTCCTAGGTAAAAAAATAATAGTTCTAATTAGTCCGTCAGTTAATTATCAAAAAATATTAAACACATATGTTTCACTTTATCAAATCAATCAAAATTGATAAAGATAACGCACATCAAAGTTCAGAAGAGAGGGCTCATGACGTCAGTTCGTGCTAAAAAGTGTACCGAGGCGTGACGTCACGCGGAACTTCAACGCACCATATCTTCGTATTTTTTTGTTTAAATGACAAAAGAAAAAATACGTATTCAATATTTTTTGATAATGTAAATGACGGACTTAATAGATTTTTTCAGGAAACTAGCCTAGTTTCGCCGTTTAGTTGCAAAAATGTTACCGACAGACAGCTTTGTAATATTAGAATGGAAGTCTATGATGGAAGTACAGATTTTAATGTAATCACTTACCATTTAAATCTCGATAAAATAATATTGTTCATTGGTTAATAAATTAATCGATACAATCGGAATATAAATCGTTGATGTGTTGAAAGCTTAATCGATTGATGGATATCGATTTGACCTAGAGCTGACGTTTCATTGTCCAATCGCAATGAAGTTTTAAATAGTAACAAAATTCACGTAAGCCTTTGACTGAGTATAATTTTTTGTAAGTTTATATTACGCCTTCTTTAGGGTAAACCATGTACCTCTGTCTTTAAAGTACTTATGTGAAGGCGCATAGTGATGTGACACTTTATTTTTTCTTGTAGTATCGGTAGTACGTCGGTTTTCGTATATTTAGAACGAAGTTAATCGCTACCTAAACCTTATATAAAAGTCAATTTCCCACTGGGTCAGATACGCGACAGAATATACATATATAAATTGGCATGGAGAATTATTTAAATACGTTTCATACAAAAATTAAAATTATTGCGATCTAAGTACTCGGAAACAGACACAACAGTGGATAACCCCCTAGTTATCAAGTTTTCCCCCTTGACAAATCCCCATTAGGGTGGAAAACTTACGTTACGTTATTTTAATAAAAGACAGTTTAGTTTCTTTCTAGAATTAGACTCTACGTAAAGTTCGGACTACAATCACCGGGGATCTTCCATGCCCGAAAATAAATGACCCGGACAAGCCCGGATTAAATCCGTCGCTCTATCAAACACGATTTTTTTCCGGCATTGACTCCATGATTGGTCTTTTCTGGGTGAAATTTGGGATCGAATGACCCCTGATCCTATAGAGGTATAGTCACTGCAGGAAAAAATCAAATGCTTGCTAGAGAGAAGGTTTGAAACCGGGCTTGTCCAGGGCCATTTTTCCTGTCACGGTAAATCCCCGGATGCTTATAGTCCGAGCCTTTACTTTAGATTCTTCGGTGCCTATCATTCGTAAAGAATGTATGTATGCAGTACGTAATCCATCTGTGAAAGCTCTCAGATGTTCCTTAAGTGAGCAGTGACCGACAGCTGCCTTGCCCGGGGCAATGTCGATTACGACAACGTGACACTCCACTCAAATGTTGTGGAAAATATTTACAAAAACAGCACGGCCTTGGCCTGAGGTATGCATGCTGGTATGCGATGTCATTCCCTGGACATTCAAACGGTATTAAGGTTGACCGTCGCGTGTTGGCGCCAGATTAATTTTTTTTTGTAGTTTTTAATTTATTCTACTTTCTGACTTTATTGACAAAGAAAATAACAATCAAATAATATAAACAAATTAAACTAGTATTTACAATTGAAACAACTGAGCTAATTGCAGACTGTAAACAATCTACAGATAGCTTAACTGGTCCATACCAGTCTGAAGCGTCCGCAAGACGCTGGCTGCATTGCGCCGCTGTATGGCAATGCTAATGCGCTGAGCCAGATACTCACCAGATCTCGGCATATCTCGGGTCACTTCGACCAGGCGCTCAGATAATTTTTTGAAAACCCGTTTTTTTTTCTACTTTTATTGGAATAAATCTAGCGGAAAAGTAAGTTGGCGCAAATCATAAACCATTTTTTATTTCTTATGAACAAAACTAACTTTGGCTCATTGGTAGTTTTGAAGCATTTGGGAAAATAAGAGATTTAGAGGTAAAAATCAACATTTTCTCAAATGCTCCCAAAATACAATTATGTAAATCGAAGTTGGTTTTATGGTGGATTCATACATTGCGTATACATGCAATGCAATAGTTCATGATTTGCGTACTTTTCCGTTAATTTTATTCTTTTATTGTAAAATGCAGTAAAATTAAAACACAGAAAACAAATCGCAAATAACTTGAATCTCGCGCCAACCCGTGATGATCAACCCTTAATGACAAATGGGTCAACCGAACGTTTGTATACATTTATTTATTTATTTCATTCGGATTGCCATCAACTAAACTAATTGCAATAGAATTTAAAGTAGACATAGAAAGGTAATAAAATAGGGATTCGCTAATAAAATTATTTTCGGTACAAGGAACTTATACAATTGGTGTGCGTTGAGATCTTTTCTATGAAAATGTATAGCCTAAAAATAAAATAAAATTATTGACGTTTTGCGTATAAATTTGATTACATTACGGAATGATGATCGATGCGGCGGGTTAAGGTCCGCCTGCGACGCACGAGGCTGCGAGTTCGATTCTCGCCTTGAGACAAGTGTTTGTAGGATCTGCAAATATGTGTTCCGGGTGTTCTCGGTCTTTTCTGAGTACAATAAAAAATATCTATCTATGTAAACATATTTTTTATTATATATATTATATTATATATCAGTTATTTAGTACGCATAACACAAGCTCTGCTTTATTCTGGAACTAGATGATGCTGTGTGGATTGTCGAACATTATTTATTTAATTAATTTCGGGCCAAGGACGGCCCTTACATACTAATTTGTCCAAATGATTAGGCATGGGTAATCGAATACTCAATATTAATAATATAATATTATTAATAAATGATAGAATGTTTTTATGATTGCTTGAACCTTCGTTTAGGAATTTTAAAGGGTCTGTTAATAATGATTATTTGAATTGCAACATCTAATCTATGAATGATTTAGTTCACGTAGGTACATACATCATCATCATCAGCCCATACACGTCCACTGCTGGACATAGGCCTCCCCCGTACGACGCCACAAATAGCTGTACTGAGCCGCCTCCATCCATCGACTCTGCGACCGCTACGATGTCGTCGGTCCATCGAGTGGATGGTCTCCCATGTAGGGGGGGATTTGCCATAATCACGACGCTTGGCAGGCGGATTGGTACATACATAAATTAAGGCATTTATTTCTAAAAAATAATTTAGTTAATTGTATTAAATCACATCACATTGCAATATATTACATGTGGATAATTAGATAGATAACGCTTTATTTCACAGCCTTATAAAACATTCAGTACATAATTCAACTTATCCTAATTAAGAAGTGATTAATTGAAAACTGTAAAAACCACCAAGTCCGTCCTCGCTTTTTAAGTTTTTTCCCCAAATGAGAAGGCGACGTCTACAATATAACTAATATCGTATAATCAAAGTTGACCCCCTCGGGATCCAGAATCTCCCCCCTTTTGTAAGTTAGTTTATGTAGATCGGTGGGAACCTACTGCTTTCTTATTAGAATTTAAAATTATATTTTTCAAATTCAGGTAATTTTGTATTGCACCTATCATTTATTGAAGAATTTAAGTATTTATTTTGCGAGCTATGTCGGTAACTTTGGTTACCGACATAGCTCGCAAAATAAATACTCTCAGAATTAATAGGCTGAAGTGGCGATGGGCAGACCATATAGCTTGTAGAACTGATAACCGTTGGGGAGTAAAGGTTCTCGAGTGGCGACCGCGATGCAACTACTATTTACTATTTGACTTGTCTGACTGCTTATTTTGTAAGCCTAAAGAAATAAAGTTATTGATTCTGATTCTGATTCTGCAATGCGAAACGGAGTGTGGGAAGACCTCCCACTCGATGGACCGACGACATCGTAGCGGTCGCAGGGAGTCGTTGGATGGAGGTGGCTCAGGACCGCTATACGTGGCGTCGTTTGAGGGAGGCCTATGTTAAGCAGTCGACGTGTACGGGCTGATGATGATGATGATTATTCTTTTGGTATCTGGTTTTATTTTGGTAAGGGTTATTATTTCTAATTAAGTGCTATTTCTGTACTGTGCTGTATCAGGGTTGTGTCATCATCATCATCATCATCATCAGCCCATACACGTCCACTGCTGGACATAGGCCTCCCCCGCCATAATCACCACGCTTGGCAGGCGGATTGGTGCTCGCAGTGTTGGTGTTTAAAAATACACAGAAGGAAGCTGCTGCCCTTCCTCTGGTAGGTTCCCTTAGTCGGCTTTTACGACATCCACGGGTTGAGTTGGAGGGGTCGACATTCGTACGCCGCGACCCCACGGCTTCAGGGTTGTGTGTTGTCAATAAATTTTTCTCCATCTCTATCTCTTTTCTTTTAGTACACATTCACGTGGCACCCTGTATTATTGCCAAAATAGTTTCTTTATTTCAAAATATTGTTTGCTGTCTGCTATATTTATGGCAAGAGCATCACATTCCCTTATAAAGAGTGTAAATAGCCATCCGGGTTCCGGGTGAGTTTTTCTATCAATTAACAATCTGTTACGTCGAGGAAAGTGTATCAGATTCTCTAGGCGTGTTGTGTAATTATCTAGTCTAGACTGGTCTACCTATGCTATTCCTATTAGGACTTAGGTTTTAACTTAGACTACAGTAGGTATGTATATAGGCAGTCGGTTCAATCTTAAATTATTTGTTATATTAGCTATAAATTATTAGTAACATGCATAATCATGTTACTATAATAATTTACAGCTAATTTGATTGTTACGTATCAAATTAGCTGTAACCAGGTTTAGCTGCAACTTCAATGTCTACTGTGATGTAATATCACCAAACACTTTTTTACGTATCAATACAAATCATAAAATATATCGATGGGATCGGTTGCCCGAGTCAAATATTCATTAGGTCAACTGATCCCGCGTGATCAGTTCGAGCGGCCTCAGTTGACTAAAGACTCGTCAAAATTCTTAAATTTATTTTTAATATTTGGTTTAGATATACTGAACAGCTAATCATACTGATTTATGTAATCCAAGTGTGGGCATAATATAATGTTGTACTCGGTGTGCTTTTATATTCATCATATTCACTAATAGCTGTTGCCCACGGCTTTGTATGCGCTTCTCATGTACTTTATGTCCGTCCCCGAGATACCATCTACCTCTCTGCCAAATTTCATTAAGATCCGTTCAGCTGTTTAGGCGTGAAAAGGTAAGAGACAGACAGATAGTTACTTTCAAATTTATAATATTATGTGGAATAAAAACCTAAGGCACTAAAATTTATTTTCAAATATTGAGTATCTCTATTATAAAATTATCTATTCTATATTTCCATAACGAATTATTTCAACTTATTTTATCATAATCTATGATGTAAACATAGCTGCCAACTGCGTTCTATTGTAGAGCAATCATGTTCTAAGACCTTCATTATTTTGTCTTACGCATCCGTTAGATTGTGTGCAATTTCATACACTACAGTTTCAACACGATGCTGTAAAGAGTAATGACAGATTATCGGCAGCATAAAGCTCTGACTGATCTCTTGGTCGGAATGCACAACGTTGTTTCAAAGGTTTGCGGTATGCGGAGCAGACACATAATCGTATGAAAAACGTCTAGAATGGTCTTTTGTTCCGTCGCAGTCTACGTCAGCAGTGAGAGGCAAATGTGTCTGGGACCGCATACCGCAGCGTTGTGCATCCCGATCAAGAGAACAAAGCTATAAGTAGAGAGTACTCTATCAGCTGTAAAATGTTATCGATATTGTAGATCAACATAGTGATTCATCATCAGCATAGGCTGATGATGGCTTAGCTATCATAGTATAGCTCCCCTTATAGGTATGAACGATAGCATAGTCCCCTGTCTCTACAACCGGCCCCCCATATAGCATCTGCAACCAGTCTATCGCAGATTGACATTTCACCTGGCTACAGGGCGCATTTGGTATTATTTTTGATTAATTGGCATTTTTGATAGTAGTATCATTTTTAGTATCATTTTTGAAAAAACTTCTGCAGCTTTTATCACGTTAATGTTATCTGTGTTTTGGTTTTCTTCTCTCAAGGGGGAAAACTGGACCAAGAAAAATCTTAGAGGGTGAAAACTAGACTTATTTAAATTAAATTTCAAGTTTTCTCGCTTGAACAAATTTTCTCATGTGGGAAAACTGGAACAAGAAAACAACAGTGAGGGGGAATTCTGTACATTTTAAAATTACGTTTCCAGTTATGCCCATAAGGGGGATTATCGAGGGGGAAAACTGGAATAACCCCCTTTTTTGTAGACTTCGTTTGCTGAACATTCTTTTCAGAATGTGGAAATGGAATCCTCGCACCTTCGGTTTGATTTTTGTATATTTTCGTTTGCGTTCTTCAAATTCACTGAAACTGCGTGAACTGCAGGTCCTACCCATCATCATGAACACGTTTGAGAAAACTCCGGGTCTGCCGGGATAAAGGAATTTTCAAAAATCCCTTGGCCTGTTTGTGATACCTATCATAAGCTTTTTTAATGCCTCTGTAATAGTTTTGTTTTCAATAGCCTCTGTAATAGTTTTGTCTTCCAAAAAACCGAGTTTGGTGGCCAAAAAGTGCAACTTCGTATCTCTTCCTAAGCTATACCTACAAAATAAAACTATGATAAAGGTATTAAAAAAAGCTTATGAAAGGTATCACAAACTGGCCAAGGGATTTTTGAAAATTCTTTTGTGTAACGTAATTATACGATAAAATAGGTGGCGGCACTGTTTGGGTCAGGGAAGCCCATTAATTCTTTAGTTTACGTAGTGTCAGTGAATTACCAATAACCCTGTATTCTCTAGACTCCCCATCCACTAGCGGCGTAATAGGAGGCCGGGCGGGGGGACGATCCGCCCCGGGTACCAATCTCCGAGGGGTGTCATCTTGGCACTCTTTGGGGTGACAACGATAACTCACACGCACACCCAGATCATAATAGGAACCCAAAAATACTCGCTCCGGTTGCCTTTACCTATACTTGCTGTTCTAAGGAGTTGAGTTTATACACTGAATTGTGAAATAAATCTAGGATTAAGATAGAACATCAGCAAATAATTGCAAACTCGTACTAGCAGTTTCGCCACGTACTGCTCTTGACACGGAGTCGGGTGCGCTTGCGCAACGTAATTAATGATTGTTGGACGCACGCGACAACACCTTGAGATGTGGCTCCTGGACTTTGATGTTTGCCTTCCGATGCTAATGGTTACTCGTATTTTTTATCTGCTTCATCTGACAAACTTTCGGATAAATCAGAGCCCTGAGTAACATGAATACATCCTATTTCATCATTCTTCCCATTTTATCATTTTTCCATATTATCATTCGGTCCAATTTTATACTTTTTATACACACTTTCCCTAATCTGTGCCCTGAGTTCGATTTGACGACAGTATCGACACGTCATCGTGACGTATAATTTTTATATGGGAAATGGTGTATGTAGCGCCTCTTTTGTACAGATTAAAAGTTCTGTTGGTGACAATGGGTCCGCGACACGTTGTTCATGGTGTAGTTGCGCATGACCAAGCTTGGCTAGAAAATGTTAGCCCAAAAGCGTACACTCAAAAAGAAGTTAACGTCGGGTGCGGTCAATACTAGGATGGGTGACCGGGTCGTTTAGGATTTTTGCATTTCACCTATTTATAAAAAAAAAAAAAAATCTAAAGTTCCTTTAGCAAAATAATTAACTATGATGGTACGGAACCCGCCGTATGCGACTGGATTTGCACTTGGCCGATTTTATTATGTGGGATTTGTGTAGTTCTACATCCGCACGCTAGAGGCACTGCGCTGTACTAAATCCCATAGAAAATTGAGACGTTAAGATAACTTCTCGATAATATCGTTGAACTGAACGCAGGGCTCTGACTTTAAGTATGAACATACAGGAAATAGGCCTACCACGTTACGTCATCTAGTAAGTGGGACAAAACCAGATGAAGCAAGTTGTATAGAACTCTAATTGAGCGATTGACGAATGTCACCGGTGAAAGCGGTAGATCAATCATTTTGTAATGTGATGAGATTATGTGATAACGGGCCCCGACTTTGAGTAACGATTTTCTTTTAATACATGGAGCTTGTTCGTTTGAAATATCTATTTGGAACGATTCGTAGACACAAACACAGGGAAATTATTGGGAACGTACAACGGTGTGCTAATTCCCAATAGTTAATTGGAATTTTTGTCACATTATTTATACCCACGCCACTACTTAGACCTCATAACGTTTAAGATAAATAAAAGATTCAGGCGTTACTTTGCGGAAATCCATTGCACAATATTAGCGCATATACGCGGAATTGTTACTAAATATTTCTTCATTCTAATATTGCTCATAACGTTTCTTCCAAAAATGTGACTAGATATAAGTACCGCAACATGCAAAAATAGTACGGAAACAATCGTTCATGAATCAGGCCAACGCAACGGTTTGAGAAGTTCAAGCAAAAATGTACCCAGGGATAACTACCGCAACATTCTTAAATACTTAGTACGAAAGCAATCGTTCGTTAATCAGGCCAACGCAACGGTTTGAGAGGTTCAAAAAATGTACCCGGAGATAACTTCCGCTACATCATCATCATCATCAGCCCACACACGTCCACTGCTGGACATAGGCCTCCCCCGTACATGCTTAAATAGTATTAAAGTAATCGTTCATTACATTACTCAGGCTAACGCAAGAATTTGAGAAGTAAAAAAAAAAATTACACATAGGTAACTACCGCAACATGCATAAATGTTCTTTGGTAGTTATCTCTGGGTACATTTACGTTTTAAACTTTTAAAATGTACCCAGAGATAACTACCGCAATATGCTTAAATAGTACGAAAGCAATCGTTCATCAGTCAGGGCAACAACGCAACGGTTTGAGAGTTTAAACAAATATTTCCTCGGGGCGGCAATTAAAACAAAAATGATTTTCCCCCAAAAATATATCGTTAAGTAAAGCAGGTAACATAGTTAATTGTGCAACAAATTCCTTTAACAAAGCAATTGCTTAAAAGTAAAAGTATGTAGACTTATCTGACGGTGTGTCACTTTAAAATCGTGTCAATCGCTTTATAAGATTCACATTAAACATTTTTTAATTATAATTTATATAATTTCATAATCGCTACATCTATTAAAGTTATGGACACTTTGAACGCGCCTTTTTATGTTTACAACCTCTGTTTAAGTTAAAAGTAGGTTTTATTTGTGTTAAATACATAAATGTGGATTACCCACCCACCTTCTTGCAGCACTTGCTTATTATTGTATAGGGTTGGTCAGTATTTACCCTACGTCCATTCTCATTCAAATTCATCCAAAAAGTTTGAGCTCTTGTATAAAATCGGGTTAGTTTAAAACAAATATCCCATCTGCTTCCACTGATTTTTGTTTGGTTTCTGTAATGCCTCAGGTTCAGTTATGCAAATATAAAAGTTTTCTTTTTTTTCCAAACATTTAGCGCATTGCAGCCCTTCCACCGGACTGAGAAAAACAACTGTATTTACTTCTTGTATTCCGTGGTATGGGTTGGGGGAGGCCTATGTTCAGCAGTGGACGTGTACGGGCTGATGATGATGATGATGATGATGATTCCGTGGTAGTATGGTATGATAGTAAATCTAATAGTTTCCTAAGAATTCGATTACAGATTTCAAATGATTTTAAGTTTTTTTTCGTATTAGCCGTACAACTATGATAACTGCGCAGAAGTAAACGTAACCTTTTTGGTATTGTGCAAACTCATACTTACTTCTCACTAAGAATAATGCAAATTTACCGTATTGGAAACTGAAAGTGCAAACGGAAGAAGAATAGGCAGATAAGAAAAATGCCCAAAGAGAAAATGATTCACACATGTGTATTTCTCTTGTAGAGGTCGCAGGGAGTCGTATGGAGGTGGCTCAGGACCGCTATTCGTGGCGTCGTTTGGGGGAGGCCTATGTTTGTGAGTTGTTTGAGCAGTGGACGTATACGGGCTGATGATGATACTACGATGATTGACGGCCGATGTGGTGCAGCGGGCGAAGGCCTGCGCCGCAGGAGGTTGCGGGTTAGATTCCCGCCTTGGGACAAATGTTTGTACGATCTGCAAATTTTTGTCGCGGGTGTTTTCTGTGTATAATAAAAAATGTAAAAATGTAATATATCATTTATTTATTTAGAAACAACATTATTACAAGTTTTTTTTGAGCCCTAAGGTCATGTCTATGTCTAGGTTACATTGTAATCTATAATTATGTTATTTATGTGTATATCAGTCATCTAGTACCCATAACACAAGCTCTGATTAGCTTGGGGCTAGATAATGCTGTGTGAATTGTCTATTTATTTATCAACCATCCCACAAACCCCAAGTTATAAAATTATAATTTGTTGTTCGAGACTGATAGAAGGATTGGATGACAGACTGTATGGAATCCCCATTCCCTACATCATTGTGACTGTAGATAACCATTTTGGAGTAAATATCTACAGATTGTACAAACATTTGTCCTGAGGCAGGAATCGAACCCGCAACATCTTGCGTTAAATAATGCATATAAATGAATAGATATAAATAAATAAAAACCTAATTATTTCTTGGTCGAGACAACCCTAATAACGAGTTCAAGAATGTCGTCTGGTTGCATTTCGTGAATGCACAAGGACCATTTTACCATTATTTTACGAAATAGTCAAATAACGGAACCTTGACCGCTTTCAATCCTGGTTTGACCTTAGCTTTGAAGATGCGTTAATTATTTGGTCAAGTTAGATGAAGAGCACGCGGCTAATCTGTTTGTCAGATTTCATCGCTGATAAAATCATGTTGCGGCATGACTATTGTCACGTAGGTGCACGAAACAACAAAAAATGGATTACCCCATTATTCAAGTCAATGGGGTTCGGAATTAATTATCCACAACCACCCCATTGCCTTTCTTATCATATTTTTTTTAGAAATATTAAATCTCACTATTCATAGGTTTGTCTATTCACATACCTGAGTGTTTGTAAGAAAGGAACAGTCTTACCCTGCATTGCCCCGCTACAAGTAAAATGCCTCCTACGTTTCATGAAGTTTTCTATCTCTTTTCACACTCACGAGCGTTGTTTTTATCCATTTCAATAAGTTTTATCTTAATTTCAGGCCGCCAGCGCCCTCTTCACCCTCGACGGAGCCCGTACCGAAGCCTTATCCCGCCGTCTCGCTCGTGGCGAGCGTCGGCGATGCCGCTGCCGGTTCGTCTTAGCAGTCATTGCTCTGCTGCTGCTGTTGGCTGCTGTAGGTGCTGTTGAGCTGCTTATGTCTCGAGGACAACGAGTGTTTGGAGCGGCTATACGTTGAACTACATGATTATAAATTTTGTATTTCATATTTTGTAGTTCAACTTACATAAAGACGCTACGTATAGGCGTATTGCAAAAGAAGGAACATTTATTTCGCTCGAACTATTGACACAGTTTTTTAAGGACTTGAAACGAGTGTCAAAAAGGCATCCAGATTAGCATGAAGTTAAGCGTTACCGCACAATGCTGATTTTCAACTGTAACTCAAGTTTTTAGTGTATTTTGTTATGAGTTCCACCACTTTTACGAATAATTCATGTTGATGAATGAAGAGTTACGTAGAGAGTTGTCTCTACGTAACTCTGCGTTATTTTCGAGGAAACGGAATACTTACAACAGAACGTAAGGTAACGTAAGACAACAGAAGAAAGAAAGATTCTGATGAAAGTCGACTTCGATACCTTTTGAATAAGGTAGGTATTTGAATGTCTTTTCATTTAAATGGATGTACGTATAAATAAACAGTGTAACTTTTGTAGTTGTAGTTAGTCTGATTATATTGTGGAGATCCTTAGGGGAGGTTTATGTCCAGCAGTAGACGTCGATCGGCTGATATGATGATGATGATGATGATGATATAGTTTTAATTTTAATCGGTCAAATTATCGTCTCCAGGAAATCAAATCTTAATACATTTGTGTGATGAAACTCAAATGAGAAATCTTGTCTTTTTTTTTAAATGATATGATGATGTAAAAAACAAGAGGCCAGCTTAAGCACTATATTCCGCTTATTCCCAGTTTTCTCGTGCTGTTGGCTTGTGACAACTTTTGTCCCAGTTGTTCTGTACAGAACAACTGCACAAGACAACTGGGTATAAGCGCTATATTCATACCTACTATTTAATTAATATTGTAGTTTTCATTAATACATACATATTACTTACCAATTATTGTTCTAAGGTCATTTCGCTCAATTTAAGTCACCTATATTCATTTGAGTATTTGTTTTCTGTCTTTACTATTTTGGTTATATTGTACATATTATGTATTTTACTGTTTATACATTGCAGGCTTCTAATAAAATTGTACGTACCTATAGATGGTTAAGTAAGTATTATAGGTAGGTCTACTTGTAGCATAGATTGGATTGTGATCAATAAATATAATTGTGAATATTAGATCGTATTTACTTACGTGTATAAAATTCAACATTTTTTCAGTGAGTATAAAGGATCTCCTGAAAACGCTTACGTCAATAAACTACTATTGGTCGTTGTTTTTGGGAGCTGTCTTTTTACACCCTGTACATATTATATTAGTGGGTACCTACTAAGTGTAATATAGCCATTGTGTAGCACAAAGTGCCTTATATCGATCGACGAATTTATGTTAGCTTATTTAATTCAATGAGACCTACATGGTTATGTTATGGCTGTGCACTACAAATCTACAGTGTCTACAAATCTATCTAAATTATCAAAGAAATTAAATAATATCCCAAAAATTTACGACTCCGGTGGAACTTGAACCCGCGACCCCCCGGAAGTCCCGCCGGAGTCGTAAATTTTTGAGATATTATTTAATTTCTTTGAGATTACCCTCAAGTGCGGGCTAAAGCACTATAATAACAAAAACCTATGTAAATTATGTATATATAAATGACATAATCAAATATATTTGAACTACCTACTCTCCAGAAATAACGTCGTCTACTTTCTGGTCTTGTTCATCCATAGGCACATCGTCCGTCATCTGTACTGAGAATGCGACAGCTACAACCTGGAACCAAGAACAAAGAAAAACTAATAATTTTAGTACACAATGACGTCAGTTTTAACAGCATGAGTTTCTGCACTATATTTTAATTGTTGTTTAGTCCAGTCGCCTCTGATAGTTTTCACAATAATTAACTAGATGTCGCTAGTAAAAGTGAACCAGCTCTAGATCGCGCTGATGAGCGCGCACAGTCTAGAGGTACATATAAAGCTTTGCATAGAAAGAATAAATTCAGTCTATTCCATGAGTTCAAGGTGTTTTATTCTACAAATACCTCATCAGTACACAGAAATTTGGGATAGGACTCAAGCAATTCTAGTGCAACAGACGAGGGAGGCTCTGGGGAGTTTTAAAAGTTTTGTGAGATGACTGGTAAAACTAGGAAATAAAGTGCCTTGGTAAATAATCCACCACATTTCACTGCATGGTTAGTCCATGTAGTGTCGTCACAATCACTTGTTTCAAGAGGCGTAAATATTAAGGATGGGAGTTATTGGATATTTTGGATACCGGTTATTAGTCGGGTATTTTGTTTCAATACCGCTGGTACCAACTGCTACCCAATAACGTTACAATACTCTATACCTGTCCTGATTTCTACCCAATATATTTCTAACCGATTTGGTTAGAAATACCAAATACTTGCTGCAGCTACATAACTTTACGGGTGAACGGTCCGCTAGTACCTATGCGTAGATGATAGGTTAGTATAGTACGGATGGGAGTTATTGAGTTTTTTGGCCATCGATGATTAGTTGGGTATTATTTTCCAATACCGCTAGCACCAAGTGGTACCCAATACCGTTATTCTACCTTCCCCCCCCCCCACAAGGAACGGAAACAAAAATGCTGAACCGCCGCCCCGAGGCACCCAGACCCCCCTTACGCCGCTAGTGCCTAAATAAGACGACACGAAGGCAACATCAAATCGAATCATCATCATCAGCACATATACGTCCACTGCTGTCATAGGCCTATATAGGCCTACATAGGCCTCCCCCGTACGACGCCACAAATATCGGTCCTGAGCCGCCTCCATCCATCGACTCCCTGCGACCGCTACGATGTCGTCGGTCCATCGAGTGGATGGTCTCCCATGTAAGGGGGGATTTGCCAAAATCACCACGCTTGGCAGGCGGATTGGTGATCGCAGTATTGGTGTTTAAAAATACTCAGAAGGAAGCTGCTGCCCCTCCTCTGGTAGGTTCCCTTAGTCGGCTCGACACCACGGGTTGAGTTGGAGGGGTCGATATTCGTACGCCGTGGCCCCATGGCCCAAATCGAATAATGCTGGACAATTCACACAGCAATATCTAGCTCCAAGCTAAGCAGAGTTTGTGTTATGGGTATATATGATAACTGATATACCTACTTAATATAATACACTACATAGATAGATATATTATACATAGAAAACATCCAGAACACCCTGAACAAATATCTGCAAATTGTACAAATATTTAACCCGAGACGGGAGTCGAACCCTCCTGCGTCGCAGGCGTACCTTCGGCCACCGCGCCACAGAGGTCGTCACGCTTTTGTCTGTATCTAAGACTACTGAATCCATACAGCATCATTTCGCCCCAGAGTAATAAGATCTTCTGTTAATAGGTAGACAACTGATGTATCTACGTATATAATAGATATATATTTTTTACTATCCTTATAAAACACAGATACTGAACAAAAGCCCTTTTAAAAATTTATAATATTTAAAGCGCTATCTATCGATATGCTCGTGAATTAAGTTGTATGTACATTATATAACGTGGTTCTTCACGGGTTGGCGCGATATTGATTTTTTTTTGTAGCTTTTAATTTATTCTGCTTTCTTCAAGGAATAAATCTAGCGGAAAAGTAAGTTGGCGCAAATTGTAAACCCATTTTCTATTTACTTACATACAACGAACTTCGGCTCATTGGTAGTGTTAGAGCATTTTAGAAAATAAGAGATTATGGGCTAAAAAATCTCTCATTATTTTCAAATTACTTTTCCGTTAATTTTGTTCTTCGTAAAACGCAGAATAAAATAAAAATCACAAAATAATTTGAATCTCGCGCCAACCCGTGACGATCACCCATAATATCAATAGACAGTGCTGAGAATCTAGGTCTGATTGCGCACTAGGTGGCGCTTGACATAAATAGATAACAATGTTATTTATAGGGCTAAAGATTAATTATTATATTTTATCGCGTAACTTTTGTTAAATTTTCCCCAATGATCGCATCGCGATAGTTCAAAAAAATTATCACGCTATATGTCTTAGTAGGTAGGTAGATATTTTAATTCCCTTTTTATTATTTTCTTGCTATATAATGTTGATTTGACCTAGATGGCAGCACCTGGTGCGCGAAAAAGAAATTCGAGAATTACAAGAGCAATTCAAATTGCAAGAGAATATTTGATAATATTGTATGACGTAATAAAAATAATAACAAAAATCAGAGGCAACGCTAGCTTCACCTGTACCTGGTATTCACTGCTAATTTAAATAAAAAGATGGTAGGAAACTATTTCCGCGCTACCAGTGAAAAAATCTCGTACTAATAAAATAGTTGAACGGTTGAACGCAGTGCCACAGATTAAGGTAATGTTACTACGCTCGATGGAAAATAGCCTAACTATCTCTTTTACTCGGATCAGAATCTTGGTGTTAGACAGGGATGGCCACAAGTATTGGATATTTAAATTAGCTACCTATCTCGTTTACTTGCAATAAAATTATAGTGTTAAACAGGGATGCCAACAAGTATTTGGTATTTCTAACCAATTTGGTTAGAAATACCAAATACTTGTTGCAGCTACATAACCTTACGGGTGAACGGTACGCAAGTATGCGTAGATGATAGTTAGATATTAAAGCGTTGGGTAATTATAGTATTGAAGCGTTAGGTTAGGTTAGGTTAGATATGGCGTTCACCCGTAAAGTTATGTAGCTGCAACAAGTATTTGGTATTTCTAACCAAATCGGTTAGAAATACCAAATATTTGTTGCAGCTACATAACTTTAAGGGTGAACGGTACGCTAGTATGCGTAGATGATATTTAGGTATTGAAGCTTTGGGTAATTATGGCTCATGGTCGATTACGCGCGATGCTCGCTTTGCACAGGTATTCCCTAGCGGTATGCAGACCTTACAATATCGTTAGATATTTTAAAACAATACTAACAGTTACTGAGTTAGTTATTTAATACCGGACTCATCTCTATAGTATAGGTATTGAAGCGTTGGGTAGTTATGGCTCACGGTCGGTTAGGCGCGATGCTCGCTTTGCACAGTTATTCCCTAGCGGTATGCGGATTTTACAATAGCGTTAGATATTTTAGGACCATGCTAACAGGTACTGAGTTAGTTATTGAATACCGGACTCCTCTCTAGTAAATATGCAGGTATCGACACAGAGCCATACGCATTTGCTCCCTTTGGAGTCGAAACCCTAGGTGCGTGGGGTAGCGAGGATCTCAGGATTAAAAAAAAATATCTGAGCGTCTAGTCGAAGCGATGCGCAACCCAGGAACTGCTGAGTAACTGGTGCAGCACATCAGCATTGCCATACAGCGGGGCATTGTAGTCAGCATCTTGAGGACGCTTCCGACTGGACTGTTTCAATTTTAAATACTATTTCTAATTTTTTTCTATTCCTTGATTGAGATTTTTCATCAAGATAGAGGTAAATTAATGATATCTAAAATCTTCCATAACAACCGTGTTCTTCTACACAATGCAACAAGTTTTCTTACCTTAGGAGCAGTCTGAGGATCCTTCCGAAGGTTAGTGATGAATTTATCATAGTAACCGCCTCCGTGGCCAAGCCTAGCTCCTGACTTCGAGAAGGCTACTCCCGGAGCTATGATCAGATCCAGACCACCTGAAATTTGAAATTGGAATAAGGTTTACTGCATTGTTTTTTGACGACCTCGATGGTAAACAAAAGAAAGACAAAAGAACAAAAAAGGTTGGTATGGGTGTCGATGTTTTTGAGACTTTCCTTTGTTTGCGTTTGTTTAATTTTATAATAATGAACAAACTCTGCAAAATAATACATGACAAACAATGTAAACGTATTTATTGAAAGCTTTTTGTGTCTTTTTACCAAATTAATAACACTTATACCTGACTCTAAAGCATTATCCAGCGTCATTTCTTTCGAATGATGCTGATGACAGCTATATTGACTTCGTCGCTAATTAAATAAAGATAGAGTTTTTTTAAGGTCTAGCGTTTTGGGAAGATATAGATAATGCCTACCTGATTCCAAGGCTTCTTCTCTTGCCGTTTCTTTCGCATGCTGTTGTATCCCATGCCTGGTCTTCGGCATGGTCTTCTCATCATCCGTCTCCAGTTTCAGCATCCTCATGATACCTCCAGCGTACTGTGGGACGAAGGCAGCCGCTCCTCGGGCCTTGATGTGGTCGATGATGGGTGCTGTGTTGACTTCGTCTTCCGTGCTCATGTAAAGGGACACGCGCTTTGAGGTCTTGTACCAGGGGTGGTTTATTATCTGAAATGAAGGATTTTTTTTAAATAAATTTCTAACTTTGGACTATGTCACAATCGCCAATATTTAGAGAACATCAAAATACCAACCACAAAGCCAGCACGTCTGAGAATAACGTATTTGATAAGAAAAAACATTTAAAGGCTAAAAAATCACCTATAAGCACTCATGCGTGCCTCCCGCAAACAAATTCAAAATATCCATCCTTTTTTACCCGACTACCGAAGGACAAGTGTAATGAGGTTGGCACCCTATCTAAGATGTATATATGTATGTATGTATTGTTACAATTATCACAGGCAGGCGGATAGGTGATCGCACTAGAGGTGTTAAAAATACGCAGAATTAAGCTGCTGCCCTTCCTCTGGTAGGTTTCTTCAGCGGGTCTTACGAAATCTACGGGCTGAGTTGGAGGGGTCGATTCTTACGCCACGCCGCTCGTTTGGCCTCCGCCGGAAATATGGACTCTCCGTTGGATCCATTCACGCATTTTCCTTTAATGCAGTGGCGATCGTGGCTTGACATCGACTAAGGGAACCTACCTAAGGAAGGGCCGGTTCCTGTGTGTTTGAACACCATTGAAATCATTTATTTTTTTGTGATTGTGTTAATATACAATTGATCTTAAATATAGTTTTAGGTGGCCGTGTGGCCGCGGCGTACGAATATCGACCCCTCCAACTCAACCCGTGGATGTCGTAAGAGCCGACTAAGGGAACCTACCAGAGAAAGGGCAGCAGCTTGCTTCTGAGTATTTTTCAACACCAACACTGCGATCACCAATCCGCCTGCCAAGCGTGGTGATTATGGCAAATCCCCAAATACTACATGGGACACCATCCACTCGATGGACCGACGACATCGCAGCGGTCGCAGGGAGTCGATGGATGGAGGCGGCTCAACACCGCTATTTGTGGTGTCGTATGGGGGAAGCCTATGTCCAGCAGTGGTCTTGTATGGGCTGATATGATGATGATGATAATTTTAGGTCAGCAATCTCTTTCGAGCGTACAAAAATATTACGTACATGTGTTTGGAGTTGACAGAGAACATATAGTAACGAAGTATTGTTTTATAATAAGTTTAATTTAAAAAAAAAAAATAACAATCAAATAATAGAAACAAATAATAGAAACAAATTAGAACTACATAGTATGTATTTGCAATTTAAACAATTGAGCTATTGTATAATTAAAATCATGACGTTTAAAATCACAAATTTAAAACAACATAATTAAAATTAATTCACCTTACAAAACTTCGTTGAGCTATCTGTAGATTGTTTGCAACAGTCTGCAGTTACCTCAATTGTAAATACTAGTTTAATTTGTTTATATTATTTGATTGCTATTTTCTTTGTCAGTAAGTTTACTACCTTAAAAATTACGATTAAATAATGAAGAATTCATCACAACAACATCACATCCGCACCACACGCATCATCACCACTGCGATCCTAAACCCCAACTTACTTACCGTAACTTACCCGACATGGTGGTTATGACAAAACCCCCTTGTTTCGGCACCTTCAGCGGAGAATGTAGGTACGTGTGGTAAAGAGGACTCACCTTTTCATAGACTACTTTGGATTGCCTCTGCTTCTCTTCCTTGCTCAGTGCTGCGATCCTGTTGGCTATTTCTGCCCTCAGCAGGGTTTTGGCAGGGTTAGGCGTGATCGGTGCCATTTTTGAACTAAAAAATACAATTCTCATTATATGAGTTTCATTTACATTAGAATCATTTCATTTACTAATTTGATTTAGTTGATTTTTTATCTCATGAACGCGCAAACGCACGTTTGCGATTTGATATAGAAAGAAGCAAAACTAAACAAATATTTTTTCGTTTAAATTTGAAAACATTGATTTCCAAACATTTGTTGGGTTCAAGAATAAAACTGTTTTCAAGATCAAAGACGTGGCCTGAGTTCTTTAATCGAAGTGAACTCGAAAGGAAGTAAACCATAATTATGTTGACATTTTTTGTCAACAACAATGATGTGGTTCGATTTGTAGTTGTTGAATTTCAGGGCTAATAATAGGTAATGGATTGTATTAATGATCTCTGATCCTTGCCGATGCCTAAATGATGTTTACTTATAAATCGTTCACGACTTTTTTCTAACTATTATACAATCCCATCTCAAAGATCCTCTCTGTATACCTAATTAGCAAATTAGCTAGTTTATACACTTAAGTACCTCCTAGAGTGATCGCAAAACTTAATGAGCTCTGTGAACTTAGGCACGGAAGCAAAACTGCGCAAGTACAATCAAATAAAAAAGTGACATTTATCAACTAGCGACCCGGGCTTCGGCTAGAAATCCTTTTGATGGCGTTAATAGACACACCTGTTACAGCTGCAGTCCGCTGAAGTACCATTTTGAGGTTGAATTAAGACCTTCATTGTCTTCTTTTCTCATATAACCTTTGACATCGAACACCATTTTCCATGTTTGACGACGCAGTACGGTAAACCGCACGCGAGGCAAATTTAACATTTAAGAGAAACAGCTAATATCAGGGAATAAAATACAAAATCGCAAGAACAAAGTATCAAATCAATGAAACAAACACCGAACAACCGTAAAAGACTTTGCTGCGTCATTGTACTCAAAAGCATTCATTCGATAGTATTGCCCACTAGATTATAAATAAATTTGCTACATAGTAATTATTTTATTTTCAAACTTTGGATAATTGCGTTCAATAAAAAGTTAAATTTATTCCAACATTTTAGGTTTAAAATAATCCGTCATTGAGTGTAAGATGTTTTCTATAAATATTGAATTGGAAAATAATTTTATGAACAAAATGTGCTAGACAAAAATAAAAATACGCCAGAATTCTTGCCGGCAACCCTGGTTTGACAGACAGATCCCCCTCTCACCCTGTTCTTTCCCCTCAACGCCTTATTTACGGTTCAGTGCGCAGCCGTTGAAGCCAACTTCATAGAGCTTATAAGGATTTGCGCGTACTCTACCTTATCCAATCAACATTTTTATAGCCATGCAGAAACAAAACAATACACAACCAATTCACCATACACCAACATACATTTATGTAAAAAGTCTTACGCAATCTAAGCAAATATTATACAAGGAATAGGAAATCTTACCAAAGGCAGCTGCAGCTGATATGAATGAGAAGCGACTGATACGAAATATGATAACAACACACGGGCACGTTGATCAGACGTTGAAGTAACCAAAACACTGAATGTAAACAAATGCGGCATAGTAGCGACATCTAGCTGATCTTGCGTGAACTAGGTTCCAACGTGTGAGGTTTAGGAAAAGTGGTGAACCTTTTAGAGGGTATGGAGGTGTCAGATGAGTGTTTTAGAAGAATTTCAATAGATGGTGCTTTGAAAACAGCTGCTCTACATTTTCGTCATATCTTTGATTTTCGTGTTTCCACATCGTGTGTCACCTTTAGCTTTAGTGCCTTTAGTTTAGGTATTTAGTGTGTAACCGATAAAAGTACGTATAAATATTTCATCAATCATCTATATTTCATTGTCATGGTCAATATTTCATCAAGACAATTTTACAAAAACTTAAAAATTTTTATTTATAAAAACCACGACGTTGTTTTTTAAAAACTAGCGACCCGCCTCGGCTTCGCACGTGTGCAATACTGATACTAAAGTATACATATAAAATTTCCTCATGAATCACTCTCTAAAAAAATACCCATCAAAACGGTTGCATAGTTTTAAAGATCTAAGCATACATACATAGGGAGCGACAGACAGACAGCGGGAAGCGACTTTGTTTTACACTATACGTAGTGATACATAGTACGTAGGTACTTGCTTACTATTATACTTACTTAACGGACTGGTACACTAATTTGCATAAATATAGTATGTGTTCCTTTTGAACAAAAAAAAAAACTAAAATAGAATAGATTTATCCGCCTGGGAGCTATCTATCAATGGGGGGTTAAATGATTTGAAGGATGATTCCAAACACATTATGTATATATTTATGTACCTACTAGTAAAAGTAAAATCAAAGTACCTTAAAGGTCAGAAGGAAAGGATGGAAGGAGGGACTAAAATTGGCATAAATACAAAATTATATACAGTACTAGTTGACCCGTGCCCACTTCGTTGGGCGGTAAAAATTGAACAGTTTATATGGGAAAATTAAATTGTTGTTTTTACTATCTTCCTCGCAATTTTTCCATATTTTCCCACCGTTTAAACCTTCCGTGGACTACGACAAACATTTCAAAACCAAAATCAGCTAAATCGGCCCAGCCGTTCTCGAGTTTTAGCGAGACTAACGAACAGCAATTGATTTTTATATATATAGATTAAGTATTAGTTTAGTCTCCCTATATTTAAACATATATGTATTATGGTCTATGAACACTTTCTTACTTCGATTTCAAATACTTAATATTTTATATAAGTATATGTATACTGTATATACTTAGTAGGTATTTATTTACATATTTGAATATCATCAGTATTTGTTTATGTATTTTCTGTATAGTATATTAGTCTTTAGGTAATACGCCACCGTCTATACCTATACAATAATTAAGTGTCCATCCAAAGGTTGCCTGGAAGAAATCGCCATTAGCGATACAGCCGCCCATAGTGCAACTATTTCTGTGTTTGTGTTTTCCTCTATCTTCGTGTGCAAAAAAGACTATTTCCATTCTATTCTATTTTATAAAAATGAAACTTTCACAAGTTTGCCGCTTACGGCGCCCACTGCTATAGGTAGGTACAGATAAACAGCAATAATTAATTAGTAGTACAATGAGCAAGGAATGCAGCTAAATACAATTAGTTTTATGAAAATATACTTAGTGTTCGGTATAAGAAAATTTATATAAATTTTGAACATAAATGTTCGGTATTAAAACACAGAAATACCGTTCAGGCAATATAATATAGATTAGTGTTCATCGACTTTCGTTGCTCTGCACCTACCTACATTGTATTTTGTGCGTTACGTGTGTGACCTACTTCTCAGTAAGTAGGTACAAAGGTAATTACCGCCAATATTGACGCATCAGCAACGAGTTAATTGTCTGTAGTTCACTGAAACGAGAGTATAACCTGCATACATATAGAATGGGATTGATAATGACATCATCTCTCATGATGTCCTACTCAGTTCGAAAAGGATCTCGGAAAATCAAAAACGAAGTTTCTCTTATTCGTATTCCCGCAAAACCAACTCTTAGGCCACATTCATATTGATAGCGTTTGCACGAAAACGAATCAGAATCATCGGTCGTGATGTAATTCTCAATCCCGTTCTTTGAGTACGCAGATTATACTTTCGAATTTGTTATATCTGAATTTGAAAAACTCTTTATAAATAAAACAAGACTTGTGCTTTGCTCTACTAATGCTCTACATAATACACATTGCCATATAAAATCACGGAATAGTGGATCCACAATAGAACGGCCGCGCGCCAAGCCGCGCCGTGGCGATTACGATTGCGAAATCGACCCGTCCAACTCACCCCATGGATGTCGTAAAGATAAGGCTTGCACAGGAGGTTGCGGTTTCGATTCCCGCCTTCGGATACATTTTTGTAAGATCTGCAGGTATTTGACCCCATTGAATCATATCATTGATTGTGATTTTATGCATAAAAGTGGGTCTTAGGTGTAGGTAATAGGTACTTAGAGGGCACACAGTGCCTAAAAACCCTTTCAGGGTGCATATATTTTGTTGATTTTAAGCGAATTTATGACCCTTGATACGATATCTATACTAATATTTTAAAGAGGAAAGAGTTGTATGTAAGTATGTATGTTTGTAAAGAATTGGCTCCGAAGCTACTAAACCAATTTGAAAAATTCTTTGACTGTTCGGAAGCTACACTATCCCCGGGTGGCATAGCATATTATATTTAAAAAAAAGAAATAGGGATCGTGAAATTTTTCTTAAATACCACTATATATATTTTTCATTAGACATAGAAAATACCCAGAAAACCCTAAACAAATATTTGCAGATCGTACAAACTGGTACAAACATTTGTCCCAAGGCAGTAATTTCAGATTTCAATCACTTTATTTCCTTAACTTACAAGATAAGCACTTAGATAAGTCAAATTTTATACTACATAATTACCTGCTATAAATACATATAGTAATTATTATCAAATAAGAAATGAGGTCTTATTGATTTTCTCTTCACTTCAATTTTGACCACTAGTGGAATAATATGGCGTGTTTTAAAAAACGATAAACCGACTTCAAATTCCCTTACTTTTTTACATTTTTTTTAAGTTTTGCGGGATAAATACTAATCCCCTGGGTATAATTTTTTACTGGGCCCTTTCGGGATCATTTTCTATACAATAGTGAAAGAATTTTCAAAATCGTTACATAACTGGCGGAGATATCGCGTAACATACATACAAAATAACATACAGACGAATTGATAACCTCCTTCTTTTGAGGTCGGTTATAAAGTGAAAAGAATCGAACCCGCAACATTCTTTGCGTCGCAGGCGGACCTTCACCCGCCACATCATCGGTCGTCAAATAAACACGACGAATAGTTTAATTATCCACCTAAAACTTTTCGGATATATCCATAGAGATAGCAGATTACCTAGTGTCGAGTTCATAGATAAACGTTGCTGAGCCAAATGTGATGAAACCAACGAAATGCGACACGATTTAGCGGTTGTAAGGGAAATACTAATCCTGTGAGAAAGATAACGCAATTTGTGTGTGAAGGTCAGCCTGAGACGCGGAAGGTTGCTGGTTTGATTCCCATCGCTAGTAATTTTTCCCGCGGCTTGTCCTTTTCCTCTACAACCACCTATGTACATACATATGTATACACTTAATTACAAAAAATAAATAAGAGGCTTGATCTGAACATGCCTATACCTTTTTCTGTTTCATTCATTTCAGTGTTTACCATTCCTTACACTTTTTTGTAAAAACGAATATATCCATCCGTACCATTCATTCATACTACTATTATAAAGAGAAA
Organism: Eupithecia insigniata; assembly: GCA_947859395.1. Taxonomy (NCBI): domain Eukaryota; kingdom Metazoa; phylum Arthropoda; class Insecta; order Lepidoptera; family Geometridae; genus Eupithecia; species Eupithecia insigniata. The sequence goes on along the minus strand of OX402009.1, from coordinate 3,080,139 downwards.
GGAATGTTCTGTTTGTCTGTTACTTTATCACGCCTAAACGGCTGAATTGATCGTAATGAAAATTGGCAAAGAAAAAAATTTGGTTTGTCTGTAAGCCTGTCTCTATGATAGGTAAAATATACAAAACTATTATGTACCTACCTAGATAAGGAGTTACATTCAAGTCATACTTACTATACTAATATTATAAGGGAAGTAACTCTGTCTATCTGTCTGTCTGTTACCTTTTCACGCCTAAACGGCTGAACGGAATCTTAATGAACTTTCGCAGGGAGGTAGATGGTATCCCGGGGACGGTCATTGGGTATCTAAATGAAAAGCGCGTGCGTAGCTGCGAGCAGCAGCTAGTATAAAATAAGGTAAAATCCTTCTGAAGTCGGCATTAAGCCGAAGAATCAAGGTAGAAGGAGAACCTTACCCTCTACCTTGATTCTTCGGCTTAATGACAGGTCAATAATATAAACAGGCTAATGGACGATTATTTGACATCATTGTCAGATCCTCAATATCTGATAACAATGTCGTCCACGGTGGAAAATTTGTGAACATTTAGGAATGCCATGGAATTTAACGGTGTGCCTACAATTTTAATTTTTACAAGCGACTGTTTGTTTTATTCGAGGACAAATAAGTCCTATATAAATATATAGATAGTTCATTTGGTAATAAATAATATAGCAATAACACTGCGATCACCAATCCGCCTGCCAAGCGTGGTGATTATGGCAAAACCCCCCTACATGGGAGACCATCCACTCGGATGTGCCGACGACATCGTAGCGGTCGCAGGGAGTCGATGGATGGAGGCGGCTCAGGACAGCTATTTGTGGCGTCGTACGGGGGAGGCCTATGTCCAGCAGTGGACGTGTATAGGCTGATGATGATGATGATGATGAACTACTCGGACTAACATAGTTTATAGGTAGGTGTACTAACTTTATGGTGAACAACCGAAAGAAAATTCCTAATTATTAATATTGATTGATTACACGGCGCTTTCCCACCACATCCAAAAAATATTCCCAATCAAATCCAGCACCAATTGTTAAATTTAAAAAAAAATCCGCTTCATATTTTAAAGTCGCTTTATATTTTATAAGAAAATAAAAAAAAGTGCGCATTTTTATAAAAAAAAAATCTCACGACAAAATCACGAAACATCACAAGCCCTTGTGATGTTTCGTGACTTTTTCCGAAGACGCGCCCACTTTTGAGCGCCGCGTGATAAATGAACGACCCGTTTGTGAACCAAATAAATCATCTATCTTTGTAGATACCAGAAGAAACCATTTTGCGTAATAAAAGTAATGTTAAAAGAATACCTACAACACCGATATACTCTACCTATGTACATATGTATCTACGTATGTATATACCTAAAATACAAGGTAGAGTTTAGCGTTCCTTTATTTGTGCTGTGCTTTATATATCTTTGTGTAAATTCTTTTTGTCGTACGGGGGAGGCCTATGTCCAGCAGTGGACGTGTATGGGCTGATGATGATGATGATGATGATATCTGTTTGTACCTATATCCATTGGGAGGTCATATATTCATTAAAAAGTTTTGCTTCTTTTCCTTTATGTGTGCTCCCTAACAATGAAACCCATGCTTCCGGAATAGATTCCTTTGGTAGATGTGCTATAGCTGCAGACATTGCGACTTTATTACAGTCGTGCATTCCTAAATCTACTACTATGCCTCCTACCGAGACGTACCAATCACCCGAGTCGAGTATCGACGCAGAGCAATGGAAACCATTCTTCTTCTTCTTTTAGCTTTGGCTCTGCATCTAAATTGATGCAATTCTGCCAGTATCAGTTAGGTATGAATTGCGCATTTTTTTTAGGAGTTTTATCGCAGTGTCATGTCAGAGTGACATGTAAGTAAGCTTAAGAGATCAAATAGATATGAAGATAGATAAACTCAACGTAACAGAATTAGCAATGACGTTTTCCACCTGACAATGCACTATATATTTTTTAACGACTTCAAAAAAGGAGGAGGTTCTCAATTCGTCTGTATGTTTTTTTTGTATGTATGTTACTCGATATCTCCACCAATTATTCACTATTGCATAGAATATTATCCCGAGGTGGTCCCATAAAAAATTATCCCCAGGGGATTAATTCCGCAAAACTTAAAAATATTGGAAAAGTATGGGAATTTGAATAACAAAGATAATAACTCCCATAATTTGGACAGAAAGCCAACCATTGATATTTGGAAATCTTTGAGAAATCGTTGGAGTTCCTTAAAATTAAGTACAGGCACACGTATAGTTTAATACTTTCATCACCATCGCAAAGGATAGGCAGTGAAATCGTTAAATGAACTTTCCATGGTACCTACCTAGTGTACCTACATATACTCCAATTCAAAAACCTGGATATTTTTTGTATACAAAGTGGTTACAAAACCCAAGGAATATTTGTGGGAAATATACGACATTGGTATCATCGAAGCAAAGCACAGGAGCTCGAAACAATTCTTGGTTTTGAAAGCTTTAATTCACCATTTATTTGATCGCTCGTTCGTTTTAGAATCCAATATAAAAAAAATTTTGCTGCACCTGTCAGATTATGCATTGTTGAAGTTTGTGTACCTTGTTATTTTCTGTTATTGTTATCAGTTTTTGTTAAGTTTTCATTCATTAATGTCTTTGTTAACATAAAATATATTGGATTCTAAATCGGAGTATAACTTATATTGTGTTCAAGTAAGTATTTTGTTAAAATTCAAATTTTAACATCATCTTGGAATATAATATATGAATAGATATAAATAGATGGATATTCTAATAGAAATTGACATAGAAAAGAAACTGCTAGTTGAATTTCCTCTCTCGTTTCTGATCCACATAACTTCCTTTTTAAATCAATTCAATAAACGTATTGACGTTTATTTCAGCTTAAAATACAATGCGTATTTCAGCCATAGCTTAATTAATTAGAAAAAAAAATAAGGGTACACAATCTGAACTTGTTTACAAACTCATGACATTATGTGTGCGCGTCCAGTGCTTCATGAAAGCGCAGTCTGTGTCCAACCTTCCAGCTATAATACAGTTTCAGATAGCTACTGGTACCGCCCCTCACCCGGCGCATCAGGGATTCTGTTCTGTGGCGGATGATTGCGTAAAAGTCATCAACGCGAGACACTGCAAACATTCCGGACGCGCTACAGAAGCGGGGCAGCTCCAGCAGCACTCTGAATCCTTTACTTCCATCTTGTTTGCCATCTATTAATTTATTCATCAGTGATATGACAACACTCTAGATAACGTAATGGGAACTTTGTAGAGATTAGCACGAGAGAGATAAACCGCGGGTAATTAGTTTGCGACGTGTTATCTATGGCTAGGTAATTAGCAAACCTAAAGTACCTAGAGTACATATCTCAAGGTAACTGGTACAGAATAGAGAAATATTTATTACAAGAAACCCGCCCCGGCTTCGCACTGGTAGTCGAGTATATTAGAAGACATGAGTTGATAAAGGTGTTATTCCGCATTTTTAGAATTTTCGGTTTTTACACGAGTAACATTTCATTTATCATCTCTTCTAGAAGAGAATAATAGATAGCTGAGAAAAAAATTATAAACTATCTTATATATAAAATTTCCATGTCACAATGTCCTCCTTCGCTGTCTGTCTGTCCGCCTTTCAGAGGGCTGTATCTCATGAACCGTCAAAGATAAAAATTGACATTTCCACAGAATATGTATTTCTCTTGCAGATATAATAACAAATAATAAAAATAAAGTAAATATTAAATGAAAGGGGGCACTTATACGAAATTCGGATATTTTTGCTCTACTTTTGTCAAGGATGTATTACTTGAACTTCTTCTGAGTTGTTCCAAACAACTTGAGGTAGACAGTTGAAGTTTTGACAGAATGTGTATAACAATTATTGTCACTATAACAACAAAGATTTAATTGAACAAAAAATGGTTCTAACGTCCTTAATATACCAGGTGGTATACGAATCACCGAGGTTTAGCAAAGTCGGGAGCAGTCAGTACTTGGATCATGACGGCCTTTTGCTTTTTTCAATAACGAAGTTTTTGAAATTCCTTCTGCTAAGAAGATAATGTACGATGGTACAGAACCCTCCGTATGAGAGTCGACTCGCTCTTGGCCGGTTTTATTTATTATAAAGTGTGGCCCCCCGATTTGCCACTGATTTATGAAATGTATAGCTTGCTCTACATTATACTGTTTGTTGTTTATCAGCCGGTTGTGACTTAACATCTTTGCTGTTGGCAACATGTGTCTGGTTTGCCACTTTTCTGCCCGTGTCCGGTTCATGGAAATTTCATAGTTATAGAATAGAGCCTCCATTCTAGAGATCCCTTGTGTCTAAATTACAAGTCTCGAATTTAGCTAGAGCGAGGTATTAAAACTAAGACAAGTTAACTAGGTCTAACTTTACTACCAGTTACTGTTAAGACGGTCTTGAATATCATCATCATCATCAGCCCATACACGTCCACTGCTCGACATAGGCCTCCCCCGTACGACGCCACAAATAGCGGTCCTGAGCCGTGCGACCGCTACGATGTCTGTAGCTTTTTTTCTTTAAAGATTTTTTTCGCTTGTATATTCGCGTGTATATTTCATCAATAGTACATTACTTTTTATCTTTTTTTTTAAAGCGGGATGTGTTGACAAAGCAAAATTAAAAAAAAATATTATTTAGTCAACTCATCCCGTGGGATTAGCTTAGAGCGGGATCAGTTAACTAAAGAGCCAGTAATTTAACAGAAAATATTTAAAGAACCTTTCTTCTCAATTTGCTAGATCTTTATTGGGTACATATAGCTATATCTAAGAGGTTTAGAACAGTGAAATATTCATGTACCTACAACAATGGATGCAATAAACTAAATCTGTACTAGTATTATAAATGAGAAAGTTTGTGACAATGGATGTATGGATATTTGTTCCTCTTTCACGCAAAAATTACTGAACTGATTGGGCTAAAATTTGGTATGGGTTTAGTTTGGGACCTGAAATAATATATAGGTTACTTTTTATCAGGATAAAATGCAGGTGAAGGCGCAGGCCGTAGCTAGTATTAAATATAGAGATGAACAGCGGACGAACGATTGGCTGTACAAAATAAAAAGAGCTTTATTTTCCAATACACTACGGTCACAAATAATACAAGGAATTTAATCTAAAAAGGTTATATAGAGTTATAAATATCGTAAATAGTTATCTTATTTTGTAGTTGTTAGTTTAAGGACCGCCATAAACTAATAACTGTCGACTGTAAGTTTCAGAAAAACTACGTAGGTAACTTGATATACGTAGTTCAGAATAAGAATACGAAACGAATAAGAAACGACCGTAACTGAATAAAGAGCCTTCATTTTCTATGTGGATGTTTGTAGGTATGTCCACGCTTGCCAGTCTTAATTGCTCGTCGTAAGAATGATCTTCGGATTTGCCTCTACTTACTTATACTTGATAGTCCCCACAATGAAAAGGCGTCTTGGTTATTCGTCGAACATGAAACTAAACTAATTTATCGCTGCAAAGAATTTAAGTAAAGCCAAGCCATACAACCTTTGGAATTCTAATTCTTTCTCTTTCTTCTATTAAAACTATAGAATGTTTTGCGATAATGGTGTGCCGTTTTAACGTTAAATAATTGTATTTGTGGTATTTTCCAGAACGATAAGAAGGTATAAACAAAGCGGCAGCAAAACACAAAATTAACACGAAACGGCAATTTACTGTTCCAGCAGAACATTAGCAACCTTTGCAGCCTTAGTTCTGTATTTATAGATGCTCTATCTTCTTCTATTAACATAAGCCAGAGTGAGAAATAACACTGCTTAGCAGCTGTTTTAAGTTAGCAGACCATTATGAATAAGGAGGCTCGAGTTTAGGCCGTTGCCGTTCTGTTATTGGTTTTACAAAGTTATCAGACTCTCAGAATGCCATTGTTCTCGTCAACGGAACGCAATAATTCCTAAGTCCTACAAACGTGCATCTGTCGCAGCCATTTGCACGCGGGCCGAACACAGGAAATTAGAGATCTGTTCGACAGATTGCATGCTGATCGAGAGTGTAGAGCTGGTAGAGCAAAGTTATATGATTTGTGATCTTTTTGACGTTTTTGCGGAGAGGTGTGGCTGGTTCCGCCGGCTCTTTGTTCGACTACGAGGGCGCCACCAGCTGCGCGATGCCCGGTCACCCACCGGGCCACGGGCACCGCAGTCTAGGTCCGCACAAGGCCGACGACACACGTGTACGCGTCTCCCTCACCCAAAACTTTCTTACGTCAAATCAATGGATATAACCTAACACGACGATATCCGTCAACAAGTTAAAATGTAGTGTTGTGTTTGAGAGATAATGTGTCCATAGTGTGTGACGTGCCAATGTGAATTTAGTGCATTGTGATCATAAAAAAAGGAGCCATGAGTATCCAAAAGTGCCTTCTGGATAACTCCAGTAGGATTGTGAAGGCGATGTCGAACGCGAAATCAGGGAACAGCGAAGTAAAAACGGTATGTTGCTTAACTGTTGCTTATTGTTTATCTTTGTGAATACGCGGGGCAGATTGCCGACCTTGTGTTACAAAACGAACTTACTCGTTTTAGGTTATTCTTGATACAAAAGGAGAGAAATAGTTTTATCTGTGGACCTGTGAATGTATTAATACAATACGACAAATGGCAAAATGTGTGACGTTACTAGAATAATTTGTCAGGAACCTATAATACAACCATATAGTAGAGAAACATTCAATTTTTATTGTACTCAGGCCATGTACTACCTACTTATTATAATTACTTACTAACATTGATAATAATCGTAGAAGCGATCAATTGAAAGCAATTGCAATTTATGGAATCCACTTTTCTATGACTGGTTGATTTCTAAAAATAACGTCATTATGGCGATAGAGTACGTTTGACAAGAATATAATAATAAGCCGCTCTTAGCAAGGATAGTTATTATATTCATGTCAACGCGCTAGTTTTGTATTGATTGGTAGGAATAGGAAGTTGTGTAGGTACATACCTAACAACCTTATTGATCTTGAAAGTGATAATTGAAAATTTAGTTTTTTTCCATTAGGATCCACGCATGCATGTATTATGGATGATTCAGTAGAGCGCTTACGTTCAAAAGGTACTTTATTTACATAAGTAGGTACCGTAAGTATAACATAAACTCGATATTATTTTAGGTACTCCATACCTACTGGTAATTGAGGGGTATTAAGTACCTAGGTAGGTACTTCGGTTACTATCATAAGTATGTTTATTTTATGTATGTAATGAAAAATGTATGGATAATTTGATATCTTAGAAAAAGCTATAAACTGACTTCAAATCCCTTAATTTTACTTTTATAAAATTTTGCGGGACCAATGTTAATCCCTCGGGGGAAAAAAATGGTGCTACCTCGGAACCATTCTCTATACCTAGATACAATAGCGAAATAATTGTCAAAATCTGCCTTTCATCAAAACCGATGTTAATTCCATTTGTGTAGAATAAGTTCTTAATTCATAAATAATGCGATAGCCGAATTCATCAATGAAAAGAGACAAAATTAACTTATCAATGTATTTCATTAAACACGTTTTCGGCTATCAAACAAATGTGCTTTTGTGTTTTGTTAGATGACGTCATGACATGACACCAATGGGGTTAATTGACCTTTTGTGTTTTTTATAAAATAGAATGTGAGTTTATAAAATACAATGCTATAATTCATTAATTATAGAGAACCTTTCAAAGTGTATTGGATCGAAGTGTCTTTTAAACTAGAATCTATTGCAATTGCAATTTTTAATAGATCAAGGAAGGCACTTATTTTTGACTCTACATATTTTTAAGGGAACAAATGCCTTTAATAACACAGAAAATTACAACTCATAAATACAAATAGGTTAATAATTTATTAATAATTAAATAGATAAGCTAATTGCAGACTAATGTAAACAATCTAGAGAGTACACCTCAACTGATTCAAATTAATACATCTATGTTAATACCAAACGGAAGCGTCCCCAAGACGCTGGCTGCATTGCCCCGCTGTATATGGCAATGCTCATTCACTGTGCCAGATACTAACTAGCTCTCGGGTCATACGAAGCTTTGACCAGACACGCACTGATAACATTTTGAAAACCCGGAGGGCATAGATAACTCACAATAATACGGTAGGATAAACTTGGGTCTCTTCAAGACGAGAGTGAATGGGTGTCGTCTAGACTTTCGTGATACATTACCGGCCACATCGTCAATTACCTTTAGGTTAGACTGTGGTCAAACGAAGGTCTGTATATATTATATAAAAATTAAACCGTATTTCTTCTGGTCCGGCTATAACTTGAGAACGGCTTTACCGATTTCATTCATCTTTTTTAAAATATTTACTAATACTTCGTAGAAGGTTCTTACATAAAAAAATTAAGTGAATTGCGTAGAGACTTAGAAAATTTTAGAAAACTTAATGACTACCTTTATTATAAACTTTTTTAATGTAACCTTAGCCCCAGCGTTATGTACTCTTTGTAAAGAACGTTTAAATAAATTTAAAGTTTGAATTGAATGACAGGACACCGTGTGTCGGATCAGCTAGTTAACGTTAAAACAATATAACACTTTGTTCAAGAGTAAAAGTGGCAGGCCATATGACTGAAGAATCCAGGTCGACGTCAATGTCCTGAATAAAGTTTATTATTTCTGGGAGTGGCAGCTAGTTTATGCTAGGTTCAGCCATAACCCTTACGATGCTCACCCAGCCTTGCTTATGAAAGTAAATTGACAACCAATAAAATATGAAAGACGTTGTAATTGACCCGAATTGGTCAATGATATTCTGTACTCGATTTGACGACCGTTTTCTCCTGTTTGTCGTAAAAATACATATGTAGTTAAAAATAATAATGAAAACTAAAATTAGAGGCTAAAGAGTACTTCGACATTTTCTTTACTTTTATGTAGGTACATATCGAAGCGACCGACATAAATTTAATTTATTTTGCTCACATGTATATTTATACAGTTTAGATCTAGGTAATATAGCTTAAGTCAATAAATCTATTGACATGCACCCGGTAAGGGCACTGCAAAAGAGTTCTTGTCTAAGTAAATGATAAAAATACTCAAATTATCACTACTATTTAAATTTTACGAATTGACCTTTTTTGTTGTATACCTTCTTAGGAAATAAATAATTCGTTTTTTTTTAAATGACTTTATAGACAAAGAAAATAACAATCAAATAATATAACCAAACTGGTATTTACAATTGAAACAATTGAGCTAACTGCAGACTGTTGCCAATAATCTACAGATAGCTCAACTGGTCCATATCAATACCAGTCGGAAGCGTCCCCAAGACGCTGGGGCGCTGGCTGCATTGCCCCGCTGTATGACAATGCTAATGCGCGAATAATAATTTGTTGACTTTTGAATAATGCAAGGTGATACAATTTTTTTTTTAATTAGTACCTACTTAGGTTAAAAAATAATAATTTTGAGGATAATGATATAATAATACACCAGATAAATAGTAATAATAAGTTTAGGTTATTATAATTTGCGTTATATTTTGTTGTATATTATAACCGTTTGTATATTTTAACCAATTGTGATGTTTAATCACAATTTAGGACAAGCGCCTTCAGAACAACAATAGCTTGAATCTGTACAAATTGCTCGAAAGAAAATGTTCGGCTTGTGTTAAAAGATAAGAACTATCATCTCTTTTCTTTGTAATAATTTTTCACTTCTCTTGCTCAAAAAGTGTATCATATTCATAATAGTGTAGCTTAGCTGGCCTAAAACTCGAGTTTAATACCTCGGGCTAAAAAGTATTTTTTCTTTTTGTCTAAAATCATCAGCCCGTACAAAGCATTCGTTCTCTTACATAAAAACTCGACTTCTTGGTGCTCCGTCAATCTTTTTTTTTTGAAAATAGAACCGTCTTGGTGATGTTTTATGAAGGTTGATTTTCCCTTTACGGTAGAATGCGAACTGTTTCGTTGCGCGATAAATAGAGATTTAAAAAAAAAGATGGTCATCATTATCAGCCCATACACGTTCACTGCTGGACATAGGTCTCCCCCGTACGGCGCCACAAATAGCGGTCCTGAGCCGCCTTTATCCATCGACTCCCTGCAACCACTACGATGTCGTCGGTCCATCGAGTGGATGGTCTCCCATGTAGGGGGGGATTTGCCATAATCACCACGCTTGGCATGCGGATTGGTAATCGCAGTGTTGGTGTTTAAAAACACTCAGAAGGAAGCTGCTGCCCTTCCTCTGGTAGGTTCCCTTAGTCGGCTTTTACGACATCCACGGGTTGAGTTGGAGGGGTCGATATTCGTACGCTGCGGCCCAACGGTCCTAACAGGGCGGCCACGCATCTAAATTTTCGACATTTTCAAACCGTCGTCACCAGTGAGTTAGCTGTAATGTAGCTTATAACGAAACGCAACATGTGGCTAGGGAGGAATGGAACGTAGCCAGGCATTGACACAAGATGGCGGGCCAGATACAGAAAAGGCTAACAAATTGTAAAACTAAACCAAAAGAATAATAAAAGTGTTCCCGCCCAAATCGGCGTATTATTTACTAAATAGTTTAGATACGTAGCCAGCGACGCCGCGTCACGTCGGCATTGCCCCGCTGTATGACAATGCTAATGCGCGAATAATAATTTGTTGACTTTTGAATAATGCAAGGTGATACAATTTTTTTTTTAATTAGTACCTACTTAGGTTAAAAAATAATAATTTTGAGGATAATGATATAATAATACACCAGATAAATAGTAATAATAAGTTTAGGTTATTATAATTTGCGTTATATTTTGTTGTATATTATAACCGTTTGTATATTTTAACCAATTGTGATGTTTAATCACAATTTAGGACAAGCGCCTTCAGAACAACAATAGCTTGAATCTGTACAAATTGCTCGAAAGAAAATGTTCGGCTTGTGTTAAAAGATAAGAACTATCATCTCTTTTCTTTGTAATAATTTTTCACTTCTCTTGCTCAAAAAGTGTATCATATTCATAATAGTGTAGCTTAGCTGGCCTAAAACTCGAGTTTAATACCTCGGGCTAAAAAGTATTTTTTCTTTTTGTCTAAAATCATCAGCCCGTACAAAGCATTCGTTCTCTTACATAAAAACTCGACTTCTTGGTGCTCCGTCAATCTTTTTTTTTTGAAAATAGAACCGTCTTGGTGATGTTTTATGAAGGTTGATTTTCCCTTTACGGTAGAATGCGAACTGTTTCGTTGCGCGATAAATAGAGATTTAAAAAAAAAGATGGTCATCATTATCAGCCCATACACGTTCACTGCTGGACATAGGTCTCCCCCGTACGGCGCCACAAATAGCGGTCCTGAGCCGCCTTTATCCATCGACTCCCTGCAACCACTACGATGTCGTCGGTCCATCGAGTGGATGGTCTCCCATGTAGGGGGGGATTTGCCATAATCACCACGCTTGGCATGCGGATTGGTAATCGCAGTGTTGGTGTTTAAAAACACTCAGAAGGAAGCTGCTGCCCTTCCTCTGGTAGGTTCCCTTAGTCGGCTTTTACGACATCCACGGGTTGAGTTGGAGGGGTCGATATTCGTACGCTGCGGCCCAACGGTCCTAACAGGGCGGCCACGCATCTAAATTTTCGACATTTTCAAACCGTCGTCACCAGTGAGTTAGCTGTAATGTAGCTTATAACGAAACGCAACATGTGGCTAGGGAGGAATGGAACGTAGCCAGGCATTGACACAAGATGGCGGGCCAGATACAGAAAAGGCTAACAAATTGTAAAACTAAACCAAAAGAATAATAAAAGTGTTCCCGCCCAAATCGGCGTATTATTTACTAAATAGTTTAGATACGTAGCCAGCGACGCCGCGTCACGTCGTCGTCGCCTTGGCGTCCCGGTAAGGTAGGGCCTTAAGTAATATACTTAACGCTTTCGTTAATTTTGATTAATCAACCCCTAGGCTCTCTAGTTGCCCAGTTCACAGCCCATTTACTGTGATATACGGGCCTGCTCGAGAGACAAGGATTTACTAGCGTTGGATTAAATTATCTTGTCGTCTAGTATTAACCGACTTCGAAAAAAGGAGGAGGTTCTATGTTCGGCTGTATATTATGTATATTCTTAACCGACTCCGAAAAAAGGGAGGAGTCTCGATGTTCTCCTGTATTTATGTTTTTTTATGTACATACATATTATCGTCAATTTCTCCGTCAATTATGGACCAGTTTTGAAAATTCTTTCGCTTTTATATAGCGAATGATTTCGTGGTGGTCTTATGAACAGTTTATTCCTAATACTCTGTATGTAAAAAGGCTTCAAAGTTTCATTCAAAGTAACCAACAAAACAAAAAGTTTGGAAAGTTTACGCTTGCGAAATAAAATGCAAAAAGTCGTAGAAAAGACAAAACTCGAACGCCACGCATTATTTTATCAACAGATTTCCCCAAGGAATTAGCCGCAACGATATATTTGTGTTTTGCAGTTTCTTGGGGACAACATAAGAGATAACTGTTGTTTCTTTATGTTTCTGCCTATAGCTTGTAACGAAGAGTTACTTGTTTTCCATTTTAGCTTTCTAAATTCAAAACAAATCTTTGTTAAATTTATAATCGAGATATAATTCGATCTTTTTAGTAGTTCGTAGTTGGAACCCCCAAAGCGACTGTGGCAACATTGGTAGTTTTGGGAGTAATTTGGTCAAGATTATTCCAAGGAGATGATATACATTTTATTTTGAGGCTAGATTGTAGTGTACGTCTGTAGGAATTTACTTCAGTTTCGTTAATTCTAGACCAAAGGCCTAGCGCACTAGCTAAAGCCCTAAATCTACGTTGTTTCGCGCTCCTAGGGAACACCGTTTGTATAAGACATCCTTTACAACATTGGGACTGAAAGCTATAGCATAGTCCACATTCATCCCTTGGTCCATTGAGAGGTCACTACTGCTCTGGGTATCTCCGTCATCTGGGCACTACCAGATTGACGTATCGGAGCCTGCACCTCGGAACAAGGGCTACACTGGCAGCGCTCTAGCTCCGTGTAGAGCATCCTCTGCGGCTTCCCTCCTCTCCGGTGATCCTGCACCACAGGGGAGTGCACCGACCAACGTCTGCGCAAATGGAACTTTAGCACGAATCAACCACAACCCCATAAATTTATGTGCCTACCTCGAGCTAGTTTTCTTTTTCTATTTTAATTTGTAACTTAACTTCTTTTCGAATAAAACGACATTTTCGAAAAAATAGCTAGATCGATTTATCACCCCCGAAAACCCCTGTATAATAAATTTCATGAAAATCGTTGGAGCCGTTTTCGAGATTCAGATTATATATATACAAGAATTGCTCGTTTAAAGGTATAAGATATTGTTCATTATCTTTTAGTACTAGCTTAAGCTAAGCAGGTATATTCTTCCAACAGTGGGCAAACTATCGTAGTGAAGAGAAAATCAATAACAGTCTTATTTGAGAATAATTTACTTATAGTATAAAATTTGACTTGTCTAATTATAAGTGATTATTCTGTAAGCTTTTAGAAAAAGTTATTAAAATCTATATTTTAGAGTTTTGATTCTATACCTACTCCAACTTATTATATATATTCAAATAGATCCAATCTTTAAGTTCAATTAGAAATATCGACACGATGAAAACTGGACGGTGAAAAGGGTTTTTTCATATATAAAGTTCGGAATTAAATCGGTACTCTAACTTGGCTTTACTTTTTCCAGCCAGGGGTGCAAACGGGACTAAAAAAAGTGGGAATGGCGATGCTATCGCTATCGGTTCCACTGATTGAGAAGAAGAAAGTCAGTATTTGCCTGGTTTGAATTTAAAAGTGTAATGTTTTGAGTTTGTTTTGGTTTTTATTTAAAACTAACAGAACTTTAATTTCGTTAATAATTAGTGATCCATGTTTGGGTTATTTAATGCTAGTTTCTGCCCACGGGTTCGCACGCGTTGTTTCTATGAAAACGTTTGAAGGGATTTTTATCCCATGGGACCTGATTTATGGGACGAAAAGTAAACTATGTTTGATTCCAAGCATAGAATTACCTGTAGGTATCCAAAATTTCAGTGCTTTCTAAAAATGGGATACCTAAAGCTTGTACAAAACTTACTAATAAGATTGTTTTGTTTTCTTGAATGAAGGAACGAATGAACACGTTATTGCACTAGAAATTAACTTTAATAAAAAAAGGAACTTCTACTCTCCTGGTACTATGGGACGTTCTGGGAATTTAAACTTCTTAGTAATCTACTCCAATACTAGCTTACTTACGTTTCAAACCAATAAGTAGGGCTACTTTTGATAGTACTTAAGCCTGCCAGGGACTTAATCGTTTGGCGAAGTAAAAAGAGTTGACAGCTTTATTCGGAATAACACGACAGTGCAATCAAACAAATTAAAAAAATTAAGATGTCGGGCTGTAGAGTTGTGTTTTCTCGGGCTTTATCCATGATTGTGATTTCATTTCTTTGAAGAGATACAACGTATATAAAACGATATGCTTTCTGGAGCAGACGCCCATACGCATAATGACCATTATTCATTGGAAAAATATCGCAAAAGGACCAAAACGTGTACTGACCAATAACCAAATTGGCACATACGGAAATTGATCAATCTCTTATTCGCGTATTGACCAATCTTCTTATAACGGAACAACTATGAATTGAAATGAAAGATTTTGATTTACCTTACGAACTACTACTATTTACCACGACCCACTAGAGGTGCAAAAATACCTACAACGTAACTACTAGTTGTTCCGTGATCATAGCGCATGTAACTGTGCCGAAATATTGGAGAACTCACAATTCAAATCATGGTAAATCGTTATCAACTTTAGTGTTGTAAATATGTTTTATCAATCTTCTAATTACGCATATTGACCAATATCACTGTAGATATAGGAAAAATCACGCAAAACGTGTCATGTTTTGCGTTATTTTGCTGCGTTTTTTGCGTATTGGTTATTACCAATACCCAAAAAACGCAGCAATAAGATCATTATCTTCGCTATCTATTAACTTTCATTGACGCACCATCGTAGTCGGTTGTGTAGTACCAAGCCCATGGTCTTCACTGAAAACCGCGGGGTGGTGGTGGGTGGTGAAGTGTTCGTCCAGCACAATGCTGAGGGAATGCCATGTTTGCTCTACACTCTGCTACGTAATAAACATCTTTACTTAGGTTTAATTAGTCGTAAGCTTGTAATGTGTGGTAGATTTAGGCAAATAAACAAATTTATATTCTTTCTATATGAAATATCCCGTAGAAGATTACACAATGAAGTGACCATCTCCATTCTTTAGTTAGACGTCGTCGATAGAAAACTGCAATTTATTGCCGCTCGCCCACAAGCCCCCCGGGCCGGGGCAAACTATAACACCCCTTTGTGTAGACTCTACTTACAGTCTACATTGTAGAATTACTCATATAATGAGTTTTAGGATTTGATAATTCATTCTGTAATTCTTTATTGTACACGTTTATTGTATACATTGCATGAACTTTAATAATAGGATATTATATAGGCGAGCTGACCCTGAAAATAGTTTTCTTCTAGCAAGCCAAGAGTTATAGGAGAGGCGGTGGAACAGATAGAGGAAGTGAATAAAAAATTAAACGTCGATCTATGAAACATTTGATTTTGAAATCAATACGTAGGTCAAAATCGTAGGAAAGTAGGAAACATTGGTCAAAATCGACTGAAAAACCCTTCCTTCCCATAATTTTTACCCCCTTAGGGTAAATCTGAAAATTTTGTCGGTTGCCAGGGCCCGTACTCTTAAAAACGAAATCGAAGATTCTGATTCTTTTTCGTGCAAACGCTAATCTTATGCAATGGACATAAGAGTTGGTTTTGGACGAACACGAAAAAGAAACTTCGATTTTCCTTTTCCAAGTAGGCCCCCTGGTTCACATACATAGCTCATTGCACAACATGGTTAGTCCATGATATAGTGTCCTCACAATCACTTGTTTCATGAGTTTTATCACATTCCTGCGTGGACACAAAAGACATAGATGACAAAATATCAATGAAAAGTTGGTGTGAATATTATAAGATAGAATTAACGACATCAAGTGTAAGTGTACCTGCGGTGGAAATAAATAAATACAAAACAAAAAAAGTTCGAATACCCCACGCTGATTGATACTATGGGCAGGAGTACCCAATTGACGATGTTAGACTCTTTAATTCCATAGATTAAGCAGTATTTCCAACTACTTTCACTATAATAACAACCACGTTAAAATACAAAGGAATTCCAGCATTACTCATTATTGATTATAACCATGGATTATAACATAAAATGTAACACATAACGTAACAGGTTATCAGCGTTATTTGCGCCTATTTTAACGTAAATCACGCGCTACGTTAATTTTAACGCATTATAAAAAATTTACAAAAGAAATTAGCGCTTATAACGCGTCATTGGCGTTATAATTAACGTAGCGCGTTATTTACGTCAAAATTAGCGCAAATAACGCTGATAGCGCGTTACGTTATGTGTTATGTTATATGTAATAATTCATGGTAAGGCTACAGTAGATCTCATCAACGTGTCAAAATGAGTGCAAATTGAGTTGTCACTTGTCCCAGAGGGCTTGTTAACGCTTTGACAGTCGCTTGTTTGAATATAATTCGCGTAATAAGGTGTTTTATTTATTATACCGTCTTTGGAGAAAATGTGATTTAAAAAGAACAATGAGTTTTGCAAGAAAATTGTTTCAGTTTTCATAATATTGAGACAAGTAAATTGCTTGAAAATGACTCGATTTGGTAGTCAAAATTAGTTTTGCTCTCATATCGTTCATCATCATGTTTTTTTAAAAACTAAACCGCTAAAAACTTAGCTATTTTTCATCCGATTACGTATTGAATATTATTTCAATAAAATCGGGGCCATAGTTTGTATGGGGGCTTAGGCTATCCGTTCCGTTCTTAACATTCGGGTATAAAGAAGGCCAACGTATTCCTAGCTAGTTATTCCTTAAATAGAGCTAGTCTCACTTCGGATCGCAAGAAGTTGCATTGCGCGAGCCCAAGTGAATAATCAAAATACAGTAGAGCGTCGATTATCCGAACGTTGGTCAACCGAACGACCAAAATCAATATTCTATAATTATATAACAGGGTTTTATAACACAAGCAATGCTTAAAAGAGGACCATATTATTGTAGGGGCTATACTAAGTAACAGAAATAAATATATTTTCATTTTTAATTTCAATATTTCTATTATATTTTCGGCCCGCATGTACATGTACTTTTTTTATAAAACTCTGCTTGATTTTGAACAGTCGCCAAATATCATTGAGAGTAAATGAAAGGCTCTGATGTTGTACTCAATTTAACAACAACACAAAAAGTGTCGGATATAGAAAAGAATATCGTCGCTAGGCGTTCAATACCGCGAACGCGACGTTTTTGACGAAATTAAATTAGATTAATTAGAATTGGTGAATCCTTTTTAGGATTTCGAAAAGAGGAAGATAAGTGGATTTAAGATATTGAAAGAAGTAAAAGACAGATGGGACCACGGTATACATCAGCTGCATGCTTAAAACACATAGACATTCATTTATTTGCTGCTGCAGTACAAAAACAGACATAAAAATACATTTTAAACATAACATAGTCACTTATAGTACAGGAAAAACAATTGCACAAAATACTTTTTTTTTTAAATATTTTTTAAAAATATAACTTCTCTGCCGAGATATATCAGAGGAAGATAGGAAATTTTTCAATGTTTTGGACTGGAATGGACTGGAACGGCAATAAAGTTTTTGACAAATCTATGGTTGATGTCAGGTCACCAAAACGTAGAAAAAAGGGCAATTCTTCCACAAACTCAAGAAAAGAGTTCGAATCTGTCGCATTTTTTCCCCCAATTGCGTGCGTTATTGGCTTAATCCAGATGCCAGATTTTTCTGTAATAACATTGGTACTTATCATCGAAGCAAAGCACAGAAGCTCGAAACAATTTTTGGTTTTAAAAGCTATCATTCACATCAATTAATTGATCTCGTTTTCAAATTCATCTCTAAAAATTTTTTGCTACACATGTGAGATTATGCGTTGTTGAAGTTTGTGTTTTAGTTTTTAGTGATAACAGTCAGATTTTGTTAAGTTTTCATTCATAAATATCTTTTTTGACATAAAATATCTTGGATTCTAAATCGGAGTAAGCATAATATAAAATGTCAACGGAAAATTGTTGTTTGCTTTTAATTCTAGATCTAGAACATAACCGCCTATATGATAAGATTTTACCAAAAATAGTAGGTCAGAACCGCGAACATGACTTTTTCTTGCGAATACTACCATAAATTGAAAAACATGTATGTAAACAATCAAAAAAACATTAATTTACAGTATCATTTACACGTTTTTTTTATCTCCTGTAAATTTTGTTGAATGTCACATTCGCGGTACTGACTGCCGAACGACGATATAATGCAATACTAAGAATTTATACATCCGAAAAAATTCGACCTGGACGGGACTTGACAATACTTCTTGTGCAGTCCTTGTGCGGATTTTGTGAAATGTGTGCAAAAGTGTACCAACGCGTGCGGTCCTCATCAGCAGACCAGGTGACGAAGCATCACAACGTAGTCAATAATATCCTTAGGGTACTATATCCATATTTTGAAAGTTAGTGACGATTTTTCTATAACTCTTGAAATAATAATATTTTCAGTGTCTATCCTAGACCTAGAACTACATGTATGCAAAATTTCAGCCCGATTCGTATAGCTTGGCGTGAAGAGGTAACAAACATCCATCCATACGTCCAAACTTTTGCATTTATAATATTAGTGTGATATTATAAAATACACACAATAGAGAATCTCATGATTTTAATAGGACCACAGAGGACTAAGAAAAATCTAACAAAAATGGCGAATAGCACTTGAAGACGTCGTCGTCGCATTATTTGGTGGGCCCATACGTTTTCAGAATTCTGCAAATCTTTGTGCAGTAGATATGAGATATGTTTAAAATGTGCATATCAATGACGAAGCTCCTCAAATACAAACCTGTTGTCATTGAATTCATACCTTAGTCCCTATGTATATAAGTAGTAGGTATATGTAAATATATGTACATAATAAATTTAATTATAGAATTCACAATTCTTTCCATCCAAAGGTAGCCTGGAAGAGATCGCTTCTAAGCGATAAGGCCGCCCATTGTTTGTTACATACGAACATCTCTCTATAATGTTGTTATTCTGGTGTAATAAAATCAATAATGAATTTTTGTACTTATTTTGTTGTTTAAAATGTTTATGTAAGTAGATAGTATAATTTTTAAGCATAATATTTATTACGAGTATTTTATTTATAAAACCTACATGAGCCTGCAGATCCTCTAGTACTATCCAATGATCCATCCACGGTTGTCTGGTAGAGATCGCTCTTGGGTAATAATACCTTCACTTGTCATTTAGTTGATAAGTTGTATTGTTTCTATCTTCGATTTAAGTGTGCAATAAAGTATTTTCTATCTAGATATATCTACCACAGAAATCAGAATTCAGATTTCTGATTTCAATAACTTTATTTCTTTAGGCTTACAAAATAAGCATTCAGACATGTCAAATTTTATCATAACTGTATTTAATTTTATATAACAGCTATAAATATAGTTATTATTATCAAATAAGAAATAAAGTGTTATTGATTTTCTCTTCACGTTTTTTTTTTGTCTAATAGTGGAAGAAGAAACTGACTATAAAACTAGCCACACCTGTATGTAGGTAGCTGCCTAAGAATTTTCCACCGCCGCGCCTGGCTGGTTTAATTTTCATTTGCATTGATATTTCGTCGACGGGATGTTTTCATAAGATAGCGTGGACAAATAGCCGGCATCAGTCAACATCTTGGACGGAGCATTACGGCTTTTATCAAAGTAGGGTAAGTCAGGGTAATTATTATAAATAGGTAGAGTCCAGGTTTAAAAGACTTTGGTCTTTGAGGTTGCTAATAAAGTTTTTTTTTCGTTTTGTATTCTGCTGCTTGGCTATCTGATATTCTAATCAACAATCCAGGTTGGTGTCCGATTCCATCTGTTCTGTGACTTTGTGTTTATAGCCCGGCTAAACGCTCAAATATTTGTGCATGCATGATTGCCCAAACACAGTTTGCGTAAGCAAAATAGAGCGTGTGGCCGTGCTCAAACTAGTTTGCGCAAGCAAGATGAAGCGTATGGCCGGGCTCATCTTGCTTGTGCAATTATGCATGCACAAACACCGTTAGCGCAAGCAAGATGGAGCGTGTGGCCGGGCTCAAACCAGTTTGCGCAAGCAAGATGGAGCGTATGGCCGGGCTCATCTTGCTTGCGCAAACTGGTTTGTGCAATCATGCATGCACAAATGTTTGAGCGTGTAGCCGAGCTATTAGAGAGAGTGTAGTCTAGTGAGCCAGCTCTCGATATTTGTCTGAGTATTTAGTCTCCAGGTCTGGGATGCTATACATATCTTTTCAGCCTAGAGAATTTGATGTGAGTTGGTTTCTATGTCCATCGAGTCTTAGTTGGTATTTTTTGCTGCAGATTATGCCATTTTAAGATTCTACTTTATTAGCAGCTTATAAAGTAGAATCTTTAAAAGTTATAATGGGAGACGCAAATTGCGTCATCTGTAGTACATATATATCCACCAACCAAACGGCTCTGTCGAAAGACCAGCGTTGGTTGTACACACATACGTACAACTAACCCATGCTGAGACAGGGACCGTTTTGTGACTCTAGCAAACTGTTGTTTTCCATGTTCAGTTCTTTATAATTGTATGTGTCTGAGTTACAAATAAACGTTTCTATTCTATTCTATTCTATTCTATTCTATTCTATTCTATTCTATTCTATTCTATTCTATTCTATTCTATTCTATTCTATTCTATTCTATTCTATTCTATTCTATTCTATTCTATTCTATTCTATTCTATTCTATTCTATTCTATTCTATTCTATTCTATTCTATTCTATTCTATTCTATTCTATTCTATTCTATTCTATTCTATTCTATTCTATTCTATTCTATATCGATGATGATATCACACTCATGATGTTTGGATGTTAGTTACCTCTTTATGTCAAAACTTAAATAAATGAAATATACATATAATATTGGACAATCCACGCAGATTATCTAGCCTGAAGCGGAGCAGAGCTGGGTACTAGACGACTGTTATACATAATACAATACATACATAGATAGATATTTTTTATTATACATAGTAAATATCCAGAACGCCCGGACAAACATTTGTCCCAAGGCGGGATCGAACCCGCAACCTCTTCCGTCGCAAGCGGAACTTCCCAAATCGGTCGTCAACTACTGAACGGATCACGCTGAAATTTGGAATGGACAATAACAAAGACTTCTTATTATCCCAAAATAACCTTTTTACATAGAAACAACGCGTTATATCCCATAAACTGGTTCTCATGGGATATAAATCTTTTCCATAGAAACAACGCGGCGAAGCCACGGGCAAAAACTATAGTACTTTATAGTACGTCAGTCATCGATCCAGCTCGATGACTTACATAAACCAACGTTTTGCAGCGGGGCAATGCAGCGTCTTGGGTATGCTTCCGACTAGTATTGATTTATGAATCATTTGAGCTACCTGTAGATTGTTTTCAACAGTCTGCAGTTATTTTTTATTTATTGTTTTAATAAAATCTACAGCCCTTAAATCTAGAAAATTCAAACCTTAATAATTAAACTTGCGACCATTTAAAGGTTTCTAAATAAAACAAAGTCGTGCTAGTTCGGCTGAACCGATTTTTATAGGTAACTGTTAGATATTCTATATTTCAATATGTTACCGGTGCTGTCCGCGCCATCGCCCGCGTTTTGTGGGAATAAAAAAATTAGCCTATAGCCTATATGTTATTCCAGGTCCCAAACTATACCCAAATAACATTTTAGCCCAATCAGTTCAGTAGGTAGTGTTTGCGTGAAAGAGTAACAAACATCCATACATCCATCCTCATAAACTTTGACATTTATACATAGCATTTATACTATTAAGTATGATGTACTTGGACTTTTCTCTTGTTTACTTTTTTATTATTCTTGTGTTTTTAAGTAGAAAAATAAATGATGTTATCTTTATGTTTATCTACTGAGTTACATTGTTACTGAGATTTAAATCTAAACGAAGTTGTACAAAGTATGTTACTGAGCATAGGTACGTTGATTACACAAGTTGTATGATTGTGGACCATCTATTTACACTGGGCTTTTGATAAGTGAAAATGCAAGCGAAGTGATCTTGTAAGAACGTCTTTGTTTTAAATGTAAGTACTTTGTCTTTTTTGTTTTTTACTTGTGAATATTGAGAACGGGCGTTTTTTTTTCAATTTTAGAAATTCAATCGAATAGATAACTCTTATGGTCAAATTTCTCTAATATTGTTATAATAAACATATGTACATATAAGCAGACACATTTTACTCTAGTGTAAACTATAAGAAGGCATGTCTGTAATGTGTTTCTATACGAATGTTATCACTATCTAAACTACATATAAAGAGGGTGGTTTGTGGTACTGTCATAGTTTTATGAAATATTAATCAACAGAACAATCAAGGCTACTTATCCAAAGTTTTAGTTATGTATGTTCGAAGTAAAAATCTCATGGTGTTTTTTTAAATCTAACGCTCATATAATTATTGTAACCGTGCTGCCATTTCGTAACTATGAAATTGCCATGTACGTATTTGAACACTGACAGAAAAGTAGGAAACCAGAGAAATGTTTCCAAAAACAAACTCAAGTCAAGTCTAATAACCCCAATAAACCTAATAAATGAGCAACAACTTTTAACAAGAGAAAATACTCAAAAATGTTTCTGTAATATTAATTAATCTAAGCCCAAACCTCTTTTCATGTCAGCAGTAATTTATGAAATACTTTATGTTGAAATTTTTTAGTTCATATTTAGCAGAGTCACGCCAGGAATGAACTACGTTGGGCACGCAAATGAGGAAAAAGAAATGTTTTATGATATTTCGTTATCAAAAGATTATTTGTTTTATTTGGGGCACAAGTATACCGGGTGTACTGTATAAAGTGAAATAAATAAAAACAAAATAAGAATAATGTGTGTTCAGATTGTCAAATATTTGAGTTACTATTCATCATCATCAACATCAGAAAGAAAGAAAGAAATTTATTTATTTGCCTTAAAACTACCACACAATACATACAATGACTTACGACTATTTAAACCTAAATAGACACTTTAATTGCGCAGCAGAGTTAGGGCAAACATGGCCTTCCCTCAGCATTCCATCAGCCCATACACGTCCACTGCTGAACGGCCTCCCCCAAACGACGCCACGAATAGCGGACTCCCTGCGACTGCTACTATTATAAATAAATATTTAACTATACAAAGACTTCTCATTCACAAACAAGACAGAAATTACCCATTTTCATATACAACAAATATAACTTGTTATTTAGATCACAGTGGCGTACGTGTTTGCAAATGTTTTTATCTTATTTACAAAATATCAGACATTTCAGTATTTACCTCTGTACAAAGATACTTTGTAATTTCAGTAGCATGTGTTGAGTTAACAGGACTCAGTCAGTAGTTTGTGCAATGTGCTGGAAAAAGACATTTTGACATTTTGTGCTATTGGTGAAAAACTTACATAAAGGAGAAAAAATCTATGTACAAACATAAGGCAAATTTATAACTCGTTACACATCCTTTCAATAACCTTGTGTGTGTTTCAGGAATGTTCTGTTTTTAATTAATTTACAAATAAAATGATTATGATAAATAATACTGAAAAATTTATAAAAATTACCTAATACTTATATGTATTATAATACTAATATTTATCTTACTCATAAGATTGAGAAAAATCTATATAATTTTTCGGATATTATATAGATTTTTAGATTTTTCAGCATTATTTGTTATTGTTATTTTATTTGCAATAAAAACTAAAGATAAAGAAATACATGCATACATATACAATGTATAAATAAACAAAATATATAAATAACAAAATATATAAACAATAAACAAAATATATAAATAGCATATACAATACATGCATACATAAATACATGAATAAAAAAATAAAGATAAAGAAATACATGCTGTCAAATATAATTTAAATACAGACGAAACGAACTTTCCTGCTCTATGTGATTTATCGAAATATCGAGAATTGTTTTGCTTCAAAATATTAATCGGAGAATTTCATCTCTTCATAAACATAATATTCTATGCTATGGCATAGACTCTATGCTATAGTATCAACCTTTTGTGAGCCCTGAGTTTGTTCAGCCTTCGCCTAACCTTATTTAGAAGACGGCGTAAATTTTGTCTGTAAATGAAATAAAGGGGCGGATTTCAAACTAATTAACGAAGTAACAAATAACTTTTGTTTTATAGTAAAATCTGTTCAGGCGTCTTCTTAAAATAACTAAGGGTACTTTAGGAGAATTGTTTGTCTAATAAATTAAACTCACAATTAAAACCTTTTTTTCTCAAATACAATTACAAATTGCTCTTGATTAAAGTTTGCTTGAAAATGTTTTTGTGCTTATTTTTATTTTAAAGCAGTAGGTACCTACTTATTTGTTATTTTTGGACAAAGAATTAAATCATATGTTGTCTTAATTTCAATACAAGTTAATATTGAATCTATACCATAGCATAGATAATACATTTTTAAAAGCTACGCTTTAGCGTTGTGCATTTTAATGACGCGTTTGTATTTTGTTTACTGACAAAGGTACTATCCCGCTTTTGAAAATTTACCTTATTGCTTTGGGTACTTATGGTCGAATTTTGATAGTTGTATTTATTTATTGGAAAACCAGAAGCTTATTTAAACAGAATAACATAGAATAATCATAGGAACTTAAATTAAGTTTTCACGGCTAAAATACAGAATAGCAACAATACACCAGTTTCCTCAAAAAAAATATTTAGTCCGTCATAAACATGACTAAAATATATTGAATGCAATTTTTTTATATTTTGTCAATTAATCAAAAAATTTTGACCGCGTGACGTCACGCCTTGGTACACTTACCACGAAGTGACGTCATGACATGATCCCTCTCTCCCGAACTTTGATATGCGTTATCTTTATCAATTTAGATTGATTTGATAAAGCAAAAAATACGTGTTCAATATTTTTCGATAATTAACTGACGGACTAATTAGAATTACTATTTTTTATCTAGGAAACATCCCTATTATTGAAGCTATAAACATACTGAGGGTTATTAAAATGAATCTAACAGAACGTAAAAAAGTAATAAGTTGACAATAGATTTGAAACCACACAGGGAGCAATCATTCGGTATATTTTAAGGCATAAGAAAATATGAAAATAGAAAATATATTTATTTGCCATGCCTACATAACACATATACAACACGACACATTACAGACAGTGGGAAAGTACAAGAAACATACATATTTATACATGAAGAAAATAGATAGGAATAGTGTTACATAGGGGCCAAAAAGGTCCCTGTCTCAGCATTGTGCCTCTACAAGCCTAAGCTAGTAGCGGCGCTGGTTTTCAGGCATAGAGTTAAAACGCTGCTGTATAGGTACATAAAATATAAATTTTGTGTAAAGTGCAAGTGACATAGTGACGGATGTCCTTAAGATGACATCTTTGGGAATACCAACTGAAGCGCCCGTGCATACGATTTGGTTCACTTCTGGATACCCTGATCAAAAAGTTGTGAAGCCGCTTGTGAAGGTAAGTCGCATTGTGTTATTATTTGACAATCGATCAAATAGGTATAACTTGCGTACTTAAAGAATGGAATTAGCCAAAGCTAAAAGAAGAAGAAGAAGAAGAATGGAATTCAGAATTACGTCATTTCTTATACCTGTCCTGCTCAGTTCGAATCCGATCTGCAGTGGAATTACGCTAAAACCACCCATCCTATAATTGACATTTGAAAGCCATTTCAATGGTCTTGACAGCCCTATAAATGTCCTTCGTAATTTTCAATTGTATCGCGAAGGCATTAAATGGGCTTTCATTGCAATGAAATGGCCATTGAAATTGCTTTCAAATGTCAATTATAGGATGGGTGGTTTTAGCGTAATTCTACAGCTGACAGGGTCAGCATATGAGATGAGATCATCCTAAATACCATTCTTTACGATTTTTACTACGGTAGGTATATTTTGCAGGCAGGTTATACCTACCGTAGTAGAATTCGTACATATGTATGTATAATAATATAATAAAGAATGTTGGACAATTCACACAGCATTATCTAGCCCCAAGCTAAGCAGAGCTTGTGTTATGGGTACTAGATAACTGATATACATAATACAATATACATATTACATATATAGATATTTTTTATTATTCATAGAAAACGACCAGAACACCCTGAACAAATATCTGCAGATCGTACAAACATTTGTCCCGAGGCGGGAATCGAACCGGCAACCTCCTGCGTCGCAGGCGGACCTTCGCCCACCGCGCCATAGAGGTCGTCAAACAACATATAACAGATAACTTGCGTATTATAAGAATGGTACGAATTTTATTGCGTACGAAAAAATCAAAATACATTATATACAAAATAATATCTACCCATATAATTAATTCTAAGCTGACAAACAACTTTTGGCATTTTAATGCATTTTGTGTTTGAATACAAATTATTGATTATATTTTTCAGTTTACTTTAGATTTTACGAGAGAATGAATGACGTCTTTCCTAACGTCACGCTTTCATTTTATCTCAAAATCTACTATTTATTCGTTGAAGAGGTAATAAAACTCATATGCCTGCAAAGTCCATCGATAACATTTTAAATAAATATTTTTAGTTAACTCTAGATTTTTACGTGAGTATCACACTTCTGTTTTACTGTTGACGTCTTTGCTCTCAGAGTTTGTATAAGGCTCAATTCACAACGGAACGGCAGCGGCCGGCAACGTTCAGTGTCAAACTATTTTCAACTTTATCCATAGATATTGAAAACTACAAAGTATTTTTTGGTAAAAAGCAAAAACATTTTCGAAATTTTTGAGTGAAATCTTCGCGCAGCGAACAAAGTTCGAAGCCTGTCGAATATACACTCCAGCTGGTGCGTCTTTGACTGGCAACGAAAGCTGCTGTGCATTTACGCGACAAATACTCATACTATAATGTACACTGAAAGCCTTCGCGCATGGCCTTCGCGCGTCCTATCCATACGATTTCAAATCATGAAATGGCTTTCAAATGTCAATTATGGATGGGTGTTTTTTGCGTAATCTCACAGCAGCTCTCGTTGCCAGTCAAAGACGCAACAACGATTCTTTATTTCTAAGGGATAATTCACATTGGAACGGCAGCGGCGTTTTCGAGCTGTGACAGCAAAGAGAAAACATCAAAAAGTCCTGCTTACGCTTTATACCTAAAAAAATTTTTAAGCGATACTAATGTTCAATGTCCGGGGATAAAGTTTAAAAAAGCATCCATAAAATTTGCATTTTTGTAGCTATCTATCTGCATATTAAAATGTATCTCCTTAAAGCCGCTCTGCCAAGTATTTTTTTGCCATAAAATACAAAATTGTAAACTAACGCCATTTTAATTGAGATAATTTATACGTAGTATCGAGTATTTTTTTTCAATTTTGTATTCACTTTTCTTTGGAAAGGATTTCCATTAATTGAATATAGCCAATATTGAATTTTATCTGTTCCGTTAGATTCAATAATGCGACGCCATTCTGGACTCGTCCTTGCTCCTTCCTTGCTCAGAGATACAGAAGATGGACTTCCTTTGCAGTCTATAGAGGTGGGCAAACTCTTTCTCTATCGGAAATTAAATCTTTTTAGATTCAAATAAAACGATTTTTTTTTATTTGCTTAGTATGGCTTTAGTGTCACAGCGGCCATGGTAGGCCTATTATGATCGCCACTTCGAGTGTTCACCCTTGGAGGCTGCGGCGTTTATAGTTCGCCACTTACTCTTGCTGCTGCGAGGAACTGTAGGATTTTCTAGACGAGCTAAGTTCTTCGGGGTGTTGTCTAGACGAGACCCCGAAGAACTTAGCTCGTCTGGGCCGAGCACGTGCTTGCCCAGATGAGTGCTACGTTTTTGCATCAGTGCTCCACACTCTCCTAGCAGATGGAGGGGCGTTTCATCCGCCTCCTCACGGAGTCTGCAGGATTTTGTGTCGCATAGCCCCAAATTGAACTTGAAAAAGTGCTTTAAAAAAACGATCAAAGCTTTTCAAATTTTTTTAATCCATTGACTTCTTTCTAAAATATGGTTTTAGGCCGGAATGTGGAGTTAGGCACTCCCTTAAGTTCTCTATTCCGGTAAATCCATTGGTTCTTGTAGTTAAATCCGTTGTATTTTGACTTAGGCCGTTAGTCTTTGCACATCTGCAGAGTAGTCATTTTTTTGCGCTCTCATCGATCTTTACCCAATTCACCGGGTTATCTATTCTCATCGCAAGAGAATCATAACCATAGATCCCAAATCCTTACTACAAACCTCGCTACAAACTTATGTCAAACCAATTCAATAATTACTCCTTAAATAGGTAAACCCCGCATACTCAAACGGAACTCATTTTTAAGCATGTGAAAAGCAAGTGATACATTTTTTAGAGTTTTTCAGTAAAAAATTTAAAAAAGTGCTTACATTTGAGTTACTTTTGAGTAAGTTTAACGTTTAACTTTTGGGCAAGTTTAACTTATCATTTGCAGATTGCTTTATTATACCTCTGCCACAGATTAATTTGCAGTTACTATTACGACCAACGGATTTGGATTTGATACAGTCGTCTCAACTTTGAGAGTTTAATAGACTTGAACTTGCTTAATTATAATAACGTGGGGTTGTGTCAATATTTCAAGGGTTCAACAAGTTTTAAAGTCCTTGTCATCATCAGCCCGTATACGTCCACTGCTGAATTTAGGCCTCCCCCAAACGACGCCACGAATAGAATGACAACTAGTATATGACAAGAAAGTAATTTGGTCTTTAGGTCGGTACTCGTAAATGTACCTACCTGTAGTTTATACTAATAATAATGTAATTTTCAATTATCTCAATAGAATTATATTTTTATATAGTCTAAGATAAGTGTATAATTTGTGACCTTCAATGTTTTTTATTTTCACTTTATTACATTTTAAAATAAATGAACTGAACTGAATTGATAGCGGCCCTGAGCCGCCTCCATCCAACGAATCTATTTTTAGTCAATGTGTCTTTTTAACACTTCCTCCTTGTGAACTATTTATCTACTTAATCTAATGGTAGGTATTTGCTTCTTTGAAACTCTTTGTCGTGATCACTTCATGACATTCCCTGTACTGAGTTTGGTATTAAAGAAATGAGAAAAACTGTAGACATCATCTGTAGACAGTAGTTACCTAAATATAGCATAGCATGCAAACAGAAAAAAAAAACAATATTTGAGGTTAGTTTCAAATGACATTGTCGAGAATATCTATAAATGGGTGCCTAGGTGCCTAAATAGAGCCCTATCTCACCAGGACGCCACGGCGACGTCGCTCGCAACGTGTCTAAAATATTTTATCGTAGACAACGATGATGCCAAACCGTCGTCGCCAAGTCAGTAAGCTGCCATACAATAAAGAATGAATAGTTTTGATACCATGCCAACGACGTCGTCGTGGTGTCCCGGTGAGGTAGGGCCCTTAATCTTACCTCCATTCCAAAAACCATTTTTATTCCTTTCTTCCGTTGACTCAAATCAAAAAACTAGGCACTATCAAATAAAATCATGCACAGCCAATCCCCTGACTCATTTTGTGCTGAATAAAGTTCATTTGACTTTTAATCGTAGAGTCGAATAACTTCCCTTAAAACTGTAAGTACAATGTTAGATAGATATATTATAGTCCTTTTGGTAAATTATTACATGTCGTCACGTGGGATTAAAGGAATTTTTTTTACACAACTCTTCCCTTCCACCCGATAATCTGCATATTTCTTACCTCATCATATCAGCCCATGGATGTCCACTGCTGAACATAGGCCTCCCCATACACGCACAGGCACAACTAGCGGTACTGAGCCGCCTCCATCCATCGACTCCCTGCGACCGCTACTATTTTTTTCTTATAAAAGTAAAAATGTTCATCGGTAACTCGAGTTGTACCTAATACCACCCACAATTTTTTACCAAAACTAAAGAAACTTCCGCATTTTTCTGTTTTAAAGTATTTTATTAATAACCTTAATGTCTATATTCTAGCAAGCATCGGAAATTGGTGCGGTAGGCACATGTGATCAATGACTTACTTACGTAAGAGTACAATATTGGAGAACTATATTAGGGCTCATGATAGAAATGAAAATACATGATGTCTAGGGTCGCCGTCATCGTAATCGATGTGGAGGACCATAATGTACATAATATCCAATCCACATGGTAGGTGTAATTCTGTGCAGGTTGTAGCCACCAGTTTTAAATCCAAAGTTTGTCAGTACGCAAGATTTACACGATCAATATCTGTGCCATAAAACGGCTATAAACCAGCTATGGCGCGCTCGTCGTTCGTAATATAAATAAAAATATTTTACATTCGTTTTTTAAAATTGAAAATGACTCGCGAGCAGTCGTAAATATTATTGTATGGTAATGGGAAGTCAAGGTTGGGAACTTGGGTTTTCCACTAGAGGTAAATAGGTTATGTGATGTACAAATATGAAATCTATTTCAGCAATCGTATTGAACAGAAATAAATTCGGTTGGACATTTATACTGATAATGTTCCATCCATAATCATCATATCAGCCCATACACGTCCACAGCTGGACATAGGCCACCCCATTACGATGTCCTGTGCTGCCTCTATCCATCGACTCCCTGTAACCGGTATGATGTCGGTCCATCGAGTGGATGGTTTCCCAACACTCCGTTTCGCGTTGAATCGCGGCCGCCACTCGAGAACCTTTACTCCCCAGTGGTTATCTGCGAGCTATATGACCTGTCCACTGCCGCTTCGGTTTAGTAATTCTGAGTGTTTCATCCGTACCTCTTTGAAAACATGCAGATTGTTCTTCAGGGTTGCCTGGAAGAAATCGCTCTGAGCGATAAGGCCGCCTTTTGTACATTTTTGTTTAGATCTTTTAGTAAAATATACTTACATATTTATCTTCTAGTACAATAAAGTGTTCATTCATTCATTGTATGAGATATATGTATATTATAAAATATTTGCTTTGACAGGGTTTTGTTCCATTCTGATTGCGCGTGGATCTAGCCTTTCCATACCAATTATTCCCAGTAGTGTGCAAAAAATACTGGGATATACGTAACCAATCTCTACATCTGTCTTTCTGATTTACCTACGATTCTTACATGGTTTATTCTCGAAAAATAATAATCGAAGTCGATAAAGTATTGGGTTTCGATCATTCAATAGAAAGATTTTCTATAGCATGACCGAAATCAATTACTTTTCTTATTGAAGTACTAAAGTAACGTTCCTATTCTTGAAGATATTCTTCTATAAGAACCCTTTTAATATTGTAAAGGAGATGGGAAAAATATGTGAGGCCTGAGTCCTTCCTTTATATTACAAACTAGCTGTTGCCCGCGCCTTCGCCTGAGTTTTATCCGGATAAAAAATAGCCTATTATTCCAGGTCCCAAACTATACCCATACCAACTTGTATGTTTTTATTAATATTCTCAAAGCAACCAATTTATGCATTACTTTTGACTTTGTCGGCTCAAAGCTTGGCGTTTTAACTTGGGTTACTGTAATCTGTCCCCGCAAATTCCGTGACCGTATTTTTTAGCTGTAATCCGTACTCGCATTCCAAACTCCAGTAAAAGATGACCGAAAACTTGGACTGGGAGTCAGTCATTAGGGTGTTGATTTTCTACCCTTTTATGTGCTCTTTCGTCGCTTGGATATCCAAGCTTGTTGCTGAAGGTACGAGCCACTCAAAGCTGGGAACACTGGGAACAAAAACTGTAAAGCAGGCAGGTGTTACTTGGGGCCGCGGCGGCGGGGAGTATTAATATCGACCCCTCCAACTCATACCGTGGATGTCGTACCTAAAAGCCGACTAAGGGAACCTACCCGAGGAAAGTCAGCAGCTTCCTTCTGAGTATTTTTTAACACCAACATTGCGATCACCAATCCGCCTGCCAAGAGTGGTGATTATGGCAAATTCTCACCTACATGGAAGACCATCCACTCGATGGACCGACGACATCGTGGCGGTCGTAGGGAGTCGATGGATGGAGACGGCTCAGGACCGCTATTTGTGGCGTCGTATGGGGGAGGCCTATGTCCAGTAGTGGACTTGTATAGGCTGATATGATGAGGTGTTACCACAATATTTACATGAAGTGTACTACGTGTATACCCAGACGTCATTATACCTCGTGTGTTCATAAGTTTTGAGACGAACTTATTTAATTAATTTAAAAAGAAAGTAATTCATGCAACCTTTTTAAAACTTTTAAAATTTTAAATTTCGAATGTTTTGAATCAGAAAAAATATACATTTGAATATTTGTTTCATTCTCCGTGAAAATGGCGCCAACAAAAGATTTGCGTGCGACTGTAATTTCACTGTTTCAAGCAGGAAAAAAAACAATGCAAGTTTTTAGTGAAATCCAAAGTTTGGGATGTAGTCGGAACTTTGTGTATTATACCATAAAGAGGTACAAGGAGACCGGCTCTTTAGAAGACCGTGGAAGATGTGGCCGCCCGCGGTCTGTAAGGACGCCCGCCAACATCAAAGTAATCAGAGAGCGAATTCGTCGCAACCCTTGCCGGACTCAAAAGAAATTAGCTCTGCAGACCAACATTTCGCGAATATCGGTGAACAGGATACTTAAATATGATCTTAAACTAAAGGCCTACAGTCGAAGGAAAATGCATTATTTAAACGAGCGTCTTCGTAAATTGCGACTGGAACGATGTCGGAACCTATTGAAGAGACACGATCCAAAAAATATCCTGTTTACCGATGAAAAGATCTTCACGGTGGAAGAAAAGTTTTACCGGCAGAACAATAAGGTTTACGCCAGAAGTTCAAAGGACGTCCAGCTATCTGTACGCAATGTCCAGCGCACTCATCATCCAGCAAGTGTGATGGTTTGGTGGGGTATTTCCTACGAGGGGGTCACTTCGCTTCATTTTTGCCAGCAAGGCGTCAAGGTGAAGGCACAAAATTACCAAACCGACATATTGGAAGCGGTGGTTAAACCATTAAATGATACGCTATTCGCTGGAAAATACTGGGTTTTCCAACAGGACTCTGCTCCCTCCCATAAAGCTAAGACTACCCAACGTTGGCTGGAGGCCAATTTGCCAGGCTTCATTCGGAGCGAAGATTGGCCCTCGTCAAGCCCTGACTTGAATCCTTTGGATTATTCTTTATGGACGGAATTGGAGCTGAGGGCATGCAGAAAGTCTCACCCAAACCTGGATTCTCTCAAGCGAGCCCTTATTAAAGAATCGAAACGGATTCCCATTGAAAAGATTCGTGCCGCCATAGATGAATGGCGCACGCGTTTGAAGGTCTGCATTGAATGCAAAGGCGGCCATTTTGAATGATTTATTTTTAAATACAGATCTAGATGTCAGTAGTTTTAATTTTAATATCCAATAAATGAATACTCAACTTAGCTCCAAAAATATTTTAGTTTTACTGTGTCTCAAGACTTATGAACACACGAGGTAATTAGAATCTCTGGGTGGGCGACAGGTTTATTGCACCTCGCTCCGACATTAACTTAATTGACGAACGGGAGACGAACTGCGCTCTTAGTTGACAGATGAGATGTAGGTACCTATGGTACGGATCTACGTACAGTCAGCTGCGAAAATATGTGTACACTAGCTGCTGCCCGCGCCCGCGTTTTATAGGGATAAAAAATTGCCTATTTGTTATTCGAGGTCCCAAACTATACCGATACCAAATGTCAACCCAATTAGTTCAGTAGTTTTTGCGTGAAAGAGGGACAAACATCCATACATCTATTCTCACAAACGTTGATATTTATAATATTAAGTAGGATTCTCAAGTTCTTAATTGGACTAAATGGTTTTTGTACCAAAAAAGTATCATACATAAGTTACTCGCACTTATACATAATTGTGATTATTGGTTAGCATAATCGCAATAAATAAAACGTGTTTGTAATCGTACACTTTTTTTACTTAAGTCTTTGTTAACAAAGAAAATTATGAACTAATTAGAGCTATTATTTACAATTGAAACGATTGTGATAACTGCAGGCTGTTTCAAACAATCTAAAGTTAGATCAAATGACCAATATCAATACCAGTCGGAAGCATCCCCAAGACGCGGGCTGCATTGGCCCGATGCTGTATGGCAATGCTGATGCGCTGCTATAGATACTCATCAGCTCGTGCACTTTTGTTTGAAAATATATATGAAATAAGTAGATAAGTACTCTACTGTATTGGCTACAGCCTGTAAGAATAGACGTACATGTTCAATGAATAAACACTATTCCACAAAAAGTGCATAAAATATAAGAAATGAATAAAGTTTAGGAGTATGTATGTATTTTCGCAGCTGATTGTACCAGCATCCAGTTCGCTGCTTTATTTACATTAAGTAATGGTTGCGTCTTCATCAAACGTTCCTACATGTAACCTGAACGAAGTCATTATTAATTTATTTTGCAGACAACCCAGGTTGACGAACTCTAAGGCGTAGGCACAGCGTAGGGGACGAAGTTCCACTTGGGACCCACAGCAACGCAGGGTTCGATTCCCGCCTCGGGGCAAACATTTGTACATACGATTTTTGACGATTGTAGAAATTTATTTATGGTGTTCTTGGTGCTTTCTATGGATATATAATAAAAAAAATCTTTGGTATTGTAATAAGTTTAACATTAATATTTGGAAGCTCCCATACCACAAGCTCTGCTAAGCTTCGGGCTAGGTGGGTGAATCAATTTTTATGGCAACCCTTTTGTGTTCCTGTCATGGAAAAGAGAAAAAAATTATAAAATATGTATTTCAGTTTAAAATATGATAGATTCTCTGCTAACGACAACTAGTGTCAGAATTTCTTATAGTTTACAGCAGAACATATCAACTTTTAAAGCACTCCTTTTGTGTCCCTGTCATGGAAAAAAACTGAAATACAGATTTTATTGTTTTATCCATGAGAGGGACACATACGGATTGATTCACCCTGGTGTGAATTGCCCAGCATTATTTATTTATTTATTTTATGATGTACCTACAATGTTAAACGAAAACCATTGTTGTAATGGTGTCTCTTCAGATGACACGAAAAATAAACTCATTTGACTGCACTAAAAAATTATGCCATCCTTTTTTATAACCTACTTCGAAAAACGGAGGAGGTTCTATGTTCGGCTTTATTTTTATGTATGTTCGTAGATATTTTCATTAGTAGTGGACGGATTTTGAAAATCTTTCTCTAGTTTATAGAGAATCCTACTAATATTATAAATGTCAAAGTTTGTGAGTATAGATGTTTGTTCCTCTTTCATGCAAAAACTACTGAACTGATTGTGCTGAAATTTGGTATGGGTATATTTTGGGATCCGGAATAACATTATAGGTATTTCATCCCGATAAAACTCGAGCGAAGGCGCGGGCAGCAGCTTGTAGAGAATAATCCCGAGATGGTCTCATTAAAATTTTATTTTCTATGCTTTTAACCCGCCAAAATTTTAAAACTGGTGTAAAATTAAAAGATTCGGAGTCGGTTTTAAGTATTTTCAAAATAGTCAAATTATTTCGATACTGTAAAGAGATGCAGATGTTCTAACTGCTGTTAATTTTGTTTAGTTTTTGCAAGAAATGGACAGAAACCAATGTTGCTATTAATAATCATATTATCCTACTAATATTATCAAAGCTTTTGTGCCTTTGTAAAGATATTCATCATCAGCCCGTACACGTCCACTGCTGAACATAGGCCTCCCCAAACGAAGCCACGAATAGCGGTCCTGAGCTGCCTCCATCCAACGACTCCCTGCGACCGCTACGGTGTCGTCGGTCCATCGAGTGGGAGGTTAAAGATGTAAAAGGTGTAAAGATATAGCCGTAGACAATGCCAAAACTACTAAATAATCGGGTAGAAATTTTGTACACATAAAGATCTAAACCTGGAATATCATATAGACTTTTTTACCCCTTTCGAGCCTCACGTGATTAATGGACGACCCCTTATTTGGGAGACTACTCGAAAATGACAGCGCACGAGATGATATCTTAAAAAAAAAACAATCACGCTTTTTAGATGCTAGATGGCGCTGCACAAAAGTTAAATGTCAATTGTCATAAAATAAATAACGAAACGGGTGCCTCTTTACATATTTTTTTTTGGCAGATTTTTTACACTGAGTTTCATACAGCGCCATCTATCGTAGACTATGCAACCATTTTTTTTAAAGTTTGCGTTGAAAACCCCTCATTCACTTGTAGAAACAAAACAGTTATGATAATGTACAACCAAGGTCACTGTAAAAAGTTTTCATACGTTTTTATGTATTTTTTATACTTATGAATGCAGCATTGAAATATAGGCTAAGGTCATGTTTTATGATTGTTTTCACTTCAATATTCGAGTTGCTACGTACTATCTAGAGTGTCTTTCATCTATGGACGGTTCTGCAAGGACACCATTGTCATAGTAAAGCGATTTTTTACCAGAATTCAGCCCCTGTCTGTCAACTGAAGCCGTCAATTTAAAATGCATCTAAAGCCTATATTTGAATGCACAATTTTGCGCTGCGCAGTAGCGGTGCGGCCTTGATCTGCGATTACCTTTAGTCCGGGCTAATTTAAGGGGTTGATTCATACGCCGCCGGGGCTATAGCAGTTAATTCATCTATTTTTTACTTACAGAAGTAAAGTATTAGATAAATAAATAAAATAAATAATGCTGGACAATTCACACAGCATTATCTAGCCCCAAGCTAAGCAGAGCTTGTGTTATCGGTACTAGATAACTGATATACATAATACAATATATTACATATATAGATATTTTTATTATACATAGGAAACGCCCAGAACACCCTCAACTGATCTACTGATCGTACAAAATTTGTCCCGAGGCGGGTATCGAAAGCGCAATCTTCTGCGTCGCAGGCGGACCTTCGCCAGCCGCGCCACAGACGTCGACAATGAAACACACTGATAACATTAGTGCTCGTTAGTTCTTATCTATTGTGATAAAGGTCATATTTACTTACACGTTCTAATAACCTTCACAATGTTTGCCACCTACTATTGTTTTATTATTCGCTAATTTAACAAATACAATACAGCGAGGTAATGCAGCCAGCACCTTGGGGACGCTTCCCGCTGGTATTGATATGACCGGTCCATTGAGCTACCTGTAGGTTGTTTGCAACAGTCTTCAGTCGTTTGAATTGTAAATACATAGGTACCTACTAGTTCTAATTTGTTTCTATTCTTTGATTGCAATTTTCTTGTTACAATAAAATAAAACCAATAATTTT
Organism: Eupithecia insigniata; assembly: GCA_947859395.1. Lineage (NCBI taxonomy): Eukaryota > Metazoa > Arthropoda > Insecta > Lepidoptera > Geometridae > Eupithecia > Eupithecia insigniata. The sequence goes on along the minus strand of OX402009.1, from coordinate 3,042,567 downwards.
CTTTGTGACTAACCGCGCCGCATCTTGTCACGTAAAAATACGCGTGCAAAAATCGTGCGCAGATCTGCAGCGCGCGTCTGCAGCGCCCGTCGCGTAGGTGGGTTTTGGCTCTAATTCAGTAGTCAATTCTTACAACTCTCAAATTAATTTAACTAAAGGAGAGATTTAATTTAAGGATTTTAATTAAGGGACTGCTTACAACTCGGAATTTAACATTGGTATGTTAACAAAAATATTTTTGCTCTCATGTTCTACAAAAAATTACTAATTAGAAATTAATAAAACACATACGGTAATTTAATGTAAAGAAAATATACTGAAATTCAATGTAAAAATGGCCCTTTTTTTCTTTAAATTTATCTTCTTTATTTTAGAGTAGGGAACTACTGAACTGATTAGGCTGAAATTCGGTATGGGTATAGTTTGGGTCCTGGAATAACATAAAAACTATTTTCACTTCTCTTGCTCAAAAAGTGTATAATAATAGTGTAGCTTAGCGGGCCTAAAACTCGAGTTCAATACCTTGGGCTAAAAAGTATTTTTTCTTTTTAATTTTTGTCTAAAATCATCAGCCCGTACAAAGCATTCGTTCTCTTACATAAAAACTCGAATTCTTGGTGCTCTGTCAATCTTTTTTTTTGAAAATAGAACCGTCTTGGTGATGTTTTATGAAGGTTGATTCTTCTCTTCACGGTAGAATGCGAACTGTTTCGTTGCAGGTTAAATAGAGATTAAAAAAAAAAGATGGTATTGGCGCTAAATATCTAGAATTTTCTGCATTCCAAATCATAAACTTTTACGTTTAACTTCCTGACTTTTACTTCCAAATTGTGAACGTGAAAAATGTCATCAAGTGATAGTGAAGATGCTAATATGCAAATGGAAGAAAAGGGCAAAGAAATAAATATGAATCTGTTGCCGACAAAATCACTTGGAATATATTTAAAGAGTTACGAAAATTTTATGAAATGGAGAGATGAGAAATGTGTGGATTCTTTTACAGAAGGTGTTTTTCTCACTTATGTTGATGAATTATCCAAAAAATTCAAATCGTCGACTCTTTGGAGCACATATTCAATGTTAAGAATGACCTTACAAACGAAAAACGACGTCGATATTAAAAAGTATGTAAATTTTATTTAACGGCTTTACTGAAGAAATTGTCCACTGGATACAGGGCAAAAAAATCTAAAGTCTTGACGACACAAGAAATCGAAACATTTTTAAATAACGCTCCAAATAAACAATACTTGGCAACAAAGGTAACCTACTTATGTACTCTACTCAAACTAAATAAATAGATACCTACCTACCGATTATCAACAAACTTATTTTTTTGTTCAACAGGTTGATTTAATTTATGGAATCAGCGGTGCATGCATAGGAATAGAGCTTGCCAATATAACGCTAGAAGACGTAGAAACGGATACAAAACTACAAGCTGTGAGTCTGCCAAACACGAAAACAAACAAAGAGCGTAAATTTGTCATCAGTGGAGAATACCGTAATATAGTTAAAGCCTATCAGGAGTTACGTCCCACTAATGTTTCAACGAGAAGATTTTTTCTAAATTATCAAAATGGTAAATGCACAAGGCAAGTCATAGACAAAAATTAATTTGGTAACATGCCTAAAAATATTGCCACTTATCTAAATTTACCAAATCCGCAACTCTACACGGGCCATTGTTTCCGCAGAACATCCACGACGCTGTTGGCGGACTCTGGTGCGAATATAACGACATTAAAACGGCACGGTGGATGGAGGTCCGATCAAGTGGCTGAAGGTTATATAGAGGAGTCTATACAAAACAAGTATCACGTCACGCAGCGGATTACGGAAGGAATCAATATTCTACCAAACATTACAGAACCCCAAGCATCTACATCGCGGGATTGGATGAATATGTCAACTCAGCTGAAGCCGCACTCAGATCTTAAAAATGCAGGAAACTCAAGCATGAGTCGAGTCTCTCCAACTTTTACTCCACAACAATCAACTCAAAATATTATCACATCCCAATCACAGAGAACCGAAATAAAATTTCCCGTGCAAAACCGATCACTAAACATTCAAAATTGCTCTAACTGCACATTTAATTTCCAATAAAATTTCTGAAAATCGTCTAATTTTGAATTGTTTTATTTTCTCGCAATCGAAGTGAAAAGTAGAGTGTTTTACTCGGGCCAAAACCACCCATTATAACTCGGTCTTGTCATCCTCCCTCGCTACGCTCGGGAGTATAACAACCTCGTATATAATGGGATGGTTTAGTCCCTTGTAAAACAATCTACTATTTTTATCCCGATATAACACGGTCGAAGGCGCCGGCAGGCGACGTGTATTAAAATTAGGTACTTTTTTAAAATTGTACATTATGTTCGCTATTTTACTGGCAAAACATTCGACAAAAGCCATAATAATTAAATAAAACCGGATGGAAAAGTAATTATTCTATTTTATGAATAAAATAAGATTTATTATGAAGTAAAAAATGTTTGTGTTAACTCAAGCACTGGGTTTATTTTGAGGTGATTTTTCAGGGTTCGCCAACATTTTTCCTTTCAACCCATTTATAAATAAAGAAAGGTGCTAAAGCAGTTTTGTTTTTATAGAAATTTTGAGTGCGAATTAGAAATTTAATTTGATCAATTTAGATTTAACGTCCTTGTGAAATTGTTTCACGTTCGTTTTTACGAGTAGGTAAACCAAGTTTTATAGCAAATAATTAAGTCCAAGTGCACAGAGTTTCGCGTATCAATTTCTCGCATATAAATAAACAACAACTGACAAACTTGTAAATGTCTATACACTAGTCTAAACAGCTCATACTTACCTAAAATTAGATTTTTTATACGCGATTACTTATGGTATTTGTCGATTTGAGTGCTTCAATAAATATTACTAACAATTCGGTTTATCTGAAATTCGACGCCGAGGGTGTTTTAGTTTTTTGTGTCGTGGTTTGTTTAAAAACATTCCACATCGAGTTTAGACAGAGTATAGTGAATAATATCACATCAACAGCCGGGTTAATAAAGGCTATTGACATGATCGACATTGGTAAGAACATAATACAGTCAATGTATATTCCTAGAAGAAATCGCTTCTAACCGATAAGGCCACCCATTGTACTGGTTTATTATTTAACTTTGTGGTGTACAATAAAGAGTTTTGTATTGTATTGTATCTTTATCTTTTAGTACTTAAAACTGTAAACTACAGTGTCCTAACGGTGTGACCACGAGTCCGTCATCAAAAATCTATTTTTGTCCTATTTCTCAAAATGAACTGAAGGGTAGATTTTGTAAAAAAGAAATAAAATATGAAATTTTATCGTATCTAAGGTCCTGTAAAGGATACTAATATTATAAAGGCGGAAGTTTGTGCCATTCTGAAGATGTTTGGCCGAAGACAACGCCAAAACTACTGGATGGATCGATTAACTCATGTAAATACTTGAACCTGGAATAATATTCGGTTTTTTATTTCTAAAAATGCGTGCGAAGGCAGAAGCTTGTAGTAGATAAAATGTCTGAGTGATTTTTAAATTTCTCAGTAAGACAATGCCAAACGTTGTACATCTCTGAAGCAAAGAGATACAGAAGTAAATATTTATTAAGTGCGCATCTTTTTAAAATCGGAGGTGCTGTAAGTCTATTTATGTCTGCACTATGCGCGTAACGCGACTTTACCTGGCATTTAATTAACCTTTTATCAAAATTACTAAAAGGTACTAGAGCACAAGGGCATGTCTTAACAAAGCCATCGCAGCCCGTGGATGTCGTTAGAATTGTAAGCTAAGACGTAGACTCTATGGGAACCAAAGGAAAGGCAATAGCTACCTTCTATATGTTATAACACCTCTCTTGCGATTATAGTAATCCGCTTGCTAAGCTTGGTGATTAGGAGGCATATTCCGCAGTGGACGTATTTTTGCTGAAGATAAACTTATTCAGATTCAATAACTTTGTTTCCTTAGGCTTACAAAACACGTATAGTCAAATTTTATACATATTATCAGCTATAAATATAGTACCATTATTGACAAAGAAAATAATCAAATAATATAAACAAATTAAACTAGTATTTACAACTGAAACAACTGAGCTAACTGCAGGCTGTTGCAAACAATCTACAGGTACCTCAACTGGTCCATATCAATACCAGTCCCCAAGACCCAAGGCTGGCTGCATTGCCCCGCTGTATGGCAATGCGAATGCGCTGCGCGAGATTATAAATATAGTAATCAAATAAGAAATAAGTGTTATTGATTTCCTCTACACTTCAATGTTTTGTCCAATAGTGGAAGATGTGAAAAATAATACCAACCTACCTATTAACGAGGTGTGGACTTGTTAATACATACCTACTTTTTTGACTAGTTTGACGTAAAGACGTAAAATTTAATACGTTTAACCCGTCACGGATTCTTTTCAATACGTAGAACATCCCTCAAGGATCACGGCGGTAGTTGGCAGACGATATTTATGACCTAAAGCACTAAAATGCCTAAACCTCAAACATTTCTAGGTCTTATTTCATGTTATTTTCTTTTAACTTTAATCTAAGATGTGTCTAACTAATTAAGCTATGGCTGAAATATGAATTGTATTTTAAGCTGAAATAAACGCATTGAATTGAATTGAAAAGCAATCGAAGCATGAAAGTAACCATGCCTCACTCAAAGTAATTGTCAGACAGACAAGATCTTAAGATTTTGCTATTAATAACCTCTTACTGAATTTAAAAATAGGTTAATACATTATTAAAACAGTGTTGGTTTTGTGTACACGTGTGGGGTTATTCAGACAATGGACTAAAGTTTCAAGGGATTTTCGTATTTTTTTTGTTTTTGAGTACGAAGCAATATTTAAAACGTACGTTTTAGTGTTTAACTGAATATAAAAGTCATTTAGCTTAACTTAAGTGGACTTTAAGCTACCTTAAAATTAAGAAGTCTCAAAAGATTTCGTTTTGTAGTGAAAATCTTACGTGATCGTAGACTAATTTTGCACAAGGTTTTCCATTATTTTTAATAGAATACCTTGTGCAAAAATAGTTGTGCAATACCTGCAAATAAAAACTGGTTTAAATGTGCAATTTCTAAAGTGAAAGTCCATAACTCAGAAGTGCATAAAATGTGAAGTCTACAAAAACGTGAACAAAAAAACAGTAAACAAAATTGTGAAAGTGCTGAGTTTTCAAAATGTTGGAATTAGTGCTGATGCAACCTGTGGATTTAACTATAGTCAAGGTAATTTTTTTAAGGCGGTATACCTTCGTTAGCCTTTAATTTCACTTGATGGAAAGTCACATATACATATTATGAATGTGTGAATTATTTTCTTCTACTGTTCAGGTGACTTTTACGTGAAGAGTCAGGGTTAAAATGACTTTAGGTCCAATGAATGCTTACTTATCAACTAAAGTCCAGTCTTAAAATTTCAATAAAATCAAATCGTTTTTTTTTTTAAATAGAATATTAACCTATTGAGTGTATTTTAATCCAAAGGGCCAAAATACTATACCAGAGAATATCTGGTATCATATTTTTTTCTTCCATCCCAAATCTGGCATTTCTGTCTGAAAGAAAAAAATATTACACCGGAGATCTTATTGGTATAATATTTTATGGTATTTTTTTCTATCTATTTTAGGAGCCAAGTCATGTCAAAAATATAGATATAACGTAAGTATTTTTTCTCAAACTCTTGTAGGAAATTAAATAAAACTAAATAAATGAATATACCGTCTACGACTACAGTTAAACGAACTTTCTCAACGGGGAAAAGTGGAATAACTAACGTTGCGAGTTCTAGTCTTTTTTAAATAAGTTTCCAGTTTTCCCCCTTAACAGGATATGTCAAGGGGGAAAACTGGAATAAGCCTTTCAAATAATATCATTGCTGCAACTGTGCGCCATTTCAAGATTACTATTAATGGCTCGGAAAGTACGAGATTTGAGTGCCATAGGTACTTGTCTGCAGTGATTATTCAGGCACAGTACACGTGTAAATATTAACAGTAGGTAAGATTTTTCTACCTACATATATACATGCGGAACTCTATGACCACATATATAAATAAATAAATAACGCCGGATAATCCACACAGCATCATCTAGCCCCAAGCTAAGCAGAGCGTGTGTTATGGGTACTAGATGACTGATATACATCATACAATACATACATAGATATATATATTTTATTATACATAGAAAATACGCAGAATACCCCATACAAATATTTGCAGATCGTACAAACATTGGCCGAAGGCATGAATCGAATCCGTAACCTCCTGCGTTGCAGGCAGACTTTCGCCCGCCGCGCCACAGAGGTCGTCAATATGACTTGAGTATAGGACCATAATATATTCAAGCCATATAAGGCCATAAATGACTACTCAAGCTATATAAGACTAGCCATATAGGACAATATGACTATATACTCAAGCCATTTAAAGTCACACAATTCTTGTAAACAAGCCACAACACATAAATCTATTCTATTATCTTTCTTGTTTTGCAGATCAAATACTGATTTGCCATTTTGAGATCATTTTCTATGATCATCATCATCATCATCAGCCCATACACGTCCACTGCTGGACATAGGCCTCCCCCATACGACGTCACAAATAGCGGTCCTGAGCCGCCTCCATCCATCGACTCCCTGCGACCGCTACGATGTCGTCGGTCCATCGAGTGGATGGTCTCCCATGTAGGGGGGGGATTTGCCATAATCACCACGCTTGGCAGGCGGACTGGTGATCGCAGTGTTGGTGTTTAAAAAAAATTTCTATACAATAGCGAATTCATCAAAATCGGTCTATAATTAAAGGAGAAATCGACGAACATACATAAAAAAACATAATACAGGCGAGCGTAGAAACTCCTCCTTTTTCTGAAGTCGTAACTTTCGTTTTAATGAAATAGCAAGGATGGCCGACAAAGGTGTTTTTGCTTTGGTCACTGGTTACTTATTTATTTTATTTATTTACATAGGAATCTTATTTGCTCTTGCATCAGCTTTCTTTTTCATTTGAATTGAAATATTTCCTCCCACTATTGGAATACGAAGCCATTGAGTGTTTTTACAGCAGAAATGAAAATCTTTTCTGTGATCACAGTTAAGCTAGAAAACTCGTACTAATCTTTTGCACTACCTCTCTTTCCCGCATCACAGTAGCGTGACCAGGCAGAGTAGAACAGAAAATCTAATAACCGGAGATTGCAAGCGAAGGTCTGCCACGTCCTTGCATCTTTGTCACTATTCAAATGGATAAATGATTGAGATTTCCTTTATTGTCCATAAGCCTTTGAAGGATTGCTAAAGGTACCAACTGGCTTAGCAAAAAATTAAAACCCGACTACGTAAAAGCCTGTTCACAGTGTTCACCTATTGTAATTTTCTTCATCATTTTCTTTTGATACTTAGGTATTACACACTTTTGTCACATTTTATGGTATTGTCACATTTTTGTCTGAAATTTTTTGTAATTGTTTTCTAAAGTTTGCAGTAAAGCATTTTCTATTTATCTATCTATCTATCTACCTAGTCGTAGGCCTTTTTTCCTTCTTGTAACCTAGGTATATGAGGTGTGGGTATCTCCGACTACCTGAGTATCAAAGAAAATGATAAGGACAATAGGTGAACGCTTAAGACATTTTTACGTTTTAGTTTTAGTTTTTATCTATATTTTTTACACCTTTTTGCCCTCACAAAAGTTTGATAAACAGTTTTGGAATGTACAAACAAAGGCCTTTGCAACGATGCCACACACGAGCATATTTACTTACATTGGGGTTTTCGACCCTCATCTAGACCCATCTCGTTAGACCCCTATTTTTATCTGAAGTTACAAAGCCTATAATTTCGTGGGTTACCATTGGGCTACTAAGATGAATCATAAGACGGCACCTCATTTGTTGAAATCAGTGATAGTTTCAACGCTACGTAGGAACATAAAAATCTGCTACATACGTAAGTATAATAGGGTGCCTACCTCATAACCAAACCGAAACTTTCGGTAGTCGGGTTAAAAAGGCTTCCTGGGCAACGAGCTAATATTTCATTGAAAACTGTCGAATGACGACCAGCTACCTATGAGAATCTCCTCCTGCTCGTTACCCTTTGAAAATGTAGATAGGTAGGAGCTACCGATAAAGTGACAAAGTCAGTGAGAAAGTTCAAAGAATCAAATAACCTATGTGGTATCGATTTTCTTTAGGTGAAGGGACACGAAAAGATCGCAATGATGAAGCTTAAGAGGTATATGGGGCAGATCTTTGTCTACCAATACGAGATAGGTTGGATATGAAATAAAAGTTTTGAAAATCGAATAGACTGTTCGTTTTGTGGGCTATGAAGTTCAAAACAAAACAATACTGTAGCACTACTAGAACCGTTTAGATTTCCAAAATGCTGATGATAACCAGTAGGTAAGCACGGGGATGGTTCTGGGTAGAATAGACAATAATGACATCACATCATCAGGCAACAATCCCCGTGCTTGGGCTACAGGGCGTTTGTAACCGGGGTTTTAAACTTCTTGGTATACTTACCTACCAAGAAGTTTTGAAGTCTCTTGCTAACCTCTTTTAGATAGTGCTTTCTGTGTTCTTACTTACATGTCAAATTTGACGACCAATGTGGCGCGTCGGGCGAAGGCCTGCGTGCCCAGGAGATTGCGAGTTCGATAACCGTCTTGGGACAAATTTTAGTACGATATGAAAATATTTGCTCCGGTGTTCTGGGTATTTTCAATGGTAGTTTCCTATAGTAAATAGTATATCAGTCATCTAGTACCCATAACACAAGCTCTGCTTAGCTTGGGGCTAGATGATGTTGTGTGGGTTGTCCAGCATTATTTATTTATTCACATAAAGTCATTTCCATAAAAACTACATCCTTCTCAGTCAGACAGATCCTTCAATAGAAAAATAAATCCTTGATTTACATCTGATCTGATCTCTAACAAATCCATAATGTATTACATTTCGTTCCTTCGTCCTTTAATATAAGAGTTCAGTCACGATTCAGCATAAAAAGGGTGTAAGCCCGAATAAATCGTTAAATAACTTAACGACGTCTGCAAATAACTTACCGATGTCTGTAAATAAATTACCGATGTCTGTAAATCACATTCACATCTGTACAAAGCCAATATATCAGTCTAGATCTAAGTATGGCTGAATATGCTTGAATTAAGCTCGGATTTGGAACTTTATTGATAAAAATAAGAGGTTATTCTCTACGTTATTTAGAGTAAATCCTTTTGTTTCTATCAGCTGCACTAAAGGATTTTCGTCTCTACAAAACCCCCTCCCCTTCTCTGGGACTTAAGAGGCTCATTGACAAAGTTTGGATGCTGATGAAGAAGGAAAAGAACTAAAAGATATTTGGACCATGTACAGACTTGCTTAACTACTTATAGTAGTATAGTATAGTTATTTATTTCAGATAATTACAAATCCATATAATAGTTAGTAACAATTGTCTTAATAATAATGTTAGTTTATCTTAAGTGAGCGAAATAGCATTTAACTAATACAACAATGCTGTGTTTGTATAGTGGCTCATCCAGCTTATCCGCTATCATCACCATCCGCTATCATCAACTTATGTAGATACCTGACTGCCGCCCTAGCGCATTGACCCGAATGAATGAACACTTTATTGTTCTAGAAAATAAATACATCAATAAAAGATCTTATATCTAAAGAAAAATTAACAGTACAAAAGGCGGCCTTATCGCTAAGAGCGATTTCTTCCAGGCAACCCTGGGATGGAGAAGAAGATACAAGAAAAATTGGGTTGATAGTGCACAGACAGTACTTACCTAAATAAACAGAACTATTATGTTATAATACAAACATATTTATAATAAAAAAACACTTATATTAACTAACTTACCAACAAAATAAACTAAAACAATACGTACTTAAAAAACAAAAACAATCATAAAAAATCTAATAACCAATTAAGCCGAAGTGGATCTTTAATTATTTAATTAAATAAACAATATAGAAGTCCCTCGTTAAGGGATGAAACGTTGGTGTTCTTCCAACACAAACTAGGTTCGTAGTTAACTCGCTCACATTCATAATGAATATAAAATTCATTTATTTCTGACAACAATAAAATGAAACTAGCATTTGTATATGTAGTTTTAAGTCCATATAATGTTAGGGTAGCTTAAGTTAGAAAAAAATCCACTTCGACGGTGTTTGAACCACAACCCTCGCTCAGCAAGGGATGCGCGTTAGTTACCCTTCTTAGAAATTACCCGCAGTGTGAAACTTAGGTACGTACTATAATATCAAAAACCTATTGATACAATATGTATAATGTCAAGATTTTGGCCCTAACGGTTATCACACGGTATTTTTATTAATTTTCGCGGCGCACCTTGGATTTAAAGATTTATTAACGACAAAAGGTACATATTTACATTAATTACAAACTATGAGCTAATTACAAGCATAAACAGACAAACATTAGGTAATCATTTGCAGGCAATTTATTTTTGTTAATTTTAAATTAAATTTATATTTATTATACGATTAAATTTATCTATTATGTTAATTTTAAATTAAATTTATATTTATTATACTATTAAATTTATCTATTATGTTAATTTTAAATTAAATTTATACTTGAAAGTAAGGATATTTACCTGGTAGCATAAAATGTAATACTAAGTACCGCCCGTAATCTCTGATAGCGATTTTAACCATTACCTGGTATTTTTACGACCCTTCTGCAAAACCACATCACTCCCGTTAAACACAAATAAACCGAGACCGAATGTAAATTTAGATAAGAATATTCCACTTCTGAGAACACGATCAAATGCGGGTGCTAATGCAAATAGGCGGGATTCGAACCCGCTACTTATCCAGAGTTATGGTAATCAGTGGTGTTTATGAGCCGGCATAATTTCGTGATTTGAATACGTATTGTCTGATTTTCGGTTATGGAATGGTTTTAATGTTAGGATTTGTTAGAACCATAAAAAGTAAAACTAACGTCACTGCTGTTAAAAGTACCTAGTTTTCTTACATCCTCTGTTAACGCAGAAATGATATCTTGTGAATCCAAAGATCATATCATCATCATCATATCTGCCCATACACGTCCACTGCTGGACATAAGCCTCCCCCATACGACGACGCCACAAATAGCGGTCCTGAGCCGTCTCAATCCATCGACTCCCTGCGGAAGATCATAATACAGTACCTACATTTAAATAAATATTTGCAAAATATTTGCAGATCGCACAAACATTTTTCCCAAGGCGGGAATCGACCCCGCCACCTCCGGCGTCGCAGGCGGACCTTCGCCCGCCGCGCCAGATCGGTCGTCCGGTATTTACTATTATTGTTTCCGCAGCGCCTATGATTCATCATCTTCATGATTCACCAGCTTGCAGCCTTAGACTCGATAGAACGAAGAGCCTTCAGACTCATAGACGAGCAGTACCTTGCAGAGACTAAGATCCAAAGTCTCGATCAACGCCGCAAGGTTGCTTATCTCTCGATCTTTTATAGGATACATTTCGGAGAATGCTCCCAGGAACTTCATGACGTGATTCCACCATCTCCCTTCTACTCCAGGACAAGCAGACAGACGGCACAATACCATCCTTATCAGGTGGATATACCATCCACTCGTACAAAGCGGTTTTCGTCCACCTTCATCATTCGCACCGCTAAGGAATGGAACTCGCTGCCTGCTTCAGTTTTTCCGGAGAATTACAATCTGGATCTCTTCAAGACAATAGTGAACAGGTGTCTTCTAGACCTTCGTGATACAACATCGGCCACATCATCACTTTCCATCAGGTGAGATTGTGGTCAAACGAAGGATACTATAAAAAAAACATCTAGGTTGGTTCTTTGTAAGGGAGCTTTGTTTATTAAACACCACACCCAAAAAAGGCATTGTCTCGCGATCACACCACCTAAAAAGTTTACTTTTAATTAGACATGGAACGAGTAGTGATTCACCGAGTACTCGGCCACCGAGTAGATTCTTATGTAGTTTTACAATGTTTCTGCTGCTTCTCACGTTCGTGATGTTAATATGTCTAATAATAATGATAAAAATAATTCGGCAAGCCATCGTCTACCGCTTGTAACAGTGTTGAGAGTATGTTTATGGCAGGCGTCCATAGTCTCCCCCATAGCCCAATTACCCAGTCCATCCATTCATCGCAATATCATGGTTTTTTTTGTTAATTTCATTTTCCTTTGCAATAGTCTCTACACCTGGCGTTTACCATCTTCGGGTGTTACATATTGTGCAACCAAGAATGATACCCGCTATGTGTAGCTCTCGCCTTTACATTAATTCTCATAAAGGGCCTCTGTCCTGTTGGCTTCGGCCCCACACATGCCTTCCAAAGGACCGGGTAACAAATATGGCCCGTGATCATGGAAATGATAAAAACTTGTGTAAAAACTATGGCTTTTGTCTGTAATTTTCCCTACAATATAATAAAGGCCGAGTACTCGGTACTTGAACGTTAATACTCGGTGCTCGGCCGAACCCTAAAAAAAGGCCGAATCCGCCGAGTACCGAATCCAAATCGAGTACTCGTCCCATGTCTACTTTTAAAGTGAAAATATTATTTGTTTTATTTCGTGAAAAGAAGTAAACAAACCTTCTCGGTAGGCCTGTTCCCTATTGTGAATGAAACAGGCAATTTACTTCCTAAAATAGGTTCAATATAAACCGTCCATTCCTTAACATATTTAAAACTAAGTTAAAAGAGCACTTCATAAATAGTATCGGTTTAGGTTATCGTATTATATATTTATGCGATGATATGCTATGCGGGAACGCAAGACAATCTAAATACCGGTGTCAAATAATTACACAAAGTTAAAATTTTCATATGTTTAGTAAGATTGTTAAATAAAGGCTATTATTATTATTATATATTGATATATATTGAAGTTTAGGTATTTATTAGGTTTATTTAGTCTTTATTATTTTAATTTATGTATGTTTATTAGAATCATAATATATACATATATATTGTATATAGCCAAGCTATCTACTATTGGTTTATTTATTGTATATAGCCAAGCTATCTACTATTGGTTTATTTATTGCATATAGTCAAGCTATCTACTATTGGTTTATTTATTGTATATAGCCAAGCTATCTACTATTGGTTTATTTATTGCATATAGTCAAGCTATCTACTATTGGTTTATTTATTGTATATAGCCAAGCTATCTACTATTGGTTTATTTATTGCATATAGTCAAGCTATCTACTATTGGTTTATTTATTGTATATAGCCAAGCTATCTACTATTGGTTTATTTATTGCATATAGTCAAGCTATCTACTATTGGTTTATTTATTTAGTATCTCTTGTTAGATTTTAAGTTTTTTGTACATTTCCTCTCCTATAGCTGTAAGGTTTGCTGGAAGAAAACTCTTTTTCAGTGTTAAGCTCGCCTATGCACATATCTTATTAGATAAGTTGATGTATTGTGTTACTGTGTACAATAAATAATTACAAGAATTACCGTCATGTCCTCAAAGTCAGATCTAATCTCGGCTGCTGCTGAAGGGCAAGCCACACGCTGCCTCTGTCAATCCATCTGTAATCCATCACTCCAACACATAATGTTTTTCCGTCAATTTGTCATCGTAGCCGCGAGGTCGTGAGGCGCATCAATCAATCAGTCTGGTCGAAAACGTCACTTTTTCACTGACTATCAGTACAGTTAGGGTCAAGTCCTTACGGGGAATGGGAGACACCCTTTTTAACCGACTTCAAAAGGAGGACGTTCTCAATTCGTCTGTATGTTGTTTATTTTTTGTATGTACATATGTATGTTACGCGATCATTCCGCCAATTATGTACCGATTTTGAAAATTCCTTCCTTATTGTATAGAAAACCCCGAAGACCCCTCCAGGATCATATTCTATAAAAACTTTATCCCCAGGGGATTAGTATTTATCCCGCAAAACTTAAAATAAGTGTAAAAGTGAGGGAATTTGAAGTTTTTTTTTAAAACACGTCATGTTATTTAATAGAAATATGTCAACTCATTACTTTTTTCTCGTTTTGAGGGTATATCAAAAATAGAAATCAAACCAAACTTAGCTATTGCATAACGTTAAGAGTAATAATACGTTTATAGCAGTATACAAATATGAAATTCTTTATTAACGTACACCACGAAGAAAACATTAAAAATAGACATTACATAAAACATGTAAATGGTGGCCTTATTGCTTAGAAGCGATCTCTTCCAGGCAACCTTTGGATGGTAAGAATTTTACGAATTTAAGAAAGGCGGGGGTGTACCTAAAGTTGTCAGAAATAAATATCATTATAAATACTAACAACAGAGGATAATATATATTTTCAATAGCAACTTAACTAAGTATATAAATGTAGGTGGAATATACATAAATAGGTATTCATTTTTCTAAGAGGTAAATTTCCTTGTCACGAGCTTTGAAAAATGGTAATGATGCTGATTTTCGAATGGCAGTGCATTCCACAACCTTATGGCCTGGATCGAGAAGGATTTGTCGTAAAAACTGGTTGGTAGTATAGTATAAGTACCATCTCTATAAACATATCGTCTCACTTGGGTAGGTTCAACTAAACTAAGGTACTCAGCAGCTAAGTATAGATAGAAAGAAAGATAGAAAACACTTATATTGCACACTTAAAAGTGTGCAATATAAGTGTTTTTTTATCAAGGAAACAGTTTACAAATGAGACAATAACAACATAAGTGAAAATTGGTGGTCTTAACGCTCAAGAGCGATCTCTGCCAAACAACCTGGGTATACTTTGTAAGCAAAACTTAGACTCCCTTCTTAGATAAAGCTTGTAACTGTACGAAGTGCTCCTAAAAGCACTCATCTAAAACCAATTAAAAACTTAATAAACTTCTTTTGGCGCTTTTGGTTTAACGAAACAATTTTTTTTTTCCAAAGAAGTTTTTGTTTAACTCTTTGGGCGCCACGCCTAAAACACATTCCCGTGTTCTCTACGCCAAAGCACAAAATGAACAAAAGATATTCTAAATGTAATTGACGCTGAGGGATCCTCCGGTGCGGTCTGGTTCATTACAAACAATTTTATTTACACCTTAAGTCAATTTCATGTGATTTGTCATGTATATGTGACTATGGCGGTCAAACGGTTAATCATGACCACTTTATGTCACTTCATTGACACGCCACGTGACATGACGAAACGTGATGCGTGTTGAGAATCTAGTCGTATCCATTTTGACTAGAACCACATTGCAAACACCCGATGTTTAGCCGCGTCGGGTGTTAATAATGTGATTCTGGTCATAGAAAACTGATACGACTACATTTAACTCAACACACATTGTGTTTGCATAGTGCCAACACGCATCGTGGCGTTTCAATAGTGTGTGGAGGCCATTAGCGTAAGAACATAGTGGTACAAGATACACGGGCCTCGGGAGGCCCAATAGTGGGTTAAATGAGTGCAAATGACTATAAAGATTTCGATGAAGCCCCTACGGTAACGTTCCTACGCTCATAAGTCTACTCCCCTGTCTGCAGATAAAATCCACGCTCTAAACCTGTCCACGATCAAAAATTATGAAGGTCGTATAAGCCTGTCCTTTTATGATTTCTATAGAGGTTCTTACCCTGATGCGCAGTAATTCAATAAGGGTTCGGAATAAGCCCCTAGTTTGCGGGATTTCAGGATTTTCTGCACCCCGATTCTGGGATATTTTATCTGAATAACTACGACATACGAATCTCATTATTCTGTTGGTAAACAACCGTGGTTTAATGTTTACTAGCTGACCCGACAGACGTTATCCTGTTATTCAAAGTCAAACAACTGACAGTTATTTCAAACTGACTTAGCAAAGAGTATATAACGCTTGTGCTAAGGTTACATTAAAAAAGTTTATAATAAAGGTAGTCGTTAAGTTTTCTAAAATTTTCTAAGTCTCTGCGCAATTTTTTAAATGTAAATAATCCTTTTCGAAGTATCAGAAAACATTTAAAAAATATGAATGGAATCGGTAAAGCCGTTCTCAAGTTATAGCCGAACCAGGAGAAATAGGGGTTTATCTTAAATATTTCCATGTCACAATGTTAGTTACCGTACTCCTCCGAAACGGCTTTACCGATTTTTACCAAATTTTATATGCGTATTCAGTAGGTCTGAGAATCGGCTACTATCTATTTTCCATACCCCTAAGTAATAAGGGTTGAAGGCAAAACAACGTTTGCCGGGTCAGCTAGTTTTTATATATATTATAGATGATATGGTAGAGTCAGGGCCTGGGATTGCATTTTCTGATTTTTCACTTAAAGAATGAGTATTATGGTAGGGATGGTGGACCACCACATCTTTATACTGCAGTTTATACCAGTACCTTCGTTATGCTTGTCTATTGTATTTTCACGGTGGATTATCTATGAGAAAAAGTGAAAAGAAAAATAACTATTTAAGGCTGAATTAACTATTTATTTCAAACTTTATAGGCTATTTATACACTCTAGAAAATTTATAAAAGGTGCAAGAGTGTCTCGTACAAGTATCATTGCTTGAACAAGCAGTAAAATATGTTTCTTTATTGGCATCCAACGAACTTGTCTTTGACATCGTTATTATCTTATCTGTAAATTATCGATATCAACGCCGCACTATCTGTAATTAATCTGGAAATATAATATTTAGTTCCGTTTCCGTTAGATATACATAAAAAAGTAATTCCGGTTTGCTCTACAAAGTACATGTGCTCTGAAGAAATTAATATCTTCGTTGGTCATAATGCGTATTGGTCAATATGCATCTAAAGGTAATCTATATCCTATCCTACTAATACTACCCTCCTTATGAAAAGCGCAATAACTAGTGCGATAACTAATGCTAGTTATTGCGCTTATTATAAGGAGGGCAGAATATTATAAATGTCAAATTTTCTATGGATGGATGTATGGAAATTTGTTATTTTTTTACGCAAAAACTACTGAACCGATTAGACTGAAATGAACCTTCTACGAAATATTAGTAAACATTAAAAACAGTTGAATGAAATCGGTAAAGGCGTTCTCAACTTATAGCCGAACGAGGAGAAATAAGGGTTAATATTTTTATATTACTAGCTGCTGCCCGCGCCTTCGCCCGAGTTTTATGGGGATAAAAAATAGCCTATATGTTATTCCAGGTCCCAAACTATACCCATACCAAATTTCATCCTAATCGGTTGAGTAGTTTTTGCGTGAAAGAGTAACAAATATCCATACATCCACACATCCATCCATATAAACTTTCATATTTATAAAATTAGTAGAATTATAATGAAACCGATACATAAATAAAACCGATACATCATCATCATCATCATCATCAGCCCATACACGTCCACTGCTGGACATAGGCCTCCCCCGTACGACGCCACAAAACCAAAACCGATACATAAATATAATCAATTGAAATATAAACCTACTAAAATATACATACATAAATAAATAAATAGTCTAAGTAGAGTACCATTATTCACTTTTCTGAAAGGAAAACTCCTTGACACGACTTTTTAAAAACTGTCAAGGATTATACTTTTCTCTTTCGCTCTGGTATTCCACAACCTCATGGCCTGGATGGAAAAGGATACATAAGCATATGAGTAGAAAATAACATAGGTAGAGCGGAAACTTCCGTCCCGGACCTATGTATAAAGCCTAAAACCTATATGAAACATAACTATATGACGCTATATCAAGTAGTATAACGCTGCGGTACGACGACGCAACGCAACGCATCGGAGCAGTGTGGCCCTTAGAACTAAAAAATATTTATAAAAAAACTAGAGGAATTTAATGTAACAGCCCCATCATAGCTGTCCCAAAACGTAACACACAAAAATTCCTGCCCTTAAAGTTTTATGGTACAAATAATAATTTAAGTTATGTATTAATTTTACCGCTTTGTAAATAGTAAACCAAGTATGTGTATTTTCTGTGAAAAATAAATTATTTTATTTGGGGTACCGAGGCTCTCCGGGTTTTCAAAAAATTATCTGAGCGGCTGGTCGAAGCAACGCGTGACCCGAGAGCTGGTGAGTATCTGGCGCAGCGCATTAGCATTGTCATACAGCGAGGCAATGCAGCCAGCGTCTTGGGGACGCTTCCGACTGGTATTATATGGACCAGTTGAGCTGTCTGTAGATTGTTTGCAACAGTCTGCAGTTAGCTCAATTGTTTCAATTTTAAATACTAGTTTAATTTGTTTATATGATTTGATTGTTATTTTCTTTTACTTACTAAATGGAAACTTCATTCAGAGTATAGATTTTAATTTATATTACTACCTCGGTACAGGTATTTTTTGTTTCCTACTCGCTAGATAGGTAATACCCTACCTACATGGGGAGATAACACTATGAAAACAAACCTTTGATAATGCTTGTCACTGTTATCAGTGACAGTGTTAGGCATAGATATAATGGATCTTTTATAATTAGCACAGATTTCATTGGAGTGTTTTTTTTTTAATTAATTTAAAATGGAAAAATACGCTATGTATTTTGTTTGCTAAATCGGTGATTATCGCAAAATAATTTTTGTTATGAAATACAATACGGTATTGTAGAGCGGTCAAAGCTTGTAAAAACGAAATTCGAAATTTCTTATTCGGTTTCGTGCAAATGCTATCTATCTTCTGCCTTATTACCTAATATTACTCGAAATTGAATCAGAAACTTTAATTTTCATTTTCCAAGCAGGTTTCCAAGTAGGCTACTTGGAAACCTGCCACCTATCCACTCGGAAAAGAAAAAACGAAGTTTCAGATTCTTTTTCGTGCAAAACCAGCTCTTAACGAAACTGAACCAGAAACTTTGATTTTCGTTTTCCAAGATGATCCGAAAACCAAAATCCAATTATATATGACCTATATGAACTATTCTTTGATAGCTCTTAAATATCCATGTCGTATGGGGGAGGCCTATGTCCAGCAGTGGACGTGTATGGGCTGACAGACGTGTATGATATGATGATGGTGATCCTTAAGATTCACTGATTAAATCATCGTTGGAAACTTACCGTTCCCTGATACGTAGGCACCTATAGCTATAAAATTTACCCATGCATGGGTAGTTTTATTGCTCTACCTACAAACACTTTGTAGCTAATTTAAACGTAGGCATGTGATTACTAGATATTGCGCAAGGTTTTAAGTACTAGATTTTCCAGGTTATTTTGTACATATTTGCCAAGCTTCATTACGTTCCATAATCGCTTCTACATTCACTGCGCTGTAACCAATCAACAAAACAACTATATTCTCGGCTTTACTTAACCTCCATATCCTGTATAATAATAGGCTGTATAGTAAGTGAATATGTTTATATTTGTATAACCCTGAGAATAAATAGACCGTAGTGTGCAAGTGCCTAGAGAGATGTCTCGACTATAAGGCGCAGGCCACACAGAAACGGAGCGAGCAGGCGTGGGCATGCCATCAGCGCACCTCTTCTATCTGTTTTGCACCACATCCCTCTCCTACATTTTGTACGGGCGAACATTGGAAGGAAATGCGTCGAAACGGCACGCCACGGTTGTAACGCGGGCGCATTGAAGGTGCACCGCCGCCGCGCCGGCTGAGATCAAAATCAAGCACTTGAATACCACCGATACACACCGTCCTGTCGCGCCGGTAGCGTGCCGGTGGCGCACTCGATGCGCGCCGCGCCGCTGCTGCTGTCTGGCTTGCGCCCAATGTAACTCAGATACTCAAGGACGCCCTCCTCCGGTCAGGTGGGATGACGACCTGCAAAAGACTGCAGGCTGATGATGGCGATGGCTGAAGACAGGCCGCTATCATTATCATTAAAGTGCTCATTATAGGCCATGCAGGCGATGTCCTATAGTGATCTTTTATAAGCAATGGTGACGATGAATAAAAACTAAGTTTTTTCCATTCGATACTGTCTTTTGTTCATAACAAACTCTAATCTGTTAAATCCATTCCTCCGACGTACTTGGCAATCGAGCATTTTAATTAAGGCGATTCCCTGAGCCAACTAGCGCCGCCACCGATTTTTATCGTATTATTCGTTAAAAAAGGGCTTTTCAATAATCCCTTGGCCAGTTTGTGATAGGAAGAGATGCAAAGTTGCACTTTGTGGCCACCAAACTCGGTTTTCGCATCTCCTCCTAAGCTATACAATATAAAACTATTACAGAGGCATTAAAATAAGCTTATGATAGGCATCACAAACTGGCCCAGGGATTTTTTAAATTCCTTTGTTTATCGTAATAATACGATAAAAATAGGTGGCGGTGCTAGTTGGCTCAGGGAACCGCCTTAAATATCAATTCTAATAATCTCGGAGAGGACAACGATAAAAATCTAGGTAAAACCAAAGATTTATATCCTAAATATTTGGGTAAAACTATAGAAATAAAAGTTTTTGATTATATAAAATTGTAAGTTATTGACTTAGGTATTTACTACGTAAAAATTAATGAAATAAAGGTACCTAAATAATTTATTTATGTCGCTGAATACTGGATTACTGACTATTTACTGACTCTGTGTGAATTTCAGGTTCTGTCCATCATCACGAACACGTTTATGAAAATGCCAGGTCTTAATTTGGTATTGGTAGTACACAGGTACCCCTATTTAATTTCCTCTGTTTACATTCTTTTGAATCACGTCTGTCTACGTCTAAGACCTTAGTACCAGTTTTGCATAGTTGAAGTTGATGACCACTATAAAAATGATCGTTTCCGGAAGGAAACGAAGTACGGAAGTGTACGGAAGTACATTAAGCTCCTTTCATGTGCGGGGTACCTGAACTTTACAATTTATACATACATCCATTTCAAAGTTAAATATTCAGTAGTTTGGCAGATATGAACATCCGGAGAAGTTGAAATAAGTAATTTGAGGTACTAGACACTCTTTACTTCGGCCAAGTCGTTTTTTAGCGAGACTTTTAGCGAGATTAACGAACTTTATATATACAGATTACTGCTATAGAACTATTCATGGAAAATAAATTGCACAGAGCTTCAGTTTTATGTTTATTCAAGAATATTGGCAAAGTTTCCAGCCAACTATTTAGCCTCCATTGTCTACAAGTCTAGACAAAGCTTACGGCCATTACCTTTCAATGAAGACTGCAATTTACTTCACGTGCGTCGTGTAATATCTGTTTTGTATAAACGTAGATTGCACTGTAATAAACTTGTATATCTGTATATATACAGGGTGCCTCATCCATGCAGGACTACTAGAAGTAGGGTAATTTGGCAGTTACAATCTGGGCCCGTACTCGTAAAAACGAAATCGAAGTTTCTGATAATTTTTCGTACAAACGCTAATCTTATGCAAGCGACGTAAGAGTTGGTTTTGCGCGAAAACGAAAAAGAAACCGCGATTTTCCTTTTCCGAGTAGGCCCCCCGCATACCATGTTTGTTCTCCCATGTAGGTATGTTATTTTTGTTCGGTTTAGAAGTACGAGCTAGATTTGGAAATGCCTAATTACTCTTTAAAATTGTTGTTCCTCATAATTACTGACATAGACAATCTTTAATACAACTTTACGTGCATGAAGTCACGGGCATCAGTGCTCAGTTATAATAAAGACAATGGGTTTTGAAACACAAAAAAAAATAAACAAAATAAGTACATCGGGAATTGTGATAAAATCAATGAAGGTTGATGCCCCCCACAACACGTTTCGTTTTATTGTGTACTAGCGGGCCGCCCCGGCTTCGCAAGGGCATTTAACAAAAATATCAAGATACCTAATTTTTTTGAAAATATAATATAGCCTGTGTTACCCGGGGATAGTGTAGTTTCCAACAGAAAGAAAGAAAGAATTTTTCAAAACGGTTCAGTAGTTTCGGATTCTTTCCTCTTTATAATATTAGTACCTATAGATGACTGACAATGAATGGATCACCCTGTATCTTTCATAGACTCACGACTATTTTAATGCTAAGACGACTTCGCTTGAGCTCAGTAGTTATGTTACCTAGCTGATATTGTTCTCTAAGTTATTGTTTAATTTAGTTTACGGTTTAGAGCTACAACCGAATTTTATTGCAAAAGCGATCTCATACATGTCATAAGTTATGTCATATCATTGTCATATCTTATTTTCACTATAGAGCTTTTGTTATAGGTGTACCTACTAACATTTACTAAAATACAGCTTTTGTTGTAGGTGTACCTACTAACATTTACTAAAATACAGCTTTTGTTGTAGGTGTACCTACTAACATTTACTAAAATACAGCTTTTGTTGTAGGTGTAACTAAAATTTCAATAACTGTGGTATTGAAATTTTAGTGCCTGTACAAGTGAATAAGTAGTTTGTATTGAATCTCATGATTCGAAACCAATTACAGATTTACAAAGAAAATAACAATCAAATAATATAAACAAGTATTTACAATTGAAACAATTGAGCTAACTGCAGACTGTTGCAAACAATCTACAGATAGCAGCTTTGAATTCAGATCTCATGATCTGAATATTGGCATAATAAGTATTCTATTTGTGATTCCAGGTCTAGACGTAGGTACTATGCATGCCAATTTTATCAGATCGGTTCCGTAGCTTTAGCGCGAAGAAGTAACAACATAATATCCATCCATTCCCAATACCCCACATCACAGCACATCGTGTTTATTTATATAAAGTTTGTTTGTTTAATTAATAAATAAATTTTACATCATAAAATTTACAATAAAAACGGCCCAGTGCAAGTTTACTCGCACACAGAGGGTTCCGTACTATCGTACATAACTATTTTGCAAATGAAAGGCAAAAAATATTTAAAAAAAAATTAAACCTCCAAAAGCGTGCCCTCCCAAGCACTGACCAGGCCCGACGTTACTTCTCTGATCTTCGGTGATCGGTACTCAACTTGGTATGTATGTTGGATTTCGTACTCATTAAATTTGTTTTAATTGTATTATTTGTTTTGATAGCGGCAATAATCACCTTGATAAAATTTAAAATGTCTACTTGTTACGGTTCAAGAGATACAACCTTGATAAAAGTAGAGCAAAAATACAAAAAAAAAAATACAAATTCTTCGTATGGGAGATCGCTTTAATATTCATACTTATTAAATTTTTATTATTCGTTGATCCTAATCTAAAAATCCCCAATAGAAATATCAATTCTGTGAAAATTTTAACTATCTACCTTTTATGGTTCATGAGATTCAGCCCGCTGAAGGGCGGACGAAGAGACGCCTTTTGGGTACGGAACCCTAAAAGTACCAATACCTACCTATACCTAAATAGATAGATATTTTTATGATACGTACAAAATACACAGAAAACGCCGAAAAAATGTTTGCAGATCGTACAAACTTTTGTCCTCGCAGCGGACTTTCGCCCGGTACCTACGTACCTATATAGCTTTCCTCTTCTCCGTAATCAGAATCCGTAATCAGCACTACTGGGTGGGTAACTGGAAATATTATTGAATTGAAGCTATGCTACTAATATTATAAAGACGAAAATTTGTGCCGTTGTGAAAATATTTGGCCGAAGATAACGCAAAAAATACTGAATGGATCGGGATGAAATTTTGTACAAATAACGATCTACTGGAATAGCATTTAAGCTTTTTACTTTTTATACATACGTAAAAATACGTGCGAAGCCGCAGGCAAACGATTTTTATTTTTCGAATCTAATCTCGTTCTCTAATATTTTATAATTATCTTAAAAATAATGTTATATATCATAATTATTATGTTATAGAACAATCTGTCTGTGAGGAGGGCGATGGCGTCTGCTACACAGATTTACTAAAAAATACTGCGGACATCATTAAATTCCAATAGTTATTATAATCATATAATTCGTTTCTAAATAAATTACTTTAAATAAACTGTGCTATTTGAC
The DNA here is from genome assembly GCA_947859395.1 of Eupithecia insigniata. Lineage (NCBI taxonomy): Eukaryota > Metazoa > Arthropoda > Insecta > Lepidoptera > Geometridae > Eupithecia > Eupithecia insigniata. The sequence continues at coordinate 3,018,642 of OX402009.1, read as the reverse complement.
AAAGCCTGCTGAATTACGAAAGCTTCGATTGGAAATTGCTTGCGGTAACGCTGTACCAGAGGAAAATTGCTTGCGGTAACGCTGTACCAGAGGAAAATTGCTTGCGGTACCGCTGTACCAGCAGTAAAATGAGGTTCAAGATTGGAAATTAAATATTTAATGAACATTTTTGTTAAAATGTCAGTCGTATTTAGAATTTTCTATTGCCAAGAAAGATCTTATTGCAAAGTCCAGTCTAATAAGAAAAGTGACAAAGAAATATACAATTAAGGAATAGAAGCAAATAAGAACTGCGTAGTATTTACAATTGAAATAGTTTAGCTTACTGCGGAATGTGACTGGAAATTAAGATTCTTATCACTCCACACTGGCGATTTACGAGAAATTTCAAAGCGCAAAAGATTGCGCAACGTCTTCGCTGCGGCGCAACTTCAATTTAGAAAATTTTTCATACTATAATATTATAAATGTGAAAGTTTGTATGGATGGATGTATGGATGTATAGATATTTGTTACTCTTTCACGCAAAAACTACTGAACTGATTAGGCTGAAAATGAAATGATTTGGTATGGATATAGTTTGGGATCTGGAATAACATATAGGCTATTTATTATCCCCATAAAACGCGGGCGAAGGCGCAGACAGCAGCTAGTTATGAAATAAAAATAGTAAAGAGTACATTTCCAATGTAAAAAAGATCCAGGAACAATACACCATAGAAACATTTACAGCGTTTTATAAGCTTTAGAAAACTTCTGAGCAATTAAATTATATCCCAAAAACATCTGACAACTAATCAAATGCGCCACTTTAGGCCGTGAGGCCACGGCGTACGAATATCGACCCCTCCAACTCAACCCATGGATGTCGTAAGAGCCGACTGAGGGAACCTACCAGAGGAAGGGCAGCAGCTCCTTTCTGAGTATTTCTCAACACCAACACTACTGCGAATACCGAGATAGACTGAGTAGCCCGTTTAACGTGTAACCGCGATCTTCACTTCGAAGTTTCCCTCTACGTATGTTCTTGTCTACTCGTATGGTAAGGCTCTCATTAAATCTGTTTAGTCACAGATATGTGACACCAGAGCGCGCCTAGATGCGGTGGATATATAGGAAATTTGACTACTACCGGGAAACTGCTTTAACTTAATGCATTATTATATTTATTGATCTAGCTTAATAAATAGTACCGAAATACGTTTCCGATACTGACTAGCTTACAATAAAATTTATATAATTCAACGTGATAATACTGACAGTAACTTAAATTTCATGTAAAAAGAGGTAATAAATACCTATCTTACATAGTCAATGAACATAATCATATCAGCCCATACACGTCCACTGATGGACATAGGCATCCCCCATACGACGCCACAAATAGCGGGGCTGAGCCGCCTCCATCCATATATACATAGGTACTCATTATCTAATAAAAATAGTGCGAATGTATTAACATTTCTTCAAGATGAATTATTTTTAAGTTAATTTTATAGTCTTTTTTTATTTTCAGGTAAGTTCATCAATAGATATGTTGCAATCAATCAACCTGTATGTACTCGTAAGTATATAAAATTTAAATACTTCGAAGCGAAATACGGTGAATAAAATGCTGACTTAATGGTTAGAGTTTGTTCTTCAACTTTGAATTAATGTGTATAACGTGCTGAGATTGAACAAACTGAGTTTCCGTTTTCTTTAATGTATTGGTGTGGCTGTGGGCAGATTCCTGTGTATTTTAACACCTCTACTGCGATACAATCCGCCTATCAAGCGTGTTGATTTGGAGGCATAACGCCCTTTGTTTGGCGGAAGCACGTCACTTAAACATCACAATTTGAGAGGCGTTCAGCAGAGTTATTCCCAACGACTCACGCATGACTCTTCCCGGCGTCTTACAAGAGACGCACCTATTCCCAACGTCTCACAAAAAGTAATCACAACGTCTCAAGAGAGGCAGAACATCGCGCATTCAAATAAATAAATAATGCTGGAAAATCCACACAGCATCATCTAGCCCAAAGCTAAGTAGCTTGTGTTATGGGTGCTAGATGACTTATATACTAAATACAATATAGATGCTACATATGTATGTAGATATAATTCTTTTCACTACATAGTACAAAACAAAGTCGCTTCGCGTTGTCTGTCCTTATGTATGCTTAGATCTTTAAAACTACGCAACGGATGCGGTTTTAGATAGAGTGATTCAAGAGGAAGTTTTATATGTCTAACTAGCTGCTGCCCGCGCCTTCACCCGCGTTTTATCGGAATTAAAAATAGCCTATATGTTAATTCAGGTCCCAAACTATACCCATACCAAATTTTAGCCTAATCCGTTCAGTAGTTTTTGCGTGAAAGAGTAACAAATATCCATACATTCATCCTTGCAAACTTGTACATTTATAATATTAGTAGAATTTAGTATCAGCATTGCACCCGTGGGAAGCCGGGGCGGGTCGCTAGTTATACATAAAATAATACCCAAATCACCCCATTTAAAATTCATACTCCATAATTCCGGGTCCAGCAACAAAGCTCCTCCATAATATCCGATCTTGGTCCTGAACCCTTAAACCTTTTCAGGATCTTCGGTGCCTCTGACAAATGTGTGCGATGATCCTTAGTTATTTTCCTCTACCTCAGTGTGCGTCAAAGCTTATAAACCTCATCCCTCTCCGACAGATTTATACTACATTCCTATATTGATTCTTCCTCATTTATATCTTTGAATGGATTGACTAAGGTTTTTCTTTTGATTGAGCGTTTTTAGGATTTGGTATTTCGGAAAGGACCGATAAGGCTGAAATTTGGTATGAATATAGTTTGGGACCTGGAATAACATATAGGCAAATTTTTTATCCCGATAAAACGCGGGCGAAGGCGCGGGCAGCAGCTAGTTACTTATATTTAAAAAATATTAATGTAAAATATGATAATAATGCAGTTGTATAAAACATTCTTATACAACATTTATACAACATACAACATCTTATATAACATTTATTTGATTGTTGTAAAAGAAAACTCAAAACTGATTTCAAAAACCTCAAAATGTACACTGTATTTTTGGGTTTTGCGAGACAGTATGGGTTTCGGGAAATAATTTTTAAATCGGTCCATAATAATTTACTTAGAAATCAACGAAAATAATAATTTTCTATACAATAAAATGTTATATAAAAGCAAAATAATGATCTTAATCGATCTGTAGTTGACGGAGTAATCAACGACATACTATATAAAAAAACATACATACAACTGAACATAGGAACTCCTCGTTTTTTAAAATTCAGTTAATAAAGCATTGTCATAATTATAGCGTATGTGAGGGTAATATAGAATTGGTATTTCCTCCTATTGATAACTTTGAATAGTTATTATTATTTGAATGTAAATAACAAATTACTCAACAATTAATATAATACATATTACAAAATTGCACTAAAAATAGCCATGATCAAATACAACTAAAACAGTCTTACAAAAATAGCACTGAACACACAAATAAACAAAACACCCACTAATCTACCCGCAGATGACACAGAACTTGGAGCTTTATAGTAATCGGAATAGATCTGATTCCAGAACCTCATCCTAGTGTCGTGAGGGTTGAATTGGGACTGTTCTAAGGTGCTGATGTTAGCGGTTAAGGAGCTGCCACCGTAGTAGAGGTAGTTTATCCTTTCGGAGGTTATGGCTGGCCATGCGGAGGGGGAGCCAACAGCATTTGGTATACTGAAAATAAAGAATATCATGTTGCAAGTGAGAAACAAAACCTATAAGGAATAGAGAAGAGGTAGACATTGTCAGTGCTATGATATCAAGAGATTGCTATTTGCCAAGGAAATATATTGTTGTTATTGCAAAAGGAAAATAAATTACTCAAATATTATATACTATACTAATCGGTTCAGTAGTTTTTGCGTGGAAGAGTAACAAATATCCATACATCCATGCATACAAACTTTGACATTTATAATATTAGTAGGATGCGAAAGCTTAGATATGTGGATATTCTTCACGCCTAAACTACTGAGCGAATCGGGCTCAAAATTGCAGGTAAATAATTCCATGCCCGGAATAAAAGTGGCTACTTTTTATCCCATAAATCAGGGCCAACTATGGGGGTGATATAAATAACCTCAAACTTTTAAAGAGAAACAATGCGTACGAAGCCGCTGGCAGAAACTTGCAGAATCCTACAGGACGTAAAGTTTGGAAAATTAATTAGGCCTAAAATAAACTTACCCAACATGAGCAAAAGTCGCCAGCCTTTTCACAATAGACAGCATGACGGTCTCATCAGCGGGTCTCAAATCAAAATCAAACAGGTAATTGAGGATTCCACCATGCTTCACGCCATTCAAAGGAATTTGATTCAAAAACCAGTCAGAGTTTGCAGTGCCCATGTACGCAAACTCTAGCAATCTCACTTCGCTCGTGGCTGTGGAAGCTCGTTCTCTTACTCCTCTTATAGCAGCTACAAGGATCATAGTATCTCCATGGTAGTCCAAATAGTCTTCGATATCTGAGATTGAGGGTCCAGTAAAGTAGAAATTCCATATAGATTGTGCCATGTTCGTCTTATTATCACGGAAATCAAGGTCTACTGGCAAGAAATCAGTGAAGTTATTCTGCATTCTTACTCTCCAATCATTGAAAACTGCTTCTTCTGCTCTGAGCGTCCCTTCTCTGTTAACATAGCCAGCAATGTATGGAATATCAGTGTAGTTACGCGATCGCAGTAAGTTTATAGGTGCGTCAGTTAGGACAGTATCGTTCAGGGTCGGATTTTCGATGCAAGGTGCAAACAGAGGTGTGTTATTCGTAAACTTGAAATCATTTAGCGCTGAGCCAAGAACGTTTACATCGGTAGAGACTAATAGTCTTGCAAGTTCTGACCTAGATTTGCCAGTGTAGCTTAATTTCGCGCCGAGAATATTGGCGTAGCCAACGGGATCGTAGGCAACAGCCCACGGTGCCAGAGCAGACCCGCTTAGTGCTACAGCTTTGTGTACTAAGTTCTGGGATCTTGGTGACATTGTTAACAGATCTACAATAGCAGCAGCTGAGCCGTGCCCAAACAAGGCTACGTTATTAGGGTTACCACCGAATCCTGCAATATTTGTCTTAATCCAGTTTAATCCTTGTATGACATCTTTCAGTCCAGCGTTTCCTGGTGCTTCTGGAACGCCCAAACATAGAAAACCGAAGACAGATAGTCGGAAGTTCATTGAAACGACAACAACTCCCTCCTCCACGAATCTTCTATAGGAGTAAAGTGTAGTGGTGGATGTCGTGTACTCTTCGGCGGCGTTCAGCCAGACTACCACAGGCTTGGGAGTTGTCACGTTGTTGGTGTAAATGCTGAGAGTCAGGCAGTTTTCTATGCCGATGAGGCCGTTTTGACTTGGCTGTGCGCATATTATGTTGCTGTCCATTGCGTGGAACAATCCAGGAAATGGGATCGGTGGTGTTGGTCCCTGGAAATGAGATAACATATTTATTAGTCAAGTGAAAGGTGTGTCATATCGGGTCGATGGTCGATGCAAAGCTCTATTTCCTTCTAGATAAGATATCGTTTTCTTTTACCTAATAATCTATAATTCAGTAAATATTTCATGATTGACTTTGCCATCATGTTATGATAAGAGGACAAGTCGATGCAGGCAGTTATTTTGTTGGTAAAATATTTAGTTCTACAAAACAAAAAATTTGATTGTATAGAAAAAAACTGACTTCGAAACTCTTAGTTTTCAACAGTTTTTTTCACGTATTGCGGGATAAATAATCACTTGGGAATAAAAATTTTATGAGACCAACTCCGGATTATCCTACTTATATTATAAATGTCAAAGTTTGTAAGGATGTATGGATATTTGTTACTCTTTCACGCAAAAACTACTGAACCGATTAGGCTGACATTTGGTATGGGTATAGTTTTGGACCAGGAATAACATATAGGCTATTTTTATGCCGATAAAACGCGGGCGAAGGCGTGAGCAGCAGCTAGTTCTCTATACAAATGCAAAATAGCTATCCAAAACGGTCCATAAATAAAGCAGAAATCACTGGCCATACCTAAAATAAACCATACGTCCGAAAATAGAACCACTTACTTTTTTCGATGTTAGTTAAAAAAGAGCTGTTTTGTGGTTCAATAGCTGTTTTTCAATAAATTAGCTTCATGTTGTTAGTAGGTAAGGTAGGCAAAAATAGAACAAATTGTTACAACAATTAAAGCTAGCATAAACTAAATAACAACTTAACCGTTACTTATAAAATTAGAGTACTAAATAACAGTATAGGTTTTCCTTGTACAGGTTATTTTAATATTGATTTATTTCAAATAGTGTTAGTTAGTGATAAATCAAAAATTAATATACAGGTCAATAGAAATAATAAAAAATTATCTGAGCGCCTGCTCAAAGCGACCCGTGACCCGAAAGCTGGTACTGAGTATCTGGCGCAGCGCATTAGCATTGCCATACAGCGAGGCAATGCAGCCAGAGTCTTGGGGACGCTTCCGACTGGTATATTGATATGGACCAGTTGAGCTACCTGTACATTGTTTGCAACAGTCTGCAGTTAGCTCAATTGTTTCAATTGTAAATACTAGTTTAATTTGTTTATATTATTTAATTGTTATAAACAGGTTATTTTAATACAAGGACAACCTATACCTACTGTTATTTGGTACCTACTACAAAGTTAATCGAATTTTATCAGTAGCGGTTAAGTTGTCATTTATAAGCAAGATTTATATCATCATCATCATCATATTAGCCGATCGACGTCCACTGATTTACATAAGATTTTAAAATTCTGTGCATAATTTACGCAGAGATCTCCTAGTTTTATGCACGTAAGTTATGGCCGAAGGAACTTCCCTTCTGCGGATACGATGAACTGAGTGTAAAGGATGATATACTGACAAAGATGCAGCATAAACATAATTCTATCGAATTTAATATGTTTCATTTTAAAGTTACAAACTTAATAAAGAAATTTAGAATTTAAATAAATTGATTGTTTTGACAAAACTAAATAGAGTCAGTACCTCATCTCTTAATTTTACAATGTTTTAAATTATTGCTAATCACTCGAAGATAAACTTTTACGAGACCACCTCAGGATGAAAGAATTTTCAAAATCAGTCACTTACTGACGGACATAAATAAACTTCTTAACAGCCGAACATACAACCATCTCTTCGAAATCATTATAAAGACTCCATAAATTACATGTTCATAAGAACTGCAGGAGTTCTGCTCATGGCATATGATAAAAAAAACAAATACCTAAGAATCAAAGGTACTAACTTGGCTATTTTCTCTCTTATTACCCGTTCAAAGTGGAAGGTTCATTTAACCTTCAGACGATTTGCTTGAGTTATTATAATGTTGGTAGAGCAAATATAAGCAAATAGCTCCTTGGTAAACGTTGACCTATGCCATATTTCACATTACTAGCACCCCGCCCCGGCTTCGCACGGGTAGCACAGCACATAATGCCTGCATCACTACATAGTATGTAACAAAGTCGTTTCCCAATGTCTGTCCCTATACGTATGTACATATATGTTTAGATCTTTAAAACTACGCAACGGATTTTGATGCGGTTTTTTATAGATAGGGTGATTCAAGAAGGTTTATATGTATAATTAAGTATCAGCATTGCACATGTGCGAAGCCGCAGCGGGTCGCTAGTGTTTTAAAACCTAAAATAGAATAGGTATAGTAAGCTATCCATAAAAGATAGATATATGCTATTGCGGATTTTTTTGTAGATCTATAAAAGAGGAATCAGAATCAATAACTTTATTTCTTTAGGCTTACAAAATAAGCACTTAAACAAGTCAAATTTTATACTATAATCATAGTTATTATTATCAAATAAGAAATAAGGCGTTATTGATATTCTCTTCTCTTCAATTTTTTGTCCACTAGTGGAAGAAGTGAAAAAGAAACCACTAGCACATTTATAATATCACTTATGTATCTAATACTTGTTTATTTTGCCTATCTAAATATAAATTTAATGCAATTTAGATACATGTCAATATTTCTTTAAAGCTAAACAGAACATTGAATTTCTTACATACTACTGTCAGTGCGGAACGGAGCGACATCTGGCTAAGCATTAACATCATTGATGTCATCTACGGAGTATTTAATATTCCTCCTTGATTTATTTTGTTATAGAACATTGGATGAAGATGAATGGGTCAAGCATATTTACCCAATGATACTTTTGCCCGTTCAGTAAATACTATGGACTCAGCTACAGATGCTTGCTTTATAAAATGCCCGCCAGTTTTCATTGGATAGTGGCCAAGTTTTATTTACTTCGAATGTTTTCGATAGCAAGGTATACTCGCGTTCCATTACCATATCACTGTTACATTTTGCATGACGTAAGTTTCATGTAAATATTTTTCTAGGTAGAGTATCTCTGTTTGAGTTGATTTGCTAAATTTGACGACCGATGTGGTGCGACGGGCGAAGGTCCGCCTGCAACGCAGGAGGTTGCGGGTTCGATTCCCGCCTTGGGACAAATGTTTGTACGATCTGTACCTAAATATTTGTCTTGGGTGTTCTGGGTATTTTCTATGTTTAATAAAAATTATCTATCTATGTAATATATGTATATTGTATTATGTATATCAGTCATCTAGTGCCCATAATGTATAGTATTATAAAATCTGTGCCATAACACAAGCTGTGCTTAGCTTGGGGCTATTGATGAGATTGTCTAAAATTATTTGTATTTATATGTATTTATTTATTTGACACAAACATGACCTTCTACCAATAAGTCAATTTGTTTATTAAAAACCAGACATGATAAGAGTAATAATGGAGGATGGCTATTTGATATTAGAGTGTATAGCCAAATCTGAAACTATGGAAAGTTCTGTAAAGTAGTAAATTTTCAGAACTTTGTGCTACTCTTTTCACGATCAGATTCTTCAGATTTCTTTTATTTTAGGCATGATCCAAAACAAAGTCTGCTCCTCCGGGAGTGTCTCTTTCTTACGTCACTGTCCAGTTGTTACTTAATTTCAACAGAACGTAGAAGTTGAGAAACAAATGTGTAAGGGTCAATTGAAAAAATCAATAAAAAATGTGAGTCGTCGTTGTTAGATCAGTGAAAACAATGTTAGTTAAACATAATTTAATGTCATAAATAATTGGCAAGTAAAAGACCACATAGTTTTATCAGATTTATGTAGATAAAACAAGGAGTGGATTTGACCAAAATAATTATTTTCTAGAAAATAACCTGATTACCTTATTACCGATTTCCCGGTATTTGTTTATTGGTGATCGCATTTAAGGTGTTAAAAATACACAGAAGGAACCTCCTGCCATTCCTCTGGTAACCTGCCTCGACTCTTACAACATCCACGAGATGAGGTGAAGGTGTCAATTCTAAAGCCACGACTGCCACGGCTACGGTTCTATAGCCGTATATACTATTGATAACTATTTACTTACCTTAAATCTATTCTCACCCACAGCAGGGCCGGCGTAAGGTATGCCATAGAATACATGATAGTTCCCATTCAACGCTAAAGTTCCCTCGATCCATCCCTCTGTCGTGTTCACTTGGAGTTGTCCTCGCACTAGTGCTAACCCACACACAAACACTAGGACTAACATCACGAGTATTACGCACACATAGGTATTTAATATGAAGTAAATTAAGGTCTCTACACACGTGTGATCGGCAGGGACACTCAACGGCTTATGGTTCACTACTATCAGTAGATAATGCGATATCAATGAGGTCATCTTGTTTGTACAGGTTGGCAAGCCTCTTGTAAGATTATCGCTAGGCTCCTCGGTGTTTACTTGTTCAGACGGTGTAAAGTAAATAAATAAATAATGCTGGACCATCAACACAGCATCATCTAGCCTCAAGTTATGCAGAGATTGTGTTACGGGTACTAGATGACTGATATATCTTTATAAATAAAAATTACGGGTCACGTTGTTTGTCCGCGATGGACTCCTAAACTACTGAACCGATTTTAAGTTTGATTTACACACCGTCTGCAATTTGATCCAACTTGAAAGATAGGATAGCTTACATCTCAATTTATAGTCGCAATTATATTATAAAGAGGAAAGATTTGATTGTTTGCTTACTTGTATTGAATAGGCCAAAACTACTGAACCGATTTGAAAAATTATTTCACTGTTGGGAATCTACACTATCCCCGGGTGATATAGGCATTATGTGTATATACATATTTTGAAAAAGATTAGAGATCTTGAAATTTTTGTTAAATGCCCGTGCGAAGCCGGGGCGCGCCGCTAGTTACTATGTATATAAATTTAATTTTTTGTGATTTTAAATGTCTTAGAAATTACCCCGTGTGTGAGGGCATACGCACTACATATAATAACAAAAACCTAGCACATAATACAATACTATATAATACATACCCACCTTGTACCAAATATGTATAATACTTTTTCTATTGCTACCTAAATATTTTCTACTACTATTCATATTGTTTGGAAATTTATTGTGTTTCACATGTGTTGGTTTCATTAAAATGTACGTATTTACGTATCCTACTAATACATATTATAAATGTCAAAAGTTTGTATGGATGGATGTATGGATATTTGTTACTCTTTCACGCAAAAACTACTGAACCGATTAGGCCGAAATTTGGTATGGGTATAGTTTGGGGCCTGGAATAACATATAGGCTATTTTTTAACCCGATAAAACGCGCGCGAAGGCGCGGGCGGGTAGCAGCTAGTTTATAATAACTTTCAATAAAATTTTTGAATTATAAATGAACTAGGCGCGGACAGCAGCCTTCGCCCGCGTTTTATCGGGATAAAAAATATCCTATATGTTATTCCAGGTCCTAAACTATACCCATTCCTTTCAGCCTAATCAGTGTGAAAGAGTAACAAATATCCATCCATAAATCCATCCTTACAAACTTTGACGTTTATAATATCAGTAGGATAGGATGACTCATAGAAAATACCCAGAACACCCCGAACAAAAGTCACACTTGGTTTTGGTTTCTTCTGAGAATGTAAACACCGAAGATTTCGGCGGGTTCGGTCTGTAGAGTCCGCTGTCCGAGAGATGAGCACCTGTGACAAATCCCAAAAGGTTCAAACTGGTCAGTAAGTTTTATACTTAGGTCTCTCAGAATTATATTCATTGTTAAAAATTTTGCTGTCTATATATACTAGTACAACATGACATGATGTTGTGAAATAGACCGCAAGATTTTAATCAATCAGTGGAATATATTTTTCCCTTTTAAACGTAACAGAGCAATGCTTCTTGACGGTAGAGAAATATAGGCAGGCAACTATGAGCCAACTCGCGCCCATAACCTATTTCGGAAAAAGGAGGAGGTATGTTCGGCTGTTTGTGTTTTTTTTGTATTTTCGTCGATTTCTCCGTAAATTATGGACCGATTTAGTTCTTTTTTTCTCTATTGGATAGTTAGAGAAGGATCCCGAGGGGGTCCCATAAAATTATGTTCCCGAGGGATTCAAACTACTATAAATACAAACTACTGTACCGCAAAACAGTGTAAAATTTAGAGATTAGAAGTTGATTTTAGTTCTTTCAAAACATTCTAATCATTATTAGAATGTTTTGAAGATTATTATTAGAATGTTTAAAAGAACCAATAGATACTCGTAATAAGAGCTATCGCTTATGACTATACGTTTTTGCACACTTTGCCTGTGGACTTAGTAATGAGAACTCTGCAAAGCAAATTCGGTCGATTATTATATATTTCCGCGATCAAATTTTCTATGAAAACGTAAATCATAATAAAATCTGGAAAACGGATATAAATCAAAACAGTAATTTAGGGCTTCCTCCTGTTCAGAACTAAAATCTACACAGAAATATTGAAGAACAAAAACATTCCCATAAATAACAGTAAATTCGTGCTTCAATAGTTGACAGAAAAATACACAATTTTTCACACAGCAAATTAAGGTACTAAGTACTATCAGAATTCTTCTCGCACATTGCAATTTTCAGGCGAAGAGTTGTCCAATAACATCGCCCCAGTTGGCTGGGATCCAGGCTCTTCTGTTGCTTATCAGCTTCAAATGGGCTGGAATACCTCAGCTAAGGTTTTGAGATGACGCCTAGCAGACGGCCCAAGATGGATAAACAACTTTCTAGAATTTACATGTAAATATAAATGAATTAGGTAGGTAACACTGGTAATATTTATAGAAAATAAACAATAACAATAAACTTCCCTGCACCGTTACTTAAGAAAACATATAAGCAGGATAAACCCATACCTTTGCATTGCTTGTTTCCTTTTAGATTTTAACTTTTAACTTAAGGGCCAACCAGAAACGTGAAGAATTAACCATAGAATTTTCTCATAATAAGTTTTGTAGATACAGTTTTGAACGGTCATTGCTGGTTGTTTCCACCCTATGTTGTCGGGTCTTGTTTTATAAAATTTCTGGCAACATAAAACAGCCTATAAAAGCCTCTCCCATCCTTTCTCCACAATCATGCGCAATCCTATCAATCTTCAAAGAAGCCATAAACTCGTCAATCCAGCAAAAAAAAAGTCCTCACAGACTAAGATAGTATTGGCTGGAAGTGGACAATTCATTACACAATAAAATTCTTAGTTACACAACCATTTATGAGCTAGATTAATGTTAATTGTGAAGCAGGAACTTGCCTGGTTCATTAATTGTTGTAGCGCACAAAATGATCAGTCGCCTGCTGGAGTGGAGTCGAGTGCAATATCTTGAATTATGCATTAGGAAAGCTGGTGAACTGCCAAGAATTTTGAAGGCTTTGTGAAGTACTTAACGCTAAGTGATGGATGAGGGTTCAAAACCTTAAGTGACGTTTTTTGTGTTGATTTTCTTTTCTTTCTATAATATAACGATAATTTTTTTTCTGACTATGAGGAAAATAAGGGTATCGGGTTTTTGCTTAGAAATGGGATACTGGTACTTTATGGATTTGGACTTTAGTAGCGTTAGTGTTAGTGTTCAGTATTTCATTTATTAACTTTTTCGTGGCACTAGATAACTGTTGTGTTTTTATCATGCATTCTAGTATTGACCCTTTGAGTCTCAGAGTTTTAAATTTCAAGAACTTGGGAAAACAATTCTTGGTAAGTCACACAAAGTCTAGTATATCTATAATTATATTACCAGTTTATTTTATTGCTGCGGTTAAAAATAGGCAAATAAAAAAAGTCGGCTATAGCAAAACGCTTGCTAGACTCAAGACTTCAGTCGTCGGCATGCTTTGATAGATGTTGGCATAGCGGTCTCTTGAGTGATCTGGACCACCATTAATTGATTGTAATTATTTATAGGAACTGTAACAAACTAAAGACTTAACTAGCAAATTTTTCAGAACATTTATTTAAGGATTTGGTATTGGAACCTTTAATTTTTTTTGGCGTGAAAAGTTAAACAGTGATACAAACATCAAAATTATTAGTGTCATTCTACCTTGTCTCTTTGTTTTCATAGCAATTGCTCAATTTTGTGTTTTTAGTTAGTACAGTTATATCTTTGTCCCATTGTAGTTATTTCGAAAACTCATTTGAAATTGTAAGGTAAAGAGCTGTAAAATCTCATTGTTAGTACTCATAATGAACGAAATGTTTGTTTAAATTATTCGTTTTATTGTTTAATTAGATTTGGATTTACGAATCTCTTGGCAATCTAAAATTTTGGCATTATTGTCTAAAAATTGCAATTAAATGCTTTTATTACTGAATTAATTGGCTTTGAAAGGTCCTTAATCTAAATTTATAGGTACTGAAATGTGTGATCTGTAATGTAAATGACATCGTAGCGGTCGCAGGGAGTCGTTGGATGGAGCCCCCTCCATCCAACGACTCCCTGCGACCGCTCAGGACCGCTATTTGTGGCATCGTATGGGGGAGACCTATGTCCAGCAGTGGCCGTGTGTGTATGGGCTGATATGATGAATCTGAAATGTTAAAACTTATTAAGGCTAGTATAGACTGGCCGGCATCGGACGCTCCCAAGAACGGAAATGTAAGGCTCTATTGTATTTTTCTGTAATTTATTGTAAAGGTTGTCTTAAATCACAAATCCCTGTAACAAAAGCTTCGTGCTCCGTACATCATAACTGATGAATAACTTGACCTTTTAAAGTATTCAAAGACCTGAAAGAAAAATCTGTTGACCCGTAAAAATGTGGGTATGGCATGGCAGAGCGTTCTGATTAGTCGGTAGTAGTAGGTACATGAAGTATTGTTGATTTTACGAAATCTTTTTTGAGAGGGTTTCCACATAAGCAGTGTTCAAATATAATGTATGTTTAGTACATAATATATAAAATATATATTAAGTTTATATAATCCTACTAATAGGTATTATAAATGTGAAATTTTGTAAGGATGGACTATGGAACTGGGTTATGGATGTATGAATATTTGTTACTCTTTCACTATACCCATAACAAATTTCAGCCAAATCGGTTCAGTGGTTTTTTGCGTGAAATAGTAACAAATATCCATACAAACTTTGACATTTATAATATTAGTAGGATAGTATATTAGTAGGATATATACAAGTAGTAGGAAGTAGGATAGTAGAAACGGAAGGATAGGATTCGAAAGTTCGGATTGAGTTGGTGAATAATATAAGGGTAGTATACTGGGTAGTAGGTATTGAAAGATTGCACAAGGATAAAACTGCGCAATGTCATTTCATTGCAGCGTGTAGGCGTATAATATTGCGCAATATTTTTCACATTAATGGGCCCGTACTCGTAAAAACGAAATCGAAGTTTCTGATTCTTTTTCGTGCAAACGCTAATCTTATGCAATGGACATACGAGTTGGTTTTGCATGAACACGAAAAAGAAAATTCGATTTTCCTTTTCCGAGTACGGACCCATTAATGTGAAAAATATTGCGCAATATTATAAGCAACAAATTATTGTACTGTGAAAGACAAGAAATGGGAGTTTTTAATTGAGTGGATCGAATTGTATAAAGATTTACCGGCATTATGGGCATTATGGTAAGTAAAAAATTACCCTTATCAGTTACGAGACAATAAAGAAAATATTGACGCAAATAGCATGTCTAATCGTTGGGGAGCAAAGATTCTCGAGTGGTGACCGCGATCCAATGCGAAACGGAGTGTAGGAAGACCTCCCACTCGATGGACCGACGACATCGTAGCGGTCGCAGGAAGTCGTTGGATGGAGGCGGCTCAGGACCGCTATTCGTGGCGTCGTTTGGGGGAGGCCCAGCTATGTTCAGTGTATACGGGCTGATGATGATGATGATATACATGGGTTTAGCCTTGGAATAATACATATATATTATGTTACTTAGGTTGCACTTCCGAAAAGGGAAAACCGAATTTCGTCACCAAATTTGGCACACACGTTCCTTTAGGGCTCCTAAGACTCCCCTTAAAAGGATTTTCGGCGACTCGAAATATTTTTCAAATTATTGAATTTTTTGTCTATGCTGTTTAGCACGCTCTGGTATATCTATATATATTTGTCGCCACGCTATAGGTGATTATGTATACATATGCACACACATATACATATATAGTAATGCGTATACATATGTATATTCCTATGTACAAGACTGTATATATAGACAAGATATACATATATATATATATATGTATATCTACGATTATGTCCTCTCTACGATTTAAGCCCGGGTTTTCGCGTCCTTGCAATTCAAACGCTCTACAATTCAAACACGGGGGTTTTTATTAACGGCGTAAAGCGCCTTTAGCCTAGTTAGTATTTTCCAAATACACACTGTTTATATACATGTGTGTGCGTCCGGGCAAAGTTTAAACTCTTCTTCGATTCAAACCCTCTACAATTCAAACCCGGGGTTTTTTTTCCTTTACCAGGTAACTACCGGCGTACTATATTATGAATATTATGAAAATATATCAATATTATGAAAAATATTGCGAGTCGCCAAAAATCCTTTTAAAGGGACTCTTAGGAACCCTAAAGGAATGTCTGTGCCAAAATTGAAGCAAAAATTCGGTTTTCCCTTTTCGAAAGTTTATCCATTACTTATTCACAATAGGAAACTAGAAGTTTGTCAGAGATCAATGGAACGAAGCATGCTGGGCATTAGGAAATAAAATAAAATACGCAACACAATCATCAGAAATAAAACAAAACTTAACAATGTCATATACGATAAAGAAAATAAAATGGAGACGGACGGGACATACTCTACGCGGCTCGGATAAATGGAGCCAAACCATCATAAACTGGTATCCGAGAGACAAGAAGAGGAAACGCGGGAGACAATATAAAAGATAGGAGGACGAAATATGAGAGACTGCAGGACAGACTTGGTCTATAACCGCACGAGAAAGGGAGGAATGGAAGCAGTTAGAAGAGGCCTTTGCCAAAACAGGGCAAACAGATGCAATAGAGGTTGCCGATGTCTATCATTAAGCATAAATTGTTAACTTTGTTTAAGTGTCTGAATAAAGGCTTTTATTATTATTTATATTACTTATTATCCCGGAAGCAAAGCATGTGCAGCCGCGTGCATTGATGCCGGGATTACATACTCGTCGCGCAACCACGAGATAGGTCGAGCATGAGTGTGTTTGGTCCACTCGTGTTTAGTAGCCTCGGAGTCGCGCATAGACTCTCGTCGTTGAGCAAACGAGTGTCGGAGGCGTCACGAGACATTTCGACGAGACATCTTGACGAGACGTCTCGACGAGATGTAATCCCGGCAAAAATTGTAGATAAGAAAGCTACATAATTTTGTACAGCATTTGAATGCTAATGTTGCATGAAAAAGTAGCTCAAAGCTCATAAAGTTTTAAGTAAGTGTAGGTATTTTCTCCTCCCTTCCTCTTGTTGAACTGTAATGTTATTTTCTAGCTCCGTTTACTGTATTTATTGAATTTTTAATAGTAAGTTTCTAGTATTTTAATAGTAATTATAGTAGTAGTAAGAGGTTATTTTATTATTTCCTTTCAAATGACTTCAAAGGCTTTTATACTAGACTTATGAAAAGTATCATCAAATAAATTTCTCAAAACAAAACTCCTCGGCCCAGTGTACAACTGGGCCGAGGACCCGCGCTTTATTTGTTGACACACAAATGTTTTTCTAGAAATGTCATTTGAGAAGTGGTTCAGTTCGTTCGATGAATGATTTCCGCTTCCGTTAAACCATAGACTAGGCACACAAGAGCTACAGGTAACAAATAAAATTATTTTTTCGCTAGGGTGACCCTCTGTGTACTACAGTACCCGTGGCGTAAGTTTCCCAATTTTTTTGGGTACTGCGGTACCCATGAACGTTTGAGTGGCTAATTCAAGCTAAATTGTTATAAAGAGCTACATTTATTTATTAAGTGTTACGAGTTAAAGCCAATATTTGAATTTTGAATGCACATTTTTGTCCTATGCGGTAGAGGTGCGCCTCTGATCTAGGACAACCTTAAAGCACCTCTACTGCAAAGCCCCCGCATGCCTTCTGAAATCGTGCTGATTCCACGCTATCCACGCGCTGTCAAATCCGCGACATCTAGCCGCAAGCTCGCAGTCCACGCGTGGTCGCCAAAGATCTGTATGTATGAATGAATGAGAATATTTGATTTGTAACTCAATTAACAAAAACAATAAAAAATTATTTAACAATAAAAGTCAAAACAGATTTTTTTGCGTTAAATCACAAATCGGGTCTCTGTCTCAGGTCTCAGCATGAGTTAGTTGTAAACACGTCACAACCAACACTGGCCTTCCGACAGAGCCCTTTGGTGACCTGGAACGTGTACATGGTATGATGGTACAACTTGCTTCAAATTATCCCGGATAAAGCCTGCAAAGCCATGGGCGGAAGCTAGATCATAATATATTCCATGAACATGAAATCAAGTTCAATATTCTGATTGCGTGCTGCTGCCTGCTGGTAATTCCTGGGAACCAATCTACTGCATGCGACGTTAATAAGCCAATATTGGTTGTACAGTCAGCATGAAACGGAGCTTTTGCATCTAATAGGATTACTTGACCCGATTGGCGAGGTAAAGAGTTTTGTAAAATAAAAAATTTAGTTTGTTTAGGGATATATATAGAAATAAGACAGGATAGCCCATTATTTTCTTCCTTCCCGGTATAATTAACTTGATAGTTTTTGCTTTAATCTAATATTTACTAAGTTGTTACGCTGTCGTGGACAAAGGAGCTGATTATGCTTTTATTAACACAGCAGAAATTCTTTGTAGTAAGACTCTATTTAGTAAGACTTGATTGTAACTAGTTTTTTGTATCGAATTAGTAAAAAAAACTTTTACAGTGCAAATACACTTCTCAACCATATAACGACTGAGCAAGCAAAAAAAAAAAATTATTTTATTTTATTTCCTCTTCACACGGTGACACATCACAAGTGACGTTTAAGACGAAGGTAGTAATTAATAATAAATAATGTTTATTACCACATATGAACATATGTATTCATATATTTTTGTTTTCTCTATTGCTCTGTCTTAGGCTAGGAATCAATGTACCCCCATCACATTTTCAGCAAGTAGATACCTACAGTAGTTTGGCAAGAGTCATGCTTATACTCATGTCATGCCTCAGTCATGCTCATATCGCTTTCACTGTTAAAAATTTATAAAATCTCATCAAAAACCAATCCTTTATCCACAGCTTTATCTATTCAAACTGTTCACTACCCACTCTGTAAATGTTCTCCATTTGAACTAGATAGTTCCCCATTCGACGCTTTGTCCGACCATTTAGGTGTTTCGTAAATATTTTTCCAATATCCAATGGAAATGAGAACTATTGGATATATTTTTCCGAGAGGCTCCTATACATTTTCCATAAAAATAAATTTCATATGTATTCCTATGACATATCGCAAGTTTCTAAAGTACTCTACGTAAATGAGTGAGTTTTATTAACAAAGAAATGAAATTTAATTAATTAAAACAATTGTATAAGATTTGATTGCTTTGTTATTATTAGTTATTCTTGTGTAACCTGACTCGGGCGTTTTGAATTTAACTTTTTTTTTTTTATTTGCTTTAGTGTCACACAATTTAACTGTAAGTCCATTTGTAAAATAAAATAATGTAGTGTTACAGGCAGTTACAGTCCTTTAGTAGGTAATTTGATAGTACGTACCTTAGGGCCGTTACATACGAGACCCCCTAGGAATTTTTGATACCTTTGTAATAGTTTCATCCCGTTCAGGCTACGACATGCAAATATATTTCACTTCCTTTTTGGCTTGGCTATATCTAATCTGTATGTGAGCTACTATTAAACTCTGTTACCTAAAATTTCTTCTTTTTTTACGTCAGCGATCGTGTTGACCAACCCGGCCAACCCGTAACCTGACAATAAATGAAATGAAAACAAATTGCAACTAGCATTTACATATTAATCACGTAAATTAGGTATTATTATTACTCTGTTTCTCATTTCCATGATCACGGGCCATATAGTGACCCGGTCCTTTGGGAGGTCTGTGTGGGGCCGAAGCCAACAGCACATAGGCCCTTTATGAGAATTAATGTAAAGGCAACAGCTACACATAGCGGCTATCATCCTTGGTTGCACAATATGATACACCCGAAGATGATATCCGCTGCCGTCATTTATTTTAAATTTCGCTAAAAATACATTTTATCATTATTATTTCTCTACGACTAACTTATATCGAATTGCCGAAACACTGCTGTCACATAAAGTTCTATACAGTAAACTGCTGCTGTCACATACATACGAGTATATTAACATTGTATTTATACTGTCTATAAGTTTACTTAGCTGATTGTACCTCATCGGCTTACATTCACACTTCTCCAACCCTAGCCGGGCAGCCGAGACGTGGAATACATTCAGCTGCTTAAATTAAAGCTTAAATTACATGCAATTCAGTTTAGGTCAAGAGCTTAGCTCGTAGCTCTTTTAAATTAAGACATCGGATATCTCTAGTTGTCTACAGTTGAAAATCACTGCATAGTTTCAGTTTCATTTATTTATTTCTCACTAGCAACCCGCCCCGGCTTCGCACGGGTAGTTGAGCTTATTATTATGACAGAATGCGTATAGTACGCTGTCCTTAAAATATTGATATGTATGTATGTATATTATATGCCATCGCGGACTTTTTTGTAGATCTATAAAATAGGAATATCCCATCTTGAATTGTTTTGTTAATATCTGAAAAGTATTAGGCAGCTTTTTCGATTAAAGCTCCCAGGCGTCTTGACTTTTTCCGACACTTCCAACAATTATCGTTATATTTCAACAAATTTACACAAAACCTTGACTAATTATATACTTAAACCTTTATCATGTATCATTCCATCGATTGGTGAAAAACCACATGAAAATCCGTTCAGTAGTTTTTTGAGTTTATTGCGAACAGACAGACGCGGCGAAGGACTTTGTTTTATATTTATTTAGTGATAGGCACGTTACATTATACCATGGACGAATTAACATTCATCTATGATTTGATTATACATAAGAAAATGATAAAATAATTGGAAGGTAATTGTATTCATACACCCGAAGATGATATCCGCCAGGTGTAGATACTATCGCAAAGTAAAATGAAAATAACAAAAAAAAAAGCCATGTTATTGTGGTGAATGGATGGACTGGGTAATTGGGCTATGGGAGACTATGGACTATCGTATACATATAGTATGAAGCAAAAACAAGTATTTTTACCCGACTACCGGAGGGTTATGATTTTAGCACCCTATGTACATATGTATATATGTATGTAGCCGATTTCTTTGTTCCCACGTAGCGCTGAAACTACTACTTCGATTTCAACAAGTGAGGTATCGATTGATTCGTCTCAATACCCCGATGGTTATAGGCTATATGGTGTCCGACAAAACTGAGGATCTTAAGAGATAGCTGGGTCTAAATTACACCTGGAACACTTCGATAGCGCGATAAAATTTTGCAAGAGACGACATCTAGTCACAGTTCGAGTCTAATTTAGTTTGATGTGATGAGTGAAGGATGACACACCCGTTGCCATGGAGACCTCTTGTTTATTTGTAACCATGGCAACGGGTCATCTAGGGATGGGCAAATGAAAAAATGTATCGATATACATATATTGTATCGATATACCTATGGTAAAAAAAAAAATATAGTTAAAAACTAAAACCCGACTACAAAAAAGTCTTCAGGCCTTTGTTACTAATTGTACCCTAGGTATATGGGGTGGGTGCCTCCGACTACCTAAGTATCAAAAGAAAATGCTATGGACAATAGGTGAACGCTTGTTTAAGACTTTTATGTAGTCGGGTTTTAGTTTTTAACTATATTTTTTTATATCTCATACGACGCTGTATTGATAACGTAATAGCCCAGCTACACGCTCAAACATTTGTGCATTCAGATTGCACAAACACAGTTTGCGCAAGCAAGATAAGCCACACGCTCCATCTTGCTTGCGCATACCGGCTTGTGCAAGCAAGATGGAGTGTGTGTCCGACTTTTCTTGCTTGCGCAAACTGTGTTTGTGCAATCTGAATGCACAAATGTTTGAGCGTGTAGCCGGGCTATTACTCGTAAGTCTCTTGGAGAAAAGTTGCGAGCTTGCTTTTTTTACTTCTTATAAAGATAAATAAATAATGGTGGACAATACAAACAGCTTCAACTAGCCCCAAGCTAAACAGAGTATGTGTTATGGGTACCAGATAACTGATATATTGATGCATTACTAACTTGTTACTAACAATAAAATAACGGAATAAATATACCATACATTAAAACATCCAGAACACTCGGAATAAATATCTGCAGATGGTTCAAATATTTGTCCCGAAACGAGAATCGAATCTTCTGCGTTGCAGATAAAATATTGCAAATATGATTTGATGGATGGAGGCGGCTCAGGACTGCTATTTGTGGCGTCATATCGGGGAGGCCTATGTCCACTGCTATGTATGTGTAGTGGACATAGGCCTCCCCCATATGATGAGTGTATGGGCTGATATGATGGTGATGATTCGATGGCTCAACCTAAGGAGAAATTGTGGTAAAAAAGGCGCAGCTAAGTATATGATTGATTAGGCAAGGTTTTATCGTCTGTGGGTAAAAATAACACCTAAAAAGTTTTGACTACCGTCGACTTACCTTTAGTCTTTATCTGGGCAAGTTTAGAACTTTTAAATCATTAAATAGACAAAATTTTATCTCAATCTTCTTTTAAATATTTACTCTCATGGGAAAGTAGATATTTACCTTTGAGGAAACTTTTAATGGCGAACTGTAAATGTCAAAGATACTCATCGAGAAAAAACTTTTTCTCGTGAATTCTTTTCGCTCGTTACTGTAATTGTTAAGCGCTGAACTTTAGAAGGGACTTTGAACTCTGCTCGGCTGTTGAAAAGGACTCTCTTTGTTTTTGTCACTTTTAGGCAGCATTGCACAAGTATATTTAAAGGTTAATGTTTAAAAGCTGGCACGTTCCCTTTTGTGTTTTGTATACTGAATCCTATTAATATTACAAAAGTCTAAATTTATGAGAATGAATGGATGGATTTATGGATGTTTGTTCCTCTTTCATGCAAAAACTACTCAGCTGATTGGGCTGAAATATGATATGGGTATAGTTTGGGACCTGGAATAACATATAGGCTATTTTTATCCCGATAAAACGCGGGCAAAGGCACGGGCAGCAGCTAGTGGAGGATATATATATATATATATATATATATATATATATATAGGATAATAGGATTCGATGAAAAAACAAAAGACCACATCAGCAGCGTTTAAAAATACCTATAGAGTTCGTTACAAAGTTAGCAATATACATACTTATATCGATAACGAAACTGCATTTTGAATATGAATTTTTTGATATAAGCGCGGCGTGTCATGATCTGAACTCTTGGCAAGTCCAATGCTGAATTCGATCGATGTAAGTATAGAAAACTGGCCAAGATAAAATATACAATATGTGAACGCTTGTTTAAGAATTTTATGTAGTCGGGTTTTAGTTTTTAACACCTTTTTGCTAATAGCTTAAGAAGCGTTAACCTCACAAAAGTATGAAAAACAGTTTCGGAAAGTACAAACATAACCCTTTGCCACATACGAGCATATTAACTGACATTGAGATTTCCGACCCTTACTTAGACCCCCGCTATCTCGTTAGACCCCCATTTTTATCTGACGTCACATAGCCTATAATCATTGGGTTACATATCATTGATTATCATCGACCAGTAGTTTCAGCGCTACGTGGGAACATAAAAATCGGCTACATACATCCATACATATGTACATACATGGGTGTCAAACTCATAGCCCTCGTACTTCGGTAGTCGGGTAAAAACAATGCTATACTCCGATTCAAAAATCTGGGTATTTTTTGTATACAAAGGGGTTACAAGACTCGAGGAATATTGGTGGAATATATTTAACAACACTGGTATCATCGGAGAAAACAGAGGCACAAAAAAAATTATCTTCAAAGCTTTTTGTGCTATACACATATGAGATTATGCCTTATTGAAGTTTATATTTTAGTTTTAGTGATAACTTTGCGGTTACCTTGTTGTTTTCTATTAATGTTATCAGTTTGTGTTAAGTTGTCAATCAAAAATGTCTTTGCCGCTACATAGCTTCGGCTTATAGCGGCATAATGCTGAGACAGGGACCTTTTTGGCCCCAAACACTTTTCCTATCTGTTTTCTTTATGTATGTTTATGTTTCCTGTACTTTCCTTTATCTGTAATGTGTCGTGTTATGTTATGTGTTCTGTATGGCCAAATAAATCTATATTCTTTTTCTTTTTTTCTTTTGTTGACTTAAAATATTGTATATGAATTGTCTGAATTGGAATATAGACGCGTCGTGGGCAAAGTTAGGTCCTCCAGCCCCAACACGAAACATTGTAACGTTATCACATGCTCCAGTGAGCAATAAAATTACGACTCTCATAAAAGTTAATCTACTAATTCTATGTTGTTGGCCGTTATTCTTGTACGAATCATATGATTTAGTATACTAGTATGTCCAGGCTTAACATTATTCATGATAAACCAAAAACAAAAATAAAATAATATAGGTACCTGCTTACTGATAACATGGGATATTTTTCATTCCGGGAAAGCGCTTACTAAGCTGTGGGATTCGCATCGTAATTGAAGTACAAAATTAAAGCATGCAAGAATTTATCTATGAAACCTTGTACAGAAAAAAAACCTCGAGGTCGTTAGCAAGGCCCGGCCTAAATGGATCATCGGGAGGGAGCAGGTGGCTGGGCCTAAACTGCAGTCCCACAAGAGTTTTCTGAAAGTTGGAATGGATTGTAGAATTAGAAGTTTTTGAGCGGGAGCTAGAGTACTTAGTTGTAAAATAACTGGAAGGACGAAAATGAAACTAGAATTATTCAGTTAGAATTATTTCCGTGATCAAAATATATATTTTCCTTTTCTTTTATTAGCTTCACACACCTTCTGTTAAATATTTGTACTTTTTCTGTGTAATCCTTTATTTAGCCTTATTTTAGCATAAGTTTTTTGTTTTATTCTGTTATATAAACCGCTGTTGGATTACCTAATAAATAAATAAATCATGAAATTGGCGATCTTTTGGAAAGGTCTGTGCCCAGCAGTGGACGTCCTTCAGCTGATACGATGGTGAAGATGATTGCCACTCGCGTGATGCCTGCTATATATGACTTTGCAAGATATTCCAACAGCATAAAGGCGTATCACAAACAAAATAGAGAATATTGGGGGAGGCAGATTTCTGCTACTGAGCAATAGATGCTAACTGCTTCGTCTAGCTGTCGCGTGTTCAAGCGCTGATGAATGAGGTCCCGGGTTCAAATCAAAGTCGGGACAAAGTTGTTATAGGAATTTTTCTTGCAAGAAAAATCCCTATAAGGTAGTAAGGGCTTATCAGCATTCGTTTTACAGGATCCGTTTATTTTCTCGTGATGACTTATGTAGTTGTATAAGCAAGTTCGCACAATACAGTATTCTGGATCCAGTAGCAAAGGACATACTGATCCGTTTTATCGGATCGAAACCGCGCGAGGCTTGAATCGGGTAAATGCTTTGTGGATATTACCTCCAGTAGCGACGGATCCGCTAAACAGGATCCTGTAAAAACGAACGTTCTATGTGTACGCGTCCTAACAGCCCACAGTTCCAGTTTTTTTATAAATACAAATAAATGCAAAATTCATCCAGGTCATCAAGTGACGTCATTAAGCCACAGAATCGTAGCAGTTGGCTGGTTATAGCGGCGATTTTACGTTGTACAATCGTAATTGGCCGAAATAATTGCATGCTGAATGTCCGAGGAATTTCAATTACGACCAATGTATAAATCGGCAACGAATTAGTCACTAATTAGGTGAATCCAACCAATCTGGTTTATTGGGCCCGATATATAGAGACATTGTACACACATACATAATGGCAGTAAATAAATACGAGAACAAATAAAGAATGGGGCTAGTGTCACACCATATCACGCCTTAAACACTTTTTATTTAGTTAGTATACAGGGTGTATTGTCAGGGTTCGGTCTTGGTGTTGGTTTCGCACCTCATCCCTTTGGGTCAATACCCACAAACCATAAATACCTACCACATAAACCAATGTTTATGTGGTAGGTATTTATGGTTGGAAAAAAACTTGACTTCTTCGTTATCGGCAATATATGTCTTAGTTTGCCACTTTTCTGTCAGTGTCCAGTAGCGGTGCTGGACTGCTATGTCCCAAAAGGTAGATGAACATGATGACTGCACCCAGCGATATTCTTTGAACTCGCAGTCATTCATTACAGATGTAATGAAGCGCAACTCTGTAGCTGTAATGAAGCGCACATTTAAATAACAAGGAATAAAAATTCAAACATTCACATTTTATGTAGGTAATTTTTTATTGATAATCTTTCGCCTTTCGTGCTTACCCACACGTAACGTTAGCAATATACACGCAAAAAAGTATTTAGCCGTATATTATTTTATACCTACTGTCAGACACGATGACTTCAGGATTTAATTATTGGAAGGTTCCTATTTACACCCTGCCTAACTAAACGACCTTTACTAATTCATGCTACTAATATAATAAATGTCAAAGTTTGGGACTATGGATGTATGGGTGTTTGTTCCTCTTTCGCGCAAAAACTACTGAACTGATTGGGCTGAAATTGGGTATGGGTATAGTTTGGCACCTGGAATAATATAGGCCATTTTTTATCTCGATAAATGCGGGCGAAGGCACGGGCAGCAGCTAGTGCTATATATACAGGGTGTTAGTATAAACAGTCTTATCCTTCAAACCAGAGGTTTAGTATCATGAATAGAGTCCAAAACGGGTGCTGTTTTTGAATTTTTACCTAATTTTGAAATAAAATTCTAATAAATCATAAATGCATTTCACCCTACAGTACACGTGTAAGACTGTTTACACTAACATCCTGTATATACTCGTAGATTGGTACTATAAGTTATTTTGTCTTGGTTCAGTTTTTCAGGATCACGATCTGAGCTTATTTAGATGTGGAAGAATGACCTTAAACATATACAGGTGTTTGGTATTGCGAATGATATAATTTTTTGGGGAGTGGGGGTGGGCGGAACGGCTTATGGACTACATTTCTACGGTAGATTCGATGTCCTAACCCAAGTGCCACGATTTTTGTGCAAATTAGTAATCTAATTTTTATGTATTCAACAATTATATATGTATATAATATTTATATATGATACTTATATTCAACAATTATAAATAAATAAATAAACAACAGTAATTGGCCGAAACGAAACACGAAATGTCTTGTTGAAAAAATAGGCCCCCAGGGCTCAGATAATGTTAAGTATTTTTTATTCTATAACATAACTAGAATGTTACAAAAGAAATTGACAAAGTACTTAACTACATACTACTTTGTATTCTCTTCACTTATTCTCTTATTGTTGCAGCCTTATCATAAAAAAATTAAAGTGTTTTATTTCCTTTAAACCTTACAGGACTCTTGGACACATTATAAAATTCAAATAACATACACGTCTCGTCACGGTTAAATAGCGCTCAACGAAAGGGTCAGTGCCCACTCGGCCCGCTTAGACTCGGCCCGGAGAATAATACCAGATGTTTCACTACCTATTCAGTGCCATTTGTACAGTCAGGCACAGTGATTCTGTAATCCAAAAAAATCCAAAATCCTGCCATGATACAAAAATGGTGCTGTTACAATGAGCTTCACAGAACCACAAACTTGGTGGAGGCATGGAATCAGCGTCTTCAGCAATTTTTGGGTAAAAATCCTACTTTGATTTCACTGATACAAATGATTGAATATTTACACATATGATAGAGCCCAGCTAAGGTAAATAATTGAATACGACACTTGTTCATTATTTAAATACTGTAAAGTTATGTACTAAGTATAGTTATTTTTAGATTCCGTCACGATCGCAACAATTCAATCAGCCAAAGCAAGAAGAAAAGTATTGAAAATGATAACACTTTAGCTATAAAGGAGTTCTGCGCATGTGTAAAACGGTGTAAAAATAAAAATATCTACTTCTGCGTATCAAGGTCAGCGTTATTAAATCTTTATGCGACGTGTACCTAAGTAAAACTAGGAAATAAAACGATCACTTGGATTTTTTATTCACTCGTTGGTCTATGGAGTGGATGGTGTCCCATGTAGTATTTGGGAATTTGCCATAATCACCACGCTTGGCAGGCGGATTGGTGATAGCAGTGCTGGTGTTGAAAAATACTCAATGAAGCTGCTGCCCTTCCTCCGGTAGGTTACCTTAGTCGACATCCACGGGTTGAGTTGGCGTGTAGATGGTACTTTTTATATTGTGCTGGGAGCGTATAATAGTAGATTGTACACCTAGGCGAGAAAGTGCCCAATTCCTATCGAGTGAATTCGAGTGTGTCATTTAAGCCTTAAAACACGCGAGGTAGAAATCGCACTTTCTACCGAGTGATACATAGTGCTTTATACTACACCTTCGAGGAAAATAAAAAGCAGAATAAATCTTTTATTTCTGGCGATGTCATACAACTTTCACTATCACTCGACGACATTCTGTAGAATTAATAAAATTGCCTACGCCAAATTCAAATTTAGAAGAACTTCCCGCGCCTTCACCTTTATCACTTGGGTTCTTTTTTTTTCAAAATATAGTTCGGAAATCGAAATGGCATAAGCGGACTTGGGGTAAAAACTTTTTGTCGTTTGACCTATAATGAAAATAACTATAGCTACCGGCCGATCTTTTAGGAAATAAAAAAAAAAACACGTTAAAAATGGATTTCCATACACTTTTCTCTCCCGCTAAAACGCGTGAGAAATGAAATTCCATAGAGTTTTTCCTCCCGGAGGATACGCCTGCAATGACTTACTTTCTATCTTATATTTGGAAAAGGAATAGGCAACTTCGGACAGGTGTAATATAAAATACGATCTACATATAGGAAGTAAAATGAAGCCCTGGTGACCTGTAGCACAGGTTATCCGAACCGTCCTATTTCAAACTTCAGTCTTCACATCACAGGTTTTGTCTCAGGTAACTTTGCTCTGAGTAGAACTTAACAGATTTTAAAACAATTTAGATGTACTTATCTCTTTTTAGCGACTATAGAAAGGTAAAAAAATTTTTAAGCCTTGGCTACATTATTGTGAAAACGCCCTCATATTATACGTATCTCCAATTTTACGGTACGCTGGTTTTTCGACCTAATATTTTTACATCATTTTATAGGCCCCAAAAGCTACAAGGTTCGCAAAAATATGTAGCTTACTACCTAACCTTTTGCTACTAGAATGAATAAACAATTTTGTAACAGTGTTTTACGCTCGGTGGGTTTCTCAAACAAAATTTATGAGATTTAAGACTTACTTGAAACTGTTTTCTTCCGTAGTCCTGTTGACTTGACATCCGATTTCTTTTTCTGTAGTACGTTAACTGTACCACCGAAGTAGTTTTCATTCCGTGGTTCAGTCAAGAAAAAAACAATTCACGGTAGATTTAGCATGACCAATCAAAAAATTCGTTGGCCCAGTCAACGGGACCAGCTGAACGAGACCACAAGCAGTATGGTCTAAAGCCCATGGGAAATGTTTTATAGAATAAAAAGTAGTCTGTCTTATTCCAGTGTTTCTATGCAAAATTTTAGCCCATCCATTGAGTAGTTTTGCATAAAAACTTTCACATTTATAATTAGCCTATTATATTATTTATTTTAAAATAATAGATTCAGCCGTTTATTAGTAAAAAGTTTCTGACTATAGTTTGATAAATCAGTCAAGTTATTTTTAAATGAAAGTTCTCAACGTGATAGTTGCATAAATAGGTGACATTTAGCTATTTTGCATTTACACCACATTTTATCCACATTATTAACAAACACACGCATCATTTCCATTACCAGATATTCTATCCACTTCATACATGGAAAAATCATTATTATTTTTTGAAACTATGGCCTCGAATACTATGTTACCTGTCTCGAATACCATGTCAATGAAACCATTGAAATTGCAATTACAAAATATATTTTATTTAGATAAGTGTAATAATATGTCCTTATAACTTGATTTAGTATAAGCTTTCGATATTGCCAGCGTTTAATAATAGTCTTTACTTGCATAGCCTTAGCTTGAATGTACGAGACTGCCACTTGCACACTGATTTTACCATCTTTATTTGTATTACTGTCAATGTGCTCCATATTGTCAACTGCACCACTTCTTATTAATGCCAGAGTCAGCACAAGTCCAGTTTGGTGGCGATTCCTCGAATAAATTTATACACGTTGAAAACCAGCTATTATGTCTGCTGAGATTACAGACATATCTGATATCTCGATCAATCTCTTATACAAGTCGTACGTTGAAATGAATCTTTTTTTATTCAGTCGTAAGTTCATGCCTATATTCTTTTCTGTGCAATTTTTGGAAGTCATCTGGCACCGACATAAATAACATTGGCATTCTTTCTTCGTAGTAAGATTCCATCGGCTGTCGATTTGGGTCATATAATGTTCCGTGATCACTTAGAGTTAGTAATATAATAAAGGTGTTTTTAAGGAACCAGCATTTTAAATAGATTCTAGTAAGCTTATAATATCGTTTTCGTGAAGAAACGGCATGTTTACTAAGTGGTGACGATCCGAAATATTCCAAAGAAGCTATCGTTTTTGTAAGTTGTGACGAAATCAAATGCATAGTCAACGATATGTTTTACTGTAGTATGCTGATTCGTGCATACTATGTTCCCTATTTTCACTCCGATGATGTGATGGTTGGAACTGAAATCCGTTGAACTTGGAAAATGTTTCAGGACATTTGGAAGTCTTCACATATATCCCGCTCGGCGAAATGTAAAAGTAAAAGAAAAAATTGTTTTCTTGACATTATTATTGTTTCACAGACAGTAGTGAGTCCATAGGCTCCTGAACTAGTTTAAAACTGTGTTTTAGGAATCAGCGGCTTCTCCATGTGCTCCAGATTATTTGTTCGTTGCAAGTCGACAGAGTTGGCTTACATGTTTTGGAAACTGAAGATATTTGTAGCCCTGTTACCAGTGCTAAGAGATTGGCTCCGACCTTCTATTCCAATAAAACCCTTGAGGAAGACCAACAGCAAATAAAGTCGGCGCATTTCCCAATAAAGGTTTCCTTTGTACATGTGTGATAGGTCTCAATGGACTTCTTTACGTTACCGGTTTAAAATAAACTTTTTCACTTCTCTTGCTCAAAAAGTGTATCATCATAGTGTAGCTTAGCAGGCCTAAAACTCGAGTTTAATACATCGGCTAAAAAGTATTTTTTCTTTTTAATTTTTGTCTAAAATCATCAGCCCGTACAAATCATTCGTTCTCTTACATAAAAACTCGACTTCTTGGTGCTCCGTCAATCTTTTTTTTTTTGAAAATAGAACCGTCTTGATGATGTTTTATGAAGGTTGAGTCTTCCCTTCACGGTAGAATGCAAACTGTTTCGTTGCGGCATTTAATTTTTAATAAAATTTCTGAAAATTGTCTAATTTTGAATTGTTTTATTTTCTCGCAATCGAAGTGAAAAGTAGAGTGTTTTACTCGGGCCAAAACCACCCATTATAACTCGGTCTTGTCATCCTCCCTCGCTACGCTCGGGAGTATAACAACCTCGTATATAATGGGATGGTTTAGTCCCTTGTAAAACAATCTACTATTATACATATGGGTTAGATATAAAGAAGAAAAAAACTTTAATCTTTAAATTGTAAAGGTCAGCGGTAAAAGGTTTTTTAATTTACCGCCTGAAGCACAGATTATGTAAGGTTAATTTAAGATTAAGTATTGTATTGTATTTCTTTATTAATCAAACATAATCTAATCTTATAATTATTCAGACACTTTAAACCAGAGAAGGTTAAAAATCTTAAAAAGCTAAGGTTTTCAGAAGGTTTTAAAAAGGATATTAGTGAAACGAGTAAATATTTGTAATGCAGTTTATTCTAAAATAAATAACTTAGTTAATAATTTACAAACTTAATTAACAGAAAAATTAAACACAAAAATATAAATCTTGTCGCCATAAATAGGCAAATAAAATTATCAGCTATTTATTCCAGTAAATTCAAAAAATATTTAGCTATTGATCATATAACAAACATTATATTTTGGATAGCTTATGAATATATTAAAACATGTACCAATCAAATACCTACTTTGGTACATGTTTCAATATATTACATGTTTACATGTTCCAACTTAGTATTGAATAAAGCTTGACACGACACCAATTACATTGGAATTCAAAATATCTCACTACCCTTCAAATTGCGACTTTGCCCCAGCCCAATTTGAAGTGGTGGTAAGGTATCTATAAAAAGAATAATTAAAAAATTAGTATAGCAGAGGTCTTCAAATTTTAATTATATGGGTGCACGATGTCTTAGCCCGTATATTTTTTTATTTACATTGGATCGTTCCATTTCGTTATCGCCATTTTGTAAAGTTTGTTTTATGTCATTATCAGCAGGGTTATCCAATTCAGAATTATTGGTAGATGAAGAATTAGTGAAGAAATTGTGATCAGTGACCATGGTAGTGGCTCTGCGAAGTCTAGTCGACGGCCACCGCCGGGAACCCTTTTCTCCATCTCGAGTAGGTACTTTTTAGCTATTTGCTATTGTACATAGTTCCAATTTTCAAATACGAATCTATTCTAATGCAGTTGCTAACCAAATGTTCTTATTCGAGTACAATTAAAGGGAAAAACTAGAAAAGGAACTAATAGGTAATAGGATCGTTTGATTTCAGTTAACCCTGCTGAAATTTTGTATCTTTTCATTCCTTCTTACCCTGTTGCAAAGTTTTCAGTTCGTCATAGTATTTCCTCGAGTATTCTCCCTTGGGGTCGTACATTTTGACCAGCTGTTCCCAAACCTGAGGCTCCTCGTCGATCATGTACTTGACAACTTTACGGACTCCTTTGTGCTGAGCGTCTGTGCAGCGCTTGCAGCCAGTTTTCAGGGCATCAGTGACATGTGCTAAAGACAAAGAAGCTAATAAAATAAAACCGCTCGCGAGCTACGAAGACACAGATTCAAGGTAGATATACAGTACAAATTACATTTATGATATGTATATCACTGTTCTAATACCAAAATTTACAACAAAATCAGGTTTACAAAATAATGCGCAAAAACACAACGAAAACTTCAATTGACTCTCCTGTAGAAAAGTAGTTTTTGTTCTGAATTTTGTGAGCGATTACCTACCTTATATGTATGTATAATCAATAGGAGCTAGTAGCTTACCTACATAAAGGACAGTCAACCACAAAAGTAACAAGTGGTTCTAAGATAAACCTACATAAAACTTACATTTCAAGTAGCGTCCA
Source organism: Eupithecia insigniata (assembly GCA_947859395.1). Taxonomy (NCBI): domain Eukaryota; kingdom Metazoa; phylum Arthropoda; class Insecta; order Lepidoptera; family Geometridae; genus Eupithecia; species Eupithecia insigniata. The sequence goes on along the minus strand of OX402009.1, from coordinate 2,985,717 downwards.
TCAGAAGTACATTTGCCTGAACCATCAAGACATTTCACGTAGGCATTGACCAGCCTCTTGTTGCCCAACATTTGGTCAATGTTCATGCCATCGTAGCGATCTGTGTACTTCTGATTCCCAGCTCCCCAAGAACCTCTGGGCCAGTTTTGATCAATTTCTTTTCGCTCTCCCCATGTGCCTCTGGGCCCGCTTTGTTGGCAGTATGCACAGGAGAGAGTAAGGAGGAACGTGGCTAGTAGAAACTTCATGCTGGAAAAAAAAGACTACTCCCTTATAAAATACCCTCGGTTTCGTAGTCGTTCCTAGATAACAGAAAAAAATAGATTTGGTAAAGCCATAAGAAACATCCAAACACCTCAAGATTAGGTGTTGGGTAAACAAAGAACCTTTTACAGTAAGTAATGTTTTATTAGTTTGTTTATGTAGGATGGAGACCGGCCCAGGCGCAAATGGCGGACGAACTCGATATATTTTGCTAAGATTGGTGGACTAACACGCAATGTGTTTCTTGTTTGTAGGTTAGTCGTCGCGTAGTTAGTCCATCACGCCAGCAAATGGCTCTGACGGAAGACCAGCGTTGGTTGCTAGTTTGCTAGTCCACCAAAACATGCTGAGGCAGAGCCATTTTGTTACTGGACTTACACTTCAAATATGTTTGCTCTTAGTCTAAGTTTATTATGTATTCGATGCAAGTCTTATAACAAATAAAAATATATTCTATTCTATTCAATGACTTCGGCTGAAATGGTTAGAGGCAGGGAGACGTTGAATTTCTACGGCATTTTGATAATTTGGTACCTACTGATTTTGTCTTTTTGGTTTCAGGTAAGTAGAAGAACGTGTCAAAATCTCTGGATTGGTGAGAAAAGAAGTTAAAAGCCCTAAACACTCGAACTTTTTATTTTATTTTTTTTGTGCCAAAAGACGAATTTTTTGCTCGGAAAAGTCCAAATTTTCCGAAAAAAACTCACCTCACCAGGGTGATATCACACTTTGAACAAAATTGGGTAGCTATACAGAAGCGATCGAAAAAACATTTTCAATGTTAATATAAAGTTGAATATGTACTTACTTTGCACAGTTAAAAATTCACAATACAACAATAAAGAACGATGATAGTTATGAACTGAATTAAAATTTCAAATAAATTGCTTTTATACAATCCCGAAAGGTTAACCCATCGTTTTCCCCACCATTTTCCTGGAAAGCAAATGATCTACATTTAAGTCAAGGGCTGTAATTACCATTATTTTCTGATTTCATTAAAAGCATTGGATAATTAGCCGTCTTTTCTTTTTAATTATGTGGTCACGCCTTGGGAATGTTGATTGAGATTCTACCAAGACGATTTATGAAATGTTTGAAAATGGAACTAGGTAAGTACTTGTGGAACTATATTTAATTTTCATTGGATGCTGTTGTGTCAACCGTAACAGCCCGGCTACACGCTCAAACATTTCTGCAACCATGCATGCACAAAGACAGTTTGCGGAAGCAAGATGGAGCGTGTGGCTGGGCTCAAACCAATTTGCGCAAGCAAGATGATGAGTGTGGCTGGGCTCATCCTGCTTGCCCAAACTGGTTTGTGCAATCATGCATGCACAAATGTTTGAGCGTGTAGCCGGGCTATAATGGTTGCTGTTACGTCAACCGCAACAGGAAGAGTTGCCAGGGCTTGCAGACCGAAAGCTTAGCTAGCTTAGTTTACCTTAGCTCGCATATCTTACGTAGATTTTCATGCATGTGTGCAGATTGCAAACTATAATTCATCCAAATTCAGTGTGAAATTTTTGTTACCAAACCAATAAAAATTAAAATTTACACGCTTGGCTTTATATTTAAGATCTTATTTTTGGCATTATTGAAGTAAAGGCCTATAATCAGCAAGCAATAAGTTAACGTACAAAAACACATGGCAAAAACAGCTAATTTTGGCCTGTTTACAAACATTTCATATCGAATTTGGCTGGAGTATAGGCTTTGTGATATGTAAAACGGCTTCAAGGGCTTCATCATGATAGGTTAATTTAAAACTACCTACATAACTAGGAAATCCTACTATCCTACTAATATTATAAACGTCAAAGTTTGTATGGATGGATGTATGGATATATGGATATTTGTTACGACCTCTGTGGCGCGGCGGGCGAAGGTCCGCCTGCAACGCAAGAGGTTGGTTCGATTCCCGCCTCGGGACAAATGTTTGTACGATCTGAAAATATTTGTTCAGGATGTTCTGGATGTATTCTATGTATAATAAAAAAGATCTATCTATGTAGTCTATTATATTAAGTATATCAGTTATCTTGTACCCATAACACAAGCTCTGCTTAGCTTGGGGCTAGATAATGCTGTGTGAATTGTCCAGCATTATTTATTGTTACTCTAAGCCGTGGGGTCGCAGCGTACGAATATCGACCCCTCCAACTCAACCCGTGGATGTCGTAAAAGCTGACTAAGGGAACCTACCAGAGGAAGGACAGCAGCTTCCTTCTGAGTATTTTTAAACACCAACACTGCTATCACCAATCCGCCTGCCAAGCGTGGTGATTATGGCAAATCCCCCCCCTACATGGGAGACCATCCACTCGATGGACCGACGACATCGTAGCGGTCGCAGGGAGTCGATGGATGGAGACGGCTCAGGACCGCTATTTGTGACGTCGTATGGGGGAGGCCTATGTCCAGCTGTGGACGTGTATGGGCTGATGATGATGATGATGATTGTTACTCTTTCACGCAAAAACTACTGAACCGATTAGGCTAAAATTTGGTATGGGTATAGTTTGGGACCTGGAATAACATAGGCTATTTTTTATCCCGATAAAAAGCGGACTAAGGCGCGGGCAGCAGCTAGTAAGAAATAAAACTAGAATACCATTCCTAACAAATATCTTTTTATATATAAAATTTCCATGTCACAATATTAGTTACCGTACTCCTCCGAAACGGCTTTACCGATTTTTACCAAATTTTATATGCGTATTCAGTAGGTCTGAGAATCGGCTACCATCTATTTTCCATACCCCTAAGTGATAAGGGTTGAAGGCAAAACAACGTTTGGCGGGTCAGCAAGTATACTATCCATAGCTTACGTGTTTCTTTGAACTAAGTTCAAGGCATTTCTGTGAGAACCTTATGATAAGAAAATAATTAAATTCTAGCCTTCGCCTCACGCAAGCACACTGCAGAAAGACCTTTGCCTATAAAAACGTAATTGTTTTAAACGCAATAGCCGAAGAAAATTGCGGAAAGGCTCAGTTATTATAGTTAGGACTCAGAAAATGTTGGCCTTTGCATGCTAATTTAGGGTGGTATTCCACTCGTTAAATATATTTGTCCAATAGGGAGTCTATTTTTATTAAGCCTTGTTTATCATTAAATGTTCTTAGCATAATAATGTCTCTCAACAACACGAACAGCGTAGGATATGATGAAATATCTACAAAAATTATAAAAATCACGGCACAAAGTATATGCGAACCCCTTAGCCATATAATTAATTCATGCATTACTTCGGGAATATATCCTGAGACTCTAAAAACGTCAATTATAAGGCCTCTACATAAAAAACAAAGTAAAGAATGTATTGATAACTATTGGCCAATATCTCTCATTCCCATTTTTTCTAAGATTTTCGAAAGATATTTACATAAAGAACTGTCAGATTTCTTTGAAAAGAAGAAAATATTTTGTAGAGAACAAAAAGGTTTTCGAGAGAAAAAAACCATAAATATGGCAATCTATGATTTCCTTGACCATGTAACACGTAATGTTGATAAAAGAAATCCTGTATGCTCTATATTTTGTGACATGACCCAAGCATTCGATTATGTAAAACATGACATTTTACTTAATAAATTAGAACTCTACGGCGTTAGAGGGATCTCTCAACAACTTATAAAGTCTTATCTAGAAAATCGGAAACAGCTGACAGAAATAAGAAATATTAACTTTAAGACAAAACTAGAGGAAACATATGTTTCAGACGAACGTGTTATGAAATATGGCGTTCCACAAGGCAGCGTTTTAGGCCCATTGTTGTTTGTTGTATATATTAACGATCTGCCAAATGCAACTAACCAACCCATGGCACTGTTTGCAGATGATAGCACAGTAACGATATCATGTAACAATATTGAAACCTACGAAAGTGACATTAATTCAGCTATAACATCTATTATTACATGGTTAGACAATAACAACCAAAAAATAAATATTAATAAGACTAAACTTGTACATTTCCGACAACGCGATACTGCTGCACTTCCTTGCCTTGACATTCAATATAAAAATAATAAAATCGTTGAAATTGACTCGACCAAATTCCTAGGACTATACATTGACAAAAAACTTAATTGGAAACCGCACATTGAATATTTATGTAAAAAAATTAATAGTTGTTTATATTTTGTACAAATTATCCCTGGTAGTTAACGTAGAGACGCTCCTCACAACGTATCACGGGCTGATAGCCTCAAACTTACGGTATGCCATATTATTTTGGGGAAACTCTACTGACTTTGATAAGGTTTTCAAGTATCAAAAGCGATGTGTACGAGCTATGTTTCGTCTAAAGGTAATGGATTCCTGTAAACCTTACTTTACACGACATAACATTCTTACTCTACATTCTCTGTATATTTACGAAACGGCTATGTTTGTTAAAAATAACCCCGATCTATATTGTCAGCTCTCCGATGCCGTCCCTCGTAATCGACGAGATCAACACAGAGTCTGCAAGCCGAACTCAAAGACTGCTATGATGCGTAAGAGTATCTTTTGCATGGCTCCTTCTGTTTATAATAAACTACCAAAATCAATTAGAGAACTACCACGCTCATTGTTTCAGAGAAAGTTGAAAGCCACTTTGGAAAGAAAATGCTATTACGAAGTAAATGATTTTATGACGGACAAATGTTTTTTTGGAAATAATGGCGCCTAACTGTAATATCTGTAGGAACATATTTATTTGAATTTTTTTAATATAATTTTCTTTAATATAAATTTCGTATTGGTTATTGTCTCGATTTAGTGTTTATTTATTTTAGTTAATTTTATTAATTTATTGACATTGTTTGTACTTAAATATTGCACGCCACTCTGGTAGAAATACATTGTTTCATATTTAAGCATATACCACCTATGTACCTATTTACATGTATTTGTTGCAATAAAACTTACTTTACTTTACTTTACAATTTCTTTGCGGCGGCATATACATATGTACATTTTGGGATTATAAAAAAAAGTAAAAAATCATTTATTTGACACAAATACTGTTACAAATATATAAAATGAATCCATAGGCTTCCGAACTAGTTATAAACTGTGGGAGGTTATATATTCTAATAATATGGCGTGTTTTAAAAAAAAACGATAAACCGACTTCAAATTCCCTTACTCTTGCACTTATTTTAAGTTTTGCTGGATAAATAGTAATCCCCTGGGAATAAAATATGGGAACCCTCCGGGATCATTTTCTATACAATAGTGAAAGAATTTTCAAAATCAGTCCATAAATGGCGGAGATTTCGCGTAACATATATACAAAAAAAACATACAGACGAATTGATAGCCTCCTCTTTTTGAAGTCGGTTAAAAATGTACGCGATGCCGCTTCGCGATCGTGTGAATATCGCCCACTTCTATGATACGTACAGTGTTACTTTAGCAAAGGAAAAACAAAGAGACCGTTTACCCGAACTTCAGATGCCATAATTAATTATTGGGTATGTGCATAAATATAGTGCTTAACTGCAACAAAATAAAGTGCTTAATTGTTAGCTAGCTAGTTCTAATTTGTTAATTTTGATTATAATTTTCTTTGTCAGTAAAGTGTTTTCTTTATTTATTATTTACTAGCTGCTGCTCGCGCCTACGCCCGCGTTTTATCGGGGTAAAAAGTGACCTATATGTTATTCCAGGTCGCAAACTATACTTACCCATAACCAATTTCCGCCCAATCAGTTCAGTAGTTTTTGCGTGAAAGAGGAACAAACATCCATACATCCATAAATCTATACATCACACGATATACGATAATATTAGTGGGATTATATTATTTATATCTAATATATAAAATTTCCATGTCACAATGTTAGTTACCGTACTCCTCCGAAACGGCTTTACCGATTTTTACCAAATTTTATATGCGTATTCAGTAGGTCTGAGAATCGGCTACTATCTATTTTCCATACCCCTAAGTGATAAGGGTTGAAGGCAAAACAACGTTTGCCGGGTCAGCTAGTAATATATGACTCTTCAGACCAATCAAACTACTTCATTCATTTCATTATTTGTATTTACTTTATTATTTATTCGTTTATTAAGTATATAAATTTAAGCTTAAGATATTTAAGTTTTATACATAGTGAAAACTTAAGTTATACCACTGTTTCTACTCATTTAAGTGTTTTATGCTGTTTGTTTACCAACCAAATAAATAAATAAAGTAGGTAACATTCCTATAATATCCTATAACTTCAAAGTAATAACATTAGATAGAAACTGACTATAACCACAGATTTTATAATACTATAACTAGCTATAACTATCGAGTTAAATCAGCAAATAGCAGGAGGAACTTATCGCTAACTTCACGTACCTAACTTGTTAATGTGTGCTAAGCTGAGGAACTTCACCCCATTCCTAGATTGTACTCTAATCTTTACTGTAATACTCAATAAAAGATATATATATATATATATATATATATATTTTATTGAGTAGTATAGTATAATTTTGGACAGTGCACACAACATTATCTAGCCCTAAGCTAATGTGTTATGGGTACTAGATGACTGATATACTTAATATAATACATTACATAGATAAATATTTTATACTATACACAGAAAATACCCAGAACACCCGAGACAAATATTTGTAGATCGTACAAATATTTTTCCCAAAGCGGGAATCGAACCCGCAATCTTCTGCGTCGCAGGCGGACCTTCGTTTAAAAGGTTTTCACAAAAGAGCTTAATTTCTGATCTTGCCCTCATATGGTAGGAACTAAAAGCACTACGGGCTACTTACTTTGACTTTGTACAAAGTCCTTAAGTGCTAAGGAATTACAAACTAAGAGAGTTAAAACTGACTTTGTGAAAGTACTTTCATCGGGTGAGTTCGTGTTTTACACCAGTACAGTAGGTAGGACTTACTGTACTTAAAAAGACATGGGTACTTGACTTAGACCTACTTTGGGATCGTGCGGATTCAATACAAATATTGTAACCATTTTATTGTATTCTAAATAAACAAACGATTTTCTGTAAGATACATACATACATACATATGTAGGTTGGAGATCGCGCGTAATCGCGCCGAGCGAAAGGATTTGGGAGATGCCGAACGGAAGTGTGCGAAACTAAACTTAAAAAAATCAAATAAATAAATAAACATTGATATATCGAATCCACCATCCACTCGATGGACCGACGACATCGTAGCGGTCGCAGGGAGTCGATGGATGGAGGCGGCTCAGGACCGCTATTTGTGGCGTCGTACGGGGGAGGCCTATGTCCAGCAGTGGACGTGTATGGGCTGATGATGATGATGATGATATTGAATCGGTTACTAGAATCTCCCCGTTTTGTCATATAAAATAATCTATGTTTTATTAGTATTACCTGGTAAATAATATCTACTACCACTACTAAAGTATGGTAAATTTTACCATCATATTAGTAATTCTAATATTGGTAGAGTCCTTGAATCGAACGAAAGAAAAAACTTTCAAAGCTTCTCTTAAACACCGAATCCAACTAAATCGTTTTCTTTATTTGAATATTGCTCTAAGTCAGTATCAATTTAAAGTTCAATAATCTTCTGAGATTGGTAAAGAACTCTCCAGAAACTCTCCACAAGTTTGTTTTATGAAAATCTGTTTCAAACATCAATATGAATATATTGCTTTCATAAAACATTTGTAAGTTTATTTGGAAAGCTTTTGTTTGCCTTGTTTAACATTATGCTTACATGTATAAATCAGGGTTGTATACACAGAGTATTGTTACATTATTTACATACCAACATGAATTAAAAAAAAATTGTTTCTTCTGGTAATCTGGGCTTAGAACTGGGGAAACTGACAAAATATCGTGACTTGAGACGTGCTCCAAAAACATGGAGGCCTTTGTTCCTCCTTGTACCCTAGGGAGTGGGTGTCTCCGACTACCTAAGTATCAAAAGAAATTGCTATGGACAATAGGTGAACGCTTGTTTAAGACTTTTACGTAGTCGGGTTTTAGTCTACATTTTTTTATACATTTTGCTATTAGCTTGAGAATGGTTAACCTTACAAGTTTGAAAAACGGTTTTGGAAAGTACAAATAAAGGGCTTTGCAACGATACCATACCCGAAAATGTTTACAAACATTGGGGTTTACAACCCCGCTATCTCGTTAGCCCCCCATTTTAATCTGTCGTTACGTAATATATAACCAACGCGATATTATGAGGAATCATACGACACTTCATTTCTTGAAATCGGACTAGTAGTTTCAGCTCTACGTGGGAACATAAAAATCGGCCTAACGCCTCGGCCCATAAACCTCATAACCCTCGTCCTTCGGTAGTCGGGTAAAAACTTGAAAGTTATATTATATGCCAGATTCCAAGATTCTGTTAGTTTTAACCAGTAACTTCATCTGATTAAACCGAGTCAAAATACCGGAGAGTTTTTATCTCAATTTTAACCGAAACTACTTAAACATTTACTTTACGACACCGACCCAACTGTTTAGCTATAAAAAGGACCGGTGCCCTCAGCATAAATAACCTTAAGGGATCTAATTTAGGTTCTCATCAAAGTACAACAAGGTAGCCGTGCCTTGATTAATATTTCAGGCTTTCAGCAACAGGGTAAAAACAGCGGATATATCCTTATCTTTAACCATTGCTGCTGTCGCACTTCAGTTTGAAACAAGAGCAGTTGACTCCCAGTTATGTACAATGAACAGATCGATAACATCGCTCACATACCCTGTACTTGGGATGCGGCAATCATCATCATGATTAATATAGCAAATACGACAGTTTTGTTTAAAATTCGGTTGTGGTTGTCTTTGACACTCCAACTCGCATGCTCAGATATTCTAGCACATAATTGGACCGATTTATGCAAAAATTATCCACCCACAACCTCGTCGGTTATGGGTTAGATCATTTTTCCATAATGTCCTATTTGCTTCGAGATGCCTACATTTTCCATAACTTAATTTAGAGAGGGAGAGATAATTTATTTTACCCAATAACGCGTGAAATTGTTATAAAATGCATCCATAGGTAGTTACAGTAAATATATTTTGTTAAGTAAGTAAATAAATACCTAATACTGGACAATCCACACAGCATCATCTAGCCCCAAGCAGAGCTTGTGCGTTATGGGTACTAAATGACTGATATTTATATAAAGAACATACATAGATCATTGATACATTACATAGATAGATATTTTTTAGTATACATAGAAAATACCTAGAACAACCGGAACAAACATTTTCAGGCCGTACAAATACTTGTCACGAGGCGGGAATCGCAACCGCAACCTCCTGCGTCGCAAGCGGACCTTCGCTCGCCACACTAGGGACTATAAAATCTTGATCTAATTGTAAATCCAAGGGTTAACTATGCCTTAATATTTACGCATTTGCCCAAAACTGTGCTGGTTTTCAGTCAAGGCCCGTGATTAATCGGCCAAAATCGGTTTACATTATTTAGTTTCAGTTATACGTGAAAGTCCAATACAATCATGTCAAGGACCATGTTCTACAAAGTCAACAATGTAAAATGTAGACAAGGTGCAGTGGTTACAGAGTGCAGAGCCAAGCTGGGTCAAAGGTAAAACTAACGAGTACGGGAAACTGCGGCGGACCCTTGTTTGAATGAATGAGTGAACACTTTATTGGACAGGTCGTTTGTAATTCTACGTCTACAAAATTTCTACAAACAATGTGGAGTGTGGAGAGTTCTGGGTTGATATAATATTCAGGCTTGAGGTAATTAAACGGAATTGCCTATGATGCGGGGCGTCCGCAGCGGCAACTGATGGAATTAATATAGAGCAATATTTTTGGTGAAAGCGCGGCGCCTAAGCGGACTTTTGCTTTATCAGAGGAACTGGCAGTCCATAGAGATAAATTTAAAGAGGAAAGGGAGGTCTTTGCCCTAGAGTGGGATCTTTTTAGGCTAATAATAATAACAGAAGAAAAACGATCTTTTGATAGAAACCGGTCAAAAACCTCGAGTACATCCTCAATACGCGTAATAGTACGAGATTATGAGAAGAAATTAGCAAAGTTTAAAAATTCACCAGAGCAAAGCTTATAATGATGAAGTAAAAACTAACTGATAATTGTTTAATTTATAATGAGAGATATACCTTCCTGAAAATCATTATAGTTGTACTTCAGCTAAATTCCATGTTATTATGTGTACCAACAATATATATATATAGGGTACTAAGTTTTGAAGCTCCAAGCCGTTCATTTCGGTAAGCAATTCTGTAGATAGACTATCATTTTGATCTCTAAAACCGTAACTAATGCTTCTATAGATATTCCTTTGAACGAAAGCTTCTAAATCCTTCAGTTTCAGGCAATCATATCGGGAAGGGAATCAGCAATGAAACTAATGCTCTTTGAACTGGAAATCTAGAAAGCTCCCATCTAATATTTATATCCAAAAACAGCGAATTCATCCCTATTATTGAAATATACAAGCGACTTTGCATATGTAATTTGCAATTTTTTTGAGATTGTTTGTTTAATTTTTAAGCTATTTTTTCCAGCTAACCATATATATATGTACATACATATATATATATATAAAAATTAACCCTTATTTCTCCTGGTCACGCTATAAATTGAGAACGGCTTTACAGGATTTCATTAATTTTTTTTCTAAATGTTTTCTAATACTTGTAGGAGGTTCTTAAATGAAAGAAAATTGCGCAGAATCTTAGAAAATTTTACGACTACCTTTATTATAAACTTTTTCAATGTAACCTTAGCCCCACCGTTATATACTCTCTGCTAAGCACGTTTGAAATAACTGTCAGTTGTTTGACAGTTTGAACTGAATGACAGGACAACGTCTGTCGGGTAAGCTAGTATAAAATAAATACCAATCAATTTACTTCCTTAAATGTATTATTCGAAACAACTTGGGTTAAATAGATTACAAAGGACTCAATATTATGTAATATAGGTATAAAATAATACATGTGCCTGAACAAGGCTAAGTAAACACGTATCTGATAGCTACAGAAGCTTTCTAATTTTACTCCTCATTTTTTATTTCTGTCAAACGGATTCATTTATATGATAATTTATGTGATGTCGATATTTTGGGGTGTTTTAAAAAACATTAAACCGACTTCAAAATTCCCTTACTTTTACACTTATTTTAAGATTTCCGGGATAAATACTAGTCCCCTGGGGATAAAAATTGGGACCCCTTTGGAATAATTTTCTATACAATAGTGAAAGAATTTTCATAATCAGTCCATAATTGGCGCAGATATCGCGTAACATACAGCCAATAAAAATACATATGAATTGAGAACCTACTCCTTTTGAAGTCGGTTAAAAAGGTACTTATCGACAGACAAAACTGAACTTTCTGTCTGTCTTAGTAACAGTCGAGTTTGTAGGCACTATAGAGTATTCTTATATATTCTAATATAAGCCTTAATAAAACAAAGCGCCTCAATGAACGCAATGCCCAATAAAGACCAAGTATGGAATTTAACGACCCACTGACCTGTGCTGGTATTCTGTGGCACTGGTCAGCATTGTTTCCAGGAATTTCCAGGCTCATTATTCTTCGTCTATTGGGAAATATCGCCTTCAGTGGTATAATTTCCTTGGTGATTGTTGGCTAAGTTTAGGTGTATGATGAAGTATGATTTGATGGTTATGCATAAAGTAAATAAAAATTATTCGCCCGGCATCGGCAACATGGTTAAAATACTGTATTTTAACAAACGGAAAATAGCTAAGACCCTCAGCTATGATAAAGTTTGACACATTCATCTACGCATATCTGCGTACTTAAAGAATGGGATTGAGAATGATTTCATCTCTCATGCTGTCCCGCTCAGATTGGATCGAACTGAGCAGGACAGCTAAAGATGACGTCATGCTTAATGCCATTCTATGGGTACACAGGTTAGATATTTGCGATTCTTTGTCACCGTGTGTCTGTGCGTAGGTCTGTCTGTGGAATTTGTAGCTCCCAAACGGATGACCTGATTTTGATTTAGTAGTTATGGGGCTTTGAGAGGTTTTTTCTATGTTTGATTAGTATCCGTGCAGCCATCAGACCGCACCGACAATATTGCTTTGCCTCGATTGGCCTTTGACCTTTTTTTTTGTGAAAAGCCGAGACTTCTTTTCGTCCCTTTCATCTTGGTACAATTTTTTGGTAATTATATAACACGTCCGTGTTAGCCACAGAAAGTATACTTACCTTATATTATGTGTTACAGTAGGTTAGTAGATCCAAAAGAGTTTTTGTGCTTGTGTAAAAAAATAGCTATGATAGACGGACAAACAGACACACGTGTGATTCTAAAAGAGACTTTTTCTTTCGGACGCACAAAGCCCTAATAAAAAAACACCGGAAGTTGGAGGTTAATAATAAAAAGCACCGGAAGTTGGAGGTCCCGGCTCGATAGTATTGTAATGTATATTTCACCTCTCATCCCGGTAAGCGTGTACCAACATTAGCATGACAAATGAGTGTGGATGTGGGTCAGCAAGGCCGCTCGTGGATTATAGAGACTGGAAGTGGCATTGTATTGAATAAGGTCGTAGCATGGCTAAGCAAAAACAACAATGATGTTGATGTTTAGTAAATCACCCGGACGGCAAGAATGACTCTTGTATTTGGAATGGTCGTCAATATAGTAATAATTAGATTATTTAGAAAATACTATAAACCGACTTCGAATTCATTAATTTTGCTTATTTTTACGGGACAAATACTAATTAATAATAATTTTATGATACCACCTAGGGATCATTTTATATGCAATAGCAAAAGATTTCGGCGACGTGTTGGGGCGGAGCGACTCTATCAGACGTACCGCTGAAGTGGCAGTGAATGGGTTAAGCCATGAATTGAATATCAAAAGTCTGAAATAAATGAGATCATGCAAACATTGGTCTTGGCGGAAATCAAACCTGCAACCATTCACATTTCACGCGGGTCTTTGCTCTTTCTTTGCCCACTTCTCAACAGTCGGTCAATAAATGGCTATTATTATAGGTAATATTTAAATAAAAAAAAATGCAATGATAATTAGTTCAATAACCTCCATTGACCCACTGTGCTTTGGATCAATATCACAATTAATGATATACATATATAGGAAATGGTCGATATCTACCGGATGTTATAAATGTACAGAAAGAGCAGAATAATTCACTAGGGATGCATTTTTCGGATATACAAAACTTACAGGACTTTTCCATGGCTATCTATGTATTTGTGATCTTGAAATTTACTTTGATCACAACCTTGAACGTTATCTTAAGGTTATTTTAAAATGGGATTGAATATTTTTGAGATAAGACTTGAAAAAAATTATAATCGGATATGAACTTTAAGTACCCAAGTTATAATAACCTCTTAAAGTTGCCAATTCAAGGTCGAACCCACAAAACTACCTCTTCGGTCAGGTCGAAACTTGGTTACTAAAGGTCATATCCAATAGTTTTTTCATTTCAATTGAAATTCTGCTGTTCCGGTACTTATCATACACCCTGTATGACGCATAATATCATATTGGGTGTACCCGTAAGAATAGTTGTAGGTACATTATTATAAATAAATAAATAATAAATATCTAACAAGCTTGTAGTCCAATCAAACTTGTTATATACGTTATTTGAATACCACATCCAGAATCTTTACTTCCGTGCAGTTTGCAGGTGAGATCCCAGTGTTTACGGGACCAGTTACGTGTAACCTAGCGGCAAGCTCACCGCCGCCGCGCCGCTTGCTAAGTAATTACCTTTTTGTGTGGGAGCTTCACGTAGGTTATATGGTTTTCAGGATCTTGATGGTGTTCAGGAAGACAGTCTTACTTATACCAAAGCTTTGGTCTTTTGATGAAAATTACCTCAAAACGTTGTGGTATGCGGGGACGGACGCATACAGCTTATGCTTGTACTGTGTACCTACTCTATTTCATTGAAATTTATGACATGTATATTTTCTTGTACCAATAAATGAATATGAATCTGAATCTGATAAACAAATAATACAACTGATAAACGTAACACCGGTTGGATGTGACAACGCGTTGTAACGTGTTGTAGCGTTGCAACGCTCTACGACGCCGATATTAGCCGTAACTCTTTCCAAAGGCCGATGTGCATTATTTATCGGGGGTACTGTAATCGTATGAAAAACGTCTAGAATCGTCTTTTGTTCCGCCGCAGTCTGCGTCACGCGGTGAGAGGTAAAAATGTGTCCAGCATATTTTTATAATTTTGTACATTTGCTGTCGCTTTTGACATTTGCTGTCACTTTGACCGTGATGATGCCACCTACATCATCTTTCGTAGATGTTCAGAGCCCAATAGGTAAATCTTAGTCTCAAAGAATTTAATAATATCCCAAAAATTTACGACTCCGGCGGGACTTGAACCCGCGACCCCAAGTGCGTGCATAAGCACTATAATAACAGAAACCTTAAATCCTAGTTTTATTTATCAAGGTACAATTGGGACACATTGGTGCCAATTGTACCATTAATCGTACTGCCTAATGGTACATGTGGTCCGGCGTCCACCGCGTATCGCAAACCGCAGTGTTGTGCGTCCCGATCACGAGACCAAGGCCTCAACTGGGTTCCTCCCGAAAAATACAGAAATCTGTATTTTTTCACTGAGAAATTAAACACGATCGAGTCACATCGGCACTTCAATAGCTCGCACTACGACTCGCAATCGCCATTGCTATTAAAAATCGCTTTGTCGGAAAATGCTAATTGAAAGAAAGCAAATTGCTAGTACAGGATTAGATATGGGGTTTCAAATAATTAAATCCGGTTTTTAAAATGAAATAGGGTTTTTAATGTCATTTTGTCTGAATAACCTCTTTTCATGAAAGCTATGAAATGAAGCAAAGGGAGGGTGAATTGATAATAATTTATTCTTGTAGCAACTACCCAGCCTCCTCTGCACCCTTGCAGGACGCACTTTGCCGCCGCAGCCTGCGGGCGATGTGTGCGTCTTGGGCCAGGCGCAAAAACGCCCAATGGGCGAATAAAATGCACATGAGGCGCAAAAGGGTTCAAATTCCGCGGTAGGACCATAAATATTCGTGTAGTCTTAAATTTATTGAATTGTATTTAATTATTTGTTTGGCCGCGGGGCCGCGGCGTACGAATATCGACCCCTCGAACTCAACCCGTGGATGTCGTAAGAGCCGACTAAGGGAACCTACCTGAGGAAGGGCAGCAGCTTCCTTCTGAGTATTTTTCAACACAACACTGCGATCACCAATCCGCCTGCCAAGCGTGGTGATTATGGCAAATCCCCCCCTACATGGGAGACTATCCACTCGATGGACCGACGACATTGTAGCGGTCGCAGGGAGTCGATGGATGGAGGCAGCTCAGGACCGCTATTTGTGGCGTCGTATGGGGAAGGCCTATGTCCAGCAGTGGACGTGTATGGGCTGATATGATGATGATGATGATGAATTATTTGTTACGGGTTCTAAATCCTCTAAGGTTACGGGTCTAGATTCGGTGTTGTACGAGTATTTTAGGAGTAGGTCTACTTCGGTCCTAGATTGCCTATAGGCTGTGTCTACCATTATTATTATTTATTTATTTATGCGCAAAATAAATACCTACCCTGTAGAGGTACACTACTTAATTTCTGGCTATATAAAATGCAAATAAACTCTAATTTTGCTTTTGATTCTCCAAGCGAATTTGTCTTCAAAAGTAATAATTTGAAGGAGTAACAAAGTTTTGCAAAGGCGGACGGTCCGAAGACGGTCTTCAGCAATTTCCTAAGAAATAATCTCTTTAGATACACTCTCTGAATGTTGCCAACAACTTTATTGTGCAATATATATTTTGAATTAAATATTCGGAAGTGCTTTGCTAGAAGAAACAAACTGGTGCATTGAAAAAGTTATTCTTAAGAGACTGGAAAAGCTATCTGCTACTGGGGCAGGATGATTTTTATAAGAATGCCATAGTAATAAAAATTTATTAAAATTAGTAGAATATACCGATATTAGGGGATATCCCTGCCACCCACGATTTTAAGCCATATGAACAATCTTTCGAAGTTTCGTTTTGGATCGCATACTGATAGGTTTACAGATATCTCTGAATTTGTAGGCTGATGTGGCAGTGGGCAGGTCATATAGCTTGCAGAATTGGTAACCGCTGGAAAGTAAAAATTCTTAAGAGGCGACCACGATGCAACGCGAAACGGGCTGTTGGGAGACAATCCACACGATGGACCGACGACATTGTAGGGAGCAGGCAGTCGATGGATGGTGGTGGATCAGGAGTCAGGACCGCATTTTGAGCGTATGGTGGAAACCTGTTTACAGCAGTGAACGTGGGCTGACAAAGGCTGACATATTTATAAAGTAGTAGGTAAAATAAAGTTATATATCGTAAAATACCTACCTAAAATTTTAATTAATAGTAGAAAAGTACTTCAATGCAAAAGTGATTAGGTGTCTACTAGATCTTCGTGATACACATCGTCACTTTCCATCAGATGAGATTGTGGTCAAACAAAAGTCTATTAACTATATAAAAAAAAATTGTTAGGGCTGATGAAATCAGATGAAAAGTTAGG
The DNA here is from genome assembly GCA_947859395.1 of Eupithecia insigniata. NCBI lineage: Eukaryota > Metazoa > Arthropoda > Insecta > Lepidoptera > Geometridae > Eupithecia > Eupithecia insigniata. The sequence continues at coordinate 2,968,867 of OX402009.1, read as the reverse complement.
TAGATACATATGACAAATGAATTACTAGATACATATATTACGAGTAGGTATGTTAATGACAAAACCCCGAAGCTCATGTTCAAGCTTGTGTGTTGAATTTAATTCCATTGTACTCTCGCGGTTGACAATGCCGGTCATTAATTCTCTTTTATCTGCTCTCTGACGTCTCTGTTGCATTGTGTATTCTATACCTACATAGATATCATACGTAATGGTGTGTACATATGCATACCATAGTCGCGGGCCACCGACAAGTTGACAACACACTGTCGGCGATAGACAATATTCATATATTGTACAAGTAGCGGCACATAAGTCTAGCGCTGAGCGATACGCGGAGGGGATAGCTGCGCATGGGTAATGTACCGCTAGCCCCGCCCAGGTACCTTATTTTTTACTTCTGCGCAATAACGGTCAGCGCTAAAGTTACGTGCCGCTAGCTACATTGAAATGTCGCATCCGCCTGCGTGGAGAGTTTGGTTATGTGGTTACGTAAACTCCATAAGATCTACTGACTAAGTGTCATGTAGGGTATTAGCTGAAAGTGATTCTAGACCTTATTGTTAGCTTCAACAGACTTTAACTAGCTCGAACAGACTGTATATAGGAATTTTTCACAAAGACGTACCGCGCCCGACAACTGAATCAGCTATACGGCTGTATAAGGCCGTTAGCCATCACAATTGGGTAGGTAGACTTACATGGAAGTATAGATACGTAAGTTTAAGATTCGTTTTATTTGCTGTGTTGTTTTTTTTATTTTATTTTTTCTTTTTGTTAAACTTTTCTTTAAAATATACTGGTGTTGTATACAATGGAACTGACATGTTTTTATACATATAACAAAAGTCCTTGCAAATAAATTAGAATAAAAAAGTTATTCTGGCTCCTGCGATAAACATTTGTTCCAAGATTCTTAGTATAGGTTGGATGCGTTTTTAGTGGAGAGCCTCTTTGTCAGTTTTCAAAAGAAATCTCGTAACCACCAAAAATTCCCTTTAAAGGGGTTAAGAATCTCTTTGTCTGCCCCTTACTGAAAACTTACCCTACTGCAAAACCACGATACAAAAAGGCACCAAGTCACTGTTTTCATTCATCTCTGCCAACATTGTTACGCCTCGTAGGAAGAGAACAAGGAACTATTGGTATGGGTATTTATATTCGCCAATGCGCAACAGTTGGGCTTACAGTAAAGCTGTTAAGCCGTATCGACTTTGTGTCAGGAAGGGATCTGAAGATTGATGGCGGTTCACAGAGCTCCTGTTGGAAGGTAATTGTTTATTCATTTATTTTAACAACTGACAAACACTTATATGATGGCTCCTGAAAGCTTCCTACTGATCTATCACCGGTTGAAAATTAGTGATTTTACCATTTCCCTAGTTACCATTCTTTAAGACCTTGAAATGTTTGAATGTTGAATGTTATTCACGCCAAAACAAAGTAATTAGTGGTCGGGTCTGTTTTTTTCTAATATGTTATTCTAGACATCTGTAATAACATATGAAGCTTCTTTTTACCCGGATAAATGAGTGCGAAGCCACGGGGTAAGCTTATACTTCTACTATCTATATATAAGATTATATTATAATAAAACCGATATCAAATAGTTGAAAAGCGCGAGAAATTAACTACTTATTTCGTTAGTTACAAATACGAAAATGGATAATGTGGTTTATGTTCCTGAAGAGTCACAAAGAGATCAAGATATTCGTAAGATTTACTCAGGTATCTGGAGTGCTTGTGACAGTTCGATTAAAGATGAAGCTAAGAGGAGCCTTCATCAAAAATGTCATACTCATTCTGAGCAAGAACAAGTGGAATCTTCATATATGATATCCAAATATTCCAATAGAACAAAATCCAAAGATTTATTGGCGTATGAAGATATTGTATATACTAGGTACCCAACATTGAAAATGCTTGCGCAAAGATTTATCCTATCAAATGAGTTCAGAACGTCTTTTTTATCTGCAGGCCTCATACAAAATGATGTGCATAACAGATTATCTGCAAATAATTTTAATAAACTTTGTTTTCTTATAAAAAATCTACAAATTGTAAATTTAAACTCCTGACTATTAAGCCAGTACCTCTAATTAAAGTTTACTTTCAGTTGGTACATGAATCAACATGAAATTTGGCAAATATACTATAGGTATGTACATATTCTAGGGGAGGAAATAGGCTACCTTCACTTATAAACAGAATTCATACTCCATACTATTTATAACTGACAGACTAGCTTTAGCCATGCTTTTTTTCCATTCTTTCTTTAGAAAGCTCAAGGCAGAAAAGCATGGAGTAAAATGGAGGAGGCCTTTACTCGATGAGAGGTCCTTAATAATACATATTATTAATTTCAATTACATTACCTGATCTCATTATTATATAAATTAAGTGTATTCTATTCATAATTAATTTTTTGTAAATTTTATTTTATGAAGGAAATTAAATGGCTTTATTATATTACTAGCTGTAGAAACTTTGAATGACGTTTTTATTTATATCTAATCAACAGCCTAAGAAAACAAATTCCAACCTTTTAGCTTAGCTTTAAAAATGACGATACTTCTATAAAACCTTTCAACCGCTTTTTCAAACCCTTACAAACCTTTTTTCGCATTAAAAATCGTAGTAGTATATGTCCTTTCTCAGGCTCTAGAGTATCTGTGTACCAAATTTCATTTAAATCGGTTTAGTAGTTTTGGCGTGAAAACTTGACAGACAGACAGACAGAGTTACTTTTGCATTTATAATATTAGTAAGGATTACTATTTATTAATCATAGAATTAGACAGCAGTGAGTTTCTCCTCTAAGCTTTAGCTCTAGCTTATATGAGTTGTTACTTTCAAATTTATATCGAAAGTACCGGCTTAAACGGGGTGAATAGAGACTCCAGGGTGAATAGACATGGATGAAATACTGGAGCAAGACATTACCTGGCTTGTAGCAGTGGAAGTATCCTTAGTCCGTGACTGTTCACCGCCTGTGTCACTGGATCTGACCTCTACAAAAGGCTGTTTTTCTATACACCCCGTTTTAGGGTTGTCTGTCTGTTTGTTACCTTTTCATGCCAAAACGGCAAAATGGATCGTAATGAAATTTGGCTGGGAGGTAGACGGTATCCCAGGGATGGACATAGGCTAATTTTTATCCCGGAAAAGCCTGTACAAAACCACGGGGAGAAGCTAGTATCTTATGAGGCCCTGTCTTAGTAGAACGTAAACGTTTTGATAAGAATAGAATAGAATAGAATAGAATAGAAATACTCTTTATTGCACACCAAGATAGAATAACAAGACAGGAAAACACAAACATAAGAATGGAATTAACAGAGACTTTGCTACCTACATAAGATTTTATTAAAACGACTTTATGTGGTTCCAACAGAGATTCAAAAGCAAATAAGCCGTTGGAAGGGTAAATGGGAATAATTGAGACCATCGTAAAATTACAGTCAAGCAACGCGAAGCTTCTTACGAATGTACGCTTTCGTATAATAATGTAATGTATTATACAGGATTAAGGATTAAACTATAACACACCACAAAGCCATATAGGAAGTCTAGGCAAAGAGTTATATCGCAGATTATCCAATCCACTTTATTTTGTTTAAGTCGTTTTTAAGTTGTTATATTATAAATAAATCTTTTTTGTAACTATTTGCAGAGGCTTCACATGTATGTAGATACGAGGAAACATCATATTTGATACTTAAAATACGAGAAAGCTACTGCTTTCTATTCGTGTTTTAAATATCGATCGAATAATATATCTTCTATAAACTTCCTTTTAAAAAAATAGGCATCCGAAACGTTTTAGCGTCGCAACGATTTGGTATAAAACTGTATGTAGAAGTCTATGTACCTTCATTATCTTTATGTCGTGTCTGATCTAGCCTCCCTATCTTCAGCTACAAAATAAAGCCATGTAGAGGCAAGAGTCGTAGTGGCTTCCGTTTAATTCCCCATTTCCCGTCTCCTTGTCTGACTCTACGTACATTGTCCTAGCATCGCATGTCGGACTCTTAATTAGAACCTCGTTTTTTTCGTTTCACATTCACTATTTGAATTTTCAACTCATTACGTAATCTTTTCTGCCAGTACTTTTGGCCAGGTTGGCTTAATTAAAACCTTCTTTGGCCATTCTTTTGGTGCGAATTTAGAATTTCGAACTCATTAAGATTTCTTTTGTTATTTTATATGAGGTAAACGTTGTTGTTTTGTTAGTTAAGGATAGGTTTGAAATCTGTTTGTTTTCTGTCGCTCGCATACTCTGTGGAACAATGGGTACTTAAATATACCTACTCGTTCATAGTACTCAAAGATTGTATAGATGATCCAAACAAATATTATTAGTCTCGCTAGGCTATTGAGAGTTGAACCGAATAGAGGTATGTTCTGAAAATCAGAGCTTATAACATTTTAAATGCCATAGAAAAACAGCTTATCTAGAAAGATATAACGACATTTTCAAAGATTACGAGTAGGGTACACGTCAAATTCCTTTTAACTATAAAAAGACAGCTATCGACGGAGGTCGCCCCACGTAATCCGATTGTTGCTGAAAATACCTATGTATGTGTGAAGAGGCTGTGAAGAAAAATATACTAAGATGAGAATTTATTAGAGAAAAATTATATTTCAATGCTACTCATATATCACTTCACATTTTAGACTTTTGGTTTTTTCTGACATTTGCAAAAATAGATTATAGATAGCTCATTCTATATTCAAAAAACTTAAAACAGCTAATATAATAATAATGACTGTTTCGATAAAAAAAAGTGACCTCTAATTTACACTATTTTTTTAAGCGTTTCGGTACAAATACCCTCTGTAATTTATATAATTTTATGGGGCCACCTCGGGACTCTTCATACAATAATGAGAGTTTTCCAAATCGTTCAATAATTGACGGAGAAATTGACGAATATACATAAAAAATTACATACAGTCGAACATAGAACATCGTTTTCTTTTGTTTTTAGTAGATAAAATAAATAAACGCTTAAAATAACATATTTTTTCGTCCCTCATTAGTCATTATTAGGTACCGCGATAGAGCATAACAAAATTTTGTCTCATATTTTTTATCAATGCATGAGATATGCTTTGCATATTTTTTATTAGCCCATTTAATCCCACAGAGCCTTCTTCAAAAAAAAACTCAAAAAAATTCAATAAGATTGTTTGAAAATTATTATACATCGTAATTTTTAGAAACAATTTAATCGAATTTTATTAGGTCGAGGAACTTAAGTACCTAGCTAAGTTTAGCTGATACTTAAGTTCAACTTCTCTTTCAACTTCACTCTCACACACCTCAGTACCTTATTCAAAGTAATTGGGTTATTAAATGTATTCAAATCAAGCCTACGCCATTTTTAACTGTCCATTGTATCTATTCATAAATCAGCACAAAGCCGGATACCCGTAGGCATCCACCTAGGTACTTACCCAAATCCCTTTCAGAGCGACATCGACAGGCACAGCTGTGTCCATACCGAGGGTGTTTACCTAGCCCATCGGCCATTGTTCCCTGGTTGTAAACTATTCAGAATCTATAACTTCTGGATGGCTACTAAAGGTAAATAGGAAAATTCATTTATTCGTCATGACGACCAATGGCACGACGGGGTAATGTCCACCTGTGACGCAGGAGGCTGTGGGCTCGATTCCCGCCTTGGAACAAATGTTTGTACGATCTGTAAATATTTTTCTCAGGTTCTGAACTTATATATGTCAAATTTCAGCTTAATCGGATAACTGGTCTAAAACTGAGTTGTAAGATTTGACCCGAACAAACATACATACATACATTGCAAATAAAAGCTTGTTATAAAGGCAAATGTTGGTGAGTGAAGGCGTTTATAAACTACTAGCTGTGCCCGCGACTTCGTCCACGTGGAATAGTGACAGTGTGATTTTCATACAAACTTTAATGCCCTATTCCTTTTGATATTTTACCCCGTTGAGGGTGAAATTTGTAGAAACTTTAAATGACATTTTCATTTATATCTAACAGACTAAAAAAAAAATCCACGCTTTTGGCTTTAACATCGTATCGCAGCATAAATGACGATACTTCTATACAACCTTTCAACCCCTTTCAATCCTTTTTTCGCATTAAAATGTACCCTATGTCTTTTCTCAGGCTCTAAAGTACTCGTGTACCAAATTTCATTTAAATCGGTTCAGTTATTTTGGCGTGAAAACGTGACATACAGACAGACAGATAGAGTTTCTTTTGCATTTATAATATTAGTAAGGATTTATAATATTAGTAAGGATTTATAATAATAGTAAGGATTTATAATAATAGTAAGGATTTATAATATAAGTAAGGATTTATAAAAGTAGTAAGTATTTATAATATTAGTAAGGATTTATAATATTAGTAAGGATTTATAATAATAGTAAGGATTTATAATAATAGTAAGGATTTATAATAATATTAAGGATTTATAATATTAGTAAGGATTTATAATATTAGTAAGGATAGATCAAGATATAAATAAAACTTATCGTACATGTAGTCAGACAAGTAACGTATTTTGTCAAGACCTTAAATAAGAATAAATAATTTATTTATAGCCACATGTTATATAAAGAGAAATACAAAAATATACTTCCCAAACTTTTGTGCCCTTCGTGACGTACCGTCTGCTTCATCGTCACTTTCCATCAGGTGAGATTGTGGTCAAACTTAGAAAAAGTCACATTTTAATTCATAATCTGACAAAAAAAACTTTTTACCTATGTTTTTATGAACAGCGTGTGTGTAGCCACGGGTAAAAAGTAGTAAAAAATTAAAATAATAAAAAATATTTATCCAAAAATATCTTAAGACAAAATAAGGTTTAACATCAGAATATCATCATCATCATCATCATATCAGCCCATACAAGTCCACTGCTGCACATAGGCCTCCCCCATACGACGCCACAAATAGCGGTCCTGAGTCGCCTCTCGCTTCTTAAATTCGTATAATTCTTTCCATCCAAAGGTTGCCTGGAAGAGATTGCTTCTAAGCGATAAGGCCGCCCATTGTACATTTATATAATATCTATTTTTAATGTTTTCTTCGTGGTGTACAGTAAAGAATTGTGTAATTGTAAGTAAAACAACTCCAAACTCAACCCGTGGATGTCGTAAGAGCCGACTAAGGGAACCTACCAGAGGAAGGGCAGCAGCTTCTTTCTGAGTATTTTTCAACACCAACACTGCGATCACCAATCCGCCTGCCAAGCGTGGTGATTATGGCAAATCCCCCCTACATGGGAGACCATCGACTCGATGGACCGACGACATCGTAGCGGTCGCAGGGAGTCGATGGATGGAGGCGGCTCAGGACCGCTATTTGTGACGTCGTATGGGGAGGCCTATGTCCAGCAGTGGACGTGTATGGGCTGATATGATGATAATGATGAAGTAAAACAAAGCGACAGTGCGAACGTTCAAAATAACTTTTAAAATAACTACTACTCTAGTTCAGCACTAGATTACATTTTGAGAGTACATAAACGCTGGCCATAGTTCACCCGTATCCCGAGTGTACCCGTCGTATTCCTTCATGCCATATCCTAGTACCGTATACCCGAGGCGTGAATAGGTAATATCTGTATTTGTCGGATACCCATCTCTCAAGGGATCCGAGGCACGGCGTGACTTTTAATCCTCTCAGAGTTGGGGGATAGACACGATCCGGCTGGTTGGGTGTTTCTAACTTTAAAAGGTACTATCTTTTTAAGGGATGGGATAAGTTTGAATGTGTTGTCTTGTAATTAGATAAAAACCATTTTTATATTGGGTAAACAGTCTTCTTGTTTACAAATATCGATATATACATTATATTTCTTCAGTTCTCATTCTTCAGATTTCTGAAGGGAAAATAGTAATATCATTAAATTAATTTTAAGTGACTGACTCTGAACAAATGTTTTCGTTCCTGCATGATATTCTATGTGACAGACGATTTTCAACTCTAAGTTTGTAGAGATACTGTGTCGTGTCAATAGATCCTAGTAATCCTACTAAAATACTAAATGTATGGATGTTTGTTGCTCTTTCACGCAAAAACTAATGAGCTGATTCAGCTGAAATTTGGTATGAATATAGTTTGGGTCCTGGATTGACATATAGGCTATTTTTATCCCGATAAAACGCAGGCGAAGGAGCGGGCAGCATCAAGTTAAATTATAAATCAAGGTTCCTTATCGAGGCCACAATTCAAAATAATGTCGATTTGTTACGGTTTTACCTTACGATAATTGTCGCCTCTACGTTATTCGTAGACGCTCTACGTAGGGATACAAAAATGCTACGAGCGTTAGACCTCTACGAAACTTTATCCGTAGGCGCTCTACGTGCTACGAACTGCTACAAAAAGTGCTACGAACATGTGACGTAGACCTTTCGTGCTTTATGAAAGGTGTGATAGCCTTCTTTCATATTTTTTTTCAGTTTCTCTTGTGGTTTTAAAAAGATCCTTTAATCTTATTGTTTACTAGCTGCTGCTCGCACCTTCGCCCGCGTTTTATCGGTATTAAATAGCCTAGATATGTTTCAGGTCCCAAACTATACCCATACCAAATTTTAGCCCAATCAGTTCAGTAGTTTTTGCGTGAAAGAGGAACAAATATTCATACATCCATCCTTACAAACTTTGACATTTACAATATTAAGGATGTGACCTATGTCATATTTTTTCAGTTTCTCTTGTGGTTTTATAAAATTGAACTTTTACTTTTTTTATCAGAAACGAGCATACCACCTTAATCTAAAGATGATACGGAGAGAAGAGTTATGTGAGAAAGAAAATCAGAGTCTTTTCAAAGTATTTTCTTTGTACATAAGTTAGCAGAAACGGATCTTCCGTCACTTTCTGGAATTTACTTCAGAATTTCAAACGTTATGTCGGGATCTCAAGTATTTAGACGGGTATACAGGAAAACCTTAATACTCGTATATTTTCCGGGAATAATATTAGGAAATAAAGTTTTGACGATTTAATGAGAACAGACCTTAGAAAATCCTAAAAATGCTTTGTAAATATGTATATCGCTTTTATTTCACTGCAAAAGTATGTACATTATATTAAGTAGGTATTATGTGTATTAAGTAGGTATATATTACGTAGTGTAGGTATCATTATATATATTTTATTTCGTTAAACTCAACCGCCACCGTCTATATTATTCTTTTATGTCCAGTCCATCCCAAGATTGGGGCCTGGAAGAGATTGCTTAAAGTGATAAGGCCGCCCTTTGTACTTCTTTGTATGTTAGCATTTCCTTCTGTATTGTATTTTGTGTTTGTGTGGTACAATAAGAGTTTTCTATATATCTATCTGCTACGAAAACCAGGTATCTGATACCAACATCAGTTTTTTTTGGGAATAAAAATTTACAGTACCAGCCTGGAGTCAGTTGTCGGTGTTTTACCCCCATGTCTCAGAGAGCACGTTAAGCCGTTGGTCCTACGCCCGACCTCTCCCCCGTTGTGTCAGTCGGCTATCCTATCGGATTATAAGAGTGATTAGAGATAGCACCTGTGTTTGCACACACTTGTGCATTATAGTATGCCCTGCGTACCTGGATAGTCTCCATCAAGATTGGCCGCTGTGACCGAATTTCGGCTAGGAAAACATCACATCATCTCAGCCCGTACACGTCCAATCCTAACTAATATTATAAATGCGAAAGTGTGTTTGTTTGTTTGTTTGTCCTTCCTTCCTTCCTTTACGCCCTAACTAAGCAACTAATCGACTTGATTTTTGACAAAGGGTTAGTTTAAAAGATGGAGAGTAACATAGGCTACTTATTGTTTTGGTAAAAAACATAAAATTCCCGTGGGAGATTTACGGGAAAAAAGACCTTTTTATCCCCCTAGAAATGTGAAATTCGAATATAACGTGGGAGAAATCGCGGGGAACAGCTAGTATAAATAAATAAAATAAATAATTCTGGATAATTCACACAGCATCATCTAACCCCAAGCTAAGCAGTGCAATGCTGAATATAGGCTTCCCCAAATGACACTATGAATAACAGTCCTAAGCCGCCTCCATCCATCAACTTCCTGACGGAGGACTGATTTACTTCTTCAATATTAAGTACTAAATAAAATAAATATATATCTCCTAAATAAAATAAATAAATTTACGTGAAAAATTAACAATATTTAATAATCTGTATTATGGAGACCAGTAAGGTGAGTTTAACATGAGTAATTATGGACTACATGCTGTTCGAAACTCGAATATTTACGTAAATATCCCATGGGAATTCGATATTTTAGCAGGACAAAAGTAACCTACATATGTATGTTACTTTCCATCCTTTCAACTAAATCTATGCCAAAATTAAGTCGATTAGTTGTTTAGTTAGGGCGTGAAGGAAGGACAAACAAATGAACAAACACACTTTCGCATTTATAAGTTAGAATTCTATGACGACGGTCGCCGCTGATACGTCTGAACTAAACAAAGCGATTTACCAAAAAAAATAATTTAACAATAAGTCATAAAAACATTTTATCTGCGGCTGCAAATAAACCTTGGCCAGACCTGGGGGAAATTCTTCGACACGAAATTTCATGTTTCGTTTCAGCCAATTAGTGTACTTACACCGAATCAGAGTATCAATTAGCTCAAAAAAATAAAAAAAACGAAACGATTACTTACTTTGGAGTTAAAATAGGTCTTCAGGGCCATATCATTGTATCTTTAGACCTTAGTCCTCTGATGAGCTATGAAGAATAATTATAAATACAAAACAATAAAAAAAAATGTTGGACAGTGCACACAACATCATCTAGCCCCAAGCTAAGCAGAGCTTGTGTTATGCGTACTAGATGACTGATATACATAATAATAATATATTACATAGATACCTATATATTTTTTATTATACATAGATAATACCCAGAACACCCGAGACAAATATTTGCTGATCGTAAAAACATTAGTCCCAAGGCGGGAATCGAACCCGCGACCTCTGCATTCCAGGCGGACCTTCGCCCGCTGCGCCACATCGGTCGTCAATTAATGAGACCATCATCTGTTGTGACAGCAGAGAGTTATTCCTCTGTGTTCTTTCATTCGAAGGATTTTTAATTTTGTTTTTTTTTTCAGTAAACTACATAGAGAAGACATGTTTTGACTCCAAGATACTTTCGTCGCCTTGCTAACCATAAATTGCATTACCAGAGCAAACGAACTCACAACCCTGCAGATGCTCTGTTTATGTTAATGTTCTATACATAACTGCAGTCGCATCTGTGTTGCTCTGAGAGATTGCTCGATACAGCTCTAGACTGATACTATTGCACATACATAAATTTTATTACACTACTAGGTGTTCCCCGCGGTTTCACCCGCGATAAATTCGAATTTCACTTTTCTAGGGTGATAAAAAGTCTGTTTTCCCGTAAATCTGCCATAAAACAGATCCAATAACTTTATTTCTTTAGGCTTACAAAATAAGCATTAGATATGTCAAATTTACAGCAATAAACATAGTTAAAAAACAGCAATAAACATGGGAATTTGCCTATTTTACACTCCATCCTTTCAACTGACTCTATGCCAAAAATTAAGTCGATTGGTTGTTTAGTTAGGGCGTGAAGGATGGACAAACAAACACACTTTCGCATTTAAAATATTAGTAAGAATTCTACGACGGTCGCTGCTGATACGTCTGAAGAACTGAACAAAGCGATTTTCTAAAATTAAATTTTACAAAAATCTATGTAAAAATTATATTTCCTAGTTTTACTTATATAATTTGAAATTTTCAACGTCTCTATGATTCCTGTAAGGTGGAAAGGAAAGAAAGCACTTCGAGTTTTGAGACCAGCTGCAGGTTGTTCGAGCGCTGATTTCGAGGTTGGCCGATATTAATATAAATTTTAGGGTAAAATTAATATTAATTTCATTTATGTATGTTGACAAAAGATTTGATCATTGATAAATTTTTCAGCGTACTAACAACCGTTTGATATCATTTCAAACTAGCTGTTCCTTGCAGTTTCACAGGCGTTACCAGGACAAAAAGTAGCCTATGTTACTTTCCATTCTTTCAACTAACTCTATACCAAAAATCAGGTCGATTGGTTAATTATTTACGGCGTGATGGAAGGACAAACAAACATGTGCAACAATAGCAGCCGTGACTGTACTTACAGTATTTTGTCTTCTGTGTTTAGGTATAAGTTCGAGATCTGCTGAAACTGAAATATTTTACTCATGTGTGTTTAGTCTCTAGATTTAAGGGACGGATTGTACCTAGTGATGTATTTATAGGCGACATTCTTTGAAACGAATTAAGTTTTAGAAAAATAATAGTTGACCCATTTAAATTATTTCTAGTTACCGACAACTGAGGAAAATTATTACAGTACTAACTACTAATAACGCTGTTTAAAAAAATTAGGGTTAGTGTTACAAAGGTGAAAATAGAGAATTATATGTATTTTTTAATGCCAAATCATAAAAATTTGGTGCTAAATATTAAAAAAATTGGGGTATGACAATAGTTACCAACATATTCTCAGACCTACTCGTACCAAATATACACAAAAAAATCATAAAAATCGGTGGAGCCGTTTTGGAGGAGTTTGGTAACAAACACTGTGACACGAGATTTTTGTATATTATATAAAGATTTGAATGACTTCTGCTCACGGCCACGACAGAAAGAACTAGAAAAATATCTAACTTAATCATTGTTTAGTGTAACTTTTTATAAGTATTTCATTTATTTATATTTCTTGGGAGGTCACAAGTGTCACAAGCAGGACAATGGTCCTGCTTGTGACAATCCGGAGTCAAATAAATAGTAGCCTCTATTATTATTATAAATAAGGATTTTGTCTCGCTGGACAGACTCAGAGGCAAATTCCAATTTCAAAGTCAAATTTTAAACCGTTGAGCGTATGTTTCTTTATTGACCGAACCGGTTTGAACTAGTTTGGCACTTTGCCAGTTGGGACCATGTTTTTGTCATTTAGTTTCAAACTTCCTTGATTAAATTGTGAATATTCAAAGTTCGTTTAAAAATAAATTCAAAAAATCGTATAAAAGCACAGAATTCTAGGCGTAGCTCTACCATGTCTGTGTATAAAATATATATTTTTTGCACGTATTTTCGTGTTTGGCAGTTATGTTATGAATGCAGAGGGTTTCAATAAATTAGAATAAAATCGTAATAAATTATACCCCTATTCTTGCCCATACACACAAAAACCGTGTCTCTCCGTTTGTGCAAAAAAACTGAATCTCCAAACAAAATTGACTCCAAAAAAGCCTTTTCATTCCTTATCTTCACCACCATCTGTCGTTATTGCCTACCTAATTTGGGATTATAATGCGATGGTAATATTTCAGGAGAGGTCTAATGGGAATCGCGATTTTATGTTTACTTTTTCTGTTTACCCGGTTTAAGTTAATTAATCGGGAAATCTGAGAAAATACGGGAAAATTGTTTACCGAGTTACACTTTACGTGCTAAGTGCTTATGATAAATTGATGTATGTGAAGACGAATACATAAGGTTACTTTATCTCGGAACAAGTTGGCAACCTTGCAAATTATTTAACCCTCAGTTTACCTGGTGAGATTTAATCACGTAATTAACCGCATGGAGTTCATGGGAATCTCTAGACACATTCTCAGAAAATCTAATTTAAATCACTACAAAAATACAATTTTAGTCCGGTTTGCTCAGTTTTTATATGGATTGATGTGTAGTGCACAGTAATCCAACGCCACTACGGCATAGCATAACAATGTGCATTCAAATATGGGCTTGAATTCGTTGTTTTTAGATACATTTTACAGTGATAAAAAGCTCAGGGCACTCGAATGAAGCTCGAGTGCCCTGAGCCTTTTATCATCTGACGCCGTCGATAAGAAATGTATCTTAATGTTACGAGTTAAAGCCAATATTTGAATGTAATTTATCCACCTTGCAGTAGCGTACCTTTGATCTGTGACTCAGTATTTTATGCCCTAATAAACAGAAATTCAATCGTTTTAAAACCAATTTACATGTAAAGTTTTTGTAGAGAATACAACATACAACACTGTATTTAAATTATAAATAAAAAATAAATAAAAATAAAATCATAAATAATGCGAATACTTATAAAGTTAACAGTTGTAACAGATCTTTCACAGAATATAAATTCTGCTCGACAAGCCGTTTCACTCTTACTTTAAAACTTGAGCCCAAAAGTTAGGTGACATTAAATTCCGTTTGATTCTCTTTCTAGAAATATTCTTATGAGTTAAACTGGTCAAAAGAGTTTCAAACATAATAAAAACAACTTCCATTAGTCCAATTATTGAAATAAAGTTTGTACAGTCCAAGTAAAACATCCTTACAAACTTTACACAAAGTTCTCTAGGAGCCAACTAAGCTTTAATTCCTATCGTGTAAGTTAAAATATTTGTTCTTTTGTTGCAGAAAACAACGCGCAGTTGGATTGAGACCTCGTTTCAGAAGAGGGATTGTAGGTGTTTCGTGCCCAGCGCAAAGGATGAAAATGTGTAAGTATTCATCACCAGCCTGTATTGTCCACTGCTGAACATAGGCCTTCCCCAAATGACGACAGCGAATAGCGGTCCTAAGCCACCTCCATCCGTCTAATCCCTGCGACCGCTACAACGTAGTCGGTCTATCGTGGGAGGTTTTCTCAGACTCCGTTTCGCATTACCACTTGAGAATCTTTACTCTCCAACGGTTTTCTGTTCTCCAATCAATATGTCCTGCCCACCGCCACATGTGGAGCTACTTCGTGGATTACTATAAGATTTCAATAAAATTTGTCCTAAATCTTGTCTTCAACTTAGCAATCTTTAATCTATGTATGTCTTACAAAAACTTTTGAAATCCCTTTCTAAACAAAAATAAAAGAAAACACTGGCCACATTGCTTGCGCATGGCAATAGCTGATGCATACGAACTAGAGCACAGCTGGCGGTCACACAAAACTTCGTGTTTTCTGCAAAATTTCACAAATATTTCACAAATATGTTTCCCCGCAGCATTCGTTCAGGGTATTGTTTGAATCACCAGAACTTTTATACCTAAACTTGAGTTGCTAAGTTCAATTCGAGTTTGTTGTTTGTAGGTTTCATATTTCAAAGTAAGTTCCACACAGTTTCATTGTAGCAGAGTTTAAATAATTAGTAGTAGTATAGTGGCGCAACGTGTCTCTGACACGTTGCGCCACTATAAGTACTCAACTTGTAACTTACATATCAAGCTTGAAGTTCTAGCAAGTTATCCAAATTACTACTCTCAGCAACAACTGTATTATGTTATATCCAACTTAGCCATAACTTTACCCTTGTATAAGTAGGTACCTACCTGAAAAGAAGCTTTCAAAGTATTAAGTAGGACTATCTCAGACAATCTAACCATCTAGAACTATGCTCTTGAGCTTAGAGTTATGCAAATTATGTCAACAGTTGTAGACACCTTGCTCAAGGTTTTGTAAATAAAACAGAATAACAAAAACTAAATCAGTTTAATTCAATAAAGGTTACAGTTAGTATAGTATAAAAGTAGTTAGTACAGTAAAAAAGGTTACAGTTAATACAATAGTTACCTAATAATTTTTGCTACGTTATTTCATTGCGGTCTTGAATTGCCTGCAAAATAATAAGTAATTGATACATTCCCCATCAGCATCATGTACCTAAATAAATCAGAGCTTGTAATGTAACAGATTACTGATTACCTACAGAGTTTCCCCCGAATAAATGCAATCCCCGAAAGCGTCAATTTGTCAGTAGGTCTCTCACTAACGGGAATAAGTCCGGAACCTTTTAATAAAATTCAATTTGTTTTGTTTATTTTCGATATATTTACAAAATTAATTACCATTTAATAAAATAATAAACGGATCCTGTAATCCGTTTATTTTCCCGTGATGGCGTATGTAGCTGTATGAGCGAGTTCATACACCTGACAGTAATACGGATCCAGTAAACGATTGTTACCGGACCGTTTTTTTACGGATTTTTAGGTACTGGAAAAAATCGTTATTGCTAAAAAAGTTAAGTTGAGCACTAGGAGTAAATCTACACTTGGTCCTCTATATTATATTGTAGTATATTAATAAAGAAATTTGAACCTGAAACTGACGTTCCTCAGATAGGTTCAATTAGTCGGCTCTTAAAATAACCAAAGGCTGAGTTGAAGAGGTCAATTCTTACGCTGTTACCGCCACGACCCCACCACACTTGCAGTTCACGAAAACGTACTTGGTATGTATCTTGCTCATTGCAGCACAAACTAACCCGAGAGTTTTTTTTGACGACAGGCTTCAAAGAGTTGCGGTAGAGGTCCCAGAACAGCGTTACGTGGTTCTTGTCTAATTTCCGCCGCATCAAAGTACTAGTGAGGGCCCATTTGCCAGGAAATGGCTCGCTTACTATTCCTGCCAGATAGATAAAATATAAATACTGGGCAAATTTTAACGCATATACTGCTAGGCTTCGGCGATGCGAACCGGGGAGGGGCGATTTGCTTATGATGACCAGGATAACGATGTGTATCGGTGGCACTCAATGTGTTAACCTAGCTACTAATAGGAATGCTTTACTCACCTACATCTTAGATAAGTACTATAGATAGTATTTTGGACGCGACACGCGAAGCGGGAGCTTCAACAACGCGAAATAAAACGCGCACACCTGCGCGTCTACAGTGCGAACCGCGAACTTCATTTTGTTTAGTGAAGTCACACGCCCAACACCTAAATGGGTCGCGTATGTGTGTTAGGCGCTATTACATATAGCTTCCGCTGCGCGGCTGACGCTCCCGCTTCACGTCCCGCGTCCCGCTAGTTTGACGCGCTGCGCTGGTTTGGCCGAAGTTTAAAAGCGCTGTCATTCTAACATTCACACCTCAAACAAAAATTGAACGCCTTGAAGTCGACTCGAATTAAACTACCGAGTAACCAAATTGAGGGCACTGTGCTTAGGATAAGTTATTTTGTAATGTAAGTGATATCTAACCAACTCTGGTGGCGATGTGCAGTTTCCATGCCAACTCATCGTTCAGCTTCGGTTCACAGCCAACCGGGTAGTTGCGCTGCGAACATTACAAGCAGGAACTAATGAACACTTTCATTTAGGCTTGAGGCGTATTTATCGTCACTGATAAAAGTCACAGATATAGAAATTTAGCGGTATGTCACAGTTACAGAAACTAAATATACATATCTGTGACTGTCACACAGGCAGTGCCAGTGTCACGAGTTCACGATATTATATCGTTGTTATTTTACCTACGCAATATATCGCTTCAGCTAGATAATATCGCTTCTATATTCTCTCTTTGATAATATCACTAAGTCAGAATGAGACACACCTAGTATTTTATACTTGGAAATTTGAAATGTATCCACAATGTAAAAAAGTTGTTGAAGAAAATACCGTTTAAATGTATTCGGTTGATCAACATGCTACTGCTACTTACTCAGTCATCGCTACAATTAATATAATATGATTCGATCAGTAAAACAATGAATTTGTACGTGATTGGTAGAAATACTAGCTAGTATTTTGTCACAGGTATTTTAAAGTCACAGTAATGTTAGTCACAGGTATCGGATTTTGCCTAGTATAACCCAAGAATACTTTCATTGTCTACGAGCCGCACTGACGTCTAAAACTAACTCTACCTGACCGCAAATTCGAGTTGCAACGTATACCCGGTTGGTCAGTGATTGCGTTAATTGGACTGTATGTGTGTCATGTGAAGTTATCCGATAATAGTGCTAAAATAATTATGTTACTGAAGTTAGCAGCGCATAAATAGGAGTTATGTTGGCATGTAGGTGATTTTTAGTTCTTTATATAAATAATACTTAACTATCAGAAATTGATTTTAATTTTTGCATGCGAACAGAACTCCTTTTTATGTTTTGCTTGAATGTACCGAACTTCGCAGACTCTAAAATATCTTTGTCCTTATTTTAATCTACTAGAATACTAACTACAAAGTGAGTTGTAGAGACATGCTGTTTAAGTGTTTAAATCATAAATAGTCTATTTAATCACACCGGTTGCCTTCTTCTAGTAAAAACACTAAAATAAGTCGCTTTGTGCTCCCCCTTTGTGAAAGCTGTGCAATCCAAGCAACTCTTAAAATTTAATAGGAAACCTGGCTCAAAGACAAACGCCTGGAAAAGTAGGCTTTTAAAAGAACCTTCTGAAGTTCTAAGTTAGGGATCTTTCGCGAGAAGTGGTGCTCTCTCGTAGAAAGCAAATAATTTTTTATTTTAATTTCAAAGTCGTAGAATAGGTAGAATGTTGGCTTGCTAATCAGAAAGTCTAATTTTTAAGTTACCTAAGAAATAAAATACCTAAAATGGAAATGATTATTTTGCAGAAAGCCTAAACAGAAAAATTACTAAATGAGCAGGTCCCTTATTCCAAAAAATTAACCGCCTCATCTTAACGATGTTATTGTCTCTCAAACATAGATTTTGGGATTTTACCTCTGATGAAAGAAACTACAAGGACAGATTAGGTACTGCTACAAGAGGTAAGCATGTCAAGGTAAACAATTGTATCAATATCTACGTGCAAATAGCACCGCGTGCACTATCTAGAGTTTCTTTCATCTATGAATTCTTCATTTCCTTATTTCTTATTTGATAATAATAACTATGTTTATAGTATACAATTTGACTTGTCTAAGTGCTTATTTTGTAAGCCTAAAGAAATAAAGTTATTGATTCTGATTCTGATTCTGAATGATTCTGCAATGACATGTCATAGCAAAGTGCACAATTTGGCCGCAGAAAGAAAGGCTGATTGAAAAGTTATTTCAGTTGTTCTTGATTCATGTCTTGCATGTCTCCGTTCCTCAGTAATCAGGACCTAAATGTATTCTGTTAGGAGACATCGCCGCCGGAATTTTCACCTCCATCAAATGAAATAAGAAAAATTATATAAAATTATAATTATATAAAATCTGTTTTATTTTTTGATTAATTCGAATGAATTAAATGTAAATTAGGTTCGGAGAGTTTGGTGCGCTGCATAAATATCATATCGCTAACTTTTATAATGTACACCTGAAATTATTTTGTATGAGTATGGAAATAATGATTCAACAGAAGATTATTCCAGACTGAATAATAGGTGTCTTCCAGGCCTTCGTTATACATCTTCGATCACATCGTCATTTACCATCAGCTGAGATGAAGTGGTCAAATGAAGGTTTATAATTATATTATTTTTAAAAAAAAAAGAAGCGCTACTGCTTGCGACCAATACACTTGCGAACTCAAATATTCAAGGAAGTCGTATTTTTCCCCATTGTTCGGTCTTATTTGAAACGGTAGAATTTTTGTAAGTAGAAAGAGTCGCACTCATTTTCATGTGAATTATACCAAATTGGATTTATATTTTGTCTTTCTCGCACACGTGGGTATAACATTATAGTACTGAGAGATAGTAGCTCGAAATATTTTACTTAGAGCAACTATTTTTTTTGGATCGCACCCATCGTTCTTTATCTACTAACTTCAGTCCAGGGATTTAAAAAAATACGTACACATAGAACCTTCTCCTATTTTATTTTTCATCGGTTAAACATCCAAACAGTGTTATTAAATAACATAAATAAAAAAAATATGCTGGACAATTCATACAGCATTATCTAGCCCCAAGGTAAGCAGAGCTTGTGTTATGGGTACTTGATAACTGATATACTTACTATAATACACTACATAGATAGATATTTTTTATTATACATAGAAAATACCCGGAACATCCGGGACATTTGTCCGCGGATCGTACAAACATTTGTCCCGATTCAGATTCTTTATTAATAACGCTTGTTACATGTCATAAATATGAAATAGAAACGTTTATTATTAACTCGGACACATACAAATATAAAGAAATTAACATAAAAAAGAACACAGTTTGCTAGAGTCACAAAACGGTCCCTGTCTCAGGATGGGTTAGTTGTATTTGCGTACAACCAACGCTGTTCTTCCGACAGAGCCGTTTCATGACGTCACGGATTATAGAAGACGGGTATAAATAAAGTAGTGTTGCCGCGCAATAGTCGAATATCGATAGTCTATCGATAGCCAATCGATAGTCTCGAAAAATATATCAGTATCGATAGGCATCGATAATTTGAAAGACATTGAATTCAACATAAGTTATAAAAATCTAACAATAAAGATCGATTCGATTCCCGCCTCGGGAATCTCTGGAACCCGCAACCTCCTGCGTCGAAGGCAGGATTACAAACAAATCAGAGAATGTCGTCTTCAAAGTACAATGAACTACAGACCGTTCACTATAAGAAGTCCCCTGCCTGCCATAGTTCCAACATCAGGTCAGGGGACATCTTATATGGTGAACAGTCTGGAGAGCAATTCTGGCAATATATCTACTCGATAATTATGGCAAGAACTGTCAAAATATAGAGTGATAAACAAGCGTATTCTCAAAATCTGCAATTCGATATTTATCGAGGGTTTTTCTTTGATGAGTTGCTCGATAAGTCGCACGAGAATGCAGTTTTTGGCAGTACTCGATATTTGTCACATGATAATTTTATCCCGTGGTAGTGAGTATCACCCGATAAAGTATCACGTGATACGCAGAATTAGCACGCTGTACCTACCAATAGACTAGACGTTTACCGGTTTGTTGATAATCATTTTCTGCACTCTGCAGAAACATTGTGGATAAACGTACCTGCACGGCTATTCTAACTCAATCGAAAAGTTTCCGTGACTCGAAATCTAACACAAATCCGCGCGAAACTCAAATAATTCGCGCGAAATTTTAATATTTTAGACTCCAAGGGGAGCAAATGCGTAGGCTCTGTCGAGTCCTGCATATTTGCGCCTCTTGAGATCTTCGGCCAAATCTGCCGCCCTTATATAAATATTCCCCTTGGAGTCGAGACCTTAGGTCCGTGGGGTACCGAGGCTCTTCGGGTTTTCAAAAAATTATCTGAGCGCCTGGTTGAAGCGACGCGTGACCCGAGAGCTGGTGAGTATCTGGCGCAGCGCATTAGCATTGCCATACAGCGGGGCAATGCAGCCAGCGTCTTGGGGACGCTTCCGACTGGTATTGATATGGACCAGTTGAACTATCTGTAGATTGTTTGCAACAGTCTGCAGTTAGCTCAATTGTTTCAATTGTAAATACTAGTTTAATTTCTTTATATTATTTGATTGTTATTTTCTTTGTCAATAAAATATTTTAGCAATTTTAATATGTTCTGCGTTCTAACAGGAATAAAACTACCTAAAAAGTAGTTTTTCAAAAAATGCTGACCATTTTCTATGGATCCATGTTCCAATGAAGTACGATTAATGGTGCTTCTGGTAATAATGTTGATTTTTAATAATAAATTTCAAAAATTATTAATTTCTTCAGAAGTCGAATCGAATCGAAATTAGTTAAAACAAACCGTAAATTGTAGAACATTTTCTATGAAGCCATTTATAGTAAATCTTTTACAGTTTACGGCAAGCTAGGTACTTTTCTGCTATTGATATTGCTTGTAGAACGCAGAAAATATTAGAAACCGCTAAAATATTTGAATTTCGCGCGGATTTGTGTCAGATTTCGAATTACCGAATTTTTTCGATCGAGTTAGAATAGCCGTGCAGATGTCTTCGGACCATTAATCTCATCACCCTTGTCTATTAATCTTCTACGATCAACTTTGTCTCGCCCATCTTAGAAGGATTTATGGGAGGACCATTTAATATCTCCCGGAACTCTCATAATTCAGAGTTTTCGATAAGTTTGTTCATTGAAATTTCTGAATTCAAAGTTTTCGATGAGTTCGTTATTCGCAAACTCTGAATTGCTTAATTATACTTTAACTGGCTCTAACGACCGCTGAGGCCGCAAGGCTCTAGAGTGGCGACCACGTACCGGAAGGCGCAGTGTGGGTACTGGGTAGGCCCTCCACGCGGTGGACCGACGACCTAGTGAAGGTCGCGGGAAATCGCTGGATGCCGTCGGCGCAAAATCGGTAATTGTGGAGATCCTTAGGGGAGGCCTATGTCCAGTAGTGGACGTCGATCGACTGATATGATGATGATGATTCTAACTAGCTCCTGCCCGCAGCTTCGCACGTTCTTGTCTGGGATAAAAAGTAGCTCATGTCCGTCCTGCGATACCGTCTACCTCCCTGCCAAATTTCATTAAGATCAGTTCAGCCGTTTAGGCCTGAAAGGTAACAGACAGAGTTACTTTCGTTTTAAACCGACTTTGAAAAATATTGGAGGTTCTATGTCCGGCTGCATGGATGTTTTTTTTATGTTCGTCGATTTCCCCGTCGTGTATGGACCGATTTGGTTGATTCTTTTGCAGTTTTACAGAACACTAGCTGCTGGCCGCGCCATTACCCGCGTTTTATCGGGATAAAAATAGCCTTTATGTTATTCCAGGTCCCAAACTATACCCATACCAAATTTCAGCCCAATCAGTTCAATAGTTTTTGCGTGAAAGAGGACCAAACATCCATACATCCATACTCACAAACTTTGACATTTATAATATTATTAGGATGCTCCCGAGGTGGTCCCATAAAATATGTATATGTCCTTTAAGTATTTATCAATTAAAACTTAAAAAAACAGTTTAAAAGTAAGGTATTCTAAGTCAGTATAAAATAGTAATATATCATAGACTTAAATTATCTGAAACTGACTTCAAAATGTGATTGGAATTAAACTTTATAATACCTCCCATTAAATATAAAATCTATTGAAAATTACCATAACTTCGTCTTTAA
Source organism: Eupithecia insigniata (assembly GCA_947859395.1). Lineage (NCBI taxonomy): Eukaryota > Metazoa > Arthropoda > Insecta > Lepidoptera > Geometridae > Eupithecia > Eupithecia insigniata. The sequence goes on along the minus strand of OX402009.1, from coordinate 2,946,056 downwards.
TGTAAAATCTTTTATTAGAGAAAACAATGTATACTAAGTATTTGGAAAATAACTACAGCCATTTGTCGGTAGTTATTTTCAATGTCAAAAATGTTAAATTTAGTACCTTATGACTTAAGTACCTTACTATGAGTAAAGAGTGCCTTGAGTGTGTGCTGTAAAGACACAAAGCATGTATAATTATAATTTGACAAGTCAAAGATTGTTCTAATTTCAGAATCAGAATCAATAACTTTATTTCTTTAGGCTTACAAAATAAGCACTTAGACAAGTCAAATTTTATACTATAAACATATGTAGTTATTATTATCAAATAAGAAATAAGGTGTTATTGATATTCTCTTCACTTACATTTTTTGTCCACTAGTGGAAGAAGTGAAAAAGAAACCACAAGCACATTATAATATCACTTATGTGTCTAATACATGTTTATTTTGCCTATCTAAATATAAATTTAATGCAATTTAGATACATGTCAATATTTCTTTAAAGCTAAACAGAACATTGAATTTCTTACATACTACTGACAGTGCGGAACGGAGCGACATCTGGCCAATTAAAGAACAGTATTTATGTAATGCAGGTATATCATCTTTGCCAATAAATGACTTTATTATTTTTATTTATTATTCAGTTATTAGTTTTTGTCAAAACAATTTAATTATTTAATATGTATAAGTAAGTATCTAGAACCTTCTTCAGGAAATTAAAATTCATTTCGTGAATCTAGCGATTTGAAGAGAAAAAAATTTGAAAAACAAAATTCAAACGTACAAAGAGGTACCCCAAAGGTATGTCAGACTCGCAATTAGGGCCAGAACCGCCCTTTAAAAATCTAGAACTGGGCTAGCACTGTGCGCTCAAAGCGAGGCTGCTAACAAGCAATCTCTATTCTGTTTATAAGGTAATTAAGTTAATTTTGCATTTAGATTGCGTGTGTTTCAGATTTCGTTATACAAGACAGTTGAGTTTTTCTTAAAGACCCTATTTTACTAGCTTTCATTATATACTAGCTGCTGCCCGCACCTTCGCCCGCGTTTTACCGGCATAAAAAAATCCCTATAGGTATGTTATTCCAGGTCCCTATACCCATACCAAATTTCAGCCTAATCGCTTCAGTAGTTTTTGCGTGAAAGAGTAACAAATATCCATCCATACATCCATCCTAAAAAACTTTGACATTTATTATATTAGTACGAAGGATTGTATTTATTTCTTAATTCTTTATTGCACAATAAAATATATATTACAAGAAAAACAATTAAAAAGTAAATACATGGCAAAAGGCGTGCTTAACCCAAAAATAGTTCTCTTCCAGCAAATCTTATTGAGAGAGAGAAATAAAGTAATAAAGGTGGGTTTATGTGCATGAGTACAGGACAAAAGATTTAGTTTTAACCTACTTACCTAATATGTTATCATGGGTATTTATTAAATTTATTTAGTTGATCAAAAATTTTGTCCCATAAGCGTGAAAACACATAGATCTTAAGATACTGTATTGTAATAATTAGCCGTAATGTGATTTTCATGTAGGATCCCCCTTTTAAAATAAATAAAACAAACCATACTCACCTTTAGATAACTCAAAATAGAGTTTGTTTCTACAGCCGCCCGAAACATTGAAAGCCTCCTCAAGGACTGTATAATCATTTCTGGTGTAATCTACGCACATAAAAAATGGTTTGTAGTAGGTAGTTAGTTTACAAGAATTAGAAGAAATATAAGAATAAAAAAGATAAAAAGCCTATAACCTTGTATACACACTAATAAATAGCCTATATTTCATTCAGGTCTAGAACTACCTGTATGCAAAATTTCAGCCCTATCCGTTCAGTAGTTTTGGCGTGAAGCGGTAACAAAAATCCATCCAAACTTTCGCATTCATTGCGAGTGTGATCTTAGCGGGACAAATTATGTAAAACTGCTTTTAAAAGGAATCAGTAAATTATGGGACACTAGCTGCCCGCGCCTTCGCCCACGTTTTATCGGGATAAAAAATTGCCTATATGTTATTACCAAATTTCAGCCTAATCGGTTCAGTAATTTTTGCGTGAAAGAGTAACAAATATTCATACATCCATCCATACAAACTTTGACATTTATAATATAAGTAGGTAGGGTAGGATTTCATCTGTTCAATAGTTTTGGCGTGAAGCGGTAAAAAGCATCCATCCAAACATTCAAACTTTCGTGTTTATAATATTAGTGAGTGTGAGCTTAGCTCGACAAGTTACATAAAATTGCTTTAAAAAGGAAGCAATAAAGCAAGGGACAATAAAAGGGTTATTCCCACCGCATCATATGATCAGTTTGTGGTTGCATCTGATCACACAAAAAGTTCCCAATGGATCATTGATCCGTTGCAACTGCTTTATTGAATTAAAAGTAAATTTCGTGCCAACGCGTTAGCGTGTACTCGTATATTATTGAGGCTCCAAATTAAAAAAAAATAACAGTGCATTTTTTCCTATAAATCTATTAGAACTATGGACACGTGATAAATCTGCTAGGAACGAGGAATCGAACAGGCTTTAATAGACTTGGCGCCTGATCGCGTATAGCCCGGCTACACGCTCAAACATGTGCATTAGTGCACCTGAAGTATGCGGGGCCCCAGTTACCTCATCTTCTCTCAGTTTTGTTTGGTATATGCTTCTTTCACTCCTACTTACCTGAGGACCTAATGAAAACAACTGTTGTGCCCATCGTAAAGAATAAGTCTAGTGACCTATCTGATAAATGCTACTATAGACCAATATCGTTGGCTACCGTAGTGGCGAAGGTGTTGGACAGTGTGATGGACTCTTAGACCTTCATGATGCACAGTTTGGCTTCAGAAAGGGCCTTTCAACTGAAAGTGCGATTCTGAGTCTGAAACACACTGTTCAATACTACACGCAGAGGCGCACACCTGTGTACGCATGCTTCCTCGACCTCTCAAAAGCTTTTGACCTGGTGTCCTACGATGTGTTGTGGAGAAAGCTGGCACACACAGGTGCAGCGTCTTTTCCATTACTGGTACGCCAATCAGACAAACAATGTTAAATGGGCGGGTGAGTTTTCGGAGACCTACAGGCTGGAATGCGGTGATGGAATGAGACAAGGCGGATTGAGCTCACCCAAGCTTTTCAACCTGTACGTAAACGAGCTCATCGTGGGGCTCAGCAGTGCACGTGTCGGCTGCTCAGTTGATAATGTGTGTATGAACAATATCAGCTATGCAGACGACATGGCACTGCTGTGTCCAACGATCAGCGCCCTCAGGAAGCTGCTGTCCATATGTGAAGAGTACGCCAGTAAGCATGGACTCGTGTACAACTGTAAGAAGAGTGAATACCTAGTATTCAGGGCCGCAGGTAAGGTTCCAGCGTCTGTCCCCAGCTTGAGACTCAACGGTCTTGAGCTAAACAGTCTTTACCTTCAAGTACCTGGGACATTTCCTTACCGACTACCTTGACGACCAGGTAGATATAGAACGAGAACGTAGGGCGCTGGCAGTCCGAAGTAATATGCTGGCACGAAGGTTTGCTCGTTGCAGTAGGCAAGTGGAAATCACGCAATTCAAAGCTTACTGCCAATCGTTCTATAGAGGCAGCCTTTGGGTTAGCTTTACTAAAAGGTCGCTCAGCGCTCTACGTGTACAATATAATAACGCCTTCAGGATGTTGCTGGGGCTGCCTCGCTTCTGCAGCGCATCCCTCATGTTTGCGGAGGCCAAGGTTGATGGATTTCACGCCATCATCCGCAAAAAAACCGCCTCGCTGCTGCGCAGAACATGGGGTAGTACCAACACCATCCTACAGGTTGTAGGCAGCAAGTTTGCTTCGCCCATCATGCAGTCTTTCAGTAGGGTCCTAACTCTTTAGGCTCCCTGAGTTGGGATATTGTTGAATGGCTGCATACCTCTATATAGTGTGACATTGTGTGATATGAAGTAATTTATATAATATAATTGTAATTTTATCCTAATTTTATTTTATTTTATTGTAATGTTTGGTTTATGTACATATGTGCCTGGACAATGTCTGAATAAATAAACTTTTTTTTTTATTAGAGCATTTTTGCAAGCTAGATGGAGCGTGTGGCGGGGCTCAAACAAGTTTGCGCAAGCAAGATGGAACGTGTGGCCGGGCTCATCTTGCTTGCGCAAATTTGTTTGTGCAATAATGCATGCGCAAATGTTTGAGCGTGTAGCCGGGCAATTAGACTGTTGGATAGCGGGAACAGATTTTTGAGACAATTTTATGGATTTATCCAACACAACTTTCAATTCCCGTGGTTCTGGTGAAATCCCATAGCTACGGAACTAAGGGATATCAGTAGCGTTACTGAGCCTAGTTCGTGTATTCGATAGTATCGTTTCGACGATAAGACGTTTCATTTATAACCGACTTCGAAAAAATGAGGCAGTTCTATGTTCGGCTGTAAGTAGGTGCTTATAAGTAGGTATGTTCGTCGATTTCTCCGTCAATTACTTAGATAGATTTTAAATATTCTTTCGCTATTGTATACAGAATGATCCTAAGGTGGTCTCATTATTATATAAAAACAACTAGCTGCTGCCCGCGCCTTCGCCCGCGTGTTATCGGAATAAAAAATAGCCTATAATATGTTAAACTAGGTCCCAAACTTATTTGTTTTATTGATTTATATTATTACAAACTTATATGTATTACCATACACAATTTCAGCCCAATCAGTTCAGTAGTTTTTGCGTAAAAGAAGAACAAACATTCATACATCCATCTCTCTTCATTACTTCCTCAATCTTACAAACTTTGACATTTATAATGTTGGTAGGACAATATTATTCCCGAGGTATTTGTCCCACAAAACTTAAAAAAAGTGTAAAATTGAGAGATTCGACGTCGTCGTCGGTAAAAATTTTTCGTAACAATTATTTTTGTAATTTAAACTTCAAATTCGAAATAAACCAAACATTTTGATATTACTAACCCAGCAATGTAGCGTGAAAGTGTCCGTTAATGGGCGAAACGAGGCTAGTCATTTTTGGGTCGTTCCGCCCATTAATGGGCGGCAATCATGGGCGGTTCGGGGCTAAACCAACGTTTCGACGTCGAGACAATACTATCGAGTAACCGATCAAGGCTCTGGCAATGATTAGGTAATGTTACTTCGGCTCTCGGCTTACCTCACAGGACCTGAGTGTATTCTGATCTTCGTCCTCGGGTTCTGGCGGAGGACCGCTTGTGTTAACACATAGCGGGGAGAGCATCATACATCTTGAACCGACTTGAACGCGCCGTTTCAACATTTTACCTGAACAGCAGTATTTGTTCTTTGTTTCCGAATATGGGCGAAACGAGTCTAGTCATTTTTGGAAGCCCCGTTCCGCCCATTAATGGGGCGAAATCGTGGGCGATTCGAGGCTACACCGAATATACAATAGTATCATCGACAACTCTCGTATATCGTCGATCGTCGATAGTATTTGACGACCACTGTGTCCGCCTGCGACGCAGAAGGTTGCGGGTTCGATTCCCACCTCGGGACAAATGTTTGTAAGATCTGCAAAAATTTGTTAAGTTTTTTCAGGATGTTTTCTATGTATAATAAAAAATATCTATCTATATAGTCTATTATATTAAGTATATCAGTTATCTTGTACCCATAACACAACCTCTGCTTAGCTTGGGGCTAGATAATGCTGTGTGAATTGTCCAGCATTATTTATTTATTTATTTTATCATCAGTACTTCGATTAACAGTCCGATTGTCCAATAGACTTTATAATCTCAGTAGTACGGTTGTGCCTTCAGATGAGGGATCCAATTCGTATACAATAAATACAGGGATCCTAGTGGCCTTATTTTTTCCCTTGTACTCAAATAGGTCAACGTTCTTCAGTTTTTTTTTGGTGCAGTTCCGAAAAGTCCATATGCCGGATCGACTTGGTACACGTACGTTTTTTGACCTCCTGTAGGTTACCTATTTGAAAACGAAAATTGCCGCGATTTTTTTATATATATTCATAAAGAAAATTACAATAAAATTATAGAAACAAATATCCGGCTATGGGCTTTTTGAAACTAAATCCTTTTTTTAAGTATTTCTCAATTTTTGTGCAAAATTCGCAAGAATTCCTTTTCCCTGATCTTGACCTACTAAGTAGACAACTAACTAATTGCCTACCTAATTCAATTGTAAAATAATTTTAGTTGATCGTATTTTAAATATCAATTTAAACTCACGCTTGACTATAGTCTGCGTACCCATAGCTTTCAATTTCCTCATCCTTAGACTACAATTTCGGATTCTTCTCTCTCTGTATTTCCGAAAGCTTTTCCGAATGTTTCTGAAGTACGAATAGTATCTGGCGAAAACAACCTTATTTCTGTCCTCAGTTACAAAAAAAAGCAGGTATCCTAAAATATATCGTTTATCAATTCCACGTATACAATGTTTGGAAAGTTAGCAAATCTACGTACAAAAGTCTTGCCATGTTTAGAATTTTCCAGTTGCTTCACCTTGAAAGTAGGATAAAATTCCGAGATTCATTATAGTACTGGAAAGAAACTAGTCCATATTTTTTTATGTATGGAGGCCTACCTTCTATTGCAGCATCGGTGTCCACAGTAGGGGCAGCTTTCTATTGGATCTGCGGCCGAGAGCTTAGTGAACACCGTGGATACAGAAAAATGCCGTTTCTTTTCTCTGATGGGGCGTTTCGAACGAGGTCTGAGGAGTTTCTTTGCCTCGATGCGACGCGGTCTTTTTACCACACGACCAACTGGTGCCCGCTTTCGTTTTTTCTTCCGTTCTTTCGGTTTGCGCTCTTTCCTACTAATCGGGGCTTTGTTCTCCATCCTCTCATGGCCCATTTCAATGTGGCTGTTTTCTGAGTTTGAGTTGGACACAGATGTCTCACTTGCCGTGGCGTTGCCATCTTTGCCGACTTCAGAATTAGAGTGTTTGCGGCTTGCTTCGCTGAGTTCTTCGATCTGCTTGCTGGTGCCTGGTAACGGCTCGTCATCGTCCATCAGTGAACTGTCAAAGAAGTAACGGAATAGTGTATTGGCAATGTCTCCGGTAAAACAGTTACGGATAGGGAAAGCCTTTTCTTATCATTGATTTGTGTACAAAGATTTGCAAAAGCAATAAAAAAATGAAAAAATATACAGAATTACAAAAAAAAACAAGAATTGTCAGCCAAAGCTGTCAGTAGAAAATAATATTTGAATTTTCTTCTTTTCTCTGTCATCGTTGCATTTCATAGACAAGGTTAAGGTTTTCTATTTTGTGCTCCAAGGTCTTGTTCCAACACAACCTTCTTTTCACCAGATGCTGGTGCGGTCTCAGCAAGACTGCTCATGGCGCAAACACGGCCACCGCCGTCCCAGGAGAGGCTTGGGTCCCAACTCGACATACGCACGCAGCACCAACAGATGCATACGGGACTGTGGAGTTCCAGGGAGGGCCTCATCCTACCAAAGCGCAGGTTAGTTAAATCTTATTTTTTGAGTTATCTTCATCATAATTCACTTCTTCCACTAGTGGACAAAAATTGAAGTGAAAGGAATATCAATAACACCTTATTTCTATTTATATTTGATAATAATAATTATGTTTATAGTATACAATTTGACTTGTCTAAGTGCTTATTTTGTAAGCCTAAAGAAATAAAGTTATTGATTCTGATTCTGATAAAAGAAAGAAAGAAAATTATTTATAAGACACAACACACAAACAAACTTTGGTACAGAAACAAAAGACTACTTAGAACTTACTAAACACGTTTACGTTACGTCCGTTGAAAATCCGCTTGCAACGCAGGAGGTTGCGAGTTCAATTCCCGCCTCGGGACAAATAAAACGTTTGTACGATCTGGAGGTATTTTTTCCGGGTGTTCTGGGTGTTTTCTATGTATCTGGTGGCTCATTTGTTGCAGCTGAGTAAAGTACAGGAACGGGTTTGAGTCCCGCGTGGGATGAATCTTTTGATGAGTTACTTTTACAAGAATTCTCCAGTTGATTTCACCTTAAAAGTTCAACTCGAAAAACCCGTTGGCTCGCTAATTCTATATTGAAATAGACTTTTTTGATCAAAAATTATTCATCATTTAACCTTTCCAGTACGTCCGACTTTCTCACGATACGCGTCCGGAGCTGATTGTCACTCTGCTGACACGAGAGTGGCAGCTCGAGAGGCCAAAGCTCCTCATCACCATTCAAGGAGGAAAGGCTAACTTCGATCTGCAACCCAAGCTCAAAAAAGTCCTAAGGAAAGGACTCTTGAAGGCAGCGAAGACCACTGGAGCCTGGATTTTTACTGGAGGCACTAATACTGGTAAGATTTAGAGGTTCTTTCATCATATCAACCCATACACGCCCACTGCTGGACGTAGGCCTCCCCCATACGACGCCACAAATAGCGGTCCTGAGTCGCTTCCATCCATCGACTCCCTGAGACCGCTACGATGCCGTCGGTCCATCGAGTGAATGGTAGCACAACACTCCGTTTCGCATCCCTTTGCATCGTGGCCACCACTCGAGGACCTTTACTCAACAGCGGTTTTCAGTTCTGCGAGCTATATGACCTGCCACTTCAGCCTACTAATTCTGAGAGCTATGTTCATAATTATGTCGGTGACTTTGGTTCTTCTTCGGATTTCTGTATTCCGGATTCAGTCACGTAGAGAAACACCAAGCATAGCTCTCTCCGAGGTTCTTTACTTAGATAGAAAATACTAAATAATTTTGAAGATAAGATATATTTAGTGAATAGAAGATAATATTTAGTGATTTCATTGTTACTTTTTCGGCCGGTAGAATGTACTGAGTACCGCACTATAGGTAGAGTCAATGAACTATGTCATGTAAAGCTAAGCAGTAAGCACATTTAGGTACCTTTACTTAGTTTTGTCACAAAATAACAATATAATACTACGTTGTTTAGTATTAATTAGATACTTACAAGGTTCTTATCTTAATTGGTCTATCAATTTACCCAATCAGAAACTTGAGTCACAGAATTACTATATAGGATACTATATACATAGTAATTGACTTGGATTGTCGAATTTTCCTTTACCTACCGCTGCTAGAAGACAAGAAGGCCACCAATGTTTATAGAAAACAGATAAGAGGGCCCTGTTAATTGGCTGCTCAGTGTGGAGTCAGCTAACTCACTTTTAGGGCTATGGTAGTAATTTTATTATTTTCCATAATAAAATTGAGTTTCATCGACTCATCCTCTCCTTAAGATAATGATATCCTACGTAGTTATAGCCATCGAAATTAAGGGCGGCCAACCCGTCTTACTTTTCATACAAACGCTCGTACGTGATTATGGCGCTATAACAGATCTTTCTTTGAAACTTTTAACTAATAGGTAATCTTGTGCACTATATCTAGGTTTCTATCGTAACAAAAAATCGAAATTTGGAGAAACAAATTCAGTATAAGCCACCAAAATCTGCGTTTTAGCACAAATTTTACGTGAACTTTGAGCGTCTATAATGTACTCATAAATTGTAAAAGTAAAGAAAATATTAAGATAGAAACCTTGCAAATATAATGGAGATGCTAGACGACAAAGTTTTATTTGACAAACTTGTAAGGTTTACTGAAAAACACGTATTTCCTGGAACAAGTTTTATGAAATTTTCGCACACTATTCGGTTACTTTCGCACTATTCGCGAAAGTAACCGAATGCCAACCGAGCGCTCAGGCGCTTTCTCTCTCTTTTCGCTTTGCCTCTTTTTCTAACATTGCGCTGGATGAAACAACAAGCTTTTCAATCACGCTCGCGTTGACGATGGTAGGACCGGGAAGGGCCCCCTTAAGCGCTGAAAACGTACCTACCTAGTGATTTTTCCTATAATTTTGAACACCGTCCCTTTTTTAAAGCGCGTTTTATGAAAAGTGCTTCTTAAGAAGGCTACGAACCTCTCCCAAACGGAAACGGCCCGGCCCATGCGGATTTGTTGTTGTTTCATTTCACGTCGCATGAAATGGGGCACGCTATTAGTGAGAAAGGGCGTCTAACCATCAAACACGAAGCTGTCATGTGGCTTTGTGCGTGTGCTCAGTTTCGGCACTTTTCGGCGGTTCCGATTAGTTTTGAATAAACGATTGAAAAAAAAGGCAGAAGGTAGCTTTAATATTTTATTCAAGCTTCTGTTAAAGAGGAGCCCTATACTCAGCAGTGGGTATCATCGAGCTGATAATTAGCTGATATACAGCAATCACATTAACTTAAAATTAGGTATATTATAGCTAAATATATAAAGACTAATAGTGATCTCGCGGGCCGTGGGGCCGCGGCGTACGAATATCGACCCCTCCAACTCAACCCGTGGATGTCGTAAGAGCCGACTAAGGGAACCTACCAGAGGAAGGGCAGCAGCTTCCTTCTGAGTATTTTTTAAACACCAACACTGCGATCACCAATCCGCCTGCCAAGCGTGGTGATTTTGGCAAATCCCCCCTACATGGGAGACCATCCACTCGATGGACCGACGACATCGTAGCGGTCGCAGGGAGTCGATGGATGGAGGCGGCTCAGGACCGCTATTTGTGACGTCGTATGGGGGAGGCCTATGTCCAGCAGTGGACGTGTATGGGCTGATATGATAATGATGAAGTAAAACAAAGCGACAGTGCGGTCTTTCAAAATAACTTTTAAATAACTACGCTGAACAAGATTACATTTTGAGAGTACATAAACGCTGGCCATAGTTCACCCGTATCCCGAGTGTACCCGTCATATTCCTTCATGCCATAACCTAGTACCGTATACCCGAGGCGTGAATAGGTAATATCTGTATATCCCCCCCCTACATGGGAGACCATCCACACGATGGACCGACGACATCGTAGCGGTCGCAGGGAGTCGATGGATGGAGGCGGTTCAGGACCGCTATTTGTAGCGTCGTACGGGGGAGGCCTATGTCCAGCAGTGGACCCGTATGGGCTGATGAATCGTGATCTCACTTTAAGATCAAAGTAACATCTAAACTAGGATACCCCGTAATGTAGAGACCAAAAAGTAGTATTCTTCTAGTCTAGTGATCATAGATGATAGATACTAAAGTAATGTTCGGAATATAGGTGACTTTGAGACTCTAAAATGATGATAATGATGAAGTACGTCTTCGTATAAATTCTTGTAGTGAAATAAAAAACATAATTATGTACATTTTCAAGCTGTTTTAGAAGTTTTCTGAAGGAATGTGCCAGCTGTAACCTTCATACTGACCTGTAGGTTATTTACCTACCCTCGGCAAAGTGAGGCTTGTACAAGCACAATGAGGCACCTTTTAACAGTTGATTGTTTAGTTCAAAGAAGCTTCTCTATTCTAATATTAACAATATAGAATGACTACAGTTTTCTTTTAAGATTCAGTTAGTAAAGATATGAGGTGGCAATATTTTGGCATAACTGTTTATATAATTTTAAGCTTTTGCGAATAGGGTAGGGGTAATATGTGAGAAACTTTAACTAGATAACGGTTGACCAAAGTCGATAGACCTTCGTTTGACCCTAATCTCACTGATGGTAAGTGACGATGAGGCTGACGGTGTATCATGAAGGATCTAGAAGACACCTATTCACTCTTGTCTTGAAGAGACTGAGTTCCATTCCTCAGCGTTGCGAATGATAAAGTTGGAGGAAAACCGCTTAATGTGAGTGGAGGGTATATCCACAAAAGAAAAGCTGATGCAGTCATCTTGCTTTTACAGCAAGCGTAGTTTAATAGTCTCTTTTGTACAAATAAATTTACATTAAAGCATAAATATTCTGTATTAAAATAGACAAGTCTAACCGAATCTACATTTCTCATTTCCAATTTTTCAATGGTAATTTTATTGGAAATAATAAATAAAACACCTTAAAATGAGAAAATATTACGTTTTCATTGGAATAATTAATTACTACGACAGCATCCGTTCTTAAGTCAGCCCACGTGGGAAACCATATTTCGTGGATTTAGGTATCATCGATGATGAGATGACTGTTAAATTACTTACCACAGTAATCATTCGCCAATCTGCCCAAAAATTAGCACACTATAAGTGCCGTGTGATGCCAGCTCATAACTTGCACCACCCCAATTCTATTGGAAAAATAAACCAAACTAGAACAAATGATATAGGTGGCGTTGCTCATCATAGACTAGATAGATTTTGTCATGGACATACACCTAAAATGGCGATACATCTACGTCATGTGGTTTTACTGAATAAAATTTGTCCTAATTTCAACCTTGGTTTTTCTTATAATCGATCAGGTTATGGACCTCCCGCGGGTATCATAAGATACCTATCTACCGGGGGGTGGGCAGCAAAGCCTCCTGCAGAACAATTCTACTAGCAAACTGCGATCATTCGGGGAAAATTCCTTAAATGATAATCACACTAATATTATAAATGCGAAAGTTTGGATGTATGAATGAATGTTTGTTACCTCTTCATTCCAAAATTACTGAACGGATCGGGCATGAAATTTTGCATACGGGTAATACTAGACTTCGAATGAAATACAGGCAACTTTTGTTTCCCATAAATCAGTTCCCATCGTATAAAAATCCTGTATAAACGTTTTTATAGAAACAAAGCATACGAAACTGCGCAGAAACTTATAGCAAATAAGGCGCTTATCAGAGGGAGGCGTTCTTCCAGCATAAGACCAGTATAGGCTGTTGATGTTGCTTTGTTAGTAGCATCTACTTCACCACAAATCTCTTCCTCAGGTGTGACCCGTCAAGTAGGCGACGCGCTACAGCTGGAGAGGTCGCAGCGAGCTGGTCGCGTGGTCAGCATTGGGATAGCGCCCTGGGGCATCGTGGAGGGCGCTAACGAACTGATCGGCAAGGGCAGAGATGTGCCATACCATGCCATCGCGTCTCCAAGGTAAGATAACTGACCTAAAATTTCTGATGAATCCTTTGACTGCAGTTTATAACATTTGGGGGATTCCTAAATGACAAAAATAATGTTGGTAAGACACACAGCTTCTACACTTCAGCTGATTATGTGGTTCTCTTTTTTATAATTTAATGAAAAAACTCCCTGGTAGTTTGATGTGTATTTCAAAGAAAACTTTTAATAACAACTAGCTTCTGCGCGCGGCGTACTACTCGTTTCATGCAGCCTAAGTCCGATATTTACATCCCTACCAAATTTCATAACAACCTGTACAGCCGTTTAGCGTGAAAGGTAACCGACAGACAGATTTTAAAAAGATATCGGAATTTATAGTGAAACTACACAATGCCCGAAAACAGTATAAAACAGTATAATCATCTTAGTCCGTTATACAGTTCAGTTCATTTATTCAAAAACAATTTACATTGTGTAGGAATTTAGGTACAATTATATAATTTTAACATTGACTAAAGAATACAAAACAAACGAAATAATAATTAATAGCATGCAATTAATTGTAATAAAGATAATCCAATTCTTATTTCTTATTTATTTATTTCTAACATAATATTACTTTCGTCTGATAAACTCGTCAATTGTATAAAAACACCCCTTCAGCAAAAGTTTTCTTAACTTATTCTTGAAAATATTTGGATTGTCAATTGCTTTAATTTCAGTAGGAAGGACATTAAATAATTTGACTGCCTGATACCTACTGGCATGCTTTGCTACTTTAAGCCTCGGTTTGAATCTCCTTTTTTACACACGGCTTATGTAAAAAGGGCATTTCCTTTACTAAACAGCGCTGAGTGGCAATCGCTCAGCACATGCGGAGCCAATGCCTATTTCGGCACAGGGTCATAGAGGCAAAACTCGATCTGACGCCCACAATTTTTGTAACTTAGCATAAAAACCTCCATTTGTATCTAGGTACTTAATATGTGTGTCGAAAAAGTAAGGTAAAAGTAAAAAATATTTATTTGACACGAATAGTGTTACAAATATATAAAATGAATCCATAGGCCCCCAAACTTGTCATAAACTGTGTTTTAGGAGCCAGTGAGTTCTCCCATTTCGAAAAAATACATTTTGTGTCCATACAAATAAATTATGAACATAATCAAAATAAAACATTTTCTATAGAGCGAGATTCTATACCAATCAAACATTTAAATAAGAATGTGATACTTAATTATTTATTAAATCATAAATGATATTCTATTCTGTTCTAAATTCTATGTAATAAGTTTATTGTACCCTGGTTACAAATAAAAGCTTAGGTACGCATTTCAAACTTTATGATTAATGCCTACACTATCGGAAGGGGTCTGGAGTAACGAGAGCACTCGCCGATGTCAACCCGTTAGTCTGGGCCTGGAATAGCACATCACCGATGAGCTTCTCGGCCAAGATCCTCATGTTATCCGGGAGGTTCCTCAGTTTCGCAGCTACGTTTATACCTGAAAGGCAAAAGGACAATGCACAAAAATTTTATACTAATATTATAAAGGTGTAAGTTTGAGTCACTGCGGCGAAGACAATGCCAAAACTACTGAACGCATCCAGCTGAAATTTTGCGTAGACGATGTTCTATAAAGGGTAAGTATTTTTATGTTGATAGTGATAAATGTCGTTTGACGATTTTGAAAGGAATTCCTAAAAACAACTCAAATAATACAGTGATGATACCTACGTCATACACATGGTGATAATGTGGAATAAACAGGGATTTCATGGTTGATTTGTTGATTTTTACGTAAATATCGATGCTGCGTATGCTCCAATTCCGATCAGGTGGACACACATCTTAAAAGTCTTACCTATTGCATCATATTCATCTCCCAAGGCCGAAGTATCAGGCCCTCTTTTCATCTTCTTTCTTGGCTCTTCTATAAAACGACTGCTGGTCGAAGGCTGGATGTATTCCAAGCTCTCTGGCTCACATGGAAGCTCTGCTTTGATTTCATCTGACGTAGGGCCTTCGCTGTCCACCGTTTCTTCTTCTGATGAGTCCTGGTGACGATAATATTCCCTCGTTAATATATTGTGCAGGTGATATACCTGTTTTTACAAGGTTTTATTTAACTTGCCTTGTTAGTTTTTTAGTATGTACAATATTTGTATGTACGGGACAAATCTTGCAACTGAATTTTGTACCAGTTATCCTCAACCGATTGAGCTATGTCATACTTACGTAAGTCCTACATGGGAGGGTAGTGGGTCACCGAGCTTACAGAATATTCATGGGAATATTCGGCCGAATTCCCCCCAAATATTCTCCAGAATTCTCCCGAAGGTTCTACCGAATTCTTCCGATTATTCGGGGGAATCATATTCACCCGAATATTTGGGGGAATGCAATCGGCAGAATTCGGGGGTTTTTCATTCTTCCGAATATTCTCCCGAATGTAATCGGCAGAATTCCCCCGAATATTTTTCTTCAGAATTTCTTCCGATTATTCTCCCGATTGGATTCGGGGGAATTCTGCCGAACATTCTCCCGAATTCCCCTGATTATTTGGAAGAAATTTAATGCACAATTTTTTTATTCTCAAATGTTTATCCATGCTTAGTTTTTCAGGATTCACCACGTGGAGGTGATGGATTCGAATCCCTTTTTAGTTGTTTTTTTGTTCCTGTTAAGGATTTTATATTTTTTTTTATTCCTTCAATGGATTTTATATTTTATACATTTTTTTGGTTCCTGTTAAGGATTTTTTTTTATTTTGTTTCTCATTGCATGCGTTGCGGAAATTTTTATTTTTATATTTTTTTGGGTTATTTCAATGGATTGTTTTTGTCATCGCATTCGTAGCGGACATTTTTTGAATTTTTTATTTTTATATTTTTTTTGGTTCCTGGTAAGGATTTTTTTATTTTTTTTTTCATCGCATTCGTTGCGGAAATATAACGATATCAAAGAAAGAAAAATAGGGAATATTCTGTCCCATACGTGTGACGCAAATTTACTTTTGGGTGGAACTTTCCTCTTTTTTTACGCTTTTTTGCAGCAAGCGCTTCTTTAACTCGGTTTTGAGCCTCCTTTGAGTGAGCCATGAACTTATTAATCGCTTCAGAAATCTCTTTTGGACGCATTGCGTGCGATGAGCTAGCAGCTGAAGCGGCGATAACAGAATCAGTTGGAACGATGACAGCAGGAACAGTTGAACCGATGACAACAGGATCAGTTGTGGCGACGATGACTTGCTGAGCTTCAACTGTATTGACCGAAGCGGCAACTTCTGGTTGAGCACGTTTCGGATTTTCAACTTGTTCAGAATCTTCCTCTAAGCCTCCAGTAGCTCGCATACATGATTTCAGAAACATATTTCCCATTCGATCTCGATGTTCTGCCAAGTAAGCTTCCGCTTCTAGTGTCGCGGAACATTCGCTATTGGCGATGAGAGGTACTTGTAAAATCGAGTACCAAGTCTTCCAAGCACGTCCTCGTATAAAAAACTAGCGCCAAAAACCAGGGCTAAAATACTTCCAAGTACTTTTTACCATCTGATATATTCATAAGACTATACTATAGTATTGTAGTACCTACTTATTTAAATAAGTAGGTAATTTATAATATACAATACCTACTTATTTAAATAAGTAGGGTATTGTATATTATAAATTTATTTAGCAAATTATAATATGGTATAATTTGTCTGTAGTAGTTACTTGTTTACTCGTAAATGGATCCGGATCCTTCGATCGAACACGTCTCAACCCAAATCGAAGCTCAGATCCACACAGCTCCAATCGCTCGCTACATTCATTCGACTCGATAAACCGAGACCGACGCGGCGCAGCTAACGTGTCCGCGGACACGCCAAGAACGCCAGTCCGGAGCGGAACCATACGGATCCAGGAGCGGACATGACTCCAGGATCTGTTTGACTCCGGATCTACACACCTCTAGTAGTTTCTTTCAGGAGTTCCTAGGGCGAGTTAGATTTGTTTGCCCGAGCACTATGGCATTTTTAAATAAAAGCTTGTTTTTTAAATATAAAATTATTTACCAATATTAAATAATATTAATGAAAACGTATAATAATAACACTAAGCAAACCCCATAGGTTCGTAAAAGAGCGAAAAATTGCAAAAATAACAAGAAGGCTTAACCACACTATAGTTACAATTATCACTATAACAGTGTCCCACAGCTGGGCAAAGGAAATAATTTATCACGTTGTCTTTGATCTACTATTTTTCTGTTAGAAATGCTTTTAAGTCAATTTTAAGATTTTCCCTTATCTGCTGTTTCTGCTGGAAACAAAAAATCTGAAAGTGAAAACATATGTACACTGTCTTATAACAAAACTGATATATCTCAAATCTGTTTTTTCTTTTTATTTTATTAATTTGAAGAAAAGCTTTGCTTTAACAATAAGTTTCCCTTTGCTTAGGACAACATGCATGAAATATGCATGATACGCTGCTAAAGACCAATTAGAAGTTTCCACATTATATAAAAAAAATCTGTACCCAACTGTACCATTCCCTTTATCAAGCCAGTATTACTCGCCAAGCGAAATATCCAAAATTGCGGCACGAACGAGAAATCTCGTATCGCACACACCCAATTAAATAATGAGTCAGTGATCTGTATGCCCCAATTTATATTTTTAGAGTTCTTTAGCGACATTCTAGACATTTTAAGGTGCAGTTATATCTGTTCAACAACAGGCGATATGTTGAAAGCAACACTGTTGTTGTTGTGTTCTACAAAATACGATTTGTTGAAACTTGTTGCTTTTGTACCCACAATTGATAGGTTAATTCAACATATAATTTTTTGGTCAAATTATGTTCAAAACTGGAAATTCTAAGGTTGCTGGAATTCCAAGATTGTCTGGTAGAGATCGCTCGTGAGCGATAAGACCGCCAATTGTCACATTTTTTTTTGTTCAAATTGTTTGTAAACTGTTTTGTTAAGTGTGCAATAAAGTATTTTCTATCTATCTAATTCAGTGGAAAACGAAGAACAAGTCGTACTTCCGACGGTCTACGCTTTGTTGCAAGACTCATTTCACAAACGGCAACATTGTTGCTTTCCACAAAATTGCCCGTTGTTGAACAGCATGGTGCATAAATGCACCTTTAGGCAAGAAGACACAAAAAGTAGAGAAAGTTCGTAGGTATGTAGTTTCTATTATTTTGTTTGTTCGGAACAATTTTTTTTTTTAAACTAGTCCACGCCTTTGCATATGTTCCCACGAGACTAGCATGAATTCGAAATCGATAAAAAATGCAAAACAATCACATTAAGTAGGTTTAATTAATTTTATAAAGCCTTTGGCGATTCATTGCGGAACTTGGTCGCCTGGACAAAAATTGCTTTAAACAATACGGCCGCCAAACCTTGCCTATCTATAGATGAAGTATGATTATTATGAACTGAATGTTCTATAAGGCAATGGAATAAAGAATTATCTATCTATTTATGGAAAAATTTAAAATTATTATCTTTATCTTCCTTCTATCACTACGTAGTATTTTTTTTTTGTTTTGTAGTTATATACTACAATGACCTGCGTTTGACCACAATCTCACCTGATGGAAAGTGATGATGTGGCCGATGTTGTATCACGAAGGTCTAGAAGAGACCTGTTCACTCTCGTCTTGATATTGATTAGCGACTTTGTTTTATTGTATAAAACAAATTCGCTTCCCGCTGTCTGTCCCTATATATGCTTAGATCTCTAAAACTACGGATTTTGAAGCGGTTTTTTTTATAGATAGTGATTCAAGATGCTTATATGTATAATTTACACCCGCGCGAAGCTAGGGCGGGTCACTAGTATTCTTATAAAATAAATTAACAAACAGTAACTACTAATTAAATCTAGTGTGGCACAATCGGCGGCCTTATCACTGAAGGCGATCTCTTCCAGGCGACTATTTATAGAACTACGAACCTTATTTGTGTTGGAAGCACATCCTTGGAAATTATTCGACCTTTATTTCCTCTTAATTCTTATCACGAACCTATCAGCTAATAGCAAAAAAGAATCTCAGATACAAAATAACGCCTAACTTCGTAGGTTATCCACCGGTAATAGGCCATTT
Organism: Eupithecia insigniata; assembly: GCA_947859395.1. NCBI lineage: Eukaryota > Metazoa > Arthropoda > Insecta > Lepidoptera > Geometridae > Eupithecia > Eupithecia insigniata. The sequence goes on along the minus strand of OX402009.1, from coordinate 2,927,099 downwards.
CGGATCGGTACGTGGTCCGAATCGACGATAGCTGATAAGAGTGATAAGAAATAGGACAGTCAGACAACTGACAGTCTGACAATTGGTTGCTCGTTTGGTTGACCAAACGAGATATCGGAAGGCTCATAGCAACATAATAACAAAATAAATTTGTATCCCATGACGCATATAACAGGTTATTAAGGTGAATAGTGATGCGACACTAGCCGACACTGCGCCTTAAGAAGGCTACGAGCCTCTCTAATCCATAATGGATTAGCTCAGTAGATCTGAGTGTAATATTGCTAATAAATAATCATTAATAACAAATCATTTATATCAGACCCACAGCTGTTGATCCATATAATAGAAACATTTAAATAAAATACTTTACAATAATACACAGTCAGATTAAAATATATATTGTATTATGTATATCAGTTATCAAGTAGATAATGTTGTGTGAATTTTCCAGCATTATTAACAGTTTGCAAATACAAACACCAAATACACACAACATCTCATCAAATATTGTAGCAGGGAGGAACCACAATTTTTTACTTTATAGTCGAATCCTGTTGTTTATTTACAAATTCTCACATCCTCTGAACAGCGTCAGACTTACTTGTCCATGTCCTGACGTTTAACGTGTATGTGTTGTCAGATGGAAACTGTACCACAGACAAGATTTTTCATAATTAGGCCGGCTACAGACTGGTGAGTCGTGACTCGCGCTCCATCTGCCTAACTTCTTTATTGTTATTTTTGTGTTCTATAATAGTTTTATTATAGTCTTTTTTATGTTTTTCTTTATATGTAAGTACTACACTTAATTTTAATACCTATAAATTCTTATTTTTCTCGCTTGTTTCCTGTATTCTTTGTATTAAATATCTTGTAGGTACCTTATGAAAATGTTTTAGCTTTGTGCCACCACGCTAGGACCTGTCTGAAAACCAGCGCCGCTTCTAGCTTCGGCTTGTAGCGGCATAATACTGAGACAGGTACCTTTTTGGCCCCTAACACCTGTCCTATCTATTTTCTTTATGTATATTTAAGTTTCGTGTACTTTCCTATAACTGTAATATGTCGTGTTATGTTAAGTGTTATGTGGCCAAATAAATATATTTCATTTCATTATTTATTTATTTATTTAATATAAAAAATCTAACCTTCACTAAGTAGTACCGTGGCCTAAACAAACAGATCATTGAGCCACCAGCAATGATGATATATACGTCACTTACAATTTTTTCTTCGGGATCCATCTGTATATGGACAGTTTCTTTTGGTAATAATAACGTAGGTACAGCGGTTTTCTTGAGCGATTTCCTCGCGTACATTTTCCTTTCAAAATGCAAACTGCAAATGTATGTGTGCCTTAGACTTTCACATTTTTTTTCAAGTAAATCAGGTCTCCAACAAGCTTTCGCCCATAATTTACATCTGGAAATTATAAATAAGTATTTTTTTAAACTTTAATAAACCTACAAACACTTTTTTAGACGCTTTAACTCAATAAAAAATTAAACCTCGCATACGGTTATATTAAATATGTCTAGTCTTTGCATCCGCCATTTTGTTTACACATTTGTTGGGTAAGGGTAACGCATGTCACGCCAAAATTATTGAATAACTTACCTTTCCTCCCCGTGCGGAAATTGATGAAATCGCAGATCTTTGTTGGCGTAGGATGCCGACAAGCAATTGCTCACTGCACATGTATGTCCCATTTTTAAAAGCACACAATTTAAACGTAGGTACGTCAGCCCTGAGAGACAACTCCCGAGCTACTAAGTAAGACCGCGCCCAGCTGCGTCGTATTGTACACGCAGCTCGGGCGCGCCCTTCCCGCGTCCCGCCGCCGCTCGCCTCCCGCACGAGTGACCTGTTGAGACCGCTTTGTGCTGCATAAATACATTTTCACTTCTCTTGCTCAAAAAGTGTATCATAATAGTGTAGCTTAGCGGGCCTAAAACTCGAGTTTAATACCTCGGGCTAAAAAGTTTTTTTTCTTTTTAATTTTTGTCTAAAATCATCAGCTCGTACAAAGCATTCGTTCTCTTACATAAAAACTCGCCTTCTTGGTGCTCCGTCAATCTTTTTTTTTTAAATAGAACCGTCTTGGTGATGTTTTATGAAGGTTGATTCTTCCCTTCACGGTAGAATGCGAACTGTTTCGTTGCTAGTTAAATAGAGATTTAAAAAAAAAGATGGTATTGGCGCTAAATCTCTAGAATTTTCTTCATTCCAAATCACAAACTTTTACGTTTAACTTCCTGACTTTTACTTCCAAATTGTGAACGTGAAAAATGTCATCAAGTGATAGTGAAGATGCTAATATGCAAATGGAAGAAAAGGGCAGATCTTAATAATGCAGGAAACTCAAGCATGAATCGAGTCTCTCCAACTTTTACTCCACAACAATCAACTCAAAATATTATCACATCCCAATCACAGAGACCCGAAATAAAATTGCCCGGGAAAAACATATCACTAAACATTCAAAATTGCTCTAACTGCAAATTTAATTTTTAATAAAATATGTGAAAATTGTCTATTTTTAATTGTTTTATTTTCTCGCAATCAAAGTGAAAAGTAGGGTGTTTTACTCGGGCCAAAACCACCCATTATAACTCGGTCTTGTAATCCTCCCTCGCTACGCTCGTGAGTATAACAACCTCGTATATAATGGGATGGTTTAGTCCCTTGTAAAACAATCAACTATACTTTCCTATGTAGTTCGGATAATATTTTTCAGGGCTGACGCATATTTAGTTTTATTGGTATATATATACGCCGCGCCGCGTCAACCGATGATGCCGAGCGACGACGACGTATGTTTGATTCTAAATTTTACACACACGTCATCATTTGTGTCGTTTTTGAATTAATTATGTATGTGTTAGATTATATTTTCATAACAGAAGTTATCATAATTCAAGCTCTGACATTTTTTATTTCCAATTTTAAGTTAATGTAAATAGGTACTAATCAAAAATTAAGATAATTTTGACTTTCATTTTGATAATGTTGTTTTTAATTTATTTGTGTTTTACAGTAATTCCAAGTATCTAATGCTGATAAAGACGTTCATCTAAAATAAATCATAATAAATAAGTGCTTATTACTAGTGACAACCCTGGCTGGTCTCCATCCGTCGCGTTACCTGTCGGAATTTAATGCGATATTAAAGGCGTCGCACATTGTGTTTTTATTAGAGATGAAACGGATGGCTGTTTAGCCGGATACCGGATATACGGCCAACCATGTAGTCGGATAGCCGAATATCCATCCGAACATAGCTACGGTCTGGTGGACTTCTTCGGTGAGCTAGAGAAATATAATATAGTTTATACCGAAGTCTGATATTTCAGTGCATACTTGGTGCGTTCATTTTAAAAGATCTACGATTGTCTCCACCCACGAGCAACGATCCTATCCATCCACGGTTGTCTGGTAAAGATCGCTCTCGAGTGATAAGATCGCCACTTGTTACTTTGTTTTAAAAGTAGTTTTTTGTATTTTTGTTTTTTACCAATAAGTGTACAATAAAGATTTTTCTATCTGTCTATTGTCATACATCCTACTTACGAATCTACCAAATGAGAGCTCTTGTAGTGTAGACTAGATTGAGCTGTCATTTGTTTTGTTTTCATTTACGATTTCGTACCTACACCGCATTCTACAACAAACTTAGCTAATCTCTTTGACCGTTCCAGAATAAGAATAAAGCAAATAAACAATAGGAAGTCCTTATAATTTTTTTATTCATTTTTCTTATAAACTTTTGCGCCATTACTTCTCGTAATTTCAAACCATCATAACTCTGCAGCCTGATTATATAAGGAATTCAGGTAACGCAAAGCAACGAATGCGGTTAGTTTGCGCTTAAGTTGCGCTACTATTAGCGTGAGCGGGGCTTATTTCTTTGAGCAATGAAGCGAATTAGCTGAATGAACCCTTATTTTATCAACCTCATATGTCAGTTCGCGTTAGATTACAGTCAAAAAGATGCTAATAAGCGATTAGCGCGTGTATTTAAGCTTCCACGCGTGTAGTTACCGAGTTACGCGTTAAATGCGTTATAATCATGTTCCATCTGGAACCACTCGAGACAGACCTTCGTTATTGCGTCATAAGAAATCAGAAGAATGAAACTAAAACGGTCACGACGATATTGGTAGGAGCTAACAAGTTTATGTATATGAGAACAATGTATAACGGAATTTATTCCAGACTAGCTGTTCCCCGCAGTTTCGCTCGCATTAAATTCATATTTCACATTTCTAGATGAATAAAAAAAAAGTTTTCCCGTAAATCTCCCATAGTAATTTGATGTTTTACCAGGACAAAATGTAGCTTATGTTACTCTCCATCTTTTCAACTAACTTTATGCCAAAAATCAAGTCGATTGGTAGCTTAGTTTGGGTGTGAAGGAACTACAAACAAACACACTTTCGCATTTATATTATTAGTTAGGATTTTCTACAAGTGCCAAGCCGTGTAAAAAATCAGGAGGGATGCTTGAATTGAAAACTAAGGTTTGCTCTAATGTTATATGTGAGTCATTTAAGCTGGTCCTTATAGGGACCAACGAGAATAAAACTTCCCGTTGGTAGAATACCGGGAATAACCCGTTTTATTCAGGTGTCACGAGAGCCAAGCCGCGTAGGATTCTCCCGCATGGGGTTTCCAGTAGAAGCCCCTAGAGCATTTCTAATTGAGGAAACCTCGTCGTTTTGCGGGAGAATCCTACGGAGCATGGCTCTCGTGGTACCTGAATAAAACGTTGCTACATCATCATCATCATTATATCAGCCCACATACGTCCACTGCTGGACATAGGGCTCCCCCATACGACGCCACAAATAGCAGTACTGACCCGCCTACATCCATATAAGCAATAGCTCTACTTAACCACTTTCTTCACCAATACAACGAGGCAGACGTATTCGTAAGTTTATATAGGCTGACTTATCTGTTCTTAGATGTGACAACATCTAAAACTATTTAACTATAGATTTGTTATTAAGGTAGCATCTTAGTATTAAATTTCAGAATGAATTATTGTATTGACTCGAGATTGACATTAAAAATGATAATTATTGGTATTCCTTTCTAGTATGTTGTACGTATATTAAAAATAAGAATTTTATTGACAAAGAAAATAACAATCAAATAATAAAAAGAAATTAAACTAGTATTTACAATTGAAACAATTGAGCTAACTGCAGACTGTTGCAAACAATCTACAGATAGCTCAACTGGTCCATACCAATACCAGTCGGAAGCGTCCCCAAGACGCTGGCTGCATTGCCCCGCTGTATGGCAATGCTAATGCGCTGCGCCAGATACTCACCAGCTCTCGGGTCACGCGTCACTTCGATGTATGTACATATATTAGTTTTTGTATTGATACGATACTATTAGGTACTCCTGTGTAAGATGTGATAACATCTTAAACACGTAGTTATTGTACCTACCCTCTTTGATCTTAGACTGTTTATAGATTTATTATTCAGGTAGCATCATAGTATTTAATTTTAGAATTTATTATAGTATTGACTCGAGATTGACCTAAAAAATATATAATTATTTTTATTCATTGCTATGTATTGTATAAGATTTGATTTGTTTGTTATTATTAGTTATTCTTGTGTAACCTGACTCTTGGGCGTTTTGGTTTTAATTGTAAGTCCATTTGTAAAATAAAATAAATGAAATAGACTCCCTGCGACCGCTACGATGTCGTCGGTCCATCGAGTGGATGGTGTCCCATGTAGGGGTAACGTTGCTTGTTTGTGGGAAAACGAGACTAGGCACTGAAAAATTTATGAGGTTAACTCTATTAGAAATGCTTTAGAAACTTTACTTTTCTGGCAGATAAAAATCTTTGAGGCTGCATGCTACTTTTGTTCAAGGAAAACGTTTATGGCTGTTGATAATGCTCAATCTTTACCTAGACCACCTACATAGTTCCAGAAACTTCGTTTCAGAATTACGTCAGACAGTTTCTTGTAAGCTTTATTCAACCGTAAGTCCTTTACTTTATCGACTCTGTTAATGCTGGCTGAGGTTTTAAAACAACAAACATGTTCGAGTTGTTAAGGTGCAGTCTTGTTTACTTTGTAAGCAATCTTCTCGACACAGCATATTTCAATTGCTATTTCAGAGCCTGCGAAAGTTAGGTTCGCAATTTCGCATCTGCTCAGGACATACTGTAGATGGAACTTTAATCAGCATTATCATCACCAGCTCTTGTCCATCCACTACTTGGGGTAGGCCATAAAATTTTAGTTAAAATTAACAAGAAAACTGCCTTTCGATCTCGTTCAAATGGTCATTTAAACCACTTAAACGTTCACTTATTTTAGACAAAAATTGATTAAAAGTGGTTGTCCAGTTGGTTAAGAATGTTTAAAACAATATTATTATTATTATTATATACGGTTAAACTTCTGCATAGGTAAGGAAATTCGATCCATAAAGCTTAGTTTTAGTTATTTTGGCTCCAAACTTTCCCGGGGTCTTGCTTACAGCACTAAAGTAGGACATATTTCATTTTACTCCTAGTTACAATTTATAGCACAAGCATTTAGAACTTTTGATACAACCAGCATTTATGGGAACCGCTAAAGTTTCTTATGGTCCTTCGTGTACAACCTGCTATATTATTTCTGATTAATTTAGGATGTATATTCCTCGAACGTATATAATGTTTTCTGCGCCTAAAAAATAAGCATCGTTACAAAACTCGGCGTTAGTCAAAATGCTCTTTAGTCCGCTCTATTCAATTAGTTGATTGGCCCGCTGTCGTCGGCTCCATTTGTTACATTTGGTCCATTACAGTTAGTTCAAAGCCAATTCTGGCTTTTGCAGCTTAAATAAATGTTTGAGGAGCTTTTATACTGAAAATATTTTCGTGGTAACAATAACAGATGTCGATTGAAAGGAATATCTGGGTCTTAGTGGCATAAAGCGGAGAGGAGTTAAAACAGGCAAGGAAGGCGCAAAGAGAGGGTTGTGTCAATTATTGTGCTGATATTTTTAATTATATTCGATTCTGTTCTTTTGTGCAACAACTTGTTTTAACAAAATTGCACAAAAGAACAGAATCGAATACATGTAAATTTTATGTTATTTTAATGCGTAAGCCTTCGCATTTGGGGTAATCTCAAAGAAATTAAATAATATCCCAAAAAAAATCGGTTTTAGCGGGACTCCAACCCGCGTCCGTCCCTCAGTACGGGACTGCGCTACACAACTGCGTGAACGAAATCAAGTACACGGCGACGACGACGATGACGGTTTGAACTTTGGTTTGAACCTCTTTGAAAGTCTCAACTTATTTCCCCCGTGGAGCTAACGGCGGAGGCTCTAGAGTCCGTAGGTCCACCGAAATCATTTTTCTTTTGGGATTTCCTTTAATTTCTGTTAGTATGTAGTGGATGGAACTCTCTGAATTCATTCTAAGAAAAATGAGTACGTAACACAAGAACTATCGTAGCCATTTTCCCAAAGGATTCTGGAAAAATCCAATTCTCATTCCACTACCTTAAGGGGGTAAATAGAGTCGGAAAATGATTACAAAAACAACATTTTGATTATAGCAGTGAAGTGAAAGCTAAAATACCGAGGAGTTTTAGAAAACTACGGCCTTCCTAATTGGGTTAGTCGTTGCTGGTCTGAAATTGCATTTAACCTGCCAAGGATTCTTTTCAAAACGTCTACGTTTTGAAAAGAATCCTTGGCAGGTTAACATCCCTCAAGGATCTCTGCGGTAGTTGGCAGACGATATTTATGACCTAAAGCACTAAAATGCCTAAACCTCAAAAATTGCTAGATCTATTGTGAGAACGTATGAGCACGTTACTGGTTTAATTTATCTCTAGTTAAGCTAAATAACCCTCAGTGTGACATAGTGGAGACACACACGTGTGCAAGCGAGGTCAGATGAGATTATCATATTTGAACTCCCTAGTTTTTTAACAGACTTCAAAAGGAGGAGGTTCTCAATTCGTCTGTATATTTTTGTATGTATGTACGTGATATTTCCGCCAATTATGGACCGATTTCGAAAATTCTTTCACTATTGTATAGAAAATGATCCCGAAGGGGTCACATAAAATTTTTATCTCCAGATTATTATTTGTCGCGCAAAACTTAAAATAAGTGTAAAAGTAAGGGAATTTGAAGTTATTTAAAATACGCCATATTATTTCCTGAGCTTCTTTAAAATCCTAGCTAACTAGCCATGTTGATATGCAGTGCTCATTTTAAGATTCTTAATTAATGTCCAATATAGCATTTTGTTTTTTTATTAAAATTGTCATAGTTTGTTGAATACTCGTACATACATATATTATAAATGGGAGCGAATTAACAACCAACCTTTTTTGTGTTGACCTTTAGGGATGAAATATTGGTATTCTTCCAACGAAACTAGGTTTTAGTATTATGATTATGATGCCCTCCTAGCCAAATGTCAGCCATTTTATAATGCACAATAAGTGCAAACATCGGTATAGGGACTCTCTGACAATGGGAAATCAGAACGATACGACCGGAGAGATGTCAGGCGCAGCACCTGCGGCTTAACGTGCTTTCCGAGGGATGGGTACACCACTAACTACCGGAATCCGGGCTACTACTGTATTTTTTTCTTGCTAGGATAATCCCAAAGAAGGACAACAATATAACATCCTATACAATATAAAATCCTAGCGTATCTTATATTGTAATTTATGAAATAATTCCTTGTTGCAGATCAAAGCTAGCTGTTCTGAACAACCGGCACGCGTACTTCCTCCTCGTAGACAACGGATCGGTAGGCAGGTACGGAGCTGAGATCGTGCTGAGGAGGAAGCTGGAGAAGTACATAGCAGCGCAGAAGTTACATCCATGTGAGTATACACAACATAAACACGTCTATAAGTAGCATTTTTTTTACAGGTTTTTATTAAAATCTGTAAAAAAATCGTCACTTCAGGCTATCTTAAATCTGAGTTTCGTTTGCACGTCTCAAATAGCAACTTTTTTTACAGTTTTTAATCAAAATCTGTCAAAAGTTTGACCTGAGACGAGCATAAAATTATCTGAGTTGCATTTGAGCATAAAGAGGTACCTATTGGAACGTAGGCTGCTTGATCTTAGCATTTGAGTATTTTGGGTCTGTCGCTAACTCTCGAACACTGGCGATTTTTTTGACAGATTTCAATAAAAACCTGTACATAATCGTGACTTGACAACTGCTAAAATAAATGTTAATGCTGATAGGAAGGTAACGTAGCTCCTTAGCAAAATTTGCGATAAGCAAATATTAATAAAATGTCATAGTCCAATTAGTTCTATTAGAATACAAGAAAACAGTATAAATCTATTTTGTATTGATCTTTAATATTATTAAATCTTAGTTATAGTATGATGTATTATGCCACATTAGGATTTAACAATATAGGCACATAATACTTTTTACTATTGAATCCATTTCTAATACTTTTACCATTGAATCCATTCCTTTCAAGTTTACCACCAAAGCTGTAGTAATTTCCTCATAGTCTAAATGCACGGGAAACTTTAGAGGGCCGCTGTTTTGTTGAAAGTAATGATGGCGTAAAACACGTATGAGGAGTTTGCAGGAATCAAGGTGGCCCCTGCCAATTAGCGAGTAGCTCAACACGGAGCGTGGTACATTATTCGTTTCTATACCTTCCGTGCTAGTTGCAATACAATGTACATTTTGGCGAATTTTTGATACATTTTCATTGAAAACTGTCAAAAAATCACAACTTGAGACGAGCTTAAATCTGAGTTGCGTTTGAGTATTCGGGCAATAATGACACGGATACACGCGTCGAACTGACAACACGCCTCTCTTGTCAGGGGTCAATAACAAACCAACTACATACGTACTTTTTTGCCGTCTGTACTCTTTGACTAAGATATTTATGTTTTTTTCTCACAACTAGGTACATCTCGTTTGAGCAGAGGAAATACCGTGGGTACGTTTGTAGCCGTTACTAACTCGTATAGTTCTCTTCTTAGACGCACTGTGCACTATTCCTAACTAGCAAAAAGTAATGTCTTAGCAAACCTGTGTCTTTACAGTCGATTCTCATAGGAGCAGAGGAGAGTGTCTAAACGGGAACCCCACATTTGGGGTCTTGATTAAAATGCCCTTAATTTGACGCTGTTTTGGCACCAGACACTGAGCTACATTAAACAATTATGTACGCTGGAGGTCATATTTTATCGATGAAAAATTGAGGCCATTTGATTTTCGCCATTTTGGCGGTGAGCTAATGCGTGAGCGGGGCGTGACCGTCTATGGAACTATATTGCTTTTGTCATGTTGTTTTGGTAGGCCTCAACAAGAGTTATTCCCAACGTCTCACGAGAAACATGCTCATTCTCAACGTCTCACGAAAAGTATTCCCAACGTCTCACGAAAACGCACATGAGGCCAACGTGTCACGAAAACGCACCTATGGCGTGCTATGGCCAACGTCTCACGGAAGTCAGAGCGTCATGATTTACAATCAATACTACATTATCTATTATTTATCTTTGTCAATAGTCGAAAAATATAAATTATCGAAAGATGAATTAGGAAGATTATAATTTTCAATGACAGCTGTCAAAATGACAGTTACTGTCACAAATATTATTTTTTATACCAGAGAAGGTCGAGAGGAGTGCTTTGAATAGGAAACATCAAACAACTATCATTGCGTGTTATAATATTCCCTCCAGCGTACTAGAGTATAATGTTGCTTAGTGACACTAGGCTAATTGATGGAAAGATACCTTCTCCATATTTCTCCAAAATGCTTTTGTGGAAACAAACCCGCCCTTAGAACACAGTTTTCACTTCGTAGCATTCAATAATGGCTTATGGCTTTTGCTTTGTAAATTGTTGTTTTTTAAACCTTTTAGACTTTGATTTCGTTATTCACCATAATCGCAAATAAACACGCGATTCATCGCAACATCACCTTTTACGATGAAGTTGTAAACACGCGATTCATCGCAACATCACCTTTTACGATGAAGTTGATATTGAATAGATTTGCTATTAGATTTTCAAAAGGATCTTCTAATTTTTTAGCAACGACTCCTGGCCTCATAAAAAATTCTCAGACTAGTAAAGATATGTTATTCATGATAAAATTAACTACACAATGCAGCGAGAATCGAACCCGGAACATCTGGCAAATGGGCTTCGCCACCGTTTTTGTACAGTAGGTTTCAGAGAGGACCTACTGGGATCATAAAATAGGTTTATTTACTCACCACAGCTTGTGGCTCCGGTGACGACGCAGGCGATTCCACATCCGTTACTTCTTCTAAATCCAACACGAACGAAAATAGGCTATAATACCACAGCTGAGGAACATAAACTTCTGACTCATTCTTGGCCTCTTTCCGGCTATCTGTCACTCGTCTATACTCCCGCCTCACGCATGCGCGCAAACTGTCAATCTTTCTCAACACATGCACTCTTGTAGCGGCCGGATCGTAGGATTGCACCAGTCTAGTCAGCTGTGTTATTGCATCTATTCGGTCTTTCTTCGATTTGTAGTTTGGGGCTTGTTTGTGCCATAAACAGACCATCTCTTTGTATTTGAGGATGAATTGCTTGACGAGCTTGCGCGAGAATAGCACTGTACATTCGTCGGACATGTTTGCTCGGGCCGGCCCGAACGCTTGGTAAAAAGGAAAATAATAACTCGCTCGGCGCACAAATGGCTGAGCTTGTCTGACATCTGGTTGGGGCCGCGCAGGGAGCGACGGCTCTCACCCTTCCCTCGCTCTCCGCGCAGCCCCCTCTGTCTAGTCTGAATTAATAATTTACTGCGCAAGTTTGCGCGCTCGCTCGCTCGCATTGTCGAGGTTGGCGCGCTTAGCCGCTTGTGTGTTCGCATTTTTTTTTTCTTATCGGCCATAGAAATAACGAAAAGGAAGGAGTCGATATTTTCGAAATTGATACTAACATTATGACAATACACCATAGCCAAAAGCATTTATGTCTAATTTCAAATATTTTTGATTAGCTTCATTTCAATTTTATTAAGTCGATTCACGATTTTAATGTACAGATGTGCATTGTATGTATGTATGTATGTACCTTGGTATGTACATATGCATACAGTTCGCACCTTTACACATAGCAAAGAGAGAATGGAAGGCCCGATTCATAGATTTATTGATTCTTCTAACGCCCATGAAAGGTGTAAGGGCTCATTCACACAGCATCCGTTTTACAGGATCCGTTTATTTTCCTGTGATGGCGTATGTAGCTTTAAGAGCGAGTTCACACACCTTAGAGTATTCCAGTAAACGATTGTTAGGTACCGGCCTGGTTTTTCCGGGTTTTAGCTACTGGAAATAATCGTTCACTGGATCCGGAATACTGTCAGGTGTGTGGACTCGCTCTTACAACTACATACGCCATTACGGGAAAATAAACGGTTCCTGTAAAACGGATGCGGTGTGAATGAGACTTAACGGAGTGAATGAAAAACTCTGTGAGAGGGTGTGTAACACAATTCAAAACAAAGAGTTCATTAATTAGCCCCTCATTCAAAAAGTACCAAACCAACCCTTTCCTTTACCCTGCCCTGTACCTACCTCATTAAAGGAACATGCCACTTGACACACGACTGTTTATTTTGGCTTCGCTGTCCCTACCTTGTTTATGTTCGAACTTTGAAATTTTGGACTTGTCACATTTTATTTACATTGGACCTACTGATGTCACCCGCCGAAAGTTGAAATTAAGTTATGAAAGGTTCTAACTGATACGACATTTTAGACAGCCTTTCGATAAGGAAGTGAGTTCTGGTAGATCGAAGCCAAATGGGAGTGAGGCCTGAATATTCAGAATCTACCGAAAATATTTCTTCCTACCTCTAGGCCCTAAATAAAAGAATATAAATTATTGCTATGATTGTTCTTAGAGCAGTTTGTGTCTCCAGGTTTAATCCTACTAATATTATACATTTGAAAGTATATAACTCTGTCTATCTGTCTGTCTGTTACCTTTTCACGCCCAAACGGCTAGACGGATTCTAATGATATTTGTCATGGTAGACCATCTACCTCCCTGACAAATTTCATCCCCGGATGATCCCGGGGACGGACATAGGGTACATGAAAAGTGCGTGCGAATCCGCGGGCAGCTAGTATGTATATAATTTGGATAAAGGATTTCAGTATATTATAATAAGGAAATAATTATTTTTTCTCTCACAAAGGTTAATGCTATGCATGCAAAAAGGTTTTTTTTTACAAGATCTTGATTCTTGACAGACAGACTCTGTTAATCTGCTTTGTGAGAGACTGGTGCCTGAAATGGTTTATAAACCTGTATTACAGATTACCAATGCTTTTGATCTGATATAAACTCCGGTTAAGTCTAAGAAGTGAAATCCGAGAAGATTAAGAAAGTAAATTAAACTCGGGACTGGGGCCTAGATCTAGATCTAGCCACTGTCATCGGAAGAGCCTGCGGTAATCTTCCAATTTTACAGGCGACTTGGAAAACTTTTGAGCTTACAATGGTATATGAATTTGATTTAACCTGTTTAAATGGCGCGATTGTTTTTTTTACAAGCTTTTAATTAACTTGCAATGTATGTTTGTTCGGGTCAAATCTTGCAACTCAATTTTAGACCAGTTATCCTCAACCGATTTAACTGAAAGAGTATGGCAGGGTAAGCATGGGAAAGATGGGGCATCTTCCCTAGTGCCTGTCTTCCTTAGTGAAAGTTAGGTTTATATTTTTACTGTGGAATCACCTTCATAAGAGAAACATTTTCCGACGTTATGAAACTTCCGTATGTTTTTATATAATAAGAAATATAGTAAAATTTTTAAAAATGTTTGCTATATCTTGCAACAATTTTTTTTTGTGCTCTTTGTAACGCTATATACTCTGAAGACCTATTAAACAAGATACTTTCAGACGTTTATATATCAAAATATAACAAATAAAAAAATTGGAAAAATGAAATTGTCACATTTTGAAAAGACACTAAAAATATCGTAACTATTCTCTAAAACATATATTTTTTCTCATTGTTGAACATGCGACCCATGCGAAGGAGTTTCGCCTTTATCACTTTTTGTTATGGTAATCGCAGTGTGTTGAGTATTACTGGTAGGAATCAGTCTAGTAAGGAACCTACTGCCCTTCCTCTGGTAGGCTCCTTTATTCGGTTCATATGACATCGTAAAAATCGACCCCTGTAACTCGAGGGGTAAATTTTTATGAAACAGGAATCAGGGCTCAGATTCGAGGCTCGGTCACGACGGACCTTAGTACATTATCACTCCATAATGCCCATTCTGCGAGATTTAAGGTGTTCGCCCTTTGTGACCGAAATTGATAAAATACCAAAACTTATTGAGTCCTTAGAGTCTATGAAATACCTGGTAAAGAAATTGAATTCTTTTGTCCGCGAATATGATGCTCTATACTGTTATTTAGATTAGAATATTTTCGAACTTCAGCGTGAAAGCTACAATATAAATGAATAAATACTTAATTTTAGTAAAAATAAACATAAATAAAAAAATCGTAAAGATATCGTCGAAAAATGACAGTAAAAATACAAAAAGCGGCTTTAGTATCTTAAAATCATACCTATAGGTAAATTTACTAGGTATGTATTATGTGCCTAACAGAAGCATGATGGTTTTTGCTGTAAATAAATATATTTTATGTTTATTTGTATTATGTAAAGTTACTTAATATAATAGTGTTCTTGGATTAGTTCAGAAGAGACCTCATATTTGTAAAAATCTTTGTCACAAAAGTGAACAGGTGTCTTCTAGACCTTCGTGATTCAACATCGGCCACATCATCACTTTCCATCAGGTGAGATTGTGGTCAAACGAAGGTCTGTATCACACGTCCACTGCTGGACACAGGCCTCCCCCGTACGACGCCACAAATAGCGGTCCTGAGCCGCCTCCATCCATCGACTCCCTGCGACCGCTACGATGTCGTCGGTCCATCGAGCGGATGGTCTCCCATGTAATTTTGCCATAATCACCACGCTTGGCAGGCGGATTGGTGATCGCAGTGTTGTTGTTTAAAAATACTCAGAAGGAAGCTGCTGCCCTTCCTCTGGTAGGTTCACTTAGTCGGCTCTTACGACATCCACGGGTTGAGTTGGAGGGGTCGATATTCGTACGCCGCGGCCCCACGGCCCGCGTTGCAATATCCAGCAATGATATATGAAATATCAATCGACACAATACAATTCAATGTAACATGGATATTTTGTTAGATAATATATTTTTCCGGACATCGTATCCATAAAGAAAATCGAATTCGTCAGGAAACTTTTCTTATTTACTGTCAGCAAACAAATAAATTGTCCCCGGAAACTAATAATATGATGGATAAAGTTACCGATTGTAATAAATTACCCAGATAAACACAAGACTGAACTTATACGGACGACAAAAATATCTAACACGACACGAGAACACCTTGACGCATTTGATGTACCTAATGTTTGCAATATAAACAAAATAATAAAAATAAATAAATTACGCTGGACAATCCACACAGCATCATCTAGCCCCAAGCTAAGCAGAGCGTGTGTTATGGGTACTAGATGAGTAATAAATATACTTAACACAATACATTACACCCATAGATAATTTTTATCAGGTAAACATAGAAAATACTTAGAAGTCCCGGAATAAATATTTGCACCAACCGATCGTACAAACATTTCTCTCAAGACGAAGGAATCGAACCTCCTGCGTCGCAGGTGAACCTTTTCCGCCGCGCCACATAGTTTGTTTGTAGATAGCTCAACTGTTTATAATGTATTTTGTATGTACCAACATTTGGTAAATAGGTACTTGAAGGTACGTTACCTAGATTTGTTTTTCTTTGTAAACAAATACCATCCATAGATATTTATTAACAAAAAAATACTCTTAGAAATTAGAACTAATATTTAAAATTGCAACAACTGAGCTAACTGCAGACTGTTGCAAACAATCTAGATGTAGCTCAACTGATCCATATCAATACTAGTCCGATATCATTGGATTTAATTTACCTACAGAATTGAATCGTGCAAACACTGTCTGAAACTTTTAATGAGCATTGGAATTAAGTCTGTTAATTCAGAATATTGCAGAACCTTGTTATAACTTTAAAACTAACTTCTGCTAGCTACTTGGAACGCAATTTACTAACAGAAAAGAGATAATAATTTGATTGTATTTATACAACTAAAAACCTACAATGAATGACTTAGTTTTAAATTGTTGGTTTTTCTTTCAGTTTTAAGGGATAAATATTACCCCTCCGGAATAAAATGTTTATGGGACCACCTTGGGATAATTTTCTATAAAATAGCGAAAGAATTTTCAAAATCGGTCGATAATTGAAGAAAACATCGACGAAGATACATAAAAAACATATATACAGCCGAATATAGAACCTCCTCCTTTTTTTGAAGTTAGTTATAAAGAGCCTTTGCTGCAGTTTTTCTTCTCAAAATTGCAACATTTTTTTCGTCTCAATCTATTAAGAATTGTAGCAAAGTTAGGTGCTTGAAGGAGTCACAAACTTTTCAAAGAAAGTTCTTTGAAAAGTTTGTGACTCCTTCAAGCACCTAACTTTGCTACAATTCCGAACGTGTTGGCGTGAAAACATGCGACTTTTTGACGTCAATATTGTCTTGTAAGTCGTTCAAGAGTATAATCTAAAACAGTAGTCGTGGTCGCAGTAGCACATCTCAGCAAGTTCTTCAATCAAGTACTACTAATCTAACTTGGGCGCCTGAGGGCCGAAAACATCAATAAATTATGATCTTGAACATTAAACCCGGGATTTATAGATACGGAAGGGATCTTTGTAACAATGGGTTTGCACCCGTGGGGTAATGTTTTGAAAGATTAACGATTAGCAAAGTCATGACTTTATAAACATCGTATTAGCCCGTACACGTCCACTGCTGGGCATAGGCCTCCCCTATACGATGCCACAAATAGCGGTCCTGAGCCACCTCCATCCATCGACTCCCTCGGACGCTACGATGTCGTCGGTCCTTCGAGTGGATGGTCTCCAATGTAGGGGAGTTTTGCCATAATCACCACGCTTGGCAGGCGGATTGGTGATCACAGTGTTGGTGTTGAAAAATACTCAAAAGGAAGCTGCTGCTCTTCCTCTGGTAGGTTCCCTTAATATCTTACGACATCCATGGGTTGAGTTGGAGAGGTCGTTATTCGTACGCTAGGTGTTATTTTTCTAGTTGGAGCAAAATCCCTCCCAAAGTTTTTCATCTTCTAGAGATCTGATATTTTGTAGTGCCTAGCCTTTTTAGAAATGTTTGACAATTTCGTTTGTACTTATTCGTTGCCTTAATAAGCATGAATAAATTGCGACTTGGCCACACTTTAGGGGTGGTCGTTGAATAAACGAACAGTTTTTTTAGACTGTTTATTTGCCGTGGACTGATAAACCGGTTTACAGTCCACAGATAAACTAGTTTACTCGTGAACTAGTTTATCTGTGGACTGTAAACCGGTTTATCAGTCCACGGCAAATAAAGCGAGCGTTGCCGATGGTTGCCGAACGCAGCCGAACGAAACTGTTTCTCTAGCCAGGGGGCCTACTCTACAAACCAAAAAGCGAAGTTTCTTTTTCGTTTTCGTGTAAAGCGTACTCTAAGTGCCTTCGTCTTTACTTTCAAACGAAATATAACACGACCGAAATATTTTTTGACAATCGACCTCGTAATTGGTACTCTGGCAGCACTAAAAACGAAACGTTTTATTGAATTTGACAGCGAAACTTGTATCAGAACGACCCAATATTACGAACATTGCAACGACAACTAATTAGGTATCGTTTCAATTTTCGTTTGGTGCTATAATTTACTTATGTTCGTTGAATTCACCAATTTTTTTGGCCCGGCTACTCATTTGACTGTCCTTGTGACATGAATGGCACAGGATAACTATATACCTACCTAGAAGCCACGGACGGAATTTATTTGTGAGCAAAGGACTTCCCAAGACGGCAGTTTCGCAAAGCCTGAGAAAACTTTTATTTACCTAAGTGAAGTGAGAAAATTGTTCCATCGGTATGCCATAGCTACCGGCTCTTCGCAACCTTGTTGGAGTCTCCCCCGAAAATAAGGCAATGATTTCAATATGCTATTGTACCTGAGTAGTCAGTGTGAATAGGCATTTGGGTGTATGTTTTCTACAAGAGTATCACAATGATGGCTGATAGATACCAACATAAAAGCAGTAAGATAGTATAAATTGTAAGCCTTAATAAATTTAAAACTTTAATATACAAGCTTTTATATCATCAAGGACCAAAGTGGAATTGGAAAGACAAATCCAACGAACCCAAATTTGATATAGTTAAGTTGTTTCATTGAAGGAGTTCCTATGGCCACCTTACCTCACCTCGGTTTCCATCATCAGACCAGCTCGATGGTACCATGATATTATATTGTCACCAAACTAGCATAAGTTTGTCAAATTTCAGGTTAATTGGTTGAGGATAACTGTTCTAAAATTGAGTTGTATGATTTCTCCCGAACAAACATACATTGGAAGTTAAATAAAAGTAGTCGTCGTTTACCAATCAATCAGTGAATCAACGTTCAACGATCGATCATATCCTAAACTGATAACGGCATAAAATAGTCGAAAATTAAACTGTTTTATAAACTAGTTTAGTTAACGGTCTCGTCTCGTCGACTGAAAAGAAGTCGACGACTCATCCCTACCACACTTGGCTGCCTGTCATATCTTCCCTATCTAGACCTCTAAAGTAAGGTCTCGTAAACTAGATATCATCTCACGCCTACGTACAAATACCTATCGAAATCTAATAAAAACTTGTAAGAGCGTGAACGACACCAGCCAACTTTTACGTTCGATACCCAACACATTTATTCAGGTCGTAAAATGTACTTTGTGTGCTTTTATGTGCTTTTTATGACAGTTCTTGATGTTCATTGAATGAGAGAATGGGAGCCTAAGAAAAAATAACTATCCATAAAATACTGTAGTATCATCATGTAACATTGGGATTATCGAAATGATAGAACACTTATCAGAGCTACCTGTTGACGACCTCGGTGGCACAGCGGATGAAGTTCCGTCTGCGACGCAGGAGGTTATGGGTTCGATTCTGTTTAGCTTTATAGAAATATTATTGACATGTATCTAAATCGCATTAAATTTAGATTTAGATAGGCAAAATAAACATGTTTTAAGACACATAAGTGATATTATAAATGTGCCAGTGGTTTTTTTTTCACTTCTTCCACAAGTGGACAAAAAAAATAAGTGAAAAGAATATCAATAACACCTTATTTCTTATTTGCTAATAATAACTATGTTTATAGTATAAAATTTGACTTGTCGGAGTGCTTATTTTGTAAACCTAAAGAAATAAAGTTATTGACTCTGATTCTGATTCCCGCCTCGGCATAAATATTTCTACGATCTGCAGACATTTATTTCGGGTGTTTACTATGAATTATATAAAATATACATATTTATGTAATGCAATATTTTTAATATAAAATAATCTTGTTAACGAAAAAAGTTACAATCAAATAATAGATACAAATCAGAACTAGTATTTACGATTGAAACAATTGAGCTAACTGGTCCATATCAATATCAGTCGGAATCGTCCCTAAGACGCTGGCTGCATTGCCCCGCTGCATGGCAATGCTAATGCGCTGCGCTAGATACTCTGATGAGGCGCGCAATACCTTGCAAATGTTTATATAGTTTTAATCTTAATTAGATTTTCTATTTCTGTACCTAACAACCGAGATTACTTATGCTGTTCAATATACATCCCAGAGAAACGTTTATCTCACAATCCCATATTATCTTCAAGGCGGAGATCTTTTGATACAATAGATAAAGGGCAAAAGCCCCATCTAACCGAGGTTTTTCATTACCACGAGTTGCCGCTCGCTACACACTACACGTTCATACCACAGATGCGGCGTATGTACGTAAGTTGTGGTCAAGCCTATCCTTAATTTCAGATACCTGAAATTAAGGATAGGCTTAACCACAACGTAAGCCCGCACCATTACAAACGATTTGCGGTTGGTGCAAACTTGCTAACGGTACCTACATAAATTAATAAATCATCTGAAATTATATAACAAGAGGGGTCTAAAGGTAAGAAACTCTAAATGCGGAAATTATTCAAGTGTCTTATCTTTATTACTCTTTTAAACTTAGATAGAACATGAAAGGTACGTCATAAATAGCATAAAAAAGAGCTTTATTTTCCAATACACTATAATTACAAATAATAAAAGAAATTGAATTTAAAAGGGAGGGTTATTAAATAGCTATCTTATTCTAGTTGTTAATATTGTATATGGACCGCTTGTAGCGATGAAAGCCTCCTCCAAGCTTTTCCAATCAGTTTTACCTCTATTTCGAGCCGTCCTAGACCATAGCTTTAATGTAGTCTTTGTCAGGTCGTCCCTCCAACGCACGTTTATAGGCTTAACACTTATAACTAAGAAAATCATAGTGTTTTATTGAAAGTCAGTTAAACTATATTAGTATAGTTTCATTCTATCAGAATCAGAATCAATAACTTTATTTCTTCAGGCTTACAAAATAAGCACTTAGACAAGTCAAATTGTATACTATAAACATAGTTATTATTATCAAATAAGAAATAAGGTTTTATTGATATTCTCTTCACTTAAATTTTTTGTCCACTAGTGGAAGAAGTGAAAAAGAAACCACTAGCACATTATAATATCACTTATGTGTCTAATACATGTTTATTTCGCCTATCTAAATATGAATTTAATGCAATTTGCAATATTTGCAACATGTCAATATTTCTTTAAAGCTAAACAGAACATTGAATTTCTTACATACTACTGACAGTGCGGAACGGAGCGACATCTGGCCAAGCATTAACATCATTGATGTAATCATCTATGGAGTAAAAGGCCTTCCTGATAAGATTTTGTTTAATGTACTGTTTAAATTTACGAATAGGGAGTTCAGTTGCTTCAGATGGAAGCTTATTATAGAAGCGCACGCAATTGCCCATAAATGATTTCCCTACCTTTCGTAATCTATATGCTGGGATGTGTATCATTACCGCGTATGCCAGTCTTCAACTGGTTCTTCCTGTGGCTCGAGGCTGGGCAGTGCATGCATTAAAATGGGAGGCTGTCATCTACACCCGAAGATCTGTATCCGCTATAAACGGCTACCAAATGTATTCGTTAATAGGTACTGTAACCGATATCCGTTTTCTTTGAATTTCAAATAATTTTAAATGGCTAATAGTTTCAGTAACAGTGTTTTCTCTTGTAAACAAGTTAATTGTGTGTAAAATTGATCCTGTATTTTACTTGTACAAATAAAACCACGGGTGAAAGTGCTACTAAATGGCTGAAAGGGCAAAAAACTCATCGGAAGCGAGGTCACTCTCGTTAGTACCCACAACGCACGACGGAAATTTACGGGATCTACGTGAGCACCAAACCATTACCTAGAGCACTATGACAATAAACAATTAAATGAAGCTAGCCACAAATTATCTGAGCGCCTGGTGGAAGCGACGCGTGATCCGAGAGCTGGTAAGTATCTGGCGCAAGCAGCGCATTAGCATTGCCATACAGCGAGGCAATGCAGCCAGCGCTGCAGCGTCTTGGGGACGCTTCCGACTGGTGTTAATATTGAACAGTCAATTGTAAATACTTGTTCTTATTTGTTTCTATAATTTGATTGTAATTTAAAGTGTCTGCATAATTTGTAGTTATATTGTACATAGTTGGAGTTCGTTTTTTTTTATCTTTGTTCAATACTATGACACAATATTGATGATATCCTAGCCGAATTGGCCACAGCGGCCAATCGCAACGGTGACTAGCCATGTGTGCATACTGTAGTATACAACGCTTATAAATTCGAGGACACAATTATCGAATTATCGGTACACAACGCTCATAATTCGACGACACCATTTTCGAGATGTATTTTTGTAAAATCAGAGCCTTAAGTTAGACTTGGGAAAAGTGTTTGGTATAAAAAAATAAGTTCCACACACACAATCATGATACAACTCAAAAGTATAATGTTCACTCAAAGCTTACAGTTTTGTTTTGAATTGATATACTATTATACTTGATAAGATAATAAACATTTAGACTAAGGCATTTTATCCTAGTCAAAAAATGTAACGCAGTGTCTTTCACGTCGTATCAGAATCATTGTTAACTATTGTACTAGAAATCTCGTCCATATGACAATGCTACGCTGCCTACGAACCTACGTTGCTATAGAGCTAGGCTGCTACGGATCTAAGAGCGCGCGCCCACGGCGACTTTTGGTAGCGATGAAAACGCGCGACAGCATCGCGACTGTATCAATGCAAGCGCGCGACTGTCTCAGACGACATCTGGGGAACAAGCTGTGCGAGGGGTGCGCGAGCACCTCTCTCCATTCTGCATTCATTTTCAGTCGCGCGTTTGCATCGCTAGAAAAAGTCGCCGTGGACGCGCGCTCTAAGCTGTTAAGGAGCTACGCTGCTACGCCTCGTAGCCGTAGCTGCTACGAAAACGAAATTCTTAATTTCTCATGTTTGGTATTTTTAATGAAAATCTAATTAGAGGAGCCGGGAACTCGTTGCATAATTAAAATAATTAGTAAAAACCTCAGACTTTTTCTTAATTAGTTAAAGATTGCCGGTCCAGAAACTTTTGGTAGTTAATTATGAAAATTTACGGTTTCAAAGATTATTCAAACGGCTGGACACTTTATTTCCCGTTGCAAAATCATTGTGACTTGACAATAATAGCTGGAATATCAAACCTATTTTTGGACTATTCCAACCCAACTATGTAGTTATGTATCTATATATATATATATATATAAATTTATATATACTAAAATGTATTTTGAATTAATATTATTATTGGCATTTTTTCCCAGTAGTACTCTGTCTTAAGACATTTTTTAATAAAACCATATCTTGTTTTTATGAGATCAAGTTAATAATAAAATATATATATATATATAAATGAACCCCTATTTCTCCTGGTCCAACTATAACTTGAGAACGACTTTACCGATTTCATTCGACTTTTTTTTAAATGTTTTCGATTTTCGAATAGTTACTTCGTAGAAGGTCCTTAAATTAAAAAAAAAAGATATTGCGCAGTAACTTAGAAAATTTAAGAAAACTTAACGACTCTACCTTTATTATAAACTTTTTTAATGTAACCTTAGCCCCACCGTTATATACTCTTTGCTAAGTCCGTTTGAAATAAATTAGAATTTTGAATTGAATGACAGGACACCGTGTGTCGGATCAGCTAGTAAATAATAATAATAATTTATAGTCTATAAACTTAACCTAAATTAGAATTATACATAGAAATAAATGACCAATAACAGGCAATGCGAAACGGAGTGTGGGAAGACCTCCTACTCGATGGACCGACGACATCGTAGCGGTCGCAGGGAGTCGTTGGAAGGAGGCGGCTCAGGACCGCTATTCGTGGCGTCGTTTGGGGGAGGCCTATGTTCAGCAGTGGACGTGTACGGGCTGATGATGATGATGATGATGAACAGGCAAAAGGAGTAGATTCAGCATTGCGCTGCATTCAAAGAATATGCGCCACTGACTGTAAAATCAGCAAAGGAGTTTTAAATTTAGCTAGTAAAATAGATGTACGAGCTTAAGATCACCATCATTGGCGCAATTGACTTGCACAATGAGCTTCGGCTCTACGTCCCGAATAACTATATTCGGGGCAGGAGCCACCGACTTAGTGACATCCTCATGCCGAACCGTCGCACGTTCCAACTCCCCGTTGCCTCGCGCCCTGAACTCTCTCAACAAGCTAGTAGCTCCACATGTAGACATATTTGATGATGCATGGAAGGACTTCATTGGTGAATGCATGCGATTTTGTGAGATTGACGGATTGATGTGTGATTTAACATAATTTACTGTACATATTATTTTTGAAAATGAATCTTAGTTGTAGAATACTTATTTAGTATTTTAGTTTAAATTGACATTGTTGAATTTAAATTTTTACTGACGTAATCTAGATTTTATTGTGACTTTTATGCGATACTTGTACCTATTTTTAATTGTATTTATTAATTTTAATAACCGAATGTAAGTGGTTGTATGACCTTTCTAATTAAACAAATAAATAAGAACCTACTTTAAGCCCGTTACCTCAAGCTCTGGGAAAGAAGGAGAGAACATGCGGCGGTGATTTTAAATCTACAGTGTCTACAATGATCCCTGTTATACGTGTTATAAGGATCATTACAGCCCACACTCCGCTTATAATGGACTATTCCACGAAACATGCTCTAACTCGGATTGTGGGTAGATTGTATCGGAATGTGTATTTTAAGGTGATTAGTTCTATTTCTGGCTTTCAATATTACGTATATTGAACGTTTTGATGCTGTTATTACGATATCAGAGGGTGATTCATTTAACTACCAGATTTTACTCAAGTTAATAAAATACATAATTTTGGTGAAATTCCAAGGCTTATTAGGTATTACATTTTTATATAATGGACATATATGTAAGACATATATGTCCATTATATATATTATAATTTATTATTGTCTGAAATAAACGCATTGAAAAGATGACAATACGAAATATCTAAGATGTGGCCAAAAAAACTTTGGTAGCTGTTCTCTACTGTTTTTAAAAGATCATTTTGATTATGTCATAGTTAATATGGATGGATATTTGTTACTCGTTTACGTTACGCAAAAACTACTGAACCGATTAAGCTGACACTTGGTATGAGTATAGTTTTGGACCTGGAATAAATAACATAAAGGCTATTTTTTACCCGATAAAACGCGGGTTAAGGCGCGAGCAGCAGCTGGTAGTTATTACATAATATTTCTATCTAAGGAAATTTTTTTGCTAACTCTACTCAAAATATCTTGGAGTGCGGTGGAACTGAAATATTCAATTATAATATTACTTAATAATTCTTGGAGCGCTGTGCAATCAATGTAGGGAGTTTAAAATTTTGAGAACAATGATTTTTGGAGCGCAGTGGAACTACCCATATTTCTGTGAAATTTCTGACTATCTATTTTTTTTGGTGTGCAATATAGTGTTATGATATGTTATTATCAAATATTCATAGCAGCTGGCAGGAGCTACAAAATCACCAACGTTCCTGAAACCTTTTAGCGCCAATATATCGATATTATCCTCTGATAATATCAAATAACATCTCCTCAAATAAGTATACCCAGAAGTCCCTGAAGCGCCAAATAAACACACCTATATTATCATCGCCGATCAAAGCCTTCCTAATATGCTGTCACAAACCTCGTCCTCGATTTACACATTCAACGAACAGGTATAGGTACCTTGCCTCAAAATCATACGCCTCAGAAACTTACTAACTATTCGAGTGGATATCTATTCAAGATGGACGTAATTCATCCATGGATCACTCGAGTGCGTCACGTAAATATCCACAATTACGCACCAATATCATGTCAGTCCAACAGCGTCCACTGCTGGACGAAGCTCTTGCTGATGACTTAAATCCATACATTGTGAATGTATCCTACTAATATTATAAATGTGAAAGTTTGTATGGATGGATGTATGGATATTTGTTACTCTTTCTCGCAAAAACTACTGAACTGATTAGGCTGAAATTTGATATGGGTATAGTTTGGGACCTGGAATAATATAAAGGCTATTTTTATACCGATAAAATGCGGGCGAAGGCGCAGGCAGCAGCTAGTTTAATTTAATTTTTAATTATATTTATCAATGCTGTATCCGTCTGACTTTTCTAAATGTACTGTTGTACCTGAATGGAATAAATGATTTGATTTGATACTGCCTCCCCCAACTAAGCCTATACTAGCCATCTAATTTAACACTTTTAATGCCTACGACGCACATGTCGATCTAGCACTGGAGCTCCGCGGTTACAAGTATTCGGCGCCCCTCTTTATGCACCGCGGAGGTTGGGTAATTGGGTAGTGTAAGCGATATAAACTTTCATTGCCCACAACGCACAAGTGCGGGTCGCACCGCATTGTATGGGCAGTGTAGGCGTTAAATTACTTAATCGCGCCTTAAGTTTAATGATATGGACAGGATTAGTGCAGGATTGTAGTAACACACTACATGGGAGACCATCCACTCGATGGGCCGACGACATCGTAGCGGTCGCAGGGAGTCGATGGATGGAGGCGGCTCAGGACCGCTATTTGTCGCAACGTGCGGGGGAGGCTTGTGTCCAGCAGTGGACGTGTATGGGCTGATGATGATGATGATGTAGTAACACACTAAGGACGGCCTTTATCCGGCAAGGCTGTGGATAGTGAAGTAATTGACCTGAATCAAATCATTTTTTATAATATCTAATAATTTTAACGTGACATCCACAAAATAACTATAACGTATCGGAAAACTCGCAGATTATATTTTTTTATCTCCCTCGCTAATTATGCTGGCAGGTGAATCAACAAAACCTTAAATAGAAATTGTAATTAACTTGGAGTGTAGTGAAGCTTATTAAAAACACCCAGTGTTATTTTTAATTGTGTATATAATAAAAAATATACCATAATTCTATATATGTATCCATTACCTACTATTACTATCGACACTACCCAAAAGTTAGCAGGCAGAGAATGCGATTTAGCATTATAAATAAATAATAAAATAAAAAGCCTTTTATTTCTTGAACCTTAATTACAAAAAAAACTTTTAAAAAAAAACATGAACCTACTTATCTAAGGTTTCTTAAAAACTAGCTTTATAAGTTTTAGCACTTGGGGTAGGTATATTCCTTTTCTCAAGAACCCCTCTGGTCGAAGGTGTAGGCCTCCTCAAGAGATTTCCATTTTTTATGTCTCTATCTTTAGCTGTGTTCATCCATTGTTGGCCAGCCACATGAGTTATGTCTCTGCCCACCGGGCAGTTGGTTTGCCTCTGTTTCTGTTGCCTCCTGGTCCTGGCCAGGTAGTGAGACGTTGAGTCCATCATTCAAGCTATGTGTCCGGCCCAACGCCACTTTAGTTTTTGTGAGTAGTGTAGAGCATCAGTGACCCTTGTACGTGATCTAATGTTTTTGTGGTTTATCTTTTGAATTTTCCTGATTTTCAAAATACTTCTCTCCATACTTCTTTGGCATGACCGAATTTTGATTTTCATTCTGTATGTAAACTTCCAAGTTTGGCTGGCATATGTTAGTGAAGGAAGAATACAGGAATCCATGATTCTCTGTTTAACTTTCATTGGCATACCACTTTTCAGTACTTCCTTAAGGAACCAGATGTTTTTCCAAGAGTTTGTAACTCTTCTTTCTATTTCATGTTCTGTTTGTGAAACGCAATTTGTTTGCCTAGATAAATGTAGGAATCCACATATTCTAGCACTTGATTTTCAAGATGGATAGGATTTCTGATGCTGTTGGTCATAACATTTGTTTTGTTCCGGTTCATTTCTAGACCCACTTCCTTGCTTGCCTTAAGGGTATTTATCATTAATTGTAACTCTGCGGTATTTTCAGACAGCAAGACAATATCGTCGGCAAATCTTAGTTGGCTTATAAATTGCTGATTTATGTTCAAGCCGACTCTTTCCCATTTTATTTTTCTGATCACTGATTCTAGTACGGAAATGAACATTGTTGGTGATATAGGGTCTCCTTGCCGAACTCCTCTCTTGATACTTATAGGAGGTCCGGTTTTTTCCAGTTTGATCCTACTGGTACTGTTGCCATAAATGTGTTGTAAAATTTTTATATATTCAATTCCAATACTTTGTGAGTGTAAGGATTCCCAGATTGCGTTGTGGAGTAAGGTATCAAAGGCTTTTTGATAATCTATAAATACCAGGTAAAGTGGTCTATGAAACTCTTGGTATTTCTCTATAAGCATCTCAACGGAGTGGATATAGTCCACTGTGGAAAATCCTCTTCTAAATTCAGCCTGTTCTATGGGTTGATGTTTTTCAATGGTACTTCTAATTCTCCTTTCTACAATTGATGAAAATATTTTGTATAGTGATGGTAGAAGACTAATTGGCCTGTAATTACTTATACTGTTTGGATCTCCTTTTTTGTAGAGTAATATTATTTCAGATTCAGTCCATTGTTTAGAGTGGTAGCAGTTTGCAGTACTATATTGAAGAGTCGATTTAAGGGATAGATTAGGTGGACATGCTAGTTTTAGGGCTTCGTTGGTTATTTTGTCTGGACCTGGACTTTTTTCTCCCTTCAATGTTGCAATTCTTTTAGCTATCTCTGATGCTTCAATTCTCTTTGTTGTTGATGGTGTTTCACATGGTAAGATTGTTTCTTGATTTGATGAGTTATATAGGTTGCTATAGAAGTGTTTTGCAGCTTGAAGAATATCATTTCTATTGTATGTTATCTTGTTTGAAGTTTTAAGGCCTTCAATCCAGGTTTTGTGTGACTGCAGTTCTTTGTTGGCCCTTTTAATGCTGCCTGTTTGCATGACATGTTTTTCAATGGTGTTCGAACGGTGAATTTTATAGTCTGTACGGATATACTTGCTAATGAGCTTGTAAAGAGCTTTTAATTCATTCTTCATACTCCTCGATTTAGGCTTGATTTTTTGTAGCTCTTGTCGCCTTGCCATCAGTTTTCTTGTATGAGGTGAAATAACATCCACATTTGTTCTTTCTTGTGAACTACCTTGCGCCTTTTGGAGGCTGTTACTAATAGCAGACACAATTTTATCATATACTAGATGTTGTACTGTGCAACTTTCTTCATATTCTGTTAGTTTTTCTAAATAACTATGAACTGATTCTTTGTATATTTGTATTTATTATCCATTTTTTAGAGTGCTCATGTTATTACCGTAGGCTTTTCGGCTTTTCTTTGAAAACTGCAAGTTAATAGTGGCTCTCACTAATCTGTGGTCGGAAGGATAAGTTAAGTTCATTACTTGCATGTTAAGAACATGTTTTTGCATATTAGTTAGTATGTAATCCAGTTCATTTTTTATAATCCCATTGGGTGATCTCCAAGTCCACCTTTGGCTATTTTTCTTTTTGAAATAAGTGTTCATTATTGGTAAGTTGTTTTCAAATGCAAATTCTAGTTTTTCACCTCTAGTGTTCCTACAGCCAAATCCATGCATTTTCATTATTGGGTTTTCTTCAGGTTTTGGCTGTCCGATCTTGGCATTGAAATCGACCAATACATTTTTAAATTTTTTGTTGTCATTTTTAAAGCCTTGTTGACTATGGCATAAAACAGCTCCATCTCATGGTCACTAGCGGAGTCAGTTGGGGCATAGCATTGTATGAAACTGATTTCTGTGCTATTGATGTCAAGTTGAAGAATTGCCACTCGTTCCGAAAGTCCTTTGAAAAATACAATGTTTTTCTTATAGCATTTGTTTACCATGAAACCCACTCCATACAGGCCTGGGGTTTGTCCTATGTAGTAGAAAATGAAGTTACCATGTTCTTTAATTGAGTTTCCAAGTCGTCTTATTTCTGAGAGCCCAATTACATCGTATTTAACATTTTTAAGGGCTTCGTGTAATTCTATTAAGCGTGAGAAAGTTGATAATGTTCTGGCATTGTATGTTGCCACATATAGTATGTTTTTATCCATCTTTTTGTTGTATTTTAACTCTTGAGGGTTTTGGTCTGAATCCTCCACGGTGACCAGCCGGCTTGGGGGAGTTTTTCCATGTTTATGGTTTAGTTTTCTTTTTATTGATAGTTTCGAGGGGTGTGGTTCTTGGGGATCTTTAATAATGAGTTTGTCGCCCCTGATAAATGCAATGTTACCTTTGCCCCTTTCATCTTGCAGTTTAGGAAGCAGTTCCTTTCGCCTTTCGAGTGGTCCTCCTTGATGTAGATGCCATTGTTGGATGATTTGCGTTTTTTCTTTATTATTTCGTCTCTTTTCCAAGTAGTTGTGAATGTCGCCAGTATTGGTTGAGGATTCTTTCCCTTTTTTCCCAACCTGTATGCTCTGCTAATTTCATAATTTTCGACTTTTGCTTCTGTTTCGGCTTCAATCATTTCTTGAGGGTTTTTCGATTTACAATAAAAAATAAAAAATAGTTCTAAATATCTCGATAGATGGCAGGGCGTCAAATGGAAATTAGGGTACTGCCAATGCCAAGTGAAAGTAAAACAAACTTTTACAAGTTTTTATTTGACATTGACATACCCTAATTTCCAGTTGACGCCCCCTGCCACCTATTGAGAAATTTGGAACTATTTTTTTTCTTTATAAAAATTCAAATCGAAAATCGCTCATTCTTGGTTTAATTCTTTTACTCTAAAAAATAAAAGGTTGTTCAGACGTCTATGAGAATCCATGTACATAATTTTTCCTTGTAATCGTTTAACCTCGGTTTTCAGGTTTTCATTCTCCTCAGCGATTGATCTCAGTTTTTCATCAATTTTTTGAGACACACTTTTTATGCATTCATCATCATCATCATCAGCCTATACACGTCCACTGCTGGACATAGGCCTCCCCCGTACGACGCCACAAATAGCGGTCCTGAGCCGCCTCCATCCATCGACTCCCTGCGACCGCTACGATGTCGTCGGTCCATCGAGTGGATGGTCTCCCATGTAGGGGGGGATTTGCCATAATCATCACGCTTGGCAGGCGGATTGGTGATCGCAGTGTTGGTGTTTAAAAATACTCAGAAGGCATCTGCTGCCCTTCCTCTGGTAGGTTCCCTTAGTCGGCTTTTACGACATCCACGGGTTGAGTTGGAGGGGTCGATATTCGCACGCCGCGACCCCACGGCTTTTATGCATTATGCTCGCCTAATGTACGCATTTTGTGCAATGAAGTATGTCTATTACTCATCACTCTGAGCTTTCAAAATGCATTATACATACGGCACATAAAAACTGAGAAAGCACTACTTTTCTCAAATTAACGTAACACCTTCCAAATTGAGTTCTAGAGTGCCACTAAACAGGCCCCAGTAAATTCCCTGTCAGACTGGAACAGGAGCTTTACGAGCTTTTTTACGATTCCACGCGAGTGCAATTACCTTATTATACACGGTGATTTCGTCCGTCCTATCATCTAAAAAATAAAAAGTTGTTTATTGAAATGGTACAATTTATTAAAGATAATTTATCGAGTATTATTGATCGCGTACCTTTCGTGCCAAATAAAAGGCTATTTTATATTATACCGTTTGTGTCACCCCGTGACCACGATCGCTATAACGCGATGGAAACGTAGGGGAAAATATAACAATAGGTACGCGATAAATACCCGATAAATAAATAATCTTTAATAATTATGTTAACCAATCGCGAAAGTTTAAAAGGTTTGGAACAATTTATTCAATAAACATTTGAAGGAACGTGATATAATCAGTCACCACTTAGCATGTGCAGATCAGTCATCGTGCTGGGGACAAATTCGGCTAAATAATCGCTTTACTATAACAATGGTATCGTCGCAGAATCGTCCATAGATGAAATAAACTCTAGACAGTGCGTGCGGTGCTATTCGCACGCAGAGATTGATAGAATGATTTCTTCCTTGACATTTTTGACATGCGTCTCTCCCTCTGTAGTTTCTTCATCAAAAGTAAAATGCCTAAAGAGTAATTCTGAGACGACATCATTGTTATGGTGAAGCGATTAATTTAGTGGAATTAGGGCATGGCCTAATTAATTAATGGTCTATCGTGGTGACCATTATAGCATTAAATGGCTACGTCATATACAATGTACGCATATAGAATAAAACTAAATCGCACTCCACACCACCGCACCCTGTACCGATTGAAATACTTTAAAGTGCGTTTTTGATGGCTTATAATTATTTCCATTTGAAATCTCTCTAAACTGAATATAACTAGACCTATTACAAATCTATCAAAAATTTTATACTCAAGATGATTTACGATAGGCTTAGGAAAAAGAAAACACTCGGTTGGCATAAAACCTGTAAAAACTCCATCAGGCACATCCAAAACCAGTGTTACATAATTGTGTTAATATAAAGGCTTAATCCCAGAAATTACTTATGTTGCCTAACGAGCGACGGTAATCAAAGCAAATTTATGCTATTTACACGGTGACTCGACGTTGTGAGATTTTAAGTTAAATGAGATCGCAATCTACCGACATTCCAGCTTTTACCTTTTAGGTATATCACTTGCTTTTCGGACTAAATATTTGCCTGAGAACTCATACCATTTTATATTCTCGAATTAATCTAAAATATGGATAACAATATCCTAGCTATACTCGGTTCGGGAATCCAGAATATTTTATGCCAACAAAGACGATAATGAATGAAAACTTACTCGTAATAACAATTTATAAAAATAACATTAAAAGCATAGATAAAAAGCAAGGTTGTAATTTTTTCCAATAATATTAATTGGACCTGTGACCGTGTATTTCCGATCGTGTATGCGGATTATTAGCCATAGGTATGAGTATTGAGTATATGTGGCTCCAAACTGAAGTCCTTATTCAATTTTCTCAGGCTTCTGCTGTTGAAGACTTGCTTTGAAAGCTGAGTGCTACTTTATTAAAAAGCTTTGTGTTTTGTTAATTGAAATGTACGCAATTTTAAACACTCAATTACTTTCAAGATTATATGACGTACAAGTACTAGTAGATAGCATTTTCTAACTAATCATCATCAGCCCATACACATCCACTGTTGGACATAGGCCTCTCCCGTACGACGCCACAAATAGCGATCCTGAGCCGCCTCCATCCATCGACTCCCTGCGACCGCTACGATGTCCTCGGTCCATCGAGTGGATGGTCTCCCATGTAGGGGGGGAATTGCCATAATCACCACGCTTGGCAGGCGGATTGGTGATCGCAGTGTTGGTGTTTAAAAATACTCAGAAGGAAGCTGCTGCCCTTCTTCTGGTAGGTTCCTTTAGTCGGCTCTTACGACATCCACAGGTTGAGTTGGAGGGGTCGATATTCGTACGCCGCGGCCCCACGGCTATTTGTTACCTTAATTTCTACGCAATTTTCTAACTAAATAGTACTGAAATTATGAAAAACTGCTTTCGTAGGAATAGTTAGAGTTACGTAACAATAAATATGAATGTTGTAGTTCTTTAGTAAGTAAGTATTGTAGTGTTGTAGTAACAATTCTAGTAGCTCTTATATTATTCTAAAGTACCTACTGCTTTTGTTAAACTTAACTATTCAAGGTCTTAGGATTAATCACGTACCGTGACGACCTGTGACAGAAGGAACATGGCCGACTATGCTCCGTCGACGCGTTTATTTTCTTTGATCAAATGAAAGAATACAATATCTAATAGAATCTTTATAGATTCTATGAAATTCTAAACTCTATATTTTATAGATATTTTTCAACTGATGACTGGAAAAATATCGAGGGTAACGAAATCTTCGATATTAATTTAATATCGATCAATAGTCGACATATAAAAATGAAATATAGTTTATCCAGCTGATAGATTACGTGTCTATAAAATATTGCATTATTTCATTCAAACAATGAAAATAAACGCATGAACGGATTATAGTATGTATTCTAACAAAATTAGTCCCGAAATCAATGTTTACGTTATTGTCCCTAAAAGTAGAACAAAACTTAACCCTTATTTTCCCATTTTGGCAGACACACACTCATCAACCCCCGTGGTCTGCCTGGTTATCGAAGGAGGGACCAACACAGTACGCGCCGTGCTAGAATACGTTACAGACAACCCACCAGTGCCGGTGGTGGTGTGCGACGGCAGTGGCAGGGCGGCGGATCTCATCGCTTTTGTACACAAGTGAGTATATATTTCTATTCGTATAAGGGCTGATAATGATGAGTAAATATTTAGTCGCATAGAAACACTATATAGACCACATAGATACTAGGGTCTGCCTAGTTAATCTGCTTGGTCTAACCCAGCGAGTACATGGTCTAACCGGACCAAGCAAAGTAAGTTGGTACGGTGCGGTCACTCATCAGTCGAACCCCGTGGTCTGGGACCAACGAAGTACGCGGCTAGCATACAGTGTTGGCTGAATACGTGACAGTACTAACCACATGTAGTGGAATATGAAGGATGCGACTCTTTGGTCTACCTAGTTGGTCTGCCCAGTTAGTAGGTCTGCTCATTTACAGGTAAGTTACATAAAACCTAAATTATCAAAACCATCGTACTAAACTACATATATGTAAGCCAACAGAAACAATATACAAATACAAAATACAAAAATCTTTATTAGGAACATAACAATGTGGGTGTGGTTACAATTGTGGGCTGACTACCGCAAAAGTTATAAACTGTGTAGCGGAGTCAGCGCCCTCCTCCGCAAACAAAATAATTATTAATAAAATAAGTAGATCTATTCTGAGACTTTGATAAAATCCTACTAATATTATTATAAATGTCAAAGTTTGTAAGGATGGATGGATGTATGGATATTCACGCAAAAACTACTGAACCGATTAGGCCTAAATTTGCTATGGGTATAGTTTGGGACCTGGAATAACATATAGGTTATTTTTAATCCCGATAAAAAGCGCGCGAAGGTGCGGACAGCAGCTAGTAATGTATAAAATCCATCCCATTTCTCTCCCAAGTAACATGCAAACGAGAACTGCAATAAAAGTACTATTACTTTCAATATGTGATTGAAAAATGTGTATTGGATGGAATATGAGTTTGGCACAAAGAAGCAGCAATGCAAAGAGTAGTACTTGATTTACTATTCAAGTTGTAAAGCCAAGTGGACTGTTGGAAAATATGGAGCTTGTGTAGTAGAGAAATACGTAAATTCTGTATTGGCAATACGTTTATCTGTGTTATTAATCTAAAAAATGGATTTGCAAGCCAACACTGTCAATAAATTTTAAAATACGTGTAGATATAGATGAGTAAGTACCGTAAAACGGAGTAAATAGACTCCAGGGTGATTAGAAGTGGAGGGAATACTAGAGGGAAAACATCCTTTTGCAGAGGTCAGATCCACTGACAAATGAGGTGAACAGTCACGGACTAAGGATACTTCCACTGCTACAAGCCAGGTAATGTCTTGCTCCAGTATTTCGTCCATTCCTATTCACTCTGGAGTCTCTATTCACCCTGTTTTACCCTGTATGTTTTGGAATAAGTTAATTCTTTTATGTGGGTAAGGCACGGTTGATAATGTCATAATGGAAAGTTCTACAGAAATTTTAGCATAGTTTAATAAGTTAATCTTCGCTCCGGTTTTTTTAAAAAAACGGATCCATGATGATTATATTGAGATTTGTATTTCTCATTATCATCATCAGCCCGTCCACTGCTGGACATAGGCCTCCCCCGTACGACGCCACAAATAGCGGTCCTGAGCCGCCTCCATCCATCGACTCCCTGCGACCGCTA
The DNA here is from genome assembly GCA_947859395.1 of Eupithecia insigniata. NCBI lineage: Eukaryota > Metazoa > Arthropoda > Insecta > Lepidoptera > Geometridae > Eupithecia > Eupithecia insigniata. The sequence goes on along the minus strand of OX402009.1, from coordinate 2,891,690 downwards.
CGATGTCGTCGATTTGCATCGAGTGGATGGTCTCCCACGTAGGGGTAGATTTGCCATAATCACCACGCTTGGCTGGCGGATTGGTGATCACAGTGTTGTTGTTGAAAAATACTCAGAAGGAAACTGCTGCCCTTCCTCTGGTAGGTTCCCTTAGTCGGCTCTTACGACATCCACGGGTTGAGCTGGAGGGGTCGATATTCGTACGCCGCGGCCCCGCGGCCCATTTCATTTTAATTTCTCATTATGTTAGCTATTAATTGGTCTTAATATTTATTATAATGGGTTGTAATAGCCTGTACTCGCACAGGTACGCATCAGAGAGCGGAGAACAGACGGTGCTTGAATCTATGAGAGATTACCTGATCGGAACCATCCAGAAGACCTTCGAAGTAGGCCTCACGCAAGCGGAGTGCCTGTACGGAGAACTGCTGCAATGTACCAGGAAGAAGAACTTAGTAAGAGCATTTTTTTCTCAATAAATAAGTATCAGCAGCGGCTGTGCCCACTTCCTCATCAGCACATTGCTGAAAATAGCTTTAGCATTATAAATTCCTATCTAAATATCCTTGATGAATATTGAATTTATAATTATTTCAGATATTTTTTACCATACATAGAAAATACCCAGTACACCCGGGATACATATTTGCAGATCGTACAAACATTTGTCTCAAGGCAGGAATCAAACCTGCAACCTCTTCCCGGACCTTCGCCCGCCACGCCACATTGATTGTTTATGATAATCTTATATATAAAATTTCCATGTCACAATGTTAGTTACAGTACTCCTCCGAAACGGCTTTACCGATTTTTACCAAATTTTATATGCGTTTTCAGTAGGTCTGAGAATCGGCTACTATCTATTTTCCATACCCCTAAGTGATAAGGGTTGAAGGCAAAACAACGTTTGGCGGGTCAGCTAGTATAACAATAGATAGTTCCGAAGATTACGCATTCTAAACAAACTTATGACCTCCTCAAAACACATAGGTACTTCCACTGCTGGATGTACCTGTTTTGCTATCATAATCTAAACCTATTACCACTGGGAACTTTGCTGCACTGAGCACTTAAACATCCGCGGGATATTGTTTATCTCCCAAATAAATTTTATTAATATGCGTTCAGCCGTTAAGGCGTGAAAATGTAACAGACAGACAGGCAGAGTTACTTTCGCTTTTATAACATTAGGAGTTATATGATAACATCATCAGTGTTAGATCAGACTTAAACTTTACAGTAGGTATGTATATTTAGCTGAAAACCAATAATGGATTTGATGAGTGAGGTAACTGGAAATCAGCTTCGCGTTCGTAACGAAGTGTTTAGATTATTTTTAAGATAATTATGCACATATTTGTATATGTACATAATTATCTTAATACTCATTTTTGCGCGATCATAAACAAGACGAGTAATAAAAAAACATAGTTTACGTTAGCGATCGTATCATTATGAATATTCAAAAAACTACGTGATTTCGTTACTAACAAGGTTATTTACGAAAATTGCTATTCCGACAGTCGTAAAGTTTGAGAGAATAATGAGAAATACTTCGAAATAACGATGTTTCCCTGTTACAACATAAACGCCTTGAATAACAAACACTGATGGAATTTGGAAAACGGATGATGCCCACCTAAATATATATAAGTAATTTAATTTTGTATACGGAATAGTGAAATCCGTAGAAGAACCAAAGTCACCAACATAGCTCTCAGAATTAGTAGGCTGAAATGGTCGTTGGCAGCTATATACATATAGCTTGCAGAACTGATAACCGCTGGGGAGTAAAGGTTCTCGAGTGGCGGCCACAATGCAACACGAAACTTAGAGTTGGGAGACCATCCACTCGATGGACCGACGACATCGTAGCGGTCGCAGGGACACGACGGATGGAGGCGGCCCAGGAACGCTATTTGAGGCATCGTATGGGGAGGCCTATGTCCAGCAGTGGACGTGTATGGGCTAATAACATGACGATGATTTAATTTTGACTTCAAAAGATACCAATCTAAAGGAAACTAGCTGGTTTACATGGGTAGGTGGGACGTAGCGAGCGTGAAAGTTTGGGAAAGGCGTTTGCCCAGCAGTGGAACAACGTAGGTTAATAAAAAAACTACTTGGTATTTCCTTTGTCATTGAAAACACTATATACAGTAGATAATGACTCTTCTTCGTAACACTCTTGTCGTGGTCATCCTGCTCTTTTTTTTTGGGTGGGTTTTATGATTTGCCGCACGATGTCTCACCATTTTTTTCTATTTTTGATCTTTCTACTGCACGCATATAAGCAATTTTAAGCAATGGCCGGCTCGATTACAAGAACAGCTAAACCTGTAATTTAGAACACGATTTTCTTTAAAATTCTCATAAGAGTGCTTATGAAGTAGTTCCTTTCCAACATTTCATAAAAGAGTGCATTAGCAAATAGAGGGCAGAACCGAAACTAAAATTTTACAAATAAAACCACGTTTTAATACAATCAAATTTTAGCGTTCGTGTAATACAGTGAAATCGTACGACACCTCGCACACTTGTTTTGTAAGCCGCCAGATGTTATAACCTGCGTATATAAAGAATGGAATTGAGAATGACCTCATAGCTCATGCGGTCCTGCTCATATCAAATTTGGACTGAACGAGACAGCATGAGAGATGGTAGATAGAATAGTTTATTTTCATAATGCAACATTACAGCTATGCATAGTATAGTATTATAAAATCTGTGGCTATGCTAAGGCGTTACAATATATACACGGGGAACATGTTTATATTATAAAATTTGACGTGTCTTAGTGCTTATTTTGTAAGCCTAAAGGAATAAACTTATTGATTCTGATTCTGAAACATAAGAGATGACGTTATTCTCAATCCCATTCTATAAATATGCATGTGAAACCTTTGGCAACTTCCGAAATGATGTGCGTTCAGCTGTAGGATCTCATTATATCTACCTTCTAAAGATTCAATTTGTGAAATCTGAGGGATAAGCCAAGGAAAAACGTCTTATACCTTGCATTAATTACAAAATTAATTAACTCTCACATTAATTAGATACACGCTGCTGAGACTTAAATAATTTCAGAACCTTTGATGCTTCCTTAAACATTTATGTCTTTCTGTGACTTTCTTCGCACAGTTATTCACCGCAATACTTTTAGGTGCCTCAGGCTGGGTAAGTACCTATAACCTACGTTCTTATAAAATGGGATTGAGAATTACGTCATATCTCATGGTGTCCTGCTCACGTAGTATCCGATCTGAGTGCGACAGCATGAGAGTTGACGGCTGTCTCAATCACATTTTTTTATACGCAGGTTATACGACAAGGTATGTACCTGACAGGATAAGAAGCATTTATCAAAGTTACCAAAAGCTACGGCAAACCAGCAGTTACCAATTTTTTTCTTACGCTCATCTATCTATCCTTATCATACTCATACTCCTTATCATATACCTCTACTTAGATTTGTTCATGCTCAGCTCTAGTAAGCTAGAAAATTCAAAATACATATAAATACCTGATGTTGGAAAATACACACAGCATCATCTAGCCCCAAGTAAACAGAGCTTGAAAAAAATCTAAGTACTGGTATTTTACTATTAATAGAAAGAGAGAAGTAGAAGTAATAAGTGAAATAAAAAATATCGTTTACCTAGAAGGAACTCTTTGTAGTAGGCACAATAAATATCGTGAAGTACCAAGATCTCAGTAGAGCACGAAAAATCTGTAAGCAAAACAAAGATAGATGACCTTCACCGAGTTTCACATCTCTGTACTTCAAGCATGAATTTAACCTGCAGGAATGATAATGAAGCCTTCCAATAAACGCTCGTTAGCGCGCTAATGGACGGTGCCCGCGGGGAAGCCTCCTGCCCAGACTTTTTAGAGATGAAATGTTATAGGTTCAGATATTTATAGCTGCTGGCTTTTTTCAGCGGATTGGTTGAAAAGCCCTTTTTACAAATGTGATTATTTATTTTATTTGTTTTTATTTATTAGGGAAACATACAGTTGTTATAAAGCACATTAATAAAAATACTTAACTAACACTGAAACCAGCAAAAAAATCGGTTAAATCGGTAATCAGATATTCGTATTGGATAGTGTTGAAAAATAAAATACTATCATACATAATCAAGTCCTTGTTGCAACTACAATCGCAAAATCAAAAATTCCCCAATGACATTAATATAATATTCTTTATTAACAAAGAAAATTACAATCAAATAATAGAAACAAATTAGAAGTACTAGGAATTTACAGTTGTATGACATTAATATTGACACTAACCTGCAAATTATATTGTGTAGGTACAGTAAATACTTATTTATCTTTTCTCCTATAAGCCTCAAAGCAATCTCTCCAGCCAAAATAAAATAATCTATTTTGGCAAACGTTGTAAGAAATCGTAGAAAATAACGTGGTGACCGGTCAAAGTTCCACAAAGAAAAAGACAAGACAGACAGTACCCTGTCTGACTCGCGTATTAGAACTTTGATTCCATTAGTTATAATGGGAGAGCTTATATGCTTCTCCATTAAAAAAATATTGGAATAATTTAACAATAAAAAAGCTTTAAAAGATTTATTCTTCAAGATAGAGATCTAAACCAGTCTTAACTTCATAATAAGTTAGCTAACTTTGGAATTTTTTCACGGTTATTATACTAAAGGGAAAATCTCTAAAAAAAATTGTTTGTTAAAGGAATCTGGCCCTTGTGTCTCTTGGGTGTTTAACGAGTTATTAAGACAATTCTGAGAACATTCCTACTTAGTTAATTAATTATCGAAATTCCTCAAGTTAACCATTATTATGTTAAACACAAGTCAATCAAATCACGTCTTGATTTCTGTCGATGCATACAATGGTGGATGGCTTACAGAAAACTCGGTTAGTTTGGCTCAGATTCTAAATTTGAATTATATATTTCTTAAGGCTTACAAAATAAACACTTTTTGTTGGATAAATCAAATTTTATATTGTTAGAGTACAAATATATACAGCTTTAAATAATAGTCATTATAATTAAATAAGGAACAAGGTGATGACGCCTAGGTAGGACGGGATTTTTTTTACACATAAATTTTTTGCCCATTTGTGGATGAAGTGAAAAAACCACTATAGTACATTATTATAATGTTTCTCATTTCCATGATCACGGGCCATATAGTGACCCGCCTAGGTAGGACGGGATTTTTTTTACACATAAATTTTTTGCCCATTTGTGGATGAAGTGAAAAAACCACTATAGTACATTATTATAATGTTTCTCATTTCCATGATCACGGGCCATTTAGTGACCCGGTCCTTTGAGAGGCATGCGTGGAGCCGAAGCCAACAGCACAGAGGCCCTTTATGAGAATTAATCTAAAGGCGAGAGCTACACATAACGGGTATCATCCTTGGTTGCATAATATGATACACCCGAAGATGATATCCGCCAGGTGTAGAGACTATTGCAAAGGAAAATGAAAATAACAAAAAAGCCATGTTATTGTGGTGAATGGATGGACTGGGTAAATAGGCTATGGGGGAAACTATGGACGCCTGCCATAAACATACTCTCAATACTGTTACAAGCGGCAGACGGTGGCTTGCCGAATGCTGGATGGGTTCCTCAAAATGTTGGCGTAAATGCCGGTAAAGGAACAACATCGGTGCAAACGACTAAGGGGTGTCGAGAGGTGCGGCCCCGATTTCACCATCACGAAGACACGTGAGCGGGCTTCCTCGTTATTACGCCATTAGACACTTCCACCCCCGAGTCTACATCCTAAGAGGCATCTCTCGCGACTCCACTCAGACCGGCCAATGAAGGCAAGCAAGAGGTGGGGATCTGGTTCTCTTGGGGTACCACTCCGCAAGCGGAGACGAGAACCAGGAACTTCCCCGGGAGCACTCGGTATACCCGTGGTGTCGCTACTCAACAACAGCTCGCCACAAGCTGCCTTGTTTATTATAATATTTATTATTTAGGATATTCATATAAGATTATAATCAGTATAATAATATATAGTAATATGTAGGTCATAAGGGCCTGATCCCTCCCCGTACGTGTTGGTCTGCCCATCGGATTATGAGGGAATAGAGAGTGCACCTGTGCTTGCGCTCACACTTGTGCACTATAATATGTCCTGCGCACCTGGCTAGTCATCATTGTGACCGCCGTGGCCGAAGATTCGGCTAGGACATCATCATAATGGAAAAAATCCATTATAATATAAATCTATTATTACACTATTGACTTTTAATGTAGATATTAAAAGCCCTCAGAAATTGCAATAGGGATTATCTTGTTCAGCATTCTATCGACTTGCAAAGTGAATTCAATTTTATCCGAGTCTTGATATTGCTTCATTTAAATATTTTTCTTTTCTTATGAAAATAAGTTACAATAACGACGACCGATGTGGCGAGGCGGGCGATTGGCCGCCTAAGACGCAAGAGGTTGCGGGTCCGATTCCCGCCTTGGGACAAATGTTGGTAGGATCTGCAAATATTCTTTCTGGGTATTTTCTAGAAATAATAAAAAAAACTATCTATGTATTATGTATATCAGTTATCTAGGACCATAACACTTAACTGCTTAGCTTGGTATGCTGTATGGATTGTCCAGCATTTTTTATTAATATTAAATATTATTTTACAACCAATACTTAAAGATAATTGAAAAACTTAAAAATCGAAAATAATTGAGTCGAAAAATTAATTGACAATGTTAAGTGGTGAGTCGACGTTGTAAACTATTTATTCAATTTAAAAATGTACGAAATAAAATAAACTCACGTGACGCTCGTATCAGGTCAAGTGTAAAGGAGTAAGTAAATAATGGCTAGTTATTCAAACACTTAATTAATTTAATAATCTTTCACTATCAAACACAGTCCTTTGCATTTGACGTAGAAAAACCACAGACATCCCAAGTAATCGAGTGCCAGAGCCTTTTTGCCCTGAAATGAGAATACTCACCGATTAAGTCTATTGGAAAACACTATTGGAAACTTCATCTGCAGAAAGTAATTGAGCTGCTTAGTTCTTTGTTGAAATTACTGTCTTATCTACAGGGATTTAAAGGTTTTAACATGAAGCAATCGAGACTTAATTATTTTTATCGGCTGTTATTATAATGAAAGGAGCTAATGGTTCTAGAAAAATAATATAATAAGGGAAAATTATTTTATAAAAAAATCAGCTCAACAAAATTTAGAAAAAAATAGATGAGTCTCGAAAGAGACGAGAGAGAAATCTCTCGTTTCTTTTTATTTCCTTTTTTTTTTGTATACAAAGAGTTACAAAGTCCAAGGAATATTGGTGGAAAATATTTAAAGATATTGGTATCGCACAGAAGCAGCAACAGAGAATTGGCAAAACACGGAAGCTCGAAACAATTTTTGATCTTGAAAGCTAATTAATTTAATTGATCTCTCGTTCGTTTTTCAATTCATTTTTTGCTACACATGTGAGATTAGGTTTGCGTTCTTGGAGTTAGTCATAGAATTATAGCAGCGAGTTTTTACTCTATGAAGTTAGTGTTTTCGTTTTTAGTGATAATTGTGCTGTTACCTTGTTTCTGCTATTGTTACCGGTTTTTGTTAAGTTTCCATTCATAAATGTCTTTGTAGACATAAAATATCTTGAATTCTTAATCGGAGTATAGAAGAGAAGAGCTTAGTTATTATAACTGGATTTTTGTACCTCGGTGCCTCGCTATTTATTCCATGTTGTTGCACACCAGAGGGCGCTGGCAGGTAATAGTGAATGCCGGATTTACGCTTTCCAGTGCCGTTGAAATATTCATTCAAAGCACCTTTGGAGTTTCGCTTCTTATTATTTTTTATGTATGAGTAGCGAGGCCGCGTCTGATTCTGGATGCAAAAACTTGAATAAGACAAATGGATTCAAAACTTGGGCCCAAGGGGAGTAAAACGAAGGTGTTTTTTTACTAAAGCCTTTTTTATCGAATAATGTCTAGCGGTACTCTTAGGCTACATCTTCAAGGGCAAAAAAGAAACTCTTTTTTAACCGACTTCAAAAGGAGGAGGTTCTCAATTCGTCTGTATTTTTTAATGTACATATGTTACGCGATATCTCCGCAATTATGAACCGATTTAGAAAATTCTTTCACTTGTATTGAAAATGATCCCGAAGGGGTCCCATAAAATTGTTATCCCCAGGGGATTAGTATTTATCGCGCAAAACTTAAAATAAGTGTAAAAGTAAGGGAATTTGAAGTCGGTTTATAGTTTTTTAAAACACGCCATATTATTATTGGAGAGCCTGCTCGCGACAAGCTTATCCGAGCTAGAATATAGACTGTAAAATAAATATAACAAGCGTCAATCGTGATGGCTCGACCAACATGGGGAAGCTCCATAGTACATATAAAGACACTTAGATAGGTAGGTACTTACTTACCTCTACTTCTATTCAGGCTTATATTCCGAAAGTTGACTGCTTCGATCTTCAAACCTAAACAGCCGCGAATTTTCTTTTTCAATATTCACTAATCCTCTTTGTAAACCACTATCAACTCTTCCACAGATCACTGTCTTCAGGATCCAGGAGCGGGCAGAAGGCGGCGAGGTCCAGGAGCTGGACCAGGTCATCCTAACGGCGCTCTTCCGGGCCCAGCACCTGACTCCGAGCGAGCAACTCTCGTTGGCGCTGACATGGAACCGAGTGGACATTGCAAGGTCTGAGGTCTTCGTGTATGGACAGGAGTGGCCACCAGGTAAACCTAGTTTTCTTTCAGTTACCATTTCACAAGTAAACGGCAGAACTGTTAATAGTTTACTAACAGGGTTGTTCCGTTCCCGATTACTGGAAAATTTATATGTACAAAAAACTTTTAATCATAAATGTTTTCCTCCAACATTCATCCAACTAATTGAGTGAACTAGTCAATGGACCGTCTCTTAAGGCGCATAATAATGCGACACTAGCGCCACTCTTTATTTTTTCTTGTATTCATCATCAGCCCGTATACGTCCACTGCTGAACATAGGCCTCCCCCAAATGACGCCACGAATAGCGGTCCTGAGCCGCCTCCATCCAACGACTCCCTGCGACCGCTACGATGTCGTCGGTCCATCGAGTGGGAGGTCTTCCCACACTCGGTTTCGCATTGCATCGCAGTTGCCACTCCGGAACCTTTACTCCTCAAAAGTTATCGGTTCTACGAGCTATATGGCCTGCCACTTCAACCTGCTAATTCTGAGAGTTATGTCGGTAACTTTGGTTCTTCTACGGATTTCCGATTCATTCTGATTGGATTACTTGACTAAAATAATTACCAAAATTTCTCACCGCCAATTGATAATACCCAGTATAAACTATTTTTTGATACCTCTATATAAGTTTTGTTTCATTTAGTATTAGCAGAAAATGGTTTATTGCGTTGTGGTTGTGGTGGCCACCAAGGGAAATAAACCATTTTCTGCAGAAAAAATAAAGAGTGGCGCTAGTGTCCCATTACTATACGCCTTAAATTAACTACTGTGCCCATACACGCCACCTACGCGGGAAATTTAATCAAACTTTTATAATCGCCCATGGAAAGCAAACAGGTTTGTTACACAAGGGACCTTGTTTTCTCTTCGATTATTTATTTTCCTACGGTTTCCCTATTATTTTCGGTCACCGGAACTTGATAGGAAACCAGAGTAGGTACTTAAACTCGATCGAAACCAAAGTAAAGATCGAAACAAAGCGGGGCCTTGCAAAGTTTCAGATATTAATTTCATAGAACAACTACAACATAAAATTGTTCCACGTCAAATATTTGCTTATTTGTTTCGAACATGCCGATCGTTCATGGTTTATATTGCAATTATTTTCCAATTCAATCAAAAGTTTTTCCGTACGGATTTTGTAATTTCAGGCACCTGCAACAGGCAAAGTAGAAAGCACTGTTTTGCCTTCAACTGATGCCCTCGCACAAATAACTTTATAGGCTTTGTTCCTGAATATGTTGAATATTAGGTAGGTAGTTCATAAATTATACTATTTCTTTAGTTCATCATGTGCCTGGATATTGAAACGAATTCGTGACCTCATTTGACAAAATCTACCGAGCCTGCTGGGGCCCAAAAACATTACACAAAGCTGGAGGACTCTGCTGCAAAGACGGGGGTCTTTGCAGGAGAGTCCTCCAGCTTAGTGGAAAGCCATGACATGACCAGCACTATCTACGATAACATCTCTTCAACTTTGTGTCATTTTCAAAACTCTGCTGTTATGTAGATCTATTTCCACGCAGAGTTTTATTTTGTGTGAATTATGCTTGTAGTGTGGCTAGTTTGTTCCACTAACACAGAAAGTTATGACGCTTCCAATTTTTATGGCAGCAAGCTGCGAAATAAAAACAAATCTCTGCTGCTCCGAAAACTGCGCTTAAACCTTTTTGTTACATGAAGCGAAATCAAATAAAGTTGATTTTTATTTTATAAAACCTCATTTCATTTACTTGAGGTATAATAAAACCTTCTTTCTTTTTTTTCGCAAATATCCATAAAGAAATAATTTGGTAAAAACAAAAGACCGAAATTCCAAATTTAAAACATCGTTCTGGATGCATCTTTCTATTGTTTTTATTTGCGTATAATTTTTCAAGAAACTTATTTTAGGCCGAAGTTATCTAATATTTATGTTCTTATTCCATAAATAACAGTCAATTTAAATGTTTGTTAAATATTTATTTACGCCTTGGTAAGTTATTTACTTGTCCTATGGTGCTATTTAAAATAAAAATAAGAATTTATGAGCTGTTTTGTGTACGGTTATTGATATGATATTCGATGAGAAATGCTCAGACCTGAATGAAGAGACTTAAGATGTCTGTAAAAGCTTGTCAACTGTCCGTCTCACAATCTTATTCACCTTGCCATCTCTGCTCTCCTTGTCCAAAGGCAAACAAAACAACAGCTGCTTTGGATTAGAGCCTTGAATAGGTAATTAGGCACTGGATATTGTTTATTTATACAGTCTTGGATGAAACAATGTTGGGTAGGTTAGATTACATAATTTTGATTAACGAAATTACGCTAAGCTTAGAGTTATGTTACTCTTACCTTAGATACACTTAGACAGTATTATTGACGACCACTGTGGCGCGCTGAGCGAAGGTCTGCCTGCGACGCAGGAGTTCGCGGGTTCGATTCCCACCTCGGGACAAATGTTTTTACTATCTACAAAATATTTGTTCAGGGTGTTCTGGTCGTTTTCTATGTATGATAAAAATATATAATATATTTCTATGATGTATATCAGTTATCAAGTACCTACCCCAGAACTACCTATACCTAACACAAGCTCTGCTTAGCTTGGGGCTAGATAATTCTGTGTGAATTGTCAAGTATTCTTTACTTGTCGTCTTTCTTTTTTAAATAGCACCATAGGACAAGTAAATAACTTACCAAGGCGTAAATAAATATTTAACAAACATTTAAATTACTCGTATTATGTACCTACACTTTGTTGGAACTCATTTAAATCCCGGAGGTGGGCGTTGCGACCTGCGACACAGTATTTTACTTCTGCAGGTCGCATCGCTTCCTATTTTTGTTATTTGTACCACAAGTATGTTCCTATAATAAATACTTTTTATCTTATCTTTTATCTTTATCTTTATTTTATATCTTTTCGTCCGACTTACCGAAGTGTATCAAGACGAAAGTCCTTGACCAGTGTGTATTGCTAGTGATGATATATGGCACTGAAACGTGGTCCTGCACAATGGGTCCGTCAAAAGCTCAAGGTCGCACAGAGAGCAATGGAGAGCGCTATGCACGGAGTCTCTCTGCGAGATCGAATTAGAAATGAGGAGATCAGAATAACCACGATAACAGACACAGCTCTCAGAATTGCGAAACTCAAGTAGTAGTTAGTGGGCAGGGCACATATCTCTTGCTCGTAGGACCGAAGACGGCCGCTGCGCTGGGGCCGCAAGGAATGATCTTGAATGTTCGCCATATACCTACTTACCGGAAGACGCAGTGTGGGTCGCGGGAAATCGCTGGATGCAGGTAGCACAAAGTTGCGCGGTCATTGTGGAGATCCTCAGGGGAGGCCTATGTTCAGCGGTGGACATTGATCGGCTGGTATGATGATGTACTATATTATTTTGGTCTTTGCAATAAGCGGGATTTCTGAAACTTTGAGGTAGACCCTTCGCCTAGAAGTGGCAGTTGTGGTAGTAGATACCTACATATACAAAATGTACCTGGTTGTACCGTTTTATTTGAAAAGCTCGCTGTAAGTAAAGTTATATATTATTCAGTTTCGAGGCTTGCAGGGTTCTAAATTAATTTTTTACCGCTTTTACAGAATAAAGCTTTTTCATATACATACCTCTGTTATAGTATACTAGGTACATACTAATTTCTGCCCTCGGATTCGCACACGTTGCTTGTATGGAAGTGTTGAAAGGTTATTTCTATCCCAAGGCAACCTTTATGGGATAAAAATACCCTATGTGTTATTCAGAATCAGAATCAATAACTTTATTTCTTTAGGCTTACAAAATAAGCACTTAGGCAAGTCAAAGACAAATCATTCCAGGCCTGGAATTGCTTTTTGGCGTGAAGAGGTAACAAACATCCATCCATACATCCAAATTTTCGCTTTTATGATATTAGTGGGATAGATAACAGACTTCTCAAGACAGCTGAGGTTCTCAATATAACTGTAGTCTTTGTTCCTAAAAAACTGCCAACTAACTTGTTTCTTTCTTCACAGGTGCCCTCGATGAAGCAATGATGCAAGCCCTAGAACACGACCGCATAGATTTCGTGAAGCTTCTCTTAGAAAACGGAGTCTCCATGAGGAAGTTCCTCACCATTCCTCGGCTAGAAGAACTATATAACACAAAGAGCGGTCCCAGTAACACGTTGAGGTACCTACGATACCTTTTTATTGTTCACTAGCTGCTGCCCGCGTTTTATGGGGATAAAAAATAGCCTATATGTTATTCCAAGTCCCAAACTATACCCATACCAAATTTCAGCTCAAACACTAAAGTAGTTTTTGCGTGCAAGAGGAACAAACATCCATTCATCCATCCATTAATTATAATATTAGTAGCATTATTTATCGTTTTTTTATTATTATTAACAAAACATGCTGTCGTCGCTCTCGCGGGGAGTCGTTGTATGGAGGCGGCTTAGGACCGCTATTAGTGGCGTCGTTTGGGGGAGGCCTATATTCAGCAGAGGACGTATAGGGGCTGATGATGATGAAGATATGCTATAAATACCTAATAAATAAGATTTAATTGATTATTATATTTCTTTCACCAGGTATATCCTGAGAGACGTTAGACCACACTTACCAAGAGGTTACGTGTACACTCTTCATGATATCGGACTGGTCATCAACAAGCTTATTGGAGGTGCTTACAGGTGAGTCATGGGTCGCAAGTAAACCTTGTTGAATAACCTCCATAATAGTTGGTTTTCGGTCACAACCTCGCTGAAGGTGGTTCTAGATGTGTCGATTTCACTAACCTTAATTCCGACCAAATCTGATCCCAATCGTGTGTTTTTAATAGCGCCAAATTCTTGATGATTCCATAGAGTAGCTTGTTTGATTAACCTGTAGATTGTTTGCAACAGACTGCAGTTAGCTCAATTGTTTCAATTGTAAATACTAGTTCTAATTTCCCGTCGAAGTCGAAAAACTTTTGGGATCTTATTATATTTCTTAGAAATTACCCCTAGTTCACAACAAAGAAAATTAGAAACACTAAGTTTCTAATTTTCTTTGTTATTAAAAAGTATAAAAATCTGAAGATATAGATCGATATCGATACTATTTTCAAGAGTTAAGCACCGAAGTTTTATTATTTTTAGTGCGTATCAGAGCATTATCAGTTTTTTTTATAAAAAAAAAGCTCTCAAGATTTAAGTAAGTAAAAAATCTTATATTTCGTGGCCAAATAATATATAGAAAGATAAAACAATAATTATGAAACTAAATTAATTGCAACAAAAACTGCCCTCACTTTATTTTTAAATGCCTTTTTAGGTCCTTACTTTCACAAATACCAAGTAAACAGAAAAAAGCAAAGATCTAATTATAAAAGTCTTACCATCCATAGATGCTACTACACTCGCCGCAAGTTCCGTCCCATCTACGCGAAAGTGATGAACAAGAGTGTGAACGTCCATCGGAACAGCGCTTCCTTCACCAGGCACCAGGCTGGAGGCCTGTCTCTCATCACCGGGTTCATGCCAGTCACCAGCGAAATGGCGCTGTTTGACTACCCTTTCAATGAACTACTAGTAAGTTACTACCATCTTATACATAAATATTGACAAAAGAGTAATCGTCCATCGGAACAGCGCTTCCTTCACCAGACACTAGGCTGGAAGCTTGTCTCTCATCGTGATGATAGACAGGCCCCCCAGGCCCAGGATGAACCCCGATGGATTCATGCCCGTCACCAGTGAAATGGCACTGTTTCTTCTTCTTCTAGTAAGAACATAGCATCTACCTAGAAGACCAATCTACCAACTAGACGAGTATCATCTTGCCCGTATCGCAGGGGTCTTCTCCCATTTTCTCTTTTTCAATGAAGATCATCAAAGGTCATCAAGGTCATTAAAAACAATGTCAATCTTACTAACATAATTAAAACGTGAAATAATCATTTATGAGGCACCAGACAAGCAAATGATATGAGAGAGAGAGATGCTGTACCTATCTCTCCCTCTCTCCTCGTAGTGAGTGTTTATAGCAGCGATCTCTCTCTACAGCTTCGCCTTTAAAGGTGGACTTCCGTTCTCCACTGTATTTTTACCACCTTGAGGTTTTAATACACCCGGAGATATAGTACAAACAATGGTCAATCTGATTCTAAGCGGTGATTATCGCCAAAGTACTACTTTGCGTGTCACGAATGCTTAGGAAAGTAAACAGGAACATATAAAGACCCGTGTACCTTTTACAAGTTTACTAGCTGGGTGAGTAAAAAAATAAGTTTTCGAGCAAGAATTTAGTTTATTTTTTTCTTTTTCTTAAGCTTCAAAAGCTGTCAGTATTTTTTTTCACTTCCTCATTCGGAAGTATCCTAACAACAAAAATCATCAATATACAGTACTTAGTACACAAAGCTCTTTTGATAAGCATGCAAGTTTTTATAGATAGGTGTTATATATTTTGAAAGAAGACGCTTAAAGTAAATAATTAGGCGTGTTTTAAAAAACGATAAACCTACTTCAAATTCCCTTACTTTTCCACTTACATATTTTAAGTATTGCGGATTAAATACTACTTCCACGGGGATAAATATTTTATGGGACCTTTTCGAGATAATTTTCTATACAATAGTGAAAGAATTTTCAAAATCGGATCATAATTGGCGGAGATATAGCGTAACATACATACAAAAAAAACATACAGATGGATCGAAAACCTCTTCCTGTTGAAGTCGGTTAATTTTTTTTCTTTCTATAACATAATTTCCTAAAGCGTCAGGTTTCTGAGATATACACATATGAAAAAGTCCATAAGAGCAATAGTTATTTTCATCTGTGAATATCTCAGAAACCCGACCTGCAATCAAAAAAAATTTAAAGCACTTTTAGTAAGACTCGTTCTGCCGCTTGGGCATGAAAAGCTTACAGACAGAGTTACTTTCGCTTTTATAATATTAGTAGGTATGGGTTATTAATTACTCATACATTTTCAATATTATGAAAATTGGTCGGAATATTTTAACTGAAATACAGAATAAATTCTGGTATTACCATACTTAATTGCTAATATGTTACGTGAAATAATCACGATGTAATGAAACGCGCGTCAAAATTTCATTATCTACGTATATGTGTGTTATAAATGGTATAATGGGTAATTTAAGGAAAATCAAATTTATTAAAAATATCCTACAAAAGTTCATTATACAAAATAACAGCATCAGCAGACGGAATCTTCTAATGATCCGTGATTTAAACCAAATATCAACAACCTTTGTTAAATGCCCAGTATGTATTTATTTCAAGCTGCCGGTATTCAGCCAGGTTATTACGCGAAAATAAAAATACAAATAAATGGATTTTGCCCAATTCTAGGCAATTATTTTATAATTGATACGACTGATTGTTTCCCTGATATTTTGTAAAATTTGCTGAATTTATCCTTTCAACGGGAGCGTAGACTGTATCATTTTACGTTCTATTGTGAAGGCAAATTGGCTATTGTTTCATTCTAAATACGCCCAATCTGTGCCAAAGTGGCCCATTGACCTATGTGATAGCAATAAGTCCGGAAAAAGAGGATAACTTGTGTTCAGACTTGTGCGTAGGTATTGCAATGACGTATTGATGCGCAATAGGGTGTATGTACTAACTCTAGCTATAAGATAACTAAAGCTCCTATATATTGCAGGTATTATATATTTGCAATTAATAAATGAATGAATGCATGATGATAAATCATTGTGCGTAGGTAGGTTGGTATCTTACCTGGTTTTTTAGAATAACAAGTTTAATACTTAAAAGTTTTTGTCGTAAGTATGTCTATTCGTCTCTTTATAACATCCACAAATATGGTTTCTGGTGAAATATGGTTTCTGATGTGCTCGTTCGGTGGTAATTAGTAGATAGGTACATGATCCAAGAAAATAGGTCTGCTCTTCCAGGAGCGTCTCCAGGTGACCTCACTATCCAGTTGCCACTTTATTCCAACAAAATATAGAAGTTGGGAAACAAAGGTGATAAGGGTCAATTGAAAAATCAATAGAATCGTCAATTATGAAAAAAACAATCGTCAATTATGTTTGCAAGATCAGTCAAAACAGGGTTTGTTAAACACGAGTCAATGTGATAAAAATTTGGTAAATACAAAACCACATAATTTTATCAGATTCATACAGGAGCTCGGAGAGTTACGATTTTACGCTACTGGTAACACGAAACAAATTCGTCTTCTCATTCGCCCATGGCGATGATGACATAAACTGGAGACACCCGCGTGACCATCGTGTTTTGGAAGAGAATACTTGTTTTCTTATACCATGAGTTGATATATGTAAAAGACTAATTAGAAAATCCATGGAAAGTCAGTGGTTTGACTCCACAGAGACAAAAGTAGTACATTCGGGCAAGGTTCTTCAACACATTCTACCTCTACTAATCGTAAGGCATCAAAGAAGACAAATATTTCCTATACACGTCCTTTCTTAGTTAATGCTTTAAAAATGCATATTATATTTAGGAAATTAGAGGTAAACGTATATTTAACGTTGATAGAGCTTTGCCGTTATTGGCAAACAAAAGTATTTAATTATTGCTTTGCCCTTGGGTTTATCAAATGCTTCATCATCA
Source organism: Eupithecia insigniata (assembly GCA_947859395.1). NCBI lineage: Eukaryota > Metazoa > Arthropoda > Insecta > Lepidoptera > Geometridae > Eupithecia > Eupithecia insigniata. The sequence continues at coordinate 2,874,360 of OX402009.1, read as the reverse complement.
TCACAACAGCCCATAGTACACGTCCACTGCTGGATATAGGCCTCCCCCATACGACGACGCCACAAATAGCGGTCCTGAGCCGCCTCCATCACTCCCTGCGACCACTACGATGTCGTCCGTCCAAAAATGCTTACTTACACTATAGTAAATAGTCCACTTAAACTAGTCTAGACCGGTCCAGTGGGCTTCAGATATACAAACTCTTTAAGAGATTGATTTTTAACATAAACTTATCTTCAATGAGCGGGATTAACGAGGGGATTAAATAGGCACAGGAAAGTAATTATACCTTACCTACGTTGAAATTGCTAAGTTCACATTGTAGTCGCGCACCTACAATAAAGATAAACGATACGCGACCATAAAGTCTAATCTAAATGCCTTGCAAGTTAAATTTGACCCACTTTCCGGTTTCCGATTGACCTGCATTATGTAAATCAGATAACAATGCAATAATATATGACAACATAGAGCTTATCTGAAGTAACGAAAGGTGGTCATGTGAATTCTGTAATAAACCGACGAAACTTCATGAATTTGCTCATTTAATTTGTCTTGACAAGTTCCTACTCTGATCCTGGCTGATAATTTATAGAAAGCTTATTTATAGAAAAAAATGTTAAACGAAATCTCTTTTTAGATGTGGGCAGTTCTAACAAAACGTCATCAAATGGCGCTCCTAATGTGGACGCACGGCGAAGAGGCACTTGCCAAGTCGCTGGTAGCATGCAAGCTATACAAGGCGATGGCACACGAAGCAGCAGAAGATGATATGGAGACAGAGGTCTATGAGGAGCTCAGGCATTATGGGAAGGAGTTTGAGAATAAGGGTAACTAACGTAACTAACTGCTTCTAAATAAATCCAACCAAACGAGCCCAATTTTCATTGTTTCTTGGTTTAATGGCTCTGCGTCTGATCGACACGAGCCCAGAGAGCCGAAGTAATTGAAATGACAGCAAATGTTGACGGTTCATTTGACTTGGCGTTTATTGAGGTTTTGTACGATTTCATAATAACTAAAACAGTTCAATTCTTTCGGCTATCAACTGGGGATACAGCTTAAATCGACTGAGTGGAAATGATGGATCCACTGAGCTCACAGATGCATTATGTTGCACTTACTCGTAGAGCGTTTTTATACCTCATGTTGTAAAACATGAGAGCTTTTTCCTATAACTCGTGGAACTCACAATGTTGCAGATAACTTTTGAACAAATAACATATATTCTTATTCCTTTTTACTTATAAAGACAATGACGTGTCAAGGAGGCAAAATAAGCCAGAAAAAAGTAATCTTTTTGTTATGTAAAACGTCATTTGAATCTCATAAATGTTTCACAGCATTAGAACTACTAGACTACTGTTACCGGCAAGATGATGATCAAGCCCAACAACTCCTAACCTGCGAACTGCAGAACTGGTCAGGACAGACCTGCCTGAGCTTAGCCGTAACGGCCAACCATCGTGCCTTGCTCGCTCATCCATGCTCACAGATAATACTAGCTGACTTATGGATGGGAGGCCTCCGGACTCGTAAAAACACCAACCTCAAGGTAAAGAAGTTCACACACACTTTCTTGAACTTTTCTATTTCATATTAACGCACAAATTAGTAGCTCTCATCAGATACGAAATAAGGAAAAATTTGCTATAAATTTGTAAAAGCTTTTTAGCAAATTTTAAAATGGAAGGTCACGTAAAAATAACATTTGTAGAACGAATGAAGGTTCCTTATTTCAACAATCTGAAAGCACGATTGTAGTAGAATTTTAATGTTAGATAATAACGTAGAATAACTAAGACCATTTATGTAAAATCTCGATGTCTGTGTGTCAATGGATTGCTTTTTTGGAAATGCATGCTATGTGACGCTGATTAGGCAAGAAGTTAATACACAAAAATTCTGAAAAGTGAACTGACGGGCTAGACTCAGGATTTAAAACAAATGGTCCAAGAAAAAACACTCGCTCCATTGTGATTCATAAACAGACAGACATCTTAATACTGAAATTTGAAACGACTATCTTGCATTAATTGGCGTCCAAATCCGTCTCAGGACCGAACCCAAAAGATTACGAACAATTATGAGGATCAAACGTAGATATAATCGCTTATTGAACTGTCCAAAGCCGATTATACCATCAATCTCGACTGTTTGTGATAGCTTCGGGACAATTTATCGATAAAGGATTATCCTCAGTGAAGTTTATTATTGACCAATTTTCTACACATAAATAATAAATTTGATCGGTTAAATCTAAATCCAAGCAACAATTGAATATTAAATAAGCTGTAAATTCAGAGTTTCTTAAATAAAATAAAAATAATTCGCGCCTCTGTTTTTTGAAATGGCTCGACAAAAATCGTAAAAAACTCATTAACCTACAACGCAAAACCCGTTTCCAAAATTAATTATCAGCACTGACATCTATTGGTTTCGGGCCCGAGTAAGCATGTCGCTTCAGTGAGATAGTACCACCGTTTCGTTTGGCACATCGCTTTGTCTGAAGGTGATACTGAGTCTGCTCTTCCCGCTCTACATACTCCACCTGGAATTCAAGTCCAAGGAGGAACTGCAGCTGATGCCGCAGACGGAAGAGGAGCATCTTGAAAACGAGAGCATTGAAGACGATAGAAGCACGAAGGACCCTAATGATGCTGAGGTAACTTAGTTATCAGTTGCTTATCATCTTGCTTCAAATCTTGGTGGAAGGACACTTTACTTTTTGAAACGCGATCACGACACTGCTTTTTCTATTCTCGAAAGGAGACTGACAGAGTATTCGTATAAGAGTTAACTACTTATTGTTCAATGACAATTTTTTCAACAAAGATAGAAAAATGAACAGTGATGATATTGCAGAAAGGATTTCATTTCCCGAAGGATATTATATTAATTAAGTTGTTACACTAATAGGTTGGAGTTGTGAAAAGGCGAACGCTTTCTATCAAGAAGATAATACCACCAGGGCAACAGAGCAAAGCTAACAAGGTAGCCACAACCTTGACCGTTGCTATCGATGTGATACGAACACAAACCACGCAATCAGGCAAATTCACACTTTGATTCACTTAGGGTGACTTGATCGGCGAAGAATATTGGAGTTAAAAATAGATTTTTTTGATGTTTTTCCATTAAAATTGTATATCCGGCTACAACCGCAGGGTGTGATGTTACACGGACAATAAAATTGCAACCATGTTTTAACATCTGTTTGCATGGTTCTTTGGAAGAATAAATGCAGAATTGTTTAATGCAGAATTCTTTAGTTTCGAATATTTAGTATATCTACTTTAACTTATTAGAAAAATTATTATCTGTGTAAACTTCAAATGAATAATTGTCATAATTAAAAAAAACTGTAATTACGAAGTTACGTGCAATCTAAGACAGTGACAAGGAATTGATTTTTTCTGTTATTTCTTATTTGTGTCGATAAAATTAATAACACAAATACTTAGAATCAACCAGTTTTTCTGGTTTGTTCCTGTAAAAAATACGGTTTGTGGTCATATTCCAAGTCACCCAAAAAGAAATATTGCACCCCTGTTCGTCAAACACACGCAATAAAACACAAAATACCGATCACACTAATGGAAATAAAACCGCTATCACAGAGATGGATTTCAGCAGCATTGTGTTCGTATTACATGCACGCGATCAAACCGACCTGTTGCTTGTTATACCGGCTCCTCGAGTCCTCGCCTGACCTGTTTGCACAAATATTTGCGTTAACAAAACCAAACATGTGAGAAGTACACAGAATTTATTGAATAACGCAATATTTGTGGCTCGGTCACTTGTCAGCATTAGGTCCGTAATAAGCTTTGCCTGAATGTGGGCTTCCGTGGCGTTTCTGTATTTTGAGCCCTTTGTATGACTTCTCCTTTAGTGTCTTCGAGTTTCTTCACTTTATAGGCCACGTTACCGTTTTATGTCTCACCTTGATTCGCAACCCTGGTCGAGTATTACTCAAAAAAAATTACGAATTTTCTTTGCGAGAATATTTTATTATACTTTTACTGCTCGCTGTTAATATAATTAAGAGCAAAAGCTCGAGGTGGACTGTAAACGTTAACAATAACGACTTATTCCAAAAGTGGAATTTTCGCCGAATGTTGTAGTTTGTTGTTGTTTCAATATCCGAGTGTGTCTTTGTTATAAACTTCTGTACGACGGCTTTTACTACCTAATTACATTTCTGTCTCTCTCCTCTTTTATCATTCGAGTCAAGCTTGTGAACGGAAAACATTACGACCAAAAGCTTTTACTGTTGCGTTTGAATCCATATACCTTTCCGATATAGAAGCTTTCATGCCTGGTTGGTATTTTAACTTTACTAAACTAACTTTCTCTAATATTTTCTTCATCGCTCTTGAGAATGATTTATTCTTTTATAATTTACGGTGTCAACAAAATGTTTGTAATATTTATTGTCTGGACTCAAGCAGGCGTTGATTGGCTCAGGGGCCGAATGTGAAACTCGAGTCGATCAGAACGGGAAAGTGGGTAAAATAGGCTGGGAGCCGTCCTACCGGGAACTGCCAGAGCCTCTCATGATTGAGGACAAGCGCATGAGGCCGCTTCGGCTGAGAAAGAAGATCTACGAGTTCTTCACGGCGCCGATCACAAAATTTTGGGCTGACTCGGTGAGTGATTTTATTTCATTGTTTTGTTACAACTAAATCCACAGCCTGTAAATCTAGACAATGCGAAACGTGCCTTGAAAAACCTCCTCCTGCTGCTAGATAAGTACTCAAACTAAATTATTTTTCCCGATATAAAAGAATGTTTCCTCGAAATCAAATAACAGTAGATTATAATGTCCCAAAAATGTTTCGACTTCGTTGGAACTTGAACCCGTAGCCTTCCCTCAGAACGGGAATTTCTTAAAAAGTACCCTGTGTGGGGGCTTACGCACTATATTAACAAAAACCGTGGTCATTAGAGTAGGCTTTACAATAAATTATAAGAATTGCTCCATTTATCTCAATTCTCAAATGATGTTAGATAATATACAAGTTTAGCTACGTACATATTTTCAAGATTCAACTCAATTAATAAATCGTCATCGAAAGATTCGAGCCAGTTGGAATATTAGGATTTTGAAAACATATTGAGTTGTTTCTATGCATTTGTCTCGAGTATCGTAATAGTTGTACTTTATTTCACCCAAGAGAAATAGCTGCCATCAAATGAATTGTGGAAACTGTTTCCTTTCCTTCCGAGTGCTACTCAGCACTCTTATTTTCAAGTACCAGCTCTCAGTAATCATGGTCAGTACCTATAACAACATTTATAGGAGGGAACATAGGGAGTATAAGGATTCAGGGTGTAATGTGACCATTTGCTACGCTCAATGCAATTTTTGCGCTTAGTCACCTTTTATTATGTTTGAGGGCGAGAAATTTTCTATCATATCAGTCTTGAAAGCTCTGAAAGTCACTGATAAACGACAGTTGTTTATACATAGAGTATGTACCTATCTCAAATTATTTAAAAGTAATAAAAGCAAAGTCAAAGACACATTTTGGTTCAGCACTCGAACAAATAAAATCGATATATTCCAATTCTAACTCTTTACCGAACGAACCACTCTGAAGCTTTCATTGAATAAATATTTCCTCAATTCTATAATCTGGGAATGTGAAATTGGCCGTGTAAAATCACCTTCAAATTCCATTAGGCCCAGGGGCAAGATAGGCCCGAGGATTACGCTTAGATCCGCCCGTGAAAAATTGCCGTAACGCAACAAATTACCTTTTATTAAAATTGTTATTTTGATTTGATGGGAACCGTTTACTTTTGCTTTTGAAACTTGATGATTTGCTTCTTATAATGTGAGATAATTTGTCATATTTTCATATGGAAAGCACGCTTTAACTTTTAATTAAACACGTTACAACGAAGGCCTTGATTATTTTGCTGCTTATTTGAGTACCTACCAAACCAAGGTGCGGTCTAAGTAGCGAATATCCTTCATCATTTAAACTCAATGATAATTTTTTTACTATTCTTTGATTGTATTTTCTTTGTTAAGGTCGATATTTTCGTGTTGATGAGAGATACCAATGTTGTGTAGTTTTTATATTGGTTCATAGAAAATATATACGATTTGCGGCGAATTACTTTTCCGATAGTTGTAATCTTTGTAAACGCAGAAAAAAAAACTACAACATATAATTTGAATTTTGCACCAACACAAAATGATCGATCGTAATAAAAATATTTTCCCAACGTAAACATAACTTACATTGTTAATGCCAATGAACCAATTATATTCGAAAATAAAGCCACTATTCGATACATTTCTCAATATTACGTCCCTAAGTGATAATCGATATGAGGTTTCTCCCCAGAAGTGATTCGGTGTCCCAGCACTAATGAATTGTCTATTACTCATAGACAACGAGCGTTGTCAACATTTATTGTTGTAGGGCAAATAGTATAATAATATATTATTATATTGTAAGGGAACACACGCCGAAACAATATCCTCGTCAGTATTGTATTCTCTTTGACAATATCTACGAAGCTAGTTACGAAATGAAAGCTTGTTTGTCATTGAGCGAGTGAGTTTCAAATAATATGTTTTACGAGACATTCTTGCAACCTAATTGGTATGTTGTTATTCAGTTTTCATGAGCCATTAAAACTAAAAAACATTATAAATTGAAATATGGGACCTGTATGGGATCTTCTTCAATTAAGTATTTTCAAAAATATTAGGAAATTAAAATTTAATTGTAAAAAATCCTCTTACTTTATAGATCTTTCATAGATCCTTTGAATAATCGAAAATCTAAAACCTTTGATTTAGAAATTGTTTGGTCTTGAAATATAATAATGTGGAGGGTCCAAAGTGGCTCCCAATTATTTTAAACAAATTGTTGATTACGTTGCGCGTTTCTTTCCAAAATTTTCCGTCACTGTGTCGCGTGTTTATATTACAGATATGTATATCCCGCTATTGTGCCAGGCATAGAGTAAAAACTCGCTGCATGGTGCCAGGTATTTCGTCCATGATTATACGTCGTCTAACAGAATACTTATAGTTCGACGCGAAATATCATCATATCAGAAATATTATATTGGTGGGTCTTATAATTTGGTATTATCGGTCTTGTGTATTATTATTGTCATAAAAAATTTATTGAGTAGTTTTTATACATTTGTGTACATTGTTGTGTATGGTAATACTTTTTCCGTTTTTTACCCAAAAATAAAATATGTGCTGTTTTTTTTATTGATATTATTGGTGGGTGTAAATTGAATCGAGATAGATGGAGGAATATCCAAAAAATGGAACGTTATTTTGGAAATCTGGTAATTATTACATTACCTAGGTATGTACATAACACACGTCATGGATTTCGTATGGAAAAATAATACATAATATACTCGGTATAAATGGCAAACTTTTGTTTAAAAAATAAAGTAGAGATCTAGATGTGTAAGAAAAGGAAAGCCCTTCGCAACATAATCATCCAGAGGGCATATTAGATTAAATTAAATTTGCAAAGAGGCCGCTGTCTGAACATTCTGGGTTTCAAAAAATTCAACCGTTCTGAGCCAATTATTTTATTTTATTTCTTGGTATCTTATTTGTAGCGGGCAACTGCCATGATGGTAAAAGCTCACAACCAAGAAAACCTTTATGTTTAAATACCTACGTGAAGATTAGGAAGGAGTATGTATAAAATAATTATTAACAAACGAAACCCAAGACACACAGGGTTCATCTGCGCCACCGCCGAGGATGAGGATGTAAAATAGGGATAAGCTTATAGGGAGGCCTATAAAATAAAGAGTTTTTTGCTAACTAGGTAATAGTCCTGACCTGACCAAAAATAAAATAACGGGGCTCACTGTACAGATCTATGATCTGTACAATTTCTACTATTGAATTTTAAAGTATTACATATGTCCGAAATGGATATATAGTAATAATAATGGTAAAAACCATTTACCAACTTTCCTGTGGATGTTATACACAATTTTACATTAACAAAAAATCTTATTCGTGTTCCTTCCTTTCTTGTTCTTGTTATGATTATTAATGATGGTGAAAACATTGTCTGTATAAGTACTAATATATCGTTATTTGTTTCAGATAGCCTACATATTGTTCCTACTTATGTTTACGTATACAGTATTAGTCAAGATGGACCCAGCGCCATCTTGGCCGGAGATATACTCCATTTGCTATATTATTACATTCTTGTGTGAGAAAGTGAGAGAAATTGTTACGTCCGAGCCAGTGGCTATTAGGTGAGTTATTAATTACAAACTTCAGCAGCCGCTTTAAACGCGTTTTTCCTGGTTAAAAGTAGTCTAACCTACAATTATATTAGGTATTAAGTTTGTGAAGATTATTTCCTTATGATAACATAAGGATAATACTGAACGGATCGTTTATTGCATGACATAAATTGTACAGAGTTTTGTAGGTAGATAATCATCCACCCTGTCTGATAGGGTTTGGCAATGGATCTTAATCCAGGACTTAAGATTAGCACTTGAGTAGGTATTTTGTATTTCATACAAAATTACAGGGATCCTTTGGGTGATATCCCAAAAGTATAGTATAAACTACCTATCTAATTACCTACACAGCTTGTATAGTATCTACATTTTTAGATGTACTATTTATAAAATTATATAAGTATATTATTAAAGTAGTTTTAAAATAATAAAAATTTACGGTGATTTATCGGGTCAAGTGGTGTGTATATAATGTAAGAATATAACAGCTCAGTACCGCGATAATTTCCATCATTTGTTGATATCAGGGTTAGCGATATTATAATAGTTTGTATTGACGTAAGTTTCGATGGTTATTGGCGTAAGTTTCGATGGTAGAGCAATAAAAATCAAAATTATTTTACCAACTTCTTGTATATATTTATGTTTTAAGGGAACCTACGCCACCTTAGTTTAATAACAAACTAGCTTTTCGGGGCTGTAGGTCTTTGTTGCTACCTTTAGATTTAAAATTATCAGCATCATCAAAAAAAAAGATTATTCCTCGATACAGGCCCAGCCTACTGAGGAAACTGACGAAAATCACATTGGAAATTTGCTCTCCAAATTATGTACAAAATTACCCTTTTCATTTGTTCAGGTTAAGTTTATTTTATAATTTTGCATTATTTGCTGCAAGATTTTTTTACTACCCTGGTTAGTCACATTACCTAATCTGTGCCCTGGTAAAAAGCACACTTTAGGTTCTCTAAATCGACGTTCACTTAATCATCCACTTCGTTAGCATTCCATGCATTTTTCCCACTCATCCCCGACGTGAGTGATGAATAGTGAAGGAGGGAAATTGCATTTTTATAGCAGCATGAAGTTTACAGATTCTGAGAGCTATAAAATAGTACCAAGCAGCGACTTAGGTAATCCAATGAGTATACGAAAGATACGAGGTACCAAAGCTGTAGTACTAAAGCTTAGAGCAACTGATATTGCTAAAATTATTAAATGATATCAATGTCTAACGCAAAACGAAAGAAAGTCTTTATAGTGGATGATTTCAGGCCAGGATGATGATAATGATTATATTTAGCAGTCGGGAAGATATCAAATAAATATCAAAATGTTTTACTTCCTTTAGACCTTATACAGGACTCTTGGATACGTCACAAAATTTAAATTACATAAGTAAAACAGGGAAATAAAGTGATCAAGATTTACTTTTTGATGTTTTGATTTCATTTAAAAGTCATATTATGAGAAAAAGTTGTTAAAAATCCCTACGTTCTAGTTACGAGCACTTATTCAAAACGACTTCAAAATCGATTGTGGGTCTCCAATTCATCTGGTCAGAACTACGCTATTCCCTATAGAACCACTTCGTCGTTTCCGCATACAAAAGAAAATAAAGTACCTACACTTACAGCGCCACAATAGATTTTTATATTTTTGTATGAATCGCACCCGGAGTTGTTTTTCCTACACTTAACAGTTTACATATTCTGGTATCGTATTTCTGTAGGAAGGGATTTTATCTAGGAGGTGAAACAATTTCAATTTCTTTCTATCAATGCAATTTTCTAGACAAGTAGATAGATAATTTAAGATCCGAGAAGTTTATCAAGAACGACAGAGTAGGTACCGGTGTTGCTCCAAAAATATTTTAATTGTTCCATTCTTTTAGTTTAGTTTAGAGAATCAAAGGAAGGTCTAATTTGCATCAAATCGACCCCCATTGTGTGTTTTACGATTTGATTATATCACTGATTTTCCCAATGTTTCCAGACATAAGTTCAGCGTGTGGGCATGGAACATGTGGAACACGTACGACGCCGGCTTCATCATCTTCTTCCTCGTCGGATTGACGTTACGACTGCGGACTGGATCTATGGACGTCGGCCGCGTCATTTTTTGCGTGGACATCATCTACTGGTACCTCAGGATACTGAATATACTCGGCGTTAATAAATATTTAGGTAAATTTCTCGAACATAGTTACTTCTATGGCTTTGCGATCCGAAGTGTGTCTTGGACTCTGTTAAGGAAGTCGCCATTTTTCCTGTACTGTGCAACTGCACAGGCGACTACAAAATGGCGACTTGCAGGGGAAAATGGCTTCCCTCCAGTCTTATTTCTCGGACATATTTATACGAATCTCAATCAAAAGATTTAGGAAAAGTGAAAACAATGTCAAAAGCATAAAAAATAAATTAAAACGTTGTTTATGATTTTTAAATGAGATCGGCAAATGTGCGCACCACAGAGCTGTTATACACACACAGGGCACACAGATTAAATATTTCTTATCACTTTAAAAATACAAAAAATAAAGATGCAGAATTAAAATAATGCTGAAAAGCTAAATAGTTGAAAAGTCTGAAGGTCTTTTAGTTAAAGATTTTATCAAAGGATTCAATTTAGAGACAGTGCAGAGTTGAAAGAATAAAGCGCTTGATTGATTTTGTTCTAGTTATTTAAATGTTGATGTCCCATAACTACTGCCTTTACGCCACAGAACCACGCTTTTATATGCAAAATATCCTGCGAAACTTGCACTAATTACATTAACATAACGCACATAATTTGCAACTAAATTCAGTTGTAAACCGTGCAAACTTAATTCAAATAACCAACTGCTCATCAAGTCTATTCAGAGGACCTGTGACAAGTCTGCATAATCCTTCTATTGTTTCGAAAGTTCAGTTAGGTTTCAAGTTAGGCACCGGGCTTTGTTGATTTAGGTCCTAGTAAAGGTGACAGAATAGACCTAACTCATTTTTAAAACAACAACACAACGTTGTTCTTTCTAATTAAATCAATCCACTGGATGAAAGCTTCCACTGTTCAATTTTTAACCAACTTATGAAGTAAGAAAAATATTGCGCTCCGTTTTGTAGATAATTCAAAGCAAATATGTAGATGAAATCGTACCTACACGGTAACAGGAATTTCCATAGACTTACTAACAAGTTAAAGTTATAAGATTCGCTCATAGCCCTAAGGCTAAGGCTCTTCAAAAGTTAGTGAATCCTTAATAATAGTAGAACCACCTCTTGTCAAGACGTTTATTATAACTATAATAACTAAGCAAGTAAACTATGGCAGTCAACGATCATTATGTTAGTAAACTATTGCAGCAAACACTTAAACGCAACGATAGTATTACTTGAACAGCTACTGGAAATACCTGTTAATAATTTTAGTCACAAGAGCCTCGGGCCTATTTGAACGGTGTTTTGGATTAAAATTAGCTTTTTGCTTGAACCTGATATAACCATACACAGACAAAAAAAAATTATTAGGTACATTTTGTAGGATTTATATACCCTAGTTTTTACGATACGCACAAAGTTAATCACGATTTAACACAATCAAAAATACTTAATACCATGGCAGCGATGAAAATTTCTAAACTAATAAAATGATAAATTAAAAGTTTGTAAACCAAAAATTGTTTCGAACTTATCAACTGTTCGACATTTCACGTTTCCACGTGAAATGTATAATAATTCGATTTTATGGACTTGAAATTGTTAAAGAAAAAACAAAACACTGCCAAGTAAAGAAAATACGCTTTTGTTATTACGAAAAAAGTCTTAAGGTGTGTAGATGGGAAGTTAAATGACAACACAATAACGCACAAAAAATGACCTCCACCCTTGACTCGTGCGCGTAGAGGTGACAACTGCACTATACGAGTTTTCGGCTTTTGATAATTTCTCATATCGTTCTGGATAAGAATAAGAATCGTTCGTAGCCTCTCCTTTATTATTTGCAGGTCCTCTAGTCACAATGATGGGCAAGATGGTGAAGAACATGATATACTTCGTGGTGCTATTACTGGTGGTGCTAATGTCGTTCGGAGTGGCACGACAGGCTATATTGTACCCAGATGAACAAGCTGGCTGGCATTTGATTAGAGAAGTGAGTATTGTCACTATTAGAGACAGACTCTTGATAACATTTTCAGTGTCCTGGAATCTTCGGAACCTCTGGTTGAGTTTATGTCGCCTTAATATTATTTGTCTGAATGAAGATTTTTAGTTCCTTTAACGCACGATTGAGGCGTACCGACTCTCAATCTAAAATAGAAGGAGGCACTCAACATTAGAGTCTTTACATAAGAGTTATAACTTGTTAACTCAATAGTTTTAACCTAAGAGAAGAAAGTTAATCTTACCTAATACATTTAGTTTTTTTCAGGTTTTATTAACTTATGTTATAAAATTAAAATCATAATCTCATTTAAATTTCTCATCACACACTAACTCTCAAATAGACCAACAACATCTTTAGCGTCTTCAACATTATTTTTGTCATTCATAGTTTCAATCATAACCAGTAACGAGCCATCGTCTTGTATAAATAACTAACCCTTGCAGGTGTTCTTCCAACCTTACTTCATGCTGTACGGAGAAGTGTTCGCTGAGCAAATGGCCCCGCCTTGCGGACTGCCTGGCTTGGAAGAGTGTCGGGTCGGTCACTGGGTGCCTCCGTTAGTCATGAGCGTCTACTTGCTCATTGCTAACATTCTCCTTGTAAACCTACTCATCGCTGTGTTCAATAACATCTTCATTGAAGTCAACGGGGTGTCCCACCAGGTTCGCCCGAGAGATATTCGACGTAGTTTTTGATGTTGTTGCGTTGACACACCTGTTGCGAGATTCAGTAGTTAGTGTAGCTAATTGATATTTTTAAGACTTTTTAAATTATCTGTGGTGTAGCTAGATGAGACATTTCATTTTTCTATTCATTTATTTCTTAAAATTCATTACATTTGGTTTGGGTATTTTAAGTATTTATTTGAGGAGATAGTTTTAATTTAGCTTATTATTTTGCAAATTATTAGATTCCTCACCCTATTTCCCAATTATTTCTTTATTTTATTATCGTTTAGTTTACTTATTTTTAGATATTTTACCAACCGTACTTTATGCTGTACGGTGAGGTGTTTGCGGGCGACATCGACCCTCCTTGCGGTATCGAGGTGAACCAGCGCAAGTGCGTGACGGGCCGATGGATCACACCCATTGTCATGACGATATACCTGCTCGTCGCCAATATACTCCTCATAAACCTGTTGATAGCAGTCTTTAACAATATTTTTAACGAAGTCAATGACGTCTCGCATCAGGTTTTGTTTTTATTTGCTTTGTTTGTTTTTTTAATTTTCCGGTATCCACATCACTAGCGCCTTTTGGATCGCTTCTAATGTGGATAAAGTCATTGTTTTTTGGTTTTTGAAGATCTTAATACCCTTAAATTTTATTTGAAATTAACAAATTATGAGGCAATCAAGAGTCTTTAGAAACCTAATTTTTCTTTTGCTTTTTCTATTCTATCCTTAGTTTATTGATGTTACAGCTTGTATACCAAAAGCTACTAAGTACCTACTTTTATACGTCATGCAGATAATCTAACGTCAAAATATATTTTAGGTGTGGATGTTCCAAAGATTTACTGTGGTGATGGAATATGAAAGGAAGCCTGTGCTACCACCGCCTATCATAATATTTTGCCATATATATCATGCCTGTAAATGGGTGACAAGAAACGTATCGCACAAAAGACTACAATACGATAATGGACTTAAGTTGTTTTTGGAAAAAGAAGATATGGAGAGGCTATATGATTTCGAAGAAGAGTGCGTTGAAGGGTATTTTAGGGAACAAGTAAGTATTTTCAGAAACACGTCAGGAGCCTATAAAAAACACGTGTATCAGAAATAAATAAGTAAATTGTTACTTTCAGGAAATTAAATTATCTAATTCTATAGAAGAGAGAGTAAGAAACACAACTGATAGAGTAGAACATATCACGACGAAAATGGAGGATTTAAATCAAAAAGCCAATTGTCAAATACAATCAATACAGGTAAAAAAATCACATTTCTGTTATAAATGGTAATTATAGACAGGAAGATAATATGAAAAATCCTTTTCAGAATGTTGAATTTAGGTTAAGAAAGCTAGAAGATGTAGCGGAGCAAACCATGAACCACTTAGCTGTGATACATAGGTTCATGGCCACACACCCATCTCTGGTGAATCGAGGATCCACTGATACCCTGGGACCACCTCCTCCGACCTTTACGGCAGGACCCGCGAGACTGAGAACAGCTAGTGATAGATCTGAGGTAAGTTATACATAATATTGAACGTATTGTAGGAAGAACAAAAAGCAATAAAATTATAGATACAAAATGGGACCACTAAGGCGCCTTTGCAATAATGATATTTTAAACCGAATAAGTCTGATTAATATATAGGGCAGATGATTTCTTTGTAAATAAACTACCTAATTACGAAACCCTGTTTTCAGAATAAGATCCGTAAGATGTTTCTGTTCTGTCATTGTTCTCGAGTTATTAAAATGATTTATTTTGGTAAAAGGGTTAGGATTTTCAAGTGCTTTCACTAACTGCTGAATGTTCTTGTATGTATTTCATATCTCATTGAATGTTATTTGTTTGTTTCTCGGAACACATTCTCTGAAAGCACATATTAATATGAAAACATTTTGTTTGTACCAAATTCCCTATTTCAGGGATCTGTGAGTTCAGGGAATGGTTTAAATTATCCTTTATTTGGTGTTTTGACGTCATTTGACCGTTTCAATGTTTCGATAATAAAACGGACGTTTGTTTTGTATTTTCGTTCATCTTTACGACCAATTAAGGGGTCACTTCAGAGACGATCAACTTATTGTTTTGAGGACCGGCTATATTCGTACCCTCGTGTGAAAATTTAACGCTTGTTTTGAAAACAACCTTTGGCATGATTCATCAAACCAAATAAAGGTGCCGTTAATCCCTGCGTCAGACCTAGCTGACTGAACTTTGAATCGCTAATTGGCATAGAAATCGTACGCGACGAAAGGGAGAAATCATATTCCACGCGTGTAAATTGAGCTGCCAAATGACGTCATTCCAACAAGCACGACCTTCTGGATGTGTCTTATTTTTTATGTCAAAATATTACGAAGATGGCTCACTCAAACCGGAAAACTGTGCACTGACGTTTGAGAACCGTTTTAACGAATCAGCTCAACTTGAATAGTAGAAGGTTCAATTACGCTTTGTCGTCGGAAACAAAGAGATCGTTTTCCGGAATCGATCCGCTTCTCAAGTGAGGCGAGCGTGTTAAAGTTTGGAGTTCACGCTGTATGACTTTACTTTATAATATAATAGGTACATACTCGTCCATCACCGAGTATGCCGACACTTTATTTTAATTAAGTAAGTTACAATGTTTGCTACATTATCACCACGAATTTTAATTAAATTGGTGTGAAACTGGGGCTTTTACGTGCATTATAAAACAATGTAAGAGAGCCAAACTATGTGCCAGGTGGCGTGCAACTAAAAACGGATATAAAAAGTATTTAAATGGCCTGTAAACTGAAGGAACTTAAAGGTACCTACAAAGTGCTATAAATTTGGTCCTAAAATACTTGTACTTATTCCAGTTTAGGTACTTAGAAGCATCCAATAAATTGCGCAATTTTTTTATTGGGGACGTAACGCAGTGTAACGCTGTGCGACCCGACGTTATCGTTAATGAACAGGCAGGTACTTAGTCAAAATTAGAACCGTAATCGAACCTTCCGAGACTTGTGCGTGAGCCATCCCGTATGTGACAGGTGCTGTCAGACAGTGACACAGGCGCGGCGGTCGCTCGCTTCACCGTGCGGCCCGTGCAAGAAGAGGACGAGCACGCCTCTCAGCCCTCTGACGTAAGAAAACGGCAGTGTACAGCACGATTTTATGAATAAAAATTTCAATAAATTATTTGTAACTCAATCTCCAGTAATTAATTATAAGAGAGCACAGATAAAACAAACTTGCAAACAAAATTTCAGTGCGATCCGTTCAGTTTTGACGTGAACTAACAAACATCCACCCACACAAAAACGTTGAACACCTAAAATCATGCTAAACATCAATATAAATAGCGTAAGCAGAAACGTTAGTTTGTCGTTTAATTAAAAAGCCACAAAAATTTAGCAGGAACATTGAAAGGCAAGGCCTAGAAAAGATTAAGAATTTAGGTGACTGGTACCTATTTTGTAGCAAAGGGAACTCTAATTCTCTAAATCTCTATAATCATATGCGTTTTGATATGCCAATTGATAATTTTAGTTTCATTATTATGCGTGCCAGTAATTTCCTCTAGCACGTGTCCATAAGATCGTGCAGTGCATTGCCGTATGATAAGCCGCTTCCATCTGCTACTATCCGAGTAACGCTGCTCGTGCAAACGACCCCCAACCCTAATTGACGTGTCATAAAACTCGCTTTGAATTTGCGAACTTGGAACTTCGTCTGTCCCGTCAGCGAATCGTTTGGCATGACAGACATTGTATCTATCAAATTCTGATGAGAACAAAATTTCCTTGTTTCATTCTATAAAGTATGAGGTATCTATGTACTTAGTTAATTTATGTGATGTATGACGAGAGAATCGAACATCGGTCTTTATTGAACAAATCAATGTGTATCATATAATGAAAGTGTAAGACTAATTTTAATAAAAATCGTAAATTGTTATTCTTCACTTCGTACTGTTGATCTTTTGCGACAAAATATTCAGATTTCAGAGCCTAGCCAGAGGCTTTACGCGACAAAAATTCATACCAATAACATACTTTATATATAAAAAACATAAATTAAATAGCATGGTTTTTAAATTCGTTAACTTTAAATAAAGGTATAAAATAGGTATTTTAACCCCATCATTAGTATGTTCGATACCTCGAGATTTCAGTGGTTTCACTAAGGTTCTATGTTCTGTATTCTATTTCATGTTCCCAAAATAATATACGTCGTTTGTGGTGGCAGCGTTAATGAGAGAATTACCTATTAGAATATTGAATACCATTGAAGCATAGAATTACGTCTCTAGCATACCATTACGGGTTTGGGAGTGAGTATAAACTTAAACAAGGCTTTCTGCTATACCGCGCTATGCCATACCGTGTCAAGACTGTTATAATTCTTATTATTATGTTGTTAAAAATATTGTTCTGGTTCCCCTTTTCATAAAATGATTGTTTGTTATACGTTTTATTGTTTGCGACACGGTTTGGTATGATGTATGAATTTCTTTAGTGTCGCGACAGCACCATCGGTGGTTGATGTTGTATTTCTCATTCCATCTTTGCATTTGTCATATTGAATGTTGCTGTATTTTAGATTCGTAATTTACGTGCCCATTCGAGCTATTCTTATTGCATTTATAATTTCTCTTTACTTCCACTCTTTATCACATTGATACTCTATTAATTATTTTGGGTATGCCATTCCTATCGCAGCTATAATCACCTTCATTTACAATCACTACTAGAATTTCATAGCCAACTTCGAAATATAAGTTTTTTCGATGTTTCACAAAATGAGTGCTTACAACTAGTCCCACCGGTAGCACCTGAATTTCTTCAATAGTTACGTTTTCTAATATTCACTTTTACCACTAGAATTTGTTTTACCTTTTGCACCATAAAATTAACTTACTTTCACTCAGGATGAGCATCCGCAGTCAGGACCAGAGATAGCGGTGGAGAAAGAAGCTGACTCATCATCAACATCATCAGGGGGCAGCAAGGCGGGCCCTGAGATTACAATCATCAAGCCACACGTGCCTCCTACTCCAGTCCGGCAGAGATCTTCGGATAGTGCCAGGACGGAGCCCAGTGATGATAAAAAAGGTACTTACGATATTTCAATATCAAATTTCAAGTTGACCGGCGCAAGCCATTGCTTCGTAATTTCACTCCTGCAAGGTATTGCTGTGAAATATGCGTTGGCCACTTAACCTTAGGTGGGCGATCTATATACTATTCCATTAATAAGTAGGTACATAGTATAAACTCGTTCCAGTTGGTTAGCTACGTTCTTGAAAGCTTTCAGATAAGTTGGTTAGATAAATAGTTCACCGTGAAACTAATTAGGCTCCGGAAATTTGTTATTGATTCTACCCAGACTGGGAACTTTTGATTACGTAGTACCTCCTACAGGAAATTGAATTTATTGGTATTTTATTACCTACTTTATGAATTCGTATAGTCCACTATAGTACCTAATTCAGATCCTATTAAATGTATTCTTAATCCTAAATGAACTAATAGAGAAAGTAATCCATTCAAAAAAGTGAGCCTGTAAGTAAATTCTCCGTCTGAAAACCAACCTTAGTGTAGAGTTTACAATATTCAAGCGACGTAAGCGCAACAACCATGTTATTAATTATTAATGAGGACATTTATGTGCAATAATAAGCCGAAGGTGCCCTTGCTATTCCATTAATTGTCATGCCATGTGTGGCTCTATATATAATAAAATCCCTAATGACATCAAAGATTTACTTTTAAAACAATTTATAAAAAAAAAAAAATGATGGCTTACTGAAAAAGCTTTCTATAATGTTAAAGAACTCATGGACCTAAAATTTAACCATCAACATCATTGACTTTATATTGTTTAATTAATTTTTAATCATTATTAATCAAAATCAGTAAATACAATGTATATAGGAACCTAATTTTAAGTAATTTTGCATGCCAATGTGTTTTGGTGAAGTATGTGACACTATTTTATCTTAAGATCTTGTAATAACCATATTTCTTGCAATAAATGAATTGAATTAATTAATACCATGATGCCAATTAAAAAAATCTTGTGATTGATAGTTTGGGAGAAATACGGTAGTGACTAAGAAAATAAATGGCACTTTGCTAAATTATTTCCGATAAACTATTTAAATAATAGTTTATTTTCATTTTTGAAAAGAAGAGGGATCTTGTGTCGCAAATATTATTATGTTCTTTTTAAGCTTGTCGATGAAGATTACGGAGAAGAAAGGTTTTAACGTAACCCAATTGACGTCAATTCACATATACCTGGGCCTTAATAGGTAGTAGTAATGAACTACTGAGAGGCAAAATTAGATTAGAGAAGGCAAAATTAGAAGAGAAAATTAGAGATCTTAATTCGCTAAAGCAAATTAATTGAATCGAATGCAGGAAATGGTAATTAGAGATATTGTTACTTTTCCCCAGTTCCATCATCCACTGACGATGCCTTCCTCCCAGAAGTTCGAGAGACGCCGGGAGACCTGCATAGTCTCAGACCTAGGACCACCTCTGGGGCCACCAGGCGCACAGCTAACACTAGGAGGTATAACAGCGTACAATATTTTTAACTTATAAAATCTAGATGAATAGGTAATTTTGCGATCATATTTTATTAAATATTTACATCTAATCGTTTGTGAGATTAATTTAGTGTTATTTTTTAATTTTATTATACAAGTGAAAGCTATCAGGTACTACATTCTAGGAAAACTTAGAAAAATCAGTGATAATTTTGTTTAGAAGAAATAATAAATGATGAATGAATTTATGTGTTAATTTAATACGTTTGAGTTTGAATCAGGCATAAGGTTCAAATTAAGCCAGCTAAATTCATGTTCTGAGCATGAGAGTTTAGTTTTCATCGTTATCCATTACCATAGATTATCTTTATTTCATACTCACTGATTCGGCAAATTATGTTCGTGACAGAAATTTACCATCGCCATTGATTGTTTTAATTTATTTTTTGTTACTTTCTTGCATCTGTTAGGAGACGATTGTGGAAACAGTAAGTCAACTAGACTCATTGGCGACTGGCTTAGCTTTGTAGATATAGTTGGTGTAGTTAGATGTACAGTCACGATCAATATTGCATTCCTTTCATACGAGTCTAGTGTGAGCCGACTGACGCTGACCGAGGATGACTAATCTATCTAATCCATAACAACACTAGAGCTCTGATTGCAATTTTGAATGTGATTGTAACTAGCTAGTGTATTACTGTAAATATTTTTATACTACCATTGTCACGATTGTTAGCTTGTACAGACACACACTGTATTTGTAGTAATCAGCACAAATTTTATGTCATAATCATAACTCAAAACAAACACTGGAGTTTTGATCTATTCGTTTGCCTATTCAAATCTTTAAAACTACCCTACTTCTCAAAACGTTATTTAACCCATTATTAAAAACTAGTAGATTAATATTTATTTAATCTGTTTCATTTCTCTTCTTTTACTTATCCACTCGTCGTTTTTATATTTAAAAGCTGAGAATCTAAATCAGATCATTTATCCTTACTTTAATGGATAATCTTTACAAGGTAAGATTTAGCCTTTGGAACATATGAACACAAAAGATTACCTACTTTTGTAACTTCTATAAGATCACAAAACACCTACACAAGACAAGAAATCCTCTACAAGCCCTTTTATGTGGTTCAAACCATAGATAAAGTAAGTACAGAGAAAAGAAACATCAATATCAATCCAATAAAAGAAACCAAAATAACGAAGATCTTCTAACAGTAGATAACATGATCCATTTTCGAGATTTGCCATATCGAAAATTTCGGTGTTCTGTCTCACGATCGATTACCGTCGTGATTATTTGGGTACAATAGCAGTCATTAAGTTTTGTTTGATAAGAAGCAATACGAGCAATGACAATTATGACAGCAATCTGTTGTGAATCAGTCCATTGCAGCCCGATTTCACTAAATCTATGGACCCATCAAATTAGTGTAATTGGACCGCTGCTAATCTTATAGTGAGACTTACTGGAAATTGTGGATGGACCGTGAAAAGATGAACAACATCGTTCAGAAATCTATGATAATGGACCACGTTACAGTAGAAGATCTTCATCAATCATTTACAAAGAACGTTCTCGAGATGTTATCTGATGACAGGCGTTCCGAAGGCGGCAACGACTGCGGCGTGGGCGCTCACCACACCACGCATCACCTGGCGCCGCGGAGACAGCACAGCCAGACGCACTCCGAGCCAGACAACTCCGGGGTCGACGCTGGGTCCGTGCATAACTCTGTCACTGGTGAGTCCTCATCAGCGTATACGTCGGCTTAATCTTGCCTGCCGCAAATAAGGGTCACCAAGCACCACACTTGGTGATTGCAGTGAAGGTGTTCAAAATATGGAGAAGAAAACTGTTGTCTCTTCTCTGGTTCCTTAAAGCCGTGTACAGCCCGGTGTCGTGAGGCGAAATATGCAATTCACAGGCTTCGCAGCGAGTATGATACGTTACGCCATATGCTAAAATCCGTCTCGTTGCTCGTTCTATAATCAAGACATCGTCTTTTTCTTCTACAAGATTCTCCTTTAATAGCGCATCTACAAGTTGGCGCATCATTGCGATTTCCTTGTTTAGGATTGTACTAGCTTTGAAATCAAAACCATGAACGATTGAGATAACACTGCGAACTTACGGATGGACCAGAAGATGGTTTGACGACATTTTTAAAATTTTAGCGCGCTCGAGGATATTAGAAGCACAAGGAGGAAATACAATAGCTGACGAGAACGGGTCATCCACCCACACTGCTTACAAAAATAGTACTGACATCTTGAGTGTCTTAATCAAAATCTAACAGTAACAACCAATATTCTGCTTCTCGAACACTTTCCCTCTTCTCATCTTCTTCAATCAACTAGAAACTTCCTTCCCAGGTTGGGAGGCCACTGGTGGAGCATCGGGCGTTCCAGCGAGGACACAGTCAGGCAGGCCTCCTCGCTCCTCCTTCCTACTAGCCATGCACGAGTATACCAGCATCACTGATGAACTGGAGACGGTGTATGGACTGTTCTCTCCGCCGCACACGCCAAGGTATTGTTGAAGTTTGCTATAAGTTGTGGACATCTGATAGTTCTCTTTATATTTGTCAGCAGGCCTAGTCAGGCAGGCCATCTCGTTCCTCCTTTCTTCTAGCCATGCATGGCTGGAAGCGCCTACTGCTGAGTACAGGTCTCTTCTTATATTACTCCTGATTCCTAGCGGTTCATAGGTTTCGTGGTTTTGCCAGCCAGATCCATTGTGTGTTCAATGGGATATCATTTATAATTGGTTGATTTGAGCGAAATCCCAGCATTTGGTAAAAACATTTTCCAATTGCTTCCTGTTTGTAAAAAAATAATAAATAATTGAAAAAAATTAATGATAAGTTGTTGGCAAAAAGAATCATTGAAAAAATACATTTCATAACACTTTGTCTGACATTAAAGAAAAATATGTATTATGGCACTTGTAAAAAATCTTGTCCAAACAAAGTTGATTGAAACCTGATTGCATTAAGTACTTACTGGAAAACATCAGAAGAAATCTGCGAGAAGGCTACATACATAACGCAGTTATATTCTCTCCGAAACCCTGACCGTCAGGGTTTCGTTATTTTGGCTGTTAAAAACGACTCCAGTTCAGAGAAATATGATATTACCAAAGTTGACTACAGGGTTAACTCTTAGAGACAAAGGTTAGTTATATATTAACAGTAATATGGGGAGACCTTTAGGTAGTTAGGTTAAATTAAGTTTTTAATATAACATACGTAAGTAAATTTAATTAAAAGGAGGCGGCTCAGGACCGCTATTTGTGGCATCGTATGGGGAGGCCTATGTCCAGGAGTGGACGTGTATATGATGATGATGATGTAGTAAATTTTGAGATATCCCAGTCATAATTTGCTAGAAAACCAAAACTTAATGAAAATTCAGTTTCATAATATTTTAACCAAACCCGTTTTAGGTAACAGGTGCACAAAATGTTTAACTTTCCTTTGTGGCTGCAATAAATTCAGGTATATGGTAGTGAAGTTATTTGAAAAAGGAAATATGTATATCATTGCACAGGATTTATTGAAATGGAAGCTTCATGTTTGAGCTGAATAAAAATTACATCCGCTTCGATATTGCGTTCAAATCTGGGGGCCTACTCGGAAAAGGAAAATCGAAGTTTCTCTTTCGTTTTCATGCAAAACCAACTCTTATGTCGCTTGCATAAGGTTAGCGTTTGCACGAAAAATAATCAGAAACTTCGATTTCGTTTTTACGTGTACGGGCCCTGATTTCCACCTAAAAGGGAATGCTACAAAGTCGCAATAGGAAGCAAAGTGCAATCAGCCGATCATTACTCGTGTTCTTTTGAGGACTATTCTTTTTTCGTACCAACGTGACATGGAAGAATCCTCTCCAACTAGTCTGTTTCAGATTGGTAGGTACCTACTGCTTTGTTTTGGGACGTTTATTCTCCCATCTTTTATACTTAACTAACTATTTACAACTTTGCCTACGATTCGATTGCGGTTCGTTTATAGTTCACGAGAAGTTTATACGTCTGTATGCTAAGTGTGAACTGCCATACTGTTTACTACAAAGTTTGCGTAACTTTATTTTCTATGGAATTCCTATTTTTAAAACTTCCCGCTTGGAGCGCTGTTCAGGAATTCCATAGAAAATAAAGTTACGCAAACTTTGTAGTAAACAGTATGGCAGTTCACACTCAGCATACTGTATGTCATTCGTCGTTACTTTTCATAGTGTGTACTATTATATTATAGAGTTATTATTATAGAGTTCCCTATCTCCTTTCTAGCGACCTCCCGACCCGTACGCCCATCACATCATCAGCACGCCTGCTCTCCCCAGCGCGCGCCGCGTCTCCTTCCGCTCGGCGGCGCCACGCGAGCGAGATGTCCAACCCTGAGTTCGCACTGTATATGGAGAAGGAACATTTGCGAGGGGCAGAGGAAGATGACTATATTATCATGGAGAATCTAATACAGAGGCGGTGAGTCTGGTGATGATTGTTGGTGGTGGGTTTGTATGCTGTGTCTTTGTGGAATAGGTCTCATCTCAAGCAATAAGGTTCGGTGGCAGAGAATAAGGGTTGAGCTCACCTTTACCATACCATTACCTTTTTAGTTATGCGTTTAGTTTGTACCTATAACTTTTCCGAATAAAGAATTATAGATATAATTGTATCTACTTGAAAGTATTAAAATTACAGAATCGCGACGTTGAGATCGAGGTCAAAAGTAAGAAATCACGTCAAATTCAATTGTCACTATGAAATTCTTATAGCCCGGCTACACGCTTCAAACAATTGTGCATGCAGATTGCACAAACACAGTTTGCGCAAGCGAGATGAGCCGATCGTACGCTCCATCTTGCTTGCGCAAACTGTGTTTGTGCATGCATGTATGCACAAATGTTTGAGGGTGTAGCCGGGCTATTAGAGTTTTCGATAAGCAATGGTAAATTTTTCAGTCCTATATTGGAATTACGCATAAAAGAAAGTCCCAAATTATATATTATCTATCATAGAACCTAATGGACATACAAAAATAACCCTCTAGTGAACGGCTTCTAATAACCCATCATATACAATTGGGGTCAATAACCCTCCACTCCCTATACATTTATAAGTAACTAGTTTCTACATATAGCCTAGATTTGGGGTCTGTGCTGGACAGATACGAGGAGGAATGCGGGGAAGGCGATGGCGAGCCCAGCGGCATCAACATTAGCGTGTGTGTCAATACCAGCGAGGATGCGCCGCAGAGTGGGGGCCTGCTGACCGTAGATAGGAGGCTTCCCCATCAGAGGTCAGTAGATAAATTAACATTCTAGGCGTTTGTCATAAAGGAAATTAAAAGCAAGCCATAAACAAGAACTAATCTAAAAGGGAATTTACACTAGCAAAAGCAAAACTTGAAAATGCGTGCATCAGTGGAATTGGAGATACACAAACTGTGAGTATCACGAAGTCGATGAAAGGTGTAAATAAACAATCCTTCAGTTATGATAGGCTCAACTGAACACGATTATTAAGTTGACCTTAGAAATGATAATCATGTAGGCAAAACGAAGAACAAAGATCAGTTGATAAAGAGAAGAGTTGATACGAGAATGAATGCGGGGAAGGTGTGTGGAGCCGAGGGGGATAAGCATCAGCTGCGGGGGTCTGCTGACCGTGGATTGGAAGCTGCCGCATCAGAAGTTAGTACCTACCTAGATATTAAAAATGTTTTTGACATCTGACAAAAAGTCATAAGTAAATGCAAATGCTTTTGCAAACCAAGTAAATGCTATGCTAAAAGAAACTGGAGATTCAGGATATAAAGATAATCTGACAACAAAGAAATTGATAATCGACGAACTCGACAAAATCAATGAATAGTTGAGACTGTTCACTCACGGTAAGAAGAGAGAAGAGGCTGATACATTGAAGGTTAGTTAAAGACATTATAGTTTAAGACTAAAGGGAATCTGCTCTTGACAGTTATAACTAGAAAATTATACGCTTGCGGAAAATTGAGGATCCACATACTCGAAATTGGACCTAAAAGAGTAGATTAACTTATATCTAATTATAAAGTTTACGTCAAAAACATGAACAAAGTAACAGTTGACAACGACGTCAAGTATTGTAGATAGAAGGGAAGGCAAATACTCAATTAATTGCTTGTTTTACAGGACACTGAGAAGAGCTTCAGCGATCGACACGCGAGATCTCCCATCACCGCTACAGCCTCTGCTAGGCGAAGATGCTTGTGGGGACGTTTTACTACCAGTGCCACGGCAGCCTTCGGGTAAGCTAATGTTAAATCCTTCTGTTTAATTGTTCTAACGTTTCTTATGTTTAATTTAGTGTTTTCTTGTGATTTCCAGTACTAATACTTCAATCTTTGATTCCTTATGTAGATTAGGTACTAAAACAGGTGATTAAATGTACGCAGGAACATGATTCAAACTTAAAAGTTTGTCTGAAATCTGTTATCCCGTGCTATCTCTACTTTATCAATTTCCTGCTACTATTTCTGTTTCTCTTATTTTTCTGAATCTCGTGC
Organism: Eupithecia insigniata; assembly: GCA_947859395.1. Taxonomy (NCBI): domain Eukaryota; kingdom Metazoa; phylum Arthropoda; class Insecta; order Lepidoptera; family Geometridae; genus Eupithecia; species Eupithecia insigniata. The sequence goes on along the minus strand of OX402009.1, from coordinate 2,848,169 downwards.
GCTAGTAAACTTCTTCCTTCTACTTATTTATCTCTCTCTCTTTCACTCTCAAACACTCTTGTTCTTCTCAAGAATCTTATGAATGTGCTAACTATTTTTCCAACAGCCTACACGTCCGTGAATAGATAGTGAGTGCCTTGTCATCGTGTCGTCTTACTAACAATTGGTGTTGGCTTTAGTTAGATTATAACGAACTTAGAGTATCTTCTCTCCGCAGCAGTCAGAATACGCGTACTAACCCGAGACTTGCACAGGCGAGACGAACGCGTCGAGCGAGCTGTCTCTCTCGCACATGGTGAGCGAGAACCTGCCGCCGAGGCCATCGATAGTGCTGGACTCGTCTCAGCTGCCCCGTCAGCGGTCCGCAGACGCCGCGCAGCCACACACACCGGGTCCCGCGCCGCCCGAGACTATGTGCTAGCCGAGGACGTAGCTGAGGTAACTAGTGCTGTCTCTCTCGCAACTGGCCTACCAGCAGTCAAAGCCCTGTAGGTGGATCAAGTTTGCTGACTCATCGACTCTGACTCATCGACGACCTGCGATCAGCGCAAAAAAAAATTGATAACAGTTGATAATAAAATAAAAATAGGTATAGAAGCTACACAATATGGCGGTCAAATGTTGTCTAAACATAAAATTATTTTTACGCAGGTAAATGAAGACGACGTCGCGACACATTCGGAAGCTTCCAAAGATGATAATGATAATCTTAGTCTAAAAAGCCAGTAAGAAGAAACCGTCGAACGTACCAAATACCCCAAGACGAACTTAAGGGTACGATTTAAATAAGTACATACAATTAGAACACCAAAAGATACTACTGTTAATGTAAAGTTAAGAGTTTTGAGACCATGGTTTTAGTTTTTTTTTAGAATCTTGTACTGTTGCACTAACTACACTATTTTTGAACTTTGTCTTTCTGATCAATCTATTATCTGACTGATTCAATCACTGATTATAATTCATCATATCTATAAATCTTAGCATGTTGAAGCTAAATTGATTTCTATGCGCATATAAAAAAAATATGATAGACTTTAGACTTCCTATAAAATATTGCATGCAAAGAGTCTAGTTAAAGTTTATTAAAATCTTTTATTTTTCTAAAACCTTGTATAGTTCACGAGTTATGAATTTTATATAAATGGACTATATTCTACTTAGTACTTTATGAATTTCAAGTTTGTCTGTAGGTACTCTTTTTTATAACTGCTGTACATTTTGCTAAGTTTAATATAATGTTTCGTCTGTAGATAATAGTTCAATGTAAGTTTCTTACTTCACTTTCATATATCGTCGAAATTTTAATAACATCCGCCTTTCTTATTTTGGACACAAAAAATATACTTAATAATTATAAAGTCTACTTCAAATATCTGGTGATGATTGTTGAAATAAGCTTTATAAATATATTTTTAACCAGATTCGTGTGTAGGTACAGCATAGTGTTTCAGTAAGTTCTAGGGAGAGACAATCGACAATACAAAAATAAGTGCTCACGTTGTAAATACTGTAGTCAGCGTAGCGGATATTAATAAATGCGTAACTGACGTATGAGTAGTAATTATATGAAAAAAATTATGTATAATAATAATATCAATTTGCTTGTTTATTAAAAGATAATTTTATGGCGACGACATATTGGAAATCTTAGTTTTACACTTTTACTTTTTAGGAGGAGTAGATATATTTTATTATTTATATTTATATTCAATCTGGGTTTTAATAAATGACTTCCAAATAATAATGGTCATCACAATGTGTTCATTTACCAAATATTTTGTGCAAGTTTTACTATTTAATTTTATATTGCGAAACAGAAATCAAATCATATTTGTATATAAATTTTAGCAGTAGGTTATATGTATATCTGTTAAAGTTTTAATGAAATAAAGAGAAAGTTAGAATTGTAGTATAAAGAATAGATGCAATAAATACTTCTTCATATTTTAGATTTAATGGAACGAGTTTATTTACATTTTAAATCATAAATTGATCAGTTAAAGCAATAATGCACGTAGTCCCTAAATACCTAATGACATAATTTTAATCATTATTCTCATCTCGCTACTCATATATTATTATATGAAATATGAAACTCAACGTACCTATTTGTATCTATAAATCACTACAGCAAAAGCCATTGTGGCAAAGAGATTAAATTTTATGTAATCTATGCATTTCAGAAATGAAATTCATCAATTAATTTATTGACACCATCCAATGTTAAATTTTATAATATGTGTGTGAAAGCATTGTTAGAAAGTGTTTTATACGAAGTGGGAGGTATGTAGTGTGAATGATGCTGAAAAAAAAATGAAACTTTAAATGCTTCCCTGGCACTACTAGGTACTCCAAATATTTTCTGCCAACGACACTACCAGCCGCACTACCAGTAGTGTCGTTGTTGACTGTACAATTTGATCCAAAATAGGCGCGGTAGTGTCGTTCATTTTGCAACGACACTACTGGTGGTGCGGCTGGTAGTGTCGTTGCCAGAAAATGACTCCTAATCTTAAATAATTCACACTCCAATGTTTTCATTCAAAAAAATCTATTTACATAATAAATTTTCTGAGTGATAGTCTACTTGATCTGTGTTATGTAAAACATTATGTACAATAATACAATAAATATATTTGTGATATTAAAATAGTCATGTTTTTTATTAATAAGTACCTACACCTTATGCAGTGTTTTTTCAAAGCATTAGCATTGATATTTTTTTTTTTCAAATATTTAGAAAATAATATAGACAAATTAGGATTACTTTGGGCTAAAACATTATTTTTGGAGCCAGATGTATAAACGATGTAGATACAAAGTCATATTATGTACAACAGAAAACCCTATTTAAATCGCTTTCAGGTCCAATATTTATTTAAAACTTTGCTGCTACGAGATAAATATTGGCTGTATCTAATCTACTGGCTTGACACACGACACATTATATCGCGAGAAACCTTTTACCTTTTATACGTGGCAAATTGTATTGTGGAAGCTTTAGTTTGTCGATTTTACAGTGCCTGCTCACGTGAATCAATGTTGTCTTCCAATATTCCCTGGATTTTATTTGTCGGTCTAAATTGCTTTTAGCTTTGGGAGTTTAACTTTTGAATGGCAGTTCTGGAGATCACCTAATACTTAGGTAGGTACAAACCTCCAAATTTTCAATAGGATTATTTAAGCAGCTAGGTATAATATTATATGAAGATTTTCATCATCGTCATCAACTTATACTAGTCCACACCACACCAGGCCTCCCATAATGAGCGCCATAGCGCCCTGTCTTCGGCTTGACGCATCCAGCATCTGCCAGCAGTCTTTCGCAGTTCGTCATCTCACCTGTCCGGAGGACGTTCTACACTACGATTACCTAATCACGCTCTCCACCCAAGAACACGTTTACCCCAGCGGTTGTCGGTTCTTCGCGAGATATGGCCAGCCCACTGCCACTTCAGCTTGCTAATACTTTCGTTGTTTGGTTTTCGTTTCAATAGTTTTTATACAAAGCCAACCCATATTTTGTTATGAGGCTGTAAAATCTGATCAAAAAAATTTTTATAAACATTTTTAGTTTAAATAGCTATAACTCTAAAAGTCTAAACTATATTTACCAGGCTGCAAGAACAGACGTTTCATATAAAATTATGGGAGCTTCCTAGCTCGCTTTTCCCAGACCGGATTACGAAGAGAATTATTTGAGCAAGAATTAGAAATTTGTTATTTCGAGCGAAATTAGGTTTACCTACAAATTTGTTTATTAAAAACGGATTAATCAGCCTGTAGGTTTATTTAAAGTTGATTGTGTAAGCTTTGGTGTGAAAGTTAAATGAAACAATGAAGGGAAAGTTGAGTGTTTAGAAGTGGTTTGTTCAAATAAAGCCTACTATTCTGCAAAATCACGGGGATAGGTAGACTGGCTACAGAAAGCTCAAAACAGGAAAGCATGGAGTAAAATGGAGGAGGCCTTCACTCGATGAGAGGTCCTTAATAATACATATTATTAATTTCAATTCATCATCATCATCAGCCTTACACGTCCACTGTTGGACATAGGCCTCCCCCGTACGACGCCACAAATAGCGGTCCTGAGCCGCCTCCATCCATCGACTCCCTGCAACCGCTACGATGTCGTCGGTCCATCGGGTGGATGGTCTCCCATGTAGGGGGGATTAGCCATAATCACCACGCTTGGCAGGCGGATTGGTGATCACAGTGTTGGTGTTTAAAAATACTCAGTAGGAAGCTGCTGCCCTTCTTCTGGTACGTTCCCTTAGTCGGCTCTTACGACATCCACGGGTTGAGTTGGAGGGGTCGATATTCGTACGCCGCGGCCCCACGGCCGGTAATTTCAATTAAATTACCTAAATTCATTATTGTATAAAGTATTTTAATTCTCATCACTTTATTTCATTTACATTTTTTACATATTTAAAAATTTTAGTTCATTAAGGAAATAAAACGGCTTTATTGTATTATTATATTCTGCAAAATCAATTGAAAAGTTTTCGTGAATGTAAATTATAAGAAAACAAACTCATATAATAATTATTTTATTAAAACTTAATCATTTAAGTAGGTCTCTGTAAGCTGGATACATTTTGAGGTAATCAATGAAACAGATCGAGTATTTACAAATAACATTAGTTTTACGAGATTAAAGCCGAAATTAATTTGCTAAACTAGTTTAAGCGTAGAAAAAGTCGTGGTCCACTTCGAAGTTGTTTCTTGTCGAGAGTTCGGAGGCAATGTTCAAGGGGATCTTATCTGTGGACAGAGTTGTAATGAGCATTAAAGTTCCGCAATAAATGTCGCTTCCTATCTTTCAACCTGTTTTAGTCTGGAAAGAACACTAAACTAGAAGCTCGTAGGCCCAGCAAGCACTATGTGTATCTATTTTATTATATACTAGCTGCTGCCCGCGCCTTCACCCGCGTTTTATCGGGATAAAAAATAGCCTATATGTTATTCCAGGTCCCAAACTATACCCATACCAAATTCAGCCTAATCGGTTCTGTAGTTTTTGCGTGAAAGTGTAACAAATATCCATACATCTTTACATCCATCCATACAAACTTTGACATTTATAATATTAAATATACGAGGATAGTATAATTTTTTTTTATGTAACACTGAAGGTACTTAGCCGTAAATAATAATAAAAATAAATAATAGAAATCATTTATTCAGAACATTGTTACATGAGGTTCAAAGTTACATATAGAAACGATGACACTACCGAAGTTTATCAAACGTCAACGCCCTGCTCCTAGATTTCTGATAAATATTCTGATGATAAAAAATGGATATGCTGATAGTTAACCTGATTGATGATCGGATTGTTTCCTTTTGTAATTTTAATTTTATTAACTGTTTTACTGTGTCCCCCTTTCAACTAAACCTCTCGGTGAATTGATTGTGTAAATTGAAACACAGCGCTACATGCATATTAATCCTTATTTTTATTTTATTATATGTTTTTAAAGTAGGTAAGTCGGACTGTAATTAGTATTTATATGGCAATAAATGATTTTTCTTTTCTTTTTCTTTCACTATGTCTGCTGAGCTTTCGAGCTCCTCACAAGAAGTAACGCGCCTGTTGGTAGGCTAGGTACTAATAATAATACAGAATACTTTGACCAGTGCAATTTTTCTTTGAGTTGAATATGGATGGCTGTCCAGGGCTGAACATGGAATTGCTAGCCAGGAAAAATAAATACTACTAGACAATTCACACAGCATCATCTAGCCCCAAGCTAAGCAGAGCTTGTGTTATGGGTACTAGATGACTGATATACCTACTTAATATAATAGGTAGCCTACTAATATCATAAATGTCAAAGTTTGTGAGTATGGATGTATGTTGTTCCTCTTTCACGTAAAAACTACTGAACTGATTGGGTAGAAATTTGGTATGGGTATAGTTTGGGACCTGGAATAACATATAGGCTATTTTTTATCCCGATAAGAGGCGGGCGAGTATTACATATTATAGAAAGATATCTTTTTTATTTTATATAGAAAATAACCATACCTAACACCCGAGACAAATATTTACAGTTCGTACAAACATTTGTCCCAAGGCGGGAATTGAACCCGCAACCGCCTGCGCCTATATATATAAAAAGTAAATACTTTAACAAGAACTAAGATTTATAAAAACAGTGCTCAAATAAACAATCTTGGACTTACCATTACACCTATAAACCAAGTTAGACCAGATGATCATCTCCTGCGAGAAACAGAAGACGCCAAGCCTTCCACCCTTCAGAGTAAAGTCATAGACGTTCCCTGAGTCAGCGACCAATCGGTTGTTTTCGTAGATCTTGAGGCGGATGAGACCGATCTTAGGTCGGTGGAGTAGACGCCAGCGGTAGGCGGTCTTTTCGCGCCAGCCGACGTTGCGAGGGTCTTTCCATAGGAGGGTCACCTGAGGAGAAGGGATCTAATGAAACAGATCATAAAATAAATGGCTAGAGGTACTCGAAAACTGAAAATTATTAGTAATTCTGTATTTGTCCACTTTATACAAGGAAGAATAGACCCAACAGGGTTCACATACTTTACTTAATTACCTACCTATTAAGCCAATGTGATGACAACAATTGTATATGTTGATTTATCAATTTTAAATTTCTCTAAAAATACATGGAGACAACTTGAACAGCTCTTCACAAAATGAGCGACAAACTCAGGGAACGACGAGAAAGGCGACCTTTCTCGTAGTTCCCTGAGTTTAGAAGAGGAAAAAGCTCCTCGCACAAACGGTAATTTGTTGTAATAACTTCATAACCTGTATTTTTGTTTACGGTAAATTCCTTTTGGCGTCCAAAACAAGCATTACATACAAGAAAACTGTAAATTATTTGTTTATTACGTAAAAATACCTTCTTTATTTTCTTGCTTTGCAGTTCCTTTTCTTTTTTGCTTTACCTTTTTTACCTACTCTCATGGCTGAAGCGACAATTCACACAGCATCATCTAGCCCCAAACTAAGCAAGCTTGTGTTATGGGTACTAGATAACCTACGTACTTTATACATTTTAAATAAAATGTGACATCTTAAGCTACTTATGGATATATCTATAATTTAGGTAGCATTATAGTATTATAAAATTTTAGAATTGATTATTTTATTGACTCGGAATAAATATTTATATTCATTGTTATTATATTGTATAAGATTTGAATTACCATGTTACTATTAGCTATTCTTGTGTAACCTGAATCTTGGACGTTTCGGTTTTATGTAACTGTAAGTCCACTTGTAAAATAAATAAGTCAATAAATATATTGAGTATTGAGTAAGATGCTGTTGAAACAGGATGATTCGTCACGACAATTCGTTTGTTACTGCACAATACATTCACAATTGGGAGATTTCAGTGCAAATTACACAGATCCCACTTAGAATCAGAATTACCTACCCGATCTAACATTCACTTGGTATTCAGTATTCAATATTTTACTGGGCAACTAAAATATTACAGATTTTTGTAAGTTTTTCAGACGATGCGTTTCTCAGCGTCTTCCCGGACCAGTCTTGGCGATGACAAACTTCAAATGGATCCCTTCCTCAGCCATTACCCTGAATCGCGTGGTCTGGCCAGAAGGTTGGTGTGTTCGAATAAATACTTTGCCTATAAAGTTTCTGACTTATCTTCTTGATCAGCAAGCAACAACCTCGTCTACAATAACAGAGATGCTGAACGCAGCTGCCAAGCACCAAAAGTCAGCTACTAGGCTTGAGGCGTATTTATCGTCACTGATAAAAGTCACAGGTATAGAAAGTTGGCGGTATTTCACAGTCACAGAAACTAAATATATCTGTCACTGTCACACAGGCAGTGCCGGGTCACGAGTGCACGATATTATATCGTTATTATTTTATTAGATACCTACGCAATAAATCGCTTCAGCTAGATAATATACGCTTCTATATTCTCTCTTTGATAGTATCACTTAGTCAGAATGAGACACTCCTAGTATTTTATATTTGGAAATTTGAAATGCATACCGCAATGTAACAAAGTTGTTACATGGCGTTATACACATACAATTCAAGAGGAATTTTCGTTACGTAGCGGTACTATTGCTGCAATTAATATAGATATTATTCAATCAGTAAAACAATGAATTTGTACGTGATGGTAGAAATACTAGCTAGTATTTTGTCACTGGTATTTGTCACAGATATTTTGAAGTCACAGGTATCGGATTTTGCCTAGTATAACCCAAGACTATCAGCTACTCTTCAAGTTTAAGGATGTGGGCTGGTTAGACAGAGGGATAATGCACAAGACACTCCGTTGTAAGATGTTAGCAGCAGATTACACAGACCTGACTTCACTTAGAATTACAATTACCTGATCCTGAGTAGACTCGGTATTCCAGAGCGCGTTCCTCAGCGTCTTTCCAGGCCCAGTCTTGGAGTTGACTAATTTCAGCTGGATCCCTGGCTCTGCCACTGCTCTGAATGGCGTGGTCTGCCAGTAGGTTTGTGTGTTCTTCTTCCACATTACTACGTAGAAGCGTTTGTTGTTTTGATATCTGGGGGGAAATTGTTACAGTATCTTTTAAGACCGAAGTTTGGCTCAGCTTTGGGATAGCAAGCATACGCTTTGACTAGATTTTTCTATATCGGTAGTATAGGAGAGAAGAAAACAATATATTTCTAGCGATAATTTCATAGAGATGGCAAAATAAATGACGTATTTTATATTTTCTTATAGCCGGGCTATTAGGCCCTATTTTAGGTACTTAACATGGACGTCCTTTTTTGAAGCCATATGTGCATGTAAGCTTGTATGTACATATGTTTTCCTCGATTTTTTTAAGTCAATATACTATTCGTTTGACCACAATCTCACTTGATGGAAAGTGACGATGTGTTCGACGTTGTTGTATCACGAACGTCTCGAATACACCTATTCACTCTTGTCTTAAAGGTATTGCGATAGTCAGCATAATAGTGTCCGTAGTCCCTTACCATTTGTATACTATAGGTCCGTTCGTTTTTTTGCCCTAGGCTCCCCTAGCGCCGTAGACTCGCACTAGAATTATGTCTTCATTATTGTAATTGGCCTTTAACATCCTTTAAGGATGGTTTAGGTACAAAGAGCAGCATCAATTGGTAACCCTCTAGCGGTAGAAGTATAACCCTAAAGTGGGGTTACCATACCAATTGATGCTGCTCTCCGTACCTAGCCTAACTTCAAATAATTATTTATACCTAATCTTAATTTTCAATTTTGGTTTTATTCATAATTTTATTCATTCGTACATTTATAATATTTTGTTTTTTATTTTAATTGTTTATTTACTGCACCAACCTAAAAATTTCCGTACACCAAAAAGTTACTGAATTTTCACCTACCTACCTTGACTATGTATGATTTTTGTTTTGTGCTGTCTATCTTTGTGACCACAATAAATTATCTATCTACATTATGTAGTGTTCATGCATCAGCGTTTCCGTACACCTTACGACTCTTATAATAAGTCAATTTTGCGTCATCATCATCATCCATCCGTATACGTCCACTGCTGAACATAGGACTCCCCTAAACGACGCCACGAATAGCGGTCCTGGCCTGAGCCGCCTCCATCCATCTTTGCATGTCTTACCCAAATATAAATCCAACGTAGTCGTCATCTATCTGCGTATCCACAAACAGCGTGCCTTCGAAGTCGACTCCAGTGAAGTGTTCAAAGCCGACTGCAAGGCCGGGATCAGAGTTCAGGGTTTGGAGGATCTCAGCACCTAGATGGGAAAGGTACTATACATGAAGATGTCATCATCATTCAGCTCTGTGTCGCGGTGGATGAAGGTCCGCCTGCGACGCAGGAGGGTTCGATATTTGTTCACGTTGCTCTGGGTGATTTATAAGTATTTACAATGGAGGGATAACAAAACCCAAGGAATATTGGTGGAAAATATTTAGCAATATTGTTATCATCGAATCGAGATTGTGCGTTGTTGAAGTTTGTGTTCTAGTTTTTTAGTCACATAACTTTCCTGTTACTCTTTTGTTTTCTGTTATTGTTATCAGTTTATGTAAAATTTTAGTTCATAAATGCATTTGTTGACATAAAATATTTTGGATTCTATATCAGAGTATAAGTACCTACATATATCAGTTATATAGTACAGTACCCATAACAGACGCTCAGCTTAGTTCGGGGCTAGATTATGCTGTGTACTCGTTCTATCCAGCATTATAAAAAAAATATTACAGCCATGTTTAAGCAACTATGTTTTGGTTATAACTTCATGAAAAAGAAGGAGGCTTACGCTTAACAGAAAGATTAGAATTTTGTGATGTGTCCAAGAGTCCTGTAATGTCTAAAGGAAATACAACACTTTGATATTTAGAAATCTAGCCAAACCAAACGCACCGAGGGCAACGAACAAATCGAATCATTAGAAATATACTCTGACAATACTGGTGGAGAAGTGTGCGAGGTTTCATGCGAGTACATACGTACAACTAATTTTATAATCAGTTCTTTCGACTCCTTTGGCTTTTCAACCTTAGAAATGTGATAAATTGCAAGGCATCCAATCTACCCTTCGTTTTAGTTGATGACAACTTACCTTGGTTAGCGATTTCCCAGTTAGGATCCTGTTGAGATTCACCTTCAGGGTCCAAACGGACTGTCATGTAATTTCTGGAAACGGAACAATTTATAAGGTTAATGGGAATAATGTATAACAATACTAGCTACTGCCCGCGCCTTATCGGGATAAAAATAGCCTAACTATATGTTATTCCAGGTCCCAAACTATTATTATTATTATTCATTTATTTCAGATCATATTAATCCATAATACATTAGGTATACTCACACACACTTAAAACTACATACAACATAATAAATCAGAAGCAATAAAATAAAGAGTCTCATCGGAGTCGATGGATGGAGGCGGCTCAGGACCGCTATTTGTGGCGTCGTACGGGGGAGGCCTATGTCCAGCAGTGGACGTGTATGATACTGATGATGATGATGAATAAAATAAATTAATGTCACAGAAAATTTGGATTAATATACAAAAAAATAATACACAAAATGTACCACACGAAATTATCTGTAAAATAAATATTGTAATTACATCAGATAGAGCCCACCATTATTTACATCCATCTATTTTGAATGGGGCAGTCTGCCCGAGCTACATTCATCTTCAGGATGCCGTTGCCGCTATAGCTATATATACGCACTATACCTATACCAAATTTCAACCCAATCAGTTCAGTAGTTTTTGCGTTAAAGAGGGACAAACATCCATACTCACAAACTTTGACCTTTATAATAATAGTAGTATCACAAAGTATGATGGAGTCTCTGTGCTATATTACCTGAAATCAGTGCTGTGAATGCGTGAATTGTTTGGGCAATTGTCGATTTCGTTGATCACGTGGTCTCCGTCGAAATCGTTATCGCAAGCATCGCCTACACCGTCATCTGAAACCAATCAACACCTTATTAGATATTGTTGATACATCTGATTTAAAGCCTGCAGCGAAGAGACTAACAAGTAACCCTACCCAACCGTCACCAACCGATCAGAATGAAACTTAGCAAATCTATAAAACACTAAGATATATTGAACCAGTTATTTTTATTTTTCCGGAATCCACTTTTTAGGCATAGAAACCACCCCTATTAACCCCTAAGCAGGCTAACCCACTTAACTCTAGGTAGAGCGAGTTTCATCAACTGCTTTTCTATCAGAAAATTAAGATCTCAACCACAGATAGGCTAACCTTTTTTTTAACCTTATTGTCCTGAGGGTATTGCGCACGCATATCGTACTGCCACGAGGAGACAGTACGATTATGTGGGACTTTAACCCACTAAAACCCTCAGGGTGTTCCGCCTCTGCCACTTGTGGTGGGAACGCTTCACACAGCATTATCTAGCCCCAAGCTAAGCCGAGCTTGTGTTATGGGTACTAGATAACTGATATACATAATACAATATATTATATAGATAGATCTTTTTTATTATACATAGAAAAACGACCAGAACACCCTGAACAAATATTTGCAGATCGTACAAATATTGTCCCGAGGCGGAAATCGAACCCGCAACCTCCTGCGTCGCAGGCGGACCTTCGCCCACCGCGCCTCATTGGTCGTAAAAACATGTAAAAAAAAAGTGGTGGTTTCTAACCGAAAAAGTAGATTCCGGAAAAATAAAAAAACACGGGTTCAATATTACTAACCCCCGAATACTCAAACGAATCTCAGATTTAAGCACGACTCAAGTGACAATTTTTTGACAGATTTTCATTGAAAACTGTCAAAATATTGCGACATAAGACGTGCTTACATTTGAGTTGCGTTTGAGTATTCGGCCGTTAGTGTTTTATCGATGTGCAAAGTTTCATTCTGATCGGTTGGTGACGGTTGGGTAGGGTTAGGGTTACTTGTAAGCATTTTTTTGTTTGTGATATCATAGATCTCGAAAGTCACCCAACTTGTCTGTAATATCAGGTAATATCTCAAATAATAATAAATTTATGTCACCATTATTAAAATCATTATCATCACCATATCAATGAGTATACAATAACTCCAGACACCATATCAGAAACTGTTTCCTTTCAGATAAAACTAGCGCCTGACAACAGCGTCGATGCAGTACCTACGAGCTAAAAGTAGCCTAATGCCATTCCAAGTATATCATCAATTCATCAGTCATCTAGTACCCATAACACAAGTTCTGCTTAGCTCGGGGCTAGATGATACCGTGTGGATTGTTCAGCATTATTTATTTATATTTAGGACTACATTATATGCACAATTTTAGCAATAGTATTGTTGGCACTATATACGCCGAAACATAATAATAATAATACTGGACAATTCACACAGCATTATCTAGCCCCAAGCTAAGCAGAGCTTGTGTTATGGGTACTAGATAACTGATATACATAATACAATATATTACATAGATAGATACACCCTGAACAAATATTTGCAGATCGTACAAATATTTGTCCCGAGGCGGGAATCGAACCCGCAACCTCCTGCGTCGCAGGCGGACCTTCGCCCACCGCGCCACATCGGTCGTCATCATCGCATCCCGGCGAAGACGGATAGGAAGCCACTCGAGTTTTGTGCGGAACTTCGAAATATGGTCATATTTGCGAAGCCCAAAAACAAACCGTATGCAGACGTTTTGGAGTCGTTCAAGCTTATTGAGCTGCTCTTCAGTGAGGTCAAGGTAGCAGACGTCTGCATAGTCAAGAATAGGAAGTATCAAAGATTGAGCGAGCACAATTTTAGTAGCAGTAGGTAGAAAATTTCTGAGTCTTCTCAACCAGGCGGCGGAGGCAAAAATCTTACGCCTCACAGCATCCATTTGTGGGGCCCAAGTCATGTCGCAATCCATTAAAATTCCCAATTTTTTTACGCTATTACTAAAAAGAACTGTGACTCTATTAAATTCAATATTGGGCAGAGTGGACCAATCGATTTTAACGGAAGTGCAAGAACTGCCTATTATAATAGCGTGGGTTTCGTTTGGGTTAATCTGGAGACCGTAGGCTTCGCTCCAATCACGAATGCTGGTAAGCTCGCTATTCGTGCGGTGAATCGCACTAGCCAGGTCTTGCAATGGGGTTTGAGTGTAAATCTGGAGATCGTCTGCATAGAGATGATAGGAAGAAATTAGTTGAAGAGAGATAGAATATATAAATAATGCAAACAATAGAGGAGATAATACGCCGCCTTGGGGACACCAGCAGAAGTGGTGCACCAAGATGACAAAGAGTCATCAGTACGAATCCGCTGCCGGCGCCCCTGCAGATAACTGCGAAACCAGCCAGTTGCCGATGGAGATATGTTAATAGAGCGCATAAGTCCAAGAAGGATTTCGAAGTCAACAGTGTTAAAAGCATTGCTAAAATCGAGTAGAGTCAGAATAGTGAGATGTCCGTTTTCCATGCCCGATCGAATATCATCAGTGATTTTGACGAGTGCGGTAGTAGTACTGTGACCGGGGCGAAAACCGGACTGAAGAGGATTTGGTAGGTTATGAGAACAAAGGATTATAATATAGGATAGGATTCTATTATATTTTCCACTTTAGGATGAACTTACTGTTGGAATCCCTCTGATCTCTATTAGGTACGAGCGGACAGTTGTCATCTAGATCATTGATACCGTCACCGTCATCATCATCATCGCAAACATCGCCTTTGTCATCGCCGTCCACGTCTTGTTGATCGCTGTTTGGTATCAGCGGGCAGTTGTCTAGTCCATCTTGAATTCCGTCCCTGAAATATAAGATTTTAGTAAATAGGTAAACTCATGATTCTCAGTGTTACAGAGGTCAAAATGCGATGGGTTCCGTACACTGGGACAGTTGTCGCTGATTCTATTGTCTATGACAATTAAGTATAAGCATGTTCTAGAATATTCTACTCACTAGTCTCTATCCATGCTGTAACACGCTTCACCTGTCTCTTTCTGCGTCTGCTTGCGATGAGTTTCGTACTCTGGGACAGTTGTCGCTAATTCTATCGTCTAAAGTTTTTGCACGTTCTCGAATGTTCTACTCACTGGTTCCTATCCACGCTGTCACACGCGTCACCCACGTTGTCTCTGTCTGCGTCTTCTTGCGATGGGTTCCGTACTCTGGGACAATTGTCGCATGCGTCGCTTACTCTATTGTCTATGTCAAGGTAGTTCTAGCATGTCCTAGAATGTTCTACTCACTGGTCTCTATCCACGTCGCTATCACACGCGTCACCCACGTTGTCTCTGTCCGCGTCTTCTTGCGATGGGTTCCTTACTCTGGGACAGTTGTCGCATGCGTCGCCTATTCTGTCACCATCCGTGTCTTCTTGGTTCGGGTTGTATTTTCGAGGGCAGTTATCGACTTCGTTGGGAATACCTGGGAAATGAATTAGGTATAAATAAAATAAATAGAGTTGATTCGTGCTTATATAGTATTTATAGTGGTGGGTTAATGCTTATATAGTATACTAGCTGTTCCCCGCGGTTTCACCCGCGTTAAATTCGAATATTACATTTCTAGGGGGATAAAAATGACTTTTTTCTCATATATCTCTCCTTGAGAATTTACAGGACAAAAAGTAGCCTATGTTACTCTCCATCCTTTCAACGAACTCTATGCCAAACATCAAGTCGATTGGTTGCTTAGTTAGGGTGTGACAGAAGGACAAACAAACAAACACACTTTCGCATTTATAATAATAAGTTAGGAAGTTAGCCATAATGACATCATCCGGCGGGCCTTTGTCATCGCTAACGTACTAGTTATTCTCGAACCGAATTTTCTGTTGCCTGACGATGGTAAGAGGCTCGAGCGACGGTATGACACTAGTGTGTAGATTGTTTGCAAAAATCTGCAGTTAGCTCAATTGTTAATACTATTTCTAATTTGTTTATATTATTTGATTGTAATATTCTTTGTGTAAGAATTATAAGAAATAAATAAATTAGGAAGTTAGGATGGAGGTTCATAGAGTAATTTATTATACATAATATACTGACATAATAATGTATAAAAACGTTATGTAGTGAGTATCAATCACCCGATATCAACGTGTCGTTGACTAGATTAGATAGGTAGTGACTGTCCAAAATACAAAATCACACGGCGGCGGCAGTACACACTCGCCACGCGCCGCGGCCGCCGCCGCCGCCCCGCCTCGAGACGCTAAACGTTTCGGTTGCTCGTGCGTGGGTACTTACGGCACCAAAATACACACTATAGAACTGTGGTCTAGACAGGACGAGAACCATCATGTCCACAAAATACTCCAGCCAAATTCAATGTGAAATATTTATAAACAAACCGCTCATACTTAACCTAAAATTCAGTTTCTAGCCGTGTATTACTACTATTATTTTATAAGCAACTTATTTCACATGGATTTAAGGCTGGGTTACCCGGGTTTAGGGATTTTTAACTGTCCGTACCTCAATAACTAGAAGGCCTATAGTTTTGAAATTCAAACATATTATAGTTGAGGATATTTTCTAATGCATCACTAGACATAAACATGATTGGTGACATTTCACCCGATCAAAAATAAATGACAAAGTTACCTCTAAATGAAACTTTAAATGATCACTGTGAATAGAAAAATGAATAAAATGACACAAATTGTATACCAAAACATTGCAAACGTTATTACGCAGTACATCACTAGAAAATATTTTTATATGTCATAATTCAAATATTTTTCAAAGCACCTAAATAACTAAAAATCGTGCTCGGCTGTCTGCGCACCGTCTTGCTTGCGTCTTGCAAGTGCTGGGCTCACCTCGCCTTAAGATCTTTACTTCAATAAATAAGACAACAACTACTGTTAACTGTTTTTTTTTAAGAAACAATTCACATCGAAATTGGCTGGGGTATACGTACACAGTCTGGCCCGAACGGTGTGCACCGCAAGTGTGTAGAGAGCGCAGAACATTATTACCTAATCTGTGGCGAAGCAAATGAATACGTAGGATGATGTGTAGTTGTTCGCAGAATATAAACAGAACTGAGCCACAAGTGAATCTAGTTGTTATCAAACATTGACGCCGGTCGGCAGGTTTTCTGCGAAATATTTTTTACGGTAAGTGTTTACTGTATTTCTACTCAAGAATTTTACGACAAAAAAGCTTTATTTAATAATTGTATCAATTAGTATCTCCGTCGTGATTCAATATAGGTACCATAAAAAAAGCAAATCTTAAACCAGTTATCCTGATCCCTGTTTTGTTCTTTACGATATTATTTAAACAAGAATGAAGTTATCAATTGTACGGGAACGAGTTACGTAGGTCATATTTTTATTGCCTTATCGAAAAGCTAAACGAAAACAACAGGATAGGTATCTACTTAAATTGATTATTTTGACCTTGATGAAATCGGGTATGAATTCGTACGTAGCCATTTGGAGGTCTATTTACTGAGCAGTATGGGAGGATCAACACGCTCAAAGATTTGTGCATGCGGATTGCACAAACACGCTACATAAACACGATAAGCCGGCCACACGCTCCATCTTGCTTGCGCACACCGGCTTGCGCAATCAGTATGCACAAATGTTTGAGCGTATTAGCCGCCGGGATATTAGTTACAAACGATCTACCTAGATTGAGATTTAAGTTATGTACTTAACGATTCGATCGACGCCATTTTTACGATAAGTGCCTACTAGGAGACCGCTAGGCCGGTTGAATGAGTTTTAGCATTCCGGAACATTATCGAATAATGTGATTCCGGTAAGTTTATTGAAATGAGTAGGTATTGAATGATACCTATGGCGAATGAGTGGGGAAGTGTATACTTATGCGTACCTACCTATATATCAACGAGTTTTAGTACACGCGTTTTTATATACGCTTTTGATAGATCGAGTATCAATTAATATCATCGATATATACCTATGTACTAGATGAATAGGTAATATAGTGGTTTTCTTTTACCGATTCTAATTTTATGACAATTGATTTCATCTAAGTAACAAGATGTTTAAATTGTTTTCCCAACATTTTGTATTACAATTTATATTTTAACAGGTTTACCAACCTAAAACATACCTAGAGATAACACATACCTATCACAAGTTGAAAGCAATTTGAAATAAGGTCATGACCTGTATGTTTCTAAGAGGTAAAACTCGCCGTTTATGGGAACTAGGTACCTACTAGGTAGTTTATCTGTGACTTAGGTAATGAGATATCTCATCTCGAGTGACCATTAATAAGTTGTCGATTTTACCTCATTTTTGTACGGTTCCGTAACACAATTATGGTTTTTGAGAGTATGTATGCAGGTTTGATATTGGTTTATATGTTCATATATCAGAATTTATGGCCACTGTGCGTCCAAGTCGATTTTTTTTGCTCACACGGGTAGAAGTTTTTTCGGAAGCCGTAGTGCGCGAGTCTTCTTCTCTTGACGTTTTATTTCTCAATATTTTGTATTATATTCAAGGTTAAAAAAGCACACACCGTCATTATCACACACTAAAAGTAAAACTTAAATTAGCTTGTGACCTGTAGACATTTTAAGGAATTACCTTTTCAAAATTAGAGATTATTAGGTATATAACATTTAAACATACAATGAAATGTACATAATAAAAACAAATAAAAACTTAACTGGTAACTGGTACGGGGCGCGGCGGCAGATTTTACTGAGTAATCCAAGAGGCGCAAACATGAAGGTCCCGCCCGACAGAGCCCCCTTGGAGCCGCCGCCGAGACCCTATGGTGGACCTAGGTAGGCCCTACGTGCGTGAGGTACAGAGGGTCTCCGGACTTTAAAAATATTTTCAGAGCGTCTGATACTAAGCGAACTTCACGTTGCATAGATGTTATGCTAAAAATTCATAATTCCATGTGCTTCCCTTTTCAAAAGTTTCTTTTTTAAAGTACAGAAATCTTTCTTACTTTGTAGCCGATACAGAGCAATTGGGTTAGATTTCTTTATAATTATATTTATTTCTTTTCTTTTCTCAGATCTCAATATTCCAAAATGGTAAAGGCAAGAAAGTACGTCGTAAAGAAACATTTCCAAGGTCTGCCCAAAAAGTCAGACTATGACATTATCGAGACAGAGCTGCCCGCACTGAAAAGCGGAGAAATTTTAGTGAAAGCCGAATTCATCAGCGTGGATCCTTACCTCCGCGCTTACAATCTCCGAAGCCCCGTGCCATACGACCAGTTTAGCTACCAAGTTGGTATCGTACAAGAATCGCAAAACGCAGGCTTCACAGTCGGCGATAGAGTAGTTTCACATAAAGGTTGGGTGAACTATTACATCGGCAATCCTGACGGACCGTCCGGAAATCCAGCTGAAAAGATCTACAAACTGCCCGAGCTTGGTAAACTACCAAAGTCTCTTGGATGCGGTGCTATTGGCATGCCCGGTGCTACAGCTTACTTCGGATTCTTGGAGTTGTGTAAGCCTAAGGCGGGAGAGACGGTCGTGGTCTCGGGCGCCGCAGGAGCTGTTGGCTCGCTGGTGGGACAGATCGCTAAGATCAAGGGCTGCCGCGTCATCGGTTTCGCCGGCTCCGACGAAAAAGTCGAATGGCTCGAAAAGGAACTTGGATTCGACAAAGCGTTCAACTATAAGAAGGTCAACATCACAGCGGCTTTGAAGGAGGCAGCGCCTAAGGGAGTAGACTGCTACTTCGACAACGTTGGTGGGGAGCAAAGCAGTGAAATAATCGGCCAAATGAATCTTTTCGGTAGAGTATCAGTTTGCGGAAGTATCAGCGCTTACAACGCGGACCCCAATCAGATGCCGAAAGCTACTATCCTACAACCGAGTATTGTATTTAAGCAACTGAAGATTGAGGGATTCATCGTATGGAGATGGATGGATAGGTGGACTGAGGCTCTCAGTCAGCTCACCCAGTGGGTGTCCAGTGGACAGTTGAAGGCCAGAGAACATGTCACCGAAGGTTTTGACAATCTGTTTGATGCTTTTGTGGGTATGCTAAACGGTGAAAATTTCGGCAAGGCTGTTGTTAAAGTTTAAGAATTTTTTATGTAAACCTTTGCAGTGTTTTCCTGTTCAAATGTTTAAAATTTGTTAAAGAATGATATTTTTTCTTAATATATTTCTTTTTATTGGTCAGTAGTCAACAATTACCCTTATTGTTTCGCTATGTATATCTATACATTGAATCTGTCTGTTAGTTAATAATAAGTTAAACTGAGACAATTTTGTACAAATTCCATTGGAAATAAGTTTGTTAAAATTTAGTTTAATGAACACACATTGTATGGATTTTTATGATCTGAATTATAATAAATGATGCGCTGCGTCAGATACATACCAACTCTCGGGTCACGCGTCGCTTCGACCACGCACTCAGATAATTGTGATTCAGATTTTCGTTGTGTTGTATATTTTCATATCCATTATTGCTTTGCCTACTTGCCTACTCAAGCTAGTTTTTTAACCATTAAATAACTTTCTACTTATCTATTTGAGAAAGTAATTCATTAGATACCTTACCGTCGTTATCCATATTAAAGTCACAAACATCCCCTTATCCGTCTTTATCTGCGTCTTCCTGTCCGGGGTTGTATCAAGTGGGACAGTTGTCGCAGGCGTCACCTCGCTTGTCGCTTCTATCTTCATCACGATTTTATTATTCTGAGTTTGAAACTTGAGACTATTCACTGTTTATAATTAGAGCCCATTCTTTGAATACCTTACCATCGTTATCCATATCAGGATCACAAACGTCCCCTAGTCCGTCTTTATCTGCGTCTTCCTGTCCGGGGTTGTATCGAGTGGGACAGTTGTCGCAGGCGTCACCTCGCTTATCGCTTCTATCTTCATCGCGATCTTGTTGGTCAGGGTTGGAAACTAGAGGGCAGTTGTCCTGGAATAGGAGCAATTAATTTTTCCTAAACATTAGAATGCTGATTTTGAACGTCAGATGTTTGGATATTTATTACTTCTTCAAAAAATACCAATAGGATCGAACAGAAATTTTGTATAAGTAGTGAGAGATAGTTTTAAACCCGGAATAAGTATTCAAGCATTTATTTTGCAATCTTATATTAATAACATCAAAAGTTTATCTTTATTCCGGTTAAACGGATACAAATCCGTGGGTAGAAGAAGTAAGACCTTCGTTATCTTTGTTATTGTTTCTTACCGGTAGATTAGCAATGCCATCGCCATCCGCATCAGGATCGCACGAGTCTCCCAGTCCATCCCCATCTGCGTCTTCCTGTCCTGAGTTGGAGACATCTGGACAGTTGTCAGCCTTGCAGTATGGTTCGGAGCAAGGGAGCTGGTGGTCAGGATAGCCATCGATGTCTCTATCTGGTCCGCAGACTGTGCCGTTGCCAGCCCAACCAGTCTGGAAATATTATGTTGAATCTTATTGGGCTTGACAAAACTCATTTTAAGATATCTCTTTTTAGACCTAAAGATAGAGAAACTCAACGCTTTATCAAACAAGCGTGAGTGCAAGAGTTTTACTATACGCTCGATTTTTGTAACGCACTATTGTGTGGCCCGTCTTACGTTCTACATTATTTTTCATAGATTTAAGTCATTGGTTCTGTTTCTCACCTGATGGGCAGACAGAAAAAAGGTGTTTGGTAAAGGATAAATTTAGATTAATTAAATTTATCCTTTACCTCTAAAATAATGCTCTTGATAGCACATAAGTGCCAAAAGTCCTTCTAGTCGTAAACTGAGTATTTGAAAATACAAAATAATTTATTTAGAATAAGGTATTATTAAATACATGAACGATGAGGCAGCAAAAGTTAATAACTGTGCAGAAGCTTCATCGCCCGCCTCCTTGGCACATCAAAAATTAGATTATAGGTACTTGTTTCTTGATCTTAAATTTATTTAAAGTGAAAAAACATAATAATAAAATTAGTAATAAATACACCGTTAATCAGGTAGTAATAATTAAAGATCTCTAAAAGGAAAAATCTGATTGAGTGGGAGAGGAGGGCCAATTTGTCTCTTATTGAGATCTGACTTTGAACTGGGTTGCTGTTCTTGATTGTATCCTGTCTATCAACCAAGGTACGAGTACCTGCAGTTTTAGTAACTCACCGCACAAACACACTTATGTCCATATCCACAGACAGCGTTGTACCGGCGACACTGCGCGGGATCGCAGCGCTGCACGAGGTCACCAACCTCCAGGCACGGTCGGGTTGTGTTCACGTAGTAACTGCCTCCGCAAGGAACACAGGTGTAGGAACCCTTTAGGACAAAATCAACACTTTTAGATTTTATTTGAGTCGATCTGGGTAACAACGTTGTCAGACCACGTGTAGGACCACTGATACATACAGAGGCCTTCATTCTAGAAGACGGCCGTCAGTCCTTCTATGTTCAAGACACAGAATGATATTCTCTCTATCTCTAATAAATTGCTGAGTCTGTTAAGTTGGGAATCTGTAGGATTACGAATCTGTAGTTTAGTTGGGTAGCTGTTGATTTGGGAATCTGTTGAGTTGGGAATCTGTAAAATTAAGAGTCTGTAGAGTTGGAAATTTGTAGAGACAGGAATCTGTAAAAAAATCTGTAGAATTGGGAATAAACATGACCTCTACAAACTCATCGAAGAACTGGTGATCGAGCTGTAGTATTGATTTTCTGTAGTCGTGTAAACAAACCATCACATCGCTCTTTTCAATGTCGAAAAATGTGTAACCTGCAATCTGTAAGTATAGTCTAAACTCCTTTTTACCGGAGTATTCACACAAAGCCGTCCCCTATTTCAAGTGGCGCGTCCATCGCTACCCTCATCTCAACCACGCTCTGCTCCCTCCATATGTCCCGACCCCCCACCACCTGCTGCCGATTTCGTATCCTGGCGGACAGGACCTACAAGTGAAACCTCCTTCAAGATCCCAACATGAACCCAATAAACAACCTTAAATCTCTTGTATACAGAGTCTACTGTCTCTTACCGGAGTGTTCACACAAAGCCGTCCCCTATTACAAATGGCCTGTCCATCGCTACACTCGTCTATATCCACGCACTGCTCCCTCCGTCTGTCTCCTCCCGACCCCCGCCAACCGTTGCTGCCTTCGTATCCTGGCGGACAGGGTCCGCAAGTGAAACCTCCTTCGTGATTCACACAGGAAACAAGCTCATCACACGGACGGATTAGATCGCACTCGTCAATGTCCACGCAGTTGTAACCTGCAATCATATGGCAAGCAAGCGTGTTACTGAATGAACCAAGAGCAAGATGTGAAGCTCTACATAACTTTTGATCCATCTGTTTAAACAAGCCTATCTGTTAGTATGTTTGAGATGTGCCTATATGTTTAGGTTGTGATTGAGACAAATATAATTCTAAATTTCAAAGGCAGTATGAGGTTTAAACGTAGGTAGGTACCTCGAGGTTTTATCATTAATTTTACCCTGACGCAAGAAAAAAATATCACAAATAACAGTTGGGTCGCATCACAGATGTATTGGCAACGAATGTCATGCCATCTCCAGGAGGTATATAAAACAAAACTCACCATTCCACTCAAACCCACTAGGACAGCCCTCACACTCGTAATAAGGACTCTCGGGTTTGTGGTTGCACCGCCTGCCTTCGCACGGTCGTCTAACATCACAGACGTGTTGGCAACGAGTGCCGTCACCGAGGTAGCCAGTTGGGCAAGGCCCGCAGCGGGGGCCTGATGATGTCTCTTGGCATTCCACTCCTAAGAAAAAAATAAAAAGAGGAAAGGCTGGGAATCACGAGAGTAGAAAGAAAAAAATTGTACTCCCGTGATTCCCGCTACATCTCCTCCAGAAATTCTTTTCGGATCTTGGTGTTAATCGTAGAGGAAAATAAGTAAATATACATATGATAGACGGTGATTATGATTAAGGATGTTTGTTTCCTAGGTAAAAAAAATATAATTCTAATTAGTCCGTCATTTAGATTATCAAACAATATTGAACACATATTTTTGCTTTATCAAATCAATCAAAATTGATAAAGATAACGCTCATCAAAGTTTGGGAGAGGGAAACATGACGTGACTTCGTGGTAAAAAGTGTACCAAGGCGTGACGTCACGTGGAACTTCAACGCACCATACTATCTTCGTAATTTTTTGTTTAATTGACAAAAGAAAAAATACGTAGTCAATATTTTTTGATAATGTAAATGACGGAGTACATAGATTTTTTCAGGAAACTAGCCTATTGTAGCAGGCGAGACATAGCTCAGAAGAAAACCCGGAGTTAATCACAGAAAAAGTGCATGAGCCATAATTTAATAGAGTCAGGGATTACTCGCGTTTTGTCACGCTTACCTTGGAAACAGGTATTCGCACGGCATGCGAGCCGGTAGCAGTCTTTCCCATTACCGTGGTATCCAGATGGACAGGAACCGCATCGGTATGATCCATCGGGCAGGTCTTGACATTGGACTCCTGCAGAAACAAAACAATTGATGACACCATTACATTTTATGAAAGTAAAAAGATGCCAATGATTAGACAAGATGCATCGTGACAAAATGCAACACGAAACGGAGTGTTTGGAGACCATCCACTCGATGGACAACCGACATCGTGGCGGTCTCAGGGAGTTGATGGATGGAGGGGGCTCAGGATCGCTGTTTGTGGCGTCTTATAGGTCTACGTCCAGCGTGGACGTGTTTGGGTTGATATGATGATGATGAAAAAGTGAAATGACATGTGTATCAAAGTAATGGGTGTTATACGTACGTCCGCCATAGCAAGGGTTCGGATTACAAGCTGATCTGCAGGTTTGTCCATCGCTCGTCTGTCGTCCAGGGCATCTTTCACAGCGGTAACCTTGGCTTGTGTCGATACATCTTTCCACTAGAAGAAGTTTGTTGATTATGTTTCGTTTTAAATTCAAAATACTCCAAATGGTTTTCTTGATCACATGACGGTGCAGAAAACTTATAAAGATTGGTCAAAATTCAGACATTATCAGAGGTTAATAATAAGGTAGAGAGTAAATTGTGGTCACAAAACTTCGATTGGGCGGCTCAATCACTCATTGGATTTTCAAGTAATACCTAAAGATCAACAGTCGATATTGTCATGGCATTAATGTCGGGAAAATAATTTAAAACTGCATTCATCATTTAGAGAAATTCCATATCCTTGCTCTCTGCTTCAAAACATAAGTATGACGCTTATTTTAATTCTGAGAGATCTACCATAGATTACCTATTCTAATATCACAAAATTAAATTATATAGATATTTACCTGTAGAGCAAGGCCGTCTGCTACAAGTGATAGCCACACACCGTCTCCCGTTCCCCTCCATGCCTTGAGGACAGGTACCGCATTGCGGACCTGATGCTGTGTCTCGGCACTCCACTCCTGTTTAGGATAGATGGGTTGGCATATGCGAACCGACTTGACGTGGAATCAGTAGTTTTATGGTTTTGTCTGATATTCTTGCTTTGAGCACTGAACTTGCTTAAATTTATTTAAGTTTTTTGTATGACTATTGCAGGATATCCTTAATACTTAAGTGAAGTAGGTACTCCATAAGATTTTCAGATGTATATAACTTTATTTCTTTAGGCTTACAAAAAAGCATTTGTACAAGTCAAATGAAATAAGATATTATTGATTTAAACTTCCATTTTACGTCCCTTTTTTATCCTTCAAAAGACTAATGAAAATCTGGGTTTTTCGAAGGTACCGGTAAATTATACTGTTCAATTGTTGAAAAGCATCACACGTAAAGTAAAGCAATTCAGCAGGTAGGTCCTTAAATTATAAATGGAGATTATATTTCCATATCTAATGCTCGGTTTCCACCAAAATAGAGATGACAAAAGCTGTAACGAACGTATAATAAAATCTCTACTACTTAAAACTTATATGTCGTGAATAAGAACTGCTATAGTGAAATGGGTCTAAATTATGCAAATAAATTGTCCCATTAATTAAATCTGTCACATAATTGCATTCCATACTGTCTACAGAGTTAAGTGCCCCACTGCTTCTCTGTCATCGACATATCTATCCACAATAAAGTCAATCAAGCAACTCATTCTATATGTGGGTGACCCACAACTCTGTAGCCAGTACTGAACCAACATTCAAAGCGGCAGGTATTGTTAACTTATAAATAAAACCCGGTGTTAATTCACTCAAAACATTTAATGAAAACCCACACAGTTGCTTGATTCACCTTATACAAATGGAAATGCCCGACGCTTGGGTGAATAATAAATTTATTAATGAAATGATATTTGATATTGAACCTAAATAAGAGTAATAATTAAGGTTAAATACAGAACACGTTAAGACTAAAAGTAGAGCGAATAAATAAGATAATTGAAGATCGCATAGAAATAATTAAGTTGCTAAGTAAATTGATCAAGCGAAATTCTTCATTTGCCTTTTGGTCTATGCATGGTATATTTTGTAAATACTTATATCCAATAGATGTAATTTTCTTTGTAAATAAATTTACCATATTTTGCATACTTATTTCGTACGGATATTTCTTCTGGGAGAACTTTTGTTTTTTGGGAATAAAATAACTGATTAATAAATCTGTTACAGATGAATCCTGGAACTTTATACAATTGTTCGGACAGGGAGTTTTGAAAAAAGGAAGTCAGGGTTAAAAAGATCAATAACCAGGGTAGCAGGATCCCGAGGTGCATCGTTCAACCGGCGGTGGCGTCGGCCGGTTGCAGCATTGACTCAGGCGTTTTCTGAGATCGTCGATAATGCCCTTCTGATCACCGACTTCTCTGCGAAGGTGTTCGATCGTTTGACGGAGGAGTTGCAATTGACGGATCACTTCATCTGGAAATAACGTGTATTCTTGAAAACACTGCCTGGCTGTCGTATGCTAAGTCCAGTAGTGGTACAAGTCGCATGATGACTGATTTTGAGAAACTACTACGAAATATTTTTAGACATCTACTGAATACTAAATAAATAATATTTATGCAAAAAAGAGGTTTTTAAAGGAAAAATTGAGCTTTGAAAACTGCAAATTTAATTTCACTCGCTAGAATACTAGCAGCGTTTATCTATGACGTCACCGATGCACGAATATTTGATGATACAGAATGAATATTGTCAAGAGAAGAAAGTCATAGTCAGTGTATCATAGCGGATTGCTGTATTTTGTACCTAGTTATTATTTTTTATTAAAATATTATTTAATCAGAATCAGAATCAATAACTTTATTTCTTTAGGCTTACAAAATAAGCACTTAGACAAGTCAAATTGTATACTATAAACATAGTTATTATTATCAAATAAGAAATAAGGTGTTATTGATATTCTCTTCACTTCAATTTTTTGTCCACAAGTGGAAGAAGTGAAAAAGAAACCACTAGCACATTATAATATCACTTATGTGTCTAATACATGTTTATTTCGCCTATCTAAATATGAATTTAATGCAATTAAGATACATGTCAATGTTTCTATAAAGCTAAACAGAACATTGATTTCTTACATACTACTGTCAGTGCGGACCGGAGCGACATCTGGCCAAGCATTAACATCATTGATGTAATCATCTACGGAGTAAAAGGCCTTCCTGATACTACTACTAATACTAATTAAAATAATAAATATAGTATATTACGTAATCTGTGTCACATATATGTATAATAAGATAAATGCATAATTTTGATGATTTTTAATTACTGTCATCATCCCTATTGTGTGTTTGTATATTATGCTTACAAAGCAGCACAAAAATATTTCGTAATTGAATATTTTGTTTGCCGTATAAGCTGTTTGAGCTTGGGGATCCAAGAAATTCTGTGTTACGAGTATGTATGTATTTTAACTTACCATCGCAAGACTCGATAGCATTGGACGGAATATCTCCCCTGAGCCGTTCCGTGGACGTCCTAGGATCGTTAGCAATAAAATTGTCTCTATATTGATCTCCTTGCATGTCTTCATAATTCCTTCTTGCTTCGTTCTTGATAAAGCCTTTCACTTCCCTAAAATCTGATGCAGGGAATGGGTTCGGGTACTCATCCACAGAGATTAGGGGTGGTGGTTTGATTGCTTCTTCAGAGCAAGCAAGGTAATCTAGAGCGGATGTCTCGCTGCTGAACACTTTGATCGATGAATTTTCTTCGTGGTACTGAAAATAATAAAGTATATTTTAACCTCCTTATAAAATATCAAATACATTTTAAAATATCTCAACTTATAAAATTTTATATTAAAAATATAACAACTTTAAACAATTGACGAGCAGAATTTTAATAAAAAAAAAACAAAACACCGCCATCTGCCCACAATATTTATACACTGGAATTTCATACCAACCCGTAAGATTGTGGTGGTGGGTTCGGTGAATATGTCCATTACTATTACAGAAGAAAACAGAGATATCTTAGCTTTTGCTTAGCCCCTTTGCTTTAGCTTCAGGATTTTTTTTTATTATACCACCAAGGTGGCAAGCAAGTATGCGGCCCTCCTGATGGAAAGCGGTTACCGCAGCCTATGGATATCTGCAACGTCAGGGACATAACACGCGCGTGCCAACCCTTTAAATGTCTTAAAATACCCATTTTGAAGAACCACATGTTGTTGGCCTGAGAGTAATTCTCTCAATTGCAAATCTCCTAAAAAGCATAGAACTTTTGAATTTTAAAAACATATGACAACTTTAACCAGAGTAACTAATGCATTAAGAATAATTGGTGCAAGTTTTCTGTAATTTTGTGGTTTTGTACATACTACTCTAAACTTACCACTTTCAACTTCCTACTGGAAAGTATTTCCAGCAAGTTGAATGTTCCGGACAGCTCATGCCAGTGGAGAGCCTTGCAGCTGACAATCAACTTCACGCGGTACGATGCGACTACCAGGAGAAGGGTTCCCATAGGGTGTGATCCTATGTCCCATGATATTGACTTAATATGGCCGCCGTGAAGAGCTTCAAGGGTGACTGAAAGACGAGAAAACTGTAAAACTGACAAGTCTTAACTAAATTCGTGTAATGTTACTCAACTTACTTAGTGTATGTATAGATGATAAAACGAAAAATATATCACTGAATTGAAGTTAGTTTTATCATGAGCTCATAGAAAATTTCGGCAATTGAGGTACTTATATCTAAAAATGGACGAGTTAATTTGTAACTAAAGCCTTAGTAATAACAGAAAGGGATAAATCGCATAAAATAAAACAAATTGCACGAGTCGTGTTCGTATTTACATTTACAACCGATGCTGGTTTCCCAAGAGAACAGTTTGGTGACAATTAAGAGCGCACGCCCTCGGTGAATTTTTAACCGACTTCAAAAGAATGTCACCTTCTTCTTTTGAAGTCGTCTGTATGTTTTTTTTAAATGTATTTTACGCGATATCTCCGCCAATTATAGACCGATTTTGAAAATTCTTTCACTTTTGTATAATCGAAAACGATCCCAAAGGGGTCCCATAAAATCTTTATCCCCAGGGTATTAGTATTTATCCCGCAAAACTTAAAATAAGTGTAAAAGTAAGGAAAGTCGGTTTATAGTTTTTTTAAAACATGCCATATTATGTAGCGATGCAAACGAGCGACCATCTCAGACGACATGGTACGAAGAGAACGAAGAGTGGAGAAGGGTTTTCGCGCGATCACAGGCATTTCTGTATCAATGCTGAATCGTGACTGTATTGATGCGAATGCGCGTCAGCATTGCTACAAAAAGTCGCCGTGGACGAGCGCTCTAATATTTAAACTCTTAGTTGAACCTTTCCATAGACCTCACCTTTATCACTCTTCTTGTTGGAGTACAGCCAAATAGCAGTGTCATCGGTTCCTTTAGCGTGTAAGAGCTCCTCCCTCGAGGTATTCCTGCCTTGAGGTGGAGGTACCAGAAGGACCACTTCACCGCCGTGGTCCAACGATGCCCTGGCTGTAGATACCACATCTTTTGTTGCTTCTGAAATGATATAATGAGATCCTTTAAAATTATGATTGATTTTAACATTGAATACGTGTAATTACAATACAGTTTATGAAAACCTCATTACCGTTTTAAAACTACATACATGGACGGTGAATCCATTCAATTTTATACGAAGCAGGATTGAATTTAAGTTCGATTAGGGCCAGTTCACATTTGGTCGCAAGCAATGCGGCAGCCGCGCGACTTGTTTAGACTAGGGTGGCGCACGCGGCTGCCGCGCTGCCATTCGCTATGAAAATCGCGTCGCTCGCGACTTAGTGTGAAGGAGCTCTTATCTTTCAAAGGCTAAACTTTATTAGGATTAAGTCAGCTTTCATGAACCTGTTAAAGTTAACCGAGTTTAAAAAATTAAGCGTACTTAGATAAGTATCGGCCATATTCCATCATGTTGTACGGGGATTTAATGCCTGGTAATGATACTCTATGCTGGTAATGAATAGATTGTCAATTGAAGTAGTGGTATATAATTCCTGACCTCGATCAGGACGTCGGGTCCTTAGAAGGCGATACAAGTTGTTTTTTACCAGCACCGTTACACATCAGTTATCTGTGACGTCACCGTTATCGGATTCATACGGGACTCTAGTTAGACTTATAAGGAACACGACATGGCACGATATGATAATTGGTTTATAAGTTTACTTTGCCCACAATGTTGCAAATTTTGCATTATAATCTCAGTAAGGATAATAATGGTGGACAGTTCGCACAACATCATCTAGCCAGATGAAGATCGGTTAAGTTCGTTATAGGTAATCTCTAATAACTTGTAAATAAGTCGAAGCTAGGATCCCTCGCATCTTGATACAAGATTTTTTTACTATGTAGGTATAAACAAGATTTTCTTAGTTAGAGCGAGGATTCGAACTCACTTTTATAACAAGATCTAGTCTGTAAATAACACGATAGAAAGTATGATTATATTTGGTGTCCTATTTTTCGGAAAATAAAGACCTTCGTAGATTTTTTGTTTTTTTAAGTAAATGGACTGGTTGATGACGAGCATCATACATTACGAGGCGTAATGTACCATTCGCAGCGAGCATGAACGTCATCCGTCTCGTTGCTTGTTGCGAGCGCCTTCTTTCCCCGTACTGACTGCACCAACGCTCGCTGTGTGAAACGTTACATTACGCCCCAAAACTGGTCAGTACCCGACCTAAGATATGCTCATCCCTACTCTAAATAAAAAATTACTCAGAATTATGTTAATAAGGGATCTGGTTTGTTAACCCTGTCTTTAAACAATCCTGAGATCTTCGCCGGGTTCAAAGCTGCAGCAAAGCAACAAAACCAATGTCTATCTTATACTATTTTTAACCGGTGTGACACAACTTGCCTGACTCACTGCTTCACGTTTATTTGCTCTTCCAAGATCTAAGTTAGGTATTATTAGTTGATAATGATTGTAGGTAATTTTAATGACTTAACGAAGCTTTTGGTACCATTGATGGTTTTGGTACCATTGGCTTAATAGATTCCATCAAATAATTAAAACCCCATATTTAGTACATATTCAAACAGTAAAGCATGTGTTCGTGTTCTTCAAAAAGATAATAGGACAATCCTATTAAAAATGTTTAAGTTTGTAAGTATGGATGTGTTGTTCCTCTTTCACGCAAAAACTACTAATCTGATTGGGCTGAAATTTGGTATGATTATTAGAACATGGAATAACATATACTAGGCTATTTTTATCCCGATAAAATGCGGGCGTAGCTGCGGACAGCAACTAGTCAAATTATTATTGACGTTTCAACAGAAATATTCACACAATAAACGCCATAGAACTAAACTAAGGTGCTAATTAATTTTATCTGATTATCTTTTGGCTAACACCAGCCTAATTATATCAAAATAATTACTCAAATGTACATGTATCTACATGAAGCTTGGATAGATTAGGTCCCTAGGGCTCAGACTCTACATTTACAATTAGCAAACATATAACCCAAATGCGTAGGTTTGAGTTCAATGAAATATGTGGAATGAACTATAAAAAATATGGGCTAAAACTAAAAGAATTTGATAAGCCAGTTGATTTGGCAACCCGAATTTATGAAGCTACTAGCTGCTGCCCGCGCCTTCGCCCGCGTTTTATCGGGATAAAAAATACCCTATATGTTATTCCAGGTCCCAAACTATACCCATACCAAATTTCAGCCTACTCGGTTCAGTAATATTTGCGTGAAAGAGTAACAAATATCCATACTTCCACACATCCATCCGTACAAACTTTGACATTTATAATATTAGTAGTAAGTATCAACGGATGACGCGGACGCTATCACAAATCAATTCAACGAATGGTTATCTCGTGAACGATGAACTTTGGTACCAATTCTGCTGTTTAAATTTAGTTATTTAGAGTTCTTATAGTAAAAATAATTCATACCCTAAAGATTGGTTTTATCTTTTCTTAACACTTAACAAAAATACTTTTCGTAGAAAGGCGCCCGTCATGTAATACTATATTTAGGCAGGTTTTATATGTGCGTTTTCCATTTGGGAACCTTAAACCTAAATAGGTTTAAGGTTACGGTCTCAAGATCTACCTCTAGATTGTTTGTAAAAGTCTGCGTTTAGCTCAACTGTTTCAATTGTACAGACTAGTACTGTTTCTGTGCTTTAGTTGTAATTTTTAATTAACCGCTCCATTTTATTTTGTGTATCGATAGTAAACCTAATGGTCAGCTGGACAGTAATCGATTCATACAAAAATATGCCTAAATTTTCACACTAAAAGGTTTGAAACAACTTATTTTGTAAATTCATGATGCTATTATGAAAATGACATGCGAAAACGAGCGCGTTGGAAGAGGTTGGAAGCCATAATAATGAGTAGTAAAATACTTCTTCAGTGACGTAGCTAGCTACCTACAACACTTTGTTAAACATTAAATGTTAAATTTTCACATTTCCGTATACCTATCTAATAGAGATGAAACGTGCTGTTATCTGCGTATCTATTAGAAGTGGTTTTACCAGAAAAATCATGAGACGTGATAACTGTAAGCTTCTAAGCCCAGTCGACATCATTTTCGTGGAAATCTCTGTATTTTCAGTAGTTAAATAAAATGTCTGTATTCAAGCACAACGTTTTAGCAAGCGAGCCTAAATAAACAGGGCTGTGAACGAGAGTTGTCGTAAAACAATTTAGGCTATCAAAATCTGACGTGGGTGGTCCCTGCCTTTATACGGTGCCAGATCTTGAAGATCGAGTCAGCTGGTATGTTTTTATAAAGGGGCATATTAACATAAATATATGTGTAGGGTAACCTACACAAGATTGCTATGTACTACCCATTATAATTTATTTATTGAACAAAATCCACAGCCCTTAAAAACTAAAACTGACAATCTTATTCACAGAACCTTCGGCCAATACAGGATATATGTACTTTTTGTAAAATTTAAAACAAATAGACTATCACTTCTATTGATACAACACAAAAGAAACTATTGATTATCGCGGCGTACGAATATCGAACCCTCCAACTCAACCCGTGGATGTCGTAAGAGCCGACTTAGGGAACCTACCAGAGGAAGGGCAGCCGCTTCTTTCTGAGTATTTTTCAACGCCAACACAGCGATCACCAATCCGCCTGCCAAGCCTGGTAATTATGGCAAAATACCCCCTACATAGGAGACTATCCACTCGATGGACCAACAACATCGTAGCGGTCGCAGGAAGTCGATCGATG
Source organism: Eupithecia insigniata (assembly GCA_947859395.1). NCBI lineage: Eukaryota > Metazoa > Arthropoda > Insecta > Lepidoptera > Geometridae > Eupithecia > Eupithecia insigniata. The sequence goes on along the minus strand of OX402009.1, from coordinate 2,815,027 downwards.
GAGGCGGCACAGGACCGCTATTTGTGGCGTCGTCGTATGGGGGAGGCCTATGTCCAGCAGTGGACGTGTATGGGCTGATATGATGATGATAATGACTATCACTTAAAAACTATAAATCAAATTAAGGAACGCTTAAACTATTTTGAATAGGATTAAATTTGTATCGCAAATTAATTTAAGCTACAAGTTTACGTACAAATTAGAAAATGTAGACTAAGAACAAAGCTCTTAATTTAAATTGTCCCTATAGTACCTTTGTAATCTATTACAAACGAAGAGATACGACTTAAGATTGCGAGCTTATTAATATAAGCTGCAAAATAACATAAAAAATAAACTAATAAAAAGTGAGATTAAAATAATAGAAACAAAAACAAAACTCATAATTTAAACTGTGTCAACCATAACCAACTAATAACATACGTTGTTTATCTTCGCTCTAGCAAAATTACTTTTCTTTTCCTTTTTAGAGTTCAGTTCACTAGGAAAACTATAACTCCTAAAGGAAACCCTATTTTCGTGAAGTAGTTCGATTATATATCGTGCTTTAGCAACTCCCTCTATACTTTTAAGCTCTTTCGAGACCAAGTAAGAGTTCATTAGACTCAAAATTTTAACAGATTGCAGGTGTGGTTTGTTCATTTGGCCGCTAAGGATATATCATATTTTTAAAATTGACTTATGGCAATCAGAACAACAATGTCAGCTGGGCGGGATCATTATCGGATGTGTATAGGCTGGAGTGCGGCGTGAGGCAAGGTGAAGGGACTTCACCGAGGCTTTTCTGCCTTTACATAGACCGCCTGATCCGTGAGCTCAGCAGCACCCAGATCGGGTGTTCAATCGATGGCGTCACCGTGAACAATATCAGCTACGCTGATGATATGGTGCTGCTGAGCCCATCGATCAGTGCCCTCAGAAGGCTGGTAGGCATCTGCGAGTGTTATGCGGAGGCCCATGGGCTCAAGTACAATGCGGGCAAGAGTGAACTGATGGTTTTGAGGGCGGGTTCTAAAACTTACGCCACAGTCCCATCGGTTACACTCGACGGCAAACAGCTGAAGCGTGTGTCAGAGTTTAAGTACTTGGGCCACTGGGTCACCGAGGCACTCGCAGATGATGTAGACATGGAGAGGGAGCGGAGGGCGTTAACGGTCCGAGCTAATATGTTGTCCCGTAGGTTTGCTTCATGCAGCACTGGACGAAAGTTCATGTTGAATTTTAATGTGTTAAGTGTCTTGTAATGTTTTCATTGTGTGTTTTTCTGTGTGTTTTTAAAATTGTGTGTCGATATGGACTGTGTATGTAACGTTGTACCTACTATGTCTGAAATAAATGATTGAAATTGAAAAATTGAAATATACAACTTCGACTATGCTCGACTTTTCATAAAGCAAACTTAACCATAAAATCCTCTACGATTCCTGTTCCTTTGAAAAAAGGTATGCTTTGAATTCTTACTCTACGAATAAAAATAGCTGCAGCTTGGTTATACTTATACCTCGGATCGTTCTCTTTTATGATTTATGTAACCCGAAAGTTGAAATATACAGACATGTTTTATATAAATATACGCAATTGTCTGAAATAAAATTTAATATTCCTACCTACCTACCAAAATCTTCTAAACTTAGTTTTATACTCAGCCTTTGTATTAAAAATATAATGTAGGTACCTCAGCCTGTTACCTCATCTCTGCCAGATTTTCAATGAATTAATTAGCAAGACATTACTAATAATGTTCGGTTGAATGTGAAGTCATTACTCGAAGGTCTTAATGATATCATTGAACACGCTCCTTAACATAGGCAGGATTAGTTCCTTGTTCTTCATGTTGCCTTCCTTTCATGTTGTTAGGAATAAGTTAATTAAAACGGATTTTCAGTTAGATTCTCTTGATGAAATTATTGTGTACAGCATAAGAGTAAAAAAGAACATACATATGTAGGTACAGCACTTTTTATTTTGTTGTCAAGTTCGATTTGGTCGATGCAATTGAAAACATTCATTTTAAACCTTTTCACTTTCCTTCCGTAACATAACTTTTCTTTAAATTTGAGATCTAGAAAAGGCATATAGAGGGCAAAAGATTAAACCTACCTAGGTATAAAGCCAAGGTACTGATGTGCGCGGGTCCACCCACACATATGCACTTTAATGTCTGGCACACATGGCTTGTCCCCTATGAGACTAGCCGCAGACGCTCGCGCCGTGGCCAAAATTCAACTAGGAGTACATTATAAAACAAAAGATGGTGTCTATCCTTTCAAATGTTTCCAAATTTTTGTCTATTCCAAAGTCTGTATAAAACAACAACAGTGCAACAGGTAGCCTGCGCCATGACATCATTGGGATCGGTTCAACAGGTTGCGCCTACGCAGAATTTGACTTAGGTTTATTAGCGTGTTCAATTTGCTGTTGGCACTTGGAAATGTTGAAATGTAGATCATTCGTTTCGACACAAGAATTTCTGAATATCTAAGTAAGTATTATTATGAATGGTAGCATGACAGATCTGGGTCTACCCACCAAAACTCAATTTGCTTTAGACCTTACAGGAGTCTTGGACACGTAACAAAATTAAACAATTAAACCCATAGCACAATCTCTACATTGAGCCTATTTGAAGTAGTGTCGTGTGAAATGATGATCTCGGTATTAATATTTAAGAACATATTGTAACACATGAATCAACAGTATAAATAAATGAATGAATAAATGAAATAAAATATTCACGAGGATATTTTTTCCGCCGGTGTTTAATTATTATAATAAGCCTGAAATTTCCCACTGCAGTTCAAAAGCATCCCCTCCTTTCACTCGTCTCGGTTTCCTTCAAGAAGGACCCACGTCTTGTCGAAAGGGTCTAGCTCATCCCGCCATCTTTAGTGATTTTTGTTCGTTTTTATACACTTATTATCATGGATGTGTCACGCAGTTGTATTAGAGGTTTAACAGATACCTAACAATGATACTGATGTGAAATCAATATGAATTAATTCTGATCTATCTAACTTATCAATCTAACAAGAGAGAAACCAAAATAATTATTGCGCCCTGATAGTGTTTTATGCATTGTGTACCCTACCCACCCACCGACTCTATCCACACCTAAATACAATACCTGCATTAAGTCACAATAGATGATATAATTGTGAATATCTACAGGTATCATGCACACCACCGTCACAGCGCGGAGCACACTCCGGTAGCTCACATTCCTATTAATTCGAAAGAGTCAGAATCAGAACGATCAACTTTATTTCTTTAGGCTTATAAAATAAGCACTTAGACAAGTCAAATTTTATACTATAAACATAGTTATTATTATCAAATAAGGTGTTATTGATATTCTCTTCACTTCAATTTTTTGTCCACTAGTGGTAATGTTGTAATGTTGTAGTAATGTTGTACCTACCTGTAATAATATAATCACAGTACCTACTTACCTATACGTAGTAACTTCTTGCTATTTATTTGCTTTACAATGTTATCAATTTGTTCTTCTCCTAATGTGTCTTTTTTTCTGATATTATCTTCCGTTTTCTTAATCCTTTAGGTGGTGAGTGGTGAGCCTAATGCTTTATTCTTAGAATTTAGAATTATATTTTTCTCATTCAGGTAATGTTGTATTGCACCTCTCATTTATTATTTCTAATTAAGTGCTATTTCTGTTCTGTGCTGTATCAGGGTTGTGTTTGTCAATATATTTTTCTCTGTCTCTATCCATCTGAAGGTAATTGAACTTATTTATTTATAGTGTGTTGATTTTCTGAGTTGAGCTACTTTTGTTGAGCAATGGGGAATCAAATAAGTTCGATAAGGATCCCATTGCTCAATTTGCTCAACTGAGTTGCGCAATTGAGTTGCACAAAAGAGAACTCGCGGAATCTAGCGATTATTAACTTCTACCATTCTCTATTGGCATAATGCCCACTAAATAGCACACATTAAGCAGATTTGCAAACAGATGTTCCTCTAATTACTTACTCGTGCATGACAATGTTATAGTAATTACAATTAAATTAATGTTCGGAACTAGGTATGGTGTGTTGTCTCCATTATAATTGCGTTGAAGACATTTCAGATTTATGAGCACACTACGTAACGTAGGTCTCATAAAATTTTATGATAATAATGTAATTTACAGATATGCTTTAATACAGGGTCTAGCAGATTTCAGATTTCAATGGCTTTATTTCTATAGGCTTATAAAATAAGCACTTAGACAAGTCAAATACTGTACAATCATCATCATCATATCAGCCCATACACGTCCACAGCTAGACATAGGCCTCCCCCATACGACGACACAAATAGCGGTCCTGAGCCGCCTCCAACCATCGACTCCCTGCGACCGCAAAAAAAAAACCCTGGTTACAATAACCAGCTTTAAATATACTATTGTTAGTAGAAATAAGGTTTTATTGATTTTATCTTCTAATTTTTTGGCCACTGGTGGAAGTGAATTAGGAACCACTAGTACATTTATATATCACTTATATACCCCGTACCTACTATGGTACATCTACTAAAGTAGAGTAAACATAAATTAAAATGAAAAGGGGTGGAGTCACCAAAAAGTGATGGAATCGTTAACTCTACATTTTCCGCAGAGAATCGAATTCTCTAACCCTTTCATTCATAAAAGTCAGCTAACTTAAAGAAATACTAATTCTTACTCTGTTTTCTTCTATAGACATAAGTCAGAGTGAGAAGAAACACTGCTTAGCAGCTGTTTTAAGTTAGCAGACCTTTATGAATAAGGGGGTAACTCTCCAGCGTCGTTAGTTTCCAGTTGCCCGGGTTAGCCTTTCCAATCCACAGATTATTTAATTCTTGGGGCAAGTTTTTAATAAGGCTACGAACCTCTCCCAAACGGAAACGGATTTTCCCATGCGGATTTGTTGTTGTTTCACGTAGAATGAAATGGGGTGAGCAAGCGCGTCTAACCATCTAATACGAAGCTGTCATGTGGCTGTGTGCGTGTGCTTGGTGTTGGCACCATTTTTGATATTTTTGCGTACGTTCCGATTAATTGTGAGTAAACGATTGAGTTCAAAAATATTCTTGATTATTTATAATGTTAAATATATTTAAGATCTTTGCAGCGCGACAGATTTTCGAATAAAGGCGTCTATCATGCATAAAAAATCGCTTGAAGATGACTCGATTTGTTGGTCAAAATTCCTTAAATGAGAGCGAAACTCTCATTTAAATATCATTGTTTTTCAAAAACTAAACCGCTGCAAACATAGCTATTTTTTATCCAATTACGTATGAAACATTTCAATGAGATCGGAGACATCCAAATGAAGCGGAAAGTACGTTTGTATGGGGAATAAGGCTATCCGTTCTGTTCTTAACAGAAACTATTAGTGCCAAACTTACACTATTTTTAAACATAGAAATGAAAATCTACCGAACTCAACGCAATCCGGAAAACTTTTTTCAAGTTACAAAAACATATTGTGATGGATAAATAAATGACGGAGTTTCGAAAATGTTGAGGACCTAACTTCATAGATTAATAATATCGCGTGTTTTAAAAAACGATAAACCGACTTCAAATTCCCTTACTTTTACACTTATTTTAAGTTTTGCGGGATAAATACTAATCCCCTGGGGATACAAATTTTATGTGACCCCTTCGGGACCATTTCTATACAATAATGAAAGAATTTTTTAAATCGGTCCATAATTGGCGGAGATTTCACGTAACATATGCACATACAAAAAAAAAACATACAGACGAATTGAGAACCTCCTCCTTTCGAAGTCGCTTAAAAGTACAGATGAATTGGGAACCATCTCCTTTTTTGAAGTCTGGTAAAGATATAGACGACCAGGTGCCTTGTATTGGTCACGATGAGCATGCATTGTGCAAGTCCAGTTTTACGCGTCGATTATGGTCTGCCATATGTCTCTTGAGCCTAAACGAGCCTCTTATTTCGAAGCTATTTTAAGCATTGCTGTCGTTTTGAAGGTTAAACTTTAAACTTACTCAGAAATCTAAACTAGATGCAAAAGATGTAAAATAAACCATAGATTTATGGACAAAGAAAATAACAATCAAATAATATAAAGAATACCATAGGTAATTTAATATTAATAATGTAGTCAATGTCGTTTAGTCAATGTTTTTATTGGGTACAATATATTATTACATCCTACTATTATTATGAATGTCAAAGTTTGTGAGAATGGATGTATGGATGATTGTTTTTCTTTCACGCAAAAACTACTGAACTGATCGGACTGGGTATGGGTATAGTTTGGGACCTGGAATAACATATACCTCTGGGCTATTTTTTATCCCGATAAAACGCAGGGGAAAGCCCGGGCAGCAGGTAGCCATGAAATAAAATTACATTAGGTAGTGTTAGATAGAGTTATAACAAGTATGTATATGTTATTGATAGACTTCATCATCATCATCATATCAGCCCATATACGTCCATTGCTGGACATAGGCCTCCACCATACGACGCCACAAATAGCGGTCCTGAGCCGCTTCCATCCATCGACACTCTGCGATGCGACCGCTTCGATGTCGTCGATCCATGGTGGATGGTCTCCCATGTTGGGGGAATATATTGATAGACTTATTAATCACGTAAAATAATGTTATTAATTATATTAAAAGGATCAGTCCCAGCAACAGACAGTATCCGAATAGGCGCTTAATTGATTGCTTAATACGGGAAGGTTTTGATAGTCGCCAATACTCCTAAAGCGCTTAGATAACTGGGAACAAACCATACACTAATCCATTTAGCTCGGTTAGTTAGTTATTCCGCAAAATTAGTTTTGCTTAGGCAAATGTCTTTGTAGTAAGGATGGGAGTTATTGGATATTTTGGCTACCGGTTATTAGTTGGGTATTTTGTTTCAATACCGCTAGTACCAACTGGTACCCAATAACGTTACAATACTCTATACCTGTTCTGATTTCTACCCAATATATTTCTAACCGATTTGGTTAGAAATACCATCTAACCGATTTGGTTAGAAATACCATCTAACCGATTTGGTTAGAAATACCAAATACTTGTTGCAGCTACATAACTTTAACGGGTGAACGGTCCGCTAGTACCTATGCGTAGATGATAGTTAGGTAAGTATAGGTATTGAAGCGTTGGGTAGTTATGGCTCACGGTCGGTTAGGCGCGATGCTCGCTTTGCACAGTTATTCCCTAGCGGTATGCGGATTTTACAATAGCGTTAGATATTTTAGGACCATGCTAACAGGTACTGAGTTAGTTATTGAATACCGGACTCATCTCTACTTTGTAGCCAGCGCGGCATGAAGACCTATTTTCCGAATAGAATAGACGCTCTTTTTCTGTGATGCTATGAACACAACCCTTTTTATAAGTTCAGACCAATCACTTACTCATTTGGTCTTAAATAGAGATCATAAGTCTATTAAAAGGAAATAAACATGATGATTATAAATATAATAATCATGCGAATTAATTTTCTATGTAGAAATCGTCCCCAGCACCTTGGGTATCTTCGAACCTTTAGCTTTGAGGTACCTCTAGGTTGTTTGTATAGTCTGCAGTTAGTTCAACTGTTTCAATCGTAAATAATGGTTCTTATTTATATTAGTAAAAATTATGTATTTTATGGAAGTTTTACCTGTCACTCACTCTACCATATAAATCTCAGGGCTCCTATGTACCTTAATTATTTCTGCAAGCCTAGAAGTTCTAGGCATGCAGAAATAGCATGCATGTGCCTTAGATATAGCCTTAGAACATAAATTTGTGACTCATTCAAGGAAGTCCCTTTCTTATACTTAGATTTAGGCAGACACATTTTATTTCTGCAGGCCTAGAAGATGTACCTTAGAACATAAGTTTGTGAGTTGTCTTACTTATTGTTAGATTTACTGAGGGAGGCATATGCATGTTATTTCTGCATGCCCAGAACATCTTCTGGGCATGCAAAAATAACATGCAAATGCCGTATAAGTCCGTGACTCATTATAGGGAGTCCCTTACATAGGATTTATTCAGGCAGGCACATGCATGTTATTTCAGCATGCCTAGATAGAAGTTCCAGGTATGCAAAAATAACACACATGTGCCTTAAAACATAAGTCTGTGACTCATTATAGGGAGTCCTTTACATAGATTTACTAAGGCAGACACATACATGTTATGCCTAGAACTTGTAGACATGCAGAAATAACACACATGTGCCTTAGAACATAAGTCTGTGACTCATTACAGAGACTCCCTTACATAGATTTACTTAGGCTGGAAGCACATGCAATGTTATAATATTTCTGCATGCCTAGAAGTTCTAGGTATGCAGAAATAACATGCATGTGCCTTAGATAATAAGTCTGTGACTCATTAAAGGGAGCCCTTTAGGCATGCACATGCAATGTTATTTCTGCATGCCTAAGTTCTAGGTTGCAAAAATAACATGCATGTACAACGACGTGCATGAACAATAAGTCTGTGACTCATTAAAGGGAGTCCCTTACATCCGCCCTCGTTAATCATCCGCTTGCTAATGGCTACGTAAATAGTGACGGCAGAAATAGAAATGTTAGTTCAACGCGGCGACGTCGTCGCTTCAATGGACTTTACAGACGAACTGTGATTTTAGTCGGGATGTGGGTGGGCAAATACAAAACTAAATTAATGCTTTATTCAGGCCCTAAATAATGTTTTGATGTAGGTAAATAACTTAGGTCCACTTTTAGCAGTTTTTAGAATGTTTCATGTTCTTCCTTTACGAACTCTTTTTGAAGCCGTTTCTTTGTTTCCCTAACCCACATAGTTCATAGACCGTGGGGCCGCGGCGTACGAATATCGACCCCTCCAACTCAACCCGTGGATGTCGTATGAGCCGATTAAGGGAACCCACCAGAGAAAGGGCAACAGCTTCTGGGTATTTTTCAACACTAACACTGCGATCACCAATCCGCCTGCCAAGCGTGGTGGTTATGGCATACATACGTACATGGGAGACCATCCACTCGATGGACTGACGAAATCGTAGCGGTGGCAGGGAGTTGACGGATGGAGGCGGCTCAGGACCACTATTTGTGCCGTCGTATGGGGGAGGACTATCAGCAGTGGACGTGTATGGGCTGATATGATGATGATGATAATTGCTTCTTTCGGCCTAACTTTATGTATTTTTATGTTGTTTAAATTTTTGTCTCTTTGCAGAAATAAATAACTTTATTCTTTCTATTCTTCTTGAAAAAAATCCAAGAATATACACGACCTAGACTGGTCTTAGGTGAACCTGCAACCTTCCACTCACTCCACCAGGTTAGGTACCTACCTGACTCCCTGACTGGAGGAAAATATCTTAGCTCAGGTGGTAGGTTGAGGGTTCGAGTCCCGTCTATGTTGTTTTATAGGATATACTCGTAAAAATTCTATGAACTCAAGTTCATCATAGTAATATATAATCTGTGGTCACAGGTTGGCGCGAGATTATAATTTTTTTATTTCGCATTACTCAAGGAATCATCTTTTAGAGCTTTTGGGAAAATAAGAGAATTTTGTCTAAAAATCTACATTTTCTAAAAATTACTAAATACGTTTTCCAAAATACAATTAAATCGAAATTGGTTTTATAACGGGTTCTTAGAAAATAGTTCACGCTTTATACCAAATTACTTTTCCGTTAGTTTTATATTCTTTATAAAACGCACAAAAATTCAAAAACACACAAAAAAATAATATCTCTCGCCAATCCGTGTCGCCTTAAGTATTATTAGGTATGGAACGTATATTGTAACCTACCAATTTCGGCTGACCTATCAATTTAAAATGCGCTACAAACCCAACCTATAGATACGAGTATTATCGCCAAAGATAATAAAACCACTCCGTTAGCGCTAGCCAGAGAAATCTAAATAACAAGTTACTTATTTAGATTTCTGTGGCGCTAGCGCAAGCTCGTTCTATTTTCAAGTTTTCAGAAAATAATGATGTCTTTCGAAAGTTACAGGCTGACGTTTTGTTTCGAGTTTTGAATATGGAAACATTTTATCGTGTTCGGAATTTAAAACATTCTTCTGAACGAATTTTAATGAAGACTGCTGTTTTGGTATCGAAAATAGTAGAGCCACAATAAAAGTTACATAAAATACGTAAAACACAGAATATTACTATTTACTACGTAACATAAAATACACTTATTATTAATTTACTACGTAACATAAAATAAAGTTACGTAAAGACAGTTTATTTAGACTAGACAGTTTAATAAGTCAGATGTAAATTACAGACTTTGAATTATTACTGAATTCTCTGAGGAATTACCAATAACCGGAAACTTTCAGCACCAGAGCGCCCTGTCAACACGAGGTTCCGGCGGTAGGTAAACGATCCGGAACTACTCCGGAACACCGGAACTGCCGTTCTACGATGGCTTTGTTTTCCAGGATAAATTTTTCTTATCCATTAGAATAATTGAATTTTGTGGAAACTTTCAGCGTGGGACTCTATTCAATAAGAGGTACGGTAGGTAGGTACTAGTAATACTTACCTACGGAAAACTCCGGAAGTCAGGTGAGTTCAGATTACCTACACTGTATTCGTTAAATAAATAATGCTGGGCAATCCACAGCAGCTGCCAAACTAAGCAGAGCTTGTGTTATGGGTACTAGATGACTGTTATACTTAATAAAATATATTACATAGATAGATATTTTTTATTAAACATAGTAAATACACAGAACACTCGATACGAATATTTGCAGATCGTACAAACATGTTTCACAAGGCGGGAATTGAACCCAAAACCTCCTGCGTCGCAGGCGGACCATGGCCCGCCGCGCAACATCGGTCGTCATAAAAGCATATTGTCCAGCATTAATCAACAACCTCAAGTTAAAATAGTGTGATACGGGTCGCATCATCGATTTAATAGCCCTGACCTTAATGCGCAGAAGTCGGTTTTTATATTTTTACATTGCTTTACACCTGCGCAGAACCCCCCTCCACTTTCGCCGAGCGCTGTTAAACCGTGGTGGTCGAAGTGTTAGTTTTGAAAAAGTAAAAAATTACTTCGAATTTCTTTCTATAAATTTACACTTTTTTAAAGTTTTCCGAGATAAATAGTAATCCCTTGAGTTGGGAATAATATTTTTAAGGGACCGCCCCGGAGTTATTGTCTGCTAGCGACCCGCCCCGGCTTCGCACGAGTCCGATGCTGATACAAAATTATATATATAAACCTTCCTCTTGAATCACTCTATCTATTAAAAAACGGCATCAAAACCCGTTGCGTAGTTTTATAAATCTAAGCATACATAGGGACAGACAGACAGACAGCGGGAAGCGACTCTTTTTTATACTATGTAGTGATACAATACCAATAGAATCATAAAAATGGCCCATTATCGGATAAATCGGTGAACTGAACACAAAAATAAAAACATACAAACAGAACATAGAACCTCCTCCCTTTGTCGAAGTTGGTTAAAAACTTTCAAATAGGTAGATTATAATGAGCATAGGCAGGTATAAATAAATACTTGTTGCAGTTTGTACCTAGAACAACATCAGGCTAATTTTTACCCAGTAAAAACGCCTGCGAAGGGGGGTGAATAAGTCTGAATTTCAGGTGGGGGGGCCACCAGAAGGTCCAAAACCCTTGAAAGTTAAATCCTGCTGATCAAATAATTTGTTCTGCTGACCAAAACATTAGATTTTCTGACCAAATGGCTATTTTTACTGATCAAAATTAATTTGGCTGCAGACAAAGTATTGCCGATGGTTTTTATTATTTTACAGCCGACCAAAACATATAATGCTGTCAAAATAGTATTTTAGCAGATTTTTCAGGCTGACCAAATAATTAATATAAATACTTACCAATAAAACGTCCTATTTTTTATTTATGTTCAAAGATTTCTCTGTCAATTATGGACCGATTTGGAAAATTATTTCGCCACTAGAGCTTTTCATGTACCCTATGTCCGTCCCCGGAATACCATCTATCTCCCTGCCAAATTTCATTAAAATCCGTTCAGCCGTTTAGGCGTGAAACGTTAATAGAGAGACAGATAGAGTTATGTTCTATCAAATTAATAATATAAAGTGGGATTGTATGGAGAATGATCCCGAGGTGGACCCATAAAAATTTATTTCCAATGGATAAGTATTTGTCCCGAAGCGAAAATTATATTCCGTTATGCGCTAAAGATTATCTGAAACTTAACGCTATACAAGTTTTTCTTTTTAAGATTGGTTTACAAACATTTCAAATCGATTTCAGGTGGAGTGTAGTTATGAATTAGGTAGATATGATAACCAGGCAAGGTTTCACCTCTATACAAGGGCAAAGGTAAGCCGCGCGACATAGACTCGTACCAACCAGTATCGATTATCCCGGCGGTGGCCAAAATACTCGAAAACGGGCTGTGCACTCGGCTCGTGGTACTGCTTACTAACATCCAAGCGCTATCGGACGGACCGCCGCCAGTTCGCGTATCGCGAGGGCAGGTTGACCACGTCCCTCACTCGCGAGGTCATCCGCCGCGTGATGTGCGCTCGCGAGAGCAAGCACCACGTGGCCGTCATATGCTGTGACCTCTGGAAAGCATTCGACGTGGCCGATCACACTGTACTCGAGATGAAGCTACGCCACTACGGCATCGCGAACACGCCGCTAGCGCTCCTGGTCAGTTTGATGCGAGCCAGACGCCAGTTAGTGGTGGGAGCGGGAGGTACCGAGAGATCTGACCCCCTGACAACAACCATGGGTGTGGCGCAGGGATCATCGGTTTCTAACATCCTGTTCTCGCTACTTCTTAACAACCTCCCGAGTGCCGTTCATCATCCGAGATAATGATGTACGCCGACAATGTAGCCGCGATGGTAACCGCACCATCTGTCAACGGCCTCGAGGAAAATTTGTATCAGGCAGCACACCAACTCGCTACCTGGTTCTGCGCGAACGGCCTGGTACTAAATTTATCTAAGACACATTTCATGCACTTCCGTCTTTCAGGCCGCCACGTGAGACCACTAGTGGTGCTAATCGAGGGAGTGCAGATTGAGCAGGTGGAGCGTACGACTTTCCTGGGCTTCGAGATAGACCGCGCGCTCAACTGGGAAAGCCATATTCACAACGTCTGCGGTAAACTGGGTGGAGCGTGTTTTGCACTGTGGTGGCTATCTAGTTTTCTGCCGAGGGAGGTCGTACGGTCTTGCTATTTTGCGACGATACAATCTGTGCTCCAGTACGGGGCAGAGCTCTGGAGACGCGCAGCCCAATGGCAGCGAGCGTTCCGCTTGTAGAAACGGGCCATTCGAACAGTAGTGCGCCTGTCATGCGAAACCTCCGCCCGCCCTTTCTTCAAGGAATTAGGCGTCCTCACCATACCGTCCGTGGTGATCTTTCAGGTGGCCGTATTTGTGAGGACCGCGTTTATCTCGAAGGTTGCCGAAATCTTCCAGGTTTAGATTTCGGCAACCTTCGAGATAAACGCGGTGGCTCTGCGCGTCACGCCGATCGGCTAGACGCAGTATCGCGCACCATGGCGAAGTCTGAGAAGCTGACACATGTCATGGGGCCAACGGTATACAACCGGTTACCTAAGAATATCAAGGAGGCTCCTAGTCTCAACAAGCTAAATCGCTGGCTTGTCGAGCAGACATTCTATACCTTCACAAGTCTAAAACTAACCAAAATGACAACTTATACAATATTAATTCGGTCTTTAGGTACTCATATATGTACCTACCTGTAATTTATATTAATAATAATGTAATTTCTATTATTTCAATAAAATTATATATGTATGTAGTTTAAGTTATATTTATGTTAAATGACAAATGTATAACTCTTACATTTTATGACCTGTAATGTAATCCATTATAAATAAATGAACTGAACTGAACTGAACCAGCGCCGCTACTAGCTTCGGCTTGTATAATGCTGAGACAGGTACCTTTTTGGCCCCTAACACTTTTCCTATCTATTTTCTTTATGTATGTTTATGTTTCCTGTACTTTCCTTTATCTGTAATGTGTCGTGTTATGTTATGTGTTATGTATGGCCAAAAAAATCTATTTTTTTCTTTCTTTTCTATATGAAAAGTTTTATTTCGAGTCGAGACAAAAAATAAAACAATGAGGGTATGTAGGTAAATAAAGATATTAAATGATATCTCAAAAATTTACGATTGTGGCGGGACTTGAACCCGCGACCTCCCCCTCAATACGGGCAGCGCTAACCATCTGCGCCACGAAATCAACGAGTCGAAAATATTTGGGAGTTCTTTACGGATGCTAGCTCCACCTACAGGTAGGTGAATGTAAGTTACCTTGGTCCATGACGAGGCAATTCGCCATCACCAGCACTGCCAAGAAGGATAGAGCCCGCGCGACTGTAGCCGCCATTTCTGAAACACCAGGAACGAGTTATATTATTTAAAAAAAAATTGGACAATCCACACATCATCTAGCCCCAAGCTAAGCAGAGCTTGTGTTATGGGTACCTACTAGGTGACCTTAATACAATATACTTGCCAATTTGTTTATAATTATTATACTTAGCATGAATATCGAATTATCGCAACATTTTTATCAGTACCCGAACCTAATTATTACATGTGTGTGGGCAAATGACCCAAAATTTATGTTCGTTGACCCACATTGTGTAGATTACAAGTGAGAAACTACTTGGTAGATACCGACTTACCAAGTGTAATTATTAAACTAAGTAGGTACGTATTTTATTATACAACTCTCGTGGATGACGAATTCATTAGAATGTAAGCGGGCTAACTACGAACCTAGTTTGTGTTGAAAGAACACCAACGTTTCATCCGTTAACGAGGGACTTCATTAGTGTGAGTGCGGTTCTGCATAGACGCACGGCGGCGGTTCAGCGTCGAGGCGCTCATTGAAACGTTGGTGTTCTTTCAACACAAACTAGGTTCGTAGTCAACCCGCTTACATTCATAATGAAGTACGTATTTTAGAGTTATGCGAATACCCACCGCAATCAGGTAGTATGAGGTAGGAAGGTAAACCTACGTAAGTAACAAACTTTATCATGTAAATAAATACAGAGCATTTTCTGAGCGGTACAAGGTATAGGTGAGTGCTATCACCCACCTACACCCTGTCTGTACCGAAAGTGGCAAGAGCATTGAGGCTCATAGGTACAACTTTTTTGAAAACTTTGGAAATTCTCATCGGAAATAGAAGAATAGAAGCTGTAGATTTTTTGCACCAATCTGCAGCTGGCTCAATTGTTACCATTGTAAATACTTGTTCAAATTTGTTTCTAATATTTGATTGTAATTTCTTTGTTAATAAATGTCTCAAGAGCTTATAATATTATGTACATATGTACTTACCTACAAAAAGTTCATAAAATATCTTACCAATTTGACTGCTAAAACTATTAATGACTTTAATGGTAGGTAATTAGTTAATTGGCTAAAACATTTACAAAATCCCTAATATATGTACACCAAAAGAATCAAAAAAATTCTTACTTTTTGTCACTGTTAATTTTGCCGCGTAAAATTCACTTTTACTGCCGCGCTTTCAGAACAAGGGCGCGTGCGCGGGCTGCCTGCGCGCTTCTCGACTGGCAACTCAAGTGCTGTCCAGATTGACTTCAAGGAGTTTCCATACTGTCGGCCAGCCTATGGATTATTCTGTGACTGAAGCTGTACTGTGCTGTCCGTTGTTTTGCGGTTTATGTACAATAATTACTTTAGTCCTTCATTGTTTATGTACTCCAAGATGTGAGATGAATGCATGGAATGTAAATATTATATGAAGTAGACACCTTATGTACCTACCTACTATCTTTCCTAGATAGTAGGTAGGTACATAAGAGTCCCTTGAAGAAGTCCCTTGAAGATTCATGTTTCAAGGAGACGCCGCCGAGCCCAAACCGCAAGCTGAAATTTGGAGGGTATTTTGAGGATTGTTTAAAATTCCACCCCTAAAAGGGCGAAAAGAGGGTTGAAGTTTTTTTGGTGATTTTTGTATCTCTAACGACTTGGCCCGAATTGCTTAAAACTTACTAACAATGCTAAAAATACAAAACAATTGCACAATTCGATCAAATTATAATTTATTTAGAATATAAAATTTGTACTTGCATTGAAGAATACAGCAAAAGTTATTTCATGGCATTACAACAAGAAGCAAAAAGATATGACGATTTAGAGGCAAGATTTTGGGTGATTTTCATATAAATCAAATCGCTATGTCATACATAACATTGAGTATATCATGTTTATACCAAACGCCACAGAAATGTACTCGCCAAAAATTAGTATGTCGTCGGTCCCAATATTTAACATTTATATATACATGGCGAGGCTTTTAGCAGAGCCGGTAGGTGACAAACTCGTTACCCCAAAATTCTTTAAAAATTCCATAGACAACAAGAGTGAGGAGCTCGAGTAATAAATGATAAGTTTTTTGCTACTGGCTACTTTTAACTTTCAGAAATGCTTCCACAAAACATAGTTTTACCATTTTTTTGCAAAATATTATGCCATGTTCAGAGAGGCGTGTATCATCAAAATCAGTTTTTAGTAGGTAATGCCATATAATTTGTGAAACTTTAGAAAAGAAATCAGATGTGAGACGGTAGGTATTTTGATTCCTGGTCTACACTGCATGACGTCACGATGAAATCTATTTTAATGTTTGTTTTTTCATCATTCAGGCAAAATATGACTAAATGCAAAATGCAACGGATATAGTTCCGAAAGGGACACTCCAAATTGATCGTCCCTCTGCTAATATCTTGGAAATAGATGAAAAACTAACCAAAAAAATTTTGTACGTCAAATGTTTCACAAGGTTTTTGTCGAAAACCATATTTTTTCCAGAAAAATGAAAAATGCGAAGTACCGGAAAACTGAAAATTGATTCTAAGGATAAAATTTATAAAATTCTCATAAAAGAATTGTCAAATGCAAATAGACGGGCGGTTTTGGTAATGTCCTACCTAAAATAAAAATACAGGGTGTTAGTGTAAACAGCCTTGTCCTTCAAACCAGCGCAGCGGTTTAGTATAATAATTATAGTCTAAAACGGGTGAAAAAGTAATCATAAAAATAATGATTTTTGCAATAAAAATCCTCTCGAGTTGCACCCTACACCAAGTACGTTACACGTACACGTGCACCGGTGCTACGCGGTACCCTCTGTCGGTATCACTTTGATACCGGGCGGTATGCCGCCCGCATCACCGAAGGTGACCGACCGCACCCGTGCCCGTGCCACCCCCCCCCCCCCCCCTGTCCGGCCCATTCATCCATCAGTCAAAGCGCGCCTACATGATAGTGTCGTTTCCTGGGTGATGATGGATTGGTCGTGGAGGACCAGTCGCGAGGCCAGCGCATTCACCTGACCTCATTCATGTCCTTGGATTTTTATTTGTGTGGGGAGTTAATGTCTTGCGGAGATGCTACGCCACTCGGTTTCGCAATACCAGACAGTTAAAAAGTCGTAGGTATTCATAAGGGAGAGGTGAGAAATGACCAATTTGTGTTTGTTTATCGAGTGCGTAGTAAGTAATAATCGTGTGGAGAGCGGAGGCTTGCGTGGCTGTAGGTGAGTGAATCAAACTGTAAATTTAACTTTTTCTTGACTGACAAATATGTTACAGTAGCTATTTTAGCCTGTCCTAATCCAGGAACAGTTCCATCACAAGTTATGCAGGTACATAAGATTCGAGTGGTCTAGATACATATGCCGCCGCCCTGCCGCGCGCCGGCGGCGCTAGACGGCTGGAGTGTCCATGAGATAACGTAAGATAGCGCAGAAATGAATAATGAAAATCCAACAAACTAATTGTTCGGTATTAATTTATATATATATATATATTACCCTTTTTAGACTCTACTCATGATACTAACGTCATCAAAGTTAACAGTCTTATCCTTCAAAAAAACTTTGAAGGATAAGACTGTTTACACTAACAACCTGTATAAAAAAGAAATGGAAATAAAAATCTGCCATGTCCTCATTGTTAGTTCCGAGTAACGGTAAGTGCAGGAATACCAGAGTCCATACGATAACAAAAAAATAAACTTAAAATCGAAATCAATATTTACTGTCCTTGAAATTTTTTCAGTGATCACTCCAGACGTAGTGGCTCTACGTATGCAAAAGCTGCGTATATAAATCAAAGTGTCCGTTTGAGAACACAGCCAATGCAACCTATACAACAGCGTACTTTCACTTTACGATTCCTTGTTTAGACAAACCTAAAAAATAAATCTATGTAGGGAGATCTTAGAAGAAAAGATGGAATCACTATACATTTGTTTTGTCAGTCAGTCAATCAAAGTCAGCCAAGCATTGCCTGTCTTGTCTATGGACAATGTTTCTGATTTGATTTTTGTCGTAAATTCGTAAATGTCATAGTACTTTTTCGAGTTCAGTAAAAACGTGATGGCAGAAAATAGAGAAGAAATTCTAGCAAATTTCCAAGTAAGTACTTTCGCAGTTCATTCCAATAAAATAAACATCTCTCGAGAAATCTCAAATTCATTGTGGTTAGGTTATGTCGTAAACAACAACAGTGACTGAAATTATTTCACTCTTTGTGCTTCGTTCTAGAAATAAAACTATAACAGGCATTGTTCCGCTACTTTATCTTTTGTCTAGATAATCTATGATATTTGCATGGCTTTTTAAAATGGATAAGCTCAAAAACTTGGTTGAAAAATGATAAGAGAAATACGTTTAGTTCTTTGTGCCTAGTCATAGGATGGCGATACAAGGTAAACGTCTTTACTTGTTATTACTACGCTTTCAAACATCGCACAAGTCCTTAGCAAAGCTAATACATGAGTAGATCTCTCTTTGTTTGATGAAAAACTTATACAATGACATTGAACTTGTTTGTAGGGAATAACAGCTGTTGAAGATGTAGCAGAAGCAATATACCACCTAGAAGAAGTCAATTGGGACTTACTGGTAAGTTATACTTTGTTTTCTTCTTAAGGCGGTTTCCAGACACAAACTAGCGCCGCCACCTATTTTATCTTATTATAACTTTAAACAAAGGGATTTTCAAAAATCCCTTGGCCAGTTTGTGTCCTGTCATAATGCTATGGTTAGTTTTATATTGTATAGCGAGGAGATCCGAAAACCAAGTTTGGTGGCCAAAAAGTTGAACTTCGTATCTCTTCCTAAACTAGGTATACAAAATTAAACTATTACAGAGGTGTAAAAAAAGCTTATGATAGGTATCGCAAACTGGGGATTTTTGAAAATTCCTTTGTTTTACATAATCATACAATAAAATAGGTGGAAGCGCTAGTTTAGGTCTGGGAAACGCCATAGGGATAATATTATGTCTGGTTTAAATAAATTAAGCAAAGACAAAATCCTGAAGAATATTCTTGAATGAACATAGTATGCAGAAGATAATTCACTGATATTTCACTCTTCTTAAACTATAGAATTTTAGAGAACCAGAGGTTTTCTGACATAACATCTAAATAGTGCACCATCGTTCCAACTATTGCACAATAGAATTCAAAGTTAATATGCTAGAGCAATGTATTTTATATACTTACTTGGTAAATTATAGGGAAATATTTAAATAAAGCTGGCACTATCCCCTTTTGTATTTCCTATACTGGATTGGTGGCCTGGATTTGTAATGTGAAAGTGGATAATTTTACGAAAAAAAAAGACAATCACACAAGCTTTCAAAATTTACCCATACATACCTACCTACCTTGTCCTTGTATATAATTTATCTCAGTAAAAATATTACTTATAACTTTTAAGCAATATGGCTATGCCATGTAAAATTTTGTTACACTAAATATTTTCTATTTTATTGGATAAAAATATAATATACTGCAGTAGGATACAGGCTCTTAATAATAATCCATTGATTGTTTAGTTAGACATACCTATTATAAAATCACTTGTAGAAAAGAAAAAGAAGCTGCAATTAAACACCTTTTGGATCATCAAGGAATTCCTACAAATCGATCTTCCAAGTTTCTCCCTCTGAAGTGCACTTGGCCCATGCGCTTTGGTATTTCCCAGTTTTAATCTGAGAAGCTTTGATCGTAACCCAATAATAATGATTACAGGCAGCCATTAACCGCGTCATGCCTCAGGATGGAGGCCAAGCGGTGCAGACTGCAAATGATGAAATCAATGATGTGGAAATGATTGACGATGACATATCTGTGATAACTCCTAAAACACACCCCCCAGGTAATGATTATACTTTTTATTATAATGATTCCTATGCCCATAATCTCTTATTAGACCTGGTCCTTCTGAAGGTTCTCCTCCTTCAGTCTTATTCGTAATTGTAAAATTGATTTATATATGTTAAATAATAAATTTGTCCTGTATTGTACATAAGTGATGTGTACAATACAGAACAAATATAATTATAGGTAATTTAACTATAATAAGTATCTTAGTGTGACTAAGTCGTTACGGAATATTTGTGTTCTTTCAACAAAATTATGGTTTGTAGATCTGTAATGGGAGACCATCCACTTGATGGACCGACGACATCGTAACGGTCGCAGGGAGTCGATGGATGGAGGCGGCTCAGGACCGCTATTTGTGGCGTCGTACGGGGGAGGCCTATGTCCAGCAGTGGACGTGTTGCGCTGATGATGATGATGATATCATTATGAAAAATTAAGCACTGTGATAAAAATGCGTCTGTGTAAGGTTTAGAAATCGCGCGATCAAAGTAATATCATAAATAATCACTAAAGCCACGCCCCCTATATTTCGTTATTTTATCAAACCCTCCTTTCGTCCGTTTTCGTACTCGAAGTTGCACATTATTGTTGCGCGTGTGAATTCCATCGAGTGGATGGTGTCCCATGTAGGGGGGATTTGCCATAATCACCACGCTTGGCAGGCGGATTGGTGATCGCAGTGTTGATGTTTAAAAATACTCGGAAGGAAGCTGCTGCCCTTGCTGTGGTAGGTTCCCTTAGTCGGCTCTTACGGTGTGCGTTACCCCAGCAGAAAAGTTTCTTCTAGAATGAAGTGAGTTCCACAAATAATTAGTGCGTTCTACGCTGTAAATGTGCGTCAAGTTAAAAAATTTGTGCATGTTCACGTTTTGGAATAAAACGCAAAATTCGTTTCCTGCTGGGGTAACGTTTTTCCAGCAGGAAGATTCTAAACTACCTAGTTGTAAAGGAATGACTGAAATAAGAGTTACACTTCTTAATCACCCTTATTCTACCAGGTGATACGACCAAATTCGAATGACCACTAAAAAGCGACTGTTTCATACATATTGATGACCTTTTTAATTTTGCTACCGAGACGCATTGGGCCTTGTACACTCGAGTACAAAAGATATGGATAATTTTTGCCAACTATTTTATAAGGAAAAATAACATAATGTACCTATGACTATAATATCTAAAGACAGTAGAACAAACAGCTGAAAAGTAACTTGTCTGTTTGTTATACTCTCCATCCTTTCAGTTAACTCTATGCCAAAAATCAAGTCGATTGGTTGCTTAGTTAGGGCGTAAGGAAGGACGAACAAACAAATAAATACCTAAACAAATACATTTTCGCTTTTATAATATTAGTTAGGGTTAATGATTCGAATCAACATCCCAACTAATATTATAAATGCGAGTGTTCTTTTGTTTGTCCTTCCTTCACGCCCTAACTAAGCAACCTCGGCTTGATTATTGGCATAGAGTTAGTTGAATGGATAGAGAGTAACATATTGTAATTGTAGTTGACGACGATGTGGCGCGGCGGGTGAAGGTCCGCCTGTGACGCAGGAGGTTGCGGGTTCGATTCCCGCCTTGGGACAAATGTTTTTACGAACTGCAAATATTTATCTCGGTTGTTCTGGGTATTTTCTTTGTATGTAAAAAGTATCTTTCTATGTAATATATGGTATTATGTATATCAGTCATCTAGTACCCCATAACAAAAGCTCAGCTTAGTTTGGGGCTAGATGATGTTGTGTAGATTGTTAAACATTATTTATTTTTATTTTATTTATTTATATAGGCTACTTTTGTTTACCCCCTAGATATATAAATTTGAATTTAACGCGGGTGAAACCGCGGGGAACAGCTTATTATCAATAAACAAAAAATCATAAAGAAAACAAATTAATTAAAGACATATTATTTATATTTTTGAAATGAAATGAAATTTATTTATTGTAGAAACTGTGTACAAAAAAATATCTTAAAAGCTAGGTGAAACAACAGTTTATCCATTAATTATGGACGTACAACATTTAACTTACATAACTAGGTAAATTATTGATTATTAAATTCTTTAATGTCATAAAAACATTCTTCTAAGAGCCACCTACGGAGTTGTGTCTTAAATTTACTAGTAGGCAGTTCTCTTATGTGTTTAGGAATTTTATTAAATACTTTTATAGTCATAATAGAGCAATTTTTCCCACTTAATGCAGTTTTGTGCGGAGGTAATAAAAGCCTAGTGGGATCTCTATTTTTTAAAACAGAGTTAGTTTTATCTTTATAGCGGTTAAAGAATGAAGCATGCTCTTTTACAAAACAGCCAATTTGGAAAATATATAAACTAGTCAACGTTAGGAGTTTATGTTTCCTAAAGAGAGGCCTGCATGACTCTAATGGGCCTATTCCAAAGACTGCTCTTACACACTTTTTTGAATGATGAAAGCTCTCTTGATGTGCGTAGAGTTACCGAAAAGCAAAAGGCCATACCCTAGTACTGAGGTAACGTAGCCAAAATATGCGGTTAAGGCAGTTTGTTGGCCTGATGTTCTTCTTAATCTTTTCAGGGCAAAAACGAAACGATTAAGTTTTTTGCTCATTTGCTCTATATGCGATTTCCAATTTATATGTTTGTCTAATGTTATACCTAGGAATCTTATTTCGTCAGTTTTTTCTATTATTTCATTTCTACATGTCAGGGTGATGTTATATATATTATTATTATTAGAATTAATGTTATTATTATAATTTTGAAAATGTACGTATTTAGTTTTTGAAATATTAGCTTGTAAATTATTACACTCTAGCCAATTCACCACTGATGCAGTCTCCGAGGTAAGAGAGTCAATTAGAGTACCATCCTTCTTCTCATCGGCAACTACAATCGAGACATCGTCAGCAAAAAGAACACATTGATTATTTGTGATATTCGGCAAATGGTTGACATAAACAAGAAATAGCAACGGGCCCAGAATACTGCCCTGTGGCACACCAAAATGATTTGGTTTAGCGGTAGATTGCAAGGTAGTCGATAAAATTTGAGCAAGGCTTTTGACTTTGTGGACCATAATAAATTGATGAAAAAGTGTCAAATGTACGGAATAAGAGGCCTTGCTCTGGATTGGTTAAAAAGCTACCTGACGGAGCGGAAACAATACGTAGAAGTTAAGAACTTAAGCAACAATAAAATTTGAGATTTGGAGAGTATAACAAACAGACAAGTTACTTTTCAGCTGTTTGTTCTACTGTCTTTAGATATATAGTCATAGGTACATTATGTTATTTTTCCTTATAAAATAGTTGGCAAAAATTATCCATATCTTTTGTACTCGAGTGTACAAGGCCCAATGCGTCTCGGTAGCAAAATTAAAAAGGTCATCAATATGTATGAAACAGTCGCTTTTTAGTGGTCATTCGAATTTGGTCGTATCACCTGGTAGAATAAGGGTGATTAAGAAGTGTAACTCTTATTTCAGTCATTCCTTTACAACTAGCTCAATACGAGACGTAGAGAGCTGAAATTTTCAGGATATTATTATCCTGGAACGCACTGATGGTTTTGTTATTACCTACAATCTTGGGTTGAAAGGTTTCTTGTATTTTGACGTCAAAGTTATGACCTTATCAGTTACGTCTTAATCGATATTATTCAAAAACGCGTGTATGAATCTTCTTGAAACTTTTTATGGTTACAAAGAATAACAGCAAGAACCGAACACCGTTTACAATAAACCTCTATGTCTGTCCATTAAAGAGCTAGAATTTTTTTAAGATTTCAAAGAAAAACAAGATTACATAAAAACTGTACATATTTTTGAAAATTTTACTATTTCATAAATAAGCACTAATCATAAGCTACTAGTGTATGTATGTTTTGTAGATGCACATTCAATGGTTTCCGAGAAACAAGCTTTTGCAAAACGTTACCCCAGCAGGAAATTGAATATCTCAAAAACCTTAAGACGCACAAATTTTATTTTTAGACCCTCGTTTATACAAAAATATAAGCTATCTGCCCATATTAGTCAAATTTGTCGAGGGTCATTCGTTTAGAATCTTCCTGCTGGAAAAACGTTACCCCAGCAGGAAACGAATTTTGCGTTTTATTCCAAAACGTGAACATGCACAATTTTTTTAACTTGACGCACATTTACAGCGTAGAACGCACTAATTATTTGTGGAACTCACTTCATTCTAGAAGAAACTTTTCTGCTGGGGTAACGCACACGCTCTTACGACATCCACGGGTTGAGTTGGAGGGGTCAATATTCGTACGCCGCGGCCCCACGGCCAATGATATTATACCTGTATTTAATCTGCGACTTTTTTGATATTTTTTTGTATCTACAAAGAATACACGTGATTTTCAGTAGGGGGTTTCCGGGGGTTAGTCTAACTAAAATCTCATCACATATGATCATGAGAGAGGGGGGCATTAAAAAAAGTTACATAAAAATATCACGTGATCAATGGACGACCCCAAACTAATCCGAGCTTGTAGCAGTGTTAATGTTACTTACTGGTTTCTGTCAAACTTTAACATATCATTTTGTATTTACAGATAGAGAACAAAATAATCAAGCATCCACATCAACAACGTCTCCTAGGAACCATTTAACAGATTTAATAGAGTTGATAGTACACTGTAATAATAAAATACATGATATCAAAATGTCAGGGCTGGCTACAGTCAGTGAGTATGGTTTTTATTCTAACTGACATTTTTATTAACATTATCCTAGCTAGCCTATACTAGTCCACTATACTAGACATAGGCCTCCCATAATGAGCGACATAGCGCCTGCCTTCAGCTTGCCGCATCCAGCAACTGTCTCCATTATATAGCAGGGTCGTCATCCCATTTGACCAGAGGGCGTCCTACATAACGTTTGTAGAGTTCCGTCTCCACTCTAGAACATGTTTACCCCAGCGGTTGTAAGTTCTTCGCGGGATATGGCCGGCCCACTGCCACTTCAGCTTGCTAACTAAATTATTTGTTTTTGGTTTTTTATCAGTACTCAAATTTTGCCACATTTTTAAAAATAAATCATACAGACATTGTGAATTGTTTTGAATGCAACTAAAAGTATTGTGTCTGTGTGAATTATACCACAAAAACTAACTTAAAAAAATATTTATTCCCCAGATAAATAATTAAATAAATAATACTGGACAATCCACACAGCGTTATCTAGCCCCAAGTTAAGCAGAGCTTGTGTTATGGGTACTAGATAACTGATATATGTACATAATACAATATATTACATATATAGATATTTTTTATTATACATATAAAACGATGTTTTAGAAAAGCGGCTAGAACTGGATTATACCACAAAAATAAACTTTATAAAAATTCCTTCTTCCCCAGATGATTTAAAAAAGCGGTTAGAAGTTGTATGCGGGGTACCCATATGCAGACAGCAGATATCCGGTCTGGGCGGTTCTAAGGCGACGTCAGGTGCTTCACTGGGCAGTCTAGGGCTCGCTCGACCCTCCGTGCTGAGGCTGAAGGCTTCTGAGCAGGTCATGCCGGATGATGAGTGAGTATACCTACCTACTTAGACATTAGCAAACCGGTTAAAAGCGGTACTCGTATGCAGACAGCAGATATCCGGTCTGGGCGGTTCAAAGACCACGTCAGAAGCTTCGCTAGGCAGTCTAGGGCTCGCTCGGCCCTCCTTGCTGCGACCTAAGGCTTCCGAGCAGGCTATGCCTGATGATGAGTGAGTATACGAATAAGTAGGTAACTTGGACATAACTGGTTAGAAACGGAACCAATATGCATACAGCAGATATTGAGTCTGGGTATTTTTAGTAATTTCTAATGTTCATCATCATCTTTTTAATGGGTAAATCACAGAACTATTGGCCCTATCCGGTAATACTGACTTTTTAAAAATCTTATCTGTTCTTTTGCTTTCCTGGTGGACAGAGATAATCGGTAAGTGGCCAAAAAGATCGATTATTAAGTACATATTCTACAGTGGTCTTAAATTGGACCATAAACACCTTTCTTGTGAAGCTGCAGGAAGCTAATTTAGATGCAATGGGGAAGTCGAGTTATCTTAATTACAATTTTAGATTTGAATAACTTATTTCTTTAGGCTTACAAAGTAGTGCTTAATTTGTAAGCCTTAGACAAGTCAAATTTTATACTTTAAACAGCTATAAATATAGTAATTATTATCAAATAAGAAAAGAGGTGTTAATGATTTTCTTTTTACTTAAAATTTTGGACCACTAGTGGAATAAGTGAAAAAGAAATCAATAGTACATTTTAGCATAATATAATTATTAGGCGACTAATATACGTTTATTTTGTCAATCTAAATCTAAATATAATGTGATTTAGATACGTGTCAATATCAAACGACTATGTTTTATTGTTTAATGAATTGGTGTCGACTAGACTTTTGTTATACATCGACGGCAAAATCGTCACTTACAAGTAGCGGCACATAAGTCTAGCGCTGAGCGATACGCGGAGGGGATAGCTGCGGATGGGTAATGTACCGCTAGCCCCGCCCAGGTACCTTGTTTTTTACTTCTGCGCAATAACGGTCAGCGCTAGTTACGTGCCGCTACTTGTATCAGATGAGGTGGTAAAACGCAGGTCTATACGTAATAAAAACAGAAAAAAAACTTGCGATTGAAGTCACACAAAGCTCAGTTTCCAATAGCTCAGTTCATTTATGTACCTTAGGAACACTTTCCATAGAAAACTTGGTAATAGTGTTTTTATCAGGTGGCACAAAAACTACTTTGACAAAACTACTAATATTGCCATCCATACTAATATTATAAATTCGAATAACTCTTGTCTGTCTGTTACCTTTTCACGCGAAAACGGTTGAACGGCTCGTAATGAAATTTGGCAGGGAGGTAGGAGATATCCCAGGGACGACATAGGCTACTTGAAAAGAGCGTGCGAAGCCGTGGACTGAAACTGGTTCTTTATAATTCGATCGATTAGAAAGAGACTGCAATCATTTTCTGCCATCGTAAGTAACACCAATATCTTATTTAATTAAAATTTTCTTCCTCAGGGTAGCAGAGCGGTTAACAGCCACGTACACATTACATATAAAGCACGAAGAGAAGGAATATACGCTCAAGTTCCCAGGAACCAAGACTGTAAGGGAGGTGAAGAATGATATCTACTCGCTTACGGATATACCGGCGCGGCATCAGGTATTTATGAATTTTAGAATTATCTTTGTAAGTAATATTTAAAGTTTCGATTATCTTTACGTCTCAGGAAATGTAGAAAATCGTAGACAATAAGGTCTTATTTCTGCAAATGTTATACACTTACCTAAAAAAAAACATGTGATGGTATGTTATATACCAATGACTAGACTAGAAAAAGTTTGAAGGGAAAACCCCTTGTTAGGAAACCCTTTTGATTTAGTTAATTTAATTTAAAATAATTTGGTAATGGTGTTTCTGACTATACTTACTCAATATATCATTGCGTACATGTGTGTAACAGAGTAAAAAATTATGAATCCCCAGCATTTTTAAAAGCTAGGTCATATGTATAAAACCTATTTCTAAAGGTAAGGACTATGCTTTAATAAATAATAATAAATAAAATCTAATTTTCAAAAAAAATCTGATAACACCGATCCATAATCTATCTTTAAGACAGGGCGCCATAGTTTTAAAAGTTTTATTCCTATTTTTATTGCAGCAATGGACAGGCTGGCCCTCCGTACAAGGCCTCGACGATACAGTGCTAGCAATGGTCGGGCTAGACTCGCCGCAACACGAGCTAACCGTCAAACGGTCCAACAGCAAACTACAAGCCAAGGATTACAAGAGGGTATGTAGACTATTGCAGCAATGGACAGGCTGGCCCTCCGTACAAGGCCTCGACGATACAGTGCTAGCGATGGTCGGGCTGGACTCGCCGCAACACGAGCTTACCGTCAAACGGCCCAACAGCAAGCTACAAGCCAAGCATTACAAACGGGTATGTAGACTATTGCAGCAATGGACAGGCTGGCCCTCCGTACAAGGCCTCGACGATACAGTGCTAGCGATGGTCGGGCTGGACTCGCCGCAACACGAGCTTACAGTCAAACGATCCAACAGCAAGCTACAAGCCAAGCATTACAAACGGGTATGTAGACTATTGCAGCAATGGACAGGCTGGCCCTCCGTACAAGGCCTCGACGATACAGTGCTAGCAATGGTCGGGCTAGACTCGCCGCAACACGAGCTAATCGTCAAACGGTCCAACAGCAAACTACAAGCCAAGGATTACAAGAGGGTATGTAGACTATTGCAGCAATGGACAGGCTGGCCCTCCGTACAAGGCCTCGACGATACAGTGCTAGCGATGGTCGGGCTGGACTCGCCGCAACACGAGATTACCGTCAAACGGTCCAACAGCAAGCTACAAGCCAAGCATGACAAAAACGGGTATGTAGACTATTGCAGCAATGGACAGGCTGGCCCTCCGTACAAGGCCTCGACGATACAGTGCTAGCGATGATCGGGCTGGACTCGCCGCAACACGAGCTTACCGTCAAACGGCCCAACAGCAAGCTACAAGCCAAGCATTACAAGCGGGTATGTAGACTATTGCAGCAATGGACAGGCTGGCCCTCCGTACAAGGCCTCGACGATACAGTGCTAGCGATGGTCGGGCTGGACTCGCCGCAACACGAGCTTACCGTCAAACGGCCCAACAGCAAGCTACAAGCCAAGCATTACAAACGGGTATGTAGACTATTGCAGCAATGGACAGGCTGGCCCTCCGTACAAGGCCTCGACGATACAGTGCTAGCGATGGTCGGGCTGGACTCGCCGCAACACGAGCTTACAGTCAAACGATCCAACAGCAAGCTACAAGCCAAGCATTACAAACGGGTATGTAGACTATTGCAGCAATGGACAGGCTGGCCCTCCGTACAAGGCCTCGACGATACAGTGCTAGCGATGGTCGGGCTGGACTCGCCGCAACACGAGCTAACCGACAAACGGTCCAACAGCAAACTACAAGCCAAGGATTACAAGAGGGTATGTAGACTATTGCAGCAATGGACAGGCTGGCCCTCCGTACAAGGCCTCGACAATACAGTGCTAGCGATGGTCGGGCTGGACTCGCCGCAACACGAGCTTACCGTCAAACGATCCAACAGCAAGCTACAAGCCAAGCATTACAAACGGGTATGTAGACTATTGCAGCAATGGACAGGCTGGCCCTCCGTACAAGGCCTCGACGATACAGTGCTAGCGATGGTCGGGCTGGACTCGCCGCAACACGAGCTAACCGACAAACGGTCCAACAGCAAACTACAAGCCAAGGATTACAAGAGGGTATGTAGACTATTTCAGCAATGGACAGGCTGGCCCTCCGTACAAGGCCTCGACGATACAGTGCTAGCGATGGTCGGGCTGGACTCGCCGCAACACGAGCTTACCGTCAAACGATCCAACAGCAAGCTACAAGCCAAGGATTACAAGATAGTATCTCGGCGCATCATTTTGTTACATTGATCGAAAACACTAAGCTATCAGAAATTAGGTATTTATCGCGTAACGTTTGTTTTTATTTTTTCCTTCGTTACCATCGAGTTGCAGTAAACGGTGGTGGATCGATTGTGTGCAACTGCATACCATACAATAGAAAACAAGACGATGAAACCGCTGTTTGCGTAATTGCCTACCATTGTCATAAGCGTGTCTACAATATTAGAAAACTCTAGTCTTGAAATGAAAAATGAAATGAAATTATTTATTAAAAAAGAACGGCATTATAACAAACATATTACCTAGTCGGTAAAATGCGATCTATTTCCTGTCAAACAATAAATACACATATACATACGTAGGTAAATGTCCCAGAAATAATTGACACCCTGATTAACAAACCTGATTTAGGATATAAGAAGGCTACGAACCTCTCCCAAACAAAACCGGATTTTCCCATGCGGATTTGTTGTTGTTTCACGTAGAATGAAATGGCAAGACAAGGCGCGCTATGAGTGAGAAATCGCGTCTAACCATCTAATACGAAGCTGTCATGTGGCTGTTAGCTTGCTGTGCTTGGTGTTGGCACCATTTTTTCATATTTTTTCGTACTTTCCGATTAATTTTGAGTAAACGATTGATTTCAAAAATATTTTTGATTATTTATAATGTTAAAGATATTTAGGATGTTTGCAGCGCGACTGATTTTCGAATAAAGGTGTCTATCATGCATACAAAATCGCTTGAAGATGACTCGATTTGTTGGTCAAAATTAGTTTCGCTCTCATTTAAATATCATTATGTTTTTTCAAAAACTAAACCGCTGCAAACATAGCTATTTTTCATCCGATTACGTACGGAAAATTTCAATAAGATCGGGGACATAGTTTCCTAATGAAGCGGATAGTACGTTTGTATAGGGAATAAGGCTATCCGTTCCGTTCTTACAACTAGTTACCAGAAAAATAAATACCTATATATCTCGTGTTCACCGAGCGACTGATGTAGGTTTGGAAATGTCTTTGATGTAGGTACTCGAAGTTAGTTGCGATATGCGGGATCTTTCAAATGTCGCGAAAGTTTTAAAGACTGTTTAGTTGAAGTTTTAAGTTGTTTTCCTGGACTAGGCAGGCAGACTAGGGAAAAAAGAGGCAGCGGTGGCAGAACTCCTGCTATATAAGTTGACTTAACACTTGACGATCAAGAAATTGCCAACAAGACCCCACTCTGGATGCTTTCAGTTCCAGAACGGTATGAGTTACAAAGATTAGAGGAAGCTCGGCCCGGCAGTTAACCGTACTATAATATCATTAAAAAGTAGGAAATACGGGCTGACATTTATAAAAGCACATTTAACTTTAAAAATATGAAACAATTCAGTGTGGCGTATTTTGTAACAAAATATCAGATTTGTTATAGAATATTTCGGGATGGGTTCTCTTCTAACTAGAAACATAAAAAATAGCTAGATATACATTACAACTACTTACCTAAAAGTAATATTTTCTTAAATGGACCAGCACATTCTTAAATGGAATAACATTTATTACTTTGTTACAGATAATAGTAGAGAGTTCAGACAGCGAAAATAGTTCTGTTGAAGAGATCGAGGAGACGCCTGACGTCTTTATAGCTGAGGATGACATGTTCGTGGACCTGGTGCAGTCTGAAAGGCTGCAGCCGTTGAGTAAGTCACATTATACTGTACTGATTAAAATCTATTTTAGCCTGAACTTGAAGAATAACACGTTAGGAGATTATTTTGTTTCTTGCTTCTATAATAGCCAGGCGGGCCTTTCTGACACCTAAGTGATATAATTTATTGTTATGAACAGCCATAGCTCAAAAGATTTGCAATCTAGGGTAGCAGTATGTCTACCATAATCTCCCTAAGAACCGACAACCGCTAGGGTAAACGCGTTCGTGAGTGAAGACCACAACTCAGCAAACATAGTGTAAAACGCCCGTTGACCAAGTGGAATGACCAAATGCGAAAGAAAGACCGCAATTAAATGCTGAGCGATGCCATCTAAATACAGGGCGCTGTGGTGCTCATTGATGAGTGCCACAGCGCCGGCTGTAAATTATTCGCTAATAATATCAATAATTTCCAGTGTCAGACCGCGTAGAAGACGAAGCGTTAGGTTGCATAGAGTTCGCGCAACGCTTCCGCAACCGCTACGGACCGAACACGCCGCATTTCTTTGAAGGCACGCTGCAGGATGCCATCAAGGAGTCTTGTCTCAAACCTGCCAATGAGGTAACTAATGAAACATTTCACTGTTCATTCATTTCATTTCGAGTGTGAGCACCAATACAAACCAACGCTGGTTTAATGGTGCAATATTAGCTAAAATATGTATTCTTTTATAAATCAATAAATATTATATCCTCCTCTTTCATATCAGCCCATAATCTCCACGTTTGTTCAACATTGGACATTATGGGTTGATAAGAAGGGAGTTTGTCATAAACATAATCGCCTTGGTAGGCAGATTGTTATTTTCGCAGTGGTGTTAAATATACACAGAAAGAACCTGTTTTCCCTTCCTCTGGTAGATTTCCTTAGTCGCCTTTTACGACATTCACTGGCTGAGCTGGAGGGATGATTTTATTGCAAAATAGCATTTACACAAACTTACAGAAAGACCATTGTCCCACGATACGATTCTTTCGTCCAGAGGTTATACTAAACTTGCCGTCGAGGTTGACCTAAGTGGCTGAGACTAATCCTATCTAATATTATAAATGCGAAAGTGTGTGTTTGTCTTTCCTTCGCGCCCTAACTAAGCAATCAATAAACTTGATTTGGCATAGAGCTAGTTGAAAGGATGGAGAGTAAAGGCTACTTTTTAATTAAATTCCCATGGGAGATTTACGGCTTACGAATCCAACGCGGGTGAAACCGCGGGGAACAGCTAGTAGATTTATATAGATTCAGCATTGTTATCTATTTCTTTTACAGAGAAAGCTACTCGGCGTATACCTGCACCACGAGCAGTCAGTCTTATCAAACGTGTTCTGCGCTCAGCTGCTTGGCTGCGATACGGTGCTGCAGACGTTAGCGGCCAACTTTGTGGTGTACGGCTGGGACCTCACGGATCAGGATAATAATAACATGTGAGTAATATGCCGTGGGGCCTACGAATATCGACCCCTCCAACTCAACCTGTGGATGTCGTAAGAGCCGACTAAGGGAACGTACCAGAGGAAGGGCAGCAGCTTCCTTCTGAGTATTTTTAAACACCAACACTGCGATCACCAATCCGCCTGCCAAGCGTGGTGATTATGGCAAATCCCCCCCTACATGGGAGACCATCCACTCGATGGACCGACGACATCGTAGCGGTCGCAGGGAGTCGATGGATGGAGGGGGCTCAGGACCGCTATTTGTGGCGGCCTCCCCACGACCTATTTATTTTATATTATATTTATTTTTATATATTCAAGCCAAAAAGCGGGTACCTCAGCTTTGAGAATTATGTCGTTCACAACATCACTCATACATCTATGACAGTATTTGTGTACAAGTTCTCTGTTCACATGAAGATAATTTATTAGCGTGATCTAATTGTAGTATTTGGAAGTCCCTGAAAGTAACCAGGTATCAACCTGGATGTAGTAAGTATTTAATAATAGCATGAAGTAAAGAGAAAATGTTAATCTTATATCTTTAAACGAGCAATTCTTGTATATACATATTATATAATCTGAATATCAGAAACGGTTCCAACGATTTTCATGAAATTTAGCATACAGGGGGTTTCGGGGGCATATAAATCGATTAAATTATGATGAATTTTTTAGAAAATGTCGTTTTGTTCGTGTTTTCTATAATCAACTTTATCGATAGGGCAAGATTTCGACACTACAAAGCCTTCATCTATCATGGATGACAGCTTTTTTATTTACTGCATATACTCGGATATGACGTCACAATGGGGGAGGAAAGTTGTGAGCTAAGAAAGATGAAACCATAGAGAAGGCCATAGACATAAAGTCCACACAATTAAAAACAAAATACCAAGCAAAGCTAGGTCATCCAGGTACTTATTGAATTCAAATAGTTGTCTTCTGTGTATAGGAGTTACGCCGTCATGACCATAATTCTACCATTACCCATAAATATCTTTAAATTTGTCTGCTTTTTGCAGGTTACTAGCATCAATAACGAACGCTCTAGGCCCCGTGGCGTGTATGACGATTCGCAGCATCCCCGTGGACCGGCTACCGGCGCTAGTAATAATTATGCGCGTCCGCTCAAACACGGAGATATACTCCGTCATTAATGGTAAACTTGCAAGAAAACTTAGAAATTATACTGGACAATCCACACAGCACCATCCAGCCCCAAGCTGATCAGAGCTTGTATGAGTACTCTATACTTGTATCTGGACTGGTTGCCACAACTAGGCCACAGTTGAGCCCTTTTTGCGTGTCGATGAGTACTCTATAACTGATATACAATAGAAATTTTTAGTATACATAGAAAATACCCAGACCTGGAACAAATATCTAAAGATTGTACAAAGTAACTGATGTTTATTTTGTACGATCTTTAGATGTTTGTTCCGGGTCACGCGGTGGAATACAAATTGATAAATTGAACCAGCAACCTTCTTATGCACAGGCGCACGTTCGCCCTCTGCTCCATTGAGGTTGTCAAATAATAAGAATATTATAAGAAGATAGGAAGGATTTGATTTGAATACTTAATCGAATAAGCTCCGGCAATGTATACGCTTCTACAGCAAAACTCCGAGTGAGTTGCAAAAATTATCAATAAATAAATTCAAACAAACTATCAAACATATCCTTTGTAAAAAGGCTTATTACAAAATATCAGATTATCTAGAGTATTCTACAGGATAAAAAAGCATGGGACGACTTTTGCTCCAACTCGAAAACTAACAACCTAACAAGGTAAAGGTTTCTTGTTCGCTTCTTTACCTTACCTTAAAAAGATTGAAATGAACTAAAAATCAAAGTGATCATTTTATTTCCCTGTTTTACTTATGTAATTTTAATTTGGTGACGTGTCCAAGAGTCCTGTAAGGTCTAAAGGAAATAAAGCACTTTGATATTTGATATTCATCAGGCCTGCTAAACTGCGCTGTGCTACACGTTACGGAGACGTATGTAGACGGGGCGCGTTGCTATTTAAAAATATAGTATTTTTTTTTTTGACACAGGTAATGTAGGCGTATCAGAACTAATGGCGGGTCTTGTAGAAGCGTGGGAGCGGTTTGCAGCGCAACGGGCCGAGGACGTCAAGGTCGAGAGGGAGAGGGACGCACGACAACGCGTCAAGAATGAGCAGGATGAAGCGTATCAGAGGAGTCTGGAAGTAGACAGGTGAGTACAAATTCATTGGGAGAAACATAGGAGTCTTCAGACCTTCAGAGCCTTGAGCAGAGACGGAGGCGATGACTCGCCTGTGGAGGCCAAACTTCAGAGCCTTGAACACAAAAGGTGTGTAGCCAGACTGTCAGTGTTCTACAATTATCACTTGGTGACTGAGCGCAGGATTTGCATGCCACCTTGAAATAACATAGGCTTTTTTTTATCCCGATAAAACGCGTTACGTTTTGATCTTTGAAAAGTATTTCAGTGCTTGCTTGCTTATAAAATACACAACTTGTCTGAGCAACCAACGCATTTTCCTGTTCATCTCCTTTCATTATCATAATATCAGCCCATACACGTCCACTGCTGGACATAGGCCTCCCTCATACTCATCACCTTTACTAATGCTGATTTTTATTACAGAGCAAAGGATGAAGTGAAGAAACAGATTGAAAAAGAAAGACATGAAGAAATAGAGAGAGCAGAATCAGAAAGACAATTAGAGGAGGCGAAAAAGGAGGTAAGTCTATTGATTTCATTTTACTGCAAACATTTCTCGGCTTCCTACATACGCCTTCTCATATTCTGAGGACGTCCGTACGGGCTGGTGCGCCGGCAAATTTGGCCGTGTTTAGGACTATTAGGATGACTATAGGACCTGGGAGCGCGGCACATTAAATTATACTCAATAAGCTGTATTTGTTTTTAATATGATTTGAAGATTGAATTATCGAGACCCTAGCTAGGGTGTCCTAGGTTAGAGTTGAACCGAGGATCTCCAGGTCTAAAAAAAAAGAGCGTGTGATCGAAGCGACGCGTGACCCAAGAGCCAAGACTATCTAGCGCAGCGCATCAGCATTGCCATACAACGAGGCAATGCAGCTAGCTTCTTAGGGACACTTCCGACTGATATGGTTCTGTTGAGCTAGCTCTAGATTGTTTGCAACAGTCCACAGCTCAGCTGTTTCAATTATTACTACGATCTTGTTTCTATTCTTTAATTGTTATGGTTATGAAGAAAAAAGTATTGCGATCTTTTTGTAGCAATATTAACTTGAGTATCGTTCCAGGCGCTGCGCTCTCAAGCGGAATCCAGAGTGCCGGCCGAGCCAGAGGAAAACGCAAAGGAAGTTGCGCGGATCCGCTTCCGTTTACCACCACCTCAGGACTCCAGTCTTGAGAGACGTTTTCATCCCACAGATACTTTACAGGTGAGTTCCATCACACTAATATTATAAATACAAAAGTTTGGATGTATGGATGATGGTTTTTAGCCCAAAATCTCTTATTTACACAAATGCCGTAAAACTATCAACGAGCCGAAGTTAGTTTTTTCATAAGTTAACAGAAAATGGTTTACGATTTGCGCCAAATTACTTTTCCATAGTTTTATCCCTCGAAGAAAGCAGAATAAAATCCTAACTAATATTATAAATGCGAAAGTGTGTTTGTTTGATTGTTTGTCCTTCCTTCACACCGTAACTAAGCAACCAATTGACTTGATTTTTGGCATAGAGTTAGTTGAAAAGATGGAGAGTAACATAGACTACTTTTTGTCCTGGTAAAACATACAATTCCTATGGGAGGTTTACGGGTAAATCCCCCTAGAAATGTGAAATTCGACGCGGAATAAACCGCGGGGAACAGCTAGTAAAAAATTAAATTTAAACTCGCACCAATTCGTAACGAACAATCTTAACCATGAAATACGTGCGTGTCTGCAAACATTAAAGTCTGGTTTTGTTTCAGGGTTTATTTGACTTCCTAGCATCAAAAGGGTATCCTCAAGATAGTTTCAAGGTTATCACTAGCTGGCCTAGGAGAGACGTAAGTATTAACTACACTCCAGCCAAATTTGATACGAAATGTTTGTGAACAAACCGCT
The DNA here is from genome assembly GCA_947859395.1 of Eupithecia insigniata. Lineage (NCBI taxonomy): Eukaryota > Metazoa > Arthropoda > Insecta > Lepidoptera > Geometridae > Eupithecia > Eupithecia insigniata. The sequence goes on along the minus strand of OX402009.1, from coordinate 2,778,099 downwards.
CATACTTAACCCAAAGTTCCCTTAGTTGCCATGTATTTTCCCACGCAATTTAAATTCCTTGTTGGTTGTAGGTACTTCAGTAAATAATGCTATCGATTGTATGTAACTCGGCTCTAAGCGTGTAAATTCAAGATTACTCGCTATGGTTTGTTTACAAACATTACATGTCGAATTTGGCTAGACCATTCACACAGCATCATCTAGCCCCAAGCTAAGCAGAGCTTGTGTTCATAATAATTGACTATAGTTTATATCTATCACTTTAATATTTGTTATATCCATCACTTTAATACGGGTTTTGTGAGAAATACGAAAGTTCCGCACGAACGTTATTTGCGCTTTACTAAATCACACAAAAATTAAAAACTTTACTTGATTCAAGAATACAAGATATTTCTTTTACAAAAAGGGTTTAAAAAACATTTTACAAAAACATTTACGACACTACTGGTATCGTTAGAGCAAACCGCAGCAATTCGAAAGAATTTTCGCTTTGAAACCTTTCATTCGTCCCGTCTGTTTACGAACTCGAATTTGAACCTTTTTAACTGCACATGTGAAAATAAGCTTCGGCCAAACCTGCGCGTCAAACGCACGGGACGCGAAGTGGGAACTTCAGTCGCGCGGCGAACGCTTCTATGGCGCCTCAATAGAGCCATGCACACCTACGCGACCGTAAACAGGAACGTTTTAAGGAAAAAGTTTCACGTTGTTGACGCTCTCGCTTCGCGTCCAGCGTGTTTGACACGTAGGTTTTGTCGAAGCTTTATGTGTTGCTGAAATATAATGTTGGATAATCCACACAGCATCATCTAGTCCCAAGCTAAGCAAACCTTGTGTTATGGGCACTAGATGACTGATATACATAATACAATACATACATAGATATATTTTTTTTATTATACATAGAAAACACCCGAACACCCGGAACAATTATTTGCAAATAGTTACAACCTAAACATTTGTCTCAGAGCGGGAATCGAACCCGCAACCTCCTGCGTCGCAGGACCTTTGCCCACTGCGCCACATCGGTCGTCTAATAAAATATTAGTTATGAGTTTTTGTTTTCATTCATAAATCTCTTTGTTGATATAAGATATACTGGATTCTAAAACCACCTATATTATTGTTATCGGAAAGTCAAGACACCAATTTGAGGCTTTGATACTGTGTCCTGATTGTAATCTTCTAAAACAAACTTAGCTTGGTATATTTTTGTTTCAGCTCACGTCAGAATCTCCAAGCAGTACATTAAAATCTCTAAAGCTGTATCCACAAGAAACTGTGATGGTCGAGGAGCGGTGAGAGCGAGCGCGTCGCTGAGCGAACACATCACATGCGTACACACCCTAATGCGAAGTAAGGCTCATTTGTATCCAAATCGAAATTATCTGGCGGTGCCAATACCGATAATGCTAAATTATATCGTAATGCAATAAAATAAAGCTCTTTTTGTAATGACAAACGTTGATCCTAGGGTTTTTGTGTCATAATTATAATAGAATTAAGAAGTCTACACTGCGAACCCGCCGCCATAGTCCGCGGGTTGGTTTCGGTATTTTAGAGTCATGTCGGCGACTTGTGGCGACATGTCTGTGTATGAATAATGAGTGTCGCCGACTGTGTTTTTTTAATTTTAAAGCCGCCGGGCTTTGTATTTCGGCGACTGTATGTAGACTGCATCATATCGCTATTACTCGACTCTTTAGTATCTGCCGTTTTACAGTCTTATAAAACCTGCGCTGTAAATGAAACTAATATACCTCAAGAAAGCCTCATTGCATTAATATTAAATGCTATTATTGTATGGCAAAATTTGTTTGTATGACCTGCCGCGTTTTTAGGATAGTAAATTTATACCAATTTAGTAGTTGTAACTACTAAATTGGTATACGTTTGTCAAACTACTAGAAGATTACTCCACCCATAATAAAGATAATTTTCGCATGTGAACGTATCAGATTTGCTCCACAATAGAGGTTAGGATTATTCTCTGCATTTCCAGAAACTGAACTTTAGCCGCCAAATACTATGTTAGATGTTCACTGAAGTACAGCTTGAACTGATTTACTTGTTTTGTCCTACTTTGCAACTTCAAGTAGAACGTAACCGTTCACGCGGGAAATAATTTTTTCTCTGGTTTTTTTTTGTATTTTCTACGTTCTACAAGTAATATGCCGACAGATTAATAGTTTTGCGCACATTGTAAAGCTAAGGACTCGTGCTAAACGTCGCTTCAGTTGTCCTTTTGGTATCTTAACGCCATTATGTTGAATTGAGTAAGAATTTTACTTTAAACTTTGGTGTTCTTCCAACACAAACTAGGTTAACCCGCTTACATTCATAATGAGTAAGAAATCTCTTACATTAAATCGCAGCTCATGATAGCATGCGGTCATAGAAAATTGTTTACAATGTACGCAAAACAAATATGGACCGCAAAGACAGTGGCGCGCCTTCAGTGAATGTATAAAATCTATTTGTAAAATAATGTAACTAGAATATGAAATTATTATAGATAAACAATACTTGCAATTTTATATGAAGCACGCATAATAATAATATGTTTTATTCAGTTGAAATCAACCATTTGCAATTTGTATAAAAATAATTATAATTTTAAAAATTATTGATCATTATATGAAATGGTAATTTATATAAATATGAAGTAGGTATATAAAAATAAAGACAGTGTCTTTCCATTCAATTTACATTAATTTATTTAAATATTTTCGTATGAAATGTGTATATTATTTTGTGTGCCCTGTGTCGTCTTTAAAAGATATGTTCCGTTACGAGTAATTTCCGAATTTGAACCTTATTTGGAATATGATAAGCCAGAAAATTAATTCGTTGGATCATCGTAAAATTACCTATCGGGCTGGTATCGGACGGTCTTCTTTCTTTCCACGAACATTTAAGGTTAGCGTCGTCAGGCATGCATCGAACGGTCCGCGCTAATAGCATCGGACGGATTTTTTGAGCGTCATTCTGGGTTGTGAGTCCACTGGATATCTTTTACTTCGATTTATTTTTAAAATGGACTTGATTTTACAATTAGTTTATTATATAGTCAGGTCATTTAGATTATAAAAAAATATTTTTTCCGCACACAATGTGTTTTGCTTACAGTAGAATTCAATGAATGTAACTATGTATATCTAACCGCAGCAATCGGATTATGCAATCGAATAATGACGTCATACGCACTACGGATCACTGGTATTACCGACATTGTGGTGCGTCCGCTCCGTCCGGTGCGGATCGGCGGACGAGCTTTTATGAAAAACCATACAAATAAAATCCGTGTGATGCTGTCAGTGCGGAGTGTCCGATGCCGGCCTGTCGACACTAGCCTTTAAGGCTCTATACTGGCAGTGCGTTATCTTGACTAGCAAGAAAAACTCTTACTAATTCTAGCTCCAACGCTCAAAGCAATAAAGCTCATTTCAACTCGGATAGCGCTCATGTTTCGAAGACTTGTACGAAAGTTTCGAAGGTCAGATGCTCGTACTGAAATGAACTTTGTTGCATATGGTTCGAATCTAAAATGTTTATACTTGCCCTCGATATCCTCGATATTCAGTCGTCTTACCACGAACATTTGGTCTTCCTTTCGCGAAGTGTGGTAACTATTAGTTTACTTGTGATGCTAATGTATTCGTTTTGGTCCTGCTATTTGTAAAATTATTGCTATAATACATTAGTGGCCCTAGTTGTACAAAGAATGCCTGTATGTTTACAATAGTATACCCAAGTTTCTTGCGGGCGGAAATGTTATGCTTTTTAATATCTACAGCGTCCAGAGTTACTTTATTTTAATAATAGTTATTGTCGAGCAAGTATTCTTATACTTTTCAGATATTACAAAATTTACGCAATTATGTATGTTACTAGAATGACCCATTCTGACAGTTAGCCGGCCAACTTTTCGCTCCATAATATTATGCAAACTGATGATTGGTATATATAATATAAGTTATATATTTATATATAAGAATATCATTAATATACCCAACTTTAATCAGGAGACCACAGGAGACTACAGTATTATGTTTTCGCCCGCTAGAAAACCAGCTTGAAATAGGCACCCTAGATACTTTCTATGGCTATCCAATTTTTATAAAGGGGGTTAGTTTTAGTTTAATCTTAATTAAATTAATGGAATGCGCGTAGACATTTGTAATTTTTCACAAAGCAAGATGTAACAGTTTGTGAGGATGTTTATCGAAATAAAGCAATGAGAGAGGATGTACATTGTTTTAAATGCGGAGGCAATCCTCGGTGACCTTTTTGATATCAAAAGTGACCGTAAAATTGGTTCTTGATAGGTAAAGTAGTCCAATTACTATCAACAGTAATCCAACCAGTCATGATCGAACGACTGACAAAAAGATTGCTTTCAAGTCATAATATTTAAGTTTTTATAAGTAGATAACCTAGATCCTATACACTAGCCAAACTGAAGTGGAATGTTTGAAACAAAGCCCGTCACACACACACACAAAAACTGAGAAATAATTATTGAAGGATAATAAATCGACAAGTAATGTAAATCCGTATAAAAACGCGGCAACACGGTGTATAAATATGGGCGGTTTACAATGATTTATATATTTAGTTTGGCTAGTGTATAGATAGCTATAGCTACCCAAATCGATTTATATCATTTATGGTTTAGGTACACTATTAATGACTTATTGAATTTATTAGACTACTAAACCAAAATTTTAAATAAATATTTTTTTGGTCGGGCAAAATTAGCCCTGAGTTAGGACAGCTGGATCGAAAACCCACAATAATATGTCATGTTTTTTAAAAACGAGAAACAGACTTCAAATTCCCTTACTTTTAGACTTATTTTAAGTTTTGAGGGATAAACACTAATCCCCTGGGGTTTTATGGGACTTCTTGGGGCTCATTTTCTATACAATAGTGAAAGAATTTTCAAAATATGTCCATAATTTGCGGAGATATCGCGTAACATACATACAAAAAACATACAGACGATTTGATAACCTCCTCATTTTGAAGTCGGTTAAAAATACACCTTCGCTCAGACAGTTTCATCTAATTTCTAAACTCATACACCTTCTTCCAACATTTATAGCACAAGTTCGATTTCCTGACAGCATGCTCCAGTATTTCCAAGCCCAGCAACAGCAGAGACACCATGTAGCCAACAGCAAGTGATATAAGTGCTGTCTGGAACTCGTATAGAGAGACCGAGATCAGATTTGATCCAGGATCGCGAACACATACAGGCCGCGACGCGTCCCAGAGGTTTTGTAGGCGGTTTAACAGACCACGTTCTGACATTAAGCGAGTCCTGAAAAAGATAGGCATTCTAATTTTATTTTAGTTTTTAAGCGAGCTTCAGATCTCATGACTAAATATTATAAAACAAAGTCCTCCACCGCGTCTGTCTGTCTGTTCGCCCGTTCGCGGTAAACTAAAAAACGCCGCTAACGGCGCTAGAGTCCGTAAGAAAGTCCCAAAGATTTTCAACTAGTCGGGTACTTGTCTCCGTGCCGCAGTTGGGTAGCACAGTCCCGTATTCAGGGTAAGGTCGCGGGTTCTGGTCCCGCCGGAGTCGTAAATTGAGATTACCCCGAGTACGAGAGCTTTACGCACTATAATAACAAAAACCATAGCTAAAAAAACACTGAACGGCGTAGCTCTACGATGTCTGTGCACTGAGCGAGTTTTCATGCGGTTTTCACCAATCGATAGATTGATTCATGAGGAAGGTGTATGGTTAAGTATATAATTTGTTAAGGTTTTGTGTGAATTGGTTAAAATATAATGATAATTTTTGGGAGTTTCAATATCAAGCCACTTTCATCGAAAACGCTGCCCTTTGAGATTACGTCTCTACTACCCGTGCGAAGCCGGGGCCGGTTGCTAGTGTACAATAATTATGTATTCTTGCAAATAAATGATTCATTATAATCTCATCTTGTGATATGAAGCGTTATAACTTTTAACCATTTCGGAAAACAACTCTAGCAAAAGCTGTGTCGTTAGGTTTCGAACATAGCTGTTGGCAGCTTTAAACCAATACAATATATCAATCAACAAACAACTTACAAATGATTTTAAATAGCGACAGTGTGGGTAGACTTTGATAATTATATTGTAAGTAAAATGTAGGTAGTGATAAGTTCAGTGAATACATAGGCATGGCTATCGTACGCATAACACGTCTTTTCATTGTGACCTCTCTTTAATAATACTTTAACAGACAGGGCTTTACTATCACTGCTAGACGGGATTTCTATCAGTACACAACCATGTCACAAAAACATAAGTCATCTGTTGATAAAAGCCTAATGAGTCCAAAATACAGGTGTTAGTCAAATTAGTACACAATACCGCTGGAAGTTACTCACTTGCTACTACAGATTAACTTTCACTAAACAAAGTAAGCCGCATACGACTTTTTTGCCGAATTTTTAAATTTGCTCAAATAACGCCTTACTAAGCCATCCCAAAAGGGCGGACCACTATTTCATGCGTTGCGGTCATTGTCGCCTCACTGCCCCGCCGCCCCTGCGAAAGTCAGACAGAGCTATACGTGATCACACGTGATTCCGCGCGGCAGACAGTGGACCGCGCCGCACGGTCAATGCCCACATAATTTAAAATAAGCAAAGCTTGCAAAATAAGGGTTCCTATAATTTTGGGTAGGTATAATATTGACCTTGACCCCGTTTGTTAATTTTATATTATACTGTGGCACCATATCCCATAATATCCCCCCGCGATTTCATCATCATTCATTCATCATCAGCCCGTACACGTCCACTGCTGAACATAGGCCTCCCCCAAACGACGCCACGAATAGCGGTCCTGAGCCGCCTCTATCCAACGACTCCCTGCGACCGCTACGATGTCGTCGGTCCATCCAGCCTGCTGATTCTGAGAGCTATGTCGGTAACTTTGGTTCTTCTACGAATTTCCGTATTCCGGACCCTATCGCGTGGAGAAACTCCGAGCATAGCTCTCTCTATAGCTCGCTGGGTGACTTTGAGCTTAAGGCACAAGGCTTATAGTGAGCGACCACGTCTGGGATCCGGTAAGTCAGCACTGGTAACACACATTGGTTAAAGACTCGTCTTGTACCCCCCGCGATATTGTGCACTAATTTTACTAACACCTATATATGCATAAGTGGGTACTTACGCATAAGCTATCTGCTCCCTATAAGGCGACCCTTTTGGCAGAACTACAGCAGTCAGCCTTGGCAAATACATCTGTACATCACTAGCTTCACACAGCTCCTCGTTACTGAATGTATTCTGCATGATTCGGTACGCCACAGTGGTTTCCACGTGGAAGGCGTAGCCTCCCCGTTTGACTAGGGACATGCCATATTCCGCTGGGTAGTAATTGTGTACTTTTTCGGTTATTATCTTTTTGTAGTACATTTCAAGGGCTAGTGGGTCGGTAGTGCGCTGAAAAGGTGGGTATAATTTGCATTGAACAATATTAAGAGCGCTCGCCCACGGCGACTTTTTGTAGCGATGCTGACCCGCGTTCGCATTGTTACGGTCACCATTCAGCATCAAGGAGTTTTGTAAACAGCATCGCTACAAAAAGTGGGCGTGGGCGCACGCTCTAATAGCTTTTGAGATAATTAATTCTGGAGCCTGGGCTGAACAAATCCTTTTTAATACCTACAAAAACTTAATTTCTTGGGCCATCAGTCTCCTTTATACAGACAGATCAGAAATATCATCATCATATCATCCCATACACGTCCACTGCTGGACATAAGCTACCCCCATCGCCTCCATCCATCGACTCCCTGCGACCGCTACGATGTCGTCGGTCTATCGTGTGGATGGTGGAACAAAAATATACGGGTTTCTTTTTTGGTATTTGGCACCAAAGAACTTGTAGGTACGAGTACCTACCTACTGCTGGTTGTACTTACCGTGTCCCTTACTTATGTCCCTGTTTGGTACTGATATATGTATACCCTGCGTACTTGATCAGACGCGGACTCTGAGTCCGAATTCTGCTAATTGCTTTACTATGACCTATGACAGTGGTATCGTCACAGAATCGTCCATAGATGAAAGAAATTCTAGATATCTAGTGCGTGCGGTGCTATTTGCACGGAGAGATTGATTAGTTTCAACATTGGCTTGTCACATTGACTTTTGACACGCGCCCCTTCATCTATAGTTTCTTTCATCAAAGGTGCGTCAAATTTGACTAACACCGACACACACAGGTAACAGACATTGTACCTACCTTGAAGAAGTCTTTAGTATACAGTACATCTTCAATACCCATCTTCAAACCGCTGTCCAACAGATCTCTCATATTCCTGATATTCTTGGGTTGTTCTTGCAATAGGGTCGAAACTACCAGAGCATTGTAGTATTGATACAAAGTCAAGGTGAATAGGAATGTGAATAGAATTACCACCTTTATTGCTGTTGAGTTACGGTTTATCATGGAACCTGCAAATTTTAAAATAAGTAGAAGAGGTCAAGGCCTCAAGCAGCGCTAGTTTGGGTCAAGTTCCCTGACCCAAACTAGCGCTGCCACCTATTTTATCGTATTATTAATATACAAAGGAATTTACAAAAATCCCTTGGCCAGTTTGTGATATGATAACTATCATTAGCTTTTTTAATGCCTGTGTAATAGTTTTATTTTGTTTAGGAAGAGATGCGAAGTTCCACTTTTTGGCCACCAAACTAGGTGTTCACATCTCCTAAGCTATACAATATAAAACTATTTCAGAGGCATTTAAAATAAGCTTATGATAGATATCACAAACAGGCCAAGGGATGTTTAAAAAATCCTTTGTTTATTGTAATAATACAAAATAGATGGTGGAAAGTGGTAATAAGATTCAAAATCCCAAAGAAAAAAGTAATTACCTAAGTCCCAAAGATTTGACCCATATTCAGGGTAAAGTCGCGGGTTCAAGTCCCGCCGGAGTCGTACATTTTTGGGATATTATTTAATTTCTTTGAGATTACACGAAGTCCGGATAATAACAAAAACCTAAGATTCAAAATGCTTTACCAGGGCGGTATCGGTATATTTATACCGCCTACGCGTCTATAGCCGAATCTGAGGGACCATCTCTGATGAGTGTGTGATTCATCGGCGGCGATAGTATCTCGTCTTATTTCAATAGTAGGTAACAATAACTTTCCACAAGGCAGTATCATAATGGCGACAAATTCTATTGACTTGCAACGAGACTCGCCTTTTGAGGCAGATTAATGTCGGCCAAAAAAAAAATACTTTAAGCAAAGCGATCCAGGGACAAAATAGAAAAAATAGGTAGGTATAGTGAATTATAATACTTTGCTACCTTGCTGGCACAACGCTCCCCAAGTAAACATGAACGCATAGCTAACAGAGTCCTCCGTCTGATCACCAGCTACCCTGATTCTCTTGAGCCGCAGCATCTGTCTCAGAATCACAGTGGAAAGCACCAAGTAGGCGATGATGCAGTACCACACTTGGTTCGACAGAGGACGCGTGAAGATCGTGTAGACTCCACCCGAGTGCTTTGGGTGGCGGAAAACGAATTTTGGCCTGCAAAAGAAACGAAAAAAGTTTTGCTAGACTGCTGATATACGGGCTGATATGAGCTGCGTGCCTATAGATTGAGCATGACGTCAAATCTCATGCTGTCCTGCTCTTCAAATCAGTTCGAATCCAATCTGAGTGGAACAGCATGAGATTATATCGTAGGTACCACATTCTCATTACAATCCCATTCTTCAAGTACATACGTTAAATATGATTATTTTAAAAGGATTTTTAGTGTAATTCAACCCGGCGTTAAAGATGCCATTAGAGTGCCAGTGACGCTCGCTTTAGCTGTTCTTGGATCGCGAACCCGGACGCGCTTTTCTGGGGCGGGAGGACGCGCTTTCCAGGGCTTTCGCCTGGCAGTGAAAGTGTCACTAAGCTATGATATTTTACTATCCTTGCAAGTCGTGTTTATTTTAGCGAGATATCATTAATCAAAATGTTTAATGTCTGCTAGTGGGAAAGCTAAGATCAATCAGCCTACGTTCCTGGGAAAGTAATAAATGAAAGTCCAAAATTACCTCGTCAGCCAACATTGCGCCACATAATCGACAGCAGGCCACCTGTCATTGCGCAGGAAGACAGGCGAACCCCCGATGTCAGCCTCGAACCTGTACAACGCACCCACTAGGCCGTCGAAGCCGGTGTTCGTTGGATAACCCCACGAATTAGTTCTTGAAAATGTGTAGCTGAAAATTTAATAGGTCTAGGTAGGTACTAGATTTTAATCTTGTGATTTTTTACCGACTTCGATATAATAGAAGTTTCTATGTTCGTCTGTATGCAAGTTCGTCGATTTCTCCATTAATATAATGACCAATTTTAAAATACTTTCACTATGTTATAAAGAATCATCCTGTGATTAGGTGGCGAAATTTTGTTCCCTGAGGATAGTATTCATCCCGCAAAACTTAAAAAAAGTGTAAAATTATGGGATTCCAAGTCGGTTTTTCAAATCAATCAAACTAGGTACCTATTTCACGTAAATTACCTAGATTTTTTGAGTGCTGGTATTCATTGCGTACATAGTAAAATATACCAACAAAAAATTATCACCGTTTTGGGGCCACGTCAACAGAGCTGTTATAAGAAGTAGTGTCACTCGCCCGAGGATACGTTTGGAACGAACACAAGCGGCTTGGAACGTTCAACGTTTCTAAGATATGTCATGGTATAAAACAAAATATGAAAACTTACGTGACATTAAACATATCCTGATAATACTTCAAGACTTCATAATATTTGAGCTTGTGCGTAGTATCGACGAAAGTCAGGCTCGGCTTTGTTTGCTCCAAATACTGCTCAAACCTTTTGTGTCCCACTTTCTGATTCTCAGTAATAAGTACTATACATCTCAGGATCAGGCCGTGCAAATCGAATCTATTCATCTTGTGAATATGCAAAGTCCTGTCCCAATATCCTATTTCCCTTACGACGACTTGGCCTTTTATAGCAAAACCTGTGTTGTATATCTCGTACAGATTAACAACTCCATCGTCTTTGTAAATTATTGTTATGTCTGAATCGACGTCTATTTGATAGCGAGAGAAAACTTTGACAGTATTTTTAAGATCATTCGTGACTGCTATCCAGGTGAAGGGGTATTTGAATGCTTTTTTAAAGTCCACCAAATAATGAAAAATACTTTCCCAGTCATCGTTGGCATTGACAACGATAGCAATTTTGTGAATAAAGTGAGGAATTGGTATAGAAGAGTTTTCTAAATTTCTGCTGGCGAATCGAATTTGAGATCTATGCAGAATTTTATATGTATGAATCGCTGCCACTTTATCTTGATGGAAAAAAACACAATGATCTATATTTTTGGATTTTATAATATCACTGATGATTGTAGTGTTCGCCACCGTAAAAAGTCCTAACAATAACCATGCAAGTAGCATCTTGATTCAGAGAACAGTCTAACAGTTGTTACCGACAACCAGCCCACAACCCATTAAAGGTAGAATCAGAAAATATTGTTAGAAGACTGGCATACAAATTGCGCTACTTGATGTTGACAGCTGCTCATCATTACCTATCATTAACTCGGCAGTTTATTCCGGGAATTCTTAAATTGCTTAGTATGAACTGTACATTTTTATTTTAAGAGTTCTACTCACTATTACTTCTCTCAGACAATAAAAAATATCAGGTACGAATTCCATTGTTTAATATAAGCAGGATTAATACCCAGTTAATCTATAAATTTAATACAACAACATTGACTAAAACTACATTCACATGGTTACACATTCAGATGGTAAGTCATGGCTGACATCATTGGAACCTAGGGCTCCTATAATATATTATAAATAAGGTAATATAAATTCAATATTAAAATGCACTACTGAACACATCTTGAAAGGGAAACTCTGCAGTATCTGGCACTAGGAGATCAGCGAGAAAGCATACAGTGCCGGCAGTTCCTTCATACAAGCTCTGAGGGTTATCAGGTAGACGAGCATCTCTAAGAAACTCGTCTGTGTTCATAAAATCAGAGAATGATTTAGCTCTATATAGATACTTTTCCTGCCCAGTCAGTCTGTGCAAAAGCAAGAAGACATAGCCATTTCCTGCCACACCATGACAGATCCCCGGACCTTTACGTAGAAGTCCTTTGTTCCACACAACTTCCCCAGCCTTAATGCAGGCATCTAAATACTTCTGGTCTTTATACACTAGGTAAGCTTTGGCCATGAGATAGATAGTTCCTGGAGCACCATGACACCAATGCACCAGTTTGTGATCACTCAGAGATATCTCCTCCATGCAACATGGCCAGTTTCCTTCCTCTGTTTGCAGGGACAGAAGATAATCAATTGTTGTTTTTATGTTGTGCTCGGCTAGTTTGTTGTAATCTTTATAGCCAGGCACGGATAGAAGCATCTGCAGGATGAGGCTGATGCCATGTGCTGCACCCAGGTACTCCGTGTTGTAGTAGTGGTACATCAAAGGGCAGGGCCGGTTCTGGGTTTTAGCATAGCTCCTTCCAGACTCCACAATAAAATCACAGAGCATGTATAGCTCTTGCTTAGACAGCACGCTGGTTTTGAGCTCGCGGTTCAACCAAAGCGCGCCTGCTAGATACCCAGTGCGACCGACAAAGAATTCGTCGCCACCGCACTTGAGAAATTTCGGATTTAGATACTGACTGAAAAGGGACTTGAACATCTTTATGTATTCCACATATTTTTCATCACCTACCTCTTTGGCAATCACGGCAGCGATGGCGTAGGTGCCGGCGTCTCCGAGGAGGAAGGAAGTCTTGTCACCTATAGAAGTCTCCAGCGCCGGCTTCACATATTCCATAGCCTTATCCAAATAAGAAGGCTTATTCTCCGATAGAGTCGGGTTCTTGGATAAATAGTAAAACATGTATGCGGCGCCGGTTATCCCAACGTAGAGCCCTCCGTCTGCATTCTTCCGCGTTGGCTGCAGTCTTTTCGTTATGTTAGCGATATTATCGTTAATACTGTTGGTTATCTCATTCTTATCGACCGCGACGAAGGCTCCGGATTTGTAATCCTCATACGGATTAGGAAAAAATCGTACCATTTTGTAGCCAAAAGGGGTCACTGCATAAAATAGTTTAACGATGGTCCGTCGCGAACTTAGTTTGAATCTTTTTAGCATCGACTGAAACCAGGAATCAGTTATTTTGTATATTAAGTATGCAGAAAATGCAAAAAGTATGACAAAACGTAATTATACGCTTCATCAGTCTTGCATCAGTCAACCATAGCGCCCGTACATGTAGTATTATATTCTCATTCTCTTTGGTAAATTGCTTTGCTTTGTGTTTTGTTTTTATTTTTCTTTCTTTGGATCGTTCAGAAAATGTTTTCATTCACTCAGGGTAATGACCTTCTTTTTCAGCTGTATCCGGATTTTGAAGTTTGTGCGCTACTACCAACACAACAACTAAAATGCGTTCAGCAGTTCAATAATAAAACATGAAGTTTTATGGTGCGTAAAGGTTTATTTCGTTTCTAGGCAACCGTTTCAAAAGAATATTTTTTTGTGGACCAAAACTGCCTTTTCTACGAATTTATTTATTGATGCAAATACAATATAATGAATTGGGGCCAATCAATATTAACGTTTTTTAATGCTCATTTTGGTATATATCGATTTTATATCAATGCCTGTATCAAATAATCGTGGAAACGTAAGTACTGACCCGAGTAATTTTACTACCGTAGTTCCTACGTTAGGTAAGCCTTTTCCTACAAAAGGTACCTACTTTGATTAGTGTTGTACCTACTATAAATCATGTAACTTCATTTCTAACTTTAGTTATTTATGTGCCTGTGTTATAAGTTTTCGCAAATGCGAAAGTCATCGTTCCGTGCGCGTGGTCGCTCTGCCCAATCGCTGGACGCTGGAGGCCCAAGAGCTGATGGACCTAAACCGGATACAGGGGCCAGTGGCGACGGCCGGACGTTTTTACAAATCAGACCAGCTATCGCCGATCCAAGAGCTGCCCTCGCTCGTTCTCACTCCATATATGCCGGGTTCGTATTTAAATATTCGAGAATTATTTATTTATTCAAGAATATGTTCAAAACCTATAAAAATATATAAAAACAGAACAACCTAATCTAACAAAAGTGGAAACCAAACCCATTCATTCGGTATTTAATCCTGCATAAAAAACATCCACTATCCAACTTTTTTATAGAGAATGAGTAGAGTCTAGAGAGTGAATATTTAACATACCGACCGATTTAAAAAAAAATAGGTAGTTAGATATATTATTATATATTATCCCAAATATTTTTTTGGGTAAGTATGTGTGATATTCACTTTCCCACTTTTGATAAATTAAGTTGTTTTGTTTTTTTACTTACCATTGGTTTTTCTTTTGTTATTTACTGAGTAGGTAGAAGGTTACCTACATTATGCTAATAGTTAAGCACATTCGTGGTAAACTAGAAATTAAGTACCTACCTAGATGTTAAACTTGTTCACACAAGTTACACATAAGTACTACATTTTTTTTTTCTTTTTGACGGGATTGTATTTATTTTCTTTGAGGAAATACCTAGTTAATCTTAAAATCGAAATAATTCTGTTCATTTATCTTAGCAGTACCTACCTAACATACACTGGGGTTCGCAAAATTATCCCTGGTAAACATAATAAATTTTATTTTTTCGTAGAAACGATTACAAGGAGGATGCAAAAGAATATACTGTCAACTTACAAGCAGTTGGAGAAGGAAAAGTTCAGTTGGCACGAACACCGCAAGAGAAAGATCGTCTGCCAGATAGAATAAGCTTGGACAGGTATTGTTATAACTATAACTATCTAAAGATTTCACAATAATTGCGCCAGAGCGTTACGACCTAATGCGTCTATCGTTCATAAATGTATTTTCTTTAAACACATACAGGAGGGGTTTATCGTCTATACCGCACATTGTAGGAGAGCCAGGATTGAGGCTTTTATCACTGCAGCATAATTTGATCAATAGCTTATCCGGGCTATGCACCCTAGATTTGGGAAAGCTCGTATTTCTGGATGTCTATGATAACCAAATTGACAAAATTACCTCGCTGGAGAGACTGTTTAGTTTGAGAGTTCTTCTGATGGGTAAAAACAGGTAAAGGAGACTAGAAATACTTTGTTGACATATTTTGACGGAAACGTTTTAGTAATAACGTATGAATGATTTCAGAATAAAAAGAATAGAAGGCCTTTCAAATCTTTCAAAATTAGAAGTTTTGGATTTACACGGAAATAGAATAGGGAAAGTATCTTGTTTGTCTAATTTAAACGAGCTAAAAGTGCTTAATTTAGCTGGAAATCAGATAAAATTTATAGGACCATTAGATTTACAAGGATTAGTGTCATTGAGGGAGCTGAATTTGAAACGAAATCGTATGACTAAATTGATGGGATTTCAGCACACTCCCAAACTAGAAAAGTTGTATCTCGGAAATAACGAACTTCAAAGGTAAGCGGTTTTTATAGAACCGAAATAACTATACTTTAATTTAAGAAATTATGATGAAGCTTTTCATATTTACAGTGTTGAAGATGTATCGTCTCTGGCAGAAGCAGAATCACTAATTGACATCTCTCTTGACGGTAATCCTGTTGCCCTGGGTGGTGATTGTACTCCTTTTCTAGTATCGTATCTTCCGAACTTGCTGACACTGACAAACATGCATGTAACTGACCAGGTAAGAAAAATAAATGTTACATAATAACTGGATGGAGGATGCATTCTAAATCTGAGATAAAAAATTTGTAGGTTCGTCAAGCAGCAATGGCTTGGCGAAGTAATAAGGAAGCAGCTCGTGCAGCTTACTGTGCTCTTGGTGGGATCGCACAACAAGAAGCCAGGAGAGATCAAATAATTCACAATGCACGCACGAATTGGGAACTATTGAGATCTGAAAATAAATGTTTTATCACGACTAGCCCACCAAAAAACGAAGCTGACAAAGATTTCACGTTAGAAATATCCTCGACAACTCTCACACACAGTGGCAGTACGCAAACTATGGATATTGCAGCACTACCAGATGTGGTGATGACTCTGCAGCAACCTGAAACTGAAGATTCTGACTGTAAAACAAACAATAGTGAAATCATAGCGATAGCTACAGAAAATGTTTCTAAGCCGTCGCAAATGAAGAAATTGCAAAGAAGTGCTACAGCTCGAAAAGCTCCCGATCGCCGTGTAAATTTTTCCGACCGAAGTGCATCCCAAGATACCGATGCATCTCACTCAACATCTACCAGCAGCGAAGTCCGATTACCACCGATACTATTACCAATAATTTCTTCGTTAGAAAACGTAAAACTTGCAGATAGTTCAGAACCAATTTTAAAACGTTGGGAAAGTATTTCTAGTGTGGATCCCATTGTCGATTCCTCATTCAGTTCTTTACCGTCCTCTAGTGAGAGCGATGACGAAAGAACTAAAAAGGCAGTACGACGCGTACCCACAGCTTTTAGACGAAGAGAAAACTTTGGATCAGTGCGATCAAAGTCAGTATGCGATCCTGAGACCAGACGAGCTAAATCAAAAAATTCTGACCACATTGAAAATATGAGCAACTTATCAACCAATACTAATATGGGCTCGGTTTCGTCATCAGGCAGCGATCAAAATAATAAAGTTTTAAGACGCGATGGATCTCTGAACAGTCGGTTAAGCACCAGGAACATAAGAAGTGCGACTGTTACGAGAAGAAGCGAAAGAGCGTCTTCTGCGTCATGCAATCGTGCGTCAACAGCCAGAATAAAATCTGGCAAAAGCTTAGCTAGCTTTAAAGTTTCAGAACCTGTGCCTAAGCCCATGCCACCTTCTAAAGATAGAGAGCAAGGTAACTCTATAATTTGTATGTTCAATTCCGCAATATCAATATCAAATTCTATATCTATCAGCTATGATATTTGCAGGTGTGGATTATCTAGTAGAAGTTTGTGATGGTGTAGTAAGTGCGTGGGGCGCTGGTGCTGTTCGTCGTCTGTCTCGAGATTGGGACTGGGAACGAGCTCGCCATGTTAAGAAAGCTGCTTTTCATTACGTTAACTTTAATGCTGTGGCGCAGTCAATCCCGGAATTAAAGGCAAAGTTAGTCTAACCTTGTTTTTATTAATAGAATTGGGAGGCCTGTTAGAAGAATGTTACGGCTATGTCACGAACGACAACATCCTATCCTTTCTTATCAGACAAACATTTTATTAATAATTTGTTGTAATAGGTCACAAAGAGTTTTAATATAAAAAAAGCATAGTAAAATTAACATACCTACCTAAATTATTCAGATTTTAAAAATTCATCGTTGGTACGTAACTTATCAACACAATTTTACATATTTTCGCAGATTTCCAAATGTTACTCAGATCTCAGTACGGGCGACTGGGCTACAATGGCTCGGTCAGCTTCACGCCTTAGCTGAACTACGAGGAATCACTTCGTTGTCCGTAATATCAGAGGGCAACCCAATACATGTAAAGATTTGGAGAGAGTATGCCATCTACAGACTTTCTCATTGGGGCTTGAAGGAAATCAATGACCAGTCGGTAAGTTTTGATTTATTTAATAACATATATTTTATAATTCAAAGCACACGATCAACAACATTTAAAAGTTAACATACAGAAAATTATATTCATTCATTAAAATTCGTATTTTCAAAGCAGGTGACAGAAGAAGAAATCAGTTCAGCAAATCAAATGTACGCTGGCTTGAGTGATATTGTGCTTCGTGCGTTACCCGATGCACCACTACTGCCTTTATTATCAAGGTTGGGAAGAAATGGGAATAGTTCAACCAGTGCTAAATCTTGGTTGAGAGCTGCGGACCCAGCCCTACGAGATGTCATAGCAAAAGAGGCACTGCAATACAAAAAAGGGCATGTATCACAGGTAATGAAATATTTTTAATTTACATTGTTTTTATACTAATACTGTATTAATCACATGTCCTGTCTGTACAAGAGAGAGAGATCTTACGAGTAGATAACAAAAATGTTCACATAAATCTTCACTCACAAAATTTTGCCTTTATAATACGAGGAGGATAGTTAATCAGTTATATTTTAGGAGGACATGAGTTGGCGTGTGAAAGGTCGCAGTCAGTTGTCTCACGCTATTGAGCTTGCTTGTGGAGCTGCACAGAGGCTCAAAGTTTTAGAATTCCAGTGGCCAACGATGCTTGTCGAGATGATAGAGGAGATACTTCGAGATTATTCCAACATGGACTCCCATGTCAAAGAACAAATTCGTCTGTTAAGTGATAAGGACTTTTTATAAGAATTTAGATTATTTTAGACTCGTTATCACCGGGACACAAGGATAGCTTGAAATGCACTGTGTGTATCAGAATGAGATTAAATTGTGAATCTTCAATGAGTACCTAACCGTTTTTGGGATTATGTATTTTACTATAATGTTTCAGGGAATGTAGGTATGGTAATTATATAAACCTACCTACCTACTTATGTATCAAGATTGTAAGTATTTATTAATTTTGTATGTTGCCAATAAAAAGTTGGTTCCTATGAATGTTATTATTATATTCTAATTAATATTAACTTAACTTTCTTCTCTATTACAAGGTACCTTTTTAATTCATATGAATTATAAAGGATTATTAGACATCAGGGTCTAATAATCGTCCAACAAATAAAAAAAATTGTAGTTTTAAGTCCGTCTGTATAAGTTCAGAGATACCTTTTGTATTATTTTTGTGTGAGGTGCCTATTTTTAATGCAAAATAGTTAAGTACATAATAGTTCACATAGTTAAAGGTTGCAACAATTAGTATTAATTGATTATGGACTCAATAATGTTACTAGCGTAGGTAGTATATGACAATGCTCAATATTTTTATGTAGAAGTCACATTATGTAATAAAACGTTTGCATTTGTTCAATTAGATTTAGATTGGTACTAGGTAGGTTAGATTAAAGTTACGAGAATTTACAAATCTTGTTGGTACCTATGTACTCTGTCGATTTATAATTCTTAATAATATCATGCATGTTCTTTAAACAAAGTTGTTTTATTTTTTTTAATACCACCTACGCATTGCTCGTGAGATGAATATAAAGCGATAGCAAGGATATATTAGTTAGGTAGGTACCTAGTAAAAATGGGAGTCTATCGGAATTTAACTCGATTCCGAGGCAATTCCCGAGTCTCCCATTCGGAACCTATTAACGCATTTACTGCCCAGCCTCGACTGTGCGACCCGCGGTTAACGCAACTGCAAATGCACATGTGCGTCGCGCGTCGTGGGACTAATGGATTGTCATGAAAGTGTTTTTAATAGCCCTAGAAATTGCGACACCTTATTAAAGTTATTAAGTTGTTTCTCTCCGTTTTCCGGAATCACATTTCATCACATTATTTTTTTTGTCAAACTCTTAAAAACCTACGGAACGTAGGCCGTACTATGCTCCGATTTAGAATCCAAGATATTTTTAGTCAACTAAGACATGTATGGATGAAAACTTAACAATAACAGAAAACAACAACGTTATCACTAAAAACGAAAACAACGGATAATGCTAAAAAAAATTGAATTCGCAAACAAACGGGAGACTGATAAATGATGAATGAGAGCGTTCAAAACCAAAAACTGTTTCGCGCTCCTATTCTTTGCTTCGATGATACCAGTATCGTTGAATACTTATGTTCCACCAATGTTCCTTGGGTTGTGTCAATTACCGTAAGTGGTTATGTAACCCGTAGAAAAAAAATCCTAAGTCTATGGGAGTACCTATAGAATCTTTAAAAAAGACAGATTGACTTGACTTCTTGGTTGATGGCAAATCAAACTAAAATTGATAGTATGTATAGAAGCATCCATTTCCAACGCAGGCTAGCTAAGCCCGTGGCCAAGTCGTGGATGTAGGACGGAGAAAATTATCCTTTATTAGTTTTTTGCTTTTTCCATGTACTAGGGATAGAATCTCGGGATAGAATACCTCTATAGTCTATGGTTTTCTACATTCTTTCATTCGGTAATATCGAGGGTAATGTAATATTTTATTCATGTTAGAGATGCGCGACTGCGAATTATCTGTCTAGTCGAATGATGAACAACTACTGATTTCCTTATTCGACTTGAATATTAGTAATCTACTAATCTTCAAAGTCGAATGAAACTACTAATTAGTAATTACTAATGTCTCTACGAATGGATCATTCATGACTCCGATTCGACTTTGTTAGTCGACCATTGGTTTTGAGTGATGAATGAATTATTCGGGGCTCCTACGGGGATTGAATCGAAATCGACTCAGGCAGTCGAACGAATGAATCGCGATTACTAACCAAATTAGTTACTAATTTGCTCTAGTCATTCGAATCGTTCGAATGACTTGTCAAGTCGAA
Source organism: Eupithecia insigniata (assembly GCA_947859395.1). Taxonomy (NCBI): domain Eukaryota; kingdom Metazoa; phylum Arthropoda; class Insecta; order Lepidoptera; family Geometridae; genus Eupithecia; species Eupithecia insigniata. The sequence goes on along the minus strand of OX402009.1, from coordinate 2,757,666 downwards.
TAATTCGAATGAAATCATTCACAGTCGCGCATCTTTAATTCATGTATTCTCTATGATTTCATTCATTCATTTTGTTGTTACTTGCACGTTACTTGCTGGTGCTCCATTTTATGTTTTTATTTCCTATCCTCATAAATCCCAAAACTTGGGTACCATCGAAGTTCGAATCGACAGTGAATTTAAATACCTACACTAGATTATGAAATGAGGAAATTCGCAACACGCCATGGACGACACAGAAAGTACAACAACATCAGCGGACGAAAACACTGGCAACTTGTGCGATAACCCAACGAGAGATACTCTTGCAGAGGGTTTATTGGGGCTATTGAAGCCCACTGTGGACCAAATAGACGAGCGCGTGAGGACAACTAGGTAATGAACATTTTTCGAACTAAAATTGAGGTAACCTAAACAACGACTTTACTCCCTATGTTTCGTCGTCGCGACACTCAACCCGTGGACGTCGCAAGTGCCGACTAAGGGAAAACTACTAGAGGAACGGTTGGGCTTCCTAACCTACCCTGCAAGTATCAATTGGTCAGCCAAGCATCGTGATTATTTATGCCAACCCATCCTTTGTTTGGGGGCATGTTAGGTCTAAAGAACTTAATTCTCATACAAACACATGTTCAGCAGTGGTCATATATTTGCTGATAAGAAACTTCCTATCTATGCATATTGCATTGGTACCTACTTCCGATATAAATAGGTAACCCTATGTTTTAACATTGAACCTAGCGTTATAATTGGGGGATAACTTCCATAAAACAGAAAAGTATGTAGTCCTCATACTAAATTTGTAATCTTAGTTCTAGAAAACCTTTTGAAACTTTTTGAATTTGTATAAACCAGTAACAAAATCCTTTAGTATTGCAAATAAGTAGCTTTTAAGTTTGTTATTAATGTTAATTAACTTAGTTATCATCAGAAGATTTATCAGAAATCAAGGAGCAGGGCGTTGACACTACCACACAGTTTGTTAAGCTACTGTAGTGTCATCATTTCTATATGTAACTTTGAACCTTGTGTAACAATGTTCTGAATAAATTATTTTTATTATTACTAACACTCTGGAAATACTCATTTTTATGATGTACATATTCATTATTTTCAGAATATCCCAGTTGGAATTAAAACAGCAAATAGAAGCATTAAATGAGGAATTGGCCAAGGTCCGAGAAGCTCTAAACAATCATCCTGATTTAGATCCCTATGTGAAGAAGCTGATTGCTTGCAAGCACAAAGTTACTGTTGTCCTGAATGTTCTACAAGGATCACAGGTAAGATAAAAACAAATTGTACTTGAAGCTTATTTAACACTAGTTTCTGGCCACAGCTTTGCACCCATTGTTTCTATATATAGCAAAGTTATTTTGGAACTGATTTATGGTATAAAAGTTAGTCTATGTGTTATTCTATGTAAAAAGAAACAGTACGATCCATTCAGTAGTTTCAGCATGCAAATGCAAAACATCTAATGTTTCACATTAATTATATATATAAGTGTCATGTGATTCGATTCGTTAGAACCTACACAGGTTTTTGTAAGCAATATGAGTCATGAGTCAGTCTTAATACAGGCAGTTTATAGCAAAGGGATTATATTAAAATATGTATTTGTTTTCAGGATAGACTGAATGAAATCCGACGTATGATAAGCAAGGAGAAGAGTGTTCGTACAGCAGTTCTACCATCACCCCAACAAGAACCAGAGCAAAGCACCAGTGGGATCTCCTCTTCACAAAGTACCATCAACTAACATGGAGACCCCATACCAGAACCACATAAATAAGGCTGACTTTGATTATGTCTACGAACCATCAGAAGATAGCTTTCTACTCATAGATGCCTTAGAAAAAGATCTACATTACCTAAAAGCTAAAAAACCAGCAATATGCTTAGAAGTTGGGTCAGGAAGTGGCATTGTCATAACTGCTTTGGGTATGGTATTTCCGAGTACAATCTGTATAAGCACAGATGTCAATTTCAAAGCCTGTGTTATGACGAAACAAACCGCTGCCTACAACAAAGTCCAAATGGATGCAATCAACATGGATTTAGTTACAATGAGTAAAGATAATTTGTTTGATGTTATAATCTTCAACCCCCCGTATGTTGTAACAGAATCGAAAGAATGTGGTGGGTGCGATATTGCAGCTAGTTGGGCCGGAGGTCGAAAGGGTCGAGAAATAACCGATAGGCTATTGGAAATGATACCAAAGAAGTTAGCTAGAAACGGCACCTTTTACCTTCTACTAATAAAAGAGAACGTTCCAGAAGAAGTCATAGGAATAATGTCAAAACACCAATACAAGTATGAATTGGTTATAGAACGTAGAGTGAAGAATGAACATCAGTTTGTTTTCAAGTTTTATTTATAGTTATAATATAAATCATCAAAACATTATAAGATATAAATGTTATACTTAATTATAAGAATTTTGTAAATAAATGCAATTGTTTTTCTTAATTTTAAAATCCTTAGTCATAGAATATGGGTAGAAAAAGAATGATAAAATTCACTTTGTCATCATGCTTTTAGAGCATACAGATGATATCTCAAACCTAATGTAATCTTTATGCCATAGTTTACCATACATTCACTGTTTGAGATTCTTTTTAACAGCTTCTCCAAAAGCCATGGCCCCTTCAACACTTTCATCAGCACCAGGTAAAGTTGAGCAGCTTTTTATCCATTTCTGGATATTTGGGAATGAGGACAAATCCCACCCTACAGCCTGAAAAAAGAAACCCGCATAATTAGGTATAGGTTTCGTATATGTAGGTAAGGCACTATGTACATCTCCAGCCATATTCGATGTGAAATGTTTGTAAACAAAATACCATAGCAAAATACAAAATCGCACCCTACAGCCTGAAAAAAGAATCCACGTAATTAGGTATAGGTTTCGTACATGTAGATAAGGTACTATGTAGGTACATCTCCCCAGCCATATTCGATGTGAAATGTTTGTAAACAAAATACCATAGCAAATACACTAATAAAAAATATTCACGAGCTTTTATGTACATATCTACTTCATGTACGTAGTAAATCAACACTCACTAAAATGTTTGAAATAGAAGCGTAAATAGATGTGTCAGCAATGGTGGGACTATCGCCAGCTACCCACTGACTTTTACTCAAAAACTGATCTAAAAATCCAATGCTTGTGTTCAAGTCGTCTCTCAGTTCTGGCTTGATCTCTGTTTCTCCTCGAAATAGTATAGGAAACTGAAAATTTAGGAGTTGAGTATAGGTTAGCTAGGTAATCAAATTTGAATTTTAAGTTTTAAAGTATGTTTTTATTTTTTCAAAATTATCAAATTGCTTTTTTTTATTTTTTTATTGCGTAAACACAATACCATTGAAATTTCTAAGAATATCAAAATCATTCCAAAAAAAAAAATAGGAATTTTAATAGGATAGCAAATAGCAATGTAGGATAGGATAATGTTAGTATCTTGTTTAGACTTACGCATATGGCCCGTATTTTAACATACATCTGTGAGGCATCAAAATACAGCCTCTGGTTAACAAGTGCTCGTTTTCTCAACTCTTTCGGATACCACTGGTCGTCTTTTCCATACTTATCAGCTAAGTAGCACGCAATAGCGCGACTTTCCAACAAAACAAGGTCATCTTCAACCAACGTTGGTACGCTATGTTGGGGATTTATTTTTAAAAATCTCTCCTTCATTTGTTCCTTTTTGAATAGGCTAATAACTTCAACTTTCACTGGAACTCCTATGGCTCTTGCTGCGAGCAATGCACCGCGCGAAGGTGCGCTTATAGGATCATGATAAAGTATCAAAGAAGACATTTAGAATATAATTTATTATTACTGATTTATAATGTTCAACAGACCTTATAGTCCACGTAAACAATACTTTAAACGCCCTATACTTTGACAAGTTTTATCGGCTAGCCAAGGTCATTTCATTCAGGTTAATAGCTTCAATTCAGGTCGTGAATGCCACACGTCATCACCGCACCGGCGCGGCGGCGCGGCGGCTGGATTCATCGGAGATATAAATGTACATACGAAATCTTTTAGACGATTGTTCTCATTGCTTGTTAAGAAACGATTTCATAATTTATTGGTGGGTTATCTATCTATAGATAATGTTCACAGAAACTTTGAACATTGCTTAATCCTCTAAGGTTTGGCAATAATAGGTAAAAACAACATTGAACCTTTTGCTGCTCTCCGATCGATCCTAGTGACCCTAATGATCAATGGGAGAAACGGTTTATTATTTGAACTTTACCGCTCTTCTAAAATGGAAACCGACATTCACACACCAATCAGTGCTTATCTAGTGAAGTGTCAATGTTGTCCACAAAACCGGCATTATTTCCGAAAACAAAAAGCAAAAATCAAAGTAATATGTAATGTCAGCAATGTAATCAAGCCAGAAGAAATTCAGATCAAGCCATCCAAAAGTCAATCAAGCCGAACATCTAGAGTTCTCTTTTTGTTTTGTATGTAATAAAAACTTGATAAAAACAATAAAGAAAATTTCCCTACAAATAAAATAAATTATTATAAATTCTGATTAGACACACATTGGAGACCCATTCGATTCGTGGTACATTTCTAAGAAAATGACATCAGACTCTTGCAGAATATGTATGGGAACGAGCTTTCTATCGAACATCTTTCGATTTCACGAATCAATGAAGTTATCGGCTAAAATAATGTCGGTAGCCAATGTTACGGTAAGTAGTGTGTAACGTAACGTAACCTTTAAACTAGAAATTAGAAAACATACACAGAAAACAAAAGGTTCTAGCATTATTAAGTTTACAATCTTATTGAGCCCAACTTTTAATTCCAGATCTTACCAAACGACGGCCTTTCTGACAAAATTTGCAACATGTGTGTTAACAAATTGAATGACTGTATCAGCTTTGTCAGATTATGTGAGAGCTCCGACAGAACACAAAGAGAGTTGCTCAGAAATTCTGAAACAGAAGATGCAGAAACCATTGACATGGACATGGATCTTAGCCAGGACAAGTTTCCTGAATGTAAACTGTTTGAAACGGATCCAAGCCATGTTTTTATGGGTTTGAACGAGACCAATGAAGAGATAAAGCCAAGTGATGAGGATTTGAAAAGTTTGAAGAAGAAAGAGAAACAACAGTGCTCTACTTGTGGAAAGGTCATGTCTTCCAGGTAGGTATTAAATAATAAAAAACTAGTGTGAAAAAATATAGCTTTCAGTGTAAGAGGCCTTTTGCTTACATCATTATGATGTCCTCTTAGCCAAATTTAGGCCATAGTGGTTATTCTCAACACAGGAAAAGCAGGAGACAGCAGGATATATTATATTCCACCAGTGTGTGCGCAAACACGGGTGTACTCTATATTCTCTTCCTATCATAATCCCATGATCCATTAGTCTACATTATAATATTATGGGAATATTATATTGATACTAGCTGACCCGCCAAACGTTGTTTTGCCTTCAACCCTTATCACTTAGGGGTATGACCGAATAGTAGCCGATTCTCAGACCTACTGAATCATCATCAGCCCATACGTCCACTGCTGGACATAGGCCTCCCCCGTACGACGCCACAAATAGCGGTCCTGAGCTGCCTCCATCCATCGACTCCCTGCGACCGCTATGATGTCGTTGGTCTCCCGGTCCGTCCGTTTCGGAGGAGTACGTTAACTAACAATGTGACATGGAAATTTTATATATAAGATAATATTATCATTCTTTCTTGTTCTTTTTCATAAGGTATATAATAATTTTGTAAATATCTCCAATTTCAGATTTCGTCTGAAGACTCATCTAAGGACTCACACTGGTGAACGCCCATTCTCCTGTTCTCACTGCAGCAAGAACTTCTCCCTTGCACAAAACTTAAAAGTTCATATGAGAACTCACACGGTAAACATTTTACTTTCACTTAAAGCCTACCTATAATTCGTAGAATTGGTCTAAGACAAGACATTCTGATTACAAAAATAAATAAACAAATATCTACCTTATACTCCAGCCAAATCTGATCTGAAATGTTTGTAAACAAATAAACCTAGGGAAGTGGGCTTAAGCTGAAAAAAGTTATGGGTTTATTTATTAATTGGAGTTTAATAAATATAGTGCTATTGATTAACTGTTTGTTTCATCAAATTCCAGGGTGAAAAACCGCTCCAGTGCTCTGTATGCGGCGAGTCATTTGCGCATTCTGCAGGCCTGGCTGCGCACAGACGCAAGCACACCGGCCAAACACCATACCACTGTGCACTGTGTCCGCGGGCCTTCCGCACTGTTGGACATTTGCAGTACCATATTAGGTACAAACAGTACTTTGACTGATTCGTTATGAACTTGCTTCTGAATGTGTTTTTCCGGGATAAACTAAACGAGCGAACGGTCTCGGCAAATCAAACGTATTTTTATTCCCACGAACTTTAGCAATTCCTAATTCGAGGTAGTGTTGTCGCGCGATTCAAATTTATAATAGAAAATCCGTCCGTCCGTTTCCTTTAGAATCTCGTCGCCAACCGCCAACCGGCGCCAACCGAAACGAACAATCTTCAATATTTTATTGTTCGATTTGGTCACTATGGTTCTAGACAATGTTTAGACAATAATAATTTATAAATTAAAATTTTACAAGTTCAAGAGCTTATTTTGTAAGCCTATAGACATAAAAGTTATCGATTTCTGATTTCAGACGACACACGGGCGAGAAAAACTTCGAATGCGACACATGCGGTAAGGCTTTCATCACACGTAGCGACTTGAAGCAACATTTCCTGACGCACACAGGCGACCGACCTCACGTCTGTACAATATGCGGCGCGCGGCTGACGCGCTCCTCACATCTGAAACGTCATGTTCAACAAGCCCATGGTGGAATAAACCAATTCTCATGTAAATCATGTCCAATGAGGTTTACTCGAAAGGAAGAATACGAAAAACATAGAAAGATTCATACTGAGATGTCAAATGGATTGTAATCTAAGAATGTAGCTTGTATACATGTAAAAATTGTAAATAAATAATTCTTAATTCTGTAAATGCTTGTTTGTAGCGTATGATCGACTTAAAAACAGGTCTCCTTAGTATATACTCAATCGGTTTCTTACAGACATGATTAATAAAAGCTTATATTTATTATTTGAAGTCTGAGATGCACCCTGTAACAGCACGTTAATGTGTGATACAATAGTTTTGCATGATGTATGAGTGATGACTGATTTTCAGAAACGACTCCCGAGATGTTTATAGATATTTACTGAATACAAAATAAATACTCGTCTTTTTTTATCATATAATACAGCTCTATCATGTCTGTGATAATAGCCATCCCTAGCAAAGCGTTTGACCATAGAATTATAAGGCTCAGAATAGCAGTTGACACAAACGAGGTACATCCAAGAAAATTCGCCGGTACCGGCGAATTTTGAAACTAGAACCGTTAGTACAATACATCAAATGGCGCGGAAAGCAGCTTTCACATAAAAATATTACAATGGTGTATTGTGCGGTATAAGGGTGTTCAAACGCTACTGATAAGAAAAATAACACTAGTAAAGTTTCATTTCACTGGTAAGTACAAATATTAAATTTGTAATTTTGCATTAAACAGTCATCAAAACTCATAAATAAATTGAAAATTTTTGTCCACCATTTACGTGAAAATGTTGCTATGCTCGCGGAAAAAAATACCCCGATTTTGTTACTTAGTTTATGAAAATAGAGAAATAAATCCACACTGGATATGAACATACTTGTTGGGGCGAACTTTTGTCCGAACGATACATAGTGCTTTATTTAAATCTACAAGGGAAAATCGTCGTTTAAGAATTTTCAAAATCACTCAAAGATATTCTGAGAATATTCAAATTGTAAACTCAAATTGAAAATTGGTATCAATAAATACTATGACACAATCTGTGGCCGCAAGAGCGCTTTTCTCTAATTGATTCTTTTTTAATTTTGTTTAATGACATTAATTAGGTACATTGGAATTATCACACACCTGTTAGTTAAAACAAGAAAATTACCCAACTTTTAGGGAAAATACCATTCACTAGCAACATTCAATCATATGATTGTGTGAGTGACATCACTGTATTAACGTGCTGTCAAAACACACATAGATCGGTTTTTGGCTACACAAATTCACAAATTATTGAATGACACTATACCTCTGCTGAGATAGCAGCGAGTTTTTACTCTATGCGTTTGACCATGATCTAAGAAAACAAGGCTCAAACAAGGTCTGCTCCTCCGGGAGTGTCTCTTGCTTACGTCACTGTCCAGTTGCCAGCCCTTTTCACCAAAACGTAGAAGTTGGGAAACAAATATGCTAAGGATAAATTTTACTGAAAAATGTGAATCGTCAATTATTTTTACATCATAATAAAATAAAATAAATAAATAAAATTTGATTTATAAAGACTTTACAGTTCAAGCTATGCAAAACTCCTTGGTGAAACAATCTTTTTTCTTATAAAATTATGATAAACTTTTTACGGAAAAAAAACTGTGGAATTGGCAGCCTTTCATTTCATTTGATCTGTGCGACTGTAATAAACTATGATGGTGGCAGAGCGTGGTCATGATCTACGGACCTCTGGGTTATGTGGAAATAAACTAATAAAATAATTTTTGACAAAACAAAAATTGTATTTTTCTCGACAACCAAACTTGAAGTTATTCACAATAATATGAAATCTGACACCCTGTCTAATATTCACCAGTTCAAAATATTATTCCCATTGAAGTTAAGAGTTGCACAAGAAGTATTTATCTATGGCTAAAGACTCCTTGCTCTAATACTCCTCCTCAACTTTGACTTCATACAAACTTTCATACGCAAAGTACACCACACAAACTTTCCTTTCAACAAATGTTTGGTCAATGAGTCAGCAACCATACATTCTGTCTGAACATACTCCAACTCAATGTGCCCATGTTCGACTGCCTCTCTTACAAAATGGTGGCGTACAGCTATATGTTTTGTGCGCTGATGATGCACAGGGTTGTGCGCATTTGCAATAGCAGATTAGCTGTCACTATAAATCTGGATCGGCAACTCGATTTGGCCAGTTATTTCAGCCACAAATCTTTTCAGAAATATTGCCTCTCGCAGCTTCTGACATTGCAACGTACTCTGTCTCGGCTGTGGATAGTGCAATGGTCTTCTGTTTTTTGCTTTCCCAGCTGACAGTAGCTCCCATGTGCAAAAATACTGCTCCTGAATATGATCTCTTATCGTAACAGGAAGCGAGACTTGCATCTGCATAGCAATGAATGTCACCTGATGTTCCTCTTTTAAACATCAATCCAAAATCTTTGGTTCCTTTCAAGTATCGCAGTACACGTTTTACAACAATGCAATTGTCATCACCGTAGTTGCTGTTAAACTGACTTAGGTAATTTACTCCATATGATATATCTGGTCTTGTGTACACAGATAGGATCGAACCTATCACACTTTGATAAGGTATGTCAGGATTGGGTACATGTTTCAATCCAGGTTTATTGAGATTTAGACCCGTAACCGCAGGCGTAGCAGCTGGCTTGCAGTCTTCCATTACAAAAGTCTTCGACAACTTGTTGACATACTTCGTCTGATCAACTTTGATCCCTAACTCACTCTGAGTTATTTGCATTCCTAGGATGAGTTCGGCTTTTCCTAGGTCCTTCATTTCGAACTTAGACATGAGATCCTGCTTGACCTTCCGTAGTTCATCGGCATTGTTCCAAAAAATCAACATATCGTCAACATACACAGCTAGTATGATTACATTGTTGCCTTTCGACCTTGTGTACACGCAGGGTTCATTCTTCGATCTCTTGAATCCTAGCTGTAGTAACTCGCTGTTGAGTTTAGTGTTCCTTGGGGCTTGCTTCAGCCCATACAATGAACGTTTCAATAAACAAACATGGTCTTCTTTCCCTTTTTCTTGGAAGCCTTCCGGTTGTTTCATATAGACAGTTTCATTGAGTTCTCCATTAAGAAATGCTGTCTTAACGTCCATCTGGTCGATCTTGAGTCCTTGTTTCACAGCTTGAGCAATAAGTGCTCGTAGAGAGCTATATCTCACGACTGGCGCGAAGGTATCTTCATAGTCTATTCCGTACCTTTGACGAAATCCTCTTGCAACAAGGCGTGCTTTATAGCGTCTTATATTCCCCGCCTCTTCTTTGACTCTGAAGAGCCACTTCGAGTCAACGATGTTACACGCCTTTTGCGGTTTCACGAGAACCCATGTCCCATTTTTCTTCAGCGCATCAAGCTCCTCCTGAATAGCTTGTTTCCAATTCTCGCTGTCTGATCTTGATAGTGCCTCACGCACTGTCACTGGATCTCGTTCCATCTCTGCGTGGTAAAGGACGTAGTCAGGGAACTCCTTCTTCTTTCTATGCCTGAGTGGATATCACCTTTCGTTTTCTTGTTGTACATTTTCAGGTTCGTCAACTGACTCACATTCTTCAAATATTTCAGTTTCTGATTCTGTGACTTTAGTTTCAGGTTCCATTACTTCAATTTCTGTTTCCGTAACTTCAACATCTGGTCCACGTTCCTCGTTTTCAGATCGCGGACTCTCAGATCCAAACTGTATAACTTCCACATTTACGTTTGCATTTGGATCCCCATTACCAAGAACTTCTTCTGGAGGCGTGTGTACAGCCCCTTCAGTGTTTCAAGCTTCCTCACTCGTGTTCAGGAAATATCATGAACTCCACTAGATTTTCCTCTGATTTTTCTGTGTCTGTGTATTTGCTGTTTTCCAGGAATACCACATTTCTAGACTTGTACTCCCTTCCTGTTACAAAATCTATTAGGCGGTAGGCTTTCGCGTTGTCACAAAAACCAGTAAGAACCAACTCCATGCTCTTTGCATCCCATTTGGTTCGCTTCTGTTTCGGAATGTGCATGTAAGCCTTACACCCAAAAGCCCTCAGCATGCTCAGATCACATTTCTTTCCATTCCACTTCTCTTCGGGTGTCATGCTTCTTACCGCAATGGTTGGTGACCTATTCTTCAAATATACTGCATGATGGACAGCCTCTGCCCAGAATCTTTGAGGTAGTCCAGAATCTTGCAGCATACTCCTCGCTTTCTCACAGATCATACGGTTTGCCCTTTCTGCAACTCCATTTTGCTCCGGCGTGTAGTCGACTGACTTGTCAATTGATGATGAATCCCGTTCACTGCTAGGAAGTCATCCATCTATTTGTTGACGTACTCGGTGCCATTATCTGATCGCAAAGTCTTTATTTTCTTGCCCGTTTGATTTTCAGCATAAGCTTTGAACTCCATAAACTTTTCAAAAACTTCATTCTTGTTTCAAAAAATATACGAAAGTCTTACGCGATAAATCGTCAATAAACGTAACAAAATAAAGATTTCTACCAATTGAGGGAATACTCATAGGTCCGCACACGTCTGAATGTACCAAAACTAGGACTTCAGTAGCCCTCGTACTGTTTCTATTAAAAGGTTGCCTCGTTTGTTTTCCCATGATACAAGAAATGCATTCAAATTTGCAAGAACAATTTGGAAAACTTACCCCAGTTGCCATCTTGTCCCTCAGTAACTTCAGGTTTCTCAAGCTCAGATGACCCATACGTCTGTGCCATAAAACCAGGTCGTTTGGCTCACCTTCTGTAGTTGCCAGTGCAGAACCGTATAAACAGTCCTTGATTTTGTAAATACCTCGTTCTTCCACACCCGAACCAACATATTCATCATAGACCTCACATCCGTTACTCTTAAAAATGTCGCAACCGTTCTTTGTAAACACTAACACATGACCTTTCTTAGCTATAGCGTTCACACTCAATAAATTAGATGCTAAATTTGGTACAAAAGTTACATCGCTTACCGTCATCTTGTCAGACACAAATACCAATACCAATACTTTCGCCCAAAACCTCGTTTTCATCCGCACACATAACTTTTAATGACGTAGGAGTCTTCTTCAAATCCTTCAGCCAGGCTTTCGTCTTCGTCATATGCGTTGAGGCCCCAGAGTCGATCACCCAATCTTCTCTAGTTGCAGGTTCAGACGCAGTTCCGCAGGCAAATGCTTGATGAGCTTCCTTCTTTGAATTTCTTTCTTCTCTCTTTGAATTTTGTTTGTTTGGACATTGGAAACATTTATGAGGGCCATCGCAGATGTAGCACTTCAATACTTTCTTTGTAGCTTTCTTAGTATTGCCCTTGCTATTGGTATTTCCTTTATTCTTTGTCAGTAGTGCTGATGTTGACGTCTGGCTTCCACTTGAAGCACTGTATGTATCTTCCATTTGAAACCATTTATTCTTCACATAGTCTGACGTGAGTGCAGTTTGATTATTCTCAATCGTGATTCTCAATGGTTGGAACTCCGGCGTTAGACCTTGTAGGAGGAGGGCAGCCAAAAGTTCATCATCGATTTCTTTTCCAATATCTCTTAGCTCCTGGGCTACTGTCAATACAGCTGTCACATACCCCCGTACCGTTGAAAACTGTTCCAATTTCAAACTGACCATTTTAGATAGAAGGCGGTAGCGATTATTTAGGCCTTTATCCTCAAACGTCTGACTCAGATGATCCCAAGCTTCCTTTGCTGTCTTCGCAGACCGTATATGCACAAGACATTCAGGTAGCACCATCATACCTATCTTGGCTTTTGCCTTTTGGTCTCTTTTCTTGGCAGCTGCATCAGTCGGGTTTGGCTTTGCGCTAGTGATCTCCCAAAGATCATCGTAGACAAGTGCCATCTCCATTTGCACTTTCCACGTAGCATAATTGGAGCTTCCTTCTAGCCACACCATTGGTGGTATGCTTATACCACTACTACTTGCCATTTCGACTGAATTTACTTCGATGGTGTCTCCGTTTCCACCACCAGAGTTGACACTCTGTAGACCTATATCCAACATCAAATCTTCCTAGGGGCCCATAACCTGATGGTGGCAGAGCGTGGTCATGATCTACGGACCTCTGGTTTATGTGGAAATAAACTAATAAAATCCTTTTTGACAAAACAAAAATTGTATTTTTCTCGACAACCAAACTTGAAGTTTGGTTGTTGTCTAAATATCTCGGGTGCACTCAATCCAATTTAGGGCCCTATGCGAGCTGCGCTCGCTCTGGCGCCAAATTGGATCTTGTTCTGTAATAGCTCCCTTACTACCCTTGTGTAACAATCTACTATTATTAGATCAGTCAAAACAGCGTTAGTTAGTTAAACACGTTACATATAATTTTTTTAAGTCTGTTTTTATTAGCCTTTTATTAGTTTTCCTTCAAATAAATAAATAATATACAATAGTCTCTATACCTGGCGGTTATCATCTTCGGGTGTATCATATTGTGCAACCAACAACCAAGGATGATGCCCGCTATGTGTAGCTTTCGCCTTTAGATTAATTCTCATAAAGATGATACAGAATGATACAAAATGACCTTATTATTGTCAAGAAAAGAAAGTCAGATTTAACCATAGCCCTTACATTACATAAATGCCCTTACGTTACTTAGAAGAACCTAAATAAGAACCTTGTGTTAGAGACGATTAAAGATTTTATGTAATCTCTTTTATATATGTACTATACATAATCTCGTGTCAGTGTTTGTAACTAAAGTCTTCCGAAACGGCTTGACTGATTTTTATGAATTTTTTTGTGTACATTCGTTATCTCCGAGAATTGGCTGTTAAGGTTTAGCGTCGTGAGATGGCGCGGGATTGATTTTTTAAGTTTTTAATTTATTCTGTTTTCTCAAGGAATAAAACTGGCGGAAAAATAAGTTGGCACAAATTGTAAGGCATTTTCTATTTAGGTACATAAGAAAAAACGAACTTTGGCTCATTGGTAGTTTTGGAGCATTTTGGAAAATAAGAGATTTTGGGCTAAAAATCAACATTTTCTCAAATGCTTCCAGAATAAAATTAAATCGAAGTTGGTTTTATGATGGGTTGATAGAAAAAAGTTCATGATTTCCGCCAAATTACTTTTCCGTTAAATTTATTCTATGTAAAACGCAGACAAAAATATAAATCACAAAATAATTTGTAACTCGCGCCAACCCGTGACGATCACCCCTCGGCTACCCGCTCAAACATTTGTGCATGCAGATTGCACAATTTGATATGCACTTTAAGAACTTAAAAAATCTACCGACGTTAAAACTGCAACCACCTCATACTATGCATATGCTCATGCCTGGTTGCAATATGGAGTATGTCTCGTGGGTAATAGTACTGAGATGCTAATAAGTTATTTATACTACAAAAAAGGTTTATGTGGAAATAAACTAATAAAATCCTTTTTGACAAAACAAAAATTGTATTTTTCTCGACAACCAAACTTGAAGTTTGGTTGTTGTCTAAATATCTCGGGTGCACTCAATCCAATTTAGGGCCCTATGCGAGCTGCGCTCGCTCTGGCGCCAAATTGGATCTTGTTCTGTAATAGCTCCCTTACTACCCTTGTGTAACAATCTACTATTATTAGATCAGTCAAAACAGCGTTAGTTAGTTAAACACGTTACATATAATTTTTTTAAGTCTGTTTTTATTAGCCTTTTATTAGTTTTCCTTCAAATAAATAAATAATATACAATAGTCTCTATACCTGGCGGTTATCATCTTCGGGTGTATCATATTGTGCAACCAACAACCAAGGATGATGCCCGCTATGTGTAGCTTTCGCCTTTAGATTAATTCTCATAAAGATGATACAGAATGATACAAAATGACCTTATTATTGTCAAGAAAAGAAAGTCAGATTTAACCATAGCCCTTACATTACATAAATGCCCTTACGTTACTTAGAAGAACCTAAATAAGAACCTTGTGTTAGAGACGATTAAAGATTTTATGTAATCTCTTTTATATATGTACTATACATAATCTCGTGTCAGTGTTTGTAACTAAAGTCTTCCGAAACGGCTTGACTGATTTTTATGAATTTTTTTGTGTACATTCGTTATCTCCGAGAATTGGCTGTTAAGGTTTAGCGTCGTGAGATGGCGCGGGAGTGCATATTAATTATTCACAATCTTAATACTTTGTCTAGCTTATTTTATAAAAGAAAATATATTGACTCTTAGAATATATATATGTTACGGCTAAAGGTGAGCGTGAACATAAATTTAAGATTAGCCGGCTAAACTTAGGTTTATCTTCGAGGAGGTGTTAATGTTAGTTTCTTCTATCTTTAGCCGGCTAAAGTTAAGTGTAACTGCAGGCCCTTGGCTAAAAAATGTAGAAGGAAATGAAAAAGGAAACAATGTAATATGTTTAAAATTTTGACACGAAAACTTTTATACAAAAATAATCACCCTCATTACACATACTTTTATGTACTATGTATTCAAAATGTAAATTTTTACAATTACAAAATATTAATTACTTAAAACATTGCCACGTGTGCGCGCATTGTCTCCCCACCGCCCCCTCAAGCCCTCCGCCGCGCCACGTCCATCGAATACATTTTTAGCCGTTTCGTTTCGGTTAATGTGCACATTAGCCGGCTAAAGATGGAATATCACGACGCAAACTAACATGGTATCGAACTTTAGCTGCTTCTCGAAGATAAACCTAAGTTTAGCCGGCTAATCTTAAGTTATGTTCACACTCACCTTTAGCCGTAACATATACATTATATTAGAAATTTGTGTTTTGTGAAAAACAACTTATCTTTTTTTTATAAATATAATTTTTGTTATGTAATTTTATGGTTAAGTATATTTATTAAGAATATTATAATTACTTAGATTTATGATAGTTCTTACCTTACAAAGCTAATTTTTAAACAATTCTTGGTATCTTATGTCATCTAGCATAAACTTATGTACTTATCCCGCTGTGCCCTAACGGGGTCTATATCTGACACTTTAAAATATACAATATTATCTTTTTATACAATATGGTTGCAATTAAAACATTTTGAGTTGCAGTTAAAACATTTTGATTTTGCACAAACACAGTTTGCAGAAGCAAGATGAGCCGGACACACGCTCCGTCTTATGCAATCATACATGCACAAATGTTTAGGCGTGTAGCCGGGCTATAAGTGACAAAGATGCCCACCCCAATTTTTTTTACAGAATATTTTTTAATTTTTTGGCAATCAGCTGCCTCTTAAGATATAAACCCCAATTTTCATTTTCCTAACACCAACGCCCATTTTTTAATAGCGATATTAGTTAGTACTGTAATAATCTTCAACCCTCAGTGATCGATGGCAAAACAACGTTTGCCGGGTCAGCTCTAATCGATGACTGTGTAGTGTAATGCTGCTAACGGAAAGTACCGGTTTTAGGGTTTCGGTTTTTTTTAACCTCAACCAAACCTCTATTCATGGTCGCTCAGTTGGCAGCACCATCTCTATTTTCGAAATTTGAAAATTGGTCGTTGTTGCTGTCGTTGTGATTTTTGCAGACAAAAGTTTTACGATTTTTATGTTTTATGAGAAAATCGACGGATAAGTCACCAATTATATAGAAGGCGAACTGGAGCCAGAATTTTTGGAGTCGTCAGTTGTGTAAAATAAACATAACAAGCGTACAATGACACGGGATATTTATTATTCGGATAAATATTATGACGAGGAGCATGAATACAGGTAATTTTAGACTGTGCACTTTTGCAAACTTGGAACTGTTTATAAAAGTCCTTGATAGTGTTAATTTTATCATTATGTAACTACTACTACCTATGTTTCTGAGATTTGTTAAAATTATGTACCTAACCTCTAACCGTCGGCATAATAGTTCATGTAAAGAAATAACCCTCTAGATTGTAGAGGGTTCTTTCTTCACCTTTGATTTGCACCATTGATGTATGACAATAAACAAACTGAATCATTACAGAGAAGAGCCTTCAAAACAGGCAATACAAAGAATTTATATTTAAAATTTCAGGCATGTTGTACTGCCTAAAGAGATGGTGAAACAAGTTCCGAAGAACCATCTTATGACGGAGCAGGAGTGGCGCAGCATTGGGGTGCAGCAGAGCCAGGGCTGGGTCCACTACATGACACACCAGCCTGGTAAGTTCCACCTGTGATCTTGAATTTTCTATACTTTGATTAGATTTCAAGAGTAAATAACCGTTGCATCAAAATTAAAGAAATTTTGGTGTTATATATTTATAAATGAATATTTTCGAAGTCACGGTAATAAATTATTAATTTATCAAAGTTTATTTATGTGAAACTTTTTTACTCCTTTACACTAGAACTATTGAAAGGATGCCTGCAATTTTAAATCAGAATCAATAACTTTATTTCTTTAGGCTTACAAAATAAGCACTTAGACAAATCAAATTTTATACTATAAACATAGTTATTATTATCAAATAAGAAATAAGGTGTTATTGATATTCTCTTCACTTAAATTTTTTGTCCACTAGTGGAAGAAGTGAAAAAGAAACCACTAGCACATTATAATATCACTTATGTGTCTAATACATGGTTATTTTGCCTATCTAAATCTATTATTTTGCCTATCTAAATACCTAGATAAACATCAATTTTGGAACTCCCTCTTTAATTTTAATGTCATCTCGGACACAGTTTTTTAAACTTCTGGAGATGGTTTTCATTCATTATCCAGTTGTTTTTTGTTCCATATTAAACTATGATAATAAAAAATATAAATAATAATAAATAAAATATTTATCATCCTTAAAATCAAAGGTGTAGAAAACTCTAGACCTGCGGTAAATAATATCAGGCTTAAGCAGAAGCTAGTAGAAACTGTTCTCTTCAATAATCATTTAGCCCATTTCAGTATTGCAAATTATCAAGATTTATTCTTGTCAAAACTAGCTAGGTGTATTTCTGTAATATTTATGTTTTGCAGAGCCTCATATCCTCCTCTTTAGAAGAAAAAAGACCACACCTCCTGAGAAGCAATGAAGAAGTTCTTGGTTCATGTAAATAAGTTTCCTGACTATAGATGTAATTAGTTTTAGTTCTATTGTTTTAAACTTAAAATGCAGGCATTTTATTATAAGCCTACTTTCACTGTGGATTATGAATGACCCAAATAACAAATTTCAACTCTCTGACAGCCCTATTTTACATGTAAGTTAAGGACCTAATAATATTGAATTTTATTCCAAATTAGGTAAAACTAAATTCGTAAAGCGAAAGTAACTCTGTCTGTTCCTGTTTACCTCTAAACGGCTGAATGACTTTAATGAAATTGGATAGGGAGTCAATATCCCGGGGGACGGACATAGTCTTCTTGAAAAATGCATGTGAAGCTGGAAGAAATATAGTATTAAATATGTCTACACATTTCTACTAAGCAATCAATTGTTTTAAGTGTCTGATATGGGTTGGTAGTATTGATCTTCATTCCTTATTGTGTTAGTTTCATTAATCTGTTAATTTAGTCATTAATGTTAAGAATTTAATTTTCAAGTGAGTACCCTTACATTTTAATTTTCTTGGATTCTTGAGTGGGGTTAGGTAATGGCTGTAAACTGCTGCTGGACAATAAAATTTTAGGTGCCTTTTTGTTATTCAAATAATTTATAGTTTCTAGTATGTACTAGATTTAACAGTATATAGTACAAACTTAAATCCATTCTGTAAAAACAAGATGTTTTGATGTGTTAATTCTACCTGGCCCTGAGCTGGAGCAGAATGATAAAGCTTTGTTTTTAAATTGAGTGTAACTATGTAGTAATTTTGTTTTAATAAATCACTAGTGATCAGAAGATATTTTAGTGCATCTCATCCATAAGTTTCAAAATTATAACAAATTGTTTGGTGCTAATATTATTGTTTTTTTTCTGTGATTCCACTCAGTACTTTCTAAACATTTTTTTGTTTATCATAAAAAATATTTGAATGAAATCATATGTTTAGGACCATGGGCAACAAATGTTTTGTGGCATACAAGAGCGTGTGCCCACGGCGACTTTGTAGCGATAGTGCGACAGCATCGCGACTGTATTGATGCAAACCCTTTCGGTACATGAGTCCTAATTACTTTTATTCACAATTCCCAAAATTCCTACTCATATGTTGCCCATTATCTACAATCACTACTGCCTATAATTATCATTTCCCAAAATATCCACTTTTTAAACAAACTATTCTACTCATTACATGAAAACGAGAATAAACGACCCTCCCTATGAACATCGTGTGGATTTCGAAAGTACCAGGATAGCATAAGATACCAGTGTGGTTTCTTTCTAAGATGGGAGGATGGACAAGCAAATATTGCAATGAAATGCATTCGTCAAATCCAATGTTGGTCAAAACCTGTAATAATCATACTTCGCTTACTAACACATCATAAGTATTTAGACTAGATGAAACTTCTGTCATAGTTATGGTATCCTGGTACTTCAGCCGAGCTAGAGGTAGAGTTAGCTCTAGCTAATTCTACCACTAGCTCGGCTTCTCGATCTCCGACTAGCAAGTTTTTAATCAAAGACAAATGTTAAAGTGCGAATTTAATTTTAGTACTTCACAACAAAAAATCTATCTACCTATAACATAAATGTATCCTCACAAATAAAAAAAATATCTTGACTTGGTGCAATGCAAGCATGATGGCGGAAAATTCAAATTTTTATCAATTATTGCACCTTTAACTAATTAGCTTCCTTATAATCAAGCGGTTCTGTTTTCGATTATTGTGACACTCGAAGAACATTCATGCTTTTCAGTGCACCGCCACAGTGTGCTTCCTTTATTTTGTTTTGCAAAATAAACGCGATACCCATTCCGTAAAAGTAAACCCTCACCTTTTAGATTTTTTATCAATATAAAATCACTCATGTTTAGGTAAATATAGGTAAGCAAAAAACGTAAATATGCCACTGCACAGCAAGGAACTTGACTTAAACATGGTGACAATTAACAATAAAACACTCAAATGTTCTTTATCTGTGATATTTCAAGTGGCCAGTTATTATTGTAAAGAGGATTACCTACCTACTTACTCGTGCTTAAGAAATCTGAAAAAGTGGGAATTTTGGGAAGTCGGTATTATATGAAGTGTGAGTTTAAGTTAACGAATGTTTTAAAAAGTACGTAAAATCAGGAAAGTGGGAATTGTGAATAAAAGTAATTAGGACTCATGTACCGAAAGGATGCAAACGTACGAGTCTCAGACATGGGGGTAACGAAGAGTGGAGCTCTGGCATTCACAGGCGTTTCTGTATCGATGCGAATGCACATCAGCATCGCTTCAAAGAGTCGCCGTGGGCGAGCGCTCTATCCTACTAATATTATAAATGTCATAGTTTGTATGGCTAGATATTTGTTACTCTTTCACGCAAAAACTACTGAACCAAGTAGGCTGAAATTTGCTATGGGTATAGTTTGAGACCTGGAATAACATTAGGCTATGTTTTGTCGCGATAAAATGCGGGCGAAGGCGCGGGCAGCAGCTAGTCTAACATATATGAGCTACAAGGATTTAAGGATAGTATTAAAAGGAAAGTTATTTGAATGTAGGCACATTATAATTTAATGTAACTACAAAAAGAGTATCCATAGGCTGGTCTAGTACCTGTACAAGCGAACCTGTAACTCTTATATATTTATAAAATGTAACTTTTCTTAAACCTAATTAGTAATAATGACTCGAGTAAGTTTTCAAGATGGTTTGAACTCCACAGGCTTAGATTCTTGACTAGCAATCTCTAGGAACTCCAATCCTCTATTCTCCTGTTCCAAGTTTTGTAGTATCTTGAAACCAGTCTCCAAAGATGGTGTGAACGCTCCATCCAAGGCTGCAGGGAAATGCAGTTCTGGTACTTCTTCCAATTGTAGAGGTACATCATTACTAGCTGAAAGCTCTAACTCAGCAATATAATTGCGACATTTTTCCTGAATTGTTGCATGGTAGTCTATAACATAGTCTTGGTAATAGTTGCCCAGGTCCGTCATATTGAGATCATGGAGGACTCTGGAGATTGCATCGGGAAATCCAATTGGTACGCCACTGGCCTTTCTATCAACTACATTCCTCAATGATTGGCAAATTGTTGACAAGAAGAAGTCCAAAGCGTCTGCCATGGTTTCAACAACTGGTTCTTGGCAAGCTGTGGCGCCAAGAAAAGCCAATGCTGTAGCAGCACACTGTTTCAAGGCCCGTTTGTGACTATCCTTAGTGTAGGGTAATATCACTGGTCCTTTGCCAGCAGAGAAGTCACTAGAATCTTTTGGTAGATAGTTCACGTCTGGCGTTCTAAGTTTTAGTTTCAATGTGCTTTTTGGTTGAGGCGGAAAATCGTGTATTACCAGTTTTGGTTTTAAGTTTTTGGCCAGGGCTCTCTCGATTACTTCTGGTATTGTCGCTAGTTGCCTGTAGTAGTCGTGCAGTTGTATCGTGTGTGTGACCAAATTAGGTTCTGGGAGCTGAGCTGGCGGTGTTTTTACTGTGATTGAGATTTCGGGTATATTTTGCATCCCAAGTTCGATTATGGGATTGAAATTCACACTTTGTTGCTCATTTTCAGGTTCTTCTTCGAATTCACCCCACATTACACAATTTTTTATGTTCACTGGCAGTTCACTGCTAATATTTTCCAAAATATTTTCGTACGCAAATCCAATCAAAATAAAACCCAACCAAATAATTCCTCGTAAGTATGTATTGTATTCTCTTTACAAATAATCAAAGAGAATATGTACATAGTACATACATACAGTAAAGTAAACAATAACAATGATTTCAACCAGTTTCAACTTCTTATTTTATTTCATGCAAGAGCAAGGCTTACTGTGTTGTGTTGCCACAACTCTGTCAGTGTCTAAGTCAAAAGAGTCAAATTTTAACTTAGACACTGACTTTGATTGGATTTGCGTACGATTGAGTCTTCGCAATATTTAATAATTATTGCGAAGACTCAATGGAAATGTCGATGTCATTTTTTTGGACGAAATTACACATAACCTAACCATGTGTAATTTCGTACGTCTGAGATATTGTGCCGCGCTTTTTAAAATTTTAGACAAAAGAGTAAAATGAGTAAAGAAGAGATGGACAATGTAAGTATACCTCATGGACATGATAAGTACAAGTTGCAAAGTATGGAGACGATCCGGAGAAAGATACGCTCAGTGTAACATTGTTGGAAGAGAGCCTTAAAGTGGAGAGATTTGCGTCATTTTTTGCGTTCCGCTAAATTTGTCCATGAGTGTATTTTGTGGTTCTCTGCTACCGCACAGCATAAAAATGTGCATTCTATGGGCATTTCGGTGGAAGTTTTTAATTTATTCTGCTTTCTTCAGATTTTGGCCTAAAAATCAATATGCTCCCACAATAAAATTAAATCAAAGTTGGTTTTATGATGGGTTCATAGCAAATAGTTTACGATTTGCGCCAATATTCTTTGTAAAACTCAGCACGGCTATTCTAACTTAAATCGAAAAGTTTCAGTGACTCGAAATCTGAAACAAATCCGCGCGAAATTCAAAAAATCCGCGCGAAATTCAAATATTTTAGCGGTTTTTAATATTTTCTGCGTTCTACAAGGATTAAAACTACCTAAAAAGTAGTTTTTCATAAATCGCTTACCATTTTCTATGAATCCATGTTCCAATGAAGTACGATTAATGGGGCTTTTGGTAATGATGTTGATTTTTAGTAATACATACGTCTCATAAATTATTAATTTCTCCAAAAGTCGAGTCGAATCGAAATTAGTTAAAACATGGGTTCATAGAAAATGTTTTACGATTTACGGTACCTAAACTACTTTTCTGCTAGGTATTGCTTGTAGAACGCAGAAAATATTAAAAACCGCTAAAATATTTGAACTTCGCACGGATGTGTGTCAGATTTCGAGTCACGGTAACTTTTCGATCAAGGAAGCTGTGCTGAAAAAGTTAAAAATCACAATATAATTTGAATCTCGCGCCAACCCGTGACGACCACCCATAAAAGGGGCTCATATACAAGAAACTGAATGTTTTGTTTTCTTTTTCCAAACATAGAATTCGTGCTTGTTAGAAAACCGCCGGGATACTAGCCCACGCTATGTCGCCGCTGCCTGGGGCCTACTCGGAAAACAAAAATTAAAGTTGCTGATTGTTTCGAATTTGGATTATGCATAAACCGCTAAAATATTTGAATTTCGCGGGAATCTGTGTCTGTATCTGCTTGGCTACGATAGTATGCATAACAGGAGCTACGAGAGGAGGTATAGGACAAATCGACGCTCATTTTAACCGACTTCAAAAAGAGGAGGTTTGTTTGTATGTATGTTACGTGATATCTCCGCCAATTATAGACAGATTTTGAAAATTCTTTTACTATTGTATAGAAAATGATTCCGAAGGGGTCCCATAAAGTTTTTATCCCCAGGGGATTGGTATTTATCCCGCAAAACTTAAAATAAGTGTACAAGTCAGGGAATTTGAAGTCGGTGTATCGTTTTTTAAAACACGCCATACTATTGGAATTATTATTATTAAAATGTAGCAGCAACTAGAACAGACATACATACCTACCTACTCGTAGGTACATACCAAACACAAAACATTTTCTATAAGGATTACAGTAACAGCCTTGCTCCAAATTAGATAGTCTCCTATTATTATAATTAATATTAATTAATAGGCGACCTTAACCGTTGTTGTGCAAATTGGCACATCCTCATATCCTATGACAGTTCCATTCATACAATTAATTTTCCTAAAATGTAGAGAATTTTGTTGTAATTAGGTTCAACATGGAAATGATGTTAATATTTTTAGCATTCAGTCAGAGGCATAGGTAACGATTTGAAAGATCGGGTCAGTTTGTCAAATAAATAATATCTATGCAGCTATATAGCTACATAGAATAGAATAGAATATTTCTTTATTGCACCATCAATACATATAATATTTATACAAGAACTTAATCTACAAGAACTAATTTCTAATGTGGTACAATCGGCGGCCTTATCGCTAACAGCGATCTCTTCCAGGCAACCTTTGGATGGATAGGATTCGTACGCATTAGAGCTGCGTAATTAATGACTTATAAACAAAATAATTTTGACATTATAAGTATTTAGATGAAAACAGAAACTGCAAAATTTTATGATAAGCGTAACACAAAAATAATACAAATAATTTACAAGATAGCAATAAAAATATTAAGATTTATCAGGAGCGGACAGATAATAGATATTATCTAAATATATACATATAATTCTCTACATTTTAGGAAAACTAATTGTATGAATGGAACTGTCATAGGATAAGAGGATGGTGCAATATTGCACCTTATAAAATAACACAGCGACACAAAAAATAAAGTTTTGGCCCAGCAGGGGTCTGACTACGGTCGCTGAATCAGAATCCAAGGTCAGATTGATCCCATCACGTCAGGATTACGCCATAACCCCCTGTTTAGCCATGTTACGTTGTTACTCAAACTTCAAACCAAAAACTAATCATTTCATCATTCAAATAACCTCCATCATACCCTTCATCCCATAACCACTTACCCAATAACTCTATATCAATACTATGACAATAAATCAATGTGACAAAACAAAACCCTATTACTCCATAACTATGTACCCTATAACCATTTTCTTAAATCCAGCGATTCCATATACCACTACCCTATATTACGTTACATAAATAAGTAAATAAAAAAAAAACAGCGGACAGCGTTGACTATCGTTTTTTTTAAGGTTATGGCAAAATCCTCATATAGGAATATTTTTGATTTGAATGTAACCTATGGTAACTCAGTGGATCGTAGGCAATCTCCGTACAAAGGTGGAGAAGCCTGGGGACACATTTTTATGATATGGAGATTGCCATTTCAAATTATGTATTTAATTACGGAATTGGGCTACTAAAATTCGTTATCAGTTACGTAATTAACATAATCTTAATATTGGTAGCCCTAATCCAAACAGCATAATCTAGCCCCAAGCTAAGCAGCACCATATTATGTATTATCATTCATAGGCTGCGGTAACCAGTTCCCATCAGGTGGACCGCACGCTTGACTGCTACCTTTGTGGTATAAAAAAAGCATAGGTTATATAATGTGTACTAGAAAATTTATATAGGAATGTACTTGCCTAATACATTACACTACATGGATATATAGATTTATTTTCATTATACCTACATAGAAAACACCCAGACCGCCCGGAACAAATATCTGCAGTTCGTACAAACGTTTGTCCTAAGGCGAGAATATAACCCGCAACTTCCTGCGTCGCAGGCGGACCTTCGCCTGCTGCGCCCCTGTAGCCAAACTAATCAGAGCTTGTGCTATGGGTATACATACCTAGATGACTGCTATACATACTTAATACAAAACATTACATACATAGATACTTTTATGATACATAGGAAACACCCAGAACAACCGGAACAAATATTTGCAGATTGTACAAAAAAAACCAATGCGGGAATCTAACCCGCAACCTCCTGCGTCGCGGGCGGACCTTTGCTCGCCGCGCCACAGCGGTGGTCATCGTGTCGTCAAAATTCATATTACATATAGTTTTAAAAACGTAATAATAATATTTTCACGAGCCTTAAACATCCCACTTCTTCCACTAGTGGACAAAAAATTGAAGTGAAGAGAATATCAATAACACCTTATTTCTTATTTGATAATATAAACTATGTTTTTAGTATAAAAATTGATCATTATTTTGTAAGCCTAAAGAAATAAAGTTATTGATTCTGATTCCATCTTAGAAAGCGCTAACACACGCTTCATTTGCCTCGACTAAGTCGTGTTTGCAACGCACTACACAATTTCCCTGTCAGGTGAAGTGTTACAGAGGGGCAACTTTCATTCAGCACATAATCGCCGGAAGCTCGCAGATCAATCGCCTTCCCCCTCCCCCGCCCAGGACCTGCAGGATACCAGGCCTCAGCTACAGGTCGCAGAGCCTCAGTCGTATTTTGGCATTACACCGAGGCACACGTGCCGACGTTGCCGCCTCGCTCTCGATCACGTTATGCTGTGTTTATCACTAGACTAAGTGCTGTGGGAACATCTTCGGTTTTTGAATAGAAACGGTGAGTTTTCAGTCATTCTTTATTATTTTTAGTTACATAAATAGACGAAGATCATGATAATTAAATCAATAAATCCTGGAGGATGTCGATCCTGGAGGTGTGAATTGATCCTTTGAAATTACGAAGCATTTTTATGAAACTTAAAAAACAAGGATACTGTAAACTAAGAATTTCATAAGATGGGCAATCAATTTTATAAACGGGTGCTCAAAGTGCTTAATCTGTCGTAGACACAAATTGCAAATTACTGATCTGAAATCTCAACGCGCGATGTATTAGTGTGGATAATCTTTAGGAACGGAGTCTTAACTCTATACTTTTAACCTCATTTTATCTATTGCCTATGTTTTTTTAATTTCCTTTGAAAATAATTATGTTCGTGTTTTTTAAGGGTTTCGATTTGATATTTTAATAATAAAGCTTGAGATTCATGTCTGTTTTATGCAGATTTTGTTTATCATTTACTAGGTAATGTGATATTGTTTTAGGTAGAGCTGAAGGTGCTCAGAGAAATGCATTTTTACTTATTTAATTTATTTGTTATACTTACAAGAAACACTGTCTCTAAATATTTATGTATCTGTTTCCCTAAGCCCGCTATAATCCTGTATTGCCCGCTATAATACGGTGTACCCACTCTTCATTGTATTGCTAGGATGGTGTTATTCTTACTAAAAGACATGACAATGTCATAATATAGCTCAAAAGCGAGTAGAACATGTGTTATGGCGACCTGAAAAAAAAACCTGCAGCTCATATATAATCATTTGTTCTTCGGCGGACCCGCAACCTACGTCGCGAATCTTCACCCACTGCTCTACTGCTACTGATTTCGGAGAATACTCACATGAACTTCATGTCCTGATCCCACCGTCTCACTTCCACTCCAGAACAAACAGATGTATAGCGCAATACTATCCTTACCTTGTAGAGATACCTTTCACTGCCACAAAGCTATTTTCCTCTATCATCATCATTCGCACCTCTAAGATTTGGATCGTGTTGTTTTCTGCTGTTCTCCCGGCCAATTGCAACCTGGGTCTCTTTAAAATAAGAGTGAATAGGTGTTCTTCAACTTCGTGATACATCGTCAGCCACTTTGTCACCTTCCATATAGCGAGATAGTGGTGTCTATTTTAAAAAAAAACTGATGTCGTTATATCATGGGAACAGTAGCGTGAGTCTGGCCGGAATTCGGTAACGAGACGTGATCTAGACGTCTCCTTTTTCCATAAAATTTGGTACAGCGCCTCTATCGTGCGTACAATGAAGAGGAACTACGCTTTCGATCGCTTCACGTTACTAACGTGAGGAGACGTCCAAATCTCTAGGAAAATAACAGAATTGCGAGTCCGAATGATGTGACGTTACTAACGTAAAGATTTACTTATTTATATTTAAAATAGTATAAAACCGTTTTGAAGTATAAATAATATCTCAAAATTCTTATCATATTTTTAGTCGCAAGAATTGATGTGAAAATATTTTTTCTCTATGGTCAATCACAAAATAATATTTTGTAAAATGTTGCATTATTCATAGTAAAAATGAGAAAATAAATTGCTACGCTTGATTTCAAATGAAGATTAAGTATAGTTTATTATCTATATTATTTCTGCATTATTTTAACGCTGCTAGTTTTCTAAGAATTACCTTATTTTAGAGTTTGTTGAATTAGCTTTAAAATAATTCGCTACAATCTTACATGGGGGATCCTCCACACATGATCCATGACATCCTTAATTACAATAGGCTGTTTTATTACTTAGATTTTTATTTATGTCGTAGCTAAAACACATTTTTTAAGAATTTTTAGGATACTACATTGGTACCTAAACAAATACCTACACTACCTACCTGTGATCCATGTTTAGTGATAAATCGATTTGTGGTATGTACCTTACTTTTGTCGGAGTGTTATAAAGTGATAAATAATACGTAAGCACGTAAAATAAGGCGTAAATAATATTTTTGAAGAATCGCGACTCTAACGCCATCTATTAGTAATGCAACTACAACTACCCCCTAGGTTCATAGACCGTGAAGTTCTTTATTTTACCCAAAAATGGCGCTAAAATCGCTTATTTATTTTGTTATTATAACATGTAGGAAAACCCATATAATAAAAAAACGAAGAATTTATAAGCAATTCATTTTGTTATACAATAAAATAAGCAAATAAATGTCTTATTTCAGCATTTGAGTCGTCAGGTGGTGAACATCAGTGGTTCGTAAATGAGGTGCGTTTCAGATATGAACCTTTTCCTTACGTCTCTGCTCGATAGCTACTCGACACGTCCACGATTGCTACCGGACTACCAACAGTCGAGACGTGATCGTGGTGTCGACGCCACGATCACGCCTTGCCAGACTTGCCCCTCAGGAAGAGGCATGTCCACACTAAGCCGATGCCAGCTTCGCCTTGGCAGTGAACGGAAATGCTAGTTGTAGCAAATTGCATTCGGCATAGTTCGTTATGATTGCCAACAACTCTGTTTTTGCTAAGAACGTTAATATACGACTTTATTGCTATTATCATAAATTAAATAACCGTTTGCTTTGGAAAAGGCCTTGGGGTGGGCATTTTAACCCTGAAATAGTGAATGATCCATACAAACTACTAAGGTCCAATTTCACTGTTGTGTAATTCAAGCGCTTAATCGATAGATAGTAATCCCATAGATAAACAATTAACAAGTCTCTACCCAAAAAATCCAAATAGGTAAACAAAAGCAGGATTTTACGTTCATTACCTAAGTAATAAACTTAGAAAGAATAATGATTTCATCTTAGATAATAAATAAATCAAATAATTACCAATTTTCTTTCATTAATAGAATGACACAACTGAAAATACAAAAAACAAATTAATAACGTAACTCGAACGTTAATATCGTTGCGTGAAATTAAATAACATGAGAGCTCTGAAACTTTTCATAGCACCAACAGAACTTAAAAATTATAAAGTTCCATACTTATATACTACATATTTACTTAAGCTTTTAAAGCTGGTAGACGCATCGCATGGTACTTCCAATAAGACTTTTGCAATGTGTTGATAATTATGAATATATAATGGTTTATAGGACTATGAAATTAACACAAACGGATTAGGTAGCTGGTAGACCCGAAAATTAATTTTAAATGTAACACTACCATTACAATTTCAAATAAACATAATGCTGTAATGGTCAAATTTTGCGGATTTATTTGGACACCGTATTTGGTTGTATTCTGCGGGAATCAAACTCGTACCTAATTAAAGTTGTAATTTAAATTAGTTTATCATATAAATTAATAAAATAAATAAATAATGCTGAATTTAATAATATCCCAAAAAATTACGACTCCGGCGGGACTTGAACCCGCGACCTTCCCCTGAATACGGGGATGCGCTATCCAACGTCGTATTCAGGGGAAGGTCGCGGGTTCAAGTCCCGCCGGAGTCTTAAATTTTTCGGATATTATTAAATTCTTTAATATTACCCCAAGTGCGGGCATAATCACTATAATAACAAAAAAACCTTCAATAATGCTGGACAATTCACAGAGCATTATCTAGCCCCAAGCTAAGCAGAGCTTGTGTTATGGGTACTAGATAACTGATGTACGTAATATTACATTACATAGATATATATTTTTTATTATACATAGAAAACATCCAGAACACCCTGAACACATATTTTCAGATCGTACAAAACTTTGTCCCGAGGTGGGAATCGAACCCGCAACCTCCTGCGTTGCCGGCGCCCGCCGCGCCACAGAGATCGAATCAAATAGAAATTCGATTACCTATAACCAGCCATATTCTAGAGTTTTCTAATGTGTTACGTATAGGATCAGGTCCAGAGGACACAATCAGGCTAGTTATATAGGTACTTAAAAAAATTAAAATACCTACTTATCTAAAAACATGTACCTATGCAACTATGTATCTAACATGAAATAATAAAACCAGTAATGAAAATAGTTATCTTCGTTTATGGTACGTACTAACTCTAACTAATAAAGAAAATTTATAGCAAAATCATCGAAACAAATTTTATCGTAAATGTACTTAGTATTATATAGGTATACAATTGAAACAGTTAAGCCAACTGTAGACTGTATCAAACAATCTAGAGGTAGCTCAACTGATCTATATCAATACCAATCAATTTCACATAATATGTACGACTTCGCTTCGGTGAAAATCAGTCCTGAACAAAAAAAAAAACAAAAAAAAAAAGAAAATGTAGATCTCTGTAGGCCTAGTGCTGGAGGCATAACCCTTCGTCATTTTCCCGCCAAGAGCAGCTATCAAACGTCAAGTGTCAACATCACGCGAATTAGCTGTCATTGTGCGATGAAGGTAGAATGTAGGTCGATTGCAATCCAACCTTTTGCGCGGGAACCGGCTCAAGTGGGGATTATCCTTAGGTCGCGCGTATTTCATATTGTCGTTGGGATAAAATGGAGGAATTTTCGGGATGAAATAGAGTTTATGTATATAAATACTATGATACTTGCTCGCGTCTTCTCTTGGATAAGAATGTCGAGGAATCGGACGGGTGTTTAACCAGCCTGAAATCGGCGGATACGTTTACTTACTACTACGTCAAAATGCTTTATTTCCTTTAGTTAGACCTTACAAGACTCTTGGACACGTCGGATATTTCAAATGACACCGCGTCTTGAGATGTACCCATTCGTGAGTATAAAACTTATACTATTTTTACTTATAGTTTTTTTTATTCGCAATCAAAATAAAGCTATTGACATATATAATGAATTACACACAAAGAGTTAGGTCGTTACATAGGTAGGATTTACATGACCGAATTTGACGCAAACGCAAATCGGCTGCCCATACGTTATCGAATTTAATAACTAGCTGTGCCCGCGACTTCGTCCGCGTGGAATAGTGACAGTGGGTAGCATTTTTATATCTAATCAACATCCTAAAAAATAAATTCCAATTTTATAGCTTTAAAATGACGATACTTCTATACAACCTTTCTAACCCTCTTTCAAACACTTACAATCCTTTTTTCGTTTTAAAAAGTAGCCTATGTCCTTTCTCAGGGTCTAAAGTACATATCTGTGTAGATACCAAATTTCATTTAAATTGGTTCAGTAGTTTCGGCGTCAAAACGTGACAGACAGACAGACAGAGTTACTTTCGCATTTATAATATTAAGTAAGGATAAAGGTCAACCAGATAACATATCAATCACATAAAGATAAATTCTCTGTTTGGTTCTGTTCATAGATGCTGCATGCTACTAATAGGTAAACACGACATTCGTATTAACTATTTACCTTTTTAAAATTACAAATTCAAAAATGTATTATGAGCCGCCGCCGCTTAGTCATCAAGTTCGCCCAAGGTGGCCTAAGTAACACGCAGTGGCACAAAAATAAAACTAGAAAATAAATCACATGCAGCAAAAAAAAGTGCTTACTTTGCATGCATAGGTACTTTTAATTATAGGAATTTACAAAATTGATCACAAACTAACTGGAATGATCTGATGAAACTAACTGGATGAACTGAAACTAACTGTATGAACTGAATTGATCAGAAACTAAATGGAAAATTGATCAGAAACTAACTGAGAAGCCCTCTTGACCGTCGTAGCACTTGCTACAGAATCGCTACGCTCTTGCTACGCCGTAGCCACGTTTCATATTTTTGAATTACCTAGTTTCGTACACTCAGTTTGGTCCACTATCTTTTTGCATATGTTTTGCATCATATTTTTTGTTTTGATTTTAATTAATTTCCATTGATTTAAGTGCTTACCTGACATTGTGAATAAATATTGCACGTCGTACCGGTATAAATACATTGTTTCTCATATTAACATAACACATATGTACCTTACACACATGTATTTGATGCAATAAATTTTAATAGATGTATTATGTAGTAATAAATCTTGTATTAAAAAAAAAATTGTCTAAAGAGGTCATAATTATGTAACAATTTTATGACCACTTACTTCTTGTAGCGCTTGCTACGCGGTCTCTAGGCCGTAGCAGATCGCATTTTTATTATTTACAAGTATAACACAATTGTTGCATTTACGCGATCTAAACAAAAGGGAAATTTTGTAAGTAATTTGTATTAACTGTTGGATTATCTCGGGAATTAATTCAATTTCGGAAAATTATTTTGTAGCAGAAAAAAGCGATTTTATTCTTTACTCGCCGTGGGGCCGCGGTCCACGAATATCGACCCCTCCAACTCAACCTCGTGGATGTCGTAAGAGCCGACTAAGGGAACTTACCAGAAGAAGGGCAGCAGCTTCCTTCTGAGTATTTTTAAACACCAACACTGCGATCACCAATCCGCCTGCCAAGCGTGGTGATTATGGCAAATCCCCCCCTACATGGGAGACCATCCACTCGATGGACGCGGAGCGGTCGCAGGGAGTCGATGGATGGAGGCGGCTCGGGACCGCTATTTATGGCGTCGTACGGGGGAGGCCTGTGTCCAGTAGTGGACGTGTATGGGCTGATGATGATTTTTTTACTCAATGAATAAAAAAAGAGTGTAAATTATAAAATAATAATAAAAAATATTAAAATAATATATATATGTATTATTTATAATATTAAAATAATATAAATATATATAATATTAAAATAATATAAAATATTATAAAATGGAATAGTTGATTCATGGGCACTTCACTTCACTTTTATAGGTTGTATGACATAAATTTATATTCACTCATTGCAATTAATAAAATAATTGTAGGTACCTAATTATGTTTTTAATAACGCTAAAACAGCTGAATATCGTCATTGTAATTATGCGAACTTTTTTAACATTACAGTATAGATTTAGAAGGCGAAAATGTCCTTAAATTCGGCTCAGTAGACTTTATTCACCTGAAGTAAATCACCTGGGTTTATTAAGTGCTACGCACGGTAGACTTGTAGTGAGATATCACGTGTATTTATTTTGACGTTGAACGCGCGTTTTCTAAACAGCCGAAAATTATACTTACCTGTAGGTATTATTCAGTTCGCATTTTTATAACACGACGGGTGGGGGGGGGGGGGGGGGGCGTATATATCACATATTATTAAATGAAGTAGTAAATAGGTCACCACAAACTCAGGGTCAGATCAGTTAAATGGACAAAACTAAAGGGCCCTTTGCGAAACAGATGCCCAAATTGTCCAATGACCCATGACTCTCTATTGTGTGTGAACCGTCTTGGGTACATCATCATTGTCCGTGTGGTAATAGATACTTAGATAAAGATTTTAATTTGCTTCTGCAACTCATAAGTACATACTGGAAAATTCACACCGCATTACCTAGCCCCAAGAGTGTTATGAGTTTCTAGTCTCTACATACTAACGTACTTAGTTTGGTCACAGTCTGGCCACAGTCCTAAACCATAAATTTATTTATTTATTTTATTTATTAACCAAATCTAAAATATCAGTAAACAAAAGCCATAAAATAATAACAAAACAATAATAATAATAACATGGTCTTGCCAGTTGCAATTTTCTTATTTCTCTACTTTTATGTTGAGTTTCATGTGTTTGAAGATTTCTTTGTGAAAATTTAAGGACCGACTTCACCGAGTTGTCGAGGTAAGATTTCATACGAGTTCGCATTTATAAGGTGTCATGACAGTTTAACGCTAACCGAGATAAAAAGGATCGAACGCTTTTAGATAGTTTAGGTTGGGTATTATTCTGATTATTTTATAATTCTGTTCAAGATTTACATAAACACTACATCTGGTTAATTCATTAATTAATTATCCTGGACAATCCACACACTATCAGCTAGCTAGCTCCAAGCTAAGCAGAGCTTGTGTAATAACAACCTTATTATATGATCGTAAACAGAAACTTTAAGTTTCTGCGACAAGCTAGCAAGGTCAGAAAGGAAAATAATCATACAATATGATAAAGAAAAGTCTAGCCGAATTTCGATCACGGCGGCCAATCTAAACGGAGGCTGCCATCGAGTGGGAGGTCTTCCCACAATCCGTTTCACATTGCATTGTGATCGCCACTCGAGAACCTTTTCTCCCCAATGGTTATCGGTTCTACAAGCTATATGGCCTGCCCATCGCCACTTCAGCCTGCTAATAATTCTGAGAGCTATTATGTTGGTTACTTTGGTTCTTCTACGGATTTCCGTATACTATCGGATATTAGAGAAACTCCGAGCATAGCTCTCTCCATAGATCTCTGAGTGACTTTGAGCTTATGCACAAAGCCTAAATAGTCAGCGACCACGTCTCGCATCTGTAAGCCATCACTGATAACACACAATGGTTAAAGACTTTCGTCTTGAGGCTCTGCTGTAGGTATCTGTGACGAGAAGATATTGCGAAATTTCCCGAACGCTGCCCATCCTAGTTGGATTCGTCGGCTGACTCTTTATCGAAGTTGGATTTATTTAGTTGGATTATTTGGCTTAGGTAGACATTCAACGGCTTTAATAACATCGTAATTATCACTATATATACATATTTTATTTAAAATAGGTGACAACACAGTGTTTAAACAAACCTTACAAATGCCGTAAGAACGGAACACCGCCTTAGCCCCCATACAAACGTACTTTCCCCTTCATATGGAAACTAGTTCCTCGATCTTATTGAAGTTTTCCGTACGTAATCGGATGAAAAATAACTATGTTTGTAGCGGTTTAGTTTTTCATAAAACATAATGATCTTTAAATGAGAGCGAAACTAATTTTGACTACCAAATCGAGTCATTTTCAAGCGATTTTTATGCATGATAGACACCTTTATTCGAAAATCTGTCGCGTTGCAAACATCCTAAATATATTCAACATTATAAATAATCAAAAATATTTCTGAAATCAATCGTTTATTCAAAATTAATCAGAAAGTACGAAAAAATATCAAAAAAAGGTGCTGACACCGAGCACACGCAAACATCCACATGACAGCTTCGTATTTGATGGTTAGATGCGCAGTCTCACTAATAGCGCGCCCCATTTCATTCAACGTGAAATAACAACAAATCCGCATGGGCCGATCCGTTTCCGTTTGTGAGAGGTTAGTAGCCTTCTTAAGGCACAGCTAAACTGCTAATTAAGTTATAAACGTATTTATAATGAATGAATGATCTATCTATACATTATCCTATGTAGCTAAGGTTAGTAGGTATTCTGTACTCTACCTGTTAGAGATCAGCGTGCACCCAGTTCGCGGAATCAGTAAAGGTCCCGCGACGGGCGGTGCGTGTGAGTGCGAGGGGGCCGCATTGATCGTGATCACTAAATGAAGAGATCCGCAACATCCTGGGGGACCAGGCT
The DNA here is from genome assembly GCA_947859395.1 of Eupithecia insigniata. Taxonomy (NCBI): domain Eukaryota; kingdom Metazoa; phylum Arthropoda; class Insecta; order Lepidoptera; family Geometridae; genus Eupithecia; species Eupithecia insigniata. Next base: position 2,722,357 of record OX402009.1, on the reverse strand, counting down.
CCCACGTGTGCGCGCTAAAATATACCTATTGTAGGTTTTACAATACGATTGTAGCTAAAACAAGGGTATTTTTGCGCTTTTGGCGTCATTTCGAGGAGAATAGGTAATGCCTATAAAATAGATTCAGTATCTGTGCAAGAATAGGTATACAAAAGGCGCGACTATCGCAAAAACAGAGGAAATGATGATATTTTGCTTTCGGAATTCAGTTATGCTTCAATGTTTTTGCCAAATTAGGGTCTACTAAATAGAGGTCAAAAGCACCATGTTGTTATGCGTCAGTTTATATCGCTTAATATTCATGTTTCACATTTTATAAAATAGAGCCTTGTTAACGCGCTCAATTGAAACCATTTATTTCATTATCTAAGTGCTTAAATGTAATTTCTGTGGCAAAATTCATGCAAGTTTTGGACCTGAATGAATTTGGCTCACGTCCACATGAAGCGAAAAAAAAAGTAGGTAGTGAGATTTTATATAGGTATACATTCTGATGTAGCTTGGAGGACAATATAAAGCACTGTAACAAAAGTAATTAATTGAAAATGTAAAAAAAAACAGATATGTTCTCCGCTTTTATTTTTCGCAGAAGAAAACTGAAAAGGCCTACAAAATATAGCTAAAAACTAAAGAACTAAGTCCAGATGGTACTTTGTTTTTCCAAATCGCTTCAGCCGCTTGGATACTTCTAGGCAGGTAAAAAATAGTATCGTATAATCGAATAGAAATACTCGAAAAACATAGCCCTCGCGGATAAAAATAAACAAACGTGAGTGATTTTATTTGAAAAAGAGGGAAGAAAGGAATTTTTAAAGTAAGTAGTGTTTTGTTACGAGACATTTCATTTGATTTGTCTAAAAAAATGCATGTTACTTGTTTTGTTTACCGAGTAGATGGAATTTACCATTGAGTTGATTTATGTAAGTTTCCTGTTGCCCTTTTCAAGGTGCTTTGCCCACGCTCCAATTGATGTAAGTAATAAAGTCATTTTAGACAAAGTGTTGTGCTTGGAATAAATAAATAAATAATGCTGGACAAAACACACAACATGATCTAGCCCCCAAGCTAAGCAGAGCTTGTGCTATGGGTACTAGATGACTGATATACATAAAACAATATATTATATAGATAGATATGTTTTATTATACATAGAAAATACCCAGAACATCCGAGACAAATATTTGCAGATCGTAAAAACATTTGTCTCAAAGCGGGAAACGAACCCGCGCCACATCCATATCGGTCATATCGGGAATATGCTAGACATTTTGTTAAAAGCTACAACTCTATCTAGGAATTACACAGGGTATACAGAGAAAGTTTATATAAGGAATAGAATAGAAAATATTTAATTGTATCTCAAAATTTAACATAGCATAAATTGATTTAAACTAATATTTGAACTATAGGCCGTTTTGATTAACCTATAAAGGGTTGTGATAGAACAGAGCCTAGCTTACTATAACAGACGTTTTCGTTAGGTAAATTGTCTCCAACTAAATTTTAAATAGGTTTTATGTTTTTCTGACGATAAACGATTTATTTTTTAGTTTATCTAGGACAATTTATCACAGCTTTGAATTATGCGTGGCAATTACGATCATAAACCAAATTATGAGTGGCACACAATTTGTACTGAATAATCTTCTATGAAATTTCCACCCACTCGATGGACCGACGACATCGTAGCGGTCGCAAGGAGTCGTTGGATAGAGGCGGCTCAGGACCGCTACTCGTGGCGTCGTATGGGGGAGGCCTATGTCCAGCAGTGGACGTGTATGGGCTGATGATGATGATGAATCTTTTATGAAAAGTTGATATTTTAATGTTACCTATGAATTTTCTAGAGATTTTAAATACATATGTACATTTTCATCACTTTTTAGTATAAAACAAAGTCGCTTCCCGCTGTCTGTCCAATGTATGCTTAGATCTTTTAAACCACGCAACGGATTTTGATGCGGTTTTAATAGACAGATATATTCATGAGGCAGGTTTTTATGTATAATTTTGTATCAGCACCCGTGCGAAGGGGCGGGTTGCAAGTATGTTATAATACTTAATTTGAAACCGGAATTTATAAGTTGACCTTGTTAATAGGCCGATTATTGTAGGGATTATGGATTCGACCTATTTTTTTTATTACATGAACGCAAAAGTAATGTATACCCTCTATCATTTTCTATAGTCATACATTGCGAAAACGGCTGAAAGAAAAATTAAGAGAGTATGCTGCTATGAGTATATTGCTTAAATTTCATGGGTAAGTATGCATACGTGCACCTAATGTAAATAGAGGTACATACAATATATGTATACCTATATAGTGTAGAGAAAAGTCTAGTCTAGATGTCTAGAGTTACGATTCATCCATTGATCTATATGTGACAAAATCGTAGACAATAGAGTAGTCGGTGCCAAGTGTCACACTAATATTAAATCGGTAGGTATGTCTGGCGAACTCAATCACGGCCGAAAAACTGTCGATGTACCATATTTGTGTAGGATCAATTTATAGTAGTGGACACGTTGCGGTATTCGAACCCGCAACCTTCACGTCGTCGTAGACGGAACTTCGCTTACCTGTGCCCTACAAAGGTTGTCAAACACAATTTTTTTAATAAATAAATAATTTTATCGCAATACCGGGGCGATAAACAGTGGCAGATGATATATATTTTTTTTTATTATATTATTCTACCTTCGTTTCACCACAATCTCTCCTGATAGAAAGTGAATATGTGGCCGGCGTTGTATCACGAAGGTCTAGAAAATACCTATGCTGACAATCCCCACAAAGTTATCAAGCCCCAAAGTATAGCTTACTTTGAGGCCAATAATAAAAATAGTCACTAGACCTTGAAACCAGACCCTAAAAATACAATTGTAGGTTTAATATGGTGCATTGCACGTGAAGGCCATAAATTATTTTTGTCTTCCTTATTACTTTTCTCTACAACGGTATAGGCACCTAGAGTTTTGAATAAGTTCAGTTTTCATCTGGTATCCATAACATTAGATCTGCTTACTTTGATTCTAAATGATTTAAAAACGTTCAGAAATGACCTTATACAGATTGTCCTGCCCTATGAATGATCCTGCTCCAAAACCCTATTAACACTTTCACATTTTGTTAAGTTTTCTAAAATCCAAATCAATAGGATTGGAAAAAAAATTTAAATTGTTCCAGCCGTTTTAAGGTGATGCAACGTAGAATGATAAAAGAACGAACAAAAGGAATGGGAAGGCGAATGTCTGGCATTTTTACTGACGGCCTATGTATCTAAATTGAATTACTGGTCTCTTAGATCCGTGATTGGGGCTTTGCCTATTGCTGCGGAGGCCGCTGTTAAATTCTATAAAAAAAAATTAAATAATAAATACATTTTCATATCTTTCCATTATTAATACTGTCCTGTTTCCTTCCCCAGAAACGACGGAGCCATGCCGCTGCAGATACGAAGAAATGGGGCGTTGCTCTTTCTCCGAGAGAACCTGCTGACGATCCTCACGGTCATCGGCGTGCTGTCGGGTACGCTGCTGGGATGGTCCCTACGCGCCTCCGGGCTACAGGTGACAAGCGCTATTAAACGATACCACCACCTAATGGTCACTATGGGCAATTATTATTTATTTTGAATAAATTATTATTTATTTATTATTTATTCTGATTTCAGATTTCAATTACTTGATTTCTTTAGGCTTACAAAATAAGCACTTATACGAGTTAAATTTTATACTACAAACAGCTATAAATATAGTTATTATTATAAGTAAGAAATAAGGTGTTATTGATCTTCGCTTCACTTCAATTTTTTGTCCACTTGTGGAAGAAGTGAAGCTTCTGCTGAAATGGTCACTGCGCGCATCCGAGCAAGTGGTGCAGAGCGCTATTAAACAAAACCACTAGGATCAACTAATGGGCATTCATAGGCATTCCTCCCCCAGAGTAGTTGTTAACAATCCTCATAGTCAATATACATATGTACATCGATAAGGTGTCTCATAATATATTTTTCCCGGTGAATGTCAACTCTACCTAGCCATACAGAGGGAAAAATAGAGCAAGGAGAATTTAACATAAGTAATAAAGAAACCATACCTGCATGTAGGTAGGCCTTCTTCAAAACGCAGTCACGATCCATGAAGCATGGGGGGACCCATGGACCGGCAGACTTCATGTTCTTTCTGAAGAAGAGACAGTAGAGTTCATTATGGACAAACGACTTATCTCGTCCGGAAAAGGACTGAAGTGAGTTGACCTATATCTTTAACTTTCATTTGCAGTGGTCGCGGCGAGATGTCATGTACTTCCAGTACCCTGGAGAACTGTTCCTAAGAATGCTGAAGTGCCTCATCGTTCCTCTGCTAGTCTCGTCCATCGTCTCCGCCATCGGCTCATTGGATCTCAGCCTGTCTGGCAAGTAAGTGACTCTTACCATTTGAGTAGACAAGGACATAGTAGACTGAGTATTCTGTTTAACGTGAAGGCTAATATCGCGACCTTGACCTGGTACGGGGCGGAAGTATCTGCTCTATTATATTCTTGTCTACTCTTAAGCTCTTACTTTTAAACTTGCATTAACTTTTGATATCGTTTGTACTTTTCTTAGTAGGTACGTAATATATTTTAAAACTTTTGTAACTGATTGTACAAAACAGTTTCAATATTTTGATGTCGTCCGAAAAGTCGCAGTAAATTATTAAAAATTAAAAGTTCGGAGAGAGTGTCCGATGATTTTGTTTTTGGGTATAAGAAGCAGGAGTTAAATTAAAAATATATAATTATGTGTATCAATTGGTAACATTTCTAAGAATGAAATTAGATTGTTTGTTCACCTATTGGAAATCTTTAAGAAAATACATATACCCACTAATATAATGCAAAATTTCTAATATCTGCCGGGTTCTATAGGGTTGTAGGAGCTCTAGCCACTTTTTCAAATAAGACATGTATTTATTTATTGGTTGATAAGTTTTGATCTACTTTCATTTCCCCCATTTCATTTCGGTGATAGCAGATTTTTTCATTCAACACCTTGTATACCTACGCCTACATATAATAGACTGACGTTACCTATGCCACCGGAAAGGCAACCTAGTCACATAGTAACTATAGTCTCTAAAAATAAACAATTGAGGGTAGCGCGAGCTCAGCCTGTTAATTAATTAAAAAAATCGCTCTCGCTTCTGCTCCTTTTGTGTAGTTAAAAACAAGAGAAACGTCAAAGTTCATCGCGATCGCGTGTCAAGGGTAATATGTTTCGGAAATTAACCTACATTTACATTGTGCAAGCAACCTATGACTATTATAAAAACTTATTTTCGTGTCTCTTACAATCGTGTAATGTGTCGCCTGAGCGTCAATGTAATTTTTTTGACATGCTGGCTTGGTGACAATTTTATTATCGGATAACAATAAATGTGCCTACATGTAGGAGCAGAAAGTAGTAAAGTTATAAGGTGCGGATTTACTTCAGAAGCACATGCTGGAAATGGAACAGAGTTGCGATTCAAGCATTTTGTTAGTCTTTATTTTTTATGTTTAGGTTTCCGTTCCTCGTAATAAAAAATAACCCTTAAAGGATAACTTTGTTGTCCAATCTTAATGTCTGTCTATCATCCCCCTTTTCTCAGGAACGCGTGGAGGTATCGAGTTGAATTTAGCACTAAAAACTCAATTCAAGTCAACCTCTTGAAGCAGTGATATAAATTAAATTTCTTAGTCAACGTAATCAAAAGTTACAGTCAAAGAGTAAAAACTCGCTGATCTCTAATTCTATGGTTACAGCCGTTTATGTCCGGTCACCCCCCTACAGCATCCGATACCGGTGACTAGATACACTGTATATTAGCCCAGTAGCAGCCTGTACAAGCCTAACTCACTCAGCTTCGGCTAAACAGTAAAACAAGCTGTGCTTAGCTTGGGACTAAATGATGCAATATGGATTGTTCTGTATTATTTATTTAACTGAATCAGAGGATATTTATCATTTCCAGGGTCGGTCTCCGTGCCATCATCTATTACATGACGACCACCGTCTGCGCGGTGATGCTGGGCATAGCTCTCGTCACCACCATTAAGCCTGGCAAGTCTCCGGAGGCAGCTCAGCATATAAACACCACCAAGATTATCATGAAGGATACTCTCACTTCGGATACTTTGCTGGATCTGATCAGGTGAGGTGAAGCTTCACTGGGATGAGACTATTCGACAATTTGATCTAATGTGTTGCTTATAGGCCCAGTAACTGTCAAAATATAGATTGACTTGTCTTGTTTCTTGTTTTGTTTTGTCTTAGAAGAAACTTTAACTTCAAAAAATCTTTTAACCACTGCGTTCTAGCATGCCGTGATATCCCGTTAGTCCCACCAGCAGCGGGACGAAAGGAACAGTAATAGTCTGAATTAAAATGATGTCCTGTTCGTCCCACCAATATAGGCGGTGGGATGAACGGGATACCAAATATATTCTCCCATTCGTCCCACCTCACACCTTTTGTTTAGGCACCATTACGGTCAAAGTCAAAAATGACAGGCGGCTCTTATTAGTTGTGTAAAAAGAGAAAAGTAGGTATTTACTACGAAATCTTGAATTCAGCCGCAGCAGAGGAGTTTTCATTCAGCCAGAGGGCCCGTTATGACAAAACAAAGAAATTTTACATAGGTGCCAATTTTTCACTTTATCATCATCATCATACACAGCCCATACACGTCCACAGCTGGACATAGACCTCCCATACGACACTTACCTTGAACCAAATGGAGCCAAAAAATTCTTATAAGATTTGCATGTTTTTTTTTGCCAAAGTGAAAATAAAAAGCCAGATGGGAACCTACACCACAACAAACGAAAATATTCCCCAGTTTCACAAACAGGTGTACGTGACATTTAATTGAAAGTTTCACGCCGGTTGATTGGCGAAACAGGACATTCTGTCATCCTGCACAATTACTGGATCGGCAACTGAAATTACGTAAATTTATTTACGTAAATTTACACCTACCTAGTTATTATGGGTCTATAAATATGATTATTACCTAAAGCCCGCTAACCTAATAATCTCAGAAGCTAATAAATTATTTTATTCGAAATAGAATGAAGATATGGTGTGATTGAAATGGATTCTATTGCAATGGTTTCCGATCCTAATTGAGGATCAGATCAGTTTCATCAAATTTTGATACATTGGGGCTGGCCGCAAGTGCGAGGGTGGTCACTCGTCACTGCAGAAAGAGAGATTCTTGTAGGGTGTTTGTCTACATTAAACAAAATCATTGTCATTGTTATCTGTTGGGGTCAATAACAAACTCTGCTTTAAGCGAAACCGTTTACCTACAGGAGTTAGTTAACAATAAAACTGTTCCGGCGTCATTCCCCTGTCGTCAGTCATCATCATGTCGTTATTTATACAGCGCCCTACATTCGCGTCATTAGGGCTGTCTCAATAATGGTTAATGATAGGTTCTCAGGGTTAATTGGAGTGAAGTGGACAGTAACTGAATATGAAACGATTCCTGGTAATATTAAAATGGATAGATGATACTTTTGTTACATCATCATAAACAACAATCTGTCAGAGAAAATTAGTTATATTTGTTTAGTTCAGTATGCTGAGTGTGAACTGCGATACTATTTACTACAAAGTTTGCGTAACTTTATTTTCTATGGAATTCCTGAACAGCGCTTCAAGCGGGAAGTTTTAAAAATAGGAATTCCATAGAAAATAAAGTTACGCAAACTTTGTAGTAAACAGTATGGCAGTTCACACTCAGCATACTGTCCGTTTATTCATAACGTTTTGAGTTACAGGTCAATTCTTAAATATAATTTAGAATTACATTTGAATACCTTCATACATATGTATTGCAATAAAATAAATTGATTAATCGTCTATGAAAATATAATGTTTATAACTTATAACATTAGAATATAAATAAAAATTGAGAATAAAAATTCAATCAAATAGGTAATAAGGAACTTACCAGAGGATGGGCAGCAGCTTCCTTCTGAGTATTTTTAAACACCAACACTGCGATCACCAATCCGCCTGCCAAGCGTGGTGATTATGGCAAATCCCCCCCTACATGGGAGACCATCCACTCGGATGGACCGACGACATCGTAGCGGTCGCAGGGAGTCGATGGATGGAGGCGGCTCAGGACCGCTATTTGTGGCGTCGTACGGGGGAGGCCTATGTCCAGCAGTGGACGTGTATGGGCTGATGATGATGATGATGATGATGACGATGATGATGAAATAGGTAATTCATTAAATTTATAATAACATTATTCAATAAGCCTTTATAAAGTTTACTTAGGGTTAGCCTGTCAGCTTTGCTGAATGACTCTAGTGTAGTCTAGTAAAAGTAAAAATTTCTAATGGGGTTTCGACTATTTTTGCATTACAAGTTTATGAAGTTTAAAATGAAAGTTAAACCGGTATTTTTCTTTAAAGATGGAAAATATGTCTCCCCTGGATATTTCAGCTTCCCAACAGTGAATGAATTTTTCAAATCGGTTCAATAGTTACGAAGCCTATCCAATACAAACAAACAAACAATCAAATCTTTCCTCTTTATAATATATGTATAGATTAGGGTATTTTCATATTTGAGAAACCTGTGTCAGGACATTATGCTATAGGATATTTTTTTATAAGTTTTCTCAATCTAAATATACAGCTATCATTGTGCTCCGCGGTTTAGAAAAAATAAAACAGTATGGTAGGCGATATTAGGGCCAACCTCCATACAAAAATCTTCAAATCCTTTCAAGTAGCACAGTTATACTACAAAAAAGGTTTTTGTAGTATAACTGTGCTACCTGAACACTAAAAAAAGTAATCCAGAAGAAAGTAAGATGTCATAGGTAATTAAGTGAAAAAAAATTATACAACTGACTTAATCATGAAAATGGTTATAATGCGAGCAGTAAATGCCAGCTATACAAAAATGTTACATGTTCTTGGAAAAACTGATTCTAAGACAACGATGTCGAACTAAAAAAATTGGACTGGGATGAATGCTTCATGGCATGGCAACCCTAGTGGCACGATCAATCAAAGGGAATGCCGTTTCACACGACGCGACGAGTTGGCTCTGCCACCAGGTAATGGCAAGCTAATTGACCAATAGACTACAATATAACCAGAGTAGTTCCTTGTTGTCCATCGTACAAAATAGAATGTGATGCAGGTCACTAATAAAATGGCGTAAGTTAGTGAAAATGTTATATTTATAGATAATAAATCACTGTAGAAAATACAAAAAAATCGCGCGAGGTTTTCACCCTTACAGGAAACAGAAACAAAATAATTACAAAATATTAAAAAGTGCCTTGTGAAATAATTTGAGCAAAATATTTTTCCAAAATGATTTACACCTAATTGGTTAAATTTTGATAATTATATTGGTCATATTTTCTAATTTGTTCCATTACATAAGTTAGATTCGTTTATCATAAATATTTATACCTACAATACCTCGCGTGAATTGTGTGAAAAGGATAGACATAGGATTTCGCGTTCATCGGAGCGGGACAGAGCAGAGCGTCATTACCGCGAAAATCATGTTTTTTTTACGTTAAAAATAATAGTAATTTTGAAAATCTCAAACATACATATAGCGTCTGCTTTATATTCTGTTTGTTTATTGTACAAAGTATCAAGGCTTATTTTAAAGTATTTATTGAATAGCGACGATTTTTTGTACTGTTTAGAGCGAACATTGGATTTTTTTAATCGAGAAAATTTTATGAAATCTTGTTTTCGAAACATATGAAGGATAAAATATGTCCTGAACTTTACCATATAAATATTTCAAAGTTAAATATTCAGTAGTCTCGATGATATGAACATCCGGCGAAGTTGAAAATAAGCAATTTGAGGTCGTATACAATCTTAAACGGTGCGGCCAATTTTCCCCAGAGCCCCGTTAAATAAAAAATTAAGTACACACTTCTTGGTTAACAAACTATCACCTACTTGCTTTCAGAAACGTGTTCCCTGAAAACATCCCTCAGGCGACGATGCAGTCCTACAGAACAAAGCTCATCTTAGATGAAAAGGCAACAAAAGGTACCTAAATCCCTATCACACATAAAGAAAGAAATGAGTTTATTTGAACACATAACACGACACATTACATAAAATAGATACAAAACAGAAATCAATTTAATAATGTGTTACATTATGGGACAAAAAGGTCCCTCCCTGTCTCAGAGCGTATGCCGCTGCAAGCTGGAGTTAATAGCGGCGCTAATTTTCTGACAAGTCCGGGGGGGTTGTCACATAGAGTCATCATCATCATCATCATCAGCCCGTACACGTCCACTGCTGAATATAGGCCTCCACCAAACGACGCCACGAATAGCGGTCCTGAGCCGCCTCCATCCAACGACTCCCCGCGACCGCTACGATGTCGTCGGTCCATCGAGTGGGAGGTCTTCCCACACTCCGTTTCGCATTGCATCGCGGTCGCCACTCGAGAACGTTTACTCCCCAGTGGTTATCGGTTCTACGAGCTATATGGCCTGCCCATCGCCATTTCAGCCTGCTGATTCTGAGAGCTATGTCGGTAACTTTGGTTCTTCTAGGAATTTCCGTATTCCGGACCCTATCGCGTAGAGAAACTCCGAGCATAGCTCTCTCCATAGTTCGCTGGGTGACTTTGAGCCTATGCACAAGGCCTATAGTGAGCGACCACGTCTCGGATCCGTAAGTCATCACTGGTAGCACACATTGGTTAAAGACTTTCGTCTTGAGGCTCTGCGGTATCTGTGACGAGAAGATATTGCGAAGTTTCCCGAACGCTGCTCATCCGAGTTGGATTCGTCGGCTGACCTCTTTATTGAAGTTGGATTTACCTAGTTGGACCATTTGGCCTAGGTAGACATAATAATCAACAACTTCGATAACATCGATCCCCACATAGACCGGTAAGGGTGCGACATGGGCATTAGACATGATATTTGTCTTACCCATGTTCATTTTAAGACCCACTTGGCGGGAAACGGTGTTGAGATCTCTGAGCATCCTGCTAAGGTCTTCCAGTGATTCTGCCATAATGACTATATCGTCGGCAAACCGAAGGTGAGTAATCGCCGTTGATAGTGAGGCCATATCCGTCCCAGTCCACAAGCTTAAAAATATCCTCCAATGCAGAGGTGAACAGTTTCGGAGAAATGACGTCTCCCTGTCCCACCCCTTTTTGCAGTGGGATCGGATTTGTGCTTTGGTCCTGGAGACGAATTGACATAGAGGCCTTGCTGTACAAACACTTCAACACTTGGATATACCGGTAGTCGATTTGGCACCGCTGGAGAGACTGCAGGACTGCCCAGGTTTCGACTGAATCAAAGGCTTTCTCGTAGTCCACAAACGCTAGACATAACGGCCGGTTATACTCTTCTGTTTTCTGTATAATCTGCCGAACCCGGCTTGTTCGGGCGGCTGGAAGTCGTCAAACCTTCGAGCGAGACGGTTGGTGATTACTCTCGAAAACAGCATATAGACGTGGCTCAGCAGTGAGATGGGCCTATAGTTCTTTAGAAGGGCTTTGACACCCTTTTTATGGAACAGTACCACCACACTTCTGTTCCACGCCTCTGGCGTTTGTCCCTCGAGAATGACGGAGTTGAATAGCCTCCGAAGGACTTTAAGTACTGGTGATCCACCCGCTTTCAGAAGCTCTGTCGTTATTCCGTCATATCCGGGTGCCTTGTTGTTTTTAAGCTGTTGGAGAGCCGTCCTTATCTCGTAGAGGCTGACGTCCGGGATAGCTTCGGTATAGTGTCGGGTTAAACGGGCTCTTGCATTGCCTGCCGTGCTATTTGCAGGGCATTGCGATGAGGTGTAGAGCTGTCCATAAAACTTTTCAAGCTCTCTCAAGATCTCAGGCTTGGAGGAAATGATGCTGCCGCTATCGGTCTTCAGCTTCGTCAACTGGCTCTGCCCAAGCGACAGATCTCTTGCGAACACTTTGGAGCCCTTGTTCCGCTCTATTGCGCTCATAATACAATTGGTATTGTATGAGCGCAAATCGTGTCGCATAGACTTCGAGATCTGTTTGTTGAGCGCACCGTATGTCGACATGTCTGCCGAAGACTGCAGCCTCATTTCACTCCTCTCTGCCATTAACTGCAGAGTGTGACCCGAGAGTCTCTGTGTTTTATTTCTGCGGGGGGTCCTAAAGAAGTCCGACCCGACCGCACGGACAGTTTCCACCAGCCCGTTATTCAGTTCGTCCACTGTTACGCATTCCGCGAGGCATTCAAAGCGGTTCTGTAACTCCAACTGAAAGCTCTCGGGATTTTGTATCTGGACAGGGTTTGGGCGTAGAGTAGACCTTATCAGACGATACCTTTCTAGCTTTACATTGATATTCAATGACGCTCTTACCATACGGTGATCGCTGCCGGTTTTGACCCTGTTGATCACAGAGACGTCATTGAATATGTGCCTGTGGGTCATCATGATGAAGTTTATCTCATGCTTATAGCCGCCGGGGTGTAGCCAGGTCCATTTTCTGGACGGCCGCTTCTCGAAAAAGGAGTTCATCGCAAAGAGTCCCTTCTTTTCCATGAAGTCGGCCAGTCGCTGACCCCTTTGGTTTCGCTGTCCAAATCCAAACTGGCCCACTCTCAGTTCGTTGCCGCTCTTTGCGCCTAACCGCGCGTTTAAATCCCCCATTACAACAGTGTAGTGTGTTTTCGAGGCATGCATGACTTTGGAGATGTCGTCATACATGATCTCCACTTCATCGTCAGGGCGTCCCGAGTGCGGGGCATATACCTGTATGACCTTCAGCGAAAACCGTTTGGTGATTCTGAGTATAAGGTACGCCACCCTGCTCGAGACGCTCTCGATCTTTACAATGTTGTTGACGAGGGACTTGTGGACGAGAAATCCGATACCGTGTTGGGACAGCTGGTCGCCCTCCCGGTAGTAAAACAAGTTGCCGGAATTAAAGGTGATCGTGTCCTCTCCCTCTCTTCGGACTTCCGATAGCCCTATAATGTCCCAGCGCAACTTGTCTACCGCTTCTTCCAGCTCGATTACCTTCTCGTCGGTCCTCAATGTTCGTGCGTTGTATGCTATCAGGTGCAAGGGTCGTCGGTGTTGGGATTGGTAGCTCAATCTCTGCCGGAGATTCCTAGCACCCCCTGAGCTGCCGGGGACTGGGGGCCGTTTTCTATTTGTGTTGCGCATCATATTGGGGGGGGGGGGGGGGGGGGGGGGTTGCCATAATCACCACGCTTGGCAGGCGGATTGGTGATCGCAGTAAGATGTTAGTAATTAGTAATACACAGTAGGAAGCTGCTGCCCTTCCTCTGGTAGGTTCCCTTAGTCGACATCCACGGGTTGAGTTGGAGGGGTCGATATTCTATGCCGCGTCCCCACGGCCAATACATAGAGTACATTTCAATAATTCCACTAAGTACAAGAAATACGAAAAAAGCAAGAGTAGGTCGGTACAAACGTTACAAAACAGATGACAGGAAACAAGAGAAAAAGAAAAATCTTATTTACATGACAATAATTTGAATTAATGTTCATCAACAATATTAGGAGTGCAATCAGTTTCAATACCGACATATTTCCGACACTTCCAACAATAATCGTATTATATACCTATATTTCAAGCAATTTGCACAAAACCTTGACAAATTATATCCCTAAAACTTCCTCATGAATCACTTTATCGATTATTGAAAACTGCATGAAAATCCATTCTGTAGTTTTGAGTTTATCGCGAACAGAACGCGACAGACGCGCCGGAGGATGTTGTTTTATAAAAGTAGTGATAAATCTCGTATACGTTTGGACGCAGGTAGAATCTACCTACGTGTAAACCATGTATCTACCTACCTGTGACCTTAACTTATCTTTTCATAGAAAATAAAATTTCAAATGACTGTCATTCAGCGAGGAAGAGGTTAGAATACGTCTTTTAAAAAACATAGCAGTCGATCATTTGTAATTTAGTTTTGATTGCAGATTTTCGGACGACCACCCTCTTAGGGGTGATTGCGTCACCGGCTAGCTTCCTGATTCTATGTTTCTATATGAATTGTGATTGTTATTTGTTTTTTCAGTTTAATTTATTTTCACCTTAGTAGTTCTTGGCATATTACACTTGATGTCGTTATTTTCTAAAGTAAAATCTGAGTATTACATTAATAAAAGGAAAATGGAGTTGTCATTTCACACATCTCAAAATAGTTTTCTGCGTCACTTTCCAGGTCAGCTGGACACGTACGACATCAAGGGTGACTATCAGTCCGGAAGCAATGTGCTGGGTCTGGTCTGCTTCAGCATCGTCATGGGCATAACCCTCGGCAAGATGGGGCCAAAGAGCAAGCCGCTGCAAGACTTCTTCCATTCGCTTTCAGAAGCCATGATGATCATTACTGGTTGGGTTATTTGGTGAGTTTAATTTAAGCTTTACATATCATATCAGCCAATACACGTCCCCAGCTGGACTAGGACTAGCCTCTCCCATACGACGCCACAAATTGCGGTAAAAATATGTATATTTATAACGTATACATATATTTTTTTGGAACTTAAATTCAAGCTTAAATTTTATTTCGTTTAAAAAGTTATGATATATAGTGATTTGAGGTAATTTGATTGTATTTTACGATGAAATAGTCAGTAAAAATGCTTGAAAGCGCGCAAAAGAAATGAAATAGTTTTAAAAATTGTGAATTTTTGGGAGCCTCACAAGGTATTTTATGATTTTAAGGAGATGGTTTTACTGTTCCATAAGCTTTCGTTAACTGTACTCATAATTATTGAGGTACATTCTCATCACCATTACACCATTCGGTAACTTGAAATTTGCTTTCATTGATAGATAGGTATGTCTTTGAAGTTCTATATTTGTTTTACGTAGTTTTACTTTGGTAACGACAGTATTAAAATTCTTGAAAGTTTCTCAACTCTTTCTTATTATTTTTTATTGTTTTCCACCAGGCTTTCACCCCTCGGCGTGTTCTTCCTAGTAACAGCAAAGATCATGGAGATCGAATCCTTCGCGGAGCTGGTCGGTCGTCTCGGACTGTACTTCGTGACGGTACTTCTTGGTCTGTTTCTCCACGGTTTTGGAACTCTGAGTGTGCTCTTCATCCTGGCGACCAAGAAACTCCCCTGCCGGTATATAGCGAAGATGGGCCAGGTTATGGCAACGGCTTTCGGAACTGCTTCTAGGTGAGTTCATTGCTTTTAACTGTTAGAAGGAGCGGTGTAGTTTTTATATGTTACGCTAATCTTGACTATTTGTAAGAGAAATTCAATGACTGATGACGGTCATTATGGATATATAACAATTTATAACAAATGATATAACTTTATAATATGAAATGAAATAGCTCTCGCATTTGTTGTGCCTCTCGGTGCGTGGGGCCATAGGTGGACCGCTAGATAGTACAGAACAACAATTAAAATGTTTGTTCAAGGTCAAATTAAAATGGTTGTTTTTCTTTAGATATGACAGAGCAGAAATTGTTTGCCACGCGTGGTGATTTATTATAATGGCAAAACCCCCCTTTTTTTGGTGAGTCCTGGTCAGTTATATGTGCTATTGAGCACAGAAATTAGAAAGGTCAAATATTTCAATATTAAGGTGGTTCGTCACGGGTTGGCGCGAGATTCAATTTTTTTTGTACTTGAATTTGTTCTGCTTTCTTCAAGGAATAAATCTAGCGGAAAAGTAAGTTGGCGCAAATTGTAAACCATTTTCTATTTACTTATGAAAAAACGAACTTTGGTTCATTGTTTGTTTTGGAGCATTGGAGAAAATAAGAGATTTTGCGCTAAAAGCAACATTTTCCCAAATGCTCCCGAAATAAAATTATATCGACGTTGGTTTTATGATGGGTTCATAGAAAATAGTTCACGATTTGCGCCAAATTGCTTTTCC
This sequence comes from Eupithecia insigniata, assembly GCA_947859395.1. Classification (NCBI taxonomy): domain Eukaryota; kingdom Metazoa; phylum Arthropoda; class Insecta; order Lepidoptera; family Geometridae; genus Eupithecia; species Eupithecia insigniata. The sequence goes on along the minus strand of OX402009.1, from coordinate 2,706,431 downwards.
GTTAATTTTATTCTTTGTAAAACATAGAAAATAGTTCACGATTTGCGCCAAATTACTTTTCCGTTAATTTTATTTTTTTTTAAATGCAGAAAATTTAAAAATCACAAAACATTTTGAATCTCGCACCTACCCGTGACGATCACCCTTAATAACAAACCTATACAAATATAATGCTCCTGCAGCGTTGCCGGTAAGTTTAGTAGATTTAAGTTACTGCCCATTCCGATTTATAAACCACAATTCATATAATCATATTTTCTTCCAGCTCTGCAACTATGCCCATCACCATCGGCTGCTGCGACGATATGGGCCTCGATCCTCGTATCACGCGCTTCGTCATACCCATCGGAGCCACCATCAACATGGATGGAACTGCGTTGTATGAGGCTGTGGCGGCGCTGTTCATAGCGCAGCTGAGGAATGTTGACATGTCGTTTGGAAAGATTGTGGCAGTCAGGTAAGAATTTAACACTTAACTCAGAGTAATTGATTAAACAAAACTTAGGAACTACGATCAACATGGACCGAACAGCGCTGTATGAAGCCCTGGCGGCTCTGTATATAGTGAAGCTGAGGAATTACGACATGTAATTTGAAAAGATTGTGTTACTCAGGTGAGAATTCAACACTTAACTCAGAGAAATATGGTTAATTGTTTAGACAAAAGCTAGGAATTACGATCAACATGGACAGAACAGCGCTCTATGAGGCCGGCGCTGTTTATAGCGCAGCTGAGGAATATCGACATGTCGTTTGGAAAGATTGTGGCAGTCAGGTGAGAATTGGGCTCTAAATCGTATAAATACGGCTCATAATTGCTAAGACAATAGGATAGGAGCTATCGCCAATATGGACGGAACTGCGCTTTATGAGGCCGTGGCGGCGCTGTTTATAACGCAGCTGAGGAATGTCGTTGTTTGGAATGATTGTGGTAGTCAGGTGAGGTTACAGCTGTGTGAATCATATTCATATTTGGTACACGAGATATCGGAGCTGATGCCGAGATGCCACTTGGAAAAATTACATCGATAGATGTAAGGTGCTTGCCCATGGTGATGATCGAAAAAATCATATGTTAGTATATTTTTCGAGAATTTTGACAGTGAAATATTTTCCTGGGTTGTTGTACATTTGCCACATAGAAAATGTACAACAAAATTCGTCACGAAACAAAGTATGTGTTTCTGTATTCTGTTTTTGTTATAAATTCCTCGTTTATTAATTTTGATTATGGTAAATTGGAGACATGGGAGACCATCCACTCGATGGACCGACGACATCGTAGCGGTCGCAGGGAGTCGATGGATGGAGGCGGCTCAGGACCGCTATTTGTGGCGTCGTACGGGGGAGGCCTATGTCCAGCAGTGGACGTGTATGGGCTGATGATGATGGTAAATTCGTCACATTGCTTTTTTCCGTAGAGACAGCAGAAAAATCAAACAATAAATAGAATAAAACAAAACAATATATACACATCATAATTTCGTACGGGGGGGGGTCTACGAAGTGGTAGACCCTCTACGATAATTTTGTGAAACGGTGTGTTCTATTGTAATTCATAATATTTTTCATTCACAATAATATCATATTTGAATTTTTAATAAATAATTACATTACCTTACTGAATATAATATTAAAAACACATCATCCTTACTAATATTATATTTGCGAAGGTAACTGCGTGAAAACGTGACAGACAGACAGCTGTCTGTCTGTCACGCAAAAACTACTGAACCAATTTAAATGTAATTTGGTAGACAGATACTCTCTAGCCTGAGAAAGGAAATAGGCTACTTTTTAATGCGAAAAAAGAGTTGCAAGGGATTAAAAGAGGGGTTGAAAGGTTTTATACATGTATCGTCATTTTTCAAGCTAAAAGCTTGGAATAATTTTTTTAGGCTGTTGATTAGATATAAATAAGTATGTCATTTAAAGTTTCTACAAATTTAACCCTCAAATATCAAACCGAATAGGGGATGAAAGAAAAAAATGCTACCCACTGTCACTATTCCACGCGGACGAAGTCGCGGGCTTAGCTAGCTATCAATTAAAAAAACCGCATCAATATCCGTTGTGTAGTTTTAAAGATCTAAGCATATATAGGGACAGACAGACAGACAGCGGGAATCGACTTTGTTTTATACGTAGTGAAGATTTATAATAAAACTTATTTTCCAGTGTGACAGCAACAGCCGCCAGCATAGGAGCGGCCGGCATCCCCCAAGCCGGTCTCGTTACCATGGTGATGGTGCTGGACACTGTTAACCTGCCTGCGGAAGACGTCTCCATCATCCTGGCTGTTGATTGGCTGCTGTGAGTACTGTGCTTGTTTATTTCTACAATGTAGTATTATATTTTTGGATGGGGCAATAAGGGGAGGTGCTTATATTAACCGGCATAGCTACAGGAAAATTGGTCCAATATTAGTTTTTTATCAGTATACTAAACAGGATCGAAAGGGTAAAGTTTTGTGTAAAGTACTTTACACAAAACTTTATCCTTAAGCAAAGTTTATCCTTAAAGAAAGTTTTGTGTAACACAAAACTATATCCTTAAACAAAGTTTACCCTTAGACAAAGTTTTGTGTAACATGCCTTAAACAAAGTTTTGTGTAACACAAAACTTTATCCTTAAACAAAGTTTACCCTTAGACAAAGTTTTGTGTAACATGCCTTAAACAAAGTTTTGTGTAACACAAAACTTTATCCTTAAACAAAGTTTACCCTTAGACAAAGTTTTGTGTAACATGCCTTAAACAAAGTTTTGTGTAACACAAAACTTTATCCTTAAACAAAGTTTTGTGTAAAATATTTTACAGAATCTGAATCAATAACTTTATTTCTTTAGGCTTACAAAATAAGCGAATAGCATTAAACAAGGCAAATTTACACAAAACTTAATCCTTTAACAAATTTACATAGTATCCCTATATTACACAGTTAATAAGAAGGCACGTGCCTTCTTGCTGTGTAATTTTGTTCGATGACGTCATCTTCCTAAAAACAGAAAAAAAACCATAAATGGGAACAAACCTAAATTTTTTGAAAATATTTCAATGGGCCGTGGGGCCGCCGCGGCGTTAGACCGTGGGGCCGCGGCGTACGAATATCGACCCCTCCAACTCAACCCGTGGATGTCGTAAGAGCCGACTAAGGGAACCTACCAGAGGAAGGGCAGCAGCTTCCATCTGAGTATTTTTAAGCACCAACACTGCGATCACCAATCCGCCTGCCAAGCGTGGTGATTATGGCAAATCCCCCCCTACATGGGAGACCATCCACTCGATGGACCGACGACATCGTAGCGGTTGCAGGGAGTCGATAGATGGAGGCGGCTCTGGACCGCGATTTGTGGCGTCGTACGGGGGAGGCCTATGTCCAGCAGTGGACGTGTATGGGCTGATGAAGGTGATGGTTTTTTTTTTCAAAAATCATGTTTAGGTAATATGACCATTTTCCTGTAGCTACTGTACCTGGTACCTGGTATTTTACCTGGGTACCTCTCCTTACTGCCCCGTCCAAAAATCCAACCTGTATGGTTGGCGCTCAAGTAAGCGCCGAGAGTCATACTATTATTAAACACAGTCTATCGAGGTCTCTTGCAAACGATATCGATTGAACAAAGAAGTTCGCATTCAACGACGAGCCTAGTTCGGCAGAGGAAAGTAAAATGAACGAAACGTTTTTTCTGATTAGTTAGAAAATTACAATCAAAGAATAGAAACAAATTAGAATTAGAAAATTATGTACAATCAACGAATTGAGCTAAGTGCAGACTTTTGCAAAGAATCTAGATGTAGCTAAACTGATCCATATCAATAGGAGTCGGAAGCGTCCCCAAGATGTGATTTTCTATATTCGTTCAATATTTTACAAAGATATATTTTTTTATTATACATTCAAAATACTCAAAACATCCGAGACAAATATTTGCAAATCGTACAATTTTTTTTCCCAAGGCGGGAATTGAACCCGCAACCTCCCGCATCGCAGCTGGACTTTCGTCCGCCGCGCCACATCGGTCGTACAGAAGTCCAAGTCAAAGATAACCATTAATTATTTTTTATTTTCAGTGATCGTTTCCGCACGACGATCAACGTGGTATGCGATGCCCTAGGGGCCATCATTGTGGCCTCTCTGTCACAAGGAGATCTTGACGACGAGAAGAACCGAGCGGCCCAAAACGACCGTGAACTGGCCCAAGCACAAGAATTAACCGAGCTAGAGAAGGGCGAACACTGAACACACCAACTCTCAACGACCGAAAAATAACGGTTACTACCGTTGTGCGATGACGGCTTTTAATAAGCGTTATTTTACGCGGTATTGATCAGAATGTAGTTCTTGAATGATGTTATGGTTGTAAAACTTCCATTTATTTTCTGATTTAGATTAAATGTCAGTAGCGTTTGATATTTTGATTGTTAGCATGTATTGTTTTGTGATGACATACCAAAAATAGATAATACTTATAATGTTGTACAAGTATTTAAATGTAATGTTAGAGCTTAAATAAACGTGTCAGTGTGTTCTATAAACGTGCCATTATATTACGTAGTTTATCAGGTAGGAAATTCTTCCTTCAGACTTTTTAAAGACATTTCTTAATCTTCGTAGTATATTTGCATTTTTATGTGAATTTTGCACGTAAAGGAATTTAATCCTTGGGTGCAAATAATAATAACTTTAATACTCACACAACAATCGAGAATTTGTATTCATACGAATACATTTTGAAAATATTAAATCGTGTATTTTTGTATGGATGTTGTAAAACTAAGATTTTGATGTTTACTTGTAAGAGTAGTATTTCCTCATTGAATGTGCCATTTAATACCTAATCATATCTTAATAAGTGTTGTTTGTTGTTTAGTAATCAAGTTATTGCATTCCAAAGTGGTATTTTGAAAAACGGTTTAGCGAGTCTTAATAGATAATTTCCAGTTGAAACTTATACTCAGTTATGAAACTTATTTACTTTTTAATCGTTAGAAACGATTTAAAACGATATAGATTGAATGTAATTAATATTTATTGTTTTTAAGTATTCTTAGTAACAATTAAAGCAATGTATATTTGTGATTACTATAGATTATTAAATGGATACCGACGTGACAAACTTAAACTACAGTATAAAGGGAAAGTCATCTTAATTGTGGCCCAATATCATTACTCTAATAACAGTTTATTTAAATATTAAGGTAATGAAGTAAAATTTACTTGAAATATTTTAATACCATTGAAATTATCGAGATAAAGTACGTATTTATGATAAGAAGATATTTTAAAATAGTTCTAGTCTATCATATTTTTAAGTTTTTAAAACATAGCAAAAGCAAATATTTTTATTTTACGCCTTCTAAGAGGCAAGTCATACTAAAATTGTATTAAGCTATCATTTTACTTTATAAATAATAAACCAATACTAATTGTTGACTAAATCTGTTGTAAAATATTTCAATAAAGTAGAAAAACAAGGTAATGTTTTTAATTTTTATTCACAAATTACTTTTTCATTAATGAATATTTTTGTATAAAAAACAGAGTCACTATCACCTCACAGCCAAGGTACTGTACACCACAGACACAATTTACTTATTTTCTTAATATATATAATCATACTTTGTATACAAAAATTAAGTTTGTGTAATAAAAACAATATTAGATGAAATAACAAGTTTTTGGTATCAGTATACCTACTACATCTTTGTCTGTCAGTCAGTCTTATTGAATAAATATAAGAAAAAGACAAAATAAATTAAGCGTGCTCTTTGGAATGTATAAGTTGACATGTTGGAAAGCCATGAGTATTCTACACATATTACAACCTAGAATTTAACAATTACTTAAGATAAACCATTTTCTTAATTTATTAACACTTAAATCTATAAAAAGGCATGGCACAAACCTGACTAACTACAACCGTAGGTAAATAACTCTGCGTATAAGTCCTGGATATGTTTTGAGACTACCTTTAAAGCTTTTTAACATCCGTTATCCAATCCTTTTCCCTCCACAAGCTAGAATCAAAGAGAGCTTTTCTTTGGTAGAGTAGTTTTGTTTCTTGTCTCGTTATTTTAAATTCGATAGCAGGTCATAACTGCTTTTAACATTTCACTGTCAAACAAGTTATATCACTAAGTTCACTGTTAACATTTCAATATCTAAGTCCGTAACGTCATATCATGCGCACTCAATTGGTCGTCTGCTGAAAAACCGTTACGTTAAATAACTGTTTCTAAACCATACCGTTGCTGACATGGTTATTGTTATTAATCTTGTTCCAGTGTTTTTGTGTGCCGTTGTGGTTTCCGTATGCTGAGTCCCTGCGGCCGTGACTGCCGAGAGAGTTCCTAGCTCGATTCAACGTGGCTGCGGAGATCTCCATGGAATCGCCGTAAGGGAGTCTCGAGCCGCGTCTGGCGCTGCCGCTTCTACACCGAGTGTGCTGGAATACGGAAATTTCGTTTAATACCATTTTTGTTTTCCCCCCATAAGATAGAAAGATAATAATTGGTAATTATAATTCTCGCTCAACTTCAAACAAACACGTGCTTAAAATCTATGCACTATGTGCTTGGAATTTCTATTACTTATATAAGTCAGTCTATGAATAAATAATATGTCAGTATTATTTCTGTTACAATAATTTGACTTTATTCTAATTATTTACTCTCAATAATATTTGGGGTTCGCGGCTGTACAAAATCAAGATGAGTTTTATAACTAACGACGAGTGGCCCGAAGATCTAATAGAAATATTGATTTATTTTGAATTTTCACTTGGGCTCGCGCAATTCTACTGTATGTGGTCCGAAGTGAGAAACGCCATATATTCTTATCTGAAAAGAACCTTAGGTACCTTCTCTTGAATGAGAATACAGAGTTTGGTCACCGAAAGCTGGCACAAACAACACAACATTTAAACATTGCGCAGTGAACAAAGTGCAGCTCTTTCAGGATCAGCGTCGTGACATCGTACTCACCTGAATGACTTGGACACTCGTATGTTTCATACGATTTCATACTCGTACAACGAATTCTTAAATTCGAATCCTTTTTCTTCATCGGCGCGTTCGGCGTAGAAATGTGTGCGTTAAGCAAGACAGAAGAGACAATACTTAGAAAAATACTATTTACATCGGTTGATAATTGATAATATCTATTATAGTTTACTTTTTCGAATCCCATATTCTATATTGTTCTTATATGTCTAGTCCATCGCAAATTTACCTGGAAGGGATCTCTCATAGCCATAAGGCCGCCTTTTGTATAAGGGTTCCTGTTACTAATACTTTTATAATCTTTATGTGTTCATTGTTCATGCTGTACGTAGAGCAATAATTATCGCGTTACAATAATCAAAATAATACCTACTACTCGATCGAGCAACTACTGCACTGTCTTACACGTAAAACCTCTATGGCCTAACCATAGATAGGACTTTGGTAGGTACATAAAACTTTTGAGCACTTCAACCATTCAGGTAGTAACTCACATTTCTTGTCCACCTATTCCTATTGAAAACTCCATACACGATAGGGTTGGCACAGGAGTTTGTGCACGAGAACAGCCACATCGCCTTCTGGATGGCTGGGTCCAGGCTCTTCACTGAGTCCTTGTCTATCCAGTACCTAGAAATTATAAGGGAATAATAATACATCATAAATCAAGTCAAAAGAATTATGCTCGAGATCACGATCCTCTGATCGCATCTAAAAGTTAAATCATCTATCTATCTAGGTTTAAGTATAAAGTTGAAAAAGCCATTGATGGATAAGATTCCAATTGAAAAAGATTTTATTCCACTCTAATCTATCAATGGATTGGTTCCACACATCTTTATTCACTTGTATTCCATCGATGACTTGATGAAACTCGATTTCATTCTGATCTGTGTAAATAATGTTTAAATAGAGCTTCTTATACATTATCTGTTATCAAAAAAATTTTTTTTAGACTAACTGGTGTATTCATATTATAGCTATTTGATATTGTGATTGGATTGCTGTCACTTTCATTTCTGGTCACGTAAATCATAGAGTTAATATAGGCTGCTTGATCTTAGATTTAAATAATGATAGCAATCCCAAGAAGTAATTAATTCTAACAGCAATCCTTTTAGAACAAACATACCAGCGTGTTTTTCGTCTGAGGATACACAGGTTTTGGATTCCAGAGGAAAATCTTTTTCAGGATCAGTTCTTTCCACGACACGGACACTAGCTCTAAGTGTTATTGACGTTCTTTTTTTCCCAGTAACTTTACTATAATCCTGCCTGTGGTTTTTGATCGTAAGTCGATTGTTTACGATATGGCTATATTAAAGACTTACCATAAACAATAGCAGTAGTACGGTGACCAGCACGTGAAGAACACCATCACAATGGTGACAGTCATCTTGAGGGTCCGCGCTCGCGCTCGCCCTAGGATACCCACGCCGCTTCGGCGCATCTTGTCTGAAAATGGAGACATTCTATGAGTTATAAAGGGGAGTTTTTTAAGAAATTTTGATTGACAGAAGTTTTATAAGACTCTGATTACAGAGTACATAATTATTTTGTAATCTGAGTTCAATCATAAAAATCTTGGATAGGATTTTTAAGATAAGAAATGCAGGTAAAATAGTTAAAATAAAAAAAAAACGTATAAGAAAATAGTGAGCGCCGAAAGAGCTACTTCGTTTGACCGTTTTTTGAATTTTTGGTAACGAAGAATACCTATACTGTGCGACAAAAAGTCAGCCTCACGTCGTCGCGTCATCAGCGTATTTACTTCAATAAAAATTATAAATGTATCGCGCCAGCTTTGGATAACCACGAGTAAGCCTAAGCTATTATTCAAATTATTTATTGGATAACTACCTACTATATCGCAAGTGGCGGGTAAAAGTTCCATTGAATAAACGAATTGAATTGGAATTATCTGCCTTCCACTACCAGTGCCAAATGCTCCTAATAAATTGTCGGCTACCACTGACCTAAAGATGGCCTGAAAGAAATTGTTTCCAAGCGATAAGGCCGCCCTTTGTACGTACAAAAGTGTGTGACTGATTCTCAACCTAAAGTCACCTAAATTATCTTTCATAAATGTTCAAGGCAATGAATTTTGTATTTTTATTTTTAAATTTATATATTGTTAAATTTGTATTTTTAAATAGTGTACATAAAACAACAATCAAATAATATAAACAAATTAAACTAGTATTTATAATTGAGTTAACTGCAGTCTGCTGCAAACAATCTACAGATAGCTCAACTGGTCCATATCAATACCAGTCGGAAGCGTATACATATAATATATATATATGTATACACACATATAACATATGTAGGTATAAATGGTGATATGTGTATTTTTAAATAAAGTACTATGTATTGTATAAAAATGTTCGTTTACCATTGGAAGTGTTAGCCCGCTTGATGATCTCCAACAGCGCAGCCGACGAGCAGTAGAGAGTGGACACGAGTGGAACCACGTACATGAGGATCATGTTCACGAGGAAGTACACGAACTCGTGCGTCTCTGTGGGTAGGGAGCCGTAGGAGACACATTGGTAGTATCTGAAAAGAAAAACATAGATAACAAGTGATGGTTAAAAAAACAAGATGCTATTTTGAACTCTATTTAGCTGGGTTTAGATACTTAATTTTTAAGTTGATATATGGTTAGGTCTATAAACTTTACACTAGGATAATTCCTGTGTTGTTTTATTTTGCCACATTATCTTCTGGGAGTTGTATAGGTATGTACATAGCTTTGAACGTAAATTATTAATGAGTGTACTATATTCTATTCTTATATTTATGCAGTTTTTTAAGTATTGCTTTTCGACGAAGACTTTCCAAAACGGGCACGACCTTCAGTAATGAAGAATACAATGAAGAAACTTAATTTGGTTCTCACCTCTTTCAAAACAAAAACTCAAAAAGTCTAAAGAAGTAAGGTCTAAAGAAAATAAAGCACTGAGTTGTTTAGTTTTGAAATAACTAATTAAGGCATACTAACATACATAATTAGGTAGGTACAAATATTTAAAATAGGCTATTCGTTATACAACGTTTTGATAATGTAATTGTAATTAGAGTTAAGTAGGGGGTGTAGGGCTCGGGTCTAGGGGAGGCTAGGGGGCTAGGGGGCTCTCCCATTTGCATGCAGGGGTATTTTGCTATCATAAAGACTTCGAAATGTTTGCCTTGCACCGATTTAAAAATCTATAAAATACGCAATAGATTTTTAGACCAGTACCTTCTTCCATCAGACTAGCAGTCATAGTTTTATGAAATTTAATATGAAATACATACAAAAGAATATATCAAATAAATTTTTCAAATGCGCATGTTTCTATAACAAAATATACCGACACTAAAATAAAGGTAACCAACCATAAATAAAAAAGTTTCAACAATTTAAGTACCATCTAATATTTTTGATATTTCTACCTTATAGAAGCAAGAGGTACCTTAAATTACTTATAAGAATAGCTCCGATTATACCTCTCCTAATTGGCTAACGATCGTACGACTGAACGACGCAATTTCGTCGTGCGATGAAATGATCGTGCTATAGTCCAACGATGTGTCTTAAATCGTCTTAAGAGGCCGCGCGATGCCCAACATGCGATGGGCATCACGTGATGCGAGATATCAGACCTCCAGTCAGTGTCTATGTCAGTGCTCGCGCGAAGATGCGTGACTAATAAAGACACTCAAGAGATTTGTAGCTTTGATTGCACGATCTCACGATCCAAGACTTTGTACAGGTCGTGTCATGGTTTAATAGCGCTGACCTTCATGCGCAGAAGTAAATCTTTACATTTTTAAACCGTTTTACGCCAGCGCAGAACCCCCTCCACTTTAGCCGAGCGCTATTAAACCGTGACGGGATGTGTACGTAGGGAACTCTATGGCGCTCGGCCAAAGTGGAGGGGGTTCTGCGCAGGTGTAAAACGGTGTAAAAATAAAAAAAATTACTTCTGCGCATCAAGCTCAGCGCTATTAAACCATGACGCGACCAGTCACCTGTGACGATCGTACGATCTACGCCAATTACGACGAGACCCCCCACCGCCGCGCCGACGTAATTATGTAAAAGTATAGATTGAACTCTGCGCAGTCAAATACGTGGGTTGTTTGTTGTTATTGTCGTACTATTATATTAAAGGTCATAAACTTACTTAACAGTTGACCCTGTACGACCTATAAAACTTAGTAAATATTACCGACCTGCCTACGTCAAAGTTTGACCTGTATTTTCCTTTATTTTAGCACACGCAATCTCCTTGTAGTTTTATGACCATTAGCCCGTTAACTACTCGTATGTTATGTATGACTCTGAAGATGTTCCTCTATTAATAGAACTCCATTTATAGTTTCTGCACATGGCTTTGCTTGCTCTTTTCGTAGGTCAAAATTACCATATACCGTCGCAAATAATCTACAGGTAGCTCAACGGATCCATATCAGTACCAGTCGGAAGCATCTTCAAGACGCTCTGGCTGCATTGCCCCGCTCTGTATGGATTGCTATACACCATGATATGATAGCTGATGCGCTAAAGTTAAACTTGTGACTCGCTTAAACTTTTAAAAGAAAATGAGTTCAAGTTCCGCCGAAATCGTAATTTTTTTATATATCATTTAATTTCAATTAGAACTAGGTTATTATTTTAGGTTTTTAATTTTTACGTATATGTATAGTATATAACTAAAGCATGTGATCATTATCAGCCCGTATACGTTCACTGCTGAACATAGTCCTCTCCCAAATGACGCCATGAATAGCGGTCCTGAGCTGCCTCCATCCAACGACTCCCTGCGACCGCTACGATGTCGTCGGTCCATCGAGTGGGAGGTCTTCCCACCGTTTCGCATTGCATCGCGGTCGCCACTCGAAAACCTTTACTCCCCAAGGGTTATCGATTCTACGAGCTATATGGCCTGCCCATCGCCACTTCAGCCTACTAATTCTGAGTTATGTCGGTAACTTTGGTTCTTCTACGGATTTCCGTATTCCGGACCCTATCGCGTAGAGAAACTCCGAGTATAGCTCCCTCCATAGCTCGCTGGGTGAAAAAAAAGCATAAAAGCATGTGAAGGAAATATCAAATTATTCATCATAATGTATTTAAACATCAGTGAAAAGTCTACACGTCTCAATCAACACGGAAGTTGATAGCATCATGTCTAACACAAATGCAATGCACTTTCCCCATGTGCAGTGCATTTGAACAATCCATCGAAGCTCGTGCCAAATGTTGCAGACTATATTCGAATCATTTCAGTTATTATTAATACTATTTGTTTGTGTGAAGAGGCAATGTATTTCCGGCGAATATCATGTCTACTTATGAATAACTAGGTGCTGTCCTCGCCTTTGCCCGCGTTTTATCGGGAAAAAAAATAGCATGTGTGTTATTTCAGATTCCTTACCAAATTACAGCCTAATCAGTTCAGCAGTTTTTGCGTGAAAGAGGATCAAACATCCATACACCTATCTCACAAACTTTGACATTTCTAATAAATAAATAAATATCGTTTATTTCAGGCACATACTCAATACAAAATTAAGGATCCATTAGTAGGATACAATATGTTTCTTCTAAGGAGAAATACTCTATTAAAACATCAGTATATCACACAAAATTACACAGAAAAATGTACAGCTATTCGTTATTATTTTTTGACATTTCCAACGCTTTGCGAAGATTATTTGGCCCTCATTATATTGTATTATTAAGTAAGAGACCTTTTTATATCCCTCCCGTAAGACTACAAAATGTTTTCATAATTTTCGTTTACTTAGTAGACAAACAAAGATCCATTATTCTTCTTAAATAAACACAAAAAGGAAGCCTCTATTCTATTGTTCATTTTCTAAACCAAGCTTGTTTTCTATTCTGAAATTAGCCAAGCATATGTGTTTGAATAGATATAATGAAATAATGTAAACAATATGTCTCGTGTCACCACAAACAAAGACCTGTGCGTGAATGTGTACTTACCTTTCGTGGTAAGACACAAGACTCCATCCATTTTCAGTAGACAGGGGAGCGGATTAGTTTCAAAGGGAATTATCGTATACCACCGCGGGTAAGCGTTACATAGATACACTCTTTATGTTACGTTACGCTTAAAGCACAGTCTTTCAAAGTTTTACGGGACAAAATGTACTTAGCCCTCAGGATCATTAAAAAGACAAGCAAATCAAAAAAACTAGTATGGGCAGAAACTAGTCCTAATCCTACTATCCTACTATAATATTATAAATGTCAAAGTTTGTATGGATGGTTGTATGGATATTTGTTACTCTTTCACGTAAAAACTACGAACCGATTAGGCTGAAATTTGGTATGGGTATAGTTTGGGACCGGGAATAAAATATAGGTTATTTCAAATATCAAATATCAAATATCAAAGTGCTTTATTTCCTTTAGACCTTACAGGACCCTTGGACACGTCACAAAATTAAAATTACATAAGTAAAACAGGGAAATAAAGTGATCACTTTGATTTTTTGTTCACTTCAATCTTTTTAAGGTAAAGTAAAGAAGCGAACAAGAAACCTTTACCTTGTTAGGTTGTTAGTTTTCGAGTTGGAGCAAAAGTCGTCCCATGCTTTTTTATCCTCTAGATAATCTGATATTTTGTAATAAGCCTTTTTACAAAGGATATGTTTGATAGTTTGTTTGAATTTATTTATTGATAATTTTTGCAACTCACTCGGAGTTTTGTTGTAGAAGCGTATACATTGCCCTTTAAAAGATACACTAATCTTGTGCAGCCGAGTTTTGGGCAAAGCGAGTTTGTTCTTATTTCTAGTATTTACATTATGTATGTCGCAATTTTTAGGGAATCGATCGATATTTCTATGAGTGTACAATAAGTTTTCATAAATATATTGACATGGTACAGTCATTATATTTATTTCTTTGAATTTATCACGCAGGGATTCTCTAGGACCCATGTTATAGATAGCACGAACAGCCCTCTTCTGCAGCACAAATACGGTATTAATATCTGCAGCGTTCCCCCACAGTAATATGCCATAAGACATAATACTATGGAAGTAGCTGAAATAGACAAGTCTAGAAGTATCAACGTCTGCAAGATGACGGATTTTTTTGACTGCATATGCTGCAGAACTAAGTCTCTTCGATAGTTTATCTATGTGTGGGCCCCATTGAAGTTGAAAATATTTATTATCCCGACAAAACGTGGGCGAAGGCGCGGGCAGCTGCTAGTCCTAACTAATATTATAAATGAATAGAATAGAATATATTTAGTTCTTATAAAACTTACACAAAATACACTTACATTAAGAGAAACATAAACTCTTAAAACGATGTAAGTTAAGTAACAAATCGGCTCTGCCTCAGCATACAACCAACGCTGGTCTTCCAGAGCCACTTGTTGGCGTTACGGACTAACTACTCACAACGACTATGCAGACTAAACAAAAACACACTAACATAAAAAAACCATCACTAAAAAAAACATATATTATGTGAGATGCTCTTATTAAGATGAGGTGTTGACTATTATAACAAAGGACGTAAGGATATTCTATCCTTCCTAATAAGTTATAAATGCGAAGGTAACTCTGTCTGTTTCTGTTTGTCATTTTTACACGCCAAAACTACTGAAAGGATCATAATGAAATTTGGTAGGGAGGTAGATGGTATCCCGGGGACGGACATAGGATACATGAAAAGCGCGTGTGAAGCCCCGCGGCTAGCAGCTAGTTCTATTATAAATGCGAAAGTGTGTTCGTTTGTTTGTTTGTCTTTCCTTCGCGCCCTAACTAAGCAACCAATCGATTAGATTTTTGGCATAGAGTTAGTTGAAAGGATGGAGAGTATCATAGGTTAGACTTTTTGTCCTTGTAAAACATCAAATTTCCATGGGAGATATATTACGGGAATATTTGTATTTTTATACAAAAAATTGTCCTTCCTTCACGGCGCGCACTAGTGTGCCTAGGGCTAGGGTGGTCGCGCCGTGAAGGAAGGACAATTTTTTGTATAAAAATACAAATATTCCCGTCGTATAGACGCTAAGCGACTAGCTAAGCGCCAGGCGCGTTGTGCGGCCGGTCCCGTTTTACACAAATAACGGTCGCTGAAACGTCTGAGATTATCATCCCACCTGCAAGGTGTCCTGCACTACGTTTTACTAGTCACAACCTCAACTCACAAGCACTGAAGTACGTGTTATTCAATTAAATTCTATCGAGCTTGATTTGTGTACAAGTGATGTTCAATTGGCTAATTGGTAAGGAATTTATCGGATTTGTGCATAAAACAGTAATCGCATAAGCCTAATTCATTAAGCGCTTTAGTCGTTAACAAGCAGATTATGGATTACGTTGCCTTTCGTTCGAAGTTAGTTCACAATGATTTCAATATTGATACTTTAAATACCTATGAGCATGATCCAAGAAAACAAGATCTGCTCCTCTGGGAGTGTCTTCTTCTTCTTTTACCTTTGGCTCTGCATCTGGATTGATGCAATTCTGCCAGTTAGGTATGAATTGCGCATTTAGGAACAATAGATAAAAATTTAAGGAGATTATGTTTGGATTTTTCAGAAAATAAATAATTTATAAAATCTCAATCAAGTTCGTACTTGCTTACGTCACTGTCCAGTTGCCACTTTATTAAAACAAAACGTAGAAGTAACGTGATCCCACGTCGGATCCCGCATCCCGCGTTTTTGACGCGTACATTTGGCCATTTGTGAAAATTCTAAAGTGCAGCATTAGAATATTAACGTTGGTCTGCAATTTTGTCGTTGTATACCTTTCTTTGGTCGAAGGCTTTTTAGCGAAAATACCTGTAGCCGAAGGTTGACTCTACCTACAGGACCTTTACGTCACAAAACGAATTTGCTGCCAATTAAGACCTCAAAGTTTCCATTTCACGCCAAGCTGGGCCTTTTCTACGGTACTATTCATAGAAATTCTCGGTTTGATTAGGGTTCTGAAACGAAGGAATTTAATTAGTTTGTTCGATGACGAACTTTCAACAAACAAATCGAATCGAATTTATAATACTCAAATAATATAAAGAAATTAAACTAGTATTTACAATTGAAACAATTGAGCTAACTGCAGACTGTTGCAAACTGCAAACAAAAAAAAAGTTTCTTTTTCAATAAAGATTGATATTGTATGTTTATTTATAATATGAAATCATAAATCCATAGGATTTGTGTTTTTTATAAAGCATAGCCACACTTTATGGTTACCGTAGTATAATAACCAAATCACTTCCTATTTTCAAAAAACTGCTTCATCAACATTATTTATCCTTGTAACTATTCAAACAACTTTATTTTTATATGTATGTAAGTTTATGTATATGTATTAAGTAGGTATATATTACGTAGTGTAGGTATTATATTATATTGTATTTCGGTAAACTCAAACGCCACCGTCTATTTGTACTTTTATGTCCAATCCATCCCAAGGTTGCCTGGAAGAAATCGCTTAAAGCGATAAGGCCGCCCTTTGTATTTCTTTGTTTGTTACCATTTCCTGCATTGTATTGTGTGTTTGTGTGGTACAATAAGAGTTATATATCTATCTAATAACAAACATGATCCTACATCGTTGCTGTTCTTCCAACACAAACTAGGTTCGTAGTTAACCCGCTTACATTCATAATGAATCCTACATGATGGCTATAACATAAATGCCCTGATTGGCAATGGTTATGTGGGTTATATTCACGTGCTTGCACTTGGTGACTTCTCGCACTACAACGACGATTTACACTCGGGCAAAACTCAAGATAAACGATAATTGAGGAGCGATGTGGCGCGGCGGGTGAAGGTCAGTCTGCGACGTAGGAGGTTGCGGGTTCGATTCTCGCCTTGGGACTAATGTTTGTACGATCTGCAAATATTTGTCTCTGGTGTTCTTGGTATTTTCTATGTATAATAAAAATATCTATCTCTGTAAAATATTGTACATATGTATTGTAATCAGTCATCTAGCCTAGATGACTGATGATCTGGATCCCTATACAAGCTCTGCTTAGCTTGGAGCTATGTGATGCTGTGTAGATTGTCCAGTATTATTTATTTACTAGCTGCTGCCCGCGGCCGCGCCTTCGTCCGCGTTTTATCGGGATAAAAAATTAGCCTATATATTATTCCAGATCCGAAACAATACCCATAGGTACCATATTTCAGCCTAATCAGTTTAGTAGTTTTTGCGTGAAACAGTAACAAATATCCATACATCCATCCTTACAAACTTCTTCCTACAGGGCTACTTAACCTATAAATCGCTTGTTGTTGATTTTGACAAAACAGCAGCGTTGGGCGTTCAGCGGCGATATCACAAGTGCCGACAGAGCAAACGGACGAAATTCTTTGGGCTTATTTTGTAAGCCAAAAGGAAGGGAGTGGCACGAGATATTGGAGGCCTATACGATATGAGTCGACAAGAACATACGTAGAGCGGAAACTTCCGCCCCGGACCGGCTCAAGGTTGCGGCTTGACGTTAAACAGAATACTCAGTCTATCTCAGACGGGCTGTCGGCGACACCCGCAAGCCCGACTGAGGTAGACTGAGTATATTGTCGCGACCTTTGAGCCGGTCAGGGGCGGAAATTACCGCTCAACATATGTTTTTGTCTACTCATATGCCTATACCCAGCAGTGCGAGAATTCATACTGTACCGTTAAAAGTTATTATCATAATACAGAATATGATGATCCTAGCCGGTCTATGGATTTCATGAAACCCATAGACGTATAGGCGCTGGCAGTTGCGGTGTAAATATCTCCCCCTCCCCCTGAAAGGGAAAGGGCTAATGACACTGTAAGACATCAAGACTCACCCTTTGACATCAGGATGTTCCTCAAGGTGGAAGATGAAGCTTTGAGGAAGGCTGGCGAAGACGGCGCACACCCACGCGATGGTCAGTGCTCGTTTCACTCTGGCTTCCCAGGTCACGTTCAGGGGTTTCAGGATCGCGTAGTATCTGGAATAGATACATAGATTATAAATTTATTGCACCATAAAAACTTATAAAACAATAAAAACAAGAAAGTTCTTGTTATTTGTATTATTGTATAAATAGTAAGTAGGATAGGGAGCAACCACTGCCGTCCGAATCACAGACAGTGGCCTAGCCTAACTATTACACACAGCTAGCTACAACTAGCTACCTCATAGGTAGCCTTAAATAATAAGGTGCCTTGAATTAGGGTCGTCTGGTAGAAATCTCTGCAAGGGATAAGACCGACAATTGCAGGATACGGTAATTAGATTTTACGAACTTCCTGTACTGTATTCTATACTGTAATCTTTCCTGCAATAAAGCATTCTTTATTTTATTTATATTTAATACTAAATATATATTATATCTATTGTGGCACAATCGGCGGCTCTTGCTTTGGACAACCTTTGGATGGATAAGATCGGGACGTACTAGTAGTTAGACCCTAACAATAAAATCATCATGCCCGTTTTAGTTTCATTCTTCTAATTTCTCCTTAAGCGCTTCGCTTTAAGCGATAAGGCCGCCAATTTCAAAGCCTTAGTATAGGATAAGTTCAATAATGTACCTAATGAATGTTTTGTAAGGCTATGAAATAAAGGATTATCTATCTACATACATATGTCTTAGAGATACAACAATGTTTGTCTCGAGTGCTTCCAGGGTTATGACGGTTTGAGATATTATTTTGAGAATATATTGCCGGTGGAAGTCTCTTTACTTACTTACTTACTCCTATGGCTCAGCGATCCAAAGTGGATCTTGGCCTCTGACAGAAGGCTTCTCCAGTATCTCGGTTCTGAGCTGTCTCTCGCCAGCTATGGGTGTCGAGTTTGCGAAGATCGGCTTCAACTTCGTCGATTCATCGATACCGAGGGCGGCCGACTGGTCTACGCCCCGATAGTTTCCCCTCATATACCTTCTTGACAGCCCGATCCTCTTCCATTCTCTCGACGTGACCTAGCCAGCGGAGACGAGCGCTCTTGAACTCGCCTATTACGTTTGGTTCGGCATACAGGTCCTCTAGCTCCTGGTTTTTCCGGACCCGCCAGGATCCATCTGCTCGTCTGGTCGGGCCAAAGATCTTACGCAGCACCTTACGCTCTCGGAAGTCTCTTAATGACACTAAATTATACGACAAACGGCGTGTCTCCACAGGGTGAAAACAGGCAATACATTTGAGTGAGACGTAGCGAGGCCACAATGTGGAGTGTCAAGGTAGCCAGGTTCAAATGTAATTTAAGTCCTTGAAGGAAACCTCACCTCGTTTCGGCTAAGAGGCTATTATCCCATGCGAGGAGGCTGGAATTTGTCCTTGTAACTCTGGAATCCAGTTGCCCTGGGTATAATCCACATTCCAGCAGAAATTACTTGCAATTAAACACAATTTGTAAGGCTCAGAAGCATTTAATTTACCTTGCGAAACTCTATTCGACTTTATTAAGGTTTTCCTAAATACAATCTTGAGGAATGTAAAATTTTGTTGTAACAAAAAATAAAATTTTCGTAATTTTTTAATAGACGTTTTTTATGAGAAAGTCCCAATTATCTTTTTTTAAGCTATTGTAGGTTGTTGTAGATATCTAGTAAATTTTCTTCATAAAAAGCCAGGAATTTTGGGTAACAGGAATATAGACGTCACAGAATTTGAGATGAGATTTTGGTAAACAGTGGAAGCGACAACCGGAGCGATTTTCTTATTGTTTTAATAACCGCAATATTCTTAAAACAAACTATCAAAAACTCATTCCCATCTCCACTCCATCTTTTCAGCGGTTTCCCCAGTGGAAAATATTTGGGTGGTGAAGAACTGGCATACTCGTAATTCAATTACTAATATTTTTGTTCTTGTTGTCCCCATGGCGGTTAATGGTGCATTTTATAAAAATCCCAGTTTCCCCGTGGGGATCCCCTCAGTAGGGGATATCTTGGTGGTGGATAACGGGAATAATCCCCGAAAAGGTACCCTGCAGGATGCTTTCTCGATTCTGATCAATAAAAAAACTTATAGTACTTTTATAAAACGTTTTCTTGTCTGCTACGACCCCACGATGACATTATCTCCTGTGTCTAAATTCTAAGTAGCACGATTCAAATACTCAAATATCCAGTTGCCAATTTGTTTTCGACAGTGATCGATTGCCAAGTTCAAGTGACCAAACCCCAGGCTTTGTTCCCCAGACAGAAAGGTCAAATTGTCTTGTCGAATGGGTTGCTGGCCTTGACCAATAGACAAACAAATCGCACCCTTTTAATTGCCTAAGTGGCGTTCAGTAGGATTAGTATTTTACTGTATTATTCATCTACCTATTATAATTATGTTTCGAGGAAATGTCCTTTGATAACCCTTTTAAACATTAGACAGGTACTTCGTTGTTCGTCAGTCAGTCAACCTCTGTCTCTCAAGTCTATCCTTTTCAGTGAGGATTAAAGTTTCAGCTTGATATTTACCAACACCAAAAATAAACATAAGGAGCCGTATAAATCCAATTTGCACCACATTTTCTTCAAACAGTATCGAATTGATGTCTTAAATATGCGATGTATTGTTCGAATATTTCAGTATGCCCAGTATTATTTGTATAGTATTATAAAATCTTTGGAATAATATAGACGGAGAAATCAAAATAAGTTCATTGTATTCATTTTAATTCCCTAAAACAATTTCCTTGCCTTCAGAAGCAGGTATTTTGCCTTAGCACGTTTGAAAGCCACAATTTTGGTGTACCTACTGCCTAATTTCTCATAGAAGACAAGATCTATTTTGATATTAGACAGATAATGGAACGTACGTAACATTCCCAGGTTCTGATAGGCTTTTGATTACAAGTCGTCGGGCATGAGGTCCATAGAATTTTGGAGTCCACTATAGACTTGTCGATAAAGGTCATGAGGTCAGATATTGCAATATATATCACTGCCATAGGTTTCTTTAATGTTGTTTTACTTTTCTGTTATGTTTGTTCTGCTATAGGTACTTATTGTTATTAGTTGTAATATCGTTTATTAAGTTTTACAGACGCACCACTCTAGACGGTTGTGACGTTCCAAGCCCATGGCCTTCACTGAAAACCAGCGCTGGGTGGACACACAAGTGTTCGTCCAGCACAATGCTGAGGGAAGGCCATGTTTGCCCTAACTCTGCTGCGCAATTAAAGTGTCTACTTAGGTTTAAATAGTCGTAAGTCATTGTATGTATTTTGTGGTAGTTTTAAGGCAAATAAATAAATAAATTTCTTTCTTTCTTTCTTTCTTTCATAAAATATATACTGATTGATTTAATTTGTGGTTATATGTGACATACATATGCTTCATTGTTCACGAAAACTCAACCCTATGTTGAAAAACTCAACCCTATGTTGACAACATAGGGTTGAGTTTTCGTGAACAGTAGCGGGAGCCAATTTTTAATAGTTTTCAAAAGAACTTTTGTTCGCTTTTATTTTGAAATTTCTTTTGGAAGCAGTCTGTGTACAGACCGCTAAAGTTTGAGAGTTATAATATACGAGTACCTTTATTATAACTCTCAAACTTTAGCGATGAGACTCAAACGGCTCTCGTCAGCTTATAATGTTTTCTGATTCCATATCAACGAATTTATTTATTTTCTTTCTTTTTTCTGCGCAAAGGACATCGTATCGAATCCATACTTAATGTTATAAAATCGGAAGTAATTCTGTATCTCTGTCTGTTACCTTTTCCCGCCAAAATGGCTTGACGGATTTTTATGAAATTGGTGAGCTCATAGTTGGTTTCTCGAAGGACATAGGAAAAACTCGCGCGAAGCCGCGAGCTAAACCTAGTACTCAATAAATTCCTTTTTCGATGTTGGTAGAACTCAACTGACCGAGACTGTTTTGTATGTAAGGAAAAGCATGGGTTAGGGTAAAACTGAAAAGAATCACAGATACGAAATGATATGATTATTCTTTGATGTATCTGAACATGAATTTGCCCGCTCAATGACTCAGGAAAATATACACGGGTCATAGGTTTTTGTGAAAACTCAAGTTAGTTTCTACTTTTATAAACAGGCTTTAAAAAAAAAACAGGAGGATCTATGTTCGGCTGGTTGTATGTTTTTTAATGTATGTTCGTCGATTTCTCCTTCAACTATGAACCGATTTTGATGATTCTTTCACTTTTGTTTATTAGAAAATGATCCCGAGATGATTTAATAAAAAAATATTTCTGAGGGGTATTTGTCCCAAAAAATTAAAAACAAAAAACAGTGTTAAGAAATTTCAAGTCGGTTATTTTCAAATTATTTACGTTGGCCTAGGTATAGTGATACAGTGGCGTTCATCGTTAGCTGACCCCCCTAGCAGATTCTAAGTCTCGTTTTAGTTTTATATGATTATTTTTTTTGTTGTTGTATAAAACGTTTTGCTATCTTCATTTTAACCAATGATTCTAGTTTTGAAGTAGCTCTGTATTCATAGAAATTGATTTCAAACGTAACGAGGGGCTGGTTATCAACGAACGCCACTGCACATGAGGCGTTGCATTGTGTCGTTTGTTTCATCCAGTCCTACTGGTAGTTCGATTAACTAACTGTCTGAACAGAAATATTCCAAATAGTTAGACTGACTAATAGAACTTATTGGATACGTTAGCTATCCGTCTTGGACATTTGGAAAATACTTTTATTCAAGCAATTCGGTAGGAAACCTTGTAGTTGAGACTGCAGACAGATATTTCCTCAGTCAAATCTATTGGTTTTCAATGAAAATGTTGAAGGTTTCCGATTTCTAATAAAATCTCAGTTATCGAAATAATTTATTCCCAGGCATGACTAGGTGGTTGGATTTTTTATATCAACGATGATTTTTCTAATGCTTTAAAAATATATTTATTTCTCTATACATAACGGGTTTAAAATTAACAAAAGATAGGTATACATACATATATATCATCATCATCAGTCCATACACGTCCACTGCTGGACATAGGCCTCCCCCGTACGACGGCACAAATAGCGGTCCTGAGCCGCCTCCATCCATCGACTCCCTGCGACCGCCACGATGTCGTCGATCCATCGAGTGGATGGTCTCCCATGTAGGGGGGGATTTGCCATAATCACCACGCTTGGCAGGTGGATTGGTGATCGCAGTGTTTGTGTTGAAAAATACTCAGACGGAAGCTGCTGCCCTTCCTCTGGTAGGTTCCCTTAGTCGGCTCTTACGACATCCAGGGGTTGAGTTGGAGGGATCGATATTCTATTCCGCGGCCCCACGGCCATATGCATATATATACATATATATATATATATACACAATATACAATGGAATAATTGTAGCATGATGTGATGCAATGCGAAACGGAGTGAAGACCTCCCACTCGATGGACCGACGACATCGTAGCGGTCGCAGGGAGTTGTTGGATGGAGGCGGCTCAGGACCGCTATTCGTGGCGTCGTTTGGGGGTGGCCTATGTTCAGCGGTGGACGTGTACGGGCTGATGATGATGTGAAAGCCAAGATGTTCTTTAAAACAACTCTCTCACGTATGGCTACATGGATTTTCTGAATAAAATAAAAAGCTTTTGTGTGCTTAAAGATAGCCTTTTTTTAGAATTCAGAAATAATCAAAAACAGGAACATGTTTCACTATGATATGAAAGCCAGGATGTTCTTTAAACTAATACTCTGTTATGGCTACATGGCTTCTCTGAATCAAATCAAAAGCTTTTGTGTGTTTTAAGCTGACCTCTTTTAGGATTCAGGAGAATCAAGAACAGACCCATGTTGAAAACAAACCCGTAGGTATTTTTCCATACATTGTACTTTTCCAATTTCCCAATGTTGTTTGTCCTAAAACTGTACGAATAAGGAAATTCTTGTAAATAATGATACCCTATGCAGGATAGCCAAGGATTTCGAGCATTCGGGGATGATATGTTTTTATTAATTTACTAACTGCTGCCCGCGCGTTCGCCCGCGTTTTATCGGGAGAAAATATTGTCTATATGTTATTCCCAGTCCCAAACTATATCCATACCAAATTTCAGCCTAATCAGGTCAGTAGTTTTTGCGTGAAAGAGGAACAAACATCCATACTCATAAACTTTGACATTTATAATACATATAATATAAGTAGGATTGTTTAGACAAATTTTCCTAGTTCACGTAAAGTTTTTGGTTTTTACTCTCTATGTATTTACGCACTATGTTTACGTTACGTTTAAGTAGTACGTCTGTTTTTCTGGCCAAATACAAGCTGGATCTTGAAGACAAGTTTGAATTGAGGTCTGGTGAAGATTGTGGTCAAATCAAGGTCTATCGACAATAAAAATTAATGCGAATATATTTTATTAACCTTACTTCAGTACAACTATCTTATCTTTAAATAATTTGAATTATAAAAACGACTCAAACGGATAATAAAGTAATTACCTACTCGAATCAGCCCTACTATTAATTATGAAGGTTTAAGTTGAATTCTTTATTGAAAAAAATATAGTTAATAACTAAAACCCGACTACATAAAAGTCATAAACAAGCGTTCACGTATTGTCCTTATCATTTTCTTTTGATACTTAGGTAGTCGAAGGCCTTTGTTACTAATTGTACCGTAGGTATATGGGGTGGGTGCCTCTCAGCCTATAACCATCGGGCTATTAAGACGAATCATATGACACCTCATTTGTTGAAATCGGACCAGTAGTTTCAGCGCTACGAGGGAACATAAAAATCGGCTACATACATACATAGGGTGTCAAAATCATAACCCTCTCGTAGTCGGGTAAAAATGGATAGCTAAGCACCTACATATAATCTTAATATATCGTGATAATATCAAAAAGTTATGATGATTTTTATCATGTTTATTAACACTAACATCATTTACAATGGGATATTTACCATGATATGACTTAAAAAAATTATTTGTCATTAAAAAGACAATTTTAGTGTGTATTGTACAATACACAAACAATAAAAACTAAAATTGAAACTTGTAGGCACCTACAAATAATTTTTTGAAGTCATGTCATGGTAAATATCCCATTGTAAATGATGTTAGTGTAAATAACCATGATAAAAAACATCATATTTTTTTTGATATTATCACGATATATTAAGTTATATTACGATATATTAAGTTCGTTCGTAGCATAATATTTAACCCTCCAATATTTCGACCCAGTTTTACACGCAACAGAAAATATAGTTTATTTATTTATTTATTTATTTAGTATACAAAATCCACAGCCCTTAGAAACTAAGATTGACAAACTTATTTATAGATCCTATGGCCAATACAGGATTTACATTTTTAGTGTTCCATGCAGTTTCATACGCCATGATTATAGGCAGTACCGTAGTGTTGTATCACAGAAATCTAAATATATTATTTAGATTAAATATATTATTTAGATTTCTGTGTGTTGTGTAAATATATTCCTTAATTTATATTATAATAAACATTATGCTAAATCACAAAACACATTACGCCTTGTCACTTGCTTGTTGTGTTTCCCGAAGCGAAAGTTTCGAAGCTTTGCCTCGTAGCTCTTTTGCTTTACACGTGTTATTAATATTCACTGATATTCTCAGTTCTTCAATTTAGGTTCACGACAGTAATTTATTACCAAAGTAAAATTCAATTTTGGTCAACTTTGTTGTATGATTTTACAATCATAGAATGGAAACAAAATTGGAACTAGCATTTACAATTGAAATAGTTGAGCTAACTACAGACTGTTGCAAACAATTTAGAGGTAGCTTATGATCCAAAGGGATGAAATCAAAAGATGTATCGAAGTTATCAACTATGTAGGTACCTATAAACTTTATTCTCTTAGGTGAGCAGTGAAGTTGGTTCTTAACGTTGTTACAGGGCGTAATGGGTTAAATTTCCGTAAAGTCCATAACCCGGATCGACTTGAAATTTGGTACGCGTAAGTTTTTTGACCTCCTGAGTACATATGAAAACGAAAATTAGCGAATTAGTAAACCAGGTGTCTTCAGAATGGACAAAGGTGCAACTATTTTTTTTAAATAACAATCTATTATTAATTAATATGGCGCGTTTTCAAAAACGATAAACTGACTTCAAATTCCTTTACTTTTACATTTATTTTAAGATCCTCCTACTTTTGAAGTCGGTTAAAAAGAAAATTACAATCAAAGAATACAAACTAGTATTTTGTTATTGATTAATTTTGGTCTACATTACCTACTTTGCAAGAGTTATAAACCCTGACAAAATCAGGATAAATACACGAAATTATCCCAACGTTTATACGATATCGAATCAATCAAATTGAAATCACTAGAGCAGGTTTCCCAGCCAAAAAGCCGGGAACGTTTCCACTGTAACGTTAAATCAGTGATTTTCTTAAGAAACATGAGATGAAGACGCGATGTTCGTAAGCATTATCAAATTGCTAAGTTATTTTAACAATAAAAATAGAAATATTTGTAGAATAGAAATATAAATATTTATTATGCACATCTTATAAAAACCATGTATACTTAAAACTATAATACTTACTTAACGGTACTTATAACATTATAAAACAAAAACTTACAAAAAGGTAAAAACAATTATTCTTGGAGCCGCCGCGAGGTGCGTACGATTTACAAATTTCCATATTCTTCATAGACCAACTATGAAGAATATGGAAAATTTTTGAACTTGGCGTGCCATTTTGGCCCTTTTGTTTTCCGTTTACTGGAGGCCTGGATTTGTGACGTCAGCCTGGGTAATTGTATGAAAAAAAAGACAATCGCGTCAGCGGTAAATAGTTAAAAGCTGGCGCGCTCCCCTTTTCCTGTTTTTAATTTTCACTTTTACTTTCAGTTTTTTGGTTATTTTTTTTATTTGAGGCAAGTGTGTAAAACATTGAAGGATCCTGGATCCTGAAATACAGCCAAGGCTACTTTAGGACCCTACGGATTCATTAAATAAATAAATAAATTGGTTGCGCGCATATCCAACTATATAATCGTTATTCATCTGCGTAGAATCAAATGTATTTGTGACGTCAACTTCCTATCCGCCTTCCCTCACTAGCACATAGAATACCGCTGAAGAGTAAGCGGGACGCACAACACCCGCATAATGCCATCCAAGATGGCTACCAACAGTTGCAATCTAGCCTCGGCCGAACCACGTCGGCCTTGTTCGAAACTTGTCTTCCCGCAGCTCCTGGGGGAACTCCCAAGTGTTTCCCTAGCTGACAGTGCCGCGCGCGCGCCGCGAGTGTTAACGATATTGGATCTGGTGCTCCCGCAATCAAGGTATGTGCTTCCATCCCTGGGACAACTGATCTCTTGTCTTTCCTAACCCATATCAGTTGGGCCATATCCTACCACGTTGACGCTCACAACCCCGCAGATTTACTATTCGGCGTGCCCATTTTCTGGTCCTTACGAGCCGCGATATACCTACTTGCTTTGTGTATCTCGCTAAATAGTTGAATCTGCGCCGCAAACCATTTTCGTCGTTCGTTCGCACGGCACACGCCACACGGCATAGACCGCCATTTTGTTGTTATCTTTGCATTCAAGTTTCGAAGACAATAATTCCTATAATTATTCGTCAACTTTGCAACGCATCGCGCAAATTATAAGCTCAAATAGGAATCACATCGAACCTATTTAGTTATAATATTTAGTCAACCCCGCAAACCCAAACCTAAACTTTGTATTTTCCGCATTCGTTCACATTCGTTCACGATAGGTACGCCCTAGGTAACCTATCGTACGCATTACCACTTAGAATTACAACCGCTTATTTCGTTAGTAATCTTTCGCATTACCCATTAAGTTAGGTACGCCGTAGTAAGTAACCTATTTACTGTGCTTACGCATCATTCTGTTTTGTAGACTCGCTTATCTTTCACTTGCAATTTTATACCTAATAAATAAAGCCTATTCGTAAGTCGACAAACAAACTCAATTAGCAGAGACGCAACTGGTACGTAGGTATTACGCAGTAAGCTCTAAGCTAATCATCGCATCGCATATTTATCAACTTCATTTAGTTGAAAACCGTCCATTGCATTAAGTAGCAAGTATAATCACTATCCAGAATACCTATTCCGCTCGCATTTATTAGACACAACCCGCTCGCTGAATAGATACGTATACTTTATTCCCAAACTCATTTATTGTTTGGTATTCTAACCATACGCATTAGCTGCGCTGGCAAATTACCTACACTGCACACTGTTGTTTACGCATTCCAGATTTATTTGCTATCTCCGCATTCAAATATATTTCGTGTCCGTTACATACCATACAAGTAGGTACATACCTTACAAGTAGGTACCTAGCTTTAGTTGTTCAACTCATTCAACATGGCACCTACCGTGGATTCTATCACAGAATCGCAGCTAAACGTACTCCTCGCTAAGAGAGACCGAATATTTGCCCGTATGCAAGCCATATGCGATCGCGCAAGGAAACTGGATTCTGGTTCTCCCACCGACAAGGAGTCGTTTCTTTGTGATTACGAATGTGTTGACATGTTACACTGCGACTTCGAAAAGGTAGTAGATAAAATATGCGAATTAGAACTGAAACTCGATCCCGAGACCGCAATCAACTTTCAGGTACTATCATCGTTCAAGGACCTGTTAGGTTGTGTACGCCGCGCTGCTAGAAAGCTGCTGGCTGTCGACAGGGAGGTCAGACCCTCTACTGCAGCTGCAACACCACATAGGTCCCCTCGACTACCGCCAATAGAAATCCCTAGCTTTGATGGTGATTTAAAAGATTGGCCTCTATTCTATACTAGCTTTCGACATTCGGTACATAACAACGCTTCTCTGACCGATTCAGAGAAATTATACTACCTTCTAGGTAAACTGACCGGCCGCGCCCGGTCAGCATGCGTGGGCATAAATTTGGTGGCTGATAACTACTCACTCATTTTCGATTGGCTCAAAGACAAGTATGAAGACAAGCGCCTCATGGCCGTATCATATTTAGACCAAATATTTGAGTTGAAATCAATTTCATCGAGTTCCGCTTCTAATCTGGAATTATTCCTTGACACATTTTCGACATCGGTCGCTGCATTGAAGAACTTAGGAATAGATAATCTCGCCGACTTCGTGTTTTTATACATCGCACTTAAGAAATTAGACGTAGAAACTGCACGCTCATTCGAGTTTGAGCAACTTGGTACCCAGATACCATCGTTCGATAGTTTGACAATGTTCTTGCGAAATCATGTCAAAATATTGCAACGAACTTCGCCCGCACAATCAAAACAAGAAACTTCTAAGCGTAAACCCCATGGTCCATCTACGCAAACATACGTCAATACGACAGCCAGTGCTGACTCAGGCTCTTCGTTGTGCTCACTGTGCGATAACCAGCATGACATTATTTACAAATGTCGGGCATTTCATAAGTTAGACGAGCACGAACGTTTCGCATTTGTAAAGACCAAGCGCTTGTGCTTGAATTGTCTCAGCAATAGACATCGCATGGCAAATTGTGCTTCCAAGTCAAGATGCAAGAAGTGCAACTCTAAGCATCATACATTGTTGTGTTTTGGTAATAAACCGCAGAATAGTATACCTCCGCTAACGACGGCGCCCGCGCCGCCGCCGCCGCCGCTCTCGTCGCAGCCGCCCGCCTCGAATGAGACGTGCGCGCTCCCCGCTCGCTCCTGGCATAGTGATAACGTGGCTCTGTGCGCGTTATCAGCTGATAGTAGCTTTGTCCATCGCACCGTCGTGCTACCTACTGCTCGCATTATCGTGGTTGATTCGCATGGTAATGAAGTTGTCGTACGCGCTTTGTTAGATAGCGCTTCGCAAAGTAATTTTATTACTTCCGATTGTTGTACCCGCTTGGGATTGAACCTGAAACATAAACCTTCTTTCGTGAAGGGAATAGGAGGTTCTAGTAAGTCAATTCAGGGTTCAGTAAATGTTAGGTTTTTCTCCCGCTTGGATCGTCGCGTTCATTACGATATGGAATCGCTGGTAGTTGACAAAATAACAGAACATTTGCCCGCGGTTTCGGTCAGAATTTCTGACTTGTACAATTTTGATAATCTGCCTTTGGCGGACGATACCTACTCCGTCCCTGGTTCGATTCAAATGCTCATAGGCGCTTCGATTTTCCCGCATCTACTACTAAACCGCAAGGTTCAAGGAAGCCCTTCGCTTCATTCCCCGCTAGCCTTGGAGACTGTCCTTGGCTATGTTGTCATTGGTAACGCTCCTGCTCAAGTAGGTAGCTACCAATCGCTTTCGTACTGCTGTACCTCACCCACCTTGGACTCTGCCGTTCGCAAGTTCTGGGAGTTGGAGGAGGTGGACGTCCCGCCGGTACTTAGTCCAGATGATCGTTTGTGTGAGGAGATTTATACTCGTACAACCTCTCGCGATGATGACGGTCGCTATGTAGTATCGCTCCCTTTCAAAGGTGATAAAGTTTCGCTCGGCGAGTCACGGCAAGCTGCTGAACGTCGCTTTCTT
The DNA here is from genome assembly GCA_947859395.1 of Eupithecia insigniata. Lineage (NCBI taxonomy): Eukaryota > Metazoa > Arthropoda > Insecta > Lepidoptera > Geometridae > Eupithecia > Eupithecia insigniata. The sequence continues at coordinate 2,675,978 of OX402009.1, read as the reverse complement.
TGCTTGGAGAAGAAGATGCAGACCTCGCCTACTTTGAAGGAAGCCTACGATGGTGTGATTCGTGAATATTTAGAAAGGGGCTATCTTTCTCCCGCGCCCATTGACACCGATACTTCGCAAACTCAATCATACATCATCCCACACCACGGAGTCATTAAAGAAGACAAGGTTACATCTAAACTACGCGTCGTGTTAGATGGCAGTTGTAAAACCAGTTCACAAGTCTCTCTTAATGATCTTCTATATAGTGGACAGAACCTTCAAGGGAATCTTTTCAACATTATAGTAAACTTTCGCTTGTTTTCGATCGCACTTTCATCAGATATTCGACAAATGTTTCTCGCTATTGGAGTTAGAGAATCTGACCGCCGCTTTCAGCGCATTCTGTATAGATTTTCCCCGCATGAACCTATCCAGGTTTTCGAATTTAACCGCGTTGTTTTCGGGCTTCGCTCCAGTCCGTTTCACGCGCTCCGCACAATAAAACAACTCGCTATAGACGAAGGTGACTCACACCCCACCGCTAAAGACATGATCGACACCGGCTTATACATGGACGACTTTGTCTATTCCGTTGAATCTGAGGAAGAGGGAGTTTCCACAGCGGCGGCAATGATAAGCCTCATGAAGTCCGGCCAATTCGAACTTGTCAAGTGGACAAGTAACTCTAAGGTAGTACTCGACTCCATCCCACTGTCACATCAGCTCTCATCTATCAAAGAGTTTGATGAAGCAGATCAACATAAGGTTCTTGGCCTATGTTGGTCACCCGCTAATGATCATTTCTGTCTAGCAATAACCCCGCCTATGCGTACTTGTACTAAACGCAATATTTTGTCTTGTGTCGCTAAAATATGGGACGTAATGGGATTCGTCGCACCCGTCGTCTTATACGCTAAATTGTTGATCAAACAGCTATGGTTGTGTGATTGTGGTTGGGATGACACTCCGCCGAACGACATTGCTCAACTATGGTTCCGCTTTAGGGAAGAACTTCCTTTACTCGCTGAAATAAGGATTCCACGCCACGTAGGAATCGTCTCAACCAGTGTAGTTACCCTCTTAGGATTCGCATCGCGAATCTAGCCTCGGCCGAACCACGTCGGCCTTGTTCGAAACTTGTCTTCCCGCAGCTCCTGGGGGAACTCCCAAGTGTTTCCCTAGCTGACAGTGCCGCGCGCGCGCCGCGAGTGTTAACGATATTGGATCTGGTGCTCCCGCAATCAAGGTATGTGCTTCCATCCCTGGGACAACTGATCTCTTGTCTTTCCTAACCAATATCAGTTGGGCCATATCCTACCACGTTGACGCTCACAACCCCGCAGATTTACTATTCGGCGTGCCCATAAATAATGCTGGACAATTCACACAGCATTATCTAGCCCCAAGCTAAGCAGAGCTTGTGTTATGGCTACTAGATAACTGATTTACATAATACAATATATTACATAGATGGATATTTTTTATTATACATTGAAAAACGACCAGAACACCCTGAACAAATATTTGCAGATCCTACAAATATTTGTCCCGAGGCGGGAATCGAACCCGCAACCTTCTGCGTCGCAGGCGGACCTTCGCCCACCGCGCTACATCGGTCGTCGTATGTATATTACTCTTATTATATAACACTAATTGTGTCGAATAAACGATTTATATGCTTTTTTTAGGTTTTTCGTATACTGAAAGCTTAGATCAGTGACGTCAGCATGGATAACTGTTTGAAAAAATAAACAATCCCAACAGCTTTAAAAAATATTATGTGAATTTGGTATTCTTATCGTCTTCTGACTCTGATACTCTCAGACAGACAGTAGGTAAGTAACTAGCGAGCGTAGGTTCAGCAACAAGTCATAATTTACGATATATGTATTTATAAAGGGAAAACTGGGTGACTCATCAAGAGATCTCTGAAATTACAAGAGCTACGACGCTGAAATTTTGCATGGAGGTTTCTTATAGGACGTAGGCAGTTAGGGCCTAACTGGCTACGTCCTAAAAGAAACCTAATCGCTAAGAACATACTTTTGGAAATTCGTATTCAGTGATATTTTACCTATGTTCAGTTATAAAAAAAACTAGCTGCTGCCGGCGCCTTCGCCCGCGTTTTATAGGGATAAAAATTGCCTATATGTTATTGCAGGTCACAAACTATATCCATACCAAATTTCAGCCGGATCGGTTCAATAGTTTTTGCGTGAAAGAGTAACAAATATCCATACCTACATCCATACAAAATTTGAGATTTAAAATATTAGTAGGATGCTACTTATCTCTACTAACACCGCGTACAAAGTCGCAGTTGGTACGATCGGCTGGACGGTTTTTAGAGCAAAGCTTACAAAGGTCTTTGATCCGTTATAAGCTCGAACATTTTTCCATGGAGAAACATAAAAATGTTCTGTGGCCAAATTACCTAATGCTAACGCTTCTTTTTAGGTCTGACAATATCACCAATGCTTAGAGTTTTATTTCCAGTCCTTGGTCCGTCTTGTATACATAGCGGCACATAACTTAAGCGCTGACCGTTATTGCGCAAAGTAAATAATAATTTGGCGTGTTTTAAAAAAACGATAAACCTACTTCAAATTCCCTTACTTTTACACTGTTAAGTTTTGCGGGATAAATACTAATCTCCTGGGGATACAAATTTTGGGAAAAATGGGACCACCTCTGGATCATTTTCAATACAATAGTGAAGAGAATATCAATAACACCTAATTTTTTATTTGATAATAATAACTATGTTTATAGTACAAAATTTGACTTTTCTAAGTGCTTATTTTGTAAGCCTAAAGAAATAAAGTTATTGATTCTGATTCTGATTCTGAAAGAATTTTCAAAATTGGTCATACAAAAAAAACATACAGACCAATTTAGAACCTCCTCCTTTAGAAGTCGGTTAAAAAGTACCTGGGCGGGGCTAGCGGTACCTTACCCATGCGCAGCTATCCCCTCCGCGTATCGCCCAGCGTTAGACTTATGTGCCGCTAGTTGCACAATCTAAGATCATAAATCAACTGAATTGAATCCCGCAATTAACATTGAACTGGTTATCCGGATCATTCGTGATAAAGTGCTTAGATTGTGTTTTATGATTTGCCAGTAGACATAGGCACCGTTATTGACTGTGTGCCAAGCCATAATGCACAGGTGTGTAAGAAATGTTGCGTATGATATTATGCTGTTCATGAAAATTACAATAATAAAAGAAATTAGAACTAACTATATTAACTATATAAATAATTTATTGTACCACAAAAGAAGAAAAACAATGCAGAAATAAATACTAAGTAGACGAAGCGGCCTTATGGCTATGAGCCATCTCTTCCAGGCAACCTTGGGTTGGGATGGACGGACATGTACGAACAATATAGACGGTGGTGCACAATAATTTAGGGTTAAACCCGTACCTACAAACATAATTATGTATTAGTTGATAACGAAATAAAGACTTTTTATTTTATTTATATTGCTGCAGAAGTATTTAAAAGGCCGCTCAATGTTGTTGCTGACCAATTTAATAATTTTCGCCGACCACTATATGCAGCTCAATTCACATTTTCTGCTGGCAAGATCCATGGGTTCGTGGCTTAGGCTCCCAGTGGTCGACGAAGCTGTGGCTGACGCCCCCGATTCTAATAAATAAAAACAACAAAAAAATTGTGCTATTGATAGTATTTTTCGGCTGACCAAAATTCTTTAATCTGCTGATCGTTTAAAAATGATACCTTTTAAATTCTTCTTCTCTATTGTTAATAACAACTACTGGACATGTACAAAGGCGAGCTTAACCGTAAAGGAGTTTTCTTACAGCTATGATTTTATAATGGAAGGTTTTTTTACTAATGGATGTTTTTTTACTAATATTCGCTATACAGACTATGGTCGTCGACGTGAATATCACTACCGAGCTCCATGGCGTTTACCCTTCAGAATAATGTTTCTGAAGGGCAAGTTCAGAAACATTACATGGGTAGCAAGTTAGCAACATAGATCACGATTTGCATATCTATTCAAATCACTCTCGAATCAACACAAATCACATGAATTAAGCCGCTGTCCCACCAATGCGCACGGCCACGCGACGCATTTTAGCTACGTGGTTTCGTTTGTTTGATAACGTGGGTCTACTTTACTACTGCAGCACACACTATATACGCGCACGCTGTGCACGGCCACGCGGCACTTTTTAGCTGCGTGGGTTCGTTTGTTTATGTACAAGCATGGGTCGCACGCATGTACCTCGTGCATATGCGTTGACAGCGTTGAGCTGCATGGGTAGCCATATTCGAGCAAGCCCCACGTGTAGCAATTACTAATTAATCTCATATTCTTGCGTAGCGTGTTCGTGGGTTGCAGTGGACATTATCTATCACATACGTTTTCTCGCAAAGCGAAGCTAGACACGTGCGTAGCTTCTCCGTGCGCAGCGGTGGGAGAGCGGCTTTATCTTGTTCAACTCTAGAGTTCGTTCATCTGTGACGGAGATTCGGGTTTAAATTAACAATTACCCTAGTTATTCTGTGATCTACGGATCCGAGACGTGGTCGCTAACTATAGGCCTCGTTCATAAGCTCAGAATCGCTCAGCGGGCTATGGAGAGAGCTATGCTTGGTGTTTCTCTACGTGACAGAATCCGGAATACGGAAATCCGTAGAAGAACCAAATTCACCGACATAGCTCTCTGAATTAGAAGGCTAATGTGGCAGTGGGTAGGTCATATATCATATAGCTCGCAGAACTGATAACCGCTGGGGTGTTTAGAGTGACGGCCACGATGCGACTCGAAACGGAGTGTTGGGAGACCATCCACTCGATGGACCGACGACATCGTAGCGGTCGCAGGGAGTCGATGGATGGAGGCGGCTCAGGACCACTATTTGAGGCTTCGTATGGGGGAGGCCTATGTCCAGCAGTGGATGTGTATGGGTTGATATGATGATGATGATGTTTCTGTGATAATACTCACAATAGTTGGGACTAACTATCAATGTATAGTCGGTCGACTACACTAAAAAGGATCGCCTATTAATTAATATTAATTATAATAATAGGAGACTATCTAATTTGGAGCAAGGCTGTTACTGTAATCCTTATAGAAAATGTTTTGTGTTTGGTATGTACCTACGAGTAGGTAGGTATGTATGTCTGTTCTAGTTGCTGCTACATTTTAATAATAATAATTCCAATAGTATGGCGTGTTTTAAAAAACGATCCCCGACTTCAAATTCCCTGACTTGTACACTTATTTTAAGTTTTGCGGGATAAGTACTAATCCCCTGGGGATAAAATTTTTATGGGACCCCTTCGGGATCATTTTCAATAAAATAGCGAAAGAATTTTCAAAATCGCTTCATAATTCACGGAGAAATCGACGAACATACATATGTGTATATAAACAAACATATAGCCGAACATAGCACCACCCCTTTTTTCTGAATCAATTAAAAAGGGTTTCATTTGTTTGTGTAAACTTCTGAGGGAGCTTTGAAATAGATGCAAAACCACAATGAACTTTTCACTGGAAACAAAAGTAAACTTACTGAATTAAATAACAAGTTTGGAAAGTAAACTTCAATCTAAATTGAACCTTCGTATTCAATAGACATAGTTAAATTCTCTTTGTCAATAGGATAAGCGAAGTTTAGTATTCCAATCTAACTTGAAATCTCGGTTTAAAGCGATTATCGAGTATATGTCACCGCCGGATCATAAAATTTTCCCCGTTACAGACGGGCGGATTACAACGAACGCTGATTTCAAGGGCGGTATACTTAATTCACCTGGGGTAATTTACCCGGGTGCACTATGTACACTAATTAGTAGACTTTATTTGGGTTATTTTCAAATTTTTTCTATTGTTTTCAACTTGTACTGTTGACACAAAAAGTGCTTACAGGTATAATAATTTGTTTACTTGGTTATTGCTGGCCTAGAGTAGTTCCAAATGTGGGGAATATGTATCCTAAAGTAACCTACTTATTATGATTTCAAAATTTTGTACAAAATCATTATTCTAATAAATACAAATTATAAATAAAAAAATCAGAAAAAACTTGCAGATAATCGTCGAAATGTTGAAACTTTCACAAAAATTGGCTGGAGCATAATTTATTTTGGTGCGGTGGGGAAACGAAAAGAATTTTGGACTCGTAAATGGTACGGCGAGAATAGGCGTGAATGTAGGTAATTGAAAATCGATAAAAAAAATTGACTTCTTAGTCTTTTTACCCGACTACCGGAGGGTTATGATTTTAGCACCCTATGTATGTATGTATGTAGCCGATTTCTTTGTTCCCACGTAGCGCTGAAACTACTACTTCGATTTCAACAAGTGGGGTATCGATTGTTTCGTCTCATTACCCCGATGGTTATAGGCTATATGGGTGTCCGACAAAACCGAGTGTCTTGAGAGATAGCTGGGTCTAAATTACACCTGGAACACTTCGATAGCGCGATAAAATTTTGCAAGAGATGACATCTAGTTACAGTTCGAGTCTAATTTAGTTTGATGTGATGAGTGAAGGATGACACACCCGTTGCCATGGAGACCTCTTGTTTATTTGTTACCATGGCAACGGGTCATCTAGGGATGGGCAAATGAAAAAAATGTATCGATATATGTATGGAAACAAAAAGGTGTAAAAAAATATAGTTAAAAACTAACTCCCTTATTCATAATGGTCTGCTAACTTAAAACAGCTGCTAAGCAGTGTTATTTCTCACTCTGACTTATGTCAATAGAAGAAGATAGAGTGAGGATTAGCAATCCTCTAAGTTAGCAGACTATTATGAATAAGGGGTAAAACCCGACTACATAAAAGTCAAACAAAAGTCATAAAAGTTAAACAAGCGTTCACCTATTGTCCATAGCATTTTCTTTTCATACTTAGGTAGTCGGAGGCACCCACCCCATATACCTAGGGTACAATTAGTAACAAAGGCCTCCGACTACCTAAGTATCAAAAGAAAATGACTACCTACCTAAGTACCTAACTACCTAAGTATCTATCTTTCGTCTCCTGTAACGGTCATAGAGGCTATAGCTTACTTTGTTGTACAGCGCGATATTAGAATAAAACAAATGCAAGAATGCACTTCGGTGCATACTTGATGCATTCATTTTGCTTGACCTCCGATTTCATAGAATCTCTACCAAATGAGAGCTCTTGTAGCGCTCAATAACTTGGTTCGCTTCACTCCGTTCAAGTTATTTATTCTACGTTATTGTTGGTTGCTACTGAAGCAAGAGGTCGCCACTTAGTTGTGGCAATCAGTGCATCGATTAATTAGTGCTAATTAGGTAGAAACAAACAAAGCTACATCTGACTCACATCAGGGGGCCAATTCTGCGTATCACGTGATATTTTATCGAATGATACTCATTATCACGGAATAAAAATATCAAGTCATAAATATCGAGTACCTACCGTCAAAAACTGCATTCTCGTGCGACTTATCGAGCAACTCATTAGAGAAAAACCGAAAAATAAATATCGAATTGTAGTTTTTGAGAATACGCTTGTTTATCACTCGATATTTCGACAGTTGTCGTCATATTTATCGAGTAGATATATTTCCAGAATTGCCCTCCTGTTGAAAGCGCACATGTTATGATAACCTGTAGTTTGCCCTTAGATAACTTATAAAGTGACTCCATACGATGCAATGCAAACAAACGATCTCCATAAGGAAATAATTAATTACAGTGCACACTTTTTTACACTTTGGCACCTAATCACGGCAACCTGCGCTTACGCTGCCGCCACCGCCGCCGCTTGGGTGGGCGCCGTACTCGTCCGTTCCGTGATTTTTAACCGACTTCGAAAAAATCTTGGGTGGGCGCCGTGCCGTAGTCATTCGTTCCGTGATTTTTTAACGACTTCGAAAAAAGCTTGGGTGCGCGCCGTGCCGTGTCGTACTCGTCCGTTCCGTGATTTTTAACCGACTTCGAAAAAAGCTTGGGTCGGCGCCGTGCCTGTACTCATCCGTTCCATGATTTTGTGAAGATTTTCATCATCATCAGCCCGTACACGTCCACTGTTGAACATAGGCCTCCCCCAAAGGACTTCACGAATAGCGGTACTGAGCCGCAAGATTTATGTAGATGTCTATAAATAATACAAAAGAATTACTGGATCCTACTAATATTATAAATGTCAAAGTTTGTATGGATGGATGTATGGATATTTGTTACTCTTTCACGCAAAAACTACTGACTCGATTAGGCTGAAATTTGGTATGGGTATAGTATGGGGCCTGGAATAACACGTAGGCTATTTTTTATCCCGATAAAACGCGAGCGAAGGCTCGCGGGCAGCAGCTAGTATTAAAATAAACACAACTAATACAAGCTAAGACTTAGCTCCCATCTCGGAGAACACGTCTTCTGCGTCGGACGTTTTATCACCTTTATCGTTGACATCCTCTTCACGTACTTGTATTAGAGATGAGTCCGGTATTCAATAACTAACTCCGTACCTGTTGGCATGGTACTAAAATATCTAACGCTATTGTAAAATCCGCATACCGCTAGGGAATAACTGTGCAAAGCGAGCATCGCGCCTAACCGACCGTGAGCCATAACTACCCAACGCTTCAATATCTATACTTACCTAACTATCATCTACGCATGGGTACTAGCGGACCGTTCACCCATAAAGTTATGTAGCTGCAACAAGTATTTGGTATTTCTAACCAAATCGGTTAGAAATATATTGGGTAGAAATCAGAACAGGTATAGAGTATTGTAACGTTATTGGGTACCAGTTGGTACTAGCGGTATTGAAACAAAATACCCAACTAATAACCGGTAGCCAAAATATCCAATAACTCCCATCCTTAACTTGTATTATTGTATTTATTTATACTGTTATATCATGTGTTACATCGAGTTCTCGTGAGTAGTGAGATCATGACATAAACCCCGTTGGAGAGTTAAACCTTAAACTTTGTTAATATAACCTATGCAAGTAATTTAAAAGCTAGAAGAAGAGACTTAAATAAACTAAAATGTTAAAGTTAAATTAACTTGTTTTACTCTAAGTAATCTTACAAATTATAAAAGTATTTAGACACTCGGAATTCTTTTAATTCTGTAAAGAAAGTAACATCATTGTGCTTCAATGTCTTTAATTTTGGAGGGAAATAATTATAACATGGATAAGGCAGGGCTAATTGGTTCTTATTCTTCATTTCTCATATATCATTAGTATATTGTGTTTAGTTATATTAGCGTGTTATAATGTCTTACCTATCATTCTCATATATCATTAGTATATTGTGTATAGTTATATTAGCGTGTTATAATGTCTTACCTATCATTCTCATATATCATTAGTATATTGTGTTTAGTTATATTATCGTGTTATAATGTCTTACCTATCAACAGCGATGCAGATAAGCACGAAGCTGGAGAGATAGAGGCCGAAGGTCCGCGTGAACATCATGACGCGACACATCAGGTCTCCTGCTAGCCACTGTACCGTGCCTGCCCACGCTATCTCCAGCGGCATCATCAGGAATGTTACCTGTAGACAATACAATGTTCAATCCAACGATCCTATCTATCCAAGGTTGTCTGGTATAGATCGCTCGTTAGCGATAAGACCGCCAATGGTCACATTTTTTGTATCAAATTGTTTTGTAAAGTGTGAGATAAAGCATTTTCGATCTATGTATACATTGACTAAGTTTCTGCTGGAGATCAAAGATAGAACCTCAGCTGTTTATTTGTTTGTTCTCATTATTTGTTCACTTTATTTCCTTTGAATTATGTGACGTATCCAAGAGGTCCATCCTGTGAGGTCTAAAGGAAATAGAGCACTTTGATATTTGATATTCTCTTTATAGATAGACTAGCTTCTACCCGCGGATTTGAACGGACTTTACCGGGATAAAAAGTTGACAGTTGAAATTTTCTCATAAATTGAGGGCATGACTCCTTTCACCACTTTTCTCTAACTATCATGATTTCGGATTTGGACATCCAGTTCCATCTCAAAAAGCTACCCTGTATAATAAGGTACCTTGTACGTTAAATTTTCTATGGAAAAAGATGGATGTTTGTTCAAAAACCTTTGCAATGCAAATTCTCGTAAAACAAGCTTAGAAAACCTTCACGGCTTTACTTAGAATTAAAAATAAAAGATTTTTCACAAAATTACGAATTACATATAACACGAGGAGAACGTTTACGTGTCTTTTACAAAACAGCTAATTATTCTCGGAAAATAACAACAAAGCCTTTTTTATTGTTAATGGCAAAGCGTCTGACCACCATCACACTTGAGAAAGTGAAGATGTGGCCTAAGGTGGAGTGCGCTTTCCCAGAGAGAACTTATTCACTCGGGATTTGAAGTCTCCGAGATTGTACTCTACCGGAAAAACAGACGCAGGAAGTTCGTTCTACTCTTTACTAGTGCTTATATTGAACTGGGCACAATCAAAGTGGTACTTGTAGTACACCGACAGTCTGGCAACGCGCCGTCGGTGTTCGAGGCTGCCAAAACCATTGACTTCCTTGTCAAATATAATTGCCTCTTTATCGGTAAAAGGTAAATTTTTAAAAGCTGGCGCGGTTGTCTTTTCTTTCTACTGGATACTGGAAGCCTACTCTAGTTCTTTTCATGCGTAGTTGCAAAGTACGCCAGCAAAACTCAATGTGTAGGTACCTGTGTTGTAGCTACTCTTGTTAACTTACGAAAGGGCCGTTTTTTGGACGAATTTTATATGACTCTTACGTTATACAATTTTTTTTACATATAACCATTGTGAAATCCAAAATTTCCGTATAATTCTAAGTGGGGGAATTCAGATGTACACCGACAGTTCGCATGTGAGTGTATTGTGCATTAGCCCCCTTTTTTGTCTCCAGGGGAAAAATCTGTAACCAGATACCATCCTGTATGTAGGGTACAGTATGGTTATGTCGAAGAGAACCTTCGACGACCCACTAAATAACCCCGCGGTCGCCGCCTCCATGCGTGATCAATGGGCCAGGGACCGCGCCAGGCCCATCTTGCAAAGCCAATATTAGCACCTAATCGTGATAATTACGATGGCCCCCTGCTTTAACAGGCCCTAACCAACCCACCTCCTCGAAGTACCGGAGCAGGACTTCTGGTGATTGATAGCTTCGTCAATTTCAGTGTCTAGTAGAATAAAAATATTATCATCATTGAAAAAGCGCAGTGAAAAAACAGCCCAACTTCGTAGGACATTTCCGTTTTCGTGCAATTAGAGTACCGAAAGTAGGCCTCCCAGTATATGAAATATAATAGATTGTGCCAGGTTACAGTAACTTACCTGGATTTCCATTATCTCTGGAATTAATCGTATTTATCCTTCCCAGTGAACTGTAAATTGAAGTAAATTAATATGTCATAATAATGAAGTTACTATAAGAACCTACATACATACATAAAACTGTTTATAGCATAAAACTTGACTTCTGAGTCTAAGTGCTTATTTTGTAAGCCTACGAAATAAAGTTATTGAAATCTGTGACTGTAACAATCCATTATTGTCCTCAGATTTCTTCGCTTTCTTTAAGAAGGGTCCCGATAGCTGGTTTTTATGTAACGGGTATGAACAGATATACGAAGGGTAACCCCACCATAACAAATTCCTTTCAGTTGGCTTGCTCAGTTCGTTCACTTGGGATGGCAACCAGAGTTTCTTGAACTTCTTTGCTTAGGTAGCGTATTTGAGCATTTGGCTGACAGGGTACACTTAATATTCTGAAAGAGTTGCGCAATTTCTTGTCGATGTTAATGTCACTTATACGTCAACAACCTATAACAAGGTAAAGGTTTCTTGTTCGCAACTTTACTTTACATTAAAAAGATTGAATTTAACAAAAAATCTCAGTGATCATTTTATTTCCCAGTTTTACTTATGTAATTTTAATTTTGTGACGTGTCCAAGAGCCGTGTAAGGTCTAAAGTAAATAAAGCACTTTGAGTTTTGTGTTTTTTGGACTACTTTGAGTTTAAGAGGTACCATAAAGTGACAGGAAAACCACCATCTCCCTTCCACTCCAGGACAAGCAGACGGCACAATACCATCCTTATATACCCATACCATCCACTCGTACAAAACGGTTTTCCTCCACCTTCATCATGTCATCATCATCTCGCACCGCACTAAGATAAGGAACTCGCTGTCTTCATTTGTTTTTCCGGCCAATTACAAAATTTTCTAGACCTTTGTGATATACCGTCAGCCACATCGTCACTTACCATCATGTGAGATTGTTGTCAAATCTAGCGACTATAACAAAAACCATACAAACTTGATCTCAATTGTATAATTTAATTTGCGCTGAAAAGAATCATACACAGCTGCTGGTCGATTCAGACGCATTGACTGCATTTTTACTAGCTAAGTATGAATCGACTCGCACACGGAGGGTTCCGTACTATCGTAGATAACTATTTCACAAAGGAAACCTAGAAACCTAGATAAAGCAAAAAGCCGAAGTGACGCGGTCACCCATCCAAGTACTGACCGTGCCCGACGTTACTTAACTTAAATCGATACTGAGCTGAATGAAACGTACGACGGACCCCTAATTATGAAATTTATTTTATTTTTGTTGTTATAGAGGCAATAGTTTTACACACCCTGTCAAAATTTCAACTATCAACCGATTACGGTTCAAGAGAAACAACCTTGACAAAAGTAGAGCAAAAATAGAAAACAAATAAATTTCTATGGGAGCCCCTTTAATTTTTACAGGTATTTATTATTTGTTGTTATAGTAGCAAGAGAAATAAACATTTTGTGAAAGTTTCAACTGTCTACCTTTTACGGTTCATGGGAATCCTCCGACGGACGGACGGACGGACGGACAAACAGTGGAGGCTGAGTAATAGGGTGCCGTTTTCACCCTGCGGGTACGGAACCCTAAAATCCAAAGAAATTTAACCATGAGTGTCGAAAATAGTATGATGAAGATCTTTAAAAACTTTAAAAATATATGTGAAAATAGTATGAATGACGAATACATCGGAAGCGACCATAATTTCGATGTTTTTTTAAGTACTTAACATAAATAGGTACGTTGAACCTATTCTTTCTAATTCATGCTTGACACTGAATGTGACGTCTAATACAAATGAATAAGGTTTAACTTAATTGAAAGAAATGGCTCAATAAGCCCGGCCTTGCTTGAATATATAACCTAATTAAGGGAATAGAACATAATTGCCTACTCTCGACTTGAGGCTGGAGTACCTTTTTATTTGTTTTGTTTGGGTCAGATTCTTCGAATTTAAGAATTTATTCTCACTAAAAACTTAACAGTTTACTTATAATGACTACCTCTAGTTTGTTTATGGCTAGTGCCCAAGCTTTATTATTACAATTTTAACACTTACTAAAGAAGACATGCAACCATAATCTTTAACTTTGCTATGTAAATAAAATATGATACGAGTGTTTATTATTAAAAAAGAACTCCAACCATTATAGAGGGTAGGCACTTATTTAAATTTACGCGTTTGAGTAAGCGGGGGAATTCTTTGGGAGAAACGAATACTTAATTTTAGACATGGAAGTTGTACCTTATTGAATATTATTTGAGTTCATAATTCACGGGCCATAAAAGATAGGTACCATAAAGTCGCATTTCAAAAAACGTTTTTCCAATCTGAATCTAGGAAAATATCCTAAATTTTTCGGTAAACTTGTACGACGTTGGCGTTATACGAAATCGTAAATATGTAGGTATGAAACGTCACAAAGGCGTACTTGACCGTGCTTCTTGACAAGTATCAAAAGCTTCTTTACAAGTTATATTATAATTTACTTACGTAACTAGATATACTCCGTCTACGAATTTATTTTCTGTGTGACACATGCACGTCTATGAAGTTTCCTAATTATTGACAGGTAAGTGAGTAAAGACTGCTTGAAAAAATGAATGATACATACAGTTACGACGACGACGCGCCGACATAGTATGTAACGAAGATTGTTCAAGTTGTTTTTCGTTAAGGTAGGTAATTCGTTCAAGGTACTTGCTTGCTGTAGATAATTTAGAATGAAACTATTGTGTAACTTGTGATATATTGAATTACAGTATTTTATTGGTTTTTTCTGACCGTATCACTTAAAATTTATTGGGTAATTTATTATTAGATGTCTAGAACCTATTTTGCACGCCCTAGATCAAGGCAAAACATGTTTGGTGCTAACCTATTATAATAACCTACATCTTTGTGACCCATGTTTGCAAATAAATTATATGATTTGCAAATAAAAGATACACTTACCATAAGATCAGCCACAGCTAAATGCATAAGTAGGACATCTAACCGACTGGCTCGCTTCGCTCTCCGACGTTTCACCAATTGCGTCAATACCGTCAAGTTCCCGGTCGCTGACACCACCATAAGAACACTGTACACAGTCATGGACACCATGTGACCATGGTTAAACCTCATATCTAACGGTAGCTCATCAACAGTTAAGTTGAAATGGGTCCAGTTTTTCTGCGAGGCCCCCCCAGGGCCAGACACTTTTTCGTCGATATCCATGTTTCTTTTCTATTTCTACACTTTTTCCGTGTTGGTGTTGCCTGAGGTGTTTGTTTTTGACATTTTATGCCGGTGTTTTGACATTGGAAATGCCTGCAACCAAAGGAAAAATCGTGTAAATTACATGAAGCACGAGGAGATCGTTCTTCTTCTTCTAGTAACATTTTTAATTAGGTTCAACTTTTGCGAATTCAGATGAATTCACATGCTACTATTTTCTCCGCCCATTCGTTTTTTTAGTCGTAACTAGCTGTTCCCCGCTGTTTCACCCGCGTTAAATTCGTAAGCCGTATAAGCCGTAAATCTCCCATGGGAATTTAATGTTTTACCAGGTCAAAAAGTAGCCTATGTTACTTTCCATCTTTTAAATAACTCCATGCTAAAAATCAAGTTGATTAGTTGCTTAGTTTGGGCACAAAGGAAGGACAAACAAACACACTTTTAGGATGAAAATGGAGGCAATATGCGGCAAAAGTAATAATGTTATTTCTTATACAAATATTGACCTCAAGACGTCAGTAATACAAATCCTATGAGCCGAGCAAGGAAACACAGATTGTTTGCTGTCCCGGCGGCGTTCCGCACCGTTGCCCGCGCCAGATCCCCTATTCCTCGATCTCTTTCTGCTCTTATAGCTCTGTCTCTTCATCCAGAGTTCGACGTGCTTGCAGGAGAATGGACGACGTTCTGACATACCTACCTACATGTTTACAATATGCTGAAGGTTAATAGATTTTTATTTAAATTTTCGAATAATTAGCTGATTTTGACTTTATTTAATAATTATGATTGTGTATAACGTTTTTTTAAAGATATAATAGGGACCTTCAAATTCATAAATAAAAATAAATAAATTAGTTAGTGCTGAAAGTCGAACAGAAATGGTACAAATATTGGTTTGGTACAAAGAGTAGAAAAACCATGGTAAGTAATATTTTCACTCTATTCCATCTGAGGCACTGGATAAATCCATTCATAGATTATAATAGACTTTTTTCGACTCTAATCCACAAATCGAATAAATTCGTCATTTTGTTCCTCACTAATCCATCAATAGCTCCATCGATAGCTCAGTGTACCAGAGTGGAATAGGGCATTTTGTGAGTAGCTGTTTTTCTCAGATTGTTTTTCTTAACGATACCACAGATTATTTCCGCACTGTCAGTAGTATGTAAGAAATTCAATGTTCTGTTTAGCTTTAAAGAAATATTGACATGTATCTAAATTGCATTAAATTTATATTTAAAAATAAACATGTATTAGACACATAAGTGATATTATAATGTGCTAGTGGTTTCTTTTTCACTTCTTCCACTAGTGGACAAAAAATTGAAGTGAAGAGAATATCAATAACACCTTATTTCTTATTTGATAATAATAACTATGTTTATAGTATACAATTTGACTTATCTAAGTGCTTATTTTGTAAGCCTAAAGAAATAAACTTATTGATTCTGATTCTGATTGAAGGGACGCATGAAAAAGTTATATTTTCCTCATAAGGCTTATGGTCTTAACGTGATTGCTACGTGATCTTTGTTATTGAATAACGACAACAACGGTCAGATATCTTTCTTAGTAGAAAATACTAAGCTAAGCTATAAAAGAGCAACGTCATTTCGTGAAACCAGTTTATGTACCTACTGTATGTATTCGATTTAGCTTAGATTATTCTGAAAAGGTCTGAACTTTCAGAATTTTCTGTGAACAAGTTTATTGGGGGGTATTAAGTCCCTCAAACTTTAGGGTTGAATACAGTGTGTCTTTTGGCCATGGGACACGAAAGGCAAGTAAGTACATTGACATAAGTATATTGAAATCGTATGAATCCCATAGATTTATGGATAAATTACATACACATACTGCTTTGAAACTTTGAAGTTACGAAGTTTTACTGAAAGAAATATTCCTTTATTTTATAAAATACTATCTGCTGCTCGCGCCTTCGCCCGCGTTTTATCGGGATAAAAAATAGCCTATATGTTATTCCAGGTCTCAAACTATACCCATACCAAATTTCAGCCTAATCGGTTCTGTAGTTTTTGCGTGAAAGAGTAACAAATTACTATACATCCATCCATACAAACTTTCACATTTATAGTATTAGTAGGAAGTTAAGAGAAAGAAAGAAAATTATTTATTAGACACAATACACAAACAAACAAAATAATAAAATACTACTTAGAACCTACTATATGATATGAGACGTAGAAAACACACAGAAGTTGTACTGTATTTATATAATTTTAAAAAATAAACTGTTTTATCCAGTTATCGAATCCAGTATATGTAAATAAATAACACCCTGTATTTTTATGACACCGATTCTTAATAGTCAATCATAACAATCAAAGTTTGCAAAATTGCATAGGTACGTATTAAATTACCTATAGGAAGACCAAGGAATCTGCCAAAAACTGGCCACACGAAGCTCTTCTTAAGGTAACACAAGTTATATCCATCTACTGCCAAACGACCAGGGTTGGAAAAAAAACAGTTTTTTTTAAATTTTATAAAACAAACAGTTCAAATTGTTTTAAACAAGTGTTTGTTTTGTTTTTTTTTTGTCCTTTTTAGTTTAGGGCATTATTTTAAATTAATTCGACCTATAATGTTTCATTTCCAGACTAGATCTTTTGACTTTTCAAATTTTCTATAGTAAGGATTCTAGCAAAGGATTTGAATGCAGAAGATATTACTGATAAAGTTAAGTCGATAATGCGGTACTTCAAATACACTCACTTTGCATCTGCCAAATATAAAGAAGCTGGTGGAAAAGCAATTGTTATACCACAACAGGTACGGTGGAACACAATGGCTGACTGCTTAAAAGTGTTATTAGAAAATTGGCATATAATGTCAGATATATGCTTAAATCATTCAACTGCTATAGATCTGTCAATTTCATTGAAAGTAAATGACATGGCGCTGAAGCAACAAGTCCAGGCTCTCTACAAAAAACTGGAAAACATCGCAGTTACACTTGACATCTCCCAAAAGACATCCTGCTGTATTGGCGAAGTGACTGAAGCATGGATAGAGCTTAAAAATATGTTTGAGGGAGAGAATGTACGACTGCGTGAGACCGAGTATTCATTGGATGATTTAAGGAAGTTCAAAGCTCGTTATGAAATGGCAATGTCTCCAGCTCATTTTGCAGCAAACTTACTACATCCTAAGTACAGGGGTGAAAAACTCACGAGTGAAGATATTTCTGAGGCTTTATTATTTATAGAAGCTTATCACAAAGAGGCGATGCCCTATGTTGTTAAATACAGGGCAATGACAGATCCCTTTCATAACTTTCTATTTGAAGATCATGTAGTAAATCAGGTCGGACCTCTCGAATGGTGGCAGTCATTAAAAAAACAAATTAATGGTCAAACAATGAACTTAGTGGCTCAGCTTCACACTGCTGTAGCTTCAAGTGCTGGAATTGAAAGACTGTTTTCAACATTTGGATTTATTCATTCTGACGTACGAAATAAACTGGGTACAGAGAAAGCTGCAAAACTTGTTACAGTTTTTAAATACCTTAATAAGGAAAAGAAAAAATAATTGTTATCTTGATCTTGTCATATTGTCTTACTCTCCTGACTGACAAACAATTTTGATTTTATAATGTTTATTAAATATAGGTAATTTTGTTTTTGATTGATTTTAAATTGAAATTTTTAATATTCTATACTATCTAATGCATGTTTCAAAAATACGTGTTATCTTATCCCATTACCCATATAAATCCTGGTACTTGGTAGGTACTTAGATCTTTGTTTGACTGAATATATAACGTATCAAAAAAATATTACTTTCATTTTATATCATTCATTCGCAATGAAAAGTAGTTTTAAAGCTTGTTTTTTTCTCATCGTTTTATACAATGTTTAAAACTTGTTTTAATCTGTGTTTTTAAACGTGTGATAAAAAACACGGTTTAAAATCAAACTGTTTTAAACATTGTTTTAAACATGTGTTTTAAAACCATTTGTTTTAATCATGCCAACCCTGCAAACGACTGATGGATTAAATAATAAATAATGCTGGACAATCCACACAGCATTATCTATCCACAAGCTAAGCAGAGCTGTGTTATGTATACTAGAGACTGATATACTTATACAATACATTACATATATATATTTTATTATACATAGAAATGCCCAGAACATGCGAAACAAATATTTGTAAATCGTACAAACATTTGTCCTAAGGTGGGAATCGAACCCGCTACCTGCTGCGTCGCAGGCATACCTTACACACACACAACACAATGGGACAATAGTTATTTGTTCGTTATTGACTTTAATTGAAGGTTAATATTATTTACTGCTCAATAATATAGTTAATATAAAACAAAGTCGGGTTTGTTCGAACACTTATATAAGTCGAGAACGGCTGGACCCATTTAAATGATCTTGATTTGTTGGAATTTTCTCCGTCCTGAATAGCAGAATACCTAAAATAACAGGGTACCGCGCAGACACTAAAATTATATGCGGGCGAAATAAGTCGATGTGAAAAGTCGCTTGTTCTCTTGTTGAACTTATTTACCAGTTAGCTTATTTTGTAACTACTTATTTTGTTGATTTCTGAGCTTAGTGCCGACTTTCAGACTTTCCCGTTGCCAAGAAGATGGGTACATTAAAGATTTTTGCAGGAATAACAAAGTTCTTGTGGAGTACCAAGCTATATTTAATTAAGGTTACCTTGCAACCATTTAGCCGACTTCAAAAGGAGGGGATTCTCAACGTCACGATTCGTCTGTATGTTGTTTTTTTTGTATGTATGTTACGCAATATCTCCGCCAATTATGGACCGATTTTGAATTCTTTTACTATTGTATAGAAAATTATCCCGAAGGGGTCCCATAAAATTTTATCCCCAGGAGATTAGTGTTTATCCCGCAAAACTTAAAATAAGTGTAAAAGTAAGGGAATTTGAAGTCGGTTTATCGTTTTTTAAAACAAGCCATATTATTTAGTAGAATATCGAACAATTTCGAAATATAATATATAATACATGGTTCACAAAAAATATTTTCAAATATATTTTTTGTGAACCATGCCACTCAAAATTTAATTATATTTAATCTGTCTGTACAAACACATAATGTTTATGTACTATACCAACGTAAAATTTTGTTGATTTTTTTCATAATAAAGCATTCTGTTTGCTTGACTTGTTACTTGTGTAAGGAGATATATAATTAAAATGAAATTGAGTTTTTTATCATGCCCCTCGTGTATATGAGCAATAACGAACAGCATTAGGTAATGCTGTTAGTTAGTACTCATATGCACGAGCGGCAAAGTCCCAACGGCAGAGGTAACTGTAGCCGTCGACGCGCTGACGGCAGCCATCGACGCGCTGACGGCAGCCGTCGACAATTGACGCCAGCCGTAGACTGTCAACGGCATTCGTCCACGCGTCGACGGCTGCCGTCGACACCGGTCGGCGGCAGCCATCGATAGATGACGGCAGCCGTTGACTATCGACAGCAGCCGTCCACGCGTCAACGGCTGCCGTTTGCTCGTCGACGGCTACATTTACCTCTGCCGTTGGCACTTTGCCGCTCGTTTATTATTATGAGCACTTAATATTAGTATTTTTGTCAATAGACTTTATTAGGTGCTCACAAGATAAGCTTTTCGAAACTTAGAAGTTTGAACTATAAATCAGTTGCAATAATTAAACACCTTCCTACATGGCCCAAAACACACACATCAGCGCTCAGCAGCCCCTCGTGACGACGGAACCTTTGTTTATTCTTTTGCCTGGGCATCGAATGTGTTTGGTTTGTTTCATCATCATGTCAGCCCTCATACACGTCCACAGCTGGACATAGGCCTCCCCCATACGACGCCACAAATAGCGGTCCTGAGCCGCCTCCATCCATCGACTCCCTGCGACCGCTATGATGTCGTCGGGTCATCGAGTGGATGGTCTCCCATGTAGGGGGGGATTTGCCATAATCACCATGCTTAGCAGGCGGATTGGTGATCGCAGTGTTGGTGTTGAAAAATACTCAGAAGGAAACTACTGCCCTTTCTCTGGCAGGTTCCCTTAGTCGGCTCTTATGACATCCACGGTTTGGTTTGTTTACTATTCTCTTACTTTCTGGGGAGACAAACGGTTTCTAATAGTGTCTACAAACTGGCGGACAAACTATCCAAACAAATAAAAATATTCAATTTCTAAAGTGTGATGGTGGTCAAACGTTTTACTTACCGTAACCAAAAAAAAAATGCATCATTATTGATTGACTTGTAGTACCTACCTACAAGAATGACTCAATTTAACCCAAGAAGTGTATATGACCCTTTTACCGAATAGACAAAAGGTCATAAAGGCTTTAAATAAAGGCTTTATAGCCTTAAATCCTGTAATACCTACCATAGTAGAAAATACATGTCCCTTCTGTTATACACCCCAAACATTGTATACATAAGTTGGGTTTAATCTCTGCAAACCTTATAAATTAGCTCATTTATTATGTAACCTAATCTACAATAGAGTTGAGGCTGTTTAGTGTACCTACATAATATAAAAAGGAAATAAGATTAATCACTCCTAGCTTAACTGCCGGGTTATCACAGAATTTCGTGTAAGGGCGCATTCGTTCTTACAGGATCATTTTTTACGGATTCTTTGTTACTGGAAACTATAGTTTGCTGGATCCTAAATACTGACACGTATGTGATCTCGCTACTAAAACTACATACGCCATCACGGGAAAATAAGCGGATCCTGTTGAACAGATGCTGTGTGAATCAGCCCTAATGTATTACCAATCTCTAGGGCTGAGCTTATGGTGTGAATTGAGTTCCGTGTATACATATATTTATTACTAGCTGCTGCCCGCGCCTTCACCCGCGTTTTATTGGGATAAAAAATAGCCTATATGTTATTCTAGGTCCCAAACTAGACCCATACCTCAGCCTAATCGGTTCAGTAGTTATTGCGTGAAAGTTTAACAATTATCCAGACATCCATCCTTACAAACTTTGACGTTTATAGTAGGAAGTAGGATTCCTTACACCTTATAAAAAGTCTTGTCTGACATGAATTATTAATTTGGTCATAGAATAAATACATGGAATCGATACTTGCAAATCTTTGAATGCTGCGAATAGTAGGTAATGTGGTTATTATTATAGTAGGTTATAAATAGTAACTATTGTTATTATAAAAAAATCGTAGAAGAACCAAAGTTACCGAAATAGCTCTCAGAATTAGCAGGCTGAAGTGGCGTTGGGCAGACCATATAGCTCGTAGAACCGATAACCGTTGGGGAGTAAAGGTTCTCGAGTGGCAACCGCATTGCAATGCGAAACGGAGTGTGAGAAGACCTCGATGGACCGACGACATCGTAGCGGTCGCAGAGTCTTTCGATGGAGGCGGCTCAGGACCGCTATTCGTGGCGTCGGTCGTTTGGGGTAGGCCTATGTTCAGCAGTGGACGTATACAGGCTGATGATGATGATTATTATTTTAAAGGTATTCGTCCTTATTACGTGCGTATTCTTGAAAATAAAATAATTCAATGGGCTTTAAATAAACGATACGGAGCTCGTTTATTTGGAAATCACTGAATGACCCGGAATGTTTTGCCGATTGAATACGCTTTCGTATTAATCAGACACAAAAGTCGTTGGTATTGGTGTATTACCTACATTCGTATACGATTTTCCAAATAATTAGGTCGGGGAAGAATTAGGAGCAAATTTATTTTGACGTTATATTAAATCCCGTCGATCTAATCGCTGTAACTTTGAGAAATTGGGACTTCACTCTATGTACTTACATTTACCTATAACGAAAAGTTTACGAAGGACCAATTTCATCGTATCAAAACGTGGGCTGATGTAGACAGCTTTCGCCTAAAAGCCCTTTAAAAATATAAGATTAAAATACTAGCTGCTGCCCGCGCCTTCGCCCGCGTTTTATGGGGATAAAAAATAGCTGAACATAATCGGTTCAGTAGTTTTTGCGTGACAGAGTAACATATATCCATACATCCATCCATACAAACTTTCACATTTATTATATTAAGTAGGATAGGAAATAACTAAAACATACCAAAACGTGTAACTGTACGTTAATACCAAGGGCAGGAATAATAATAGCCAAAAACACCTGCAAAATACAAAATAACCTGTCAATATCATACGAGAGTCAGGGTTTTTGTACAATAAGCTATTTATCTGGAAATATTACCTACGCTTCCAGCGTATCTTTGAAATGGGTTCGACAACTGCTAAAAATAGTTTAGAAATACACAGTGGCGGATTTACACATTTCCCGCCAGTAGACTATTCAAATTTTGTCCCCCTGACTGACCTCTACAATAGTATGACGACTGATTTTGAGAAACTACACCGTGATAGATGATATATTTAGACATCTACTGAATGCAAAATAAATCATATTTCTGCAAAAAAAAAATGGACTTCGAAGGAACAATACAGCTTTTAAAAATGCATTTTCAATTTCGCTCAAAAACGCTACAATGCTCGTGGAAAATGATGAAATGGGATGTAAGCGTTTACCAGCTATTCTGTGCCTTTACATTACATATTGTGACGGCATGATGTCACATTGTGTATTCTCTGATTGCTGTTCAACATATCATGGCGGATTGCTGTATTTTGTAGTTTTATTTTATTTTTCTCAAAATAATAATTAATCTCAATCAAAACATAAAATACATATGTATTAATACATGTTTTGTAATCTATGGTTCAGGTATAATTCGGTAAATACATAATTTATGTGATTATTAGTTACTGTCGTCATCCCTATTCGATAACCAAGAGTTCACAACCACATTTATATATTTTTTTGTCATTGAAATTATAACTTTATGACTTTGTCAATATTACTCACATCAGCTTTTTCCCGTTATTAGCATGATGGTGTGGTGAACTAGGGGATCAATGTGTCAGTTCCTAGATTATTTTTATAACGCACGATTTAGAGCTCCTTCACATTAAGTCGCAAGCAACGCGATTTTCATAGCGGATGGCAGCGTGGCAGCTGCGCTCGCCACCCTAGTATATACAAGTCGCGCGGCTGGCTGCCGCATTCCTTGTGACCTAATGTGAACTGGCCCTTAGTGAATATTACATGGACCTAATAACAGATAATTAATAAAAAAAAACAGCAAGGCATTTTTGTGCCTAATTTGCCGCCTCCTATAATCTGTCGCCCTAGGCTTCAGTCTACTCAGCCTGCTGGTAGATACGACTACGGGCTGCAACTGTCAATTTTTCTTGCTAAATAAACCCCCCAATAACAACTACTGGCCCGACCCGGGTTTGCACCCAGGACTAGCCGTTGAACAAGCTGACCGCTAGACCAACGAGGTAGTCATTCATACCTATAAATCCTACTAATAAAGGGCGTCTTAGCGCCGATTTAAAACTATAAACACGAATATGTTGGCTTCCAGCGGGGCTAGCGGGAGGGGAGCGTTCGGTAGGTGATTATATAGTGCGGATTTTTTTATCGCTATGTCGTCGCAGTGGCCTGGCGCGCACCGCCCCGTTGAGTGAAGCACAGCGCAAGTTTTGTAATCGCTTTCAAATCCGCCGTTAAGAGATGCCCCGAGTAGGTATTCAGTTAATTTAGTCGTGGGTAGCAAAGTTTAGAGCGACAGTGTGTTTATTACTGAAAGATTCAATTGGCCCTTGAAATAGACCTATGCTATCGATTGAAAACATTAACAGCGTCGCCACTGCGCCAAGAACGACTGAGAAGCAACGGTTACAGTGACGAGCAAGTGGTATACGGACAAGATTAATAAAAAAAAATACCGCAGCTTCAAGAAGAGGATGTTGACGAGTCATATGTATGGTTTCAGCAAGATGGGGCCACAGTCCACACAGCCAGGGTCTCCATGGACACACTAAGAGCGTTGTTTCCGGGAAAACTCATAAGTCGCTTTGGAAACATATTGTGACCCAGATCACCCGACTTAACCCCAGCTGACTTTTTTATGGGGTTATCTCAAAGCAAGAGTTTTTGATACCCCTCTTGAGCAACTGAAGACTAAAATAACGACAGAAGTGAGGGCCATAAGATTTGACATTCTGTGGCGTGTCTGCAAATTCGCTATTTATTTATTTTAGGGGATCTTTCAGCACAAAGATACATATTAGAGATGTGTAAAGATAACAGGTGGCTATTAATAAGTTCCCACTTATAGATACAAAATACAATTGCAAGAAACACAAATAATAATAACAAGCTACCATTCGCATTTGCAGGTCGTGGGGCCGCGGCGTACGAATATCGACCCCTCCAACTCAACCCGTGGATGTCGTAAGAGCCGACTAAGGGAACCTACCAGAGGAAGGGCAGCAGCTTCCTTCTGAGTATTTTTAAACACCAACACTGCGATCACCAATCCGCCTGCCAAGCGTGGTGATTATGGCAAATCCCCCCCTACATGGGAGACCATCCACTCGATGGACCGACGACATCGTAGCGGTCGCAGGTAGTCGATGGATGGAGGCGGCTCAGGACCGCTATATGTGGCGTCGTACGGGCGAGGCCTATGTCCAGCAGTGGACGTGTATGGGCTGATGATGATGATGATTCGCATATACCATTTATATTTAGTACAATTAATTATTTTTTTTAAATTATGTTCACTTGTCTTCTACCTACTGTATTCATTCACTTATTTTTTATCAAATTTATATTCTATCTCTCTATTCCGCTTTGAAGAGTGGATTCGCCGTAATGGAAGACATCTTGACGGTGTAATATTCCGTAAATAAAATCCGCACTAATAAACTATAATTTACTGCTATTCAAATATATTGCGTATGTACAATCTTTGTTTCTTTTTTATATATTCAAAGTTTAAAATCCGCGCTGAGATAAATGGCAAAGTTTGTGAAAGATGGATGTTTGTTCCTCTTTCACGCAAAAACTACTTAACTGATTTGGCTGAAATTTGGTATGGGTATAGTTTGGGACCTATAGGCTAATTTTATACCGATAAGACGGCGCGGGCAGCAGCTAGTAATAAATAAATAATGCTGGACAGCATCATCTAGCCCCAAGCTAAGCAGAGCTGGAGCTTGACTATTCTATAGTTTGTAGTTTTATAATTATGCGAAATGAAACGCTTTGATGCAAATAGTACCGTATCAACTAGACCTAACGACCTTTTAGCATTCCCACACCAATAACAATAAAGACACATTATCTATTCAAACGAAAACATACTTTACACTAATTAACGTAGAAATCATAACAGCTGAACTCGATTTGATTATTTTCCTGTACTAGCTGCTGCCCGCGCCTTCGCCCGCGTTTTATCGGGATAAAAAGTAATCTATATGTATGTAATTGTTTTTATTTATTAATTTTCTATATTTTTCTATGTTCTTTATAAAAAATATCTATCTATGTAATATATTGTATTATGTATATCAGTCATCTGGTACCTACACATAACACGAGCTCTGCTTAGCTTGGGCAGCTTGAAGCTAAATGATGCTAGATGCTGATGAGGCTAGATGATGTGTCACTTCTACCACTAGTGGACAAAAAATTGAAGTGAAGAGAATATCAATAACAACTTATTTGCAACAGTCTGCATTTAGCTCAATTGTTTCAATTGTAAATACTAGTTCAATTTGTTTATATTATTTGATTGTTATTTTCTTTGTCAATAAAGACATTTATCAATGTCCTTATTTCTTATTTGATAATATAACCATGTTTATAGTATAAAATTTGACTTGTCTAAGTGCTTATTTTGTGAGCCTAAAGAAATAATGTTATTGATTCTGATTCTGTATTGATTGTCCAGCATTATTTATTTATTTTATTTATTAATACTTTATATCAATAGCTGCCTGAAAGATACGCAATGTTTTTGTTAAGCAACATTGCGAATCTTTCAAGAGTACTTATTGTTTATGTATGTTTCGAAGATTTCGCAAAAAAATTTACATACCTATTAATTTTAATAATAATAAATAAATAATTTATTTCGGGCATCGTAAGAACAGTTATGGATGGTAATAAACTTATTCTTGGACCCATATAAACAAATACCTTTATAGACTAACATATACGAATATACAAATCTTATTACTAAATTGTATACATAAGGTACATCAGGGTGTCATCTGTCGACGGTATTGTGGTAGGTATATTGTGGCGAGCGATGGTTAGGAACCATCATCGACTAAGAAACCCAGTTGATCAACAAGCGCGGCAGCGCCTCTCAGAACTCACCACAGGGTCCCAACACGCTATTTTAAAGAAAATAATAGAATAAAAATGAATTTTGCACACACAAAAACTGAAGGAAAGTAAAAACTAAAATCTTACGCGAAAACACTACATTAAAAGCTGTACAAACCAAACATAATAAAATAAGTGTTTTAAAACTAAATGAAAAGTAAGAATCTGGTGAAGAAAATTGGTCTTTCCCTACGTGCGCGGCACAAAAGGTACAGCCTCAGTTTAATGTCGCTACCGCCCGAAAACGGTACCTAAGTCGCTACTTATGCTAAGTCTGAACCTCTAGGTGATGTCATATTAAGAGTCTATACTTTTCGCTCTTATAGATTGTTTGTAAAGCTGTATAGCTTTTTTAACTTTACTGTTAAAAAGGATTAGGGTTTTGAACCATAAACATTAATATTAGCTTCCAACGTGATGCTTCAAAGCCTCATATTGTATGCCAAATATCAAAAGGCTATAGCAGATCATCCCCCATGTTGTACGCCAAATATCAAAAGGCTATAGCAGATCGTCACAAATTCCACAATCTTATAGTCGGTCGATATAATTGCGCCCTTTGATCTAGGATAAACGGGTATTCCTTTAATCTTGAAACTATTTAATTTGAGCAAGCAGATATTTATTTAACTAAGGCTAACCCGACTCACTCCAGCGCCGCACCCAGTTTATTTTATTTTGTATAGTTTAGGCTAAGATTCGAAAACAGAGATCGGTAGCCACCAAAAGCAACTTCGCATCTCTGCCTGAACTATACACAATAAAAGTACAGAGGCATAAAAGAGCTTATGATAGGTATCACAAACTGCCCAATGGTTATTTGAAATAGTAGATTGTTTTACAAGGGACTAAACCATCCCATTATATTTGGTTGTTATACCTCTATGATGACATGACCGAGTTATAATGAGTGGTTTTGGCCCGAGTAAAACACTCTACTTTTCACTTCGATTGCGAGATAATAAAACAATTCAAAATTAGACAATTTTCAGAAATTTTATTAAAAATTAAATGTGCAGTTAGATTAATTTTGAATGTTTAGTGATATGTTTTTCCCGGGCAATTTTATTTCGGTTCTCTGTGATTGGGATGTGATAATATTTTGAGTTGATTGTTGTGGAGTAAAAGTTTGAGAGACTCGACTCATGCTTGAGTTTCCTGCATTATTAAGATCTGAGTGCGGCTTCAGCTGAGTTGATATATGCATCCAATCCCGCGATGTAGATGCTTGGGGTTCTGTAATGTTTGGTAGAATATTGATTCCTTCCGTAATCCGCTGCGTGACGTGATACTTGTTTTGTATAGAGTCCTCTATATAACCTTCAGCCACTTGATCGGACCTCCATCCACCGTGCCGTTTTAATGTCGTTATATTCGCACCAGAGTCCGCCAACAGAGTCGCGGATATTCTGCGGAAACAATGGCCCGTGTAGAGTTCCGGATTTGGTAAATTTAGATAAGTGGCAATATCTTTAGACATGTTACCAAATTTATTTTTGCCTATGACTTGCCTTGTGCATTTACCATTTTGATAATTAAGAAAAAATCTTCTCGTTGAAACATTAGTGGGACGTAACTCCTGATAGGCTCTTACTATATTAAGGTATTCTCCACGGATGACAAATTTACGCTCTTTGTTTGTTTTCGTGTTCGGCAGACTCACAGCTTGTAGGTTTGTATCCGTTTCTACGTCTTCTAGCGTTATATTGGCAAGCACTATTCCTCTGCATGCACCGCTGATTCCATAAATTAAAGCAACCTGTTGAACAAAAAAATAAGTGTGTTAAGAATCGTAATAACCTAGGTACATAATTTAGGTATGTAGGTAGGTATCTATTTATTTAGTTTGAGTAGAGTACATAAGTAGGTTACCTTTGTTGCCAAGTATTGTTTATTTGGAGCGTTATTTGAAATGTTTCGTATGTTGTCGTCAAGACTTTAGATTTTTTTGCCTTGTATCCAGTAGACAATTTCTTCAGTAAAGCCGTTAAATTTACATATTTTTTAATATCGACGTCTTGTTTCGTTTGTAAGGTCATTCTTAACATTGAATATGTGCTCCAAAGAGTCGACGATATGAATTTTTTCGATAATTCATCAAAATAAGTGAGAAAAACCCCTTGTGTAAAAGAATCCACACATTTCTCATGTCTCCATTTCATAAAATTTTCGTAATTCTTTAAATATATTCCACGTGATTTTGTCGGCAACAGATTCATAATTATTTCTTTTCCCTTTTCTTCCATTTGCATATTAGCATCTTCACTATCACTTGATGACATTTTTCACGTTAACAATTTGGAAGTAAAATTCAGGAAGTTAAACGTAAAAGTTTGTGATTTGGAATGAAGAAAATTCTAGAGATTTAGCGCCAATACTATCTTTTTTTTAAAATCTCTATTTAACCCGCAACGAAACTGTTCGCATTCTACCGTGAAGGGAAGAATCAACCTTCATAAAACATCACCAAGACGGTTCTATTTTCAAAAAAAAAGATTGACGGAGCACCAAGAAGTCGAGTTTTTATGTAAGAGAACGAATGCTTTGAAGGGGCTGATGATTTTAGACAAAAATTAAAAAGAAAAAATACTTTTTAGCCCGAGGTATTAAACTCGAGTTTTAGGCCCGCTAAGCTACACTATTATGATACACTTTTTGAGCAAGAGAAGTGAAAATTCCTTTGTTTAACGTAATCTATTTATATTTATATATAAAACTGAACCCCTAGGTCACGCTATAATTTGAGAACGGCTTTACCGATTTCGTTTATATTTTTTAAATGTTTTCTACAGGGACGTCGACCCTGGTTTTCTAATACTTCGTAGAAGGGTCTTACAAATTTACAATAAAAAAATAATAAGTAAATTGCGCTGAAACTTAGAAAACTTAACGACCATCCTTATTATAAAATTTTTAATGTTACCTTAGCCTCAGCGTTATCTCTTTGCTAAGCACGTTGCCAGCTTCGTTAAGCAGGGTTGACTGGAAGAAATCGCTCTCAGCGATAAGGCCGCCTCTTGTACTGTTTTTGTGTACTGCACGAGAGGTAATTAAGTAGGTCATGTTCGTATACAGGTACCGATCTACTCAATTACACGTTTTTGCACCAATTTGCCTACCTAAGTTCTATTATTGTTTAATAACTTACAAATTAAATCAGTGTCAAACTAGAACTCGGGGTTTGAATCGTACATTTTCCTTCGCTCTTAACTATTTAACTATCAACTAACTGTACATATTCGTTTTAGTTTTATTTTCGTATTTAATACCTGCACCGCCTTCCTTTGATCTTTTCGTTTAAGCTTTGGTTGCCTGGAAGAAATCGCTTTAAGCGATACGGCCGCCTATTCTTTTACCTTTTTGCCAAACTGTTTAGTTTTAAGTTTTTCTGAATAAAGCATTATCTATCTATCTAAACTTATAACTGTAGGAATTCCTACAGTATTTATTTTTCTAGTACAATAAAGTGTTCATTCAATCATTCGAAATAAATTTGAAGTTTTAATTGAATGACCGGACAACGTCTGTCAGGTCAGCTAGTAATAAGATAAAATAGGTGGCGGTGCTGATTCGGGGTAGTGCCGTATTTAAAATAAATATCTGCTTGCTTAAATTAAATAGTTAAAAATAAAATTAGCCTTTATTTTCTACTAACTTATGTAGCTACATATTTTCTTAAGAATTATGAATATGTCCATCGCCGAAATTAAATAGTTACTGTTAGTTAAAAAATCGCTCTTTTGTGCATTAGATTTAAAAAAATCGCTAAAATATAACTGACAATGCTCCCGAAATTAAGACGACCGTGCCTAATTAATTATCAACATTGCTTGAGCAGTTTTGTTGCTTTGCGATATTAAAAAGTCCCAAGCATCTAAATGGATACGCGCGAAAAACATTACATAGGTATGTTTTTCGTGGGTAACTCTCAAAATATTTGGTTGGCGACTATACAACATAAAGCTGAGTACAAAGGAAGCAACGCGTGGTCCTAAGTGATACTAGAAATATTGATTTATTTTGAATTTTCCACTTGGGCTCGCGCGATTCAATTGTTTGTGATCCGAAGTGTGACTAACTCAAATAAATAAATCAAGAATTTTGACAGTATAAACACAAAGCTTTATCGATCATAATGAATCATTGATAAACTCAAAGAAATGAGAAAACGGCAAGCTCTCATGCCGCCCTTGTTTATTTTTATTCCGACATGGACTCCATTTTTATCTCACGAGAATTTAATGCATAATCAAGCACGACGAGGCGCGATGCCGTACCTACCCGATATCTCCATATCAACAAATCACACTGATATTAATAATGCGAAAGTTTGGATGTTATGTTTGTTACTTTTTCACAAGTTACACTTCTTTGAAAAATTTCAGCCCGTTCCGTTTAATAGTTTTGTGATACTGAACAGGCTGAAATTTTGCATAGATGTAGGTCTAGCCTGGAATATAACCTTTATATGCGAGCACACATAAATGGTTATAAGTTTTATATGCGAGCACACATAAATGGTTATAAGTTTTATATGCGAGGACACATAAATGGTTATATAAAGTAGTTAGTAAACAAGCTGGGGAAAACTCATTTAATTTATAAAGCATGTAAAACTGTTTGTTCTCCGAATAAAATAAAATAGCAACTAGGTTTTTTGTTTTTTGTGGCTATTAATAAGTTCCCATGAAATAGATCTATATTTAAAATTTTTGTTCATAGAACAAAAAATTTATCTTTGTTGCGGTGTCAACATAAATAACGTGTCTATCATAAGGTTCTTTTTATACCGGAAAAAAAGTGTGAAACTGCGGACGAGTGCTAGTTATTTATAAACCCATACATGCATCCAGTCACCTATGAGCAATGATTTTCATTATATTATTCTTTATTCGCCCATTATTATTCTCGATGAACGTCTTTAATGTATCTCAGTTGCTATTTGACAAGTTGTCTTGCCTTCCTGCTTCTCTCGGTGTGCTGAGTATCTACAGTTTTGATTGAAAATTACAATCCAATAATAGAAACGAATTAGAAGTAGTATTTACAATTGAGTCAACTGCAGTGTGTTGCAAACAATCTACAGGTAGCTCAAATCATATCAACAACAGTCGAAAGCGTCCTCAAGTCGCTGGCTGCATTGCCCCGCTGCAGATACTCACCAACTTTCGGGTCACGCTTCGTACGACCGGACGCTCAGATAATTTGTTTGATACCCGGAGTTTCTGAACGCCACGGACCTAGGGTCTTGACTATTGATAACTATTGATAAACGATTATACTGCGTGTATGTTTAATGATTATACTATGTGTTTACCTATTATTAACATGCATATAAGAACAGAACCTTAGAAATACGTAAGTTATCTATAAATCATTGATATGTTATGTTATGTGGTTGGTAAACCTTAAATAAATGAATTATACCAAACCAATGTATGTAATGAAATGTGGTTCCTAGTTTTCACTGTAAAAAGGTGCCCTCTCTTTAAGTTCTTTCAAAGAAAGAATAAACAATACTTATAGACTGAAATGAAATAATGGTTGGCATATTTTTTTTGTAGTAAACAAAGAAATTGGGGAAACTCATTATCAGAGGAAAGTTAATCTCCTTTTAAGCTATGCTCACACCACCGTCTCTAAATCCTTAAACATTAACTTGAAAAATAATACTGTTAGCTTTGTTTGGGTATTTAAATACCTTTTGCATCGTTGTTATAAAAAGTTTCATGTACAGCCCACGCGCAATCAGAATAGGAACCTTGTCAAAGTAAATCATATTTACGTGATATTTCATCACACTATCATACTACCCTACCAATATAATAACTACAAAAGTTTGGATGGATGAATAGATGTTTGTTACTTACGCCAAAACTACTGAACAGATCAAGCTGAAAATCTGATTTCATAAATAGGTTTTAATATAACCTGGAATAACACATAGACTATTTTTATCCTATAAATCAACTTCCATGGGGTAAAAGTAATTTAAAATAATTTCCAAACCGTGCGAAGAAGAAGGTAGCGTAAATAGCAATCCGTTATTTTCTATTGTTTATTCAATTTAAATATTAAATTACTGGTGACTACTTAATAGTTAATTGATTTACAAGAGGATGGGCTCTAATGGCGGTATTCATAAGGTGTGTCCAAACACAGCGCGCAAAGTTCGCGGCATTCGAGGGGCGCAAACTTGCCGCGCGACTAGTTTAGACCTACGCGGCAGTACTGCGCGGCATGTCGGAGACCACCGCTGGCGCTGCTCTCATTAGCAAGAGACGAATTTTGGTGAATTGAGTTAGATATTGCTTGAGAATACTCATTTATGCTCTTTTTTGTATCTCGGTTTCATAGCTCCATCTCAGTTACAAGTATGTTTTTAGTTATTAAAAGGGCAGTATAACACTATGTACCATAGATCTAGTAAAGACAGTAAATTATATTTAATTTAGTTAAACAAAAGTAAAGTAACTATGAAAACGAAGATAAAGGGCAGTAACAACGTCAGTTACTGTTAATTTAGCGTAGTAATTTATATAAATTTCGTAGAGGATCGCTATTGAAAATAAAGATTTTGTATTATTTTACTAGGACAAATGCATACTATTAAAATTCTAAATATACATTTAAATAGGGAATATTATCCTCTATTATAGGAGTATGTAACATTAAGGTATCTTGCATCGTATATTTACAGTCATGAATAATCAATCTCGAAACTCTACTCGTCGTTTTTTCAAGAATAGGTTTAGGGTATATACTGCCCTCTTGCTAACGAGGGCAGACCGGCGAACGAACAATGATACCGTTCGCGAGTGACAGGTAGTTAGCGGCTGCCGTGCGCGGCGATCGCGCTCAAATGCCGCACTATGTTAGGACACACCTTTAGTTGGTAGAGGCTTACCTTTGAGAACCTGGGCAAATCTCTCAAAGGTGTTTGAATGGAATAAACCGAGATACACCTGTCTTTAACGGATTTATACTGAGGATTATACCCATTGACGCGCCCTTAAGTGGATTTTACCTACCTACGGACTGACGAAATGATGGAAGAGACGTAGGAAGGAATCTACTTTATGTACACTGTTTTAAGTCAAGTCTCTTTATTTCTGTAATTATATAACATGAAAGTGCGAAACGTATACAAAAATTCAATCGATGTTTTAGATTATAATAAGAAGCTCTCTGATTTTTCGTGAGACGCTGAGACTAGGCAACGTCTCACGTTAAAACGGGTAATACTTTTCGTGAGACGATGGGAATAGGAACGTCTCACGAGAGACGAGGACCTATGCTTTTCGATAGTCGTGAGTTATAAATTAGAAGCAGGGCAAAAAGTCTATTTCAGTTTTAAAGTTCCACTAGTCCGATCCCCATTCAGCACTAGGATACAATACAAGAGAGCCAAATTCTACAAAATCAAGTATAAATAAATAACATTGAAATTGATACCTTCTAAGTAATTGAAAATATTTTTTAGCATAAGGTATTTTACGAAACGCTTCGCTGTAATCGTTTAGCAATCCTTTTATCATAAAAAATACTGCGCGCAATTCTCCGAAGTGATTCCGGCAGATGCCTCCTTACAGAATAAGAAGAATAAAATAGAATAAAATATATTTATTTTGTGAACAGAACTTAGATACTAAACAACTGATACACTGTACTTAATTAGGAGAAGAAACATCTTCTATACCTAGGTCCTTTCACAAAATGGGCTCAGTCTCAGCATGAGTTGGAACACTAGCAAGCTAGCATTCAACGCTGGTCTTCCGCCAGAGCCACTTGTTGGCGTTACGGATAAATCATTCATAATTACATAACTAAAGCAATCAAACAAATAAAATTTTACAAAATACAAATCAAATAGGTACGCATACACAGTAAAATAGAATGCTACTCAACAAGTAAATGACGCTATATTAGAAAATAATTTATACTTAAATATTCATATATTACATAGTCTACAGGTGCAATTTATCAACATAGCAATAGGTAGAGTACCTATATATACATATAGCTCATAAATCTCACACTAGGTACACACACCATTCAAAGTTCTACTCACTAATGAAAGCCTTTAATAGAGATAAATAGATAGAGATGTAGAGACATTCACAATACACTTGTGTCATGCCTTAAACTTTCCTGCTCCTTCTGATGATCAAACAGAAATTTCTTTAATTTTGCTCTAAATCCATGCAAGCTTTGCAGGTTCCTTATCGGTGGCGGGATATTGTTCCAGCATTTTGAAGCTGCATAGCGGAAGCTGCCTCTAAAGCAGGCAGAGCTGTGCTGCTGTGTCTTGAGCTGCTTCGAGCACTGGCGAGAGCTACAAGATCTGGAGTTGGACAGCCATGACAACTTTTCGTAGAGATAAGACGGCGATTTGTATTTCATAACACCAAACATAAGGCATGCAAGGTGTAATTTACGACGGTGCTTCATCTTCAAAATGAAATGCTTGTTTAAAAAGGGCGTAACATGACCTCTAAATGGAACATCGAAACAAAAACGGGCGCAGGCGTTTTGGACTCGCTGAACTAACCTTTGCGTTCTTGCCAGTAATCGGGGTCCAATTACTACATCTGAATAATTCAATTTTGATAACACGATAGACTCTACAAGCCGGATACGCAAGTCGGTATTGAGATACGGTCTCATTCGGTAAAGTACCTTCAGTCTGTAGAAGCAATTTCTGACAGAGTCAGCAACATGCTTCTCATAGCGAAGGCGACTATCCATCTGCAGGCCGAGGTTCCGTGCTTCGTAGACACGCTCTACTGACTCTCCCATAAGTACCACATTCCGCGTGGGGCTGATACGTTGTAGCTGATATTCGGTACCAAAAATCAGATATTTAGTTTTGTTTGGGTTTAACAGAAGACTATTTCTTTTTGACCACTGAGCAATGTTAGACAGATCTTTATTGAGATTTTCTATGGTACTGTTAATTTCAGATGGTTTGCAAGAGATATACACCTGAATATCGTCCGCGTAAATATGAAAGTTACAGTACTTAATAACAGTTTGCACATCAGCGGAAAAAATTATAAACAGGAGCGGCCCCAGAATTGATCCCTGCGGAACTCCTTGTTTTACAGGCAGAATATCGGAAAACAAATCATTACCGTCACTCCGAGCTATCTTAGTGCACTGGTAGCGGTCACTTAGATAGCTGTTGAACCAACGCAATGCTCCCTGGTCTAAGCCGTAATAATTTAGTTTTGACAACATTAAATTTATATTTAATGAATCAAATGCCTTAGAAAAATCGAGTAGGACGAGTAGAGTACATAGCCCTTTATCTTGTGCGTAGAGTATTTGGTCAGTAACATCGAGCAAGGCGGTTGTGGTGCTTCGCCCCTTTCTAAAGCCAGACTGGGCCTCAGGCAGAATCCCATTTTGTTCAATGTATTCTGACAACTGGTAGCTTATCACCTTTTCCAACACCTTAGACAAACACGGCAGTAAACTTATAGGTCTCAACTCAGTTATCGCAGTCGGATTAGGTATCTTAGGCAAAGGTAGCACAATAGCCAGTTTCCAAGCGTCTGGAAAAACCGAAGAGGCAATTGATTTATTAATTAAAGCAGTTATGGTACCAAGTGCTTCAGGTAGAGTCATCATTAGCATGTCCAAGCTGATCAGATCCCAGCCCACTGCTTTTGACTTAAGACTACGTATGATTTTACATATTTGATCTAAACTAACAGGTTCCAGAGTAAAGGTTGAGTCGCTAAATTTATGGAAATCGAAATAAGTCAGATCAGAGATGGTCACGGAAGTACCCGGCAAAGATAGAAAATGAAAGTTTATTATATTAGCGTCTTGCAGATGAAGAGGGAGCTCATAATTGTTTTTAGGCAAAAGCGTGTTCTTTAAATTCTTCCAAAGGTTTTTTGGATCACTTAATTTATTATTTATATTATTATTGAAGTATGCTTTCTTCTCGTGATAGAGAGCTTGGTTAACGGTAGACTTAAGGGTTTTATAATATATTCTTTTACTCTCCGACTTGTTTTTATGATATTTTACTGCCGCCTCGTCACGTAACTTCATCATCAACTTTACGGTATCCGTGATCCATGGATGTGACCTCGACTTGATGAGCACCGATTTCAAAGGGGCATGCACGCTAAATAGACCCAAAACACTGTGATTGAAACCGTTAACAACATCATTCACGTCTTCGAGTGTCCCAATCAGATCCCATCTAATGGAATTTAAGTCCAAATTAAAACTATCAGCGCAAATATATTTTATGGGTCTGTAAGATATCTTAAAAGGTTTCAGTTTACTTTTTCTAATATTTAACTCACAATATACAAGGCAATGACCGAAAAGTGATCCTACTGGTTCAACAGCTACCCTATTGGCTATAAGATCCGAGCAGATAACATCAATTAATGTTTGTGAAGTTTCAGTGAAATGTGTAGGCGAAGAAACTAATTGTCTTAAATTTAGACACGAAAGAAAAGTAAATAATTTGACAGATTTCATTTCTGTAGCATTAAGCAGATTTATATTAAAGTCACCAAGTAATACCAAGTGATCATAGGTAGATAATGAATTTATTGACTCTGTTAGAGCGTCAAAGAATAGATCAGCATCCAACCAGGGTGGCCTGTACGCCGTGCCTATGGCAAGTTTCTTTCCATTTAGAGTCATAGTGAGCCACATTTGTTCTACTGCATTGTGGAACGGGTCAACCGGGTGAGCCCATGTGCGTACAGTTATACCCTGCTTAATATAAAAGCCGACCCCACCACCGCGCGAGCGCACCTCCCGCGGCCGCGGTATGTGTCTCAGACGGTAGCCCGCTACGGCGGGGGCACGGCCCTCCTCGCCTGGTCTGAGCCAGGTCTCGTTGATGGCGAGGATGTCCAGGTTCAACCGTGAAATTGAAGCAACAAAATTGTCGTGATTAGTGCCGAGGGAACCTGCATTTAACAAACCAATTTTTAGCATACTAAAAACAAACGAATAAGAAAGTTAGACCGACAAGACAAGTGCAATTAAAGTTACAAATTAAGTAATTTAAACTAAATACCTTAACAGCATAAAACAATGGTGTATGTGGTTTTTTTAAGTAGGCACTGTAGCTTAGTACTCTATAGTTTAGTAACATATAATTTAACATATTTAATAGAATGCATGCGTAATAGTTTTTATACAATGTTATTATTGTGTACATAGTTTTAAGGATACAGCTTAAACAATGAATGCCATAACTTAGTACATACTTTACTAAGAGTATTACTATAAAACACGACATGTTTTTAATAATTAAAATATAGAGCACTATATAAAAAATATTGTCTGATTGAACTGTTTGCAATGTAGAGTAGTAGTAGTTAATGCTTACTAAATAGGACAAAAATAACTTTATACAATAATTATATAACATTCTAAACTTTAAAAATACGTGCGAAATCAGCTTCCGTGCGAAAAGGGTACGCCGGCTTTCCCTCGCTTTCACGTGCGTAGGGGCGGCCCTTCTTTGTCCACGAGTACCGCCAATTGTGTTTCTTGCACTCTTCACGCACCCGGTGAAACAGCTGTCGATTGGTTCTCGTAAGTCGCTCATTTACGAAGATGCGCTGCGGAGGCGCAGGCATGTTAAGATCCGTAGACATGAGCATACGACGTACGCGTGCTGCGCTCAGCAGCTCATCCCGCAGGTGTCGGCGTGCCAGCCGCACCACCAGGCGACGCGGACGTCCCTCCGTATCACTCGATCCCGACCGAGCAGGAAGTCCCACACGCTCGGCGAACACGATGTCTCGATTTTCAAGAGGTACCCCTAGTTTTGCCGCTAACATGGTGATAGAGTGGATGGCATTCTCGCCTTTTACTTCAGGGAATTGCCCTATATCGAGGTCGGCCGATAGCGCCTCCTGGTCCCGATCATTCAGTTCAGATTTCAGCTGAATGACCGTTCTCTCCAACTCGGCCACCTCGACAGCTCCGGACGCCTCTTCTCTGGCCTCCATCACATCCAGGCGACACTCTATGCCTTCCATGCGTTCATTCATGGCCGCCACAGTGGCCCGAAACTCGACCATCTCGCCGCGGTAGAGACGTAGCTCTGCCATATATTCAGCTAACTCCCGTCGCATTTCCATAATACTCGTGTCCGCAGGTGGGGTGAGGAGGGGGATTTCTGACGGCACAGGTAGTAGAGAGCTTATGGACGGGCTGGTACAAGTGGCGGCGGTCGAACTCGATGCGAGTGAAACAGATGTTTCTCCCATTACCGGTGTACTGCCGCTCTTCATAGTCTTTTTTTTACATACAGGGCAGACCCAGGCCTTGCTCACAGTTCCTGACTCAGGTATCAAAACACAACCCTTATGATAAGTTCCTGCGCAGATGGTACAAGTAGCGGCACCTATCGGCGAAAGAAATCTTTTGCACACTCCACAAGCAACCTTTCCCATGATGGTTCTTAGTTTTAGGGTTCTCACAAATTGGTCGATCAAAATGTAGCTACTCCACACAAGATGGCGCTGATAGTCAGAACCTTATGACGAGTTGTAGATGGCAGTCTTAGTGGCGTATGTGGCGTGTAAGGTTCAGTCGCTCGTCACTAGATGGCAGGAGGTACAGCTCCTTGCCACTAGATGGCATCCAAAGTGATCACAACTGTCAAATGGCCTACCGTCTAGAGGTGCAAATCTACCCTCATGCGAGAAATAAAAAATAGTAATTTGTCTGTTCAAGTCTAGATTTTTTGAGATTTGCACCCTATCCCAGGCACGTAGGTACCAGCAAACACTCACTCAGATGGGATCAGCGATTGTCCACCCACTATTAACACTTTGAAGGGAAAACTTTTGCGTTTACTATTTTTAACTAATTAAATTGTGACACAGTGATGTTGCGAATGATCGTCCGTAACGTCTCCTTACACAAGGTTAAGGATAGAGGTGTCCTTATCAGCCCATCAGACTCTATCGGTCACAATCTCAGCAGTCAACATTGAGGTCACCGTGACCCCTAAAGGTCACTCCGTCACCACCGTGGGCAATGTCACAGGTGCAGACATCGTTAGTGTCCGCATATCTAGGATCTTCTTGTCATGAATAGTCATGAGTGTCTGTCGTGAATGTCGCGTGGAATTGTACTTTGTGCTTTAGGTAGGAATAAGTATACTTTCGTGGAAATAATAAACAACAGACGGATAAGGTACGCGCCAAAACAAAGGTGATCGTCGACGTTGACCACGTGACGTGACGTTGTTGTTTAGCTTGAAAACTGTAGTCGCTTTATAATGAAATTCAGGCAGTCGGGTTAACCAGCTTTGTGTGTTCCGACTGAAATCCACATAAACTTTGACCCTGAAAACGGATTGAGTTTCAATATATGTAGATAATTATGTATTAAATATGGAATTTGTACACCACTTTAGCCGCTTTTGTAGAGCACCTTCTTTTTTGACAAATAATAAGATAAGCGTGTCGTCTTTTGTTTTTTAATTCCATTAAAAAACAAAAGACGACACGCTTATCTTATGATGAGTCATCATGGACGTCACAACGGTTGATTTGAAATAAAGAGTGGCTGAAGAGAGAAAGCGATTCAAGAAAATTTAAAAAAAATTAGCTAGTGTTTTGAAGTTTTGGACGTTTACTAAATCTGCGCGCAGTTTTTATAAGATGTAATGGACTTGGGCGACTCCAATTCATATACCAAAGTTCGTGGATTTGTACATTGATTTTTACCAATGTTTCTTATAAGCTGTAGTCATTTTCCTGCCCACATTCTTAGTATGCTTTCAGTCATTTTTATGGAACAACAAACCACTGACGTGAGAAAATGTATCGACAGGCTACCTCGAAAATATCTAAGCCAAAGAAGATCACAGCTTCTCAGTACATAATTTGTGAAGCGTATCATTTGACATGCGACCCACGACATATCGATATGTATTATCGAGTCCAAAGGTCAGCACTCGACCTTCCGAATACTGATAACTCAAGTTATCGATGTTTTCGTTCCCATCACTACGCATCGCTTGTTTTTCAACGCAAATTGGAATGTGTTATGAAGGATGTAAGGTGAACTTTACTTTGGTTCTTTTGAGTTCTCGTTGCACTTACAGTACCTAAGTTTTGACAACTTGCCGGATACACCGAGATTTGGGTGGTCTTTATTTGTTTTTTATCTGAAAGACATAGCAGTTGATGGGAAATGTTTTTTATTTAGTGAACGTTATTATTAATTATTTTATCTATGTATATATTAATTCATTTTTTGACATTCTCTATTTGTATTGACTATTTTATGTAATTTGTTTCTTTTATTTCATGTAATTGGTTTTTAATAACCGTATAAATTAAATAAACAATAAATGATAAGGGTAATGCAACAAATTTATTGGAGCTTAAAAGTTTCATACAACACAACTTCATACTACATCAAGTCTCTATGTATCCGGACGTGGTCAATGTAAAACAACTTAGGTACTAGTCCAAAATTCTTTCAAGTTCATAATTTTATATATGTTTGAACGGTATAAATTATTTCACTAGGTATTCGGAAATAGGAGGCCAAAAAGTATTGAGAACATTATTATTCTTCTTATTACTCCCACAAAGAAAAAACCACAGTAAAAAAATTGTATAAAAAATTAATTCTTTACACCTTTTTACTGTATCCACGCGGCAAACAAAGAATAAACCACAGCCAATAATTTGTAAAAAATACAATAAAAAATACTACTATTTACTATTGGCCGTGGGGCCGCGGCGTACGAATATCGACCCCTCCAACTCAACCCGTGGATGTCGTAAGAGCCGACTAAGGGAACTTACCAGAGGAAGGGCAGCAGCTTCCTTCTGAGTATTTTTAAACACCAACACTGCGATCACCAATCCGCCTGCCAAGCGTGGTGATTATGGCAAATCCCCCCCCCCCCCTACATGGGACACCATCCACTCGATGGACCGACGACATCGTAGCG
Source organism: Eupithecia insigniata (assembly GCA_947859395.1). NCBI lineage: Eukaryota > Metazoa > Arthropoda > Insecta > Lepidoptera > Geometridae > Eupithecia > Eupithecia insigniata. The sequence continues at coordinate 2,634,195 of OX402009.1, read as the reverse complement.
GTCGCAGGAAGACGATGGATGGAGGCGGCTCAGAACCGCTATTTGTGGCGTCGTATGGGGGAGGCCTATATCCAGCAGTGGACGTGTATGGGCTGATGATGATTTACTTTATCCACGCGGCCAACAAAAAATAAACCATGGCAAATCATTTGTAAAAAAAATACACCTTTTTCATAATATATTTGCTGAAATGTAGGTTCATACTTTATTTGCTGAAATGTAGGTACAGTAGGTCTTAGATTTTTACTCTATTGACGCGGCAAATTTAATAGTATATGATCAAGCAGGCTCTCCATTATTTGCCTCGATGTAAGAAGGGGTAGACGAAAGATGGAGAGGAATCGTGAAAATATGCTTCGACCTTTATCCATCAGCGGAATTCCGCAGACACAATGAAACGTGATTTTGGTAAACCATTCTCTAGTGAACCTAGAAAACCGGACATTCGGCGGACAATACACAGAGTCCTTTTATTATGCTCATTGTTGTCCACCTTTGTATACCTCGCATCGATGACGTAGCTATTTTTTATTTTCTTCCTTTTTTGTATAGTGTCTCAAACAGTGGATGGATTATATACATAGGAAAATATAATAGTTTTTATAAAAAGACTCGATACCCGAGAAATTGGTCTCGAGAATTCTCGAAACTCGAGAAATAAAAAAGGTCGAGAAACCAGAAACCCTTGATGACTTGAGGTACCTCAACTCTTCAAGGGTTTCTGGTTTCTCAGTTCTGGTTCAGAACCTAGCTATAGGTAAAATAAATCAGAAAATTGAACTACTAAAATAGATTAATGTCATACTAATTTAATAGCCGTAATTTATTGGAAGCTGCCTATTTTGGGTCTGTTTTTTTTATACCACAATGGTAGCAGTCACGCGTGCGGTCCACCTGATGGGAAGTGGTTACCGCAGCCTATGGACACCTGCAACGTCAGGGACGTTACACGCGCGCTGCCTGTTAACTGGATAAAGGTGAAACCTGTTAACTGCATAAAGGTGAAAGGCATTTATGAGTTGGTAAGAAGAAGGTACTTCTTAATTATGTTTATCGTCTTTTAATGATGTATACCTACTCCATTTCTATTGGGAGAGAAACCCTCGAAATTACTTATTCAGGACAGGGTCAGACTTCTCCCTAGAGTTTTATGTAACTAGGCACGCATTTATCGTATAGGAATGGACTATCCCTATGTTGTGTCCTACTTTATATAGGATAGAAAAATTTTCAAGGAATAGAAAAATAAAGAGTCATTCCCAACGTCTCGAGTGAGACGTGCTCAGTCACAACGTCTCACGAAAAGTATTCACAACGTCTCACGAAAATGCACCCAGTGGCAATGTCTCACAAAAGTATAGAGTGTGTGTGTTATACCACACGATAAAAGCGAAAACTTTTCATCTTTTCACGCCCTCTGTGGCGTGGCGTGCGAAGGTCCGCCTGCAACGCAGGAGGTTGCGGGTTCGATTCTCGCCTCGGGATAAATGTTTGTACGATCTGCAGATATTGATTGTTCAAGGTGTCCTGGATGTTTTCTGTCCTACTTAATATTATAAATGTCAAAGTTTGTGAGGATGGATGTATGGATGTTTGTTTCTCTTTCAGTAGTTTTTGCGTGAAAGAGAAAAAATATCCATACATCCATCCATACCAACTTTGACATTTATAATATTAGTAGGATAGGATGTCAGAGGCCGTGGGGCCGCAGCATAGAATATCGACCCCTCCAACTCAACCCGTGGATGTCGTAAGAGCCGACTGAGGGAACCTACCAGAGGAAGGGCAGCAGCTTCCTTCTGAGTATTTTTCAACACAAACACTGCGATCACCAATCCGCCTGCCAAGCGTGGTGATTATGGCAAATCCCCCCCTACATGGGAGACCATCCACTCGATGGACCGACGACATCGTAGCGGTCGCAGGGAGTCGATGGATGGAGGCGGCTCAGAACCGCTATTTGTGGCGTCGTACGGGGGAGGCCTATGTCCAGCAGTGGACGTGTATGGGCTGATGATGAGGATGATCATGAGGATGTCAGTTCTCTAGTACACATAACACAAGCTCTGCTTAGCTTGTGGCTAGATGATGCTGTGTGTATTGTCTAGGATTATTTATATTGTTTACATATGTTTATTTACAGAAAAAGTGCACTTAAGAAGGTCAGAATTACGTGTTTGATAAACACTGCAGTAACACTTTGGTAGATAAAAGTTATGCGTATGTACATTATGTCTGCGTCACCGTGACGGCGTGACGCACCAGTCACACACTGACCCCGCTATCAAAATGATTGACATCGTTTTAGATGCCTATCACTGATGACATCTCATACCAAATAGATTTATCAAATCAGTGATGTCCCTTATGTCCTAATAGATTGATAACCAAGACACGGAAAAATATGTCTGCTTTTGACGACGATGAGGCGCGGCGGGCGAAGGTCCGCTTGCCATGCAGGAGGTTGCGGGTTCGATTACCGCCTTGGGACAAATGTTTGTACGATCTACAAATATTTGTTCCTAGCACACTTTTGCTTTGACAGTGCAAAAGTTTGGATGGATGTTTAGATTTTTGGTTGTTTGTTACTTTTTCACGACAAAACGTATCTGGATGAAATTTTGCATAGATAGTTTTAGACCTGAATTTACATAAATATTACTTTATTTCCCGGTTAAACGCGAGCAAAGCCACGGGCAGAAACCATTATTACTTATTTATTTAAAAAATTTCGCGTTTTTTCGGGATAACTAATAGCCTATATGTTATTCCAGGTCCCAAACTATACCCATACCAAATTTCAGCCCAATCAGTTTAGTAGTTTTTGCGTGAAAGAGTAACAAACATCCAAACTCACAAACTTTGACATTTATAATTATTAGTAGGATACTCATTACTAAGAAATCCAAACATTATCGTATCAAAAACACTTTTAAAAGATTAAGCGATACCTCGAAGCAAACAAAAGAACTTTTCACAATCTCATTTCAAGTTTGTATGGCTTTTATCCATTAGTCCGATAACTTCGTTTCTGTTTTCTTGTCAGAGCCGGTTTCACCAGGCAAAAGATGCAAATAACGCTCAGTTGTGATAATAATAAAAAAGCTATACAGGAATAATGTGTAATTTTTTATTTTTTTTATCGATAATGGTAAAGCGTTTGACCACCATCTCACTCGGGATGGTGGTAATGTGCTAATTTAAATCTCATATTTAAAAGGACTTTTAGCCAAACACTACGTATTACTAGAATACATTTGCATTAAATTTAGTATTAAATGCAAATATTATAGCTAACATTGTGAGAGAGAGAGGGGTGGTGCCTGTTTTAGGTTCACTAAAACCAGTATAAACTACTAAACTGATTGGGCTGAAATTTGGTACGTGTATAGTTTGGGAGCTGGAATAACACTATAGGCTATTTTTTATCCCGATAAAGTGCGGGCGAAGGCACGGGTAGCAGCAAGTTTAAAATAAATAAGTAATACTTTGATAAGTATATACATAAATAATAATACTGGTTTCTGCCCGCGGCTTTGCGAAATAAAGTAGCCTTTAAGTATGTATGTAAATTTGGGTCTAAAATTACATCGATGCAAAATTTCGTCCAGATACGTTTTGTCGTGAAGAGGTAACAAACATCCATCCAAACTTTTGCACTGTCAAAAAAGGTAACAAACAACCAAATATTATCTGAGGTAACAAACAACCAACTCATATCTGAGTACTTTGTCATCAGAATGTAAGGCAACGATTTCACAGCATTCAAAAGTTGTATAAACAGTAATAAGCCCGTGGTACGTAACCATAATGTACGTAGGTAGCATGAAAATACCGATATTCTGGTAAAATAGAAGCCAATGCGAAGTTAATCAGATATTTCCTCCACGTGTCATTGGGGTAATCTCGGGGGTAATTTGATTCCGGGTTTCCCCAGTTGTGTACTGTAGGTCAATGAGACGACAATATTACCTACCCACGCAACCTATGTAATGTACTATGTACCATATACAAAAGTAAAGAGAATTAATATGGCGTGTTTTAAAAAACGATAAACTGACTTCAAATTCCCTCACTTTTAAACTTAATTCTAATCCCCTGGGGATAAAAATTTTATAGGACCCCTTCGGGGTCGTTTTCTATACAATAGAGAAAGAATTTTCAAAATCGGTCCATAATTGGCGGAGGTATCGCGTAACATACATACAAAAAAACATACAGACGAATTGAGAACCTCCTCCTTTTGCAGTCGGTTAAAAAGTGGATAGAAATAGACCTTTTAAGCTATTTGCACCATGTATATATGTATTTTTTTCTTTTTAATATTAATTTAAAAAGTGAATAGAATTAGTTCTAACTTAGTAAACTTAATACGTAGATAAATCAAGCTTATGAATAATTGTATACAGGGTGTTTTGTATTATTTGATGTATATGAGGAATGTGACTTGAAATATTTACTTTCACAAGGTTCTGTCCCATTGTGGTCGGACGCGGTTAGTAGGTACCTAATTTTTAGACGCAATTTTGATCTTGACTCTACAGGTAGAGTACCTACGTGATTGGGTATTCATGTTAGAACCCGATAAGTTTTAATTTTATTTTCCTTATTTATTTATTAAGGCAACCAAGAAATAAACATAATATGGCGTGTTTTAAAAAACGATAAACTGACTTCAAATTCCCTCACTTTTAAACTTAATACTAATCCCCTGGGGATAAAAATTTTATAGGACCCCTTCGGGGTCGTTTTCTATACAATAGAGAAAGAATTTTCAAAATCGGTCCATAATTGGCGGAGGTATCGCGTAACATACATACAAAAAAAAACATACAGACGAATTGATAACCTCCTTCTTTTGAAGTCGGTTAAAAATGCCCTTGTGTGGACTCCTCATTTACTCGTATCCGATCCGATCTGATTTTCGACTCATTTACTCGATCCTATCTATTTTATTTTCTTGTGTGTGCTGTAAACAAACCAAAAATGAATGGTAACATTTGCAAAAAAAAGATAATGCTACTGCCATTTTCTGAAAGATAAGTTCATAATTAATCACCTAATTCATTTATGTTATGAATTTAATATCTCATTTACTCAAGCATAAATGAAAAATGAAAATCAAATTACATTGGACCTTAAATGTAAATTAGCGTCGTTATAAAAGTGCCCCGAACAAGGAAACACAAAACGAGAACAATAATTAGATTTTTGGATCTATGAACACAAATATCATATTGACGATGGAGAAAGTACTCCATGGCAGAAGTTGTACGGATAAAACTAAAATCTTACATGGATGTAGTCTAGATCTATATTTGTTTTCTGCATAAACATAACCTCCGAGCCGAATTTCGGCCGCGGCGCGGCGGCTAGTGTCGAAGACTAGCCATGTGTGCGTAGAGATCAATTGTGTGCTCAAACACAGCAACATACTTAAAGAATACCCTAACTCATAAAGACTATACCTTAAATGACATGGCAACACTTTTCACATATAAAATAGGTGTGAGCCCGCAGAAGCTCGCTACAAAAAATCGTAACCATCTCATAACAGCTGAAAACAAACTTTATATTTTGGGTGTACAGGACAACGGGGATAACTTTTGTCCCAGTTGTCTTGTGGTTGTGCACAGGACAACTGGGACAAAAGTTATCCAGTACAGAACAACTGCACAAGACAACTGGGAATAAGCGACTTCGCTGCTCCTCAAGTGTTGCGACGAGATTATCATTGGGTGACATTGCGGACAAAGTGATCCACTAAAATACACTTTTCCGACGGTTCAAGGGTCACAGGAAATTCAACAACGTAAATCCAATAAACCGACAAACAATGCTAAAAGTACCAGCAGAATTCATGGAATCGGAATCAAATAAAAGTGGAATTCCGACGGATATCGGGGTTTGCCGGGTTAGGAATATTGTCGCTGGGTAAGAAACATTGTCGTTGGATACCTAGGGAATATGTCAATATAAGATAGGGGTTTTTTGTAATATAATGGTAGCTTTTTTATAGAAAGTTAGGGGATCGTCCAGACCTCGGGTTCGTTGTATTGATTTTTATCAGATTTGTTAGCTGAACTAAGAATTAAAACTAAACTGTTGCTCTTATTTTCAAACTGTAATAGATATAGGTATAGAAGATATAGGTACTGTACACTACATGCCACAACGTAATAGAAGATACGTGTATAAAAAAAAAAACAATCTCGAATACAATCGTGAACGAATACTCGAATCCACTTACGCTTCGAGTATTCAGAGGACTTTTCCTAAAGTCGAATGGAAATATCGTGTCACATTACCATCATGACTGTATTCGAGATTCTTTTGACAGTTTTTCATCGAAATGTGTCGAAATCAAACTTCAGACCCTAAGACGCGTTTAAATCATAAATACTTTATTGTAGGACAAAAAGACAGAAAACATACAGAAATAATTGCTAAGTAGACGAAGTACAGAGGGGGCCTTATCGCTATGAGCCATCTCTTCCAGGCAACCTTGGGTTGGGATAGACGGACATGTCTGAACAATGGTGGTGCATAATAATTTGGGCTTAAAACCGTATGTATTAGTTGATAACGAAATAAAGGCATTTTATTTTATACATATATATTGCTGCAGAAATATTTAAAAGGCTGCTCAATGTCACATTACTTGCTGACCATGTGTTTGAGTATGGGGATGAGACCCACTAAGATTATGGCAGAAATAACAGCGTAAAAAAATAGAACTTTTTAAGTAACTACATTTTTATAAAGGAACGTTTTACTAACATGAGAAAAGCAAAATAATGAGCAAAAAGCCAGAGTAATTTACAATGGCTTTACGGTAGAATTTTTTCGTAACAAGCACTTACATCGGTAGGCTCTTTAGAAAGTCGCTAGAAAGGTACCTACACTTATTTATTTATCTACGAGATGGAGATTCCTAGATACAGTGATGGTAGACTCAAATTTCTTCTACGGGGAGGCATTTTCAGCAGTGGACGTGTCTGTGTGATGAGAAGGAGAATCAAAACCGTTCGACGTGTGTTCAAACTTGATCTGTTATACTTGTGCGAACTGTAAATGTTAAATAAACCAAATGTAGAGTTTATTATAATTTATTTATTTATTTTATTTAGAAACAACATCATTACAGGTTCTTTGAGCCCTAATGCGATGCTATGTCTAGGTTACATTGTATAATAATTACCTAATCTAATTGTAAGGTTCAGATACTATAGGAACTACACATTTAAACATTATATACATTAACCCCCTTATTCATAATAGTCTGCTAACTTAGAGCATTGCTAATCCGCACTCTGTCTTCTTCTATTGACATAAGTCAGAGTGAGAAATAACACTGCTTAGCAGCTGTTTTAAGTTAGCAGACCATTATGAATAAGGGGGTTAATTTCAATAACCACCTGTGCCATTTCTAAGACTTTCAACAGATTTTGGTAAAATATGTCCACGCTGTTTATAATGAATGAACATAATATGTTTATCGTCATATGATTATATACATAATGAATGACCATAATATAATATCATTGTATGATTATTGCGCATAAAAAGGTAGGGATTATTAGATACTAGCTGCTGCCCGCACCTTCGCACGCGTTTTATCAGGATAAAAATTATATATATATTCCATATATTATTCCAGGTCCCAAATTATACCCATACCAAATTTCAGCCTAATTGGTTGAGTAGTTTTTGAGTGAAAGATTAACAAATATGCATATATCCATCCATACAAACTTTGACATATATAATATTAGTAGGATAGGATATATCGACGCTGGATCGCAGAATTAGCCCGTTTCTAGAATGGCTAGACCGATTGCAAAAAGGAAAATGATTTCTTAGGAATACACCTAATTATTTTCATTCGTCGACATGGCTGAGCGACGTTTAGCCATATTGTTGAACGTCAACAATCGTCATAGGCAATTAATTGAATTGCATCGTTTTGCAATCGGCCTAGCCATTCTACAAACTAGCTGTTTCTACTATCCGGCAGCAACGTATACTTCGCCCTGATCCAGACAAAGGGCACCGGCGCCTCTGGCTCCTTCAAGTTGGACTCTAAGAGCGCCAAGTCGCACGCCGCCGGCATATGGCTTATGGCCCCAACTATGGGTACTAGGCGACGATTTCGATATTACATACATACTCGTATGTGGAGAAGTAGAGCTCTTGAAAGTTCAACAACGCGCCCGCCTAGTCGCTTTTGTTGGATTTATATCAATAAAACTGAAACTTCAGCTATCGTATAAAAAAGTTTCTTTCTACATATAAATAAAAAAATCATGGTGTAAAAGTAAGATTCATTACGGTCATCCACGGTGTCAAAGTCTCTGTCTCAATTGAGTAATTTTGATTATTTGATTCAATCGTGCCTATAAACATCAATAGCAATAGAAATCAAGGTTAAATCACTTGTAGGCCGTATCGTCTACAGTCTTGCTAGATGTGTCCATAAAAACTAAACCAATATGACTAAAAATGATGCTATTCTTTTAATTTCGATTGTTATTGAAAGGGCGACACCATTTTTAGTCCTGTCAAAATTACCTATCAGAGTCGTAGTGAAAAGCAAGCGGCGCCATAAAAGAAGAAGTTGAAGTTGAAATTACCTCTAGTTTAGTTTACTTTTGGGGATATCGAAATTGACCAGTGGAAATTCTTTTTTCATGTTTGTCAATTTTCAGTGGGAATCTGTAACCATGGGATAATCCACACCACATCGCAGCAACAAAACGTGGTTAAGCAGTTACGTGTGAATAGTGCCGCTGAAGATTTTTGAAGTTGAATTGTCGATGTGGTTGCGTTGACGCTAGTAGTTGCGATGTGGCAGACCGCTATGAGCGGTGTGGCTGATGGTTGCAGTTGCGATGTGGTCGAACATACGCTTACTAGACGGTAAAATGTGTTCCTTGTGAATTAAACTATTCATTTGTATAAAAATAGCACCTGAGTGTTGCACCAAGTGTTGTCTTGTGGTTATGATTGTGCTGTACGTTTGAAGAGTCCCTATGTGTCACATTCTTGATTGTAGAACTAATCATAAAGTCTCAGCCCGCGCGGGTCGTACGCGTGTTCAGTTAGGTCATTTGTTTTGCTTAGTTTTGGCAGCAAACAGTGCAATTGGACCTTTAGTTATAGTCCGCGTGCGATCAGAATATGATGGAACTTTGTCAATTTAGCCTTATAATTATTTCATATTTATAGTGCGCTGTGAAAATGGGGATGGATAGAACCTACATAGTCTAAGTTAATAGCCGATCGCTTTTCACTTCGAATTTTCGAAACGGTTCAAACCCATTTTGATCGCGCGCGGATATGTTTGTCTGGTTGGAATAACCAAATAACAAAAGGATTAATCTATGGGGTCGGAGATTATAAAATAAATGAGAATTCACGAAATAATCCTAAAACTCGATTAAGTTAAATCGTAGCAAATCTCGTAGCGGTTGCTACGCCGTAGCAGGGGCTACGAGACCGTAAAGAATTTTGGCATTGAAGGCATTTTTATTTGATTTAAGTTCTTTCATAAATAATCATAGCTGGTCGTCAGTTGGTTGATTGTTTGTGCATTTTGTATCGTGCCGTTCAAAAACACAATCACAAGATGCAAAAGGGGTTTGAATATTTTTGTATGGAGTGTGGTTCCTGTTATTTTTTTTCCAAACCTCGACGCACAATGGAAATAATATTCGGTTTGAGGACCTTATACAAATAAAAAATGTCAGATGAAATTAACTATTACCTGAATGTTTTTTTTTCATATGTGAATATCTCAGAGACGCTTTAGTTAGGGTATTATATGACATTTTTATTTGTATAAGTGTCCTGTATCCAATTAATAATTTATTAATGAGCGCCGCGATTTGGAAAAAACAAAGTGGTTTCCAATGTTAGGGCGAAAATCTTCAAACCTGTTGCATAGATGAATTTCCAAGTTTAACCAAAATTTTCAGTTAAAAAAAAACAATTCGTCTCCAACCTACCGTTTTGGCTCCGAACCTAATAAAGAAAACCAATAATTTAAAAAAAATTGTTAGTTATTCCATCGGAATTTCGCTTATTTTTCCAAAAGCGTTTGACTCTATTCAATAAAAAATTATTGATAAATTTAAATTCTTGGAAAATCTTCAAAGCAGACCTCGCGCCCTTCTATACCGTATGTTCTTTATAAATGGAACGACGTGACGACGTAGAAAGACAGTAAAAAGCAAGATTTTACTAAAGTCTCCATAAAATAAGATCGTAATGAAATATAAAAGGTTATACTTTTTAAAGTGATTAACTTTTTCAGGTATTTTAGAACATTTTACATGAAAGTAAACATAAACCCTGGTACAGACCGGTGTTACAGGGTGTAATGTACTATTCATAGCGAGGAGGATATATTTCGCCGTGCGCTAAAATCCGTCTCGTTGCTCGTTACGGGCGCCTTCTTTACTCATACTAACTGCATCAACGCTCGCTGTTTAACAGGTTAAATTATAAATAAATAAACAATTTATTTTCCACTCACAAAAGGCCCTTATAGTGGCTCTCCACTACTGGAGGTTAGCCGTCAGCTCAGTGAATTTTTTACAAGCGAAATAGTTCTTCCACTCTGGCGATATTCGTCCACTCTCGGACGAAAACTGTCGACTTTTTTCGTCTGCCAACGCGTCGTTTACCCCTCACTTTGCCCATGATAAGCTGGAGTAGTTGGTATTTTTCGTGCCTAAGCACATGTCCTAGATATTCAACTATAACATTAGATTTATTTTTTTCTTACCCTATTTTTGATTTGTGTAGAATGTTGTATTCCTCGGGTTAGATACTTTTTTAGAAGTGTACATACGTTTCTTTTTGCGATTACGTAGGTACCTATTACATATAGTTTTAAAAATAGATGTACTTACGTAACCTAGGTATGCATGCATTACGTAAACATAACACAACAATATAAAAAAAAGCGAGTTAAGTAAGGTAGGTGCTAAAAGCGACACGAGGTGTGCATATTATCAACGCAGTGTTCGGGATTCTTCGATGATAGTGATGATGGTGAACGGGTTTTATCCAGGTGATTATGTCATATGGCTTAAAATATAGATAGATAGATAATGCTTTATTGCACACTTAAAAAAACAGTTTACAAACAATTTGAAACAAAAAAGAAATGTGACAATTGGCGGTCTTATCGCTCACGAGTGATCTCTACCAGACAACCTTGGATGGATAGGATCGTTGGATTACAGAACTCTAATCATAAATTACAGAACTCTAATCATTTACAAATCCTAGATACGAATACCTACATAAATAACCAAAAATACCTAAATACATAAACCTATTTATACATACTTATATATATACATACGTACATACATACATACATACATTTTACTAAGGGAAACTAGGGCATGGTCAGCGCAGAGAAGGAGTGTGAGATTGATGACGAAAAGTGAAACGTTCCTTGAGATAAGAGGGTGCAGAAGTGAGAAATAAGATATTATAGAGAAGATATAGAATGTGACTATGACGGCGAAGCCGTATAGGTAACCACTTGAGCTTCCTACGAAATTCCGAGACATGGTCATATTTGCGCAAGCCAAATATACCAATTATACAGGGTGTTAGTCAAATTAGTGCACAATACCGCTGGAGTTTACTCACCTGCTGCTACAGATTAACTTTCACTAAACAAAGTAAGCCTCAAATGATTTTTTATTTTTGCAGAATTTTTTATTTGTCTTATATAATGCCTTATACTACGTACTTAGCCATCCCAAAATAGGGCGACTGCTCTTTCATGCGTAGCGGTCATTGTCGCCTCACGGCCGCCCCCATGCGAAAGTGACGACAAAGCTATATGTGATTCCGCGCGGCAGACAATGGACCGCGCCGCACGTTCAATGCCCTCCATAATGTATGCCGATCATCTGTTTGGAAGGACTGTAGTATAACGTAATACAGAGCTTGCAAAATAAGGGTTTGTATAGTTTTGGGTAGGTATAATATTGACCTTGGACCCCGTTTGTTAATTTTATATTACACTGTGGCACCAACAGAATATCCTCCCGCGATATTGTACACTAATTTGACTAATATCGTAATAGGATAGATAGTGCTAATCGCTGCTATAGGTAATCCGATAAAACTTGCTTACCAAAAATTAATGCAGATTTGATGCAGTGACCATTGACGTATTCCACTGTTCACATACCTAGCTCGCGACGGCTTTTTAATTTGTGATATTATTCGGGTGTTCTGGATATGTCCTATGTGTAGTAAAAAAATATCTACATGTTATGTATTCTATTACATGTTTCAGTCGTCTAGTACCCATAACAAAAACTCTGCTTACGTTGGGTCTAAAAAAATCTAGGCTAGGGCTAGATGATGCTGTGTGTCCAGCATTATTTATTTATTAATTTAAATAATGTTTTGTTGTGTCAATTAAAATTTTTTTTCTCATTGAACTATTGAATTATTTTGCCTGAGGACGTTTGTATCGAACAATTTTATTGTGCCTATTGAATTATTTTATTTTGCTCATTGACATTCATATAGAACTAGCTGTTCCCCGCGGTTTCACATGCGTTAAATTCAAATTTCACATTTATATGGTGATAAATGGTCTTTTTTCCCGTAAATCTCCCAGAGGAATTTGATGTTTTACCAGGGCAAAAAGCTGTCCTATATTACTCTGCATACTTTCAACTAACTCTATGCCAAAAATCAAGTTGATTGGTTGCTTAGTTAGGGCGTGAAGGAAGGACAAACAAATAAACACACTTTCGTATTTTAGGATATATTAGGATTATTCTGCTTGTTATTTATAATGTTGACTACTTTATTGTATTAGGTTATACCTGAAAGAATAAAAGTAATGTATTGAATAAATATATGAAAAAAAAATACAAAATGCTGCCCTGGAGTTATCAACTTATCAGCAAAGTATCATCATATCAGCCCATACACGACACGTCCACTGCTGGACATAGGCCTCCCCCATACGACGCCACCCGTCATGTATAGGGGCTCAGCCAAGTACATAATATAGCTTCATAAATAAGAATTTAACGCGTTGAAAAATATTTTATAGCTTTGTATCAACAAATAAAATAAAGGAGATGGTCCTGAATAGCTAGCTATCTTTGCGTTAAAAGCAGCAAGTACCATTTCATAATAATATCGGTTTCTATCTTTTGTCTCTTAGATTATAAGAAGCTATCCAAATGCATTATACTATTTACTTATATTAAAATTTATGTATAAGACGAGTCATGTCCAGCTGTGGACGTGTATGGGCTGATGATGATGATGATTATGATAAGACGAGTGTGAGCACCAACACAAACCTAGTGTGGTTTAATGGTGCAACATTTACAAACACATGTATATCCTATAAAATAAATAAATATTCTATTCTATTCTATAAGATAGACTTTATTCTAAAACTTTTCTACGTACTATGAATGAAAGACGCAATAAAAACCTACACATAAACAGTTTAACTGCGTCAATGTATCAATATTATTAGTAAACAATCTCATAAATATCCAAATATTATGATATCAAACATCATGTAAAAATAATCTGGCTTACGCAAGCTTACAAGGTGTTTTGAACGGTAGTATGGCAGAAAATATGTTCTTATTTTATATACAAACTCCACAGCCCTTAAGGCAGTCACTGCCCAGCCTCGGCGGTGCGACTCTCAAGCGGTAGCAAAGCTTTGGTTAATACCTCAGAGGCATGCTTTTTTTGCTTTACACATTTTTTTTCCAATATTATGGCAACAATTCATGGCGTCGTTTGGGGGAGGCCTATGTTCAGCAGTGACGTTTACGGGCTGATGATGGTGCTTTATAGAACGGTTACTGATAGTAACCGTTAAATAATAAGTAAGCTATATTTTGTCAGGCTGAGCTATGGTCAGTATATTCAGATTCAATAACTTTATTTCTTAAGGCTTACAAAATAAGCACTTCATCATCATCATCAGCCCATACACGTCCACTGCTGGACATAGGCCTCCCCCGTACGACGCCACAAATAGCGATCCTGAGCCGCCTCCATCCATCGACTCCCTGCGCCGCTGCGATTTACATGTCATTAAGATCATTGAAGAGTAAGTGCTCATATACACGAGCAGCAAAGTGCCAACGGCAGAGGTAACTGTAGCCGTCAACAGTTGACGGCAACCGTCGACTATCGACAGCAGCCGTCTACGCATCGACACGTGTAGTTGTCGATAGTCGACGGCTGCCGTCTACTGTCGACGGCTACAGTTACCTTTGCCGGTGGCACTTTGCCGCTCGTGTATATGAGCCCTTATATTTTTGAAACTAAAGCCTACTTAGGTATAATCACATTCAATATTGAGGTAGAGCCAAGCTTTATTTAGACTAGCAATTTAAAGATTGAATATTGTCGTCATGATACAAATAAATATTTTTTTACTGACATTTTATATTTTGAAACTTTATTATTTTCTTTGATTATATAAATTATTATACATTATGTTTAGTTTAGTTTGACAATGCCCCTGTACAGCAGCACTTTGACATACCCTTTAATATAATTATTATTTATTTTATTTAGATAAATTACTCCTCTTTGATTTTAGACCTCTTAAAGCCAACAATTTGTTATTTAGTAAATTTCAAGCATGAAGTGTCATGTTTGTCTGTTTTTCTTTATAATCCCTTATGGTGTTTCCTATGTGAAAAGTTTGTGTGAATATTATAAGATAGAATTAACGACATCAAGTGTAACATGTGTACCTGGTGGAAATAAATAAATACAGAAAAAAAACCCGAAGCTTTGATTTTTGTTGACTGTACTAAAACATTTCGTGGATGTGAATGGGACTAAATTTTAATTTAAAAATGCTGCTGGAGGTGATTGGGAGTCTTTTTTGGATGTGGTGGGAAGGAGCCAAACGTTAAACGATTTTTTTATTGATAATGGTAAAGCCTTTGACCACCATCTCACTTGGGAAAGTGAAGATGTGGCCTAAGGTGGAGCACGCTTTCCCAGAAGGAACTTATTCATTCGAGATTTGAAAACTCCTAGATTGTACTCTACTGGAAAAACAGACGCAGGAAGTTCGTTCCACTCCTTACCGGTACTTATAATGAAAGTAGAGCGAAAACGTTTGGTTCGACACGGTGCGTCTGCAGTGCGTCTGCTTGTCTGATGGAAGAAGGAGGAAGAGGGAGGTCGAGATAAGGTCATGTAAATCCTGGGCACAGTCTCCAAAGTGGTACTTGTAGAACACCGACAGTCTGGAACGTTCCTAAAAAGAGCCTTCCTAAACCCTTATTTTTTTAATAACCAAGTAAAATTAACCTTCAGCGCTCTGGTATCGAATTCGCACGAGAAAACGGTGTCGGTAGCTGATATTATTACAGTTTCTAAGAAATTTTATTGAGTGTATTTGAGCGATTAATTTGATTCGCAGAAATTGTTAAGTATAAAATAATTTATGGATTGTTTCTCCGATTTATTGTTTGTCAGTCTTAGCTTGGAAGTGAAGTGACAGCTTACAGTTTATCAATATAATTTAAAGCATCAATACCTATACATTCTATCGACTTGACGATATTAAGGCGGTTGTATGCCTCAAACTAGCGCCGCAGCCATTTCTGTCTTATAATAACGTTAATCAAACAAATAAAAAAAAAACATTATTCAGTTTATGATACCTTATCATATCAGCCCATACATGTCCATTGCTGTACATAGGCCTCTCCCTCACGACGCCACAAATAGCGGTCCTGAGCCGCCTTCATCCATCGACTCCCTGCGACCGCTGCGATGTTTTTATATTGGTAGCTCAATCTCTTCTGGAGATTCCTAGCACCCCCTGCCCCACCGCCGTTACCATGGCCGCTACCGTGACCAGTAAAAGTAGAGCTGCCGGGGACTGGGGGCCATTTTTTTATTTGTATCCATCATGTAGGGAGGTTTTGCCATAATTACCACGCTTGGCAGGCGATTGGCAGGCTTATGATACTATCATAAGCTTTTTTTAATGACCATAAAATAGTTTTCTTTTATTTCCTTTATGAAAAATAGCAAAATAGCTCTTGGTAGCCACCAAACTCTGTTTTCGCTCCTCCATCTAAATTATAGGAAACTAACTACTAACTATTTGGAGCGATTAAATAAAAGCTTAGGATAGGTATCATAAACTGTACACAGGATTTTTGAAAATTATTGTGCTTAACGTAATTATAAGTAAAAATAGGTGGTGACGCTAGTGTGCGGCATACAACCACCTTAACAGAACGTTAGTAGTTACTACTATAATAAAAAAACTTCATTGAACTCCTGTATTTTTGAGCTGATTTAAAGTATTGTGAGAAATAAGCCTGAACATGGCAATACTTCTCGTTACCAAAACTTCGTTAATCTATTTTAATCTTCTTGGGAACAATGAACAAATTATTAAAATTTCCACTGGGTCCCACTGTGGGACTGGGAGTGGAACGGACGCCGCATTGAATATGGAAGTAAAATTATTGGTATTTATTTGGTAATATTTGGGCAGCTGGAAAAATCAGCTAAAAAAGCTACTTGGGTAGCAGAATATGTTTTGTAAAGGGTAAGTACTTACACGCTTCTACTACAAAATTCCAAGTGAATTTCAAAATTATTAATAAACTAGCTGACCATATAGCTCGTAGAACCGATAACCGTTGGGGAGTTAAGGTTCTCGAGGAGCGACCGCAATGCAATGCGAAACGGAGTGTGGGAAGACTTCCCGCTCGATGGACCGATGACATCGATCGTCGCGGTCGCAAGGAGTCGTTGGATGGAGGTGGCTCAGGACCGCTATTCATGTCGTCGTTTGGGTGAGGCCTATGTTCAGCAGTGGACGGATTGTATTTTATGATATTTTTTTCGTCAATTGATATTTTTTATGAAATTAGCCGCCTAGTAAAAAAATAGTATCCCCTACGATTTGATGACTCGCCAATTGTATAAAATAGTGACCCAACGCAAGTTTAACGCAAAATACGTAGGTATGAATAAAAATTACAAGTTCTTGGAATTTATTGCAAGGAGGTTTAAAATTAGAGCTCATTATACCTACATAGTTTAAAACTTAACTTATTAACCCTTTCTTAATATAATTAACTAACTTAATTTAACTAACCCTTTCATAGGTACTTTAAATACTACATTTTCACAATTTGTATGTAATAAATTAGAAACGCTAGTTACTCAACAAACATTTAAACCGTAAAATAACAGTAATTGTTCATATTTTAAACAATTTTAAAATACTCCTTTTATTTTAAAGTGAAACTATTTAACTAAATCAATTTAAGAACTATTTTTTTTTCTGAACTTTATTGTTAGCGATCGCGAAAATGATTTTCCAATAACTTACTACGTAACGTTCTGGACTTTGTTTGTTACTCTGTTGGGATTTCTTAAACCTTTAATTAAATCAATTATTAAGGGCTTCAATTAGTCAAGTTTGAAATCATAAACTTTTTTGTGATCCCCGCTTAATATAATGCTTGTCACGATCTCCTTTCCAAAAAGAAAAAAATCTATGAATATTCTTTACAAGAGGAAACAAGTTGATATTCACGGGATGAAGTAGGACCTTCTGAATATACGTAAAACAACCTCATTTAAAAACATTGCTTTTATGTTTTTTAATCAAGATTACTTAACCCCTTAATTAAATTTAGCGGTTAAAGTATGACAATAGTGTACTATTGAACTTATTGTTGAAGCAACTTGAACTCTATGTCAACGTATCGAAAAACACTTTTACATCGAAATCTAAAGCTTAAAAAGCTTCAGGCTCCGGTTTCCAATTAATTGGGAAAGATTTTCAAGTCGAGATTTAATTGACTTCTCTGGCCTCGAGTTATACCATATTTCTAAAATTTCATGAACCCGATTCCCGAAATTATAGTAATTGGGTAATAATAATACCCCACTTCAGTGGAGAATACTAATTGGTCATTATTCTTTGGAAGATACAAAGAGGTAATGAATGACTTACCAGTGAGTCATGATAATATAATAGATTCTGCTGTTATTTTGCGGCAGTCCATTGCAAAATATTAGAATGAAAAATATTTAGTAACAATTCCGCGTACAACCTTCTGCTAAGATCCAACAAAATGCATTCGCATGTACAGCCGCCCGCCCTCCCTCAAATTGACATGCCGTGCAATCAGAGAAGGTAAAAACACATGCTTACGCAATATAAAATAGTCAAGTCACTTACCCTCTAACTAGAAGAATAGACCACACCAACTACACAATGCAAAAACCTGTCATAGAAAGTCTTCCATACATTGCTATCATGCATTGAGAATATCTATTTTGATACGATTTTGATACCCTGAAATAAATATCGAAAATCGTTATATCGCTTTTAAAAATATCGAGTAATTATATCGATTAATTTCTGAAAAAATATAGATTTTTTGATAAATCGATATTTTTTGCCCATCCCCAGTCTACTTATGTAAGTAAGCCCGGCTCATGTTAATTGTAAATCACGACGCTCTGACATTCGTGAGACGTTAGGAATACTTTTCGTGAGACGTTAGCCATAAGTGCGTTTTCGTGAGATGTTGCGAATAGTTTTCGTAAGACGTTAGTCATAGGTGCATTTTCGTGAGATTTTGCGAATGAGCACGTCTCTCGTGAAACGTTGGGAATAAATTCAATGAAAAGATGATAACTGGTCTAAAATTCAGTTACCAGATTCGTCCCACGCATACATTCATTGTACAATTATGTACATTCACACTACTGTATTCTCATTTTAACCAAATTTTCTAGTTTTAAAATTTTATGCGTTTACTGCTCTATTATCTAATCATGTTGTGTATGCATGTGGATCATAATATACTCGTAGTCTAAGAACCTTAGTTATAATTTTTCTATTTAATATTGATTAAAC
This sequence comes from Eupithecia insigniata, assembly GCA_947859395.1. Lineage (NCBI taxonomy): Eukaryota > Metazoa > Arthropoda > Insecta > Lepidoptera > Geometridae > Eupithecia > Eupithecia insigniata. The sequence goes on along the minus strand of OX402009.1, from coordinate 2,615,249 downwards.
GATTGTTTTCTGTTTTGCATAAAAATAAATAATAAATAAATACATTAGGTACATACTAATAAACTTTGGCCGACGCATCGGATTATGAAAGTGAGGGAATAGAATGCACTTGTTTGCGCGCACACAGTGCATTGTAATAAGAAGTGCGCACGCGCAACGCGCACCTTGCTAGTCTCCGTTCAGACTGATCACCGTGGTTCGGCTAGGAGGACATCATCACATTAAGAGGGCAATTAAAGGCGGTTCACAAACGGACACAAACTAGCGCTATGATAGGTACCACAAACAGGCCATGGGATTTTTGAAAATTCCTTTGTTTAACACATTAATACGATAAAATAGGTGGCGGCGCTGATTTGGGTCGGGGTAGCCCCTTAAACAAAAACGTATGATACAAACCCAATAATATAGACAACAACGTCCCAATGATAAAAAATATTTTATCAAAAAATTATTACCGTACTTAAGTTACCTTAATTATGTTTTGTTAGGTTCTTATTGGATTTGTTTTTGAGGTATTGAATAATGTGAAATTGAAAAAGTTGAACAGTCATTGGAAAAGTTTTCCCAGCTCGCGTATTATCGGTTAGATCCTCTACTTCAAACCTCTCTGTATTAGGTGATTAATCTTATAATTCTGCTTCGTATTTATGATTTGTATCAAATCAATGTACCTATAATAGTACATTGTTCACCTAGGCGAGAACGTGCCTGATTCTTATCGGGTGTGTCATTTCAGGCCCAAGGAGCAGCCGAGGGCCTTAAAACACACGAGGTAGGAATCGCACTTTCTGCCGAGTGATACATAGTGCTTTATACACCTTCGAGGAAAATAAAAAGCAGAATAAATATTTTAATTCTGGCGGTATCATAAAACTTTCACTATCACTCGATGACATTCTGTAGAATTAATAAAATTGCCTACACCAAATTCAAAATTAGAAGAACTTCCCGCGCCAGCCTTTATCACTTGGGTTCTTTTTTCAAAATATTGTTAGGAAATCGGAAGAGGCAAGCGGACTTGGAGTAAAAACTTTTTGTCGTTTGACTTATTATGAAAATAAATATAGCTACCGGCCGAGCTTTTAGGAAATAAAAAAAAAATAACACGTGAGAAATTAAATTCCATAGAGTTTTTCCTCCCGGATTCCTATACGCCTGCAATGAATTACTTTCTATCTTATATTTGGAAAAGGAATAGGCAACTTTCCGAGCAGGTGTAGTATAAATATAATTACTTACCTGAATAACGTGTGAACTTTCCGACACAATGCATTGTTTGAGAAATAAATGAAATGAAATGCTTCAATTCTAATGAATATTTTTATTATACAGGGTGGGCCAAAAGTATCTTTTTATTAACCTACTAGTTTTAGCCCGCAGCTTCGCACTAATTTTTTCACTATAATACGTAAATACGTAGTCGTTTTTTATTGTCAATAGATCTTCGTTTGACCACAATCTCACCTGATGGAAAGTGGCGACCTATTCACTCTTGTCTTGAAGAGACGTAATTGGCCGGAAAACAGAAGCAGGCAACGAGTTCCAATCCTTAGCGGTGCGAATAATGAAGGTGGAGGAAAACCGTTTAGTATGAGTGGAGCGTTTTAAAGGGATTTATTGCCATGGAGACATTTAGCAGAGCACAACAAGCGTTTTGCGTTAGCAAGTACTAACGCAACATCGATTCTTCATGTATACTAATCCTACTATTATTATAAATGTCAAAGTTTGTGAGAATAGACGGATGGCTGCGTGGATGTTTGTTCCTCTTTCACGCAAAAACTACTGAACTGATTGGTCTGAAATTTATTATGGGTATAGTCATCATCATCAGCCCATACACGTCCACTGCTGGACATAGACCTCCCCCGTACGACGCCACAAAAAGCGGTCCTGAGCCGCCTCCATCCATCGACTCTGCGACCGCTACGATGTCGTCGGTCCATCGAGTGGATGGTCTCCCATGTCGGGGGGGATTTGCCATAATCACCACGCTTGGCAGGCGGATTGGTGATCGCAGTGTTGGTGTTTAAAAATACTCATAAGGAAGCTGCTGCCCTTCCTCTGGTAGGTTCCCTTAGTCGGCTTTTACGACATCCACGGGTTGAGTTGGAGGGGTCGATATTCGTACGCCGCGACCCCACGGCTTGGGGTCATATGGGTATAGTTTGGGACCTAAAATAACATATAGGCTATTTTTATCCGATTGATTTAAAAAATTAAGAAATATTGGAGGACTCAAAATTCAAATTATGTTAAATATCATGCTATAAATTACTTTAGTGTTGTGAATAAGCATAATAGTTTCAAAAGTTTAAAACGTTTCTATGACAATGTCTAAGTGTGAAAAGTCATTAGCCGTCTATTCCGCTCCTTAAAGTAGTACTTTCCTAAATTAAATAAGGTCTATTAAGGCGGTTCCCAGACCCAAACTAGCGCGCCGCCTCCAATTTAATCGTATTATTACGTTAAACAAAGGAATTTTCTAAAATCCCTTGGCCAGTTTGTTATACCTATCATAAGCTTATTTTAATGCCTCTGTAATAGTTTTATTTCGTATAGTTTAGGAAGAGATGCGAAGTTGCACTTTTTGGCCACCAAACTCGGTTTTCGCATCTCCTCCTAAGCTATACAATATAAAACTATTACAGAAGCATTAAAAATAAGCTTATGATAGGTATCACAAAAGGGCAAGAGATTTTTGAAAATTTCTTTGTATATCGTAATACGATAAAATAGACAGCGGCTCTGTTTGGGTCGGGGTAGCCCCTTAACTGTGATAATCGTTTGATGTTCACATTTGAAGCTAAAGGAATATAATGTGAGGGAAGTGTAGGTATATGTATTTGGAGATAAGTAGGTGCTACCATTTGAGTGCGTAAAGGCTTTTAACCCTCAATGGCCGCCGGAACAGTAAGGTGTTTGACACTTTATTTGTCTGGGTCTATCCTTAGGACAAGGACATAATCTGACCAATTTTTATCAACCGCTGTGAACGCACTCTAGGCTTTTACTTTTTTTGGGTATTTCAAATGATTTATTGCATACATGTTGTTACTTATAGATTTTACAAAATGGATATTGATCAACATTAACCCTATAGGTGCTTTTTTCTTTTTGGGTTTTCCGCTTCTGCCGCTTGTGGTGGGAACGCTGGAACGTTTTCTCTTCCGCGAACCCACCGCGGCTGACTTCTAGTTGACGACTAATCTATTTATTTACCTGTGTTAAAGGTGGGTACTGACCGGTGTTACATAGCGTACTTAATATTTGCAGCGAACATAGACGGCGTTACGCCGTACGCTAAAATCCGTTTTGTTGCTCGTTGCGAGCGCCTTCTTTCCTCTTACTGACTGCATCAAGCTCGCTATGTAACACGCACCGTAACGCCGGTCAGTATCCACCTTTAGGAACAGATTAGGTAATGCATAAAATACCTAAAAGGAAAAGCCTAGCTCGTTCAAAGAGGTTGATAAAAATTATTCGATCACAAGGTTCCTACAGGTTGGATAAGTAAGAATAAATAAAATTGGAGTGTCTGTTTGTAATTTTAAAGCACAGGTTTTGCTAAATGTATTTTTATATTTATACAGTACTAAAATAAATGAACATATTACAATTTCTGAGTCTTTGTTCCAGCTAATCTCCGAAACGGCTGGACCTATTTTGACGGGACTTTTACTGGTAGATACATGATGTTTAAGTAGTAACTGTGGCTGCTTTTATAATAAAAAAAACTTTGGTTTAGCGCAAAACAAAAAGCCGTGAAATAAGTAGTGCTTAAAACACCCTTGCGCTGCCGCTGAAAACCAGCGCTGCATTGGCACACTAATTAATATAATTTTAATTGGTCCAGAAGACACAAAAAAATACAATGTTAAAAAAATATTGTGTTCTCACTGTTTATTTTCGTAAGCTTTGTACCATCGTAGTTGTATTTAAATTTTTATTTAAATTCGTCTTGATATGGCCCAGTTGAGCTATCTGTAGATTGTTTGCAACAGTCTGCAGTTAGCTCAATTGTTTCAATTGTAAATACTAGTTTAATTTGTTTATATTATTTGATTGTTATTTTCTTTGTCATTTAAATTTCTAATCTTTTTATTAGATTATTTCTTCCGACTGGTATTGATATAAACCAGTTGAGCTATCTTTAGATTGTTTGCAACAGTCTGTAGTTAGCTCAATTTTTTCAATTATAAATACTAGTTTAATTTGTTTATATTATTTGATAGGCCGTGGGGTCGCGGCGTACGAATATCGACCCCTCCAACTCAACCCGTGGATGTCGTAAGAGCCGACTAAGGGAACCTACCAGAGGAAGGGCAGCAGCTTCCTTCTGAGTATTTTTAAACACCAACACTGCGATCACCAATCCTCCCGCCAAGCGTGGTGATTATGGCAAATCCCCCCCTACATGGGAGATCATCCACTCGATGGACCGACGACATCTTAGCGGTCGAAGGGAGTCGATGGATGGAGGCGGCTCAGGACCGCTATTTGTGGCGTCGTACGTGGGAGGCCTATGTCCAGCAGTGGACGTGTATGGGCTGATGATGATGATGATGATATTATTTGATAGTTATTTTCTTTGTCAATAAAGTTTTATTAGTACCTACTGAATCTGAAACGTATATAAACTAATAATATTCATAAAAATATTCTATAAATTTTCATATATCTTATATATAAAATTTCCATGTCACAATGTTAGTTACCCTACTCCTCCGAAACGGCTTTACCGATTTTTACCAAATTTTATATGCGTATTCAGTAGGTCTGAGAATCGGATACTATCTATTTTCCATACCCCTAAGTGATAAGGGTTGAAGGCAAAACAACGTTTGGCGGGTCAGCTAGTTATTCTATAAATTGTGAGCTCAATGCGGACAATAGCGTGCAAAACTAGTTAAGTTGATAAGAACTTTACAACCCTAACTACAGTCCTTGATTAAGGCAACAGGTTACCTTAAAATTCTGCTACAAAACCGGAGTTGAGAAAGTTTATACAACTCAATTATACAGTTTGTACAGCCTTTGACACATCAAAGGGGCTACGTCACAACGTAGATGAATATCATATCAGCCCATACACGTCCACAGCTGGACATAGGCATCCCCCATACGACGACACAAATAGCGGTCCTGAGCCGCCTCCATCCATCGACTCCCTGCGACCGCTACGATGTCGTCGGTCCATCGAGTGGATGGTCGTCTGTCATGAGGGGTATTGCCATAATCACCACGCTTGGCAGGCGGATTGGTGATCGCAGTGTTGGTGTGAAAATACTCAGAAGGAAGCTGCTGCCCTTCCTCTGGTAGGTTCCTTGGTCGGCTTTTAGATGTATATAATATACTGATTTTCACTAGCGATACGAGCGTGATATTTGCCTTTCAGTGACTTTTTTATTTTATGCCAGAAAGAATGTGCGCGTAGTAGTAAATAAAAAATCACGATCTCACGTGTTTGATGTTGACTTGGAATCGGGAAGTTTACTAGAGGACTGTGACTAAAGTTTGTTTAGTGAAATGGCATAGGGTAACCTATCTGGCTTTATAAACTAGCTATTATCTACTGAGGCCTTGCATTCTTTAATATTATAATAATTTGATTGTTTTGAAAAAACTAGAAACCGTCTTCGAATCCCCTGTTTTTAAGTTTTGCGGGATAAATACTAATCTCTTGCAGCGGACATGTACGGGCTGATATGCTGATGATGTAAAAAAAAGGTTAAAAAATGGTAAATAGGCACAAAGATCTAATAAACGGTTCTGGTAACCGTGCGAAGCGGGATGGGTTGCTATTAACCGACTTCAAAAGGAGGAGGTTATCAATTCGTCTGTATGTTTTTTTTGTACGTATGTTACGCGATATCTCCGCCAATTATAGACCGATTTTGAATTTTTTTTCATTATTGTATAAAAAATTATCGAAGGGATTTCATAAAAATTGTATCCCTAGGGGATTAGCGGGATATATACTAATCCCCAGGGGATTAGTATATATCCCGCAAAAATTAAAATAAGTGTAAAAGTAAGGGAATTTGTAGTCGGGCTGGAGCGATTGATTTTTATTTAGGTGTTAAATTCTAAGCACGGCCGTTTTCCCGAGGGTCATGTGGATTAGGAACTTAAGTACTTATGTAAATGGGTACGATTTTATACCTACTGCACCAGAGCAATATCGTGGGCGGATGTAAATATTTGAGCTTTTGTGAAGGACTCGTCCACTCTTAAGTTCCACCAATCCTATATTTTAAAGAGGCATTTTATTTTAAGACTTTTACGATACTTTTTCCGGGAGTTTTACAATTTTTTTAGATCTTATAAACGATATGTAATATACATACATAAGTACCTAGAATTAAGAAAACCACTTACAAAAAAGTTATAGCATCCAAACTTTTTAGTTCACAAACACAACACAAATTCAAAATTAGAACACGGCACAGAACTCTTTGGTCAATCCAAATAGTGATGTCCGAAAGTCGATTAAAATATGTCGAAGTGTCTCGCAAGCGTTTACATCGTTCGCGCGCTAACTTATAACTGGTACTGGCGGAGTGCGTACGGCGGGCGGGGCGGCCCGCCCAGATGTTATCTCGCAGAGTGCGAAACGAGGGCCAAGTGATGGCATTTGAGCTATTGATAATTTTCTTAGAAATAGAACATTCGCCATGGAATCAAAGCATGGATTTTATTTACTAGACTGCAGTACGGCCGATGTCTGGCAAATACATACATTTTGCTTTGTAGAAGCAGGACCTACAACCTAAATAGTGGACCTTTTGCTCCTATGACATTGTACATTGAGAGCCACTCACCCACTTCCCATTTTACACGTCCGTATTTTATGTACAAGACATTCTACAATACAAAACCGAAGTGTTTGTTTACGTTCTTTCGTTAGCACACTTTAAAGAAAAAGCTGCAGAGAACAATATTCCTTATTTGTCGTGAAAAAAACGTTTAGGTAACGGTATTTAAAAAGGTAGTTCTGTTCAAAACGGGGTAATTTTATAGCACTGAGAAAAATTTAAATTCTGCGCTCAGAAACTCTTCAAGTGAATAAGGTAATTTTCTTACACTAGGTACTATTTAGCATTTCTTCAAACCATTACGTTTATTTTTGAAGGTCATCATCATCACTATCATCAGCCTATATTAGTTGTTGCTTCTAGACATAGGCCTCCCGGTAGTCTTAGGCAGTTGTCCCACCGCCGCCGCCGACACGATGAACGAGAAGCGAGTAGATCTAGGAAGTTGAAACGAGTTGGCGAGCAGCGGGAAGCGAGTGTTTAGTTCAGATAGTTTTGCTGGGCTTTTAGCGAGTGTGCGAGTGCGACGGGCGATTACTCTACTCGTGCCACTCGCTCGCCTCGGCCGAGCGCACAGTCCTGCGCAATAGTGGTGGTAAATCCGCAGTAGAGAAATGACCACTGGTTGTTGTCTCGTCATGAATTCTGATCGCCCGGCGAACATTGCTGAGCGAGTGTTATCTTTGATGTTGTCGCTTAGCGACAAACTAGTGGAGCGAGTCCTCGCCGGCAGTGTGAACATTCACCGATCAACTATTAATATATTCAGCTGAAAAAATTAAAAAATTAAAAACTTTTGTTTACACGTAATGTATTGTACGTTTCTTGAGCGAGGAAATAGTCGATAGTTAGGCGCTTCCTCGCAGCCAGTGGGACAACTGCCTTTTACAGGTACGAAATTGTATGAAATACAGTCTACCTACTATAACTGCATCGACATTCTAAAAAGGCAAGATGTAGTGGTTTACTATTAATTCAAGCGCTATTTTATTTTATACCTACATCTGTAATAAATGTTCCCTTTTGTTACGAGCTTTTGCCCTGTCCCCCAAGCCACCCCGTTGTCGTCAATTGTCACACTTGTTAAGCGTCCGTAAACACGTCCGCCTTAACAGTGTGATCAACTATTTAATTGTCTTCGTTTCCTTTCAAACAATTTAATTGACTGTCGCCGAAGGGGTTCCCAAGGTCGTGAGTTCAAATCCCTATCAGGGAATAAAGAAATGAAAGTATTATGATGAAAAATTTCCAGGAAATGTGAATCGGATCTCTGATAGATAATGGATTGGTACCCCCCCATTTCTGCTAAATTTTATCGTAAGAGCAAGTTCGCATTAGAGCGCGTGCCCACGGCGACTTTTTGTAGCGATGCAAACGCGCGACCGTCTCAGACACATCGGGGGAACGAAGAGTGGTTCGCGCGTTCACAGGCATTTCTGTATCGATTCTGAATCGCGACAGAATCGCGACTGTATCGATGCAAAGGCACGTCAGCATCGCTACAAAAATTCGCCTTGGGCAAGCACTCTTAGGTCGGACCAGCAGTTCTACCACTTGTTTCTGGACTATTTTCCGCAACTAGGCCACAGGTGGGCCCTTTTTGCGTGCGGCAGTTCTACCTGAAATTTGTTTCTTTTATTTGATTGTAATTTTCTTCGATGTCTTTATTTCGTATAAAATTATCAGACTGAGTACAGGGGAAGCCCCGTGATCAACTATTCACAGCTGAGCACAAGGGAACAAAATGAGTTTTCACGCCTAAACGGCTGAATTGACAGACGGTATTGCAGGGTCAGACGTAGGCTACTTCTTATCCCGATAAAGTGCGTGCGAAGCCGCGGGCATAAGCTAGTTCCCTATCGGTAATGAAACATGCTTAGAAAAGGTTTTCATCTACCAAAGAGGTTGATATACCTGAATTTCCGCAGAAATTAAAGTACCTAAGTTGTAACTAATAATTTTGTTTTCCAGTTCTTTGTAAATTTTTAGGGTTTCGTACATCAAAAGGAAAAAGGACCCTTATAGGATCACTTTGTTGTCCATCTGTCCACCCATCCGTCCGTCCGTCTATCAACCCTCTTTTCTCGGGAACGCGTGGAGCTATCGAGTTGAAATTAACATCAAATACTCAGGTTTACTTTTTGGAGTCGTACTATAAATCAAACTACTTAGTCAACGCAATTAAAAGTTACAGCCGTTTATGCCCTTTTATTATTTCGGAATCATATGCACACAAAACCTATAGAGTACTTCCCGTTAACCTAGAATCATGAAATTTGGCAAGAAGGCCTTATCCGTGTAGTTTGTTTGCAAAAAAAACTGGTTTTTGCAATAGACCTAGGGGTTCCTGCCTACATCCCGTTGACCTACAGTTATGAAATTTGAAACGAGATCTTATAATTACGGAACCCATGGTGCGCGAGTCTAAATCGCACTTGACGTTTTTATTTTAGATGCTTTAGCTACAACCCGCGGGGAATTTGGTCATCCCTGCACTTTTCCGGGATTAAAAGGGATAAGTTTCTAACCCGGAAAAAGGGATACCTACACGAAAAAGTTAAAGGATCCTTTTTCGCGGTTATACTTACTTTATAAACGCGACAAAAAGAATCGTTTATTTATGTGCAAAATGAGCTTTCACCCCGAGGCAGGCGCCCTTTGTTAATTCCAAGCGTAGTTTAACAAAATCCCAACATTCCAAACATTATGAGATATACCTACGAGCACAAGCTTCAGTTCTAACTTTATATTAGCTCCATTTTATTTTATAAAGATGTTTCAATATCTATATCATGTTTGATGATGATGATCATGTTTGATGATGATGTTGTTTGATGATGATGATGATGATGTTTGATGATGATGATGATGATCATGTTTGATGATGATGATGTTGTTTGATGATGATGATGATGTTGTTTGATGATGATGTTTAAAGATGTTTTTTATAAATATGTTTAAATCGTAAAATAAATTATGTTTAGTTATTGGACACAGATTGTGTGTAAGTGAGAAGATAGCCCGCGGGTCAAGTGAAAAGATAAAGTGTTGCAGGTCGTAAAACGAATAATAGACATTGTAGAGAAGAACTAGTTTGTTTTGAAAGATGGAGAATAAGAAAATCTAGGTATATCATATTTTTTTAATACAAAATCGTTTACAGGCGTTCATGTACACGAGTAACCTACCTGAAAACCTTAAATGCGAACAAAAAGCAAATATTTTTATGAAACACTTGAAAATGTTATTATTACAAAACTGCTAGTATTCAATCCACGATTTTTTTCGATCAGAATTAAAATATGCTTAACCGTAAAATGGCGTGTTTTAAAAAACGATAAGCCGACGTCAAATTACCTTTCTTTTACACTTATTTAAAAAATTAAAGATGAATTGAGAACCTCCTCCTTTCGAAGTCGGTTAAAAGTGAACTAGCTGACATACTCGTATGGGTACCTACCTTAACCTATCGATTAAGTTAATTCCTACCTAATCAGAATAATATGGACCTTTTATTTTATTTCCTAGGAAATTATTTGACATTGTGCTTTTAACGAAACTAATTGTTACGCAATTTTGTTATGCTATAAAAACCCTGCTATTCTATTCTATTTAGAGATTTGGAATTGAATAACTTTTAAAAGCAGAAATCACAAAAAACCTGTTTTTTTATTAACGTCACTGTCTAACTTATACAGCGTACACTTCATCATCAGCCCGCTGATATATTTTTTAATTAAATTTATTTATATAACTGCTATAAATATAGCTGATATACGAAGAGGTGTAATTTTTATATATATCCTACAAAAAAAAAATTGTGCCCTGCGTGTCCCATAAGTGTGAAAACACATAATCGTAAGATACTGTATTGTAATAATTAGCCTTAATGTGATTTTCACGTAAGATGTCCTTTTTAAATAAATAAAAATTACTAATATTAAAAATGTCAAAGTTTGTGTAAATGGACGTAAGGGTGTTTGTTCCTCTTTCACGTAAAAAACTACTGATGTTTGGTATGGGTGGGTATAGTTTGGGACCTGAAATAACATATATATATATTAGCCCTCATCTGACACACGCCACCTCACTCGGTCTCTCAGTTAGCCTCATCCACAGACTTTCCACCCCGACGATATAGTCCTATCAACTGGTCTGCCTCGAGGTAGCTGTACATTTCTATAACCATTTCAACAAAATCTAATAATATTTTAAAATTAGGATTAGCCTCTTTTTATTGATTGTTCCCCTAAAATTCGGAATCAGTATTCTACTAACTTGCCTAAAAAACTGCGGAAGCTTACTTTTGAAGAGAGTTTTTCTATCGGTGACCGGACGAATACGCATTGAGCTATAAGAAATTATGACGATTTTCTTACAGAAAAAGTTATCTTTTAGAAACTTTCAGCATTACCAAACAATCCGTGGGATCGGAGCGACCTCGATGTCAAAAGTTCACCAATTAATCCTCCCGGAATTTTGGGAAAGGGTTTCTGCGTTACAATGGCGCTGATTTTGAAAAGGTGTTATTTGGCAAGCACCGTGCCCACTCTATTGTTTACACATTAGATACACCTGTGTGGTGCATACTCGATCGAGTTTTGTCGCTTTTTGGAGTTTGTTTGTCCTTCCTTCACGCCCGAACTAAGCAACCCATAGACTTGAGTTTTGGCATAAGTAGAGTTAGTGGAAATAATAGAGTAACATAAATTATCAGTCGGAAGCGTCCCCAAGACGCTGGTTGCATTGCCCCGCTGTATGGAAATGCTAATGCGCTGCGCCAGATACTATTTAAAAAAAATATTATAACATTTATTTTTTTGCTCTGTTTTGGATTTGGCCATCAATTCCATCTCCGCCAAAAGCCACCTTGTATAGTTATTCTGTGTAAGTTCACTAATATGGGATACCTATGGATTACTTTATAAGAAACTAGCTTCTGCCGACGGCTCCGCACGCACTTTTCAAAAATATCCTGTCCGTCTGTAGATGTGTGCCGTGAAGTATGAAAGGGATGCATACTGTGCCCCCTTCAACCTCTTCAACCTGTACTCAGAAGCAATAATATCAGAAACCCTGGAAAATCTGGAAGCCGGTGTCATGATCAACGACAAAACTGTCAACAATATACGGTACGCTGATGACACCGTACTTATCGCGTCTACAGAACAAGACCTGCAACATATATTAAACAGAGTACAGGAGAACAGTTCGAAGGCTGGGTTGAATATGAATGTGTCTAAAACTAAGGTTTTCATTGGGTGGCATCGGGTAACAGGGACCTAAATCCTAGAATTAAAGTGGCTGGTCTAGAACTTGAGCGATTTCGGCAATACAAGTATCTCGGTGCTTGGGTAAATGAAGAATGGGATAGCATACAGGAAATCCGTACCCGGATCGAAATCACCCGAGCAACATTTCAGAAGACGGAGAAAGTTCTGTGCAGCCGCAAACTAAACACTAAGCTCAGAGTAAGGATGCTCCATTGCTACGTTTGGCCAATAGTGTTACACGGTTGCGAGGCTTGGACCCTGAAAGCAGACACACAGAAGCTTTCGAGATGTGGTGCTACCAGAGAGTGTTACGCATTAGCTGGAAGGCAGAAGGTTTCTAACGTGAGAGTGCTCCAGCGCTTTGGGAAGACCCGAGAACTATTGCAGACCATCAAGCGTAGAAAAGTCGGGTATCTAGGACATGTATTTAGGCAGGAAAGATACCAACTACTCCAGCTTATCATGGGCAAAGTGAGGGGTAAACGACGCGCTGGCAGACGAAAAAAGTCGTCGTTGCGGAACATCCGAGAGTGGACGAATATCGCCAGCGTGGAAGACCTATTTCGCTTCGCGCAAGATCGTGAAAAATTCGCTGAGCTACCCTCCAGTAGTGGAGAGCCACTATAAGAAGAGCCGCCTCCATTCATTGACTCCCTGCGACCGCTACGATATCGGTACATCGAGTGGATGGTCTCCCAATACTCCGTTTCGCGTTGCATTGCATCGTGGCCGCCACTCGAGAACCTTTACTCCCCAGTTATAATTTCTGCGAGCGTTATAAGTTCTGCGAGCTACAGGACCTGCCCATTTCCACGTTAGCCTAGTAATTCTGAGAGCTATGTCAGTGATTTTGGTTCTTCTACGGATTTCTGTAGTCGGTCACGTAGAGAAACACCAAGCATAGCTCTCTCCATAGCCCGCTGAGCGACTGTGAGCTTATGAACGAATTTACATCTACCTACTATAGGTAAACCAGATAACTCAGTCCATCATTCCCGGGGAGTTTACAGGGGTGTGGGGTGTGCATTAGTATATTGTTACACAAGGGTAGTAAGGGAGCTATTACAGAACAAGATCCATTTTGGCGCCAGTGCGACCGCAGCTCGCAAAGGGCCCTAAATTGCCCTCGAACTATCTGTCTAAATATCTCGGGTGCACTCAAACCAATTTCGCGCCCTTGCGAGCGCTCGCAAAGGGCGCTAATGGATCGAGTGCACCTGGGAATATAGTTCGAGGGTGTAATAGCTACTTGCAACCGAGGTAAGCATTCTACTTTACATCATATTGGCGAGGAAAATAAAACATTAACTTTTAACTTGTAAATACGTATCACGTAATGACATTTGAAAATGGAATTCCTATAAAAATGTATAGTGTTGCGAATACCATCTTAGACAGCCTCTTTGCTTACTTAGTTAAACCTACTTGCCGAGCATTATGATGTAAAGTAAATTACTACCTTCATTCTCACCAACTTTACTTTTTTTTTATAGCAGTTGTTCGATACATCGATCACGTAGGTATTTAGCATCATCAGCAGTTTGACCTAAGTAGGTACACGTGCCGCGAGCTTGGAAACGGCGCCTACGGAGTTTAGTGCATCAGCACCAACCATTCAAACCGCACTCATTATAACCTAATTAGTCATCGTTCTATGCAATACTAGCTACTGCTCGCGGCTTCGTACGCGCTTTTCGTGTACCCTATGTCCGTCCCCGGGATACCGTCTACCTCACTGACATATTTCATGTTCCGTTCCGTTCACCCGTTTAGGCGTGAAAAGGTAACAAACAGACATATAGATAGAGTTACTTTCAAATTTATAATGTGACTAGCTGCTGCCCGCGCCTTCGCCCGCGGTTTATCGGGATAAAAAATTATGTGTTATCCAGGTCCCAAACTATAGCCATACCAAATTTCAGCCTAATCGGTTCAGTAGTTTTTGCGTGAAAGAGTAACAAATATCCATACAAACTTTGACGTTTATAATATTAATAGGATTATATATATTATATAAGTAGGATATCTAATATAATAATATTAAGTTGGAAGTAGGATAGGATTTGAACAAATTAATCGACTTTCCTCAAACAGCTATCTAAATCCAAACTCTTTCATCCAAATCGGTTAACTCGTTTTGTAGTTACGATGCTACAAACAGATATATATAACATAGTTCTAACACACACCAAACTTATTATCATCAAGCAAACTGGTTTGTGCAATTATGCATGCACAAAAGTTGGAGCGTATGGCCGGGCTATAAATACAAAACATTTCTTAGGTCCTCCATAGCATGCTACGATAAGTATTCGTAGATGCTACGTCAAACGTAGATGCTACGTCAAACGTAGGGGCTCTACGGAAACTCGTAGAGCCTCTACGGATCTGTAGCTTGCTACTAAAATCGTAGCGTGGATAAGACTACGTCAGACCTACGACCCGTAGGCCCCAATGCCAAAGGCCGTTCTAATTATGTCAATAAATATATAAATAAAATAATAAATGAAGAATAGGGTCTTCACTTTCCGATATTTTTTTGGAATAATGTATAAAGTTTTATTTTACTTATTTTTAAATATCATTTTTACCTGTCAACCGATCTTTTTCTATAGAACAGGGTACTGATAGTTATAATAATTAGTAAATATTTATCTGAAAATACATAATAATATCGAGGGGGCTTCAATGTTTATGTTGAAAATGGCAGTCTCTAATCTCTATGATGTGTTACTATTACCAAATTATGCTCTTTCCTACAGGGTGCATCGAGTTAACGAATACAAATGTTTAATTCTAAAACAATAAATGAATAGAATGTTGGGGCTGTGCGTTTATTTAACTGTAGCCCTACATAGTAATTCTGTTTCTGAGTGATAGGTAGGTATAGCTTTCAATCGTAGCTAAACTTTAGGCTTTAGTAGGTACCTACTAGGTACTCGTAGGTGTTTATAAAACTCCAGCCATTATGTATCTTGCCTATACCACCCTACTCCTACAACACGATCTCTAACACCTCTGCTCACGTGGCCCTCGCTCCCGGAAGTGACACCAAAAGATACCCACCTAGGTCATAATCTTTATTGATTTTATTGCTATTTTATCTGAAAAATTGGGGACTTAGAAGCGTCATTATTATTAACTATTTCGAATGACATGTCCGTTTACTCTTTCAGAAAGTAAAGGGAGAAAGCTACGAACCTCTCCCAAACGGAAACCGATCGGCCCATGCGGATTTGTTGTTGTTTCACGTCGAATGAAATGAGCTCCTCGCGCCAAGTACTTGGTGCGAGGAGCTCGGAGAGGCAACATCACTGGCGGGACTCTGTCGGTGTTGCTGTGCTGACCAATCTCAATGTCAAGGTCGAGTATTGTGGTGTCCTGAAGATGTCTCGTGGAGAGACGAAACTAGTAGACAACTTACTTTGATGAATATCAGAGGTTATACGCGGAATTGTTACTAAATATTTTTTCATTCTAATATTGTGCAATGGATTTCCGCAAAGTGACGCCTGAATCTATTTTTTTTAAATACATTCATTTGAAAGAAGCCATTCTTTGTTCCCACTTTAAAAAAGTTATAAATAATTTCATTGTAGTTTCAATAGGTTTATTTTATTTTGAAATGTATAAAGATAATTCCCTTACATTAGCATAGAACAGTTGAGTATTATACCGAGTTTTCATCCCTTTTCTATTTTACATAGAGTGAGATATTTGATAAAAACACAGTTTGCGGATCGAATCTGACTGCTTTAATCAATGCACAGCGGGTAGATCTTCATACTAATTTGGAACTACCCTCCAATACCCAACACATAGAATCTCAAATGGGTTTTAATAATTATATGATTAGAGAACTAAATACATAATCATACACTATTTAGTATTGTTTCCATGACCTATGTATGTATTTGTTATGAACATAACTAGTTATTCTTTTTAGACCTGGAGAAAGTACTTCTAAATACTTTATACTTTATATAACTGTTAGTTAATAAATAAATAAAAAATGCCGTATATTTTATGCACTATAATCTAAATCCCGCATAGTTATAGTGGTTATAGTATGTACTTAAGGAGAGAGGTATTTACAATGAGTAAATTACTTGTCCCTGTTTACAGCATTGTTTATTTTGGATAAATCAAACAAGTAATATTGTCACAAAACAGCGAGTTCGATAAAATATTGTAAATATTCCTACAATTACTTTTATCTGCTCAACCTGGGGGGGTCAGACGAAGTAAACACTTTGACCTTTTTTGTAAAACATTTACGTTGATTGCTAACTAGAAATGTATAAGAAAATACATTATTTAAGTAATTATTTTAATTGGAATGCATGGCCCACATTTCCATTTAATCCTGCATTATTATGTTCAAACATTTTGCCAAACAAGGAGCTGTATAGCTCATTTGTACTTTCATCTGTCCATGTCATACATTTTTCTGCAGCCATATAATTAATCAGTTTGTTATGTACAACATATTTAATCTTTCGACCTTTAGTTGCTTTTGTATCAACTTTCCTTTTCATTTTACTCCTCATTTGCTGCAGAGCAATCCATTGGCGACTCAGTTGGACCGGGTCTGAGATATCAGCTGATTTGCATTCAATAAGCTCTCTTAGTAGCTGATGATAGAAATCACTATCATCGAATATTTCTGTTATATATTCGTCATCATCCTTTCTGCTTCTTGTCACAGGATTAATTTCACAATTTTTGTCATTGTTCTCCGGCTGTGTAGGTTCTTTTTTGTATCCAATTATGTCATATTCAGACCGTTTTAGCTGAGTTCTTTTGATCAGCTTTTCTCTATCGGATAGAATGTATGATATCTGTTGAAGAATGGTGTTTGTGGGTTGATTTTTTATGTTGGTTGCTGTGGCTAGTCTGGTTTTATCATTCCACTTTTGTATTGACGTGTCTCTGAAGTTCTTGAATGATTTGTGCGTTGTTGATAATTCTGACTCGTAGTCTCCCAGCTTGCGTTTTTTCACTGGTGCAGTCTTCTCAGGTTTCGCTGGTGACTTTGTTTCTTCTACATTGTCTTCAGGTTCAGTATCTGAGGGAATTTCTTCATTATCTGTGTCGCTGGGAATCTCTTCATCACTTTCTGCTTTTTTATCTAGATTTGTGTCTGTGTCATTCTTCTTTGAGGACAGAGATTTTGTTTCTGGAAAGTTCTTGAGGAGTAGGTTTTGTAGAGATAGTAATCTGAAATAAGAAATAACAGGTTAGAAACACTGAAATTTATGAGTTGGATTGGTGAAGTGAAAATCAGAGATTAGTGGAAAAAAAAAGAAAAAAGGCCTCTGACCTGCAGTGGCACAGCATTAAGTTTAAAAAAGATTATAATTAAATAAACAAAAGCATTGGTTCATACAAAAATATGTACTTGTGTACTAAATAACATGAGACAATCAGATAATTAACTTTTTTACTTACTTATCCAAAACATTAGCAATATTAGCCTTAGCAGCACTGCTTTCTTCGGCAAATTGAGTCTCCTTCTGCAATTCAACGTAGGTCTCGGGCAAAGGCATCTGATTAGCTGTGCTCACACACCTCTGCAGATGTATCCTCATTTCTAACAGCCCTTCCCAGACAAGTAATTGATTTCTTACACAGATCCCTTTCTTAGCTTCTTCCGAAATGTTTTGTTTCTTCACATGTTCAAAGTTTTCTAACATTGGTTCTTCCAATTGGCTGATGTCATAGCCTTCATGGTCATCCTCACTCGCATCATCACTATCAGTATCCTTCTTGGACTGGTGGATACTGTAATCATCACTTTCTGCTTCACTATCACCATCATCGCTAGACTGAATTTGCTTCTTTATATTAGCTATACTTTCATCTGTGGCAGATTTCTTGTTTTTAGGTTGAGTGATACTGTAGTCATTACTTTCCGCATCACTATCATCGTCATCACTAGCCTGAATTTGTTTCTTGAATTGAGAGATCCTATCATTGGTTTCTTCATCAGATTCAATCTCGGAATCGGAGCCTAAGTTAGATTGGGATAACGTTAGGGCTTCGGCTCCTGAATCTGAGCTGTCTCTTAACTTCTGTTTGCCGTTCTGTGGTAATTCTTCGTCGTCATCGGAAATGTCATCGAAATTATCATCACTAACTTCAGAGCCAGATTGCGCCAAGTCTTTCCGTGATACAACTTGTCCCTCGTATTTCTTGCTAACATCACTCAATAAATTAATATTTCGTTTACGGAAATCACTGATAGCAGCCTCATCTTCGCTGTCTGAAGAGCCGAAATCAGCACGCGATAGCGTTTTAGGTTTTGTACCGAAAACCTGGTCATCCTCTATGTCAGCACGCGGTTTCAGCGTCAGAGCATCTGAAATTTTATCTGATAGAGTTATTTTCTCCTTTTTCTTCTGTTTTAGCTTCATATTCTACACTTTTTTCTGTAAAAATTATGCACTTGCACTCCAACCAAAACAAAATCGCGTGAGCAACAAACACGTGTATTTGACTTTGACATTGATTGATGGAAGGGAACGGAATTTCTATCTGTCATGCATGATTGTCAAATGGGTGGCTGTCGTTGATTGACTGTAGTGAGGTGGGATATACCCCGAGATTGCCAAGGGAACAAAAATTTGGACTGTTAGGTTTTTGAGTTCCAAATTTTATTTTCGGTGTTTTCTTCTCAGTTGAGTTTATTTTCTTTATTGCTGTGTATATATTTTTAACTGTAAGTAGTGTTATTTATATATATATATATATTTATATATATATATATATATATATATATATATATATATAGATTTCATATAAATCATCTGGTCATTGTTCATCATGGACATTGACCCATCAATTTTCTTGCCGGCGGCATCAAGCCCGCCGCCGCCAGATCCACCCGACCCTCCGGATAAGACAATTCTTCCCTGCCCCGAAACACGTTCCTGCACTAAGCGACGCAGTACTACCGCCATAGCTGATGACTCATAGAGAAATAAGTAGGTAGAGGTAGCAAAAGTCATTTCCGGTCATATCTATGTATCACCATAGTTGTCATGTATCTTTGTCTATCCCTCGGAGTCAAGCTATGAGTAAAAAAGATAGCTGATGTACGTATAGCTATACTGCACTGTCAGTGTCAATCGTGTCAGCTTGGAACTGACTAGTTAGTTCAAAGTTGTGGTAAGACTGATGAACTTTATTGAAATTCTAAGAAATTACTGCGTTTTACCTAAAACTTTGTTGAAAAAGTGAAAATATGTCGGTTTCCGCTGTGTAGGTACAGTCCTTCAAGAAGGACAAAAGGTGGAGTAAAATACCCGGATTTATCATTAAATGCGTAAGTTTTTCCCTCAGTATAAATGTTAAAGTAATTATGTTTATTACTAGAAATCTGTAGTAACAAGATTTTAACAATCTAGTTCATGTGTTCCTATGAGTCTAGGATACAAAGAATGTCCAAAACCATGAATAATTAGCAGAGATAAATTTAGCGTCTGTGCTAGTGATGTGCTTACCATCAAAGTTTTCGGGTTATTCCACATTCGTCCCATTAGTTTCGGCCAAAACTGATTCGGAAAATAAAATTGATTGCTGATTTAATTCCTGATTCGTCCCATTTCAAGATTTCGTACAGAAAAGTACTGTCTTACACACTCTTCTCAAGCATGTAGTATTGATTTATCATTATTGTTTCCGTAGTATTTATTTAACTAATTTATATAACTCAAGTACGAGGAAAAAAGAATTACGTAAGATAACTTTAATAACCTGGAATTATTTTCACGCGGTTTTTTCCGGAAGTTATCGTTCCAAAAGTTAGGTAATTAGATTTTAGTTAAAATATAAATTTTTCGTAGGTATTTACTTCGTTTATATTTTTCTTTTATTAAGACACAAGCGATACAATATCCTTAAAATTAACAGTATATAAATATCTCTGTATACATCAATCAAAATGCCAATGCCACTAATATAAACATTATTTACAAAAAACAACAACGTTAAATCAACCATGCGGGCAAAGCCGCGCGCATTTAGCTATATAATAATATTGTAATGGGTTAGCTTATTTATTGCCCCTATTTTTTATAAATTTTGGAAAATTTTTAGTCTTTATAGCTAATCCATTGGACTCCCTGAATGCCTGAATGAAGGATGTTTCACACCCGTGACTATAAGTTCCAAGTATCAATTAGCGTTCTAGACTATACACGCAAGAATTGGAAGGATGAGCAAAAAAATTCAGGGTTTATAGAGGCACTTGCCCAAAATTACCAAGAAACTAAGGCAACGTAAAGCGGAGCGAACACTAACCCTCTTTTAGATTTTTGCATTGCGTGAGCGGAGCAAAAAAATGGCCAAAAAACATGGTTTTTGTGGAGCTCCCATTAATTTTAATATATATTTTGATAGTATGCTAATATAGCGGCAAATGAAATTCATACTAAAAATGCAAGTGTCTACCTTTTACGAATCATGAGATACAATAAAGCCCGATAGATGGACAGCCAGACAGACAGCGGAGGGCTAGTACTAGGGTCCCGTTGTTACCTTTTGTTTACTGAACCCTAAAAAAGTGCGTAGCTTTTCTATAAAATGTGTATAGTTTTTCGAAACTCGTTTTAGATTGGTAGAATCATCTACATTGAATTAGTGTGGCATACTCGGTTCGCGATTCCGATACGCACATGGCCAAAATCAGCATTAGCATCAGGTTATGTGTCAAAAAACGGTATCAGCAACAACCTTGGTTGAAAGTACTAAAACGTGTCTGTTAAATATGGGACGAATCAGGAATGAAATCGGCATTCAAGTGTATTTTCCTGATTCGGACCAGTTTGGGCCGAAGCCAGTTCGGCTCGGCAGCAAAGGCACACTATTACAAATCTGCATCTGCACACTAATAAAAACGGACATGCGTAAAACTGAAAGGCTGAGTCCATAAAATTCGTCATAAAATTGTCCTAGTGATGACTCGGTCTCGGTATCAAAAAAAAATATTTCATCTCCAGACGCAGCTACGCCCTCTTTTCAAACAATTTATCAACATCCCGTACTAGTTTTAGGGGTGAAGGAATATAACGACCTAGATAATGGACCGTTCATTGTCCACGTTTCCAGAACTGTGCCTGAACCTGCAGCGGGTACATCAATTCGACCAATTAAATTCGGTCAATTTTTGAAATTACGTAAAATTCAAAATATATGCAGCGATGGAGTCAAAGCTGTAGGGCGCAACCGGATATCCGTTGAATTTAAATCTGCTGCACATGCCAACTCATTTTTAGACAGTGACATTCTCGATTCATACAATTACTCTGCCTCAATCCCAACTTATAACATCACTCGTATGGGCCTCGTCAGAAATGTCCCTGTGGACATGTCACTCGATGAATTCGTAGATTCTCTAGAAATTCCTAAAGGCTGCGGTTTTGTTTTGAAAGCTCGTCGGCTAAATAGAAAGAGTGTGATGGATGATGGAAAGGTTGCTTGGATTCCTACTCAAACAGTGGTTCTTACATTTAGAGGTCAAAAACTACCTAACCGAGTATTTTCTTTCCATACATCATTTCCGGTCGAACAATACCAATTTCCCACTATTCAATGTATGAGCTGCTGCCGATTTGGACACGTAAAATCTCAATGCCGATCAAAACCAAGATGTTTTAAATGCTCAAAGGACTACTCGGGCATCCATTGCGATATACTAGAGATTGAAGCTACCTGTTGTCACTGCTCAGGTCGCCACTTCGCTTCAAACAAATCCTTCCCTGAAATAGATCGCCAAAAAAACATAAAAAGCTACATGACACAAAACTGTGTTTCATTCCAGGAAAATTGTTAAATTCCTTTTCAGAAGTATCACAATCGATGTCCTCCCCTGCCACTCTTCTCTCTCAAAATCTCTTGTCTTCTATCTCCCCTTCGGCTAGATCTTTCGTCAAAAATGTCTACTCATCACCTCGTCCTCGGATTCCGATGGGCAAGTCATTTGACAAGTCCGCTCACCAGTCATCATTCTCCAACGGAGTTGCTTTCTCTCAATCTCAGAAAGATGGGACTGATCATCGTCAGAGTTTCCTAATTGAATCTCTTCTTTCTCTCATTATTGAGCTGTTCTCTTCTTCTAATTCCCCCCTACCGTCCAAAGTTGCCGAAAAACTGTCCCAGATCAGCTCCTTTTCATCTGTTAATCATTTCATTCCATTCAATCAATCATTCATCAATCATTTCCATTCTCCAATGGAACGCGAAATGTCTCCGTCCGCGAAAAACTGAACTTCTTCATATAATAAATAAAATTCACCCGTCTGTCATTGCCATCTCGGAGACTTGGCTTGTTCCTGGCTCCCATTTTAGGGGTCCAGGTTTTGTCTGTCACCATGATGACAGGGCTGACGGGTATGCTGGAAGTGCCCTTCTTATCAGGCACTCCCTTCCGTTCTCCGTGATCTCCCTTCCCTCCCATTCTCTTGAAATTAATCTTGTAGCTATTAGAGCCTTTGATATAACTTTTATCTCTATATATATTCCCCACCCTAATTCAGCGTTAATCCCCGATACTCTTTGTGTTATCTCTTCTGTCCCTGCCCCTATTATCTTGTTAGGGGACTTCAATGGTCACCACACATCATGGGGCTCTGGCCATTGCGATGTGGTTGGTCGCATTCTCATTGAAATGTTTGATGAAGCCAACCTGTGTGTTGTCAATGATGGCTCCATTACTCGCAGAGTACTTCCTTCCCAGGACCCTAGAAGTGCTGTCGATCTGACTGTTTGTTCTCCTTCTCTTTCTTCCTCCTTCTCCTGGGAATCTTTACCAACTTCTTATGGTAGCGATCACTTCCCAATTGTTATTAAAATTTCTAACCGTGCTATACCTTTTCGCAATTTTAATCCTAATTTAAAATTCAGACTTTCTGCAGCTAAATGGGATTCTTTTACTAATCACATTGAAGTCTCTGCTAGAGATCTTCCAGAGTTACAATCTGGCGCTACGTCAGACCTCTACCTTTTGGCTTACTCTAAATTTGTTGATTGCATAATTTCAAGTGCTAACCATAACATCCCTCTTAAAAAACAATCATCTTCTTGGTCAAAAATTTCCCCTCCCTGGTGGGACTCTGACTGTACATCAGCTGTTAAGGATAGAAAAAGGGCAGAACTCTCATATAATGCCTCAATGTCTGATGAAAATTTTATTGCTTATAAACACTCTGCTGCCAAAGTTAGAAGGGTTCTTTCTAAAAAGAAGAAAGAAGGTTGGAAATCTTTTTGTGAGAATCTATCTCCTAGGGCCCCTCCATCATATGTCTGGCGACAAATTAAACGATATAGAGGTTCTTGCAACTCCCCCGCTGTTTCTTCTTATGATCCCTCTCTTGGGTTGACGATTTTATTGACAAATTATCCCCCCATTTGTTCCTTCTTTAGATTCTCTCCCATCATCTTATTCTTTTATTTCTTCTCTTTCCAAATTAGATAGTTGTTTCAGTTTATATGAGCTGAATCAGGTTTTGAATGGGTTAAAAGACTCATCTCCTGGTTTGGATGGGATTCCTTACTCTTTTATTATTAAGTCCCCTGATATCATAAAAAAATATTTTCTGTCCCTCGTTATTTTTTTTTTGAAAATGGCGTTGTTCCCAATGAGTGGAAGACGCAAATCATTATTCCTATTGCTAAGCCTGGGAAAAATCCTTCCGATTTTAATAGCTATAGACCCATTGCCCTATCCTCTGTCCTGGCTAAGATCATGGAGCATTTGTTAAAATTTCGTCTAGAGTGGATTGTGGAAAATGGTAACATGATTTCTAGTACTCAATTTGGTTTCCGTAAAGGCATGAGTACCCTTGATAGTTTAAGTATCATTACCACGGATATTCGTTCAGCTTTCATCAATAAAGAATCACTGTTTGCAGTTTTTCTTGCCATCACGGCTGCGTGTGATAATGTTTTGCTACCGGTTCTCAAGAGAAAACTTCAGCAGCTGGGAATTCCAGAGAGAATAGTTCACTTTATATGTAATATGCTTATGGATAGGAAATTTTTTGTGAAAAACCAGGGCTTCCTTTCATCTCCCAGTAGTATTTATAAGGGGTTGCCTCAAGGTTCTGTATTGAGTCCTTTATTATATAGTATTTATACTTCTGACTTAGATCACTCTTTACCGTGTATATGCCTTCAATACGCTGATGATTTGGCTTTATATATTAAAACGAGTTCCCAAGAGTTCGCTCAGTATGAACTGAGTGCATCTCTTAATATCCTGGATGATTGGCTTAAAGTTCATGGTATGTCCCTTTCACCATGTAAAAGTATTTGTATTGTCTTCTCCAAAAAAAGATTAATTCCATCCATTGCCCTATATGTTGGCGGTGAATTGATTGATCAAATAAATAATGTAAAATTCTTAGGTTTAAAATAAGATTCAAGAATGACAGGTGTTCCTCACTTTAGCTACATTGCAGAAAAATGTGAAAAGAATATTAACATCCTACGTTCACTGTCTGGTGTCTGGTGGGGTTCCCATCCCTATTGTCAAAAACTTTTGTATAATGCCATAGTTCGTAGTCATATAGATTATGGTTCGTTCCTTCTGGATCCTAGTACGCGGATGGCTTTAGATAAGTTAGATAAGGTCCAGTCAAAATGTCTTCGAATTATTCTTGGTGCAATGAAATCTTCTCCTATAAACGCAATGCAAGTAGAATGTGGTGATCCTCCTCTTTCTCTTAGATGGCAATATCTCTCAGATCGTTTTCTATTCAAATTAGTTCAAAATTTGCAATACCCTCTTCTAAATATATAAGTTAAACGATTTGTATTCTTTCTTTGAGCCTATTATTAATATTCATCAGGACAAAATACCGTGTTTAATTCGGAGTTTTATGAAATATTCCCACCTTCCATATCCTGTCATCCAATTTAGTTCTAATCCTTTGTTTACTACCTCTTATGAAGCTATTATGTTCGAACCAGATATTATCTTAGATTTTGGGATCGTAAAAGGTTGCTCATATGCTCGTGAAAATTTTTACATGCAACTTGATTCTAATTATAATGGTTGGCTCTCCATCTTTACAGATGCTTCAAAATTAAATGAGTCTAGTCCTGAAGGCGCTGCAGTTTGGATTCCTTCGTCCAAGATAATTTTAAATTATAAATGTCCATCGATTTCCTCGGTTTTTACTGCGGAATCTATAGCATTGGTGCAAGCTATTAAATTTGCAGACTGGCACAACCTTAATAATTCCATAATATTCTCTGATTCTAAAAGCTCTCTTCAGTCTATCCTATCTTGCCCCTTTCGGTCTTAATCTAGATTTCCAATCATTCTTAATGATTGGAAAATCTTAATGATTCTAAATCTAGATTTCCAATCATTAAGGATGATTGGAAATCTAGATTAAGAGCGAAATTCGTGAATCTTTGTTCAGGTGTAAAAGTCGTGGCATTAATGTTATCTTGACTTAGATCCCGGGTCACTCTGGGATTCCAGGAAACGAATCCGCTGACTCTTGTGCGAAACAACCAAGTCAGTTTGGTACAGAGGAACACCTTAAAATTTTTGCTCATGATCTTTGTTCAGCCCCTAGTTTCCATCTAACTACTTCTTGGTCTCAAATGTGGAACTCATCTAGCCTTTTAAAAGGCAAGCACTATGGTAATTTGCAACCAGAAATTCCTCTCAAACCTTGGTTTTTCAAGTTTAAAAAGGCCAGCAAAACCAGCTCATCCATCTTATGCCGTTTCCGGTTGGGCCATGTATGTACCCCTGTGTTTCTTACGAAGATAAGGGTCAGGAATCAATCTCTGTGTGAATGTGGTTTGGATGAAGGAGATGTTGAACATCTTCTTTTCGTCTGTCCTAGGCTTAAAATTTCTCTTCATGATATTATTGCTCCTGAAATCCTCCGTCCCTTCTCTTCCAAGACCCTTCTTCCATTAGTATTTTCCCCTTTTGTATCTAAAATTTGTAGAATTTCTGTAAATAGTATACAATTGTAGCTTTTAGATTACGTAGGTATATATTTTATGTTACTTCGCATATTGATCACTTCTGTTAGCGCTTTTCATTTAACTTTTAGTTTAGTTGTTTCTGTTTGTTTTTGTACCTATACGAACCTGATTGAGATTATATAAATTATTTATTTTCTGAAAAATCCAAACTTAAATTTTTATCTGTTGTTCCTAAAATTCATACCTAACTGACACTGGCAGAATTGCATCAATCCAGATGCAGAGCTAAAGCTAAAAGAAGAAGAAGAAGAAGGGATGTACCGGATGTACCCTATAGGGATTTCCATTCTCTGTGGATTTGCCATGTCACAATTTTTCTTAGCAATTTTTGAACAAAGTGTGTACGCAGTCTCACTTAAGCTTTTTGGCGCGAAATTTTAGTGGACAATTTGACAGTGACAGCCAGTTGATTGAAAATCAATGAAAAATGTTCTCCTGCTGCTTCTAAACAATTTTAAAACCTATGAACATATCTAATTTATTACAAATATACCAAAATCTATACGAAAAATCATGACGAGAAGGCGTAGTAAATTAGTTTCAAAAGCTGTGACTTGGCTCAGTGAAAAAGTAGTTGACCCGAATTGTCTATCCAGCTCTTTTCAACATTACACGTAAGTTATCCTACGAGGTTTTTTAACTACCATTTTTCAATTAAACCTAATGAATATATCTTAATTTTTCATAGTTAACGTAGAATAATATAAAACTTTTTAATTTTCAAAGGTTCTTTTTCACCATGTTGATGTTTTTGCAGAAAATTTCAATTTCAAAATCTTATTGCTGAGATCGGCGATTTCGTGCTTATTTCGAACGCTGACGCTGCGGAACCCGATACAGAAGCTGGCTGTGATGCAGCTCGCATTGTTTCACTCTACGAAGACAGTACAAACAGTAATGACCCATTCAGAGCTAAAGTTCAGTGGTATTCAAGACCTAGTGATCTTCCTGACTGGACCTTCAATAATGTGGATACGATTGATTTTTATGAGAAAGAGGTGAGAATATTATTATACCATCTATGTATGGAAATGTACTAGGGGTTTAGTTTTCACTAGTGGACAAAAAAATTTAATGAAGAGAAAATCAATAACACCTTATTTCTTATTTGATAATAATTTTATCTTTTCATAAAATTGCTGTATAAAGTTTATTATAAAAAAATTATACACTAAGTGCTTATTTTGTAAGTCTAAATAAATAAAATTATTGAAATCTGTGCTGGGAATAAGGTGTGAATTCTCTATCTCTTGTGTGTAAAATATTAGAATCTAATGAGTTGATAACTAAACGGTAAGTCCCACTAAACTTATCTTTAACTATTAAAACCTACTTATGATTTTGATTAATTTCCATGTTTTCAGCTAATTGAAGATCACCGTCCATTCAACACAGATGTCTCAATAGAAACATTCTTCCGAAGATGCTCAATAGTGTTTTCACTAACTAAAGATGAAGAAATTTTCCTACCAAACCCCTTCCATTATGTCTGTCGTTACAGAATCATGTCATTAACAAAAAGAAAAGTGGTCATAGAACCTGTCATGGAGGAAGAAAGAAGAGCAATCCAGTTACTCACCACTCCAGCAAAAAATATCACCCCAAAGACAGCAAAGACTCCAACAAGCCTTGTTAAACGAATGAGCAGAGTCTCAATATCAGAGCAAAAGAATTGGAGTGTATCCAAAACTGATGGAACAAAGCTCCTATTGAAAAGAGCTATTCTAGCTGATAAGAATGAAAAGGACTCACCAAAGAAAAATACTCCTAGGACACCCAAAACCTCTATATCTGAATCTCCCAAGCCATCTTCTAAGACAAACAAGAATGCAGAGTCCAAATCAACCCCAAGAGCAAATAAAAAGAACTTGGATGAAATACTAAGCATGGAGTTAAAAGAGAACTCTGATGAGGAACTACCAACTCTGATCATTCATCAGCAAGTTCCTACAACACCAAAACGTAAATCCTCTGTAGTAAAAACATTTGATGTAACTCCTAAAAAGGTTTTATTCTTTGATGACAGCGAAAAAATCAATTCTGCAACTAGATCAGGGAGGGTGACTAAAAACCCTGTAAGTTACATGGAATATGACACATCACCCATTAAAAGAACACCGAGGCGTACTAGAAAAGAGACCGAAAGTGATGATGATTTTAAGCCAGCACCAAAGACACCAAAGACCCCAAGAACTCCTAGGACGCCTCGAACCATGGTTGCAACCCCAAAGACCCCACTATCAACGCCAAAAAAAGGCGTCACTCGAAGAATCGTCAGCCAAATGACGCCGACTTTACGGAATAGAGCACATTCTGTGGAAAATATTGCAGGTAATTTCTTCAAAAGAATTCATAAAAAAATGCTAGACCCCTAGAAACGTTTGACACATTTCTGTTTGGTGGACATTTCACGCCCTACACCTAAGCCCTACACACTCATTTAGATTTAAAACACCCATGGAACCTTTAATAAATATTAGCAGATCATACAAATATTTGTATAGCAAGGAGGATGGTACTTACAACACAGTGTCTCTCGCGCAACAGAGGTCCCTCGTAAATTAAACAACTGGCTTGGCTCATCCATCATAGGTTTTTAAATATATAAGGTGTTAGTCAAATTAGTGCACAATATCGCGGGGGGATATTCTGTTGGTGCCACATTATATATAAAATTAACAAACGGGGTCCAAGGTCAATATTATACAAACCCTTATTTTGCAAGTTCTGTATTATGTTATACTACAGTCCCTCCAACCCTCCAACAGATGATTGGCATACATTATGGAGGAGGGTATTGACCGTGCGGCGCAGTCCACTCGCGCGGAATTAACTCATTGTCAGTCTGTTTCATGATCACGTATAGCTCTGTCACTTTCGCATGGGGGCGGGGCCAGTGCGGCGACAATGACCGCAAGTTATGAAAGAGCGGTCGCCTTATTTTGGGTTGGCTAAGTATGTAGTATAAGGCGTTATTTGAGAATAATTAAAAATTCGGCAAAAATAAAAAACCGTTTGCGACTTACTTTGTTTAGTGAAAATTAATCTGTAGCAGCAGGTGAGTAACCTCCAGCGGTATTGTGCACTAATTTGACTAACACCCTGTATTTTACTTGTATTTCAGATTACACCAAAGACAAGTCCTTGCCAGGCAGAGAGAGTCAAATGGATGAAATTCTATCATTTGTTAGAAATAAACTGTTAGATGGAGTCAGTGGGTAAGCAAGAGTCTAAGTTATTTTATTTTGCAGTGGGTACAGTTGCACAAGGGATGCTGTCTAGATAACAAACCTGTGTATAATAAACAAAAATTATATCGCAACGTCATAAATTATGGTAATTGACAGAATTACAAATTTTACGT
Organism: Eupithecia insigniata; assembly: GCA_947859395.1. Taxonomy (NCBI): domain Eukaryota; kingdom Metazoa; phylum Arthropoda; class Insecta; order Lepidoptera; family Geometridae; genus Eupithecia; species Eupithecia insigniata. The sequence continues at coordinate 2,585,778 of OX402009.1, read as the reverse complement.
AGTCGCTGATAATGCGATGTATTTTTCTCTGTTCTACTTTAGACAACAATAATTGCTTGGCCTACTGCATAGAGAAGTTTTGGTTTACACCATAATAATATGCTGTCATAGATCTATCATCATCATACCGATCGACGTCCACTGCTGGACACAGGCCTCCCCTAAGAATCTCCACAATTACCGATTTTGTGCTGCCCGTAGATTTCCCGCGATCTTCACTAGGTCGTCGGTCCAACGCGTGGGCGGCCACTCTAGAGCCTTGCGGCCCCAACGGCTGTCGGCTCTACGAGCTATGGGCCCATGAAATGTGTGTGTCATACATATCATAGATCTATGCTGTTTATGAATGAATTAACACATTATCTTACTTGAAAATATAAATAAATAATTTATCTATAAAAGCGGCCTTCACGCTTCTGTTTATGGCACAGAAAATCCCGAATGATCTATGCCTGCATAAAGATGCAGGCATAGATCAATGTTTCAGCAAGCTTTCAATGGACCTATGAAGTAACATTATCTGATCTGTAACACTGCGTAAACTCTGATTCAAAAACCTGGATATTTTTGTATACAAAGGGTTTACAAAACGCAAGGAATATTGGTGGAAAATATTTAGCGATATTGTTAACATCAAAGCAAAGCACAGAAGCATGAAACATTTTTTGGTTTTGAAAGCATTAATTCATCATTCATATCTAAATTCAAATTTAAAAACTTTTTGCTACACTCGTGAGAGCGTTGTTGAAGTTTAGTTTTTAGTGATAACTTTGCTATTAAACCTTGTTGTTTTCTGTTTTTGGTTTTTATTCATAAATGTCATTTGTTGACCAAAAATATCTTAGATTCTAAATCGGAGTATAAGTACATACTTTGTCTACATAATTCATTAACTAAAGCATTATTCTTCAGCTGCATGTACATATCAGGAGTCCCAGGCACCGGTAAGACCGCCACCGTCTGCTCAGCCCTGGGTATCCTCAAGGAGGAGGTGGATCTGCCTGATTTCCAGCTGGTCGAGGTCAATGGCATGCGGATAGCTGAGCCCAGGCAAGCTTATGTGCAGATTTATAAGCAGCTCACAGGTAAGACTTTTACGCATAATTATTATTATTCATTTATTTCAGATAAAATATCCATAACACATTTTGTTAAATCGCAAGGAAACACAACACAAAAATCAAGTAGAATGAAATTAAATCTCAAAAAATATTAAAATTAAATCATACATTCTGGCTCCTGAAACACAGTTTCAAACTAGTTCAGGAGCCTATGGACTCACTACTGTCTGTGAAACAATAATATGTCAATAAAACCATTTTTACTTTACTTTACTTTTACAATTAATAAGATAATTTTTAATTTTATTCATTGTAATAAGTTATTATTACGAATTTCGAAATGTATTGATCTAAAAAACAAATATCCAACATTTCAGGTAAATCAGTAGTATGGGAGCAAGCCTGTTCTTTACTAGAGAAAAGGTTTACAAACCCTGGACCTAGGAGGACGCCTACAGTATTATTAGTTGACGAGGTAATTATCAAAATTCTTTGATTTACCTCCTATCCGTACAGCATTCATACATATTATAACTATTTAGCTGCTGCCCGCGGCTTCGCACGCGCTTTTCATGTACCCTGTGTCCGTCCCATCTACCTCTCTGCTAAATTAAGATTCGTTTAGGCGTGAAAAGGTAACAGACAGATAGAGTTTCTTTAAAATTTATTATATTAGTAGGATTAATATTAAAAATAAGTCCGTCTGTACTGTATCTTTACACGAAGAACCGGCTGTGTTGGAAAGGACATAGACTTCTTGTCTTTAATATAATCTTTGTGATGAAGTTAATAGCGGCATAGTGCATTCGAAGCTGCGGCATGAACAACAACAGACTGTTCTTAACGAATTTTATCGACTTCAGAGACAAACGGATATATAACGATCTTTATCGAGATTCGTGCTCGCGCAATAAATAAGTAGTACGCTGCGGGCAGTTAAATAAGAATATTTATTTGTACAAATGTATAAAATACTAGCTGCTGCCCGCGCCTTCGCCCGCGTTTTATCGGGATAAAAAATACAAAATTTCAGCCTAATAGGTTGAGTAGCTTTTGCGTGAAAGAGTAACAAATATCCATACATCCATACAAACTTTGTCATTTATAATATTAGTAGGATTGTTTAAATACCTACTGACTAAATACTAGTATAATAGAGAGTTGTTCATGCAAGATTATCTATATATAAAATCGCTAAGTCAACTGTATTCCATAGTTCCAAGTCATAAACTCACATTATTTATTTATTTATTCCAGCTCGATGCCCTCTGCACCCGCCGTCAAGACGTCCTATACAGCATTATGGAATGGGCAGCACACAACACCGCACTCTTAACAGTCCTAGCGGTCGCTAACACAATGGACTTGCCCGAGCGAGCGCTGGCCGCCAGAGTGGCGTCCCGCCTCGGCCTCACGAGACTTACCTTCCCGCCGTACACGCATACACAGCTGCAGATTATTGTGGCGACGAGGTTAGCCGGGGCTAATGTCACGCCGGATGCTGTGCAGCTTATTGCAAGGTATTACAGTCTATTTTATGTTCAAAATAAACATGATCTGCAGTGCAGCGTAGGCACAGAGAAGTCTTCTAGTACATCGGAACGTAGGGAGTTCTCTTTACAGACTCCTTTCAGAGTTTCCTCCTTAGGGTGAGCAAAATTAGCGGTAAGCTAAATAATGTCTGCAAGAGATCGCTCTCAGCCTAGAAGAGATCGCTCAAAGCGATAAGGCCGCCCTTTGTACTTCATTGCTGTCAACATTTCCTTCTGTATGTATTTTGTGTTTGTGTGGTACAGTAAAGAGTTTTCTATCTTTCTATCCATCTAATGTCTATCTACTAGACCGACTACTTGACTAAAGACAAAAACCATGTCTTTCTATCCATCTAATGTCTATCTACTAGACCGACTACTTGACTAAAGACAAAAACCATATCTTTCTATCCATCTAATGTCTATCTACTAGACCGACTACTTGACTAAAGACAAAAACCATATCTTTCTATCCATCTAATGTCTATCTACTAGACCGACTACTTGACTAAAGACAAAAACCATATCTTTCTATCCATCTAATGTCTATCTACTAGACCGACTACTTGACTAAAGACAAAAACCATATCTTTCTATCCATCTAATGTCTATCTACTAGACCGACTACTTGACTAAAGACAAAAACCATATCTTTCTATCCATCTAATGTCTATCTACTAGACCGACTACTTGACTAAAGACAAAAACCATATCTTTCTATCCATCTAATGTCTATCTACTAGACCGACTACTTGACTAAAGACAAAAACCATATCTTTCTATCCATCTAATGTCTATCTACTAGACCGACTACTTGACTAAAGACAAAAACCATACACTAGTTCAACTTCTTGACTATGGCTTCGTCTCTAATTTCATGTGATACGTAGATTACCGCGTGTTTTGCGAATTGGGCCTTATTATCAGTGGCGGATTTACACATTTGCCGCCAGTAGGCTATTAAAATTTTGTCTATAATTATATTATCTATAATTCGATACCGGATACCGTAATCTAATTCACAATCATATTTATTTTAAAAGAAGTTGCCAATGAAAAAAAAATTTTTTTTTTTTGTCCTTACTAAGGATTAAAAATGCGCGACTGCGAATTATATGACTATTCGAATGATCTACAACTGTTAATTTCCTCATTCGACTTGAATATTAGTAATATACTAATCTTCAAAGTCGAATGAAACTACTAATTAGTAATTGCTAATGTCTCTACGAATCGGAGCCATGAATGATCAATTATCATTCATGGCTCCGATTCGACTTTGTTAGTCGACCGATGGTTTTGAGTGATTGTAATGAATGAATTATTCGTCGGTCCTGCGGGGATTGAACGGAACAGATTAGTAACTAATTTTATCATTCTTGTGCTATTGATAAGATTTTGTAGTTTTTCGAGTAGGTACAATATTTAGTAGTTTCAATATTTTAGCAGTTTGTAGTGTAAATATGGTTTTAGGGTAAATTTTATACTGTGGTGGAAAGCTGGTGAGTCTATTAGGTTGAATCCGGTAATGTATACACATCACCAGTTATCTACCACTGTGAGTTCAATAATAATATATCGTATTAATACCTTAAAGGAATTTTCAAAATCCCTTTGCTAGTTTGTGATACCCATCTTAAGCTTTTTTTAATGCCTCTGTAATACAGAGTTTATTTTGTATGGTTTAGGAAGAAATGCGACGTTGCTCATTTTGGCCACCAAACTCGGTTTTCGCATCTCCTCCTTCCTCGTAAAGTTTTACCTGTGAAGCGTTGGGTAGCGACAGCGAACGAACCCGGAGTCGAATGAAATATAGGTATAATACTATCTCTCTCTAAGGCCGCTCCTACTCGACTTGACTATCCACGTCGAATAAGGAATCGAACCGACTCAAGAACGACTCGAACGAACGACTCGCGATTACTAACCTAGAGACTAGAGCAAATTAGTTACTAATTTTCTCTAGTCATTCGAATCGTTCGAATGACTTGTCAAGTCGAATCGTTCGAATGACTTGTCAAGTCGAATAATTCCAATGAAATCATTCACAGTCGCGCATCTTTACTAAAGATGGAATCAGCTTTTTCCCGTTAGTAGTATGATTTTGTTGTGAACTAGGGGACCAGTGTGTCAGTTTCTAGATTATTTTTAAATCTCACGCTTAAGTGAAAATTACACTGGGCCTAATAACATTTAGGTATCCAATGACATTCATTTCTATTTCTCTAAGTCAATAATATTTTGGCCCAAATTTGCCGCCCCCTAAAATCTGCCGCCCTAGGCTCCAGCCTACTCAGCCTGCTGGTAAATCCGCCACTGCTTATTATGTTGGGCCATTCGGAAGCGGTAGATTTAATACTCGTTCTAGTTTTGAGTAAAATTATGGTACTCAACGTACGATAGGTTGAATACTCGTTCTATATTTGAGTAAGTATAGCTTCAGGAATAACTTTCGTTTAGAAAAAAACAATACATCTACTGAACGTTGCTCACCCTTCCAATTCTTACTAAGGGCTTACGGAGTAACTATAAAAGTCATCTGTGTTCAGAGAACAGAATAAAATATTCAGGGCTAAAATTTTTGTTTATGTTTCTCATTTCCATGATCACAGGCCATATAGTGACCCGGTCCTTTGGGAGGCATGCGTGGAGCCGAAGCCAACAGCACAGAGGCCCTTTATGAGAATTAATGTAAAGGCGAGAGCTACACATAGCGGATATCATCCTTGGTTGCACAATATGATACACCCGAAGATGATATCCGCCAGGTGTAGAAACTATTGCAAAGGAAAATGAAAATAACAAAAAAGCCATGTTATTGTGGTGAATGGATGGACTGGGTAATTGGGCTATGGGGAAACTATGGACGCCTGCCATAAACATACTCTCAATACTGTTACAAGCGGCAGACGGTGGCTTGCCGAATGCTGGACGGGTTCCTCAAAATGTTGGCTTAAATGCCGGTAAAGGAACAACATCGGTGCAAACGACTAAGGTGTGTCGAGAGGTGCGGCCCCGATTTCACCATCACGAAGACACGTGAGCGGGCTTCCTCGTTATTACGCCATTAGACACTTCCACCCCCGAGTCTACAATACATCCTAAGAGGCATCTCTCGCGACTCCACTCAGACCGGCCAATGAAGGCAAGCAAGAGGTGGGGATCTGTTTCTCTTGGGGTACCACTCCGCAAGCGGAGACGAGAACCAGGAACTTCCCCGGGAGCACTCGGTATACCCGTGGTGTCGCTACTCACCAACAGCTCGCCACAAGCTGCCCTGCAGGTTTGTTTATGTTATTATTACAGAAAAGTAGCAGCAGTCTCCGGCGATGCGCGCCGAGCTCTAGCGCTCTGCACTCGCGCGTTGGAACTAGCCGGGCCTGGGGGCGCAGGCCTTGCGGAAGTGCAGAGTGCGCTGGGAGAGGCCGCGTCGGGCGCCGCAGTCACGGCCATCCGGCACTGCTCGCGCGCCGAGCGGCTGATGCTGAGAGCGGTGGCGGCTGAGGTAAATAACAGTTATTAAAATTGGGTAGGCTGTAACAGGGACTCAGTGGAGTACGTGAAATGTCTTTGTGTTTAGAACAGCACACAATGTAGCTCGCTTTCCTCGCTGTACTGGCACAGCAAGTGATAGCTATTATTATTTAGCTAAACAAAATTAAGTCATAGATAATGTTTAGCAATGATTCAATTCTGGTCCAGAGGTTAGTTTAAATATTGTAAAACCTAGATTAATTGTATCTCATTATAAGTGAACCATGTGTTTGTCTGAGAATAAAGTTCTTTAACCTCATACTCATTTATTCGCCGTAGGAGCACAGGGCACACTTGGATACGTCGATTTACAAAAATATAGTTCAATATTAGAATGAAGAAATATTTAGTAACAATTCCGCGTATAACCTTCTCTGATAGTATTCATCAAAGTAAGTTGTCTACTAGTTTCGTCTCTCCACGAGACATCTTCAGGACACCACAATACTCGACCTTGACATTGAGATTGGTAAGCACAGCAACACCGACAGCGTCCCGCCAGTGATGTTGCCTCTCCGAGCTCCGCGCGCCAAGTGAAGCATTGCCCGCAAAACCCCCCTTTATATAGTCACGGATCAAACAGTGCGCACACAAAGTTCATAGTGTGTGTGTGGCAGTACTGTTGTTTGAAAAGATTCGTAATAACGGTGACCTAGGCAAACCTGTACTAAGTTCATTCAACAGTGTATTATTACTATATTTTGTAATTTCTAAATTTTCTAAGACTGACATCCTAAATCCCTTATCACAAGTATGTAAAATAGAAAAACAATGATTTTGACTTAAAGAATGACCAGATTCCAATAAATGTTTTGCAAAGTTAGATTTTTCTGGATAATTGTTTCTATAAGCAGCTAAATGTTCTTTATACCTAACCTGAAAACTACGACCCGTTTGACCTACATAAATACCATTACATTCGTCACATACCAACTTATAAACACCCGATTTTTTATTGTTATCTAACCTATCTTTACCGTTACAAATCTGTTTTAATAAATTGTTTGTTTTGAACGCTGCGTGTACTTTATGTTTAGACAAAACTCTTGAAACTCCGTCACTCAATGGACCTAAATAAGTTAAACTGCCCACACTACATACATACTGGATACAATAAGGAACGGATAATGTTTTGTTGTTTACTTCTTATTAAACCATCAACCATCTTTCTACTATATCCATTACTTTCAGCCGTGTGGTAAATAATAGATAGCTCTCTGTTAAAGTTCTCCTGAGATAAGGGGACTGACATCATTCTATGGACAAAACTACGGTAAGCTGATAGCTTATGTTGGAATGGATGACAAGATGAATTTGGTATTGTAATATCTGTGTAAGTAGGTTTTCTGTAAATTTGAAAATCATGCCTATTGTTTAACCTAGTTATTGTCAAATCTAAAAAGTTCAGTGAACCACCAATTTCTAATTCAAGTTTAAATTTTATTTTTGGATGAATTGCATTAAGTTTGTTAACGAACAGTTCTATTTGACGCAAACTTCCAGTCCAGCATATGATAATGTCATCTACATAACGATAATAATATAAAATGTTTGATTCCCCTATAATGTTTTTATTCTCAAAACTGTCCATGAAAATGTCTGCCATAAGTGGACTTAGTGGTGAACATGGGTTCACCACTAAGTCTAACCCTTCTTTCTGTTTGTAATATTGATTGCCAAATTGGAACTAATTTTGTTGCATACAAGTTCTAGTCAAAGATATTAACTCCTCCTTTTCTGCCGGAAGTACTCGTTGTCGCTCAAGATGTCCTTCCAATATTATCAAACTCTCCTCATAAGGTACGTTTGTAAATAAACTTTCTACATCCAGCGATAATAACTTTGTATTGTGAGGCAGGCTAACATCTTTAACTTTGTTGACCAAATCCATACTATTCTTTAAGCTATACTTTGGATTGAATCTAGATCTACTTTTTAATTCGTAATTTAAATATTTTGATAAACCATATGCTGGTGCTCCTATGTAAGAGACAACGGGCCGGATTGGAATATTATTTTTATGTATTTTAGGTAAACCATACAACATTGGTATTCTTGGATTCATAGGAATTAAATATTTAAGAGAGTTTGGAGAAATAAAGCATGAGTTTTTTGTCATTTCTTTTAATTCCTGTGTGAAAACTTTGGTTGGGTCGGAATTCAATAATTCAAAATCATTGCCCTGTATAACCTCATTAACCTTCTGCACATAAGTACCCCTTTCTAAGATAACTACAGTATTACCCTTATCTGCTTTTGTTATCACTAAGCTATTTTGATCTACCTTATTCCTTAAAGATTTAAAAACATTTAATTCCCTTGGTAAACTTGGAACTATAGCTGAACTAATTGGTTTCTTTATTAAAGAGGCTACCTCATGTTTAACCCCTTCGTCAGCTTTACCCCTAGCAATTGCCATCTCTGAATCAACAGCCAAAATCTCCAAAGTTTTCTTATTTAAAACTGGTTGTAAGTTGTATTTAAGACCCTTTTCTAACAGTGATAATTCTGAAGTTGTGAACTGGACGCCACTATGATTTTCTACGCGTTGATAGAACGTATGAGGACATGGTTGCTGCACAGTATTACTATTCCCCCTTAGTCGGTCTACCCTCTGTTTGTCTCTAACTAATCGATCTAATTTCCCTGTCTGAATTATATATTTCCTGTGGGCTAACTCAGCAGCGTATTCCCTAGCTTTATTATCGAGTAAATCAAATTCTATGTTGTGTAAGGAATAAGCTAACTCCATGTGTAAAACTCCCAAGTGAGTTTTATAGTTGTCTCTGATAGTAAACCAATGTTTTATTTCCTCATTTAACCAAGTATTCCTAGCCCTTATCAAAGCAACATTAGCTGCCCTACTATTTGTATTACTTCTAATTTTAATGTAAGATGGAATAACCCCCAAATGTTTACACTGTTGATTGAACCATACATTTTGAGCTGCAATACGATGTGACTGAGTGAGTTTGATGTATTGTGTTTGAACTAGTAGACAACTTACTTTGATGAATACTATCAGAGAAGGTTATACGCGGAATTGTTACTAAATATTTCTTCATTCTAATATTGTGCAATGGATTTCCGCAAAGTAACGCCTGAATCTATTATTTAAAAATATAGTTTACAATAAATGGTGCTTATATTATGATTCAAAGCCATAAAACAGACATGACAGGGAAACAATCAAGAACTTAGATTTTTATAAAATGGTAAATTAATAATAAATAGATCAGCTGTAAATAGGCAGCGTTATATATAACCATAGCGAAGCGATGCATTATAGTATGGCTCTTTTCGCTCGCCATGATGTGCGAGGGTCCCTGTACCCATGTACTACTAGTTACGTAAATACTACTAGTTATGTAAACTTAATTGCTATAGGTAAAATGGCGTCCGACTCAGCATTATGTTGTGATAGTCATTGCGCATAGCTATCACAACGCTGATCTTCCGTCGTCGGAACCATACGCGTCACGTACGATAACAGAATACATACAGAATACTCAGGAAATGGTAATGAAATAACTGAACTTCATCATACTAATGGCGCCCTTGCAAAATTATAGTCCATTCCACTTCGGAACCGTTCCCTGAACCTTTCACTTTTTCTTTGTTTCCGCGTAATGACATATGAGTATGACTGATTTTTTTAAACAATATTATATGAATAAACATTTATTCAATGTAATTTCCAACTCAGACAGTTAATATTGCGTGAAATGAAGGAAATGCGTACTTTACTGGAATGGTCTTACCTGAAATGGACTAGACGCTCATTCAATATTATTAGCGAGCTAGCCAGGGGCTAAATAATGTTGTGTGAAATGTCCTATATTATTTATTTATGATTGCTCAGAGCATATTAGCTTAGAATAGTAGCTGCAGCTACCTCCATAACCCATGAATACTAGGATTAATTTTATCCAATGCGAAGCCACAGGCTGAAGCCATAGATTAAGTTTATTTTCGTCGATGCTGAAGCTAATAAATTGTATAAGAAAAAAGTAAAAAAGAGTCGGAAAACGCACTGATCCTTACGGTAAAGAGCCTGTGTTCCAACACAAACTAGGTTCGTAATTTACCCGCATTATATATACGAGTATATAATAATTCTGTTCAATTCCAGGTAGAACGCACAGGCTCTGACGAGACAACCCTATCCCGCGCACTAGCTACCGCAGCAGCCATTGTCTCCCTCGACGGCCGTCCCTACAAGTCTGCCCCTAACATCCGCGCGCCGACGCCGTCACAAGCGCAAGCCATTTGTGCAAGACTGGCTGCTCTAAGGCTGTTGCTGTTGGAGCCGAAACCGTCAGAGCCGCGGCTACTGCTGAATATTAGCGCTGATGATGTGCATTATGCTACTAGGCAGATTGGTGTGTGAGGTTCTGAATGAAGAACTACCGTAATCTGTGAAAGTATCTGTGCCTGTGTGTGATAATGTACGATTTATGTGTTGTTGATTGGTTTTGAGAGGTTTGTAATGGCACCATGACTTCGGCCAGGGCTGGATGCTCCTCGAGTGACCTTCATTGAATTAGAAAAAGAGAGATATTGTATCCTCGCAATGGACAAAGGCTACATTGTATTCAGAAAATGCGCGTGCGAAGTCTCGTGCAGGACCACCTTATACCTGCCGTGTTATGCTAAAGAATCTATAAGACTTACGTAACGCAGAGTGTTGAGCTTGTGTATGAGATTTGAAGGAATAATGATCCATAGATTGTTTTCTACGTATGGACATAGGCTGCATTTAACCCAGGAAATGGCCGTGCGAAGCCACCTGGGCAGAAGCAAGTTTAGTACCTAATAAATTCACAATGCTATTTGACACTGGTAAACATGTGTCGAAGCAGAAACAGAGCTTTCACAAGAGTGATTCAAGAATTTCAAATAGGAGTTGTAGCAAAAATGTAAAAATGACATAAAATTGGAGTTGAAATTCAATGTCGGGAGTTAGAGTTAATAATAATAAAGTATTGTTTCTTGAAACCAATAAGTACAAAAGATTCAGCCTTACAATAGATTAGTACATATAACAGTATTTGTGCCTTAAAGAAAACTATTTATCATATACTTCCGCGTAGCGCTGGGCCGCAAATAAGTAATGAATGAAAAGCAATTTTATTTGTAATACTTTTTTATTTTTCTAATATATCTTTGATCTGATGAAACATCTAGATAGTGCATAATTAAGACATAAGAAATATTGACATTTGAGTTTGTTAGTAACATTTTAATAAATAATTTCTTAAGACTTAAGTTTTTTCTTGAATATAATTTTTAAGATTCGCCTACTTGTTGTATTTTTATAAGAGCTTCAATGTTATTTTCGCTGACGGCCTTTCTACTCGCTGCTATCACTGATTTGCTGTATTTTCCAACTGAAAAGAAATACTAGCTGCTATAAAGGCCTCAAAATTACAAAATATCACTGTGCAAGGCCTGTTTCTTCATCATCTGAGCCCATTGACAGCTGGTCCATCGCCATGGATGTACGTAGTAGTTAAGCTTAATCGGTCATGTACCAGAGTCTTATCACATCAGCCCATACACGTCCACAGCTGGGCATAAGCCTCCTCCATATGACCAGAGTTTTAGTATTTTTAAATTATTATTTAGACATGTGTGTCTAAACCAGGATAATTTAATAGTTTTGAAAAAACTACATAACTATCGGTCAGGAGTAAAACATATAAAAAACCATAAGGATAATTTTCTATACAATATCAAAAATCGGTCAATAATAAAATTATATAAAAGAATGTACAGCCGAACATAGAAACTCCTATTTTTAAGAGTTGGTTACAAAAGGCCCTTCTTGTTTGAGGGCATATTCAGCTTACTCTAATTTTATGTTTTTATGTAGTTTCATTATGTACTAACTTCGTAATCGAGCCGCTTGTTGCAGTATAGTGTGTAAACTCTTGAGCGTGACGACCGCGTCCTCCTGCATAGCACGGCGAAAATGACATCCCGTTAAGAGTTCCTCGTTCAACATCATCACTTCCTTGTAACGGTTCAGCATTTCTTTCCTGTAATCATACGTGTTATTATTTCAAAAAGTAAAAGGCGGATTTTTTATATTTTTGGCTTACTACTAACCTATACGATACGATAGAAGAAAAACTAATAAATAAAAATTAGGGTCTTAGTTTACGTACAAATCATAAGAAGCAGCGTCTTGGGCAGCGGGCAGTAAAGCTGTTATGAGTTGCGCTCGTTCAGCAGTCTCTGCTGCCAGTCGTGATCTGGATTCGGCAATCTGGGAGGCTTTGTCCATTTCCTCTCGTAACTTCTTTTCAGCTTCGGGAAACTGCGCCACGGACTGATAAAAATAAGCTTATTGAGCTGGGACTTTTTGAGTATAACACAATAACAAAGTAACTGATGACGATACTGCGTAAAAATTTACTTTAGGTGCGCGAGTATTTTAAAAAGCGCGCCTGAAATACTGCATAGATTATATAAAATCACAAAAACCGGTAGTTTTCCGTTAGGTCAATAAAACCAACAACCGTTACGATTTTGAGAAGTCTGTGAAGCACACAGCCAGCCCTAGAAAAATCAATATGGCCGCGCGTCATTTTGCCCGGCGTGGGAAACTGTCATATTTTGTATTGTGATAGAATTTTTTCAGAGAAAATCGAGACAAAAATGGTTGAAAACAACGAAATTGAACTATCCGAAGCAGAAGCCGAACAATATGATCGTCAAATACGTCTATGGGGCTTGGAATCCCAGAAAAGACTTCGCGCTTCCAAAGTGTTGATCATCGGACTTGCCGGGCTGGGTGCTGAAACAGCGAAGAACATAATCCTATCTGGTGTGAAAAGTGTATGCTTACTGGACAACGAAAAGCTCAAAGAGATCGACTTGTATGCCCAGTTCTTAGCTCCACCAGATAAAGTTGGCCAAAACCGAGCGGAAGCTTCATTGCAACGAGCGAGGGCTTTGAACCCGATGGTAGACGTCACCGCTGAGACAAAAGCAGTAGACGAGCTTCCAGACAGCTTTTTTACTGAATTCGATGTTGTGTGTGCGACTGGGTTAAAGCAAGAGCAGTTGGAGCGCATAAACAACGCCTGTCGAGACAACAACAAGAAATTCTTGTGTGGTGACGTATGGGGTACGTACGGCTATATGTTTTCCGACCTAGTCGACCACGAGTACTCGGAAGAAATTGTTCAATACAAAGCCGTGAAACGCGGGCCTGATGACACGGAGAAAAGCGCTCGGGAAACTGTTATCATCAATGTAAAACGACGCGCGATCTACGTTCCTCTCCAGAATGCGTTATCCGCCGACTGGTCCAAGCCTGAGCTACGTTCAAGGCTACGCCGCGGCGATCCGTCATACTTCGTCATGAAGATACTCCTGAGATTTAGAGATGAGTACAACAGGAACCCTGACCCAGCAAAGAGAAAATCTGACTATGAAGTAATCTTGCGGATGAGAGACGAGCTAGTAAAAGAACTGAATCTCTCCTCTGGCTTTATCAGCAATGCCCTGTTATATGATGTGTTCGGGACAGTGTCTGGCTCGGCTGCTGTTGTCGGAGGCGTCATTGCCCAGGAAGTTGTGAAGGCAGTCAGCCAACGGGAGCCCCCACACAATAACATGTTCTTTTTCAATCCTGTCAAATGTGTTGGCTTTGTGGAACTGTACGGTCAGTGAGATTTGATATTGTATTCTTTAAATTAGGCATAAGAATTTAAGTAAAGTATTTAAGTACATAAAAGTTTTTAACTGACCTAGAAAATCCCTCATAGTCAGATCCAAGACTTACATGTAAATCAGTTAAGTTTAAATAAACACCCAAACTCTGGATCAGATCACCAGCCAATCTGATGTCATGTGTTGAAATCTTGACTTGACCATCACTACTAAAATCCATGGTCAGTCTTGATTCATCTCTCAAGCAGTGCAGGGCTATATGCAACTCCTTTGTATCCTCACTCGCTACTTCCATATCCTCCTCCAGTAAGAAATTCTGGTTGACCCATAGGCAAATTCTTTGTATTCTCTCGGTGATTTTAAAAGTGACAAAGCTGTCTTGTTTTCTGTTTGAATGTGAAGTAATGGTATACATTGAGAATTTTGGTAGTTGCTTTGTGAGCTCAAAGATGTGGAATTGTTCACTGTCTGCATAGCCGACTAGAGCCTGCAATTACATGAAACACTATAAAATACAATTTTACTGTATTGGGGCGAGATAGGTACCTATAATATCTGCCTAAATTCATATAATGATCTCTCTAGGCTAGGTGTTCATGTTCATGAAACTTCATAGCTATTGCACCTTTTAATGCACTGCTATACAACTACGTTAGTACCTACGATGCTGCGGTGTCGAAAGATACATGAAAATATATTCAAGAAAACAGACTATATTTTTACTTATTCAAAAGTTCACGATTCATATAGAAATGCCTTAGACTTTGCTTTTGTCTAGCTAACAGGTGATTAGATAAAATACTAAAGTTGGCGTCTAGGTATACGTGTTCAGCCACACATTACTGACGCGGACTCTCAAGAGTCCGCGTCGTTAAATGTCATGATCATCAACAGCCTTTACCGTACCACTGCTGAACAAAAGCCAAACGAAGGTCTATCGATTCAAAAAATAAAACAAAGGACTCCCTCATAAGCACATTATTGGTTCTTATCATTAGGGAGTAATAAGAGGGTACCTAGTGTACCTACGCGTCGCTAAAGGTTAATATGGAATAAACTCATAAATTACCGACCTTAATATGCACATCCACGGTAACATCTCTCGGAGGCCTCAGCGGCACATGCAGCAGTGAACGTAGATTCGACGGCGATGGGTGCCGGGCCAACGTTTCTCCCGTCTCGAACAGACCCTCGGCTAGCACAAGCGCTGCCCTGACGATGGTGTCATTATTGGTTGATATTGCTAGTTGAATGCAACCCTGTATAATTATGTATCTACCGTTAGAAAAAGTCCATGTCCATATAGAAACCATTCATTCATTTATTTATTATTTACATGAATTTTGAGTGGAGTGGAAATATCTTAAAGACGAAGGCTGGTTGAAAATCTATCGGGCAGCTAGCTAGCTAGGTAGGTAGATATTCATTTCAAGTTATAAGGCCGACTGACATTTGATCGAGCCCAGTTATAGCTTGCCAGTCTTGAATAATTTTAAGAATCTATTAGAGAGTAATCTATCTTAACTAACCTCTTCTGTAGAAGGTAATACAGCAACCTGCAGCTTCGTATTACTGGGCATTCCTGTGGTCCTAACGCTATCCAAACTAGACTCTTTACTATTACTCGCCACATTCGCCTCGTAATGCTGAAGCTCGACCATTAGCGCTTGCTTCTTGTTGAACAGTTCTGTAATGGCTAGACGGTCTTCTTCTGAGGGTAGTTTTTGGGTAGCAAATGCTGCGCTTTCTTGGTACGGTGCGTAGCCTAAAACTGTAAGGTTTAACTTTTAGACAGTGTCATTCTCCTAAAGTCTCAAAGTTTATCCATCTACCTAAGCAAAGATTGCTAAATAAAACTGCAAGTAACCAAGTTGAAATAAATTGTCAATTTAGGTAGGTATAATAATAAAGCAGCAAGCGAGGGTCTCACCAGGGCCCAGAGCATTATGTGCTATCCAGGCACAGCAACTATTGCGACAACTGGCGAAAGTCTCCATAAACTGTGTCTTTATGTCACAGTTAGAAGTGTAGGTATACAAAAAATATTAAAAAGTTGTCAGTTTCTTCAACTAAAGTAATGCGTAGCATCCCTAGTACATGTGTGACTAAAGTAGCTCTTTCTGCAAAACGCCTTAGTGAGAGCGCGTTCTGTTTTCAAATTCAGAGTTAAATCTACGTGCGAGTTTGACCAAAGAGATCCGGAGTGTGACCAACCTTCACCCTTGTCCGACACGCAGACCAAATCCGGTACGCCTGTAGATCTATAATCTGCCAGCAGCATAACCGCAGAGTTGGATCTCATCTGCACTCGTCGCAGCACGCGTCCCGAGCTGCCTTCGCGCCAATCCACACGGCCGTTGCTCCAGCAGCAAGCAAGGGTCTCCCCAGACCATTGGAGTGAGAGCGCGTTCTGTTTCGACTGGTTAATCAAAAGGTTTGATCATTATGGAGAATATGGAGATGATAAAGAAAATAATGATGGACATTTCACAGTTAGCTTTTTAAACGAGAAAATCTGATGATGAGGGAACTACATAGTTGACTGATACCTAACATATTATATATATTTTCTTATTGCCTTCCTCAGTAATAGATCCGAAAGCACTTGTATGATCATTTTTACCGTCGTCTTGGCGCAGAATTCAAACCCACGAACCCCTAACCTGCGACCTTCCGCTACCCCTGACCTGTGACTTGTATATTGATTTGTATCCACAGAGTTTGTATCTAAATATTTTATAAATAAAATCGTTTATTGCCTAGCAGTGTCGGGAAAATAGACGAAGAAAAAAAGGTTCTTTCAGAGGGCGCATTTTAGCAGCTCGGACCTCGCGTAAAAAGCCTATTTACGGCACTGCTGTGTGCGCTTAACACAGGTGCACTCTATTCCCACACTGATATTACCTATTTGCTCAACACAGTCTAACAATGTAGGTAACAGTTTTTCTTACTTTAACTCTCCACATCCTGATACCCTCTTCGTAAATCCCAATAGTGCCGTTGGCGAGGCCATAAGCGAACCGCACATCGTTGATCTGCGTGAGGCAGATCACTGGCCCAGTCTCAGGCAACTCTGCTATAAACTGGTTGTGCTTTAGAACTCTGATGTAGGAGTCATCGCAGCCAACGATTAGCTGAAATCGTTTATTTATTTATTTGTTTATTGATCTAGTACAGAAATAGCTTTCCAATAACACTAGTCATACATGAATTACAATAAAATGGATACAATTCAAGGTGATAATAATAATTATAAGCAAAAAAAAATTCATATCAAAAGAATAAAAACCTACCCTACATAGTCAATTTATATAATAGTAATAATATATTATCTACTAAACATAATAATTAAGGATGAAAAACAATAAAAAATTAAAACTTAAATTCAAACCAGAAATAAAATAAAATAGAGATCACAAATTTAGCATGTCTATCTAGTACCTAACTCGCAAAAAGTCAGGCAGTTTGCGGTCAGTAGTCTCCATGCATCCGTAAATACATCGTATTCAGGATTCGCGTCTAAGAGGGCATTGAGCGATGAGAGAGTACGTGGAATAGGAGATTGCGCGTGAGCAAGAGTTCAGCAGTATGGCACCGCAAAAAGCCTATGCTTCCTACCGCGAAGGTAGTTGTCTGGGACGTAATCTTTCCTCGAAAAATCTTCAGCATGGTTATGATTTGGTCATTTGTTCTTCTGACCTCTAGGCTATTATAACCAAGGCAGGAACTGAGTTGGATACATAAAAGGGTAGTATCCGAAAAGGTGCTTATAAAGGAATCGCAGAAAAGCTTTTTGTACCTTTTCAAGGAGAAGCGCATATGTGCTTTCATGCGGGTGCCAAACACACGAACTCGCTTCTAGTTTACTACGGACTAAGGCACTGAAAATTTATTTTATTACGCTGTCGCTTCGGAAATCTCGACAGTTTCGCAATACAAAGCCCAACCTCTGGTAGGATTCTTTAGCCACACTAGTAATATGGTCATTGAACGTTAACTTTTGATCAAAGGTTACGCCTAAATCTTTGACGTGTTTGCACCTGGTGATAGAGTCAGTATTAAGTTTATACAGGAAGCTGATAGGTTGCCTCTTCCGACTGAAAGTCATAGTATAGCATTTAGAGGGGTTAAACTCCATTCTATTTGCCACACTCCAGTCATAAACCGCGTTTACCTCGCTCTGCAGGTTCAGGCAGTCATCTACGGACCTTACTTCTGAAATTAACTTTAAATCATCCGCATACAACAAACATTTTGCGTATTTTACTACCGACGGAATGTCGTTAATCATTAAGATGAAAAGTAGAGGTCCGAGAATAGACCCCTAACCAACTCCGGAGCGCGTGTGGTACGGGCCAGACTCGTACACTCCCAGCCTTACAACCTGTTGCCTATTACGAAGGTAATCAGCAATCAGCCTGAGTAGTCCTGGTGCAAATCCTATGGCGCTTAATTTTGCAAGTAGCACATCGTTATTAACTCTATCAAAGGTCTTCCGAAAGTCAAAATACATCACATCCACCTGGCTTCCACTATCCATTCGTGCAGATATATACTCAACAGCTGTCAACAAATTGGTATTAACTGACCGCCTCTTCCGGAAGCCGTGCTGCTCATTGCAAATAAGTTGGTCCACCTGTCTGTAAATTTCAGTGTGCAATACACGTTCAAAAACCTTAGCTGGGCACGAAAGTATTGCGATGGGCCTATACTCCTCCACTAGGGACTTGTTGCTGCTCTTTGGAATAGGCGTCACTCTTGTGAGCTTCCACTGCGGTGGATATACACCGGTAGCTATCGCAAGATTAAAAATATGACACAGTGGTTGCACAAGGGACTTAACGCCTTGTTTAAGAAACCACGTCGGGATGTTATCTGGCCCCATGGATCCACAATTTTTAAGTCCCCTAATACCATGGGCCACATCTTTACAGGTAATTTGAAAAATATTGACCAGATTACTCGTGGAAGCAGTGTCAAGTATATTAGTGTTACCAGCGTTCAAGTCAGGTACCTCAGGATGGAAGACACTTGCGAAAAACTTGGCAAATGCTTCGGAAGCCTCAACGCCACTGAAGGTCTCTCCCTCATACGTTACCGAAGGTTCGAACCCACCCTTGGAACGGAGGCTAGAGATATGTTGCCAGAAACTACGGGGATTGCAGGTCTTCAATAAGGCTCTGAGCTCGGAAAAAGTCCTGTAAGAATCATTGCAGTTGCGCCACTTCCATCTAGAGTGCATATTAGATTTTAACTTTATGTCCCTTATTATATCACCAGTAAACCAGACCGGATAACGTCTACTGCTGGAACTTATGTTGCGTCGCTTCTTAGGTATACACCTGTCAAAAAGATTATAAATTGTATCGATAAATAGCTCGGTACATGAAGGTACGTCGTTGGATTCTAATACTTCACGCCATGAAATTTCAGACAACGTATCTAAAAGTAGTATAAGGTCACCCTTTTTAAAATTCCAGTCTTTGCGCGAACACAGATTACTAGGTTCCATGCAGACTGAAAGGTTTTCTGCAGTAGTGCTAATTACTATGTCAAGGGGAGGATGGGGAGCGTCAACCTTGACTATTCCATCGGTTATTTGAACATGCGTCTCCATCGCATCATTACCCTCCTGAACCAATACCACATCCAGCATACCACCATAAGCATTCAATACACAATTCATTTCAGTAAAATTACAAAATGCCAGGAAATAACAATAATAATTCTTTACATTAATCGAAGCACTATTCATATTTAAGTCTCCTAATATCATAACAATTCCCTTTATGTCGTTAATAAAAGTTTCAGCTTTAGTAAACCATCTAAGATAGTCCTCGTCTTTGGCACTTGGCTTAATATAGACTACACAAATATAAAAATTTCTGCCATTCCAGGCAAAGCTTGCCCACATGTCCTCACCGCAGTCAGTCTCGAATTCATGCAGCCGATGCAGTATGATGGGTAACCGAGCAACAAGTAGTACTCCGCCGCATGGTGTACTCCTGTCCCGCCTAATCACGTTTGAATTGTCAACTTCTAGGTAGATAGGTACCTGTTTAGTTAGTAGGTTCCTATAAAAAGCTTCTACAAAATTCTCTGCAAAGTGTAAGAAAGGTATAGTTAAGAGACTAGCAGCAGTTAGCCTATACAAAATCTCTAACAAGCAAAACAAAATAAAACAATTGGGTACCTTCGACCCTAGAGCATTCGACAGCAGCGAGTCCATACATTAATTATCGGAGTTTTGAGACGGAAGTGGCCAGAGGGCCAATTCTTAGTATCACGAGATACTTATTCGAGTGATACTCATCACGGGATAAAAATATCATGTGATAAATATCGAGTACCGACAAAAACGGTATTCTCGTGCAACCATCTAGCAACTCATCAAAGAAAAACCCTCGCCTCGATAAAATAACGAATTGCAGATTTTGAGAATACGCTTGATAATTACTCGATGTTTTGCACAGCTAGTATCATATTTCTGTGATGTTTTGACAGTTCTTGCCATATTTATTGAGTAGATATTATTGCCAGAATTGCCCTCCATGGGACAATTCGAAGTCTACAATTTGATGACGTTGCAACCTTTACAACTTTATTAAGCAACCTAACTATGCTGATATATCTCACCTCATTCTCCCCATCCTTATCAAAGTCCAGGGTAATCATAGCACAAGCCTTCCCACTAGCAACAGTCCAGAAAACCTCTTCTCCCTCAGAGTTCAGTCCCAATACTGAGCTGTTTCCTCCCACAATGGCTATCGACTCATACTTGCCAAAACTACCTGTGATGATGGCGTTGACTCCATCAGGGGCCTCTTTGAAAAAAAGGTCGGTGTTGTCGTGTACGTCGTATGCTGTAAAACAGAAGTAGGTGTTTGAATGTCGTACTTAATTCTAACTACGAATGTCAATTAGATAATACGAAATGATCTTCGTGAAGCTTCGTGTAGTAACCCACTGCGCCTACCCGCAGTAGGTAAAATCAGCCTGTGTAGTGGATGCTGCATAAAGGACGCTTTATCTCTATCTGCAGCCTTTCCTATCCGCTTTGGAAATGAAGTCACACACATAAATAGCGAAACCTTTGAATTCTTATTTAGGTATTTATTCAACCATCAACTAAAACGCTGTAGAATCTGTAGATGTAGAATCTATGACGTTACTGACGACGGTAATTTATTATCTTCTCTAAACTTAATTCTCAGTGTGAAAATACCCAGGATCTGCGTAGGAGAGCCAATAAGAAGCATATCCCGGTTCATATCGGGCTTCAGAGGCCCCGCAGCGAGGGCCACGACCGCCTGGCTTAGGTTCAGCTCTGACACTTCGTTGTGAGCTTGAGAGCGCTGCGCCCGGCCGCTCGCCATGCCTCCGTGAGGGTGGTGGATGATTATCTGAAGAATAATTAATAGGTAATTTTGCCTACTGGTTATTTTCACATAGCATAGTCTAGCCCCAAAGCAAACGGAAGTTGTATTTTGGTGTACTCGATGTATTTTGGAAACAAATGCCATATTTGGCAAGTCCTAACTAAGATGGTTGTTTAAACCACCAAGCCAGGCTAGGCCCAGTCAGCTTGCAGCATCTTCCTGCAGTCATTTGCTTATCGTCATTCATCTGCGGAAGACTGCAGGCAGCAAGCAAGTTGAAGTCAGGGCGCAATTATGGAGCCATAATAGGGAAGGCCTGTCTGTCCTGTCCATCTGTGTACATGCGAGAGCTGATGAATATCAGCAGGATGTGAATATATTGATCGCACAAAAACATCTTATATAACTCGTCCACTGCCCAGCCACGCGACGCTGCTGCTGTGTCGTCGTCGTGCTAAACTTGTACATTTGCCAAATGAGCTCTGAAAGAGTTAAGGCCGAAACCCTACCTTATCAAATCCAGCACAAGCAGTGAGGCATGGATGTGTGCCATCGTACTTTGCTATAGTGACTGCACCAGGAGACACCTTGTGGTTAAGCTCTAACTTGAACACAGGTTGCACCGTTGAAAGCTGCATGGTAAAATTTTTAGCTGTGCTTTTGTTTATTTTAGTTATGTTTTGTTTGCATTACCACTTGTCATGGTTACAGACAGTGGTTTTATCGAAGTATACTAACTGGCCTATGGGTTTTATAATTCGAGTTGTACGGTTCTATAATCCAAGGCAACTTTTTTTCTGTTGTGTTTGATAGCTAGCAAGGCATGGCAGCACTTTTTTTGTGACCAATATCATATCAATCCAATCCAATCCATGCTTTGTAGCTTACTTCATGACTTTTGTACGTGAGTGTGATTGGCTAGGTGATTGGTCTTTGTACTTTTGAAGTTTTCGGTTTCGAAACTAGCTTCCGTCAGTTCATTAAAAAATAAAAATGGCGTTGGTGAAGTAAAACGGCGCGTCGTTGTTTACGGCCCCTAATTCGTCTCATTTGTTAAATTTAGCTCCCATTCCTGTATAAGTGTAATGTAATACGTATACAGCAATAATGAGACACAACGAAAATCTGTCTTTGTACACTTATCAAAAAATGTGGTGATGGAATCCCTTGAAAATTCGAATGGTCTTGGTCAGTCCATGAACGATAGCTTTTCCTTGTATGAGCGTTACATGAGAAGTTTTAACATCGGAGACAGTATAATAGAAAATATTCGGGAGCCACCGCAGCTTCTATCTCCGAGCCACTTTCACTGCAGTTATTCAAACAGCCAAGATAACATCGATTTGTCCGTTGTGCAAAGTAATATCCTAGAACACAATATACCAGAATCCGAGTATAATCTTCTCAATCAGAATACATGTGACAACATTGCAGACAAATTATCAGATTCCGAGTACCACAGAGCGGAGGGAGACTACCAAAGTAGCTCCCCCGCTGCGGAATCTTGCGACAACTCCACCACCGCTGAGAACAGCCATCTGACCGATAAGTCGTACCAAACTGGCTCTTTGCTCGTTTCTTCCGAGGAGTCAAAACTAGGGAGTTTCAGACCACCTTTGTTCCTAACCTCAACTATGGAAAATAGTAACAATGCAGTTGATAGTGTGCCTTTATTCGGTGACGTGAGAAACGGCGAGAGTGTCTTCAAACTCCCCAACATAGAGCTTACTTTCAATGGCACTATCAAACATGTGCAGAAACTGACTGCTATTGTAGACCCTGTGTCTGTGCTAACTTCTCAAAACCTTGTGAATCTAGAATCAAAATCTGAAGACCAATCTTTTGAACAAATTGAAAATAGCCTCACTAACACACTTATTGCTGAAAAGTCTGACAATAGCTCAGACCAGAAAACAAGTGAAACTGAAGACAAGAGTACAGATGGTGAAATTTTGGAGAAAACTTCAGAGTGCACTGGAGACTCGCAATATGAGGAGAGTAACCTCAAAAAAGAGTACCCAGTCAATGATGATGAAAGGTCTGCTAAATGGAACCTGGATAATAGCCACTCATCCTACGAAGCTTCCTTTGACAGTGGTGTGAGGTCCCCAGACATGTTTTCTGACAATGAGGGAGATGATGATATAAATGAAGAGCCAGAACCATATTGGAGCTTTCTCAAAGATTATGAAGTTTTTGACAAAAGGAGAGTGAGAAAACTTGAGGCAAGCAATCATTGTTTATTTCAGAAATATCTAACATAACCTAAGCAGTTTTTATAACAACATTATTTTCAATTTAATATTACTGTTTTTATAACAATTCAATCTAATTGTTCTTTTATTCCAATAGGAAAACATGCAAGGAATCCTGCCACCACCCTCAGTGACAATAATCAAGACAGATGTCACTGAAATGCTCAAGAAATACTACAAGTTCCTACCACTTTTTAATGAGACTGAGACCTCCAAACTCAACATATCTGAAGAAGCTAATTCAACAACACCTACAAAACGAGTAGCATTTATTGAAATCCCGGATTTAACTTCTGAGGAAACTTCAAGGAACGCTGAAGATGTCACATTAAAACCAAGTGACATAAGGCCTAGTTCAGCCGCTTCAAAATGTACAAACCAGGAAGCTTTAGAATCTAAGAATAATTCCGATTTGGACACAAGTATTGCTGATAAGACAATAGATTTGAAGACTTGCACTGAGATTGAAGCAGTTGAAACACCTTGGCCAGAATTATTGAAGTGCAGGCATCCTGATGTATAGTGAGTATTAGATTTTCAGATACTGTTTTTATGTGGTTGAATATTGCATGTTATGTACCCAATCTCTTATAAACAGGACCCATTTAATATGGTTTATAGCTCGGCTCTAATTAAAATATCTTAATGCAGATAGTAAATTATTATTATACATTTCATTTATTTAAAATCTTGTTATAAAATACATTTTTTACTATAGAAAATACAATAAAATATTATAAAACTTCTACAGTATTAAATATATCAAAATGGTAGATCACCTGTAAAAGCTAGGCTCTAGTGGCTGCTGACTAGGGCTGCAGAGAGAGGAACTTCTGCCTTTATTACTTTATTGCACACCATTTAGAAATGTACACAAATGGTGTACATAATACTGATGGCATTTTCTGCCTGCTACAATAAAAATAAAAAGTCAGTAGGAGATTTGAGTACCATCATAGTTTTAAAAACTCATGTATTGTAAAACTAACTGCTAAGTTAAAATGAATCTTGTGTGGAATGTATTTAGGTATCTTCCATTCTATCTATAGGAAACAGTTACATCTGATAAGAAACTGCAATCTATGACTATGACAGAGTGCTCAAGCATTTTATCATTTTAAAATGATCTTTTGATGACAACACAAGCTATGCAATATGATTCCATTGATATAAATGCATAGTCATAAAATATGCTTTGAATATCAAATTCATTAAATAAGGTTAGTATATAAGTTTTGCTTGTAGTTTGGTTGATTTTAATGGAGAATCTATACTTCCATATGTTATAAAACTAGCTGCTGCCCGCGCCTTCGCTGGGTTTTATCGGGATAAAAAATAGCATATATGTTATTCCAGGTCCCAAACTATACCCATACCAAATTTCAGCTGTTTCGCAATTGCAGCCATTCAGCAGCAGCATTTCGGTTCAGTAGTTTTTGCGTGAGGGCAGGAAGAGGTGGTACCTTAATCTGTGTAGCTACAGGTAAATGGCCTTAGGAGACTGTATTATATTAATAAAAAATAAAATAAGCCTTTATTTCTAGATAAGTTTTTGGGTTTATGTCCTTAATTTTTCTTTTGTCCAGTTTGTCCTTCGACATAGGCCTCCTCTGAGGTCTTCCAATGTTTTCTGTCCTTTGCTGTGCAGGTCTATTCTGGGCCGGCTACCCATTTTAAATCATCCTATCACATCATTTGTTTTGCCTGCCTTTACTTCTTATACTTCCTCGGGGATACCATTCGGTTATTATTTTTGTCCATTTCTCCTTTTCTTCTCTTAGCATGTGTCTGTCCATCGCCATTTCAGTTGTTTGTATACTGTTTGTATGTTTTTAAATTTAGTTTTACTTTTTATGTTTTGTAGTCTAACTTTGTCTCTTCTTTTGACTCCGATTACAGTCCTTTCCATTCCATTTTGACAAACCTTTATTTTGTTTAACTGTTGTTCGGTTAGTGCCCAGGTTTGACATCCATAGGATAGGCAAAGTAGGATGCAGGTGTTAAATACTTTTCTCTTAGCTTTGATAGGCATATGTATTATATTATCGCGTGATAAATACCTATGTAGTGATTTATAATTTATTCTTTACATCTTATTTCAGCTACAATGTGACAAAGTACTCGGAGAAGTTTGAGCTGCTGACTCTGAGGCTCGGAGAGAGATATGTGGGAGCTGAGACAGACACCAGCGTGAACGTACATTCTGGTGGGTTCCAGTCGCCTAGCAGTGCTAATAAACGGAAGGCGTTGCGGCTTAAGTAAGTACTATATAGCTTAGATTTCGCGTATTTTTTTATTGTATTTTTTTATTCCACTTGATACATTTTAGTACACTTGGAAAGGTCAAATTTTAAACAAAGTAGGTAAAACATAAATTATTACAAACAGTACATTCGTCTTGAGGTAGGTATAACATTAAAATCATCGGCAATAGCTTCTAAGATAAATAATAGATTCAAGCGTTACTTTGCGGAAATCTATTACTACTAGTTACTTGGCGCGAGGAGCTTGGAGAGGGAACATCACTGACTGCACTGATCTATTTGGTTTGTGAAGAGTTTCACTCATGGAAAACAAAAACCAAACTTTCTGTTTAGTTTTCGTGCAAAACCTACTCTTATTTCAATTACATAAGATAGAATTTCCACGAAAATTAAAAGAAACATTTTCCTGTAGAACAGACAAAATCTATTTAAATTTGATAACCAAAATTTATAAAAATAAGTCAGGTTTGTTTGAACACTTATAAATCGAGAACGACTAGATCGATTTTAATGATCTTTGAATTGTTGGATTTGTCTCTGTCCTGATAACAGAATAACTAAAAAAAATAGGGTTCCCCTTAAAAACTAAGATTCTATGCGGGCGAAGCCGCAGGCACAGCTAGTATTAGGCATAAAGATAGAAAACAACATTACAGATCTATACATAAAAAAACTACACCACGCTTTTAAGAAGCTTTTAAGAAATAAACTCCCTTTCCCATTCGATAAGAGTAAGGATAATGATTCAACTCAATTCACAACAGAACAGTTTCCTCTCTCCCCAACACTCACCTAACCCTTACTGTTGTTTCAGATTGGCCCAAGCCAAGTCCCCAGGGCGAAGGCTGTCTCATCTAGCTCGCCGTCGGCAAGCATTCTGCAGCGCCGCTACTATCAATGAGAAAGCTCAATCATCCAACTCAAAAATGGTCCTTATTGATAAAAAGTAAGATACAATTATTACTGAAATTTAACATAATATTTGTTTTTAGTTTTGGTCAAGGCCTTTGTAACCAATTCCTTACAAAATAATGTAAAAATGACTAGGTTTAAATAACACTGGGTGCCCACAACGCAAATGCCGAAGTGTGGAAATGAATGCCTTAAAACTAACGCCTATAGCCTATATATACCAAGTTTGGCTGGAAGAAATCGCTCAAAGCGATAAGACTTGCTGCTCTATGGATGGCTTTGGATTCTCTACTTTTCTTTCTCTAATGGAGTTTTTCTATATTGGGTATTATGTGGTGATTTGAATGCACTCTGTTTGCCTAACTACATCTATTCTAGGCTTTTTATCTTCAATTTCAAAACTAATCTCACAAAACAATTTTGTAGTTTTTTCCCACACAGAAAGCTGATCAACTCATCCGAACGGAAAAGCCCCCGAGTGCGGCGCACGCCGGGCAAGAAAACGCCGAGCCGGAAAACACCAGGGAAGAAGACCCCTGCCAAAACACCAAAAACTCGTAGCGGCGGGTCGAGTAAAAAGAAAGCTATGAGACGGCTATTAATGGACGACGTCTCACGCTCACAACCATCAAGAGAAACATTGAAAAGGGCGTTATTCATCAGCCCGGATAATAGAAAATCAATGCCAGCCGCGCCCAGTACATCAGTTCCAACAAACGCTATGAGAACCAAACGCGCGCTCTTTGGCTCGCCAGATCGAGCTGACACTAAAAGCGCAGACGGGACCCAAAGCGATCATTTCCTGAAACGAAAGCGGGACACCCTAGACGATATTCCAGAGACGAATAGAAGTAAGATAGCGAAGAGCTTGTCGTTTGGAGGGGGGACTATTGGCGCTTCGCATTCGATGTCGTTTAATCGTCGCGCATCGGAAATGTTTACGAGTAAATCGGCTGGTTTGAATGACAATCATAAACAGGTGAGGTTTTATTATTTTATTTGTAAGCTACGCGTTCGTTCGTTCACGCGGTACCTGGAAAAACTTAGCCTAAAGTACTCAGTAATATCATAGATGAAGGATCAATAAAGATAGCCAATGCCCATACAACGTTGCGTTCCTCTGAAAAAGGTCGAAATTCTGCCTAATTCTAGATGGCGCTGATCAATAGCCCGAAAATCGTTATTTACCACGATTAAACCAAGTAAATGAATAAGAGTCGTTTGTTAATCGTAAAAAATGTTATATATATTTTTTTTAGATAAGTTTTCGAGGCTTAGAAGTTGATATTTTAACATTTTGTTTTATTAGTAGAGAATCGACGTGTTATCCTAGTCTCCAGCGAAATATGAAAGATGGTGTGGCAATCGTAAACAAGATAACGCGTCGTGATAAGGTAGATGGCGCGCATATTAAAAGATTTTTGGTTAGGTACATATGTATTTATTTGAAGTCTAGAAAATAATAAGATTGATAAAACAGGCCTTTCCTACCAATTAGATACCCAAAGTATATCTGTTGTTCCCCAGGTTTTCTCGTTTTATATAAACTGTAGGTGTTTGCTTTAGATTTAGAATAGATTAATAACTTTATGGTTTTATTCATCTTCTTCAGTTTTATTCATCCAATCAAATCAGAAACATGCTAGATCAAGCATTGAAAATGCAAAAACGACAACATTGTGCGGCCGACGACGATGGGGCGGGAGGGGGGCGCCGCCGACGCACAGTGGTTCGGAATTGAAAAAAAGTGGAAATAGGGTCGAAAGTTCGAATTTTGACTTGTTTTTTTTACAAACAGGTCTCAGCTTTCCTGACAACTTTTATTCAATATCAAAAATCTGTAAGATACGTAATTATGGACATAAAACTTATCAATTATTTGTTGTATGGAGGAAAACATATTTTTTTTTTTTCTCGAATTAGTTCAATTTGGCCCCTGTTTTGGACAGAATCTTTTATGTAGCCCTAGTGATAGAGTACCTAAAAAAATCTAAATTTGGCATCCACTTAGCAAACAAAAATTTGATGCCAATTTTTTTTTGTTCTAGTTTGGCGAGGTGTTCTGATTCTGCGTATCAATTAGTGCATTTTCATGTCTTGCAGTATATATCAATCCACTTAGTGAAGGCGAAAGTAGTAAAATTACTAACATTTTAAAGGTTTTTCCATGGTAAAAACGCTTGCATGTATTCAATTACAAGTGAAGATTGCAATTTATTGTAAACAATAAAATAAAAAAAATCAGGTCACAATTCAGACTTTCGACCCTATGTTCATTTTTTCAATTCGGAACCACTGTGCGGCGACGGCGGCAGTTACAGTGCATCCACAAACCACATACAAAAGTACCTACCGATCCAGCAGCATAGTAATGCAATAGAAATTTTATCATATAAGTTGTGTGTGTTGGTGTGTCTACTCTCTGTCATACATTTTTGGGAACATAAAATAAAGTTGAATGATTTCACTTTGCTTTGAGAAATAAGATAACATACGTACCTAGGTTAATTTATTTCTAAAACTTACTCATTTTCACCTCGAATTGGTAGTTATAAGGACCGCTGTGAAAATTGTTTCAACCTTAAGAGCATAATCTGTTCTAGAAGAATATGAATAAAATATATTAAAATGTTATTTGCGTAAAATAAGTATATAATTTCACCCAAAATTTGGGATTTTCTATCGTATGGCAATACTGATGCGCACCAAAATCTAAACAATATTTTTATCATAACCAGTAGTGCAGACAGAACACAACAAATCGGCAACGTCGCGCTTCGCTCAGCCCCATCGGGAAATAGCTATCTGGCAACGTAGCAATTGACATTAGCGCCATCCATACAATTGATTTAGATGGATGTATACAACTTGACATGACTCTTGAAATGCTGCAACAATAATCTGATAGGTGGCGCTATTGCGGTAAAACAAACGGGTAATTTTTGACGAATCGCTACACTTAGCGCCATCTCGCGCTCTATCAGATAACTAGTAATCGGTTCTCGGTCTGAAGCATGGGCTTTGTCAGTCTTTATAGTTTAATTCGTCCATGGTAATATCTAGTTTATTTGTATTAGCAAAATATGTTTTAAATCGTTCAATCAAGTTTAGAATTTAATTTAGTTGGTAGGTTATGTTTCCCATTATAAGCAGACTTTACTAGCTAGTAAATGGCGATAACCTACTACTTTACTAAGGGAAGGCGATATCCAGCAGAGGATATGATCGGGCTACGTTTGATTTATTCATTTATTAATTTCAGGGTATACATTGGTTCTTATCTAATTATGTTGGTTAAAATGTTCAGCATAAAATAATTCTTCTAGATTATTAGGGCTTCATGCAAATTATTAACACCACATTTCTCTTCACAGAAACTCCTCTGGGCAGTATCAGAGGCGCTCCGAGTGCACGGCTGGCGTATGTCATCACCAGGCTTCCGCGAGAAGGCTTCAAACCTCGCTCGACTCACGCGGCGGCTGCTTACCTTACCGCCGTATGCCGCGAGGATGAACTCCGCTAACCAGTCTACGTCTGATACTTTGCTCAAGTGAGTCACCAAATGTTATAGATACGGAGTCGCCCGGTGACCACGATCGCTGTAACGCGGTAAAAACGTACGGGAAAATATAACAAAAACTACGTGATATTATATTACAGCCCATACACGTCCATTGCTGGACATAGGCCTATCCCATACGACGCCATAAATAGCGGTCCTGAGCCGCCTCTATCCATCGACTCCCTGTCACTAAGCGATAAATACCCGATAAATAAATCTTTAATATATTAGATTACTGGTTTCTGATCACGGCTACGCTCACGTGGTCCTTGAATAAAATTAAAAATAAGTAATAAAATTAATTTCCAGAATTAGAGATGATGAGTTTGTGTGATGTGATGGATGACCCATTATAGACAAAGTCTCCCATTATAATATTAGGAGGAGGGCCTTCCTCAGGAGTGGGATGCATCATTCCAAAAAGCACTTGGTGTAGCATACTTAGTTTTTGAGTCGTTCTCTGCCATATCATAGGGCAATGTTGGTCTAGGTGCAATATCATACAAATTCATGCAGTAGTTTTTGCCTGATATATTTTCTGATGAGGATAGAAAACTATGCAGCCACATCACGCGTCTCAATACGATATGAATTGTATTTTGTTTGCATCTGAAAGCCTAAAGATAAAAATTTATTTGCAGAATGGCGCGAAAGTACGTTTTTGCGATAATCCAAGGGCGCACCGTGGAGGAATGTTTTGAGGAAGAACAAACCAAACTCGCGAACGCAGCCAACGGCAAAGTCACCGGCTACATAACTGCAAACGCGTACCAACAGCTCAAAGCACGACAACTCCCCACAACATCGTTTAACCCGATAAAAGAGAATTCCTTTAACCTCTCGCTAAAACAAGAACCGAAAAGTGGTAGTAAAAATGTCTTACAAGATAAACTTGTGAACATAGACTCTAATTCTAACAGTAGTAGTGGTATGAGCATGATAGATCGAGCAAGTCTTAGCATTTTCAAGTCGAATTCTATGCCATCTTTCGAGGAAGCAGCTAAAATGAGGGCGAGACGCCAGATTAGTTTTGACAATGTTGACTTTCCCAAGAGGTGAAGTGGTGGGAGTAGTACAATTCTAGTATAAATATATTTAATTTACTTATTGTAAGATATAGTTCAATGCATCGAAATCATTCTAAGGGCAGATTTTGCATTCGTCAGTAGACTTTTTATCCGAGAAATTAACTCTATAATTTGACAGCATATATAGTATCGAAGTATCGTATTGTATCGAAATTTTTCAAAGCACCATTTTTACTTTTTAAGTAATCTCACAATAGAAAATTAGGCCACTCTGGGAAGATAAATATGTTCGCATATAATTCGAATTATTCGTACTAAGAGTTAGTACGCCAAATTGTGCATGACATCCAAAGTGACATAGATATCCACATTTAGAGCTACTTAGAACTATTTCTTCAAACATCACAGTTGTAAATAAATAGCTATTGCAATAGCGTTTATACGTATTTTCATTTTATAAATGCAATTTTATTACGTAACAACGTAAAATTCAATTTCGCTTGTTTTATCTATCAATTAATTTATAGATAAAAAACATTAAAATATAATAAGTGTTTCTATTGACACGCAATTTATCTTTTGACTCTTGTGAACTTGCATTAAGAAGTGTAATAATCAGTAAGTATAATCTTAGTCTAACTGTTATTCTTTATAATTTTATTTTGTTACTGCATGACTTTTTTGTTAGCAAATAGTATCTTTTAATGACTTATGCAGTTATATGTGGATTCCACCAAAACGCAGCACAGCAAAGTGTAAAATTTACCAATAGAATCTCGAATACATTAATTTCGCGGTGTAAAAGCAGTTTATCGGGTAGTACTTTAAGCATAAGCTAAATTAGTCTGAGCTCAATTTAAAATTAAAAGTTAAACCATGTAGGAGGGCAAGAAACGTGATGTTTTTTTGAAGAGATAACTTGTCTTTTGAACCTACTTCAAAAGAGGAGGTTATCAATTCGTCTGTATGTTTTTTTATGTTACGCGATATCTCAGCCAAATAAGGACCGATTTAGAAAATTATTTTACTATTGTATAGAAAACGATCCCGAAGGGGTCTCATAAAACTGTTATCCCCAGGGGATTAGTATTTATCCCGCAATTCTTAAAATAAGTGTAAAAGTAAGGGAATTTGAAGTTGGTTTATCGTTTTTTAAAACACGCCATATTATTCTGAATGAGACTGAACCGTCACGCTCAGGTTGTGCCCGAAGGGTGAAAACGGGATCCTGTTACTAAGCCCCCACTGCCTGTCTGTCCGTCTGTCTTCCCTCAGCGGGCTGTATCTCATTAACCGTGAAAGGTATGACAGTAGAAATTTTCATAGAATGTGAATTTCTCTGGCGGATATACCTAACAAAAACAAATAATAAAAATTAAACGAGGCACCCATACGTGTAACTTGTTTTTTTTTTGGCTATATTTTTCTCAGCTTTTGTCAAGGGTGTATCTCTTGAACGGTAATAGGAAGACAGTTGAACTTTCCCATCACCGAAGTTAAGCAACGTCAGGCGCGGTCAGTACTTGGATGGGTGACCACGTCAAGTTGGCATCTTGCTCTTTTTCGATCTAAAAAAAGTTTTAGGGTTCCTTTTGCACAATAGCTTTTTACGATTTACGATTGCGTACATTGTTGAAGTTGAATCTACGCATTCAATAACAAAGTGACGTAATTTTATTCGTATTCTAGCGTAGACAACAATTCCCGTGCTAGGGGGGCTGATCTATTAAAGCAGAAGGGTTATATTTTTAAAAAAATATTTTTTTACATCGTTTCGTTTCGGGTTCGCTACGCTTTGGTGGAATACATATATATAGTGTTTTTATTATTAGTGAGTTATCCTGTACCACAATTATAAAATACGTACACCATTTACACCCAGGATAACAATATTTTATTGGAACACCCTGCTGTAAATAATTTGTGTGAGCTTGATCTCAGATTTTAGACGTAAGTAATAAATTATTTTCAAAAAGCTATGTTTCATTTCACCTGGTTTAGGACTCCCGCCTTCGGTCAGGTGATGACGACCTGCGAAAGACTAGCAGGCTGATGCTGGACGTGGCAAGCTGATGACAGGGCGTTATAGGCATCTTGGGAAGAGCTAGCCGCGATTCCTACAGTAGGCATAGTCATACATACATTGGTTGCCTGGAAGAGATCACTCAAAGCTATAAGGGCGCCCTTTGTACTTCATGATGTCAACTTTTCCTTGTGTTTGTGTGGTTCAATGAAGAGTTATCTATCTATGACTCATTGGAATTTTTTTTTCTCCCATTGAACCACACTGTTACTCCTAGCAGCGATTGCTGAAGACGTAAAAGGCTGATTCCTGCGGCATTGGGTAGAGGTGCATTCAGTGCTTGCTACCTACACTTGGCACCGAGTGCATACCTGCCCGAGTCAATGGGGTTGGTTATTAATAAAATTTATGTTTAATTTTAATGTTTTGTCCATGTAATATTATTGTGAAAAAAGTAAGCTTTCGATTTGTATTTATGTGTCTTCATATGGACCACTATTACGAGACTGAAATAAATTATTTTATTTTTTTTATTGCATTTTTTTTTATAGAAGTGTTCCTAACTTGTTACATTTGCGTAACAGTGTTACTCAATGGGAAAAAAATTGCCAACGAGTCACATTGTGACTGTGACCGGATTTGGTGTGACTCGTTGGGAACATTGTCGGAAGCTCTTGTCCACTGCACTAGTATAGGCTAATGATGATGATGATAGTTTAATTTCGTCATTAAAATCAAGCGTGATGGTGACGATAATCGAATCGATTGATATCATGTTAGTATTGTTGGTGATAAGATAGCAGTTGGTTGTTTGTTGACTTGTGGATATTTCTATATGTGTTATCATAATGGGTTGCTCTCAGTCAACATACCCAGGCTTGACAGAAGATGTCGTAGAGGACTATGCAACACTGACCTATTTAAACAAAGGAGAAATTCTTTAGTGAGTATCTGTAATTAATCACCTTACTTAACACTAGAGTTGCTGCGAATACTCGCTATTATTCGGTATTCGGGATTACTAGACAAATTTTTGATATTCGTCGAATACCGAATAATAGCGAATAGTCGTGTAAAATAAACTTTTAACAAACAAAAAAAACTAATGAGTTATTTACAATTTTCATTTTTTTATTATTAAATTAGTTAGGCTTTTAATTAATAAATAAAATCCAACAGAGGCAGATTGTGGTGCAAAAAAACTATTTTTTCTGCACGTTCGGGAGCAAGTCGGTTTCGCTTTTCCTCATAAACCTGCCTCTGAAAATAATCTTTCTGAATAAACAGAGCTTGCTGGTGTGATTAAGTATCGTTTAGCTAAAATAGGTACAAGAAAAGGGTTGCCAGCATTTAAAAATGAAAAATTAAATTACTACATTACTTAAATGTAGGTATGTATAATATTTCTATAGCTTTAGTGTTTTCTTTTCTCACAACCTTAGAAGAAGTTAGAAATATTTTTAATGTGCCTTATTTATGTCGAATAGTAATGTCGAGTTATTCGACTATTCGCCAAAGTGAATGGCGATTAATCGGTATTCGACTATTCGCTATAGCAACTATTCGCGGCACTTGTTTGTTCTAAATTCCTCGTATTTTTTTACAACACTTGTGCCAACAAAGGTATTTGTTAATCAATCGTCTTCTTATTTTCAGTTTGATGAAAAAGTTTTACTCCATCGACCCTGAAAAACTTGATGCAGATCACCGCCATAGATTTACGAGGGAGGAAATTCTGAAGAAATTCAAAATTTTTGAAGTAAGCTGTTAAACTATTACAGTACAAATTATCTTTTATCTTTTTTTTAGTTACGGCAGAAGTCTAATAATAACTCGCTCGAGTTATCGAAGGAGTGGCCAACGTAGAAACAGCAACAATGTACTTACAAGGACGTTCCATAGTACAAAATAACAAAATAATATCTTATTCTGTCCGATGACGTCATGTTCCATAGAACATAAATATGGGATAGATTGACCTGCCTCTAATTTTAAATCGACTCCAATTAGACCGAATTTAGAAACGTATATTCTTGTTAGTTTAGGACACAGGACGCTATGACGTTCATTAGCGGAGGCTTATGTCCAATCGTCCAGTAGTGGACTAATTACTATAGCAAGAAAAATTATAATGTTTAAAGGAGCGCGTTTATTAATAGTCTACCTAAAAAAATCAAAGACCTAAAAACTCAATTTAAAACTCACCTTAAAAGCCACATTTTTCAAAGCTGTCCCTAAAATAGTCAAAGTCATCTCATATGGTATGGTAACGAAGCTCAGTCATTTTATTTTACCTATGATTTCTAGACTAACCCCTTCCAAGACCGTCTGTTCCGCGTGTTCTCGTCGGAGCAAGACGACTGCTTCTCATTCGAAGATCTACTAGACCTTTGTTCCGCTATGAGCGCTGAGTGTCCCCCAGAAGTTAAGGCTGCTTGGGCTTTCAGGATTTATGGTACGTCTGTAGGTACCTCCTGTGTACCTACTCTTCCCGTGCTAGAATAACATGCACACCTACGTAAAGAATGGGATTGATAATGATGCCATCTCCCACATTCTCGATCAGATCAGGATCTCAGATCGGATATAAACAGCAGAACAGCATGAGATGACGTCATTAACAATCCCATTCTATAGGTTCGAAGGTAACCTAAATATACTTGACGTTCTCGGTAAGTAGATAGTTACTAGTCTAACGTCTAACTGGGATGTCAACCCTCAAGATGGTACAATCGAAACAAAAACGTTGAACAGGGTTAACTTTCCATGAGCGGTTTGAACGGTTTTTGAACTTAATAATTTTTTGGGCATTGACCATAATTGTCCTCTAAGGCGACTTAAAGTTTTCGATAGTAGATAGATAGAAAATACTTTACAATCAAAGGTAGAAAAATACAAGAAACAACTTAAAAACTAAGTCACACGTGGCGGTCTTATCGCTCGAGAGCGATCTCTACCAGACAACCGTGGATGGATTCATTAGATAGTACTATACTCCGATTCAAAAACTTGGATATTTTTTGCATACAAAGGAGTTACAAAACCTAAGGAATATTCGTGGAAAATATTTAACGACATTGATAACATCGAGACAATTTTTTTGGTTTTAAAGTTTTCATTCAACATTTAATTCATCATTTAATTCATCTCTCGTTCGTGTTCGAATCCAAATTTTAAAAAAAAATCTACATTGTGAGATTATACATTTTTGAAGTTTTACGTTTTAGTGATAACTATGCTGTTACCTTCTTGTTTTCTGTTATTGTTATCAGTTTATGTTAAGTTTTCATTAAATGTCTTTGTTGACATAAAATATCTTGGATTGTAAATCGGAGTATAGGGGAGTTTAAATGTATAATTTATGTACCTAGTACCTTCCTCTGTATTTCCGCTGGACGGACTAGACTCATTCTACCTTCTTTTGGTTTCCATGAGCTACATCATCATTATATCAGTCCATACACGTCCACTGCTGGACACAGGCCTCCCCCATACGACGCCACAAATAGCGGTCCTGAGCAGCCTCCATCCATCGACTCCCTGCGACCGCTACGATGTCGTCGGTCCATCGATCGGTCTCCTATGTAGGGGGGGTTTGCCATAATCACCACGCTTAGCAGGCGGATTGGTGATCGCAGTGTTGGTGTTGAAAAATACTCAGAAGGAAGCAGCTGCACTTCTTTTGGTAGGTTCCCTCAGTCGGGTCTTACGACATCCACGGGTTGAGTTGCAGGGGTCGATATTCCTACGCCGCGGCTACGAGCTATAAGTACTTTTAAAAAGGTTATTTTCAGACCTGGATGAAGACAACCAGATATCCTCGCGAGATATAATTGACCTCATAGATCGGCTAACAGCCAACGCACTGAGTGCTGACAATAAGTTGGAACTGGACGTAGAGGCTAAGACGAAGATTGCTAATGTTGTGAGTACATTGCACTAACTTAACGTATTGGATAGACTACATAACACTCACGGCACGGCCGTATGAAATGAACTATACACGTTCTGTCCAGTTGAGAATCGTCCAGCTGAGAATCTGTCCAGTTGCGAATCTGTCCAATTGCTACGGAGGCAAAGAAATAGCTATTTGCCTTAGACAATCTAACCAATTTGTCGAAGCTATGCTGACCTGCTATGCTGATTAGAATGTGTCATTAATCATTATCGGTAGGTCCCATTTGTTCTATGGAACATGACGTAATATAACAATTTGAGAAAATATTGTCCCTATTTGTACTATAGAACAGTTTGTACTTTTTGTCTCAAATTGTTCCATAGAACAAACTAAGTACATATATAAACTTCTTGAAGTTGATATGTAAAGAAACACTGTTTTGCTTTTATTTTGCAAAAAAAAAAATTTATTTAGCGAGTAGTTTCATTTTTTTTTAGTGAACTGTACGGGTTTTAACGTCAGTCCCTTTAATTGGCAATGTTATTCACGAAGTTAACTTACTTTGTAAAATTCTAGGCTAGTATTTTATTTTTCTACAGTTTAGTAACGGCAAAATGTGAAAAATATTGTCTTCTATTGTTAGTTATATATGACGTTATTGGTTAGTAAACTACTCGAAGTAGGGTACGGTATACACGAAGTACATTGCCAATTAGGTAACGAAATGAATATCTGCATTTTTATAACATTATTTTGTCGCTATGGGTGTGGTTTGCATATTTTTTCTTTTTCTGCAGTGCTTGCAACTAACCAGAGCGCATAGAATTTTGGCTTTGGTTCCTGACGAAAATGCATGCTCCGATGAAAATTCCGATACTGATGAGGAAAAAACTTTACACCATCGCCCTTGTTTGCCAGTTACAATCCCTGAATCACCCTCATTTGCTAGCTCAGATCCACCCTCCTTGGACTCATCATACGAACGACTTGATATCTTGAATAGCGATCTCGATAATGCTTCTGAAAATAGCCTTGATAAAATAGCACTAACACGAACATTTCAAGGGGTTTTCCCATCCACCTCTACTAACGATGCTAATTACGATGCAATTCCAACTCTGAACTCCATTCAGTCTTTGCCCTCGCCATTTTTAGAATCCGTTCAGTCACCGGTTACCAGCACCCCACAAGCAGCACCAATACCATCGACTAGATCGAAACGCCAAAAAACATCTGTCGTTGCGAAAATAGTAAAAAAGGAGCCTAAATTCTCACTGAACTACAACTGGAGGAAGACTATTTTACTCAAGGATGAAAGAATAATCCTGAAACCATCCGTTGTCAGACCGGTGGACAGTGTCAGGTATAATGCTATCGGTCACTTTCCTGAAACTGCGGGCAAGCAATCACAGAAAGTTTATTGCGTCAAGTGTATCTTTGCTTTGTTGTGGGCCAAAATAATAACCGAAACTTCAATTCCGCACGAAATAAATATATTTAGCGACTCATTGTTATTTTCATGGTTTTGTATTTTTTGATAATAAATGTTTTTAGTAAAATGTTTTGTATTACACACTTGGCAGGGTACTCTACGGAGTACAGACAAACAATGATATAGTTTCTTGAGTAACTGGCAAGGTAATTCGTGGAGTACATTCATTTATGCGAAAAATGTAATATATATATATATATATTGCAAATGTTTAGTGTTCTAGGATCACAATCGATCATGAATTAAATAAAAAAATAAAAGATTTCAGTAAAAAAAAAACTTGCCAATTCAAGGGTTGATGTCATTCACGTCTTATATATCTCATCATGCAAGAATTTGGGAAAAGCGATTCCCATTTAGTTCTGTGCATTCACAGACAAATAAAAACAGGAGCAAAAGCTAGTATGTAGTTCTATAGTACAAATAGGGACAATATTTTCTCAAATTGTTATATTACGTCATGTTCCATAGAACAAATGGGACCTACCGATCATTATCATTAACTGCCAAATTATAGTCAGACGTTTTCGGTCGAAACTCGGTCAAAGACGGTCAAAACTACCAATGTATCGCGAAAGTGGTCCTCAATGTTTAACGGCCTCTGTGGCGCGATGGGCGAAGGTCCGCCTGCGACGCAGGAGGTTGCGGGTTCGATTCCCGCCTCGTGACAAGTATTTGTACGATCTGCAGATATTTGTTCAGGGTGTTCACACTCAAACAGAACAATTCAAACAGCATCATCTAGCCCCAAGCTAAGCAGAGCTTGGTATGAGTGCTAGATACTTAGGTAATGCAAAACATAGATATTTTTTATTATGCATAGAAAATACCCAGAATACCCGGTACAAATATTTGCAGATCGTACAAACATTTATCCCAAGGCGGGCAGCGAACCCGCAACTTGCAACTACATTATCGTCGACCTTCTTCAAAATATAATGTACTAGCTGCTGCCCGCGTCTTCGCCCGCGTTTAATCGGGATAAAAAATAGCCTATATGTTATTCCAGGTACCAAACTAACCTTACCGATACCAAATTTCAGCCTAATCGGTTCTGTAGTTTTTGCGAACTTTGACTTTTATTATATTATACTAGCTGCTGCCCGCGCCTTCGCCCGCGTTTTATCGGGATAAAAAATAGTCTATAGGTACCTATGTTATTCCAGGTCCCAACTATACCCATACCAAATTTCAGCCTTATCGGGTCAGTAGGTTTTGCGTGAAAGAGTAACAAATATCCATACATCCATCCATACAAACTTTGACGTTTATAATATTAGTAGGAAGTAGGATAAGATATAGGGATTTAAGTTACATAAAGTCTTTATTGACAAAGAAAATAACAATCAAATAAAATAAACAAATTAGAACTAGTATTTAAAATTGAAACAATTGAGCTAACTGCAAACAATCTACAGGTAACTCAACTAGTCCATATCAATACCAGTCGGAAGCGTCCCCAAGACGAGTGTTTCCCAGTGGTCAGATTAGTGGTCAGAAGCTCTGGCTGCATTGCCTCGCTGTATGGCAATGCTAATGCTCTGGGCCAGATACTCACCAGCTCTATGGAGTCTGTTTTTCATTCTTAGTAATGACCTAATTCGTTTTCAGATATTAGAAGAAATGAAGCTGGACTCCAGTGGCAGTATTGGGTTAAATGAGTTTAAAATAATCATGGCTCGTCTACCAGACTTCGAGTCTTCCTTTTACTTTAGAATATAAAAACGTTTTGTTTTATCATGGAAGATTTATTAATAAAGTAATCTTATTTAATCAAATCATAGAGAAATAGTCGTATGTTGTTTTGATGTTTAGTAAATCATAAAGATCCTGTAAGTACCTACAGTGTGTGTGTGTGTGTGTGTGTGTGTGTGTGTGTGTACTAGCTCTGTACTTTTGTACTATAATACTGGTACCGTAAAACTGGGTGAAAAGAGACTCCACGGTGAATAGAAATGGACGAAATGCAGCAAAACATCCTTTACCCGAGGCCAGATCCACTGACACAGGTGAACAGTTACTTCCATTGCTACCAGCCAGGTAATGTCTTGCTCCAGTATTTCGTCCATTTCTATTCACCCCGTTTTACCCGGTACTGTATAATAATAAGGTAGTTGTGGTTTAAGACTCTGGATTGGCAACCAAGTACAGGCGCAATGTGGGAAAGCCCCCACTAGGTGGACCAATGACCTTCTGAAAGTCGGAAACAGCTGGATGCGGGCAGTGCAGAACTGGTCTCTGCTAGTAGGTGTACCATTCAGCGCACGAAAAGCTTGCAAGCCGCCTTATTGAAACGGCCGGCTAAAGTCCTGCTCGGCAAAGCAGGTATTGGAGTTGTCCGTCCCGTGGAGCTCGGTAGAACCAGGGGCTGCTTATACTTCACGTGGTAATTTGGGTAGCTGAGGTACACTCTGGAAT
Organism: Eupithecia insigniata; assembly: GCA_947859395.1. Taxonomy (NCBI): domain Eukaryota; kingdom Metazoa; phylum Arthropoda; class Insecta; order Lepidoptera; family Geometridae; genus Eupithecia; species Eupithecia insigniata. Next base: position 2,544,737 of record OX402009.1, on the reverse strand, counting down.
TTTTAAAGTAATACGGTTTGGACAGGAAAATAAGATCTAACAACACTAAAAATTTTGGAATGTGGATATTTCTTAAGACCAAGTACAAATAGATTATTCCGCTAATCCCCCTAGGCCGTCCCACACGTGGGGGATTCGCTGAAGTAGGCTACTCTACTAGGATATTTGTATTCCAGTTTGTGAGGTCTGGCTAAAATGGTAGGTAGGACAAAATCTTACGGCGTCATTTCCGCAGGGCATTGCCACATGTATATTGGATCTCTGAAGTAGGTAAGAGGATGGTACGCTTTCGGGTATCCTTTATAATACTCTCTGTGGCGCTGAGTGGCCTAAACATAGAAAACATTTTTAGGAATACTACACGAACCTCTGTATTTATATATTTATGTAAGCACTTCATTTCTTCGGCGCAGGGTCATGGAGGCAAAGACACCCTTTTTTTACTACGACCCTATTATGTCACTTACCTTCATGTTAAATGTTTTTGTTTACTGTTCGTTTATTTTATACTCTTCTGTACATACCTGTTTGTTTATTTTATACTCTTCTGTGTCCAAATAAATGTTTTTTTCTATTCTATTTCAAAATTACCTACTTCCACAAACATGGATAACTCATTCTTGTGAGTAGGTAGGTACTTACATCATAAAATGTCTCAATTTCATCCTGTCTTCCGTTATCCATAAATAAAATATCATCCGCCATCGTCAAATAAATGTTTTATTTTACTAGAATTTTGAATTTGGCGCTTGTTTGACCCATTATTGATTTGACTTGACTTCTTTGTTATTTGTTATTTACCCTACTATAATTTGACTTTTGGTCTATGGTTAAAATTATTCAATTGTCTATGACCCAATAACGTACTAAAGAGGTTTTTTTAATGAAAATGTTCCTTTTCATCTATCTCATAAAAAGTTTGCAGGCTGCTTTGTTATATCTCGGAGCTAGTGTTCGACTCGGAAGAGAAGGTACACCAGAGGTTCTCTCCGTTGTTCCTGGTAGAACTGTTGGTTGCTTGTACCGGACGTGGTATGACGGGCAGCTCAGGTAAACCCTGTGATAAAGGAGAAAGGTTAATTTTAAAAGCAGGAGTGAGTTCTCTAATTGCCACACAAGTTGCAACCCCACGCCATTAAATTTGGTGTTTTCATTTTAACCAGCCCAAAGCACAGAATAGGTATACTCCGATTCAAAAACCTGGATATTTTTTGGATACAAAGGTTACGAAACCCAAGGAATATTGGTGAAAAATATTTAACGATATTGGTATCAAGTAACAAAGCACAGAAGCCCAAAAAAAATTTGGTTTTGAAAGCTTTCATTCGTAATTTAATTAAAATCAGATTCGTTTTCGAATGTAAATTTAAAAAAAAATTGCAACACGTGATATTAGGCGATTTTGACGCTTTTGTTTTAGTTTTTAAAATAATCATAAATATCTTGAATTCTAAATCGGAGTAGGTAGGTATAGTGCTCTAGCTAATAGGTATATATGTCATTTAGGTAACTCCCCGATATATTGAGTGGCGAGGTACCCAAGACATCGTCTATCGGAGCGAGCCGCAGTAATTTTGGAGTTTGGTGAGGTGGGGTTAGCAACAAAGACATTTAAGCTAAGACGATAACGAGTGGAGAAGTGGAGATAGCCGTACAACATATTACTGTTTTTTTTTTGCTTTTAACATCGTGAGAATTATAAAAAAGATGAAGACAAAGAAATGTTTATGCTCTGGCTGTGCGTGTGAGTTTCCTTCGGGTTTGACGTGCCAAGAGGTGCCAAGATGGCACCCCTCGGAGCTTGGAACCCAAGGTGGACCGCCCTCCCCCCCTATACGCCGCTAGTGGGGCTGCGCATGATTATGTCGGTTGGATACCCTTCACTAATACCTTGATGATAGACAGGTAGATAATAATCATACTTACGGCGACATTTCAGGAGGACATTGCCATGAATATTGAGGTTCTCGGAAGTACGTCAATGGATGATAGGCTTTAGGAAATCCTTTGTAATATTCTCTGTGCATTTGAGTAGCCTGTAATAAAAATACTTATCTATAGTAGTAGGTAGGTAATATAAACCACAAAATATCTTACCTGTTTCTTATTATTAATAAATAGAAAGGCGAAAGTTTGTACCGGTGTGTAGATGTTTGTGGCTGTACACAACGCCAATAATAAATAAGGCGTGTTTTAAAATACGATGAACCGACAAATTCTCTTACTTTTACACTATTTTTAAATTTTGGGGGATAAATACTAATCCCCTGGGGATAAAAATAATTTCCTATACAATCGTGAAATAATTTTGAAAATTGGTCCATAATTGGCGGAGATGTCGCTTAACATACATACAAAAAAAAAAACATACAGACGAATTGATAATCTCCTCCTTTTGAAATCGGTTAAAAACAAGATTATTTAGTAGCTCATCTGGCGTGGTTGTTTTGTTTCTACACTTCTGATAGCTGTAGTGAGCGACTTGCACTTGTAAGGTTTGGTAGGTCACACTATGTAGGTATAAGTTATGTATCTACCTACATTAAGGTACCTATGTATATTATTCTGTGGAGGTAAATGCAAGCTTCCGAATTTGTAACACGACTCAGGTTGGTAGAATAGGTACAATATAGAATTTTGGTAAACATTAGTAGGTAGGTTTTATATAAAACTAAAGTGTATGTAAATAAAATAACACGGATTATTTACTCTAAGCCTACGACTTTGTTGTTATTTGGTTGGTAGGTATGTCATCAGTACCAGCAGCGCTTACTACCGGTACCAATAATAGCTATACCATAGCGGTAAGTATCGGTATATCCATTTCTGTACCTGAGTATCGATATTTTTTTAGTATCGGCATTTGAGCTCAAAGTTTCGATACTCATAGCGGTTCTTGCGACGACGCGGCTACGTTCCCGGTGCCAAACCTCTGCAATGTTCGCGTTCTCTATTCTCTATATAGCTTGCACATAATATGTATGTATACTTTACGTAGATAGTATCGGTATTTTAGAGTTAAGGTACCGGTATAAAATACCGGTACTTGCGCAAAATATCGATATTTTGGTACCGGTACTCATATTCTTTTATTAAAAATTTCAATATAAATATACACCGATACTAAAAAGGTGTCGGTACTGCGTCGAAGATAGTCGAACGAAGGTGTACCTTGCTAATACCGGTAAGTAGTCAAATCCCTGCGTACAAGGTATCATCAATTGCTGTAGGTACTTTATATAGGGAGATAATAGAGGTAGAAAACATTATTATGGTGCAATGCGGACTTACATCATAAAACTTTTGAATTTCCTCTTGACGTATAACATCTAAATATATTATGTTCTTTACCATTTTGATTAGGTTTTGTTTGTTGTAGGTACCTGTTTTATCCTTATATAAAAAAAAGGTAAAAAATAAGCAGTTTAAAATCCGCAAAAATACGGGAAAAACATTGTAAATTATTTCAAATTAAAAATAATTGTTCTGCCAAATTGACGTCAATCATTTTGGCAGAACTGTGTCAAAAACAAAGTTGAAGTCAATCAATTTCATGGACGACAGTTTCCATCCACGCTCCAATTAAAAAAAAACCATTTTATTCTAGTTACGCAAAGAATCTACTGTATTGTACATAAGTGTGAGTCACTGATTGAAACTTGATAAGTGTAAAACGAAATGAAGAAAGGACTATCTCAAACAATTTAATCAATGAGAATCACCTTTCTTATTGAAAGGTAGGTACTATTTTAGATACGGACAGAGAAATGACGCTTCATCTTTTTTCTTTGATTTGTAACGGCGTCGTCGCGTCTAGAGGTGTGTAGATCCGGAGTCAAACGGCTCCTGGAGTTGTGTCTCAGTCCATCAAGTCGATGAATGTAGCGAGCGATTGGAGCTGTGTGGATTCGGGTTCGAACGTGCTCGATCGACAGATCCGTATCCAGTTAAAAGTAAACAAGTAACTACCTACTATAAACAAATTAAACGATATTATAATTTGCTAAATAAATCTATAATATACCCACATATATATGTACACAGGTACCTACTACAACACTAGTATAATCTTATGAACCTAGAAGTACGAAACTTTTGTACCTACCTACTCACTAATCTAGACCAATGTTTGTAAAAAAACAGGAAAGTATTTGTCAGATTCGTTAGATCCACCGAAACAAACGTGTCCTATACAAACAAATCCAATGGACATGTAGGAACCGTTACCTACTGCAAGCGGATTCTAACAGATCTGCTAGATCCACTAAAACAAACAGATCTAATGGACATATAGGAACTGAAACTGCAGGCGGATCCGTATGGATCCGTGGAATCGTATCCTGGACACGTGACCCATCTATTATTTATTTATCTGGAATCGGATCAGATCCCGTCCAGTCGCGAATACGTTTAGTGCATGCCTAGTTGCGTCGTTCTCCTGACTCTTCTGACTCTTCGTGCGTGTCCCCTTCTCGTCCGGAAAATTTTATTTCCGAAGTTGGCTGACTCTCTTTTGCGTGTCTTGTGGTGTTTTTGGCAAAAATCTCAAACTCCTATAGCTCGGAACATCAAAAGCAATCTAATGACTTTGACAAATAAAAAAACCATGGAAGTCACTTTACAGCGACGTGACAAATGACAATGAGCAAGATACTTCAAAACAAAGTGAGAATAAAAATAAAAATTGTTTTTAGTTTTTTACAAGTTTATTGATAATTTCCTGAATGATATTGTAAACTATAGCATTTATCTGAAAATCACGGTAGATGGCTATTCCCGTGATTGTGAAGATACTTTTGAAATCATCGTATAGTACATAAATGGGGAACCCTTGGTATTTTGGTTGTACTATTTTTGTCCGCTCTACATTTGGTGCATTGAAATCATTTTGACGTCCAGGAAAAGAATGTTCTTCCTGCATGGTGAGTACAGCTGCTTTCTATCATGTAAAATCGTATAACTACGTCGATTTGCGGGCTAAAATTGCACTGCTTGTTATTGCGTGGGTGATCATGTCATTACCATATTTTTTCCTATCTTTCTTTGATACTCGTCACATTGTTGGCACAAATTTCATTTCCTGATTGATCTCGCATAACTCTCTATACTTCTTACTTTTTTATTTGCTCAGAAGTAAAGATAGTTTAAGGAATGCAGGATAAGTATAGTGGAATGCAAATGTTTTGATATAAACTGCTAGACAGTCAGTTGTTCTGTTTATCAACAAAATCGTCTACTATTACAAACATCACCTAAACTTCCTTTTTCATTTATGTATTTCTGTTTTTATGCAAACCTATTCAGCATAGCTAAAAAAACAAGCTTATAGAAGTACCAAGCTGAGGACTTTTTTGCTTGTCTTTTTGAAAATCATTTCTCATCTGAAGTCCACTAATAAAGACTATTGTAAGAATATATTATACCACTTTTTCCAAAATAGAGGTGTAATAATTGTTTAAGCGGATGTTAAAAATATGCAGAAAGGTAGGTATATATGTATATATAGGTGATACCTATTTGGATTCAGAAGAATTATTGTGTTAATTGACTAAAAAGATTTGATTTTTGTGCTGGAAGAAGCCATGTGGCATGATACGAAAGATACATAATAAAGTTACAAATAACATTATTTTTATCAATAAACTACCATTCATTGATAAAAAAGGTGACTCAATGTTTTTATCACTAATTTATCAGTGCAATTGACAATTCACATGGCATTGGGTTCAAAATAAGCAGAGCTTGTGTTATGGGAACTACATGAATGATATACATTACAATTAAGCACTCGGACTTAGCCCTGTATTATAAAACTATGCACAGTCCTCGATCTATGCATGTATAATGCTTTTACCATAGAAAATCATTACTCAAGCATAGATTGATGACAGAGCAAGCATCTATAATACGGGTCTTAGAGAGCATCCAAGTTCATTTACATATTAGAAGCGAAATAAACTGCTACAAGACTAAATGTTAAGTGCCTAAGTGCCTAGCTAATTTTGCAAGCAATCTAACTTGTAATGTTAAATACAGGCAGGTTGATGACTCAGGAGTCAATGTACTTTCCACTCCAATAGCTGATAAGAATAATGCCATTTATTGATGTAAGTACATAGTATTATTTGAACACAATTATTATTATTGACAATGGACATTGCTTTACTGATTGCAAAGTCAAAGATTGGTTTTTGTTTAGAAGAACTTTCTGAAGGAACCTTTTTCAGTGGGTTTGCACTCATTTTTCTTGATTAAAGTAGCAAGCCTATTAATCTTGTCCTAGATTTGCCTATAATTTCAAAACCAGTTATTTTTTGTACCTTTTTTAACAACTTTATTAGACTGAAAATAAAAAACAATGTAATTTAACATAATCCACCTGCAACAAGCTAGCATAGCTTTATTTTTTCAATTGTAAATACTACCTAGTTCAAGTTGGTTTCTTTTATTTGATTGTAGTTTTCATTCCTACAACATTCACCCATATAGCTGCTGGACACCCAATACATTGTACCCTGTCCTTAAAGAATTAGAATTATGGTTATTTATCTAACAAGGAGACGGTAAGGGTGTGGTGTACTCAAATCGAACTGTGATTCCGCGTGTTATTAGTACTCAGTAAGTGTATCCTAATGTATATTACATTTGATTAAAAAACTCATACTTTAGGTTTTTTCTCGGCAATTACCAAGTAGTCTCTATGGTTTGAGGATATGGATAAACTTACTGAGTACTAATCGGGTATCATTTAAACGATCAGCAAATTAAACAGGTTTGGGTTAGGCGAAAAATGGATCTTGCCGGCGGAAAAAAATTAATTAAGCTGTATATCGTGGTCGGCCAAAATTATTAAATTGGTCAGCAAGTAATGTGACATTGTGCAGCCTATTAAATATTTCTGCAGCAATATACTTTTTTTTTTACTAATGAAAAGAAGTAGAAAGTCGTGGTTTGTATTTTATAAAATTTGGCACGCTATAAAATTCATTTTAATGTAGGTACCTACCTGCCTAGGCATACTACAATCTTCGGGATCTAGATCTCCTTATCGGCTGAAATCAAAACATTATACAGGTTTAGGTATCTTAGTACGTAGTACATATAAAAATTATTCTGTTATTCGCTTGTTTAACTTGTAAATTATATATAACTTATATTTGTTATTTTAATTTCATGTATATGTAAGTACCTAATCTAAGTGCATTATGTTTCTAATAAAATAAGTGTTGCCACCTGGCACAAATGTTGCAATGCCCTGACAGGGTGCATGCTTGATAACTATTTTACTTTACTGTAAGATCTATGTACAGCATGACTCGCAATAAAGAATCTTGTTTCAATGGGTCTCGGTCCTTCAGGTCAAGCCCGAAATTCATACTAATACACCCCCCGGGGGGTGAATAGGTCTGAATTTCGGAAGGGGGGCGGTGGGAGAACTGAAGGTCTGAAACTAAGTTACTTGGATGACAGACAGGGCCAAAAAACAATTCTTCTCTCAGTTTTACAACTCAATATTTTTCCTGCTTAACGAAAGTAAAATCCTACTGATCAAATAATATATTCTGCTGATCAAAATATTAATTTTGCTGATCAAACAGCTATTTATTTACTGATCAAAAATAATTATGTTGCCGTCCAAGTTCTGCTGATCTTTTATATTTTATAGCCCACCAAAACATACATATGCATATGGCTGTCCAAATAGTTTTTTAATAATAAAAAAAATCTTTAATTAATTAATCCATAGATACCTACATATTATAATCACATTTAAAAACTTATATTAAAATCTTCAGCAAGTAGATAGTTTCAGAAAGTAATGACTAATGAATGTTGTTTCAGTGTGATGGTAATGCAGAGTATGGCATTGGGCACGGGCGAGGCGGCGCTGCGCGAGTGGCTGCCGCGGCTGTGGCGCCGCATCGAGGACGCGCACTATAGCTACCTCGAGACAGACGATAGTCCAGAGAAACTGCAGCAGAGGAAGAAACTAGAAGGTAACGAGATTGACTGACTGAAGATCCTGTTGAGATCCGGTTCTGTTGGTCGGAATAAGCACCACTTTCCGATGCTTACTTACATATTATAATTATTATAGAGAACCCTAGTGTCTAGTTAAAACTTAATCTAAAATTAAACCTAACATAAACTAAAATTATTGTTTTCTTTCAAAGTATAACTTAAAACTAACTTAAACTAAAACTAAAATAATTGCATTACTTTTCAGATTACATAACCGAGTACCTATCTCATGCGCCACACGAATGCAAATTCCGACTGGTTGAGACTGGCAAGGTGTTTGAACGAACAGTCAGAGAGCTTCCAGACTTCAATGCGTACCGTGCGTCGCTCGGTTGGGCAGCGCTGGCGAGATACGCGGCCCATCTGTTGAACCAGCCGTGGCGAAAGGAGTATCGAGTATTGAGGGTTAGTTATCAAGGAGTTTTAGAACTTTTTTTACACCCTGCCAGACTTCAAGGAGGTTAAATTCCGTTCAGATTTGAAGTTTCAATGCGTCCCGGGCATCGCTCGCGTGTGGCATGCTCTGGCGAGATATGACCGATTAGTCAATACCCAGGTTTCCTTTCATTTATTTACTTGAAAACGATTTTTTTTACAGCTGTATAGCGGCTTCTACAAGCATGAAGTGGAAGCGAACTTAGTGGGAGCAGAGAGTATCCTCCATGCGATGGGATATACGGCCTGTGGCGGGGGGCGCCTGGCCCTCAGGGCGCCGCTGTGTCCCGACACTGTGGCCGCCGTGTCTCGGGACGCGCTAGTGGCTCACACCGAGTGTCAGGTATGTATTGATATAGTGATAAGCTATCCTTGTAAAAAAAGCTTATGTTTTACATGATAACTTTCCAAGCACCGTTTCTTCTTCTATGTAAACTTTGGTTGTATCTCTCGAATCGATGGACAGTTTTTGACGATGGTGAAACATCAGCTGAATGGTCTATGTCTTACCCGTGACGCCCTTACAACAAGCCCATTCTTATATACCTGAAACTCCTCGTTATTCCAGATGATGGTTCAAGTATGGGAGGCGCTAGCAGCTCGCGGCGCCGACGTTTCGCGCGGCACGTGGTGCGACATCCTGCGGCAAAGAGCCGCGCGCCCGGCACCGCCGCTTGCCACCGCTGCCGCTCTGTTACCACAGAGGACGACTGACAATGGTATGTGCCGTCTGGCTGAACATTAGAATAATATGTTTCTTTCGAATCAACTTATTTATTTATTTTGTAAATGTATTTCTGACTCATAAATCAACTATGAAAGGGATCGTTATCGCCATGTCATCGTCATCGTCTCGTCGTCAAGGCATAAAAAACTAGAGGCCGTCCTGTTGAACGATGCTGATTATTGTGTGCAGCTGTATATGGAAGTCTCCTAAAGAAGCCATAAGACTCCAGAGTCCAGGCATATGAGTAGACAAGAACATACGTAGAGCGGTAACTTACGCCTCGGACCGGCTCAAGGTCGCGGCTACCCGTTAAATAGAATACTATGTCTATCTCAGTCGGGCTGTCGGCGACGCCCCGCGAGCCCGACTGAGATAGATTGAGTATTTTGTTGCGGCCTTGAACCGGTCCGGGGCGGAACTTTCCAATCTACGTATCTTCTTGTCTACGCATATGGTCCACGCTGTAATTATCCGTTATTATCCATTTACAACGCAACTCAACTTTTGCATGGGCCACTGAGACAATTTATGTTAAAAATCTTAACAGCAGAATAGTTTCCTTAGATAGTTTGTTATTATTTACCTATTCTTGTTGCAGGCACAGAAATATACTCCAACATACAAACAACAGCAGAGAACCACCGCGGCTACCAACCGTGCCACTGCCCTGACGCCTCCATTGAAGAGAATCTACCCTACATGGTGCCTAACCTAGTCCCTCAATACATGTATCCTGTGCCAGATGGAGTAAGTATCCACTTACAACATGTACAAAACATACGTACTTCTAGAAGTCAGACAGGGCTCTTGTCTTGAGATAAAAAAAGAAAGAAAGAGAGATAAACTTCTATCTGATGATGTCTAGCCGAATTTAGGCCACGGCTGCCAGTCTCAACGGAAAATGCTATATATTATAATGCCATGTGCGCTGGACATTTTAAAGTAACATGTGCGTTGGATATATTATAGTGCCATGTGTGCTGGACAAATTATAGTGCCATGTGCGCTGGACATTTTAAAGTGCCATGTGCGTTGGATATATTATAGTGCCATGTGTGCTGGACAAATTATAGTGCCATGTGCGCTGGACATTTTAAAGTGCCATGTGCGTTGGATATATTATAGTGCCATGTGCGCTGGACAAATTATAGTGCCATGTGCGCTGGACATTTTAAAGTGCCATGTGCGTTGGATATATTATAGTGCCATGTGTGCTGGACAAATTATAGTGCCATGTGCGCTGGACATTTTAAAGCGCCATGTGCGTTAGATATATTATAGTGCCATGTGCGCTGGACATATTATAGTGCCATGTGCGCTTGAAATATTATAGTGCGCAAATGTGTGAGCAAACACAGGTGCACTCTCTATTTCCACACTCATATGATCCGGTGGGACCGACGGACACGACCGGCGTAGGACCAACAGCTTAACGTGCTTTCCGAGGCACGGGAGTGTAACACCACCGACTTGCTGATTCCGTGTTTTTTTGTTAAAGATAGACCGTTTGACCACAATCTCACCTGATGGAAAGTGAAGATGTGGTCGACTTTGTATCACCGCGGTATTGTGATTTTTACTTGCTAGAAAAATTACTATTTTTGCCCCGACCTAGATTTTGAATCAGGAACTTGTATTAGTGGTGGAACACGTTTCAAGGTCAACATTTATAAATTACTAGCTGATGCCCGCGCCTTCGCCCGCATTTTATCGGGATAGAAAAGTCTTTAAGTTATTCCAGGTCCCATACTATACCCAAACCAAATTTCAGCCCAATCGGTTCCGTAGTTTTTGCATGAAAGAGTAACAAATATCCATACATCCATCCATACAAACTTTGACATTTATAATATTAGTTGGATCAATGATTTATCGAAGTAATATCTATAAAGAACTCAAAAAAGCTTACTAATCAATGATTATTTCCAGCCGCAATGTTCTACAGTACCGATGATGACGTCATACGTGCCCTATTACTACCCAGTCCAGGCGCCGTATATGATACCCACGCCCGTATACCCACCGATCAAACACGCCACCACGGTCGCTGTCAACGGATATCCTCCTCAGTATAGGTGAGAATAACGTTCATTTTTAGATTAACACGGATTCAGAGCTGTTTTATCTATAACTAGCGAACCGCGCCGGCTTCGCACGGTTGCAATGCTGAACCTAAATTATACATATAAACCTTCCCCTTGAATTACTATCACTATCTACAATATGTAAAAAACCGCAACAAATACGTTGCATAGTTTTAAAGATCTAAGCATACATAAGGACAGACAGACAGACAGCGGGAGACGACTTTGTTTTATACTATGTAGTGATTTCGATAATGACGTCATACGTGCCCTATTACTATCAAGTCCAGGTATTTTAGATAAATAAGGATGCCAATTCACTGGTGAGAGCACTATAACTAGATTTGTGCAAAAAAAACTATGTTCTATTATACAATAGAACGGTTGTACAGATTTAGATCAAAAATAACTCAGAGCTCAGAGGTTAGGCCTGGTTCACACGGCAATACACCACTCGTTTTTAGCTGTATTCAATTTGTTTTTTTTTTTTTTGCCGTTGCCACGAAACATTTTTATTTCGTTTCGTCGACTAAGTAGCTGTATTATGGTCGCCTTTTGTATTGCCTTTATTTTTATTTTTGATATAACAGTTTTTTCTTTATATAATTTTTTGTACTATTAAGTGTTCATTCATTTATTGTATGCGCCACTGCCACCGAATACGTTATTAGTTCATTCGGTTCGCTTGACTAGTCCGGTGAATATTTAATAACCGTATTTAGCTTTAGTTTTTTTGCAGTACAAACGGTATGTGTTTGTGTCACAACTTATTCGGTCAGATTCATCCTGCAAAAAAATGTGCAAAACACTGCCGTGTGAACCTAGCCTAAAGTCCTTTCAATTTCAATTCAATTTATTCATTAATTTAGAACGGCCGTTTTAATAAAATAACTACTTACACTAATTAATAAGGATTAAATTATACAATCAAAAAGTTACAAATATCAAATAATAAGCTTAAGAATAACTAATTAACACTTGAATAATGTTACATTTCAAATAAAAAACGAATAAAAAAAATAGAACTAAATCAAAATGAGGTCATCCGATTGAAAAATGTGACACAGATAAGTATACAGAGCTTACAGACATAGATAGTCACATTAGGGTTAAGGAATGTAATAATAATGTATAATAATTATCTAGTTCCCATGACACAAGCTTTGCTTAGCTCGGGGTTAGATGATGCTGTGTGAATTGTCATAGAATAGAAATATTATTTATTGCACACCAAATAATAAAAATAATAAATAGAGAAAACAAAAACAGATAATGTACAATGGGCGGCCTTATCGCTCAAAGCGATCTCTTCCAGGCAACCTTAGGATGGACCGGACGCTGGATCGGATAGGAGGTGATCGATAAAGAATAGACGGTGGTGTGTAAAATTCAATTAAATGTGTCATTGTATTCACTAGCGCCCCGTCGGGTCGTATCGCAACTACACGCTAGGGAACTTGTACATATGCGTGTGGGCACTCAAAGTGTTAACAAAACCTAACATACATGTTGATATCTTTCCCAGGTATCCAACAGTCCCAACCGCCCAACTAATCGAGCTAGACGCTTCCTCAATTTACGAGAATGAAGACATAAGACAAAGGAAACGCCCAGAAAGTTCCAGAAGAAACAGCACATCTAAATCTGGCTTCAGTGACGTCACACTACCCAGTCTACCCAGATCGGACACACAACCCGTGTTAAGTAAAGCGAGGGAGGATGGAATGGGGACTTATGAGAGTTGGGACTATGTGTTCCGGAATCTGTCGAGTAAAGACGAAGATGGCCGAAGCGGGTACTCACCGTCGATTGACCGGGATTCTAGGACGCTGGATCGGATGGATAAGGTGGGTTTTTTGAATTTTGAGCTTTATTTCTTGGTCGTTAGGTTAGCAATGAAACGATAAATAGATTAGATGAAAATTTAAATTAAAATTTTTGTTTTTCCTATGATCGATCATAGAAAAAACGAAATAGACTGCGATAGTACTATCCAGCATTTAATTAGTGCCTCCCTTCATTTAATTTATGATTCCACAATCAAATAACCTTACCTATCTAATTTCCGTTTTTCTGAACATCCATTTACTAAGAAATATAATTAATTTATTTCAGATAACTATGATCCATAATTTGTTGCATGTTTTATGCATGGGATTCTTGATTTTTTTGATAAAATTACATATTAACTAAGCGTTAATGCAATAAGCACTCAGTAGAGGGCGATTTTTACGTGATGGTGTCAAATGAATGTGGCAAAAACCCCTTTTATATAGAACGTCATGTGAAATAATTCACATAACATACAATTAGGATGACCTTTTGTATGTTATGTGCATTATTTTTTTTGCAGAGAGGAGAGTTCGCTAATGAGAAACCTCTCCGCGAAAGATACCCGCTATGTATTGAGTTATATGCTTTTTTTCGTTTTGGAAAACGCAGTATTATCACAGCATACATTTTCAAAACATCACCACCTCCCCCTCTAGCACAGGGATTGTTGTCTAGCCCTTCTAGAGTAGAATAGAGAAAAATGACGTCACTTTGTCATAGAATGCGTAAATGATTTAAAATTAATTCCTACAACTTCAATAATGTTCGCAATGTATGGCGTATGTCATTATTGTCTATTCTACTCTAGAGAACAATCCTCATGCTAGGGGGCCTGATCTTGGCAATGTTTAGTATTTTATTTTTTACTAGCTGCTGCCCGCGCCTTCGCCCGCGTTCTATCGGGATAAAAAATAGCCTATATGTTATTCCAGGTCCCAAACTATACCCATACCAAATTTCTGCTTAGTCGGTTCTGTAGTTTTTACGTGAAAGAGTAACAAATATCCATACATCCATCCATACAAACTTTGACATTTATAATATTAGTGGGATTAGCACACTTAGTCCCTCCTACTTCCAGGCGCACAGAAGTAGATACCAGCCGACCACCATGGACCTAGAAGATGGCCTCCAAGCGCTGAGCCTCGACCACCGAGTGAAGGAGAAGAAGCCGAAACAGGCTGTTAAGAAGGTAGAGGAGAAACGGGAGAGACCGCGACGTCTGGAACCAGTGGGGAACCCGCAGGCTGATGCGTTGGTTACACCTAAGGTTGCACCTGATAAGGTATATTACTATATGTAATATCTATAATATCTTCACATATATATATATATATACTATATATATTACTATATATATCTATATACAGTAACTTTTTGTGATGAGAGTAGATGGCCAAATACAAATCATTAGAGTTAGAGAAAAGCAACAGAATCTGTTGGTGCAAAAATACTTGTAATTCTTTATTGTACACAGTAATATATTGTTGTATCAACTTATCTAATAAGATTATGTAGTACATAGGCGAGCTTAATCCTGAAAAGAGTTTTCTTCCAGCAAACCTTAGAGTACCAATACTGGTTGTCATATGTTTTGAAAAATCAATCGGTGGGATATCTTGCAAAAGTAAGAGATTAAAAAAAACTTTATTTTATTTTCTCATTAATTGAGGTCGTGACTCCTTCACGACTTTTCTCTAACTCATGGTTTCGGATTGGTTCTGACACTCCCATCACGAAAAACAACCCTGTATACAGTATATAGTAGTGTTTCTATTTATTTTATTGTTTGAAAGAGACGTAATTTAAATATAATGACGATAAGATGAATAATAAAAACAAATAATAATAATAATAACTACTTATATGTCATGGCAGGCGTCCATAGTCTCCCCCATAGCCCAATTACCCAAACCATCCATTCACCACCATAACATGGCTTTTTTGTTATTTTCATTTTCCTTTGCAATAGTCTCTACACCTGGCGGATATCATCTTCGGGTTTATTGTGCAACCGAGGATGATACCCGCTATGTATAGCTCTCGCCTTTAGATTAAGTCTCATAAAGGGCCTCTGTGCTGTTGGCTTCGGCTCCACGCATGCCTCGCAAAGGACCGGGTCACTATATGGCCCGTGATCATGGAAATGAGAAACAGAAAAATTTATAACTAGCACCAACCCTTGTAAGTGCAAGGCTTTTTTAAAAAACCTACGTAATATATAAATAGAAAACACTCGGAACAAACATTTGCAGGTCGTACAAATAAGATTGGTGGTTGGAATCGAATCCGCAAACTTTTGTGTTTCAGATGACCCTTCACCCTCTGCATCAAAAACAAAGAGGTCGCCTAAGTTTATCCTGTTTTTTATAACTATCGAAAAATCGTTTGAACATAGTTTATCTGATATCCGAAAGGCCTGAGACAAAAAACATGAATTTGCGAATATTTATAATTATAATTTATCAACAAAACTGTTTCAGGTTAAACTTCTTACAAAGAAGGACATAAAAGACAGAAAGGAAGTCATCAAGCAGCAAACTGTAAACGGCACATCATCGCAAACCACAGCCACAGCGGAGGTCAAGAAGGTGAAGCGGCCGGCCAAGCTGGTGGCCTCCGAGGCTGAGCGGCCACGGAGGCCTCAGGAGAACGGACACGCGCACACCTCTAAGACTAACCACGGTAAGTTCAAGCTATTTCATTCTTGCTGGCGACAGTCCCTTGGTGGGTCTCGTCCTCCGATACAGAACTTTTCCAAGCGTCTCACGCGGGTTTTGAGCTGTCTCTGCCAGCTAGTAGCATCGAAATTATATGAAATGATTATATCAATTGAAATTTACTTTACAGACTTACGTAACTAGTAAGTAACTTAACTAACTCTATTTAAATCTTACTTAAAAACTTAGACTAGTTACAATTACCGATCAGTAAGGTCATAATAATATTCCTTAGGGTAGGTAAGTTGTCAAATTACAAGGCCTGAAAAGCTCAAGTGACTTTCCCCCGTACGTGTTTTCGCTGTATGACGGCAGGGAGTCTCGCTCTTGCACTCATGGCTCGTTCACCTATTTAAATTGACCCATGCTTGTTATGAAAGTAAAGTACCTATTTGAATGATTATACTGTATCCCGAGTTTGCAGACTACTCATCATCATCACCCAGGCGAATTTTCCTCAACTCCGGATATAAAATTATCATACTTTGTGTCTAATATTTTTTAAGCGACTTCGAAAAAAGGAGTAGACTTTATGGTTGGCTGTATGTACTGCCGTCCATATCAAAAGTCCAATAACTCGGTTTTCGCGCCAAAAAGAGTTACATACATATTCGTGATCGGTAAAACGAGCTCTATATTTTCTTCTAAGACAGATTAAACGTATCTATAGACGATCCAGTTTTTTTTATAAGCATAACCGCAATATACCGATGAGAAATTTGGTAAAATAAAATCTATAACAGCGTTATTCTCGAAAGTAGCTCGGACCGACTTATTGCGCTTTTGATAAGGACGGCAGTGTACGAGTAGGTATGTTATTATGTTTGTTCGCCGATTTTGTTAGTGGGTTTTGATGATTTATTTATCCCGGATAAAAATTTATATGGGACCCCACCCATACTAAATTTTATCCCCTTGGAATTACTATTTGTCTCAGAAAATTATCGAAACAGTGTACATATCTGTTCTGGAATTTGAAGTCGTTTGTAAGTAGAGATGGGTTTATGCCGGGCATTTACAGGGCGTATTGAGTAAATGCCAAATTCAAATAGGACATGTTAATTAATGAATGAGAATTATATTTGTAACTCAATCAACAAAAACAATAAACAATGCTTTATAAAAGACAAAACAGGCAAAGGACGTCCTCTATTTTGATCCAAAATCAAAAGAACGGCCAAAAAAAGTGCGGTATTCTGATAGAACACGTCCGCCTTAGCATTTTTTACTATGGCACCAAAGCTTCGATTAAAAATTAATCGATGTTCAAAATCGATGATTAAATTAATCGAATCGATTTTTAAAAATACGGACTTTTAGAACTCAAATACTACGAAGCACAGTGGTGCTACAGCTGACCAAAAATGTATGAAACGTGGAGGATGTCGTTTTGCCTTGACTCACAAATCGGTGAAAACACACACAAACCCAATACACGCTGAGACAGAGGTCTCAGCGTGTATTGGGCATATACTCCATACGCCGTGTAAATGGCCGCCGGCATAAACCCATCTCTAGTTGTAAGTTTTATAAAATTTATCATATTATTATTCTAAACAAAACTTTGTCCACAGCACAAACCTCAACCAACTACGACCTAAAATCTCAACTAATCGTAACCCTCGATGAGACCGACGCCCCCCAAAATGGCGTCGACAAACCGCAGAATTGGACTTGCAACACTTGCACCTATTTGAATAAAGAGAATGCCAGCGTCTGCGAAATGTGCGGTAAGTCGCGAGGCAGGGTGGATATACAACCGCTGACGTCAGGCGGACGAGAATGTCCCGCTTGCACGTTAGTCAACCAACGCGAGGCGAGAGTTTGCGACGCTTGTGGGACGAGCTTGCAACACTGTCCGACATACATCTAGGGTTAATGTCGAATGTACAATGTGTGCAACTATATAGCTGATATTCGGTTTCGCTGTCTAACGGCGCAAATGCGAAATTAACATGGCATTTTTGATGTATCCGAAATTGGAGATGACGTCATGTAGGTAACTGTGTGCAGATTTATAGCCAAAATTGGTTTCTGTGTAAGGGTGTACCAGCGAAATCGTAATAAAGTTTTCGCGGATTTGAAATTCGGAAGGATATATTCTGAAACGAACTTTGTATTGGAGATAGGTAACTCTTGAACTAAAGGTACCTGAGTATAGGTGGTTTGAAATTCATCTGTTATTAACCTCTTTAACAACTGTTGGAAGTAAATATAATAAAACTTATAAGTGAGTTTTATTATATTTACTTCCAACAGTTTTATTATATTTACTTCCAAGCAGGAATTAGCTTCCAATTTGATGGGCTTATGAAAATCTATCAAGTATTTCATTGAATCAATTTAAATTGTATACTGGCTGTCCCTTTTTGATCAGGCTAAATTGTCTCTTACACATATGTATAGCAAACATCGAGTCAGATTATTTTATGGGCCCTTGCTTGGGCCCAAAACTGGGCAAAGGAGTCTTTCGATTCTCAAAGTTATGTGTCAGGATAATGGAAACTTTTGGTTTATCCCTACTAACATTGACATTAAATTAATGTTAACCTTCTAAAAATTGTGTAGTAAAAGTTATGCGTGGATTTTAAAAAACTTATTTTCATTTAGATATTCTCGAAAACTATTAACAACACAGGTACTTAACTACTACTACTACTAACTAACAACCTAGGTACTTAAGTACTAAAAATATATTTCTGCTTCAAGAAAAGCTATATCATATAAAATTTTAATGTAATCTAATTTATATTTGATAAAAGTGATATAAAGTATTTGATTATTACATGCTCATTAGAAATTTCAGTTCCGATAGGATTTGAACCCGCACTACTACAGTAGACTGGTCTGTTGTCTGGTTGTCACACCGTCGGGTTTTTGATAGAGCGAAATTTTTGATGAGTATTATCATGTAAAATGTTCTGCATAAGGTCAAATTTCACCGTGTTCTGACAAAACAAAGTTAAAAAAAACAACTTCAGCTTGATCGTGTTTAAATTCGTAACACCTAGACCTGTGTCGATCGATCATTTTTCAAGACCTGTTCGATCACGATCGAACTTGCAGAAAGATCGAATCAAAAAGACTCGATCGTTTCGCGGGTCGCGGGTCGCGCAGACCCATGACTTGCCACTGCCATGCCGCGCCGGTGCGTGCAGTCTATCGTTCGTTCGATTGATCGATCGATCGTTCGTATTTGTCGGGAAAAACTATCTTACCAGTCACGTCATAAGGTTCACTTTGTTTTGCATTGCATGAAGGAATTGATTGACTCACTCAAAGACTCGATCGTTCGTATTTGTCGGGAAACAACTACGAGTACCATAACGATCACACATACGTCCACCTTCAGATGCCCTTTAAACTATTACCGGATAGACAATTCGAAACGTTTGTTAACCTTATTATATTGTGTATAAATAAAACTTATCAAAATAAATTCATTTAATTTGCATTTGGCTACTAATAATTCGTGCATTTAGCTAAATGCCTCATTTACATGACTTGTTGCGTCATATTTTATAATATTATATAACTCCATTGAAATCATCACCTACCTAGCTACCTAGTACCTAACTAATTACCGTATTAGAACTACAAATAAAAAAAAAATGTTGGCGAATAATAACGCAATAGTTTTGTGTATTCTGGGTGCCAAGCAGCCTATTTTTTATGATTTTGTTTATTTTGATATTTTCTTGCTTAGATACAGAAAATATAACTCTTACTTTAGCTGCTATTGTATTGATTATGAATATTATTTTAGAATTTGAGCTCCCTATAATAACAACAATTTCAATTTAATAAAAAAGTTAATTATAGGTACTTAATCAGATATATTTTCTACAAGAACGTATTTAAACTATACTTGTCAATTTATATATTATTTATTCTGAATCAATTATTGATATGGTCTACCATATTAAATGAATAAAACGTAAAACGACATAATATAAGAAGAATACATAAAAAAATATGATCTAAAAAATTTGTCCTAATATCTAATGCTAGTCTGCAAATACATATTTCGAATTTTAGTGTTATTTCCTTACTATGTTAATTTTAATGCTTAACACAGGGTAATAATTATGATTGTATAAAAAACATAACATATAATTTATGCGAAATTCACGAAATTATTATAAAATATTGTAATTAATAGTGTTCATTTGATCGCCTTGAATGCTTTAACATAGTCGTTATTATAGGAAAGCTTCAATATTATTTAAATTATATTGATCTGTGTATATAATTGTTAGTTATTTGTAAATATTAGATGGTAAATATATTTATATAGATATTTTATATTTATTGTAGACTAAAACGATTAAAAATCATAAGTCATATAAATAAAAACATCACGGTATGCATAAAAAATGCATTGTTATATATCACGTAAATCACGTACATAATTATAACTTGCACAATGTATTAAATGGTAATAATCATATAATATAAAGGTGCAATGAAAGTACACGTCTCGTCACGGTTTAATAGCGCTCGGCGAAAGTGGAGGGGGGTTCTGCGCAGGTGTAAAGCGGTGTATAAAACTAAAAATCGACTTCTGCGCATCAAGGCCGGCGCTATTAAACCATTACGCGACCTGCGCTTGAAATGTTTGTTACTTCGAAAGGCCAAAACTACTGAATGTATTAGGATGAAAGTCTGCAAATGTGTAGAAAATAGTCTGGAATCGTGGGAAAACCCCAGTATGGGAGAATATAAATTAGAATAAAGCACTGAGGACGTGTATTTTTCTATACCTGGTAGGTAGATTTTGAAGAAACTTGATTTTTATTGGACGATGCAAAGTTTTGACGTCTTTGAAGTGTTTGCATTGCATTTGCTTCCTCCTCTTTCTAATGCGCTGTTTCATGTGTAATTTATTAACTCAGTCAAATTAAAACACCCTTAACTACCTAACCTACTCGCGGTCTCCACTCAAAGTTTGCCTCAAAGGCTATATTAAATACTAGCTGTTCCCCGCGGTTTTACCCGCGTTAAATTCCAATTTCACTTTTCTAGGGAAGCAAAAAGGTCTGATCTTTTTTACCGTAAATCTCCCATGGGAATTTGATGTTTTACTATGAAAAAAAAGTAGCTTATGTTACACTCCATCCTTTTAACTAACTTTATCCCAAAGCAAGTCGATTGGTTGCATAGTTAGGACGTGAAATAAGGACAAACAAACAAACACACTTTTGCATTTATACTATTAGTTAGGATTTTTGTTGACAAAGGAATTTGTCTTTTCAACAATTCGCTAAAGCAGATGACACAACTGAGGCACGGTTTAAGGTCCGTTTATGTCTACCGACATGGAGCGTATCAGACACGGGCTGTGCCAGACACCGACCGACACCGTTCATTCACATCTAAGTGCTCAGGGGCAAAGTGCCAACAACAGGTAGCTGTAACCGTCAAGACTTGTCGACGGCAGCCGTCGACACGCGCCGACGGCAGCCGTCAACAATTGGCGCCGGCCGTCGATAGCTGCCGTCGACTATCGACAGCAGCCGTCCACGCATTGACGGCTCCCGTTGGCACGTGTCGACGGCTACAGTTACCTCTGCCGTCGGCTACAGTTACCTCTGCCGTTGGTACTTTGCCGCTTGTGTATAACAGCACTAACGTAACAGAAGCGTTCCGCGACAAACACCACAATTTATCCTATTTTCTTTTTTTCATAAAACTAAAATTAACGACATCAAGTGTAATATATGTATGTACCTACGGTGGAAGAAATAAATACAAGTACCATCCAAGCTACCATCCGCAGTGTGAACATGGCCATTATGATCGACTATTGCAGTGTTGCGTCTTCAAAGATGTCATTAAGTTTGAATCGTATACTAACAGCTTCACATTGGGTTGCTATTACGTTCGTATAGTCTATCCCCTTATTCATAATGGTCTGCTAACTTAAAACAGCTGCTAAGCAGTGTTATTTCTCACTCTGACTTATGTCAATAGAAGAAGACAGAGTGAGAATTAGCAATGCTTTAAGTTAGCAGACTATTATGAATAAGGGGGTTTGACTATTGCAAGTAGATATTGTATTAAAATAAAGAGTATTGTTTTACGAATTTGTTTTAATCGTACCTACACATACAGATAAGAACTGATAAGTTATCAGCCGGCTGGATCCCACTATTGGGCAAAGCATGTGCAAATCTCGTCTTCCCCCTCCGCTACCCCTCTCTTCCCCTTCCCCTTCTCTTCCCTCTTCTCTTAGAAAAATAATTTAGAATTAATAATATGAATTTAACTACTTTGAAAGTAGCAATATTATTATTATTTCCATGATCACGGGCCATATAATGACCCGTTCCTTTGCGAGGCATGTGTGGAGCCGAAGCCAACAGCACAGAGGCCCTTTATGAGAAGTAATCTAAAGGCGGATATCATCTTCGGGCGTGATACACCCGAAGATGATATCCGCCAGGTGTAGAGACTATTGCTAAGGAAAATGAAAATAACAAAAAAGCCATGTTATTGTGGTGAATGGATGGTTTGCGTAATTGGGCTATGGGGGAGACTATGGACGCCTGCCATAAACATATAAGTAGTTATTATTATTATTTGTTTATATTATACATCTGATCGTCATTATATTTAAATTACGTCTCTTTCAAACATTAAAATAAATAGAAAAATTACTATATACTGTATACAGGGTTGTTTTTCGTGATGGGGGTGTCAGTTCGTATGGGGGAAACTATGGACGCCTGCCATAAACATACTCTCAATACTGTTACAAGCGGCAGACGGTGGCTTGCCGAATGCTGGATGGGTTCCTCAAAATGTTGGCGTAAATGCCGGTAAAGGAACAACATCGGCGTAAATGCCGGTAAAGGAACAACATCGGTGCAAACGACTAAGGGGTGTCGAGAGGTGCGGCCCCGATATCACCACGAAGACACGTGAGCGGGCTTCCTCGTTTATTATTGCTATTATTATTCAAAGTGGTCGAATAATCTTAAGTTCTCGTTAAGATACTTGTTTTCAGAATCTATAAAAACTAAGAACCTTATTAACCTTGGCATTGAACTGGCCAAGCGTGTGTTACTCAACACAACCTATGTTGATTTCCTTATTTTTACTTCGTTCTAATAAACTTCCTGGGTTGCCCTGCCTAAGATTTATAAGAATGAATTTTTAAGATATTATTGTGTTTCATGGTCAGACTTCAAAAAGAAGATAGATAATAGCAGCATAGATTTTATTAGCCGCAAATACAAGTAAATAATTACACTCAGGGACAAATTTAGAGGAACGCAAAAATAAGGTAGAACGACATAAAATATTTTCTTGTTCCCAAGTCTGTGATTTTCCGCAATGTTAAACGATACAGACTTGTTCCGAGGTACGAAAAGACCTACGGGAAGTTCGACAAGTGTAGCAGTTAGCACCAAAACGATGGTCTAGGGTCATACTTGCCGACCAGAGGCCCATTGCTCACCACAGGTCATCGGGTAGCTCGGTCCGGCTTTGCTCATTCGCATCTTATTGGGATGATGATGATGATTGGGCAGAAGTACTTTTTACTAATGACTTCAGATTCTGTCAAAAGGCAGTTGATGGAAGGACCAAAGTATGGAGACGATCCGGAGAAAGATACGCTAAGTGTAACATTGTTGGAAGAGATTTAAACTGGAAAGATTTGCCTCCATTTTTTGCGTTCCGCATAATTTGTCCATGAGAACATAACATAATGTTATAAGTACTTCGAAACTTATTTAGTCATAATTTAAGTTTCTAGTAATCTCCGTGTCCAAAACCACCGTGGCCACCGTGACCTCCGTAACCAGCGTGGCCACCGTGACCTCCGTAACCACCGTGGAAGTCCCCATGGCCACCACCGTGACCGAAATCATTTTCTTGATGTCCGTGGTGATCATGACCGTGGTTGCCACCCTCGAAACCTGTAGGAAAAATTGTACTTAAGAGTTTTTTTACCCGAACTCTTTGGGATAGATAAAGATAGAGAAACATCTATTGACAAACACAACCCTGTTAAAAACACAGAAGTAGGTTGCTGCTGCCCGCACATTCGCCTGCGTTTTATCGGGATAAAAATGGCCTATAACATATAGGCAATACCCGGTCTCAAACTACAATATACCCATACCATATTTTAGCCTAATCAGTTCAGTAGTTTTAGCGTTAAAGAGGAACAAACAA
The DNA here is from genome assembly GCA_947859395.1 of Eupithecia insigniata. NCBI lineage: Eukaryota > Metazoa > Arthropoda > Insecta > Lepidoptera > Geometridae > Eupithecia > Eupithecia insigniata. The sequence goes on along the minus strand of OX402009.1, from coordinate 2,520,732 downwards.
CCCTACTACAAACGTTGACATTAGTAATATTAGTAAAAGTACTATAAAATAGTACTTATCAAGACAAGAGTGAATACGTGTCTTCTAGACCTTCGTGATACACCGTCGTCACTTTCCATCAGGTGAGATTGTGGTCAAACGGACTATAAAAAAACCAGGAGAAAAGGTGAGACAAAAATAAGTAGGTAAAGGATGAGAATGTACCAATACTTAAAAAAAAAGACCCTGACCCCCTTATTCATAATAGTCTGCGAACAGCATAGCTAAATATAGAATTTTAATAATATCCCAAAAATTTACGACTCCGGCAGGACTTATTCAGAGGAGGGTCGCGGGTTCAAGTCCCGCCGGAGTCGTAAATTTTTGGGATATTATTAAAATTCTTTAAGATTACCCAAAGTGCGGGCATAAACACTATAATAACAAAAAACCTTAGCATTGCTAATTCTCACTCTCTCTTCTATTGACATAAAGTCAGAGTGAGGAAATAACACAGCTTAGCAGCTGTTTTAAGTTAGCAGACCGATATGAATTAGGAGGTTAGTTTATAGTACCTAAGTAATGTAAAAGTAAAAAAAATAACAGGATTAGTACCTACCACTAAATGGGTGTAACAAAATTTCAGACCAACTTTCAGTGGTGGTTGAAATTCGACCATATAAAGTGGTTGGTCCCGTGTGAAAAAAAAAACGGGTTTTTACTATTTTACAAGTGATATGGATAGCAGATAAGAAGTGTTGTGCACAAGCCATTTGCTATAAGCCTACGCTAAAACAAACTACTAATCGATTGTCGTTTAAGAGTCTATTGACATTAAAAGATTTATTACTAAAATCAACATTATGTCGATAGACTCCAATTTATTCAACAACATTTTATGACATAGGTACTACTACACTACATTTGATTCAACGTTTTTTTAGCAGAGATTCATAGCAAATTACTTGCATTGAGCGCAATACTTAGGTAGGTACTTAGAAGATAGTAAAAAACCTTTTTCACGCGTGACCAACACGGAGAAAATATAAAAATTGCATCGTCTAGTCTACTAGTGGTTTTTTGTGTATGAAATAAGTGTCGGAGATTTTTTATATTTTTCTTGTGTTTATGATCGAAGGCTAACCACCGTAAGGTCATTACTTTTTGTTACACCCTGTATTGTATGAAGGATAGATGCCGTAAAGATTGATGAAAGATTTACTACCTATCTGACTAATATTTGGTACTAGCTGACCCGACAATGTCTGTCTATCCTGTCATTCAAGTCAAACAAATAACAGTTATTACAAACGTGCTTAGCAAAGAGTATATAACGCTGGGCAGAGGTAACATTAAAAAAAGTTTTCTTAAATTTTCTAAGATTCTTCATGTAAGAACCTTCTACGAAGTATTAGAAAACATTAAAAAAAAAATTGAATATTTTTTCTAAGTGTCTGCACAATTTTATCAGTCATCTATCTAGTACCCATAATACAAGCTCGGCTTAGCTAGGGCTGTGGGCCTGTGCTCAGGGTGTGCACTATCCAACATTATTTATTAATTTTAATTTTTTTTTTATCTAGGAACCTTCTAACATGATTCAGAAAACATTTTTAAAAAATATTAATAAAATCGGTAAACCCGTGTTTAAGTTATAGCCGAACCAGAAAATAGGGGTTAGTTTTTATATATATAGATATAGATAGATAGATCTATTATTAGAACTGTTTAACGAGTTTTATCGCGTTTATTTACCTATATTCCTTGACGTTTCTACAGTTGACACACTGTCGTGGCCATAAATACCTAACCGTAAAACAGTTTTAATAATAAAGAGTTCTTCAGATCGCGTACTTAAATTTAAAAATATTTAGTAAACCGTTTTTTACTCGATGGACCGACGACATCGTAGCGGTCGCAGGGAGTCGATGGATGGAGGAGGCTCAGGACCGCTATTTGTGTCGTCGTATGGGGGAGGCCTGTGTCCAACAGTGGACGTGTATGGGCTGATATAATGATGATGATGAAACCGTTTTTTGTAACGGATTACTAAATATTGAAAACTTCATGAAGTGACACCCAAGGATTTTTTTAATTTTAAACAATAACCCCTTTCTTCATAATAGTCTGTTAACTTAGAGCATTGCTAATTCTCACTCTGTCTTCTTCTATTGATGGTAAGTAAGAGTGAGAAATAACACTGAAGTTATCAGACCATTATGAATAAGCGGGTTAGGATTTAAATTCACCCTTTCGTTCGCGACCCAATAGTTCCTCTTGAGGCTTTACGGCAGGAACGTTATGGAGGACCAATGAGACCGCTTGATCTCCAAGAGGTTCTAACCAGTTTAATCACAAATAATAATTAATGTATGCGTTCACATTGAATCGACAGTTAGCAATCTACCTAAATCGGTCCTTACAGCTTACGATGACATTAACAAAAAAAAAGAAAGGTAGATGTAGCACCGAAGGTTTTATTTGCCACAGGTCAAACGTTGTTAACTTGAAATTCTACCTAATCCTAAAGAATTGAACTTAGTGATTATGACTACCGTGGCCAGAATGATGTCCGTCGTCGTGATGTCCGTGGCCAGAATGATGTCCGTTGGTTTCTTGTCCGTGGCCAGAATGATGTGCGTGGCTTTCTTGTCCGTGGCCAGAATGATGTTCGTGGCCACCATGGCCGTACTGCTCGAAATCTTGTCCCTGTTGGTCTTTACTGTTCACTCCGAGTCCTCCGTTACCGGCGAAGCCTTGGAGGCTGCCGTAAGCTGTAGAAGATGAAATAAGATTAGAAAAAATAAGCTTACAATTTTCGGTACTTTTTTACAAGTACCTATATTATTTTTATATTATGGCTGCTTGTACAAAAAAGTACCTATCCGTCGTCGTCATCTGTCTGGGTTTTCGGCTTAGATATATGTATTAATTGGATTTGCAAAGGTTGAATCAAAATTAAATAGGTATCTAACCCCCGAATACTCAAACAAAGCTCAGATTTAAGCACGACTCAAGTGACAATTTTTTTACAGATTTTCATTGAAAACTGTCAAAATATCGCAACATAAGACGTGCTTTTCATACCTAATTGACACTGGCAGAATTGCATCAATCCAGATGCAGAGCCAAAGCTAAAAGAAGAAGAAGAAGACGTGCTTACCAAGGAATTTTTATGGTGCTTACCTACATCTGAGTTGCGTTTGAATATTCGGCCGTAAGTCTTGTAATGAACGAGAGTTCGTTCATAGGTCATACAAATACAAAAAAGTTTTAACAAGCCTCAAAATTCATCAAATATCAAAGATATTTCTGATTCTTGTATGTAGACACCAACAAATGTTCGAAGTGTTATTATATTATAGATACTTAATTTTGTTATAATTATAACACATTGTGCAAATAGGTATCCAAACCACTCATAGTTATGCAGCATGCAGCAAAAGTTGAATTTGCTCCTTTGTCATAGTTTTTATTTCATTTTGTTTAAATTTACTATTTAAACATAACGTCAGATTTTAATGAGTGTTTTAAAATCTGACGTTGCAATAGGCTAGTAGGTAAAGGTCGCGGGAATGCGCTGGAGGCGTCTGCGGAAAATTCGCCGAGAACAAGTCGTCGAAAACAATTTCGTCGAGAACAATTCGCCGAAAACACAATTTTTCTGATGTAGGACAAAACTGGGTATTTCCCGCTACACTTGAAAATCTTTATGACTATTTCTCAGCATATTGTATTTTCGGCCAATTGTTCTCGACGAATTGTTCTCGGCGAATTTTCCGCAAATCCGCTGGATGAGGGCGGCGCAAAAGCGGTCATTGTGGAGATCTTTAGGGGAGGCCTATGTCCAGCTATGGACGTCGAGCGGCTGATATGATGATGAAGGCAGTATATGTTTTTCTATTCTATACTTACATCCTGGGGCAGGGTTGGCCATAGCCACCGCGACCAGCAGCGCAAGAGCGAGAATCTGTTAATTAAAATTTATTCGTAAACACACATTATCCTGTGTGAGTTGTCCAGCATTATTTATCTTATACATTATTAACACTGAGGTAATGTTTATTAACGATGAAAGTTACATAATATTGTACTAAATAAATAAATAATGTTGGACAATTCAAAGAGCATTATCTAGCCCCAAGCTAAGCAGAGCTTGTGTTATGGGTACTAGATAACTGATGTACGTAATATTACATTACATAGATAGATATTTTTTATTATACATAGAAAACATCCAGAACACCCTGAACAAATATCTGCAGATAGTACAAATATTTGTCCCGAGGCGGGAATCGAACCCATAACCATCACAGCGTCACAGGTGGATCTTCGCCCACCGCGCCACAGAGGTCGTCATTACGTTCTAATATTTACAATTGAAACAGATGAGCTAACTGCAGACTGTTTTGTAAGATTTATTACTTGTGTGTACAACAAACAGAAGTAGGTAATCTGTTTAGTAAGTAGATATTATATTATTTCCCCTTTTCCTTCCATCATGGTTGATATAAATAATCCTAACTAACACAACACAATGAGAGGTCCAGATAAATATAGCAAAGAACTAGCAACAGCAACCTGATTCCTTTTCCCTGAGAAGGGAAAAGGAATCAGGGCAGACCTTTCATTCGATAGGCAGATGATCTTGTAAAAGGAGCAGGCAGGACGTGGACAAGGAAAACCGAAGAGAGGAAGGAGTGGAGCAGGCTGGGGGAGACCTTTGCCAAGCGGCAAACAAATTAGAAGTGTTCTATAAACATTTTGTAAATAATATGCATAACTTGTTTATAGTTCGATATAAAAGGCTTATATTATTATTTCCATGATCACGGGCCATATAGTGACCCGGTCCCTTGGGAGGCATGCGTGGAGCCGAAGCCAACAGCACAGAGGCCCTTTATGAGAATTAATCTAAAGGCAAGAGCTACACATAGCGGGTATCATCCTTAGTTGCACAATATGATACACCCTAAAATTATATCCGCCAGGTGTAGAGACTATTGCAAAGGAAAATGAAAATAACAAAAAAGCCATGTTATTGTGGTGAATTGACTGGGTAATTGGGCTATAGGGGAAACTATGGACGCCTGCCATAAACATACTCTCAATACTGTTACAAGCGGCAGACGGTGGCTTGCCGAATGCTGGATGGGTTCCTCAAAATGTTGACGTAAATGTCGGTAAAGGAACAACATCGGTGCAAACGACTAAGGGGTGTCGAGAGGTGCGGCCCCGATTTCACCATCACGAAGACATGTGAGCGGGTTTCCTCTTTATTACGCCATTAGACACTTCCACCCCCGATTCTACATCCTAAGATGCATCTCTCGCGACTCCACTCAGACCGGCCAATGAAGGCAAGCAAGAGGTGGGGATCTGGTTCTCTTGGGATACCACTCCGCAAGCGGAGACGAGAACCAGGAACTTCCCCGGGAGCACTCGGTATACCCGTGGTGTCGCTACTCACCAACAGCTCGCCACAAGCTGCCCTGCAGGTTATTATTATTATTATATTATTAATGCGAAAGTGTGTTTGTCTGTCCTTCCTTCCGCCCTAACTAAGCAACCAATCGACTTGATTTTTGGCATAAAGTTAGTTGAAAGGATGGAGAGTAAGGCTACGTTTTGTCCTGGTAAAACATGAAATTCCCATGGGAGATTTACGGGAAAAAAGACCTTTATAACCCACTAGAAATGTGAAATTTGAATTTAACGCGGATACACAAAAAGGGATTTACAACATAAGATCCCTTTTGATCGAGTTACCTTAAACGCGAGATGCCAGTGAGGGCATTATACCTTAATATGAGATTTGCCTAAAAAGCTGTTTACCCTAAACGAAATATGACAATGAAGCAGTATGCGTAAAAAGTGAAATTATATCTAGGTACTAAGTCGTATTTTCTAAAGTTATTCTAATCCCTGTAGATAATCACTTACCACGTATTTCGACATTATTCTTTGAATAATCACAACAAACTATGATTAGGAGGCAGGGCGTCTTCTTTTATACAATGTTGATAATCAGAAACATGTCTTTGTGACCACAACGGCCGTCGACATCTCTACACGATGTCATGTTGCGGACCAAGTAAGAAATAAGATATTTTGCTTATTTCTTAGTTAGTTTTATTGGTAACTAGCTGATGCCCGTGGCTTCGCCTGCGTTTTATCGGGATAAAAAATAGCCTATATGTTATTCCAGGTCCCAAACTATACCCATAACAAATTTTAGCCTAATCTGTTTAGTAGTTTTTGCGTGAAAGAGTAACAAATATCCATTCATACATCCATACATCCATCCTTACAAACTTTGACATTTATAATGTTAGTAGGATAGGATAGTAGCGTTTGACCACCATCTTACTTGGGAAATTGAAGATGTGGCCTAAGATGGAGCACGCTTTCCCAGAAGGAACTTATTCACTCGGGATTTGAAGACTCCAAGATTGTACTCTACCGAAAAGACAGATGCAGGAAGTTATGACTTAATGCGCACTTTAACACGTTTCCTTTAGTTATTCCGTAGTCGTGTCTGAAAACGTTCACTGCGTCGCCTGGCGAAGCGCGTTGTAGCTGCAGCTGATGGAAATCGTCCATCTGCGTCGTATCGGTTGCAATAAATAAATAATGCTAGCTAGACAATCCACACAGCATCATGTGGACCCAAGCTAAGCAGAACTTGTGTTATGGGTAAGTACTAGATGATTGATATACTTAATACAATATATTACATAGATAGATATTATTTATCATACATAGAAAATACCCGAGACAAATATTTAGCGATCGTACAAACATTTGTCCCAAGCGGGACAAATCATACTCGCAACCTCCTGCGTCGCAGGCGGACCTTCGCCCGCCGTGCCACATCGGTCATCATGAATTAGTTTATGCAATTGTGACGGAATCATTTTTGGGAATATACTACAGATGATGGTAGGTAAATTTCTCCTTGTTTATCTAATCCCCCACGCATCTGTGTGTTTGCCTGTGGCATAGTAGCTTACTATCGGATGAATCGATTTTGATTCAGTTTACCGTTTGAAATATTAATTAATTTTCATTTTCATTTCAAATATAACTTAATTGAGATTAGAACTATTTAAACTTTCGCGATTTGTTAATATATTATCATCCCGACCCAATAAGAGCCGTCACCTATAAATAGTGGACAGCAGAGGCATTCCAAAAAAGCATATGTAGGTGATAAGTATCACAAACTGGTCAAGGGATTTTTGAATATTCCTTTGTTTACCATATTAATACGATAAAATAAGTGGCGGCGGCGCTAGTTTGGGTCTGGGGACCGCCTTAAAGATTATTTATCTAGTATTTATAGCGTACCTTTTGATATATTTTCTTTCCCCTATGTTTAATCAAGATTGTCGATAGTTTTTTTCATTCAAATGTTGTGACGGTATTCATTTTTGTACTTGAATTTTAAATTAAACATCATGGACGGTTTTACATATTACTTAATGTAAAATTAACAGATACTCTTATGTACACACAGATAGTCTTATGTAACATCATCATCATCATCATCAAGTGAGTTCACATTAGTTAAATGAAAGGTATGTTCTGCCTTAAGTACCAAGTCAGTGGTCAATAGAAATAAAAAAAATATCTGTAGATAAAATTACTACTTAACTGGGATATCCTAGGAGTACATATAAACCATATAAAAATATCGATTACGATGTAATTGAAAATATACACAGCTCTATAATCAGGCAATTTAATAAAAAACAATCTTATTTTTCAAATTTGACTGCAACATAGATATTCTAGAATCAAGCAAGTATGTAAATTGTTTAAAAAATAATAAAAAAGATAATAGTTTAGCACACTGGTTTGCCACGGAGACGCGACCGCGGTGGCTTTTACAAAACTGGAAATTTTTATTTGTTAATAGAAGTTGTTATTTTATTGTAAAGATGCCCAAAATGGAAAAGGCATTATTTAAAAAAACCATAAACGAGGCATAAAATCCTACCTGCTCCATGTTTTACCTACCTGGGCCGGTAATGTTTAAATAAATAAATATAAATAATACTGGACAATTCACACAACATCATCTAGCCCCAAGCTGAGCAGAGTTTGTGTTATGGGTACTAGATAACTGATATACATAATAGAATATATATTACATAAATATATATATTTTTTATTATACATAGAAAACGACCAGAAAACCCTGAACCAATATATATATAATAATAATATAGATATGGTAAGTATCTAAGTAAACTCTGTTCCAAAAATAACGGGTCGGTCACATAAACCCGAATATCTCCCGAACTACGAATGCTATCCTAATGAAACGAAGACTGTTCAATTGAGAATTTAATTATAAAGATAAAAAGATAAAATAAAGCTTGTGTGCACCTACAATATTAATCTCGAAATTAAAAAAATTAAGTAAGTAATATTTTTCTTACAATTAAATATTTTTTATGATTGTTTTTTTGCTGTTTTTCCTAACTCTTTTTATTTTAGTACTTTGTACTACCTCCGCGAGCTGTTCTGACAGCTTCCAGGTGATTAGGTATGCTGTACACCAAATTTCGGAGTCGGTTCTGAGGAATACCTTCCCATTCCTCTACCTGTGCTTGTTTGAGCTCGGGAAGCGTGATTGGTGGGGGAGTTCGACTTTTCACGCATCGCTGAAGCTCGTACCTGACGTGCTCGATAGGGTTTGAGTCAGGGCTTTGCGCTGGCCCCTGCAAGAGTTCGATACCGACCTCTTCAAAGGTAGTCATGTACAATTCTGGCGGTTTAAGGACGCGCATTATCATGGATTATTATGCTATACCGGTCCATCCTGGCCATGAAAGGTCCCACATGTTCATTGAGGATCTTTTCCACGTACCTCTCTGCATTTAGAGTTCCATTTGAATGAGTTCCAGCTCGGTGCGGGCCTCGGCAGAAATCCCAGCCCAAACTTGTACGGAACCTCCACCGTACGCCACTGTTTCCTCCACACACGCTTGATGGAAGCGCTCCCCTGGTCTTCTATACACCAACTGCCTACCATCATGCTTATAGAAATAGAAATAGTCATTTTTTTAATTTTGTTTTTCGAAAGAAGTGTTTTTTACGAACAGTTTAAATAATATTTTAGAAGCGCAACTATACGTAAAAAGCCTATAATTTGTTTTTTATTTAATTGATCTAACTTTTTCATTTCTGGAGATATTTAGTTTTTTGTGACTGACCCGTTATTTTTGGAACCGAGTGTATTTTTAGTACTGTTATGTAGAAAGGAATAAAAAAAGAAAAAAGTACGTACATAATATTTATTCTGATTCATACCGTTGACAAAAAATTTTAAACATGTGAAATGCATGTGAACTAAATCAAATTCAACCTTTACAGACAGATGAAGTTACTATAATTTTTGTATTATATTTCATGGAAAGAATCTACTAGAATAACCTTCGTTACGTATATAATCTAGCTGTCCCCCGCGGTTCCACGCGCGTTAAATTCGTAAGCCGTATCTGCTATGGGAATTTGATGTTTTACCAGGACAAAAAGTAGCCTATGTTACTCTCTATCCTTTCAACTAACTCTATGCCAAGTCGATTGGTTGCTTAGTTAGGGCGTGAAGGAAGGACAAACTAACAAACAAACACACTTTCGCATTTATAATATTAGTTAGGATTATTACTTAGATTGGCTGAGGATCTCAAGAGGCGCAAATATGCAGGTCTCGACAGAGCCTACGCATTTGCTCCCCTTGGAGTCGAGACCTGGGTCCGTGGGGTGCCGAGGCTCACCGGGTTTTCAAAAACTTATCTGAGCGCCTGGTCGAAGCGACGACGCGTGACCCGAGGGCTGGTGAGTATCTGGCGCAGCGCATTAGCATTGCCATACAGCGAGGCAATGCAGCCAGCGTCTTGGGAACGCTTCCAACTGCTATTGATATGGACCAGTTAAGATATATGTAGATTGTTTGCAACAGTCTGCAGTTAGCTCAATTATTTCAATTGTAAATACTAGTTTAATTTGTTTAGATTATTTTATTTTTATTTTCTTTGTCAATAAAAACTATTCTTAGACAGGTACCATCTTACTCCTAATTATTACTAACATTCCTTTATATCTTTTACCCTTCAAATTATTTTAGTCCTTGACCTCAGCTAGCTCAGATAATCTGACCTAACTAGGTCTCTGTGACCTTATAAAGGCATTAAGTGATGTAGTAGCTCGATAGGAAATAAATCTAAAGGCCTGAGCACATCAATCTAACAGCGCTACAGCACAGAATAAAAATGTGCATTCAAATATGGGCTTGAACTCGTGATATCTTTAGATACATTTTACAGCTAAAAAAATCCATTAGCAGTGGGGCCGCGGCGTAGAATATCGATCCCTCCAACTCAACACGTGGATCTCGTAAGAGCCGACTAAGGGAACCTATAAGAGGAAGGGCAGCAGCTTTCTTCTGAGTAATACCTACACTGCCATCACCAATCCGCCTGCTAAGCGTATTATGACAAAACCCCCTACATGGGAGACCATCCACTCGATGGACCGACGACATCGTAGCGGTCGCAGGGATTCGATTGATGTCGATGACGGCTCAGAACCGCTATTTGTGGTGTCGTCGTATGGGGGACATGAGTATGGGGCGTATGTCCAGCTGTGGACGTGTATGGGTCAATATGATGATGATGATGAAATGCCATCATTATGAAATGGATCTTAAAGTTACGAGTTCAAGCCCTACTTTTGTTGATGTGCGGTTGCGGTGCGGTCCTGATCTGCTACAACCTTAAGCTGTATTGTACTGTGCTTGGTCCCAACTTCTCCTAACAATGTTACTATTGTTATTCCCACTCGAAGCAGACTTTTTATAGTAGGGGAAATAACCCCCCAGTTTTCTGTTAAACACTAGATATGGGGGAAAGCTGGGATAGACAGGTGGGGTTATCTCAGGGACGGATTGAGTGTTGTATGACTGGTTCCATGCATGGCTTCTTCTAAGACCCTGGTTCTGTTGTGAAGGGTAGGCTTTGGTTGCTGCGTTGCCCGATGCTGCTAGGATTGCGATGAGAATCAGCTGTAATTAAACGGAAATGGTTATCAATAACACTAATCAGTACAAATTATGAAACAAAGTCAACCACCGCGTCTGTCCGTCTGTATGTCTGTCTGTCTGTCTGTTAGCGATAAACTCAAAAACTACTGAACGGATTTTCTTGCGGTTTTAACCAATCGATAGAGTGATTCATGAAAAAGTTTTACGTATAGTGCAAAGGTTAATTGTTGGAAGTGTCGGAAAAAGTCAAGGCACAGCTTTCATCGAAAACGCTGTCTAATCCCTTTGAGATATATGATCTACATACCCGTGCGAAGCCGGGGCGGGTTGCTAGTATTATATAATAAAAATTGGTGCAGCAGAAAAACAGAAGATGGTAATAAATGATCTATATATCAGTAAATACTCACCGGGCAAAGATTCGCTACCTAACACTATATTTCTTTTATTTTAAGGAAGTTCTAGAGACTAGAAAAAATACCTATACAAAAAAATACTACCTTTATGGCGCAGTGCGCGAACTGCGGAGCCTGCGACGCAGGAGGCTGCGGGTTCGATTCCCGCTACGGGACAATTGTTTGTCAGACCTGCAGATATTGTTCAGGATGTTCTGGTTGTATACATATGGTAATAAAAATATCTATCTCTGTATTAAATATATTATTAATTTAGTATCCATAACACAACAGATGCTGTGTGGATTGTCCAGCATTAATTATATATTTATTTAATCAGAAACTCTTATGTATTTATAAAAACGAACATCTTGTACCTACATCAGTTGGTTTATTGATCAAAGATATACCTAACATAGCTATGTAACCTAGTAAGGAAGAATTCATTAATTTCAACCAAGAAATTAAAGAAGCACATTAAAATTAAATGGACTTAGGTACCTAATTATATTAAAAATAAGTGTCTGAATAAATCAAATCAAAACAGGAAAAAAATCATGGCCGTTTTTCTAATAAAATTTGTTAAAACATTTTAGTTTCGTTATAGTTAGGTACTCACTTTAAGCAGAAACAGTCGCACGTTATCCATTTTCCTTATAATAAACGAATAAAAAAAACTTTGCTATACTTTATAACTGTGTATAAAGTAATCTCATCAAATTCGAAACAAAGTTGTTGTTTTATTATTTTACTTTTAATACATGTAAAGTACAGCGGTCTCAACTTACGATAACTAAAAATACCTTGAGCTTGACTTTTCTATTTATACTTCGAATTCCAGCTAAACCACTTTAGAGTCTTATTTTGTCAAAACAAAAACTGTAGAGTTGCATTTGGTTGGCCATATCACATTTTTACTTATACCTACTGCGGCAATTGTAAAGCCGTGCAAGTAAATCATCGACAAAATCTACCCCGCAAACTACTCAGCATACTGGCAAGAATCTACATGGGAACCCATTATCAGCAATGGAGCAAAACAAAGAGATCTATATTGCTCTAGCATTTCGAAAAGTGTTTTAGAGATAACAAGAGACATGCTTTTCCATTCATTTCTGTCCCACAGTGTGTCACAGACCACAGTTCAATTATCATGGCAGTGCGATACGCTCACTTGTGTTACTGACACACTTCGTACGTATCGTCAAACCAATGTATCTCAAATTCTCAATATATCAAACCCAAAAGGAAGTATTATGTTTTTAGCAGTCTAGTAGGTAAATTTATAATGCTGGATAATCCACACAGCATCATGAAGCCCCAAGCTAAGCAGAGTTTGTGTTATGGGTACTTACAATATAATACATACATATACATATATATAATACATAGAAAATACCCAGATTACCAAAGACAAATAGTTGCAGATCGCACAAATATTTGTCCCAAAGCGGGAATCGAACCCGCAACCTCCTGCGTCGCAGGCGGATCTTCGCCCGCCGTACCACATCGGTCGTCGAAAGTCTAACTAGTAGATAAGATTAGGTATCAGATAAAAATCTCTGTAAAGTATCTGTTATAGTTAAGGTTTAATTTAATTTTTTTAGAGGCAAGAATCATTTTGCATTGCCCGTAAAGGGTGCTTGTACGATCTTGCCACGGAGTTATAAATTAATTATGAATTAGATAGGTATTTTTATATCGACCGCTTGAACAGGATTGATATAGGTAACTTTATCAGCAAAATGGGTCTTTATTTTGATGTCGATATTTATATTTTTATAGGTACTGAGTGTCACCTCCAACAAGTCAATGATCTCGGCTCTTCGCCTATCACACTCCGCGAACACGGCATGTAAACCATACTCCAACTACGCGCGCTCAAACTATTGAATACATTTCTACTCGAGTTCCAACATGTAGACCTGTTCAATGACAGCCTAGCTTCCATTTAAACGTATCTAAGAATGTCCATAAGTTAAGTAGTTTTTAACATAGATAGTAAGCATTTTGGTTTAAACTGTACGCGATATAAACTTAAATGTCTAATGATTCTTTCTTTGATGCGTCTTGAGCTATGTTTAGTATGTGATAGATGATTAAGAATGGAACGGATAGCGCCCCATTTCATTCGATGTGAAACAACAACAAATCCGCATGGGCCCATCCGTTTCCGTTTGGGAGAGGTTCGTAGCCTTCTTAAGAAAGCGGTATCATGCGGATTTGTTGTTGTTTCACGTCGAATGAAATGGGGCGCGCTATTAGTAAGAAAGCGCGTCTAACCATCAAATACGAAGCTGTCACGTGGCTGTGAGCGTGTGCTCAGTGCCGGCACCATATTTTGATACTTTTTCGTACTTTCCGATGAATTTTGAATAAACGATTGATTTTAGAAATATTTTTGATTATTTATAATTTTACCAATAAGAAAAGGTTGCATTACTCACCTGCAAAGGTTTCGAGGTTTGTTTAACCGTTTTCTGGTGGACACTTACGCCAAAAGTAAAACGAAGCGTTTGGTATACATCAGAACAGAACTAATGAGAGAAAACTGCGCGCTGAGAATTATGTAGATCTGCGAGACGCCGTGAATCAAGATATAAATTGTGAAGATTTAGGACGACTGGTGATTCTTCCTTCCAGTTTTAGAACTGGACAATAGATGTGTAGTACCCTATTCTCCAGTAGGTACTATTAAAAGCTTTTGAAGCGCATAATATACCTAGGTAAATGTGGAGCTGTGTGACGTCCAGTCAATAAAATCTAGGTATATTAGACTACTAAAAATGTTTACCGCCCAACAAAGTGGGCACGGGTCAGCTAGTGATGAATATATTTAGGATGTTTGCAACGCGACAGATTTTCGAATAACGGTGTCTATCATGCATAAAAAATCGCTTGAAAATGACTCGATTTGGTGGTCAAAATAAGTTTCGCTCTCATTTAAAGATGTTTTTGAAAAACTAAACCGTACATATAACATAGCTATTTTTCATCCGATTACGTATGGAAAATTTCAATAAGATCGGGGACATGGTTTACAAATGAAGCGAAAAGTACGTTTGTATGGGGGCTAATGCTATCCGTTCCGTTCTTAAGTACCTATCATTAAAATATCTTGCTAATGTTCTTGAATGGCCAACCTGTTATGCAATTCTTTTCGGCAATGCATATAAAACGACCTTCACCTTGGGCACTATAGTTTAGTGCAATTTCTAATTTACAATGAAGGTCCGGACTGTCGTTATTGCGGTAAGTTTAATTTTCTGTGCCCACATACTTTAAAGAAGTCTAAGAGCGAGGCCCCATTAGTGCGTTGCGCTGCGTTGCGTCGCGTCGCACAGACTGGTAAAACGACCAAAAACCTGGCCAAAAATATTTTGTTATTTTTTCTTTATCGGATCGATGGCCTATAACGAGAAATGATATTTTTCATAATAAAAAAATACTTTGAAGATATTTGGAGAACGAAATAAATAAATAAAATAGAATTATGCGAGGATTTTTTTAAATACGCGTCGTAATACAGTAAAATTATATTTTCTTACTCTCGTGAACTAACAAAAATCATTATCATCATAATTTGTCTCATCTTCAGTCACAAAGAAATCTACTGCATCTTTAGAGAAAGCCTGTTTATTTTTAGCCCTCTTTTTCTCACTTAGTCGGCTACTTATGTAAGGGTCTGATGTCAGAAGAAGCCGGTTCAGCACATCTTCATTACAGGATTTTCTAGAAAACTTCCTAGAGAAGCTTTCCCTATATTGGCGAAAGTGGCGAAAACGACGCGTCGTCGCAACGGAACAGCGCATTGTATGCCACACCTGCGTTCCGACGACGCACGATGTCGCAGCGCAAGAGCGTCGCAGCAACACTGGCTGCGTCTCAGTTCAGCCTTCGCAATGGATAGATACAAACGTGTTCTTTTGTTGCTTTTATTACGCCACCGCCGAAATAAACGTAGAAACCATAGAAGATTCTGGATATCTCCTTTGATAGTATTAAGAAATAGCGATGGTCAGTTTTTTATGAAGGAATATAGGTATCAATTGTAAGTTTCTAATTCGTGAGTCTTGTGAACGAGACTATTATTTTCATATATAATTCCCTGCACGGCGTCGTCATCACGGCGACGACACCCGTCTTACAAAAACGGGTATCTTGAACGTTTTGTTGCTTGGAATCCCGCCCTCAAGTGGTTTTTCAGAACCAGAACCGGAGAAGCGGTTTTTTTAATAGATAGAGAGATTCAAGAGGAACTTTTATAACTAGTAACTAGTAACTGCTGCCCGCGCCTTCACCCGCGTTTAATCGGGATAAAAAATAACCTATATGTTATTCCTGGTCTCAAACTATACCCATACTAACCCATAAATTTCAGCCCAATCGGTTCAGTAGTTTTTGTGTGAAAGAGTAACAAATATCCATACATCCATCTATACAAACTTTGACATTTATAAATATTAGTATGATTTAGTATCAGCATTGCACCGCATTGTTGCTAGTTATTATTATAAAAAAGAAACAAGATGTCATTGATTTTCTCTTCACCTAATTTTTTTTCCTTTAGGTATAGCGACATAGGAACTGTCAGCGAGTATGAATTGAGCTCTGCTTTTTAGCCTTAAGAATAAAACGAGCCAGGAATATAACTAAACTAACCTAGACCCCGAATGACTGCGTACGAAGCTGACAAATAAAGTTTTTTCAAATTATCGATAATTTTGTATGAACTCTCAACAGGCTGCGTGTATTGCCCTCCTGGCGGCTCCGACATCAGCCGTCAGCCTGCTGGCTGCTGCCGCCGCAGCCAAGGGGCTGATTGTAGGCGCTGGTTTCACAGGTAATCAATTTTGCTTCTTTCTTGGCTTCTACGTTTTGTTGCTTACCGCTACCACAATGTAGATACATTTACCTAAATACATACAGAACACAACCTATAACTTTTCCATACTCTTTTTGTTCTGTATTCGCGTTTATTTTCTTTGAATGAAAGAATGATATATTTCATAGACAGAAGCTATCGTTAGTCCCGATATTTTTCGTGTCGACAGATTCGCAACACAATTTAAAAAAGATTGAGTCCATGAAATATTGCATTCTTCAATTCAGTCAAAGAAAATAAACGCGAATTAAAGGAAAAAATATATAATTACTTAATTCTCGTCAGTTAGCATTGCTCCGGACACTATAAGGTAGCCTTATAGTACCAATATAATGTAACTAGCTGCTGCCCGCGCCTTCGCCCGCGTTTTATCGGGATAAAAAATATACTATATGTTATTTCAGGTCCCAAACTATACCCATACCAAATTTCAGTCTAATCGGTTCAGTCGTTTTTGCGTGAAAGAGTAACAAATATCCATACATCTATCCATACAAACCTTGATATTTATAATATGTAATCTGATTTTATAGATATCCGGTTCATCATATAGTTCAAAGTAGAGTGTGGAACTAACCGGATTTTGAAATCTAGCTGGTTCTACAAGGTGTGGAATCACGCGACTAAAGTAATTTTTAACGGGATATTTATCATGATTTGAGCTTTGAGCCCTCCTATATCTCAGCAGCATAAGGATGGGAGTTATTGGATATTTTGGCTACCGGTTATTAGTTCCCAATAACGTTACAATACTCTATACCTGTCATGATTTCTACCCAATATATTTCTAACCGATTTGGTTAGAAATACCAAATACTTGTTACAGCTACATAACTTTACGGGTGAACGGTCCGCTAGTAGGTACCTATGCGTAGATGATAGTTAGGTAAGTGTAGGTAATGAAGCGTTGGGTAGTTATGGCTCACGGTCGGTTAGACGCGATGCTCGCTTTGCACAGTTATTCCCTAGCGGTATGCGGATTTTCCAATAGCGTTAGATATTTTAGGACTATGCTAACAGGTACTGGGTTAGTTATTGAATACCGAACTCATCTCTACAGCAGTATCATGCACGCGCCGTTAAAAATTACTTTAGTTTTGAGAATAACTATGATAGTTTCATGGTAATTATAAGTCGAAGGATAGCTTCAAAAGTTTTATTGTGGAACCACGAGGTTTCGAGAATCCTCGCAGTTTCACTAGTGCAACTCGCAGGTAGTTGGAACCAGCAGCCCTAAGCCAATAAAATTTATTTAACCCTGTCCTTCCTATAATAAGTACCTAGCCTCAGAATAGAATCTGTCCTCGTATTTTAGGCTTGTGCAGATCTATGCGGTATTAGGTAGCGGTATTCCTTTGAGTATTTTAGTGAATAGTAGGATTATCGCTTGGCTTTCACTACCAGTCTGGGTAGCGAATACCGCGTAGAAATAAGAAAGAAACAAAGGTACTTTCAAACAAAAAGTTAGGAGTACTTTGATTTTATTTTTACTAAATTTGAGGAGAGCGCGTTTATGTCTTTTATATCGAATTTCAATTCTATTTAAGAGAGGGCATAACATACCTCTATGAATGTTTTCTGAATTTTAAGACAAGTATTATTTGTGATTTTTTTATAGCGAATATTGCTTTGTTTTTCGCTCAAGTGGGCAAAGCCAAACTGTTTTCGTAAAAAAAAGTATTGCTACCAGTAGCATTGTTATAGACAAAACCGATAAGTGAAATCTAAAGTCAGAAATAAAAATTAAGATTCGAAGTATTATGATCTAATATGGGTTTATAGTTATCCGAAATAAAGGGATTTTATTTATTTAATATTAACTAGCTGCTGCCCGCGCGTTCCCCCGTATTTTATCGGGATAAAAAATAGCCTATATGTTATTCCAGGTCCCAAACTATACCCATAGCAAATTTCAATATAAATAGTTTTTGCGTGAAAGAGTAACAAATATCCATACATACAAACTTTGACATTTATAATAGATATTTCAGAATCAGAATCAATAACTTTATTTCTTTAGGCTTACAAAATAAGCACTTAGACAAGTCAAATTGTATACTATAAACATAGTTATTATTATTTTTTATTTGTAGGATAGCCTGATTGTAGAGCTGTCTCTACCTAAGTCATATTTTCAATTATATCTGAATCGAAAATGTTATATGGTTTATATGTACTCCTAGGATATCCAAGTAGTAATTTTATCTACAGATATTTTTTTTATTTCTCTTGACCATTCACTAGGGCAGAACACACCTTTCATTTAACTAATGTGAACTCACTTAAATTTCGTAAGTTAAGTAGATTTTTTAACTTAACTATACAGTATAGGAGGGGGATATACAGTATAGAACCTATAGTTGTTACACAAGACTAGGTATAGCCGAACACTAAATAGACAGCTGCACGTAATCACATCGAAACAGCTAACAATTTAATTAGTGTGAATTATGACCAAGTACATTATGTAATAGCTAATTGGTTAGGTACCGAACTAATCGGTGAATAATCTTGTTTACATAATGCGGTAGACACTGACCTGCGACTGAAAAAAAGCGTAATCGTAACGTTTATGTTTTTTTACAAGCTTTTATTTATCTTGCAATGTGTTTGTTCGGGTCATATCTTGCAACAAAATTTTAGACCAGCTATCCTCAACCGATTGAGCTGAAATTTGACATATTTATGTAAGTTCGGTGGCAATGCAATGTCATGGTACCATCGAGCTGGTCTGATGATGGAAACCGAAGGTGGTCATGGGAACTAAACGAAATGACTTAACCACGTCGAGTTTGGGTTCGTTGGATTTGACTTCCCAAGCACTTTTGTCCTAGATTATATAAAAGCTTGTACTTAATCATACTTTTAATTTATAAAAAAATCTTTTCAAGTAAATTTTAGTAAAAAATATATAATTATCATCATATCAGCCAATACATATCCACTGCTGGAAATAGGCCTCCGGTGGGCCTCCCCCATACGACGCCGCAAGTAGCGGTCTTGAGCCGCCTCCATCCATCGACACCCTACAACCGCTACGATGACGTCGGTCCATCGAGTGGATGTTCTCCCATGTAGGTTACGATGTGTGCATGAATTGATAATCGCAGGCATGTCGTCATCAATGTGTTAACTTATTGTATTTGCGGTTTTGTTTAACAAATAATGTACTATCAGTTAGTTATTCCCAGGTTAGGTGCTTAATGTTCCCTGTAAGTAACTTATTATTCTTAACTAATATTATAAATGCCAAGTGTGTTTGTTTGTTTGTCTTTCCTTTACGCTATAACTAAGCAACCAAACGACTTGATTTCTGACACAGAGCTAGTTGAAAGGATGGAGAGTACCATATGCTACTTTTTGTCCTGGTAAAACATCAATTCTCATGGGAGGTTTACGGGAATATTGTGTGTAATTCGAATTTAACGTGGGTGAAACCGCGGGGAACAGCTAGTAAATAATAATTATGGATGAGGTGGTAAAGACGAACAACTACCAGAAGTATATCATGAAATATACCAGGGCCTATACTCGTAAAAACGAAATCGAAGTTTCTGATATTTTTCGTAAAAACGCTAATCTTATGCAAGCGACAATCTTATGCAAGCGACTTAAGAGTTGGTTTTGCACAAAAACGAAACTTCGCTTTTCCTTTTCCGAGTAGGCCCCCTGGTTCGATATTTACCACGAGCTAAGCAGAGCTTGTGTTGTGGGTACTAGATGACGAAATAGGTACCTACTTAATACAATACTTAACATAGAACCTATATTTTTTTTTTATACATAAAAAATACCCAGAACACTCGGAACTAATATTTGCAGATCGTACCTACAAACATTTGTATTAAAGCGGGAATCGAACCCGCAATCTCCTGCGTCGCAGGCGGACCTTCGCCTGCCGCGCCACATAAGTCGTAATACTTTCTGTTACAGCCGCACTGTCTTCTGGCAATAGTGACACAGTGGTGATCCAAACGCAGTCAGGGTCTTCAGCCCAGGTGGTGCCGGCAGACCAGGTAGTTCTGCAAGAGTATGGAAACAGCCCGGTCGCTATACACACGGTGAGTTCTACTAAAGATTTCGCGTATATAAAGACAGAGGGAGAAAGAGCTATAGGGATCTCCATGGTGGAGAGGTCTATGCAGGTAATATAGGTAGAAATAATTGTACAGATGAAGGTATTGACCTGGAATAACATAAAGACTATGTACTTTTTATCCCATTAATCAGTTCCCATGGGATATGCTAATAACAAGTACCTATAATAAAGATTTATGTATATATCTTGTTTATGTTGGAAGTACATCATCTTATGCCATAGGTAGTATAGTCGTCATACTGCACCTGTGTTTGCGCACATACTTGCGCACTATTTTCTCCTGCGCACAATGCAAATGATTAGTCTCCGTTGAGACTGGCCGAAGTGGAAATTCGGCTAATAGGACATCAGCGTGGGATATATAGCGCTATGGAAGCGTCCCTGAACATTTTAACACTGCTGGTTTGGGCATTGATTTGCAGTAGAGAAATAATGAAAACACTCCTTGAAAATTTTCAAGAGCAGTCTTGAACATTTGCTATGCGACAACCGTCAGTCAGTCGATCTTATCTCATTTTCATACATAATACATTTATTTATTTATTATTAATAAGGAACGCTAACAGCGTATAAATATAGCATTCTTATAGATATATTTAATTAAGAAAATTGTAATATATACATACTTAATCTAATAATAGGCAGACTCACATAAAAAAATACTAACAAAATTAAGTATTTTTTAACAATGTTGTATCCGCCTATCTATTAAAATATATACTATATTATATTATTTATATAACACTATATTTAAATATATACTATATTATATTATTTATATAACACTATATTTAAATATATACTATATTATTTTATTTATATAACACTATATTTAAATATATACTGTATTACATCATCCATAGTTATACTCTTGTCACAAAGAAAAGAGATGGTGAAATCGGCCCTTGGGCAAAGTTAGATTAAGACTAAGAATATAAAATTTATAAAGTTCTCATTATATTAAATCCACATACCAAGGTGCCTGGAAGTGATCGCTTATATCGATAAGCCCCTTTGTTCTATACTTCTACTTCTATATTCTTATAATGATACATAAATATTAAGATGCGGATTTTTTGTGGTGTATTTACAAAAAAGAGAACACCTTATTTGACAACACAAAGACAGAAAAAACAACAACTAAATACAGAAAAAAAAGCAATGAATAGTGGAAGTACAAAGGGTGGCCTTATCGCTATGAGAGATCAAAAGTAGATAACAAAAACGTCTTTACAATTGAAACAATTGAGAAAACTGCAGACTGTTGCAAACAATCTACTTCAGCGCCAGATACTCGTAATTATTTTAATTTTTTTTTTCATTCTTCTTTTATGACATAAATTTTGATTTTGACCTTAGTTTGACTCTTGCTTATCAACATTGAATAAAATGGATTTAAGGTTTTTACTGAAAAGGCATTACTTTTTTCTACCTATATTTTTTTAAATTGTATTTTTATCTGAAAAGTCGTCTGACGAGTACTTTGTATTGCGCCGCGCACTAGGCTATCAACAATTTTGTTATAGCTCATTACACTGGACAATAAATGATATTATATATCCTTAATTTTGTTCTTATCACAGGCTCAAACCTACACCTACTCAAGCAGTCCTCTTTCCCGACTATGGGGGGCAGTCTCCAACCTCATATCCGCGAAAGCGAAAGCCATTGGCGACGTCTTCAGCCCGCACCGCGTCGTCGTCATCGTCCCGCAGCAGGAAACCACGACGACCACAACGACCAAAAAACCGACCACGACTACCAAGCGACCACTGATATCTATAGATATTGAGCATCAGAAACCTCAGCTTCCCAGCATTGATATTGGCGTTGAGCATCTGAAACCGCAGCTTCCCACCATCGATATTGACGTTGAAAATCTGAAACCGCAGCTCCCAAGCGTCAATTTTGAATTTGAGAGCAGCAACGTTATTAAACCGAGCATCGAGTAAGTAAACAAGAATTGAGTTGCTGGATACTTATTCTGAACAAGTATAAAAATTACTTTAAAATACATAGGACCTCATAATCCTCCTCCGTTGGTAGTCGGGTAACAGCTTTAGCAAGCTAAGCTAAGCTCTCAGTTAAGTCCCATACATATCTTCTGGCTTTATGTATTATCAAACCCTGGATTTTATGTAGGACCACTACGTATGAAGTCGAATCAATATAATATAACTTTATTGCACCATGAATACAAGAACCT
This sequence comes from Eupithecia insigniata, assembly GCA_947859395.1. Taxonomy (NCBI): domain Eukaryota; kingdom Metazoa; phylum Arthropoda; class Insecta; order Lepidoptera; family Geometridae; genus Eupithecia; species Eupithecia insigniata. The sequence goes on along the minus strand of OX402009.1, from coordinate 2,498,115 downwards.
GATACTAACTATATCTAGTGTGGCACAATCAGCGGCCTTATCGCTAACAGCATCAATTAATGAATTTTTTCTGCGTTCTACAACGAATAAATCTAGCGGAAAAGTAATTAATATAAGAAATAAAGTAACTTAGATTCTCTTCTATTTTTGGAACATTTGAAAAAATAAGAGTATTTGGGTTAAAAACCAAGCTATTCCCAAATGCTCTCAAAATACAGCCAAAGTATCAAAAATAGGTAACAGTTTTTCTTTGTAGAACGTTAATACTATAGTTATTCTGTGGAATAACGCTGAAAGGTTTTTTTTAAGTTTTGCGCCAACACGAACGCAATTCTACCCGTTTTACTGGACTACTTTCACGACTTTTCTCTAACTCTCATAACTCCACCTGTATATTCCCTGCTATCGGATTACCGACACTGCCGTTCTCTTTAACCGACTTCAAAAATGGAGGAGGTTCTCAATTCGACTGTATTGTTGTTTTTCTGTATGTATGTATGTTACGCGATATTTCCGATGGACCAATTTTGAAAACTCTTTCACTATTGTATAGAAAATGGTTCCGAGGTGGTCCCATAGCATTTTTATTCCCAGAGGATTAGTATTTATCCCGCAAAACTTAAAAACAGTTTAAATGTAAGGGATTCGAAGTCTATTATTAGATAGATTTTTGAAAACAATCGAAGTATCACAGTACCTACCCCTGTTAACAAACAGTTTCCATGGTAACGGGCATAAGCAAGAGATAGGTTCAGGAATTTGAAGTCGGTTTAACGTTTATAAAAACACGCCAAATTATTTTATTTTCAACAGTGTATTTATACTTATTTATCATAGATTGACATTGCCACATTGACGACCGATGTGGCGCGGCGGACGAAGGTCCGCCTGCGACGCAGAAGGCTGTGGGTTCGATTCCCGCCTTGGAACAAATGTTTGTATTATATGATCTGTAAATATTTATCTCGGGTTTTTTGGGTATTTTCTATGTAAAATAAACAGTAACTATCTATGTAATATATTGTATTATGTATATCAGAATCAGAATCAGAATCAATAACTTTATTTCTTTAGGCTTACAAAATAAGCAGTTAGACAAGTAAAATTGTATACTATAAACATAGTTATTATTATCAAATAAGAAATAAGGTGTTATTGATATTCTCTTCACTTCAATTTTTTGTCCACTAGTGGAAGAAGTGAAAAAAATCAGTATTCTAGTACCAACATAACACAAGCTCTGCTTAGCTTGGGGCTAGAAGATGCGGTATGGATTATCCAACATCTAATCAATCTATAATAAATCATAAATCATCATCATCATGAGCCCATACACGTCCACTGCTGAACATAGCCTCCCCCGTACGACGCCACAAATAGCGATCCTGAGCCGCCTCCATCCATCGACTCCCTGCGAGCGCTACGCTATGTCGTCGGTCCATCCGAGTGGTTGGTCTCCCATGTAGGGGGGGATTTGCCATAATCACCACGCTTGGCAGGCGGATTGGTGATCGCAGTGTTGGTGTTTAAAAATACTCAGAAGGAAGCTGCTGCCCTTCCTCTGGTAGGTTCCCTTAGTCGGCTCTTACGACATCCACGGGTTGATATTATTTATGAATCATAAATATTATTTATTTATTATTATCGATCGATAGACCCTACCTTGAATCTACTTTGAACGTAAGCAAATTTTTTTTAACATAATATTTTTATTATTTCAGTGTCGCATCTTATATTCGAAGAGTTCCCGTACTGGTCAACTATAATTATGTGAAGAAATAAGCAATCATAATAAATGTATAAATCCTATCGCAAAGGCGTTTCATCTTACTACCAACTAAAGTCTCTATCTTATATATAAAATTTCCATGTCACAATGTTACCGTACCAACTCCTCCGAAACGGCTTTACTGATTTTTACAAAATTTTATATGCGTATTCAGTAGGTCTGAGTATCGGCTACTATCTATTTTCCATACCCCTAAGTAATAAGGGTTGAAGGCAAAATAACGTTTGGCGGGTCAGCTAGTTCATATATAAAATTTCCATGTCACAATGTTACCGTACCAACTCCTCCGAAACGGCTTTACTGATTTTTACAAAATTTTATATGCGTATTCAGTAGGTCTGAGTATCGGCTACTATCTATTTTCCATACCCCTAAGTAATAAGGGTTGAAGGCAAAATAACGTTTGGCGGGTCAGCTAGTTCATATATAAAATTTCCATGTCACAATGTTAGTTACCGTACTCCCCCGAAACGGCTTTACCGATTTTTACCAAATTTTATATGTGTATTCAGTAGGTCTGAGATTCGGCTACTATCTATTGTCCATACCCCTAAGTGATAAGGGTTGAAGGCAAAACAACGTTTGGCGGGTCAGCTAGTATGTATATAAGTAGGTGGATTTCTGAACGGGGCAGCGGCAGTTAGGGGCAGTACCTTAACCGGTGTAGGTAGTTATAGGAAAATGGTCTTAGACTATCCATAATTTTTAGAGATATTTTCATCCCCTTTCAAAGGATATTTTTTTTTACAGTTTGCAAGAAAATAGGCATTTTGGACGTTTTTGAAAATTCTTCGCTATTGTTTATAGAGAACTAGCGACCCGCACCGCACATAATTTGTCAAGATTTTGTATAAATTTGTTGAAATATAACGATAATTGATGGAAGGGTCGGAAAAAGTCAAGCTGTCTGGGAGATTTCATCGAAGCTGGTGGGACGAACGGGACATCACGAATCCCATTCGTCCCACTGGTGGGGCGAAGCTGGTGGAACGAACGGCACATCACGGAAAACGCTACCTAATCCTTTTAAGATATAAAAAACAATTCAAGGTGGGATATAACTGTTTTAAGGGTTGAATTTAAATGTAATCCACATATTCGACGCATCAAGCTGATGCGATCCTACGACATACAAAACATGCAGGCATAATATTAAGCTCTATTACCCGCGCGAAGCTGGGGACGGTTGCTAGTCACTATCACTACATATAGTATAAAACAAAGTCGCTTCCCGCTGTCTGTCTGTCCCTATGTATACCTAGATATTTAAATCTACGCAACGGATTTTGATGCGGTTTTTTTAATAGGTAGAGTGATTTAAGAGGAAGTTTTATATGTATAATTTAGTTTCAGCATTGCATCCGTGCGAAGCCGCGACGGGTCGCTAGTTAGATATAAAGTATTATGTACCCGATGTCCTGCTGAATGGGCAACCTATAAAAAAGTTGAACAGTTCATGTATCTTGGCCATATTGTGACGTCAAGTGGCCTGCCACTTGACGTCACAATATGGCCTCATCGTCCAGGGCCAATCGTCCCTGGACGATG